>OY728129.1:871360857-881360857 GCA_963277665.1 Viscum album | reverse complement strand
TTAGTCTTTTCTTTTTTCCCTTTTCATTCTTTTTTTAGGACCTTTTTCTCCACACTTATAAAAAACACACAATCCTTCCACGCACATCCTAGGGTGATTCATTCCACAGTTATCACATATGGTAAAAGCCTTGTTCCCTTCTTCCCTTTATCCACCTTTTTCTCTTCCATCCTCTTATTCTATGGATTCCCATAAATTCCATAGGACACAGAGAATTATTTACTTATCTTATTAACACATCATATTATTTCTGTATATGATGAGAATACATGGGAGGATATTTCTCTTTGAAATGTTGGCATAGGTCCATTAAACATAGAATCATTTTTACTCTTTGTCACATGTGAATTGGTGGGGTAGTCATTCCATATACTGGGCGCCATTTCTAAAGAATACCATGCACTAGATTATGTTATGAATCATAATTAATGATTCTAAACTAGTTAAATAATTAACATAAATTGAGAAATACATATCCATATCTAATCTCAAAATTATAAAAATGGATTATTTGAGGACATATTTAATCATAAATACATCATAATGGTTTGTAATGTGAATTATATGAAGAATATTTCCCATTAGGGGTAAACTAGGTGTACAATAAGGACAGTTTTTGTGTAACAAGTTACCATGAGTGAAGCCCGGAACACCTTTTCGAAGTTTTCACCCCTAGGTACGTCCGTTCTAGAACCACATCCACATGTAAGTTTCAAACTGGTATGTATTTCTTAGAATATTCACGTAATACCTACTTTTCCAAAATTATAGGGGGTTATTCTATTCTTATCCTCAAGGTCTATATTAGGGTTATAATACCTAATCTATGTTTTCTAAATATATTTCCAAGGTTGTCACTAAAATTCCTCTGATACCAACTGTAACAACCTAACCTAAGTTACACAGAGCTGGATAATTACTTTAATACATTGGAATGATTATAAGGAATCAATTCCTGAAGGGCCAATAAATTTATAATTCTTGGAAAATAGATTACATGTAACGACATGACCACAGTTACCCAGAGAAGGGGAAATATATTAATACATTGGCATGATTAAAAGGAATAACTTCCTAAAGGACAAATAAGTTTAGTAGTCTTGGAAAATAGATTATATTTAAGAACATTACATTACAAATTCTAACATAAAGTACCATATAAATAATCCATTTATAATGTCATTATATACTTATCTTAAACATTCATATAATTCATAACATACTTCTTGGAATCCTTAAAAAATATAATATAACAAAGTGGTGTTATCAGATGCTCTGTAAGTATATACAATATAGAAAAATCTATCATAAATAATCATAAACTTATATAGAAAGGTATAAAATTTAATCTGAATCCCATTAAATGTAAACATAATCATAATATTGGAAGGATAAATAAAATAATGGCATTAACTTATTAACATGGATATTCTACTTGTCTAATAATAATATTTTACATTAATAAATAATATAATAATGATGGAATTCATAATGTCAGACATTATTTCCACATAATCAAGGCCTCGTGCCAAGATTACAAATAAATATATTATAAAGGACTTGTGAGAAGACAATAATTCATCTCATGAGACCTATCAACGCATCGAATAGCTATATCAGGCTCCACCAGTCAGTTACTAAGTCCAATGCATTGCTCATATGAGAATGTTGAAACATAACATAAACATTCGTATTAAAATTAGCATAAAAAATGTCAATACTTTATCCATAAACAATGAATGGTATAATAATAGAACATTCACAGAAAAAAAATATCATAAATCATTCAATACAATATGGAAGATTTTATTATAATAAATAAAACTCAACAAATAATAATATCTAGTAAAGGATGTTGACATAGTTGAAAACGATTAGTAAAACTCTTTCAGATAAAAATATCCCTTTCATTAAATCATGTAAAAGTCAAAAAAATATAAATACATTTATTTAAAAGAGATTTTTGAATCAAAGTGTTCTATAAAAATTTGAAAACATTGAAAATAATTATCAATTCCAAACATTCATGTCCATGTAAATATATCCTTAAAATCATTTTGAAAACATAGACATTAATTAAAATAATTTAGAAAGATGAATATTTAAAACATTTAAAATGAATATCTTGTTAAATATAACCCCCCATTAATCCTTAAAATATTTTTTTGAAAACATTTTTATGATATATGGGTATCAATGATAAACATGTCCCAGTAAATACTTACAAATAAACAATCGTGGATAATAATGACATTGAGGGAATAAACCTTACCTGGTACTTTCCTTTGGTCGAGGGTAAGTTTAACCTCTAGTGTAGTTACCATATTATGTAATTAAATTTTACCAGAACCATCTTCATATTTATGATATCATGATTGACTCATTTATGACTTTATACTACTCGTTTAATAATAATTCCAATGTTAAATAACATTTCAGGTAATAATCACTTTCTTTATCGTACATGTTTGATCTTTTTATTCATGATCGTATCACATATATCATGATTTAATTGCTTCTAGAATATAAAACATTATTTATGTATCATATATATTAAAAATATAAATATGTATAATAGATAGATATATGAAATGGAAAACATTTTTTATAGAGATGGTAGGTCATACGTATTCATAAACATTGATTCGGTATTCATATCGCATTGAACGAAAGTAAGTTAATGGGATATATGTAAATATTGATATACCTATATCTATATATTTCCAGTATCATTATTATGTAATAAATTAGATATTAATTAACAATATATATTTTTAAAATCATTGTTGAATGATGAACGTGGAAATAATCCTCATAGTGTCGTGGAGACGGAAACCCGTACGTAATCACAAGTGACGATATCAGTCTATTGATGTTGAAATTGTATGTAATTTTATGGTATATTATACATACAAAATAATTAATATTTTATATTTATTATTTACATCATTTATACTCATTATTATACCCATCCAAAAAAATGAATCGTTGAATAACAAACTACCCCATAGCGTGGAGACAGTAAGTTGTACGTACACATGTATGGTGACTTTGTCATTTATAGGATGGATATGATAATGAATATGGTATTACCATATTTATAATAACATTCCATTATGTAGATGGTACTAGATATATTATTTTGGTATAGAAACAACAAAGAAAGAGAAAGTGAAAGAAGAAAATAACATTGAATGAGGAGATGAAATAGTTACCTCTTCTTTGGGTTCTTCCATTTGATTTGAACAAAAGGGATCCCGACATTTTCTTAATATTCAATGTAATTACTCTATGATGAATTGGGGATAGTTGGGAGGATATTTTAGTAGGTTATGGATGAGACAAATGGATTTGGAGTTGTGAAATTAAGAGAAGGGTAAGTACCCTTTAATAAGAGAGGTGAGGGGTACTTTAGGAAAAGATTGAAATATTAATTTATTATAAAACTATTTTCAGTTATCAATATTTCAAAATATATTTATTTCTAATATAATTTGGGTATGGGTCTAAATAATCTCATCCAATAGGTTTTAGACATGTTTAGGTCATCAAAATAACCTTATCTTTTAGATTATCCCTTAGTTTAATAGTTTATCTTTATAATGTCTCCTTGTATTATTATAAGAAATGGTTAATAAACATACAATAAAATGCCAAAATAACCTCATGTGGTTAATTAATTCCATATATATCATTATATATGTTATCTTTCTAAATTTTAGATTTTAAGGAATATTATATCATTTAATAAGATAGTATTTGTTTTAAAAACTCATTTATTCTAATTTTGACACTATTTAGTTTTTGTTTTTTGTGAAAGACATTAAAAGTTTATTACATCGAAAAAAATACATTAATTCAACCTTAACAGATCATATTCACCTAGAAAATTCGTGTATGGCATCAAAAGTCTCAATTTACATTTATTTTATTATTTATAATATAAATTATCTTAATCATTTATTGATAAGGTAATTACTACATCATCATTGTGTCATACATAAATTTAATTATTTAATTTATAAAAATTATATATAAAATACCATGATATAGGAAATATTTTTATATTTGTAATGATTATTTATAGTTTAATTTATCTTATGTGTAACCCATAATTAAAAATTGTTTAGTTATTAAACATTGAATTTAACACTTTTATCTCCTCTTTATATAAAATATAATAAATGTCTTAATCTAACTCAAATGAATTAAAAGGATATTATTTTTGTCCTAAAGTTGATTTTGTTCTAAATACACTTATTTAATAGAATGAGGACAAGTTTGGGGGTAATATTAGTATTATTTGTAACTTTAATTACATTATTTACTTTTATCTATGGTAAATAAAATTCAAAAGTCATTATTCAAAAAAAATATTTTCATCCTATTGAAACACATTTTACTTATTGATTCAACCATTTATCTCATATATTATAAATAAAATTCCCAAAAATGGTAAAATTACATTTTACGAAAATTTACAAATCTTCCTAGAAGGTGGGTAAAAGACGTTAAAGAGTTCAATAAAATTTTATATATCTAATATTATTATAAAATTACTCCAATTAATTAAATTGGTCAAATATATTTATTGTGTATCTATTTTTAATTTAATTTAAATTTAAATAAAAATTATAATTTTTTAAATAAAAGTCTATTCAAAATAATAACACTGTGTTTTCACTATTCATAAAAAATTGATAGTTTTCATCAATCTACCAAATATTCACAGTAAGATAATTTTGATATTCCAAATTAAAAAATTGTTTCTATTATACCATCTTCGAAACATAGAAGTTGAATTAATTAATTTGAAATTAATTCCCATTGTTAAAACCATAAAGCGAGTTTTTTGAGTAGTAAAAACTATCAAAATATTTATATGTGTTTTGTCCAATTTAAATGTTAAATTACATCCAATGACCAACATTTGATTAAATGATAAAAATATAAACTAATTATAGTTCAAAACTATTCCAATGTGTAATTTAACAATATAACTTATTTTGATTTAAAAAGTTGTTTTCAATTAAAATTTAGTATTTTTCATTATTCATCATAATATGAAGGTTATTTAAAAAAACAAGAAAAGTATCCAAAATAAATTTTTATATCTCGCTTCTAAAGAACAATTTTATTTTTTCAAGTTTAATATTTAAATGAGTTAAATATTGGATTTAAAAAGAGATTTCCATTAAAAGGCGGTAAAATTTCATCTTCTGAAAAATAATTCCTTTATCTATAAATTTTATTTTTTTCTAATATTATGTCTACGAATCACATAATACAGATGTTAAAATTATATGTAGTTTATAAAATTCAAAATGAAGTTAATACTATTCATAACCCCTTTCGAATGGATAATTTGGTATGTTATGGTGCACTTAAACTCGTTGTTACGTGTGGCACAAGCTATTGAACTACTTTAAAGAGATAACGTATTATGAAATCTGGGGGTGTTGCATTCTCCCCTCCTTTAATAAATTGCGACCTCAAAATTTGAAATTGTTTTTTGAAAATAAAAGGATGAAAATAGATAATACCTTTGTGGTAAACCCACATCGGTAATAGGGTTAATAGAATTTCGTCTTAATAAGAGAGAAAGGGAAATGAAAATGTCACCACCAAATTATAATCTTAAATAGAAGAAAATTGGTGGAAATTAGATAAACATAATTGGAGGGAAAATGAAAATATTTATATAGAGTTATTGAGGTCACCAATCACAATAAAATAAACAATAAATGGAGTATTAAGGGCCTTAAAGCCATAAATCTATAATGATTTAAAATATCATCTGTTCAACAAATCATAAGGTATTAGGTTTACACATTTTTGGGTTTAAGATTCCTTCCCTAAAGTTTACTATTTAATTTCTTCATATATTAATAAAAAAATACTTGATAAGTTGAGTTCCATACTTTAACAAATTTATACCACAAACTCATCTTTCACTCTAAAAGATAATAAAACTCAAAAATATTATTTTTTTCGAATTGTTTCGGATTAAAAAATGAATTAATAATTTCTCTATCAGACCATTTAAAAAAATACAATATACAAAATTGGACTTTACGTAGTAAAGTGGTAGGTGATGAACCCTTTTCGCCCTTTGGTTGCGGGTTCATGTCTCATGCCCTTGCTGGATGTGATGGGTTGTCACCAAATATCTGGGTTTTTCTTTTTATAAAAATCGAAAAATAAGATTAAGAAATTTTTTAACCATGAACAATAGTATCCACTGTCCAAATTAATACATTCAAACATTTAAACTTATCCAACGTAATTTTTTCCAAACTCACAGTCCAAAATTTATATGGAAGTTCGCATAACGTAGATGTGAATACCTTCATCATGTATCCTCTTAAAACATGGTAACATGCTTACATACCATAAAACCTTATTAATTACATGCATGACTCTTTAATCCTTATAGAATATTGGATATACACATTATATCCAAAACTGTTGTAAACTCCAAAAAAAGATAGAATAAACAAACTATTAATTAGCTTCAAGGTAGTCAAGAATATCCAATATAATTTTTCCAAATCAATCATATCTTATTCCGAAATTATTATCTCGGGTCAGAAACATATTAAGGGTTATATTTCCCCCAACCATATATTTTCCAAAATGACTATCTTGAAATGGTGTCCCTTTACATAGTACCATAAAATCTCAAATCCTTAATGAAAATGTAGTACATTACAATCATTATATACATCCGTAATTCATATAACCAGTATACCATTGGTAAAAAAACTCAAATGACATAATTATTCAATCCATAAACACATATACATTAATTATTCCATGTCGACTATAGTAACATAATATGCTCCTAAGATATATTTCCATGATTCCTAGGACCTTTATTTATCTAACGCCTAAATTCACTATAGTTGAAACAATATATATTAGTTTTTTCTTTCGTCCCATTTCATTACTTTTCCTGATAACCCTTTTTTATACACTTATAACAACCTCCTATTCCCTTAAAGCATTTACCAAGTTCATTTATTCCACATTTATCATAAATGGGAATATCCTTCTTTCCTTTCCTTCCTTTATCAATATTTTTCTCTTTCATCCTCTTATTATCTTGATTCCCTTCAATTCCATATGACTCATTGAATTGATTACTTATCCTATTAACATATGATATAATTATTCACATGATTTAGATATGTGGGATACTATTTCCCTTCTAAATATTGATTTATGGCCGCGAAAGATATGACCCTTCTTACTCTTTTGATCATTCTTATTTCTATATTTTTCATTGTTTATACTGGGTGACATTTCTAAATGGAGACATACACTAGGATAGATCATATCATAATTTATTATCTAAAAACTAGAAAAATTATCAACATTGATTGAATATTTTCACACATCTAGTACCATAATCATAAAAATAGTTTCATTGCTGACATATTTACTCATAAATCCTTTTTAATGTTTTGTAAAGAAAATGTGAATTATCATAGGCATATTCCCTAGGAGTTTCATAACCTAGAGTGAAACAAGGATTGTTGTCGTGAACCAGTTCATGTTCTAGTCTAGCTCAAAGTGGTGTTTTCGGGTTTTATCCCTAGAAACATCTATTCCAGAACCATCTCTACCTACTCCTATCCAGATATGTATTTATTTTAAAGAAAATTCAAAAAATATCTACATGACCAAAATTATTTCAATTTCCTCTATACGAATCCTCAAGGTTTATCTTAGGGTAATATTCTATAATCCGAGTTTTTATAAATCAAGTTTCCAAGGCTTTTACTAAAATTCCTCTAATACCAATTGTAATTCTCAGACCATATTAACCATGATCTGATGCATTATTCAAATACATTGGCATGTTTACAAGGAATAATGTCCCAAAGGACAGATCAGTTTATTAGTCTTGGAAAATATAATACATACATGAAAATTACATTACAATTTCTAACATAAAATAGAGCATAAATAATACTTTGAGAATTAAATTTTCCATATCTTAAACATACATATAAATCATAACATACTTTGTGGAATCCTAAGAAAATAATACATAAGAAATGAGTGATCTCGGATGCTCAGTAAATATAAACAATATAGTGGAAGCTTTCATGAATAATCATAAAAATTTATGAAAAGGTATAATATTTAAACACGACACCTTTAAACATAAACTTCATCGTGGTATGAAAAGGATAAATAATATAATTTAATTTACTTATTCAAATGTATTTTATAATTTTAGAATAATCCTATGTTACATTAATAACTAATCTCATAAATATGGAATGCATAATATCGGACATCAAACCCACATAGTCAAGGCCTCATACCAAGACTACAAATAAATATTTCGTCAAGGCCTTGAGACAAAACACTAATTTTCCCCATGAGACCTACCGATGCATCGAGGAGCTATATCAGGATCCACCTATCAAATAATATTTCCAATGCTTTCCTCATATAAAAATGTTGACACATAACATAAACATTTCTATAAACAATAGCATAAGAAATAAAAATACTTTAACCATAAACCATGAATGATAGAAAAATAAATTATTCATACTAAAACATATCATAAATCAATCAATATAATGTGGAATATTTTATTATAATAAATCAAACTCAATAATAATTACTACTTATTAAAGGATTTGAACATTGTTAAAAACAATCAGTAATTCAATTTGAGAGAAAAATACTTTTTTCATGAAATCATTTTAAAGTCACACAATTTATAATGGATGTAATTAAAAAGATAATTTTGAATCAATGTGTCCCGTAAAACATTGAATATTTTTAAACAATTTATCATTTGAAAACATTAATTTCTATATATATAAATTCTTAAAATCATTTTGAAAACATGTACATTAATTAAAAATATTTAGAAATATAAATATTTAAAACATTTAAAATGATGATGTAGTTAAGTATACCCTCCTATAAAACATTAAAATATTCCTTTTGAAACTTTTTTACGATATGTGGGTATCGATGATAAAAATTTCCCAGTAAATACTTACATATAAACAATCTCGGATAATAATGAGATTGAGGAAATAACCCTTACCTTGTACATTATTTTGGCCGAGGGTACGTTTAACCTCTTATATAATGACCATAGTGTGTTATTAAATTGTACCATAACCATATTCATATTTATGATATCATTCTTTATTCATTTATGACATTATACCACCCATTTAATAATAATTTTTATGTTAAACTAAAATTTCAAGTAATAATCGCTTTCTTTAATGTAGATGTTTTAACTTGTTATTCATGATTGTATCACTTATATCATGATTTAATTCCTTACATAATATAAAAAATTATTTCTTTATCATATATATTAAGAATATAAATATGTATAGTAGATATATATTTGAAATGTAAAAGACTGTTTATGGAGATGGAAGGTCGTATATACGCATTAACGATGCTTCAGTTTTTATATCATATTGAGAGAAAGTTAGTGAATGAGATATATGTAAATTAATATATATATATATACATATTTCCAGTATCATTATTATTTTATATATTAAATAAATATTTATAATAAATATTTTTATAATTCTCATTGAGTGGTGAACGTGGAAATAAATCTCATCGTGTCGTGGAGACGATAAGCCGTACATAGGCACGAGCAAAGATATCATTCAATTGATGGTGAAATAGTATATAATTGTATGTTATATTATACATAATGAATTTATAATAAGTTATATTTATTATCAACATTAATTATACTCATTATTATTCCAATCCAAGTAATGAAGTGTTGAATAACAAACTACACCACAACATGGAGACGGTAATCCATACGTACGCATGTATAGTGACTTTGTCATTCATAGGATGTATAAGATAATTAACATGGATGAAACACATTTATAATAAAATTAATGTATTTATATGTTATTGGAGTTATTATTTTGGTATGGAAACAACAAATAAAGAAGAAGTTGAAGAAGAAGAGAACATTGAAATAGCTGATGAAATAATTACCTCTTCTTCGGGTTCTTCATTTTGATTTGAACAAAAGGGCACCATAGGTTGGCTATCATATCAATGTAATTCCTATAAATTGAAGTGGGGGTAGTTTGAAGGTTATTTTATCTAGGGTTAGATGAGCTAAATTATTTTGGAGGTGTGAAATAAAGAGATGGGTAAGTACCCTTTTATAAGAGAGGTGAGGGGAACTTTAGAAAAACATTGAAATATTAATTTATTATAAAAATATTTTTGTCTTCTAATAGCCCCATATGTATTTATATCTATGATAAGGTGTTTATGGGTCTAATTCCGCTAAACCAATAGGTTATAGACATGTTTAGGTCACCATATTAACCATATCTTTTAGATATAACCCTAAGTCATTTAGTTTATCATTTACCATGTCTTCCTGTATTATTATAATACATGGTTATCAAACCTGCTACAAAATTTTACGATAACCTCATGTGGTAAATTAATGGAATATATTTCATTATATAATTCCTTTCACCAACCATTAGATTTTTAAGAATATTATATCATTTAATGATATAGTATTTGTTTTAAAAACTCATTTATGTCAATTTTGACACTATTTAGTATTTGGTTTCTGTGAATGTAATAAAAAGTTGATTAGTTAGAACATAATCCATTAACTAAACCCTAAAATGTTATATTCACCTTTAAAATTCGTTCATTTCATCAAAAATCTCAATTTACATTTATTTTTATTTTTATAAAATCAATTATTTTATTCTTTCATTAATAAGGTAATTACTGCATCATCATTGTGTAATAAATAAATTTAATTATTTAATGTCTAAAATTTATAAATAAAATACCATGACCTAGGAAATATTTTTATCTTTCTAATTAATATTTATGGTCAAATTTTTCTTTTTTATAACCCTTTATTAAAAATTGTTTAGTTATTAATCCTGGAATTTTACACTTTTAACTCATCTTTAAATAAAATATTATA
This sequence comes from Viscum album, assembly GCA_963277665.1. Lineage (NCBI taxonomy): Eukaryota > Viridiplantae > Streptophyta > Magnoliopsida > Santalales > Viscaceae > Viscum > Viscum album. The sequence goes on along the minus strand of OY728129.1, from coordinate 881,349,867 downwards.
AATGTTCTAATCTAAAAAAAATAAATTAAAAGGCTCTTAGTTTTTTCCTGAGGTTTATTTTGTTCTAAATACACATATCCACTAGATTTAGGACAACTTTTGGGGTAATTTTTATATTATTTTACCTGTAATTGCCTTATTTACTTTTAATTGTGGTAAATATAATTCAAAAGTTACCACTCCCCAAAAATTATTTTCATAATATTGATCCAAATTTTACTTACTCAAGTCAACTATGTCTATTGTATTTTTGAAATCAAATTTACTGAAGCAGTAGAATTACATTTTATGCAAATTTGCAATGTTCCTAAAAGGTAGGTAAACGACATTAAAAAGTTCAATAAAATTTTATATATCTACTAATATTATAAAATTACTCCAATGAATTACATTGGACTAATATAAGTATTATAAAACTATTTTTACTTCAAAATAAATTTTAAAAAAAAATAATTATTATTTAAATAAATTTCGGTTTTAAACAATAACGCAATGTTTTTTACTATTCATCAGAAATTGAATGTTTTTAGAAAAATACAAAATATTCACCCAAAGATAATTTTGATATTAAAAATTAAAAAATGATTTATATTTTACCAAATTCAAAACATAGAAGTTTCATTAATTAATTTAAAACCAATTCTGGTTGTCAAAACCAGAAATTGTGTTTTTTGAGAAGTAAAAACTATCATAGGATTTATATGTGTTTATGTCCAATTTAAATGTAAAATTACTTCCAATGAAAAAAATTGGATTAAATGATAAAAATATAATCTAATTAAACTTCAAAACCACCCAAATATATAATTTAACATAATAAATTATTTTGATGAAAAAAGTTGATTTTAATTAATATTTAGTATTTTTCACTATTCATCAAAATATGAAAGTTATACAAAAAACCCAAAAAATAATAAAAAATAAATTTTTATGTCCCTAAAATAAATAAGAAGTTAATTTTTTCAAATTTAATATATAAATGTTTCAAATATTGGATCTAAAAGTGGATCTCCATTAAAAGGCGTTTAAATTTCATTTTAAAAAAAATACATCCATTATCTGAAAAGTTGAATTTGTTCTTATATTATTCATAAGAAACATATAATATGGATGTTAAAATTATATGGAGTATATAAATTTCAAAATTCAGTTAATACAATTCATAACAACTTTTTGAATAGCTAGTTTGTTAAGTTATGCTGCACTCGAACCCGGTGTTGTGTGCAGCACAAGCTGTTGAATTACTTTAAAGAGGAAACGTATTATGAAATAATGGGGTGTTACATTACATACATGAACATTACATTACCCTTTATAACAAAAAAACATAAATAATCTTTTGAGAATACCATTATCCCCCTATCTTAACCCTGCATATCAATCTTAATTCACTTCTTGGGATCCTGGGAAACTAAAACATAAGAAAGGGGTGACCTCAGATGCATAGTAAGGGTAAATAATTCAGAAGTAGCTATAAACTTTTAAATCAAGATGTATAATAAAAAAATAATTTTAAACAAATACTATATGATAATATAAAAAAATCAAACATTAACATATAAATATGCACATGGATATTCTACGAGTAAAATAATCACATGTAATTACAAATTTCATAATGATAGAAATGTATATTGTAGGACATAATAACTACTACGTCATAGGCATTGTGCCAAGACCATTCATAAATATTATATCGATCCCCTTTTCCAAGACACTAGTATTTCTCATAAGACCTATCAATGCATAGAGGGTCTATAGTGGGCCCTTCCTGTCACTTACTAAGTCTAATGCATTCCTCATAAGAAAAGGGGGAAACATAATATAAAAATATGTATTAAAACTATCATAAGAAATGTAAATACTTTAATCGTAAACCATGAATGGTATAAAAATAGAACATCCATAGTCAAACATATCATAACTCATTCAACACAATATAGAAGATTGTATTATAATAAATCAACCTCAATCAAGAATAATATCCAGCAAATATGTTTACATATTTGAAAATGATCAGTAAAACTCTTTGGGAGAAATAATAATTTTTCATTAAATCTTATAAAAGTCACATAATTTATAAAGTATAACATTTAAAAGATATTTTTGAATCAAAGTGTCCCATACCACTTTGAAAATTTTAAAAGGAATTAACATTTTAAAATATTCATGTCTATAAAAATAAATCCTTAAAAACATTTTAAAAACATTTACATTGTATAGAATGATTTAGATTTAAAAAAAAATTAAAAAAATTTAAAATGGTGTTTTAGTTAAAGGGACCCATAAAAATAATTCTTTTGAAAACTCATTTATGAAACATGGACATGGATTATAAATATGTCCATGTAAATACTTACACATAAATAATTTCAGATAATATTGATATTGAGGAATTACCCCTTACCTTGTACATTCCTTTAGTTACAGATACGTTTAACCTCCTATATAATGACCATAGTATGTTATTAAATTATAATAGAGCCATATTTATATTTATTATATCACATATGATTCATTTATGACGTTATAATACCCATTTAATAATAATTTTCGTGCCAAAGTAACATTTTAGTTATTAATCACATTCTTTATCGTACGTGTTTTAACTTGTTATTCCTGATAGTATCACTTAGTTTATGATTTATATATCTTATATATTTAGAATATATATATGTAAGATATATAGATATACGAAATGGAAACACCGTTCATGGAGACAGTAGTTCGTACATATGCATGATCATTGTCTCTGTTTTCTTATTATATAGTATGGAAGTTAGTAAACAACATATATTTATCTACAAAAAAATATATTATTCCAGTAGAATTATTATTTCATAAATCTCAAACATATTCAATATATATATCTTTATAAAAATTATTGAATGGAGATCGTTGAAGATTAATCTCATCGCGTCGATTAGACGGTAAGCCGTACATACGCACAAGTGACAATATTATTCTATTGATGGTGAAATAGTGTTTAATTGATTGGTATATTATATATACAGAATAACTACCCTGTTATATTAATTATTTAAATTAATTATATTAATTCTTATACCAATCCAAATAATGTAGTTTTGAATAACAAACTATACCACGACATGGAGAGGGTAAGTCATACGCACACACGTATGGTGACATTGTAATTCATAGGATGGATAGAATAATGAATATGGTGGTACCATATTTATAATAACAACTCATAATGTATAATTTACGGGAGTTATTATTTTAGTATTGTAACAACAATGAAAGATGAAGTAGAAGAAGAAGATAACTTTGAAGGAGGTGATAAAATAATTTCATCTTCTTCGGGCATTTCCTTTTGTTTTGAACAAAATGGATTTGTAGGATGGATTTATGCTCAAGGTAACACCTCTAGGTTGAAGCGAGGGGATATGGTAGGATATTTGATCAGATTTTGGCCGATCTGAATGGCTTTGGAGGTGTGAATTTGAGATAAGGGGAAGTACACTTTTATAAGAGTGGTGAGGGGCACTTTAGGAAAAGCTTGAAATACTAATTTATTATAAAATTATTTTTGGTTTCTATTAGCTAAAAGTTGATTTATTTAAATTATAAGGTTATTATGGGTCAAAATACATTTAACCAATAGGTTTTAAAGATTTTTATGTCACCAAATTAACCATATATTTACATATTTACCCATTGTTAAAACTTTAAACTTTTACAATGCATTCTTGTATTTTTAATACTACATGGTTAATATAGTGACAATAAAAAGCCAAGGGAATATCAAGTGGTTATTTAATGACATATATATCATTATCTGTGTCATTTTGTCGAATATTAGGTTTTTATGACTATTATATAATTTAATAAGATAATATTTCTTTAAAAACAAATTTATGTCTATATTGACACTATTTAGTATTTGATTTTTTTAGTCATCGAAACATGATTACTCCAGAAAAATAAATTGAATCAATCCTAACTTGTCATAATCTCCTAAAAATTTAGTGTATGCCTCCAAAGGTTTAATTTAAATTTATTTAAATATTTATAATATCAATTATTTTAATCTTTCATTAATAAGGTAATAACTGCATCAGAATTATGTAACAAATAATTTTAATTATTTAATGTTTAAAATTATAAATAAAATACTATGATGTAGGATTTTTTTGTATTTATAATAAAATACTATGAATATTTATCATAAATTATAAATGGTTTAGTTATTAAAATTTTAAATTAACACTTTTCACTCTTTGAGAAAAATATAATAAATTTCTTAACCCAATCCAAGTTGATCAAAAAGGATCATATTTTTGTGCACAGGTTGATTTTGGGATAAATACACTTATCCAATAGAAATATGACATTTTTTGGGGTAATATTATATTATTATAATATTATTTGTACCTTTAATTACCATATTGAATTTTAATTATGGTAAATAAAATTCTTCAGTTACTATTCACCAAAAATTATATTTCTCCTATTTAACCACAATTTACATACTTATGAAAAACATGTCTATCGTATTTTTGAAATTCAATTCAAAAAAGAGGTAAAATTACATTTTATACAAACTAGGAAATGTGCCAAGAAGGTGAGTAAAAGTCGTTAAAAAGTTCAATACAATTTTATATAACTAATCTTATTATAAAATTTCTCCAATTAATTACACTGGAATAATATATGTTTTATGTATCTATTGTGGCATGAAGATAAATTTTAATTAAAAATAATTATTTAAATGAAAAAGTCAGTTTTTATGTACTATAAAGTATTTTTCACTATTCATAAAAAAATTGAATGTTTTCAGAAATATACAAAAAATTCACCCTAATAAAATTTTGATATTCTAAATTCAAAAATGAAGTCTATTTTACCAAATTCTTTTTTTAGGATTGTATGAAATATATTTTATTATTGTTCACATGGGGACATAAAAAGTTGTCCTTTTATGAAAATAATTTTTCAAAATATATAACTATTTGACAAAACATTAAAATTTCATTATAAATATGTTTAATTTATTTGAAAATAATATAAATAAGATTTAAAATTTATTTTTAACTATTAATATTAAAATATTTAATTGATAAATAAATATATCATTAAATAATTATAATACTACTGTATTGTTTCATAGATACTCAATCTTGCCTATAACGCAGGCCAAGTCGATGTAGTGTGTAATATAATCTTATGAATTACTTTAAAGAGAAAACATACTATGAAATCTTGGGGTGTTAAAACTTTTTCTAAGACCAGTTCAGCCATAATCAGCGTGAGAAACAAGCGGTAGCGGTGGAACAAAAGATCATATCGCGAAAGATGCGGCCACGACGAATAGTGAATATAGAGAATTACTCCAAAAGGGAGGGATGATGAGGGTGACCTGTGGTAAGAGGATGTTATGGTAATAATATAGGGAACTCCCTCTCAATGTGTGATTAGGATTACATTCGGATTGTCTGAGGAACACTTGGAGTCAATTCCAAAAGGGACAGCGAAGGTGGAAGGGATCTGATGCTCTTTCCCCTTTGAATCCTTCATGGCCCTTCACACATGTTGTGATAATAGTTTAATGTCATGTGTTGGGGAAGAGGGGTTCTTCACAGTTTAACATCATCTACCATAGATGATGAGGCCTAATTATCCCGCATGACATACATAACATTTACTTACCCACACTTTGTAATGTGAAGGCACAAGAAATGCCAGGGATAATAAGGTGGAGGATTATTTGATAGTGGGTCTATGTTAGTGTAGCTATGAAAATAAGAAATATCTATTAGAATACTGAGGAGAAGAATCATGTGGTAGAGAAATGAAAAATGGATCACTATTTGGGAAACCAAGAAATCACTATGCACAAACCTTGACGGCCTCATGGAAGAGGTTCATGTGTGATAGGGATGTTTCAACAAGGGGATCTCGAACTAGCTTCCTTATAAATATGAAAACACAAGGAACACAAAAAAAGGGGTCGACACGTGATTGAAGGAATTCACAAAAAAAAGGTTCTACACATGTTTGGACACTGGTACATAAAAGGAAGGTGTTCAAGGGCATGATTTGTTTCACAAGTGTAAGACATGCATGTAAGAGGGATCATTTTTGTATACTTGAATTGGGAAAATCTGAATGGGTAAGGGTTATACCCTAGTGTGCCTTCCCCATGGGGGACTAATGAGAGACTTATCGTGCAAGATCTAGTACATAAAAATGGTGACATTCACACGGTCCTGGACCGGGTCCTCCAACATGCACATGAGTGATGGTTTGAATTACAGAGCATTACCGCTATGTGACGGGAAACCCTCTACTAATTTGTGAAAATTTTGGTAGTGGAGTAAATGTTGGTGTGTGTGGAAGAGGCAGTTTGATGTCGTATCCACCAAAAAATAAGATTTCGCAATGATCCGTACTTTTTTCACATAGTGGGATTCATTATCACATCTGACATGGCTGTTCTCAGGGGATAAGAGAAAAAAACCCATTTTATATCATATTGAGCATTCAATTTTCTTGCACGCAGATGTCACTCTTTCATGCAAGATTAAAATATTGAGTGCAACTTCATTGTGATCTTAGGGATTGTCCAATGAATAAAATAATACCTTTTGGTCTCATAAATGCAAGAATACCTGACCCCAATAGGATTTTTTCACGAAACAATTACCTCTTAAAATCCAAGATAAAAGGGAACTAGAAGGTTTAGTTATGATTAAAATACTAGAAAGTCGAAAATATTTCTAGCAGTGGGCACAAAACAGTCGACCTGGAGACTAAGGTGCCTTGAAAATGTGTGAAAGACATGTCTTTTGCCTCAAAATTCATGGGGGGAAAAAGAACTATATCATGAATTTCCTAATGATATATGACCAACTCTCACTCTTGAATACTCATTTATTCCATGAGAAGTGATATCCAATTTATTTGGTTCCTTGCATGCAACGGCGTCATATTGAACTCTTCTAAAATATCCATATTTTCTAATACGTTTTTCATCAATTTTTAATGAATCCATCTATTTTTTATTCCAATCCCCCATATTTCACAGAGACCTCTTTGTTTATCCCTGACCCCAACTTGATGGCCGATGAAGAGATCAACGATGAGAGGGAGGACGATGAGGCTTTTTATGCTCCATGGAGGGATGAGATGGATACAAAACCTCAGATTCTTCATTCAAGAAGGGTGCTATAAGAGAACTAGATTCTCCATGTCATGGTGACACATGCTCGAAAAAATTATGTACTAAGTGATATCCTCTCACTATTGAACTTCAACACTTTGGATGTGGTGTTAATTCCAGGCTTTGGGACTGACTCACCGTGGTCGTGGGTGACACGTGGGGATAACCTTTAATAGTTCTACATTACAAAAAATGGTCATCCTACTAGGGAAGATAAGGATATGGATATTTATTTCCAAAAAATGATAAACCATGATAGTAATGGTGGTGAACAGGTTGTATAAGACTTCCCTTCCAACTATGTGAGCTCTTTTAGGAGAAGTATCACTAATGATATTAAGAGATGAAAGCAAGACATGTATTTGAGGTCATGAGGAAACATCACTATAGAGTGGGCATGGGTGTATTGGGTATGCAATACATGTGAGGAGTTTGGGTCAAAGCTGCATCACATCAGGTTGTTTGAGACCATGTATACATAACAATTCCATTTCTACAAGTAGAAGAAACTATTGCAAGATTTGTTTAGTCGATGGTCATCTGATACAAATAAATTCCATCCTCACTGTGGATAGGTCATCATCAGCCTTTGTGACTTCCAATGCATAGGGGTATCCCTTTGGAATGGTTCCAAAATGATGAATTCCTACCGATGAAGAATGTCTATGGAGAAAAGGTGTGAACCCCTATTCTGTCATGGAATTTGTTAGAGCTGGAAAGTGAGAGTCTGAATATCATGAACATCTTGAGGACATATCCTATCTAGCATGGTTCATCCTACATATTTGGATGGACCTAAATGTGAGGATTCCCATGTGATGGAAGTAGTGTTTGACCACATTATAGAGGGTAAATGTTGAATCATATTGCCTAGTCCTTGAATCAGGGGAATACCAATCATGGGGTTTTAGTTTGAAAAAAAAAACTCGAGACCTCTATGTGTGATACACTAGGTTTCTCTCTGCCTTCTAAAGTAGGTGACTACTTCCTTTGTGGGAACCTCAAATGGGGGTCCATCTTGTGATATTGGTGAAGGTTGGGATCTTGGAAATTGAACATAGTGTCAACCTATGTGTGCCTATTTTTTCCATGTTTTATAGAATTTTGGGGATCATATCAATAGGAATTAATCCTATGAGAATACGCAGACCATTTCAAATTCTCCACGATTACTTCACAACTCACTATGGTTGTTATGATTTCTCGGATGAAATATGTCCTCCAGTCGATGGCTTGTGTCCATCTAAGTTGAACATTTCTGGGGTTCGTCCAGTGTCAAAAAAATGAGGAGTCAATAATGCTCAGTATTAGCCATTATGAAAACATAATCTTACACCAATTTCAGACTATGGTCGGTCAATTATTAGTTGAATTTTGTGTCCTACTAGAGTATATTTAGTACCTACATAGTATCATGGGTGGTGTGCTAGTAGCCCGTATCAACGAGAAAATCTTATGTGAACCATAAGTTTCTTCAATGAATTCCAGATAAGTTTAGGTGCATACAATGGATGACAAGAAAAGTGTATAAATAAGTTATGTAAGAGTGTAACACCTGAATCCTTCTCCAATCGTGGTTCATGTTCACAAATTATTGTTTTTTTGATGTCATTACCTTCCCCCCACTGTTGTGGATGCCATCCTATCAACAGAGTATGATGACTACTGGGTGGTGGTGTATACAGAGGTAATTCCATGGAAACACATTTGGTAGATCAAGGAGGTGATTTTAGTGTCTAGAAATAGATAAAGAGAGAGGGAAAGCGAAATATCAGGAAAGGTTCTTCTTGGTAGTAAAGGATAGAGGAAATTTAAGAGGCTATGGATGCACAATCAGAAATATCCACAATAGGAATGTCCCATGGTGCAGTCGTGCCTCTCCCTACTGATGAGGAGTGGTCCTACAGGTGACTTTATGGGCCATATATGGATTCCCCTGGGAGGAAACTGATATATTTTCTATATCCGACCACAAATAAAATTTTCCCATCATTGTGGTCTTTTTGTAGAACATTATGACAATCAATGACAACTGATGAACTATGGTGAATACTAGTGCCCACTTCACTTCATCTGCTGGACATTGTGAAAATATAGGTGGTGGGAAATGTGCACCTTCATCACTAACACACAAACTTGATAGTCTTGGATGCATATCCATGCCAATGGGGTGGTATTTAGTACAACCATTCTTGGTTAATTTAATTCATTTTCAAGATCATGATGCCAATGAAATGAAACCAGAGGATGATGTCGATGATGATGAATAATGAAAAGAAGAGGAGGAGGACAATGAAAAAAAGGAATAGTAATTTTAAGTGGTAGAGGAGGAGACCGAGGATTAGGGTCCAAGAGGAGAGGGGAATTGGGGCATAGCAACCCAGTAGAGGAGGCCATGTGAGAGTGGAAAATCGCCAAAACTCGTGTGGTGACACAGGCACTTGATCTGGTTGCGCTTAACTATTATAAGTGTCTACAATTATATACTCATACTTTTCATTAAAAAAATATACTAAATAACATACTAATTTCAAATGCAATGATAATGAGGCTGTAGGATTGTTCTACGATAGATTTGGGACAACAGCGGGAGATCCTCCATCAATTGTACCAATCCGTGAGGAACTGACCACCCATGCTAATATGACCATAGGACTCTGTGTTTAGGAATTTGTAATAAAAAATGATTCCACTACCTAGGTAGAACTTAAGGGTAGATATAGTGAAGTCACTGAGAAATAAATGAGCATAGATGGTTTCCCACATATTATAGGGATCATTCTGTTAACAATGATTCTGGAGGAAGATCCTACTACCAAACATCAAAACATATTTCTCAAATACAAACCCATAGATCCTAAATATATGGATGATGATGATCCCAACATTGATGAGAATAGACGTATGACACAACAAAAGTAATGGAAATTCGTCAAATTCTTCCTCAGTCACATAGAAGTTGAATGGATGAGTTCAATACGGTCACTCTGCACCTGACTGTGCGTCCTCTTTATCGGTGGAGTGTATGATTTCAATCTCCAAATAATGATCCCTAATTAACATTCTAATAAGATGAAGGAAATAATCCCACACTATGATGCTACCTGGTGCAGGAAGATATCTTATAATATTTAGAATCTTCATGAGGCCATGAAGGGGAAATATGATGCCTTGAAAAGTAGACGTGGAACATGAAACATTTTTCACAAACAAATCCACACTCATTGAAAAACTAATAGTTCATCTGTAATAAACCCAGGAGCATCTAGTGTTGGAAATCCATCAAATGGATCAACACTAAATGGTGTAGAAACAAGTTCATACTAGGTCTGATGAGCTTCATTCTATAACTGTAGAGGTGGAAATGGAGATAAGTGAGTGGGAAGGAATGTTGGAGGCCACACGCCAGAGGGTGGAGAAACTGATAATATCTACTGAAGGGGATGATCCATAAGGGTGGAATTTTTTCCTAACACATGAAACATATCTTCCACTTTGTTTTCATATCTTGAATTAAGTTCTTATATTTGTATTCTTCTTGTTTTCTTTAATCATTGTGTCTCAATCATAACTATGAAGAATCCAATCATCAATCCCTAAGCTCACATGGGTTATACCTGGTGTGAGAGACAAGGAATGACCACATAATTTTCTGCTTTATGTATGAGAGTTACATCTTAACATCGAATACTCGGGGTATCCTATCATCGACTGACCAGCCAAAATAATCGAGCTGAGCTGGGGGCTATGACTAGAGGATATGGATCTCAGAACATCCAACATTCCTATCCCATGATGCTCCAGAGCATAAGGAGGTTAATGCATGGGGAATTGGAATCAATACGAACTAAAGGGAATTAGGGGAGTAAATCACAATATAAAAAACTCCGAAAACAGTGGGAGAATCATGAATATGGAGGAAAACTATTGGCCATATTCAAAATACAGAATCTATATCATGTTTGCCTAAAACGGGGACAAAAAAATCTGGGTAAATCATTAACCGTATTCAATATATGGGGCTAAACAAAAAGTGTCATATGATGTATATTATATCATGCGCCCAAGATAGTAGGATATCCTTATGGTTGATAATCCACACTGTTAGCTATTCACCTTATACATGAAAGGTGATGAGGTTCATACCAATGGGATTTCAAATCTTGTGAATCGAGTGATGTGTTTTCTGGATGGATTCAAACACTCTTGATATTACTCCACCATTACAAAAGAACATTTCATGAGTGTATCAGTTTGAACCAGAGTCATACCTACTCTCGAACATGTTCCCTCTTGTGATAACCTATAATATATTTAATTTTTACATCAAGCAAAGGTAGGCAGAGAGCGCGTAGTTTAACTTCATATGGTGAGGGAGATATATGGAATAGTTTAACATCATATAAACATGTGGTTGAATACATTTTAAGGTTATGATTCTGAGACCCTAGTCAATAGTTTTCAGTCAGGTCACATGAAATAGCGGAACTTAGTTTTCGGTCATATAGTTTGGACCCTTATCACGGCCAAATGGGCGATCAAGTTAATGTAACTGGGATTGGACCTGAGGATAGATTGTACGTGTGTCTCCATGTATCCCAAAATGATGGGAATCATGGAAAAAAATTTTATTTAAGGGATGTATGATCAGGGACCAACACTAGTGGGGGGAATCCTCTTTGATAGTGAGGAATCTGAAGCGTCCCACCATTATCATGGGGTATCCTAAATTTGTTCAGGGTATAGTTGTAGTTTAACAACATACGGTTGGGAAATGAGAGAAATGCGGGGTGTGGTAAACAATATCTACATGAATTTTGAAAAAAGGAGTCCACGTCACACCCCACACAAACTCAATGGGAAACCCAGGATGAGAGGGTCTGAAAAGGATGAATGTGAAAATCTCTGGCTAGGCTCGGGGAAAAGGTGTAGGAGCATTGCTACATATCTCGTAAGGGTAGGAATCATTCAACACATATTTATTAAAGGTATGAATGGAATGTATACAATGAAAACGTAGGTGATATCCTTCGAAATGAGGTCAAATGAGGTTTTTACGTTGTTTAATGTCATGAATTCTTAGGAACTAAAGATCTTAGTTTAGGGACATATTATCAGCCCATGATAAGGAGCTTCTAAAAATGGACATATGTAATGGCGTTTCATAAAAAACGTAATGTGAATGGGGACAAAGAATTCTACATCGCCTCACATATTCCTATGGGAAAACACTCACACGGTTTAATTTCACAATTCCAAGACTTTGGTACCCGAACTCCTAGTTTACGGTTATAGAGTTCAGACCACAGGACATGGATTCTTCCATCATGGTATGAAACCTATTGAGAACCCCTAATACCACATGATCCTTGCTCGGTGTGGGAAACAAGGGGAAGAGAATGTCTTTACAACACATTTTAGTGCATAATAGTGTAATGTAAGGGTGAATTCGGGGGAAACCCTACGATCTGGTCCACCCACTCAACATGTAATATTGTTCAGAGGGATGACACTGAGATTATTGATGTTCTATATAGACATAAAGATGTGATATGTAATGTGAATCATGAGATAGATATTTGGGATGCAAGGGGACTGACATAATAATGGAGGACACCAATTTAATGTATTTGAATCAAAATATCCATATTTTTTCTGATATGGGAACAAACAATGGAGGGTCATCTGATGAACATATTCAAAAATGGGTGGAACCTGTCTCAAGATGCCATTTAAGATCATTTAGGATGTTTGGCCCATAATGGTAAGAGATCCTTAAGGCCGAGAACCCATACTATTTGGGGGTCCTTTTGGATACGAATTAATATGCAGACCCAAAAAAGTAACATAAATCATGGTGGTGGAATGAGAGAATGTCCATATAAAAACAAACACTATTAGTGTCATCCAACATCACATCAGATCATGCTAATCGGAAAATAATATCAAGTAATATGATTAGGGTCAGGTCACTCTAGGGAACGATTAGAGTATGTGGATTATGTGGTAAAATAAACACAATGTGAAGGAGGATAGAAGAAGTCCACAACACAATGCATGCACCTAGGAGATTACTTGGATAAAGGGATGGAAGGAATGACTCACTACTGAATACCACACAATTTTAATGTCATGCAGGATAAGGGGGAATTTTCCATTTCAGGTCCTGTAGAATGGATTATAAAATCTATATAGTTTAATTTCTTGTAGGTAGAATAGAGTGATTTAATGTTACACATGATGGGTGAGATCATAGTTTAATGCAGGAGAACCTAGACTAAAAGGGAAAGGCTAATGGACCTGGAATTTTTGTGGGACATAGGGCTTGACCCGAAGAAAAAATGTTCAAGAATTACAACTTACCTTGTATGGGAAGGAATCAAGACACATGTAGTTCTAAAATTACATTAATTTTAGCGTAATTTCATTTGGATTGGGGTTGAGATGAAATTTATTTTAATACATCTAGGACGAAGGGTGAAAATAATATCCAAAAGGGGATGTTCATGGCTTGGTAAAATAAACCTGAAGTGAATGAGGACAAAATAAGTCCACACCATGCCACACATATGAAAGAGAGGACTCATCCCATGAGTTCAGAATGAGATGGAAATATTTGTGGTACCTGGGGAAAGAACTAATGACATAATGGTCGAGCATTCCTATGTATCTTGTATGGAAACGAATCAAGCCACATGTAGTTCTAAAAAGGCTATCCAGTCTAACGCCATGCATTAAGGGAATAAGATGGGAATGTGATCTCGAAAGGGTCCATGGAATGGTTATTTTAAACTCGATGTGAATAAGATAAATATATTCCCACACCACACCATGTGTATTCCTGAATATAACATGGTCCAAGAGGCCAAAATGAGATAAAACATGGTGGAAACTGGGGTTGGACTTGAAAAAAATGTAATGGAATTCATACATATCATGTGATAGAAATAATCAATCCATACATAGTTATAAAATGTTTTGTAGTCTAACATTATGCAATAAGTATGTGGTTACATTTTAATGTAACACCCCATGTTTCCATGCTATGCTTTTCTTTGATTAATACAATAGAGTGCGATGTACACAACACCGAGTTCAAGCGCACCATGACCAATCAAATTAGCTATTTAAAAAGTGTTTATGAATAGTAATAACCACATTTTTAATTTTATATATATCCCATATAATTTTAAAATTATTCTTTTCTGTTTCTTACACATAATATAAGGACAAATTCAATTTTTCAGATAAAAAAAGTATTTTAAAAAAGGCAGTTTTTCAGCCTTTTAATGGTGAACCCTTTCTAAATATAATATTTGACACTTTTGTATATTCAATTTGATGAAATTAAATTCTTTTTTAGAAGTGGGACATAACAATTTGTTTGGATGATTTTTTGGTACTTTTCTGATAACTTTCTTATTTTTATGAATATTGAAAAATGCTAAATTTTAATTAAAAGAAATGATTTTAATTGAAATAATTTTTAGTTTTAAATAATACATTTGAATAGTTTTTAAGTATCATTAGATTATATTTTTATCATTTAATATAATTTAGTTCATTTTAGGTAATTTCTCATTTAATGTAGACATAAACAAGTGTCAATCTTTTGAAAGTTATTATTTCGTAAAAAATGATTTTTTTTCTTTTGACAACAGAAATTAACTTCAAATTAATTTCTGCCACTTATGTGTTTTGAATTTGGAAAAATGGGTTCCATATTTGGAATCAGGATGTCCAAATTGTGTATATAGGTATATTTTATTTTGAGACGTTATGAATAATTACATCGGTAAATATTTTATTTACCATGGTTAAAGGGTAAATCTGGTAAATAAGGCTAACAAATAATATTATAACAATATTAAATTACCCTAACACGTTTCCAAATCCTATTTTCTGATACATTTCTGATCATTGGCATCCTTGGGCCAATTTTTTGACCCCATGAAGCCATTTGAGAGTGATAATGATACATTATATTAATTAATTTAAACTAAAGAAAAAAATGACATAAACATATATCATTTAGTAAACCAATTTTTACACGGTGTTATATAAGATATATTTTTTAATATAAATATTCATTTAATAGATAAAAAATATTTAATACATCATGGTATTTTTTTATAATTATAAGACATCGAATAAATAAAATTATTTATAACATAATAATGATGCAATGTTTACCTCATTAATAAATGACTTAAATATATAAGACTATAAAAATTAAAATAATATTAAAAACGTATCCAATTATTATTAGATGATTTTATTTATAACATGATTCATTTTACATTAGACTTTAATGAGTTTTGGACCTTTAGAAACTGAATATCATTAGAGAATAAAATAATATTTTCAAACATTCCTAAAGATCCCCTCTTCCCCCTTATAAAAAGCCATCATATCTAACCCATTTCCCACACCTCCCAAGCCCCTTACCTTGTCCATAAATTTACCAATTAATCTCCTTACATCTCTTGGATCCTCCTAGATTCCTTACCATAGGCAGAAGGCACTTCAAGGAAGCCTTTTGGTTCAAACCAAAGGGAGTTACCCAATTAAAAGGTAATATCTTCTATTAAGTTCATTCCTTTTATTTTTCTTCTCCAACCCCCTGAACTATATTAATTCCATTATTTTATAATAACACCAGTGTCCTAAATATACTATGTTGTTATTATGAGAATAATTTGAGCTACACCTACACACACCTCCATCTAATGGGTAAAGAACATAATGATTCTATGGACGATGAACTACTACCTCACAAAACGATTATTGTCCAATATTCTACTACAACCTCTAATGATAACCATTATAATAGCACTGTAATTATATAGGATATTTGTTATATATTTTTTATCTATAAGATTATGTAATTATATTTTATAGCATACCTTTTTCCTTTTCTGGGTGGATATATACGATATTTTCATTTGAGGAAGTGTGGACTACTGCCCCCTCAAAGTGATATGACTCGTTAATTCCATACATGGAATGTATAAAGGATTTTGTTAATGAACATAATGAAATAATAATATACCTAGGTATCATTTGGTTTTCACTAATTTTAAAATAAAAAAATAAAATGGATGTAGCGTTCGTGTGTACGTATGGATTACCATCTACACGAATGCGAAGATATTCCTTCCCCATCAAAACAATTCAAGAATAATTTTCAGTTGATTATTAAAAATAATATTTAAGAACATTATATCATTTTTATATTAATCAAATACATCATATACATTACAAACATGACTTATGTAACAAAACTTATAAAGGAAAATGAATTAGTTAACACCCAAAACAATGATTATACAAAAATATTATTAACAAAGAAATATTAGATGATCATATATGATATCATATTCCTGTAAGTGGTTCTTTTATAATTTAATAACCATGATTTAACTATTATATAAGATAATAACATACCCTCAACCATGGAAAAGTACAAGGTAAGTGGTTTTCATCTCACTTCTTATTCACGTGAGTTTCACTCTATATTGACACTATTTCCTTTTGTGTGGTGTATGTACTACCCATTAATGTATTATTTTTGTAATATACATTAATTTATGGGTATTTAAATCTTCATTTTATGATACATCATTCATGGGGTGTATGTTTCTTATGGTACTAAATCGTTAAGGGGAATTTCTAATTTCAATTTCCAGTCATTCGGCTCTACACAAACTTCATTGATTATTTTACTCCAGTATTATTTGTGAAATCAATATTTATTTTCTTATGTAGTAATTTATACTCTCTTTTGTGTGGATATAATTATTACAAACATAATCACTCCAGGGATAAATTTTCAAGTCATCGATAAGAACTTGATAATTTAAATTTTAACTCAATTTCTATTCATTGAGTTAAACATCCATGTCATTGGGGTTGCTTTTAAAAGAATATGTTGGAATTTCCTTTGATTTATTTACACTGAATATCCAATAATATTTAGTGTATTTATATTTTTCACACATAATTATATCATTGATTTATCCTTAACCTATGGATACAGTCTTTATAAGAAATTTGATCACATTTACATTCCATTGAGACATCTTCGTTCTTATGTGGAAATTCACATTTATATGGTGTATATATTGTACTTTGAAATAGTATATCCTGAATCCTATTATTCTCATGATATAATAATGTTTTGATAACCTCAATTATTTCTATTCAATCATCTCACGTTTTGTTTGGAACTCTATCTAAAATATAATTTTAAATTTTTTAATGATTTATTTGTCTAAATCATTATCATTAATGTCCATGTTTCAAAAATGTTATTAAGGATTTATTTATAAGAATATTATCTTTTTAAAATTAAAATTCACTTTAAAATATTCAATGTAGTATGGGATACATCGATTAAAAAAACTATTTTAAGCAGTTTCTTGATAAATAGTGACACTTTAAAATGTTTTCAAGAAAAAAGGTGGATATTTCTCTCAAATAGGTTTGATGATTCTTTTCATCTATGTAAATATTCATCATTATTCTCGATTAAGGTTAATTTATAATAATAAAATATTCCATATTGTAATGAATGAGTTATGTTTGACTGTGGATGTGCTATTTTTATACCATTCATGGTTTGTGGTTAAAATATGGACATTTCGTATGCTAGTTTTAATACGAATGTTTAGATTATGTTTCAACATCTTCACATGAGGAATGCATTAGAGAATTAAGTGACTGGTGGATCCCGCTATAGCTCCTCGGTGCATCGATTGGTCTAATGAGACAAACTACTATCTTGGAACAAGGCCTTGAAACAAATATTATTTTTATTCTTGGCACGAGGCCTTGACTATGTGGTTATGAATTATGGAATTATGCATTCCATCATTATGAAATGAGATATTATTATTAAATATAATTATTCTACTGGTAGAATATTCATGAGAATATGTAAATTGAATTATTTTATTTATCTTATCCATATTATGCTGAAGTTTTATTTTAAACGGCTTTTGTTTTAGTCTAATACTTTTCCTTAAATGTTTATCATTATTTATGACAGTTTCGGTTACTTGTTATCCATACTGAGAATCTGAGCTCACCCCTTTCTAATGTTTACATTTTCACAATATTTTATGAAATAAATTATAATTAACATACAAGGATAGACCAAAGATATGAGTGTGTTAAAATGTGACACAATTTTGTTTTTCATTATTTCCTGATGTAATGTAAAACTTATGTATTTTTCTAGTACATACAAATCTACTAAACTAATCAGTATTTCAATACATGATTCCTTATATCATGCCAATTTTATATAATAATTCTCTGAATCTGGGTAACTAGGTTGGGGAATTACAGTTGGAATCAGAGAATGTTTAGTAAAATCCTTGGAAAATAGATTTAGAACAACTCTGATTAGAGAACATTTCCCTAAGATTTTCTATGAGGGTTAGTATAGAAGAACTTCCTCTATTTTTTGTAATGTAGATATTTTGAGTATTTTCGATGCAATACATCTCTTTCTGGATATGAGGAAGTAGAGGAAGCTCTGGCACAAATGTACCTAGGAGTGAAAACTACAACAAGGAGTTTCAGGCTTGACCTGAGGTATCCTGGTACATGAAAATGGGACTTGCTATACTCTTGGTTACGAAACTCCCAGGGGATATGATTAGTATATTTAACATTTTCCATACATTCCATTAGGAATGATTTATGAGTTAATACTTCCGAAAATAAAATATTTTTTTATTGATTAAAAATTATATGCATAATAGTTTCAATTTACATTTAGTATTTTACAAGTTTGTAATTATGAATTGTGATTCATATATTAACCTACTGTATTCCACTGTTTAGAAGTGAACCCTATTAGAAGGAATGAGAACTCTAGAAATAAACATGATTGAAAGAGAAAGAAGTTTCATATCTTTCATTGTATTAAGCCAAAAGTTAGAAGGGAAATAGTCTCCCACGTATTCTCATCCAATGAATAAATAGTTTCATGTTTTAAATAGATATGTAAACAATTTCTTGAATCTTATGGCTTTGAAGGGATGCAAGAGAAGAAAAGGATGATAGAGAGAACAATGGATAAAGGGGAAAGGGGAAAGAAGGATATTCCAATTTGTGATGACTGTGGAAAGAATCACCTTGGTATGTTCTTGAAGGGAATGAGAGTTTTTTAGAAGTGTGGAGAAAAGTTCACCATGTACGTGATTTCAAGAAAAAGAAAAGTGTTTCAAATGTATAGTACTTCATCTGCAAGGAGTTAGGACACTACTTGAATCAATGTCGAAATCATCAGAGTATCCCACAAATGATGTTATTCGATAAAACTAAAGTTATAATACAACCAAAGATGAAGAGGAATGACTAATATTCTTATGTTGTTATTAAAGAATTATGTAATTTGAATTTTTTATCAACTATGTACTTGTTAAATGAATTATAAAAATAATAATGATTGTACTGTAGTACTATTTAATTGAGTATTTGAGATTATACGGTTTTATGAAATTTGACCCAACAGCATGTTAACATTTTTGGAAAATACATCGTTGAAGGAAAGATGAACCTTAATATGGTCCTGATACTGATGTATTGATTTTGAAATAATAGATGGTTGATTTGGATAAATTATATTGGATATTCTTGACTAACTTGGAACTGATTAATGGTTTGTTTATTCCTTCATTGTTTAAGTATTCAAAAAAATTTGATATAAAGATTTTATCCAATATTCTATAAGGAATAATGGAACAGGAATGTAATAAATAATATTTTATGGTAATTAAGTGTGTTACCATGTTTTAAAAGAATAGTAGATGAAGGTATTGACATGTTATTTCGTGGAAAAAGAGATATTCAATATTTTTACTTTCCTTATAAATTTTTCACTGTGAGTTTAGAGAGAAGTATTTTTGATAAGTATAAAGTTTCTAATGGATTAGGTTTGACATTGGATACATTTTCTAAGGTTATGTAATTTAATTAGATTATTTTTGGATTTTTTTGAAAATGAAAACCTGGAGGTCGAGCTACAACCTGTTGCGTCCATCAAGGTCGCGATACATGATCCCACAACCGAAGGCTAACATGTGAGCATCACCAACCACTGTCCTAAATGATGTCATTGTTTGTATAAATTAGTTTTCTTAAATCGTCGGAAAAATTAATTATAAATTCATTATTTTGGGATCCTTATACTATTAGGATAAATAGAATATTTTTTAACTCTATTATCTTTTGGAGTGAAAGATGACTTTGTGGTAGGAATAAGTTGATGGACTAAACTATACATGTCAAGTATATTTTTCCCTTTTCTTCTATGATGAAAATAATTATTAAACATGAGGGAAGAGATATTAAAACCATAATTGTTTTATCCTAATACATTTTGTTGTTTAGAACTGATGATATTTTAAATAATCATTGATTTAAGACTTTGTGGCCCCAAATTTTACACTTTTTTGTGATTGATGACCTTAATCACTCCATAAAAATATTTATGTTTTTACTCCAATTATAATTTCCACCAATGTTCCCCTATTCGAAATCATAATTTGGTGTTGAATTTTTCATTCCAGTTTCCCTCTTATTAAGACTAAATTTTATAAACACTATTTATGATGTGGGTTTCCACAAAGGTATTTTCTTTTTAATAATAATTTATTTTTGAAGAAAAATTTCAAATTGTGAGGATGCAATTTATTAAATGAGGGATGAAAGTAACACCCCAAGATTCCATGGTACACTTCTCCTTGAATAATACAATATCCAGTGATGTACGCAACACCGAGTTCAAATGCACCACGGCCTATCAAACTAGCCATTTGGAAAGAGGTTATGAATAATAATAAACACATTTATAATTTTATATATATCCCATATAACTTCGAAATTAATCTTTTGTGTTTACTAGACATAATATGGGGTCAAAATCAATTTTTCAGATAAAAGAAGTTTATTTTTTAAAAGGTAGTTTTTTCACCTTTTAATCGTGAACCCTTTCTAAATATAATTTTTGACACTTTTATATATTCAATTTGATGAAATTAAATTTTTATTTAGAATAGGGACATAAAAATTTACTTTGTAAAATGTTTTAGTACTTTTCTGATAACATTCATATATTGATGAATTCTGAAATATAATAAATTTTAATTAAAAATAAATTTTTTAATGAAAATAATTTACAGTGTTAAATTAATAATTTGAATGCTTTTTAAGTATCATTAGATTATATTTTTTTCATTCAATATAATTTTGGTCATGGTATGTAATTTTACATTTAAAGTGGACATAAACAAATGTCAATCTTTTTATAGTTATTATTTCTTAAAAACACACTTTTTGTTTAGACATTAGGAATTTATTTTAAATTAATTTATACCACTTATATGTTTGGAATTTAGAAAAATTAATTCCATATTCGGAATCAGAATGTAGAAATTTTGTAAATAGGTAACTTTTATGTTTAGGCATTATTAATAATTACTTTGGTAAATATTTTTTTTACCACAGTTAAAAGGTAAATCTGATACATAAATGTAAAAAATCATATTATAATAATATTAAATTACCCAAACACATGTCCTAACCCTACTGAATCATACATTTCCATGATTGGGAATATTTGGTCTATTTTGGTACCCATGGGGCCCCAATAGAGTGATAATTACACTTTATATTATTGAATTTAATGTAAAGACAAAAATGACATAAACATATATCTTTTAGTAAAACAATTTTTACATGCGGTTATGTAAGCTATATTTTAAACTATAAATATTTATTTTAATTATAATAATATTCTCTACATCATGGTATTTTTTTTAATTATTAATCATAAAATAAATAAAATTATTTATGACATAATAATGATGCAATGTTTACGACAACAATAAATGATTTAAATAAATAAGAATATAAAAATTTTAACAGTATCCAAAACCTATCCAATTTTTATTGGATAATTTTTTTTCGAACAATATTCATCTTATCATAGATGTTAATGAGCTTTTTACCTTTAGAAACCAAATATCATTATATAATAAAATAATAATTTCAAACATTCCTAAAGAGACCCCCCTCCCCCTTATAAAAAACCATCACTTCTAACCCATTTCTGGACCCTCTCAATCCCCTTGGCTCATCCATCCTCAACCCAATTAATATCCCTACATCCCTATAATTCTTTTAGAATACTTACCTTAGGAATAATGCACTTCAAGAACTAATTTTGGTTCAAATCAAAGGGATTTACTAGATTAAAAGGTAACATATTCTCTTCAGTTCTTTTCTTTTATTTTACTCCTCCAACCCCTTAAACTCTCATTATTCCTCTATTTTATAACAACACCAGTATCCTAAATATTTTAGGTTCTTGTTTAATGGGAAGGATTTAAACTACACTTACACACACCTCCATCTTATATAAATTTAATATATAAGAACCGCGTATGAGTATGGAGAGAGTCAAGACACAAGTTAAGAGAATTTAATATCACCTTTTATTTCTGTGATATACATTCTTCATTGAACACCCATTACTTTTTTGTGGTGTGTATAGGGAATATGGATATATTAATGATTATTATAGTAATTTTTTGCTAATTTATATCTTCATTTTATTATATTTCTTTCATGGGTACAATGTTTCAAAAGTTACCAAATTTGTAAAAAATATTTGTCTCAATTTTCCATCGTTATGTCACATGCCATGTTTTTCACCTATATTTCTACATGATGTTTATATAAATACATTTAAAGGTTTTATAATGAATATATTTATATTTAGTTTAATTTATGTTCCTGTAATTTCATTTTCTTAAAACATGAGTGTGGTTAATGTCTTCCAAGCGTTAAGATTTGTTTGAAACAATCTCCTTACTTTCACGTTCTTTTTTATGCTTCCTTTAATGAAATCTTATGATCCATCTCTCAAGAACACTAAATATATTTATTCTACTATAGTTATTCATTAAATATTAATATAAATTTTATGTTTTTACCCATTAGATGGAGGTGTGTGTAAGTGTCAATAAAACCCTTTTATCAACAAAATCCTAGTATATATTGGATATTGTTTATCATACAATCATGGAAGAAGAATATTTGTTGGTGAGGTGAATGGAAAAAAATAAAATAACTTGAGGAATAATGTTACCTATTATTCATGTAACTCATTTTGGCTTGCATCAAATGGATTCCATGGATTTATTTCAGACAAAGGATTGGATTCTAGGATATGTGGCGGTATTTTAAGGAGCTACTTGGAAAAATTATGGTCGATCCAATATAGCAATATTACTTTTATTACTATACTTTTACTTCATTTTAAAGATAAACAACATAAAAAAATTACACAACGCAGATCCAAAGGATTAGTGTATTGGGAAAACAAGGACCATATATAACTTTTTTAACATAAAACATTAACATTTATTTAATGTCATCTTCTCTAGCTTCTTTTTAGCCATTGATATCACCATAGTACATGTAATCACATGCGGATATACATCAAAAATGGGTGATCTAAAAGACCAGTAAGAGGATAAGAATGTGAGTAAACAAATCATGGGGTGATTATAATCATTATCATCATGTCATATTCATTGGATCATAAACACTATAAGAATAATTAATAAAAGGCTTGAAATGTGGAAATTCATAAATATGAGACCATATTTCTTGGTGATTAACTACCACACATAGTTGTGGACAAATATAGAAGCATGTTGATTCATATTATACATTATATCATGAGATTAATAACATTACCCAATTCATTAGAGTTCTATATAATTTTGGGTGGACCCGTCACATCATAACATTTAAATGGTGATATATAATTCTGATCACACCCATCAGATCATAACATTTACATTATCATGCATTCCATGTTGAACATATATCAATCCTGAACATAAAATATCCCATGGAACAGAATGGGTAAAATTTCATAACAAATACATTCATAAACATTGGGATACCAAAATAAATAGGGAATAACCTACACGATCATCATACTTTATTGAGAACAATATTGAGATGTAAAAGGTGTGTTTTATTTTAAACGAAGGGTTCTTTTAGAAAACATTATATTTGTCATAAAATCAACTAATATACATGTATCTCACATAAAAGGAATGAAAATATTGAATAAATTATATTTAATAAGTTTCCATACTGAAAATGGGGTGAATGTGTGAAAACACAAAGGAATAGTGTTAGGTTTGGGAATTCCCCTTACCTTGTGTCCAAATGCTTTATTCGCCTTAATTTCCTACATAATGACATTAAATTCATTAATTAATAATTCCATAACCTTTTATACATGAATATGTTTCATTATGGTTTCATTATGTAATTTTTTGGTCCTTTGGATGTGTTATAGAGTATAAATTCATTGTTCCGGATTGTTCTTTTTCTTAGTTCTCATGAACGTTTCACTTCTGCACATGAATGGAAGATCTTGTAGAACATGGATAAAAATAAATAATTGGAATTACATGTTTATAATAATTTTATAAGAGCTTATGCGATGTTATAATGATTTTGTTAAATTACATGGGGATGAATTAGTAGATAAAATTTGATGATGATTTTTTTTTTGTTTATTTGGGCTGGTTTTTATCACAACAGACTTATTTTGTTTTATCATTTAGTATTATTTATATAACATATTTAAATAACATAAAAGGGGTTACAACATAAAATTTAGATTCTATTTTCAACCATTTAATGATTTAATTGACATCCTTGAAGGCATTGAAAGAAAATTGAAGTGCATCGCCCATAATGTAGGTAAATTAACACATCACGTGTGAAGATTTCATTTTTATAAACAATGAGAGAGAGGGATTCGTACAACGAATAATATTCCTTTAAATTGATTGAATACCATCATATCAATAATATGGGAGTTATAAGGACATTTAGATAAGTGAATATGAGTACAAGTGAATAAAATGTTCTATATTTTTATGGAAATTTAATGATAAGAGATAGAGGGATTACCTATTGAATTCTTCTCTTGGAATCCTCTCCATGAAACCTAGACTCAGTCTTTAAATGAGACCAAGAGCTCCTGGACATGGGGGATCGGCTAGATACTATCTTTGGGATGATTTTGGACATGTAATGATGCGTGAGAGGTATGAATAAATGAGGTTGTGAGGGGTGATATTTATAGTGGTTGGGGGGAGAGGTTTTATTAATATTATAATCATTAATTTATTATTTCTACACTATATAAGAAATATTTATTCTTACAAGACTAAATAGAGTAACTTGATAATTTGTGTTTAAACCAATGATTCTTACAACTGAATGATATCCTATATGACTCTATAAATCATTTATTTACCATTTATCATTAATTACCTTATTTTACTATTCATAAAATTCATGTATTTCAGAAAAATCTCAAAAACTGACCCAAACCATTTTTCAATGTGTAGAATCCAAAAATAAACTCCATTTTTTGAAAATAAATTTCTAAATTAGTGTAATTTAATTTTTAATTAAAATCACAATTTACATAAAAATAAAAATTTTAAAATTAAAACTAGTTTTCTAACACTTTGACATATTAATTATGGTCTCATAAAATTTTCAAATAATAATAAGAAATTTAAATACTTGTTTATGAATAGATTTTAGGAAAATAAATTTTAATTTAAATTGTTAAATTAATTATTAAATAATCATGACATACAAAAATATCAACACTAAAACATAATTATATCATATTGTCACTTAAAGGATGAATAAATTTGATTTATACTATCATTCGTAAGGTTTATATTCAATTTGGAAATTTACTATTCATAAGGGTCATATAAAGATTCATAAGGGTAACAATACTATTAATAAGAATTATTTAACTATTCATAAGTGTATATTATTATTCACCAAAAATTAAGTTTGTCCTATGAGACTCCAAAAAACTTATTGATTGCAACCGTGTATGTCATATTTTCAAATTTCAAATCACAAAAGTGGAAAAATTATGTTTAATGGTCACATATAATTTATTTTTCCTTTTAGGCATGATTTGGAATTGTGTTTCTAAATGTGATTTTGTGTGATTTTAAAATAAAATATAATTTTAATAAGGTAACATCATTGATAAAACTATGGGTCATTATATTCTTTCCCCCTTTTGGAATTTCTCCCTAAAACTTCTTTTCTACATAAACATGTGAGGGTTCTTCTCCTTCATTGTGTCCTATCATTCCCATGTTTCTTCATCAAACATATGGTTCCTCTACAAAATGTTCACACGGTTTTTAGTCAATTTTCATAGATCCATATCTCTTAAGTCCAAAATCATTACTTATTCCTCCGCATAATATATATCATCTTCAAACTGTACTGTATTTCAGTTTAGTACACTCGAGGGATCTTGTATTAACTTCCTCAAGAGTGATACGTGATACACATCAGGAACCACAGTAATATTTGGTGGAATTTAAATCTGATTGGCCACAACTACTATGCTTTAAAGAATATTAAATTGGGACAATGTACCTTGGGAATATCAACCCTTTATTTTCAAACTAGTTAACTCACTTCCATGGTCATATTCGAAGGAAGAATATATCTCTTATGTCAAACTCCAAGCCCCTTCATCGGTTTTCAGTATAGCCCATTTTCCGACTCTGATCATCTTTAATATGTTGTTGGATGGCTTGAACCTTATGGATCATATAATGTACAATTTCAGGTCCAACTATCTTTATTTATCCAACTTCATCCCAATAGGTTGGAGTTCTACAATGCTTTCCATACAGAGATTCATATGGAGCCATCAGAATACTCGAGTGGAAGGTATTGTTGTATGAGAACTAAAACAATGGGAGATGATTATCCCATCCACCTTTGAATTATAAATAGTAAGCTCATATCATATATTCTTGTGTTTAAATATTAATTTTATATTTTCCATTGTTTTGGGGGTGATAGGTTGTGCTGAAATTCAATACATTACTCAAGGAATGGTAAGGACTCCTTAATAATTTGGATTTGAACTTGGGATCGTGATAAGAGATAATAGAGAGTGGAACCCCATGTAGTATCACCACTTCTGTTACATCTATCATATACATTTTCTCAAGTGATGGATCTTCCTGAGTAGAAATAAAGTGACCAGTCTTGGTGAGTGGGTCCACCATAACCCATATCTCATTATTTCCATTGTATATCTTTAAGAGACCCATGAAAAAGTCAATAGATAAATTCTACAATTTCCACATGGGTCTGCGTAGGGGTTTTGTCACCCCTTTGGACTTATATCTCTCTTATATAACTTCCTAACATATAAATAAACTTGAGATATACTCAGTAATCTATTTTTTTATGTTATTCTACTAGAAGTGTTCTCTAAGATCACGATACATCATGGTGCTACAGGGATGGATGGAGAATGTTGAGGTATGTTCATTTCCCAATAGTTCCTTCTTTATCCCACAAAATTAAGGAAAACATAGCCTTGTTCAATACCAAATTACACCATCATCATAAATATGGAACTCTTGTAGCTTCCCTTAATTTACTGTAATCACCCTCTTTTCCAACTCTGGATGATCCCTTTGTGCCTCCTTAATTTTATTTGTATATATGGTTAGGAGATAATTTAGAAAAGGTAGTATTTATTTCCTACAATTATAATTTCAAAATCTGTCCTTTGAATGTACAAGGAGATATGGTGTTTCTCGATCTACAAGATGGATTAACTAACAGCTTCTTTTCTCCTAAGAGTATTAGTTGCATAATTCTTCTTTCAAATATTATAGTGAATATATCAATCGTAGTCAATGATTATCTCTAAAAATCTCCCATGAATCATGGTGAAATATTTATGTGTGAATATATACTTTAGGATATTATTATTCGTATATATATCTCACTTATCACCATATAGGTAGTACCGCCAGATTATCAAGGTAGAAATCACCACTACACGTTATTGGTCAAGAAATGGGTAGTTCTTCTCATAGATCATCAACTATTGTGGGGCATAGGCTGTCACATAATAATTTTTCATGAGTACAAAACCCAATCCTTTCTTGTAAGAATCACTATATACCACAAAACATTCTAAACTTTTTGGTAATCTAAGTATAGGTGCAGTGACCAATCTATTATGTATCCCCTTTAAGTTTTAATCACATTCTTCTATCTAGACGTACTTCCCCACATTCCTTTCTTATATAATTAATAGTCTAAATAATCATCATAACTATAGATATCTGTTACACTAGAGGGTATTGGACATTACTCAATTGCATTGGTTTTTGAAGGGTCCACAAAAATTCCCTCACCTATGATCAGATGACCCAAGAATGTGACTTTTTCCATCAAAAGTCACACTTCCTAATATTGGCATAAAACTACTCGTTCCTCAATGTCACCAACACAAGTCTTATATGTTCTAACTATTCATACTTCCTCTTGGAGTGGATGATAATTTCATCGATTGACACTACAGATAAATTTTCAAGGTAATTTCTAAAGACTATATTCATCAAATCCATGAATAATGTGTGGTAATTACTACAACTGAAGGGCATCAAAAAAAACTCATAGAGCCCATAACTTGTACGGATGTTAGTCTTCTAAATATCTTCCCTTTTCACCTTTAATTGATGATATCTAGAAAAAATATCCACCTTTGAGAAGTATTAATCTCCTCAAAACTAATCGAACAATCCCTAGGGCATATGAATCCTTTTTTCCAAATTCTCTTGTAATTGCTTATTTAAATCCTATTATTCTATAAGATCTGTCCTATAGGGGCACTTTTTGTTAAGAGTAGCCCTGGATGTGAGTCCTATTGAGAAATATATGACATGATATGGGGGTAGTATGTGTAACTCTTAAGGAAATACATCAATGTAGTCCCTCACAATGGTCATTTACCCTAGGTTGATATCTTCCTTTGACTCCTCCATTTGAGAGAGGCATGCTTCTTAATAGTGGATCAACACCCACACCGTTGATTGAATTTTAAAACGGGATTCTCGATCTTCCTTTCATTTGTATATGTGAATGGGATGGTTCAAAATATGGAAATATATTTCCTTTTACAAAAAATTTAAATGTTCTCTATATAAAGATATCCAATTCATCCCCAGTATTGCATTGAATTCCACTAAGCGATGTATCATGAGATTTGATGGACGAATAGTCCCACATATTCCAATAGGAGAAATTTACAACAATTTTGTTTCAATGGTTTCATCACTTGGTTTTTATAGATATATCTACATCAGGGTTTTGGGGCCTCAATTATTTATTTCTTGAAAACATACTTGATATAATGGAATGCATATGGAAAGAATCAAATAAGACATTATCCATTATTGAGTTAATAGTAAGTGTACCTTGTAAAATATCATTTTCTTGCTCCACATATATAGTAATGATAGAATAATCTTACCCTTTATCTATTGGATTTGGTAGGTGATGATGTTTATTACCCTCAAGGACTCGAGGTTTAGTGCACTACCATTCATAGTTCCCTTTCACCCTATAGTTGTAGCATTGGACCGTGGGTGGTTATCTCCTTTCCTCTACAACATCCTCCTACCTTCTCATGTATTTTAAACATTCAATAGATTGGTTTCCTTATTTGCCACACATGAATAATTTCCACAACCATTTGAGTAAATTCACTTGATTATTCTTCCCACATTTTTTTCATGTGGGAGGTTGAGTTTTCTATCCACCTTTTTCATTAGATACTCTGGCATGAAACTCCATATTTTATTTCATAACCTCATACCCATGTGACCATTATCCAAACTCAATTTCCACATTGATATTGAATCAAACTTTTTCATAACTTCAAAAGTATAAAATTGAAAGAGACTTTTGAAGGTGCGGTATTAACACATTAAAGAATCTATCATTTTTTCTATCATTTTTTATAACAAAACTCAAATCATACCTTCAAAGCCTTGTAAATTTTTCTTCATATGCAGTGATAGATTGTTATTCCTTTTTCTTGAGCTCTATGAATTATCCTTATATTTTTGTTAAATGGTTTCATGGTGAATAATTGTTAAGAAACATTATCTCAAAGTCTTCCCACTCCATATATTTAATTTTGTCCCTAACCTCGGTGTTCATAATCAAATCCCATCATTGGTCAACCTATCCATCAAGACGATAAATGTCCAAAGTCACCATCTCCATATCTTAATAGTGAATCACTAAAAAGATATTATCTTTTGAGTTAACCCTCTTTTCCACAACAAGTGGATCAGAAGATCCACTGAAAGTTGGTGGTCATTTCTGCATAAAAGACTAGAAAACTAGTTTCTCGCTCTTAGGTGAAGGAGGATGATCCACATTAATTAGGTTACTATTCATAACCAAAGAAAACTGGGTAGTAATTACAATTATGTGTCGAGCTTCACCTCCCAAAGAATTCGGGATGTCACTCGAGCAATCATTGCATTGTACCTCGCATGGGTTTTTTGCATGGTTTCTCCAAGTTGCCACTATTTTCTAAAATAGAAAAGGATAGAAAAACATAAGTCAAAAAGTCATGAATAAATAATTTATTACATTTTTAAAATTAACACTAAAAGAAAATCTTATGGTATACCTATGTTTTTCAATTATTCTTGTGTGCTTACATATACATAGTCTCATACTAGGGTTTTTCTCTAATGGTATCGAGTCCTAACTCCATGTTAACTAAATTGTGCCTCCCATAAATACTATTAATGCTCTTCTTTTCATACATATATATTATGTAATTTTATTGATAAATAACATAAAAAAATTAAACTGTGATGATCCAATGGTTTATTGTCTATTGAAAAATTGGACCATACTTTACTTTTGAAGAATTAAAAATGAAAAAATTATATTATTTATACTTCTCAAGATTCTTATTAGATCTTAATCTCCCTTTAGTTTACATAATCACCTAAGGATATACCAAAAATGGGGTGAGATAAGAGTATTCTAAGTGGATAAGAATACGATAAATGAAATCTTAGGTTGTGTATAATCATTATAATCATAAAATAGGTATAGGATCATAAACATGATTGAATTAATTAACAAAAGGCATAACATTTGGTAGTGTATAAAAATTAAATATTATGTATTTGTTATGAACTACTGCATGTAGTTGTGAAAAACATTATCCTCATGTTCACCCATATTACACTTTAAATAATTAGATTCATCATTTTAC
Organism: Viscum album; assembly: GCA_963277665.1. NCBI lineage: Eukaryota > Viridiplantae > Streptophyta > Magnoliopsida > Santalales > Viscaceae > Viscum > Viscum album. The sequence goes on along the minus strand of OY728129.1, from coordinate 881,318,467 downwards.
CAAATGAATTGTATAACTATATAATTCTAGGTGTACTAATCACCTCACAGATTTTACATTTCACTATATAATTTTGGGCACATCCAACTCATCATAACATTTACCTTATCATGTGTGCCACATTGAAGATATATCAATCATGAACATAAAAAACCCCAAATAAAATAATTGGTCAAATTTCAATAGGAATTGTTTCATAAACATTTGATTTGGAAAATATATGGGGAATAACATACTTGATCAATAAACTTTAGTGAAGACAATCATGAAATGTAAAATGTGTGTTTTATTTTAAAATAATAGTTCTTTTTGAATACATTATGTTTGTAATTAACTCAATTATAAAACATGTATATCCTTGAAAAGAAATTATGATGGTGAATAAATAATATTTAAGAAATATATATACTACAAAATGCGTGAAAGAATGAAAACCCAAAGGAAAAGTGTCATGTTTGAGAATTCCCCTCACGTTGTGTTCGAAATATTTATTAACTTTATTGTCTTATATAATGACATTAAATTGAATAAATAACAATTTTGGAACCTTTTATGCGTGAATATGGATAATTATTGATTCATTAGGTTATTTTATTAGAATTTTGATGTGTTATAGAGATTAAATTCGTTTTTCGGGAGGGTTCATTTTTCATAGTTTTCATGAAGGGTTCACTTGTGCACATTATGAATGTGTGTGTAGAGTATGGATAGACATTTATAATTTGTATTAAATGTTATTAATGATAATACATTATTTTAAATGATATTATAAAGAATCTTTTTATACCAATAAGATGAATCTAAGGATAAAATTTAATAATGATCATTTTAGGGTAACTTAGGCGGTTTTTTATCACAACAGACTTGTTTTGTTTTATCATTTAGTGCTATGTATATAAATTACATCCCAAACATAAAAGGGGTTAAAAATAAACATTAGAATCTAACTTCAACAATTTAATGGTTTTATTGATATATTTGAAGGGTTTTAAGGAAAATGGAAGTTCATCCCCCACAATATAAGTAAATTAACACATCATAGATGACTATTTCATTTTTATAAAAATGAAAGATAGTAGGACGAGTATAATTATTAATATTCCTTTAACATGATAGAATACTAGTATATAAAAAATACTAGATTTATCATGACATTTTTATAATATATTATGATGGTAATAGAATAATATGAATGATATTTGGATGGAAATTGTTAGAAAATTGATAGAGGAATTGCCTCATGAATTATCCACTTGAGATCCTCATAATAGCACATAGGATACGTCTTATGATGAGACCAAGAGCTACTAGACGTAGGGGAGGGGATAGGGGAGATATTTTGGATAAATTGGAAATGTATTGATGCTTGAGAGGTGTAACACCCCATGTAAATAAAGAATATAACATTTTCATATTTATCCATATTTTTAAATAAAATATTAATATGACTTTAAAGGGGACGCTATGCTCGATGGCGTACCCAACACGCAACAACGAGTTTCTTGGGAATCTTACGTTGCACTCTAATAATAAAATAATATTATTTCAAATGGTAGTTAACATGTAGTCGTTGTATCGGAGGGAATGGATAGAAATAACTAAAATATGATTATATATGTTTTTTAAATGTTTTTAAATTTATCCAATAAAAGCTAAAAGGCTTAAAATACGGAAAGAATTCAATTTTAGGCGTATATGCCCTAGTTTTCACTAAAGGTTCACTTATCACCTTTTAATGGAGAACTGTCATTAAATATAGTTTTATTCACTCTTAAACATTCTTTTGGACCAAATAAAACTCTTATTAAGAATCGGGACATCAAATTTTACTTTGTGTAATTTTTTGGTATCTTTCAGATAAAGTTCATTTTTTTAATGAATAGTGTAAAATGTTGTATTTTAATTCAACAACACTTTTTAATCTAATTCATTTATATGATTAGATTATATTTTGAATTGGTTTTAAAGTGAAATTAGAAAATATTTTTACCATTAAATCCAATAGTGGTCGTTGGAATCAATTTCACTTTGAAATCAGACTTAAACTAGTGTCAATCTTTTGATACTTATTGTTTTATAAAAACACGCTATTTGCTCTGACAGCGGGAATTAATTATTAAATTAATTAATGTGACTAATATGTTTTGAATTTTGTAAAACGGACTTCATTTTTGAATTTGGAATATCAAATATAGCTTAGGGTGAATTTTGGGGATTTTTCTGAAAAACTTCAATTTTTGATGAATAGTGAAACCACTAAGTGGTACTTATAAAAGCTGATTTTTCGTTTAAATGAAATTTTACCACTTATGTGTTTTGAATTCCAAAAATATGACATACATGGTTGTCCTTAAGAAGTAAAATGTGGTTCAATGGGATAAAAATAATTTTTTGGTGAATAGTAACTTATTAAGTTTTTAATCGTGATTAGTGGTAATTAGTGTAGTTTAAGGTATAAATAATGCTTTAATAATATGAAATGACCTAGACACATGTCCCAACCTTATTGGTTGTGTCATGGCCGACCAAGACAAGCCATGGGTCAACTTGGGGACCCCATGGAGACATTTTGGTTGGGAAATGACATAAATAACATTTTATTTAATGTAAAAGTAAAAATGACACAAACATGATATGTTTTACTAAAACAATTTTTAAGTGTGGTTATACAATTCATAATTTTGATTATAAATATTTATTGGAAATATAAAAAGATTTCCTACATCATAGTATTTTTGTTATAATTTTTAGACATTAAATAAATTAAATTATTTATGACATAATAATGATGCAGCGATGACATCATTATTTGATGATTTAAATAAAATGGAAAGATAATGTAAAATATATGAACTACACATGTCCAAAACTTATTGGATGAGTGTATTTCGAAGCATTATCACCTTATCCACGAATTATACCAATTTGGGACCGTTTGAAATAGAAACACATTTTCAAATAAAGTAATATTTCTTTACTTTCCAAAAGTGCCCCTCCTCTCCTCTTATAAAAGGCCCCCACATCTACCTCATTTCACACACTCCTCAAGCCTTTGGCTCGGCCAAACTCAGCCCATTTACTCTCTCCACATCTCTCTCCTCATCCTAGAGGATTCCCTTTGGGCATAATCCTTTCAAATGAAGCCTTTGGGCTCAAATCAAAAGGAGTTACACTTTTAAAGGTAATTCATTCTCTCATGTTCATTTTTTTTATTTTGCTTCTCCAACCCCCTAAACTCTTTTTATGTACTTCTTTTGTAACAACACCAGTATCTTCAATATACTAGGATGTTGTTATAAGATTTATTCTAGATACACTCTCACACAACTACATCAAATGGTTAAAGAACTTACAGTTTCTGTGGATGGTGAAATTCTGCCTCCCGAAACGATGATTGTTCAATACTCATTTAACACCTTCAAAGGTGGCCATTATGATGTCACTATTTTTATATATGATATATAATATGTTTATGTTTTATTTATGCTTCTGTATTTTTCATTTTTGTCTTACCTTTATGGCTTCCATTATGGGTATACACGATATCTTCATTTAAGGAAGTGCGGACTACCGCCCCCTCAAAGTGATTTGATTCGTTAAATACCATATGTGGGATTTATGAAGGATGGAAATAAGATATTATATATGATATTATACTGGAATTATAATATACATTTATATCATTATTATTCCATTATATAAAATACGAAATAGAAATGAAAGTAGCGTTCATGCGTACGTACGGCTTACCGTCTCCATGAACGGTGCATTTCATTTCTTACCTCTAAATGATTATGTAATGTTATAAATGCATGAATGTACTGGATATATATGACATATATGATATCTAAATAATGAATACAATTATGGATATAATAAACATTTGGCCACACGAACAACATGTAATTGTAAGAAGTCCACTTTCGACTTAAGAAGCAAGTATCGGCAAAACAAATATTATTAACTTAAATGATTACATAAATGTTTATGACATGGTAATAAGTGATATAAAATGAATAATGAACTTGAAAAAGGTTATTAAGGAAGTAGAAATTAACTCAAGTTTATTATTCAGGAGATTAAAGAACGATCGAGTCAAGTCGGACCCGAGGTAAGGGATCCTACTCGTCTCTTTCTTTTTAAGTACACACTTTTATGTCATTCCTTTTAAACATCATCTTTCTTGTTATTGGGGTGATCTTTTATATTAAACTTACTGTAATTTTTTATGTTCATGTGATGAGAGACACTATTCTCTCTCATAAATCCATTTTGGATGTTTTGAGTGGCGCCGTTACGCTATCGAACTTTCGTAAGAGATCTAACCTCTCTCTTTCTTTTCAAGTACTCTCCTTTATGTCACTTATTTTAAGCTCATCTTTGTAATGTTGTGGGATGTTCTTTTATATTCCTCTTTATGTAAATTATATTGTAATGTGATGAGATACCCTATTTGATCTCATCAATCCATATTCGGAAGTTTTATGTGGCGCTGTTAGGCTGTCGAGTTTTCGTGAGGGATTTTTCATCTCACTTTTATTCCCGTGAGATTTATGCTACATTTGCCACAAATTCCATTGAGTGGTGTATGTACTGCCCATTATTCTACTCTTTGTGCAATATACTTTCGTTTATGAGAATTTACATCAATGATCTATTGTCCTTATTTCATGGGGTGTATGTTTTGAAAGATACCCAAGTCGGTAAGGGAACCTTTCACCCTCTTTTTTTTAAAAGACTTCTTTTGTTGGGTCTTTTAATTTACATATTGTTATGTTGGGATATGTTATCATATATCCTTATTGATGTAAATTTTATATCCAAGTGATTAAGTACACTTTTTATCTCTCATCAACTCATTTTGATGTGATGTCGTTGGGCTGTCAAGGGAACTTTTTAACCCAATTTCGATTTCTTTGGGTTCAACATGTAGTCATTGAATATGTCATCCATTGAATATGTGTGAATGACCTTTTATTGTTTTACACATAATATCCACTTATATTGGGTGTATTTATATTTGTCACACATATTTTTGAGATTGATTTGTCCTTAATTTAAGGATACCTTCTTTATAAGGGATTTCATCACATTTCACATTTCTATTGAGGGTTCATTGTTGTTATGCACCAATTTTCTCTTATATGGTGTATATACTGTACTTTGGAGTATTATATCATGAATCCATTTATTCTCATGATATTACAAAGTTCTGACTAAATGTTATTCCTCAATTATTGTATTCAAGTGTCTCTAATTTTGGTAAAACCCCTTTAACCAAAATATCATTTTAAATGTTTTAATTATTTGTTCTTATTAATATCCATGTTTTCAAAATGGTTTTAAGGATTTATTTATATGGATATTAATGGTTTAAAATGTTAAAAGATTCAAGGTGGTATGGGACACTTTGATTCAAAAAATCTCTTTATTAAATGTTTTAAATGGTTTTGGAAATGTTTTCTTTTTGAATGGATTCATTATTTCAATATCCTAAAATGTTATATTGTGATTGAAATGTGGAAATGTTATGTTTCCTTTATTCATGTTTATGTGATATGATTATGTTATGGTTCTTGGGCATTGTTATGAAGAACGGGTGGTTCCGTGATAAACTAAGGGCGGATGAGCCCGATATAGCTCTCCAATGCATTGGGTAACGCGAAGGAGTGAAACGTTAAGGTTTCTCCGAAGAGATTTAGGGAATATACTATGATGGGTATTCCAAACGTAACCAAGAGGGTTACTCCCAACGTAAGAATGTTATGAATTCCTCAAGTTACCTTTATGTCTTATGTTTTCTATGATTTATTCATGATTTGATATGCCTATGTTTTATGGGTAAAGTATGATTTCATTCTTATGTATACATGTACTCATGATTACTTTCCATATTTTTATATCCCTTACTGAGCTTTTAATGCTCATCCCAAGTTTTTGAAATGTTTTTCACAGGTCAAGGGAAGGGTACATGATGTGATGATAGTGTCAAGGATGTGTCAAGAAAGAATCCATGTTTTATTTTCAATATGTTTTCGTTGATGGGAAGAATGAATACTGTCTTTTATGTAACCACTTTGTTTAAATGTAGAATGTAATGGAAGTTTCATGATCTAATTCTCTAAAACTCTAAACCTGAAAAGATCCTCAATGTGTAATCTTGTAATAACTCAAGATTAAGTAAGTTTTAAGGCTGGGGCCTTATAGTTGGTATCAAAGGTCGGTTTAGATAACTTTAGAGGTTAGGGTATTCTCTAAGCACAAGTGACATTACTATAATGGTTAAGATTTCAGAAAGAGTCCTAGTTTTAGATAAAGTGAATGAGTAAGTGTATCTTAGTGTTTACCTTCCTCATTAGTACATGATGGTTTTGTTGATATACTCACACTAACATTTCTATTTTTAGTGAATGGATGGATCTAGCAGGCACCAAAGAGACAACAGGTTTGAAGGAAAATGTGGTGGTTCTCTGATTAAGATACTAGATAAAATGGAGGATTCAATGAGGAAACTCTTGGTTGTTCTAAACCAAATATCAAGGATTCATGATAAACAACTTGAACCTTGGTATGATCTTTAATGCATCATGTACGAGATGACCAATCCATGTGGAAGTTCAGGTAATAATAATAAAGGTAACCATTAGATTTTATATGATCCTTACTTTTGAGGTAATTATGGGTTATTATATGATATGCTGGAAAATTAAAAGCATGAGACAAACATGAGGTTAAAATATTTTATGATCATTTTTTATGATTTTATCTCATTTTGGGGAATGTTTTAAGAATTATATAGTTTTGGAAAAAGGACAACACGCAGACCGTGTGACTACCCGTCGCGTCGGACAAAGCTGCGGGAATCAAACCCACAACCAAAGTGCAACTGGTATTTATCGCCTACCACTGGACTACGTGAAGTCCCTGGTTAGTTTGACCGATTCTTTCTAGTTATATGATTTTATGAATTAAGAGTAAGTTGATTTTGGGTTATTTATGAAAATGATTAACCTATCATGGAGGATATGTGATTAGGTTAATTACTTTTCAATACGAGACTTTAGGAGGAACTGATGTTGTTTGGAGATAAATGTTACGATTTAACTTGGAAGACTGTGTGACTAAATCCTTCAAATATTTGGGTTTCAATCGTAGTTTGGTTTACTTTGAAGAATTTTATGGACAAATTGATTATAGAATGGTCCTCGTTGAACCTTGGGTTTTGTTGGACAAATTTTGGAGGTTAAGAATAGATTTTCATTTTATAAAGGGTTATCCTTTTCTGGATTATCTGATCTTGTAATAACCTTTTTGGTTTTGGTTAAAGTCTAAAGACATGGGAAGTATATAGATCTATTTTGTGGATTAGATGATTCTCTAGAAGTTGATTATAATACTCTTAATGCAAACAAGTCTCCCTAAATACTCGTCTTTTGGAAAAAATATGAGTTTGATTAAGGAATCTAGTAAAAGTTGAAATTCAACATGATAAGTGATTATGTTTCCTTATGAATAAATTCCTCAATAAAAAGTAACTTAAAGAAAAAATGTTGTCTATTAACTTTTCCTACTGGGGAATCGAATACCGTTTAACCCATCACAAGTTTGTGATTTTCTTGTGGTTAACTTTCTCCTAAACATGTTTTCTATCACTCTCCATCAGAACATGACCCTTTGTTTTTTCCTCCATGTCCATATTTTCATACTTTCAATCCTAGTATGGGTTAACTCGGGTGACCTCTGTGCTTATCTTTCTTTATTTTAAAGTGATTGTTTTACCGACTCCTGTTCTGATGTGGGACTTTCAAGGATGTTTCCAAGCGCAATTTTAAAATTGCGAGGATGCAATTCCCAAAAGGGGGGAAGGATGTAACACCCCAGGTAAATAAAGAATATGACATTTTCATATTTATTCATATTTGTGAATAAAATATTAATATGACTTTAAAGGGGACGCTATGCTCGATGGCGTACCCAACACGCAACAACGAGTTTCTTGGGAATCTTACGTTGCACTCTAATAATAAAATAATATTATTTCAAATGGTAGTTAACATGTAGCCGTTGTATTGGAGGGAATGGATAGAAATAACTAAAATATGATTATATATGTTTTTTAAATGTTTTTACATTTATCCAATAAAAGCTAAAAGGCTTAAAATACGGAAAGAATTCAATTTTAGGCGTATATGCCCTAGTTTTCACTAAAGGTTCACTTATCGCCTTTTAATGGAGAAATGTCATTAAATATAGTTTTATTCACTCTTAAAAATTCTTTTGGACCAAATAAAACTCTTATTAAGAATCGGGACATCAAATTTTACTTTGTGTAATTTTTTGGTATCTTTCAGATAAAGTTCATTTTTTTAATGAATAGTGTAAAATGTTGTATTTTAATTCAAAACCAATTTTTAATCTAATTCATTTATATGATTAGATTATATTTTGAATTGGTTTTAAAGTGAAATTAGAAAATATTTTTACCATTAAATCCAATAGTGGTCGTTGGAATCAATTTCACTTTGAAATCAAACTTAAACTAGTGTCAATCTTTTGATACTTATTGTTTTATAAAAACACGCTATTTGCTCTGACAGCGGGAATTAATTATTAAATTAATTAATGTGACTAATATGTTTTTAATTTTTTAAAACGGACTTCATTTTTGAATTTGGAATATCAAATATAGCTTAGGGTGAATTTTTGGGATTTTTCTGAAAAACTTCAATTTTTGATGAATAGTGAAACCACTAAGTGGTACTTATAAAAGCAGATTTTTCGTTTAAATGAAATTTTACCACTTATGTGTTTTGAATTTCAAAAATCCGACATACATGGTTGTTCTTAAGAAGTAAAATGTGGTTCAATGGGATAAAAATAATTTTTTTGGTGAATAGTAACTTATTAAGTTTTTAATCGCGATTAGTGGTAATTAGTGTAGTTTAAGGTATAAATAATGCTTTAATAATATGAAATGACCTAGACACATGTCCCAAACTTATTGGTTGTGTCATGGCCGACCAATAAAAGCCATGGGTCAACTTGGGGACCCCATGGAGACATTTTGGTTGGGAAATGACATAAATAACTTTTTATTTAATGTAAAAGTAAAAATGACACAAACATGATATGTTTTACTAAAACAATTTTTAAGTGTGGATATACATATCATAATTTTGATTATAAATATTCATTGGAAAGATAAAAAGATTTTCTACATCATAGTATTTTTGTTATAATTTTTAGACATTAAATAAATTAAATTATTTATGACATAATAATGATGCAGCGATGACATCATTATTTGACGATTTAAATAAAATGTAAAGATGATGTAAAATATATGAACTACACATGTCCAAAACTTATTGGATGAGTGTATTTATAAGCCTTATCACCTTATCCACGAATTATATAAATGTGGGACCTTTTGAAACCGAAACACAATTTCAAATAAAGTAATATTTCTTTACTTTCCAAAAGTGCCCCTCCTCTCCTCTTATAAAAGGCCCCCACCTCTACCTCATTTCACATACTCCTCAAGCATTTGGCTCGGCCAAAACCTGCCCATTTACTCTCTCCACATCCCTCTCCTCATCCTAGAGGATTCCCTTTGGGCATAATCCTTTCAAAGGAGGCCTTTGGGCTCAAATCAATAGGAGTTACACTTTTAAAGATAATTCATTCTCTCATGTTCATTTGTTTTATTTTGCTTCTCCAACCCCCTAAACTCTTTTTATGTACTTCTTTTGTAGCAACACCAGTATCTTAAATATAATAGGATGTTTTTATAAGATTTATTATAGCTACACTCTCACACAACTACATCAAATGTTTAAAGAACATACAGTTTCTGTGGATGGTGAAATTCTGCCTCCCGAAACGATGATTGTTCAATACTCATTTAACACCTTCAAAGGTGGCCATTATGATGTCACTATTTTTATATATGATATATAATATGTTTAGGTTTTATTTATTCTTCTGTATTTTTCATTTTTGTCTTACCTTTATGGCTTCCATTATGGGTATACACGATATCTTCATTTAAGGAAGTGCGGACTACCGCCCCCTCAAAGTGATTTGATTCGTTAAATACCATATGTGGGATGTATAAAGGATGGAAATAAGATATTATATATGATATTATACTAGAATTATAATATACCTTTATATCATTATTATTCCATTATATAAAATATGAAATAGAAATGAAAGTAGCGTTCATGCGTACGTACGGCTTACCGTCTCCATGAACGGTGCATTTCATTTCTTACCTCTAAATGATTATGTAATGTTATAAATGCATGAATGTACTGGATATATATGACATATATGATATCTACATAATTAATAAAATTCTGGATATAATAAACATTTGGCCACACGAACAACATGTAATTGTAAGAAGTCCACTTTCGACTTAAGAAGCAAGTATCGGCAAAACAAATATTATTAACTTAAATGATTACATAAATGTTTATGACATGGTAATAAGTGATATAAAAGGAATAATGAACTTGAAAAAGGTTCTTAAGAAATTATAAATTAACTCAAGTTTATTATTCAGGATATTAAAGAACGATCGAGTCAAGTCGGACCCGAGGTAAGGGATCCTACTCCTCTCTTTCTTTTTAAGTACACACTATTATGTCATTCCTTTTAAAGCTCATCTTTTTTGTTATTGGGGTGATCTTTTATATTAAACTTACTGTAATTTTTTATTTTCATGTGATGAGAGACACTATTCTCTCTCATAAATCCATTTTGGATGTTTTGAGTGGCGCCGTTAGGCTGTCGAACTTTCGTAAGAGATCTAACCTCTCTCTTTCTTTTCAAGTACTCTCCTTTATGTCACTTCTTTTAAGCTCCTCTTTGTAATTTTGGGGGATGTTATTTTATATTCCTCTTACTTTAAATTATATTGTAATGTGATGAGATATCCTATTTGATCTCATCAATCCATATTCGGATTTTTTATGTGGCGCCCTTAGGCTTCTGAGTTTTCGTGAGGGATTTTTCATCTCACTTTTATTCCCGTGAGATTTATGATACATTTGCCACAAATTCCATTGAGTGGTGTATGTACTTCCCATTATTCTACTCTTTGTGTAATATACTTTCATTTATGAGTATTTACATCAATGATCTATTGTCCTTCTTTCATGGGGTGTATGTTTTGAAAGATACCCAAGTCGGTAAGGGAACCTTTCACCCTCCTTTTTTTTAAAAGACTTATTTTGTTGGGTCTTTTAATTTACATATTGTTATGTTGGGATATGTTATCATTTATCCTTATTGATGTAAATTTTATGTCCAAGTGATGAAGTACACTTTTTATCTCTCATCAACTCATTTTGATGTGATGCCGTTGGGCTGTCAAGGGAACTTTTTAACCCAATTTCGATTTCTTTGGGTTCAACATGTAGTCATTGAATATGTCATCCATTGAATATGTGTGAATGACCTTTTATTGTTTTACACTTAATATCCACTTATATTGGGTGTATTTATATTTGTCACACATATTTTTGAGATTGATTTGTCCTTAATTTAAGGATACCTTCTTTATAAGGGATTTCATCACATTTGACATTTCTATTGAGGGTTCATTGTTGTTATGCACCAATTCGCTCTTATATGGTGTATATACTTTCATTTGGAGTATTATATCATGAATCCATTTATTCTCATGATATTACAAAGTTCTGACTAAATGTTATTCCTCAATTATTGTATTCAAGTGTCTCTAATTTTGGTAAAACCCCTTTAACCAAAATATCGTTTTAAATGTTTTAATTATTTGTTCTTATTAATATCCATGTTTTCAAAATGGTTTTAAGGATTTATTTATATGGATATTAATGGTTTAAAATGTTAAAAGCTTCAAGGTGGTATGGGACACTTTGATTCAAAAAATCTCTTTATTAAATGTTTTAAATGGTTTTGGAAATGGTTTCTTTTTGAATGGATTCATTATTTCAATATCCTAAAATGTTATATTGTGATTGAAATGTGGAAATGTTATGTTTCCTTTATTCATGTTTATGTGATACGATTATGTTATGGTTCTTGGGCATTGTTATGAAGAACGAGTGGTTCCGTGATAAACTAAGGGCGGGTGAGCCCGATATAGCTCTCTAATGCATTGGGTAACGCGAAGGAGTGAAATGTTAAGGTTTCTCCAAAGAGATTTAGGGAATATACTGTGATGGGTATTCCAAACGTAACCAACAGGGTTACTCCCTACGTAAGAATGTTATGAATGCCTCAAGTTACCTTTATGTCTTATGTTTTCTATGATTTATTCATGATTTGATATGCCTATGTTTTATGGGAAAAGTATGATTTCATTCTTATGTATACATGTACTCATGATTCCTTTCCATATTTTTATATCCCTTACTGAGCTTTTTATGCTCATCCCAAGTTTTTGAAATGTTTTTCACAGGTCAAGGGAAGGGTACATGATGTGATGATAGTGTCAAGGATGTGTCAAGAAAGAATCCATGTTTTATTTTCAATATGTTTCCATTGATGGGAAGAATGAATACTGTCTTTTATGTAACCACTTTGTTTAAATGTAGAATGTAATGAAAGTTTCATGATCTAATTCTCTAAAACTCTAAACCTGAAAAGATCCTCAATGTGTAATCTTGTAATAACTCAAGATTAAGTAAGGTTTAAGGTTGGGGCCTTATAAGAGGTGTGAGAAAATAAGGATTTGAGGGGTGATATTTATAGTGGAAGGGAGAAGGATTTTCTTAATATTATAATCATTAATTTTTTATTTCTCCTCAAGACAAGATAAAGTAATGATTCCATGCCTAAATATAATAACATGATCATTTTAGTTTGAACCAATGGTTCTTAAATCAGCATAAAATCATCCATGGGTCTATAAATCCTGTATTTAGCATTTATCGTATGTTATTGTATATTACTACTCACAAAAAATCATGTATTTCAGAATAATCCCATAAAAAGAACCCTAACCATTTTTCGACATGGAGAATCCAAAAAATATCACCATTTTAGGAAAAAAAATCTATATAAGAGTAATTTAATTTTTAATTAAAATCATATTTACATGAATAATATAAATTTTAAAAATAATACTTCTTTTCAAACACTTTGAAAAATTAATTATCATCTCATAAAATATTCATATAATCATTGGACATATAATTACCTATTTTTGAATACATTTTATGAAAATAATTTTTTTAAATTATTAAATTAATCTTTAAATATTTATGACTTACAAAAATATCCACACAATAATATAATTATATCATATTGTCACTTATAGGATGGATGAAGTTTATTTATACTATCATTGGTAAGGTTTCTATTCAGTTGGCCAATTTACTATTCATAATGGTCAAATTAATTTTCATAAGGGTTACATAACTATTATTAAAGTTAACATTAATATTTATAATGGTATGTTACTATTAAGAAAAAATTTAGTTTTTCCTATCAGTCTCCAAACATCTTATCGATCACATCCATTTATGATGGAATTCATGTAAGTTGAATATTTATGTTGAATAGTCACATAGAATTTAGTAGTTCATTTTAGCAAGATGTGGCATTGTATATCCTAATGTGATTTTATGGTGTTATAATATATGAAAATATTATAGGAAGAAAATTCCAATGATAAAATTATGGTAGTTACATTCAATTTGTATTTGAATGTTTGAATAAGTGAGAGGAGAGGAGGCCTTTTATAGTGGATGAGGAGTGTCACTATGGTAAATTTTGGGAAATGAAATTAAAACGACATTTTATACAAGTAATGTATATCAAATAATAGTTCCAAGTCAATCCAAGTGATAATATCATTTAAATATTTTCATGATATGGCTATTCAGCATTTTTCTAGGACATTTAGGACCTTCTGTTTTAGGTTTAGTCCTTAGTTATGTGTAATTTTACCTTAATCGATTTAATTAATTTGAGTGACTTTAACTTTTTATAATAAAAAAAAGTTGAAGTTATTAAAAATAATATATTATTTTGAATACAAATAAGGAATTCATTTTTCCAAATTCCAATCACATAAGTGACATAAATTAATTTAAATTTTATCCCGTAGTCGGGTCGATAATGTGGTATTTTAAATTTAAAACGTTCAAAATATTGATATGTTTTTATATTAAATTTCAAATTGAAATTGATTCCAATTAAATAAATTGGGTTTATTGGTAATAATATGTTCTAATTAAACTATCAAAACATGTTAAAACATAATTTATCATTATAAATAAATTTGATAAAAAATCAATTTTGAACTACATTTCTTTTTTTCACTATTCATTATAAAAAATGATATTTCATAGAAAAATAACAAAGCCTTACCCAAAACTAATTTTTATTTTTTAATTTCTAATATTAAGTTTTTCTTGGATATTAAGTCTATAAAAGCTCCAAAAATTTTATTTAAAATGGGTTCTCCATTAAAAGGCGTTAAAAAGAACATTATAGATTATAGTTTTTTAAACATTGAATAGGGTTTTATCTTATCCTATGTTTTTTCAAATCTATTGGATTAAACCAAAAAATATTGAATTTATAATATATTTTATAATTTAATCTCACTCAAAAAATAAAAAAAAATTAATCTATTTGGGAAAAATAGATAATAATATTAATAATACTTTATTTTATATTAAATCGGGTTTCAGTTTCATTTCTTATTAATTGGTAACATATAAATTCAAATTATATTTGTGTGAACCATATATTTTCATATATTAGTTAATAATATTCATAATATCTAATTAGATTACTAGGTTATGTATTAATATATTAAATGATAAAATTTTAATAATGTATTATTATTTGGTAAAACTCAATATTGGGTGTTATGTATGGCAACAAGAAAACTCAATATTGCATGTAATGTACAATAACCTCATTGTTACTTGTAGGGAATGTTAGGAATTATGGTATATGTTTTTAATAATAACATTGTCTTAATATAATTCATGTGAGATATAGTTCTTCAATATAAATTATTTTTAATGTTTCTTGAAATAAAAATTATAAAAAAAGATTAAATTTATTCAAAAAAAATTCACAAAATATCAGGGTGTTACATTCCACCAACCATAAAAAGTATTTCTCCCTAAAAATTATTTGTTATCAAAGGGTTTTTACATTTAAGTATCCTTAATAGAAATACACATCATAAAATTGAACAATAATACCTCCATTAAAAAAGAATGTTGGATCCATAATAGTTTCCAAGAGTAACACAAAAAAGAGTTTCCATATAAGAGATCTTAGGTGCTATGTGAAACATAGACATAGAAGAGAAGTATGACCATAAAGTTCTAGTGGAGAGTGATAGAGAATATGTTCAAGAGAAATTTAATAATCACAAATCCATAAATCTACTAGGACGTAATGAACCATCTAATCCAACAGAAACAATGGTATTGGGATAAAAAATTTTGAATTCAAGATCCTTTTCCCTAAATTTGAAGAATTTTATAGAAATGATATACTTTTATGATTTCAGGATAACTTCCCACTTTGTAGTTCCTCAATCCACTTCACCACTTTATCAAAAAGGGATGGTAAAAATTTAATTCCTAATGTACTAAAAGATCACAAGATTCATGATATTATATACCATTTTTTATCATTTATCATCAACAAAAAATTGTTAGAACATTTTATCCAATTTGAATAAATCCTTATGTGGTATGATAATTATTTAATATCAAAAAAATCACTCAAATGTTAACATAATCTCACCATAATTAGTTAACCTTAAAACCCTTTTGAAATATGAAAATTCAGAACATTAGAAATAAATTAATGAAATCAGATTCATATATATCTGCAATATATCACATGGTTATCACATTAAAAACATGTGAATCCCCTCTTTGTAAATTCTATTTAAACATGGTAATATCCTGAATTACCTTAAATCCTTTTGTAGAACATTCATGCTTCCAAATTCTAATGAATAATGGATAAATTCTTTAAATCCAAGAAATTTTAAACATCATCCTTGATGAAATAGAACACATTTTAAATGATTAGTTCTAGGGTAATCTTTATAATAACATTTATTTATTTATATACAACATATATTTATCTTGACATCATTGTCTCAACATCAGTCATTAGTAATGGGTAAAATTCCCCTTTTCAAAATACCAATGTTATGTGAAGTTAATATCAGATTTCATCATCACCATTCATATATCATTTTCAATCCATAATTAAAACTTATAAAAAATTTGCATAAATATTTTGTAATCTATATAACATAATATTAGAATTCTAAAACATAAATACATTATTCATCCAACATTATTATGAAACCAATACTCATGATTCATCAACTTATTCCCTAATATATCTTTCCTATAATATGAAATATGAATCATATCTTAAGGTTCCTCAACTTAGATTTAATCATCATTCTTATGTTCAGTGCAAACAATATTATGAGATAATAACATTCCGTTAAAATGAAATTTGTGGTCTCTTCATCATAAGTAGAAAACCAATTACATTTATGACATTTCAATTTTATTCATGATCCTTTCAGATCAAAAATGGATTTTCCAAATGAAAAAAATTTACACAATTAAGGAAATCATTAATTGATAATAACATGGGGAGGCCAACATTCCCATCTATTGTATTAACTAAAAGTTTCATTTTCCCTTTGTAGTTTTTTGCCTTCAGACATTCTTTTCCATATTCAGAAAAAACTTTTTTTTGAAGACATTTACTTGGTTGATATTTTCTATATTCTTGACACAAATGAAACTGATTATTCTTTCATTCGTGGTCTCAATTACCCAAACACTCAGTAAAATCCTTCATTCTCTTACTTTATGAGTCTAAGAGTCGGTTAAGGTACACATGGTTAATCATGTCCCTTTTGAACTGATTGGGATATATCAAAACATCATTCACTCCAGTGATCATCCAATTTTAATTCTCATCAGAAAATATTCCATAACATTCAACATTAACTCAGTTCCTTATAGTTCCTTACATTGAATAAAATAAGGAATAATTGTGAATGAAATGATTATCATAATGATAAATCACGTAATCAGGAAAACAACTTATATGATTTCTAAATTATGAATCCTTTCATAAAAAAGACTCATCAGGTATATCCTAGGTTATTCACAACCAACTCCTATTTAATTCCTTCAGGGTTTTTCATGAAGATTCTCTGAACGCCTAATGAATGTCCACTAGGAGTTTCAAACATAGTGTGTAACAATACTTGTTTTTATGTACCAGATTAACCTGAATGAGGCTTGGGAAATATTATTAGAGTTATTTCGCCATGTTATATCTATACCACATACTCATTCAAATGAAATATCCATAAACAAATTTATTTCATGGAAACCACTCACGGTTTCCTTTAAAAATATTCTAGGAAATATTCCTTTACTTTTCTTTATTTGTAGACATATCCTTAGGAATGTCCATAGATATCACACTTAGGTTTTATCATCCTAGTTTCCAAATATTAATTAATCCTTCACTATAATACCAACTATAGAAAACCTCTCATTTCATACATTAACATTACATAACATTTGAAAAATACATAAAAAATTATTCAAACGGACTCCCAAATACCATATTAGTTTAGTTCCTTTGGAATCATGGAAATGTATACCCTGGTACATGGGTGAGCTACAATATCTACTATTAGGTTCTCCAAGATGGGAATGCCTCTTAGGAATATCATAGAAGAAAAACTTATCCATAACCTGGGAAAGGAAACAGAAAAATGGGTAAGCTCAAATGATTAGTAAGGGTAAATAAGGGAGGCACGTAAGCCTAAACATGATCATATATGTATGATTATTTTATCATTACATTAGAAGATCACACCCGAAAGAGAAGAGATCATAAACATGAATAAGTTCATAAATCATAGATGTCCATAAGACAATAATCATATGTAAATAAAGAACATGATACATTAAATCATAACATAAGAATAAGACATCGAATTGTGTCAAATAAAAAATCACATAAAATTATTTTCAATGTAGTCAAGTAAATTATGCCAATTCAATATAAGTAGCATGGTTTCACTCCCAATAAAATATTGTTAGTCATGGTTCAATCCCATTTCAATATTAATAGCACGAGTTAACTCTTAATACAATATTAGTAGGAGTGGTTCACTCCCAAGTCTATATTAGCAGTAAAGGATCACTCCTATGTCCATATTCGTCTATATCAAGAGATATAAATAATTACACAATGAATTAGACTGACATATAGATCCAACAATCTAAAAGTGTAATTCTAAAAATATGTTCCACTAGATCATTAAAAAATTATATCATATCCCTTGAAATTAAATGGGATTCATAAACATGTATTCATATCATAACTTGTTAAATAGATATGTGTTTCATAATATTTTAATCAACATAATATCCAGTGAAAGGGAAAAATATTTCATAAAAATATTACCCCTGAACGGAAAATGGATTTAATAAAATTGTATCACATGAAGGTGAAACACATTTAATAATGACCATGACATCATGTATAACACAATCATGGACATTATATGATCCTAACCATAAGAAAATTTCTTAGAAATGCATTAGTAAAATAAACTGATGTCATCATAGATGCAAAATAATTTTGAAATATATTACAAAATATTTTCATGGGTTAAATATAAATTCTTTTTTAAAAAATTATTTTTAATGAATAAACCATTTGAAAAACATTTTCATAAAAAATACCTTGAAAACATAAAAATATGACTTGAATCACATTGGGAAGCTTTTTCCTTTACAATATATAGAATATTATTCAAAACATTTTAAAAAAAATATTTTAAAACACATTGAAATAATTCAAATAATTCCAGAAAAAAAAAATTTAACTATTTCATTGAAAATACATTGAAATTAAATAATGAAAGAATGAAAAAAATTAAAACATTTTCATGTGAAAACATTTGAAAGTATCTTGAAATAAATTCTAAACAAAAATTCATTGAAAATTATTTTTACAATAATATTAAAAATTAACCATTTAAACATGGAAATAATGATTCATAGAGATGATGGTGCGTAAATCTATACATGTCGTACGATGTAAAAAGAATACTCTTTTTTATGCTAAAAGGCAAAAAAATACCCTGTTCAGAAAACGGAATGATGATTCAATTTAAAATATATGTAATAGAGAAAAGGGCTAAACAAACTCATTTATATATTATAGGATATTAGTATAATATTAATGGAAACCCATTTTAGAACACATGGTTTTGAATGAACACATATTTCCGACCGAAGGGAGAGGAAAAGTCAATATTTAATAAAAACACGTTTATAACTATATTTTATACCAAAAAGTGAAGTAAACATATCACAATATGAACACATCATTAATAACTATAGGAAAAGAAAAGTGATAAGTTTTAAAGGCATATGTGATATAAAATTGTTTCAAAGGAAGCATAATCATAAACCATCCCAAAAAATGATGATATTATTTCAAAAAACTCTTAACACAAGGCAATATTAAACCATACTCCCCATTTATGAGAAATGAATTACACAAAGCTTAAAATATCGTGACAATAAATAAAGTCATGATATAAAATTTCAATTTCATTGAATACATCTCATGAAAAAAGGTAGGTATATAATATTGAATGTGTCTCATAAAAGGAAAATTGAGATAAAAACATTTCACTGATTTGTTAAATTTTAAACATAGTACCCATGAATGAATTATAATAATATATATTTAGATACCAATAAATATAATTATGATAATTATATAATACATCTCTATGTAGTACACATGCCACAAAAAAGGAATGGGTGGTGAATAAAGGATGTATCTTATGGAAATAAAAAGTGAAATGAAATTCCATTTTTTTATGTCTCGACTCTCTCTATATATGTACAACATTCATGAATAAAAAAATTAAGTTTATTATAACTATTTGATAGAAGAATATTATTATATATAATACCATGTACTTTTTGATTATAACCTTATATTACTCACATTATAACAATCCTATGAGAATGTTTCACATCGAGTAATATTCGCTTTCTTCTTCAAAAGTGTCCAAATTTGTAATATCATTGTTCCTTATTCTAATTTCATTACATCCAAAATGTATTCCATGATATAAATATCATTTAAATTTAGTATATTTTTATGAAATATATATATATATATAATATAGATTGATGAAATTTAATTCACCTTTCTTGGAGACGATAAGTTGTATGTACGCATGGACATTGTTTCCATTTATATTATCACATTGAAGGAATGAAAAAATGAAAATTAATTATATTTATATATATGTGTGATGATAAAAAATCATTATAATATAAATATAATTTTATACATATCATATAAGTTCATTAGACTCATCCATAATACATTCCCCGTTGTGTGTGTGAATAAATCACATCGCTTTGAGTGGGCGGTAGTCCACACATCCACAAACAAAATTATTGTATTAATAAAAAATAGAAAGTATAATGATATGTGTTGTAAAAAAATTAAATAATATTAATTATATTATAATTATCGTATATATTATATTTTTTTTATATCATAATTCCTACCATTCAAGGTGGAAGAGGGAAAACAATCAATTGTTGTTTGTGAGGCGGTAGTTTTCCGTACACATAAAGAGTATGTTCGTTACCCATTACAAGGAGGTGTGTGGATGTGTAGGTATAACCCATAGAATAATAACAACATAGTATATTTATTATACTATTTTTTATAGAATAATGTATTCATAATATTTTAGGGGACTGGAGAATGGAAATAAAATAAAAAAGCCTCAGGAAGAATGCTACTACTTATGAGGGTAACTCCATTTAGTTTACACCAATGGTATTCCATGGATTAAATTGTACACAAGGGGAGGATTATAGGATGAGGATAGGTATTTTTTAGGATATATTTGGGTATATATTGGTATATTTTGTTTGTATTTATAGGTATGAATAACTGAGAGGAGAGGAGGAATTTTTATAGTGGAGGATGAGTGGTACTCTTGTAAACTTTTGGTAGGGAAATTATACCCACATATTTGCCCTTCTAAAGTGGATCCAATGATATTAGATATTAAATAAAAGTGATTATAGTGGAATAAATAATTTTATATATTATAATTCTTACAATTTAATAGGTCATTTATCCCCTTAGGGTTAAGGATTAATCCTTAGTTAAGCTTAATTTTACCATAATCTATTTAATTACATTTAATAACTTTCACTAATTTTTTTCCCAAAAACTAATTTGAACATGTTAGACATTATCAATTTTTCAAATTCCAAATATTTAATCTGTTTTTCTAAATTTCAAAAAAATAATTGTAAAAAAATATTTTAAATTTAGACCCATAGTAGAGTCGATAATTTGAGTTTCTAATGAAAAAATATTCAAAATTTTGTTTTGTTTTTATATTCAATATCAAAATGAAATTTATTAAAATGAAATAAATTTCGGTTTAATGATAAATATATTATATAAGTAAAATTTCAAAAGAATTTTTACTATAATTTATCCATATAAATAAATTAGATAGAAAATATATTTTGAACTCAAATTTAGTATTCTTCACTGTTGATTTAAAAATGAAATTTCACATAGAAATACCAAAAATATAACCTAAAATAATTTTTTATGTTTCAATTTAAAAATTTATGTTTTTAACTTATTAAATTTTAAGAATTCCAAAATTTATTTTTAAAATTAGTTCGTCAAAAAAATGCTATAAAAACCTTTAAAAATATAGGTTTTAAGCATAAAATATGGATTGTTCATATCATATGTCTATCAAATATATTTGATAAATTTGAAAAATATTTTATTGAATATATAAAATATAAATTAAATTAATATCACTCACTAATAAATATTAATTTAATTTATTTGGGTAATATAGCATATAATAATAAATATATTTTTCTTTATTTTCAATCGGTTTTCATATTCATTTCTAATTAATTTCTAACCTATGAATTCATATTATATTTTTATAAACCATATATTCTCATAAATTATTCAATTATATTAATAATTATTAAATTAATAAATGTTTTATATATTATTATATTAACTGATAACATTATAATAATATATTATTTTTCAGTAAAACATGTCATAATGTGTTACGCAAGCCATCAAAGAAAATCAATCATGTATGTAATATATGCTAAACTCGGTGTTCTGTGCTGAAAATGATAAAAATTATGTTGTGTGTAATGAATGATAACTTGGTGTTGCGTAAAAATAATTCAAGACAAGGTGCAGTAATATAAACTATTTTCAATGTTGCGTGAAATGTAAAATATAACAAATATAAACATAACTCGAAAAAATCACAAACTCTTACAGTGTTATAGTCCTCCTACAATGATCACTATAATAATTATTTCAATGTTTCATCACGATAAAAAATGTCCATCATGGGAACACCAAGATTCTAGATTTTCTCTAATACATAATGACAACCCAATTCATCTAATGAAATATTCTTGAAAATATCTATAAAGTGGGATGACATTATAAAATACTCCAAATTAGCCCTAATGGGATCAATTCCTCTATATATTTATGTTAACCCAATCACAAAATCCATAGATATACCATTACACATCCACTATGATACATCTAGAGGTTGACTAAATCCACTAGAACCTAGAGCACAGAGTTCGCCTACTGACATTTGAGGCATCGAGAGACAATCCCCAATACATAGTCTGTTATTTCTGGTCACCCAAAGTATCATATAATTCCCTTTTACATATCTTTCACACATCGATGTACTTCCAATTGGGTTTTATGAAACTCCATTATAACCTCCTTACGAAACATCCCCAGAACCATAGTTCATCATTTGAAAATGATTATGTTCTCCCTACCTTTAGAAATTTCATAAGGATCATGTCCATAGATTATATGAGTACAGAAAATCACAATGGTATTACCATAATGTTGGGACTCCGTATCAGACTGTAGAGGCTATGGGGTAAAAACCATCAACTGGAGATATGTTTCACCATCCTCATCCAAAAATGGAAACTATAATGAGTCTAACTACTCGAAATCTTTAATTAGAAACTATGAACACAATATCCCATTGAGAGTATTTTACACTAAATTATTATTCCCTATTGTATTGACTATATCGAATTCATAATCCTATAGGAAATATATCTATCACCTCTATCTCATATTAAGAACCCTATCAAATAAAATATACTTTGGATAATTATATTCAGAATAGATTCTCTATTTCTCACCAATAAGGTAGTGTATCTACATATTCAGTATGAATACTACCATTTATAAATGTATATCATGGTTCAAATATTTTGTCTCATGTGGTCTCAACTGTTTTGAACGATAGGATTTCACTACAAGCCTTTTTATAATAAAAAATCATTTCCAGTAACTAAGGAATCACAGAACACTACCTATATAACAACAGCCTCTTGAGATATCAATATGGAGTTCCTTTCCTGTACCATTCCATAAACATGAATATCCTAATAGAACTATTCCTTCGTCATAAAAGGATTCTCCTTCTATGTTAATGTAGTAAAGGGTGTTGAAATACTAGATAAATCAGTCCTAAATATCACATAATAATCGACTAACCAAAGGAATCATTTCACGTTCATCCCAGTCTATGGTGGATCCAAATATAACAAAACCATGACCTTTTCCTAGCCTATAATCACACCATATGATGAGATAACATGTCCCAAAAATTGTGACTTTAAAATTCATAACTGACACTTTAAGAGATTTCCTAAACAAAGTTATCTCAGAGTATGTCGAGGGCCATCCTCCACTGTCTCTCATGATACTCATTGGATAACAAGAACACTAGGAAATAATTGATGAATACCACCACAAATCAATCAAATAATGGAAGTATTATTAATTTCTTGAGACCTATTAACACTACTAGGTTGTTCTTTACACTAAAACACATCACCATTTACTAATCGTGAACATAGTGACTTCTAATTTATATATTGGGTATATCCTCATCCCATAACCAAAGTTGGTGATATCCTCATCTAATGTAAATCATCAATAACCACGACTCCCATATCAACTAATTACAGATATCTTCAATCCTAAGTAAAGGTTAACTATTCATCACAATTTCATAGTTCAGTCACCTATAATCAATTAAAAACCTTATTCATACATCATCCTTCTTAGAGAAAACATTTGGGGATTTCTAGGAGAAACCCATGTTATAAAAAATTCCGTCCTATAGAATTCCTCCAACTAAACCTATAGTCCATGAAACTCGTTGGAGTCCATACAATATTATGGAACAATCATTGAGGTCATCCCTGGTTGAAATTTACATTATAATTTTATCTCCCGACATCAAGGTATGCATGAAATGTCTTCATAGAAGACATTCTCATACTCTACCACCACTACGAGACACTGAACTCATAATGAATCCACTAATATAAGGGTAATACTATCTAGTTGTTGAGTAATCAGTTGTTTACTTCTATTCATAATCATAGCATGCTCTGCATAGTCTTCCTTCTCAAACATAAAGGAAAACCTCAATCCGCCAACATGGATACACTGTATCGTCTACCTAAAATAGACTATTTTTTAATGAACTATATATATATACATTATACAAAATATGATTTCATGTGGTCTCATTTCTACTATAATGAGTTCTCATTTGAAGAACTCTCCTCTAAGAGGAAGGCCACACTATGGCTAGAAGAATTTGATCTCAGAATCCCCTACATTCTGACCCTCCAATCATAATGTGCGAGCCAATGACTTAAACATATTCTATATGCCTCACAATATAGAAGTTTAAATAAAATAGTATCTCACACACATGACTATACTAATGATAATTTAGAGAAGATTCTTATCATACCTCTAATAATCCTGGGAGACTCATGGTTATATTCCTCTACTACATGAAGCTTTCTTTCTTCCTTTACCACCACCTCCCTCAGACTAGAATAGACCAAACAGGGATGGTGGTGGAAATAAGTCAAATCATCTTCCACTAACAACAACTCATCCATATCCTCTTCCAAAAATTCCACCCTATCGACTTATGTCATCCAACCACTATAACTTCCCATGTTTTCTATTATCCATATCTCATTCGTTTATATGATGGTTGAAAATCCTAGGTGAGGGGTCCCTAACCGTCGCAGTTGATGAACCACCTATCTCTAGGATGACTATAGTCATCCTGAAAGTCATAAACAGTTCAAACCTTCTCATAGTATGGAATCCAAATGTGTCTTGCATTCTTGGATCCCTGCATCTATCATTGTATTTCAGCTTTCGATTTCTCACATCCTAGGTGTCCACAATTATGACTCAATATTGACAAATTATCTACCAATAAGTTCTATAATATTAAATATATCTCAAGAACTCTAGAAAATGAGGGTACATATAGATATATCACTCCATTTTTAATATATCATAACAATCCCTACTAAAATTTACATTATCAGAAGAATGGATCTCAAAAAAATCTATAGAGAATATTGACAGGTCAATGAAACTCACTAAGTACTCATGCATAGACATTATTACCTATTACAAATATAAAATCCCTCGATGTTAAGTGACCAAATAATGGCTAGTGAACAGTTTCCCTTAAAGATACACTCAACGTCCAAGAATGGGGGAGATATCTCATCATGATAAATATTCACTATAATCCACTATCTCCTAGATGATCCATAATTAATTCTCTCCACTTGAAACAATATCTTTTTAGTTGGTGCCCAATAAAGGTATAAATCTCATGTAACATCCACAATATAATCCTTGAATTCCTATGGTTACGGGTCCCATAAAATATGGGATTCCACTTCTTATAAAACCCATGAAATTAACTCATCCAGTGCACATCCAAATCCTATAGTGTCGATACAACCTTTTACTAAACAAGTGGTGGAAAATGTAAAATGATCCAAATATACGACCTAATGTACCAAGCCTCATACTAAATCTTCTTAACTTGTTGAATCATCCTATAAATCCTAATATTTTAATCTTAAATATATTTATTTGAGTATGTATCCTGAAATAAGATCAATACATACCATGGTCAAAGAGAGTATTTGCGGAGCTGACTCAAAAAAGAAATAAAATGAGAAACCCATTACAATATGATGTATGTACCAATGATTTCCCAAAAACTATAGCTTTAAGGTACCAAATCAAAAATATTGATTTCATTGTCCTAGTGAATGGATAATTCATATGTTTCACAATCTATGAGTAGTCTTACCTAATAAATGAACATGAAATACTTTATCATCATTTACATAAATCCCACACCAATCCAAAAAGTAGAAATATCTATAAATTATTGTCATTAGATAAACTAACTCTGATATTTCCCTACCATGACCTAACCCTTCGGGGCTTGAATGGGTGGAGATATTAATAGAAAGAAAACCCAAATCCCACCATTAATAGGCAAAATTCTAGTACTATGTTGAAATATCCCGCATTTGGGAGGCATTAAAATATGTACACACACACACACAAACACACATCTCTAAGCCTATATAATGTTCACAATAACGTATAACTATTAAAATAACTCATTAATAATATCTATATCACATAATTTTATGAATAATTAATGGAAAATAATAATGGGCCCAAATAAAATCCCACAAAAACTGCAAAAAAATTTGACATGATTTTAAGGGGGAGACTATTGTCAATATAACACCAATTATAATCCTTGGAAAATTATTCCCATGATATGCTCCACCTACAACATGATCTACTGAGACACTATCAAAAGTAATTTCATATGAATAATACATGAAATTAGTGGGAAAATATCATGGAGGGTTGAGTTTCTTAAATACCAAGTATGACAACCCAAAATGGATTAACATAAAGAAAACAAATTAGTCATCTAAACAATAAATAGGTGTATCAATAAATATATGCTAAATAAAAAAATAAAAATCCAGATACACACATTAAAGAATCCAAGTATCAATGTGGACATTATGATACTAACAAATTTAGGATTATGGTTAAGGATTCAAAGTAACACATACCAAATAGAAGATGCTGCTTGAACCATGATTCCACTAATGGACCAAATTTGACTGGTCTTTATCATCTGATATCACCAACTAATTAATTGATGGATCTCTAATGTTTCCAAAACATTGATATGGGATAACATATCAGACCAATGGGGGACAGTACAACCCCTATTGGATCTACCTTCTAGATTGGGGGTCAATTAACTGTTCATGGTTGTAACACTTATATCATGATGGAAACTCCAGATGAAGAAATAATGAAAGAGGTTACCACATTGGTTACACATAGGGATGCACTGAACTCAATCCAATAAAAAATGTAGAGGCGATCACAGTCAAATTCCTGTAAATTAATTTCAAACTGTACCTTCATAGGGATGGATCAAATAATCACACTCAATTAAACTACTCTATGTTAAATAAATTAAGGGTTAAAAATTCCATCATAAGGAGTACATGACATGCCACAATAAACCCCAACATTCCAATTTTTATTCCCCTATTCTGCTGTCTATGAATGTGTACCCTAGTCATGCCCATATACTTAGCCATTTATTTGAACCTTGTCATGTACGATCACATAGCTCTTCTCATGTACACTACCTATTGTTGCATTCATGTTAGTGTTCATCTAATTTTATCCTATGAGTTACATGTTGAGTATATCATTAATGACCAAAGATTGATTTACATGGATATTTCATTTTATTTTTGGAATATATAATTCATTACAAAAATAGATTCCCAAATACCAAATTATTTTAGTGTCTTTGGAATCTCATAACACATTCTTCTAACTTAGAAAAATTTATTCATCATCTCCCATATATATCCCCACCTTTAGTTTTCCTACCTAAGACCCTTATTTATTCTTGGGAAATAAAAACATAAATAGGCTGAGATCATTTTCTTAGTTAGAAAAATCATGTAAAACATAAACATATGAATGTAAAAATATGAACATATATTTTGAATATCAAAATGATGAGTCCTAAAATAAATATTGGAAGTGTGTAAGTAATAAATCATAAGGGATCATTAACCTTGATAACAGAGCATTAGCATAAAACATGAACTTGTTTCAAACACATAAGAAATGAAAACCATTTCCATATTATCTAGGGATCATTTCCACGACCATCATAGTGTTGAATATCTATTATTGAACTGGGTTTAGTTATCATGGAAGTTGTGTAAAATTAAATAATATTTAATTGTCATTCCAGTCCTTTCTATCCAAAGAGATATAAATAATTACCCAATGAATTTTAGGTAGATATAGGTCCCACCCTTCACATAATGAAAACCATAGATATGTACGCCACCAAAACATATATCATTCATCATAAAATTTCTCAAATATTATAATGGGATTTATAAACATCATTTAATCATAACATAATCCATGGAAAAATGGATTTCATAAATGGAATTTTATAATAAACATAACCAACTATAAGAATAATATGGATATTATACTTGAAAAAATATTCTTAATCATAGATAGAAAATAATTTTGATAAAAAACATGAAATTAAATCATGGTGAAAATATCATTTCTTATTTAAAATCATTTTCTTTTATCAAAATGTAATGTGATTTTAGATGAAAAAAATTTAAAATATAATAGAATTTAAATCATTTAATGGAACATTCATTTAAATGAGGTTTTATAAAAGTGTAAAAATCAGTTCTTACCTTATAAGTTGGAAATAATTATCTTCGTACATTTACCGAAACAGTCAAAAAGTATCTCAGATAGAATAAAAAATATATTTATTTCATACCATTTAATAAAAATTATCCAAAGGATAAAATTAAATTTAAACAGTTGTATATGAATATATTTAATATTAAATACTTAGGAAACATGGGTATTTGTGATAAATATTACTGAGTTAATACTTAAGTATAATCAAACTCAAAAAATAAGGAGATAATAAAATTATCCCTTACCAATATATAATCTATCAAATAATATGGCTCATAAAAAATAGAAATAACATATATAATTAAATATCATAAACCTCATAATAATAATAATAGAAGCATTCATGGTAAGAACAAACACCACTCTAAAGAAATAGGTGTTGTATAAGGCATATTTCCTAAAGAAATAAAAGTGAGACAAAATAGTCCCTTAACTTAGGTATGGTGTCCTTTGTATGTATTTTATCCTCTTGTATAATAATTTAAATGATTTAATTTAATTATTCTATAATCAAAGTATTTTTTCTGATAACATATAAAATCATATTATCATCTGTGTGGTAATAATATTTCATTGTTACTCATTATTCGGGTATAATCTTCTTCATTTTATCATACATGTTTTGTCGAATAAGTTCATCATCCACTACATAGGATATAGTTATATTATTTAAAGAATTATATTAGAATAATATGTATCATATTTATTCATTCCATTCTTGTATATAATCATGGTTTAGTGACGATCATCTAGAATTAATCGCATCATATTGTGGAGAAGGTAGGTCGTATGAATATACAGGCGATGATATAATTCACTTAAGGGGTAAATGGTATGGAATTGGATGGTATATTATTTATAAAAATGAATTTTCATGTTATATTCATTATTTGAAACCTTTATTCTCTTCATCATACCCATAAAAATTATGTATTGTTGAATAACAAATTAAACCGTGGGTGGAGATAATAAGCCGTACGTACTCAAGCGTGGGGATATTTTTATCCATAGGATTGATAAAAAAAGTATAAGGTTGTAAAATAATTATAATAAAATAAATTCATGTTTAATATTATTTATTTATTACTTTACTATGGAAATAACTTATTAATATGAAGTAGAAGAATAAAATAATTTTGAATGACGTGATAAAACAATTACCTCTTTTTCGAGTATCTCATTTTGATTTGGTCAAATGTCATCCTTCTGATTGATTTATGCCCAATGTGTGGAATTTGGAAGGAAATGAAGGATCCTAGGAGATTATTTGATCATAATTTTCATGATACAAGGGGTGTGAGATGTGTGACTAAGTGGGTATATGTGGTTGCCTTTTATAAGAGGGAGGAGCATCACTTTAGGAATGTATTTAAATATTATTTTATTTTAAATTTATTTTAGAATTATAATATCTCCAAAGTGATATATTTAGAGTATAATATGATTATGGGTCTAAAAACTCCCAACCAATAGGTTTTATAAATTTTTAGATAAAAAACATAACCTTATAATTTTTCAATATCCCTTAGTTAAATAATTTAACTCTTACCATGTCCCCTTGTATTTCCATACTATATGATTAATATAGATACTATAAAATGGAAAGAGAACCTAAAGAGGATAATTAATGACATTTTTAACATTATATATATACTTTGGCCGAATTATTTATATTTAGGACTATTATATCGTTTCATAAAATAGTATTTCTTATAAAAAGTCATTTATGTAAATTTTGACACTATTTAGAAATTGATTTTTGTTAAAGTAATAAAAAACATGATTTCATCGAAACAATTGAATTAACATAAAGATAAAATGTCATAATAATCCATATAAATTTTTTATATCATTAAAATATTAAAATTACGTTTATTTTAATATTTATAATATCATTTATTTGAATATTTCATTAATAAGGTAAAAATTGCATCATAATTGGGCCGTAAATAAATATTTTTAATTATTGTTTACTAATTATAAATAAAATACCATGATGAAGGAAATATTTTTCTCTATATAGTGCCTATTTATAGTCTAATATAACATTTATAAAAACAAAATTTATTTTTTTGTTAGGAGGTACATGTTTATGTTACATTTCTATTTTATTTAAATATAAAAATTATAAAAGGTCGTTATAACACCCAAGTGGCTCCATGGGTTCCTATAATAGACCAAAGGATTATCATGATCATAACTATCTCATAAAAGATTATTATGAAACATGTTAGTTTATTTTAATGTTATTATAATATTTTTTTAACCCTTAATTACATGATTTATCCTTTAACCATGGTAAATAAAAATAATTTCTGATGTTACTATTTGAAATTTTCTAAAAATAAAAGGAAACTATTATCACAATTTGGAAATTATGATTCAAATTTTGGACTACATTTTTTCAAATTCAAAACACAGATGATTCATTAATTAATTTAAAATTAATTCATGTTGTCAAAACCAGAAAGTGGGTTTCTAAGAAATAAAATTTATCAAAAGATTGACAAGTGTATATGTCAATTTAAACTGTGAAATTACTTCCACCAACCTAAATTTGATTAAATAATAAAAACATAATCCAATTACACATTATAACCAATTAAAAATTAAAGGGATTTATATTAATAAAGTAGATGAAAAGGTAGATTTGAATTAAAATGTATTATTTTTGACTATTCACTAAAATATGAATTTCATTAGAAAAATATATAAATTTAGGCAAATTTAAATTTTTATGTCCAAATTCCAAATAATAATATTATTATGAAAAGTTGAACTTATAAAATTGTCAAATAAATGTTTTAAAAAGTGTTCTCCATCAAAAGGAGGTACACATGAATTTTTTTTAATACAACTCTTATCAGAAAATTTAATTTGTTCTTATATAATATCTAGAAAACATATAAGATAAATTTAAAACATTACATTTAATATATTACATATATATTTCACTAATAAAATCCATAAATATTTATTTTATTATTTTTATAGACTCATTTGTTTTCATCTAAATAGTTTTTTAGAATGAATTTTACAATATTCATACATGACATTTTAATAATTAGGTTATAATATTTATGTATAATTTATACTTGTTCTATTATGAATACAATTCTTTCAAAATTACATTAAATTGTGTGTATTGCAATCCACAAATAGTGTTGTGTATACTTTAAGCTAATACGGTTTTGTATAAAATGAAATAAAATCATGGTTTAGCATAAATCACAAGACATCAATTAAATTATAATGAATAAATATCCTAAAATATTATGGTGTTGCATTATACCCACCTTAAAATGAATTTTTCACCACATATTCATCGGGGATATAAAAGGATTACTACTTGAATGTTTCTTTCATAGAAACGCACATTGTAAAACAGAATACTAAAACTCTATTTTAATATGGAAATTTAGAAACATAATAGTATCCCAATGTAGCTCACCACTATGTTTAGACATATGAGAACAACTATGGGAAGTGAAATCCATGATATGGAAGAAAAATCAATCCATCATGTTCTGATGGATAGTGATAGAGAACAAGATCTCGAAAAAGTTAACAACCAGAAAGCCATAAATCTGTGATGATTTAAGGGACCATCTAATTAATAATTTAAGAAGGTAATGATATAACATTTTTTGTTTTCAGGATCCCTTCCCTACAGTAGATTAATTTTTCATTTGAATAAATACTTACTTGATTTTGGTACAATCTCACCATTGTTTGTGCCTTTAAAAGTATCCACTTCATCTTTAATTTAAAGAAATGAACTGGAATATTTCATTCTTCACGTGTTAGATGATCATGAAATAGAATGACAGTTCCTTCCATCTGTCTCGACCAAAAATATATAACATGTTATCAAATAAGCATAATTATACCTATAGTGAGATAATACAGTAATCTAACAATCTTCAACCGAAATAAAACTTATACTATCTATAAATGGATGACATTACTATACGTCCCAAATCTAAAAATTTAAAACATTATAAAGAGTTTAACTAAATAAACTTATCATTTATATCACATATTTCATAAAGTAGTTATTGGTTATCATATTCAAAGTATGTGGGTACCTTGTTCAATTATTCACTTGAAACAAGGTAATAATATGAGTTACCATAAAACATTAGTGAAAACATGAATTCAATCAAAATTAACTCTTTCCACACACCAATAATACCAAAAAATATATATAATGAAAACAATATATCACTTTTTCCTTATATTATTTATATGGTCATTAATACTATCAAACATCTCATTGTCTCCTTATCTGTTCATTATATGCATATCATGTGATTTCCAAAAACTATTTTAATCTCTTTTCATGGTTACCACTACCATATTGTGAAGGAAAACTATAGTGTAATAATAAATTTATATTCAAAAATTAAATAATACTATAAATGATATTTGACAACACTATTTCAAAATCCCATTACATAAACACTTAATAATTCCCCCACCCCATTGGCACACTCAACATCACCAATGGTTATAGCATGATATTTTCCTTTATATTTTTGTCTTAAGAGGTATTTGATGTTGATAATAATCCATAACCCTTGGATTCGGGCATTGGTTTGAATAATGCCCCATTTCCTTTAACATAGAATTGATTTTTGGGTTGTGTGTTCACTATAGTCTTTTTACTATTCATATAGTTAAAATAATTCTTCCAATTACATCGGCAGTCAACTACGCAATGACCTTATTTTCTACACATGAAACATTTTCAAGTCTCATTAAGGAAATCTCCTCCATTTCTCTTTCTGCACATTGAGCACAAGGAAACATTTATCTTTTCTCTATATTTTTTTAGATTTTTCCTTAAACTCCATCTTTCGTTTCTTTTCAAAGCCATGAGATTGACATATAACACCTACATAAATTTATACCTTGATAGAAAAACACATTATATCTTCATAACTTCTAAACTCAATTATATATAATACCCTTTGAATAATAGGTTTTAATCCACTAAAGAATAAATCATCTTTATGTTATGGTTGGATGATAAATCCAGAACCATACCTTGCAATTCTTGTAGAATTTTCCCCTTTTGTAACAATGGGTTAATCATCCTTATTCATAATCTCATGGAAATCCATTTACATCTAATTCTAGGAATAATAGGAAATTCATTATTTAAAAATGAGTTCTAGAACTTTTCCCATTAAATAGATTCAATTTCATCTTGCTTCGTTTTATAGTTGATTTGGGTCTGCCACTGGACTTCTTCGCCTTATAAAAAATTAACGGCCAAAATGAAACTTCCATGTTCATAACATTATGGGATTTATAATTTATTTAAAATGATTCATCACCTTTTTTATCAATATGTGGATCAAAATAACCACTGAAAAAAGGTGGGTGTTGCCTCATGAATGGATCAACATAATATTGTTCCCATCTCTTCACATTTGCATATGAATATTTATTCATATCTTATATAAGTACCGAAGTAAGATTTTTAATTCCATCTCCCATAACAACTTGTTTTTTAGGAGGACCATCATTTCATTTCCCATTGCATTGATCATTAACATTGTTCCTTCAGGTTTCATCCATTTTCAAAAACCCAAAAATAATAGTATCAAATGAAAAGAACATACTTTGAAAACAATATAAAAAAAGGGTGGGTACATTCAATCTATAACAACATAGGTTTAATTGATGGTTATTCATGATTTTTACCATAATTTTACAACTATAACCTATAATTATACTTACCCTTAGGGACATCCAAAGACATACCGTAGTAATATCTCATGGGATGTCACTAATATTTTCGCTTCATAATTTCCAAAGGTTAACTAAACCTTCTCTCAAATACAAACTCTAATGACCGAATCATGTCATACATTTAATTACAATTTCTTTTTCAGAATACTTAATACATTAAACAAATAGACACCCAAATACCTTATTAGCATAGTGTCCTTAGAATCTCGAAACATATTCTTATAAATTTGAGAAAGATCATAAACATTTCCGATAAATATCTTCACCTAAAGTTTTTCTATTTAAAACTTTATTTATCTTGAGGGATTGAATAACATAAATAGGGTGAGTTCAAATCATCATAAAGGTAAAACATGGATAACACAAACAAAATAATGTAAAAAATGTAAATATTTTTTGAATATCAAAATCCTAAGTCATAAAATAAATCATGGTATTAAATAAGGCCTAAAACATAAAGTAACATTAACCATGATAACATAGAAATAGTATAAACATGAACATGTGGAAAAACATATGCATATAAAATCATTTCCATGTTTTCAAAGGCTCATTACCATGACCATCATAGTGGAAAATGTCCATTACTGAATCGGTTTTACTTGTCGTTTGATCCCTGTACTACTGAACAAAATATACTTTTCATTCCATTAATGTTTATATCATGACATATAAAAACTTACACAATGCATTTGATGGAGATACAGGTCTTACCCATCACATAATTTAAACCATAAATATGTGTTCCCAAAAAACATATATCATTCATTATAACATAACCCAAAGAATAAATTGGATTTAATAAACATCATTCCATCATAACATAATCCATGTTAAACAAATAGATATCAAAAATGGAATTAGATCATAAAAATAATTAACTATTTGAATAATATTGATATTATACTTGAAGAAATACCCTTAATGTTGGATGGAAAATAAATTGGATAAAACACTTGAAATTAATTCTTCATGAATTTTTCCTTTCTTCATCAAAGAAATATTGTTTTCTCATAATTTCGGGCTATTTTAAATGAAAATAATTTAATATAAAATATAATTTGAATATTTTAATGATGGTTTCATGTAAATAAGGTGTTATGAAAGCATAAAAAATTTCCATACCGTATATGTTAAAAAACATTATCCTCACACTTTTATGAAAAAATTAAAAAATTATATCATATCAATGACAACAAAAGATTTAATTAATTAAAGTTAATAAAAAATCAATAAAGGGTAAAATTAACATTAAACAATTTAAGAAGAGTATAAATAATATTACATACTTTGGAAACATGGATGTCGATGATAAATATAACACAATATATACTTACGTATAAACTGTCTCAAATAATAATGAGACTACAAAATTGTGCCCTACCAATTAATAATCAGTCATATCATATGAATAATAAAATAAATAAAATCATATAAATATTTAAATATCATATCCCTTATAATAAGAATCGTAAGAACAGTAATGGGAATCGTAAACACCACACAAATGAAAAATGTGTTATATAAGGCATATATCCCAAAGAAATAAAAGTATGGCAAAATAATCCCTTACCTTAGGTCCACTATCCTTTACATGTATCTGATCCTCCTATATAATTATGTAAATTATGTCATCTAATTCTTCTAGAATCATAGTAATTTTTATGATATCATATATGATTATATTATCATCCTTCCGAAAATAATATTTCATTATTACTCGTTATTTGGTTATTAACTTCTTCATATTATCATACATGTTTTGTTAGATAAGTTCATGTTAAAATTCATAGATTATAGATATATAATTTATAGAATGATATTTTTATAATATATATCATATTTTTTATATAAATTCATGCATATAATCATGGTTTAATGATGATCATGTAGAATTAATCGCTTTGCATCGTCGATACGGTAGGTTGTACGTACACACGAGAGATAGAATCACTCACATAATGGATAAATGGCTTGGAAGTGGATGGTATATAAATTATATAGAATAATTCTCATGTTATATTATATATTTACTTAAATTATACTCATCATTATACCTATCCAAATTAGTTTTTGTTGATTAAAAATTACACCACGATGTGGGGATGGGGAGCCTTACGTATGGACGCATGGGGATATTATTATTTGAAGGATGGATGAAATGATATATAAGGTTGTCCCATAATTATAATAAATTGAAAGAATGTATAAGATTCTAGATTAATTAATTTAATATGAACATATCATATGAAGATGAAGTATAATAAGAATATAATTTTTAATGATATGATAAAACAATTTCATCTTTTTTTAATACAACCTAATGATTTCTACAAAATGTCTCTATATGATGGATTTATGCCCAATGTGTGGCCTCTAGGAGGAAGAAAGGGATGTTGAGAGATTATTTGAAAATAATTTGGATGATACAAGGGACTAGACCAGTTTGAGCTAGTGGGTAGATGTGTTGTCCTTTTATAAGAGGTAGGAGGGTCACTTTATGAAAGTCTTGAAATATTATTTTTTTATAAATTGATTTACTAATTATAATTCCTCCAAAGGTATATTTTTTTAGGATAATAAGGTTATGGTGTAAATTCACTATCCCAATAGGATTTATAAATTTTTATGTCCGAAAATAAACCTTATCATCTAGCTATAACCTTTAGTTAAATAATTTATCTCTTCCCATGTCTTCTTGTATTTTAATACTATATGGTTAATATAGTTTCTATAGAATTCCTAGAGAACCTTAAATAACCCATTTATGAAATTTTTAACATTACATGAGTTATTCTCCACATCATATATTTTTTGTACTATTATGTAAATTAATTATATAGTAAATGTTATAAAAACTCATTTATGTCAATATTGACACTACTTAGAAATTGATTTTTGATAAAGTCATAACAACTAGATTCCATCAAACCCAAAACATTGAATCAAAGATAATATGTCATTATGATCCATAAAATTCATGTTTCACTTTAAAATTATTAAATTGCTTTTATTTTAATATTTATAATCTTATTTTTTTGGAATATTTCATAAATATGGTAATCACTTCATCATTATTGTGCCAGAAATATATTTTTCATATAATGAATAAAATTTATAAATTAAATAACATGATGTATGATATAATTTTATATTTATAATTACATTTTATTGTATAATAGATCATTTATATTAAAAAATTAAAACTTTTGTAGTTAGGAGATACATGTTTATGTTATATTTCCCTTTTTTTGAATTAAATTTTTTTTTAAAAGGTCATTATCACACCCATGTTGATCAATGGGGTCCTAAAATCGACCAATGGAATATTATAGTCAACCATATCTCATAAACTAGTATTAGTACATCTGTTAGTGTAGTTTTATATTATTATAATAATATTTTTACCCTTATTTACCGAATTTAACCTTTAACATTGATAAATAAAAATTATTACTAAAGTTACTGTATATAATGTCAAAAAATAGAAGGAAACTATTTCAAAAAATTTGGGCCTTTTGATTCCAAATATGGAATACATTTTTCCTTATTCAAAATATAGAAGTTTAATTAATTAATTTATAATGAAAACATGTTTTTAAAAACAAGAGAGTGGGTTCTCAAGAAAAATAACTATCAAAAAGATTGAAAAGTGTTTATGTCCAATTTAAATTTGAAATTATTTCCAATTACCAAACATTGTATTAAATGATAAAAAAATAATCCAATTATTGATTAAAAAAATTTAAAAATATAATATATCTATACAGATAAATTAGACGAAAAAGAAGTTTTGAATTAAAATGAAGTATGTTTCACTATTCAATAAAATATGAAATAAATCAGAAAAATACCAAAATATCAACCATGGTAAATTTTTTATGGTAAGTATTCATATAAGAAGTTTATTATGTAAAATATAACATATAAATTTTTCAAATACAAGATTTGAATTAAATATGTATTTAAAAAAGGACTTATTTTATTCAAATAATAGAATTTGTTCTTATATAGAAATTATATAATCAAATTCAAAACATAAATTTAATATATTAAATATCTATTTCAATAATAAAATCCAAATAGACTGATTTTATTGTTTTTATAGACTGTATTATTTTCATTTAAATAGTTTTTTATAAGGAAGTTAATACTATTCCTACCCACCATTATAACAACTATTTTATAATATTTAGTTGTCAATTATACTTGGTATTGTGTGAAATTAAATCTGTTGAATAAAAATGAATTTTTTTATAACAAGCCAAGAATAGAGTTTCATATACATCAAGCTAATACAGTGTTGCATATAGTTCAAACTAGTCATAGAATAGCATACAAAAAAAGACATCAAATAAAGAAAAAAGAATTTGTCTCATAAAATTTCATGGTGTTACAATAGAGAACCAAGATTAACATAAATATAAATTACATCATTTTTTGGATTATTAAATACATTACAAAAACACTTTCCCACCAACATTATCAGTTAGTTTCCATTGTAAACATGGAAACATAAACAACAAGATCATTATAAAACTATATCATCTCCAACGAATTTCAAAATAAATAAAACCATTTTTATCATTACATATTAACTTCCATTCATCATATACTAGAAAAAAGAAACATAATAATGGTTTAGATCAGATGCTCTGTAAGGATAAACTAGATAGATATGTAATCATAACATGAATATATGGGCGTATAAGAAAAACATTTTAAGATCAAACACTTCATGCCAATGATCATATAAATGAGTCATGGAATAATGGTTGGAATTTAATAATTCATGAATCATATTGGATTAAAAATTAGAAACAATAAAATTATAACATATAAATATGAAATGTAATTATATATGATAGATAAATGTAAAAAATTGTTTCCATTGTAGTAAAGTATTACTTTAAATGCCATATTAGTGGAATGGTTCCACTCCCAAACTATATATTTTGTCACAATTCACTCTCAGCACCATATTAGTAGTCAATTTCACTACCATGACCATCTTTGTAGTCAAGGATTACTCCCAAGACCATCATAGAAGGAAATGTCCTCTATCGAATTGGGTTCACTCACCATTTCATCCATGTCTATGTCATGAGATAAAAATCATTACCCAGTGAATTGGAATAAGATATTGGTCCCATGAATTACATAAAAATAACAGATATAAGTTTTCCACAACAAATATAAATTACTCATTATATTATTACAATAAAAAATAAATGTTTTTTAAAAACATTTCATCATAACATAACTGCGGAAAAAAAATCCATAAACATCAATCAATAATAAATAGAAACCAATCATAAAAAGAACAACAATTGTATCCTTGGATCATATCCCCATTAATTCATGAGGAACACCAATGTAATTTCACTTAGATGCAAAAAAAATTAAAGATATATTTAAAATAATTCTTTAATAAAATAACCTTTATTCTTTGAAAAAGTACTTTATTATATCATAAAATATTTATACAACCATTTACATTGAAAAAAACTTAAAAATAGTTTTTGTTTTAATCCCATTTTAATCATCTTGGAAATAATATTCCTTAAAAATTCCTAAAAGGTAATTTGATGACATATAAAAAAATATTCATAGAAAACATGGTTTTTAAATAAAACAAGTTTCTTACCAAAAAGAGAATAACATTACATGAAACTGAAAATATCATGAAAATAAGGATATTAATGATATGAAATATCATATTTTAGTGTATAATTCTTATAAAATCATATTGTTTCATAAAAAACATGTCTATTAAAAAAGGTGGACTGGGACAAAATTACCTCAATGATTAGGTAACTTTTGAACTATAAAACCCATGAAAGACATATCATAAAATGGATATTTTAATATTTATAAAGATAAGTATAAATTCCATATAAACATTAAAGTTTATTATATACATCACATAATAGAAATTATTGGCGAATATGGCATTATTCTCATAGAAATAGAAACAAGAATCAAAATCTCCATACCATGAATCATGACTTCCTTCATACACATTAAAAGCTCATGTATAACAAATGTTATTTTATGATAAATCTACCAAAGAACAATATTCCTCTATTTAATATCTTTTATTGTTTACTCATGACTTCATATTACTTATTTATTATCAATTACATGTTAAATTTATGTTTCGGGTAATAAGGGGTTTGTTTTTGATACATTTGTTTGCTTTTTATTCATGGACCTCTTACATTTATCATGATTTAATCATATCTAGGTTGATAAAAATTCTATAAATATCATATATATTCATTATATATGTATTTATGGGGATTTAAAAAAGTTAAAGGTTGAAAATAAAATACATTGTTCATTGACATAGTAGGTCGAAGGTACACTTGAACATTGTATTCATATTCTTGATGGATTAACGAGAGAAACCTATATGATACATGGTCATTAAATAATAAATTATATTCCATATTTTTCTGGTAATATTATTAAGTAATTCTTAATAACTTCCATGTTAATCATTAATGAATCATAACGCTTCGCGAGGTGAAAGTCCCCCATACACAAGAACGACATTATCATATTCCCTCATAATGGAAATCATGAAGGTATGTGTGATACAAAAATTTTAAAAAAATAAAAATTATAAATAAAACATATATCATATATAAACTAAAATACATCATTATTCCTAACCATTACAAGTGATAATTGAAAAATGAATGCCCCCGATTTGTGCGATGGTAGTCCACCATACAAAGGAAATATGATTGCATACCCCATTTGAACGAAGTGTGAAAATATGATTTTAATAACATAAAAATAAAAATATATTATTATATTTAATATACTAAGGTTATTATATAAATTTTATAAAATAACACTTGAATGGGTTTATTTGTTGATAATGTTTCATCTTCTTCAGGTATCTCTTTTTGGTATACACCAATGGACATCATTCATTGGATTTATTTCAAAATTAATCCTTATAAAATAAATTTAGGGAATTTTGTATGTTAAATGGATATATTTTTTCCGAACGAAATTTCTTTTTTATGTGTGGTGAAAATAGAAGAAGAGGTTTTCTTTTACAAAAGTGGTTGGGGTGCTTTTGTAATTTCTAAAAATATTACTTTATAATAAATTAAATATCAATAAAAATACATTAAAATAATATGTATTAGAATAAATGATAATATGAGGTTTTATTATCAGTAAAAAATATATTTTACTTATTTTGTGGTGTTATTTTAAAAAATATCATTTTGATTTACTGTTAGTTAATCTATTTTAATTTTACCATGGTAACAACTTTTTCAGTAATAAAAGGTTTTAATTAATACTGATAATGTAAAAAATTAACAATAAATGGAACAATTAATATATTTTAGACATTAAACCATCCTATTTGTCTTTATTTAATATTTTATAATTTTTAATAATTTAATATTACATTATTTTCA
Organism: Viscum album; assembly: GCA_963277665.1. Taxonomy (NCBI): domain Eukaryota; kingdom Viridiplantae; phylum Streptophyta; class Magnoliopsida; order Santalales; family Viscaceae; genus Viscum; species Viscum album. Next base: position 881,276,426 of record OY728129.1, on the reverse strand, counting down.
TGAAATATATTTTGTGTCAATGTTGTCACTATTCATTACTTGGAATTTTAGAGACTCAATAATAAAATATATATTCAAAAAAATAATTTAATACACACCAAATATGTCATAATAGTCTACAAATTTAGTTTATTGCCATAATTATTTAAAACAATATTTATTTTAATATTCATGATATCGTTTATTTTATTATTTCATTAATCGAATAATTAATTCATTATCATTGTGTAATTATTCAAGGTACAAAATTCCACACAAAAAATAAAAAACAAATTTCCATGATGGAGATATATTTTTTTTTCTTAGAAGTACTATTTATGGTCTAAGGTATATATTTAATAACCTTATATTTTAAATATTATAATTATTGAAAACATATGTGTGATAAGATTGATGTTTCTTAAAATAAAATACAATAAGAGGACTAAAGTCAAAAAAAGTTGATCCAAAGAGTAATAAATTCAGAAATATTATTATTTTGGTTGATACTCACTCATAAAATAAAATTATGGGAATTTATAGTGTAATCTTATAATAAATATAATATTACATTTACCATCACTTACCTGGTTTACCCTTAGTTGTGGTGACAAAATAATTAATTTTTCTATTTATATTGTCCAAAAATTAAATAGACCTATTTAATAAATAATTATATTATGAATAAAATATGGAATCGATTTATCAAAATTAATAACACACAGGTGGATAAGATTAATTTAAAATTAATCTTATAGCTGGGGTGAGAAAGAAGGGGTTTAAAGTGAAAATGGTTAAATGATTAATATGTTTCTATATCCAGTTTTAATATATAAAAATTTCATTGACCTAAATTGGATTAATATATGTATAATTGATTTAAATAGTTTAAGAAAAAATTCAAATTATAATTTGAGATTATATATTATTAATAAAAAATGGAGTTTTGAATTCAATCTAGAATTTTTCACTATACATCCAAAAAATAATATTCTCAGAAATGTAAAAATGTTTCGCCCTAAGATGATTTGGATATTTCTATTTCAAAAAAAACCTTATTTTTTCAAATAAAATTTTAAAAAATATCATTGAAAAGTTTCAGAACAGATATTCCATTAAAATGGGGAAATCTACCTTTAGAAAAATAATGTTTTTATGAAAAAAATAGGATTTATTTTTATATCAAGATTATAAAAAAATAGGATGAATGTTAAAATTTTTATGGAATATATTATATTTTTTCGTTAATATTATTCACCAATAGTGATTTATTTATTTTCTTGGTACGAAACATAGTTATGTTAATTTAAATAGTTTTTTCAGAAAATGTTTTACTTATAATTCCAAAAGGGTTTACAGAATTAATTAAACCGTATTAAGTTAATCATGATCATGCATGGATAGATTATAATGATTATAATAATAAAATATACTTTCATATAAAAACACCTTTTCATGTAATGAAAGTTAAGCCTATGTTCCATGTAGCGTAAGCCTATTTTTGTGTAGTGTGAAACATAAGACATCAATGAAATTTAATTTACTTGAAAGAAAGGTTCATAATAACTTAGCATGTGACCTTATACCCCCATAGAAGGGATTTAACCCTCAAAATTTATCATTATAACAAAAAAAATAGGATACAAATGCTTCATCATATCCTCAACATCCCACATAAATTCTTCAAATTGGTGGTTCCCCACAGAACATTGACTGGGTGAGTGGAATTGTTTCATAAAATATTCTTTGTAAGATCGAGAATTTCAAAAGTTTGTTCCACATAAGAAAAAAAATTCTACTTTTGTTTGACCACTGAGATACTAACATGTGAAGGATTGGGTATGTACTTTCATAGAATATATACATGGAATATATCATAAACGTGAGAGAGATTCAGTGGAACCATCAATCGATAAGCTACCATCCAAATACAATATATAATTTTTTGAAATTTTATCCTCGCAATTTGAAATTTCATTTATAAAATGAAACGTGGATATTTGATGATTTCTTCGTGTGAAACTGACAACATAAATGGGTTAATAAAACACCCTTTTAAAAAGTGGGAGTGTAAAATAAGAATATCACCACAAGACTATGATTCTAATTAAGATTACATTAGCGAAATGTTAAAACATGGACGTGGAAAAGAATTATAAATATCATGTTCTGATGTATAGAATTATAAATATCATGTTCTGATGTATAATAATATATAATATTGTAATTGTAAGGGCAATAAACACAAAACCATAAACAAAATTGGTCTAGAAAAATCATTGATATTACCATAAATGATGATAATATGATAATTGTTTTTTCAAAATCAATAGAGAATAAATATTTACATGATTTCATCTCATAATTAAAATCTCACTCTCTGATTTTTCCACGGTCAATTCCCACCCCATTTTTTCTCCAAAAAATAATCATGAAATTATAATACATACATATTTAGTGGAAAATTATGTCTATAATGGGATTACAATTCATTCTTTCTATTTCTAGTTATCATCATAACCTAATGGTTAACACTGATTCTCTAATCTGTATAAATTTTCATATGGTTCTTTAAAACATTAATCTCTAAATTATCATCCAAATATAAATTTAAACAATTTCACTAATTTTTCCCTTATGAACCATAAAAAATAAACTAAACATCCAAAACATTTGAAAGTCGTTCACTAAATTTTCACACCCTACATATCACTAATCCCCCCAAAAAACATGATGTAACTCTTAATTATCACCCACCAATACTATGAAACACATTATCATGTATTTCTCTTGAAACATTTTTATAATATTAATTACCATAATAATTTACTAAAAATAAGAAAACTTTTCAAAATTAACTCATTCCTCATACCAAAAATCCACAAAATATTTAGACACAATCCATCAACCACAATTCCATCATATTACTAATTTTTTCCAATGTTATCAATATCATCCCATTTATTTTATAACACTCAAACATATAATTATATAATTACGTCTCAAACATCATTCACATATTATGGGTTATATTTACAACAATCATGTGTTCTCTAAAAATATCACCTTACCACTTCAATCAATTTTCAGGGCTTCCAGTACCATTCAATATATATATTTAAAAACATAAGGAAAAAATATTGTGGAACAATTATTAGATGTTTCATTATTAAATAATACCCTAAAAGTTCTTCTACAAATATATTTTTGAATACTAATAAATTAAAAATATGTTATTAAACTACCTTCTTTATCCATTAACCAAAAAATTTTGTTTTATTTTTTAACAATTATTTCTTCTCATATGTCATTATTAGTCTCTTAATCATTATAAATATAATCATTATAAATAAAACCATGTTGATTTTCATAATGATCCTTCCCCAAGGGAATCAATTTTAATAATTCCCATAAATTATACATTTAAAACATCTAACAATCGGTGATTCCTTACGAAGATCGTTATCATCATCCATTTCATTAATTAAACATTTTACTTTTCAATAAATTTCTTTGTGTATTTATTTTAAAAAGTGAAAGAATCTTCTAGTTCCTTTGAAAAAGTCTTCTAGATGCTTCTTCCCACGAGCTTAATATGAGAAAAAGTAATCTTAATTCCTTTGTCTTTACTATGAAATCTGATATTTTTTTGGATGGTTTAGAAAATTCAATAGGGTTGAGATTTCTGATCGTATTATGTGAATTATAATTAGGAATATTCACAGTGTCTATTACTCTTTTCATGATCCCATTTTATTTCCCATCAGTAAATTGTCCCTCACAATCAATGTTAACCAATTTCATTTTTTTCATGCAATTGATTAATATCATAAATCAGAGTGTGAGCTACACTAATCTTTATTGTAAATCAACATAATCACAGATAATTTCTTATAAAATTTCAATCTATAACACCTTAGTTATAAATTAGGTTATTAATGATCATTAATGAAACTCGAGTATTCTAACCTGGACATTTCATTAGGGTTATCACTAAGGTTTTTTAATCCTAGTTTCCAAATATTGACAAAACCCTTTCTTTATTACAAACTACAGAAATGAATTATTAAAAAACATATCTTTTACATTATTTTTTAATATTTAAATCATTACACAAATACATTCCAAAATACCATATTATTTTAGTGACATTAGAAACTTGGAATAATAAAAACTAGGTTCATAATACATCTACATCTTCTCACAACTATTTCCTCATATCTAGAACCATTTATGACATGCCATACATAATAAATTTCTTTGTTTCCTTATGAAAAGAAATATAATAATGGGAGACCTCAAATTTATACTATGGGTAAACGAGCTAGATACATAAACATAACAAGAACATAAGGGTATGAAAACATAATAAAAACATTTTAAGAATAACACATAAATGTCAATGATCATGTACATTATATGTGGAATAAATAATTACAGTTCGTAAGAGATGAATCATATTGGAGTCAAAATCATAATCCATGAGATAATAACAAAGGAAAAAGGCATGGAATTGTGTCAAACACATAAACATACAAAATGATATCCATAGTACTAAAGGATTCCTAACATGTTATTATTAGTGGAATGGGTTCACTCCCCAAACCATCATAGTAGTGATGGTTCAATCCCAATACCATATTAGTAGTTAAGGTTCTCTTTTTAAGTCCATCTTTGTAGTTAGGGTTCACTCCCAAGACCATCTTATCATAAAACTTCATTTACAGAACTGAGTCCACATCCCATTTCAACCATTTCTACATTATGAGATATAAATCACTATCCAATGATTTGGAGGGAGATATAGGTATCATTCATAAAATAATTAAAACCATATATATGTGTTAAATAAGAATATATATAAATCATCACTTTAGAATACATAATAAATTAATTGGTTTTATCAACATTTCCTCATAACATAACTCGAGGAAAAGAATCTGAATTCATAAACATCATGAAATCATAAAAAATAATTCATTGGAAGATTAAGAATGGGGTTTATGGATCATATCCCCAATAATTCATGAGTTACTCCAATGTAATTAATCCTATATGGAAAATAATTTTGAAAGATATTTTTAAAACCTCTCTTGGGAAAGATATTATTTATTCATTGAAAATTTGATTTTTAAATCCTAAAACATTTAAAAAACCATTTTGATTGAAAATAACATTTGAAAATAATAATCGAAACTTTTTAAACCATTTTAAACATCTTTTAGTTAATTTTCCTCAAAATTTCATAAAATTTAAATTAATAATATTTTTGAAAGTATTCATATAAGACATGAATTTTTAATAAATCATTAATTTTAATGAAGACAGAATAACATTAAATTGAAAAATAAATATAATGAATATATTTAGTTTCATGATAAAACATTTAAAAGGGAATAATATAAACCTTATAAAATAATATGGGTGCACAACATTAAATGTGTCTTAAAGAAGGAAAATTGAGACAAAATTACCTTACTCATTTGGTTTATTTTGAAACATAAACCCCATAAAAGAGATATAATAATTTGTATATGTAAATAGCCATTAATATAATTATGATTATAATAGTATAAAGTAGTGGATTGTATATACAACCCACAAAATTAATGAATGTCGAATATGGAATAACTCTCAGAAAAAATTAAACGATATTGGAAATCCACCCAACATAAGCCCTGACATCCTTCATACATGTTCAATCCATGAGTATATTAAATTTAAATTTACGATAAATATAAAATAAAACCATAGTCATATATATATAATACCATATATTAGTTACTTATGAATTTATCTTACTCAATTGTTAACAATTCTAGGTTAATGATATGTTTTTGATAATAACTACTTTGTTTTTTGTACATGTTTTGAATTTTAAATATTGGTATTCCAAATTAGATTGTGATTTAATTATGAATATATTGATAAACCTTATATAAATATCATATATATTCATTATATATGTATTTTTGGTGATTCATTAAATATATATGTGGAAAATAAAATACACCATACAGGGATACAGTAGCTCATAAATACGTATAAACACTATTTTCATCTTCCAAATAGATTAATGATTGAAAATTATAAAATATATTATAGTTAAAAACACATTTTTTTGTTATATATATCATATAAATTATTAAAAACTTCTTTAATAGATTCCTTCTCAAACATGAATGCATCACATCACTTCTCCATGTAGTAGTTTTTGAAAACATGAACGACACTATCATAAACTAAAAATGGAATGAATGATGGTATGTATGAAAAAATAGTTCAACAATCATATTAAAATACTAAAAAATTATATATCATATATAAAATAAAAATCCATCATTATTTCTAACCTTTATAGGTTATAATTGAAGAATTGATGACATTGGTTCGTGATGTGGTGGTTTGTTGTACACAAAAACCATGATTGTGTATCACATTTGACGAAATTGTGTGAAGTTTTAGGTTTTACCCAATACATCACAATATTTAAATATATTTAATATACTTATGTTATTATATAAACAAAAACAAAAAATAATTTAATGGATTTTATGAGAAATAAAATAAAAATGTTCAATGATGAACCATACCTCTTCTTCGGGTATCTCCTTTTGGACTTCACCATCGAACATATTGGATGGTTTAAATACAAATGAAGGATTATAGGATGATGGTATGGTACATTTAATTATTTTTTATTAGTTTTTTATGTGTAAAAATAGTGGGTTCCCTAGACCCAACTATTTACTTATTTTGGTTACCGTATCGTGTATACAATTAGTTATACATGATGTAATCTTACCATTATAGTATAGGATTTTCTACATCCACTATTGAAACGATAATTTCCAAAGATTAATTTCTGTATCAAAAGTTTATAGCAGTTCCCAGGAAATAATGATAACTTCAAGATACTATGACATTAATGTTAAATATATGTTTTATAGTCTAGGAACATATTTCTGATTGGACATGGTAGATTTTTGACTATCAGGTGAAGGGGGATCATAAGAATTGATACTTCTTCTCATGAAGATAGCACATTGTGATCTCTAGAAGTGATTTCATGATGACTGACCCGCCAATAAGAACTCCACATGTTTCGGGTGTCATTGGATGTTCCTATCTACGATCATGTTTGATGGTCTCCTGACTTGAGATCATTAACCATGTATGTCATTTGATTGTGTTCTTTTATGAAAGAAGAAAACCATGGCAATGAAGTCATGGCGATGTAGTTGGTGTTGGGTTCATCATTGGTGGCATGGCATTGTTCGAATGGTCAAGAAAGGATTTGTCACTTCCGAGTAATGGATGTTATCTATCTCAGGCCATGTTGATATGGATGGCAGTACCTTTACAAGACCATGGCCATGGAAGTCAATGGTAAATCCATCCAATAACAACAATAAATAATAAATAAAGATAAAGGGTGATGACACCTAAGTGCGTCCTGCTTTATGAGATATTACAAACAAAGAGATTATAATACAAAGTGTGTGTTCATATGTTGGTTGTCGCTGCTGTGACAATCCTTATTTCTTCAAGGGTCATGATGGGTTTCTAGATCTCATTTGTAGTCTATGAATACAATTCACTATTATCGAAATAAGTTCCTAGATGGTCACACACAATAGCATATTCAAGAATCTGCCTTATTCAGTTGAAAACGAGTTTTTGACATAAAGGCCCCACCACAGGGGTCTGAGATTTTTCAAAGGTTAAACGATCACCAATGTAATTAATAAATTCATATTATTCGAGTTTAGAATAATGAGTATTGAATTTTTTTATTAAATGTATTTATGAGTTTTAAGTAAATACATGAAGAATATTAATTGATGAATATTAAATTATTCATGGCTCAAAAAATATTTATGGGAGTGACGAGTAAAGTTAATGACTCACTTATTATCACATAATATATTTTAATATATTAAAAGTGAGTGATAACAATATTTATGACTCATATTAGTTGTCATAAAATTTCATCGATAGTGAATTAAGTATCTGGGGCTGGTGAGGCTATACCGGGTATTTTAATTAAGAATTATAAATTTAATATGAGGGGCATTTTCCAAACACTATTCAAGGACATTCTCTCTCCTCTCTTCTCTCCCATAATCTAGAGAGAGATTCTCTGGATCCAAGGAGCACGGATCTAGAAATCTCTCAGGCATTACTAGTGATGTGGTGCAGTGATTGTTGGAGCGTCTAAGGTGTCGTCGTAATTCCACACTAGCACTCAGATTACAGAGAATGACGCCCCCACAGAATCCTTGAAGAATTTGTGGATGATCTAGAGGAATTCAACTTCAGATTCATTGATCCGTGATTGCCAATGATGAGCAGACATCATGCACGATTTCATAATTAAACTATGTATTTTTTTCAGTTTATATTTGTGCATAAAATCCATCATGCAAGATCCTCAGATTTAATTGGGCTGCTATTCAATGATGTCGACAAGATTACATCGATCAGTAGTGGAAATTTATTAAAAACCCTCTGGTTTGGGGCTTCCACTGCACGCCAAGTTCCAACAAGTGGTATTAGAGTGACGTGTGACGATATTAAGTCAAATGAAATAATTAAATTTACATTAAAATCTAAAGAGGGTGTCGATACCATCCCAGCACCGCAGACGGATTTTGAACCAGATATCAGATGGAATGTCTGCAGCAATCTGATGTTTTGAATTCAGATTCGAGATTGATTTCCGATGGTGTTTTGTATTTCGATCGGAAATCTCGTGGACGAAATACTCACTAGAAAATAAATTTTTTTTTGACATTTAATTTTTTTAAAATTAATTGTATTATTATTATTATTATAACATAATTTGGTTTTATTATAATAATAAAATTCAAATTTTTACCATAACAATAATAATATTATATTATTATTATCTTTCTAAAGACTAATATAGGGTTTATAAAATTTTAATGGGATGGGAAAGACATGGATGGAATGCCTTGGTAAACAAAAAAAAATACTTCGACTTCAGCGGTGCACCGTTCCACATCAGCTGTACTGCGTGAAAATAGCCGCACAGTACACAACGATCGCCTGTCCCGCATCAGTTGCACCACGCTAGAGCCACCCTCACCAACAGTACTCCACCCTTCCAACTTCAGTGGTAATCCATCCTCCACTATGTAGAAGGTGCACAAGTCCTCTCCTCCCAGACCAGGTGAAAGCCTACACCACTCCGGTACTCGCCTCCTACAGTGTGTAGACACCACCCACGGGCCACCCTGGCAGCTCCCTCATGGAGACCCCATGCAGAGACAGCACCGCACCCCACTGGCCACCCCGAGGCCACCTCCTACGGCGCCAGCACCTGGCCTCTCCCCAGGCCATGCACGCCACCTCCTCGCTACCCTCCTACCTCACGCCACTCTCATCCCCCTCCGTGCTCGGCCTCCCTGTTGTCACCGCAGCTCTCCCATCCCAGGGAGCGGCCTACGCCACACCAGGATAGTAAACTATCCTGGGTCCAAACCTCCCTCCAGAAAACCTGGCTGAAGTGGCACCCCCCATGCTCCTCACTGCTGTGCTGAAGTGGAAGGCACCCACTTGTTCATCTCCCTCTTTAGAGTTTTCACTCCCTGCATGCACTCCTGACCAGGCAAACCAAGCGCACGTTTGGCAGCCTCTCTTCCTACCTCAGAGCTGTGCACACATGGCCAGCATCTCGGCCCTTGGTCTAGCCTCCTCCTTCTAGCGCACCTCCAGCGTCCACCCTCACTAGGACCACATCGTGGTCTCCCTCATGCGGAGAAGCGGCACAACAAGCATAAAAACCAGACAGCGCCTCTCATTTTCTTTTCTCCTGGACGTTGCGGTGACTCCACACCAACTAGACCATGCCAAACACCACCGACCTACAGTGAGTGAGGTAACCATTTACACAAATTGGGTTTAACCCAAAACAAACCCAGGTGGGTCTGCCCAACCCAGAATATTTGTAGGTGGACATGTCCATCCAATAATTCCCTTACATGGGGTTGGTACCACCCGGATTGGGCCTGCGCAGTTTCACCTCGACCCGCACAGGCCCTGCCCGATGTTTAATGGGCCTGGGTGAATTAATTTAAAAATAATAATTAAATTAATTATTTTAGTTACAGTTTATAATTAAATTAATTAAATGATATTTTTTGTTTATTAATATTTAGATTCGGTGTAATAAATTTTATTGGGTGATTAATTATGTTATTTAATTACTTTAATTTTAGTTTTTAAAATTAAATTAATTAAATGGGACCGAACGACATATTAATATTGAATTAAAATTTGAGTGAAATTTTTTTTCAATAAAACAATTCCCTTAAGTTTATGTTAATGAAATATTAATTTTATTCTGCATTTAGTGTATATATACGCATGTTTAATGTATATATGTTGGTCATGAGCTATAGACCTACCAATGTATGTTTGGTGGATTTATTTAATTTATTTGTTTAATAATTGTATGGTTTGTAATAATTATTTTAGTTAAATTAAAGACGATTTGTGTGTCTTCTCAAGCGTCATTATATGCATAAGGGCATGTGCTCCCATTCTTAGAGTTGTATATTTTCTTTCATGAGACCCCCTTGCATGCATGCGAGTACAAATTTATAATGACGAGATGATCAGTGACACACTTCGCGTCATCTGACAGAAACGCACCAGATAGAATTCGGATGATTGGATGAGCAGACATTGTTGTTCATGTTGCAAGCCGCACGACTAAAAGGTATTAACCCCTAGGGTTTCAGTTGGTCCGTTATTCACTTAACGGATCAACTAATAGTAATAGATCATGATCGGGTGTTCATTTTATTTCATCATTGTTTATTATTTTTGTGCATGTGTAATTTATTGCATGATCAAATTGTTTAATAATAAACAAGCATGAAAGATAAAATGAACTTGTGACACGATGAAATTTTGATTTCTTGCACAGTTAGTTGTGAGGGCGATCACATTGTATCTGCTTATAAAAAAAGAAAAAGAATTTCATTGGTCACACTGAAAATAATAAAACCCTAAAATATATATTAAGTATAAACAACCTTCCATCTTTTAAATATGGAAAAAATCAGATGTCTGAGGTGTCGGTCATGCCATAGCTGAGGGTTCCTCTTACTACTGGGGAGTCCTTATAAGAATAATGGCTTGACATAACTAAAATTGCAGGAAATAAATTTTCATAGCTAGCTTGTTGTAATTTTTGAGGCAAGAATATAGTAAATAAAGTTATGATATTAAAAGTTGGGACTTCACTCAACCGATCAAGGAGCTTCAAGTTAAAGCAGCTTTCCATCCAAAAGCCATCCTAGAACCTTCTATGTAGTGACGTAGTCGTTGCTTATAGACTGTGCAGAGTGGTTCCGGGATCGTTTCCATTAAAATATTCAAGTGACAGAGTATTTCTATTCTAGTACAGAGGGTTCCAAGAATCTAATAAAATAGTGGGAGACGTTAAATGATTTATGTAATTAATAAAAAATGCCTAAATGGTAATATAGATAAAAGGAACTCATCTGCTAAAATTTATTTTTGTCGAAAAATGGTATGTTCTATAACAAGTTTAATTGTGATAAATATTGGAAAAAGTAAATGTCAACACTAACACTAGTATCAATGAATAATATGAGTGCATGCACATAGAACTATGATATAGGAAACTCAGGGTGCCAGTGTCCCCAATACTGTTAACGTCCTCAAGAAGGGTTGTTGAAAATTACTTATAGGATACTAATGAACAAAGAATATGATAGTTATATCATTATGATTTCATTAACATCTGGTGTCAGTTGCGGTCACTACACCAACACATGGATGATATAACCTAAAGTATCATCATTGAGAACTTTTCAAGGAAAATGTGAATCAATGATATGCATAGACCATGGACAAATTTCTAAATATATATTTTATACACCAGGACATGGATGATATAACAATGATATTAATGAAGAGTATTGATGACGAAGTCTTATATATCAACATTAATCAATAAACATAGACTGTGGATAAATTCCTAAATGCATATGTTATACATCAAAAAATTGATTTAAGTAATATCAATGTTGAAACTAGCAGAAACATCCATTATATTTCATGAAATGCTTTTCAAATAACAATGATATCCCAAAACCATATTCCAAATATAATGAAAAATGGATATCATATGATTAGTAGTATGACATAAATCTATTATGTCAAAAGGACATGTGTTTGGATGAAAATAGTTTGTTCGAATACAAACAAACTTGCATCAAGATAAACACATTGTGCATCTAATGTAATTCTCCTAACGATCTTTTAGGATATTATGTAAATCCCTATGATAGAAAAGTTGTAGTCAAGTAAGGGACTACATATCTATATAATGGTTCACATATCTTTTAGAGATATTGAGATCTATATTGACTTGTGTTTAGTCAATGCTCAAAATGCACAAATAGTTGGAATAGGAACTAGTTCCACAAGTGAATATGGAACATTCTCTGTTCCAGAGACACATTCAGCGTAGGAAGGATAAAACCATGGTAATGGTTTTATATTCACTATGTTCGGTGATCTATTATTCAAAGTGAATAATATTTCCTACAATTAAGTAGTATATGGAAATTGTCTATAATTGATAATACCAACAAAAATTAAATTAATGGATTCCGTGTATCAAAGTTAAAAAGGGGCTTATTATTTTGAATACTACGGGGGGTATTCAGGTGAGTTGATACATGGATGGTATGAGCTTGGTACTAATGAGGCAAGACTGATTTGGGCAAGTCGTTATGCCTTCATCCATTATAATTTTACTCATCATAGCTAATATCTATGATCAATTTATATAGAATTGGATGTCAAGACAACCAATCATGGATGGTGTCAATAAGACACAACTAGAAAGGGATGGTCACGTTATAGAATTCTAAAAATGGTTGCAAGTTACTAAAATCTAATTTACTATTAATGTAAAAAACCTGATCCTAGAAAATACATTTGAAAAAAAATTCCATGTGTCTACAAGAGGATAGTTACAGCATCAATGTTTTCTACAAAAAATATGTTCAGAAAAATAAGGAAAACAGACATTGGCCTCACAGTTAGTTATGACCAAAATGAAATTTACTCACCAATTATTGAATTAAAGTATCAACCTATGTTCTAGATAATAGGATCTACTAAGGTAGATATATAGGTCACTTGGTCCTAGTCAATCGTACATATAGTGACATTGTATTGAAAAATACATGTTGGAACAATTTAAGAAATGAATTGTTTCCTATGTCATAGGGCATAATCTCTACATGTTGACATGTCTGTGACATGGGAAGAGATAAATGTGTTGAGCTAAAATCCATACGTTTTAGTGATGGATCAATCACATATGCCATGATATGTAAAAATAAAGATATTTCCAAGGAATATTTTACAATAGGAAAATAACATTTATAACCAGGAGCACTACAAGGGATGTAGTTAGAACTATCTAATTGTACTTCAATAATTACAAATGTTATGTACCCGGTAAGTGGAGGAGAATGGATACTAGTTTTCAGGGATATAAACTAGTCTTCCATATATCAAGAGATCTACTATTGCAGTTAGAGACGATGAGGGAGACGAGCTCATATAATCCATTGGTAGCCATACCTACAATGACCGAGTACGTTGCAGCTTCTGAGGCAGTTAAGAAGTAGATATGAAATAATCTGTTCCAGTTCATGGAATCACACCTGGTAAGAAAAGTATTATCATAATTTAAATTATGATATTCTTACTATCCAAGTTGTCATGTTATGATAGTGGAAAAAATGGATACATGGGATTCTATCTCTTGAGAAGTTTTACTATGAGAGATGAGGTCAAAATAGAATAATTTCTATGCGGCATAACCGTAGCGAACCCAGTAGGTAAATCCATAAATAAAAAGAAACATTATAGTCATCAGTGACTAGCTAAAAAGTTTGGATAACAATTAGTCTCTAATGAAAGTGGGAGTGTTGAAATAGTGGGTTCCCTAGACCCAACTATTCAGTGCTTTTGATTAATGTATCATGTATAAAATTAGTTATAATTGATGTTATCTTACCATTATAGTGTAGAATGTTCAGTGTCCACTATTGGAATGGTAATGTCCAATGATTAATTGTTGTATCAAATGGTTATAGAAGTTCCCAGGTTATAATTTAAACCTCAAGATACTATGAAATTAATCTTAAATATATGTTCTATAGTATAGATACATCTTAATTATTGGACATAGTAGATGTTTCAGTATCATGTGTTTTGGGCTCACAAGTATCAAGACTTATTCTCATGAAGTTCGCACATTTTGATCCCATGAAGTGAGATCATGAGGACTGACCCGCCAATTGTAACTCTACATGTTTGAGGTGTCATTGTACATTTGTATCTATGATCATGTGTAATTGTCTCCTGACATGAGATCATTTCCAACGTATGTCATTTTATTCCTTACTTTGATGCAAGACGAAAAACATGGAAATGAAGTCGTGGAGAGGTAGTCTGTGTTGGGTTCGTCATTGGTGGCATGACATTGGTTGAATGGTCAAATAAGGATTTGTCGCTTCCAAGTTATGGAAGTTATATATCTCAGGCCATGTTGATATTGATTGTAGTACCATTATATGACCATGGCCATGATAGTTGAGGGTAAATCCCTACATTTACATCAACAAATAATAAAGGAAGAATTAGGGTAATGACACGTGAGTGTATCCTTCTTTATGAGATATTAGAGATAAAGATATTATATTACACAGTGTGTGTTCGTGGGTTGGTCGTCGGTTCTGTGACAATCCTTATTTCTTCAAGGGAAATGATGGGTTTCTAGATCATGCTCTAGGTCTATGAATACTATTCACTACTGTCAAAATAAGGGCCTAGGGGGTCAGACACAATAGCATATTAAATAATCCGCCTTATTTAGTTGAATAGGAGTTTTGGACAATGTGGGCCCCGCCATAGGGGTCTAAGATTCTTCCAAGATTAAACAATCACCAATGAAATAAATAAGTTCATATAATTCGAGTTTAGAATATTGATTATTGGATTTATTTATTAAATGTATTGATTAATTTTATAAAAATTCATGAAAAATATTAATTTATGAATATTCAATTATTCAAGGTTCAATTAATATTTATGGGAGCGACGAGTCGAGTTAATGGATTAATTATTATTGTGTAATATATATTAATATCTTACAAGTGAGTGGTAAAAAAATTTATCACTCAGATTAGTAGTCATAAAATGTCATTGATAGTGTGTTATGTATCCGGGGTCGGTGAGCCCTTACCGGGTATTTTAGTTAAGCACTATAAATAGAAGAGGGGGGTATTTTCCAAATACTATTCATAGTGAATCTCTCTCCTTTCCTATCTCCCATAATATAGAGAGATATTCTCTGGATCCAAGGAACATGGATCAAGCACTCTCTCAGGAATCGCTAGTTAAGTGGTGTAGTGAACGTTAGAGTGTCGAAGGCGTCGTCCCAATTCAGCACTAGCACTTGGACTACGGTGAACATCGCTCCCGTGGATTCCTTCAAGCATGTGTGGAAGAACTAGAGGAAGTCGAATTCAGATTCTTTAAGCAGCAATCGCCAACGATTAGCCAATGTCGTGCATGACTTCATAATTAAACCAGGTGTTTTTTCGGTTTATATTTGTGCTTAAGACCCTTCACGCGAGATCCTCATATTTAATCGAGCTTCTATGCACCGACATCGATAGATTTACGTCAATCGTCGGTGGAAATGTTTAAAAACCCACTTTTTTGGGGCTTCCGTTGCATTCCTAGTTCCAACATTATGAACCAAATGGGGTTTTCAGTGAGAATAAAAGAGAATAACATGTTTTCATTTATATGAGAGGTAAGGGGTAGTTTTGGAATTTCTCAAAACACTATTGTATAATAAGTTAAACGTAAATAACAATTCCTCTAAAATTTGATATATTGAAAACTAATTTAATATAAGGATGTTATATAATGAAAAGGTTTATTATACACATGTTTTGGTGCAATTGTAATCCTCGTCATCTTCATTAACCCCAGGTTAGTCTATTATAATTGAATCTATCGTAAAAAATTATTCAATATTAAAATGCCATAATTTTTACATATAATGTATCAATTTAACCATACATGGAAAATTAAATATATTTTACAACATATCTCATTACATTTGTACTTATTTATTTATATTATTATTTTTTTGTAATTTAATAATATATTATTTTCATGAAATATTTTTAGTGTCAATTTTGACACTATTCATTACATGGACATAAAGAAACTCCACAGAATTAGGTATATTCAAAAGTATTATTTTAATACACCCTTAATATGTCATAATAATATATAAAAATTTATATAAACTTAATTAATTAAAATTATATTTATTTTAAAATTTTCAAATTCTTGTATTTGATTGTTTCATTAATTAAATAATTACAGCATCATAATTGTGTAATTATTTTAGGCAATTATTTATTAACTGATAATAAAAAATAAATTATCATAATGAATGTGAATATTTTTTATTTTAAAATTCAAATTATGGTTACAATTATCTTCTTAATTACCCAATATTATAATTAGTATAGTTATTAATAAAATTATTTTGACAAGTTTGACTATTCATAAATGAAATTTTATAAGGGAATTATAGACATAAAAGCTGATAAAAGAGGTAATAAATTAGTCCAAATGATGATTTTGGTCTAAAATCACCCATACAATAAAATTAGGACATGTTCTTGGTAAATTTTATAATATTTATAATATTATTTTACCCTTAATTAGAGGTTTTACCCGTAACCATTATACTAAAATTACTGTGTTTACTATTCATATTGTCCAAAAATTAAATAATAAATATTTGATAAATTTTTATATACTGATACCAAATATGGAATCCATTTTTAAAATTTTTTAAAAATAATTCTCTAGAATTATTTTAAAATTGATCCTGTAAATGAGTTAAGAATGTGGGGTTTTTATGAAAAAATTATTAAACATTTACAATGTTTTTAAATCCAAATATAGTATACAAAAATAATAAAATGAACCAAATTTGATTAAAAGATGTATAATTTATCTAATTTTACATTAAAATGATTTATAAATATAATTTATCATTATAAATATAATTTATCATTATAAATATAATTTATCATTATAAATATAATTTATCATTATAAATTACATAGTTTGAAAGTTAGTTGTCATTTAAAATTGAGTATTTCTCACTATTCAGGAAAAAATGAATCTTCTCAGAAAAATAATAAAAATTCACACTAATCTAATTTTGATAATACAAATTCAAAAAAAATCAACGAAATTGTGTAATAGTGTACATGTTTTTTAGTCAAGTCTAATATTAAAAGGAAGAAGGACATTCTCTAGAAAGATATATATTTCTATGCCTAAAATTGTATTTATTTTTATATAATTTTTAAAAAAATATGATGAATGTTAAAAATGTGATTGAATATAATATATATATATATATATATATTTAATTAGTATCATCCACCAAGTGTGATTTTTTTATTTTATTTTTATAAAACACAGTTGTGTGGATTGAAATAATATTTTAGAAAAATATTTATTTTTTATTTTCAAAAGGGTTTAAAGAATTTGATATAGATATGTGTGTGTAAACCATATTCAATTAGTCATGTTCATATGCTCCATTCTAATGGAAACTTGTTAATAATTATAAAAATAAAATTTTGTTTTGTAGAAACTGATTGTTGTGTGAAATGAAAGCTAAGTAGTTGTTTCATGTAGTTCAAGCATAAGTTTGTGTTGCGTGCAAGGAAATACATCAATGAAATATATGTTATTTAAAAAAAGGTTCCTAAAAACTAAAGGTGTTTCATTGAGCTACAAGTAAAATATCAAATATTGTGTGACAAAAACCACACTACGAGTGATTTTTTAAACCATTTGTAATCCTTAGCACAACATCTAGGGAACCCATATGTTGTGTCTTCTTCCAGGTACATATTGTGTAATTTTTATTTTTTACAATCCCATTGTTAAATTATGAATCTAATATTATTTATTCATATCCCATAATCGATCACACTAATGAAACATTGATTTGGACCCTATTGAACATCCCCATTGGAGGTGGCTAGATTCCAGCTACTAAATCTCACTGAAAAAACAACTATGTAACACCTCATCAAAATCATAGAGAAAACCATGAAATGGGAAAAATCCAATATAAACACATCTTGTTTTTAATCATTTTACACCACTACCATGCCTCCATCCAATATTTAAACTTGATATATCGATCAATTTTGATGTAATGTGATTGTATAATGACCGCCTACTGGGTATTTATCTTATCATCCATCAATTATTTCCGAACAATGAACATGATAAGAAAGGAGGAGGAAAGAACAATACACAAGAAGAGGATCATTCTTTGACCATTTTTTAGGTTGAACATAAATCCTTAAAATTGGAATGAAGAATGAAAAGGTACCATGTAAAATATGATTTCTCTTATACCTAAGATGATAAAACCCACACATGCACAAAACAAAACAAAATAGTAAAAATACAATTAATGGAATAGATTTTAATTTGCTGTGGGATAAAAAAACATGGACATATCCACCTAAAAAACATGCTACCTTAGCTTATAATGGATCACTGATTATGAATAAACCTACATTTTCCTCACTGGTGAGATCTGTTGACTCCATTTTCATTGGTGATCCTTACTGTATGTAGTGATCCTATCAATTATCTTAATATCTTCCAACACTCCTCTTTGATCTACTCTTAGTTCGTAATGTTATTCATATGACCCTATGAATTGGGTGTTAGAAAGTATCTATAGAGGATAATTAAGTTATGATATAATTAAATTAAATAAATAAATATTTCTATTTATTTAATTAATTCAATGATGATGGTTCCCAATCCCAGCACCTATCTCTGACAATGATTATTTCATAAATAGGGTAAAACCCACATTCTGAGCTTAACATAAAAATCAAATTCACTATCTTTGTCCACATTCATGAGTCATTCCACTAATTCATGGAAAAAATATCTTATGTTATATTAATATATTTAATATTTATATAATATATATTTCTATTCTCTACATGCCTCTCAATATAATGTTTTCTTTTCACCTAGCATCGAAACTTTTATTAGATATAATCCAAACATAACATAGATATAATATATACATTACAATAAAATTCATTATGATGGATTGGGCATAATCTATAAAAATACTCAATCAATTTATAGTCCATGGCCACTAGTAAAACCAGATAATTACCTTTCATGGTTTGTGGAATTTTTCCCATAGGTGATAATGAATTTTAAATCATTAAATGTATTTAAATGAATTCCTATTCATTTTTATGTGATGTGTTCATAGAATATTCAATCTAAAAATAACCTCTTAATATGCACCCATTCAGTGCAGTAAATATTTTCTTATTACATATTATTCAAAAAAATACTTCACCATTTATTTATGTCATATTTTAAATTATATAAAATTAAAAAAACACTCTTTTTCAACTAACACTTGATAGAAAATAGTTGATTCAATGTGGGACTGATTGATTTTTTCAGAAATTTGTTGATCGATAGAAAACTGCATAAAGGTTGAAAATTAATTATAAATTACTCAATTAGTATTTACTCCTTCAAATTTTTACATGGAAAAATACATTATTTTTTATCCTTTCACAACATAAGATAGTTTGGTCTGTAGATCCATAAGATTTAGCATCCTATATTACATTTAAATTGTTTTTTCATGAGTCTGATCAATTCATTTTACATTTAATTCCCAGGTCACATGGTTCATCCCAGTACCATCCATTGACTAAAAGTGATATGTGTTAGTGTGAATAGGTTTTTTTAGTGAAATAAATTATATAATAATGAAAATGATTATTAGGATATCTGAAATAATTTTATATTCTCATCAACCCATGGCACTTTATGTCTATCTTATATCACGATTCAATGTTTTTTGTTTTCACATGACTCTAATATCATTTACATAATTATCCATTATGATAATATGAATCAATCATAGAATATCCCCCATTTGTGTCCAAATAGTTTTTAATTTAGGCATCCTTTTCCAGAAGTTGGTACATAATGTGTTAATGACCATCTATTCTTTTCAGGGTTATTACCCCAAGGTGCATATATTCCAGACCGTACATCCACATATTTTTATCCAAAAAGGGATGTCATATATTTGAAACTAAACAGTCTCTTATTGCATATAATTATCCCTGAGGTGTTTACTATTGTTTAATAATCTTAATATCCAAGAATGAGAAATAATTATTTTGATACAAATTTAGGAATGCTGAGAACCACATACATAAATATTAAATCATTTTAAATTAATAATAATTATATATCATAAGCATATAGTCCCCTAGAATGTGATGTTCCAATGTATATCTATAATAAATAAATGATAAAATTATTTATTAATAAATTTTTTACATATCCTATTAAAATTCATCACATATTTTTTTTTTCTCCTCTTACTCATTACCCTTAATCAAAACCCATGGAGAATAGAATCGAAAGGAGGGGTGATCTCATATGAATAGTAATGGTAGACATGGGAGACCACATTCAATGATCATATGTATGAATATGATGATAATAATGGCGTGATAACATTATCGTAGATTATAATGGTCATTCAAAAAGACATAAATATGAAATTTTCAATCTTGGAATTAAGAATTGGAGTAAAATAAGACATGATTCATATTATATTGGATCATTAAAAAGTTAATTACCATGAGATCATAACATAGTTTTCAAAAAATAATAAGTGGGTGTAGATTAATCATTATCTTAGAAATAATATTCCATGGAAACACACTAATATATTCACCAAATTATATAATTTGGAAAGCCACTTGTGTACATTCTTTGTCTTAGAATTGCCAGTTTTGAACCCCTAAGATATGACAGACTCCATTTTAACATCATGGTCTTGGGTTGACTACCATGTGTACCTTTATTTCCTTAGATATCCAAATTTACCCATTGTATTTTAGATATAATATTGAACATGTCTTCACATAAAAATAATCCATTCATATTCATACCACATGAACATAAAAGATTAATAATTCTGTTAATTCTAAATTAACATGTTCACCCCAGAGTAATTTTGACATTCTAATTTGAAATAGAAATAAACACATTATCCATTGGATGAAAAAAAAATAATGAAAATTGTTATACCTATAATACCTTTAGATTTTTGTTAAATATTTTTTAAATTGATTTAATTTTGTAAAATTGTTTATGTTACATGTTACACTGGTTTTCATCAAATTATAAAATATGTTATTAATATTATTATGTGGAAATGAAAATTATTTATTATCAATTACATTTATCGGTATGAATTGGAATTAATTTTTAAAAAAAATCATTTATTATGATTTTATATAATTGAAGAATAATTTTAAAAAAGCAATTCATTTTATTATAGTCTTTATATTATGTAAAAATACATTTTTCTCAAATATGTTTTTCATTTCTTTTAGTGAATAAAAAATATAAGACATTTTTATATTCTAGATTATTTATTTTAATAAAAGAACCTAATTTTTGAAATCATAATGTCTAAACTATCTTATAATTAATTATTTAGAATTTTTTAAAAAGATTTAATTTTCAAAGAAATGTGAAAATGGTGATTCTTCATAAAAAATATATTTTAAATTAAAACATCCAAAAATTAATTTATTTATTTTATAGTTTTAAATGTAAAATTAGTAAAACTATATTATTATTAATGAAAATTTGTTTTTTATTCAATTTCTTGTTGAGTTTGTATATAAAAACATTCAATACATGTGTAATCGTTTTCCTTGTAAAACATTATTTTTTTCGCATCTGTGGGTTTAATTTTAACATATATTCTAAAATTATTATGAATTGAATTTTTTTTAAAACTATTATATATTTGGAAAAAAAATATTTAATATTATATATTATGTTCAAAATAATTTTTCATAAAAATTAATTCTAAAAATAGTAAAAATTAATCACGATAATTAGGATAACAATGAGATTATTGAGAGTCAAACTGAAAGATAAGGGGTAAAATTACTGAAAAAAAACAAGTAAAATTTCCATTATAAGGAAATATTTAAACCATATATCATTTATGGTTATGTAATTATACATCTTCTATCCTTGTGTTATGTTTAAAACATATTTATATGTTTTTCATTTTGAAACATTATTGTGTGCTCTCCGAAACTTATAAAAGGGAATGTATCTCATCTCCTCTTCATAATTCCAAATACATTTGGTTAGTTCAATAAATTCCAAGATATCTTTATTATGTAAACCCACCCCTACTTCCTGGATGCATTATTTTGATCTTGAAAACATATTAAAAAATTCTTTTGGTTCAATCATAATGGGGTTGTCCAATGAAGAGGTATAATTATTAAATGAGCATTTTATTCATTATTTATTATTACACCTCCCTATAATAATATAATAATATTCTTATAAAATAAAACTATATGATATTTCTTGGATATAAATAAAGGAAGTGGTAATGTTCCATGTATTACTACATTCTATTATATCTGATCAGGATCTGAGGTTTATGTTGATATTCTGTTAGAGTGTTCAGTAGGCTCTAGATACAGAGTTGATTTTCTACACCATGTATAATCCTTGGGTATTGTCAATCTAAATGAATGGTTCAAACCCTAAAAGATATTTAATGAACTTGGGATATATAATAAAATGTAGATAGGGATAAACACTTTCCTCTAGTCGAGTTTTCATACAACAATAGCTTTTATTATAGTATGCATATGGATCCTTATTAGTTAGTCAATGGAAAGACTTATAGAACTCCAATGAATTGGGATAATGTTGGAGAAATAATTCTTTTGGGGATTAATCTAGTAAATGAAATTTTAGATTAGGTAAGATGTATTCGATAACACATAAGGGAGCACATATATTGTAGAAACATTATGTTGGAAATTGTTAGTGTGATATATATTTTGAAGTTGGGGAGAATTATTTTATTAAAATATATCCATGATTTATTGTTTTGAGACTCAATAATAAATCAATGTTGTTACCTATTTGTATTTTCACCTTCAAGGTTCATGATAATGTGATGAAAAATGTCTATCGCTTCGTAAATTGACTGAACCCCTCTCCAGTCTAGGATTTGTTCCATGTATCACTATTTAGGATGTACATACATGATCCATCAAATTTAATTAACATATAGTTCATACCAATAAATTATAATCTATTATATGATGTTCACCTAGTGGAGATTTTTTATCATTGGAGATTGCAATGAAACATGACCACTAACTTTTGGAATGATTTGGGTAAAAAAACCAACATGAAAAAGTTACACGGTATCCTAACAATATGTTTAGGCATAAGTATCCTTAGTTGTATGAATAATATTCAATGGGGTTTTTATGGAATATTTCTTTCAAAAAGATATAACATTTTTTATTTTACATTACACGCCAAACAGATATTTAAGAATTCATAATACACTACTACAATTATTATTTAAACATGACTATTCTATCCTTGAAATTTAAATTGGTGCTCTGAAGAGGAAAAAATAAATAATAATTATACATAGTTTTTTATTATTAAATAATATTGATAAAAAAGTACTTAATTTGTAGCAATGTTTTTTATTCATCGAAAATACTTCTTTTCCCAAAAAAAATCATTTCACATTGTATAAAATTAATAAATTTTATTTATTACAATTTCAGGATATTTATTTGAAAAGGTGAAAATAATTTGTGAAATAATGATGTAAAAATTATATTATAATGGTTTTTTATTTTCTGAAAATATTAAATTTTAAATATATAATGAAAAATACAGTTTTTCGGAAAATAATTTTTATTTAAAGTATTTACACATTAATTTCTGATTAAATATGGTTTTAAAAGTTAAATTATTTTAGTTATATTTTTAATATCCAAATTTAGGTTATTATAAATAATTTTATTTTTAATTTTTTTTAAAAACATTTTATAGTCATGAATAATTTTTCTTTGGAAAACTATTTTTCATCCCATATATGGATTCAATTTAAATTAAATAATTCCTATTCTATGAATTAAATTTATAAAAATGAATCCAATTTTATGAATAATCATAATTAATAATCTATAATATGTTCAACTTAATTTTTATTCGTAATGAATTTTGAAATCAACAAAAATTTATTACCCCGATTGTGGTTAAAATAGGATTAGTGGCTATCAATCTAAGATGATATGTGTTAAAATGACCTAAAAACGTGTCAAATTCCTATTTTATATACATATTTCGACCATATAACGTATTTGTTTTGTAATACCCCATTTTGGGACCTTTTTCATGATTCAAACGTGTTTATAAGTTTTTTTTTCAAATATTCCAAGTATGTCATCTCTACCACTTATAAAATGGATCCCCCTCTCTTGGCTTATTCCCAATTACAAAGCCTTTTAGATCATAAAATACATAGCCAAATCCATTACCTATTTATATTAATATTTCTTTGAGGAGTTACTATAATTATTAAACAATATTATGTTTTCTCTTGATGAAATCTAATAGAGGTTGTCTGAAGAAGATGTATCATTCTTAACTATGTGCTTTTGTTCTTCATAGTACACCTTCAAATATTCCAAAACAAAGATGATAAAAAATTGTTTATTAAATATAATTATATTTTATTTTTTTAACATAATAACTTATATATATATACTTTTCCATCAAATGTGAAATGAATCTCTCGATCATGGGTATGGAAGACTAGGGCCTCACAATCTGATGTAATCTGTTTTCCATCACGGATTATCATGGATAGATAAAGTGATTGATTTAATGCTTATGTATGATATTTATGTAATATTTATACTCCTAGAATTATAATATCATGTCTACCTTTCTAACATACAATCCTTTGGAAAATTATAACATCGCTCGTGTATACATGTGAACTAATTATTCCATAAAGTGATGCAATTTATGATTAATTTTATTTTTAAAGGGGTTGTAATAAGGTTATATTTAATTATTATATATATGATATATGTAACATAAATATTATTCTATAAATGTAATATTTTATATACCTTTATTTCATTCCCTTAGTCAAGAAAATAGATATAGCCATCATGCCTATGTATGGAATAACTTCTCCATGAATAGTTTTATTTATTTTCATATTTTTTACATTTATTGATAAAGATAAATAAATCTATAATTAATAAATATGATTCTAATATTTGGATTAATATTATGTAAAATATGGAACAATGATCACCATTAATGTTCTAAAAATACCAAACCAAAATATATTTGAAAAAAGAGGTAGTTACTTCCTGAATACGATTTTAATATGGAACTATTAATAAACAAGTAATAATAGGTCTGACGTAAATAATATATAGTATGTCATATTTTAGTAATTTTTTGTAATATATATACTATAAAAATATATTTCTTAGAATTTATTTTCAATTTTATATTCATAATGTTGATACTTGACGTAAGGGGTTTTGGGTAAATTTTATTTTCATGAGACACATTCCATATTATCCACAAGTTTGTTTTGTTTTATGTATATACTAACCATTAATGTGTTTCATGATCACTCAAATTGAAATTATGGGATATAAATATACCTATATATTCTACCATTATTGATGACTATAATTAAAATGTATCCTAATTGGAAATTGTTTTATATAACTATCACATTGTCTATTGGTATTGATTATGAGTAGGATCCTGATTATATAATTTTCTGATCTATCTATCATGAAACACATGATATTTATTAGCCATGTTTAATTTTTATAAATTAAAATTTTAAAATATATTTCTCTCTATATAAGTACTCAAGATAATAAAATATATTATTAAGTAAATATGGCTTTATTTTTTACTCCAAATAAAAAAAACCTTTTCATCCATCTTTATTATTTCTATAAATATTTTTAAGAACGTTTTTAATTTCTTACAAAAAAATATTACATAAATCCTTACCCCTATTTTAGTTTTTAAAAAATGGTTTAAAAATAATATTCTTGCCATTTTAACAAATAAATTGCTTTTAAATAATTAACAAATATTTGAATGAATTATTTTTTTAATGTGTATGGTATGAATGGTATTTATTTACATCATTACAGCTAAATGATTAAAATAATATATTAAAAGTTTCTCATTTTTTAAAATGAATTTTTTTCTATAATATTTAGTGAATTTATAGATTTTATAGAAGTAATTTCAATGTGGAAATGATAATTTTGTCACAAATATTTCCATGATATCTTTAGAAATCATTTTCCATATATGATGGAATCCTTTGATGTTACTTATAATTTATTATGGATATTGTAACATCCCAACTGAAAAAAGAATATGACATTTTGATAATTATAAATATGTGTGATTTAAATATTAATTTTACTTTTATGGGGATGATATGTTTTATGGCTTACCCGATACGCAACAGTGGGTTTCTTTGAAATCATACATTACACAAAACGTTGATTTATATTGAAAAATAATAATATAATATAATTATTTTAAAAGGTAGTTAACTCATAGTCGTTGTATTGGGGGGAATAAAAAAAACTAACTAAAATATTATTACACATTTGTGTTAAATGTTTTTACATTTATCTAAAAAAAATTAGATGCTTAAAATGTGAATGAATCTAATTTTGAGCATAAATACACTAAAATTCTTTGAAATGATGATTTACCATCTTTTGATGGAATATCCTTTTTAAATTTATTTTTTCTCACTTTTATATTTTATATTTTAAAATATATATTTTTTCTTTAGAATCTAGAAATAAAAATTTACTTTTGATTATATTTTTCTATTTTTCCGATAAAGTTCATTTTTTAATGAATATTGAAAAATACTGCATTTTAATTCCAGAAAGGTTTTTAATATTATTATATTTATATGGTTATATTATTTTTTTAAATTTTTTTAAAAAGTAATTGGATTACATTTTTACTATTTAATACAATATTGGTCACTAGAGGTAATTTCAATTTGAAATTGGGTATAAACAAATGTCAATTTTTTTATAGTTATTATATCTTAAAAACACATTTTTTGATTTTGACAACGGAAATTAATTTTAAATTATTTAATGAAATTTATATTTTTCTAATTTTATAAAATAGACATCATTTGGGAATTATGAATATCAAATTCATCTTAGGATAAATATTTGTTATTTTTCTGAAAACGTTCAATTTTTTATGAATGGTGAAAACACTGTATAGTAGTTAAAAATTGAGTTTTTCATTTAAATGAAATTATACGGCTTCTATGAATTGAATTTAAAAAATAAAAAATACATTTTTTTCATCATTATGAGAAATTTTTTTCAATAATACGAAATTAATTTTTATGGAATAAAAACTTTTGACTTTTATTTACAACGGTTAAATGTAAATAGGGTAATTTAAGGTAAAAATAATATTATAAAAAAATTAAATTACCTTAACACTAGTAATAACCTTATTTAATGATTCATGGCTGACCAATACAATCCTTAGGTAGAAATTTTGGCCTTTAAAAGTAATTTGGGTAAGATAATGACATTAACAACTTTTTATTTGTAGTAAAAATAAGAATATCAATAACAAGTATTGTTTTCCACAAACAATTTTAATGTGGGGTTATATAATTGATATCTTTGACTATAAAATTTTATTAGAAATATAAAATGTTTTCCTAAATCATGGTAATTTATTTATAATTTTTAGAAATCAAATATGTTAATTTATTTATGACATACTGATGATGTGATGATTACCACATTAATGAATGATTAAAATAAAAAATATTATAAATGTTAAAATAAATTTATTTTGAACCACTATTTTCTATCCAAGAATTTTATAGATTATGATAAATTGTTATATTTGAATTAATTATGGTTTTTTGAATTAATAAAGTTAGATTGGATTTCATAGAAAGTCATGATATGAATACGATAAAAAAATGACATAGAAGACTTTTTGAAGAAATTTATATTTTATTAAATGATATAATAATCCAAAAAATATATGATTCATCCAAATTAATTAAATAAGGATTATAATGTCATTAATGTACCACTTTCTGTTCTATTGTAATTTTATAGTAAATATATTAACCATATAGTAGTAATATAAAAGAATCCATGGTAAAAGATAAATAAGTTAACACAAGGTTAAATAAAGAAGATAAGGATTAAAAAATATCCAAAACCTGTACAATTATTATTTGATGATTTTATTTTGAATAATAGTTGTCTTATAATAGAATTTTTTGATATTGGGGCCTTTTGAAATCTAAATTAAATTTATAATAAAATAATATATTAAAACTTTCCTATAGATCCCCTCGTCAACCTTATAAAAAGTTGTCACCACTAACCCTTACGCACACCTCTCAAGCCCCCGTGGCTCATTCATCCTATGATAAAATAAGCTCCCAAAATCCCACTCTTACTCTTATAAGCCTTAATGTAGGCATAAGTAACTTCAAGGAATCCTTATGGTCCCAACCAAAGGGAGTTACCCGATTTAAAGGAAGTTAAAGAACGAACAAGTCAAGTCTAAAATGAGGTAAGGGACTTCGTATCAATCTTATTTTATTGAGGCATGTTTTGATAATATTAACCTACTTATTATACCAGGTTTATAATAAAACCCTTTGACTTTTACTTTCATTCAAATGGAATCTTTTTCTATGAATCATTTCACTAAATGACAAAATCAATTTTTTTTTAATGAATGTGGCGACAATGATCTCTCTACCACTGTAATCATTATTTGGCTTCCTCTATAAGCCTTAATGTTTTTCAAAATGATAAATAAACCCATTATTCTATTTTTGGGTGTTTTGGTATTGAATTTTTTTTTAAATGTAATGGTTATTTCAATATCCTAAAATTATTTCTTGTGATTGGAAATGAAATATTATTTGTGAAATTTTTATATTAACAATATTTAATGTTTTGTGATTTTGTAACGGTACATGGAAATATGATGGGTGGTTACGTGATAACCCAAATGAAGGGTGGTGTCATTATAATATAGGGAAGGTGGTTACTTTATAACCTATAATTCATTGGGTATTGAAATCGACTGTATGTTTATTCCATTTAGTGATTTGTGTGGAAGTTGATCATATGGTTATTACTTTTAAGTATGTTTGTGTCCCCAGTTACCTTTATATGTTATGTGTGATTTCTATGGGTTTTATGGTTATATTTTGGTTACAAATGGGTAATCAATGATCTTTAATTTCATGAAGAGTATTTACTACTTCATAAAGCTTAAATTTATTACTTATGATAATGTATTCATGTTTTACTTATTGTTTTGAAAAACTATCAATTTTCATTCATTGTGTATCCTTTACTAAGATTTTTATGCTCATCCCATGTTTTTTAAATGTTTTTCACATGAAATAAAAATGAATAGGGTCTAGGATAGGATCATGGAAAATTAATGTTTCCAAAAACATAGAACTAGTCATGACTCTTTTTTTCAAGAGTATTTATTTTATAAAAAAATGGATACTGAGTAAAAGTGTCTACTTTGTATTATATGAGAGGGAATGTAGTAGTTATGGAAAAATTATCTAAAAATATAAACGTAAAAATATCCTCAATGTGAAGGATTAACTTAATTAAAAATTATGTAATGTTTAAGGCTTGGGCCTTATAGATGGTATCGGAGGTCAGTTTAGACAACATTAGGAGTTACGGTATTGTTAAATTAATATGTATAAATTAAATTATGGTAAGATTGAAATGATATAGCATTTACAAGATTACCATGTTGCTTATCCTAAGATATTTCTGTGTTCATAATGGTTTTCCACAGAGGAAACATGTAAGCTATGACGGAAAGGCATACAAAGGAGAATAACCTTCCAAATTAGCATCCTGAGATGGTCACAATCCGAACATAAAAATTTGTTGTAGTGATGGCACAATAGACACATGATACAAATAGTGGTGCTAGGAATCAGAACTGAACAGTTTGTTCCAGTGATGGCATAATTGACTGAGGCAATAAATGGGTGTGGTAACAATGCATGAGACCAACCAGACCAACCCCAAACGAACATGTCTATAGTAGATAATTTCATGACGCAACACCCCCATCATTTAGAGGATCATATGATCATGTGTTAGTTGAAGGGTGGATAAAAGAACTGGAGAAGATTTTTGATTTCATGGGGTGTTCATAACATCATAAATTCAGTATCAATGTTTACCATTTTAAAGGTGATTTCAATCAGTGGTGGTCAATAGTTAAAAATATTAGGGATAGTGAAGAGAATGATGCTCATTATTGGGAAGAATTCAAAGGTATGTTTAATGAGAAATATTTTCCTAAGGTGGTTCAACATAGGATGGAAAAAAATTTCTTGTAAATGGGTCTGGTGGATGACTCAATGGCTGCTAATGAATAAAATTTCACTTTACTAGCAAGGTATGCTTCAAATTTAATTTGAGATCCTGATAGTAAGATAAATTGATTTTACTTAGGACTGATGCCACAATATAGAAGAGCATTAGCCTGTCATGAATTCAAAATCTATGAGAAAATTTTTATATGTTTGGGTAAGGTAGAAATGGAGTTTTCTTATCATTAGGTGCTTCAATAGAGAAAGAAAATAAAGACATCCATTTAGAAGAAGAAAGGGAGGAACTCTATAGAAAATTATGATGGTAATAAAATTAAGTTTACAATTTGTGAAAATTGTTGTAAAAAGCATGTTAGGGAATGTATTTTTAATTTTGGTAAGTGCTATTGATGTGGTAAAATGAGTCATAAGGCTCGTAATTTCCCTAAAAATGATTTGAGTAATGGTATGACAAAATATGATTTATATTCAGTAAAATGATTTTAGAGAAATAAAATAGTTCATTTTGAAAATGTGTGTCCAACGAAGTACACAATTGAGGGAATGCAGTCAGACTAGAAGCAGAAATGGGTGGTTAAATCCTTTGTAACTACTTCAGTAGATGTTGTTCCATCGAATGAAGTATTATCAGGAATATAGATTGTTTATTCAGATTATGCCAACATTTTTTTATTCAAGGTCTACAGATTTTTTATTTCAGAGAATTGTTCTAGTAAATTGGGAATTCCATCTCCATATACGAATCTTGAACTAATGGTAAAAACACTTGGAAGAAATTTAGAGACCAAAAAATATAAGAAACTTCATGTTCTTGTGTGCGGAAAGAATCTACCTACAAACCTTATTGTTTTTCTTATAGTAGAGTTTGATGTTATTTTGGGAATGAATGGTATTTTTGTTTATCATTCTTAGATTAACAGTAGAGAAAAAGAGGTTTCTTTTTAGAAAGAATTTTAGTTTTTTGTAAAAACATGATCCCTTACTTCTTATAACATATCAAGAAGGTGAGAAACTTGTAAAAGAGGGAAATGAATTTCATATTTCACATATTTTTGAAAACAAAGGAACTATTCAGATTAATGATGTGCTAGTGGTAAATGAGTGACTTTTAGTTTTTTTGAGGATATTCCTGATATAATACCTGATCGAGAAGGTTAATTTACTATTGAAGTACTTCCTGATGCTATGCCAATTTCAATACACCATTATCGAATGTCTCATATTGAACTTTTAGAGATAAAGAAACTATTGCAGGATTTATTAGATAAAGGTTTCATTCAACCTAGCACATCACCATGGGGTTCTCTTGTCTTGTTTTTTAAAAATAATGAACATTCAATGATAATTTCCATTGATTATAGATCATTTATTACCATCAATTTTAAGAACAAGTATCATTTTCCTCATATTAATTATATGTCTGATCAGCTCCAGAGAGCTTAGTATTTTTTGATGATTTTCTTGAGGTCGGGGTATCATCAGTTTAATGTAAAGGAATCAGACATTCTGAATACTGTGTTTCATACTATATAGTGCCATTATTAATTTGTAGTAATGCCTTTTGGGTTAACCAATGAACATACTATATTCCTGAATCTTATGAATATAATTTTTATTGAGTTTTTAGATATGTTTGTGGTTGTGTCCGTTGATGATATATTGGTTTACTGCAAAAGTAAAGAGGAATATGAAAGTCATTTATGTTCTGTCTTAGAATCCATAAAGGAAAATTTATTGTATGGGAAATTCCTAAAGTGTGAGTTTTGGTTACAAAAAAAATCTTTCCTTGGTCACATTATTTCAAAAAATGGAATACCTATTGATCTTTCTAATACAAATGTTGTTAAATAATGTCCAAGACCTTCCAATATCATAGATATTCGTAGTTTTCTTGGATTAGCATGTTATTACTAGTGGTTTGTTAAGAATTTTTCCAAGTTATCTATCCCACTGACTATTTTAACTCGACAATATGTTTAGTTCATCTGGGAAAAATAATGAGATAATTTTTTTCAGGAATTGAAAAGAAGATTTGTGAATGCTCTAGTTTTGGTACTGACTTATTGAAATGATGAGTTGGTTATCTATAGTGATGCTTCGTTGAAAGGACTTGGTTGTGTCCTAATTCATAATGATCGGGTAATTGATTATGCTTCACTTCAGTTGAAACCTCGTGAGTTAAATTACCCTACACATGATTTGGAAATAGCTGCTGTTGTTTTTTTCTTTAAAATTTTTGAGGCATCATCTGTTTGGATTAAAATTTCAAATATATACTGACCACAAAAGTTTGAAGTATATATTAACTCAATAAAAAATTGAACATGAGATAGAGGAGATGGCCAGAATTAATCATGGATTATGATTTCACGACCCATTACCATCTGAGAAAGAAAAATATAGTGGCTGATGTTTTGAGTCGGTAAATTGATGCTACATTAACCCATTAATGTTTCTAATGGGACACTACGATTAATGATTTGATGAATGTTGTAATAGAAGTTCTTGGTGTAAGAGATACCTATTTTTTGTTTCAATTGTTAGTGAAATCATCTCTATCAGACAGAATGAAGAAAGCACAGAAGAAAGACATTAAGTTGCAGAAAAAGGTAGAGATGGTTCAGAATAGTAAGATTACTGATTTTAAAATGGAGAATGATTTTTTTTTTTGAGATATTAGAAGATATTATGTGTTCCTTGTGATTTACAATTGAATAATGATTTGTTATGTGAAGCCCATAGTTCTTCGTTTTCAGTTCATCTCAGTAGTACTATGATTTACAGAGATCATCATGAATATTACTGGTGAGAGGGAATGAAAAGAGATATTACTGACTTTACTATGAGTGTTTGAATGGAAAATAGGTTAAAGTAGAGTGACAACTTCCAAAAGGTATGCCTCAGACTTTTCCAGTGCCAGAGTAGAAATAAGAAAATGTGTCCATGGATTTCGTCATTAGATTACAAAATACATCTCTAGTAATTATGCAATTTGGGTTATAGTTGATCTATTCACTAAATATTCTCATTTTTATCCTATTTGATATAAATTATCTCTATATTAACTTTCTCAGATGAATGTTAAAGTGATATTCATGTTACATGGAGTTCCCCTCTCTATTCTATCTGATTATGATCTCATTTTTACTTTTAAATTTTGGAAAGGACTTCAGATGTCGTTAGGAACAAAATTAAATTTTACTAAATAATTTCATCCTTCATCAGATGGGTAGTCAGAAAGAACAATTCATACATTTGAAGTTATGTTACCCGTATGGTAAATGGATTACCAGGGAATTTGGGACCAACATCATTATTTGGTTGAGTTTTGTTATAATAATAGTTTTCATTCATGTATAAAGATGGCTCCGTTTGAGGAATTATATGGAAAACAGTGTTGAAAACCATCCATTATGGATAAAGTAAGTGAAAGGAAGTATATGGGACCAAAATTGGTAGATGGGATAGAAGAAAAAGTTTAGTTGATTCAGAAGCACATGATAATATCTCAGAGCAGGCAGAAATTTATGAGGATAATCGGAGGAAGGATTTTTCTTTCTAGTAATGTGATCATGTCTTTCTCAATGTTTCTCCATGGGAATGTGTGATTTGTTTGGGTAAGAAAGGAAAGTTGATTCTGAGGTTCATTGGACACTATGACATCATAGAAAATGTTGGATGAGTTGCGTATAGAGTGGATTTTCCTATATGTTTATCCGAGGTAATAAATGTTTTTCATGTTTCAATGTTGAGAAAGTATATGCTGGATCCATCTAATTTTTTGAATCAAGAGGTGGTTCAGTTGGAAGATAATCTCTCTTATGAGGAAAAACCAGTCCAAATTCTTGACCGAAGATAGCAAGTATTTTAGAATAAGGTAATTCATCAGGTAATTGTTTTTTGGAAAACCCATATGGTTGAAGAGGAAACGTGGGAATCTAAAAAATCAATGATGGATAAATACCCCCATTTATTTGGTAAGTGAATAAAATTGCGAGGATATTGTTTCCAAAAGGGGGGATGTAACATCCCAGGTAAATAAATAATATTACATTTTAATATTTTTTTAATACTTGTAAATTAAATATTAATTTCACTTTATGGGGATTCTATGTTTTATATCATACCTGATACACAATAATGGGTTTCTTTGAAATATTACATTGCACACAATGTTGTGTTGTTATAAAAAATAATTATATAATATTATTATTTTAAATGGCAGTTAACGCATAGTCATTGTATTGGAGGGAATGAACAGAAAAACTACAATATTTTTAAAAATGGTTGTTAAATTTTTTTACATTTATTCAGTAATATTCAGAGTCTTAAAATGTGAATGAATCCGATTTTAAGCCTAAATACTCTAGTATTCTTTAAAAGGTTGATTTATCATCTTTTGGGGTCGATCCCTTTCTAAATCTAGTTTTTGTCACTTTTATATGTTCTAATTTAACAAATAAAATTATTCTTTAGAATTGAGACATAAAAATTTACTTTGGATGGAATTTTGATATTTTTCTGATAAAGTTCATTTTTTAATGAATAGTGTTAAATACTGCATTTTAATTCAAAACTGCCTTTTAATCAAATTTATTTATATGGTTAGATTATCTTTTTTAAATGGTTTTATAGTGTAATCAGATTATAGGTTTACTATGTAATCAAATTTTTGTCATTTGAAGTAATTTCACATTGAAATTGGATATAAAAAATTGTCAGTCTTTTGATAGTTATTATTTCATAAAAACACGCTTTTTGGTTTTAACAACGGAAGTTAATTTTAATTTAATTAATTCAATTTCTATGTTTTGAATTTTGGAAAATAGACATCATTTATTAATTTGTAATATCAATTTTAGCATTGGCTTAATTTTTTGGTATTTTTCTGAAAATGTTGAATTTTTATTAATAGTGAAAACACTACATAGTTTTTAAAAACCGACTTTTTCATTTAAATGAAATTTTACCTCTTCTCTGAATTAAATTTCAAAAATCTGACATACATGGTTGTAATCAGTAAGAAAAATTTGGTTCAATAAGATGAGAATAATTTTTTGTGGATAGTAATGTTTGACATTTATTTACCATAGTTAAAGGTAAATAGGGTTATTCAAAGTAAAAATAATATTATAATAATATAAAATTACTTTCACACTTTTCCTAACCTTATAAGATGAGTCACAGATGACCAATAAAATTCTTGGGTAGAACTTTTGGCCTTCAAAAGCCATTTGGGTAAGATAATTGCATTAATAACTTTTTATTTAAAGTAAAAATAAAAATATTATAAACATTTATTGTTTTGCTAAAACAATTTTAATGTGGGGTTATATAATTGTTATATTTGACTATAAATAGTCATTATAAAGCTAAATAGATTTCAAAAATCATGGTAATTTAATTATAATTTTTATACATCAAATAACTTTATTTATTTATGAAACAATGATGATGTAATGATTAACTCATTAATGAACGATTTAAATTTTGTGATATTGTAAATGTTAGAATAAATTTATTTTGAAACATTTTATGCCATACAAGAATTTTATAGATTAGGATGACTTTTTATCTTTGAATTAATGATTGTTTTTTGAAATAATCAATTTTTTATTGATTTTTTAAAAATTCATGATATGAATAGTATAAAAATTGACATTAATGAGTTTTTAAGTAAATTAATATTTTATAAATTGATA
Source organism: Viscum album (assembly GCA_963277665.1). Taxonomy (NCBI): domain Eukaryota; kingdom Viridiplantae; phylum Streptophyta; class Magnoliopsida; order Santalales; family Viscaceae; genus Viscum; species Viscum album. The sequence continues at coordinate 881,240,207 of OY728129.1, read as the reverse complement.
TAATAATCCCAGAAATATAAGAATCAACCACATTATTTAGATAAGGTTGATATATTCATTAATGAACCACTTGTGTTTAGATTTATATTTTATAGTAAATTTATTAACCATATAATATGAATATAAAATAAGACATGATAAAAGATAAATAAGTTAACAAAGGGTTAAATAAAGAAGATAAAGATTAAAAATATACAAAACCTATCCAATTCTTATTGAAAGATTTTATTTCGAATAATATTCATCTTATCATCGAATTTATAGAGTTTTTGACCTTTTGAAATTGAAATTTAGTATATAATAAAATAATATTTTCAATCATTTTTAAATAGCCCATCCTCCCCTTTATAAAAATCCATCACCTCTAACCCATACTCACTCCTCTCAAACCCCCTTGTGTCGTCCAACCTCTACCCAAATAAGATCCCTGCATCCCTCTCTTCCTCCTTAAAGCCTTACCATAGGTAGAAGGCACTTCAAGGAATCCTTTTGGTTCAAACCAAAGAGAGTTAACCGATTTAAAGTAAATTAAATATCGAACAAGTCAAGTCAGACATAAGGCAAGGTACTTCCTGTCAATCTCCTTTTATTGACGCATGTTTTGATAATATACACCTCCTTTTTATAACCAGTATATAATACAACTCATTGAAATGTACTATCATTCAATGGGAATATTTTTCTATGAATCACTTTACTAAATGAAAAAAAAGGAATGTTTCTTTAACGTATGAAGAGACATTTTTTTCTCCACCGTTGTAATCATTATTTTTCTTCCTCTATAATACTTAAAGTTTTATAAAATGAAAAATAAACCCCTTATTCTTTTCTTGGGAGTTTTGGTATTGAAAATCGTGTTTGAAATGGATTGATTATTTCAATATCATGAAATGATTTCTTCTTATTGAAAATGCTATGTTATTAGTGAAATGTTTATATTTGTAATTTTGTATGTGTTATGATTTTATAATGGTACTTAGATATTTTATGTGTGGTTACATGATAAACCAAATGACTGGTGGTTTCATGATTAACTTGGATGGGTGGTTACGTTATAACCTCTAATGCATTGGGTATGGATGTTGCCCATATGGCTATTCCATTTAGTGATATGTGTGGATATCGACCATATTTTTATTCCATTTAAGTATGTTTATGTCCCAAGAAAACATTATATTTTATTTGGTATTTCTACGGGATTAATGGTATTCTTTTGTTTATAAAATGGTATGCAATTAACATTTATTTAGTGAATACTATTTACTACTAATAAAGCTGAAAATTATTACTTATGATAAAGTATTTAGGGTTTACTTTTTGTTTTTAAAAACTATCAATTTTCCTTCTTAGTGTATCCCTTACTAAGATTTTTATTCTCATCACAAGATTTTGAAATGGTTTTCACATGACTTAAAGATGAATAGGGTCAAGGATGGGATAATGGAAAAGTTATGCTATCTAAAAACATGGAACTAGACATGACTCTTTTTTACAAGAGTTATAATTTCATAAAAAAATAGATACTGAGTAGAAGTGTCTACTTGGTAATATTTTATATGTAATGTAATAGTTATGGCCTAGTTTTCTAAAAATTTAAACCGTAAAAGATCCTCAATGTGAAATATTAACATAAATCAATATTATGTAATGTTTAAGGATGGGGCCTTATAGATATGATCCAATGATATTATACTTATCATTTATTTGGATGTTATAATATTATGATAAAATGATTTTTATGTAAAACTACGTTTACCATTGGTTATGTTTATGCATCCCATTTCATTTCCATTAGTTATGTTATGATAAAAAAATGAAATGTTTATGAAACCCATTTCCTTTATACGGGTCATGTAATAATGAAATGATTATGAAACCAGTTTACATGAAATGGGTTATGATATGATGGTTTTTTATGATCTTATAGAATATAAATATAAGGATTTTGATATGGGTAGGTCCTATATCTGTCTTCAATGAATTTGTTAATTATGGATATCTCATGAGACAAATCGGGTAGGAATGGGATGTTAACCTAGTTCAGTAAGCGAATTTTTCCACATTTATAGACATTAGAGTGAAACATGACTCTAATGGTGGTTTATAGAGTGAACCAATTCAACTATGTTTTCCTGGTAAATAATCCTTCAATACTATAGAAATGTTTTTATAATATTATCTTTATTCCATAAAAGTTTGTCATATTCCAATTTTATTATCTCATGGATCATGTTCTTTGATTCCATTGTGATTCATTTCTTATGAACTGCAAAACATTAGGTCATGACTCATGATTGTGATCATTCATATACAGGGTATGGTAAAAAAAATTAAACTCATGTTATAATAATATTATACCCATTTTTTTTTCTTATATATCCCTTGTTTAACCTTAATGAGAATCTTAACTCTATGATTCGTATGTTTCTTTTCATTGGGTAATGATTAAATGTATTTTTAATGATAATTCTAAGATGAGTGATAGTTATTAAGATCTTAGAGGGATATTATTTAGTCCACATAGAAATAATTAATTTTTTATATCGATGTTTCCAGAGGAACTATAACTATAAAATTCTAGTGTGGAACATTATGTTATGCAATGAATATTCAATTTAGATGTGATATTTTTACATGAAAATTATTGGGAAATGTAGTATCATTAACATAATAACCTTTTATTATAGTATGAATAACTATTAAATTATTTTAATTTGGTTATTTTAGATTGGGAGAAGGAAAAAAGTAATGAATAATGAATTTTGTTATAATAACACATACCAATTCCATGGACAATCTCCTTTAAAAACACGTAATATATTATTGGATGGTTCTTTTATGAAGCCTAGAACTTCTAGAAAGTGTGTATGAGAGTTCAAAATGTATTTTTATAGACCATGGATAGTATATTGAGTTTTCTTTGTGTGGTGAGGTGAGAATAGGTAGTTCCTTTTGGAATGTGGTGGGAGTTTCACCGCAGTAAATATTAATAACATAAAAATTTAATGAAGCCACAATCATGGGGATGTGCCTCAAGAACATCCAAATTTTTATGATAATGGGATGGGTGTTAAAGTAAACAAGATCATGTAAATTTATTATCAATTTTACTGATTTCTTGTAACATTATCCCTTTATATTATAACTTTTATCACATTGGTACCTTTGTCGCGGTAAAAACATTTCAACATTGTAACTTATTTATTTGGATGAAATAAAATGTATAATAAAAGTTATTTGGAGATTAATATTTACATTATGGAATCCATTTTATATGATAGAACTTCTAAGGGTGGCATAAAATACTTCTATAATATTCATAAAAATTCATAAAATCAATATTTAGAATAAAAAATGTATATTTATGCATAATTTTTTGTTCTAGTTAAATTCCTAGTATAGAAAATTAGTGGAACATTAATTTGAATGATTCAATATTTTATATCTTTATTTCATGATAATCACTCATCATTATTGATTAGTTTAATATATTATCATATAATAGCATAGTTCATCTAAATAAATTTTATGAATTAAAAAAATGTATTTTTATATATAAATAATATTATATTAATTTATAATTATTTCCTAATCAATATATGAATGACTAGTAGGATATAAAAATGGTAAAAAATAGATTCCAAATGTTTGATACTAATAATAAAAGAAATTGACTTTGAAATAAACCATATATAATTAAAAACATTGTGATGAAAGAATTATTATTTGGCTATGATGTATAATACTCTCATTCCTAGTCATTTCTAAACTATTTAATGATTTCCATTACAGGATTTTATTTCTTGAAAATTAGAAATTTAATTTTACTGACTATTTTTATCATTCATTCTAAATATTTAATTATGAATTATTCATATATTTTATTTTTGTTGCATCATAAGATATCAAACAAATCAAAAATAATAAATATCAACATATCAAAAAATATCCCAGTGATAAAAATTGATAAAATATTCTATTAAATGTAAATTTCATCATAATTATATAAAATTTAATTATTATAAATTTTATTAGTAAATAAAATAATTATCTATGAAATGTTATTGACTAGTATTGAAATATACAAATAATTCACAAGAAAATAAAATCTATGTGATAGAGACATCATTTATTATGAATCAAAATTATTAAGTTATATAGTTAGTGAATATAAATACTTATTAGAGACATATTTGAATTTTCATCAGGTTTCAATGGAATAGGTTTCTAAATAGTATGTGTAAATTTATACTCATTCTATATATTCAATATAATGCCCATACATTAAAAACAATAATATTACTTCAATATTAAGGTATATTCATTTCAACATATAATAAAGCCACGATAGGACCATCTAGGTATAGTGTATTTAGAAATAGGTAAACATAAACAACTAGTTCATAAAACATCAACATTATATCCCACATATATCTATATAAGTAGATTGATTTTTGAAATATCTTACTAAACACGCTTCTTCATGACCTGGGTAAAATCGACATATTAAATGGTGAGCTAAAATTATTAAATAGGGTAAATAATGGATATATCAATCAAATCATAATCATAAGACATAGGAACAAGACATTTGGATTCCTTATCCTGCATATGAAAGATCATGATATCATGTCATATGATAAAAGCTCATAATAATTAATGAAAAGAATCCCAAAATTCATATCATATGACATTATGTTTTTGGAATAAACATAAGCATACAAAATCATTTCAAAATTTTCAAGGCTCATTACCAATAACATCATAGGGGGAAAATTACATTACTAAACCGGCTTCACATTCCATTCAATCCATGTATTACTGAAATAGATTTACTTGTTTTTGAAGTAATGAATATCTCATGAGATATAAATAAATTCCCAATGCATTAGAGGGACAAATAGGTCCCACCATCTCATAATAAAATCATTCTTATATCTTCCACAAAAACATAAATCATTCATCATAGAATAACCTAAGAACAAAATGGGTTTCTTAAACATTATTCAATCATATCATAATCCATATAAAATATTATTCCATCATTAAAACCATAAAATAATATTAATAATAGGGATAAAAACATAACCATATTCAAGGAGATTCGTCTTTCATTGAAAATAATCTTTTATAAAATACCTTAAATTATTTCCTGAAGAAAATATCCTTTCTTCAGGAAAAACATTTTACTTTCTCAAATTTCCACACAATTTTAAAAGTAATGTATAAATTTTGATATAAATATGAAATAGTGTAAATTAAGATTCATGAAAATACAGAATTATTAATATATAAAAAATTTAATCATGCCGTATAAGTTAAAAAACATTCTACTCATACTTTTGCAAGAAATGTAAAAAAGTACATCGTATCAAATAATGACAAAATATTCCTTTCAAATCATTTAATAAAAATTCACAAATGTTTAAAATTAACATTATACAATTTTATAATAATATAAATAATATCACATAGTTAGGAATCATAGACGTGGATGATAAATATGACCTAGTAAATACATACATATAAACAATCTCTGGTAATAATGTGATTAGAAATTTATACCTTGACTTAGGTTTGATATTCTTAATATATATCCAAACCTCATATATAATTATATTAATAATTTAATTGAAATTTTCAAGAATAATATTTATTTTTATGATATAATATGTCATCATATTATCATCTGTTTATTAGTAACATTTCATTGACATTCGTTATTTAGATGTTAACTTCTTTATGTTCTTATGAATGTTTTGTTGGATAAGTTCATGTTCCATATATTAGGTTATAGTTATACCATTAAAAAAATTATATTTGTATAATATATATCATATTGATTCATTATATTCATTTATCTAATCATTGATTAATGAAGATAATGTAGAATGAATTACATCGCATTGTAGAGACAGTAGGTCGTAGGTATGCACAATCGATGATATCATTACCATAATTAGTATATGGTACTGAAGTGGATAGTGTATAATATATCAGAATCAGAATAAATTTATAATAATATATAGTTATTATTTCCATCATTATACCCATCCATGTTAGGTGGTTGTGAAAAATAGATTAAACCAAGGAGTGGAGATGGTAAGTTGTGTGTATGCACACGTGGTGATTTAATTTTTTTATCATGGATAGAAGGTGTAATATGGTAGTTTCAAAATTATAATAACATATCAGTATATTATGGAAACTAATGTTTTTAAATTATCATGATACAACTAATGAAATATAAGTACAAGAATAAATATGTTTTAAACAATCGGTAGAAGAGATTACATCTTCCTCGACGTACTTCCTCTAAATCTATTCTTAGAGCACTATAGTTGATCTTTGAGGTTGAAAAGAACCTATAAAAAGTTAATAGGTAATTTTATAAGGAAAAATTTCTTTTTATGTGCAAGAATTATGGTTGAATGTTAAGTGAAGAGATGAGGGAAGACGTGCCCTTTTATAATTGAGTTAAGGGGCACTTATGGAAACTCCAGAAATAATAATTTATAATAAAATAAAACACAACCCAAAAGCCTCTAAAATATTCCAATTGAGAAGATTAGATTATATAGGGTTTTAGAATAATATTCCAATAAATTTTGGATAATTATTTATTATAATTTAGATAGTCTCTTTTTAATTAACACTTGGTCATTCTATTAACTTTTTAACGAGGATAAAAAATAATTAAAAATTAAATGGGAGAAATGTTTACATAAATGGTTTAAAATAGACCATAAATAAATAAAATAGATCATTAATTAAAATTTTCATAATTATTATATATATTTAATAAATATTAATGATTTTTAAATAATTTAATGACACATTACTTTTATAAACAACACATACTATCGATTTTGACACTATTCAATTCATTGATTTTAAAAAATATTAAAATAACAAGATAACTTGGAATTAAAAAATTTATTATATTAAAAAGTGTTCAGGTTCATATTGAAAATTCATTATACTTGTTAATTAGCTCAAATATATTTAATTTAATATTTTTCATAAATTTTATTTGAAATTTATCTTAATAAAATAATTACTAAAATAGTTTTGTGTAATTATTTCATATGTTTATTTGTAGAATAAAAATTAATAATAAAATACTATGAGGAATATAAATCCTTTAGATTTAATATTAAAACTTGTAGTCATATTTATCTTTGTTAAAATAAAATATTCAAAATGTTATAATTATAAAATTTTTATGGTGGAAACTTCTATATCACATTAAATAAAATAATATAAGTCTTATAATCCATTATATAAGGCTCCAAATGGTCCTTAATTCGACCCTTGGATGATTATGGTCAAAATATAATCATCCAATAAGATTTTCTCAAGTGTTTGGATCTCTTAATGGGTATTATAATCTAAATAGAAAATATATTAATGATGTTTCAACAATTATATAATTTCAGCATAATTAATGTATAAGCTATTTAGTAAATTATTTACTGTCTAAAAATTACAAATAAATTCCCCTGATAAAGGAAGAAAATTTATATTTCAAATTATTATTCATAATAGAATTTCTATTTTTATAACCCTATATAAAATTTATTTTGTTATTAAAATGTGTGTAATTCATATTTAACATTTATTTAATTAAAATAAATTAAATGACCAAATCTATTTCAAGTTGATTCAAATGGATACCATTTAGAACCAAGGATGATTTACGTCAAAATAAACTCATAAAAATATATAAATAAAAGTATTATTGTAATTATATAATATTACTCTTACCCTTAATTTCTCGGTTTAGCATTTTACTATATTAATAAAAATTAATGAAGTTGTAATTCATAATTCCCAGAAATAAAATAAATCTATTTACATAATTTGGACCCAATGATTCCAGATATTTAATCCATTATTTAAAATTTAAAAAACAGAAATTTCAGTAGTTAATTTAAAATTATTTTCATCGTTAGAGAGAGGGAACATGTTTTAAAAGATAAAACATTGCAAAACATTGAAATGTTTTTACCTATAAAATCAATGTAAAATTAATTATATTCATATAAATTATATTTAATGATAAAATATATTGTTTTAATAGTTTAAAACCATTAAATATTTTAATTCAAAAATAAAAATTATTTGAAAAACAAAAAAGTTGTTTTGGTAATAAATTTAGTATATTTTTACTATAAATCAAAAAGTAAATGATATCGGAAAAATATAATAAATTTATCCAATCTAAATTTTTATATAATTTATATAAATAACATGTATATGTTTTCTTAAATAAAATTTTCATTGTGTAAAAATATTAATTTAAAAGGGTTCCTCCATTCAATTGTATAAAAGTGACGTTCTAAAATAATATAGGATTATATACATAAAATAGCGTTTATTCACGCCCTATCACTAAAATATAAATTTGATTAATATTAAAAATATTTTATTAAGTATATAACATATATATCTAAAAATTCCATTACCAATACTAATTCACTCAAAAAATAATATATCTACTAGATTTATATTTTTTATAAATAATTGATACCCAATGAGTTTACAATGCATTTTAATATGTTAGAAATACTAAATCTCACTAACCTAATGACTAGGATATAAAAATAATTTCATAATAAATACAAATGGTGTTTTTTTAAACTCATACAATGAAATCTGCTGAAAAAAGAAAATATTTCATAAAAACATCTGGGTTTTACATTCTACCCCCCTTAAATTGAATTTTTCCCATAAAATTCGTCACTTGGGAACAAACAGATGAAGATACCTCTCCTTCATCATATCCTCAAGTTATCACATTGCTTCCTAAAATTGGATAGTCCGCCATTAAAATGTAACCAATTGAGTGCTCTTGTTTCGTAGAAATTTTTCTCTATGATCTAGAATCCATATTGATTGTTCTTCATAAGAAAACTCTTTATCCGGCAGTACAACATCTATGTTTATTACATGTTAAGGATCAAGTATTTACTTTCTTAAGATAGATACATAGAACACATCATTAACTTTAGAGATACTCGGTGGAAGTGGCAATAGGTAATTTACCATACCAACATGATCCATAATTTGAAAATGATAGATATACCTAGGGCTTAGCTTACCCTTCTTTCCAAATATAATTACTATCTTCCAAGGAGATATTCATATATACACCTTATCCCCCACTTAAAACTCTAGATCTTTTATTCGGTTTTTATCATAACTTGTTTGTCAACTCTGAGCTTCTCTTATGTGTTATTGAATAGATCTAACCTTCTCTGGAAATTTATCAACACAGATAGCTCCTAGAAGCTTTCTCTCTCCAGCTTCATCTCATCAAGTTAGATATAGGGACTTCATTCCATGTAGGGCTTCATAAGGAGCCATCAGAATACAAGAATGGAAGATATTATTATAATAAAATTCCACCAATGATATGGGTTGATCACAACCATCTTTGAAATCCATAGATCATGATATCTATATGTCTTATATAGTTGGAATGGTCATCATAAACTGACAGTCTTTTTTAGGAAGATATGAAGTGCTCAAACATAACATTGTATCCATGTAATTCTAAGTAATTTTCCAAAACATAAAGTAAAAAACATAGATCCAGATTAGATATAATATAATGTGTTACTCCATTCAATATTACCACTTCTTTTACATATATCCATTTATATCTAATCACGAGTTAAATCCTCCCTAATAGAAATGAAGTGTTTTGACTTCGTTAGGAGATCAACTATAACCAATATATAATTATTACCAATGGTTGTTTTGGAAATTAAGCTAACAAATTCCATTTTGAGGCTTTCCCATTTACATTTAAATATTGTTAATGGTAGTAAAATCTCCTTAAACTTATGTCTCTTAGCCTTAAAGTTCTGAAAAACCATGTATCAAGAAAAAAATTTGTCAACATCTCTTTTAATTCCATACCTCAAGAAATACACATTCGGGTCCATGTACATCTTCGTCCTTCAAGGATGAATTGTTAATGAATAACAATGATCATCATCCAATATATTCTTCTTTTGCTGTGGTATGGGAGGAATACAAACCAAATTATTGAACATTATTATTCTATCACAATCAAGGATGAATTTAGGAACATTTCTCACCTTCTTTTATAGCTCTACATCTCCCTTTTGAAAATCCTTAATCTTCTATTATATAGATGGTTGAGAATTAACATGAGAAAGATAAGATTTCTCCCCATCCTTTAAAAATTTAAGATCCATCCTTTGAAAATCCATTAATATTTGATCTTTTGTAATCCTCATCATGGATATGATAGCATGGTCTTGAAGACTCAAAACATATACCACATTATTCTCTTTCTTAGGGTGGTAATGTTTTTAACAGTCGTACTCTCTAATATACTCCAACCAAATTATTTGGTATATATTCAGATCTTTTTGTGTAAAAATATACTTTACGCTATTGTGATCAATATAAATATCACACCATTAACCATTTAGACAATGCATCCATATCATTAATGAAAGTATTGATGTAGCTAATTACAAATCACGGGTTGGGTTATTTGGATCATGGATTTTGAACTATTTTGAGGCATAATATAGCCCCATATAACTTTCTATGTGAACACATCCCAGACCATTCTTAGATGCATCACTTTGGATCACAAACCTTTCTCCACTACAAGGCAGTATGAGTACAGGTGCATTGGCTAACTATCATTTTTATATTAGAAATTATCTTCAAATTTATGAATCCATGTGAACTTAACTCCTATCTGAGTCAACACGGTGATTGGATTAGAAAACATGACTATTATTTCACAATGATTTGATAATATCTAACCAAACCATTAAAAACTTTAGATCTCAGTTACCAATTTTGGTCTCGGTCAACTTTCAACAACATCTTTTTTTATGGACCCAAAGACATCCCATCTATTAAGATTATGTTGCCCAAAAATGAAACATTCTAAACCCAAAATTCACACTTGGTAAATTATTTATATATCATCTCTCTTTTCAGGTTCTTTAGTACTATTCTCATGTGGACTTCATGTTCTTCATTTCTCTTCGAATAGACAAGAATACCATCTATAAAAACTACCAAAAACTGATCAAGAAAGTCTCTAATGACATTATTCATTAGATCTAAGATAATACTGGGGGAATTAAGCAGACCAAAAGGCATCACTATAAATTCAATATGTCCATACCTTTTATGAAATTACATCTTTTCTATATACTCCTTCTTGAACCTTAATTGATGATATCCGGAATGACGATCAATCTTGGAAATGTATTGAGATCTAAATAGTGGGTAAAATAAATCATCAATTCATGGAAGAGGATATTTGTTATTGATAGTGATCATGCTAAATTTTCAATAATCAATGCAGAGTCTCATTGATCCATCTTTCTTTTTAACAAACAGAATTGTTGCTCCCTATACTGATGTACTAGGGATTATTAATTCCATATTAACATTCTATTTTAGTTTCTTCTTCAATTAATTTAACTCAATTGGGGCCATCCTATAAGGATTCTTTGAAATAGACATATCTCCCTGTATGAGTTCTATTGAGAACATAACATCATGATTTGGTGGAAGAACTATAACCTCCTATGGAAAGGCATCCCTAAACTTCCATACATTGGGTCTATTCTTAATTGGGAGTTTTTACCGAAGAATTTTAGATAAATAACCATCTTTTATAGGAATCAAGAACCATTAAATGGAAAAAAATTATATTGTAACGTTATATTCATCTGTGTGTCAATAGATGATCATAGATTGATCTAGAATATGAAATTTGACTTTCCTTTCAAATAAATTGATATGATCTCCATATAAGGAATTCCAATCCATGATAATAATCACATCAATTTCTATTATAGGTTGGATCACAATATTTGAATCAGTAACTTTCCCATAAACTTCAATCAGAGAAGAATTATAAACTTTTTATGTGACCATTGTGACATTAAATGTTTTCACCGCTAACTCAACATGAAATTGATGATGTAATATGTTGATACCCTTAGAAAATTCTTCAAAAAAGAGTGGGTGGATCCAAAATCAAATAAAACATTTTCTACATTAGAGTGTATGGTAAGTGTTCCTTTCACCATTTCATTATAGTACTCGACATCGTAGATTGGGATTACATGTGACATTCCTTTTTCATTAGCCTTAAGAGTTTTTTGAGGTCAATAATCATCAATAACCATTGTATTAGGGCATTAATTGTCATAATGCCACATTTCCTTGAACTTGTAGCATTGAGGTGTATGAGGTTAATTCTATGTTGCATTTTCTCTATTCGCATCATTGGTTATCTTTTTCCCATCAATTTTTCATTCAACTACCCGATGAACTTATTTTCAACAATTAAAACATTTACTAGTAACTTTAAGACAATTTCCTCCATATTTTATTCCACACCTTGAGAATACGGGAAAATCATCTTTTGTCCTTGTGGTCTTTAAATTTTCCAACGAATTATATTTTTACCTTCTTATCAGAACTATATGACTGATGGATCACTCCAATCTTTATCTCATACACAATAGAACATCAAACGATTTCATCATAGCTATTAATGTCCCTTGTGAATAATTCCCTTTGGAGACAAGGTTTTAAGACACTATCAAATTGACCCATTTTACTCTTAGGTTAGATAATAATTCCAGATGAGTACCTTTCATGTATTGTAAATGATTATCATAGGTACCAAAAAATTCAACATCCTTTGTTCATAAGTTCATATAACTCCTTCTCCATAATTATATGAAGAATATGAAATAAATACTTATTTAAAAAATAAGTTTTTGAACTCGTCTCATTCTAAGGACTTAATTTCATCTCTTTACCTCTTATTCTTGATAAGATTCCACCATTAAGCATATTCAACTTCCAAATTATAGACTACTAAGATTAAATTATCATGTTTAGAACATCGTAGTATTGAAAATATCTTTTCAGTAGTACTAATCCATTGTTCAGCCACTATTGGATTAGAATACCTATTGAAAGAAGGTGGACGACGCCTCATTAAGGAGTCAACATAATGTTGCTCTATCTTATTCCCATTTGGATGTTCTGTATGATTCATAGCATAGGAAAGTTGTGTGACTGTAGCTAAAATATTTTTCATTCCATATCTCATAAAATTTGGTTTCTTATAAGGAAAATCATTACATTTCCCATAAGATTCATCATTAACACAGTTCTTTTGACTTCTATACATTGACTATAACCAAGAAGCATAGTGTATAAGTCATTATCATCCTAGTTTCCAAAGGATTACTATTCCTTTTATCTAATACCAAATATAACACCCCATAATTTACATACATTTATATTAGTTCAATATTTAATTATATTCATTACATCATATAATAAGTTCATGATTGGACTGTATAGGTATATTGTCTTTAGAAACTGGAAAACTTATGCAACTAGTCCATAAAAAAACTATGTTGTCTCCTTCTTATATATTCTTAACTAGACTCCATTTTTACATATCTAAGCTAATACTCTTCTTCGTGATCTGGGGAAAATAATCATATTAAAGGGTGTTTTCAAATTCTAAGTAAGGTTAAAAAATGTAAATATCATTCATATCATAATCATAATACATAACAACATAATATTTGGATATCTTATCATGCATATGAGAGATCATGATATCATGTCATTGGATAAATGTTGATAAGAATTAATGGACCTACTGATAAATTGTATAAACTAAGACATGATGTTTTTTGGTATATGCATAATCATAGAAAATCATTTCATATTAGTCATGGCACATTTCCAAGACCATCATAGTGGAAAAAGTCCATTACCAAATGGTGTTTACTTGCTGTTTGATCTAGTATTACTAATCTATATTTACCTTCCATTCTCATCCTATCTATCTCATGAGATATAAGTCTTCACCAAATTAATTTTAATGATATAAAGGTCCCACCCATATTATAAGGAAATCATTCTTACATGTTCCATAAGAACATAAATCATTTATCATTGCATAACCCAAGAAATAAAATGGTTTTTTAAATTTCATTGAATCATAACATAATACATATAAAATATCATTCCATCATTAACATAATAAAATAAAGTATAGTAACAATATGGATGAAAACAAAAGCCTATTTATAGATCATTATCTTAAATGAAAAATAAATCTTATAAAACACATGAAATTAATTCTTGTGGAAAATATCATTTCTTCTTCAAAAAAATATTCTTTTTAAAAAATATAAAAAAATGAAAATAATTTATTTGAAAATAAAATTGAAATCGTGTAAATGAATATTCATGGAAATAAGAAATTTTAATGATGTAAAAATCCTATCATGTTGTATAATTTTAACAAACAATCTCCTTATAACTTTTCAAGAAATATTAAAAAGTACCTTGTATCGGATAACAATCAAATATTACTTTCATAACATTTAATAAAAAAATCAAAAGTGTTAAATTAAATATAAACCATTTTATATGGAAATAAACAATATTACATAATTATGAATCATGGGCATGGATGATAAATAAAACCATGTAAATACTTATATATAAATAATCTTTGATAATAATTATATTTCATAATTATCACTTACATTAGGTATGTTATTCGTTTTATGAATCTGATCCTACATTATAAGTATTTAAATAATGTTATTGAATTATTCCATAATAATAGTCCATTTTTATGATATCATATATGATAATATTATCTTTCATTTTTTAGTAACATGTCATTCTCACTCGTAATTAAGATATGAAGTGATTAATGTTCTTATGGAATTGTTTGTCAGATACCTTCATTTTACACTTCGTATGTTATATTTATATCATTAATATAATGATATTAGTATATTATATAATCGTGTATTCCTAATGATCATTTAGAATGAATCGGATTGAATTGTGGAGAATGTAGGTCGTACGTATGCACGAATGATGATATCATTCCTATAATTGTGGGATTGTTTTAAATTGGGCGGTGTATAATTTTTCAGAATCAGTATTATATCATAATAATCACATATAATTGTTATTTCCATCATTACACACAACCATGTAAGGTGCGGTTGAAAACAGATTACACCACAGCGTAGATACTGTAAATTGTACATAAGTACATGTAGTGATTTCATTTTTCATAGAATGGATAGAAGGTGGAATATGGTTGTTTCATAATTATAATAACCTATCTGTATATGAGTGATACTTATGTTATAACTTTATAATGAAACAACTAATTAATTGGATGTAGAATAAGAACAACATTTGAAAGAATCGGTAGAATAAAATGCCGCTTCATCAGTGTGCTTCCTCTAAATCACTTTATAGAGCATTTGAGTCAGTCTTCAAAGATTAACAGAACCTCTGTAATGTAAATAGGGGAGTTTACAACCAAAATTTTCAGGGGATTTCCAAGCATGATGACTCAATGTGAATTTAATAGATGGGGGAGGAGGTTCCCTTTCATAATTGAGTTGAGAGGCACTTTTGGAAACTCTATAAATAATAATTTATAATAAAATCAATTCATACCCAAAAACCTCAAAAATGTCCCAATTTCTACGATGACATGATATAAGAATTTAATTTTATCTACACATAAATTTTTGACAAGTATTTTTATCTATTTAAACATCTTCTTTTTAATTAACATTTAATTGTTCTATTATATTTTTAACTAGGGTAAAAAAATAAAGAAATATAAAAAGGGTGAGAATTTTACATAAATGATATAAAATATACCAAAAAAATTAGAACATTTTATACCATATAATAATTATTTTATATTTATAAATAATATTTAATGATTTTTAAATAATTTAATAATACATTATTTTGATAAACAATCAATAGTATCAATTTTGACACTATTCCATACATTGATTTTTAAAAATGTTAATATAATAAGATAATTTTGAAATAGTAATTTCACTATATTACTAGGAGGGTAAGGGAATCTAAGAAATTCATTAGAAATGATAATTATCCCAAAATATATTTACTTTAATATTTTTAATAACATTTAATTGATATTTCTGTTAGAAAAATAAATAATACAATAGTTTTGTGTAATTATTTAATATGGTTATTTGTTGAATAAAAAATAAAAATAAAATATAATGATGAAGAAAAACATACTAGATTTTAGAATAATAATTGTAGTCGAATTTATCTTCTATAAAATCCATTTCTTAAAATGTTATACTTAATAAATTATGAATGTGAAAACTTTAACATCGCATTAAAAAACATAATATATGTGTCATAATCCCTTCTATAAGGCCCCAAATAGTCAATAACACAAAAAATGTATGATTATAGGCTATATATACTTGACCAATATGATTTTTTCATGTGATTTGAATATTTAATCGGAATTATTGTTTTAGTAAAAACTAAATTATTGACTTTTCATCAGTAAAATAATTTCTACATCATTAATGTATAAGTTATTAAGGTAATTATTTATTTCCTAAAAATTACAAATAAATTACCATTTTAAAGTAAAAAAATTATATACAATTAATCTTTATAATTGGATTTATCATTTTTATAACATTATATACAAATTATTTAGTTATTAAAATTCAAGTGATACATAATTAACATTTCATTAAATAAAATAAATTAAATATCCTAATCTAATCCATGTGGATTCAAATGGATACCATATCGAAACAAAGATGATTTAGGTAGAAACAAACTCATACAATTATATTAAGGAAAGTGTTTGGATAATTTTATAATAGTATTATTAACATTAATTACACATATTACAATTTATCTTTATTAATAAAGATTACCAATGTTACTATTCATAATGCCCAAAAAGAAAATAAATATTTTTAAATAATTTTGATCCACTGATTCAAAATACTGATTCAATTTTTCAAAATTCAAAACACATAAGTGTTGTAATTAATTTAAAATTATTCTTGTTGCTGGAACCCAAGAACGAGTTTTAAAAGTGAAAACATTGCCAAAGATTGAAATGTTTTTACATTTGTATTAAATGTGAAATTAATTCTAATGAAATAAATTATATTGAATTATAATATTATATACTATTTATACATTAAAACTATTGAATATTATTATTTATTCATATAAATAATTTCTATTAAAAAAATTCATCTAACATTTAATGTATTTTTTCTATTCAACAAAATATGAAATTTGTCAGAAAAATATCAAAAATTCAGCCAAAGTAATTTTTTATATCTATATTAAAAGGAAAATGTTCAATTTTTAATATATAAATTCTTAATCTGTAAAAATATTTATTTAAATGGGGTTCTCCATTCAATTTCATAAATTTACCCTTTTAAAAAATATAGGTTCTTTGACATCAAATATTGTTTATTCATACCCTATGACTAAAATATGAATTAGATGAATATAAATAATATTTCATTATGTATGTAACAAATATATCTCATTTATTTCATTACCATTAGTAATTCAATCAAAAATAAAAAAATTAATTGATTTACCTTTTTCATAAATAATAAACATCCCTTGAATTCACAATACATTATCATAATTTAGTTATAATTATTCCTTTTAACCTAAAGACTAGGATTTAATAGTAATTTCAAACTAAGGGCATCTCACAGTTTCTTTAAACTCATGATTTCATGCAATGAAAGCTACTGATGAATAAAAATTAATTATTGAAAATATTTAAAAAAAACAATCAGGTGATACATTAAATATGATTATGTATCTTAATTACATATAATGATGAGTGATTTACATAAATCTCATTTTGGAGATGTAATATATTCAGGAATTTTATGGTCTGAGATCTTCCTCTATCTCCCTCTTATGACATTATTTAGTGTTGTGGTGTATGGGGGTTTCCATGTTTTTTGGTTCATGGGTTTTCTTTTTTGAAATTATTATTTTTAATGTAATTTAGAAAGTCCAAAACTATTTTTTGAATTATTTATATAATCTAATATCTTTAATTAAAATCAATATTATATTTGAGAATCATACATATAAATGTATTCATTTTATTTTTAGCCTTTATTGAGAATAATATTCACATACACAAAGGTAATATACTTTTGTGTGATATTATTTAAATTTTTCTAATTTTATGGTTGTTATTGATCCCATAAAAAAATTCGATTCACGATACAAAAACGGTAATTAGTCCCACAAAAAAAAGTGTTCTTTTAATAAGTAATGGTAAGCATGTTTGTAGTCTTTTGTAAAAACGTGATCTTCATTACATGTAAGGGTGGTCATAATCATATAAGTGTCTCCTATATTTTCATCATGGTATGCATTACTTTGTTACACATGGTAAATATGTATCCCAATTAATGTTATGGTTGGGATACATGCATAAGGTTTATTTTTATTTTACATTATTTTTCTCTTTATTGGAATAATGGTTTGTTCGAACCTATATGAAATCCATATGAATCCAAATAATGCTAACCTACAATGAATTAGGTGTAATATTGATCTATTTAAGGGATAAACATCAAATATTAGAGTAATTACTGGATCACATATGAGTCAATATATTTTTAAAAATATCATCCCTCATATTGTGAGAAATGTTTTTATGAAATTAATAGAAATTATTATTTTAATCATGGAATTTAATACATATTTTAAAGATGTTGGAAAAAAATATTTTTCTTTCTACATAGATAAAAAAACATTGCTTATTTAAATGGTTCATGTAAAGTGTTAAAATATATCACAAATATGGTAAATTAATATGAAAAAACAATTAACCGAGTCTTTAAATGACTAAATAAATTCATATCAAAGTCATGTTAAAAATGACCATTTCTTTTTTTGAGAAATTATTTAGAATATAAAACCTAGATGACTTCAATATTACCTCTATATATCAGTGTCCTCCAAATGATATGATCATTCTCCTTATCCTAATTGAAATACATACATTTATCTCAATCATTCTATTTATTTTTCACTAATAATTCATGAATCATCATGTATTGAAAGTCATTTAGGTACATAACTTATATTTATTGGAATATATGTAAATATTGTACATATTTTCCCTTTTTGATTAAAAATAATAAACATGAATATTAAAAAATAAATGTGAAGTTGAAAATTAACAAGTGAAAGTGTGGAAGATGTATTTCACCTATACTCACTATATTAAATTTTGTTCTATTGATTTTTTACCTATGAAAAATAAAATATCATGTTTTATAATGGGGTAGTTTTATGGTAATAAAACTAAAATAATTATTTAAATAGTTTATCACGTTTATTTTAATATTTCTCTTATATTTAAACATAAAAAATTCCATGAATATCTGATGTATGTTATGATATTTTGAGGGAAAAAAATTTTAAGTGGAATTTCATGACACTTTAAATATGAAGTACTTTTTTGTTATGTTTTGGATCATTTTTACATTATTTAATGGTAATAATTTTTCATAATAAAATTTGGATGATTGAGTATTATAGTCTATATATGGTTTTTTTCAATAGATTATGTTTTTTTTGCTAAAAAAATATTTGTAGTTGATATGAGAGTGAGGCTATAATTTGTGGTGTAATATTGAAAATTGGGAATTTTATAGAATAGGTTAACTAGTTCATTGAGAAGGAAATGGGAATTTTTTATTTTCGAGTAAGCATGTTATGTGTGGTAGTGAGTAAAGATGTGATATGGGGTATTGGGTGTGAAGTTAAAGGTACTATCATATGGCCTTTGGGTTGAGGGTGTTGTGACTTGTGATAAATTATTGTGTGATGTGGGGATATATTAATCATGTTTGATTATATGGAATGGAATTAATTGATAATGTATAATAATTGTGGTTTTTATGCTAAAATTTATGATGTGATAAATTATTTTAAATGGAATTTTAATAAATATACGAATTAAAGTTAAATATTTTCTTTTGTGTTGGATTATGATTTATGAGTAATTAAATATGTGTTATGAAAGGAAAAAAAATATGATTTAAAAATGATATTAATAGACATTTAATTCACATGATAAATGTACAAATGAATATTAGTTCTTAGATAGTTAGTTATTTCATGAGTAATATTGGTGGTTGTCTTATAAAGGTATGATAGTTATTAATGGGTAGTCATAAGGAAATAGTTGGATAGAAGAGTTATTAGATTTTTTCATATTCACCCAGGGGATGGTAATTGTGTGTAACTATGTATAACTATATTTCCATGTTATTTATATTCCTACTCTACCTGAATCTGATGAACTAACCAATTCCTGAACATTTTTAGTTATGCTCTTTTCTTAAACATCCATATTATAGAGGGTGAATTAGTGGATATAAATTGCTTCATTCTACTGGTTTTGTATTAGTATATTTTATGATCCTATTTTTTATCTCATGTATAGATACTTTTAATTTTGGACTAAATCATTTTTATAGACCTAATATGGATGCTTAATGATTTTATTTAGGTTACAAGGGTGTGTAAGGATTGTTCGAATCATGGAACCAGAGAAGGTGGGGAAAATATACCAGCCACATAGTTAGGATTAATAGTGAGATCAAGGAAACATTGTTAATTCTAACAGTGTGGATCAATATAGTGGTGTGGAATGGAACGCATGGTTTTCCCTAACCATGTGCTAAGGGACACATGACAGTGTAAAAAACTACAAACATATTGTAGAGGTGTTTTCATGGTTTTCACATGGTTTCCCTTACTGTTAATCTAACCCTGGGGGATCCCTTTCTTACTGTAGAAGGTTCATGGTTGGTAGAAAGTTTGGGCAACCATTTTACTAAACCATGCAATGCCTTTTTTGGTCTATTTTACAACCCTTTCACATATATTATATTAAACCTAAACTCATCATCCTATTTTCATTATAGTATATATAAAATGCTCCTCTTGTCGCATTTTCTTCTTCATTTTTCCACTTCATAAGTATTTGATCATATTTATCTTTCTAGAGTCTGACTAAAGCATTGTTAGTCCAATTGCATCTGCACCGGTAAGATCATCAGTCATTTTTAGCTATTCCTCTATTCTATTCCACGTGATTAGTTTATTGAGGTACTTTCTCTTACAACCAATTTTTAGGGGGGTTTTCCATTATTCATATCTAGTTCAATGTCGGCCGAACTACATGCTGATACTAGATGAGGAGGTTCATATGATAATGACATAGTTGGTCTATAAATTATTCCTCATATTTTGATGTTTCCTAAAATGTGTCATTGTGCTGCATGCTGGTTTCATTTTTTATTTCCCCCTAAATTGTAATTGTCCTAAATTGGATTCAATGTTTTAACCTAAACATCTTAATTAACCACATGTATTTGATTATCTTCTATGTATCCGTCAATTTGGTTGTTCCCTATTATAAGCCTAATCGGCCCTTGAAGCTCCTATACCTAAAACAAAAAGTTTTGTCTTTAGCATTAAATTTTGATGTTGATACCATGTTGATATGGATTGAATATATTATAATATTATGACTAGTTTCCATGTTAAATATAAAAATAATGAATCAGTTAGAGGTGAGAGGTAAGATTATGTTTCCTAATTTAAATTGATAATGGTTACAACCTTATCGATATCAAATGATAATGAATTACGAACTATTCCTTAGCATTCATTAAAAAAAATGGATATTATTAAGAATTTTTTGTTAATATGATCCATATGCTTGTAAATAATTGTTATTGATTCCCCTTTAATTTCTATATGGGCATGATGATCCGTTATAAATAAATTCAATTGTCATAGAAACCCTTTTTAATAATGAATGTGCATGATGAACAATTTTTTTTATAATGAATGAGCATGGTGTCCCTATATAAATATGATACTATGCATGAATTGATTCTCATTTTATATGGGAATTTAATCCCTTATCATAAAATCATGGAATCCCTTCATAGGTGGGAATAGATTCCCTTTTGGGAAATACATGGCCTGGAGTCTCTTATTAATGTGATAATAGGAAAGTTGTCCCCTATACAGATGTGATATTGGGAATGGAGTCCCACATAAATGTGATACTAGTCATGATGTCTGCTATAATAATGTGATACTATGAATGACATCCCATATAAATGGGATAACAGTTATTGTGACCGTCGAGACCTATTTAGAGCTATTCTGGCATGATCCAAATAATGTAGTGTCATCCTACTTTCCTTTCAGTAACTGAAGATGAACAATTGATGGTTGTTATTACTACTCTATTTATTCTATACTCACCTTAATATATTATATACACCACTTAATACATATAGACTGTTGGGTGGTTACCTAATAGGATTATATATCACACCTTGTTTGGGTTGCCATTGGGAACCCAAATAGACTACATGCTCTCAAAATTAGATTATGGTAAGTGTCCTCATATGAATGTTTGACTTCATGAATGACATATGATAGAGATAGTAGAAGTATATTGTATTGGACCTTGGGTTTCTAGATATAATTTTTTTTCTTTTGTTCCATTTATATTGAATTAATACCTATTATTTGTAACCATGTTTTTCAACTTAATAGATACATGAGATAAATCAATATCCTTCATTAAATGATCCATTTATTAGTTGATATATGTTTTTTGGTTATTTTTATCAATTTCCACTGCTAATCCATTTTTTATATTACCTCTTCTATTTATCTAATTGGTATACTATTGTTCTACATTGGTAATGAGGCCATAGTCTCTCTACTAATACAACCAGGGACCTCACTGCTAGTCGGTAGCATCATGTGATTGGGGAGATTCACTTGATGACATGTGACTAACTGAGATCAGGGAACTGTAGAGTGACATACATGTCTAGGACGTCACAAACTGGAATTAATTGTTTTTTTTTGACTAATTATTATAAGATAATTGACATGAGATTAGGAAGTTATGGTGTTCAGTAATGAGTTTTTCCTGGGCGTAGCTAACCCATGTACGATGAAAACCTATATTTCCATGAATGTAAATTAAACTTTTCTACTTTATATTAATTATAGTTGATATTATTCCACTATTTTGTGATTCCCTTGAATTTTGATACTATTATTAATTGAATTGGAATTTATTTTATATCCTTAACCGATGATATTTTCTAAAGGAATCATTGAGGATGCATCATATTAGGAACTTTATAAGAAATTCACATTCCATTCATATTCCATGCCACATTTGAGAGGGGCCTCAGAGCGGCCTATTTCTTCTCTCCTGAAGGGCTAGTGTTTCCTCCTCCGTAGCCGCTCCCTTCCCTCCTCTGGTGTTATCGAACATCTTGACCATGGATCCTTCGTGTAGGCATCGACTTTGTTTGCTATGGCACTTTTTGTCTTCGTCGGATCTGGTGAGGCCGCATCTTCATCGCCATTCATGATGGAAGGCTTTGGTGGGCCTATTTCAGATCTAGGAGGTCGGAGGTTCTCATCGGGCGAGGGATTCTCAGTTCGGCAGGAGTGGCCTCGATCTGTCTTCGGCTGCTCTGGCATGGCTTCATCCTGCCATGCCCAACGGGCATTTTCAGTGGGTGTTGCTTCCGATATGGGCAGATTGAGGCAAGGAGGCATCTCGGATCTTGGATCGTCATCAGTGGTTGTGGCTCATCGTCAGCCAAAGAAGGGTGCGGAGGGGGGAGGGCCTCTTGGTTTGAGATTCTGGCAGTC
This sequence comes from Viscum album, assembly GCA_963277665.1. Taxonomy (NCBI): domain Eukaryota; kingdom Viridiplantae; phylum Streptophyta; class Magnoliopsida; order Santalales; family Viscaceae; genus Viscum; species Viscum album. Next base: position 881,216,555 of record OY728129.1, on the reverse strand, counting down.
CTATGGTATTTTTCCAGGTCTTCTCTTGATGGATGTTGTGTTAATTTTTGATTGTGTTGATTGCGTTGATTTGGAAGTTCTGCAGTGTGCTTTGGTGGTCCTGTTGTGTGTGATGAATGAAATTGGATGTGAAATGGGTGTTTTAGTTGTTCTGATTCTCTTGTTGGAGGTGAAATGGAAGGACTTTTGGGGAACCCAGACAAGGTACAAGGTTTTGATTCAGAAGATGTTTGAGCTGGTCATCTTCTGAAGGCTTGACTTTTCAAATTTGAATGATTGAGAGGGTATGACACAACCATCAGTACCAAGCCTGTGAATTCTTGCACGGGACATATTGCTGAGAATCCGTGATTTGGTGGAGGCGTGCCTTAATGATATTTATGCTCGGTGAGGCACATTTTTTAGTCTTGTCCTGGGTTGCAACCCTCTTGTTTTTTTCGAATTTTTTTGATGCCCTGATGTCCTTGAAGTGTTGGTTTTTCCCTCATTACCATTAAAAGGGGTCTTATCCAAAATCAATAAAACTTTCAGCCTTCAGGGTATTCAGTCAGTCATGCCACATTGGAGCATCATGTTAATTGCATTTCCATTGATTTTCATGACTTCTTGACCGATTATAAATATAATTTTTGTCATCTAATGATTTTCTTAAGTGATTGAGAAAAAATATTCAGAACATAGAGCATTTTCCATAATCTAAAAATGAATTCTAATAAAAGATATGGTAGACCCCCTAAGTATTCAACTATGGAATGTTCATTCATAGATCATTGGTTGTATGAAAATGAAGGTTTTCTGTTCTGGATTGATGGGATTCCAAATTTCATTTCATAAGGTGTATGAGACCCTATGAATCCAAAGTGGTGAATCATTTGGTTCATCCATTTGAATTGTATTGAAATTTTATTATGCATTAAATGAATATAAAATTGAAATTAAAAAAAACATGGCAAAGACCCAACCATAGTAGTGGAAAGTACGTAGCATCACTATTGTTTGATATAACTGTCTTATCACCCTATCCTGACTCCTTGAACTGGCATATTGGTGCAAAAAAACTACACATAAAGGTATTTTACATGTTTTACTTATATATCTATGAATTTTTCCATTATCAAAATCTATATTAGGTGTGTTTTTAGTAGTTATGGAGAAATTCCACCATGATGTACTCCATTCATAAACTAGAAGGGTGGTGATTATCATGCCCTAGAGGTGGTGGGTCATGAGAAAAACAAATTACCTATGGTATTGGAAACATTTCATGTACCCGTCATGGGTCATGATTCCCAGTTTTGTGGATATTTCCTATGACTTATATATTTGATAAAGGGAGTTCCACGCTCTCCCTATTTAATGGTAAAGAGGAATTGGGAGTTCCAACAGAAAAATCCACCGACTGATTTAGGGGATGGAAGACCACATGTTGTAGAGTTATTGATCAACACTATCATGTCTATATTTTAAAATATGAAGAATACTACTGATAATGGATTTATACTCTCTACGTATATTCTATTAGGATCCATCAAAAATAAGTGGGATATTCTGAAGAGGGCTGGTCAGTTTCGGGAAGCGATGTTGAGGGACTTCCAGTTGAGAATCCTTGATTAATTCATTCTTGAGACTCTAAGGGCTGATTATTCCATGTAATTCATGAGATTTCAGTAGGGTTTGATGGTCGTGATGGACTAATTATCTCATTTTATAGAGGTTCAGCAATTAATGTCTATCTATATTGCAGATTAACCAATGAAAATGAGATGATTTGACAATAGTCTGAGGAATCGTATTTATTACCAAGGTAATGTTTTCTAGTTGATTTCCAAATATGATATAGTGAACCAATCCCTTATGAGTGAAAACTAATGTAATTTGATAGTGTGATCTAGTTTAGTTCAAACCCCAAGAGAATGTAGTTTTTGTTCTAGCGATCAGGAGAAATTTATTAAGATTGATCCCATGAGTAGTGTCAGCTGGTTTCCCCCAAAGGATAGTTATGTGGTATGTCATTAGTGTGGGAAGCATCAGAATAAATGGACCTAGTGTCTTGGAGACCCTGTTGATGTATAAGGTTGTGGTAGATTGGGGATTCTTTAGCATTTCTACAATAACTTCTCATCTATTTTGACTGTGATAGGGTTTTTCAATCACCAACATCCGGATTAGGTTCAGTAGCACCTCACCAGGTAGGTAGATAGAGTACTACTATCCATATAGGAAAAGAGGGTGGTCATGGTTGTGTTATCCAGACTTCATATATTCATCACCAATAGAACGGAACTACTCCCGGTAATCATGTTGTAGCATCGGGTAAGGGATAAGGCCATATCTATTCATTGCAGCATATACTAGAGGTGCAGGATGTTGAGCCATCTTCTATTGTATGTACTATTCTAGTAGCATGTAATATCATTTCTACCTTATTTAATTCATATGAATTACAATACATAATATTTTTTCATGTTTTTGAGAGTCTTGGAAAACATGATGAGTAATCTTATGGTGTAATAATTATAGATACACCTTTGGGTATAAGATCACAGAGTGTACTCTAGTGAAGGGACTATCATCACAATGTAAAAAACATAGTTTCATATATATCCAATTTTTACTTGACATGGCCATATTTTTCTTCAATATGAGGATGGATATATTGGTTATTGATCATGCCTATGTAAAATGTAATCTTCTGAGGGTGTCATTTATTTCACAAAAGGGTGGTATGTATATTTAAAAAGGATAGTGGGATGTCTGAGTGGGTAGAACTTGACCAGAACATCATGGGCTAGGTTGAGTCACCATATATATTTCTAGCATCTACCTAGAATAACAGGGACTACATCAGACTAAGTTCCCTCCTATAGTTGAATAATTCAATAATGACTTCCCTAATGAAATTTTAGGACTACATCATAACAGTGATGTTGAGTTTACTATCGAGCTAGTCTCTGGATCTGCACTGGTATCCATTCCTTCCTACAAGATGGCTAATACTATGTTTTTGGAGCTCAAGAAGAAGCTAGATTATTTAGAAGAAAATGCTTTCTTCTGGATCATTACATCACCCTATGGTTCACCGGTCATATTCACCAAGAAGTCATATGGATCACTTCAAATTTTCTTGCATTACTAGAAGTTAAATCACCATATAGTGAATAACCATAATCCTTTACCACATAATGAATATATTTCTCACAAACTAAAAGGAGTTTGGGGATTTTTGAAGATTGAGAGAAGATTGAGATATTATCATGTTTGATTAAAATATTCAAATATTAAACATAGAAATTTTTGTAGTTGATATGGCTTATATGAGTATCTTGTGATGTTCTTTGGTCTTACAAATGTGTCCTACATCCTTAAGTATTTGATGAATAGATTATTCCATCCATATTTGGGTTCCTTTTTCATGGTATATGTGTTAGATATATTGGTCAATTATCATACTGAAAGCGACCATGGCACTCAAATTGAGATAATTTGGAATACATTGACACTGTGTTTGGTAAAATTTTAGTAAAAAAATGAAATGATTTGATATTTTTTAAAATATCATAAATGGAAAGAAATGATTCTAATTTCTATCATTTGGTTTGGATCAATAACTTAATAAAATAAAATAAATTACTTGGATTTATCTCCCTCATGTTTTGGTGAAACTTTTTAAAAGAAATGAAAAGAAACTGTTTTGGTAGAAATGACAAAAATAACCTTTGTTAAAAAATTACACATACACAAAGAATTAAACGGCATACTTTCCCATGATAATAAACAACCACAGATTAGATCCCCATGGACACCACACCTACTACCATGTTTGTCCATCATCAACAATTTATGTTAAACGACACAAATAACCTTTAAAAAAGTATTTTTATTAATTTTTGTGACAAATCAAAACACAATAATTTTGACATTAATCAATCGTTATCTTTCATATCACCAAAATTAGAGAAACATTAAAAATATAACATTATTAATACTAATATTAAAATTTTAAAAAATTATTTAAATATAATAAAAAATATTTATATAATTTAGTAATTCAAAATTATTAATTCAAGGTAATCGAAATTATAAATTTGAAATTAATAATTCAAAAAAATTATTAATTTAAAATAATATTTAATTCAAAATAATTTCTAATTCAAAACATTTTTTAATTCAAAAAATTTATTAAATCAAAATTATTTATAAATTATTTATATAAAAATTTAATTCAAGATAATCATTATTATTTATAATAAAAATTATTGATAAATTATTTATAATTATTTATATACACATAATTTTTTATTATCAAAATTATTTATATACACATTTTCATAATTATCTATATTTGATTTTTATTTTTAAAAATGGTTTAGTATAGCTATCAAATGACATATCACGCATGCTACAAAGAAAATCCATAGACAAATGGTATCGGTACTTGACCTAGAGACCAGCACCCCCAAACAATATTTTCATAGGTATCTAAATATTTTTGTCCCACACACTAAAGTTAATAATATTCTTTTTCTCATGAAAATATGTTGTTTACCTCAAGAAAATATTTTTTTCTTTTATTCTTATTATTTAAAATTATTTTTATTTCTATAAATATTAATAGGTACGGTGTGAAAATTTGATAGAATAAAAGATGTGAACATTGTTTATATATTCATATATGGAGAATATTTGAAATTTAAAAAACACCACAACCCCCATAAAGTTTTTTCATCCAAATCATCTTAATTGTGGGATGACTCAAAATGGAAGGTTAGAGAGAAACATTTCTCCTCGTCCCATTCCCATCATATTTCATTTGACCAGATTTTGTCTCCCCAAATGACATTATTCATTTTCCATCCCTCCTAATCATTTATTTTATTCCCGACTCTCGGCTACCAAATGAGGTCTGAGAGAGATCCAATTATATTCGAAGCTCAGTAAATGTCATTTCCCAATCAAAATGGTATGCTTACTAGGTCCCATTATATCCGTGGAATTATTTTCTATTGTCCTAGATAAGGTGAGTGTTTTGGTTCCCTAGGATCATCTTAAAAACATCTTTGATAGGTGCATCTTCTTGGTAATAGTTGGTTATTATATTAGTTTTACGTAGGACTTATAATTCCTTGATAAACCTCTTACTAGACATACAAATTTGGTTATGATTTTCATGTGGTTAAAATCATGTGAGAAGGACATCTATAAAATTAAAGGTTGATTGACTTCAGCATCAATAATGATTCTGGTTGAGCTGGGAAAGATCTATATTGTCCATTGGGATGCATCAATTATTAGTCAAGGATTAGTTCTGATAGAGGTAGTTATATTCAATTCATATGGGTGGTGGAATTCGAAGCCACTTGAGTAGAATTACCCGACACAGGATCTTGAGTTTTTATTTGGTGTACACACCTTGTGTTGTTGGAGGAATTACATTCTGGGAGAGAATTGTTTTTCTATTTATGGAACACAAGATCCTTAGGTATATTATTACAGAATGAGAAAAAATATTAGTGTATGGAGTTGGGTTTAATATCTCTAATCATATAACATCATTCTAGAAAATATCCCTTGGAAAGGAAATGTAGTTGCTGATGCTCTTATCTGGAGGACTCAAATACAGGAAATGAAGGAGACCAATATCGAATGGATCATTATGGATGTAGTTTATTTGATTCATAAAAAGGTTCAAGACTATCTGGGGTAGTGTATACTAATATCACTATTAGTGAAATATTCATTACTAGATATGGTGAATATGAAGTAGTTTTCATATCCATAGGTCTTGGTCCTCTGGGAGAGAATTACTAGTGAGGACCTGCCTACGAATTATACTATAGATGATGGTGACATCCTTCCTATAAATGGTCATATTTGGAATCCAAACTATATGAAAGAGGACCTAATGTAGGAATCACATTATTTTTAGGGGGATTCCCACATGGGTTTCTCAAACATTTATCGTGTCATGGGTCTGCAGTATTGGTGTCTAGGGATTAAGTGTCAGATATCATGTTTTGTCACTAAGGAATATTTATTTCAGTAGGTGAAGGTAGATCACTTGTGACCTACATTTATACCATATCAATTACCAGTCTAAGAATGGAAATGGGAGGATGTTTCCATAGAAACTTTCATCATATTACCTTGGTCACATATGGGTAGTTCCACTGTTTGGGTATTCATTGACCGACTGATGAAATTATCTTAATCCATTCATATCTAAGAGACTTTATCTATCAAGGATATGTAATTATTTCAGTTAACAAGATCTTACTGTCAAATAGGTTCCATAATATAATCTTTTCATATTGGGATGCTCAATTTATATCGAGGTTCTGGATGGGGTTGTAGAAGGCTGAGGGTACTCCAGTGATTCTGAGAACAACCATTCACTCTCAGACTTATGGTCATTTGAAATGCAATATAACTATTCTATAAGAATTTATCTAAGCATGAATCCATTATTTAAATAGATATTGGGATCATTCTATCCCTCTCACGAGTTCTCCAAAAATAATCGTTATCAAAATAAAATTCAGATGGATATTTATGAGAACCTATATGAGAAGTCATTTCATTCACCCTTATCATTGTTAGTGGCATGAGAGGTAGCACTAGTCATTCCTCGTCTCATTCACGATACTTTGGAGTTGGTTTAAGTGATTAAGAATCGTGTTTTAATATCCCATCCTAAACATTAATCATACATTGATTTTCATCAACAACCTCTAGTGATTTAGGTCAAGGATCATGAATTCATTCAGGTATCTCCAAGACTTCGTAATTGTAAGATACAAAGACATGTAATGTTTTAATCACACTTTTGAAATCCATTTGAGAGTCTTGGGAGAGTCAGGTCGGTAGTCTATTTTTTAATATCAACTCACAGGTTCTTTCGCATCCACGAAATCTTCCACATTTCATAGCTTCATAGTTATCATGCCTACCTAGAAAAAAAATTTATCCCGAGTATCTTGAGAATGGTGTTGATGCTTCCTTCAAGGAGTATCATATATGCATCATTATCTAGAGCATAAAGTCTCCCCAGGATAGGTTTTTTCCTTGAGTATGGGTGTTATGGAAACACGGTCATTTACAAGATGAGACATTGGAGAGGGAGGCCAATGTACATGTCACATGGATATTATTATCCTCCAAGGGAGTTTTATCACACTTGGAATGTGAACTCGAATACGATGTCCTTTATAGGGGGAAGACTGTAAGAACCCAATTGTTATATTTTGTAATGATCCATTTAATTTTCATCTAATTCCTCCTTATGGACCAAATATGGATACCTAATGAGTTTGAATATGTAACAAGGTTGTATGTGGATTGTTTTAGACTCATAACCCCAGTTGATGTGAAAAATAGATTGTCCACATGGTTAAAAGAAATCATGGGATCCAGGATTCATAGTTACTTCTAACCATGATGGGTAGTATAGTGGGGTGGAATAGGGAACACGGTTTTCCCTAACCATGTTCTAGGGGCCACATGGCCTTGGAAAAAATACAGACATATTTTTTCATGGTTAACACATAGATTCCCTAACCATTCTGCTTTACCATGTGGGAGACCCTCCCTACAGAATAATGTTTACGGTTGGTGCATGGTTTGTCTAACCATGCAGGCCATCTATGTGATTCTTTTTTGGGTGATTTTATGGTTTTTACATTATATTATATTAAACTAAAACCCATCGTCCTATTTTCCTTCTCTCATATATAAAATTCTCCTATTCCCACATTTTGATCCCACTTTTTCCTGTTCAATAGTATTTGATCATGTTCATCCATCTGAAGACTGATTAAAGCGTCATTAGTCTCGTTTGATTTGAACTAACAAGATATTGAATCTTATTTATTCGCTGTTATTTTCTACACTACATGATTATGTTATTGATTCACATTCCCATATTCCCTATTTTGAGGGAATTGGTCGATTCATTAGATATCTTAAAATCCAGACTCAACATGAGGCTGATACTGGATAAGGAGATTCATAAAAGTATGAAGTTTGGGTTTTATAAATTATTCTGCATGTTTTGATGTTTCTTAATTGGAATTGTTTTCCCCCATACCGATTCCTCAATGGTTAATTAACGCACGCCTGTCGTGGGGTGTGGCAAAAGCGTATTTAATTTTCCTAATGCAGCACAGTGGCTGACCAGGGTCGTCTCACTTGAGGAGCGTTACAGTCGGTTCAATCACTTATACTAATTCACTTAATCTAATTTTTATTTCTTTTTTTATATTATTTAGGAATATATATATTTTTATAGTTTTAGAAAATTTGAAATTTAAATTAAGCAATGAAATATTAAAATCTAAATGAAAATTATTACAGAATGAAATTATAAAATAAAGGTATTGGTCCTAGGTTTGGATAACATGAGTCCATTCATTATTTGTTGATTATTTAAATTATATTTGATAATTCATTTAGTGAAACCTCATTAATGAATTACATCCCATTGATTTATTATGTGTCTGATTTTAACATGCCTTAGGCACACCAAACCACACCTCCTCCAGTAATCCATTGCGAAGTGCAAAGAGATCACAATGGAAAGATGGAAGAGAGATAATAAAAATTAAAGATATAAGTGAAAAGGGGTGGAAGAAGAAATGGGAAACATTTAATAAAATGATTATGAATGAATTACATAAGAAATTAAAACTAAAATAAAAAAAAGGAAATAAAGAAATATAAATCCTAAATGGCCCTTTGGACTCCTTTCCTTGGTGCCCTGGATGTTGTTGGGAAGGAATTGGAATGCCTTAGAGAGGAGGAGCTCCCCTCCTTTTATAGGCAGGTTCTGCCCTCAACGATTTGTCACGTGTTTGGACCCATAAATGACATCCTCACGCGTTCCACCCTTAATAAATGTTGTTTTAAAATGTCTTGGACGTTCACCCTAAAAAATTTAAGAGCATTTGGACAAGTGATGAATGAGTTACGGCCAATTTACTCTGAGAATTTATTCTGTTAAGTCAGAATCATCAAACCGCAAACCACCGTTTTGTAATGAATTAATATCCCTGAAAACGGCCATTTAAGGCATTTCCCCCTTAATGAAACTTATTCCCAATCCTCTTATCCATCTGTCCACAACATTTCAGCTCCATTAAAGTCGTTTTGAGCGAGTTATGGATATTTTACGGAACCTTCTTTTTTCTGGATGAAATTTCCAGGAAGCTTCCTTGGTGTTCTTGAATAATCTTCAACTTCATTGAATTTTTTGGATCTCAAGATGGTCGAATCAGATCCTGGTCCAGAAGACAAAGTTGAAGGAAATAAAATTAGGATTCTAAAAAAATTATAGTCATAAAATTTGGATTTATATTTTTTGTAAATGACCAAAATACCCCTGTAGTGAAAATCTGTCCAAAATGCAGAATTTGGTCATTTTTGCATTTAAACTTAAAATTATTATTAAATCCAAAATTGTTACATATAAGCTCAAAATGTTATCTTGGTATGTTTAAAACAATAGAAATGCATTAAAAAATGTGCAAATTATAAGCCTTGTCAATTCCCCCACACATAAACTATGCTTGTCCTCAAGCATAAAATCTCAACATGGAATTCAAAGGGCACCAATGTCACCGATATTTAAATTTCAAATGGAATAAAATCAAATTATTATCAATGTCTAATCAAATTTTCCAGTTCCACAAAAAATAACAATTTAATTTCCCATTTTTCAAAGAAACAATCAATTCATGCATTTGACTTTTACCCTTTGAAAAATAAGGAAGCTTCTCCATTCATTCATTAAAGCTTCTCAATTTATTATTATTAAACATGCCAAATCATGACCTACCTCACTTTTGAATCTTTTCTCTCATCACTCATGATACAATTAATAGTGGAGTTATGCTCATATCATGAGAACATGCTCCTTACCCATAGGCTTGTAAAGTAACTACTTTCTCCACTTTGTAAAGACAAAACACACATAAAATCATGAGGACTTGCAATAAAGGTTCAAATGACTCTGTGGCTTAGGGTTGGTGGGTAAATGATTGAAATAATTTAAGGCCAGAAGTAGGAGGTTTGACTCTTAAGTACAATGCATGATTAATCAAGTGAAAACACAAGATGAACCTCACTCAAATCCCCTTGAAATGTGAATCACAACACCACTCCCCTTTCAATGACATGGGTCATGAGTCAATAAATGATTACAAAGAATGATATCATCCAAGTTCTCCCTGTTTTTTTGTAAAGCACTAGAAAGGCACATCTTTATGTTTCTTTTTTTTTTTGTAAATCTCCAGAAAGGCACGGCTTTATTTTGATTTTTTTTTCTTTTTTTTATGGAGAACCGGATGAAATGAAAGAAGCATAATGAAATGACGACTCATGCCCAATTTTCTAATAATACATTGCCCAAAATGATGACGCACACATTACACCACCCAAAAGTGATATATATCCCAAGGAACGCACATGAAAGGCCCTTCCCCCACACTCAAACTTGAAATAACCATGCAAAAATACTAAAAGTGTGGGTAGGTAAGGAAAAATTGGATTGTAATGTGGCTTAAACCTATAAGTCAATTTATGGCATCTAAGGGCTTACAAAGGATAAATGTAAATGTGGGTCTTAGGATAAAATGTGGCTAGCCAAAGAGATGCCTCAATCATTTTAAATGTGGTTTTGTACAGTCATGGCTTTGACAAGTTTCAATACAAGTTCTAGTAGGTGGAACGTCCCAAGATCCCTCAAGAAATATGCTCAAGATAAAATAGGAAATATGTGGTCTAGAAATCCTCTCAGGAATGAGAATATGATATTGGACAATCACTTATGGCATGATTAATAATAACCAATTAATTCACATGAATTTCAGAAATTCAAAGAATGAAAAATGGAAGGGAAATTTCATTTACATGAATCAATTAATTCCCTTAAATCCTAAGTCCTTATTTCAATATCATTGCTTCACTTTAATCATTCAACTATCCATTTTAATAATTCAATATCATTAACATAGAAATCTAAAACATGGAATCACACGATTCCTAAGAAACTCATGTCTCCTAGATAAGTTGAGTAAAACATTAATTCAAGTGTGGGTATGCAATTCTTATCATTAAATCTCAAAACAAGTTTTGGACAAAAAATTTAAGGAGTTTAAAATTTAAAATTTAAAAATGAACTCTCTTTGGAAAGAAAGATTCAGTCCCCTTTAACAAATTTTTGGGGCTTCCTTCTGCCATCATGATCCTACAAAAGAAAATTTCAAAATTAAGAACAAGTATCATGTCATTAAAGCTCAAAATGATAAGGAGGAAAGGGATGAATGCTAAACTACTTATAAGAAATGAAATTGAAATCTAAATTCCTATAAAGCAAGGGATAAGTCTTGGTACGATCCCCCAAGTGGGCCCTGAATTTTTACTGCCTCCAGTGGGCAGTACCAGCTGTTATCCAAAGTATGATGGTGCATGTAGCTTCTTTGATTTGAACCACCACATGTGGCTTTTCCCAGCTTGTAGTTCATTGTTCTTGGTGAGGGGAATTCCATGTATAGAGTACACCAGATCCACGCCCTTCGCAATGTGGTATAGCTTGCATGGCGGGGGTAGGATGAAGTATGGATCCTCCTCCTCATTAGTTTCTACTTGTGCAACGTGTTCTTCAAAATCCAGTGGTTGCTCCAAATGTGCTGCATGAAAAGAATAATCAAAGGGACATTAAAAATTTAAATTTGAAATATTAATTTCAAAATCTTCCCTTTTAAGGTAGGAAGCTTGTAGATTTGGTTCTTCATGCAGATCCACTGTTATCGTTTCTTGGACTTCCTCAAGCATATGATCAATGTCCTTAGGGAGCTCCAGGTGTCCCTCAACAGGTGTAATTTCTCCTTCTTCATCTTCCTCCAAGCTGATATAAGGATTGAACAAATCTGAAAATTTAAATTCATAAGGAGTGATACTCAAATCAAATTGAATGAAATCAGAAAAATTAGAGTTCAAGGAAGGATCATCTCCCTAAGTTGGTTTTAGTTCAATCACTTATTTGGTTGAAAGTGCCTCTTGGAGTTGATTATCACTGGATGGAGGTAGGTAGTCGGTCTCCTCCATCGTGACTTCAAATTATACTAATTTTTTGGGGTTTTCTTTTAGTGGTGCTGGCTCTTTTTCTTTGCAAGGCTTGGGGCGATCAAGAAGCTCATCACATTCATTCCAGAATTTATCCAATTCTTGTTGATCTCCCACATTTGGCTCAGCAGGAAAGTCATCCTCCTTTTCATCTATCTCGGGTAGAATTGGTTGATTGAGGATGAGTGAGTCTTTAGGTACCCCGAAATTTACCTCTTCTAATTCTTCAATGATGAGTGGTGAAATTTCTTCCACCACTATCTCAGGTTCTTGCTCCGGATCAGGTTCGGGTTGCTCCATCCTTTCACGAACATAGTCCAATGCCCATTCCATTTTCCTCCCCAAATCATCCAGATTATTACTAATCCTTTCAACCCGGTCATTTAGATCACGATAATCAATTTCTGGCTCTTGATATTGCACCTGCGAGTAATCTTCCCATGCATAAAAATTTGAATTTGAATACATCATGGAAAAAAATTAAAGATTTTTCTTAATGAAAATAAAATAAAATATTTACAAAATGTGAATTTTGAAAAAGTGATCGAAATAACTACTTAGCTCCCCGGCAACGGCGCCAGTTTTGATGCACGCCTGTCGTGGGGCGTGGCAAAAGCGTATTTAATTTTCCTAATGCAGCACAGTGGCTGACCAGGGTCGTCTCACTTGAGGAGCGTTACAGTCGGTTCAATCACTTATACTAATTCATTTAATCTAATTTTTATTTATTTTTTTATATTATTTATGAATATATATATTTTTATAGTTTTAGAAAATTTTAAATTTAAATTAAGCAATGCAATATTAAAATCTAAATGCAAATTATTACATAATGAAATTATAAAAGAAAGGTCTTGGTCCTAGGTTTGGATAACACGAGTCCATTCATTATTTGTTGATTATTTAAATTCTATTTGATAATTCATTAAGTGAAACCTCATTAATAAATTACATCCCATTGATTTATTATGTGTGTGATTTTAACATGCCTTCAGCACACCAAACCGCACCTCCTCCGGTAATCCAGTAGTGTAACACCTCAACCGAGAATATTATCCCTACAAGACCCGACTCCACCATATGCCTTTTCAAACCTTATGTAAACCCCAAATCCACCGTATGATGGTTTTTCCTAAGATAAGGGAGGGTAAATTATTAATCAATGAAAATAAATGGAATTGAAAATAATGTCGTAGTGGTCGACCGCCACACCCGTGCAATATTCTCTCCTCCACCACAAATAGATTTAAAACTTTTTTTTTAATTTGAAGTGAAATAATGAATAACTTCATGAGTCCTACCCTATTTCCAAGCCTCAAGTTAGTCACTTTCCATTGCGAAGTGCAAAGAGATCACAATGGAATGATGGAAGAGAGATAAGAAAAATTAAAGTTATAAGTGAAAAGGGGTGGAAGAAGAAATGGGAAACACTTTAATAAAATGATTATGAATGAATTACATAAGAAATGAAAACTAAAATAAAAAATAGTAAATAAAGAAATATAAATCCTAAATGTCCCTTTGTCCTCCTCTCCTTGGTGCCCCGGATGTTGTTGGGAAGGAATTGGAATGCCTTGGAGAGGAGGAGCTCCCCTCCTTTCATAGGAAGATTCTGTCCTCAAAGAGTTGTCACGTGTTTGGACCCATATATGACATCCTCACGCGTTCCACCCTTCATCAATGTTGTTGTAAAATGTCTTGGCCGTTCACCCTAAAAATTTCAGAGCATTTGGACAAGTGATGAATGAGGTACGGCCAATTGACTATGAGAATTTATTATGTCCAGTCAGAATCATCAAACCGAAAACCAACGTTTTGTAATGAATTAATATCCCTGAAAACGGCGATTTAAGGCATGTCCCCCTTAATTAAACTTGTTTCAAATCCTCTTAGCCGTCTGTCCACAAACTTTCAGCTCCATTAAAGTCGTTTTGAGCGATTTATAGATATTTTACTGAACCTTCTTTTTTCTGGATGAAATTTCCAGGAAGCTTCCTTGGTGTTCCGGAATAATCTTCAACTTCATTGAATTGTTTGGACCTCAAGATGGTCGAATCCGATCCTGGTCCAGAAGAAAAAGTTTAAGGAAATTAAATTAGGATTCTAAAAAAATTATAATCATAAAATTTGGATTTATATTTTTTGTAAATGACCAAAATACCCCTGTAGTGAAATTCTGTCCAAAATGCAGAATTTGGTCATTTTTGCATTTAAACTTAAAATACTTCTTAAATCCAAAATTGATACATATAATCTCAAAATGTTATCTTGGGATGTTTAAAACAATAGAAATACATTAAAAATGTGCAAATTATAAGCCTTGTCAATTCCCCCACACTTAAATTATGCTTGTCCTCAAGCATAAAATCTCAACATGGAATTAAAAGGGCACCAATGTCACCAATATTTAAATTTCAAATGGAATAAAATAAAATGATTATCAATGTCTAATCAAATTTTCCAGTTCCACAAAAAATAACAATTTAATTTCCCATTTTTCAAAGAAACAATCAATTCATGCATTTGACTTTTCCCCTTTCAAAAATAATGAAGCTTCTCCTTTCATTCATTCAAGCTTCTCAATTTATTATTATTAAACATGTCAAATCATGACCTACCTCACTTTTGAATCTTTTCTCTCATCACTCATGATACAATTAATAGTGGAGTTATGCTCATATCATGAGAACACGCTCCTTACCCATAGGCTTGTAAAGTAACTACTTTCTCCACTTTGTAAAGACAAAACACACATAAAATCATGAGGACTTGCAATAAAGGTTAAAATGAATCTGTGGCTTAGGGTTGGTGGGTAAATGATTGAAATAATTTAGGGCCAGAAGTAGGAGGTTTGACTCTTAATTACAATGCATGATTAATCAAGTGAAAACACAAGATGAACCTCACTCAAATCCCCTTGAAATGTGAATCACAACACCACTCCCCTTTCAATGACATGGTTCATGAGTCAATAAATGATTACAAAGAATGATATCATCCAAGTTCTCCCTATTTTTTTGTAAAGCACTAGAAAGGCACAGCTTTATTTTTCTTTTTTTTGTAAAGCTGTAGAAAGGCAAAGATTTATTTTGATTTTTTTCTTTTTTTTATGGAGAATCGGATAAAATGAAAGAAGCATAATGAAATTATGACTCATGCCCAATTTTTTAATAATACATTGCCCAAAATGATGACGCACACATTACACCACCCAAAAGTGATACATATCCCAAGGAACGCACATGAAAGGCCCTTCCCCCACACTCAAACTTGAAATACCCAGGCAAAAATACTAAAAGTGCGGGTAGGTAAGGAAAAATTGGATTGTAATGTGGCTTAAACCTATAAGGAAATTTATGGCATCTAAGGGCTTACAAAGGATAAATGTAAATGTGGGTCTTAAGATAAAATGTGGCTAGCCAAAGAGATTCCTCAATCATTTTAAATGTGGTTTTGTACAGTCATAGCTTTGACAAGTTTCAATACAAGTTCTAGCAGGTGGAATGTCCAAAGATCACTCAAGAAATATGCTCAAGATAAAATAGGAAATATTTGGTCTATAAATCCTCTCAGGAATGAGAATATGATATTGGACAATCACTTATGGCATGATTAATAATAACAAATTAATTCACATGAATTTCAGAAATTCAAAGAATGAAAAATGGAAGGGAAATTTCATTTACATGAATCAATTAATTCCCTTAAATCATGAGTCCTTATTTCAATATCTTTGCTTCACTTTAATCATCCAATTATCCATTTTAATCATTAAATCTCATTAACATTGAAATCTAAAACATGGAATCACAAGATTCCTAACAAACTCATGTCTCCTAGATAAGTTGAGTAAAACATTAATTCAAGTGTGGGTATGCAATTCTTATCATTAAAGCTCAAAACAAGTTTTGGACAAAAAATTTAAGGAGTTTAAAATTTAAAATTTAAAAATGAACCCTCTTTTGAAATAAAGATCCAGTCCCCTTTAACAAATTTTTGGGGCTTCCTTCTGCCATCATGATCCTACAAAAGAAAATTTCAAAATTAAGAACAAGTATCATGTCATTAAAGCTCAAAATGATAAGGAGGAAAGGGATGAATGCTAAACTAATTCTAATAAATTAAATTGAAATCTAAATTCCTATAAAGAAACGGATAAGTCTTGGTAAGATCCCCCAAGTGGGCCCTGAATTTTTACTGCCTCCAGTGGGCAGTACCAGCTATTATCCAAAGTCTGATGGTGGATGTAGCTTCTTTGATTTGAACCACCACATGTGGCTTTTCCCAGCTTGTAGTTCTTTGTTCTTGGTGAGTAGAATTCCATGTATAGAGTACACCAGATCCACCCCCTTCGCAATGTGGTATAGCTTGCATGGCGAGGGTAGGATGAAGTATGGATCCTCCTCCTCTTCAGTTTCTACTTGTGCAACGTGTTCTTCAAAATCCAGTGGTTTCTCCAGATGTGATGCATGAAAAGAATAATCAAAGGGATATTCAAAATTTAAATTTGAAATATTAATTTCAAAATCTTCCCTTTTAAGGTAGGAAGCTTGTAGATTTGGTTCTTCATGCAGATCCACTGTTATCGTTTCTTGGACTTCCTCAAGCATATGATCAATGTCCTTAGGGAGCTCCAGGTGTCCCTCAACAAGTGCAATTTCTCCTTCTTCATCTCCCTCCAAGGTGATATAAGGATTGAAAAAATCTTAAAATTTAATGTCATAAGGAGTGATACTCAAATCAAATTGAATGAAATCAGAAAAATTATAGTTCATGGAAGGGTCATCTCCCTGAGTTGGTTTTAGTTCAATCACTTCTTTGGTTAAAAGTGCCTCTTGGAGTTGATTATCACTAGATGGAGGTAGGTAGTCGGTCTCCTCCATCGTGACTTCAAATTCTACCAATTTTTTGGGGTCTTCTTTTAGTGGTGTTGGCTCTTCTTCTTTGCAAGGCTTGGGGCGATCAAGAAGCTCCTCACATTCTTTCCAGAATTTATCCAATTCTTGTTGATCTCCCACATTTGGCTCAGCAAGAAAGTCATCCTCCTTTTCATCTATCTTGGGTAGAATTGGTTGAGTGAGGATGAATGAGTCTTTAGGTACCCCTAAATTTACCTCTTATAATTCTTCAATGATTAGTGGTGAAATTTCTTCCACCACTATCTTAGGTTCTTGCTCCGGATCAGGTTCGGGTTGCTCCATCCTTTCACAAACATAGTCCAATGCCCATTCCATTTTCCTCCACAAATCACCCAGATTATTACTAATCCTTTCAACCCAGTCATTTAGATCATGATAATCAATTTTTGGCTCTTGATATTGCACCTGCGAGTAATCTTCCCATGCATAAAAATTTTGAATTTGAATACATCATGGAAAAAAATTAAATATTTTTCTTAATGAAAATAAAATAAAATATTTACAAAAATGTGAATTTTGAAAAAGTGATCGAAATAACTACTTAGCTCCCCGGAAACGGCGCCAGTTTTGATGCACGCCTGTCATGGGGCGTGGCAAAAGCGTATTTAATTTTTCTTAATGCAGCACAGTGGCTGACCAGGGTCGTCTCACTTGAGGAGCGTTACAGTCGGTTCAATCACTTATACTAATTCACTTAATCTAATTTTTATTTATTTTTTTTATATTATTTATGAATATATATATTTTTATAGTTTTAGAAAATTTTAAATTTAAATTAAGCAATGCAATATTAAAATCTAAATGCAAATTATTACAGAATGAAATTTTAAAAGAAAGGTCTTGGTCCTAGGTTTGGATAACACGAGTCCATTCATTATTTGTTGATTATTTAAATTCTTTTTGATAATTAATTTAGTGAAACCTCATTAATGAATTACATCCCATTGATTTATTATGTGTGTGATTTTAACATGCCTTCGGCACACCAAACCACACCTCCTCCAGTAATCCAGTAGAGTAACACCTCAACCGAGAATATTATCCCTACAAGACCCGACTCCACCATATGCCGTTTCAAACCTTATGTAAACCCCAACTCCACCGTATAATGGTTTTTTCTAATATAAGTTAGGGTAAATGATTAATCAATGAAAATAAATGGAATTGAAAATAATGTCGTAGTGGTCGACCGCCACACTCGTGCAATATTCTCTCCTCCACCACAAATAGATTTAAAACATTTTTTTAATTTGAAGTGAAATAATGAATAACTTCATGAATCCTACCCTATTTCCAAGCCTCAAGTTAGTAACTTGCCATTGTGAAGTGCAAAGATATCAAAATGGAAAGATGGAAGAGAGATAAGAAAAATTAAAGTTATATGTGAAAAGGGGTGGAAGAAGAAATGGGAAACACTTTAATAAAATGATTATGAATGAATTAGATAAGAAATGAAAAATAAAATAAAAAAAAGTAAATAATGAAATATAAATCCTAAATGGCCCTTTGTCCTCCTCTCCTTGGTTCCCCGGATGTTGTTGGGAAGGAATTGGAATGCCTTGGAGAGGAGGAGCTCCCCTCCTTTTATAGGCAGATTCTGTCCTCAAAGAGTTGTCACGTGTTTGGACCCATAAATGACATCCTCATGCCTTCCACCCTTCATCAATGTTGTTTTAAAATGTCTTGGATGTTCAACCTCAAAATGAAGAGCATTCGGACAAGTGATGAATGAGTTACGGCCAATTTACGCTGAGCATTTATGCTGTCCAGTCAGAATCATCAAACCGAAACCACCGTTTTGTAATGAATTAATGTCCCTGAAAACGGAAATTTAAGGCGTGTCCCCCTTAAAGAAACTTGTTCCCAATCCTCTTAGTTGTCCGTCCACAAAATTTCAGCTCCATTAAAGTCATTTTGAGCGCGTTATGGATATTTTACTTAACCTTTTTTTTCTGGATGAAATTTCCAGGAAGCATCCTTGGTGTTCCTGAATAATTTTCAACTTCATTGAATTGTTTGGACCTCAAGATGGTCGAATCAGATCCTGGTCCAGAAGAAAAAGTTGAATAAAATTAAATTAGGATTATTAAAAAATTGCAATCATAAAATGTGGATTTATATTTTTTGTTAATGACCAAAATACATCTGTAGTGAAAATCTGTCCAAAATTCAGAATTTGGTCATTTTTGCATTTAAACTTAAAATACTTCTTAAATCCAGAATTGTTACATATAAGATCAAAATGTTATCTTGGGATGTTTAAAACAATAGAAATGCATTAAAAATGTGCAAATTATAATCCTTGTCAATTCCCCCACACTTAAACTATGCTTTTCCTCAAGCATAAAATCTCAACATGGAATTCAAAGGGATCCAATGTCACCAATATTTAAATTTCAATTGGAATAAAATCCAATGATTATCAATGTCCAATCAAATTTTCCAGTTCCACAAAAAATAACAATTTAATTTCCCATTTTTCAAAGAAACAATCAATTCATGCATTTGACTTTTCCCCTTTGAAAAATAATGATGCTTATCCTTTCATTCATTCAAGCTTCTCAATTTATTATTATTAAACATGCCAAATCATGACCTACCTCACTTTTGAATCTTTTCTCTCATCACTCATGATACAATTAATAGTGGAGTTATGCTCATATCATGAGAACATGCTCCTTACCCATAGGCTTGTAAAGTAACTACTTTCTCCACTTTATAAAGACAAAACACACATAAAATCATGAGGACTTGCAATAATGGTTCAAATGACTCTGTGGATTAGGTTTGGTGGGTAAATGATTGAAATAATTTAAGGCCAGAAGTAGGAGGTTTGACTCTTAAGTACAATTCATGATTAATCAAGTGAAAACACAAGATGAACCTCACTCAAATACCCTTGAAATGTGAATCACAACACCACACCCCTTTCAATGACATGGTTCATGAGTCAATAAATGATTACAAAGAATGATATCATCCATGTTCTCTCTGTTTTTTTGTAAATCACTAGAAAGGCACAGCTTTATTTTTCTTTTTTTTGTAAAGCTCTAGAAAGGCACAGCTTTATTTTGATTTTTTTTCTTTTTTTTTATGGAGAACCGGATGAAATGAAAGAAGCATAATGAAATGATGACTCATTACCAATTTTCTAATAATAAATTGTCCAAAATGATGACGCACACATTACACCACCCAAAAGTGATACATATCCCAAGGAACGGACATGAAAGGCCCTTCCCCCACACTAAAACTTGAAATAACCATGAAAAAATACTAAAAATGCGGGTAGGTAAGGAAAAATTGGATTGTAAAGTGGCTTAAACCTATAAGTCAATTTATGGAATCTAAGTGCTTACAAAGGATAAATGTAAAGGTGGGTATTAGGATAAAATGTGGCTAGCCAAAGAGCTGCCTCAATCATTTCAAATGTGGTTTTGTACAGTCATAGCTTTGACAAGTTTCAATAAAAGTTCTAGCAGGTGGCACGTCCCAAGATCACTCAAGAAATATGCTCAAGATAAAATAGGAAATATTTGGTCTAGAAATCCTCTCAGGAATGAGAATATGATATTGGACAATCACTTATGGAATGATTAATAATAACAAATTAATTCACATGAATTTCAGAAATTCAAAGAATGAAAAATGGAAGGGAAATTTCATTTACATAAATCAATTAATTCCCTTAAATCATGAGTCCTTATTTAAATATCCTTGCTTCACTTTAATCATCCAATTATCCATTTTAATCATTCAATCTCATTAACATTGAAATCTAAAACATGGAATCACAAGATTCCTAAGAAACTCATGTCTCCTAGATAAGTTGAGTAAAACATTAATTCAAGTGTGGGTATGCAATTCTTATCATTAAAGCTCAAAACAAGTTTTGGAAAAAAAAATTATGGAGTTTAAAATTTAAAATTTAAAAATGAACTCCCTTTTGAAATAAAGATTCAATCCCCTTTAACAAATTTTTGGGGCTTCCATCTGCCATCATGATCCTACAAAAGAAAATTTCAAAATTAAGAACAAGTATCATGTCATTAAAGCTCAAAATGATAAGGAGGAAAGGGATGAATTCTAAACTACTTCTAAGAAATTAAATTGAAATATAAATTCCTAGAAAGAAAGGTATAAGTCTTGGTACGATCCCCCAAGTGGGCCTTGAATTTTTACTGCCTCTAGTGGGTAGTGCCAGCTGTTATCCAAAGTCTGATGGTGGATGTAGCTTCTTTGATTTGAACCACCGCATGTGGCTTTTCCTAGCTTGCAGTTTGTTGTTCTTGGTGAGGAGAATTCCATGTATAGAGTACACCAGATCCACCCCCTTCTCAATGTGGTATAGCTTGCATGGCGGGGGTAGGATGAAGTATGGATCCTCCTCCTCTTCAGTTTCTACTTGTGCAACGTGTTCTTCAAAATCCAGTGGTTGCTCCAGATGTGCTACATGAAAAGAATAATCAAAGGGATATTCAAAATTTAAATTTGAAATATTAATTTCAAAATATTCCCTTTTAAGGTAGGCAGCTTGTAGATTTGGTTCTTCATGCAGATCCACTGTTATCGTTTCTTGGACTTCCTCAAGCATATGATCAATGTCCTTAGGGAGCTCCAGGTGTCCCTCAATAGGTGAAATTTCTCCTTCTTCATCTTCCTCTAATGTGATATAAGGATTGAACAGATCTGAAAATTTAAAGTCATAAGGAGTGATACTCAAATCAAATTGAATGAAATCAGAAAAATTAGAGTTCATGGAAGGATCATCTCCCTGAGTTGGTTTTAGTTCAATCACTTCTTTGGTTGAATGTGCCTCTTGGAGTTGATTATCACAGGATGGAGGTAGGTAGTCAGTCTCCTCCATCGTGACTTCAAATTCTACCAATTTTTTAGGGTCTTCTTTTAGTGGTGCTGGCTCTTCTTCTTTGCAAGGCTTGAGGCGATCAAGAAGCTCCTCACATTCATTCCAGAATTTATCCAATTCTTGTAGATCTCCCACATTTGGCTCAGCAAGAAAGTCATCCTCCTTTTCATCTATCTCGGGTAGAATTGGTTGAGTGAGGATGAATGAGTCTTTAGGTACCCCGAAATTTACCTCTTCTGATTCTTCAATGATGAGTGGTGAAATTTCTTCCACCACTATCTCAGGTTCTTACTCCGGATCAGGTTCGGGTTGCTCCATACTTTCACGAACATATTCCATTTTCCTCCCCAAATCATCCAGATTATTACTAATCCTTTCAACCCGGTCATTTAGATCACGATAATCAATTTATGGCTCTTGATATTGCACTTGCGAGTAATCTTCCCATGCATAAAAATTTGAATTTGAATACATCATGGAAAAAAATTAAAGATTTTTCTTAATGAAAATAAAATAAAATATTTAAAAAAATGTGAATTTTGAAAAAGTGATCTAAATAACTACTTAGCTCCCCGGCAACGGCGCCAGTTTTGACGCACGCCTGTCGTGGGGTGTGGCAAAAGTGTATTTAATTTTCCTAATGCAGCACAGTGGCTGACCAGGGTCGTCTCACTTGAGGAGCGTTACAGTCGGTTCAATCACTTATACTAATTCACTTAATCTAATTTTTATTTCTTTTTTTTATATTATTTATGAATATATATATTTTTATAGTTTTATAAAATTTGAAATTTAAATTAAGCAATGCAATATTAAAATCTAAATGCAAATTATTACAGAATGAAATTATAAAAGAAAGGTCTTGGTCCTAGGTTTGGATAACACGAGTCCATTCATTATTTGTTGATTATTTAAATTCTATTTGATAATTCATTTAGTGAAACCTCATTAATTAATTACATCCCATTGATTTATGTTGTGTGTGATTTTAACATGCCTTCGGTACACCAAACCACACCTCCTCCAGTAATCCAGTAGAGTAACACCTCAACCGAGAATATTATCCCTACAAGACCCGACTCCACCATATTCCATTTCAAACCTTATGGAAACCCCAAATCAACCGTATGATGGTTTTTCCTAAGATAAGGGAGGGTAAATTATTATTCAATGAAAAGAAATGGAATTGAAAATAATGTCGTAGTGGTCGACCGCCACACCTGTGCAATATTCTCTCCTCCACCACAAATAGATTTAAAACATTTTTTTTTAATTTGAAGTGAAATAATTAATAACTTCATGAATCCTAACCTATTTACAAGCCTCAAGTTAGTCACTTTCCATTGCGAAATTCAAAGAGATCACAATGTAAAGATGGAAGAGAGATAAGAAAATTTAAAGTTGTAAGTGAAAAGGGGTGGAAGAAGAAATGGGAAACACTTTAATAAAATGATTATGAATGAATTACATAAGAAATGAAAAATAAAATAAAAATACGGAAATAAAAAAATATAAATCCTAAATGGCCCTTTGTCCTTCTCTCCTTGGTGCCCCGGATGTTGTTGGGAAGGAATTGGAATGCCTTGGAGAGGAGGAGCTCCCCTCCTTTTATAGGCAGATTCTGTCCTCAAAATGTTGTCACGTGTTTGGACCCATAAATGACATCCTCACGCGTTTCACCCTTCATCACTGTTGTTTGAAAACGTCTTGGCCGTTCACCCTCAAAAGTTCAGAGCATTTGGACAAGTTCTGAATGAGTTACGGCCAATTTACTCTGAGAATTTATTCTGTCCAGTCAGAATCATCAAACCACAAACCACCGTTCTGTAATGAATTAATGTCCTGAAAACGGCCATTTAATGAATCTCCCCCTTAATTAAACATGTTCCCAATCCTCTTATCCGTCTTTCCACAAAATTTAAGCTCCATTAAAGTCGTTTGGAGCGAGTTATGGATATTTTACTGAACTGTCTTATATCTGGATGAAATTTCCAAGAAGCTTCCTTGGTGTTCCTGAATAATCTTCAACTTAATTGAATTGTTTGAACCTCAAGATGGTCGAATAATATCCTGGTCCAGAAGACAAAGCTAAGAAAATTAAATTAGGATTCTAAAAAAATTATAATCATAAAATTTGGATTTATATTTTTTGTAAATGACCAAAATACCCCTGTAGTGAAAATTTGTCCAAAATGCAGAATTTGGTCATCTTTGCATTTAAACTTAAAATACTTCTTAAATCCAAAATTGTTACATATAAGCTCAAAATGTTATCTTGGGATGTTTAAAACAATAGAAATGCATTAAAAATGTGCAAATTATAAGCCTTGTCATTAATACTTATATTGTAATTGTCTTATATAGGTTTCCATGTTATTAAAATAATGATCCTTATATACCTCTTGTGTTTTAATATATTAGATGGGGATGTCCCCTTGGGTTCGATGTCTTATAAACCAAATTGGACCATTATGGTCTTATTCCCAAAACACCAAGTGGTGTGTTCAGCCTTAAATTTTGACATTGATTCCCTATTGATTTGGATTGAATTTTATGTCATAACTTGGCTAATATTATTGAAAAATATATATATAATGAAATAGTTAGAGGTGATTGGTATTCCCATGTCACCTTATTTAAGTAGATAATGGTTACACCCTTGTTTATATCAACTGAAAATGAGTAATTAATTTTGTATTATATCATATTAAATCTAATGGATATTATTAATAATTTCTGGGAAATATGACCTTTATTCTTCAATATAATTGGGTTTGGGGTCCATTTCCTTTAAATATGGGCATTAAGACCCTTTATAAATAATTTTAATGGACATGGATCCCCTATGTAATAATGAATGGGAATTACCAACCACATGATTTATAATTAATGGGAATAGAGTCCCTTATATAAATATTATAATATAGTGGCATGGAATCCCTTGTGATATGGGCATGGTGTCCCTTATGATATGAGACGACTTCCCTTGTGATATTTATATGATATTGGGAATTATCACCCTTATAAATATGATATTCGGAATGTTGTCCAATATAATAATGTGATACTGGGAATGGTGTCACATTTAAATTTGACACTAATAATGGAATCCCCTATAATAATGTGATACTTGGAATGGGGTCCCATGAAATTCGATAACAATCATTACATACCTTTATTACAATTCAAATTTATTTTGACATGGGTGAATGTATGTAGTGTCGACCTCGTTTCCTTTTAGGAACAAGAGCCAAACCATTTAATTTGTTATTACTGCATTAATTATAATATCTTCTCACTTACATATTGTATTCATGTTTAGATTTTTATAGTCCATTAGGTGGTCAATTAAGAGGATTATATTTC
The DNA here is from genome assembly GCA_963277665.1 of Viscum album. Classification (NCBI taxonomy): domain Eukaryota; kingdom Viridiplantae; phylum Streptophyta; class Magnoliopsida; order Santalales; family Viscaceae; genus Viscum; species Viscum album. The sequence goes on along the minus strand of OY728129.1, from coordinate 881,191,286 downwards.
ACACCCTGTTTGGGCCACTGTTGGGTACCGGAAAATACGACATGCATACAGGCATAGACAAGGAGGAGTGTCCTCTTACTGATTTGTGTTTTCTTACATGACATAGGATAGAGTTAGTATAAAATGATTTGGATGGAGCTTCGGATTATGGATAAAGTTTTTAGAATTTTTGACTTTTTTACAGTACTTCTTCCTACTATTTGTAACAATGTTTTCATGCTTAATAAATATATGAAATACATTATGATCCTTTTGTATATGATCTGGTTTTTAGTTCATATTATTTTCTTGGTTATTCTCATCTGTTTCCACGACTCATCCACTATAATACTACTTTTTATATTTATCTAATGATTATATCAAGTTCCTAATTTCATAATGTGGGTATAGTCACCCCACATACAAACTCAAGGCCCTCACACCGAGTAAATAATCACTATTGTTTGGGGAAATGTGCATGGGGCCATGTGGCCAACCAGGCCTCGGGCACTATTGAGTGGCATATGGGTCTGGGACGTCACATCTATGGAAATTATGGGGTGATATCTTGTAATATTTTTATTAGTAGTGTCCATGCATGGTAGGAGTGTAGTACATGGATTATGTCCTTCATGTTCATGATACCCTACAAACCATGAATTATGATGAGTTTGAAGTTAATGTGATGATATTATGATGTGTGGTTGGAATGATTGGTACATGTTGAGAGTTGTGATTTCCAATTATCATGGTGTGGTAATAAGATCTTATCGAGAGATACGGTTTCCTTTTATGATTAAGGATGATGTTAAAGAAGGGTTGATATCAGAATATGTTCAATATTTGGATATAACAGAGGAATACCATAATTGGATTGGTTATGGGGCATATTTTGTTATATTAAACTAGTATTATGTTCATAATATAAGATTATTTCATGTTGAGTGAGAATTCGTGGGGATGGGAAGGGGTATATTGACATGTAGGTGTTTTTTAGTTCAAATATTTTTTCAATGTGGCATTATTATAGACTTCTCACATTTACAAGAGAGTTCATAATGGGGATCCAACTATGAATAGATTTCACGGTCACCCATATATATATAAACTATTTGAATTTAGATAAACAAGGTATTTTGTTACTGAATGGTACTATAAAAACTTATAATGAATATTTTATATTCATTTAACAACCTAGTAATATTCTAGAATAGTAATTTAGGACACATATTATATTTCATCGAATATATTTTGGGGTTTTTATTTCTATGTTATCTTGGTTTACTTTAAATAATGTTGTATTCATTGGTCTTTCTAAACTTATGTATCATACACACATTCATATATTGTTGAAAACACATCTCTTTATGTGTTTTATTCTCTCGGTGCAAGTCACTGACTGGAAGACTATTAGAGGTAGACTACAACGGTTACATAGACACTATCTCTCTTCTTTAGAGCCCATGGATGTGTACCATTGGAGGAGGTTGGGATAGATTGGTATTAAATCATATGGTTGAATGATATGGTGGTGTTTGGGGGAAATTTAATATCTAATTCTTCATGGGTTGATAATATAATACCATCAATAATTATTTTTACATGACCTATGTATGGGAGACCGTTTAGACATGGGATATTGTGACCCCTTTCGATTCAATGTAACAAAATTTTGTTTATTTAATATACAAACTAATGTGATTATACTTGTTTGGTATAGAAATGGGAGAGGAACATGCATCATTCATGGGTCCACTTAGTTCATTACATGGGTGATTTTTAAATTAATGAAATGAATAGAAATAAATGAATTTTACTAAGTAAATTAATTTACCTCATGTATAAGAGTCACTCATTTCTTATCAAGATTTTAATTTTTCATCAAAACCATGTGATACAGGTTGGTGTGATTTGGATGGATGATCTATTAAACCATAATAGGGTCAACCCAAAGGAGAAATTTGGGTTGTGTCAATGTAAATTGAGTGAAATCTAGTGTCGTTGTTTACCAAATTATAAGTAATGAAACTCTTATATTGTGATGGAAATATTATTGTTTGTGTATTATATTTTGATTGATTTTATATGTTCCAAGGATGGTAATTGTGTCCACTATTAGTTTTTCATATGAGTGGTGGATAATGTAATCAGTGAATATTGTTTCATGAAGAGAGATATGAATCAGTTATCTCCAAGGATGATATACATAATTAGTTCTGCTCATATATTTTATCTCTGATGATAATGTCCATAATATAACTAGAGATTCCATCCCTCCAAAAGTGGAGAGTTTCCATGATGAATCTCAAGAATAGGTTTTATGTAATTTCTTCATTTCTCCCTAGACATCGGTATCGATGGTGATTCTAGTGTTCAGTTCATTGGAGGAACTAGTAGTAATAACTTTAATTATGTAGAAAAGGGATTAATGGTTGTACTGTTGAATTCTTGGGATAATTTCAATCTCATATGGTTAAAATATTTAAGGGTATATTTATTCTGTTTTTATTATTTGATAATAGAAAATATTTATTAAAATGGGTTTTTGCATAATATGTGCTGTTACAGAAGGTTAATAAGTCCCCAAATTGATCACATGTTCCAAATGGAAGATAAGGATTATAACGATTAATTGAAGATAAATTTTTATTTGGAAAAAATGAGGGAATATAATTAAACTCCCATTAAGGAAATATTTTAATGAATAAAATATTATTTTATTAATCATTCTCAAAACACATAGATTTTCGTATAAAATAGTGTTTTTAATTTTTATTTTTTAAAAAAATTCAAATGAGGATGAGACAAATATTGTTTTCTTATGGAAAATTTTATTTAAAACAAATATTGATATTATAAAAAGGATTTATATTTAATAGGATAGTAGAAATTTATTTTAACTTAGTTATGTTCAATATTGATAAATAATATATTATACATTTCATTGTATAATGTGAATGAAACTTTATATCCTAAGGATTATAGGAAATGTTGAAAATGATTATTATGAAGAGTTATATTTAGAGACCTCAAGTAAAATTTAATTTGAAAAAACATCCACGTATTTAGATGATAATGGTGTTAAAATGATTTAAATGATGTTAATAATAAGTTCATAACGACATAAAATTTTTATATATCGAGAAGTCTGTATATAATGTTAAAAAAGATGAATATAATGAATATGGTTCCAATGTCTCACCATTATATAATTATTATTTCATCACATATGATACACACGAACAGTTTTTGTGTTTGATATTTTATGTGATAGTCATATAGAGATGTATTAGGAATTACATAAAGATGTAATGAGTTAAAACCCCTGAATAATGTGTAAGAAACATAATATTGATATTAAAAGATATCATATTCTTCTGTATGAGATAGGCATATATATATGGTTTAGTTCAATTTCGTGACCATGATTTAAAATATAAAATGTATCATTCTATGAAAAATAAGTCTCTGCATTATTATTTGAACACGTAGATTTAACATTAAAAGGATGGGAAATAATAATTAACAACACCATGTTAGACTATGAGTGGTATTTAGTTATTATTATATGTGGTGTGTAAATGGTTGTGATGAAATTTTATGGTTTGGATTAGTAGAAATTAATATTTATATTTAAAACTTATTTTGAGGAATAAAAATGGATTTATTTATTGGATAACCAAGAATTAATACTATATAATTAGTCATAAACTATGTCTTTTTGTATATACGGTTGGTAGGATTCATATTTTTATTTCCCCATACATGGGATTGGAAAGATATATCAAATTAAAACCTCCATAAATTGATACCATTATTTTGATATCCTTTAATATTTTCTAATTATGGGTTATATTTTATGTTGTTGAGAGTGTAATATATTGGAGTTCTACCAAGATGGAATTTATCATTTCATATGATGAGTATGACATCTGGACCATTTATTATGATAGATTGATGAAGTTTTCAACCATTACAAGATAATAAAATTTATGGTCATATATATAAAATTAGGGTAATGTGATTTTCTCATCCATTATGTTGAATTACATGTTATTTATTCATAAATAAAGAAATTTTATACTTAGATCATAAAAATCATATGAGGATTAAATATGGGATTAATATTCTCATTGACTCATGGCCCCTTTTTTAATTCTTCTAATCCCTAAAAATCATTTTTTGTTTCAAACAATACATTATTGATTTGTGTAAATTTTGAAACCATAAAAATAAAAAAAACATGTTATAATAAGTTATAATTATGAATTTTCATCTAATAATCATTTATAAATATTTATTATCATTTCATAGTCATTATTATTTCTACTCATTGGGTATAAATATCTAAATAATATGAATTAGTATCTTCATCCATATTATATGAACCACCATCTAAAGCTACCAATTCCAAATATAACACTAGTTTAGAGTAAAGATACTCAACTATAGCCACATCTTAACTTATATTAATATGATTATATTCAAGAAGAGATCATGATATGTATTAACATGAGAGATGAACACATCCTATCTATAGAAACACCTTAGTAAACATCATAATAACCTTATGATTTATACCTACATCATTTACTCCCCTTATTTTTCAATATAATAAAATTATAGGTTTTGAATATACATATCCATCTTATGGAACATCTGAGAAACCAATATATTAAAATGTTTTCCTTTATAAGATATTAATACATGTGTTTGATAGATATCATAACATACCAAATTGTATATTTTTATGATTGTGTTTATTAGAACAAAATGATTTTACTACCATATAAAATATTTTTAATTTGATTCATTTATTAAATAATATGGATTGACATTTTTATTATGAAACATAAATGAGATAATTATAATTCATAAAATAGAATCACAAAAAATATATCACATATAATCAATATATGTGTATAGAATAATTGAAAATTATGAGTATAAAATATAATAGATATTTATATTATTCAAATATAAGTGATTAATATGGTTATTTTTATCTTTTATGATTTTAAATATATTTCATAATGTTGGTAGTAAAGGTAATGGTTTCTTATCTACATTTTATTTCATTTGGATTTGCGTGATATTCACCACTCTCTTTCTATCCACTCTTTTATACAAACCAAATAGATATTTATTTATAATAATTATAATTCAATGCATGGGATTTAAAAAGATATATATTATTATCTATTTAAGAATGTTTTGATAAAAAGAGTTCTAAAGGAGTACATGTTTTTCCAATCTAAATTTGAATTGCAGATTATTTATGAGTAAATTCCCGTATAAAGAAGTTGAGTGATTATTGACTCTAAAGTACCATATATTAATTTATCCTATAATTATTTGTTTTTTAAAATATTTTTACCATTTCACCTCTTTAGGGTTATAAATTCAACCTACTGACACTTGTACATTTGAACGACCATATCATTTTTTTCATCAAGTTATATTTCTCATCCATCTTTTAATTTTTCATTTTTTATAAACATGTAGTTATATATATATATATATTATATATTATACGCATATTATATATTATATATCAATCATTACACATTTTTTACATTAAATTTTTAAAATTTAAACATGATTCTTTTACATTTATTTTACATTCTCAAAAAAGGATTGAAAGGAAACATCCTTTTTAATTTCATCATCGTGATATCATTTTCATACTGATATATAATTTTTTTCATTTTGAATATTCCATGTAATTCCCCAACCCAATCCACATGGTCTTTGAAAGAATTCGACATGACCTCATGTATTTCTACCCATTAATAAGAGGATTTTTTTATTAAGAGGGGTCCAAATGTCATTAGGTTAGAGACTATAGAATCATTATAAAAGTTTATACACCATGCTATTATCAGAAAATAATAGTAACTAAAATAGTCATATTGAAACTAAACCACAATAAATGTTACATCAAATGGTATATAAGGTATCGTAGAGTCATAGCCAAAAATAATCCAAGGGCCCCCTATGTGTCATGACAAACAATGTATATGTAATAAAATGAAGATAATTAAAGACACTATGGTAACACTATAGATTTCATCCAATAAAAACATCTTAACACTAATCTCTATATCCTTAAATCCTTATTACTAAAACCATACTCGATCATAGATCCATGATCATGAATTAGACATGGGAATGAGGATTCCCATGTGGGGGTCAATATAAAACATGTGCATAAATAATATAAGTTAACATTATTGATAGTTTTAATTCAATATTAATTTAAATGTCCATGAATTTAAAAAATATATCATTTATAGAGTATTTGTGCATTAAAAAATCCATATTGAACCTTAGTTGTATATTATTTGGCTCTATGATCAATGAACATTTATAATAGATGTTTTAATCATGGGTCGATCACAAATCCCCTTCATATATCTCAATGTATCTATAATTTCAAAAAGTATTAGTTGATCCAACAATATCGTCAATCCTTATTTATATCATAGATTTTGAAACATGGTTATCTTATTATTCCCTCTACCATGGGTCAGTTCACATAGTCATCATACCCCTAAGTAGCTTTAGGTATTTCCATGGGTCCTTCAAACCCATTCCTTGTGTACAGATCCATATTTTTCATCAATTCATGTCATAAATACTCCTCCTATAAGGTCTAACCAATCAATGACCATCAACCTGCCACATATTACAAGAAGGAAAACCATCCATATCCAAACATTAACACACTATAGAGAATACCACATATTGCAACAATAGAACATATCATTCATGATTATATATATATATACACACACACAATCACATTTGAAAAAATTCATACATGGGTCTCATGGGCTATACATTCAAACACATGTGATCAATATCAAACAATGGTATTACGATGCAATAACAAATGTTTTTTAAATAATATTTGTTTCCTAGGAAAGTATGTGTTATACTGTATTATACTATACATAAAAAAGAAAAAAATTATCATTAATGATGGCCATTACATTATTCAACTATGAAACGAATTAAAATTCCAACCATTAAGATTGGAATAAAATATAAATTAGAAAAAAAATTCAAAGTTGGAAAATATGGATTTCTCTAATATATTATAATCATCACCCCCAAGAAAAAAACTAAAAAAATAAATTATTTTAGTAAACAAATCAATATAATATAGAATAAAAATATGTATCTATGGGAAAATGGTAGTGAGTGAAATAATGAAGTGGTATTTATAGAGTATAAAGGGAAATGGGACTGTCAACATTTGACTATTATAGGATTGATGGTCAATATATCAATTATTGAATTTTACCATAGGGACTTATACAAATTGGTAATAATTTTTATGTTATAATTAGTGTTTAAAAATAATAATTAAAATGGATAATTAATACAAAAAAGAGAAGTGGTGGCCTCATCCAGTTGAGTAATGTCATTTGAAGGCCATTTTTCAAAACAGGGGATGGTGGTAGCCTCCCTAAGGATAGCCCACAACCAAGACCAATTCTAGCATTAACTAGTGAAGCTATAATGAAATCGCCTATTAGATAATTTTATGTTACTATAAATTGATACTCAATCGATGTTATCCATGCCACTCATTGAATCTCTCTCAATACCACACCATACCCTTTGGTCATACGCATGTGTTATATGGTGATACATGTCAAGGACATAGTAAATTAAATTATAATTCCTTTGTAAAAATAAATTTATTATTTTATCAATTAAATTTTAAAAATATTTTTTCTTAAAAAAAATTTAATTTAGATGAATTTTAAAAATATAATTTTAAACAAATTTTTTTTATAAAATATAACAGTTTCTAAAAACTATGTTATTATTAATAAAATTTATGTTAGTCAAACTATATTTGAAAACAGTCTTATTTAAATATATATTATTAAATAATTTTTTAATTTCCGAGGAAATTTTTATAATTGTCGTAATTTGGATTCTACCTTAAAGAAATTATTTTATTTAATAAATATGGGTTTTTAAATTTATAATTTAAAATTATCATTTTAGATATTTTTTATGTTAAAATAATAATAATATTTGAAATCAAAATTTTGATATTAAGTTATGTTGAATTTATGAGAATTCTCTACAATGCTTTAATTTTTTGTGAATAGTAAAAATACATGTTTTTTTGTTTTTGGTACGTTTAATGACATCAGATTTATGTCATAATTATTGAATAATTAATTAAACATTATCAATGGACAAATATTTTTTATTTTATTAATATTATGAATTTTAATAAATTTAAATCAATATCCAAAACTTATAAGTGACTTTCTAAAGTCAAAAATGGAATGCTTTTCATTAATTAAATTACATTGTTGAAAATTTACTTTTCCATGCCCATCGAAGTAATAAAAATGATTCCTCGTTGTGGTGGATTAAAAAAACATAAAATTTTTCCAAGATGTTTAAATCTATGGGTAATCCATTGGTTTTTTTATTTTCCATAGCTTATTTTACCAGGACCTATATTTAGAGATTATTGTCCAAATCATCCACTTTACCTATAAATAGCCACCCATATATCCATTTACATTCACTCCCAGAACATCATCCATGGAATTCTAGTTCTTTCCTCCCATGTATTCCTCCCATAGTTTTCGCAAATCCCTAATGTTCTATTATATGATATTTATGAGTAACTCTTCATGGTAAGGGGGTTATCCTTCTTATCTATTCTATTCAAGAACTTCCATTTGTATATGTATTATTATTTCATTATTTAATCTCTTTTATTACCCTTTTTATTGTATCCATACTCCCAAATTATTTCTTTTCATTTCGATACCCTTGTCCCCAATCATTTTACCCTTTTCAAAAACCACATTATATACTCATCATACTGCTGAATTTAATTCTAAAATTTCTCTCTCAATGTAAGAAATTATCATTTACATTCTTTTTTTGAGTACTAAAAAGGATTTATTTTCTATGGGTATTAACCAAGATTTAAATATTATTTATTTTATTCGGTTATTTACACCTAATAACCCCCTTCACTTTTCATGGGACAAAAATTATGTAATAATCATGTCTATAAGCACTATTCAAATTCCATGGTTTACATATGAAACACTTTCTTTGTTATCCACATTGTATTAATGAAATGATTGTTAATGATCTATGTGCCTCACATTAATTATGACATATAAAGGTTCCACGCTACAATTATTCCAATTTTTTAGGTAATGAGTTTAATCTAAAGATATGACTCGTTTTACAATTCATTGTTGAATAACCTTGGTAATTTTCATTTATGACACCTTGGTGACAAACCTTGGTAATATGCTTATGAATGTCTCATTTAAATACTATATCCAAATTTCTAGGTAATTTTTCACAATAATTTTAATATGATATTCTTAATGTTCTATAGTTATTTCTATATTTTTATGCCTCATGTTCTTATAGATATTCCTCATGATCTCATAATAAATGTTTCCCATGCTTATTCCCTTATCAGGCCTCATGATCACCCATTTACATTGATTTACCTCCTCAAGTTATGAGATATAGGAAATGTAACTTCTTATGAACCCATGAAGATTTATTTCAAGTGAATTGGATTAATGTTTTATGTTCTAATGTATTATTTTCCTGATTTCAATGAAAGTAATATTTAAATTATCCTTTGTTTTGTTTTGTTTAAAGAAAAGTTTATATAATAAAAAGGTGGGATGCCATAGTGGGAATCTGAGTATGGTTTATTTGTTTATGGGGACATGAAATAAAAATCATTTGTATTAACCCTAGAAAAATGATTAAATATATTAATACATCATGTTTTTTTGGTGATGTAGTAATTAAGTTTTTTCTATTAAAATACATCCATGACTTGACACTAAAAGTGGATATGGCTCTAGGACTAATGTACCTAATGGTAAGAACCAAAAACATCACATTGATCTAGAATTGATTAGGAAATTTTGCATGATTATATTCCTTGATGCACACCTAGTTTGACACTCCCAGAAAAAATGTTTGGTTAATCAAAAGAATTTTATGAAACATTATGAAGAATATGTAGAAAATTTAATTATTATTTAAGAATAAAAAATTAAAGAAAGTTATTTTAAGACATCAAATTAATTTATAATTATAATATTCTTAAAAGAATCATATTTCCAAATATGAATTTATAATTTTATAAAATGGTGAGAAATAGGAGGAACCATGTAAATTATTAATGCAACTGATGACGCACCAACAGCTCTCTGATTGAATCTATAAGGGAAAACATACTATGAATGATGAATAAACTATCCCGAGCTATTAATAATAACAATAAATAAGTCTAGTGGCCAGAATCTGCATGGAGGGAATAACATTCCATTGAGTCAATCATAAATCAATGACCACATTATTTTAGTGGATATACCAACCCATTTATTTCTAAAAAATGGATTAGCTCAATAGAAAATATCTTTTACACAGTCTATTATTCTTAGGAAGAGAAAGTCACTATGTAAGTGTACTACTTGGAAAGAGAATTTGATCAATGGTTGACACTTATTTAAAACATGAAGCCAACAAGGTAGATTTATGTTATGGAATGGGAAGAGTTCAGGGGAATCTCCTTCAATGAATATTTTCCTTATTTGATGAAAAAATAGGAGATGGAATTCATTTATCATAGGATGAAGGAAAATGAACTTTTGGGAAGTAATGAGTTGAAATTTAAAAGACTTGTTGATAAACCTCTAGGATTATTATTAATAATAAGGTTAAGGTTGATAGGTTCTTCAGTGGATTGAGTATCCATTTATAGAAGAATATCGAAAAATGAGACGATGAAAACCATGAAGAGATTATTTGGAGATACATGAAGATTTAATTAGATTTTGGATAAATGATGTTCTCTTATAGGTTAAATAAAAAGAAGATATATGTAGATCACAATTTATTGAGGTACATTGATTATTAAACTGGAGTAAATCAAGTTAGACATCCCACGTGAGGAAAATTTAGTAAGAAGAATTTAGGGAACTTATTTGTTGGGAGTGTAAAATGATTCAAATGTGGAAGAGATATCCATATATCTCTAAAAGTTCATGGTGAGGTGAATGTCAGCTTCTCAGCACTAATGATAAAGGGACAATGTTGTATGCCTAGCCTGAATTTCAATTCTTCAATTGTGGATTGGTTAGGTAATTTCCAAATCAATGTAAAAAATATATAATGGAGGGGAACAGCTATCAACATTAGAATAGGCTAGGGGGGATTTTTGGAATTTACTAACATGAAAGATGATGTCGGCACTCCAAATTATGTGGTGGGAGGTACATTCATTCTTCTGTCAAATCTAGAAAGTACATTGTTTGATTTTGGTTCTACACCCTCCTTTATTTCATTCATGTTTTAAATGAATGTAGAATATATCCTAAAGATTCTAGAATTATAGTTATCATTCAAGACTTCTGCAGTGATTATTCATGATTCAATAATGTGTAGAAACTCTCATATTGACATTGGTGAGAATAATATCTTCGAAAATATAGTATTCAATCTCATGGTGGAATTTGACACTACATTATAGTGGAACCAACTCATAAAGTATAATACTATTATAAACTATATAAGTAATGAAATATTATTAGTCATGAATGGAAAAAATATAGTTCATTTCAATGGAGAGATATCTTGACCTGATCATTGTCCAAAAGCACCTCCCTTAGTCTTCTTTAGTGAAATGAATAGTGAAATGATATAATGAAATAAAAGTATAAGGATTTAAAATTTCCTATTAACTGTTGGATACGTTTACATATTTCCTAAGGAGTTACATTTTCCTCCCCTAGAAAGAGAGGAAGTGTAATACATTGAACACATACCTTGATCCAAGATTATATAAAAGACGTCATAAAGAATGTAAAATGTTGATTTATTGGTAATAAATAAAAAAACCATGATATTCAGGAGAATAGATTTATTTGACCAAGTGTGTCTCCATGGGTATCATCTCTTCACATTGTATGGAATAATTATGGTTGAATTTTATTATTCATGATTAAAAATATTTTCATCGGATCACACTGAATAACATGTACCCTCTCCCAAGGATTGGTGATTTATTTTAATAACATTATGGGGATCAATACTTCTCCAAGGTTTATCTTTTATATGGGTTTCATCAATTAATTGTGAAGAAATAAGTTATTACAACAAATGCCTTCCAAACAATATAGGGGCATTATGAGCTTCTTATTTCCCCCTTATGCTTTAGTAATGTCCTATTGTATTTATGGATTTTATGAAAAGAGTCATTAAGGACTACCATAATAAATTCGTTGAAATTTTTATTTATGATATAATGATATATTCCAAAAGTCACAAAGAGATTTAGGATCATCTATGTGTAATATTGAAAACTATGAGAATGGGGAGGCTATTTGTAAAATTCATAAAATATTAATTTTGGTTACAAAAATTGGGATTCTTGGGGAACATTATAACCAATTAAAGAAACATAGTTGACCCTACCATGAAAACGGTAGTAGAGAAGTGGCATCACCCTAAAATAGTAATTGAGATTCATATATTCATTGGATAAGGTAGATATTATAGGTGGTTTGTGAAAAAAAATCATGAATTTCGAACCACAACCCAATTTAACAATAATGAAGCTACGTTCATTTGACCAAAATAATGTTAACGAACATTCCATGTACTATGAGGAGAATGGTAATTGCACCTATGTTAACACTCCCCTCTGTCGAACAAGGTTTTGTTATTTTTAGTGATGCATCTTTAAAAGGTCTTGAGTGAATCCTCATAAAAAATTACAAGGTTATTTCTTATGAATATCTAATGTTAAGGGCTCATGATATGGATTATCCAATGCATGACCCAATGCTCGTTGTTGATATGTTTTCTCTAATAAATATTAAGGCATTATATATATGAGGAGATAGGTGACCTATACACAGACCAAAAATGTTTTCTTTATATATTCAGGATAAATTAATTGAACATGGCATAAAGGATATGGCTGGAACTTCTTAAATAAAATGATTGTTCAACACATTATCACCTCAGAAGAGAAAACAATGTTACTGATGAATTAAGATGGAAAGACCTAGTTGTGGAAGAAATTTTGATGATCCAAGGATATCCATTGTTCATGTTTTTAGTATTGTTAGTAATGGGAATCATGAGGTATAGGAAATCATCAACCCTATAAAAAATTATTTATCAACCATAATTGTTAGGGGATATAAAAAATATAAAAGAGAAGAATATTTATTATAGAATCAAATAGAGTATGTGAATAATTTGATGTTTGATGAGTTTAATATTGATAAATATGGTGTACTAAAATTTCATACAAGGCATTATGATCTATATACCCCATATATAAAATGGTACTTTAGGGATGAAGCTTATAAATCTATAATCTCTATACATCCTGGAAAAACTAAAATTTATAGGGAACATTATGATCATTATTGGTGGGATAATATGAAAAGGGGGAATATTGAAAACAATACAAGGTTCTTGGTGTGAAAATAAGTTATGTCAAAAATAAAAATTCTTAAATGGGTTTTGAAACCACTACCCATACCAATATGGAAATGGTATAGTATACATGTGGTGTTTGCCACTAGACAGCCAAGAATATCCAATGGAAATAATGTGAGATGGGTTATAGTGGTTCAACTCACCAAGTATTCCCATTTTATCATTATTCAAGAAGATTTATCTCTAGAACAACTTATGAAAAAATAATTAATGTATGTGGTGAGGTTTCATGGGGTGCCATTTTTAATCAATTTTTATTACGATCCAAAGTTCACATCTAGATTCTGGAAAATTCTTCAATATGCTTTGAATACTAAATTGAATTTTAGTACAACCTATCACCTCCAAATTGATGTCCAATATAAAAGGACTATTCAAACACTCATGGAAATGGTTTGAACATGATCAATGCAATTTAATAGAGGATGGGATCAACACCTCCTATTAGTTTAGTTTCATACAAAAAAAATGATTCGACTCGAGTATTCACATTGAACCATATAAATCACTATATATGAATATATGTATAACTACTACTTGTTTTGATGAATATGGTGATATAATGTTTCTTGGGCCTGATCTTGTCCAATAGATGATATAAGTGGTTGTTGTTATCCAACACCAAATAAAATCATATTATATTTGGTACAAGATTTATACTAACAAACATCAAAGGGGCGTAGATTTTGATGTAGGATGAAATTCTTTCCCTTGAATATCCCCATGGAAGTGAGTCATGTGGTTTTGGAAGAAATTTATTCTAATCCCTTGGTTCATTGGAACCCAAAAAACCCTTGATCACATAGGAGTAGTGGAATATCAGCTAGAACATTCACCAAATCTATCTCAAGTTCATTATGTGTTCTACGTATCTCTCTTGAGGATTTTCATACATAATCCCTCACATGCACTGAATATGGAGGTGGTATAACTGTAACATGACCTATCATATGAGGAGAAGAGGGTGGATAAATTCAATGATATAGATAATATTAAATTTTACATGAATACAACGTATGATGAGGTTTCATTGGAAGTAAAGGAAAAAATGAATCAGATGTTACCTCTCTTTTTCACAACCTATAATATGAGTTTAAATTTTGGGGATGAAATCTCTATAGGGGGAATAATATAACATCCCATGTTTTTTTAAATAATATTATTTTATAAATAAAATCTTTATTATATTGTATTATTCTATACATGAAATATCAAAAAAATCATTAATGATCATCATTACATTAGTCATCTATAAACACATTTATAATTCTAAACATTTCTATTAGATTAATATATAAAATAGAAGTGAAAAAAATCTAAACTTTGAAAATATGGAATGCTCAAATCCATTAGAATCCTCACTCCCATATACAATACTACAAATATTTTAAAAAAATATTACTAAATCAATAAACATATTATAAAATGAAAATATATAACCTTAGAAGATATAGTTTTGAATTTTGAGTGAAACAGTGAAGTGGTATTTATAGAGTATAAAGAAACATGTGTCTGTCAAGATTTGACCGTTATAGACCAATTAGTAAAATATGACTATTGATCAATATATCAATTGAAAAACATTATTATTGGGAACTATACCCATTTGTAATAATTTTAACATTATAATTATTAATTTAATTAGTAATAAAAAAGGATAGATCATTCAAAAAGGAGAAGCAATGGCATCAACTACTAGAGTCGTGCTGTTTAAAGCCCATTTTTCAGAAAGTGGCAGAAATTTATCATCACATGGGGTCTCCCTTGACCAATACCAATCCTAGAATCAAAATTTGAAGTTATAACTAAGTCAACTACTATATATGTTCAAATTAGTGTAAGTTATCACTCTATCAATGTTTGATGAGACTCCCCCATGAATCTATCACCATTGCACGCCTTACCCTTAGGTCGTATGGGGGTGTAATAAGAGATTACATGTCAAGAACGTAGTTAACTATTTTATTATGAATTTTTATAAATAAAATTCTCATTATAGCAATTCCATTTAAAAAATAGTCTATCTTATCAAAGTATATTTTTAATTGACACAAATTGGATAAATTAATTTTCATACAAAAATTGTTTTTTAGATGAGAAATAAAATTTTGTAAACAATGTTATTCTAACTAATATTTTTAATAAAATTTTATATTAATTAACTCCTATTTAAAAATATAATATAAAATATTTTTATAATGTCTTAATATATTTCTATAAGTGCCATAATTTTGATTGTTCCTTAAAAACTGTTATTTCGTTTAATAAATAAGTACTTTTATATTTAAATACTAAAATATCATATTTATAAAAAATTTATATTAAAAGAAACATCATATATAAAATCAAAATATTGAAATTAGGTTAGGGTGATTTTAATATAACATTATAAATTACTCTAATATTTCCATCAATATTATAAATGCAGTTTTGGGGTTTTGATATGTTTAATGACTTTGTATTTTTGTCATAATGATATAATAATAAATTTACAACAATAAATGACTAAAAATGTGTTATTTTATTAATATTAATTATTTTAATAGGATTTATTCAATCTTAAAAACATATATGTGACCTTCTGAAGTCTTAAATAGAAACTTTTACATTATAAACATTCATATATGGAAATATTTCATTTAAATAAAAAATTAGTAATAAAAATTATTATCAGTTATAGTGGATTAAAATAAAATAATTTTAGTAGAATATTTCAGAAACTATGATCAAAATACATGTATATGACCGTGGTTTTTAATGTTCCATTACCTAATTTTCTAATACCTATATTTAGAAATTATTAAAAATTCATTCACATTTGCAATAAATAAACTACTCTTTCACCATTTAATTTCACACTAAATTCATCCTCCATAAATAAATAGTGTTTTGGACTCCCAAGGAGTCCCCTCAATGTGTCCTGGATCCACCAAGGATCCATTTTTCATGATTCATGAGTAACTCTTCAACATAATGGAATTATCCATTTTCTTCAATTTAAGATCCTCTTTTTGTATACATCTTATAAATGTTAAGGTTAAACCTTTTTTATAACCCTTTTTATCAAAACATTACTTTATGATTATGTTTCTTAAATGGAATATCTATTTCCCCTCTAATTTTACCTTTTTATAAAACCATGTTTTATACCGGTAATGGTGCCTAATTTACATCCCAACTTTCTCTTTCTACTTAAGAAATTATTTTTTATTTTCATTTAGTGAAGACCCAAAACTTTTAAATTTCTAGGGTAATCACTTAGGTGTAAAATTTATTTACTTTATTTTTATCATTATGCATAAAAACCCATCATTCACTTTTATCCAGATAAAAATTATGTAAATAACATTTCGTTAACATCTTTTGAAACACCATAATTTTGAAATGAAACAGGTTTTTTGTTGTCCAAAGGTTATTAATGAAATAATTCATTAATATTTATATGGATCACATCAATTAATACATATTAAGGATTTTCCTTTATATTTATCCAATGAATTGTATAATTAATTTAATCTTGTAGATGACATGTTTTATGATACCCTGGTGAATAACCTTGGTAATTTTCATTTATGACACATTGTCGAAAAATCGTGGTTACACACTTATGAACGTATCAATTAAAGCTTTTATGAACATTTAAAATTTATTTTTAATGTCAAATTTATTATTATATGTTTCATAATATCTTTTTCACGATATATTTATATGCCTCATTTTCTTTATGATATTCTTCATGATCTCATGCTAAATGTTTCCCCTTCTTATTCCAAGATTGTGCCACATCCAAACCTGATTCCTTTTATATATCTCCATTGGTTATTAGATGTAGTAAATGAAACTTATTTTAAACACAAGAATATTCATATCAATTGGATTATATTAATTTTTATGATTTCATGTATTATGTTCTTGATTTCCCAAAAAATTACATCAAAATATTCTTTTTTCCATTTAATGTATCTTTTATTAAATAAAAATGAGGGATTCCGTATAGGGTGTCAAAAATCATAAACAGGCTATCAATACACAACATTTTCATCATACACAGAATCCCAAAACATCATATCATGTCAATTATCATATAAAAGGGCTCAAAGTATTTTACTACCTTAAATGAATTGAAGTTTATTCCATTATTTTCCAAGGGTCGATTAACATAACATTCCAAAAAACCACAAGATGAAACAAAAAATACAAGGGTCCATAAACATGATTCCAATATATCAAAATAAGGGTTATAGATTTAAAATCATGATGTTAACCAAGAAAAAAGTGTAGAATAATTCCTGATACCTAATGAAAACCATTGTCAATTGTAGATCTTGGTCTGGTAAAATAAGAGAACTCTCTACTCCTTGATCAACCATCATAGAAGGGGTTTGAGATCAACAAGAGTCTATATTAATAAAAAATAACAAAAAGAAAGTAATATTTGATTTATATTGGAAAAGTTTGGATTATTCCTCAATGTTTCTCCTTAATCATAAAATTGTTCAGATACAAGGTACAATGAAGAAGATTATGAAAAATTGATTAAAAGAGGGAGAACAAGGGAAAAGGTATTAAACATCCTTCCATTAAGATATCGTGATTTCTTATTAATATATATGAATCCATCTAAGAGATAAAAATTTTAATTGTTTATTTTATAAACTTAATAAAACACCACCATAATGTGTCAATTGCTAACATGGTTGTGGTGGCATCATATACAACCAGCACTAGAAACCTAACACGGACACCCCCATGGTGTAGTATCAAGACCATGTATATTTCATAATCAAAAAACCATTATATATGGTCTAGTTAGGATTACCTAATCATATTTCATAAGAAGAATCAGTTAACTACACACCCCTGACTATTCTTTACCGTCGGATTTTCATCCATCATGTTTCATAGATGTTGTTCCCATGAATAAAATGGCATAATCCTAATAGTAGTACTATCTGTGTTGTTCCTTAACATATCCAAAACCCTATATGAGCATACAAACATCTCTAACTCAATGTGGAACTATGTTAAAAAATTAGAATGACCAATATCACACATCAATAAAAATGATGATGTCAAAAATCTCCCCTCAAATGACTTATCATCCTTGAAAGGCCACCAATGAGGGATTGAGGAAAAAACATAGTCCATTGAACCCAAACATTTGGAATCTAATCCCATTTATTTTATTAGATCAACCCATGCTTCAACAAGACACAAGTTGTTGTACAATTTCCTTGCTAAACACTTCTCCACTCCTATTTTTAATCCACACAGATCACTCTATTATTGATACGTCTAGATTAAACTCAATATCCCCATCATCGATCACATGCACTGCATCGGGATCATATCATTCAAGATAAGAAAACCATAATATGTTATTCATACCCTTATTACATGAATTAATGTCCAAACAGTATGTCACTGTTCAGATTCTCTTTATGAACATGAAAGGCCTAAAAATCAACAGTTCTGGTTTTCATTTTTTCACAAACGACGAATCCCTGAGTATGGTGAAAAAACATGAAATCTATATCACCCATAGGAAATACTCATGACCATATCCTCTTCTCATCATACAATCATTTTTTTTCTCTAAGAGGTAGAAAATTGATTCTTGGTCAATTTCACTCTCTCTATAACCTCTTATAGTATAGTTAACCCAATAGTATCAACCTCACCATCCTTGTTAAAAAATAGCAGTGTCAAATATCCATCACTAAAGAGTATAAAAATCTTCCATATTAATAGATTCATTGAAATTTTTATTATATATGAAATAAAAAAAATGATGTTTTGCACCCAATTCTATTTATAATTCTATGATGTATGATTGAATCATATAATCCATGATATGGATCATCCATAATGACTACATATTATTCTATGGTTGACAGACCATACTTTATTTCATCTACATATCTAAATCCTTCTATAAAACATTCCAAATGAACATCATAAAATTTCAATAACTATCAGATATTATAATATAAGTAACTTCATGTAGCCACATGTTTTAATGGGATTAAATTTATCTCATCTAATCTACAGAATGTGACACTCAAATCAAAAAGATATATTTTACTTTTTTCAATGGATCATTTATCACACAATAGATATGTCAGAATATTGGGGTCCTAGGAATCCATTTCATGAATTATATCATAACCTCATCACAGTTCCACATAGTCAATTTAATTTGAATATGTAAACCTTTTAATCAATATTAATCTACCTTAAATTGATTAGAAGACCACATGATCTATCTCTTCATTCCCGATAACCTGAATAGTCTTCTGATATCCCAAAACATGATTATCAAACCTAGGTGATATTACCACTAAAAATAATGATATTCACTAATAAAATATTCTACTATAGTAGTAGAAATCATAACTCTCCCATATATATGGATCACATATTCCCTGTCCATCAACCATCTTGGTACTGGGTCACATCATGTGATAGTTCTCGCGTCACTAAGCATTATGAATCATATTAATTGTTAGTACATACCCTTTCCACCATATTTAAATTCATAACCATAGAAGAAAATTTAATCACCTCATATTATTCAAGTGAATCCCCTAACCACCCAACTAATAATATCATATTGTATAACCCCAATATTTAAAATAACACACTTTTAAATAGAATATACACATGAAATCCCAAGAATAAATGAAAAATAAAATATTATTATTTAAATATGAATGATATAACATACCTATTTATCTTTAATATGTTAATAGTATGTTTTGATTCATGAGTTTTATAAATAATGGTAAGACACAGCAAAAGTTAATTGAATAATTATATTAAAATAATAAATCAAGTTACAATAAGGTCATTTTATGATTCAAAAGAAATTATATATTTTTTATGAAAAAATATTTTAATCAATACATAGAATATATAGAAATATTATATGATAAAAAATATATCATTTTCAAATCAACATTAAAAAGTTATTATAAGATGAATATTTGGGATTTTTTTGAAATAATTCATTATTCTGTGATTACTGGAAAATAATAGTTATTTAAAACATTCATTCCATAAGATTGAAAATTAATATTATTCCATTAAATTTATCTCAATGTAAAATATGTCTTATTTAATTAGATATATTCTAGTAATTTACATTTTTATCATCAATATACAAACTTTTCGTATAATATTATTTTTTGTCCATAAAATCACTTTTTTCTAAAACTTGTTTTTCATCCAATTTCAACTAAAATTTAATTCATTATCTTATAGGAATTTAATCATTGAAATAACATACCATATTTGGAATTAGAGTTTAAAATTTTTCATATATATTACTTTTTTTCATTATTAATAGTTGTCATAGTAAAATATTTGTCACCACAAAAGGGTAAATCATGTAGTAATGGTTAAAAATAATATGATAATTACTAAAAATATCCATTAAACATGAATTTAGTGTATTTTATCTTTTGAGTTCATATATAATCATTTAATATTCAATTATATGGAAATTCATTCAATATTTCTTTTCAAATGACATACATGTTATTTCAATGGAAGAAAAATATAGAACATCACCCTCTTTAATTTATATTTCCACCATATGATTACATTATGATAAAAAAAACTTATATATGAATTATAATTGTTGTTTTAAAATTTATTAATTCAATTTCATGAGGTTAATATATTTTTCGTTTTAATATGAATGATTTAACTAAAATGCTCTATCAATGTCAGTATAGTTGCTGTGCTTTTAGTATAAAGGTCACATAAATGTTATCAAAAATTTAATAAGTAATTTTTTTGGCTGACTTATCATGTAACATGAATTTCAAATATATATAAATTATTTGGGATGTATTAAATTATTATATTATATTTCAATTTTTATAATGAAAAAAAAAGTAAAATTAAAGGAATAGATTGGAAATTGACATTAATGTAATTTTACATTAAACAATAAGTTATTAAATGATTTAAAATTATAAAAAATATGTTAATCAGCCATGAAAATGGGGTACTATTCACAATATCATTATCATCCCTTTTATGGTATAATTTTCCTGTTATATTAATTTTATTGGTTTCTAAAGGGTGAAAAACTTTCATATCTCAGTAATCATCAAAATGGTTATTGGTGGGTTAAACCAATGAGATAATGGTGAAAATACCTAAAATGTTATATATTTTATTACATGAGACTAATTATACACGTCATTATCTTATGGTTAAAATATATCTATTTTTCCATATTCCCATGAAAATATACATATATTAGATTAATATTTTATATTATTCAAATAGTTTCCCACCCCACACATATAAGTGTGAAACTCATCTCCACTCTTCCTCACACCATTTTAGAATTATTTCTACCATTACCTAACAAAATATATTTCCAACGTCCCAGTACATTTCCTACAATTATTAATTTTTTAATAACATTATCCATATAAAGATCAGTGTTTAAAGAAAATGAATTTTTTTAAGAAGTTGTATTAACATTAACCAAATAGTTTATTTATTTATATTTTAACTCCTAAAAAACTCTTCTAATTTTTTATAATAATTTTATAATATTTTCTATACTTAATTTTTATTATGATTATGGATTAACATTAATCCATCACCTTCTTTTATAAAATTGAAAATGAAATCAACGTTCCTATGTGTCGGAGACTAACACCATGTGAATGAATGCAAATTATGATACATTTTCACATAACTTGGATGATTATATAGATGAATAAAATTAATGTATAATATAATAGATCCATAATTTTATAATTTTTATGACAATATACAATATATTTTTTCATTCTATTCATTGAAAAGTGATAAAATTTTTCATGTTTACATGTGGATTACAACCACCCCGAAGCATTGAGATTTATTTTTCTTTCCCATAAAACATGTAAAATTGATATATAGTATTCAAATAGATAATTATATAGTAATTAAAAAATAATAATTTTTGAATTAAAAAATAATATATAATTTCATTCATTCATGTTCTTTGAAAAAAAAGGAAACTTACTCATGTGTACGTATGTCAGGCCTTCTCTATCATTATAACATAAATATTTTTTCATAAAAAAATTAATTTTTATTTTTAATGTTATTATCAGTGTATAAAAATTATTATTATTTTAGGATTATAAATAATAATATGTATTAAAAAACCAATTTTAACATTGTTATCATACCAATGTCATTTTTCCACTATAAAATGACCGTCTATAAAACCCACAACATAGAATTAACCAATTATGTAACTAAATATGTTATTGAAATATATAAAATAAATAGTTTATTTATAAATTATAAATATTTTTAGTGGGATATAAATACTAATTTGATTAATATTTTTTATTATATAGGTGTCAATGGACATACATAGAAAATCTAGAGTTGAGGTAATGGATTTCGTTACAATTTCCATTTATTGTTGAATTAATTAATGTTGAAAACAAAATATCATTTATATGGTGTTTATATTAAAATTTTAAAATTTATATAATGAATCCATCATACCTTATGTAATTTTATGTTACAATTCATGTTAATTCACACAATGGGTATTGAATGTAATGTTAGTAAAGTTATAAGGGATTTCATAACTCAAATTCCATTAATTTATATATACTTATACTTTGATAAATATGTTATGAAATCATTAAATGGGAAATAAAATATTTATTTTGTTTTATTTACACTTTTTTAATATATATTAAACATAATTATACAATTTATTAAATCTATATTCAATGATACCATCTTTATTTGGATTATTTGTCTCTATATTATTTCATTGATACATTTCATGTAATATGAACCCATGAACATTAAAAGGTGTATATGATAACAATTTAGCAATTATTTTAGGAATAGATATTGTGTTCATGATATTTAAATATTCTATTGAATTTATTTTTTCTCCGGGCTTACAATTAAAATGATATCAACATGGTAAGGGGTTTATTTTTCAATCCCATTTTTAATAAGTATTGATTTTACATTAACTTCCATTGATGAATTAAATTATATTTATATTATAAACCAATTTCATTTTTATTTTCCTCTTTATATTTAGGTAATTTTAATTTTTAAGCAAAATTTCCGACATTTGTTTACGTAAAGTTGTTATGAAATGGGTTTTAAATTGGTCTAATTTTACATATTTAAATAATACCACATTTTTATTATATATCATTTTTTCTATGTTTATTTAAAGAATTTCATTCTAAGTATATCATTTATTTTTTAAATTCATTATTACCCTTTTTTGTTTTATAAATATGTTAAAAATGAATATTTATTTTTTTTGGGATAAGGTATTTTTTACCAATTTTCTGAAAAAATAATTGTTTTAATAATTATAGGATGAAAATATTAACTAGTCTTTATGAATGCTCGTTGAATTAAAGCTTCCATTACGTATCACCAATGATCGTTTTAAATAATTTGGGATTACTACTATTCAATATATTTATAGTTTGGGATAAGGTATTTTTTACCAATGTTCTGTAAAAATAATTGTTTTAATAATTATAGGATGAAAATACTAACTAGTCTTTAAGAATGCTCGTTGAATTAAAGCTTCCATTACGTATCACCAATGATCATTTTAAATAATTTGGGATTACTACTATTCAATATATTTATAGTTTTTGAATGATATTTTCAATTGTAAATAATATTTACCTTAACAATATTCTTAATATTATTTTTTATGTTATTTCTATTCATCAATTTAAACATCGCTTTATGTTAAATTTTCAACACTGGGGTTATATTTTAGTGTTTCTATCATAATTAAGCCTCTTGATGGATTATGAAATTTTCATATATATATTCATGGAACTAGTTTTGTTTCAATGGGTAAATCAAGATATTAAATAACAATGTTAACTTTTATCATTAAATGTTCTTGATTATAATTTTTTTCTCATAATATACTTCTTATAAATTATTAATAATGTATTAATTGTGGAGAAATCCCTAATCTTGAATGAAAAATTTCCAATTTGTTAATCGTATATCTATTATTACCCTTTATAATTTTGGTTAAGGATGAAAATTTTGGACGAATGTATCTACAAATAGACAACATGTTGGAAACACTTTGTAGATAAGTTGTATTGGTTGTCAATAGGTGTCAATAATGGTCAAATTGAAGAAGGAACTCCAACGTGAATGGAGGATTACTGATGTGTAGATGTTTGGAGAATTATTATGGATTCATATCATTGGATGACAAACTTGGGAAATTCTCTATGTTATTACAAATCAGATGATTGATGCATTGGTCGTTAAGTTCAAAGAACTTGTATCAATAATGATACTTGGTTTACAAAATTCAATTATCATCCTTTTAAGGGTGATTAAACTATCATGGAATTGATAATCCAAAAATGAAAAGGAGGAATAAACAAGGGATTGAACCTAGAGGTGGACATAAATTTTACTTAGAAGATCTATTTTTGTAATACAAAAATTTGGGCCAACTCTTGAGTATGAGATCCAGTGTTCAATAAAAGGATTGTGTGGGACCACAAGGTGTAAAATGTGCCCATCGGGAAGCCTGGTAGAGGTTAGGACTGATAGAAGTAGTGGGTGCATACATTCTCCACCATGTGTGGTGGCACGGAGGCACGAGGGAATAACATGGAAGCATAACACATCCACATGGAGGGATAGGGTGGGCGTAGAGTGCGCCTG
This sequence comes from Viscum album, assembly GCA_963277665.1. NCBI lineage: Eukaryota > Viridiplantae > Streptophyta > Magnoliopsida > Santalales > Viscaceae > Viscum > Viscum album. The sequence goes on along the minus strand of OY728129.1, from coordinate 881,166,047 downwards.
TAGAGAACCGGTATGAGGCATTACCAGGGAGAGGGAGGGAGAATTTTGATATGGTGATGGAGCACATTGACTGATAATTTGTGGCCTCCCTACATATCTATTTCAATGTGGGACAAAGAAATGTGGTTAATGTTCATCATTTTAAAACACAGGTGTAATCGTTATCGTCCATCCCATCTATATTCCATGATCTAATTGCAAATGGTCATCTATCACATGCCTTTCGTGTTTGAAATAGTTTTTTCTAATTCTCGTGACATTTAGAGAAGTCGTTTCATCATATTCAACATAGAGAACCAGCAAGTCCCCTATTTCATGCTATAAAACATGAATAATCACATCAAAACCACCATGCCTTATCATTATGACACTCTGATCATCGTTGAATCTAACCAAGATCATGAATGCAATCTGCATCTTTCATGCATGCGATATCTCGAGGAAGAAGGTTCATAGAAGGAAAAAAAAGTTTTTGAGGCCACATGGATTCAATCCTTGTTTTAAAATAATATTTCATGAAATATTGAATGCATGCACATGATCAGAAAAGAGGGGATCCCATGTTTGAAAAAGGAAACATACTGCATGTCTTAGTATATATTCTCCCAAGGGTTTGATGATTTCCAAACAACAAGTATCCTGAGTAGTCAAAGCCTCAATCTCCATGGATTTCGCACAAATTGTGAATGCGGAAGATGATTTTCCCTTACCTATAAAAGGAGGAGCCTGAGACATGAAGAGGCTACTACCCCCAAGCATCTGAGAGCTTCTGTTTTGAGAAAACAAATCATTCTATACTTCTACATTGTGAAGGGAAATAAGGGGACCTACGAACCTTCTGTTCATTGAAGAAGAAGATCATGTGAGTGTTTTATAAGTATTTCCCACTCTCAATTCACTTTTCAAAGAACTGGTTCCCATGAACTCACAATCAGTTTCCTAAAAACCCTCATTGTGATTTGTGAAGGCCGAGAAACCTTGATCTAGTGGTTGAGTCTTTATCCTCCCATTTTTCTTTTTGGATTCCATCACACAATGTGAAAAGATGAACCACACATCGTCTCTGTGAATGATAATACCCATGTCCATTCTGGTTTCTTGATGAAAGGTGAGAATTCCCTCCTATTTTCATGATTATATTCTACTATTTTCATGGGTTTGTTTCGTGAATACGAAGGAGATTGAAATAGAAGGTCCAAGCATGTTTTCATGATTTCATGTGCATGATCTAAAGAAGCCTGAGGCATTGTACATATACTCTGATGTAGTTGATGTGAATTGGAGGAGAAGAAGGAAAGAGTCAGTGTGTGTGTGTGTGTGTGCATGAAATAGTATACACCCTTTATAGTTATCACACAAGCAAGAAATAAGATGAAAAGAGTTTTCATTCAGGTTTGAAGAAACACACATACAGACCTAAAGGAACACCCTAACTAAGTTCAAGAGAAATATGAGAAAAATAAGATATGATTAAGCGAGTGTTCAAAAAAAAATATACCCATTAAGGTTTAAAGACAAGAATGTGAAGGGGAATGTGAATGCATTCAGGCATGCACATGCACATGTGAAGACACATAAAATCCAAAATAAGTGTTTTCTTGTGTGTAAAGAAGAATAATAAATATAGGGAAGATAAGGTTCAACATATATTCCTTATGCATGATCACATAAATTTATGAAAAAAGGAGAAGAAGAAATAATTTAGATGATGTCAAGTGATCCAATCCTCATTTCTTGAACATTCACATTGTTGTATGTGATTCAAGATAATATTGAAGAAGAAGAGTGCATTCAATTATTTCACTGATGTAGAGGTAGTGCAGTTGGATTTGGACTTGAGAAGAAGATAGAGAATAAGATATGAATTTCTTGCCTACTAATTTGAATGCAATCAAGTGAATAGCACTCAAGTATATCAATAGCAGAACCTAACTTTCAAAGAAGGATTAATATTGTCTCCATAGTTAGTATAAAGAACTATCAAAGAAGATGCATGTTAGAATATTATTTCTCTAGTACAATGAAGAGTATTATTTCCCACCCCCTTCAATGTGTAGGGACTCACAGTGACTAGAGAATTGTTTTCCTAGTCTACCATTGTAAAAGAACATCACTTTATAGAGGTGAATCCATGTACTAGTCATCACCAAACATGGAAATGACTAGCTACTCCAATTGGTTAGTGAACCTTGTAAAAATTTCATGTTCAGGTTTTTACTACATTCTATTAATTCATGTGATAAGGAAAATAGAATAATAGAATCAAGATCCTAACAGGTTGGGAGGTATAGGGATGAAATGTTAGAATTGGTTTAAAAAGTTCCCCAACACTGATTCACCCCCTCTCATTGTTACGTATATCTCAAATTAGTCCATTTAATTTGCATTAGAGGGACATGTTTACCTCTATTGGATTCTATTTTGTAATGTTATTCTCTTTTAATGACATGAATTTTTTTCCTATGTTATAAATAATGTGCAATTTCAGTAAAGATATTGTTTTCTCTGAGCAGAAGAATATATCTACCAAAACCATGATGAACAGGAAGAATAAATAAAAGAGAAAAATAAAGAATAATTCCCTCTTATCTAAAGAATAGGAATAAGTTGGTTCTCTATATCTGGAGTACATTGTAGAAAAACCATGATTGGAATGTAATGATAAGGTGGGTCAAGTATCCACCAAGAATATGGACAACCTTCCCGCCTCAACTGATCAAGAGGTATGTGTCAGTACATTAGAAAATTATTCTCACGATTAAAATGCTATAACAAGTGGTGATGATAAATCTACAACATCTTATGAAATATCATTTGATAGATTAATAATTATTATGTATGGTATTCCTAAAAAAAAGTGCATCCCTGGTTTTTGGAGTATTTCAATATATGCTGTAAAATATCACTCATCTAGAAGAAGAAACAAATGTTTTGAAGAAAGGCATACAAGAAATAATTATTGAATGTTTAAAGCTCTCCAGACAGGATGGAGCCTTTGAAGGAACAAATATGGGATTTGAAGTTAGTTATTAAAAGTGTCTCAATTATGTTGAATAAAAAGAGGGAGTCAAAAAGAATCTAGAAAAGAATATTCATGCACTTGAAGATGAGATGAAAAAGAGAAATGAAGTCAAGGACTTATATTTGGATGAAGATTCAAAAAAGATAAAATCACATGACTATTTGCGAAAAAACAATGTAAAGATACCTGAAGATGAAGCTGAAATATTAAGGAAGGCTTGTGAAGAGAAGATGACTATGATTAAAGACCATTAATTCATCCTCAATATGAAATGTTTATAATTGGAAGGTAAGTTGAACAATCTTGATAGGACACATATTGAGTCTCTTCAACAGAAGGAAACAATTTATTCTAGTAATCAATGGTCATTGAATAATTATACTATCAAAATACCTCCAACATTTGATAATAAGATCATGGAATAACTCATTGAAATATCACAAGTAGGTGAGAATGTGAAGGTACCATCCTTACCAACTTGTAGTAATGTTTCTGAAATTCCTTCTGCAAAAAGTTCAAGTAGGAAGAAGAAATGTAAACAGGTATGAATGAAGACGAATGAGAAGAAACCTACCACCATGGCATGGATGGATAGTGGAAAGAGTTTAGAAGATATCTCCCCATTTAAAACATAACATGTCAATAAGAATATCAGGAAATAATATAAAGATGATGTCAATAAGTCAAGGATTCTTGGTCAATTATGGTGCTACAAAAGATTTGGGTATTGTGCACTAGATTGTTGGTACAATAAATTATATGTAAAAGCACAAAGAAATTACATCTTAAGGGGGAGAATGCAATAGAATAAGAATACACATCCATTGGTCCAGAAGCATCTGTATACTGCAAACATATTTGGAAGGTTTGATAACAACTATGATGTATGAAATAGGGGCGGTCACATGAATGGTGCGTGTTCATTTCAATAGGTAGAAATATATGATAGTAAAATGGAAGATTCACAAGCTTAGGATAGTTATAAAATAGAAGGAATGTTCTTTATGAATACTAATAAGTTCTTTTTGTGAGTTGCAACAAGGATGGTCACACTGTTCGATGATACTTTGAATTTACTCCATCCCTACAAGAATTCATCAAGAAGATGAAATTTGCACCAAGACATTCTTGTGATTTAAAATCCCATAATTAAAGATGATCCAGACATAGTGAGATAGAAGAAATATTAATATCCACAAAGTCACAGTTAGCATTGAAGATCAGTTGTGAATGTGTGAATAATGGAACATCTAGGTTGAGAAGATCATCTCAACCTTGTTGTTCACAATGAAGAATCAAGTAGGATCCAACTTGTTCCCTTAAATATTTTTGTATTTTAGCTTTTCTTATCATACAAGGAATTGGAGGTGAAGGAATATCATAGGGGGAGAACATTATATTCAGTGATGAGAGGTGTTCCTTTGTGGGGTGGACACATGATGATGTTTCCAGAATCCTTATCTCAATCAGTATCAACATCTGTTAGTATAAAATGATATCACTCTAATTATTTTCGGAAGATCATTTCATTAGAAAAGGTGTGTTATTTCATAATCTATCATCCATGGTAGCTCAAATAATGATAATTCTACAAGGATGGGTAACAAAGTTAATCAGTGACATAAGTAGAGTGATAGTTCCCCAAGGCCACTTATCCTGCCAATTGCCCTTGAATGTTCTTGATCCTTTTGTTGAAAGGAGGGCAGTAATCTCAGGTTGATTATTTCATATTAGACTTATTATTCTAATTCTAGAATGAAAGTGAAAATTTCATGAAGAAAAGTACAAGAGTATTCATTTCATGATATTTCATGTTCAGTGGGTAATGGACAACATTTTTGTCTAAATAAAATCCTCATGTTATTTACACAGAACATTTCACAAGTGGACTTAGATTGATATGATTGATGACACATTTATTTAGTATCAAATGAATCCCTCTCTACCATTAACATTTTATTTATTTTCATTAAGGAGTAGAGAAGTGAAATTAAAGTCTATAGGAGATTAAAAAGTAAGAGGATAGAGAAGATTATTATATTGAAAATGAAACATTAATTTAAGGATAAGTCTTGAGGTATTGAAAACAAAATACAATTGGGGATATTGTTGGCACCACTGTTTGGATAAGTTGTATATCTTGTCAACATGTGTTAATAATTTTCCAAATTAAGATGTAACATTACTGTGAATGTAGATTGATAGAAGTGAAGATTCTTGGAGAATTGTTATGGATTCATAGCATTGGATTCCACGTTTGGGAAATTCTCTATGTTGTTAAAAATAAAAATATTGATGCACTGATATTTTAGCTCAAAGAACATGTTTCAATAATGATACATGGTTTACAACATTTATTTATTATCCCTTTAAGGATTAATGAATTATCATAGAATTGTGAATCTAAAAAAGAAAAGGAGGAAGAAGAAGGGGCTCAAATATAGAGGTGCACATGAAAATATTTTAATAAGGACTTGCATTTTACATAGATGGTTTTTTTAGGCTTACGAAAATTTGGGCCAACACTTGAGATATTTATCCATTGTTCATCCCAAGGCCTGTGCGGGACCACTAAAGGTCAATGGCACCAATGGGGAATCTTGGCCGAGGATAGGCCTGAGAGCGCCAGTGGGAACAGACGCGCACTAAATTGTGGGATGGAATGGAGGCACGAGGGTATATCATGGGAATAGAGATCACTCACAAGGATGAATAGGTTGGGCACAGAGCATTCCCACAGAGAAACGGTACTGGGTGGTACCAGGGAGTGGGAGAGAGAATTCTGAGCCATTGATGGAGAACATTGATTGATAACTTGGTGCCTCCCCATGTCCCTAGTTCAATGTGGGACCAAGAAATGTGGTCATTGTTCATAATTTAAAAACATGGGTGTAATCCTGGATGTCCATCCCATCGGCATCCCAATATCTATTCACCACCGCTCATCTATCTCATGCCTTGAGTGTTTGAACCTGATAGGTCAGATTCCCATGTTATTTGGAAAAGTAATTCCATCTTCTTAAATCTCCTGCACCCACTGGTGCCTCCGGTTCCACAAAAAACATGAGGAATCACTTTCGAACCTCAATTTATTACCATTTTGACACTGTGAGAATCATCAGATTGAACCAAGACCATGAATGAAATATGTATCTTTCATACATGTGATATCCTGAGGAAGAAGATTCGTCCATGAAAAATGAATTTGATGATTTCATGGGGATTTTAGTCTTGTTTTAAAATAATATTTTATGAATTCTTGAATACATGAATGTGATCTAAAAAGAGAGGATCCTGCATTTGAAAAAGGAAACAAACCTCATGTCCTGGAATATTTTCACCCACATGTTTGAAGAATTTAAAACAGTAGATATCCCAAGCATTAAAACCCATGATATCCGTGTATTTTCACACGTATTTTTAACATAGAATAGGAGTTACTCTCTCCTATTAAAGGAGGATCATGAGCCATGAATAGGCTGTTGCTCCAAAGCATCTGAGGTATTCTATTTTGGAAAAAATAGATCACTCCTTACTTCTACTAAGCGATGGGAATGAAGAGGACCCATGAGCCTTCTCCTCTGCAAATAAGAAGATCTTATGAGTGTTTTATAAGTACTTCACATTCATAAAAAACATTGCGATGAACAGCTTCCCGTGAACACACAATCGGTTTTCTAAAAACCTACTTTGTGCTTTGTGAAGGCTGAGCAACTGTGATCCGGTGGTTGATCCTTTTTCCTACCACTATACTCTGTGGAGTGCATCATACTATATGAAATACAAACCACACATCCTATTCATGAAGGAGAATACCCTTGGTCATTATGGTTTCATGATTAAAGGTGAAAACACCCTCCTATTTTCATGATTATATTCTAATATTTTGCATGGGATTGTTTCTAGAAGAAAAGGGATATTTAAAGATAAAGGCATTATGGGTTTTCATGTTTTTATGTGCATGATATAAATAATACCAAGGCCTTGTGTGTCTGCTTTTAAAGAATCCATACATGGGATATCACCCATTCGTGTGAAGTTAATGTGGAGAGGAGAAGAAGAAGGAAAGAGGTAGTGTGGGTCTGTCCAATGGACTACACACTTTTGTGTTATCACACAAGCAATAAATAAGAAGATAAGGGTATGCATTCAAGTTTCATGAAACACACATACAAACCGAAAGGAACACCCAAACTATGGGCAAGATAAATAAGACAATGAGAAGAGATGAGGTTGTGTCTATGTGCCAAAGGAAATATACCCATTAAGGTTTTCACACAATAAATTGAAGAGGAATTTTGATGAATTCATGCATGCACATGCACACGTAAAGATACCTAAAACCAAAAATAAGTGTATTCACATGTGTAAACAAGAAGAAGATTGATAATGAAGAGATGGTTCAACCTATATTCCGTATTCATGATCACATGCATTTATGAAAAAAGGAGGGGATGAAATAATTCAGATTATTCCAAGTGAGCTGATCCGAATTACTTGTACATTCACATAGTTTTATGTGATTCAATATAATAATGAAGAATAAGATTTCATTTGGTTATTTCACTAAAGAAGAGGTAGTGTATTTCGTGTTTCACTTGAGAAGAATAGAGTGAAGAAGAGAAGAATAGTTTTCCTACTAATTTGAAAGTAATCAAGTGAAGAGAACTCAAGTAGATCAAGAGAAGAACCTTCCTTTTGAAGAAGGAAGAAAAATATCTCCATAGGTATTATAACAAACCAGGTAGGAAGATGCATGATTGACTAGACTATCACCAGTCCAGGGATGAGGATTTTTTCCCACCCACTCCAAAGTGTAGGGACTCACACTGAGAATAGAATTGATTTCCTAGTCAACCACTTCAAAACAACATCACTTTACAATGGAGAATCCATGTACTGGTCATCACCATACATGGAAAGGACTATCTACTCACATTGAGTAGTGAACCTTGTAAAAATATCATGTACATGTTTTTACTGCTTTCTACTGTTCCATGAGACAGGGAAAAGAGAATAATAGAATCAAAATCCTAACAGGTCAGGAGGTACATGGATAAAAAATTTGGAATTGGTTTAGAAAGGTCCCCAACACTGATTCACCCCCCCCCCCCCCCCCACCTCTCAATGTTAAGTATATCCCAAACTTTTCCTCTCACAACAAAGATAACCAGTTAACATGTAAAATTGATGAGATTATAGGTATTAAACAGGTATGGTTATCCCATTTTTATTGATTATATGTAGATAATTTTCCAGTATACCAATTTATTTTTTTCTATATTTTATATGAGTTTCAAATTGATCCTTTTATCAATGTTTAGTTTAATATTCCTCATTGTTATGAACTTATATTAATCTTAGCCTATACTAATTATTTATGAAATGTGCCATGTTTTTTTGTTTAAAAACTATCTTCTTTATTCACATCGAAATTTATTATGTAATCATACATTTATAGAAATCTTATGATCATTGATAATATTCAATTTTTATTTATTATGATTACCATTACTAAGCATTTCATATAACCCTTCTATTGTTTTCATTTTCCCCATGTTGTAAAGTATTGATTTAAATATGTTATTCTGAAGAAGGTCACATTATATAAATAACATTGTGGGAGATTATGTATTTTTTTATGAACCCTCATTCTATGTATACCAGTTTCTATATTAGAGTATGTTCTGATTATCTTAAACTATAATACTCAAAGGTCCTCAGGTATATAATAGATCTAATTTTTCAGTTTGATATCATATATTTTTAAGGATTCGAATTGGGTTATTTTTATTAGTATCAAAACAAAAAATGACAATATTATTATTTTGAAATATATCAGGGAGTGTGGATTTAGGGTTTTTATGGTTTCTATCAAATCATATATTAGATTAAATTGGATATTATGAAGTTCTAATATGATTTTATATTAGGATTCATGGATATAATCATTTGAATATAAGAATAAGCTTTATTATAATTTCAATGTCATTGAAATACAAATTGAGGTTTTAAGTGATAATATATCAAGGTCATTATTGATATTTAAGAGATTTTTTATTTCATTGAGGTATATGTTACCCTTTAGTTTAACATGAGAGATTATTTAGGTGTAATTATATTATATATAATTTGATAAATGATAAAGGGTATAATATATCCTTGGATTTTTAGTCATTATAAAATGTTTAGGTTATTGAAGTTATTTTGGTATGTACGGTAATTTATTTGCCAACTGATATATGTTTTTTCATTTGTGTTATTGTTTACATTTTGGAGTGACATATATTGTTTCTTTATTTAATGTATTATTTATTTTGAATGTTATATTATAATGGGATATCCATTTTTTGTTTTATTCAATACCAGACAAAGAGTTTTTTATAATTTTTTATACCTCATTTTCAGTTAGAAATTGATTATATTTCCTCTACAATTATATATTCATAATCATTATTTGGGGTAAAATATGGGATAAATGTGTAATATTTTGGAAACAGGCTACCAAAGGAATGAAATTATATTTATGGGATTAATGAAAATCATGTAAGTAAATTTCCTTATGTTCATTTTCAAGATAGTAAAGGATTTCCTCAACTCTCTGGTAAGGATCTTGAAAAAATTTCTATCAAATTTTCTTCATTTATGTTGAATATATGGTCTTTTTAACACCTCATTTATTCATGGTTTTGTGGTAATTAGCATTCTCATGATCATTCACATTCTTATGATCATTGTATTATGTCACTGACCAAATTTATATTTAAATTAATATTTTCATACATTTCCATATTCTCAATTCCATCTAATGTACTCCAATTTTGAATCCTAGATATGTGTTATATCATATAACTTTAACGTTCTCCATTTCCCTTTTTACAATAGAAGGGTTTATTAACCCTTTAGATGATGTTGTTCTTAAAAAAGGTATATAAAATTTTCAATTCATAAATTAAGAATATCAATATCAGATATCACAGAAAAGATTCATTAATGTTTAGATAATTTAACACCATGGGATTTTAAAATAACATTATGTTCATAAATGTAAAAAACAATAAACACTAAGCAGAGAAAATATAATAATTTCATTATTAAAATATAAGAGATATATCCAAGCCATTTATTTGGAATATATAAATATGATTAACTAAATTAATAAATATTTATAAATAATTATCATACATAATAAAATATTATTTATTTATGCTTATGAAATAAGCACTCAATTCTCAGTAAGGTCATTTTATGCTTTAGTAATATGTTTCCATCAAAGATTATTTAATTATTTTTTATGAGAAAATGTTATAAATAATTTCTACTATTTTTTAAAATTATGTCTTAAAAAAGATATCACTTTTGAAATCATCATAGAAAATTTATCTTAGGTTTAATTTTTGTTATTTTTCAGGCAAAAATTATTTTTTAGTAAAAAGGTTTAAATTACAATTTTTGTAAAATTTACATTTCATTCAATAAAATCATCCAATTATTCATTTTATTTTATCAAAAAGTAATATAATTTTTAAGTAATTTAATATATTATAATTAATTACATTTGAATCATCCTTAATAAAAAAAAATTTATAAGATTATCTTGTGGTTAAAAATGCATTTTCCTGACTCTGGTTTTTTCTTATGTTTTAAAAATTTATTGAAATTGACGAAACAAATTTTCCTGAATTTAATCATATAAATTGATATATTATATTTAATTTGGAATATCACATTTATTGAATGTTTCTTTTTTATTTGTGGTGATTATGAATTGTAACCATAGTAAATATTTTACACCACGATATGGATATATCGGGTAATTAAGGTACAAAAATAACATGATAAGGACTACAAATAACCCTATGACATGGAATTATTATATTTTATGAGTGTTGTTTTAACATTATAAAACATGATTCAATGTTATGTAAATTTCCTTTCATGTTTCTAAGATTATTACATTATATTATATTATGAACACAAAAATACAACATTAGACTCTCTTAGATATTAATTTAAATTATATGTACAGATATGGATGAAATAATTTTTGAATGAATAATATATTATATCATTAGTATAATAAAATTATTTTAATTATTTTATCATTTTTTAAAATCTAGTGATTATATAATTACCTTAAATTCTTATGCAATGTAAAATGGTTTCTTTTTCATGTAGTAGAAAAAAAATAAATTCTTTTAAAAACACTTAATGTAATAATGGGAGGTTTATTTATTGTGTCCCATGAATTTTATAAATGGATAATGAATTTAATCAATACATTAAAAGTATATATTTGAATTCTATTATCATATTTATGAATTTAATGTTCAAATAAATTTATTGTTTGAAAAATAACATTAATGGTATTTTATAGCAAAAAATATTTTATTTAATTATATAAAATTCACAAAAACCCTTTATAACACCCCATGATTCAACGGTATGATTCTCTTTAAATAATACAGTATCATGTTTTGTACACAACTTTGAGATTCTAACACACCGCGACCAATCAAAGTAGCCGTTATGAATAGTAATACACACTTTTTGAAATTTTATAAATTTTATATCTCAAAATGGACTTCATTTTTGGATTTGGATTATCGAAATTATCCAATGGTGAAATTTTGGTACTTTTCGGGTTACTTTTATATTTTGATGAATAGTGAAAATTACTAAATTTTAATTAAAAACAAATTTATTAATCAAAATAATTAATAGTGATAAATTATAAATTTGAGTGGTTTAAAAGTATATTTAGAATATATTTTTCCATTTAATACAATTTTTTTCATTGGACGTAATTTCACAATTAAACCGGACATAAACTAGTGTAAATCTTTTGATATTTATTATTTCATAAAAACACACTTTTTGTTTTGACAGCAGGTTTTAATTTTAAATTTATTTTTGCCACTTTGCTGTTTTGAATTTGGAAAAATAGATTCCATATTTTTAATCAGGATTTCCAAATTGTGTAAATAGGTAACTATTATTTTTAGACATTTTGAATAATTATTTCGGTAAATATTTTATTTACCATGGTTAAAGGGTAAATCCGGTAAATAAGGGTAAAAATTAATATTATAATAACAATAAATTACCGTAAATCGTGTCCTAAAATTATTGGTTGATATATGTCCGACCATGGGCATCTTTGGATTGATTTTGGGACCCCATGGAGCCACTTGTATGTGATAAGGACACTTTATATTAATTAAGTTAAAGTTAATACAAAAATAACATAAGCATATATATTTTAGAAAACAAATATTTACATAGTGTGATATATGTTATATTTTCAACTATAAATATTAATTAGAAATATAAAATAATTTCCTACATGATCGTATTTTATTTATAATTTTTATAAATTTAATAATTAAATTTATTTATGACACAATAATGATGCAGTATTTTCATTTATAATAAAATAATAAAATAATTGGTATTATAAATGATAAAATAATTATAATTTGAATGTATTTATGCCATCCACTAATTTTATTAGTTACTATGACATGTTAGGATTTCTTAAAGGAATTTGGTTCGAATTGATAAAGTTGTTAATACTTAAACAAAAATCAATTATTAAATATTGTCAAAATTGACATAAATGAGTTTTTAAAAGAAGTATTATATTATTAATTGATATTATATTTCTAAAAATCTATTGATAAGCCAAAGGACTTATATCATGATAGTTGTATCATTAATGGACCACTTGGGGGTCTCTTGGATGTACATAGTAATTTTATTAACTATATAATATAAAAATAAAAAGTGACATGGTAAATGTCAATCTAATTAACTAAGAGTAAAAACTAAAAGATAAGGTTAATATAATGACCCAAACCTGTCTAAAATATATTGGTTGAAATTATTTTGACCCATACCCACCTTATTATTTGAATAATCCAATTTGGAGCAATTATAAACCAAATATAAATTTATTATAAAATAATACTTTAAGTTTTTCCTAAAGAGCCCCTCCTCCCCCTTATAAAAGGACACTACTTCTAACCAATTATTCAAATCTTCAAATCCTTTTGGCTCGGCCAACCCCTGCCCAAATATTCTCTCAAAATCCCTCACTTAAATATAGAGGACTTATTTTGATCATAAATCCAACCTATGGAGCCCTTTTGATCAAATCAAAAGGAAGATCCCGAAGAAGATGTAATGTTTTCACCACCATCTTTCAAGTTCCTTTCTTCTTAAACTTCTTCTTTCGTTTCTATTTCCATTCTAAAATAATAAATCCAGTATCTTATATATAATTTTATGTTATTATAACTATTTTACAACCATATTCAGTATTCTATCCATCTTTTGAATGACATTTCACCATACGTGTGTACGTACGACCTACCGTCTCCACGTTGTGGTGTAATTGTTATTCAATAAACTATTATTTGGATGGGTATAATAATTATGTTTAATTCATGTAAATAATAAATATAACATGATAATGATTCTGTATTTATGATATATCATCCAATTATATATTATTTTAACATCAAAAGAATGATATTGTTGGGCATGCGTACATACAGACTATCGTCTCCACGAACGTGATGAGATTCATTCCCCATCGTATCCATTCAAGTGTAATTCTAATTTGATGATTAAAAATAATGTTTAACGACTTGATATCATTCATGATATAAATAAGATACAACTTATCTATAAAAAACATGTCTTATGTAACAAAACATATAAAATAAAATGAGTAAGTTAACATCTGAAACGACGATAATACTAAGATATTATTAACAAAACAATGTTAAAAGATCATATATGATATCATATTGATGTATATGATTCTTGTATTGTTAAATAACAATTATTTCACCATTATAAAGGATTTTAATCTTCCCTCAACCAAGGAAAATTACAATTTAAGGGTTTATTTCCCAATCTCTTCGATATCTGAGTTTGGTTATACGTAATTATCTACGGGGACCTCTTTATCATCCACATCCATGTTTCATAAAAAAGTATTTCAAATCATTCTTACTATTTTTTAGACTATGGGTAAAAGTAATTTATACCCTTGTTGACTTTTTATAATATGTTTATAAAGGAATATTTCCGTCGTTTTCCAAACAAGGTCATTTTTATCCTTTTCGAAAAAATTAAGGTAAGAATGTATTTTTTTAACATATACGGCAGGTGCAGCTATTTTCTGCCATTATAAAATAGTAGAAGCTTCCCTTACAAGCTTATAGGAATATTTTTGAAGTAAATTTTTTCTTTTATAATTACATGACTTTTATATGATTTAAAAAAAGAGATATTTCTCTCAAATAGTTTTGATTTCATCTATGTCAACATCCTTTGATGGATTTTAAGCTTATTTGAAGTTGATTTATTATGATACAAAACTTCCATATTGTATTGAAGGTTTTGTGATATTTTTTAATTTGGATGTGTTATTTTTATACCATTCTTGGTTTAAAGAGAAAGTATTGACATTTTGTATGCTAGTTTTAACATGAATGTTTTTGTTATGTTAAAACCTATTCATATGAGTAATTCATTGGACTTAATAAGTGACGGGTGGAGACTGCTATAGCTCCTAGATGAATCTATAGGTCACATGAGACAAACTAGTGTCTTGGCACAAGGCCTTGACAAAATCATATTTGTAGTCTCGGAACAAGGCCTTGACTATGTGGTTATGATAGTCTGGCATTATGCATTCCATCATTATAAAAGTGGTTATTGATATTGAATTTGATTATTCGACTAGTATAATATCAATGTGAATAAGTAAATGGCATTATTTCATTTTATTTTTTCCATATTATTCTGAAAGTCAAGTTTAAAGTCTTTTGTTTTAGTTATACATTGCCTTAAATGTTTATGCTTATATATGAAAGTTTTCGCTATATTGGTAACCTTACTGGGTATTTGGGCTCACCCCATTCAATGATTTATTTTTCCCAGGCTGTGAAGAAGTATTTTATGAAGGACCTGAAGGGATATCATTAGGGTTTATGAGTGTGGACAATGGATACTAAGTTGTTGTAGTTTTCATTTTATGATGTAATGTAAACTTCATTAATGTATCTAGTGATTCCAAGGCTACTAAACTAATTGGTCTTTCGAGACATGATATTTTGTGATCATGCCAATGTTATGTAATAATGCACCGAATCTGGGTAACTGGGGTTGGGGTGTTATAGTTGGTATCAGAGGAAGTTTAGTATAAAACATGGAAACTAGATTTAGATAAACTCTGATTAGAGCACATAGCCCTAAGATAGAATTTGATGATTAGTATAGAATAACTTCCCAGAATTTTGGTATTGTATAGATTGCGTGAGTTTTCTGAGAAATACATTCCTGTCTGAAAATGAGCAGGTAGAGTCCGATCTGGAACATATGTACCTAGGGGTAAAACCCGAAAACACCACTTTGAACTAGACTCGAACGGGAACTACTGCACAACAATGGGTTTTTCTACACTCTTGGTTATGACACTCTCTGGGGATATGCTTTGGATAATTCAAATTTTCTTTACAAAACATTAATAAGGGTTAATGAGAATATTATTCCTCAAAGAAAACATTTTTTTATGATTATGGATTATATTCATAAATACTTCAATTTATGTTAAGTGTTTTACAAGTATGAAATTATGTATTTTGATTCATAAACTGATCAAGTTTATTCCATTGTTTAGAAATGGCGCCTAGTGGAAGAAATGGAAACCGTATCAATGCATGCACTTTATGTAGGGATTACCATCCTGCTCAAGATAATTATAGTAGAGCTGGTGATTCAACTGGTGTTGATCATCTAATCACCATATAGGGACAACTCACTCAGGTTATGAATAATAACCTTACCCATATGGAGCACCCTGATCCGCAACATGGAGGATCAAAGTCAGATCACTTCATGAGGCAACAACCACCAACATTCAATGGGAGTAAAAATCCCTTAGTTGTTGAGCAATGGATAAATTACTTAGAGAAAATATTCCATGCCTTGGGGAGTAGCGAAAGGGAAAAAGATATCATGGCAGTTTACCGCCTCACTGGAGATGCTGATCAATGGTGGTCATTGATTCAAAACATGAAGTAATATGATGAAGTATCAAATATAGAATGGAGAGAGTTCAAGGATCTTTTATTAGAAAAATACATTCCTTGTGACCATCCATCATATATGGAAAGGCAATTTATGAGTCTGAGACAAAAGGAGGATGAGAATTCCGCAAAGTGTGAGGCTAACTTTACAAGGTTATCAAGGTATAATGGAGACTATATACGTAACCCAAGAAGTAATATTGATCGTCTCTTTGATGGGTTAAACCAATTTTTCATCGAGCATTAGTCTCATAATCCTTCTCATCGTACGAAGATATTGTCTCATGTGCTATCAAGACAGAAAAAGAATTCTCAATGTCTTGTGACTTTAAAGAAAAGAAAAAGAAGAAGATATCTGATGATCAATCTGGAAATGGAAATAAGGGGAGAAGGGAAAGGTTGAATATCCATCCTGAAATTAATCTGGGATGAAACACCCTAGTACTTTCTTAAAAGGAATGGGAGTATGTTACAAGTGTGGTGAAAAGGCCACCAAGATCATGATTGCAATGGGAAGAAGGAAGCTACCGATGATCAATTCTACAATTTCAGGGATATGGGACATTATTCAAATGAATATCCTAAGCATCAGGAGAACTTACCTCAGAAAAGGCCAAGGGATCAAGGCTAGGCTTATGTTATCACTACTGCTGAGGTAGAAGCTCCGAAATACAGGGTGGCAGGTAATTTAATGGTTTCCTCAAGTTTAGCAAATCCATTATTTGATTCTGGATCATCACATTATATCACATCTTCCTATTTTTCTAAGAAAATTAGATATTTCCAATTTGGTTTAACAAGGGAGTTTTCAGTCAAAACTCCTAAGGAAAGTATCATTGCTATAAATTTCTGTGAATCGGTTCCCATTAGAGCACAAAAATGTTATTTATCTACTGATCTCATCGTCATACCCATGATTTAATTTTATATAATCCTTGGTATGGATTGAATTTCGGACCATGATGTGATTATTTATTGCAAGAAGAAGGAGGTTACGATTTTTTATGATGATGATAAGGAGCACCTTATCTTTAGAGAAGAATCATCAGCACCTAATTATTATCTAGATCCACCCCTAGTAGCTCAACTAAATTCAATTATTGGGGAGGAAGAGAAAGAAATGATTGTGGGTGAGGAATGTAATGTTCAAATAGAGGATATACCTATTGTGAAAGAATATGTAGATGTGTTTTCGGAAGATTTACCTAGACATCCTCTAGAACGAGAAATTGAGTTTTCCGTTGATTTAATTCCTGGATCATGGCCTATATCAAAGACCCCTTATAGAATTTCCATTGTATAATTAGTTGAACTAAAGAAACAACTTTAGGAATTGAGTAATAAGGGATTTATTCACCCTAGTGTTTCTTCATGGAGAGCCTCTGTCCTTTTTGTTAAGAAGAAAGATGGATCTATGAGGTTATGCATTGACTACTAGGAGGTCAATGCTATAACAATATAGAACAAGGATCCCCTACCTCACATTGATGATTTTTTTGACTAGCTGCATGGAGCTCAATACTTTTTAATTATTTACCTTCGATATGGATACCATCAGTTGTGTGTGAAGAAGGAAGACATTCTGAAGACAGCATTTCAAACCCGGTACGAGCATTACAAGTTTACAGTAATGCCTTTTGGCCTGACTAATGAACCCTTTGTTTTCATGGATCTAATTAACAGAGATTTCAAGGAATATCTTGATGACTTTTTAGTGGTATTTATTGATGATATCTTGGTATACTCCAAAAGGTACAAATATCATGAAAATCATTTGCGAATTATCCTGAAGACTCTGGAAGACATGAATTATATGGGAAGTTTAGCAAGTGTGAATTCTGGCTTCAAGAGATTTATTTTCTTGGCCATATTGTCTCTAAGGATGGAATCACTGTTGATCCTTCTAAGACAAGAGCAATCCTTGAATGGCCAGCACCAACGAGTATAACTGAGGTATGCAGTTTTATTGGATTAGCATGTTATTATCGGTGTTTCGTCCAAGACTTTGCCCGATTGGCTAACCCGTTAACAAAGCGCACATGTAAAGGGGTTAAATTTGTTTGGACAAAATAGTTTGAAGAATGTTTTGAAGAACTTAAGAAAAGATTAGTCAATTCTCCTATATTGACTCTACCATTAGGGAATGATGGGTTTGTTATTTATAGTGATGCTTCAAATAAAGGACTTGGTTGTGTCCTTATGCAGAATGATAGGGTTTTTGCCTATTCATCACGACAGTTAGAAATTCATGAGCAAAAATATCCTACTCATGATCTCGAGATATCGTTTATGATATTTTCTTTGAAGATATAGAGACATTGTCTCTATGGTGAGAAATGTCAGATTTATACTGATCACAAGATTTAGAAGTACATTGTTTCACAAAAACAACTCAAAATGAGGAAAAGGCGATGGCTTGAACTACTCAAGGATTGTGATTTCACGATACACTACCACCCGGGGAAGGTAAATAAGGAAGAATATGATTTGAGTAAAAAAGATCATAGAGTTTTGAACAATATGAGAGTTGAGAGGGATCATATTTTCATGGATCTTGTAAAGATGGATATGGGAATCACCATGGAAGGTGAAACAACAAAAAAATTTCAAATGGTTGTCAAACCATATTTACTATAAAGGATAAAGAGTTCTCAGACTGATGATTAAGAGTTTCAAAAGAATATTAAAGAAATGAATGATGGGAGATTGAGTGACATTGTGTATAGAGATGGAATTTTGAAATTTGGGAAGAGGCTTCGTGTTCCCAATTTACCTGATCTAAAAATAGAATTGTTGGATGATTCTCACAGTTCCAATTTCTCTATACACCCTGGGAGCACCAAAATGTATTGAGATTTTAAGGAACATTTTTGGTGGGACAACATGAAGAGGGAGATTGCTGATTTTGTGTCACAATGTACGGTTTGTCAATAAGTGAAAGCTGTAAGGAAACAACCTAGAAGAGTCTTGCAACCTCTTCCCATACCTGAGTGGAAATGGAATAATATCACGATGGAATTTTTCATGGGACTACCAAATACTCCTAGAAAGAACGATGCAATATGGGTCATTGTCCATCGACTTACCAAGTCAGCATGTTTTCTTGCTATAAAGGAAGATTTACCACTTGAACGTCTAGCAAGACTATATATTAATGAAGTTGTGAGGATTCATAGAGTACCCCTATCAATTGTTTCAGATTGTGATACCCATTTTACATCCAGATTCTAGAAATGTATTTAGAAATCCCTGGTTAATGAACTTCATTTGAGCACTGCCTACAACCCTCAAACAGATGTACAATCAGAACGGACTATTCAAACCTTAGAAGACATGTTGAGATCTTGCTCACTTGACTTTCCAGGTATGTGGGATCAATATATACCTCCGGTAGAATTTTCCTATAACATTATATTTCATTCAAGTATTCGGATGGCACCATATGAAGCGTTATATGGAAAGAGATGTCGCACACCAACCTGTTGGTATGATGTTGGTGAAAGAAAACTCGTAGGCCAAGAAGTGGTGGAGGAAATGAAGGAAAAGGTGAAGTTAATCCAAAACCAATCGTAGCAGCTCAAAGTAGGCAGAAGAGCTATGCCGACAATCGAAGGAAGGATTTGGAATTTCAAGTAGGAGATCATGTTTTCTTGAAGTTATCTCCATGGAAGGGAGTTATATGTTTCGTCAAGAAGGTAAAATTGAGTCCCAGGTACATCGGACATTTCGAAATTCTAGAACGAATTGGGGCTATAGCTTACCATTTGGCAAGGCTGCAAAGTCTCTCTAAAGTTCACGATGTGTTCCACGTATCACTGTTTAGAAAATACATCCCTGACCTAATGCATGTACTCACCTATGAGGAATTAGAACTATAACCCGATATGTCTTATTGCGAAGATCCCATCAGGATTCTTGATACAAAAGAACAAGTGTTCAGAAACAGGATGACTCATCTGGTAAAAGTTCTTTGGAGGAACAATAAGATGGAAGGGGCAACGTTGGAACCCGAGGAACATATGATGAAGAACCACCCGAGTCTTTTTATACAGTATTATTTTAGAAATTTCGAGGACAAAATTATTTGAAGAAGGGGATAATGTAACACCCCAAGCTTCCATGGTACGATTCTCTTTTAATAATACAGTATCATGTGTTGTACGCAACTTCGAGATTCTAACACACCGCGACCAATCAAAGTAGCCGTTATGAATAGTAATACCCACTTTTTGAAATTTTATAATTTTATCTCTCAAAATGGACTTCATTTTTGGATTTGAATATCAAAATTATCCTAGGGTTAAATTTTGGTACTTTTCGGATAACTTTTATATTTTGATAAATAGTGAAAATTACTAAATTTTAATTAAAAACAACTTTTTTAATCAAAATAATTAATAGTGAAAAATTAAGAATTTGAGTGGTTTTAAAGTATATATTGAATATATTATTTCCATTTAATACAATTTTTGTCATTTGACATAATTTCACAATTAAAACTAACATAATCAAATGGAAATCTTTTAATAGTTATTATTTCTTAAAAACAGGCTTTTTGTTTTGACAGCTGGAATTAATTTTAAATTATATTTTGCCAAATCGGTGTTTTGAATTTGGAAAAATGGATTCCATATTTGGAATCAGGATTTCCAAATTGTTTAAATAGGTAACTATTATTTTTAGACATTTTGAATAATTACTTCGGTAAATATTTTTTTTACAATGGTTAAAGGGTAAATCCGATAAATAAGGGTAAAAAATAATATTATAATAATAATAAATTACCCTAAAACGTGTCCTAACATTATTGGTTGATACACGTCTGGCCATGGGTATCTTTGGGCCGATTTTGGGACTACATGAATCCACTTGTAGGTGATAAGGACACTTTTTATTAATTAAGTTTGAGTAAATTCAAAAATGACATAACCATATATCTTTTAGAAAAATAATTTTTACATAGGGTTATATATATTATATTTTATACTGTAAATATTCATTAAAAATATAAAAATATTTCCTATATAATGGAATTTTATTTTTAATTTTTATACATTGAATTAATAAATTTATTTATGACACAATAATGATGTAATATTTTCCTTAATAATAAAAGAATCAAATAATTGGTATTATAAATGATAAAATAAACATAATTGGAACATTTTGATGCCATACCTGAATTTTATTGGTTACTATGACATGTTATTATTTCTTAAATTAATTTTATTCGTATTAATAATGATTCTAAGACTTTAAAAAAATTAATTATTAAATATTGTGAAAATTGATACATATGAGTTTTTAAAAAAAGTATTATATTATTAATTGATATTCTATTCCTAAAGGTCTATGTTTCGGCCAAAGGTCCTATTTCATGATATTATTATCATTAATGTACCACTTTGGGGTCTCTTGGATGTATAAATTATGTTTATTAACTATATAATATAAAAATACAAAGTGACATGGTAAATATCAATCTAATTAACTAAGAGTTAAAACTAAAAGATAAGGGTAATATAATTCCCCAAACCTGTCTAAAATCTATTGGTTGAAAGGATATAGACACATAACCACCTTAGAATTTGAATAATACACTTTTGAGATATTATAAACTGAATATTAATTTATTATAAAATAATTCTTTACGTTTTTTCTAAAGAGCCCCTCATCCCCCTTATAAAAGGAAACCACTTCTAACCAATTATTCACACATTAAAAGCCTTTTTCCTTAGCCACCCCTACCAAACTATTCCCTCAACTTCCCTCAATTCATCCTAGAGGCCTTAGTTTTATCATAAAGCCATCCTAAGGATCCATTTTGATCAAATCAAAAGGAAGAACCCGAAGAAGATGTAATGTTTTCACCACCCTCTTTCAAGTTCGTTTCTTCTTCAACTTCTTCATTCATTGTTATTTCAATCATAAAATAATAACTACAGTATCTTCTATATAATGTGATTTCATTATAAATATGGTACAACCATATTCATTATTCTATCCATCCTTTGAATGACATGTCACCATACGTGCGTACGTACAGCCTACCATCTCCACGTCGTGGTGTAATTTTTATTCAATACACTATTATTAGGATGGGTATAGTAATTATGTGTAATTAATGTAAATAATAAATATAACATGATAATGATTCTGTATATATGATATACCATCCAATTATATATTATTTTCATATCAAAATAATGATATTGTCGCTCGTGCGTACGTACGGACTACCGTCTCCACGAACGTAGTGAGTTCATTCCCCATCATATCCATTCAAGAATAATTCTCATTTGATGATTAAAAATAATATTTAAGGACTTTATATCATTCTGGATATGAATAAGATACAACCTATCTTTAACAAACACGGCTTATGTTACAAAACATATAAAAGAAAACGAGTAAGTTAACACCCGAAACGACGATAATACTATGATATTATTAACAAAGAAATGTAAAAAGATCATATATGATATTATATTAATGTATATGATTCTTGTATAACTTAATAACAATTATTTCACCATAATACAGGAGGTTAATCTACCCTCAACCAAGGTAATGTACAAGGTTAGGGTTTATTTCCGAATCTCTTCATTATCCGAGGTTGTTCATACGTAATTATCTACTGGGACCTTTTATCATCCTCATACATGTTTCATAAAAATGTATTTCAAATCATTATTAATATTTTATAGACAATGGGTTAAATTCATTTATACCCTTGTTGACTTTTTATAAGATGTTTATAAAGGAATCTTTCTGTCATGTTCCAAACAAGGTCATTTTTAACCTTTTCGACAAAATTATGGTAAGAATGTCTTTTTGTTAAATTATACGGCGGGTGAAGCTATTTTCCACCGTTATAAAATCGCTGAATCTTTCCTTACAAGCTTATAAGAATATTTTCAAAGTAAATGTTTTCTTTTATAATTATGTGACTTTTAAATTATTTCAAAAAAAAGATTTATTTCTCTAAAATAGTTTTGATTTCATCCATGTCAACATCCACTGATGTATTTTAAGCTTATTTGAAGTTGATTTATTATGATACAAAACTTCCATATTGTATTGAAGGTTTTGTGATATGTTTGACTATGGATGTGTTATTTTTATACCATTCATGTTTTAGGGAGAATGTATTGACATTTTTTATGCTATTTTTAATACAAATGTTTATGTTATATTTAAACCTATTCATATGAGGAATGCATTGAAGTTAATAAGTGACGGGTGGAGCCCGCTACAGCTCCTCGATGCATCGGTAGGTCTCCTGAGACAATATAGTTCCTTGGCACAAGGCCTTGACAAAATATTATTTGTAGTCTAGGCACAAGGCCTTGACTATGTGGTTATGATAGTCTTGAATTATGCATTCCATCATTATGAAAGTGGTTATTGATATTGCATGTTATTATTCGACTAGTAGAATATCCATGTGAATACGTAAATGATATTATTTCATTTTATTTTTTCCATAGTATTCTTAAGTTCAAGTTTAAAAGTATTTTTTTAGTTATACATTGTCTTAAATGTTTATTCTTATTTATGAATGTTTCCTCTATATTGTTATCCTTACTGGGAATTTGAGCTCACCCCTTTTTATGTTTTATTTTTCCCAGCATGTGAAGAAGTATTTAATGAATGACCTGTAGGGATAGTATGAGGGGTTTTGAGTGTGGACTATGGAAACTATTTTGTTGTATTTTTCATTTTATGATGTAATGTAACTTCATGAATGTACCTAGTGATTCTAAGGCTACTAAACTAATAGGTCTTTCGAGACTTGATCTTTTGTGATCATGAAAATGTTATGTAATAATGCACCGACTCTGGGTAACTGGGTTCGAGGCATTACACCCTTTATTATGACATTTAAATTTTATTTGGTTGAAAATATGTACTATTATCCCTTTATGGTTCACTTTTCATTTTATTAAAACTCTAATGACCACTAAATTTTAAAATATTGAATCTCAAGGTAATCATTCCATGGGTTAATAATGGTTTAAACAAATACATAATGGTTTAAAGTCATATAAACTTATCTATATTTTGTATTATGATATTATTTTTAACCATAAACATTCTATATTATAAATATTTTAATTTTATTAAACTTTTATATGAATGTTATTTTATATTAATTTAAAAATATATGTAATTCCTTGAGTTCCCCTCCCCTCATTTGGAAATGGGAACCTTCTCTCTAATCTTCCTCACACATTTTGATCACTCTAGTAAATTAATTTCTTATAAAATTCCATTCATAACATAAATATCCATGTTATTGTTAATTTTTTATTCATAATATAAACCTTAGAGGAATTTGTTTTCATGAAAATCATGTTATCTAAAGAATATGTATATAATTTAACAAAATTTTTTGGTTTTATATCATCTTATGCCTCCTTAAAAACACTTGAAGACATTATGATATAATAACCCCTATATCTCACATATAATGATATGTAACTATATTTTTTCTTGACCGTAATACATATCCTTATTCAATTAAATGGGAAATAAAACAATTGTTTTTGTGTATGGAAGACTACGACTATGTGAACTAACAAAATTCCATTTCCATCACCTCATATCATGAGTTGTTATAATAATGGTCATAATTTATATACCTATTAAATTAATGACATAATTATCATTCATTAAAGATAATATATCATCCATTTTTATACCATTAATTCTTTAAAAAATAATAATTATGTTCATGTGTACAAGTGTTTTACCATCTCCAAGAAGTGATCTGGCTCATTTTTCATCAATTCTTCAATTAAATATCTTATATATTGTATAACGACTCATACGTTACATAAATTTTTAGTACTTCAAAATTGAAGTACACTTATTACAAAATATAACAAAATCATGAAAGTACCGTATAGGTATAGTGTCTTTAGAAATTGGGAAACATAAACAACTGGTTCATAAAGTGTCTACACTATCTCCCACTTATTTCATCATATCTATAGTACCTTTTGGCATATCTTACTTAATAAAATTCTTCCTGACCTGAGGAAAGAAAACATACAAAAGGGTGATCTAAATTCTCAATAAGGGTAAACAAAAGAAATATTAATCACATCATATTCATAAGAACATATCATTTTAGAAATCTTACCCTGCAAAAGAGATCAAAATTTCATAACATGGGATAAATCATGGAAGCGAAATGTAATCACAATAATCATAACTTAAAACAAGAATCTTTGTGGAAAACACACATAATCATAGATAATCATTTCTTATTATTCAAGACTCATTGCCAAGACTATCTTAGTGAACAAAGTCCATTTCTGAACCGAGTTCATTCCTCGTTTCAGTCATGTTTCACTGAACTGGTTTAACTTTTCATTCCAGCCATGTCTATATCATGAGATATAAAATCTTTACCTAATTCATTGGAGGGAGATATAGGTCCCATCCATATCATAATTATACCATTTTTATGTGTGCCGCAAAATCATAAACCATACATCATTGCATAACCCATGTAATAAAAATGGGATTCTTACGCATCGTGACATCATAAAACAATTCATATAAGATAAAGGAATTCATAAAAACAACTCCATCACAACATAATCAAATCAATGTAATTATAGGGATAGAAACAGAACCCTATATTATCTTAGATGGAAAATAATTTTGATAAAACACTTGAACTCCATTCTTGAGGAAAATATCCTTTCTAATTTAAAAACATTTCCCTTTCTTAACATGTCATACAATTTTAAACTAAAAAAAGTTGATTAAAAATAAACTTGAAAACTTTTAAAGGAAGATTCTTGGAAATAATGTTTTTAAAAAAAATCCATTCATGCCGTATAAGTTAAAAAAACATTCTTCTCGTACTTTTTTCAGAAAAGTCAAAAAATACCTCGTACGAAAAACGACAAAAGATTCCTTTCATATCTTTTACTAAAAACTCACCGAAGGGTAAAATTAGATTTAAAAAATTTTAGGTGGATGGAAATAACATTACATATTGAGTAAACATGGATGTGGAAGATAAAATACACCCTAGTAAATTCCAAAGTATAAACAATCTCGGATAAAAATTAGATTGTGATGTTTCCCTTACCTTAGGTCCGATTTGCTTCGTAAGTGTCCAAACCTCATGTATAATAGTTTAAATAATGTCATTGACTTATTCCATAATCATAATCATTGTTATGATATCATATATAGTCATATTCTTAGCTTATTAATAGTAATATTTCATTGCTACTTGTTATTCGGGTGTTTATTACTTTTTGTTCGTATACGTATTTGGTCAAATAAATTATTATTCTTCTCTTTAGGTTATAGATACCTCATTTCCAGAATGTTATTAGTGTAATATATATCATATTGATTCATTCAATTAATTTATATAATCATTATGCAATGAAGATCAGGTATAGTGAGTTGTATCACATCGTGGAGACGGTATTCCGTACGTACGCACGAGCGATGATATCGTTCCCATAATAGTGGAATTGTATTGGGGTGTATGTATACTATTTCAGAATCAATATCACTTTAAAATAATAATATATATTCATTATTTACACCATTATACTCATCCAAGTAAGGTGGTTGTGGAAAATAGATTACACCATGGCGTGGAGACGGTATTTCGTACGTACGCACGCGCGGTGATTTCTTTTTCCGTAGGATGGATAGATGGTGAAATAGGGTTGTTTCATACTTATAATAACATATCTGTATATGAGTGATACTGATTTTATTAATTCATAATGAAACAACTGAAGAAGAAGAAGTGGAAGAAGAAATTAAGTTGAAAGAATCGATAACGGACATTACCTCTTCTTTGAAGCGCCTCTTTGAGACCTCCTTTTAGGGCACTAAACTTGGTCTTTGAAGAAGACCAGGACCTCTAGGATGTTTCTAGTGAAGTGTATAGGATATATTGGCAGGTTTTGGCCTAGCATGAAGGGTCAAAGTGGTGTTAGGAAGAGAGGGAGGAGGTTCCATTTTATAAGGGAGGAGAGGGGCACTTTTGGAAAAACTAAAAATATTATTTTATTATAAAGCCATATTCGGTTTTAAATAGATTTAAATTGATTTATTTCGAAGATAAGGTGGGTATTGGTCTAAATCCTCTCATCCAATAGAATTTGGACAAGTTTAGTTTACTATTGTAACCATATCATTTAGATTTAACTTTAAGTTATATAATTTTACTTTTACCGTGTCTTTTTTTGTTCTTACACTATAAGGTCAATAAACTTACCCTAACAAGCCACACAAACCCCATGTTGTTTATTATAAATATATATAACCTTATCTAAGTCATTTGTCTGAACCTTATATTTTTTGGAATAAAATATTAATTAATAATATAATATTTGTTTTAAAAACTATTTTATGTCATTTTTGACACTATTTGGTAATTGATTTTTGTGAAACTCATAATAGAATGACTAGTTCAAAAAAAGTTAATTAAATCAATACTAACATGTAATATTAACATATAAAGTTATTTTAATTCATACAAAGTCTCAAATGATATTTATTTGTGTACTTATAACATCAATTATGTCAATATTTCATTAAAAAGATAATTACTGCATCATCATTGTGTCATAAATAAATTAACTTATTTAAAGTCTAAAAATTATAAATAAAATATAATTATTTATGAAATCGTTTTAGCTTTCTAATGAATATTTATAGTCGAAATTATCTTATTTATAACCCTATATTAAAAATTATTTACTTATTAAACATTGATTTTAACTATTTTAACCCTTCTTTAAATAAATTAATAATAAATGTCCTAATCTAATCCATGTGGGCCTAAATGGTCATATA
This sequence comes from Viscum album, assembly GCA_963277665.1. Lineage (NCBI taxonomy): Eukaryota > Viridiplantae > Streptophyta > Magnoliopsida > Santalales > Viscaceae > Viscum > Viscum album. The sequence goes on along the minus strand of OY728129.1, from coordinate 881,138,075 downwards.
TTATTCCTAAGGTTGTTTTTGGTCGAATTATACTTATCCAATAGAATTAGGACATGTGTTAGGGCAATAATAATATCATTTTTACCCTTAGTTACCCTATTTACTTTTAACCGTGGTAAAAACAAGTAAAAAGTTACTATTCACCAAAAATTATTTTCATCTCATTGAACCACATTTTAGTCCTTGATATTAACTGTGTCTCTCAGATTTTCGAAATTCCACTCATATAAGCGGTAAAATTAAGTTTTTTTTAAATTTTCAAATTCTCCTAGGAGGTGGGTAAAAGACGGTCAAAAGTTCAATAAAATTTTTATATATCTAAAATTATTATAAAATGACTCCAATGAATTACTTTGAACTTATTAAGATATTATGTATCAATTTTGACCTAAGATAATTTTAAATAAAATAAATAATAATTTAAATAAAAAGTCAGTTTTTAAATAGTAACCCAGTGTTTTCACTATTCATCAATAATTGAAAGTTTTCAGAAAAATACCAAAATTTCACCCTAGGCTAATTTCGATATTCCGAATCCAAAAATGAAGTCCATTTTGAAAAATAAAATTTACAAAATTTCAAAAAGTGGGTATTACTATTCATAACGGCTAGTTTTAATAATATTTTAATAGCAAATCGTTGCATAGTGAAACTCGGTATTGCGTACGACGCAAGCTATCGAGGAAGGTCGCAATTGCGTGTAAAGAAATCCAAGCTAGTGTTGTGTGTAGTGAAAGATTCCTTTGATGATTTATATAACATAAATACAAAATATTTCTCATAAAAGTCTCGGGTGTTACATTCTACCCCCCTTAAAATGAATTTTGCCCTCGAAATTCGTCACTTGTAACAAACAGATGAGGATACCTATCCCTCATCATATCCTCAAGATCCTATGTAGCTTCTTCTAATTGGTGGTTCCTCCATAAAACTTTCACCAAGCGAGTGGTCTTGTTCCATAGGACTTTTTCACTACGATCGAGAATCTCTATCGGCTATTCTTCATAAGAAAGATCTTGTTCCAGCGGTACAACTTCTGAGCTGAGTACATGTGAAGGGTCAGGTATGTACTTTCTCAGGAGAGATACATGGAACACATCGTGAACTTGAGAGAGATTCGCTGGAAGCGCCAATCGGTAAACTACCTTCCCAACACGATCCAGAATTTCAAAAGGACCGATATATCTAGGGCTCAACTTTCCCTTCTTTCAAAATCTCATGACCCTCTTCCAGGAAGATATTCGTAAGAACACTTTATCACCCACTTCAAACACTAGGTCTTTTATTCGGTTGTCGGCATAACTTTTTTTTTCGACTCTGAACTGCTCTTATGTGTTGTTGAATAGATCTGACCTTTTCTGCCATTTCATCAACAAGATCAGGTCCTAATAGATTTCTTTCCCCAACTTCATCCCAGCAAGTTGGAGTCCTGCATTTCTTTCCATAGAGAGCTTCATAAGGAGCCATCCGAATACTGGAGTGAAAGCTATTATTATAAGAAAATTCCACCAAAGGTAGGTGTTTATCCCAACCACCATTGAAATCTATAGAGCAAGCTCTCAACATATCTTCTAGTGTTTGAATTGTCCTCTAAGACTGACCGTCTGTCTGAGGATGATAAGCAGTGCTGAAACTCAACTCTGTATCCAGAGTATGCTGAAGACTTTGCCAGAACATTGAGGTAAACCTTGGATCCTGATCAGATATAATAGAATGTGGCACTCCATGTAATCTTACCACTTCCTTTACATATATCCTGGAAAGCTGATCTAGAGAGAAATCCTCTCTAATAGCAATGAAGTGTGCAGACTTTGTAATATGATCAACTATGACCCAGATAGCATTATTGCCTTTGGATGTTTTAGGAAGTCCAGTGACAAAGTCCATAGTGATGTTTTCCTATTTCCATTTGGGTATGGTTAATGGTTGTAACATCCCCTTAGACTTCTGTCTCTCTACTTTAACTTGCTGAAAAATCAAGCATTGAGAGACATATTCAGCAACATCTCTTTTCATTCCATCCCACCAGAAGTACTCTTTTAGGTCCCTATACATCTTCGTGCTTCCAGGACGAATAGAGAATGAAGAACTATGAGCCTCATCCAGCAGCTCCTTCTTTAATTCTGGGATGGGAGGAACACAAACCTAATTCCTAAACTTTATTATCCCATCACAATCAAGGTTGAATTCAGGAATATTTCCCACCTTCTCTTGTAACTCTACATCATCTTTCTGTGCCTCTTTAATCGTCACATGTAAAGATGGTTGAACATTCATTTGAGAAAGATACGATTTTCCCCCATCCATTATAATTCCAAGATCCATCCTTTGTAAATCCATAAATATAGGATCTTTTGTGATCCTTATCATGGATAAACTGGCATGGTCATGTAGACTTAATGCATCTACCACCATGTTTTCTTTCCCAGGGTGGTAATGAATTGAGCAGTCGTAATCCTTAATCAACTCTAACCTTCTTCTTTGGCGCATATTCTGCTCCTTTTGTGTGAAAATATACTTTAAACTTTTAGGATCAGTATAAATATTACACCTTTCTCCATAAAGATAATGCCTCCAAATATTTAATGCAAAGATTACCACAGCTAACTCCAAATCATGATTTGGGTAATTTTTCTCGTGGATTTTCAACTGTCGTGAGGCATATGATATCACCATATCATTCTGCATAAGAACACACCCTAGCCCCTTCTTGGATTCATCACTGTAGATCACAAACCTTTCTCCACTACAAGGAAGTGTGAGTACAGGTGCGCTGGATAACCGTCATTTCAACTCCTTGAAAATATCTTCACATTCCTTTGTCCAAACAAAATTAACTCCTTTCTGAGTCAACCTGGTGAGTGGATTAGATAATCGTGAAAAATCTTTCACAAAACGTCGATAATATCCAGCCAAACCAAGAAAACTTCGGATCTCGGTTATTGTTGTTGGTCTTGACCATTTTTTGATAACCTCTATTTTTGCTGGATCCATAGATATCCCCTCTTTTGAGATTATGTGACCCAAAAATGCAACTTTTTGAAGCCAAAATTCACACTTGGTAAATTTGGCATAAAGCTTCTCCTTTCTTAGGGTCTTCAATATAATTCTCAAGTGATCTTCATGTTCTTCCTTGATCTTTGAATATACAAGAATATCATCTATAAAGAATAACATAAACTAATCAAGATTGTCTCTAAAGACTCTATTCATCAGATCCATGAAGATAGCAGGGGCATTAATAAGACCAAATGGAATCACTATAAATTCATAGTGTTCATACCTTGTACGGAAAGCCGTCTTTGGTATATCCTCCCCTTTGACCCTTAATTGATGATACCCTGAATGAAGATCAATCTTGGAAAAGTATTGAGCTCTGCGTAGTTGGTCAAATAAGTCATCAATGCGCGGGAGAGGATATTTTTTCTTGATAGTGATCTTGTTAAGTTCTCGATAATCAATGCAGAGTCTCATTGATCCATATTTTTTCTTAACAAACAAAACAGGAGCTCCCCAAGGTGACGCACTAGGGTGTATGAATCCTTTATCAAGATTCTCTTGGAGTTTCTTCTTCAATTCCTGTAACTCAATTGGGTCATTCTATAAGGTGTCTTTGAAATAGGTAAATCTCCTGTTATGAGTTCTATTGAAAACTCAACTTCACAATTTGGTGGAAGACCTAGAAATTCCTCCGGAAAGACATCATCAAACTCCCGTACAATGGGAATATTATTAATTTTCAGTTTCTATCCAACCATTTGAGATAAATAACCTTCATTTAGTGGAATCAAGACCCATAAGATGGATGAAATTTCCACTGGAAGGTTATGTTCATCCTTGCATCGATAGACGATCATAGATTGATCAAGAATATGAAATGTGACTTCCCTTCTTTGGAAATTGATATGAGCTCCATATAAATAAATCCAATCCATGCTAAGAATCACATCAAATTCTACTATAGGAAGGATCACAAGATTTGCAGGAAGCACTTTCCCAAAAACTTCAATCAGAGAAGAATTATAAACTTTTGATGCGACTGTTGTTCCATTAAGAGTTGTCACATCCAACTCAACATATAAATGTTGAGGTAATATGGCGATACCCTTAGAAAATTCTTTAGAAATAAAAGATTGGGCGGATCCAGAATCAAATAAAACATTTTCTACTTTAGATTGGATAGTAAGTGTACCTTTCACCACTTCGTTGTCGTACTCCACATTACTGATAGAAATTTCATGTGACTTTCCTTTTTCTTTGGCCTTAAGAGTTTATTGACTTCGATCATCATCATCAACCCTTGGATTAGGGAATTTATTGGCATAATTCCTCATCTCTTTACACTTGAAACATTGAAGTGTAGTAGGTTCATTCTGTGTATCCCTTCCTTTGTTTGAATCATTAGAAATCTTCTTCCCATCATTGCGGCATTCAAATGCCTGATGACATTCCTTTCCACATTTGAAACATTTACTTGTCCCTTTAAGACAACTCCCTCCATGTTTCTTTCCACACTTTGAGCATAAAGGAAATCTCATCTTCCTTTCATTGTGCTCTTTAGATTTTCCTTTTAATTCCATTTTCCTCTTCTTATAAAACCCATATGACTGATGGGTTACTCCAATCTCCATCTCAACTTTGATAGCACATAGAACGATTTCCTTGTAGCTATTGAAGTCCCTTATGGCTAACGCCCTTCGAAGACTTGGTTTTAAGCCACTAAATAATCGATCGATCTTACTCTCAGGTTGGATAATAATACAAGAAGAATACCTTGCAAGTCTTGTAAAATTTACTTCATAGGTACCAACAGATTCATCATCCTTTTTATTTAGATCAAGAAACTCCTTCTCCATCTTTGTTTGGAGAATATGAGGGAAGTACTTATTGAAAAATAAGTTCTTGAACTCATCCCATTCCATGGAATCAATTTCATCTCTTGGACTCGTATTCTTGATAAGATTCCACCATTGATCAGCATCACCTTCCAAACGATACACTGGTAAGATGACTTTATAATGTTCAGAACATTGAAGAACTGAAAATATATTTTCAGTAGTACTGATCCATTGTTCAGAAACTAATGGATCAGTAGACCCGCTGAATGAAGGCGGACACTGCCTCATGAAGTATTCAACAGAATGTTGCTCCTTCCTTTGCTCGTTTAGAAGTCCTGCATGATTCATAGCTTGAGAAAGTTTTGTGAGCATGGCTACAAGATTTTGCATTCCAGCTCCCATAACATTTGGTTGCTCAGGGGGATAATCATTACATTGCTCGTCGCATTCCACATTAACATGGTTCCTTTGGGTTCCAGCCATTGACTAAAACCAAGAAGAATAGTGTGAGCAACACTAATTATAATCAGAAAACCACATAATCAAGAATAAAATTTCACACTTATGATCTTATCCTAGGTTATTCATGGTCATCTCTAAAACACTAAGATTTTTTTCTATGCTTAGACTTATCCTTAGGATTCTTACTAAGGCTTTCACATCCTAGTTTCCAAAGGTTGACTATACCTTTACTCTGATACCAACTATAACGACTCATACTTTATATACATTTTTAGTACTTCAAAATTGAAGTACACTTATTACAACATATAACAAAACCATGAAAGGACTGTATAGGTATAGTTTCTTTAGAAACTGGGAAACATAAACATCTAGTTCATAAAGCATCTACACTGTCTCCCACTTCTTTCATCATATCTATAGTCCCTTTTTGCATATCTTACTTAATAACCTTATTCCTGACCTTGGGAAAGAAAACATACAAAAGGGTGAGCTCAAATGCTCAGTAAGGGTAAACAAAAGAAATATCAATCACATCATATTCATAAGAACATAACATTTTGGAAATCTTACCCTGCAAAAGAGATCAAAATTTCATAACATGGGATAAATCATGGAAGTGAAATGTAATCACAATAATCATAACTTAAAACATGAATCTTTGCGGCATACACACATAATCATAGAGAATCATTTCTTATTAGTCCATAATCATTGACAAGACTATCTTAGTGAAAAAAGTCCATTTCTGAACGGAGTTCATTCCTCATTTCAGTTCTATTTCACTGAACCGGTTTAACCTGCCGTTCCAGCAATGTCTATCTCATGAGATATAAAATATTTACCCAATGAATTGTAGGGAGATATAGGTCCCACCCATCTCATAATGATACCATTCTTATAAGTTCCACAAAATCATAAACCATACATCATTGCATAACCCATGTAATAAAAATGGGATTCTTAAACATTGTGACATCATAAAAAAATTCATATAATATAAAGGAATTCATAAAAATAACTCCATAAAAAATAATCAAATAAATGTAATAATAGGGATAGAAACATAACCCTATATTATCTTATATGGAAAATAATTTTTATAAAACACTTGAACTCCATTCATGAGGAAAATATCCTTTCTACCTTAAAAACATTTTTCCTTTCTTAACATGTCATAGAATTTTAAACTAAAAGAAGTTGATTAAAAATGAACTTGAAAACATGTAAAGGAAGCTTCTTTCAAATAATGTTTTAAAAAAAATCCATTCATTCCGTATAAGTTAAAAAAACATTCTTCTCGTACTTTTGTCAGAAAAGTCAAAAAGTACCTCGTACGAAAAACGACAAAATATTCCTTTCATATCTTTTACTAAAAACTCACCAAAGGGTAAAATTGGATTTAAAAAATTGTAGGTGGATGGAAATAACATTACATATTGGGAAAACATGGATGTGGATGATAAAATACACCCCAGTAAATTTCAAATTATAAACAATCTCGGAAAAAAATGAGATTGTGAAGTTTCCCTTACCGTAGGTCCGATTTGCTTCGTAAGTGTCCAAACCTCCTATATAATGATTTAAATAATGTCATTGACTTATTATAGAATCATACTCATTGTTATGTTATCATATATGGTCATATTCTTAGCTTATTATGAGTAATATTTCATTGTTACTTGTGATTCGGGTGTTTATTACTTTTTGTTCTTATGCGTGTTTTGTCGAATAAATTATTATTCTTATCTTTAGGTTATAGATACCTCATTTCCAGAATTTTATTAGTGTAATATATATCATATTAATTCATTCAATTCATTTATATAATCATTATTTAATTAAGATCATGTATAACGAGTCACATCACATCATGGAGACGGTATTCCGTACGTACGCACGAGCGATGATATCGTTCCCATGATCGTGGAATTGTATTGGAGTGTATGTATACTATTTCAGAATCAATATAACTTTAAAATAATTGTATATATTCATTATTTACACCATTATACCCATCCAAGTAAGGTGGTGGTGTAAAATAGATTACACCACGGCGTGGAGACGGTATTCTGTACGTACGCACGCGCGGTGATTTTGTTTTCCGTAGGATGGATAGATGGTGAAATAGGGTTGTTTCATACTTATAATAAAATAATGGTATATGATTTATACTGATGTTATTAATTAATAATGAAACAACTAAAGAAGAAGAAGTGGAAGAAGAAATAAAGTTGAAAAAATCGGTAACGGACATTACCTCTTCTTTGAAGCGCCTCTTTGATACCTCCTTTTAGGGAACTAAACGTGGTCTTTGAAGAAGACCAGGACCTCTAGGATGTTTCTAGGGAAGTGTAGAGGAGATATTGGTAGGATTTTACCTAGAATGAAGGGTAAAAGTGGTGTGAGGAAGAGAGGGAGGAGGTGCCATTTTATAAGGGAGGAGAGGGGCACCTTTGGAAAAACTAAAAATATTATTTTAGTATAAAGACATATTCGGTTTTAAATAGCTCCAAATTGATTTATTTTGAATCTAAGGTGGGGATGGGTCTAAATCCTCTCATCCAATAGAATTTGGACAAGTTTAGTTTACTGTTGTAACCATATCATTTAGATTTAACTTTAAGTTAGATAATTTTACTTTTACCGTGTCTTTTTTTGTTCTTACACTATAAGGTCAATAAACTTACCATAACAAGCCACACGAACCCCATGTTGTTTATTATAAATATATATAACCTTAGATAAGTCATTTGGCCGAACCTTATATTTTTATGAATAAAATATCAATTAATAATATAATATTTGTTTTAAAAACTATTTTATGTCAATTTTGACACTATTTGGTAATTAATTTTTGTGAAAATCATAACATAATGATTGGTTATAAATGAGTTAATTAAATCAATACTAACATGTCATATTAACATATAAAATTATTTTAATTCATACAAAGTCTCAAATTATATTTATTTGGGTATTTATAACATCAATTATGTTAATATTTCATTAATAAGATAATTACTGCATCATCATTGTGTCATAAATAAATTAAATTATTTAAAGTCTAAAAATTATAAATAAAATATAATTATGTAGGAAATCGTTTTATATTTCTAATTAATATTTATAGTCGAATTGATCTTATATATAACCCTATATTAAAAATTATTTACTTATTAAACTTTGATTCTAACTATTTTAACCTTTCTTTAAATAAATTAATAATAAATGTCCTAATCTAATCCATGTGGGCCTAAATGGTTATATATTATTCCTAAGGTTTTTTTTGGTCGCATTATACTTTTAAAATAGAATTAGGACATGTGTTAGGGTAATAATAATATCATTTTTACCCTTAGTTACCCTATTTACTTTTAATCATGGTTAAAAAAAGTAAAACGTTATTATTCACCGAAAATTATTTTCATCTCATTGAACCACATTTTAAGCCTTTATATAAACCGTGTCTCTCAAATTTTTGAAATTCCACTCATATAAGTGGTAAAATTAAGTTTTATGTAAATTTGCAAATTCTCCTAGACTGTGGGTAAAAGACAGTCAAAAGTTCAATAATATTTTCATATATCTAAAATTATTATAAAATGACTCCAATGAATTAATTTGAACTTATAAAGGTATTATGTATCAATTTTTATCTAAGATAAATTTAAATAAAATAAATAATTATTTAAATAAAAAGTCAGTTTTTAAATAGTGACCCAGTGTTTTCACTATTCATCAAAAATTGAAAGTTTTCAGAAAAATACCAAAATTTCACCCTAGGATAATTTCGATATTATGAATCCAAAAATGAAGTCCATTTTGAAAAATAAAATTTACAAAATTTCAAAAAGTGGGTATTACTATTCATAACGGCTAGTTTTAATAATATTTTCATAGCATATCGTTTCTTAGTGAAACTCGATATTGCGTACGATGCAAGCTATCGAGGAAGGTCGCAATTGCGTGTAAAGAAAGACAAGCTAGTTTTGTGTGTAGTGAAAGATTCATTTGATGATTTATATAACATAAAAACAAAATATTTCTCATAAAAGTCTCGGGTGTTACATAATGTATCTAAAGATTTATTATGTTATTAATGGTATATTAATTATTATTTAAAACTAATATAACACTTTCCCATTTTCTTTACTATTTATTAAAAATGAAGAAGTTAACCATTTGTACGTATGACCAATAATCCCCACGATTGTAACATAATTATTTTATCATAACCATAATTAATAGATTATTTTAATATTATAAACAAATAATAAAAATTTTATATAATAATTATTAATATTATAGATGATGGAATTGTGAAATATTTGACTATATCCAATATATCAGAGTAGTTTTGCAACTATGAACCCTATATCCTCAAAACACATGACATGGAAAAACCTAATTTAGTAATTAAATATATAAGTAAAATAAGTGAAATAAATTTTTTAATGATATTATAATAAACCAATAAATGTTTCATAAAAAGTAATTAATTAATATATGTTTATTATATGTACTATAATGTAACTATATTGAAAATATCGACACTATATAATGGATTTCATCTCAATTTAACTTCATTAAGGACTGTTTCAGTATAATACACAAAATTATTTTTATACAGTTTATTTAAATATATAATGCATGTTATCTCAAAAATTCATCATACATCATGGGTTTTTTAGGTTACAATTCTTATTACTTCATCGAAGGGGTCCTGATTTAGATATTTATAAAGCGGTTAGTGTTTTCTCAACTCAATGACCATTCATTGGGTTATACATAATCTTCAATAAATATATTATACCAATATTATTAATTAGATGACATATGAATGTGTTATTTTATACATTTAAATTATTTATTAGGTTAAAAATTATTATACACAATGATATAATTGATTAGTTCTTTCATCAATGATATGATCTTTTTAAGGATTATTTGTTGAAATATTGTTTCCCTAATATGTGCCATGTAAGGTGTGCCTACAAAAATTTATAAGTCATATATGAATCATATTATTATATTATATCATCAGGGACTATAATCTTAATTATATTTAAAGATTCTATTTATGATAATCTTTTATGGTTTCTATCATTAATAATTTACCAATGTGTAAAGTGATTATGTTAATATCCAATCCATAACAGGGAATGTTTATGATAGATTTTCCACTGGGATGAAATATTATCCAAATTTTATAATCCATTTAATTTATTTATCATCTACATATTTTTGGAATTCTTATATCATTGAACCATATTTCTCTCATTTGTACTCAAAATGGTAAATAAATTTTTTAAGAAAAGATGAAATTATTTCTCCACATTAATTCACACATAATTTTTCATACATATCCATGTACTTTAAAAAAAGTTAAGGAATTTTTTTAATATTATTCAATGATTTATTAGATAAATTGTTTCACATGAATAACACTTTTCAAATAGGTTAATAACTTATTTCCTTCCTATTTTATAATGAATGTAATTTTAATTGAAGGTGTCAAAAAAATATTTTATTTAAATAATTTCTAAATGAATGGAATATAAATTTTTCATAAACATTCATAAAATTGAATATTTCATTTAATTTTTTCATGTACGTTATTGTTGAGTGGAAAGGGTATTTTCCCTATTTAGCTTTTTAATTTAGACTTTATTGATTTTTTATTCTTCAATGATAATAACCCTTCAAATTTTATATTATCAACCGATGATATTCCATAATGATACCATCTCTATTCTTTCTCCAGATGTATTATTATTGATTCAAGTATAATTTCTAGAATCGATTTCATTTACACGATTATATCGATCTATGAAAGAACAATGATAATTATTATGTTTAAACGTGAAGTAATTTAATTGTTTATCTAATAATACGGTAGATATAAATTATTAATGTAAACAATATTTGGTATTAAATCCATATCTATTATGTAAATTTCAAGATATTTTATTATTGGTTCCATTATATCCTTACATTGAATTTGGTGATGAAAATGGATTTGAAATAATATATGTAACTCATAATATATGATGGAGTGAACTAGCTAACAGGTTACTCTATTAAGAATATAGGTACATTCCCAAACAATTTATCCCATCTATATTTGTTCTTGTATGGGTTCTATAAAGATTATTTTCTAGGATACTAAATCATTTTCTATATACATTTTATGATTTTTTTATGGATCCACTACTCAAGGGTTATTTTCTCATAGTTCTTTATTGATGATATATATGATTATTGTACGATGTTAATGATTTATATCATTTTCAATGTATTTATGGGTATTTACTCTAGAATTTTATACTCGTGTACATTAAATATATTATAAAACCCTTAAACACATTATCACTGATGATATTCAATTATTAATGCTTATGTTTACCCTTGCTGAGTGTTTTATCTCATTCTTATTATGTTTTTTATTTCATGAAGTTGATCTGAAAGGTTTTATATATGTTGTACTTATGATGGTTGATATTTGTGAATATATTTTTATAAGATTATGGGTATTATTATTAACTATTTTATTATGTATATAAGATTCAATGTAAAATTTTGTTTAAATTATCCAACAATCTGAACATTATTGGTCTTTTGGTATTTTATAGATCTAATTTATTAGATTGATGATATATGTTTTGAAATGATAAAATCAGGTCACATATATGGGAATAAAATTTGTAAATGTAAATATTATGATTTGGAACCAGATACTGGACTGTATATTTTAGTGTTGGTATACATCAAACACCATTCTTTTTCTGAACGACACTCTTAATGATTTTGTTTCATCCTATAATTATAATATCTAACGATGTTACCTTTTCTTAGAACATAATCTACCTCAAATTAAAACATCTATATATACTCAATGAAACAAATCTTATAGATGTTTATTTCCCATATGGAGATGATATGAAAACTCTGATTTTCCATGTATAAATAAAACACTTACTTAGTAGATAATTTCTCTGGAACATCAATACATATACCAAATTTAACGATTCATGCCATTTGTAGGGTAGTTTAGCATATGGGGCCAGAGATGGTGAGAACCATAACCCGTTAATTGATCCCACTATATCAGATCTTCTCTACACTAATTACCTGAATCATTGAAGTAGGTTGTATATCTAATCATAGACTATGAAAATATCAGAATCGTAGTTTTTAAATTTTATACATAACTCTAAAAATTCTTATTTGCACATATTTTTCAACTAAATATTCACGCCCTTCACATTTATCCCATCCATAGGTTTCACTAAATAGGAGAATTCATGTCTGAAACATCGATACTATACCACTAATCAGAATAAACTCCTGATCACAAACACATTTCTAGGTCATTCCTATAAAAAGGAATCACTACCTTCTCTAGGGATATATAAAATCATGCTTTAGAGACCACATTCAAATGGAATCATTCTTCAGAGATCCATATGTGCCACATTGAGGGGTTGATATAGAGATAATGTGCTCAATGTGTACACATTACACTCTCCATGAGTCAAGAATGTATTTTTGAGGTTTGTGAGTATATGAGGATATAATCAACAAATACTATAGGGAAGGAGCTGAGATTTAGAGAAAAAATATCTTATTGATGATATAAATGGACATAGTATGAGGATTTGTATAAATAAATATAAAGGAAATTTACTAATACATAACATATCTATTTTTGAAAACTATCATAGATTTATCCTCCAATATTCCATAAAGCTTTTGGTAACCTGACCATAATAAAATATTTGACAACCACATTGATTCCTATAACTAGTCAAATAATTCATCAGTCCTCTACAATGGGTATCGAATCTTCATCGTCTCCTATCTCCGCATTTGTTTTCCACAAAAATTTTATACTACCACCCACATTAATTTTAATAATAGTTGAGATTCTTATGGAGATGTTCTTAGTCTGATAAAACCCTTCATCTCTAAATTCTCACATTGTACATTTTTTTCAATAACATAGCTAGAGATTTAAGATATAAAGGAATCGATATACATCACACCCCTTGAATAAGTTAAAATTTAAATTTTAATTCCACTATTATTAGGAAGTCCGGGGAAATTATCTCTGAATATAGTATAATATAGGTCCACAATTAGTTTAAAATATGTGAGAAATACTACTAGCACTATCTCAATATGAATTCTTGAATCTAATACCATAGTATGTCTACTCTAGATCAGGTAAGGTACCTTTCTTCCTACCTCTTGATCCCATTCCCTGGACACCACGAACATCTACCTCCTTGGAGTATAAAAGGATACACATCTCTTATATTAGTCTATGTGAACCAGATTACTAGTCACCCAGTCTATGTATAATATGACATTTAATCTTGTTATCACTAGGATTAATATATCCCATAAATTTCTATAACCATAAAGTATTACAAAATAGAATTTATCTTTCTAATGGTTATCCACTTTCTTCCCCAATATATATCAAGAGTTATTAATTTTAAATATTACATAACTAGTAGGTCATATCCATCAAAAATTTTGGTAATATATAAATTAATGGGAATCTCTATTATCAAATACTACCTAATATAAGATAGAGTTGATCAAGATCGTACATAAAAAAATTAACATTTCATTTTCACTACTCATGACACCCCCTTTTATCAAGGAGGATAAAAAAGATTTTAAATAACACATTGGGAATGCTAAAGTGCTAAAGAGCCTTAATGATAACCAAGTAACTTGTCCAAATTGACCTACATGTACACTAAGTCATTACATAGGCCACAGAGCTACCCTATGCTGGTAAAAGGGGTCGGACATCCCTGCACATGACACCTACACTAAACACCGACATCGTGGACTTATTTGGACTACCTCTTTCACCCAGGGTCTCATATTTCCTTATAAATAGGACACATGGGCTCCTAAGTTTTACAATTGAATAATCTGAAGAACCACTAGAGCAATCATTATGCGTCAAATTCTCCAATGTCCCCCAAAATTTCGGAAACATCTTTACAAAACATGAGAGAACAGATAAATAAGGGGGTTAAGAATTATCAATTTAGAGACCCAAAGCATGACGTACATGGACATTACATTAATTTTTCGGAATACATAATACATAACAAAAATAGACACCAAAGGACCGTAATAGTTTAGTGTCATTGGAAACTCGGAACATAATCTTCTAATCAAGGTGAAAGATCTTCAACATCTCCAATAAAGATCTTCCCCTTTTGTTTTCCTACCTAAAACCTTTCTTTATATCCTGGGGAAAAGAAAACATATAAAGGGTGAGCTCAAATTCTTATTAAGGGTATGCATGGAGAAAATAAAACAAACCATATACATTTTAACTTGAAAAAAAACATGAACATAATGATTAACCATCAAAATCATGAGCAATGACATAAGACATGGAAGTATGTAAGGCATAGATCATAATGGATCGTCAATAATGATAAAATATCATGGAAACAAAACATTTAATTGTGGAAAACCATTAAGCACATGATATGATTTCCATAGTAGCCAAGCCATTGGTTCCAAGACTATCATAGTGGACAGAGTCCCTTTCTGAATCGAGTTCACTCCTCATTCCAGTCCTGTATCACTTAACCGGATTAACATACCATTCCAGTCATGTCTACCTCATGAGATATAAATCTTTACCCAATGCATTGGAGGGAGATATAGGTCCCACACATCTCATAATTAAAGCATTATTTCTATTGACACAAAAGAAACTTAAAACATTCATCATAACCCTAAGAATAAAATGGGTTTCATAAACATCATCCCATCATCACATAATCCATATAAAACAAATGGAAATTTCATCATTGGAAAATTGAAACCATGTAAATAATAGAAACATTATACTTGAAACATAAACATATGAAATAATTTCAACTTATATGGAAAATGGTTTTAATAAAACACTTGAAATGAATTATTGAGGAAAATGTCCTTTCTTTTTCAAAATCAATTTATTTTCACAAAATGCCATGTAATTTTAAAATAAAAGTATTTTGTTGAAAATAGTCATAATATCATGTCGAGTGAGCTTCATGAAAATGAGGCATTATAAAACCGTAATAATCCGTTCATGTTGTATATATTAAAAATAACATTCTTCACGTACTATTGTCAGAAAAGTCAAAAAGTACCTCGTATTGTAAATAAAGGAAATATTCCTTCCATATGATGTGGTAAAAGTAAAAAAATGGTAAAAATTCCTTTAAACATACATGGAAGAAAATTAAACATTTTATGAAAACATTTTTAGAACATATGGACATGGATAATAAACATAACCCCAGTAAATACTTACGAATAAACAATCTCAGATAAGAATGAGATTAGAATAATTATCCCTTAACTTAGGTCTAATATGCTTTGTACGTATCCAAAACTCCTTTATAATAATTTAAATATTGTAATTTACTTATTAAAAAATCATATTCATTGTTATGATATCATATATGGTTCACCTATGACTTTATATTACCCGTTCTTTTGTGAATCCATGTTAAAGCAACGTTTTGTGTAAAATCTTTTCAATTATCGTACGTGTTTCGACTTTTTGTTTTTGATATTATTACTTATATCCTTATTTCCTTAATTTTAGAATATAAAACATGATTTATATATAATAAATATTCAGAATATACATATATATTATATATTGATAAATGGAATGAAATACATCGTTCATGGAGACGGTAGGTCGTACACACGCATGAACGTTGTTTTCGTTTCCTTATTAAATTGAATGGAATTAAATAGATGAAATACATATATATATATATATACATAAATCCAGTATCATTATTTTTTCATATATTTCATTATTATTCATTATATATACATTATAATCCTTCATGAATGGTTAACATGAAGAATGAATCTTATCGCGTTCGTGGAGACGGTAGTCCGTACGTACGCATGAGCGATGATATCGTTCCCATGATCGTGGAATCTTATTGAAGTGTATGTATAATATTTCAGAATCAATATCACATTAAAAAAATTACATATAGTTATTCATTGCACCATTTTACCCATCCAAGTAAGGTGGTGGTGGAAAACAGATTACACCACGGCCTGGAGACGGTATTCCGTACGTAAGCACGCGCGGTGATTTGGTTTTCCGTAGGATGGATAAAAGGTGGAATAGGGTTGTTTAATATTTATAATAACATATCAGTATATGAGTGATACTGATGTTATTACTTCATAATGAAACAACTAAAGAAGAGTAAGTAGAAGAAGAAATAAATTTGAAAGAATATGTAACGGATATTACCTCTTCTTCGACACGCCTCTTTGAAACCTCCTCGTATGGCACTAAAATTGGCCTTTTAAGAAGACCAAGACCTATAGAATATTTATAAGGAAGTTGATAAGGGAAATTGTCAGGGGTTGGCCAAGATTTAAATCTCAATGTTGTGTAAAGATGAGAGGGAGGAGGTGCCCTTTTATAAGGGAGGAGAGGGGAACCTTTGGAATCCTCAAAAGTATTAGTTTAATATAAATTCAAAACCCACATAAAAACCTAAAAAATGACTCAATTATAATATTAGATGAGATAGGGTTGTAATATCATCAACCAATGAAATTTATACATGTTTGGATCTTATTTTAAACATTATCATTTTGATTTATCCTTATTTAATCTATTTAATTGTATTTGTGGTAATAAAATTCTAAATTTTAAATGGTTATAAATTATCACTTATGTGTTGTTAATTTTCCATAATTGGATATTTTATGACATTTTAGACTATATAAATTTAAATATATAATTTTTAAATATTATTGTGATTTTTAAACATTTTAATAATATGTTTTTTTTAAATGACAATAGTTTCAATTTTGACACTATTCATTTATATGAATTTAAATAAATTCCACACAAAGGATATATTATAAATAAAATATTTAATAGGCTCCTCACATGTCATAGAAATCTAGAAAATTATTGTATCGCATTAAATAGTTCATATAATATTTATTTTACTATTTGTAAAACCATTTATTTGATACTTCTATTAATAAAATAATTTCTACAACATTTTTGTATAATTATTAAATATACTTATTTGTTGAATAAAAATTCAAAATAAAATACTAGGATGAAGATAAATCATATATATTTCATAATAATACTTTTAGTCAGATTTATATTCTGAAACACCCAAATTTTAAAATGTTATACTTATTAAATTATGAAGGTGACAACTTTGACATCATTTAAAATAAAATAATATAAGTGTCATAATCACTTTTATAAGACTCCAAGCGGTCATATATTCTGTCTTTGGATGATTATGGTGTATATATACACTACCGATAAGTTTTGTTCAGGTTTGTGAGCTTTTTAATGGGTATTATTATTTAAATAAAACCTATATTACTAATTTTTCACTAAATAAATAATTTTCGCATCATTAATGTATAAGCTATTAACGTAATTAAATATCTCTTAAAAATTATAAATAAATTACAATGATAAATAAAAACACTTCATCTTTAAAATGAGTATTTATAACCGAATTTATATTCTGTATAAACTTATATTAAAAATACTTCAATTATTAAAGTTGAGTGAGACATATTTCACTTTCCTTTAAATAAAATAAATTAAAGGTCTTAATCACCTCCAAGTGGGTTCCAATGGATTCCATTTCGACCCAAATATGCCTTAGGAAAAAATATAAGAATCCATTTATATTTAGACAAGTGTTAGGGTAATTTTATAATATTATATTTACCGTTAATTACCCGTTTACATTTTACTATGATAAATAAAATTTACCGTAGTTACTATTCATAATGCACAAAAATAAAAAAGTAGCCTATTAACATAATTTGGAACCACTGATTCCAAATATGGAATCCATTTTTATAAATTCAATACAAAAAATCTTTAGATATTAATTTAAAATTAATCTCATTGTTAAGAAAACTAGTTTTAAAAGTTTAAACATTGCAAAAGATTGAAATGATTTTATCTATGAATTCAATGTAAAATAAATTCTAATGACATAAATTATATTAAATGGTAAAAATATATTCTATTTATACATTAAAACCATTCTATATTATAATTTAACCATATAAATTATTATGATGAAAAAATTTATTTTTTATTAAAATATAGAGTGTTTTTACAATTCATTAAAATATGAAAGTTATCAGAAAAATATCAAAACATTATCCAATGTAAATTTTTATATCCTGATTCAAAAGAAGAAGTTTATTTTGTAAGATTTGACTTATAAACTTTTCAAAAATTATATTTAAAATCGGTGCGCCATCAAAAGACGGCAATACTGCATTTTTTGAAAAATACTTATTTTACTAGAAAATTTTATTTCGTTCTCATACCATGTTCTATAAATTGTGTAAGATGTATTATAATGTCATAAAATTAAAATTTTATTTACTACTATTCATAACAGCTTGTTTATAATAATATTATATCCATATATCATTGTTTAGTGAAACTCGGTATTGCGTACTACACACACTATCGAGGAAGGTTGTGATTGCGTGTAATGCAAGCCAAGTCAGGGATGCGTGTAGTGAAAGATTATTTTGTTGTTGCGTATAACAGAATACAACCATATTTCATTTATACATTGAATATATATATATATATACACTCAATGTTTCATAGAATAACTACTATCAAACGAACTTGAAATTGTCTGTAACACAATCCAAGAATAGTGTTGCCTATACTGTAAGCTAATACGATGTTGCGTATAGCGCAAGATAATTTTGGTGTAGTGTACAATAAAAGATATTAAATAAATTAAAAAGAATATATCTTATAAAATCTATGGTTTTTACATTCTACCCCCCTTAAAATGAATTTCTCCCTTGAAATTTGTCAGGTTTATAAATCATTTACTATTCATAGAAACCCACATCATAAAACGGAATACTAAAACATAATTTTAAAAACTAAAGTATGAAACGTAATGATTACCCAAAGTAACTCATCCCTAAGTTTCCATATAGGATAAAATAGGTGAAAATATGGATATGGAAGAGAAATATAACCATCAAGTTCTGATAGAGAGTGGTAGAGAACATGGCTATGAAAAAGCCAACAATCACAAAGCCATAAATTTGTGATGATCTATGGTACTATCTGATTCATCAGATATGTTGGCACTTTGACAAAATTTTTGGTTTTTAAGATCATTTCCCTAATGTTGAATAATTTTTGAATTAAAAGAAATACGTACTTGATTTTGGTACAATCTTACCGTTGCTCGTGCCTCGAATAATTTCCACTGTATCTCTTAAAGAAATGAAGTTGAATTTTTCATTCGTGAAGCGTTAACAGATCATGTGATAGAACAGTGGGTCATTCTATCTATCTCAAATAAAATGTTATAAAAAGTTATTAAATATACATAAGTCCATCTATGATGATATTAATCATATATGGTTCCTAAAATGAATGTATACTTTATATATCATACCACATAATAAATTGAAACTAATTTATACTAACCAGGGTCTTCCTGTAGGCCAGTGGTATGCGATAAAGGCTTGTCGCACTTCGGTTGTGGGTTCGATTCTCATAACCTTGATCGACGCGACGGGTTTTCGCCCATCCTGCAGGTTTTCCTTTTTCTAAAACTACATTATTATAACATCCCATAAATAATATTGATAAACAGTTCTAGCCTTAAACAATACTAATTTATGTCCAACATAATCCATTCCAATTTTTAGGTTTATCCAAAATAATTATGTCCAATCTCATATTATAAAGAATACAGTTACTAGAAATTTCATCTACCGAGAATTTGAATACCATCATTTATCCCCCATATATCATATGATATATCTTGTTGGTCACATTCCAAACATGTGAATACTTTAATCATGTATTCTATTGAAAAATAAATACCCATTAAACCTTATTGAAAACATGAATGATGTCAAAAGTTAACTATTTCCACATACCAAAATCCCAAATTTCGATATACTCAAACCATGATATCACTTTATACTTATATCAGTCATGAGCTCATGAATACTATCATACATATTATTTTCTCCTTATCCCTTCATTATGTGGATATCATCTACTTTCCAAAAATATTTGAATAACCTTTCATGCTTAATGGTACCATTCAACATATACTATCAAATACTTAAGAAAAATAATGTTGTAACATTAATTAGATGTTTATTTATTCCATAGTACCATTTCCTATACAATATAACTCTTGATAAACATAAATCATTCCACTACCTTCTTAAACCATTGACCGAGCATGAACAATTATTTCATCTGACATATCATTTGTAGTCTCTACATCATCATCAACGTAAATACTACCCATAAGACCATGATGATTCTATTAATGAGACATTCCCTTAGGGAATTGGATTTCATAATTCCCATAAATTCCACATTTGAAACATTTAATCGTTGTTGATGTCGAAGCAATACCATTATCCTTGTTCATGGTGTCAACTGAACCTTTTCCTTTTTAATTTATGGCATTGTGTCCTTCTTTTCCACACCCAAAGCATCTTCCAGTTCCTTTGAAACATTACCCTTGATGTCTCTTCCCACATGACTTACATGAGGGAAATTAAACTTTCTTTCCTCTATGATCACCATGAAACTCCATCTTTCTCTTACTAGCTGAGTCAGGAATCTTACCAATGTTGAGATTATTGATCATATTATGAGATTGCTGATTAGGCATAATAAAGATGTTTCACCTTCCCAATTCCATTTCATTTGGTAGATCATGAAGAATATCATTCCATTTTCCATAATATCCGCTATTATCTTGAATCCTCCTGTGTCCATCCAGTTTCTAAAACCCAAAAAGAATAGTCTGAGAGGTAAAAATCATGCAAGGAAAACAGCATAATAAAGAGGGAGTACCTTCAATATCTAACATCTTAGGTTTAATTATAATATGGTTTCCTTAATTCTAGGACTATAACCTATACTTATACTTATCCTTAGGGACATCCCTAGACATACCTTAGAAATATCTCAAGGGATATCACTAATGTTTTTGCATCCTAGTTTCCAAAGGTTAACTAAACCTCTCCTCTGATACCAACTGTAGAGACCCAAAGCTTGACATACATGGACATTAAATTAATTTTTTTGAATACTTAATACATAAAAAAAATGGGCACCAAAGGACCATAATAGTATAGTGTCTTTAGAAACTTGGAACATAATCTTCTAATCATGGTGAAAGATCTTCAACATCTCCCATAAAGATCTTCCCCTTTTGTTTTCCTAACTAAAACCTTTCTTTATATCCTGGGGAAAAGAAAACATATAAATGGTGAGTTAAAATGCTCAGTAATGGTAATCATGGATAAAATAAAACAATCCATATACATTTGAACTTGAAAAAAACATGAAAATAATTTTTAACCATAAAAATCTTGAGCAATGACATAAAACATTGCAGTACGTAAGGCATAGATCATAATGGATCATCAATAATGATAAAATATTATGGGAATAAAAAATTTAATTATGAAGAACCATTAACCACATGATATTATTTCCATAGTAGCCAAAGCATTGCTACCAAGACCATCTTAGTGGACAAAGTCCCTTTCTGAATCGAGCTCACTCCTCATTCCAGTCCTGTATCACTGAACCAGATTAACTTACCGTTCCATCAATGTCTACCTCATGAGATATAAATCTTTACCCAATGAATTAGAGGGAGATATATGTCCCACCCATCTCATAATGAAATCATTCTTACTTGTTCCACAAAATAAAATTAAAACATTCATCATAACCTAATGAATAAAATGGGTTTCATAGACATCATCCCATTATCACATAATCCATACAAAACAAATGGATATTTCATCATAAGAAAATTGAAACCATGTAAATAATAGGGAAATTATACTTGAAACATACACATATGAAATAATGTCATCTTATATGGAAAATGGTTTTGATAAAACACTTGAAATGAATTCCTGAGGAAAATATCCTTTCTTCTTCAAAATCATTTTCTCTTCACAAAATGCCATGTAATTTTAAAAGAAAAGTATTTTGTTGAAAATAGTCATTAAATATTGTTGAGTAAGCTTCATGAAAATGAGGCTTTATGAAACCACAAAAATCCGTTCACGTCGTATAAGTTAAAAATAACATTCTTCTCGTACTTTTGTCGGAAAACTCAAAAAGTACCTCGTATGGTAAACAAAAGAAAGATTCCTTCCATACAATGTGGTAAAAGTAAAAAAAGGTAAAAATGTCTTTAAAAATACATGGAAGAAAATTAAACATTTTATGAAAACATTTTTAGAACATATAGACATGGATAATAAACATAACCCCAGTAAATAACTATGAATAAACAATCTCAGATAATAATGAGATTGGAATAATTATCCCTTACCTTAGGTCTGATATGCTTCGTAAGTATCCGAACCTCCTGTATAATCATTTAAATAATTTCATTGACGTATTACCGAATCATATTCATTGTTATGATATCATATATGGTTCACTTATGACTTTATATTACCCGTTATTTTGTAAATCCATGTTAAAGCAGCGTTTTGGGTAAAATAGTTTCATTTATCATACATGTTTTGACTTGTTGTTCTTGATATTATTAATTATATCCTGATTTTCTTAATTTCAGAATTTAAAACATGATTTATATATAATAAATATTCAGCATATACATATATATAATAGATTGATAAATGGAATGAAATACACCATTCATGGAGACGGTAGGCCGTACGTACGCATGAACGTTGTTTTCATTTCCTTATTGACTTGAATGGAATTAAATAGATGACATACATATATATATATACATAAACCCAGTAGCATAATTATGTCATATATTTCATTTTTAAATATTATATATACTTTATAATCATTCATGAATGGTTAACATGAATAATGAATCTTATCGCGTTCGTGGAGATGGTATCCATTACGTATGCACGAGCGATTATATCATTCCCATGATTGTGGAATTATATTGAAGTGTATGTATACTATTTCATAATCAATATATCTTTAAAATAATCACATATAGTTATTCTTTACACCATTATATCCATCCAAGTAAGGTGGTGGTGGAAAGCATATTACACCACAGCATGGAGACGATATTCAGTACGTACGCACACGCGTTGATTTAGTTTTTCGTATGATGGATAGAAGG
Organism: Viscum album; assembly: GCA_963277665.1. Lineage (NCBI taxonomy): Eukaryota > Viridiplantae > Streptophyta > Magnoliopsida > Santalales > Viscaceae > Viscum > Viscum album. Next base: position 881,114,542 of record OY728129.1, on the reverse strand, counting down.
TGGAATAGGGTTTTTTCATATTTATAATAACATATCATTATATGAATTATATTGATGTTATTACTTCATGATGATACAAATAAAGAAGAGGAAGTAGAAGAAGAAATAAATTTAAAAAAAACGGTAATGGATATTACCTCTTCTTCGACACGCCTCTTTAAAACCTCATCTTAGGGCACTAAAATTTGTCTTTGAAGAATACCATGACATCTAGAATATTTCTAGGGAAGTTTATAAGGGAAATGGGCAGGGTTTGTCAGAGCTTGAAGGATCAAATTTGTGTAAATATGAGAGGGAAGAGGTTCCCTTTTATAATGGAGGAGAGGGGCACCTTTGGAATCCTCAAAAATATTACTTTAATATAAATTCAAACCCCACATAAAAACCTCTAAAAATGGCTCAATGCGAATATTAGATGCGATAGGGTTGTAATATCATCAACCAATCAAATTTATACATGTTTTGATCTAATTTAAAACATTATTATTTTTATTTATCCTTATTTAATCTATTTAATTTTATTTGTGGTAATACAATTATAAATTTTAAATGGTTATAAATAATCACTTATGTGTTGTTAATTTTCTATAATTGGATACTTTATGAAATTTTAGACTATATAAATTTCAATTTATAAATTTTAAATATTTTTGTGATTTTTATACAATTTAATAATATGTTATTTTTATAAAATAACAATAGTGTCAATTTTGACACTATTCATTTATTTGAATTCAAATAAAATCCACACAGAGGATATATTCGAAAATAAAATATTTAATAGGTTCATAACATTTCATATTCATCTAGAAAATTAGTGGAGAAAATTAAATAGTTCATATAATATTTATTATACTATTTGTAAAACCATTTATTTGATACTTCTCTTAATAAATTAATTTCCACAATATTTGTGTATATTTATTAAATATACTTATATGTTTCATAAAAATGAAAAATAAATTACTAGGATAAAGATAAATCTTATTTATTTCATAAGAATACTTTTACACAGATTTATATTCTAAAACACTGAACTGTTAAAATGTTATATTTATTAAATTGTGAAGGGGACAACTTTGACATCATTTAAAATAATATAATATAAGTCACATAATCACTTTTATAAGATTCCCAATGGTCATATATTCGTTAATTGGATGGTTATGGTCTATATATACACTAAAAATAAGTTTTGGTCAGGTTTTTGAGCCTTTTAATGGGTATTATTATTTCAATAAAAACTATATTACTTATTTTTCACTATTTAAATAATTTCTGCATCATTAATGAATAAGATATTAATGTAATTAAGTATATATTAAAAATTATAAATAAATTACCATGATAAAGACAAAAAATTTATCTTTCAAATGATTATTTATAACCGAATTTATATTCTGTATAAACTTATATTAAAAATACTTCAATTATTAAAGTTGAGTGAGACATATTTCACTTTCCTTTAAATAAAATAAACTAAAGGTCTTAATCACCTCCAAGTGGGTTCCAATGGATTCCATTTCGACCCAAATATGCCTTAGAACGAAATATAAGATTCCAATTATATTAATACAAGTGTTAGGGTAATTTTTTAATATTATATTTCCCCTTAATTACCCGATTTACCTTTTACTATGGTAAATAAAATTTACCGTAGTTACTATTCATAATGCCCAAAAATAAAAAGTAGCCTATTAACATAATTTGGACCCACTTATTCCAAATATAGAATCCATTTTTCTAAATTCAATACACAAAAGTTGCAGAAATTAATTTAAAATTAATCCTGTTGTTAAGAAAACGAGTTTTAAAATTTTAAAACATTGCAAAAGATTGAAATGATTTTTCCTATGAATTCAATGTAAAATCAATGATGATGACATACATTATATTAAATGGTAATAATATATTTTATTTATACTTTAAAACCATTAAATATTATAATTTAACCATATAAATTATTATGATTAAAAAAGTTGTTTTTTATTAAAATATAGCGTGTTTTTACTATTCATTAAAATATGAAAGTTATCAGAAAAATATCAAAACTTTATCCAATGTAATTTTTTATATCCTGATTCAAAAAAAGAAGTTTATTTTGTAAAATTTGACTTATAAAATTGTCAAAAATTATATTTAAAATCAGTGCGCCATCAAAAGGTGGCAAAACTGCATATTTTGAAAAATATTTATTTTACCCGAAAAATTTATTTTACTCACATACCATGTTCTATAAAATTTGTAAGATGAATTATAATGTCATAAAATTCACAATTTATTTACTATTATTCATAATGGCTTGTTTATAATAATATTATAGCCATATATCGTTGTTTAGTGAAACTCGATATTGCGTACTACACACGCTATCGAGGAAGGTCGTGATTGTGTGTAATGCATGCCAAGTTAGGGATGCATGTAGTAAATGATTCATTTGTTGTTGCATATAACAGAATACAACCATATTTCATTTATACATAGAATATATATATATATATATATATACTAAATGTTGCGTAGAATAACTACTATCAAATGAACTTGAAATTGTGTTTAACACAATCCAAGATTAGTGTTGCGTATACTACAAGCTAATACGGTGTTGTGTATAGCGCAAGATAATCTTGGTGTAGCATACAACAGAAGATACTAAATAAATTAAAAATAATATATCTCATAAAATCTCTGGTTGTTACAATCAACGTCCCTTCAGGGTCTAAAGACAAAAGCGACTTGTATGAGGACTATTCAAACATAAGGAGTAGAAACATGTGTGAGGTACTTCTCCACCATAAAGGACATGCATGCGACCCTTTCATTGACACCAGAGGTCTCCCAGGGTTCCTTGGCTAAATTCTCACCTAATATTTGTCACCGAGGTGGCCTATTTTACAAGGCATATCAATTTCACATAGAAATTTTCCCCTATTTTATGCACTTTAAATTCCTCCAATATCTTCATTGGTATACAACAAAAAAATATGAATGTCATGAACCTATTCCCAAGACCTATGGGATTCACCCTTTGAGAGAACATAAAATGACACATATGGCTGGGATCCTCTCTCCTTGGTACCCTTATCTGAAAGGGACCATGTTGAAACCTCCCCCAATCCCTACAAACATACAAAGCCATGTGGAAAGGCACACCAGCATGTCTCCTATTTGTATTTTTCTTTCTACAGTTAAAGGATTCCTGTACTACTCCTACCAAATGGTTAGGTTCTTACGGTAACATGTGACTTTGTATATATATATAGGCATGTGGACCCCTAACCCATGAATAGATTCAGGATGTTCCTGGTCTCACATACAAGGGTTAGGACCATGTCATTTCCTTCTAATCTATGAGACCTGGTTCCTTTGGTTCCCAGTGGGTAGGGTGTGGATTAATCATTATTTCTCCTTCAATATGGAATTAGATCTCAATACCACTATATAAATCATTTTAGGTAATCATTCTTAGATTAAGCCCCTAGAAAATCAGTTAGGAGTCTTCAATATTGGTCATGTATACCTCTTCTTCATTCCCCATCATTCCAACCTCGAGATAAAGTGAAGAGAGGGATGTTCCATAACCCCGGCCTCTTCAACTGTCATCTACCTCCTCTTCCACTAGTGGGTAAGTAAAAGTGTGTGCTTTGTTGAATCTTTTGATTCGTATTGTTTCTCACACCGAGCATGACTCATATGGTTATATAGGATAGTGGTGATCATAACACCCTCATGATCCATCTGGAATGTTGAACTATGAGTACTCGGATTCCTGTCATAACCAAGATATGTAGTATTTATACCTAAGGATTGAGATCAATAGGAACCATTATTAGGATTAATCCCCAACAAAACCACCAAATAACCAACACATCCTCCTTAAGAGTATGTCCTGAAAATGAATCCTTTGGTTCTAATCCATTGTTTTAAGATCCCAATAATCCTCCAAATCACCATGATATAATAAATCACTCATGGACCCTACTAGAGGGTTTCCTCTTCAAGAATAAGATCCAACATTATCATCTCAAAGAGTCATTCTCCCTGGGAAATAAACTTGTAGAATCTTTATAGGTGAGGTTACAAATTACGTAACAATGTGGGATTTTATTCCCATCCCAATTGGATACATTGGAATCCTCTATTGGTATCAAACCTAACACCCCAAATCATCCCCATTCTCTCTGGTCCAGATTTCCTATAGGGTTTAATTCAACGTCAAAATCCACAAATATCAATGGTTCTCTAGGATGCATCAGAATAAGTCTCACACCAATCATTTACTAGGAACCCTCCTCCAAGATTTCCATTTTAAATGACGTTAAACTGTATGCTTGGGTCCTTATCAAATTACCTAAAAAGTTATGATGTTCCCTGTTAAGTGGAACCGATCTACGTGGGTTTTAATTCCTTTCACAAGGATATATAGGAACCCCATCTATGGGTTCAATCCCATCATCAAAATAACTCTCATCTCCCTAGAAGATTATATACTCTATAGTGCCCACCTAAGTGGCTAGAAAACTAGAATAATCCAAATAAAGACAAAAAATCTATAATTAGTACATAAGAGGATACCATCAATGGAGAACCTTAGATACATACATATATCATCATTGAAAAAGAACCTATTATACTTATAGATGATTCTATGATCTATACATGCTAATAATTAATGTCAAATCTTGGGTTGACCCACATAATATATGGGAATTAATGAAGGATTCACAAACATTTCCTAATTCAATAATAGAGTCACAAAGAAGGAAATAATTCCACCCAAAAAGTTGTATTGAGCCCGACATCCCATCCTATCGACCAAGGTGATTTTTAAGAATCATAGGTAAAAATAATTAACAAGATCCTACCTTTGTAAAGCATGTCACTTCTGATGTAGAACCATTGAGTGTTTCTAGTTCCACGATAAAATCCATCTGAAACCGTTCAGAAAGAGAAAATCATCATAAGGCCCAAATTCTGATGGAGAAAATAGTGAACTCAATGTGAACCATTAACCAAGATGATAATATCACCTACATGTTAATCCCCTTATACTCTTAAAATGGATGTGTGACTGACAAGAAAACCAATCATGCATGTTTTTATTCAAATGATATGGTTATTTTATGGAGTCCTCAATTTCTGTTTTTCATATATACATGCACGCCTTTTCATAAATTCATTGGACCCAATGGAATCATTTATGTTTTCACCAATGAATGTAATGACTATTACATAGGATATATCTTCATCCATATAATGGTTGATATCACCAACCCATTTCCATTAAAAATATATCTCAAATTCACTAGTTTGGGAATAACATCAAAATTGTACAACCCAGACCATGGATGCTGCCTAACATGCCCTTCATTCTACGAAGCACGCCCGATCATCCAGTCAATGATGACCGACGATCCTCATGTAGATAGTGTTGGATTCTGTATTCAACCATTTTAAGAGCTTATCCTTAAAATAAAATAATCAATCCCTCCAATTGTTTAGATAAATGGATAAAGAAGACACATAAAGCCTCATCCATGAGACACTTTTGTCCTTCTCAAGGGATACTTCCATTAATCTCCACTGCCAAAAATGCACGATAGTTGCCCCTAAACATGAATATGGAGTTTTATTTGTTTTTCCAGCCAAGATACTTCAATCCTAGGCATGAAAGATGGACCAACAGTGACAATAAATAGGAAACAGGGAGTAGGTTCACACCATTTTATCCACCAGAGAAGACCACCAACCCAGTTTGGTTGAAAATCATGAGGGGGCACATAGAATCATATACCTTCATTCAACCATTTAGAATTGTTTTTTAGTGGTTTTCATCGAATCCCTAAATTAAAATATGGGAGAAACATGAGAGTAGGAATACACACCTTCTCAAATCCATAAAGCCTACTAGAAACCTTGTTTGGTAGCACACGAAAAATTTAGTTGGAATTTCTTGATGATATGTAGTGTCCAGACTCAATTCTATACACCCACACATAAGTACTATCAGTATCAACTAGTAGAAAAGGAAGTATAAGAGATGGTACATAAACCTGGTTGAGATTTGGAATGGGCATATATCCTTGTTCAATATTCTTATGTCACCAAGAAAATCTTGGAAATGGTGAAAGGGTATATGAAAAAACGTAACTAAATCTTAAAAATATTCCAATATATTATAACGGTGATGATAATAATACCTAAAGTACGGACACATAACTCTATCCGTAAAATTTTGGGGGCTCATCTGCATAACAGCCTAAAGTATACACACACTTATACTCTCATCCAAGCTAGTTATGGGGAAACTCCTCCACAATATATGTATATTTGGGTTGGGAACATACACTCTCTCAAATATGAGGTAATTGACATATTCTAATGGCCATTCCAAGGCAGCCACAAACATCTTCCTGTGATGATAACTTCTCATAGAATGTGTCCCCAATTACACACAAGACGAAATCATAGATGAAGAATCAATAATCATGATTGTAAAATCTTGATCCAATATATGATCAGGCTTTTCTTAATGCTACAGTCATTGAAGCACCAAGATTCCAATCTATCCCAGGTCAAGATCCAATACTCATGTTACTAATTAATGGGAGCTATAACAGTAATTATGATAGCCATCATTAGAAACATCACCATGAATTCTTGATTCATGAAAACAATTAGGCCGACCTTGATAGCCTATATATTGATGAGAGCCATAAAACCCCTCTATTTGGTCAGAAGACCAAGGATTAAGAGGGTCTTCCCCTTAATTTAATCCAATGTGGTGGTCCTCCACATGATGGAAGTTGCTGAAAAAGTTCTCTACATAGTAGTGTTTAATATTTTAAATATAATTCTATAATTGAAAATGAAGTAATGTGAAAGCCCTCTTATCATGTGGAACTTTAAAAAAATTCTATTCATGTCTAAAGCTTTGTCACTGTTAGGTGAAATCCGTTATCAACAGATAGACATCCCATGGTGATGGTCATTCTAAAACCCACCATTGGGTAACATTCCATCCATCATAGTAGAGGAAATCCCAAAAAAATATCATTGATTGTGGTAAAATAATTGGGAAGTATCCACTATTGTCGGACCTAGTCAAGGAACCTCTAGTAAAATACAAATAAGATATTCTAAACATTTGGAAAAAATTTGACTAAAAAAGACTTACTAGTAAATTTCTGGGTTTATCCACCCCTCAATAAAAAATTCTAGAGGAGTTAGTGGATGATTGTATGCACGAAATAAACCTCATCATATGGAAAAATCATCATCACCTAAAAACATAGGTATTTCCTTATGATGAGTATCAAACTCAAATCAATGCAATATAGGGGTTGCAATTCCATATCAACTTAGCATCCCTCTTGGCTTCATGACATCCAATAATCGAGAAAAAGAAAATATTCCCTTCAACATGAATTGCTATATGCATTAATGAGGTGGTGATAGAGGATTGTAGATACCCCATATGGTGCTCATATCATAGGATGGGGTGCACATGGAGGATTAAATTTCACTACACTCCCTAACCCGTAAAGGCCACCAAAACTTATTTCATCAAACATTCTTTCCTCAGGTCGGCTTCAAAAAATCAAATCAATTCATGATTGAAGATATTCTCAAGATTAATAGGCCATGACCAACTCTCACCAATGGTGTTCCAAAAGAGATATGGTTGTTGAGATACTTTTGTGTCAATCATTTGAGAACATCAAGAAGGATATGAGCCATCAGACAGAGAAAATTTCTTAAATAGCACAACAGCCTTCTAAAAAATTTTATATAAATATTTCACAAATGATTCAATGTTCACAGGTTCAAAAAAAATCCGTAAAATCAAAAAGAGTGTCTATGGTAACATCATCCACATCAGTTTGTTAGAAACCCCATCCTGGTGGTTTTGGGGATTATTTTACCTAACCCTTTAGGTCAACCAGTCCTACAAAAAGGGTTGTGAAAGCAGAATCGAAACATACCCAGACAATAGGTATGAGGTATTTTTCACTTTAACAACCACCTACTTAGAGGGAATCAATTTTCTCCCAGTTAGGGATGATATTGTAGAATTAATCCTCCCAATTCATCCCATCATGAAACCTATTATTTTCACTTGGAACATCCACGACTAAAATATATAGTCATTCCCCTTCTGATACTATATACCTAATAGTTACCAATGAACAAAAAAAGAATAGTAAAAAGCATTATGAAGTACATAAAAGAAGACAGTCTCACAAAGACACTGATGGAATGCCCATAGTACATTTTTCATTAGTTACCATCATCAACATCGCCCTATAATATACTACATAACAAGAGGAAAATTGAGAAGATTCTGAAGAAGAATTTATATATCACAATTTTTTCAAAAAAAAATTAATGAATGAGGTTTTCCAAATCAAAACCATTGGTTTGACCTAAAATTGGGGACTCCCTGGAATAATCCACCATTACACACTTGAATGGAATCCAATAGGGAAAAAGGTAAGGGTCAACTCATGTCTCACCTTCCTATCAGATAGGCTATGTCTATTTCATCAGATCAAAGGTTTTATCAACAATAGAATGATATAAAAAAATTAAGAGGATCAATTCATAATTATTTTAATTTATCCTTACTTCTAGGTATGTTCTACATGAAGATACTCAACCTACACTTCAATTCGAAACACCTCACCAAAGAGAATTTGTCTTGACAACTGAAGTAATCATGGAACATCTATTCAACATGGGATACCAACCAAAAATATTTTTAGATCCCATAGTATCGTATTGTGAATTCCATTTGTTTCTTGTGAAACCAGAACAATGTCAGGAACATCCTTATAGGCCTATCCTTATGGGTTCCCCATAAGATATACCGACAGTTCCACCACTAATGGTCCTACTAGACACTACATCAGTTTAGACACCACTTTCCACACTATTCCAGGCTCTAGCTCATCCATACATTCCTTGAATGATTATGAACACCATTGAGCCACTATTGTCTTGATTAGAATCCATTTGAGATATTTCATGTGCCGATACACCTAAAAAAGAAGCCTTACCAAGAATGGCTATATTCGACTCTTCCCCCAATAAAATTTGGGAATCTAATATTTACAATCTTCATCATCTTAAGAGATCCATATTAACACTTTATGCAATTTATATCTCACTACGATCACATGATTAGTTCCCCTAAACAATAGGAGGTGATGAATCATAGGTTTTTTTTGAAATCACTTTAACGTATAACCTTTGTCTAGTAGGCATGTTTGGAGTCCCGATCAATTACTTTATGGGATGATCTCTATCATAAATTTCTCTTACCATTTATCTCAAAAATGTAGAATGAAATAATCTTCAATCTCACGAACTTAAAACAATGGGAGAATAAATGTGTCTCACATTTCATTACTCGGTGGAAAGTATTGACATACTCCTCTAACCTACTACCTCTCAATAACATGTGTTTTCTATCTTTTTAGAGATTCTCTCTAAAAATTGTGTACCATGTTATCCCTATGAAATAAAAATACGATTTCAGTATCTTACCTTAATTATTTATGAAGTGGAAAAATACATTATAGAGACCAAATCCAAGTCCATGATAAATCCATCAACTTAGGGAAGGAGAGAAATAAAATTAGAGGCTCATATAGTTACACATAATCAGTCCCTTGTACATTTTCCTACTTCAAATACTACACCATATCGCATGGATCTACTTCTCAAGCATCATCAACAAATTCCACTCCATATGAATGATAAAATAACTAGATATGTAAATAGTTTAATTTGATGAAAAACGGGGTCTATTCTTTTCTAAATGACACTTTCCCTGGGTAATTCATCATGGAATTGGACAATTACGTTGTCAGGTTTCCAAATCCCAAGAATCATTTCAATGAAGGTGATAAATATCTTCCAAAATATTTCCCCTTCCAAAAAATTTTGGTGAACCCAATCAATTATTGTTTTTTTTTCAATGATCTTCTGCAAATGATGTTGGACTCTGGGTATGTAAAAATGATAAATCTACCTTGTCCATGTGGCGTGTGATTCCACAACAATCACGATGGATAAAAATGAGTATAAGGAAGTTAATAGAAAGAGTTCATAGAATTTTTATGAAATGATGGTTAGAAAAACAATCAAAGAAACTCACACTATTCTATGAGCATAGCTAAAACATATGACTATTCCCTCAAACAAATCCACCAGAGCATAACCAGATTTACTAGAAGCTCAATATTCTAAGGCAAAATCCTACAAATTGCTACATGGATAGAAGAATAATGAGCGAGTAAAAGAATATGATCTTATGTCAGGGCCAAAAGTTTCCCTAAATTTAACTGACTTCCTTCCAGTATCCCCAAAATCATTTTCACCTTCCAACCAAATAGAATAAAAAAGAGTCAACCCATCAAGCAAAATCTTCATCATATGATGAGTTGATCTTTGGATCCATTAATGTTGTTCACTTAACAGATACCTTGGCACATGATGATTCTAATTATGAACCCAATTTCCCAACACTTGATTGGGGAACTGGGTGAAGAGGTCATCAATGTCTAAGATATAGGGAATACTTTGTCATGATATGATCCACTAAATAAAAAACCCTTATTCTAACCTTCTACATGGATGAATGTCATGGAAAATATCTCCAGCGATCTCAGCAGGTATAAGGGAGTTCTTCCTCCACACAGGATAGGGTCTTCCATGACATGATTATTGTGGAATATTGGTTTGAGGATATTACACTACCTCATCAACGGGTATGTTGACCCAATCTACCAATCCGGCAACAATAGGAGCACATCCACCTTTTACACTAAGGGATGGACCATCCACATTTGGAACATCATCTCCCAATGTGCCTGAAAAATAGAATATTCATGCTAGAAAGTAAAGAATGTTGGACAAAAGATATGATTTCATGAATAAATTATCTCATTTTCAGGTTATGTTATCAATCATGGGTGCTATGATTCTGTCAAAGGACCTCAGATAAGCACATATTGAGTCATTTTTAAGCCCTCATTAGTTTCAAGTTTAGGTTGTTTCAACCAAAGTATAGTGTAATTAATGATCCTACAGAATTACTTGTAGTCATATCCTTCACCGAAAAGGATCGTGATGTTTTCATAAATGGACATTTAATACCCTTGTATATATCTAGTAGGTTAAATTGCATTGATATCTATTGATCCTTCATTAATAATGGCTCGGGATTCATCCTTATCAAATTTTGGACACATTTTCAACTATGTCATAATGAATCCCACTTGTATCCCTCCACTCTGATGTTACAAGTATATTAAAAGAATGATAAATAACCTCATGATGAGATCAAACTCATATCTCAATTTGGAGATATCATGTTCAATTTAGAGTTCTTGGAAATTAGGTAGGATATAGCATTCAATGTTCTATTGGGAAGACCTTGGCTACATCAGCATGCATCCATTCTTTCATCATACCGCCAATGTCATAAATATTGGATCAATGGTAACATTGGGACATTTTATGCTTATGATTCCTTATTCAAATCATGTGAGTCAAAATACACAGTTGTAGGGTTCTGCCAGAAGGGAGGAAAACAGTCCACGGCAGGTGAGATCACCCATTTTGATGCACCAAATCTTTTAGTGTTGATCTTAGATAACCCCTTTAAGAATCTCTTTATTGAGTATGTTCTACCTAATAATAATAATATTGTGGTGGTATAAAATTCATGTACTCATTCATTAGCTTATGTGATGTCAATTACAAAAACTAAGTATGATGGTGCGAAAGAAGTTTTTAACTCTCTGAGTTATAATGAATGTTTGAATGAAAATTTTTAAATTCCATCCCCTGATCTCAAAGAAGCAAAGTTATGTAATCTAGGATATTTGAATCTATCATTATGACACACGATATTGAAGTGACACAATATCAATCAATCGTTTCCCCTTCAGAACTCTAAGAAGGTTTTAGTCCAGCAAGTGAGATTGAAATGATTTCCTCATCCTCCAGATGTCTTAAAATAGGATCTCCTCTTCTCTACAAGGAAGATGTTTTATCATCTCCTCCCTAGGTTGAAGTGAAAGCACTGGATAAGGGGTAATAATAAGAGGAGAAAGATCTCATGGATTCCCCTCCAGTATTTGAGGAAGGAATATCCACCACCATGGATGAAGTCAGAGAGATAAATCTAGATACGAAAGAAGATATACTCCCCACTCTAATTAGTAAACCCTTAACTCCAAAAGAACATGATGTATACGCATCTGTCCTAAAGTATAAATGAGATGTTTTTTCTTATCTCTAGAAAGATATTCCGGGAATTGATAATGAGGTGGCCACCCATCACTTGGTTTTTCTATAAGTTCATTGGGGATACAAATAAGAAGATATAATGACACACATGAATCACACCTCTAATATCGTGGATGAAGATGAAAAGATCATCAAAGATAATTTCATCTAAGAAGTAATGTTTCAAAAATGGCTAGAAAAGATTTTCCCAATAAAAAATAATAATGGTAAAATCAGACCTTTCATCGATTTCATATATTGTAACCTGTATTATCCTAAATATGATTACCTAGTTCCAATAACGGAACTCTTGATCGATGCAATAGTCAGTTATCAAGCACTATCCTTTATGGATGGATATTCAGGGTATAACCAAATCTAGAGGGCCCTAGAAGATAAATAAGAAAAATATTTTAGATCCCCTTACTGTGTATTCTACCATCGGTTAGTTCCCTTTGGCTTGAGGAATACTTGTTCCACAAACCAATGTTTTATGCATCACATCTTAAAAACCTTCTTGGGTAAGTCTGTTGAATCATATGTTGATGATATGGTGTTCAATTCCTGACAACATTTTGAATCTTTTTGTGACCTATAGGCCATAGTCAGTATGGTTCGATATCATAACCTGAAGATGAACCCCTTAAAATGATCTTTTGAGGTAACCTCGGTAAACTTTCTCATCATTGTTATACATCATCACAACATCGAAGTTATTACATAGAAGACTAATGATACCCTTGGAACATCACATCCTTGAAACCTAAGATAATTGAGAGGAAATCAAGGACACATGGCCTACAACAATTTCTTCATAACCAACCTTTTATTTATGTGTTTACCCTTAACCAAATTGATGAATAAGAGGGTCACATGTAAAACCCCAAGGATTTACAAATGAATCTAAAATGTAATTCACAAAAGACTATGTATCAAAAAAATACATTGTTATTAAAATTATTTAAATAATACAGTTATATACTAGACATGAAACATAATTTTTCATCTTCAATGATTTTAATTTCAAAAGAAAAATATATACAGTTGCGATTTGTAAGAAATTTAGAGTTTGATGTGATCAACATCATTTTTTTGATGAATAGTAAGTTGACCCATTTGAGTAGTAATTTTAACCTTATGAATAGTAATATGAATTTAATTAATAGTAACCTTACCCATGATAGTATAAATAAAATTTAGGCACATTATAAATGAAATTTTGATATAATTTTATTTGTTTGTGAATGTTTTAAATTAATAATTAATTGTTGGTAATTTTTTGTGTAATAAATATTTAATTACAATTATATAATTAATATACTGATTTAAAATGATGATAATCTTCATGAAATGTATTCATAAATTGATATTTTTATATCTTATATATTTAGGATAATTTCATTTGAACTTATTTAATTTATTAGGGTGTTATATAATTTGTTGGAATTTTAAAAAACAACTATATTTTTCGAGTGGCTGATAATTTTAATTAAATATTAAATTTTTCAGAATTAGAAAACCATTTTCACAATATTGATTCCATTTTATAATTATACACATTTAAAAATGGTTTGGTTGAATTTTTTAGAATATTATAAAATGCTTGATTTTCGGTGAATAGTAAAATACAATAATTAATAATAAATGAAATATACATGAATTATATTGTCATGGATGATATTTGACTAATGCATGAATGATTGGTTCTAAAGCAATTGAAATCATTAATATAATTTTTTAAAATAATAATTACTATTTATTGTCTTGATAAATATACTAAAATATTGAATAAAATAATGCGAAATCAGCCCTCTATTCCACTACAAAAACCACCCTACACCGCCGTATATCCAAAAATATCTAGGCCTTGATTCTAGTAATAATTATTCCTAAATAATATTCCCAAGTATTTGAAACACATATATTTAATATTGGTATTACCAAAATACTGAAACCCATTTCACTAAGGGGGTCCTCAAGGAAGATAATTCAAAAGGTAAACCCTCTTCCTATTTATTTTAAATTCATTCCAATTTATTTTCTTTTCTTATCATGTCCTTACCTCCTCTATCTAAATAATCTTGATAACACTAGTATCATATATATACTAGATTTATATGATGTTAATGTATGGTCAATAATAAATCTCACTACTCTCTCTCTCTCTCTATTATTATAAAAACTAAATCACCATCTAGGAGGTGCCGATTTACAACCATTGTGGGCGACAGACATTCATTCATTAATTTCTCCTAGAAATATGTTTATGAAACAATTTTTATGGTTTATCTATGTTATAAAATATTAATTATAACTTATGTAATGTTATTGAATAATTATTTATATATTATATTCAATAATAAATCAAAACTAGTTCATTGTGATCGAAAAACCACTAAAATTAATCAAAAGGATCATAATTAATGATTTATCCTCATATATGGAAAGAAAATAATAAATAATAAAAAATACAATTTGGTTTTATTATTAATATCATATAAATTCATGATTATATAATTATACACATTCAACATTAACATCCATACTAATTTACAAGTAGACTAATCATGAAAACTAAGGAAATGAACGCTCCAGAGCGATAATATTATATCTTATAACTCCTAAAATTGACATAAATTAATATAGTAAAATTATAAGAAATAAAATACGTATAGGTATGATTATTTATTAATTAATTAGTGGATTTAATTTGATTGTCCAGAATGTTAAGGTCAAGTGCATAACCTATTCAGACCTAAGGTAATGGTTTTCTTCTTGAACCTTCATTGTCATTTGGGTTATGATTTCTACATCTGTAAACCAATGTGATTCTTTTTTTCTATAAATCATATAAATTATGTTTATAAATTAAAAAAACATTCATCCCAAACATTCCATCATTCTTTTATGTTAATTACATGTTTTACAAGGTTCCCTTCTAAATTTTTTCTGATACGTAAGCTCGATTAAAGGTAACATCTCGATTTATTACCCATTTTCAAGTACCAACCATTATATATTTTACGACACCATTTTTTTTTAAAAAAATTAATTTTCTCATGAAAAATAATAATTTTTTATTATTTGTTTTATACAGAAAATCATGATAAATTAATATTATTTTTCCAAAACAAATATTCATTACAAAGTAAAAATTGTATTTCTATCAAGAATTCATCAATGATATTATTATAGTATTTTCCTATATTTTAACACCTATTCTAAATTATTTTTTATTGAGTTTTATCACTTATGTTTATCATCTATCATGTTTTATGAAATGCTTGATGATGAGTTTGGATATGGATGAGCTATCATGAGACTATTCACCATAATACTCAAAATAGTTAGTGATTATGTTTATATTCTGGGGAAAATCATTTAAATTTCATATGAATATGTTGTTTATGTGATCCCTATTCATATTTGGAATGAAATGGACTTAGTAAATGAGGTTTGGGGCACACTATATCACCTAGATGCATTGGTAGGACTAACGACACAGACATGCTTGGGTTTTTTTCCATTATGTATGGTGTCTTGGTTGAGGCATTGAAGATATGATTATAATGATTAGTATTATGAATTCCCATATTATGAAACTAGTAATTTATAGCCCATGTGATTATTCAACTAGTAGAATATCCATGGTACAGTTTTATTATGGAACTACATATTTATCTTTTATTACAACCTTATTATGCTCAATATTTTGTTTTAATGGCATCTGTTCTTTAGTTATTCGTCATGTCTTGTTATTTATGCTTCCCATGTATTTGTTACCATTACTGAGCATTTGAGGTCACCCATTTCATATGTTTATTTTTCCCCAGGATGCGGAGATGGATTTTTCAATGACATGATAAGACAATTTATAATACTAAGAATATTTCCAAATGAGTTTTTTATGATCTATTTCATTTCATGTTAAACTTATATATGTATCATGTCTACCAATGGTAATAAACTATTCAATCATTCGGGATGATTCTTCCTTGAATATATTCCAATGTAATAAAATAATTTATATTTTGAAAAGGAGACTATCTAACCTAAGAGAGGGGTGAATCAGGATATGGATATTCTTTTAGAATTTCTTCCTACCCCACTAGATCGTGACATCTTTATTACAAGGATAATTTTTTTTACTTTTTTAATGTTAATGTAGACCATGCCCTTCACAAGTTTATCTAAGGATATTGAACTGAAAATAATGAATTAATGAATGAACATGGAAGATATTTTTTTTTACATGGTTCATCCTCACTAGGCTACATCCAACGAGCATAAAAAGGCAATGTGATGATTATACCAAATTCACTAAGTGTCACTACCAATAATGATGTTTGGTAAAGATCACTTCTATGCATAGGATCAAATCCTTTACAAGATTTAGGGTCTTCTCACTCCATTCACAATGTTAACTCCCTATGCCTCTTTCTATGGCTCACTTTCGGTGGAAAGGATCACTATCTTCCTCTTACTTTGCTCAATACTCTTATTAGATATCCATTCATAGTTTAATGACATGTAGGTCCCTTTATTTTAACGAAAAATATATAATAAAATATAGAAAGATGCTCTATTGAAGTAATTGTTTCCTCCATAGATGAAATCCACTTTTCCACGTACTATTAGTTAGTATACATTTATTTTAGAAACTATTTAATCCATTTCACAAACAACCTGGTACCTCGGGATACTACACTACATCGTGTAGCGTGTATGTAATGTGGACCACCTCTACTCCATAGACATCCCCTGATCTATGGAATGTATCCAGTTCATAGATCCTCCTCCACATACCAGATCTATGTACTGCATTGGTATACTGCCTATGTATACAACCTCTACTTTCATAGACTGTCTTCTTCTACAGATCGCTTTTCCTCCTACAGACCAAAATCCTCAGTAGATTGATATTAGTATGCGGACTACATCCTCTTAATTTCATGAACAATCCCATCAACCACTTCATCCTTCACGGAATACTCTCTCATGAACTACTTAACATCATAGATTCCTTCCCCTCGAATGATTGCCATATATAACTGAATTCATCTAGAGAAATTTAATTTTCTAATGAAATTATGTCTCTTCTTAATGATGGTATTAGAATTTATTATATAAGAAAATAGATCTGAATAAAATGCCACTTTTTTTACTTGAACCTTCAATTTGGTATTGCCTTCCCCACATACTAAGCCTCCGATGAACCTTCTTCTCTACATGGTCCATGTACCATTCTTTTTTATCCTCTCTATTAGTTGATCTATTCAGAAAACAAATCTATTCAAAGATCAAAAAATGAATATATATTTTCTAAACATGACAATCCATCATGTGAACAACTGTCCATACTTGTCTCATTTGCTTCCATGGACAGTAATCATCCCATAAACTTTTTTTCCTTCTCAGCCCATGTACCTACTTCACATTATGAATAGTGCTGCTATAAAGAATTTTCCAATTACCAATTTTCCAAAGCTATTTTCTGAACCACCTATTGTGGTTTTTGAAATGTCTTTCATAGTCCACATAATGTTCGATCTGATGTGGAAATCCGTCCTTTTATAAAAAACACTCCATTTTGAGGCCCAAAATTTTGGAAAACATCGGGAAACTATGCCACCATAAACACCTACTTCTGAAAACACCTACCATTCCCACTCAAGGTTATCTAGCATTGTTAACAAAAAAATTAAACCCAAAAACACTAAGAGGAAGCCTTGAGGTATTTTTTACCCATCAATAATTCTATGACTTTGGGCTTTTGGGGTTAGGGAATTATATCACATATCAAAGACCAATAACTTCCAAGAATCCTTTTACACCCTAAAAAATACCTCTTGAGCCTACCAGTATTCATTCCACATGTTAAAGGAAATCCACTAATTATGTATGTGATTCCCTAGATAGATCATTGGGAACCTTCCTCACCCAAATGAATAATTCTGGGAATCAATAAATTATTTATAATCTCAATCGAACCATGATCTATGTTGAGATTCATTTTTTAAATATTGATAAGAGATTACTAGAATTAATATTTTTCATTAAGAAGAAGAGTTTGTACCTTAAGAATCGTGAGATTCACATGGTTTCTCATAATAAATAGCTCAAATTTATCCTCTGCCATCCTCTGCTAATAGGATATCCGGCACGGTGGGTAGTTATTCTGTAGTGTTTTGACATCCAGTTTTTGCCTCTGAAAGTAGTGAAATGATATGCCTCATCATATTTCCTCACCGAACACCCATATCCAAATGAAACATCATTTAATACTGAATTTACCAATGAATAAATATACTATATTCAAATAATCCCCAAAATGGGAAATATATTTTGCAGGTTAATCCATAAGATGAATAGTAATTAGAATATAAGACCCTACACTCAAAAAAGAAGGGATATGGATTGTGTTTATCTCCCTAAAGAATGAAGTGTCTCAATAATCTTTCCTATTATCAAAAGGATGTACCAGTAATGATTCAAAATGTCAATCTCTCAGTGTAGGCATGTAATTTACAATTCAATAACTAGTAAACCACCAGGAGGTGAAAGGTGAGTCATAGTTGATAATAAAACAAATCAATAGGGATTACTCCATCAGAAAATAGGAGATAATTCCCCTATTTGACTATGTTTGAGGGTTAATGATAGAATTCCCCTCGGAAAAAGCATTGAATTAGGTCAGATGATCAATTAATTCATAGGAATATACATTATAAAATGTATCTATTGATTAGGAAGATACAAATTTGGAAAAAAACAGTCGTTAACATTTACCATTGCTAATGGTCTCTCATTTTTTTCAGATCATAGAAGAAGATATCAAAGAAGTCTGTCACATCCCTAATCCAAATGGCCCTACTATGGTATGTATGATTCCCATCATGAACTACCTTTGGGATGGGGTACTCCCACTGTACATAGATGGAAGAGACAAGATCCAGTAATGAGTAGTCTATTTCACTCGTTATGATGCTCTAAATCATGAGAATGTACTATATAAATGAGGATTTGAGGGTTCCCTTATCATATGTGTAGATGGATTAGAGATTGTGGATGTCATGGAAGAAGTACAACAGAGATCCTGGGGTGATCACCAATTAGGTTTTAGGCTTTCTAATCAAATATGAATGCTTGGATACTTGTGGACTTTTACGATATAGGACCATGAAAAATTCACCATGAAATTCCATTCAAATAATGTGAATTCCAAATTCATCCATACACCCCTTGACGTGGTACATAGAACCAAATACTCATGGTTGTTATCCATATGTGGGATTTATGTTGGTGGACCATATAATCTAGCTATTGCTAAGCAGTTCTATTTTATCCTTACTGCTACCAATTTGTTTTGCAAATGGGATGAGGCAATACCCCTCAAATAAGTTGGGGCCAAATGAATTTTTATCTTCATCAATGCTAACATCATCACCATATTTGTTGTACTTTAAACCATATTGATGGATAATGACACCAATTTCTATTTAACTATAGTATAAAATTAATATCCAGAGTAAAATATCAAATATAATCATTCATCCCAATATTATGAAGCGACTAATGGATATATAAAGGATTATAATAAGACCATAGATAATATAATCTAAAAGATGGTGCATAAAGAAATGATTTTTTGGCCTGAAAATCTAATGAATGTTCTATGGGCTTATCGGGATACAACCCATACTACATCATAGGAAATCCTATACACATTGGTGTTTGGAAAAGAAGCGATATTTACCATTGAAGTTCAATTTTCATCACTCCATATTTCAATTTTTGACTAGCTATCTGTAGATGAACCATCTCTCAAAATATTATATGAATTGGAGTGACTAGATGAAAAGAGATATCATATCCCTTAATCAAAATTTTCTTCCATCATTCATTTCTCTAGGGAGAGTTTGTTTTTGTCTTTAAGACTCAATTGATACTACAAAAGAAGCCTCCAAAGCTTGATCCAATGTGGGAGGGACCATACTCAATAAATAAGGTCCACACTAAGGGATCTTATTCATTAATTAAAATGAATAGAGAACACACTAAGACCCCAACCATTGAATGGTTATTGAAAAAATATTTCATGTAATTACGCAATCAGTGACCAAGACACAAGATGTTAAACTTAATAGTAGGTCCTTATCACATTTCCTTAAAATGCACAGCACAATATCCTTGTCACATGACAATAAACTAAAGGACACCAATTTTCCTTATCGCATTACATTAAAATTTATGGATAACATCATTTTATTTTGACATTAAGAAACCCCCAGCATACCAAAAGTCAAGATATACCTCGTGGCACATTAAAAATGGGCCTCTGTCTCACAATAGGTTCCAATTATATCACCATAACCCCTCAGTTTGTCTAGATTCCCTCTTGGCCACACATGAGGAAGAATGGTATCCTCCCCCTATGAATAAGTCACAATTAAATCATTTCCACTCCATAATGGATGATAAGACCATTTTAACATGTATAAATCCCAAAAATTTCACATCCTTGTCATATGATAGTAAACTAAATGATCCTTACATGAAATACGTGTAGACTAATGCTCATTTGAGTGAGATATGTAGTAATTTATATATCTCCAATCACTTGTCTAGCCACTACCACAAACTAAATTTCATATTTCCCTATGTTTTAACTAGATCTATAAAAGGAAATTTTTTAGAGAATAGGGATTGATTCTCATTACAAAAAGATCATTTGTGATACCTATACTCGTATTTTGGGCACAACCAATAATCTAGAAAGTATTTAAATCCCCATTTTCCATGTAATAACATATTTTGAGTAAGGAAAATTCTCATAAAACTACGTGTTACTTAATTATCATCCTATTGAGATGTGTAGAGACTCCATAATTCCCTATCATAGGTCAAGATGATATATTAAAATATATTTCACTCCCTATGTGTATCAATCAAACCTTCTCATGGTAAATTTAAAGAACTACATGAGGAATGATTCTTATTTGAATGTGATACGTAGTTATTCCTATATCTCCAATCCTATATCCATCTATGATTTTGGGAAAGAAAACACCCTTTCCATTTCCATGATCATGAATTAGATCTGCACAAGATCCTTTCCATGATGTATGGATTGATTCTCATTACAGTTAGATGTATTTTGATACTTATAGTATATGATTTATTACCATCCATTAATTTTTAATTATTAAAATCCCATTTTCCCCAAGTCAAAGCATGATTGATGTAGGAACTAATTGTAAGGAACTACATGTGGCTTAATTATATCCCTAGAAACATACATAGTGGTGCATAGGTCCTACACCCTGGTTCAACCATATCATTTTCTTCTTTACACGTCGGTTCATATTCATCCTTACCATATAGAGTTAAACTACATGGTTTTTAAATAACTATATATAGTTGTATTCCCATCCTAATGAGATATGTAGCAACGCATGGATCATATCTCCAAGATTAGCCACCAAATAATAAACATGTCCCTATCCTTAACTTATGTTCCCCTTAAAATGTAAAATAAATCTTCACTATGAATTGTTTTTCACACAGATAATAGCTCCCATGGGATAAGGTGATTACTAAAATATTTCACCACATAAGTAATATATATTAATTCACATTGGGGATATCAGGGTCCAAGATGAAAGACCTTAAAAGGCATACTGAATGTACTCATCTCTTGATAATAAACTTCACATTTCGCTTATGAACTATGTGTGGCTTGATTCTTTCCACAGAAAGATATGTATTGACACTTGGGTCCTACACCTTAGTCTAGACACAGTAATAATTTTCAAGTCAATATCACCTATGTCTTTCCAAGTGATGGTAAACTACAAGTTCCTTTAAGAAATACATGTGGACTGATTCTCACCACTATGAGATAGATAGTGGCGTACTGATCCTCAATATTGGTTTTATCTATAGTACAAGATATAAAAGCCTCTACTCTCCCATGTATGAGTAAGATCTATATTGAAAGATGAAATATGATTTCTCACCTTATGTGTGATCCCATAACCAGTCCCTCTGTGTCCTCCACACATGAATTCAATCAATATGGGGTACGTTAAAAGTTAGAACTATATGTGGATGCATTCTCATCCTAGTAAGATAAGTAGTGATTCCTTGGACATAACCCTAGTAAAATCTATGAGGAAAATAAAAATTCCCCATCTCATGCATACAGTCAAAAGACAATGTAGGAGAATTTATTTTGGGTCCCCACATAAGGGATCCCCCAAAGTAAACAGAGAAGTATCACTATCAAAACACATCCTCTGTGTGGAAACATGTCCCTTTTTCTTTTCATACTTATAATATTGAACAATATTAGATCTTCATGATCCTTTCTCACCTTATGTTAGATGAATGAATGATGCCTGGGATATTTTTTTCCAGACAATGTTGTAGTACACCTTATTCATCTTTAAATAAAATTTCACATATAATGTTCATTTCAACAAAAGTGTCCCACTATTTTGTTGTTTAGTACATTCCATAATTATTCATGCATAAAAAATCCCAGAAAATGGGGTTTTCATATAGAGGTAATATCACAATTAGGAGAAGCCTCTTTTATCCATTTATTCTTTGACGACTGTATGATGAAACCCACAGTTGATTATTTGTGGCAATATCTTGCATATTTATCCAGTGTCCTCTCTCATAATCTGAAGGTCTCAATATTTATGGTTTACATTCCCCCCATCACATGTTCAAAACATTAAAAAATAAATTTTTCTATTTAACCACATATCATTCATCATTTCCATAATATTATGGTCTTAGTCATATGAACTGAAAATATAGGCACTATACATGCAGTGTTTAGGTCAGACCATTATAGAGAGTCTATTCCCTTAATTCTATGGAAATCATGACTAGAAATACCCCTTATGTATTCATGAACATTTCACCAAAACCAAAATATATGCTTTGGGGGATATGAATCTCCATAAACAGTCATCAACTTTCTGCACTAGAGACACAGTAGAAGCGGTGGCACAGAAGCGGTGGTGGTACTATAGCAGGTACTATTGATTCCCATGTACGATAGTAGTACTATTCACCAAAGGGCCCATTAGGCCACAAAATGGTCTTTAAATCCATGTATTCAGGCCACTTGGCCTTTGTACATCATGTTATGTAGTGGGTCTCTCTCTACATAGATGAAAAGAGGACTTTACTTTAATAATAAAATGAGTCTTTGGCCCCAACCATTAAAAAAATAGAATTTAATAATTCTTAAGGACTCTATTTCCTAACAACATTTTAATATTCCATTGTCATTTATACATAAAAAGACCAGAATAATGTGTCTATTAGCAATATGATGCCACTATTGAATATACATTTCATGCCCCAGCTAGCCATTCATAAAACAGCCAACAAAATAGGGTTATCAACCAATGGTAACTTCATCCATGGGAGAGACCTACTCTATCACCATTATCTATTTCCCCATACCACTCTTCAGATTCAGGAATCCCGAAATTATATCTTAAAAAATTATTATTCCATACCTAAATATAGTAGAACAATTCTAGACATAATTACAAGATTTGAAGAACCATCATCTTTCACTGAAATCTAATGACCTTAAATAATAACCCACATAATGTCCATGAATTTAATCTTCATAGCATATTATCATTTGTTTCATGACATTAAACCTCATAGCATTATTTCATTGTGGTGTGACATTAAACCTCATATCATAATGTCATCACAAACTATTGATAAACTATATGGTAATTTTTTTAGTCACACGACATTAAACTACAGGATGCCTTCAACCTTTTTTAGAAAGGGTCCTTATCCCCTAACATTGTCCATATGACAAATAGTACCCTCCTTCACACACCCAATTGATGAAGTAGTGGTTTTAAATTCATGGTTTATGTCATTACATATGATCCCTTTATTCTTAGACATAATTCCTTGAAAAAACCACCCATTCTGGTCTTCAAAAATATGAATTTCCATAATCTTCCTTCACCCATGAGAAATAGATTTTCAAAAATTTTGAGAATTGTTTTCCCTAACTATGTAGTATGCATCCCAATTGGCCTTGCATAAGTCACAAATATAATGGTTCTATCAGCGTAAGGATACCTCTATCTGACTATAGAGTATGTTCCAAAGTTGGCCTTTCATAAAACAACCCCCATAATAGGGAATTCATCTATAGGTAACTTCATCTTCCGAAGAGACATCCTTTATTCACATATATCATGTTTTATATTTGGAAACCACAAAAATCAAGGTTCAAGATTCACCTTGGATGTATCTAAAGAATATATAAACATTCCTAGCAATCAAGTTTTGTTTGGGTTATCATCACAAAATTCACAGTCAATGTTGTTCATCCTTCAAAACAATCTTGTTTAGTCAGACGTGATTGAAGTTATACTACCTACACAGAGAGAACCATCACTCAGTAGTTTTAAAAAATATAGAGGGAACTTTGGACAACTGCCAAGTCGTATATTTCTAGTACTGCACATAGTATGGTTTAAGAAAAATTGATCAATGATAATAAATAGGAATAAAACTTGTTATGTTGAAAAGTAATGAATGGTGCTGTAAGAAAAATCCAATTCTTTCCCACTAAGACTCATTCATATTGATCCTTTTAAAAAAATAGGGTGATGACATAAAAAGTCATAATGTTTTTTGGGTTCTCCATACAACCGTAGAAATAGTCAAACTACGTTCACTAGGCCCCTTGGATTAGTTAAATATTTGATCTCCCACATCCCTATCCTTTTGATTATGACTAGATTGAATGACGATGCCATGATATGAAAATAAACGTTTACATTGTGATTATAGGAAGGGTAATGGTATTAAGGCATATATGATTGTAAGAAAAATTATTTTCATTCATAGAGGACAAGTAGATGATCATCCATAAGATAGAGTCTCTTTGTTATATATTAAAGGAGTCCTTCAAAATAAGTCTTCATCTATGGAATAGCTTATTAAGACACATCAATTACTCATTGAAGTTTATTCATTCCATTGTCTTTAGTATCCTCATCCCATCTAAGTTCTTCTATTGCGTATGCAATCATAATTGACCCTTATGATTGGGTTTCTCCTAATAAATTGTGTAGTTTTTTTTGTCCCCCCTACAACGATTTCAATTATTAAAAATGATTTTTCACTTTAATAGTTTTAAAATTGATTTTCAATTTAACTTCTACCATATTTTTTTCATGGCTAGTCTCTACTTGGGATAATTCATCTTGAAACACATCAATTTTGGACATTAGTTTGGCCTTTATGAGGTCTTACTAAGGATTATGATCACTATCTCACCATGAAATGGTCTCCTTAAAATTTGTGTATATTAGACAATAATCAAATCCAAAAAATCCCAACATTACAAAGAGATATATAATTCCTCAATACTATAAAGGTATGTATTCC
Organism: Viscum album; assembly: GCA_963277665.1. Classification (NCBI taxonomy): domain Eukaryota; kingdom Viridiplantae; phylum Streptophyta; class Magnoliopsida; order Santalales; family Viscaceae; genus Viscum; species Viscum album. Next base: position 881,088,787 of record OY728129.1, on the reverse strand, counting down.
AGAGATATCTCAGATAATACATTCCAGATGATCTTCCATGTTCATCCATGCATGATACTAAGAGAGGCATACAGCTTTATGTCTGACTCTAAGCCACTATCATGGGGTGGGATGTACTCTAGTACCAACACACTCATATAAGTACCCTAAAATACTCCCTCCATGATAATGGTAGTATTTAATTCCATTTTTTGGTGAGATAATGAATAATTTTCACCCTCAAACCTATCTGTGGAAGTAGATAATCTTAAATGATGAATTACAATCATTGTTAGCTTTAATATGATAGAAATAATGGAGCATTAAATCAGAAGTTGGTGACATTCACCGAGTAATAGATCACCATCTTTCTTATATTCCTCCAAATGTTCACAACATCAGTAGTTTGAGCGAGTACTTTGTGGCAAGGCACACACATTTAATCTTCCTCTGCCATCGTGACCAGAGGTTGTAGAGCACCTTCCAATTTAGAATTATCTTCAAGTACCTCTTTGTCATTGGGGATAGGTTGTATTAGGATGCCATAATCAAGAAAGGGTATAACAAATTTTTTCTGCATAAAAGGATTCATGTGTTGAACATCAATATGAAATATCATATATAATTAGAACAATTGTGTAAGGAAAATACTATTTTGATAAAACTCACATCCAAGTTGTTCTTTATTAAATTCCTCTAACTCCATGATGGATCCTATAATTTTAATGTTTGGAATAAATTTATCCATCATTTCATGATATATGTATTTTTACATCATAGAATCCTAACCATTTATGGTATCCAGTGTGTGTTTCTAAAGACCTAAATTAGCTTCACTGATGATCCCCTCTGCTGACTGATCCACAAGAATATCATTATTAGCACACTTAATGTCAAGGTTAGTATCGACGCCCACTTTGGACCTTCTAGGATCCCAATTATCCCCATTCATGGTGACAATGGTATTAACATGGACTACCATACAGTCATCCAGTACGGGCTATAGATCTGAAATATCATGAGGTGAGGATAGTCTGAAATATAATTCTACACATATGGGAGTTTATAACATTACCATTATCCTCTCCCTTAAATATGTAAGTGTATGAATACATAGTCATATCTTTTGATACCTCATCCATTATGTTAATTTATTCATCAATGTGAATAAATGCCTCACCTGGAATATCCATTTTAATCCTTGAAGGACCAATACCAAGGATTTTAAGAAAGGAATGTGATGTAGATCCTGTAAACAGATAAGAACATTTAGAATGTTGTGTCGAGAATATTTTAATATCATATGATAGAACAAATTCTCACTATGTTCCATTCATCGAACCGACATAAATGATTTATTTCACTTCCTCTCACAAGATAGAGAACATCGTGTACTACTCTTCATGAAAAAATAGACCTTAGGTAGTAGTCAAAGAGTTCCCACTACCATCACTTTCATCATGATCTTGAAACATGGGGATAGTTATAGGGTCCTAATGGCTTCATTATGTACCTCAATAGAAGGGAATGTATTCCCATATTTCAGTGACTCAGACTTCTCTATTATTGTTCTTTCTACTCCTCCTCCTACTCCATTCTACAAAAAATCCCCACATGATTAATGATGGTGGGTAAAAAATAAGGAGAAGGAATGAATAAAGGATAAATACATCATTAGGGTTAATATAAATCTAAAATTATTCCCTAGGATGACCAGTTACCCCTTAAACTACTCTGCGGTCTAGCGTGTCAGATACTCGCTTTGAGGTCGGGAAATTGTCATCTAGTGTATATATGAAATTCTCTATCTTCTTGAGATACTCTATTACCAAAGAAAAATTATTGTCATGAAAAATATCCCAGGGTTATCTAATATCACCCAACACCAAGAATCATAGGAAATCCAGTAGAAACTCCCTTGCATCCATTACATTGTGAGTCATTCTCTCCAAAAATTATATTTCTAAGGTTCATACAGACTTTGAGTTCAATGTGGCTGGATATCAAGGAAAACTCTATGCCCTATATTCAGGAAACCTTTTGAAACCACCATTAAATTTTAGAATAATTAGGGGATGAGATATAGGCCTCCAACTAATAGTTGATACAATACCTCCTTAGCACTGGAGGTGTTATCTCCTCAAACATATCCGGCCTTGCGGTCTTTTAACAAGAATATATTGAAGCCTCCAAGGCATCAACATAATCTTTGGATCAATCCATCTTGATTTGCATTCCACGAAAAGAAGTTTTCAGGACCTTCACCCAATATGTTCACTTTTACAAAGCCTAATAAGGGTATGATGAAATCCATGCCTTGGAATACCCATCCTCCATCCAAATTGATTCCACTTATGGAGGTAGCATAATTGACATTTTGGATTCCTCCAGAGCCATCAGTATCCATAATAATCTGGAAACCATCATATACTTCTCATTCCTGACAAGCATAGTGGGAAAGTTTCTAGATTTTTGAATACATTTAAAATAGAAATAAATCTAATAAATAGCATAAGCCTCATTGATAATGTCACTGTCAATATGAGATAATGATAATTTATCTGTAACTTTTATCAAATTTGACCATAGTTAGTAATTCTTCCCTATAAAATCATTGATGAAACATCCAGATAGTGGATTTCCATGTGGAATGAAATTAAAGTCTCCAGATACATTCAACTCCCTCAACAAATCATCAGGATTTAGGTTAATAGGCTAAATACCAGAGACTTTTTGAAAAAATGCGAGGGGGGGCATTGTTAGGGATTTTACAAAACTCAATATTGAATATGATCTGAATTGTGGCAAAAACTATCCCCACATCACCTAAAATGGACTTGGAATTTTAAAAAGGGCTTTCCCAATGCACATATAATTCTAATAGTGATAGATCCTTGCTAAAATAGGGGAATCCAACCATATGCACATCCACTGTGCTAATTTAGAATCATTTACAAAAGTCCATGTCCTTGCACCACCATCATACTCATGGACTGGTAGTAGATAAATACTTAACCACGTGAAAATGAAGAAAACCAAGGGAATAATTGAATTAATCTTGGGGTTAACCATTTAACCCAATTCTTGTACTCACCCTTCTCCAATATGGTCCAGAATGTGCCTGAATCACCACAAATATCTAATGTGGGGAAAATATTTGGGTGACTACATGAATTCCCCTCCCCTGGTGATTCTATTAAATCCATAATCTATATTTCTGAATGAATTTTATCCCTAGGATAATGGTCTCAATATGTATACAGCTCTTTTTCTCACTTGAAGATCTCGTGTGGCAATGGTGGTTTCCTCTCCGCATCATCCCATGTTGTATTTGGTGGAATAAAATAATCATACATTCCTCTAAGAATAATGAACAACTATATCGAATATACATCCCAATAGATGATGTCGACTTAATGATGCATCAAGTGAAAGGAATTTGTATGTGAACTCCACCTGCTCAGTAATTTGGGAATAATGTTTCGATTCTTATATATAGAGGTCTATCCTAAAAAATTATACTCATAAATACGAACATCTTGTATATGCTTCTTGAATTTTTCACACGATTTGTACACCCATAATTCCAACGTCCACTTATTCATTACTCCCACTCTAGGGAAAAATTCTTAGTCTTCTTTCCCAACTTAAGATTAATCTTTCTTTGAAGCATGAATTATAAACTATTATTAATGAGGTATCAAATACCATATATTTTATTACATATCTAGATTGAATATACTATTATGTAAAAGGAATCTAATAGGCTTTGTTCATTCATTGATGGAAACACACTTCGTGGACATGTTAGGAGCAAGGCAGTTGATTTTCTTCAAAATGAAAGACTTCGAGAAGTATTTATTATGTGATGAAATATAAGCATCCTTTAAAATAATGTTCCCATACAGAGGTAGAAATTCACTTCATGGGTAATAAAACTGATATATTATAAAAAACATATCTAATCCTAGAAGGGTAGTTTCAATAATTTCATAATAATCACTCCAGATGGATTTGATCATTTGAGTTTGATGTGAATCAGCTTCCTTAGATGAACTCATTGAATCATCCATTTAATACCTATAAGAAGCCTACAAATTCTATCATTATATTGAAATATTGAAATAGAATTTTTCAAATTTTAACTTATAATAATCCTTGTTTTTGGAAAAGGAAATTCCTCAAGCATGTCCCTCGATAAGGTGTCGCACACAACTCCCTCGACAAGGGTTCATGTACAAGTCCCTCGATAATATGCCTCGACTAGAATTATATACAAAGAGAATCCACAAATTCCTATCACCCAAGTGGTTATACGTTGAGAAAAAACATCCAGAGACCTTCGCGGAAGCACAACGCAATGTATTTAGGAAGAATAACTACACGATAGGAGCGACAATCAGAACCATCTTATGTTATGAAATGGACAAAGGTTTGCGATGGTATTTATAGAAACTGCTTGTCTATGTCATGTGCCTATGTTGACTATCTCCTCCCAACACCTACACTAAAGACCTTCGTTGAAGACCTGTAAAGATACCTTGATTGAAGAACCTATGTAAAGAACCTACACGGAGACCCCATGTGACCCACATATTTTCCCCATGTCATAATATTTAACCATTTTTCCTTATGACTAGAACATCCCCTAGTCCAATCCTATGGGGGTTTTTTAACATTTACTTTTCCTAAAAGAGAATAAAAATATTATGAAGAGTTCCTTGAGAATGATAAAGTTATAATGATACATAATGAGAACTAAATAACTTCTCTAAATAGACAGATGTGTATAGAAACTTTAACATTACAGAAGTCACGTAGCAACCCTTCGGAGACCAAAGGGGAGAGACACACCTGTGCGAGACACCTGTGCTGAACACCTGCATCATTAATCTATTAAAAAAAATCATTTGACTAGGGTCCCATATTTTCATATAAATAAGACCCTTTATATCCTCATTTGAACAACTGAAAATTAAGAAGAACCCCCAGATCTCTCATTTCATATCACCTTCTCTGAGGTCCCCCGAAATTGCTCTGGTATATCTCCAAACCAAAAGACAATAGATAATTAAAAGGGGTAAGAAAGATGAAATACCATTTACATTATAGATAAATATGAAAAATTTACAGGGACCATTTTCCCCCATGGATAAACCACCTATGTGAGGTCCCCCTCCCTCATCAAGGACCTACGCGATACCCTTTCAGAGCGCCAAAGGAGAACTAATATGCCTTGTATAATTCCTCACCTAAGTGTTTTCACCCCCAATCACCTATTTCCCAAGGCATATCCATCCCGTGTAGGCACCCCCCCCCCCCTATGTGAATAAAATTAAATTACTCCTAAGTCATGTGAAACATACCTACATCGACCACCAACACCCAGTACCTATGTGAGTTTACCCTTTCATCCCTATTCTAGAGCTACCTATTGAAGGGATCATCTCTCCTTGGTTCCCTTGTCTTAAAGTAACCATGTTGAAACCCCCACCAAGACCTCCAGACTTACAGATCCATGGACAAAGGTAAACCAGCATGTCTCCAATTTTAATTTGTATTTCTATGGTCAGAGGATTCCCACATTGGTCTTACCAAATGGTTAGGATCCTAGAAGAACATGTGGATTTGTATATCTATTGTCTGAACGACCACTACCATAGGGAAAATTTCGACAAGTTCCCATTCTTGAATACAAGGGATATGATCTTGTCCTTCACATTTTATATATGAGACCCAAAGCCTCTAGTTCCCGGTATGTTGGGTGAGGATTATGATTTATTCTCCATTCAACATGGAATTAGATCCTCATCCACAGTAGAAATGGTTATAGGTCACCATTACAAGAGTAATCCACTAGTATTTCTTATAGGAGGTTAAAGTCTTTATACTCTCTAAACACACATCCTTCACCACCATTCCCCTGAAATGTGTTTGGTTTGTTGAATCATCAGATTTCTCTTATTTCTCACACTGAGCATGACTCATATGATCTTAGAGGATAGTGGTTTTAATAACACCCACATGATCCATGTAAAATATTTAACTATGATAACATTGATTCCTACCATAACCAAGATATGTGGGATACCGACCATAAGGCCCGATCTCAACATGAACCCTTCTTGGGAGTAATCCTCATCAAAAACCTTCTATTTACTTTGAAATCCTCTTTAGGGGTAGGGAAAAAATAATCCTTTGGGCCTCCTCATTAGGTGTAGGCCCTTATTAAGCCTCAAAATCATGTTGATATAATAAATAACTCATGTCCCCTTCTATAGATAGTACTCTTCAGAAATAAATCCCTACTTAATCATCTCAACGGGTTTAATCCCCTGCAAAATATTTTTATAGAATCTCTATAGGTGAGGTTCATGATAAATGAACTTTGTGGGATTTGATTCTATTATAAGTGGAATATATAGGAAGACTACATGAGGTTCCAACATAATAAATCAAGTAATCCCAATTATCTCTGGTCCACATTCCAAATAGGGTTTATGTTATCCAATGAATCGATATATCTCTTCAGATTTTTAGGCTGTTTCGGGATAAAACCCCAACCAAACATTGACTAGGCACACTCCACCTAGACATACATTCCACGTGATGTTAAACTATATTGTTGGATCCCTATCACACAACCTTAAAAGTTATGATGTTCCCTATTAAGTGGAACCGAAATATTTTGGTGTTGATTCATTTAATAATGATACATAGGAATCCCATCTATGGGTTCCATCATGACATGAAAATAACTCACGTCTACTTGGATGATGATATACCCCAGAGTTCTCTATTATGTGGTTTAGAAGCCAAAATCATCATAGTAATGACCATATAATCCCTTAGTTGTATATAAGAGGATCCCATTAATGTAGAACCTAAGATTCATATTGATACCTCATTTAATGAAGAACCACATCTACATAAAAAGGATTCTCTAATCCTTCAATGCTAACAACTTATTTATAATCTTGGAATTACCTGTGTCATACCTGGAAATTAATGAAGGATTCAAAAACATTACTTAAATCTATTTGAGAGTCCTGGAGTATGAAATTATTCCCTCTAAATGGTGTGATGAGCCCGACTTCTCGTCCTCTTGACCGTTGTGTGTTCTTAAAAATTTTTGGTCAAAATAGATAAAGAGTTACTTCATTAGGAATGTGGGAACCTTAATATATAAAACCATTGGGTGTTTTTGGTTTCATGAAAAAATACATAAAAAACAGTTTGGAAATAGAAAGTCATCATAAGGTTCAAAATCTGATGGAAAACCACTACTCACTATAACCTCATCGCCTAAACACACTATGTATGAATACCTCCATGGGCCTACCCATGAGGAGAAAAACTCATATGGGACATTAATTTCTATGGCCTTAGATTCTACTATGGAATACCCATGCTAAATCCCTATATCACTATCTACTTCAACCCCACACCCCTATGAGATCCTATCTGTAATTACCATGAATAGAATTGTTAAAGGTGTCCCATCTTTCCACATCAACAACACATGATTTGTTTTCTGAAGTAATTTTTTTGATAACTTACACTATTTTCACTTCTGTATCAATATTTAATTTCACCACCCTTAGAGAGGGTTTAAAAAACCCTTCTCGGTTTTTACTTTCTATCACGGCCCTATTGTATATCATTAACCTTTCTCTTCCTGTAACCTAAAGATTCACCCAATCATGTATAAGTTAACCCACTCATTGGGCTAGTGATAGAAGATTCAAAACCTATATATTCTTACACCTCTACAAATTTCTCGATCTTTATGTCCTTTTGAAGACCCTTTGGGTATGTCATTAGGTTGATGCCCCTAACCATCCACCTTATCATTTTTTATAGGTAGATATAAAATCATTTGGTCTTATATGACTCATCCCCAAAAAAGAGAGGATAAATGTGATGAATATCTATGAAATGAGTATGGTATATAGAAATTATCCATAAACCAAGATAAAGCTCTATAAACTCATAATAATGTTCTATCATCTGTGAATTGAGTAATAAATCGTTGAAGAATGGGTATTTAATTGTTTCTCGTATAAGAAAATTGGTCTTCTCTCCTCAGTTATGAAACCCCTCCACATCTTTTTTGATCCCTAAAGTATGAATTTTTACAAAATGAAACTTATTTTCTAAATTTTAAACAATGATAAATGTTCCCCTTGATGAAATCAATCTATTCTTTGGCATCCTGAAGGACGCTGGTGCCCTAGAAGGATGGATGGAGGTAGTGTTGGAACTCCCAATCATAATAAACCATTATTCTTGGAACTCCCCTTCCTTGAATATTCAATTTATGGAAGTCAGTCAGTTATTTGTGGTTCACTAAAACCATTAGATCATGTAATAGAGCACAACCATTTCTATCCCCTATATAAATTTTTTAGTGGTTTTATCTACCTATGTTGGATTATTTTGACCAACTTCCCATAGTGGTACCATTAAACATATTATCATTAGAATTATCTGTAATTCCAAAACTATTATTAAACCTTATATAACATATTACATATTTAAAAAAAATAAGTACATAGACACAAACATTGGATATCAATAGAAAATTTATCCATGGACGCTATCCAATGCTGGAGTGTCTATCCCTACTAGTAAAATCTCAGGACCATGCCTTGTTCTCAATAGCTTCACATTAGTACTAGTAATATACTTATAAAATCATGAATTATAAATATCATATTATGTAAAAGTAATCATGTTATATCACAAAATCAAATGAATGGATTATGATAATTTTTTAAATTAACAAGCATGGATAGAAAAAAATAGGTATATATATGACATTTTATCCAACATCACTAGTCAGGATTCGTGAGCTCTCCTAAATACCGGAAAATATAGAAAAATTACTTACATAGAATTAATCAGAACCCCTAAAACGAAAATTTTAACAAAATTCCCATCACTTGTACCTCATACTCCTATTACAAATGAGATGCCAAGATATTATGTGACTCCCCCACCCGAGGTCAAACAAAACCTAAGTCCATTAAAAATTTCAATAAAAATGATCAAGAAGAAAAAAAATTAACATCTCCTATGATACAACTTTCTAATGCCTCAACTCGAATCACCTGGTCTGGGATGAAGTGCCACATTACATAGTGCACACCTTCACATTCACAAGATCTTTCCAACTAGTATTTATGGTCCAAATGTCATCAATGGTGAGAAAATAAAATCAGTATAAAAAATTTAGAACATACATATATCATGAAAATAATAAAAACAAAAAACATCATAGAGGAAGTAAATAATAGTCAATGTTATATCCTACGACATACAAGGTATTATAGAGTAACACTAGAAAATAAACCAAGGACCCCAAATGTAGAATGTTAACTAATGATGAAGAAAAAATATGATGTTATATTAATAAAGTATGAAAACAATCATGAGTCAATTATGCTACAACCTCTAAACACTAAGCCTAATCACCCTGTCTCTATTTATCTAATCACATTCCAATTCCAGGTATCTACTAAAGATTTTTTTCACACATAGAAGGATTCCAATGCACGGTCTGACTATAAACCATGCAAGTCACTACCAATGGGTCTGGAACATATGTGAACATGAATACAATGTTTTTTAAAATATAATAGTAAATTTGAAATAATAAACAATCAAGGATGTACAAAGAGATCATGTATTAACCATTCCTCCACAAACCTCAATCATTTTTAATTAATCTAAATAATAGAAGAATATTTGTATGAGAAGTCACGATCATGGCCAGTCTATGATGAAGCCTCATATATTATTGATCACCAATAAAGATAATTATATTGAGGTCGGTCCACATGGGCATCAAGGCACTTCTATATCACGAACTATTCCACAAGGCCACCATACCCATGCCTCTTCTTTAAGACAGGTCACCTTGACATTATATCCTAAAATAACTCTCGTCATTCTAAAATGAGTTCATAACCATACCATATGTCTTAGTAATTCATTGTTATAAACACATTCCAAAAAATATCCCCCTATAATAACTGACTATAGTGAACCATAATTATTTTTCATAGATATTGCATCATAATTGATGAATATTCATCACATAATAATATGATCCATGTAAGAACCATATTGGATTAGTATCATTGGAAACATGAAAAAATAAATAACTATTCCATATGATATCACATAATCCTGAATATATTAATTCATAAATTTCACCCTTATTAGAAATATGATATGTAACACCTTTATTCATAAAATGGGGAAAATAAATAGAAGAATGGGTGAGCTCAGATTCTTATAAAGTGTAAAAAATGTAGGTATCAATGATCAATTAAAAGAAAAACGATCATAAGGGTATGAGAACATGAAATTAAAACAATAAAATCATATCTATCAAATCATATATAATAATCTAGAATCCTAGAATAAATCTTGGATGTTCATTAGACATAAATCATAAAGGATTCAAAGAACAAGATCTACAAAAATAATAACATTGGCATAGGGTCATGATATAAAATAGTGGAACAAAGTGTATCTAAATCCAAATAATAGAAATAATATTTAAAGGAAATCCACTAGGACATTCATAACATTATAGGATTGGGATAACTACTTGTGTAACTATTTCAAACGTGGCATAACCTCCAATGTATCAACTTCTTCTAGGTATGGGATGCCCTTCTATGTACCACCTTTTTTTATCATTTTATAGCCTCCCATGTACCCATTGGTCTCATAAAAATTAATATTTTCCCCCCTCATTTGAGGGATATATTAATCTAGGAACACCAATCTCATATTCATAAATTCCTTCATATGAACGCCAAAAGATCATTTAGAATTCCTCGTATCATAACCTATGGAAAAGAAAATGAGTTTCATAGATGTATCATCATTATAAACATAAACCATATAGATAAATAGTAAATATAGTATAATTTAATCATATACCTATTAAATTAGAAGTAAAATCAAAGGAAATTACCATATATGAGGTTTTACTTTAAAATATTACATGAATATTTCTCATGGATAATACAAATTTCATTTTTAAATCTCTTTTTAAATTATAAAATTTTTACATAAGTTATAAAAACCATTTTCATTCAGAATAACTTTGGAAACTTATTATAGAAGTATTATATAATTTACATGACATGATTTTATAAAATTATACTTATTTCATGTATGCTATAACAAATATTACTTTCACAATATTGATAAAATTCAAAATTACCTTATATTAAAAATAAAAAGAAGATTTATTTTAATTAAAATTTAAAAATTCAAATCATTGGAAAACATTAATCAAAAAAATTGTATGATATTTCCAAAAAACCCATAAAAATATTATGAATAAATATATTAGAAGGAAAATGGATTTTCAAACAAAGAGGGAAATGAAGTTTTTTTTACTTGAAGACATTCATTAAGTTTATTGATTAATGAAAAAGAGGAAAATGAAAAGAAAATAATAAATCTATAGAAATATACATTTTAGAGTAAAATTAGATATTTTATTGAGATATATACAACAAAAAATCATCCCTTATTGTGTAATTGTAAAACATTTCAATAAACAATGATATTTTTAGAAAACACTCATACAACATTGTTAACATTTGAATCGTAATCACCATAAAATAATAAAATCTAATGAAAAAATAAATATAATAAAAATAAGTATATTCCTGATATAAAATATTATATTGGATTAATATATACCTAATAAACATAGATATGTGTAGAAAATAACATATGTTTCAATGAAGACCAATTGAGATGATAGACACTTACCTATAGTTCCACTGTCATTAACAATACTCTATCCTCCGATACAATAAATTTAAATTTATTAGTAATTCATTATTATTATTTTCGTTTCTATTTGTTAATTAATTCATTTTTCAAGAGAGTTTAGTTTTTTGTGGTTTTGGTCATCCTACATTGATCATGGTTCCATAAATCATAGATTTTTAATCATTATAAATATCATATATATTCATTATATATTTAGAGTCACTCATAAAAGATATAGATAGGAAAATTAATTATATAGTCATTATGAATGAAGGTTGTGTGTATACATGAACACAGTTTTCACTTCCCAATGGCTGGAATAAATGATAATTAAATAATAATTTACCTATAAAAATAAAGAGTGTAGGATATATATCCTATATATTTATTAAATATATAATCATTACCATTCAAATAAATTAAAAATGTTAAAATTCACATCACTTCTTGGGGGAGGTAGTCCACATGTGTGCATGAGTGATGTTAACATTTTATAATGAATGGTAAGAAGGTGGATAATGTTTTCCAACATTTTTAATAACATTTCAGATATTTAATATAATGATTTCGTTAATTTAGAATTTATACATTTTATTTAGATTATGTGCAAGAATAAATAAATCTAGAAACAGCAGGTCAAGAACTATACATCATCATAAAGATATCTTTTTTGGATCAAACCTTAATCCTTGAAATGATTTCCATTTCAAAAATAAATAAGATCTTGGATTTGGTTATGTATGATAGGAAGTTATAATGGGAGGCCTTGGGTAATGATAATAGATCTTTTTTTATATAGAATAGGAGATGGGTGACCTTTTATATGTGAGAGGATGGCATTCATGGAATGTCGTAATATATTAAATAAATGTAAACAATTTATTATGTTAAAATTGATCCAAATTGACAAAATTATAATATAATATGACTATTAGACTAAAGAATCTCTTCTAATAAAATGTAGACAGGTTTTGGTGAATTTTTAACCATTATATTTTTGTTTTATCCAATGTTAACTATTTTGAGAAGTATAGAGATAAAATAGTTTTTTAAATCATTAGGGGTAAAAAATAACTGATAAAAGAAAATTAACCCATAAATAGACCACATTAGGTAATTTAAACCATATAACATTAAATTGTAAGAATATAGATTTTCTAGGAATTTTGAATCATTTAATAAAATATTATTTACTAAAAAATATCGTTAATGTCAATTATGGAAATAAATAATATATTATATTATAATATGTGTCTAGATCCTGTAAAATGGTAAAACATTGCAGTTATTAGATTTTAAGGATATAATATTCATAATATAATAAACCCACAAAATCTAGATAGGATTATTTATCATGTTAATCCTTCTTTTTTTGTGAACCAATTTAAACTGTATCTATGGTAATGAATTTATCAATTTTGAAGTGTTATAATTGTATATTTTAGGTGACCATTTTATCAAAAATAGACACATTATGACATTTTTGACCAATTATCATAATTATTTTCATATATCTATATTTTTTACTTTTAAAATAATTTAACATAATATTATTTTTTTTAACATAATTAATCGCATTTCTGATATTATTTAAAAAAAGCTACATTGATAACAACATGACTAAAAGTGAATTCGAATAAAAACATTTTATACAACTATAAATTGTTAATATATATTAAAAAATACTTTAATGCAATAATTAATCTAAATTTTATTAATTTTAAAATTTTTAATACCATTATCTTTATTTTTCTATTGATTTAATAATTAATGTGTTAGTTTTGTGTAAGAATTTAGGATAATAATTCAATCCCTAATGATAAAAACTAAATTATTATGATTAATAAACATAAATAATCATTCAGAGGGTCATTTTTAACCGAACAAAATCTCAATTTATCTTTGTGCTAAAATATTTTAGGTATTAAAGTCAAGATAGTGACACTTTGTATTTATTATTTTCATAGATTAAAATAAACGTTAGAATAAACTAAATATAGCACCAAGAGGCCATATATTCCATACATGGGTACACACGGACTAACCTTAATAATTAAATTTGATAAATTCAGGTTTTTATGACTTCTAGACCATATCAAATTAGTTTTTACCACTATTAACTCATTTTAACTTTATGATGGAAACAAAATTTTACTTTGGTTACTAATAATCTTCACCAAAAAAATAGAATGAAATATTTAACATATTTCGATTTCCTGATCCAAAATATATAATCCATTATCCAATATTAAACTTATATAAGGGTTATAAATTATTTGTTGATAAAAAGAAAAAATTCAAACACTAATGGTTCTCTAGAAAATTTCCTTTTTTATATCTGAAAATTCTTTCTTAACAAATTCAACCACAAAATTGATTATAATGAACACAAATAGATTTTTAATAATTTAAGAGAAGTAATTTTAATGTTAATACATATTAAAATATAATTTATTTTAATAAATTTTTTATATGGTACTGTTGTTTTCAATAAAAATTAGTATTTTCACTATTCAATAAAACTCAATCATTTCCTAAAATTATGAAATAGTCATCCTATCTAATTTTTTAATTTTGAATTAAAAAATAAAATCCATTTAATAAAATTTTATTACCTAGTAGTTATATTTTTTTAAATATTCTCTCATAAAAATAAATAGAAACAAATTTTGAAGAAAATACATTTTTGATGAATAATGTGATTTTACTAAAAAAACATGGTTTCTCACTTCTTAACCATTATTCAATACATTTCTACGAAGTTTGAATTCATATATATATATATAACTATTTGTTTAATTATATTTATACCCAACAATTAAATTTATTTGTTATAATGATCATATTATTATATTACTATTTTGTGCTTCTCTTAGGATTTGTGTTGTGTATATTGTATGCCATCTAACATAGTATTATTTGTAAATCTATCATAGTGTTACACTAACCCCCATATAATATAATAAATCCCATACAATTAAAACAGGTTATTGGAAATAAATTTTTTGATATTTTTATATTCTTTATAATTATACCCCACATTGTAAAAAGGGTTAACAAAACATCCTCTTGAAATGAGTTAAAAATGAAATATGAAGGTCATTTGCAATATAACATAAATTGGTTTCAAAATGAGAAAATATTAGTGGGAATTGAATTTATATACATGGCATAAAGATAATTTTACAAATAATCACGGATTGTGATAGATAACATTAATCATAAAAAAGTGAATATTCTTGAGAAAGTCAAGAACCACGAAATAATAAATCAAATAGGTGTGAAAAAGACCATAAATTCCTCAAAATTATTATAATGTTATAATTTTATTTTTTTGAGAACAATTTATTCGAGTTATGGAATTAATTTAAAAAATATAAAAATGAGATATAATTATTAGACATGTGTAATTTCATCCCATAATAAATTTCCACCACAATATCATCTTCACTCCAAATGATCAGTATTCATGATGATTATTTTCATTACTGATGAACTAAAATACACATCAAAGCAATCAAATAATCCAAAATATGATAAAAAAATATTCCACCTATCATTAAACATTAAAAAAACCCAAAAGGTTTGCCCAAAATATGAAAACCATCTTGTGAAGAAATAATACATTTTACTCTAAATTTTTACTAAAACAAAAAAAATTCCATGTAGATCATTCCATAAATAAACAACACAAAATACTAAAGTTCCTAAATAACATCAATAATAAATAAATTTTTAACCAATATGGTGATCTCATACATTTAAATTAGATCTATAATTTGTTTTATTATTCTTACCATATAATATTTTATGTTAAATCACATGTTAAACATAAGGGTTACATATACCACAACCCAATGAAACATATCCCAAATATCATTAATCGACAAGATAAGTCAATATATAATATTATAATGTATTTAAATTCACCAAAATAACATGAATCATGTTTATATACTAGTGTGAAAGGTAATCCTTCTAATGAGTATAAATATCACTAAAAATTTAATCTAGTTATGAATCAATTTTCAACCATCAAGATTATATATATCCCACTATCTAATAGATCACAATTATCTTAAAATAAAATCATTTACTAACCCAAAGGTATATTTAAACCTTAATAGATTAATATTCCAATAACATCGTATGTTTTTGAAATCATCTCAAAATTATATCTCTTTAACCATAAAAAAGATGTGTTGATGCCTTTTAAATATTGATCAACCATAAAATAATAAACCCATTATGGTTTCTATGACTATTTTTTATAATAAAAAATGAACATATATGTGGTTCCAAAATATAGAAATTATTTATTCATCAACTAAAATCACTAACTGATGAAATAGTCTTCATCAAAGAAGACCTCTATCATGTTGTAATCAAATCATTAACCAAATTAATGGTTCTTGATACTATCTCCGTTAATTTATATTTGTCAATAATATCTATATCATAACTAAAACTTATTATCTCTACATTGGGAATATATTCATATCACTTTTTATGTTATTAGTGCCATTTTAAAAATTCTATCTAATTTTTAATGTAAAAACACTGTGGAACAATCAAAATATGTTTCTAGATTCTTATTTCGAAAAGTCAATTGATTAAAGTACTTGTACTACATATTAATAAAATCATAATCAATAAATCATTAAGTCCTTCCACTTCAATATTTTTCATAAGATATGACATTACATGGTCTAGGATTTATCCTTTAAAAGTGGGTATAACTCATACAGTGTCCTAGTTCCTCACATTTAAGACATCAAACAATAAATTTATCACTATAAGGAAATTAATTTCCCTCAATTGATCTCCTCACTTTTTTATAAATTCATTACATTGAGGAATTTATTTCGATAGATAATTCATTTTCCTATTAATTTTAGATAGACTCATATATAACACATTCCTCATTTCTGATGAGATGGAAACTATGCCTTCCTTCCTCATTGGACTCCACCAGAAATGAACATTGTGAAATCCATTCTTCTGTTTTTTTGGTGAGTTCAATAGTTGGTTAAGGTATAGTTTATTAATAATACATCATTATAACTGATTATGAATGAAAATAATGTCATGAACTTTTCTTATCATTGAATTGTTTTCATAAAATCAATGCATTTTCATCCCATTAATCGATAACGTGATTCTTCTCGGTTCTCACTAATAACTAAATCCAAAAACTAGTGTTCAAGAAAAAATAATTAAAATAATGAAACTAATTTATTGTATGTATAATTCATGAAAAAATATTTTAATTATATGAAACCATATATTTATCCCAAGTCATCCATGGTCATCATCTATTAAAATTTGTTATAATGGATCAAAAATAAACTTTGAATTTTCAAAATAGTATAGTTTGAGAATGTCAAACTAGGTGAATATTAAGTGTCACTCATCATGAATAAGAACGATGGTTTATATATAATCAAAAAAATCTTATTGGGTCTATTACCCTTAGATGAATCTACGGTCAAACCAACCGCACTTACCATATCCATAGAGAGACATATTTCTATAAAAACCAAATAATATCTTCCCTATCAAACAATTATATGTCGTCCAATAATTAAATTTAAAACTATAATTTTTTAATGGTTTATCATCATAGTTTCCATAGGTAACTAACCATTTCATTGATTCCAACAATTATGACCCATAATTTTTATTGATATATATATTACATATTAATAGGTGAATTTTAATTAAATAACATTATGTTTGAAGATTAAATAATATAGTTTTATCATATTTGGGAACATAGAAACCTAAATATGTAGTCCATAAGGGATCTAAATCATTAACCACTTTTTTCTTCAAAAATTCCACCATTCCTGGGTATATAATACAAAATTCCTTTCTTCGTATTGTGTGGAAAAGAAATACAAGGGTGAGCTCATTTTATCAATAAGGGTAAACAGAGGAGATATAAATGATCATTTAAGAATAAAATTATTAAATGGGTATTAAAATATGATATTAACACCTTAAAACCATACCAATTATATCATATATCATAATCATTAGTCATGTAAAAAATCTTGTAGGTACATAAGACACAAATCATATAGGATTCATAAAAAATGATCCCTGAATATATAGCATTAGAATTTAGTCATGTCATCAAATAGTGGACTAACATATTTCATAATCGTAATTATATAAATATTTTTTCTGTTTTATAAAACAAGATGTTCATAACATGTTATTCTTTGGAAAACATTTCATGTACATTTTTCAGGCATGGGATAACCTCTTTTGAAAGTTTATATTTAAATCATGGGATAACCTCCCATGTAACCTCTTATTTTAGTGATGGTATAGCCTCCCATGTACACAAATAGGTCATATAAAATCATTATTTACCAAATTCATTTGGGATCTATATAATTCTGTGCTCACTAATCATGTAATCATAAATCCATTCTTATTTGTGTGATAATATCATAAAAATTTATGAAAATTTTTAAAAAATTGAAAATAAAATGGTAATCCTCAATATTTCATCATTATAACCATAAAACATCTAGAAAAATAATGGAGAGGTTTTATATGGTTATATTACAATTAAATCATATGTAAATTCATCATATGTTATCATAGATTAATTTTTCCTTTTAAAGGTTACTTAAAAATTTCATGAGGAAAAATATGTTTTTCATGTATAAATTACCTATTAAAAATAGTAAGGAGATATATTTAATTTAAAACAACTATAAACACATGTAAATTATGGTTCAATTACTGAGTGTTTATGATAATGGGAAATTCCATTAAGGCCATGAATGTTAAAACAATATGTTTTTTACATTATTAGTAAAAAATCAAAAATACGTCATTTGAAAGATGACAAGAATATTCCATTTAAACCATTTAATAACAATTAAAACATTTTTAAAATTTAATTTCAACAATAAATTTATAATATTGAAGTCGTTATTAGAATCATTTTTAGAAAACATATACATTGAAGAAAAATGATTTTTGACTGAAGTGAGAAATAAAGAAGGTTTTCATTAAAAATGTTCTTTCTAGGTTTTGAGAACTTAAACTGATGAAGATGATTTTAAAACATGAAGTCACTATAACTAATTAAAGGAAAATTAAATTCAATTGATTCTGAAAATTTTATTTGTAACATATCATCATCAAAAACATGGTCTTATATAGTCTTGATAAACAATGAGATTGTAACATAAATAGGTTACAACTTTTATATATTTTGAATCATAATCCAATTTATAAATACAATTAAAATAAGTTTATTCATGATATAACACATTAATTTGGATGTATATTCACCTAAAAACAATATGGGTTCATAACATAACATATGTCCCAATGAGGATAATTTGAGATTATAAACCCTTACCTCAAACTCCACATTCATCAAATGAACTCTAACATTCTATATAATAAAATTATGTTAATTATAAATCTAAAAAATAATAATTTAAATAATTATAATAACATATATGATCCAAACATATCATTTTGACACCCATTTATTCTGAGTTCCCTATTTATATCTCTATTACCACGTGTTAACTGCTTAATTTTGCATGAGAGTTTTGGTTCGGTAGTTCCAATCCTTTTACGTAGATCATGAATCAATAATTTACAAAAATTTATAATTATATATATATATATATGTATATATCATATATATTCATTATATATTTTTCCAAATATAATAAAATGAGAATGAAAAATGATTTTGGGCATTCATTCAGATGGTAGGTCGTACGTATGTATCAATCATGTTTTACTTTACAACCATTGGAATGGAAGAAAACTGAAAAATTATATAACATTATGGAATCATTATTATATAATATATATCATATATATTCATTAAATATATCATTACTAACACTGTTTTTATTGATAAATAAAAAATTGTTAGTATTTCTTTATGGGTGTGGTAGTTCACACGTACACATGTGCACATATATCGTCATCCAGTGGATGGGAATAATGTGGAAAAGGGTTCATCCATCAAAAAATTATGTATACTGAATATATTAAATTCATTATTTTATAATTGATATAATATATATATAAATATATATAATTTATTATAATAAATAAAGATAAAAAAGATTGGTTAACAGTTATACCAATTCGTTGAGAAGCTGCATTCAGGTTACATATTAAGCCTTCCAATGATGGTCTTTTCAAAACACCATAAGCATTAGGATTTGGGGAAGGAATATATGAAGGTATTATGGTAGGTATTTCATAAAACAAATGGATCATGAAGTTTATGGATAAGAGGATAGTGGGTGACCATTTATAACTAAGGGAGGACATTCTGATAATTACATATTGTATTTAATTATTATAACATTATATTCATGTCCAAATTGGTCCAAATTTGTAAAATATGAATGTATGATGATAATGATTCCAAGTACCCTCATCTAATAATATTTTAATATTTTTATGTTACTTTTTCATCAGTATATTTTGGTTTTTATCATATGTTAAATATTATTGAAAATTAATATGAAAACATAAATTTTTACTAATAATGGGTGATAAATTTTATTATTATAGTAAAAGAGACCCACAAATTGACCATGGTGAATATTTCAAACTACATCCTATTCAATTTTAAAATGACATAATTTTCTATAATCATTGTATATACTTTTATTTATTATAAAATATAAGTAATATCTTTTTATGAAATAAAGGAAATATTATATTATAAAATTTTACCAATTCATGAAAAATATTTAAAATACGACATGGATTTGACTATATAAATTACATTATATTATTATATTCAACCAATTTTATTTATGAGTGGTTAAATATCTTTTTAAACATTATAGTTTTGTTTGGGATCATTTCTATCCAATTTTAACATTAATAGTGGAAATACATTTTTCAATATTAAAGTGTTATTATATTACATATATAGTGACAGTTGGTGAAAAAATAATAAAGGGATGAAATTTTTTTCCATTTTTAAGACTAACTATCAACTTTCAATATTTTTATCATTCCTAAATTATTTAATAGATTTTTATCATTACTAAAATTTTATTAATGTCAATTTTTATACCACCCAAGAAATATGACACCGAACACAAACTCAAAGAAATGAAATTCAAATACAAATCACTGAAACATCTCTAATATGATATATATATATATATATATAATTCATGGAATATAAAGATTCACCAAAATTGTATTACTCTAAAAAATTTTAATATAATTAATTTTATCTAATTAATTGAATAAATTCATCATGGATGTTGCATAAGAATTTAGGGTAAATATTAAATGACTAAAAATATAAAATAAATTACTATAATAATTATATTTAAATTATGTTTAAATTAATAATTTTTAAATTAATATAATCTTATTTTAAAATTGTGATCAAATACTTGAGATTCTAAAGTTAAGAGAGTGACATTTTATATTTATTCTTTTCATAAATTAATATAATGTTTATAATCATTGAAATATGAAAAAAAAAGATTCGATATATTCGATAAATGTAGGGAAATGTAATAACCAAACCCATAAAATATGATAAAGTCATGTTTTGGGTAGATATTTATTCCTTCTGAAATTAGTTTTAATCCTAGTTGACCAATTTTACCCTTACATTAGTGATAACAATTTATTAGGATTAGTATTTATAATGACGAAAAAATAAAATAGATATATTTTAAAACTTTTGACATACTAATTCAATATATGGATCCATATTTCATGATTCAATATCTTGAAGGGGATGATATTTATTTATGATAAAATAAAAAATCCAAATTGAAAATAGTTTTTTAGAAAAATACCATTTTAATTATAAAATTGTTTTGAAACCAAATTAAACATTATGATTGATTAAACTTTCTTAATCAGAGTACTAAAAGATTAAAAGAAATATTTTTACGTTGAAAACATTTTATGAGAAATCTATCATTATTAATATTATAAATAAAAATTTAGTTTTCAATAAAAATAAATATTTTTCACTATTCATTGATGAATCCAACGTTTTAAAAAATTCTAAAAAATTCAACCTAATATAATTTTGATTTAATGTTTTGAAAATTTTAATTAATTTTATGAAATGAAATTCATAAAATTTATATATATGTTTATAATATGTCCTCGCATGTTTTAATAAAAACTATTTTTGATGAAAACATATTTTGATAAATCAAATGGATTTACTAGACAATTTGGTTCTTCATTCATAAGAATCAATCAATAAATTTTTATTGAGTTGGAAAATTGTATATGTTTTATAATCATATAAATCTTATTTATTTCCACTAATTCCTTGGATAGGTTACAATGATAATATTTAAATAATAATATTTCATTGTTCATTGAATCTCAATGTTGGGTATCTTGTACTCCATCAAACAATGTGTTCATTTAAATATATCTTATTATTATAATAAACGAGCCACGATGGTACACTAATCACATTCTGTGAGAATAAAAACATCTAAAAGTGTTATATTTAAACAAAACATGGAATAACACATATGGTCACAATATGCATATCAATCATCATTTCTTGTTTCTATAGGCTCATATACTGAAAAACACATGATCAAAATCATTCATGGTTCTCAAGAGATAAACATGCACTCACATGGGATCAATATCATTCATGGGTTTCAAGGGCTACACATGCACACAAATATGAACAATATCAAACATGGGTCTCAATAACACAAGAAAAACCATCATATATTGCAAAAAATAAAATTAATGGGATATATATGGTAAAGATCATCATACCTCAAAGGAATATACATCAATATCCTGATTTTCTAATTGTATATTTGAAAAAAAACACCCTCACACTGTCAGATGAAACCAAAACACCAAGGGTCATTATAAAAAATTCCAATATAACATTATAGTGGTTCTTGACTTAGATTAATTATTGGAACAAAAAAAATAGGTTGAAACCATTTAACTTACCTGATGAAAATAACTAATAATGTTAGATCTTCGTCTACCAAGCAAAGAGAAAGAATATACCATTGAATAGAGAAAAAATATGGGAGATGAGATTCCAATGAAGCTAGATCAAAATGCACAACCCCATGAATAAAATAGTATCTTGATTATATTTTTCGATGATGTATAAATACCAAACACTTCACCCAAATTTCTTCTAGATTTAATCTTGATATATGGAACTCAAAATTTGAGGATGAAAAATCAATTAATCTAGGGTGAAACAAAGTAAAATGGTATTAAGAATCATTATATGAAGGTCATACATATTTCTATTAAGAGTTGTGACTCCCTCCGTGAAATTTTCAGATGAATATTAAATTTCAAAAATTAAAACTATTGGAACGATGATGTCATGACACCCACCATTATGGTGTTGGCTACAGACATGCCCATTCGAGATAAACCAACACAACCACCCTCGGGGGTGGTATCAAGTCCAAAAATGTATTAAAATCACTATTATCATCACCATGACATTTTGATCCTAATACGGTAGTGGTCCATAAGGCGAATTATAATTCTTTGTTCCACATCCCATGTCCTACCACGAGAAATTACAAAATCTCGTTTTACATAGGATTTTTCAAAACATTTAACACTCAAAACAACATTATTATCCAACCCGTGGTGTAACATAAAATATCCAAAACATTATCTAATCATACAATAACATAAAACACAACAATTATCCATGATAAACCATTATGAGAAATAAATTTATTTATCATTAAAATTTAGTACATTACATTCTTTTCGATGATTTCACTATTTTCTAAATATATATTTTATAATCCTTCTTATATAAATCATTTTCAATCAAAAATTATTTATAAAAAATTAAAGGATATTTATTCATTTTATTCAATGAATTATTAAAATCCTCTTAGAATGTGTTTCTTAAAATATATTAATGTATTAGAATTATTTTATACACCATTTTAAATATGACATAGTGACACCATAACCTTCTTTCCACGGATAGTCACAATAATTTTTTATATAAATCACCATGGAACCCATTTTTTTCTCATATATAAATTATGATATGAAGAAAATATGATTGTTATCATGTTAATGGGGAACATATATTTATGATTTTTCAAAAAAAATTATAGTGATTTTAATATATCCACCATTGAATTAGGAAGTGTATTTTAATCTATGGTATTAGATTGGGTTGTAAGTGGTAATCAGTTTCCCCAGAAGGTTACGATACATGGGTGGTTATCGCATATAAGATATTTTATGGGTATATGTATATCCTAGTAAATTTTGATTTAAATATATTGTATTTTTGAATTAAGATGTATTTTTTTTATTTTTATGTGTCTTCTAGAATATTATGACATGCGACATAGCCATGTAAAAATAGATCATATTTATTGATGTAGGTTTATAGAACGCCATGAATCATATCTTATTTAATCATTAAATACTTATATGAAAATATAGGACTTATGATCCCTTTATAATCTAATATTATTTTATTATGTTAAACCCACTCACACTGAACATGTTATCTTACCCATATACTATTATTTTTTTAATACTTATTATCTTTAATGTTCATCATCCATTATTACCCTTAATGATAATATGTTCCCATACCTTATATTGTATTAATTCCCCATGTTATGATGATTTGATTATAAATATGCCTTATAGGAATAGAATATGAGGGGGATATTGATTATTGTTTGTAAAAATAAGTTGGTTATATATCTAATATCTAAAGTCACTAAACTTATAGTTTCAATAGATTGATGTATCATAATATGTGAGAAATATTAATTTATAATTATTTCTCATGTATGTATCTTATACTCAATCCACCTCATTTAGTATCACAAAATGTTATTGTCATTTTAGGAATTATTTTACGACAAGTAATAGGATAGATCCAAAGAAATCCTACAATGAAATAATTTATACAGTTTGAACCTAAAATGTTATTTATTGAAATTATGGGTTATGATTTTAGGTCATTATAGAATTTATATTCTTAATCATATGATTTCAAATATAGATTATTATTTACTGATACAGATACGATATTTTTTGGATTCAGTATTGCATTGATGAATAATTCATGACATTGGAGTGTTTATAGGTATCACCAATATTGAAAAAATATTATTTGAGCCAATTTCTATGAATTATATCATATACCAAAAAGTCTATTGCACTATTAATTCACTTCCCAAATATTTATATAATAAATAAATTGTGAAATTATATTATGTTATGATGATTTGTTCATTGTATATAACTCATATTTGATATATGTTAATTATAATTTCTTCCATTCAATATTATTATTCTCCCAGTAGTTGATTTTTATTTGTTTTTAGAATGGATTATATATCTCTATAGAGATAATATTTTAGTTTATGGGATTGTTGATGTTCCTTTCATCACAAAATCTAAAGATTGGAAAAGGGGATTATCTTAGCTCAAATTGATTCAACCTTTGGACAAATATCAAATATTGACAAAGGAAGGAATGAGAAGAATGTTGCACAAGGGTCGTGCAAGTTCTACGATGGTCGCGCAAGTACACTTGCGCGCTGAAATGGTCACATAAGTACACTTGCATGCCCTAACGGATAACCACATGGGGTCTTCTCTAGCCTATAAATAGACCCTGTGGGCCCCCCATTTCAGGAGGAATTTTTTTTTCCGAAACTCAGATTTGAGCTCTCGGCGCCCTAGTCTCTTCTCAAAGCTTCCAAAACACTTCTAAGGTAACTTCTTACCTAGAACGGAAGATCTAAACAAGGGGAGGAAGGCCTAAGTGTTGAAACTCATCAACACTTGCGCGCCAGAGTGGCCAGCCCTTAAAGAAAATGGCCACACTTGTTCGCCTCCTAACTCCTTCAATAGAACTTGCACGCCACTCTTCTAGAAGAACCTCAAGATGATTCTAAAAGCTTTACACAAGAGTCGCTTAAGTATTACCCTACTGGTTAACCGTCGTAGAAGTACCTATGAGTCACGCAGGTATACCTGCATGAACAAGACTTGCGTGCCCATACAGTATCTGCACACCTGCCAGGACTTGCGCACCCCTTACTTTTTGGGTTCCCTTATTGCCCATTTCACCCCTATCAAAAAATTCCACATCTCCTGTTAAAGATTCAGTCTTCATGACACTCTTCAAATCCATTTATAGCATGATTTCTTGATATGACTTCCTTATCTGAAAGGAATTCTGTGGAATATCTCTCAAAACCTAGTGATTTACACATATTTATGTCACTAAAGATTAAGATTTCATTCATTCAACCTCATTCTTTAAAATGAGAGAACTCATTAAGATGGGAATCCTCTTCAGGAGTAAGCCCCAGTCATAATTTCCAAATATGGGAATCCTCCTTAGGAGTAATCCCCAAGTCCTCATTAATTTGGGTATCCTCCTCAAGAGTAAGCCCCAACCATAATTCTATTAACTTGGGCCTCCTTTTCAGGAGTAAGCCCCAGTCTCAAATATGGGCATCCTCTTCAGGAGTAAGCTCCAATCTTAATTTCTCTTAACCAGTCCTAATTTACCTTTGATCTGGGATTCCTTCTCAGGAGTAAAAACCCAATCATAAGTCCTCTCCTAATTTGGGTCTCCTTTTCAAGAGTAAGCCCCAAGTTAGAGTATTCAAATCTCCATGAAGAACATATACCTTTATGGAACCTGTTCCGGGATTTCTTCCCTGAAGTAAATCATAATATTCATTTATCTGGGAAGTCATACATATATAAGTCCCACATTATTTCTTATGATTGCATCTTTCATGGCACAATTGTCTTATTTTTACCAATACCTCTTGTTTCTCACACTGATCATGACTCACGTGAGCTTAGAGTTTAAAAGTAATTATGACATCCTTCTTTGATCCATCAATCATAAACGACATACTCCCTTACTCGAACTATGTGGGTTCTGATTCCTTTTCTAAAAAAAGGATACATAGGTATCCCTTCTGCGGGTTCGATCCCAACTCTGAAATAATTCATGTCCTTCTGAAAGACAATAAACTTCAAGTGCCCCCACTGAGTGGCTTTAAAACCAGTATGGTCATTATAATGACTAAGAGACTTTTACATATCAAAGGATACCATTTACTAAGAATCTCTAACAAATATAGATGATTCTCAATCAATGAAGAACCTTGAATACATATAAAATATTCTCTAAATTTCCTAAATATCGATCATTGAATGTCAGATATAAAGGAAATATCATTTTGTACTTGCACTACTACAAAAACGGGCAAGCAAAGAACCACCTTTATCAGCGCTAAGCGCTATTTAAAAGTGCTAATAAAGTGCAGATTTATCAGCGCTTTTCTAGCACTGATAAAGGATAGTTTTTAACAGTGCTAGAAAAGCACTGTTAAAAACTGTCTCCGATTTTATTAAAAGGAGGCAGACAGTCTCCTCTTTTTTATCATGCCCTAAGCTCTCGCGGTACTATACCCTTGCGACTGCTTTCCTCCCCACGATCTTCCCTTTTCCGGACCTCCTCCGTACTCCTTCTCCTTATCCTCAACCCTCTTCCACGGATCTTCCTCCTTTCCGAACCCTACTCCTCCTCTTCAACGGTTGGAAGCTCCTCCCGTGCACCCCCACTCCGGCGGTCGCGTCTTCCAGGCAGCGCAGAAGGCTCCCTCACCTTGAGTTTTCCTTGGAATTCCGATTTCTTCACCCAAGGTCAGTGGATGCCCTAAATATTGTTTTGCAGTGTAGGTTGATCTTTAGGTTTTTCATGTAGTTTTCATTTATTGGCATTTCTTGTTCACAATGAGTTGGAAAACCTTCTTTGAGGTTTGGAATTCCTTCATTTCTCACTTTTTTGTTTCATGCAGGAAGGTTTTACTCTTTTATGTCATTGGGGATGGTTTTCACTAGCCTAATTAAGATAAATTAATAAGTTAATTTAAATTCAAGGGGAAGGGTTAATGATTCTTGTACTTTTACATCTTTGATATTATTGTGATGTTGTGTTTGTATGGACTGAATACCCCACTAAAAATCGTGGATATTGGGCACCATTTATTTCACTGTATTTGTTGTCATATGGAATCCTTTTTTCATGTTGTTATGATATCACCCCAAAATGGAAATTGTATAACCACTTATATTTGGATAATGAAGTTCTTTCCCCTGGATTTATGGAATGTGTGATAACACGCTTAAAGTAAAGTGAAATGTGCTAAAAGACCCTTTGTTAAATCTATAAAATGGTCTTTGATGTGTTGTGATGTGTGGTCATGCTAGTGGGGGTCACGATAATTAGTTTTGATGTGTTGTGGGATGATGTATGGGTTTTTTTTCATGCTTTTGGTTTGGATAGGTGATGGTTTGTTTTTCCATGTTTTTTGGGTAGTGAGGGGATGATTCATTTGGTTTTTCTTTTTGGGTGGCAAGGTGATGGATTGTTTGGCCATGCTTTTGGGGTGGTGAGGTAATGATTTTTTTGGTCATTCTTTTGGGGTGGTGAGGCGATGATTCGATGGGAATGATGAGCTACGTTTTATGTATGGTTACATTGTGCTAGAATCCTAGGTTGTGAAGTAATAATTATTTAATAATTATAGAAATGTTTGGATTTTGGTTTGGATAATGGGATTGGTTGGAAATTATAAATGTGTCTTGTGGATTTAACCCCTTTCCAAGATCTACCAAGACTCATCCATAATCAAGAATATGACTTTATATTATAGGGAACATATATCTTAAACATGGATTTAACCCCTTTCCAATATCCACCAAGACTCATCCAAGATGTTTAATATTTATTATGAATGAGGTGACTAGTAGGAGTGGTTAAAAGTATGTTTAATGTTTTGTTGAAGGGTGGTGGGTGCTAGAACTATTGGTAAGGGGGATGGAAAGTGTGTTCATTTTGATGGGGGTTTATCCTGGTTATTTTGATTTCCAAATCTTTATTGAAAATGGTTAGTCTATATTAGTATCTATTTTTATAAGGAAGTGGTTCTCTGCTACTTTGTATTTGGAAGTCTTGTTTTGTGTATTTGAATCATAAATAATAATATTTCAAATTCAAATAGGATGAAGATGAAGAAAGATTGGATGGATGCTAATCGTTTGACAATAGAGTATGAGAACGGAGTGAAAGAGTTCATCAAGTTTGCAAAGTATCATGAAAAGGATCCTTCTCAAACCCTTTGTTTGTGTTTACGTTGTTATTATTCTAGACTAATTACTCCAGAGGAGTTGGAAGAACATTTGATATGTCATGGAATATATCGGAGTTCTAAATGTTGGAATAAACACGGGGAAAAAATGAATGTAGCTACTGGCTGGAATAAAACTGTATTTTATGGATCATCTGATATGATTACAAATATGGATAATGAAGAAGACCGTATGGAGGATGTGATTATAGATGTCAATGATGATGAAGATCGTATTGAGGAAATGACAAGGACAGTTGAACATGAACTTCATGATTGCCCAAAATTGTTTGAGAAGTTAAAGAGTTATGAAAAGACACCATTGTATGCTGGTTGCACTAAATATAATGCATTGTCAGCTATACTGAAGCTGTATAAATTGAAAGCAGGAAATAGATGGAGTGATGTCAGTTTCACAGAACTACTTTCTCTTTTTAATGACTTGATTCTAGAAGAAAATGAGCTCCCAATCCGGACATATGAAGCTAAACAAATGCTATGCTCGATGGGTATGATTTCTGAAAGAATACATGCCTGCCTCAAAGACTATATATTTTTTCTCAAGGAGAAAAAATCACTTACAGAATTCCCAAAGTGTGGTTCTTCCCGATACAAGAAAGATGAACGCAGTCCTACGAAAGTTGTATGGTACTTTCCAATCATTCCAAGGTTTAGGCGTCTATATGGAAGTGAAGAAACTGCAAGACAATTGTCTTGGCTTGGAGATAAAAGAAATAATGATGGAAAATTACGTCACCCGGCCGACTCTCCTCAACGGAAGAGAATTGATCATGAGTATCCTGAATTTGGAAATGATCCGAGAAACCTGCATCTTGTGTTATCTACCGATGGAGTGAATCCTTTTAGTTTTCAAACCAGCACTCACAATACTTGGCCTGTTATGTTGGTAAATTATAACTTTCCACCCTAGTTATGCATGAAACGGAAATTCATTATGTTATCTTTGCTTATATCAGGACCAAAACAACCAGGTAATGATATTGATGTATATTTGTATCCCTTGATCGAGGATTTGAAGTTACTGTGGGATTCAGATGTTATGTTGTATGATGGTTATGAAAAAGAATACTTCATGTTGAGAGCGATGTGGTATGGGACGATAAATGATTTCCTTACTTATGGAAATTTGTTAGGCTATAACATTAAAGGAACTCAAGGGTGTCCTGTGTTCGAAGAAGATACATAATCAATTAGGTTTAAACATTCATCGAAATCTTTGTTTCTAGGACATCGTAGATTTCTACCCCGTCGACATAAGTACCGATCTTGGAAGACATAATTCAATGGAAGTTCAGAACAACGCAAAACACCGTCTCCACTAACAGGTGATCAGCTGTTTGAGAAATTAAAAGATGTAAACACTATTTTTGGTAATCCATTTTCGAAAAACCTTACGAAAATCGGTTGGAAAAAGAGATCAATTTTTTTTTTTGAATTACCATACTGGAAATGTCTGTACGTCAGCCATTTTCTTGATGTGATGCATGTGGAAAAAAATGTATGTGACAGTGTTATCGGAATGTTTCTAAATGCGCCTGGCAAAACAAAGGATGGAATTAAGGCAAGGTTGGACATGGTTGACATGGGAATAAGAGAAGAGTTGGCTCCTGTGAAGGGTGAAAATCAAACGTTTCTTCCTCCAGCTATGTACACTCTTTCCAGGGATGAGAGATATCAGTTTTGCAACTTCTTCAATGATGTAAAGGTTCCAGAGGGGTTTTCATCAAATATCAAAAACATTATTTCAATGAATGATTTGAAGTTAAAAGGTTTGAAATCACATGGCTACCATGTTTTGATGCAAGATTTAATTCCTATAGCTTTATGTTGCATTTTTTCCAAGAATGTTTGTCATACGTTAACCAAACTTTGTTTCTTCATCAAAGCTATATGCAGGAAAGTTTTAGACTCGGCGAAATTGCCAGCTATGGAAAGAGAAATTGTCATCATATTATGTGAATAAGAAATGTTCTTCCCGCCAACATTCTTTGATATAATGGTTCATTTGATGGTTCATTTAGTGAGAGAGGTTCGACTTTGTGGTCCTGTGCACTATAGATGGATGTACCCCATTGAACGGTATATGAAGATTTTGAAAGGGTATGTCAAAAATCGAAGTCGGCCAAAGGGTTGTATTGTGGAGAGATATATTGTTGAGGAATTCATTGAATTCTGTACCGAATACCTATCTGATGTGGAAAGCATTGGTCTGCCAAAATCTCGTCACACTAGACGCATTGAGGGTGAGGGAATTTCTGGAAGAGATATTGTGACAATCAATATTACAGATTGGGAGCAGGCCCACTTTTATGTTTTTCATAACAGTTGGGAGGTTTCTCCATATATTGAAACCCACAAAGAAATTTTGAGACAGTTGAATCCATCAAGGGCTGAAAAATGGATATCAAATACACAAAATCACTAGTTTATAGGATGGTTTTGAGACCATATTTTTAAGGAGTTAGTTGAAAATCTGAATTCAATTTCAGAACAACTTTGATGGCTAGCTGCCGGACCAAGCTTGTATGTATTATCTTACAGTGGTTTTGTAATTAATGGTTATACATTCTATACAGATAAACATGATGAAGATAGTACCATGCAAAATAGTGGAGTAACACTTGTGGCTGAAGCAATGCATGTTTCTGTTAGTAAGGATAGAAATCCAATTTATGAGAATATGTCATACTTTGGCATTATCAAAATAATATGGGAGTTGGATTATACGACATTCCAATTGCCGATTTTTAAATTCAACTGGGTTGATAAAAACAGTGGTGTTAAAATATATGAATTGGTATTTGTGAAAGTTGATTTCAGTAAAGAATGGTACAAAGACAAACAATTTATAATGGCATCAAAAGCGGTACAAGTATTTTATGTGCCAGACCCCACAAACTGAAAGTGGTCGATTGTTCTGTTATCTTCTAAAACTACTGAAGGGTCCGATGAAAATTCAATTGAGGATGATCCTTTCAGTGGGACGTCGCAATCATTTCACAGTGGTCCCAATTAAGACGTCGTTTTGTATGTTAGAGGAGACCACAATGAAGGGGTTTGGATTATCGATAGAGGTGTCAAATCCCTTCATCCTTTGAAAAAAAAAGAGAGTTCAATAAATAGGTTATATTTTGTTTGTAATATAGATCTTGTTATCTCATGTTATAGTCTTATCATTATTGCATTTATGTAATCAAACTTAAGGGTTAAACCTTTTTTGCAGATAATGACTTCTGCACGTTCAGGTGCTCCTAACCTCGAGGCTGAACAAGCCTCTCAAGCTGCTGCTGCTGCTTCTGCTGCTATTGCTTCTGAACAAACCTCTCAAGCCTCTCAAGCCTCTCAACCTCACCCTATTGTTGTTGTTACTGCTACTGCTGCTATTGGTGATCCTCTTGTTGAGGTCCAACAACCATCTGAACATGCTGATGCTAGCATTTTAGATGAAAACATTGATGATGTTGATATAGACGAAATGGTCGGGGATAAAGGAGCAACATCGTAGAAAAAACAGGTGCATCGTAGTTTAACAGTGTTGGCTAACGTTCTGAAGGCAAAGAGCAAAGGAATCAAATTTTATGTTGGGTGGAATACATGGGGCCAACACGTTAACCCCAACAAGGCAATGTTTAGCAGTTACATTGGAATTGTCACTCGGCAACGCATGCCGATTGACATAGCTTCATGGCACCATGTTGCGTCCAGCTTGAAGGCTGTGATGTGGGAAGAAATTACGGTAACATTTTGATTTCATTTCTTTAATTTACTAGAAAATAAAATAATGAAACGGTGTCTTACTCTTCACAATCCATTGCAGAGTGCATTTATAGTAGATGATTCAAACAAGACTTATGTACTAAGGCTTGTGGGAAGGTGTCATCGAGGTTTTCACACTCTTCTTACATAATATCATCTGAAAGATTCCAAGGGTAAAATAAACCCGCACCCACCCATTATCTATACTCACTTGATATCCCAAGAATCATGGGATTCATTTGTTGGTCATTGTGGGGATCAAAAGTTTTAGGTACATTGTGACTGATAATATGTTGTTTGAGGATATACATGTATTCATCACTTTGATTGTCAATATTTCATTTATGAAACAGTAACTCAGTACTGAAAACAAGGAACGCGCATCAAAACCGACGTACCCCTATCGTAAAGCAAGGATGGGGTATGCCTCACTAGAAAAGAAAATGGTGCGTATTTTAAATTTACAGTGATATTGTTATGTGTCAAGAAACAACTTTATAAAAATCTTTCTCTATTTATATGTAGATTGATGCCTCTGAAACCAAACACACATCCATCCCTCTTCATGTGCTATGGAAGGAGGCACGTGTGGATAAGGAAGGGAATCTAGTTGATGAAAACACACAAAAAGTGTGGGAAATGTGTGTAAGTATGACACGATAAAATGTTTTGTTTTAAATTGATATTACATAATAATAATTACTTATTTTCTTATATCTGACAGTCACAGGAGTCAGGTACTCCTGCAGCTGGTGCAAACATATTAGCGACAACTTTGAAGCGACCAGAATAATACTGTCGTGTCAGAGCTGGGGG
The DNA here is from genome assembly GCA_963277665.1 of Viscum album. Classification (NCBI taxonomy): domain Eukaryota; kingdom Viridiplantae; phylum Streptophyta; class Magnoliopsida; order Santalales; family Viscaceae; genus Viscum; species Viscum album. The sequence goes on along the minus strand of OY728129.1, from coordinate 881,055,197 downwards.
GTTTGGGGTGACACCCCGAGTATATTACGAGAAAAAAAACAAGAGGATGAAAAAAATGAAGAAATGACAGTAATGAAAAATAGAATAACAACTCTTTAATAATAGTCTCAATGGAAGAGAGAGTTTCTAGCAACTTTAATGGGTGAGAAGCCAAGAGAAGGGACAACTCAGGAACAACCAGCGCATGAATATCCCGCCCCACACCCCACCAAATTTGAGGCGAGTCATTCCCCTCAAAGAGTTGTCTTAGCCGTGGTAATCAATATTCTATTAATTGTTCTGATGAAATGTGAATCAGGAAAACACTGATTTCTTCCTATAATGATCTTCTATAGGGTGATAATGATTGTGATTTATATCTTTCAACACCCACCTATCGCCTTGTATCGAGGGATACAGTATTCAACATCTCATAAGACACGCTGCACAATAGACCACTTCCAAAAGATCATCTGAAAGTGACGATTACGGTAGCTCATGAGCCAACAGCACAACTACATGTTCCACTTGATGATGATGATATTTTTACAGTCGAACTGGCTATTGGGACATTCATTGCTTGGCCATCACAACTTGTGAGACTACATACCGAAAAAGAGGTATTTATTTATAGTTTTTTAAGCCAAACCTTCAACAAAAAAAAGGTATGAACCAATGAATTTTATTGTAGATTAAGAAAGGGGATGAGGTGAATAGAAACATGGGAGCATCGAAAGGATCGACCAGCCGATCCAAAAGATCTACTAAAAGTGGAATTACACTACCTATTCTCTATCCACATTTAATTGCATTGAAGACTCATGTGGATACGAAGTTGAGAAATAGTAGTAGCCATGTAGTTGTTTTTAAAGAGAATATGTATAGAGAGGAAATATAAGATTTTTTTGCTGCTGAGAATGTAAATGAGATCCTTGAGTATGGGTGGCTCGGTGTCACATGTGTAAATGTGTATATGAGGTATGTTTTCAACCCCGTCGCTTTTCCAAAAGCTGATATATTGTGCTAATTATGATTAAATACATTTTATATTATTGGCAGATGTATATATGAAAATCAGTTGAAGTGTTTTCCTCATGAGACAAAATTCGGACTCATCAGTCCTCATATCACATCAACACAAGAAATACAATTATCAGAATCAAAAATTAAGGAAAAGGCGACTGCTTTTCTGAAAGCATTTGATAGCAAGATAAAGGATGACAGAATCTTCCTCATACCAACCATGCAGGCATAAAACTCTACGATTAAATCATATCAATTATATTTTCATTTCATTCATTACTTATTACTTTTCGTGTATTTATGCAACATTGGCTGCTAACTGTGGTGAATCTGGATACTCCCAAGATTTATTTTCTGGATTCAAAGCACGGATATCCAACAAACCGACCGCATGTGATGCAGTTTTTCAATCTGTAAGACACTACATCCTACCTTTTAGGTCTAAACATCAAGTTATATAATATATATTATCTTTTACTAAGGATTCTGTTATGATAGGGTGGTGTACCAATATCGTCTAAATCATGGTATGAGGACAGGGGCTAAGCATAAGGAGCCGAGCAAGTACTACGTCTGGACAAATATCAGGGTATATATACTAAAATTGCACTACCCAAACATATATCAAAACAAGTTACTTACTTGCATCATGATCAATGTTTTTTCAGTGTCCAAAACAAACAAATGGAAAATATTGCAGTTATTATGTTTGTTGATTCATGAGAGAGATCGTTGTCAATGGAAACACTAGCATCCCTAAAGAGGTATTTTCGAAAACAAGTACTATTTCATTTAAATTATTTATTAATTCTTTATTTATATATTTTTCAGTACTATTATGAATTCCGAAAAGCGTCATATTCATAAGACGATGTAGATATGTTCAAAAATGAGTGGGTCGCATACCTGATGAAAAATTGTCGAGAAATAGCATGAAGATCTGACATTTATTGAAAGAGTTGTAGATGCGTATAATTGGCCGAAATTTTTGAGAGGGGTTCATGGGGATAAAAAGATGAAACATTCTTGTATGTAAATGTTTGTAGAAAAATTTTAATTATTATTAAATAAAACATTCTTTCTCCAATGGGTTATTTTTCCATTTTAACAGATGAAATGCACCAACAACATGCAAGAATGATGAACCACATTTCTTTGGCCTTTGGACAAAAAAACCAGTAAAATCTCCAAAATACCTTCATATCATGCATGAACCAGTAAAATCTCCAATCATTAGATGCATGTATGAGGCAACTTCCATGATATATTGGATGTTCACCAATCCATTTGATGAACAAGATGAGATGTTAAATCTGGCATTTAGAACATCCAATGCAGGAAATTGTTCCAATGATTTGGCAATTGACGCTACATTTAATGATATTTCCTCTGTGTCATCAAGCGATTGAAAATTCTCTTGGGGAACTAGAATGGAAACTCACTCTTGTGATTTTGTGTCTCTACTTGTCTCTTCATGTGTGCAGCTATTTCCATTCCAGTTCGCCAAGATAATTTTCAAGGAAAAACAAAATGTTGTCATGGTTTGGGCTTCAGATCATTCTAGAAGGTGGGAATTGAATTTCTCTATGTATCATGAGATTTCTAATGCATATCTTGGTTGTCCTTAAGTTTCAACAGAATCCGAATGCATTTGGTCGGTTTGTCGTATGTCAGTTGTTGATTTCACTTAAAATTAAGTCCATTTTTTACAAAACAGAGACACGTTGAGTGGTGTCGGCCACACCAGGCCTCGGATTGATGTGGGTTTGACTCGTACACATCAAATTTGAGCCATGTGTGGCCGACACCACTCACAGTGTCTCTGTTTTGTTAAAAATGGACTTAATTTTAAGTGAAATCAACAACTGACATACGGCAAACCAACCAAACGCATTCAAATTCTGTTGAAACTTAAGGAAAATGATCCATAGGTCAAATTTGACGTTTAAGTGTCAACCCAGACTCAATATGAGGCCTGGTGTGGCCAACACCACTCAAAGTGCCTCTATTTTGTTCAAAATGGATTTATTTTTAAGTAAAATCAACAACTGGCATATGGGAAACCCACCAAATGCCTTCGGATTGTGTTGAAACTTTATTAAAATGATTCATGGGTCATATGTGATGTGTACGAGTCAACCCTGCCTCAATCTGAGGCACAGTGTGGCCAGTATCACTCCAAGTGTATGTATTTTGTTTAAAATGGACAATATTTTACATACATACGCCAAACCGACCAAACACATTCGGTTTCTATTGAAACTTAAGGAAAATTATCCATGAGTCAAATGTGACGTGTATGAGTCAACCCCACCTCAATCCGAGGCCCAGTGTGGCCGAAACCACTCAAAGTGCCTCTGTTTTTGTTAAAAATTGACTTAATTTTAAGTGAAATCAACAACTGGCATACGGCAAACTGACCAAACGCATTCGGATTCTGTTAAAACATTAGAAAAAAGATCCATGGGTCAAATGTGACATGTAAGAGTCAACCCCTCCTCAATCCGAGGCCTAGTGTGTCCGACACCACTCAAAGTGCCTCTATTTTGTTCAAAATGGACTTATTTTTAAGTGAAATCAACAACTGACATACCGGAAACCGACCAAATGCATTTGGATTCTGTTTAAACTTAAATAAAACGATCCATTAGTCAATTTTGATGTGTACGAGTCAACCCCGCCTCAATCTGAGGCTTGGTGTGACTGACACCACTCTAAGTGCCTCTCTTTTGTTCAAAATGGATTTATTTTTAAGTGAGAAATCAACAACTGACATACGGGAAACTGACCAAACGCCTTCGGATTGTGTTAAAATTTTAGGAAAATGATCCATGGGACATATGTGACGTGTACGAGTCAACCCTGCCTCAATCCAAGGCGTGGTGTGTCCGGTATCACTCCAAGTGTATGTATTTTGTTTAAAATGGACAATATTTTACATACATACGCCAAACTGACCAAACACATTCGGTTTCTGTTGAAACTTAAGGAAAACAATCCATGAGTCAAATGTGATATGTACGAGTCAACCCTACCTCAATCTGAGGCCCGGTGTGGCCGACACCACTCAAAGTGCCTCTATTTTGTTCGAAATGGACTTATTTTTAAGTGAGAAATCAACAACTGACATACAAGAAACTGACCAAACGCATTCGGATTCTATTGAAACTTAATGAAAACGATCCATGGGTCAAATATATGTGTACAAGTCAACCCCGACTCAATCCGAGGCCCGGTGTGGCCGACACCACTCAAAGTGCCTCTGTTTTGTTCAAAATGGACTTATTTTTAAGTGAAATCAACAACTGACATACGGGAAACTGACCAAATGCCTTCGGATTGTGTTGAAACTTTAGGAAAACGATTCATTGGTCATATGTGATGTGTACGAGTCAACCCCGCCTCAACTATCATGTACGCATACTCAGCTTCAAATTCATGGGTGCAAGTACAAGGCACGAATGAAGATAAACAATTTCCAAAACAATTTGACCAACATGCATCATCCTCGATGGAAGTAAGATATAAATTCACATGGATGTTCTTAAAGATATGATTTTTATGTATATAGTGAAAGGGTGGTGGATTTTCATTGTTGATGTTGTTTGTCTACGGGACTTTCACCTTCTCTTCTCCTCTCTCTATGTTAGAACATCATGCAATAGCCTTATATCATGTGGTGTTCTAGTGGTTCTTTCCCGATGATGGAGGTGTTATACATCAGATGGTTGTGTTTGTGAGCTAAATCGTATAGTGGGGAGCACCATAGAAATTAAGTGGTCAGTTGATGACATGATCGGCGTTTTGAATTAGATAGTCTTGGGTAAAACCATCTTAAGTGTTTAGATCTGTTGAGTACATTGAGATGAAGGTTGTTGTTGTGGTTGGGTTGTGTTATGGGTGTTTGGGGAAATGTAAGTATTTAATGGTTGGGTTGTGATCGGTTGATGACATGTTTGTGGTTGATATACTGGTTTTTCTACAGGTCTGTTCGGCTGGCTGTACTGATGCAGATTTTTTATTTGCAGCAGGCAGGGATTGAACAGTGCTTTTTTAGCACTGTTAAACCCCCCCCCCTTTATCAGCACTGAGCTTTACAGCGCTTTTCTAGCACTGTAAAAGCCCGATTTTAGCGCTGATATTGCCCGTTTTTGTAGTAGTGTTGGTAATGTAATAAGGATTCACGAACATAACTTAAATCTATAAAGAGAGTCCTAGAGTAAACAATAATTCCCCTCAAAAGGGTGTGATGAGTCTGACATCCCATCCTCTCGACCAATGCAAATTCTTAAGCCTAATCAGTATACAACTAATGATCACCTACCTTTGGAAAGTAGGTCCAAATGGATGTGGAATCATTGGTTGTTTCCGGTTCTACGAACAAACCCATTAGAAACTGATTGGAATGTTTGAACATTCAATCAAGGAGGTCATCCCCAAATTCTGAGGGAAACAAAAAATGGTGAACCATACATGAATCCTTAACCAAGTTAAAATTTTGTTTTACCTATTTGTTATGCCCCTATTTAAAACTCAATGAGAGGGCCAACAAAAACAGTCATTGACATATGTGCTCATCCAAAAGATGTAGTGGCTGAATTTATCTTTATTACGTCTGTTATATCAAACAGGCACTTTTTCCAAGATCTTATGCATTTCCAGAATGGTTACTCTCAAGTTCACACCTGTGAATACAACTGCTGCAAATGCCACTACTGCTACTCCTGATGGATCATTGCCCACTCTGAGGATGACATCACCTACTCATTGTCTTCAACACTGGGTATCAAATGCAATGGTTAAGGAGTACCATCAACACGGTACCATCCCAACAATGGAGGCTGCCCGACAATCCCTCCAAGTGAAAAACTCACAACGGTCGTCTGGACAACGACGACCAGTGATCAAGAAGCAGGCGGTGCTGATTACCATCTCCAACCGTTTCAGGTCATTATACCTAGAACGCAATCACCATTAGCTCCATTATTTTGGAGATGTGAATAAGTAGGTCCCTAAGGGCCTTAATTCTAGCAGACAGGAGTCCTTCCCAAGGGCTCCCACCGACAATCGCCACCAGACTCGTGCGGTAGTGCACCCTCAACATGATTAGGGTACCGACTCCAGGCGTTCGGCTCAGGTTCCTCGAACCCGAGCAGGCAAGACGAATCGCTAGAGGTGAAATCCGATTAACAGTGAGCAGCTTCTCATTTCTGCCATCTCCGGAGAAGTCCACCAACCTAACTTGGTGGCAAGCGACGAGCAGGCACACACACCTGCCCGTTTTAATTTTGTTGTCTAGCAGACTCATCTGGCATCATCACGTCAATCCCTTTAGGAAATTCCGGCGAAGTATTATAAACAGAAACATATACCTGTTTATACGTCATCTGTTAGTCAGCAGGCTCATCTAACTACATATGATGGATCTCGTCAACCACGTTCGGCAAAGTGAAATCAGCAGGCACATACACCTGCTAGTATTAATCAAGCCTACCAACAGTCTCGCTTGGTAGCATTTGAAGAAGTCAGTCGGAAAGCTCCGGCGACAAACAGGAGGCAGACTCAACTCTATGCCCCTACACTTGACTACTGTCTGGATTCACTGACAGGAAAAGGAGGACAGGAGAAAGCACACACACCTACTCTAAGCATGGAATGGATGTATATCCCTGTTCTGGTAGCTGAAGTCACCAAGCATATTCTATCAATGGTGAAAGAGCAGAATCAAATTTCTGCTCATATCCTGGATTCCTGTCAGGATATTATAACAGCTTCAGCAGCATCTCAGGGAAAGACACATAAATCTATCCCTACCAGTGGAGTGACACATCAACAGTTCACTTAGGAATAGACACACACATCTATTCCAGTCCAAGAGGTTTGTGGTGAATACTCCCCCATATCATACGGACAACCAAGTCAGGCACATACACTTGATTTGAGTGGAGATCATCAGCCTAACTTGTCCATCTTTCCTGATCAGGCACATAAACCTTCTCAGAGTAGCCACTTTCGTCAATAAGTGGTTTCCAAAGAGAGTAAGAAGGCATCTAAGAAAATGACCCACCCAACACAGTTAGGAGATCAAGAGCCAATCTGTAACAAGGCCTTTCTCGATGCTGGAGTTCATGAAGCCCTCAGACAGTTATCTATTGGAATTCAAGATTCTACTCCCTCATTTCTCAATAGTGGGAACATTAATTCTAAAGGAATTCAATAGAAACTTCTTCATGATGTCTTGCTTCATGAAAATTCGGTCTATCTCGAAGTTTCATCTTCATATGAGAGCCACATGAACCCTCTCTGTGGTCAGAAGACCAAGGAACAAGAGATCTTATCTTTTCCTGTAACCCATTATGGTGGTCCTCCCCATGATGATGAGTTTCGCTGAAAAAGTCCTCTCTATAGTAGTGATTCACATTCCCCAGAAAATTCTTCAGTAGACAAATATAGTTCCGAGAAATCCCTCTTACCTTGAGGCACTTTCAACTGCAAAACTAGGCATGTCTGATGTTTCATTGCTGGCAGGTGAAATACTTTCTCAATCAGAAGATAGCCCAGGGTGTAGGTCATTCTCCGAACCACCCCTAAGTCATGCATCTTCTAGTTTAATCAGTGGTTTCTCTACCAATCCTATTAAATCCGATGAAGAAATAAGGAAGCACCAGCTCTAGTCAAAACAGGTAGACGAATCTTCATCAAATGATAAAGAGGAAATGATGAACATGAGAAAACAACTGGCGAAAGGTGAAGTGACAATCATGTTTTGGACTTTGGATGAATCTCAGTATGATATTCCATAAATGTTGATGGAAGATGGAATTCATGATATTCGTCTCAACATATGGAAAACTCTTTGTTAGTTGAAAAATAAATTATTATCTTATGATGAATATGAAAATCATCTTATGATAATATAAGGGTTACAATGTCATATTAATTTGGAATCTATATCAGTCTCTCGATATCCAAAGTCTGAAAAGTAGTAGAGAGCCCTTCAATGTTCATGCCTTGGTGCACTAAGAATATTGTGTCAGTTAATTGCCAATGCCCCATCTGGTATTCGTCTCAAAGGATGGGGTGTTCATGGAGCACTGCATTTCACGGTGCTCTCCAGTCAGCAAAGCCCGCCGAAAATATTCTCATGCAATGTTATTGCCCATGTCCAGCCACAGTCAATGGGCTTTGTTTGTAATCAAAAGCTTCCCCAAGAACAGGCCTCAATTAGTTCCTCTCAAAATCAAGAATACAAAGAAAAAGTTGTTGAATTATTCCTGCATAAAGAAAACGAGAATATTGAACAGGCCTCCCATATGGAGCAAGCACATCATCAAGTGACAGAAGTGTCAGAAATTATCCAACGGTATTTTGAACCAAGTGATAAAAGTGGATACATATTAATCCATCCAGCTAATTTCTGGACTAGGGTTCGCAAGATCAGAAGAGATTTTAAGAAAGTCTCAGACATAGCATGTCAAGAGCCACCCCATCTCTCCAGACTAGGGACTCTTTTAAACCAACCCTCAGAATCAAAAAAGAGGATTCGAGGAGTTGAGCAGGAACAGAAGGAATATCCTCAGTCCACCGGAATGGGGACTTTTTCAAATCATCAATCCCCTCCTCAGAGAAATTCAGTTTTTTCTCGATTGGGAAAGAAGCCTCAAGAGGAACGAAGAGCCAAATTATCAAGAGATTCCCTCCAAATTACATTTCATCAAGAAGTTCCTGAGGTAGTGAATCAACAAAAGGAAATGTCTCATCAAAGACATGGAAGAAGACAATATCACAGAAAAGCAGATATAAGGGATGCGATGCGTTATGCATCAATCAATGTCATCAATGTCGTTGTTGCAGATCCACCAGATGAGTTTCACTCAGGGGACTCAGATGAAGAGGTTCCTGGTCAATAAGATGTACGCACCAACACAAATGAAGATGGTGTGCATACACGAAATCAAAGGGTTACTCAGAAACTAGATAATCCTTCAAGTAACCCACTTCCCACTCTCCGAAAAGGATCCAACAAATGGAGGGAAAATAATCATGTTACATATCCTTCCTCTGGAGATGGCCAATCTCTCTCACTAGAGAAAAGGTTTTCACAACAGGAGGAAGAAATGAAGGAATTAAGGAGGTTGAATACAGAACTACTTTAGGGTAGTCTTATTCTTAAGCATGATGCAGTCATTCATCCAAGGGAATTTGTTGCAGCTACTGAGATGGGTCAATAATATTCTCCTCTATCATTACACCCTCACAGGTCAAATCCTATGGGTCAAGTGCAACAACAGGTGGCAGTGTTGCCATCAGTTGTAGCACCAACCACCACATCTGTCTAAGCTCCAGTCATTGCACCTACCCAAGTCCAAGTTCAACCGGCTGTTTCTCAAAAGTTAATAACTACCATTGAGTCATTAACAGCTCGTTTAGAAACTATGGAAGGGAAATGTGTGTAGGTTCAACCAGAAAAGAAATCTTACCCTGAATGGGTAGATTCAATCTCTCCCCCATCAAATTTTGGGAACCCTGTATTCTCTATTTTCAATGGATCAGGAGATCCTGAACAGCATTTGATGCATTACGTGTCTTGTTGAGATCATATGATGGGAACACCAGAGCAGCAAGAAGCAGTGAAACACAGATGCTTCGTGCAAACCTTGCAAGAACCAGCTTTTGTCTGGTATACAAGCTTGAAATCCCGGTCAATTATTGGATGGGAAGATCTCCGTCAACGATTTCATATTCAATTCATCTCAAATTTTCCAAAGACAACAGTTATTGATCTTACAAACTGTAATAAAAGGGAGAATGAAAGAGTCTCTGATTTCATTACTCGCTTGAAGGGGTTAACATATTCCCTGAGCCTAGCACTCCCTCAAGAGGAACTATTGCCAATCTGTGTGGAAAATCTGCATGACGAATTACGCACACCGTTGATCCCTGTGAAATACACTGGAGGGTTTCGAGACCATACTTCAATCTCTCAGCAGATTGAAGATTTCCTTATATAGGCTAAGGCTAAATCTCGTGTAATTCCATCATCTCCAGGAAGGTTAATGGGTAAAGCAGAAACTGCTACAGTTATTCTTAAACAAGCACCTGTACCTGTTTCTACTTCAAAACCTTCAACTTCTCGAAGGGCTCCACCTCATGAGCGCCAACATCAAAGGCCGTTTCATCTCAATGATCAAATAGATCATAGACGAAAACAATTTGAGGACCTTAAGAGAAAAACACACTCTTTTTTAAATGAACAAGTTCCTGGTTACTTCATTTCGGCTCTGGAAAATAATATGGTTCAATTGCCAAGGCCTAAGAGGCCAAACAAGGAAGGAGATGAAGACCATCCCAATTATTTCCCTTTTCATCAAATGTTGGGGCATCCCATCTAGGAGTGTTTTGTCTTCAAAGACCTCCTGCAAAAGATGGTCGACTCGGGACAAGTCAAATTGAAAGGTTCTTCAGCTCAGGTAGCATGTGTTACTACTACAGTTCTAGAGGAGGAAGGAGAATGGAAAGAAGTCAAAAGAAAAAATGCATAGAACTATGATGATTGGATGGTCAGAAAGACAATAAACCAAACTCATGCTATTTTTCGAACATAATTAAAGAAACCAATTGTGTCTTCTTCCATGAATGTTGCGGCAAAACCGTCTTCGTCAGAGGGAAAGTCCTCAAAGAAACGGCATGATTCAAAGAAAGAAAAAGATTCAGAAAAAGATGAGTTTGTGTCAAAGCCTAAGTTTTCTTTGACTCTGGAAGATTTCATGCCATCTACATCGAAGCAATGGGCGCCGCCCCACCAAACGGAATAGTCTAAATAGGCTAATCAGGCAAAGTCTTCATTAGACGAAGAGTTAATCTTCAGTTCTGTTAATATGATTCAATTAACGGAACCATATGCCAGTCACAGTTTCAATTTTGATTAGCCTAAATTCCCTGTATCAAACAGGGGAATCAGAGGAAGTTCCAGAGGCTTAGGATACATGAGAAGACGTGGATATTTTAGAAGCCACTATTCCAATTCTACCCCTGCTAGAACTGTGTACGAAGCAAAAACTCGTGGTAGAGCCCTTCAGTGAGCTCAGCAAGAACAAGAAAGTTCTTCTACTAATGGAAAATTCAGTCCTTTCATAGTTATTTTGGAAGACCGGTTGAAGGTTCCATATTCTTCCTCTCATCAAGTAAATGGATCTAATTAGTCTAATCTTCCAAAACCAGGAATATTTCCAACTCCTATCCAAATACAAGATGCATCAACTTCCAAAGAATCTGCATCCAAGGTACCTGCTAAACCACGTATTCCTATTGGGAAACGCAGACCTCTGGATCAAAATTATGATGTATTGAAACTCTTGGCCCAAGTACCATCCATGTTATCAATTATTGATTCTCTGAATCTATCAAAAGATCTTCGGGAAGCACTCATCGAGGGTTTGTCGAGTCCTCAGGAGTTTGAAAATGAAATTGTTGCAGCTGAAGTCTATCACATAGATAATAATCCTGCAGAATTCCATGCAATAATATCTTTTACTGATGAATATGAAGATGATGTTGTTCATGGGAATATTAGACCTTTGTACTTATCTAGCATGGTCAATGGCGTAGACGTCCGAAGAGCTTTCATTGACAATGGTTCAGGAGTCAACCTCATGCCCATTCGTACACTTCGTCAATTGGGCCTCACGGAATCTAATTTATCTCCTTCTACCATGATGTTACAAGGATATGATAAAAATGAACAAGAACCATTGGGCGAAGTTACACTCAGAACTCAGTTTGGAGATCTTGTATCCAATTCGGATTTCCTGGTTGTTGATCAAGACTCAGCTTTCAACATCTTGCTTGGAAACCCTAGCTACATCAACATGCGGCTATCCCTTCATCATACCATCAATGTCTCAAATATTGTTTCAATGGTCATGTTGGGACATTTTATGGTGATAAGGCCTCGTTCAAGACATGTGAGTCTCAATACATTGAGGCGGAATTCTACCACATGAAGGGAAGGGAGAAATCCACAACAAAATAGATTACCAATGTTAATGCTCCATATGGTTTGGAGAATATTCCAGTAAATCCATTTACACATGTGATTACAGATTATGTGTTGCTTACCATTCAAATTGACATGATATACCCAAATCAAAATACTCTTATGGAAAGATCCATAATTTCAATTATAGAAATCGAGCCAGACAACATGGGAGAAATTGGTAACCCACCAAGCAGTGATGAAAGCACAAATGGTGACGTCTTCATTTCATCTTCTGAAATCCAACAAGTCTATACTTCGCCAATTAGGTTAGAAGAAGTTATAGCAACATCGAAGGTGAACAATTATTTCGATTCTCAATCCATCATCTCCTCTTTATTACCCAAAGAAGACCCTTCATCATCAATCGGGTCGGAAATGGAAGCTTCTTCTTCAAGGTATGCAAATTTTGACATTTCTTCTGATCTTGAAAATTCTTCTTTATCATGTACTATGCAAGTAGAAACGAAAGAAATAACACATGATGAAGAAGAAGAGGAAGATCTCATAGATGCTCCTCCAGCATTTGAAGAGGGTAACTCTACCACTGTGCATGAAATCATAGAAATAAATCTGGGTACAAAAGAAGATCCACGCCCCACTTTAATCAGTGCAGCCATGACTCTTGAAGAGAAAGAGATGTATATTTCTTTTCTAAAGAAAAATAGAGATATATTTTCATGGAACTATACAGAAATTCCTGGGCTTGATCCTGACGATGCTACTCATCATTTGGGTTTACTAGAAGAACATCGAGGATTAAAGAAAGCCATGAGAAGAACACACCCAACTTATACTTCCAAAATTGAAGCTAAAGTGGATACGCTTATCAAAGATAACTTTGTCAGATAAGTTCAGTATCCCAATTGGTTGACTAATATTGTCCCTATAAAGAAGAAGAACAGAAAAATTAGAGTTTTCATCGATTTAAGAGATCTTAATCGGCATTTTCCTAAGGATGATTTCCCAGTTCCAATTACAGAACTTTTAATTGATGCAACAACTGGCTATGAAGTGCTTTACTTCATGGATGGATATTCTGGATATAATCAGATCTGAATGGCCCCAGAAGAAGAGGATTCCACAGCCTTCAAATCCCCTCAGGGTTTGTTTTTCTACCAGGTAATTCCCTTTGGCTTAAAGAATGCAGGTGCAACATATCAGCATGTCATACATCGTATCTTCAAACCCTTCTTAGTGAAGTTCGTTTAATGCTATGTAGATGATTTGGTGGTTAAATCCAAAAAACGTTCTAATCACTTGGATGATTTGGAAGTTATATTCTCCAAGCTTCGACAACATAATTTGAAGTTGAAACCCTTAAAATGTGCTTTTGGGGTAACCTCAGGAAAATTTCTCTGCTTTCTTGTATGTCATCATGGTATTGAAGTCAATCCTGAGAAGACCAAGTCAATCCTTGGTATGTCACCACCTCCAAATTTGAAAAAATTAAGAGGACTTCAAGGACACTTAGCCTATATTCGGCGTTTCATCGCCAATTTGGCAGGAAAAAGTTTACCCTTCACCAAATTGATGAAGAAGGGAGTCACTTACCAGTTCACTGAAGAATGTCAAGAAGCATTCGATATTCTCAAAAAATACCTCTTGATTCCATCGGTACTCATGCCACCTATTGAAGGAAGACCACTTATCCTCTACGTGACATATCTAGAGTGATCATTGGGTGCCTTTCTTGCTCAAAAGAATAATGTTGGGAATGAAAATAGCCTATATTATCTCAGTTGAACTATGCTTGAAGCAGAAACCTGGTATTCAAGTATTGAGAAGTGCTGACTGGCATTAATCATTGCAATTCAGAAGTTGAGACACTACCTGTAACATCATGAGGTCCAATTGGTAACTCGCAATAACCCGCTCAAATTCTTCCTTAGTCGTCCAATGCTTACAGGACGTCTGGCAAGGTGGGAAGTTTTTTTGAAACAATTCAACATTCAGTGTGTGTCTTAAAAGGCGATAAAGGGCCAAGGTCTGGCTTTTTTCCTAGATGAACACCCTTCAGTGGAAGACACATCTTCAGATATTGAATTCCCTGATGAGGAAGTCTTATCTATTCAAGAATGTCCTCAATCATGGGAAATGTATTTTGATGGTGCTTCCAGAAGTCCAATGGGGAGGAAAATGGAAATTCCAAAATTCCAAAATGTTGTCTTAGGAATTGTTCTCATTTCTCTCGAAAAGGCAGTGTTACCTTATTCATTCATATTGTGGGAAGTTGGTACCAATAATAAACTAGAATACCAATCTCTCATCGTAGGCTTGGAATTAGCACTTCAAGCACAAGTGAAAAACATAAAGGAGAAAGGTGATTCATACCTAGTAATCAAACAAGTCAATGGGGATTATGCCATCAGAAAAGAAGAACTAATCCATTTGTATGATTACGTCAGAGGGGTAATGGAGGAATTCCCTTTGGAACCAACACTTTCTTATGTCCCAAGATCACAAAATGATCAAGCTGATGCACTAGCTAATATAGCCACATCTCTGGCAGATCCAAATCAGGACGAGACAACCATCAGTATTGCCCACCGTCGTGCAATTTCACCTTATGTTCGAATTAGAACAGAGGAAATTAATGAAATTAGTCCCATTCCTGAACCGTATGGTCATACTACAGGATGGATGTCACCTATTAGGGAATACCTTCAAAATGGAACATTTCCACCTAATAGAGCCGAGAAAGAACAAATCCGCCGACGTGTGGTCAATTTTACTCTTTATGATAGCCCAGATAACCTAGAGAAAATTCTATACAAACGTGGTTTTTATGGAGTTCTCTTCAGATGCATTGATGGTGAAGAGACAATGGTTGTCATGAAAGAAGTACATACAGGAGTCTGTAGTGGCCACCAATCTGGACATAGACTGTCTGATCAGATTTGAGGGCTTGGATACTTTTGGCCTTCAATGATACAAGATTTTGTTGATTTCACAAAGAAGTGTCATTCATGCCAAGTACATTCCAACTTCATTCATCAACCTCTAGAGTTGTTTCATACAGCTAAATACTCATGGCCATTTTCCACATGGGGAATGGATGTGGTGGGACCTTACCCTTTGGCTACGGCCAAGAAGTTTAAGTACATTCTTACTGCTACTGACTTCTTTTCCAAATGGGAAGAGGAAATAGCTCTCAAGGAAGTCAGTTCTAAATGCGTTGTTAGCTTCATCAATTCTAACATCATTACCAGATTTGGTGTCCCTCAGACCATATTGATGGACAATGGCACCAACTTCTGTTTATCCAAGGTGAAGAAATTGTATCAAGAATACAACATCAAATTCAACCATTCATCTCGGTATCATGCAGCGGCCAATGGCCAGATAAAATCCTTCAACAAGACTCTTTCAAATATACTACAAAATATTGTGGATAAAGATAAGAAGTCATTGCCTGATAAACTCTTTCATGCTTTATAGGCTTATCGGACTACCACCCGCACTTCAACGCGGTCAACTCCAAATTCATTGGTATATGGAACGGAAGTAGTCTTGCCAATTGAAGTTTAACTACCCTCACTCAGAGTTTCCATTTTTTATCAATCATCTACAGATGAACAATCTCAAAAGAGATTGAATGAATTGGAATGGTTAGATAAAAAAATATTGTGCACTTTGCACCACTTGTAAGTCTATCAGAATCGAATAGCATGAGCTTTTAAGAAAAAAGTTTTTCTGTGTTCATTCACTCAGGGAGAATTGGTATTAGTTCTCAGAACACCAATGATACCAGGAAAGAAACCTCCCAAGCTTGAGCGAAAATGGGAAGGACCTTACTCAATACATAGGGTCTACTCCAATGGAGCTTATTCATTAATCTCGATGGATTGAGAACTCATCACTACTCCAACCAATGCATGATTTTTTAAGAAGTATTTTGTATAAACACAAAATGCATCATCAAAGGTCATGTATGACCTTAAACTACACCACCGTCCAGAAATACATTAAACTGCATCGTCAACGGTCCATGCATATGACCTTAACCTATTCGCACTTTCGTCCAACATGACGCTAACCTGTATCGTCCCTTTTTCATCCAACATAATGTTAAAATGTGAAAAAGTACCTAATATGTCCAACATGACGTTAAATGGTGTACTCTTTTGTTCTCACTGCATGACATTAAACTGCACAATCCCCCTTTCATCCAACATGACGTTAAACTATATTGTCCCCATCTTCCTAACTACATGATGCTAAACTGTATAGAAATCCCTTGATACATCCTACATTACACTAAATTGTACTTTGTCCCTGCTACATGACACTAAATTGTGTAGCACCAATTGTCCTAACTGCAAGACTTTAAACTGAATAGTCCCTTTATATGTCCTATATGACATTAAACTATGCATAGTTAAGGTTGTTGTTACCTCTTGTTTCTCACACCAAGTATGACTCATGTGAGCTTAGATAAAACCTCAACCATAACACTCTCTCTGGGCTGCTAACCATGTATAAGTCCCAAAAACATCATTTTATAGGGCGTTGTCCCCAAGAACAACTTGATCATTAATTCATTCTTTAATTGAACTATGCGGACTTTGATCCTTGACTTCCAGGCGGTGTACATAGGCAACCTCCCAAGGTTCAAGCCCAAAACCAATCTCTTCACATCGGTTCACCTCCTTCTCATACGATGTTGATTCGTGAAACCTCCCCTAGAATCAATATCATTACATTGGTTCACTTTCGTCCTTGTTATACGATGTTAAACTATACAACACTTTTTTACAGTATGACAATAAACTAAAATATTCTTTGATACCCTCACCTGATAGGGAATCATTATTTAAATTGATTTTCAATCATGATTTATTCCAAATACTACGTACATACATGGCAATACTTGAACCTTTTATCTTGGGTTAAACCATCATTACACTAAAGTCCCCTTTCACCCTTCACATGTATGAACCAAATCTGTACAGAGGGTATTTCTAGAACTACGTGGGCTTTATTCCCATCCTTATGGGATACTTAGGAACGTTCAAGTGTCCCTCGAATCCAGCCCCAAGTCTTGGGGCCTAACCCCAAATTCCACTTTTAGTCCCTTGGCTAAAAAGTCCCCATGAAAACACACACTGTGTATTTCTTACAATGGTCCAATCTCTATGACCCTAAACTAAGATCTCTAATCCTTTTGTCCCAGATGACGTTAAACTGTAATTTAAGAACTACATATGGCTTGATTCCCATCATTATGGGATACATAGTGAAGTCCAACATTTTAATTCAGGACCCATCCACAACTTGATTATGGTTATCATTGATCTGTGTATCTTTGTATACATTGGAAAATACCCATATTTATGTGTCATAATCCTAACCTTAAATATTTTCAGATCTTCATAACCATTTTCATGACTTCTAGTCACAAAAATGTCAAACTTTTGAGAGTTATTTTTCCTGACTATGCAGTGCGTTCCCTTAGGCGGCCTTGCATAAACAGTCTCCATAACAGATTTGTCAGCCAAA
Organism: Viscum album; assembly: GCA_963277665.1. Taxonomy (NCBI): domain Eukaryota; kingdom Viridiplantae; phylum Streptophyta; class Magnoliopsida; order Santalales; family Viscaceae; genus Viscum; species Viscum album. Next base: position 881,037,658 of record OY728129.1, on the reverse strand, counting down.
AGATACTATTATTTGACTATGCAGCCAATTCCCTTAGGTGGACCTTCATAATTCAAACCCCTAATGGGTTTGTTAAATACTGGTAACTTCATTCTTGGGAAGAAATCCTCTTTTTTCCTTGTTGGTCTTAAATGACAGTATGTAGGGATCCGCAAAAGTATCCATCCTTAAGATATTTGTCCCATATCCTTTTCATGATCTGAAAGTATTCAAGTCTATGGTTTATATTTTCCTTCCCTACATTTGGGTCAGACCTTAGTAGGAGTAATATCCATCTAGTTCTTTGATAATATTTTTTGGAAATATCTTCTCCATATTCAAGTAACTCTTTCCATACAGCAAACTCTATACTTTGGAAAATTTGAATCTCCATAAATTTTCACTAGATTTTAGCACTAGGAAAGTAAATTTCTGAGAGTTCTTTTTCCTGACTATACAACATGTTCTCATAGGTGGCCTTGCATAAACAGTATACATAACAGACTTTTTATCCAAAAGATACTATTTATTTGACTATGCATCCAATGCCCTTAGGTGGCCCTGTATAATTCAACCCCATAACGGGTTTGTTAAATAATGGTAACTTTATTCTTGGAAACTACTTCTTCTAATTCCTTTTATCTCTTTTTCATGTCATTCCTCATATCCAAATATTCTTAAGTCATAGTTTACATATTTTCCCTCATACTTGAGTATGGTAATATGTTTTCAGATAAATTTTCAAGGAATTGAGTGAATTTTAATCCATTTCAGTCAAAGCTATTTTGACCTTAAACATTAGCCTGTTTATGTTCAACGTGAATGACTTTAAACTGCCCAAAAAAGACAAAGGAACTCTGAATAAAAGTCAAGTTCCAGCTCACTAAACATACATTTTGTTTGATTTAGGTAATATTTACCAATTAAAAGGTTCAAAGTTTGTAGGGTTATTTACATTAATCCAAGTAAAAATCAAAAAATTCATACTAGTACCATTGGCATAGGTAAAATTTAAATCATGTAGAAAAAGAATGCAGGTACAAATGATTGAAGATGAAAGTGTTTTTCATTGATGCATAGGAGATAGAAGGACATCCACATACTGGAGTCTCTTCTCTTTTTCAAGAATTACAAAAGGCTTTCAACATAACTCTTCATCTGATTTACGGCATCCCGAGCTTCATCATCAACCACCTGGAATTCATTCATTCAACTGGATACAATAAGAGATGCAGTGATACCAGCTCTTCTTGGAACAATTGTAAAAGGATGTTCTTGAGTGCGGTTTGAGAAAATTTTATGCTGATCAAACAGTGACTCGGTTTTTGTCCAAGAGACTTGGAAGATGGATATATGGAATTGAGAATGGAGCATTGGAAGTAAAGATCCATTTGGAGAAAGTACTCTTTTTAGATATTGCTCTAATTCCATGTTTGTCTTCTCTCCACCAACCGGCAGCGGAAAACATTTTAGCCCATGGGTTTCCCATTTTCATATCTGCAAGGAAATGGCATGGAAGGAAAATTTTAAAGGTCACACCATTGTTGTTGCTCTTAATGCACAACATAACAAAAATAGAGGAGTAGCAGTGCAGCTACATTTCAGGCGTATAGTTCTTTACATCTGGAACATTGACTCTTTGCAGATGACCATGACCATACAGGGACAGGTAGATTCTCTATGGGAAATTAAGATGATGTTTCTTCAAGTACTTAGACAAATCTAGGAGATTGTTGTCGTAGATATCATAGTAATCATGGACAATAATGTTCATCATGTCATCAATCCACTTGCTAGCCAGTTCATCAGCTATTCCAGTTCTAAGAGCCATTGATTCTGAACAAAAGTTGAGTAAATTAACTTTTAAGTAAGTTGATTTTTCATAAAATTTGTGAAGGAATTTCAGAAAAAATGGCAAAGGCATTAAGGCGCGCAAGTATGGATGTGCCACGCATGTATTTGGCGTGCAAGTATCACCGCGCAGGTCCAGATACCTTGACAGCAGTGCGACATCATGGAAATAGCGGGAAACAGGGCAACTTGCGCGGAAAATGCAACTTGCGCGGAAAGAGCTCGAAAATTTCAAATCCATATGCTTTGTACGGAAGTGAGGCCCTCTATTTATAGACAAGGCCATGACCCTGCGCGTTTTACCCTGTGCGATCAAAGGCCGTATCCCTACACGCCAGACCCTGCACGCCCCAATTTCCTTTTGATTCTTGATTTCCTCAGAGTCAAATCGGCATTTCTTTTGGATCCAACTCTGAGGGGGGACTTTTGTTGACGCTCCTATCATCACAAAATATAATGATTGGAAAAGGGGATTATCTTAGCTCAAAGTGATTCAACCTTGGACAAATATCAAAAATTTAAAAAGGAAAGAATTAGAATAATGTTGCATAATGGTCGCGCAAGTTCTACGATGTTCGCGCAAGTACACTTGCGCACCGTAATGGTCGCGCAAGTACACTTGCACGCCCTAAAGGATAACCACCCGGTGTCTTCTCTAGCCTATAAATAGACCCTGTGGGCCCCCCATTTCGAGAGGAATTTTTTTTCAGAAACTCATATTTGAGCTCTCGGTGCCCTAGTCTCTTCTCAAAGCTTCTGAAACACTTCTAAGTTAATTTCTTACCTAGAACGGAAGATCTAAACAGGGGTAGGAAGGCCTAAGTGTTGAAACTCATCAACACTTGTGCGCCTGAGTGGCCAGCCCTTAAGGAAAATGGCCACACTTGCATGCCGCCTAACTCTTTCAATAGAACTTTCCCGCCACTCTTCTGGAAAAACCTCAAGATGATTCTAAAAGTAGTAAACAAGAGTCACTTAAGTATTACCCTGCTGGTTAACCATCGCGCACGTACCCATGTGTCGCGCAGGTGTACCTGCGCGACCAATACTTGTGCACCCACGCAGTATCTGCGCGCCTGCCAGAACTTGCGCGCCCCGGCCTTTTGGGTACCCTTCTTGCCCATTTTACCCCTCTCAAGCCATTCCACCTCTCCTATTCCAGATCCAGTCTTCAAGACACTCCTCAAAGCCATTTATGGCATGATTTCTTGATTTGAATTCCTTATCTGAAAAGAATTCTATGGAATATCTCTCAAAACCTAGTGATTTACACATCTTTATGTCACTAAATATTGAGATTTCATTTATTCAACCTCATCCTTTAAAATTAGAGAACTCATTAAGATGGTCATCCTCTTTAGGAGTAAGCCCTAGTCATAATTTCCAAATATAGTCATCCACCTTAGGAGTAAGCCCCAAGTCCTCATTAATTTGGGTATCCTCCTCAGGAGTAAGCCCCAACCATAATTCTCTTAACCTGGGCGTCCTTTTCAGGAGTGAGCCCCAGTCTCAAATATGGGCATCCTCTTGAGGAGTAATCCCCAATCTTAATTTCTCTTAACCAGTCCTAATTTACCTTTGATCTGGGATTCCTTCTCAGGAGTAAAAACCCATTCATAAGTCTTATCGTAATTTCGGTCTCCTTTTCAAGAGTAATCCATAAGTTAGAGTATTCTAATTTCCATGAAGCACATATACCTTTATGGACCCTGTTCCCGGATTTCTTCCCTAAAGTAAATCTTAATCTTCATTTATCTGGGCAGTCATACATACATAAGTGTTGGGTCGGAGGTGATGGCAAGAGGGGGGGTGAATTGCCTTTTTAAAATTAATTAATAATTTAAAACAAATTTAAATGCAGCGGAAAGTAAAAAGGCAAGACACAATTGATAACGGAGTTCGGCTTTAAACTCAAGCCTACGTCTCCTCTCCCAACTCAACCGTTGGGAGATTTATACGACCGCTTGCTTTTTAATGGCTATAGCAAGAAACCCACTAGCCGTTTTAAGGTAGGCTAGAACATCTTCTTACAGCTTGCTTTTTTATTATGGTTGTAGCAAGAAACCCAAGTTGAAAGAAGGAAGAAAAAGGGTGGTTTGTTTTAATACAAACCCAATTAAGAACTAAACAAATGAAGTAAATAATTTAGAACAAACTAGAGGAAGCCTTGAGCGCCAAGAGGTGAGTGTAGTTGATGTAGAGGCAGCCCAAGCTTCAAGGATGGCAATTGGATCTCAAGTGGCCTTTGAGAATTGTCGTAGGAGCCTCAAATGATCAAAATAGCTTTGGTATGCTTCGGTATATGATCGGTACTCTTCCCGGCATCCATGGATGTCTATTTATAGGAGAAATACTCCCAAATACTTCAAAATAGCCGTTGGAGGGCTTTCGGAGCCGTTGGGGATCAAGTGGGCCAGCCTGGTCAAAGCCTAACGGCTAGTTTGACTGAGCATACCGGCTGGCCGGTGCTGATCCACCGGCTGGCCGGTGCATTGGAAGGTGGAGAGAGCTTCTGCCCAGGAGCCACCGGCTGGCCGGTGAGAAAGCCACCGGCTGGCCGGTGGTGAGACAGTAGGTCTCACTATTCCAAGGAGTTCCACCGGCTGGCCGGTGAGGAGGCCACCGGCTGGCCGGTGGTCTGGACAGAGGGCATCCCATTCTGTCTGGGGCCACCGGTTGGCCGGTGGCCAGACACCGGCTGACCGGTGGCACCTGGCAGAGGGCAAGGCCTTCTGCCAGGTCCACCGGCTGGCCGATGGGCTGGATCCGGCTGGCCGGTGCCCTTACCGGCTGGCCGGTGGTCCCACACCGGCTGGCCGGTGGACTTGAAAACAGTCCACTTTTCCTTTTTTGCCACTTCTTGCTCCTGAAATCATGCCTATTAACAAGAACACTTGAAACAACATTAGATCACGATGAGAGTGATTGTGATCATTAAAATCCAAGAGAGTGGGGTACAACAATCTCCCCCTATTTTGATGATCACAATCACAAAAAAAGAAATCTTTAAAAAAGGTATGAAAGTTTTTAAAAAAAAGGGTATGTCAATTGAAAACTTAAATAAACAATTTGAACTTGGAAAACGTAGAGACGTGCCAAATATAATGATTTTGAAAGCATTGAAATACTGAGAAATGGGCATTTTTTGAAATTGCAACCAAATGCCATTTTTTAAAGAAATCAATTGAAAACAATAACTTAACCATTTAAAACAGATTTAGATGACATCAATAACTTAAAATGGAACTGTAAAAAGAGCATTTTAATAAATAACTATGTAATAGAGAGGTTTTCTCCCCCTTTGGGATTATCAAAATAGGAGAAAAATTATGAAAGAAAAATACTAATAGGTAATGACAAAAAGGATGGATAGATAAGATAACTTGAATTCCATAAAAGATGAAACGATACAAAGGAAGTTCAAAAAACAAATACAAATACAAATACAAGCCAAAAAACAGGAACGGCTCTATTCACTCCTAGAGGGCCGAGAGTGACGGCGGCGCCTGAAGGTCTGAGGAGCCGGAGGAGCCTGGACCGCCTCAAAGCGACGATCTAGAGAATCAATCCGTGAGTGGAGCTGATCAAACTGAGAGCTGATGTAGGAAAACTGCAAGTCCAGCCGGGTCTCGATCTGATCCTGGAAGAGTAGGAACTGATCAGCCGTCACCGGCAAGCCACCAGCATCAGCAGGAGGGGGCACAACCTCAGCAGGCTCAGGTGCATCATCACCCTCTCCAGCCTCCTCATCAGCAGCAGCATCAGCCTCACCTTCGCTGTCACCACTTCCTGCCTCTTCATCATCATCACTATCCTCACTGTCTGAAAGAGGATAGGCAGCGGCGATAGCAGGAGGCATGGCATTGGCAGGAGGATGGGAATGAGTCTGAGGAGAGTAGGCCTTGAGAAGACCGTCCTTGTCAACAATCCATTCCTGACGCCAAGGGTGCCAACGGATGTTCATTCGTTGCACCATCATAAAATTTACTATGCTATCCTTCGTTGGCTGCTCGAAGGAAGTAGTATGAAGAGGCACATCAAGAAAGGAAAAGATTTTAGTCAAGAAGCGTCCGTAGGGTAGAGTTTTGGACCGGCGCGGGTGCTCAGCCACATAAGTCATGGCCCGGAACAGAAACCGGACCAAATTGAAGTGTATGCCTCGGGTGATAAATGAGAGAAGATAAATATCAATGAATTTGACATTATCATGATCCCCGATACGGGGCGCAAGGGAAGTTTGAATGAGTCGCTCAATAATACGATGGTTAGGAGAGAGTTGGGAGAGATTGACAATAGGATTTGTGGGCTGCCCTGTGAGATGCTCAAGGGCTACGGCTATATCAAACTCACGGTCCCGAGGAAACTCCCCCTGAGCAAAAGCATGGGGTCCAACATGAGGAACCCCGAGCATCCGGGCAATCTCCAACGAAGTGATAGTGATGGGTTGCCCAAGAGCAGTGGAGGAAATGGTATCAATGTCATCAGAAACGGACCATGTCAAATGAGCATAGAACTCTTTGACAAGAAGAGGATAAATGACATCCTTTTCAGGGGGTTCAAAGAAAGAATGCCAATGTTGATACTCAATAATCGAGAAAAGCTCAAGACGAGCAGTAGACAGCCAAGAATAATCAATTACCCTACCCGGCAGAATGACTTTGTCATGCCAAATGTCCGGGAGTTGAGGGATTAAAGGAGGAGGAGGAGCTTCTTGAGCGATTCCCTTCCCTTTGCGAGTGGATCGAGGTCCCATGATGGCAAAAGGAGCTAAAAAGAGAGATTGAGTGAACAAAAGAGTTTTGAGAGGACAAAAATCAAGAAGGGAGGCTAGGGTTTGGAGGGGCTGAGGTTTTAGGAGAAGCCGCCCGAGAGAGAGGAGAGAAATGAGGGAGGAAGGGTTTTAAAATCAATTTTAACCCTTCCTCGGCCGGCCCATTAAGCAAAACCCGACACCACCGGTTAACCGGTGATGTACCACCGGTTGACCGGTGGCACTAAAAGTCATAAAAAAAACAGAATTAAGAAAAAATGTTTTAAAAAATTCTAATAAAAATAAAATATAAGCAAGCCAAGAAAGTCAAATATTTAATAGTGCTCATTGACGAATCATTCCTAACTCCCCTTTAATAAAATCAAAACGGTCAACCGGGAGCGGTTTGGTAAAAATATCAGCTAATTGGAAATCAGTAGGAATGAAGTCCAAAGTGATATCTCCTTTTTGAAAATGGTCACGAAGGAAATGATGCCTTAAGTCTATGTGCTTTGTCCTAGAATGTTGTATTGGATTCTTAGAGATACTAATGGCACTAGTGTTTTCACACCGAATAGGGACATGATCATAGGAAAGACCATAATCCAAGAGAGTGTGTTGCATCCAAATAATTTGGGCACAACAATTGCCAGCGGCTACATACTCGGCCTCGGCAGTAGAAAGAGCAACAAAATTTTGCTTCTTGCTACTCCACGAAACAAGGGACTTGCCTAGCAGATGACAGGTTCCACTAGTACTCTTACGATCTAATTGACATCCGCCAAAATCAGCATCCGAATAAGAAGATAGTTCAAAAGAAGTATTTGAGGGATAAAATAAACCAAGATTTTTGGATCCTTTTAAATACTTAAAAATTCTTTTGACCGATTTAAGATGGGATTCTTTAGGATTGGCTTGAAAACGAGCACAAAGGCAAACACTAAACATGATGTCAGGACGGGTCGCAGTTAGGTAAAGTAGACTCCCGATCATACTCCTATAAAGCTTGTTATCCACCGGTTTCCCGGCTTCGTCTAACGTAAGCTTACATGAAGTACCCATGGGTGTACTAATTTCCTTTACTTGATCCATACCAAAACGACTTAGAAGCTCGTTTGTGTATTTGCTTTGGCTTAGAGAAATACCTTTTGAATTTTGAAAGATTTGAAAACCAAGAAAAAATTTCAATTCTCCCATAAAACTCATTTCAAATTCTTTTCTCATTAAATCTGAAAAATCAGTACAAAGAGATTCTTTGGTAGAACCAAAGATAACATCATCAACATAAATTTGGACGATTAAAAGATCTTTTGAAGTGTGTTTTAAAAAGAGGGTACAATCGGCTTGACCCATTTTAAAATCATTTTCTAAAAGAAATTTTGTTAACCGCTCATACCAAGCCCGAGGGGCTTGCTTTAAGCCATAAAGAGCCTTGGTTAACTTAAAAACATGATTTGGAAATTTTGGATCTTCAAAACCGGGAGGTTGTTCAACAAAGATTTTTTCAGAAATAAAACCATTTAAAAAGCACTTTTAACATCCATTTGAAAAAGCTTAAAATTTAAGTGGGCGGCGAATGCCAACAAGATCCTAATGGATTCTAACCTAGCAACGGGGGCAAAGGTTTCACCATAATCGATTCCTTCTTCTTGATTATAGCCCTTAGCTACTAGGCGAGCCTTGTTCCGGGTTATGTTTCCTTGATCATCAAGTTTGTTCCTAAAAACCCATTTAGTGCCAATAATTGGATGATCATTGGGTCTTTCACAAAGAGTCCAAACATTATTTCGAGAGAATTGATTTAGTTCCTCTTGCATTGCAAGAACCCAATTCTCATCATTAATGGCATCATTAACGGTTTGAGGTTCTAGGTGAGAAATGAAGGCTTGATGTTCAACTTCATTGAGGATAGATCTTCTAGTTCGAGTACCGGCTTGAAGGTCACCTATGACATTTTCTAAAGGATGGTCTCTAGAAGGTTTCCAAACCTTAGGCAAGGTGGAAGGCGAAGAAGGTGAAGAGGGTTCTAGATGGTCATCCTCCTTGGGAGGAGAAGATGAATCATTCAAATGAAGCTTATCAAGCTTATCTTCAACATCCTCAATGACCGGGTGAGGTTTTGGAAGAGTTTCATCAAATTTGACATGAGATGATTCTTCGATGGTTTTTGAACGTTTATTGAAGACACGATAGGCTTTGCTTGAGTTGGAGTACCCAAGAAAAATACCTTCATCGGATTTGGCATCAAATTTCCCTAGGTTATCTTTTGTGTTAAGGATAAAGCATTTACACCCAAACACTTTAAAATAACCAACTTTGGGCAATTTGCCTTTCCAAAGTTCATAGGGGGTTTTCTTAAGAAGGGCTCTTACAAGGACTCTATTAATAGTATAACAAGCAGTGTTTACCGCCTCGGCCCAAAAATATTGAGGGAGGTAGAATTCACTAAGGAGGGTTCGAGCGATTTCTTGGAGAGTTCGGTTTCTCCTTTCAACCACTCCATTTTGTTGAGGAGTCCTAGGGGCAGAGAAGGTGTGATTGTATCCTTGAGAGGAACACAATTCATCTAATTCTTTGTTCTCGAATTCACCACCATGATCACTACGAAGAGATATGATTTTATATCCTTTTTCGTTTTCTACTTTCCTAGAGAATTTCAAAAAGGTTTTACAAGCATCATTCTTGTGGGCTAAAAAGAAAACCCAAGTAAAACGAGAAAAGTCATCAACAATAACTAAGGTATAGGATTTTCCACCTAAGCTTGCTACGGGAGTAGGACCAAAAAGATCAAGATGAAGGAGTTCAAGAGATTTTGAGGTGGACACTTCCTTCTTAGATTTGAAAGAAGACTTGTGTTGCTTACCAAGTTGGCATGGCTCACAAATCAAATCTTTCTTAAATTTAAGTTTAGGAAGGTCACGAATGAGCTTGTTCTTGTTAAGCTTTAGAAGTGAATGAGAGCTACAATGCCCCAATCTTCTATGCCAAATCCAAGACTCATTGTCAAGAGCACTTAAACATTTAACATTTTGGCTAGCTAGAGATTTTAAATCAATAATGTAAACATTTTGAAAACGGGAAGCAGAAAATATCAACTTGTTTTGAAAATCTAACACATTGCATAAATCATTTTGAAAATTGACTGAAAAACCACTATCACAAAGTTGACTAATGCTAATTAAATTATGCTTTAAACCTTTAACTAATAAAACATCTTTAATAAAAGAGGAGCTACCAAAACCAATGGTACCTATTCCGACGATCTTGCTTTTTGAGTTATCACCAAAGGTGACATATCCTCCATCGAATTCTTCAAGTGAGTTAAACTCGGAGGGATCGCCACACATGTGCCTTGAGCAACCGCTGTCGAGATACCACGAGCCTTTAGAGATCCTACTCTTTTGGCGTTTATCCTACAAAATCAAGAAAGAAGAGATTTTGGTACCCATATAAGTTTGGGTCCGGAAAGATTAGCAAAAAGGGACTTTTGAACCCATAATGTTCTAGAGGGATTCCTTCTATTATACTCATCCGAGTAGGTAATGGATTTGGGTCTTCCATACCTAGCATTTTTACAATCACATTCATAAATCATGTGACCGGTCTTTTTACAATAATTACAAAATTTGTATTGAGAGCTCCCCCTTACAAAAGTAGTGGGTGCCCTAGAAAAAGTGGATTGCTTGTTATAGCCAAGACCATGTGTAGTTCTAGCCGAATGCTGAGAACCTAGCAATTTAGTTAAGTTTTGTTCACCTTGGGTGAACTTGGCAAGAGATTCCTTCAAATCCTTAATGGTAGAATTTAAAGAATCTACATTTGGAATATTTTTGACTTTAAGGGCAAGCTCCTCATTTTCTTTGAGAAGTTTGTCTTTTTCGGAAATAAGAGTTTTGTTTTTCTTTTTCAAGGTCAAAAATTTAGAGGTAAGTTCGTGAAAACCTTCCTCTAATTGATCTCTTGCATTTTGAAGTTCTTCATAAGACATATTATTATCAAAAGAAGAAGATGAGGAAGAAGAGTGAGAAGAAGAGTGAGAAGAGGATACCTCATCAAATGCCATTAGGCATTTTCCACCTTCATCGCTTGAGTCGCTTGAAGACATGGAGTCATCACTTGCACTCCATGTTGATGCTTTGAAGGCCTTCTTGTTTTTCTTTTCTTTTAACCTTTTCTTGAAAATGGGGCACTCCGGTTTGATGTGGCCTTTCTTTCCACATTCAAAGCAAGTGATTTCTTTCTCCGCCTTTGGCTCTTCCTTTCGTGCCTTTTGAAATTTCTTCTTTTTCTTCATGAACTTGCTCATTTTCCTTGCTAGTTGAGCCATCTCGGATTCACTATCATCGGAGGAGCTTTCTTCCTTTGCCTTGAAAGCTATGTTCTTTTTCTCCTTGAAGATCTTTCCTTCTTTATCGGCTTGCCTCTTCATGGTAATCTCATAAGTCATCAGTGACCCTATGAGTTCTTCAACCGGCATCTTCTTGACATCTTTCGCTTCTTGGATTGCCGTCACCTTTGGTGCCCAAGAGCTTGGTAGGACCCAAAGAATTTTCTTCACCATTGTTTCTACTGAAACATCATCACCAAGGGACTTTCTCCCATTGCAAACATCAGTAAAACGAGTAAACATTTCAGTGATTGACTCGTGTGGGTGCATTGTGAAACTCTCAAAGTCTTGACGATACATATCTAACCTAGTGTCTTTGACTTTGTTGGTGCCCTCATGGGTCACTTCCAAAAGTTTCCAAATTTCGTGTGAGGTGGTGCAAGTAGAAATACGATTAAACTCATTACGGTCTAACCCACAATGAAGAGCATTCATGGCTTTGCCATCAAGCTCAAAATTGGCAATGTCTTCGGGGGTCCAATTAGATTCATCCTTACTAGAAAGAGTGTAGCCTTGCATAACAATTCTATATATAGGATAGCCAATACTTCTAAGAAAAGTAATCATTCGTGTTTTCCAATATGTGTAATCGGTTCCATCGAAGTATGGAGCCCGAGTCATGGAATACCCTTCGGGTGCTTGTGAGAAAGAAGCCATCACTATGGATTTTTCGTTTGTAACCGGTTAAGGTATTACACAAACGCTCCCTCTGATACCAAATGTTGGGTCGGAGGTGATGGCAAGAGGGGGGGTGAATTGCCTTTTTAAAATTAATTAATAATTTAAAACAAATTTAAATGCAGCGGAAAGTAAAAAGGCAAGACACAATTGATAACGGAGTTCGGCTTTAAACTCAAGCCTACGTCTCCTCTCCCAACTCAACCGTTGGGAGATTTATACGACCGCTTGCTTTTTAATGGCTATAGCAAGAAACCCACTAGCCGTTTTAAGGTAGGCTAGAACATCTTCTTACAGCTTGCTTTTTTATTATGGTTGTAGCAAGAAACCCAAGTTGAAAGAAGGAAGAAAAAGGGTGGTTTGTTTTAATACAAACCCAATTAAGAACTAAACAAATGAAGTAAATAATTTAGAACAAACTAGAGGAAGCCTTGAGCGCCAAGAGGTGAGTGTAGTTGATGTAGAGGCAGCCCAAGCTTCAAGGATGGCAATTGGATCTCAAGTGGCCTTTGAGAATTGTCGTAGGAGCCTCAAATGATCAAAATAGCTTTGGTATGCTTCGGTATATGATCGGTACTCTTCCCGGCATCCATGGATGTCTATTTATAGGAGAAATACTCCCAAATACTTCAAAATAGCCGTTGGAGGGATTTCGGAGCCGTTGGGGATCAAGTGGGCCAGCCTGGTCAAAGCCTAACGGCTAGTTTGACTGAGCATACCGGCTGGCCGGTGCTGATCCACCGGCTGGCCGGTGCATTGGAAGGTGGAGAGAGCTTCTGCCCAGGAGCCACCGGCTGGCCGGTGAGAAAGCCACCGGCTGGCCGGTGGTGAGACAGTAGGTCTCACTATTCCAAGGAGTTCCACCGGCTGGCCGGTGAGGAGGCCACCGGCTGGCCGGTGGTCTGGACAGAGGGCATCCCATTCTGTCTGGGGCCACCGGTTGGCCGGTGGCCAGACACCGGCTGACCGGTGGCACCTGGCAGAGGGAAAGGCCTTCTGCCAGGTCCACCGGCTGGCCGATGGGCTGGATCCGGCTGGCCGGTGCCCTTACCGGCTGGCCGGTGGTCCCACACCGGCTGGCCGGTGGACTTGAAAACAGTCCACTTTTCCTTTTTTGCCACTTCTTCCTCCTGAAATCATGCCTATTAACAAGAACACTTGAAACAACATTAGATCACGATGAGAGTGATTGTGATCATTAAAATCCAAGAAAGTGGGGTACAACAATAAGTCCCACATTATTTCTTATGATTGCATCTTTCATGGCACAATTGTCTGATTTTTACCAATACCTCTTGTTTCTCACACTGATCATGACTCATGTGATCTTAGAGTGTAAAGGTAATTATGACATCCTTATTTAAGCCATCAATCATAAACATCATACTCCATTACTCGAACTACGTGTGTTCTGATTCCTTTTCTAAACAAAGGATATGTAGGTATCCCATCTGCGGGTTTCATCCCAACTCTGAAATAATTCATGTCCTTCTGAATGAAAATAAACATCAAGTGCCCCACTAAGTGTCTTTAAAACTAGTATGGTCATTATAATGACTAAGATACTTTTACGTATCAAAGGATACCATTGACTAAGAATCTCTAACAAATACAGATGATTCTCTATCAATGAAAAACCTCGAATACATATAAAATATTCTCTAAATTTCCTACATATCGATCATTGATTGTCAAATCTGAAGGAAAGCTCATTTTGTACTTGGTAATGTAATAAGCATTCATGAACATAACTTAAATATATAAAGAGAGTCTCGGAGTAGACAATAATTCCCCTCAAAAAGGTGTAATGACTCCGACCTCCCATCCTCTTGACCAATGAAAATTCCTAAGTCTCATCAGTCCACAACTAATGAGCACCTACCTTTGGAATGTAGGCCCAAATGGATGTGGAATCATTGGTTGTTTCCGGTTCTACGAACAGACCCGTTAGAAACCGATTTTAATGTTTGAACCTTCAATCAAGGAGGTCATCCCCAAATTCCGAGGGAAATAGGGATAAAATGATCATATTTGAAATTATAAGTCAATGTATGGCCAAATATAATTAAAATATGTCTATGAACTTCATATGGAAATTAATTCCATTTTATATGACTTTATAACCAATCATGATAGATATTTAGCATAAATTACTGGGGAGAATTTTTTATTGAAAATATTTCTATTTTTTTACATTATGTTTAAAATATATTGAATTAGTTTTTCTATAGTTTTCTAAAATAGGGATGTTTATATTTCATTAGATCCCATTAATAGTTTTATAACATTATAAAAGTATAGTTTTTTAATAGAGTTGATTCAATTGGATGAATTTAATATGTAAATCCATGTTAATCATGATAAAGATTTCATATTCCACTATATATCAGCATGATATTCATTTGTACTATTTTTCAAGAAGAATGTTGCATCAATACATCTCTCCAATTACTATCATGAACATAAAAATGTAAAAATAAAGAATAGGTTTTCTTCAATCCATATGAATTACTTATTTCATCTGTTATGAAAGGGTCAATATTTTCTGTCCTTGACATTTCACATAGATATCATCAAATAATGGTACAAATGAGAGGACTTCCCCTATGACCTCTCATACAAGATGTGGACACTATGAATTCATTATATTTCCATTAATAATTAAAAAAACCCCAACATTCTTAACGTGTTTTAGGAGTAATTGATATATATATTATCATCTTCACTTTAAGGTAATATATAATTATTATTTTCAAATATATTCCATGATCAACATATATCATTAATGTAATTTGATAATTGTTCTTCACACATTGTAAGAGGTTAACATATATGGAAAATTTATAAATAGTTAATTCTTTCTATGTAATGTGTCATTGTTAGGTTAGTTAATAACAAGAGAGCGTATATATCCAAATCCATCAGAGACATAGGTGATTATATAATGACATAGAACAACCCTGGAAACATTAGTAATTTTCATTTATTGGTATTGTATTATTGATCCATTTTTAAAAACATGTCACTACAATCAAATTTACCAATAAAGATAACGTGGAATTGGTTAAATTCCCTATAGATTGATGAAGGTAAAGAAAATATAAAGGTAATTATGAAAATTATAGTGAACGTACCTCTAATCTCTTTATCCTATAGTGGGGAGGGGTTTTTGATATATGGTAATGCTTTAAAGAATGTATTGGGATGTATTTTAATGCAAAATGACATGGCAATAGATTATCAATGTCATATGTTATTGATAAATTAACAAAAATACATATCTCTTGATTAAGAGAATGTAATAGTAAACTCATCAATGTAGATTTAGAGTCATTATATATAGGGTGGAATGTGGGGAATATATATATATATATATATATATATATATATATATAATGATATTAAGTTATAGATTCACATTGGAGTAAGACATGTTCAAAAGGATATGCTAAGTGTAAATAAAATAACATGACTAATTAATAAATTACAACAATGGGAATGTAAAAAATGTCTTCCTTGTTCTGAATAGGAAATAATGTTCAACCTTATCCATGATATAGAATAACTTGGTTCCAATACATATATATTTGAAAATTATAGACTATATCATAATATGGTAGGGGGATAAATCCAGTATTCCCCAAATGACTACGTATCCATTAATCCATTTGAAGATTACAGAGGTACATTATGAGTATATTGAGTTACTAAAGAAGTTTTGTTATATTAAAGTTGTTACATTGGATAAATGACATAATTATATTATTCATTAAATTCATATGTGTCCCTTAAATGGAAAAATTGATAAGGGGGTTTTGTATTATTCACATAGCCATTTATTCATTATATGTCATAAAAGAAAGTATATGTATAGACATATCAAGTATTATTTCATGATTGTAAACCTGAATATAGAGGTTTTAGAGTATATATCTCATTTAATATTATTTAATTATTTCATGACTTATTAAAATAATTATAATTTGATGATGAAATTTTGTTCACCTAGTTTGATGTAATTTATTTTTGTTGGATTCTAATATAATGAGACTTGAATTTTGGTCGATGTGGTTCCTCAATGATGCATAGTATTAAATAATATGTCACGATATGAAGGAATTAAATTTGAGTAAATGTTTTCAACCTCATAAACCTTGCATATTTATTTTTTATCTTCTAATTCCTCTCAAAACCATGTCTTCTTTATGAGATCTTCTTGTAATCTTCGACATTTGATTACCATCTTCAATAAACCATTTTTTATTAGAACATGTCATATATAGGTGAGGTCTATGTTCTTCCATACTATCTTGATCCCCTTGTATATATATTAATGAAACTATATACAAGGTTTTTATATTTTTAATAGGGAGTAAAAAATGTTTTGATTGAACGCTCCTATGAATCTTTATTGAACAGAAAAAAAGATCTCAAACATGTGAAATCATGTGCATTTTCTTTATGTAAAATGGACTCAATTTAAATGATTTACCCCTCATTCCAATTTCTCCAGAATGAAATGGATCATTTTTTTCACAATTATTAAGTTTTTAATTCTATTTCTTAATAACATATATAATATCACATTGTGTTTTGTTTAAATGGACTGGGTTTTGGTTGATTCCCATAATGTGTTTAGAAAATTGTTTAAACGGTTTTACTAAAACATATAAAGGTTCATATTGATGTATTTTCATACTGTGATTATGTATTATGAACATGTTTATATGGAATAGATTATGAATGGATATATCCTTGTTTGGGGCACTCTTTGGGGAGAAAAACAATGGTCACCTAGAAAAAACACGGTAAACGATAACTCACTAATTGCGGTTGAATAAATATGTGTGAGTGTGTGTGTGTGAATAACATTGGATATTCTAATATGATTGGAATAAAATGATCCAGTACTATATAATTGAAAATAATATTATGGTAAAATTTAATTCGTGAATATATTTCCTATTTTATATATAAAATTAGAAAATAGTTTTACTGCATTTTATATTCCCCCTCAATATTTTTTTATGATTTTTGAGCTAACAAAATTCTTGTTTCGGTGGAATATGGGAATATTTCCTGTTGTTTTTCTTATTAGGAATGATTCTCAAACCCCAAATATAGATTATAGTGAATATTCAAAACATATTTCACTTGATATGTGAAAAGGGTGTAATTTATATTTCATCAGTATAGATTCTTGAGGTTTCATTCATGGAAAAGTGGATTTTCTTCTTTGGTGATTATCAGTTTCTTGATTTGGGAGTGGTGAAACCTCAATGTTTGAGTCCCATTTTATTTTAGGATTATTATTAATTATGTTTCTTATTTCCATTTATGCTTAAATAATATTAGTTTTTCTTGTACATGGGATTTATTATTTATATTTTGTTCATCAGATAATTTTTCTTTGGGTTTTTATATTATTTTAATAATAGGTAGTGTATGTATCATGAGTAAAACATTCCCATTCGTGGTTATTAAACATTATATATTTATTTACAACCTTTCTTGTTCGGAGAATTTTAGAATAGGTCAGTGGAACCTCATCTATTTCCAAGTTTATTGATCGAGTTGGTTTGTTACCAATGGTATTGGTTTTATCAATCCTTTATTCAGGATGGGGCATGATGATAGGGGGTATTAGGACATAAACATTACAATATAAAAATTTAAAATTAAAATCCTTATAACGAACATTAAGATACTTGGTTGGTCATGGTACACAATCTATACTGAGACTCTTATAAGAATGTTTCTATCTCATCATCATTAGTTTACCCAGTGACTGATGGGTGCCATTTATTTTAAAAGAGGCTTCCAACTAGAACATCATTGTCACATGATTATTTGAATATAGGTATTGATATATTTTTAAATTTAATGTTTTCAAGTGATATATTTGATATCCCTTAATTGTATACACAATAATCTAATAAATTAAAAAATGATAATATGGTTATAGAATAGAAAATCCATTGTTGAGGAGAATCAAAAACTAGAAAGATATTGAAATAGAGAATGTTATTCGATATAAAATACAACTAAACCAGTAGCTAAATTATATTACTATTCAAGTATTCTAGGTTATCTATAATGGATCTTGAGGTGAGGAAACACGTATTATTAATAACTATATGGAATTCCAAAAACAAATTCAACTATATTTTCTAGGAAATTAAATACCCAATCATGAATATGTATAGCATTGTATGATTAACAAGATATTTGATATCATAGAAGAAATATTTGAGATAAATCTCATTCTAATGAAGTAAATTAGTGAAGACCTCATACTATAATGTTGTTCCATAATTTTTAAATAGAATATGTATTAGGATATTACATGGGAGGAGTCCAAGTATTTATTTAAGAATATGTTTTATCTATACAACATCCACCCAGAAAAAATGTTAAAACAGAATCAGTTGAGGAAAGGTTGTACTTTATTGAATTTTTATATCATCGTGTTTATGCTCTTGGTTCACTCTTCACAGGTAGTAGTATATTAAAAAATTATAATGGTTTGATTATTTTTGAGAGTCTTATATCCTACTACATACACAAAATATGTCATTTTCACTATAATGGATTATTTAGAGATTTTGAATAAGGAACTATTGGGGAGAGAGATCATTTAAGGAATCTTAATGGAGGGGAAACCATTGTCTATCCATGTGTAGGTATGAACTCCAATTTAGAGAATATGTGGAAAATGGATAGTTATTCCTGGGTTAAAAGGGAATATATGTATCAATACATGTGATATGATTATTATCAGGCTCATAAAAAATATACCACGTTCATTTGATTATGGCTCACTTAGAGGGATTAAATACTATTTTATGGGAGATGATAGAAATTTATATTGATATGAAAAAGGATATTTTTATTGATAAACCATGTCTAAAAATGATTCGAATCACTTATATTCGAAACTCAACACTTATTAATTTATTTGTTTATAATGGGGAATCAAATTAATTTAATAAAAGTCATGTGGTTAAATAATTTGGCTTATATGTGGAAATGAAGCCTCATGTCATGAGAATTGGGACACCACTCGGTCAGCTGGAATAAAGATGGTTCTAGTACCCATCATGTACTGTTACAATTGATGGGATATAATTTCATAGGGATATTATTATCTCAATGATATATACATTTGATCTAATATTTTTAATGGGATAGTCTATGTAATTTAATTACCATATTGATTTCTACACATGGAGAGAAAATTTAACATACTTTGATGGAACTATGAATTTATTAAGAGGATATTGGGATATGAATATTGCAAGAGAGGGAGCATTAAAAGTAGAAGATAGAATATTTTCTTATCAAATAATAGCAATAACTTTAGGATCTATATAATAAATTGGAAATATGACAATTCTTGTGATTCTACACTAAAAATTATACGCATTTATGAATGATTTATATTGGATACCCCCAAATAGGAAATAATATTTTCTATCAATCTACGCATAATACTAATTTATCAGTCACTTCTATTTTATAGAATGGATCCAGTATAGCTATGTGAATTAAAGGACCGGTGATAATAATTATATATCAAGGGATTCAACAAAATTATTACATCACGTAGTGTTAATATTGTTGTGATAGTAAATGTGTTATGAGGTTCTCATGGATAGTGTGTCAGTTATGATGAACTTATTCATGTAACAATATTAAATTGGTATCTAGTTCCCCAAATCCATGTTCAGTGTTATCAATTGAAGTGGTCTATGTGGATCTCTATGATTGATCAATGATCATGATATCATAAAAATATAGTGCATAAATAAGATATTTTGGATACATCGTTTCATAGTTAATACAACCATTATAAATAAATTTTCATTACCTTTGGTATGAAGAATGCAATTTCAATTTTCATGGTCTTGATAAAACATATCATCCACATATAACTTGTTAAATTTTCCTTGGAACATTTTGATGATTTTTTATTTAGACATGAATTATGAATGATAATGAGGAGAAATTAGATATTTATTAAAGTATGTATCAAATTCACTGACTTTATGCTAAATTTAATAAGTGTTCTTTGCTGATAATTTATTTCATTCCCTTAGGAATTTAATTTCGGAGTAATTCAAATCAATAGACCCTAGAGGGATCAACGGTGTAATTTCATGTAATCATCCAATAAATGACTTGGTATATGTAGTTTTATTAGATTAGGATGGTATTATCGATGACTTTTCATAGATTTAATGAGAATATCTTGTCCTAAAATTTATTTTAGTGCAATTTTATTCCCTTTAAATGGAATGATGATTGTCTAAATTTTTTTAGGATCATAAATAAAGTCTCACTTATGCACCTGTCCTCATCTCACTAGAACCCATACGAGGACATGTTTTCTTTAATTTTTTCATTATATTGAGGTATATCATTGTTATCAGGTAGTGAGATCATGTGTGTCTCAAGACACGAGGAATTTAAAAAATAAAGCTAATAAATTCACTTATTCATGAACCAGATTATAATAAATCAGTATTGTTTCTTAAAGATAAGGTTCTAGTAACACTTTGGTGTTGCTTTCTCCATTTTCTATAACATAAAAACATAAAATATATCTTCCATCAAATATAATTGAACATGAATTATTAATGTTGTATGGGGTGTGTCCACATCTTTAACAACAAATTGCGGTGCCCACCACTGAAATGAGATTTTTGGTTGACTCTATGAGTCAGAAATCATATAATGAAATGTTTATAGAATCCCATAGATAGAAGTAATTGATGAGTGTTATTGAAAAAATTCATCTAGATGGTGTAAAGTAAATTAATATTTTGGATTTCTCTCTGGTCACTTTTGATCAGGATTATATTAACTTAGACAATGAGGATCAACTAACAGATCCTTAATTCTTCAGCATTGTGTCAAACAAAAAATGTTTATGAGGAAAAAAATTCCTTTATAAAGCATCCAAATAGATCATTTCATTTTCATAACTGAACTATCATTCCAAATTCATAATAAGAAAATAATATTTTGGGGTATAACCAATCTAAATGGATACGTCTCCTTAGTACTCTGATAATTTTCAATTAAATGAAATCTCATTTCTAGTGGTCTGGTATGAAAAGGGAGATTGTATCTTATGTTATGAAATTTCCCGCATGTTTTTAGTTCAGGGATGAGAATCAATGTTCAACTATTACACTACATCCTATCATTATTCCTATTTATTGATGTGAGATGACTAGAAGGGATGTTTTAATTGGTCTACTAAGAATTCTATAAAATCATGATGTTTTTAGGATGATTGTGGACCAAATATAAAATTAATTACACATTCCACCAATTAGATATTACAACACTGTATTATATCTTGAAAAGATTTATATTCAGTAAATGGTTATGTATTACCTTTACATGAATGACCCTTAAAATTTAGCACCCAATCAAAATTTCTATAGACCCAAGGGGAATTCGTGATCACCATGGACTGAGGATTAGCTCCTTGGAATTGAACATTAATGTGGGGATTGATATCTCTAACATTGAAACAAATTAGAAGGAATACATGTAAACTTTGAAGGAAAAAAAGAATACAATACTAAAATTAACCCATAATTATAGAGAATCAACTATAGCAATAGAACTCAAAATACAATATGATAAAAGTTATATGTCTAAAAAACTAAAGTGGAATATATTGCCTAAAATTTACATTCTATGTGATAGGTGATAAATATCCCACTACCTCACTACCACCTACCCATACCACCTAACATTAAAATTTCCACCCCACTATGGTGCCTTTTCCTTTCGTACATCAGATTATAGCACCATGTCTAAATCCCACCAAAGGGGTGTTTATGCTTTTAGCTGAACATTATTAGTAGGATGCCACCTAGATTTTCTATATCAAGTCTCTAAAAAATACTCTCAATATATTAAATTTAATGATAACATGGTATTCTATAAAGTTATGTAGTTTTATATCAAAATTATGCTAAAAATATCCTATTTTATACAACAACTACACAAAGGATGGTATATTAGTTTCAAAACATAAATTAAAATTGAAAAAAGAATATAAATTATATACAAAATAGTATAAATACAAAGAATAATTTTAAATAAGTTAAGTAACATAACATGACAAGATAGTAGACTACTTACAACAAAATAAAAGACTTGTGTGAAATTAATTCTTTAGAACAAAAACCTATGGAGAAGAGGAATAGCCCATGAGTGATCCCCCTAAAAATGCCAATATGACATCCCTCAAACATAGGCCAACTTATTAGTGGAACACCCCATGATTGAACCCTAGACAATAAATTTGATGAGGCATGAAACTACTCATTCCACCAAAGTACCCATGGATTCCCATATTGTTTATTTAGAAAATCAATTTAAATGTTGATCAAATTTCATAAAAAAAACCAAAATACACATTATTCAAATAAAAAATCCTTTGAAAACCCATTTCACTATTCAATTAAAAATTATTTGAAAACACATTTTCTCTTACCAAAACAAGGATAACACAATGTTTTATCACAAACTAATTTAAACTCAAAAATAAACCATAAATATATATTTAACAAATAATTTATAAGATATGTAGAAATTGTTGTTCATTCAATATAATATAGAGAGAAAACCTTCTACCTCAAACATGGGTCTCACACATCCCATAACAGAATATTCACACTAGGGATAATGTAGAACATCAAATAGAGGCAATATCATCAATTCCCACATCTCATAATTGAATTTAAAAAAAGTTGTTCATCACAGAGGATAAATCAAAACATACCTAAAGGAATTCACATACAACACCACAATCAACATAATGATTTCCCATTGAAATATGATCACACAAATAATATATACAGAATCAAACATGTATCATCATGTGACCAATAGATCCCATGGACCTAGGAAATCACTTCTACGATAACCAATCAGAATGAGGAACCATAAATGAAGTTATTACTAGAAGATAAGATACATAACCATGAAGTGGATTGAGTGATTTTTGGAGGAACTCTTAAGATCATTAGTCAACTAGAATTTCCTAAAAGGAACCTAGGGTTCGATGTAGATATCTGCAGAATGAATAAATAGGAGCTCACATGAATGGTGAATAAAAAAATATTGGGAATTGAGGATTGAGTTCATAAATAAAAGTTTTATTATGTGAATATCCTATATATCTGGTATTCTAAAAAAAAGTATCCTAGTGTTAATTTATTCTAATTGATGAATTTAAAAATTAAAAGTTTTTTTATATTTTAAATAGATTTTATGAATTATATATTTTTCATGTTTTTTTCCAGTGTTATATTTACACTATAAATTTGACATTTTCAATGTAAAAGTTCCTTATAGGCTACACCTGGATCACGTTTTGTACAATATCCTACAAGATTTTCTCTAAAATCCAAAAAATATGAACCATAAAACCTTGATATAGGGAATACCCTTTTACATGAGATAACAATCACCCCACCATAGGAATTTTATCCCATGGGATGTTATACAGACGAAGGTTTCTCTAGAATAACGTGAGCCCACGAATCTCTCACCGATTATTCATACTCCCATGTCTCATGAGATTCTCCTCAATGTTTCCAAACCACACTGAACAATGGAATATACATCCCATGGAAGGCATTTAGATTTGAATAAATTATCTCCATTGGTCTCTCCACAATAAATACAAACATATATAACTCAATCACCTCCAAACTTCTAATGTGAGGGGGGTTGAGATGTTATTTCATAGACTATGATGTTTGAAACAAATCATGAATATCTATAAAATAATTAGGTAACACATAACAATAATAATCCTTCCCAAGATCATTGGTGCTCTCAAATGATACAACATATCTTGGAGAAATCTTTCCATGTTTCCAAAGATGACGGTGACCCACCCAAATAGAAACATTCAAGAAAATAAAGTGACTAGTTGATAACTAAAAAATATGGTGTTGATGATCTGTATATGATTTTGACAAAATATTCACTATGAACTAGTATCAAATTATATCATAGATTCTCTATGATGTCTTAATAAGAATAGTAAGACCCACAAGAGAGGTCTCACCCACATTTTCCCTAAAAAGGGGTGACACACATAGGAAACCATAAAAATCCTATAAGGTTTCCATTTGGGTTTATTACTGGTTAATATTGTTGTATGTGAACTAAATTATTCATTAATGGAAATTCCATAATCCACTAAAATGTAATATTAATAAATTGATCATATCCTCCTTAATCAGAATAGCATTCTCTGATTAGGCCGTTCGTTTATGGATGGTAAGTTGTACTCAACTAAACCTGAGTCCCCATCACCTCGTAGAGAATATTCTATAATCTAAATGTGATCATGTTATCCCTATCTAAAAAAATTTTATAGGGAACCAAATGTTACCTTGTAGACTCTGATATATACAAATTACGAAGATATTCAACTTTGGTGGTGTCATTGAAAAAAATAAAATTAGATGATTTCATAAATCAGTAAATCGCTTCATAGATAGAGTTATTATTACAGAGAGTCCATGAAAACCCAATATAAAAGTTCATGGACATGTATTACCATTTCAAAATAGAAATAGAAGGGGTTTTAGTTAACCTAAAGGTTTAAGATGATCTTTAATTTTATGATGGTGAGTGTAACAGTGGGACACATAACTAACAATATCTTGTTTCATACCCACCTAAAAAATCACCACCTCATATCGTAATACATATTCCTTGTGCCTAAATGAATGACCCATGGATAAATATGATAGTCATTAAACACTAAATTCCTCATAATTACTGGAAAAAAACTGATTCCTAAAGCTAAGAATGCCATCATTAGGGAGAGAGCATCCAAGAATGGTCTCCCCACTATAAAACGTCTTCCAAATTCCCCTAAAACCATCATCTTACTACTAAACCTATAGAATATAGTTAGTGAGAGAAAAATAAAGCTGACCATTGGTCCGAAAAATTCCTGAGCCATCACCTTGATCATGTTTATGCATATGTGTGAAGATTCCAAAATTTTTCCACTATTCCATTGATTCCAACTCAGCCATTGGTGGAAATTTCTGATTTAGTTAAATGGTTTTGATATTCCCCCTCCCTAATGTATAGTAGATGTTGAGGTCATTCTTATAATGTTTTTTCACACATTTCATTTTCCATTATTTTAATTCTTTTTATGAAATGATATATTTAAAACATTTGTGGTTAGAAATGTCTATGAACCTCTCCCCCCAATGATAGTGTTTCCCACACATAAAAGAAAGCATGGTTGTGTAATGCTCCAAATAAGATATAGGGTAATTTTTCTATAGATTCTGAGTTGAATGAGAGCCACATGTCATAACATGATCATCTTTTATAAGAACACAGCCCAGAAAATCACCAAAAGAATCATAGTAAACAACAAATCACTTATCGTGATTAGGTAACATCAAAATATGTGGTATTGGTGGAGTATATTTCGACTCAAAAAAAATATTTAATTTTGTATCAATTTTAGAAATAAAAACTTGTATATTCAGATCCTGCAAGGGTGAAAATTTACTCTAGAAATCCTTAAATATCAATGAATAATATCGAACAAGACCACGGAATCTCCATATCATGATGTTTCTTGGTTACTCTCATAAACATAAATGTTTTACCATTTCATGGAAGATTAGTAGTTTATGTTTTCAAATCAAGTGTCCCAAGATCATCACTTTTTGATTCTATAAAATAGATTTAAAAATAATTCCATAATCTTAGTAGACCCTCATGACTCCAATAAAAAAAATTTATATAGTGGATACACTCATGCGCAGATTTCATATAATATAGGATATCGTCTTCAAACATAATGAATAAGGTGACAGGATATTGATTGAATATCCACATCATAATTTCCATAATAACTAATATATATTTATTTAGTATAAATGAAATTAAAAGATATTCATAATAGCTATGTCGATTCTTGAAATCAGTCTAAAAAATATCAGTGTCATTGGCCATAAACATATGATACCTTGGAAAAAGTTCAACCATCAAAAATAATTTCACCACCATTAACTTATCAAACAAATCATCCACATGGGGAATATGTTTCTTACTATTAATTTTTACCCAAATCAATATTCGGTAGTCTATATACAATTGAATTGGACTATCTTCCATCTTGGAAAATATCATGGTAGATATTCATTGTGAAGCACTAGTGAAAAAACCATTCTATATCCGGTCATCCAACTAGATATTAATCACTTTCAACTTAGACGGTTCCATATAATTAGAGCGTATCAAGATCAATAGTGTTCTCGACAACATGTCAATTAAAATATCTACCTCCCTCTTTAAAGTGAGACCAAAGAAGTCATCTAGGAAAATATTGGGGAAATGTTAGACAACCCTTATAAGACTACAAAAAAGGGAAATGTCATCAGGAAAAAAATAGTATAAAACCCCATGTGCGTTGGTTGAGAATTTCATACATGATTGAACCTCAGATACTAGTGTCCATGAGACACTCGAGTTCTCCCATCAGAGACAAATCATAAAACCCACTAATGATCAAATGCTCTGGTTGAAGTAGAAAAGTGTGTTAGGTCATGCCCAACTTTTTTTTCATGATAAATGATCAAAATAATAATTAAAAAAAGATAATTACCCTGATAAACATGATTTAATCAATGAAACAAATGGATTAAATTTCATAAACAATTCTAGGGATCATCAAAAATTAATTAAAATTAATTTAATCAGTTAAAGAATTACATTACTGGAATTCATTCATTGTTGAAGGATTGGAAAATATATCTATGATGTACTATTCTTGTGTTTTAGGAATCAGTAGTATATTTCCTTTAGTATTTATCCACATGTGTTCCAAAAATCTCCAAATGTCATTATAGGAATCTTTGTGTTCTAACATGGATGATCCCATCACTTGTTTCATTCACCTTTGAACACCTCATGAATTTCATATAAAGTATTCTATTTGATCTCATTTAACTAGATACTAGTAGGTGGAGGAATATTGTTCTCCATTCATAAGGGTGTACTTAGATAAGGAATCACTCTAGGTCTTCAAGGGGTTTTTTTGGACTCATTGTGAAAAATAGAGAAAATGAATTAGATCTCTGGAAAAATAATATAATTGGATTTAACTAACACTATAGTTAAAAATAAATCATTTCATAAGTACCTTTTATTGTTTATATATTCTATTTATAACCTCATGTCAATGATAATATTATTATCATTGTTTATCAACATGCACTAAACTAGGGAATTATAATTAAATATTCTTTATTCAAATAATATTCAATGTATATTATCTCTCAAAAACCAATAGACACAATCCTATATTCCTCTACAATATTTATCAGGACTTCAATGGTGACTATTTATATAATGAATAAATATCACTCTATTATTTTCATATAAAAATTAAATATTATATTCACTAAATATAAAATAAATATTTTTTAGTTTTTCCTCTCACAAAATATTCTCTCAAATAACTAGTGATGGAATATATGTGAAGTAGCATAAATGAATTATTATTCAACCATGTGTACTTATAATATTTTTTAACAAGTTAAAAAAATAATAATTTATTATTTAACTAAGATTCTTGATACATTTATCATGTGACCCTCTGGCCCTCTTTCTCAGCTGCTTTATGAGAAGAAGCCTAAATTCTAAGGTTAGGGTCTAGAAACATCACAACATGCCCATTTAAAAATAATTTAATGTTGTAACTATAAAATACATTATACAGAGACGTATTGTATAATATAAAGCAATTATAATAATATCTATAATCAAGATGGTTTCATTACAAAGAAATCAACCTTGTGTTATATGTCTCTTTCTTTGACATCCTAGAATCTGAACTTTCATATAGTATACCTTGGACATGTATTCATATAGGCTATATCATTTCTATAAAAGGTCCTATGATATTAATTTCCATTAAATAATGGAATAGAATAATTCATTATCACAAATTTCATTAATGCAGTATTACTCATGACACACCCAATGTATTATTACATTATGTGAACATACTTTACCACAATTTTCATCAATACATCAATGTATGTGTCTTGTAATACTTATAAATAAAAATAATAAATTCTAAGGATCAAAAAACACATCCTTAGATTGGAACATATAATGACACATATAAATGTTGATTCTCTACTAGCGGGGTCTAATTATTATAATATTCTACATTGGATATTACTATGTGTATACACTATGAGAAGATTCCTCATTGTTCGATGAGTATCCACCCCTGATAGAATGTATCATTTTTTGTCCCACAAATGATATCATCTAGATATATAAAATATATTTAAGAATACTTTCATGGATGCTCTGGGTTCACATCATAGTGGGGAACTGATATGACCTTTTTGGATGACAGTTATGAGAGTTCATTATCACATACTATGTCACATATATGAATAATCATGATTTTGTAATAGGTTTATCAATAATCAAAATTATGAATACTAGTACTCATAATATACATAAAATGTTTCTTCTAGAGAACCACATCAAATAGAATCCGACATAAACTACAGTCAACTACTAACAACCTTCATTACTCTAGCTCTCACATGATTCTCAAAGTTCTGCTAAGATGAGCCTTTAGTTAATGGGCCCTCTACGTTCTCTTCCATTGGTACAATTATTACTACAACATCACACCTTTGATTAAAATACCTCATGACATTATACCTATGGAGTATATTATTTTTCAATTGGTGTGAACATATCTCTTTTCCAATATCCATCACTACATTATTATCACAATACAATGGGATATGATATTTCCTACTAGGTACCACATCATGATATTGGAAAATGTCGTGTATCCAAATAGATTCCATGGATTCATTAGGATCTATTATATACTTGGAATCAGTTTTATAATTAGCAACAACTAGATTCTTTGAACTCTTATTCCTCACACCTCCTTCATTGAGACAAAAAACATATCCTAGATTTGACTTCATATGATTCTGATCTGTTTGAAAACAATAAGTATTATATTACCCATTATCCAACTCCTCATCTCCTCCATACATCAGAAACATATACATAGTTTTTCTCAGATATTAGAGTATAACCTTCATAGAAAACCATCATTTTAAATTTTAATGATATGTTTGAAGTCAATTTATAGAGTTTTTTATAAATAATACGATAAAAATATTATTAGTTTACCTTGCATAAATTTGAAAAATTAATAAATATTATATTTATTAATTGTCCAATATTGTATCAAAACCCAATCACACATACCATTAGCTTCTAATTATAATGTTTGTTGGACATTATAGTAGGAAGAATATTTATTCCCCTTCTTATTTCCCAATCATTGGGTGGTCATAAAACTTGAATGGTTTTAGGTAAGAATTCCAAATGTCCACAACATTAACCCACAGTTCCTTTATTTGTTGAGTGGATTTACCTATACTAAAATTGTTAAATTGAATTTTTTTAACCCTTGCATCTCAGTTACACAAATTCCAACTTTGAGGGTCAAACCTTGATGTGAACTAAGCTAATTCGACATAAAAAATCATGTCAGAATTCCCTGTTAATCAAAATCACCTGGACATTGGGTGGTCAATCACTTTGAACTATTGTTCAATTTTAACTGAAGTATTTGAAGGCATTTCCGAATTAATATATATTATTCAAGGATTTTATCCTTTTATGGATAAATTTTAAATTATTATCTTTATTACATTCTTTTTAATATTATCTGGATTTACATAAGTGATTAATCATGTCTTATGTAATATTTACGCATAAGCCAACATACATTAGTTTTATCATGCATGAATGTTAATTCATTAATTTATGTGATCATGAAAAAACATATATATTGAAATAAAAATGAAACTTGACAAAAATAAAATAATAAATCCGTATGATCTTGAGATTTTAGTAATGGTTATTTTATCTATTAGATGATAAACTAAACATTTACCTAGTGAAATGAATCCTTGAAAAATATTTTTTTTATAGAATTCCACCTGACCACCAATGTATATTCCTTGGATTGGTTGTGTCTTATCTTCAAACATGAACCACCCATATATCTTGGGTTATTCATTTATTAAATATGATTTTACTCACACAAAGGTGAGGGAAACAAGGGGTTTACATAATATAACCCTTGGTCATGCAAACCTCTACCTAATGAGATAAGAGATGACACATAATACAATATTTTAAATTAATAATAAATTAAATTAAACCAATAACATAAAAATGTATTGGTATAAGGTCATTATCAACAATTAGTATGAAATTAATTACACATTTAATAAAACTAGAATTAAACTATAAATCATTATTATTTTAAATAAATCACGCTCGATTCAATTAATAAAATTATTTAATTAATAAATAATTTTTTCATAATTCTTATCCAAATTTCCTTCATATTATCATTTATAATATTTTAAATCACATTAAATAAATTATTAAAAATTAATTGTGTACATATATGTACCTTTTAGGTAGCATGATGAATACCCATTTGAACCAAACCAACATGTATTATACCAATATAATGTTTACTCTTGTGACATATTGAATACACGCCATTTCACATACTTTTATGAAGTGTACTAGGGACATAACGATTACACAAATTACATGATTATAATTTAATTTGTTATGCTTCACTATAGGTAGGGTAATATCTTTAATATATATCACACATGATTTACTTCTCTGAACATTATGCAGAAATTAATTAGGCTGTTAGATATATATTTTAAGTTGGGGATGTTGTCGAGTGGTTAACACATCTTGTAATCGCGCATGAAACCAAGGATAAAATCCTAGTGGATACATGTTTTTGGGTTACTATACTAGTAATATTGAATTAATATAGAAGGTATTATAGAAGTATTGTAGAAGCCAAATCTATTCATCTATTTGGGACTTCGGGCCTTCTGTTTTGGCCTATAAGCCACATGGATTTCAGGACACAAAGACCATCGAGTAGCATAAATACCACACAGAGCAGGCCCACGAAGAGGATTTAGAGAAAATTATAAGACACCAAAGTAGATAGAACTAGATTGGATAAACAGTAGGTTAATACAATTACCATTGGGACTAGGAAGTGTGCATCTTTCCATGGGTAAATGATAGTCGATCAGTAATTCTATGTAGGGAGCTAAGAGCCTTCAATGAGGAAGATTATTGGGAGGGGAAGTTCTATTGGGTTAGGTAATTAGGTCTTGTTATGGGAATTATGACTCTAGGATTTTGTGTCATGTACTGGTCATTCTGCCACTCAGCCTACAGGTCATGTAAGGGTTCCCATTCAACCTAATTTATTTGGGGGAATGTCCAAAAAATAAATAAATAAGAAGTAATATGGGCTATTCAGTGTATATATATATATATTAAAACCCCTCACATGGAATATCCTATCAACATAATTACCAAACTAAATAACATTTCTATATGGTTTACATGGTATAATAAATTAATTATAAATCTAACTAATTTGGTATTAGTACAAACACATTAAAGAGAGCTACATGCAGTGTACATTTCTCACCATCAATCTAAGGCACATTCCTAGTTACTTCTCAATTAAATCATACCATGGAATAAATGAGTTACCTAACGTGTACAGGGGTTGTATGGCATGTGGTATCCAAGTTACATGGTCACCAGTCATATAGGTCATGTAATATGATACAAGGTGATTTAGTGACCAAAATACTACATGTCGTGTACGTGGGCCCATGGTGTTTGTGATGGTTGTCCTTACACTAGGATGGCCTGATCAACACATGATGTATAATTAATTGCACAGTGTGTATTCAATACACACAGTTTCAATTAATTCAAAATTACTTATTACTGTATTGAATACTAGTACATGGAGGCCACCTCTGGGTGCACATTGTGTACTCTTGTGTTATCTGACTAGAATCCTCATCACATCTAGATGAGATCTTTGATATTATTTTGTTCACAAAATTAATAGATTTGATTATATCTATGAGAAACTACATATGAAGAATTTTAAAACACAATATGGATTAAATAATGAAAAATGTCAAACAAAAAACTAAATGAAACAAATAATCAATCAATCAATGATCTCTAAATAATAATAAATAATTATGTAACTACTCCAATACAATTTTTAGGTTCATCGAATAGTGGAAACTTGCATTGGGTCGGGCCCAAATTTGATTTTTTTCATTTCAATGATCAATATGATATTTTCATGATGATAAACATCGTAATCAATATAATTTAATCAAAGGTAGAAGATAATGGATAAAACAATGGAACTAAAGCACTTGATTATCACATATTATTTATAATTTATTTAATATATTAAATATTTACCATGTGATAATTATTTTATTGTGTATGGATCTGAAAACTGATCTATTATCTAACAACTTCATGTTGTAGTAATAATACCATATTTCCTCTAACGGTGATCCACTGGTGTTTCCCATATCTCCGAACATTGCCTTAGGAATCTCTTAGTGCTAGCACGACGGATCATATTGCTTTCATTTTTCGCCCATGATCGACTCGAGAATCACTTAAAATGGATCATCTTTGATATACCTCAACATGATAGTTGTAGGGGGAAGAATATCGCTCTCTATTATTGGGATAATTCATTGAGAAAGGAGATATCTAAGGCTTCGAGGGGATTCTCTGGATTTGTTTTGAAAAAAACCAATGAATTTGTTCTCTTGAAAAATAATATAATTGGTTTTGTATACCACTATAGATAGAAACAAATAATTTCACAAGTGAAGCTTATTCTATATTTATTATCTGTGGAAACCCATGAAAAAAAAATAATAGTAAAAATAATAATATTTCTTAACATGCGCTAAACATGAAAATTAAAATTCAATATTATTTATTGAAATAATATTCAATATATTAAATTCCACACCAGACCATTAAACTTTGTCCTCCATTCCACCATATTATTTATCGGTCCGTCAAAAATGACTATTTATTTATGAAATAAATTTCACTTCATTATTCACCAATAAATAGATATATATTATATTCACTAAATAGAAAATACATATTTATTAAATATTTTTCTCGTATAATATTTACGAGAATAAATAGTGATGGATTATATTAAATCATGAATACCAGAATAATTATTAAACAAAATAAAATAATAATATTTATTCAACTTGTTAAATAATAAATAATAATAAATTATTTAACTAATATTTTGGATTCACTTAGTGTGTGACCCTATAGGCCCCTTTCTGGGTGGAATTGGGAAAAGTTTCCTAAAGTCTAATGTTAGCAACTATAGACACACCAAGGAACCCATATATAGATAAGATATGACGTAAGTACATGATACCTCATACAAACACATACTATATAACATAAACCTTTTATCATGATATCTCTAGTGATGAAGGTTGCAGTCTTGTACTATCAACCTATGTGACAACTAATATAAGGACATTACTACATTCTATGTTACGTAGTAGAACAATCACGATTTCATAATAATTTTAATAATATTAAAAAAATATGAATTCAGATAATCATAAAGTAAAATAAAGTTATTTTTAGTGAACCCACTCAAAAAATGATAACAATCAACCTCATACTGGTGAGAGACTATCCAATCAGTCACACTGATGACACTGAATAGTTCTAGATCATGGACCATGAATTCACAAACAAATTAAGCATTTTTGATCAACTAGAGAACAATATGAACCATGAAACCCCTTCCCTTTTCTCTTTCCATTAGGTTTTTTTAAATCCATAACAAGGTACATGAGCATTGTTGGATGATTTTGAACATCAAAAAAACAGTTAGTGATAAATTAGTTTGAGGAACCTGTATCAAAAAATATGTCTCTATATAAGATGAAAAAAAGATAGTACATATATTTCACTAGAACCACATCATCCTCTTTCAGAAACTTGTCCAATAATTGATGGTGATTTATTCTATAGGTCTATAGTTTGAGACCTGTTGATTTTGAAGCATCTGACTATGTTGTAGTGGATTTTGGAGTCAAATATCTCTAGCAATAATTATGAGTATACATGGAATGGATGAACATTTGTTAATTACCATTGGAGCCATAATAAATTCACATCATCATGGGGGTATTATAAGAACATTAGGTATTCCTGAACATTCCACACTGGTGGAAATTTAATGACACATAGTTGGCCACTATTGATAGTGCATAGGAGGCTCATTACTGAGCACCACCTCTATTATACCTACGATGATCATGCCACTTCCTCTTCATTCACTTTTCAATAATTAATCATACACTAAATTGATGTGAATGATTATAATATAAAATCATCCATTTCATGTTAATTTATTCCATCTTATCCTAATAAAAATTCTCAAAAAAAGGTGATAATGTTTACTATCTACTCTTATGACCAAATATTTGGTCACAAGACCTACAGGTACTTCTGATATTTCTTTTGATCATTTCATACCACCTCTAGAGAAAAAAGAATGAGATACACAAAATTATTTGTTTACACTTACACTTAACACTCTACATACTATAAAGAGAGAAATTGTGGGTACTATTTCATAATCAAAGACTCTGGGAAGAACTATTGAAATAAAAGGGTCTTCAAATACTTATAATAAAATCTAATGTGTCTATATACATGTATAATATAATCTTTCCATTGATTATTATGAACCTTTATCCTAAATATCACACACATAACATTGATATCTTATGGTGACTCATGGAATTTGAAGTTATAATCAATCCTTTTTAGCTAGTTGTCCACCTCTCGAAGTCCATTATTACCCATAAAGGTCGTAGGCCTCTCATGTAGGAACTCCAAGATTGATATATGTCTCCTAAAACTCTTGGATAGACCTCAAACACTTGATCATTGTGTCATAGTACATTTTACTCTATGAAATTAATTTCTCTCATGATAGCTTCTATTTTATTATGATCCATTTGAGGATTTCCTTCAAGATCACCTCTCAATATTCCTGCATGTGGAACCCTTGGAAGACAACTCAGTGGCAGGTTTCTAAAAAACTATATAAATGGAAATGATTAGAGAACATTATAATATCATTTTATTCCAAATAGTAAAATTCAAAAAAAATATGACCATTTTCAAAATTCAACAAAATAGAAACACACATCCTAGTATCCCATGGTAACATGAGGCTCTTCATAGAAAAAACTAATCAGGTTGTCACCACATCCTACCTATCAAGTCCTAAAAATATTAAATTTAGTGTAATCTATTACTAATACTAAGAATATCGTCCTATGATACCAATTTTTTATGACCCGACCAAGATAAGCCTCAATAAAATACACCTAGATATAATAACAATGAACCTAAAGGTCCTTCTAGTTCCCAATGTTCAAGAGAGCATCACCAGAGCATCAAACCATAAACTGATTGAATGATTTCTCCCAACCTCAAAAAATGGTATGGAATATATATATATATAACGGGAAGAAAAAATTTGAGTATAACTGGAAAAACATTTTTAATAATCATAGTGTAACATTTGATTCGATACAAATTGAAACCCAATATGAAGAAATTTACAGGTTTAAAAAAAATAGAATGTAAATTAAAACCCACAACTACTACTCTATGTGATATATGGGAAATATCCAACCATTTCACCACTAGAGACCTATACCCCTCTAACATGATCATCTCTACCTCAAAATACCTCCATGATTTTTCATGCATAAACACCCAGTACCATACCAACAAATGGTCAAAGGGGTGTATAATATGTGAGCTAAAAATACTTAATAGTATCCCACCCAAGTGTTCCATATCAAATATCTATAAAAAATATCAATATGTTCATTTTTAAAAAAAACATGGAATTTTAATAAATAAATTATTTATATACATAAATCATGGTAAATATATATCATTATCCATATATTCGAAATAATGTTTTGTAAAATAGTTTTAGAGAGTAAATAAAAATTTATCAAAGAATGTGAATAAATGACAAAACTAATCAATTAAAATTCACAATGGAAAACAAGACAAGGATCATAATAGGCAATGTTAGTATACTACTAATACCATATTCAATTACTATTGATCACTCATTTATATATTTCTCAAGAATAAAGTGATTATGAACATAAAAATACTCTATTTTCAAGAATATTTTTAATGTATTCCAATGAATTTTTGATTAATTTTAATGGATATTCTCTTATATTACCTTTTATTATTAAAAAAATGAAAAATTTAAAAATTTAATTAAAATGTTTGTAAATTAATGAAAATTTTTTATTTCCAATATATCAATTTATTTATTTATGATTTCGATTTTGACTTATTATTTGAATGATTTTTTATGTTTTTACTTAAGAAATCATACCAATATCAAGCTCGCACTCAGCCAAGTGGAAGCCCACCACATAGCCATCCCACAAGGGGCCAACTATCCATACCACAACCAAGAGGTTCCTCATGGTCCACTAGGGTGACATAAAAGATGATTTCTATGTGGCATGTGAGATTACACGGAACTGTGAGAGCATATGTGTGAAAATGTCCCATGCAGACCAGGAAGTATGGACATACCCATATGTGTGTGTGCCTAAGTATCTAGGATCCAACCATGTTGTAGGATTCTAAGTTGAGTACCACATTCCTTTTATTATATATATGAACACTCTCCTACCACTGTTTTAATGTATAACACATTGATCCCAGTTACTATTTATCTTTTAAAATCCCTTAGCACCAACACTTTGTTATGAAACACCACCTAACTCAACCACTCGCTACCACTCACTGTCACCCACAACCACCTATGCTCAACTCGAAAACTCCATATCCAAAGATGAATGCTATTAGCTCGATCTTGATCACTATTTATGACAACTTCCACCACCATTCATCATCTCATGCAACTCATCTGACTATCATGAATAATATTTTAGGCTCAATTGAGGCACCATAATAGCCGAAGTGGTTGAGGAAAATGATACCTGCACATCCACTAGTTCCACTCTACAACACCACTATCACATTACCCACATCCCATGTAAACATGTTTCCATATCCTCCTTGCACCATGCATGAGATGTGTAGAAAAATAACAACTGCCACTACCATTTATCCTCACCGAAGAAAGAAAACACATGATACTCATGAGTGTATCTTTAAAGATACACCAAGAATATCTTATGTATCTTTTGAAAAATATTTTAATATATATTCAATGAGGTAGCTTAATTAAAACCATCCCATTATCAATAGAAGTAGTTTATATCTAACAAGTGATTTGACACCCATGGAGTGAATCCATTGAGAGGAATTCGAAGTTAGGCCATGTTGGAACCCAATTTTTTATTCGTTAATTTTTTTCATTTTATTTTATTCAGTTTATTTTGATTCTTATATTATTTTTTAAATTATTTTATTATAATAAAAATTTATTCATGATGTTTTTTATTTTAAGTGTTTTTTCCACCAATTTTTTTCTTCTTCTTCTTTTCTTTTTTTACTCTTCTTTTTCTTCTTCAAATTCTGAATACTTTTCCATTCATTTTGTTTTATTTTTTTTCTCTATTATTCTCTCTATATTCTTCTTCTATTTTTATGATTTCATTTTTTTCTTATTTTTTTCTCATAATCATTCTTTTTATTTAAATTATCTTCTTTTCTTATTCTGTTATTTCTATTCTTTTTATACTGACCTATTACCCTAAAAAATATGGGGCAAACCCAAGGCATGTCACTTGGATGGTTGTGGTATTTTCATTCATTCCATGATTTTATTATTATATTATATTTATTTTTTGGTGAGAAAGGGTGATGTGCATGGGTGTGGTGATTTTACACTATGACAATAAACCCATACTCATTTCTATTATATTGTTCAAATGTATTCCTTAAGAATTTAGATTTCATTATTAATCTTTGAAAATAAATTTAAAAAATAATAAGGAGAATGATGGAACCCATATAAGAAACAAAAAATTCCACATTAAACCATTTCTAATCACATTTTTTCATGCCATGTTAGTTTAATTTTTTCACTACCTTCATTAATTTAATTTTCATTCCATTCATAGAATAAATAAAAAAACTAAAACATAAGTAGTTAAGGTGAACTAGATTATGTGAGTTGAAAAAATAACAAGATCATCATGTGATATGACCCTAGTTATCAATTATAATGCACCAGGAATACATTTAGAAATTTTCTGTCATCGTACCCTATAATATGAGGGCATAAAACAGCCCATGAGTGAATCCCTTAAAATTTAAACAAATTGTTCCTAAAACACTACATAGGAGATCATTTGAATAACCTATAATTGAACCCCTAGAAAATATAATTTTTGTTGCATAATAATACACCATCCACTTATGTACCCAAGTATTCCCATGTGTTATATTTTTAAAATCAATTTCAATGGGATTCATATTTAACAAAAAAAATCAAACTACCCATTATTCAATAAAAAATGATTTGAAACCCCATTTTGAAAACCTTTTTGAAAATTATTTCATAACAACTTATCCCACACCAATTATAGGGAAACCCATGTTTTATAACAAGGCCATTTACACTGACAAATAATTCATGTTATTGTATTTATGAAAAAAAAATTATAAAACCAATAACAATTATAGTCTATAAAATGTAGCCTAGAGAGGGAACCACATACCTCAATCTCAAGTTGTACACATCGCATAATTAGAACAAGACCAAAGGGGGAATATAAAACAAAAAATAGAATCCCTAGAATCGATTCCCAAAAATTATAATTGAATTACATTATAATAACAGTGGGTTTAGATGATAGATCAAAAAATACCTCAAGGAACTCACACTCAATACCATAATACAAAGAAGGTATTTCCCCTAGATGATGATCACACATTGGATGTAGAAGGATTAAATCATGTATCAGCAAATAACCAACATATCCCATTGATGTATCATAGCTCCATGGTCATAACTAATATGAATAATCATGTAGAAATGTTAAACATAACTAAAGAGAAAAAATGAAACTAAGAAAATGATTGAGCACTGAACAGAGGAACATAGAAGAGTGGAGATCAACCAAAATCACCTGTAAGGAAAATCGTGTTCAGGGATGAATTCAACACAATAAATCAAGTGGATTTAATAAATAAGTTAATAAAACCTAAATGTTGTTAGGGATTTAGATCATAAATCCAAATTTTATTTCATGAATCTCTTATAATTAAAGTATTCAAAAAAACAAGTTACCTTAGTATAATAATTCTTGAATGAAACATTTATGTTGTAAAAGTGGTTTTGTGTTGTGGATTTATTTTATGCCCAAAAATTATTTAATGAACTATTCCCAATAGTATAATTAATCCATAAATTATATATTTATAATATAAAAGTGACCTTTTGGTAGCACCGAAAATAGGTTCTGTAGAATCTCCCACAATATATTTTATACCCTCCAAACCTGAAAAAAAGAATTGGAATTCCCTAATTGATAGCATAATTTTGTCCAAAATGATACAATCTCCCAACCATAGAGAATTTCATCACTGGGATGTTAGGTGGAATAAGGGTTGTCATGAAAACATTTAATCCACTAATCCCCCATCGATGATTCATGCTCCCATGTATCTGGAGAATCTATTATATTTTTCCATACAAATCTAAACTACAGAACTATATTCCTACATAAAACAAATCCTTATAAATCCATGAAATCCACTAGTTTATTCCATAATAAAAACATCCTTCTCTATCTCAATATCCTCCAAACTCACAGCATAAAAGGGATCATGATTATATTTCATGAGCTATGATATGTTGAAAGCATCCAAAATTCATTCCATATGATTTGAAATTCTAACTGATAAGAAAACTACTAATGATTCTTAATGGCCTCCTAAGGATCAACATATCTCATAACCATCTTTCCCTATTTCTTATTCCAGTGGTGTCCTAATCAAGGATAAAAATTAAAGAAGAATCATTAAATAATAGAAAACTCCAATGGATTCCATCGAATATCCATATATCTATTCTATAACCATGATGAAATATATATCATGTATCCTCATTGACGTATCTGAAAAAACGATTTGTCTAACTTGAGAGACCTCACCGGCCTCTTACCAACAAAGAGGTTACCGGTATCTGTGACCATACAATGACTTTAAGAGAACCATTATGATCATTAAATGATAACTACTATTATAAGACAAATAAACTGTTTAGATATATTTATCACACAATCCACTAAAATTAATGATGAATGAATGATTTATATATCCATGAATCTGAATTGAAATCTTCATATGATGTTCCTTCTATATATGGAATGTTATACACTATTGAACATGAGTCCCTATATCTTATGGGAGACTATTATAGTATCTAGAAGTGATCTAGGGGTCCCAGTTTGATATAATTGAATTGGAAACAACATATTAAATCATGGATACATATTCATATAGATTACCTACATTGTCGGTTTTTTTGGTGAATCTGATCATAAAAAAAAGGATGGTTTCATCAGCCGATCCATCACTTTCTAGAATGTATTATTCCATTATGACTTCCATCTTAAAAAATAAATTTATATCGATAATTGGCCCAATTTTCAAACTGTAATTGGATTTGGATGGTGCATACCCAAAGGATTCTATTACTATCCCATTATTTACGAGCAGGAGTTAAAATGGGACACATAACCAGTAATGTTATTATTTGTATATGACCTCTAGAATAACCATAACATGTCATAATAATTATTCATTTTTCATAGATGAAAATCCCATGATGAAATATTAATGTCATTCAAAACTAAATTTCTTAAATATACTGGGGGAAAATTATTCATGATTCATGTAATACCATAATAATTGAGAGACTATCCTCTAAATGCATCCACGCTATAGAGGGTCACCATAATTCTTCTGAACTCAATGTCCTACTATTGTCCCTACAAAATAGACTCAGAGAGAGATGATGATAACTAAGAACTAGTCAATACCATTCTTGAATTATCCCACTAAGAATCCATTTGTATATGAGTAAGGAGTACCATCAGGTTGAAACCATTCATCAATTCAACGATAGAATGTGGTCAAACATTTCATCTAAGGGGGGAAATTATGACATTCCACTTCCCCAGGGTGTAAGGGATGTTTATGTCAAATAGTTGAAGGTATTCCACCTGTGGTTGCTAGTTGATACTCATTTTTTTCAACATAATGATACAATTTACTCTTTTATAGTCAGAAAGGACTGTGAACCACTCCCCATAATGATTGTTCTTCTAACACTCAATTTCATGCATCACATTAAAAATCTCAAAACAATTAGTAGGATATTTATTCTCGTTATAACAAATAGACTAGAGCCACATCATGATAATCCTATATAAGAACTCAACCTAGGTTTATAACAAAAACATCATAATATACTAAATATCCCATACCAGGGTTGGGTAAGATAATAATTGTATATGATTTTAGAAGCTGATTCAACTCATCAAAAGAAATATGAAATTTCGAAACCCATGTGAATTTAATTTCAAACTTATTAAGAGTGTTCAAGGTTGATACCAACTTGATGAAATTCATGATGACTATCCATAATATCTAGAATTACCAAGGATTATCTATATCTCATAGAAATTTTTAGGTTTCTCCCGTGAAAAGACTGATAACATTTCTGGATCCGCTAAAAGTGTATGTTCTGATTTCACATGACCCAATAAATTCACTTCTTGAATCAAAAAAATTCATTATGAAATCATTATTTTAATTTAATGGATCCTCAAGATTCTAAATTAAAAATCAAATATGGTGTATTCTTATACATAGATATCAAATAAAACATGATATAATCCACGAGAACAACGAACAATGTTTCAAGATAACGATGGAATATATAGTTAATCATTTCCATTATAAACTATAGGATCTTTTGGTAGACCAAAATGAATTTCATGATATTAAAAATGGATATATATTCACCTAAAATAAATGATCATAATGTCAGTCTCCTATACCCTGTTGTAAATATATCCCAAATAAACATTAACATTCCTAAACCACTTATACTCCCTTGAATGGACAAAAAAATCATTGACATAAGGAAAAGGTAGATTATTCTAAACAGTCACCCAATTCAAAATTCAGTAGTCTAGAGAAAATTATTTGAATCATCCATATTTATTGAAAATAGAATGGGTGCTACCCATGGAGAATTAGTAGGGAGGAAAAACTATACTACATTATATTATCCAATTGGATCATGAGCTCTTAAAAATTGGTAATAGAGTAAGATAAAAGGATATCAGGATTGGATGTGTATTCAACAGATGATAAATCATATTCTATGCCTCCCATTATAATTGATGACCAGATAGATCATATTGGAACGCATCGGAGAAATCACGAAAAACCAATTGAAGCTCGCCAGAATAGAAAAAATCAATGATATCAACTAAAATAGTAGGAAACATACCCTAGTGATATTTAGGGGAAAGTCCTGGATGACCTAACCATATATCCCACTCTCCCTAAAACACCAAAAAGATCTCATTGGTGAAAAATAATAAAACACATTAATGAAAACAAAAAATCTTTGTGTGGTGATAATCTATCTAATCTATATTGGTGATGACATAGAAAAAATATAGATTAATGACCAAGAAATATCATTCTTACTTCATGTTAATTTTCTTTAGAGAAAAAAGAGTAGAATGAACCCTCTACCCTTGTCATTATCTCAGTGGTGTTTCAGACTCCACAACAAAGCGAATGATCATCATTGGAAATTTTTGAACATCAGAAAATTAAAATGATATAAACTAGTGTGAGGCACCTGTATAAAACAATTTAGTTGATATAGAATATGCAACAAAGATATAACTTCTCATTATTGTTTTACCCTTAATAAACTATGTTTTTAAATCATCCATTATGTGAGGTTACATCAATGCAGGGGCTATTGATATTGACCCATGAATTTTTAGGTTTTTTTATTATGCCATAGTGGCCTATTTATTTGAATATTCATGAACATAAAAAATCCAAAGACATGTCTACGAAGAACCTCTAAATATTTTAATGGAACCCACAATAATTTTACATCTTCATAGGAACAGGATAAGAAGGCATGGTGTGCTCAACCGTGTAGTACTGGTAGTAAGTCAATGTCACACTAACAGCAAGTCAGAATGGTGTCAAGGACCCTCATAGTTGTGAAAGAACTCCACTGAACCTATAATGTCCATGCCACGTCAACTTATTTCTCTATGAACAACAAAATCTATCATAGAATTAAACTAATGGGGTATAATAGATTGTCTTGTATTCCATGTGCATTTATACCATCATAGCCCTATCAAATTTCATAGAATATATTTTTTTTAACATATAGAACTATGATTATATATCTTCCCACAAACCATGTAGGTACTTATAATATTTTCATTAATCATTAACTACCACCTTGATAGAGAAAAAACAATATCCATAAAATGGTTGGGGTATTCTGACATTGAAGATTCTCTCTTCATCATATAGAGTAAATCCATAGTCAATTCCATCATCAAAGGCTCTAGGTAGAACTACTAAAAGAATATTTTTTTCAAAACCATTAAAATACAAACCCGTGTTCTTATATACATGTACCATATAATCCCACCATCTCATTGTAGTATCCTTCTGCCTGAACATTGCACACATCACCTTGATAGGCTTAATTGTCTTTAGGAAGTCGATAACCTGGTTAATATTATCCATCAAATCCCCCATCACTTGGGGATTATATGTACACATAAATTATGGGTGTATCTTCTGTAATAAATCCAGAGGTTGATCTTTGTCTCCACTACCTTCGGTATGTACCTAAACTACT
This sequence comes from Viscum album, assembly GCA_963277665.1. Taxonomy (NCBI): domain Eukaryota; kingdom Viridiplantae; phylum Streptophyta; class Magnoliopsida; order Santalales; family Viscaceae; genus Viscum; species Viscum album. The sequence goes on along the minus strand of OY728129.1, from coordinate 880,994,044 downwards.
TTTTCCAAATCTCATTTTACATTATTCTCTACAACACAAACTGATCACTGACTACCTCAATGGATTCTGATCCATTAGAAGATTTTATTGAAGAGAATATCTTGCTTCACCCAAATATGGAACTCAAGTAAGATGCATCATAGGCATAATTATATTCACCATAATAAGGGTAAGTGATTAAACACAAATATAATATTATTTTAAACCATATAGTAAAAAGAATAAACTCAGATAATGTTCAAAACTCAATGCATGTGACACAATGATCCTGAGACCCCATGGTAACTTGAGTCTTTCCATAGTAATATTTGGAAAAGAACACACCAAAACATAAATATAATGTAATGAAAATCCATTCACATTTCAAAAAAATTCCCATGACTGAGAATAATCTCCTGTAATACAAATTTGTTATGGCCTGAGATAGGTAACCTTTAAAACCCAGAACCCCGACAAAATCACTAATACCCCGAAGGTCCACTCAATCCCCATTGGATGGATAATAAAATCATAAGATCAAAAAACAACCAAAGGGGGTTATTTCTCCCAATCATTATCAAACAAAATGGAATATATGAAAAAATTGGAGAAATAAATGAAGAAAAATATAGGAATCAAATGATATGATTAGAGAGAAATAACACTAGTGAGATAACTCAAAATCTAATGAAAGCAAAGGGGTTGGTCAGGAAAATCTATAAGGTAAACTGAAAAAAATGATAACCCATGTGATATATGGTAAATATAACACTACATCCACTCTATATATTGTAACTAGCTGAAATAACCCTTACTGACTCACTATAGAACTTTTCATTGTCTGAAATCAAAAATATTACCCCGTCTATACATCACTAAAGGGGTGTGTAGGGTGTCAGCTATACAGGTTCAATAAGATACAAACCCCATGTTACACATCAAGTCTCTGTATAAATAATCCCAATATGTTTGTTTTAAAGAAAATATGGAATTATAACAAGTAAAATAGTTTTATATAAAAATCATGGTTAATATTTCACATTTTCCACATTTCCAAAATAAAGGTGGATAAAAAATATTCAAATCATAAAACAAAATTTCTCAAACCATGTACATAAAATAGAAAAAATTACAATTCTAACACACAATAGTAAATGGGAAAAGGTTCACAATAGTTAATGATAGCAGACTTATCATACCATAATCAAGGACATCTTCACAATCATGACCATAGAACACATTCCAAAAGAGCATATAAAAACCCCATGAGTGAACCCATGAAAATATCAATATTAGGTCCCTAGAACAAATGACTAGGGTGTAGGGGAACTCCCCATGAGTGAACCACCCATCAATAAAATAGAATAGGCCCAATACTATTCCATCCAACTAAATACCCAGGGCATACCATGTGGTGTATTTATCAAATAATTTTCATGTGTCTTCACATTTAGAAAAAATAAAACAACCTTTTATTTAATAAAAACATGCCTTCAAAACCCATTTAAAAATCTATTTCACAATTTTTTTAAATAAAATTTTCTCTTACCAAAACAAGTGAAAACTCATATTTTATAAAAAACCATTTATGAACGTGGATAAATAATGCTAACATGTTTTTAAAACAATATAGTAAAAAAACATCAATTAAAGTTCACCTAATTTTGTATTTACACAAATCCACCTACCTAAAACTCAAGTCGAACACTACATGCATTAGAATCCAATTTTTAGATGGAATGAAAACAATAAATTGAAGCCTTAAGAATGGTTCCCAAATCATATAATTTAATTATATAAGCTAAATAGTTTGTAGATAGGATATATCTAAACATGCCTGAGGGTCATCTCTTGTTTCCCCACAACAAACGTAAGGGATAGCCCCCAAAAGTTGATCTCATAAGGAATCTACATGGAATGAATCAAGTTTTTCCATATGACCACCAGATCCCATAATAACCATTCCAAATAAATTTTTTAAACAACCTAAATGAAGAAATAGAAAGATCATATTTACCAATAGATAAATAAGGAAACAAATCTTGATATTGAGCACCAAACGAAGGAACATGGAAGAGGGGGGATCACCCAAGAACACATGGAATGCACCTGATGTTCTAGGTGAACATTATAATGAATTTGAATTTATAATTATTATTATCAGGTATTATATGGATTATTTTCAATTATAGGAATTGATAATTCTTTATATTTTGAGCTCCAGGGATCCTACATCAAATATTTAAAATATACTAAATATTTAAATATCATGCACGCATAGTTTTCATGAAAAAGTGGAATAACACCATGATGGGGGCATCGACAATAAATATGATGACACCATTGAGTTAACAATTTGGGTTTTACCCTATGTGTGACATAACATTTTTTAAAATGATGTGTTTTTGAAAATGTTGTTACATACGTAGATGAATAAAATAAAAAAATTATTTATTTCGTTACTTTGTCACTGATATGGAGATTGAGATATTCTATAAATATATGATTATATAGATGTCTCGGGGTTTTCCTCTAAACAATGGAGACCTATAAAACCATTGTAATTAATTCTTGGTAGAGAAAATTAGATCATATCATGATCGAGGATCATTGCGCCATTAGAGTTTGTGGGTATTATCAAAGATGATAAAACATGATTGTTCTTCATCAATGATCGATCCAAACTCCATGAAGGATATTGACATAAAATTTTCATCCCATTATTAAATCTCATTTGAATGTTGATCAATTCCATGAACTAGAATTGATGAGTTAATTGAGAGTATATTTAAGTCAATTAATTTACATTTTATGTGGATTTTTATCTGTCGCCATTAGTCTATATCTATGAAAAAAGATCATGGCTGAATAAAAAAATGTCAGGATTTTTTCTCACATATGATGGTTTATAGATTTATATGATATTTCTTTTCACATAAATCTTTAGATATTACATTGTCCAATATTTCATAGAATAATCTATATTCAATTTTTGGGGGACATTTATACGACATAAAAAATCAATACCACAATTGCAGTTTGTGATTGGGTTTATGATTGGTGCGTGATGATGAATAAAAAATTATTAGAGGTGGATCTGAATAGTTTTTAGGTATCTGTTCATCCTATATTCTATGGTGTCACTACAGATGGTATGATTGGGCATTTCTCGAGCAGATTCAAAGCTCGGACCTATGATCTCTACCGACAAGAGTAATGGATGACTCTGGATATAAAATCACTATTGAGGAAGGAGGAAGAGGATCTGTGGTGGATATAATGGAGGATAAAATAGTATATTTGAAAAATATTAGGTTACATAGTGTGTAATGCAGTGTTACAGACCACGTGGGAACCCTTAGCTTTGGTGTTAAGGTTTCTGTGCAGTGATAAATATCACATGTCATGTGACCCAGTCACATGTCATGTGACATGTTCTTGGTGTATTAGCCTATATCCTGAATGATACATGCGAATGGAACGACATGTACATGAACATGACAAGAGTACACGTTCGGTGTACATGGGATGGTATATGAGCACAACTACTGCAACATAGGCATAGGAAGGTGGTATTGGAAAGGTGTCAGGCGATTTCAAAAAGATGTGTTGTATTCCAAAATGAACTATATTTAGAAATTTTCATGACATTCTATTAATAACCACACATGTAGTCCTAGGGTTTTATAAACATGTCACTTAAAACGAGTACACACCCTGTACCCCCTTTATGTGTTTTTTATCCCTTAGTTTCTTCAATCTAGACTAGAGTTGGTTGAGTATATCACCTAGATCCATTCTACCTTAAGGGTATAGTTTTGAATTATATCCACATACCAATATTGTGATACCCACTAAAACTAGAATCTTATATAGTGTTTTCGGTGTATCTCCATTATACTAGAGTGTGATCCTCTATCATCATTATACCATAGGATGGGTTTTGGAATTGGCGTGAACTCCTTGTGTAGGGAATTGATTCTCCATATTGAAGGCTTTTTCGATAGGGTTTTTTGTAATGTTTTCATTAAACTCCCTTCATGTTGTGTGGATCATATTGGGCTCATGGTTTCCCCCAGTGGTCTTGGGCCTAACCCCATACATGGGTATCTGTCTCTTTTCAGAGAAGGGATATTTCATGGGAAGGAACTAATGATCCTCATCTCTCGGATAAATTTCTCCAAGGATGGAATGGATAATTTAGTGGATTCTCCAAGAAAAATAATTTCATCATGTAGAATCATGTGGCTGGCATTTTGTTATGACCACTTTGTTGTGTGGTTTTCATCCAGAGTAGATCTAGGTTTCTCTTTTTATTAAATTATTGGTATATCCTTCTTCTAAGCTGATTCATCTTAGTACATTGTGTTTATTTTTTTGGGGATTTCCTAATAGGTATTTCTATATTCACCCCTTCATGGAATATTCCCACACATGTCATGTTTTATGTAGATTATGGTCCATTTGACTATTTCATGGGAGGAAAAGGAGTAGGTAGATCATAGCTTGATCTATAAAGACCGGGTTTTTTTGGGTACATTCATTTGGTCATAGTCCCCACCCTTGGAGAATATTATAATCTCAAAATTTTTTGGTTGGGCTTATATTCAAATCATTTTTTACAATATGTACTTTACATTCATACATTCTTTGTGGGGTCATATTTTATACATGCATTGGTTTCAATTGAGTTAAATTTAATCATTGTATAAGCATGGTGATTTGTGTTTACATAAAGTAACCATAGGATAATGCCTGCATTGTGTGGATTATGCCTAATTAGTGCTGGTCACCATACCTTGCTCTATTTCAGGTATATTTTGGGTAGTTAGGGTTTGGACCCCAATGCGTTGGGTTTTGATAATGTGGTATCGATTCATTTAGTTATATATTAGGTCTGATGTTTGTGATATAAGTTTGGGGTAATATTTTTAAGTGTTTTGAGTTTTGTTTTTAGGATAGGGACTAATATTTTGGTGCGGCAGTTGATGTATCCATACACATGGACTCTGATTACATAATTTATAATCAGTACATGTATACATAGGTTTTAGTGAAAACATTGGTATATGCTACATATAGGAATGGGTTTTGACTTCCATTCCCTTATTGAGTCATCTCCCTAGATTTACATTTTGACCATGGTACATTTTCATTATTTCAGGATGACTCCATGGAGATGGCTAGCTTGGATTACAATACGTGTTCATGATGATGTTCCTCCATGTGCTGAGGCTTAAGTACAGGGGCATGTACTATATCTTTCACCTATGGGTGGTTTACCTACTATACCACCACCGATTGATAAGTAGAATGGACTAGAAGTGTCAACTAGAGATGCATATAGGATGACTTCTCTACATGATTTCTATAGGGAGTGACCTCCAAGGTTTTTGGGTGATCCAGACCCCAGGTGCTGGAGGATTGGCTAGAGGTACTCACTACAGCTCTCTTCCTTGTGAGGACACCTACAGAGCATATGTTGTTCTTTGTGGTGAGTCTTATTTAGAGATCTACTGGGTGATGGTGGAGTTTATGTATCAGTCACATGATGAGAAAAATATCTCCAAGTAAAACATAAAACACCTAATTGTGGATGAATTTTATATATCCATGTAATGATCAGAATAAATATATGAGCTTCTGCATCTACAGTAGCGAAGTATGACCAAGGAAGTGAATTTCTTTATGTTAACTAATCTATCACCATACTCCATGGATATGGTTTGTGATCTATGTTTCATAGAATGGAACTTTATGTAGGGAATATTCTTCAATATTAGAGATTAATAGTTATCCCTTAGCATTCCCGCATTTTTTGGGGAGCTTGAACATGCCATTTTGGTAGAGTGATTGTTGGCAGAGCATGCACTGATAGTGGGTGATAGTATCGAACACCTAGGAGATCAGACCTCGGTACTAGGTAACAAATTATGGTTACAAGGATGAAAGCATATAAAACACATTAAGAGGTGATCCCATGACATAAGGTTAGTGGTTTATGGCTCCTAGTATGGGTCAATCAGTCGATAGAGAGGTGGTTTTTCTCCTATGATAGTTAGTGAATTCTGGCTTGGAATTGTTTGAACCATCGCACATATGATCAAGATATGGTCAAGGGACCACCAAGGAAAAGGATGAGGTAGGATTAGGGTGGTCCATATGGATACAGATGTGTTTTAGGGGATATCATAATTGTGATAGGTGGTTAGAGGTTCGAATTAATACCACCACCACCACCAAGTGGTCCACAACATGCTCAATGAGCATGTAGTCAAGGATGAGTTTGATTGTAGGCTATCGAGACTATTGTCTCCAAGAATCTGGGGATGGTATGAGGTATGGTCTATGGGTTTTATACCTATGATTTAGTATTCATATATGTAGGATCAATTAATACCTTTAATTCCACTTATTTGGTTTAGTAATTATATATTCTAGTTGAGCCTTTGGGTCAAAACTTATTGTGAGAGGCCATGACAAGTTGTGACTCAAAAATTTATCAATTCATCAAATAGTGCAATATGATGACTGGAGGTATGATTTTTAAATGGGATATTTTTGTATCAGTTATGAGACCTTATAAATTCATCTTATTTATTCAATGGATATCAACTGTTCATGGATAGATCGAATGTTTTAGGAGGAGGATGTGGTGTGTCCATAGTTATGGGATGAGGTTTTCCTTTGTGGGTGGAATGGAATCCTTGGTATAACATATTGAGATTAAACATAGAAGAGAATATCCAATTACTCACCAATTGGATATCATGAATCATGGAAAATTTGATGTTATGGGTGACCAATTCCCTTTGGTGGCGGTGTAATATTAGAATGTATTTCCTAATGATATTCTAGGATTTCCTTTCCAATAATATCAAGAAATATACATTGAATTTCACCATGTGATATCCTTGATATCTAAACTAGAATATCAGATGGCTCCCACTAAGCTTCATGTGATGAGGGTGTAGTTAAAGGACTTGCAGGAGAAAAAATATGTGAGACCGAGTATTTCCCCTTAGGTACCCCCATTGTTTTTCACTCAGAATATGGATGGGTGCTTACAGTTACGTGAAGATTACCAGTGATTGAACCTGTTAACTGTGACGAATAAGTATCCACAACAAAGAATCAACATCCTATTTTATCAGTTTATAGGGGTTTAATTATTCTCATTGATTTACCTCATACAAATCTATCAAGATATGGATATACATGATGAGTATACACTAAATGTGACATTCAAATGAAATTTAGGCCACTATGTAAAGTTGGTGATTCCATTTGGAATTATGAACACCCAAGTAGTATTCAGAGACTCAAAAATAATATCACCCATATCTTATTAGAAAGGTTTAGGGTGGCCTTCATCAATGATATCCTAGTGTACACAGTGTCTGAGGAGGATCACATGAGACATTTGATGTTGGTTATGGACATAATCTAAGATCCCCACCACTAGGGGAATCTCTCAAAGTATGAATTTTGGATTTTATTGTTCCACTTCCTAGGACACATCATCTTAGTTGTGGGAGTAGCGATGGACCCAGAAAAGGTTGAGGTAGTGATTTATTGGTATCCACCCATGTTCCGTATCGAGGTATGGAATTTCCCTAGGTTGGAAGGGTATAATAGAAGGTTTGTACTTTATTTCACCAGAGTGGAAGCAACCTTGATGGATTTGACAAAGAAGGGAAATCTATCCATGTGGATAGAAAGGTTCCAGATTTGATTTCATGAGTTTAGGAAACGATTAAAGAGCACTCTCATAATTAGATTCCTATAGGAGGGTATTGAGTACATAGTTCTTTGTAATGCATCATGTTCTGGGAATGGTTGTTTTTTAGGTAGTTATTGGCATCCATTTTCTAGGGTTCACATTAGTTGATTCCATAAGAGAATAACTATGTGACCCACGATCCTGAGTTAGTAGTTGTAGTCTTTATATTGAAGATGTGGCGACACTACCTTTTAGGAGAGAGGGTTATTGTCTACTCTAATTACAATAGTCTATAGTATATATTCTATCACATGTATCATAACTTCACATAGAGGTAACAGATAGAGTTCCTTAGAACTATGAATTTGATTTTTTTACTCCTACAAGGGGTAAAGTGGTGGTAGACACTCTCAGTTGGATATCTTGTTCTCAAATTTCAGTTGATACATCAAAGAAGTTAGACTCATTATAGTTTCCCTTAGTGGACAAGGATTGTTCTTCATATCTTAATATTATGGTTGTTATCCCTCCAATTTTACAGCATGGTGGGGATATATAGCATGGAGATACCAACTGTGTGGCATTCAATACTCAGGTATCCACAAGACATTCTCCTAATGGATATTCTGAAGGTGGGTAGAATGAAATAATTTTCAAAGGATGGATTATGGTACCAGTGAAATTATAGGATGAAGTGTTGAGGAAGTTTCATACATACCTTTTGAAGGAAAATATTGTGGTGGAAATGTTGTATTAGGACATCTAATGTCATTTTTGGTGGCCAGGAATGATACATTGTGTTTTATAATTTTTCTCCTGATGCCTCACTTGTCAACAAGTGAAGGCTGATCACTAAGTTCCGACTGATTTATCTCATTCCCTAGAGTTTCCATAGTCAAAGTGGGATGTTATATACATGGAATTTGTGATGGGGTTAGAATCAACTTCCTAGGGAAATGATTCCATCTGGGAGAATGTAGATCCAATCAACAAGACATCCCACTTCCTATCCATTCATGAGTAGAGTTCTGAAGATAGCATGGGGTTCTTGTACATAGATGAGGAAGTCTCACTCCATGGAGTTCCCTCAATGGTCATTTTAGACAGTGATTCCCATTTCATATTGTGAGTATGGATATGATTGCAGGAGGCCTTTAGGACTCAATTATGCTTGATCACAACATTCCACCCTTTGACGTAAGGTTAGACTGAGTGGACCATTCATGTCTTGGAGGAAATATTGAAGCCATTCATGTTGGATTTTGGTCGTATTTGGGAGGATGATGTTCCTTGGATAGAGATTTCATACAAAAACATCTACCCTTCTACCATCGGTATGGCACAATTCGAATCCATGTATATGAAACCATATTAGTGCTCACATTATTGGACCGGTCTAGGAGAGTCATCACTCATGGGTCCAGAGTTAGTGAGATCTACCACAGAAAAGTAAAATATCATTTAGGATAAGATAAGGACTACACAGTGTCATTGAAAGACTTATTCTATCCAATGATGGAGACCTATGGAGTTCAATGAGGGTGACTATGAGTTCTTGAGTGTCTTACCTCGATATGGAATATGGCGATTTGGATAAGGTAAGAATATATCCATTAAATTAATTGTTCATTTCCAAATACTATGTAGAGTTATAGAGCATTCGTAACACCTATCTCTTCTATTGTAATTGGACCAGGTATACTTCATCTTCCACATGTCGTATCTAAGGAGATACGTGCATGAACTATCTCATTTTATCGATTGTGGTGACCAAGACATCAGGGATAATTTTACATTATTGAGTAATAAATTTATGTCAACAATTATCATGATAGGGTCCTTCATGGTTGATATATTCCCTTATTTTACTTCTGGTGGCTAAATGAGAATCTTTAGGAGAGAACATAGGAGTGAGAGACCTAGAAATGAGCCCAGTACCATTGTCTTTTTGAGTGGGTTTTTCTCCATTTGAGACTAAAATCCCTATGTTGGGAAGGATGTAATGACTTGGGATTTCCATGTATTATTTTTAAATATTATATGGAATATTATAGGATCTAGGCCTAGAGAAGAAGTGTGATTCTGAGGCTCGGTGATCCGAGAATAAATATTTCAAATATTTTAAAATTTTAAATATCACAAGTACATAAGATTCTTAAAAATGTGTAGTAAAATATGAATAGGGGAAAAATCATAATTTTGGTGACATTGTTGAGTTCAAAACATGTGTTTTTTCCTATGAGCTACATATCCTTTATTAGATTGTGTTTTTTTTAAATGATGTTGCTGGAACAAATAAATAAATAAAATAAATTTATTTGTTTGTTTTATTTGTTTTTTATGTTGAGACCAAGATATTCAACAAATATATTTCTATAGAGATGTATTGGGTTTGTCCACTATACCATGGAGACCTATATGGCCACCCAAAAAAATGAAATGCAAGATAATTTTCCTTTCATGATCAATAGAGACTCTAGTTAATATATTGATTTTTGATTTCCATCAAATACATTAATATTGATTCAGTATGGATCAATTCCACAAACAAAAATTTATCTGCACATTTAAGGTAGATTTAAATTTATAGATTTTTATTGTATGTTGATTTTTATCCGTCTATATTCATTTAATTCTATAACAATGAATCTTGAATGAACTAATAAAGGTCAAGATTCATTCCTCAAATTTGATGGTTTATGTACTTCTCTCCCTTTTCTTCACACATTCATCATGTTTAATTTCTTTGGATGGTGGTTTGGCGAATACATGGTATTTTTTCATTGCACGACCATTATTCAGTGAAACAGAATGATGGAACTGGTTCAGTTTTTGATCAAGTGTAAAATCGAGGTGTGATAATTATAGAGGAATATCATCGGTATATCGTGACATATTTATTGAATCCATTCATCTCGGTTTCGATGGTGGGGCTATGAAAAATGTGAGTGGTTATTTCATGAGAAGATTCAAATACTAGACCTATGATCAACATGAAAAGAAGTGATAACCGACCCTAGATATACCATCTCAATTGAGGATGGAGTTGGTGGTGATGAAGTGGATACTGTGGAGGAGAAAACAACATATCTGGAAAATATCGAGTTAAAGGGCATGTAATCTGGTGTTAAAATCCATGTGGACCCACTTGATGTGGCTCTATGGTAACTGAAGAGAGTCAAATATCACACATTGTGTGACCCTATCACACTCCATGTGAAACATTCTCAGTGGATCAGTGTGTATCTCATAGGATACACAGCATTGAAATTCCAGGTACACAAACAAAGATACAGTACACGGATTGGTGTATATGGGATAGTACATGGTCATGACCAATGGTACACATGCATGGGCTGAAGGCATGGTAAAGGTGTAAGTTTATATCTAAACACCATTTACTATTATTACAGACCATGTATTTTTATATTTACATTTCATGTGAGGTATCAACACTTGGGAAGACTAGGATTTGGATGGAAACGATGTGTATAACTAGTAAATGTCATGTACCCCCATTGAGGGTGTTTGTAACCCTTTGTTTCTTCGTTATGGACTAGTACAGGTTGAGTTTTTTCCCTTGGTCCATTCTCCCTTGAGGGTACAGTATGGAATTACATCTACATCACAATAGTATTATCTCATCTATAGGATGAGTCTTCTATATAGTTCATAGTGTCCCTCCATGAGACTAGAGTGTGATCCCCAAACATCATTATAACCTAGGAGGGGTTTTTGGAATCAGTATAACCTTCTTCAGTAGGGTATTGATCCTCCATATAGAAGTTCTTATTGGTATGGATCATGATATCATTGGAATATGATTCCCTATATAGTGGGTTGATTCTATTGGGTTTGTGGTGTACCTCAACAGTCCTGGGCATGACCCCCTATCTGAATATTAGGGTCTTTTGAGACCAGTGAACTTTCATGGGGGGGGGGGGGGGGAATGATCTTAACCTCTTATATGTTGTTTCTATAGATATGGAATGGCTCATGGATTATATTCTAACTAAACAAACATTGATTTGGGTAGAATCTTATGGCTGGCATTTGGTTTTGGCTACATAATGATGTGGTGTCCATGCTATGTATATCTCTATTTTCCTTATTTTGAATTGATTTACATATCATTTTTATAAGCCTAATTTTCATCATGATATGTGTTTAGTTTTTAAAGTTTATCCTACTAGGTATAGTAATGTTCAACTCTGCATGGGCTTTTCCCCAACGTGTCATGTCTCATGCAGATGACTGCCCATTTGACAATATTTAGGGAGGATAGGGTGTAGGTAGAGTGTAACATGATATTGACAGGTTGAGGTGTTTTCTGGTTGTTTTCATTTGAATGTAGTCCTCACCCTTGGAGTAGGTTTCAAAATCAATATTTTTTGGCTGGTCCTGTATTTAGACCCTTTTTAACTTTAAATACAACAATGAAATTTTATTTTTGTGGGATCAAATATGTATATATACATTTTTGGGGGTTTTTTTATTTTAGGACTCTGTGGGCTTGGAGATGTGTGTGTGCATAATGGTAAATTCAGATAATTAATCCCATATATGAGATATGCCTACTCGTTGTTGGACACTAGCCACTATCCTATTAGAGGCGGTCATGGGGTTGTCGTGGTTTGGACCTTAGTGGTTCGGCTCCGGATTTATTGCTTCACAATGAATCAAGAGTGAGATATGAGAGTGGTGAATGTAACATACTTTTCACGATGGATTTATGTTATAAATCCCTATTTTGTGATGTGAATCACCAATAATTCACATACACAGAAAAAACAAGTCACATCGGGTTAATTCTTGCTGAGTTACATGTTTATATTATAAATTGTGTTTATGGTGTATATATATTTTGATCCTTAAAATAATTGCATATATTTTTCGAAGTGATGCATTTTCATAGTAAATTCGACCATTACACCAAAAAAGTTCCCTATGGCAGTACTTAGCCTAGGTTCTATAGAAAATCCCACAACATCATATACACCTAATAAACATAAAAGAAAAACTCTCAAAGAAAAAAATAATGCATAAATTTTATCAGGGATGTTACATGTTATTTTTAATCATATACTGACATCTATTATCAAGGATAAAGTGACTTGATCTACATATCTATTCTAAAACTCATTGTAATGGGATCTTCAAACCCATTTAACCATGATCAAGATATATTATCCTTATATGTATGGGAAATTAGAACATCTTATTTAGATGTAGGATGATATTCTAGGATATTGTGTTATGGAATTTAGTGTCTCATGGAAAGATAATATACCATTAGTAGATTTTTCTTATAATAACTGTTTTGATGAAATGAAACATATGTGTATGTTTTTGTAATTGTGTGTTCATTCATGTATCTCTCCACATTGTTGTGTGAAAATGATATAGGATAAACTAATTCTAAATTTCCTTTTCCATGATTCTATAGATACTATTTATATAATTTTGAATCCAGTGGGTTCATCTTAGATCTTATAGAATTCAAGTACGAATCACATTCATTTACCATTTTCTGTACTGGTAAGTGACCATGTTTTTATGAATGTGTATCCATAAATGGGAAATCATAAATTGGGAATGAAATATAAATTTTCTTGTAGATATGTGGAAAATTTTGAGATACTATAAATAATATGTGACATTGCATAATAATTTTATATCCCATCATGATTTAGCATTATCCATAATGTTTTCATTGTCTGTCAATTGAAGAAGTTCTACCCAGATTGTAATCTTGTAAATAAGTGAGGCCATGGTACTCTTAATCCTCATGCGTTGTTTTTCCATGAGGAATTTCATATTTTTTATATGGAGGACTGGAATATATGGGGAAGATATATTTTAATTTTATGTGTTTTATAGCAGCATGTTCACATATAAGAGGAATCATTAGAAACAGTGATCTTTATATAAGATAAATAGTCTAATCATCTCAAATACATCACAAACCTTAGTCATTTCATTGATGGAAAACCCAATAGTGTGGATAATTTATCACCCTAACAGGTGGTTAGTCCATATTTTATGCAATTTCATTTATCTTTTTAGTAGTTGGGTTTAATTGATAGGGGTGTTCAGGGGGATGATTGGAATGGAAGTGTTAATATTGTTATAGTTACTATTTTATTCTATGACAGATTTTTCAAAACATAAATGGTTTCTTGTCAAATGAAATTTATTATATTAACGGAATGAATTATTTCCTTGTACATATTAACTATATTCCTTGTGATTCAATTCATATCATGAATATTAATCCATGGTTTAAATTTATTTGTAGGATTTTAACATAAGGTGACTTGAATTTTGGTATATAAGGTTCCTCAAAGATTCAATATGTGAAATCATATGTCATGTAGTGGATGATTTAATTTTCAACATTTTTTTATATCAATCCCCTTTAACACTCATTTTTTCAACTCGTTCACTGCATACCTTGGGATCCTATATGGTATTATTGGGTTGTCTTTTACTTATTGGAATTGCCTACAATGAATTTTTTACCATTTATCCTCGAGTAGTACGAGTACCAATGCTAATTTCGAGAGAATACCTTTAGGTACGTAGACGTTTAAAAAATTCTTCCCATATCTCTCAACTCCAAATAGCAGGGTCCCAATGGACATAAAAATGAAAATGACCATGTAAAGAGCAGGTGACTAGTGACAGTGAAGCTAAAGGGAACCTAACCTAGGGCATTAAGAAATAATGAGAAAGTAAAAGTGAACGAAATTTGAGGGGAAACATTTTTTCACATTGAATCTCATACATCCTATATTATAATTGACAATTGGAGGCATGAAATCATAAACCATCTTGGAAATCGAATACACTGCATTAGGTGCTAAGGTCCCCCCCGCCTTGAGTGACTAAGGAAAGAACCGGTATGACTATCGAAAGTGATAGCAGAAAAAATAGGGGTAGTTTTTGTAATGAGAGATACACGATTCCGAAACTCAATGGATTTGATGGATGAATGTAAAATTTCTCTATTGGGATGATAATGACTCCCACATTAACAATATCATCCAGATAGGATTCACCACTGACTGCACCACCGTTGATGTTCAAATCATGAATCAAGTTCTCAAGAAAAGGGATATCATTTCTTTCACCATGGTCCGATTCTAGAACATCTTGGGAAGTATTTTTATCCACTAACTCTCCCAATTTTTCATGTATATCATATGGAAGCTCTATGATTTGTTTACTAGATGGTTGAAGACCGACGATATGATCCTCAACAATACAAACAGAAATTGGAGATGATCATCGTGAATCATTGTAGTTGATGCATCTATCTCATGACTCTTTGTACTACTAGTTGATTTTTGAATGTGTTCATCATAGATGGAGCAGTATCATTGGTTCAGACTTTGTTCATAAGAAATTGAATGTTTTGAACAATTTTTATTCTTTATGGATTGATCCAAAACCTTGATGACTATTTAAAGATGCACATATAGGGGTGTAAACATGGTGAGTGAATGGGGAGACCTTTCATTCGGGGTTTAGAGAAGAATGGGTGGAAGCGACCTAATGGCCATGCACCAATAGTCTACACATGAACAAATGTAATTTGGTTGTGTGGGTACAATATTCCCATCATTTTACATATGTACCTCTTGCTCCTAGAAACACATGGTATATTCTCTATAACTACATATAAGATTAGAATAGAAGATTACATACCATCAGACTCATTATCGATGGTTCCCTCATTGATCCCTATATTCTTCTATGGTAATATTAAATATAGTTCGTAATAACCCGGGTTTCGAGCCTCTAAGACATTGAAATTTTCTTGATGTTATTCCAGAGCAGGGCATTGAGACGGCACGTGATTCCGAGCCCTGGTGTGTCCAGAATTAAATTTTAAGTGCGTTCACACTAGACATGGAAAATAAACTAAATAACTCCTATACGGTTGCTCGGATGATAAAACTGATGTCCGATTTGAGTCCGGAGATTTTCGTTTACCCTAGGAGGGGTGTAACTTTCACGGGTGCGACCCTTCTGTGGAAAACACCCTCAAGGGAATTTTCGTAATTTGGTGGGCCCCAAGCGTGAACTCTTTAACTTCTGAACAGAGGCTTAGATTAAAATTTTAAGACCACCTTTGCGCTCAGAACGTGGTTTTTACCCGAGAGGTGGCTTAACCCCGACCCCGTCGAAATTTCGGGTATGGGGCCTACTGGTGGAGTTTTAAGTGTTTCTCTACATAAACACTTATCCCCATCCTCCTTCTTCCCCCTTGCCTTTCCCTGGAAAAATCTCACTCAACTAAGGAGAATCATCCCTCAAGCTCCTCCTCCTCTCCAGCAAGGCGGTGGTGGCTCCGGTGGACCATTCGTGATGCTACGGGCTACGCCCTGCAAAGTAGGATCGTGTTTTTTTTCATTTTTTTATTCCTTCAACCTCTTCAAATAAATCTCATTGCATCGAAATGTTGTACAATTGTCTCCCAAATACCATAGTTATGTAGGATTCAATTCTAGATTTCCATCTCTCTTCTCGGATTGAAAAACCGAGTCCCGGGGCGGCCGGGGTGGCCCCATGAAATTTTCCGGCCAAATTATTTTTTTTTCTGGTGGTTCCAGGGATTTCTGGCTGTTGGCGCGGCGGTCTTCAGGCAGTCCGGGACGGTGGCGCGGTGACGGGCTCCCAGGCACTGGCAGCGGGCTCCCAGGATGCGCGGCACCGCTCCCAAGCGGCGGCTGCGGGCTCCCGGGCGGTGCGGCGCGGCTCCCAGTCGGCGGTGGCGGGCTCCCAGGCGGGCGTTTACGGCAGAGGTCGTCGGTGTGAGGCGCGAAGAGGGTCGCGGCACGCGACCCCGAGTAGGGGACCGAGACCCGATGAAGGTGGGTCTCTACACGAGACAACGATCGGCTGTGAGTGCCGGTGGGCGCGGTGGACCGCGGGTAAGCGGTCGGGCCGTGCGGAAGACCCGTGGGTCGGTGATGCGGACTGGGCCGGCAAGTGCGGGCCGGCCCCGGCTGGGTGGACTGGCTAGACCGGGCCGGTCCAGCCCAAAGGGGATTTACCCCCTTATCTTCAGACACCCGTAACTTCCACTACGACTATCTGTTTTGCATTTTTTTCTACAGAAGTGCAATAATCGCCTCGAGATGGATATTTTGAGATGGTCTCGGGGATTTTTAAATTCTAGAGATGGGGGCTCGGTGGCGTGACGCGCTCGTTAAGTACCTCACCGGGATTCTTCTTTCAGATGGCATGAACACATCTAGAGTCTGTTTAAGGCGCCATCAGCGGCATTATGACCCTGGCGTTGAGACGATGTAGACCGTTGTGGTTTCAAGCGTTGAATCTGAAGTAGAGGTGTGGGCCCCATGGGCCACCTTTTAAGTTGTGAGCAGCATTTTACGTCTTTTTCATTAAACGTCCGTTCAGGGCAAATGAGTTGTCATTTTGACGTGTTTTTTTGATAGAATCACGATGGCGCAGTTCGCCCGACCCCTTTCGAGACCGAGGTGTGGGACCCACGAGACGCCGTATGGGCATAAAGCATTGTTGAATAAATTTTTCATTGGGAGTCTGTTTTGAGTGAGTAAGTAGTCTATCTCACGTGTTTTTCTGTAAGGATTACAACGGTGTAATATGTTTCGGTGTGCGGAGCCTTTTTTGAGATCTTATTAAATATGGAAACATGAAAGCGCGTTTGTCAGAGGTTCCTTTGACACACTCTGAACCAATTCACGATAGATATGTTAGTGACACCCATTGATGGCATGAGCAACACGGAGTTATCGGGCCAGTTTCGGGTTTACCCTCCAGTGGGGCTGGGTAGTGGGTTACCCACTAGTGTATCTGGGTATACCCTCCAGTGAGGCTGGGAAGTGGGTTACCCATTGACCTTAGGGTTTACCCTCCAGTGGGGCTAGGCAGTGGGTTACCCATTGACTTTAGGGTTTACCCTCTGGCGGTGCTGGGCAATGGGCTACCCATTGACTTTAGGGTTTACCCTCCAACAGGGATGGGGAGTGGGTCACCCAATGAGTTTTTGTGTTTACCCTCCAGTTGGGATGGGTAGTGGGTTACCCGACGACTTCTTTTAGACTCGGCCCCTTTCGATGTGGATAGTCAGTGCCTTTTCTTTGTTATTACCGAAGAGGGACTCTTGGTGGTATGGATTAGCGATGAGGCAGCTTTGACGTGTGAGATTGTTGGGCTTCGGTGATGGCCACCCTTAGAACTATTGGTGTCTTATCCTGGGCTGATCTTGGAGATGGAGATCAACTTATGCACATGTTCAGGTTTCTTGTAGAGAATATATATATACACCCTACTTTTTTTCCCACCCCTTGGGTTCAGTTACTCTCCTTCTAGGATTGGTGAAGACATTTGGGGTATGCCACGTGCTTTCCGTGTCTAGATACTCTTGGTTGGGATGAGTCTACTTCATTTCTTTTGTTGGGTTGAGCTTCACTCTCTCTATTGTACACTTACATTGTACTTTTTTCTATATATCACTCACCATTTAGTACCTCCTTTGTTTCTCCCTTGAGAATTTTGGGCATCCTACTGAGTATCTTTATAATCACCCCTGCTTGGGCTTTTCCCACACTTGGTGTGCCCTTGTAGAAGATGGACAAGTCGATTGAGACTACGGAGGAGTGTAGAGGACACCAGAGCTTGGGATGTGTTCGGTAGTTGTAGTATGACTTTCAGGTGTGAGACTCACCAGCTGTTTACTTTCATTTACCTATTTCCATGTTGTGGAACCTTTCTGGATGGGCACCTGTTTTTTCCTTTACTGTTCAGTTATCTTGTCAGTATAATTCATCACTTTATTTTTCTCTATTTAGATGTTGATGCATGACTGTGTTTGGGTTATAGTTGTTTGTCCTTCGATTTTATTTCGACTCTACACTTCTACATCGAGTGGAATATGTGTGTGTGTACAGGTACTTAGGCAAAGGCCTCCCTGAGATTGTTACACCATCGGCGCTTGTCACTAGCCCATGGCCTATGGAGGCGGGCTTGGGGTAGTTGTAGCTTGAGACCGATAGGTTCGTGTTGTGAAAATGTGGTATCAAATGTGGTTCATTCTTTGGGGCATTGTTCGGACTTCCCTAAAAAGGAATTGGTTGGGATTTATGGAAATAGTGTCGACGTGTATCGAGAGCGGCTCTCAGGCCAGGGAGTCCAATAATGGTACGGGTGGCCGGCGTATCCATTCACCGGGACCCTGATAACCCGCTTGTCGACTCGGCACGCTGAGACATTTGTTGCAGGGAACATTAGAACATGCATTTGGTAGGATTGAGTCTTTCACTGTCCTTGTTGAGTCAGATCCCCTTTGGGATTACAGTTATATATATATTCTCATCTGATCGCGGTAATCCTTGATAATTTTCAAGATTCCCCCACGAATGCAGCCAGCCAGGTTACCCTCTCAATTTCGTGATGACGACCTGGAGAGCGATAAGGCATCAGTTTAGGGACCCTAACATGATCCCCTTCCACCCAGCACTTCAGCAGTAGCCCCTCCACCTGGAGAGTGACAGTTAGTACTGGCAGCAGAGGATGAGGTTGAGCACAGGCTAAGTGCACTCTGAGACTTCCAGCGTCAGTGGCCACATAAGTTCCATGGGGACCCGGATCCCCAGGCAGTGGAAGACTAGCTAGAGTACATGGACTGACTTTTGAGGCTACTATAGACACCCGTGAAACAGATGGTAGCCCTAGCTACCAGCCTTTTCCTCGGGATGACCGGGTGTTAGTGGAGGTTAGTTATGTAGACCCACGAAGTGTCATCTCTCACGTGGGATAGCTTCTAGTAGCTCTTATGGGAGGAGTACTCCCCCTCTTGTTTACGCTCTGTTCAGATTTAGGAGCTTCTGGATCTGAAATAGGGGGGGTTGACCGTGGCGCAGTACTCGTCCCAGTTTATTCAATCTGACATGATACTTGTAGGATATGATCCACGATAGTTACTTCTGGGTGAGGAAGTTTGAGAAGGGTCTTCGTAGGGAGACCCATGCTAGTGTAGTACCCCTGTGCATCCCTACTTTTGCCATGGTGCTAGAGTAGGCGCTAATGGGAGAGAGCTTACTAGCTGAGGGACGCCAGCTAGAAGGGCCGAGAAGTGGCAATATCAGTGCAGAGTCATCGGCAGCAGGCAGGTGGCAGAGGGTAGAGCCTCAGTCAAGGAGACCCTTCTGTGAGTAGACTCAGGGGCAGGGTCGTACAACGCAATGGATTTGTAGTGAACCAGGGAAGTCGGGAGAGAGTCGGTGTTATGCTTGTGAAAGACGGGGTCACATAGCACGGGATTGTCCGAACAGGCATAATGAGCAGCCGGGGAAGGTAGTGGGTGCACCACAGCGGTAGAGGCAGCGCCATGAAAAAGGATCTCCCATGAGAGTACAAGGAGGTCCTCAAGGAGGTGGCGCAGGCAGAGCGGTAGGACATGGAGATCCGGGACGTAATTTCAAGGTCCTTCCACTGCCACCATCGGGCGGCCCACGCCAAGATCATGGAGGTGGCAGTAGGGGCCGTGGACAGCTTCAGGATATGGGTGTTTGTGACCCCCAGCACACGATATGGTCCGAGATACGGTTTGTGTTTACTCTATGATTTCTTCGATACTAGTAGACACAGGCGCCAAACACTCCTTTATATCACTTCTTTTAGTACAGGAGTTGGAGCTTCCATTAGAGGTGATGACACCTACACTTAGCCTCAAGGTTCCTACGGGAAGTGCCTTGTTGGTGACCTTTATCTATAGATAGTGTGAACTATCGTTCGGAGGAGGGAGTTTCATGTGGGACCTACTAGTCTTCACAATAGAACCTTACAACGTCATCCTGGGCATGGATTGGTTTTCTATGGTTCATGCCAAGATCGAATGTCCTCGCAGACGAGTCAGAGGAGTGCACACTGATGGGATGAGGTTCACCATTCAAGGTGAAAGAGACCTCATGGCAGAGCAGATGGGTACTTTGAGTAGGAGACCATGACCTTTTTCTCACCAGTTGGGGAGCATGGCTCTCAGAGTAGTAGATGCCATAGGTTCCTGGATCCCTACTGTTGTAGAAGACTACAAGGATTTATTTCCTGAGGATGTCCCGGGACAACCTCTGAGGCGAGAGATGGAGTTATGTATTGACTTGCAGTTGGGGACGGCCTCGATTTCATGTGCAGCATATCAGATGGCACCCATAGAGCATCGGGAGCTATGACTTCAGCTGGATGACCATTGTGAGAAGGGACTCATCAGTCATAGTGTGTCCCCCTGGGCAGCTCCAATTTTGTTTGTGGAAGAGGTATATGGGAGTCCGCGGCTTGGTGTGGATTATCGTCGCCTGAATCAGGCCACGATAAATAAAAAGTACCCTTTTTGAGGATTGATGACCTCTTCGACCATTTGAGAGGGGCCAAGTGGTTCTCCATGATTGAACTTCTATTTGTCTACCACCAGTTGTGGGTTCGTGAGGCTGACATCCCGAAGTTCACATTCCATTGTCTTTATGGGCATTACAAGTTTCTGGTGATTCCCTTTGGCATGACGATTGCACTCTCCGTTTTCATGGTTTTGATGAATAAGATCATCTAACCGTACTTGGACCGGTTTGTGGTTGTCTTTATTGACGCCATACTCATCTACTCTATGACGGAGGAGGAGCATGTGGAGCATTTTAGGATTGTCCTAGACTTACTTTGGGAGCACCAGCTATATGGGAAGATCTGAAAGTGTCAATAATTGATTCATGTGGTTCACTTTCTGGGGCATGTCATTACAGATCATGGATTGGCTATAGATCATCCAATGATAGAGGTGGTGCTTTATTGGGAGACACCCAAGAATGTGTCATAGGTGCGGAGCTTCCTTGGTTTGGCAGGGTACTACATGAGGTTTGTGGAAGATTTCTCGAAGATTGTTTCCCCTTTGACAACGTTGGCGCAGAAGGGATGCCTATTCACTTAGACTGAAAAGTTCCATAATGTCGTCGAGGAGTTTAGACAGAGGCTCACTAGTGCTCCAGTGTTGAGGCTGCCAGAGGAGGGCGTTGAGTTCATGGTATACTACGACGCTTCAGGAACTGGGCTCTGGTGCGTGCTGATGCAGTAGTGAAAATTGATTGCATATGGGTCGAGGAAGTTCAATCCTTATGAGTAGAATTATGTGACTAACGATTTGGAGTTTTTAGCGGTGGTTTTCACCTTGATGTTATGGAGACACTACTTTCTGGGTGAGTGTTTTGTGGTCTACGCCAACCACCAGAGCATCAAATACATATTCTCTCAGAGAGATTTGAATCTAAGGAAGAGGGGATGGCTAGAGTTTTTGTAGGACTATGATTTTGAGATAGTCTACACTCCCAGAAGGGAAATGTAGTAGTAGATGCCCTTAGCTAGAAGTACCATGCTCGTTTAGTGCGGGAATCTTCAGAGCAGTTGGCCTACCTATAACTGAACTTGGTGGAGCAGGATAGTATGGCTTTTCTGCAGTCAATGGTGTTGACTCCTTCTCTCCTTGAGCATGTGAGAGAGTCACAGCTAGGGGATGTTTACAGCGAGGTACTGCGTGATCAGATATCCATGGGCGATGCACCCGATGGGTATACTGAAGGAGGGAATCCCGAGATCTTGTTCTAGGGGCGAGCTATAGTACCATTGGAGATGTGGGGGGAGGTGATGTGGGAGTTCCACACTTCTCACTTGGTTGTACATCCTGGTGTGGGGAAAATGTACAGAGATCATCAGTGGAAGTTTTGGTGGTCTGGAATGAACTGGAGTATAGCTGAGTTTGTTTCTTGATGTCTTACTTGTCAGTAGGTGAAGGTAGAGCATCAGGTTCATGAAGGTTTGTTGCAGCCCCTTTATATCAAGGAGTGGAAGTGGTGTGGAATATCTATGGATTTAGTCAGAGGGATTCCATGCACAGTGAAGGGCCATGACACCATTTCGGTGATAGTGGACCGACTCATGAAGTCATAGCACTTCCATGCCATCAGGGAGTATAGTTTGGTGGAGACTCTAGGGCATCTGTATGTTCAGGAGATTGACCTCCTTCATGGAGTACCCTCAACGATCGTCTTCGATCGTGACGTGTGGTTCCTGTCGCGATTGTGGCGAGGAATGTAGGAGGCAGTTGGGACACAGTTGTGGATGAGTGAAGCTTTTCACCCCCAGACCGACTGGCAGACAGAGCGCACTATCCAGGTGACAAATGATATGCTCAGGGCGTGCATGTTAGACTTTGGCCTGAGCTAGGAGGATCACCTACCCTTGGTGGATTTCACGTACAACAACAGTTACCACTATACTATCAGTATGGAACATTTTGAGTCCCTCTACGGGAGACCCTTCAGGTCACCATTGTGTTGGAGGGAGGTTGGAGAGACCTCCCTCGTGGCCCTAGAGTTGGTGTAGGCGACGACATAGAAGGTACAGTTCATTCATGAGTGGATGAGGATAGCTTAGAGAAGACAGAAGTCCTACACAAATCATTATCGCAGGCCTTTGGAGTTCGAGCAGGGAGACTGTGTCTTTTTTAGAGTATCTCCACAACGTGGGACATGGAGGTTTGGCTGGGGATGCAAGCTATCCCAAAGGTTCATTGGGCCCTTTTAGATCGTGTGAAGGGTCGGTGAGGTGTCCTACTATCTTGCCGTACCACCACATCTGGAGAGGTTGCATGACGTCTTCCATGTGTCACATCTAAGGAAATATGTGCATGACCCCACACACGTTATCAACTAGGAGAGCTAGACATTGAGGATTGATCCACCTTTGCAGATCACCCGGTGGAAATTGAGGACCGACAGGAGAGAACAATGCGTGGAAAAACCATTCCTTTGGTTCGTGTGGTGTGGAAGCATGGGAGGGTGCAGGAGAGAACCAGGGAACGGGAGAGCCAGATGCGGGCTCTGTATCCTGAGTTGTTTTTGTAGTTTTGTTTTTAGGGGATGAAAAACTTGATGGATAGAATGATGTAATAAACCTTGTTTTTTTCCTGTAAGACTTTGAAATTTTCTTGATATTATTCCAGAGCAGGGTGTTCAGACGGCATGTGATTCTGAGCCATTGTGCGACCAGAATTAAATTTTAAAGGCATTCACACTAGACACTCTAAATAAATGTAATAACTCCTAAACGGTTTCTCGGATGGTAAAACCGAGGGCACAGTTGAATCCGAAGCATGTCGTTTACCCTAGGAGGGGTGTAACATTCGCGGGCGCGGCCCTTCTGTGGAAAACGCCATCAGGGGCGTTTTCGTAATATGGAGGCCCCCTGGCGTGAAATTTTTAACTTCTGAACGGAGTATCAGATTAAAATTTTGAGACCACCATTGCGCTCAGAATGTAGTTTTTACCCTATAGGTGGCTTAACCCCGACCCCGCCGAATGTTCAGGCACAGGGCCTACTGGCGGGGGTTTAAGTGTTTCTCTACTTAAACACTTCTCCCCCCTCCTCCTTCTTCCCCTTTCCTCTCACTAGATAAATCTCTCTCAACTAAGTAGCAACCTCCTGGAAGCTCCTCCTCTTCTCTGAAAAGGTGGTGTTGGCTCCGGTAGAAGTAGTCTCTAGACAGATAGGTAGTGACCAGTTATGGTTTCACAAAATATTCATCTAGTGTATCAAGAAAGATAAGTCTCTAAAGGTTGCGCATGTGATTGAAAATCTCACACAACATGTCCAATTTCAGATCATCAGATAGATGTATCTTCCATTTAATAATTGAATTTGTTCTATGATATTTACCTTCCATATGGGTGCACCGGTTTATCAATGAAATCTTGGAAACCAACATATTCTAGTGTACCAAATAATAGTCATATCATAGATTTAAAATTATTATTCTCTCTGGAGAAAGAAGAAGAAGGATCACATTAACCTTAAAGGATTACAAGAAAAGACCTATGTTGAACATTATATAATATTATAAAAAATTAATGTAGGAAAATATGACTAACTATATAGACATAGCGAGGGAATGTGGTAGTAATTCGAACAAAATAAATTGAGCAACCTCCATCCACCTTTCACTGAGTGTCTGCATGGTAGTAAAATAGATGGTTTTGGTTGGGTAGAACATGGACTAATGAAGCCACCCAATTAAATGGTGATCCCCTCTTAGTGATATACGACCTCTCTAGATAACTGATATGGCCTCCCATGACTAGATGCATAGTGATATCTTCTATGCCCAAGATCCCAAGTTGTTTGATTGGGTGATCCCAGTACCCACTAGACACGTACACCAATTGGATACTTGGCATCGATATTGAGACATATAGTCTACCTGGGTGTGAAAACCTTGGCTAAATTTATCCTGACAACAGAACACCATTTCTATCTATTTTAACAGTATGGTCCTTCCCGACATTCATAGATGAAACTATACCTTCTGAATGCAGCTGTTGACATTCCATTCCATAAAAGAGTCTAAAAAATGACAAAGGGAATCCCCATATAATGAAAAGGGAAAAATATTTGAAGAAAATCAAGATTTTAAAAGGTGTGAATTTTGCATCGCCCAAGTCTAGCCAAAACACCTTTGGCATGCAAGGTACTTGCATGACACATTCTAGCGCGCAAGTCACATGCATTCCCAATTTTATTTCACCCAATTTCACATATTTTCCTATAAATAGACCCTTAGGGCTTTCATTTTTATGGAAAATTTTCCATGAATCTCAATTGCTACTATGGTCTCCCTAGTACTTCACCCCAGTCTTCCAAAACTTTCAAATTAGTTCATGAATACCTTGAGTGGAGGATTTAATAGAGGATCATTGGACTTAACTCATTTTAGTGTTTGAAGACCATAACACTTGTGTTCCTAAAGCACCCATCCTCCCCAAGTCAAAAATACATCCTCATCGCTTAATCATTTTATAGAAACTTGAGTTCCCACTTCTAAGACCACCTGTGAATACTCTTGAAGGCCTGAGAAAGGTCTCGCCCAAGTATTAACATACAGGTTGTTCATCTCTTAAGTGAACCTCAGGTCACCCAAGCCTACATACGCACCCATACTTGTGTGCCTCTACCTACATGGTCACCCCTCTTTGATTCACATACTCTCTTCAGTCTACATTCCATCAAGCCTTCTTCAAAGAAATTCAAGGCAAGGCTTCTTCTTCCTTGGCTACCTTGTCTGAATGGGATTATATTGAGACCTCATCCAAAACCTTGAAACTTATCAAACCTTTTAGAAAGTCACATCAGCAGGTCTACTATTTGGGTTTGTATTTCCATAGTTAGAGGTTTCCCACAGTTGTTTTATAAGGGATTTAGGATACAAGGAATGTCTGCAGGTTTCTATATCCATAGTCACATGGACCCTTCTCCTAGAAATAGTGTTGGGAAGTTCCCGGTTTGGAGGAGGGTTTGGGTTCTGACCTCTCCCTTCTTGAATATAAGGCCCAGAACCTTAGTTCTCTGGTAGGTAAAGGACAGTTCACACTTTATATTCTATGTAAGCATAGGAGAGTTCTCCCTCCCCTACCAGGATCAATTTTAGGGCAACCAACTTGGTGTAAGCCCCTAAACATGATCCCTTCTTCTAATCATTGCACCCTTTTCCAATGTAAAGTGAATAGAGGTAAGGCTTGTTGCCTCACCCTCATCCACCGTCACCGCCATAGGTGCGCCCTCTATCACCAGCGGAGGAGGAAAATTTTTCAAAGTGTGAGTTCCTTTGTTTAATATTTAACATCCTCTTGTTTATAACACCTAGCATGACTCACATGGGCTTAGAGATTTTCCATGTTCACAACACATGAACAATTGAGGGAACCATGATAACTATGATTCCTATTCAAACCAGGATTCATAGGAAGCCCTTTCAGGGTCCAAGATCACTGGATATACTCTTTAAGAATCTAACCCGAATTCCCATAATCTGGGAATCCTCCTTAGGTATAAGACCCAAATTAAACCCTCAAATCACAAAGGAATCCTTTTCAGGGTGTATGCGTGAAACACAATTCTCTCAAAGGACTATACTCTCCTATGAGACTTATCGAACTACGTGGTCTTTGATTCCCATTTATATGGGATACCTATAAAGCCTCATTGTGGTTCAAATCCAATACCTTAAATCAACCCTGTTCTCCTTGGGCCATATTCCCAACCGGGACTGTTCCTACATGGAAACCCATATCTTTTCTAAGTTCCTAGGGCTACTTCAGTATAATTCTCACACTATGTTTATGACTTATAACCTTCCTCATATTTTTCCATACCACATGACAT
This sequence comes from Viscum album, assembly GCA_963277665.1. Taxonomy (NCBI): domain Eukaryota; kingdom Viridiplantae; phylum Streptophyta; class Magnoliopsida; order Santalales; family Viscaceae; genus Viscum; species Viscum album. Next base: position 880,967,094 of record OY728129.1, on the reverse strand, counting down.
AAAACTGTATGGCTAGGTCCTTATCACATGAAATTAAAAGGTATGATGTGTCCCATTCAGCGGCACCGAACTACGAGGGTTCTGATTCCTTTCACTAAGATATGTAGGTATCCCATTTTATGGGAATAGTCCCAAAATCAAACCAAACCTTCATCTCCCTAGATGAAACTAAATTCCATAGTGCCCCACTGAGTGGAATAAAAACTAGTATCATCATTACAATGATTAAAACAATCATGAAATAGTATATTAGAGGATACCATTCATGGAGAACCTCGAATACATATAGATATATCCATAAATGAATATAATTGAAGGAATACTGATGATTCTAAATTTTACACATGTTAATAAGTGATTGTAAAATCTAAGGGAAACTTATGTTATGCTTGCTGAATTAATAAGGATTCATGAAAATATCTTAAATTATCAAAGAGAGTCCCGGAGTAGACAATAATTCCCCCCAAAATGGTGTGACGAGTCTGACCTCCCATCCTCTCAACCAATGTACATTCCTATGTATCGTGATGTTCAAACATAACAAACACATTCCTTTAGAAAGCAGGTCCCCTATGGATAAATACCTATTCGATGTTTTTGGTTCCATAAATAAATCCGATGGAAACTGCCTAGAAGCAGTGATTCTTAAAACTAGAATACACATTTCAAGGACCTACGAAACAAAAATGGTGAACATGATGTGAATCCTTGACCAATTTTATAATTTTACCCACCTGTTAGGCCCCTATAAATTGATAAAGGAGGTCCATACAATGGAATCAATCACACATGTATCCATCTAAAAAGTTGTTTATTTAATGGATTTTATTGTTATTCTCATGTTTTTCTCATAATTCCCTTCACTCCAATATGGATTTCTTATAAAAAAACATCTGTGAACATCCTAACTGTTGATCAAGTTGAATCCACATCCACGGGAAGGAAGTCATCACCAATGAAACGTTTTCAACACTGGGTCTCAAATATGCTGGTGAAGAAATATAACCGAAACGATAAAATCCTTACTTTGGAGGCTGCTTGGCAGGCCCTGTAGGTCAATAAAAATCCTTGATCATCCAGCCAACGATGACCAATGATCAAGAATCAGATAGTGAAAACCACCATCTTCAACTGTTTTGGGTCCTTATCATTAGAGCGCAATTTTAATTTCTTCCTGTAATATAGGGAGGTGAATTAAGTGGCCACTCAAGAACTCAATTCAAGTCTGGAGAAGTCCTTCCCGAGGACTCCCACAAGCAATCTCCACCAAAAAATCATGCAGTAGTGAACCCCCCAACATGATGGGGGTGTTGCCTCTAGACGTTTGGCCCAGGTCTCTCATACCAGGGTATTGAATACGAACTGCTGGGGACAACGTCTGTTCAGTAGGGAGCATGTTTTTACCTCTACCCCTTTCAGAGAATCTCGTCAACGAAACATGACGGGAAACAAAGAGTGGGCACATACACCTATCCGTCCTAATTTTTTTTGTCCAACAATCATTTTTGGAAGAAACCCACCAATACCATGAGATAAATCTGGTAGAGCACTATGAATAGGGACATACACCTGCTTACAAATAATCAGTTAGTCATCAGGCTCGTCTGACTCCATTTAAAGAAGCCCACCAATCTAATGTGATGGAAACTGGTAAAGATAAACATACACCTGTTTACAATCACCAATTATACCAGCAGTCTCGTTTTCCAGTATTGAAGGAAGGTTGTCAACCATACATGATGGGAAACATCTAGCCGACACATATACATTCCAATAATCATCAAGTCTTCCAACAGTCTCATTTGGTATCACCCGGAGATATCAATCGGAAAGCTCTAATGACAAATTTGGGGCAAATCCAACTCTCTTCCCCCATACTTGAGTATGTTCAGTACCCTTTGACAGAAAAAGGAGGATAGGAGAAGGCATATAATCCTACTCTAGATAAAAAATGGAATTATATTCCCATTCTAGCCACTGAAGTCACCAAACACATCTTTTCAATGGTGAAAGAGAAAACAAAAATCACTGCCCATATTCTGGAAGCATGCAAGGACATTATAATAACCACTTCAGCAGTACTAGGGTAAGAGACACAGAAATATATCCCCACACATGGGATGACACATCAACATTCCATCCCTGAATAGATACACCCCTATGTTCCAGTCTAAGAGTTTTATGGGGTATACTCCCTCATATCATATGTACAACATGATCAGGAAAATTCATCATTTCCAAGTGGATGTAATCGGTCGATTTTGGTAACCACTACAAGGAATGCACATAAAATTGACCATAATAACCACTTTTCCCAAAAAGTGGCCCCAACTAAGTACAAGAGAACATCCAAGAAGAAGTATCTCCATGTACTGTTGGAAAATCAAGAGTCCGGCTGCGATTTTGATCCTCTTAATGCTGGAGTTCTTGAATCCCTTGGATATTTATCTGTTGCAGCTCATCATCCTATCATCTCATTACCATATTATGATAGTGGTATTAGTAATTCTGAGGTTCCTCATTGGAAACTTCATCATAAAGGCTTTCTTAATAAAAATTATGTCAATCCAGAGTGCCTATCTCGGGATGAGATCCATGGTAACCCTCTGTGTGTCCAAAAGACCAAGGAGCAAGAAGAATTATCCCTTACTGTAATCCACCATGGTGATCCTCCCCATGATGGAATTCACTGTAAAATTTCTCTCCACAGTAGTATTTCACATTTTCAAGATAATTTACTAGTTGAAAATGTAGTGATTACGAATCCCTCTTATCTCAAGGCACTTGCAAAAAAAAGGATAGTCATGCCTGATTCCTTGTCATTGACATGTGAAGCACTTTCTCAACTAGAATACATCTTAAGGGAATGTTCTTTCTCCGAACCTCCATTGGGTAATTTTTCTTCTAATAAAAAACATACACTTTGGTAAGATCATGTGGAACGACCTCTAGTTAAAGACGATGAGGATGTTTTAAACATGAGGAAACAATTGGCTAAGGGATTAGTACTCATCATGTTCTGGCCTTTGGAAATTTCTTATTATAACATTCCAGAATTAATTGCATAAGATTGCATTCATGATATCCGCCTCAATCTATAGAAGACTCTTCTTCATTGGAAAACCAAATTATTACAATATGATGAATATCAAAATCATGTAAAGGTAATAAAAGGGTTGAAACACCAAATTGAATTGGCATCTCTCTCAATTTCCCAACATCCAAATGTTTAAAAATAAAAGAGAATCCTTCAGCATGCATGACTCAATGATATAAAGAGGCTAAACCAGTTAATTTCTGATTCCCCATATAATGTTCATATCATAGGATAGGGTGAACAAGAAGCATTCAATTTCACTAAATTCTAAAGTTAGAAAAGTCCGCCAAAAGTGGTCTTTGGAAATGTTATTGGCCACGGTTAGCCACAATCAATAGATTTTGTATGTAGTTAAATGTATGTGCAAGAAAAGGCCCCAACCATCTCTCATCAATGTTAAGACCAAAGAAAAGAAGTTGTTGAGTTTCTTTTACATCATGAATCTATGAATCTTGATCTGGCGTCTTGCTTAGTGGATGTCAGGAATTAGAGAATTCAAATGTATAAATTAAAAAAGCGATCTTCCAAAACAGGTAATTTGAGTGGTTGTCGGATAAAGCAGTCAGCTAATGTCAGAACAAAAATTCACAAAATCAGAAGATCAGTTACAAGAATTTCATCCATATAAGTTTAATATTCACCCCATCTTGCAAGGATGGTGTCTCATTTAATTAAAACATAAAATTCATTAAGAAAAGTTCAAATATTTGAAGAATAATAATAGGAACAGCCCCAGCCTGCAGGGATGGGAGATTTTTCACATCTGCAATCCCCCTTAATGGAAAACATATTTCTCTTGATTAGGGATGAAGCCTCAATGAAAGCGTACTACTGAACTATTGAAGTATTCCCTTCAAGTTAGTAACCTCTAAACATTTTCCAGAAATTCATTATATAAGATAACATGGTCTCATGGAAGATACAGAGGGAGACGATCTAACAAAAATACTGACAGAATGCCATCGATGCATTATGTGTCAGTGAATTTCATTAACACCACTATAGAAGATCTTCTAGAAAATGAGTCCAATTTAAGGGAATCATTGGATGAAGTTATTTTCCATATTATGGTACACACGGAGGAAATTGAAGAAGGTGTTCATACCTAAAATCAAATCCTTTACCATAATCTATTTATATATTTAAATAACCAACTCCCACCCCTCCGAAAGGCATTTAACAAGGGGATACGAAAAAGTAAAATTGCATCTCACTTTTCCACTATATAAGGCCAATCCATTTTTATTGAAAAGATATTTTCACAACAAGAAGATGAAATGAAGGAGTTGAAATGAATCAATACAGAGATACTTCGAAGCAACATTTCTGGTAGATGTACTCGCCAGACAGGTCCCTAACTTACATATCATGTAGTATCACCTCAGAAAATATGATTTTTAGTAACTACAGATGCAGATAATGAATTCCCTCCATTGGGTACACAATCAAGGAAGGATCATATAAATCCTAATAGGCATGTTTTCATTGGTTATATAATGAAAATATCAGCACCACCATCAGTGGTTTTGCTGGTCGTTGCACCAACTCATTCTCCAGTTGTCACTACTGGAAATCAGATCTTTCCCAACACTTATATACACCCTTTCCCAACGGTTCTCCCAAACCGTTGGGAAAGACCCCCCCTTTCCCAACGGTTTGGAAGAACTGTTGGGAAAGGGGTGTTTTTGAGGCCCCTTTCCCAACGGTTCTCCCAAACTGTTGGGAAAGACCCCCCCCCCTTCCCAACAGTTTGAGAGAACCGTTGGGAAAACTCACCCCAAATCCAACATCCACCTCCTGGAAATTTCCACCTGTCCCAACGGTTCTCAAAACCATTGGGATAGGTCTATCCCAACGGTTTTGAGAACCGTTGGGACAGATTCTTTCATTTCTTCCAGGTCTTCTACCCGAGAACATTATATAAATCTTAATTTTAAATAATTATGATAATACATATATATATTTATGAAATTATGTTTACAAAAGTGATGTTACCTTAGTGGTTAAGTCGTTCGATTATAAACGAGGGGTCCTGGGATCAAATCCCAGCGGATGTTTTTTTTTAAATACATTTACCAACGGTTTTATAACTGTTGGAATAGATTTTCATATTACTTATACCAACGGTTTTAAAAACCGTTGGGATAGGTCTATACCAACGGTTTTGGGAAAACCGTTGGTATAGACCTATCCCAACGGCTTACTTCGCAACGGTTCTCCAAACCGTTGGTATAGGTTAGTATTCTACTAGTGTGTTATACCAGCACAGGTTACAGCTCATTCATATGTTTCCCAAATGATTATTAACACAATTAAGGAATTCATGACTCGATTGGAAGCTGTGGAGGAACTAAGTGCATCAATTCCGCTGGAAAAGAGAGCTTACCCTAAAAGGGTGGGTGTTGTTCCTCCCCCACCAAATTTTGTGAACACTAAATTCCCAATATTTAATGGTTTAGGAGATCCGTAACAATACTTAACACATTTCATTTCTCATTGCGATCCAATTATGGGAACTCTTTAACTGCAAGAAGCAGTAACGGTTATGTGTTTTATGCAGTCATTATAGGGATAAGCTTTTGTATGGTATACAAGCTTACAATATCGATCAATTACTGGATAGGAAGATCTCAGTCATAAATTCCATCTTCAATTTAGCTCATCGCTACCAAAGATGACACTTTTTCATCTTACCAATTTTAAAAATAAGGGATAATGAAATTGTTTCATATTTCAATGCATGATGGAAAGGATTAACATATTCCATAAGTCCAGTACTCCCTCAAGAATAATTGATGCCAAATTGTGTGGCAAATCAATGTGATGAGTTAGGCACACCGTTGATCCCTATGAAATACACAGAAGTGTTTCAAGACCTTACTGCAACTAATAAAAAGATAGAAGACTATATTATAGAAACTAATACTAAAACTCATGTAATTCCATCAGCTCCAATGAGGATGATAGGAATGACAGAAGCTGCTACAGTTACACTCAAGCAGGAACATGTACCTACTTCTACTTCAATAACCTCGTCATACTGAAGGGATCCGCCTTCTTAGCATCAGCAAAAACGACCGCCTCATCATGATGATCAAAAATATCAAATATAGAAACTGTTTGAGGAATTAAAGAATAATTTTTATTCTTTCCAGAATTAACATGTTCATGGTTACTTCATCACAACTCTAGAAAACAATTTATTTCAGTTACCATGGCCGAAGAAACCAAATAAAGAAGGAGATGAAGATATTTCAAATTATTTTCCATTCCACTAGATGTTAGGGAATCCCATCTAGGAATGTTTTGTTTTCAATGACCTATTACAAATAATTGTATATTCTTGACATGTGAAACTGAAAAAAAATTCAACTCAAGTAGCATGTGTTACCGCTACTGATCTAAAGAAACAAAGCTAATTGTAGGAAGTCAAATGTAAAAATCTGCAGAAATATGATGATTGGATGATCAGGAAAACGATCAACCGAACTCATTCCATTTTACAAACATAGTTGAAACAACCGATTGTGTCTTCTACAACTTATACAATAGTAAACCTACCCTCATCCTATGGTCGTTCCTCAAAGAAGAGAGATGTTGAGAAGGAAAAAAGAGCACTCAGAAGAAGATGAGATCATATTAAGGCCAATGTTGTCCTTGACCCTGGTAGATTTCATGCCATCTGTTTCAAAATCATAGGCACCACCCCAAAAAATAGTACAACCAGAATTAACCCATCATGAATAATATTCATCAGATGAAGAGTTTATCTTTGGTTCCATAAATGTTATATAATTAAGATATCCTTATAATGATGATGATTCTGATTATAATGATCCAGAATTCATTGTACATAATTTGGAATCCAGAGGAAGAGGCTAGGGTCGAGTATACAGGGTAAGACGTGGGAATTCCAGAAACCACCTTCTTAATTCTACCCCCGGATCGAACTATATATGCGGTAGAAACTTGTGGAAGAGTTCTTCAGTGGGCTCAATATGAACAATGAGTTTATTCCATGAAGGATATGTTCCATTCTGAAATTATTATCTTATAATATCGATTAGAAGTCAAATAATCTTCCAATCAGTAAATTAATAGACCTATTCAGTCTAATTTACCAAAGACATGAGTTTTTCTATCTTCTGATCTGACACAGAATACGTCTACATCAGAAGTATCAACTTCCAAAGCACCTACAAATCCACATTTTCATGCTATAAAACGTATACCATTGGACCAAAAGTATGATTTCATGAAGCAATTGGACCATGTACCGATCAAGTTATCAATTATGAATTCTTTGAATATGTCAAAAGTTTTTAGAGAAGCACTCATTGAGGATTTGTTATGTTCACAAGAGTTTGAAACTGAAGTTGATGCAGCTGAGGATTACCATATAGAGAATGATCCAAAAGAATGTCATGTAGTCATATCTTTTACAGATGAAGATGAATAAGATGTTGTACATGGAAATATCAGAACCTTGTATTTATCTAGAAAGGTAAATGGAGTATACATCCTACGAGCCATCATTGATAATGGCTCCAGAGTCAACCTCATTCCCATTCGTACAATTCATTGATTGGGCCTAATTGAATCTGACTTATCTTCATCCACATTAATGTTGCAAGCTTATGATAAGAATGAGAAAGAACCTCTCAGTGAAATTGCCATCAAAACTCATTTTTTAGATCTTGTATCAAATTCAGAATTCATAGTTGTTCTTCATGACACAACATTCAATATTCTACATGGAAGGCCTTGGATGCATCAACATGCAGCCATACCTTAGTTATACCGACAATGTCTTAAATACTATTTCAATGATCAAATCGGAACATTCTATGGTGAAAAGCATCCATTCAAAACGTGTGAATCCCAATACATTGAGGAAGAGTTTTATCACACAAAAGGAATGAGATCGATGACAAAAGAGATAACCAGATTAAATGCTCCAAATGAATAGGAAAAGGTCATAGAAAATCCTTTCATACATTTTAGTAGAGATTATGTGCTACCCATATATGAAATTGAAAGTGTAAACCAAATCCAACCACTCATACAGTAACTTCCATAATGTCAATTGTGGAAACATAGCATGATTGCACGGGAGATATTAGTGATTCACCAGGTAGTGATTGATGCTTAAATGGAGATGTTTTTATTTCATCTATTGAACTATAACAAGCCTCTACATCATCAATCAGAGTAGAATAAATTGTATAAATTCTAGAAGTAGACAATGATGTTGATACTCAATCCATCATATCCTCTTTATTGCCATAGAAAGATCATTCATCATCAATAGGGTCAGATATGGTGGCCACTTCTTCAAGATGTTCAAATTCCGACTCCCCCTCAAACTCTGGGAATTTTGCTTCCTTATCTACTATGTAAGAGGAAATATAAGAGATATCAGATAATGCAGAAGATGATGAAGTTCTCGGGGATGCTCCTCCATCATTTGAGGAAGGTGTCTCTACCACTGTGGATGAGCACAGGGAGATAAATCTGGGTACAAAAGAAGATCCATACCCCACTTTAATTAGGGCGGCCATGACCTCTAATGATTAAGAGGTGTATACTACATATCTAAAGAAACATAGAGATATATTTTCTTTGAATTATAAATAAATTTTAGAACTTAATCCTGATGTATCCACCCATCATTTGGTCTTTCCAAAAGAAAATCATGGATTCAAGCAAGCAGCGAGAAGAACACAACAAACTCATGCCTCTAAAATTGAATATAAAGTTGATAATATTATAAAGTCTAACATTTTAGGGAAGTTCAATATCACAAATGGTTGGCCAACATTTTCCCAGTGAAAAAGAAGAATGGGAAAATTAGAAATTGCATTGATTTCAGAGATCTTAATCATCATTGTCCTAAAGAGGATTTTATAGTTCCAATTACAGAGCTTTTAATTGATTCAACAGCTGGATATGAAGTTATTTCATTCATGGATGGATAGTTTGGGTAAAACCAAATTTGTATGGCCCTATAGGATGAAGAATCTACATCCTTAAAATCCCTCTTGGGGTGTCTTTCTATCGGTTAATGCCCTTTTGTTTAAGGAATACAGGTGTAACATACCAACCTTACATGCACCATATAATAAAACTCATAAATAAATTTCAAGAATGTTATGTGGATGTTTTGGTGGTAATATCCACACAACGTTCTAATCAATTGGCTGATTTGGAGACCATATTTCATAAACATCGGCAACATAGTTTAAAGATGAACCCCTTGAAATGTGATTTCAGGGTAACCTCAGGAAAGTTCCTTATCTTTGTTGTATATAATCATGGTATTGAAGTTGATCCTGAGAAAACAAAATCATTCCTTGGTATGTTATCTCCTTGAAATTTATAATAATTAAGAGGAATCCATGGACACTTAGCCTACATTCAGCGCTTTATCGCCAATTTGGCTCGCAACTGTTTACCTTTCACCAAATTAATGATGAAGTGAGTCACCTATAAATGGACTGAATACTTCCAAAAATCATTTGATACCCCAAATAAATATCTCTTGAGTCCACTAATATTATTGCCATATTTTGAAGGAAGGCTGCTTTTTATTTATGTGATAGATTTAGAGTGATCACTGGGTGCCTTCCATGCTCAAAATAATGATGTTGGGAATGAAAACAACCTTTACTATCTTAGTTGAACTATTATGGATGCAGAAACTTGTCATTAAATATTGAAAATTGTTGCTTAGAATTAATAATTGCAGTTCGAAAATTGAGGCACTACCTGCAACATCATGAGGTCCAATTGATATCTCTGAATAACGGGCTCAAATTTATCCACAGTTGTCATATACTTACAGGGCATCTGTCATGGTGGGAAGTTATTCTGCAACAGTTTGATATCCATTTTGTACCTCAAAAGGCAATAAAATTCCAACATTTAGTTTACTTCCTGGCTAAGCATCCATCTACAGAGGATACATCATTAAATACTGAACTTCTTGATAAAGACGACTTCTCTATTCAGGATAATTACCAATCATGGTTAATGTATTTTGATGGTGCTTCCAGATGTCCAACAGGGAGTAGAATGGAAAATCCTAAACTCAAAAAAAATGGATTTTAATTGTCCTTATTTCCCCATTTAATATAGTGTTTCCATATTCCTTCCTGTTGTTAGAAGGTGGTGCCAAAAATGAGGCAGAATATCAAGCTCTCATCGCAGGGTTATAATTGTCCCTTATGGTGAAAGTGAATCATTTGAAAGTAAAAGGTGATTCAGAATTGGTAATATTCTATCAAAAAAGAAGATTTAATCCCATTGTGTGATTATTTCAGAGGGTTAATGGCTGAATTTCCCTCAGAGCTGACATTCTCTTATGTCCTATGATCAAAAATTTCCCAAGCAGATGCACTAGATAATGCAGCTACAGCCTTGGTAGATCCATATTGGGATGAGACGGTCATTAGCATAGACCATCATCGTGTGGTCTTACCTTTTTCCAAAAAATAACAGAGGAAATTAATTAAATTATCCCTATTTATGAGCCATATGGTCATACCACTAGATAGAGAACATCCATCATAGAATATCTTCAAAATGGAGTACTTCCACCGAATAGGGTTGAGGAAGAACAGATCTGATGATGAGAAGCCAATTTTACACTTTATGAAAGTTCATACCACCAAAAGATCCTCTACAAGCGAGGTTTTGATGGAATCCTCTTCAGATGTATTGATGGAGAAGTGACTATAGCTGTCATGAATGATGTACATTTAGGATCCTGTGGTGCCCACCAGTCTGGGCTCAGACTCTTTGATCAGATCTGAAGTCTCAGATAATTTTTTCCTTAAATGACGTAGAATTTCATAGATTTCACTAAGAAATGTCATCTATTCCATGTGAATTGAAACTTCCTTCATCAACCCTCAGAGTTTCTACATGAAGCTAAATACTCCTGTCCATTTTCCACCTGGGGAATGGATATTTTAGGGCCTTATCCTCCAGCTACAGCTACGTAATTCAAGTATATTCTTACTACTACTAACTTCTTTCCTAAATGGGATGAGACAATACCTCTCAATGAAATCCAAGACAAAATCACTATTATTTTTTTCAAAACTAATATCATCCCCAGGTTTAGTGTCCCTCATACTATATTGAAAGAAAATGGAACCAAGGTTTGTTCAATTGAGGTAAAGAAGTTATATCATAAGTATAACATCAAATCCAACCATTCAACCTGCTATCATGCGGCGGTCATTGGATATATAGAGGCCTTCAACATGACCCTCTCAAATATACTCCATAGGATGGTGGATAAATATAATAAATCATGGCTTGATAAACTTTTGAATTCTTTATAGGCTTATCAAAAAACTATTGTAATACCACCCAAGAAACTTCTTATTCTTTGGTATAAGGAACAGATTCAGATTTTCCAATTCAAATGCAATTGGCTTCACTTAGAGTTACAATCTATGACCAGTTGTATACAGATGAGATTTCTTAGAAATGGTTCAATGAGCTGGAACAATTAGATGAAAAAAGATTGAATACTTTTCATCATTTTGAAGTCCATCAAAATAGAATAGCACATGCTTTTAACAAGAATGTTCCCCTCCATTCATTTCTTCAAGGAGAATTGGTATTGGTCCTTAGGACTCCAATGACACCAGGGAAGAATCCTCCAATTCTTGGGCCAAAATGTTAAGGACCTTATTATATACATAAGGTCTATCCAATGGAACTTATGTCTTAATCTCAATGGATGGATAGCTTATTACAACTCCAACCAATGTGAGCTTCTTAAAGAAATGATTTTTGTAGTTGTACATATCACCCACACTGAAAGACTTAAAACTATACAGTACATTGTTCTTACAACAAGAAAAAAATTCCATATCCCCCCATGTCCTTGCAGCAAGACTAAAAACTGCACAGCCCCCTATGTCCTTGTTGCAAGACTAAAAACAGCACATCCCCCTATGTCCTTGCTGGAAGACTAAAAACTTTAGAACTGTCATGTCCTCACTCCAAGACTGAAAACTGCACAATACAACATCCTAGTCGCAAGAAATTAAACATCATAACACCCATAAGAATCCATGTTTCATGAAATTAAAATGTGTAGAATCTTTGTCTTTATCACGTGACATTAAACATCATGGAATTATTTTCCATCGTTGCATGACATTAAATTGTACGACTAATTATTTCTCTATTTTGACATTAGAAGGTTCCATAAGAAAACATCATTGATATCGTTGTCACTCCTTAGTGGTACATGATTACCACTTTTCCTTATGCCTGAGTCAGATCTTCATAAGAACCTTGTTTGAAGAACTATGTATGGCTTGATTCTCATTTTCAATGAGATACATAGAGATGCCTAAATCTCCAATTTTGGTCCCAAATGTAATCACAAAATATTTTTATTTTATTTTCTCATATAGTATATGAATCAGATATATATATAGAGTATTTCCTTAAGGTATTTTATTTGGTCATTATACCATTTTATTTCTTAAGATTTACCATTCTCTTAGAACGTGTCAGAGCCCCCATTCTTCATGTCAAACTCGATTGGCATGATGGATGATTATTTAAAGAACAATGTATGTCTTTATTCTCATTTTCAATGAGATACGTAGAGACACCTACATCTCTAATCATAGGCCCAACCTAAATAAAAAACCCCATTATTCCTTTTATTAGATTCAAACCTGCATGGGGAATGTTTTAAAAACATTATATGTCTTGTTTCTTGTCCCTTAAAGACACATTGTGACACATGGGTTTTATCCCATAATCCAATTACAATATTTCATTATTTTCACATCGATTCATCTTTATCCTTAGCGTATTATGTTAAACTACATGGAAATTTAATACCAACATTCTTTACCTGGGTCATATTTGTATTATAGAAGAAACCCTTACTACTCCTTGTTTCTCACACTGAGCATAGCTCAAGATGGATTAATAATTGGGTAAAATGATTCTTTATATAAATAAGGTTTCTCAAATTCTTTTGGGGATATTAATTTCCTCATTGCATGACTTAAAACTGGACATCATAATATTAATTCAGAGGAAACAAAGAAATTCTCCATTGTACATATGAGTCAAATCTATGTAAAGGATGTCAAACACATGGCCAATATTGGTTAAAATATTTCTCATATGCATTAAGCATAATCCCATTCCATATTCCACACTCTTAATCTTGAATTCTTCCATATATTCATAATCATTCTTACTATTTCTGGTGACAGAGTTTCGAATACCTGAGAACTCTTTTTCCTGACTATGGACCATGTGCCATTAGGTAGCTTCACATAGGTTACCTACATAACAGATCTGTCAGTCAAAAGATGCCATAATTTATCTTTCAGTATATTCCCTAGTTGGAACTGCATAATACAACCCCCATAAAAGGTTTTTCAAATAATGGTAACTTCATTCTTGGTTATAGTATCAGTGTCCACATCAAACATTGATGAAAATATACAAGAATCTATATTTTAAAACTGTCATTCATGTATACTTGTCCCAGTATCTTTGTCCAAATATAAACGTCTTCAAGACCATAGTTTACACATTTCCCTTACCATATGTTCAATGCAATATGAAATAACCGTGTATTTACTTGGCCATATATCACATACTGTTTCCATTTTTAGTCCTAGTTGTATTACCAAAAACTATAGAGACCATACCCCTTACGTTTGGGTCAGACCTTCGTAAAAGTCTTATTTCTCCAATTTTTTTGACATCTTGGTTCGAAATACCCTTTCCATATTTAGGTAAATTTATCCATAAACAAAACTATGTTCTTTGGAAAATATAAATCTACATAAATTTTCTTCAACTTTTAGTAGTAGAATGTCATATTTTTTTGATAACTTTTTCATGACTATACAGCACGTTCCCTTAAGTGGCCTTTCATAAGTACCTACATAACTGGTCTGTTAGAAAAAAGATGCTACTATTTGGTTATACAACATATGACCTAGTTGGACCTGCATAACACAACCCCCATAACAATTTTTTCAAATAATAGTAACATTGTTCTTGGAAAAAACACTTCCTCTAATGCCTTTTTCTCCTTTTCATATCATTTTTCAGATTTAGAAATACTCAAATCACTGTTTACAATTTTTCCTTCCATACTTGAATATAATAGTACATTTCCAAACAAATTATCAAGAAATTGGGAGAGTCTCATAAGTTTGGTAAGAGCTAAATATCCTAAATTAAAGCCACAAAATGTCTTCATTGCATGACTTAAAACTGCAAAATACAAATTTCCTCACTACATGAATTAAAACTCCACAATACCATTCTTCATTCACCAAATTTGTATAGAGATAGTTTTCCTATTCATGACATATATCAGTATAAAATATCCCTTTCATTCTTAAAATTTCTTTCCTTGGAAAAACCACCCACTGTGGTCTTGAGTCACCCGAATACTTTTTCCCATATTTATCAACAACAAAATGTTAAATTTATAAAAGAGGCATTTTTTCTTGACTGTTCAGTATATTCCCTTAGGTGGCCTTGCATACGTTACCTTCATAATAGTTCTATCAGTAAAAAGATTCTACTGTTTGTCTATGCAACATATTCCCCAATTGGACCTCTATAACACAACCCTCATAATGGGTTTGACAAATAATGGTAACTTAGTTCTTGGAGGAGATTCTCCTTATGTTGATACATGTTTTTAAATTTGGTGACCATAAAAATCATGGCTCATGATTCCTCTTGGAAATATATAAAGAATATTAAAGCATGTCTTAGCCACCGAGTCTTATATGGGATCTAATTTCAAAATTTATGGTCAACCCTCTTCAGCCTTAAACACTTTCCATTTATAGTCCAACAAGTATAACTCTAAACTTATAAAAGACATGGTACTCGCCATATTGAGAACCCACAAAGGGAAATATTAAAAAAATTCGAGTCCCAACTCAATAAACATACATTTTTGTATGATTTAGGTAATATTGAGCAAGAAAAAGTCAAAAGATTTAATGTTTGTGGGGTTATCCATATAGCCCTAGAAAAAATAAAACTATGATTAGTAGGCCCAATGGATTATGTAAAATAAAAGTAGATAGTGAATGTGAAAACACAAATGATTAAAGACAAATTATTTTTCATTTATGTAAATTTTTTCAAATAGGAACATCTACAAATTGGAATCCCTCTCTCATCAAAAATTAGAAATTATAAAAGGCTCTCTATATATTTTCTCATTTTTTTTATAACCTCTTATGTTGCATCAACATCCTATTGAAGCACATTTATTTGACCAGCCTCGTTATCGTCATCATCACGAAGTGCTTTTCTAGCAATCGCAATAGCTTTTTCACCATTCTACAATACTTCTCTTAATGATCTTTGAAGTTGGTCAAGTTCACCTGTAATAATATTTTACTCATTTTGAAGATGTATCTCATGAATAGTTTATTCTTTAGTTTTCTACTTCATTCATTTTATCTTTGCAGTATGATTAGTCTCATCCTGGGACATCACTGCTTGGAACTCTTCAATATTGATTGACAGTTTGGATTTTATCAAGTGTTGTTGAACTTTTTTCTCTTGATCCCTCCTCCGAATAATTTCATTCACCGTAGTATGAATTTTATGGTATTCGAAACAGAAAAATCCTAACATGATAAATAGAGATTAATGTTGTGTAATTCTTGAAGGCAGTTCCTTAAGATGCATATCATATATTATCTTCTAAATGTTTTTCCAAGCCTTGTGGTGTTCAGGACGAAGATCCTTCTATAGTTATGGGTCCTATTCATAATCATTGTTATATGGAGGGATATATTCTGGGACTAATTCTCTTAATGATGTTCCATGTTATGGTCCTTCTTGAACAATGGTTGTTCCACCTTCCAATGTTGTTTGGGCTGATGCAAAGGCTTCTCCTCCAGACATAGCCATTGAAGTTGATAGCCCTATGTGATAAATCATGAAGTATGGTTATGTTTATATTCAAGAGATAACAAAAGTGAATGAAATCACAATATCTGTATCTCTTACCTAACAGTAGGCCAACATCTTGAAAATAATCCTCCCCCAATATTCATAGTTTTAGTAAATTTTTTGATGTCTCTAGACAAGGAGTTTTTTTTTAATATGCTCAAGTTCTTCAAAGTGAATTTCTTGAAGATCTGCTATCTCATGATCCACCTGAGAGAATGTTTTCGCTATGGTGGGGTTGACGTTAATATTAAAAAATCCTTCAAGTATCATTGTGGTGGATGTTTCTTTAGATGGAACATCATATTTCAACCAACCGTGGTTAGAAGGTTAATCATAAGAAGATTAACATGATGAATAATGAGAACTATTTGCCAGTTTATTCTATAAAATAAACTCCAAAATCATTTAAAGCATTTTATATATTAACATGTTCTAATATTTCATCAAAAGACATTATAAGTTTCATCATTTCATCCCATGATATCTCACATCCCAGGTTAGTCTCACCTAAGGGAGCACATGGCGTGTTTTCTTTGCAACCTTCCTCCTACAACCTTTGGAACTTAATAGCTTCCTCTGCAATAGTTGTGGGGTCAACATCAGTTGTTGATAGATATTCTAGTGCATGTGATGAACCTAAAAGTATCATATAATATAACATAGTTTTTGTTACATTTGATGCCTTATGAAGTACTGTTGATTTACCAAAAGCCTCCTCTCCTCTGATTATAGGAACTAGAGCAGTGCTTGGAATAGATGTTGGTTCTTTTGGATTCAATGCCTCTTTAGAAACCACTAGATTTTCATGAATTTGTGTATGTTCAGTAGCACCTTCTTTGTTTCCTTTAACCTTATCAGTATTTTCTTTCATAGAATAAACATAAGAATCCCCTATAATCCTAATATGTTTAATCACATTCTCATGAATATGGACTAAAATTTGTGATTATTAGGAAGACACATCACTACTAAGAAAGCGCTTAACAATGGATCTATTTCTTCGATGCTTTTGATTCTTCACCTTCATTGGAGAGATTGCATCATCATACTCAAAGGTAGGTATTGGAGATCCCACAACCCACTCTATTTCCTCTTCCATGTCTTGTTGTCCCAGAGATATTTATCCCGATTCATGGGGTGATCCAGTAGCTCCAAGAGAAGTGCCACCAGGGCTATATTGTGGTGAAGGAACTTCAATTGTCTTTACATTACCCAACTGTATGTTAAGATGGTATTACTTCAAAGTAAAAATGTTTTGACTAAATTTCAGGTTGCAAAATAGAAGATAATGTGAGAGAAAGGAAACATACATCCTCAGGATCTACAAAGTCACACCACTCTTCGCCTAATAAAGGATTAATCCCTTCAGGGGTCCCACAATCAATCATTTACTTCACCCACTTTGGGGTAGCAATTGATTCATCAGTGGAATATATAATAATTTACATCTCTCGAATGTAAGTCCTCACCACATTGGAATTATACATAAAAAAATGTCAGAAGAAACCTACAAATACCCTACTCTTAGAGTATGCAATCCTTCACACAGATCCATACACATGGTTTCAGAATCACAACACAAACATTCCCATGTTTGAACAACCTCTGTTCGTATATATTCATAATGTATGTTAGGGGTTTGTGAAGAGGATCCTATAACCTTGGATTTGAGTTTCTTCCCAACACCCACAGTCATAAAAGAGGGATTATAAAATGGAAATCGTCTCTCTTCATAATAACGGTGACCAGATTTCCTCGATGCAACTTCAGTATGGATTGATGGAGTGGATCTCTTAATTACAGTAGGAGGGTTATATCTAGAATGAGGTCTCTTCAGTGAATTTAGTTCATCATCACCTCCACCCTATGATTTTTGTGAGCCCGCCCCTGATGATGATGAACTATCTTCCAAACAATGGGGTTCCCTCCTTTGACTTCTCTTTACCCCCACTTGAGGGATGACCTGATTCAATACCCCATTAGGATAAGATGAAACCCTATTTTCGGCATACCAAATAGTCAATCTTCTTACTACATCAGTGCCGGGTAAATTAAATACTACCCCAGTCTTCTCCATAGATGTCAACATACATAGTTGTAAGTAAACCATTGGGTGTTTCTCTAGTCTGACATGCACAGGAGGGGATACAGTATTATTTTGTTATAATTTTAATTGAAACACAAATATATAAAGAGCATAGGAAGCACATATGATTTCTCTGTTGATTCGGGTGGCAAACACGCTGTCTCAACAAGCAAGAATATATGACCTCAATTCCAAATTGTCTATCCCATCATTAACAAATCACCCCGTAGGCAGACTTCTATAAGGAAAGAAATATAACACCTTATGCACCATAAATCTAGCCTTGATTTCATAAGAATTCAAGGATAAGGGTGAAATACCAAAAAAAGCCTGAAAAGATGGTTGGATAGAACATCCAAAAAAACTATACTCTACTTTGTATAGAATAAGTTCTGATGTGAGTAGTGGTCCATCCCCACAATACATGGAATGGTCCCGCTATTATATAGGGAGACTTCCCCTTCTAAATGTGTAGAAAACTCCTATGAATCTTGTGCAAAACATGAGTATCCAACCCTATTATCATTATCTCCTCCATCTTAGCAATAATAACAAAGGTTCTTGTCCTCACAACTCCTTCAGAGTCTCAGACCGGTAATAAATACATGCTGAGCCACATGGATATGAATCCTTCAAGATGTGTCTTTTCATGAATTTTACGGTTTAATTCATATCCCCATTTATCAAATTCCCCTTACTCCAATGTTGGCCAAAAAATATCAGGGGTACCTCTCTTCTCTGCCCTTGGATAGCTAGTCGGACGGGTGTAAGTGGGTCCATTTTCTTTATTCTTTATCAAAATTAATTACATCCATTCCTTGGGATTAATATCCCTCCTAGTGTGAGACTTCATTATAGTCGTGTTCCTATGTTTGTTAAAAAGTTTCATTAACTCACAGACCATATCTGTTGTCGCCTCTGAGTCATTCCATTTCACCATGGGAGGAATAAATTCATCATAAATGTCTACAGGGATTGGAGCTCTAGAAATCTTGCAGACATCCCACAAGCTGATTCCTACCTCTCCATGGGTTAAATGGAAGGAATTAGTCTCTAGACTCCATCAGCTTAATAATTCTTGTGTGAAATCATCATTTCTGTACACATAAGTTTGTCCAACCCAAACAGCATCATAAATCTTGACAACCTTCAAGTGGTATGTAAATTCATCACAGGTCTTACGAACCCATTATTCCCACATCCATGTGGGTTTTACACCTCCTCTTGGGTGAATGTCCCAAATTTTATTCCAACCCTTGGACTGATCTGTCTGAGAACCCCAAATGATGCATGAAAAATAGTATGACTACAGCTCAGGTGTGTGTGCCTTCAAATCTGGAGAACATGGGCTATGTTGCATAATATGAGCTTCCTCCACTATCCTAGATTTGGTATTTGAGCACCCAGCAGAAAAATTGGTAGATAAAAAGATGGTATAATATTGAAACCAATATTGTGGGACATAGTTATTTGAATTTGGAACAAAAAGATTTTGCAAATAGTCATATCTATACAAAGGCAAATAGGTGCTTCGGGGAAAGATGAAATGATACTTCATCAAATATTTTTCTATGTCTGGAAGGGCGGTGTCTCAAACATCAAAGTAATCATGACCAACGACATTCATAATTTCATCAATCCTCTTGCAATCAAGCTCATCATAAATTCCAATTATTTTGGGATCCATTTGAACCTGCAAAAAGATAGAAATCATCCTTTTAAATATGTTCATTTTTTGTGTTTTGAAAAAAAAAATTGGTAAAGGAATTAAGGCGCTCAAGTGTAAAATCGGCGCGCAAGAATAAGTCAGCGTTCATGTATGGATCTGCACTTATACTGCACAACTAAAAACAATATAGAAGAAGCGTGGTGAAACAGAAGCGTCTGAGTCAAAGATGACTTGTGCACCGAGAGAAGATATTTCAGAAGTCTAGAAGATTTTCGCAGAAGTAAAGACGTTATATATAGGTGAAACATGTCACCCTACGTTCTAGATTCTTGCATGCTAAAAACTTGCACGACTAGTTTCTCAACTCGTATAGCACATGCACTCCCCAGTACTCTTTTCTTTCTCTTTCATTAGTTACCTTCGTATAGGATACTCATTTCATTTAGGATCCAATTTTAAGGGTGGGGGATTTTGTTGACACTCCATTCCATCATAGAGTCTAAAATGAAAAAGTGAATACCATTAGAATGAAAACGGTAAATATGTATAGAAAATAAATATTTAAAAAGGTATGGATTTTGGATCACCCTAGTCTAGCCAGAACACCGTCAGCGCACAAGGTACTTGTGCGCCACATTATGGTGCGCAAGTCACTCTCACTCCCAATTTTATTTCACCCAAGGTCATTTATTTTCCAATAAATAGACCCTTGGGGCCCTCATTTTTATGGAAAATTTTCCTTTTTGTGCAATTTCTGTTATGGTAGCCCTAGTAATTCACCCCAGTCTTCCAAAAATTTTATGGTAATTATGCAACACCTTGAGCGGATGATTTAAGGGAGGATCATTGGACATAAGTCCTTTTATTTTGTGAAAACCATAACACTTGTGTGCCTAAAGTTCCCAACCTCCCCAATTCATAAATACTTGTGCACCACCTATTCCTTTTATAGGGTCTTGAGCAACCCACTTCCCGGACCACCTGAGAATACCCTTAAAGGCTTGAGAAAGGTCTCACCCAAGAATTAACATACAATTTGTTCGTCGATTATGTGAACATTAGGTCACCCAAGCCTACATGTGCACCCATACTTGCACGCCCTTACCTATTTGGGTGCCCCTCTTTGATTAACTTAATCTCTTCAATCTACAAGCTAACAAGCCTTCTTTAAATCCATTTATGGAATTTATTATTCTTCCTTGGCTCCCTAGTCTTTAAGGTATTCTCTTGAGACCTCCACCAAAACATCCTGAATTATAAAACCTTTAGGAAAGGCACATAATCATGTCTCTTATTTGGGTTTTTATTTCCACAGTTAGAGGAATCCAACATTTTTTATATGGGAGTTAGGATACATGGAATGACTTTGGATTTGTATATCCATAGTCACATGGACCTTTCTCCCAGAAATAGTGTTGAGAAGTTCCCGGTTTGAAGTAGGGTTAGTCTTATGGCCTCTCCCTTATTGAAGAGATAGCCCATAACCTTAGGTCTCTGGTAGGGAAGGGAAATTTCACACTTTCTTTTCCAAGAGTTCATAGGAGAAGTCTTCATCCACTACCATGATCAATTTTATGGAAGCCATCTTGGTGTAAGCCCCTAACCATCATCCCTTCTTCCTTTCATTGGACCCTTGTCCAATGTAAATTGAATAGAGGTCAAGCTTGTCACCTCGGCCTCATCCACCCTCATCGCCATAGGTGTGCCCTCTTCCACCAGCGGGGGAGGAAAATTTTGAATGTGCGAGTGCCTTTGTTGAATCTTTGACATCCTCATGTTTCTC
The DNA here is from genome assembly GCA_963277665.1 of Viscum album. Classification (NCBI taxonomy): domain Eukaryota; kingdom Viridiplantae; phylum Streptophyta; class Magnoliopsida; order Santalales; family Viscaceae; genus Viscum; species Viscum album. Next base: position 880,945,466 of record OY728129.1, on the reverse strand, counting down.
ACACAAAGCATGACTCACGTAGGCTTAGTTATTTTTAATGGTCACAACACTTGCACAATTGACGGAACTACGAGAACTCTGATTCTGTTTCAAACCTGGATACTTAGGAATCCCTTTCAAGGCCCGAACTCACTAGATATCCTCTTCAGGAATCTAACTCTAGTTCCCTTAATATGGGCATCCTCCTTAAGAATAAACCCCAAATTAAACCCTTAAATCACGAATTCATCCTTTTCAAGAAGTAATCCCAAAATCATTTCTCTCAAAGGACAATACACTCATATTAGACATATCGAACTACGTGGACTTGGATTACCATTTATATGGGATATGTAGGAAGCCTCCTTGAGGTTCATACCAAATACCTTAAATCAACCCTATTCTCCTTGTTCTATATTCCCAACATGGTCTGATCTTACTTGCAAACCCATGTCCTTTACAAGTTCCTTAAGTTTATTTAGTATAATTCCCTCACTAAGTTTTGACTAAGCACCTTCCACTTAGATGTTGATAACACATGACATTAAACTGTATGGCTAGTTCCTTATCACAAGACCTTATGACGTGTACCATCAACACCACTGAACTTTGAGGGTTCTGATTCCTTTCACAAGGATACGTAGGTAGCCCATTTTATGGGAACTATCCCATAATCAAACCAAAACTTCATCTCCCTAGATGAAAATAAATTCAAGAGTTCCCCACTAAGTTTCTTAAAAACTAGTATCATCATAACAATGATTAAAAGATTCTTGAAATAGTATATTATAGGATACCATTGATAGAGAACCTCAAATACATACAGATATCTCCATTAATGAATAACCTTGAATGCATACTGATGATTGTAAATTTTACACATGTTAATAAGTGATTGTAAATTCCAAGGGAAACATATGTTATGCTTGGTGAATTAATAAGGATTCATGAAAATATCATAAATTTACAAAGAGAGTCCCGAAGTAAAAAATAATTCCCCCAAAAAGGTTGTGATGAGTCCAATATCTCATCTTTTTGAACACTTTGAGTTCCTAAGTATCGTGATGTTCAAACATAATGAACCCATGCATTTTATAGCAGGTCCCCTTTGTATAAAGAAATGTTTGAAGTTTCTAGTTTAATGAATAAATCCAATGGAAACTGCCTGGAATCCGTGATTCATAAAACTAGAATACATGTTTCAAGGACCTATGAAACAGCCGCTCAACCCCTGAACTCCAAAAAGATTATATATATATAATAGGTTCAGAGTACTCGGAATAACCATATAAATTAAGTCCAATATGTAAATACATCAAGTTTCAGCATTGCAATTTGATCTAAAAAACTTATGCCCAACTCACTTCCCTCAAGTGGTTCCTACCACCTCACACTCAAAAGAGACACATATTTTTCCTGGTTCGACCTTTCCTCAGTCCATATACTACTTTTATGGTATAGTTCTATTTTCCCTACCACCAAAAACAACAATCACCCATGATTTTAGAACCTGGTTCTGAGCGATGTTTGGCCCCGCAGCTTCCCACCCATTCCCATGGAATCTTCTCTACAACCTATATTATACCAACTCAATTGGGAGGGAATTCTAATTATAAACATGAAATTTCCCAAAATCACTACTAGAGTAGAGTACTGACCTAAGCACACCATTCTCGAATGAATAGAAGTGTAGTTCCACGATTATTAAAGTGGTGTATTGACTTATCTGATCCAGATTTTTCTCCCTCTTCACCTATATCGGATTGGAAAATAGTCATTCTCAGGGATACTTCATGTATCCTTCAGTAATCTTTCTAGGTACACTTATATATAGTATATAGGAAGCACTATAGGTAAGGAACCACTTATAATGGATAGACTATATTATACTGAGATTCTTCATGCTTTCTCTCTTCCCCTACTATGATAAAAAAAAAGTTACTACTCCCTCTATTATTATAAAAATAAAAAAAATTGAACCCAACCACATTTCCCTCTAGATGAAGTCGTCCATTGATTCATATGAGATGTACATCATCTCCACACCAATGCAAGGAGCTCAGGAACCTATTATAAGAACTATATAGAAGAGTATCTGGCTCTACACTAATAGTATCAACCGGTCTGCTCCACCCCCATTGGGAACTAACCCACTCGTTGTATATTCCCCAATGAATAGTCTAGAAGTAGATATCCCATGACGGGTTTCATTCAATTCAACTAGTGTAAATGGTCATTATACCTATTGTAGAAATTTGGAATAGAGTATGGACGTTGAAAGACCAATCTGATGGGGCCATTTTGTTTTGGGGTGTTAAGTCTCTAAAAGACCGTACCATAAAGTGTCAACAGTGGTCTCTTTGGAACGCCATGAGGTATCACCACCAGCACAATCCGCAAAGCATTTAGTATCCTATTATATTGTTTCTAATAGCCATGTCAACCTGAGTACTCAGTTTGATAGGACATGTTTGTGAACCTTTAACCTTATTATCATCCAATATCAGTCCAAATGACAACAAATAGGTATAATAGTATATAAATTCTACCATGAACCCAACCCTATCTTCTCAATGTCACCATACAACCTTGGAAACCATAATAATAGAAATGATGTCTATTGGAAGATAGGATCTCAATCCCTTGCCCAATCCAACATTGACGAGATGTACTATACTCTAATGGATTATATAGACAGAGTACATGAATCTACTCTAATAGGGAAAGTGAGACATCTCATAGCCCCAACCTCATGAACCCCCATTCTACTACAATTTCATTTATTCACATTTCACCCAGGCCTCAAACCACACATAATCGAACCATTAATGCAGCAAGTAGGTCAGTAGTGGACCTCCTAACACACCTTAAGTGTGAATATATTGGTGGTCTGACAGTGTGCATGAGTCATTTATGGGTCTCTATCTTATTTCCCGACAGTCCTAGAAGGTCGAGTATGGTTTGAATGTAATTTTCATGGAATGGATATCATACATTATTCCAGGTTCTGAGACACCAACTCCATCAACTAAAATATGCCTCTGACCCATGTCTCAAGTCTTAGGGGGGGTGTTCGTTGCATCTGGGAATAGTGTCTCTATTAGTATGCCATTTTTCCAAGGGGATACCCATTGATAATGAGTATTAGGGATGAGATTGCACGAACATCTCATAGAAATGGTCGTCTCCCACCCTGTATCTAGAGAAGTGTGTTTCACTCATTTTAAGTATCGCATAACCTTGTGTTGAAAATTGATCCTAGGTTTTTTGAGTCGCTCCTAAAACTACGCAACACAATAGGCATATTCATCAGTACTCTACTCTAATTGTCATGGTGTCTCTATTAGAGTAGATTATTGAGAATAAAATGAGTTTTAAATTTGGAACACTACATATATTATACCTAATATATCATTATCTCTTTCAACTAACTCAACAATCGAACACGAAACCATCTAGGTGAAATTTGAGTGGAATATGGGCCTATCTCGTTGTGCAGGTATCTCTCAAACAAAGTTGAATGGGAATTACATTGCTTTTACAACCCTCTATAGAGAGTAAAAACAACTCGATTCCCACTTTCCCCAAGTCCATTTGGAACACTAACAACCCACATATCAATTGGACTTCCCATTCCCATGACCAGCCACTCAGAGCCAAAGGGGGGAATGTCTGACTCCACTGATTTTGTCGATATAATATAGGTAGGATGACCAGTGCTCTAACAGAAATTGGAAACAATGATGTAGTAGTTGTTATCTGTTCTCAACCCAGTGATGTTTCGAGTGTATCATAGGTGGTCTCCGATGTAACTTTTTAGGGTGTGCGGTTGCATCTTAACCATAGGAGTCCAGTTCAATAATGACAACCCTCATGCGTGGACATGTTCATACCGATATTGGAGGATACTGAATGTGATGGAGTTTTACCACCGAGTCAAAAAGCAATCAAAAACATCTCCACCCACAAATACCTTGTTTATGTATATGGGGGAAAATGTGTAGATGATGTCAAACTTAATGCAGCATAACTAGCTAATTTTCTTGTTTATACCTGCCCCAATTGTAGGGTTGGTGGTGATCGAGATTGATAGAGGAGGATACTAAGGAAATGGTCAAAAATAAGGTTGGTCAAGATGAACCAATTCCATATCAACTACCCAACATCGCCCTAGGGATGCTAACATGAACTCCACCATCTCCAACAATTGAACATTTCTACATCTCAACCCTTAAAGTGCATGAAACATTCATGCAACTGTATGATAATACACACCATTTCCCTTGGGTTTCCCATGACCCCATTCATTTTGGTATTTGTTTGGTCATTCTATGCAAGAGCTGAAATGAATGGCCTTTCATCATGGGGAATGTGATCATTGATCTGGGGAGGTTTGACAATTGTGGATGACTTGATGCTAGAAGTGGGCCATTTGGCATGAGCCAACACCAACCAGTGTGCATGGAAAATGGACATGGATATGGGGGATTGCAAAAAACCCAAAGGATAATCACAGAATTCAGGCTGGCTCAGTTCCATATCCCTAACAGTCATTACTTCATTCCATACTGATGGGAAGAAGGCATATTTTCAGCATCATTCGAGATGTATGAGTATTTTCGTGGCTCGTAACAAAGGCTAATGCCTATATTATTCTAATGTGACACTCATATAGACTGATAGAGATAAGGTACATGGTGTGGAAATGGAGGTCGATCGGTGTCATACTATTCAATTGTATGTGATTACTAATGATTATTAAAAACCATGAAAACTCAACTTGAAACATGTGGTCCACTCAAACTGATGTCCCATATTCTTCCAGGCATAGTAGGAGCATGTGAGGTTCAAAAGTCACATCATGATCCAATTCACTACCACCAAGATAGAAGTTCTTGTAGCTCATCCCCTTAGTTTTTTATCCCTATCAAAGAGTTAATGGTTTTTTGGTGACATGGACCTCCTTTGAGCATCACACCCTTCCTAAACTTGTACTTATATATATAAGAACTTCCTTCAAACCCTGTTATAGAGCTACTAACTTACCTCCTGCAAAAAAATTCTACATGAAATCTATTGTGCACATATATACTATCATGACCCTAATCTGACCTACTTAACCCTTGTAACACCCTACCCTTACCCCATTTTCTTGAGGAGGCGGTGTGGGTTACATGGACATATGCGACGTCTCCAAGGTGCGAAAGGTTGGAAATTAATGCAGAGGGATTCAAGGAACAGAGGGGAATGATTTTCCCTTAATAAGAAACCCACCAAACCATCCACTGACAGCCATTGTATGATTCATGTCAATAAAACATTAATGCATGTATTCCCAAAAGAAACCCAAGTTGTTCCAAAATACAACCCAAACCCAATACAACTAGGCATGTCCACAAAACATCAGAGTACAAACTGGAAACTAAGCAACAAAACACCATGAGCCATGATACCACCACAGCTCCACACCAAGCTCCAAGCTCAAAGCTCCACCAAAACATCAAAATGCACTATTAAAGGAGGGTGATGCATTTCCTTTGCCCACATCACGATACACGACATCTACAAAGACACCAAACATCCAAATCAGGGGGTGAGTACAACTACTCAGTAGAATTTCCCAAACTGACTTCCGTACACACGCCACTAGGATAAAACCATTAGAAAATTTATATAAAACGTTTTATATAAATCAAAACCAAGATACCAATTTTTTATAATCCAAACATGACACAAGCCAAACATGCCACATAAGGAATCCAAATCAACCATGACATACAAGGAAGCCAATTCAACCATGCCACAAGCCGACTACCATTTTCATATTTCACTCACAAGCCCCATCTACAAACATCACCAACAAAGCACACAACAAAACCATGGTGGCACTTCCCATCCAGCCCATTCATTACTAATCCACTCAAGTTGTCCTTCCCGCCAAATTTCTACTAATGGAGGCCCTTCTGTCCACTATCCATCCCCTTTTTATAGTGGAACTTTCCCATACACTCCACCACATCACAACATTATCACCCAATGATATCACCCAATTCCACACAAGCCACAACAATAATCATGAATTACTTTCAATACCAACAAATACCATTTCCATTCCAAAAACACATCAATATCACTCATTTATTGAAAATAGTACTCATGATCACAATCATTACCATTTTAAAATCACCCATTTAAAATTAACAAATTGTGCTCATTTCAACAAAACGCCAATTTCATGCCCAAACACCCAAATCGTCACCCATTTAATTTTCAAACATATTTCACACGACATGGTTACTATTAAATTAAAGAAACCAATTTAATTTTAAATGAACATCACCTTTCAACAAAGTGGTGTTGAGAGAAAATCCACCGACCTCTTAGTGTTTGGAAAAATCGACCCTTCTCCCAAACGCACTCCAAACCGGTTAAACGCCTCCTCGAAACCACCTCAAAAACCCTTCTGTAACATTAACAAGATCATCCTTTACCACATAAAGGCAACACTACCCTAGATCTACATGAAACCCTTGTAGATCTATTAAACTATGAGATGGATAGGGATATCCCTAACCAAAACCTCAATGACCCAAAATAGGGACTTACCCGAGGAGAACTGCTTTCAATCCACCAAGAAACCCCTTCGATTTGCCTCTAAAACGAGCTAAGGAGCTCCTCAATCCTCTGAAAACAATAACTCCCTTATGATCTATGAGTGGGAGGAAGAATGAGGGAAAATGGGAAATACTGAGTGGCCCTGGACATAAAAACCCAAACATTAATTGGTTGCACGGGTACCCCGCATGCTTTGGAAAACTGTGCGCCAACCATGAAGTTGCCACTGTCTCACCCAGGGACTTCGAACGGCTTGCCCGCATGGTCTAACAAACATTGTGCCACCTGTGTGGAGTGCACTGTCAAGGGTGCATAGTTTTTTGGGCTGGCTGCGTGGTTTGTTCAGACCATGTGCCAACCGTGAGCCCCTGCACAGCCTCCACAACATTAAAAGTTTTTCCCATAATTTTCCAAACATCAACCAACCACATAAAAAATCACAAATGATCTAAAACTAGGGTCACATACCTCAAACCGAGGGTACTAAATTCTCCCCACTATTGGACTTTCCATCCTCAGAAATTAGTGAACCCACCCTCTTCCAAAAGAGCTCGGGCCATTGCTTGACCATCTCTTTCTCCCACTCCCGAGTCTCCTCTTGGATCAAGCCATGATGCCACAAAACCTAAACCAGACCAATGATTTTACCCCGCAAGAAATTATCATGCCTATCCACAACCCACAATGGAATTTTCACCAATAAAGCATCCAGATCTAGCTCAAAATGATCCCATCGAATAACATGTCCCAGATCCTACTGATACATTTTCAACTACAACACCTGAAACACATTGTGCACTACACTGAACCTAGGTGGAAAATACAAACGATAAACAACCTCACCAACCCACTCATGAATCTCAAAAGGTCTAATATACCTTGAATATAACTTTCCCTTCTTCCCAAACCGAAAATGTCCCAACCTAGGAGAGATCCTAAAGAAAACAAGATCACTCACCTCGAACAACAATAACCATCGACGATGATCCACATACGATTTCAGACGACTCTGAGATATCTCCATTATCTTCCTGATTAACATGATCTTCTTCATAGTCTCATGGTCAAGGATCAGTCCAACTACTAAGGACACACCTGTTTCCACCCAACATAGTGGAGAATGACACATCCACCCATACAATGCTTTAAACGGAGCCATATGTATGGATTCCTGATAACTGTTATTTTACGTGAAATCAACAAACTCCAAGTACTCCTCCCACGAGCCACCATAATCCATGACAAAAGCCCACAAAATATCCTCTAATGTTTGTATAATCCTCTCGGATTGATCATCTGTCAAAGGGTGATACGCCGTACTCATGGTCAACTTAGTTATAAGGGTTTGCTGTAAGGATTTCAAGAAATGATATATAAACCTTGGATCTCTATCGGATACGATCAAAACTAGAACACCATGCCTCTTTATCACCTCCTGGATATAGATTTTGGACAGATCCTCCATCGTATGGGATTCATGAATTGGAATGAAATTGGTTGACTTCGTTAGTCGATACACTATCACCCAAATGGCATCGTTCTTTCTGACCATTCATGGGAGACCTGTGAAAAATCCATCGGTATTTTCTCCCACTTATATATAGGGATTTTTAAAGACTAAAACATTCCCGCTGGCCTCTGATGCTCTTCATTGACCTGCTGGAATGTTAAGAATCTCGAAACAAACTCATCCACTCTTATTTTCATACTAGCCCACCAGAACTGTGGTTTTAATGTTTTATACTTTTTTGAAATTATAGGATGAATAGACCACTTGGAATGATGATACTCCCTGAGAAGATCCTCCTGACAGGCAACTAGTACAACCATATGATTCCAAAAACACAAAAAATGAATCTTCATTCAGTTGTCAACCCTCAATAGTCTCCCCACCATTGAGTTTCATCCTCATGGTCACACACTCAGAATCATCTATCTGTGCCTCTTTAAACAGGGCATCCAAGTCAGGGATCAACATAACCGGAAAGAAGACCGCTCTATCACCCTGTTCCTCACATTCCAACTGCATGTCAGCTATAACCAACATCAACTGTCACTGGTCTGATGTCTATTTTACCACCTGAGTGTATGATTTTCTACTGAATTCATCTGCCAACAAATTTTCCTTACCATGTGTGTACATCAAGTCAAAATCAACCATCTAGAGATATTCCATCCATCTCCTTCATGTCAAGTTTAAATCCCTTTGTGAGATAATGTGCTTCAAGATTGTATGATCTGTATATACCGTGAATTTCTCACCGAAGTGATAATGATGCCACACTTTCAAAGCATACACCACTACTACTAATTCCAAATCATGAGTTGGGTAGTTCTTCTCATGCATCCTCAACTGCGGTGATCCATACGCAACCACATGATTCCATTTCATGAGAACTCACCCCAACCCTGATCCTAATGCATCACAATACACCATGTACCCTTTTCCTAGTTCTGGAAAAACCAAGATTGGTGCTGATGTAAGGTGACCCTTTAGATCTTATAAACACTACTGACACTGTTCATTTCATTGGAATGGAACATTCTTTCTTTGAAAAGATGTTATTGGTGAATCCAACCATCAAAAATCCCGAATGAAATGCTGATAATACCTAGCTTGTCTGAGGAAACATCTTACCTCCAACACATTCTTTGGTGGTTGCAATGAGATAACAGCCTCTATCTTTTCTGGATCCACTGAAACACCCCTTTCAGAAATCATATGGACATTAAAATGGACTTCCTATATCCAAAATTCACACTTTGACAATTAGGCATACAACTGATAATCCCTCAAGATCCCCAGCACTGTCACCAAGTGCTGCTCTTGCTCCAACCTTGTCTTTGAATACACCTGAATATCATCTACAAACACCACCACAAATGAATCCATATATCTCTGAAATGTATAATTCATCAATGTCATGAACACAGTTGGCGCATTCATTAGAAAAAAGGGAATAACCACATATTCATAATTTCCATATATACTTATGAAAGTATTTTTAGGAATATCGTCTTTCCTCACCCAAAATTGATGATATCCCGACCTCAAGTTAATCTTGGAGAACCACTGGGATCCCCTCAACTGGTTGAACAAATCATCAATTTGTGGAAGTGGATATCTTTTATTTATCGTAACTTGGTTAAGTCTACGATAATCAACACATAGTTTCAAAGTTACATCCGCGTTTTTCACAAACAACACTGGCGCTTCCCACAGAGACATGATAGTCTGGAATAAATGCTTTGTTTCCTAACTCTTCCAATAGGAATTTCAATTCCCTCAATTCATTTGGTGCCATTCGGTAAGACAGAAGTGAGATAGGGTTGGTCCCCAAAAGGAGATCAATCGTAAACTCCACTTCTCTTATGGGAGGTAACATAAAGAATTCTTCTGGAAAAACATCCCTAAACTGATCCACCACTGTTGGAAGAACATTATACTCAACACCCTCTACTGATTCCAACGACAACGCCGCTAACTGATACGATAACATTCTCACTACTGGTGCCAACAAACCCGTTTCACCCTTCCTTTTATGTCTCTCTCCTCTAAAGGGATGTCTAACACCATCGTGTGTCGTAAAAGCCATTGTTTGCGCATTACAGTCGATATGGGCCTTAAACACCACCATCCAATCCATTTCTAGGATTACATTATACCCATCCATCTCAAGAACTGATAAATTCTACACTAGATTAACCTCTCCCACAATGATACAACATGCTCTACACAATAAGGCTTAACACTCTCTTTGACCCAGTGGAGTTTGATGTTTCAAAACTGAAGGCATCATTTCTACCCTTAATCCCAGCAAATCAACCACACGTGTATCAATAAAAGAGTGTGAATCACATGTATCCAAGATCACTTGCATAGAGGAATAATTTAAAAGAATAGTACCTCGCAATGTGGATGGTCCTGACTGATCATCAACCATGCCCTGCTCGGCTCCGAACAACTCCTTGGTTGCCACACTCGGCTTTTTATTGCCCTGCTGAGGTGTTGTGGTGTTCCAAGAATCACCATGACTGAATTTTCTCTGCTGATGAGGGTATGATGTTGTCCTCATCCTGTCGAATCATACGATGTCTACAATCCCTTTGGAGTGTCACGCAAACCCAACCTTGGATCATTCCTACAATAGCACTGAAGATGACCCATCTGATTGAAATTGTAACATCCTCGAGGTTGTATTGTACAGTCCCATTGGATGTGTGCCGTAGAGCCACATTGAAAACATCTTGGTTTTCTCTGGGGATTTGGAGGAATATTTATCGATCCTGTCATTGAATTATCTTCCATACTCCCGCCCTGGGAAAATGTTTCCTTCCACTGCCTGAACCTAGTGCCATATTTTCCACTATTCTCCATGGGTACCACCATGATTCCTCCGCCCGAAGCTCCCAACAGATCCCGCTCAGCCCCTGATGCTAGATTCACCATCTCTGTGTAATCACTAATACACAACACTGAATGGATCTCTTTCCTTTACCCCACTTTGAAGATCCATTCCTTAAATGACGTGCTACCCTCCACCTCATGTGCGAACCACACTAAGATCATAAACATATCTGCATACTCCATCACAGACATATGCTTTTTTTTCATACTGAAGAAATCAGTTGTGTGCTGAATTCTGAACGTATGTGGGTAGAATTGTTTATTAATCAATTCCTCAAAGCCTTCCCACATCATACCATGTTTTGTTCCTTCTTGGACTACCAACTCCCACCACTGAAGAGCAAGATCTTATATCTTATAAATTGCTATCTTTACTTTCAGTTCTATCGGCGTCACCATGAATTTAAAAATTCTGTTCATTCTGGATAGCCATACTATTTCCCTTTCCGAGTCCGAATCACCTTTAAAGATGGGTGGATACTGCTTTTGAAATTGAGCCACATAATCAACATAGTTTGGATCTTCCTCTCTATTCACACTACTCATATCTTGGAATTCTTGCACTATGCTCTGGACTAACTGTTGGTTCACCTGGGGCTCAGGTGCAACCACGTTCCCATTGGCCACTTCCGGTTGGTCTCTACGACACCTACCCACTTCCATTTCTATAAAAAGAAAACAAAAAATCATGATTCTCACTTCCGTAGACATCAAGAATTCCCATTTCAAATCACATTACACAACACTATCACAACGAGTATTTCCACCTTTCTACATTTTTCATGTTTCACCATTTTGAAAACCAAACCGTTTTCAAAAAACCAATTTTATTCACATTACAATTTCACACATCTGAAATGCCATTTCTCAATTCAGACCATAAATAATTATGCCCAATGAAATATGCATCCTATAGGGAAGTCATTTCTACCATATATTCCATGCACATATCATTGGATACACCCAAGAAAATGATATTTCCAATTCCTATATGTGTCTCCAAAACAATTATGTACCCAACTACATGGTAACTTGAAGTTCAGCATAAAAGGGTTAGCTACATCCTTTTATGCTATTAATTCCAAGTTCTGACATTCTTACGCATTGCTACCATCCCGACACTATGAATATACCACAACAAATGTCAACTCCAAATCCGAGAATTAACTCCAAAGGACTGAACAAGATGATGTCACTTGTAATACCATGCCCCTACATCATTAGATTGAGGAGGTGTTGAGGGTTACATGGACTTAAGTGACGTTCCCAAGGTGCCAAAGGCTGGAAATAAATGTCGAGGTCTTCAAGGAACATTGGATAATGATCTTCCCTTATGAAGAAACCATCCTAACCATCCACTAACAACCACTATATGATGCATTTCAATAAAAAATTCAAGAATGTATTCCCTAAATACAACCAATTAGTTCTACAATACAACCCAAAACCAATACAACTAGACATGTCAACAAAACATCAATGTACAATGTGGAAGCTAAGCAACAAAACACCACGATCCAGGACACCGCCACAACTCCACACCAAGATCCAAGATCCAAGATCCACTAATAAATAACAATGAAGCACTAAATGAGGGTGATGTGTTACCTTTACCCACGTCATGGTACACGATATCTGTAAAGGCACCAAAGTGCCAAAGAAGGGGTGAGTATAACTACTCAGTAGGATTTCCCCAACTAACTTCCCACTAGGATAAAACTGTTAGCAGATTTATATAAAACATTTTATTTAAATAAAAACTAAGGTACCAATTGTTTATAAGCCAAACATTCCATGATCCAAACATGCCACACTAGGTAGACAAATCAACCATTCCACTCCCGAAATCCAATTCAACCATGCCACAAGCCAACTACCACGTTCATTTTTCACTCACATGCCCCATCTAAAAACATCACCAATAAAGGACACAATAATACCATGGTGGCACTTCCCATCCAACCCACTCATTACCAATCCACTCAAGTGGTACTTTCCTCCCACTTACTATTGATTGTTTCCCTTACATCCACTATCCATTCCCTTTTTATAGTGGGACTTTCTCATCCACTCCCCCACGTCCCAACATCATCACTCAATGATATCACCCATTTCCACACAAGCCACAATAATAATAATGAATTATTATCAATACCGAAAAATACCATTTCCATGCCAAACACATTTCAATATCACCCATTTATTGAAATCAGTACTCATGCTCACAATCATTACCATTTTAAAATCACCCATTTAAAATTAACCAACTGAGCCCATTTCAACAAAACACCAATTTCATGCCAAAACCCCCAAATCATCACCCATTTGATTTTCCAACAAATTTCACATGACACGTTTACAGTGAAATTAATGTAACCAATTTAATTGAAAATGAACTTCACATTTTAACCTAGTGTAGTTGAGAGTGAAACCACATTCCTCTTAGGGTTTGGAAAAATCAACCCTTCTCCCAAATGCACTCCAAACTGGGTGAACGCCTCCTTGAAACCACCTCAAAAACCCTTCCCTAACATCAAAAAGCTCATCCTTTAACACACAAAGGCAACACAAACCTAGATCTACATGAAACCCTTGTTGATCTAGGAAACTAAGAGAGGGAGAGGTCTAACCCTAACCAAACCCTCAATGAACCAAAAGAGGGACATACTTGAGGAGAAAATCTTTCGATCCACCAAGAAAACCCTTTGATTTTACTCTAAAACGAGCTAAGGAGCTCCCCTAACCTCTAAAAACTAGAACTCCCATGTGATCCATGAGTGGGAGGAAGAATGAGGAAAAAATGAGAAATTTTGAGTGGCTCGTGACTTAAAGACCCAAATTTTACATGGACGCATGGTTACCCCACACGGTTTGGAAAACCATGCGCTAACCATGTGGTTGCCACTGTCTCACCCAGGGACTTCGCATGTCTTGCTTGCACAGTCTGACAAACCATGCTCTGCCTGTGCAGAGCCCAATGTCAAGGGTGAACATATTCCTGGGCAGGGCGTACAGTTTGTTCAAACAGTGTGCCAGTCGTGCACCCCTACACAACCTCTACAAATTTAAATGTTTTTCCCAGAATTAACCAAACATAAACTAGCCACTTCAAAAGGCACAAACGAACAGAAACAAGGGTCACATACCTCAAACCGGGGGTACTACAACCCTAGGCCAAAGGGTATGATTAGGAGGAAGAAGAAGTGTGGGAAGATACTACCTATATTATACTGAGATGGTGAAACTTGGGTATACCATTAATTCCCCATTTCCACATATACCAACACCATCGAACCCCCAACTGTACATTTTGCAACCTAGTGTGTGGAAGTGTATAATGGAACTATATAGAGTAATGTTTAGTACATTATTCTATATAGACTACTGTAATAGTCTACCATCCCCCCTTGTCATCCAAAAATCCCCACTATATAGAGTATAGTATTGATGACTCCATTAGACCTTGTGTTCCTTATTCCTATCAAAGCTATATAGATAGAGTATTGAACCTCGTTTTTTGATCTTGTCACCAAGAATGGTGTCCTCGTACCTGATTCCTGGTCATTTTCATTCCACTTCTGCCAATCATGAATGGTATTCAATGGAAAGTATATTTAACCTTACTCCACACTTTTGAACCACCTCTAGCATAAACCAAAAAATAATTTATATATCACATAAGGAGAGATTAATAAATCCAGCCCATTTTCTAACCATAATTGGGGGATCATGACTAGCGTAACTAGCCCCACCTCGTAGTTATGTATCCCTATCAGTCTGTGCTTCATACAATACTGAGCAGCCTATCTCTAAGACTTGTATTTGAGCCTATAACTCACCTTTCCTAGCCTATGTGGAATACAATATCATTGTCGGATATCTATGAGTGAGTGAATCAAGATAGTTTAGAGTTGACCGTAGCTACCTGACATTATAGTGAGGCTCACTAAATACTTGAGAAATACACCCAATGGGATACTTAATGTATCCTCAATATAATATAGATAGTATTAACTTGGATACATCATGTATCAAAGGCTAGGAATTTACTTGGTAAGACCTCACAATGGCTAGGTGAGTATTCTGGCCAGGGACATCCTATTCATTTATAGGGATTCATGAATAATGTATCCCAGATCTCCACTATGATACATGAAGTATCCCAGACCTAATCCTGCGTGGGATACGTTAAGTATCCTAGTGAGTACCTGGTCCTTTAATGGGATACATTAAGTATCACAGACTATGGAGGACCTGGTTTCACCTTGTCTAACCAGACCATGGAAGACATGGAATACATGAAGTATCCCATACCTTGGAGGACCTTGAATACATGAAGTATCACAAACCAAGGAGGACCTTGTGCTTCGGGCTACTCTATATTACAATAGGGTAGGGAGCACCTAGGAATTACCACCTGGTTATTGAAGACACTTTGAAATGGTGTACATGGACTAGGAACCCCCTCCCATTTCCCTAATGGAAATATCGGAGTGTCCAACTTAGGTATATGCCAAACCACCTATTCCACCACCAACTCAACTCCAACAGAACAAAATGCTTTTGGAATTGGGACACTGGGGATTGATTGTCATTGTGTTTCCCCACTAGTATACTACATATATTATACCGATGAAAGGGAAAATCGAATGATCAACTACCATTTTTCATGTACCATATTTTCATTGACTACTACATCTATCCTAAATTTAAAATAAATCATGAATTCCTTGAATATAATGTTATTTCACTCCTAGTGCATCTTTTATTTTCCCACCTCAGTTTAAAACAAGTTAATATTCTCTTGGACATTCACCTCCCTCTATTATTTGAGAAAACACTTCCATTAAATTTCTCAACCACAATAATATGATCTTAATATTCTCTGAATTTGGTTTTCTTGGTGAAAATGTAATCTCAAAAGGGAATAATATTTTATTCTAGGGTTCATGTTCTGATTCTCTTATCCTGGCATGTTTTGTATTTTCATTTTATTAAGTTTGATATGGCTTCTGAGTCAATTGGTTTCTTGTTTATAATGGGAGATATATTTCAGTTTGCACCTATGGGGATGATCCAAACTGAAGACTAGATCACCGCTTTCCAACCACTTGAAACATTATCTTTCACTTCATAACATTGGCCTCTTTCTATCTAATTCAATGGTGGCCTACTCACATTACCCATCCTATATATATGTCATAATGGGAAGTAATCCCAATTCCCCCCTCCGTCTCTCTCTCTCCCACTTTTTATATGAAAAGAAACCAAATTTCTTCCATCCTGGTCATCTCGGGTGCCCAAAGGTGTGGTTTTGGTTATTTATAAAAGCATGCATGGCCTACACATGCTATCCATTCCCCTCATACACTTTAGTGGACTTTCAGTCCAATAATATTACTAAATCATTAATCATGCCAACTAAATAATAAAGACCGAAATGCATTTATAACCCTTAGAAAGGGTCATATATTTTAGAACCTAACCCTTTAGAAAGGTTCAAATCATTATGAACCTAAACCATTAGAATGGGTAAAATATTTTAGAACTTAACCCTTTATAAACTGTTAGATGTTTTAGAACCTAACCCTAAAGGGTCACATCATTTAGAAAATTTGAAGAAACTATAAATTTATCTATTAAAAAATCCCTCTCTCTAGACTCCCCCTAAACCTCTGTCTAGTCTATGATCTATCTCTAAGTTCTCGAGCTCTTGCATCCTCAATTAGAGAGAATTCCAACCCACTTTGTTCCCCCTGATTT
This sequence comes from Viscum album, assembly GCA_963277665.1. Classification (NCBI taxonomy): domain Eukaryota; kingdom Viridiplantae; phylum Streptophyta; class Magnoliopsida; order Santalales; family Viscaceae; genus Viscum; species Viscum album. The sequence goes on along the minus strand of OY728129.1, from coordinate 880,928,701 downwards.
TTCCAAAATCACTAGTGTTTATTTCTGATCCAAAGAACCCCTTTTCCATTCATAGTTCAAAGATAGATCCCCTTTATCCTACACATGAATAAGAGATCAAAGGATTTCAGAAATAATTCACACCCTAAATTTTGTAATTGGTAAACCAATATATTGATATCCTCATGAGTTACTATATCCCGGAAAGAGCACTGTCATGGGCTCCCTCAAATGATTAGTGTGATTTTGGGGTACTTAGGTGCAGCAGAGTGGCTGACCAAGGTCATCTCTCAAAGGAGGAAGTGAATTAAAACAACTTTTCAGAGGTATTCTAGAAACAAAATAAAAGGGAATAAAAACACTAATTTAAAGTATGGGGGTGGTTGTTTATAGTTTATAAATCTAGAAGAATTTTGCTGGAAGAAGATTTCATTTTTTTTGTTTTTAATTTTGAAATGAAGTTTCGATTAGAATGACACTACAAGAAGATGTTTTTTTAGAAATATATTTAAAAGACGTAATCGATATAACTCTACCTCTTCACTATATTATTAATCATTATAATTTAGATTAACATTCACTTAATTATGATCCATTAATTTGTTAAATCCTGAACCCTACGAGAATTAACTTTACCACGAAGATGATGTGAATTTAACCCTAGGCTAACTTCAGAACATGCAATCACAGCACCCTGCTTTGATTGATGTTCTAAGATTAGCTTATGGTCAGTGGTAAATTAAGGCTCATATCCATTCTGGAAATGAGGATGAATTGTTTTTAGGGATTATATTTGAACTCTACAAATTTATCTCGTGTGGTCTTGTATTACCGATTAAGATCGCGCTCTCACAATTTACAAAAAATCCCGACCTCACGTGTTTTGTGTTAATTGTTCAATTGCTTGCTTAGTTTCTTACAATTTAAAAACACAATTCATGGATCATATTAAGTGAATTACATTAGATCAATGATTCAAAATAATTAAATGAAGAGGGTAGAAGATAGATCGATTACTAAGAGACTACTCTTCCATGGGTGGCGTAATCATCGTAGAAGCGTTTTGCATGTGCAAAGGTTTATAATGGGTATAACCCAATAACGCTTCTACTCAAAAATTCCAGCCCAAATATGAAGATTAATAGAAGAAGAAATTTAAACAAAACAGAAGAAAATATAAGAAATAAAATAAGAACAAAGAAGTTTATTACACAAATGAAAACATTACAAAATGAAGAAGAGAATGAGGCTTCGATGAGGGGATCCTTGCTTCAAGAGCTACCCCTCTTACAATGGTTGGAGAATTTGGGTGAAACAAATTCTCCTCTACCTACAATCTCCCAATGCACGTCCCAACCCCTCCAAATGAGAAAAACTCTAATTTATATAGGGGAGGGGAGGAGAGGTTACAAGTGGTTTCAAGTGTGAATGTGGAAATTCAGTCAAATATTTTAATGAACATTTCACCGCCCATTTGACCACTGAAACGCGTTAATTGGCCGGCCTTCCAGAATAATCAAATGTGAGGATATGGGTCCTCTATCTCCTCTCCAAATTTTGGCTCAATACAATCCCATATGTAAAAGTTATGACCTAAATACAGAATCTTATCCATTCTGGCGAGTCCAGCCCAGCTTTGACGTTATGGCCCAATTACTCCATTAAAATGCATTCTTTTGATCTAGTGTCCTGAATAAAAGTTGTATATAATTACGTTAGTAACACTTTTACAAAATTTAAATTTCAAATAATAAATATAAAAATATTTATCTTCGAAATACTACAGTGAACTATAAAGGGTAAAAATGGAATTTTCATCAAATATTCAAATGAATGATCTAATCCCAAATATTTTATAAATAAACATATTTAACACAATGTGAGGAAATTATATCATTTATTATCAATAAAATATTCAATAAAATAGTGTTTTATCAACTCCCCCACACTTACCCTTTTACACACCTGGGCAAAACCTCATATCAAGTAAACATCAATATCAAATCAAAACCAATTTTAAAACACATATCCTTAAGATCAATCAATTTCACACCAAGAATCAAAAGATATCATGCCTCATAAAAAACATTATTTTAAGTTCTCCATTTATATCATTCAATATATTTCCACTTCATTTATCCTCCCATGCACAAAACACTTACCTCGCTTGAATTTTCTCTCATCACTCAAATATCAATTTTTTTGCAATGTCTTTCTCATCCAAACTCATACAAGGGTCACCATAGGCTTGATAGATTCCTACATCGCTACCCGATGTGAGTAAAGGACATATGTTTATCATGAGGACTTTTTAGGTTTGTTATGTGGCTTTCGGTTGGTAAGATGTGAAAAACTCTGAGGCTGAATGAGGAGGGCTTGACTCTTTTGAAGCAAAATTGCATTAATCTAATTTTCACTTAAATATGGTCTTCTCTTCAATCCCCATAGTATCAATTCAGATCCATCATCATGAAAAGTCATGAAAGGTGTACACCATTCATCATTTCAGCATAAAAAATGTCAATCTTCTCAAACATGATTTTCTTGAAAGCTCCAGATGGGCACAGCTTTCCACCTCAATTAGAAGCTCCAGAAAAGGCACAGCTTCACTTATCATGAAAGCTCTAAAAAAGGAACAACTTTCAATATAATGAATTTCTTTAGTAGCAAACACATCTCTTCAGAATTTTATTTTCCACCCAAAGTATCACAGAATGTGGTGGCAAAACCCAAGACAACTTCCCCCACACTTAAGCTTAACTAGATTATGCAATTTCACTTCAAGAGTTGGTTGGATAGGGAAAATTGGCTTGTAATGTGGCTAACCTAACAGGCTTTGAATGGATTCTAAGGGATAAAAGGATTAAATATTCAAGGTAGGCCATTATAAAAAAGGATTCTTTGAAATAGGGGCTTTAATACCAAAAAAATGCATCAATCATTTAAACATAAGTACCTCAAACCCTCAAGTTTTGACAGGAATAGATCAAATTCTGGTTAAATCAAGTATGGTTTGGTTCTCTCAAGAAGTGAGGTGAATGTAAAGAATATGAAAATAATGGTTTAGAAGCCTCATAGGAAAGTGATTTAAAATATAAAGACAGTGAGATTGGCATGGGATTCAAAATTCAGCATACTTTTCATGAAATTACTAAATATTTGAACTTGAAACAAAGTCATTTCAGCATTCATTTAATCTTACTTTCAAGGGGTAAATTGTTTCACTTATTGATATGGATTTAAAAATGTTGATGAGAAACATTTTATCTCAAAAATGTTTCTAAAAACACAGAAAATTGTAAAATAAACACACAAAATTTGAAAAACACACATTTTTTTTTTGAAAAACACGCAATTTTTTTTTGGTTTTTTTTAAACAGGAAAACAATTGAAATTACTAAACTAAAAGGTTAACTCCCCTCAATGTGAACCCGTGAGATGATATATGCACATGAAATGCAGAATTTTTAAATAGGACAAATAATATAAAAGTGAAAGGGTTAGGAACAGCCTGATGTGATCAAGTGATGATGGGGTCATGCAGTGTGATAAAATCCACTGCATCAGTAGTATGTCCCTCAATGTATCTCTTCAAACGTTTCCCATTGACTGTAAAGCTCCTTCCAGTGTCCTCTTGTGTGATCTCCACTGCACCATAAGGAAAAACATTAGACACAATATAAGGACCAAACCATCTGGAACGCAACTTACCCGACATCAACTTCAGTCGTGAACTATAGAGAAGGACTTTCTCTCCAACATGAAACTCCCTTTGTTGGATCATTTTGTCATGAGATGCTTTTGATCTTTCCTTGTAGAGCCTTGAGTTCTCATATTATGACAGTTGAATCTCCTCAAGCTCTTGAATTTGCAACTTCCTTTGAATTCCAGTTTGGGCCAAATCCATGTTGCATTTCTTTATATCCCAATATGCCCGATGCTCGACTTCCACAGGGAGATGACACGCTTTCCCAAAAACAATCCGAAATGGGGACATACCAATGGGGGTCTTGTATGCTGTCCTATAAGCCCAAAATGCATCATCCAAGCGCTTGCTCCAATCCTTCCTATTTGGCTGCACGGTTTTCTCCAAGATTTGTTTCAACTCACGATTTGAAACCTCAGCCTGACCATTTGTTTGGGGGTGGTATGGTGTTGATGTTTTGTGTGTCACCCCATACTTTCGAAGGAGGGAAGAAAAATTCCTATTGCAAAAGTGTGTCCCTTGGTCACTGATGATGTCCTTTGCTACTCCAAACCTGCAAAAAATCTGTGCTTTGACAAAGTCCACAACAACATGAGAATCGTCAGTCCTGGTGGCCTTGGCCTCCACCCATTTACTCACATAATCAACAGCAACCAAAATATAAAAAAATCCAAATTAACTAGGAAAAGTACCCATAAAGTCGATTCCCCATACATCAAAAATCTCACAAAATAGTATGGGTTGTTGGGGCATCTCATGTCTCCTAGAAATGTTCCCAGTGTATTGGCAACGAGAGCATGACTTACAAAACAAATGGGCATCATGGAACAAGCTAGGACAATATAATCCAGAGTCCAAAACCTTCCTAGCTGTCCGTTGGGGTCCAAAGTGTCCACAACAAGCAAGTGTATGACAGAAATGCAAAACAGACTCAAACTCATGATCGGGAACACACCTCCTAATAACTTGGTCACTACACATGCGCCAGAGGTAAGGATTATCCCACACATAATACCTAGACTCACTTTTTAATTTTTGGACTTGATGCTTCTTCAAATTTACTGGGATTTCAGAGGCAACAATGTAATTAACTAAATCAGTATACTAAGGATTCTTACCTGAGATGGTATAGAGATGCTCATCGGGGAAAGTGTCCCGAAGTGGTACCTGGTCCAAGGTGTCACCCTCTAGTGTGTGAGTAAGCCTACTCATGTGGTCTGCCACCAAATTCTCTGACCCCTTCTTGTCCTTTATCTCAAGGTCAAACTCTTGAAGAAGGAGCATCCAACGGATAAGTCGTGGCTTTGCATATGGCTTCTTTAGGAGGTACCTCAAAGCTGCATGGTCAGAAAAAACAACTACTTTAGAGCCCAATAAATATGAACGGAATTTATCTAAAGCAAATATGACAATAAGAAACTCCTTTTCTGTGGTAGTGTAGTTTTATTGGGCTGAATCCAGTGTCCTCGATGCATAGGAGATCACATGTGAACGTCCTTCCACCCTCTGAGATAAGACAGCTCCAACCGCGAAGTTGGAGGCGTCACACATAATCTCAAAAGGAATATCCCACTGTGGGGGTTGTATGATATGTGGAGTGGTCAGACGTTGTTTTAGCTCATCAAACAAATTCCTGCAAGAAACATCAAACACAAAATCAGAATCCTTTTGAAGTAATCTTGACATAGGAAGAGAAATCTTACTAAAATCTTTGATGAAGCGACGATAAAATCCTGAATGCCCTAGGAAATATCTAACATCACGCACACATGAAGGATATGGTAAGGATGAAATAATGTCTATCTTAGATCTATCAACCTCTATCCCATGTTTGGACACTACATGCCCTAAGACAATGCCATGCTCTACCATAAAATGACACTCTTAAAAGTTTAGGACCAGATTCTTCTCAATACAACGATTCAACACCTTTCCCAAACTACTTAGACATTCATCAAATGAAGACCCATACACTGTAAAATCATCCATAAATACCTCCATACAGGTCTCAATAAAATCAGAAAAAATACTCACCATACATCTCTGGAAGGTACCTGGGGCGTTGCAAAGTCTAAATGGAATCCTCCGGTAGGAAAATGTGCCAAAGGGACAGGTGAATGTAGTCTTCTCCTGATCCTCTGGAGCTATAGGAACCTGAAAATATCTGTAAAATCCATCCAAGAAACAATAGTGTGTTTTCCCAGCTAGTCTCTCGAGCATTTGATCAATAAATGGGAGGGGGGAATGGTCCTTGCGAGTGGTCAGATTTAGTTTCCTATAATCAATACACACACGCCAACTGTTTTGCACCATCATTGGAACTAAATCATCTTTCTCATTTTTAACAACAGTAGGCACAACCTGAATTGGACTTACCCAATGAGAATCTGAAATGGGAAATATTATACCTGCCTCGAGCAATTTCTCAACTTCTTTTTTAACAACTTCCAGGAGGGTGGGATTGAGTCTCCTTTGTGGCTGTCTCACCAGTTTAGCCCCATCCTCCAAGAGAATCCTATGCATGAAAATGGAGGGGCTAATACCTGATATGTCATCCAAGGTCCACCCATTTTCCCTGATGTTCTCCCTCAAAATATTAAAAAGCATTTCTTCATGTTCAAAAGGGAGATTGTTAGCAATGATAACAGGTAATCTCTCACCACTCAACAAGTATGAGTATTTCAGATTTGGTGGAAATGGCTTGAGTTCTAATGAAGGAGGGTGTAGTATGGATGGAGAAATTGATGCAACAAACATATTTGTACAATGAACATCAGTATCAGAATAAAAATCATCACAATCAGAGAATAAAGTACCAAATCCATCAGCATACTCAATAGCCATGTCATAATCAGAGTTCACATGATCAAAATCAGAATATGATTCCATTTCAAAATCAAATCTTAGAGAGTCTTGTTCCTTAAAAACAGGTGTATAAGTACTCTTAGACATCAAACTAGAACCAATACTCATAATCTCCCTAAGCATAGGACAATCCAATTCCATGATTCTTTTACTTGGTGGTTCAAAATGGGAGATAACAAAAGTAGAATGGTCCTATGAGGGGTACTTCATGGAATCCATAACATTAAATATCACAACTTCATCTCCAAACTCCATGGAAAGTGTACCCTCATTAACATTTATGATAGTTTTTGCAGTTTTGAGGAAGGGTCTACCTAAGATAATGGGGGCATGAGAACTTACCTGATCATCCTCCATGTTAAGCACATAGAAGTCTGCTGGAAAGATCATGTCTCTTACCCGAACAAGTACATCCTCAAGAACTCCCGCTGGATATATCGTAGCTCTATTCTCCAATTGCACCACTACTCTTGTTGGCTTCAACTCACCAACCTGCAAGGAAGATAATACAGAGTGAGGCATCACATTTATTGAAGCTCCTAAATCACAAAGAGCATCAGAGAAGTGAAACTCCCCTATGGTACATGGGATGGTGAATGTCCCGGGATCCTTGCACTTTGTTTGCATTGCTAGAGTTGGTGTAATGAGTGCCGATACATTCCTTACAAGGTTGATCCTCTCATTTCCCTCGATCCCTCTTCGACTGGTACAAAGTTCTTTTAAGAATTTCGCATATCTTGGAATTTTCTTAATGGATTCAAGTAGAGGAATGTTGATCTCCACACGCTTGAATGTGTCCAAAACCTCCTTTTGCATTACTTCTTCAGCCATCTTCTTGGTTTGAACAACCCTGTTTGGAAAAGTAAGGGGTTTAGGAGGTACATCATCAATCTTTTTCTTACCTTTATCTTTCTCCTTGGATTTCTCATCAGTTGGTTTGGAATGCGGCTTCTCTGGAGTTGAGGTTAATCCCGGTGGAATGGTAGGTACAGATGTATCGTTCATTTGATTCTCACTTCTCAATGTGATGGAACTAACATTCCCCTTTGGATTTGGAGTGGGTTGGGAAGGTAGATTTCCGGAATTCTTACTTACAAGTTCATGGAGGGCGGTGGCAATCTGGCTCATTTGAGTCTTCAACTCCCTCAGCTCCGAACTTTGACTCTTCAGCTCATTCTGTTGATTAAGAACAATTTGCTTCAAAATATCATCAGTATTAGAATCTAACTTTGGTGGAGTATTCCCTTGTTGCTGACTTGCTAATGCTTGGGCTTCAAATCTCCTTTGGGGTTGTTGGAAACCCTGCTGGTAAGGCGGAGGCTGCTAGAAGTTTGGTTGAAAAGGGGGCCTTTGTTGTTGTCCAAAGCCATACCTCATGTCCGGTTGATCTTTCCACCCTTGGTTGTATGTTGGAGCAAATGAATCAAACTTCTTTTGGGGATATGGTTGTTGTTTCTGCTGAAATGGTCTCCCTGGGAATACTGCTGCGCAATCCTCTGTCTCTTGTAGTTGTGGGCAACAGTCAGTTGGGTGGTTTGTCTCAGTGAAAATGCCACAAGGCCTTGAAGGAGGGGGTAGAGATGTATTTTGTGCCAGAGCAATTTGCCTCACCATAGTGGTCAATTCTTCTAACTTGGTATCAATCAAATGACTCTCGAGAGAAGAAGGACTTACTTGATGTACTCCCCTGATATGTGGTGTACCTCGATCACCAAATTGTTGGGAATTTTGGTCCATCTTGTCAATCAATGCATGTGCGGCTTCTGGTGTCTTGTCCACCAATGCTCCTCCAGCTGCAGCATCCACCATGCTCCTCTCCATGGGTGTGAGTCCTTCGTAGAAGTATTGGATGAGGAGTTTCTCACTGATTTGGTGATGTGGACAGCTTGCGCACAACTTCTTGAATCTCTCCCAATACTCATACATTGACTCCCCTTGTGCTTTCTTGATCCCTGATATCTCCTTTCGAATGGATGTGGTCCTTGATGCTGGAAAAAATCTCTGCAAGAAAAGACGTTCCAAATCGTTCCAACAAGTTACATCTTCGGGTTGTAAATAATACATCCAGTCTTTTGCAGCTCCATCAAGTGAGAATGGGAATGCTCTTAATTTGATTTCATCTTCAGAAACATTTCTTGGTTTAAGGGTTGATCAAACCAAATTAAATTCTTTCAAATGTTTATTAGGATCCTCACTAGAGAGGCCATGAAACTTTGGAAGTAAGTGAATTAACCCAGATTTTAGTTCAAAGTCCGATTCGAGATTTGGGTATGCAATAAAATTTGGTTGATAGTTAATATCAGGTGTAGCCAATTATCTAATGGTTCAATTAAGTTCATTTCCATTTTTTTAAACCATTGGTTCCTCTTTTATGTTTGAATTTGAATAGCTTCCAATTTCAATGTTTCCAGAAGAGTGGAATTCACCAATTGGTTGAATATTGAAACTTCCCGTAGACTGAGAATTTCTGATTCGAGCCCTGAGGCTACGTTCAATCTCAGGGTCAAGATCTAAGAGATCTTCGGGATTAGTTCGTGTCATAGATTAAATAAAAATGAAAAGAAATAAAGTGGACCATAGTAAAATAAAAATGAGAAGTTTGAGTTGATGGTCCAAAAAGAAGTAGAAGAAAATAAAAGAAGAAGAAGAAAAATCAGATTGGGTAAAGAAGGAAGAAAGAAGAGAGGAAGAGAATAAAATGTAAAATAAAATAAATACCTCTAATTGGTTGATATAATTACTTGTCTCCCCGGCAACGGCGCCAATTTGAAAGAACGCTGTCGTGGGCGCCCTCAAATGATTAGTGTGATTTTGGGGTACTTAGGTGCAGCAGAGTGGCTGACCAAGGTCATCTCTCAAAGGAGGAAGTGAATTAAAACAACTTTTCAGAGGTATTATAGAAACAAAATAAAATGGAATAAAAACACTACTTGAAAGTATGGGGTTGGTTGTTTATATTTTATAAATCTAGAAGAAGTTTGCTGGAAGAAGATTGCATTTTTTTTTAAAATTTTGAAATGAAGTTTCGATTAGAATGACACAACAAGAAGATGTTTTTTTAGAAATCTATTTAAACGGCATAATCGATCTAAATATACCTCTTCACTTTATTATTAATCATTATCATTTAGATTAACATTCACTTAATTATGATCCATTAATTTGTTAAATCCTGAACCCTACGAGAATTAACTTTACCACGAAGATGATGTGAATTTAACCCTAGGCTAACTTCGGAACATGTAATCGCAGCACCCTGCTTTGATTGATGTTCTAAGATTATCTTATTGTCAGTGGTAAATTAAGGCTCATATCCATTCTGGAAATGAGGATGAATTGTTTTTAGGGATTATATTTGAACTCTACAAATTTATCCCGTGTGGTCTTGTATTACCGATTAAGATCGCGCTCTCACAATTTACACAAAATCCCGACCTCACGTGTTTTTGTGTTAATTGTTCAATTTCTTGCTTAGTTTCTTACAATTTAAAAACACAATTCATGGATAATATTAATTTAATTACAGTAGATCAATGATTCAAAATAATTAAATGAATAGGGTATAAGATAGATCGATTACTAAGAGACTACTCTTCCATGGGTGGTGTAATCATCGTAGAAGCGTTTTGCATGTGCAATGGTTTATAATGTGTATAAACCAATAACGCTTCTACTCAAGAATTCTAGCCCCAAGAGGAAGATTAAGAGAAGAAGAAATTTATACAAAACAGAAGAAAATATAAGAAATAAAAGAATAACAAAGAAGTTTATTACACAAATGAAAACATTACAAAATGAAGAAGAGAAGGAGGCTTCGATGAGGGGATCCTTGCTTCAAGAGCTACCCCTCTTAAAATGGTTGGAGAATTTGGGTGAAACAAATTCTCCTCTACCTACAATCTCCCAATGCACGTCCCAACCCCTCAAAATGATAAAAACTCCAATCTATAGAGGGGAGGGGAGGAGAGGTTACAAGTGGTTTCAAGTGTGAATGTGGAAATTCGGTCAAATATTTTAATTCAAATTCCACCGCCCATTTGACCACCAAAACGCTTGAATTGGCCGGCCTTCCAGCAGACTCAAATGTGAGTATATGGGTCCTATATCTCTTCTCCAAATTTGGGCTCAATACAAGCCCATATGTAGGATTTATGTCCGAAATATAGAATCTTATCCATTCTGGTGAGTCCAACCCAGCTTTGATTTTATGGCCCAATTACTACATTAAAATGCATTCTTTTGATCTAGTGTCCTGAATAAAAGTTGTAGATAATTACGTTAGTAACACTGTTACAAAATTTCAAATTCAAATAATAAATATAGAAATATTTATCTTCGAAATACTACAGTGAACTATAAAGTGTAAAACTGGAATTTTCATCAAATATTCAAATGAATGATCTAATCCCAAATATTTTATAAATAAACATATTTAACACAATGTGAGGAAATTATATCATTTATTATCAATAAAATATTCAATAAAATAGTGTTTTATCAACTCCCCCACACTTACCCTTTTTCACACCTGGGCAAAACCTCATATCAAGTAAACATCAATATCAAATCAAAACCAATTTTAAAACACATATCCTTAAGATCAATCAATTTCACACCAAGAATAAAAAGATATCATGCCTCATAAAAAACATTATTTCAAGTTCTCCATTTATATCATTCAATATATTTCCACTTCATTTATCCTCCCATGCACAAAACACTTACCTCGCTTGAATTTTCTCTCATCACTCAAATATCAATTTTTTTGCAATGTCTTTCTCATCCAAACTAATACAAGGGTCACCATAGGCTTGATAGATTCCTACATCGCTACCCGATGTGAGTCGAGGACATAATTTTATCATGAAAACTTTTCAGGGTTGTTCTGTGGCTTTCGGTTGGTAGGATTAAGATGTGAAAAACTCTGAGGCTGAATGAGGAGGGCTTGACTCTTTTGAAGCAAAATTGCATTAATCTAATTTTCACTTAAATATGGTCTTCTCTTCAATCCCCATAGTATCAATTCAGCTCCATAATCATGAAAAGTCATGAAAGGTGTACACCATTCATCATTTCAGCATAAAAAATGTCAATCTTCTCAAACATGATTTTCTTGAAAGCTCCAAATGGGCACAGCTTTCCACCTCAATTAGAAGCTCCATAAAAGGCACAGCTTCACTTGTCATGAAAGCTCCAGAAAAGGCATAGCTTTCAATATAATGACTTTATTTAGCAGCAAACACATCTCTTCAGAATTTAATTTTTCACCCAAAGTATCACAGAATGTGGTGGCAAAACACAAGACAACTTCCCCCACACTTAAGCTCAACTAGATTATGCAATTTCACTTCAAGAGTTGGTTGGATAGGGAAAATTGGCTTGTAATGTGGCTAACCTAACAGGCTTTTCATGGCTTCTAAGGGCTAAAAGGATTAAATATTCAAGGTAGGCCATTATAAAAAAAGGATTCTTTGAAATAGAGGCTTTAATACCGAACAAATGCCTCAATCATTTAAACATAAGTACCTCAAACCCTCAAGTTTTGACAAGAATAGATCAAATTCTCGTTAAATCAAGTATGATTTGGTTCTCTCAAGAAGTGAGGTGAATGTAAATAATATGAAAATAATGGTTTAGAAGCCTCATAGGAAAGTCATTTCAAATATAAAGACAGTGAGATTGGCATGGGATTCAAAATTCAGCATACTTTTCATGAAATTACTAAATATTTGAACTTGAAAAAAAGTCATTTCAGCATTCATTTAATCTTAGTTTCAAGGGGTAAATTGTTTCACTTATTGATATGGATTTAAAAATGGTGATGAGAATCATTTCAGCCCAAAAGTTTCAAAAACACAGAGAAAATTGTAAAATAAACACACAAAATTTGAAAAACACACAATATTTTTTTTTGGTTTTTTTTTAACAGGAAAGCAATTGAAATTACTAAACTAAAAGGTTCCCTCCCCCACACTTAAAATATTGCATTGTCCTCAATGTGAACCTATGAGATGATATATGCACATGAAATGCAGAATTTTTAAATAGGACAAATAATATAAAAGTGAAAGGGTTAGGAACAGCCTGATGTGCTCAAGTGATGATGGGGTCATGCAGTGTGATAAAATCCACTGCATCAGTAGGAAGTCCCTCAATGTATCTCTTCAAACGTTGCCCATTGACTGTAAAGCTCCTTCTAGTGTCCTATTGTGTGATCTCCACTGCACCATAAGGAAAAACATTAGACACAATATAAGGACCTAACCATCTGGAACGCAACTTACCAGGCATCAACTTCAGTCGTGAACTATAGAGAAGGACTTTCTCTCCAACATGAAACTCCCTTTGTTGGATCATTTTGTCATGAGCTACTTTTGATCTTTCCTTGTAGAGCCTTGAGTTCTCATATGATGACAGTCAAATCTCCTCAAGCTCTTGAATTTGCAACTTCCTTTGAATTCCATCTTGGGCCAAATCCATGTTGCATTTCTTTATAGCCCAATATGCCCGATGCTCGACTTCCACGGGGAGATGACACGCTTTCCCAAAAACAATCTGAAATGGGGACATACCAATGGGGGTCTTGTATGCTGTTCTATAAGCCCACAATGCATCATCCAAGCGCTTGCTCCAATCCTTCCTATTTGGCTTCACGGTTTTCTCCAAGATTTGTTTCAACTCACGATTTGAAACCTCAGCCTGGCCATTTTTTTGGGGGTGGTATGGTGTTGATGTTTTGTGTTTCACCCCATACTTTCGAAGGAGGGAAGCAAAATTCCTATTGCAAAAGTGTGTCCCTTGGTCACTGATGATGGCCTTTGGTACTCCAAACCTGCAAAAAATCTGTGCTTTGACAAAGTCCACAACAACATGAGAATCGTCAGTCCTGGTGGCCTTGGCCTCCACCCATTTACTCACATAATCAACAGAAACCAAAATATACAAAAATCCAAATGAACTAGGAAAAGTACCCATAAAGTCAATGCCCCATACATCAAAAATCTCACAAAATAGTATGGGTTGTTGGGGAATCTCATGTCTCCTAGAAATGTTCCCAGTGTGTTGGAAACAAGAGCATGACTTACAAAACAAATGGGCATCATGGAACAAGCTAGGCCAATATAATCCAGATTCCAAAACCTTCCTAGCTGTCCGTTGGGGTCCAAAGTGTCCACCACAAGCAAGTGTATGACAGAAATGCAAAACAGACTCAAACTGATGATCGGGAACACACCTCCTAATGACTTGGTCACTACACATGCGCCATAAGTATGGATCATCCCAAACATAAAATCTTGACTCACTCTTTAATTTTTGGACTTGATGTTTCTCTAAATTTGCAGGGATTTCAGAAGCAACAAGGTAGTTAACTAAATCAGCATACCAAGGATGCGTACCTGAGATGGTATACAGATGCTCATCAGGGAAAGTGTCCCGAAGTGCTACCTGATCCAAGGTGTCATCCTCTAGTGTGTGATTAAGCCTACTCATGTGGTCCGCCACCAAGTTTTTTGACCCCTTTTTGTCCTTTATCTCGATTTCAAACTCTTAAAGAAGGAGCATCCAACGGATAAGTCGTGGCTTTGCATCTGGCTTCTTCAGGAGGTACCTCAAAGCTGCATGGTCAGAAAAAACAACTACTTTAGAGCCCAATAAATATGAACGGAATTTATCTAAAGCAAATATGACAGCAAGAAACTCCTTTTCTGTGGTTGTGTAGTTTGATTGGGCTGAATCCAATGTCCTTGATGCATAGGAAATCACATGTGAACGTCCTTCAACCCTCTGAGATAAGACAGCTCCAACCGCGAAGTTAGAGGCATCACACATAAGCTCAAATGGAAGGTCCCACTGTGGGGGATGTATGATAGGTGGAGTGGTCAGACACTTCTTTAGCTCATCAAAGGAAGTCCTACAAGAATCATCAAACACAAAATAAGAATCTTTTTGAAGTAATTGAGACATAGGAAGAGTGATCTTACTAAAATCTTTGATGAAGCGCCGATAAAATCCCGCATGCCCTAGGAAAGATCTAACATCACGCACATATGAAGGATAGGGTAAGGATGAAATAATTTCTACCTTAGATCTATCAACCTCTATCCCATGTTTTGATACCACATGCCCTAAGACAATGCCATGCTCTACCATGAAATGACACTTTTCAAAGTTCAGGACCAGATTCTTCTCAATACAACGATTCAACACCTTTCCAAAACTACTTAGACATTCATCAAATGAAGACCCATACACTGTAAAATCATCCATAAATACCTCCATGCAGGTCTCAATAAAATCAGAAAAAATACTCACCATACAGCTCTGGAAGGTACCTTGGGCGTTGGAAAGTCCAAATGGCATCCTCCGGTAGACAAATGTTCCAAAGGGACAGGTGAATGTAGTCTTCTCCTGATCCTCTGGAGCTATAGGAACCTGAAAATATCCATAAAATCCATCCAAGAAACAATAGTGTGTTTTCCCAGCTAGTCTCTCGAGCATTTGATCAATAAATGGGAGGGCGAAATGGTCCTTGCGAGTGGTCTGATTTAGTTTCCTATAATCAATACACACACGTCAACTATTTTGCAACCTCGTTGGAACTAAATCATCTTTCTCATTTTTAACAATAGTAAAACCAGTTTTCTTAGGCACAACCTGAATTGGACTTAGCCACTGAGAATCTGAAATGGGAAAGATTATACCTGCCTCGAGCAATTTCTCAACTTCTTTTTTAACAACTTCCAGGAGGGTGGGATTGAGTCTCCTTTGTGGCTCTCTCACCGGTTTAGCCCCATCCTCCAAGAGAATCCTATGCATGAAAATGGAGGGGCTAATACCTGATATGTCAGCCAAGGTCCACCCAATCGCCCTGATGTTCTCCCTCAAAATATTCAAAAGCTTTTCTTCATGTTCAAAAGGGAGATTGTTAGCAATGATAACAGGTAATCTCTCACCATTCAACAAGTATGAGTATTTTAGATTTGGTGGAAATGGTTTGAGTTATAATGAAGGAGGGTGTAGTATGGATGGAGAAATTTATGCAACAAACATATCTGCACAATGAACATCACTATCAGAATAAAAATCATCACAATCAGAGAATAAAGCACCAAATCCATCAGCATACTCAATAGCCATGTCATAATCAGAGTTCACATGATCAAAATCAGAATATGATTCCATTTCAAAATCAAATCTTAGAGAGTCTTGTTCCTTAAAAACGGGTGTAGAAGTACTCTTAGACATCAAACTAGAACCAATACTCATAATCTCCCTAAGCATAGGACAATCCAATTCCATGATGTTTTTACTTGGTGGTTCAAAATGGGAGATAACAAAAGCAGAATGGTCCTCTGAGGGGTACTTCATGGAATCCATAACATTAAATATCACAACTTCATCTCCAAACTCCATGGAAAGTGTACCCTCATTGACATTTATGATAGTTTTTACAGTTCTGAGGAAGGTTCTACCTAAGATAATGGGGGCATGAGAACTTACCTGATCATCCTCCATGTTAAGAACATAGAAGTCTGCTGGAAAGATCATGTCTCTTACCCGAACAAGTACATCCTCAAGAACTCCCGCTGGATTTTTCGTAGCTCTATTCGCCAATTGCACCACTACTCTTGTTGGCTTCAACTCACCAACCTGCAAGTAAGAGAATACAGAGTGAGGCATCACATTTATTGAAGCTCCTAAATCAAAAATAGCATCAGAGAAGTGCAACTCCCCTATGGTACATGGGATGGTGAATGTCCCGGGATCCTTGCACTTTGTTGGCATTGCTAGAGTTGGTGTAATGAGTGCTGAGACATTCCTTCCAAGATTGATCCTCTCATTTCCCTTGATCCCTCTTCGATTGGTACAAAGTTATTTTAAGAATTTCGCATACCTTGGGATTTTCTTAATGGCTTCAAGTAGAGGAATGTTGATCTCCACACGCTTGAATGTGTCCAAAACCTCCTTTTGCATTGCTTCTTCAGCCATCTTCTTGGTTTGAACAACCCTATTTGGAAAAGGAAGGGGTTTAGGAGGAACATCATCAATATTTTTCTTACCTTTATCTTTCTCCTTGGATTTCTCATCAGTTGGTTTGGAATGCGGCTTCTCTGGAGTTGAGTTGAATCCCGGTGGAATGGTAGGTACAGATATATCGTTCATTTTCTTCCCACTTCTCAATGTGATGGAACTAACATTCCCCTTTGGATTTGGAGTGGTTTGGGAAGGTAGATTTCTGGAATTCTTACTTATAAGTTCATGGAGGGCGGTGGCAATCTGGCTCATTTGAGTCTTCAACTCTCTCAGCTCCGAACTTTGACTCTTCAGCTCATTCTGTTGATTAAGAACAATTTTCTTCAAAAGATAATCAGTATTAGAATCTACCTTTGGTGGAGGATTCCCTTGTTGCTGACTTGCTGATGCTTGGGCTTCAAATCTCCATTGGGGTTGTTGGAAACCCTGCTGGTAAGGCGGAGGCTGCTGGAAGTTTGGTTGAAAAGGGGGCCTTTGTTGTTGTCCAGAGCCATACCTCATGTCTGGTTGATATTTCCACCCTTGGTTGTATGTTGGAGAAAATGAATCAAACTTCTTTTGAGGATATGGTTGTTGTTGCTGCTGAAATGGTCTCCCTGGGAATATTGCTGCACAATCCTCTGTCTCTTGTAGTTGTGGGCAACAGTCAGTTGGGTGGCTTGTCTCAGTGCAAATACCACAAGGCCTTGAAGGAGGGGGTAGAGATGTCTTTTGTGCCAAATCAATTTGTCTCACCATAGTTGTCAATTCTTCTAACTTGGTATCAATCAAATGACTCTCAAGAGAAGAAGGAATTACCTGATGTACTCCCCTGATATGTGGTGTACCTCGATCACCAAATTGTTGGGAATTTTGGGACATCTTGTCGATCAATGCATGTGCGGCTGCTGGTGTCTTGTCCACCAATGCTCCTCCAACTGCAGCATCCACCATGCTCCTCTCCATGGGTGTGAGTCCTTCGTAGAAGTATTGGATGAGGAGTTGCTCACTGATTTGGTGATGCGGACAGCTTGCGCACAACTTCTTGAATCTCTCCCAATACTCATACATTGACTCCCCTTGTGCTTTCTTGATCCCTGATATCTCCTTTCGAATGGATGTGGTCCTTGATGCTGGAAAAAATCTCTGCAAGAAAAGGCGTTTCAAATTGTTCCAACAAGTTACATCTTCGGGTTGTAAATAATACATCCAGTCTTTTGCAGCTCTATCAAGTGAGAATGGGAATGCTCTTAATTTGATTTGATCTTCAGAAACATTTCTTGGTTTAATGGTTGAGCAAACCACATTAAATTCTTTCAAATGTTTATTTGGATCCTCACCAGAGAGGTCATGAAACTTTGGAAGTAAGTGAATTAACCCAGATTTTAGTTCAAAGTCTGATTCGAGATTTGGGTATGCAATACAATTTGGTTGATAGTTAATATCAGGTGCAGCCAATTCTCGAATGGTTCTATTAAGTTCATTTCCATTGTTTTCAGCCATTGGTTCCTCTTTTATGTTTGAATTTGAATAGCTTCCAATTTCAATGTTTCCAGAAGAGAGGAATTCACCAACTGGTTGAATATTGAAACTTCCCGTAGACTGAGAATTTCTGATTCGAGCCCTAAGGCTACGTTCAATATCAGGGTCAAGATCTAAGAGATCTTCGGGATTAGTTCGTGTCATAGATTAAATAAAAATGAAAAGAAAGAAAGTGGACCATAGTAAAATAAAAATGAGAAGTTTGAGTTGATGGTCCAAAAAGAAGTAGAAGAAAATAAAAGAAGAAGAAGAAAAATCAGATTGGATAAAGAAGGAAGAAAGAAGAGAGGAAGAGAATAAAATGTAAAATAAAATAAATACCTCTAATTGGTTGAAATAATTACTTGCCTCCCCGGCAACGGCGCCAATTTGAAATACCTATAATTGTTTTAATTCAATTCCTCCTTTGAGAGATGACCTTGGTCAGCCACTCTGCTGCACCTAAGTACCCCAAAATCACACTAATCATTTGGGATTTGATCATTCATTTGAAAATTTGGTGAAAATTCCAGTTTTACCCTTAATAGTGCACTGTAGTATTTCGAATATAAATATTTTTATATTTATTATTTTAATTTGAAATTTTGTAACAGTGTTCCTAACTTAATTATCTAAAACATTTATTCAGGACACTAGATCAAAAGAATGCATTTTAATGGAGTAATTGGTCCATAAAGTCAAAGCTGGGCTGGACTCGCCAGAATGGAGAAGCTTCTGTATTTCGGCCCTAACTCCTTCATATGGGCCTTTATTGAGCCCAAATTTGGAGAGGAGACAGAAGACCCATATCCGCACATTTGATCCTTCTAGAAGGCCGGAAAATTCACGCGTTTTGGTGGTCAAATGGGCGGTGAAATTTTCATTAAAATATTTGGCCGAATTTCCACATTCACACTTGAAACCACTTGTAACCTCTCCTACCCTCCCCTCTATAAATTGAAGTTTTTCTCATTTGTAGGGGTTGGGATGTGCATTGGGAAGTTGAGGGAAGATTAGAAGTGGATCCACTCCAATTCTCCAACCATTTTAATAAGGGTAGCTCTTGAAGCAAGGATCCCTTCGACGAAGCCTTCTTTTTCTCCTTCATGTTGTAATGATTTTGTTTATGTAATAAACTTCTTTGTTCTTATTTTATTTCTTCTATTTTCTTCTATTTTTTTAAAATTTATTCTTCTCTTAATCTTCCTAATTGGGATGGAATTCTTGAGTAGAAGCATTATTGGGTTATACCCATTTTAAACCTTTGCACATGCAAAACGCTTCTACAATGATTACGCCACCCATGGAAGAGTAGTTCTTTTTAGTAATCGATCTATCTTCTACCCTCTTCATTTAATTATTTTGAATCATTGAGATACTTTAATTTACTTAATATGATCCATGAATTGTGTTTTTAAATTGTAAGAAACTAAGCAAGCAATTGAACAATTAACACAAAAACACGCGAGGTCGGGATTTTGTGTAAATTGTGAGAGCGCGATCTTAATCGGTAATACAAGACCACACGGGATAAATTTGTAAAGTTCAAATATAATACATAAACACAATTCATCCTCATTTCTAGAATGGATATGTGCCTTAATTTACCAATGACCATAAGATAATCTTAGAACATCAATCAAAGCACGGTGCTGCGATTGCATGTTCCGAAGTTAGCCTAGGGTTAAATTCACATCATCTTCGTGGTAAAGTTAATTCTCGTAGGGTTTGGGATTTAAAAAATTAAGGGATCATAATTAATTGAATGTTAATTTAAATGATAATGATTAATAATAAAGTGAAGAGGTAGAGTTAGATCGATTACGCCTTTTAAATAGATTTCTAAAAAAACATCTTCTTGTTGTGTCATTCTAATCGAAACTTCATTTCAAAATTAAAAACAAAAAAAAATGCAATCTTCTTCCAGAAAACTTCTTCTAGATTTATAAACTATAAACAACCACCCCCATACTTTCAAGTAGTGTTTTTATTCCCTTTTATTTTGTTTCTAGAATACCTCTGAAAAGTTGTTTTAATTCACTTACTCCTTTGAGAGATGACCTTGGTCAGCCACTCTGATGTACCTAAGTACCCCAAAATCACACTAATCATTTGAGGATTTGATCATTCATTTGAAAATTTGGTGAAAATTCCAGTTTTACCCTTAATAGTGCACTGTAGTATTTCGAATATAAATATTTTTATATTTATTATTTGAATTTGAAATTTTGTAAAAGTGTTCCTAACTTAATTATCTACAACATTTATTCAGGACACTAGATCAAAAGAATGCATTTTAATGGAGTAATTGGGCCATAAAGTCAAAGTTGGGCTGGACTCGCCAGAATGGAGAAGCTTCTGTATTTCGGCCATAACTCCTTCATATGGGCCTGTATTGAGCCCACCCCTTTAGAACCTAACCCTTTAGAAAGGTTCAAATCATTATGAACCTAAACCATTAGAATGGGTAAAATATTTTAGAACTTAACCCTTTATAAACTGTTAGATGTTTTAGAACCTAACCCTAAAGGGTCACATCATTTAGAAAATTTGAAGAAACTATAAATTTATCTATTAAAAAATCCCTCTCTCTAGACTCCCCCTAAACCTCTATTTAGTCTATGATCTATCTCTAAGTTATCGAGCTCTTGCATCCTCAATTAGAGAGAATACCAACCCACTTTGTTCCCCCTGTTTTTTCCCAAATCACTAGTGTTTATTTCTGATCCAAAGAACCCCTTTTCCATTCATAGTTCAAAGATAGATCCCCTTTATCCTACACATGAATAAGAGATCAAAGGATTTCAGAAATAATTCACACCCTAAATTTTGTAACTGTTAAACCAATATATTGATATCCTCGTGAGTTACTATATCCCCTAGGTTGCTCCTTTGAGAAAGTTATTGTGCTACGTCCCACCTTCTCCTGATGAATGCCATGATGCTGATTGAAAAAAGACTCTAGAATAGTTGAATCCTTAAAGTGTAAAGTGTCTTTAGAGTCCATCAGATGTGATTGGGGTAGTTATACCATTGAAAAATAGTCCAGCTATAGTGGTTTTGTGTTTCGTTAGTTCTCTACTCTCTTGAAAAAATAATTTTTATTTATCATTTTCTATCTCGTAATCATTCATTTTTTATCCTATGCATACTTTTTTTTCATCGTCGTTGGTCCTTCAGACATAACATTATCAGCTGATTATTCTATCATTTCCATATGAGATTTCCAAATCCATTATTTGAATCCAAGAGAGGAAGTCTCATAACCATTAAGGGATTTCCTTTTACCATTCTAGTGGGCCTAAACGCCCTTATTTCTTCGAATTTCTTATCTAGATCATATACCCTACATTTGACTAATCTATATGACATCTAATAAAAAAATAATGATGTTTTAATCAAGGATATTGCTACATTAAAATAGGAATAAATGACCTAATTTGAGTCGATGAGTTTATTCAATTTATTTTTTCATTTCCAGTTAGGTTTGAACTCAATATGGATTAAGTACTGACTTATCTTGTGAGGTCTCGTTGGCCTAGAAAAACCTAAAATAAATCTTTATGTCTTCATGGTCAGGCATTTAAATCAAATAAATGACCCCTCTTTCATTTTAATTTTACATGAATCTAGAAGGACTCTTTCGGAAAAGGGGAAAACTCATTCTCAAATCGACAATCTCACCCCTTTTAGAGAACATAAAACCTATATTATATCTATCTAGCTGATTTGAGAAGTAGAGACATTGGAAGGATAATGAGTATTCATACATCTACTTTTGAGATAGCTTATGTGATATCTTTATTCTTCCGATTGAGTCTTAGCTGCAGTAGGGAGACCTTGCCAATGAATAGTACATTCTTTTGGGAGCCCTTGTTCTTAGAGAATATGTCTCAAAGATCAGTCAATTGTACACTACTCTAATAGTTTAGACATTCTCTGAACTGATATGGTACTTAAAACTAATGGTGGGGATTTAAGTGATGAGTATGGATCCAATGCATTTTCATTCTTTTAGTTAGATATTTACTTTAACAAAGTTGAAATGAAATCAAACTCCATAGAGATTGAAAATGGGATTGGATTCTCACCTTACTAAACTACAAGTTCTGAACTCAAGATTTTTCTCAAATTCTTAATCCTTTAGAGAGGGTGAGATATTATAGAACCTCACCCTTTAGAAAGGGTCAGATTATTTATATCATCATCCATTAAAAAGGGTCAGATATTTAAGAACCTTCCTTGACAAATTGAATCTGCAAAAATAGAAGTAATAGACAACGCATTGGGTCCTAGATAATATGCAGTAAAGAGCAAAACTACAATGAAGAGCGCAAGCTACTTCACTTTCCATGAGATAGAAAAATATTGATTTCAAGTATACCGCAATGAGAATGAAATATAATATAGTCCATAAAGAAACATAACAAATGTTGTTGCTTCTGAGTTCGCATGACTTTCCTCCCATTGTGCATGGAAATTAGGAAGATGATGAGGGAAAGTAGAATCGGTACATTACTTTTGAACCTCACTTTTTTGGTAGGATATGAATCCACCAAAAGTGGGTAGAAATTGGTTCAGTTTCGTAGGTAGGCCAGGACTACCGGTTGAAAAAGATCAACAACAGAATTAGCACTCGCTTGCTCTATAGATTAATAGTAAGAAATCTACATGGGAATGCAAATCCGATGTTTAGTGGTCCCACTCATAGTCACCTTACTGTATGTTCCAATATTGACCTCATTACTATCAACATAAAGAGGACAGAAATATATCTACTACTTCCACAAATCTTGCCACCATAGAATCATCTCAATAAAAAAATGGGACTTTATAGTGAATTCTTTCAATGTTGTATTAAGAGAAACCCTGGAAATGTGAAAGGATACAGACAAGGCTACCTTCAAATCATTAGTTTAATACAAAAACCACGAGGAATGGGTAAATGGGAACTAAAATGGTTCAAACAGAAACTGGTCAGCGATGGATGCTCCCCTCAATATTGGGTCATCTATTCTTCTAATTGATGGATACTTAAATAGGATTATAAGGGCATCCAATCACTACATTGATACAACCCGACCATGTGTAGGGAGGATTTTAGGAAATAGAGTCTGTAATCCATTCTAGGTTTATTCATAACATTTCGGGTCCAAATGTTCTACCTTCAAATACCAAACAATGGCACTTTATCCACTCTATCTTCTCTCCTATTTACAATCTATTTTTGGATCCTATCTACTGCACACTTTCATCTATTATTACATAAAGGGTTTGATGAACACTACCTATTGATTAGTGACTGGGCACATGCTTCTTTAACAGTGGATTCCTTTTTGACGTATAAGAAAGGGATTATCTTTTATGCCAAAAGTCCATATTTATAAAGGCATCTTCACTTCACTCCCTATACATTTAATGATAACCAATCCCACTTCATGGTTTTAAATTATTTCTTTTAGGAATATTATTTCATAATATAAAGACCAAAAATCAACGGTGAAATCCTATGTTGGAAGGATTTTTGACTCATTATTTACACCTCTCTCTGTTACTTCATAGTATTTAACTGTGAGATTAGCACTTTCTTCATTACTAAAGAGTTATATTTTCTGCACAAGCTAGTTCAACTCTTCTAGGATAGTAATAAAATCATGTAATACCCTTTGTCAGCTACACTACGACTAGGGGTTGTTATGCACTCACAAAATCAGTATCTAAGAGACTATGATCATCCAAAAGCAGTACCTAGTCCTTATAAGAAAAAGTGACACATTCTGGATTCATCTTCTTTTGTACAAGAAGGGTATCCACAAACCTTTTCATTCACATGTATAAACTTATTGAGATGCTTCTAAACGTCCATTATTCTAGGTGATTAATACCACTATTATTGGACGGCTAGGGATAAAATTCATGATGCCCTGAGGGATCACCGGGGATGAGCCCGTAAGGGGCACGACGCGCTAGGGTTTCTCCCCTCGTCGCCGCCTCCTTCGTCTCGGGTTGCTGCGGTGACTCTTCTGGTGCTCGGCGAGTTCTGGTCGTGGACTCGGTCGTCTCCCCATTTGTTCCGTTGCTGGCCTCCCTCCACCCATTTTCTTCACACTGGAAAGGTTCTCCCATGGCAGCGTGGTGCCGGGCCGCGACCGAGATTCTAGATCCAGCGGCCCAAGACCTCCGCCTTGACTTCGGTGTGTGCTGTTGGTGCCTCATCGTGGTCTTCGAGTGCGTAATGGGTGGTGGCGACGGGATCTGAGCGGCGGGTCTCCAATTTGGCGTACTGGTGATCTCTTCTGTTTTCTGTTTTTGCTGTTGATTTGGTTTGAGTTTCGTTGGATTGTGTTTTATGCGCGATGGCGTTGGTTTCCCTTGCTGGATCCATTGCTGAGTCCATGGGTTGTTGTTGGTTCTTTCTTTGCTGAATCTGTGATCTGCGTTTCCTGGTAACTCGGCTTTCCGTGAGGTTGATTCTCTTTGAAGGTTTTTTAAAATTTCATGATCGGATTTGGTCTTGGTAGGCCGCGGTTAAGGGATTCTGCAATCAGGCGAGATGATTTCGTTTGGAGGCGCCGAATACTCTTATCCCTGCCCTGACCCCATGGTCCTCTGCTCCTCTCCTAGTTGGTGCTGGATCAGTGGTTCCTCCAAGGTTTTGGGAGGTGGGATTTGGTGGCGGCTGAAGCTTCTCGCGCGTCATGTTTCTACTGGTTTTGTTGAAGTTTTGTGTGCTCCTTCTATGGTGGTGGCTTCATATGAGTGTGGTGTTCGGTCAAGGATGATGGTGGTGGTGTTAAGCCTGCGATGGTCCGGTGTCAGGAATCGGCTAAACCCGTGGATGACGGCATGACGTTTTGTGTTTCGAGTTTGGCGGAGATGATGAATCTTTCGACGGCGACGGCGACGGCGACGGACGCCGGTGAAGCTCGCCGGCGGCCTGATTTTGATGCGGACAGGGTTGACGTCGCGTAAGGTGTGTGAATCGAGGCATGGTGTGAGGCTCGAGGTGACGCAGGAATCTAAGAGACTCGTTTATCGAGTTCGTTGATGTTATCTTGATTTTTGATGTTTGTATTTTATGATTTTGGGTAGGCCGAAGTGGCGGTTGGGTTTTCCTATTTGAATTTTGAATTTTCATGCTGTATGGGGATTTCTACCTGGGGTATGTGCGGGTGATTGGTGGTGGTTTTTGTATGGTTCCCACACTTTTTTAAAATAAAAAAAAATGGATTGTGCCAATACCACTATTATTGCCTTACCTATCATTCCAATCCCATGATTAGAAGAGTACGGATAGTCTAGTCTATGCGTGTACAAAGTAATTTTTCTCGACCATTCACTGAAAATGAGACAACATACCAATCATATTGTCCCTATTCAAAATCAATAGAATTGAAGGTAGCATATTCACTAAATTCACAAATGTATTGACTAATAGCCTCTACCTATTGTGTTATTTTCTACTAATTTCTTGTATCAAGAAGGATGTCCACATGAGAGTTGTACCGAGAAAGTCTTCTACCTTCACTCTCACAACTGCTTCTTACCTATTTGTTAGCACCTATGGGTAGAAAATATGAATAAATTTATATTTAATAAAAATACTCGCACCACCTAAAAATTTCTCAAGGAAATTCAAAATTATCTGCCTTTTAGTATGTGTAAGAAAGAGATGATATCATAGTATTAAGAATATAAATTTATCCATCCTATTTGTAGAAGTTAATGCAATTGAACCGTTCACTACTCCATTTTTGATGACTGACCAACCTACTTCATCTCGAATTTCATACCTATTCGAGTAGAATACCGAAGGTGTGGGAATTTTTCCCTTAGGAATTTGTTAATGTAAATTCAAGATACAATAGAAGTTCTTGGAGAAAGATCAGTACTCTACTCTAATAGTTTATTCTTGTAGAATGATCAGTACTCTAATTTAATAGATATTCCCTTTTAGGTTCACTCTGATTTAACTCTCATACCCCTACCAAAAGAGCTGAGCTAAGGAGTGTAAAAAAACATGCCTCAATTGACTATTATTCATAGTTGTATACCAGTCTTGGTGGTAAACTATGATAATATAGCAGTTGTATCCTTATACAGATAAGAAGTAACAGGGGATACGATTGAATGGGTTCCCTTCATGTACCATGTGAGTCAGTTAGAGGGCTTTTTTAACACTGTAGAAATATTTAACTATTAGAGTAGAGTACCGAGCTAGTGAGGAAGGGATAAGATGGGTGGATTTTCAAAGGAAGTGATCTACATGATATAATGTATTTTCCTTTGATGGGGCCCTTCCTGTTACATATTCATTCATAGACAATTCAATTGCAACCCATTCTATTTTTGAGAAATGGGGTATTCAAGAACAATCCCCTCTAGAGATGAATATACAGATGATTCAATAAGGGATTCTACGATCACAATAAGAGCCTATATGACATAAGTGAGAACTCTCATAGATGATAATACATGGTTAATGAAACAGTTATCCAAAGAAGAAAACTAGTAACAAAATAAATGGATATTCCAAAAACAATAGGTGTTGTACAAACAGTATTAGAAACCTTCTCATCTTATGAAGGCCATTCACTAGCTTGAAGATTCAGAATAATTGATAGTTATTTATTACATTATTGGAATACCAAAGAGATCCCACTGGATAAGGCATATTTCCTAATCCTAAATTAATGGTTGAAGTTCATTTTTTCTTACTGTCATATTTTAATTCTAATAGACTATATAGAAGATTACATGGATTATGATATGATTCAACTTCAATAGGTACTATTCTATAAATTTACATAAGAGTACCTGTAGGGTGGAGTATTTACATTCTAATCTTCTCACTCCTTCATGTTAACATAAGGTTCTAACCTGCATAGAATGTAGACTTGTCTTATCGCATACCAGTTGCATATGGGAAGACTAGAAGTGGGGTGAAGAATAAATAACGGGAATATGATCACATCTTCTAATAGTTATATAGATGATAATTTTCTAACCCAAATCTCTTCACTCATTACATCACTCAGTCACTTGAAGACCGAACGAACGTGCACATTAGTAACACGTAGTTTTCAGCTAAGTACTCTACTCTAATAGCAAGTACTCTACTCTAATTGTCTTGTTTTCTAAATCCCAAAGCCCCAAGAGTCTCTACTCCAATGATAGCATAAAAGGCACCAATATTGATGAATTTTAGGGATCAGTTCCAGTTCAGCCATCATTCTAATCATCAAATAAGGATGCCATGATCCTCTACTTAATCCCTGTAAGTGAAAGAACAATTGTTTTTATTTTTGATCTAGTTGTTTGCTCACTCGCCTCACTTTATATTTAGTTAAAATAAGATAATTTGTTTCTCATTATCTGGAATCAAAACCGAGACCAACGATACCCTTACCATAACTTAGTCAAGAAAAATACTTAAGACATTGAATTGAGGAAGAATCCTAAATAATCTCTTTCATTTCATCTATAAAAAAAGATACAACCCAACTGTTTATCTCTTTTGTGATCACTCGTCTCTACTCATATTAGAGAGTGTTGTTCTAGCAGAATCCTAATCAGACTATTTCTCATACCTAATCACTTCTTAAACCTTCATTGAAACTATATTATTCCCAACTATAGAGCCTATCTATATCTATATGGGTATATACTATTTGTGAACCAATTTACATTCGAACTCCCTTTGGAAAAAAATAAATTCTAATATAAAATCAATATCATCAACTATGTGGTTGTGAGTTGTAAACTGTATGACCATTCTTAACTCACCTTCAGACTTCTAGTTTTCTAAACAGGAATTATCACTATTAGATTAGTGATGAGAGGTATAGGAGAGAGTCCTTTCAGGATTTGTGGATGCTGGTGCACCAAGAAAAAACCTGGTGGCTAGTGTCGGTAAGGTTTCTCGTTAGTGCTCTTAGTTCAGTATCGGTAGAATTTGGGTCTCAAAAACATGAAAGTCATAGGTTCAATTATTATACCTAGTGGGTTCATATTAGAATGTAGATGGGGGTGTTAGGTGAGTCGAGTTTGGGGGATGCTAGATGATTGGCTTGAGTCATCCGGGTATACTATGAACTGGGAATGGTCACCAATAGCCTATGTGAAGGGGGATGAAAGGGGGGACAAATGGGGATGTACTGAGATGGATCATGGACTCAGGGGACCATGTGGGAATGCATGAGTCGGTATGGAGTGTTAATGGAACAGCAGGTCAACCACTACACATTGACGATGGTGTCCTTGGGCCTTGGGCGAGTAGAGGATGGTAGGCCTAGGGCATGTGCATGGTAGGTTGTGGGAGTTGAGGTGAAATGGAGGAAAATTATAGTAGAGTACAGAATAGGGTCATCAAAGCATAGGACTAGTAGTACTGGAATGGTGTCTTACTCTACTATAAATGTTATCCAATTCACTTTTGTTGGATTTTTGAGAACCACACGTCTTACAATCAGAACATTATAGGTACCACTATAGGCACCACTATAGAACGAACCAAAAATAGTGGTGCCTATAGTGGTGCCAATAGTGGTTCCTATAGACTATATAGATGATTACCTATCTTGATTTAACTAAATGGATGGTGTTTGGAACTTGTGACACCACTACACCACAATGTCCAATGAAAACATATGAAATGACCATATTCATCAAAAAGAGGTACCATCATAGGTCTATCAGAAATGGTAGAGGGGGATATGGTGGTGACGGATACCCAAAATTGTAGTGAACCCCCAAACTGGTACATATATATATTTTTATTGTCATTAGAACATATATTTAGGATTGAGAAAAGGGTATGCCTACGAGTGTGAGTCTAGTGATGAGTCTGCCCAATCGGCAGATCCTCAGTACTCTACTCTAATATACATGGCGCTAGCTTTGGTCCTTCCCCAACCTAAGGTGGTAGTAGAGGAATCAAGTGATGGGAACCAAAGAGGGGGGATGATACACTACTACCTATATTATACTAATAGTGGGGTGCGAGGAAGTGGTCCAACCATATGTGGTACAATATGTAGTGTGGGGATGTAGCGACTCGAGTTTTTTGGCCATGTCAGACTTTGGAATATTTCTACGCATAATTCCAGAGCTAGGCGCGAAGACGGCGTGCGATTCCGAGGCCCGGTGTGCCCGGAATTAATTTTATAAAAATATTATGTTTTTTTTATACTATGCACGTAGCGGGGGTATGATATCTTCTAAACGGTAGCTCAGAACGGGAATCTGAGGGCACGGTTGCGTCCGGAACGTGCCGTTTACCCTAGGAGGGGTGTAATCTTTGCGGGCGCGGGCCTGCGGTGAGAAACGCCACCAGGGGCGTTTCCGTAAATATGTGACAAGTTGGTGTGCGAGCGTCGGCTCGAATAACTTTTGAACGGAGTCTCGGAAGGAAAATCTGAGACTGCCGTTGCGTTCAAAACGGCGCGTTTACCCTAGGGGTGACCTTACTTTTGTTCGCATCGGGCGTCGGGTCCGAGGCGGGTTTGGCGCCGGCGGGCCACTGATATAAATATCAGCGCCCCCCTTTAAATCGTTCTTCGTCGTTCTTTGCCGTTCTTCGCCGCCACTCTGCCGAATCGGACCAATGGAGCGCCCACGAGCTCAGAATTCGATGGCGGACGTTCCAGGAGCGCGCAGCGGAAGCTCTGGAGCTCGGATCTGAGGCAGAACGTCGGCGTTTCGCCCGCGAGGTAGGTGGTTTGAGTTTTACAATCCCGGATCCCGTTTTTGTGTTGTTTTTCTTCAAATTTTCATATGGGTTGTATAGTTCGGGTCCCGAGCTTTCCAAAACATGTTTCGGATCTGAATTTGGAGCACCGGGGTGCTCTCGGTGGCTCCCGGAAGTTTTCCGGCGAAAACCCGGTTTTCCGGCGGCGGCCATGGCGGAATCCGGCGACGGCGCGGCGGCGGTTTCCGGTGGCGGCGGCGGCGGCGCGGCGGAGTCCGGCGGCGGCGCGGTTGTTTTCGGCGACCCTGCGGTGGTCCGGCCAGTTTGTTCCGGGGGTTCTTTAAACCCCCGTAACTCGCAAACCGTAACTCCGATTTGCGAGCCGTTTGCGGCGACGTGACCCTAACGACGAGGCGAACCCTCCGGTGTGGGTTCGAGGGTTTAAAGGTTCGGGATCGTGGCCCGGGAGCTAGAAACGTCGTATAAAATAATATTATTTTATTATTTTACGACTTCGGGTCGTTGTAACTTCTACCCGGAGCGTCCGATTGACGTGCCGTCAGTGGCGTTGTGACCCTGATGGTACGACGGACTTTTTGAGATGGTTTCCGGGTGTTGGGACTGCGAACGGGGTGCGGGCCCCACGAGGCCGGGTTTTGGCGTTTGCGGGGAAACGCAGCTTTTGCACCAGGAGTCCGATTTTGGCGGATGAATAGTCGATCCTGTGTGTTTTTCCGAGAGGATCGCAATGGCGCGATCCATTTGACGAGTTTCGGAATCCAGGCGTGGGCCCCACCCGAGCTGGCCTTCGGTGAATAGTACTTTTTCACCGGGTGTCCGTTTTGGACGAGCGAGTAGTCGATTCTGCTTGTTTTTCCGAGGGGATCGCCGTGGTGTGATCCGCCCGATGGGTTTCGGGATCGTTGTGTGGGCCCCGCGCGAGCTAGCTACGGTGAATAGTGTCGTTTTCACCGGTGCTCCGTTCCGGGCGAGTAAACAGCCTATCCTGCGTGTTTTTCCGCGTGGAACGCGATGATGGCCTCGGTTTTGGCTTCGGAGGTGCGTAGTGTGGCTTTGGGGCGAGTCGCTCGGGTTAGCGACGTTTGGACCAGTAGTGGTTGATGGTTCTCCCTTGGTTCGTTCCTACGAGGGTTCGTGTGGTATCACAACCTTCGTATGGGTTTGTGATCCTCTCGATGGGATGTTTAAACTGTTAGAGTTGTGGTATCCCTCCGGTGGGCCCGGAGTGGATCCTCTAGCATCTTTACCCTAGATCGGGTTCTTGGTATCGCTGTGACCGCTTATTTACGGTCAGCGATCCCCTATCTAGCAGGATAACTCCGTAGGGTTTGTGGCATCATCAGGAATATGATCCCCTACGCGGTGGGTCGTGCACAGTAGGGTTGTGGCATCGTCGGGTTTACGATCCCCTACTCAGCGCTTGGTGTCGGTAGGGTTGCGGTATCGTTGGTTATGCGATCCCCTACTCAGCGCGTGGTTTCAGTAGGGTTGCGGCATCGTCGGTTCGATCCCCTACGTCGCGAGTTATATCAGATAGGGTTTTGGTATCGTCGTGACCATCTTTATATGGACGATGATCCTCTATCTGAGTGTGGAGCTTCTGTCGAGTGCAGATCGGGTTGTGGTATCTCCCAGCGGATCCTGGGTGTGATCCCCTATCTGTGAGAACTACGTATGCCAGATCGGGTCGTGGTATCCCCCAGCGGACCCTGGGAGTGATCCCCTATCTGTGAGCTACGTATACCGGAGTGGGTCTTGGTATCCCCTAGCGGACCCTAGCGGCGATCCCCTCTCCGAGGAGTTTGGTGGTTATGTTGTTTCAGCGATGTTTCCTCAGTGATGCTATCCGATGAGCGTGGTCTCTCGGGTGAGCGACTGTGATGTTTGCGAGTTTCCCGATGGAGTGTATCTCTCGGATGAGTGTCATCTGGTATGACAGTGTTCGTGGTGTACTCTCCTGGTTGTGGACAGTTGCTGGTGATGAGGTCGGTACCTCTTGTGGCTTTGTGGCGTGAGCTTGTATATCTGGATTGTTCAAGGTGTATGTATGGGCATACACCTGAGCTGAGCTGGGCTGACTAGTTGTGTTAGCCGAGGTTGGTCACGAGATGGAGTTTCTCTCTCGTCTGGGTTCCCTTTGGCTGGGTTGAGCAGACTGTTGCCTTTCAGTTTCTCCCTTGGGTTTTGGGTTTTTGGGGTGCCTACTGAGTATGTTTATACTCACCCCTGCACGGGCTTTGCCCGCACATGTTTGTGTCTTGTGCAGACCACAGGCCTTTTGACGGAGTCCCAGGAGGACCCGGAGCAGGCGGTGCTTAGTGAGCGAGTTGACCAGGGTGTTTACCGGAGCTGTGCCGAGGGAGCTTTCTGGCAGGTGTTTGTGGAAGCGTTCCCCTTCTTCAGAGCAGGTTGGACGCGCTTTGTAGTTTCCTTTTGGTGGGCCCTGTTTTGCCCTTGTACTTTTGCTGTTGCACTCTGGTTTGGGATAGATTGTATGCATGCATTTACTTTCCAGTTTCTATATCTCTGCATTGTTGCATGGAGGTGTTTGTGGGTGCGTGTGTACAGGTACCTTAGGCTAATGCCTCCCATGTGTGTGATAGCCTACTCGGCGCTGGTCGCCAGCCCCTGGCCTATTGGAGGCGGGCTTGGGGAGTCGCGGCTCGAGCCCCGTTGGGTCGGGTCGTGACAGAGTGGTATCAGAGGAGGTTCCACCTTTGGGATCTCAGAGCGTAGCTGGTCTAGCTGTGAGTTTGGTTTGGGTTGCATAGCGGCAGTGTTGGGGTGTTTCGAGTTCGGCTTTCAGGCCAAGAACTCCAGTGTTGGTGCGGCGGCCGATGTATCCATACACCAGGACTCTGATAACCCGCCTTTCGACTCAGGACATTCGTACACTGGTCGCAGGGACATAATGGTACATGCATCATATAGGACTGGGTTTTTGGTTTTTCCTTGTCCTTCTTGAGTCAGCTCTCCAGATATACTCTTTGACTGTGGTGTGTCTTGAATGTATTTCAGGATGCCTCCACGACGACAGCCAGCGAGGGTTCCACAGCAGGATTGTGCTGATGACCCGCCCCGTGTAGTGGCCGTGGAGCAGGGCGCAGGTTCTGAGGTTGCACCTCCAGGTGGTCTGCCAGTTGAGCCACCACCTGTCGAGCAGCTGGTTGTGCCGGCGGTGCAGGACGAGGTTGCACGCAGGCTGAGTGCGTTGCACGAGTTCCAGAGGCAGCGACCTCTGAGGTTTCGGGGTGATCCAGACCCCCAGGCAGCTGATGACTGACTGGCTTGAGGCAGTCACCCGAGTTTTCCGCCTAGTGAGGACACCTCCTGATCAGATGGTGGTCCTAGCGGCGAGCCTTCTGCATGGTTCGGCCGGGCGATGGTGGAGTTTGGTGACGCAGTCCCATGACGAGGAGACGCTCACGTGAGCAGAGTTTGAGCGGCTCTTCAGGGAGGAGTTCTATCCGGTGACGTTGAGGTCAGTGCGGATCCAGGAGCTTCTGCAGCTTCGTCAGGAGAGCATGACTGTGTCGGAGTACTCAGCGAGGTTTACAGATCTGTCGCGCTATTCCCTGGATATGGTTCGAGACCCGTTCTTTAGGGCTCGGACATTCGAGCAGGGCTTACGTAGGGATATCCGAGCAGGTGTGGTTTCCCTGTGTCTGCCCACCTATGCTGGAGTGCTGGAGCGAGCGCTGGTGGTGGAGAGATTTCTGGCCGAGCAGATCTCGCCTGTTAGTGCTGGGCACTCGAGAGCGGAGACTTCGTCGGTCGGATCGGCATCTGGTAGCCGACGTCAGACTCAGGGGTTTGGACGTGGCCGACGTTTCAGGAGGCGACCCCAGGATGGGGGGTCTGAGCCTCGGAGCTCACAGGGCTCACAGGCCAGTTTTGGTCAGCCGCAGGAGAGGCGGTGTTACGCTTGCGATGGTCGGAGACATCTTGCTAGAGATTGTCCGACCCGACGTGCTGTTGAGAGGGAGCCGGTCGATGGACCGCCTTGGCAGAGGCAGCGTCTTGAGCAAGGAGGTCCGCAGGGCGTCGGACGTGGCGTCGGAGCTGGTGCAGCGGGATGCGGTGGTAGACAGTACCAGTTGCCACCACCCCCACCCCCAGGTGGTCCACGCCTAGCTCAGGGAGCTGGTGGTCGAGGGCGAGGACAGCTGCATGCCCTGGAGGCTGTTGACCCAGAGGCACCACAGATGGATAGAGGTACGCCTTGTGTCTTTTCTACTTACTGCAGTAGTTTTTCAGACATTATTTAGCGGTACTCTTTCCTTTCATTGCTTGCTCGAGTTTTGTTCAGGGCGTTGGTAAGACCTTGAGTGGTTGTTGTTGGTGAGCTCGCTGGTGTGTGAGACCCAGTTGAGAGTCCAGTCGCTTTCCTTGTGCTTAGGGATTTTCGGGGACGAAAAGTTCTAAGGGGGGGAGGATGTAGCGACTCGAGTTTTTTGGCCATGTCAGACTTTGGAATATTTCTACGCATAATTCCAGAGCTAGGCGCGAAGACGGCGTGCGATTCCGAGGCCCGGTGTGCCCGGAATTAATTTTATGAAAATATTATGTTTTTTTTATACTATGCACGTAGCGGGGGTGTGATATCTCCTAAACGGTAGCTCAGAACGGGAATCTGAGGGCACGGTTGCGTCCGGAACGTGCCGTTTACCCTAGGAGGGGTGTAATCTTTGCGGGCGCGGGCCTGCGGTGAGAAACGCCACCAGGGGCGTTTCCGTAAATATGTGACAAGTTGGTGTGCGAGCGTCGGCTCGAATAACTTTTGAACGGAGTCTCGGAAGGAAAATCTGAGACCGCCGTTGCGTTCAGAACGGCGCGTTTACCCTAGGGGTGACCTTACTTTTGTTCGCATCGGGCGTCGGGTCCGAGGCGGGTTTGGCGCCGGCGGGCCGCTGATATAAATATCAGCGCCCCCCCTTTAAATCGTTCTTCGTCGTTCTTCGTCGTTCTTCTCCGCCACTCTGCCGAATCGGGCCAACGGAGCGCCCACGAGCTCAGAATTCGATGGCGGACGTTCCAGGAGCGCGCAGCGGAAGCTCTGGAGCGCGGATCTGAGGCAGAACGTCGGCGTTTCGCCCGCGAGGTAGGCGGTTTGAGTTTTACAATCCCGGATCCCGTTTTTGTGTTGTTTTTCTTCAAATTTTTATATGGGTTGTATAGTTCGGGTCCCGAGCTTTCCAAAACATGTTTCGGATCTGAATTTGGAGCACCGGGGTGCTCTCGGTGGCTCCCGGAAGTTTTCCGGCGGCGGCCATGGCGGAATCCGGCGACGGCGCGGCGGCGGTTTCCGGTGGCGGCGGCGGCGGCGCGGCGGAGTCCGGCTGCGGCACGGTTGTTTCCGGCGACCCTGCGGTGGTCCGGCCAGTTTGTTCCGGGGGTTTTTTAAACCCCCGTAACTCGCAAACCGTAACTCCGATTTGCGAGCCGTTTGCGGCGACGTGACCCTAACGACGAGGCGAACCCTCCGGTGTGGGTTCGAGGGTTTAAAGGTTCGGGATCGTGGCCTGGGAGCTAGAAACGTCGTATAAAATAATATTATTTTATTATTTTACGACTTCGGGTCGTTGTAACTTCTACCCGGAGCGTCCGATTGACGTGCCGTCAGTGGCGTGACCCTGATGGTACGACGGACTTTTTGAGATGGTTTCCGGGTGTTGGGACTGCGAACGGGGTGCGGGCCCCACGAGGCCGGGTTTTGGCGTTTGCGGGGAAATGCAACTTTTGCACCAGGAGTCCGATTTTGGCGGATGAATAGTCGATCCTGTGTGTTTTTCCAAGAGGATCGCAATGGCGCGATCCGTTTGACGAGTTTCGGAATCCAGGCGTGGGCCCCACCCGAGCTGGCCTTCGGTGAATAGTACCTTTTTCACCGGGTGTCCGTTTTGGACGAGCGAGTAGTCGATTCCGCTTGTTTTTCCGAGGGGATCGCCGTGGTGTGATCCGCCCGATGGGTTTCGGGATCGTTCTGTGGGCCCCGCGCGAGCTAGCTACGGTGAATAGTGTCGTTTTCACCGGTGCTCCGTTCCGGGCGAGTAAACAGCCTATCCTACGTGTTTTTTCGCGTGGAACGCGATGATGGCCTCGGTTTTGGCTTCGGAGGTGCGCAGTGTGGCTTTGGGGCGAGTCGCTCGGGTTAGCGACGTTTGGACCAGCAGTGGTTGAGGGTTCTCCCTTGGTTCGTTCCTACGAGGGTTCGTGTGGTATCACAACCTTCGTATGGGTTTGTGATCCTCTCGATGGGATGTTTAAACTGTTAGAGTTGTGGTATCCCTCCGGTGGGCCCGGAGTGGATCCTCTAGCATCTTTACCCTAGATCGGGTTCTTGGTATCGCTGTGACCGCTTATTTACGGTCGGTGATCCCCTATCTAGCAGGATAACCCCGTAGGGTTTGTGGCATCATCAGGAATATGATCCCCTACGCGGTGGGTCGTGCACAGTAGGGTTGTGGCATCGTCGGGTTTACGATCCCCTACTCAGCGCTTGGTGTCGGTAGGGTTGCGGTATCGTTGGTTATGCGATCCCCTACTCAGCGCGTGGTTTCGGTAGGGTTGTGGCATCGTCGGTTCGATCCCCTACGTCGCGAGTTATACCAGATAGGGTTCCGGTATCGTCGTGACCATCTTTATATGGACGATGATCCTCTATCTGAGTGTGGAGCTTCTGTCGAGTGCAGATCGGGTTGTGGTATCCCCCAGCGGATCCTGGGTGTGATCCCCTATCTGTGAGAACTACGTATGCCAGATCGGGTCGTGGTATCCCCCAGCGGACCCTGGGAGTGATCCCCTATCTGTGAGCTACGTATACCGGAGTGGGTCTTGGTATCCCCTAGCGGACCCTAGCGGCGATCCCCTCTCCGAGGAGTTTGGTGGTTATGTTGTTTCAGCGATGTTTCCTCAGTGATGCTATCCGATGAGCGTGGTCTCTCGGGTGAGCGACTGTGATGTTTGCGAGTTTCCCGATGGAGTGTATCTCTCGGATGAGTGTCATCTGGTATGACAGTGTTCGTGGTGTACTCTCCTGGTTGTGGACAGTTGCTGGTGATGAGGTCGGTACCTCTTGTGGCTTTGTGGCGTGAGCTTGTATATCTGGATTGTTCAAGGTGTATGTATGGGCATACACCTGAGCTGAGCTGGGCTGACTAGTTGTGTTAGCCGAGGATGGTCACGAGATGGAGTTTCTATCTCGTCTGGGTTCCCTCTGGCTGGGTTGAGCAGACTGTTGCCTTTCAGTTGCTCCCTTGGGTTTTGGGTTTTTGGGATGCCTACTGAGTATGTTTATACTCACCCCTGCACGGGCTTTGCCCGCACATGTTTGTGTCTTGTGCAAACCACAGGCCTTTTGACGGAGTCCCAGGAGGACCCGGAGCAGGTGGTGCTTAGTGAGCGAGTTGACCGGGGTGTTTACCGGAGCTGTGCTGAGGGAGCTTTCTGGCGGGTGTTTGTGGAAGCATTCCCCTTCTTCAGAGCAGGTTGGACGCGCTTTGTAGTTTCCTTTTGGTGGGCCCTATTTTGCCCTTGTACTTTTTCTGTTGCACTCTGGTTTGGGATAGATTGTATGCATGCATTTACTTTCCAGTTTCTATATCTCTGCACTGTTGCATGGAGGTGTTTGTGGGTGCGTGTGTACAGGTACCTTAGGCTAATGCCTCCCATGTGTGTGATAGCCTACTCGGCGCTGGTCGCCAACCCCTGGCCTATTGGAGGCGGGCTTGGGGAGTCGCGGCTCGAGCCCCGTTGGGTCGGGTCGTGACAGGGGAGGTGAGGTTTGGGAACTCATAATTAATTGACATGGGGGTACACAGTGTCGTGAATCTCAAGGAGTACTAGCGGGTTGGTGGAACTAAACTATTATATTGGAGAAATTGACATTATTAGAAGACTAATTGAGTGCAGTTCAACATGTTATGAATGGGGTGAGAATTGAAGGTTTTTGGGTGGGAATTTCAACTATGGTGACTATTATATTTGAGTAATAAGGGGAAGGAACCGATAGGGAATCATTCAAGTTCGACTCTATAAAAGAACCTAGAAACCAGAGTGCCACGACCTTTGGGGAGGTTGGGAGTTGTCGGTCTGACCACATATCTATATCTGAGATTTTTACTATGGGAATAACATGTGGGATGAGAAGAGAAATGTTTATGGTTGGTGTTAAAAGGTACATATAATATCAGAACAGAACTACTCGACAAAGACTTGTGGGGTTCGAGAGGTGGAACGATGAGAATAACCAGAAGGGTTTGGTTGTTCAACTATTGTATACTGGCTACATCATGTGAAGATAAAGGTTACCTGTAGTTGATTCATGCCACCATCAATATCTTAAAACTGGCATTCCCCACATGCTTAGACTTGTATTCCAATGAAATAGTTCCTTGATTCTTTCCAACCGTTAGTTCACTTTTAATAGTGTTCTACTCAATTGATTTTGTCTGACCCCACTGCAATTCCATTCCAATAACTGTATAATTCTTGATTGCTGGTAGGTGTACATATGAACAATACACTACTTATACAACTGGAAAGTAATTCCCACCTGAGGACTAGGCCACTAAAGGTGGATTCCATGTAGTAGGATGGTGTTCTGAATGGGGCATCATTCAATTGCATATTTATTCTATAAAAAAGGTCTCAAATATGGTGAGTTACCCTTACATCTCAAGTGATGAGGCGAGGATAGGATTCAAACCACAATATCCCATAGAATGGTATGAGATATATTTCATGCCTTTCGATCATTAGATATAATAAACGACTTCATCTATGCAAATTCATATATCACTCACCAGGTTCATGAACCAAGAAATGCCAAAAGTGATCAATTAAAGGGAGTTGGGTTCGATGAGGAAGATAGAGGGGGAAATAAAAACATATCGCTACTAGGATGATGTAAGGTCTCAGATCATCCATGGGGGGATCATGATGATGTTGTTAGAGAGGGGAATGAGATCTCTCATTGATATTTCTGGACTTGCTCAGTCAATGTGAGACATGACAAAAACTCATCTCTTTTTTATGTCACTCTGTTCCGATTTATGTAATTTAGAGATGTCATTCCAAATTGAAAATATCTATATATATAAGTATCATGTCCATCATCCACCCATATTTTTCACACTCAGTACTTTACTATAATATCCTAGAGTAACCACTATTAGAGTAGATTACTGTTGGCATGTTAGCTTTGGATGAATAACATATAGGACTAGCCACCCCCTCTGGGGATTCATTCTCAATAAACTATAATCCTCTATGGAAAAATATTTTCTTCACTCAATTCAATTCATATACTTGATATCCTGTAACTAAAGAATCATATTTCCCTCTAGAGCCTAATTACTATATTACAAAGGGATTTAAGGGCTAGTATATCAAGCATCTATTTACTCGACTCTATAGTATTCTTATATATAGTTATAGAAGAGTACCTGATAAATAAGTATCAACTTGCCTTATAGTTTTATAGTGAACTTCCATGATCCCTCATCACTACCATAGATCAGACCAGGAACACTAACTAGTAATTATGTCGTTCCCCTCAATTCACGGTGACTACCATGGAGGATTTCATCAGAAATGATATTGCAACCAACGCATGTACTAAACGGATGATCCATTGTCCTTCTATCAGAGTAGGAAGAGAACACCTATCCCAAATGGAAGTTATACCTGGAGTCATAAATTGCTTTTAAGCATTCTCATTCATGACTCACGTACGAAAAATCCTTTATAGACAAAAGGAGGAGGAAATACAATGTAAATTATTTTGTATTAAATATCAGATCAGATTGATGGAATAACAATAAGACCTTAAAATTCAAATTTCCGACTCTATATCACATCAATATATGGTCCAAGAAAGCTATAACTATATATGTTATCAACATAATATTTCAAGGTAATTTTATATATTGTATATATGCACAAATATAGGCACCACTATAGGTAAACAACCGCCTATAGTGGTACCTATAGTCGTCCGACACGTGATAACGCAAGTTTGGCAGAGTAGCAATGGCCTATGAGTTGAGATAGGTGGCCTATAGGCCTATCAAAAGATAGGATGAATGATCATTCTGATCTTATCTAGAAATTCAATGCTTATTATGACCACTGACATATTTTATCGGATAGTAGGCTCTCAAACGGTTTAATAATGCATCATATACGATCACTTAAAGTAAAAAAATATTCCTCTGAATGAGTTTCATCTCAGAAAACATCTCCTTTCGGTATTTTGTTCCATATTTTCTATTCAATGAACTATATAGGTTAATGTAAACACCTCTACACTAATATTCCAATAATTTATCAGATCATCCTGAGGCCGGAGATACAAAAGTGGGTAGGAACATATAAAAATTATGGAAGCTTAGGGGATAGAAGCATCGAAATACAAAGGAAAATCATCAAAGACATATTCATCACCTTGCCTTTCCTTCATAAGAAGTGGTTTTGAGAACTGTTCGTTAGTCGTAGTAGTCAGGGTGATCTTCTTGAAACATTAAACGTCTTCTGAGGCTGACAAAAAATATTTTTAATGTAGATGGAATTATGCAATCAATAAAAAAAATATGACTTTAAATAAAGTATTCTAGATATAATTTCATGTTCTAGTCATATTCCGAGATTGGAAAAAGGGAATAAGAAACAATAAGGCTATAGATATATCAGTCTGATCCTATGAAAATGTGGAAGGAATGTCATACCCACTTTCAAAAGGATTTCAGAAAAGTAGGGGGATTGCTTTCACTATTGACCATGATAGTCAAATAGCTCTTGGAATCATATACCACCCCATTAACCCCCTAAATAGATTTCTCAAAAAGAGAGTAGGTGAAAATTAATGAAGGAACATATTGATCCTAAGGAGGTCGGTCAACTGGTTCCACAAGTTCCAAAGGAAGAATAAATTCATTCCTTGGGATTCATGAAGTATCCCAATGAGTACATTGTCCTTTCCTAGGACAAATTAAGAATATCAAACCTTACTGGACCTGGTCATACCTTGTTTGATCATACTTGGGAGGACCTAGAATACATGAAGTATCCTAGGCCTAGGAGGACAAAGAATACATGAAGTATCCTAGACCTAGGAGGACCTGGTGCTATATGAAAATCTAGATTATAAGAGGGTCGGGAGGACAAGGATTTGAAGAAGGAAAAAAGGTTAGATAGATATAAGTACTGGTTCAATAGATTTCCATTTTTCTAGAGCTACATGATATCAAAAGAGTCTTGAGTCATTCGCGAGTAGGTGGAATAAAGCTAGAAAAGTGAACCAGGGTATGGATATCTATCACAATAAGTCAGGTATGAAAGCCAAGTGAAGTGACCAAGGTACAGTGCCATTTATTAAGAGTGGTGTGAAGCAGTGAGCTGGCTTTTTTCCCTTTGGAAAGGGAGGATGAGAACATAAAATTTTATTATATTACAATAGTAGGTGAGGAAGAAAAATATTTGAAAATGAAAAGTGAGTGGGTGAGCTTAATTACCTAATTTTTAGAGGCTATGATAAGGGTGAAAGAATAAATATAGAGATTCAGCGGTTCCATGATTTTTGCTCTTGCTTTATCTCAATGGTACAATATTTTCTTTTTTGTAGTGTCTGATGCTTGAACTATTATAGTAGAGTACTGACTCACGCTCTTAAAATATTTCTGAGTCATGAATTGAGGGAGGCATAGGATGAGATCAAGATAGTGAGGAAGCAATC
Organism: Viscum album; assembly: GCA_963277665.1. Taxonomy (NCBI): domain Eukaryota; kingdom Viridiplantae; phylum Streptophyta; class Magnoliopsida; order Santalales; family Viscaceae; genus Viscum; species Viscum album. The sequence goes on along the minus strand of OY728129.1, from coordinate 880,887,172 downwards.
ACTACGGGAGGGAAGTTTCATACTCGAATCCTTCCTCCATATAAAAGAATGTTTATAGACATTTTTTAAATGTTCATGTTATATTAGAGTAGAGTAATGGTCTTAGTGGAGGGTAGGTGGAGGGATCAACCATAAAGTGTATCAGAGCATCAATTTATTGTGGAATTGGAGGAATCGAGGGGCCCCCTGGTGTGATGTTGTGCAGAAAAACACCCTCACTAATCTACTCAATTAGTAGTGGAAATGGGAAGTGGGTTTTTCCACCACTCCCATCCACCCATAAGCATCATAGAAATACAAACCATTCATATTATTTGATTCATTGTAATATATGTAGTAGAAATTCATTGTTATTAAATCCTGACCCACAACACCATTTACATTCCAGGGTCCTGCATCGACTTATTCATTACACGATTGGTATTACAATGTAGCCAAAAACATAGATGGCAAAAAAAAACCCAACCCCACCAATTAAAAGTCATAACATATCTCCTTACATTCTCAATTAATCTTCTCTAATAGTCACTACCATCTCCATTCCAATAGAGCCATTTTTGACATCACACATTGATCCATTATTGTCGTAGCTTCCCCCATGTAGCACTTGTTCGTTAGGCAAAGAGAAGTACTACTATTGATTTCATTGGTACTGGACCACCAAGATGATAGTATAATCAACCCCAAGGATGAATTAAATCCAGGATCAACCCCCACTTGATGAGAAACCCCATTAACTATTCAGAAAATGAAGGAATCAATAGTCTTGATTCCAGAACGAACTATAAAAATGCAGTGCAGGAGGAAAGGGAATCATTTGACCAGATGGGACATTTCATCGGTTCATGTATTATTGTACTAGAGTGGATCATGATACATGGTTGGTGAAATGTATTCCACCTGTTATTAGAAATACTGAGTAATGGGAGATCGATTGATCCATCCAGTAGTGAGAAAGAACCTAGTGTGACATGTCGCTTTTGACGACGTAGTGAACTCAGGGAAACAAGGAAGAAAAGAAAAAAAGAGGACATAAGATCATCCCAATTCAAATAGGATCCATGAAATTTCAAAACCAACCACCCAAACCATACAGTAACTATGAACAACCCCATATACCTAACAACCAATGCAGTACTGGACTGAGCTGATAGCATAAACAAAGGATTTTTTGTGACCACTAATAAAAACCCATAGTGAAATTCACACAATAGACCCCCAGGATTATCCAAGTAGTGGGAATATGAACATAAAAAAGATGAGAAAGCTCACAATGTTGAAGATCGAGTCATGCACCCAACAACCCAGTCACGAGATAGGTAGGAGTTCCAATGAGTACTACAGAAAGAAATATGGTGATGCTCAAGGCTAAAGGTGACATTACATAGGCGGGTCAGAATGATTGGTGGATGATCATTTTCACCTAGGGAAAAATACTGGGCTATGAAGGTACGTTACATATCCACTAGGTTTTTCAGTTCATTGGATATGAAATCGTCTATCGTGAGAAACCTATATCTTTTTTCCATTTCTATCACCACCAGCCTACATTACTTCTTGGTCACCCTAGGTACTCACCAGGACACTTCACGTATCCTTAGTATAATATGTTGGCCCACTATAGGTGCCACTATAGGAACCACTATATGCACTGATATTGGAAAAGAACCACCAATAGTGGTTCCTATAGTGGTTCCTATAATGGTACCTATAGTGGTGCCTATAGACTATATATTAGAGTACATGGAAAGATTACCCAAGCGATGTGATAGTTCACGTATCACTAGGGTACATGAAGTATTCCCGGTCATCCTGGATATAATATAGGTAGTAGACCCTGCCCTCTTATAATATATAGTAGCATGGATTACATGTTCTTTTCCAGGGATAAATTAAGTATCCCATACCTCAGAGGATCTGGTCAGACCTTGTCTAACTAGACCTGGGAAGACCTAGAATACATGAAGTATCTTAGTGATTACGTGGTCCTTTCCTAAGATACATTATGTACCCATTCATTGGAGGACATCGTCATAACTTGTCAAACCAGACCTGAGAGGACATAGGATACCTGAATCAAGTATCCTGATGAGGACATGGGATACATGATTCATGTATCACTGTAAATGACCAGGTCGGGAAACTCTCTTCCCATTACCTCAGGAAAGTAACCTAAAAATTCCACTTGGGGGTCGTCAGGCCTCTCAATTGACAATGAAGGAAACCTGGGTCCAAGTACATACAATGAATCAAGGAAGAGGTTGTAGCTGATGTCTATGTCACCATTATATATTGTAGAGTACAAGAAAGGTCCAAAGATTCTAGATTGGTCTGTCATCTGTAATATATTGAGTTGTGTAATGGGACTCCAGAATATGACAGCATGGGTAGGTTTTTCTTGTCTATACGGTTTCACGCACCATAGTTTTCCCTCAACCACACAAGGAACATCCGTGATCCTAGTACATATATATATTTGTATAAATCACAAGAATATTCTCCAAATAGAGGTTTACTACTATCTGATTCTTCCTGGTACACACACGCACAAACACACACACACACACACACATATATTATAGGCCTTCAGCTTCTAGTCAACTAAAAACTCTACTACCTAGGATGCCCTACTCTGCTTACTATTTATGGAATGCAGAGTCTTCCCACCCACTCTACTTACTATTTAGTATAATATAGGTAGTAGACCCCCATACATACTCTTATTTTTTACGTACAAACTCCCATTGGAGTCAATCAACTAAAATTTATGTCTACCTACTAGTCTGCTACCTATATTATACTGAGAAGTGCCCCTGGATTTAACATCTCTATAAGTAAGGACTTTTTATTAATCCTATAGATATTTCCTTTTCTAGATACTTAATTCTAGATAATAGTTGATGCATCTATGAAAAGGTTGGGTCGATCTATCATTGAGTAGATCGTTCTCGATTCTCCACACCCCAAAAAACCTAATAGTGAAATGACTATTAGAGTACAATACTAATGTCACGATACACTATATACACAACAGGGAATTGAATATCTTCTCCAATCAACTGTATTGAATATTGAATAGGTATTATTTTATTTTAATGGTATCAAAATAGGCATGTGTGGTTCTGAACAATTTGATCGGGTGATTCTATTAGAGTAGAGTATTGAGGGGGTCACCTACTAGATGCTTGTTCAACACCTATGGAACTGGTTGATCCTATGAGTTGTATGGCCTTTGGGTGTGGGTTCATACCTCCTTGATGTCATCACATGAGTTATCTATGTTACAGTTGGTGATGGCATCATACTTTTACACACATAGAAGTCATGCCAAACAACAGTGGTCACCGAAGGGTTAGAGTCACATTGAGTAATATTCTAATAGTGTAGGTGCTTCAACTATCACACTAGGTATTCAACACTGAAAGTCTGAACAAAGTGCCGGAGTACTCAACCAATGGAAAGTCACATATTTTTTGTCATCTGCCTTTTGTACTATTTGGACAGAGTAACTGACTCTACTCTAATAGTGGGGATGGATGCCTTGCGTGTCTACGGGAACAAATAGAATATGATGACTTGAGTGTTTGGGTATTGTCTGGTATGGTAGGACTATTAGAATATAGTACTATCTGGGTACAACTATTTAATTTCTGAGTACTCCCAATGGTATTTTTTTCAGCACTACCACATCTCCTCGAGTCTGAAGGGTACCCATGGGATGCATTTTTTCCTCCAATAGTAGCAAAGGTTTGATTGGGATGGTACTCTGTCCCCAAACACATTGGGATGGCACTCTGTCACCAACCACTAGTGTCAATTCCACTTCTTCTCATCCAAAACATACCCCATGTGATAAATGAAAACTCTTTCCCTAGGATATTCTACCTTGATTGATTCGAGTGACTAAGGGCCCAGAATGGAAGATCTTTGTGTTCCCATTCGTCTATTCCATCTATTTTTTTTAGAAATGGGTATCGTACACTGCTAGTTGTCTCTCTCCTTTGATCATCAAACCAATGAACTGTACCCTATCCATTTATTGTTTGTAAATCCACTCAGATCTACCGACATTACCAAATCCCAGTTGATAGTTCATACTTATTTTGATGGATATTTCTTCACTCTGGATATACGGACTATAGACAGGCTCTGCATGTAGGTGATCATGCCCAAATGAGTTGTTTCAAATAGTGGATTGCGGGGTGTGTGAATGATACATGTGTACATTTTTCGATAGATCAGATGACATAATGATCTGTCGAACTATGAATGTTCCCTTTTTAAATATGCAATCATTATACAAATAACTCATTCCATTCCTTAGGTCGGGGACCCTTAATTCTAGAAGAAAAGATTTTATAGTTCGGCAGGTATCAATACTCTTCTATGGTACTCTTATGTATTTTTATAGAGATGATACTAACCCCCCTGTGTCAACGGATTTTGGTAAGAATCAGTGTAAAATGTTGTAGTGATAGAGTAGATTCATGATCTTCAATGGGAGTCCTACAGAGAAAGGTAGCTTCCAAATGGACATCGATTCAAAAACCACTCTTAGGGACTAAAAGGGAAAAGGAAGAGATACCTGAATCATATACAAAGTCTAAAGCTGAAAAAATGGAAGAGCTAACTGAAGCACAAAAAAGAAATTTCAATTCATCAATATTAATCCTAATACCTCCGAATGTAGGAGATAATCGATAAGTACATGAGGAAGAAAACTAATTCTCTCTTGACATTTTTAGGATAGCCTCCCCTCTTCACATGGATCAAGATGATTGGAATTTTCATCCTTATTCCAAAAATGGGGTAGTATCAGTAGAATAGCAGGGTGGTACCATAGGTTCATATCTCTCCCCTATCAGAAAATATGAGATCGTTGAGTGGACTGACCCACAAGCTCTCTTCTGCTAGCTAGAAACTCATGATTTTTCGCATCTGATCTCTTATAAAATGAATAAATGTCACACTTGTTTACTTATGCCTCTCAAAAATCATGTGGAGCTAGAAGGTGGTCAATTAATTGCTTGAACTACCATCAACCTGTACACTGCTACCTTGGTATGTACTATGTGATTGTTCTTTGTTATCTAACTATTAAGAGCTACTAACAATACTCTATCATACACCACGAAAGGTTTGAAAACCCTTAGTTGGACATCATCAATGAAGTTTACAACACCACACAATCGCACACACAGGGGGTTGAACACCAATGCAACACCATCATTTTTAAAGGTCACTATGTTTACCTTACTCTAATAGTGTTTAATATGTTAGTTTCCAACTCAATAAAACCATTTTTGAACTACTAATAAAACAACAATAGTCAGTACTCTAATCTAATAGTGGCTACTACCACAAAGAAAAAACTGGATCAAATTTTATAATAGAAATGGTACTTATATATATATTTTTAAAGTGGGTCACTATTAGTGTATATTTCTCACTCTTAGAAGAGTACCTGAGTCCTATAAAACTGCTCCATGATAAGATGATGGATCCAGAGGCAGAGTCACTATTGGCTGATGCGAGAAGGCTCTCAACTGAGAAAGCGTCTGGGTGTGAGAATATATATTAAGAGTTGAGGTCCAAAGAGGAAAATATTACTAAATTAAAGAAATTTGAGAGCTATAGGGAACCTTCAGTACATCGATCAAAAACTATAGGAACTCATGCGACACACTTCTTCTCATTTTCAGTGTTATTATTTCCATGAATTTTCTAGACTCTTTTGTTCCAACCCTACCACCTTACATTCTCTCGACTTATCCAAATAAATATCCTTATCAAACAAGGTGACTTCAGCACCTCACATTTCAAAGAGGTCATTTATGATGTTGACAACAAGAATTGTCTCATCTTCATGAGAATACTCCAATAGAATAATTTTCCAAAAAAAAATCACTGAGAGATTCATCCATAAAATCACCAATATACTCATCAACAGAAAGTTCAACGTCTTCATCACTCTTCTAATAGTGGGGCCCTATGATTCTTAAGGGTTGGGACCATCATACTCTTTCATCATATAAATGTTTTCCCTTGTGGTCAAACTATATATAATTCTGAACTATGAATTCAATATGCTTTCTAAATCCCCAACCGTCCTTGTAATATGACAAGTAAAAACCTAAGAAATCAAGACCTAATGGGAAGATAAATTGAAATCTAGTTGGAAATAATGAATTATGTGGAGTTATATCAGTAACTAAATGGTTTTTATTTCTGAACATGGAGGTTGATTGGGTTGAATAAGTAATAAAATAAGAAAATATGTCTCATAGGTTACATTGAAAACAAATGGTTTCTTAAAGAGTCCATGTCGTGAAAGATCATATTGGTAAAATGCAGATGTGTGCTATTCTAATTCTCTGGGTTGTCAGTTTCTAGAGTGAACCATTTTATCTTCCAATTTTGTGTAGAAAAGATGACTAAAACTATTAGGATACCTTTGAAAGGGATGACATATTGAATTTCTTAAATATTGTAAATTTGTCATTGGGTATAAGACATTAGTGGATTTGGGGGGATCCATCTCAAAGGGTACAATGCACGATTGGAATATCTAATTCAAGATATTCCTAGGGGATTCCATTAAGGAAAATGTGGTGTCTTCTCTTTCCTTGATGATTCCATTGGTACTCTACTCTAATAGTATCACTCTTGAAGAAAAATATTATTTTCTTGTGGGTGATTGATGTCTGGTATGTATGTAGTAAAATGTTAATCGATCTCACCAACAAGTCATGGAATGGATATGGGTGATTTCAATTAATAATAAATAAAATGGGTTCATTTATCTTATATGCACATATGGGTAGTCAAAAGTTTGAAATCTGATCTGTCTGAGAAGAAAGAGATCTAAAAATAGAAAATTAAAAATTGTCCTTAGGATATAGGGTGAAAACTAGAATGACATAATTTAAATGTAGAAAAAGAGAGAAAAAACAAAGAGACAAACCTAAGTGCGATTGTGGACACACCACAATCATTAGAAGGGATACTACGGGGAAGTGAATAAAGCTATAGAAAATACCATTCATGAACAATATGGATTGGGGTTGGCATCAGATTAGTAGTAATATAATTTTTAGGATGAAATAAGAAATTGGGGTCAAAAGAAACAACCAGCCCGATCCCAAGGGAATAAGACAATAATCATACCAGATCATTCATAGAGAAATAGGGAAAAGATACTCTTTAATACATCTTCTTTTACACACCCAAGGTATTATTGGTGAAAAATTGATGTAATGAAGAAATATTAATCAGAGTGGATCAAAGTATCAGAAACCGTAGTAAAGGAATAAAACATTAATAATGTTTTAATGTTTTATTATCAATAGAGAACCCACCCAATAGCCAAGATCCAACCCTTTGTAATGTGTGAGGTTCTAAAAGATCTAAACCTTTATAAAGGGTCATGTTCTAAAAGATTTGACCCTTTATAAAGCATCAGGAATGGAATTTTGACATTATGATTTAGTTGGTATGATTTATAATTTAGTGGTATAATTTGATTGAATGCCCCAAGAAGAATTTTATGGGGGAATGATAGTATGTGTAGGCCACATATGATTTTCTAAATAACCAAAACCACACATTTGGGTGCCTGGGATTACCAGGATGAAAGAATGTTTTTTCCTTTTCCTATAAGAATAGAATTTAAGGGAGGGAGAAATTGAGAGTCATGCCATTTATGACTTATATATAGGATTGGGAAAGTGAGTAGGCTTCCATTAAATTAGATAGAAAGAGGCCAATGTCAAGAAGTGAAAGATAAATGAGCAAGTGGTTGGAATGCAGTGGGCACGTAGTTGGTTTGGATCAATCCCATGGGTTTATAATGAAATGGAGATCCCAATTACATCATTAAACCTATTGACTCAAAAGAAGTATCAAACAAAACACAAATAAAATTCAAACCAAACTAGGATAAGAGAATCAGAACATGTTCCCTAGAAGAATGGAGTATGCCCATGTCTTCTTACTATTTCACCAAAAAACCGAAGTCATCCAATAGTAGGATCATATTATTGAGGTTGAAAAATCAAATGGAAGTGTTTTCATGAATTACGGGGGAGGAGAATGGTGAAAAGAACCTAAACTTGTTTTAATCCATGGTGGGAGACCAAACGATTCTCTAGGATTGAAATACCATTATATTCGAGGTGTTCACAATTTATTGGGAATTCAGTATAGAAGTAGTGGTTGATCAAAATATGGTTCGAGAAAACCAGTATCTGAACATTGGATTGGCCATTTGTCAGTATAATATAGGTAGTATAATAGTGGGTAAAAATGAAAATCCAACCCCATTGTTCCAATTCAGACAACATTCCACTCTGTTGGATTTGAGTTGGTGGTGGAATAGGTGGTTTTGGTGTATACCTGAGTTTGCCACTCTGATTATTCTTTGGGACAGTGGGAGGGGGTTCCTGGTCCATGTAATCAATTTCATAGTGCGTTCACTAACCATGTGGTCATTTCAAGGTGAACCATTACCTCTAATAATCTAGAGTATCCTGGAGCACTAGGTCCTCCAAGGTATGGGATACATCATATATTCCAGGTCCTCCTAGGTCTGGGATATATCATGTATTCTTGGTCCTCCCATGTATGGTCAGATAAAGTCTGACCAGGTCCTCCAATGATTGCGATACTTGATGCATCCCAAGAAAGGACTAGGTACTCACTAGGATACTTAACGTATCATAGTGAGGACATGGTCTTGGATACTTCATGTATCCCAAGGAAGACCCTAGGATACAAGACTCGTGTATCCTAGTAAATGACTTGGACATCCCTAAACCGAATACTCACTAGGTCATTTCCAAGTCTGACATGGGATATATGAAGTATCCTAGTTCCTACTACCTATATTTTACCAAGGATACATGAACTGTCTTATTCGATGTATTTCTCAATCGTTGAGTGAGACTCGCTACAATTGTATGAACCTACAATCAAATATAAACTATTTTGATTCTTTCACTAATAGTTATCTGACCGTGACCATCACTTCTCCATAGGCTATTAAAGGTGAGTCATATGATCAACTAAAAATCTTGAAGCAAGGATTATCAATATGGTATGAGGTATCGACTGATAGGTATTAGGAAATAAGAGGTGGGGTTGGTTATGCTAGATAGGATCCCGCAATGATGGTTAGAAAATGGTGTGGATTTCTCAATCTATATTTCTATGATATAGAAATGATGTTCCGATTGATTCTTGAGGTGGTTCAAATGAGTTGAGCTGGGTAATTTATTCCTTCCATTCAAGACCATGCATGGTCGACAGATGTGGAAGGAAAACAACTTGTAAGAGCACATGGGGACACCATTCAAGGAGTCCAGATCAAAATAGGAGGTTTAACACTCTCTCTATATAGTTATGATAGAGATAAAGAACACAAGGTTTAAGGGAGTCATCAATACTCTACTATATATAGTGGGGATTTTTTGGTGACAATGGGGTGGTAGACTATTAGAGTAGACTGTATAGAATAAAGTAATGAACATTACTCTATATAGTTCCATGATACCCTACAATGTACTGGGTTGAAAAATGCATAGTTCGGGGGTTGGATGGTGTTAGAATATGTGGAAATCATCAATGGAGGGTATACTCATGTTTCACCATCTAAAAATAATAGAGGTCATAGTTTCCCGTACTCATTTAGCCTCTTACGCATACCGTATGGCCTATGGAACGTAGGTCAGAGTAGGGACACTATAGTATATTTTTGCACGGTGGATTTCATGCAGTATGGGTTCGGAAGAGGTAATTTAGTAGCCCTATAATGTGGTTCTATGGAAGATCCATTATATATAAGTACCAGTTTTGGAAGGGTGTGATGCTCAGGGGAGGTCAATGTCACCACAAAACCATCCACTCTCTAAAATTGATAATGAAATAAGGGGTTCATCTATCAGACCTTATATGATGTTGTTGTTGAATTCGATCATGGTTTCACTTTTTAACCCCCCCCATGTTCCTAACATCCTTGGAAGAATAGAGGAGATCAATTAGTGTGGACCAGTTGTTCCGAGTTGAGTTACCATTTTTTTAAAAATCGTTAGTAAATGTATACAATTGAATAGTATGAAACTGATTGACTTCCTTTTAAACAACATTTTCCTTATCACTATGTGTCTATATCGATGTCACGTTGGTATATTATAAGTACTAGCCATCATTCTGAGCTGCGTAGCTCCTCTCGCATCTTGGACACTGCTGAAAATATGCCTTCTTATCATTTGTATGGTATGAGGTGATGACTATTAGGGATAAGAAACTAAGCCCACTAGATTTGAGTACTACCCCTTTGGGTTGTTCTTGATCCCCCATATCCAGTTCAGGTTTCCATGCACACTGGTTGGTGTTGGATCATGCCAAAACGTAAACTGCTATCGTCATGTCATTTGTGAGTAGAAAACCTCCTCCGAGCATTGATGGTGTTCCATTGGTTAAAAAGAAAATATTTTCAACTCCAGTGTAGATTTTCCAACACACCAAGAATATGAAATAGGGAATAGGGAACCTAAGGGAAATGGAATGATTCCTTCATACCATCTTATTTAAAAATATTTTTTGACATCCATGGAAGAAGTTTTCTGACTCAAAAATATTAGACTGACTACTACATCTCACAAACGGAGCTAGTCATCAATGATTAAGAAATATAAGAAATGTGTGGAGGACTTCAAGGATTTTTTTGCCTCTATACTTCAATGCATCAATCCCCTGATCTTCCCAAATCATTATAAAGTTATACCCACTTATCTATCCCTGACCATGGGATGATCTGATAAAGTGAATGGAGTATTAGAGTAGAGTTCAATACATTGCCCTATATAGTTCCATTAATATAAAGGATGGTTAGAAAGACTGAAAACATTGTTTTTTCCAAGATTAAACTCATTCGGTGGAATATTAAGTCACATAAAATGATCGTATATGAAGCATTCTACTACTGTTTTGGAGCCTAGTATGAAACACAATATGAGATTGGTCATAAGAATCATTTACATTATATATGAGCTTAGAAAGGTCATTCATCCCAGTTTTTTAGAGTCGAATAGGCTTCCTATCTCTACTCATAGGCCATTTCTACTCAGTCAATCATGCATTATCATGTGTCGGACCACAATAGGTACCACTATAGGTAGTTTTCTACCTATGGTGGTGACTAAAGACTATATACTATCTATATTATACAGATAACATAGATTGATATAGCTTTATTGGCCATTACACTGATATGATATAGAGCCGGAGACTTGAATTGCAATGGATTCATGGTATTCTATCAACTTGATCTAATAATGAATAAAAATGAATCATGAATGTATTTCATCCTCCAATGGTTTAATGAGGTTTTTTAAAATGTCTACCACAAATTAGAATGCTTGAAAGTGATTTATGACTCGAAGTATACATTCAATTCAAGAGAGGGGATCGCTTCCTGCTCCGGTAGTAGGCCATTGGATCAGCCGTTCAATACAGGTCGTAGTTGTAATATCAATTGTGATGCAGTACTCTATGGTAGTCACCAGGAATTGAGAGGAATGACATCCTGGCTAGTTAGTCTTCTTGATACGATCTATGGTTGTAAGGTGGGTTCATGGAGTTTTAGTATCAAACTATCAAGGAAGTCGATACTTATATACCATACACTCTTCTATAACTATATATTAAAGTACCATAGTGTAGAGTAATAAGATTACTTAAATGTTGGCCCCCATCTCTCTCTATACTATCTTAAATATGCTATTGGAGGGATAGACGATTCATCAGATTTGGGAAATATAGTATAGTAATTGAATTGATTGAAGAATTATTTCTTCAAAAGATGTTGATAGTTGACTGAGACATAATCCCCAGAGGGGGAGGCTAGTCATGTATGTTATTCTACAAAGTTTACATGTCAACATTAATATACTCTAATAGTGGTGACTCTAGACTATTAGAGTAGAGTACTGAGTGTGGCCAATATGGGAGGAGGAAGGTCCTAGAACACATATATATTGAGAGTTTCAAGTAGGAATGACATCTCAAAATCACAAATATAAGAACAGAGTGATAGAAAACATAGATGATATTATTGTCAATTATCACAATTGAATGAGATGGACCAGGAACATCAATGAGAGATCGTGTTCCCCTCTCCAACTACTTCTTTAAGACCCCCTATAGAAGATCTCATACCTTGATGCTACCAATTTTCAAGATGTTTTTCTTTCCCTCACGTGGAAATGAGTTTCTAGTGGTATGATTTGTGTACAGTTTATATGGCCACCTACCGAAAATCAGGACTACCGTGGGTATTGGAATGAAATTGCAGTTGTGTTAGACAAAATCTATTGAGTAGCACACTATTATAAGTGTACTAATTTTCAGAGATCATCTAGAAATAATTTCATTGGAATATGATTTTGAGCATGGGGGGAATTCCAGTTTTATGTCATTGATTGTGGAATGACTTGACTATGGTTTTCCTTGTATTATAAAATCAATAGAGTAGTGGGAGAGTTGGTAGGATCTATCTGGTTTGGTAGTTCATGGACTAAAACAACTATTATAGTAGAGTACAGACAAAATATATAAGTACCATAGGGAATGGTACATGTTCTACTAGTCCCCCTTTGGAATTGGAGTGGTGAACTATTAGTATATATTAGTCTAATTCATATGACTTGACTGAGTATTTCATCTGTCAATATATATAACTACCATCCCCTACTTCTAATCAAGGAAAACCCTTATGTCTGGTTATGTCCAAGAGATGACAGCCATATCCGCTAGCATCATCCATGAATCTGAGCTATGCATAGAAAAGTATGGGGAAACAAAATATGTGATGGATGTGAGTGGTTCAGCAACAGTGAGATAGGTCATGGTCAACAGATAGAATGACTGTCATGGGGGAACTGGTTAAGACTATTAGAGTCGAGTACTAAGGGAAATGGTGTATATATATTTAAGTATTGTTTGGTTGGATGATACCATTCAACTCCCCTTCGATGAACAATCTCATATGAATTGATGGTGTTGCAATGGTGGAACCGTTTCATAATTTATTTTTTCCGGTTTCATTCCTAAAGACTCGATGTGATGCATTTGAAAACAAGTATGATTTTTGGATCCTACTATTTCCCGATCTATATTGTTCATTCTGTCAGTCATCAAATCACTTGACTGGTCAATTACACTTATCCTATAATGCACTGAAGATCTTTCATCTCTCAGGTACTTGGGTGAATCATGATGGTAGAATAATATATGGGTTTCTGCTCATATGGTCAATTAGATTCATTTATTTTGTTAAAATATCTTCCTGAATGTCAGAATGCCAACATCTATCATACAGCTTGGGTAAGGAAGAGGAAAAACTGAACTAGATGTTGGACAAAATAACAATGTTTTAGTGTCCAATGTTCTTTACATTTCCATTTTCTTCCCTTGGGGTCTACGAAAGAGAGTTCTGGCTAGCTTGTTTTGTAATGTCCATATGTTATTGGAGTGGATGGAAAAAATATTTCCATTTATTTTTTCATTATTTCTATTAGAGGTTCTACAATTGGATAGTCTGAATCGGTTCTTAGGCATTTGGCATTATCGACTCACTCTACCTGTGTATTGAAAGTGTGTTTGGGGAATGAATTAGTTAGTGTTCACTCCTATGTTGACTATAACGGAGGATTTGTTTGTAGTTGGAGTATGGGGTGTTCATATGGAGCTACTAACAACATCAAATCCTATGCCACTTGATCCGATATCATCAATCCATCCACCCAACATCTATTGGGGTTCCTTCACAAGTTGTTTCATGGTAGGAATCCTGAGATTTGACCTATGGGAATGGAATGAACGTCCTGGTCTTTTCAATAGAAATGATAGAGTAGAATAGAACATATACTATTGCTACTCATTCGGTATGGTCATAGGTAGATTATAATTGAACTAGAGTCCTTAGGACCATCAATCCAATTTGAAATTGATGATGAAAAAGAAGCTTCATTCCTCAATAGAGAGGCCTGGTCATTTCAATCCTTGGTGTTCACAAACTAGTTCATCCAAAGATTAGGATGTCCCTACCCAGAAGACACACCAAGTCATTACCAAGTCTGACCTTGGAAATGTGATGTATCCCAGTGAGCGCCTGGGATACATGATGTATCCCAGTGAGCACCTGGGATATGTGAAGTATCCCAGTGAGTACATGGGACAGGTGAGGTATAACAGTGAGTACCTGGGATACCTAAATTATCCCAGTGAGTACCCGTGATACCTTAAGTATCCCAGTGAGTACCTAGGATATGTTAAGTATCCCATTGAATACTAGGGAAAAACTGGTCGTGAAATCCCAGGAGGTACCCTATTGGAGTGTGGTCTGACCCATGAATGTGGCTAGGTAGAACTACTTCCCATATGTCATCTCATCATCATAAAACCACCAGATTAATTCCAAGTGACCTAAAATCAAAGAGACAAACTCAATGGAAACAGTATGTGTGCTGCAAGTGAAAGGGAATGGGTGGAGTGCTCAGAAGTGGGTTTGGACTAGTCGATGTTGGAATTGGCTATTTGGACGTGTTAGTTGTTTCACACTATGGGAATAATGCTAGGAATTTGGTAGGCTCATCATGAATTTGGTTGGGGTGCTTGGTGGTTTTGGAAACCTGTCGAAAATGCATCTACCTATTCTGAGCTTATTTCTAACTCTTCTGTTCATGTAGTGAATTAGCTATTTCTTTCATGGTGGTCCTCACTGCTCAGCATATGGAAATGGGTGGTATGCTTCTCTAGTTTTTTATCTATTCATTTTAGCATGTTATCAACTATTCATAGTTTTTAGAGGATTGAGGGTTAATGAGAGGCACTTAGGTAAGACCACTATAGGTAACAAACTGTCTATAGTAGGCTATATGAACCACTATAGGAATCACTATAGGTGAAGAACCACCAATAGTAGAACCTATAGTGTTAAATTGGTATGCATTAAATGGAGTGTGGAAGGTCGGAAGAGATATGGAAATAAATGGGATGAGAAAGGTGATATCGAGGTTTCCATTGTCCACTCGGAACTCCAACTCACTCACCCTTCATCACCAGTCGAATGATTGGCCTGAAGAGTTGGCCATTAAGTGATGTTTGATTGCACGAATCTGGGGGTTTCTGAGGGCCATGCCACAAGCAACAGTTGCATGGATAGTCTCGAATATATTTTCCATTCAATGAGATCTCCAACACCATTCCCCTGGTATCTCCACCCAGGCACTTGAATAGCTGGTCAAAATAGAGGGTAGTGAAACACTCAATATAATATATGTAGTATACCCTGGTCATTACATATTAATATAATATAGTCGGATCACTATATAAACAACTAATGAATCCACTATAGGTAATGAATGGTTTATAGTGGTGTCTATAGTGGCCCACCTATAGACTATATAGAAGATTACCTAGTTAGATTATACCTATGTATAATGATAGTATCATGGAGCACCAGGAACTCAATGTCCCCTAACCTAGTTATAGTGGATCAATGTTTGGATAAAACTGGTGATATCTGAGAATGAAAAACCTAAAAGGATCCTTCCTTCTAATACTAACTGGGACTGAATCCTCTAACATGTAAATCATCCTAGTTTACAATTGAGATAATAGTTCTTATGGATGTTTCCCACAAGGGTGATTGAGTGAGTTGATGTTTCAGAGTGGCCATTGGTTTTGGGTTCTATGTATAAGGAGATGGAAAATCCAAGGAATGTAAATTATTGATTGAGTGGCTTCGTAGTTGATGAAAATTTTGGCATCATGTTAAAAGAAGATCTCAATTGTCAATGAGGAAAGCATATTCACCTCAACCGCATCGTGCATATATTTGTTCCAGATATGGAATGGTAAGTTTTTTACTCAGTCAGTGGATGTTAGTATCCAAAAACATTGTGATTATATTTTTCAATTCATATTCCAAAGCAAAAATAACTATATGAAATAAGTAATTTAACATCAACTCTCATTAGCTGTTATCTCGTGGCTGGCATAGCTGGTCGATGCATTTCCAATAAAAATGATTCCAATTTCAAATGGAAGTGGTGTGGGTAGTGTTCCTTTCACTATTTTTTGATGTCACCATATCCAGTAAGAACGGTTATTGAGTTGGTGTTCTGCTAATGTTTCCAGTCGATGAAAAAATTCTTGTCAACTAATGGCTTCATTGAGGTCAGGGTTACTCACTTTTTAGTGAGCTATGAAAATGGGTGAATGTGAGTGTCTAGGAAAAAACCATCATCCAAAGGTCCAAGTTGGCCACTATGATGCCATCCCCAATTCCTATGCTAGCCTCTTGATAGATTCCATTCAAGGGATGGCTTTCCTATTTATTTTAACATTGTAAAAACCTATGTTGAGACCCAATTATTATTTATTAATATTAATAAATTTAGGACCAATAAACACACAAACTGGTGAAGGGACCTTATAAAATACTCGAATTAACAAAAATATTAAGGATATGGGGATAAATAAGGAAATTAGTGCATTTGGCTCTACCTATCCCGCTAAACCATTGTGGTTGGAACATGAAATATATATAAGTACTAGGAAAAAATTAACTAGAATGACCCGACTACCTATATTATACTAATATACCTAAATAGGCCAATAGTAAATACAATGATTAAAGTCATCCCCAATAATCATCATTGATGTTACACAAAAAACTATGACTAGACATCTCAAGGAATCCACACTTCTCACATCTCGTAAACAACTCTACATATTGGAAGTAAAGGCATAGAGAAAAGGTATTTACCTCCGTTCAATCCACATTGAATTATCCAGAAACATATTAGGTAGTTGAAAAGGATGTATACATAACAGAAATTAAAAAGGTAATTTCACTTAAACCAGAAGGTTCATACAATATGAAATATTAGTTTTCTATTATCACTATTAGAGTATAGTACTTATCTGGGTATCCATATTTAGTTAGGGAGTTAAAAAATCCTAGTCACAAAGGACATTAATAAATCATACCTTAAATTTTATAATGCCCCAATCACACCGGTTCGTTATCCACATGATTCTGGTCTTGCAGTTGGTGTTCCATTTGATAAGGGAAGATTTCTTTTGTTTTTTGTTCTGTGGAAGGTAGGGGTGCGTCTGATAATAATTTTAAAAGTTAATATCTTATATTTAATAAAATAGGGATTCTATGTATTATAATAATAGGTGAGGTGGCCTAAGTAGCTCTAATTATAGGAGGGAAAGGTCAGTCAGTTGACTGTAAGAATGAGTGGAAAGAGAGTACTTTCATCACTCTAATCTAAAGTTTATTTCATGAGGTCAAAAGTTGAATGAGCTATACACTCTACGGTAAATATGATCTACCTAAAGTGTAGTACTATATGTTTTAAATTAATATAAACAATCGTTCTAGTGATATAGGGTGAATTATCAGGCCTCGACATGGTATCCTTGTCTTAAATCAATTTTCTATGCTCTCACTAAGTAATTGATGATAATAGGGAAACCACTTATTATCTTTTCTTTTGAGAATAAATCATTTGAAAAGTCCCTTTGTAAATAGGATTAGGGAAGGACATTATGTAATGGGGCACTCTGGGAAGCGAGACAAGTTGAGTCAAAGGGATATGAATCAGAGGAAAAAAGTTCCCTTTTATGCCAAAAATCAGACAAGGCCTGTGTTTCATAGCTAATAAGATTATTTATTTCCTTCCGGGATCGATGTGTCATATCCAAGGAAAGATGTTGATGTGAACCTAACTTATTATTCTTATGTAATTCAATCATGTATATCTTTCATTAATGTTATAGGTGAAAATTGAATCCCTGAGACTACTGGCTCAATGTGGAAGGAAAATTATAGGCTTTTAGGAATGGAAAGAGAAATACATATTATTCTGATTTCAACTACTAACCACATAAGATTAGATTATTATCCATATTGAGGGATGAATAATATCCTTTCATAAACAATTAGGTGTGGACTATGTTGTGAAGATTCTCCTTCTCTGGTTAATGCACTCAGGGAGAGAAGCAATTATTGTACTAAAACAAGAACTACATATTTTCTTACACAAGCATTTCTATACCAAAGTGGTTGTGTACAAAGATGGATTTATCTTACTAATACTATGTGGTACCATTATTTGATTTGGGAATCCCCTCTGCATGATCAGACCATTCTCATGGAATAGGATATTTAAATCAACGAGACCTTAGCCCTGGCTGGGAACAAACTCAATACATGGCCTCGAAAGGATAGGTATGAAAGAATATAATTGGTTTAAGATCCTCAACTCTTTTCCTATTGTAAAAAATTCATTTGGTTATTCCTAGTACTCTTGACATACTGTTTATTCATTCTCGAGTCTGACCACACTCTAATGGGGTGGATGTCATGACCCTGGAATTTGAAGGCCTTCAATGTAATGGATCCACCCACTCTAAACCACAACTCCCAACTACCATATCAATCACAACAACAATACATACTAATTTTCTACTAGACCACCTTCCAAAAGTAGACAATGGAAACATGGTGGCATAAAACTTTCTTGGAATGGATATGCGGGGAGTCCTCTAGGCTATTGTAGCACCAGCCACATTCCATTTGTTTCCAATACCACATCCAAGGTCCATGAATTCAAGTCTACTACCTATATTATACCAAAATCCAAACCCACACTCCTCACTAGAGATATTCTATCTATTATTTGATTTGCCTTCACTTTTAGGCATGTTCTACATGTTTATCGAACCACTCCTTACTCTATATAGTAAGGTGAACGACGTTGTTCAAGTACTGAATTTGAGTTGTTTGGCTATTCTCATCACCAAAAGATATGATACTTATATATATTCTCATGAGATGGAATCAATAATACCCATTTTTGATTTGTGATTTGATATATATTAGTAAAAGTACTTAATATATATAAGTACTAGGTGGGTTCCATAATCAAGTGTCTGGGTTTCACCAGTTAGAGGTCCATTTGTCCATTAGTGGCTGTCCATGTGATCCTCACCATACCACTTGTCCAAGAATGATGGTACCTGTAACGCCCTGAGATTTTGAATAAATTTTGTTTCCTAAACTTGTGTGTTATTTTATTTTATACTCAACAAAACTATTTCATTTAATAAAATGAGTATAATTAAAATGAGACCATTGGGTTTCGACTGTTTTATGTCCATTGGTCAATAAGACCGTTGGAAACTAAATGTTACAATTATTGTCTATAAATATAAGTGATATTGATTAATCAATATAGAAATAAGCTTTGATGGCCCCATCCAGTAGTATCTGGTCAATCGATGCCCATCTGACGGAACTCAGGAAGGAGGTAGCACCATTGGGGTTTTCTCTGGACCAAACCCAAACCGAACTTCATCATGCGAATCTGGAACGGAATTGCATTTGTGAGAAGTTCAAGCTGATAGAAATCACTACTCGGGCAATATTGGCATAGCCACCCCAAGATTCTATCACCCTAGCACACCTTACTCTTAGGTCCTATGCTGGTGTTATAAGGGGTTATGTAATGAGACTGTAATTGCCTTGTGTAATCCTTTCTTTTAAATAAACATTCTGATTTCTTATTATGGTGAAGTTTGTGATTTTTCAAATGTCTGGATAAATATAGTATGCATATTATTGATTAATTTTAGATGGATATTTTTAAAAATATTTATGTAAACGTTAAATAATTAATAATGTGTAATGATTTTCAAAAAATGGTCTTCTATAGTTATGTTCAGTAAGAAATTTAGAGTCTAATAAGATCAACTTAATTTTTGATGAATAGTAATTTATGAATAGTGATTTTATTCTTAGGATTAGTAATGTGACCAAATGGATTAGTAATCTCACTTAAAGAAAGTATTAATGTAATTTAGGCACCTTGATTAAGTAATGTGATTCAATAAAATAGTTAATAACTGTTTCACAAATTGTTAGTCAAGTATTAGTTTTTTCAGATAAATAATGTTCTTTATTTAAAAATTAAATTAAAAATATTTAGATTTTTTTTTATAAACTGGAGTTCTTGTTTTAATTTAGAGCATCAATATTATGTTAAGGTGAATTTTTGGGGTTTTTCTGAAAAAGTTAAATTTTTGGTGAATAGTGATTTTTTTTGTTTAGAGTTTCGGGTGTTTAATGAACTAATTAAGGATGTAATAATTATGTAATGATTCTGGTAGACTTATGAATAATAATATAAGCTATGAGGTGTCCCAAGTGGCCAATACCATGTGAAAATACCATGGGCAAGCCCATGGTTTTTCCAATACCACCAATGAGGTGTCCCTTGGCCATTAATGCCTTGTCCCCTCACTTCCCCTATAAATACCAAGCCATTATATCATCATTTCAATTCCAAAAACCTCATAAAAAATTTTCTGATCTCATTATCTCCCAAGGTGCCCTCAAGCCTCCCATGGTCCCAAACTTCAATATTTAGAAGTTACTCTTCAAGGTAAGGGATCTTACCTCTCTCTTTCTTTTCAAGTACTCTTTTGTATGTCATTTAATTTAAGCCCCATGTTCATAGGTTGTAGAATGTTATTTTATATTCCTATTACTTCCCTTTTCATGATAATATGATGATATATCCCCTATTACTCTCATCATTTCGTTTTATGAATGTTTAACTGGCACCGTTAGGCTGCCGAATTTTTGTAAGGGATTATTCCACCCTTATCATTTTTCAAGTTCTATTTTCATGTCATTTCATTCAAGTTCCTTTTATTATGTTGGGGTATGATCTTATATATCTATCATACTGTCCTTTTTATATTTATATGATGAGAGACCCTATTTTATCTCATCAATTCATTTTTTGAAGTTTTAAGTAACGTCGTTAGGCTGCTGAATTTTCATAAGAGAAATCTTATTTTTGTTTTCCTTTCAAGTTCTTCATTTCATATGGTATATCTTTCAAATTTAATTACAATGTTATTAAATATTTTATATTATGTCCCCAGACTATGTTATAGATCATTAATGAGTGGGTGACCCATGTCCCCTCTCTTTTCAATGTTTTCTAAAACGCTGTAACATAGCCATTATGCTGCAGAATTTTCGTCTCAAAATGTCTTTCTCTTTTTCTCAAATTCATATATTTTATTAATTGAATACCCAAAGATCTTTCATCTACAGAGGTATTCACATATATATCAAAATTTTCTATTTTAATTCAGGTATTTACATAAATTAAACCCGCTTTCCTTTTTCATGGGTTTACAGTGACATAAAGATCATGTCTTTTAAGTAGTTTTTAAAATGTTATGATTATGAAATGAAACCCATTTCTTTTATGCTATATGGGTTATTTATGAAATTATTGATGATGATATATGTGGATCAAATTATAATAAAGGAAAATTAATGGTGCACCCTGATAGCACTCCAATGCATTGGGTAATGATGTAATCTTTAGGGATTACAATTTTAATGACACCTTGGTGAATAAACTTGGTAATTTTTTTTAAATGACACCTTGGGGATGGACCTTGGTGATATGTTCATTATTGTCTAATTTAAATATTGTAGCCACATCATCAAGTTATGAATCATGTTCTTTTCATTATGATATGCCTCATGATATATTTCTCATGCCTTAAAGCTATTTATCATGAATTTATTGATGTATCTCAAGTTCACATGTAAAATGATTCTCTTGTTTCCCTTACTGGGCCTTCTGCTCACCCTTTCCATTGATGTACGATACCAGGTTATGAGATGTTGTAATGAACTTATGACGAACAAAGAATAATCCTTTCAAGTGTTTAAGAATAATTTTTTATGTCATCATTTATTATGTTCATATTTTCCAAGACACTAAACCTTAAAGATCCTCGGTTTTGTAAAATGTAATGAAAAGTTATGTTATAAAATGGAGGGATTTTATAGTTAGTATCAAAGGATGGTTTAGTTATTTATGGAAATTAGGATATGAAAAATTTAGGAAGAACACTATAGAAAAGTTTAAATATAGGAAATCTTCCTGGTATTTTTGTGAGTATTGAGTAAGTGGTTTATCAAGAATATACATCCCTGTCTGGATACGAGCAGGTAGAGGTGGCTCTGGCATAGATGTACATAGGGGTAAAACTCAAAAACTTCGCTTTGAGATAGAATCTAATGGGAACTAGTACACGACAATGGGCCTTACTGTACCTTTGGTTATGACACTCCTGGGGGATATGTTTGGTTAATCACAAGCTTTTTATGAATCATTATGATGGAATTATAGAAAAATGTAATTGTCTATGCATGAACTTTTAAGACATAAAATCCATTTAGTTAAAACATTCGTAAATGAAATAAGTTTTTCATGAAGGATTTATTATTTTAGAAAATGCCCCCATCTACTAGGAATACTTTGACGTATTTAATGTGGAGTTACTAGGACCTCCCCCAGAAAGAGAGGTAGAGTTCTCCATTGAACTTGTACCTGGATCTCATCTGATGTCAAATAACCCATATAGGATGGAAAATGTGGGGAAAGAGGAATTAAAGGAACAACTCCAAGATCTTTTGGATAATGGGTTTATCCAACCAAGTGTGTCTCCTTTGGGAGCACCAGTTCTCTTTGAGAAGAAGAAGGATGGATCCATGCATCTATGCATTGATTATAGAGAATTTAATGGGATCACAGTGAAGAAAAAATAATCTATTACAATAATTGATTATTTATTTGACCAACTTCATGGGAATCAATTCTTCTCTAAGATTGATCTTCGTTCTGGTTATCATAAATTGAGGGTGAAGAATGATGATATTCCAAAAACTGCCTTCCAATCAAGATATGAGAATTATGAGTTTATTGTTATGCCCTCCGGACTAACTAATACACCTGCTATTTTTATGGATCAAGAATAAGTTGATTTTATAAACTTGTGTTTTATCAAATTGATATCCTTTGTATAGGAAAATTATTTGGTGATTAAATGATACATGTTATTTTGGATGATGTTTTCTCTTTTGGAGTACTATATGCCTAAGGAAAATAAAAATACTATAGGATTTTATTTGTGGAGGAATGGTAGAAATTTTTATTTTGTAAGAATCTATGTATTTATTGTGGACATATGGTGATTTGGGTTATTTCTGGAAAATGATTAACCTAGCATAGAGAATATGTGATTAGGTTAATTACACATTACTACGAGTCTTTAATAGTAGTCAATGTTATTTGGAGATAAATGTTAAGATTTATTGGGGAAGACTGTGTGATTAAATCCTTCTGAGTTTTGGGTTTCAATCGTAGTTTGGATTATTTTGATGAATATTAAGGACGATTGGGTATTGAATGGTCTTTCATGAACTTTGGGTACTATATGTTTAATTTTGGAGATTAATAGTAGTTTTTTATAAAGGATTATCCTTTTTGGGGATTATATGATCTCTTATTAACTATTTCGGTATTAGTTGATGTCTAAATACAAGGGAAATATATAGTTCTCCTTTTGTGGATTATGTGATTCTCTATAAGATGACTCTTATTCTTTTTATGTGACCAAGTCTTTTTGAATTATCATCGTTTGGAGAAAAGATTAGTTTTGGTAGAAACTTATTAAAGGATGAAACTCTACTTGAAGGTAAGTATATTTCCTTATGTTTTTATTCTATGTAGTAAATGAATTCCTCAAAATTATGAAAAGGAACGTAAAAAAAATGTTGTTGGTTTACGTTTCCTACTGGGTAATCAAAGACCGTTTACACACATCATAAGTTTGTGATTTTCTTGTGGTTAACTTTCTACTAATCATGTTTTCTATCACTCTCCATCAGAACATGACCCTTTGTTTTCTCTTCCACATCCATGTTTCCCTACAAGGAATCCTAGTGTGGGTTAACTCTGGTGACCTTTGTACTTCCCTTTCTTTCTTGTAAAGTAATAGTTTTACTGACTCTTTTTTCGATGTGGGACTTTTAACAATATTTCCATGCCCAATTTTTTTTTAAATTTTGAGGATGAAATTTCTTAAGGGGGGAAGAATGTAACGACCCAAGATTTTGAATAAATTTTGTTTCCTAACATTGTGTGTTATTTTATTTTTTACTCAACAAAACTATTTCATTTAATAAAATTAGTATAATTAAAATGAGACCATTGGGATTCGACTGTTATATGACCATGAGTCAATAAGACCATTGGAAACTAAATGTTACAGTTATTGTCTATAAATATAAGTGATCTTGATTAATTAATATAGAAATAATCTTAGATGGAACCATCCAGTAGTCTCAGGCCGATTGAAGCCCATCTGACAGAACTCGGGATGGAGGTAGCACCTTTGGGCTATGCTCTGGACCAAACCCAAACCGAACTTCATCATGGGAAGCTGGAACGGAATCACCTTCGAGAGAAGTTCAAGATAATAGAAATCACTACTCAAGAAATGTTGGCCGAGCCGACCCAAGATTCTATCACCCTAGCACACTATAATCTTAGGTCCTATGCTGGTGTTATAAGGGGTTATGTAATGAGACTGTAACTACCTTGTGTAGTCCTTTCTTTTAAATAAAAAGTCTGATTTCTTCTTGTGGTGAAGTTTTTGATTTTTCAAATGTCTTGATAAATATATTATGCATATTATGGATGAATTTTAGATGTATATTTTTAAAAATATTTATGTAAACCTTAAATAATTAATAATGTGTAATTATTTTCAAAAAATGGTCTTCTACAGTTATTTTCAGTAAGAAATTTAGAGTCTAATAGGATCAACTTAATTTTTGATAAATAGTAATTTATGAATAGTGATTTTATGCTTAGGATTAGTAATGTGACCAAAAAGATTATTAATCTCACTTAAATAAAGTAATAATATAATTTAGGCACCTTGATTAAGTAATGTGATTCAATAAAATAGGTAAATAACTGTTTCCGAAATTATTAGTTAAGTTTTAGTTTTTTCAGGTGAATAGTGTTTTTGATTAAAAATTAAATTAAAAATATTTATAAAAATATTTTTATAAAATGGAGTTCATTTTTGAATTCAGAGCATCAATATTATGTTAAGGTGATTTTTTGGGATTTTTCTAAAAAAGTTGAATTTTCGGTGAATAGTGAATTTTTTGTTTAGAGTTTCCGGTGTTTAATGACATCATTAAGGATGTAATAATTATGTAATAATTATTGTATGTATATTAATAGTAATATAAGGTATGAGGTTTCCCATGTGGCCAATACCATGGGCAAATACCGTGGGCAAGACCATGGTTTTTCCAATACCACCAATGAGGTGTCCCTTGGCCATTAATGCCTTGTCCCCTCACTTCTCCTATAAATACCAAGTCATTATCTTATCCTTTCCATTCCAAAATCCTCCTCAACGATGTTATGGTCTTCTTACCTCCCAATTAAGCCTCCCAAGGTTCCCTCAAGCCTTCCAAGGTCCCAAACACAACAATTTAGATGTTACTCTTCAAGGTAAGGGATCCTACCTCTTTCTTTCTTTTCAAGTACTCTTTTGTATGTCATTTTATTTAAGCACCATGTTCTTAGGTTGGGGAATGTTCTTTTATATTACTATTACATACCATTTCATTATCATATGATGATATATCCCCTCTTACTCTCCTCATTTAGTTTTATAAATGTTTAAGTGGCGCCATTAGGCAGCCAAATTTTTGTAAGGGATTCTTCAACCCTTCTCATTTTTCAAGTTCTATTTTCATGGAATTTCATTAAAGTTACTTTTAATATGCTTGGGTATGATCTTATATATCTATAATACTGTCCTTTTTTATGTTAATATGAATAGATAACCTATTTGATCTCATCAATTAATTTATTTATGTTTTAAGTAACGCCGTTAGGCTGCCGATTTTTCATAAGAGAAATATTATTTTTGTCTTCCTTTCAAGTTCTTCATTTCATATGGTATTTATTTAAAATTTCATTACCATGTTCTTAAATACTTTATATTATGTCTCCCTACTGTGTTATGTATCATTTATTAGTGGATGAGCCATGTCCCCTCTCTTTTAAATGTTTTCTTAAACCTTGTAACATAGCCATTATGCTGCAGAATTTTCGTTCCAAAATGTCTTTATGTTTTTCTCAAATTATTTTATTTTATTAAGTGAATACTCAAAGATATTTCTTCTATAGAGGTATTCACATATATATAAAAATGTTCAATTTTATTTCTGGTATTTACATACATGAAACCCGCTTTCCTTTTTCATGGGTTTAAAGTGACATAAAGATCATGTCTTTAAAGATGTTTATAAAACGTTATGATTATGAAATGAAACCCATTTCATTTATGCTATATGGGTTATTTATGAAATGATTGATGATGATATATGTGGCTAAAATGATAATAAATACAAATTAAGGGTGCGCCCTGATATCTCTCTAATTCATTGGGTAATGATGTAATCTCTAGGGATTACAATTTTAACGATACCTTGGTGAATAATCTTGGTATTTTTTTTTAAATGAGACCTTGGGGAAGGACCTTGGTGATATGTTCATGATTGTCTAAGTTAAATGTTATAGAAACATCTTCAAGTTATGAATCATGTTCTTTTCATTATGATATGCCTCATGATCTCTTTCTCTTGCCTTTAAGCTATTTATCATGACTTTATTGATGTATCTCAAGTTCACATGTAAAATGTTTCTCTTGTTTCCCTTATTGGGCCTTCTTCTCACCCTTTCCATTGATGTATGCTCCCAGGTTATGAGATTCTATAATGAACATAGGATGAACAAATAAGAAGCCTTTCAATTGTTTAATAAGATTTTTTTATGTCATCATGTATTATGTTCCTGGTTTCCAAGACACTAAACCTTAAAGATCCTCAGTTTTGTAAAATGTAATGAAAAGTTATGTTATAAAATTGCAGGATGTTATAGTACCCTAGGTATTTTCATTCATGGTCAGTTGAACTCCAGCTTGTTCTATATGAACATGACCCTTGTAATTTGGTGGTGACGTTTGAGAGGTCCAGATCTCAAAAACGCTAGATCCAGTCAATCAAAATCAGCAACACCATTCCACTGAACAACCTGAGAAACGCTATTGACCAACCAGAGAGTGGGGAATCATCCATCAGAAACATTTATGAAATCATGAAATGTACGATCCCCAGTCTTTATTGAGGTATGGATATTTCGGTTTGGGTTAAATATGTTAGCATTCATTTTCTTCTTAGACCCTAATCTGGGACGTGGGCTGGTTGGGTTGTTTTTGGGAATGAAAGGGAAAATAGGAAAAAGGGTGGCCGCATGCCATGTACATGCCGTGTACTTGAGGTACACATCAAGTACTTTCCCAGTGGGGGTGTTTTTATAAAAGGGGAAGTTGAATCATATTTTAATGGACATAATATTTTCCACCATTTTTGAGAGCCTAAACCCCTCTAAAATAGTTTTTTAAATTTAGAAGTAATCCAAACTCTAATTTGATGTGGTTTGTCTTGTTGGAATCACATAAATATGTACATGATTCCTTTTTACTCATCTATGATTCTTAGGAACACAGCTATGCTATTTTAATTTAGGCTTATATGCCATAATATCCCATTCTTCGGCCATTCTTCACATTTCTTCCAAACCAGGATGAGTCAAAGGTTGATATTGGAAAAGTTGTATAATACCGAGGTGGTTTAGGTGGAATATAAATTCTTTCAGCTATTTGGGTGCTTTTCAAGAAATCATCCCTTTTTCCACCCACTGGAATTTTGGACAAGGCCTCATTTTTTAACTTGTTGCTTGTCATAGGCTTATTCATACCTAGTGATGATGCTTGTAGGTTTCATTTAGGTGCGTTATCACCTGTTACATGATTCAAGGTCACCTATGGAGTGAATCTTAAGGAAATAACTTCTTTATTCCTATTTAATCCACCTAATGGGTGTGTTCTTGTGCTTTCCTAGTTAGAGGAAGTCTGTTAATTCCTTGATAGCGTGAATATCCTATTTAAGAGATGTACTACCACCTAGCTTAATGAATATCATGTTATGCCTTGTCTATTTTGATAGTTTGGAATGTTAAATTGATAATATGGATGTCTATAAATATGTAAAATGACTAATGGAATGTTAAATTTTTTATATGGGAGGGTAGGACCATATTCTTATTTTGATTAATATTTTTCATCAGTGGGTACACTCATGGTTTTTTCAGGTTGATGAGAATGGGTATACTCAAATGGAATGTTTTTTTAAATTGAATGATTTAATGTTTGAATGAATGGTTTTATTTTTTTACATAGACTGCTCTCCATGGATCTATAACATAGTAGTGGATGCCTTGGGTTGACTGTTCCCCCCAGGTCCTAATTCTGTGGGATGCCTCAGACATTTCAATCCCATTGATTTGGCTATCTTGGGATCGCATAGGACTTGATATTTCTATGCTCCTAGGACCCCAACCAATGCCTAAATGAATTTCCACCAGGGATTCCTACAAGATTCAATGGGATTCCATGGACAAGCACCGTAGATATGGACCTCCAAGGACTAGAATTATTACATGGATGCCTTGGTTTACTGAAACCTAAGATCCAGCCCTTGAGGACTGATTTTCACTATACGACATGGTTTTGGAATACTTGAATTTTTTATACAGTGTGGCTATGGGTTTTATAATATAGACAGACATACAGTGTGACCAAGTCACTCGTTTACTATTCTTTTAGAATCATTCTTAGGATATGAATCTTTTACAACTATCCTTGCGGACTAGTTGGTCTCACTTACCTCTATAGACATATTCCATGAGAATTGAAACATACACTAAAGTTTTTTTTACAATTTATACCACTTTGTATATTGATATTAGGACTATATAGACATTTGTGGTTTCCTACTAGGATATTTATCTCACACCATCTTTCATCCTCCTCAGGGACACAAATAGATTATATGGTTGCAAGCGATGACAAGGGAAAGCTCTCTTGTACAGGTTATTTACTATGGATTTTGAGAAGGGGAGAATAGTACCAAGTATGTGCACGCAATGTTGGGATACCATTTTGGTATTTTTTTTCTTTTGGTACTTGTACTATATTATATTTTAATATTTTTTTCACACTGATTTTTAGATATTTGTACCATTTGCATAATTTTATATATGATACACTTATATTTATTTATATGTATTTTTGTCTTGTATTACTTATAGTTGACTGCTATTTAATTCACTTCATTATTTTTTGTATGTTTTACTTCGGCTGTGATACTCTTGTAATGAGGTTATAGTCTCCCAACTGACTCACCTAGGCCCTCACTGCTAGTCCACAGCCTCTGTCTTTTGGGGAGATGCCCTTGAGGCCATGGGGCCAGCTTGGTTTAGGGTACCATATTGTGGAATCCAGGTCCATGACATTATAATGTGGTATCAAAGGGGTTTTTATCATGTTTGATTTACTGTTTGTAAACATTAGATAGGGGTTGGAAGGAAATGGAATTTTGTAATAAAATGTGCCTTCGAGTAGCTAAACTGCGTACAGGGAAAAACCATATTTCCTCGAAATAAGTTTTGATTTTCAAGATTTTTACCATTACAGTTGATTAGATATCACCGTTGGTTGACGGACATGATTGCTGATATTATAATTGATGAAATTGTGGGTCCTATTTCCATTTCAACCTGGTGATATGAGGGTGTTCCATCTTATACATCATATAGACACTTTTTTCAATCACATGTCCAGAATAATGCAATGCCATATAGGATTCATTATACATTTCATGATGTTGTGATAGTTAATGTGATAGACGTTCTTACTATTGTGTTAGTTGTGTGTAGTAGATAAAGGTGTGACATCATCTTCTAATCTATAAGGAGTATGCGCCCTTATGAATTGGAAAATGACGCACTAGTGAAATGAAAATGTTAAATGAACTTGTTATATGTATGGTTAGAATTGGGAGAAAGTTTTGGGTTCATGACGTGTTATAGGCCCTCATGGATTTAAGAATTATTAAACCCTTGGTGGATTTTTTTGAATAAATTATTTTGAAATGGAAATGGAAATTTGAATGGTGAATAGTGACTTGTCCTAGTCCCAAATTTTTAGTGGGAAAGAGGCATAGTATCTAGTGGTTTGATGTATGTTCATTATACAATCATGAATTTAGGAGTAGGTTGTGGGTTTGAATTGGTTTCTAAGAAGTTTTTTACCTTTACTATTCTTTTAACTTTGTAATTTTCTTTTTTTCTTTTTTGAGGAATGTGTTTGGAATTGTATACACTTACCCCCACGATGACCAGCAGAGGTACACCACAAGGGATGTGATAACCACACTCTGGAGAAGGTGGGCTATTAGATACTAGTTGATCCTCTTATACTGCCAGATGTGGCACCTGATACTATTCTGATAATAGGTCTTAAGGAATAGATCCATGAGGGTTTCTTTTGTTATTTGCAGACGATCCAAGGAGCACCACATCCAGCCTTAACTATGGATAAGCTGACATGGGTGTTCTAGTATTAGCATCCTACTACAATATCAAGGGATGGAAGACCACAAACTATAGAGAAATGGCTAGAGACCATGTGAGTGATTGTTGAGCATATGGAGATGCCTCTAGAGTGGAGGGTCATACTCGTGACTTATTTGCTATGTGGAGCGGCAAAGTGATGGTGTGATGTTTTGAACCATGATGATGGGATATGAAATATGAGTTGGGATTAATTACAACCCCTCTTCTACAAACAATTTTACCATGCCACTCTTTGAGCAGAGCAGGCTATTATGTTTATGAATCTGGTGGATGGCATGATGACCGTTATGGAATACTCAACACACTTTATAGAGCTGCAGCATTTTACACTGACGTATCTTACTAATGATCTGTCGAGGGTGTGGTGCTTTGAGTAAGGTCTCAGAAATGCTTTTAAATTTCAGGTCAATATGCTCATGTTTCCATCTATCACTGATATTTTGAATCAGGCATTGATTACAGAGCGGAACACGAGGGAAGCATGGGGTACAAAATAAGAGAGTGATGTTTCTTGCCCCATTGGATTTACATATTCTTGAAGGAAGCACCATTTTGAGGCTTCCCATTATGTGAGTGCTAATTAGGATGTGGGTGTTGAGAGATTAGTATATTTCCATCATTGTGGTAGGTGATTCCACATTAAACATTAGTATGGGAATTAACCAATTGAGTGATGATCTGTGATAGGATGGGGAATATGTAGCGGTTTTGCAGGACCATCCCTCAAGCTGCTAGTGATAAAGGGTTAGCTCTGACATTGATTTCATCAGAAGGTTCTTGAAGTCTGTTTCATGTTGGGAGATGGATTTGTGTTTTCTAGTCAGGCTAGGTCATTGGTGGTTGTGGTTATGGTAGCCACACAATTGGTTCTCAGAGACTAAAGGATGGATCATCTTTTGGTATCCAAGAAGAGTAATAGGTCCATGGTACATGCTAGATATATACCGTGAAATAGTCCTAACATGATTAGGATCTTAGACCATCTATGATGAGTTGTAAAATCTTAGCAGCTTCTACTATTTCATCTTCTTTTTTTAATACAGGTGCCTCTCACAATTTTATCTCTGTAGGAGTGGTTAAAATCCTTGGTCTTGGGGTTTTTATTTCTGAGGGCATTATAACAGTAGACACAACTTGGGGATTTAGAACGGGTGATGTGCACTAGTGTATGGATTTTTCCCATTAGGTTAGATGATGTCACTTCATCTAGGATTTTTATTTCCTTAATATGATAAGGTATGAATTCATTCTTGGGATGGATATGCTAGTATCTTATCAAAAGTACATTGACCAATATCGTTGGAGTGTGACTTTAACATCACTAGAGGGTGAAGTGTTTATTCACAAGTGTGAATGGTATTTACATGCAAGCAGATATGGACCATGGTATCATGTTATGAGAAGGATGACAGCACAGATTGTTAGTTTATTTTAGGATGATCAGGGAGTGAGTCAGGTAGATTTTCCTCCTATATTTGAACACTTCATATATGTATTTATTGATAATTTTTTTAGTTGACTTCCTAATATTGAGGTGGATTTTTCAATCGATCTAGTGCCAATTGCTATGCTAGTATCCATTTATTCATACTAGATGGCAACGATGGAGTTACAGGAGCTCAAGAGGCAGTTAGAGAATTTGGATGTGAAAAGATTTATCAGACCCAATACTTCTCCATGGGGTTCGAAGGACTTTTTAGCAAAAAGGAAGATGGTACCCTTGGGACATGTGTGGATTATTAGAAACTAATATAAATAACAGTTAAAAAATGATATCATTTTCCATGGATAAATGAAATGTTTGATCATCTTCGAGGAGATCAAGTGTTCTCAAAGATCGACTTGAGGTCAGGATTTCACCAGGCGCGTTTTCAACCTACAATAATACCTCGTAAAACATTTTGTAGTAGGAATGAGTTATATGAGTATCGTTTTATGATGTTTGGTCTCACGAACACTCAAGCGATTTTCATGACATTGATGATCTGAGTGTTCCATCCTTACATGTATTATTTTATGGTCATTTTCATGGACAATATCTTGTTTTATTCTCACAATCGACACAACCATGCCAATCATCATGTGATCATTTTGATCACACCGAAAGAGCATCATTTATATGATAATATCACAATGTGACACTTTTGGATGGATAAAATTTACATCCTAGGTCACTTCATCTCAGAGCCAGGAGTATCAGTGGACCCAGAGAAGGTGAGTGATGTATTTTCATAGGAACATCCCAAGAATGTTTCTGACATAAAGAGTTTCTTCGGGGAATATGGGTTCTATAAGAATTTTATATAGAACTTATTATTCTTATAAGCTTCATTAATGGTATTGAATAATAAGGTTGAGAATTTTTTGTGGTCCTAATATTGTGAGAAATCCTTTAAGGAGTTGAAAGGGAGGTTGACGTCAGCACTAGTCCTGATACTGCCAGAGCAGGGAAAGAGAAACATGGTGTACAGTGATGCTTCAGGTATGGGTATCAGGGAAGTTATATTGTAGGGATATCGAGTCATGGTATAAGGGTCTCAAAATATAATCACTCATGAGAGAAATTACCCTACACACGATCTTGAGTTAGCTGCAGTTGTTCACACATTGCGCGGTTGGAGGCACTATTTACTGAGAGATCATTTTTTGGTGTATACAGACCACACAAGCCTAATGTATATATTTAAAAGTGTAGTCTAAATTTGGGACATGGAAGGTGGGTGGATTACCTATAGTCCATTGTAATTGATCATGCATACATGTTTGGTAAGGGCAATGTAGTGGATGATGCACTGAGCAACATGACTTAGATACAAGCACTGCAGCAGGCCAGCAGTGAGGGATAGCTTATGGCGTTGTTTTATGAGATGCATCTGGAGGTGCTTGATAGGCATGGGCAGAATTTTTTTTCATCCTTATATATGACATCTACCATGATGGATAGAGTTATGATGAGGTAGCTATTGGATTTTTAAGGCCTAGTTCTACGAGAAGGTGTGGCATGTGATGACCCTCCTCTTGGTAGGACAATAGGTGATGTTGGGATTCTATGTATCCATGGATGTGTTCTAGTTATAGTGGTTACACGCGAGGATATAATATGGGAGTTTCATTCCTTATCTTAAACAATTCATCCTAGGGTCACCCTGATGTATCGTGACATGCGACATTAGTACTGGTGGCCAGGAATAAACAGAGAGGTAGATGGTTTTGTTATGAGGTTTTCCACCTATCAATAGTTGAATGAGGAACATCAGTGACCAGTTGTGATTTTACATCAGTTACCTATCACGATGTTGAAATGGGATGATTTAATGATGTATTTTAAGATGAGTTTTTTGAGGTTTTCCCTAGGTAATTGTGATGTGTGGGTTGTTGTAGATAGGCTTACGAAGGACTAACATTTCTTACTTATCAAGGAGACCTTTAGTTTTGATGATCTTGGAATGTTATACATCCGAGATGTGGTACGACATCATGGGGTCCTATGTACCATAATTTCAGATAGGGATTCCTGTTTTACATCTCATTTCAATAAGTGTTTTCAGAGGGATGTGGGATCACAAGTTTTGCTAAGAAAAACATACCACCCTTAGACTGATGGTATGCCAGAGCATATTATTTTGTTGCTAGAGAATATACTGTGTGCATGCGTCATCAATTTTGGGGGCTCTTGGGAGAGGCACATTCCATTGGTTTATATTTCTACAATTATTGATATAAGGAAATGATAAAAATGGAAGCATAAAAGGATTTATATTATTGTCCGTGTTGTTTTCTCCAATGCTAGTTAGAGGTAGGAGAGGAAGCTTTACTGGGATCGCTTCTCATGTAGGATACTTCTGAACAGGTCCAGGTGATTCAGATGTGGATAGCTACTACACAGTCTCATCATAAATCATACACTGATCACCATAGGAGACCTCTAGATTTTGAGGTTAGGGATTTATTTTTCTTGCATGTTTCACCAAGCTTGGGGCAAAAATAGATTAGGATACATGGTAGTATTTCATAGAGATATGTCGGGTCATATGAGATTATGGAGAGAGTCATGTTGAATGAATATCAGTTGTATTTACCTCAGAGGTACTGAACCATGCATGACGTCTTCCATTTATATCAGCTGTACTGCTATCACTCAGACAAATCTCACTTTTTTAGCCTGAGGTGTTTGAGCTTCAGGTTGATGCATCCTTTGAGGAGCATCCAATTCATATAGTTGCTAGAAGAAATAATTTTATTTGAGGTTGATCAGTTCCTCTAGTATGGGTTCTATGGAAGCATGATCATTTATAGGATGAGACTTGGTAGAGGGAGGATGACATATGTGCTTAGTGGTCGGTGTTGTTTTCAGATGAATCTTGTAAACCATTCAGAGCGATGTTTTGGGAAAATTTTCTAAAAGGTTGGAAGATTGTAAGATCCTTGGTATTTCATGATGTATGGATCTTTCCTTTCGGGTTAAATGTGTTAACATTTGTTTTCTGATTAGAAGCTATGTCAGGTCATGGGCCAGTTGGGTTGTTTTGGGAAATAAGGGGAAAACATGATAAAGGATGGTTGCATTCCTGGTACCTGACATTTACATGGCCAACACATCATGAACCTACATTTCGCGTACTTGAGGAAAACTCCATGTACTTTCCTAGTGGGTCTTATATATAAAAATGGTGGTATCCTCATATTTTGTTGGACAAAATCTTTTCAACCATTTTTGAGAGTCTAAACCCCTCTAAACTGGTTTTTCATATTCAAAAGATGTTTAGACTCCGATCCAAGAGTGGTTTGTATCATTTGAAACACATTAATAAGTACTTTATTCCTTTTTAGTAATTCTTAATTCACCAGAATAGAAACTACACTTTTTGGATTTAGGCTCATATGCCCTAATATCTTGTTCTTCACATGTTCTTCATATTTCATCCAAACCAAGACAAATTAGGACTTTATAGAGGATGAGCTGTGTACTAACGAGGAGAGGTAGGTGGTCTATAATTTCTTTTGGATTTTCGGGTGCTATACAGGTATTCGGGCCCTTTTCCGCTCGTCGAACATTCCAGTGAGGCCTCATTTTTGAAAGGGTATGTTGTTGAAGACTTAGTCTGACCTATTGAGGATGATCGTAGGCCCCGTTTAGGTGCATTAGCACCTGTTGCATGATTCAAGGTCACCCAATGGGAAATAATTAAGGAAATAACACGTTCATTCCTTTTTAAACCACCCAAGGGGTCTGTGGTTGTGCTTACTTAGTTAGAGGAATCCATTTAAGGCCTTGATAGCTTGAACATCTTCTTTATGAGATGCACTATCTCCTTTATTAATGAATACCATGTTATTATTTGTATATATTGAAATTTTGGCATGTTAAATTGATAATATGTATTGATTTACCTATATAAAATGACTAATGTCATGTTAAATGGTTTATAAGGGAGGGTAGTCTAATATGCCTATTTTGATAAATGGTTTGAATGAGTGGGTATACTAATGGATTGTGTAGGTTGATTTGAGTGGGTTTAGTCACATGGATTGTTATTGATTGATTGAATGCTTGAATGAATGGTCTGATAGATGCCTTGGACTACTCTCCATGTATCTGGAATGCGGTAGTGCACACCATGGGTTGACTATGCCCCATGGGTCTTGATTTTGTGGAATGTGTTGGGCCATACTACCCCGTGGACACGACATTCTTGGGATTGCATCAAAATTTCTATTTCCATGCTCCTAGGACCCCAACAATTACCTAATCATGTTTCCACCAGGGAAACCAATGGTGCTCTATGGTATTACTTGGACAAGATTCTTGGATATGGCCTTCTGTGGTCCAAAATTATTACATGGATGACTTAGTCTACTGACACCTTGGTTAAGTCCCTTGAGTTCTTCTTTTCACAATATGGTGTGGACATGGAATACTTGACTTCTTTATATAGTGTTTTTGTAGGTTTCAAAAAATGGATGGATGTACAGTGTGGCCATGTAACTTCTTTACTTTTCTTTTAGCAACATTCTTAGGAGGATACTTATTTGTAGGTAGCCTTGGGGGCTGGTTGGTCTTACTTACTGCTATAGACTTATGCCATGGGCATAAAAACGTACTTTACTAGTTGATTTAATTTTCTAGAACAGTGTATATTTTTGTTAGAACTGTATGGACCTAGGTGGTTTCCTATTAGGATGTTTATTTCATACCTTGTTTGGGCCTCCTCGGGGACCCAAACAGATTATATGGCTTCTGGTGTTGATAGGGGAAGGCACCAAATTACAAGTTGTTGATTGTGGCTTTGGAGTAGGGGATCATAGGAACAAGATGAGGCTTGTGATGTTGTGATACCATTTTTGTCATTTTTTTCTTTTGGGACTTGAACTGTATTAAATTATCAGGTGTTCTTCTAGCTACATTCTACGTAGTTGTACCATCTACATCATTTTTTATATGAGACACTTCTGGTTATTGATATGTATTCCTAACTTCTCTTACTTTTAGTTTATATCTATATATTTACTCATATATTTATTGTATGTTTGACTACCACTGTGATACTTTGGTAATGAGTGCACAGTCTCCCCACTGACTCACCTAGTAACTTGCTACTAGTCGGCATCCTCTGGTAATATGGGAGATGTTCTTTAGGGCACATGTCCAACTAATCTTGGGGCACAATTGGGTGGCATCAAGGTCCAGGATGTTACACACATGCACCACTATACTATACTAGTATAATTATTCTAGAGATTCTGCAATTGTCCTTGATTATACTCACTAAAATTGCATCGGTGGTGGAGGTGGAACATGTTGGTAAGGGGGTAGCGTGACTTTTTTTCCTTCAAAGCACTATTTTAGCTTTCCGCTCAGTCCAATTCTAGAGACCAGACTACTCCCTGAGCACCACCTCCACCCGATGTATTTTGATTATAATAGAGTATATAAAAGAGTACCTAGATCCAATCCTAGAAAAACCTATTTTATCATTTCTAAAAATTTATCTACCAAAACCACCCATTCAACCTCAGCATCTGACTATTCTGACAACCATTCGCTTCCAAACCGACCAACCTCAACCCAACCATGACAGTTCCATGACACCAGCCAATCATAGTCGTACTACTACTACTAGTATTCTAGTATAGTACCTATAACTCTAATTTCATCACTACTATATCCACCATCGAACCACCGAACCATCGACTATCATATGAGTCGTTAATATAATATTTGCAGACCACTATAGGCACCATTATAGTTAATGAACATCCTATAGTAGTACCTATAGATATTCCTATAGTCCTCCTCCTATATAATATATAGATGAGTACTTGGATTGATTATACCGATGAACCTGAAACAACCTGCTGCTTTCGGTTTGGCAGATGCATTGAACCTAATGATGACCAAACCATGACTCTGATGTGTTCTTGACTGCTACCCATGGTTCTAGTGTCATTTTCCATTCAACTCATCTATTTATTTTGATGTTGGTTGTGTTGGATATGGTGGAATATGGTGTTGTACATTGTGATTCGACTCGGGAACCAGAGTGGGGTGGTGAACCATGAGCTCTGACATACCTTTTAGCTAGGTGCTCAATTAGTAAGAGTATTCTTACTTCATGATAGCTCCCTGATCTCCCCCGTAGGTGAGAAAGATCGAGTGCCCAAAGGGATGGTTCACATCTCACCTATCCTCTTGGGTACAGTTCATCGATCGAGTTCAAGAATAATTCCAAGTGATGTTCCATGATGCATCCACTAGTAACCACCAATAATAGAGTTGATACCAACAACATAGCTACACTGTA
Organism: Viscum album; assembly: GCA_963277665.1. NCBI lineage: Eukaryota > Viridiplantae > Streptophyta > Magnoliopsida > Santalales > Viscaceae > Viscum > Viscum album. The sequence goes on along the minus strand of OY728129.1, from coordinate 880,848,849 downwards.
TACCTCAACCCAGGTTCAGGATCCCAATGGGTTGGCCCTACGCTCGATTCCAGTCCTCTCATACTTGGGTGTTTACCTTTCCGTTCTCATGACCCCACGATAGATAGAAACCTAACTACAAATAGGTCTTCATATGTGGTATTCTAAATCTAAATTCTTGTTCTGGTCAACTTCAGTGATTTGAAAAATGGAGGAAGAAAAAATAATGCTATAGATATATTAGTACAATCCTATGAAACTGAAAAATCAACATTAGACTGGATTTCAAAATGAGTTCACTAATATAGAGGGATTATTGTCACTAGTGGTCCTGATAGTCAATCAACTCTTAGAATAATATACCACCCCATCAACCCCCTAAATCGGTTTCTCAAGAAGAGAGTAGATGAGAATGAATGAAAGACCATTGTTGATCCTAAGGAAGTCGGTCAATCTATTCTATAAGTTCTAAAGGAAGAATAAATTCAATCCTTGGGATACATTAATTATCCCAGCGAGTACCTCGTCCATTCCTGGGATACATTATCTATCCCAGACCATAAAGGACATGTTCAAACCCTGTCTTACTAGACCTAGGAGGACCTAGAATAGTTGAATTATCCTAGACCAGGGAAGACCTAGAATAACTAATGTATACTTGATATGGGAGTACATAGAATACATGACGAATACTAGACCAAGGAGGAAATGGTTTTTTAGGACACTGTAGATTATAAGAGTATAGGGAGGACTATAATTTGTAGACGGAAAAAATGTCAGTCAGACAGAAGGACTGGTGATATTGTTTTCCCTTTTTCCACAACTAGAGTATATCAAAGGAGTCTTGAGTCATCCATGAGAATGCGGACAAATGCTATCGAATTGAATCGGGGTATGTGTATCAATCACAACAGGTCAGGCACCGAATCCAAGTGAAGTTTCAAATATATGGTGCCAATTCTTAAGAGTAGTGTGAGTTAGTGAGATACCTTTAATCCCTTTGGAAATAGAGGATGAGAAGGGAAACATTTATTTTATTATAATAGTAGGTGAGGAGTAAAATGGTGTGAACATGAAAAGTGACTGTTTGAGACGAATTCCTTGATTTCGAGGGTCTAGGAGATGGGTGAAAGCATTAATGTAGAGATTTGGGGGTTTCTGGCTTTTTTCTCTTGCTTTAGCTCGATGGTTCAATCTTTGATTTTTTTTTGTCCTGTCTGATGTTGATACAATTATAGTACATTACTGACCCACACTATTAAAATTGTATTGATATGTGATTAATGGGAGACGTAGGATGAGATCAAGATAGTGAGGAAGCATTTAGTATGATAGAGAAGTGCCTTACTCGACTCCATCCCCCATATAAAGGAATGTTTGAACAAAGTTTTGAAAGTTTCTTTTACTATTATAGTATAGTACTGGTCTTGGAGGAAGGGATGTTGGGGGATCAAATGGAATACGTTTCTTGACATCAATTCAATGGGGAATAGTGGGGCCCTCATGTGTGATTCGGCACATCAAACCTCACTCAGTACTGTACTCTAATAGTTGCGTAAATGGAAGAAGGTTTTTTCCACCACTCCCATCCACCCTTTTACATAATAGCAAGACAACCAATTCTTAGTGTTTGATTTGGTATAATATATGTATTATATGTTCATTGGAATTCGATCCTTACCCCAGACACCATTTACAGTCTAGTGTCTAACAATGAATCATTGGTGACTCGAATGGTATTGCAATGTATCCCACAACATAGAATGCCAAAAAACCCCAAACCCACAAATTCAAAGTTGTACCTTCTCACCTTACATTCTCAAGTACTCATGTTTAATATTCATCACCAACACTATTCCAATAGATCAATTGTATCCACGAACCACTGATCCATCGATGTCGTACTCCCCACCCCCACCACATGTTCATTTAGTAGTGAGAAGTACTACTATCTACATTGTTGGTATTGGACCACAAAGATGTTAGGCCACATGAACCCAAGGATGATCTCTAGCTAGGATCATCCCCCACTCAACGAATCTTCAGAAAAATAAGGAATCGATAGTCTTGTTTCCAGAACGAACAATAAAAAAACAGCGCAAGAGGAAAGGCAAACATTCGACCAGATGGTATGGTTCATCGATTAATGTATTGTTATACCCGAATGGCTCATGCTACCTAGTTGATACGATGTATTCCACCATTTGACGGAAGAAGTTAGTAATGGGAGATCGATTGTTCTGAACAGTTGTGTGAAAGGTCTCGGTGCGTTAGGTAGCTTTTTAAGATGCATTGAACCCAGGGCAGTGAGGAAGGTGAGAAAAATAGAGAACATTATAGCATCCCAATTCTAATATGATCCATTCCTTTTCAAAACCAACTAGTAACTAGGAACAAACTTTTAGACAAAGAAACCAATGTATTACCAGACCAAGATGATAGCAAAACCAAAGGATGTTTTCTAACCACCAATAAAAAAACCAATGAGGAAGCCACCCAATAGACCCATAGGTTTATCTGAGATATGGGAACATGAAAATACCAAAGACATGAAAGTTTACCTTGTTGATGATCGAGTGGTGAACCCAACAACCTAGTAATGAGATAGGTAGGAGTTTTGACGAGTCCTAGAGGAAGCAATGTCGTGATGCTTGGGGATGAATGTGAAATCACATAGGAAGCTTGGAATGATTGGTGCATGATCATTGGTATCTAGGAATAATTCACTAGTATAGGAAGGAATATGACATAAATACTAGGTTTTGCAGTTCATTGGATAAGAAATCATCAATCACGAGAAACCTGCATCTTTCGACCATTTGGAGTTCCACCGGTCTAGATTACTTCCTTGTCCCCCTAGGTCCTCACTGGGATACTTCACATATCCTTGGTACAATATAGTCATCCCACTGTAGGTTTCATTATAGGCACCAATATAGTTAAAGAACTACCTATAGTGGTTCTAATAGTGGTACCAATAGTGGTTCCTATAGTGATTCCTATAGTGGTACCTATAGTGGTTCCTATAGAGTATATAGAAGTGTATCTGGAAAGATTACTCTAGGGATAGGATACTTCATGTATCACTAAGATACATGAAGTATTATATGTCATCCTAAGTATAATATAGGTATTATACCCTTACATATTATAATATATAGTATCTTGGAGAACCTCATCCTTTACTGGGATACATAAAGTATCCCAGAACATAGAGGACATAGTCAGACCTTGTCTGACCAGACTTGGGAGTACATGGACTACATGAAGTATCCCAGTGAGTACTTGGTCCATTCCTAGGATACATTATGTATCATATACTTTGGAGGACCTAGTCAGACCTTGTCTGACTAGACCTTGAATGACCTGGGGAACCTGAATCAGGTATCCCTGTAAATACATAGGATACATGATTCATGTATCCTAGTAAATAACCATGTCAGCAAACTCTATTCCATTAGGAAAGGAACCTACCAATTCCACATGGTGGTGTCAAGCAGCCCAATTTACAAAGACAGGAACTCGAGTCTGAGTACATATATTGAATCAAGGAAGAGACTACAACTGAAGTCTATTTCATCATAATATAGAGTAGAGTACTCTAATGGTTCCAAAGAGTACATATTGGTCTAGAATATATACTTTATAAAGTAGAGCACAAAGTCTCCATAATTCAATAGATCAAGAAGGGTTTCTTATCTCTATGGTCTTACGCACCACAATCATCTATTTAACTCACAATTACATTCCATGATACTGGTACTTGTATATATTGGTAGAAAGCACCTAACTCCTCTTCTACTAGTGGCTGACTCCTATATGATTCCTTCTGATGATTATATATATTGTTTCATAGGCCCTAATCTTCTAGCCAACTGAAATAACTACTACCTAGGATGTTCTAATTGCTTAATTTTTATGGAAGGAGGAGTCGTCCCATTCACTCAACTAACTTTTTGGTATAATATATGTAGTAGGCCCCCACCTGTACTCTGATTCTTATCGCAAGAACTCTCATTGGAGTAGATATTATAAAATTGATTCTAACCCACTAGTCTACTACCTCTATCATAACAAGAATTATCCCTAAATTTTCCATATCCATAAAGAAAGAAATTTGATTAATACTAGAGAGGTTTCCTTTACCATATACTACATTCTAGATCATATTTATTGCTTCTATGACAAGGTTGGGTCAATCTCTCATTAAGTTGACCATTCCCGTTTCAACGCACCCCAAAACCCAATAGTGAAATGACTATTAGAGTAAATTACTGAAATTGGGATATTCTATGTACACCAGGGTGGAATTTCATCTTGGATCCTATCAACTACCATGAGTATTGAATAGGCACAATGGTAGAATAATGGCATAAAAATAGATGAGTGTAGTTCCGAATGAGTTGACCAAGCGATTCTATTAGAGTAGAGTAATGAGGGGGTCACCTACTAGATTATTGTTAAAAACTTATAGCACTAGTTGATCCTATGAGTTTTCTTTCCTTCAAGTGTGGGGTTCATACCTACTTGATGTCATCACACTAGTCATCTAGGATACAGATGTTGACGATGGGGTACTTTTATTGTCATAGAAGTCATGTTAGAGTACAATGGGAACCAAAAGTTCATAATCACCTTCAGTGCATTTCTAATTGTGTGGGTGGTTCAACTATTATGCTAGGTTTTCAACACAAAAAACTATTAACATAGAGTCAGAGTACTCAAGAAATGCCCGGTTACATCTAGTTGGATATCTACATTTTCTACTTTATAGACAGAGTACCTGACTCTACTATAATTGTGGGGATGGATGACTTGTGTGTCCTCTAAGAAACAATGGTATATGATGCCTTTAGTGTTCAGTTTTAGTGTGGTATGGTAGGACTATTACAATAGAGTACTAACTGGGTACGACTATTGAAATGCCTACTACTCCCAATGGTAATATTTTTATTACTACAACAGCTCCACGAGTCCGAATAGTTCCCATGGGATGATTTTCCCCCCAATAGCTACCAAGGGTTGATTGGGCTGGTACATGATCCCCAACCACTGGTATCAGTTCACCTTCCTCTCATCCACAACCTACCTCAATTTTTCAATGAAAAATATATCCTCAGGATAGTATAGATTGATTGATTCGAGTGAATAAGGGCCCTAAAAGGAAAGTTGTTTTGTTCCCATTCATCTAGTCTACCTATTCGTATTGGAAATGGGCACCATACACTACTATTTGCTTCTCCCCTTGGATCATCAAACCTGTGAACTGTACCATTTCCATGTCTTGGTAGAAAATCCACACTGATCTATGTACCTTAGCTGAGCCTATTTGACATTTTATACTCATTTTGATGGATGTTTCTTCCATCTAGATATAGGTCCATTGGACATACTCTATAGGAAGGTGATTGTGTCCAAATGATTTTCTAAAAATAGTTTATGTCGGGGTGTGTGACTAAAACATGTGTACATATTATGATAGCTCAGATGATAGAATGGTCTATTAAACTATGAATGTTCTCCTATTTAAGGATCTAATCTTTCTATAAATAACTCATTCCACTCCCTAGGTTGGGGACCCCTACTTCCAAAGGTAACAGTTTTTTCCATTTGGTGGGTTTCAGTACTCTTCTATATTACTCTTATATATAGTTATATATATGATACCAATCCCCCCGCATCTTATCTCGAACATTCCATATTCCACCCACTTTAAAGAGAGAATACTGGTGAATTTCTTAATTCAACACTCTTCTAATAGTAAGAATTTTCAATTAATTTCTTTTTAATGAAAACCACATCCTCTGCCCTTTTAATGAGTGGAGTGCATAATACCCTATTGATGTTATTGTGAGAAAAATTCGTATCTCATGAGTACAGAAAGACTTCAGTTACTTCTATTTCACATTTTTATTTTCATGGTATATAGGTATCCTAGACCTGGGAGGACCCAGTATAACAAGGTCTAACCAGAACAGGGTGGACCTAGAGATAGGTTCCTGAGTGGAATGTTTTCATTATAAGCCTCATCTCTTTTTAGAGGATGTTGGCTTAGGCCTAGTATACTTGCAGCAACAGTTAGAAGCCCAATGTGGTGGCTTATATCTATCGTCACTTCATTCATGCTTTTCCATCCTGAACGTGGAATGGTGTTAGCTAGAGAATCTCCACTAGTTAGGAAGACTAAAATAGGATATGATCTATTTCTTTACCTTTTGGAGATGACCATTAGCTATGTCAGTTCTTCTTGTTTTTTTGTTTTACCCTTAGGAGAAACTTGTATGATTAGTGAAATTTTCCTATCTATCTTAAGACCAGTATGGAACATTTAATTTTTTTATCTATGCCTTCGGCTTCTGGATTTTTGACAATACTAGTCCCTTTCTTGAAAAGAGATTAAGAAACCTTGGTAATGGGTGTGACTGAATGGAAAGGGACCCATGTTCATGTCTGAATTAGGTGATCCTGGCCTTCCAATACTCTATTAGCTATGGTACATAGTCTCACCTCCTAGGGAGAGAGATCGTGGTAACTAAGATCATGATTCCAAACTAAATGTTTAATAGGATTAGGGTTTACTACTCTATTTAATAGTCCTCTAGTAGGTACATCGGTTTGAACAGACATCATGGAATCAGAATTTTATTGACTGAGATTGAGAAATATAAGTAAAATATAATTCTTTCCTGCATTTATATTAGACCAAATAATAGATTTATTGGGAGTGATTAATACCCCTTTCTATTGTAGCTCGTTGGGTCAGCTAGTATAGGGGTGCTCTAGTTGGTTAGTAACCTCCATATTCCGCTTCTATCCCTCAAGTAGCTAAGTCATTTAAATCTCCCTAACCTTAAGAAAAGACTCAAATCAGTGATCATTCACTTAATGATAGTAAACTAAGGTATTTCAAATCCCCACTCACTATAAAATAAAATGTGTCAAGTAGATTAGAAATGACCGGTGAAACCATCATTCCCATCCTTCTAGACTTGTTGATCTCTTGATTCGAACTGAAAACATGGGGTATACTAGACCATGGTACTAGTTATTTACTGGTCTAGTATAAAAGACCATTTGAGAACACACAATTAAATGTTGACAATATTTTCATTCCATTTTTTAAGGAGAAGTACCATTATTGCTTCCTTATTCGTAGGCCTGAAAAAGTAGTCGCTATGCTTTCCTGACTAGATGAATACCATGCTTCTTCCATTATCAGGGCGAGTGACTATCTGCAACATAAATGATGAAATAATCAAGGTAAGAAGGAAAGAGATTTCCACAACCTAGATGAAAATGGAAGACATATATTAATATGACCTTTTCCCTCAGCTAGCTGAGGCTTGAAAAGTATTTAAATGCATAAATGGATAACAGGAAACAATAGAACTAGTCCAATAGCTAAAGTTAGAAAGGGATAAGGATACAAATTCTTAAAGTCTTTGTAAAATATTCTAATCATCTTATTTTAAGGTAGTAGTATGAGAATATAAAAGAATAAATAGAATACATAACCCCTTTCCACTAGAATGGAATAAATCAAAAACATAAAATTTAAATTTGATAGAATAAGAGAAGTGAAGGTGACTACATTTAATACAGAAATACTAGGTTCCAAAAGATTCAACCCTTTCTAAAGGGTTAGGAAAAATATAAATATTCAATCCAACTTATGGTAGTAGCCAGCTACCTAATTCTTAATATGGGAATCTACATAAACAAACAATATGTATCCCCTAGCAAAAATCGATGGGAAAGAAGGTGATAATACAGCTAGAGAACCACTATGAAAATAGACTAGCTATAATCGGTATTATATAGGGTGTAGAGATAAAGACAAGATACATACATAATAAGAACTATAACTAGCTACAAAACATCGGACAAGAAAAACATTATTCACTACCGTTGCTGTTTACATGAACAAAGGAAAAATGAGATGGGAAATCTTTAAGGGTGCTATCAGAAGTTTTAGTGTATGAAAGTTGGTTGAATTAAAAATCGAAAATGAGACTAGCTGCAGAAAAAAATAACTCAATGGATGACAGAGTGCATTAGAAGAACTCAATTGTGGGAAGTCAACCTATACACAGTTTCACTGTCTACTTGTGGCCTATAAAGGTAAGGTGGTTAAGGAGGTATAAAGGTGGACATTAAATTCTTGAATACCCAGCTTTGTCCTGTATGAGAAACATGATCATAGGAAATTCATCAAAGACACTTGGTAAAAGGTTTGTAAGCCCTAGGAGGAAGGTAGAATTAGAATTAAATGTTTTAGGGAAGTGATCTTTGAAATGCTTATGAAGCTGGGTTGGGAAATCCTCCATAAGGAGAGTAAATGGTGTCATTATCTTTTTTTATTGTTTCTACAAAAGACATATACAATCCTATCATTCTTCAATTGGAATTATAAATATAAGAACCCAACCTTATTACATTACATAATACTGAATTTAGTCATGAAATCAATTCCTTTCACATTGAGGATATTTTCATGTTTATAGATTATGATAATTTGGACATATTACATTCATAACATTACACATTAATACAGAGTGGATAACATAAAAACAATATTCATTTCTTTAAAAATATAAAACATTCAAATATAACATGATTTCTTTGAAAATTATTGAAACATTTAAATTGGATTTCTTATTTTTCTTACACATCCTTATAAATTATGAAAATAATTTAAAAACATGGGATGAGCATAAAATTCCCCGTTAGTGATATAAAAATAAGGAAAGAAGAAATTAGTCCATGAATACTTCTAACATATGAATTCCTTATAAAAAGATATACTAGTCACCCATATATACATACTTTGTGAAACATGAGATTTACACAATATCCCCTAAAAACATAAGAACATAAATAGAACCATAATGGTATCTCGGGGAATTACATAAAAAATATGGTAACCCTCTAGGCTATCTTAAATTTTGTAACCCCCACAGTTACCTTACAATTTGTGTAACCATCGCAGTTACACTTGGAGTAACCATACGGATGATCTACCATTTACACATACCCAATTCATTGGAGGGAAATATAGGTCCCAAAATTCATCATAAAAAATTCCCAAGAAACATAAAATAACCAGACAACATGAATAATTTCATAAAAGTATTTATTTTTAATTTTGTAAACTATAATTTAAAAAGATGATTTTAAAAGAAAATACAGATACAAATGTCATATAAATCATGTGAGACTAATTAAAGTGTATGGAATATGTATACAAACTATAAATACACTTAATTAAACATAAAATAATCAAAATTAATCTCCCAATCAATTTTAATACCACATAAATAATGAACTAGAATGTTATCCCACAGAATAGAAATATGGTTAAGAATTCCCTTACCTCGGGTTTTTCATACAAAAAACTTATTTAAACCTAATTTATAATGGTTAAAAATGTGTTATTAATAACATAGAGAAATATATTCATGTTTATATCCCCTTATATGATCGTTTCATAACATCATTTCACCCTTTAATTATTAGTATTTTGTTCCTTTCATTGTTTTGGGTGCGTTCTTTACATGATTTCCATGATTAGTTCATGTTGGATATTTTTTTGATTGGAGGAGAAACTACTGAATTGTAATGGAGGAAAATTTATATGTTTACATAACCATAAATTATCCCTTTTATCATTTTTAATTCATACATGTGGATGATTTATATGTTAAATCATTATTGATATTTGATTAGGTCATTTTGGCAATTCATCAATTGTAAAGAAATCATTTTGTTTAATAACACATGTTTAAAATGAATCCAGATCCATATTTAAGATATAATACATAAATTATAATATGTTTAAACCATAAAAATTGTTTCATGAACTGTCTTGAAGGAAGTAAAAGAAATTGAAATCACATCATCCATGATGTCGGTAAATCGACAGATCACGAACGGTGTTTTAATTTCATGAATAACTGGGAGAGGAGAATAAATATATTGGTGAGTATTCCATAAACATGATGAAATAAATAATATATGATAAAATAGATAATTGATTTATATTGGATATGGGGAGGTGAGGAATGAAGAATAAAAGAAAGGAATCATGAAATAAAAGAAAAATTGAGAAATCCCTTACAAAACTTTTGCTGGCGAATGGCGTCGCTTAAAATTTCATAAAATATTTTGATGAGAGAAAGGGGGTATCCCATCATTATTAAATAATATGGGATATTATGGGGGTTATTAAATGACATATCACAACATAATCCAAAGTAAATCAAAAATAATAACATAAAATGAAAGAAAAGAAAGATAAAAAAGAGGATGTTTACCTCTTGGTCTCTTCTCTTTGAGATCCTTCTTAAGGCCTTTGGTTTTTCCCTTTTGGTGAGACCAGAATCTCTAAGATTTGGGGAAGATAATTACAAGGAGTATTGGTAAGATCATTATTAATTATAAAGGCTTTAGTGGTGTGGGAGGAAGATGGGAATGAGGGTGGTATTTTTAGTGGAAGAGAGGAGGTATTTTACATTATTTTAATCATTATTATAACATTTTTACACAAGACTATGAATAGTCTTAATTAATGTGATAGAAAAAAGTAATAATGGAATGTGAATTATAACCAAGTTTTGATACATCATCCTTGAATCACCTATGATTTAGTAAATCATGTATTTACCATTTATCGTATTTTATCGTATTTTACTATTCATAAAAAATCTAGAATTTCAAAAAATTCCAAAAAATTCACCCTAACCATTTTTCGTTGACGAGAATTCAAAATTGAACTCCATTTTTTAAAAATAAATTTATAAATATTATTAACTTAATTTTTAAATAAAGTAATTCTTTATTAAAAAATTAACACTTTTAAAACTATAACTTCTTTTATAATACTTTGAAAAATTAATCAAGATTTCATTATATTAAAGCCTTATGAAAATAAAATAATAATATAATTTACTATTCATTAGGGTCATATTATTATTCATATTACTATTAAATGGGTATGTTACTATTCACCAAAAAATCATGTTGGTTCCTTCAGACTCAAAATAACTTATTGATCACAATTTTAGAAGATAGTTTTTTAAAATTCAAAACATAGAGGTGACAAAATAATGTTTAAAGGGTATTTATAAATATATACATAAAACAAAGTTTCTTGTATTCAAATTTATTTTCAGAAAACCTTGTGGTGTTACATTATCCCCACCTTCTGTAAATTGTGTTATCGCAATTTCATTTAATTATTAAACAAGTGAGGGTACCTTTCCCTCATAGAATTTTCAGACTCCCATGTTGCTTCTTCAACCATGTGGTTTCTCCACAAATCCTTTACATGGTGGATGAATTTATTTCGAAATACTTTTTCCTTTCGATCAAGAATCTGAACTGGTTTCTCTTCATAATGAAGGTTCTTTTCCAGCTAAACTGCTTTTGGGGTCAAAACATGATTTTAATCTGGCACATACTTTCTCAACATTGAAACATGAATAACATTATATATATGAGACAAACTTAGAGGAAAACCTACTCAATATTCCACTAGTCCAACTATCTCTAGGATTTCAAATGGACTGATGAACCATTGACTTTGATTTATTTTCATACCAAAACGCATCACATTTTTCCAAAGAGCGATTTTAATGAAAACATAGTCACCTACCTTGAAAGAGAAGTATTTACTTCTGTTATCTGCATAAATTTATACCTACTTGGTGTAGTCCACTTGTGTTGTGGGATAATATTCACTTTCCTAGAAACTTTTTCAACTAATTCTGGACCCCTTAATTTCTTTCACTGACTTCACCCCAAAATGATAGAGTTCGACACTACATCCCTTACAATTCCTCAAAATGTGGCATCTGTATACTTGAATGAAAAGTGTTACTATAAAAAACCAGACTGATGAATTAGGTTGATCCCAACTTCCATGGTAGTCCAATGAATAAGATTGAAGCATATCCACCAATGTCTGAATCCTTTGTTTCTGACTACCCGTCTGATTGAGGATGAAAAGCTGTAATGAAAGTTAATTATGTTCCCAATGAATATGTAATCCACTTCCAAAATTTAGAAGGGAACATGGGATCTTGGTCAGATACAATAGAAAGAGGAACTCCACGTAACCTAAAAATCTATTTAAGGTATAGTCGAGAAAGTTGATCTAAAGTCATTGTATCTCGAAAAGAAATAAAATGTGAAGATTTTATTTGTTGATCAACGACAACCCAAATAACATTATTACCTAGAGAAGTCTTAGGTAGTCCCACCACAATGTCCATGGATACATTATCCCATTTCCACTATGGAACTAGAAATGGTTGAAGCATCCCCTTTAGTAACTTACACTTTGCTTTAACCTATTGACATGTCAAACATATCATTGTAAAATCAGAAATATCTCTTTTCATTCCATTCCAAAAATAATAATCCCAAAGGTCTCTATACATCTTAGTACTTCCAGGATGAACTGGAAATGGAGAACTATGAGATTCACACAACAAATCTTTCTTCAATTGGGAATCACAATGCACACATAACTGTTTTCCAAATCATAAAACACAATCTTTATCAAGGCTAAATTTTGGAAACATATCTATTTTAACCAATTCTACATTTTTTGGTAGCTCACGGTCTTCCTTCTATGCGTACTTAATTCAATCTGATAATGATGACTACATTGAAACCTAAAATAAAACATATGTATTTCCTGCACCAACAACTTCTAGGAAAAATTCATTAAATCATTAATCAAGGGATCATGTTCCAAACATAACATGGTTAATGATGCTTGTGGTTTTGGACTCATTTCATCTGCCACTTTGTTTTATTTTCTCGAATGTTAATTGATCATGCAATCATAATCCTTTATCAATTAAATCCATATTATATGCATCATGTTTAATTATTTCTGATTGAATATATAATTTAAACTTTTGTGGTCAGTATATATTGAACATTTGGCTCCGTATAAATGATGCCTCTAAATTTTCAAAGAAAAAACCACAGCAGCCAATTCCAAATCACATGGTGGATAATTTAACTCGTGAGGATTTAGTTTTATTGAAATATAAAAATTACCTCATCATTCTACATCTGAACATAAATAAGTTTCTTCAAAGAAACATCACTGTAGATGAAAACTCACCATTTTGGGAAGGTAAGGACAAAACTGGTAATTTTCCTATCTCTTTCTCATTTCTTGAAAAAAAAACATCATATTCTTCTATGAAAATAAATTTAACCCCTTTCACATTATCTTAGTTAGCGGTCTAGATAACCATGAAAATTTTTTAACAACCCATTGGTAATAACCTTCTAATCCAATAAAACAATGAATCTCTGTAACATTTTTTGGTCTTGGCCATTCATCAACAACCCTTGTTTTAGCATGATAAATTTCTATTCCATCCATATTTACAATGTGCCCAAGGAAATAAGTTTTTTGCAACCAAATATCACACTTTCTGAAATTTCCATACAGTTTATTTTCCATTAACGTTTTAGCAAAACTGTTATATGTTTTTCATGCTGTTCTTTTCTCTTAGAAAATACCATAATGTCATCAATAAACACAACCAAAAACGTATCCAAGAACTCATGAAATATTCTATCCATAAGATTCATGAATACAGAAAGTGTATTAATTAACACAAACAACATAAAAACAAATTCATAATTCCCATATCTAGTATTGGAGGTTGTTTTATAGATGTCATCCTCTTTCGCCTTCAGCAAATGGTATCTGGATCTCATGTAAATCTTGGAAATGTACTGAGCTCCCTAGATCTAATCAAACAAGTAATATATATGAGGCAAATGATACATGTTTTTAATAGTGATGTTATTCAATGATCTATAATCAATGCATTTTATCATGGAACCATATTTATTTTTAATTAACAAAATAGTTTCACCCCATGGTGATGTTCTAGGATGAATGAATCCTTTATCAAGAAAATCCTACAAATGATTTATCAATTTAAGAATATCTATTTAATCCATTTGATATGCAGTTTTAGAAATTTTGATATCATCATGAACTAAGAAAATTGTGAGTTTGACTTCCTGATTAGGTATGACACCATGTAACTCATTATGAAAAACATCAAGGTATTCATTTAACACTAGAACATCATTAATCTGAACAGTTCCCTTGTTTTCAACAATATGTGAAAGATAAATATCATTTCTATATTTCAATAATTTCTCAGCTTCCTGATATGTTATCATTTGTATGAGTTCTTTCTTGTATACAAACTAAAACTCTCTCTGAAAAAAAATTTATTAATCTCTATAGTCCATCTTAGCATGATAAACATAAATATAATCCATTCCCTAAATAACATCAAAATCGACTATGGAAAAAACATAAGGGTTTGCTGGTAAAGTCTTTCCATAGACCAAAAGAAAAATATTATTATAATTTATCTATGCTATAATATTTCTCTTAGTTGTTTTAACAATATGTTCTAGTCTCATTTGTTGAGGTCATATTTCCAAATTAAAAGAAAATTTCACATAAAAGAAAGAATGTGAAGACCACGTATCAAAAAAAAACTTTATCAAAATCTATGGATACAAACAATGTACCAAATACAACTTCATTGGATGGCCCGACATCTGATGATGTATTTGCAGAAGATCCCACTACTCTTTTCTGCTTATAGTATGCTTCTTTGCATTATTTGGATCCCTCTTTGTCTATGAATTTTCATAATGAACCTTCTCACCGCATTTAAAACACATAACAGTTTGCTTATCAGGATTAGTATTAGGATCATTTTCTTTACAATCTCGTTCCTTACGTCCAAACTTACCACATTGAAAAAACATCCTAGTATTGGTAAGGCATTCCCTACGGTTAATCTTGCCACACTTTTTACAAACTAGAAACTGGATTTTATTACCACCAGATTTCATTGGGTGATTCTTAACCATCGCTTTCCATTTGGACCTATTTTTCTCCTTATTTTCAAAGTGCACAAGATAATAAAAAAACTCTATCTATACCTTCTTAGCACATCAAATAAGTTTCTCATAACATTTGAATTCATGGGAGGCCAATGCCCTTCGATACTGTGGCTTCAGTCCTATGTAATAGCAGTTGACCTCACTATCAAGATCCAAAATAAGATTGGGAGCACACCTCATCATTCGGGTGAAGATCACTTCCTACACAAAACTGAATCCTCCTCCTTTTGTTCGATTCAAGTAATTACATCTATTTCCGATGCTTTCGCCGGGGCGCGCGCCTCCATCTGTGGAGGAAGCACAACTATCACCCTACATTCCCACTTTCCAAAGGCGGGCGACATTCACTCCTTATTCAGGGATGTCTGCTCCTTGATTGAAATCGGGATGATGGGATGTTGGTTCTTCCTTCTGTGGATTCCTCCTCGGAACTCGTCACCTTGTCTGGGTCTCCCTCATAGATTTAATATGTTGTTCGTGAAACTCTTCATAGTGCCATGTTTCTATGGACACCAGTTAATTACACTACTTCTGTCAGGACCTTCCAAAGGGTCCGGTCAGGGCAGCAACCTTTAGTCGGGGGAGTAGTCACGTCGAGGCATCCGTAGCGTGTCTGAACGCTGGGGAACTGGCATGTTTGTCTTTTGTCCCTTGTCATAGGGCTTCTCGAGGGAGTGGAAGCCCAAGGAATCCCACATCGAGCGCATGGAATTATATGCCATAGGCATATATCTGAGGTTTTCCTCATCTTCCTATGTTTGAAACAGGGTATGCCGCAGGTTTAACATCCAGCGAAGAAAGATCGGCCTGATCAGAACATTAGCTGGAATGGATCAGATTGAGGAATTTCCCATGAAGGGATGGAGATATCGAGGCCAACCCGAGGGAGGCTTCCTGAATTTTGTGAAGAGGAGCAGAATGGCATGATCTCGTCGGGATATGGCGGTCCAGGTGAGAATCAGGGTGGATGATGGATGGATGGATGAAGGAGAGGGGGACTGAGATGGGACTATCTCAAGGGCAACAGTGAGATTGGGCTTGAGCCTCGAAGAGACCTCCTACGTATCCCCATGGCAGGGAATCAAAGTTCGCATAGTTCGGGATGGTGCTGGAGAGCCGACGTGAAGGTGGACCTTGGCCCGATGGGCATTGTCAGCGAACCGACGTGAAGGTGAACCCGGGGGTCCACTGGTTGTTGGTTTGAACCTCGTGGAGGCTTCCTACGTACCATGCCTTGACATGGATCAAATTCCCCATAGTTCAGTTGGAATGTGGAATACAGTTTAACGTCATGCGGGACGGGGGTGAACCGATGTGAGCGAGGTTTGAATGACCGGGTGATGGGCTTGAACCTTATGGAGGCTTCCTACATACCATGCCTTGACATAGATCAAAGACCGCGTATTTTATAATGGTGTGTCGGCGAACCGACACGAGTGAGGACCTTGGTCCGGATGGTGCGGGGCTTACACACTAGGCTGCCCAAGTGCTGGTGACCTAACGTGAAGAAGGTCGGAGTGACCAACAGGTGGTGGGCTTGAACCTCTAGGAGGCTTCCTATGTACCATGCCTTGACATGGATCAAATACCTCATATTTCAAAGGGGCTTCGTCGGTGAACCAACGTGAAGGTGAACCCGGGGGTCCACTGGTGGTGGGATTGAACCTCGTGAGGCTTCCTACGTACCATGCCATGACATGGATCAAAGTCCTCATAGTTCAGGAATGGCGGTGGAAGTTGGTGAACCGACGTGAAGAAGGGACCTTGGTCCGATGGGAGATGTGCTTGAACCTCTGGGTGGCTTCCTACGTACCATGACTTAACATGGATCAAAGTCCTCATAGATCAGGTTGGTCACAACGGCTTGCCGTCGGACTGGAATTGCAGTTTAACGTTATGCTGGATGTGGGTGGAACCTGACGTGAAGAAATGATGGGTGGTGGGCTTGAAACTCATGGAGGCTTCCTACGTACCATGCCTTGACATGGATCAAAGACCTCGTATTTCAAATGGTTGTGTAGTTTAATGTCATGTCAGACGGGGGCATATAGTTTAACGTCATGCTGGATGACACACAGTTTAACATCATGCTGGACGGGGGCATACAGTTTAACGTCACGCTGGACAACACACAGTTTAACGTCATGCTGGACAGGGTGTTGTTAAGGCGAATGCTTAATCTAAGCCCACATGAATCGTGCTTGGTGTGAGAAACAAGAGGCAGCAGAGACCTGGTGATCACGTAGCGAAGGGTGTGTTCGTGAGAAACGAAGAGGGTCTTACGCATTGGGCGGCCCATGGTGTTGGGACTTACTCCAGGATAGAGGCCCTAAGTGCGACGAAGTGTGGCGGGAGAGGGATTTGGGACCAATGATGGAAGGTGCCTCGTTCCCTATCGCGCCCTCCACTGGCCTTGGCAGTGGGGAAGTACGGAGGTTCATGGGTGCTACCTTATGCAAGAGAGGCTTGGGGCTTATACCAGGGTGGTTTCCCTTCTCCCGTGGACATGTGCCGCTCTGATAAGGAGGATATCATCCCTTGTGGAGGGGGTGACCCCATCTCTGTGGAGACGAGCAGTGTAAAGAATGTCCGAGATGGGGGGACCCTGCGTTCGAGGTGCAGGTCCGGATCACGGTTTAACTTCATGTGTTGAGGATGAGGTGCTTGACAGTTTAACGTACTACAGCTTGGACGAGGTGGGTTTACTCCACAGCCCTAGTAATTACATGACTGGTACCCTTTGCTCCTTGGGGGAGGGAAGGTACTGGAAAGGCCATGGTAAAGGGGGGTCGTGGAGCGAACCATCGAGGGGTCCACGTTAGCCCGGCTATGCGAAGAAGCAATATCTGTTAGCGTGCCTATGAGAAGAAGCGTTAGGCGATGCAATTCTATGAGTGGTGTTGTCCATGGGATTTTGAAATCTCATCGTGCAAACCTGGAGGGTCGCATGGGAAGAGGAATTTCTAAGCAAAGGAGTCTGCTTCGTGAAGTGGAGTGCCTCAGCCTTAGCATGGGGCATGGGTTTGAATGGGAGGTGCTTCATGAACTGGAATAGTATTCGCAAAGCACAGCCTCGTGAAGCAGAGGGGCCTCGCGAAGCAAGGTGCTGGGAAGAAGTGTGCTTCGCGATGTACATCGACCCTGCCTTGGCATGTGGATCAATAGTATAGGATGGGTGCTTCGAGAAGCATAAACGCTCCGCAGCTACCTGGGTTCCCTTGGGAATCCCCTTCCTTCGTGAATGCCCTTAGGATTCACGAAGGGCATCCCTCTCAGAAGAGGGGCTCAAGACAAGACAAGGCGAAGGCATCTCGCAAAGTAGAAGTACCTCGCAGAGCTCATGTTTCCCAGGGGTGAAGGGTGCTTCGCGATTCGGGAGATGAGAAGCCGAAAGGTCGGATCGTCTCTCCCCTGGACTCATGGGGAACCTAGTATTTATAGGCAAGGGGTTCCGCGAAGCAGAACTCATGCGGCACGAAGGGGTGGCGGGTGCCTCACGGCGGGCTTGCGAACGTTAGGGTGTTCGCAGAGCGGTACCGCCTCACAGTCTTCGCAGCGGGCTCGCGAATGTCAGGGCGTTCGCGGAGCGTTACTGCCTCACAGTCTTCCCAGCGGGATCGTGAATGTCAGGGAGTTTGCGGAGTGGTACCAACTCCTGTGCTTCGTGGCAGGCTTGTGAACATCAGGGAGTTCGCGGAGCGGTACCGCCTCCTATGCTTCGCGGCAGCCGTGGTGCTCGAGGGGTGCTTCACATCGGAGCTTCGCGAGGCAGCGTGCATGGCTTCTTTTTCATCCCTTCTTTTCGTGCAATATTTTGGCACCAACAAATGCCCCCCCTCAGACTTGGAGCCAAGGAGGGACCAAGGGTCGAAGTCTGAGGGAAAACCGCCAAAATTATCGGCGGTTCGCGATGCTGCCTCGCGAAGGGGCCCGCGGTGCTGATGGTGGCCACGCGGTCCAGACGCTCCGTGATGCTCGGTGCGGGCGGTACGCACCGCGAAGCTCCAGGGTCGTCGCCTATAAATAGGGGGGCTCACCACTCTTTTTTCCTATCGCGACTTTTGTCCTCTTGCGCTCTCAACTTCGTGAAGCTTCGCGTCCTCCGTGTTCGCTCTCCACGAATCGAGCTTCGTGGTGAATCATGAGTCTCCGACTCCGCGATCGTGCCAAGTGAACTTCTGTTTGCCGGACTAGGCCAGACATCGCAACTGCACCAAGAGAACTTCTATTTTCCATCCTAGGCCAGACTCCACAGCTCGGTTTTGCGCCTGAGATTCGCGAGGGATTTTCGCGAGCAAGCTTTGCGATCCAGCCCGAAAAAATCCTTTTCCGAGTGCCGAAACCGAAATGGCCCATTGAGAGGTTGTATTGGGGGTCCATACAGACGCTGCCCGGAGGGATGATATGGCTAACTCTCTGGGCCTGGGGGAGATGATCCGAAGCCACTCGGACCATACTTCTTTGATAGAACTCCTATCAGAGGGTCAGAACAAATATCCACAGTGCAAGAATCTACCCTTGTATGGATTCGGGCTGAGGGATGATGTATTCATCCTTGAGGTGAGTAGGGACGAACCGACTTGCTGGTTCAGGAGCATGCCATGTCAGCACCAGTGGTTCAGGGCAGCTGATGGTCATGCGCAGGAGGACTTCACACCCGTCACCGCTGACTGTCTCTACAACCATGTGAATAATATTGACGGGAAGCCACTGCAACCAGAGATGTCCCCTCCTCTGTACCGTACCATGATGAAGGCGGCTTTGCAGGATTCGAAGAAGGGTTGGTCCGATGAGTGGGACCTGCGCCAGGGCGGCAACTTCACCAATGACTAGGCATGGGACTACTGGGTAGGCGCCTCATGTGAGGAGTTTGGGGCTGAGTTGAGGAGAGTGGATTTGTATGAGGCGGCATGGGCCTCCCAATTCCACATTTACCAACCGAAACAGCTGATGCCGGATCTGCTGAGTAGATAGTCGTCTAGGACCAATACTTTTCACCTGCACCATGGGGAGGTGGACATCAGCCTGTGGGATGTCCACTAGATTTCAGGGGTTCCGATCTTGGGGACCATGTACGATGAGTTCCTCCTCATCATGAGAGCATGGGAGGATACGGAGAAGATGTCGCGACTGGAGTCGGTGCTGATGGCACTGGTCCCTGGAGAGGACAAGGAGGCAGTGAGGGATGTCCACTTTAAGAAGTGGTTCGAGTGGTTCCTGAAATTCTGGTGGAATCGAGAGTTTCCTCTGAGGCCTCGAAATTGTCCGAAGGCGGCTCAATGGGGAAAGGAGAACTTTTACTGGCGGGTCTTGGAGGAATACCAATGAAAGACTTGGGGTTTCAGTGTCAGCACTGAACAACAGCCGATAGTCAGGCTGGCGGTGTTCATCGCGGCCCTTATCCGTGGTTGGATCCTACCGGTGAGGGATACCAGCATGGGGGGTGCGGCCCGGCTCGTTTATCATGGCGTCGGTGTTGGCCATGGGGAAGCGGGTCAATCTGGGGATTCCAATGCTTTCCAAGCTGTACAAGATGCTGCGGCACGTTAGCAAGGGCAAGAAGCCGCCAAGGATATGCGGGCCCTTACACATTCTGTATGGGTGGATTGAGGCGCACATCAGGGGGATTTATGAGTATCCAAACCCTATCTCACCGGCGGGATCAAACTTCCGCCCCTCCATTCTGAATGCGGCCGGGAGCTTCCCATTCAAACTAACTGTGCCGATGGTGCTGAACCGGGTGTGGAGGGAGGATGAATTTAACTTCCACCCATTTCCATTGACGATGGGGATACTAAATGACAATGGGCAGGGAACAGAAGAGCACCGGGCTTATCTCCTGAAATTTCGAGGCGGAGTTTTGGTGGAACGAGTGGATCGCGAGCCGCTCTATGAACCGTACACCCCACATCGGTTTGCGAGGCAGTTCCGATGCCTCCAGCAGCTGACCCCACAAGTCTACTAGGAGGTGCATCACGAGGAGCACCTGTGGGTGATGAGGTAGCTGCGGCTCATGTTCACACGGGAAGACGGGAAGATGCGAATTGCATTTCCTTCATCCACCACCGCTTTCGGATTTGTGAGGGATTATGCCATTATCTAGGAGTATGCTTATCCGGGGGAGATACTGAGGCAGCCAACTATTTGGGTTGGTGATGGAGGGCCTCCTCTATCCCGAGGTCGGGGTCAGAGGGCAGCAAAGGCCTCTCACGGTGGTGGGGCCGACGTGGCGGCGAGACCCGCACCGGTCGAGGGTGTGGCAGCAGCGGCGGATCCAGTGATTCTGGAAGAGCAGGGCCATCCGAAGGGGCGGCCACCGAGGGGATTTTGTAGGATATCCACTCAGGATCTGGGGAAGCGGCTATGTCATATCAACATGTCAGAGGATGCGGTCTTCTCGGAGGCCTGTGACATTTGGGATGTCAACCGGAAATTCCTCAGTCCACCTGAGATGTGGGTGCACTTGAATCACCTTGGGATGGAGTTACCGGCCATAGGCCCAGTCCGGGCTGGTTTCACAACGTCTCTGGCAGAGGTGGAGCAATACATGGATGAGCTGGAGGACTACGTTCACTCTAGTGGTGTCCCACGCCCAATGAAAGACCGGGTGAGGGTACTGCGGGATCGGACGGTCCCCCCATAGCTGTCAGCTGCCGATCTGAGGGAGCAATTACCCCTGCTGGAAGAATCAGAGGACTCCTCTCGGGAGGATGAGGCTGGTGGAGGGAGCCCGTAGGAGGAGGGAGAAGTCAGAGACCAAGACTCAGATTCTGATGATTTCGTAGAGGCTCTCGAGGAAGCATTATGAACTTCTTTCCTTATGGTCCGTTCTCAGGCCATCACAGATTTCTCACCGATGTTTGAAACATGCAGGAGGAACTTGTACGCATGCCTCGCTCTCTCCCCTTGGCGGGTGATGATGCATGACCTTCAGAACTCGCGCCTACGGCTATGTACAGTTTTGTGTCTGGTGGGGCCAGAGCACCCGAGGTGGCTCCTCGGGAATCTCTAGACCTTCCAACATTATACGGAGGGCCATGCCTCAAGGTCCCGTCAGCATCAACTCAAGAGCAGCACTAGGAGATCGATCTCTGTAAGTTTCCTCTTCTGGATTCATTGTTGTCATATGTAGATTGTGCCAACTAATGTTTGTGTCCCTCTCCGTCGTACAGTTCTTCGACTGGCATGGGCTGCTGTAGCAAGGCAGGTCGGGATGTCTGGTGGCATCCCTCCTAGGGGAATGCTGGTGATGGTGGAGATAGTCCCCCATCTCCCCGAGCTGTAACACACACTATCACCGGCGAGGCCACCAGCAGGGTCGTGCCTGAGGTTATTGAGGTGGAGTATGATGACGAGGATCAATTGGCCAACCCAAGTCCCTTCACGCCTGCTCCAGCGCTAGATGTCGTGCCAGATTCAACACCAGATGCATATCCTACCGAGGAATTCCTGTGGGCGTATACTACGTATGAGCCTACCAATCGTGCAGACTAGGATGAAACAGCCTCCGACAAGGAGGACAACAACATAGTCCGCCGCCGATTGTGGAATCTAATCACGCGCTTCATCAAGGACACACCCCAAATTATATGGATGAACGAAATGGACAGACTTCGCTCCCAGCTATGCGAACTGTGCACTAGGGGAGTGGATGCCCAACTTCCTCATGTGCTCATCCGAGATCTCATGGCCGAGCAGATTCGGGAGTATGATCGCGGGCTCAGCGTGGGCTCGCAGGGGAGGAAGGAGACCAACATCAAGAAGATCCAGGAGGCTGAAAGTGAGGTCCAACAGATTCAGACCAAAGAAGATGACCACTCAGCCTCTCTTAATGCACAATCTAAGCTGATCTCACGGTTGAAGGCCCAGCTGGCAGTGGCAGAAGAGCATATGAGGCGGGCTTCTGGAAAGATGGCTACCATTCAGGCTGGCATAGAGAGGGCCAGAGCCAAGGCTGACGAAATGCGTCCTACCGCTACTGAGGAGGAGCGGGAGCTGAGTCGGTAGCAGCAAGTCTTGGATGCCACAAGCTGAAGGGTGGCGGAGTTGCAACGTTCTTTTGACAGGGTCAACCCGTCCATGGGGGGAGTTGACCCCCGGGTATTGTAACAAATTACAAACCTTTTAATGGTACTTTCACGCATCAATTTTTTCTTCTTTTGAATACCGTATCATGAATGATTTCCACTGTTTTCATTAGTTCATTACATCCCTACAATGTTGGAGGGACGTCCGGTGACAATTCCCCATGCTCGTGTGGGTCAAGCCCGATGTGAGAAACAGGAGAGAGTTTCCTCATTATCCCACCCAACATGGGAGTGGAAAACAAGCTTCAGGCATCTGGGGTTTGGATAACCAGTCCGGATTTCCGGAAGGTGGGAGAGTCCTGGCCGGAGAAGGAGGTTCTCAAAACAGCCGAATTATCATTTCTTTAGCATGATCTTATGCATGAACGGTGCAATTCTAGGGGTGCTTAAATCGGTCCGAATATATGGAAATGGGAAGTGTGGATCACGATGCCCAAGATTCGGAACACTGTGGGGATGGCGTGACAATAAAGGACAATCATTAACCGTGGCGGAGAAACGATATCCTTACTACGTTAGCCTAAAATGGGGACAACAAATGAGGGTCGACCGTTGACCATGTTTAAAACACAGGACCAGGTCACAAATGATGTCGGTCAATCCTTCGGGATGTTGGCCCAGGACAGTTGGCAGACCCTAGGTCAAGCATCCATACTGTTAGGGGGTCCTTTCAGACATGACCAGTATTCCGGAACGTTGGCCCAGGATGGTAGGTGACCCGATGCGGCATGGGACCAGGATGTTAGGGGGTCCCTTTAGTCATGAAAGGGGATGAGGGTCCAAATAAGGGGTACACAAAGCGTGGAATATGGAGCAATGGTTTTTCCGAAAATAATCCAACACTCAGGTAGTTACACCACTATGGTGGGAGTATGTCAGATGGGCGCATTGGTTTGGTTATGGATCCTTCTTTCTTTAGGATAGGGCCTCTCTAGCGAGGGGTCCGGCCAGGGGGCCGGAAAGGGGAATAATAGGATTAATGATTCCTATGGGCTGGACCCTAGGCAAAACACTAGGGTGTCCCTATGTATCCCATGAGGATGGGAATCAATCCATACATAGTTCTGGAGAAAAATGGATAGGAAAATTTCTATGGGCTAGACCCTAGGAAAAATACCAGGGTGTCTCTACGTATCCCATGAAGATGGAAATCAAGCCATACGTAAATCTAGAAGCTTAGTTTAATGTCATGCAGGACGATGAGAAGCCTGGCCGTGTTGGTACACATCCTGCCAAAACTACTAAGCCCATGTGAGTCATGCTCGGTGTGAGAAAAAAGAAGTAGTGGTGGGACTTTCCCGACATAGAAAAGGGCAGGTTAGGGTGAAGGGACGCTTGGTGAATACCAGACCCATGATACTAACACGCCCATGTGGCGCACATATATGCACGAATAGATAGAGCCGAATATGTTGGAATTCCACTTGAACATGAGGAAGTGGAAATGTAACATCCCCAAATGATAAAGGGTTAAATGACTAAATGATATGACTCATGTCAACAAGGTGCACCTTCCTTTTCAGGAGCCTGTTTGATTAGAACTCCACAATTAAGCGTGGTTGGCCTGGAGTAGTGATCAGGATGGATGACCTTCTGGGAAGTTTCTCAGGGTGTGTGCGAGTGAGGACAAAGCACACTGGAAAGGACATGTGTTGGCCTGTAGGGACTATCATTAGTCACATGACCCGTTCAGGCACGTGGGTGGACCCTGGGGTGGGCCCCACGTGTCTGCGGGGCAACTGGTGGTACCTGGTGGGCCAGGACCCGACAGCCATGTTAAGGTGGGGTGGCTGTGTTGTCACCAAGGCCCAGTTTTCACATTTGGTATCAGAGGTGGTACCTATCCTTAAGTGCGGTGCACTGCCTGGGTTGAGTTGTAGGGCCCACAATGAGGGTGTTGTGCTCTAAGGGGGGGGGGGGGTGATTGTAACATCCCCAAATGATAAAGGGTTAAATGACTAAATGATATGACTCATGTCAACAAGGTTCACCTTCCTTTTCGAGATCCTGTCTGATTAGAACTCCACAGTTAAGTGTGATTGGCCTGGAGTAGTGATCAGGATGTGTGACCTTATGGGAAGTTTCCCAGGGTGTGTGCGAGTGAGGACAAAGCACACTGGAAATGACATGTGTTGGCCTGTGGGGACTATCATTAGTCAGATGACCCGTTCGGGCACGTGGGTGGACCCTGGGGTGGGCCCCACGTGTCTGCGGGGCAACTGGTGGGCCAGGACCCGACGGCCATGTTAAGGCGGGGTGGCTGTGCTGTCACCAGGGCCCAGTTGTCACAGGAAATGTGTGAATCGTGACGCTCGAGATTTGGATCACAATGACAGCGGTGTGACGATAGAGGATAACTATTAACTGTGACAGAAACGCAGCTTCCATATCGTGTTAGCCTAGAATGGGGACAAACAAACGAGGGTTGACCGTTGACCATGTTCAAAACACGGGACCATGTCGCAAATGTTGTCAGAGATCCTTAGGGACGTTGGCCCGAGATGATAGGAGAGACCTTAGGCCCAACTTCCATGGAGATCCCTTAAGCCTAGTATCCATGTCGTCCAAGGGTACTTTTGGATGTGGAAGAGGATAAGGATCCAAATAGCGAGATCACGAAGCTTGGTCATGGGACATAGAGAATGTCCCCATGAAAATCCCACACTTCGGGCTCTTTGTCAAAACACATCTGAATACGACAACGAGACGTATTAGATAGAGGGAGCAGAGTCCTTTCCAACAGGGAGATCTTAGTTTAGGGTCATATAATTCAGACCATGAATGGGTAAGGGTAGCAGGGCACACATGGAATGGCGGTTACAAAACCCAACGTGAATGAGGACCTAAGCCCTACTTACCATGTATTCTCTGGGGAAATGCTCGAGTTGAGGGACCAAACATGAAGGTTAGGCTGGGCCTGTGGGGAAGTGCTCGAGCGCTCCTACGTATCTCGTGAGGATGAGAATCAAGCCATACTTAGTTCTGAAATGTGGAACGGGAAGGTACCAGTGCCCGGGGAAAAGGGAAGTGCGGGTGTGGCCCTTGTACTGAATGAAGAGGAATTTGATAAATCTTGTTTTTCCTTTAAGGTGAGTGGTTTTTTTTGTGAAGCGATAGGACTAGGGTAGCAGGCCCTGGTGTCACCACAAGAATCAAGTCGTGATAGGAATTTACAAATGGCATGGCACATGACCAATACCCAACGTGATGTCCTCTACAATGAGGTCATCACAATGCATTGCCATTTTTCGTCGTGCAGCTAGGATGATAATGTCACAGTTTAGGGTCGTGTGACAGGACCAAGCATGCATTTTAACGTCATGCAGTGCAGATGCAGCAGAGACAATGCTAGGTGGGGAATGTGTATGGTGTCGTACAGTATAACCGACATGAATGGGGACATAATCCCACATTATACCGTACGAAGTCCCGAGAGAGGAACCTCAGGCCGAGGTGACCACATATAGGTGAAAGGTAACGGGGGAGAGACTAGCTCCCAGATGAAATGGACCCAAAAACGAGATGTTCGGGCGGTCCTATGTATCCCATGAGGATGGGAATCAAGCTGAGCGTAGTTCCGAGGAGATCTTAGTTTATGATCTTAGAGCTCAAACCATGGGTGGGTGACAACTTTCCAGGTAAGCGCATACCTCGGCCCGATCCCTAAGCCAACCTGAGTTAAACTCGGTGTGGGAAACAAGGGGGGAATATCCTTATCGCAATACCCAAAACATACCATTAGGGGGAGTCGGTGAAGAGCCTCGAATGACACCTTTGACATGGATTTGTTCTCCCAACGCGCAGACGTGCATGAAGGAATAGTACCAAGAGTTACGAAACTCTACTTGGACATGATGAGACTAGAGAAGGATGTGAATTGTGTAACTGACATTTTGGGCTTAATGGGGTTGGTGTGGTGATGGAGGATAACCGTTAACCGTGGAGGAAAAACAGTTTCCATATTGCGTTAGCCTGAGGTGGGAACAACAAACGAGTATCGACCGCTGACCATATTTGCAACGCGAGGTTTTTGTCGATTTTTTGTCCAAAACCCTCAGGGGAATTGGCCCATAATGGTAGGAGAGACCTTGGGCGTAGTATCCAGGCCATTCTTGGGGGTCCCTCCGGGTGTGAAATATGATGGAAGCCCTGATGAAGGGATACACAAATCCTAGAAAGCGGGTGCGGACGTGTCTGAGTAAAGTCTGGCATTCCAGGTAATAAACCAGAGTACCCTTAGGCACATTGGTGAAACTTCGGAAAGGGTCGATGAAACAGCTCGAGAATGAGAGGTACATGGTGTGGTTATTACAAGACCGACGTGAATAAGGGCATAATCCCACACCACACCATATAATGCCCTCGTGGAGGAAGAATAGGCCAAGGATCCAAGGTGGGATGGAGATTCCCAATAGATGGGGCTGGACCCGAAGCCTAGACATTCAGGTGATCCTATGTATCCCATAAGGATGGGAATCAAGTCACACGTAGTTCTGAAGTGATACCCAGGGGGAAGAATATCCTAACAAGGAGGTGTACGGCGCGGTGGGTAATGAGAACATAATCCCACACCATACCGCACAGTTATGTAGGAATGAATCTGGGCCAAGGGGCCTGAAAAGGCCAAGGGGCCTGAGGGTAGGCCTCAGTGAGGGAGGCCTGAGGCTGGGCCTCGGTCAGGATGGCCTGACTAACTTGTAGTTTAATGTCTTGTAGCAAGGATGGGGGTCGTGGGCCCAGAGAGGCCAAGAGGCCTGAAGCTGAGCCTCAGTCAGGAAGGCCTGCCCAATTTGCAATTTAACGTCTTGCAATGAGGAAGGGGAAAGAGATAACTGTATCTCATCCGGGAAGGTGTATGGCGTGGCGGGTAATGAGAACATAATCCCACACCATACCGCACAGTTCTGTAGGAAAGAATCTGGGCCAAGGGGCCCGAAAAGGCCAAGGGGCCTGAGGGTGGGCCTCGATGAGGGAGGCCTGAGGCTGGGCCTCGGTCAGGATGGCCAGAATAACTTGTAGTTTAATGTCCTACAGTAAGGACGATGAGAGATCTTAGTTTAAGGTCATAGAGCTCGGACCATTTTGCAGTTTATTATCATGCAGGACGATGATGCATTTTAAGGTCATGCAGGACCATTTTTCCCTAGGAAAAGTACTCCTTGAAGAACTTGGCATTGATGGGAGGAGTTATGCGCTCACCATTCGTGGTCACCAAGGAGTATGCTCCATTGGGGTAAACCTTGTGAATGACATAAGGTCCTTCCCATTTGGGCTCTAGCTTGGGTGGTTTCCTACCGGGGATCATTGGCGCTTGAAGGGCCAACACCAGATCGTCCTGCAGAATAGAGCGAAGGCGAACCTTCTTATTGAAGGCCCTTGCTATCTTATTCTGATGCCTTTCTAGATTGTGTAGGGCACAAAGCCTGTTCTCATCCAGTGCTTCTAATTCATCTAAATGGATTTCAGCCACCTCATCTGGCGCTTGCTGGTCATAGACTGCAGTGCGTAACGATGGCAGCTGGATCTCAATGGGTAGGACGGCCTCAGCCACATACACCAGGGAATATGGGGTCACCTGGGTGGAATTGCGAGTCATTGTCCGATAAGCCCAGAGGGCATTGTGGAGCTTGTCCGGACAACTTTTTTTGTTCTGAACAACCATTTTCTGCAGAATGTTATAGAGGGTTTTGTTGAATGCCTCGATCTATCCATTTTCTTGTGCATGATAGCGGGAGGTATGGTTCGAAAGGATATTGTACTTGTCATACAATTTTTTCAGCTCAGCTACTCGGAAGTTGGTGTCGTTATTGGTGAGGACAGCGTGAGGGACCCCAAACTGGTGGATGATATTGGAGCTCACAAAGTCGACGATGGAATGGGCCTTGACCTCTTTGAGTGGAACTGCCTCTGCCCACTTGGAGAAGAAATCTGTAGCAGTTAGGATGAGCCTACACTGGCTAGCTGTTTCTGGTGGATATGGTCCCACTACATCAAGTCCCCACACTGCAAATGGCCAAGAGTACCTGGTGGAGTGGAGGGCTTCCAGTGGCTGATGCAGGAAGTTGGCATGTACTTGGCATGCGTGACATCTCTTGGAAAACTTGATACAATCATGGATCATAGAGGGCCAGAAGTACCCCAACCTTTGGATTTGATGGGAAAGCTTTGGCCCAGCTTGATGGGCACCACAGGAACCGGCGTGAAACTCTTTCATAGCCTGAGAAATCCTGACTCTTTGAATGAAACGGAGGAGAAGGCCATCGAATCTCCGCTTATAGAGGATCTGCTCCAGACTGGGACCACTCTGGAGGGTAAATTGCAGCACGCGACGTTGGATTCACTCGCACTCGGCCCGATCATCTGGCAGGAAACCATTTTGGAGATACTCGACAAAAGGTGCCCTCCAGTCGGGAGTGGCTTCAACCACTGTGTCTGAAGAACCTAGGACCCCTGACGTAGAGGGTCCGACAGCGATATGACTTACCCGCAGGCCGTCATTGTTCTCTTGGGTGATGGGGGAAATGACTCTCCGATGTGCCACATGTATGATCAAATCATCTTGCTCGAGTTCCACAAGCGACGTAGATAAGCCGACCAAAGCGTTAGCTCGACCGTCCTATGACCGAGTGACATGGGTAACCTCTGGCCGAGAGGAGAACTAGGCCATTAGGCGGAGGGTGAACTCCAGCAATGGCACAACCTCTAGCTTCCCGATGACATAATCGCCATTGACCTGCTTGATTACCAGCTCGGAATCTCCTTTCACATGTAGATGGGGCACGTCGATCTCGAGGGCCAACTCGAGGCTACTGATGAGACCCTGGTACTCTGCCTCATTGTTGGTACAACCTTCTGACAACAGGAAAAAGTATGGTAGGACGGATTGCACTGGGGTGATGAAGACGATACCCATTCCCACTCTGTTGAGCTTAGGATTGTTGAGCCTCCTACCGGTGGGGCTCCGGGAGGCACCGTCGAAGTGCAATTTCCAACATGAGATGAGACGATCGACTGAGAGGATCGTCTCATCGGGAAAATCTAGGCCCAGGGATTGATCCGCGAATATTGGATGGGAAGCTAAAAAGTCTGCCAACGCTTTTCCCTTAATGGCCTTCTGAGGTACGAACCTGATATCAAACTGCTGGAGGATCACCGCCCACCGTGCTAGTCAGCCAGTCAACATGGGGCAGTTCGGGATGTACTTCAGTGGGTCTACCTGAGAGACCAATTGTACCTCATGGTGCTGTAGGTAATTCCGCAACTTCTGTATGGCAAAAATGAGCACAAGGCAGCCCTTTTTGATAGGGGATTATCTGATCTCCGTATCGAGAAGCATGCGGCTGAGATAGTAGAGACTGTTCTCCATACCCTCGTTATTCTTCTAGGCGAGAAGTGCACCGAGGGATCCTTCCAGGGAGGTCACGTAAAGGAACAACGGATTTCTAGAGATGGGTGTCATCAAAACCGGAGGTTGGAGTAGGTACTTCTTGGTTTCCTCGAAGGCGGTCTGACACTCTTCATCCCATTCGTAGGCGGCTCCCATCTTCATGATCCAGGAAAAGGGCTTACACTTGCCCGCCAGATTTGTGATGAATCAGAACATATAGGCTAAGTGGCCTTGGAGACCTTGAAGTTCCCGAATATTACTCAGGGGAGGCATTTGGCTGATGGCCTTGATCTTCTCTGGGTCGATCTCAATGCCCAGGTATCTAACAACCAAGCCAAGAAACTTCCCAGAGGTGACCCTGAAGGCACACTTTAACGGGTTCATCTTCAGGTGGTGAGAACATAGGATACTGAACACTTTATCAATGTCTTTGAGATGGTCCTGGTGCTGGAGCGATTTGACTAATAGGTCATCCACGTTGCATTCCACCAGCGTCCCGAGAATCGTCCTGAATATGCGATGCATGGCCTTCTGATAAGTGGAACCTGCATTTTTCAGGCTGAAGGGCATAACCTTGTAACAAAAGGTACCTTGGGGAGCCCTGAAGGCAGTGGAATCCTCGTCCTCGGGGGCCATCCGGATCTGGTTGTACCCGGAATAACCATCCATGAAAGAGAGAGCTTAGAACCCGGCTGTGGCATCAATTAATAACTCCGTCACCAGGAGGGGAAAGTCATCCTTTGGGCAGTGGAAATTGAGGTCGTGAAAGTCAATGCAGACCCTGATCTTCCCATTCATCTTCCTAACTAGCACAATGTTGGAAAGCCACTTGGGGTACTGGACTTCCTTGATGAAGTTGGCTTTGATAATCTTGTCAACTTTGGCCTCAACCATATCACCGTGAGAAGAGTGCCTCTTTCTGGGAGGCTGCTTAAACCCACGATGGTTTGATGGGAGGCCCAGGCGGTGAACGGATACCTGGGGATCTAGTCCTGGCATCTCGTTGTAACTCCAGGAAAACACATCACGATGTTGCTTGAGAAAGTCTACGTACCGCTGCTGCTCCTAGGGGGACATGGCTGCACTGATCAATGTGGGTCTCGGATCTGCCTCGCTACCAAGGTTCACCTGTACCAGTTCATCAACTGTGGTAGAGACGCCTTCCTCAAAGGCGGGGGGAGCATCCTCCAGATCTTCCTCTCCACCCGTGGAGGGGTTTCCCGCAAAGGGGGCTTCTTCTGGGCTATCAAAACCTGACGGGTAGCTGGTGCCGGCTTGGGCAGCAGTGGTCATCATATCAGGAGACCCACTCCCCACTGAGACCATAGCAATGAAGGCAGTCGATTCTATCCCTTCTGGCCTTCGTCCTAAGGGGCCACGTTTAATGACATCAAATCAGTGGTGACACGTCGGCCTGAGTCAGTTGATTCAAGCTCGATGGAAGAGACACGTATGACGTACTGCCGTTTTAATAATCTTGACATTCCAGTACCACACAGGGGTAGGAGGCTCCAGGATCACCTGATCCTGGTTGGTGTAGGAGTACGAGGTGATTTTCTATCATCACTTGGACATGGGAACACGCCTTCCTTGAGTACCTGAAACAAAAAAACACTGCCCCATGTCCAGGGTCGTGGCCTCCAATTGATGGATTGGGAAGATGTAGGCGTCATCCAGGCCTGCCCATGGATCACTTTTGACCGGGGCTGGTTCATCCTCAATTACTAGGATTTTCTTATCCTTGATCTTGTAATAATCGGCATCCAGATATTGGGATTCACAAGAGGTGAAAGGAGACGCATCTCCTTGGAGCATGCCTACTCAACCATTGAGGGAGTATTTGAGGCATTGGTGATACGAAAAAGGGACCGCTGCATGCAGATGAAGCCATGGACAACACATAAATGCATTGTAGGCAGTATCCTGAGAGACAACTATGAACTCAGGGCTGGAAATTAGGCCACCGAACTGGGTCTTCAGGCGGGTCTTTCCGACTGGGGATTTATCGGTCCTGTCGTATCCCTAGATTCTGAGGTCGGAGGGCGTCAAATCATCTTCATACAGACCCACCTTTCACAGTGTCTGAGTCGGGATTAGGTTGATCCCAGAACCCGTGTCAATGAGGCAGCGGTGGACTTCCACGCCATTGAAGTGGTCAGTGATGTACAGTGGGAAAATATGCCCCTGTATGGGAGGGTCTTCATCTTCATCGGAGAATGAGATAACTGCCTGGCATTCAGCGTTCTCAATTGCCTCGGTTTTGAAGGCTTCCGCAGCTGCTACCTCAGTCTCAAACTAAAGGGGGATCCTTAGGGCCTCGAAAAGTGCTTCGTTCATTTCAGACGATAGGAGAAGGGCCTCAAGGATAGAAAACCTTGCTGGAATGCCGGGCAGGTGCTTCAAGACATCATACTTTCGTGCCAAGCGCGAGCCTCTGCTTACAGGAGGTCGTTCTGCAGTTGGAGGCATAGTGGGTCCTGCCGGTTGAACTGGCGGTTGGCTAGTGCTGGGTACATCTCACTGCCTACTAGTTGAAGCCTGGAGAGTAGTCTCCGAATTAGTATCGGATAGTGGATATTGTCCTGTAGCCGGGAAACACTGACTGTGATACGGACGAGGCAGCTCTGCCTGATCTAGTAGCACAAAGGATGGTAGAGTTAGAACTGAGGGCATCAGATGAGGTTGCATGTACTGATCTCTGCGCTGATCCTGATGTCTGGTCTCAGTAGCGTGCACGACTTGACTAAAAGTTCCCACTGACATGCTTCGACGACCGGTGTGGTTGTGGTTCCACTGACGTTGACGTCGACTGGAAACGTTGGGGAGGCTCGCCTAGCCTTCCCCCTCGTCGGGGGTCATATAGGTCTTTACCAGCTCCACGGTGTTAACCGAAGCATACCCCTGGATGTCGCTCGACAAGTCATCCACCACCGGGAGGATTCTGGGAGGAATCCCCATTTCAAGGGGCATAAAGTCGCCAAGAGTTCGGGATGACGATGACATTGGTGGAGCACGTTTCTTCTTCTTGTGTCGTCACTGCTTGCCCTTTTGGGAAGAGGTCAGTTGTGAAGATGATGAAGAGGTACTAGCTACTTCCCCCGAAGTCTCCGACTGATTCAAGCATGCCCGAATGATACCATGGGCACGTGCGATGGTTTTTTGAGCCATCCAGTCTTCGTATTTCTGGGACCCATGGCTAGGAACCTGCTTCCACTCGCCTTCACTGTCGCTACTTATCTCTGACCCTACAAAGACACCCGCTACTTGTGTTGGTGTCGGGCCCAACCTGACTATGTTGTTGTCGAACTGGTCTTGAAGCCAGTCTTTAAACACATAGCATTGCTTGAGGGTGTGCCCCAGAATCCGATGATAAAGAAAGTAGTTGGGGTGATCGGTGAGATTCTCCTCTTCCGACCTTCTGCACTCAGGTATGCGCACAATCCCTTTATATAGAGAACTTTTTAAGTAGCCAGGGACCTGATTTTCGTTGAAAGAATAGGTCTGGCGCCTTCTTTCCAGATAGGGGGCCCTGGGGGCCTGGCCCTGACTAGGGGCCTAAGGTTTCTGCCAAGGAGGCAACACCTGATTGTCTCGCCTAGGTGGTGGTGGCACATTGTGCGGGGGATCCTATCGATTCTGAGGTGGTCGATGCTGGGCAGGAGCCTGCGCTTGAGGTGGAGGACCTCTGTGGGGTTTCGGGGCCAGTACCGCTAGCAGTAATTCCAGCTGCCTGGGGGCTTCTATTTGGGCCACCGCGGCGGGTTCGGCTCTGGCAGCCACCCTGGCTGGGATCACAGGGGGCAGGAAACGTGCCTGACTTGCCTGTTGCAGAGCCTCCTCAATGCGCTGAGCCTTATTTGAGAAATCCTGGAACCCTCTAGGGTAGTTCTGGGTGATCAGGGAAAGAACCAGCTCTGTTTTAACGTTCCCTACACACATCGTCAGTAATTTCTCTTGAGTCAGTGGCATGTCGAGGGAGTATGTAAGTCCCTTCCACCGGGAGATGAAGTCCACGACTCGCTCATCAGGTCTTTGTTTGCACTTGAAGAGGTCTGCGATGCTGGTCTTTCGCGTGGTGGAGCTGATTAGTATAGGAACTGCCGGCGGAGATCCTCCCAACCGGTCACCAATCCGATAGGGAGATGGCTATACCAGACAAATGTGGGGCCCTACAATGTTTGTACGAAACATCGGTGCTTGGCGGCTTCTTGATAGGCCGGAGTCCCCAACATGGGGCCACACCTGGAAGAAAAGTTGACCAAGTGCTGCAGCGGGTCCCCTGTCCCGTTGAAGGGTGATAAAGTGGGGTTCCCAAAACCTGGGGGTGTGGGCATATCATCCAGCCACGCGGGATATGGCTTTCCATCCGGTGGGACTGCCACCTTACACATTTCCAACACTTCGAGGCGGGCGATGAGTGCCACTATAAGATCATCCAGGTGGGGGTCCCTATCTTGATGGGGATCCCTAATCAAAAGTGCGTTTCCATGTTCTTCGACATGGTAGATGGCTTCAGTAGCTCATGGAGAGACTGGAGGAATGGCCTGCGGGGAGACTGGGGGAACCCGGGATGGATTCCTCAGATTGCCCCGTCATTCAGGAGGGTTTGGAGAGACGTATTGCACCCTCTTTCCGTGAGTTTCAGTTTCTGCCCTGTCTGCGGAAGTAGCATGATCATGGTTTCCAGGAGGCATCTCACCGGGGGAAAATTGTTCATGCCCCTGCTGCCCGGCTTAGGATTACCATAGTCGGGTCTCCGCTCTGCAGCACGCTCAGCCAGGAGTTCGTCAACCAGCCTCTTCTGCTCAGCAAGCTGCTGGCGTAACGCGGCCTTCTTGGGATCTTCGTCCTTCTTCTGTACAGAGGCGGACGAGTTGGAGTGCTTGACAGTTCCAACGTGCTCCTTACCCTTACCGGCATTTCGACTGAGTACCAGCGACTCGGTGGGTACAGGGAGGCCTAGAAGGTTCCTCTGCTAATGGGTAACCCTCCCTGATGGGTCCATCAGTGGCGGTACGCCCTCGGGGGGTAAGTCTCCATCGAGAAATTCATGCTCGTCTTCCTTGTCCACTACTTCAGCCATGTGGACCGTGACCCCTCTCGAGGGCATGTCCTCAATGTCGCATAACGAATCGGGCTGCCGTCGAATAGGGCTAAAGATGAGAGCGGCATAGTGTCCCCAGCTACGGACTTGCACATGGGGGGTAGCTTCCCTGATGACTCTGCGGAGTACTTTGAAACTCTAAACGCATTTCCGTTGAAGGGTGCTCTGATGGCCTAGTGACTCAGGGTGCTGGGCCATAGGGAGTGCGGCCAAATCGATCAGGCAGCATTGCTCGCCGATTTCTTCAAAGTGCTCTCGACGCCTGGGGTACATCATCCACTCGTAACAAAGGCGGAAGTGTGTCACCCATAGGGTTCTGTGGAAGCACCCCACTTCTTCTGGGGTAAGGGACTCTGGTGCGCAAATGTTCGGCGCCGTCGTCGGCCAGAACTTCTCCAGGAAGTGATCCGCTAAGAGAATGTTCCAGAAGCTCCTGGGCTCAGACTCGGGGTCTGGCCTCGTATTTCCCCACTCGTCAACCGGAGGCGGCTGAGGGACCAGTAGCAGTACCGAGGAAAACCGCTGGGACAGTAAACATGGCGGCAGAGAATACGGCAAACGAGCTGACTGGCCGCCGAATTCCGGGCCATCCTCTGAAGAGTGAGGTGACCTGACCACGATATCACGATACGATGGTCTGAGATCCCCAGCTTCTGGCACATGAATTGTGGTTTTCGGCGATAGGTCATGTCATTGCTCTACCGCCGTTGGTCCCGAAAATAGCTCTCCGTGATCTCTGGTAGAGGTAGAGGGTGCCTCTGGTGACGAAGGTGGTTATTGCACAGTCGGGACCTGCGAAATTTCCACAATTGTTTCCTCCTAGATGTACCTGCGGAGAGAGGCGGGAATCCAGTGGACTTCACATTCTGGGAGGACGAGGCTTACGTGCCTCGTTCCTGCCCCAGTCCTTGACACAGAGGAGCGGGGAGACGGCTCCGTCGTTAAGTATCATTCTGCTTTAGAATCCAAGAAATGGCCTGGTTTGACCTCCACTCAGGCCTTCCCAGGACTCTTCTTGTGGCGGAGACGACCCGCTCTCCTTCCCCTAGATGGCTCTTCGGGACAAGGTTGATTCTCAACATGTAGTCTCAGGGCGGTGTTCGCGCCATGGTGGAGAGGGCTCCTGCTTGAGATAATTGGGGTGCGAGGGGAACTAGGGAAAATTTCGAAGGGTGCATCGGGAGGGCCTCCATGGACAACACCCATGTGGGCGGAACCTCTGTTGGAACTGACAAGAGCATGGGGAGGACCTCCATGGTCGGTGTGGGCGGAGCGAGGCTGACCTTCACTCCTCGAGTTTCTGGGGAGAGGAGGACCTTCTCCATTTGCAGAGAGGATGTAGGGATGACCCCCACATTGTAGAGGGACCGGATGGGCAGTTCCTTCACATCGACGGTCAGAGGCAGGAGGAGGGACTCCATACACTGTATGGTGGGTGCGGGAGAGGTTTCCGCGCCGAGCATCACTGCCACGGGTCAGGTCTTCCTTCGAGATGGGGGTAGCACGAGGCATACCTCCGTGACGAGCTTCAGAGCGGGGAAGGCCCACGCTCTGTGGAATAGTGGTACAGGTAGGCCCTCCGTATGGGGTGACATTACCGCGAATTGGTTCAGGGCGATCACCACTCAGGCCTGCAACCCCGAGAGCTAACTCGACCTGCCCATGGGGCGGTTAGAGCAACGGTCCTGGTCGGGTGAAGGAGTGCCCCTGCTTAGTGTGTGCAGGGACTCCATGATGCATGTCGACGGTGGCTCGGGCCACAGTAGTTGTTGACGTCGACGCCCCTTGAAGAGCATCCTCAGCTCGGGCCCGACGCTGACGCTGGGTTAGACGAGCTGGCGCAGGTGGTATAGGGGAAAGTCCTACCTGCTCTTCTGGCGAAGCCGGTCGGTGGAGCTGACGCATCCGGATGGGAGCCCTTTACTGGAGCCCCTGGATTGAGACTCTGAGCAGGCCGAGCCGGACATCACCCGCCTCATCAGTGTAAGGCGAGAATTCGTCGAGGTATTCCGGGGACAGGCTCCCGAAACGATTGAAGGTTGGGGTGGGGAGCAGGGGATCCCCACGCGGCCTTTGAGGGCGGAGTTGACGGCGGGGCCTGGATGCCTTTAGGTCCAGGCATTCCATATCGCGAGTTGGGATGACCCCTTCCTCCTTGTACCTGCGTACAAGGTTGTTGATCACCCTTCACTGGATGATCTCTGACAGGGAGAGGGGACGTGGGCGCCCCGTATTCACTGATGTAGAGGCCGTCGTGGCGGCAGAGGAGCCATGCGGGGCGGCTGTGCTGGTATTTCCCCCGCCCCTGCGTAGGCGAGCGCGCGGTGATCATGTCTCCATAGAAGAAACTTGGTTCCTGGGAAATGGAGAGATCAACTCATCAGCACTGCAAGGAAAATGATTGACAACCAGTGCCCCAGTGTCATTCCATTCTCCATGTCGGTAAGAGGGATCCACGTCAACACGTTGCAGAATGGAATGCCCCACGTTCTACTGCCCCAACTTCCGGTGAGTTTCATGCCAGGCCCGCTATTTTCTTGGAGGGACCTGGCGCCGGATATCTGGATCCGGTGACACGTTAATCTACTGGTGTCTCAAATGCTACTAATCTCCACATTGAGGAGAATAATTTCATGTCGGGTTCACCATTTCTGTTTCTGACTCTTTCTCTAGGGTGTGCGCATCTGTCTGTGGAGGACGCGCAGCTGTCACCCCACATTCCCGCTTTCCAAAGGCGGCCAACATTCGCTCTTTATTCAGGGATGTCTTCTCCTTGATCGAAATCGGGATGATGGGATGTCGGTTCTTCCTTCCGTGGATTCCTCCTCGGAACTCGTCACCTAGTCCGGGTCTCCCTCATAGATTTAATACGTTCGTGAAACTCTTCCCAGTGCCATGTTTCCATGGATGCTGGTTAATTAAACTGCTTCTGTCAGGACGTTCCAAAGGGTCTGGTCAGGGCAAAAACCTTTAGTCGGGGGAGTAGTCATGTTGAGGCATCACTAGCGTGTCTGAACGCTGGGGAACTGGCGTGTCTGTCTTTTTTCCCTTGTCATAGGGATTCTTCAGGGCATGGAAGCCCGAGGAATCCCACATCGAGCATGCGGAATTATATTCGATAGGCATATATCTGAGGTTTTCCTAATCTTCCTATGTTTGACACAGGGTATGCCATAGGTTTAACGTCCAGTGGAGACGGATCGGCCTGATGAGAACATTAGCTGGAATGGATCGGATTGAGGAATCTCCCTTGAAGGGATACTGATATCGGGGCCAACTCGAGGGCGGCTTCCTGAATGTTGTGAAGAGGAGAGTAATGGCATGATCTCACCGGGATATGGCGGTCCGGGTGAGAATCAGGGTGGATGATGGATGGATGGATGAAGCGGAGGGGGAATGAGATGGGACTATCGCAAGGGCAACAGTGAGATTGGGCTTGAGCCTCGAAAAGACCTCCTACGTATCCCCGTGGCAGGGAATCAAAGTCTGCGTAGTTCGGGATGGTGCCGGAAAGCCGATGTGAAGGTGGACCTTGGCCCGATGGGCATCATCAGCGAACCAACATGAAGGTTAACCCGGGGGGTCCACTGGTGGTGGGATTGAACCTCATGGAGGCTTCCTACGTACCATTCCTTGACATGGATCAAAGTCCCTGTAGTTTAGGTGAAATGTGGAATACAGTTTAACGTAATGCGGGATGGGGGTGAACCGACGCGAGTGAGGTCGGAACGACCGGGTGATGGGCTTGAAACTTATGGAGGCTTCCTACGTACCATGCCTTAACATGGATCAAAGACCACGTAGTTCATAATTGTGTGTCAGCGAACCGACACGAGTGAGGACCTTGGTATGAATGGCGTGGGGATTACACACTAGGCTACCCAGGTGCTGGTGACCTGACGTGAAGAAGGTCGTAGTGACCAACAGGTGGTGGGCTTGAACCTTTGGGAGGCTTCGTACGTACCATGCCTTGACATGGATCAAAGACCTTGTAGTTCAAAGGGGATTCATCGGCGAACCGACGTGAAGGTGAACCTGGGGGTCCACTGGTGGTGGGATTGAACCTCGTGAGGCTTCCTACGTACCATGCCTTGACATGGATCAAAGACCTCGTAGTTCAGAAATGGAGGGGGTGTAGGTGAACCGACATGAAGAAGGGACATTGGTCCGATAGTATATGGGCTTGAACCTCAGGGAGGCTTCCTACATACCGTGCCTTGACATGGATCAAAGTCCTCGTAGTTCGGGTTGGTCACAACGACTTGTAGTAGGACTGGAATTGCAGTTTAACGTCATTCTGGACGAGGGTGGAACCTGACGTGAAGAAATGATGGGTGGTGGGCTTGAACCTCATGGAGGATTCCTACGTAACATGCCATGACATGGATCAAAGACCTCATAGTTCAAATGGATGTGCAGTTTAACATCATGTCGGATGGGGGCATATAGTTTAACGTCATGATCGACGACACACAGTTTAACGTCATGCTGGACGGGGGAATACAGTTTAACGTCATGATGGAAGGCACAAAGTTTAACGTCATGCTCGACGGGGTGTTGTCATGGAAAATTCTTACTCTAAGCCCACGTGAGTCGTGCTCGGTGTGAGAAACAAGAGGCAGCAGAGACCTGAAGATCACGTCGCGAAGGGTGCTTCCGTGAGAAACAAAGAGGGGCTTACGCATTGGGTGGCCCATGGTGCTGGGACTTACTCTAGGATGGAGGCCCGAAGTGCGACAAAGCGCGGTGGTAGAGGTATTTGGGACCAAAGATGGAAGGTTCCTCGTTCCCTATCGTTCCCTCCACTGGCCTTGGTAGTGGGGAAGTATGGAGGTGCATGGGTGCTACCTTCTGCAAGAGAGGCTTGGGGATTATAACTTGGTGGTTG
The DNA here is from genome assembly GCA_963277665.1 of Viscum album. Lineage (NCBI taxonomy): Eukaryota > Viridiplantae > Streptophyta > Magnoliopsida > Santalales > Viscaceae > Viscum > Viscum album. Next base: position 880,808,440 of record OY728129.1, on the reverse strand, counting down.
CCCTTCTCCCATGGACATACGCCGCTCCGATAAGGAGGATATCATCCCTTGTGGAGGGGGTGACCCCATTTCTGTGGAGATGAGCAGCGTAAATAATGTCCGAGACGGGGGGACCCTGTGTTCGAGGTGCGAGGTCGGATCACGGTTTAACATCATGTGTTGTGGACGAGGTGCTTGGAAGTTTAACGCCCTGCAGCTTGGATGAGGTGGGTTTACTCCACACCCCTAGGACTTACATGACCAGTACCCTCTGCTCCTTGGGGGATGGAAGGTACTGGCAAGGCCATTGTAAATGGGGGTCACAGAGCGAACCATCAAGGGGTCCATGTTAGCGTGGATATGAAAAGAAGCAATATCCGTTAACGTGCCTATGCGAAGAAGCATTATGCGAAGCAATACTATGGGTGGTGTTGTCCATGGGATTTTGAAATCACATCGTGCAAACCTGGAGGGTCGCATGGGAAGAGGAATTGCCAAGAAAATGAGTCTGCTTCGTGAAGTGGAGTGACTCGGCCTTAGCATTGGGAAGGAGTGTGAATGGGAGGTGCTTCATGAAGTGGAATAGTATTCATGGAGCACATCTTCGCGAAGCATAGGAGCCTCGCGAAGCAAGGTGTTGGGAAGCAGTGTGCTTCGTGATGTACATCGACCCCGCCTTGGCATGTGGATCACTAGTACAGGATGGGTGTTTCGCGGAGCATAAACGCTCCGCAGCTGCCCGGGTTCCCTTGGGAATCCCCTTACTTTGTGAATTCCCTTAGGCTTTGCGAAGGTCATCCCTCTCAGAAGAGGGGCTCAAGACGAGACAAGGAGAAAACATCTCGCGAAGTAGAATTACCTCGTAGAGCTCATGATTCCCGGGGGCGAAGGGAGCTTCGTGATTCGGGAGTTGAGAATCCAAAAGGTCGGATCGTCTCTCCCCTAGACTCAAGGGGAACCCAGTATTTATAGGCAAGGGGCACCACGAAGCAGAATTCACGTGGTGCGAAGGGGCGGCATGTGCTTCGCGGTGGGATCGCGAACGTCAGGGTGTTCGTGGAGCGGTACCGCCTCACGGTCTTCGCGGCGGGCAGGCGAACATCAGGGCGTTCGCAGAGTGTTACCGCCTCACGGTCTTCACAACGGGCTCACGAAAGTTAGGGCGTTCGAGGAGCAGTACCGCCTCCTGTTCTTCACGACGGGCTCACGAACATCAGGGCATTCGTGGAGCGATACCGCCTCCTGTGCTTCGTGGCGGCCGCGTTGCTCGGGGGGTGCTTCGCATCGGAGCTTCGTGAGGTAGCGTGCATGGATTCTTTTTCATCCCTTTTTTTCATGTAATATTTTGGTGCCAACAACATCTCCATCCTATGTTGCAACACCTTAGGAAAATATTTTTCTAGGAAGACTTTTAAATTTATCCGACTCTAAGGAATCAACATCCTATCTATCCCTAATATTCTTAACCATTTCCCACCAATGATCAGCTTCAACATCAAAATGATAAATGGAAAGACTTCTCTTTCAATTATCTAAACACCCCATATCATCAAATATATTTTCAAGAGATTTAATCCATCCTTCAGGCTCAACTGGGTCAAAAGATCCATTGAAACCAGGAGGGTGGTGTGTTATTAAATTTTCCACTATCTTCATGTTCTGTTGTGGTATCTTTTTTTGTTCTCTTTAATGGATTCCACCGCCATTTATTTCCTATGTCAACTAAGCCATTACTATCACAAACTGCTTGGTTCCAATCCCAACCATTCCAGCCTGCCGATTCAGAAGGATATCATTCCTTCGGTGCCTCTCATCGTCAACTTCCCTATTTCATATACAGAAAACCATTTTGAAAAAACATATATTTTTCAAAGAAACGTTGTAATATTTAATTTATATAACATTTAAAATTAATCGTAAAGTAAAAATCACTTATGTTATTTTATTAAAATCACCATAATCCCTAAAGTTATCTAAACCATCCTATGATACCAACTATAAGGACCCGACCTTATTTCATTACATAATATTGAATTTAGTCAAGAAATCACTTCCTTTAACATTGATGATCTTTTAAAGTTTAAATATTTAGAGAATTGTGACATATTACATTCATAACATTACACGTTAATACAATGTGGATACTATAAAAATAGTATTCATTTCTTCCAATATATAAAACTTTGTAATATAACATGATTTCTTTCACAACTCTTCAAAAATTTAAATTTTATTCATTATTTGTCTTAAAAATACTTATAACTTGTGAATATTATTTAAAAACATGGAATGAGCACAAAATTTCAGTAAGGGATATAAAAAGTAGGAAGGAAAACCTTAGTCCATGAATACTTGTAACATATGAAATAATTTTCAAAAGATATACTTGTCACCCATGTTTACTTAATTTGTGAACATGAGATTTTCATATGATCCCCTCAAAACATAAGAACATATAAAGAACAATAAAGCTATCTTGGGGAATTACTTACATAATATTGTAACCCTCTCGACTACCTTATAATTGGTAACCCTCACGACTACCTTACAATTTGTATGACCATCGCTGTTACACTTGGAGTAACCATATGGACAATCTCTAACATACACATACCCAATGAATTGGAGGAAAATATAGGTCCCATAATACATCATAAACAATTACCAAGAACCATATCATAATCACACAACATGAATAATTTTATAAAAACATTGCTTTTGATTTTTGGTAAAATAGAATTTTAAAAGAGGATTTTAAAAGAAAATCTAGTTACAACTATAATATAATAAAGGTGAGACATAATATAGTGGATGGAATATGTAAATAAACTGTATATGCACACAATTAAACATAAAATAATCAAAATTAAACTCATAAAAAATTTTAATACCACGTAAGTAATGATGTAGATGATTAACCCAAAGAATGAAAATCAGGTTAAGAATTACCTTACCTCAGGTTAGTCTCACATAAAATAATAGTAAAAATCTTGTATATTAGTTAAAATACTGTTATTAATATCTTATAGAAAGTTATTAATGTTTATAACACCTTATATGATCATTTCATGACATCATTTCTCCCTTTAATTATTAGTATTTTGTTCTTTTCATTGATTTTGGTGTGTTCTGTACATGATTTCCATGATCGGTCCATGATGGATATTCTTGTCGATTGTAAGTGAAAATATATAAATGGAATGAATTGGTATTTACATGAATATATAAAACATAAATTATACCTTTTATCATTTTTAATTCATACATGGAGATGATTCATTAGTTAAATCATTATTAATATTGGTTTATGTCATTATGGCTGTTCTTTGATTATAAAGAACTCATTTCGTTTAATAACACATGTAAAAAATGATACTAGAACCTTATTTATGATATAATACATAAATTATAATCTGGAACAACCATAAATATGATTTTTTGAGCAGACATGAAGGAAGTAAAAGAAGATGAAATCACATCATCCATGATGTCAGTAAATGGACATATCATGAACGATGATTTAATATCTTGAATAAGTGGGATAGGTGAAGAAATATAATTGTGAGTATTACATAATCATGATGAAATCTAGAATATGTAAGATAATATATCATTCATGTCTCTTGGATAAGGGTAGGTGAGGAAATAAAGAGAAACGAAAGGAGTCATGGAATAAATGAAAAGTTGAGAAATCCCTTACGAAAATTTTCCATCCAAAGGGCGTCGTAGAAAATTTTCTAAAATATTTTGATGAGATAAAATGGGTATTTCATCATTAATACATAATATGTGAAGTAAGTGGGATTATGGAATGGAATATCCCAACATAATAAAAATTAAATTAAAAAAACTATCATAAAATGACAGAAAAGAAATAAAACAAAAGAGGATGTTTACCTCTTGATCTCTTCTCCTTGAAATCCTTCTTAAAGACTTTGGTTTTTGCCTTTCAGTGAGATTAGTAGCTCTAGGAAGTGGAGAAGAGAATTGGGAGGATTATTTTGAAGATCATAGGTAAGTATCAAGGCTTGAGAGGTGTGGGAGGAAGAGGGGAATGGGGGTTGTATTTATAGTGCACGAGAGAAGTATTTTACAATATTTTAATCATTATTGAAATATTTTTTCTAAAGAATATGAATAGTCTTAATTCATGTTTCCCAAAGTATTATTAATGGAATTTGTGTTCGAACCAGGTGGTCTTACATCAGAATTGCATCACCTATGATGTCGTAAATCATGTATTTAGCATATATTGTATTTTATCATATTTTACTATTTATAAAAAATTCTAGAGTTTCAGAAAATTCCAAAAAATTCACCCGAACCATTTTTCGACATGTAGAATTAAAAAATGAACTCCATTTTTGGAAAATAATTTTCTGAATATTATTATTTTAATTTTTAAATTTAAGTCACACTTTGTTCAAAAATTAACAATTTTAAAACAATAACTGCTTTTATATCACTTTGAAAAATTAATCAAGAAGTAATTATATTAAATCCTTAAGAAAATAAAATAATAATATAGTTTAATATTCATGGGTTTCATATTACTATTCATAAGGGTATGTTACTATTCACAAAAAAATCAATTTGGTTCAATCAGACACAAAATAACTCACTGAACACAATTTTAGAGGACCGTTTTTCGAAATTCAAAACATAAATGTTACAAAATTATGTTTAAAGGAATGTTATAAATATATAAATAAAATAATGTTTCATGAATTTTAATTTATTTTTAGAAAACCCAGAGGTGTTACAAGATAGGTTTAGAGTGAGAAGGTTGCAGCGTCCTCACCGCTATGATTCACTTCTACCACTTGTACAACTTGATGGGGTTAGATGCCAAGTATAAACTGTGTTGATTCCCAACTCTCACTAAATTTTTTGGTGTGGGTTATCATCAACATTCACATCTTGATCAGAAAGTAAGGACTCATTATGAGTGTATTGTAGCTGGGAGGAATATGACCCTTATCAATCAGGCTGGTTTTCAACGGTAGGGGAAGACCCCTTAACCAATATCTCCTAGGATTTTTTTGAGGTAGGATCTAAAAGATATTGATCTTTCTGAAGTGTATGGTGTTGAAGATTAAATAAATTTAACTTTCTCTAGACCTCCAACATAATGTAAAAGATTTTTTGGAGTAATCATCTCTTCGATCATGGGATATATAACTCTACTACCAATGTTAAACTGATTCGCTTCTATTATTATTATGTCTTATTAGATACTATCATTATATGGAGAGTTAGAGCTCATTCATTCTTTGACGCTCCAGTTGAGATCGCTCAATGGAAGGCCAATCGACTGTCTATTGATCTTGTTCGGTTTTGTTAACTATAGAAGGTGTATGACTTAGTTTCATTACAAGATTTAGACTATAAGGTTCCAATCCTTGGATATCCAAGAAAGGTAGGGTCTATTACCTATATTATACCATCAGTGAAGTTGAATGTGGTGTAGTTCAAGGAAAAACCTCGACAATATATATATATATATATATATATATATATATATATATCAACCTCAATACTGTTAACATTGAAATACTTGTGAATCCTCTTTGTTCAAGATCTTAATCCACAACGACAGCTCAGAAGTAGAGGCTAAATTAAGAAGCATTTAAAAATTCCTCTATAGACTCATTACAAATAGCGTGCACTTATCGAGAGAGGGTTTAAGACGATTAGATGAATATGGAAGAACTCAACCTTAAATTATTTCAAACTCTTGAATCATTCCTAGAGTATGTGTCTGGAAAGCATTGGAACTTCTGTGCTGTAGGATGACTCTATTTCTGAGTGGTTGGCATAATATCTATAGGATCATTTCATAATGTTATTTTAGACACTATTTATTTTGGAGACATGAAGGTAGTGAATATATATCAGGTTTCATGTGTCCCTGGACTTTCTCTATATTAGAAGAAAGTGTTGGGTACGAAATCCTCACAAATCTTGTTCTACAAGGAATAAATATACGAGAGAAGTACATAACCATGCCATGTTTACTCGACCTCTTTCTATTCTATAATTTGTTCAAGAGTACTATCTTTTCATGGGTGTTCTCAAAATCTGCCTGAAATTTTTTATCTCAATCAATATTATTAGAGTAGAGTACCAGGATCAAAATTTTTCTTTGCATATGTTTTATGGTTTATAGAATGCAGATATTATGGATTAGTTTCCTATAAATTTGAGAGGATATGGGTCAATATACATTTATCAGGTATTTGTTTGCTGCTTATTCAGGTACTTTTGTAATTTGAAACATGGATATGATCAAGCAAGTTGTTTTCTAACCACCCTCTAACCGTGGTTTGGCGCTTTCAAGCTATAGTTTTCTGGGATACATGCCATGAATAGGCATACTGGATAGATATAAGCTCCATACACGACACTTATTTCGATGTGTAAATGTATAAAAATAGAAAAACTGTTCCAAACACAATTATGAAATGTTTGGAGTATGCGGCCCCACTTGGGGTTTCATTCCACCATTAGGACTTTTGAAGTCGGAGGAAAGGGATAAGCACTAAGCTAATATGAAGATATTCTTAGGTAGGGAACTCAATAGCCCTACTATTCTCACTCATCCCAGATGCTCTAAAAGTATAGGGTTGAGTGGCCTAGAGAGCAATTGATCACCCTCTCAAATATTCACTATATATATAGAATACTAAAATTAACTATTCGGAAGATTACATTGAGTGATTTCCAGTCCACGGTCATCTATTCGGGTTAATAACCCAATACTCATCTTAGAGATAGTAGGAAAGACAAATTATAGTTCCTCTAAGAATAAAAGAAAGAGTTCTACCATAGTAATGGCTATTATTGTCCTTATATTATTGGTAGTTGGGTCAACATCATTCAAGAGAAATATTTCACTTTCCTATGATTCCATAGAAAGAATCCATAAAGTGTTCTAGGGGAGGCATCAGAGGTGGGGGAGTGGTTCCCAGTAGTGTCAATCAATTACCAGGGGCAGAAGCACTGTGCAAAAAAATGATACATTATTTTAATAGAATGGAGTTTTCTATCCTATAAGAAATGGAAGAACTAGAGGATGCACATTTCTTATTTGAATAGGGATAACTTGCGTTATTCAGATTCATTATTTAAAAATCTTGTTTTCATGCTGCTCTATGGAAATATTTCTTTTTTAATAACAACTATGTTTTCCATTAGCCAAGTTTTCCATCCCACTCATCACATTCATATAATATGGCATTCATCATGGGAATCAGTACTCTTCTAATAGCCAATATTGAAATAGTATTGAGAATTTCATTTTCAAAGTGGAGGAAGAAATCCAAAATCTCTATTCCTCTTCTGTTACAGAATTTGATTGTGAATAAAATTCAATAACAGGGGATTATATAACTGCTGGATATACCTATTTTTGGTATGGTGTATACTATTACAATGGATTTTCCTACATATGAATGTATCCTAGCCGAGTGTAAGATAGGTAGAAAGGTCCCCACATATGATTCATGTGAACATGAACCCCTCAAAGAGCATGGATTTCATTTCAATGTCATAGCTCCCTAAGATCCATTATATATAAGAGTACATGTCTGAGTTGGCATTCAGATCCTTCTATCGAAGCCCCTGAAAGAAGGGCATTTAAACCATAAATCTCAATCTATTTCTATTCCATCTTTTTTCTACTATTGATTTAGTAGAAAGAATAAAAACTGAAATTTAATCCCTTCTTCCTCAAAACACATTGACTCTGTAAGAGTGTGAGTGATATTACTTGATTCTACTAACTGGTCTAGTGACCATTCACTACCCCAGATGGCATAAATTGGTAAAATATAGTTGGACAACTATAGGAACCACTATAGGTAATGAACCACCTATAGTGGTTCCTATAATGGTGCCTATAGCGGTCCACATATAAACAATATAGAAGAGTACCATGATATATTATACTGACTTATTGATTCAAATTTGGTATTACTTGGAATTGAAAATATGATGGCTGACTATAGGAAATAGAACACCATATAAGTACCAAAGACTATCACTGCATTTAATTCCATCCGTCCTTCCTCCAAAAGTGAATTTGTTTTCCTTGGGTCATCAGATATTGCATTTCTTATATTATATTATACTTTAGAAATAGAAATGGTAAAATGATCCTTTCTCCCCTTACTCATACATTAATACTTAGGCCAATCAGTCCCTTGGTTCTATCTTCACCCCTTGAAAATTGAATCTATTCTTAGTGTACATTAATTAAAGATAGATACACTTTTGAGGCCTAAAGACTATGGTTCCACAACCTTTCTTCTAATGAATGTCTTCCTGGCCTATCATGGAGCTTCTTGATTTTAGAAAAGTGAGGCATATTTATATTTTCAAGTTATCCTATCAGTGTCTTCTCTTATTTTCAATTCTACCTCTAAAACATGGATGTTATCGTTCTTTAGAACATTGGTGGGGAAGTGAGTCAGAATGATAAAGAATCCAAAAGGGTATAAGTGAAAAATTCTTCCAACAATCAGGAAGCTAGATAAACAGTAGCAGTAATAATTCCATGTTCAAGTTAACCTAAATCAAGAACTCGTAGGCAAGCAGGGGCATTACCTCTTTCATGGTTTGAAGAATAGCATATATAGAGTAGTCAGATGAAATTCACTAATACTGATATTTTTATATAGGGATATATATATATATATTTACAAGACTATTTCATGAAGCATGGTTGAGTGTGAGGACAAGAGAAGAGTATCACAAATCAAATCCAATGCCATGGGGAAGAGAAAGGTGGCATGAACTAATTCAACAACAGTTGAAAATACTTTATATTCAAAGGATCTAAAATATCTAACCCATTCAAACATTCATAAGGTCTCAATAGCTATATGTATATCCTTGCAACTCTATCATTAGCTTTCTTATTTTCTTTCTCTATAGATCACAATTTTTATAATAATAACTTCTATCCCCTCGAACCGAAATGGAAGACAATGATTTTCATATCATTCAAATGAAATTTTATAGCACACCAATAGGACTTTCAAAATCACTCCAACAACTCTCATTAAATTGAAGTTAGTATAATCTATATTTAATGCTATTGATCAAAAAAAGCATCGAATAAATACTAAATAGCCTTATTTTATTAAAATTTAGTCATTTAATCTTATCTTTAGCCTATATCTCTATCTACCGTTAAGATAGATTTTTGGGATGTAAAATAAGTTTGAAGAGATCTATCAATTGATAGACTTGAAGGGTGAGAGATAGAAGAGAACAGTGAAATCCTTCTAGAATTTGTACTCCTTATACTAAGTACGACATTGTCAATTAAAGAGCATAGTTAGGATTGATGGAACTACCTCAAATTGGATCAATAAAGTCTAGGAGATTAGTTAGGTTATATTCATTTTTACGGTTAATGAAGGTTTTAAATATATTTTGGTATATCTTTCAACAAATTTGACTTTAGAATCATTACTTATGGATTCCCAAGGTAAATCATCTTTATTTCCTTGTGAGACCTACTCTTCTCTTGCCTCCCAGGTGTATCATTTTTTATTAGGGTTTTAAGGGTAATGAAGAGTGGTACGTCTTTTATGTCCTTATCAACCCTAGATTTACATGAATATAAAAAGTAGCTAATCCCCATACTGAATTATAAAGCAAACAAAGTATTTTAGAAGCTTTACTACGAGCCAAGTTCTTACTTCTTCTTGTTTTTGTGGATTTCATGTAAGTTTTTTATTTCCTTGGGATTAATTTTCTAGATGGTAAACCCACTCATTATACAGATAAAATATAAATGTGTGATTCCATTATTATAATATACTATTATTGAATATGAGAGATAGAAAGGATCCATAAAAATAGGACTAACATAGGAACATAGAAAAGTGAGTGTCTATGGATTCTTAATTTACCTTATTTACTAGGGTCCATACATCACTTTTATTTTTTTTATTTGTTACTCACATTGACCCCTATGCTAAATTCGATCCATTTATCCCATTAACACTGGTAGATATGTGTCAAGGAATCATATGCCTTCTGGATCTGTATAGGAAATTTGTTGTAGGTAGGACCTATAACTATCTACATTCACCAGAAAATATAAATTACTTGATTTGGGGTAGGCTAACCACCGACATCTTATCTATTTTCATCCTTTCCAATGGGACTAATAGAATTGAAGTACATTCCTATGAACCTTGACTCTCCACTCTTTCCCATCGAATAAATAAATATAGAAATTTGAAAAATGGAGAAGGTATATGAAAGCTCGGATTCCCATTCCTTTATCAATCATGAAGAAGATCAAGATGATGAGACCAACAGGTGAAGAACTTTTTATCTATGTCAGTCGAAGTGGAAAGATCATAGAAGAAGAAAGGATCTGGGGAAGGTTTTAAAATATCTAACCATTTAGGGAGGTTCAGGAAGGCTGATACATATATATTGATGGATTTTTAAGCATAATCAGAAACATAGGTTTGACTTTAATAATCGATCAACTATTATAGTATTATACTGATAATGAATCTAATTCAGTAGCAATGATATATCGAATTACTACCAAACCTATGGAACATAGAATGAGATCCATAGAAAAAATACATAATTTTAAACAATTGTAGTTTATGTAAGATTTGAGCTAGGCCCCCAATATATAAAAGTACAATTTTTTATAGCTTATTTAACTTCATCTAATTAGGATATGATAAATGGTATGGCATGGTGATCAAATGGTTAGTTAAGTGGGAAAGATTGAATTGTTCGAGGGGAGTCAAGGGGAACGTGGTGGTTTAGAGTTTTCCATGGAATTAGATGAACTGGGACAGTTGGTAGGAAATCACAAAAAAAAATATAATCTACAATAGAATGATGTATTTTCTTGAAAAAACACAAGGATATTGGAACTAATTATTTCCACTTCGGTGTGCTTTCCATACTAATTTGATAATGATTCTAAGTTTTGATTTGTATGGAATTATCAACCCCAAGCAATCAACTCAATAGAGAGAACCATCAACTATATATTGTTTTTTATAGTGCATACTATAGTCAGGATATTTTTAATGGTGATGCCATCTATGATAGGTTATTTTAGAAACTGTCTTGTTCTGATTCTGATTGGGTCCCCCGAAATGTCCTTTCCATGCTTAAATAATAAATCATTATGGTTGTTGCCTCCATGTTTGTTTCTCTTATTGTTCCCAACAGTAGTGGAATTGGGTGGTGGAACCTATTGGATGGTATATCTACCATTATGTGGGATCACTAGCCATTCGGGAAACATGTTTGATTTAGAAATTTCTAGTCTGCATCTTTGCGGGTTATATTACATTTTAGGTGCGATCAATTTTATTTCAATGATATCAAACATGAATGGCCCTGGAATGATGATGCATAGAACACCCATATTTTTGTGGTCTATTCTTGTGTCTGCATGCCCCATAGTGTTGGATCTTCCCATACTCGCTTGGATACTCACAATGTTATTAGAAGAAAAAAACATCAATACAATTTTTTCTAATCTTGCTGGTAGTAAAGACCCCATTTTATTCCAGCACCTCTTTTGGTTCTTTGGTTTTAAATTTCCCTTTTTAGATTCAAATCTGAATAAGAATTTTGCTATATGCTAGGACTATCTCCTTCATGAAACTTCTACTATATTCTTAATTGAAATTCTAGTAATCCCATGATCTAGTCAAAATGGAGTATTTGATACACAATCAGTAGGTGACCAACGACATAAAAGCAGTCTAGTAGGATCCTCAGAGACTACATGTGCAACCACTGATCCTAAATGATTATGTGAGTGGTTATTTTTAATTATCGATGGTGATGGAAGTATTTATGTGAGTAAATAAGGATATAATTTTCTTGAAATTACTATGGGACTGGATGATATAAGACTACTACGATATATCCAACATATTCTTAGTGTAAGTATTAAAATGCGATCAGGTGATAAACCTTATCGTTATTGACTAGATTATTAACAAGGTATTATGAATCTCGTAAATTGTATTAATGGTCATATTATACATTCAGCATGAGTATATCAACTAAATTGTATTTTTCAAGTACAGGATATCCCTATCATTGTACCAATTACACTAGATGATCAATCCATTTGGTTTAAATGACTCATGTATGCTTCTGGTACCATTTCTATCTTTATGAAGCATCAACTACATCAACTTAGTATTCAAGTAAATAATTTTATTCTACAAGATGTAGAGTATTATAAGGAAGTATTTGGATAAAGTATCTAGTTTGATAGTAGTCAAAATGGTTACTATCAATGGTTTGTAAAAATTCTAAAAGATGTGATCATGATGCTTGATTACATTCAATCAAGTAATTTCAAAAGTCATTAATCATGACGGTTCTTTTTTATTGAGAAATATTACAGTCATTACGATATTAAAGAATTCAAACCAGACAGTATTCACCATAAACCATGGATTTATTTCTAAGAAAAATGGAATCCATTAATCATATAGTCCAGCTTTCATTGCTTATATTTCTGAGTATAAGAGAAAGTCACCCAGAAGTTTACATACTCATTCTGCCTAGAACCAGAATCATAATCTGATCATTTCAATGTATTTGATCAAATTGTACTTCATCTGTCTTTGAATGGTATATAAAATGATTTTTATTGGTGTTCTTGGCTCTATGTATCAGTCGAATAATATTTTTACTGCTGGGTTAGACATCGATACCCATTGGTACTTCACTGTAGGTATCATGATAATAGTTTTTCCTACTGGAATTAAAATATTTAGTTGGCTCGCTACTTGGTGGGGTGGTTTGATCATGTACTTCAAAGCACCCATGTTGTTTGTTTTGTGGATCATCTTTTTTTCATGATCATTGGACTCTTTGGAATTGTACCAGCTAATTATGGGCTTGACATTGCACTTCATGATATGTATTATGTAGTGGAACATTTTCATTATGTAATTTTAATGAGCATAAATTTTAAATTATTTTTTGGATTTCACTATTACGTTGTAAAATTCCTAGGGCTAGTATACCAAGAACAATTAGGGAAACTACATTTTTGGATCACTTTTTTGGGGGTGAATCCTACCCTCTATATAATGCGTTTCTTAGGCCTAGTAGGAATGCCACATCGCATACTATATTCTCCAGATTCATTCATGGGTTAGAATGACCTGATCTCCCATGGTGCATATCTATCAGTTGCTGGGATTTATTCGTTTCGTAGTGGTAGTGACGATCACATCTTCCAGGGAACCTAATAGATTTTCAAGTCCGACTGACGAAGTTGAACAGGCCCCAACCGCACCAGAATGGATTCTTCGGAGTCCCCCATCCTTTCATACATTTATTGAACTACGTTCTATTAAGTAGATAGGATGCATTGGCTCAATATGGGTTCCGACATCAAATAAAACAACAACTCAAGAATACAAAATATAAGGGGTATTTTCTAGTGTGATTGCATCATTCATGGGGTTGTTGGGATGTCAACATTGAACCAGTATGAATCTCCTCGCATACACAACTATGGATGCCCTGGGATCTGAAATCGTATATCATTTTTTCTAGTGCATCCTTTCTCATTTAAAGCTTGCCTTCTATGTTCTATGATTATTCCAACAACATCTATATCGGTTTCACATCCACTTCCATGAGTGATATATTTTAGTATTGTCCCCCAATACTCTACTCTAATAGTTTCTAAAATTCCTTCTGACCCCCCAAAACACATATCTTTTTACCATTAAACCACTCTGATATCAGTATCAATAGAATGCATCAACTGTGATAACCATTGCCTATACATTCCAGTGTCTGATGAAGTACACTATATGCTTTCGATCATCAGGAGTATAGCAAGAGCAGTGGGATCCTTGTAGAAAACGACTTAGACCATTCCACACTGATAGGGACAAAGAATCAATGTTCTATATCCCTATCAGTCCACATTCATTCTAATCAAGCAATAAACAGATAACACTATTAGAAGAGTATTGAGGCAATTTATACTGCACTATGGATTTACAAACACAAAAACATAGGTTCTAAAATATCTAACTCTTTAGGTTAATAAGGGTAACTGAGGTATTTACATGTGTTAATATTGGAAAGTATTGGACATAAAGATTTATATGCTCCTAAGGGTGGTACATAAGCACCCCTAGGTGTGGTTGGATATGATTAGAAGAGAGATGGTAAACGTCCATTGTAATGAGGTGGGAGGAACTTCTTTGAAGTTGAGTAAAGGAGTCTTTAGGGAACCCTTCAGCCCAATCCACATTAGGTATACATGGGGAAGAAATCAAAGTCAAATAAGTGGATCAAATATACTTGAAATAATGGATCTAAATAGAGTCAGAAGTCCAATTGTACCACCTTGAATAGACAACTATTACATTAGAGTACTGGATAACATGTCCACTCTATATGGAGCTACTCTTTCCAACCAACTATTATATTACAGTATTGGATCACATTTCTACCCTCTACACCAAAACATCCACTATTCCAGACCACTATGTCGTTTCCTTGAACCGATGGTCGGAGAAAGAACCCGAAGGCTCATAAAATACTATATTATTTACACTGATATTATTTAGATGAGGTTCCCATGTACTTGTTTTTGTGGTTGACTTTGGTCAAATTAGATAGAATAGCATTTGGATTTTTCCCCATCCCGAGTGACGAGTCCTAGAAACCAGCCACTTTAAAGACCTTTCAATTTGTGGATGCCACCTTCTATTTCATTCACATCTCAAATCAATCCCAATGACAATGTGCTAAGTAGAATCATCCAAAAAATATCTTTTTGGTGGAGCACCATGAATAATCATAAATATCCCATGAGCATCATGTGGTGAAATGAAGCTGGGAAATGCTCTTCCAACATCTCTCCCAACCCCAACCAATTGTGGAGAATATAGAGTTTAAGTACAAGAACTGTTGAATTGACCATGTTTCTAAAAACCACCACTTACATTTTCTCTATGGACCTATTGTATTTGAATATATCACCTCAATGTTTCAATTTAAATAACCAACTATGGATAGTACTCTACTACTATAGTGTCCGGGCGGTGTATTTTAGTAGTTATGATTACCCCTGGCCTTCCCACTAATATATTAAGACAATGAGGATATCCCAAAAAACATCTACAAAATGATAGTACCCTGAGTCCATTTCTAATCCAATGTGATGGGCCCTGTAGAACTGTCTTATCGATTGGAGGTAACAACAGATGCTCAAGTATAGTGTACCAATGATCACATGAAACCCATGACACCCTATTTCTAAGGAAAAAATTAAACCATATATATTATCCAAAAATGATAAGTAGTTTTTTTATTCCAACCATTGAAACCTAGTGAAAATGAGAGCCAGTGAACTGGTAGAAATAAAGAAAAAATAGATCAATGGTACATATCTTTTAGTAGATCATGATGATCCCAAGTGATTGATGTTCCAAACATTGGGGGAATCATGGAATTGATCATTGGAATCTCTCATGGATTGAAATTAAAGATGTCTTCGGAGGCCAGATTAATCTTTCCACTACCACTGGCACCAAATAATAATGTTAAGATTCCTAAAAGAAATAATGATGAAACATAACCACTTAGATGATGAATTGAAAAGTGACATATCGTGGTCCATTTTTTACAACTATGGTATGTTTCCCTACCATATATTTACGTATAAAATCAAACCAAAAATGGAACAAGGTGTATTGGATCCCCATTAGCCCCATATCACCAATTGTGGAACACCCGAAACATTGATTCATGTACAAAACTCCACCAACTGTACAAGCCCCAGCAACGATAGCTCCCAAAATTATCCATGGATGTGGATCCAAAAAATGATAGGAATGCCTAGGTGAATCAAGATTTCCTTACCAGCTCGAGAGGATTCATGAACTATCCATGATGCCCCATCCACTCCAAGATAGTAGGATAGTAGTGGTATACATAGTGTTTGATAGGATCATTCCATGTCACCAGCTATCAGTTTTCCTTCCACATGTGCCCCAAGTACTCTACTATAATATATATTGTAAGAGTACTCATGAATGTATTCATGATCATTACTTAACACCCCCTCGTCGATCACTTCTTGTGATCCAATATTAATACCTCATCTCTCTCATCATATATAGTCTATAGTCATCATAAGGCTTGATATTCTACTAGAAATGGTATTCCAATAGCCCAGTTGAGTTTAATCACCTCGATATCTTGCTCTGCCATTTCCCAAAAAAAAACTCATGTGGTGATAGAGAACTATAGAAGTTGAACTACATTCTACACTCAGCCAATCATTTCATTTTAATATGACCCATGTTTTTCCAACATCAATATACCTCAACATCTAGATGTACGATTCCATCTCGGCACCTCGAGTGCCTTCTACTACATACCCCAACCAAAACATCACCTCTACCACCACTGGTAAGGATATGGAACTGGTCCAATAATGATAGGGATATGGAACTAAATCTAATAAGAATAGATATGTTTAAGTAACTAATAGGGATAAAGAACTGAGCCCTCTTGGAGCTGTAAATGGAATGCAAATCGAGTACTCATTTCCACGTGTATTTGTCCAAGAGTGCCACATAAAATAGTTAGTTTTCATATATATTAGGGACCCATCAATGTTTCATGAGTAAATATATAGTATAGTACTGATGATGAATCTATATATATAAATATAACAATATTAGGCCTTCCTACTTCCATTTTTAGGTAGTACCTATTCAACCTTGTGTGAGCCGCGTATCACAATGTGTCCCATCTCAAGATTGGAGTTTAGAATTTATATAACAGATTCCAGTAGTCCCATAAGAATAGCATCAAGACAACCCTTGAGAGGGCCAAAACCCCAACCCCAACATCAACCTATGGCTAATATTATATCTTCCCACCACCCCATATTGTGATTCCAATATCAGTGGATTCCCAACCCAAAAACCCAAGGTCCACCTATTAGATTAGAGTACTGAGACACAAGACATTATTCGTATTTATCATATAACGTCCAAATATAAATTATACATTTCACTGTGTTTCCACATTGTAGTAAAATAGACTGTTCTGGCTGAGTAGAACATGGACTAATGAAACCTCTGTATGACTTGGAGACCCCATCTGAGTGAGATCTGACATCGATAGCCAACTGATATGGCCTTCCACACATAGCATCTCAGTGATTTCTCCAATGCCCATGAGCCCAAGTCATTTGATTTGGTGACCCCAGTTTTAGTTAATTCCTATACACCAATTGGATACTTGGCATCGATATTTAGACAAATAGTCTATACCAGTGTGAAACCCATGGATGAATTCACCTTGAACGTGGAACACTATTTCTATCTCTTTTAATAGTAAGGTCCATCCCGATGTTCATAGGAAAAAACAATTTTTTTGAATGTATCTTAACCCTCAAACTCCAACTAGGATCATATATATATATAAATATATATTATATCCAGAGTACTAGGAATAACCAGTTGAATTATGTATAATATATGAAGTCATCCATTTACAGTCTTGGAATTCGATCTAGAAAAACCGTTCCCAAATCGCTTCCATCCAGTTCTTCTTACCAATCCCTTCAAAAGAGACAACTCTTCCACTTGATTCAACCTTACTTCCATCTATCTACTACTAATATAGTGTAATTTTCTTTTCCCTACTTCGAGAATCCCAAATATCCCTCGATTAGAGAACCGAATTCCGTGTGCGTTTGTCCCTACAACATCCAAGTTGTTTCCATGGAAGCTACTCTACTACCTATATTATACCGACTCTAGTTATCAGGCATTCAAATTAAAAACACTTGATTTCCCAACATCACTATTAGATTAGAGTAATAACCTAACCACACCATCCCCAAATGAATAGGAGTGCACCACCGTCACTATTGGAGTAGAGTACTAACATTTATCATCTTTCTTTTTTCTTCCTATTGACCCATACCAAAGTGAGACCTAGTCATTGTCAGGGATAATTCATGTATAAATTGGGTAATATTTCCTGGTACTAATATATATAATTTATAGGCACCACTATATGTAAAGAACCACCTATATTTGGCAAACTATATTAAACCGAGATTCTTATTTCATTCTATCTTTTTCTGACCAAAAACATCTCTATGAAAATAAGAGGTATCACAACCTTTATTACAAATAAGATCATTCCCTTTTTGTACCCAACCACTAATCTCTCTTTATGAATTCATCCATTGATGCATAGTGGATTTCTACCATGTCCACACCACTACAAAGAGCCCAGGAACCCAGCGTAAGGACTATATTGATGAATAGAAGACTGTACTCTAATTTTAGCAACTAGTATTCTCCAAACCCATTGGGAACCCACCCACTCAGTTCATCTTCCTCATTGAACAGTAAAGAAGTGAACATACCTTTTCAGGTTCGATTCGATTATACCAGTGGATATAGCCATCATACCCACCAAAGATATTTTGATTAGAGCATGGATGTTGAAAACCCAATCAATAGGGACATTGTGTTTGGGGGGTTAAGGTTCTAAAAGATCTAACCCTAATGGAAATGAGTGGTATGTTTGGAATGACATGATGTACCACCACTGGAACGATCCGCCAAGAATCTGGTATCCTATTATATTGGTTTCGATTTCCATCTTATCTCAGGTACTCACTGGGATAGGACCTAGTCATGAACCATTGAGCTCAGTAGAATCCTATATCAGTCCCAATGACAACACATAGGTATTATGACATATAAAGTCCACAATGCACTCAACCACATCTTCTCAATGCAACTGTACATCATTGGAAACCACCATAATAGAAATAATGTATATTAGAAGTCCGTCTACCAACCCCTTGCTCAAGCTCCCATTGACGAGTAGTTCATGAATCTAATGGACTATAAAAAAAGAGTAACAAGATCAACTCTAATAGGGAAAGTGATCCATCTCATGACCTCAACCACAAGAACCCCCATGCTACTCTAATTGCATTGACTGACATTGCCACACATGACTCAAACCACGCATGAGAAAACCATCCAAGAGGGTAGTTGGTCAGTATTGGTTCTTCAAACACCCATTCAGTGTAAATGAATTGGTGGTATGACAATGCACATGATTCTTTCATGGGTCTCTGTCTTATTTCTCATCGAACCCAGTGGATCGAGTACGGTTTGAACATTATTTTCATGGATTGGATATCATATTATACACTACGTTATGAGATGCCAAATCCATCAACTATCATCTATATTTGATCCATGGATCTAGTTTGATGAGGGGGTCATTGTGTCTGGAATGGGAGGATCCATCAGCACACCTTTTTTCCAAGGGGACACCCATTGATAATGACTAAAATGGATGATATGGCCTGAGAAGCTTGGAGAAAAGGTTGTTTCCCACCCCGTAGCTCGAGAAGCGTATTTCACTCGTTGGAAGTAGCGCATCACCCAACATTGCTTGTTGAAACTCTATTTTTTGAGTCGCTCCTCAAACAACTCAACACAATGAATATATACATAAATACTCTACAATAATAGTCATGGTGTCACTATTATAGTAGAGTATTGATCATCAAACAAGTAGTAAATTTGGAGCACTACCTATATTATACCGACTATATCATTCTCTCTTGTAGCTAACTCTACAATCAAACATTAAACTGTCAATGTATAATTTTAGTGGAATATGGGCCTATCTTGCTAAGCCATTTCCCCACTAACCAAGTCATATGAGAATTCAATTACTTTTCCAACCCCATCATGAGAGTAGAAAAACCCTGATTCCCACTTTCCCCTAGGGCGGTCAGAACATTTCCAACCCATATATCTGTTAGACCTCTCATTCCCCTAACCAGATACTCAGATCCAAAGGGGGGAACATCTGAAACCACGAATATAGTCGATAAAATATAGGTACCATGACTAGTGGTCTAGCAGTAATTGGATATTATGATGCAGCAGTTTCTATCCATTCTCATCCCAGCTATGTGTCGAGAGTATCATAGGTGGTCTCTGAGGTGACTTTAAAAGCGGGGTAGTCACATCCTAACCATAGGAGTCCAGTTCAATAATGCTAATCCTATGTGTGGATATGGACACAATGATATATGAAGATACTGATGGTGCTAGATTTCTTCAACCAAGTTGGAACGAAATAAAAGATATTTCCACCCCCAAAAACCCTATTGAAGTATATGGGGGAACATGTACAACTAATGTCAAAGGAAAAGTAGAACAACTAGCTCGTTTTCTTGTTTCTACCTACCCCACTTGCATGGTTGGTGGTGTTCGAGACTGATATTAGAGGATATCAAAGATATGGTTAAAAATTCGAAGCTCGGGATGAACTGATTCAATATCAACTACCCAACATTTCCTTAGGGAATTAGTACATGAGCTCCACCCCATCCAACAATTGAACATTTCCACATCTCAATCCCTTGGGTGTGTGACCCATCCATATGACTGTTCGATGAGATGTTCCATTTCCCTTGGATTCTCTATGCCCCCTTTCATATAGGTAGTTCTTTGGTATTTCTATGCTGGTGTTGAAAAGATTGTCCTTCAACATGGGGAACACCATCAATGATCTGGGGAGGTTTTCCAATCATGGATGACTTGAGGCTAGTAGTTGGCCTTTCAATATGAGCCAACACAAACCAGTGTGCATGGGAACTTAAACTGGATATGGGGGATCTAGAACAACCCAAAGGGGGAGAACTTGAATCAGGAAGGCTCAGTTGCATTTCCAAATCTATCGTTACCTCATACCATACTGATGGTAAGAAGACATATTTTTAGGAGTTTCTGAGATGCTAGAGTAGTTTCACATCTCAGAACACCTGCTACTACCTATATTATATAGATGCGACACAGATATAGACTGATAGGGATAAGGAATAGGGTGTGGAAAGGGATTTCAATCAGTTTAATACTACTCAATATTATATGATTACCAATGAAAATTAAAAACAACAGAAACTCAACTCGGAACATGTGGTCCAATAAAAATGATGTCCTATATTATTCAAGTCAAGGTAAGTGCATGGGTGTTTGAAATTAACATCATGAGCCAATTCAATACCACAAAGATAGAAAGTCTAGTTTCTCACCCCCTAGTTCCATATCCCTATTAGAGAGTGGATGGTTTTGTGGTGACAATGACCTCCCCTGATCATCACACCCTTCCAAAACTAGTAATTATATATATTGAAACTAACTATAGAACCTATTATAGTGCTACTAACATACCTCCACCAAATCCATATTTATAGAAATCCACCATGAAAATATATACTATCATGACCCTACACTGACTAATCTCCCCTAGGTCAAAGGGTATGCATAGGAGGACAAAGTAGTGCAGGAAGCTACTACCTATATTATATTGAGATGGTGAAACATGATTATAACCTCCATTCCCCTTTTCCATTTATAATTGCACCATCCAACCCCTTATTTGTGAATTTAGAAACCCCATACATAGTTGGGTATCATTGGACTATATAGAGTAATATTCTGTACATATTTCTAAATAGTCTATGCTAATAGTCTACCATCCCCCCTTGTTTCCCAAACATATCCACTATATAGCATAGAGTAATGATGACTCCATTACACATTATGTTCCATTTCCCTATCAGAACTATATATAGAGAGTATTGAACCTCCCATTTTAATCTGGCCTTTTTGAATGGTGTCCCCATGTTCACTTCCTAGTCATTTTCCTTCCACTTCCACCGATCATGAATGGTACTGAATGGATGATATACTTGAACTTGTTCCACTCATTTGAACCACCTCTATCATCAACCATAACATCAATTATATATCAATGTAAAAGATATTGGGAAAGATATACCATTTTCTAACCATAATTGAGGGATCCTGACTAGCGCAACCATCCCCAACAGTTTGTTCCTTATACCTATCAGTCAAAACCAAATACCATACTGAGAATCTTATCTCCAAGACATGTAGTTTATCCTATGACACACCCTTCCTAGACTATGGGAAATACATGGTCATTCAGATAGCTATGATTGAATGAATCAAGATATTTTAGAGATGAGTGTAGCTACCTTGAATTTTAGCGAGGCTCACTCAATGATTGAGAAAAACATCAAATGGGATACTTCATGTATCCTTGGTAAAATATAGGTAGTAGAAATAAAGATAAATCATGTATCCTATCACATGAAATGACCAGGTCAAACCTGGAAATGACATGGTGAATCTTCTGGCCAGGGACGTCCTAGTCATTTACTAGGATTCATGAATCATGTTTCTGATGTCTTCTTTACGATACGTGAAGTATCCTAGACTAGGTCCTCCCTTGGCTTTGTTTTGTATCCCATTGAGTACTTGATCCTTTCCTAGTATACATTAAGTATCCCATACCATGGAGGACCTGGTAATACCTTCATTAACTAGACTTGGGATGACCTAGAATACATGAAGTATTCGAGAACTGAGTGGAGCTCGAATACATGAAGTATCCTAGGCCTGGGAGGACATGGTTCTCCAGGATAATCTAAATTATTATATGGTAGGTAGTGCTAAGGAATGACCACCTGGTGAGTGAAAAAACATTCAAATTAAGTACATGGAATATGAACCCCCTCTCGTTGACCCAAAGGAATGATTGGAGTGGCTAAGTCAAGTATACGCTAAACCACTTATTCCACCACCAACTCAACTCCAATAGAGTGAAATGTTGTTGGAATTGGAACAATTGGTCTGGATTTAATTGTGTTGGACCCAATAGTTTACTGCCTATATTCATCCGATTAATGGAAAAATCCAATGTTTGACTACCATTTTTCACGAACCATATTCTACTCGACTACCACGTCTATCCTAAATTCCTAATAAATCATGAAGGCCTAGAATACAATGGTATATCACTACTAGTTCCTATTTAAGTATCCCACCTCAAATTAAAACATGTTGATGTTTTTTTGGCAATTATCTTCCCTCGGGAAGGTGAATATACACTTCCATTCAATTTCTCATCCCCAATAATATGATCTTCATAATGGCTGAATTCGGTTTTTTTTGGTGAAACAGTAAGCACATGTGGGCGTAATCCTTTTTTCAGGTGTATATGTTCCGACACACTTGTGTTGGAATGGTTTGAATTTTCATTATGTTGAGTTTGATAACACTTTTGAGTCAATTGGATTCTTGTTCGCATTGGGAGATCCATTTTATTGTGCACCTATGGGCATGATCCAAACTGAAGACTTGCCCAACGCTTTCCAAACACTTGAACCTTGCACATTCACTACCTATCTTTGGCCTCTTTCTATCTTATGCGATGTTGGAATAAACAATTTTCCACACCTATATATATGTATGAATGGGAGAGACTCAAAATTATTCCCTCTCTTTCTCCCACTTCATATAGGAAAATAATCCAACGTTATTCCATCCCAGTCATCCAGGTCACATGATGTGTGGTTTGGGTTAATTAGAAAATCATATGTGGCCTAAACCTACTAGTCATTCTCCCTCAAATGCTTCGGGGGACTTTTAGTCCAATACTACTACTAAATCATAAATAATACCAACTAAATCATAATGTCCCAAATACATTCGTGACCCTGTAGAGAGGTTTATATCTTTTAAATCCTATCCCATTAGAAAGGGTCATATCTTTTAGAACCTTACCCTTTATAAAGGGCCATGTCTTTAGCAAACTGAACCTAAAGGGATAGATCTTTTAAAAGATTTGAGGATACTATAAATTAATTTATTAAAAAAATCCTTCCCTCTAGAGTCCCCCTATACCTCAGTTCGGCCTAAGAACCATATCTAATATGTTGGGTTCATATCTACTTTCTTAGAGATCTTACCAATCCACTTCATTCCCCCTGATTTTTCCCTATCACTAGTGGTTATTCCTGATATGAATCACCCCTATTCTAATCATAGTTCATAGAGAGACCCCCCTCTATCATGTGCATAAATAAGAGCTCAAAGGATTTCAGATAAAATTCCCTCCCTGGATTATGTATCTGGTCAACCAGTATACTTTGATCCTCCTGAGATACTATATTAACTAGGATTTTTGTTTTACCAAAGTATTGTGAAACATCTCACCTTCTCACGAGGAAATCCATGATGATGATTGAAACAAGACTCAAAAATAGTTGAATCCTTAAGGCATAAAGTATCTGCAGAGTCCATTGGATGAGACTAAGGCCTGTTTTACTTTAACAAATAATCTGGTTTTGGAGGTTTTTAGTTTTTTCATTACTCTATTCTCTTGAAAAAAGCGTTTATATTTTGAATTATCTATCTCATAATTATTCGATTACATCCTAATACTACTCCTCATTCATCATTGTTTGTCTTTTTAACATAAAATTCTTGGACACATATTATATAATCTCACTACGAGTTTTCTAAATCCATTATTTGAATCCAAGAGAGGAAGTCTCATAACTAGTAAGGGATTTCCTTTTACAATTCTGGTAGGCCAAAACACCATTCTTTCTTCAAATTTCATTTGTGAAACATATATCCCTCATTTTTCATATCTATTGGGGGATACAATAATGAAAATAAGGAAGTATTATTCAAGGAGAGTGCATCATTGAAAGAGGGAATAAATGATCATATTTTAGTCGATGAGTTTTGTTAATGTATGTTGTCCTTTCAAGAGAAGGTCTAAATACCATTATATTTAAGTACTGACTTATGTCATGAGGTCTCATTGGACTAGAGAAACCGAAACTACATCTTTATGTCTTCATGTTCATGCATTTAAATCAAACATGTGACTCCAATTTCATTTTTATTTAACTTAAATCAAAAAAGACTATTTCCGAAATGGGGAAAACTCATTCTGGCATCGACAAACTCTCCCCCTTTACAAATCCTACTACATATATTTTATCGATGTAATTGATTTGAGATGTAGAGACATTGGAAAGACATCCATTATTCAATCATCTATTTTGGAGTTAGCTTATGTGAGATCTTCCTTCATCCAAATGAAAATTACCAGCAGTAGGGTGACCAAGCTAATGAATTAGAACATCTTTCAGGCACCCCTATTCTAAGAGAATATGTCTTAATGATCAGTCAACTGCAGTTTACTCTAATAGTTCAAACATTCTCTAATGTGAGCTGGTACTTAGGCCATATAGTGGGGATTTAGGTGATGATGTTGCATCAAATGAGTTTGCATTCATGTAGTCATAGCGTTACTTGTACTAAGATGTAAATAATACCAACTCTATTGAGAATGAAAAAAGGATTGGATTCTCACATTACTAAACTAAAACTTCTAAATTCATGATTTTTTATGGATTCATCACCCTCTATAAAGGGTTATATCTTTTAGAATCTCACCCATTATAAATGGTCATATCTTTTAGATCCTTTGAATATTATGTTTTTTCCTATGTTGTTGAATCAGTTTGTGAAACATTTCTCTTCCTTGTGGAATTGGATTGGATTTCCCCTAATCCTCTCTTGTCCTCAGTCTAAACCCCAGTTCATGATAGAGGCTGGTACATATATATATTGGCTGATATAAATATCTCCACACTAGATAATTCCATATGACTAATCTTTATATACGTTATTCTTCAAATCTCAAAAGAGGTTACACCCCTCCTAGCCAAAGAGTTCTTGCTTCATGTTAGCCCGTGATTTTACAATAGAATCAATTTATTAGTAGGGGAATTAGTGGTATATCTCTAGTTTGTTAGTTCATGTCCAAAAGAAAATATTAGAGTAAAGTACGAACAACATATATAAGTACCAGAGGGTATGGTATGCGTTCCACTAGTGCCCCTTTGGAAATAGAGTGGTCAGATATTAGAATATATTAGTCTCATTCATACGACTTGACTGAGTTGGCCATCTGTCAATATATATATCTAACCTCCCCTTCCACTACTGAAGGAAAAACATTATGTATAGTTGTCTCCATGATATTATGACCATATCCAATAGAGTCATCCTTGAACTAGAGTTAGGAATGGGAATAGAAGGGGAAGGAAAATGGGGAAATGGAGGTGATTGGTTTAGGAACAGTGAGATAGATCATGGTCAACGGACTGCATGAATGTCATGGGGGAACCATCTGAGGCCATTAGAGTAGAGTACCTAAGGTCAAGGTCAATATATATAACTACTATTTGGTTGGATGTATCCATTCAACTGCCCTTTGGTGAACAATCTTCTATACGATATTCATGTGTGATTAGTGAATTTCTCTCTCCATAAATGTTAGGATTCAATCCTATAAATGATTCTTCTTACTAACATTCAGCACTATACTCTAATAGACTTTCCCTTTTCAGTTCACTCTAATCTAACACTTATACCCCTACCAAACGATCCGATCTAAGGAGTGTAAAAAATCATTCCTCATATAAATACTATTCATAGATGTATAGTAGTCTTGGTGGTAAAATATTATAATATAGTAGTTGTCTCCTTCTTTGGATAAGAAGTAATAGGCGATAAAATATAATGGGGTCCCTGCGAGTTCCCTGTGAGTCATTTGGATGACTTTTTGAAAACTATTCAGAAATATGTAACCATTAGAGTAGAGTACCTTGCCAGTGAAGAAGGGATAAGCTGGGTGGATTTCCCTAGGAATCGATCTAAATAATATATTGTAGTTTCCATTGATGGTGCCCTTCCTACTGCAGATTCATTCACATATGATTTAATAGAAACACCATATTTTATTGTATCAAGATGGTATTTGAGAACAAGCTCCCCTAGAGATGAATGTGAAACTAATTCAATAAGAGATTCTATAATAACAGTAAGACCCTCTATGACAACATTAGTAATATCATAGTAGATTGGAAATGGTTACTAAAATACATATCTAAATAAGAAGAATATTAATGAAAGAAATGGATATTACGACAACAATATCTATTATAATAATATTATTCTATACCTTCTCATATTCTGAAAGACACTAAATCTCTTGAAGATGCTGAATAACTTCTAGTTCATTAGTACTTGGTTGGAACACCCAAGAGATCCCACTGGATAAAGCATATTCCCTACTCGTAAATTCACAATTTAGGTTCATTTTTTTACTTTCCTATTCTTATTATAATAAACTATATATAATATTACCTAGATTATGATATGATTCACTTTCAATAGGTACAATTATATAACTCTATATAAGAGTACCTGTATGATAGAGTACTGAATTTTTGATGTTCCAACTCCTCCTTGCTAACAAAAGGATCTAACCCACGTAGAATGAATACATGTCTTACTAAATACCGGTATCATGTTGGGTGACCAGAATAGAGGTGAAGAATAAATAATGGGAGGACCATAACATCATCTAATAGATAAATGGATTGTACTTGTATAACCTGAATCTCTTCACTCCACATCTCACTCAATCACTAGAGGACCGTCTGAATGTGGACATTAGATTCATGTAGTCCTTCACCTAAGTACTATAATCTAATAGTCAATACTATACTATAACATTCTTTCTTCCTTAATCCAAACGAACTAAGAGTCTCCACTCTAACAAGAGCAGAAATGGAACCTACATCTGCGACTAGTAGGGATCAGTTCTAGTGAACTCATAATCCTAATAATCAAATAGGAAATTTGGGATTCTTAACATAATTCCAATAATTGAAAGAAAAATTGTTTCCATTTTTTATGTAGTTTCTTTCTCACTTACCTAAATTTATTTTTAGTTAAAAAATGCTAATTTGAATCTCCATCTCTAGAATATAAACCAAGACCAATGATCCACTTACTTTAACCTTAGGTATGAAAAATACATACAACATTAAATTGAGGTAGAATACTAAGGAAGACTGTTCAAGACCTCTAGGCCCAATGGAACTACACAAATTTTTATCTCTTTAGTGATAAGTATTTTTTCCCTTAATTGAGATTGTTGTTCTAGTAGAATCCTAACAAGACTATTTCTCATATGTATTTACTACTTAAAACCTCGGTGAAACTGGATCAATATAGATGATAGATCCTATCTATATCTATATAAGGATATACTACCTATGAACAAAAGAACATTTTAACTTCCTTTGGATCAAAAGAAAGACTTCTATAAAATAAAAATAGTCTCATGTGTGGATGTGAATTGTAAAATCCTAATTCATTCCTAAATAACCTTTAGTAATATACCTTCCTAAATGGGATTTATCACTTGTATAAGATTACTATGAGGTATAGGTGGCCTCATGAGGCAAGAGGAAATAGGTATAGGATGGATTAATAAAAGAAAGATAAATTTTTTTTACAAGGTTCCCATCTCAGAAGGAAGGTAGAGGTGAGGTTCGATTCTCAATCAAAGAGCTACTACATATATTATACCGAGAGCCATGCCAAGATATCTGAATAATGAGATAGGTATCATGAATTTTATATATAGAATTTTAACTACCAGAATCAGCAGTTGGCATATTATTTATCAATGTCTGGGTTGGAGGTCCCAATTTATAGATAGTCTTTTACCTTACTTTTTCCATCCATTTGAGTGTTTGGAGAATTCTTCTTATTTTTCCTGATGTCGTACCCTTGATGTGTCCATGATATAGGGCTGGGGTACATATTCCTCAAAAACAAGGTTCTACTACAATGTTGTTCATTTTGTAACCTTCACCTCCATCTACACAGTTTCATTTATTCATCTTCGACAATCAAGAATGACATAGGGTGACGTTTAAAAAGGGAAAAAGGAGATTCTCCAACCGGATGTTAGCTATAATATATTAAAATTTTTATTTTCACCTCCCTTTGTGAGAACTTTGAGACATCTCATTTCCTCCGGTCTAGTTAGAAACCATCCCTTGAGTACTAAGACCTCCTAAAGAAAATAATGAAATAGAAAGACTTGGATGTGGGAATCTTGAACACCTCTCTCTATGGTTGAGTTATCTCATGACATCATGATCAATAACAGTCATCCATAAATAGAAGAAAATGGGTCAACCAAAAGAACTTGGCCTCAAGAAATAGAACCATTTTTTCATTTGTGGAACATTGGACTGATGACCTCTAGGGTACCTACTATAATAATGACAAAAAAATTTATCTATAGAGTAGTGTACTTGAGGGGACACAACCATTTAGAGGAAGAAGCATATAGAATAATTAGTCACTTGAAAAAGAACTACCTGAAGAGGATCATCATTGTTTTGGTTGTGGATGATAGGATATCTCACCAAGAACATCAGGGGAGTTTGGGGAAGACATGGATACAGATAGGGATTAAGGGATTACCGAAATCAGTATAATCAATGAGGAGAAAAATATGTTCTAGGAATGAGGGGAACAAGGATATCCAAAATAATATGCTTTGAATGAAGGCATGAATGAGTGTCGTAGGATATGATACATGGTTGAATCAGTCCACTAATTTTGTACTTGATTTCAGTGAAGATTTCATTTCAAGGACTTATGTGATCAAAGACATGTACTCTTCTGTTATATTATAAATCTAGAGCATCATATATAATGAAATTATCCACAACTATGGAATTTATCCAATACAGATAGAGCATAATATACATTTACTCTATCCTTTGGAAACCACCTATTCCACTCATCAACTACCTTCACTAACATCAATATTCATGGTATTTTAAGGGCTAGATCAAGGGATTTATTTCATGTAATTATTTTCTCCGATAATGCAAGGTGACGTTAATCATATTTTTTTGGAAATTTATAGAATCTATTAGAAGAGTAATGATGCTCTACTTAATATGATTGTCTTGTTAGTGGACTTTTCTCTCATCTTTAGTCCATATTAATTTCATTTATGAAATAATCATGATGTCAGATCAGTATCATTGATAGTATCTATGATAGTATCTCCATTTTTTCTATCGCAGATAATTAAAAATCTTTTTTCGTGATGAATATAGAAAGTAAGGATTTAGGATTGAGAAAGAATATAAGTATAACTTGAGATAAATCTATTACAGGAGGCCTAGGGTAGTCTCTTTTGATATATTATCTATATTAGGTTAATGATCAGGCTTCTACAACTAATGAGCTAATTCAAACTATGCCTATCAATATTTGAATATGAAAATCACCTTTAGAAATATTTTGAAAGGGAATCCTATATCTGGTAAGAAAGGGTGAGTCGACTACATGAAGTGGAGATAAAATAGCTACCTTCACGCATAAGAATAGAGAGGTTCCAAACTACTCTTAGTGTGTGTTGGGGTATGGAGGGTGGACAAGCGATCTATTACTCTAATATAATAGTCAAGTGGAATCAACAGTTCTGGATGGAGGAAACATGTGGTCCAGTACTCTAATATAATAGTCATCATTTTGAGGTTGTACGATTGGAATTTTGACTCTAATGAGATGCATGATTTCTAGTGTAGTGGAACCACTAATCCCACCACCATTTAAGCCCAAAATACAACTTCTAGGTAATGGTGTCGAGGGTGTGTTGAAGCCTCTGTCACTTAACTCCAAATGATTTCCTATTGCCTTCTGATGGAGGATGTTTACCATCTCTCTATAAACCATCTCCACTCAAACCTAAGGGTGCTTATATACCATCCTTGAAAGCATACAAATCATGATGTCCGAGAAATTCCTATATTGAAACAGGTAAACACCTCATTAATCTCCTTACCCTAATGGGTTAGATCTCTTAGAACATGTGTGTGTGTGTTTGGAAATCCACAGTGAACTAGCTATGTCTTATGTACTATTCTAATAGTGTGATCAGTTGATAGCTTGATTATAATGAATGTGGACTAATAGGTATAAAGAACATTAGTTCCTTATCCCTATCAGTGTGGAATGGTCACTCAGTTGGTATCTGTAATGATACCACTCCTCTGACCATGCTATTGATGATCGAATGAATATAGAGTGGCTCATCGGAAATTGGAATGCATAGGCCATGGTCATATAAGATGATTCATTTTATTGGTACAGATAAAAAAACAGTAGAATACTATAAATAATTTTGTTTTATGGTGTTTAAGATGATTTTTTAAACTATTAGAATAGATTACTGAGGGCCCAAACTAAGATATATCACTTGTGGAAGTGAACATGAATTCAGTTTGGCAGTCATGGGAGTCATCAAATAAGATGGAATAAAATCTTTAATTGAGAAATGATTCCCATGAAAAATTGGTATATGATTTCAGATCGTGGTGCATCCATGGTTGGGTATGAAACAATATGCATACTTTTTCAATATCGTCACCCCATCAACCACATGAATGAACCAATCCAAGTAAAAAAATATCCCGTTATCTTTTGCATTCTCGAGTTGATGTTTTTATTAATGTAGGAAAATGTATTGATCCAATGCATCTTGTCTCCTTAATAGTCAGTAGTTTTATGAACGTATGATAGGGTGGGGGACTCGGATGAAGACATTCTGATGTGGTTCGATTATGTTCATCTTCGACAGTATGACTTGAAAATCGAGTAGGTGCCCTATCATATTTGATCATCACTACCACTACGAAATGAACAATCCCAACAACTGATAGATATGATCCATAGGAGAAAAGGTCATTCCAACCCTCGAATGCATTTGGAAAATATGGAATATGACATGGCATGCCTGCCATGAGAAAGAAATTCATTTGACAGAGGGTTGGATTCACCCCAAAAAGTGATCCAAAAATGGAGTTTCTCTAAGAGTTCCCGGAAGACCATCCCTATGAATTTACTAACCCAATAGTGAAATCCAGCAAATAAAAAAAAATGGTTCCAATAAAATGTACATAATGGAAATGTGCCATTGGGTAATAGGTATCTTGAAGTGAAATTTCAATCCCAGAATTAGATGGTACTATTCCAGTGAGTCCATTGATCCTAACCAAAGAGATAAACCCCACAAAAAACAATATGGGTGTTTATAAGTAAATGACCGATCCACCAAACTAATTTTCGAGCCAAATAAAGATTTTAATACCACTTGGAATAGCTATTATCATGGTTGCAGTAGTGAAGTATGAACAGGTATTGATGTCTAAAACAACAGTAAAAAATATGATGTTCCCAAACCATAGAGCTAGAAACAAGAATACTAATCATGGAACATTCCATCCTGAGATATACGAATAATAGTTTGTTCAAATACATTGAAATGATATGATAGATTATTCATGAGCTAGGAAGAATGATAATATAAACATCAGGGTGCTTCTCTCTTCTAATCATCAATATAAGATAAGAAAGGTGGACTATATCATCAACTAATTCCATTGGTCAATAAATTTTATCCATGATTTATGGTGAATATTTTTAGCTTTAAATTCAATTATATCATAAATATTATAATATTCATCAATAATGACGAATCATAATTATTTATGACTTCAGAAACTACTTGATTGAATGTAATCTATCATCACGATCACATCTTATTGACTTTGTAAAGACTAATGATAGTAACCATTTTGACTACTATCAAAGTCAATATTTCACCCAAATACTACCTTATATTACTCTACATCTTGTAGATGCTTATTATTTACTTGAATACTAAGTTGACGTAGTTGATGCTTCAAAGAGATACCAATGGTACCAATAACATCAAAGAATCTTGCAAACTAATTCGATTGAGTATCTATTATAATAAGTTGAATTAAAGAGATATCTAGTACTTGATAGAAACTATGTAGTTGAAGTAGTCGTGTTTAAGGTCTAATACAAACATTAATAAAATTCATGAGTTTCATCATACCAAGTCAATAATGTACTCGATAATGAAAATCTTTTTCACCTGATCAAATTTTAGTACTTCCACAAAGCATATGATGGATATATCATAGTAGTCGTATGTCTTCCAGTCCCATACTAATTTCAAGAGTAGTATATCCTTATTTACTCACATGAATACTTCCATCCCCATCAATAATTCATGCTAGCCACTCATAAAAGTATTTTTCATCCATTATTGAGCATGTAGTGACTTAGGATCCTACTAGACTACGTTTATGTTGTTCATCACCTACTAATTATGCCTCGGATAATCCATTTTGACTAGATAGGTGTTTTACTAGAATCCCACATATGAACATAGTAGGAGTACCATGTAGTAGAGAGTCATAGAATATAATGCAATGAATATTCAGATTTAAATCTGGAAAGGGACATTTAAAACAGAATAACCAAAAGATATGCTGATATAAAATGGGTTCTCCACCACCAGCTAGATGGGAAAACACATTATTGAGGTTTCGATCCATTAATAACATTGTGAGTCCCCTAGAAAGTATGGTAAGAGCCAACACTATGTGTCATGTAGTCATAGGAATATAACATAGAAATAGGGGTGATCTATGCATCACCATTCCCGGGCCACACATGTTTGATATCATCGAAATAAAATTGATCGCGCCTAAAATGGATGATAACCCACTATGATGTAGACTAAAAAGTTCTAAATCGACCACAACTCCCAAATAGTTAGTGATCCCACTTAGGGGCAGATATACAGTCCAACCAGCGCCGCTACCCAATTCTACTACTATTGGGAACAATAGGAGAAACATACTCAGAGGAAACAACTAGAATGATATGTAAATTAAGCATGGAAAGGACATTTCGATGGACCCAATCAGAGTCAGAACATGCCAATATCTAGAACCAAATATCATAGCCATTATCACCTTGTAAAGGTTCATGACTATAGTGTCTTTCGTAATAAAATAATTATATAGTTTATGGTTACCGCCTAGCATTTGATCACCTAGGGTAGATAATTCCATAAGAATCAAAACTGAAAAGCATTTTCCAATCAGTCCTGAAAAGGCACCGAAGAGGAAATACATAGTTCCAGTATCCTTTTGTTTTGTCAAGAAAATACATTGATTCATTTTAGATGATTATGTTTTGTTATGATTTCCTACCCACTGACCCATCTCTTCCAATGCCATGGAAAACTCTGAGCTACCCCGTACCCCTTGACTCCCCTCAAACCATTCCATATTTCCAACTTCACTACCCATTCCAACACCATACCGTACCATCTATCACCTCCTAATTGGATGAAGATAAATAATAAATAGAAAAATAATACATAAATATATTGGGGGTCTTGAACAAATCTTACATCAACGACTATGGTTGAAAATTCATTAGTTTTTTGGGGGGTGTCCTCCATTATGTCGTAGGTTTGGTAGTAATTTTCAATGTCTCTTCTACTGAAATAGATTCACCATCAATACTCTACTATAATAGTTGATAAATAATTTAATTCATATCTATGATCAAGGTTAGGTTTTAAAAATCAATCAATATCTAGAAGTATCAGCCTTACTGACCCTCCCTAAAGTGTCATATCATTTAAAAAATTCCTCTGAGCCTTTCGTCTTTTGTGATCTTTCCAATTTGACCATCATGGAAAAAACTTTACTCTCTTTTGGAATCTTGATCTTGAGCTTCTTCATGATTTGTAATGGAATAGGAAAATGATCTCTCCCACACCTTCTTCATATGTCAAATTACTAGATTTATTTATCCACTGGGAGAGTGTAGAGAGTCAAGGTTCATTGGAAAATAATTCTATTCTATTAGTGCCACTAAATTGGTGAAAGTAGATAAGATGTTTGTCATTAGCCTTCCCCAAAATCGTAATTGATAGTTTTGATGAATGGTGATGGATATGGGGCCTACCTATGACTGATTTCTCTTACAGGTCCGAAAGGAATTTGATTCATGTTCACATATCAGCATCTGGTGATGGGATAGATGGATCAAATTCAGTATATGGGTCAATGGAAGAAACAATTAAAACAACTAAAAGCGATATACATGCCCTAATAAATAAGGGGAATTAAGCATCAATCGACACTCACTTGCCTATGTTCCTTATGTAAGTCTTCCTTTTAAGGATCATAATTGGATCTCTTATTCATTATGAAAACTTATTCATGGGATCACTCACATATATTTCAATTGTGGTTTGAGTGGAATTACAAACCAGAAAATATATCCCGATGAAACCAATGACTTACCCAGAAATAATGGATGAAAGAATAAGTAAGAACAAGGATCATATAAAAAATGTTAAAATCCTTTGTTTGATGTTTAATTCAATCAAGGGATTATCTACATTTTACAGTTAGGCAAGTCTAGGGTTGATGAGGGCATAAAATACATTCCACTCATCAATACGATGGGAACCCAAATTAAAAAGAAATGCACCTTGGGGGATGAAGAAAAGTTTTTCTCATAGGGAAATAAATATTATTTACCTATGGAATCCCATTATAAAGATTCAAACTCTATGTTGTTGAAAGATAGCCACTAATTTTTTTACAACATAGATTTTCAGTAAAAATAATATAACCTAGCTAGTCTCCCTGAATTTATCAAGCCAGTTCGAGGTAGTTCCATTGAACTTAACTAATATCGTCAATTTCTAATATGATACTTGGTACAAAGAGTAGAAATTCTAGATGGAGTTATCTTTTTTTTCTTATATCACATTACTTATAGTCTATCGATTGTTAGTTCTCTTGAGACTTCTGTTACATCCCATAAGTCATTCTTAAGGGTAGATAGCGCTATATGATAATGATATGATTCATCAACCATATATGAGTTGGTGTGAGATTCCAACATCAAGGATATCCATTCCCAAACTAGTTTTTCCCAACTACACATCGGTGTATTTGAATAGTAGTGGATGAGATGGAATTGGTTTCAAGAAGGTGGTCATTTGGGACCAGTTTTATTCCCGAGACACCATTGGAATGGTATCTTGGGAACCCAAAGAAACTGCAACTGGAGGATTGTTCAACCTTCTATGACAATAAAACAAATGTCATGAAATCATCACAGGCCCCTGTGATGGTGTTGATTCCGGTTTTCAAGTAGCGTTCTGCACCATCGTTGGAATTGGAGTAGTTGTATGATCATTCTTCTAAATTGTATAGTCGACATTGCATGTTCCCTGAGAAATCCCTCTTATAATCTAGAGTAGCCTGGAGAACTAGGGACTCCCAGTTCTGGGATACCTCATGTATTCCAGGTCCTCCCAGGTCTGGGATACATCATGTATTCCCAGTAGTTATATATATTTTTTGGTTCGATATCGGCATCAGTAGGATTCAAAACTGATGTAAGTACTCTTATATGGTACTCTTACATATAGTTATTGATATGATACTAGGATCCTATTCCCAAGAGTTTTTCCATTCATTTATGTCATGAAAAGAAGGTCTTTTCTACAATTCAAGAATTCTATACATCATTTTATAAAAAAAGCCATCTTCAATTATGAAAAATGGCTTTTTTGAACCCACTTTGAGTCTTCATTCTAGGTCTCAAATTAGTATTAAAGAGTCTTATTATATTCTAATAGTTTACATCTATAAAATATCTTTAATTATGATAATTTAGGTTCCCTTGTTTACTTTTTATTTCCAAACAACATCATTACTCTTATAATAGTCCCAAATCTCTTACCTGATTACCTTTTCACTCCCTCGGGAGCACCTGAATCTAATTAATAAAAAATAATTCTACAAGGGACCATAATAAAAGGGTTTCAACTGAAAAATATGGTTTCAAAGGCAGAATCAAATAGCTTTCTTTACATTAGACACTAATTCTATAGATGTTATAATCCTTCCTATCCAAGTCATCTACGCTTCTTCAATTATCATTATTGGTTTTGAATATACATCATCTATTAGAATATATTTGGTTGGTGCAAGATCAGCTGTTATTCCATATAGAGAAATCATACTCCTGATCTTTTATATCCATTCCCTGTGATGCCTAATCTATATGTGTTGTTTTGACATGTGTGATATTTAGAAACATAAATATTTCCAATATTATTTATGTACCAAATCTTCTATGACTCCTTCTTTCATTAACAGCTTGACCTATACCCAGGAACTCACATGGATAGAAACTCTTGAGGATTGGAAAAAATGGAGGTGGTCTACATAGGCCCGCATGATCCAATTCTATTGATCGAAGGGAATCTTCTTGAACATGATGAATTGGTTATTTCATTCAATATATATATGTACCATTCTAATGGATTGTATCCTAAAAATACATCCATGAGTGAAAACAATTTAGGCGAGTTATGTCAAAAAATTAGACAATCCATGTTCCCCTTCTTATCTCGAGTTGTGTTCATATAATATAGTTAGGTCCCCACCTTTTACTACATATAGAAGTGGATTCAAACCACTAGAAATATATATATGTATCAGTTTCTGAGGATATATTGATTTTTTTCACCTGTTTCCATCTTATAGGCATTTTCTTCCTTAAACCACTTATCTCAGAAAATAAATGTATGGAAACGATGCAAGAATCGAAGTTGAGTGATTCTGTAAGTTATTACTCTATTAATAGTGGTATTAGAGTAAAGTAATTATGACTAGTTTGTTTACCATAGGTTGAATGATTCAACTCACCCAATAGAGACATATAGGGAGAATTCCATTCAAGGGATGGTTTTCCTATTTATTTGAACCCTGTAAAAAGCTAATGTGACACCCAATTATCATTTTTTAATATTAATAAATTAAGGACCAACTGAAACAAAAATGGGTGAACCCACCTGGTCAACGACGTGAATGAATGAACATTTGAATGAGATGGTGAAAAAATGGGAAATAATAGCATTTGGCTCTACTTATCATGAAAAACCATCATGTTTGTAACATGTAATATATATTAGTACTAGGGAAAAAATTAATATATTTACCATACGACCAATATTGTACCGAATATCCAGAAGTGGTCCATAGGAAATACAATCATTGAGGTCGTCCCCGAAAATCATCTTTGAAGTGATATAAAAGACTATGACTAGACATATGGAGGATTCTAAACTCCTCACATCTTGTAAAAAACTCTACATATTAGAATAAAAGGCCTAGATCAATGGAATTTACCCATATTCAATCTATAATCAATCATCCATCATCAAATTAATTAGTGAAAATAGTATAATACATTACAATAATTGAGAAGGTGCTTTCTCTTAACTCAGCAAAGTCATATAATAATAATAATATGTTGGATACTCTTCCTATTATAGTAGTCTACTTCACTAGGTATCCATATAAGTTAAGGGAGTCAACAAATCGTTGTCATAAAGGATATGAATGAATTGGACTTTAAATTGTAGAATTCCCAAATCACATAGGTTCGTTATCCACAGGAGTCCAGTCATGTGGTTGATATTTATTTGAAAAGAGATGATTTCCTTTTTTCTTTTTTATTTGTACGGTAGGGGTGTGGCTGATAATATTGTCAAAATAGAACAAGTTATATTTCCTAAAAGTAGTCTTTTATGAAATCTAAAAACCAGGGAGGCAGAAGAAGTAGCTCTAATGATAGAAGGGAAATGTCAGTCAATTGACTATAAGAAATATAGGAAGGATAGGACTTTAAACACTCTAATATAATTTCTGTTTTATGGGTTTTAACATATAATGATCTACACACTCTTTGAGAAAGCCTCTCTACCAATAGGGCGGTCACCGACCTTTCAAAGTAATGTCCACACTCACTCTAGTGAGTTTAGGCGTATGATTAGGCCTCATACATGATATCCCTTCCTTACATCAATTTGATAGGATCTCACTAAGTAAATGAAGATAACTAGGAATCCACTTCTTTTCATTCCTTTGAATAAAAAAATACAAGACATTGGTTAATGGGGAGATATCTTGCCCTCTTTTCTAACCCCTTATTTTTAGAAGCTGATCCTAGTCTTTGTGTGAGTTGTAATAGATCACGTGGCTTGATAGAGGTTCCTCAGTGTCATTTGTTTGAATTAATACCGGGTTACCTTACTATATCTAGATATTGAGTCAATTTTCTCCTAAATTCATTTTTTAGAATATCCTATAACATATCATCTAGGTATCATCTTGTAATCCTGGAATATGAATGTTCTTCTTGTCCTTCATACTCTAGGGAGAATGAATATTTTAAATCTTGGATATAACCACTATATGGTACACAGTACTTTGTTGGTTTACAAGAGATCACTAATAAATAGGTATTATTGAATGGATGGTACATATCATAGAAAGAATTCAATTTCGCAATGGCAGACACATCTAACCGTTGAACTACCATTAGAACTGCTGTGTGAGCTTTTCACTCACACATGCGGCCTACAAACCCTTATCATGCCTGATAAACTAGAATCATAGTATGTGAAACTAGCACTAGTCACTAAATAGTTGGATGGTGACTTCTCCTACTCATAGTAGGTATATTATAGGTAGTAGATTTATAGGATAACTGTATCTTGCTGACTTTGAATAAAAATACCATACTTCTGCAAAAGGATGACCCAACTATATGGGGAGGAATTTATGGATTAGAAATTATATTCTAATAGTTGAGGTATGGATGATACTTAATTTAAACTGTGAAATTGATCATGGATTTGAACAAAAATCCTAGATCACTCATATATGAAGCCTTGCTGCTTATGTAACTTCCTGCATCATCATCCTAAGTTTAATATAGGTAGTAGACCACCCTAACCTAATGGACAAGATTACTGGGCCACTCTCAGCAGGTTCACTCTGGTAGGCTAGTCAAAATAGACATGCTCCCATATGTTACTTCATATATCCCAGGCTTCATTAATATCAACTGGGACATATTCACCCACATGATTCATTATTTTAGGATGACCTCCTTTGATGTATTCTGCATGCATTATTATTCCCACAAATATTTTCATAGTTGATCACTGACCAAGCCTCATACTTTTATGTCTAGATATTTCCATGATGTGAGGGTACTTTGATGATCTTATTCTGAATGAATTATTAATGGTGAAAGTATCTTATGACCCCATGTCTGTATCCGATGATGATTGATCCCTAGGTCATATTTAGAATTAGGTATGTATAGACAATTTCATTATAGATTTTTAGCCCCATTTACCATTACTAGTATGTTTGATAAGGTCCCTTCGAGAAGAGAAAGGATCCAGGGCAATGAAAATGGGGATATTATCTGGATAGCAGGGAAAATATTTGAAAAAGGGATTTGTTATGGAAAGTTAGGAAGTCCAATCTACGATAGATTAAGGGTATACAGCCGGGAAAGGTCAAGAACAAAAAAAGTGCGGTAAGTGGTGTCCATACTATACTACTCACTTACCAGAATATTCATATTCCTTCTAAATGCATATCCTTGATGGATGAAATCCCTTTGAGTGGAGATATAGGGGATGAAGGAGAAAAAAAGATTCATCAACTCTGCCTTCCACTCATCATGGGACTATATAGATCGAGTATTTGACTCGACTCTAATAGTGAGGAGTTGGTAGAGCTCTACTCTTGCAATTGGGTTTTTGTGATTACAGGTAAAAAATACATCTTGGACCAATAAAATATCTATATAGGCAAAAAAATCTCATCTTAGTAGGTATTATCGACATCTCAACATATCTGATGGTTCTAGGTAATTCATTGAATAAGTTATTCACTTCATTCAGTCATTTAATTCGGACTATGAATTATTCTCTCTCCCTATCCCCTAAACTAAAAACATTGAATACCAACGTTTATCAAATTCAAATAAATTTCCCAAATAAATGGAACCTTTATTACAACTGAAAATGATGGGATGTTAATATGTTAGGCTAATGAACCTCTCATCACAGTACATCAAAAACATTCCTTCAAATTCATTATTTAAAGCCTTAGAGTAGTAGCAATCACAGGGATAGAAAACTAATGTAATCCAATGAAATTATGTTATCGATATAAATGTTTCTTTTCGGGGTGATTTCTTCCCAGAACTATAAATATAAAAAGTGAATAAATAGCTAGTAGAGTCAAATAGTATGTCGAGTTCTACCACTTCAGGTCCCAATCCATAGTAAGGCTTTGATTTGAAATGCTAATAGTATGGTTAACACATGAAAATATAATTAAGTGATATCAGATGAGTATTTGATATTCCATAATTAAGTAAGTCTGTAAGGTTGGAAAACCCAACACAAATTTACATCTTCCTAACCCTCCCTTTAGGGAGGGTGAGATCTTTTAGAACCTCACCCTTTTTGGAGGGTTAGTTCCTTAAGCACCTCACCCTTTAGGGAGTGTTAAATATTTTAGAACCATAATTGGGGGAAAGTATAAGGGCCTAGATAAATCTATTGAACACAAATCCATTTAAATGTTGAGACTTCATGGTAATACATATCTATGATTTATGTATAGTGATATGTTCCCTTCTAGTTGTAGCTCCTCTAGTCGTTCCTCAAGTGTGTCGGTTAGGGAAAGAACTCCACATGAGTTTGAACAATTATTTGATTGGATCTATGATGAATACATAGAGTGGGTGGGGAGAAGTGGGAGGCAATTACTTCCTGAATATATGGTGTACAACCATTGTTCAGGCACTCATTTCCAACAATTAGATCGACAGTCCCAAATTTCTCACATGTTAATTTTATGATGTAATGTAAAATGTAAATAATTATTGTTTATTATAGGATATTTGTAAATTTATAAATTTGATAAACTATTCCATATACTATGAAGGGAAATTGTGAGGTTTTCTCCACAACACCAAGTGGTACATGAAGCCATTATGGTGTAACAGAGTAGTTTAACAAGCTATGCTGAACTAGGGCTCTGAATTGAGTTTGATGTAACTGCTGAACCACTCCAACTAATGCATGAATGTACTAAAATTCACCAAAATCTCCTTATTTTTTTTGTTTATTAGACACAGTTCACCTTAATGTTTCTATTGGCCTTCGATTGTCAGGTGCATTCCACGAAATTGGGTTGATTGTGGTTTATCTTGATTGGAAAATAGGGATTTTCTTCTAGACACGTTAGAATGGGTAAAATCATTTAGAACCTGACCCTAATGGTTCAGATATTTTAGATCCTTTTACCATTTCAATCTCCATGGATTTGGTGGGGCATTTCATCAATGATGACTCTTCAGTTGCAAAATGAGTGAGTTGGGTGCGTAGTCTTGAGGGGGGTCAAGCAAACACATTCATCCACTAGAATTCCACTATGCGTAGTCTTCTACTGTATGTTCAACCACAAAATCCAGGAAAATGGGTTTCAAAACCTCGCAAAACCACTATGGATATATAATTGGCGACCACTCCAAGCCCAAGGCAGCCTTCTACCATTGCTGTGATGGGCGTGCGTAGGGTACTCGTAGATCAGCCTGTTTCCAGAATCAATCAAAAGATGGGATCAATTGGGAAGAAATGTTTAGATCACAAACCTTCAAAACTTTTTATCCTTTGTTTCAATACCTCAATATATTGAGGGGTGGAGTAGCTAGAATGACTATAAGGAGACACTCTATAGAAGAAAAATTGTTCTTATTGTAGGATATAGCTATTCACATATTATGAACACAAATCTAATCTCAGTAATTTTAACTAATAGTGTAGCATCATTTCATCACCAATGGAATCACTCTGGGTGACGGACTGACATATCTCATCTGATTGAAACCCCCTTTTCAAATCAACAATTTTAAACTTTGTAGGTTTGGTACCATGGAATAATACTTTCTTATGCAGTTTGATATGGTAACTATCTTGATTTATTTTTACT
Organism: Viscum album; assembly: GCA_963277665.1. NCBI lineage: Eukaryota > Viridiplantae > Streptophyta > Magnoliopsida > Santalales > Viscaceae > Viscum > Viscum album. The sequence continues at coordinate 880,765,842 of OY728129.1, read as the reverse complement.
CGATCCCTTCCTTCTTCACCAAAATCGATGTGTAGACACCTGCGCCTATCCCACGATCTTGATCACATTTTGATGGGTATTTTGACTTGAATAAAATGGGATTTGCATTCAGATATTCCACCTTATGTTTGATTCTCATCTCAAATCAATCCCAATGGAAACACACTATGTAGGATCAGACAAAAAACATGTTGGAGGTAGAGCACCATGAAAAATTGAAAATATCCCAAGAGCAACATACGGTGAAATGAGTCCAGGAAATAATCTTCCATCATCTCTTCCAGCCACAACAAATAGTGAGAAAGCAAGAGTTTGAGTCCTGGAACAATATAATCAAGCTTGTTTCTAAAAAAACCACTTCCATTTTCTATATTTACATAGGGTAATTGAAGAAATTACCTCAATTATCCAATTCCAAAAACCAACTATGGATAGTACTCTACTACTATAGTGTCTGAGCGTTGTATTTTAGTAGTTCCAATTACCCTCGACCACCCCACCAATATACTAAGACAAAGTGGATGACCCGAACAACATCTAAACAATTTTAGTACCATACTTCCTGTTGGGCAAAAATCCCTCAAGGTAACATTGCAGTATTTTTTGGGTTGATTGTGTTTGTTGACAAAGCAGGTTTTCATGGATATTTGTCGAGTTCCTGAGAAGTTGTTGACATTCCATGTTGACAATGAACTATGACAAAGGAAAGGACGATCTGGAGGCGGTACAAAAGAGCAGTACAAGGTGGCACCGTTTCCCAGTGTTTTCCAAATTTTTGGGGTCCAAAATTTGGATTTTGGTGAGCATCGCGAAAAGTGGATTTCCATGAAGAGCATAATTTCATATGGCAAAGTCATGATTTTCATGAAGATATGATGCAAGGTTTGGAAATCGCGAAGACCAGAAGAATGGAGGCGGTGATGCTTCGCAATTACGTCAAGCTTCGCGAACGGTAGAGGCTGAAGCGCATCGCGGTGGAGAAGGGATTTGCGAGAGAGCTTCGCGGAGAAGGCGCGAAGGAATGTTGGGCTTCACGAGGGAGCTTTGCAACGAAGGCGCGAGCCGCGAAGGTAAGTTGACGGTGTTTCATCACGACTACGTCAAGCTCCGCGAACGGATAATTGCCGTAGAGCTTCGCAATTTGGACGGAATTCTGGCAGAATCTTTGGAGCTTCGTGATTTGAGATGACATGGAGTTGAATTCGCACGGAAGGGACGAGGGTCGGTGGAATCGCCTATAAATAGAGGCCGACCCCTTCAAACGAAGCAGAGAGAATTTTTAGAGAAAATCCATTGCTCTCGGTTCGCGGAGGTGGTTCGCGAAGGTAGTGTGCTTCGAGAAAGAGGAGCTTCGCGGAGGCTATTGTAGCTCCGCGAAAGGTGTGTGCTCCACATTGGCTCAGTGAGCTTCGCGAGAGAAGTTGCTTTGCAATGAGTTGAGATTCGTGGGAGTTCTTCTCGAGAGAGCTTCACGAGAGGGCTTCGCGAGAGAGCTTCGCGAGAGAGCTTTGTGAGAGAGCTTCGCGAAAAGGCAGGAGCTTCGCGAAGACTTGTTGAGCTTCGTGAAATTGGGAGCCTAGCGAAGTAGGGTGATTTGCGAAGGTCTTTCCAAAGGTAGTTTGCCCAGTGGATAGTGGCAAAGGGGTATTCATCTACGGGTGAAAGTTGAACTTCAAAAGAGCATCTACTTACAGATAAAGATGCATTCCTTATTGGAAATGAAGAGACCTACAGGTCTATAAACTATGAGTGAATCCCTTCCAAGAGCAGTGAGCTTAGGAAGAGGAAGAAGGTGATCCTCTCCACCAGCAGTGAGCCAGAGAGAGAAATAGGGAGTGACCCTTGGGAAAGCATTGAGCTGACCCTAAACATTGTATAGGAAGTGAGCCTGGGCATAGAAGTGATCTAGCCCGAACCATGTAATCCACATCTAGTGAAGATTAGTGGAATTTGGTACGACTGGAAACCTGTCGGCGTATGCTCCTTGGACGTAGCCCTTAGCGGTGAACCAAGTAAAATTGCTGTGTCCTGCGCTTGCTTTACTTTTTGTTTATATTGTGTTGCAGGAAAGAGAGAGAAGAGAGTTTTGCTTAACAGCGAAACAAGATCAGAACGGGCATTAATTTTTAATTAGTCATACCCTGATTCACCCCCCCTCTCAGGGTATTCAGCCTAGTGGACCTAACACTTCCATTTCAAATCCAATGTGATATGACCTGCCGAACTGCCCTATCAATTGGAGATAACAATAGATGCTCAAGTATATTGTACCAATGATCACATGAAGCCGAAGACACCTGGTGGTGGAGGAAAACATTTAACCATATATACTATCCGAAATCATGAAATATCTATGTTCATATTCCAACCCTTGAAACCTAGTGAAATTGAGAGCTAGTATAATGGTATCATGTAAAGCGAAAACATATAGATGGTACCTTCTATTAAGTAAATCATGATGAACCCAAGTGATTGATGCTTCAGATTTGGGGGAATCACGATATTAATTATTAAAATATCCTTCATATCTAAATTCAAGAAGCCTTTGGGTGTCCAAATAAATATGAAGAATACCACTGGAACCAAATAGAAATGATAAGATACCTAAAAGAGAGATAGAAGTAAAAAAACCTCTGAGATGATGAACCGAAAAGAGCCATATCTTGGTCCATTTTCTACTACTGGGGTGTACCGCCCTGCCTTACCTTCACGTATCACATATACACCTATAACTAATTTTTGGGTGGCTCACAAGAAAGAATTTCTTTGCCCTGTACTGGATCCAAGTATAACCCTTGCTCAAAATTGACATGCCCATGAATGTGATCTAGCTGTATCCAGAACATTCATTCCATGATATTTCTGTAAATAAGGATCTCTCAATGCTAATAAAAGACTTTCATCATTTTCTTTTCATGATCCTACTCTGTAGAAGAGAATATGAGTATGTCATCGATGAAGAAAATGAAAAACTAATCCATGTATGTAAGGATGATCGGGGTTCATCATATCCATTTAAACTGTGGGGGGGATTTTTCACACTGAAGGGCATCACTAGGAACTCATAGTTTTCATTATGAAAATGAAATTCCAACATTAGGATATCATACTCTCAAACCCGCAGATGGTGGTATCCAGATCTGAGATCAATCTTATAATACCATCTCGAAACACATAGCTGATCGAAGAGTTTGTAAATTCTCAGCAAGGAATACTTGTTCTTTATCATGGCCTGCTTTAGGGGAGGATAATCCACACACATCCATCAGTCCTTATCAGCCTTCCTCACAAGAAAAAATAGAGCTTCCTATAGGGACACACTGGGTCTGATGAAGCCTTTGTCATGAAGGTCCTCTAATTAAAACCTCAATTCCCAGAGCTCCCTTTGTCACGACCTGGCCCAAGATGGGGATCGAGCCGTAACTACCCCAAGCCTGTCTCCAAAGGCTAGGGTTTGGCTACTAGCACTGAAGGAACAACTAAATTAGGGATTCTTTTTCCTTAGAAATTGTACACATGCATACATAAAATTCAATAAAAAAGTGCATAGGTAATATAGAAAAAATATGAAACTTTTATAAAGTAATGTATGAATTCATGAACCTCTAAACATTACAAGGTACGGTAGTGAAACATGAAAAGAAAATGGGAAAAAAACATTCCCAAAACGAAAAATGGTACTAAACTAAATAAAACTGGAAACAACAGTCCGACGAGAGATCCCAACTCCTGTATCCCATGAATGACCAACATACGTAGTCTACGCCTCCCATATCCCTATGCCCCTCAGTAGTCAGGATCATCCTATACTCCTTCTGTAAAATCCATGATAATTATTGGAAAAAGTTCATGATGGGGTGATTATATACATACCCAGTAGAACTCCAAAATTTTTTTAAGAGGGAGCAGTAAGAGATATAATTAAATAGAAATAGTATAAGAACAAGGTATAGTAACTGAGGATGGAAAGATTGCAACTCAACCCAACAAGAGTTTGAAAGTAGACTCATCCAAACACAAGGAGATCGATATAGTGAGGATATGAACTCCATGTCACGTCTTCAGTACTTATAGATGATGAGTATACCCATCTAACGATTAGAAACTAAACATAGAATGAATGTGGCATACCTTGCGCGACTTCACCTCTCTTGGAGGGGGGGGGGTAACCAAGTCCCAAGTAATGGGTAATACAACATGGTAGATATATACATATGATTAGTCATAGATTCCCAAATGAGGGATTAAGGTGATATCCATATCACTTATATTCCCATGAATGTGAGTATCCATCAGTACAAATTTAAAAAACAATGTGTGATGACCCACATCTCATCACATCTTCCCAGAAGACACAAGTAGACGGGGATAAAATCACCAAAACTTGATAATATCAACTTTGGGAGGAACTAACTCACTCACACGGTTTTTTGGTATATAAAAATGATGTGTCTCAGTGGGTAAAGTGCCCCTCTTCCTTGAGAGTCTTTAGGTAACTCAAACCACTCCACACCACTGGAAAAATTCTATCCACACAAAGCTACTGGGAAAAGTCAAGACATGCCATTCCACTTAGAAATGTCAATCCTCATCACACCACTATGAAATATCAAGATATGACACACGATTGATAAATGTAAAGACATGAAAAACTCCTAGGAAAAGTCATTCCATGCCACGATTCTAGGAAAAGTCAAGCCACTACTATCATCAGGTGTTTTCTATTGGCGTTCCAACCTATAAAATTCACATCGTATCTCAAAAGTCACCACTGAGGAAACCATCACATTCTGTGTTGAAAATCACTCAGGATAGTCATCTCGCAGTCTGAAACCTGAGTTCAAATGAAGGATATACGAAGATTTGAATACTCCTCAATTCAGCTCAAGAAGTACATGACATGTGAGGTGGCCACAAAGAGTGTGGTCTCGCTTCTCTTCTTGTTCATGTATGGTCAGTACAAGGTTCTCATCCCATTTAGGGGAACATTCAATATAGGTGGGATACACGTCATTCCATGACCGTTCGAGGACCAGGTTGTGTCCACTGGCCATGTCCGTGTACCCAGACTTCGTGTCCATGTATTTTCGTACATGGCGTGTTGGTCCATATGGGATGATGTCTGTGTGACCATGTCATGTGTGTGTTTGTGTGATCAGCATGGAGGGTGTACCTAGTTGTGTCCTTGCACATAGATCATTTAACATGGAGAGTAGGTACAGGTCCTGTTAAGTGGAGTACATATCATGTTGTCCTTATCTTCTCCCAAACCCTAGCACCACTGATAAAGGAAGATACACATTGTGTGTTCCCCATATAACATGGCTTGTAGTCTAGATTTGTAAATAACTCTAAAATTCCCTGGATCTTTACCCTTGCTTCAAAATAAATCAAATCTCTTGAGATCTAGCTGTGATTCCCTCTGAAATATTCGGATCGGGCTATGGATCATGATCTCCAAGCATCATTCACTAGAAATCAGCCCCCGGAATGAACAAGGGGTCCATTCATTATTCTACCTGTCATTGCCCCATTGTAGTTTGTCATATTCAAATGAAACATACGGATTGTTCCTCAGTAGATTGCACCATTTGCACATATATTTTTTACTATAGATTCCATCAACGTTTGGTGAAATTGGTACGAAAATGTCTCGTTACGGGTGCCTGATCGAGCTCGAGTTGCCCGAAAATCATTGAACAACAATTCAAGGGGATGTTGTGGTAAAAAACATGAACAAGGAAAGGGGAATGTAACCACAAACTATGTTCTAAATCATTGGACAAGCCATCTTGGCCTACGAATCATAATTGTGTGATTTTGGTTAGGCCAAACAATAAATAATTTTAATAAAATGGGTTTCCGAGATCATGAAAAGGTTTGATCAAAAGGTGTGGGTTGAAGAATAATTAACGACATTCTCAAATATTTAATTAAATGCATAAGAAGACTATTAACATTTCCTGCATGGATTTTATTGTTTTTTCTTGATATAGAACATATTTTATAATGAAGGAGGAGGATTAATTGCACATTGATCCTTCTAAATATAAGGATTCATTATCGTTCTTAATTAATCGTTCATCAACGAATAGGGTAGGAGTGGATATGAGAGGAGAGTCTCTGTTGGAAAACTCTATAATGGGTGGATTTATAAAAAAAATAATTTATAACATCAAATTAGGTTTGGTTGGAATAAAAATTATTTAATAAATTCATTCATTGATTCATTAAAATTACTTCTCCTACAACCGAGGGGTTCGAACATCCTGCGCTGACTCATATTATGTCTCACATAGGCTAAACAACGCATTTTAGAACAAACCATGGTCTTAGATTTCTGATCTTCTCAACTGTTTAAGACTTATCTAGCTTTCCTTAATTTACAATGCATGTGTAAAATAAAATATATTTAATCTTTTATAAAATTAATTTTGGGCACCCTGGGTCTCATAATTGTAGCCCATCTAAGAACCTGGATCTAGAATAATATTTAGAAATATTTCAATGTCATATTAGGAAAAAACTAGTTCTCTACGATTACATAGTTTGCGGTTTTGTTCAAGGGATGATAGGGTTTGAGGATATAGTATCCTACCACATGGCGTGTTTCCCTATCACACGGCATGTAACATCTCCCCGATGTCTCAACATGTACCTCATATGGTACAAAAACACATTCTAGAGTACATAGTCATGAGCATGTCATGTACACCCACATGAACATAGCTTGAACAATTATACATGGGCATACCCCTATTCTGGTACATGGGCAGAGTACATGGGAAATCATATGTTGTGTATTGTTACATGGAAAAAGACATGGGTTTTTCACATGGGTAGGACCAAGTGTCAAAGGGACATGGTGTGTAACCCTACAACACATCATTTACTCCTTTCAAGTTGGATTGGATCCCTTGTCCTCTTTATCTTGGATAATTTTTTTTGGGTGTGTACTCCATTTCTTTCTTCTAAGGGTTAGTATAGAATCACCTCCAACATATAGGGAAGTGATCCTTTTAGCACTAATTATTGGATAGAGTTGTTTGAATCCTTCGGTGAGTTCCATAGTGAGATTTTCTATTCGTCTTCGTACCCTAGGTTGTGTTCATGGCATCCTCATGAAAATTACTATGTTGGTGTTGATCCTCAACTTAGTGGGTTAATCCATGTTGAGTTGTTGGGGTACCCATTTTACTTAGGTGTGATCCTCATATGTGTATCATATCTCTTCGATTTTTTAGTGTGTACTTCTTGTTATAGGACCTGATGTGTATTACCTCTTGGATGGATGATACTAACGCTATCAAACTCATTGAGCGTGTTCTACCGAATTAGTCTTAAGTGGAATATTCAAGTTGTAATCCTAGGATGGTATTACGGTAGTCAATTTCCATTAAAATTTGTATCTTTTATGATTATATCTAGATATTATTATTATAATTTTTTTAGAAATATACCTATGTAGAGGATTTTTTTAATATTTTTTATATGATTTGGGGTTTTGGGGTATCCTACTTGGTATTTTCCTTTTAACCCATGCATGGGATATTCCCGCACATGTCATATCTTGGGAAGATAATCAGTCTTTTGACGTAGTCCTAGATGGACCTAAACCAGACAATGCTTAGTGATACCAAATAGACCGAGGTGTGTTTTCTCAGCATCTTAATAGAGGTCCCTATCTATAATTTTAGGTTGTAATTATTTTCAGAAGCTTTGTGGTGTCCATTTATTTGACACTATTTACATTCATTTACATCATGTCTTACCTTTTTTTTTTGGGATTAATATGTATCCATGCTTGGCCTTCAAGTTTTTGTTTTCTTAAATTTCATCATTTTATGGACATGGAGATGTGTGTCTGTGTAAGTAGGTACTTTAATAAGGCCTCCCATGTTAGTGATATGCCAACTCAGTGCTAGTCTCTATCCCCTAGCCTATTGAAGTTGGGATTCGGGAGTCACGAAAAAAATCCCTCATGGGAAGGGTCATGGAAAATTGGTATTAGAGAAGTCGTTTCTACCCTATGACCATAGTATGTAAGATTCTTTTTTGGTTACAATGTTATGTGTATCGAGATCATATTTTACGAAAGGGACGCTATTGTTGTTGTGGCAGCTGACATATCCATACACCAGGACCCTAATCATCTTCTTTTTGATTTGGTACATGAGAAAACTGGTTATAAAGAAAACAATGGTACATGCATCATATATGATTGGGTTATGGTTTTTATATCCATCTTTAGTCATATATCCATATATACTCATTGATCGTGGTTAATCTTGTTTATTTTATGATTCCTATATAATGTATCCCTTCTAGGATTAAGAATCAGGATCATGAGGATGATACCATCAATCATCAGGCATCAATATAGGGAACAATTCCATAGGTGTTACCTCCATGTGGTGCACTAGATATACCACCACCTGTTGAGCAGTAGATAGTACCCGTAGTACAAACTGATGAGGTGCGTAGGCTGAGAGAACATCATTAGTTTCAATGATAGAGACCCTTAGGATCTAATGAGATACAAACAAACACGTGGATGAGGACTAGATTGAGGTGGTAACATGTGTTTTATGTCTGGTCGAGACCCCAAAAGATCATATGGTGGTCCTAGTAGTGGGCCTTCTCTATGGATCTTTGGGATGATGGTGGGTTTTGGTAATCCAGTTTTACGATGAGGAAACTGTAGCATGGTAATATTTTGAGGAACTTTTCTGATAGTATTTCTTTCTAGATATACTGAGGGTTACATATATCCAAAGAGCTTCTACAACTTCATCACAGTAACACGACCATATAATAATATTCATCGATGCATACCACCCTTTCCATGTACTTGATTTATATGGTTCATGACCAGTTATTCATGCCATGAACCTTTGAGTGAGGACTATGTAGAGACTTCAGAGTCATTTTTATACCTATATGAATTCCTACTTATGATAGGATTCTATATATATCTTTGGTGGTTGAGAATTTCTTAGATGAGAAGACACAACCTATGGATTCTTGTTCTGAGCATACAAGAGAAGATACCTTGACGGTGGGGATACGATGTAAGTCCTAGGGACCTGGACATGCACGACATTTCAAAAGGAGGTCCCATGATAGAGGGTATGTAGTTCAGGACTCACATGGTGGGTCTAGTCAGCCTATAGAGTGACAGTTATACTGTTGTGATGGTATGTTATATCATCTATGAGATTTTCTGCTCATCTTTCAGCTGTTAGGGAGACCATGGATTGGCCGCATAGGCATATGAAGTTATAGGAGAAGACATTTCCATACGTTGGAATATGTGGATGATAATTTGGGAGAGTATCATGAGGTTCTATATTCTTGGAATTGTTACCACCCCCAGGTGGTCCATGCTATGCCTGGGGAGATAGAAGACATGTTTGGGGACAACTGCAGGAGGTCGAGGCGTATAAACCATAGGATCTAGGAATGATATGAGGTATGATATATGACTTTTTTACCTTATATGTAGTGATGATAGACACATGTTCTAATAATTTTTTTCTTTCAACCTATCGTGTTCAAGATTTATGTAATCCAATTGGGCCCTTGGATCGAACCTTTCACTTTGAGACTCCTACTAGAGGTGAATAAATTATTTCCCACCTATTATAACAGTGTGACCATACTCTTTAATGTGAGAGTTTCGTTTTATATATCTTTGTAGTAGAGATGAGGCCTTATGTCGTCATCCTAGTTATGGACTGGTTATCTATAGTTCATTCCCTAATTGATTGTTTCAAAAAGAGGATGTGGTGTGTCTGCAGTAATGGGACTGGGTTCCCCATTTTCATTGAAATGAAAAATCAAGAAGAGTTGTATGGAATCATGCATAGGATGTTACACCTGTTCACTAATCATTTGGATAGTTTGACCCTTGGTGTAGTGGATGTTATAAGTTTTTAATTCCCTATAATGGTCATGGAATACAAGGATGTCTTCCCTGAAAAATTTACTCATTTAACTCCTCATCATGAAAGATACATCTTCATTTATCTACACCCTTATATGGAATCAATATTTTTCCCATCACATCAGATGGATCCAGCAAATCTTCACGATCTAAAGGTGTAGCTGGATAACTCATAGAGGAATGGATTTTTTAGACCCAATGTTTCACCCAATGTATCCCTAGTTTTGTTCACCAAAAGGCAGAAAAGATCTTGAGGTTATGTGTGGACTAACGACATTTGAACATGTTGAACGTGAATAATAATTATATACTAATGAGAATCTATGACCTATTTGATCAGTTGAGTGGGGATCGATGGTTATTGAAGGCTAACCTCAGGTGAGGCTATCACCAATTGAAATAATGGGATAAGGATATATCAAATATGGAATTTAGATTTCCCTATGATCAATATAAGACCATGGTGATGCACTTTGGAATAAAGAATACCCTAGTAGTGTTTATGGGACTTATGAACTGGTTATTTCAGCCTTTCTCGACCAGTTCCAGTAGTCTTAAATGACGATATCCCTGTGTAATCGGTTTCTGATGGGGAACACCGGAGACACTTGAGGATGTGTATGTACATACTCCGAGAGGACCACCATTACATGAATCTCTCATAGTGTAATTTCTAAATACAATTGATCCTCTTTATGGGAAAATTTATTTTAATAGATGGTGTGGTAGAAGACCCGATTATGGTCGGGGCGGTGTTAGCATGAGATTCACCAAGGAGCGTGTTGGAGGTGCAATATTCCTTGGGTTGGAATTCTATAATCTGTGATTCATACTAGATTTATCTAATGATATCACACCCATGATAGATTTGACCCAAAATGGGAATCCTTTTGTGTGGATAGAAAGGTGCTAGATGGTTTTTCAGTAGTTGTGGCAGAGTTTGACGAGCACTCCCATCTTTTAATTTCATAAAGGAGGGTTTTGATTATATAGTGTTTTGCAATGAATCCAGAACATGGATTAGGTGTGTAATAATGTAGTGGTCGGTGGTGATTTTATATGGTTCATGTTATTTGAGACCATAATAGTCATAACTAAGTGACATATTGAATTTTATTTTTAGGGGTAGTATTCACACTAAAGACGTGGAAACACTATCTTATGGGATTATAGTTTATCGTCTATTCTAATCACAAGTGTATCAATTATATCTTCTCTTAGAAGGACTATAAATTTAGACAGAGGTGATGTCTAGGGTTCCATTATAATTATGAATTTGTTATTTTCCATACAACTTTGAAGGGGGACATGGAAGAAGATGATCTCAGCAGGAGATCTTGATTGCAATTGTTGAACGAGGAATTTGAGAAGTTGGAATCATTTTAGTTATCCTTTGTTGATTGAGATGGAGTAGTTTACCCCCTATCAATGGATCTCACTCCTAATATATTGTAGTGAGTTAAGGAATTAGCACTTTGGGATGTTGATTGTGAGACCCTACATACTCAGATGTCCACTAGACATGATCATAATGGATTTTCTGAAGGTGGAAATAATGTTTTTCTTTTCCAGGGAGACATGGTGGTACCATTGATATTGTATGAGGATAGCCTAAGTGAGTTTCATACATCACCTTTGTCGGTACATCCAGGTGTGGAAAAGATATACCAGGACCACTGACGTTAGTTTTGTGGGCCATGGATGAATAAAGGAGTTGCAGAGTTTTCCTCTTGATGCCATAATTGTTAGAAAATAAAGGATAAGAACCCTGTTCCAGTGGGTTTAGCTCAACCCCATGAGTTTATATAGTTTAAGTGGAATGGGATATCCATGTACATCATGAAAGTATTACAACATACATCAAGGTGCACGATTACATCTAGTGTATGGCCACAGAACACCCTGAGAGAGGAGGGGTGAATCTGGGTGTCAATGTTTTATTCTAAAGAGATATCTCCTGTTACATCATTGGTAGGAACTTATTTAACATGGATGATGAAATTTGACAGCAATGAATCAATCGCATGCAAACAAAAACACAAAACATTTACAGAGTTCATCACTATTTTCAAGAGAAAGGAGCATATACTGACAGTGTCTCAGTCGTACTTAAATCCACTAATATTCAGTAGTTGTGGAAAAAATAAGTTTACACCTAGTAACTCTATATCTGGAGCACTATAATTACAAATCACTAAGGGTAGCACAATTCCTCCCTTAGAACACTTCTGTAAACTCCCCTAGCTCACATATTTGGGTGAAGTCTTACTCAATTTAATGTCTTGATGTTTACTTCAGTAGATTATCATTTAATACATCTTATCTAACTAGAATGAGACTCTTCTTGCACTGTTGTCCTGATTTTATGCACTTGAAATCACTATTCAATTAAACCGGATGTTCAACACTATTGTTCATGAAGCTCCATCATGAAATTCACAACCTCATAAAATAAAACTACCTTTGTAGAACACTAAGTCATCACGGAATAAGTAGTCATCATGAAACTCCTTTTTTCAAGATGCCTAAGAATTTGTCAAGACTAAGATAGTATTTTTCACAATTCTCATGCTCATAATGAATAATTGATTCATGAATCTCTAAACAGTCATCTATTCAGAGAGATTAAACCTTTTATTTAATTATTTTCATAATAAATTAATTGGGGGTAGCCACCTATTTATAGGCTTATCCTTTCGCAACGATCTCATACTCTCAGTGGATTTTTATGAGACTCCAAAATACAAATCATGAATCTCTACTATTCAAAATTATCTAGTGAAATTTAAACCATTAATGAATATTCTCATATTCATGAAGATATATCATCAAACATTAATGAATTCACGATTCTCCACTTCTCATATTCATGGATATGTACCTTTTTTCATCATGCATTCGTGATGCTCTGCATGTTCGTGAAACTCAACATTTTGTGAATCCAAGTATTTGCAAAATCCAATCATAGATAATACCATTCAACTAAAATATTTTAGAATAGAAAATTCCTGAAAACTAATTTTCATTAATCTTTCTCTATTATTTATGTTTGGGCCCAAAAATTTGGAAAACACTGGAAAATGACGCAACCTTCAACATTGTAGTCATCTTGTACTATAAGGACACTTTCCTTAAAAACACTATGATCGACCAAGTGTGAATTGACAGAAAAAAAAATCAGACTCTATCTCCAATTGTGATGTCCTTGTTTCCATCATCTAGGTGATCGAAAAATGACTCCCCAAGTTGTCACACATATTAGCTATTTGAGAGAAGTGTTTAGTATAGAGAATGTGATGCATCTACGTACAAGAGAAAGTCCAACTGGATGGAGTTCCATCGATGATTGTTTCTTATTGTGATTATCACATTACATATTAGTTATTAAAGGGATTATAGGAGGCGTTAGACACTCATTTATTCTTAAGAACATCAATTCACCCCCAAAATGTCTTCCAAACAGAGCAGACCATTTAACTCTTGGAGGAAATGTTACATGATTTCATATTGGACTCTTCTCATAGTTGGGAGGATCACCAACCACATATATATATTTCTTACAACAATAGATACCATTCTACCATATGTGTGGTACCATTCAATGTTTTTAATGGTAAACCCTATGGGTTACCACATTTCTGGACTTCCCAAGGGGGGTTAGTAGTTATGAACTGAGAGTTGGTAAGAGTAACTATATAGAAGGTGTAGATCATAAACAAGTGGATTTTGACTATACAGATCCATCAGAAGTCTTATGTTAATAAATGACATATGACATTAGAGTTCAAGGAGGGAGACCATGTGTTTCTGTGGGTTTCACCTCAATGTAGATTATGGTGATTTTATCAAGATGACAAGGTGTATCTAAGATTCATTGGACCTTTCTAGATATTAGGTATAGTTAGCGAGGAAGAATACCACATAGCTCTTCCTCCACAATTAGACTGGGTACACAAAAACTTCAACATGTCACGATATAGAAGGTATGTGTGTGACCCATCACACATTATCAAATAGGGTGATATGGAAATCAAGGATGAAGCTACATTTTCTGAGTACTTTGAAGATATTGAGGATCAGCATTACAAGATCCTTAATGGGTGATTGATTCCTTTAATGCATGTCCAATGGTGTCATGATATTATTTATGACATAACATGAGAGTGTGAGCCTCAGATTTGTGCTTAGTACCCACATTTATTTATATAGCCATTGTTTTTGCTTTTCGGGATATAAATCCCCAAGGTCAGTATAATTTAGAAACTCAGATTTTCGATATATTATTTTTTAATATTTTATGGAATATTTTTTAAGATAATCTCTATGATGGCGTGCCATTTCAAGGCCCAGTGTTCCCGGATTAAATGATTGAATTTTATTAAAAATATTAAATATCACACGTGCATTGTTTTCCTACAAAAGTGCAATAAATTCTAAATGAGGGAACAAATTTGAAATATGAGGGAACTATTATGTTCAGAATGCAAGTTTTATCCTAGGTATTACATATACTTTTTCGGTGTGGGACGTTTCTGGAAAAGTCATCACATGGATAAAAAATTTATTAAATAAAATTATTTTATTTTATCGGTGATGTAGTGACCTACTGTTTTATTTAAATACATACATATAGAAATTTTTCAGGGTTAGATGTATAACCCTGTGAATCATTATAGAGTGGCTAGAGAGTGGGGAATGAGATTCTAGTGGCGAACATTGATCAGATTGAAGATCTAAAACCGATATGAAATAGAATCAACAGATCTATCCATCAATCATGACACAAGCTTATTATTCATAAAAAAATGATCCATCTTGAGGTAGGACATAGTTTTATTTGGATTCTTACTCATTTATGGTTTCTATAAAGAACGTGAATCAATCGACTGATGGATTGTTTTATTGAGTGGTCGTTTTGGGGGATGGGATTATTTTATTGATTTTTTGGGAGAGTTTAATTGTGATTAAAATTTTATCTCACCATTATTCATTATAATGGAAACCAATTGAGTTCGACACAATCATTGACTATGGCCTATTTCACATGATTATTCTTGTGATTTTCTCACTGGATTCTTCATTCATCATGAACATTCTTTAATTCGTATGTGGTTTGAATTATTCCAAGTAATCAATCATCGTGTGCATGTTTCATGGAAAAACGATTCAATATTATAGATTCGGGATCGATACGACATGACTATGGTCTAATTAAAGAAGCGGTGGAATATCAATCAATTTTGGATACCCAATTTTATGTTCTTAGGTGCACAACTATGAAAAAAGATTGAGACCATATTTCAAATGAATTAATAGGATGGAATCTGGTGAATGGCCCTTAAGAGGTTTGGCTGGGGTGGATCCATGATTCGCGGCAATATATACACCAAAATATGAGGCGAAAATGGTGTGGTAGTGCGTGAAATAATGAACCAGGGTTTTTGAAAAACCCCAATCCATAAAACATGAAATCTGAGATTACACGGAATGTGATTACCTCATAGAGGCATATAGGCTTTCGGGAGAAAATTATGGATCACATCGTTTGTGACGTCTCCCTTTTGTCTTGACGAGCAACTCAGAGAGAACATGGACACATGTTGGAGTACACAGCCAATGGGACACCATTTAATCCAACATGGACACGAATTATCCATTTGTATATGGGAATAACTTATTATTGTTACAAGGGTAGACACATGTCATGTACTGTTACATGGACGCAGACATAGACATGAGTTGTTTACCCAAGGAGGACCCGGAGTTAAAGGGTCTTAGTCTGTAGCCCTACTACATTCCATGTAATTCCATAAAATTGGCTTGGATCCCATGTCCTCTGTATCTTGGATAATTTTTATTGCGGTTCATTTCCCATATCCATTCAGTGATGTTTAGTATTGAATCAACTCCTATACATAGGACAATGATCCGTTCTGTAGGACATCTTCGATAGAGTTGTTGGAATCCTTTGACGAGTCACATATTGAGATCTTCTCTTCATATTTGTTTCCTAGGTGGAGTTCATGGAATAATTATAACCAAAGGTATGCAGTTTTCGATCCCCTACTTAGAGGGTTAATCTAGACTGAGTTATGGTTTTACCCCATGGCCATGGCTATAATCCTCATCTGTATATCGTATCTCTTCGATCATTCAGAATGTACCTTCTATACAAGACCTGATGAGCAGTACCTCTTAGATAGGTGTTATTAGTGCTATTGGAATCATGGAGAGTGTTCTCAAAAATGAGTTTTATGTGGAATCTTTGAGCTGGAAACCTAGGATGGTATTATTTTGGTGACATAACATCATACTGCATGTCTTTGATGAGTATATCTGGATATACTTGTTATATGTGCTATATACATATACCTATGTAGAGCATGACTATATTTTTTTATATGCTTTCTGGTTTTTGGGAGCCCTATTGGGTATTATTATACACATCCCTACTAGGATTTTTCCAACATGTGTCATGTCTTATTCAGATAAATGGCCTTTTTATAGTTTCTTAAGATAGACCATGACCAAATGGTGCTTTGTGAGACCGGAAAGACTGAGGTGTGTTCCTATAGTATCTTTCCAGTAGTCCCTATCTATATAGTGATGTTTTAATTCTTTTAAAACTCTTTGTGGTGGCTTCTATTTGGACCTATTTACTTTTTTATACTTTCTATCATACTATGGTTTTGGGATTTTGGTGTATGCATGCATGGTTGTTAAATTTTTATTACATTTCTACATTGTATGAGCTTGGAAATATATATGTGTGTATAGGTATATAGGGTAAGGCCTCCCATGTTAGTTATATTCTTAAACATTTATTATCTCAGCACCTATCCTGTTAGAGGTAGGCTTGGGGAGTACCATCACATGCCCCATTTGGATGGTTCGTGACAATAACCTCCCATGCGCCCTATGAGATGAGAAAACATTAATCACTATCCAATGAATTTTAGGGATATATAGGTCTCACTAATCACATAATCTTTAAATTTTTCTACCATAATATCATAAAACACTCATCATATCACAACACATAGAATACAAATTAGTTTCATAAACATTTTATCATAGCAGAACCCATAGAATTGAAATGTGATTCATAACCATCTCATTAATTCATAATAGCACAACCCATTGAAAATGATTGAGCTTCATATAAACCTATTCATCATAATCATAAAAAATACATATAATTAATAAGGATGGTAAAATTGGATCATATCGCCCATAAAAAAGCATTAACACTAATGGATGATGTCATTGATAAGTAGAAATTCCATAAAAATATCATTAAAATTTTCGGCTGGAAAATTATGTTTTCATTTCAAAAAAATCATTAAAATGTAAAAAATTATCAATGAACAATGAATTTATTTTATTTAAAATGATTCTTTGAAATTTTTTTATAGATTCATTAAATCAAGGGGTGGCCATTATGGAAGGATATACTCTTCATGTCATATATGTTAATACAAAGAGGTTAATGTGTCACTATGGACAATCCAATTAGATATACATGATAAGGATAATGTATCACCATGGACAACCATTTTCACTTTTTAAATGAATTTGGATTCCATATTAAAATCAAAATGATATTTAGTGGAAACAATTGTCCTCTGAACTTCATTTAGGATGTTCTCTTCTTCAGAATTCAATTCACCTCAATTTTCTACATGGATGACTTTATCCCAAATAATTGTATATTCCTAATATATTCATAATTCATATCTATGTTATTTTACTTCATATAACATCCCTAAATTATTTTCTTCCATTAAAAAAATACCTTATCCTGGGTCATCCCTTTCATAGGTTCATTCTTCATTTTTACATCACATGACATTTTTTATTAATTTTAAACCATTTACATGTCTCTCTATCATGATTATGGTTTAAAAACGTTATTTGAGTTTTTTAACATTACATTTAGTGGTAATTTCAATACAATTGTCTTCTAAAATTACATTCTGATATGGATTGATTTTTTTAAATAAAGTAATTTTTACACCTTTTATCATAGTAATTATTTATAAGATTCAATGTAAAAAAATTCATTTTAAACATTTTTGATATAATAATCATACATTTTTCACTATTATTGGTAAATGGATTTTTTATATTTTTTTCAAACATAAAAAAGATGGCATGAAGGATCTGGGTTCTCAATAAAGGAACAAATCCATTTTAATTTGATCAATTTTCTCTCTAATCATTAAATGGACATTTTCATGAGATTATTAGTAGTACTAGGAAAATTTAGAATAGTTCCAGGGATAAGGTTATGGTTCTTAGAGAACCAGGATGAGGTGCGTGATTGTCACCCAGTTTACCGAACTATGCACCTCAACTATGAGGCACAAAATGTGGGGTTTACTGTTATTTTAATCTTCTGAATGTGTTATATAAAATTTTAATCCACTAAAATTTATTACAGGTTCACTATGAATGGCTTGTGCATGGGTTTTATATCGGTTTTTCTAAATCACACAAGGTGTAATATACTTGGCTAGTAGCTTAGAACGAATAGTGCATGATTTGGAAAACTGTATGAAAAACCTGTGTGCACTATTAAAAGTATGAAATTTATATATTTTAATTCTATTTGTTTTAATTCAAAATACCCCATTATTCAACTCATTTTCACCTAATAGACCACCCTATCTCTCTGTCTTCCCCTCTTATTGTTTTTGGTTGACCTCTCGTGTCCTACATATTATTCTTTCTTCATTGGTTGTGTTAGAACACCCTTAGTATGTATAATAATTTTATCTATTCATTATTGTTTTTTCTGTTCCATATTTTTCAATATCCACATGTTAGATAATGTACCCAGTTTTCATGGGTTTTTTTTTCTAGTTTTATAATTTATCTCATTACATCCAAAATATGAGGCTGAAACTAGATGATGACTCTCTTATATTGATAATATATATGATCTATTATCTTCACCTAAAGATATAAATATTCATTAATTGTGTTAGTGTGTCACATATAAGACATTATATGCATTTCTTGTAAACTTTTTAACTCCTATAATTAATCACCTCAACCATGAATTTGATATTCCTAGAGTCCCTCGACACTATAGAATGTTGATAATCTCATCTCTATCAACCCTTTTGGGGTTCATCAAATTAAGTTTCATTGAAAACAT
Source organism: Viscum album (assembly GCA_963277665.1). Taxonomy (NCBI): domain Eukaryota; kingdom Viridiplantae; phylum Streptophyta; class Magnoliopsida; order Santalales; family Viscaceae; genus Viscum; species Viscum album. Next base: position 880,746,733 of record OY728129.1, on the reverse strand, counting down.
TTCCTCTCTTGTAACTAAAACATGTATATGTTTCCATTTGTTCTATACTTTAAAAGGAATAAACAAAATGAATTTATTAAATTGGTAAATGGTGTGGAAATGTCACATGAACCTTTTATCAAATATTATATTATTTTTTATTGTTGTTATGAACTGAGAACATTTTAATGTTGTGGCATACCTTAAGAAATACATTGATTACTGACCCAAAAAACCTTTGATGAACTTATATAATGAAAAAAAATCATTTAAGTTTATAGAATGTAGTAAACACACTTATATTTGGATAGTTTCTTAGATTCATGAAGACCTCAACTAAACACTTATGATAAACATGTGAACTCCAAAAAAATTGAATGGCTGTGATGAGATCCTTTGATTGAACTCGTTTTACTTATACACAAAAAGTGTTGGATGGTCTCCATGGAATCAAATTATGTCTATCCCAAGAATAGCTTGGATTTTTCCACAGGCTCAGTTAGAAACATGTTGGGAGGAATTCCATGGGTTTTTCGTCATAATTATACTCAAACCACATAGAAAAGAATCTCAATTAATCGATATGAGTGGGATCACAATTCTAAATTCATTGATGTGAGGGGTCTCTTGAAGGTACAATTTCATTATTGTAATTGGATTAACTGGCTATATACTTTGGATCCCATGATGAATAATTATCATATGCTGAGAAACAACTAGTTTAGGAAGAAGCTGGTAGGGTCGGCAAGGTATCCCTTCAAGATGCAGATCTCAATATGGTTTATATTTATTTTTTCAATAAATTTAATATTCATTCATAATGTAAATTTTATATTCACATACTAGATTTTCATATACACCTTTGGTGTTTGCCTATTGAGTTTTAATAACACCCAGTTTCGGCTATCATTTAGTATATTTGAAGACTTCATGGATAAACTAAAGTATAAGGGGAAAATCCCACATATGGGATATTGATTTATTTTTATTATGGGATATTGGAACTATATGACAAATATTGTGATAAGGATTCCCATAGAGAAATAATTTTTTCCTAATTTTTCATTACTTTTTATATGATGGTACTATTGTATGCCTACTACTATGTCTACATGTCTCATATTTTTTATATCCATGACATAATCCTTATATATTGGTTTTAATGATTTAGTATTTTATTTGTTATCTAACACATAATTTCCACTATGTTTATTCATTTATGTCCTACTATTTTATTCAACACTATGTTGTGTTATGATAAATTGGGTGTAGTCTCCCTATAATAACATTATACAGCCTTAAAACTAGTAAGAATAATTTTGAATATGGGGTGATGTTCTTGAGGACATTTGGCCCATAGCTTTAATGACTTATGTGTTAATAATTCATGGGATATCAGAAAATGGCACCTGGTGTTTCTTTTCCTTTGACATATTTTTCGGGGTTGGTCAACATGAGAATAGGAAGTGTATGATATTGGTAATGAGCTTATTCCTAAGAGTTCCTAACCCATGTACTAGGGAAAATTCAAATTTCCATGAATGAGAATTTTTTTCAAAATATTGTAGGTTACTGTTTTACTGTGTCAAAGGATGGTCGATGCTCATTCTTTAGAATGTTGTGTTTTATTTATTTTTACCCCTAGGTTGGTTTCAAAAGGAACCATTATCTCTTTTATCATTATAATAATTCAAATGTTTATATTCTATTCTATGAATATTTCATTTATTGATTGATTTTTTATTATTGTATGAAAATTTATTTCTATGTTAGTAATTTATAATGTTTCATGTAGAAAATAGAAAATTTTGGTTACATAATATATTTCGATCAACCTAAAAGTTTTTTCTCCACAAAATATGATGATGGAACCATAAATAAACAATTTTCACATGGTTTAATCTATGGAACCATGGATACATAGATGATAAATTTCATTTTGGGTTGATAAATAGACTGTCAATTAAAATTTATATGGTTATTACTATATAAATTGGGAATGTAATTTCATATAACTAAATAGTCTTATATGGACTTATTATATTCTAAGAACAGATGTCAATGGATATTTGAGGATGAATAGAATATTAATTTAATCTTATAATGGTTATATTTTTATAACATGAGAATGAAAATATATAGAACTAGTCTGTTAAATACTCACTTGATAACAGAAATATATAATGTTAAAAATTATATTTATGATTAAATGGGTTTCCTAATTGAAACATAAATAGTGAGTTCCACTATAATATGAAATTGAATCCCTATATAACTAAACCATTATTATTAAATCATGAATATCACCCTTTTACCTGACTTTAGAATCGGGTAGTTTTGTATTATATATGTTGTAGTGATGGATCATGCATGTCTTGTTGATGTATCTTTAATCACATCTTATATGTATCTTATTTGATGCATGTCCCTATTATTTTAGATTCATGACTCCATGATGGCCAATGGTAAAATACCCCAGAAGGTGGTGATGCCCATGATCCTATTGTGTTGTCACCTAATTTTCTTATAGTACCACCTATGGAAATACCCATAGTTCCACCTATTGTTCTCGGTTTGGGAATTGGAACTCAAAAAAGAGATGGTTATCTATGTCATGTATAGGATATTAATGTATCTACATGACCTAAACTAAATATGATATAGGCGATGAGGTATTTCCAAAAACAGTGCACTCCATCCTTATTGGGATAAAGAGTTCATCATAAACAAAATATTGGGTAGAGGATATGCTTAATTTTTTTTTGAGAATATCAATATTCCTTAAGGGTATTGAATCAAAATGTGTATATGCTTATTGTAATGACCGTGAAATTGTAAAACATTCTTACAAAGGATTATTTTCTTTGAAGAATTGGTTGGAGGGACTTCTGCGCTAATATATATGACTACTTCTCAGAAATATTGATAGATGATTGAGAAAGGGAATTAATTCATATGGAATAATGAACTATTCCCTTCATTTATTGTTCATATTTTTTCACTATGTTCAACAAAATTATGCCTAATTATTTTATAAATGAGCTGTATATGGTGAGAAATTTCGAATATGGGATCTAATATGACATCTGACCCTAGGAGATCATTTTTTACTAAATATTTTCTTTGAAATGGTGAACCAATCCCTCATATATGAACTTATGATATGGGAAGTTGAGTGTTTGGGACATGTTATATAATCACCTAGGAATGGAAGTTGGTTTTCAAGTGGGATAATTTTTCAAATAGATACTTATCCTGAAACCAATGGTATTTTGAGTATATTCACAGACATATATTTGGTATCCCATCAATATCAATCGTTGAGTCTGTCATGACCCACTCCATCTAAAGACACCCCTCCTGAACTGGGAATGGAGAAAAAGAGAAAAATTCCCCTGAGTCCCACATCTAGGACCTAGTGTGGTGACCATCACTATGGGTATACAATCCTACAAAATGGGAGACATTGCCCTTTTTAATGAAACAAGATCACAAGATAAGATTTTTCACCCCCAAAAAAAACTCAAGGACATACATATATAAAAGAAATCCAAAATCCATCTCACATTTGTGTTTATGAATAAAAATGATACAAATGAAATAAAAATCTATGGTATGTATGAAATTTAAATCTATGAAGTGACAGAACAACTGTACCAAATTCCGAGAAAGATAGCACAATAAGATCCCCATGGTCCTCCTTGAAACTTGAATGTAGTTATATGTATGTAGGGTGAGAATAAAAGTATACTTAGTTCAAAAACCCAAATTCTATCATACCCATGTGAAGATATAATACTAATACTCCTGTGAGAAAATAGAAGAGGCGAAATATCACTTAAGATGGTATAATATCCACCCCATACTCACTAAGTTACACTCACCAAACATCACATGTCAAGTAGTATAATGTATTGAAAATCATCGATAGGGTAACTTGCACCACTTTTCCACTGATTATCCACTCTGACACCATAATGAAAAACATCACGGTGCTCCCACATCTTCCAAAAAAAATTAAACCTTTCCCCTTCTGCACACACCTGGGCCTCACAACCATGACACATCCTACCCACATGCACTTGGGCCACTACCATAATACATCCCGCCCGTAGTGACCTATCACACTACCACAACACATCCCGCATGCAACCACCTATTCCACAACCACAACAAATCCCACCCATATACACCTGGTCTACACCGTCACTTCAACTCAGAGACACATAGGTTTCACAACACATCGCATCATGATGACACATTGGAATCAAATCTAACCCTCACACAACTAGGACTAATTAGCCAAAGCCTTCATGAAGAGTCTTGGGCTATTCTACCTTGAAGAGGGAGAAGAGAAGGGAGTGTGGCCAATAAAGCATCAACCCACTGAGATGTTTGGGAAATACACCATACCCCAGGACAATGGGGGCATTATTCACGTGGTCTAAAACTTGGGTTGGTGGAAATAGAAATCACGAGAACATACACTGTTTGTATATATATAGCATCAAGTACTCTATCTCATCATATGGAATTCACAAAAACTGCAACATCAATATGAATTTATTAGTATCTGATACATCCACTTTAGGACTTGATAAATTAATGTGGATTAAAAAATATCATTCGCTTAACACCCATTCATTTCATTATTTATCATTAACTATAGTTAACTGTGAATCCCATTGTTTATGTTTTCATTGAGAAACCCCTTCCCATTAACCATAACTACTCATTCCATCATAGCATTATTAACTATTTATTTTCTCCATCACTACCCAGGAAAATATGTAAAAGAGACACATAAATTTCATCATAATAAAAGAAACACAATGGAAGGAGAACCATTGTAAATTAAACCACCTCACATTACACTTTATTTATCACCCATTCATGACATAACATACTGATCCTCAGATATGGGTAATCATTCTATTGGTTACTAATTTGGAGGAGAACCCATTCTAACCACTTCCATTATCATTTTTCAAAGTCATTCCATATAATAAATCCCCTCCCCAAGAAAACCGAAAACTCATAGCTGATCCCAGCAAAACAACTCATCACAACCAAACTTGGTAGCCCTGCTATATAACCACCCAATTCCCATCACATCCATAGACATAATCACATCAAAACCTGATCGTATCCCCACTACAAAAAACTCCCATTCGATTATTAAATAAATCATTATCTCAAATTGATATTCCATTACACTATCCAAACCACCCCACAACATATAAAAATGCAGAAAATCATACCACCACAGAACCCAATTTTTTTTTAAATTTAACAAACCATACATTCATTAATTATAGTTGTTAACTTTTTGGGTTATCATAGATGGTAATATCATGGGGACTCCATTTATTATCTAGGTATATGTGGTAAGAAAATTTAATAAATAAAATTTAAAAAAAACACCATTCATTACATAGACCATCCCATGTGTAGAAAAATACCCCCAAAGACCATGATTTTCAGTGGGATGTTTATCCTTTATAATTCACAACAACAAAAAAACACAAATAAAAAGAATATCATATATCACATTTCCCCAGACCCTGCATATTTATCTTAAAATGATTCAATTATTACTATTTAGTTTGGATCCAACTATCATCAAATGGGAAACATTCGTACACCCACTCGTATTATACACACCTAAGAGGGTTGAAGGAAAAATACTTAGAAAAATAGATGATCGAAACATCCTAATTTCACTAAAGTAGGGGAACACATATAGTTGGAAGATACTCTATAAAAAACTAGATACAAGATATATAGCAAAATGAATGACTCCACAATAAAGAAATATTCTAGGGACTTTCGGTATCTAGTGAAATGGACGAAAACAAGGAATATAAGATCTCAACCTTATAAATTCCATATCCTAAATCAATATGAGAAATTGATTTTTAGAGACAATAAAGGAGTATATTGACCAATAAAATGAGGTCTGGAAGTCAAGGAATGCATTAGGTTTTTAGAAGATAGATATAATTTACAACACCTCCAAAAACTATTGAATATTGTATGGAATTCATTTTACCTCAAGGAAAACGTTAAAGGGAAAAAATATAGGAAGTCAGAAATAATATTTAGAAATCACCATTGGAATGACCTACTGATGGATGTGTCACCGCTAGAAAAATCACATTTGTATGATCACCTTTGTGAGTCACCATTCAGAGAGCAACCGGTGTTAGACACCGATGCATGTCACCACTTTGAGTCACTGGTGCGAGCTACCAGTTCGAGTCACCCTTGTGAATCACCGTCACAACCTTCTATTGTGATTCACTATTTAGACTCACCATCACGAGCTACCATTGCGAGTAACCATTGCAACACACTATTGTGACTCACCATTGCGACTCACCGTTGTGAACTACTGGTGTAAGTCACCGTAGCGACTCACCATTGTGACTCACCGACGTGACCTAGTGTTGGAAAAATTTTAATTTTAAAATGTGATAAAAAAAGTCCCCTTGACCACTAGGAACACTCAAAACCCTAGATTTTGAAAAATTAAGGGACCAAAGGGGTCCTTGAAATTACATTAGATACCTATCAAACAATTATTACCCTCAAGAATTCAAAACCAACCTAGATGAAAATAGTGGGGCTGACCGAACAACCACTCCATGAGATACCTCTCAAGTATCTCTTTAAAAGATATTCATCTCTAAAAACCAAAAAATTTAACGTTCAATGATAAACCAAAATGTGCTGTTTGAATGCTAGGGTGGAAACCTCAACATCCAAGAACTCCTTCTCCTATATATATACCCAAATGACCATGAAAAACACCACATGATCACAAGGAACACACAATCTCAAACACATGAATAATATAATCTCATCCTCTATGTTAATATTCAATCTACTCTAGGTAGCACAGACTCTACCGAACAGGTTTAATCACATCACAGTTAATGCGTTTCAATTAGATATCTAGTATTACCCCTTTCACATGTCAGGAAATTTTCTTACATTGCACCACCCACATCTCAACACAAGGGAAAACAAATATTTTCATAAAACAAGGTTTAAAATTTACGTTTATATAAAATAATATAACAGGGAAAAACACAAAAAAACATTAGGAATTAAGCATGCATCTGCCTTCCCGCTCCAAATAACTCTTCTACAGGTCACCATGCCTCCATAACATGTGAAAAAAAGGAATGGTCCATCCACATAGAACCTTCTCTTGTTGATCCTGGATATCTATCAATCATTCCACATATATCATGTCATATTCGATATCTAAAAATCCCCATTCAAGGACATGGGAGTCATTGTTAAGATATCGACAAGGTTGATAAACATGAAAGATGGTGTGGATCCTCTACAACTACAGTGGAAATTCAAACTAGTTTCCACCTCACCAAATTTCCCCAACACATCAAAGGATCCAATGAACATGGGATTAAGCTTACTCCATCTGTCAAAACACTCCTACCCACATCGAGGTGAGACCTTTAAGAACACACGGTCCCTAACCTCAAGGTGTAAATGAGTGCCAAAAGCATAATAAAACCCCTTATCAACGTGTTAGGTAAAAAATGTATCCCGATCCAAGAAAATTGATCTAGATACTCCATGTAGTTTCCCCACCTCTTCGACATACCTCTCTATCAAGGCATCCACTACACCCAAATCCTTGATTTCTAAGAAGTGAGATGATTTTTGTTATCCAATCCACCACTACCCAGATAACATCATACCCTACCTGAGTCTAGGTAAACATGTGATTAAATCCATCGATTTCACTCATGAACATCCAAGGGTTTCAAAAACCATTGGGAATGTGGTTCTCAGAATTCAACTACTGGTAGGCCAAGCATTTTTCCATTAACATTGCCACTGCTTGTTTCATACAAGTCCACCAAAATAGAATCCTCAAGCCAAAGTACATCTTGGAAACTCCGCGATGTATGAATAAATGTGAGATATTAAATTTATATAGGAATCCCCAATGCATCTCTATCGGGACCAAAAAAATTCCCTGAAACAACATTTGGTTCTGACCGTCATCTGACCATCCTTCCAGAGTATCACCATGGTAAAAAACATCACATATAACCTCTACCTAGGAGTCTCCCCACTTGAAATTCTCTACCTACTGTATCAGATAAGAATACACTGTCATCTGGAACAAATAGCCTTTGCCACCATCCATTCCCATGTCTTGGTGCAGGGATTCCAACTCATACGTTGCCTTCCAATCATATATAGAATCACGAACAACCCCACTCTATGACATCCAGCTCAATGCATTGGGCATAACATTCCCATTTCCTAAGGTGTATGAGATCTAAAAATCAATTTCTTAAGGAAACTCCATCCACATCTTATTTTTTAAGTTTAGATCTCATGAGGAAAAGATGCAACTCAAACTTCTTTGATCCATGAAGACCACAATTCACTCCCCAATTAGTTAATGTTGCAAAAACATCCGTACAAAAACAACAACTACTAGCTACATATCATCGGTGGAATAGATATTTTTATGGGGAAATAACATCCTAGACCCATATGGGATCACATCCCATTGTTGCATTAAGACCCATCCTAATTGCAGACTAATATCATTACAAAACATCTCAAACATCACCCATTCCTCTGGAAACTGGAGAACTAGAGCATCGACCAACTTTCCCTTCAGATAACTGAACACTTTTTGGAATTTCTTACTCTAAAAAAATATTTGGACCTTTTTTCTAGAGCTATCAATGGAGCTCCAATTCGAATGAATTCAGGTAAAAACCTCATGTAATATCCCACAAGACTAATAAAACTAAAAAACCTCTACCACATTCTTGGGTGTTTCCTAAGAAACAACTAATTTAACCTTCTATGGGTCCATAGATACACACTAGTGGGATACCACATTCCCATGGAAATGAACTTCCCATTTTCCAAAACCTGGACTTGGATAACTTTTTATAGAGCTGGTGGCATCGAAGTACCTACAAGATGGAACTAAGATGCAGAATATGCTACTCCTCTGTCTTCAAGAAGATTAGGATTTTATCGATGTATACGAGAATGAACTAGTCTAGGGACTAATGAAATATGGTTTTTAAAATCCCCATGAACATGAATGGATAATTCTCAACAAATAATGGAATGACTGCAAACATGAAGTGCCCATACTTACATCTAAAAGCAGTCTTTGGGGTATCAGAATCTTTCACCCTCAAATGGTGATATCTAGACCACAAATCGATCTACGGAAAATAACTCACCCCTATCAACTAGTTGAAATGATCATCTATCCTTGAATGAGGTTAATGGTTCTTGACCATTACCCAATTCAACCTCTGGTTGTATATGAAAAACCTCATACCACCATCTGCCTTCTTTTTGAACAACACCAGAGCACACTAACGATGTCACATTGGTCTGAATAAAGCCCTTCATTATTAGGTCATCTACGTGGAGCCTCAACTCCTGTAACTCATATGGTTCTATCTAATAAGGATCCACCCAAATTGGAGAATCACCAGGCTATAGGTCTATCAAAAACTAAACATCGTGTCGAGGCGGTAGCGTCACATCCTCCTTGGGGAAACATCCAGTAAATCTAAAATGACTCCTAGAACCTCTACTATCCCAATATATGCTGATTTCACTAACATCATAAAAAATAATGAATAAAAAATCACTATACACTGACTACCCACCTAAAAACTCATTTTACTAATGAAATACACACACCGGACATCCAAATCTGAAGACAAAACTCTTCTCTAAAAATCATTTGATAATAGTGAACATGGAATATATCCAATCGATGCCAAGAATGAAATAGTATGGTGTATTTTGTTGTAAGAAGAGATCCCCATGGGACTGATGTTGCACCATCATCAATCTACATCACTGACACACATCAAATAAGATTCTATGGCCTCCGACTAGCGTACTCAACACTAGGAAAATGGGAAGCCTCTCTATGTCTAGTCCCACAGAATGGTCTATAATGGGTGAAAAAATGGATTGCGAAGCTCCAGAATTATACAATGAAAAAGAAAGGTCACTAAACAAGCTCATAATACCTCTGATGATATATGGACATGATGGAATTGATGCTTCTATGGTCTGAAACTGACTACACCAAGAACCAAAAACCCTCTACTAATAATCACCTACATGAAACTGCCCAGGTAGAGGTCCTCGAGGAACACCCTTAGGTCACCCTATACTGGTTCCTTCTCCAATATATAGATCATTCTCCTAATATTCCTACTGCTAAAATGGCCTAGCTATAGACCACTACTGAGGATGTATCTAAACCTATCCACCTCCACTATATTGAGCTTGAATGGTCATTTGACTCTAGTTTTGAAGATGGAAACAAACCCAAAGAAAAAAACATCATCCCCAAATAGAAGGGAAAGGCATGAGGACCATAAGGTCGAAATGGAAACTGCTAAGGTCGATACCCTATTGGTTAAAACCTCAATGTCCCTAGCACCATACACCTCATACTGGTAACCCTTTCTCTTGAAGAAATTTTCTCTATCACCTCTCATAGTATACCTTCTCACGAGTGCATCCAATCAACCACTTACTTCATATTCTAGACCTCAAAGTACATCAACAATGTAATTGGGGTAACTACATACTGGATAAAAGTATAAAGTGAATCATATAGACATCTCAGACTAGACTCCTCATAAGAAAATAGATTCATGTAAAAACAAAGGACATCCTTGGTATTAATCCCCACCTCCCATACCGATATACTCCCCGGATGGAGGGAGAGTAACTAATACCTATTATTTTCATTAATGGTCGATGAATGGAATTCTAATTAAAACTCCTTATTCAAATAGACCAACAGAACACCAACCTCCTTATCTCCCCTAGGTAAAATGTCTACCACTAATGTGTAACTCCCCACATCAGTCTCACTACGAAAGAAACCAGTACTCTGTCAGAGCCCAGATCAAACAGAAGGTGATCTCAAGATTCTCAATCCATCTCTCTATCTCCATGTTCGGTACATTTACCTCATACTTTTGGAGTGAATGTCCCTTGAATGTGCATAACATTCTATTCCACTAGTGATCTCCCTCCACTGGATCAATCCTCCACTGATCAACTAGATCGGTCTGATGAGCTACAACTTTCCAATCCATGGGCAGATGACGACCAGGTCTCATAGCTGAAAATAAAAACAAGGATTCCCTAAGCCCATATTTTAAGGATTTTCTTGAAAATTAAATTTAACTTGTTTTACTAATTATTGATTTCAAATTACCAAAACACCTTTCAAATAGGAACAGAAATCATTATGATTCATGTACCTTTCCTATGGTCTCTACCCTAAAAAATGGTGTTGATAAAAGTTTTCATTGGGTTGGCTCAGGGTCCATTCATCGAATCAATGGGGATAAAATTTAGTTTCATAGCTGGTCTTGCCAAGAAAATGTCACACACCATGATCACCAGACACAGTTTTCCTACCAAGCCATGGAATATTCAATATTCCAAAATCCAAAGTACATCCTATCTCTAAACCATAATCTTTGATAACATTTTGTCATGACACCCTCCCTCCAATGATTCCCCTACTAAGTTAGAAATGGAGAAATATATATAATGGCTCTGAGTCCCACATCCAGTAGGCCTCGGGGTGGGGACCTGGATCAAGGTTATACAATCTCCCAAAATGAAAGGGATTTACCTTCTTAAAGGAAAAAGATCATGATAAAATATTTTTTAACCCAAAACAATCCTTGGATACACACACACACACACACACATATATATATATAAGAAATCCAAAATCCATCCCACATGAATGTTTAAAAATAAAACTATTACATATGTTATAAAACTTAAATGAATGTACCAAATGTAAAGATAATAAATGACACAAGAAAGTATCAAAATTTCTGAGCTAGTACCGTCCAATATGGTCCCCATGATCCTCCTGAAAAAATGAATAAACATTTATATACATAGGTTTATAATTCAAGTATAACTTGTAGTAAAAACCTATGTCTCTAATTCACAAGTGAAGAAAGCATAAAAATTATCCTGTGAGAAAATATCAGAGCCAAAATATCACCTAAGAAGTTATAATAACCACCATAACCCCACCATGGAACACTCGCCAAATAATGAAAGTCAAGTATTATAATATAAATCACAATGATGATAGGGTTCCTCAGACCACTTTCCCATTGATTAGACACTATCAAACCATAATGGATAATGTCATAGCACTCACACCTCTTTCGAAAAAATCGAACCACATCCTACTTGCACTCACCTAGACCTCATAACCACAACACAACCCACCTGTAGACACCTGGTCCACCACCACAACACATCCCACCCACAGACACATGGGTAACTACCACAACACATCATGCCAACATACACTTGGGCCACTAACCTAACACATCCCAACCGCAAACACCTAGTCCACAACCACACATCATCTTGAAGACACCTGGGAAGCATAACACATCTCATCCCAAAGACACCAGGGAAACCAAACTCACCCGCACACACCTAGGCATCATGAACTAAAACCTTCTCGAAGAGTCTTGGATTATTCCATCAGGAAGATTGAGCATGGAAGATTGGGTGGTCATCCATCCATCCTCCCACAATGATGTTCAAGAAACACTACATCCCTCTTGAAAATGGGGTAGTTCAGAATATGGTTCATATCTAGGGTGGGATGAGAATAAAAATCACAAGAATATACAGTGTATGTATATATATAATATCAAGAACTCAATCCCAACCAATGGGATTCACAATGACTGGTACCTCTATATGAATTTATTAGTATCAGTAATAATCACCTTAGAAGTTGATAAATTAAAGAGGATTTATATTTCTCTTTTTCTTAACACCCATTCATTTCATTATTTAGCTTTAACAATAGTTAACTGTGCAACCGTTCATTTAAAATTTCATTGAAAAACTCTTTCCCATTTACCAAACCAACTTATTTTATCTGATAATTATTAGCTATTTATTTTCTCCATCACAACCTAAGAAACTAAGTAACACATACAACAACAAGAATCATAAAAGAAGTCACAAAAAGTAAGATAACCATGGTAAATTAACCCACATCACATTCCTCTCTATTAAGAACCCATTCATGACATAACACATCAATCCTGAGATATAGTAAATCTTTTTTACATGTTAATAATTTGGAAGATCACCCATGCCAACAACATCCATTATCACTATTCAATGTCATTCCACCGAATACATATTCTCACCATAAAAACCCCCAACTCAAAGCCGCACCCAACGACACATCTCATTACAACCAAATTCATCATCCGTGCTACATAACCATGCTATCCTGTCATGTCTTGCGACATAATCATATCAAAACTTGATCACAACCTCACTTCACAACACAACTCATCCATTCAACAATCAATCAATCTCTCAACATGAGATTCCATTACACCTTCTGAACCACCCCAGAACACATAAAAGTGCTGAAAAATACACCACCATAGAAACTAAACAAAAAATATTCATATTTAACAAGTCATATGTTCTTTAATTCCACCTTTTAACTTACAGTGTTATCATAGAATATAAGATCATGGGGTATCCATTTATTATCCAGTTATACTAGGTTAGAAAAATTCCATATATAATCGTTCAATGTAAAAAAACAACATTAATTCCATAGACCATCCCACACACACACAAAGACCCCAAACTTACATGATTTTCAATGGGTTATTGTGCTAGTATAATTCAAAACAACAACACTACTGGAAGGACGACCTATACCCACGGTTCAAAACCGTGGGTATTGCCCCCAAAACCATGGGTATATCCTATACCAATGGTTTTGGGAACTGTGGGGCTGAGAGGTGTCACAATAGGGGTCTAAAACTATACCCACGGTTTTCTAAACCATGGGTATAGGGATGTCATAGTGTGACACACCGCGGTACAACGTGGCACAACACTGTTCCCAAGGTTTGCAAACCGTGGGGATTTGTATTCTAAAAACATAAATGGTGGGATTCGACAATGCGATGCTACACCTGCATGCTGCCCTCTCTAACCAGCCGAGAAAACAACGTGTTCAATATATAAATATATATTTATATTAATATACTAATATATCCGCATATCTAAAAATGAGGACGACAGGAATCAAACGCAGGACCGGTTAGAGGATATAAGTCATCGGACCAACTAAGCTACGAAAATCTTGTTACTATGTTAAGAAATCTATTTTCTTATATTAATTATAAGAAATTTATTAGAAAAAAAACTCGGCGAGATTCGAAAAGTGGATCTCCTTTAAAACACAAACTACCTGAAAAACCAACCTACAGATATTATTTGTATTTATATGTGAATTTTTGTAATGATATTAATCCAAACCGTATTCCCGCCAATTTTTTTTGTTTCACCGCGTAATTTTTTTCCCGGCGGGAATGCTATACCCATGGTTTGGCCAAACCGTGGGTATATGTCTTTAAAAAAAACCCCAATACCCATGTATTTTCAAAATCGTGGATATAGGTCTTATGAGAAAACCATATACCCACGTTTTGGCCAAAAACATGGGTATATATCTTAAAAAAAACACATATACCCATGGTTTTGCAGAACCGTGGGTATTGGTCTTTTAAAAAAAATCTACGCCCACAGTTTTGAAAAAAATGTGGGTATAGATGACCTATACCCACAATTTTGGAAAACCATGGGTATAGGTTCTTATATAATCCCTATGCCCACAGTTTTCCAAAATAGTGGGTATAAGGTACCCTATACCCACAGTTTTTTAAAGAACCGTGGGGATAGGTCCATTTTCCAGTAGTGCAACCAAAATCAAATAACATTCATATCATATAACACTTTTCCAAAGCCCATTAATATTGATCTTAAAGTGATTCAATTATCTCTATTTAATTTGAATCCAACTATCATCACATATGAAACATTCGTACACCCACCCTCATGATACATAACTAAGTGAGATGATGGAAACCTACTTGGAAGAAGATACAAGCAAAACTTCTAGGTATCCCTAAAATGGGGTGCACATGCAGTAAGAAACGCCTCTAGGGATAATAGATTCAAAATTTATAGCACAATGCATGAATCATTGGGGAAGAAATGTTATTGGGATTTTTAGTATCAAGATAAAGTGATATGAAATAGGAAGAGAAGATCTATCATATATAATTCCCAGATCATAAATCAATGGTATAAATAATTTTTAAAATTCAATAGGGTGGAATTTGACCAAGACCACATGGTTTGGAAATCAAACGAAGCTTGAGGTTTTTAGAAGATAGATATGATTTTCAAAAGCTACAAAAACCAATAAATATGGTATTAATTTCATTTTATGTCAAAGAAACGTTAAAGGAGAAAACTATAGGAAGCTAGAAACACTATTCATGACTCAACATTTGAATGAACCACAATTGTACAATCTACCATTGGATGACTCACCAATGGGTGAATCACCATTGGATGAGTCAACGGGGTGAGTCAGCAGTGTGAGTCACCATTATGTGAGCTATCAGTGTCAGTCATTATTGTGAGTCACCGATCTAAGTCACATGTTTGAGATACTGGTGCGAGTCACCTTTGTGACTCACAATCATGAAATACATGTGCGAGTCACCATGTAGACTAACCACTATGAGCTACTAGTGCAAGTCACTATTTTGACTCATCGTTGTAACCTACATGTGTGATTCACCTTTCAGAATCACCATTGTGACTTACGGGCATGACCTACTATTGGAAAGATGGAAATTTTTAAAAGTGTTGAAAATGACACCTTGACCTCCCAGAATACTTCAAACCCCATATTTTCCCAATGCAATGGATTAGATAGGTCAATTACATTATAGAGTCGCATGATGAAAAAATATAGTAGAGATCTAGTAGAGTGTCTATCATATGGTAGAATGGTCAATTCTAGAGAATTTATAAGACATTTCCACTGATTTCTAGTGAGATATGATTTTCAAAAGCTCCATGTTCTAGTGCAGGTTTGTGGAAGCACACTGAGCATGAAGCTAGAGTACCAAAAACTACTTAGAAAAAGGATGGGATTAAGGTTAAGGAAAATAGATACAGGTTTTATAGTGCCAGAAGATATTTCCTTCTCAAGGAGGTATGTTAGATGATTTGGGAGGTGGATCTAACTAGTTACACGTAAAATGGACTGCTTCTGAAAATCTTATTTCTGGTCCATCAACAATATGAAGTGTGATATTATTATCATCCACATTAGTATCTAATTTGTTTGACCCATGCGATTCACAGTAGTTTATATATATTTCTTAAATGGGGATTATTTATCTTAGTATTGAACTATTTTTTGAGGTTATATCTATTGACATTCTATTAGTACTATGGTAAGATAATGTTCACTGATCCAAGGAGTGCCTATTTTTCATAGCAGGATTCCATTACATTTAGAACCTTTTCATCATTGAGTAGATAGTATTTGACAAAATTTTCAGGATGGAATTGTTAGTACATTTTGTAGACCATATTGGTATCTATCATTAGAGGATGTCTTTGTAGTCACGAGATAGAGATTAAATTGTTTATAAAGGAGAGTGTGATGTCCATGAAACATAAGACGTACTTGAGAATCAAGGGTTGAATGGAGTTTCAACACATATTTCCAATCTTAATCAATATTATCAGAAACTACAACATGTTGTCTTTCTTCTTATAGTGGACCTAATTAGAGATGTATTTCCTATAGAATTTCTATGGATACCTCTTAATAGAGAGGTATATTTCACCATCATGCTTTTTCCATGAGTGGATGCATTTTTATTCATATACACACTTCAGCTCCTACAAAGAATCCTTAACTCAAAATGCAGTTAGAGGACTTGGAAAACAATGTATTTATGTGAACTATTATTTCTCCTTGGTGTTCACTGGTGCTTTTATAAAACAAGTACAATTCTACCATAATGTTGTTGGTGTATTAAATGTGGTTCAATCATCTCATAGTAAAGAAATGGCACCCAATTCATCATACAAATGATCTTTTTAATAAACTACTAGGAGCTATGGTCATCTTGAAGATTAATGTTATATTGTTATTTCATTAGGTGTCATTCATCCCTTTGGATGTACCAATTATAGATTTTAGAAGAAGGTATGCCTTATAAATGTATTAGGTTATGATATTTGGTCTAACCAACACACCTTCAATCATTTTGTACATGATGAATCGAGGTTTCCATTCATATTTGGATGAATTTATAGGGGTTATTTTATAGATGATATCTTATTTTACACTTAGACTCTACATGATCATTCCAAACACCTTGATATCATATTGAATACATTAATGGAGAACCGACTATATGTTAATCTCATTGAATTCTCTTTTTTTATCTATAGAGGTCTCTACCTCGGTCTTATCATACCTAAATTAGGAGTATTTTTGTATCCATACAAGGTGATAAATCTTGATTATTGATAGAATCCTAAGAATATATTTGTTATTTTAATACTATTTGAACTAGAAGGTTACATTTGGATCTCCGTAGATAAATTTTCACTCTTTGGAGCACCATCTATATGTATGTCAAAGAAAGTTGTGAAGTTCACATGTTCTAAAGTTTTTGAGGACCTTCTAGAGTTGAAAAGAAGGATGATTGTAGAACTGATCTTGATATTGGATGGTCATAGAAGGGGTTAGATGATTTATTGAGATGCTTTAGGTGTCACGGTGGGAGATGTTTTGACACAAGGGGAATGAGTCTTGGAATACATGACTCATCAGATAAGTCCTCAAGAGTATAATTATCCATCACATGATTTTGAGTTAGAATATATTCTTAATACCATATTTGGTTGGAGAGATTAAATTTTAGGGGATCGATGTGTTGAATACACAGACTATAAGTGCTATAAATAAATATTCCTTCTGAATGACAAGAATCTTCAGCATCGCAGATGATTCTAATATCATCAATAATTTGTAATTTGAAAAATCATTCAATATATATAAATCTTTTTCAGATAATGACACATTGTGAAGAAATACTCATACTCAGGTCATTTAGACTCAGGTCATTCTTGTGAGGAACCACCCTTGCTTGGTTTGTCGATGAGGATGTAATATTGTATATCCATGGGAGTATTTTGGATCTTGCATTTGTGTGAAGGGAACTATTGTGAGAATATCACCCATATAATTGGAAAATAAATCGTAGATTAAAAATGATGTATCTTGATATGTGATCCCAGTATTGGTTTCCTGGGAATAACAATGAGATGAAATGCTTTTTTACTTGGTTTTCAACCTATCAGTAGGTGGAATTAGAACACCCGCGAATTGTATGAATTTTACATCCATTTCCTACAGTAGATGGATACTGGATGAAGTCATTATGGATTTCTGGATTTTTTTTATGATTTTTATATTGAGGTAGTGATACTGTATGGGTGATCATGGACTGGATGAAGAAGGTCTCCCAGTTTATCTCTATTTAGGAGAACCTCATAGTGGACGTACTAGGTATTCTTTATGTATGGGAGATCACATTCCATCATGAGATTCAAAATATAATCCTATCTGAACAATATTCTATATTAGCCTCTTTGTTTTGATAGGGTTCATAAATGGTTTTGGGTTTACTAGCACATCTAAGTACCATATACCACCCTATGATCAATAGTCTATCTGAGTTAACTATGAAAGTATTTAAGGACATTCTCCATGCATGAATCATATAATTTGGATTATCTTATGAAAATATATTTATTTATTGAGTTTTTTTATAACAAAATCTTCTAATAGACTATCCAGATGGTTAATTATGAGGAACTATACAATAGTTCACTCCATTCACATATATGCTAGTTAAATGTAGGGGATGTAGTGCTACAGGGACCACATCTAATTCAACGAGAATATGAATGGGTACAATAGATCATGAAATATATGGCTATGGAGAGATCTAAAAAATATGTATATTTTTATTAGTATAATCTTCATCTAGAATTTGAGTTTTGGGATCATGTCTTTATGAGAGACTCCCCTAGATTTTGACATCGATAGATAAAAATATAGGGTATAATGGTATCATCATTTATTGGGCACTTCCTTATTTTCAAGAGAGTTAGGCCGATAGTAAATATGAAAACCCTTCTTTAGTAGTGTAGTGATATGCATGACTTCTTCCTTGCTTACTAGACCCAATATTATTACATTAAACCATATCATGTATTTGATTATAATAAATTTCAATTGGAGGCTGGTGATTCTTTTGAAGAGTATCTAGTTCGTATCATTAATCTTTGTCACTAAGACACTCCGAGGAAGGAAAGTTCCATTGGTTCGGGTTCAATATTAGAACGACCATATACAATAGAAGACATAGGAGGGGGAGTTCAATATACATTCCCATTGAGTGTCGTTATTGTTAGATTCAGCTCAAACACCCTCAAAAGATAAAGTTACTGAAGAGTTATTTTAAGGAGGGGAGGTTGTAAGATCCGGGTTTTCCATCGAGGTACATATCTTTTTTAATTATATAAATCCAAGTATATTTTATTAAATGGAAGTGATAATGGGATTAGTGGTGGTTATGTGAGTGTTTAAATGGGTTCCAGGGCCAATGATAATATTTTTGGATAAATGGGATGAGGTTCATCGTTTTCATTACCATGAACCTCAACCATACAGTCAAGAAAGGGAGGAAAGCTATTATTTTCCCCATGTGAATGGGGTATGTAAACCATGAAACCTATACAATTTTTGTGTGTTAAACAAATATGATTTTCAAATATTTTTTCTAATAGTTTCCCTAAATTATGCAAGGTGTAGTTGTCATAAACAGTAGTTTTACATGGTTATAGCATAGTTTGGAAAACCATGTTTCAAAACAACGCACCCTATTAAAAAAATGGAAGTTCTATTTTGACGAATATTGATGTTAAGTCAAAATACACACATTGTTATCCTAATTTACATCAAACAACCCACTATTGTTCTCCCCACCCCTCTTATTGGTTTGGAGGATCTCCCTCATCTTGCATATTATCCTTTCATAATTTATTGCATTGGAACACCCATTGTAATTCTTTCACTCCATTGTATTATTTAATCATTTTTTCAAATCATTTATTTTTTTATCTCTATTACAGATAATATACGCTATTTTCAAGTCATTTTTCTAGATATATAATTTCTCTAATTCCATCCCAAATATGAGGTTGATACTATATGAGAGGTTGTCTATAGGGAAATGGTAAGGGGTATATTATATTTCCCTAAATGACAAGATATTAATGACCAGTACCACTGTGGTGTATTGAAAACATTCCAATAATTTATTCTAAAATATGAAATTAATTTAATTAATCTCATGAACTAGGAAATTGATGTTCTATGAGACCCTTAAAACTGTTGGATGTTTATGATGCCAACATGGACCACTATTTATGGTGTATCTGATTAAATGGCCTAAACCAAGTGTAGTATAGAAATTATAAACATAATTAAAAAAATTAGTCAACAAAATTGATAAATGGAATCACGATCTCATTAGATCTACCTCACTTGTCATAATGGACCAAAGCCCTTATTTTTATTAATTTTTTTATAATCCACCTTTCAATGGATGAGGGTGAACCCCTACATGTCTTGTTGGATTATATGATTAAATGATCCAAAGGTGTTATAGTATTTCATCCCAAACATGACTACTTTAAAATGACCCTCCCCAAAGTCTAGATGATGACATCAGTATCCCACCTTTCATCACTTTTTCGGCTAGAAATACTTGTGCTGATGTTCACATGCCCAGTCCTCATATAAATTCTCATAACCTATCATTTTTCCAAATATATATATATATATATATATATATATATATGATCTGGTGAAACCTCCATCTCTGAGTCATCATATAGATCTATTTCCTCATCGGTGGCTTTTACCCACATCACTGATTCATAAGATCTATCTAGTATAATTGAAATTTCTACTTCAAATCATAAAATTTTTTGTATCCACCTATATTCAAATTTTGATTATATCAATTCTTGGGCCAGATTGTTTCATCATTGTGATCAAAGAAGGATTCTCCTCATACAATGTTATTTTGAGGTTCATCATGTATAAGACTCTCCTTTGACCATTATTTAGATTCACCTCCTTAGTCATCCACTTATATTAAAAAAAATATCATCCTTAAGAGTCTTGGTCAATCAATTTCGTTTTTTCCTATGTGCGGACGCACCTACAAATCAATTTGAGTTCTCCATGGAAGCTATCATATATGTCGATGTAGATTTAGAATCCCCCTTCCTCAATGAATTATACTTTGTTCAGGAATTTATATTTATTTCTGGAAAAGGATGTATTATTCATGATCTATAGGATACTATAATATCTAATATATCCAAGTATATTCATTTTAATTATTAAGAAAATATTTCTTCATCTCTAACTAGTTCTCTCCTTAGTCGACAATTCTAAGGCTTCCTCTTGTCATCTTGTTCCATGTGATCCATCCACACTTCATAATGAGGACCCTTGTAAAAAAGATGATTGGTCTTCTATTCCTAACCTATAAGGCCATTCATGTCATTTAAGACAGTCTCCTAGCCTATCTCAATATAATGGTTATACCAATCTATATTAGAATGCCCCTATTTTTGATCCCACCAAGGAGGGGTTGAAGTTCTCAATTCCTTATCCCAAGGGTACTTGTGTGGAAACCACAATTGACCCCAATCCTCTTCCTCTTGAAATTGGTGTTTCCTAAATTCCACACCCATATTATAAGATGATGTTTTCCCTATGCACAGCATATCTGATCCCAAATAACTGTTCAGACAAACCTTCCCTCCTAGAAGATACCACACCTACTCAAAATGCTTTCATTGTCCTTATTGATCCCGAAGATAATATTCTAAAGCCATATCAGACTCAGGGATGATCAAGTAAATACAAACTTATTCCTCCTCCTAGAAGCATCAATACATGTAATTCAACAAATAATAATATACCAACTTCTAATTCTATATCTATATTTGATACATTCTAGTAGGTGCACCTTTATTCTTATTAATGGTTATATCAATAATCCAGAATTCTAGGGGACCAGGTTCCCTGTAAAAAATAGAGTATATCCATCAAACCATTTAGAGGAAGACTATATTCATTATTTCTATCATGGAATGAAAATTAGTGTCTAAACTCATCAAGGATATTTTATAGAGCATGCACTTGAACTATTTGCATGGGTTTCATTTCAACAAGCATATATGGTTTGTCTGGGATAATCATATCTTGGTTGATTTTATGGAAATGTCCTCTCAACATATCACCATCATGTTCAGAAAATGTAATTTCTTTCTTTTCATGACTATTGTGTTTTAGTGTGTGGTTTCTTAAGGAATGGGTCTATGGGAGTCTCACTTTTTTTCTTTCAATCCCGCCTGATCCATGTGGGTTGGTGGTGGAGATTTTGATATCATTCATTATTCTTCAAATAAGAAGGGATGTGTAATTTATCCAAATAATGGAATGCAAGTATTCAAATCTGTTATTACCATAAAAAATCTTATAGATCATGATTACTCGCCTGACTTCTTCACTTGTTTCAACAACCAATTTGGTTGTACTATATTTTGTATGGACTTGAGGGATTCTTGGGAAAACATCACGCTATCTTAAAGTTCTCATGTTCTTCTATGAATATCCTAACTAGGTATCTTACAAATCTCCCATCCCATAACAATGTATTTCAGAGTGCTGTTGATGTATGAAATGTTTTCATGTAATCAAATAAAATGTTGTATATGGAAGGCTTCATGGATATGACTCTATTCGCCAATATGTCTCCCATGTAGGGACTATCTTGGGTTGGACTTAATGATAAGTTTAAAATGATTAATACTTCCATTATTACATAGCTCAAAGCTCTTCTCATAACAGATTCGAATCCCAAATTTCTGCTAGAGGAAATAATCAACTACACCTTCAACTATAGAGTCAATGGGATAATGGAACATTCCTCCACTTGTCCAGTAAAACGAAATTGTTAGCATATTTTTGTCGATATTGAAAAATTTACTAAGGAGAGATCCATATAAAATTGGATAAAATAAGTGGACATAAATAAATCGTATTTATATGCTTCTGTTATGGAATATTGTTTTGGAGGTTTCCTTAATATGCTTCATGAATATGGATCCCACACTAATTAGGTCAGCATTACTGGCCCTATGGCGATAACATTCTTCACAAATGTTCTTTGAGATTTGTGTCGGTCCCATTAGGGTGATTCTCGTAATTGGGGAGAGGATAATTCAACCCTTGATAGTATTACATGTTCCAATATTGACATGGACTCCCAAAAGATGAGTATTATTCTAGAAGACGTTAAATGCTTTAATCCAAAATGGGTATTTATCCTAATAGTGAATCAGGCCCTAATGGGTTCCAAGGATCATTTTTATCTGATGCATTGGACATTATTAAGTGGGAGTTTTGAATGTGTTCTATGACTATTTTTTGGGTGTCCAACTTCCTTGAGTTACTATAAACACCATTATGTCTCTTATACCTATGGTTAATTAGCATATTGAATTTGTGTAAATCCTCACCATTATTATGTGTAACTCCTCGTACAAAGCGCATTCAACAATACTCCATAAATGGCTATCTAACATTCTATAAATATAGGTTTCATAGGAGAAATATGGATTTACTACATGGATATGAATTCATGGAACCATTGGTATTTCCCAAGAAATGATTTCAAATCCTGATAGAATAGTGGGGGTCTCCAATGTGATGATCAAAATTGATATAAAAAGGCATATGATCGTATGGAATGGTCATTAATTATCAATTTTCTCGAAAATTCTAGGTTTTTAGAATTAGTTTGTGATCCTTTCTTCAAGTTTTTATCATTACCATGGCTCAACAACTCTCTAATAGTGAAAAATATAAACTTTTACAAATCACTAAGGGGTTTGAGGTGAGAAGACCTGTTCTCCCCAAGACTCTTCATCTAGGCCAACAACACCCTTTTCAGTAATATCAACAACGACATTGATGATGGGAAGACAAACCTATTACATTGGCGGTATGGTTTCTATGCGATTTCCCATGTTTTCTTTATAGAGGAAATTCCATTTTGTCTCAATGGTAAAACTAATACCATTGGTAATTTGTGCTAGTTTTGAAAGACTATTCTTACAAAACATCCACATAATCATTACAAACTAAATCAATGTACTTATATCAAATAAAATTTCAATGAGGAGATCCATGTCGATCCATTACAATCTCAGTTTTGTTATAAAAATCCTTCATTTAGACTGTTTATGGGAACCCTTATCCAACAAATGATTTTACATTCATCATTATGAGAATACTATTAAATGGATTTTAGGAAGGATCGTAAAATAGGAATGTATGTTCCCTTATTATGAAATTAACCTCTCCTTGCTCAAGGGTATTCTATACTGAATCTCCTTGAACGTTCTATCTATTTATTGACACCATTGGGCCATTTGGACAACAATTTATATATCCCTTCAATAAGTTGTAATTAATATTTAGAGGAATTAAAGAGAGCATGTGTGGGATACATGTGAAACTCGTGTGGGATGACATCTAGGGATACACCATATGATCCAACAACATTATATTTATGTGTTGAAATTATCTTATTGAATGGGATGATAGGTATTTTTGAACTCATATTTGGTGTATCTTATAGTGTATTTATCATCCTATTCTTGAAAACTGACTATGGGTTATTGGGTGTAGCGATTTATATTTCTACAAGAACATTTATGTGGATGTGAATCTCTTCATCCTTGGTTTTCTTGGTCTAGAATTTATTTTCAAACATGCATGTGACCACCCTTAGTTTATACATGCAAAACATAATGACAATTAGAAGGTTTCCTTCCATAGCATACAGATCGATGATGCCCTGGATCAATGTTTCATCATAGTATCCCTTATAAAGAAGATGACATGATCCAAAATCTATAACATTAAACATTATCCAATTAATATGGAATCGATGAGAATTATAACCTGGTGTAAAGATATATCCCATAAATTTAACTTCCTCTTCTCGAGAATTTGAAATAAATATATCCCCATGGATGAAAACCTTCAGCATATTTTCATTCCCCTCACATTGATGTGTAAATGTTCCATTAATGATAGTCTGAATAAATGATGCATATCATATGTATAAGTGACAGGGATCATCACTTGTGGTCCACTATTTGAATTCATCTAATTTATTTGGATATATTCGGTAATATGGAGGGTATAAATCATGCGATATGGAATCACCTGGTGATATCCCACTGGAAAGGCAAGGGATGTATTTTTTTTCATCACTATTGGTTGTCAGATCATATGGGACACACACAACTACATCCACCACAAATATCTCAACTCAAGTCTCCAATACTTTTTGAATCGTGTTCTTACATCTTCTCTATTTTCTGATCCATCATGCAAAGGGGGTTAGTCTATCTTAGGACATTGAGGTTATTCTCTCACCCATCAAGCACCCAACATATGCATATTCACATAGAAGAGGGGTTATGGGTTTATTGGTGAAATTGAAATCACATCACCATGGTTGGAAAATCAGAACCTATGGTTCTTTCACTAATGGGAATATTCATGGTGGTGTAATTGATTGATACTCTTGGACAAATGTTATCTAATTCTTCTAAACCTATTCTAGGGAGGGAAATTCAGTTGTGGTAGAGGATATTAAGCTTCTTCTAGGGATCAATATCTACAAGAGTTATAACATATCATTATACTATTTTTTATATGACTATTCCATTGTGGTCAATGCATTGATGGGAAATTATGATAGTTTTTGGAATATCATTTATTATATCAGTTCATGAAAATCCATTATCCATTCAAACATTTGAATCATCCACACATGGAAGTAAGGTAACATGTTAACTAAGTTTATTTCATAAAATGGTGACTAAGATGACATTTTAGTGGTGTTATTGGGTATTAGTTATCTTCTAAGTGATTGTGTTGAGTTTGTCTGAGGGGGTGGAAATAGTTTTCACCACCTTCAACCACCATGACTCCCATTTTCTCTTTCACAATATCTAATTGTTTTCATTTTTATGTTTAACATGAATTATCAATTGTCTGTCATAAAGGTCATGGATATAGAATATGACACTTTTATCACATATTATATATTTCTTGAATATATTTATGGAACTGTATCGCTATAATGCTTTAGTCTTCCTTGAGTATGTCATGGGTTCCTGACCTCGATTTCCTTGGGAAAAATTAGAGCGTGACAAACAATTCATTTATTCTTAAACCAAGTGACATACCACACTGGGATTTGGTTAATATAACAGATTCCTTCATGCCATGTCAAAACACTAATGATTCACATGCAATATTCATAAAATTAGAATTCATTGGTGGGATCTCTTAAGATTTATATTGATATCCTCAAACAGAGACTACCTTGGATGATATGAATGAAATCCAATTAGGTTAATCTTGAGATTACCATGCTCATTTCCATGGGCTCAACAAAAATTATATGATGGAATGACACTAGTTTGCTACATGGATTATAATCATACCCCATATCCAACATCTCGATTGATCCCTACAAGTAGGATTGACTTTCTAGGGTTATAGATGTTATGGGTCTCCCATCGATCCAAAGTAATTCATATTCTTGGAAAAAATGATATCTTCCTTAGGACCCCAACTGAATAATGTTTATATTCTATAAGACATCTGAATCAGGACAATGTATGTATGGTTTTCTAGGTATCTAATGAAGTTCATAGGCTTGAAATTATTTATATTTACTTTTTTGCTTTAGTTTTATTATACCTAAGCAATATACATTTCATTTTCATAAACTGGATATTCATTAAACATCATTTTTGGTATCCTAATGAGTTTTAATAATACCATTTTTGGGTCAATTTTTAGAACCTATGAAGGATTCATGGATTCTTATAACAATAAGGTGAAATGTCTAATATTGTATTATTGATTTTGTTTTAGGTTTAGAAAATGAGGGCAGATGACTGATCTAGTGCTTTTGATTCCCATGTAAATTGATAGATTTAGTGTTATTTTTTTGTATATGCTTGTAATATTGTCTTTGTGTTTCCATCAAGCATATTAACGCTTTTGTAAAGAAATTACATCATCCTCATATAGTGATTACTAATTTTTTCTTGAATTTTTTATCTTATAAATTATTGACACACTGTTTATTAAGTATCACTCCAATTTTATATTCACTATTTCATTTCACTGTAATAAAGAGTGTATAGTCTTCCCAACATAACACCATACAACCTAACTATTATTCAGAATCTTATCAAATAAATGGAGGCACTAATGTGGTCATGTGGCCTTCGGTTTCACTTAATTATGAGTGACTCATACCTGATACGTCACAATAAATATATTCTAAAGGATCATGGAAGAAGATAAATGTGTGTATATACCAAAAAAAAATTTGAAATTTTTTACACAGTTTCTATGAGGGATTTTAATATTTTCATTAACATTTACCATTACATTCCTAGATATATTTTTCCATAAAAAAATTCATTATTATTTATAATTTCCATTTCATTCTTCTTATGCCTTGATGGGGTGCCGCTATATATAAAAATAATTTCACTGGGATCATAGCCTTTTGCACAGGATAAACAAATTATAATTTTATATTTATAAGTAATATCAACATTTCCAATAACTATATCAAAAAAATGATAGCTAAAAAATATGTTAACTAGTTATTTGATTTTAGGATGGTCATTGGAATTAGAATTTTCCACTTCCTTCATTGTTGAGATAAGCACTTTTTCTAATTAGGGGATCTTGTTACTCCCTGACTAAAGTTAAGAAATATATTATTCATTAATTACCATCCAACATGAAATCTCATCCCACAATTAAATGGAGAGGTTTCTCATTATATCACTGTTTCCGATGCTTTTGCTAGGGCACGTGCGTCTGTATGATTTGGGGATGATGACGCTATTTATTGCCCCGCATTCCCACATTCCAAAGTCGGGAGACATCCGTCACCTATTTAGGGACGTTTTCTCCTTGACCGAAATGGGATGATGGGATGCCGATTCTTCCTTCTATGGATTCCTACTCAAAACTCATCACCTAGTCCGGGTCTCCCTTATAGTTTTAATGCATTGTTCATGAATCTCTTCCCAGCACCATATCTTTATGGATTCCAGTTAATTACGCTGATTCTGTCAGGACATTCCAAAGGGTCCAGCCAGTGCAGCAACCTTCGGTCTGGGGATTAGTCTCGTTGAACATCACTAGCATGTCTGGATGCTGGAACACTGGAATGTATGAGTTTCTTCCCCTTATTACAGGGTTTCTCGAGGGTGCGGAAGCTCGAGGCATCACACATCGCATGCGGGGAATTATATGCGATAGGTATGTCTCTAATGTTTTCCTCGGCTTACCATGTTTAACATTGGGTATGTCATGAGATTAACATCTATCGGAGAAAGACCGGACAGATCGGAACACTTACTAGAGTGGATCAGATAGGTGTAACCCCCTAAGGGAACAATAATGTTGGGGATAACACGTGGTTAGTTACCTGAGTGCTGTGAAGAGCGGCGAAGAGGTGAATTGGCATGATCTCACAAGAATGTCGAGGCCTGGGTAAGAATTAGGATGGATGAAGGATGGTTAAGTGAAGTTTAGGGGGAATGAGATGGAACTGCCCTGAGGATGATGATTATATTGGGATTGAGCCTCGAAGAGACTTCCTACGTATCCTCATGATAGGGAATCATAGTGTATGTAGTTAAAGATGTAGTATAGGATCGGGGTGTGCATAGAGGGAAATGACCCGATGATATAATAGAGCTTATGCATGGTTAGTATCCTGAGGCTAGTCTGACACCACTTTGATGGACAAGAGATATGGGTCCCGACAAAGGGGACAACAACGACTTACCTCTAGGTTTAGGACAACAATGACTTACCGATGACTGAAGTTGATAATGGTTTGCCAATGAGTAGGGATTACAACAGCTTACCACTGTGTGAGGTTCACAACGGCTTTCCATTGGGTAGGGGATCACAAAATATTACTGTTGGATGGGGGACAAAAGGGGTATACAGTTTAACGTCACGCAGGACAGGGGTGGACCGATGTGTAGTGGTCATGACTAGTGGTTGTTGGGATTGAACCTCATGGAGGCTTCCTACATAGCTTAACTTGGAAAGGATCAAAGTCCAAGAAGTTCAGAATGGGTTGGAACAGACATGAAGGGGGGTCAAAACCAATGGTTGTTGGGATTGAACCTCAGGGAGGCTTCTTACATACCATACCTTTCCAAGGATCAAATTCCACGTAGTTCAGAATAGGCTGGAACTAGAGTAAAGGGGGGGTCATAACCAATGGTTTTTGGGATTGGACCTCAGGGATGATTCCTACACACCTAACCTTCGAAAGGATCAAAGTACATGTAGTTCGGAATGGGTTGGAACTGACGTGAAGGGGGGTCAGATCAAATGGTTATTGGTCTTGAACCTTAGGGAGGCTTCCTACATAGCCCACCATAGCAAGGATCAAAGTCCACATAGTTAGGTATGGGTTGCAATTGATGTGACAGGGGGTCAAAACCAATGGGTGTTGGGATTTATCCTCTGAGAGGCTTCCTACGTACCCCACCTTAGCAAGGATCAAAGTACACATAGACCAGGATGGATCTTGGTGCACCAATGTGAAGATGTTCGGGACCAATGGTAGTTGGGCATGAACCTCAGTGAGGCTTCCAACATACCATTCCTTATCAAGGATCAAAGTCCTCATAGTTCAGGTTGGTGTGGGCGAACCGCCGTGAAGAGGGTAGGAATGACCAGGTGTTGGGCCTGAACCTCACAGAGGCTTCTTACGTACCTTTCCATGGCAAGGATCAAAGTCCAAGAAGATAAAAAAATGGTTGTTGGGATTGAACCTCTGAGAGGCATCTTACGTACCCTGCCATAGCAAGGATCAAAGTCCACGTAGTTTGGGATGGTGTGGGGATTATACTCTAGGCTTCCCAAAGAGGATGTATGGGTCGATGCTTACTCTAAGCCCATGTGATTCTTGTTAGATGTGAGGAACAAGACGCAGTGAAGACCTGACGATCACGTCGTGAATGGTGTGTCCATGGGAAGTGTAATGGGGCTTAAATTTGGTCAGCAGCCCAAAGAGAAAATAGGGGCTTACGCATGGTTAGAGTCCCAAAAAGACAGAGATTGAGACTTACTCTAAGAGGAAGGCCCCCATTGCGACATAGCCCTGAGGGAGAGGGAAGGGATAACGAAATCCCTTTCCCCATCTCTCCTCTTAGTCTTTATCAAGGAAGAAGATAAGTGGAGTAAGGTTGTAGCCTCCCTCATGAAAAGCTAGGGTCTTACACCAAGGTGGTTGCCATTTCCCCACAGACAAACGCCACTCCAATAAAGAGGATCTCATTTCATGTGAGGAATGATTCACTCCTGTGGAGACCAGTGGGCGTGCAGAATGTCCAATATGAGGAACCCTGCGTGCGATGCATGGGGATAGGTCACATTTTAACATCATGTGCTGAGGAAAATGGTGCTTGGCAGTTTAATGTCCTGCAGCTCGGACAAGGTGGGATCACTCCACACCCCCTAGGACTTACATAACCGAAACCTCCCGCCCCTTGAGGGAGGGAATGCATTGGAAATTCTGTGGTGAAAGGATTTCATGGAGTGATCCATTGTGGTTCCATGTTTGTGTGGCTATGCAAATAAGAAATATCTGTTAGTGTGGATGGGTGACACTAAGGAGCGGCAATGATGGATGGGGATTACGCATGGAAGCTGCCCAGGTGCGGCTAAGGAGAGGAAAAGGTGAATGGGGCTTATGAAAAGAAGCTGGTCGGATGTCTTCCTCTTGTATGGACATGAGGGCATCCCAACTCACTAGTGGTTTGAGTAATATAATTGGGGTCAAGACCTATGTGATAGTGCACAAGAGGGACAATGCCAAGGGTGTTGGAATCAATTATAACAAAGGGAGATGAAAAGTGTGAATCAAATGATCGACATTTGAAATGCGGTGAGGGTGGTGTGACGATGGAGGATAATTGTTGACCATGTTCGAAACACAGTATCCATATCGCATTAGCCTGAAATGGGGACAAAAAAATGAGGGTTGACTGTTGACCATGTTCTGAACACTGGACTGACTCAAAGTGCTGTCCAAAGACCTCCAGAACGTTGGCCCAAGATGTTAGGTGAGCCGAGGAAGCATGGGACCATGCCTTTAAGGGGTCCCTTCAGACATGAAAGTAGATTAATATCCAAATTAATGACATGAAGAGCATTAGGTGGAGTGATGTAATGTTTAAACAGATTCCAGTTCCATTGAAATTATTCCACTGTAATCATGGCATGATGAATCTTATTCTTGACACATAAGGAATATCTTATTTAAAACAAGAGGCATCCTATTATCGAACAATAGGGCATACTACAATATATAGTCATGTAGAGAGGACTATTGGAATCTTATGCTTGGATCATAAGGAATCTCTTGTTTGGGGTAAGAGGCATCATATGTTTTTCATATATGGCGTACTATAATTTCTAGTCATGTAGATAGGATTATTGGAATCTTATGCTTGGAGAATAAGGAATATTTTTTTTGGGTAAGAGGCATACTCTGTATTTCATATAGGACATACTACAGTTTATAGTCATGTAGAGGGGACTGTTGGAATCTTATGCCTGCGGCATAAGGCATCTCTTGTTTGGAGAAAGAGGCATCATATGTTTGGAACTTAGGGTGTACTATAGTTTATAGTCATGTTGAGAGGACTATTATGAATAAGGCACCTAGAAATGGCTGGTTTTGGGACTTACGCAAGATTGGCCCCTTTTGGTTAAACCTATCATAGGATTCAAGTGATGGGTTTGGATGAGTTGCTTGAGGAATGGTTTGACTCAGGTTACTTAGGGAATTGATGATGAGAATATCAACTGAAGATAAGAGAAATGAACCAAGGGGAATGTGTTAACGCAAGGTGTTTCATGGTTTACAGATGAGTATCTCAAATCATGGTATTCCATATGTGGAAGGTGGTCGCGCATAAGGGCGTGATGGAAAATCCTGACATCCAGGCCCAAAAAGATCATGGTGAGACTCTCCATTTTTCATGTGGGTTAGTGACAAATCTCATGCCTGAAAGCCATTTTTGTGCACATAAGAGGTGGATTTCGAATAGCGGAGATAGTTCAGATTCTTCAGCAGTCGGAAGCTGAAGGGGTGCCCTTATATTTATAGGTTCTCAGGGTCGTCGTATCCGCATGGAAACCGGTCCGCACCAAAGATTGTGTGCCTGTGTCGACAACGTGAAAGTTCAACCATGCGGAGGCGGATGTGTGTAGATTTTTGGGCCCACAGTCAGTGGCATGGATGTTTCCATGCCTGCGTGGAAAACTTCCCCAGATCCCATGGTTTTCTTAAATGAAAGATATTGTTTCACTCACACCTAATAATTTCTTTCACGGCCCTTTCGGTCCCCCCGGAATGGATCACCAGGTCAAAATATGTCTTCGTGTTGTCGTGCCAAAACCTCCTTCAGACATTGAGTGTTTTTTAGAGTCTACAAAATGACCACCCTTGGAATTGAATCTACGAGGGGATGCAAAGGTTGGAATCCGATGGAAACGCTGAGATTCATAGCTTCCTATAAACGACGCGTGCCAAAACCCGCAGATGTGCATAAAACCGGGAAGTGGCATGCAAATCACTTTTAGGAAACATGAAAACCCTGCTATGTGCCTATAAAAACCCTCATGGTTCTCTTAGTCTCTATAGATTTTTCTCGCACGATACATCCTAAGCTAACCTGCCCAAAAATCTTCCCCTGTCTTGCGCGAAAAACTGCTTCTCTTACGCGTAATTCCCTGAATTCATCCGCCATTTTTTACGTGCAGACCTGAGGTTTCTCACACCACTGCCTCTTCCTGCACAAAATCTCCTAGTTTTTTTGTGCCAACTTCTAATTTTTTTCACCGTACAAGCCTTTCCAGGCTGAATCCTTGAGACCTCACCAGAAGAAGATGGCGGCTAATCTGGCTGACGCTGTGAGAGAAGCTATGTTCGCCGCTCGAAGGGCTGAGATGGTTTCCAAACCCGAGGTTTATGTCTCCAAAATGATCGTATCCAGCAATCATACTCTCTTAAACATGTTGAACCCATCCCAAATGGAGTATACACTGTCCGAAAATGTGCTGATATGGGACTTCGTTATTTTGGAGGAGGTACCCGTGCCACGATTTGATGTCGACACACCGCAGCCATGGGTGACCTATGAGGATGACCTACCTCAATATTATATCACTAAAAATGACCATCCTACTAGATAAACCAGCAATATATATGTTTACGTCCTGAATCCCAGGACTAGGACTATTTTGGGAAGCGACTCAGTCTCAGAGGATTCTACAGCCCATTATGCAAGTACTTTCCAAAA
The DNA here is from genome assembly GCA_963277665.1 of Viscum album. Classification (NCBI taxonomy): domain Eukaryota; kingdom Viridiplantae; phylum Streptophyta; class Magnoliopsida; order Santalales; family Viscaceae; genus Viscum; species Viscum album. Next base: position 880,713,181 of record OY728129.1, on the reverse strand, counting down.
GAGTGTTACTGATTAAACTAAAGGATAGAAACAGGATTGGGATCTGTGATTTGGAGGAAATTTTACTAATTAATGGGCCTGGGCATATTGGGTATTCTAGACATGTGACCAGTTTGGGGCCGAACTACGGCACATCGGTTTGTTCGAGGAGGTGTGGACATCACAGTTTCATTTCTACCGTCACCATGAGCTCAGGACAGAGCTGTTTAACCGATGGTCCCCTAATACAAAAATATTCCATCATCACCATGTGGAAGTTGGTGTCAGCCTTTGGGACATTCATTTCATCAGAGGTATCCCATTGGATGGGAATCAGTATGATGGATTCCATCCGATGAGGAACATCTGGGGAGAAAGATCATGAACTCTTATCCTAACATGGCATATGTTGGAGCTAGATAATGATAGGATAGGGGTTAGGGACCTTTTTAATGACATCACCTACAAAAAATGTTTTATCTTGTTTCTATGAAGATATCCAGAAGTCAATATTTCGGGGTGAGGAAGGCAGTGTCCGACCGCGGCACAGAGGAGAAAAAGCTGGTCGTATTGGAGGAACTTAGAGCTAGGGGAATACCAATCATGGGGCTTCAGTATAAATGAGAGTCGGGACCCAAACATCCGGTACGCCATCTTTTTTTCAACCATAATTAGTGGGAGGCACCTAAAAGTGAGGGACACAAGTTTGGGAGTTCGTCCATTGACATTGGTTATGGATGGAATCATGGCCGCAAATCAGAGGTTCAATCTTCTAGTCCCCGTGTTAGCCTATTTGTACACAATAATGGGGTTAATTTTGAGAGGGGAGTCACCATGGAGGATCTGTGGTCCCCTCCAGATCCTTCATGGCTAGGTCATGACTCATTGTGGCGGGTATACCTTTATGAATGCCATTATTCTTCCCAGTATCACCCTGTAACCTTCCTTGATGAATATTACTAGGGACATGCCATTGACGGTGAATGAGAAGGGGGTAAGGATTAGTATCGGCAAAAATTCCAATTTTACTTTTAGCATGACCCCCACTCTGTCTGAAAAAATGATAAACAACAGGCAAGTATTCCTGGAGAAAAGGGTATATTTCCAAAGCATCAGAAGCGGGGTGCTCGTGGCCCAGATTGACGAGAAGATCTTATGTGAGCCTTACGTGCCATCATGATTTTCCAAGCAGTTTGGATGCCTACAGTGGATGTCAAACAAAGTGTATATAGATTTCTGAGAGGAGAGGAATCCATGTGTTCTTCTCCAAATGTGGATGTTGTTCACAACCCATGGCTCGGGCGATGTCATTGCTGTTCCCCCTATTGGAGTTGATGCTGGAATTTCGACACAATATGCGGAAAATTGGGTCATAGCATACCCTAAGGGGATTTTGTGGAAATGAGTTAGGCATCACAAGGTATCCAGCGTAGAAACTGGGCGACGAGAGAGAAGACAGGGTGATTTTGGGGAGGAAAGGCTGGTATCAAGTCAGTCAACTGGGCCCACACAGGCCGAGACTACAGCAGTAAGAATGTCACACAGTGTAGTCGTTCTCTCATCACCTAGGAGGAGAGGAGCTCACAGAGTTGTCAAGGAGATTCCTGGGAAGCAGATAATGTACCTTCTCCAACCTTCTGATGATGCAATCTTCTCGGTGTTGTGGTCGGCCTGGTTAACCATACGGTAGTCGATAGGCACCAAAGCCCTCTAGAAAAAGATAGTATGAGATGGAATCCAGTTTCCAGAGGTTGGACCTATTCTGGTCAATGATAGGGTGAACTTCCATTGTTGGCACATTTACCTGACGACCTTGGATGCATATGCATGCCAACGAGATCGGTGTGAGGAACTATCTTTCCTAGTGAAGGTAATGATTTTCCAGGAGCATGATCCTGAAAAGATGTCATCTGAGGGGGACGCCAGCAACGAGGAGCAAGAGGGTAGTGATTTCAAAGAGGAGGGAGTGGGAGTGGTTGAAGCTGAAGATGAGTTGGGAGGTGGAGGGTCTCAAGGGATGGCCTACCAAGGGAGCCTTAGGGAGTGTGGTGAGATTGTTGGCTCTGATGCGGATATAACTGAGCTACTTGCGGAATGCCTCATTCCTAATCTGTCCTCTCTTCCCCCTTTTAACTCTTTTATTTCAATTGAATTTCTTTGTCCTTCTTAGGAACATATTGCCGCCGATCGAGAATATCTATCTAAAGGGGGGTGGAGGAGGTTCCAATAGAACAAGGTGGGAGACAACTCCCATTATTAAGCTAATGAGTGCTGAGGGATCCCCCACCATGACAGCTCCTGTGGCGGCAGGAACGCCGGAGGCTGATTCACTGAGTTCTTTTAAGTTTTATCACTTAAACGCTTGTATTGGCTATCATTGAACCCAACTAATCTGGGAGTTCATTTTTTGTGTAGTAACAATGGAATTGGAGGCTCGATAGGCCACCGAATCCAGACCATCTGCGAGTGATTTGATGGAAAATGTGTCGGCCCATTCAGGGCACACTTCTCAAACCGAGCTAGCTCGGGCACTCAGTGAGCAAAGAGATATGGATATCAACGACATTAATTCCTGGTCAAGGCCTAAAGTTGGAGAAGGAGCTGACGAGATTGAGGTGAGAGAGGAAGGTCTCACAGACGTTGAAGAGACTAACCCCTTGGGAGGAATACTCAAAGAAGACCCTACTGCTGATCACCTGTCTGCATTCCCCGAATATCGGCATTCAGATCCTGAGATAGACGATTCTGACTCGGAGGCGGCTGATGATAGCCATATGACATGGCACAATGGGTGGAAGTGTATCAAGAACTTTCTCAGTCATCCTTAGACAGAATGGGTAAAATAGATGGGGTCACTACAAACCTGGCTACATTTTCTCTGTGCTGGAGGGGTAGATGCTCAACGTCTTCATTCGATAGTCCGCAACTACATGGCCGAGAGGCTACGTGAGAGAAGCTGACGCTCCAGCATTACCCAGTGTCAGAAAAAGTCAGGACATACCCAAGAATTCTTGAAGGCGGAGCAAGAGGTCCGACGGCTTGAAGACCAGATGAATGAAAATGAGGTATTAATTGAAAACTGTTCTGATATTGCAAAGGAATTGAGGGCCCAGCTGGCGGACACCCAATAACATCTAGTGGAGGCGAGTCACCAAATGACTGAACTTCAAACTGAATAGGCGCAAGCACAGGCTAGGGTCAGTGAACCGCGCTCTACGGCTGCTGATGAAGAGAGGGTTCTCAGGGTGTGGGAAGAAATCCTAGAAGCCATCAGCCAAAAGGTAGCGACACTGGAGTGATATATCCAAGATGCTGATCCTTGAGGGCCCTATTTTGGCCGAACTCATAAAATACTTTCTCTTTACTGGCTCTTATCTTGTACTGAATGTATTTATTGAATTATTTACTCATTTATTTGATTTAATGTTCTACAACCACCATCCCAAAATAAATAGTAATCCATTCTTAAGCACATGTTGGTCGTGCCCAATGTGAGAAACAAGGGATGCTCTCATTTTTACTTTGTTTGAATGTAGGTGTACCAACCAAAATCCGGGCATCAAAGGATCAAACAACCAATCTGGATTTCCAAGAAGAGAAGGGAGAGGCCCTATTAGAGGACGAGGAGCATAGAACAATCGACATGTCGTCCTCCGAAAATTCTCTAGTGAAAGATCCAGGTAATTACAGGGGTGGTGGAAATCAATCTGAACATAGGGAAGTGGAAAGGGTGAATTTCGATACCTCGGATTCGGAAAACATTGGGGATGGTGTGAAAGTAAAGGATAACTGCTGACTATGTTGGAAACATAGTATCTATATCGTATTATCCTGAAATAGGGATGAAAAACGAGGGCCGACCGTTGAACATGGTCAAAACACGGGGCCTAATTCAAAATTCCATCCATTAGTCTTCCATAACGTTAACCCATGATATTAGGCAAGCCATAGGCCAAGCATCCATACTATTAGGGGGTTCCTTTTGATGTGAAAGATGAAAAGATTCTTGTATAAAGGGCACGAAAAGCGTGGAGAGTGGAGTGATGGGTTGTTCGACTGGAATCCAACACTATTGAAATTACGCCACCATGGTGGAAACACATTTGGTTGGAGCATCGGTCTGATTAGGGATCAAACTCACTTCTGAATAGGACCTCTCTGGAAAGGACCAGGAATGATCTGTAGTTTTACATCATACCAATAAAGATGATAGACTTGTAGTTTATCATCGTAAGGTGAGGATGGTGTACATATTTTAAAGTAAATATTTCCTAGACCAAGATTGGGGAAGAGGGGCCAAAAGGGTTAATGAACCTAGGTTTGGGCCTGAGGTGGAATGCCTGGGCGTTTCTACATATCCCATGAAGATGGGAATCAAGAAAAATGTAGTTCTTGAAGAACAATATGGTAAGAGACCAACGCTGGTAGGGGGAATCATCTCTAGAGAGGAAGCTGACACATCCCATAATTATCATGGGGCATCCTGAACTTGTTCAGGGTAGGGGAAGCAGTTTAAATCCATGCATTGGGGAAATAGATACCCAAAAAGGAAATGTGTGGTGCGATACATTACCCAACGTGAATGAGGACCATAAGAGTCCACAACACACACATTCTAAGGGGAATCCTTATGTCGAGGGACCAAAGGTGAAAACACGGTTGGGCCCATGATGGGTTGTCTAGGCATTCCTACATATCCCATGATGATGGGAATCTATACACACATAGTTCTGAGAGTGCATTTTAATGTCATGTAGGAAGATGAAAGGAATGTGTGGTATAGAGGTGCCGGAACACGTCCAACCCAAAATACTAATCCCATGTGAGTCGTGCTCGATTTGGTAAAAAAGAAGTAGTGATGGGACATTCCTAGCACAGGAAGGAACACATAAGGGGTAGTGGGACACTAAGTGAGTGACATTCCCAAAATTCTGACCCACCTACTTTACATACCAATATGCGCAAAGGGGTAAATCCCAGTATGATAGAATTTCACTTGAACATAAGAAAGTGGGGATATATGAATCATGATGCTCGAGATATGGACCATAGTGATGGTGGTGTAACGATAAGTGATAACTCTTGACCATGTTCGAAACACATTATTAATTTTGCATTATCCTAGAATGGGGATAGAAAAATGAGGGTCCACCAATGACCATTTTAGAAACATGGGACCTATCGCAAATGTCTTTCATGGTCCTCCGAGACATTGGCCCCAGATGGTAGGTATGCCAATGTGGTGTGAGACCAGACCAGAAATGGGGTCCCTTCAGATGTGGAAGAGGATGATGATCCAAATAACGGGCTCACGAAGCATGGACATGGAACGAGGGGAATGTCTGCGTGAAAATTCTACACTTCAGGGTCTTTATCAATATACATCTGAGTACGGCTATAAGATGTATCAGATAGAGGGAGTCGAGTCCCTTCTCATGGACAAGGGTTTCAGGGTTGTACGCATCTAGCCTGAGGTCCTAGGGTGGACCATTAAAGGGGGTGGGGCAGATTTAATGGACTGTGTACATGGTGGCCGAATAGCCAAACCTGACAAGTAGTTCCCATAGGGAGATCATAGTTTATGGTCATAGAGCCCGGTCCGGGTTTGGAAAAGACACAGGTGGTAGATGGTGTGACTATTGAAATTCCCAACATGAATGAGTACCCAAGAGGTACTCACCACACCACATGCTCCTGAAAGAGTTCGGTCCAAGGGGCCAAAAAAGTGGGGGGGGGGTAGGATTTTAAATTCATGGGGCTGGACCCAAAGACGTGATGTCTGGGCATTCCTATGTATCCTATGATGTTGGGAATCAATCCATACATAGTTCTGAAAGGGCCATGAAGTTTAACGTCACGCGGTGAGGATGTGGGAGAATTAGAAGAATGAGGAGGGGCACATGGTGCGACCTTCGTAATCTTACTACTAGTGGGGCTAAAGAAACATAGGTTGCCTCACATGGGATCCTTTGAGGGAACTACACCCAGGGGGGCATCCAAACATGATAGCATGGGGATGGACTCAGGACTAGGAATATGAGTGTTTCTACATATCCCATGAGGATGGGAATCAAGAAATATGTAGTTCATGATATTCAATTAAATCAATTGTAGGATGGCATACAATTTAATGTCATGAATGACGTTTCACAGTTTAAGATCATGTAGGACTGAACATTTTAAGGTCGTGCAAGACCAATATGTAGTTTAGGGTCATGTAGTACCACACTACAATTTAGGGTCGTGCGGGACCACATTGTCGTTTAGGGTCATACAGGACCATATGGTTTAAGTTCATGTGGGACCATACATTTTAAAGTCATTCTGGACTCTACAACTCATGCAAAGTTTATCTTGAGGAACTTGGAATTGGTGGGAGGAATTACATGCTCACCATCCATGGTAATCAGGGAGTATGCTCCATTGGAGTAAACCTTTTAAAAAATGTAAGGACCTTCCCATTTTGGCTCCCACATGGGTGTTTTCCTACCAGGTATCATTGGTTTCCTGAGGACCAGTACCAAGTCACCCTGAATGAAGGAGAGGAGTCGAACATTCTTATTGATGTATCTTGCTATCTTGTTCTAATGCCTCTACAGATTGTGTAGGGTATGAATCCTACTCTCTTAGAGTGCTTCTAGCTTATCCATACAGATTTTAGCTACTTTATCTGTCACTTTCTGATCATATAAATCTGTGTGTAATGAGGTTAACTGAATCCCAATGGGTAGAACAACCACCGCTTCGTACACTAGGGAATATGGAGCCACTTGGGTGGAATTACGAGTCATAGTTCGATAAGACCAAAGGGAAGTGGGAAACTTGTCCGACCAACTCTTCTTATTCATACCAACCATTTACTGAAAATTTTTAGAGAGGGTTTTGTTGAACTCCTCGATCTATCTATTTTCTTATGAATGATAGCAATAGGTATGGTTTGAACGAATTTTGTACTTAGAATACAATATCCTTAGCTCAGATGCTCGGATGTTCGTGCCGTTATTGGTGAGGACGGTGTGAGAGACTCCAAATCTGTAAATGATGTTGGAGCTCACAATGTGAACGATGGAACGAGCCTTGAACTCCTTGAGCGGAACTATCTCTGCCCACTTGGAAAATATATCTGTAAAGGTCAGGATGAACCGACTCTGGCGAGTTGACGCCAGTGGATATGGTCCCACAACATCGAGTCCATAGAATGCGAAGGGCCAAGAGTACATGGTAGTGTGGAAAGGCTCTGGTGGACTATGCAATATGTTGGCATGAATTTGACACATGTGGCACCTCTTGGAGAACTCGATGCAGTCACGAATCATGGAGGGAAAAAACTTCCCCTGTCTCTAGATCTAGTGAGATAGCTTTGCCCCAGTCTGATGAGCCCCGCAAGAATTGGCATGAACCACTTGCATGACCTGAGAAATCTTGACTCCTTGAATGAAATGGAGGAGAACACCATAAAACCCGCATTTGTAGAGGATCTTCTCATGACTAGGGCCATCCTGGAGGGTGAAATGCATCATGCGGTGTCATATTCACTCGCGTTCGTCCCGATCTGCCAGGAGGTTACCGTGTTGGAGATATTCAACCAAGGGTATCCTCCAATTGGGAGTTACTTCAGCCATTGTATCTGGGGTACTTGGGGGTCCTGACGTGGAGGCGCCGATGGTAATTTGGATTACCTGTGATATTTCATCGTTATGTGGAGCGACGATATCTATGACTCCACAGTGCGCCACATCGATAATCAGATCATCCTTCTCAAGCTCTGCAAGTTACGCATCTAGGATTGGCAAGGTGTCTACTCTACAATTCTGTGACTGAGGGACATAGGTAACCACTGTCCGAGATGGGAACTGGGCCATTAGATGGAAAGTGCCCTCCAACAATGGAATTAGCTCTGGCTTTCTGACGATATAGTCACCGTTGATCTGCTCGATGACAAGAATAGATTCCCCTTTCAAATGAAAATGATGAACATCAATCTTGAGGGCCACCTTGAGTCCAGTAATGAGGTCCTGATACTCTGCCTCATTGTTGGTGAAGCCTTCTGACAATCAGAATTAGTACCGCAGAATGGCTTGCGCCCGGGTAATGAAGACAAGACCCAGGCCATCTCTGTTGAGTCTAGGGTCATTGAGCCTTCTACCGATGGGGCTCTGGGAGGCTCCATCGAAGTACATTTTCCAATATAGGAGGACATGTACCACCAAGATGATTTCCTCATCGGGAAAATCCATGTCTAGAGACTAGTTCGCGGGGGTTGGATGGGTGGAGAGGATGTCTACCAATGCTTTTCTATTGATAGCCATCTAAGGCATGTATCTTATGTCGAACTATTGGAGGATTACCTCCAACCGAGTTAGACCACCTGTCAACATGGGGCAGTTCAAGATGTACTTAAGTGGATCCACTCGGGACACAAGCTGTAACTCATGGAGCTGTAGGTAATGTTGAAACTTATGTACTGTGAATACTAGCACAAGGAAACTCTTCTCAATAAGGGATTATCTGGTCTCTGTATCTAGGAACATGCGACTGAGGTAGTAAAGGCTGTTTTTCGTCCCCTTATTGTTCTTCTGGGTGAGAAGGGCACTGAGAGATCGTTCTAGGGCAATCACATAAAGAACTGGCAGCTTCTTGGAGACAGGTGGCATTAAGACCAGGGGCTGGAGAAGATACCGTTTTATTTCCTCGAATGCAGTCTGACAATCTTGATCCCACTCATAGAGTGTGCCTTTGTTCATGAGTCAAGAAAAGGGCTTACACTTGCTGGCCTAGTTCGCGATGAATCGGCATATATAGGCTATGTGGCCTTGGAAGCCTCGAAGATCCTGGATATTACTCAGGGGAGACAACTAGATGATGTCCTTGATCTTCTCCTGGATGATCTCAATACCCTGGAATCTGAAAAAGAAGCCGAGAAACATTCCAGAGGTGACTCCGAAATCACACTTCAACGGATTCATCTTCAGGTAGTGAGAACGGAAGAATCCAAACACTTTTTCAAGATCCTTGATATGGTCCTGGAGCTGGAGGGATTTGACAACCATATCGTCCACATAACATTCCATCAGTTTCATAGGTATTGGATTGAATATGCGATGCATGGCCCATTGATAGGTGGAACATGCATTATTTAAACCGAAGAGCATGACTTGGTAACATAAAGTACCATGTGGTGCCCTGAAGTATATAGATTCCTAATCATCAGGGGCCATGTGGATCTGGTTATACCTGGAGTACCCATCCATGAAGGAGAGGTCTTGAAACCCCGCCGTGGCATAGATTAACAATTCCGTAACAGGGAGTGGAAAATCATCCATCAGACAGCGACGGTTGACATCCCGAAAGTCGAAACAAACTCTGATTTTTTCGTTGTTCTTACTGACTGGTATGATGTTGGCCATCCATTTTGGGTACTGGACCTCCTTAATGAAGTTGGACCTGATGAGCTTGTCAACTTCAGCCTCAACCATGGCACTGTGAGAAGGGTACATCATTTTGGGAGGCTGCTTGAACCCATGGTGTTTTTCCCGAAGACCGAGGTGGTGGATGGCTACCTGGGGATCTAGTCCACGAATATCATCATAACTACAGGAAAACATGTCGCGGTGCTGTTTAAGGATGTCTACGTACTGCTGTTTCTCATTGGGGGGTATGGATACAATGATCAATGTGGGTCTCAGGTCCTCCTCGCTACCGAGGTTCACCTGTACCAATTTGTCGACTATGGCGGAGACACCCTCTTCAAAGGCGAAAGGAGCATCCTCTAAATCATCTTTTCTAATAATTGAGGAGGGATCCTCCCTTGGGGGAGTTTCTTCTAAGATGGTAGATCCTGATGGGGGGATGGCACCATCCTGACCGGCAATGGATACTGTATCGGGGGAATCCTGTGTTGCCGCAATAATAGTGATGAAGGCTGTCGATCCTATCTCATCTGCCTTTAGCCCAAGGGAAAAAACTTGATGATGTCAATGTATTAATGGCACCTCAGCTTGATCCTGTTTATCCTAGCCCGGTGAAAAAGGAAAGTATGACATATTGTCATTTCCATGGGGCGGACATCTCGATATCTTACTGGAGTAGGAGTCTCTGGGATCACCTGATCCTGATTTTCATAGGGGTATGAGGTGAATTTCCACCATCGATTAGACTTGGGAATGTTTTCCCCCTCATTCCAAACACAATGAAGCATTGTCCCATGTCCGGGGTTGTAGCCTCTAATTGGTGGATTGGAAAGACATAGGAATCATCTAGATCTACCCACGGGTCAGTCGTAGCTGTGGAACGCTCGACCTCATTGGTCTGAATCTTCTTGCCTTGCTCTTTTAGTAGCCAAAATCCAGATAGCAGGCTTCACAATAGGTAAAGGAAGATTCATCGACTTGAATCACACCAACCCGGCCATTGAGGGAGTACTTGAGGCACTGGTGATATGAAGAGGGAACTACCACGTGCAGGTGGTGCCATGACCTTCCCATCAATGCATTGTTGGCGGTGTCCTGGGAGACAACCATAAACTCGATGCTGGAAAGTAGGCCACTAAACTGGGTCTTCAAGAAGATCTTTCCAACCAGCATCTGTTCCGTCCTATCATAACCCTTGATTCTTAGGTTAGAAGGGCTCGGATTATCTTTAGAAAATCCCAGTTTTTGATGTATCCGAGTCGGGATTAGGTTGATCCCAGAGCTCGTGTCAACAAGATAATGAAAAACCACCACCCCATTATACTAGCCAGTGATGTGCAGTGGGTGAATGTTCCCATGTATGGGAGAGCCTTCATCTTCCCCAGAGAATGATATAATGTCCTGGCATTCATCATTCTCGATTTCCTCAGCATGGAAGGCTTCTGCAGCTGCTACTTCCATATCAAACTAGAGGGGGATTCATAAAGCCTTAGTGAGGGCCTTATGAATGTATGATGATAGGAAATGAGCCTCAAGGATGGAGAGTATTACTGGAATTCTAGGAAGATGTTTGAGGACTTCGTACTTCTATGCGTGGTGTGAACTTATTCTTATAAGAGGTCACTCTATGACAAGATGTATGGTGGGACCTGCCAACTGGACCGACAGCTGACTAGTGCTGGGAATGTACTGATTCTCACTATTTGAAGCATGTTGAGTGACAACCGGATGAGGATGTGATAACTACAATCAGTTTGTGGGGAATCACGACTGACCTTGGTACGATCTGTGTGGCTCTTCCTGATCCAGTAGTATGAACGGTGGTGAAGGCGAACCTGACGTCACCAGATGAGAAGGTGGGGCTTGCTGAGCTCTATGCTGAGCCTAATTCTTGGTTTTAGTAGCATGTACGGCCTGGAAGGACATGATGACCGATGTACTTCGATGACCGATATAGCCACAGCTCCACAGACGTTGACGGTGGCTGGTTATGTTGGGAGGGTTTGCCTAACGCTCCTCATTGTCGGGAGTCATGTATGGGTTTTACAACTCTACGTTATTAACAGAGGTGTACCCTTGACTATCACTTGAATATTCATCCACTACTAGGAGGATTCTGTGAGTAATCTTCATCTCTGAGGGCATGAAGTCACCGTGAGTACGGGATGACGATGGCATCAGCGGGGGACTTTGTTTTCCATTGCACTGTCGATGCTTGCCCTTTGGGGAAGAGGACGGATGAGACGAAGATACAAAAGTAGTGGTGGCGTCTTTTAATGTTTCTATGCGGTTAATGCTTGCATGGAAGACACCATGGGCACATGAAATAGTTTTAAGATCCACCCAGTCATCATACTTTTGGGACCCGCGGTTAGGAACCTGCTACCACTCGCCCTATCTGTTACTACTGCTATCTAGCCTCACAAAGATGTGTGCCACCTGTGCTGGGTTTGGGCCTAACTGCATAATGTTTTTATCCACCAGGTCTTAGAGATATTCTTTGAACACATAGAACTGTTTTAGAGTGTACCCTAGGATCCGGTGATAAGATTAATAGTTTGGGTGATCATGGAGGTTCGCCTCTTTCGGCCTTCTACACTTAGGCAAACATACAGTCCCCTGCTCTAAGGTGCTGCAGAGTTAACCAGGGACCTGAGACTTATTGAATGAGTAGATCAGGTTTCTCCTATCTGGAAAGGGGGCCACTGAAGCCTGACCCGGACGAGGAGCTGGAGGATCATGTCGAGAAGGCAGATCCTAGTTATCTCGCCTAGGAGGCAGCAATGCATTACGTGGGGGAACCTGCCAATTTTGCGGTGGGGGATGATAGGATAGAGGCTGCTCCTAAGGTGGAGGGCCTCTTCGAGGCTATGGAGCCGGCTCCACTGGTAGAAATTCTATTTTCCTGGGGGCCTCTATTTGGGCCACTATAGCGGGCTCGAATCTGGAGGACCTTCTCGCAAGAATTATGGGAGGCAACAGATGTGCCTGGTTAGCCTATTGTAGGGATTCCTATAGGCGGTAGGCCTTATTAGAGAAGTCTTAAGATCCCCTTAGGTAGTTCTGGGTGATCAAGGAGGGGACAAGTTAAGTCTCTATGTTCCCTACACACATCGTCAGTAGCTAATTCTGAATCAGAGGCATGTCAAGAGAGTATGTGAGCCCTTTCCACCGGGTGACAAAATCCGCAACGCGCTCATCAGGCCTCTGTTTGCATTTGAAAAGGTCAGTGATACTCATCTTTTGGGTGGTGAAACTGAACTGGAAGAGTAAGTGCCTACGGAGGTCCTCCCAGCCGGCTATTAATTCGATGGGGAGCTGGCTGTACTAGGCGAATGCTGGTCCCTCCAATGTCTGCACATAGCACCAAAGTTTGGCAGCTTTATACTACGATGGAGTCCCCAACATGGGATCACAACCTGATATCAAGTGGGCCAAGTTCTATGGTGGTTCCCCTGTCCTATTTAATGGGGAAAAGGTGGTATTCCCAAAACCTAGGGGTGCTTGCATATCATCCACCCATGCTGGATATGGCTTTCCATCAGGTCAGAGTGTCACCTATCGTGTTTCCAATGCCTCAAGGTGGGCAACGAGTGACACCATTGGATCATCTGGGTAGGGTTCCCTGTCTTGACAGGGATCCCTGACCACCTGTTCATTTCCAGGTTCTTCAGCATGGTAATCAGGTCCAACGGCTCGTGGATCGGCTGGCGGAATGACCTGTGGAGAAGTTGGGGGAGCCCGAGCTAGGTTCTAAGGGTTGTTACGCTGTTCAAGAGGATATGGAGACATGTACCACTCCCTCTTTCCATAGGCCTCAGCCTTAACCTTGTCTGCATGGGCATGATGATCAGGGTAATCTAGGGGTAGATTTCCAAGTGGAAGTTGTGCCTGCCCCTACTGTCATGTTCGAGGATCACTGAAGTCTGGCCATTGTTCCACAGTGCGTTCAGCCAGGAGGTCATCGACCTACTTTTTCTGTTCCGAAATCTGTTGATGCAACATGGCCTTTTCAGAGTCTTCCTCCATATTCTGAACTGAGGAAGAAGAGTTGGAGTGTTTTGAGGCTACGACGTGCTCCTTACCCTTACCGAGATTACGATTGAGTACTAATGACTCGGTGGGCGTAGGGAGACCCAACAGATTTCTCTGTTGGCAAGTAACCCTTCTAGATGGTTCTAATAGTGGTGGTATTCCCTCAGGGGTAAGGTCCCCGTCAAGAAGCTCTAGCTCATTTTCTCCTTCCGATAGGCTTTCCATGTTGACCATGACTCTACATGGGGGCATGTCCCCGATATCACATGGCAGGTCGGGATACCACTGGATAGGACTGAATAGGAGGGCAGCATACTGCCCCCAACCATGGATTTTTATATGGGGGAGGCCTCCTTGATAATCTTGTAGAGCACCCTGAAACTCTGGACACATCTTTACTGTAGGGATTTATATTGACCTGGTGACTTAGGGCGCTGGGCCACAGGGTGTGCGGACAGATAAACCAGACGACATTGTTATCCAATGTCCTCAAGTTGTTCCTGGCTCTTTGTTTAAGACACTCGCTGGTGGCGAAGGAGGAAGTGCATCACCTAGAGTGTTTGACCAAAACATTAAACTTCCTCTGGGGTGATGGATTCTAGAGCACATTAATTTATCATTGCGATTGGCCAACAGATCTTAGGGAAGTGGTAAGCCACAAGGATATCCCATAAACTCCTGGGCTCAGATTCAGGGTCTGAACCTTCATTACCCCACTCATCAACTGGAGGCGGCTGAGGGATTGGTAAAATTAATCAGGAAGACCACTAGACTGGTAGGCTAGGCATTGGAGAATACAGTGAGTGAGCTGACAACCCGCCACATCTCGGGCTACCATCCGAAGAGTGTAGCGACTTAGCCACCACATCGAAGTAGGATGGCCTAACGACCGCTGTTCCTGGTGTAGGGAATATGGATACTGGTGATGGATCCCACTACTTATCGACCATCATTGGTCCCTAGAATAGCTCTTTGTGATCTCTAGTAGAGGTAGAGAGTGCTTCTGGTGATGATGGTGGTGATTTCATGACCGTAACCTATGAAATTCCCATGTTTTCTTCCTCCTGGATATTCCTGCGGAGGGATGCGGGAATCCGATGGATGTCACTTTCTGGGAGTACGAGGAAGATGCACCTTGTTTTTGCCTCAACCCTTGACATAGAGGAACTAGGGGAGGGTTCCATCGCTAGGTCATACTCTGATTCAGAATCAGAGAAGCGGATTGGTTTGATCTCTATCTGGACCATCCCAAAATTCTTCTTATGGAGGCGATGACCAGCCTTCCTGCCCTTGGATGGCTCTTCTGGAATAGGTATATTTCCGACACGAGGAGGACAATCAACCGTACTAGTGATGGGGAAAAGTGTATTTCCTCCTGAGTAAGCAGGGGTGCGAGGAGCACCAGGATAGATATCGAAGGGGACAGGGGGAGGACCTCCGTGGTAAGTGCTGGAGAAGGTAGGACCTCGACTGGAGAATACATGAGAATGGGCAGGACCCCCATGCTTACATACCCTAGTGACATCAGTGCGATGAAGATCCTCATACTAGTCAAGTCGAACATAGGAAGGACCTCCGTGCTGGGCGCCGGTGAAGTAAAGCTGTCTTCCACCCCTCTGATTTCCAGGGTGAGGAGGGATTGTTTCTGCTACTATGAAATCATGGGGAGGCCCCCCACACTAGAGAGAGACCAGATGTACAACGTCCCCGCAACGGTGGTCTGTGGCGGTAGGAATGACTCTATAACTGGTGTAATGAGTACAGGAGAGACTCATGTACTGATTATTTCCGTTGCGGGGAAGACTCTTGTTTGGGTTGAAGGTGGACCGGGGCGGACCTCCATGCTGATCCTGGAAGCGGGGAGGACTAGAACTTTCCATGGCGGTGGTATGGGGAGGACCTTCGTATTGGGTGTCGTCACTGCAGATTGGTCTACAGCAGCCACTGCCTACGTCGGCGACCAAGAGAGTCGAACCAACCTGCCTGTTGTGTGGTTGGGGCCTCGATCTAGGTCAACCGTATAAATTATCCACATCATCATATATAGGGGACTGGTGATATACTTCGGCGGTGGCTCGGGCCACAGTAGCTACTAACATTGACGCCCCTTGGCGAGCATCCTCTTTAGCATTCACCCGATTCTATAATTGGGTGAGATGGACCGGGGTCGGCGGTGCAAGTATGTAACTTTCCTCCTCTTCATCTCGGGGGAATAGGTGGCGACGCTGATGTGGTCTGGTGGGGGCCCTCCTTGGGAGCCCCTGAAATGGGATCCCAGATGGGTTGGAAAATTCATCCCCTACCTTGTAGACGTAGGGGAGGGAGTCGTCACGGTGTTCTGGGGAGAAGCTCCCAAAACGATTGTAGGTCGGAGTGGGGAGCAATGGATCCCTGTACGGACCTTGGGGGTGGTGGGGGTGATGAGCTGTAGACACCTCTAGATTCTGGAAGGCCATATCTCTAATCTGTATAATTCCCTCCTCCTCGTACCGGCGTACGAGGTCATTTATCACCCTCCGCTGGATAACTTCAAAGGGGGAGATGGGGCGTGGGTGCCCAAAAGCTGTGGTGATGGATGTCATCGTGGAAACGGCGGAGCCACATGGGGTAGCCGCATTGGAATTTCCCCTGCCCCTTCGTTGGTGGGAGGGTGGTGATCGGCTTCCTGGAGCAGCAACTTGGTTTCGGAATATCAGGAAGATTAAATAATCAGTGCTGAGACAAAAAATCGACATCCAGATCCCCAGTACCATTTAGTCTTCCATGACGGGTAAGAGGGATCCACGCTGACAACGTCACATACAGAGATGCCCAACGTTTTGACTTCCTCAATCTTCGGGTGAGTTTCATGCATGGACCGCTATTTACTTGGCGGGACCCGACACCAGATAACTGGATCCAATGACATGCTAGTATATTGATGTCTCTAACGCTACTAATCTCCACATTGAGGAGAAGAACATCACGTCGGGTTCACCATTTATGTTTCCAACGCTTTCATCGGGGCGCACACGTCTGTCTGATTCGGGGACAACGACGCCATTTCTTTCTCTGTATTCCCACTTTCCAAAGGTGGGCGACATCCGTCACCTGTTTAGGGATGGTTTATACTTGATCAAAATGGGATGATGGGATGTCGGTTCTTCCTTCCATGGATTATACCTCTAAACTCATCACCTAGTCCGGGTCTCCCGTATAGATTTAATATATTGTTTGTGAAACTCTTCCTAGTACCATATCTTCATGGACACAGGTTAATTATGCTTCTTATGTCGGGACATTCCAAAGGATCCATCCAGGGAAACATCATTTAGTCAGGGGAGTAGCCACGTTGGACATCACTAGCGTGTCTAGTTGCTGGAACACTAGCACGTCTGGGTTTCTTCCCCTTATAATAGGGCTTCTCAAGGGCGCAGAAGCCTGAGGCATCCCACGTCACATACATGGAATTATATGCCATAGGCATGTCTCTGAGATTTTTCTCATATTCCCATGTTTATCACAGGGTATTCCATGAGTTTAACATCTAGCAGAGATAGATTATACTGATCATAACACTGACTAGAGTAGATCAAATAGGTGTAACCCTAGGAGGGAACACTAACGTTAGGGTTAACATGTGGCTTGTTACCTGGATGCTGCTAAGAGAGATGAAGAGGTGAATTCGATTGATCTCACCGGAATGTGGTAGCATAGGTAAGAATCAAGATGGATGATGGATGGTTAAGTGAAGTGGAGGAGGAACAACAAGGATTCGCCATGATGATGATGATGATATTGGGCTTGATCCTCGAAGATACTTCCTACGTATCCTCGTCATAGAGAATCAAAGTTCATGTAGTTTGGGATGGGGTATAGGATCAGGTTGTGCGTAGAGGACCGTGACCCAATGATATATTGAAGCTTACATGTGGTTAGCAGCCCATGGTCAGTCTGACAACACTGGGACAGACTAGAGATATGGGTCCCATCAAAGGGGATGACAATAGCCTACCGATGGGTTTAGGATGACAACAAATTACTGTCGACTGAAGTTGACAAGGTCTTGAACTGAGTAGCGATTACAATGGCTTACCAATGCATGAGGTTCACAATGGCTTGTCATTGGGTAGGGGATCACAACAGCTTACAGATGGATGGGGGAAAAAGGGGCATACAGTTTAACATCAAGACGAATGGGGGTGGACCGACGTGTAGTGGTCAGGACGAGTGGTTGTTAGGCATGAACCTTAGGGAGGCTTCCTACATACATTACTATGGAATGGATGAAATTCCACATTGTTCGGAATATGATGGAACTGATGTGAAGTGGGGTCAGAACCAATGGTTATTGGGATTGATCCTCAGGGAGGCTTCCTACATAACATACATTGGAAAGGATCAAAGTCACATAGTTCGGAATGGGTTAGAACTGATGTAAAGCGGGGTCATAACTAATGTTTGCTGGGCTTGAACATCAGGGAGTCTTCCTACATACCATAACTTGGAAAATATCAAAGTCAATGTAGTTTAGAATGGGTTGGAACTGATGTGAAGGGGGGGTCTGAACCAATGGTTGTTGGGCTTGATCCTCAGGGAGGCTTCCTCAGTACCCTTCCATAACAAGGATCAAAGTCCACGTAGTTCGAGATGAGTTGGAACCGATGTGATTGGGGGTCGGAACCAGTGGTTGTTAAGCATGAACCTCAGGGAGGCTTCCTATGTACCCCGTGTTATGAAGGATCAAAGTCCATATAGTTCAGGATGGAGCTTGGTGCACCAACGTGAAGATGGTCGGGGATAATGGTTATTGGGCTTGAACCTTAGGGAGGCTTCCAATGTACCTTGCATTAGCAAGGATCAAAGTCCACATAGTTCGGTTTGGAGTGTGAGAACTGATGTGAAGAGGGTCAGAACAACTGGGTGTTGGGCTTGAACCTTAGGGAGGCTTCCTATGTACCTCGCCTTGGCATGGATCAAAGTCCACGTAGTTCAGACAAAAAATGGTTGTTGGGATCGATCCTCAGGGAGGCTTCCTACATACCCTACCTTAGCAAGGATCAATGTCCACGTATTTCAGGATGGTGTGGGGATATACTCTAGGCAGCCCCGAGAGGATGTCATGGCCGATTCTTACTCTAAGCCCATGTGAGTCATGCTCGGTGTGAGAAACAAGAGGCATAAAAGACCTAACGATCACGTCGTGAAAGGTACGTCCGTGGGAAGCAGAATGGGGCTTACAGGTTTTTAGAATCCCACAGAGGAAATAGGTGCTTAAGTGTGGTTAGCTGCCCAAAATGACGGAGATTGGGACTTACTCTAGGAGGGAGGCCCGCATGGCAACAAAGCCTAGAGGGAGAGGGAAGGGATAATGGAAACCATGTCCCCATATCTCCTCTTAGTCTTTGTCAAGGAAGAATATTGAAGGAGTAGGGGTGATTCCACCTGCATGAAATTATAGGGGCTTACACCAACATGGTTTCCCATTCCCCACGGACAAACGCCGCTTCGATAAAGAGGATCTCATTCCATGTGAGGAATGATTTCACTCCCACAGAGACCAGTGGGCATGTAGAATGTCCGAGGTGAGGAACCCTACGTCTGATGCATAGGGAGAGGTTACAGTTTAACTTCATATATTGAGGATGATTTTTCTTTTTAGTTTAATATCCTGCAACTCATACGAGGTGGGATAACTCCACACCCCCTTGGACTTACATATATGATACCTCCCGCCCATTGATGGAGGGAATGAATTAGCAATGTCGTGGTGAAGAGGTGTCATGGATTGATCCATTCCAAGGTTCCATGTTAGCGTGGCTATGAAAAAATGAAATAGTCATTAGCATACCTGGGTGACACTAAGGAGGAGCGATGATGGATAGGGCTTACGCATGGAAGCGGACCGGGTGCCACTAAGGAGATGCAAATGTGAATGGGGATTACGCCAGTAAGCTGCCCGGATGTCTTCCTCATGTCTGGCCATGAGGGTATCCCAATTCACTAGTGGGTTGAGAAATATAATTGGGGTTAACACATTTGTGCTTTTTCACAAGAGGGACAATGCCAAGGGCATTAGAATCAGTCTGAACAAAGTGACATGAAAAGATTGAATCACATGCCCAACATTTGGAACGCGGTGAGGGTGGAGTGACGATGGAGGATAACTGTTGACCGTGTTTGAAACACATCATCCATATCACATTAGCCTAAAATGGGAACAAACAAATGAATGTTGACTATTGACCATGTTCGAAACATAGGACCTGACTCAAAGTGTTGTTCAAAGCCTTTTTAGACATTGGATGAGGATGGTAGGTGAGCCTTGGTGGCATGGGACTAGGCCGTTAGGTGGTCCCTTAAGACATGAAAATGGATGAAGATTTGAATGAAGGACATGAAAATCATGATGTGGAGTGATGGAATGTTTAAACGTATTCCAGCGCTATAGAAATTATGCCACTATAATCACGGCATGAGGCATATTATGCATGACACATAATTCATCTATTATTTTTAAGAAGATTCATCCTATTATAGAATTATTGGGCATACTACAGTTTATAGTCATATAGAGAGGACTGTTGGAATCTTATTCTTAGAGCATAAGGCATATTTTTTTTGGGGTAAGAGTTATCCTATATTTGTTATATAGGGGGTATTATAGTTTATATTCATGTAGAGAGGATTGTTGGCATCTTATGCTTAGAGAAATATCTTGTTTGGGGCAAGTGTCATCATATGTTCGTTATATAGTGTGTACTGCAATTTATAGTCATGTAGAGAGGACTGTTGGCATCTTATGCTTGGAGAAATGTATTTTTTGGGGTAAGAAGCATCCTATGTTTTTCATATAGGGAGTACTATAGTTTATAGTCACGTAGAGAGGACTATTGACATCTTATTCCAGGAGCATACAGAATCTCCTATTTAGATAAAGAGGCATACTATGCTTGTCAAATAGGGTGTACTATAGTTTATAGTCATGTGGATAGGACTATTAGGCGTAAGGCATCTAGAAATGGCTGGTTTTGGGACTTATGCAAGGGTTTCCCTTTCTGGTTCAAACTGGTATATGAGTCAGGTGATGGGTTTGGATGAGTTTCTTGAAGAATGGTTTGACTAAAGGTGCTAGGGGAATTGATGCTGAGAATATCAACTTACGACATAGGAAATGAACCAAGAAGAATTTGTTGACTCAAGGTGTTTCATGGTGTGCAAAGGAGTATCTCAAATCATTGTATTCCATAGGTTGAAGGTGGACGTGCATAAGGGTGCAATGGAAAATCCCGACATCCTAGCCTGAAAAGTTTGCGGCGTGACTCTCCATTTTTCATGGGGGTCAATGAAAAATAATGTACCTGAAAGCCATATCTTGTGCATAGGAGGGGTAGATTTCGCCCAGCGGAGACGGTTTGGACTCTTAATCCATCGTAAGCTGAAGGGGCTACCATATATTTATAGGTGCTCGGGGTCGTCAGATCCATGCGGAAACCGGTCCTCGTGAAAGATGGAGCGCCTGTGTCGGCAGTGCGAATGTTCAATCGTGCAGGGATGGCCATGCATATATTTCCACACCAGTAGAGAAAACATTTCAGATCCCGTGGTTTTCCTTGAAAAAGGGATTTATTCGTGCCCACGTAAGAATTTTTCACGCGGCCCTTTCTTCCCACCGAAATGGGTCATCGGGTCAAAATATGTCTTCACTTTGTTTCTACAAAACCTCGTTCAGCCCTAGAGCGTTTTTTGGCATCTAGAATGACTATTCTCCTTCATTATTGAATTCCTCCCAGAAACAATTTCTTTGATATCAATATTTTATTATTAGAGTATTTTATTCTACTCATTCATCTCCAATATTTGTGGGTTATGTTCCTTAATCTTGTATTTATAATTATATATTCATTTTAGTTTATAATTTATACCTCTGTTTCATATTTGGGGTTTTCCATTCATAACTTTTCAGCATTTTTTCATTTTGGGAGTCATTTATATCACTTTTATCTGCTTCAACATCAATTAGTATTTTGTTTAATACTTTTAATTTATCAACATTATCCCTTAAAACATTCATCCATATCTCATGTGGCTTGTTATTTTGGTTAGGCTTTAGATTTATATCCATTAAAAATTGATCCATCACCTCTAGCAGGTAGAATGATTTAACTATAGTTATTCATAGGATAACTATGTCATCAATGGATTTATCATCAGATAGTATATTGGACTCCACATTCGTTCCTATAAAACCATTACAAAAATCATGGATACAAAATCTAAAATGTTCAAAAAATTATCCTCAATGCAGTTTAAATCCATATGTATTTTGAACTTTCCGTAAACTATCCCAAAATATGGAATTCTACTGAATAATTCAATTTTCTATTCACTTTTACATATCTTTTGGAATATAAGAGAAAACTGATACATTGAAAAAAAACACAATAAGATCATGTCAAAGAGATAATTATCTAATAAAATGAAATATCTACTTTAATACCACATGTTAGGCATAGAGGGTATTAGGTGAGAGATGTCATATGAGAAGAATTGAATATAGGTTTGAAAACCTTTCCATTTCTTAAATATTTTCTTAAACTCCCAGATCCCTAATAGAGCTGGACCTCTTAATAAAAAGGGTACCCACTCTCTCTCTTTAACATAAAATAATTGATATACATGAACAATAACTTTTATATGTTTATCCTACGATAATTAATGCCAATGTTATCAAATGGTCTCTTTTATAATGTTAAGGGATGTTAGAAAAATGTTGATTTTCACTTGGTTCACCGACAGAGTTTTTGTGAACCATTTTTTTTTAAATTGTATGTTATACATTGAAAATCACTTACAATATTATCCAATTTCTATTTAAATATGTTTTTTTGTTGGTTTTTTGAATTTGGAATTTCAATGATAAAATTAATATTTTACATGTTTATTAATATTCATAAATTATTATGAATCTATATAGTGATTGATATTGATTTTTATTATAATTTAAAACTATGAATTTAAAATTTTTTGATTCCATTTTGCATGAAATTTTTATATTGATTCCATTTTTTTAGTTATAAATCATTTATCCATAGTTAGATGAAATGGAATCCAAAAATTTCATTTGAAATTAAAAATGGAAAAGTTTAATTGTTTGACTATGGAATGTAAATTCATTTTTGGATTATTTTTATGAGTTTAATTTATTTAACAATTTTATCATTCAATAAAAATATACACATTTCAACCATTGTTGAAAATATTATTTTTGATTTTCTAATATTCTACCTATAAAGGAATGTTATTATTCAAAAAAATCATATTGATTTACTCAAAAAGTTATATGAATTGTTTAAATTAAATATATGAATAGTAAAAGTATTATTTTAATTTCTCTATTAGTTAATTGATATTTTTATTAAAAAATTATTCATCGAAATATGTGGAATATTTTTTAATTTACTGTCCTGAAAAATTATTGAAAAAGATACATGGGTTAAGTATCAAGTAAACACAATTGCTTGGTTACCATATTGACCATATCGACATACTGTAAAGGGAAAAGAACCAGATCCATAGAAGAACAATTAAATCCAGAGATCCCCAGAGGAAACTGATTCACTGACCCCACCCTGGATGAACCCACCACACAACAATAGAGGATTACCCGATGAAGCCACATCACCACATTGAAAACTTGTGTGCTGCCTTTATCCACATTTGTTATTGAAACTCACTATGTATCATTGCTGACTACCGAACTCCCAGGCTAGCATGAGACACTGCTATATCTCGACGAAGTCTCTTACTACCATTTATGAAGACTGAGATCTGTTGGAGCCTCACATTCACATCCGCGGGGGAGAACCAAACACTACCTTTTCTGTTCTCACCACAAATGGAAGCCATTAACAAGATTATTGATGATTGCTGAGAATCTCGATCCAAACTTCCATGTATGCTCAATGATTAGGTAACTTCCTTAGATAAACGATCCACCAATTGGGAATACAATGAATGAATGAAAAATAATGAAAAAAGAATAAAATTTAATTAAAAAGGCTTAATTAATAGAGAAAAAATAATAGAACTGTGATATAAGAAAACAAAACTATATAAAATTAATTGCTATTTTTTTTGACATTGTATTCCCTTTCGAAGATATAACCCAATTTGGAAAAAGGATATTACACTAACCTCTAGGACCAAATTCAAAAGCCCAATATCAAAATATATGTCCATTTTGTCAATGGTCATCTTCCAAATGATTTCTATTTCTACGGTGATGTGAATCAATGAAACGCTTCACCTCTTAAAATGTAATGAGCTAGATAATTTTACGATATAAAATCAGATGGGGAAGAATATTGATGCCATGAAAAACCCATACTAGAGATAAATTGGATATGTGTCAAGAATCTAAATTCACTACTTGACACTAAAATCTAAGAACATTCTCAATGAAGATTAAGAGTGAGTGTTATTCTCAGTTGGTGTATTTTTCTATGCACTCAAGATTCCCAAGCATTTTTCTATAAATATATCACTATTTCACTATTCTATAGTGTTTTATCACCCTCTCACTCATTCATAGGTGATCCATTTCTATTTATATAGTTCATGTTTGCCATTGTCTTATCATTGTAATAACTCTTGTGATGGCGCACTAAGCCCATAGCGCCTGCACTGAGGAGACTCCCCTATCACCTTGTTAATGAATTCTATATTTTAATTTTTGTATTTATTTTGATTCTATATAGGGATTTATTCGAAGTAAATTGAAATTAGGTGATTTATTATTTCATTCACTTTTAACATATGTTCTCCTCATCAATATATCACACATATAGTCTTCATATATCTTCTCCATTTCCTGTGATCATGAGTAGTGGGTTGATTTAAGGGAATTACAGATCTCTGATTACTGGTCTATGATATATTATAGGTTTTAGTGAATATTGAATTAGTATAGTTGAACAAAAAATTCTAGGATATTGTAATCACTTGATAATTGTCCTAGTTAGATAGAATATAAGAGAGTAAAAAAGGAATAATTATTTGAATGGTTAAGTAAGTGGATATAAAAGACTAGGCCACTTTTTGTCATGTTATCTTCAAAACCAATCAAATTCAATCATCCAAACCATTTTCAACAATTGAAAAAAAAAATAATTGTAAAAAAAACCAATAGATATATCCTCGTGGGATAAAAACATGAGCCCCACTACTACTACATCTTAATCTATTTAATTTTTTTTTTGATGATCGCCTCACAATTGGAACCTTGTCAAACCTATCGTTATTTCCAAGGAGTATAGTGTTTTGATTTAATAATATTTTTGAAAAATGAATTCAACAAATGACTATAGAAAATTTAAATCAACACATTGGTTTTGATATAGAGGATGATTAAACTCTTCTAAACAATCTATGAACTATGAAATTCATAGAGGAAGTAAAAAAGATAGTTTGTCAACAATCAAATGATCGAATCATCATACCCTTAAGCTGCTTCCACCAAAGTCATATTAAGAAACTAAAGGTTGGATGACAATTTGATTCAAATAAATTGTTCATTATATGGTCTATATACACCAAATTGAAACAAAAAAAATTAACATTTGCAAATGTCTTATCAAATAAATTGTGATCTTAAAAATGGAATGTTAACTAACCTACCTATGATTCTCAGTTTTTTTGGGGAAGACCCAAAAATGAACCTATATTAATTTTATGAAATATATAATTGATTTAAAACTATAGAATACACCAAGGATAAGATTAGTTGGATGTAATTTCTCTTCTCTCTTAAAGGATCTGAAAAATCATGGTTGTACAACATTCATCCTAGAGAGATCACTACCTAGGATGAACTAGACTGAGATACACTCAAGAATAATTTCACAATATTGAGGTGTTTCTAGCTAAGGAAGGATATTTATGAAATCCATTAAGCATGTGGTGATTCCTTGTACAAGTATTGGGAGAGATTTAATGGATTAAAAACTCTTACCCACATGAACACTGTAACAAATATTATTTCTTGGTATTGATTTACCAAGGATGGATGAATAGTAATTAAAACTTTTTGGATACTTCCTTTGGAAGAGTAATGAAAGAAAATTATCATACTAATGATTGATACATGATTAAAAGGATCACATAGAACTCTCTAAAAAAATTTATAAGGACTGCCAAATGTTGAGTATATGAGGTAAATGCTTCTAACTCTCAATTTTTTCTATAAAATTTAATAAAATTACCTCCATTGTGAAAAAAATTTCTATAAACAATGCACATGAGACATCACCCACAATAATCTCCTGGATTTTCCAATATTTTCTTTCTAAAGAGAACATCATATATGGTTTCCATCAATTTCATGAAAACTATGCGGCCTTGTACCAAAGACCATACAATTAATAGATAATCTAAAATCATGGAAAAATATTCTACTACAATATTCAAATTGGATATATAAATAAAAAAATTTAGAGACCACCCTTTCAATAAGGATTTCAAAAAACAATCTAGCAACCACCACTTAAAAAAATAAATATCCAATAATCTACAATATATCAACTGATGAAGTCTCAAGAATCTTGACAAGAGGACCTATTAAAAGAAGTTGTGAAGACTAAAAACCAAATACTAGCTTCCATCAATGAAATAATCAAAAATCTCAAAGGTATGATTTCTAACCAATAAATTCAAAACTGCATTGGAAATGTTAGATATATTTCATTAACGAGTGTCATGGATGTTGTAAGTAGTAGATAATACCCCTACTAAGAAGAATATGGAAGTGAATATCAACATACTCCTGAAGAGTTTACAAATGTAAATGTACATGAAGAAGTTGTGCAACTAAAAACACCCCAAAAAGGCAGCATAAATAGAAATCCAAGGTAGAATACCCACATAAAATCCATCTTGCCTCCCCCATTAGAATTTTGGAACCAAAGAAAACTAATGAATATTCCTTGGAAAAAGAGATGTTGGAAGTGTATAAGAAAGTAGAGATTGATATCTCTATATTGTATGACATTATCCAGATCCCAATGTTTGTTAAGTTCATATAATACATTTTCATCAAAAGGTGAAAATTATCAGGTTATGAAAAGGAAATTCTATGCAGTAACTTTTCATCCCTTACAACTTGAAAAATATTCCATATGTCCCAACATCAAGGTAGCTTTTCTATCCCCCAAACCTTATGAGAGATTTAATTTCCCTATGAATTTTAGGATTTAGTAGCTTCAATAAACTGTTTGCCTTACTCTATTTAATAATATCTGTATATAGGAGAACTAAAAGACACCATATTGGTTGTTAATCTTTCCAATATATCCATTTCCTACCTAGTATCTATTTTATAATAAATTCTATTATGCTTACTTTCTTATCAATTTCACGCTGACTTCTAAATATTGAACATATAGGAAGGAAAATGTAAGAATAAATACCCCCTCTTCCTTTGTATTCCAGTTTTAAAAATAATCAACATCATATTCAATTAAAACGAAGGAAATAATTACATGAATTTTTTAAATAAAATGTGGATTTTTACATATGAGATTCAATAAAAAACCTCATGATGACCAAACTACTTTCGTTGAACACCATTTTAAATATACATGTTTTTCTAAAAAAGGGATTGAATGTTATCATGATAGAATTGTATTAAAAATAACATTGGAAACTCTATATGATTATACTGAAATTGTCCTTGATCAAATAATAAATATAGGATATATAGTAAATACTATAAAATTTCGAGGAATTAGTGTCATGAATTCAATGAATTTTCTCAATATTTTATACCAACACCTCTGTCATACCTTTGGAGACTATAAAAAATAAATAACTATCTATTGAGATATAGGGAAAATCCCAACGGGATACCATTATAGAAAACTAAAATTTAGGGAATACTTTAAAATAAAAGGATTTTCAAAAGATATGTCTTCAGAAAAAGGATCAGAAGAAAATAACAACATCCACCTATGAAAGGAGAAATATAAATATATTGATGAAAAACTCACCCATAAGTGTGATTTTCATGTAGGAGAAAATGTATTGTTTCACCCTTCCAATAATAATATTATTTTTGGTATGAAACATTCCCTATTTACTAGCCAATATATAGTGACTAACTTTTTTTCATCGGGTTTAGTTGATGTCAAGGAAGCTAAATCACAGAACCCCTTCAATGTGAAAGGAAATAAGTTTATAAATTTTTCTATGAAGATCACTGAAAATATCCCATGGAAGATTAAAAGAACCTATATGTAGTAATTAGATAAAGTAAGTAAGGTTTAATCTTTCCCCTTAATTTTCAGACACATATTTTGAATGTTGAATTTTCTGGAAGTTTCATGCTACACTAAACTAGAAAAATTTCTAAAAAAGGTGATGGGGAGAGGGAAAAATAAGATTTAGGATGAAAATTTTATTTTTTCTATTTTAAATTTATAAAAAAATAAAAAAATAAAAAAAATAAAAAAAAACACACAGACATATATATATAAATAAAAAATTCAAAATTAAAAAAAAAACTCTCAACCTATTTTAAGAATATGTAAATTGTATTAGTAATATTTTAGATATTTTGAGTGTAAATAAATAAAAAAGATAAAAAAATTAAACAATGAACATTAATGTTTTACTAACTAATTTATGTACCATGACAGATTTGAGATTCTCTCTGATTATTATGTCAATGAATGTAAATTATTTTTGAGTGTACATAACTTATATGGTATGAAAATTATATTTGAGTACCTATTAAAAAATGTGAAAAATTAAACAGTCATTTTGAAATAATAATTATTACATGTTGTCATTATAGTTTCCAAATCATATTGAGTACTAGGACAAAGTAATTAAGTTACACATCATTTATCCCACAAAAATAATTTAATATAAGAATTGTGAACATGAAAAAATTATTAATTGGGAAACAATAAAGGATTAATGAGAAAATGGAACTATATGTTTGAGTAGACCTCATTACATATTCGGATATGTTTTTTTAAGTGTCTCTCACATACATTGATTGGAAAAATAAAAAATAAAAAATTAAATAATAAAATGGATAAATTGTTATTTTTGTCAAAAAATAATTTATTTAGTTTTGGGGGATATTGAATCCAAGAAGGAAGAAAATTGACTTATAAAAATTTCATTTAGGGAGTAACAATGATGTGTGATTTTTTTTTCCATTTAGGAATATTTGGAATGTGGGAATGATGGAGATTCCACTTTATAAAATTTTAACCCAAATTAATTATATCACATTATCTTCTAGAACATGAATTTTATGATGAATTAATGATAAAAAATGTGAGAATTTCACAAAGGTGGCATGAACATTGATTGGATAATATAGTTTATGTCATTCAATTATTACATTTTTATTTAAATTTCTGTTGGAACATTACAAAATTTGTTATATATAATGATGATATTGCACTGGAGTGAAATAGTTCATTTGTGGGGGAGTTATGTGAACTAGAATCAAAAAAAAATATCATATGTTATTCATTGAAAATTCCCCATAATTTTATCCAGTTCGTGAGTAAATCAATTTTTTTTATTTTTATAATTTTTTATTTCATTGATAAATTATATAATTTTATGATTTTGTATGTTTAATATTATTTTTGGAATTAATTGAGAAGATATACATTGATTGGTATTGGTATTTTTTTTATTTTAAATTAAAAATTAATAATTATTTGATAAAATTAGGAATGAAATTCTTAAATGAATTCAATATTTTTTATTTTTTATTGACTTATTCACATTATAATTTCATGGATTCCACAAATCTCTTTTGAAATTAAAATTGATAATGTTTAATTGCTTTATTCTAGAATTTTAATTCTATATTGGATTTATATTTTGATTTTAATTTACCTATGAATTTTTTCATTCAATGAAAATCCACACCATGAAACTCTTTTAAATGAATTTTAATTTTTTAATGTCAACCCTCGCATGGAATGTCGTTCTAAAAAAATGATTGGAAATCAATATCTTATAAAATTTATATGAATTTTTCAATTTATTTTTACAAATAATAGATTTATGTTTTTAATTTAATTATATGTTATTTGATATTTTGTTTAAAGAATAATTCATGGAAATATGTAAATTATTTTCTAATTTATAGGTTAGGAAAACAATTGCAAAAGTTGTGTGCGTTACTTGTCAAGTGACGGTAGATCCACATACATTATGCAATGACCCAAAAATTTATCAATGTAAATTACCTTCTTATAATATTGTTATATAGTATAAATGACATAAAATCATAGAGATAACAATTTCAAAACTTTATAAATGAATAATTAATTAAGTAAAATGTATTTCTAGAAATTAAAGAACCCACATCGATGGAATAATAACATGAACCATAGAACAGTAACATGACTATTATGAATAGTAATTCGGAAAATAAAATATTAATCACACCTAGGAAATTAGAAATAAAATTTAGGAATCTTATAAATGGAAATATGATATAATTATATCATATTATATGTAAATAAATGTTTTTAAAATGATAAATTAATTGATGATATTTTTTATTAAGCATAAATCTTTATTCATCATATTTTAATTAATATAATGATTTAAAATAATATATATTTCCATAAAATTGATTCATTGATTAATATTTTTATGTATTATGATTATAATACTATTTTTAAGACCTTAATTATTATTTCATAGTTTCATAAAATTGGTAACAACATTAAACTATGTATTTTTTGAATAAATTATGATTTTTTAAAAAATTAATTTTTTCATATTTAGAAAATAATTTTAATAAAATTAATTCCATTTTTTGAATTAGAACGCCTAATTTTTTCAAGCGTTATTTTTTGGTAATTTTTTTTATTATATAATTTTTTTTGATGAATATTAAAAATACATTTTCAGATAACAAGTGTAACTTTAATTACAATTATCATGATGTATTATTTATATTATTTTTTCTAGAGCATAGAGTTCAGATATTATATATTTAATTTCAAAATTTATTCATTAAAATAGAGTAAAATTAATTTCTAAACAAAAAAGGTATCATCCAAAACCAAATTTCGAAAGTGATTCTTAAAAATAATTTTTTCCTGTTTTCCAACATTCCTTTTTAATAAACTAATGAATTAGAATTATAATTTTTTTTTAAATCATAGGAACATTATATTATATTAATATATGATTTATATTGTCAAAAATTTACTATTTCAATCCAAACATTTGATATAATATTTTATTTAATATTTTATTCTCAAAATACTCTGCTCCTCATATATGGCTAACCCCTCTACCTTCCCTTGGAAAAACACTAATCCCCCCTTTTCCAAAGCCAATTATCTACCAAAATCCCCCTTTTAATCCTATTATAAAAACTAGTCACATTATGAATCTGTAAAACTCTAACAACTCAAGGCGTTATAATTCCGTATAATAGAAGCCACATCAGGGAAACTGTAAGTCTCCATTAACTCTTCCATCATTTCTTCTTCTCATTTTTCCCAATTACCTTGAAAATGATAGACTCTAAAATTAATAATTACTTAATTTAACATATTATTAATGATGTTAATATAATTCACGTTTTTTATATATGACATATATAAATTTCATACTCCTTTTTCCTGCTCTTTCAACAACATCACGTTACTGGTCAGTTAACTAAATAAAGAGATTTTGCAAAGAAAATTATTACAATCACCTTCATGGATGGATAATATGAATTATATAAAATATATAAATATGTAATTACATGTATTATTTTCTTCTGGAATTAATTATATAAATTTATAATTTACATTAAAAAATACTAAAATTGAGGAAAAATGGGAAATTTAATGAAAGAATTGATGTCAAAATGCATAAATTTCATCAAAATAATTAAGAAATATAATAAATTTTATTATGATTTATAAATATTTGTATAACTGAATCTAATTATAGTTGGGACCAATGTCTTTATAAATCAATGTTTTTTTTCTGATGTCCCAAAAGGAACATAATTAAGCGGGAATTAAGGCAAGCATATTCTCAAACCCAATTCATTTCATCATGATATTCTCTCTTACATGGTATAAATGTTCATAATATGTTATTAAAATGTCTTTTATCTTTTCCTTTGGTTATGAACTTGTTTTTTTCATGTCAAAATGTTTTCTAATAATAATCTTTTTTTTCAGACTGACTTCAATTTCCAAAACATCGTATTTTAATCCTCTTTATGAACTTCTTATCCATTCAAGAATAATGATGTAATATGTCGAAGAATGATTTTGATTATTCATTTGGGAATGAAAATTCTTATCTATGTATATATGATTTAGGAAATCCTTATAAAATCCATTCTCTTCCTTAGGATTACTTTATGGATTTGATATATATGTTCAATGTGACATGCATGATTATGTAAATGCTATGATGTGACCGGTGAGCCCTGAAATATATAGATGTACAATGCATTGGATAATGTGATGTATCTCATGATATAATGATTAGTATGAATGAAAATGGTTCTTGATTTGATCATATTGATGTTACATTTGTGTACATATGTTATGGTTGAACCAGATTCTATCATTGTTAACAACTATGTGCTGTATTTGAGAACTAATTCATTATGTTTTATTTTTATGCATGGCCACATTCGATTCCTTTATCTAATGATTTTTATCCTTATTATAATGGTGATCCAAGATTATTTTTTTATGATGATTATTATTCTCACCCATGTTTTATTGATACAGGGCTTGTAGTAGTACTATAGCAGAACTGTACACTATATAGGCACTGTAGGAGAACTGTACACTATTCAGGTACTATAGGAGGACTGTACACTGTACATGTACTATAGCAGAACTATACACTATACAGGTACTGTAGCAGAACTGTACACTATGCGGGTACTGTATCAGTTATTGTAGCAGTTAATGTAGAAGTTACTATAGCATGTACTGTTCGGTACTATAGCACCGGGAACTATTCACCTTGGGCCACTGTTTTGGGCTTGAAGTCCTTAAGTCTTTCAGGCTACCTAGGCCTTCGGGTCAGTAGGTATTTCGGGCCACCACATGGCCTTCGGGCCACATGCAATTTCCCCAAACACACTATAAAAAAAGGAGCATCCCTAGATGAGTATTCAGAGTAGGTGAACTCATTAGAGTAGAGCCAAATGGATTTATCAGAATGAGAGTTTATGGCTATGCTATTGGGACCTTCTTGTGCATGCATGAGAATCCTAGACAGACGACCATATGAAGGTAGAGATCTATTTTCATGATTCAAATGCTAGGGAGGGGCAGTTCCTTGTAGATAGTTTGGTTGAATTCCCTAAGACCTTCGGGTCATGTAATCTACTAACCCTGTGGGCCATGTAATTTCCGAGCTTACGGGCCTTGTAAGGGTTCCTTGTCATCCCTTGAAAGTGGGGTTATCAAAAATCGATAAAAATTTTGGCCTTCAGGCCATTCAAGATTACTTGTT
Source organism: Viscum album (assembly GCA_963277665.1). Classification (NCBI taxonomy): domain Eukaryota; kingdom Viridiplantae; phylum Streptophyta; class Magnoliopsida; order Santalales; family Viscaceae; genus Viscum; species Viscum album. The sequence goes on along the minus strand of OY728129.1, from coordinate 880,680,251 downwards.
CTTAGAAGAATACAAGGGACACTAAGAGGATAGAAAAATAAATAAATAATGTTAATGTTTAATTCTATAAATGTGATGCATGATCCTAATTTTCTCAAGACACTAAACTGTTTGGTCATGGATTTATAACACTATTATGTTTTTTATCATAAAAAATATATAATAGTCATGTAAGAAAAAGTGGGATATTTGTAGTTGGTATTAGAGACATGATTAGTTAATTTGGGAATTAATATTAGTAAACCTTATTGAAAACTATTAGTATGAGACTATGAAATTCTAAGAACCCAAAAAGCTTTGTTTTAGAAAAATGATAACTATAGGTATCCCACACAATATTTCTTTATAGCTAATTTCGAAAAGGAATAAAATATTTAGTCATTCCATGTTGACATTATATATGTCTAAACCATTATATTTAATAAAATGGTTGGAACCAAGTGAAATTAAGCCAAAAAACTATCTGAGGGATAGTGAAAAAATTACCCAAATGACATCCCCAATGCATTGGGAGGTGGAGTTTGAAATTTCCTAGAGATTCTTACCCAATTGTATCAAGCTTTGAACAATAACTTGGGTAATTTTGAATGTCATCCTTCACCTAGGAGGGATAAAATTGATATCAAATCTTTTATGCAGCATTGACCACAAACATTTAGTGGATCTACTGATCCACTTGTTGTTAAACAATGTGTTGACTCAATGGATGAGATCTATTATGTCCTCCCCTATTGGGAGAAGAAGAAAATTACACTATTTTTCTATCATTTAGTTGGAGAGTCCAATCAATGGTGGTCATTGTTAATGAACCAAAATCCAAATGATGAAAAATAAGAGATGTTATGAGAATTCATTAAGAAAAAGTTTTTTAAATTTTTTTTCCCACTAACTCTTCTGATATATATTTACAGAGAATTCATAGAGTTGAAGAAAACGGATGGTGAATCTATCATCGATTACCTGGAAAACCACAAAAGGAAATAATGGTATGCCTTAGATTTTTCCTATCAATAATGATTGAAAATTTTATAGATTATATATTGGTTTAAAACAACACCTTCAAAATGATATTGTAATATGTGAATTTAGGAGTTATGAAGAAGTTGTTTGATGTTATCTCAAAGTGGAGATGGAGTTTGAAGATTATTCAGAACAGGATGATAATTATGAATTTAATATCCATGTATTTTCTTTTTCAATGATTTTAAAAAGAAATGATATAACCTCACATTATATTTTGTAAAAACATTCTGAGCATTGTATTCAATAAAATTGGAATCATAACAGTTAAGAATTTCCATCATTTTGGGAATATGTTTTCTAGATGAAAATTATCATTGGACTCACCATAAGATTATAATGGAAGAATATATCATAATATGGTTTTGGTTTTGGGTCTTCCTTACTACGATATAATTCTGATTATGCATTTATTATCTTTGAGTTCCCATAAATCATAAGTAAGTTGTAAAACTTGTGATGTAAGATTCATGAAAGAAAGGGGAGAAAAAGATTCTACAAATCTTATTCTGTCTTATCATAATCATTTCAACCATATTTACGATGAGAAGTAAATAAATATGTGGATGAATGATAGGGAAGTCATGATACATTCCTTGGTTAGTTAGGTGGTACTTACTCAGATATACAATGTAGTAAAAGTCATGAAATAATTCACGAAACAAAAGATGGTTTTGAAAGAAGAAAGTTGATGAAGATAATGGTTTGAAGTCTCAAGATTATCATAATGATATTTTTGAATGCAGATTTGTTAAAAGGATGAGGAGGATAACTGTAGTTAAGGTTCAGATTTTTATTCATACTAAAATGCAGAAGATTTATATCGTAGGAGAAAGAAGATGACAAGCATCGTTTTCCAAAAAGGAAGAAAAAACTAATGATAATCCATTGGATTCACTATGTTTTCTTATTCATCAAAGGAATAATTGTTTATGATAAGAATTTATTGGTATCATATTCATAATATAAATATGTTTTTTAATTTGATACTTCTAAAACTGGTCCATAAAACATGTTATGACATCATAATTAGTAGAGGAAGAATTGTTTGGAAATGATAAATAGAAATAAAAGGATGAGTATATAGTGGAAAAAAGTCTAAGTTCATATCTTTAACCACAATGTATTCCACCGATGATAATATGATAAATTAATCTGTTTATCATTCATGTGGGTCAAGAGAATATTTGACGAATAATCTATTGTTTTACATTTTTCATCATCAAAACAAGGAAGATCGTAATGAAAGATCCGGATAGGAAATCAGAATCTGACTAATGTTTGTAAATAAAGTATAAATTATAGATGAATCTGTTAGAATATTTGAGAAGGTTCTAGAAGTGGTGAGAAGAGTTAATGAAGTCAATATGCATTCTAAATTGAAAGGAACATGTATATTTAGAAAATTTTATTGAGCGGGAAATTTTTCCAGAATCTTCCCCAATCCATTTGTTGTCCCAAAGGAGACAGTTGGCCACACTCTCTAGTGTTAGTAGTTTAATAAAAAATTATATTTTATACTCTAATTAATCATGTCTAAACATTTACATCATAATTATTTAAGTTTCAAATATGTTCAATTATGTTTATCTATGATCTCACATAAATTTTCTATATACTGTTCATATTTATATTTTAATAAAGTCCAAACAAAAAAGTTTTCTAACTATAACAGACTGAAACTGAAAAAATAGATAAGATACTAATAGATGTACTACCAATGAACACGACCTACTGATGCACATAAACTTCCAACGTAAATGACCTACTGATATAGATGACCTACTGATTAAAATTACCTGCCGAAATAGATGACCTGCCATGAGTTTAATTGACCTACTGTTAAATGGGGATATTGAAGTGGATGATTTACCATCAGTTCAAATGACTTAACTATGCTTGGTAATACTAATTCAAGGACTCACCAATAGTTAAAACAAGTGACAGATGTAATTAGTCACTAATGCATGAAATGATATTCAAAATGAAAAACTGATGGAATGAGTCACCGACAGAACGAGATATCGACAAAGGACTCACCGATAGACTATTTAAAATTAATATTATTTAAAATTATTTTTAATGGTCATATTTTGAGTGTTCTAATGTTACTGATTAATTTAATGCCTTTTTTCAGACATCCTAAATGAGGATGTTAGAAATACGAGGTACTTTGTCTACTTCAATCATGCACTTTTTTGGGTTGTAATGATATATATAAAATTAAGAGAACATGAAATATATAGACACATGGGAAGACTCACGTAGACAAAAATAATCAATAATATACAAGAAAAACCCCTAACAAGCAATATAATGAAAGGAATAAAACACAAGGAATTCATCATTCCTACTAGCTGTGGACAAGAGAATAACTGATCATCAATGTTGCATCATCTCATAAACATCCAACTCAACCATAGGAGAAAAACCTCTCACCCTCCTAGATGATAGAACACAATTATCTAAAACTCTATGTTTTCAGTGTATGTTTCCATAAGAGGAATCGAGTTTCAAATCTGATACATCATTGAATCTAGATCTGAATTGAATATCACTCAGATAATCTTGAATCATTTCATAATATATGTTTCTCTATTGTGAACAATTTATCCAAACATCAGATCAGTGTGTGTGTCTGTACTAAAATACACCCTATCTCCTACACTAAACTGGAGGGTACTTGATATCCTCAAACAAAAATATTTTTTCACTGGTTTATCCAACGAAGAACATTAGAAGAGGTCTTGTGTGACCTGATTGTAATTTTTGTTCCCACATAAATCTGTGGTAGATGTCTTGTGACCTAGTCATTTTGTGTGCTATTGTGTAAAACCTGATCCAAGATGTGGATCAAAATCTTTTTTATATATATTTCATGCTGTAAGGTGATCGCCAAATGGATAGGAATAAGTCCCTTCATGAGACTGATCCTATTATTTTATATCTTCTATGTTTTCAATTTAGTCTTTCTCTACTTCAATTCATTTTTCTGAAAACTAAATTTTACATTGATAGTCAGCGATGGATAGTTGTTATGAATTTTTTTCCTTATTAGATTAGTTTCAAAAGTTGAATCAATATCTAATATTGTCACATCTATGAAATAATCCATATTTTATAAAAATAATTGAAATTTCAAGCTATTATAAATATAATACCTTCGTTAACTGGCCGATTTTAGTTTAAAATGGGATAACATTTTAAATAAACATTTCAACAGAAATTATTATAGGAAATCAATTCACCCCCCTATGTATTACACCACTATGAAAAAAATTTGGTATCATAGATTGTTTTCAGGTTACTATTTTCAAATATTTAAATATTTTTTAAAAGTCTATTTCAACTATGATGTTAGTTGTGTTTTAAAGATCATTAAATTTATATTTTTTCTAAAACTCTTGTTCCTTAAGTGTATATTTTTCTATCACGGATACTATATTGGAAGGTGCTACAAAAACATACCTCCATTATTTAATAGAACAAATTATTCACAATGTAATGTTAAAATGTAGATACACATTGAAATTATGGGTTTTGATATTTGGTCTTCAATTATAGATGAATATAAGATTCATGATACTATTAGAAAGTATTGGTATTAGCCAACTAAGGATTCCGATAACAATAATTTCAAATCCCTGAATTCCCTATACTATTATATAAGAGATAAAGAGTTTAATAGAATTCATGCCTGTTAAACAGTCCATGATGTTTGGAACACATTATCTGTTTCATATAAAGGAAATTCTAGTGTTAAGTAAATGAGACTTAAGAAATATAATATTTAATATAATAATATTAAAATGAATCTAGAAGATCCAATTTATGACATGAATCAAATTTTTAATGAAATTGTGAATACTATGATCTCAATGGGAGGAGATCTTACAAAAAAGGAGAAAATCATGCGAATAATTGGATTTTTAATAGATAGATAGAGAGGGAATTCAGTATCAATCATATAATATAGAGACATCTGCAAGTTACTAGTAAAGAAGTTGATAGAAAATTTGATGATGTATGAGGATGAACTAAAATACAATAAATAAGAGGATGATTAACCCAAAATAAAATCTTTTTCTTTCAAACCTATTACCTCTAAGTAGAAGAAAAAAGTTCAAGATGAAACAAAAAGTTCATGTTATGAAATTCATCACCAAAAAGTGATGAGAGGATGGATCAGATTGTCGGAAGGTTTAATAAATTTTATAGAAAGAATATATTCTTTAGAAATCTGAACTAAAATGGAAAGTATGATCACAAGGGAAATTAGAAAAAGAGTTCAAAGAATGATGATAATTCCCATGAAATAATATATTATGAATGTAAGAGGAAGGGAAATGTAAAGGCTGACTATCCCAAGATAATGTACAATAAGATGTATGATCATAAAGATAGAATTTATAAAAGTGCAATGAAGGAAAATTTTAGTGTATCTAAGGAGAGATCAAGTGACTCAGAATCCTCTCACGAAAAGTCTGATAATGAAAATATGTGTTTTCTGAAAAACACATATGAGGTAACAGTAAATTACCCTAAAAATAATTCATATTATTCTAGAGATTAAAGTTATTCTGAAAATATGGAAATTGAGGAAGTGTTGGATATTGAAAACTGCTTGAAGACACTTGTAATGAATTAATAGACAAATGCAAATCTTTAAAGAAGTAGTATTCTCTGACTACCACTGTTAAATATGAACATGGTGTGGAAAAGAGAAATTTCTCAACTTCTTAAGGAGAATAATGAACATAAATTATCAAATTACCAATTGAGAAAGGATCTAGAGAGATTTAAAAATGGTAAAGAAATACTGGTTCAAATGATTTGTAAAAAAGAATCTCTTAGGTATACTACTTGGATAGGGTAACAACTAGGAAAGATGAATATGAAAAAAACCCCATTTTTTAATCAAAATATATAAACTTTAGTTTTCTGCCCTATTTTGAAAAAATTTCTGCAAGTGCCATCTATAACATCCCGACATGAATGCCACTAAATTGGTTCTCCAAGCTGGTTCTCCACAAGGCCTCATGTAGGCCTCCCTGTACCCTAGAGGCTTTCGACTAGTAGCAAGGGCCTTGGATGTGATAGTTTGGAGATTATGACATCATATCAGAGTAAGCAAATAATAGAAATAACTAAGTTTCATACACATCATAAAGTAAATAGAGTGCTAATTCTATAAAAAACTAAAATAGAACAATCTATAATAGCAAAATACTATAAAATCACAAACAACCAAGCAATACAATACAACACTAGTCACCCACTAGGCCAACCATATAGATACATGTACAAATGAAACTGAATGTAATAGTACATGGCTATTATATTAACTCAAATACAACCCACATACTCGATCTTCAGACACTTTAAATCTACACCATCCCATTCAATATAACAACTCGAGAAACTCTGCCTGATCATGCAACACTAAGCCTTATCCCTATTCACCAAGAAACTTGTTCTCTGCCTGAAAAGCATACATAAGGTCTATACATATACTAAGGTGCATGTGAAGGGGTGAGAAAGAATATAAGTAGTCCACTCAACCAGGAAACATATAATTGTGCTGATAAATGTGTATGTAATGGCAACATTCTCAGCCTCGATGGAGCATAACAAAATGAAGTCAAATGAATGTGCAACCACACTTGAACCTAGGGTCTTTCTTCACTGTGAACTGGGTAATTTCCACCATGTATGTCCATATCTATATATGTATACATGTATAGTCCCATCCCAATACATATACATATAAATATGAATATTCATGAGTCTGTGACTCAAATATCAAGAAACCACATTACTAGTCGATCCTTGGGTCAGTAATCCCAATCGCCTGAACATCCTGTGCAATAGAATTGAGTTGGACATCGAGCCACTCAATCCATGTATCATTATGTCGATCTCTGGGTGAATAATCCCATCGACTTGTACCTACTTTTTCCAATGATAGAAATAATACTCTGAGCGAGCTATGTCAACCCAAGGGGATGCCCATCCTACACATGGGTTCACTCGTACCCACCTCCGATTAATGAATAAGGATATCGTATGCCAACAGTCAATATTGTAAACAAGGATACCACGTACCGATGGTCAATCCTGTAGGAAATTATACCATATACCTACGGTCAATAATGATGGATCCGGAAGAGAAAAATCATTTGGATCATAGGTTGTGGAGAGCGTAATCATCCGCAACTATAAAGAATGATTCTAGGAAGCACGTCTAGACACTCTGTAAATGGTTACTGAGTTAGTCACCATGCTGCTAAGGCCTGTAAATCTACCCCAATGTTAGATCCCTAGTTCTCGGTCCATAGGCCATCACGACATTTCAAAATCAGATGATCCCTAAGGGGTGTACCGTTAGACATTATATATATATATATAGAACTCTTCAGTGAGCCGCCAACCTACACCCATGGAGTCTAGTAACTGATTGGAGGATAGAAATCATTTTGATCAAATGAAAAGGAGAGATAATCATCCTCCCCACACAGGAGTTCGTAATATACCATGAGTTATGGGTCACCAGGGTTGTATAAAGATACAAAACTATGGTGAGTTGTAATTCGACACCATTAGAGTCTCATAACTGATTCAGATGGGAGGAATCATTCTGTTCAATAGCTGAGGGGAGCGTAATCATCCCCATCATATATAACTATGTAATTTTCAACATTTAGATACCAAGAAACACTACTAGTCATACCAAATATATATATATATATATATATATATATATATATATATATATTAATAAATAAAATCGGGTTCAACATCCATCTCTTAGGTAGTATGTTTTGGTATACAATAAATATCAGAAATAACATGGCATAGAATCTAAATACTATGAAAGAACGTTGGGAATCCCAATAAGAAAAATGGATCCAAGGAATAACATCGATGCATTACAACATAAAGGAAGACGCCTCATGTAAGGCACAACAACCACCAACCAAGAAGCACCTATGGTGAAAATCATTGCCTCAACAATAAACATGTGAAACATAACAAAGGCTGAGGGTGGCCTGAACCCCCAACCCAAAACTATAGTCACATCCCAATGAGTTGACTAGTTCTTCATAGGTTCTAGGTGACAACCAAACACCATCTCTCCCAAAACCCTACATACAACTCAGGGCCGGTCAAACCAAGGCCTCCTGTTGGGTCCCTCAAGTTAAACACAAAGAGGCATCCTACCTGGGATCCTCTAGGTAATCACAAGTGAAGGAATCCAACATGGGATCCCTAGTGAAAATAATGGCAGGAATCCTACTTGGGATTCTTAAACTGAGGAGAATAGATACATCATACAATGGGATCCTCTCAAAGAAAAAGAGGATAGAGATCCTACACGGGACTGCCGAGTTAAGTACATAAGCATAGGAATCACTTAGGGGATCTGTAGAATCATCTGGTATCACGACCGCATAGGCCGGATGGTCACATATGACATGGGGAACATTCTAGAAATCATAGGTCATAAGTGATATCTCATAGATCATCTCATATCAAAGGTCACAACTAGGTTGGATCGAAAACCCAACCTAATATGAATGCCATGTCCCACTCTCAGGTGACAAATGAACTCAATAACTAGAGGAAGAGCCTATATATTTATATTGATACCCCAAACACTATTATATGACATCTAAATGTCAATAGGATCCCACCATTGCGATCTACAAGGAAACAATGCTTAGAATAGACATCTCACACACCCAATACTGACTTCTAGGGCACAAAATACCCCAAAACTACAATCTAGAAAAAAAATCATGGAATGTAATTTATAGTACATGACATATACTCTTATCCCTCTCCCTAATTGTGTACTTATATATGGCCAGAACAACACAGAGTTTTCCTGTGTAAATGTATAGGGCATGTACTTCAAAGTACATGGCATGTATAGTTTAAAACCCAAAAACCCATGTTCTTTTTCACACAACCGGACACATGGAAATGTTCCACCACACACTGTGTACCCATAGTATATTATGTGTACTAAATAAAACAACATCTTCGATGAACAAGAATAACACACTGCATGTTCCCATGGAAAACACAACGTGTAACCAAGGATTCTCGAGAGGAAAACCCTCGGATCTCCTGAAACCCCCGTTTTCATCCCTTAAACAATAGATATATCCTCAAGAGGCCATAAGAAATAAAAAAGGATTTAAAAACTTTAAACAACACGTTTTAAAAGTATATATGGAAAAAAAATAAAAAATCCAACCTTCGGGTGGAAACAGGTGAAGCTTTGTTCGATGACACTTTCCACAAATACCATACGCCGACTCAGCGCATCAAGGGATTCACAATAGTACCTATCTTCCCATTAATCTTTATATATTTTTCCATTCCCATTTTCTCTCTTTATAATGGCCATGGAGGATCACATAGGAGGCATTCACAAGGGGGAAGAAGGAATAGAATAGAATGAAATGAAAATAAAATGAAAGCTAAGAAAAAGGGTCCTGACCCTAGTGCCCGACTCGAGTTTAGGCGCTGGAAAAGATAAACGCTACATTGTGGACTCAATGGAGAGGAAGAAATCTCAATCCTATTCTCCATATAAATTTTATTACTGAACGAACATGTGTGAATAAATTAATATTTAATTTAATAATATTTAATATTAATTGTTCTACTAAAATTTGAACAACTCGGATTTCCACCAAACATTTATAATAGAATAAACAATATATTCTGAGACAAGAAGATTGGTATGAAAAATTATCAGAGATCAACTGGTAGGGGAAAGACAATTTTACCACACATGGGCATCCAACAACAAGTATTTAAATATCCGCTAAAAAATGCAGTCTGAAAGAACACATGTCCTTACAAACTCCCTACCATAAACCATATCGTCAGTGAGGAGCCTTGTGAAAGGAAATGTAGTCATGCTCCCAACCTGAGCATCTACACAAAAAAAGCAACATGGACTTTCCAATGACAAGTCTTGTAGAATCAACAATCTCCTCCTATATTGAAGAGACTAAACTTTGACCGATCTGGTACTCCACACAATAAGAATACCATTATCATGTTCATTAAAAAAAATCTATGAGCTCAAAATCCCACTAGAAACACCTAATATTTACTGAAAATAAGGAAAACCACCCTCAAACGACCAATGGTGCACTCCAAACCATATCACTTGCCTTACACCTCTCCTCGAGCACAACCTCAATAGGTTCCCTACTCAATAGGCAAAAAAATTAAGAATAAAAAAGGAGCTTGGAATTAGGATGAATCTCTCTTAGCATATTCAAGATGAATCAAGATAGCACATGATCTTATCTAATATGAGTACACCGAAATTCTAAAAAAGGCGCATCCAACTCCCTTCGAGCCATGATCACCATCCAGTCAAAACCTTACCAGGATTCAGCCATGAGTCAACTATCTTACGATATCTGATTTATTCCATGATGTTACCTCTACCACAAAGGGACATTCAAACACAATGTAATGTTTCCAAACCCATGAAAAGTCTAAAAACATTAGTCCTCAGCTTTCTCACTTCCAATCACTGATCTAAATTCACATGATACCACACGTAACTAGCGTGTATCTTCATCACCTAACACTTACACATGAAATCATTCCATTCACAAATTTCTACCCACTCTTTGACTACATTAGAAATAGTGGAAACACTAGTCGACCATTCTAGGCTCCCGAACAATCCTTCCCATTGAAATCAGTCTCGAAAATCAAGCACTTGAGGTTCCTTAAAAGTTTTTTAAGGCATCAACATGCCTATAACAAGAAACTCAATCACCTAATGTTCCTCAATCATACAATGAGTGTATCCAATTCTCAACACCATAAATTCATTGAAAAACATGGTAGAAACTGTCATGTAGGTTTCCCTAGGAATAAAATGACATCAAAATACATGGGTTTGAATCAATACCAAGGGTCTCTATGTATTCTACCTATCCCTATAGAAAAAGCCTCACAAGTGAGTCACAAGTTCTGACCAGCATCCCAAGAGATCCAAACCTCTGAAAAGAAGGTATGATCAAATCAACAAATGAGGGTTAAAAATAAAAACAAAACCTATGAGGGCATTGATCCCTCTCCAAGAAAACATAGAAGGAATTGCTCATAGGAGGTCACAAAAAAAGTAGAAGAGAAATGCAAAACTGACAGTCACCTGGTATCCGTATATAGAAATAACCCAAGGATGTCTAGTTCATAAGAAAACCTCTGGTATATATCGACATTGTACTCAGTGATCAAACTAGATATCAACAAACATATGAAACAACAAAAAACAAGGGGTTAGAAAAGGTATCACACGCTATATTGACCTACATGGTCACCGCAAAAGAGGTGCAAGAGAACAAAGTCATCAACATCTCAATAAAACCCCCTCAACATAGATCCATATAACCTACAATTAAATTAAATAGTATGTGTAAGAAGTCCAAAAAGACTCAGTAGTCAGTCGAAACACACACCAGAAGTCCAATATGTTGTGAATACTATGTGCCTAGTATGATGAGTGAGATGCATCTTTCCTTTACCATCCAAGAATCAAAATATTTCTCTAGCCACATACCAATGGGAATGATCTATAGATCTATAGTAAATAAAAACAACCACACACAACATGCGTGTCTCTAAATGTTAAAATAATATACAACTGTAAAATCACAAGTCAGAATAGCAATCCCATACCCTGGAAACCATTACTTCCTACTAAAACATGTGTTATCGATGCAACAGTCAAAAATACATCATAGTTTATGAAAAATTCTTAATACGCATGTCTACCGTATCCCAAATAGAAAAGACCAGTAAAATTAACTCCTCTGACACCACTTTGTAACTTCCCGACTGGGATACCACTAAACCAGTGCTTTGAGTCGGTTCACCACAGGGCCTCAAGCAAACCTCCCTGTATTCTAGATTCTTTCAAATAGAAGCGATGTACAGAGAGGCTATAGTGGGGAGAATATTCCCATATATTAGAGAATGAAAATAGAGGAAATAACTAAGTATCATACATATCAGAAAGTAAACAGAGTGCAGAAGCAATAAAAAACTGAAATATACAAAATTATAATAGTAAAATACAATAAATTCTTAAATAGCTATGCAATACAATACAACACTGGTCACCAATTTGTCCAACCATATGTATAAAATTTCAAGATAAACTAAAAATAAATGTAAATGGCTCAACTACTAACTTCAATCTAAACCACTTACCCAATCTCCAAACACTGTCAAACTGCACCATCGCGATCAGTAGTACAACTCGAGCATCTTCACTTGACCATGCAACACGGGGCCTTAGACCTATCCACCATATAACTCATGATCAACCTAAAAAAGAAGACATAAGGTAAACACGTACATTGAGGTGCACATGCAGGGGTGAGAAAGAATCTTAGTAGGGAATCCCAATAAATAAACCTATAAATGTGTCACTAAATGTGTATGCAATAGCAACATGCTCAGCCTAGTCAGAACACAACAAAATGATGTAAACCGAATGTGCAACCATAGTCGAACCCAAGGTCTGTCATCCCTATTAACTGGGAAAGTGATACCTTGGATATTCATATCTATATACGTATACATGTATATCCCCATACCTAAACATATATACATAAATATGAATTTTCATGAGTATGTGAATCAAACAACATGAAACCACATCAGTAGTAGATCCTTGGGTATGTAATCCCGATCGTCTGAACATCATGTGAATGGGCATTGAGCTAGACATTGTTCCACTCATGTGGTGTATCATTAAATTGATATTTGGGTCCATAATCCAATAGACATGTACATGCTTCTTCCAATATTAAAATTATATCTCTGATAAAGATATGTCGCCATAAGGGGATGCTCGTCCTACACCTGGGTTCACTCGTACTCATCTCTAATCATTGAACAAGGATACCATATGGCAATGATCAATCATATAAGGAATTATACTTTATACCGACGGCTAATACTGTACAATAGGATACCATATTCTGATGGTATGTACTGATTGATTCAGAAGAGTGTAATCATTCCAATTATAGGTTGAGGAGAGATTAATCATCCCCACATGTAAATAAAGATTCTAGGAAGAACATACATACATCCTATAAAAGTTTGCTGGGTAAGTTTCCATGATGCAGAGGCCTATAAATCTAGTCCAATGTTAGATCCCTAGGTCACAATTCATATGTGGTTGTGACATTTGGACCTCAGATGACCCCTAAGGGGAGTACCCTTAGGTGATCTATAATGAGAGAACTCTCTGGTGATCCTCCATGCTACACCCTTGGAGCCTCTTAACTGGTCAGAAGTGAAAAAATCATTTCGATCAAATGCCGAGGAGATCGTAATAATCCCTACTAATCAGAAGTGCCTTATCTACCACATGTCTTGGGTCTCTATGCATGTTTAAAGAGAGAACTCTCGGGTGAGTCATAATGATACACTCGTGGAGTCTCATAAATGATCCGGAAGAGTGTAAATATTCTATTCCAAGGCATAGGAGAGCGTATTCATCCACATCATATATCATCAAGTAATGCTCAAAAAAAGGATAATAGGAAACACTTTTGGTCATACTATCAATATATATATATATATATATTACAATATATTAATTCAGGCTCAATAGACATATCCTTGGTAGTACGTCTGGGTATACAGTTAATATCAAAAATAACATGGCTCAGATGTCGGATACTTGGAAAAGAACATCTAGAATCCCAATAAGCAAAATGGACCCCATAAGAAATTTTGGGCATCCCAACAGATAGGAAGATACCTCACATTAGGCTAAACAACTACAAACCTGGATGTACCTCTAGTGAACATCACTACATCATCAATAAACATGTGAAACATAACAAAGATTGAGGGTGGCCCGAATGCCCAACCCAACACTACAGTCATGACCCCATGGGTTTACTAGCTCATCACATGTTCTTGGTGACACCTGAACACCATCTCTACCCAAACCCTATATACAAATCAAGGTCGATAAATCCACAACCACCCATGGATTTCCTCAAGTTAAATAGAAAGAGGAATCCTAGTTGGGATCCTACAGGTAAACATGAGCAAAGGCATCCTACACGAGATCCTTAGTGAAAAGAAATGGAGGAATCATACATCGAATCCTCAAACAAAGGACAATAGAGGAATCCTAGAATAGGGATCCTTTCAATGTAAAATAAGAGAGATATCCAAAAAGGGAAACCCTAATTTAACACATAAGTAAAGGCATCCCTCAGGGGATCCTTGGAAGCATATGGTCACAAGACCTCATAGGACAGAAGGTCACATCTCTCAATGGGAACGTCTTAAAAAGTTTAGGTCACAAGAGATATCACACATCTCTTCTCATATCATATGTCTCAACTTGGTTGGTTCGAAGACCCATCCTATAATCCACAAAAAGTTTCACTCTTAGGTGTCAACTAAAATTGATAACTAGTGTTAGAAACTATATATTTATATAGAAAACCACAAAAAACTATTACATAACCCCAAAATATCAAAAGGAATCTACCATTGCAATCTATGCGAAAAAATGATTAGAATGGACTACTCACATGCCCAACACTGACTTCTAGATATCAAAATACCCCAAACCTCTAAGCTGGAAAAAGCACATGGCATGTCCTTTTGAGTAAATGGTGTGTACTCTTATCCCTCTCTCTAGATGTTTACTAATACACGATCAGAACAACATAGGGGATGATTTTGTAATATTACATGGTGTGTACATCAATGTACACGACATGTTATGATTAAAAACCAAAAACCCATGTTATTTTTCACATGGCCGGACTCATGGCCATGTTCCACCATAGGGTGTGTACTCATAGTAAAAAAAATGTACTATATAAAACTTTATATTCCACAAACTGGATGAACACATGGTGTGTTCCTCTAGAACACACACTGTGTAACCTGGGTTTCCAAATCGGAAATCCCTCCGATCGCCCAAAACCCATGTTTTCCCCCCAAAACAATAGATCAGGCCTTAACCGGCCACAAGAAAGCATAAATAGGGTTTAAAAACCTAAAATAATGTGGATATACGATGAAATCATAAATGGGCGTACCTTTGGGTTGAAACAGGTGAATCTTCATTCGATTACATCGTCCACGAATAACATTTGCTGATTGAGTGGAATGAGGGAATCACAACTGTAGCTCTCTGCCCTTACATATCTCTCTATTTATCCCTTACCATTTTCTATCGGTTGAACGAACAATGAGGATCACAAAGGAGGTGAGTTCAATGAGGAAGAGGGAATGGAAAAAAATGAAATGAAAAGAAAAGAAGAAAGAAAAATGGTCCCGACCAGGCCCCAGCACCCGACACGAGTTTATGCCCTTTCTAGGATAAACTTCCAATTCCAGAATCAAAAGAGGACACATAATCTCAGTACTAAACTCGATTTAAATTTTCTCATTGAACGAACTTATGAAAATAAATTAATATTTTATTTAACAATATTAAATATTAATTTTTTGGCTAAAATTTAAACAAATTAGATTTCCACCAAACTGATTTCCTAGGGTAAACACACTATTCTGAGTCCAACAGCGTGGTTAGAAAACTTATTAGAGCTCAACTGTGAGAGAAAAATAACATTTTAATCCTTACGAGCATCCAACAAAAAAGATTCAAATTTTTGCTCAAAACTTTAGTCCGGAAAAACATAGGTCCTTACACCAAATATGAAACATCTTATCATCCTTAATTTTTTTCAGGACCAAATATTTTTTATTTTTCATATACAATACATACTGATTATAAAAAACCCATAAAGAAAATTTGGCTTCCCAAGGATATTTTAACTCATGATACTGGACCCAAAAAAATCTAATTACCAAAATAATTTCTTTTCTAATTTGTTTTGTAGGATAACTGTTTGAAATGAATATGTAAAATCATATAGTACTTTGACATTTTATGTTCAAGACAACTGATAATATAATACCTATGCTTTATGAACCTAATAAATATTGATGGTGGGCATGTCACCTTTGGTGATACAGCCAAAGGAAAAATAATTGGCCTCATCCAGATAGATAACTCTAACTCGATTATAAATTTTAATGTAATTTTTATTGATGGATTAATGTACAATGTACATAGTATCTATCAGTTATGTAATGATAATTTTAGTTTCAAATTTGAAAATGATGCATGAAATGTTTTTAACTCTAAAAATAATCTAGTATTTTCTGCTCTTAGAAATGAAAATGTATATGTTGTTAGAATAGTTTATTTTACTTCTAAAAATGTTTCTTAAAGCGTGATTTTAATAAATAATCATGGATTTGGGATTGAAAATATGGAAAATTCAATGTACAGAATCATAGAAAGATTACTAGAGAAGGCTTAGTCAAGGATCTAGCTGACCTTGTGTTTCCAAATGACAAAGTCTATAATCATTGTAAAAAGGGTAAACAACACAATATCTTTTTCAAACTAATGAATGAAGATTCAACATCTCAACCTCATGAGTTGGTTCACATGGATTTTTTTGGACCTTATAGATTTTCATGTCTATGTGGAAATCATTATGTGTATGTTTTTGTAGATGACTACTCTAGATATACATGGACCTTATTATTTTCTCACAAAAGAGAATATTTCTATCATTTCATCATGTGTGCTAAGAAATTTGAAAATATTAGTGGTCTTATAATTAAATCCATTACATGTGACCATGGACCTTATTTTGAAAACCAAGATTTCGATTCCTTTTTCTCACAAAATGTCTATAGTGATAAAATCACTGTTTATAGGACACCCCAGAAAATTGGAGTTGTAAAAAGAATAAATATAACTATGAAATAAATTTCTAGAACCATTCATAGTGAGTATGACCTAGATATATACTTTTGGTAAGAATATATCAATAAAACATGATATATAATCAATAGTGTCTAGATTAAACCTATCCTTAAAAGAACTCCCAATTTGTTGTGGAACAATAGAAAACCCAAGGATAACGACTTCATTGTTTTTTTTTGAAAAGTATATATTATGAAAACTAAGGATAATATTGAAAACAATTTCTCAAAGAGTGATAAAGGAATTTTCCTAGGTGATTCATTATCTATTAAATCCTATAGAGTCTTCAATAAGATAACCAAATGTGTGTAAGAATCTGTTCAAGTCAAGTTTGATGAGACAGATCCACATAAGCCAAAGACCTCTCTAGAAAATCTTGAGGATGATATGTCAAAACTAGACATAGATAATAAATATTTTGACCACCCTGTGATGAAATAAGTTAAAAATTACATTTATAAAAATTCAACATATTATTATCATAATGAAACTAAACCTGTTGATGAATCTGAAGTTACTATCCCCTCATTTTCTAGACATATTAGAACACTCTAGAACAATATGTTAGATGATATTGTAGGAGATTTATAAAAAGGATCATAGACTAGAGCTTCTCTGAGAAATCAGATTGAACAACATCCTTTTTTTGTCAAAGCATGAACCTAATAACAACAATGATGCTATGAATGGTGAATTTTGGGTGATGTTTATGTGAGAAGAGTTAAATTAGTTTCAAATAAACAATTTATGGAAACATATAGATAGACCCAAATACACCTTGACTATATGCACCAAATGGGTTTTTTGTAATAAAGAATATAAAGCTGGTAGCATAGTTAGAAACAATGATAGATTTGTTTCAAAAGGTTATAATCAATAATAAAGAATTGTCTACGAGGAAACCTTTGCACCAATAGTGAGACACGAGGCCATTAGAATCCTTATTTCATATATAGCACATCTAGATCTCAAACATTATCAAATTTATGTCAAGAGTGAAAACCTAAATGGGTATATATCTGAGGATGTTTTTGTTGAACAAACCCTAGTTTTACATACCCTCATAATAGTCCTAATTTTTTTAATTTAACAAAAACTTTATATGGTTTAAAGAAAGAACCAAGAGCTTTGAATAATAGGTTCATCACTTTTAATATTTATATTTTTTTTACAAAAGGTATAGCTATTCCTACTCTCTTTATAAAAATAATTTTTAAATATGTTTTAGTAGTAAATAGCTATATTGATGGTATTATTTTATGATAATCTAAAAACTATTTATGTGATTATTTTTCAAAGATAATGAAAAATGGAATTGAAATGATTTTAATGGATGAACTCAAATTCATTCATGGATTTCAAATATTTCAAAGTAAAGACGGTATTATTTTGAATCAATGTAAATATACTATGGATATTTTAAAAGTATTTGGATTTGAAATGACTAAGATTAGTGTGATTCCGATGAGTACCACTTGTAATATGGACCATGATGAAGTTGGTAAATCTTTTGATCAAACCACTTATAGAGGAATTATTTGATGTTTACTCTACTTAATTGCTAGTAGGAGAGATATTATGCTTAGTGTATTCATGTGTGCACATTTTCATGAAAACCCAAAAGATTTTCATCTTATTACTGTTAAAAGGATTTTCAAATACCTCAAACACACTACCAACCTTGGAATGTTCTATCATAGTGGACAACCTTTGGAATTAGTGAGTTATTCAAATACTGATTTTTATGGCTGAAAGTAATAGAGAAAAGGACCTCTAGCTCATGTCAGTTTTTTGGAATGTATATGATTTTATGGTGTAGTATGAAACAATGATCTGTTGCCTTATCTACTTATGAAGCTAACTACATAGCTATTGGTGTTTTTTGGCGCAAATTTGGGGGATGAAATGCACATTACTAGATTATAGATATCAATTCAGACATGTCCCTATAAATTATGATAACACAAGTTCAATTAATATTTACCAAAATCCTATTTAAAATTGACGGAAAAAACAAATTGATGTAAGGAATCACTTTTTGAGAGACCATTTTCAAAAAGGTGATAGAACATTAGAGTTCGTTGGAACTGGACAACATCTTGCTGATATTTTAACTATGCCATTGAACACTAAAAGAATGAATTAAATCAAACATGTGTTAAGAATGATCAATCTATAGGACTGTGTTTTGTTATTCCTTTGACTATTTTAAGGGAAGTTGTCATGCTGACACTGATTGTATGAATTTGAAAATGTCATGACTGACACCGATAATGTTGTCATACCAACACAGATGTCATTCCAACATATATGCCTTGTCATGCCAACACTGACGCCTTATCTTGATGACATCATTAATGTTTGAAAAAATCTATCATGATTATACTGTTGAATCACAACTTATATAATTTTGTGTTTTTACCAAAACGACACTATTTCATTGATTTTGTTGAACCCAGTTCATGTTTTCATGGTTTTTTTTATTTTGAAATCCCTAAATGATGTCAATTTGAATCGATGAACTATACTCATTTACCCCTACATTATCTAGTCTTTTTCATTATCTACCATTGACCATTCTCCTTAGGAACTCAAGAATGAGTTATTGGAATGGTGCATGTGAAGAGAGATCTTGATGGTGGCGAGTCTCATGCATCAATGAAACCGATATGTGAATCGAGAAAATCATCTAGACCTAAAAATCCTACCTTGTAAATCTATGTTGTTACTCTTGAAGAATAAGTTCTTGCACAATGGATATTGGAAATAGGTATCTACTGCTCAAGGTACTACATGATCAAATATGGCATGAGTGGTTATTGGATAATTAAAGATGCTTTTATCCAAAGCTATTCCATGCATTTTACATGAATATGGAGTTCCTAAGGGAAGGAAGTGATGTATCATAGATAAAGTCCATAGTGAAAGGAAATAGAAAAAATTTATCTTTAAGACAATGAGATGAATGTCATAATGATCCTCATGAAGGTTTATTTGATGATTATCATAGTACCTCTCCACCCGAGAGTGATTTGTTCTATTTTGAGACAAATCTGATAGAGATTACTAATAACTATGAGCACATAAGACCCATTTCTTCAGTGTTAAGTGTAGAATGTTTAATCTTGTTTAATTTTATTCAGCATCAAATTTATCCCAATAATGGGGACTTTTCTTCTCTGATGTATAAAGATGTCTACATGGTTCAACCAATATGAAAAGGGATCAAGGAAAATTTGTGTACATACCTTTCTGTGCACATGAATGAAATGATCAAACCTTCCTACAAAACTAATTACCCATTCTATCCAAGGATGATATCAGTTATGATAAAAGTGTTAGGTTATGTAAATGAAGTAGAGGAAGTTTTTTTGAGTGCAGTGAGATCTACCTCAGTATTTATATTTTAAAGAGGATGAAAATCAACTAGATACCATTGAAGAGAGAATGGGTTAGAGAGTAATATAAGAGATATGATAAGTTCAATCCGGTGGACTATCCAACAAGGCCTAAGAATATGTATGATCTTAGTTTGAGACCAAATGAGGATGTGGTTTACTCTTCAGAAGAAAAAGATGATCCTGTCACTCTTGTTAGAGATCAGTGGTCACCAATTGATGATAGGAGTTATCCTGACACCACTGAACCTCGCAAAGGATTTTGATTTGGAATTCATATTCCTCCACATTCCTTACCCTCTGATGAGCCCACACTTGAAGATAATGGATACTAGGAGACAAAATTATAAGTAAGTGTAGAATATGTAAGTATATCCAGTGGCTCTAAAGAAATAGAAGAATGTGGAGTTGATGAAAGTGGTGTGGTAGTGAAGAGGAAGAAGGTGAAGAAGATGGTCATAAAAATGGAAATGAAGAACAATTATATAGACATGATAATGATTAAAGTAGTGAAAGTGATGAAGACCATCATAGGGATGATAAAGGTGATGAGGTTGTAATGGTTGAATATGTGAATCAGACTTAGTTAGAAGAAACTCTTGAAGCTTTTGAAGTAAGATAAAATCATGAAGTTGTTGAAGAAAGAGAAAATGTTGATGTTATTTTTGAAGTGGAATATCCAGAAAATCATTTACCTAATTTAGTTTATGAAAGAAGGATACCTCATGCCGATGATGAGAAACTCTTTAGGAGAGCTGAATTTGAGGAGGAGCCTCATGAATGGGGAGATCAATATAGGTAAGGGAATCAACATGGATGAGTAAGAATTGATACTCTCACTCCTATGAATGATGATATAATGGTTGAATGGGCAAGGAATCCTAGGTATGTATCACTGAGATTAGATTATAATGATTCATATGATGAATTTTTTGTACCTGTTGCGGTGGAATAAGTGGATGAGACCCTTCCTAGTGACTTTATCTCTAAATCCGATTTTGAATTGTTGAAAGAAAAAGATTGTACAACTGTACATATATCTGTTCAATATTATATAGTGCATGATATTCAAATATCTAGAATATAAAACAATAATCTAGGTGATGAATTACACTCTCTTAGATCATCAATTGAAAAAATGAGGCAGTCTCAGCAAGTAGTTTCTCTTCCAAGATAGATAGTAGGTATAAGTGAGGCTGATGCAGCTAATGATGCAATTAAAGTGATAAAGGAAATTCAACCCTACCTAATTACAACTTCTAAGACAATTTTTTCATTTAATTCCAAATTGAGAAAATAAATGACAGTTATTTCATCTATAATAAATACTTTGACCTCAAAGTGAAAAGGTTGTGTAGAGACTATTCATAAAACTTTGAAAACACATACCTTAACTCATATAGGTATTCCTTCTACATCTGGTCAGACTTCTCATACATTGGATATTGATGCAATCATATCTATTGTAAATTAAGAACATCAAGCTCTATTTGGTGCTTCTAGTTTGGGAAACCATGAAAATATTGATAAGAACAATGATTATGTTCATGATATGGTCAGACTCTTTTCCAAATGTGTTGAAGATACAAATGCTCAAATCACAGATAAAGTGGACTACTATTTCAAAAGGATCATTACTAAGCATTAGTTTTCCAGTCTGTTTAGGTATTTTATAGAGAACTTATCTATACCTCTAATAACTAGATATTTTAAATATCAAGTATAGATTTTTAAATAATTCACTCCTATTTTGGACAAATTCATGGAGAATACAGATGAATTTGAGAAAGAAATGAAGTATGGTGGTGATATTATTGAAGATTCCATCATGTTTTTAATGAAATACCTTCATGTCCAAAGTGAAGCAATTGTAGTAACTCCTGCAGCACCTCTTGGACATCTGGAATCATTGCCTCCACCTCAAATGTTAGTTCTTCACACTTTGACTCAGATTCTCCTAGTGATCCAAGAACATATTCATCCTCCTGTTTTGTCCCAACACAAACCCATGCTTGTACCTATTGTTTCATAAGGAGTGATACTACCTCCATTGAAAATTTCTTTAGACCCTCTAATTTCTCAACCACCACCTATTGGACCCACTATTGATCCCCCAAGATGGGAAATAACATCTTAATTCTCAGCCGTAGTGTTTATCATTCTCCGGTTGGGCTATTTTCTTGACTTTTTAATTTGAAGCTTTATAACACATTGTACTTTATTTGTTAATGGAATATTGTGTTCCTTTCATTCCTCTATATCTATTTTATCTATTACATTATGATACTTTTTATTTAATTACTACCTATTTTCTTTTTGATAATACATAAAGGGGGAGAAATAATTTGGAAATATAATAATATATTTTACCTTTGATATCACTCTTATATATGTTATTTTTCCTTTGATACAATTATTCATTATTTTACCTATAAACCATATCTATATATTATAAATTTTTATCCATAATGGGAGATGATAAGTATAATGATTTCATTACACATCAAATGATTGTACTAAATAATGTTATGATTTGTGATAAAAAAAGGGAGATTTATGGAATATACGAGACTGTTGGCCACCCTCTCTAGTATTAATAGTTTTAATAATCACAAATCATCTAACTCCTATTAATCATGTCTAATCATTTCAATAATAATTTTTTATGTTTCAGATATGAGTAATTATATTTATCAATGATCTCACATAAATTTCGTACATTCTGTAAATGTTTATATTATAAGACAATCCAAACAAAAATGTTTTCTATGTGTAATAGAATAACACCAATAGAAGAGATAAGATACTGAGATATGTCCTACAGATGTACATGACCTATCGATGCACATGAACAATCGACACATATGACCTACCGATGCAGATGGACTACAAGTGAAGATTACCTACAAGTGCAGATGACCTACTCATGCAAATGATTTACCAACACATATGACCTACCATCACTTAAAATGACCTACTGATGTGTGGTTCTACCAACACATATGATCTACCATCATTTCAAATAACCTATTGATACATGGTGCTACCAATATAATGACTCATAGACAATTAATATGAGTCACTGATGCTGTGAGTCACCAATGCATAGAAAGTCTAAAGAATTGACAAACTGATGGAATGAGTAACTAATAAAAGGATATATTGACCATGGACTCACAGATAGACTGTTTAAAATTTAATTTATTTAAAATTATTTCTAATCGTCATATTTTGAGTGTTTTAATGTGACCGATTAATTTAATGCCTTTTGCAGACATCTTAAATGAGGCTGTTAGAAATACAAGGTACTATGTCTACCTGAAACATGAATATTGTTGGGATATAATAATATCGATACAAAGAAGAGTGAAATAAATATATAGACACATGGGTAGACTCATGTAGGCACACATACACAATAATATACAAGAAAAATCCCCCAGGAGAACTATACGAAAAGGAAAAACATGTGAGGGATTCTTTATTTATGATTTCTGTGGACCAGAGAATTGCGGATCATGAATGTTCTATCATCTCAGTAGCATCCAAATCATCTAAAGAAGAAGAAACTCTCACCCACCTAGAGAACAGGACACATTAACAATCTGTTTTCAGTGTCTGTTTCCAGAAGAGGACTCGAGCATCAAATCAGAAACATGAAAGGCTCTAGAGCAGAATTAAATAATACTCAATGTATCTCTAATCCCTTTTTTAATATATTCTAATCTGTTGTGTACTATTTAGATAACCATTCATGTTTTTTTTGTTTCTATACTAAAAAACTATATCTTTTAAAAAATTATAGAATAATAAAATTCCTAAAAAAATATTTTTACACTTTTTCATCCCATGAAGAACTATGGAAGAGGTCCTAGGTTACCTGATTGTAATTTTAGTTCGCACGTAGAACTATGGTAGAGGTCTTGTGACTAGGAAAATCTCTGTACTATTGTGTTAACCCCAATCTAGGGTGTGGATCAAAATTTTTATTTATATAGATTTTATGGTGGAAGGTTATCCCAAAGTGGAGAAGACTTTGTATCTTCTTGAGACTGAACTTCCTATTTTATATCCACTGAGTTTTCAACTTAGTTTCTCTCTATTTTAATTCATTTTTTATAAAACTAAATTTTACATTTATATTTATTCTTGGATATTATTTTTTACTATTTTTATTTATTATAGTAGTTTAAAAAATTATATCAATATATAATTTTGTAACACTTGATAATTAATCAATCTTCTGAGAAAATATTTTAATAGTCAAGCTATTATAATTTTACTACCTTGGTTAACTAGATATTTTAATTTCAACTTGGGGAAAACTTTTAAATAGAATTTTCAACCAATATTTTTATCGAAACTCAATTCAGCCCCCCTCTGGCATATCTTACTCCAGCCAACATCATTTTGAAGATAGTTTTAGTGTTAAAGTACTTTATAATTTCTAAAAAAAGTAATATTCATGGTGAATAATAGATAAGAATGATCTCTAGATAGGATAATAAGGTCCTCGATTGAGTTTAATTTTGAACTCATATAAGGTAGAATATAATGAAGAAGAGATTATATTGAAACATATTTTACTGATCATCTTATTCAAGATGATTATCATATTCATGTAGTCATCATATTATGCTGGATTACTAGATTGGAAAAATCGTATGGAGATTTATGGACTGAAGAAGGAGTCGATTAGAATTTTCCCAACCCCATTCTAAAGTTGTTATATTAGTATTGAAGAATAAAAATAGTATAATCAGAATAGGAAATCGGACTGAGTTTAATAAAATTTCAAATAAGTTATTTCCGGGTTCAAGGTATGAATGTGGAAAATTGTTTTGAAAATTATATTTTTTAAATTTTTTAATCCTTCATCGTAATATGTTTGTTAAAAAAACATTATTATATATTTTGTGCCACATCATGAACATTCACTATTGTATTGATCATAATGATAGATTAGAGTAATTTAATATCCTACTTATTGTATTCCACATAAAAATATTGTTTTCTAGTGGATTTTGTGGTGTTATATTATTTACAAACTATACTAATGATGTAGATATTATTTTTTAATTGAAAACCTTATCAATTCTTTGGTTTCTATGAATGTGTGTTTCAATTATTTTTGGTAGGGAAAAAATGTTTTACATGAGGTTAAGGTTGTCTCCTTAGTAAGGAAACATAATAGAAAAATATATCACTGAGAAACCCCATCCCAATCTTAGTCATAATATTATCCTAAGAGGGAATTACAATTTTTATTTGAGAAATGGTTCCCTTCAGTTTTCTTTTGATGATGTTTTGAAGAGAATTTGATGTAGAGTTACAATTGTGTGAACAAAAATGGTATACTAGTTTTTGATGATAAGAACTATCATATCTGGAATGATAGAATGCTCCCTAATCATATGTATGTTATATATGATGTTCTTGAAGGTGAAACAAAGGAGTTTCCTCCTAAAGATGATAAATATCATCTTACACATGTTGATAAGATGAATCTTGAGAATGATTTAAAGGAAAAAATTCTTTTCTATCATCTATTTATGAAAGAGAATTTCTAATGGTGAAGGGTTTTTCCATAGCCAAAGGTATATAGGATATGTTATAAATCATATTTGAAGGAAATATAAAAGTGAAAAAGGAAAATTAAAAAATCAAGAGGTATAAGTATGAATATTTGAAAATGAGTGAGTATGAATCTATTTGGGACTTCATTACCAAGGTAAATGGAATTGATCACACTATCATATTTCTTGGTGAAGTGTTGAAGGATTCAATAATTTTTTAATATATCTTAAGAATTTTTTTGATAGGTCTTTTGGTAAAGTATCATCATTAGAAGATATTGATCAAGAAATATTTTGTCTAGAATATTTCTATATCACACTAATAGGTTATTAAATGTTAAGGTAGAATGACATGAAATGAAAAATAGATAGATAAATTTATTTTAAGGCTTCAAAGATATATATGTCAAGGATAACTCTTATTCATGAAAAATCTAGTGATTCTGATTTTGAAAATGTGGTATGTAAAATGCATGATGATATTTAATCCTGTCTTTTTAATAATGTGAGAATTGGTACATGTAGATAAAAAGGAAAATTTATCTTGATATGATTTTAATGTGAATCCGTTAGAAACTTTACAACTAATTATCATTGGATAATGAAATGATAGTATATTGATGATGAAGAAAGAAGGGTAAGAAGATTGATTATGAAATAGGGTGATAAAGATAAATATTTTTCTAAAAGGAAAGATAAAAACATTTTCAAAACAAAAAGAAAATGTTTCTTATCTAAAGATGATGAAGAATAATACAATGATGGTGAATCCAAAAAATCTACTTAGTTTTTTGGTGATAATAATTTTATATAAACAGTCAATTATGAATAGTTCAGAAGAATCGGTTCTGATGAAGAAGAATGTCGATTAAGATATCATCTAAAATAAGATTTGAATGAATTTTTGAGAATTATTTGAAGGAAATAGAAAAAAATAGTGATGTTTAAAAATGAAAATTCATAAAAAAAATCTTTTCAGGATGATAATGTCAAAATGAGGGATACGATTGTTTATTTTAAAAAACCTCTCAAAGAATACAATCATCATAATGATCATTTGGATGTGAAGATGAAGGAAAAAAAAGAATAGTTATAACTTGTTCAATAAAAACATTATAAAGTTGAAAAGAAAGATTCATGTTCATAAAATCTATCTATGAATTTGGTGAATGTTCTCACAAGAAGAATCCTGAGAAGTATAATCAATTTTCACCTTCAAATGATGAGAAGAATGTCAGAGATGTTTTTGAAAAGATTAATGCTGGTAATGTTATATATGTGGCCAAGATTATCAAAGTGGAGAATCCATATGTTTCTAAAATCCATGAGTTCAAAAATATTTCAAAACATTTTGAACACAAAAATGGTTCAATTACTTCTGGTTCAGATATGGTTGAAAATAAAACAAATATGGAAGAAAAGATTTGTATTGATAATAGAATGGTTGGTAAGAAAAATTAGAAGCTTGTTGAGAAACATGTTCACAACCCCAATAAATATGAAAGTTTTAGAGGAAAATATTATTTTTGTGGATACTGTTGGTATTATAGTAGATTGAAAACATAGAAAATATGTGTTGGTTCAACCAAAAAATATTACTATTAATCCAAAATTTAAAGAAGTCAATGTTTTAAGGGGATTAAAACTCATCAAAGGAAGAAACCTATGGGGGGGTGGAGTAAAAGTTTATAATAGGTTACCACCTATGAAAAATGTTTGTGATATGTATGAAAAGCCTAGATATCTTGAAAAAGGATGTATTGTTTTTACTAGCACAAAAATGATTTGTAATCAATTCACAGAAGTTGGGCATAAATAAATAAAAAGCTATTGTTCTTGAAACCACCCTCAAAGCTACAAATGGATAAAAAACTAGATTATTGGTAGTTTTTGTTGTTCTCATATCACATGATATTTAATGTTATTGAGGAATGTTAATGACTTTAAATAAGGAACAATGACATTTTTTAATGATGAATCCCTAAAAAAAAAATTTTTTGGATCAACCAACACTTGGAAAGAATGGTTTTATTCCAAAAAAATAATTCTATGTTGATATGCCGAAACAAAACTTTCTATGTGTTTCAAAGGTTTATGATATAGGAAAAAAAGTCATTTTACAAAAATATAGATATTTTTGTAAAATTTTAGGAAGATGTAATGATAGATAAAAGAGTCCAATGTACAAAAGGTAATCTATAACATGTGGGTAAAATTCAAAACTCTTGTTATGTGGGTATGGTGGAAGAGAAAAAATTTTGGATTAAAAAGATGGGAAACATGTGTCAAAAGAAATTGAGCATGTTTTCAAAGATGTATAGTGTTAGAGATATTCCCAATTTTCTAAGATGTAGATATTGGTGTTTCACTATTTTTCAGAGGGGAATAATAATAAACAAAGTTCATTAGAATGTGTAGATTTTTTCAAGACAACCCCTATAACATATTCATTCCAACATTTTTGGGCCAATGGGAGAAAAGAAAAAATTGGAGATAACCACTTCATCACTTTTTTTTATGAATTTACTCGCATTAATGTTGTTATGTATATGAATTATAAAATATATTTTTAAATAATGATTAAATGATTCAAAGGGAAAGATGACAATGAATTTTAGTATTTAGTAAAGAAGTTGAGAACTTATAATTTTTGTGAGTATAATATTGAATAATTTAAATGTTATCTTGATAAGAATGAAATTAGGCATGACTATGGTTCCTCATACACTCTTGATAAAATTGGGTTGCTGAAAAGAATAATAGATGTTTTTTTTGGAAATAGGTAGAACTATGATTCTTGAACATGGTCCATTTCATTACTATTGGAGGCAATATATGAGTACTAATGTATATATTCAAAACTGATTCATCTACATACCATGTTAATATATGACTCTACAAAATGTTTGATGGTAAAAAATTATGTTTTCAACACTTATTATTTTTCCAGAGTCCCTACATTATAAAGAAAAATTATGGAAATTCTGGAAAGTGGGAGAATAAATGTGAAGAAGGTATTTTCCATTGTTATGTTTTAGAAGAAAGAGGATACAGATGTTTCAAAAAACAAATTGGAAGAATTTTTGATTATGATGATGTGAAAGTTTTTGAAAATCATTTAATGGATAAACAACTCATGTAGATAAGGAATTCAACAAGAAGTAAGAATGTTTTTTGAGTTTTTATAATAAGGATACAGACAGTTGTAATCCTACTCAAGAATATCAATTGGACTCCTCTTTTAAAGTGATGTGGAAGAATATTTAAAATATAATCCCATGATGAGGAAGTAACTAGAAACTCAGAACATTATTGGACATCAACTTAAGAATATTCGAACAAGGAGAGAAAAAATTCCATTAAACATACTTATTTGTATTGAAAAGTTGATCTAAATGATGTTAATTAAGCATTTGAGTATCATAAATGGGTTTAGAATATGAATAATGAGATCAATTTTATTTTATATAAATATACATGGGAACTGGTACCTAATCTAGATAACAAAAATGTAATTCATAAAATGTTGATTTTTCAGAGAGACCTAAATGAACAAGGTGAAGTAATAAAAAACAAGGTGAGATTAGTGTGCAATGGTTACTCAAAAAATGAAGGTGTTTATTTTGATGAAACATTTTATCTAGTGTAAAGGTTAGAAACAATCAATTTTTTTCCTTTGTTCTATGACTAAGTTGCATAATTTTCAAATGGATGTAATGTCTACATTTCTCAATGGGGATCATGATAAAGGAATTTTTGTAGAACAACCCTGTGGTTTTTTTGTTGGGAATGATGATAGTTATGTATAAAAATAGATTAAATCCTTGTATGGGTAGAGACAAGATCTGATAGAATGGTATTCCCAATTACACAGTTTCTTATGGAATATGTTTTTTAATAAAGTAAGAGTTGAAAGAAATATTTACATCAAAGAAAGTTAAGAGTTTTACCTCATCGTAATTATTTATGTTGATGACATTATCTTTCGAGGAAATGATGAAAGATCTTGTGAAATATTATCAAAAGTAATTAAAATTTCGTTTGAGATGTCCATGTTGGATGAAATGAAATACTTTCATGGGAAAAAAATTTGAATAAAAGAGAAAGAAAATTATTTCTCAAAAATAGTATGCCAAGGTCCTTCATGAAATTTCAGTATGGAAAATTAAAAACTAGTTTACACACCAATATCAGTGGGAAAATTTTTGAGTAAAGATGGATAAGGAAATGATGTTGATCAGAAAGTGATTTTAAATATGATTATATGTTTGTTTTACTTAACAGCCTCAAGACCAAAAATTGTTTATGATGTTACATTATTTTCAATATTTTAGAGTGATCTTAAATAATCATATATACTTTCTAAAAAAATAATTCTCAGTTAAATTAAATTCCCAAAAAATTTTAGAGTAAGGTATTATTGAACAAAAAGTATTGATTTGTGTGGGTATCTAAATGTTGATTAGGAAGAAAATATTGATGATAGATGATCCACATCAGGTGGAGACTTTTTTTTGGTGAATAATTTTTTTAGTTTTGATACACAGAATCAGAATTCATTATATCTTAGTATGGCTCAAGCTATGTATTTTTTTTCTACTAAAGATACTAGTTATCTTATGTGAATGAAGAATCAGTTAGAAGATTTATTTATTGATGTGAAGTTTCCCTTGCTCTTGGGTTGTGATAATCAATGTGAAATAAAACTCACTAGGAATATAATATAACATTTTCGTTAAAAATATGTTGATATCATGCAAAATTTCATCAAAGATCATATGGAGAAGAATGAATGGAAGATGGAATACTTTCTATTTTCAGAACAAGTCACTAACATTTTTACAAAACCATTAATGAAGGAAAATATTTCTTATTTGATGTTGAACATGGGAGTCCAAAATCTTTCTCATCATGTTTGATGTATGTGTTTTCCCCTCTATCATCTTATATTTGGATAGTTTTTGAACAGGGAAGCATTTTTTTATAAATATATCCTTAAAGGAAGCACATTTAAAGGGGGAGGTGTGGGGAATCATTGAATTTAGCATTGTATGTGTGTTATCTATTCTAACTATTTGTTGGAGTGTTTGTAGAAAACAAATTTTTTTTGTTTCATGAACATTGAAATGATGAGGATTAAAAGTTATGGAAGGATGCAATGGAAGAAATATAAGTATGTTTCCATAATCACATATTTTGGAAAACATGACTTTTCTTTCAATAATTATGTTTCCTACAATGAGTTAGCTAATGTACACTTAGAATTGGGGAAATGTAATACATATCATGAGGATATAATACTCATTAATTTATGAACCTTCGTTCAAAATAAAATACAAAGGGGGATACTGTTACGTGAAAGATGATAAGGATTACTATTGTTTTCATGTATTTTCTTTTGCTAATAATTATTTTTAAGAAGAAAAGAAATCTCATCACACTGTATTTGGTGAAGGAATAGACTAACCATCATATTTATGAAAATTGGATTCACAATGTTAATAATTTCCATTATTTTTGGAATATATTTTTTGGATAAAAAGGCTCAGCGGACTCACCACAGGTCCAAAATGGAAGAAAATTTTACAATAAGGTTCTTTTTCAGGTTCTGCATGACATTGATGTAAATTTTAATAAGATTTTATGTTATTGGATTTCTAAAAAATCACATGCATGTTGTAAAACATGTGATTAAGGCTTGACAAAATAATGGGGAGAAAAATATTTTTCCAATCCTATTCAGTATGATCGTAATAATTCCCATACTATTCAAGATGATAATGAAAGAAAGATTTTGATGATAAATAATAAAGTAACAATAAATTACCTGGTATGTCAGATGATACAACATATTATCTTCATTGTAATCAAAGTCATGAATTAAGTAATTAAAAAAGAATAATGTTGTGATGGAAGAAAGTTGATAAAACCAACTCTTTTTGGTCATAAGAACATCATCATGATATTTCCAAATGCAGATTTGTTTAAAGGATGATGAGGATGATCATATGGAAGGTTCTAATTTTTAGTCATACCAAAGAGAAAATAATTAAATCCTCGATCAAATAATCTTATGAGAATCATTGTTATAAAAGAAAGAGGCTTATATTGCTGATCTATCAGATTCATCATGTCATCTAATTCATCATTAGAATTATTGTTAGTGATAAACATTGATTGGTATCTTATTTAGAAGAGAATGAAGTTTCTGAAGACGAAGCTGCTAATACTAGTCCATCGATCTCGATATGCCATCATAATCATCCGAGGAAACATTTTTGGAACCAATGAATGAAAAGAAGATGAAGATAATGTGGTGACCAATATTAAGAATAAATTTAGAGATTTATCAATAATGTTGTCAACCATTTAAAATAGGTTAAATTATATGTTTATTGTTCAAGTGGGATAATAGAAGATATGAAAATGAATTTATTAGTTTATATTTCTATTTATCTTAATAAATTAGATAGTAATGACATTTGAAAATGGTAAATTGGAATTGGTATGATGTTTTTAAAGAAATTACAATGTACATATAAATATGTTATATGATTTCAGAAGGTTCGAGAAGTGTTGAGAAGATTTTAAAAATTCAAGATGCACTTGAAATTGAAAGGAACATGTAGATTCAAAACATTTTATTGAGAGAATGGTTTTTAGGAATCCCACACAAACCATTTTTGGGTCATGTATAAAAGGGAAAGTACATTGTAAATTTTGACTGAAGTCTTGTTCACGATGAAGAAGAAAGAATTCAAGACTCTAGAGAGAAGAAGAGGTTTTCAAATTTAATATCATGAAAAATTAATGCCATAAAAAATATAAAGGACAATAGACATGGTTGCAACATATTCAAATGATCATCATATTCATCTATTCATTATATTGAGCCGAATTATCTGGCTATTAAAATATTATTGATATCTATGGAAATAATAAGATGTTGTTCTGAATTTTCTCAATTTTATTTTGATAGATTAATATTTTCCATATAGAGCAATCAGATTTGGATAATTACACAATGTTTTATAATAAATATGAGGATATTCTTACAATCTTCTGGGTAAGAAAGTGAAGAATTGTTTTCAAAGAACATATTTGTGAAATTTGATCATGAAGCATCGTAAAAGTTTTTCTACAAAAACATTTTTATATATTTTTTTATAGATGAAGAACCTACACTGTTGTTTTTATCATAATGATACATGAGTGTAAGGTTATATCCTATTTGTTGTATTCCACCAAAAAGGATTCTTTTCTTGTGGATTTTTTTGGAATTGAACAATTTCTAAACCATACCCTAGTTGTATCTATTCATTTTTAATAGCGAAGCGTGTAAATTATTTTGTTGTTATGGATGTGTGTTTTAATTGTTTTTATCAAGTAAATATGTCATTAATATGAGGCAAAGGTTGTTTCAGTAGTACAGAATCATAGAAGAAATATATATCACTATTTCACCCTCTCCCCCTCTTAATGATACAATTATCATGGTTGGTAATTTATACAAAATGGTACCATGTCAATTGAAATATGATACAGAAGATGGAATTAGAAGCTGGATTATGTAATGATAATGGTTGTGTGAAAGCTCAACCACTCACATGTCAAAAATGCGGGAAGGGGAATCATGATAATTTCATCAAATGGATGGGGAAATGCTTCAGGTGTGAGAGAGAAGGTCACCATGGTCATGAATTTTAGATAGGCATGAATAATCCACCCATTATGATGTAGGAAAGGAGATAAACACAAATGGTTCAATGGTTCAACTGTAGGGAGTAAGTGCACTATAATGGCAAGTTCATTAAACCTCGAGTCATCGAGGGTAATCAGTGTCATCAGCCACCAATGCCATCCGAGCAAGGGTGTAACACCCTAGGTAAATAAAGAATATGACATTTCATATTTATCCATATTTGTGAATAAAATATTTAAATGACTTTAAAGGGGACGCTATGCTCGATGGCGTACCCAACACGCAACAACGAGTTTCTTGGGAATCTTACGTTGCACTCTAATAATAAAATAATATTATTTTAAATGGTAGTTAACATGTAGCCGTTGTAATGGAGGGAATGGATAGAAATAACTAAAATATGATTATATATGTTTTTAAATGTTTTTACATTTATACAATAAAAGATAAAGGCTTAAAATACGGAAAGAATTCAATTTTAGGCGTAT
The DNA here is from genome assembly GCA_963277665.1 of Viscum album. Taxonomy (NCBI): domain Eukaryota; kingdom Viridiplantae; phylum Streptophyta; class Magnoliopsida; order Santalales; family Viscaceae; genus Viscum; species Viscum album. The sequence goes on along the minus strand of OY728129.1, from coordinate 880,646,190 downwards.
ATGCCCTAGTTTTCACTAAAGGTTCACTTGTCGCCTTTTGATGGCGAACCGTCATTAAATATAGTTTTGATCACTCTTATACATTCTTTTTGACCAAATAAAACTCTCATTAAGAATCGGGACATCAAATTTTACTTTGGGTAATTTTTGGTCTCTTTCCGATAATGTTCATTTTTTTAATGAATAGTGTAAAATGTTGTATTTTAATTCAAAACATCTTTTTAATCTAATTTATTTATATGATTAGATTATATTTTGAATTGGTTTTAAAGTGAAATTAGAAAATATTTTTACCATTAAATCCAATAGTGGTCGTTGGAATTAATTTCACTTTGAAATCAGACTTAAACTAGAGTCAATCTTTTGATACTTATTGTTTTATAAAAACACACTATTTGCTCTGACAGCGGGAATTAATTATTAAATTAATTAATGTGACTAATATGTTTTGAATTTTGTAAAACATACTTCATTTTTGAATTCGGAATATCAAATATAGCTTAGGGTGAAGTTTTGGTATTTTTCTGAAAAACTCCAATTTTTGATGAATAGTGAAACCACTAAGTGGTAATCAAGCAAACTGATTTTTCAATTAAATGAAAGTTTACCACTAATGTGTATTGAATTTTGAAAATCCGACATACATGGTTGTCATTAGTATGTAAAATGTGGTTCAATGGGATGAAAATAATTTTTTTGGTGAATAGTAACTTATTAAGTTTTTAATCGCGATTAGTGGTAATTAGTGTATTTTAAGGTAAAAAAGATATTATAAGAATGTGAAAACACCATGAAACTTGTCCTACACCTATTGGGTGAGTAATGGAAGACCCAGAAAAGCCATGGGACAACTTGGGGACCCCATGGATCCACTTTGGTTGGGAAATGACATAAATAACTTTTTATTTAATGTAAAAGTAAAAATGACACAAACATGATATGTTTTACTAAAACAATTTTTAAGTGGGGTTATACAAGTCATATTTTTGATTATAAATAATAATTGGAAAGCTAAAAAGATTTACTACATCATAGTATTTTGTTTATAATTTTTAGACATTAAATAAATTAAATTATTTATGACATAATAATGATGCAGCGATGACATCATTATTTGACGATTTAAATAAAATGTAAATATAATGTAAAATCTATGAACTAAACATGTCCAAAACTTATTGGATGGGTGGATTTATAACCTTTGTAACCTTATCCACGAATTATATCAATTTGGGACCTTTTAAAACCGAAACACATTTTCAAATAAAGTAATATTTCCTTACTTTCCAAAAGTGCCCCTCCTCTCCTCTTATAAAAGGCCCCCACCTCTACCTCTTTTCACACACTCCTCAAGACCTTGGCTCGGCCAAACCCTGCCCATTTACTCTCTCCACATACCTATCCTCATCCTAGAGGATTACCTTTGGGCATAATCCTTTCAAAGGAAGCCTTTAGGCTCAAATCAAAAGGAGTTACACTTTTAAAGGTAATTCATTCTCTCATGTTCATTTGTTTTATTTTGCTTCTCCAACCCCCTAAAATCTTTTTATTTATTTCTTTTGTAACAAAAACAGTATCTTCAATATACTAGGATGTTTTTATAAGATTTATTCGAGCTACACTCTCACACAACTACATCAAATGGTGAAAGAACATACGGTTTCCGTGGATGGCGAAATTGTGCCTCCCGAAACGATGATTGTTCAATACTCATTTAACACCTTAAAAGGTGTCCATTATGATGTCACTATTTTTATATATGATATATAATATGTTTATGTTTTACTTATGCTTCTTTATTTTTCATTTGTGTCTTACCTTTATGGCTTCCATTATGGGTATACGCGATATCTTCATTTTAGGAAGTGCGGACTACCGCCCCCTCAAAGTGATTTGATTCGTTAAATACCATATGTGGGACGTATAAAGGATGGAACTATGATATTATATATGATATTATAATGGAATTATAATATACCTTTATATCATTATGATTCCATTCTATAAAATATGAAATAGAAATGAAAGTAGCGTTCATGCGTACGTACGGATTACCGTCTCCATGAACGGTGCATTTCATTTCTTACCTCTAAATGATTATGTAATGTTATAAATTCATGAATGTACTAGATATATATGAAATATATGATATCAAAATGATGAATACAATTCTGTATATAATAAAAATTTGGCCACACGAACAACATGTAATTATAAGAAGTCCACTTTCGACTTAAGAACCAAATATCGACAAAACAAATATTATTAACTTAAATTATTACATAATGTTTATGAAATGGTAATAAGTGATATAAAAGGAATAATGAACTTGAAAAAGTTTCTTAAGGAATTAGAAATTAACTCAAGTTTATTATTCAGGAGATTAAAGAACGATCGAGTCAAGTCGGACCCGAGGTAAGGGATCCTACAACTCTCTTTCCTTTTAAGTACACTCTTTTATGTCATTTATTTTAAGCTCATCTTTCTTATGATTGGGATGTTCTTTTATATTACATTTACTGTAATTTTTATGTTCATGAGATGAGAGACCCTTTTCTATCTCATCAATCCATTTTGGAAGTTTTGAGTGGCGCCGTTAGGCTGCCGAACTTTCGTAAGAGATCTAACCTCTCTCTTTCTTTTTAAGTACTCTCCTTTAAGTCACTTCTTTTAAACTCCTCCTTGCAATGTTGGGGGATTTTATTTTATATTCCACTTTCTTTAAATTCTATTGTAATATGATGGGATACTCTATTTGATCTCATCAATCCATATTCGGAAGTTTTATGTGGCGCCGTTAGGCTGCTGAGTTTTCGTAAGGGATTTTTCATCTCACTTTTATTCCCGTGAGATTTATGCTACATTCGCCACAAATTACATTGAGTGGTGTATGTACTTCACATTATTCTACTCTTTGTGTAATATAATTTCGTTTATGAGTATTTAAAACAATGACCTATTGTCTTTCTTTCATGGGGTGTATGTTTTGAAAGATAACCAAGTCGGTAAGGGAACCTTTCACCCTCCTCTTTTTTAAAAGACTTCTTTTATTGGGTCTTTTAATTTACATATTTTTATGTTGGGATATGTTCTCATACATCCTTATTGATGTAAATTTTATTTCCAAGTGATGAGATACACTTTTTATCTCTCATCAACTCATTTTGATGTGATGCCGTTAGGCTGTCAAGGGAACTTTTTAACCCAATTTCGATTTCTTTGGGTTCAACTTGTAGTCATTGAATATGTCATCCATTGAATATGTGTGATTGACCTTTTATTGTTTTACACTTAATATCCACTTATATTGGGTGTATATATATTTGTCACACATATTTTTGAGATTTATTTGTCCTTAATTTAAGGATACCTTCTTTATAAGGGATTTCATCACATTTGACATTTCTATTGAGGGTTCATTGTTGTTATGCACCAATTCACTCTTATATGGTGTATATACTGTCCTTTGGAGTATTATATCATGAATCCTTTTATTCTCATGATATTATAAAGTTCTGACTAAATGTTATTCCTCGATTATTGTATTCAAGTGTCTCTAATTTTGGTAAAACCCCTTTAACCAAAATATCGTTTTAAATGTTTTAATTATTTGTTCTTATTAATATCCATGTTTTCAAAATTGTTTTAAGGATTTATTTATATGGATATTAATGGTTTAAAATGTTAAAAGCTTCAAGGTGGTATGGGACACTTTGATTCAAAAATCTCTTTATTAAATGTTTTAAATGGTTTTGGAAATGGTTTCTTTTTGAATGGATTCATTATTTCAATATCCTAAAATGTTATATTGTGATTGAAATGTGGAAATGTTATGTTTCCTTTATTCATGTTTATGTGATACGATTATGTTATGGTTCTTGGGCATTGTTATGAAGAACGGGTGGTTCCGTGATAAACTAAGGGCGGGTGAGCCCGATATAGCTCTCCAATGCATTGGGTAACGCGAAGGAGTGAAACGTTAAGGTTTCTCCGAAGAGATTTAGGGAATATACTGTGATGGGTATTCCAAACGTAACCAAGAGGGTTACTACCTATGTAAGAATGTTATGAATGCCTCAAGTTACCTTTATGTCTTATGTTTTCTATGATTTATTCATGATTTTATATGCCTATGTTTTATGGGTAAAGTGTGATTTCATTCTAATGTATATATGGACTCATGTTTCCTTTCCATATTTTTATAACCCTTACTGAGCTTTTTATGCTCATCCCAAGTTTTTGAAATGTTTTTCACAGGTCAAGGGAAAGGTACATGATGTGATGATAGTGTCAAGGATGTGTCAAGAAAGAATCCGTGTTATATTTTAAATATGTTTCCGTTGATGGGAAGAATGAATACTGTATTTTACGTAACCACTTTGTTTAAATGTGGAATGTAATGCAAGTTTCATGATATAATTCTCTAAAACTCTAAACCTGAAAAGATCCTCAATGTGTAATCTTGTAATAACTCAAGATTAAGTAAGGTTTAAGGATGGGGCCTTATAGTTGGTATCAAAGGTCGGTTTAGATAACTTTAGAGGTTAGGGTATTCTTTAAGAATAAGTGACATTACCATAATGGTTAGGATTTCAGAAAGAGTCCTAGTTTTAGATAAAGTGAATGAGTAAGTGTATCTTAGTGTTTACCTTCCTCATTAGTACATACTGATTTTATTGATATACTCACACTGACATTTCTATTTTTAGTGAATGGATTGATCTAGTAGGCACCAAAGAGACAACAGGTTTGAAGGAAACTGTGGTGGTTCTCTGATTAAGATACTAGATAAAATGGAGGATTCAATGAGGAAAATCGTGGTTGTTCTAAACCAAATATCAAGGAGTCATGATCAACCACTTCAACCTTGGTGAGTTCTCTAATGCATCATGTACAAGATGGCCAACTCGATGTGGAAATTCAGGTAATAATTATTAAGGTAACCATTAGGGTTTATATGATACTTAATTTTTAGGTAATTATGGGTTACTCTATGATATGATGGAAAATGAAAGGAATGAGATAAACTTGAGGTTAAAATATGTTATGATTATTCTTGAAGATTTTATCTCATTTTGGGGAATGTTTTAAGAATTATATAGTTTTGGAAAAAGGACAACACGTAGACCGTGTGACATCCCGTCGCGTCGGACAAAGCTGCGGGAATCGAACCCACAACCAATGTGCGACTGGTATTTATCGCCTACCACTGGACTATGTGAAGTCCCTGGTTAGTTTGACTGATTCATTCTAGTTATATGATTTTATGAATTAAGAGTAAGTTGATTTTGGGTTATTTATGAAAATGAATAACCTATCATGGAGAATATGTGATTAGGTTAATTACTTTTTAATACGAGACTTTAGGAGCAACTGATGTTGTTTGGAGATAAATGTTACGATTTAACTTGGAATACTATGTGACTAAATCCTTCAAATATTTGGGTTTCAATCTTAGTTTGGTTTACTTTGAAGAATTTTATGGACAAATTGATTATAGAATGGTCCTCGTTGAACTTTGGGTTTTGTTGGACAAATTTTGGAGGTTAAGAATAGATTTTCTTTTTATAAAGGGTTATCCTTTTCTGGATTATATGATCTTGTACTAACCTTTTGGTTTTGGTTTTGGTTAAAGCCTAAAGAAATGGAAAGTATATAGTTCTCTTTTGTGGATTAGGTGATTCTCTAGAAGTTGATTATAGTACTCTTAATGTGAACAAGTCTTCCAAAATACTCGTCTTTTGGAGAAAATATGAGTTTGTGTAAGGAATCTAATAAAAGTTGAAAGTCAATATGATAAGTGATTATGTTTCCTTATGAATAAATTCCTCAATAAAAAGTAACTTAAAACAAAAATGTTGTCTATTAACTTTTCCTACTGGGGAATCGAATACCGTTTAACCCATCACAAGTTTGTGATTTTCTCATGGTTAACTTTCTCCTAAACGTGTTTTCTTTCACTCTCCATCAGAACATGACCCTTTGTTTTTTCCTCCATGTCCATATTTTCATACTTGGAATCCTAGTATGGGTTAACTCGGGTGACCTTTGTACTTATCTTTCTTTATTTTAAAGTGTTTGTTTTACCGACTTTTGTTCCGATGTGGGACTTTCAAGGATGTTTCCAAGAGCAATTTTAAAATTGCGAGGATGCAATTCCCAAAAGGGGGGAAGGATGTAACACCCCAGGTAAATAAAGAATATGAAATTTCATATTTATCCATATTTGTGAATAAAATATTTAAATGACTTTAAAGGGGACGCTATGCTCGATGGCGTACCCAACACGCAACAAGGAGTTTCTTGGGAATCTTACATTGCACTCTAATAGTAAAATAATATTATTTTAAATGGTAGTTAACATGTAGCCGTTGTAATGGTGGGAATGGATATAAATAACTAATATATGATTATATATGTTTTTAAATGTTTTTACATTTATACAATAAAAGATAAAGGCTTAAAATACGGAAAGAATTCAATTTTAGGTGTATATGCCCTAGTTTTCACTAAAGGTTCACTTGTCGCCTTTTGATGGCGAACCGTCATTAAATATAGTTTTGATCACTCTTATATATTCTTTTGGACCAAATAAAACTCTTATTAAGAATCGGGACATCAAATTTTACTTTGTGTAATTTTTGGTATCTTTCCGATAATGTTCATTTTTTTAATGAATAGTGTAAAATGTTGTATTTTAATTCAAAACCTCTTTTTAATCTAATTTATTTATATTATTAGATTATATTTTTAATTGGTTTTAATGTGAAATTAGAAAATATTTTTACCATTAAATCCAATAGTGGTCGTTGGAATTAATTTCACTTTGAAATCAGACTTAAACTAGTGTCAATCTTTTGATACTTATTGTTTTATAAAAACACGCTATTTGCTCTGACAGCGGGAATTAATTATTAAATTAATTAATGTGACTAATATGTTTTGAATTTTGTAAAACGTACTTCATTTTTGAATTCGGAATATCAAATATAGCTTAGGGTGAAGTTTTGGTATTTTTCTGAAAAACTCCAATTTTTGATGAATAGTGAAACCACTAAGTGGTAATCAAGCAAACTGATTTTTCAGTTAAATGAAAGTTTACCACTAATGTGTATTGAATTTTAAAAATCCTACATACATGGTTGTCATTAGTATGTAAAATGTGGTTCAATGGGATGAAAATAATTTTTTTGGTGAATAGTAACTTATTAAGTTTTTAATCGCTTTTAGTGGTAATTAGTGTAATTTAAGGTAAAAATGATATTATAAGAATGTGAAAACACCATGACACTTGTCCTACACCTATTTGATGAGTCATGTCCGACCAAGAAAAGCCATGGGCCAACTTGGGGACCCCATGGATCCACTTTGGTTGGGAAATGACATAAATAACTTTTTATTTAATGTAAAAGTAAAAATGACACAAACATGATATGTTTTACTAAAACAATTTTTAAGTGGGGTTATACAAGTCATATGTTTGATTATAAATATTAATTGGAAAGCTAAAAAGATTTCCTACATCATATTATTTTTTTTATAATTTTTAGACATTAAATAAATTAAATTATTTATGACATAATAATGATGCAGCGATGACATCATTATTTGACGATTTAAATAAAATGTAAAGATAATGTAAAATCTATGAACTAAACATGTCCAAAACTTATTGGATGGGTGGATTTCGAACCTTTATAACCTTATACACGAATTATATCAATGTGGGACCTTTTAAAACCGAATCACATTTTCAAATAAAGTAATATTTCCTTACTTTACAAAAGTGCCCCTCCTCTCCTCTTATAAAAGGCCCCCACCTCTACCTCTTTTCACACACTCCTCAAGCCCTTGGCTCGGCCAAACCCTGCCCATTTACTCTCTCCACATCCCTCTCCTCATCCTAGAGGATTCCCTTTTGGCATAATCCTTTCAAAGGAAGCCTTTAGGCTCAAATCAAAAGGAGTTACACTTTTAAAGATAATTCATTCTCTCATGTTCATTTGTATTATTTTGCTTATCCAACCCCCTAAACTATTTTTATTTATTTATTTTGTAACAACAACAGTATCTTAAATATAGTAGGATGTTGTTATAAGATTTATTCGAGCTAAACTCTCACACAACTACATCAAATGGTGAATGAACATACGGTTTCCGTGGATGGGGAAATTGTGCCTCCCGAAACGATGATTGTTCAATACTCATTTAACACCTTAAAAGGTGGCCATTATGATGTCACTATTTTTATATATGATATATAATATGTTTATGTTTTACTTATGCTTCTTTATTTATCATTTGTGTCTTACCTTTATGGCTTCCATTATGGGTATACGCGATATCTTCATTTTAGGAAGTGCGGACTACCGCCCCCTCAAAGTGATTTGATTCGTTAAATACCATATGTGGGACGTATAAAGGATGGAAATATGATATTATATATGATATTATAATGGAATTATAATATAACTTTATATCATTATGATTCCATTCTATAAAATACGAAATAGAAATGAAAGTAGCGTTCATCCGTACGTACGGATTACCGTCTCCATGAACGGTGCATTTCATTTCTTACCTCTAAAGGATTATGTAATGTTATAAATTCATGAATGTACTAGATATATATGACATATATGATATCTAAATGATGAATACAATTCTGGATATAATAAACATTTGGCCACACGAACAACATGTAATTATAAGAAGTCCACTTTCGACTTAAGAACCAAATATCGGCAAAACAAATATTATTAACTTAAATTATTACATAATGTTTATGACATGGTAATAAGTGATATAAAAGGAATAATGAACTTGAAAACGTTTCTTAAGGAATTAGAAATTAACTCAAGTTTATTATTCAGGAGATTAAAGAACGATCGAGTCAAGTCGGACCCGAGGTAAGGGATCCTACAACTCTCTTTCCTTTTAAGTACACTCTTTTATGTCATTTATTTTAAGCTAATATTTCTTATGATTGGGATGTTCTTTTATATTACATTTACTGTAATTTTTATGTTCATGAGATGAGAGACCCTTTTCTCTCTCATCAATCCATTTTGGAAGTTTTGAGTGGCGCCGTTAGGCTGCCGAACTTTCGTAAGAGATCTAACCTCTCTCTTTCTTTTTAAGTACTCTCCTTTAAGTCACTTCTTTTAAACTCCTCCTTGCAATGTTGGGGGATTTTATTTTATATTCCACTTGCTTTAAATTCTATTGTAATATGATGGGATACTCTATTTGATATCATCAATCCATATTCAGAAGTTTTATGTGGCGTCGTTAGGCTGCCGAGTTTTCGTAAGGGATTTTTCATCTCACTTTTATTCCCGTGAGATTTATGATACATTCGCCACAAATTACATTGAGTGGTGTATGTACTGCCCATTATTCTACTCTTTGTGTAATATAATTTTGTTTATGGGTATTTACAACAATGACCTATTGTCTTTCTTTCATGGGGTGTATGTTTTGAAAGATACCCAAGTCTGTAAGGGAACCTTTCACCCTCCTCTTTTTTAAAAGACTTATTTTATTGGGTCTTTTAATTTACATATTTTTATGTTGGGATATGTTCTCATACATCCTTATTGATGTAAATTTTATTTCCAAGTGATGAGATACACTTTTTATCTCTCATCAACTCATTTTGATGTGATGCCGTTAGGCTGTCAAGGGAACTTTTTAACCCAATTTCGATTTCTTTGGGTTCAACTTGTAGTCATTGAATATGTCATCCATTGAATATGTGTGATTTACCTTTTTTTGTTTTACACTTAATATCCACTTATATTGGGTGTATATATATTTTTCACACATATTTTTGAGATTTATTTGTCCTTAATTTAAGGATACCTTCTTTATAAGGGATTTCATCACATTTGACATTTCTATTGAGGGTTCATTGTTGTTATGCACCAATTCACTCTTATATGGTGTATATACTGTCCTTTGGAGTATTATATCATTAATCCTTTTATTCTCATGATATTATAAAGTTCTGACTAAATGTTATTCCTCGATTATTGTATTCAAGTGTCTCTAATTTTGGTAAAACCCCTTTAACCAAAATATCGTCTTAAATGTTTTAATTATTTGTTCTTATTAATATCCATGTTTTCAAAATTGTTTTAACGATTTATTTATATGGATATTAATGGTTTAAAATGTTAAAAGCTTCAAGGTGGTATGGGACACTTTGATTCAAAAATCTCTTTATTAAATGTTTTAAATGGTTTTGGAAATGGTTTCGTTTTGAATGGATTCATTATTTCAATATCCTAAAATGTTATATTGTGATTGAAATGTGGAAATGTTATGTTTCCTTTATTCATGTTTATGTGATACGATTATGTTATGGTTCTTGGGCATTCTTATGAAGAACGGGTGGTTCCGTGATAAACTAAGGGCGGGTGAGCCCGATATAGCTCTCCAATGCATTGGGTAACGCGAAGGAGTGAAACGTTAAGGTTTCTACGAAGAGATTTAGGGAATATACTGTGATGGGTATTCCAAACGTAACCAAGAGGGTTACTCCCTATGTAAGAATGTTATGAATGCCTCAAGTTACCTTTATGTCTTATGTTTTCTATGATTTATTCATGATTTGATATGCCTATGTTTTATGGGTAAAGTGTGATTTCATTCTAATGTATATATGGACTCATGTTTCCTTTCCATATTTTTATAACCCTTACTGAGCTTTTTATGCTCATCCCAAGTTTTTGAAATGTTTTTCACAGGTCAAGGGAAAGGTACATGATGTGATGATAGTGTCAAGGATGTGTCAAGAAAGAATCCGTGTTATATTTTAAATATGTTTCCGTTGATGGGAAGAATGAATACTGTCTTTTACGTAACCACTTTGTTTAAATGTGGAATGTAATGCAAGTTTCATGATCTAATTATCTAAAACTCTAAACCTGAAAAGATACTCAATGTGTAATCTTGTAATAACTCAATATTAAGTAAGGTTTAAGGCTGGGGCCTTATAAAGGGAAAGCATAATCTATTACTATTTCATATGTGGAGAAAGATAATTACGTCATACAAGGTATACTTACTATTCATTGAAGAATGGAAATTCATTATTTTATTATGGTTCTATACAATCTATTATCACTTGAATGTTTGGTATAACATTTGAATAGATTCCCAAAATACTTTAAGTATATATATTCATAAAATCACTTAGCAGTTCAATCATTACAACAAAAGAGTTAGACTCTTCTTCTATTGGAATAAGTGGGATGATTCTTCCAATGAATCTCATGATACTTCACTTGGTAGAATTTGATTCTAAACTAGGTATGTATTGACTCTCATTATATATATTACATATCAACTATCAGGAAAAGGAAATATATTTTTATATTATGAACCATCCAATGCCCCACTATAAATGAAAGAAGGATTATGAATCTATATTTGAAAATACCTCAATGGTGTGGGTGTTGATACCCAGTGAAGAATCATGCCTGAACTAAATGTTTGTGTCGAAAAAAGGAATCAACCTGGTGGAATTCCCATTTTGAGGGAATATTGTAATGTATTTCTTGAATATTTACCTAAATATCCTCTATACGGTGTGGTAGTGTTCTCATTATAACTCATTCTTGATGATAAACCACTATAAAAATGTCCCCATATGATGGAATCAATAGAACTGGATGATTTAACGAAGAATCTACAAGATAATTTGGAAATAGAAACCCTACTCTCTAGTGTATCACTATTGGGTGGACCAATGGTCTTTGTAACAAAAAAGGAGAGATCAATGTGGTTTTTCATCAATTATCGGGAACTCAACAAGTTCACCATACTGAAAATGTATCATCGTCCAAGTATTTAGGACATGTTCAATCAAATACAAAAAGTTAAATACTTCCCAAAGGTGGATATTTGTTCTATATATCACCTATTGAAGGTGAAAAAGAAAGATATTCAGAAGAATACGTTCCATACAAGGGATGAGCACTATGGGTTTCCAGTGAAGCCCTTCGGACATACTAATTACCCAAAAATCCTCATGGATTTTATGAATAATGTCTTTTAACACTACATTGAATTTTTTTTGGTAGTGTTTATAGACGCTCATATAATCCAAGAGAAAGGAGCAATATGATGAAAATATATAAATTGTGTTGGTGATATTAAGGAAGGAGAAAGTTTACACCATGTTCAGAAAGTGTATCTTTTGGATACAATAATTATCATTATTGGGGAAATTAATAATGACTGAGGGAATTTATTTGGACACTTCAAAAACAAAGGTAATTGAAGAATGGCCAGACCCTCTAGAGTCACAGAAATCCATTTTCTTCATATATTAATAGGGTAATATCAATGTTTTTTGATAAATTTATCATGATTTAGTATCCCACTAAGTTAACAAGGAAAGGGGTAACATATGTCTAGATGGAATACAACGAGAAAAGCATCATGGAGCTAAATAAGAGGCTTATCACTACACATTTACTCACACTACCATGAAGTGGAGAATGTTTTGTGATATAAAATGATTCTTAAAATAAGGTATTGGGATGTCTAGTCCTGCATAATGATAGAGTGATAGACCACACCTCATGAAACTTGAAGACCCATGAGAATAACTACCTGACGCATGATCTGGAGCAAAAAAATGAGATTTTTTCCTTCAAAAGCTGGAAAATCTACATCTCTGTGGAAATTTTTTAAATATATATAGATCAAAATAGTAAAATAGATATATTTACATAGAAGGAACTCAAATTAATCAATGAATTTGGTTAGAGCAAATCTAATATTATTATTTTTCTATTCATTATCATCTGGTAAATGAAAAAAATGTATCTAGTGCCCTTAGTAGAAAAAACCTACTAATATATCCATCATGCCGAATGAAAAAGAACCCATCTTCATGGATATTAAAATGTTGGATTTATAATCCATAATGTAAGGGAATTCATCATACCTTTCTCAAGTCATTTCCCAGCCATCTATCTTAGAGAATATCGAGAAGACACAATGGGATGATCTTGATCTTTGAACGATGGTGAATGTAGTTTATGAAGGGAAGATGCAAGAGTTTTATATCGATGCTGATGGTGTGATTCGGTTTGGAATGAAGATGTCTAATCGTTTATCACCTAAGATAAAAATGAGATATTGGTCAATGAACAGAACACTCCTTTCTCCATTTATCCTATAAGTACAAAGATGTATCGTGACATTTGAGAACACTTCTGGTGGGACAACCTGCTAGAGATTGTAGAGTATATATCAAAGTTCCTGATATATAATCATGTTATAGAGAAATGAAAAATGTCTAAGGGGATGATTCACAATTCCTAATACCCATTTGGAAATGGTAGAATGTCACTATGTAGTTTTTTCACTGGTCTCCTGAAGAAATCCAAAAGAAACAATGCGATACAGGTTGTGGGGGATCGAATCACCAGGACTGCCCACTATATTGCTATTTTTGAAGATATATCACTTGATAAACATGCTAAGATATATGTGGAGGAAGTAGTGAGACTTCTTGGAATTCCACATTTAATTATCTCTGATCATGATCCACGATTCACATCTAAATTCTAGAGATTTATTCAACATGAATTGATTAATTAATTGAATTTCAGCATGAAATATCTCCCCCAAACTGTTGGAAAATCCAAAAGAATTATTCAAACAATTTAATACATACTATGTTAATGATAAGTGGAATTTAAAGGTATATTGGATTAACATATCCCATAGGATGAGGTCTCATGCAACAACATCCACTCGAGTATTCAGATTCCCCCATATGAAGATCTATATGGGATACGATGTAGAGATCCAACATGTTGATTTTTTTTGTTAACAAATGATTTCATGGTCTTGAGCTTATGGAAGAAATGAATGAAAAGGTTCAAGACATCCAATATCATATCGAAGAATCTCATAGATAAAAAATAGCTATTTTGATGACCATTGAAGGGTCTTGGAGTTCGTTGTTGGAGATAAAAGTATTTTTTCTAATATTGACATGGAAAAGTGTAATGTGGTTTTGAATGAAAAGGAAACATACCCCAAGGTACATTGTTTATTTTAAGATCCTTGATAGTATAGGATAAGTGGAATACCATCATACACTTCCACCAAATATGGCTCAAGTTCATGATGTGTTCCACTTAGCTCTCATAAGGAAGTACATAGTTGATCACTCACATGAACTGAATTTGGAAGTGGTACATATGGTGAATGACCTCTCATATGAAGAGTATCCAGTAAAAAACATGGAATGAAGAGAAAAATTATTAATAAATAATATAAATAACCTTTTTAAGGTTTTTTTATGAACCATATGTATGAATAATCCACTTGGGAACCAAAGGATGCAATTAAGGAAAAAAATACCCCCACCAGTTTTTGTAAAATGAAATTTAATGGGAGAAATATCAAAAGGGGGGAAGAATGTAACGAACCACCCATACCACCATTTCCAAATGAAAAAATCTACCCAAATTCTCTATATTAATCCTATTAGAGAACCTAGGTACATCTTGGATCCATCCCACTCCAATCACCATGGGATTTATAGTATCGTACTAGAAACTCTACATAGAGGAAAGAGAAAGTCTCCGTTAACTCTTACCTGTTTTCTTCACCTCCTCCTTTTTACCAATTCATTTCAAAAAAATATACTCTAAAATTTTTTATTCAGAAATTTGACATTATATTAATTATTTTAATCAACATCAAGTATCATATTTATATATGTCATATATAAATTTCATACTCCATTTTTCCACTCTTTAGATAATGTCTCGTTAAAGGTTAGTTAACCACTTAAAAATATATTGCAATAAAAATTCATATAATCACCTTAATTTATCCATTATAAGAATTATATATAACATATAAATATTTAATAACATGTATTATATTCTTCTAAAATTAATTATACTATTTATAATCTATATTTTAAAAAATACAGAAATCATGGGAAAATAAGATATTTAACGAAAAACATGATATCAAAATTCTTCGATTTCATCAACATAAATGTATAAATATAATAAAATGATTATAAATGATAAATATTTTTATAAATGACTCATATTCACTTCTGTATAGGTGTTTTAATAAATATATGTTTTTTATTCCATAGGCACAGAAGTGAAATAATTAAGAGGTAATTAAACTAAGGGGATTCTCATACCGAATTACATTCTTTGGATTTTAATATATTTCTTGATATGAATTTTCAAAATATGTCTTTAAAATTTAAATTACCTTTTCCTTCAGGGATATACATGTTCCTACCATGTCATTTTTTAAGAAATTTGTTTTCTAAAAGTGACTTCAATTTCTAAAACATCGTTTTCGACCCCTATTTAAATGCTTCTTTTCCAATCAAGAATAAGGATTTATTATGTCTAAGTATGCTTTCCCTTAATCATTTGGGAGTGAAAAATTCTATTCATGAATGTATTATTTATCAAATACTTCTAAACCCCATTATTTTCCATGTGATTACTTTATGAATTTTATTGATATACGTTATATATGGCATGCATGATTGTGTAAATGTTATGATGTAATAATGGGGGACCAGAATTACATAGCCCTACATTGTATTGGTTAATGTGATGTATCTAATGAGAAAAGGTTAAATATGAATGAAAATGATGCTAGATTTTTTCACAATGATGATTTTATTATTATGCACGTATGTTATACGTGAACATGATTCTATTGTTTTCCATACTATGTGTGGTATTAGACCACTCAGACATGATGTTTCATTTTTATGCATCACCGCATTCCATTACATTATTTTATTCTTCCTCCCATGTTTATTATAGTGATAAAATGCTTATACTATGATGATTACTTTTAGGATCACCCATGTTATATTGATCTATGACCATATTCCACCTCTTACTGGGCTTTTAGCTCACCCCCTTCATTGATGTATATCCTAAGGTGATTACTTGTTATAAAGAGAATTAATGGAACAATAAGAAACTATACAAGAAGAAATTATATAATTTTTATGTTTTATTATGTACACAAGACGTTTGACCCTAATTTTACCAATACACCCCATAGTTTGATCTTGGATTTGTAACACTATTTTGCTGTTTTGAATTTAAAATGATGTAATAGTATTGTATGAAAAATTATGGTCTCTATAAATTATATTAAATGCACATTGGAATTTAAAATTATCACGAACACATGAAAAACGATTTGAACAAGTTGTCTCACCCATCATCTCTTCGTCAATATTCTGATTGTTTGCACCACATCCACTTGTGGAAACCCCTTTTCAAGGTCTTATAGTGAACATGGATTTCTCCAATTACCTACCAAAAATAAAATATCAAGAAAACATCCCATACCTCCAACATAAAACAAATTCTGTTCACCATGGTTAGTATACTTACAGGGGATACCTATCTTGAAGCATGGTATGATCATGTTGTAATCTCTTCTCATATTATGTTCACTGGTCAACCTACATTGTAAATTTTCAACTTCTCAAGATACTTTTATTTAAATCAAACCACTACTGTTGTAACTAAATTAAAGAAAAATATTTTCAAATAACATGAAACCATCAACTTTAATCTGGATGAACCATCTGCTGTATCGTTGAAGCTTGAAATATGAAGCTACATCACTATAGGCACAGTCAGCATGCCACCTATCACAACCTCTAAAGAAATTAATCAAGGTAAAATACCACCAAATGTTGAAATCACATTATTTTAAAATTCATCTCCAAAATATATAAGAAATCACATATATCCTCTAAATCACACCATTGTTCCACTCAATCCATGTATGCACCACCTCGATGGAGAACTAAAGGCACACTTTGTAGAGCTATTCATAGATTGAAGCCCAGAACTCAACTATTGAGGATTAGTTGGAAAACCGAGTGAGCCACACCTTATTTAACCAAATTGAACTTCCTCAAGATCACCACAACATTTTCGGTCAACTTGTCCCACCATAGTGTGGGAGATGAAGGAATTTTTCAAACATACCGATACAGTTTGAATGGATGAAGTCCACCACCACGTGTTGCAGGTGCACCACCAAAGAAGATCTGCAACTGAGCACCCACCATAGATGAAGGTTCTTCCAAATGAGGATCAACAAGAATGATTGAAAAATAAATAATTAAGGTAAATATTTTATTAAAAGGGTTAATAAAATTGAATAATGATAATAATAAGAAAGAGATCCATGAAAAATATAATAATATAAATTACTATATTGTTTTCACTATTTTCCTATTTGAGGATAGAACCTAATTCAACTGTCTTAATTAGAGTGAAATATAGGCCCACTTTACAAGGATTATAATAAAATTCCAATTCTAGTATGTCCTTCTTCATACGTTGAATGTGTTTTTATGTCCACTATGATATAATTCTCTAAAATGATTCACCTCAAAAAATATATAAATCCTGATCATGGAAGGAGCATGAATCAATTGGAGAAGCTTCTCAATTCCAAGAAAAAATCATCACATCCCTCAACAATACATTATGAGAATATAGATTATTTTCTCGTCATTTATATAGATTAAAATTACTGAATAATATATGTAACATCCTACCCCATCTCAGTGTCTTGAGAGGGAAGAGAAATTCTACTTGGCCTTAAGCGACATTCCCAAGGCACCAAATAATAGAAATAATTACTTATGGATTAGAGAATAAATTGGGGAACAATTTTCCATTGAGATATAACCAACCAACCAAACAACACACTAATAACAAACTATATTATTTATGACAAAAAAATACCAAAACCGGCACATTACAATAATACAACCAAAAATTCTATAAGAATTCCCATGAACCAATACAACCAAACACAATATCAGTGTACCTTGTGGAATAGTAAACAAGAGACCCAAAATAAACCAAGACACATTCTATAGCTCCACACCAAGATCTATGCTCGAAGCACCACCGCATCTTCCAAGCATCACTATGACCCACTAGCCTTGAGATGATTTACCTTTACCTATGTCCTAGAATACAACATCTGCAAATTCACAAAAGTGAAAAAGGAGGGGGAGAGTTCTTATACTCAATAGATTTTCACCAAATTACTTCCATACACATTCCACAAGGATGATACTGCTATCACATTATATAAAATAGTTTATATAAAACATTAAATAAGGAAACCATTACCATAATCCAAACATTACCTTACCAATTAATTTCCACCCAAATGCTAAAAACACACACAAAATCCAAACAACCGTCCCAAAATCCTTTTCAACTTTTCATATTAGCACATCAAAACCCATCTTACAAAGAAACACATGACAAGGAAAACAAAATAGTAGAGCTTTCGTCTAACGCGTACACTACATTTCCAACTAGTGGTACATCCAGAACACTTATCTTATGATTGTGTCCCTTCTGTCCACTATCCACACCCTTTATAATGGTACTTCCTTCCCACTTCCACACAATCCAAAAAAGCCACAAAACTTAATCAACCAACAAGCATTAAACACTAAGGCTACACAACTTTGAAATAAACATTTCCATACCATGCCAAACCACTACAATAAATCACCAATTTATTGAAACCACCCATAATACATTTTCCAAGCCAAAACCTCGATTCAATAAAAAAACCTCTTTATTGAAAACCATTTTAAAAAATGTTTCTTTGACCCAAGATAAGAAAAAAAATTTAAAATCAACATTTTAAAATTTAGCAACAAGAACATTCAACTTCACAACCCCTTTTTCCCAAAAATCCACAAAACATTACCAAAGGAATTTATAACCGATTTACCACATCAAAATCATAAATAATTCCAAGAAAAAAAATTAATTGTATCCAAAACCACTAGTTATACCCATGTGGCATCTAGAGAGAAGAAACCTAACTTTAAGGATCATGCTAAATTGACCCACGAGAAACAACACCACAAATATGGAGAACAATCCACTAAAACTGCTCTAAATCTCCTTCCATAACATCTAAAAGCCTTAAAATAAATACCCAAGGTAGTTGCAACCCTAGATTCACATGTAATGGATTTAGATCTAGAAAACAAAGCAATAGGGAATATAGGAACTAGAGAAAACCAATAAGAAACCAAGAGGAGAGACTTACATGGGAGAAACCACATTGAGACACCTTAGATTTGCTTTCAAAATGTGTGTGAGAGAACCTCCAACCATTGAGAACCAAAAATAATGAGTTTGAGTGTGTTTGGAGGGAAATGAGGCACCCTCAAGGGAGCTCGGATTTAAAAACCCAACCTTTAAGTGGTTGCACGGTTAGTCCACACGGTTTGGAAAAATGTGCGCTAACTATGCACACGCCACTTCCTCAAGAGAAGGGATCTAGAGGGTTTCCTCACATGGTGTGGAAAACAATGGATAGGCCATTTTAAGTCTACTGTCTCCCCCTGCATGGTTTCTGAGAGAACCTCTATGGTTTCCCCTAACCATTATCAAACCACACGACCATAGAAAAGTCTCCAATCGTATTCAAAACCATTTCAAACTATCCAACCTCATCGAAACACATCCCATGTACTTTAAACACATAAAAATGAATAAATAATGGATACATACTTCAAACCTAGGGTGCTAGATTCTCCCCACCATTGTACTTCCCATCCTTAGAAAGTAGGGATCTATTTATTTACTGAAAGAGATCAGGCCATTGCTTCTCTATGTATTTATCCCACTCCAATGTCTCTTCTTGAATCTAACCATGCATCCAAAAACCATAAACATAATCGATTCTTTTTTCATGAAAGATATTATCCTGCTTTTCCACAATATGCACTAGAAAGTGAACTAAGTAAGCATCCATTTCTAGCTAAATATGATCCCAACAAGTAAAATTGTCATTATCAGGCAGATGCTTTTTAAACTGCGACACATTAAACAGATTTTTCACCGCACTAAATTCTGGTGGAAATTCAAAATTGATAAGACACATCTCTAATCCTCTAAAGTATCTCAAAAGGCCCAATATACCTCAGAGATAACTTACACTACTTCCCAAACTGACAATGTCCCATCCTAGGAGAGATTCTAGAAAACACAAGGTCACCCACCCTAAATAACAATGGTCGTCGAAGACGGACTTCATACATTTTCTGAATAGATCCATCTTTATATTCTTCCTAATAATCTTTATTTTCTCCATAGTCTCTTGGAAAATACTCAGTCTGATCATTGAAGTCTCTCCTGTTTCCACCAAACATAGTGGAGAACGACAAGGATGCCCATACAAATCCTCAAATAGAGCCATATGTATCGAAGCCTGATAACTGTTATTATAGGAGAACTAAACCAATGGTAATAGATCCTCCCATGAACTAGCAAAATCCATCACACATGCCATTAACATATCATCCAAAGCTTTTATCATCCTCTCGGATTTCCCGTCTATTTGAGGATGATATCCCATGATCATAGTCAACTCTGTCCCAAGGGCTTACTATAATTATTTCCTAAAACGAGATGTAAACATCGGATCTCTATCTGATACAATCGAAACTAGAACACCATGCCTCGTTACTAGCTCCAAGATATAGATTTTTGACAAATCCCCCACCATATGGGATTCACGAATCAGGATGAAATGGGCCGACTTTGTGAGCTGATCCGTAATCACCTATATGTCATCGTTCATCCAGACCATTCATGGGAGACCCGTCACAAAATCCATTGATATGTGCTCCCATTTCCATACTGGGATAGGTAAAGACTGAAATATACCCACTACCACTTATGTTTTACCTTGAATTTTTGACAATTCAACCATCTTGAGGAAAACACGACCAAATCCATTTTCAAACCAACCCACCAAAACTGCTCTTTCAATGCCTTGTTAATTTTCCAAATTCTAGGATGTACACCCCACCTATAATGATGATAATCCCTGAGAAGTTCCTCCTGAAAATCCACTTGTACCAACATCCACTTTTGAAAACATAAGACTAAATTTTCATTCAGTTCCCAGTTCTCAATGGTCTTTCCACCATTGAGTTTAACCCCCACTGCCATGCACTCGGAATCTAAATATTGTGCCTCTTTAACCAAACCAGCCATGTTAGGGACTAACAAAATTGGAAATAAGACCACTCTGTCACCCCGTTCCTCACATTCTAATCACATGTCACCTATGATTGACATCATCTACAACTGATCTGATACCTGTTTCACCACATGAGCATATTATTACCTACTTAATTCATCTTCTACCGAATTTTCTTTACCTGATGTGTACATTAAGTCGAAATCAAAAAGTTGGAGATATTCCAACCATCTACTTTTCCTTAGGTTCAAATATATTTGAGAAAAATATGATTTGAGGTCTTGTGATTGGTAAACACTATAAATTTCATATCAAATAGATAATAACACCACATCATTAAATCATGAAACACTACCGGAAACACTAAATCTTGTTTTTGGTAGTTATTCTCATTCAACCTAAATTTCCATAAGACATATGCAACAATATGACCCCACGCATGAAAACACACCCCAAACCTGATCTTGATTTGTCATAATACACCACTTACACTTTCCCTGGTTCTGGAAAAACCAATATTGGTGTTGATTTATGGCGATCCTTCAGCTATACAAAATATTTCAAACAGTATTCATCCCATTGAAATGGAACATTATTCCTTATCAAATCTGTCATCGGTGAAGGAAAATGTGAGAAGTCATGAACAAAACGTCTATAATACTCAGCTAGAACAAGGAATATCTTTACCTCCAAAACATTATTTTGCGGTTTCCTTGAGATAACAACCTATATCTGTTAGGGATCATTTGAAACTCCCTTCTCAGAAATAACATGTCCAAGGAAACCAACCTTCTATATCTAAAAGTCACACTTTGACAATTTAGCATACAACTGGTGATCCCTCAAGATCCCCAACAAGATCTCCAAGTGCTTCTCATGATCTACCCTTGTCCTTGAATACACCAGTATATCAAAAAAAATTACCATGAAAAAAGAATATGGATATCTATCAAATATCTGATACATCAATTCCTTGAACACTGCTGGTGAATTTGTTAGACCAAAGGGCATAACCAAATACTCATAATGGCCATATCTCGAATGGCCCGAAGAACTTCTTTTTTATTTTTATTATGGATAATCCTCCTTTTAATGGTTTAAGGGGAACCCGTAAATGACCTGTAGGCCCAAGGCCCAAGGCCTGACAAACCTACAATACATGACTCGATGGCCTAGAGGCATACCATGCCCAATACATGACCGGTAAGCCCAGCCCACTTGAACTTCCCCTCCCCATCTTTCTGCGTCATTGATCTACTAGCTACCCACCTTGCATTGATGATCATCTAGAATTTCCCTGTACAAATCTACACGGTGCCTGGTCCCGATGGTAGCTGCCATACCCTCTCATTCTTCTAATCCGGTTAGCTCTACATCTGGTGGCGACTACTCCTATTGCTATGATCCTCTTCTAGGGCCTATTCTATGTGAACTGGGCTACTCCATGGTCAACATGACCTGAAGGCCCTATGGCCAGAAGGCATTTGATGACCCGAAGGCCCTGGAGACCCTTAGGCCTAAACATGAGGCTCAAAGGCCCAAATCGGGTGAATAGTTCCAGCTACTATAGTACCGAACATTAACTGCTACAGTGATGGCTACAGTACTACTACAATACTGCTACAGTACCTGAAAATTTTCCTCCTCCCAGTTTTGAACCCAAGTCTCTTCGATTCCAAGAAGGAGCCCTTACCATTCGGGTACGAGCTCGTTGGCTCATAATGGCCATATCAACTTTTGAATGTTGTTTTCAAAATATCCTCTTTCCTCACCCGAAATTGGTGATACCCTGACCTCAAATAAATCTTTAAGAACCACTGGTCTCCACTCAACTGGTCAAATAAATCATCAATGCATAAAATTGGGTATCAATTCATTATCGTAACCTAATCAAGTCTACGATAATAAACAGAGTGTTGCATGGTTCCATCATCCTTTTTAACAAAAAAAAGTGGAGTTTCACACAAAGAAATTCTTGTCTAGATGGACCCCTTGTTTTATAACTCCTCCAAATGCACCATTAATTCCTGTAATTCTGTTTCTTCCAATCAGTAAGATAGAAGTGACACAAGACTTGTCCCTGGAATGAGATCAATTGTAAACTTGACTTCCCTCATGATTGGGAACCTTGAAAATTCTTCAGGAAAGAAATCTAAAAACTGATCCATAACTATTGGATGAACACTCTTCTCAACCACTTCCATCGATTCCAATGAAAATGCATCTAACTAATAAGAGATAGTTCCAACAGTTGGTTCCAAAAAATATGTTTCACCCAACTTCTTACGCTTCTCCCCTATAAAGAAATTTCTAACGCCATCCTTCATCACCAAACTAACTGTTCGTGCATAGAAATTGATTTGGACCTTAAAAATTTCCAACCAATAAATTCCCAATATCATATCATTATAATCCCCCTCATGCATTGAGAAATCCCCCATCTATTTGTTTCCATCCACAACTAAACAAAAACCTTGACATAGGAAGGCATGTCACTCTCTTTGACCTAGTGGAGTTTGTTGTTTCAAAACAGAAGGCACCATATCCACTGTTAAGCCCCAAAAATCAACGATGCGAGAAGCAATAAAATAATGAGAATCCACAATATTAAAAAGATATTACATCAACATTGAATTTAAAAGAACCGTACCTCAAACCATGGATGGTCCCAACTAATCATCCATCACTGCCTGCTCAGCTACAAACAAATACCTACATGCCAAACTATGTTTTTTATTACCCTAATAAGGAATCGTGGTATTTCAATAATCCCCATGACCCACTATACTCTACTATCGAGTGCTATACTGCTTCCCCCGTCCAATCAAGCAATAAGTCCCCTACGATCCCTGATTAGTGTCACAGACACCCGACCATGGAGCATTATGAAAATGACGTTTTAGATGCCCCATCTTGTTACAATTATTTCTTGCTCGAGGATGTGCCATACAATCCCACTTGATGTGGCTTATAGAACCAAATTGAAAACATCTTGGCTTTCTCTAAGGCTTTTGAAGAAGATTTACCAATCCTGTCATTGGATTCTGAGCCGTACTCCGACCCTGGAAATAAGTGTCCCTCTCTTGCTTGAACCCAATATTTGAGTTTTCTCTATTGACCATGGGTATTAATACACTTCCTCCACTTTCAGCCCTTATGATATCCCTTTTTCCCACCCAAGCTCTATTCACTATCTCTTTATAATCATTGATACACATTACTGCTATCTTGGGCGGAATGTCCTACCTAAAACCATCTTCGAAGATACGAGCTTTCAATGATGCACTACCTGCCACCTCGGATGAAAACCTCACTAAGTTCATAAACATAGTTTCATACTCCATTGTTGAAAGGTTCTCCTATTTCAAATGGATTAAATCTATTTTGCACTGAATTCTCAATGTATGTGGGTAGATTTTTTTAAAAAAATTCCATAAATATATCCCATGTCATTCCTTGGTCCATTCCATCTTGGACTGCCAAATCCCACCACTGAAAGGATAGATCATCCAACATATATGTGGCTAACTTTACTTTCACCTCTATCAATGTTTCTAGGAAATCAAATATCCTATTAATTCTGTTCAGCCACACTTTATCTGTTTCTGCAACTGAATCACCCCTAAACATGGGTGGATTCTTCCATTGAAACTAAACTACATGATCCACGTGCCTTGGTTAATCCTATTTATTTCCACATTCCACATCTCGTAATGCTTTCAATATTCTTTTCACTAGCTGCTGGTTCACCTGAGGCTCATGTGAAACCACATTTTCAGCAGCCTCCTCGGATTGGTCTCTGTGATGCTTACCTAGTGACATTTCTATTCATACAAAAACAACCATGAGTCCCTATATTTTACCAGTACATGATTCTCAAATTCTAGTTCTATTACTCTACATCTATCACAACTAGGCTTTCCAAAAGTCCTCATTTCCCATATTTCACTATTTTGAAAAATCCACCATGTTTTGAAGATCAACCCATTTTCAAATTCCATAGGTTTCTATGTTTCAAATCCTTCTAGTTTGAAACAAAATTAATATTTCACAAAATCCACACAATCATGTCACACCATATAAATCATTATACCCTAATTAAATATACATTATAGTGGGTAGTCATTTATACCATGTATTACATGCAGATCTCATTGGCTATAACCATGACAATGAGATATCCAATGCCTATACGTGTCTCCAAACACTTGTGTACCCAAATATCTAGTATCTTGAAGTTTAACATAAAAGGGTTAGCTACTTCCTTTTATGCTATACATTCCATTATATGACAATCCTATACCTTACTACCATCATGACTTAAGAAATAGGCTGAGGGAGATTGTCAACACCAAGAACAATGATCAACACCACGAATCAAACAATTACTCCCACTTGAAGTATATGGATTGAACAAACTGACCCCACTGGTAACATCCTGCCCCATCTCATTGGCTTGAGAGGGCAGATGAATGATACTTGGCCTTAGGTGACGTTCCCAAGTCCCCAATGGCTAGCAATAAATGCTGAGGGCTTTGAGAATAAATTGGGGAAAAATTTTCCCTTGAGATACAAAAAACCAACCAAACATCCCATGAACAAAAAACTATATGATGCATGACAACAAAACATCCAAAAACACACCTCACCATACAATAGCAAACAATTCCACAAGAATTCTGAAGAACCAATACAAACAAACAAGACATCCGAGTACCGTGCAGAATAATAAACAAGATACCCAAAATAAACCAAGACACACTCTACAGCTCCACACCAAGCTCCATGCTCCATGCACCACCAAATCTCTGAAGCATCACTACGAACCTATAGCCATGAGATAATTTTCCTTTACCTTTTTCCTGGAATACAACATCTGAAAAAGCACCAAATTTCCAAATTAGGGGGTGAGTACTAATACTCAGTAGGTTTTCCCCAAATGACCTCCCTACACACTCCACTAGGATGAAACCATTAGCACATTATATAAAATAGTATTTATAAAACATTAAATAATGTAACCATTACCAGAAGCCAAACATACCCCTACTAATCCATTTCAACCCAAATGCTCAAAACACATAGGAAATCCAAAAAACTATGCCAAATTCCTTTTCACCTTTTCATATTATCACAAAAAACCTCATCGGTTAATGCAATACATAACAAGGAATCCAAAATGGTGGATCCTCTGTCCAACCCATTCAATACATTTCCAACTAGTGCTACAACCAGCCAACTTGTCCTTTGATGGTGTTCCTTCCATCCACTATCCATCCCATTTTATAGTGGTACTTCCCACCCACTTCAAAAGAATTGGCACAATCTACACAACGCCACAACGTTTAATCAACCAAAAAGCACTATTCACCAAGGCCAAACAACATGAAAATTACCACTTCTATATCATGCCAATCCACTTCAATAAATAAACCATTCAATGAATCCACCCTTAAAACATTTTCCATGCCAAAAACCAAATTCAGTATAACAAACTTTTTATTGAAAACCATTTTCATAAACCATTTATTTAACCCAGCCTACGAAAAAATTCATAAAATCTACGTTTTAAAATTTAGCAAAAAGAAAATTCAACTGTAAAACCCATTTTTCCCAAAAATCCACAAAACATGACCAAAGGTATTTATATCCAATTTCTCACATCAAAATCACAATTAATTCCAAACCAAAAAAATTAATTACAACCAAAACAACTACTTCTAACCAAGTGGATTCAAGGGAGAAGCCATCTCTCTTTAGGGTCCTGGAAAAATCGACTTACGAACAATTGCACCACAAATCCAGCGAACGCTCCACTAAAAACACTCAAGATGTCCTTACATAACATCCATAAGAATTAAAATTCACACCCGAGGTATAAAAACCATAGATATACATGAACTATATATAGATCTAGAAAACCAAGAAAGAGGGAAGATATGAACTAGAGAAAACCAAAGAGAAACCAAGATGAGAGACTTACTCGGGAGAAACCACTGTCAAACCACATTGAAACCCCTTCGATTTTCTTCCAAAATATGTGGGAGAGCACCTCTAACCATTGAGAACCCAAAATACAGAGGGAGGCTCAAGTGGGAGAGAGTTTGGAGTGAAATAAGACACCCTCGTGGGAACCAGGATTTAAAAACCCAAACTTTAAGTTGCCACATAGTTAGTCCACACGGTTTGGAAAACCGTGCACTAACCGTGTGCATGCCAGTGCCTCAACGGAAAGAATATTCATGTTTTCCTCACATGTTTTGGAAAACTGTGCATAGGTGGTGCGAAGCCTATTGTATCCCCCTGCACAGTTTTCTAGAGAACCCGCATATTTTACCCTAACTGTGCTCAAACCGCGCGCCCTTAGAAAAGCCTCAAAACTGATTCAAAACCATTTAAACCCAACCTCATACTAACTCTTCCCAATTACTTCAAAAAACATAAAAAGTCATAAAAAGGATACATTTTTCAAACTGGGGGGTCTTACGAGATAAATACATCATGTGTTGATCATGTAGAGAATCTCGAAACACATCGAGGATTCTCAAGATTTCTTCAATTAATATTTAACTATGTCTGAGGGGTGGATAACTCACTCTATCATTCCAAGATAATAACTAACTGATTTTGTTTTTAATAATTTAATTTATTTCATATTTATAATTACATTGAATATGAATGACAAAAACATTGTTTCTCTGATGAGGTGATTCACACATACACTAGAATTCATTATTTTAATTGTTTAATTTCTTATGATTCTAGCTTGGGATTTATTTTAAGTAAATTAATATTAAAAGAATTTTAATTTCTATCACTTTTAAAATAGAATTTATTATTCTCTATATTGAAAATAGAGGCTAATTATGTATTCTCTAGTGCTTGCGATTTTGATAAGTAGGTTGATTTAATTGTAATCATATATTTTTAAATAATTGTATTGACATGATTAGAGGTTGTAGTGATTATTTAATTACTCGATTTGAATAAAAAAATTCAAGATAGTGTAATTAGTTAGGATTTATCTCACTTGGAGTGAAAAGAATAGAGTAAAAAGGGAATAATGATTTTAATGGGTATGTAAGGGGATATCTGAGGTTAAGTTACTTTATGTCAAATTGATATTTGAACCAATAAATCCCAATATTACAATATATTTTTAAAAATTGAACCCATAGTGAAACACATAGATAGATCTATCCTTTAAAAAGGGATACACGAGTCCCAATAATACTACATTTATGTCGGGTTGAAAATATTTAATATTGTGCACATTGTTACAAGGTCCTAAAAACTAGACCAATATAATGAGAAAAACGATCAACAATGTGTCACTGTACCAAAATCACTAT
Organism: Viscum album; assembly: GCA_963277665.1. NCBI lineage: Eukaryota > Viridiplantae > Streptophyta > Magnoliopsida > Santalales > Viscaceae > Viscum > Viscum album. The sequence goes on along the minus strand of OY728129.1, from coordinate 880,617,754 downwards.
GAACATTACTTTTAGGGTTTTAGATTGGTAACATCTTTCTATGGTAACTACTCTTAAAATTGATTAGTGGTTCCACACTAACACCTTGGAGTCACATCCCTCACACATTCCAAAAATGCTAAGAAATCTAAAAGGGAAAAAATATATTATATGACCTAAATAATTTTATCGCATATTATTTATATATTTCAATTTATTCATATTAGTGAACATTTATCTCCAACATCCCATTTCACAAATATTATATCCAACATCCTTCAAATAGTATCATCAACCTCCCTCTATTATATGTCTTGGAAATACACCCCATTTTGGGTGTTTAATTATGAAATTCCATGATTTTTTTGTATCATTCAAGGAATGGTTTTGAAATTAATACACATTCTTGTTTAGTAACTAGAGTTTCATTCTTCTATTCTTCCTTAGTAATAAAATTACCCTTGTTTTCATTTATATAAATATTTTTACAAGGTATTTGATGGATTAAATCCCCACTACATTTCTTATTTATATAGATAACTATATTAGTAATTGTATTATCTTCAAAAGGTATTTCAATGAGGTGACCCAAACCTGAACTCCTGAGTTTAGTGTTAAAAACACATACTTTAAAAACTATGTTTGATACCTAGTGACATTTCTCATGCATTAAACATAATGTAAACATATCATCTCCCAAAAAATTAATAATATTTGAAACCAATGGTTTTTTAGTTATTAAATACTTCAATGATTAATTTTACAATACTTGTGAACACTTTCCAATAATCACCCCACACTAGGACCCCTTCTAGAAATCCCATTTTTTACACATGTTCAAAAACTAGAGAGTGGAAAACATAAGAATATTCAATTTGATATGATCAGTAAGGGAAAACCAAATCAACATTCTCTTATTGTGTAACATCTTAATCATGTGATTAAAATTTATCATTGTAGAAATATCTATTTAAAATAACATATAATTAAAATAATTTTTGATAAGGTGTAATAGATTAAAATTAATATCAAATTATTAAACCATAGTATAAGAGTGTAAAATAGAGATACAATAATCAAGATCCATGGATTATATCATAATAATACAATAATGAAATGTTGAAAATTTATAAGAACAAAAAATAATAACCTTGTAGATTTATAATTTCTACCTGACTCCCAAATTATAATGGTCTTGTGATAACAACGTATCTACTCTCTTGGGATTTAGATAACAAGCCGTGTACCCTCCTGTGATTGGGATACTATCTACGTTCCCTCTTAGCCATGAAAAAAATACTAGTGTTCTTTATTGGTCTTGGGATACTACCCATGTACATATTTGGGTATGAGATAAGAATTTTTATACATTTTTTGGATTTGGAAAACAACTTGTATACCTCCATAGGTTGGGAAAAATAATTTATACACCATTTTGGGATTCGATACATACTAGTGTACCCTATTTGATCTCATGATATATAAAACTCCGAAAAATTAATTATTGGGAAATATTAAACTCTAAACATTATATATTGTTACCCAAAACATACGTGTGACCTATGGAATCAAATAGTCATCATATCAAATTAAAACCATATAATTAAGTTGGTTTTTGTGTCATTTATATATTGAATAACCTAAAAGGATATAATGAATTTCATTGCTTCATATAAAAAATTAATCACCCAAATAGTATTTTTCATAATGAAAATTATATGTGATTTATGACACATAACTCAAAACTAATTATATATTTTAGAGACAAATTGGAAAATAGATGGTAAATCAGCAAAAGAGTATTCATAAAAAATTTATAATTTTTTTAAATAACAATGATATGAGTCACTATTTGATTGATACCATATAGAATATTAATTGGAAAAAATATCAAAAGATATTTAGAGAAAAATGTCAGAAATATTTACATGAATAAGGATTTTATGATCATAGAATGAATTACCATTAACTTTAAAAAAAATTATTGTATAATTTATCATATAAAGTTTGATAAATATTACTTTTTACAAGAGTTGAAAAAGAAATTAAGTATAAAAAATGTAATACATATAAATACTTAATATTAATTATCTATAAATTTATTTAAAACAAAATAATAATAATATGAAAGAAAAATAATCTCTCAAGTGGATGATAATTATTCTTAAAAACATTATAATATTATGAATAATAAAATAATAAACAAATAAGCTTTGTATTAAAAATTTAATTTGAACCTGATTCAAAGAGAATGTTCCATATAATAATACCATGTTAATGAAAAATAAATCATAGAAGAATTATGTTTATGAATTAATATTATATCTCAATAAAAGGGATTTGAGTGAAAAAATCAGAATATATTAGGCAAAATTTAAATAAAATTTATTTCAATGATTAAACCATATATTTATTGATGAAGACAGAGGTCATCACGACCCTCAAAATTACATTTCTTATTGTTACACTAGTATAGTGGTGCAGGGTCGAAACAAAAATAAGGCATGTGCATTATTATATTGTTTTAATAACTAAACTCGATGGTTGTCAATAGTGGAGTGTGTTTTTAATTTTTAATTTTTTTTAATTTTATATACATTGATGAAAAAAATAAGATTTTGACTAAGAAACTAATTCTTACACTAAACTAAGAATATACTATAGAAATACATCTTATACTAAAGTAATGATAAACTAATGAAATACAATGAACTAATATTTAGATGCAAAGATAAAAGAGCATAAATCACGCGAAGTACTCAGGATATTAAATATACTGGTTGAGATGCTTGAGTTCTTCACAATTTTTATGGAATCACACTTCAAGAAAAAACTAAAGAATCTCCCTCTCCTGGAAACTCAACAGATATAAGATTGATTCCTAGAGTTCTCCACTCCAAAAACAAATAAAATTCATGAGAATATTAAAAATAAAATAATTGAAAATAAACTCACCATAAATTATTAAATTTTCTTGAAATTATAAGAACTGATAAATGTATTTAATATTTACCACCATAGTTGATCTTGGATTAATGAATTTGAAAATAGAAATTGAGGTGGGAAAATTTAAAAAGAGAATCAAAATTCAATATCACTAATTGATTATGATTCTCAAATACTGAAAAGTATGTGAATGAATCTTAAAAAAATTTAGTAGAATGAAATTCACGAGATGAGTACGTATCAACCTATGAGCATATTGATTTTAACAATAAACACACAAAAAATAGAGTACAAGAATATTTTAACATAAATGGAGGAAAAACTACCATAGTGTTATCTATTCTCAGGCTCCTTTAACTCTTGTGTTGCACTTCGTGTCTCCTGGGAGAATCCACAGAGCATCCACTCTCAAATAAAGTTTGATCATGGAATGATTGAGTGTCTCCATCCAAAATGTTGTTTTTTGGAATAAATGAGAGTCCTCTCCTTTTAAATATTATGTCGTGCAATGAATGAGAGACCTTCCTTTTAAAATGTTTCATTTTCTCTTTCTTTTACAAATTCGTCATCTACTGCCCAGTCACTAACTATTTCAACCATCTTAAACAAGTCTTTCACTACTACACAGCACATGTGCATTTTTTTGGTGCCTCATACATCGTTCGAGCGAAACCCAAGCATCTAACTCTGCATGAGTTAGTTGAAAGAACATGGATGCGTTTTGGGAACCTGTATGTACCTGCAAGTTTAAAACAGAGGATCATAAAAACAGTTAAAATGAAAAGTTAAAATAAATAAATAATTAAATCACAAATAATATTAAAGAAGTTAAATTATTATCTAATTATAATTATTTGTTTACTCAATAAATAGTTTTTTTATTTAATGTTGTTATATAATTATTTATTTACAATTAAATTATTGATTTAATATTTAATTCGTTTAAAAGTTGAAATTATAATCATTAATTTATTAGTGTCATTAATTATTATTTTTACTAATTTATTTATTTAGATTATTATTTTAATTTATTTTTATAACCGTTTTTTAAAAATATTATTATTAATAATTTCAGTTCAAAATATTAGGTTAGTATTATGGTTATATAATTTATAATTATATATATATATATATACATATTAATTTTTAACATATTTTTATTTAGAATTTATGACTTTTATTAATTAATTATATTAAATTATTCTTCTTAATATTTTAATAATTACATAATTTAATGATTTATAAAATTCATTATTTAATTATGTTAAATATATATTTTTTAAATATATTTTCTAAAGATAAATAAAATATTTAAAATGTGTATTTATTAAATTATTTAATATTTGATCAATTTTATTTATAAATTGTAATTATTTATTTAATTTTATTAGTTTAATTTAATATTTTTTGTTATTAATTATTTTATGTTTTTTAAAAGTTTTATAATTAGAATGTTTTTTTTTATTTTTAACATTTCCTTTCACCCCCACCATATACTTCGATTTTCTAGAGGAGTCGGGGGGGGGGGGGGGTTCTGGTTTCAACGCAAGAAACTCTAGTGGCAGAGTGTTCTACGATGACCACGACTAGAGGTGACATTGACTCCCTCATCCACGCAGGTTCCAGATCTGCAACAAGTTCCTGATTGTGGAACTGGTGGAATCCCCTCCTATGGCTCGGTATTCGACATCTGTAGCAGCGACACATACTCCTTCATGATATAGCATCTCGTATCAACAACGGACTATAGTGTCTACTCCAGTTGTTTGTGTGATGAGGGAACAGATCAGTGGTGGAAACCTCCTGTGGTGTGGGTACCCTAAAACAACGGCTCGACATCTCCTCTAGGAGATGATGGAGTCTGAAAAAAAATAAGTAACTCATAAACATAAATAAAATATATAAAATGGATAAAACGTAAATTAAATTATTAATAACTTCAAATTATAAAACATTAATTAGAAATAAACTAAAACTAATATTAAGAAACAATTACATCATTAAAAATTAATGTAAAAAAGAATACATATTTATATTTAATATTTAGTCAACCCAATTAAATTATTAAAAATATATACTTTAACTAATTAATTAATGTAAGATGTTAATTATTTTATTATTGAATCATAAAGTAATTTTAATAAATAGAATTAAAATTATTTAATAAAGTAATAATTTTATAAAATTTAATTCATAATTAATGATAATTCATAATAATGGTTTAAAACTAAATGATTAATTAATAATTATGATAATTCGATTTGAAACTAAGTAAATTATTTTATTTCATAAAATATAAAGGAAATTAATTATTTATTGTGAAGAAATTAATAATTATAATTAAAACGTGTTAAAAAATAATGATTATATAGAAATTTATATTTATTAAATAAATGGGAAAAAATACAAAACATAATTATTATAACTTATTTAAAAAGTTATTAAGTAAAAAAGAATTGTAGAAATATATTAAATGGGTAAAAATTGATAAAAATATATATAAATTAATATTGAAATATTTAGTGAAATTATGTTATTTTAATTAATTAAAATTAAAAAAGATGAAATGTTAAATTAACAACTAAGTTATTTAAATTTTAAAAAATATTAATTGATAAAAATGCCAAATTATTAAATGGAAAACAGTAAAACCACTAAACTAATTAAAAAAATATTAGACCATAACAAAAATTAAAACTAAATTAATTATTTTAAAAGATAAAATTACAATGTTATTTATAAAAATTAATTAATTAATAAATTAAATCCAACATTTACAAAATTGTTAATATTTAGTAAAGAACGCACAAATAATTAATAAAATGATTAAAAATGAATTAAAATGATGAGGAAAACTGACTCAAATTTAGGCCTCATCAAATTCCCCCACACATAAACACTATTTTTCCTTTAACAGTCCCATAACTTTATATTCTTGAAAAGCAGAAAAATGTGTTTAAATTTATTCTCAAAATGTAACATGTCCAGCACTTTAAAAACTGAGGACTTCAAAAATGAGAAAAGGATTTTGAAAATAAAATTTTAGAATCGTGTCTTCCTTAAATCAAATACTCAAAGGTAATAAAAAAGAGAAATGAATCATCTATCAATGAAGATATCCTTCCTCATATCTGATTCTTTTTAGTGACTCACTTCAATCCGAGATTACATTCTAATTCCAAGAGTGACAACATGTTAAATATTTGTGGAATTAAAAACATAATGGAAAGAACCTTGTAATTTTACTCATTCATAGGTTATACAAATAATTTTGTTTGAATCACCTTATTGATACAACCAAAATGACTCCCATATAAATCAGTTGTCCCCTTATAAAATTAGCATTCATCATTCCCCTCACCATTATGAACTAATTTTTAACCCTAGAAACATAATTTTATTTTTCCCAAGCCATGTATCAAGTTCCAAGCACTATTCATATACACTTATTCAAAGTGTACAGAGGGCTTAAAGTGAACAGAAATAGACCCAACATCTAGGGTCTAAGAGATTCACCATGGGATCTCAAGTGCCATAATTACTCTTATTTCAAAAGATCTATATGATAACCATTTAGATTAGCTCTCCAGGTGATTACTTTGAATAATTTAATTAAAGGTGTGTCCCATAAGATCAAGATCAATCATCAAGTACCTAATGTTATGATTTAAATTCCATAAAAATGTTACCCATATCACTCTAAAAAGTAGTTACTAAATTTTTTTCATTAAATCAAAAATTATAATAACTTAAGAACCATTCAACATTATCAATTTTAGATTCAAAGAAAGTCATAAATACTAATAAAACATCATCTTTAGTTAAGTCCCATTTTAAAAATAGTGTGAAACCTAAAAATGTGTACGAATTTTGAATAAATTTCACAATTTTTTAGAAAAACATATGATGAGATTGCAATTAAGAACGTTTTAGCTCAATTATGAATTGACCCCACCCCCATAAAAAAACCATACGTTGTCCCCAAAGTTTAATTCAAAATGTGAAGAAGAAATATTTATCATTTAATGTTCAAAGTATATTTTCAATTGAGTAAATTTATGAAATGTTTAAAGAGCCACATTGAAGTTAAAAAAATAAAGTTTTCCAAAATAATTATTTTAACAGTAGGTTCAAATTATTTAACAAGCATTATTAATTAAGTGAGTATGAAAGATTATCAATGTCATTAAAGAAATATCATGTAAATTGTGGGTGCACAGTGTACTAGTAAAATCATTTTTAGATATGTTGGATCTACCTAGATATTCAAAAAAGTAGAAAAATTCTTTCTATACACCATACAGACTAAAGATTATTTAACAAAACACAAAAACTAGCCAACATGTACCCCCCACACACTTAAGTTCTATAAGAGAGTGGTTTAAATATATCAATGAATTTCAATTTTTACGAAGAGGAAAATGCCTAATATTTTAAAGCAAGAAATAAATGTAACAACTTTATAACTATCTCATGTCATGAAAACGAATTTTAGCAGAAGAATAAATTTTAAAATAGAAATGAGAAGATGAAAGAAATATAAATTAATAAAAAGGAACTTCGTTGATTTTATATCTCAACTAGAAATGATCCATCTTTGGAATTCCACTCCTTAAAAAGATCAAAACAGTATCAACTTGAAAATCTCAAAGCAGGAAAACCACGATTGGAATCTTCAGTAGAGACAAAGATTACAATAGAAATAAAAGGGGAAACTTTTAATTAAAACACAATCCAAGAACAATAATAAAACAAAAAAAATGGGTTTACTCCCATGAAGCACTAATCTATCTTCCTTTAGATAGTCTTTATTTAATAACAAATGTTTTTTTATTGAATGTAGTAAAAATTCAAGGTTTTCCTCCCATGCAGTTCTAGGTTTAAAGTCCATAGCCGGACTCACCTAGAACTAACTGTAGTCACTAGGTAGATGTGGTTTCCTCAGTAGGAACCACCACATATATTTGGATAAATTGTTTTTTTGGAAAAATAATTTTTATGGGAACCTAACCAGAAGAAAACTAAAATAAAATTCTAATTAGCTGATAAAATAAATATGTAACAACCTTGGCCTGTTGTAATATTGGTGTTATATACTTCCCAAATTTCTTCATATTTGAAAAAATTAACATTTCTAGGAAGGGACATAAATGAATTAGGTGCTACTATGGGTGTCACATTTTCCTCACAACTATCTCTATCATCCTCAACATTAACCAATTCAAATACAATGGTTCTTGTGGGTAAATAATGAATAATATATTCAATAAGGGGATCAATAATGTGATGAAAAAAATCATGTACACAAAAAATCAAGTTTAAATCCCATATAAACTACTATCAGCATCATGAAAATATTTAGTACCCAACTAAGTTGAGTATGGGAGTGGAAAATAGTGAAGAGAGTTTATTTGGTGATTTTAATATTTATGTTTGACAATATTTTAAATCACTTCCAAAAGATCCTCATCAATTAACTTGTACTCAACATCTACTCCTTATAACAAATCAATTCTGCATCCATCATCTAGTGTGTCCTCATCCTCTGCTTCATGTTAACATTCAATGTGTTTATTTCCCAAAAACAAATTATGTATTTTCTTTCAATTCAATTTCCACGGAAGAATTTTTAAATTCATATTTAATAATTTTAGTTTCCAGAATGTCTAAATTACAACAATTCCCCTCAAGTTGGTCAACACTATTTAGTATTTCATCACAAATTTTAGAAAAGTGATGACACACAGAATGAAGAAATGGAAGCTCAAGAGTTAGTCTGTCTTCAAAAATAAAGTCCTCATATTCAGAATCAGATAACATTTCAATTATATTTTGGTTTAGAGTTTCAAGAAAGGGAAGATAAGTTTTCAGTTGAGGTTCTAAAATTTCAGATTCTTTTACTTCAAACTTGAGGTTCTCTTCCAAAATATTCAAGAGTTCATGTTTATATTTATTATTCAATGTTTTAGAAAAGTTTGTGAAGAGAAATTGACATTCATGTTTTCATTTTCAAGTTTGACTTCAACCCAATTGATTTCCTTTTCAAAACTCCTAAAACAATGATTTTTCTCAAATCTATTAATGATGAAAACAATTGGGAAATATTTTCCTATATATTTTAGTTAAATTGAAAAATTATCCAACTCATCTTCAATGGATCTATTAATGGAATATTCACGGTTTTTTTCTAGATTTAGTGAGTTGGTTATATAATATTTTTTTCATAAGATTCAGATTCTTCAAAATATAAATGTTCCTACTATTTTTCAGAATTATAATCCATTAAAACCATATATTCAAATATTTTTTAAACACTTTCTTTTTCATTCATTTCTGATTCTTCATGTTTTTGAATCCGTATTTTTAATTTCTTAGATCTTGTTTTATAATATTTTCAATATTTTATCTTTCTCTGGAGAATATTTAATTTGTATTTCATGGGTTTTATTTAACTGTGTTTTCCAAGAATTCTCTATAATATCTATTTTTGGTGAAATTTGCTTGTTTTTTTTTGATTTCTAGACCACGCACAATATTTTCATCATTTTTTTCAAAGTGGTTAAATTGTTGTGGTTGGTTATAGACCCAATTCAAGGTGGTGTGCCCATAACATCCACAACATACATAGTAAAAACAAGTGTAAAAAATGACTCCTTAAAAATCATCCATTTTTTATATGAATCAGATTAAACACACACTCCCCAATAGATGAAACCCAAGTAGAAAATGTTGACAGTTTTTAGCAGATTTTTATATGGTTTTTTATGTTTTTTGTAGATTTTCTTATTTTTCTAACCCTAGTTCACTTAGCGTGTGCCTTCCCTAGAAATGGATCCACATTGTGATGGTGTCGAAGGTCATCATGTCCCTAAAAATTACATTTATAACTCCTAAACTAGTATAGTGGTACATGGTAAAACCACAAAGAAGGAAGGTGAGTTATTCCAAGGTTTTTAGAATTAAAATCTATTTGTGTTAGTAGTGGAGATTTTTTTTATACTTTTTTTAAATAGTGATGATAAATACAAGATTTAGGCTAAGAACATAATTCTTACACAAAACTAATGATGAAATTTAGAAATAAATATTATACTAAAGTAATGCTAAACTAAAAAAATGTAGTGAACTAATATATAACAGTAAAGAAAAAGGATCACAGATCACATGAATTACTCAGGATATTTAATATACTACTTGAGATTGTTGAATTATTCACAACTATTATTGAATCAAACTTCAAGATAAAACTAAAGAATCTCTCTCACTTGGAAAATCAACAAATAGAATATTAAATCACGATGATCACTATATAAAAAAGCAATCAATCTTCTTGATAATATGTAAAATAAAACAATTGAAAATAAACTCGGCATAAATTTCCAATGGTTTTGACAGGTTAAGGGTCGATAAATGTATTCAAAATTTACCATGCTAATTGATATTGAATTAATGAATTTGAAAACAAAAATAGAGGTGTGACAATTAAACATAGAATTATAAATCAATCTCACCGATCGATTATGATTATGAAATAATGAAAATTTTGTCAAGAAATCTAAAAGAAAATCCCATATAATCAAATTCCCGTGATGAGATTGTATCAGCCTATGATAATATTGATTTCAACACTAAAAACACACGAAAATAGAGTTCAAGAATCATTGAACTTAAAGGGATGAAGAACTCCCCTAGTTCTCTCTGCTATTAGGATCCTTCAACTCCAGTACTGCTTTTCATGTCTCTTAGGAGGATCTGCAGAGTGTTTTATTTCGAATCAGGTGTGATTGTGGAATGAATTAGCACCCCCTTTAAAAGATCATGTCTTGTAATGAATGAGATTTGTATCCTCTAAAATTTCTTGTCGTTGAATGAATGGGAACCCACTCTTTTAAAATCTTACTATTGCACTTTCTTTAACATCCATCATATGCTTCCCGGTCACCAACTGTTTCCACTGACTTAAACAAGTCTTTCACTGCTACACTATACAAGTTCATTATTTTGGTTCATCAGATGTTGTTTGAGCGAAACCCAAGAATATAACTCCATATGAGTTAGTTGAAAGAACCTGGACATGTTTTGGTAACATGTATGAACCTACATGTTTAAAATAGAGGATCCTCAAAATAGTTAAAAAATAAAAGATAATGCAAAGAATAACATAAATCAGAAATTATTGTAAATAAGTTAAATTATTATAAAATTGTAAATAATTGATTACTCAAGAAATAGTAACATTGTTTAATGTGATTATATAAATATTTATTTATAAATAAATTATTTCTATATTAATTAATTAATTTAAAATGTTAAATTATAATCAATAATATATAATTTTTATTAATTATTAAGGTTAATAATTTATTTAGTTATATTATTATTTTAGTTTATTTTAAAAACAGTTTTGTATAAAAATAAAATTATTAATATATTTAGTTCAAAATATTAGTTTAGTATTATATTTATTATATTTTATAAATATATTTTTATATATATGAACTGTTAAATTAATATTATTTCTATATTAAGATTTTTAATAATTAATAGTATTAAATTAATAAATTTAATATTTTAATAAGTAAATAATTAAAAAATGAAAAAATCTTTATTTAATTAAGATAAATACCTATTTGGATAAATATCTTTTTTAAAGATAATTAATAGATTTAGAAAATTTAGTTATTAAGGTATTTGATATTTTATCAATTTAAATTATAAATTATTATTATTTATTTTAATTTTTCAGTTTGATTTAATTTATTAATTTTTACTGTTATTAATTTTTTTATATTTTTTATGTTTTATAATCAGATTAGTTTTTATTTTAGAAAATTCATTTCACACCCCCCATACTCTCCTTCAACGCCCCACGGGAGGGGGGGTGTTGGTTTCAGTGCGAGCCGGTCCAGCAGTACTGTGTTCTGCCGTGACCCCGAATCCTCCTCTCCTAGCTCAGGCTTGACATCAGGTGGAAACACCTCCCTCATCTAAAAGAGTTCCTGATCTACAATAGTTTTTTGATTTTGAAACCAGTGGAATACCATCGTATGGCTCAGTATCCGACATCTGCACCGGTGACGCATACTCCATCACTTGGTAGTATTCCGACTCAGTGGTTGAAAATGGCGGCTATTATAGTGGTTTTTGTGATGAGGGAACAGATCGATGGTGGAAACCTACCGCGGCATGATTACCCTTCAGCAGCAGCTCAACATCGTCTCCTGGAGGCAGCGCGACTTCGGAAACATAAATAAAATTTATGAAATAGATAAAACATAAATTAAATTATAATTAACTTCCAATTATAAAACATAAATTAGAACTAAACTAAAACATAAATTAAGAAACTATTACATCATTCAAAATTAATAAAAAAATATAACTGATTTAAATTTTATATTCAAATAACAAAATTTAATTATTGAAAAGCGTTACTTTAACTAATTAATTAAATTACAAAGTTAATTATTTTATTATTGAATAAAAAAGTTATCTTAAAACATAAAATTAAAATGATTTAATAAATGTAGTATGTTTATAATTTTTTTTAATTAATGTAAATTCATAACAAATGATTAAAAAAAATTAATGATTAATAATTACAATAATTTGATTTAAAATTAAATAATTTTTTTTATTTAATAAAAATGTAAAGGAAATTTATTATATTTTATGATCAAATAAAAAATAATAATTAATGTTTCTAAAACTAAATAAAAATTATATTAAAATTTAGATTAACAAAATTAATGGAGAAAAATACAAAAAATAATTATTAGATCTTATTATTAAGGTTATTAGGTAAAAAGAATTGTAGAATTATATAAAAAGGATAAAAATTCATAAAAACAATCTAAAAATTAATATTGAAATAGTTAATAAATTTATGTTATTTTAATCAGTTAATATTTAAAATGATGTAATGATAAATTAACAACTAAGTTATTTAAATGTAATATAAAGATTAGTAGATAAAAATCCCATATTATTAAATGGAAAAGACTAAACCCACTAAACAAATTAAATGTTTATTAGAATTTTGAATCAAAGTAAAACTAAATTATATATTTTAAAAGATAAAAATAAAATATTATTTATAAAAATAGAATAATTAATAAATTAAATTAAAAAAGTTCAAAGGTGTTAATATTAAGTAAAATATGCACAAATAATTAAATTAACCTCATATATAATAAAAAAATCATCATAATAAATTTTTGAAAAACATTATTCACTTATACTAAATTTAATAAACATTATTTATAATAAGTAAACAAATATATATTACTTAGTTATTGTTTATTTTCATCATTAGGTGGTATGAATTTCATTATTTCATATGTTATTCATAGTGGATATATCAAACACAATTCTTTTGTAAAAAATTTCATCATAAATAGATTGAAAATTGAGAAAACATAATTATATATACGGATAAAATATCATTTCATGATCATTTTAGTAACGTTTCATGATGTTTAAAATAGATATTAGCTTGTAAAGTGTAATTTATCGATATCAATGGATTTTATTATAATGTAATTTTATTCTTGTATATTTCTTAAAGGGATAATTTAATGAAACATATTAATTGATAATAATATATAATAATGAAAAAAATATTTAGATTTGATATTCAATGGTGGGGATGAAATTAAAATATGTCACCTATAGAGGCAGTAGTCCGTACTTACACTAAAGTGACATTATAATTTTTCAATGAATGATAAGGAATGATTTTTTATAATTATTTTTCCTTCATGAATAATAATTAACAAATATATATCATATATATACCTCAAATTAATCCATATAACCATCCATGTGGTTCGCTGATGAAACATGAAATATGCCGTTCATAGAGGCAGTAGTCATCACTTATGCAAGAGGGAAATTCCCATTTTTCATATAGTTGTGTGGAAGATTGAAAATAAATATTAAATCAAAATAATAAATTTTATTTTTAATTAACATATCGATGAAATTATTTTATTATGGGATGAAAAATTTTCATAGGCGGTAATTGATGCAATAAAAGAAAAATAAATCAAAGTGAGTAAATTTTATTTTTTTACCTTAATCCTAGGGAATTAGCCCTATGATTTCATGGAATTTTTTTTAGTGAGAAAAAACCAATATAAAATAATATAATTATTTGGGGAGTGATTTATATATAATTTAATAAATATAAATGGCTTTTTGTGTGAGGACATGTTGGGTGGTGAATGATGATTTTTAAAATTAAGAGGGGTGGTATTTGAGTAAATACTCAAAACCTTATATTAAAGGAACGTCATATTCAATAAAAATTGGATCCGTCTATATAAAATAATGGATTGGGAAAAATATTTATTGGGATATATCTCATACATGTAAATAACAGTTAATTCTTGAGATATTTTTGGTTTTTTACCCTTAAATTAACTTTTACCCATAAAATTTAACACATTAACTCATTTTTTAACATTTGTAACTTATTTTTATAAGTAAACATGATTTTACCCAGAATACATAGTTTATATATTATTATTAGAAATTTGATATTTTTATATAATTTTATATTCCAAAAAGTGAAAAAATTAATTCAAATGTAACATATGTATAATGCATAAAAACATTAATTGAGAAAATATTATTTATGACCCAAAATGTCAATCCTTGATTTTATTGATAAAATAAGTTTTTAATAAAAAAATTTCTTATCATATACTATTTTTAAAGGAAATTGGTTTCATAAATTTTTAATTTATACTCTTATACTTTGATGTCATAAAACTCAAAGAGTTTCCAAAAAAGAATTTGTGTCATACATCAAAAAATCATTCTTTCAAAAAAATATCATAATTTCACTACAATTTAATATAGTATTTCTTATATAAATAAAATAATTTAATTTTATAAAATTCATGTGATATTATTTTATAATATAACTTTTAAATAAAATAAAAAAAATATAATAAAAAATTTTATTTTAGAAATTTTAATTTTTTATAATATTACATGTTCATATTTTTATTGGTAATCGATTAAAAATTAAATTAATGTTAATAAATTATAGATATTAATTATATAATTTATTATTAGTTAAAAATTACATAGTTTGATAATAAATTATGAAATGTGCATGAAAGACAATTTTATAGTAAAATATATATATTTAGAAAAAATTAATTTATCATAATTACATGACAATTTAAAATTCTTTAAAGAATATGAAATTATTTTTATGAAAAATATTATAAATAAATAAATTATTTTAATTTTTCTATCCTAATTTACTAAAATTATAGGACACATTAAAAATCATTCATTAAAAAGGAATATGTTTGTATTAAATATTTTTAGAAAATACTATAAAAATTATTTACTTATATTGTAAAAATTTATCATTTCTAATCCATTTATATTAAAATACCTCTATGATATTTTATAGTAGTGTCATATAATAAAAATATGTGGTACATTAAAATATATATTTTATATACAATGAAAATAAATTTACTTTTTTCATTTTTCTTAATTATTTGATTCTCACAATATGCTAACGATCATCATGTATTTTAATATTTTATGTGAAAATAATGTATCAATATTATTTTTAGTTTACACTTTAATGTGGAAAAGATTATTTAAATAATGGTTTTTTAATGGTAATCTAATATTACAATATTTACGTATTAAATTATCCCAAGATAAATACATTTATTCCTTTCAATTTTAATTATCATTCAATAATAAAATATCAAATAATATAAATAAGTTATAAAAAACTCATGACATAGATTATAATTATATATAACCTTTACTATCTTAGTAAATATTTAATTCCCATATATTCCATCATAATGTGAATAATATAAATTTCCAAATAATCAGTTTTGTTTTATAACCCCCATGATTAGGTATTAAAACACGTGGAATGAATATTCATAAACATTTATGTATCATCCTTCATCTAATAAATGATATAATTTTAATTTTTTTAAAAGTGATTAATCTTATACGTATTAGTAATTAATATAGATTCAATTTTAATAAATCTAATCCATTTCCATGGTCATATAAAATTAACCTAAAGGAAGAATAATATATTCATTACAAATAAAATTCCCATAAAAATCAACTTGGGATACATTAATCATAAAACTAAAACTTATCTCCAATAATTTGATATCATAAAATTAAAGTGGTTTTTTTATTCTATTTGCAAACATCCTTGATATAATGTATTTTCAATAACTATTATAAAATAAGAAGAGCAGAAATAGTGATTGGAGGATAAGTGAAAATTAATTATAATTGTCCAAAACAACATTTATTTCCACGAAATTACTTTGTTTCCTTTACTTAATAGGTTGTTGATATCAGTTGTCATCATTTAAAATTGATTTTGTAAACTTTTTAATTAATTTTCTATACTCATTAAAATTGAAGCACTATACCATGGGTGGTCCATTATGTTGGTTGTTTCTAATATACATTTCATTTATTTTCCTCATCATGTGAAGGAATATATCTTATGATATTTCTCCTTATCTTCCACACATGAAGAATATATATTTTTCATAGAGGTTGTTTCCCCCATGATTCTTAAAAAACATTTGGATGTTTTTATGGAGATTTTTTATGGGTTTTATCACTCAAGATTTCCTAAAAATCCAATTTCCTCTTATTTTATAAAAATAAAAAAATATTAAGTGTTTACAACATACATTTACACCATTATTTTACATCAAATAATTTCATCATATCTACCAATGTCCCTTATTTCCAATTATTTTCAGAAACATGGAGTTATTAAATTACAGAAATGATTGATTTTTCATTCATTGTCATCGATAAAACCAAAATCATACCATGCATGTATGATGATTTATACATTATAAGTAATAATGTCATCAACCTCCATTTGATTCAACTCAAATAATTCTATTTATAATTTTATGTGATTTGTTTAAGGGAAAATATTTATAAATAATTCCAACTTAAACTCCGCCCATTTTATACAGTAAAATTATTATTTTTGCCTCATGTTCTTGATTAGGGACCACCATTAATCTTCTTCACCTTATCGATGATAAACAACTAAAAAAATTTCATACTCTATGATATACTGAATAAAAAATATCTATTGAGGTTCATTGCTTCATTGAAATACAGTTAATTAATTTGATATACCACTATATGTAAGTGGCCATTAACACATAAAAGCCTCAATATCATGTGGGTCCTTATTTTGGTCATTTAAGAGCTCAATGGGATTTATGATAGTATTCATATCATGAGATAGTGCCTCTATGAAGGTTTCTACTCCATCTCCCATCTCGTATGGTTTTCCATTTAAAAAATCACCATGTTTTCCCTTTCACACATTTTTTACTCAATTCCTCCTTGATCCATCCATTACATAAAGAAAGTTAATTATATTTATAAAAATTCAAAAATTAATAGATATATAAATGGGAAAATGTGAATAGAGATAATGTATCTCATTCATTACTTTCATATATAACATATGAATATCTATGTTTATATCCAGGTTATCCATTTTGTTTTTTCAATTAAGTTCTATAAAAAATTATTTATGAATACCTAATAATGGTTATTAAAGAGTTTTCGAATTCATAAACCATATTTTTTTCTGATAGGTGTTGCTCGATGACCCAATTGTGGGGTGAAATGAGTTCTTAAATTTATAAAAATATAAATCCACCCATTTTCAAATCAAAAACAAATATTTTATATACTCTAAAATAGATAAGCATTGAAATATTAAATAAAAGGAATATATCATAAAACATTCCTTGTGGTTTATTGAACAATGATCACCATTTATTCAACACCAATCACTCTATTAAAAGGTTTGTGATTTTCACTATAAGTGAATTCTCTCAAAGGACCTCAATATTTCAGTGAATGACATTTTAACATGTAACAAAATGTACCCAGAAAATATATATGTAATACTTATACATGACATCTACACACTCAGACAAATGATTGAATTGTAATAATTATTGAAATGAATAATGTGTGTGGGTTAAACACATAGTTTCAAGAATCTTGTAAAAAGATAAAGAATATCTAGATATAAAAAACCAACCTTGACGGAGTAACTCTAGAGGTCCATAGATAGTAGTTGACAGTCTAGAATGCACATCGAAAACATATGTTTCTTTTTTGTTTCACATAAAAAATAGACATGTTAAAATAGGGAATATCATTAGCATGAGTGTTACAAATTAACATTAATAGAAACATTATGTTTATGATAATATGAACACTACATTAAATTAAAATAGTAGTGATACTAATAAAATAACCTAAAACAACATGCTATTAATTTTATAATGACCATTTTCATTACTAATTGAAATGATAGAGCTAGTGGTTTGCTGCAACTTCAATTATTCATGGAACAATTTGTGTTAAATGAATTCAAACATTATTTAAATATCTATTTCCCCAGTAAGATCACATATTAAAATAAAACAGATTTTTGGAGTGAAAATATCTGGAAACAATATAATTATAATATATTCATAGATAATCCAATTAAAAATTAATAGATAAAAATAATCAAATATCTTTATATTAATATGTCTTTTATTCATAATGAATTTTCTTCAAAATAGTTTCATCAGATTATAGGAATTTAGTTATTAGCATTAGAGATTACTTAATTTAATGGATTTTCACTTCGAGAGACCTTATTCTTATTTGAATGATAATTCATATTTAAAAGATAAATTATGTCTAAAAATTCTATTTTCCTCTTTGTATAATCATTAGTCTAATATGATTTTCTACATCATAAGATATATTAGGTTTGTAAAGAAACTACAAACATTGATCTATAAGATAATATAAATTTTATTTATGTATTTCAAATAAGAGTACAATATTTAATTTTTATACGATATTCTCACTTAGCGCATATGAATTTCTTAGATCATTGAATATATTACTTTAACACTTTTCCAGTGAGTAAGATATTATGAATTTAAAGGGTATTTCTCATTATATGTTTCAATGAGTCAGATATTTAAACCCTCATCATATGATAGTTCTATTATTTTACATTCCTTTGTGATATTCACTTTATTATATATCAAGAATATATAGTCTTCATATATGATAATTTCTTCATGTAGGATATTTTCCTTCGAGACAAATCATCTAACTTGACAACATATATGATATTTAATAGTATCATAAAATATTTTAATTAATGAAATTTTATTCAAAAAGAAAATATTATAGATTGAACTAGAATAATTTTATATGAAACAAGAATTCTTGAAATATAAATTAATATATGGAAATAACCTAAGGTAAATTCAATGGTAAAAAATGGTTGACTTTAATGAGAATCAAAACATAGGAAATATTTAGAAATATCTGAAAAACATAATTATGTTACATAAGAACACAATTATTGATGATCATTAAATAGTTACCAATTTAAAAAACAACCATAATATTTAAACAAAAAATGATTATACATGCCATCTACATTTTTAGATAAAATTTTATATTTTCATAAAGATGAATTTCCATCAGGACTAGCCAACACATGTATAGAAATTCTAGCCAAACAGATATGCGAAGATGAAGAGCTGATATCAAGATGTAGATGATGGGGAGGAGTAGTTCCATGTATTGATAGTCTTGATATTTCCTCTAAGAAATATTGGTCATGTAATCTCTAATCCTACAGGGCTTGTAAGGGTTCCGCCTCATTAGTTGAAATGGAGGTACAAAAAATCAATAAAAATAAGGCCTTCAGTCCATTCAGTCTAAAATGAAATAACATAAACATCCATTGATAAGTCTAATAAATTAATATAACATGATTCATAATTTCATTGGATATGGTTATGTAATTGGTGTTTTGGATTTTGGTGGTGGTTTCCCAAAAGATACCAGATCTGATGGATTTGTTCAAATCATATTTGTGATAAAATTTTATTTATAGTGAATCTCACAAAAGGGTACAATAAAAATGGTATCTATAGAAAATAAATACTTTTTTACTATATATAAAAAACTTATAATTATCATTATATTGTATCTATACTCCATATTATTTAATTTTTTATACTTATTAGTGGTATTGAAAGAGTGTTTTGTAGAAGAGGTTGGAGAAGACAATCGTTTGGCTTGCTCGGTAACCTTCTAATGCAGTTTCTAATAGAGGGTGGACGAATTACCAATTTTATGAATATTTTACCTATAATTATGAAATTTTTCATTAATTACATGGATTAGAGTGTTTATATCTTTGATTTTATAGTGTGTATCTGAAAAAAATATATGTTTTTGATAATGGGTTTTTTGTAAAACTTTTAGTTGACTATATTACCTTTCTGAAGTTTTGACCAATCATTATAACCGTGTTATTCATTTCTTAATCATGTAAAATTTTTTAGGATTAGTATCAGAAAATATACTTGATTATATAAATATTCATGATAGGTAATTGAAGATAAAACCACAGGTTATAGTGTCCTTAGAGATTCCACCTCCTTTCTATTGGATGATTCCCCTTTAATGGAATCATCTCTCTAAGAATCCTCTTAATAAAATCACATAGAAATTATATGAGAGACATGTATCATGATCCTGTTAAATAATATTCAAAATATCTACAACAATTTTTATATAATGATCAATATAATGATTTATCATCCCCTGTCCTCCTTTTAACTTCCCGAGATTTTGTGAAATATATATTTTTATATTAAATTAAAAAATGTCTATATTTTTCATTCCCTGAAATACAGATTTTACATTTCATTGCATGTAAAACTGATTATATATTTTACTACGTAAAATATCTATTACAGATTTCATTTCAAGTAACAACAATAACATGCATGTCACATGACACAGAGCTTTACTGAACCATATAATAACAATGTTTCAATTATGATCATTATAACCTATAAATTAAAGGGGATAGACTGAATTATATAAAAAAATTTAGGAAAAATAAATATAAATTTCCAAATCAATATAAATTTATTAATAAATTATTAGTAAATAATGGATAAATTATTAGTAAAGTAATTATATTCTTCAAAATTATGTTTTCTTCATAAAATATTATTTCTTCATTTTATGAGAAAATCTCATAAGTAATATTTAGATATTTTAGATAATTTTTTTAAACTAAAATTACTTTTTAAATAATAATATCAAAATTATCTTATGGTAAATTCTTGGGATTGTTTTGAGAAGTTTCATTTTTATGAATAGTTAAAAATACCATATTTAATCAAAAAAATATATTTTAATTTACTTAATTTATAGAGTTATATTATATTTTAAATTTATTTTGTAGTGAAATTAGTTAAATTATTCACCCATTAATCCAATTTATTTCATTGGGATCAAATTCATATAGACCTATGATATAATGTTTTTAATCTTTTAAGCATTTATTCTTTAAAAATATGTTTTCTTATCAACTTTTTAGGATGAATTATAAATTACAATTTTCAAATTAATTGAAATGAATTTGAAAAAATATGTTAAATATTTTTAATAAAAATATATTATATTATCTAATGATTTCAACTTAATTTTTGACCAAAATTTATTGTGAATGAAGAAAAAATTAATTACCACAGTAAAGGTAAAAATGTGTTTACTGGAGGTGAAAGTGAAATAATAAGGGTGAAAAAGACCATTACACTCGAATAAAAATATTTTATGGAATAGTTTTGACCATTAAAACTTGAAGGTTTTATAATTCTACATATCATACCCTTGTGACATATGAGAAATGTGGGAGCACTCAATTATTTTGAAAAAATAAATGTGTGTCGTATCACATACTTATACTAGGCCAACCCTCTCTTCTTTTCTTCACACCGTAAATCCACATTGGACCCACATGTACCTATCCAAAGTAATTAAAACTTCTATTCACTCATACTAGAATACTTATATTAGATAATAATAAACCCTCTAAAGGTTTTTGGTTTAAACCTATGGCAGATATCCGAAGAAGAGGTAGCATTCATCAATGAAATTTTTTATTTTACTTCTTACTCCACCACCATATTTTTTTAGTATTCCATGATTATAAAGTAACCCATGTGTGTTGAATATATTTAGATGATTTAATATTATGTTTATGACCTGTAACTGTATTAACATTTATAAAATGGGTTACAAAATCATCCTTCACATTTGTGGCGGACAAACATCTTACGAACTGATGTTATTTGGGGTTTTCATTAACACCACACAAGGAACGAAGTAATAATGGATTTATTATTTATATATTATATTTAATATTTTATTATGAATCTATAATTATTATATTGCATATATATTCAAAGTCTTAATTTTACGGTAATACGATAACAGTGCTCGTGTGTACAAAGGACTATCAGCTCACGAAATGATGTGATTCCTTCACAGTTTAAATGGATGGTAATAGAGATTAGATTAATATAAATATATGATATATATTAATTTTTTTTGATTCTATAATGAAATTATCTAATTTACCTTTGTTTCTTCCAATACATTGAGAAAAAGTGGAAATAACGTTAAAGTGTACGTACGTTCTACCATCTCCATAAACAATTAGTTTCACTATCTATCTCTATATTTTTTAAATTTCTATAAATTCATATATATTTAATATATATTATATTTATAGAATGTTCAATATTCATATATTATGTAACCATGGTATGTTTCAGAGGACTACACATAAAAAATCATGACATATACGAAAGGCAAAGCTGTTGTTACTCGAAACATGACATTGACATGGAATTATTAAAAAATTAGTAATATAAAGAAATAATTAAATAATATATTATATTATATATATAAATATTGATCTAATGTAGAATTAAATTAAATTATATTAATTTTACACGAGTTTTTAATGAGTGTGAAGGAAGTCAAGACATACAGTAGGGGACTTCCTTCTCACTTTTAACTTTATTGAGCCACATGCAATATTAACCACCTATTTATATTTTTGGTTGTATATAATGACCATTAATTAATTTTATCAAGATTATATATAAAATTATCTTTATTTAAATATCCATTTTTGGAAACCTCTTTCAAGGGTTTTATAGCTTAAATGCTTCTGAAGCGATAATTGATTTTTCTGTCTAAATTTACCTTTTTTGAGACATATGTTACATTATGCACCTATATCCTTTTATGAGGTGTATATTAAACCCATTTGAAATATAATATCATGAATTTATTTACCGTAATGATATTTTTTGTTTTATTTAATGATATTAATTCATGGAGATTATGTTTTAATGTTACCAAAGTTAAAATGATGTTATGTTACAGTCTCATCATTTTTTAGAATTATTTTTAACTATGTTTCATATGATCGTATATTATAAACCATATATTAGGAAAATAATGATTTTTTTATCTTCTAGTTATCTCATTTGATTACATGTTTTCCCATCACTTACCTCTCTTTGTGTCCTCAATAGTTCATAAGTATGTTTTTATGAAAATATGAATTTATTTCTCTCTTCGGTTGAAAATCCATTAAAATCAAAAACCATGTTTTTAAAAGTGTTTTAAGATATTTTCCACATTAAATGATTTAAATAATTTTTAAATCACCCTTTATTTATTTTCATGGTTATTTTCAAGGAAAAATATTTTCAAATTTTTTGATGTTTTAAATATTATTTTTCAAGTTGAAAATGATATTTTCATAATGATATTCATTATATTATTTTTAAAAATTAATTAATAAATGTTCATTGTTTCTTAAAGAAAAATATTTTTTAAAAATTAGTTATTAGTTCAAAAAATATATTTTCCCCAAGAAATGTTTTAAATGGTTTTTAAAATTTCTATTATATGTTTTCATGTTATTATTAAATAAAATGATTTTCAAAAATATTTATGTTTAAATAAGTGAATTTTAAGGAAAATATATAATTTTTAAGAAAATTTCAAATTTATTTATCCTTATAAATAATTCTCCATCCAAGATGACATCCTTTGATGAAACATAATCTTTTTTAGGGATACGAACAAAGGATTCCATTCGTATTATTTTTCTATATAGTTTATCATGGATAGATATAAGTAAAACCTATTTATCTTCATTGTGTTATACCATGATAAAATTCTTATAAACCCCAATTATTTTTCATGGGTTATTCTATGATGAAATTATTAAATTATTATGAAACTGATCTCATTTCCACATTTTATGGTATAATGAAAATTTTATGAAATCTGATACATTTTATGGGCTATGATATGATGAATTTTTTATACTTTTGTGGAGAAAATAAATATGGTCTTCATTATAAGACTGTTGAGACCTATATATCTTTTCAATGAATTGGGTAATGATATATATCTCATATGATATATAGTAATGGAATTAGGATTGAACCTGGTTCAGTAAGGGACTTTTTAAACAAGGATGATCTTGGGTGTGAACCTTGACTCCTATGCTAGATTGGGGAGAAAACCAATTCAACTATGATTTCCATGGAAATAAGACTTTATTAATATGGAAATTATTTTATATTATTATGTTTATTCCAAAAATAAATTTATTAGGGAAATTTTATGCTCTCACAAATCATGTTATTTGATTCCCATATGATTCATGTCATATGAACTACTAATCATTATTCAATGACTCATGATTATGATTTTTAAATGAAAGATATTATTTTCACATGATCTTGTCATGATCCCATTCCAATTTGTTCTTGTTATGCTTATATATCTCTCTTTTTTACCCTTATTTAGAATCTAATCTCAAATATATTATGATTCCTTTCCCGAGGTTATGATGAATGGTTTTAAATAAGAGTAATAAAAGGGAATATCATTTTTAGAGACATTGATGATATCTCATGAATTAATAATATTATGTTCCATGTTTTTATGATCATGAAGAAATGGTTTGTGTAATGTATGGTATATTCATATAAATAATTTAATATCCATATATGAAAAGTCTTGGTTACTACAGTTTGGATCAAAGGAATTCTGCAATTATCATTTGAAAACAAGGACGAGAAAACAATAGCGAAATTAATAGTAATATTTATATGGATATCACTAGTTATGTCAGTGAGGACAAGTATAAGTATGTGTCAAATTATAGAAAAATGTCTCGGAATTTTGGTGAAGTATCGAGGTAGTGGTTTCCAATAAATTATATCTATGTCTTGATACTGTAAGTGGATATGGATCTATAATAGAAATAAATAGGGGCAATAACTATGAAATTGGTGAAATGATTTAGAATTAATCATTACTTGGTGCAAAAAATGGGCCCTACTATAAACCTAGTTTGACACTCCTAGGGGATACGATTTGGAAATTCCCAAACTATTTATGATAAATCATTAATTATTCAAATATATAATGAATATAAATGACCTAGAGAAGACCTATGCTGTCATAGATTATAGATAAAGGTATCATGATTTATTCATAATATTAGTGATTTTCATTGAACATTGGTTTCCCATTACATTTATTTTTTCTTACACTATTATTTTGGGTTTTAGTAAATGGCTTGAGTGGAGCCTCTAAGCGGAGGGTGCCTCCATCTGTGTGCATCAAGGGTTTTCTTCATGGGTCCCATTTCCTTCCCTCCTTTGGAGAGGCTCGGTGGATCAGCGTCGACTTCACCTGGATATCATTTCGGAAGTGGTTTGGCTCAGTTCATCTTCGACGTGCCTCGACACCTTGGTCAGAGGCTTCGGTGAGTCTCAACAGCTTTGGCACGGCGTGGATCCGGCTGCCTCTGATTCAAATTAGC
The DNA here is from genome assembly GCA_963277665.1 of Viscum album. Lineage (NCBI taxonomy): Eukaryota > Viridiplantae > Streptophyta > Magnoliopsida > Santalales > Viscaceae > Viscum > Viscum album. The sequence continues at coordinate 880,592,022 of OY728129.1, read as the reverse complement.
GGCTTGGATCATGGAGTGGCTAGGAGGCTTCGGTGAGTCTCAATGGATAAGGAGAGTCTTGATGGATTCGGCGCGGCGTGGTAGAGACTGCCTTCAGTGTGAATCGGTGGGTTGGTTCTGGAGTAACTCAGAGGCTTCAGTGAGTCTTGACAGCTTCGGCGCGACGTGTTCGTGCTGTCTCTGGTGCGGTTCGACATGGCTCTGGCAAGATCTTTTTGTGTCGGTCATTGTTGTCTCTAGAGTGGCTCAGAGGGGGGAGGGTATTTTGGCCTAGGCGGTTCTATGGTTCTTCCAGGTTTGAGAGTTTTGTGTTAGCTTTGAAATTGGTTATTTTTTGGGTGTGATTTGTGACATGGCATGCTGGTATCCTTCCCTAATGGTCTCTCCCTACTGTATGTGATTTTCATGCACTGGATTCTAGCGAGGGTTCATTCAGATTTCAACTCTGAATGGATCCATGCCCTGAGAGGAATTTCTGGTTCAGTGCATCCCAGATCCCTTCATTGGTGATCCTCATTCGGTGTGTTGTTGGGTCATCCAGTCCTAGGTGATGATGACCCGACCTTGCGATTCTTGGATCATCTTCTAGTTGCTTCTGCGACTACGGTGGTAGTGGGACATGGCAGGGTATGATTCTATATTTGGTGGAGGAATGGTTGATCAATAAGGGGTTTGTGAAGGTCTTTCATGTTAAAATTGGAAGGTTTGTCGGCAGTGACGACTAGTGAATGATGAATTTAACAAATTGTGATATGGTTGAAGTGTTTCTGTGGTTGGTTTATTTCAGAAGATGGAAAAGCTATGCAACTAGACATGACTACATGGAATGAGCTATGGAGGACAATCCATAGCTGGTGGATCATCTTTTCAAAGATTTTTTGATTTGTTTGTTTGAGAGAGTATGGAGCCAGCCATCAGATCGTGCCTATGCTTTGTCACATGGCCCTTGTTTGTCGAACAGTCTTGCAATGGTGGAAAGCTTCATCTTGATCAAATGATTGGGTGAGGCATATTCATGTTGTAATTTTGGTTTTACTCTTTTTCCATTCGAGTGGGATTTTTCCTATGTGTACGAAGTATTTTTGGGTTTCTACATTATTCCCTTAGAAGGGGGATTTATCATCTAATAAAAAATTATGAAGGCCTTCATGCCGTTGGATGGATGTAAATGTCTTGAACCAGAAGGAATCATGTTAACAAGGACTCTGATTGAAAATTCATTGAATGGGAAGATGTTTTAACTTTTAAATATAATGAAACAAATCAAGTAACATCAAAGGAAAAATGGAAAATTCAATAAACATAATGGGTGAGAATAATGGTCTCCCTAAGGTATCAATGATTATTAAATGTAATAAATGTGTAATTTATGGCCATTATAAAATGAAATGTCATATATGGAAGGATAATTAAGATAATTAGTAAGTTTGTATGATTAATGATGATGATGAAGTGACATAAAATTCCATATAAAAGGAAATAATTGTATTGTAAATGAGATGATGAATCTAGGTTAATTTATTTAGATTTTAGTGGGAAGATGTAGGTTTTCATCTCTCTATATTCTAGGATTATATTATATGAATATTGAAATATATACACAGTTTTTAGTAAAAAATTTTCTTTATGTATTTTCAAAAATATATTAAATGGTATTGTTGAAATAGACTGGGGAATTAATAGAAATATGATATTTAGATTAATGGAATACAACCCTTAATATGATCCGAATGTTGTGATAATTATTTTTGGATAAATAGAAATTTGATATGAATAACATAAATTGGATAGTAATTATTAACATGGAATTCTTTAAATATTTCTTAACAAAGTGGATTATGATATCATTGATGAAGTTTACAATTTTTTTTGGATTTAAGGAATATATATAATAATATGTGTATTATGTATGTAATGAGAATGTATTTATGTTTCCAATGATGTTTTATTAAAATTCATGTACTTATCATGTTTCAAGAGAACACATGATGAGGGTATTCACATATTTTGTATGCTAAAATCAAGAAATTTTTTTTGATATATAGGGGAGTAATGTTAATTTTATTTTGAGAAATTTAGTGACCTTATTTATAAATTCAATGTTTTGGAAGTGTTATATGGATTACAATTTATGGAATGGTTTAATTTTAACATTGTATATTGATGTAGATATTAATTTATTTCTTCACCATATTTTTTATCAATATATGATAACTTGTTCCAACAATTTTTTGTGATGATGACTAAATATAGATAGAATGAAATGTCATTCTATTCATGGTTATTATGATTAAATAGTGCTTCATGCATAAAAAATTCACCTTTATTTCTTAGAGTAAGAGATGATGTAAAAATGGGTCAAGGAATAACCAATGGATGATATTGTTCTTATGAAATAATTTCAAATCAATTAAGTATGTCTTCTTGGGAAATTTTTAATCCTTTGGAAATGGATCTTCAAATAAAATTTGGTCATATTGTCATCATTTATGATGATATGAATGACCTATTTACACCTTTTTGGTTTATCATTTCATATTCATTAAACTTTAATATATCACCCAAATCTTTGTGATCAATTTTCTCTATCACTCTGCATCTGTATTTGGGTGTTAGTTTTCTCTTATATGTCCATGGTTTCACATACCACCTATGTTGTACTATTTGGAAATATAGAATTTGTGATTTTAGATAATCTCCAGATATTAATTTCTCTTTATCAAGGCCAAATTTTCTTAATCCTATTTATCATTTGGGTTTATATGAATAAATTTTCAAATTCTAAACCCTTGTTAACTGAGATTAATTCCAATTGAAAAAATCGTTTAAAAGTGTGTAGAATGTTACTCCGTGATATTTTGAGAAATATTTTTTTCAACATAATTTAATATTTTTTATATTTTTCATTACATGACTCATTGATTTTATCTTTTATTACACACAATAATTATCATAGATTTCATTAAATGGATCCATGAGTATAACTTGTGTTACACACAACATTGATTGCCTACATGACACATGATACCGAGATTCTGCAAACCATGAAATAATATTATTTTTTATATGGTCATTATAACCAATATGTTTAATAGGAATGAATGAATAGAATTTACTAAATTATGAGATATAAATTTAAATATAATAACTGATAAAAAATTGTTTATAAATTCAAAGTAAATAATCAATAACATTATAGTAATGTAATTATATTAATCAAAATTATATTTTCTTTAAAATGATATTTGTTTCCTTTTATGAGAAATATTATAGGTAATTTATAAAACTTTATAAAATTTATAATATTAAATAATATTAATTTTGGAAATAGTAACATAAAAAATTATCTTATGGGAACTTTTCGGGATTGTTCTCGAATGTTTCATTTTTTGATGAATTGTGACAATATTGAATTTTAATTGAAAACTGTCAATTTTTTTAATTAATTTATAATGAAAAATAATATTTGAAATTGTTTTTGAAGCTAAATATGTTCAATTATAAAACCATTAATCTAATTTAGGTCATTTTAATAGGTTTCATAATAAATGTTGATATAAAATCGTGGTAATCTTTTTAGCCTTCTCTATTTAAAAACCCACTTTCTCATCAAATGTATGAGATTAATTTTATATTCAATTTTCCAAATCATGTGAATTTAATTTAATAAAACGGAATTCATTTTTTGGATCATCATAATTTATACTATCTAATATGTTCAACATAATTTTTGATCAGAATGAATAGTGAATCTAGTAAAACTTAATTCACGTAGTGAAGGTAAAAATGGGTTTACCAAGGGTTAAAGTAAATATATAATTGTAAAAATGACCTATAAAATTGAATGAAAACTATTTTTTTTGTATTTTTTCAAACATTACACCTCAAAACATTGATAATAGACCTTTTATTACCTTTTCAACACTTAAAAAATACAGGGGCACTAAATTCAATTCAAAAATACCTAGTGTGTCCTCTCTCCCACTTATAAAGGTCATTCCTCCCCTATCTTATTAACACCCTAAAACCCCTTTGGTTGGGTATAAAACATCCTCAATAGCTTACCAACTTCAGAAATATCATCCTAGAATATTTTTTTTTATTGAAAACCAAATTGTTATGACTTTGGGGGAATACCTATAGAGGATTCCCAATGAATTTGTAACATTCATCAATTAGTGTATCTTGTTTTATTTATTCATTCACCTCATTAATTTCTTAATATTACGTTATCATATAATAAAATAGTTATATTACATATATTGATATTTTTTATGTTATATTAATGACCTAAAGCCATGTCCAATTCAATCCAATGTGTTACGAAATCATCGCCTATGTGTATCGTGGAAGACAGCCTCACGAACTGATGTCATTATTATTTTTACATTACCAACTCTAAAGATGATAAATAATGATGTAATTATTATTTATATATGATATATATTATGTTTTTATTATTATTATGGGATTATTATATCATACATACCCTCATACTCTAGCTTTTTTGGGAATATGATATCACCACTCGTGTTTATGACAGACTACGACCTCCCAGAGCGATGTGATTCGTTCATGCTTTAAATAAAGGTAATAAGGATGAGTATAATGAGAATATATAATGTATATTAAAATTACATGTTTATGTAATGATATTATATCATTAAAATTTCTTTATATTATTTTATATATTGAAAATGGAATCATCATTCAAGTATACGTAGGACCTACTATCTCCATGAACGGTGTATATCATTTTATATATCTATATATTATAAATTACTATTAATAAATTTATAATAAATATATTTTATATTTATATTATGTTTATAATTATGTATATTATGTAACCATGAACAATGTAACAAGATCTAAAATAAAAAATCAGGGTAAATATAAAAAACAAACCGGTTATTACCCAAAATATTACATTAACAAGGAATTGTTAATAAAAAAGTTATAAAAGGAAATAATTAAATAATATACGGTATTATATATATAACTTTATATTTAATATATTTATAAAAAACATATATTTATTAAAAATTAAAATCTTTTGAGTGAAAATTATTTCACGGTTTATGATAAGTGATTTCTCTCTCACTTTTTACTTCTATGTGACACATGTCATATTCACTACTTATTTATTTTATTATGTGTATACAATGAATATAAATTTATTTTAATATAATTATTCTGAAAATTATATGGATATCTATATATGTATGGTATCTATATTTCATGGAATTTACAGTTCAACAGTTACCAAAGGGGTATGGGATTTTTAACTCGATTATCCTTGTTTGAGATCTATATTATATTATGCATATATCATCTTTTACTAGGTGTATATAAATCCTCATTTACATGTAATATCAGGGATGTATTTTTCATAATGTTATATTAATATCCATTTAATTATATTACTTTATGGGACATACATTTTTATGGTAGCAATGTGGTAGTGATCTTATTTTACAATCTTATATTTTACCAAGAATGTTTATAACAATGTTTCTAAAAATGAAATATTATGAACCGTGTCTTAGTAAAATCATACATTATTTTATACTATTGATATTTAATTCGAATAATTATTTTTCGTTCAATTTTTCCTCTTTATGTACTCAATATTTAAATATAATATTTTTAAATAATTATGAATTTATTTCTCTAATCGGTAAGAAATCCGTTTAATCCAGAAAAAATGTTTTAATTTTTTAACTATATTTTCCCCAAAAAATGTTTTAAATGGTTTTCAAAATATTCCTTTATATGTATTCATGTTTATTTTCAAATAAAAATATTTTCGAAATGTTTTTTTTATAAAGCTATTTATCAATGTGAAAATGGAATTTTCATCAAAAAATGTTTTATATGGGTTTTAAAGCTTCCTTTATAATTTTTAATTTTTTTAAAAGAAACCAATTTTCAAAATGTTTCAAGTTTTAGAAAGTGGTTTCCAAATATGAAAATTATAATTCCTCAATAATTCTTTTAAATTATTTTTAAAACATTATTTCTATGTTTTCATGGTCATTTTCAATGAAAAGTATTTTCAAAATGTTTTATGTTTTAAAATGTAATTTATAATGAATATATATGTTCTTAAATAAATTTTATATATGATTCTTCTTTCAAAATAATTCTCTATTTAAGATGATATATTTTGATGAAACCTATGCTTTTGGTGGATGTGAACTAAGTATATGATTCTTATTATTTTCGTGAATAGTTTATCATCATAAGATGTCTGTGAAACCATTTTATCTTATATGGGTTATACAATGATAAAATTCTTGTAAATACATCTTCTTTTACATGGGTTATTATAATATGAAATAAATAAATGATTATTTTAGAAACCCCAGTTTAATGTAAGTAAACTTTTATTTATGATTTTTTTTGTTTCTAATGTATATAGGTGAAGTTCGTGAGTGTTTTGTGAAATATATAAGGTTTTTTTGATATTCTAAAGGTAAAAAGTTGGATAATGATTTGGGAAAACAGTTAAATAGCTATCAGAAACCATGAACAATGGGACTTTAGATAAAGGGAAAGCACACAAGCAAAGCACAATTTATCTATACCGTGTATAATCCTAGGAGAAACTGTTTCCATTAAGTTAATGGGATTTGGCATAGATGGTGCAGGATTTTGACACCATGTGAGCCAAAAAGGAGAAGTTCTAAATTGGGACAAAATATGGTCCATGGTTAGTGCACAGTTTCCCTAAACATTCGTCTAACCATGCGTGGTAAAAAAACTAGTTCCTAAAAATGTGGATATGGGTCGTCTTTTTGTATTGATGCCTCTTTTCCCCCAAAACAACACTAATTCATGAATGTTTCCTCTCAATATTATGATAACCTATCCTCATCAATATGGAAGATATTTTGGGGAATTTCATGGTGCATTACAGGTTGATTATTGTAGTAAGGCTTGGTTATTAGTGGTTTATGGAGGTTTTCCTTAGATCCACTTATCCCTCCCTTTATGTTTCTTAAATCTATACTCATATGGGTAGATATAAAGTGTTTTATTCAAATATAATTATATTGGTATTTTATTTGAAAACGGATGATATCTAAGTAATATTCGTTGAGATTGAACCTAGTTTCATTGGTGTTTTATAGTCATTCTTCATTTTCACCATAAAACCTGAGGTAGATGGCTTCAATCTCAACTCCTCTTTTTAGAACATGAAGTATTAGTTTTAAATTTATTAAATTGATTGAAATTTAATTGGAAATTGTTGTAAAATTCAAGGTAGAAACCATCATTAGTGATTATTTTTGGATTTTTTTGAATTGTGAATGGTTTTGAAAGATTATTTGTTAATTTTTTTTAAATTGTTGATTTTAAAATGGTTTTTGGCATTCATTACCTAAGAAAGGGTTTTCATTAAATGGTGTGTTTTATTGATTTTTTTTAAAAGGTTTTCAATAAAATGATTCTTTTATTGAAATGTTTTTGGCATTGAATTTATTTTGGAATTGAAGTGGTTTTCGGGAATACATGGTGGTGTTTTTTCATATTGCATTACGAGGTAGGGTTGAAATATGACCTTGTGTTCAGTGCCAAAGGTGTATCGGAAAATGTGATTTAGTTACATTGTGATGACTTGGTAGATCAATGATAAACCACTCATGATTATTTAATTATCATAAATAATCATGAATGTATTGATTTGTGAATATGTATAATGGAAAAGAGTAATGAAGAAGTATGATTTATGAAATGGTTGAGAACATTGGTGGGTTTATTTTTGTGGAACAAGATGTTGTTTGAAAAAAATGGTATACTATGGAACATTTTTGTATTTTTATATAAACTGTTATAGAAATGTTTTGATACAATCAGTTTTATATAATGAGAGAACATGTTCTGTCAATGTGGCGTGAGAATGGAAGTCATTCAAGGAAAACATATTATCTTTTAGTACTCACCCCTTCATTGGAACCTTGGTTTTTTTGCATAATTTATGTATCAAGATTTGAGAGAAGGTAAATAATTACACATCTGTTGTTTTACATCATGATTGTAGAGCATGATGTTAGAGTTGGAGTTTTAAGCTATGTATTTGGAGACTTCGTGCTTTATTTGTCTATCTTCCAATTTATACTTTTATATTGTAGTCTTATACTATGGTACATGTATTTATTTGTATTTTGAAAAATAAAATGTTGAGTTTTAATTATTGTTATCATGAATTATATAGTTATTTATTTGGTTATGGAATTTTTTACTGGTTGATTTATTTTCAATTGTAAAATCATCCCTAAAGTGTATTTAATCCATTCGACATTTATTTATAGCCATTGGAATCTTAGGGATACCACGTAAGGCCAAGTAACATTCCACAACCTTATAAATACAATGATAACATTGGAGATTTTAGAAGTGTTGTCAGTTTTGTTGATCCCAAAATATGTTTGAGACAAGTTGTATTAGTTTTGTTCAGTCCAAGAATTATATTGGAGACAAGTGGTATGGATATGGTATTTCCTTTTCCGAACAAGTGCTCTACATATTTGTTTGACTTTGACTAGCTATTTATTTTCATTATGGGATTTTAATTCATTATGGTATATTCCTTGGGATTGGATCATAGAGTGGAGTAGGATTGTCTGAACTTGAAATATAGTGCCAAAAAAGACACATCTAGCCTTTTTTATGCTGAACTTCAAGTTACTAGGGATTTGAGTACATAAGATTTTTGGAGATAGTTATAAGATTTTAAATAAAATTTTCATGTTTTTAGCTGATGATATGAGAATGGAATGCATTAAAAAATTAATTCCCATTAGGAGTTCATATTAAATTTTTGGTAATTATATATGATATAGTGAAAAGTGTTGTTTCTTAAAATTTTGGACTTGTTTTCAAATATATGATTTTAAAAGATAATTTTTCTGCTATTTTTAAAATGACATGATTTTGGATGTTTTTAGAGATTTTTATTACAAAAAATAGTTGATTTTGGAATGAACTATTTTGATAGTATGATGTTGAAGAATATAAAATGCTTAGACTTTATTTAAAAGAGAGTGAGAGTTATGGAGATCATTGTGTTTCAAATAAATGGAACCCAGAAGGTTTCGTAGAAACCTACTTGTGGAGGCTGCTAAGAATGTGGTTTCTCCTGAGCCATAGGTGAACCAACAACTATTTTAGAGTATTTTCCAAAAGTATTTGAGAGTAGAAAATTAATATATAAAGTATAATCAAACACAAGTGGATCATTCTATCCAATTACAGAAGTAGAATCCACCCATCATCTGGGTTTATTATGAATCTAATAAAGTAGAGGTGTGGCTAAATAGGATGATTTATTTCCTCAATTTTACTGGAACATCATCAATGTTGAATGTCTAGATGGATTCTTACATGCTAGATGATCCTGCACACCCGCGGTGAGATATAGTGGTTCAGGCTAAATGAGACCATGGCCTTTCAAGAGAGGATTTTGAGAAATTGTTTTAGAAATAAATCTTTCCTCATATGTTTAGAATTTAAATAAAAAGGACATATTCAACTTAAAGTAAGAAAATATTTATTTCACAGAGTATGTGTCTAAATTCAGGAATTACGTGTGCTTCCCACCCTAGGGTGCTGCATATGCATCCATAAAGGAATGTGTTTTCAAATTGGGGTGGATATATGTGATTCACTTGAATATTAGTTTGATCTATATTATGAAATCTACATAGATGTTAAATAGATCATCAGTATCTAAAATGGAATACTCAAGAGCTATGGTAGGTGGAAGTATGTTGATATCGATGTAAAATAGTTGGAACTGTAATTTAGGGAGACAGTGAAAGAGGGATAATTATTTTTAAGGCAGGATAATGAATCAGAATCTAATGTATCGCTCAGTAAATCATCCTCCAAGACTAAATAGAAAAGTTGGTTGTTTCCAATGTGGTTTATTTAACCAAATTAATTGTGATTTTATGTTTCAACCAAGATAATTCCATAATTTGAAAAAATATGAAACACAATCATTTCTTATTCTCAGTGGTTTGTGGTCTACTGATTGGGACACTTACCAGGTGTCATAGTCTTCGTATGGTTTGATAGGACATGGGAAGTAGAATAACACTCATTAGTAGAATAAATATATCCCAGGTGATTCCATAAATACAATGATTCCTTAGCATGAAAAATCTCCAAAAAGAAATAATAATCAACCTACAATGAAAAAAGAATTATATGGTGTTCATAATGTTTTTGTAGATGATTAGTCTAGACCATCAACCATAAGATGTACAATTATTTTGAATTATACTCGTATGAAAGTCTTTATTGACTTTTTTTCTTAAAATTTCTTTATTTATTCTTTCATTATTGATTTTCTATGTTTAAAATTTTAAATGATTACTAATATGATTAAACATCAAAATTTTCTTGGTCAAAGAGTATGTCAGATATTTGTGTGTAGGGAATGTTATATAACCATTGGTGGAGATGATATGAGTATGGATTTCTATGTACTTATGATAGATGCCTTTGATATAATCCATGGTATGGGTTGGTTGAAAATTCTCAAATCTAAAATCGACTGTTATACTAGAAATGTTAGTTTCACAAATGAAGATGGTGTCAACCATCTATTTCGAGGGGACTGAAATGTAAAGGTGGGTGAAACAATATTTTTTTCACTAGATGTTGAAATTTATCATACCCGTTGTTCAGATTGTCTATTGCATCAATAGACGAGATTCATAAAAATAGTTTTTCAGTAGCGGTGGATGAGTTCCTATATGTGTTTCTTGTAAATTTTTTAGGGTTTCCACCTACAAGAGAAGTGGAGTTTCTGATTGATCTCCTCCTTGGTACTAGTATTATCTCAATTATGACTTATTGGATAGAACGAATACAACTATTTAAGATAAAAGTATAGTTGGAAGAGATTGAATGTAAATGGTTTATTTTGTCAATCATGTCTCCATGGGAAGCACCAATCTTGTTTTTTTAAAAGGTGGATAAAAATATATGTCTATGTGTGGATTATCAGATTCTAATCCAAGTTGAGATAAGTAAAAGGTATCCACTTACACTAATTGATGATTTTTTAGTCAATTGAGAAGCGATTAGTGGTTCTATGAGATTGAATTTTGATCATGATATAAAAAATTGTGAGTTCAAATGGATGATATTATAAAGACTGATTTTAAAAGTAGATATGACCGATATTAGTATATTATTATAACATTATTTCTTATGAATGCATTATAATTATTTATATAATTTATGAATCAGATATATTAATGGTATCAGGATTCTATTATGGTGGTTTTTGTTGATGAAATTTTAGTGTATTCAAGGATAATGGATGATCATGAGAAACACTTAACGAAAATGTTTTTAATCTTGAGGGATCATCATATGTATTCCAAGTTATCAATGTGAGATTTTCAAATATAATAGGTATTCTATCTTGGACATGTGATTTCAGAACAATGACTTTCTATAGATATAAAATAGAATGAATCTTTTATCTCATGGAATCTTCTCATGGGCATGTTTGAGATACATATATTTCTTGGTCTATTTGGTTATTACTGATGATTATGTTTTGTGATTTTTCATGACCATAATTTCCTGTGATTGCTTTTAAAAATAATAACATTCAATTATAATGGGAAGATAAATGCCATAATTATTTTCAAGAGCTAAATGATCACCTAAAATTAGCAGGAATCTTGATTTTTCATGGATCCAGATAAAGGTACATGGAATATTGTGAGGCATTTTGATTGGGGTTGGGATGTTTTCTCATACAGGGAGATCATATTTTTGCATATAGCTCAAGGAAATTGCAAGTTCATTAGAAGAACTACCCAACACAAGATTTGGAGTCAATTTTTTTATTCCTCAAATTTAATAGTTGGAATAATTACCTCATTGATAGGAAATTTTCTATGTGTATGAATCATAATACCATGAAACATATTTTCTCAAAAATTTATTTTAATATGAGAAAAATAAGATGGAAAAAATATCTTCTAATGATTTATTTTAAATTTATGTTTACACATCCTAAAGGAAATTTGGTGTCAAATTCATTATGAAGAAAGTAATATTCTCAAATATAAATATTAGCTTCAGATGTGGGGTAGTTTATGTCGGTCCAAGACAACATGAACTTGGAATGGGAAGACCAAAGTGAATGTGCAGTTTTCTATCTAGTCTCGCTTTTTCCGGATATGGTGGAGATGGATATAGAGGAACATACATCTGATTATGAATGTGTGCAAATAAGGCTAAACCACAATGCAAGGGAGAAAATTGACAGTTGGATGATGGATGTGAATCCAGTGTTGTGGTTTATAAATCATATGGTTGTACGTATGGATTGTCATGAAGGACATCTCTAGGATTAGAACCATTCAGGAGGGGTTGTTCATCCAAGAATATAGAAATTTTAAAAGGAGTGGAAAACGCAATTCTGATTGAATGGAATGAAATAAATGGTGGATGAGTTTGTTTTATGATGATTAACATGTTATCAGGTTAACCAATATAATCTAAGACTAGTAGTAATGTTGAGTCTTTACCTATTCCTTTATGGATGTTGGAACAAATAGACATGAATTTTGTAACAGGTCTCCCAAGAACGGTTGAGAAACAAGATGCCATATGGGTGATAGTGGATTGAATCAAAATGTTCACTCATTTAGTTCATATTCATGAAACTCATTTGGTGGATGAATTTTCAAATATCTATATCTAATAAGTGTTAAAGAATCTTGGAATATCATTTTTAGTCAAGTCAAACAGAGATACGAGGTTTATGACATGATTCTAGAAATCCTTATAGAGATCCCTTGGGAATCAGTTGGCAATGAGTACAATGCATCATCCTCAGATGGATGGGAAATCATAATAGGAAATTCAAAGATTAGAAAGCATGTTGTGGGCTTTTATAATTGATTTCAAGGACTCATGGGAAGAACACATACTATTAGTGGAGTTTATGTATAACAACAATTATCTAGCCTCAATTAAAATGGATATGTTTGAATATTTTTATGGTATTACTTGTTGTTATCCACTTTGTTTAGTGGAAAAAGGTGATACATCAGTATTTGGTCCAATAATTGTAAAAAAACAACATAGAAGATTAAATTAATCCAAAAAAGGATGGATATGACACATAGTCCTCAGAAATTTAATGAGGATCATTATCGCTGGTCATTTTTGTTCATAGTTTGTGAACTTGTGTTATTGAGGGTTTATCCAAGGCTTGGATATCGATGTTTATGGAACTAGTGATGTCATATACATGATACATAGGCCCTTTTGAGATAATTTAATGGGTTGGTAAAGTGTCATATCATTTCGTAGTGCCACATGTGTTCAATCCTACTCAAATTGTGTTCCATGTAACTTAGTTGAAAAAGTATCATCCTGGTCTTGACAAAGTGATTCGATGGAATCATATTGAACTATAGCTGGATGATTACATAGTATATATCCCATGGAATATTATGGATAGGAAATAGAATGAATTTCCTATAAAAATCATTATTCTAGTATGAGCATTCTAGCAATACGTTTAGATTGAGGAAGAGACCTGGAACCATGAGAATGAAATGGAGAAGAAATGGTCTGAACTCTTTCATGGAATTGATGTTTTTCAACATTATGAGGATAAATAAGTCATTGGTGGTGAGAATTTAGCTCCCCCAGTTTGAATTACATATCAATTTCATTATTATTTTAATGTATGTAATGTATATGTGTGCTATTTTAAGAGTTTGGAGATGTTTTGGATAGTTTTTGGGGATTTTATATTGGTAAAAGATTTAGGAAAACCATGAAACACCAGTTAGTTACCATTGACAATGATATATGGGCTATAGGTAATGTTCACACGTAGCAGACGGTCTTTCTAAACCATGCATAATCTTAAGAGAAACCCTACCACTTGATATTGTGCGATATGAAATGGTTGGTGCACGGTTTTGAATCCATATGAGAAAACTGTGTGCAGTTCCTTCAAGGGATAGACATTGGTGCAAGATTAGCGCACTATTTTCCTAACTATGTGACTAACCACGAATGGGAAAGAAACTAAATCCTAAAAAAGTTGATTGAAGTCTACTTTGGGTTTTAATTCCTCATTTTTCCCCACAATGTCCCGAACTCAGGATTTTTCCCTGTCAATGATTATAGAACCTTTCCCTATTGAATTGGATGTGATCCAGATGCATCTATTATTCCATTGAATCCTAATTTAGGTGGTAAGGCATTGTTCATGGTGTGTTTTGGTTGTTTTACATAGATCTACTCCTCCCTCTCTCTCAGTTTCATAGATCCACACCTTCTGTGGGTATATCTAAGGTTTTTGATTAAAAATATGATTACATTTGGTTTTATTATTGATAGTGAAAGAGATCTTAGGTGGGTTCATAGAGATTCAACACGCTTTCATTGGCGTTTGAGGGATATTGCCAATTTTTTTCATAAAATAATATGTAGGTGGTTTCATTATTGACTCCTCTAAATAGAACATGAATTATTAGTTTTAAATTTATTGAATTGACTGAAATTGATTGTGAAATTGGTGTTCAAATCATTTTATAAAGCCTATCTAATGACGGTTTGTGAATTTTTCTGGATATGTGAATTGTTTTGGAATATTATTGTTTTAATGGTTTTAAAATATTTATTTTTGAAATTATTGTTTGGTTTTGATTTTTGTAGAATTTGTTTTTCAATAAATGTTTGGTTTTATTGAAATGGTCTCTGGGAATGGTTTTCAATAAGATTATTGTTTTATTTAAATGATCTTGTCATTGAAGTGTTTTTTTATTGAAATTGTTTTTGGGAATACATGGTGGTGTGTGTTCATGTTGAATTATGAGGATTTGGTGGAATATGTCATTGTGTTCAGTGCCAAATGTTTAATGAAACAATGGATTTAGTAAGCTTCTGATGACAAGGTTGATTGACGAGAAACTGCTCATGAGTATGGAACTATCAAAATGATGTATGAATTCATATATGTGTGGATATGTGGATTAGAATGGTGTATCCCAAAAGAAGGATTTAGAAAATGTTTATGTAATTTTTTTGGATTCCTATATTGGAACATGATATTGTATGATAAAATTGGTTTACTATGGAACATATATATATATATATATATATTCTAATATATACTATTTTAAAATAGTTCTATATAAAACATTATTTATAATGAACTAACTTGTTCCATACTATTAGAGAGTGTATAAAAGTCATTCAGGTAAATCCTACTAGTATTGTGAACTCATCCATGCTTTGGAACTCTGGTGGTTTTATAGATTTTATGTATCGTGTCTTTGGAAAAGGTAATGAATCACACTACTCTTGTGTTACTTTTCGATTCTAGAGCATGTAGTTAGAGTTCTGAGTTATGTCTTTGGAGACATTGAGATTTATTAGTTTTTCATCAGATTTGAACATTGATATTGTAGAATTACACTATGATAGATAGTTGTTTATTTATTTTGATAAATTAAATGTTGTTTTTTATTTCATTATTTTCATACATCATATAGTTTTTTATTTTTAATTTTAAAGGAAAAATCGTCCCCCAAATATATTAAATCCATTCAATATTTATTTCCATCCTATGGTGTCTTGGGGATGTTAGTTAAAGACAAGTGACATTCCACTTCCTTCTCAAGCCAATATGAAGTTGGGTGATCTAAAAATTACAAAACATGTTACTTTTCCATATGTTTTGATATGATTAAATTCTTTTGAAACCCATTTCTTTTCATGGGAAATGATATAATGAATTTTTTATGATCTTTTTGAAAACATAAATGTTGATTTCATTATCATATTGGTGGGATATATATCTCCCTCCAATGTATTGGTTAAATATTTACATCTCTGGATATATAAAAGACTTGAAATGGAGTACACCTGGTTCAGTAAGGTACTTTATCCGCTATGTTTGTATTAGGAGTGAACCATGAGTACTATGACGGTTGGAGGAGTGAAATTGTTCCACCATGATAGCCTTGTAAATGATCCATTCATAATATGTAAATGATTATATGATTATTTATATAACACAAATCTATATCTTATGAAAATGTTTTTCCCTCACAGATCAAGTTCTTTGATTCCCATATGATTCATGTCTTATGAACTGCTAATCATTATTCAATGTCTCAATATAATGATCTTTGATACAATGGTACTGGCATTAAAATGATATTATCATGTTCTCACACCCTTTTGTTCATGTTATGACTATGTATCTCACTTATTTACATTTACAAATCATATAATGTAACTATTTCTGTGTTTTCATTCCCAAGGTTTTGAAGACAATTATTAAATTGGAGTACTAAAGGGGAAGATCATTATGGAATAAATTTAATATCAATAAATAATTAAGAAGATTGTGTTTCATGTTTCACAAGAAACTAAAATATTATCATCCTTAGGTGTTTGTTTGTGTAATGAGTTGAATATTCATCTAAAAAGATGTAATATCTAGGTATGAAAATCCTAGGTCACTATACTCTTTATATTTTTTGTAAAACTTCATAGACATTTTCTATAGTATCCCTCTAAGATAAAAATTATCCTTAACAAAAAAAATCACATGTGACTGATATTTCTTGATCATATGAACTCATTACATCATAGTAGATTTAAAAACACTTATTTTATGTTTGAGAAACCAATGAACTTATTGTAAAGTTTCTAGTTACATTAAATCAATTTTTATATGGGATTTCCTTTTCGACAAATCATTTAGTGATTAATAAACGTCAACTAACTAAGACTATTATAAACTTTACTGAAATGAATATACATATGAATATTCTTAAATAGTGTATATAGGATAAATATGAACAATTGAAAAGTTTTTTATTTACACATATTATGAAGTTAATATTTTCTTCAGGAATTCCGAAAACATTTTACCAAAAACAATATCATATTTAGTCTCATCTTAGATAGGTGAATAAACATCACTGTTCAAGAGCTAAAATTATGAATCATTTATATTTGATATTGGATGAGTTCCTTTAGTTCACCCATCACTAACTTCTAAATAAAATTCCCTTTAATTCCTCACACATTATCTATTTTACTAACTTTCTCAACACTCATTAAATTGAGTTCAGAAACCATATATTCGAAAATATTATGAAGTTTTCAATCTAACTCAGTACTTTTGAGTTGTAGAGAAACTAGGTAAACTACACTTAATTGTTATTAAATGTATTATTTAGGATGAATTTGTTTAACAAGAACCAGATTCCTCATCCATGGTGCATCATAATGATCCTTTAATTTTTATAAACTGACAACCAATATACACAAAAATAATATTTCTCAAAAATTTACATTAATTTCAACAGAGGGTCCTACGTAAATATCCATATCATTCATGACCGTATGAATACCATCCTAATAAGAGGACCCATATAGAAATATAAGAGTTAAATGATCATAAATTTACATAAAAACATTATTCTGATAGAAATAGACCACATGGAATCATATATAGAAACTACATCCTCATTATCCCTATCATAGATACTATCCACCACAACATTAGGTATTTTTTGTGCAACAACCTAATAATGATATTCTTGAAATGCATCCTAATAATTAAAAATATCCCCCTAAGAGAACCATATTCTTCTCCTCTATCTTCATCCACATTAATTGAAACATCATGAAAAATTTCTACTCTAGAAAGATGACATATAGTCATATATGTTTTTACATGCCTTTCTCCCCTTAATACAAGAAGAGTCTCATTATCAAATTCATCATATATGAAATATATGGTTGAAAGACCATAAGTTATAACTCTGAATCCTCCAACAAAAGTTTTATCCCCCTAAGTAGTAGCATAGATATTTTTTGTAATTTTCTCCACCATTGATGTACATCAACATTGAGAATGAAATATTCAAATAATGGCCACTATTTATTATAAGTACAATTAACATTTTGTTTAACCAACAGAACATATATATCATTATGACATATAGATCCACATAATTTTTTTGAAATATAAGAGTTTGGATACATCTTATGGGATAAAGTTGTATATGCATGTTACATATATCCCATTTAGTATCATGGAAAATTGAATTTATTTTATATTATTAAAAGGTATAATAGGTATATGTATATAATACAATATCATTTAATAAAACCATTTCTCTAGGTTATCATTTTATAGATAAAGAGGATTATTTTTTCATTCTAAATAACCATTTTAAAGGCTTATTTTTTACAACATGATCTCAAAATAGTGATTCCATAATCTAAGATGGTTAAAATTATCCACACTAAACAATGTTGTATTAAACACATGGAATCATTCATGTTTGTACCAAAATAGATCATTTAATGTGGTTGATTATATATATGTTCTTCCCATTCACCACGGATACCACATAATCATTATCATTATCAAAACTAAACTCACTATTTCAATAAAAAATATTATCTTACTTCTCATAGTTAAAATTTAGTTCTTTCATCATCAATGAAATAATCCCATACATAGAATTAAAAAACAGTATTAATTATCATTCGTATGTGATCTAGGAAATATAAATAAATTTCCTTCTCTTATATGACTTTATGTTGAACCTTTGATCTCTATTAATATCCATAATTTTTATGTTTAGATCACTTAGAATTCACCATGTTCTTTGAGAGGATTTGGTTTGGGTATGGAAAGATATTATTTACATCAAGAAGTTTTATTATATTCATGATAAAATGAACTTATAGGTTTTCAAATGATCTAACTAAGCATAAGAATATCTCTAGAATAAAATCTGATGAGACAATTTATGTGAATTGATAAAAATCAATAAATATAAATTCAAAATCAATTAAGTATGCATAAAACACAATGAGAAATTATATAATTCAAATTTATATACAAAAAATGGTAATTGAGTTATATTGATCATTAATGTAATTAGTTACTATTTAATAAAAATATAACATAATTTAGTATTATTTGTTGATAATATTAAATTATAAATTAAAAAAATATTTAATAAAACAATCCAAAACAAATTTCATTAAAATCTATTTATTTATAAGCTAAATGATCTTTAAATATATCAGTATGTTGGGGTTTTATAATTACAAAAATATAATGATATATCTCCCTATTATGAATGAATCTTAAGAAATGATTCCATATGTCAACAGTTTTTATTCAATCATTACAAATACAATTCTTAGATATTTTGATTGGAGAAGTGTTATAAAATTTAATGGGAACATGATCCAACTTTAATATAAAGTTTATTACATTTTTTTCAAACAAAATACCCCTATATGTTAACTTCCAAAAGAAATTGTATCATATTTAGTAGTTGACAATGTAATCATGGGTTAATTATTAATGAACCCTGAATCTATTGAGATTACTAAAAGTGGTAGGTATTTGATATATTATTTGCATCTAATCTACACCCACTAAACTGAGAAACAAAATATGAAATTCATATGAAATAATAATTTTTTTGAAAATGAATTGATATAGAAATATTTCATTTAAAACCCATAACATATTCTATTAGATGAAATGAAATAAGATTAATTTCTTCTTGAATGAAAATTATAAAAAAGTCAAATTAAAAACATCATAACTAGCCAGCATGATGTTATATAATGTAATATCTTATTATTTCTCTATACCTTTTTTTGTCGACTCATTTACCAGATATAACCAAATCAATCAGAATATTAGAACCAATGGGTTTTATGTTATCCATATTATATTCAAGTTTGTGTATTTATAACAAATATTTTATGCATTTTAATTAATTTAATTCTTTTTTAGTATCATTTTGATATATTTGAAATCAAAAAAGACTATTGAAATGCATCATCATAATCATTCAAAATTATTTTTACATACTTTTTTAAAAATAATTACACATCATTTTATTTATTGATAAAAAATTACATCATCAGCAAAAATTTGACCTAAAAATATCTTTAATGTGGTTTTATTATTTAATCAAAATTCTAGAAAACATATAGTAAAAAAAATATAAAATAAAGGATCAAAAAATTTCATAAAAATATCTACATTATTTTATAGGACTTCAAAAATATTTGGAAAATTTTGAAATAATGTTTACAAAATAGTGATTTTCAATACTAGGAGGTTGATTAAGAAAAAATACCTCTATATAAAATTTATTTAGAAAAGAATATTTTATATCAATTTCATGTCATTTAATGAAAATAAAATATTTTTGTCATATTATAATTATTTTATCTTCTTATATAGCTATTGGAGAAATAATTTAATCATAATATATTCCTTTCCAACAATTATAACCTTTTGGGAATAATCTATCATTATTTATAGTTATCACACTTTAATCATACAACTTATTTCTAAATAGACATTAATTTCTAGTAATTGAAAAATTCAAGGGTCTATTAACTATTTCACATATCAAGGTCTTATTGAATTATTTTAACTATTCTTGTGTGACTAAGGTCTAATTATAATCATATAAGTATTTTTCTTAAAATCTGGGTTCATATTTGGATATGAAAGTTGAAAAAAATGTATTGTTTCATATATTTCATAATATTATAACTCAATCATCTCGGTCTCATATCACATTCCCTAAATTAGGTTTTTCACAGTTCTATGATGTCTACTAAGTTCACGATTTAGTCCTCATATTCTGTTCATTGAGTACTATATTGGACATGATCTTGTTTCATATTATCATCCATATTTCAATTGAATATAGGTTAACATCATAGAATATCTATAGATTTTCCTAATATATATATTTGAAAATTTTATGATAAAAGGAATCAAAATAATAATTTTTTCATGAGAAATTTTTAATTTATCTTTGACTTATTGTTGAAAAGTCTATTAGCTTTGGAATTAGTACAATAGATAATGAATATTCCTTCATTATAAGTTCAATCAAACATTCCATTATTATCTTTAGGGTTCAAGATATAAATATCACATCCAAATAAAAAATGAATCAATCCATTATTTTCTTATAGTTACAAAAATTATATGGTTCTATCATCAAAATAGTTCTTAAAATAACTCTTTAACAAATTATCATATTGTGTTAATAACTTAAACCCAAAAGTGAGTGGTAATTCTATATTTATAAAAAAATTCATGAAATTTATTATGGGAACATATATATCCTTTAAAAAAATTATTATACTGAGGTTTCTTATGAGAAGAGAAGTAATGTTTCATGCAATATTTTGTAAAAAAATTAATTGAATAAATGATTCAAAAATCATATCCGTGTCTAATTTTGATCAAAACATTTTTTTTTATTTTTTTATTGTATAAAATTCTAAAAACAACACATTATTCACTTTTAAGTTATAAAACCTTGACCTCTACAAATCTATAAAAATAACCATCTAAAACATAAAAAATGGTTTTCTATATATGTTTTTTGTTATAGTAGGAACAAAAATATTATTTATTAATAAATTTTAGTTTTTTATAAGTTGAATAATCATTAATCGTTTTAAAGGATAAAATATTTTTTATTCCAATTATTTAGGAATCAGATTTTTTATTTTGGTCGAATATATATTGAGAAAAATTAAAAAACATCTTTTTCTTAAATAATTGAAATTATAATTTCCAAATATTCTATTAAAAAAAATTCAAATATTTCATCATTTTGGTAGATTACATTAAAAAAAACTAATAATAATCTAGAGAGTAAAAATTTTATGTTCCTGGTTCTCTAAATTTAAGTACAATATAATTGAAAAAAAAGAATTGAAATAAAAATTAAAAAAATCTCCATCATATAGTTGAGATACAATTTCAGATTAAGTGTTATCCCTTATGTATATAACACATTTTTTTATGAAATAAATATTTATCTCCAACTATTCTAACACAAATCCTCATTTATCGTTATCACTAAAGGTTCTATACCCCTAAACCATTATAAACATGAATGTTTGAAAATTTCAAATAATACTTCTTAAATAACCACTATCCATAATTGATTTTAAATATTTGGTTCAATTTATTTTTCATTCAATGAAAAATTTAACAATAGGTATATTTTATACCTTAATGATTTTGGATTCCATAGTATAGTCTAAAAAATATTTGAGAATCCAAATAGGTATTTATTTTGAAAAATTAAATTTAATTAAATTCCTCCAAATATATTCCGATTATATACCACATATTTGGGATTGTCTTGAAAAATAACTAATAGACCAATGACAATATCTACCATAATGAGAAAATTTAATGTTTGAATTATTTATGTTCTTAGAACTATGAGCAAAATATTTTGAATATATATTCTATTTTTACCATTGTCACATATTCCTTTGGAGCCTTATTTCATTTATTATTACCAATGTAATTATTTTCATAATTTTACACTTTTTAAAGGTTATAAAAACATATTTTTTACCCTTTAAATCATCCATTATTTTCGTAATTTTATTTTATTTTACAAAAATAAACATATATTTCTAAATTAGATATCAATTATGAAATATCACAGTTTAATTTTTTTCATTAACAATAACATAAAATTATTTCATATTATTCATTTATTTTATTCAAGTACTCATATTGGTCATCTATCATTGAAAATTACACATATAATTTTTCATAAGTGAAGTATTTATTTTATGATTTAAAATCATAAGGTGAATAATATGACGTACATTATATATGTTGTAACACCCCGAGATTTTATGAAAAACATTCTTTTAATTTCATTAATGTATTGTGTTGTATGATACTCCAAGATTACCTTGCGCTATATGCAACACCGTATTAGCTTGCAGTATACGCAACACTATTCTTGGATCGTGTTACACACAATTTTGATAATAGTTATTCTATGCAACATTGAGTATATATATATATATATATATTCAATGTATAAATGAAATATGGTTGGATTCTGTTATATGAAACAACGAATGATTCTTTCACAACACGCAACCCTGACTTGGCTTGCATTACACACAATCACGACCTACCTCGATAGTGTGTGTTGTACGCAATACCGGGTTTTACTAAACAATGATATATTATTATAATATTATTATGAACTAGCCGTTATGAATAGTATTAACTAAAATTTTAATTTTATAACATTATTATTCATCTTACACATTTTCTAGAACATGGTATAAGAACAAAATAAATTTTTTGGGTAAAATAAGTATTTTATTCAAAAAATGCAGTTTTGCCGCCTTTTGATGGCGAACCCACTTTAAATCTAGTTTTTGAAATGTTTATAAGTTCAATTTGACAAAATAAATTTCTTATTTCGAATCAAGAAATACAAATTTACTTTGGATAAATTTTTCGTATTATTCTGGTAACTTTCATATTTTGATGAATAATAAAAACACGCTACATTTTAATGAAAAACAACTTTTTTCATCGTAATAATTTATATGGTTAAATTATAATATTTAATGGTTTTAAAGTATAAATAGAATATATTTTTACCCTTTAATATAATTTATTTCATTATCATTGATTTTACATTTAATTCGTAGGTTAAATCAATTCAATCTTTTGCAATGTTTTAAACAAAAACCCGTTTTCATTCGACAAGGGGATTAATTTTAATTTAATTTATGAAACTTCTGTGTATTGAATTTGAAAAAATTAATTCCATATTTGGAATCAGTGGGTCCAAATTATGTTAATAGGATACTTTTTATTTTTGGGAATTATGAATAGTAACTACGGTAAATTTTATTTACAATAGTTAAAGGTAAATCAGGTAATTAAGGGTAAATATAATATTATACAATTACCCTAACACATTCCAAAATTATATTGGATGGCTAAAAGTAAACCCATATCAACTAAGGGTTGGATTAGATTCATTTTATGGACTTTTTACCATGAAAATAATTTAATTATTATTAAAACTAAAGAAAGTGACAACATGTCACTCTCTTAAATATTATAAGTATAATAATTTTAATTTAGTGATAAATATCATAAAACATCGAACATGAATAGTATCCAGAAATCTAATAAAATTATCTACATCATGATAATTTTTTTAGAATTTTTAGGGATTAAATAATTTCATTAATGGTGATACATTAATGATACAGAAATTATTTATTATGTGGAAAATAAGTAATATAGTTTTTATTGAAATACTAATACCCATTAAAAGGACGAAAAAGATGAAAAAAACTTATTGTTAGTGTATATATACACCTTGATCATCCAATTACATAATATATAACCGTTGGGATCCTTATAAAAGTGATTATGACAATTATATTATTTTATTTTAAATGATTCCAAAGTTATCACCTTCATAATTTAATAAATATAAAAATTTAAATATTGTTATTTTAATATGATAAATTAGAGTAAAAGTATTATTGTGAACTTTAATAGATTTATCTTCATCATAAGATTTCATTTTTAATTTTTATGCAACAAATCAGTATATTAAATAATTATACACAAATGTTATAGTAATTATTTTATTAAGAGATAAACCAAATAAATGGTTTTAAAAATAATAAAATAAATACTATATGAAATATTTAATGTTATCCAATAATTTTATATATACATATGACCTTTTATGAATCTATTAAATATTTTATTTCGAACATATATTCTGTATATAGTTTATTTAAATTCAAATAAATGAATAGTGTCAAAATTGGCACTATTGTTATTTTATAAAAATAACATATTATAAAATTGTTTAAAAATCACAAAAATATTTAAAAATTATAAATTTAAATTTATATGGTCTATAATGTTATAAAGTAACCAATTATGGAAAATTCACAACAAATAAGTAATTATTTGTTATAATTTTACATTTAGAATTTTATTACCACAAATAAACTTAAATAGATTAAATAAGGATAAATCAAAATGATAAGGTTTAAAATAAGATCCAAACATGTCTAAATTTGATTTTTTGATGTGATTACAACCCTATATCATCTAATCTTTGAATAAGAGTCATTTTTGGCGGTTTTTATGTGGGGTTAGATTTATTATAAATTAATATTTTTAAGAATTCCAAAGGTGACCCTCTCCTCCCTTATAAAAGGGCACCACCTCCCTATACTCCTCACACCAATTTGAGCCTTCAAGCTCTGCCAAACCCTGGAAAATTCCATTCTCCACTTCCATATAAACATCCTAGAGATTCTGGTCTTCCTCAAAGACCAATTTTAGTGCCCTAAAAGGAGATCTCAAAGAGGCGCTTCAAAGAAGAGGTAATGTCCGTTACCGATTCTTTCAACTTTATTTCTTCTTCCAATTCTTATTCTTAGGTTGTTTCATTATGAAGTAATAACATCAGTATCAATAATATACTGATATGTTATTATAAGTATGAAACAACCCCATTTCACAATCTATCCATCCTACGGAAAACGAAATCACCGCGCGTGCGTACGTACGGAATATCGTCTCCACGCCGTGGAGTAATCTATTTTCCACCACCACCTTACTTGGATGGGTATAATGGTGTACATAAACACTATTTATAATTATTGTAATGTGATATTGATTCTGATATAGTATACATACACTCCAATACAATTCCATGATCATGAGAATGATATCATCGCTCGTGCGTACGTACGGACTACCGTCTCCACGATGCGATGAGATACATTCTCCACGTTAACCATTCATGAATGATTATAAAGTATATATAATAAGTAATAATTAAATATATGACATAATAATGATACTGTATTTATGTGTATATATATTTATGTCATCTACTTAATTCCATTCAACTCAATAAGGAAACGAAAACAGCGTTCATGCGTACGTATAGCCTACCGTCTCCATGAACAGTGTATTTCTTTCCATTTAATAATCTATTATATATATGTATATTATGAATATATATTATATATAAATCATGTTTTATATTCTGGAATTATGTAATCATGATCTAAGTAATTATATGAATAATTATAAGTCAAAACACGGATGAAAAATGAAACGATTTTACCCAAAACGCTCTTTAACATGGAATTTACAAAAGAACGGGTAATATAAAGTCATAAGTGAAACATATATGATATCATAACAATGAGTATGATTCTGGAATAAGTCAATGACATTATTTAAATCATTATACAGGAGGTTCAGACACGTACAAAGCAAATCAGACCTAAGGTATGGGAAATATCACAATCTCATTTTTATCCGAGATTGTTTATACTTTGGCACTTACTGGGGTGTATTTTATCATCCAAATCCTTGTTTCCTAAATATTTAATATTATTTCCATCCACCTAAAATTGTTTAAATCCAATTTTACCCTTCGGTGATTTTTTAGTAAAGGATATGAAAGGAATATTTTGTCGTTTTTCGTACGAGGTACTTTTTGACTTTTCCGAAAAAAGTACGAAGATTGTTTTTTTAACTTATACGGCATGAATGGATTTTTAAAACATTATTTACAAGAAGATTAATTTACAAGTATTCAAGTTTATTTTTAATCAACTTCTTTTAGTTTAAAATTGTATGACATGTTAAGAAAGGAAAAATGTTTTTGAAGTAAAAAGGATACTTTCCTCAAGAATGGAGTTCAAGTGTTTTATCAAAATTATTCTCCATCTAAGATAATATATGGTTCTGTTTATATCCCTATTATTACATTGATTTTATTAAGTTATGATGGAATTATTTTTATGAATTCCTTTATCTTATATGAATTGTTTTATGATGTCACGATGTTTAAGATTCCCATTTTTATTACATGGGTTATGCTATGATGTATGGTTTTTGATTTTGTGGCACACATAAGAATGGTATCATTATGAGATGGGTGGGAACTATATCTCCCTCCAATGAATTAGGTAAATATTTTATATCTCATGAGATAGAGATGGCTGGAACGGCAGGTTAAACCTGTTCAGTGAAACAGGACTAAAATGAGGAGTGAACTCGGTTCAGAAATGGACTTTGTCCACTAAGATAGTCTTGTAAATGAGTCTTGACTAATAAGAAATGATTCTCTATGATTATGTGTGAATGAAAAAAAGTTTCATGTTTTATGTTCGGATTATTGGGATTACATTCCACTACTATGATTTATCCCATGTTATGATATTATGATCTGTTTTGCAGGTTAAGATTTCCAAAATGTTATGTTCTTATGAATATGATGTGATTGATATTTCTTTTGTTTACCCTTACTGAGCATTTGAGCTCACCCTTTTATGTTTTCTTTTCCCCAGGATATAAATAAAGGTTTTAGGTAGAAAAAAAGGAAGATCTTTATGGGAGATGTTGAAGATCTTTCACCACAATTAGAAGATTATATTCCGAGTTTCCAAAGACACTAAACTATTACGGTCCTTGTGTGTGTGTTTTTGTTATGTACTAAGAATTCCGCAAAAGTAATTTAATTTCCATGTACGTTAAGCTTCTGGTCTCTACAGTTGGTATTAGAGGAAAGGTTTAGTCAACCTTTGGAAACTAGGATGCGAAAACATTAGTGAGATCCTTAGAGATATTTCTAAGGTATGTCTAGAGATATACCTAAGGATAAGAATACATATAGGATATAGTCCTAGAACTACGGTAACGATCTTAGAATTTAACCTAAGATGTTAGATATTGAGGGTGCTCCCCCTTTACTATGTTGTTTTCCCTAGCATGATTTTTTCCTCTCACAATATTCTTTTTGGGTTTTAGAAAATGGCTGGAAACAGGAAGATTCATGATAATGGAGGATATGACGGACAATGGAATGATTTTCTTCATGAGAAACCAAATGAAACGGGATCTGGAAGTCCAAGCATAGTTATTATTCCTAATCAGAAATCTCATAATATGATCAATAATCTCAACTTTGGTAAGTTTCCCGACTTAGATAATAAGAGAAAGATGGAGTTTCATGATGATCGTAGAGGAAAGAAAGTTCAATTTCCCTCATGTAAATCATGTGGGAAGAGGCATCATGGAGATTGTTTCAAAGGAACTGGAAGATGCTTTGGGTGTGGAAAAGAAGGACACAAATCCAGTAAGTGCAAAGGAAAAGGTTCATTTAACACCATGGAAAAGGATAATGGTATTGCTAAGACATCAACAATGATTAGATGTTTTAAATGTGGAATGTACGGGCATTATGCAAACCAATACCCTAATGGAAAATCTCATGAAGAGAATCAGCATGGTCATATGGGTAGTATTTATGTGGATGATGATGAGGAGAATACAAATGATATATGAGCTGAAAGAAGTGTTGATGCTCAGTCGGTTGTTTTAGAAGGTAGTGGAATGATTGTATGTTTATCGAGAGTTATGTTGTATAGTTAATGGTACTATGGAATAAAAAATCATCTAAGGAGTGTTACACTATTGTTTTTCCTAAAAGTATTTGAAAGTATATGTTGAATGGTACCAGTAACCATGGAATGTTATTCAGATATTTTTGTAAAGTACATGATATGCGCATAATGAAGGAATAAGAAGATAATGAGATTTTTGATTGTATTCATGAGATCATGAATGATATAAGGAATAAGTGATATCATGGTTTGAGTATATAGAATTTTGAGGATTTTGGTATGTGGAAAGTGTTAACTTTTAACTGCATTCATGTTTTCCCTAAGGTTCAATGGGTATTCATTTTTCAAGAGAATACATGATTAAGGCCTTCGAACATTTGTAATGTGACCAACAAGACATATCTTATGATATATGGGGATCAACGATGGTATTAACATGCTTCTTATATGAAATCTATGGTAATCGTTTTTACTATAATATGACAATGGATTGCAATATTATGGATAAGCCTAAAGATTGGAATAGATTATGTTGCACATAAGTTAGTATTATTTAAGTATAGAACCTTTTTTCGATATTATTGATGGGATGATATAGTAATGTAGTTTTAGAAAAAGGACAACCTACAGGACGGGCGACTGGACATCGCGTCAGACAAGGCTGTGGGAATCGAACCAACAACCGAAGTGCAACTGGCCTTTATCGCCTACCACTGGCCTACAAGAAGTCCCTGGTTAGTAGAAACTAGTTTTAGTTTATTAAGCGGTATGATATATGAAGTATAAGTTCATTTTTAGAACCATATACGATTAATATAACCATAATATGGACTTATAACTTTTTCTAACATTTTGTTTGAAAGAGATGGAATGAGCCATCATTCTATCACATGATCCGCTAACACATCACGAATAACAAATTCAACTTCATTTCTTTAAGGGATGAAGTGGAAATTGTTCAATTCACAAACAACAGTGTGATTGTACCAAAATCATGCAAGTATTTCTTTTAATTCATCAACTTTAGGGAAATGATCTTGAAAACCAAAAATGTTTTCCTAGTTCCCTTATATCCAATGAATCAGATGGTACCTTAGATCATCACAAATCAATAGCTTTGTGATTGTTGGCTTTTTCATAGCCATGTTCTCTACCACTCTCCATCATAACTAGATGGTTAGATTTTTCTTCCATATCCATATTTTCACCTATGTTCTCCTATGTGGAAACCCAGTGATGAGTTAATTTGGGTAACCGTTACATTTCATACTTTAGTTTTTAAAGCCATGTTTTTGTATTCTTCTTTACGATGTGAGTTTCTATTAAACAAACTTTCGAGTAGTAAACCATTTATAACCCTGACGAATTTTGAGAGAGAAATTCATTTTAAGGGGGGTAGAATGTAACACCCCGAAATTTTATGAAAAATATTCTTTTAATTTCATTAATGTCTTGTGTTGTATGCTACACCAAGATTACTTTGCGTTATACGCAACACCGTATTAGCTTGCAGTATACACAACACTATTCTTGGATCGTGTTACACACAATTTTGATAATAGTTATTCTACGCAACGTTGAGTATATATATATATATATATTCAATGTATAAATGAAATATGGTTGGATTATATTATACGAAACAACGAAGATTCTTTCACAACACGCAACCCTGACTTGGCTTGCATTACACGCAATCGCGACCTTCCTCGATAGCGTGTGTTGTACGCAATACCGGGTTTTACTAAACAATGATATATTATTATAATATTATTATGAACTAGCCGTTATGAATAGTATTAACTAAATTTTGAATTTTATAACATTATTATTAATCTTACACATTTTCTAAAACATGGTATAAGAACAAAATAATTTTTTCGGGTAAAATAAGTATTTTTTTTTCAAAAAATGCAGTTTTGCCGCCTTTTTATGGAGCACCCACTTTAAATCTAGTTTTTGACATGTTTATAAGTTCAATTTGACAAAATAAAATTATTATTTGGAATCAAGAAATAAAAATTTACTTTGGATAAATTTTTCGTATTATTCTGGTAACTTTCATATTTTAATGAGTAGTAAAAACACGCTATATTTTAATGAAAAACAACTTTTTCATCGTAATAATTTATATGGTTAAATTATAATATTTATTGGTTTTAAAGTATAAATAGAATATATTTTTACCATTTAAAATAATGTATATCATTAGCATTGATTTTACATTGAATTCGTAGGTTAAATCTATTCAATCTTTTGCAATGTTTTAAACAAAAACCCGTTTTCATTCGACAACGGGATTAATTTTAATTTAATTTATGAAACTTATGTGTATTGAATTTGAAAAAATGGATTCCATATTTGGAATAAGTGGGTCCAAATTATGTTAATAGGCTACTTTTTATTTTTTGGAATTATGAATAGTAACTACGGTAAATTTTATTTACCACAGTTAAAGGTAAATCGGATAATTAAGGGTAAATATAATATTATAAAATTACCCTAACACATTCCAAAATTCTATTGGATGGCTAAAAGTAAACCCATATCAACGAAGGGTCGGATTAGATTCATTTTATGGACTTTTGACCATGGAAATAATTTAATTATTATTAAAACCAAAGAAAGTGATAACATGTCACTCACTTAAATCTTATAAGTATAATAATTTTAATTTAGTGATAAATATCATAAAACTTCAAAAATGAATAGTCTCAAGAAATATAATAAAATTATCTACATCATGATAATTTATTTAGAATTTTTAGGGATTAAAAAATTGTCATTAATGGTGAAACATTAATGATACAGAAATTATTTATTAAGTGGAAAATAAGTAATATAGTTTTTATTGAAATAATAATACCTATTAAAAGGACCAAAAACCTGCACAAACCTTATTTTTAGTGTATATATACACCTTTATCATCCAATGACCTAATATATAACCGTTTGTATCCTTATAAAAGTGCTTATGACACTTATATTAGTTTATTTTAAATGATTACAAAGTTGTCACCTTCATAATTTAATAAATATAAAAATTTAAATATTGTTATTTTAAGATGATAAATTCGAGTAAAAGTATTATTGTGAAAGATAATGGATTTATCTTCATCATAGGATTTTATTTTTAATTTTTATGCAAAAATAAGTATATTAAATAATTATACAAAAATGTTGTAGTAATTTTTTTATTAAGAGATAAACCAAATAAATGGTTTTAAAAATAATAAAATAAATATTATATGAACTATTTAATGTGATAAACTAATTTTATAGATACATATGACCTTTTATAAATCTATTAAAACTTCTAGTTCGAACATATCTTCTGTATATATTTTATTTAAATTCAAATAAATGAATAGTTTCAAAATTGACACTATTGTTATTTTATAAAAATAACATATTATAAAAATGTTTAAAAATCACAAAAATATTTAAAAATTATAAATTTAAATTTATATGGTCTATAATGTTATAAATAAAATAATTATGTAAAATTCACAACAAATAAGTAATTATTTGTTATAATTTCAAATTTAGAAGTTTATTACCATAAATAATCTTAAATAGATTAAATAAGGATAAATCAAAATGATAAGGTTTAAAATAAGATCCAAACATGTATAAATTTGATTGTTTGATGATATTACAACCCTATCTCATCTAATATTCGAATATGAGTCATTTTTGGTAGTTTTTAAGTCGGTTTAGATTTATTATAAATTAATAATTTTAAGAATTCCAAAGGTGCCCCTCTCCTCCCTTATAAAAGGGCACCTCCTCCCTCTCCTCCTCACACCAATTTGAGCCTTCAAGCTCGTCCAAACCCTGAAAAATTCCATTCTCCACTTCCATATCAATATCCTAGAGGTTCTGGTCTTCCACAAAGACCAATTTTAGTGCCCTAAAAGGAGATCTCAAAGAGGCCCTTCAAAGAAGAGGTAATGTCCGTTACCGATTCTTTCAACTTTATTTCTTCTTCCAATTATTCTTCTTAGGTTTTTTAATTATGAAGTAATAATATCAGTATCACTAATATACTGATATTTTATTATAATTATGAAAAACCCTATTTCACCATCTATCCATCCTACGGAAAACGAAATCACCGCGCGTGCGTACGTACGGAATACCGTCTCCACGCCGTGGTGTAATCTATTTTCCACCACCACTTTACTTGGATGGGTATAATGGTGTACATAATAACTATATATGATTATTATAAAGTGATATTGATTCTGATATAGTATACATACACTCCAATACAATTCCACGATCATGAGAACGATATCATCGCTCCTGTGTACGTACGAACTACCGTCTCCACGACGCGATGAGATACATTCTCCACGTTAACCATTCATGAATTATTATAAATATATATAATAAGTAATAATGAAATATATGAAATAATAATGATACCGGATTTATGTTTATATAAATGTATGCCATCTACTTAATTCCATTCAACTCAATAAGGAAACGAAAATAGCGTTCATGCGTACGTACGACCTACCGTCTCCATGAACAGTGTATTTCATTCCATTCACTAATCTATTTTATATGTTTATATTCTGAATATATATTATATATAAATCATGTTTTATATTCTGTAATTAAGTAATCATGATCTAAGTAATCATATGAATAATTACAAGTCAAAACACGGACGACAAATGAAGCAATTTTACCCAAAACGCTCTTTAACATGGAATTTACAAAAGAACGGGTAATATAAAGTCATAATTGAACCATATATGATATCATAACAATGAGTATGATTATGGAACAATTCAATTACATTATTTAAATAATTATACAGGAGGTTCGGACACTTACGAAGCAAATCGGACCTAACGTAAGGGAAATATCACAATCTCATTTTTATCTGAGATTGTTTATACTTTGGAATTTACTGGGGTGTATTTTATCATCCACATCCATGTTTCCTCAATTTTTCATATTATTTCCATCCACCTACAATTTTTTAAATCCAATTTTACCATTCGGTGAGTTTTCAGTAAAGGATATGAAAGGAATCTTTTGTCATTTTTCTTATGAGGCACTTTTTGACTTTTTTCGACAAAAGTATGAAGAATGTTTTTTTAACTTATACGGAATGAATGGATTTTTAATACATTATTTCCAAGAATCTTCCTTTACAAGTTTTCAAGTTTATTTTTAATCAACTTCTTTTAGTTTAAAATTGTATGACATGTGAAGAAAGGAAAAATGTTTTGGAAGTAGAAAGGATATTTTCCTCAAGAATGGAGTTCAAGTGTTTTATCAAAATTATTTTCCATCTAAGATAATATAGGGTTCTGTTTCTATCCCTATTATTACATTGATTTGATTATGTTATTATGGAATTATTTTTATTAATTCCTTTATCTTATATGAATTGTTTTATGAGGTCGCAATGTTTAAGATTCCCATTTTTATTACATGGGTTATGCTATGATGTATGGTTTATGATTTGGTGGCACACATAAGAATGGTATCATTATGAGATGGGTGGTACCTACATCTCCCTACAATGAATTGGGTAAAGATTTTATATCTCATGAGATAGACATTTCTGGAACGGCAGGTTAAACCGGTTCAGGGAAACAACACTGAAACGAGGAGTGAACTCGGTTCAGAAATGGACTTTGTCCACTAAGATAGTCTTGGAAATAAGTATTGACTAATAATAAATGATTCTATATGATTATCTTTGTATGCCACAAAGTTTCATGTTTTATGTTATGATTATTGAGATTACATTTCACTACTATGATTTATCCCATGTTATGATATTATGATTTGTTTTGCAGGTTAAGATTTCCAAAAATGTTATGTTCTTATGAATATGATGTGATTGATATTTCTTTTGTTTACCCTTACTAAGCATTTGAGATAACCCTTTTATGTTTTCTTTTCCCCAGGATATAAAGAAAGGTTTTAGGTAGAAAAAAAGGAAGATCTTTATGGGAGATGTTGAAGATCTTTCACCACGATTAGAAGATTATATTCCGAGTTTCCCAAGACACTAAACTATTACGGTCCTTGTGTGTGTGTTTTTTTTATTTACTAATTATTCCACAAAAGTAATGTAATATCCATGTACGTTAAGATTCGGGTCTCTACATATGTGATCCATAAATTTGATGGTTCATTTTTGGGATTTGATTTCTCCAAATCACCGCCATAATGTGATTCCTCACTGGAGACTTTAGATTTACTACAAGAGTCCAACAATGAATTGTTTTGTTTTTTCATGAAATCATATATATTATGAAATTTATTTTTTCATTTAATCATATCATTCATCTAACGAAATTCGTACTTGATATTACTAATATTCTAACATTTATTTATTTTAAATTCTATAGAGAATCCATATAAATTATAAATTTATTTAAATTTTTTTGTAATATTAATTTTTTATTGTTGAACTCAATTAATTTTCATGAAAAATATGAAATTTTTTCCATTAGATTTAGAACTGAATGAGTTTATTTCATTAGATTTTTTATAAAATGATTCCCTTATTTATCTCCTCTTAGTGACAGAAGTATAAAAAATTACTATTGTATTCAGGTTATTTGTTTTCTTATGGTATATAAAGTTATCATTTGATGTATTTTATTTTTTATAAATATGGTAAATATGTGATCACTATAAATAAGATGATAATACATTTATGTTTATTATGAATATATTCTAAATTCAAATATAATGATTTTTGCGATACTTTAAATGATTAAATACATGTGATAAATATAATAAATGTGTTAAATTTTATTACATTATTTGAAGGGGATGAAGTGTCTATATTTATGAAATATACATTATAGGTTCATATATTGAATGAAGCCCAATGATAATGAAACCAATGAAAAATCTATAAAATTTTCAAAATTATTTAATGATAAAGTTTTAGTTTATTTTTTAAGAGGGTATGAAATTTTCATGTTTCTTCACAACCATGTGGAGTTCCAATTATTTTATGGTCCCATGTATTTTTCACTATTAAATATATTGTAATGGAATAGAAAATGGTCTATCATTAGTGACATTATTAGTGTTAATAGAGGATACCAAAGCATGAATAATAGGTGAATTTTCACGCATGGTTTACAACATCACGAGACCACAAAATTTAGGTTATGGCCCAAATGAGTGGCGAGGAGAGTTTCCTAGAGTATGGATAGATATATCACAAGATGTATAATACTAAATCTAAAATTTTATGGTTATATGAAGTTGAATCTCTATAAAAAGTGTGACATTTTTGGATAAGGATATTTTTGTTTCAAAATAATGAATACAAAAAATGATATTGAAACAATCCAATAGTTTTTCACAGTCTGATGTATTGAATATCATCATGGACATTATTGTAACCAAAAAATGTTTCATACACATATGTTCTTGGTATTATACCAACCACTTGTTCTAAATGAGATTCTATGAACAAGTAATGAATGTAATGTCCTGGAATTCCATGGGTTTTTTTAAAATTTAAATGGGATTTTTAAAATTCCGGGCTCTGAGACGACATGTAATTCTGAGACACAGGGTGGCTGGAATATATTTTTGAACTCTTTTTAATGTCTGTTGATTTAAATGTGTGACCAGGTTTTTATATCATTTGAACCAGTCCTCAGATCGAAAATCAATGTGCAATGTTGAATATAGATTGACAAGATTATCCTAGAAAGGACTTAACATCGACCGACACTGGTCGACCAGAAATGTTATTTTTTGGTACTTTTAAAGAAAAAGATAAATATAATATAAACTTGTTTTATTTTTTTTATGAATTTTTAAATCATTACAGGTTAACAGATTTCCACCCGAGCATAACTGATATGTTGTTTAATTTATGAAATAGTGTAATGACAGGACAATGCAATGTAACAAAAAAATTGAAATTTATTTTATTTGAATGAGATGTTGGGTTGGAGAATCAATCATTAATTCCTCTGATGAACATTGAACGGATTATATCCAAAAAAAATGTTGACAAACAGAGAAGTGACGATGACCCATTTGGGGATCAGAAGGGGGACCAGAGATCGACGATCACGATTGAAAACAACATGGACACATTATTCATTAACAAAAGAACCTTCTAATTTAGGGGTTGTTTTTTTAAATTATGTTCTTTTATCTTTATGTGGATTTAAATGATGAACTTGGATCATCCCACAAATAGTTTGACCCATGGTTCGATCGTTATTGTGGGAGATTTGACTGTAGGATGTTTTAGCGGATTTGAGTTCTGGATTTTTTTCTTCTTAACCCTTCAAATGGGAGTGTATTAATGCAATGACAAAAGATGGAAACAGTTTGTTCCTTGAATTTGATTATTCAGTTTTCCTCACCCAATGATGTGTGTTATTCATTTTCTTCATTGTTCAATGAATTATTGATCATTGTACAACCTTCATGGAACACAAAAGAAAGAGTTGGATGATGTTGTTGATAGAATGATCGAGGAGGTGCAGGAGACACTGTTGATCGAACATTTTTTGGCGAAAGGGGTTGTAGTGAAGATTTGAATCCCTGGCGGTGAATAATCCAACATGAGGATTCTGTGACATCTTATGGTTCAAATAATGGACCAGCATAGCACATCTGGTAGTCCATGTAGAATACAACTACCACAGTATCACGCGGCGGTGCCTGCCGTGTGTCAGATAGAGGGGTGGCGTGCTGTAGTGGTGACAGAGATGGCAGCGTCAAAGCACAACTGCCCATTTAAGTAAATCGCGTCTTCTGCCATGGGTCACGTCAAACAACCCGGTCAGCATGAGCAGACTGGTCAACTTATTTGGTGGCACCAACTATGACTGACTGGGGAGAGAAAGGATGTGGATATGCCGCATCTGAATAGAAGAGCTGACCTGCTCAAAGGCGGGCCGAGCGTGAGCTGGTAGGCCGCACCCATCCAGGTGGGCTGGGTTGAACCCACGACCCAGTGAGCCGATCCTAGTAGGACAAACCTAGCTGGGTGAGGCAAGTGGGTTGGGTCATATCAGACCCATGTTGGGTCAGCCCTGGGTTAGACCGGGTTGGGTCGGTCCGACCGAGCCCAGACCCAACTTACCACCATTTTAAAAAAATGACCATAACTTCTAAACGAAGAATCTATTTGATGAGTCTTCTATAGTGTTGGGACCCTTGATATGAGACAGTAATTTTAAGATAATCTAATGGAGTTTTTTATAATGTTAGAGTATAAAATCTTTGGTTTGAAATGTAGGTTCTCTATATACGGTTAGACTTTGGGAAGAATCAGGAGGAATTCTTATGTTGATATGTTAGGATGGTTACTCCCTTTAAGACTCAATGAATGGATACTCCTTATACCTTTTATTTAATAGATATGTGAATCCTCACATTTTAGGGCATGAGTTCTTGGAGATGTTCTTAAAGGAAGAGTTGGTGATCCCATGTCGTACTAGGGAGTGGGTCTACTATCCATGGAGTTGGTACTCCCCAATTTGACACTGGCACGAGTCCTCAATGCCTAACACATATAGAGTCGGTACTCTCCTACTAGGTAGTGAGAGAGTCTTCTATTTTAGGACCCGGTAATACCTTGAAATTATAGGGTACGGGTCCGCCTTACATAGATTTATGGCACAGTCGGTACTCACTTGTCGTGCTAGGGAGGATATCCTCTAGCCTGGGGTCAGTACTCTCTTAATGACCTAGGTTGTGGGTCCCCCGTAGTGATCAAACTAATGAAGATGGTACTACCCTGATATTTCCTGGTGCGGATCCTCCATAAGTGATTTAATATAGTTGGTACTCCCATACAGGGTAGGGTGTGGGTCCTCTATTATAGGAGTCCGTACTCCGCTAACACACCAGGGAATGGGTCCTCCACACATAGACTGACAGAGTCGGCACTCCCCTATTGTACCAGGGTGCATGTCCTCTATTCACTAAGTAGTACTCCCCTACCAGGTAGTGTGTAGGGTCCTCAATTAGAGATATATCTCCTTTGACATTCAAACACAATAGCGAGGACCGTTACAACCCACATGATGAAAACAATACCTAGTATTTAGTCCTCCCTCAATGGACAGAGGCACAAGACACTCATTGTTGGAGCGACTGAGGTATCATAAGTATGTTTAGAGAAACACTCCCTCAAATTTTCACATTGAATAGGTGATGGATACTTCACTTGGGTTCCTTGGACTTTCATGGGGTTCATGACAATGGTGACTAAACCTCTAGTGCTAGGCACTAGAGTCAGACCTAGTAGAATGTTCCCGATAGAGCATGTTCTCTCAGAAGTGCCATTTATAGTGGTAGGATTGTACCGGATGGGGGGGGGATATCTTGGATGGGTTCCATCAGGGATATATGTGCTCATGGAGTGTGATCTCTCTATTTGTGTGTTATGATATGAGCCTTCGATGAGAATCTTAAAACTGGTTGTGTTGTTGGGAGCATATGTTTTCTTTGTGTCTTGGACAAGTATATATGGATGTTCATGGAATATGTATGTGCATATAACCAAGTAGATCTAACTGTGAATTCCTTTGTGGGTTTCTATTGAGCTTTAACTTTGTGGTTTTGGGTTCCCCAAATGAGTAATGTTTTACTCACCCCTGTATAGGCTTTACCCGCATGTGTCAGGTCTTGTGAAGATGAACGATTCATTGATGGAGTCCATGGATGTCTAGGTCCTAGTGGTGTCTAGTGAGATCAGAATGATGAGGTGC
Organism: Viscum album; assembly: GCA_963277665.1. Lineage (NCBI taxonomy): Eukaryota > Viridiplantae > Streptophyta > Magnoliopsida > Santalales > Viscaceae > Viscum > Viscum album. The sequence continues at coordinate 880,552,954 of OY728129.1, read as the reverse complement.
ACTTCTAAACAATTAGGAAGCTACCCTTCACCTACCCTTCTGGTGGGATTCCCGATAGATGATCTTCAGAGACTTGGAGTTTTACTTTTATTCTATTTTTTTGGTGGGATTTTATACTAGCCCAGGTTTCCACCCTGTACAGTACATTCTGTTGTACTCTGGTTTTGTTTTACATAGTGCATTGCATGAGTTGTTTCCTTGTCTTTTACTTTCTAGTACCTTTGGATGGGATTTTTGTGCATCTGTACATGTACTTAGGCAAATTCATCCAAAATTTGGGATAATTCCATCAGTTCTATTTGTCAGTCCCTGGACTTTTGGAGGTGGGTTTGAGGTAGTCATGAAACTAACCCCATTGTATGGGTCATGACAATGAATTCAAGAAATATGAGGAGAAAATTGATTTTTTATTAAATGAAATAGGAGGTTGGAAATAGATTTTCAATATTATCTTCCATAGAAGTACTTCATAGTGGATTATAATAAAAAACTAATGTTGGGTATTCCATGGGTTCAATAGTGCTCACCTATATATATTTACACATTCATGCTTGTGAGCTTATTACATTATAGGAAATGTTGTGGATAAACTGCATATGAAAATATATGATGGAAAAATTATCAACATGTTATAAATTACTATGATATGATGTGGTTTTTAGTGATATCAAATAAATGTTCACATGAAATGTATTTTATTAAAATTGACTAATAATGTAACTCAGAGGAAAATGTTGTAATGATTTATTTATAAATATGGGTATTCCATAGTTAAGATATGTATTCGAAGAAAAAGTGTTCACTCTATATTTTAAAAATTTATAGATTTCTTGATTATTAACTCATATAATAATTTTAGATCCTAATTATTCCAAATTAAAATAAAATAGGCTGTGAAAATAGTTGTGTGAAAGATAATGATATTTTTTGAGATTCTCTAGCTATGTGGAGAAATGAAATTGTGGAAGAAAATATGTGATATAACTCACATAAATGAGATAATATATGTAGTATATTTTAATTAATAATAACCATAGAATACAAATATATAATTTTATGATAATCATTGCTACTGAATAGAATAATTGTCCATTTTCATCATCAAGAAAATGGGGAAAGAAACTCATTTACTTAGGGGTACATAAGGTATATTACATATAGATGGTGGAGGAAACCACATGTATAGTGTTTAAAAGAGATCGGCTTGTAGAAAAATAATATTGAGGTTATGGGATTGTAAATCCAAATAGTGTAGTTGTGGAAACAACAATCTAGTTTCAAGGGATATAGTTTACACTGCTTACTTTATTTGTGGAGAAATGGTGTAGTCTCATACATATATTGGGAAATTTAATTATAGACTCATTATATATGTGATGTTATGGTCAATTTTAAATTTTACTTTTCTTAATTAGAGATTCACCAAACACTTTTTCATTTTTCATAATAACGAATAATGACCAAAACATATATTTCTTACATAAGGATATGTGTATGTGTGTGGAGAAATGGATGCATGAAGAAAAAATAAACATATGTATGTGACTAATTATATGAGCATAGATTATTAAATATAATTCTTTATTATTTCATGAAGAGTTGATAATTTTATAATTAATGGATATATTTCGGCATCTATAACACATGAGCACTATACGCACACGTGGGTAAGAGGAAGTGAACTTCATAAAGGGAGATGATGTACGCACATGAAGGCATGCAAGAACAAAACATAGTGAACTGTGAAGAATAATGATTGCAAACAAATTAATAAAAAGCTCATGAATTCCATTAAAAATTATTTGTATAGTATTATAAGGAACCTATAAAGAGGTTTCTAGAATCATTTATTAGGATTTCATCAATTGGTGGGATGCCAATTTAATGAACCAAATGGGAGGTGTCATTTATATACACATTGTGAACAAAAAAATTAAGATATTTTCTTCTGGGTAATTTGGGAGATTACACTTTAATATTTCAAGATATAACTTCTATATTTTATATAAGTGACTCATAGTATAGAATATTGGTTTTAGAACATATACTAAACATAGAAAAGAGCGGGATTTGAAGGACGAAACCTATAAATCCTCATGTATTGTTCAATTTACATTATGTATACATGAGAACATGATAGATAATAAGAGGATTTGATCAAAAAATTAATATAAAACAATGGTTGAATTGAAAGAAAGACTTCATGAAAATAAAAATTGATACCTGATTCACCCCCCCCCAAATATGTGACCTAATCTATCCTAGGATTTAAAGTTATCTTCAACAAACTTTGTCTTATACTCTTACCTCATGAGAGTTCTGATAAGGTATTTTATAATCATTATATTGATATGATAATATTTTAAGATATAATATGATATTCCCCCCCACATGAATGACAAATGTCATAGAACATTAATTGATTTATCTAGATCATGAATAAGAGATCCCAAACCATAAATGTCATTGAAATTTTTTATGATTATACCATTCACAAGAGTTATAAAAACACCATATTTTATTCTGATGGTGGTTTAACTAATATTTATAGTTTAATCCTTTTTTTTTGTTGAAACGTTGAAGTCTATCATAAAAAATGATGTTGTAGTCCACATTAATTAAGACGTGGAACACATTGATACTTTATTAAACTCATTATGAATTATTCAATATATAATATTGTTAATGGATTTGGAATTGGGGACAAATTCATTATCAGTTATAGTATCCCATCTCTATAGTTTTCCCTTATAAATATGATATGCTTTTTTTAAATTTCATGTACACCTTAGAAAAATGGTTCAATTGGTAAATTATTTTATAAGATTTCTACCAACTATAGTTTTAACTATTGATACATGGTTCTCAGATCATATATATTTAGTTTTCTCAATTTTCCACTTTTAAAATAATGGAGATCATTAGACTTTTACATATAAAATTTCATAACATGATAGTCATAATTATTTATCACAATTATTACCCAGATAGGTATTGAAAAATGATACAACATGGTTGGTATATTATGATAATAAATTTATACTAACATAAAACCTCTCTATTTCTAAACATAAATGAATAATTTAGTCATTATAAAACACATTTACATTAGAATATTAAAATAGAATAGAGGGAATATAACAATAGAAATTATTGGTCCTTATGATCCCATGATCCACTTCACGAATCAATATCATAGTGATATTGTTTATTTTCATGATGATAATCCATTTTATAGGGCCTTTGATAGTTAATTACAATAAATAACATCTTTTTACAAAAATTACCATGAGTTTTTATAGGTATATCCATGCCCAGATGACCTACCCATGACCATCATAAACCCATATAATCTAGTTCATAATTAGAATGAATGATATGAACAATTTATTATTGCGTTGAGGACATATTTTCAAGAAGAAACTATAAAATGATAATGAAAATATAGAGATACAAATTATAGATTTGAGGAGTATCTCTATAGGGTCTTCATATGATAATTATAATATTTAAGTAAAAACAAATATAGATATTAATTAATATTTTGATAATACAAATTGTCATATAAAAATAAATAATATGGTTAATGTGAGTGTTATCAATTAATAGTAATTATTAATATACATATATTTGAATTATAACATATATTTTTTATTATAATCCGAGATAATAATAAAATAATGTAAATATATAGGCCCTTAATTCAAATGTTTTGTTCATCTAAAAAAATTGTATGAAATGTCATAGTTGTTCAATGAAACATCTACCATTAATTGAATTTTATGTTCTCAGATATATATAAACATTAGTAAAATCAAAATCTCTTCATTTTGTAAGGTTGTTTTTGATAAAATCGAATATTGGGGTGGATATTAAATTAAATATAGTAATATTAATAAAATCTCCATTAAACCATTTATATAATGTAAAATACATAGCATCAACGTTCTTTATATTTATAATAATTTTATTCATACGGAATTGTTTCATATGATTTATCTTCTTATCATTACACATTAAGAATTACAATTTTTCTTTAATACGTCATACAAAATTTTCATTAGGAAAAAATATTCAACTTCATTTGATAATTCTATTTTTTGAATTACATTTAGAGTCTCGTAAGTAATTTTACACTGAGATAAATCCATATTATCATGAGATATTAGGCATTATAATATATTATTACCCTGAAAAATGATTGGATAACCTAGTTTTCATAGTAATATGAAAGGTTGTAGTATATTTTCCACACTTTTATAATATTTGATCATCAAACAACATTCCTACATGGAGTGTGTGGATTACTTATATCATAACATATTATACATTAAAACATATCTACTATATAAGTAATTATAACATCATAAGGTGATTTTCAATATATTCTTCTTTAATATGATATTTCTCCATTGAAAGTAAAAATATTTCTCTTATATGAGACTATCGTAAGATAATTACATTAGAAAATATCTTAAACCATTAGTCTTATCATAAGATAATTTTAGTGTTTAATATATTTTTGTTTGATAGAAACCATATTGATCGAGATTGTATATGTTATTTAATAAGATCATAAGATAACTACCTTATGGAAAAATATAAAATACTCAAACATGTTAAAATAAAATAAAATAAATAAACATAATACAAAACATGGGGATATATAAATTGATCACCAAAAATAAAATTATATAAATTCATAAAGTTAATAAAATGTGGTTTTTCTGTCCATAAAACAATAATAAATATTATGATATGTTACACCATCATAAATGCGTCCCACACATATCCCCTAGTAGTGTAAAATCATGTGTGAAGTTTTTCCCACGTATTGTTAACCAAATAAAGCTTTTTTTAATACCCAATGTCCAATTTTTAGTATTATTATCCCTAGGTAAACCTATAAACGATCCATCATAGACTATTTTTACCCATAAAATGATGTATTTTACAGAAATCTAAACACTTTATACATTATCAAAATATTAAGATAACCTCCCAAAACTAATATTTTCCATAGGGATTCATCTAATGTATTATTATCCTAATCCACAAAAATTTCAAAAAAATCCCTAAAAAATATTCACATCCCGATACCAACTCCGTATACCTAGAATAGAATTACATTATCCTATTATAAAATAAAAATTTTAAAAACTTTCTTAGACACAAAGTCATATAACCTATATATTTCAAATAACTTAAAAATTACATGTTGAAAAAATATCACATTCCTGGAAAACAATGTTTTACTATATTTGGTGATTATCTACATGAATGAATTATTTAACAATTCATGTGAAAATTTATATATAATTTCCATACTCTATACCCTTTTTAGAGATCCAATATGTTATAATACTATTTATAATATGTGTAAAGAAAAAAAATTATTTGGTGACCACAAACGCTCTCCAAGGAAAATCATATTGACATTCCATCAATGGCTGGATCATAAGAATTTGAGAAAGAAAATTTTATGGTGGGAAAAACCTATTAAACAATAATGAAATAATAAGAGTTTTCATTAAGGTAAATAAGAATGTCATTCAATATTAAATTTTCAAACCATGGAATAAGAGTAACGAATCATGATACAATAATCATGAACCAAGGGACATACCATATGAATATTACAATTAAAAGTAGAATAATCATTATCATGGAAAATAAAAATCTAATATAGAAGGTCATACTACCTAACACCAATAACAAAGTGGGTGTAGAATAACAATCCTTGTCCCAAATTTTCCTTATACTAATGAACATTGTACCAAATGCAGCGTTTGTTACTACATGTGTACCAAATTGGGCCTAGGATACAAACTATGTACTATATTTTACTTGAGACACTACATTAACAAACTCATGGGTGTGATTTAACAACTCATACACCAACATGGTATTTTGGAAATAAAGCATGTAACAATTGGGGATATGGATACAATCAATATTCTATTTTTGTACACATGAGATATAAAACATCAAACAATGCATGAGAGGGTGATATGGGACTCCACCCATAACATATTGATAATACATACATATTTACTCCAATAATCAATTGTTACTTATAATATTATATATAACTAATTTAATGAGAATTTGTTTTATAGAACTTTTAAATGGAATATAAAAATTCATATAGAATTAGACCAATTAATATAGAATAGTAATTCATAGAAAATGAATAATTCATAAGGTAATTTAGTGGGTGATTAAAAATACCAAATTTAAATATGATAGACCATTTATATAAAAATTTTAAATTGGAAGTGAAGTCATAAAAGTATTATTTATAAAAAAATATTCATCATTATAAAAAATATGTAATAAGTCACATTGAAAAGTTACATTGTAGAATATGATATGAAATTTTTAAAAAAATTATTAATACAAATATCAATAATAAAAACATTTAAAGTACAAAAACTATATCTAAAAGAAATTTGGAGTGGAAAATAAAATATATGATGTTTATGATTTAAACATGAATATTTTAAAATAACTTTTATTAATCCCAAATCGTTGGAAAGTGTAATGAAACTTCTTTTGGAAAGGAATTTGAATAGGCTGACCACAAGAGACAATAATAATTTATATTTTAATATAAGTAATTAATAAAAATTAAGAATGAAATAATATATATATATAAATGTATGTAAAAAAATCTTTAATGATGATGATATTTATTCATTACAACATTATACTTTTATTTTTGTTAAATTATTTAAGGAAGAAGGTATGAATTAGAAATGAAGTTTTATTCAAATATAATGATAATTTTTAAGTAATAAAACTATAAGTTCAAATAAGAAAACATATTATCATAATGTACATGAATAATTTTTTTAACTCAATGAAAGGTAGAAGATTCTACAAAAAAAAATAACAGCTTAAGAAACATTTTAATAAAAAAAACCATTGAGTGATAAAACAAATAATAGATCTTATAATCACTTTAATTTCATGAAATATATGATATAAATACATATATGGGATGTATTTACACTAAAATATAAAAATCATTAGTGAATGTTTCATATGTCTCACAGAATAATAATTGAGATGATAAAAACCCTTACCTTAACTCTAAACATCCATGAATGTTCTTCAACCTCCTATTTAATAAAAATAACTATATTAATAAGTTATTTAAAAACCATATTCATGTCTATTTATTTATATTTTTCATTTTTAATCATTGTACACAAATATATTAATTAGTTGTATTTTATTTTTTATAATCATATGTTAATTTGTTTTCTCTTTGTATAAGTTTCATATTTGTGATACCACTCTTCATTATTTGGAAAAAAATTCATCCTTACTATATTGATCATTGTAATAGAATAGAATTTCAATTACGTTTTTAATGATTAATTATCAATAAATGTAATTTTTTACCTTCAATTATTAAATATGATGTATATAATGAGCCTATTTTTGGTAATTTATAGGCATAAATGGAATAATTAAAAATGAATATATTTTTAATTATTTAAAACCCATATTAAAAAACTTATTACTCCTTTATATCATTTTTATTTATAAAATATTTTTTTTACCATCAATGTATGGCTAGGTTGGAAATGAATCACCTTATCTATGAAGGTGGTAATATTCATGTAAGCGTTAATGGTGTTTTAAATTTCAAAGGGACGAGAGGGAGGAATATAGATAGTGATTAATATTATTGAATAAAAATTATGTCATAGATATCATAATTTCTTATTATACCCATATTTATTGATATCATTTTAATGAAGTTATATAAACAATTATGACTTTCTTTGAGGTTGTAGTCTATGCATACACAATAGTGAGATTTTCATATATTTGAATGGATGAGAGTAAGGTAAAAATTGGTCACTACTTCAAAATATTAAATTTTTATTATACATATAATAATGATGTAATTATGATATTGTTTCTAGAGTTTATTTTGGATGTTTGACAAGAATGAGAGGAAATAAAAAAAGAGTGATTTTGTGTTTCCCCCTAATTTCTTGAGATAACTCCTTGATAATTCATCGACTCGAAGCTTGATAATGTAAAATACTATATAACATGAAATAACACCATAGGGCGTGATTTGAGAATTCATTGGTCAAGTTAAAATTCATGTGGTGTTATTAGAATATGTGTGGAAAAAAGAAAATTTTATAAGATATAGGGTTTGAAATTACATCAATTAATATCAATGTAATGTTTCATGAAAGGCTGATATTAAGGGAAATGTGGTGATCATGTAATGTTCCTCATATCACCCATGGAATGGAGGGATAATGCTTCAGATATTTTATGCCTTCTCTACAAAATTTGTCTTTTTAACATAATTTTCTTAATTTGGATATTCAAAATAAAAAAATGAAATCCAATTTATAAAAATAAATTTCAAAAAGTGATAAAAATTAAATCTAAAACAATAATTTTATAACAAAAAAATCATATTCTGAAAAAAGTACATTTTTTGTTCCAAAATCTTAATCACAGGTTTCAAAATTAAACTATATATTTTTAATGTATTATTTTTCTTTTTAGATAATTTATAAAATTTGAAAAAGGAATGATATAATTTTAAAATTTTAATATATATTAATGAAGTCCTAATTTAATGGTATTTCCATAAACAGTAATTGTACTATTTACCTAAAAACAACTTTGAATAAAAATTTTAAAAATTTATCCAAATCTTGTATTTTATTTATTATTCCAAAAAATATGTTAAATTTTTCTTATTACTAATATGAAATTAATGATTTTTAATTTTTAAATTTAATCCTACAATTTAATGAAATGGTTTTTTAAAATGAGACTTTTGAAAAATAATAGATAATTTTTTTATTTCAGGTCAATTTAATATTAAATAGTTATAAATTTATTTTTAAATATAAAAATATACTTTATCATAATTTAAAAATTAATTGGTTTCAAAAATAATTTCATAGCTTATTGAAAACTAAATTTTTAATAATGTTTATTTTACGAATAAAAAGAAATTATTATAATCACATTTTAGGAAATAACTATTGGATGGATATTAATTAACATTAATTATAAAAAATTTGAATAATATTATTTATGATAATTACATGGCCATGGGAAATTAAAATTCCCAAAAATTTTAAAAATAGTTCTTTGAGTAGTATTACACTTATATTAAATAAAATATACCAGATACCATTAACATTACATATTTTACTAAAAATGCTTGAATTTTTTAATATATTATTATGAAAATATATCAATGAATTGTTATTATTAAATATTATAATAAACTTTTATGTATAAAAATTTATATTTTTAATATTAAATATCATAATTTAATACATTTTTCTCCTTGATAAATTTAGAATATGTATTTGTTTTTATCATGGATTGAAGTATTTTTTTCTAAATAATGTTTATTAGATATTATTTTAGGTTACAGTTGCGTGTGATATAATTTAGATAAACAATTTTAATCTAAAGTAAAAATATATTCCATACTCATGATGTATTGTATTCTATATGTGGTGTAGATACTATGTTTTATTGTCAGCTATTCTTCTTATACACAATAGAAACATCACATTTAGTCATTTTATATTTAAATAATTATACTCCTTCCTTCCACAATTGATATATATATATATTTAAATGAAACCATAATGACTCATTCAACTATTAATAATTCTCAAACATTCCAGTTTGAGCATGAATATATTATATTTACTTATTTGATAAAACTAGAATCACAAATAATTAAATACCATGAAATTCCCCATTTTAGATCACCATAATATCATGGAATTAAAGTACCCCCAAAATTAATGACTTATTACTATATAAATTACAAGCCTTCAATATTCTATTATAACTAATTTATTACTTATTAGGTTTTGTGTAACATCACACCACTCCCCATTGGATTGACAAGGCGATAAGATGTTAATAGGCCATAGGTGACATCCCCTAGACACCAAAGACTAGAAATAAATTCCCAAGGATTTATAAATAGTTAGTGGAAAATTTTCCCTTTGAAAATACGAAACCAAACCAAGCACACCATAACTAAAAACCCACTAAATTATTCATTATAACAATGTAATACAACTCAATGTAGTACCAATAGAAAAACACCGAACTATAACCAAAAAAAATATCAGAGTAGAAAGAAGAAGACAAGACTAACAAAACTCAAAGACTTAAACGGTATAATATCTACTGTTCCCAACATTCTCCAATATAAAAATCCAAATTCTATGACCAACATATCATGATGCATAAATAAATAAAGGAGATATGTTCCATTACTTGTGCATGATAAACAATATCTGCAAAGACACTTAAGTTTTCATGTAGGGGGTGAGTAATAAATCTCTGTAGGTTTTCACCAAATGAATTACCTACTCATTCCACTAGGATAATACATGTTAGAACATTTATATAAAACAATTTAAAAAAATTTCAAAAATCTATACCAAATCCCATTGGAATTGAAAACCAAAATAGTTTTAGATTATAAAATGTTTTTTATGGAAATACCACAAATAATTATTTAAACCATTCTATATTACTTTTTTGTCATACTCATTCCAAGATTCACACACCCACCCACACAAGACTGTTCAAGTGATAATTCCAAAATCATGAGTGGTTTTTTTTTCATACACCAAGTCATCCCTAAGTGACTGATTTTGTTATGCCCAAATGGAATATTACACATCTCTGGGGTCATGTCCTTGGTACCTTAACAATTTATGCCCCTCATTCAGGATCACATTGAATTAAAGAATTCATACAAAACCACGTTTCCCAAAACCATGATTGACAAACAGATTCAATCAATTTCAATAAAACCACCTTTTAATTAAATAAATTTCTAGAAATAAATTTCCTTGAATCAAATAAAGTCATATTTTAAAATCATAATTTTAAAATCATGAAATAAAGTACTTTTTACAACATCCAATTTCCCACGAGCTCCCAAACCATTACAAAATGGGGTTTTTCCCATGAATTTAACATCAATTTCACAAAATATTTCATGAAATTCAATAAATTTAAAACTAATTTCTCATTTTATAAAAACAATATTCTATATTGAATCCATATCCCCCATGAACATATCATGAAATTTAGAATGAAACATATTATTCAAAAAAATGGGTTGAAACTCCCAAAACCCCACCTGAGATCTCATTCCATGTCATCAACATAGCCACATATTAAAATTATCAGCATCAACCAACATGTATATATCACCAAATAATTAGATCAATGAATAAAATACAGGGAATATAGTTTAATCTAATTAAAAAACCTTGAATGGAGACTTACCAAGGAAACCTGACCTGCAACGCAAAAGGAATAACTAAATAATCACTCACAGATCAAGGGGAAGGGTCTATCCAACCATTAAGAGAAAAGAAAATCATAATACTATAGTTTTAGGAAAAAATGAACCATTAAGTATGGATATTAATTAAATCCACAATTTTCAGATCATGTTTTTAATTTTTCATGATTATAGGTTACAATAATGAAACCCGTGTGAAAACCATTTACCAGCCACTACCCCAAAACACCCCTCACATGGTTGGCACACACAGTCAGATGATTTGTGAACCAACCTTAATAAACCCATTTGTTATACTTTACATAGTTAATTATGGGTGGACACACTATTCTCCAAAACCATGATCCTAAACGTGTGTCTACCATGAGCCCATTATTTTAGTTTCTTGGTTTCCAAGAAGGCACTGCACGGTTTCTAATAAATGTTTTCAAAATGTGAACCACCAAAAAAGCCCCCCAAACATGTCAACACTCCACCAAACATTCCAAAATATAACCCAATTACATTATATACTTAAATTACCAACATTAAGAGTTAATTACCTAGTACCTTGGGTGTTAGACGTTTTCCATATCACTCAATGATCATTATATTGGTTGCATTCCAAATTCCTCCATCCACTCATAATTTGTCACATTATGGAGATGATTTTTCCACTCCTTAATAAAATTTCATAAGAATCATTGGAAATGATTCCCATGTGGTAACCTAAAGGTATCATACAAAACACAAATAATGAATCTTATTTAATGTATTTTATATGGTTCCATGTAATAATTATACAAAATGAATCATACAGAACACAAGTTTACTCATATGTACTTTTCCTTTATCGTATCCTTTATTGTTTGCATTACCTTTAATATAGTCTTCCTCCATTATTATAAAATTAACCAATCCAATTTATGAACACCTAATGGTCATCATGAATTATAATAATATTATTTTGGTACATCTGTAGTTATCCTCTATGATATATTGTAAAAAGATCTGGTGGAGCACCCAGACCATTTATCACAAGAACAAAAATTATTTCACATTATTCTTCATGTTCTATTTTATTATATATTCATTTCAATAATAATTATCATTCTGATTAAATGAAAATATATTTTTTTGTTTCTTATTAATTGAGAATTAAAAAATCACAATCTTGTGAATTACATAACATGATGAAATTGTGCTACATGTTAAAGGAAATGGAAAACTGTGTTGCTAAAAAAATTTATTTTTGGTTTTTAAAAAGGAAAATGGTATACTTAAACAATATCATCCCACATCAAAAAATAATTTATAATCCTTATTTGTTTATTTATTAGGAAAAGACAACCATTCTATAAAAAATTCTTTTGGAAGTTCACTACACTAGAATGTCTCTATGTTTCCTGACATAGTGTTCAACTAAGTAATTTTATACATACTGTAATAGTTGTACATAGGTAATCACTAGAACATCAGATCACATTATAGTTGCCATTGTACTCTCCCACTATCCCAACTATTTAGGCCACTCGGGTGATTTCCATGATTGATCATTCCCCTTTATTATTTAACACATTTTAGATTTACCTTTTTTTAATGACGAAAAATATAAGTAACTCAAAAGGAAACATAAATATATATTTATATATATATCAAAATTATTATTACTCTAAAAACATCACATCTTAAAGATAAATCCATAAATATCATATAATAATCACCATAAAAAATCCATGACATGCATATAGTAAACTACTCAAAAAATAACCATAACATATTTTATAAAAATCCAATATAAACCCTTATGGGTTAAATAATCACCCACTTTATATTTTAATGATAAAAACCCCTTAAATCCATCATCATGAAATTTCTACAAATTAGATGAATGAATATAATAACAAACAAAATATGGATTTGTGTTTTTAGTTTAACACTTTTTTAGTGAAACATAAATGGTTACGTCAATTAATAATATAATAAATAAATAAATTATTATGAATAGAAATTATAAAAAAGGTTATCTATTTGGTGGTTAAATATAGGATGAGTTATCTCCCTTCTAGATCCATAATATTCAAAGGAATGTGAAAGAATAATCCATGTGCATATATGATATCTTGGATCCTAAATTCCAATGATATATCTAAATTGGTTGTTTAAAAATTGACCGCCATTATAAAAAATACACTTCACAAATTTACCATGTAGAAAACAATCATAACATTATGAATAGAATTTCAGAATTTGGATACCTTCATCAAGAATGTTCTAAATTTCATTATCTATAGTATCATAATTGACCCTAATAAATTTTATGAATGAAATTATCATTTATATTATAAAATTTCAACAAAATCTGTAAGATCACTGAGTCTGAGATTAGCATAAATGAACAATATATGATAATTAACATTAACCTATACCTGAAACTCACATGACTCATTATACCCATCACAATTTTATCATTCCAAAATCACAATAAACCATTCTATTTCATTGAATCGTACAACAAACTATTAATATTTAAACAATTAGGCATAAAGAGTTGTGTAATACAAATTATAGAATTAATTGATACCATTTTATGGAATGAAATCATTAAAGGCAATTGACATTAATGCCACCATAAATATCAAGGGTCTCATCTTCCTAAGTGAGGTTAAAAACCATGGAAAAATCAGCTTTAACATTAACATAGACTCAGAATAATTTTTTTATGTATGATGTAATTTTCTAGACACCACTTGTTAATAAATAAATATTAATTACATGAATAATTTAAGTACCCTAAAAAATACATTTACTAAAAATTAATTATAATTAAATCTGAAGCCAAGAGATTTCCCAAACCCTTTCCTATTAATGATAAAATACTATCATCTTCATTATGGATTGATAAAACACACATAAGGCCTGGTTATGACTGTTTATATCATTTAATCACATAAATATATTTTGAAACCTATCAATTAGTCCTTTACATTATTGGTTTTTGATTCCAGTAAAATCATATCTTGATGAATCTATCTCAGGGAAGATTAAAAAAAATATAAAACATTATATTTAGTAAGTAATTACACATCTAATTTTATCGATATTTGTCATTTATTCATTGGTTTTCCAAATAAACACTAAATATTCATACAACTCTAAGAATGATTCAAAATTGGACCTGAAAAACATTAGGCACCACAAAATACATTATCCACCAGTTAAAACTGTATTTATTTTCATCTTAAAAAATATTATTTTTATAAATCATACATAATTTATGTTGTCTCTACTCTAGTAAAACAGTTCCTTAAATGAGTTCAATATATTTAAAATAAATATGGATATGAGTCCATTGAATTTTCCAAAATTTCAGGAGGATGTTATATTATTATGGAAAACAATTCACACGTTGAATTTTTATTTGGAGACATTATTTAGATCTAAAAAATATTTAATGGAATCTAATATTATCTCCACTTCATTTGTCTTATTATTTTAATCAAAACCCATGTCACAACGTATTTAAACACGGAAATAATTTCTTAAAATTATTTTAATTTATTTAAAAGAATTATCATCTATTCTCTATCTCATTTTACTGTTTAGACTATCTCAAGAAGAATTTTAAAACATTTCAAAACATATATTTTATTTATAAAAAACTTTTAAAACTTTCTCTTTCGGTTTTATAAACATGTACATTAATATTATTTCTCCTAAACTGTATTCATTTCTCACAATGAGGCCTATGGTGTTTATGATTTTATAGAGTGTAACCTCATGACATTGGATCTACTAAATGGAACCCTAATCATGTTTTTCACATGGCCTCAAGCATGCCTCCTTGTATGAGAGATGCTACCGACTAGAAGTGAGGGTCTAAGGTGGTACATTTTAAAGAATATAATACCATAATTAGAGTGTTTGACAATGGTATAATCCTATAAATCAATAGAGGAATTATAATATAAATCAATTTCAGATGAAAAACATATAGATATAACTAGAATATTAAAATCAAAATGTAATTTCGTATAGAATAAGATAATAATGTCATGTATTTACAGAAAATTGTTGAAAATATATTGAGATATTAATAAAATAAAAAACATGTATCAAAATGAAAAAAAATCAAAAAGAACTACCTCTAGATAGAATCACGGGCATAACACAGTCATGTGATCCCCTGATCCTATGGAAAGATAAAATGAATAACCATATAGTTAATTCATTCCATGCTCTCTACCTACATCCATGAAGATTGTCCAACTAACCAATGGTGTACCAAACAGGGTGTGGGATAACAGTCACTAGGCCACCACCAACAATGTCTATGAAAAGTCACGTATGTGTAATATAAAGAGAAGTAGTGTGAAATATATCACCGAGGTAACATCAATAAAAGTAATGTGTTAGATGAAAATATAATCCTATCCAGGAAAACATGGATCCCTATAAATAATAACCAATAAATAGTAAACTAGGGGCTAATAGTTGATCATAAAGAACACATGTGTGGAATTATGTAGTTTAACAACTTAAATATGATACCCAAACTAGGGCTAAGGATAATGAATAGATAAACTATCCACAAAGGTCCTGCGGTGTAATATATTTTCAACTTCCCCAATTGTTTTTGCCATGTATTCTATTATCATACCATAATGGTCTGAATCCAAGGTATATAAAATCAATTCATCCTTGTCATATATATGGATAATGTTGATGGAAACTTGTTAAATACTTGGGAAGAATCCAAGGATCTTATCAACAATGTTTGTCCAATACGAGTCTAAGAATGTTGGATCCATGGGGTACCAATGCCCTTGGCATCCTACAAAATCAATATCCAAGGTTCAAAATACCAAAGTATTGACTACCATAATCAATACAGATCCATATAGTATAAATTACCAAGGAATATAATGTAATCATCATCAAAGGAGCTCTTCCAAGGAATTCACAAAAATTCTTAATTCATAAATCTAATCATTCAAAACAAATGTTTTCTTCCATCCCATTAAATATATTCCAAATAAACCATTTATCCATTTCAATCATACAAAACACATACATAGGAGGGAAAAACATTATTTTTTCCATTAAATTTAATTTAATCTCTCTATTTATGAATGAATGGGTAAAATATTTCTCAAAGTATAAAACGTAAATAAATTTTCATCAAGTCTCCCAATAATATTTTCATTCTCATACGCAACCAACGGGGAGGTACAACATCAGAAGGATATAAGGGAACACCCCATGGGTGGCCTAGGTTGAGTCCGAACACCACCAAGTATAAAAATATAGCTATGTAGGAATCATAAATAGGTTCCAAATAGCTATATCAGGGTATTAAATTAATTTTAGGGTCAATATCAGAAGGTCTGGCATGGAGAACCGTTATGAAAAGCTAGAAAACAACCAACCAATAAGAGAATAAGTGTAGATCATCTATTGTTTACACGTGGGAGAACAATTTTATAGTATCGACCACAAATTCTATTCAAATCAATATAAAAATGAGTAAGGGGTAATGATTATAGATATATGGAATATTATCTTTCACTTAAATAACACTGTCGATACAATGGAAAATAAATAATGACATAAGCAGAATGTAGTACTTATCGATTAGGATCCAACAAGATGAAAAATGATCAAATCATGGTCGAGATAAAAAAAGGAAGACAAACTGAGCTTAGGATTTATTCACCAAGAGAAAAACAAATTCCCTATCCACTATAATAACACATGGAAATAGATTTTAGATTCTAAAAAATTAGGGGAAATTTCATCATTTCTCAGATCCCATCTACGTTACAGAGTTTTTCTGAATGGTAGGCCAAACTATGTACCAACCATGTACCATTCTATTTAAATGTTCTAACGTCACTCTGTCATATCATAGAGTTAGAAAAATGGGGTTTCACCATTCATTTTAGATCTACTATATATTACAGGTTCCCCACATGAACATGTACCCCTGACTGCACGGTTTCCTCTAACAGTGCGGCCCTTATCTCTCCTCTGAAACACTCAAGATGGGTGTGAGACCTCTTTTTAATGGTTTCCATAAAACTCTCCAGCCATAGAAATAGGCTTTGAACACCTTATTTAGATTCATTAAACCATTTTTCTTGGGTCTCACGGTTTCTTCTAATGGTGCAGCCCATGTGCCTTTTCCATAACCCAAGACATTGGGATCTGAACAATCCCCATACACCCCAAAAACACTCATGATATTATTAGGTACTCACATAAGAATAATTTAAATGTGTCAAACATAAATAAAAATAATCCTCAGCTTTTTAGAAAACCCGAGATCATAAAATCATTCTCGTTAAAGTAACTCATCCACGAATTCGCCTTCTAAGGTCTATCTTGTTTTTTAATGATAAATCATGCCAACGACCATGTATGATGTCGTCCTACTTGAAATTATCATCTTATATGTGGTATTGGTTCCATATAACATCTACTAGATGAACTAACCATCCAAAGTGAGCCTTCATGACCCTATCAATTATATGTATGGGAAACTATTCAAATGACACATAATCCAATAGCTAAACCAAAGACAACTATAGAATCTGAGATGTGTCTGAATGATACTGGAATATATGATATATATGGAAGAAATAATTCATGTCTTAGAACCACTATGTTGATTACAACTGATAGGATCCTAGCCATACTCTCTCCCAAATGTTGAATGACCTGACATATCACAGTGAATGCTTACAATGCCTCTTAATCCTCATGTGTCTCAGCCTCATTTAGATTTGAAAAAAAAAACCTAATACCCAACCTCAAACTCCATAGATTTTATGGTGATCATTGTAGTATATTTTTCTAGACAGTGTAGTGTCCATCCACCTTTTGATCAACTAGACGTATTGTGAAGTCTAATGCATGAGACACAATCTGAGCAATTCCACCAATCCTACCACTAACCATTACAAGGGTGATTAACATGGACTACCTTAATAATACTTGAATGGTTGCATCTATATCATCTCCTAATAACTAATGTTGTAATAGAACTCACCCAGGGGTATATGTATCTCACAAGAGCTCCAAAATTTGAGGACACATGGTCTAAGAATGTCCTATAGAACCTATATGGTGCACGCTGACTAGCCATCAGTCTAGGGTGGTATTCTACACACAAAAGAAACTGCATTCCCAATTCCCTCAACAAAATATTCAGTAATCAAGATGTAAAACTGGGATACTTATCCAATACCCTGGTATAAATAACCACATAATGATAAACTATCCCATTGATTACGAGTCTCCCATGATCATCAACTGAGAATGTCTCCTGGATCAGCAAGAAATGAGTGACATTCATGAGACTATCCACAACAACCCAAAAAACATCACTACCTCTAGGTGACCCTAATAAACATTTCATGAAACAATCACAACATCTTCAAATTTTCACTTCATAATATGTAACTTGTGTAAAATTCCAACTGGTCACTGGTGCTTTTTCTTCACCTACTGACACATGGAACACACTATGATAAAAATATCTACTTATTGTTTCATTCTCGATCACCAATACTAGTGAAAAAAGTCTCATTATATCTTAGTAAAACTGGGATGTACTTCCCAAGATGTGGAATTATATGCCCACATCAACTCCTCGTTTTTTCTATTGGAACCAAAAATAGACTTTAATTATTATAATTTCATCCACACCTATGGTCTAAGAAGGATGTGGGTACTCACATCCGACTCTCTCCTAGAATACTAGCCCTCATCATATGAAAACTATCTCATGCCAACACTATCCATTAGAGTAGATATGTAATTTATGGATGATAGAAAAGTCTTCCCTCATCCATCTTGTACCTCTAAGTGCATATATGAAAACAAGACCATAAGCTTCCACTTTCTACCAGCCTCCTAGAATTCCAGTATCTAGGTCTTCCTTCCCATGCATTGACAAATTGAATTTTCATTACTTGGTTTATAGGAAACATCAATGTCAAAATACTATTGGAAAGACACCGACCATTATTTCCTAAAATTGAAGTCAAGCTATATATATATTTACTTATTAATTTTTTGGTATGTGTAAACCAAACAATTCACTTCAAGAAAATAATACCTCCAACAAAAAAGTCATGTATTACAGTAGCTATATAGATATCATTATTTTGGTAGCTCCTCTCATTTAGTATTAACTAATGGTACCCGTATTCCATGAATTTATCCAAAAACATCATAAATAATCCTATCTTGATAACTAAGGCATCAAAATATACTATGTAGATTTTACACAACTCAAGAAGAATCAGGATTGACACTGATGTCAGTATCCATTTCTTCTCTTAAAGGCTATCTCATAGGTATATATCCATTCATAATTCACAACCTTCATAATAAATCCTCTAAGAGGTACTACTAAGAGTCATAATTCTAGTATGAAATTATTGTAATATCTAGATATCCCTAATAAAATATGTATTTCAAAAACAGTCTTTGGATTCATCAAGGAAAATAAATCACTCACCTTATCTCAGTAAACTGATACTTCTATATATGAGATAATATGACCTATCAAGTGAATATTATCCATCAAAACGATGCACATAGTGAGCGTAGATATAATTTAATTTCTATTACTGTATCAAAAATAATCTAAAAATACTTGGTATGGTCATGTAAATTGTGAGATTACACAAACATATCATCCATGAATACCACTATAAATGAATCTAGATAAGGATATAAAGCTCAGTTCATCAGGTACATTAAAAACGATGGAATATTCGTGAGATATAATGACATAACTAGATACTCAGATAGACTATATCTATTATGAAAATATATACGATGTATTTTTGTAGGCCATACATGTTCCTAGTAATAAACTCGCCCAAACTAAATCAAAGAGAAAACTCTAGTTCTTTAGAGATGGTCAAATATATCATCTATACAGGGAATGAAATACTGATTCATAACCATAAACGTGTTCACTTTTGAGTAATGTACACATATCCTAAGGGTTTCATCCAAAATTTTCAGAAAAATGATAGGAGAACACCATTGAGAAGTACTGGTTCATATAAACCCTTCATGTACAAATCATCTAGCATTCTGTTGAGATCTTGCAACACTATTATATTTTTCCTATAAGGAGGAATGGATACTAGTGAATCTCTTGGAACCAGATCATTAAAGAACTCGACCACTTTATTAGTAGGTAAAACAGAAATTTCATTCAGGAAAAAACCTGAAAAGAATCATCCACAGGAAGAATGTCTGCTTGACATGATTCCTAATCATCCAGATATAAAATAGATATCAGGGATGTCTTCCCACATAAGCCATGATACCCAAGTCTATCTTGGATTTTCTAGACATCACAATCACCCTTGTAACTAAAAAAATCCTCCCTATAGTGATGTGAAGGTCACCCTATGATGATAACAGTCGATAATGGAAAAAATATATACCAGAAATTCCATCTTGAGTAGGAAGTAAAAACTTTTTATCTCAAGGAAAAATATATACCATACGATGTGACACCAAACAAACTCAACTACGCACTCCCTGCACTAGCGTACACTGTCTATTATGATTCCCAATAGAGTATCCCAAGTAATAAAACCATTATAAAATTAACCAATGAGCTTGAGGCTCTCTAATTGAGGTACATATATGAATCCATGTGATGAATCCATATCAAAATAATAATATACTAGGGTAGAGTCTACTGATATTGTACCTCCCACTATATATATCCCAACTATATTCTCTTTAAGTGTAAGATAGATTAAATATATATGGATTTATCCAATGCACTGTGAAACATCCTCAGTACTAAGAGTATTCCAACTATATTATTGCGGTACCACTAGTTCCTGGGATCATAATACCCAACCACCACCATGGGCTGAATGAATGACACCACTCAAACTCTTAACATAACATGGGGTTGTGAATTCTACCAATCCTTCCACATGCTCAGCACTCGACTATTTCTATATAACATTGGTTCCTTATATGTTCCCACCTACAATATTGATGATTTATCATATAAATACTCGCACCAATAGCCTAGATGGTACTCTCCTAATGAAAATTCTCAAAATGGATATTCCTGCTAGATGTTTCTGAACAAGTGGGTCAAGAGGCAAAGCTTCCCTACTATGTTCCACAAGATACCCTCAGGTTCCAATAAATATTAAAATCCTAATTCATAATCTTTTTGATAGTAGTCAACCATAACATAATTAACTATAATCAAATTAAATTATTGAGAACATCATCAAAGCATCACCCCATCGATGGATCACATCAAGATAAATTAGTAAAAAGCACAAATGTTATGTAAAACATGATAAATACTCTATAATAGTCATTAAATCATGTTCTAGATGCATAAAATAACTGTACCTATCAAAAATTGGGGTCTCAATAAATAATTAATCATAAAATATAGATTATAAATATCTCGAAATCGTATCTTGAAGTGCATCATCCTAGTTAAAAATATCCCAACAGCACTTAGATTATATCCAAGGTGTATATGACCTAAGATTCAATATCCTCTTAGTAGGAGTCTCTATATGATCAATAATAGAAAATATTGTCCATAACCATACCAAATCATCATGTGGACCTCTATACCATGAAAAAATTGGTATATTCTGTTACTAGAACACATGTATCTTATATTCCATAGATGAGGCCGGCTGCGGGGCTCCATTAAATTTCTGTATAGAGAATAGAAAACACTCATGAAATTGGGAATAATCCCCATTAATAATCATAACCAATGGTTCCACAATTGGAACTAATGGATGTTCTATTAGAGCCTCAGGTCCTACCATCTTTGGAGCATGGTTGGAAACTCCATCCAAGAGCATGAATGGATTTCTTCATAGTGGGATGTCTCTATATTTACCAACACACGCCGAAAAAATATTAATAATGAGAATATCATAGATAAAATAATAGGATGGTTTGAAAACATTAAATAAGCATATCTAAACCTCCTTTCCCACTAATTAGACTAGGACTGGGTAATAGAAACAACCATAAAAAAGCACCATAGACCCTTCCTACATCCCACTCAAAAACTATGCCTCTGTACAATCCCCTAATTTAAAATTTTCAATTTAATTTAATTTAATATTTATTTTATAATTATATTTGGATGGTTTAACAAAATAAATCACCACTTATAATCCATAATGGTCCATATAGCTTATAAATCGAAATTTGGTATCCAATAAATCATGAACAAGAAATGTTATAGTTAATGAGACCAATGCTCAAATATTCAATGTGCTATAATTGACTTCGTAGGGTGTTTGATATACCCTATACAAGAAAAAAAATATTTAAATTATGATAGAAAATTTATTTACCAATCATGTTTATCAATTACATGAAAAAAATCATTAATAAAAAAAATTGTATATCACCCAAGAAACACATAATAATGTCATGTAGTCGAGAAATTCATCATATATAGCATGGAATAATGCATCGAATTTGAATCCTATAATGTTGTTAAAATAATGAATAAGATGGAATACCATCATCTCATTGAGAAAAAGTATGATCAATAATCATAAGTAATATAAAACATCATGTCCATCACACTATGGTGGATTCAAATCAACTATAATATGAAAAATTCAAATAAGCATATCCCATTCCATGAAATTTTGATTTTTTCCTATTTGTGGGGTGGCGAATCTGAGGCACATGTTATTACCAAGATCCAATACCTTCTTACCCACTTGTCTATTATCTAAAAATAATAATTCCAGAAAATAATAGTCCCTTATGATACCAATCTGCTACATATGGACCTAGGATCCACTAATTGGCTCATCGAGCTTGTGGGATACATGGTCATAAGCCTTCCTCCCCATATTCCAGAGGATTCATACTAGAAGAGAGGTTATGAGGATGTAAATTAGGGAGAATATACTCACATAATTATATTGTTTCATAGATTTGAAATCATAGGAATTAATAGATAAACTATAGTATAAATTAGAATCATGGGATATACGTCTAGAAATCATCAATAATAGAACAAGTAAGAAGAAATTTCTTATACAATATGATGAAAATTTCAGGTCTATATACAAAATGGTAGGAAATACATGGAAACACACATCCAATACAATAAATTTATTAAAATAATAAAAAAATAAAAAAATAACTATTTGAAGATATCATCAAAATCATATCTCGGTCCTACACTCCCCTTGTCCTCGGAAATGATCCAATCAAGCATCGTATTGTGGGAAATTTCCCCAGTATCTACTTACATCCATGAACACTATCTGGTTACACAACAGTGTCCCAAATAGTGTGTTAGATAACATTGAGTAGGTCACCAAAAATGTTGTCCTTAAGATGGATAGTATGTATAATATAAATATAATCATTTGTAAGTATATCACGAGTATAAAATTAATAAAAGTAAACTGTCAAATGAAAAAATGATCATGTCTTGCCAAACTACGATATCTATGAGAGTAAACCAAGAACCCATAAACAAGGTTCAAATAATAAAGAACACTGAAATATGGTGTGGAACTATCCATTCTATTAACTGATATATGATACCCATAACAGGGATAACTGTAAAGTATAGAAACACTATCCACAATATCGATGTCATGAAATAAAGTGTCATCATCAACAATGGAATGTGCTGTGTAATCCATTATCATATCTCAAATGGATGGAACAAAGGTATCGAAGGTCAGTGCATCCTCATAAATTCCATAGGCTATATCTATTGAAAATATATAATTTATTGGGTTGAGTCCAAGGAGTATGATAATAGAGAATTTCAAATTTGAGTCCGAGCAAGCTGCATCAAAGGGGTAACAAATCCCTTGGAATTTTATAGAATCCGGACCAATGGTATAAAAGGCCAAGGCATCCACTACTGTAATCAATATTGTTCATTAGAGTATAAATTTCAATGGAATCCAATGGAATTAGGACCCCAAGATCTCATCCAAGGAATCCACTACCATTATCATTTCATCATTCCAATCATTCAAAAAAATTGTTCTTCCAACCAATTCAATAATTTACTTATAAATAATTTACCCATTTTAATCATATAAAACACATGAAAATTAAGATAAAACCCTTCCCTATCAATTAAATTTAATTCATTCCTTCCATTAACAAATAAACATGTAAAACATGGTACTCATAACGTTAATCAAATAAATAAATTCTCATCAAGGCTCCCGCTAAAATTAGAGAGATCACAGACACACAATGTGCTCTTACAACATAGTGTAGACTCAAGGGAACAACCCATGGGTGTACTAGGTTGTTTTTAAAATCCTCCAAACACAAAAATGTCACATAGAGAGAAACCTAAATATATTCAATACAATTATATCAATTCGCTCAATTATTTTTAGTGGAAACACCGTAAGGTATGGTGTGGGGAACATCTATGATAAGCTATAAAAAAAACCAATCCATAAGGGAAAATGTATTGACCACCTACATATAGATGTCGTAGAAAATTCATCCATTATAGAACTCCGATTACATCTAGATCAAGATAAAAAAACAATGGAAAAAAATACCATAAGTCTAGTAAATTATATTTAACCTAAATAAAACTATATATTTGAAGACACATGAAGAATGCCAAAAGTGGATTATTGAACATAACGACATGGATCTGACAAGTTGAACGTGGTTTGAATATGTTTCTAGATGATGAAATAGAATCCATGACTTTCTACGAGGTCTTCATGGAGAGTAAAACATATCCTCTATTTGATGGATTGAATGGATGAAATTGATTTTAGGTGTTAAGAAATTCTATTTAAAATTGTCCCATTTCCAACATTTTATATTGGTCACACAGTTTGTCCACATGGTTGGAAAAACCATGAAAAAACCATGAACCCTTCTCTATCGATGAACCAACATCACACATTCATGTTCTACACTGAAATAAAAAATATGCTGACCATTAATTTTGCCTCTGCTAAAAATTACAGAAGCATGTGCGTCCCTATCTGCATGGGTTCCTCAAACCCAGAACCCCTGATCTAGCATCTCGAATGACCTCCATGGGTGTGCATCTTGTTCTGAATTATTTCACTAAAACCATGTCACCCTGGATAAGGGATAGGACCTCCTCTCATAGTTTTATTAAAACATGTGTCTTCAGTTTCATTGTTTCTAAATACCATATTGCTCTGCTTTTATTCCGAAAAACTATGCCTTTGGGATTTGAAAAGGACCTGGAAACCCCAAAAACACATGAAATAATATTAGGCACAATCAATATATCAAAACCAAGGAGTTTAACAATAAAAAAAATATCCTTACCGAAAAGGAATCCCCTAAATCTTACATGGAGTTCCATTTCAAACTAATTTCAATATAAAAGCATTCCTCAATTTCCATATAAAATATATTTATAAAATGAAAAGACTACTCTATAAATGTAGTATTTTTTTACTCCTTCAATCTAATTTTTTAACTTCCTTAAGTGTCAATTAGAAAAAAAAATTTCATGCATATATATTTTTAAATAAGAACTATACAATCATTATTGTGGACTATTGACATTAGATATTGTATTTATTTTCAATGATGTGTCAATATGTGTTTGTTGGGAATATAATTAAACGACGATTCTTATAGAACAATTATTGATTCAATTAATGTAACGAGATCTGATTCTTGGACAACTATTCATGTAAAATGTGACACTTTTTGATATAATATTTAATGTCAAATACATGTTCTTAGGAGAACACATTGTATAAAACATGTCGAAGAACATGCAATATTTTATTATTTTATGATAAGTTAAAATAATTCTACATAAATGAATATATTTTTACATGAATATTTTTTGATGAGGGGAATGAGATGAAGCATAATTTTTATTTCTGGTTTTCACATTAAATGAGATATTTCTTTTGTGTTGATCAATAGAGTATATTTACAAATTTGGGAAACTAATAAAACTATGATATCCAAATAAAAAATTCATTGTTGGAGAATGTTTCCAGAATTAATTGTAACCCAAATTTCTAAACTATCATGGTTGTAGAATATTGGGATATCAATGATCATTAATGGATATTTAGGTGATAACACATGTGGATGTACTGAGTAGGATGTTTGGCTAGCATGGTGAGTCATGTTTAATTAGGTAGGTCTGTGAAGTGTTGCGAGTGATGAAGTCTACTACTGAAATTGTAAAACCCATTAAATGTGTGTAATTATTAATAATAACATAGAGAATTGAAATTTTTTTGTGGGATAAGGGGGATGTGGGTAACTTTTCATCTATTAAAATGTTACATGAAAAACATTCACCATCTGATCTCTTCGATCGGGACCGACTATTCAGACCAAAGATGAGATCTTCTTCCCTCACTTATAGGATTTTCCGAACATGATTATCCCACAATTTAAGATTTTATAAAGATCAAGAAAAATAAAAATACAAATTTAATTATGCTGCATTTAACAATGGATATCTATGAGAGATACAAACATATGTCTAACATTATATTCATGAAATTCTGTGCATGTAAAAAGTATTCCATGTGGTGAAATCACCTGATACGAATCAGATACATTATAAGAAGTTATTACATTGTAATTTCATAAGGTTTTCCTAAGATGAATGGACATGTACAAAGTCACACTTTCATTCATGTAGACTGATTTGGAAAAGTAATAAGATCCATGTATTAAATTCACACATGCACAATATTAAATATCTAAATTCTTACATTTTGTGAGAAACTATAATGGGGGTGTATGATAAAATGATATAAATGTATTTAAAATCAATGAAAAATTAAGGGCCTTAAATTTTTGGGTATTTATTTATAGTGGTGAATTAGTGTGAGAATTAAAATTTATTGAAAATTTATATATTGTTTAGGGATTTTGAAATCCCACAACCTTAGAATTTCACTTTTGGGATTCATAATTTATAAAAAAATTGGTATAAAAAAACAATAAAAATAAATCCTAGTATATGAGATTTCGAAAAATAAATTTAGTAATTTTTTTAATCAATAAAATGAGATAGTGCTACATCGTGGAAGAAGCACTTCACCCTTGGGGTTACTATAATGCAACATTTAATATATGGATATGCCGTAGTGGCCATGAAAAATAAATAGTTATAAATGATGAAGAATAATAACCATAGTATTTTAATCTATTAAAGAATTAGTAAATTAATACCCAATATCCATGGGATAATTACATTTAAATGAGGGATAATAAATGTGTTTTTAATAAAAAAATTTACTTACTAAATAAATAAGTTATTATCATAGGAATAATAATAATTATCTTGTGGGTAAATTGTGCATGGTTTTGATGAATATTATGATTATAATCAAAATATTATTTTAATAATCCAATACAAGGATGTATCGAAGAATAATACTGAGGTAGACCTGATCCTCTTATAACATCTCGACCTGAGATGTACTTATGTGATACCTATTACCAATAGATCAAATGGACTAAAGCATTCCTACCTATACGCCAGAGGCCTCTGAATAGCAGTGAGTGTTTAAGGTGGAATAATGGGTAGACTATACCCTCATATCATAGTGGTATAACAGACATAAAATATAAATAGACAATACTAGAATCATAATGAAACATATGGAATAATGGATAAAAAATGATAATCAACTACAGAAGCATAAATTACCAAGAAACAATAATATTATTCAAAAGTGAAACGATTGATTCATAAACATGATTATAAAAATGGATTATGGGGTCTTAGGGACAAAAATATATCACATGCTATATAAAATAAAAGAAATCCATAAGATTAATCCTTTAGCATCACAAGCATACACTCGATCCTCTTCTAAAATTATATGTTCTACAAACTAAGTAGATCATGAATCTGTAACATGGTTCTTTACCTTATCAATAAATAAAGATGTGAATTCTAATTGGGTACCAAAGGGGGTCAGATTAGGGTGTGAGATAAACCCCGTAGGCCACCACCAATGGTGTTTATAAAAAATCTAGGTTGTTTACATAGAAACAATAGTGTGCATTTAATTATTTTTTTTAAAAAAACTGAATAAATGAATACCAGTTAGTTGAGGTTCCATCATGACACCTTGAAGACTCTACCTTATTTGGCGTAATTCAGAATATGAGGGATCTGAGTACTATATATATATATATTTACATATTTTATACAACTATACAATCCATGTTCATGCGAGCATACGTAGTCATATACCTAGATACTAGGTGCTAGTGGGATCTAGGGCATACATCATCCTTCTATATTTAATATAATTATCTATAGGCTCAATAAAATGGTTCCTTCCCTAAATCTCATATGAATGAGAGACAATATACCCATCATGTGAGATGGCGATGTGAGTATTCATTCCCAAAACCCGATATAGAGGAATCTAAAACATCATTTCCATTTCCCAAGGTGAATTTTTTGGTGCGAGACATGATTCTCAACATCGGATGTATGGGAGCATGAAACATCATTCTATGAAAACCATTAACCATAGTTCACCCTCAAATATATATGGAATACCCATAATAATAATAATAATAATAATAATAATAATAATGATAGATCACCTCTCATATATTCATATTCACATAGAAAAATTATCCAATGGTGAGGAATTCACATATTTCATGTTCATAATTATATAACATGAGGTAAGTATTTTCCAACCATATTCATTAAATAGAAATTTTGAATTTAATTAATCAATATAAGGAAATGAATTCCATGGCCTAGTAAAGAACTTATAAGGTTATTTGGTCACTGAAACATCCCATTACCAATTTGACAGGTACATCCTTAAAATTTTCATAGATTTTCCTCTATATTCAATGGGTAGGGTTTAGAATGAATTGAGAGGATACCTATAATGGTGATGTTAATGATATTGGGGAATCTAAACATTTTCCATCATTTTCTGTGGGTTGGAGGATGGTTACACATCAAGTAACATAGTTAAATGTTGTGTACTATTTTCATGATGCATGTTGTGAAAGGCTTCACGATGTGAAGGAAAAAAATTTTGATGTTACTTTACACATCATGAATCTTTTACAAATCTATTTTTAATTTAGATAATACAAATTTTAATTTGAGGTGATGTGTTTTTTAGCTATTATGAGAATTTACTATTTCATGACATGAAATTGAATTACATGTCATAAAATACCCTAACTATTTTTTTTAAATGGTTAGTAAGGATAAGAAATTTTCTTTCCCCCACTCAAGTTCCTACTCCCTTGACCCAAGGCCTTCTCTATCTAATCATGGAGCCATCCAAATCTTTTGGAACCTCTCTTTTGGTGTTGGATCATCATGGTACTTGCAGTGTGATTTTTGTGTAGTATTCTCCAACATTTATCATCTTTGTCCCTTTATACTCATTTGGGATTTCTATTATCATCTTTGAATTAATGGATATATGTCCCTTTGTGTTAGATATCTCCTCTAGGTTGTTTATTAAGGACTTTTACACCTTCATTCAAATTGAAAGGTATCGTTGTGAGTGTTTTTTTCAAGAAAAATGTAGGTGGTTCCACCCTGATTATCCAAAATTTGTTAACCTGTAATTTCATGTTTTATTTAAATATTTTATTTTAATTCAATTTTCCAAACTTGATTTCAGTAGAATTCATAAATCCAAAATCTAATGGATAAGTTGATTTTAAATAGTTTTTTCCTGGTAATTTTATCCCCCCCCAATTCTATTTAATTGGGTCGTGATTACAGACATTGGTTGACTTATAATTTTATATTTAAATTGAGGATTTTATGGAAATGATATCAATTAAATTTTTTAATTTAATTGTGAAAATTAATTGTGAAATTTATTGAATTTTTTTGAATAGAATTCATACTTTTGAAAATGGATTAATAATTTTTTATATAATTTTAGTGGTTTATATTCTGAAAGTCGAATGTTTTTGAATAAAACCCATTTTTTATAAATGAAAAATTGGAATATTTAAATAAGGGAAATAGATTTAATTTTATTTAAATAATTCATAAAATAAATTTTCCATCATCGATTGGGTATGATCGCGTTTAAGAATTAGGTAGTTGGTGAGTTATTTAGGCAAACTCTATTCTATTATAACATTCTAAAATTTACATGCAGCAAGTCACATAATGGATGAGAGGGTAAAGAGTCACACCTAGCTAGTGTTAGGGGGACCGATATATAAATATATTTTTGATATCACTTAGATAGTGTGGATTCCTATAGCTGGAAATAATATCATACGTATTTGGAAGATGACTATATTGTTCAGTTGTTATTTATATTTGATATATAAATGTATTCTAATTTTTTAAAATGAATTTACATGACTTCATTGATAATATAAACAATTTAATATAAATATTTTATTTATGAAATTGTTTTTGAAAAATTACATCACTTGTAAAACTTTTCTTAAATTATTGTTTCCATCATTTGAAATGTATAGCATGATTTTTTTAAATATTTCTAAAAATGAAAAACCTGTTTATATAAAAAAATTAAGGAATTTAATGGTAAATTTATTATTTGAATCTATTATGGATTAATTGTTGGAATCCTATTGGTATTTTGTTAAAACCATACATTTTCCTTTGGGTGTTTTAAGACTTTCTCTTTCCATGTTCAAGAAAGGGGAAAAGTTATCATGAGGTGGATCCAACTTTTGGGCTTCAGACACGGTGAGTTTTGACCTTAGGGACTTGGGGTGTTTTCCTCTATTTTGGTACTTGAGTTATAGTACAATGTTATTTTATTCCTTTTTGTATTTTGGTACATTACTCCAAGTGGATTTTCCTTTTTTATTCCTATTATATTGTTTCCTTTGCATCCTATATGTTTTGTCGAAAATTCATTTCCACTTGCATGTTGTATGATGCTATGTGATAATCTCTAACCTTTTGGGATTGGGAACGCCATTTGGGATATGTAAGGGTTAGATTAGTTATCAGGCTACTAGGGTACCCATTCTAGTTCGCGGAAATGTTTTACTAGTAGAGGCGGTTGAGCTATTGCCTTGAAGTCAGCATGCATTTTGTAATTCCCGTCGGGAATAAGGAGGTAGATGCGATTGAGAGTGCAACTAGTTCTCAACACAATGAACCTTTTGTCACCCGAGGTGGTTAGTGAAGGATATATTATGGATTAGTTTGAGGATTTAACCGATTTTTATTTTTATGGAGTGAAATACAAATAATGTTCTTCCATTTGTTTGGAATAATTTCTCTTATTTCACAATTTCAGTGTTAGTATGATGTATTTCTTGTTGTATACTGATATTCTGTAGTGTCATACCTCTAAGAAGACAAGAAAATCAGATCCATGAGGAATCTATTGCTGAACTGCAGTGAATAGATACTCTATCGGACCCAAATCTAGTTGAGGTGATGGTGAGCACTATCCATGATCTAGGATAGAAACCGCCTCTAGTTCTCTTTCACGCTCAATATATGGATCCTCATTGGGATGTTCTTCGAAATCATTCTCAAAAGTTCCCTCATTAGAATCTTATAGATTTCAAAGGGTTCAATGACCCCCAACATGCTATTGAATTGTTAGTAATGGTAGAACATCTATTTGAGTTCTTGGAGACACCAGATGTGATGAAGGTGAAGTTTGGCAATGTATTGATGGTTGGACTGAGCAAGATATTGTGTGACATGTTTGTAATGAGGAGGAAACATGAGGGATTAGTGTGGAGATAATTCAAGGATCTTATCACTGACCAGTTCTATCCAGTGTCGATGGTGTTTTCCAAGGATGTGGATTTTTTGAAGCTTCAATAGGATGACAGAACCGTGACTGAGTATTTGAATCTCTTTGCTGAGCTAGTATAGTTTCCACCTAAGATTTTATCTATTGATAATATTAATGGTCAACGATTAGAGTTTGTATATAGATCCAATGTTTATTCTTATCTTTTCCTTATAAATAATCCTACTAATGACAATGTACTTGATTGGGGGATGATTGTTGAGATGTACCTTTCTAGGAATTCTTGGTTTATGGGATTTTCTTTTCCTCCCATTGGTTTTTTCATCTCTTTCAAGGTAAAGAAGAAGAGTGATGATTATCATAGTAGTTCTCAATAGTAGGGTCATTCCAAACCATCTATAATAATTGGAGGAAGTTCTTTGATGTGTTATCAATGTGGAAACACATAAAATTATTGGATGGTTTTCCTTGAGGCACCAAATAAATGTACCTACCAGGGGATATCTAGAAATTTATAGAGATTCATACATTACTTTTATTCATCACATAGTCAAACTGGATCATAACATGTTCCTAAAACTAAGGGGAAATCAAAATCCTCTTGTTTAAAAGGGTTCCAACCATAGGAATCCTAAACAATGCTACTTCACACAGTGAAAGAGTGTTCAAACGAAGCAGAAACAGATTCAAAAACTATGAGTGGTACCAATATTGTTGCTTCATCCTTATTGATGGATCTATTTAATATGGGTGCATCTAATTCCTTCATTTCAACCAATATTTTTAATATGAAAAATCAATGTATGGATATTTTTTCTTGTGCAATAGATATTACTAAGCCCCTTGGAATAATGAGCGGGGAGGGTCTTCGTAGTCCCACTTGTGTCTTATCAATATCATATTTTGTTCTTGTTTAGAGGTTTCTGGTTCTCGATATGAAAACTTTTCATGTCATTTTCAGAATGTATTGGGTAATTTATAGAAATTCCCTTATTGATAATTATCATTGATGAGTCTACCTTACTACACCTACTGCTTTTTCTCTTATCATTGACGGAGAATGAGACCTAGGTTGGAGTAGTTCCATACCATAATATTCATAGTTGGAGAATGTTATATTAGTGTTTTCATTTTATCTGGACTAGGAATAATTGAGAAATGATCTCCTTACAATTTTCATTATGTTTCCCAACAGGTTTCCTTCTACTATCTCTAGTTTTATAGGGGTAAGGGGGTTGATTTTTCCATTGAAATAATGTATGGACCTCAAATAGTTTTTATTCCCTCTTATAGAATGGATCCAGCTGAAATGAATGATCTAAATTCCTAGTTGGAAAATATGATTGAGAAAGGATTTACACAACCATGTGTTTCACCTTGGGAAGTGTTGGTTCTCTTCACCACAAAGGCCTATAGTTATCAATGATTTTTTGTTGAACATATAAATCTCAATTGAGTTATTGTAAAGAAAATATATATATTTACAAATATTGATGATCTGTTTGATTAGTTGAATGGGTGGAAGTGATTTTCAATGATCGACCAATAATATGGTTACCATTAGTTTAGGATAAAAGGATCTGGAAATCATGAAACCTCTTTGTGGATAAGGTATGATGATTATGATTACCTTTATATAACCATTGGTTTGAAAAATGATCATTTTGTTTTCATGGATATAATAAACAAGATTTTCCACAATTATCTAGATATCTTTAGGGTAGCCATAATGGATGACATACTTGTTTACCCCATATCCAGGGATGATCAAGTACATCATCTAAAAACTACTATGAGTCTGCTAAGAAATCACCATACCAACCCCATGTTTTAATTGTGTGAATTCAAGATTGAAGAAGTCAAATTATTTGGATACGTGGTTTGTGGATTGGGTATATCCGTTAATCTGGAAAATGTGAACGTTGTTATGACTTTCAAACAACTAAATAATGTGTTTGAGATATGGAGCTTTTAGGGATTTTCCATATATTATAATCGGTTCAACAATAACTTCTCAATTTAGGATTATTTGATGACTAATATGACTCAAAATTTATTGAATTTTTCTTCAAATGATAAATTTCATAGTACTTTTTCTGATTTGATGAATCTTTTGACTACTCTATTAGTGTTAAATCTTCTAGGGGCCGGGAATGACGACATGGTCTTCTATGATGCATCAGGTTTATGTTTGGGATGTGTTCTTATACAAGGTAATCATTTTTTCTTTATGGATCTAATTAGATAAAGCCTCATGATAAGAATTTCCCTACCCAAAACCTTGAAATTTCAGTTGTGATGCATGAACAGAAGATATGCCGACATTACCTTTATAGTGAATAGTATCCCATGATATCAGAACACAAATTGTTGAGTTATATCTTATCTGAAAAAGATTTGAACCTTTATTAGAGGTTTTGGGTGGAGTACCTACAATCATTCAACTATAACATCTCCAATACCCTAAGGAATTGGAATGTCATTGTAGATGTTTTGACAATGAAACTTCCAACCCATGCAATGAATGAATCCTTAGTAGAATGATACATGATGCATCTTTTGAAAAAAATTTATATTGGAGTTTAGGATAATGTGTATAGAGATTCTGAAGCCAATGTTCAGTTGACATATGCTCTTCTTAAGACTATTCTTCAGTATAAGGATCTTGATTAAAATTTTTTAGCATTAGAGACTCTAATTATAGGTGGGAGATTGTTCCTGGTGGTCATTCACAAAGATGGTGTTAAATGAAATTAGAATTTCATTATTTTTTATTTTGTAGCAAGGACGGATTTGAATGGTGTTTTCATAATTCATAGTAGGTTGTGAACCCATGACCACTAAGAAAATATATTACAAGTGACAATAGTTATGGTGTCCAGGTATAATATGGTTCATTTCTGAGTTTGTTTTCCATTTTTATACATTCACATAGGTGAAATCCAAGAACCAGAACCCTTCAACTGTACTTCAACCACATATATTCCCCACCTGGAAGTGTGATGAAATCTCTATAGATATTGCGGTTGGGTTACCTCGTACCCATAGACTGAAGAATATGATATGGGTTGTGATAAAATACCAAATCATGTTAGCTAAAATCATACCCATTCTTGATAAAACCACACTTTAGGATTTGGGAAATATCTATGTGAAATAGATTATTAATTTTAATGGCGTTTTATCATCTATAGTCTCAGATAGGGATCCTTGGTTCACATCTCACATTTTGAGATTCCTTTAAAGGGCACTAGGATCTAAAATCCATTTGATATTGTCCTACCATTTGCAGTTGGATGGACACATAGATGGGGCTATATATATTCTACATGATATGCTTCAAACATCTATTCTTGACTTCGGTGGGGATTTAGATGATCACATGGTGTGGGATGAGGTTTGCTATCTCAATATCTATCATTCTTCCATCACAGTAGAACCATTAGGGGAATTTTATGGACGACCTTATAAATCTTCATTTTATTGGTTAGAGATTGGTGAAATATCCTTGGTTAGACATGGTCTGGTGAAAATCAATACAAAAAATTTTAATTTTATTCATCAGATATTGTTGACAGCACAAAATTGAGAAATATCTTTGGCTTATTTTCATCGTATTCCATTGGAGTTCATAGTTTTTTACAAGGTGTTTTTGAATGTTTCCACCATTTTGGTTTATATATGGATTGTGTGGCAAGGTAGGATTTCTCCTCAATTTGTGGGGCCTTTTGAGGTTTCTAAAAAATGTGGGGAAAGTTGCTATCTATTTAGCACTTCTACCACAGAAAAAGCTGATAAATAACATGTCCCATGTTCCACAACTGTGAAATTATATCTCTAATCCATCTCCCATTCTAATCTGCAGTATTCTTAAGAATGAACTTGATTTGTCTTTCCCTGAGTGTATAGTCAGGATAGTTGATTATGAGACAAATGAACTTTTTGGGAGGTTGATAAATTTGGTTTGTGTGCAATGGAATCATGGTTCTAATAATCATGAGACAATATAATGTGAGAAACTCATGAGATAACGTCGATCTCATCTTTTTGGCATGGGGGATTCATTATAGGATTTCTATGGATAAAATCCTTTTATGGTGAGGTTGTTGTAACATCTTGTTACTGATCTGAAATGTATATCTTTAACCTTGTCATGATTACTAGTTTTTAAGGAATGGGTAGGGTTGAGAATGAATCGAAAGGATACCTATAATGGATAATTTAGTGATTTGTTGGATTCTCAACATTAACCAACCTTTTATGTAGGCCTCTGGAGGGTTAAATAGCTTTTAACAAGGTTACACATCATGTACTATTCTCAAGATTCAAGTCGTTAAAGGTTTCACGTTGTGAAGGATACAGTTCATAATGTTCCTTATCATATCGCGAATGTTTTACAGAGTAATTTTCAATTAGGGGCATTTGAATTTAAGTCACGGAGAAGCATTTTTCGGTGGTTATGAGAATTATCTATTTGAAGATGTGAAATTCTATTACATGTCTTGGAATACCCCAACTATGATTTTTTATGTGGGTTGTACGGATGAGATAATTTCGTTCCTCTAATTTAGATTCAATTCCCTCGACATGAGGCCTTCTCCATGTGATCATGGAACCATCCAAACCTTTTGGATCATATCGTCTGGTCTTTTATCATCATGACACTTGCGGTGTGATACCTGGGTAGCGTTCTACTTAGTTATTCATCTTTATCTCTTTCTTCTTTTTTGTGATTTCAATGTATCATCGTGGAATTTATGTATTTGTGTCCTGTTGTGTTAGATCGGGCATCTAGTTTGTGCATCAAGGTCTTCTACACCTTCGTTATCATTGATGGGTGTCGTTGCGAGTGTTTTTTTCATGAAAAAATGGGTGGTTCAGTCCCGAATATCCAAATTTTATAAATTGTGAATTTCTTGATTTATTTCAATTATTGATTTAAATTCAATTGCTCATCCATTATTTTAATTGATTTGATAGAATACGATTCCAGTTGGTCGGGATATTTGAAATGGGTTAGGCACATGAATCTGGAAACCCCCCAATTACATTGAATTAGGATGTGTTTATGGAAATTGGTTGATTTGAATTCTTGATTTTATGGAAATGATTTTAATAAAATTGTTTAATTTAACTATGAAAATTAATTTTGATGTTTTGGAATTAGTTTCGAATGGATTTTAAACTTCTGAATATATCTTATGATTTTTTGAGATAACCCCACTATTTTTATCTTCTGATAGAGGCATGTTTTTTTTATTAAAACACATATTAGTTTTAAATGGATAATTTTAATTTTGAAATGGGATAATGGGATTTAATTATATTCTAATTAGTCTTAAAATAAACTTCCCATCATTTATTGTGTAGGAGAACATGAAATCCTTTGGTAATTGGTGAGTTATATGGTCCCAATATACACTATTACAACAATTTAAAACATAAAAGTAGTGGGTCACATCCTCAATTGAAGGATGAGTAGTTTCCTCTAGAGAGTTACATGTGGATGTGTATATAAAAATATTTCTATGATCACATAGAGATTGGAAATTCCTATTTCTAGAAATACTATCATCCCATTTTGGAAGATGACCATGTTGCTCATTTATTTTTTATATTTGAGATATAAATTTATGCTAATTATTTATAACTAAATTATGTAACTTCTAGATTTATATAAATTATTTTATTTAAATATTTTATTAAATCCTTTTTTTTAAATATTCCATCACTTTTAATTCCTATTCTTAAATTAATTTTTCCATCATTTGAAATGTATAGAATGACTTGTTTAAAAATTATTTTAAATTCCAAACATGATTAATTTTATAATTTAATACCCTCATTAGTTAATTTATTATTGGAATCTATTATGGAATATTTGGTTGAATCCAACCGGTCATTATATAACACCCTAATTTTTTCTTTAATGTGTTTGTAGACTTTTTCCTTACACATTCGAGCAATGGAAAATGATATTTTGGAGGTGGATCCAGCTATTGGGCCATAAAGCTAGTGAGTTTTGTCCTTATGGACTTGGGGTGTTTTCCTATGTTTTTGTACTTGAGTAGAAGTACACTAGTATTTTATTCCTTGTTGTATTATGGTACATTACTCCTAGTGAGGTTTTCGTTGTTATGAATACTATCTTTTATATTTTTCATCTCCTATTTTATTTGGAATGTTTTTACCACTTTCATGTTTTATGATATCTAGTGCTTGTGGCTAACCTATTGGGATTGGGAACACCTTTCAAGATATGTTGTTGTTGGATTAGTTAGCAGGTTACTAGGGTAATTGGGATGCTTTGTGATAGTCACCTATACAACTATATAAAAGAAATAAAATCAATTTCCAATTGATGATGAACATCTAGGCACTGTTTTATAAATTAAACTATTATTTAATAAATGGAAATTAATCTGTCACACACTAAAGTGTGGAAGTTTACATGGTCAACAACCTTTAATCCTTTATGATGGTTCCATAGGAGTATAATAACATGGTTATGATTGTTTATGAAGGAATATCAAATTTATGAGAAACACGTTATAAGGGATAATAAGAAGACCAATGATGGAGCTATAAAAACATCAAAACATTTAGTGGAAACAACAATACCAAAAACCATAGGGTTGTTGATGAATCCTCATCCCATATAATATTTTTATTTGAATTATAAAAAATGAAATCCTAGAAAATGAACATCACCCAAAAAACAGGACACATGAGCTTACACCTAAATAAATAAATAGATGGTAAGAAACACTCAGAATTGAAGAAATTGGATTTAGAAACCTACTAATAGTTATATAATTTTCCCAATGGAAATAATTTTGGTTTTTGAATGAGGGATCTCCTGTTATCCATAGATTCGAAAAATAGAAATCTCAATGCGAGATGATGGAGGTTCTTTTGACTTGAAATAAGAATGAATGAATATGGGTAGGGCTTAAAGTCATTAAGGAAAACCCCATAGAATTTTTATTCAGCATTAGGTCACATAGTGTGGATACATGGTTAGACAAACCATGCAATAACTCTGCACCAGCATATACCTAAGGAGGTACCCTTCATGGGATTGTAGTGTAGTTTGGATAACCGGGCGCAACCTATGAAAACTGACATTGGTTTTTTTGAGAAAAATCACATGTTCGTTCCCTCAGATCACACAGTTTCACAAAACTATGTAGCTCTCTTACTCCCTCTTAAAATCCCCCATAGGGTTAGTAAAAACTATGTAGATTTCGAGGAATGGTTTTGACTAACCATGTGACCCTATCAGTTTTACAAAATTCTGGGGCTCTTGGATCTGAGCATGCCCTATACACCCTCTCTACCTCTGTGACTCCATTTGGGAGCATTATAAGGGCCAAAATAAGGAATTTAGTTCAAAAAAATGATCCATAAAATCATGAAATGTTAGGTCATTACAACCTACCCAACTTAAAAAAACTCACCCATGAGTTTTCCTTCTAATAGAAAATAGGGAAATTGAGAGAAATGATCATGGAACTAGACTCATATATAATCTTCCCACTCCCTGGACTCATGTTGTATATACCTGTGCTATAATAACACCTGTACTAATATAATTCACCTCCCTCATAGTGTCTTCTCACCCTAATCCTCAATATTCATAGGATACAACTCAAAGGAAGCATCCCCATACTAATCAACCACATCTGGTTGGAAAACAATAACAAGTTTGGATAATATTAGATATGATGAGATATGTGAATGAAATAATTTAAATACCGGTATATC
Organism: Viscum album; assembly: GCA_963277665.1. Lineage (NCBI taxonomy): Eukaryota > Viridiplantae > Streptophyta > Magnoliopsida > Santalales > Viscaceae > Viscum > Viscum album. Next base: position 880,513,075 of record OY728129.1, on the reverse strand, counting down.
TAAGGATTTTTTATCTATTAACACGATATTCGAATTCATTTAAAAACCTCACAGTGCCAAAAAATTGAGGTGGAAGCTTACCCATCATCATAATACATCAACGACCCAAAATTTATGAAAATATCAAGTAAAACTGATCCTCTAAATGAAACTCAAGAGGAAACCTATATCGATTAACATATTATAGTTGTGTAGACTGAGCAATCAATATGAAAATTATGTTTAGTTTGACCTACTCTGTAGTTTCCTAGACAAGATTTGGTCTATGAAAAGCTACCACCACTACCTCTAACCAGCATAGAGGAAAACATTAAGTCCAATTATATAAGGATTTAGAAGGATATATCTAGATGGTATCCTATAATATATTATTAAAATAATATTAATCTAGGGGTAAATGTTTCTCCCATGAACCCCCTCAATCAAGGACACAAGCATATAGAATTTAATCTAACACCTGAATGGTACACTCTATTTGACCATTGGTCTGGGGGTGATAGGTCATGCTCAAATGAAAATGTGTCCCTAAGGCCGTCTACAAGACTTTATATAACTAATATGTAAATTGTGCATCCATATCAGAAACTATAGAAATTAGATCTCCATAAAGAAATACGACCTCTATAATGTAATTCCCCTCAAAATCATCAATCAAAAGGGTCTCCCTAATAGTTAAAAAGTGTGTACCATTTTTCAACTAGTCAATGACTACCCAAACTGCGTCATGGGAATGGGATGATATAGGAATACCAATCCAATTGTCCATGGGAACATTGTATATTTTCCAATTAGAAATGGAAAAATACATTAAAATTCCAATTGGTACATGGTGTTCCATCTTCAAGTGCTAACATCTGGAACACTGAGTGATAAATACCATTATCTACCATTTCATAGAAGGAACAAATACTAGTTCCTGAAGTCTCCATACATATTGGTGACACCTGGATGTATTTTCCAAATTGAGGAATCAAATTATTACATCAGATCCTCTGTGATGACTTCTAGGATTGAAAGACACACATTAAAGTGCGAAGTATCATCCTCATCCACAATCCAATAAGAAAATAAATCATTATATTAAATAATATGCCTTATGACTAAGCCTTCTGGATCTGAGAGTTTCCTCATTATCCCCCTTTCTAAAAGGGTACATTTCACTACTATGGAAGAGAGGATAGTCCAAATGAGATCCTCCCAATCCTCAACATGTATCACTGATACCAAATCATTATCATTCCACTAGACCCTATAAGCATATACTTCATGTTTATGAGTCTTCATTATTAATTAATCGGCTACAACAATGTCATTTCCAAGCATATAAGAATACTCAAAATCTAAGGATTGATGGTATTCAACCCATCTACACTTATTAATATTGAAACTTCACTATCTGAAAATATACATTAGACTTTGGTGATAAGTGAATATAGAAAAACCAAATAAGAAAATAATTTCTATAATAATGTAAAGCATGAACTATGACAGCTAGCTCAAGGTTGTGCATCAGTTGATTACACTCATGAAGCCATATCTAATGAGACCTATATTCTTTGACTCACTCATTATACTTCAGAACTACTCCTATATTGATACATGATGTTTTATAGTAAAGGGTATAGCTCCTTCCTGGCTTAGGAAGAATGATGAAAAAACAGAAGTCAATATTCCCTTCAACTCTTGAAATTATTAATTACACAATAATAAATATATAAATATCACACCCTTATTATTGAATCTTATTGGTGGGGATGATATTAATGAAAAATCCTTGATTAAGTGTCTTTAATACATGGATTGACATAAGAATTACACATATCAACTAAATTCATGGGATTCTCCTAGGAAACTATAGATCTAACATTATATGGGTCTATTGATACTTCTGACTCCATGATGACATGACCAAAGAAGTGAACGTTGTTAATCTAATTGTGGGATTTGAAGTGCATAGAGTAAATATCTTTCTCTTTCAGTGTATTCCTCACGATCTCAAGATGTGTGGAATCCTCGTGTTGAGAATGTGAATACACTAATATGTGAATGAAAATGACAACCATCCATGAGGAATGAAGACTGGTGTAACCCCTAACATTAGTTAGATTATTAGTTCTACCACTTTCACTAGATATAGGCCAAAAAAACATCAGGGAAGGCATCCCTAAAAAGAAACTACAGGAGGGAAAATAGTATGTCACAACCCCGATCATCCAACAAGAGAATGAAAATTAGGGTTGTCATGCTACCTTGCCCTAGATGCTGAATTCCTTCTCATGATTCATGGAAATACCATTATACCTTTTACTTATGAATAACCACCTATGTATATGTGAATGTCACCATATATAAATTATAGTCAATATGTACTTGATATAGAACTATCCTCTCTATCGAGATAAGTACATTGAATCCTGTCACATCAAGGATTAAATGAGTCTAGTAAAATAGATATCTTCATATCTCAAGGGGAATATTATTAAAATGGGATATGATCCCGGATTGGATATATAACGATTTATTGGGTGTCATAAAACCATAGTAATACTCTATCATGAGGTCCATACACTCTAGATTATTTTATGATATAAAGGAGTGTGACCTCCCTATTTCAAAATGAGTAAACAATAATGTAGAGGATAATAGAATATTACCTTAAATATAATAAGTTTTGGAACTCTTATCCTTTATCATAGGGTACATTTCATGTAACTGTCGCATACCGTGGCTCTGAGTAACAACCTATCTTCCTTATATAGGACATTTTTTCTGGCATGATAATTCATGTGTCTGAATTCCTCAACCTCAACCATTGCCTCATCATGAGCAGTCAGTGGTATCCATGATTCCTAATTGGAGAGATACTAATATCTCCAATCTATAAACGTGGGGTATATATATATTCCCAGTCTCATGGAATTGAAGTAAAAGTCCAACAGAAGCACCAAATATGCCACTTCAAGATACAACCTCTCAATTCCCCTAGATCTTGCATACACCGAGGTTTTGTGTGTCCCGACATCCCACACTAGTGAAATATAAGTAAAATTTTATTTCAAACCATTTTAAGGATTCTAACCTCATTATAAACCTCAAAACGATGCTCTCACCTACTATATAAAAATAATAACATGTCCCGGTGGCAAACCACACTAGCTCGCACCATTAACTTCCCTCAAATTCCATGAAGTATTGAGTTTTTGGTTGACCATATCAAAAATAATCTTCATCTAAAAACATTGACTTGTTATTTGATGCGTATACCATCAAATACTCAAATATACTTTCTATCATATAATCATATCCCACTAGAGTCAGTATGAAATGATAAAATTCAGTAAAACTTGTAGAATATTCCCTAAAATACCAAGATCCCTACTCTAGGTTCATAAAATCTATAACCTTGTCATACCTTATAATCTATGAAATAAATAAATTATATATGATTATTTATAAATATTCCCATATCATATATTTATGTAAATCTACATAGTTAATTATATACGACCCTCGATTGGGAAAACTATGTATAATTTAAGTAGTAAACCTAACTATATGATAAAGATGTGTCTCCAGATGTTAAAAGATAAAACTAACAGCCTCAATCCATTACTCTTCACCATGTGATCTTCCACCCCCAAAAATATGGGAGGATGAAACTGATGGAACTCCTAATTCAACTCTTCCATAGTCGAAGAAGGTCGAGAAACACATCTCATAGATTGCATTATACAGAAAAATCCCTCCCAATCTGGGCATCGGAACCCATATCATGAAAAATATGTGCTTTCTTATGTGGCACTACATGAGGTATCACTAGGGGCATAGGGACCACCACATACAACGCATGGTCATCAATGAATTCCTGGTGTATGTCTCGAGGCTATCATAGTGGATGGATTCTACAATTCAAACACAAGACTCATATGATAACTCAATAGTTGAGAGACTTTTATATATATTAAATGGTAAGCATTCATATTTCCTATATAAAAGGTTTCACCTCTCTGCCTACTTCAAAATACATGTCTAGGTGAGTAGTAAATACCATAATAGGCCACAAGAACGTAAGAAAATCCAAACTACCCACTACTAAGGTTGGGTTTGGGTATAAGTATCATATCAAATGAAAGAGGTTACGATACATGGAGTTTTAATTGAATGATATAAAGGAAAACAAAATTTAATTTATAATTGGAATATCTTTTATCAGTATCCATTTCACCTTTAATGATTTAAATTCATATGGGTTTGTAATATTTGTATGAAAATATATATATATATGTAAAGCACAGTCCATATCCCGTAGGTCCTGAACCAAAAATATGGTATAATTATCCAATTGAGGTGTCATCACTAATCTATGTGAGAAAAACCATTTATATTTATGTTTGATCTCTAATAAATCCAATTATACTATCCTTGTGATAAATCTCATCACATTTTAATATATAATAATCCAGTCACTAACTATATTTGAAAAAGATAATGCATGGAGAAAGTATATGTGACCTGAAAAAAGCATGGAATATTAATCCTAAGGTTCCTATAATGATTCATGAGATGCTAATTCATTTCCATACCATTAATAGGGACTATATTCTTGTCAATAAAATCAATAATAATAATAATATGACAATCATCTACATCACCCAATTATGAAATCGTATCAAATACAAGAGGTTTAATCCAATAATTGCAACAACCCATTATAGGTAATTTCTCTTCCACCATTACATGGGTTACCTAATATTACGAACACTATTATTACAAAATTCCATTACACCCTAGGGTACCTTCTAAACCCATAAATAATGCTAAAGGAAGGAAGGACCTCTCTAAATCCACTTTGTAACATCCCGACAAGCAATACACATAACTGGTGTCATGGGTCGGTGGGTCACATGGCCTCAAGAACACCTACCCATATTCCAAAGGAATTTTCCTAGAAGTGAGGGTATAATGTGGTGTAGTGGGGAGACTATACCCTCACACAAGTGTGTAACAATGGATTTAATAAATAATCATACAACATCAGAAGCATAATGAAAAAAATGGAATAATGGAAATAATTGAAATAAACTGCAAAATCCCAAAAAAGAAATCAATTGTAATAATAGAAAATATCCCAAAAACATATTCATAAACATGATGATTTCATGGAATGATGAAAATTTATTATCATGGGATATAGGGTACATTAATTTAAGATATGTTATACCAAAATACAAAAAGTATAAAAGACTACACCATTAGCAACACGAGTATTCACAGAGTCCTCTACTCCCATGCTACATGATATAATAAATTTGTAATGAATTCATAGAATGGAACATTACCTTATACATATGTGTAGACATAAAGCCTACATGGGTACCAAAGGAGGACCTAGTAGGGTGTGAGATAAATTTAGTAGGTCACCACTTATGGTGCCTAAAAATAATCCATATGGTGTACATAGCAACAATAATATGTTGTTAAAGAATATAAAAAAATTCAGATTAAATAAATACCAATCTAATCATGTTCTATCAGGAAAACTGACATAATCTACCTACTTCAGTTTATAATTGGATATGTCTCCTCCAAGTACCATACATATATATATAGATAAATATATATATCTATATAATACATACATGTATATGTGTTAACTATGTGCAGACATAACTAGGCTTATAGTCAATACTTGGTGGTTATTGGACCCTAGGCACAACTCAGGAATCCATAACTAGTCTCATGATATATAGGATCCACCAAAGGATATAATCCTTAAATCCTTGTTGAATAATTGACATCATACCCATCTCTCGATATGGTGGGGTTATTTTTCTTTTCCAACACCCAATACATAAGAACATTTTACATCATGACCATCAACCATGTTAATGGTTAATGGTGTGACATGTCATGCTAAACAACCAATATAAGGGATCATGATACATTATTCTCAAAAAGATCGTTAACCATCACTCACCAACCAATAGTAATGGAATACTCATAATAATGATAATAATAATAATCATAAGGGATCACCTCTCATACATTTATTGTCGCATACCATAAATATCCAAGGGTGATAACTTTACACATTTCATGCTTATAATTATAAAACATGATTCAGGAACATTTCACCAATTTCTATTCAATATAAATAATCCATTTTAAATAATCAAGGAATGAAAAATCAATTCCATGGTAAAGTAATACAATTATAAGGTATTTTGGTCATTTGGAAAATTATATAAACGATGGAAATTCCTTTTCCAAGTAAATTTGACCACTTAAGAGATGTCTGATACATTAAATAATTATTTAATAGATGATAATTATTATAGAAAACTCTAAGGGGGGATGAACCATTTCAAAAACTATTAATCCTTCAGAAATGTTCAATAAGAGTATAATAACTTGGTTATGATTTTTATAAAGGATGAACACATTTAATGGAAACGTGTGGAAATGGATTGTATGAAGTATAATAACAGAGATATAAAATCATCATGTATTTTAGGTAAAACAACTAAACCACCTATATTGGGGACATATATGACTCTTCATACAATATCATATTTTTATTTGAATCATAATGAATGAAATCAGAGAAACAAACCAATTCCCTAAAAATATGACATATGATCTTTCAACTAAATAGAAAAATATATATGAAACAAAACACCAAATGGAAGTAATAATATTTAAGAGCAGACCTATAACTATCATATACTTCTGAAAAAAATCCTTTTATACTTCACATGAAGGAGCTATCTTTATCTATTTGTTAGGAAATGGAAGAGATCGATGGGAGATGGTGGAGGAGCTGTCACTAGGAAATGGGAATGAAATAAGAGGGGTAGGGTTTAAATTCAATAAGGTATAAACTATAATGTAACTATCCAACACTGGGTTATATAGATAGGCAACATGGCTGGAAAAACTATGTTCCAACCATGAACCAAGCTCTACCTAATGATGGACCCTACACGGGATAGACCCACGATTTGGATAACCATGAGAAGAATACAAAAGTTTCTTATCTATTTGTTTGTGACGAATTGCATGACTGTTCCCTAATAATGAATGATTTTAAAAAACTATTTTTATCCCATCTCCCATATGAAATTACCCATATGGTTATGGGAAACCATGCAGGCTTGGAAGCGTGATTTTTTATAACCATGCAGCCCAGTTTGTTTTCCATGATTCCAGGGATACGAGCTCGGAACATGCCCTAAATACACTCATTAACACTACAAATCCATTAAAAAATAGTACAAGTACAAAAAAAAATTAATTTAATCTAAAAAATGATCCATTCATTTTTGAAAAGTCGGGTATCAAAATTCTACTATGATCATAATACATTAAGCATGATTAATAGACTACATTACCCACATTAGAGGATCTTAATGTGTGCATGAGAAGGTGTGATCTAGTAATCTATTGGAGGAGTATCATCAAAATAACATTCTATAGTGTATATAATCATATTAATAAGAATAAGATGAATATTTTGACTTGGCCAGTGGTTATAACCAGTTTCACAAGTGCCTAGATATGTAAAAAGACAATTGGGTGTATAACTAACCGAGGAAGACGAGTGAGATTGATGAGGGATTACTAGGATCAAATAGTGGATTGAATACTGGGGTGTATAAAAATATATTTCTTGAATATCTATAATTAATAATAATATTATGGTGGATAATCTATTTTTGGGGTATAAATTACATGGTAAGGAGTAGTTCATTTTACCAAAACTTATAAATATGTGGATATTCTCTCTCTTTTTTCACTATTAGACATGAGGTGAGATAAAGGGATATCACATAGTGGATTCAAAAAATTAATATGTTCAATAATATGAATTAAAAATCAATATAATTCCTAAAAAGTGAGTACCCAAGATTCACCTCCCCTCTAAGTGGCACTTAATCGAGAATGGAGAAGTGTAAGTGTTATATGAGAAATTTCCCCTCTAATGATACAAAAATATTTGATGATGGAATCTGATAAAAATATCAGTGTTATCATTTCCCTTATTTTAGGAAAATAAAAAAAATAGTTTGATTAAGGGAGGAAACATAAAGAATAATGTTGATTCATCCTTGTCATAACAATTTAGTAATTAAATGAATCCCTTTTCTATTTATAAAAAGAATAAATGGAGGGTACATCCCAATTTTTTTGCACTCCAATCCACATAAAATCAAATCGTAATTATTCATTGGATTTTATTCCTCTTATGGATATGGGATGTGAAATTATAGAACCTCTATTAGAGTTATAAAGGGAATGTGACACTTGAGATGAAGAAGAAACAACATCAAGAGACAATTATAATTAATTCACTTGAAATGATAAAAAAGACCAACATAGAATCACAAAAAATTATACAATTCAATGGTAAATAGTTTTTCACTGGAAAAAAATTTATATGATGAGAATTGGCCTTGAATCACAACAAAAAGATAATATAAACCGTGATAAATGAGTAATGTGATATGATTGTAGACATTTCCGAAGTGATTCAAAATAATATTTTATTAGAGAGGGAGACGAAGTTTTACAACATACATAAAAATAACCAAAAATAATAATATAGATTATCATGTATTGATTCTACATAAAATATGAATGTTATGGATGGTGAATTAAAATATAATGATTTTAAAATGTGATATCATGGGTAAAATATGAAAACCTCTAACGATAATATGAATATTCCTTCAAAATAAATCTCAACTTATGAAGCAATAAAGATAAACCTAAATATGGAATCTAGAGGAAATGTGTTGTCCAATGAAAAAGATGTAATTGTGGTTTAATAAAAGATGAAATGACCAATGTGTTTTTATTTTTGAGGTCCTAGTTACATCATGAGTAGATGATTCAATCCCAACAACCCTAATGGTTTTATAATAACTCAAACAATTCCAATATTTCAATAAAAGAGTTACGGAAAGAGGTATGAATCTTATTGTAAATGTTTCATTTTTCTAACATAGGGAATATTTCAAGGAATTTTAAATAGAATAATTCTTTTATAGTTAAAGAATCCATATATAGACAGATAACTCCATTGAATTATAATATAAGTCATTATATTTTAAAAGGGCCTATTTAGGTAAATATTTTGTTCACTAATTTAGATCGAAAATTTGGGATTCAAAAAAGAGTGAATCCAAAACCAAAAATTGAGAAAATATAAAGATTATAATAGAAGAAATGAAGTATAATTTGAATTAAAAATAATATGATGTTCTAGTTGTGAAGGATAAAATAAATGGGAATTCCAAAAAATTAGGAAATTAATGGGAAGAAAATATTTTCAAAATCCATGAATAATGTTAAAAAAGGAATGAACATCCAATAATGAGATTAGAAAGTAGAAAGGAAAATCCAAGATGAGAGAAAACTATCAATATGTAATTTTTAACTAATTAAATTGTGGTTCCTCCTATTCCACTATTATTTTAGGTGTTAATATCTAACATAAAATGAATTGAAGGTGAATTTTTGTTCATTAAGAAGTTCATTAGTTTCCATGATGATAAAGGAGTGAATCAATTGAGGGATATCATACATAAGGTTATTAGTTATAAAATTCACACTATAATCCATATTTATGAATTTAATATATTAAGAGGGTGTTCTTGGATTATAAAAACAAAATTAGAAAAAGGGTCAGTCATTCCTATGTACATGAAAATTTTGACATGTTCATTTATGTGGGTAAAATCATGAGATTTTAAAATATAAATATCATGTATGATAGAGTGTATGACATGAAACACCATTCTTAAAATAAAATATTCCACCAATATACTTTAAAATATTTTTCTTCTTAAATAAATCCAATATCATTAATATATTGCAATGCATGGAACACTAGTTTTAAATAAAACATGTTACTCTATTAAATTTAAATTATTTAATCTAGACCATTATAAAATTTCCATTAATTTGGAAGGTATGAATAGTACTAAATAAAATATGAAACTTTTATCGTTTACTCATGTATAAAATAAATTAAATGGTTATCTTTAGATCATAAATAAAATAAGAATAATCATACAACAAATGAAACAATTTTGGAAAAATATATTTTCGTGAAAGTTGGTTTTTTCGAACATTGCACAAATTATTTATAATTAATCTCTAATAAATTGAGAGAATTTATTTGAAAAAATATAATTTATTTGTGAAATAACCATACCAAAATTATCTACTGTATTTTTTTTAGATTTTCTTGAAATGTTTCATTGTTCAATGAATAGTGAAAAGTAATGATATTTTTTTTAAAAAATATTATTACTTTATATTATTTAAAAGGATAAATTATATTTTAAATTGGGTTTAAAGTAAAATTAGTTTAATTAATTAAAAAAATATATATATTTTTAATTTTAAAAAATTTAATATTGAATTTTGATATTAAAATCTTCTATACTTTTGGGGATTTTCTCTTTGAAAAGTAGTTTTCTCATCACATCTACGAGTACAATTTAAAATGGAATTATCCCATGTATAAAAATTATATTTGTAAAATTGGATTCCATATTTTTAATCAGAATAATTTATATCATCTAAAATTGTCAATATAAATTTTGACCAAAATGAATATAGAAAATTTTAAAAATTAATTATCGCAGTTAAGGGAAAAATAGTTTTACTATATGGTTAATCTAAGATGATATGGGTTAAAATAGAAAAAAAATGTAAAAAACAAATTGTATGACTATCACACCTGAACATCTATAGTAATTTGTTTTATAATTTTTATTGGATTTAAATTTGCTTTGTTGAGGTGTGAGCCGAACCCGATGATAGTTTTTGAATTTTTCTTATAAGCAATTGTTTTAGCATGGTAATGTCTGTAATGTGTGCAAGGAATGGTGTAAGCCATGTGGATTTTCCAGAACACCGTGTGGCCTGCCCGGTGTGCAACTAATTAATTTGTTGATCGGATAAAAAATTATGTGAACGCAAAAAATAGAATTATTTTAGAACTGTCCAAAATAATAATAATAATAATAATAGGATTACAGTTATTATTATTATTATTAATATTATTATTATCTTGGATAATAATTTAATTAGGTTATTAAAATAAAATATTTTCCATAATTAAAGATTATTAGCATGTTATTATTATTATTATTAATATTATTATTATTGTTATTAATTCTAATTGGTTTATATTTTTTTGATTTTCTTTTATTTTGTTTATTTTTCTTTTCATTAACTTTTTTTATTCATTCTATCCTCCCTCAGCCTCTCATTATATTCCGCAAGACCCCCCCAACCCCCTTGTTTTTGCGCTGCAACTTCCTCCTAACTCTACATGCAGCCGCAAGCCCCCTCCCCTTGCCTTCCTCCTACAGCGCGACCTCCACCGGTGTAGCCTCCTCCGACATGGAATCCTTCAGTGCAGAACTCCCCCTCCCCTTCACTCCTCGCCGGACTAGATACCACCGAACCGGACTCCACAGGCTCTCCGACCACCTCGCGCCACACAACCCCCCATCTCGGAACCCTACTTGTCAGCATCCCAACCTCCTCTGGTGCACCAAAACCCCTGTGCATGCCTCCCCTTGTTCGTCCAAACACCTGGAAACCTTCTCTTTTTTTCCTTCATAGCGCAATCCCAACAACCTCCTTAGAGCCTCAACAGATCTCGCGTAGCCTCGCTGTATGACATAGTTGTTTGGTTTGTGGTGCGATTGAAGTGCATCGGAGTTTGTGCACCGCATTTACAAAGTTTTGATACTGTAGGTTAGTGTTTTTGCATATAATTATTATTTTATTAATTAATTTCTGTGTTTGATCAATTTAGTGTGTTATATGATTAGTTTTCTTGGTGAGAATATAGTTTTACATGAGGTTTAATATGATTTTAGTGTGTTTGTTTGATATGAATTTTTTTATTTTGTGAAAACCCATGCTGAGCCTTTTGTAGTATTTTATAAACATTGTGGTTGGTGAATTTTGTCGCATAGGGACTGCGAATTCTGTTTTTCCAAGTTATTGGTGTGTGTTTGTCTTGAAATGTGGGTTTGAGTATGTAAATGGGTTACTAGTGGATTTATTTTGTGTTTAAAGGGGGTCTCCTTATAAAAAGGGGTGTTTTTGTTTTATAAAATTGGAATGGGGTTTCCTTTGATTTATGTGGTTCTTCTAAAAAATATTTAGGTCTTCCTTTGGAATTGGTTTTGAAATTTCAGATTGATACAAATGTATTTTTAAATTTTTATCAAATGGGTGAAGGCCAGGTTGGCACTAGTGATGATCTATTGATTTCCCAGATTGAACCATCCTATTGCAGATTATGATTTTGGTTTATGTGATTGACTCTTCTGTTATAATATATGGGTGTGTTATTGGTGTAGACCATTGGTGTGCCATTTTGAAATGATTTATATATTTTTTTAGTGTTTAATTTCTTCTATTGAATTATATTTGTAGTGCGTTGGATCTTGCCACGATGGTTTTGGGTTGTTGGTTCGAGGTATCCTACATGTAAATGCATAGGGTAAGACACACACACACACACACACACACATATATATTTCATCGTTGTACATATTTTCTCATGGCGTCGGGAATATGTGAAATGCATCTAGGGGTGTATATATACATGTACAAAATGCAAGTGCGTGTTTGTGCCAAATGTCGGTTCGAGTGGTCGACGACAAATAGTGACATGTTTGAGGTAGGTCCCCTATGCCTATGCCTTTACATTGAATTTCATAATTTCTTGCTTGTTTTAAAAATATGTTTTATGTTTACGTTATATACACATGTTACGAATTTGGTTGAGGTTTCATGAAATGATTATACATTCGTTCTGGAAATTTAAATGTATTTCTACCACCATTGGTCTTAACTGACTTTTTGTTTTGAAAATTGATTTCCTTTGTGGTTTTGAATTAGTAATGAGTATTTTAAATGGTGTTTGGCCTTTTTACCAGTTATTTTCAAAACTTTATCCCTTTATGTAAATAATTCGGATAGGCTCTTTAAGGAAGTTTTATGAAAAAGAAAAAAACTCAATTGAGGCACACTACCTTGGTTTTTGAAAATGATTTTTATGTTTAATGTGTTATTGTGTTCCTAATTTTATTCTTAGGCATTGTGTGACATGAAAGAGGGGGGATTATCTTAAGGAGGTAGAGTAGTGATGAGAGGTTGAATGGGTTTTTGATAAAGAATGTTTTATGTACATATTTGATTACTTGATAAAGAAAACTAACCACCACATGAAATAGAGCACAATGGGAAACCTGGGTATCTTGGTGGGTGAACAGGACTAGTACTCTAGATGGTATGGCAGGTGTTCATCTCGGTTCGTATAGCAGGATTGATGCAACAACACTAACTAAACATATGAATTACTGAGGGTCGTGGTCTTCTAAGCCACGTTTTTTGAGGGATGGGTTCTTCTAAGACACTTTTTATCATGGTTGTGGTTTCTAAGACACATTTCACCAAGGTAAAAAGTCTCTAGGGTACCACTTTTAGTAGCTACATATAGGGATTACCCATGGTGCTCATTTGTGACATGATGCTTGTGATGTAATTTTCATTTTAGTTGTTTCATACATGATGTCTTATTTGTGAAAACCACATTTTAATCTAAATTAGGTTCCTTTAATTTTGAAACGTTAATGTATGCTGGGAACTTATTTTGAAAAAGTAGTGGAAGAGATATGATTTACTTGAAAATACAAATGTGTTACTTGATTTTAAAAATAATGAAAAAAATTATTTTATTATGTTCTATTTTCAATCTAGAATGTTTTGGATTTCATAAAAAAGGTAGTGGCATAGGGCATTGTTGTATCTTGGTATTCCTACTGAGCACCTCGGTGCTCATATTGACTTTACTTTTCAGTTTTGGGTCCCTATATTTTTGGATCGCTCTCAGAGCGAGTGTATTTTATGTTCCATGGTGACCCTTGAGGCCACTTGAGGTATGTCAACTTTCTTCTTTTATTTCCCTTTCCATTTCCAAGATGTTCGGTTTATTTTATTTTATTTTTCTTCTGGTTCTTTTTATTTTTTTTTAAATTTTATATGGGACAAATCTATCCCAACGTGTTTATTTTGATGCCCGACACTAGTGTTCAGCCCGTGGGGATCGGGAATTCCCTTCGGGGCATGTTAGGGAGAGGCTTGGGTGACAGGTTCAGGGTCGACCTGGGTTGGTTGATTGAAAAATGGTATCAGAGGCAGGTTTTGTTCTTGTTATTTGTCATGTCATGTAGATAGAAGATAGGATTGTCGGTACTCAAGTGGTTGGTGCAGGAAGAGAACTGCGAACTCTTACTCTTTTGATTCTTGAAGTTTCCAAGGGTAGTCTGAGATTTACATTTTGGCATTGGTCTGTGTTGATGGAGGATGACAGTAGTAGTAAATCGGTACTTTGTGTGGTCTCACATGGAGTAGAGACCCATGTGATTCCCAAGAGTACGGTTCAACAATCATAGTGCTTGGAACATTCCTAGGTCATGGTCTACAAAAAATGTAGATGGGTTAAGCACGACCACTAGTTCTCCATCTCGGGGCTTTAGTGTTGGTAATGTCATGGTTTAGTTTTGGGTTGGTGCCAAGGGGGTTTTAAGAGGAAAGCAGTCTCTGGGGTTTCGGTTTTTTATTTTGGTGTGTGTTTGGCATGATTTTTGGTGTGTGTTTCCCTTGGACCATGTTTTTGGAATTTTGCGTTTTATTTGTCGAAATTGAATTTTTAAAAGAATGTCTTGGGTCATTTGAAATTGAAGTGGTTTATTTTGTAAATGGGAATCATTTTGAAAATATGTCTTGAATTTTTAAAATGGATTGAAAAAAGGTATTTTTTGAAATATTTGGAATTCTTATTTTGAAAGAGAAATTGCCTGATTTGTTCCTAAGGTATTCTTATAGGTGCTCACGTGTGCATGTGTACGTGATTAATGGATCATTGGTTGATCATATGGATGGGTACCTAAGTAAAATAGAAATGCATATTTTCAAAGAATCATGGAATATCAGCGGTGAGTGAATGAATTTAAAGCCGCTTCTTGTTTCATGAAAAGTGGTTTTTTCTCTAAAAATGGTTTTTGTGTTAAATGGTTTTGGAAAATGGAAAATTGGTCTTGATCTAGGAGTGAAAGTGATGGGTTCAAATGAGTTTTTGGCCTTTTGTTGTGCAGTGCTTGGTTTTTCAAGTGGGTGATTTCTTTTAAGAATAAATAGGTGATTTAAATTGGAGTTATTGGATTTGTGTATGGATTGTGTATTTTTGTTTTGTGATGTGTTTGGATTTTTGGAAGGATGTTTTTTTCTTAGTTGGGATATGCCCCCTAGAAATGTCCAATGGATTTTTAGTAGGTCTCTTAGTTCTTGGCTCAGCCTAAACTCTTAGTGGAGTGGCGGAGTTGGGTTCTACTCGGTTGTGTAGAATATTTGTAGACGTCGAGTTCGGTTGGATATCATTGAGTGCTTTGGGAAAGATAAGAGTGGCTCTAGTTTTTGAGGAACTCTAACTGTTGTGTAGGATTAAGTTTTCTCATGTATGTTTGGAGCAGCGAGACTACACCATCAAATAGTGATCGTTCCGTTTTGTTGCGAATGGGGATGTCTTCAGTGATCCTCCAGACTAGCCTCATTCCATGGTTGTACCTAAGGAAGTGAAGGTTGGGGAAATTGGTGGATTTCATTTGTGGTCGACTAATCAACAGGCGAATATGGAGGTGTGTTGACCTTTCTGATGAGCTAGCTTCATATTCCCTAGAGGTTGTGTGGAACAATTAGTTCAATGTTTGTAAATTTTTTTTGTCTTTCTCATATTGTGGTAAGTGCAGGTTCCTCATCCAATAAGGAGTGAAAACCAATGGGACTAGTTCGTGGAGTGCCCCTTCAATCAGTTTGCGTCATGTGTTTGACAGGCTGCTCAATCTTCCATCTCTTTTGTGGTCAGTTGGGCACTCTATGTCATTCCATGCATTTCTCAGTGGATGTATTGACAGAGTGGCCACTTAGGACATGAGGATAATTATGAAGGTTTCGTTTCCGGTGGAGGATGTTTTAGTCATAGGTGGTTAGCTTATGACTGTGAGGTGATAGATGCTTCAGACATCAGGCCCCTATCCATAGATCTCGGGGTGAAGCTTGCGTGCAGTCAAAACTCATCGGTTGTGGTGAGAGTTTGTTCTGACTTATGTCCACTGTGACAGATGAGGAAAACATAAATTTCCTTATTACGATATCATCTCTAAAGGCGTCATTCCTGTTGTGAGGGGTATTTAGCCCTTGTCTCCTTGTCATGGTCTTATTTTATTCGAGTTCTTCTTGGGAGATAAAGAGCTTCAGAGATTATGTATTCTTGTAATGCCAGTAGGCGTGCTCTGTGAACCTTATTTTGGTCGGTTATGGACCAAAATTGTACTCATTTTAGAGATGCTCATGTATTGTGGGATTGTCATGTGTCTGTATAGTTTTTCTCTAGGTTAGGGGTTTCCTCTATTAAAACCATCTCAGGAAGGGGAGTTTTGTCCACTATAGGAATAATCAATGAAGTTTGGCCTATGTTGGTGGGTTTGTGATGAGGAGTTTAGTCCGCATCACTCAATGTAAACTGGGAATTCCCACATGTGTGTTGTGGTGTTGGGAAAATTCTAAAATGGTGGAGAGACCCACTACGTGTCTCAACGGCGTCTCCTCCAATGTCGGTTTGGTATAACAAGGGGATATTGAATGGTCAAGGAATTGTTAAATGTTTGAATGAGGTTTTGAGTTGTTTTGGTTTGGAGAACCAATGATGGCCAAGAATCCTAATATGGTGGGGAGATCACAATCGGGAGAATATTTCGAAAAACCATGTTTTCAAAGTGTGCTTTGTGGGCAACACCTTACTTTTACTCTGCCCAACCTCGACTATTCTAACTGGTTAGCTTGGGTAGTGGGTTTCTAGAATAGTATTCATGGAGATCTCAAGCGGCCCCAGTGATCCCTAAGTCATGAATCAGGGTGCTCAATGTTATAGTTCTATTTCGAAGTGAATTCCTTGCTGTTGGTCTTTTTTCATGGTTATTATGGTCTTTAGATATTTGGGGTTTTAGGTAATGGGTGTTCTGAATGCCCGATATTCGGGTGATTGAGTTTTGTTTTAGGTGTCTTCATGGTCTTTCTTGGAAACATGGATTGGTTAAGTCTTTTGGGACTTTCAAGTGGTAAAAAGTTTCATGGTGGTGTGAATTGTCACACCAAAACATCTGTAGTAATTTTTCTATTTTTATTTTTATTTTATAAATTTTATTAGCATTAAATATGCTTTTGTTGAGGTGCGGGTTGAACCTGACGAGAGTTTTTGTCTTTTTCATATAAGCTATTGTTTTGGCATGGTAATGTCTGGAACGTGCGCAAGCCATTTTAGAAGCTGTGTGGCTTCTCTAGACCACCGTGTGGCCTGCTCTATGCATGACTAATTAATTTGTTGATCAGATAAAATTTTCAATGAACGCTGAAAATACAATTATTTTAGAACTATTCCAAATAATAATAATAATAATAATAGGATTAAGGTTATTATTATTATTATTATTATCTTGGTTAAAAATTTAATTATGTTTTTGAAATTAAATAATTTAAATAATTATATGATTATTAGCATATTATTATTATAATTATTAATGTTATTAAATTTAATTGGTTTAGATTTTTTAGGTTTTATTTTATTTTATTCTAATTTCATTTTATTTCCATTTTTCTTGTTTCTGTCCTCCCTCACCATCACTTTCTATCGTTCAAGACCCCCCCACCCCTTGGTTTTTGCGCAGCAACATCCTCCTAACCCTACCAGTAGCCATATTCCCCCTCCCCTTGCCTTCCTCCTCAGGCGTGGCCTCCACTGGCGTGGCCACCTCGGGCACGACCACATCCAGTGCGGCCTCCTGGTGTGATCTCCTTCTGTACTGCCTCCTTCGTCACGGCCTCCTCTGGTGCAGCCTCCTCTGGTGTGTAACTCCCCCTCCCCTTCCCACCTCACTGGACCACCTACCACCGAACCGGCCACCGCTGGTTCTCCGACCACCCCACACCACACATCCCCCTATGCTTGGAACCCTTCTCGCCAGTGTCCCAACATCCTCCGGTGCACCAAAACACATGTGCATTCCTCCCGTTCCTCATCCGAACACCTTACGAACATCCCTTTTATTTTCTAGCATAGAGAAAGCCTGACAGCCTCCTTGGAGCCTCAGTCGACCTCCCACACCCTCACTACAGGGATTAGTTGTTTGGTTTTCTGTGCGATTGATGTGTGTCAGAGTTTGCGCATCACATTTGCGAAGTTTCGATACCAGAGGATTTTGTTTTTACATATAAGTAATATTTGATAAATTAATTTGTGTCTTTGATCAATTTAGTGTGTTATTTGATTAGTTTTCTTGGTGTGAATATAGTTTTCTATGAGGTTTAATATGTTTTCTGTTTGTTTAGTTGCGTGTTTATTTGATATGAATGTTTTGATTTTGTGAAAACCCAAGCTGAGCCTTTCGTAGTGTTTTATAAACGTTTCTATTGGTTTATTATCTTTAGCAAGGGTGGAGAATTATATTTTGTCATGTTATTGGTATGAATTTGTCTTCAATGGTGGGTTTGAGTATGCAAATGGGTTAATAGTGGATATATTTTTTGTTTAAAGGGGGTTTCCTTTTAAAAAAGTGGGTATTTTTGTTTTATAAAGCGGGAATGGGGTTTCCTTTGATTTATGTGGTTCTTATTGGAAATATTTAGGCCTTCCTTTAGAATTATGTTTGAAATTTAATATTGTTAGAAATTGGTTTTCAAATGTTTATGAAATGGGTGAAGTCTTAGTTGGCCCTTGTGATGTGATATTGATTTCCCTGGTTGAACCCTCCTATTGTAGATGATGATTATGGTTTATGTGATTGACTCTTGTGTTGTAATAGATGGGTGGGTTATTAGTGCAGACCATTGGTGTGTCATTTTGAAATATTTGATAAATATTTTAAGTGTTTAATCGTTTTATTAAATTATATGTGTTGTGTGTTAGATCTCACCACGTTGGTTTTGGGGCGCGAGCTTGAGGTATCCTACATGTACATGCATTGGGTAAGACACACACACACACACACACACACACACACACATATATATATATATATATATTCCCTCTATGTACATATTCCCTCATGGTGCGGGGAATATGTGAAATTTAGCTAGGGGTGTATATATATATGTACAAAATGCATGTGCGTGTATGCGCCAAATATCGATTCGAGTGGTCATCGACAAATAATGACATTTTTGATGTATGTCCCCTATGTATATGCCTATAATTTTAATTTCATAATTTCTTGATTGTTTTAAAAATATGTGTTAAATTTATGCTATATACACATGTTAAAAATTTGGTTGTGGTTTCGTGAAATGATTATGCATTTTTTTTTGGAAATTGAAATGTATTTCTACCACCAATGGTCTTAAGTGATATTTTTTTGAAAATTGATTTCCTACATGGTTTTGAATTGGTAATTAGTATTTTTAAATGTGTTTTTCCTTTTGGAAGGTTTGTTTCAAAAAGTGTTCCCATTATGTAATTAAGATATTTTGGCACTTTAATAATGTTTTATGAAAAAGAAAAAATTCTCTTAAAAAACTACCCCTTGGTTTTTGTAA
Organism: Viscum album; assembly: GCA_963277665.1. Classification (NCBI taxonomy): domain Eukaryota; kingdom Viridiplantae; phylum Streptophyta; class Magnoliopsida; order Santalales; family Viscaceae; genus Viscum; species Viscum album. Next base: position 880,493,392 of record OY728129.1, on the reverse strand, counting down.
ATTATTTTTATGTTGAATGTGTTTTTATATTCTTAATTTTATAGTTATGAATTGTGTAACATGAAAGAATCGAGATGATCTTAAGGGGGGAGAGTGGTGGTGATAGGTTGAATGGGTTTTAGATAAAGAAAGTGTTATGTACATATATGATTACATGATAAAGATAACTCCCCACAACATGAAATAGAGCACAATGGGAAACATGGGTATCTAGGTGGGTGACCATGACTAGTACACTAGATGAAATGGTAGGGGTTCACCCCGGTTCATCTGTTAGGACGGAGGAAAAAACAATAACTAAACATATAAATTACTAAGGGTTGTAGACTTCTAAGCCATGTTTTCTAAGGTTCATGGCCTTCTAGGACACATTTTCTGAGGGTTGTGGTTTCTAATCCATGTTTCACTGAGGTATGAGGTCTCTAGGGTCCCAATTGTTATAGCTACCTATAGGGATTACCCATGGTCCTCATTTTAAACATGATTCTTGTGATGTAATTTTAATTTCAGTTGTTTCATAATTGATGTATTATTTTTGAAAAACATATTTTAATCTAAACTAGTTTCATTTAATTTTGAAAGGCTAATGTATTCATGGAAATTATTTCGAAAATGTAGTGGGAGAGAATTGATTTACATGAAATTGGAAACCTGTTACTTGAATTTTAAAAGAATGAAAAAAATTATTTTATTACGTTCTATTTTAAAACTACCATGTTTTGGATTTCATAAAAAATCCAGTGGTATAAGGCATTATTGTATCTATGCATTCCAATTGAGCACCTTGGTGCTCACACATACTTTACATTACAGTTTCAGGTCCCTCTAGTTTTGGATCTCTTTCACCGCATGTGTATTTTATGTCACATGGTGACCCATGAGATCACTTGAGGTTTATCATGTTTCTTCTTTTATTTCCCTTTCCATCGCCCAGTTGTTCAGTTTATTTTATTTTATTTATTTGGTCATTCTATTTATGTTTATTTATCTTTTCTATAGGCCAAATCATTCCCAACTGGTTTATTTTAATGCTCAGAATAAGTTGGAAGCCCATGGGGATTTGGAACACCCTTTGGGACATGTTGCAGACCGGCTCGGTTGATCAGTTCAGGGTCGACCCAGGTTGGTTCGTGACAATGACCATATTTCGACAATTTGTCTTTTATTCTTGACAACAGACCCTTATGGAGCCTTGTTTTTTAACACCATGATATTTTATAATGAGAACATTGTATTCGACAGTTTATGCAAATGGAACAGTAGGTTTGGTTGAAATTGTTTCTCTGTGATATATTATTATATATTTATATTTATATAAATTAAATATACTATATTTTATTCATTACATGAAACATTTAGTTTTGCTTTTTATCACACACAATACTCAATTTAACCTGGTTAAACACAGAACATAGTTTAATCCAAATGTAAAATATTAGTAAAATATGATTTCTAATATAGTTTTTATAACTTAGAAGTTAAATTTTTGGGTATGAATAGTAATAAATATAATATAAAAAATATTTTTATTTATTCATTTGTGATTAAATTATAATTATTTAGAAGAAAAAGAAATGTTTTCTGAAAAAATCTATTTTTTCTAAAAGATGGATTAGTCGTTCTTTGCACACATAATTGAAAATTAATTTTTACTGATTTTAGAAATTTTTTTATCAAAAAATAAATTCCATTTTTTAAATACTAATATTAAATTAAAATTAGGGTTAATTTTTTAGATTTTTCTAAAATGTTTCATTTTGTGGTGAATTGTGAACATAATTGATTTTAATTGAAAACATCCTTTTGTTTAAATAATATATAATGATAAATATTATTTTTTATAAATTTTTATTAAAGTATAATTATATATATTTTATATCGATTAATATAATTTAGGTCATTTTAATACTCTTTATATTGAATTTTCATAAAAAACATTATGACCTTTTGGACCTTTTCTTAACAAAAAACTTAGTTTCTCATCCAATTGTTTGATTAATTATAAATTAAAATATTCCACTTCTATGAATTGAAATTATAAAAAATGATTAAATATTTATAATCATCATATTTTATAATTTCAGGTAACTTCAACATAATTTTCTACCAAAATGAATACTCAATATAATAAAAATTAATTACTACAGTTGAGGTAATAATTGGAATACTCTGGGATAAACATAAAATATAAGGTTAAAAATGGCTTATGCACAATTATAAAAACTATTGGATGGATATATATCTACCATACCACATTTATGGTTCAATAATGGACCTTTTTTGACACTTTTGAGATATGAACAATAGGTGAGTACTCTATTATTTTTAAATCACAAGTGTGTCCTCTCCCCAACTTATAAAAGGCCACCAATTATTTTTTTTATTCACATATTCAAAACCAATTTTTATTGGAAAATAAATCCCAAAATAACTCCCTAAAATCTGTAAAATCATCCTATAAGACTAATTATTTTCATAAAGACAACATAGGACTGATTTAGTTAAAACCCAAGGAGGATAATTGAAGAAGATGTAATGTTCTTCAATAAGGATCTTTATTTTTTTATTTCCACAGATCATTCAATTATTAATAAAAAATGATTCTATAGTAACATAAATATATTCCATATAATGGTACTTTTTATAGCAATGTAATTACTTAAAAAAATTAACAGTTCCATTAAATGGGTTATGAAATCATCATTTGTGTGTTCGACAAACTACCACCTTGCGAACCAATTTCACCTATTCATCCATTAGCTACTTTCACAATCATGTATTATGATGAATATGAAGTGTATATATATATATCTTTTAATTTCCATTATATAGGGGATACGATAGAGTTGCTCGTGTGTGGGATAGACTAACACCTCACGATGAAATGTGGTTTTTTCATCAATAAATTTCATGGAATGAAATAAGGATAAATTTAATTAATATATGTGATATAATTGAAATAATAATGATATTAATGACACCTATATCTAACTATAAATATAATATATATCATTTTCTTTATTATTGTTTCATTCAATCAATGATGATTACATCGTTCATATACCTGTGGACAATCGCCTTCTTGAAGCATTATGACACTCTTTTTTTTCACCATAATACATGGATGACATTTATAAGTATAAAATATGGTACATATGATATTATTACCATTTTAAAAATATAATATAATACATAACTTTTTTCCATAATTATCATTTTTAAATGGGAATGTTACTCATGCGTTAGTACGACCTAGTATCGCCATGATGCTAACATAATTCAGTTATTATAACCATCATTGATGATTGGTTTTAAAAGTATAATTAAAGTATAAAAGCATTAATTATTACATGATTATTATTATGTACTTGATTATGGTATGTATTATATCCATGAAGAAGATCTTTAATGACAAAATACACATAATAAAAAAAGACTATTAGACAATTAAAACCCAAAACAATGACAATAATGAAATATTATTAATGAATGAGTGATAAGATGTTATAAAAGGATCATATATGATATTATAACTATTCATATGGTTATTTTATATGTTAATTAAATTTTTTAAATCAATATAAATGATTCTAGAAAATGTTCAACAAAAAGGAAGCTCGAGGTAATCGATTTTATCTCAATTTTCTCTCTGTTGTGACTTATTTGTCATTATACACAAATTCACTATTATGTGGTGTATATACATCACCATTGACATGTAATATCACAATTAATTCATAAATAAGGTTATTTTATGTTTGAATATAAATTATTGGATCCATGTCTTTTTGACATGAAAATTACATGGTATCAAATATTATTAAACAATCTCACTTTCTTTTGGAATTGTCAATGTTCTCTAAAGAAATTCACATTCTGGTAATCATGATTCATTTTAAAATAAATTTTAATTAAAGATATATATTATTGATTGATATAATTGATTATTTCTGATTTTTATACCATTTTTACATACTGTGTTTACTTTGAAAAGTATTTGATTATCTGGTATAATACTGAAAATTTCATATAAATTAATCAATACTTATATTTGATGAGAATACAGATTGGATCAGGAATTAAATGGATTATTTTATATAATATTAATTATTTTATCCTACAGTTAGTAGTGGGGAATAGAATTATATGTCCCCTCAAACATCAGTAGGTCTCATGAAATAAATAAGTTCTCCAAATTAAATGGATTTCTAAATATAGTTTAAAAAGTAATGTTGAAAGATACTAAGAGTAGAGGTATCATATTCCCAAGTTATGAAATACAATAATATAGAATTTACATCATTCAGAATTTAGTTATTATTATCTATTATATTTTCACAATGATATTATCTATGGATGCATTTTATTTTCAGTTTATTGATAAAATGACATGATATTTCTGTTACTTATATTTCTTTATTGATTTCGTCATATATATGCATAGAGTAATGTTATTTTACTATAATGTTTTATTAGTTATTTACCTCACTTTATTAAATATTATTTAATGTTTTATTAAATATTCCACTATACTCAACCCTTAATGTTAATGGAGTTCACCAATATTATTTTTTACTTTCCCCAGGAAATGAAGAAGATATACTTGAATGTGATTTCACAGAATATGAACATTTTAATTTGTATTTTAATATGATTTCTTGTACATTAAAAATATCAAATTTTTATCATGATTTTAAGTAGTTCTACAATACCACTAATTTTATTGGTCCCATGGGATTCAACCCATCATATATATGCCAATATAATAATGTAAGGCACCAACTCTAGGATACTATGGTCGGTGTCCTTATAGCTGGTATCAAAGGAAATCTAACAAAAAATGTAACATATATTAAGGATAAAATATAGTAGGGAACATAAAATTATGATATACTATGAGGATAATTATATAAAAACATCATAAGGTTTTGGTAAGGTATATATTATGTAGTTTTTTATAGCAATACATCACTGTTTCGATAATACAAGTGGACATAGTTCTTAAACAGACGTATCTTGATGTAATAACTCTAAAAAAGGACCACTGGTATAGAACCAACCATTAATTTTTTGTGAAAAAGGGCCTTAATGTGAACTTGTTTTGATATTCCAAGTAGATATGCTTTATATAATTCACAATTTTTTAGAAACCACTATGAATGATTTAAAAAAAATATATATATACCCAAAGAAACCATTTTTATTATTATGAGATCATCTAGGAATAAATTGTTCAATTTATGTTCATTATTTCACTATTGTTTTATTATAAATTATATTTCACAATTTTATAATCTAATATAGAATATTCCATCCTTGATAAATGACACATAGAGGGAAGAGTGGTATACATACTCATGGCCAATGTAGATATTTTTCTATTGATGAAGCTAATTCAAACGGTATATGAATTAAAAAAAATAAGGATTTATTAGGGAATCTTATTAAATTTATGACTAATAACTTCTCATGGATGGAGGATGGAGAACCCGATTAAACTGTGATGTTCGACTATATTGGTCATATTTTTGCGACCGAATCCCTAATCATTTAGTGGTACTACTAATCTAATTGTAGAGAATAAATGGATTAAATATAAGGAGAATGTATTTATGACAACAATATATAAGGAAAAGAAAAGGGTTACACTTATAATGTATTTTCACAAAGGACATGCTGATCAATGGTGGTTGTTGGTCCAAAATTCCTTAATTTAAGTGGAAATAGAACTCATGGAATGAAAATATTTTAAGGATCAATTTTTTTTAAAATATGTCCCTCAAAGGAAAAAATGAAATGAAGAGTAATATCCCTAGATTATTGAAAAATGAGAAATAAAGGATTTAAGAGTATTAACTTAACTTTACATGTTTAGAAATGTATTCTATATATTATACATGCATCATGGAGTAAAAGACTGACCATTTCATTGAATTAAATAAGCCAAGTCTCCTAAGTGCAATAGAATCTATATATTTTTTGTCAAATGATAATTTTTTTATGTGATATCAAGATAGCGAATGAATTCATTATGTCACATGGATTCAATAGGGAATAAAGAGAATAAGAGGACAAAAGATAAAACATTATATAGGGAAATAGGGTAATAATGATTTTCCACGTGAAATAATTATAGAATGAAAACCCTAGGAACTTTATTGAAGTGAATGGTAGTTTTTTATTTAGTTGTAAGGAATGTTCGTGATTCTTTTGATTTAAATGGAAAGAAATAAGTTTCTGATGATTGATGATTCAACCGTAATGATGTGGGGAATTTCAAAAAATAATTTCTTAAGTGTCATGGGAATAAAACAATGAAGAAAATAAGGTCTAAATTTAAAAATTATTACATTGATATAGTTGAAGATTAATAATAAATGTTGTGGAATATATGGTTTCTTTGAATATTTTTTCAAAGAATTTTATTGATGATATTATAGTTATAATAATTATGAAATATAAAATTTTTTTACAACAATAATATTCCAAAAGAATTTGAAAGTGTGTATTTATTAATACCATGAAAAATGATTCTATTGAAATATTAAATTATTGGAAAACACATGATTGATGAACCTTAATATATTACTAATGTTGAGATAATGATGTTGGGTTAAGGTAAATTGTATAGTGCTGACTACCATTGAACTGATTAAAGATTTGTTGAAGAAGTGGTTATGCAATCAATTATGAAATTTACAACATTTATTAATTTGTGGAATATATCCAATAATCTATGTTTTACCTATGGAATAATGAAGAATTAATTGATTCGAAAACATTTTATAGTAATCTAGGTTATTATTATATTCGATGATAATACTTAATAAAGGTATTCTAATGTTTGGTGTGTGACGACAAAATATCTAATTCATATTTTTTGGGGGATTAATGATAAGAATTATGAAATTAAATGATCTTTTTTCTATAGTTTTTCATTGTTATCCTATTTGAGGGTCATAATCTTAGCCATTTATGAAATTATTTAAGTATAATTGTCGAAGAGACATTATAGAATAATAGATTACTTCAATATATAGAAATTTATGCATACCAGATAACTTGTGCTAATAATTTTTTAATAATATTAAAAAAAATATATCAAAGTGATTACATATGATTCAATTATAGATGTTATAGTTTGTTAAATGTGAATTTTAGTATTCGAGGGATAAAAATCCATTTTGGATATTCATTTCACGGAGTTTGGGATGAATTGGATATTTATGAAGCACAAATAAAATGTTGAATGTTTTTTTATAAATTAAGAAAATTTAAATTAAGTATATTTTCTAATTTTATTAGATAGTAAGGAAATTATTAATCTCTAGTAAAGAGATATTAGAACAAAAGTTCATCCTAATACATTAATGTATGTTAAAAAATTATCTTTTAAATCATCATAGATATATGTATTGGGTTCCATTAACATTACATTGATCATTTAATAGCTTGTGATCAATGAACTCTATAACACTCTATACTTATTTATGTTTTTCATTTGTATCCATATATTCACTTACTAATAATGTTCACTTATATAGTAGCCTAGTTATTTGTTATTTAGTATGACCATGTTACTTAAATTTCTTTCTTATTAAGGGGATATTTTTTTTACTATTTTTATGAAGTGAGTTTTTCAATAATGGTATTTCCAAATATCAAACCTTTTACTACCAAGATAATGATTAAATTATGTGGACACAATTTATTTATGGTGTGTAGAATATAACACCCCAATATTTTTTAGTAAAAACAATTTTTTCAATACAGTATGCCATATGGAACACCATTATTAGAGGAAAATATAACAGCAAGAGACACTATGTTATATATATATATATTATTAAATAAATTAAAATTCATCAATAGTTTTTGTTATATGCAACAAAATTTTTATCTTTCGTTACACATAACACTTTTTTTAACTTGTGTTACATGAAACACCAAGTTTAAACGAAATATGAAATATTATTAATATACTATTTTATAATAAAATAGTTATCACCTATCCAAAAAATTGGAGCTTATGAATAGTACTAACTAAATTATTAAAAACATGGTTATATATTTATTTGTAAAAAAATAGGAATCATTTATAAGAATTTTTTTTAAACTGTATTTTTTCGAAAAGGTTGATTATTCGCACTTTTGAAAATAATATGAAACTCATTTTTAAAACATTTAAAATTTTTTATGAAAAAATAAACACCATTTTTGAAATAATAATATCCAAATTTTTAATGTGTGAATTATTAATATTTTTTGTAGAGTTTAATTTTTTGATGAACTGCGAAAAATATTGGATTTTAATTGCAAAATTAATATTTGATTAAATAATTTATAATAATAAACTTTGAATAAATTTTTTAATGAAAAATTATTTCAATTTTATTTCAATTAATCCTGTCATGACCCCCTCCCACCAAAGATGCCCCTACTAAGTTGGAAATGGTAAATGAGAGATAATGACCCCTGAGTCCCGCCTCTAGTAGGCCCCGAGGTGGCGACTAGCACCAAGGGTATGAGTTTTCACAAATATGGGAGGCATTACCCTTTTTATTATTTTGGATCGGGAAATAGGACAAGTCAAACACCAAAAAAGAACAAGTGTATATAAATAAACCAAAACCAATCCCACATGCATGTTTAACCAATTTTATAACAATGCACAAGTAAAATAAATCTCAAAGTAAAATACCAAAAGAAACAAGTGTACAGTAACTGCAACAACTCCAACTGTCCCAACTAGTAGGGTCCCACACGGCCCTGGTAGTCCTTCTGGAAACCTGAAAGCAAACATAGGGTGAGCATAAAAGTATTATCATTAGGGAAACATAAAGCTCCCGTGCACAGGTGGGGATACATCCTAATGTCCCATGATAACAACAGAAGAAACCTAGCAAGAAATTCTATCCACCCAACCTCACCAGCCACAATCACCAAAAACACAATCACAACAGGTAGTAGTATATAAGAAAAAGAGTATTGGGTACCCCTCACCATTCCCCATTAGTTAGCTTCTCTTCCTAACGGCGAACGTCATGACGCTGCCACACTCTCCCCGCCCGCACTCACCTGGGCCTCACAACCACGTATCCCGCCCGCACACACATGGGCCTCCCAACCACGTATCCCGCCCACACACACCTGGGCCTCGCAACCACGTACCCTGCCCGAACACACCTGGGCCTCACAACCACATATCCCGCCCGCACACACCTAGGCCTCACAACCATGTATCTCGCCCGCACACACCTGGGCCTCATCCCGAAGATTCTTGGGAAACAGTAAAACCTTCCCGAAGAGTCCTGGGATAAATCCACCCTAATCGAAACCTACCAGAAGGGTCTTGGGTTTAAGGTCGCCACAAGCCATCATAGCCTAGGGGAGAAGGCATAGGAAGGAGCTAGTAACTAAGGGGAAAACACCCTCTCCCATGAAATTGGAGTGTTCAGCACTAAGTTCTCAACATGGGTGCGGAGCGATAAAACACTGAGATACATACATACATACATATATATATATATATACCAAACACTGAGCCCAACCTATGGCTTCTAAACAGAGAAACTGAGCATGTACCTTGGCACTACTACTACGAAGCATGCATATAACAAGCAACCCCAACCCCATTTATTTTTTCATGTTTCAACAGAATTAGTTTAATAGTTCCTTAACTACTGGGCAACTATCCATAACCAACCACATCGATCATTCGTAAAACATATCCCTGCCATCTAAAAATCAAGTTAGGAAAACATAGGCAGTACAAAAAAACCTTCTTATCAACCAACCCATTGATTATTAATCCCGTTCCATTACCATGACCCACCATTCATTAACTCCCCCACTTTTATTTATTATTCACAACCCATAGTTCGTTCACATTCCAACCCATCCCTGAAGCCCCGCTGCTAACCACCATAACCACAACCGCATCGTACATCATTATCCCTTTAATACCACTTATCGCAGCCCCGCTACCCATCACAAACATAACATTCACAACAACCCACAACCAAGTCAATCGCAGCCCTGCTGCTCTCCCGATCCACAAAAACCCACAAAACACCCCCACCACATGCCACGTATCCAAGCCAACACCGACATGTTCATTATTCCATTTTGTTCAACCGGGGTGATCACACAAGGGTTCCAGATTTTAAATCAGCCAACTTTACGTGATTAACCAAATTCCACATTCAAAAAAGTTCCATTCAAAAAAAAAACAGTCTAGAAGATAGTGAAACATTTAATTGCGCAAGAAAAGGCCCCCAACTACTGTGATTTTCAGTAGGCATAAGCCTATTCAATTCATAACAAATCAATAGGATAAACAACGATAAACATAACAACTTTCCCATCCCCATTCTTTAACTATTTATTATCATTATTTAATGGTTCAACTGTTTCTCATGAAAACAAGAGGATACCCACCCCACATGATGCACAAATTAGAGAGACAAAGGTAAGATCCCTACCTCAACAGGTTCTAACCAGAACACTCCCCCAGTTCAAATTTAGAAGATGTCCGTTGGTGTCCGTCACTTTTTTCAAGTCCTAGAAAAACCTCCTTGGGTGGAAGTTGGAAAGGAAAGGCCGAAGGAAAGACCACGGATCCAAGCTCAGAAGTTGCGCCTCGTCGTCACAATCCCGTGGCCACAGACGGATCGTAAATCGGAGCTCGTACAAAGAAGTTATTGAAGAAAGATCCTTTGAGACTCTTGGGAGAGCTCTGCTCAGAGGAATGGGGAGGAGAGGAGTGAGTTGAAAAGGATTAGGGGACCCCTCCTTTTATAGGCGAGAAAAGGAAAAGTACACGGCGTGTACTCGGCCATTTCACACGGTCTCCATGCGGCTTCCAACACGACTCCGCAACCGTTGACTAGTCAACACACATTTTGAGGGTAATGCATATGCAGGGAATGACTACACGGCGTGTAGTTTGGACACACGACTTATACCCATTTATTTGACATGGAAAAGAAACATCTCAAACATGGAACACGACCGTTGAATAGTAATGTGTACGTGGGGAAGGACTACACGGCGTGTAGTACTGGACACATTGCATATACCCATCTATTACACACAGTAAGGAAACGACCTTCAACATAGGGTATAATCGGCGAGGGGGTACACGATGTGTACTCACAGTACATGGCATGTAGTTTCAAAATTCTAAAAAGTGTGGAAAAAGTCCATTTTACCATCCAGAGCACTTCGTGACCTGATTTTTGACAATGGAATGGGCCGGAGAGGTCCGGGCCATTACATCAGATACCTATTAAAAACATTCTCATCATCGAGAATTCAAAAACCAACCCAGAGGAAACCCAACAAGATACCTCTTAGGGTTCTCATTATAACAGGAACCCAACCAATAACCCTAATCAATGGTTTTAGGAATTCCCTCTCCTATGTCAAGATATTATCCACTTTAGGTGGCACTAACTCGCTTTCACGGGTTTAATCACTTCCTCATTAATGTGTCTCGATTAAGAAATGGGTCTTCCCACTTTCATACATTAGGATTTTCCAACTTACATTTCCCCCAACACCATACAACCAACACACTACCCGAACATGTGGTTTGGGGAAAATTCCTTTTCCTATGTCGAGATATTATCTGCTTTAGGCAGAACTGACTCGCCCGCACAGGTTCAATTGCATCCGCATTAATGAATCTCGATTAAGGATCATGTTTTTTCCCGTTACCCACACATCCGGACATGTTGCACATTACCAAGGAACAAGGAAACAAAAGGTCTCATAAGCGACATGCCAAGCATTCCATATACCAAAGGTATAGAGTATAACATCAACACAGAGCTCATAAGAACAAGGGAAAACAGAAGTCAAAACAACTCTGGGTACTGAGCGTGCATCTGGGTCTCCCACTCCCAAGTGCTCTCCTCAAGGCCACCATGCCTCAACAACACACGAACCAATGGAATGGTTCATCCACGGAGCACCTTCTCTTTACGATCCTCGATTCTGAACGGTCATTCCTCGATGGTCGCGTCGTCTCCCATATCTATCTCTCCCCAGTAGATAATGTGAGAGTCATCGTGTAAGTACCGATGAAGATGGGAGACGTGGAAGATGTCATGAAACTTCTCCAACTGAGGTGGCAGGACCAGATGATAAGCCACCTCGCCGACTCTCTTTAGCACCTCAAAAGGTTCGATGAACCTAGGTGAGAGCTTGCTCCCATTCCCAAACCTCCACTACCCCCGTCAAGGGGAAACCTTCAAGAACACATGATCTCCCACCTCAAACTCCAAGGGCCTCCTCCGACGATCAGCATAAGACTTCAATCGGTCCGGAGCCACTTTCATCCTCTCACGTTCAAGCTGGACATTCTCAGTGGTTCTTTGCACTACCTCTGGCCCAAGAGCACCTATCTCACCATCCTATTCCCAAACAATGGGTGAATGACATGGTCTTCCATACAGAGCCTCAAATGGTGCCATGCCAATAGTAGAGTGGAAGCTGTTGTTGTAGGCGTTCTCTACTAAAGGCAACTGTCGTACCCATAATCCTCCGAAATCTAGAACGCATGCTCGCAGCATGTCCTCCAATATCTGGATAGTCCGATCTATTTGTCCATTGGTTTGGGTGTGGAAAGCAGTGATAAGGCATAGCTGGGTTCCAAAAGCATGCTATAACCCCCTCCAGACTTGTGAGGTAAACTGAGTATCCCGATCTGAGATGATTGTCTTTGTAACTCCATGCAGCCACACAACCTCATCTACGTACCTCTGTGCTAAGGTACTCACTGGGCTTGACTCCTTAATTGCTAAGAAGTAATCTGATTTCGTTAGTCGATCCTCCACTACCCAGATAGAATCATAACCACCCTGAGCTCTGGGTATTCCTGTGACGAAGTCCATTGAGATGTCATCCCACTTACACTCAGGGATATCTAAAGGATGCAACAAACCACTGGGAACACGGTTTTTAGCCTTCACTTGATGACACACTAGGCATTTAGCCACAAACTCCGCCACTTCCCATTTCCCCACGGGCCACCAAAACTGTTCCCTCCAGACTCAGTACATTTTCGAAACTCCTGGATGTACCACCAAGGATGATCTATGGAACTCACGGAGAACTCCCTCACGCATCACCTCCGGAACAATAAACCATCCATGGAAAAGCATCCGATGTTGGCTGTCCTCTGACCATCCTTCTGAAGCGTTCCCATGATCGACACGATCCCGCATCACTTCCGCCTCGGAGTCCCCCCACTGTGACTCTCCCACCTTCTGCAATAAGGAGTACTGCACCGTCATCTGAATCAAACAGCCTCTAACACCTTCTACCCTTGCATCCAAGTGCAAGGAAGCCAACTCTGCCATCGCCTTCCAAGCATCAGCGGATTCCTGAACCACTTCTTGATGCGACTTCCTGCTCAGGGCATCAGCCACAACGTTTCCCTTAACTTCAGTGTAAGAGATCTCAAAGTAATAGTCTTCGAGAAACTCGACCCATCTCTGCTACAGCAAGTTCAGGTCATGCTGGGAGAAGATATAATGCAAGCTCTTGTGATCTGAGATGACCACAAAGCACTCCCCAAAGAGGTAATGTCGCCAAAACTTTAGTGTGAACACTACTGCTGTAAGATCTAGGTCATGGGTGGCATAGTTGCGCTTGTGAGGGTGGAACTACCTAGACCCATAACAGATCACTCCCTTATTTTGAATCAGCAAGCACCCCAGACAAAGGCTAGAAACATCACAAAACACCTCATACAACAATGCTTCCTCTAGTAACCTGTGTACGGGAGCACTGACCAACTTCTCCTTTAGGTAGTCGAAAGCATTCTGGCACTACTCGCTCCATAGGAAGACATGGTTCTTCCTAGTCAAAGCTGTCAATGGAGCAGCAAATCAAGAGAAGTCCGAAACAAACCTCTGATAGTAACCTGCTAACCCCAGGAAACTACGAACTTCTACCACGCTCTTGGGTGCCGCCCAAGAAACAACTGCTTCCACCTTCGACGGGTCTACTGACACTCCATGCTGAGACACTACGTGCCCAAGGAAGTGCACTACTTTTGTCAAGAACTGACACTTAGACAATTTCCCGTAAAGCTGGTGGTGTCGAAGGACTTCCAAGACTGCCCTGAGATGCTCAACATGCTCTTATTCTCATCGTGAGTAGATCAGGATGTCATCGATAAACACAACGAAGAACCAGTCCAGAAACTCTCAGAATACAAAGTTCATAAGTCCCATGAACACAGCCGGTGCATTCGTAACTCCAAACGGCATCACTAAAAACTCAAAGTGCCCATACCTGTACCTGAAAGTCATCTTCAAGATGTCACTGTCCTTTACCCTAAGCTGATGATATCCAGATCATAGATCAATCTTAGAAAACCAAAATTCTCCCCTCAGTTGGTCGAAGAGATCATATATCCTTGGAAGGGGGTAACATTTATTGACTGTTACCTAGTTCAACCTTCGGTAGTCTATGCATAGACTGAGACCACCATCTGCCTTCTTCACGAACAAAACTGGAGCACCCCATGGCAATACGCTGGGTCAAACAAAACCCTTATCCATTAGATCGTCAATATGAATTCACAACTCCCGCAACTCCGAAGGTTCCATCCGATAAGCGGCCATCGAAATCGGACGGGCACCAGGCAATAAGTCTATCCCGAACTCAACGTCACATCGGGGGGGGGGGGGGGGTAGAGTCACAACCTCCTTGTGAAAAAGATCGAGGAACTCCCCAACAACCTCTGGGATATCCATCATCTCTGTATCATCTAGAACCACAGATAACCCACCTAAAAAGGAAAGGAGAGGCTTCACATGCCGGCATCTACATGATATCTCCTCTCGGAAACAAAAGATACGCGCTGCCCATCCACGCCGGAGAACATGACTCTTCTCCGGAAGCAGTCGATAACTGCACTAAAAGAAAACAACCAGTCGGAGCCTAGGATGACATCGTATGGTTGCATCTGTAATAGAAGAAGGTCCCCACTAGATTGATGTTTTCCCAATGTAATCCCACATCCCAGGAAAACACAAGATACGCTGTTCTGACCTCCAACTGGTGTACTCAGCACCAAGGTTACAGAAAGTCTCTCTATATCTAGACCCAAAGCATGGGATAGACCGGGTGCTAAAAATGAGTGCAAAGATACCTAATCAAACAAAGTAGAAACAAGAGTGCTAAACAAACAAATCGTACCTCTCACTACCTCTGGTCCTGCTGGAGCTACCAACTCTGCTGCGTGTAACTGTCCACACCCAGCTCCTCTTCTTATTTGATGACGTCCAGGTGACATAGTTGTATGGTAAAAAAAGAACGCCTAAGCCCAAGTAGAAAGGAAATTTCTCAAGGTTTTATTTTATCATTTTTATTTCAATTTCATTCCTAGAACATCCATATCAAGTAAAACACAATCATGATGATTCATGTACCTTCCCTAGGGTCTCTACACTGAAATTAATGTAGTATTACTTGGTCGTTTGGTAGGCTAAGAATCCTTGCATCGGATCACGGGGGGCCCTAAAATCCCATGTCTTGGCATGTCTTCCATGGCCTACGTCACGCTCCCAGATTAACTAAAACTGTTTCCCTACCATCCAATGCAATCCTCACTGTGCCTAACTCTAGACTCCATCCTATCTCTCAACCCTCATCCTCTGATACCATTATGTCATGACCCCCTCCCACCAAAGATGCCACTCCTGAGCTGGCATTGGTGAAATAGAGATAATGACACCCGAGTCCCGCCTCCAGTAGGCACCGGGGTGGAAACTAGCACCAAGGGTATGAGTTTTCACAAATATGGGAGGCATTACCCTTTTTATTATTTAGTATCAGGAAATATGACAAGTAAACCACCAAAAAAGAACATGTGTATATAAATAAACCCAAACCAATCCCACATGAATGTTTAAACAATTTTATAACAAGGTACAAATAAAAGAATGCTCAAAGTACAATACCAAAAGACACAAGTGTACAGTAACTACAATAACTCCAACTGTCCCCACTAGTAGGGTCCCGCACGACCCTGGTAGTCCTCCCGGAAACCTGAAAGTAAACGTAGGGTGAGCATACAAATATACTCAGTAGGAAAACCTTAATCTCCCGTGCACAGGTGGGGAGACATCCTAATGTCCCGTGAGAACAACAGAAGAAACCTAGCAAGGAATTCTATCCACCCAACCTCACAAGCCACACTCACCAAAAACACAATCACAACTAGTAGTAGTATATAAGAACAAGAGTATTGGGTACCCCGTACCATTACCCATTATTTAGCTGCTCTTCCTAACAGTGAACATCCTGACGCTGCCACACTCTCCCTGTCTGCACACACCTAGGCCTCACAACCACGTATCCCGCCCCCACACACCTGGGCCTCACAACCACGTATCCCGCCCACACACACTTGGGCCTCGCAACCATGTATCCTGCCCGCAGACACTTGGGCCTCCCAACCACGTATCCCACACGCAAACTCCTGGGCCTCATCCCGATGATTCTTGGGAAGCAGTAAAACCTACCCGAAGAGTCTTGGGCTAAAGCCACCCTAATCGAAACCTACCTGAAGGGTCTTCGGTGTAAGGTTGCCTCAATCCATCACATCCTAGGGGAGAAGGAGCAGGACGGAGCTTGTAACTAAAGGGAAAACACCCTCTCCCATGAAATAGGAGTGTTCGACACTAAGTGCTCAACATTGGTGGGGTGCGATAAAACACAAAGATACATATATATATATATATATATATATATATATATATATATATATATACCAAACGCTCAGCCCAACCTATTTCTTATAAATAGAGAAACTGAGAACGTGCCTTGGCAATGCTTCTATGAAGCATGCATATAACAAACAACCCCAACCCCATTTAGGTTTTCATGTTTCAACAGAATTAGTTTATTAGTTCCTTAACTACTGGGAAACTATCCACAACCAACCACATCGATCGTTCGTAAAACATATCCCTGCCATCCACAAATCAAGTTAAGAAAACACAAGCAGCACAACAAAACCTTCTTATCAACCAACCCATTGATTATTAATCCTGTTCCATTACCATTACCCATAATTCATTAACTCCCACACTTTTTTTTATTATTCACGACCAATTGTTCGTTCACATTCCAACCCATCCCTGCAGCCCCTCTTCCAACCACCATAACCACAACCGCACCGTACATCATTATCCCGTTAATACCACTTATCACAGCCCCACTGCCCGTCACCAACATAACATTCACACCAACCCACAACCAAGTCAACCGTAGCCCCACTGCTCACCCGATCCACAACTACCCACAAAACACCCCCACCACATGCCACATATCCATGCCAACACCCACATGTTCATTATTCCATTTTTTTCAACCGGGGTGATCACAAAAGGGTTCTAGATTTTAAATCATCCAACTTTATATGATTAACCAAATTCCAAATTCAATAAAGTTACATTAAAAAAATGGTCTAGAAGATAGGGAAACTTTTAATTGCACAAGAAAAGGCCCCTAACGATCGTGATTTTTAGTAGGCATAAGCCTATTCAATTCATAACAAATCAATAGGATAGACAAAGATAAACATAACAACTTTCCCATCCCTGTTCTTTAACCAGTTATTATCTTTATTTAATGGTTCAACTATTTCTCTTGGAAACAAGAGGATACCCACCCCACATGATGCAAAAATTAGAGAGGTGAAGGTAAGATCCCTACCTCAGAAGGTTTTGATCACAATGCTCCCCCGAATCAACTTTAGAAGACGTCCGTCGGCGTCCGTCACTTTCGTCGAGTCCCAGAAAAACCTCCTCGGGTGGATGTTGGAAAGTAAAGGCCGAAGGAAAGACAACAGATCCAAGCTCAGAAGTTTTGACTCATCGTCACGATCCCGTGGCCACTGACGGTTCGTAAATCAGAGCTCATACAGAGAAGTTATGGAAGAAAGAGACTTCGAGTCTCTTGGGAGAGCACTGCTCAGAGGAATGGGGAGGAGAGAAGTGAGTTGAAAAGGAGGAGGGGACACCTCCTTTTATAGGTGAGAAAAGAAAAAGTACACGATGTGTACTTTATGGTACACGGTGTGTACTCGGCTATTTCACAAGGTCTCCACGCGGCTTCCAACATGGTTCTGCGGCCGTTGACTGGTTAACACATAGTTTGAGGGTAACGCATATGCGGGGAAGGACTGCACGACGTGTAGTTTGGACACACGGTGTGTACCCATTTATTTCACATGGAAAAGACATGGATCCAATAGTGAACAAGACTGTTGACTGGTAACACGTACGCATGGAAGGACTACACGACATGTAGTACTGGACACCCGGTGTGTACCCATTTATTTCACACAGTAAGGAAACGACCTTCAACATGGGGTATACTCAGAGAGGGGGTACACGACGTGTACTAACACTACATGACGTGTAGTTTCCAAATTCTAAAAGGTGTAGAAAAAGTCCATTTTACCCTATAGAACACTTCATGACCTGCTTTATGACAAAGGAATGGGCCGGAGAGGTCCGGGCCATTACAAATCCAAATTAGGTAATTTTAGTGATTCTCACTTTGAATTTTGATATAAAACCATTATAAAATTTGGACCTTTTCTTATTAAAAACTTGCATTCCCATCACGTCTACGAGATTAATTTTAAATTAACAATTTCCAATTATATGAGTTTAATTTTTAAAAAATCATTTCATATTTGTAATTATAAAAATTAATAAATTATAATAAGGAGAGAATTTTTTGACCAAATTCAATAGTGAATTTTGTAAATGTAATTGACCATAATTAGGGTAAAAATTGGTTTACCCGGGAGTTAAGACATAAAATATAAGGGCAAACAATACATTTGAGGTTTTCTAAAAACTATTTCATGGACATAATTATACTTTTATACATATAATTTTAGATAATTAATCATTATGTATCCCTTCAAAATTTGAAAAATGTGGGATAACTCAATTATTTTAAAAAAATCCTAATTTGTCCTCTCCTCCACTTATAAAAGGAAATCAACATTACTCTGTTATTTACACCATAAAACCTATTTTGATATAAAAATAATTTCCCAAATAACATTAAAACATCCCTTATCTAATCCTAGAACCATTATTTTGGGAAAAAATCCATCCTATCGAGGAATTAGTGCAAACCCAAGGAGGATACGTGAAGAAGAGATATTGTTCTTCTTTGTCCGTTTTTATTTTATTCCATTATACAACTATATAATTTAATTTTAAATCAAGATGATATAATAATATAAGTATATTACATATATTGAGACGTTTTTCTAATAATTACATGTCCTATAATTATCTATAAATCTATCAAATGGGTTAAGAAATCATCATTCAGGTGTATAGAGGATTATCACCTCATGAACCAATGTCATTCGTTCCTCCTTTACCAACTTCATGGTTGGGTATGATGAAATATATAAACTATATATTTGATATTTATTACATATTTATACATATTTAGTTATTATATCATATATATATTTCTAATTTCCATTAAAAAATGGGTACGATAACGTCACTCAGGTGTACAGTACACTATCGCCTCATGTAGCGATGCGAATAGTCTTTCAATAACACTTTACATAGAATTAATTAAGGGTTATGTATATAATTATATGTGATATAAATGTATTAATTATTAAATTCATTAAATATTTATCATTCTAGAGAGATAATATTTATTATATTCTTTCAGAATGTTTCACTCACAAAAAAACGACATCACTGTCTGTGTACACGTGGGATATCGCCTTCACGAAGCAACGTGCCGATAGTTTCTTCAGAAAACAACATTAATGATAGATATAGGAATCAAATATGATATATATTATATTATTGTAATTATATAATGAAAATATAATACTTAAATTATTTCCATAATGATGATTGACATAAAAGAATGTTACTCATGCGTATATACGACCTACAATCTCCACGACATAACATTCTTCATTTTTCATAACCATCATTCAGGATGGATTTTAAAAGTATAATTGATGTATAAAAATGAAAATTATTTAATGATTATTATTATTTAGATGATTAATATATTAAATATGTGAAAAAACTGATTCATTAATGATAAAACAATTTTAAGAAGAAAAGATAATTAATACAAAAACAATAAAAATAATGAAATATTATTAATGAACCGTTTATCATATTTTATTAAATTATGATTTATGAAATTATAAATATTTATATAGTTATTTTTTTTAATTTCTTGTTTAAAATAACTATAAAATTGGTTAAATCACATTCATCCAACTGTTTGTTTGAGGAAAGGTATTTCATCACCATTTACATTGCATTGAGATTTATTTCTTTTAATGAACCAATTAAATTTTATGTTGCACATATATTTCCCCATTAAAATTTAATATCATGATTCATTCAAACATTATGGTATTGAATGACTAAAATTTTATTATTTCATCCAAGAACATTTAACATTAAAATTATCAAGTGGTAAAAGTCTGTGAACTATCTCACTTTATTTTGTGATTGTTAACATTCTCATGAAAAAATAAATTTATTATAATCATATATCATTGGTAATTAATATTAATTTAATTATAAATATTTTGAATGATGTATATTATTATTACTTAAATCACGTTCAATTTTTTTAGAATATTCTTCTATTAATAATTATATCATTAATTGTGGGAAATAATGAATTTTTTTTATCTTTTACTGAATAAAAATATTTTATTATAAGAATATTGATTCATTAATTATATTTATTATTAGATATAAGATGAATGATTTGGACATATAGTGATGGGTGTGGACCATCATTAAAAATCCACACAATTCATCTATAGGTCTAATGAGAAAATTCATTTGGCTAAATTAAACGGGGCTATACCTATAGCTTGAACAATATTGAGAAAGGTATTGATAGTAGAGTTATTATGTACCAAATAAATGATGTCCATTAATAATTCATTGATTTCATTCAGAAATAATATATTATTATCCATGATATTATCACAATGATATTATATGTGGGTGAATTTTAGTCCATTTATATTGATTAAATGACATGATTTATCTCTTATTTTCCATAATATTTATTATGCATTATATGCTCATAGAATCATGATATTTAAATGGACTAGTTTTTCAGTTATTTACATTGATATACTGATTATTATTTAATGTTTAATGAGTTCTTTCAATGTACACAACCATTATAATGAATTTGATATCATGATTATTTAATTTATTTTCCCTAGGATATGAACAAGAGATCATTGATTTTGTTTTCAAGGATGACGATAATTTTATTTTGTTATTCACTATGTTTAAAATTATATTCCCAATGTAAAATGGGTATAATATAAGTGTCTGGTTCTATAAAACAAATAAAATTAATTCCCTTCAGGATTTGACCCATTGTATCAATTCCAGGGTAATAAATTAAGGCACTAGATGTGTGCTATTAAGGTTAGGGTCATTAATTGTCTCATTTGAAAACCATGTATTCCGAGTTTTTTAAAAAAAATTAAAAGTGTCCCACTAAAAATACTTAATAAAGGCTACATACTATCTCCTCCTACTCAATCCTAAAAAAACCACCATTTTAGAAAATACCTACCCAAATTACTTCCTTACTCTCATCCTATAACCCTTAGTTTTTCATAAATCAATTCTATGAATCCTTTTTGGAAAACCTATGATGTTTTAAGAAGAAGAGATAATGTACATAATGAGAGTTTTATTTTACCTCTTCCTCAACCAAATAAAATTATTCTTAAACCATGTTTTCTTAATTAAATCTGTACCTTACACACAATGAGATGTTATTATGTTAATGGGATAACCTAAATCATTCTTGTCATCCATCAAATAGGGTTATAAAATCATCATTTGTGTGTAAAGTGGACTACCACATAGTAAACCAATGCACTTATTTTTCCATCACCATCATTAAAAGATTTATTTAGTGATATATTTAACTAATTTAAATGATATTTATATTATTATCATACTTCTGGAATTGTTGTATCACATATACCTTCTTAATTTTAATTTTGTGAGGGAGACAATAATGTCGCTTGTGTGTATGGACGAAAACCACCACACAAAGCGATGTGATTCATTTTTTCTATTACACAATACATGGAAGGTAGTAATTAATAATTAATAAATGTAATATTTATTATCTATCCATAATTTTGGATATATAATATATTATCTAACATCTTACCTTCAAATCATTTATAAAATAGAAACATCTCTCATGAGTACATGTAGATTATCACCTAGATTTAGTGATGTGAAATGATTTTTAATTTTCATGGATGTTAATAAGGATTTATTTTATTATTATAAATTATATAAATAACATATATATTATTCATTAATGCCATATTAATATTTATTTAATATTTTTTTCTACCCAACTATAAAAATAGAAACAACTTTCAACTATATATAAGGTATACAATATCCATGAATAGTGTAATATGTTTTTATATAAAACAATTATGGATTAATAAAATTAAATATATAACATTTATATATTATATTTATATAATGTTTAATATTATGGATAATATTTAACCATGATCAAATTACATTGATCTATATTATTAAACCAAAACATACTTGAATGATGAAGAAATTATCACCCGAAAAAATGATTTTTACAAACAATTGTTAATAAATGAGATAGAAAATACTGTTATTAAATAGTATATTAATGATATATGTTAGTGTGGTTATTTAATATATTCTTAATAAAACTATAATTATTATATCGGAGGTTCAGACACATATGAAGGAAGTCAAAAATAGGCAATGGATTCTCTTCTCACTTTTACTTCTATGAGGTATATGCCATATTGACAACTTATTTCTATTATGTAGTGTATATAATTACCAATTTATATGTTATGTCATGACTATATTTATCTTAATTGTATTTTTTGTTTCATAATATTTCATTTATTTTATGGGTATTATGATTCCAATGTTACCAAAGTGGTGAGAGTTTATTTTATAATCTCTTTATTATTTTATATTATTTATATTTACTTCTACCCTCATAGAATTATTTTATATTATTATCTTAAAATCAATCAATCTGAATCATTTATGGTTATTCATGAACATTTTGATGTAATAGTACTCGTTCAACCCTCATTTTCAGTTAAAAATATTGTGGAAATGTTTTTTAAAAAATTCAACTTTCTTTATATCTTCATTTAGAAATCATTTTTCATCCATACAACAGTATTCTAAAAAATTTTTCTAAAATATTTTTAACCATTTAATACTAATATATTCATTTCTTTTTACCTACTTATAATTTTTACAATTTTTTTTAAAAATATTAATTTATTTTTCAATACAATTCATGTATGGATTCTACAAAAAATGTAAAAGGAATCTTTATTTTAGCATGAACTACATGAAAAAAATATTCCTCCATCATGACTAATAAATGTTTTAATTAATATTTTACATGTTTTAATTTTTTCAATGAATAGTTTTTTCAAAATCATTCATGAACATGTTATAAAAAAAGTGGTTTTCAATACATGACAGTTATTTTAACCAAAACAAATTTAAGTATCTTTTCATTGTACTTATAATAATCACTAAAAAACCCAATATTTTACTTAGGATCCACTGAGTATATATTATATTGATACCATCATTATTATTTTCTATATGATTAGTGATAATTTTGAATATGAATGTAATAATTTATTCCCATTCACCATTTTACTCTGGATGGTTTATGATTGTATATATTAATTGGGTTATGCATTAACATTTTGTATGTTAGATTATCAATATGAATGTTAATGTTGATTATGTTTCACAAATTTAATATATAGAATGAATTGGACATGGTATGTTATGGTAGAGTCCCACTATATCCTATTGATGGAATGGTGGGTCACAAGAGATAATCAAGATTGGAAATTTAACCAAATCCTTTTACAATTATTTATATATCTAATAATAATGAATTAATGATATGTTTTATATTCTTGAAGTCATAATTTATATATTTAATAATTTATTTATTGTTATTCATGAAATTATTAGATTATTTATAATATCAATGTTCAACTTTTCAAGCTTATGTGATTATTTATAGGTAATTACATGATCATAATTTAGTCATTCCTTATTTTCATCCAATAATTGATTAAATGACATATTTTTCTATTAATTACCTTCCCTTATTGATTCTACATTATTTATTAATTTCATATGATTTACAATTAATCTTATTAAGCATCTGATATCACCACTTTCTTATGTTTTATTTTACCTAGGGTTTAAGGAACTGGTTTTTGGTTAATATTCAGGGATAAACTAGAAGGAATAATTGATATCTCAATGAAAATACAGTGTGAATTTTTTTATTTCAATTATAATAATTATATTATGTATGTATAATGTTTAAAAAGGCTACTAAACTATTCAATACATCATGATATTATTTTTTTTATCTTAGGATTATATATTGTAGTAGAAACTAGTTCTGGGATACCGGGATTGGGGTCACTATAGTTTTTGTTAGGGTAATTTTACATAATACATTGGGTACTATATTTTGTAATACATATATTAGGGAATATAACCCTATGATAGTAATTGAGGATATGTTTACAATAACATCCTAATAATATGTTTAGATATTTTTTATGTGGGTTTTCTTATTAATTCATCCCTATTTGGGTACTGAAAATATATGTGGACCTAGGAATGATGTTCCTTGGGGTAATGACTCTGAATAGTGTACATTGGGATCGACCTGACCTTCACATGGTGTGGAAAAAATGGTCTTACTTTAAACATAGACTGAAAATCGTGGGGTATGTACTTAGAATAATTCACATTATCTTTAAAAACCATGTTGAAGGATTTGAAAATAAATATATCCCCAAAGAAACCATTTTTATGAATATCATATTTCTTATGTTTAAATTATGAAATTTATGTTATGTGTTTCAATAGTTTTTTATTCCAAATTATGCTTCACAATGTTATGATCTAATATAGTGTATTCTATTTTTTGAAATGGATCCTAAAAGATATTATGCAAACCCTATCATTTAATATAATCCATAGAGTTAGAATGATCATTTTATTGATAAGCATAAGATATTATTTTAAAGGAAACTAGTTATTCAAATTACCTCATCATATAAGGACATACTTTTACATGATATCCAATGATAGAAATAGTTCTATATATACTATGGATTCAAAGGGAAGACATTGAATAAGATGATGAAAAAGGAAACAATGGTTAAGGGGAATATGGGAAATGATGGATTTCATACATGATATAATTATCTAAATAATCACAAATATATCTACCTGATGTGAATGGGTTTTTTTAATTGTGGACAGAAAGTCAACCATGATCAAAATTTCAAGAGATTGAGAGAATTTGTCAATGTTTAATGATTCAAATATAATGGTATGGGACACTAATAAAAATAATTCCCCAAGAATTAAAGGAAATTACCTTAAAAGAAGACAAAGAATCCAGATCAATACATATTCTATTTCAACAGATGAAGTGGAATGGTTAATGTGCTTGTGTTTGGATTAAGGAATTATGATATAGTAGTAGTTAATCAATTATATTATGGGTATAATAGTCATGAAATTTATAAGTGCGTTATTTTATTATTATTTTTATAGGATTTTAGATCATATGTGAAATGGTTTTAATAAGAAATAAATGTGATCAAGTGACATGTATATTCTATTAGAGAATAAAATTATTAAGGGTGGATAACCCTCAATATGTTCTCATTTTTGATATAATAATGATATGTTAATGGGATAGTCTTTTTGAACCCAAAATTGATCATTGGTTTGATGTTTGATGTTTTGTTTAATAGAGTTTACTACAAGTAT
The DNA here is from genome assembly GCA_963277665.1 of Viscum album. NCBI lineage: Eukaryota > Viridiplantae > Streptophyta > Magnoliopsida > Santalales > Viscaceae > Viscum > Viscum album. Next base: position 880,467,443 of record OY728129.1, on the reverse strand, counting down.
TGATTTATGGAATATATCTAATAAACTATGATTTTATATTTTAAAGAGTGATTTTCTATTAAGGTTTTATGGTGCTCAAAGTATTCACATATTTGGAATGTGACATGAAATGAAACTTTTACTTTTTTTGGTAATATATTTTATATTTAGTGCGCTTACTTCAAAATGTTTTGGACTTTGAATTTTTGTAGAAAAACATTGTAAGAGACTATCGATTAACAATTAATGGAATGTATTGATTTTAACATAGGGTGTTATTTGATAACATTCTATTACAATTTTTTTCTTAGAAAATATCTAGATATTTGGGTAATAATTTTTCATTGTTTTATTAAGTTACTTATTTGATAATTGTTAATATTATTACTTCATGGATAAAAATTACTATAGGATATTAATTTCATAAAGTAATATACGTTGTAATAATTTATAAAAAAATCTCTAAATGCTAAAATTATTCTTTTAGAATGATATAATGTCACTATATTTTCTTATATTAACAGCCTAGATGGTAAAATATTTCATCAAATATAATGAGAGTTTCTTGAATAAAAAATGTTTTGTTAGTACTTTTTTTTTAAAAAATCATACAGTTCTTTAAAAAATAATATATTTAGGGGTTTATGGTCATCAAAATTCTCTGGATCACCTACATTCATGTGATAAATAATCATTCTCAATCTATTTTAGTTCTTCGGCTTCAATTTTCTCATCCATGTCCATGTATCCATTTCCCATATATGTATTCTTATAAGGAAACCTAATAATGTGTAATTCTAGATGAAATTTATACTTAATTTTCCCCTTTATCAAGATTATATATAATGAAATTTTTTATAATATGGGTTACAAAAAATTTTATTTTAAAATGTAAACCCCCTGATTACAGAGATCAAGCTTAAATTATGAGGACGAGCTTTATTTAAGGGGGTAGAATGTAACACCTTGATATATTAAAACTAGAAAATCATGTTCAATAGGTTGTATGACACGAAACACATAGATTAAAATAAATTATGATATAAAAATACTTGATGATAAATTTATTTTTAAAAAAATTCAATCTCATCAGTAGTCTGCGATGAACACAACACTAGGATAACAAATCATTATTCTCTATTAAAATATTATTATATATACGTGACCATTATAATGTATCAATTGAATTAGAAAATATGAATTGTAATAAACAATATAGTAAAATTCTAGTGTTTATTAATAAATAAAATATATTAATTTTTTATCCATTGATTTTATATAAAATAAGAACCATTTTAATATTTGAGGAATTTTTTCTGAAAAAATCTATTTTTCTAAAATATGGGTTATCATGATTTACACACAAAATTTATTATGATTTTTTTAAAAATTTTGGAAAATTTATCTGAAAAAATAAAATTAACTTTTGAGTATTCATAAAATAAAATATTAGGGTTATGTTTTTGGATTTTATTTGGAAAGATTTCTTTTTTGATGAATAAAAAAAAATATTGATCTTTACTGAAAATCATGTTATTATTTAAGTTATTTATAGAGATAAATTTTATTATTAATTGATTTTAATGTAAAATTAGTTCAATTATATCTAATATTGAAAAATTTGTGTAATTTTATTCAATTTAATATTAACATTTGTTATGAAAACCACCTATAATTATATAAATATTTATTAAATTACAAAAAAAATTTGAATTGAATTTATAAAATTGGATTAAGTATTTAGAATGATAATATTTTATATTTTTTAATATATTCCATATAATATTTGACCAAAAATTAATATTAAAAATAATAATTATTAATTAGTATAGTTAAGGTAAAAGTGGGTTTACTATGGGGTTAAACTAAGAAGACAATGGTTAAAAATGACACAAAAAATTCTCAAAAATGAACTTTATGAAAAAATTCAGACATTATATATTATAGGTAATATAATGTATGATTTTTAATATATTTTAAATGTTATATACATGGATATAAATATTTCTTTTCAACAATTTCTAGTGTCCCACTCATTAATTTATAAAAGGCCACAAGTCTTATTTCCACATAACACTTATCAAACAAATTTCATGTAAAATAAATTCCAATATAACATCACTAATTCTTTTAAATCAACCTATAAAACATATATTGTTCATAAATAGAACATATGGATCCTTTTTTTGTAAACCATATAAGTTGTTCGAAGAATTGGTGAAGTCCCAAACCTAGCTTTTTATTTCATTTCAACCTCGACGTCTTCCAATTATTTATAGAACATGATGATATAATAATTAAATTATATTAATTATAATATGATTTTATTATGTTATTATAAAAACCTACATACTTATCCTCTTCAATAAATTTTTATACAAAATCTTCATTCATGTGTACTGCAGACTACCTCCTCGCAAACTGATGTCATTCGTTTTCAGTCACTATCTTTTGAGGATTGATGTAATGATGGATTTAACAAAGGTATATGGTATATTTTAAATTACTATAATTATTTAATTATCATATCACCTATTACTTATTACTTTTCATTCGTCAAAGGATATGATCACATCGCTCCTGTGTACAACGGTCTACCTCCCCATGAAGTGACATGATTCATTTTTCACTTACGATTTACATGGAAGGTAGTAGAGAAAAAGGATATTTAATATATGTGATATTTATGATAAAAATATAATTATTTAAATATAATATAATATTTATTTTCTTACCATCTAATCCATTGGGAAATAACAACATCACATGTGCGTATACGTTGACTACCACCTCCACATAGTGATGTGAAATCCTTTTTGTTATATCATTTACATAGATGGTAACAAAGATGTAATTTATTAATATAAATGATATATATCATTAATTAATGATTATTTAAATGTTAATTAATATATTTTTTTTAGCCCTTGAGAAAAATGGAAACTACATTTCTGCGTACATATGACTTATCATTTCTATGAATTGTGTAATCCATTTTCTATCTATATATTTTATATATTACTATAAATATATATATAATCAATATATATGATATTTATATCATTTTTAATGTTATAAATATGAAATAAAAGTGATAAAATTAAAATTTGAAAAATTACCAAACCCTTACAAACATGAAAGACAAAGCAATTTTCATTCAAAACTATGATTTTAAAAAATATTTTTTAATAAAATAGAGATAAAAGACAATAAGTAAATCATATATGGTTAGATATATTTTATTATGGTAATTTAAAATATGTTTAATAAAAATATATTTATTTTATAGGAGGTAAGGAAAGATATGAGGGAATTCTATGAAGTGGTAAGGGCTACTTATACCACATTTAATTTTATGAGATATTTTCCGTATTCACCACTTATATACATTTTTTGGTGTAAAAAATAAAACCTTTATATATTATATAAAGAATATTTTTTTATTTATGGTATTTATTGACTCATAATATGTAATTCACTTTATGGGGATTATGATTAAGAAGTTACCAATATGGTAAGGGTTTATTTCAAAATCTCGTTATTATTTCTGATTATTTATGTTTACATCTCTTTTGGAAAAATTATTTGAACTTTTTATCCTAAAAACAATATATTTTCATAAACTATAATTATTAATGAAAATTTTCAAGTAATAGAATAATTTTTTAACTATTTGGTATATAAAACGATTGATGAAATATTTTTATGAAATCTGCCTTTTTTTCTCTCTTCAGTCTAAAAATCTATTTTTCATAAGATCATTTTTTATAAAAAAAATTTCAACAATGTTTTATTCATTTTTAAAACTATTTAATAAATAAACTTTTAACAATTTTTACTGTTTGTAATTTTATTAGAGGAATCTTCATGAAATTTTCAAAACAAATTTTGATTAGATTTTAACAAAAATATAAATGGTGTTATTATTTTAACTTGTCAGGAATGAATATAATTTTCTACCATCATGAAAAATCAATGTTTTAATCATTATATTAAGTGTATTTTATGGTTATTCTATGTAAATGTGTTATAAACATTTTTGTGAACTTTTTTTTAAAAGGATATCTTGAAATTGCAATGTTTAGTTTTCTGGAAAAGAAAATTCAATGGATATATTAATTGTATTTATATTTAATAATTACATAAAACCTCTTTATAGTTATATTAAAATGAAGATATTTTGTATTAATACCATAAATATTATTTATATTGATGGTTTATGATCGATTGAACTGGGGATGTACAATTTTATTATCAATCTAAATTTGAATCTCAACTGTTTTTGTTTATGTTTATTTATTGGGGTAAGTATTAACATTTTGTATATTATTTTTTAAATCGTAATGTTTATATTAATTATGTCTTACCCCATTGATATTAGTAATTCAATAGACATAATATTTTATGGTTAGGTCATGCTATAGCCCCTCGATGAAGTAGTTGGTCTCACGAGACAAACTATATTCAGTTTTAGAGATGGATTTACCCATTTTTTCAATTCCTAAGAATATTAACTAATTTTTTTTAATATGTATAAAATTATTAATTTCAACATTATGAATTTTGTTTTTGATAATCCATATGATTATTCAATTAATTTTAATATCCATTTTTTATATTTCAAGTTGAAGTGACTATATGTATGGATTTATTTGATCATCATTTATTTTAAATGTATTTTGATAATACTATTGATTAAATGGAATTAATTTTACTTATTTACCATGCATTATTGATTATGTATTTTTTATTGATATATTATTATGTATGGTTTCCCTTACCGTGCATTTGAGCTCGTCCATTTCTTAATTTTTAATTATCCCCAAGATTATAGGATTTGTTTTTTGATTGATATGTAGGGAAACATTATGACTAATAATGGATCTATCTATGAAAATACATTGTGTATTTTATTTTTTAAATTTTATTTAGAATTTCATTTATGTATCTATTTTACCAAGATAATTAAACTATTTTGTCATTTAGGATTTGAATTATTTTAACTTATGCTTGTGTTATAATGTAGACATGAGATATTGGATACTATGGTCGGTTTTACTATAATTTGTTTGTAGGAATTTTTATTTTATTGATAAATCAGATTATTTAAAACACCCAATCTTGATAATTGAGAAGTATATGAGCTTGGTATCATTAGTGAGGATTTTTATGGACAACATAGATAACTTTGGTAATAACTCTACTATTTTATATACTACGATACCCCATATAGAATGAGATTTTATTAACTAAAGGATATTTTACAAGTGTCATGTGATATCATTACATATATTGAAAAATTAAAACAATATTTTTGTGAGACAAAAAATGAGATGATAAGAATTCACATACCAATTTTAAATGATTTAAAATAAGTTTGAGAAGAATTGGGGATCACATATTTACTTCTTTTCACATGAAGAGATATTGAATGGAACTAAAAAATAGATATATTGTAGAGATAAGAGTTGTATTTGTTGTCAATGAATTGCTGACATCTGTTTGAACTATTACCGATGATGTGATTATTCTTGGAGAATTGTTATGAATTAAATTTATCACATTTTATATCATTCATAAATAATTATCCATGCTAAATGTGATGATTATTAGAATCTATCTTAAATGAAAAAGACATGTGGTTTGTAGATAACACTACATTGAATCATTGGAAGACCAAGCAATATGTGATTGTTGTATGAGGAAATAAAAAATGGCCATTTAATAATTATTAATATTTAACATAACTAATTTCATAAGGGAAATAACATTTGAGAATGATATAATATTTTCATCTTAAACATTACATGAGATATTAGTTATGATTTATTAATGGAGTGTATTTAAAAATGATTACAACCAAGATAACAAGGCCAGATAGCAAAACCATGAATTATGAGATAATTTAACAACCATTCATGGGAATCATAATGGTAAAAGAAAAATTTTATTCAGATATTTGGTTAGTATATGTCTCTAATAGAGCCATAGGTGAGTGTGCATGTGAATGGGCCAAGTGGGCTGGTGGGCCAATGTGTGGAGGAGCAACCCATGACACAAAATTTTATTGTATTTTAGATTCAAAGCCACAGTTATAGATAGAGAATCCAACTAATTAAATTTAATTATTAATAAGTTATCATCTTAGATTTATTTAAATTTTTGAAAATGAGGACATAGAGAACTATTTATAACTTTATGAGATATTGTGAAATATTTATATTGAATTAATTTAATATTTTGATATTTTTCATTTCATGCAACACTCAAAATAGTTTATTTCATATTAAATAACTATTTTGGCTTGCATTATAATGAAACCCATGTTAATCGTGCACTATATACAACATAAATTTTAGCCTTTTTAATAGGTAACACTTAGTATAGCTTCAATTATGAACAACATGACTTTCCTCAATGGCTTGTATAACACGAAATATTGAGTTTTACAAAATAATAATATATTAATTAATATAATCTGTATTTAAAATTATTATCTATGAAAAGGGTTAAATAACTTATGAAAATATATGGTTCCCAAAAATATAAAACGAATTAATTGGTTACATTATATTTTTTTATGAATATGAAAACGTATTGAATATAAAGGAAAATACTATTATATCCAAAAAACCTTTTTACTGAAATAATTTAAATTAATTATAATTATTGAGTCATATGAATGTAATATATATCTTATATATTATATAACATATTTTTTATATTCAACCATTATATTTGATAGAAATATGATAATAAAAAACCCAATTTTATGCTTAAAACTTATATTTTTGTTAAGGAATGTACACAACATTTTAAATATGAACACATTTTAAATTCATTTTTTTCTCTTTCATAGATTTAATATGTTCAAATAAAATTATAATTTGAAATTATTACATAATTATTAGCTTAGGTTAAATTTTTAGTATTTTTTGTGAAGTTTTTATTTTTAATAAATGTAAAAAATACTAAATTATAGTTCAATCATGTTTTTTTGATTTAATTTAATCATAAGGATAAATTAAAATTTTAATTTGGTTGAATTTTTTATTAGATTTCATTTTGATTAATTGATATAATTTAGGACTTTAGAACCAATTTCTAATTTACATTTGATATACAATATAGAAAACCTTTGAACATTTTTCCTTGATAATCACGTATTGTCTACATAACCACAAGATCAAATTGAAATTAAATTATGCAATTTATATGATTGGGAATGTGAAAATTGGATTCCATATTTTGGATAAGAATAATATATAATTTCTAATAGGTTTAACATTGGTTTTGAAAAAAATATATTAGTGAAGGCAATTAAAATTAATTACATCGATTTAGGTAAAATTATTCTTAACTATGGACTAAAAATTACACTCAAGGGTATAGATGACCTAAAACTACTCCAAAAACCATTAAATGGACTTAATTATACTCCATCATCTATTTTATTCACTTCAAACAATAATAGATCAACTATACATTGGAAAATCATGTGTAGAATTCCCTTTCTAAAAAATTTACAAGAGTGCCACTCATCCTTTACTATAAAAAGGTCCCCCCTCCTACCACTTTCTCAAACCATTCAAGACACCTTGGATCAACCTTGATCATTTAAAACATCTTCTATACATCCATCCCTTCATCATTTATGAAACCATTTTGTAAAAAAGACTTCCTAGGAATCACTTTGGTGGAAACCAAAAGGATTTACCCAATTAAGAGTTGTTTTTAATGAGTACAACGAGAGTCAAGAAACAAGGTAAGGGGATTTCACCTCCCTTTTATTTCATTGAGATACAATCTTTAATCACTACCCATTCCATTTTATTGGCATGTTTACTTTTCATGCATGTATTATATTATTTTTATACTTTTATTTATGGGTATTTACATATACATTTGATTATATTTCTTTTATGGGGACTATGTTTTAAAAGATACCAAATCCAAAAAATGATTTTGTCTCAATTTTACATCTTTGAGACACATGAAATGTTATTAAAGTATATTTATCCATGAGGTGTATATAATGACTTAGAAATTTTATATCATGAATCTATTTATTTTCATGATATTTTAAGCTTCATTTAATTACATTTTCTTACAATGGGAGTATACTAAAAAGTTACCAAGTTGTTAGAGTTTATTGAAACAAGGTCATTAATTTTAAATATTAACTGTTCATATGCTTAATATAATGAAATATTATTATTTATATCTCATGAAAATTATTAAATATTATTCTCCTCTTTGTTTGCATGATTTATTAATATATTGGTACCATTTCTTTCTATTTGGTGTATAATATAGTTAATAATGTGTTTTTATGAATGATTGAATTTAGCCTCTCTTCAGTCAGAAATCAATGTTCCATCAAAAAAACGTTTTCTAAAAAGGGTCTCCAAGAATATTCAGTTATTATTTGATAATCATTAAAATACAATTATCTCTTTTTTGTCAATTATCAATGTTGTAAAAGGTATATTATTTTCACATTCCAAGAAACACATTTTTCTAACCTTTTACAATGAAAAAGGAACGTCCTTCTTACCTCAAATGACATGTATGGCTTTACCCACCATCATTTCTATGATGCGTACATTGCATGTTTAAAATTTATGATTTTATGAAAATGTTTTTAAAATTAATTTTAAATGAAATGGACATAAAAAAATTCTCAATGTTAATATGTTTTCTAATTAATTTCCAAGGCAAATGGTTTTCAAAATGTTATTTAATCATTCCTAAATATATTTAAGGAAAATGGATTTCAAATATTTTTCAATTTTTTTTCATGATTTATTTGTTTTCAAAGTATTCTTCAAGGAAAATTGTTTTCAATTTTTATGAGGTTTATTTTTATGTTATCATTGAATATGGGGTTTAAATGATTTTCAAAACGTTTTCAAGCTCAAATTATATTATTTAATATAAAATAGTTTCCACGTTTTTTTAAATAATTATTTATAAGCTTCAAATTTTATTTTCAATAAAATGGGTTTCAATTTTTTTTTATTTTTTAATTATAGTTTTTTCAAATAAAAAATGACATATTCCATAGTTAATGGCTTTAAATTATCTTTCCTTGTTATTTTACATCAAATATGACATCCATTGACCTTAATAATTCCATTCTATCATGTGATCCAAAAGATCAATTCATATCCTTTCATGAATGATTTAATTTTAATAGAATTATTTTTATGAAAATTGTATCTCTTTGATGGGTTATATGTTTATGAAACTCAATTTTATTTTACAAGTTATATTTTAATGACACCCACATATTTTAACAAGTTATGATATGATTAAATCGTTACAGAAACTATATATTTTCCATAGGTTATGATGTGATGAGATTCTGATGATACCCATTTAAGTTCATGGGTTATGATTTGATGTTTATAAAACCCATCTCTTTTTATGGGTCATGATATAATTATTGTTTTTTGGAACATGTATATTTGATTTTATTTTGTGAAGGGTGGGACATATATATACCTCTAATGAATTGGTTAATAATGGATTAATCATGAGTATAAATGTTATGTATAATCATGACTAATTGTTTACAATTATATGTATGGTCCTGGTTGAATGTCCATTAGTTTTTTCATAAACCTGATTACACATTCACATTTTTATGAGTGAACCTTATTATATATTTACTATTTTATGAGTGAAACTTATTATATTTTCACAATATAATGTGCGAACCCAATTTTATATTCACAACATTAGTTGTGGACCTAGTTGCATGTCTGTATGTCTATGATAGGTCCTGGTTTAAAGTCTTTAATGTAATATGTAAACCATCTTCTCCTTATAAATGTTCAAATATACTAAATATTTATTTTTATTCCACCATTTCATGTCTTATTTCTATGTAATTAGTTAATTTCTTTTAGTCTTTATTCCCATTTTATTCATGTATTATGAATTTCTAATCATTATTCCATGATTCATGTTTCTTATCATTGATATGCGGGGTATGGTGTTCAAATTATCATTATCACATTCTTATACCCATTAATTCATGATAATCTTACAACTTTCATTTATTTACCATTACAACGAATCAGAGCTCACCCCTTTCTTATGTTTCCTTTCCCCATGTTATGAAGAAAGGGTTTTAATTAGAATTATTATGGGGAAGATATTAATGGGAAACAATAAAGATATTTCACTGAGCTAGATGATTTTTGATCCAATTTTCCAAAGGAACTAAATGAATACGATCTTTGTGTGACTTTCAGTATAATGGTTTAAGTATTCCACAAGGTTGATATAATATTAATGTTTGAATAGAAAGAGTCTTTATATACGAAATCCGAGAAATGTTTAATTTACACATTGGATGAGAGGATGATAAAAACTTCATGAGTACCCTATGGACATGTCTAATGATAAATCTAAGGATTGGAAAAATAATAAGAATATTTCCTATAGTTTTGGTGAAGGAAATAGTAACTGGTTTCCAAGAAATACATCCTTTTCTAGATAATACATGTGGATATAGCTCTAGTACAGATGTAACTAGGAGTAAAAACTCGAACAATATGTTCCGGGGTGGACTCAGGGTAATATGGTACATGGAAACATTATCATTTTACACACAAGGATTAACAATCCATGAGTTATGATTTTAGTATTCACAAAATCATCACGAATCACCCTAAAAGATATAAATAGAAGTTGACAATTAATAACCTTGGATATACATAAGGTATCATAGATTATATAAGGTGACCTAAGTTCCATATATTATATGTTAATTTTCATGATCATATGGGTTCTCAATTTGATAAATCAATTATACTCAATACTTTTGGTTTTTTTCAATAACTGCAACCCGAAGGATCCACATTTGTATTGATTGAGATACACAATTCAATAATTTTTCTCTTGAAGGTTTTAATGATTTGGGTGAGGTAATTCAAAACCCATAATGCTATTATTTACCAACATTCTCATGTTGTGAATTATGATGATCTTCAAAAATAGAAAAAGTGGGTACAATGTTCTATTAATCCCTTTATGTGGAAAAATCCACCTTATTTCAGAAGGTATTCTAATACATTGGTTGATGAAAACTAGATCAGTAAGATGGAAAAGATATTATTTTATTTATAGTGTTTAGATCAGGAGAATATCTTTATGGAATTTTATCATTTAGAAGGTGAAGTAGATCAGTGGTAGACTATAATCAATATTACATAGAATAAATATTAAATTGAATCCATGGATTGAGATGATTTCAAAAACTTATTCTTAAATAAGTACATTACATGTGTTCTTTATATGAAGATGTAAATGGAGTTCCCTAATTAAAATCAAAAGGATTATAAATCTATCAGTACCTATGAGGATAGTTTCACAATATATGAAAGTTATGCTTGATGTATTTTCATCCAACCCGAAATTAAAGTTGATAGGTTCTTCATTGGAACAAATCTGAGTCTGGGAAGGGATTTATCCATAATACAAATTAGTGTCAACAAATAGATATGTATGGTGAAATAAAAGTATAAATGGGGGTTGAGGTTATATATCAATATCATGGTTTTAACATAATGTGTAAAATCGAGTTTAAAGTGGAATCTAAAATCCATGTATGGTAGAAAGGTATCAAACAATCACTTTCCAAAACTATGGGAAAGAGAACATAGTATAGTACCTTAAAAGAAGAGGAGGGTGTTTCATGTGTGGGAAACGTATACACCAAAAAAATAATATAAATTTGGGTAGAAGTGAAAAGTCAATGAAAAGAATGGATAGAATGATCGAAAGATGAATCAACTACACATCAATGTTATTAGTACTTAGAGTTCAAGAAGTATGAAAATATATACCTCAATACCAAGGATAATATTGATGATTAGACACAATAGACACTGGGGAAAAAGGATAAAGTGAAATATTATTCAATCAAAACTACTGAAGTGCATAATGGAAATTAAGGGAAAACATTTATTTCCTCCTTATTTGAGATGTTCATGATTGGATTTTGTATGAATAAGCCATATTATAATCTTTTTGTTACATCTTTACTGATTTTCCTTGTGATTATATCCCTCAAAATGGATTTTGGAATAATAAAATCACATTTATTGTTCTATCAGTCTAAGTATGAACCCATGTATCTAGTAAAAATGAATTTAGTATGATATAATATAATATTTATGGAAGAAATAGTGAGTTTTATTTTAGAAGGGGTTTAAGGTTAACCATTTATGGAACATTTGATCCATTTTACGAGTAACGTCTTTGGGATTAATGTATTATCTCACCACAAGATGACTTATGTGTATTGGATAACTTGTTTGTGTTAACTGATGACAGATGTGATGACTTATCATAGATCACATGATCACCTTGTACTTTATGAATGAGAAAAGATCATCAATTTTTTAAGGTAAGAGATGAAGTGGAAAAATATCTAGGTAAATCCAAAGGGTGATATTGTCAGTATGAAAGAGAACAATATCCAATAAGTATAACTTCTCATGAAAATTATTCAATTATAGGTATAGAATAATGAAACTGAAAAGGTTATCACAGTTCCTTCTTTTCTACCGGATCAACTGGTCCCTTAGATCAATGAAGATTTATGGCGTTGTGAATGTAAAAAGTTTTAGACAATGTTCTCTATATATATCCTCTATAACGTGAAAGTCATATTTCTCTTCAATTTTCATTTCTTCACATTCCACCTATGATGTCCAACATGGAAACCTAGCTATGTGTTACTCTAGGAAACTATTATGGTTCCAACATTCTATTTGGAAGGAAATATTAGTGTTCAATATTACAAGGTGTGTTTCTATTATAGGGACTTTAAATTATTAAAACATTTGAAACCAGGATGAAGTTTGAGGGTGAAACTCATTTTATGGATGGTATAATGTAACAACATAAGATTTTGACAAATATTTTTTTATTAATTTAATATTTTTTATTTTTCTCATTTCACATAATAAAAAAAATAATTTATTTTATATTATATGAAAAACCAAGTTAATTTTTCACTGTAAGAATTATAAATTTTATCTTTCTCTACATGTAACATCGATGAGAGCTTGGGTTTTTCACACCAATGAAGTTCTTCGATGGCTTCTGTAGCACAGAAGACCCATTTTTACCGAATAAATAAATAATATTTAATAGAACCAAGATGTTAAATTTGTAGTTTTGAAAAGGGTTAACTATATTATAAAAATATATGGTTAAAAAAATATATAACACATTCATTTGTTACAAATTAATTAGAAATGAATTTGAAAACTGATTGAATATAAATGAAAATATTATTATACCTAAAAATATGTTTTAAAATAGTAAATTAAATTAATTCAATTCAATGACTGATATTAATGAAATATATTTGTTTTATATTCAATAATATATTTTCTTATATTTTTCGAATATATTTTATATACATATTATAAGAACAACCACAATGTTATCTATAAAAATCTATATTTTTTATTAAGGAATTTATACTGCATTTTAATGGAGAACCCATTTAAAATCCAATATTTGGAACCATAATATATTTAATATGTCAATATATACTTAGACTTTTAAATAATTACATAATAATTAGGATAGGGTAATTTTATGGTATTTTTCTACGATGTTTCAATTTTTAATGAATAGTGAAAAATACTAACTTATAGTTCAAAACTATTTTTTCATACAACATATTTATATTTATAACATAAAATTTAAGTTTATTTAAAAGTTTTATTAGAAAATATATTTATAAATTAATCCAATTAAGGTCAATATAACCAATTTCAAATTCAAATTGGATATAATAAACACTGGATACGTTTGAATGTTCTTACTCTAAAAACTCGCATTGTCAACCTGACTACAAGATTAAATTTAAACTAATTTATTCCACTTCTACGATTGAAATATGGAATAATGGATTCCATATTTTGAACCATATTAATATATAATTTCTAATATGTTCAACATAGTTTTTTACAAAAATTAATATTGAAGTTAATTAAAATTAATTACATCGATTAAGGTAAAATTAATCTTAAATGTGAACTTAATCTTATAAATAAAGGTCTAAATCACAAAGAAACTTTTCCAAAAGAAATTTCATGGCCATATATTTTTTCTAATTTACATTGTAAAAAATGGGTGGAATTCCCATTACCATAAATTACAAGAGTGCCACTCCTACTCGAATATAAAAAGGCCTCCCCTCCTCCTATTTCGTAACACCACACATGCCACTTTAGGTCAACCAAGATATTCCAAAATAGATCCTTAAAATCCATCCCTTCCTAATTGAAGCCTCCATTTTGGAATAATTTCTTGTAAGGAATCATTCTGGGGAAATTAAAAAGGATTTACTCAATAAAGAAGAATTTTGTATGAGTACGATGACAGTCAAGACATATGGTAAGGGGATTTCATCTCACTATTTATTTCTATGATATACATGATTTCCTCAAAAAACATTCATTTTTAGTGTATTTTATACTAACGGTGGATGTATTATATGATTTTTATAGTTAAATATACGACTCTTTACAAATACATTTAATTACATTTATTTTATGGGGACTATATTTTATATGTTACCAAATCGGTAAAATGATTTTGTCTTAATTTTAATTTTTCAGATACATTCCATGTTATAAAAATATTTTTTTCAATTAGGTTTATATACTTCATTTTAAATATTATATCATAAATCTCTTTATATTCATGATATTTTAGGCTTCCTGTAATATCATATTCATACATTGGGAGTATGGTTCAATGTAACCAAGTATTAAGAGTTTATTGAAAAAATATGATGTTTTTTTGATATTATCTATATTAATTATACCATTGATTAAATATTGTGATCTATATATGAATAATAATAATTAATCTTGTAATTATATTGGTTATTAATGATTTTTTCATGTATGGGTACCATTTTTATACTCATTGTTAAATAAGATAGTTAAGATTAATTTTTTTTATGAATTCATTACATTAACCTCTATTCAGACAGAAATATGTATTCTTTAATGACATGTATTCCTAATTTTTTTTCAAATAATATTATAATATTCTCTCATAATCCTTACAGGATATTTTCCAATTTTTTTCACTTACCAAAATTTTCAATTAAATCTTTTTATTTCAATCTGAACAAGTCCTTTTTCCGTCCTTTTACTATAAATAAAGAATTTTATTCTTAAATTGAATGACATGTATAGATTTACCCACGTAAATATTTATGAAGTATCCCTTATATGTTTAAAATAATACATAATATTATTTTTTAAAAGGTTATTTTTTTAAAAAATAGTTTTCAAAAAAACAATCATGGTTTATATTATTTAAAAGTGTTTTTGAAGGAAAAATATTATGAATTTTTTTTTTCAATATTCTTATCGGTTTTCAAGGAAAATGGTCATAAAATGGTGTTGATTTTTTTGATTTATATTTATTAGTGGTATTATTCAAGGAAAATGGTTTTCAAAAGGTTTTTAGGATATAAACAGCATTTTTGAAACAATAAAAAATATTTTACTCAATAAATGTTTACAAAATATCATTGCAATTTATATACCATATATGATAAATTATGTTTATTTTAATCATTCCATTACTAGAAATGATCCAAAGGATCCATTCATATCTTTTTAGAATGAATTATGTTTTTATGTAATGATGTTTGTGAAACCCAATTCTCTTTCATATGTTATATGTTTATGAAATTCATTTCATATTTAGGAGTTATATGTTAATAAAACCAGATTACTTTCAAAATTTATTCATTAATTAAATGGTTATTAAACCTATCAATTTTTCATAGGTTATGATAAGATGAAATAATATTAATACTTGTTTCATTTCATGGGTTATGATTTTATGATTATAAAATGCTTCTATTTTCATGGGTCATGATATGATGAATGTTTTGTGGCACATGTATGCATGATTTTATTATGTGACGGATGTGACCTATATATCCATACACTACATCGGGTAATGAGGGATCACTCGTGTTTATTAATGTTATGAGTGAACCTGATTACATGTTCACAATTTTATGCATAGACCTGGTTGAATGTACATAGGTTTATGTGTGAATGTCATTACATGTTCAAAATGTTCTGAGTGAGCCTTATTATATGTTTTAATTTTTTTAGTGAACCATATTATATTTTCAAAATGTTATGCATGATCCTGATTATGTGTCCACAACATTATATTTGGACCTAGATGAATGTCCATAAGTTTATTGGTGGGCATGATTTCATGTCTTGAACATAAAGTGTGAACATATTTCTAATTATACATTCACACTATGTTATATGTTGATGCATATGCCACCATTATATGTCTTATTCCTATGTTATGATTTAATGGATTATGCTCTTTATTCCCTTATGGTTCAGATATTATGAAATTAAAATAATTAAAATAATTATTTATGTTTATGATACATGATATGACGGTTATGATATTCAAATGATCGTGATCATGTTCTTGTAGCCTTATGTTCATGATATGTATACACATTTCCTTTATTTAACATTACTGTAAATTTTAGGTCACCCAATTCTTATTTTTTCTTTCCCTAGGTTTTAAAGAAATTTTTTTAAATTATAATCAATAAGGTGAAAAATACTTGTGGGAATCATTGAAGATCTTTCACCGAGTTAGAATATTTTTGTTCCATGTTTCCAAAGGCACTGAACTAATACAGTATGTGGCCGTATATTTTTATAATGTTTTAATTATTCTGTAAAAGTAATTTAATGACAATGTATGAAAATTGATGGTCATTACACTATTCCTCTTCCAAAATATTACATAAAGAACATGAATCATAATATTTCTTCATTCCAAAATATCGAATTAGGCTAAAGAATTTTCATTATCTTCCATCGAACAAAGGATATTTAGCTTCTAGTTATTCCAGTAATTGTTATTCAATAAGGTCAATACTAATCTACTTTAATGTTAATATAGGATACATTTAATTCCTATGATCCATGAAATATCCAACCATATGTTTTTCACTAAATTCATAAAATACCCTGCATAAAATGAAAATCCTAATATTTGAAATTGCATTTTTTGATGTGGAGCCCATGAAAAATGTAAATTAATTATAATTGCATCTGATACTTCCATTATTGATGTACATATATGTAGTTACACTAGTTATCATAAAAACCAAATGAGAAAAGTAATAATGACCATATATAATATTAATTCATTCATGATATGAAGTATATATAGTGTTTCATTATTAAAGAAAGTATAATTAGACTATGTGAAATGTTGAGATTCATGTCATTAAAAATAATGAAGAATGTAGATCCCATGATTTTCATGTATTTGTATTTAGTTGGGAATCTACATGTGAAACTATAGGTGCAAAGAATTAATAATCAACATGAAGTGTATTCAATTACAAAACCTTGGTATTTCACCATGGATGATTCATAATTAATTGAATAAAGGGTTATTAGATTCTTTATAACAGTGTCGTTGTATCAAGGATTTCACCAAGACACATTTTATTGCGTTTTTTGATTCTAAGAAATGAGTGGGGGTTAAACCGTGGAATAATCACTATGGAACAATGGTAACTATATTGTACCATGTATTATATGGCAACATTTTAGTTTCCATTAAATATATATAGTTGGAAATGAGGAAAAATAGTACCCACAATATTTTTAGGTATTAAATAATGAGGAAATGAATACCCAATGGGAACCATGTATTAATATTTAAATTATGGACAATAAATATATTATTCATGACACTTTTTTTTGATGAAATATATGAGATTTTATAATATTTTCAATTATTTGTTCATTGTGGATAAATTATTCATGTAGATGATGGAAAATAATAGCAGAATTGAAAGATCAAGTTGAGAACCTAATACATAAATTCATCGAAGAAAAAGTCTAACAAAGAAATCATCATCTACATATGATCTGATGAACAAGATTAGGTCTAGATGAACTATTTAACAGCTAAAAATGACCTCGAAGTATACATGATCATGTGTTTTCCGGAAAGTATTTTGATGAAGATCATCAAAAGATCATTGTATTATTGATTAAATATTCAGAAGAATAAGTCAACAGAGATTTTAAGTGGGATTATATCTAATTGATAAAGAGGATTGGGAAGAAAATAAGATGGTTGGTGAAATAAACAACCTAGATAAAAGTGCTTTATTATTGGGTGTATAATTTGGATCAACATGAGGATCAAATAATAGGATGTATAACTAGTTTCTTCCTAAACCTATATAATTCATATAAGGATTATAGTGGAGATTCCATGTTGGGGGAATAACCAACATGGAAAGATTATGTATTTCTTCCCAAAAAAGTCAATACCTTTTCCTATTCTCACTATTATTACTAATACACATGAGGTGAGATTAAGAGATATCACAGAGTGGATTGAGAAATTTTTTTTAAGAGGATGAATTCCTATTTAAATAAAATTATAAAATGACTATTTCACTATTTCACCACCACTCAATGGAACATAATCATCCTTGTTGCTCCATAAGGATGGTATGTAAATTTTTTGAATTTATCTCTAATAACTATGCTTGATTTATATTCCAAATATTTACGGAATAATCTATATGTGTGTATTCATTATTTTAAATTTTCACATGTCTCCATAAAATGCATTCAGTTCTTAAAAAATTATTTTATAATTTTTGATACATTCACAGATCTTTTTTTAGTAACTATATTAATTTTAGTATTATTTTGAAATTATATTTATTATTATTAAATTAATTCAAATGGATTCCAAAACAAAAAGCTATATTTTCTTAACGACCATGGACTTTGGGATATGGAAATTACTATATGTTTTTATTTTGATGATCCATAACAATTTTTTATCTCATTATATTCTTCATATGGATTAAAAAATAATAAATCAAAAGAGTCATTGAGATTAGGATTATCATTTATATATTTAAAATTTTGATCTTATTTTGTGTTTAGAATCTATATTTTTTTAATCATCTTTGATCATTCACACTATTTTGGTTACTTCCTAAAACTATTCAACTTTGATATAATTTTTACACCATAAGGTCAGTTTTAACTTCAAAAACAATTTTTTTAATGCAATGAATTTTTCCAATTTTGTCCCAAACTATTTATTAGAGATATGATGATATATTTTATACTCTATTTTATGTATATGTTCTTCTTTTATCTTTTGAACTGTGTCCTCTAACTGGTGTATAACTTAAACATTATCCATCCTCATGATATGTTCATCATTAGTACATATAGTATCACATAGAATACTTTAATTCATCATTTATTATTTTAGCATATGTAAAATATTGAATATAGTGATAATATTGTTTTTCTACATCTTTTTCTTCAATGTTATTTGAATCCATTATGTTTGATTCACTCTTTCCATTAACAGACATATAACATGGAATTATCCCTGTGGAATTATTTTTAATTTTTATATTTTTTAGTGAAATATGTTATTAAATAAAATAACAAATTAAAACATTGACCAAATAAATCATGTTATTATGTTAATTGTAAAAAATGTATAGTAAAAAAATAAAATCATACTCTAATACAACATTTTAAGACTATATGGATTAATATAGGTGATACCCCGTGAGGGGGGGGGGGCAGTAAATCAGGGTATCAAATAATTCTATAATGGATCTTGATATATTAATCCAATTGGTAAATAATTTTACTGATTAACTTATGATGACTGACATAACTACCCTTTTATATATATACATTTATATTGGGAAAAAGTTTACCCAAATTATATGATTTTGTCCTAAAAAATTAATCAAAAGTAGAAAGAGAGGGAAGGAGAATTATTTTACATTGTGAAACACTATGAGATAATCGTGGAAGGGTATGATATTACTAATCTCAGAAATTATGGGGTTTATTCTAGGCTACTCTATACTAAGGATGCTACCCATATAGATGTTTGATGTTGACTAATATCCTCTTTGATATCAATTCACTCATCCATTCCTGAAATTATAACATATATAAATGGGATCATAAAGATATCAAGAAGTATAATAAATAAAATAAAATAATTTTTATACTTTAATTGAGTTTGGGATGGTTATATTTTATTTTCATGATTCTCTATAACAAATATGATGCGTAAATCCTCTTAAACAACATCATCAACATTATTCTATGAGATATAATATATCAACATCCCTTTTTGATTATTTATTTCAGAAGTGTGATGAATTATTTTAGAAATATTATTTAATGGTTTTATAATAAACTAAACTTAAAATTTGGATTCTTGAATGATCTTCTTCCTTACTACCTTGATAGTAAAAATACAGTTCATTACATTGACATGTACATTTTTTTTTGATACGAAAAGGTAAAAGTCCTACTCTTTTATACATTATAATGATAAATTGAAGATTCAATGTCTTCACTTATATGTAATATTATATGTATGGTTTATATCTAAATAATTTCTACTATCTAATATTAATTCACATGATCAAGGAAACACAACATTAATATTTTCAATATTTCAAAAATTTTAATACCCTTTATTTTTGTGGATGATATTTGAAATTAATTGAGGATATGGTAACTCATTCAATTATGCCCACTACATGAATGTTTTATCCCATTTTTAATATACGATATTTTATATTTTTAATATAGAACATTGTATAATTATATATAATGAAATACCACATTAAATAAAACCATAATATCATGGAATTTAATGTCTCAAAACATGTGGAATGATACCACTGTTAATAATTTTCTAAAAAATATTAATGTATGATTAATATAAAACATATCGTATGTCTTCCATGTGGCTTAAGTATACTTATGTGGATATCAACCTAAAAAAACAATCCACTCATATATGTTCATTTATATCCTGGACATTATGAAAATGATATATTCATTTTAAAATGAACTATTCACCATTAATCTTGTTTCCTTTTTAGAAGGACTGATAGGAACCCAAACAAATAATATGCAATTATTTTATGTGGTTACCTATTGAACTCAAACATAAAACAATTATGTAACACGATGTTATACTTTTTCACCTTCCCTTTATTTAACCCATTATTCATTCAATGACCTTAATGGTGTTTATTGTCCTTTAAAATGAAATCAACCACTCATAATTTTTGATCTCCCACTAATTATGATAATTCTTATGATCGTAATTTTGAATCTAGAATAGTTATTAACATTGATGTTTCATTAGAATATCAGGTGTTTTATATGATCATTTAATCACATGAACAGAAATTCTTTCTTTTGAGTCATATACATCCTTATGACATGTTCTTCAATTAAAATATTTTCATAATATAGAAACATGATGAAAAATATGTTTCCATTTACATTTAAACAATAATAATGAAATTTTAAGCTCTTACATGTAGAATGTGAAACAAGAAATATGGATATTATTCAAAACATGAAACATCATCACTCAATATATTTTTGTGTGAGTTTTTAGAAGATTATTAATACCCGTATAAAAATAAATCCAATATTATAATTACATTTGTAATACTATTTGGTTCACAAATCATTAAAGGATAACCATTCACTATAAAAATACCTTAGGAACCTACCCATATTAGATGTTCATTGGGTTGTGATGCAAAATTCTCAATAGCTTACATTCACATGTGAGAACAGAAACATTTTCAGGTACTCACCAATATCATCGATTACTCAACTTGTACCATTGAGAAAACCAATAGAGTTATTATTTCTCCTAATTGTGTAATATAAATGGTGGAGATATTCCATATTTATTACAACCACTAAATCTATATTTCCATTCCACCAAAAAAATTAGAAAAAAAATATATAGTATCCTCAATCTTATACATTTATTTATCTTTTGGAAAGTATTGCAACCAAAACAATGTCAGTATTTCTAGATAAATAGAAAACAATCCTCTACGTATCACCACCCAAATTTTTACAATTTACATATTATCATCAAATCCATATAATCGATTGAAAACATTCATCAAATCTAATAACAATTCATATGATTTCAATAGTTTTGATTATTTACCATGTATGAGGTAGGTGATATCAACTAGACTTAGGGTTAAAAATTACTTATTTAATTTATTTAAGTCCATATTATTCATAATTTTATTATTATTTTAGTCATTTGATATGAAATTGGTCATAAAATTTTAAAATATATTAATTAATGCATTATTTTGTTAATTTATAGATAGGGAATTTTATATCTACTATGGATTTGTGATTTGATCCATTCGACAGCCTGAAATCCTTCAATTTATTTATTATAATGATAATAATCCCCCATTTAAGTGAATAATAGAGGAACCCAGAATTCATGGACATAGGAAATTACCCAACATGAAGGTTGAAGAGGGAAAACCAGTCTAACAATATGGAGTTGCCCCACCCCAACATTTGATCGTGAAAAATCCCTCCTCCTTTGCATGGAAGATGCATAAGAAAGTGTCATGTGTCAAAGAATATGCCTGATCCCATAGAAAACACAAAACCCTCTCAAACAACAAAATCTTAAATGCTCTGCAAATATGAACCGCTAGCTTTGAATCCTCTTTTGGGTATTGTTCCATGCGATCAAGTCCAACTGCAAACCAACCCTGCACAATCATTATTCCACAAAAAGAAGTAGAATTACCGAAAACACATACCGATCATAATCCAACCAAAAACCACAACTGATTCTCCATCAAGGGCAGCTCCCAGATAAACACCACCCTAATCCACACTCCCACTACCTCTATATCCATAGAAGCCACCATAAGATGAACCATGGAACATGCATTCAAGACATTGTCACATAAGACTAGATGGTCCAACACCACCCAGTGGAACTATCACCGATGAGGGGGACCGAGCCTCACTGAAACAAGTATACCACTCTAGGTATGGATCTGATTATATTTTAATCAACATATGCACTATCACCAGTGTCCGAGGAAGGGTACAAGAATCCGGGGAGAGCAACAGCAGGAGATCAAAACGGTGCTGCCGATGCCGTATAACCATCAACCAAACATCAAATTCAAATCCATCAAACGAAAATGCATAACCCCAAATCTGCAAAACCACCATGAAAAACGCAAACCATAAAATCCCTCCCTGAGCCACACCAAATCTGGCCCTAAGAATTTCTAAAATGAGCATGTCAGAACTATCATGATGCCACACCGATGCTGATATGAGATCCTAAAACCATCTCGGAGCCGCATTGATGCTGATTTGAGGTCATGAAACCGTCATTGATCCACGCCGACGGTGATGTCCATCACTGATCTGCGCTGATGCTAATGTGATTCGTGGATCCGATATCCTAAAACCAAACCCCACCAAAATTTATAAATTTAATTAAAAATTTTAAATTTTCAAAAATTTATTAATTAATCTTGTGGAATATATAAAATAAGTATGATGTTTTAATTATTAATAACTATTATAAAATGTTATTGGTATTAAAAAATAATTTGATGATATTATAGAAATATAAATGGTTTATTATATGATGAAATTAAATTTTTTACCTTCAAAATTTC
Organism: Viscum album; assembly: GCA_963277665.1. NCBI lineage: Eukaryota > Viridiplantae > Streptophyta > Magnoliopsida > Santalales > Viscaceae > Viscum > Viscum album. Next base: position 880,443,835 of record OY728129.1, on the reverse strand, counting down.
AATTTTTATGATTATAGTGAATTAATAATTGTTTAGTAAATATTTTTTTGATAATTAATTCATATACGAGATTGAACAAGGTATTTTGAACTTTAAATTAAACATATATTATTATATAAAATAGTTACATTTTTTATTATATTGTATGTTATAATTTGTTTAGTAATAATTCTATAAATTATTTTTTTCATTGATGTCACAGATTTGCTAAAAAGGTGCCTTTTAATATCAAGTAAATTCATATGGAAATTTATGTGAGAAAAATAATAGAAATTATTATGTTTATGGACTAGAAAAATATTCATGAACTGATTTAGTTCGTGTTGAGTAGTTAAAATCCGTATAATATGCCTTTAAATAATATATTTTTATATTACATTAAAAATCATATAGGATTAGATAATAAAAAAATTGGCAGATTTGATAGGATATTTTTAAAATGTTGGGATACTATTTCAATTTTTAATATAATAATTTAATATAAGTACAAATTTTTCCAATTTATTATATTTTTTTTGATTTGTATATATTTTAATATAAAGAAATATTTTATTTATGTTTATTTATTTTAAAGGTATTTTTGAAGTGAATTCGCATGATGTGTATTGTTTGAAAATTTTATACATTTAATTACAAATTTATATGTAATAAAAAAATAATTACATTGTTATTTTTTATTCTTATGAGTGAATGGATTGCGATTAGTTATATTTTATTATTCTATTATAATGATTTTTATTAATTAATTTCATTTAAAAATTAAATGATTGACTGTAGTTAAATTTTTATTATTTGTAATAATTCTAAAAATAATTAAAATAGAAGTTAATTTAAAATTTTCTGAGTTCTCATTGGTTTATATGATAAAATAAATTATTTTATTCTTTACTATTATATAAATTTATACTCCAGATTTTAGGACGAAATGTTATCGTTGGGTTATGTTGTGGTGTAATAAAATAGTTGATTATCCTACATATACTTTTTAGACATACTTTGAATCTACTGAGTGAAAATGATCATATTGGTTAAATAATTTTTTTTTATTAGTTGGATTAATAATTAAAATGTAAAGATTAAATAATTGTTTGAGGATTGTGTGTTGGATAAATTATTTATCCATGCCTATGTTACAATAAAATTCATATGTTAGAATTGCCAATGGGATGAGATTTTTGTTTTAGAAATATAAAAAGGGGATATAACAAAAACTATCATTGAGATGCATGTATTGAATATTTTTAAAAGTTATGAATTATACTTTCATATTATATAATTAAAGGTATAAGGTAATGAAGATGAATCTATTTGATTTATAATTCATTTTTACATAAAATTTATAACATAAATTCTGGTAAAAACATGTGAGTATTTTATGAATAAAAACATATGTTGGTTTTTTTGTATCCTTATGAATTTTATTTATAATCTCTTATATATGCACATATATATAATTTATACTTTTATGGGTTATAATGATTATATTGGTTTGGAATTTAAGTAACATGGGGTTAGAGTTTAATATCATTTTTTAAAATTTATATGTGTATTTTTGGGGATATATAGAGTAATTTTTATAATTTATAATTTGTTTAACAAAGCTATATAATTTTTTATTACATGTACCTTATTATGAATATTCAACCATCTAATCTTTAAAAATATTGATTATTATTGGGATATACAATTCATTTTTTTCATTATTTTGGGTATCAATTTACATTTTATTACACTTATTATAAATTTTTTTATATATGATGATTGATTATGGAGAATGTTACAACCCAAGTGACACTTTAGACCGCTAGTTCTGGTTACTAACCATTTCCGAATAGTGTGTAATATTATTGTGAAGTGTTATTTATTCATGGTTATATTTTTAGGTTGAGGATGGATTTTATATAGATATTTTCATTAAACATTATTCTTCATTAAAGTACACTTAAAATTTTCTAAAATATCTAAAAAATGATATATGAAGTATGGGTGATTATAAAAATACTTATTTTGTTCTTACTATAACACTCGATTATCGAGTTGATAAAATCATAAAAATATAGAAGGATATAAAATGTAAATCATTTAATTATGAAATAGACAAGTACTTTCATGAAACTAGAACTAACCATGTGTTGACCATAATAACACTTCCCAAAACCGGAATGATACATTATATTTAACAATATAGAACTACAAAAAATAAATTAATATAATATCCCCCAAAAAATATAAACAACCATAATAGTAGTATGATATCAACACCACACATCACTTAATCATATTTCATTAAAAACTATAATATAACATATTTATACGAACCATAATAAATATTTATGTATATGTGTTGTGTAGTGAATTTCATACTCAATTCAAATTTAAATGTGACTAAAAAATATGATTATCAAGAAAAAACCAAGCATATCTTACATTAGTTTTGATTAATTTTGGAAATTATTTTTTTCCTATAATAAATAACAAAAGATAAAATTGGGATATTACAATATAGATAATCCATATCAATTTGAACATCTACAATCATGGAATATTTATAATTCTAAAATATAGGTAATCATATTCCTCAACTATCACAAAGATAAATTTAACATCCTTAATCCATTCATCCAACTGATTAGGAGAAATTAATAACCTATAAATGAAAACCATCATAGTAACATCTAGCTAAGGAAAAAACATCCATGGTTGGAAACATTGAGAAAAAATATGATAGTAAAAACGATCTTTAATTTAAATAAAAATGAAATGAAACCATATTTTCCTAGCATTCAAAATAAATTTTTTTAGAACATGAAATCAATAACATACCATGAAAGAAAAACTCTTCCATATCATTTATGTTTGATAAAAGGTTCATAATCCATTCCCTATATAACATATATATTGGTATGAAATCCACGTTATTCTTGTACAAAAAATAGGGTATTCAATTAATAAATTATGTCATGTAGATAAATCTATTTAGTCCAATTTCATTTCAAAAAATACTTCCATGTTGACAATATCATCATCTATAACAATATATTTTCAGAATATTATCTCATCCAAAGGAATTACATCAATAAAAATCAACATTTTTCTTCCTCAACTAACTCAATAAAAGAGAAGGGGTGATATATGAAATAGAGCATCGGAATCTACAAAACCATAAAGCACTAATAAAAATCTATCTTTGCTTCCACATGGTACCTTGTTGAACAAAATAAAAAATATTAATAAAATGACACATTGAAATATCCTATATGATCACCATTTGGAGTTAAAATAAATAAACAGTCCTTCTATACTGATGAGTATATATCTATAACTCATGTTATCTTATTAGATAACTATGAAATGTAAAATAAATCTATGATGATAAAAAGATTCTCAATGATAAAACATATATGTCATCCATGTAACTCAAAAAAATTGAAATTTAGCTAAGGATTTTTAGTAGGAAATCATTATCAATAGTTATCTAATTTGGTGTAAAATATTGAATTCATTTATATTTTTATCTATGGTTTTCTTAAACCATTTAAATATTTATGAAATTGTTATAAATTTTTTTATTTTAATATTATTCTATATAGTCGGTTTATGCAATTATTAAATTTTAAAAATATTGAGCTTATGTCTAATACTTGATTTTTTAAAAAGGAATCTTCTATATTTTGAAGTAGTTTTTAAAAACCTCCTCTAAAGAAATTACATAAATATAAATTAAAATATATATTAAGTATTACTAATAAAATTATAACCTATTAGTAATATGTAACTCTTAATGACTATATATATAGATTATTAATATGTAAATAATGATTTATATATTAACATTTTTAGTTTCCAATATATATATATATATATATATTAACATATAAAAATATAATTATGTGTGTCTAAAAATATATATATTCACAAACATACATATATTAAAAAGGCTATACAAATATATTGAAATATAAATGTATAAATTCATATAAAAATTAACGCGTGTTTATAAATTCATGTATATATATATATTTACCGGTAAAAATTAAATATGATATTTTAATATAAATATATTAGTAGTAAAAAATATATACTAAAACAATTATACTGATAATTTAATCTATATTTTTATAAATTATAAATTTTATAATTAGTATAAATAAAATGAAACATTATTTTTAATTATTTATTAATAATTACTCATTTACTTATATTTATTAATATAAGAATATATATATATTACAAGTAACACATAATATATATATATATATAACAATTTATATATATTACTATATATATATATATTACTCTATGTATGCATGTTCTTATGCATGTGTGTTTATATATGATAATACATAAACATATATAAATATATAAATATACACATGAACCCACGCATGTAAATTGAAATAAAAATATATCCATTAATATATATATATATATATATGAAAATTTGAATATATATATATAGTTAAATTTTAATATATATATATGTAAATACGATCTCATATGTATACACATATACATATTTATTTATATATTCAAATATGTATAGATATTTATTTTTATGTAATACTAATGACAAAAATTATTATCAATAAATCTCCAAGAATATATACATAAATAAACTTACAAACACAAATACACATATATATATTGAAAACTGAAAAGAAAATATTTTATAATTGGAAAATCCGATTTAATAAATTTTAATTTAGTAATTAATGTTATTAAAATAAAATATATTGGAAAATTATTAATTATTATTTATTAATTTCTATGTATATATTTTTATTATATTTCTGTTTTTGTGTATGTGTATATTTATAAATAATTTATAATTATAATCGTTTTTATTCTTATTCATATTTATAATTTTATTTATATGAAATTAGTAGTTTTATTTTTATTCATTTTTCTATATGGGTGTATACAGTAATAGTAAAAGTAATTTTATATATTTATTCCTGTATTTATGTGAGTTTTTTCATGTATGTTATTGTGTATAATTTTCTAGAAGAATTAAAAATTAATTTTACAATGACTTTTTTGTGTCCATTTCTAAAACATGGTGGTGTTTTATTATTGTATTAGTGGTATATTAAATTCCACAACTATCATATAGACTTTACCATGTGCGAAAATTTTGAAGGGTTTGTCCATTGGGAAATATAGGGGTTGTGAGGGGATTGTTATAGGGTAGGTTAGTCCATGTTTGGGGTGGGCCATGTGGGAAGTGTGGGATATGTGAGGCGAGTGAACTGCACATGGGGAGATGGTATTGAAAATTAATTATTATAAATGTATATTATATTTTGAAAAACATATTGTGACCATGATTCAAAATAATATTTATCAAAAATTAAATAAATAACATATTAATAGTTATTTCTATTCAATTATAATCAATTTGAACAATCATGAGTTTCACACATAAATTTGGATTACACCACCAAAAATTTAATTTTACGAATATTTTAAAATATTATTTTGATATTATTTATAAAAGTTGAATATTTGGAAGTTTTTAAAAAACATAGACTAAGTATCTTATGTTTTTCTATTTATTCATTTAGATTCCATAAAAAATATCTAAAAATTATTATCATACACTAACACTCTGAATTTCACCACTTAGACATAATATCATATCATAGACACACTGAACATTATTCTATGACCATCAAGAAAATGAAAAAATAATATCCATTATTCTTGAAATACACATCAAATGAAATATACTAACGCCATTATCCCCCAATATCAAAATAACATAATGATAAAATGTCTATAAATAATTTAATAATTCTATATATAAATATAAATTTAGGAAAAAATGTAGTTATATTATTGAATTTACTTCCAGAATCATGTTCCATTTCTCTATACAACTGAGTTATCAAAATTTAACAAAATTATTTATATCATGATCAAGCCCAGATACCCTAGTCTATTTATACCCATGCAATCTCCAACATGGCCCCTAGAGCAATCCCCATCCTCACTGGTTGGTAAGTAGAACCAGTATCATATAAGAATCATGCGAGAATTACCCCTAAAAAAATGTTGAAGATAAATGATAAAAGTTCACATTATTAACACACCAACATTATAAAGTTCAAGAATCAATAGGTAATACAACACCTAAAAAATAAATCAACAAAAGACACAACACCTTCCAGGATAAAAACACATGCACATACAATAAAACAATTAGACCACATCTCCAATGATCACCTCCATCACTTCAGGTCTCATTGATCATGGGTATCCAACCCATCCATGTCTCGATTTACTTATTCATTGATTTCACATTAAATAATCTAAAAAATGAAGGAAAAGGTAATGTTTTAGCTATAAATCTTAGTAGGGTATCACTATGTGTTCCATAATCATTTAATAAGAATTAAAAAAATTTCTTTCCACATTAATAAAATAATTCTTTGCATGTAATTTTACCATTTTCGATAATACATTCATTCATAATCAAAATATATAATATATATCAAAATATTCATAAATGAAATTATTATGTAATACATTTATTTAAATATTTTTTCATGAAAAATAATATTTTATAAATAAATAAAATGTAATAAAAGACATGTTTGTTGTAAAACCATGAGTCTATCCCTATGTTAAGTGAGTTTTTAGTAATTGGATCCTCATGGTACTAATTCATGATCTCCTCACAATGTGTACACACATCCCATAAATCATACTATTAGGACTCAACTCCCCATCAAGAAAAACCATTCCACATTATGTTTATGCTAGTTTTTTCATAGTAAATATATTTTTATAAATACATATTATCTTATTCTTGTTATAATTAAAAATTAACTACCAAATATGAAAAGTGATTCATTCAATAAAAAATAAATCATGGGAAAAATATTAATTTCAAACATGTTGAAAATAAAATTGTCCACATTCAGTTTTCATAATTCATTTTTAACATCAAAACCAAATAATAATTTTTAATCAATTAATGCCCAATCACATCATCTTTCAATTTAATTAAATTATCTCGAAAATAATATTCCAAATCAAGAAATAAATTTTTCTAAAATCGTACCTAAAATTGCAATTATATTGAAATTTGGGGTTTTTTAAAAATCTATATGTCTTTTCAAAATCAATCATCAATGATATAAAATCATGGATTTTAAATCATTTTAAAAGTCATTTCAATTATTATAATTAATTTTTTGGTATCATTTGTAGGGGAAAACATTTGGAACTAGAAAAATTTTAATAACAACATAAAAAAACGTATAATGGTAATGAAAATGAGAATAGAGGAGAATGAGATGAAGAAACAAACCCTAGAATCACGATCCGACAAACAAAGGATAGATCCATTAATTACAGGATGATCAACTAGTCACTATGGAGGAGAGAAGATAAAATAGAGGATTTCTAATAAAAGAGATATCTCTTACTGTAGAAGAATGAAACACTACCATTAGAGATTTGATTTGAGATATATCAGTTTTAGAGAGTCTAAATTGCCTCTCGGGAACCTTCAATATAAACATATTGAATAAAGGTTGAGAGGGGGTAGTATTAATTTAAAACTATACGGGAATTTTAATTCATTAAAAAGCCAAACCACATCATAACTCCCATGGAAGTGGTGCAGAATGGTTTAAAACAATCATTTAATGGAATAATCTCCTCAGACAATACCATAGTCGCCCATATTATACAAGCCTCCTAAAAACATGTTGCATCCCTCACCCATATCCACATTACCTAGTTTAATACTGTGCATCAACATAAAAAAACCCTATGATGGTTCCTAAATTGTAATAGAATCCTAAAAGAATCAATAAGGGCACCATAGTTTAGCCTGACTTCTATAGTCTAGCTATGTTAGAATTTGTAGTATATGTGAAAACATGCTTCCATTGATGCATGATGAACATGGATTCTTGAACCAAAACCAAGTTTGACCTCATGATCCCCTGTACCATTGTCTAATGTTACATATTGTCACTGTATCTATCCCTGAAATATCCTCTACTACACGACACAACTCCCAGCTAAAAAACATATTTTCCAAAAAAAGAGTCCATAACATTTCCCTTTGGAACCATTAAATCATTTATAACCGGACTTCAAAATGAAATCAAATATACATACCTGAACATTAGGTAATTTCCATGATAAATGATTTAAATCCATGGAAATCTTGAAAATATCCAAAATGATAAGGGAATAAAAACAAGAGTCCAGTAATACCTAAAAAAAATAAATGTGATGTTACAAACTTACAACTATAAAAAACATTCCCCATAAAGAATGTAATAGAAATTACATATTGAAATACAAGGCTACTTCTCTCTCATCAATGCCTGACACTCCTACATCTCATTGAAATCAAAACCATGATACCATTGGACACAGACATAATTTATTGTATTCTAAGGAAGAACCATGGTCTTAATGTAAAAAAAATCCTTACTAGATACTCATTTATAAATAAATTAGTTCAAAAATTAATATCATCCGAACTCAAAAAATTAGAGTGGTTTGGAAGATAATTTGAAATATTTTATATAATAAAAAAAATTTGGAATAAATTCAACTGGGGGGGGGGATAGTCAAAATGGTAGGCCACATTCCCCACATTCTCAGTAATATCAAAAGGACCCTCCAAACTTGGTGAAATCATTCCCGATTTTCAAGACATTATTTACCCATTTGAGGAAAATCTCTCATGAACACGTAATCACTAAATGAAAACTACAATAGTATATATTGATGACCAACATATTACTCACACTATCTCTACACCATCATTATTTTCTAAAAATTCAACTGAATCCTTGTCATTATCTCTAGGACCGTACTTAGTGAAATCAATGAAATTTCACCGATCTCTGACCAAACCAACATAAATATACTAGGTATACCATAAAATCTCTCCAAATGAGCCAATTTAAGGATGAACTTGTAACTTTTGTTTTAGGAATTTTGAACAAGTCCCAAATGGCCATACCTAGATTCAATAAATTCAAGAAAGCATACATGAATCATATCCTCAATAATCTATTCATATCACGTTATCTATCCATCTATCAATGTATGAAATTATATGCATAAATTTACATGGTATACCATGGAATCCAAGTTACTTATCCAGAAGATAGAATAAAATTGAGAATAACTATTAGAGACTATAGTTTATTGAAATCCATGGTATATGGTAATATTCTTCCTATAGATACATTCCAAGTCCTCAATATTGATTGTATGTAGAATAGATATAATGTAAGAAAATTTGTTCATCATATTAATTAATGAATTTATCATATTCTTCCTTAGAGGTGTACATGGAAACCCAAACACAATGTCTATACAAATATCATCTGAATTCCTAGGTCACTTTAGAAGTGGGTGAAGTAAACCAAAAGCTCTCCAATGCCCATCATTGACTTGTTGGGTGGTATAAAAAGGATAATAAAACCCTAAATTTCCTCACCTAATCCCTACACACCATAATTATCATTACATATCATAAAAAATATTCATGGCACTAGGGTGGACCACGTAATGAGAATTATAGAAATCCCCCATCATGTACATTATCACATGAAATGGGAAAAATGGTTCCAAAAACATAGGATACTCTCTGAATAGTATAACCATTCATTCATGGTCTCCCCACCATATTTAGATTCCATAATTTCAAAAATTAAATTATTAAACTTATTCTCCAAAAGAATCATCTCAATATGAGAGGAGGTCAACTGCAAACACACCATAATAACAATTGACTCATTACCCTATTATACAAATTGAATATAAAAAAGGGTGACTTATTATTCCACTTTTATGATGATTATTTTCGAGATTTTGTTAAAGGATTCATGCTCAAATCATAAATATTGAAATTCCTCTTACCATTGGTGCATGCAATGTTGAAATCACTTGACGTTAGGTACTCCACCCAACACCACTATTAGATGTTCAAAAACCTTTTTAGATAATAAATAAGTCAATTTTTTTGTGGTAATAATTAATGTTAAACCATTCACCAATATGATGATGAATCTAACACTTAATTGATTGTATAAAATCTATGATATATAGTTCATCTATTAGATAAATATTCTCATGTGGCCTATGCTATTAGGCACTATAGTCTACCACTTGATTACCGTATTTATGCACACAATTTAAACAATAATCTGATTATCATAGAATTCCATATAGCCCTATGAAAACTCTAGATGAGTCAACACCATTTAATAAGTACAAATATGTTTTATCTCAATGAAAAAACATTTACATTACTCATCCCATATGAACATCAGTACTTTCCTAGTGAGAGTTGTCATCTAAGAGGCCAACATCTTGAAATCACTGAAAAAACTGTAGTAATATCCTACTAGACCTAAGAACATCCAAATCCTGAAAATATTATTTTTTTTCTTCCATGTAATAATTGATATCACATTTTTATAATTAACTAAAAAAATGATATGAGACCACACCTACCAAGAACATAACATCTCAAATATAGAATTTACATTTCAAATAATTCATATAATTTCATTAATTTTTGAAGGATTCCATAATTTCCCTCAAATTATGAACATGATCCTCATAAAGATGAGAGTAAAAAAGAATTTATTAAAAAAATAATCCCATGAAAGGGTCACGGTACTCGTCACATATATTTTTCATCAAATCCATAAAAACTATAGTAGAATTGTGTACACCAAATGGAATAAAAATATATAATTAATGGGCATAACTACACCGAATTATTTTCCCCCTAATATAAGAATATTAAATTCTAGATTATTCTTAACTAGATCAAGGATTAATCTTTAAAAACTACTTCACAACTTAAAATTGATCAAATAGATCATCAATATTTGGTAATAAATATTTATTATTTACCATGACATGATTTTATTTCTAGTAATCAACACATAGAAGAAGTATTCCATCAGATTTCTTTTGAAGGGGAATATATTTCTCCTAAGGTGAAATACTCATGAATATGAAATATTTATCTAGAATATCATCCAAAAAAATATTTAACTCTTTCTACTCTATTGGTTCCTATGGTATTAAGTAATAAAAACTAGCCTGGTGTCCTATATTTGATCAATAGAAAACTAAACCTGTCATGCTAGTGGAAATATAGAGAATTAAAAAAGAAAAAATTAGGAAACTTGATGAAAACATGAATGAGATAATAAATGAATTATTATATCTGTAATTTCAAATATAATACTGATATTTACCTCCCAAACAATGGAAATTAAGGTCCATATCTACTAGAACATGTGTCCCAATCTCCTTGAAATACACGAAACACCTCATAAGGAGTTTTTATGGAGATCCACTGAAGATAACCATAATGTGGGGCTTATGAGAAATCAACCATTCCATCCTAAAAATTACATTAAATGTTTTCATGTGGAGAAATAAAAAACTATAGGAAATATCAATCTATAATAAATAAAAAATAGAAAAGGTCACCTAATAAAATTTTCCCTATTATTTTTAGGGTTGTAGTAATATCCATCACATATGTAAAAAATCCAATTGGTGATTTAGAAAATTAAAATCACGAGTATATTTAAACAAGTGAGATACATCAGTGTTGAAAATATTAGTAACTAAAGATGATTCTTTTAGAACCCTCGGTTTTATGTATGTGACCTTTTGTTTAAAATTTGTTTATGTATGTAATGTGTATGGGTGATGTTTGGGAGGGTTTGGAGGAAATTAGGAATGTTTTTTTGGGGATTTTCTAATGGTGCACGGTTTGTGAAGTGATAGTAAAACTCATAAAACTACTACATGAAACTTTGAAAAGGAAGACAGTTGGATCTTGGGATGTTCACAGTTAGGTACACAATTTCTCCAAACCGTGTGGCCACCTAGGAGTAACTGTGAAATGTGAGGTAGAGTGATTCTAAATGGTCAACATATTTTTCTGCTAACCTTGTGATCCAACTATGAATGGTTCTTTTTGTGACATTTGCTGGTGCAAGGTTGGCACACTATTTTCCTAACAACACGATCCAACATTGCATGGTTTAACATTAGATCGTAAAATGGATCTCACTCAGATATGATGCACATCCACTCATTTTTTTCTATATTTCGACCCTAAATCATGTTTTTTTCTCCTCGAACGATGTTGATACTTTCCACTTTGATCTATAAGTGAGATATTTGAAAATCATAGTGCATTGTTGACTGGATTTATTGTCAAGGCTTTGTTTTAGGTGGGGTTCCATAGATCTAATTCTCTTACCTCTATTGGAGTCGTAGATTTGATCCATTAATGATGATATATTATGGTTTATTCCAATAATAATGATATTTGGATATTTTATTGTTTTTAATGACATCTACGGTGGGATTCTAGATATTCAACCATATTTTGTTGATGATTTAGTGTAATTCATCATTTTCACAATAACATATGGGGTAGGTGGATTTAGTATATACTAAAATTATTTGAACATGAAGGAATCATTTGAAATAATTTTTTTTTCGAAAATTAATTGTGAAATGGGTTTTCAATTCCATATGGAAACCCACATTAGCGACAGATTATGGAATTGTGAAAACTATGTGTTTTTGTGGAATGTGAAATTGGATCTCATGATTTTAAAATTATGATTTTAAAATGGTTGATTAGAATTAATGAATTAAAATTGGATGGAAATTTGGATTCAATAAGAGTAATATATTATCAAAATAGTTTGGGGATTTTTGTTTTCATGGTATTGTCATTAATAGTTGGGAATGAATTTAATGGGTGGGATAATGGTTGTGAAGTAAAATAACGAGAGGGATGGGTTTTGGAGACGATGTTCCATATTAAATGGTAACACCTAGCTTATGTGGTATATTGTGTGTGTGGTTATTTGAAATTTAATGGTTTTATGCCAAAATGGAAATTTAGAAATGGGTAAACTTCTCCTTTGGTTTTTTCCATGGAAATAGTTTTTGTTTATAAAACTGGTTTTGTATGGAAACTGTTTTTCTCAAAATTTTCTTGGATTTGATATCAATTGTTTTATAATTTCTTATATAAATTATTTTATATAAATGTGACAACATTTTCTATCCCAGTGGTGTGAGTCGGTAAGTCATTTGTGGAAAACATACTATGTTTCATTACTCAACCCCTACATTGGAAATTTAGTGGCTTTGATGATATTGTGTATCAAGACGTAAGTAAAGGGAACATATAACATTTATTTAGTGGTGCTTCAGGATACATGGTTTGTATTGCAGATTTGGAGAATAATGCATGTTGGTATTTTTAGAGTTATGTTTTTGATGTCCTTGAGTTGTGATGTCTAGTCTTTCACTAATGTACTCTAATATTGGTTATGGAGTAATAATTATTGTTTTATTTTTTTATTAAATTAAGTTGTATTAAACGTTTATAATGAATCATATAGTAGTTTTTTTATAGTATGATTGGTTGAGACTATTTTATATTAAATGGAATATTCATCCTGAAATTGTATTGATTCCCTTGGTAGTTATTTCCAGCCATTGGTGTCTTGGGGATTTTTCCTACAAACAAGTTTATATTCCACCTTTAATGAAGAAAATGAGGTGGGGTAGGATGTAAAAAGTGGTATTTGGCCGTTCAGTCATTGACTTGAAAATGATATGATTTTGGTTGATCCTTGGTTATCAGTTTTTTCATTCATGATGTTAAAAATTATTTTTTTAGACCATTAGTTGTGATGGAAGAATGGTGTAGGATTATACAGACTTGAAATGTAGATCATAAAAATATGTTTGTTACTGATTTATAATGAACTTCACATCACCAGGTATTTGGATACATAAGTGTTTTACAGACACATATAGAAGTTGTATTCTCATTGGAATGGCTTAGCCAATGAGAATAGCATAAAATTCATTGATAGAAATTACATCCCACTTGAAATGAATATTTTAATTTTTGTAACGATTTATCATTTGATGAAAAATATTTACTTATGGAATGTATCATATGATGATTTAAAATGTTATATTTTGAAAATGGTATAATAGTGGTATTTTGAAAATGGTTTGATTTTTAATATAACTGTTGAATTTTCAAAATTTGTTGAACAAGGACAATATTGAATTTTGGAAGGGAATGTTCTGGTATACGATACTGAAGAGTTTGAAAATAAAGACATCAATTTTTTTAGAGTGAAACATAATTTGTTTTGTTTTTTTCATAGATAATGGAACCTGGTAGGAATTTTAGAATCCAACTAGAAGATTCTTATGAGAATTTGATCGTTCCTAAGACAGAGATGAACCAATAATAGGTTCAATGTATAGTCCAGTAAAGTGAGTCTATGAATAGAGGGAACTAAATGGAGAAACAAGGAATGTGGATCATTTTGAGATGTTATAGAAGGATAATCCATTCATCTTGTGGGGTGATTCATATTTAAGAAGGTAGAGGTGCAGAATAATAGGATTTATCAAATCATCAATTTCATTGGAACAACAACAGAGTTGAAATTCAATTTGTGAAATTTGTGATGAAGGATTTTCTATTCCAATAGTGAGTGTAATGACTAAATCTTAATGAACATGGAAATTACATTACTTTTATATAATACATAATACATAATACATGACCCAAACAGACGCCCAATGACCATATTATATTAGTGTGTTTAGAAACATAGGAAGTAATATTTTAATATGTTGAAATATCATCAACATATCCCATAAAGAAATTCCACTTTTTAATTTCTACATATGAACGTTCTTTATATCCTAAAGAAAAGAAAAAAATAAAAATGGTGAAATAAAATGCTTATTAAAGGTAAACACATAGAACATAAAACTATCCATAAACACAAGAATGTAAAAACATGAACCTAAAGTTTAAATATCAAAACATTGAGTCATTAAATAAATCATGGAAGTATGTAAGAAATATTTCAAAAATGATAATTAACTATGAGAAAATATAATTGGCATGAAACAAATAATTTTGGAAAACAAATAACCTCAAAATATGATTTCCTTAGTATTGAAGGAATTACGTACAAGGCAATCATAGTTTACAATGTCCATTACTAAATTGAGTTTACTTTCCATTATATCCATGTATTTCTGGATGAGATTTACATGTCGTTCCAGCCCTATATTTCTAAACTGTATTTTCTTCACATTCTAGTCATGTCTATCTCATGAGATATAAATCCTTATCCAATGCATTGGAGGTAGATATAGATCTCACCAGTTTATTCATTAAATCATTCTTACATGTTTCAAAAATACATAAGTCATTTCATCTTGGAATAACCCATAAAATAAAATGGGCTTCTTTGACATTATTCGATCATAACATAATCCATATAAATTAAATGAATTTCATTAAACTAATTGAACCATAAAAAAAATGAAATCAAAATAATAATAGGGATAGAAATATATCCTTATGTCATCTTAGATGGATTTTTTTTGATAAAACACATGAAATTCATTCCGGAGGAATGTATACATTCTTCTTCGTAAACGTTTACTTTTATGAAAATGTCACAAACTTTTAGAAGATTTTTTTGAAAATACACTTCAAACCATGTAGAGTATGATTCATTGAAATAAGGAATTATGATGATTTAATAATCCATTCATTACATTTATGTTAAAAAAAATTACATTCTTCTCGTAATTTTGTCGACAAAGTCAAAAAGTACCTCATATAAGTAACGAAAGAATAATTCCATCCATAACATTTAATAAAAATTCTCTAATAGGTAATTTTTTTAAAAAAACAATATAAGAAATGAAATAATATTATATATTCAGGAAACATGAATGTGGATGATAAATATACCTCGGTAATTAAATACGCATAAAAAATCTTCTAAAATAATGATATTTGGAATTATCCCTTACCTTAGGTCTGATTTCACATATATGTGTCCAAAACGCCAATATAGTGGTGTAAAAGATATTATTAACCTGATAAAGAACCATAATAATATTCTTGTTATCATATAATATTCACTTATGACTTTATATTACCTGTCTATTTATTAATTTCATGTTAAAGTAATGTTTTGGGTAATAATAATTTTATTTATGATACATGTTTTGACTTGTTATTCTTGATCTTATTACTTAAATCATGATTTACTTACTTATTATAATGTAAAAAATGTTTTATATATCATAAATATTACGTATATAAATATATCTAATAGATAGATAAATGAAATGGAATACACCTCTCATAGAGACACTATGTCGTACGTATGCATGAACGTGTTTTCATTGCCTTATTGAATTGAATGGAAAAAATGATATATATATATACATACATAAATTCATTAGAATTATTATTTCATATATTTCATGATTATTTATTATATACACATTATAATAATTCTTGAATGGTTAACATGGAGAATGGATCTTATCTTGTTGTGGAGACGGTAGGCCATACGTACACACATGTGAAGATATCATTCACTTAATGGTTAAATGGTGTGGAATTGGATGGTATTTTAATTTTTAAAAAATAATTATAATGTTATATTAATTATATATGTCGATTATACTTATCATTATACCCATCTAAATAATTTATTTTTGAATAATAAATTACCCCACAGTGTGGAGACTGTAAGTTGTATGTACGCATGCATGGTGATATTCTTATTCGTAGGATGGATAATAGGAGGAATAATTTTGTCCCATAATTATAATAATACCTCAAAATGTATTATATACAATAATTATTACTGTAGTTTGGAAACAACATAAGAATAGGATGTACCAGAAGAAACGAATTTTGAGAATATGTTATTAAACAATTACCTCTTGTCGAGTATCTCCATTTGATTTTCACAAAATTTCTCCCTAGGTTGGATTTTTGGCCAATTTGTGGCCTCTAAAAGGAATGGAGGGATGTGGATAGATTATTGGAGTATATTCTTAATGATATGAAAGGTCTTTCAATCTGTGAGTACGTGTGTAGAGGTTGTGGCTTTTTAAAAGAGGGAGGAGGGGTACTTTATGAATGTCCTGAAATATTAATTTATTATAAATTCATTTTCGTTTTAGAATTCCATGAAACTCATTTATTTAAAATATTATAAGTGTTTATGTCTAAAAAATCTCAAAAATATAATTTATACTTGTTTTTAATTTATTTAAACCCTTATCATTTGATTTGTCCTAATATAATATATTTTATTTTATTTGTGGTAATAATTTTCTATATGTTAAATGGTTATAAATCTTTACATATTTATTATAAATTGTCTCTAATTGGATTATTTCAGAATTTTTATAACATATGATTCTCACTATGTAATTTTTATATATTTTTTTATTATTTTTAAATATTTTAATAATATGTTATTTTTAAAAAATATCAATAGTGTCAATTTTGATAGTATTTTTGTATTTGACTTTAACTAAAATCCAAAAAGATGATAAATTTGAAATTTTTTTAATACAATTCTAATATGTCTTATTCACCTAGAAAATACATGGAGTACATTAATTAGTTCCTATGATTTTTTATAATATTATTAAAACCATTTATTTGATATTTCGATCAATAAAATAATATATACATAACTATTGTGTCATCATTAATAATAATTATTTAATCAATAAAAATTAAAAATAAATAAACAGGATGTATAAACTTTTATTTTCTTTCTAGAGACAATTTATTCTTAATGTTTTTCCATGTTTATAAATATATTAAATTTATTATACTTATAAGATATACAAGAGTGACATGTTGTCACCTTATTTTGTTTTAATTAAAATTACATAACATTAATGAAAATATTCCATTAGAAGAATCAATTAAGACCCATAAGTTATATTGGTAAACATTAATTCATACAATTGGATTTTTCCATATGTTAGGGTAATTTTATTATCTTTACCATATAGTTACTTACCCTAATTTACCTAATTTACCATTAACTATGGTAAATAAAAATTACCGTACATACTATTCATAATATCCAAAAAACTGAAAGAATCTAATTTTTAATATTTAGAACCAAATATTATAAATATTTAAAAAATGTTTCATCATTCAAAAAATAGATTCGGAATAAATTAATTTAAACTTAATTCCTGTTTTCAAAACAAAAAATGTGGTTTTAAAGAATTAAAAACTTATCAATATACTTTCATGTGTTTATGTCTAATTTAAATGTAAAATTACTTCCAATGATACACATTGGATTAAATGATAAAAAATACAATTACACTATAAAAACAATTAAAAATATAATCTAACTATATAAATAAAATAGATGAATGGAAGATCTGAATTAAAATGCAGTATTTTTCACTATTCATTAAAATATGAATTTTATCAAAAATACCCAAATTAAAACAAAGTAAATATTGATTTCCATTTTCCAAATAAGAAATTTATTATTTGAAATAGAATATATAAAAGTGTTAAAACTAGATTTAAAATTGGTGCCCCCTCAAAAGGTGAAAAAACTGTAGTTTTTAAAAAAATACTTATTTAATTTGAAAAATTGAATTTGTTCTTATATCATGCTCTAAAAAATACATAAGATGAATTTTAAAATTCAAAATTTTGTTAATACCATTCATAAAATCTAGTTTATATCCCATTATTAATAATATTTTAATAATATATCATTATTTAGTGACGCTCAGTATCACGTACAATGCAAGCTATCAAAAAAGGCCACTCTTGCGTGTAATTAAAGCCATGTATATTGTTGGTTATACTACAAGATAATATGGTGTTGCATATAGAAAAAGATAACATAATACATCAAATAAATTAAAAACAAAATCTCTTATAAAATATCATGGTGTTACATTATACCCCCCTTAAAATGAATTTTTCCTTAGAAATCTGTTGGGGTTATAAAGGGTTTACTACATGAAATATTCTTTGATAGAAACCCAAATCATAAAAATTAGTAATAAAACATCATTTTAAAGTGTAATGTTAGAAAGATAACATTTAAAAAAAAGAAACTCTTCATTTAGTTTCCACATAGTAGAACATAGTTGGTAAGTGAAAACATGGACATGAAATAAAAATTTAATCATCATGTTCTGATGAATAGTGATAGAGAACAATGTTTAGAAAAGGTTAACAACAAGAGTGCCATAAAAATGTGATGATTTAATAGACCATATGATTCATCGAATAAGATGGTACGAAGATTAAATTTTTAGTTTTCAAGATCCTTTTCCCAATATGGAATATTTTTTCATGAGAATAAATAATTACTTGATTTTAGTACAATATCACCATTTTTCATGCCTTGAACAATTTCAACCTTATTATTATTTAATGAAATGAAGTTGAATTTTTCATTCTTGAAGTGTTAACAGATCATGTGATAGAATGATAGGTCACTACATTTTTCTCAAAAAAGGTTAGTAGAGGTGATGAAATCTGCATAAGTCTTCCTATAGTGTGATAATAGATTAATCTGACAAACGTCAAATAGAATAAAACTTATACTATCCAAAAATGGATAACAATAAAACCCTTAAAAAAAATACGAAACATTATAAATTGTTTAACTAAATCATCATAACATTTATACCCCATGACTAATAAGTTATTTATTAGATGTCACATTA
The DNA here is from genome assembly GCA_963277665.1 of Viscum album. Lineage (NCBI taxonomy): Eukaryota > Viridiplantae > Streptophyta > Magnoliopsida > Santalales > Viscaceae > Viscum > Viscum album. Next base: position 880,424,215 of record OY728129.1, on the reverse strand, counting down.
CAAAAATTTGAATACCTTAAATCATGTATTCCCTTGAAACCTAATAATAACAATAATTACCACATATCCTTAGTGAAAATATGAATTCTGTGAAAATTTAAGCTTCCCACACACCAAAAATACAGAACATTCTTTCTACTCAAACAATGACATCACTATGTCCTTATATCATTCATGAAGTTATTAATACTATCAAATATATCATTATCCCATTTTCCTTCATTATACACATATCCTGTTCTTTCCAAAAATATTTCAATCACATTTCATGGTGACCAGTACCATTCAACATATACTTTCAAATACATAAGGATAAAAAATAGTGTAACAATCCTTAGACATTTAATTATTCCATAGAACCATAAAATTACTTATGAAAAATTATTCTTGATAATCAAGAAATCATTCCACATTCTTCTTAAAACATTGAATGAGAATCATAGTTATATTACTTAGCACTTATTTCATCTCATATATCATTTGTAGTCTCTTCATAATCATCAACATAAATAATACCCATGAGACCATGCTGATTCATTTCATGAGATTTCCCCTTATGGATTTTATATTCATAATTCTTGTACATTCTACATTTAGAACATTTAACCGTCGTTGATTTCATTGTAATACCATAATCCATATCAAGAGTGTTAACTGAACCATTTCCAATGAAATTACTAGCATTGTTCCCTTCTTTTCTACAACCAAAGCATCTTCTTATTCCTTTGAATCATTCTCCTTGATTTATATTCCCATATTATTTACATAAAGAAAATTTTAACATTTTTTCCTCTATGATCATCATTAAACTCCATCATTCCCTTATTTTTTGGGTGAAAAAACTAACCAAAGTTGAAATTATTACTCGTATTGTTATATTTATGATTGCGCACAATAACGATGTTTCACCTTCCAACTACCATTACATTGTTTTTCACATAAATAATAAAATTCCATTGTACATCATATTCTCCAATAACGTGAATCCTCCTATTTACATCCATTTACTAAAAACCAATGAGAATAGTGTGAGAGGTGAAAATCATACTAGGAAAATAATATAATCAAGGGGGAATATTTTCAATCTCTAACTACATAGGATTAATCCTTGGTTATATATGATTGTTACCATAATTTAGGACTATAAACTATATTTAGACATAACCATAGGGACATCCATAGACATAACTTATAAATATATCTATAGATCTTACTAATGGTTTCACATCCTAGTTTCCAAAGTCCGACTAGACCTTCACTATGATACCAACTGTAACAAATGAATATTAATGTACATGGAACTTACATTAATTTTGTGAAATACTTAACACATGACACAAATATATGCCAATGACCATATTAGTTTAGTGTCTTTGTAAACTTGGTTCATAATCTTATAACGCTGTGATTGATCTTCATTATCCCACCTAATGATCTTCCCCTTTTTTCATACCTAAAACAATTCTATTTATCCTGGGGAAAATAAAACATAAAAAGGGTGAGATAAAATGTTATGTAAAGGTATACATAGAGAACATAAAACAAACCATAAACATTAGAATGTAAAAACATTAAAAAAAGTTTAAATATTAAAATATGGAGTCATGAAGTAAAACATGGCAGTACACATGTAATTGATCAGAAAGGAACATACACCATGATAAAATAGCATTGGCATAATACATGGAATTTTGGAAAAAGATAATCACATAATTTTATTTCCATAGTATTCATGGAATTACATCCAAGAACATCATAGTAGAAAATTTACATTACTAAATTGGGTTTACTTGTCATTATAGCCACGTTTTACTCAACCATATTTACCTGTTGTTCCAGGCCTATATTACTGAACTAGATTTTTATTCCATTACAATAATTTTTATAAACAGAGATATAAATATTTACCCATTGAATTTTAGGGATATATAGGTCCCAAAAATATCATAATGACATCATTCTTATAAATTCTAAAAAATATAAATCTTTCATCATAGCATAACCCATAAAATAAAATGTGTTTCTTAAACATCATTCCATCATAACATAATTCATATATAATAAATGGATTTCATAAAATATTATTCCATAATAAAAATAATCTAATAAAAGTAATAATAGGGCTAGAAATATTACCCTATTTCATCTTATTTGGAAAGTAATTTTGACAAAACACTTGATCTTAATTCTTGAAAGAAATATCCTTTCTCCTTAAAAAATATTTCCTTTTCTCAAAATTACATGAAATTTAAAACAAAATTATTAGTTTAAAATACACTCGAAACCATGTAGAGTAAGATTCAGGGAAATAATTCGTTACGAATATTTAAAAATTCATTCATCCCGTATATGTTAAAAAAATAACATTCTTATCATACATTTGTAGGAAAAGTCAAAAAGTACAGCGTATGTAAAATGAATGAAGGATTCCTTCCATACCATTAGATAAAAATTCACCAATGGGTAATATTGACATTAAAAAATAGAAGAATAATTAAAATAATATTATATATTTATGAAACATGGTTTTCGATGACAAATATACCCCAATAATTACATATGTATAAACAATCTCAGAAAATAATGAGATTGCGAAATTATCTATTACCTTAGGTACAATTTCTTCTATATGTGTCCAAAACACTAGTATAGTGGGTTTTAAAATTTCAGTAACCTATAAAATAACTATAATATAACCTATAATATAATATATGATTCACTTATGAATTTATATTACCAGTTTATTTATCAATTCCATGTCAAACCAAAGATTTGGGTAATAATCGTTTTATTTATCGTAAATGTTTTGACTTGTTATTCCAGATCTTATTACGTAGATATTTATTTACATACTTACATAATGTAAAAAATTATTTATATATATTAAATAATATATATATATCAATATATATAATAGATACATATATGTAATGGAATACATTGTTCATAGAGAAGGCATGACGTACATACGCATAAACGCTATTTCTTTTTTCCATATTGAATTGAATAGAAATAATTAAATGAGATATATATATAAATCTAGTAGAATTTTTATTTTTATAATTTAATTATTATTTATTATATATACATTATAATCATTTTTGAATGGTTAATGTTGAGAATGACTCTCATCGTGTCATGGAGACAATTGGCTATTCGTACACATGAGCGAAAATATCATTCAATTAATGGTTAAATTATATGGAATTGTATGTTAAATTAATTATAAATAATAACAATAATTTATAATAATGATATAAATTCATTATACTCATGATTATACCCATATATATTAAGTATTGTTGAATAAAAAATTACACCATAATGTGGAGACTATAAGCCGTACATAAACACATATGGTGATATTGTTATTCATGAGATGGGTAAAAGGAGGTATATGGTTATACCATAATAACAATAGAATCCCATCATGTAGTAGATACTGTATTTTTTTACTTTAATATTGATAAACATAATATGAGGAAGTGGATGAAGAAAATAATTATGAAAGATGTGATAAAACAATTACCTCTATATCGAGTTTCTCATATTGATTTTCACAAATGGTAACCATAGGATGACTTTATGACAAATATATGGAATATAGGACGAATTGATGGATGATTGAGATTATTTGAGCAAATTTTGGTGGATAAAAAGGTCATGAATGGTTTGAGTAAGTGGGTAGAGGTGGTGTCCTTTTATAATAGGGAGGAGGGGCACATTAGGAATGTCTTGAAATATTAATTCGTTATAAAATATTTTTCGGTTTATAATTCTCCCAAACTCATTTATTTCGAATAAAAGATGAATATGGGTCAAAATAATCACAACCAATAAAATTTAGACTTGTTCTGTTTTTATTATAATCCTGATAATTTTGATTTATCATTATTTAATCTATTTAATTTTATTTGTGGTATTAAAATAATAAATAATAAATGGTTATAAATATTTACTTATGTAGTATCAATTTTACCTAAATGGATACTTTATGAAATTTTAGACTATATAATTTTCACTTTGCAATTTTTAAATATATTTTTTATAAATAATTTAATTATATGTTATTTTTTTATAATATCCGTAGTGCCAATTTTGACACTATTCATTTATTTGACATTTAATAACATCCACATAAATGATAAATTAGAAATAAAATATTTAATAAACTCCTTACATGCAATATTCACCTATAAAATTTGGGTAAAACATTAATTAGTTCATATGATATTTATTATAATATTTTTATAATCATTTATTTGATATTTATATCAATAAAATAATTCAATATCTTTATTGTGTCATCATTAATGGTAATTATTTAATCTCTAAAAATTATAAATAAATTCAAATGATTTAGATAATTTCCTCATATTTCTATATAATATTTATGTTATAAGTATTATAATTTTTATCACTATATTAAAATTATTATACATAAAAGATATATGAGAGTTATATATTGTCCCCTTATTTTATTTTAATTATAATTACGTCACATTCATTGAAAAAAGTCCATTAAATGAATCATTTCCCACCTACATGTGATATTTTATGACATTAATTCATCTAATTGGATTTTCTTTCAGGTTTTAGGAAATTGTTTTCATCTTTTTCATATTGTTAGTTACGCAAATTTACAAGATTTACTTTCAACTATGCTAAATTAATATGAATATAGTTACTATTCATAATATCCAAAACAATAAAATTAATATATTAAATTAATTTGGGCCCACTATTTAAAAATATGGAATCCAATTTTTATAATTCAATACATATATTTGGAAAAAATAAATTTAAAATTAATTCGTGTTGTCAAAACCAATAATCATGGTTTTCATAAGTAAAAAACATAGCAGAAGATTGACTTGTGTTTATGTCCAATTTAAATGTGTAATTAAATAGAATTATCAAAATTTTATTATATAATAAAATAATAATCCAATTAACCTTTAAAACCAATTAAAAACATAATACAACAATATAAATTTATTAGATGAAAATGCACTATTGAATTAAAATTTAGAATTTCTCACTATTAATTAAAATATGAATTTTATTAGAAAAAACAAAAAATTATAACAAACTAAAATGTGATGTCCCGCTTCAAATAATATATTTATTTTTTCAAATATTATACATAAATGTTTTAAAAAACAATATTTAAAATTTGTGCACCAATAAAAGGCATCATATATATAGTTTTTGAAAAATATTTATTTTATCAGAAACTTTTATGTTGTTCATATGTCATGTTCTAGAAAATACAAAAGATGAATTTAAAAATTCAGAATATTGTAAATAACATTCATAAAATCTAGTTTATATCACATTAAATAATAATAATTTAATAATATATCGTTGTTTAGTGAAACTCGGCATTGCATACAATGCAGGCTATCAAAGAAGGTCTCCCTTTTGTGTAATGCAATCCATGTTTAGTGTTACATATACTACAAGTTAATATGGTGTTGTGTATAGAACAGTATAACAAAAGAAATAATATAAACTAAAAATAAACTATCTCATAATATCTAGGGGTGTTACAGTGAGATTTTGAATTTATGGGTAAATTAGACGCAGACATTGCATGGGAAGATTTTAATGAATTGTTCTACAAACAATTATTTTCGTATATGTTCTGGTTTGAAAGAATGATAGTATTTTTCATATTTAAGTAGTAGAATCTATCAATAATAGTGTATGCAGCTAAATTTAGGAATTTTTATAAATTTCCACCCAAGGATTCTATAAGTTCATCCTTGAAGGAAACCATTTTTGAATCAAGGCTGAGGAAGGAGATTTGAATGAAGGTTTTAATTCTCTATATAACATTTAATATGGACATGGTCAAAAGAGAAATGTAGGAAGAAAGGGATATCTCAAGATCTATGCATCGATTGAACATTATAATAGCTATGGGAAATGGTGGGTACCCTAATATTAGGAACACGAGGAAGGAGGAAATAAATTTCCAAGGTAGTTGAATGATTTAGAATTCGATTGGCAGATCAGTGAATGTTCCACCAATATGAAAAAGGAACCTATGTTGTTTCCAACATGGGTATTTTGACCACATGAAGTGATATTGTATGGATCCACCTAGAGAATTCCACAATTATAACTCTGTGGGGGCATATTTAGAGCTATTTTCACAGTTCTCCAAGGTTAAGTGTTCTAGAACTTCTAATGTTTCGTAGATGCCATATGGTTCAACTAGACAATGGTGTCAAAATAAATCCCATCAGCAGAACTGAGCTACAAATGGTGATTCCAATAACACCATGACTACATTGAAAGGTAAATATCAATAATTAAATAAATAACAATGTTAAATGAGTAAGCAATTATATGGATCTATGCAACTAATTATGGACGATTGGTATAAACCATTGATGGTGAGAGGTATGATTATTTTTAATTCAACCCTTATGAATGTTTGTATGAAATGTTTTCATCCCATTTTTTATACTTTTTATGTTGATCATCTGTGTTTAATAGTTGAGTTGATGACTTCTGCATTAAAACATAAAATCCCCCTTGTTTAAAGAGAATGTCGAGCCCTTTTATGAAAATTATGTTTTATAACTGTTGATAGAGCTAAGATGATGTGGGATTTCTCTATAAATGAGATGGATGACTATGAAATATCATTGGATATGGATTTTTTTGACAATTTTTAAGTCTTACAATGAATGTTGTACCCGAACGGTTAGTTTTGCGACTGACGATGAGATTCAGAATCTCTTTAAATTGGAAGAAAACATAAATGAATGTGTAACCAGATTGCTGGTACCAGTAGTTACAATGATATTGTACTAGATGGTAAAAGTGAACTTGGAATCAGTGTAAGAGATCTGGAATAACAGTTTGTTATTGGTAGTTGATCAATTTTAGGATGTTTTCTTGAAATATTCTCAAGGTTTCCCCCTATAACAGTTGTTGGGTTTACAATTTATATCATATTGGGGACCATTACTATTTACATTCCATCATATCAGATGGTTTAACTGATATTTAGTGATGTAAAATTCCAGTTTTATGATATTGAATGAAAAGGATTCATTAAACCTAGAACATCTATGTCGAAATAAAAAATTCTTTTTTTTTCAAAAAGGGGGATGAAACTCATCGTTGGTGGGCAGATTATCATAAGCGTAACCATGTTGCAATAAAAATTTGGTTTTAACATAATTTCATTGATGATCTGTTCAATCAATCAATGGAATCTCAAAGGTTCTCTAAAATGAAATTGCGATCAAGATATCACCAATTATAGGATCAGGAAGTTTATATTTCAAAGAAAACTTTTTTTTGCAGTAGATATGGTCCTTACAAGTATGTGGTTATGGATTAATATATTAGTAATTCACCAATAGTGTTTATGTAATTTATGAATTATATATTATATAGATATATATATTTTTTAGTGGTTTTTGTGGATGACATATTGTTGTATTGAAGGAAAAAGGGTGATCATGGTTAACACAAGATGATATTTCTGTGATTCTTGAGGGATCATATTCTGTATTATATATTTTCAATGTGTGATTTTTGTATACAATAGAATAATTTCCATGGCCTCATAATCTCGAAAATAGGTGTTAGTTTGGATCCCAAAAATATAAAGGATATTATCTATTGGAAATAGCCAATAATGTCATCGAGATATGTATTTTCATTGTTTTAGATGGTTATTGTCGGTGCTTTGTTCAAGAATTTTCATAACTAGACTCACCAACGTCAATTTTGATGGGTAAAAATGTTTTATTTTAATATATATAGGAATTCCAAAAGTTTTTTCAAGAGTTAAATATGTTCCTTACGTTATCCTCGATATTGATATTTTTGGAATCGGGATAAGGATGTGTTGTGTATTTTAATGCTTTGGGACCTGTGCTTGGTTGTGTTTTCTTGTAGGTGGAAACTTTTGTTTCCTATGGAACAATGTAGTTATAGTTTTATGAGATGAACTACCCAACACATGACTTGGTGCTTGAAGCTATAGTCCATGATCTAAAGACATGGTGTCATAATCAAATTGGTGAAAATTTACATTGTTTAGGGATCAATAGATCAGGAAACATATTTTCTAAAAATTAGTTTTATACATGATAAAATGATGATGGATGGAGTATCTCCAAATGTCTCAAATTGAAATGATGTTTACACTATGTAAATGAAATCCCATTATTGTTTAATTAATCAGATATTCATATACTAAGTTGGAAAAGGATGCTTCTGATCATTTGTAGTTGATGTTAGTGATAACTGAAATTCACTTGGAATGTGAAGACCATGGTGATGTTGGTGTTTTCCTTTTAGTTTCATTCATTCGTAATTTGTTTGTGATAGTTAAAGAGGAAGAAACATCCAATTAAGAATTTGATTCTAATAGTTCATAACTAAATGTTGGGGAGAAACTTTTGGGATGGAAGATATATAGGGGTCTAGTTTTGTGGTTTCAAAACCGGATGGTCATTCTTATGGATTTTTTTAACATGGTATTCATGGTTACCACAATTAAATTTGGTATTTTCATCATATAATACAAAATATGATTATGGTGTTGAAATCACAGTTTTGGTGGGTTGGTATGAAAATAAAGGTAATTGTGTTTATTTGAAATTTTTAACATGATAGAATTTTATGGTAGAGTGTCAATAACCGATAGGTATGTTGTAGTATTTACCAATTCCTATTATTAAATGGCATGTAGCAATGTATTTATAAGAGGTTTCCAACGAAATGTTCAAAAAAATTATTCCAAATGCATACTTTTAGATAAACTCAGAGAGTCACCCCATTTCATCCATATTCACTAATCTGTTATCATTGAGTGTTTTTCTAAAATCTATATCAAAAAAGTGGTAAGGAGGAATTGGAAACCAATTTTAATAGTTTTAGTCACAGATCAAAATTTTACTTAAAATTGTAGGAAATCATCACAAAAATATCTTGGGAACCAGTTGACAATGAGTATGCCATATCATCCCCATACATATGATAAAATACGGATGGAAGATACATAAATTGGAAGAAATTTCATGGTCTTGTGTCTTGGATATTCGTGGCTCATGGGATGAAAATATTTGATTACAATAGTTATCATATAATAATAGTTACCATTCCATCATACATATGGATCCTTTGGATGCATTTTATTCTCATCCATTTCTTTCTCTAGTTTTTTGGGTTGTAATAAGTGAGCCTTCATTGGTTGGGCAATTAGTTGTCTAATATACTAAAGAACCTTTTTGGTTAAACTAATTTAACAACATTTTTGTATATATTGACAAATTTTTTTTTCATTATAACAGTTTTTTATCCAAGAATCAATTCAATCTACATCGTATTCAAATAATTTGATCAAAATAACTAAAGGAAAAAATTATTGTTTACTATATATTTTCCTTTTGTTAATCAATGAAAGAAAGAAGGTGCAACGTAAATATTTCTTGTTCTTACTGAAGACATTTGAAAGATGATAGTGGATTCATGAGTTAGAAAGTGTTGATATATTCTAAATTTAAACAAAATATAAAATTATAATCATAATGTTATCACAAATCATGAAAATTATCATGATAAATCTTTTATAGAATTGGTGGAGTTGTTTGAAGAATTTCTGATTTATCGTAATGGAAATTACATCATAGTGGGAATTCCATTGTAATTGAAATTTCATCAAAATGTGGAGGATATCAGACTAAGATGAGAATGAAATATAATTCATAATAAGATGAAGAGGATACAAAAATTGTAATGACCTAAAGAGGAAACACAAATTCTAATTAGATGAGAAAAAAATATAAATGATAATGAGTTGAAGAGGAAATAAGAGTCATGATGAGTTGCGAAAGAAACATAAATCATAATGATCTAAGAGGTAAATAAAATCATAATGAGATGATAAGGAAATAGAAATTTTAATGTGTTGAAAGAGAAATATAAATAATAATGTCCTAAGAAAGAAATAGATTCTTAATGAAATGATATGGAAAAAGATTCGTAATGAGGAGATTATAGAGAAGAGTAAAAAATAAGATTATATAAGTTTTAAAAAGAGTTAAAGAAGTTAAACATGGAATTAAATTTTCTATAAATATCATAGAAATAAAATATGTTTAAGTAAGTCAAGGATAATGTTTAAATGTTATACATTAATATTTTTTGAAATATTAGGATGATGGGAATGTTTTCATATTTCTAGCTTTTCTTTTCTGAGTATCCTTTAAATGGATTTAAATTTCATTAGAAATTTTTAATTTTGAAGGAAAATAGAAAAAATGCATAGTTTTGAATAAATAAGTTAAAGTCATTGCTAGGTAGAGATCTTGTAAGGAGGATCAGACAATTGACTGGTTTTTAAAAGATTGAGAAATATTGGATTGATATGATCATAATTTGTTAATCATATTGAGTAATTTAGAGTGAATAAGATCATATTGAGAAAATGAGCAATGTTTATGTTTTGTATATAGAGAAGGGATTAATCTTATTGTGTCCATAATATTGAGATTATGGTATTGACCATATCGTATTGAGAGAATCAGATCCAGACAAGCCGTATTGATAGAATCATATCCATCATTATCATAGTGAGAATATTAGATCCATCCAAATAGGATTGAGGATTCTAATTGAGAAACTATGGAGAATTTTCAGAAACGTCTTTATTATTTTGTTTGGATCAATTTCTATCCCAAGACTGTGTGAGGAGGATCATACAATCAACTTTTTTTTACAATATGGAGAAATATTGGATTGAGAAGATAATAATGTTTTAATCAGATTGAGTAAATCAGACTGAAGAAGATCATATTGAGAACATGAGAAGAGTTTATGTTTTCTATATAGAGAATGGATTAATCTTATTGTTTCCATCACATTGAGAGAATGGTGTCGACCATATCATATTGAGATAATCATATCTAGACTAGCAGTATTTATATAATCATATACATAATTATCAGATTGAGAAAATCAGATCCATCAAAATAAGATTGAAAATTATATTTGAGGAACTGTGGAGCATTTTCAAAAACGAATTTTTTCTTTTGTTTGGATCAATTGTTTTATATGAAATAATTATAAACTAATGAGATTAATTTTAATAATTTATTTTGGGAGATAGAAGGTGTCTAATGGGGGTTTTCACAAGTTTCATTCTTTTCTTTATAATAGTGAATTTACGTTGACCCATTGGAGTGGCTGTGATAAGGATATAGGTTCATTCATTGAGGCTGAACCATACAAATCTTGTGTGCTTTACATTAATTTCTAATTTTCCATGCATGAGTATTTTCTAAAAGTAAATAAGAAAATAAATCTTAACAGGTTAAAATAGTTATTTTTCTAAATTTTCGAAATATATAAAAATTTAACATCTGATTCAACCCCCCTCTTCACAGTTGTTATTCGATCTATTAGATCTTCTATTAGAATTATAGGGATTTTTACCATGATTTAAGCCTTATAGTGGATAATATCACTTTTTTCAATAGTAGGGGAATTCCTACATTTTATAGGAAAAATTATTATTATTGACAAAATAGGATGATTCATTATCTCCTATCATATGGCCTGAATGTTTTTGATGAAGCTACAATTTGGTTTCCAAATATTGAGAAAGATACCCTAATGAAATTATAAAATAATATTAATATAGAAGTTTATTGATAGGAAACAAATTATATTCTCATTTTTAATCAATTTTTTTATCATAAACTGATGTGTTTCAAAAAAACTAAAAAAGTACATAGGAACGGTTAGAATTTGTTTTTGATGGAAATAAAAATTCTAAAATAGAAAAGATAAAAATATGGCATAGTAAGTATAAAGTCATCAAAATTATAGATAAATAAAAAATCTATCAATACTTCACTAGAGTAAGGGAAATTGTTTTTCATCATTAGTGGATACAAATATGTCCTGGAAGATTCTACAAATGTGATGAAAATTATAACAAACATTCTAGAGGTTATTGACTTGAAAATTTATTCTTTTAAAGATAATGATGATTAATATCATTGTGAATTGTAAAAAATTATTTTTTACTTATGAAGTGATAAAATATCCAATGTTTACAAATAAGGTTAATGATGAAATAGATTTTGGATCTATGAGAAAGATGAAAACCCAATATGTCGAAGAAGCTAATCTTTGTGAGTCTGATGAAAAAGAGGATTATGAGTTCAATTGAGAAAAACATGTCTCTTATATCAAAGAACTGTCAAAGAGGAAGAGTAAAATATGAAGCTAAACTTCCACCAAAATGTTTTGAATATGGTGGAATTAGAAACTACACTATGAATTTACTAAATAAGAACTCTGAAGAATATCTCGATAGTATTGATTGTAATATTTGTTCTTTAGAAGATAAGGATGATTAATATCAAGGTAAATTTCATAACTTCCTCATTGATTATGTAATGAGAAAATCTATAATGTTTACAAATAAGGTGAATGATGAAATGGGGATTGGATCTATGAGAAAGATAAAAAACAAGATGTCGAAGAATCTAATCCTTGTGAGTCTGATGATAAAGAGGATGATGGGTTGAATGAAAAAATCATCTCTCTTATATCAAATAACTATACTATATGAAGATGAAAATATGGAGAAAAGCATCCTCTCAAATGTTTTGACTGTGGTGGAATCAGAATCATTACTATGAATTTCCCCAATAAGAATTTCAAAGAATATCTAGAAGATTTTGATGAAAAACCTCAATATAAGATGTGTAATAAAAATGACAAGAAATAAATGTCATCCAAAAAATAAATGAAGATGTTTTATTGTAAAAAAATAAGTTTGTTGAATAAGATTGTTAAATATTACTCAATTGGAAACAATTATTTTGAAGACTAATGTTCCACAAAATTCAGAAACTTCACTGCAAAAATTGAGAAAACAAATGATTCCACAGAGAGTTAAGAAGGTGGTGAATAATTTCATAGAGAGTATCATCTCATATTAAAACATTTTACATATCTTCATAATACCAAAATTCTCAATAATGAAATGAGAGTAATGAATAAATATTGTGATAAATTTACAATTGGAATAAAAATTTCATTGAGTTGGAGGAAGAATACATTAAAGAGTTCGTAAGTAATAATGTTGGAATTTCTGAACAAGGAAAAATGATTAAAGATATCAATATAATTTTGGATTCCAAAGAATAAGAAAATTAAAAGTTTCATTTAAATATTCTATGTCTGAATTTACCTTGCGGAAGATGAGTAATAATTTCCAAAAACCTTTAAATTAAAAGATAATACTTCTAATGTTTCTGATAAAGATCAATACAGGTATCTGGTGAAATATTCACTATCCAAAATTTATATTTCTTCGTATTATTTTAAAATTTCAGGATCAATTTTTTTTGGAAAATCATGGATAGAAAATCGATATTATAAACATATTAAATTAATAAAATTAAAAACTTTACTCAATGAAAAATAAATTCCATGTCCTGACTATGATAGAGCTGAATGAAATTACCCTCCTCAAAAATGTATCTATTGTGAAAAATCATTCTTGAAAAGAAAATGAACATTTGATGGCAACTATTGGTGTTGTGAAATATATGGGGACAAAAATTATAATTTTTTGTGCAACTTATTTATACCTATGAGAATGTTTGAGAAAATTCAAAGAAATGTTAATGATAGAATGAGTAATTTACCAAACATACAGAAAGATAAAAAGGAAAATTATCAAGATATTGGAAACATTCCAAAAAAATCAATTTGAATGTTTAGAAGTAGATTATTGAAACTTTGATCCGGATGGTCATCATTAAAAATACGTATGACAATCTTTCAATAATGAGTTTTTTATGACAGAAAATAAAATGTATTTGATGAGAATAAAGGTAATGAAATAGCTTCCGTTATTGAGAAAACATAAAAAAAGTTAATGAAACAAACCATGGATATATGCGAATGTATGTTCTTATATTTGATAGTTGATATAAAAACCTTGATACATGATGAGAGTCATGGTGGAGGAGCATTTGAATTGGTTAAAGATAGTTCCTTAAAAATAAGAGGAATCAGAACGACTAATATTGAAGCTAAAAAGTTGAGATGTAAGGATGTTTTATTTGTTGATGGGATAAAAAATAAAAAACATAGTGTATGTGAAATTTTTATGATATTAAGAGAATTTCTTTAAAAAATATTTTTTTTATCATAAAATGTGTGAATGATGTAAAAGTTATTACAAATGGAGGATGAACTAGGGGTAATCTCATCCAAATATGAGAATTTTAAAACTCTTGTGACTTGAGTGATAAAGATGAAAAAAAATTATCTCACTAATGACATGGGAACCATGGATATAAAATTAAGAACAATCATTCTTAATTTTATTCCATTCAAATAATTCTATAGTTGAAAAGAAGAGAAGAACATGTTTGTGTTACTTTTCATAATGTGTAGATGACTAAAAAAATTCATAAATGAGTTGAGATTCAATATACCAGACAACATGAGCTTATTTATTTTGAATTTTACAGACTGATGAGACATCAATAAAAAACAATATTTAAAAAATTTTACTTTTATTGATGACTTCAGTCTAATGAAAGATATCATGTTTATGAATCACAAGTTAGAGGAAATTGAAATATTCATTTTCTTTAAAAAAATGAATAGAACTAAATGAGTGTTTACTTAATGATATTGGGAATAGATATTAATAAAAAATTCATATTCAATAATTTGTAAAAATATATGACAAATCATGGTATCATATATTTTTATAGTTCTCTCTATAATCGACAAAAAAATATAGAAGTAGAAATAATAAAATGAAGATTGGTTGAAATGTGATGATGTATGCTATAAGAATACAAATATTAAGATTTCAATTGGAGAGAAGATGTCAATACTTCTATAAATTTTAAAAATAGATGAATTTTGAGACTAAAAACTAACCTGTATCATTATAAAATATGGTATAACAAAAAAACATCATTGAAATAATTTAATTTTTTTGGAAGTCCATGTATGTTCGAATTCAAAAATTCAGATTTAGAAATATTTGATGAGAAAGGTGAGGAGGTAACTTTAATTTGTTATTCACCAAATAGTGGAAGTTACAAATGATTGAAAAAAAGTACAAAATTTTGTGGACTCATATGACAGGAAGGTAAATGGAAATCAATGTTACCTAACAAAAGTTGTATGAAATTCTGGGGAGGATAAACTGGAGATTTCCAACAATATTAAATGTAATTCAAAAATTCTGTATCAAGATTTAGAAGAATCATGTGATGAGGAAATTTTAGCTGGGAAAGAACCACTGAAATTTCCTAACGTACAAAAACATGTTGAATCCAAAAATATTATTGGGAATCATAAGGATGTGTTTCAGACTACAGGGATGTTTTAAAAAAAATCATACCTAACTTATCTCAAAATAGGAATCATAATCAGATTCATATGTTATTCAATAAAAATAATGGGTCGTTGAAATGAAGGAATAGATTGAATATATTGATAAAAATGAACCATGGGAACTTGTTCCGTGACCTAATAATAAAAACGTAATCAGTACAAATTGGGTTTATTGAAAAAAAAATTAATGAGAATAGGGAAGTTTCGAGAAATAAAAAAAGACTTGTTTTTAAAAGGCTTGCACATGTGCAAGTGGTGGATTTTGATGAAATGTTTTCCCTTATTACAAGGCTAGAAATTATTATAATGTTTCTTGCAGTGGATTCTCATTTGAATTTCATAGTTGATTAGATGGATGTAAATTCAGCTTTCATAAATAGTGATATTGAGTAATAAGATTACATTAACCAACCTTGTGGGTTTCTACATGAAGAGGCTGAAAACATAGTTTTGAAATTGATGAAATATTAAAATGGGATTAAAGAATATCCACATTATTTTTATTCTAAATATGAAAATTATTTTAGAATTTGGAAATTTTCTAAATAAATAGATTATATCAACTTATATGTGAAATATTTTTACTGACACAGTAATTGTAATTGTTTACGTGGATGATATAATTTCTTCAAGGGATATAGAAGATATTTTTAAAACATCTTCTGAGTAAATTAAGAAGGATTTTGAAATTTTATTATTAGGAGAATTAAATTTCATCCTTGTTATACAAGATCAAATAAAAGGAAATAAATTTTCTTATCATAATTGATGTTTTCTATTGAATTGTTAATGATGTTTTGGTGGGTATAATCCAAGGATGTTTCAACTCCTACTTCAACGAGAACAAGGTTTAGAAAAGATGAATAAAAAATTAGTGTAAATCAGAAAGATATTCAGAAGATCATAAGAATTATTATTTACCAGATAGCCTCAATGATTGAAATAAATGTTTAAGGAATTGAGGCTATATATTTATGTTTTTCCTCCTACCATTAAATCATAATCATCATAAAGAAGGACCCTGCCATGATTTGGATGATGTTGACAATGGAAGATAGAAAGTAACAAACATTGTACTATGTAAGATGTTTTTACTTATCTTTCATTTAAAAATTTGAAGCTACAGTTGTCATAAAATGTGTTATATAAAAAGAAAACTGAGAGAGGGTGAGAGAGGGGAAAATAAAAGTGAGGAAATCTTATCTTTTCATGGACAGAAGATTTTGTTCTTAAATATGTATTTAATACATTCAAAAACTTTATGTTAACTATAAGTACAATATTAGGATAGTCTCTATTGAAAAAGGATTTGTTTTGATCGAAGTTAGTAAAAACATTATTTTTTTACAAAGGTTTTGTTGTAGTAATCATGTGAGAGATGGAAATGTTGTGAATAAGGGTTTCTAAAAAATATAAAGGGGAGATTGAAGAGCCATTATGGATATGTTTTTCAACAATGATTTTTTATTTTCTGACAACATATATTTTTATATAAGAAGTTGTTTGTTATCCATGGACCAGTTACATATGCATTATATTCAGATCATCAGATCCCTAAAAACTGAACACATAAATTGTCATTTGCTATAAGATTTATTTATTGTAATCAGAGAATGAAGAAATATTTTAATTAAATAATTCATATATTTGGTGAATAGTATTCAGATATGATTGTGGAATCAATAGATTGAATATTTTCAAACATTCTAAATAAAATGTGATGATGCTTTTCGGATCATAATGTTCTCATAAATCATGAAAACTCTCATTATAAAATATTGTGAGGAAATGATGGAGAGGATTGAATAATTTCATCGTTATAATAGTGTGAATTACATCATTATTGAAATTCCATCATAATTGAAATTACATCATAATGAAGATTTTATTAGACAGATCTATGAAGGGAAATAGTTTATAATGAGTTTGAGAGGAAACATAATACATAATGTGATAAAGAAGTAACAGAAATCATTATGATCTTAGAAAAAAATCGAAATTGTTATGGGCTAAAGAGGAAATGTAAATTTTGATGAGATAAAAAAGAAGAAAGAAATAACAATGTGATGAGAAGTAAACAAATTCATAATGTGTTGAGAAGGAAATAAAAATCATAATGAGCTGATATTGAAATTGAAATCACAATAATATGATAATGAAATATATTCATAATGAGCTAAGAAGGAAACATATTCATAATGAGCTTATTATGAATAATAATAAAAAAAGATAATTCCAGAATATTTATGAAGAGTTGAATATGTCAAAAAAGAAATTCATATTATTAATAAATCAGAAAAAAATATAATGAGGATTGAAAAAGTCAATGATGAATTTTAAATGCGATATATTTTCATTGTTTTTAAAATATGAGGAAGCTGGGAAACTTTTCAAGTTTCACACCATCTATTTCTGAGTAACATATAATACATTCTCAGATCATTTATTCATTATATATTTTTCATTTAAGAGGAAATGGTTAGGATATGAGGAAATAAAGTGAAATTCAATACCAGCCAGAGATCTCATGGGAAATATAATACTAGTGAATTTTTTATGAGATTGAGAATGATCAGATTGTGAAGATTGTATTGAGCCATTCAGATTGAGTAACATAGACTAAAGACGATCATATTGAGAATTTGAACAATGTATGAGTTTTTAATATTGATAATGTGATCATTATATTACGTCCATTGTATTAAGATAATCATATTTTCTATATCATATTGAGATAATCAAATCCAAACTCATCATATTGAGAGAATCAGATCCAGAATCATCAAAATGAGAAATTGAATCCTACCAAATCAGACTGAGTATTTGACTTAACAATTGTAGAGCAGTTTAAAAAAATAATTTATTATTTTTTTAGTATCAATTATTATATAACGAATCATTATAAAATTGTGGGAGTCTGTATACTCATTCTTATCTGAAGCTAAAGGTTCTGAATAGGATTTGGAACAAGTTGAATTCACTCATTCATAATAGTGGATTTCCATAGCTCCACATGTGTGTCTATGTAAAGGATATAGGTTCTAAAATTGTGGAAAAACCATGTAAATATTGTTTTAATTACCTTCATTCCTAATTTCTCATGAATTAGTATTTACTAAAATTAGATATAGAAATAAATCATAACAGGTTTAATAAGTTATGTTTCAATTTTTGTTAAACATATAAAAATTTAACAACTGATTCAACCCCCCTTTCTAGTTTTTATTTGATCCCTTGAAACTTCAAAGACCACAAAGAAGATTTAGCTCACTAGGAAAGGGATGGAGAGATCTCAGAGACATAAGAAACCATATTTTTATCGTCATCGATGGTCTTTGTTGTTAGAGGTTAGTGATCATGAGTTTTTGATAACCTATCCAAGGATAAAAAATTATCAGTTTTTGAGTTAGGGAATGTTATATCCTTGATACATAAGCCATTATGGAATACATGAATAGTTGTTGAGTTAGATAATATTCTTTATTTACCATGATGGTTAGTGTGGTACTAAAGGTGTTTAAGGTATCTATGTTGAAAAAGTATTATCCTGATATTGATGATGTGATTTGATCAGATCACATTAACCTAGAGCTATATTATTTATTGGTTCATAAGCTAGTATATATTGTGGATAATATAGAGAAATATTGACGTGGGAAATGTATTGGTCTATTGTCGATTCTTTGTAGATATGGTTAGAATCAAAAAGATAATTGGGAATGGGAGAATCAAATGTTCTAGCAATAGCCCAAACATTTTCTAGAAATTTTGGTTTTTTACTTTCCAGGGATGGAAAATCCAATGATAAGGATAATTTATCTCTATAAATATTAAGTATGTAACCCTTTATTTATGAGTTCTAAAGATGTAATGAGTGTAGGTGATGTTTATGAGGGTCTAGAGGGCATTTGGAATATTTTGGTGCTTTTTAAAGGTGCATGGTTTGATAACGGTTAGTAGAATCCAGAATCCTTTTACATGAAACCATTCCAAGGAAGAAAATGGGATCGGGTAAGCTGCATTGTTAGGTGCACGTTTTCATCGAACAGTGCGACCACCTTGGAGTAACCGTGTAATGTGAGGTATAGGTATTCTGCGTGGTTGGCGCAAGGTTTTTAAAACATTGAAATACAATAGTGTGAGTTTCTCCTTGAGGATGTGGCTATAACTAGGTTGGTGCATGGTTTTCATATACATGCGATCCAACCATGGATAGTATAAAATTAAATCCTAGAAGTTGGTCTCAATTAGATTTGACTCATATCCATTTTCCCTCTATTTTGACACCATGTTAGGTTATATTCCTTACAAAGGCTGTAGATACACTCCCCGTCAATCCAGAAGAGTTCCATTAGATAATGTTAGTGCATTGAAGACTATATTTCTTGGTAATTATTTTTTAAGTGATTGTCCTTAAATCTAGTAATATTCCCTCTCTTTGATTCATATATTTTATCTATTGTGGAAACACCTATGATGTTTTATGCCAATAATGATTATACATGGTTGTGTTGATATTGGGGAAAGAGATCTGATGCGTTTTTTAGAGATTCAACCCAGTTTGTTGAAAATTTAGTGTCCTTATTTATTTTTTCCATAACATATAAGGTTAGTCGACTCACTCATGAATCATATAATAATAACTTGAATTCTTTATTTAAAAATAATTTTATTATTGAAATTTATTGTGAAAATGTTGTGAAATGCTTGATGGATACCCTATTTATTGAAAGTTTATGTAATTATAAAATATTTAGTGTTTTGGTTGAATGTAAAATTGTTTTTCATGATTTTAAAATGATGGTTTTAAAATTAATGATTGGTTTTAGTGAATAGAAATTTGTGTGAAAAGTGTATTCAATAAATTTTTTTTCAATTGAAATGGTATGATGCTTTTGTATGGAATGGTTTTCAAATTATTAGTTGGGAATGAATTGAATGGGATGGATAATGGTCGTAAAATAACACCATCAAAGGTATGGGTTCTGGACGTGATGTTACACTATCAATGGTAACACCAAGAGTGTGCGGTTTAGTCTGTGCATCTAATGATGTGAAATATAAATTGTAATTCAAACATGGAAATTGAGAAATGGTAAATGACTTGTTTGGATTCATTTTATTGACATAGTTTTAGTTGTGAAAATCAGTTTTTTTATGAAAATTGTTTTATATATAAATGGGATGAAATTGATATAAATTGATTTATATTGTTTTCAATAAATTTTTGTATATAAATTTACTAACATGATCCATCCTATTTGCATAAGTACACCAGTCATTTGGGGAAAACCTTTCGAGTTTCATTACTCATCCCTTAATTTTTCACATTGGATCTTTTGTGGATACTGTGTATCATTAAATACGTAATGTAAATATATCAAATTTCTTTTGTGGTGATATACGTTACTTGGGATGTATTGTGGAGTTGGAGATCATATAATGTTAGAAGATATTGAGTTATGTCTTTGTAGTTTTTGATGTTTTCTGTTTAATATCTCTCTTTTCTACCCTAATTTTAGTTATGGGGTAGTTTAATATTGTTTTATTTTTTGTATTACATTGAGTTACATTACATTTTAATCATTTATCATTTAGTCTTTTTGGTTATAGTATGATTAGTTGTGGTTTTTTTCTATTTAAAGGAAAACCCACCCTTAATTGCATTTAAACCCTTGGAAATTATTTATAGCCTTTAGTTTCTTGGGGATATTTAGTACGGAAAAGTTTAAATTATACCATAAATAATTCCAATGAGGAGTGGTGTGACGTTACAGTTATATTATTATATTACATCTCACAGTCGTAGGTCCACACTTTCTTCCTCAAGATACACCTCCACTATATAAATAATGTTAGTTTTGATATCCTATAGCTGAAACCCCTTTTCTCCTGAAGAATATGATTATAAAAGAATATATTTTTTAGATGATGTTCCCATTACACTATGGAAATCATAATGTAAATGGAAGAAGTTCTATTGGTGTAATTATTGAAGATAATTAATATAGTTATTTGGTGCCACATTACAAACCTATTTCAAATACCCAACCTTTCTGCACTAAAAGGAAGTCAAATGAAATTTTCAAGGAAGTTTAAAATTTCTTGATGATTTCAACTATGTAGAACCACAACGAGACATAGGAAACTTACCTTTTCCTTTATGGGAACTCAAAAAACTACTATAGGGAAAAAAAAACTCATCTTCATCCTGACATACTGGTCAGGTCAAACTCAACCATCAATGCTCTATCCAGAACATATGCATAAGAAGTGATATTTAGTAGTAAAACCTATAGTTGGACCTCAGGTATGAAAGAAATATATAACTATCACTATCTCGAATTATAATTGGATAAAACCTTAGGAAAAAACAACTCAAATTTAGTAAAATAGATTTCATATTACATTATGATCCTATTTCCCTACTGGAGGTTGAGAAACATCATGTATTTTTCTAAGACTATTGAATCTGTATAGAAATTATTAGTAAAAGGAAATATAATATACTTCCACTCATATCGATAATTATTGTTAAACATAACAATCAAATCCCATAATCATATGCTAGGTCCCTCAATAATAATGGTAGAATATTTATCTTTTATAGATTCTAGAATTTATAAGATCTCAAAAATAATGTCAATATTATTCAACTAATCATTAGCCACACGATGTTCATTAGGTCCAAATAAATATAGTGGTTTCATATATAGAAACACTTTAGAATTATCTCTGTATTCTCTCCTTGGATTTTCCACTTTTATTTTCTGAATGTATACTAGTGTATGTACATTTCCAAAAGAATGGAATGAAGTACACACTATCTCAATATGATTTAGTTCCCCTAGAGTATTTTCACACTATGGTTTACTAGAATCTTCTTCTTATGTCTTATTCAAATTCCTTCTAAGAGTCATCATGACACACAAAATTAAATATTCAATATTGAAACATCAGAAAGGATACATATATCAAAAACTCTAATAAAGATACAATAATATAAATTACATCAACAAGAATTAATGATTATGATTTAACATACTTATATTCGAAGTGGAGAAATGTATGAAATTTTGATGACACCATTTGTCAAGGAAAATGTTCTGTTGAACACATAGTGAAATAATTATTATTATAATGAGATCCATTTGTACAATTTTTCAAAACTACCATATAATTCCCACCAATACTACCTCCTATCAAACAGGATAACCCAACTATATACTAACATGATGGAAATGTATAAAATCAAAACCAGAGCACTAATACCACTATTTTATGAACCAACCAAGATACACTAGAATTATAAATCATAATCCAGATCAAATATAGCCTAAAGTGTATTACTAATCCCCATGGGCTAGTGACTAGAACATGGAATCAAACATACATAATCTAGGAATACTCTTCCAAAAAGACATCGAAGAGTAGATATAAAATTCAGCAGGTTCAAAACTCAAAATAATAATCTATCTAAATAAGAAGGTAAAACAATATACTAATAGTACATTATTAAAAGAAAAAAATACATACCGTGTTATAAGATCAGAAATATATCATAAAATTTGAGGATTTAATCTTCATTGGTCACCTCCATCACATCATGTTCCATGGATCAAGAACATCCACTTACTATATGTCGATATTTCCCATTGGTTGTATTTTTCATAAGACGAACTATAAATGCCTCCAAGGAAAGGTAGTGTGTGTTTTGTAAATACTAGTTGTGTATCACCAAGTCTTACATAATCAAATCCATAATAATTATACCAAATATTCACTAAATTTTAACAAATAAAATGAATAAAATTTAATTTAAAATTTTTCAACAAAACATGTTTTCATAAAAAAAATATGGAAGATGTATCAAAATAGATATAAATGAAATTTTTAAAGAAACATTATTAATGATTTGAAATGAAAAAGATAGTTTTTTATAAATATATTGAATTTAGATATTATATCATACATATTATTGAATTATCTTTATGCCATGTAGTTAATTAGTTTCGAGTAATAAAATTGTCACAAAAATCATCCATAATCTCAACTCAATGTGTGAAAATGTCATATGACTGAAGCCATCAGGACTCAAATCTCCATCAAGGAAATTCATGTTGTAGTATGATTATGTTAGTGTTTTCATTGTCAATCTAGTTCTATGGGGTTTTATCATAATGTTATGATATTAATTATCCACTAACTACTCGGGCTCATATATGCTTTAATCGATCTATTAATCCATCAATAATGGCAAAACCCTTTATTTAAAACCAATATAGAATAAAATTTCCAACATGAAATCTTAAAAATTTAATTCTCATTCTAAAAAATATCATAAATGTTCATAAATTAATGCCTTCATAAACTACATTTCAATTTAATTTAATTATATCAAAAATAAATTTCCAAATAAATCAATCAATTTCTTTCAAATCCTCCCAACAATTTCAACTGCATTTATGTTGGAATATTTTGACATCCCAAAGCCATTTTAAAAAACATTAAAAAATCACATCAAATATTGCTATTAAAACTATTTAAAAACTAATTTCAACTCAATTAATCAATTTTACGGTTTTAGTTATAGGAAAATATAAAATGAACTACATAATTTTAATCATAAGATAAAAGTAACACCCGCAATGGGAACCACAATGAGAATTAAAGTGATATATAACTAGAAACCAAAACTAGAATGAATATACAACAAAGAAGAATTTAGATCCAAAAATAAAATGAAGATTTACCACTAATAAATGATGATTAAAGAGAAATTATAGGATTTCTAATTGAATATATATCTGTTCCCGATGATGAATCAAACACTTACACCAGAGCATCAATATGAGAATAATGTATTTCGAAGAGTCCAAAATTCCATTGATGGGATTTATAGATCCAAAAAATCAAATGAGGGTTATGAATATGTAATTATGAACTGATCGCATTAGAATACTCCTATCTTTATAAAAATATAGACCACACCACAACCCCATGTCCATAACCCTGAAATTATAACACCCAGAAATTTTGAAAAATATATTTTTTGAAATAAAGTTACCTTTTTCAATATTTTTCATTTAAATGAATAAATGTTTTTCTTTATTTAAAGGTAAAACAATGTTTATCTTATGTTAAAAGAAAAATTATGAGTATCTTGCATTACACGCAATACCATTTTAGGAAAAATGTGACCTAAAATTAAAATATAATTATTTAATATGGTAGTTATCATCTAGTTAATGGAATGAAGTGTATGAATAAGAATAAATAAATTATAAAAATACATGGTTTATGCATGTATATAAATTGTGTATTTATTTACAAATTAATTATAAAAGAAAATAAATTGTATTTGAAAATAATGGAAATCTTTTTCTGGGAAAATATTTTTATAAACAAATACATGTTTTACTCAATAAATTTAAAAAATTAATTTTTTTGAATTATTTTAATAAATATATTATATATTCAATAAAATATTTAACATTTATCTTATGTTTTTCCCAGATAAGTTACAAGACTAAATCAAATTTTATGCTTACAACTGTATTATTTTCTTCTAAAATTTTGTTTTGTCACCTTTTGAACAACTTGTTTTCAAATTATTTTCACAACATTAGGAATTTTATTTTATAAAAAATCCCTTTTTAATTAAGTATATATACATTTTACTTTGGTTAATTTGTTGGATTTTCTACAAACATTAATTTTTTATTGATAGTGAATAATACCAGGGTTGACTAAAAATCCTTTTCATTTAAAGTAGCTATAATGTATAATTTAGTTTTAAAATGTTTTTAAATATAAAATGAATTCAATAATATATAAATTTTGTAAATGTACATCAATTTCTTCATTTTAATGTTGAATTATTTTATGAAACTTTTAAACTTTTGAATATTTTTTTCTTTAAAAATTTTCTTTCTCATTTCATATGTTGGATTAATTTTAAATTATATTCTTCTAAAATTATGAATGGAATTAAAAAAAATATTTCTTATTTTTAATTATTATAATTTATGTTTTCTAAAAAGTCTAATTTTTTTTAAAAATAAATAACAATATAAACAATAAATATTTTTAGAGAGGTTATGATAAAAATGGATTTACCAGGGGATTAAAAAAATAAGATACGGGTTTAAAATGACCAAAAATAATTCGAACACCAATTTTATGTTATAATTTTGACCATATATCTTTTATCCCCTATATGTATATATTTGTATCCTTGTTTCAGGTGAAAAATTTTGGTAAAATCATTCACTTTTGAAAAATTGAAAGCGTTCCACCCAACTCAATTATGTAAGGCTACCCCTTCTCCACTCCTCTTAACATATGAAAAACCATTTATTTAATCGAAAAAATGAAAAAATAAATTCATTTCTTCCCTAATACCATCCGAAATTCCTTATTTAGGTTAAAAATATTTCATATGAAGTCATTTCATGAAAACTAAAAGAAGTTAACTGAAGAAAATTCCACATCCCTAACTGAGTGTTTTTCTATTTCTTCATCCATATACATAAATTATTATTAAACCATTAATATATAATAACATATGTATAGTACATAATAATATATGTTATTATGTTAATTTAATAACAAAAATAATTCTCATATTTCATCAAATGGGTTACGAAATCCTCATTCTTGTGTATAATAGACTACCACCTTGCGACCCAATGTTATTTTTTTCCATTAACACCCATAATTTATTATTATAATTGTTTATTTTTTTTCATATATGATATTTATGATTCTATTGTGATTTTTGTATTCTTGATATCATATGTTCCCTTTTAATTTCATTATGCGGGAGTATGATAATGTTGTTATTTTGTATTCTGGACTGCAGATTTGCGAAGCGATATGATCCGTTCAATATTTACATGGAATTTAATAAGTAATTTTTAATTATCATTTGATATATAAATGAAAATAAAATTATTTTATAATCATAATTTTTATTTTTTTAATTTATTTCCATGTGTAAAATTGAAATAGCATTCTTGCATACATACAGTCTACCGTCTCCATGAACAAATTATTTCATTTTTATACATAAAGTTTTTGTATTAATATCAAAACATATAATATATATAAATGATATTTATATGATGGTAAAAATATTTATTTTATGGAGCCATTATCATGTTATAGTGACCAAAAAAAAAATTTGAATCATACGTGAAAAATAATGTAGTAATTTCCAGAAAAAGTCTTTCAACGTGGAATTTTTAAAAAAAGTTATAAAATTTTAAAAGTAAAAAATAAATGTTATGATATATATATTTATTTTTATTTAATATAATTACAATAAAAATATATTTATTATACAAGATTTATGAATTTTTATGATGGAATGTGAGACTTAAGGTAAGGGATTCCAGTCTCACTTTTAACATCTATGAGTCACATTATTTATTCACCCACTATTAATTGTATTTAGTGTATATACTACCAATTAATTTATTTTATTTTGATTAAATGAAAAAATATTGGGAATTACATAACGATTTTTGGATCTCTTATTCACGTGGTTTTTTGTTCAATTATATCCAAAGTGATAAGAGATTTCGGGTCACCCTTTTATTTCTATGAAGCATATGAAAATTTACCACTCATTTCTTTTATTTTGAATAGATACATTTCCTTTTACATGAAACATCCTGAAACTATTTTTTTCATTAAATTTATTTCTTTATTATATATTATTCTTTATTCAGACATTCAATTCAAATGATTACTAAAAATGTAATGGATTCCCATTTCACTCTTCTAATTTTTTGTGACACGTGCCATATTCACCAACTATTTCTTTTATGTGATGTATATACTTCCCATTAATTTATTTTAATATTATTCAACCAAAAATTTATTGGGATTTATATAACCATTTCAGAATTTCTCTTATATGCATTTTACGATTCAAAACTTGACCAAATAGTAGGTGATTTATAGACTCTCATTTATTTCTCAGATATATATATGAAAATTCACAACTATTTTTTTTGTGGTGTATACACATCTCTTTTAAAAAATTATATCATTATTATATTTTTTTTATTTAATGATTAATTAATTATTATTATATATTGAGGATTATGATTGTAATGATTAGTAAATTAAAATTGGACTCATGTCTTATATTTTATTTCTGTGAGACACATTCCAAAATCACAACATATTTCTTTTTAGGGGTGTTATTACTGCTGATGAAACTATATTATTATGATTAACCAAATAATAACAAATTATCTATATTTCATAGTTTTTACATTACAATATATTTGAATGTGGTAAGGTATTTCTAGTGCCTCTTTTATTTGTCAAATACATATGAAAATTCAATAATAGTTTCAATTGAGTGGTGTATAAACTGCCAATTTTCGATTATATATCATGAATATATATATATATATTTTAATGGTATTAAATGTTTTATTTGATATTATTTTTAATATTTCATATGATTCAAATGATTACTAAATATGTAAGGTATTATCATCACACACTATACTTATGTGAGTAACATTCCATATATAACACATATTTTTTTATGTGGTGTATATACTAGCCATTAATTCAGTTTATTATCCTTCTCATAAAAAATAAAATTTATTAAAATAACCATTATATTTTTTATTTATTTGGGTGTATATACTATCCTTTTGACATGTTAAATAATAAATATATTTATTTTCATGATATTTAATGAAAAATTATATTTTTTATTTATTGGGTCTTACAATTCAAATGACTACTGTATTATTAATGGATTTCTACATCACTAATATTTAATGGGAGATGTTATAAATATTAACCAAATGTTTTATTTATGTTTTTTATATAAATTAAATGATTATATTTTATGATTATTATCTTTAAAATTACATTTATTTTCATATACATTTGATTATATATTTTTATGGTACTTTTGAATACATTTTACTAAATATGTAAGGATTTTATGATACAATCACATCGTTAAAGATGATTGTTATTGATTATGCTTCCAGTTATGAAATCATAAAATCTATATCTAATGAAAATAAAATATATTCACGTCATATAATTATATCATAATAAAACATATTTTCCCTTCATATTAGTTTCATTATGTCCTCATGATAAACAGTTTTAATAAACATCATACCATAGTTTATAATATAAGGAATTTTATTAAAAAAACTAACTTATTTTCATGGGTTATGACAAGATGAAAAGGGGAAATTACTATGAAACATTTCTCTTTTCCTTAGGTTATGATAGGATGAAGTGTTTATGAAACACATTTCATTTCATGGGTTTTGATATGATGAATGTTTTATGATCTTATGGAACACATCCATTTAATATTAATGATGGGTTGGAACTATATCTACGACCAATTTAATGGGTATGTATTGATATATCATGATATATACATTATTATAATGGGAATTTAACCCGGTTCTGTAGAGGACATTTTTTGATATGATGGTCTTCGTAGTGAAACATAACTTCCATGAATTTTTTGGTAGTTAACTAATTCCACTTTGATAGATTTTTTAGTGATCCTTTAAAACCAAGGAAATTATTTTATAATGTTATATATTCCACAATTCAATTTCTTATGAAAATGTTATATAATCATGGCTCATTATTGTTGATTTTCATTATAATCCTTGTCTTCAAAAATACCAATCTTTATTCCATGACTCTGGATTCAGATCTTTGGTATGTAGGGTATGGTTTTGAAATGTTATTTTCATATTCTAATACCATTATATTCATTTTATGCATAGGTATAACCCTTTCTTATCATTAAATGTCATTTGAAATCACCATTTCTTATATTTCCTTTCACTAGGTTATGATAAAAGGTATTGTATATGATATTTCTAATAAGGGTTCTAGTTATGAATAATATAATGGGATATGACATATCTCACTTATGTACCAATTTTTTATGCATCCATGTTTCCAAAGGCACTATATGATTATGACCCTCAGAAGTATATTTATACAATGTAATTAATAATCATCTAACAAGATGTAATATATACATATGAGAACTGAAGATCACAATAGTTGGTATCAAAGGATAGGATTAGTCAACCATTAGAAACTAGGATGAGAAAAATTTAGTGATATACCTAGGTGATATTTCTAACTATATATCTAGGTATGTCTCTATATATAATTATTTTTAGGAGACAAAGTATAAGAAATTGTCCAGGAATTTTGGTAATGAATTGAGAAATTGGTATAGAAATAATTACATCAATTTCTAGATAATTCAAGTGGACGTGGCCAGAGTTTAGAAGTACCTAGTTTTAATAACATAAAAATGGTTTCATTTATCTATACACTATCTCCACATGGTGCCTATTAATGGGCCTTGATGTACACCTAGTTTGAAACTCTCATGGGATATACTTTGGAAATTCACAAAATATGAAGGACCCATCTTGCAGGATTTTAATAGATGATTTATATGAAATAATATTGACAAACCATAGGCATCATAGACATAATATGAGGTGTCCTGATCTAGACATCATATAACTTATTTTTATTGATTATGAGGTTCCCCATTATGATTATTATTACACACTCTAAGTTATTTGGTTATAGTCGATGGAGGGATCTTGAAGGAACTCGATCAACTTTGAATGTGATAGAAAATGGGTTAATGAGAAACTATATGGTATGAAAAATTTAGTGAAAGATATTGTGATTATTCCTAATTAGTTTTCAAAATATATGGTTTACAACATTGACCATAACAAACTATTGAAATCACCAAATAGGAGAAAAATAGTGTTTATTGAGTGTTTGGGTGTTGTATACCATAGAGGAAATAATATTATATTTCCAATATGTTTAAAATATCATCAGATGCACCAATTTGAATGAATTATGAGAATATTCTTTTGTTTTGAGTGTAGAAAATAAGTATATTTTTTTTTAGAAAAAATGAATAATTATATTTACAAAACGAAAAAGAATAATGGTCCCCCTATGATTCCATTGGTGGTTAAATGTTTAAAATATGGAATGTTTGGGCACTATAAAAATAGTTCCATTATTGAAATGATCATGAAGATATTTATAAAGGTGTTACATGTAGTGGTTATACTTATGATGGTGTGGAGACAAAAAATGTCATAATAAATGAATGAGATATTCTGATAATATTGATTATATTAAACATGGGAAGTAATATTATATTGAGTTTGATTAATTTGATGACAAGATTCATATTTGATATTGTATGAAACATTTATTAATCATTAATATGATGAAGCCAAGTGAATGGTCTAAGAAGTATGTGGGATGATTAAACTATTTATGTATTTGAATTCAATTAATTTTCTATATGAATCATGAAAAATTTGAGGATTGTTGAGTATAATTGTTTCATTAATGAATTAATAACATATAATGAATGGTGACAATGAACTATAAATGTTATTTAATGGAAAGTAAATATTTTTCATAAAGGAAGATAGCGATTATTTTTTTCATGATGTAGTGAAAATGTTGATTAGTATAGATAAAGATAAAATTGGTAATAATAAAGTGGTTATTTTTAGGTAGTATTTATGACCATGGAACTGATTAAATATTTTAAGATAAAGTGGTTTACATTGTCATTGATTTTTTTATGGAATATATTCTATAATATATTATTATTCTCATGTAATGAGGAAGTATGTTTGTTTTCAATTAATGTATTATTATAACTCTTGGTATTACCATGAGTCAAGAGAATAAATGACTAAGGTATTCACATTTTTGTTATGTGATAATGCAGAGATACATTATGATAATTGATGTATTAATGTTATTTTTATTTTGAGAAATTTTGTGAACTTATTTTGAAATTTTGATTTTTGGATGGGTTATATAGTTTACCATTGTTTGAATGGTATAAGATGATTTTTGGATGTGGTTTCAAAGTTTAATGTATTATCTGACAATTTTAATATTTATTCTATCTTGTTAAAAATCATTATTTTTTTATAATAACTAGAGATAGATGGAATGACTTATCATTGTTTTATGGATATTATTTAGTGAATCATACATAAAAATTCATCTCTCTCAGAAAGAGATGACTTGGAAATTGATTAAGGAACAACCAAAGTATAAGGCTCTTCTAATTAAAATAAATTATGTCAAGGATTATTATCTTCTCATGAATATTCATCAACATTACTAAAATGATCATGTAATTAATTTTTGTCTTATTATCATTATTTTGTATGATATCAATGATATTTTTTACACCTATTTGGTTTATGGAATTTAAGTCATTATATTTCCCCTGACAATATTCTCAATCACTCTCCATCACTATTTGGGTGTAATTTTTATCTCCAATGACAACGTTTTCACTACCCACATATATTCTCTTATTTAAAATCCTAATATGTGATGAACTCCACACATCTGTTTCTACCTTTTCAAGTGGATTATTGATTAACCCATTTTTATGGGTGTTTCCAACAAAGATATTTTTAAATGATAATATCTTGTTTACTGAGAAAAATACATAATTATCAGGACAAAATTTATGTAACAAGGTAGAATATGAAAAAAAGAGATTTTGTGAATTTTTTTTGAAATCAATTAAATACATTAGATATTTTTCATTAAAAAAAATACCATATTTTTCTTATGTTACATGAATCATTTAGTTTATATTGTTTTATATTCAATACTAGGCATATCTTGTGTTACATTCAACATTGAGATTAAATTAAACGTGACATACTATTGAAATATTATTATTTAATATGGTAGTTATAACCTAGACACGGGAATAGAGGGTTTCAATAGGATTAACTAAATTATGAAAATATATTGTTTAAATATTTACACAAATTGAATTATTTGGTTTCATATTAATTAAATATTAAAATAAAAAATATTTGAAAAATAATGGTAACTTTTTTCTACAAAACTATTTTTTACAGAATATAATATTTTACTCAATAAATTTTAAAAAAACTTTTTAGTGAATGATTTTATTTAAAATTATATATTACATAATCAATAAAAAATTTAACCATCCTCTTATTTTTTTTCTAGATAATAAATATCAATTAATCCAATTTTATGCTTAATAACTCTATATTTTCAAACTAGAAATAATTTTGGTAACCATTATCACAAATATATTAAAAATAAATTTTTTACACTTTTAGAAAATTATTTCAAAATATAAATGTTATTTTATAATTTATTATATCAAAATTATCATATGGTGAATATTTGGGATTTTTATGAAAAGATTGATTTTTTTATCAATAGGGAAAAATAATGGTTTTTTATTGAAAACAACCTTTCCGTTTAAATAATTTATAAGGATGATTTCTGTAAGAACCCGGGTTTTTAGAATGGGTCAAAATCCCAAAACTGTTTGAATTTTTGACTTGTTGTTGAGAAAACTGGGGAAATATGGGATGTTTTGGAAATTTCCAAACTACACGTCATGTACTCTGAAGTACACTTCATGTATGGATTAGGTGAGTAACAACCATGTGCTCACTGAGTACGTGTCGTGTGTTTATTGTGAAGAAATTTCCTACTACACGGCGTGTAGTGTTTCTCGACACATTGTGTATCATCATTTCCGTGTATTGGCTGAGTTCAAGCCGTGTGTCATCCCATGTGGCGCATCCAAGCTATGTGGCTACATCCGCTTATGTCGGAATACGGAAATGGAAACTACACAGTGTGTAGTTTTTTGTACATGTCATGTCATTTTTTTAATCGCTTAAATGAAAGAGCGTTGTATCTTATTTTGGGAAACACAATATTCTTACCCAAAATTGGAACATGCCCGTTCTGAGAAACCAAATAACATATATTGCCCTAGATTCTTCATCCGGAGTCAGTTCTTCAATCCGTCGGTGGCTGTGGGATTGCAACAGTGAGGCTAATCCCGCACACCCTATTCTATTCTTAATCCTTTTCCTCACATGTTGCAGTTTCTATCTGAGTGGAATTGTTGGGATCTGACGGAAACGAAGATCTATGAAGATCATGTTTTAATTAGAGATTGATATCAGATGTATCTACATCTACGAGTCTCAGGCAGGTGGTACATACCTTCTTTTGTAAATTTTTCAGTTCTTTAGGTAGCATGGATTAAAGCGGGTATTCCATTATTTTGAGAGATACCATGTTTTATCTGGTATTGTATATTCAATTTCTTATTAGACCTACAGGTTTTCTTTTGGTGTTTCCTTGTCTTGTTTTATTTTAGAGGGGATGGGTGAGGGGTTGTTGCTCATTTGGGGCCCCTTGGCCGGGGGTTCCAAAATGGTATAATTTTATTTATTTGGTTAAACTACTGGGTTAATTTGTCAAGTCATGATATGATTTGTAGAGGCTTCCAAGACCTCAGTGTTGGATTTGGACAACACATAGTTAGTGCATTTCAACTATTTAGATTGATTTTCAAGTTTAATGTACTTGTTTTGATTATATATCTATATTTTTGTTGTTTGATATTGTATATGTTGGAAACTTCGGGTTGTGATGGAAAATTCTTTGGTATTTTTTGGTGATGATGATCAGAGGGTGGGTATGACATGGGTTACATTGGGGGGTTCTAACCCCGGGATTGGGTGACATTTACTTTGGATTAATGCAGTGTGTCTATCAGGTTGGGCATGGCCCAGGTTACTCGGATGGAAAGGCCATCAGACTTGAGCGTCATGGTCGCAGGGGCATGAGGTGTAAGAGACATTGTGGGTTGGGTACTATTTTTGGTGATTACCACTCACCCGGAACCTTGAGCAGTGTGGACATAGAGGGACTCCGCGATGATGTGGTTTTAACAACTCGTGTGGATAGAGGCCCCCGTTAGATGGAGTTTAGGTACTATTGGTTGGGGGTTCTTGACATAGGAATCCACGTGTTAGGTGAAGAGATTTCAGGGGATAGTGTTGAGGCTATCAGGTTGGGGGAAGAGGCTCACCAGTATTTAAGGATTGACATTGATATCCCTCTGATTACATTATTTGAGGGCAGATATCACTATCCCTCCAGTTACTTTATTTGAGGGAAGACATCTCTATCCCTATGGTTACTGTTTGAGGATAGAAATCGATGTTCGTCCTAGTAACTTCTTCTTAGGGGTGCCTTTGGAACATCTGTACTTGAGACACGCGGTGTCAGGGGGAACATGGTGCTGGGTTGCATGACAGTGATTTTGGCTTTGGCCGAAGCAGGTGACACACCATGGTGGCTACTGAGCACTAGTGGAATTTGTGTTTGGATTTGTGCATCGTATTTTTTACTAGTTTCCTTATAAATGAATGTCTACTTAAACACATATATTAGGTATGCACCATTGGGTGGTATCTTACAGAGATTTTCCTCACACCCTACATGGGCCCTTCTGGATGTGTGCAGACTTTATGGATTTAGGTGGAGGAAAGAGGCCAGCTTAAGGAGCTGCACTGCAATAGATATTATATAGAGATGGTATAGACCTTGATGTCTTGCCTATCAGTATATTACTTTTTATTCTTTCTTTCTTATATTAGCATGCTTACTGGTTTTGTAGCTACATTTGGTTATCCAATGGAACCATTAGATATGGATATATATGACCTTATTTGTATTTATGTTTGTAGTTCAATAGTAGTTACTAGTGATCAGAATGCTGTTTTTTTTGATTTATGCTGTTGTTATTTATATTTATCTCTTCCGCTATTTGTCGATAGTGAATGTTCTTCCAAACTGCGGGTCTTTTTCGAGTCCACTGAGTCATTTATTCTGCTACATATATATATATATATATTTATACTCAGACCTGTACCATTATTGTCTTTCGAGAGGTTATAGCCTCCCATTATACCTATAAGACCCTCTCTGCTAGTTGGCAGCCTTTGGAGTTCATGGAGGTGCGCCTAAGGTAATAACTTCCAACCTGTTTAGCACGGTTCGGGTGGTTGTTTGGTTCCGAGTCATTACAAAGTGGAATCAGAGGAGTTATTGATAGGGATTCGTTAGGAGTGTTTTACTAGCTACTAATGAGATTGAGGCTTATCTTTTATTTCTGCAGGTTTTACTATTTTGGATATGGTAGACTAGAGATAGGTTGTTACTAGAACTAGGTTTCTAGCTTGTGCTTGGGTGCCTTCTGCCCCAGGTATGAGGGATGGATGATGTTTCCATGGGTGGGAATTTCTATTTTCTGTTTTCTCATATTATATTTTATATGATTTCCACCTCGGTGGATCACTTGGTGTGTGATGTTGTGGATTTTTATATATGACCCTAGACCCGGGAAGGTAAGAGAGAAATAAATTTTACCTTGGCCTGGTATTGCAAGGCATTATTGTTTGGCTTTTGATAGTCACATTTTCATGGTATTTCAATTTCATAACTACACATATGATTTGTAAAGTGATAATTCCATGCGAATAATATCAAATTTCCATGATTTGTATGCTTTGAAATTTGAATATGTGAAATTCCTGATATAAATTGTTGTTTATTACAATGTGTCATGCCATGCTTTATATATTTTTAGAATTTCCATGTGGAAGGGTATTTGGGTCTGGTTCTTATCAGAGCAGGCATGTGATATAGTTGAGGTGATTTTGATCACCAGGATTGGGTGACTTGGTCTTCGTTTTGAGGAAAAATTGCTTGTCAAGACGAGCACGACCCGAGCTACTTTTGATATTTGGCTCTGCTGAGGGAGGGTAAGGAGGCCATGAGGTCGGGATTCCTTGGGTATGAGTTGTGAGAGGGGAGAGTAAGGGTAGTAGTTTTGTGCTTCTTCTTTACTGCTTTCCTTATCTACATTTAATATATATTGTTATATTTATATATAGGATTTTTTTACCCATTATGGTATTCGGCAGGTTCCATTCAGTCAACTCATATGGAGTGTCAAGAGGGAGATGGTACAGTGCCATAGGAGCATGATCCAGATCAGGATCTAGTTCTACTAGAGATTGAGAATATGGTACAAGCCAAGGGACAGGAATAGGTTTAAGATCTAGTGGAGGTAGGACAACAACTGAGTTTGGTAGTGTTCGGGTCGTGGCTTGACAAGAAGCTCCGAGCTAGCTTGGTACGTGTCATGCAGAGAATTGATAGAGGTGTTCAGGGTACAGATCCATCTATGGAATATCTGACACGAGAGTACCAGTCGCACCACCCGCCACATTTTTAGGGAGAAGGTGGTCCGTAGGAGGCTGAGAATTGGATAGAAGGCATGTAGATGATATTTGAGTAGCTTGAGATGCCTCTAGGGTGGAGGGCCATGCTGGTGACGTACATGCTGCGGGGACTGGTGAATCATTGTTGGGATGTGCAGGTTCAGGCTCGCAGGAACGGGGGACTAGAATGAACAGACGTAGAGGACATGTTTTTCGATCACTTTTTACACATAGACACAGAGGGAAGAGAGAGCTCAAGATTTCTTGAGCCTCTATTAGGGAGACATGTCTATCCGGGACTATGTTGATTCTTTCAAAGAGCATTCTCTCTTTTCACTTGGTATGGTAAGTGATGATGCGGAAAGGGTGAGGCGCTTCAAGGAAGGATTACGACAGTCCATTTGGATCTAGGTAAATATCTCCAAGCTGGAGGGATATGCCCCAGGCTGACCAGACGACAAATTAAGGTGATGGTTTGGAGAGATGAAAGTGAGGAGGATATGTGTTCCAGCAGTGCACTCCGGCCAAGGACTCATCTAGACCACCTCATAATAGTTCTTCAGTGGTTTTATTTCTGTGGGACATCCAGGACTTGTTCAGACTCAATGTGATAGGCCTCCAGAGGATTTCCAGTCATTTGGATAGGTTGGGCTTCTTTAGAGGTTCAACAGGCAGCCTTCTCAGATAACTGGAAGGCAGGGACCAGGACGGATGGTGGAATATGGAGTCGGTTCAGGATCAGAACTAGGAGAGGGTAGTTGAGTTTCAGATGCACGCAGAGGACATGAAAGAGATAGTAGGACCCAACTGAGTGGTCAGTGGCCGGTGACTAGAGCCTCACCGCAAGGAGTTCAGGCATCAGACAGTCATGCTTCAGGATAGGTGCACATCGTGTAGCTGCCAAGGGCTGAATAGGCTGGTGAGCCAATGATTGTTTGAGGTATACCGTGAGTATGAACATGAGATTATTTTTTTCTTATTGGCATGAAATATGGAGTAATGTCCCTTTTGAGTGCACGAGTTGTACAAGATTCATGTGGACTAACTAGATGATGGTCGGTGGGATTGGCACCATATAAGGTGCATGATTTATAATTTTATATATGTATGAGATGCGTAGCATCATTAGAATCAAGGATGTGTGTAACCTGATGTGTCATGGGAAATGGGGAATTGAGGATAAATGTTACTTGAAGTTCTAGGCACCATGTTCATTTTGATCATCCATGGGATACATTACCTCATGGAGCTGGATAGGAATGCATTGTAGGATACGTCAGGTGTTGGAAACGACACTAGAAAACCAATGATCCACAGGGGTGACGATGGCTCACGAGAGGACCATGATTCCAGAAACAGGTTAGTGACCCATTGTTTTGTTATGTTTTGTAGTGTTGTAATCTAGTTAGTAAATTTTTAATGTGGGGATCTCCTTGACAAATTTATCTATAACCATTGAGGCCAGGAGAGTCTAGTTTACTTTAATTGGGATGGAATGTTCGGTTCCATCTTCGGATTTTGTTTGATTTCTCGGGGATGAGCTCTGTTAATGTGGGGAGATTGTAAGAACTTGGGTTTTTAGAAGGGGTCAAAATCACCACCCTATTTGAATTCTATACTTGTTCTTGAGAAAACTAGGAAATTTGGTATTTTTTGGAAATCTCCAGACTACACTTTGTGTACTATGAAGTACACACCTTTTATGGGTTAGGCGAGTACCAGATGTCTGCTCGCCAATTACATTCCATGTGTTGAATGTGGAGAAATGTCCTACTACATAGTGTGTAGTGTTTTTCTACATTTCATGTATCCTCTTTTCCCCCATAACAGCTGAGTTCAAGCCAATTGTTGACCCATGTGACACATCCAAGCTGTTGGATACCTCTACTTAATTCGGAGTATGGACAAGGAAACTACACAGTGTATAGTCCATTATACTTTTCATGTACTTCTTTTATTGTGTTAATTGAAAGGCCATCACGTCTTATTTCTGGAAACACCTTCTTCCTCCACAACTTCATATAAATTCCATTCCGAAAACCCTAAGAACATACCTTGCCCTAGATTCTTCATCTGTAGTCTATTCTTAAATCCATCGGTGGCTGCGGGATCACACCTGCGAGGATAAACCCATCCGCCATATTATGTTTTTAATACTTTTTGTCACACATTGTAGTTTCCATTCTTGTGGAATTTTCAGTATTTTAAGGAAACTTAGATCTACGAAGGTTGACTTCGAATTGGAGCTCAATATCGGAAGTGCCTACGTCATGAGTCTCAAGTAGGTAATGCAAGCCTTGTTTTTTGTTTTCGCAGACCTTTGGGGGGCACAACATAAAGCACATATTCGGGTATTTTTAGAGATAGATTTTTTATCTGGTATTTTATATTATATTTTATATTATACCTATGGGATGCCTTTGGGTTTTTCCTTATCATGTATTCCTTGAGTGAGGTCGAGGGAGGGATCGTTGCCCATTTGGGGCATATTGCCCAGCGGTGCCAAAATGGTATAAGTTGATTTGTTTGGTTAAACTTCCGAGTTAATTAGTTATGTCCGGATATGATTTGTAGAGGCTTCCAAGTCCTTTTTGATGCTTATGGACAACACATAGTTAGTGAAATTAAACTTTTTAGTTTGTTTTTCATGATTGATGTATTTATTTTTATTATTAAATTTGTGATGTGAGAAATTGAATATGTTGGAACCTTTGGGTTGTGATGGACAACGAATGGGTGTTTTTGAGTGATGATGATCACATGTTGGGTTCAGCTCCTATTATATTGGGTGGTTCTATTAACAAGATTGGGTGTCATGGATGTCATCTTGAGGTAATGTGACTGTCAGGCTGGGCATGGCATGATTAACTTGGATGGAAAGGCCATAGGAATTGAGCGGCATGGTCGCAGGGGAATGAGGTGTCACAGAGGTTGTGGCTTGGGTACTATTTTTGTTGATTACCACACACCCGTAACATTGAGTAGTTTGAACACAGAGGGACTCCGTGAAGAGGTGTTTTTGACCACTTGTGTGGGTAGAGGCCCCTCTAATTTTCGGTTTAGGTACTTTTGGTTGGTTGTACTTTACAAAGGTAGACATATAGAAGGTTAGGAGCCTTCAAGGG
This sequence comes from Viscum album, assembly GCA_963277665.1. NCBI lineage: Eukaryota > Viridiplantae > Streptophyta > Magnoliopsida > Santalales > Viscaceae > Viscum > Viscum album. The sequence goes on along the minus strand of OY728129.1, from coordinate 880,384,485 downwards.
ATAGCGTTGATGCTATTGGGTTGGGAGTAGAGGCTCACCTCTATTTGAGGGAATACATTGTTGTCCCTCTAGTTACCTTATTTGAGGGAAGACATCACTATCCCTCCAGTTACATTATTTGAGGGCCGACATCGTTTTCCATCCAGTGACTGTTTGAGGACATACATCGTTGTTCCTCCAAGTTACTATTTCTTGGGCATTCCTTCTAGAATTTGGTACTTGAGACACATGGAGTCAGGGGGCACATGGTTCTGGGATAATGAAAGAGATTCAGGTGTTGTCCGAAGCAGGCGACACTCTATGGTGGCTACTGAGCACCAGTAGAGTTTTGTTTTGGTTGTGTGCATGAATTTTTTTACTGTTTTCCTTATAAATTCATGATTTGTTAAATAATTATATTAGGTACACACTGTTTGGTGGTATCCTACTTAGATTCTTGTCACAACCAGCATGGGCCCATCACGATGCATGCATACGTTATTGATTTACATGTAGGAAAGATATCAGTTTCAGGATATGGACTGCATTAGCTATTGTATCGAGATGTTATAGACCTTGAGGTCATTCCTAGCTTGAGTTTACTTTGTTTTTCTTTTTTTCCTCTATCAGCATGCTTACTTATTTTTTAGCTATAGTTGGTTTTCCATCGGTTCCTTTACATATGTATATGTATGACTTGCTTTGGATGTTTTTTTATAGTTCTATAGTAGTTACAAGTGATAAGCATGCTGTTATGTTTACTTTCCTCTCTAGTTGTTAATATTTATTACTTCCACTATTTATCGATATTGAATATGCTTTCGCTCTGCGGGTCTGGTTTGAGTCTGCTTAGTCATTTATTCCACTGTATCATTTTTTTTATTCTCAGAATAGTACCATTATTATCCTCAGAGAGGGTATAGCCTTCACAATATACATATAAGACCATCATTGCTAGTCGGTAGCCTTTTGGGTTCATGGAGGTGTGCCTAAGGTAACAACACCCAATCGGTTTAGCACTATTCGGGTGGTTGTTCAGGTCCGGGTCCCTACAATTTTTAATGTGTTTAAAAGTAAAAATAATTTATTTATATAAAAATAAATCAAATTTAATTTATTATAATCATTTTAATATAATATTTTCATATGAAAAAGTTTTAAAAGTTTTATAATTTTTTCCTTTGAAACCCCACTTTCTCATCTAGTTTGGAGGACTAATAATATAATATATGAAAAATATGGTTACACACTTTTACTTTTGTTCAAATATTTAGATCTTTTCACTTCTATGATAAATTTGTTTTAGTTTTTTATCCATCTTAAAAGTGAAAAATAAGGTTACACACTTATATTTTCGAAAATTATATATGTACCACTAACCTAAATTATAAAATGTCTCCCATTATAATCTCATAGTAAAAAATTAAATAAAATTTTAATAAGAAAACAACTATCCAAATAAATTTATTACTACCATTATCTAATCCTAGAAGACTTATTCTTCTCGGATGTCGTCATATAATTCCTTTTTCTCCAATGTAAATGAAGTAGTTTGAATAATAGGAAACATCCCTAACTGAGAACTTAATTTTAGATCATCCTCTATCTTATTAAATTATTATAAAATAATTAAGATATAATAAACTCATCATATTTAATATACTTATATATTATTTATTTAACTTAATAACATAAATCATTCACCTCTTCCATCAAATGGGTTAGTAAATCGTTATTCATGTGTATGGCGAAATATTGCATCGTGAACTGATGTTATTAATGTTCACACCGCAAATATATTTGATATATAAAATTATGGATTTGTTAATTATATATAATATATATGAAATTATTATTATTCTATGATCATGATCAGTTGTTCTTTCATACATTCCTTTCCATTGGTGTACGATACAGTTGTTCTGATGTACGGCGGGCTACCCCCTTGAGAAGTGATGTGATCTGTTCACACTTTACATGGATGATAAAAAAGACATAATTAATGAAAATATATGATATATTACATATAAATGATTATATAATGATTATATATTATTTATCTTTTTTTTCTTTCTTTCAGTAAAATGTTAACAAAATTCATGAGTATGTAAGAACTATCATCTCCATGAATGGTGCATTTAATCTTTTCTCTCTAACTTTTATGGATGAAAATTAATGCACCTATGATGAATATATATCATATTTATATAATGGATAATATTGTATATATAATATAACCATGATCATTATACGATGATAAAAAATTAGAAATGAAAAAATACCTGAAAAACAAAGTAGTGGTTGCATGAAACATGACTTTAACAAGGAATTTAAAATATATGGTTAATAGATTATCATAAGTAAATAATATATGTTATTATATATCTTTTAATAATTCTTCAATCTATTTATAATATACCTATATATATATTAAAGGTTTCGACATTTATGAATGATGTTGAGACATATGGTAAGAGAATCACATATCACTTTTTACTTATATGGGACAAAATATATATTATCCACCTATTTATTTTATGTTGTGTATATAAAACCCATGAATTAATTTTATGATGATTAAAAAAAATTATTTGTATTTATATAATATTTTTTGGATCACACTTTCATGTGGATTACAGTAGATATGTTTCAAAAGTGTTAAGGGATTTCTAGTCTCTCACTTATTTCTGGGAGATATATACAAAATCACTGATCAATTATATTATATAGTATATATAATACCACTTTTACATGTTATATAATGAAATATATTCAAATTATATTTATTTTTTCATGTGATATTATATTTTATCGGGTATTATGATTCAAATGATTACTAAAGTGGTAACAAAATCCCGTCTCACTTTTTAGTTAAGTGAGACACATACCATATTCACCTCCTATTAAATTTATGTGTTGTATATATTGAAAACTAATTTATATTATTATTATTAATATAAATATTATTGGTATTTACATAAAATTTTTAGTATCTATCTTCCATGGGTTCTATGATTCATTTGATTTCAATTTGTTAATGTGTTTTTTGTCCCTCTTTTATTTTTCGGATATTTTTGCCAATTCACCACATGATTCGTTTTTGTGGTGTATATACTGTCACTTTGAGATGTTATATAATGCATATCGTTATTTTAATGATATTCAATTTCTAATTTTATGTAATTATTTATTTCATCTTAGGAGTAAAATGATTATCAATGGGGCAAGGGATTCTGGTCTAACCATTTTACAATTATAGTGCACATGGAATATTAACCACATATTTATTTAATATGGTTTATATACTATAAATGAATTTATTTTTTAAATTTTTACATAATAAATCTTAATATATAAATATCCATTTTATAATTACTCTTCTGTGGGGTTTATGATTTAACAATTTTCAAAATGGTTTAGGATTTATAGTCTCTCTTTTAGTTTTGGGAGACATAAGAAAATTCACCAATCATGTCTTTTTTATGGTGTATATACTACCCCGTTAACATTTTATATGATTAATATCATTATTTTTTGGAAATTTAATGATTCTATAGAATTTATTATTTTTTGGTGCATATGATACAAAGGATTACTAATGTGTTATATGATTACCATCTCTCATTTACTTCTATGAGACACATACCATATTCACAAACTATTTATTTATGTTGTTTTTATGATACCCAAGAATGTATTTTATGATTTTTAATCGTATTTTTGGATTTAAATATACAATTTATTATCTCTCTTTCTTGGGGTTTTGGTTCATAATTTTCAAAAGTGGAAAGGGATTTCTAGTCTCTAATTTTTATCTTGGGGACATATGTAAAATCACCACTCATTTAATTTGAGGTGTGTACATCTTACTCATTGAAATTTTAATTCATAAATATATTTATTATCATGTAATTTAATATTTTTTTGATATTATTATTTATTAGGGATTAAAAATATTATGATTACTAAATCCATAAGGGATTTCCATCTCACTTTTATTTTCATTGAGACAGAAGCCATACTCACCAAATATTTTTTTAATGTGGTGTATATACAACCCATGAATGTATATTTTGATTATTATCCTTAAAATTATTGTAATATACATATATATATCCATTTTACTATATATCTTTTATGGGACTTACGATTCAAATTTACAAAAGTTGTATGGGTTCATGATTGTCCGTGATTATTCTTCCAATGATGAAATCATATGATCTATATCTAAATAAAATGATATATTTTTTTTCATCAATATATATTTAATTAATAAACATGTTTTCCCTCTCTATTTACTCATGTGATAAAAATAATGTTTTCAAGAAAAATAGTTTTAATTTTTTTATTTAGTTGAAAACCCATTTTTCTTAATATACTTTATTTTATGAAAGTGTTATATTTTTTAACAGTTATACAAAAAATTTGTCCAATAATGTTTTACCCATGTTTTAATTTTTCCACAAATTATCATTATGGTAATATTTATGTTGTCTTTATGACAGTGCTTTTTTTTGAATTTATGAATAATGTGAAAGGAATATTTATTTAACATGTATTGCATGAATGTAATTTCTTTCTATCGTCAATTTTTTTTCATGATTCATTTATATGTATTCAGTGTTATTTTTAAGGAATACTATTTTCAAATGGTTTTCATTTTTATAAATCTTTTTCAAATATGAAATGATATGTTCATGAATAAATGTTTTAAATTCTATTAAGATCTTCTTTTATACATTTCTATGTTTATTTTCAATCTAAATTATTCTGAAAATGTTTTATGATTTTTTTAAAAAAAATCAAAGGAAATTAACTTTCCTCATAAAATTATCCATGAGTCCTTTTCAAAATCATTTTTCATCTAATATTGCATCCCTTAATGATAACTATCCCATATTGAGAATATTATCCAAGGATACCATTATTATACTCTCTCTAAATAGTTTATGTTTATAAAGGCATGATGTTTATTTAACATTATCTATTCCATGAGATATATCACATGTAAATGGTAGTGAAACCTATATTTTCTACATAGGTAATGATATGATGAAATTTGTATAAAAGAGATTTATTTTCATGGGTTAGGATATGATGATAATTTTATAATTCAGTGGCACAAATTCATATTATTTTCATTATGTGACATCGGGGATATATTTCTCTTACCAACACAATGGGTAATTATTTACACCTCATGATATAAAAAGCACTAGAATGGGGAAAGAACCTAGATCAATTAAAAAATTTGTGCACAATGATGGTGTTTGGAGTGAATCATGAATACTATGATGGATTGGGTAGTGAACCCATTCCTCTACAATAGCATTTCTAGTGATCCTTAAAAATATGGTAGTCACTTTCTATTCTTATGTGAAAGAAACAATTTTATGTATTATTCCAATTTTATTCTCTCTTGGAACATGTTATTTGTTTTAAATTTTGATCCATGTCTAATAACATGATAATTATTATTCTATGACTCGAAATTATAATCATCGATATGCATGGTATGGATTTAAAATGTTATACTCAGATTCTCATACACTTCTGTTCATGTTATCCTTACATATCTCCCTTATTTACCCTGAATAATAACTTGACTATAGCCTTTATTATGTTTCCAACCCCCATTTTATGATCAAAGCTAGTACATATGATATTTTTATGAAGGCTTTTAATTATTAAAAATATAGTGGGAGATGACATAGCTCACTTGTGAAGAAGATGTTAATGTTTTCATTTATACAATAACACTATAATTTTATGATATTTATGTTTGTTTTTGTTAAATATAATAAATATTGATATTCAAATATATTATATATATGTATGAGAAGAATGGGTAACTTTAGAAAGGATAAGATCACCCAAACTAGTTGCAATCTCTTAAAACATTAACACAACCACCATTGGTGATCTGGCCATTCGATAAATAAACTACAAACCTCACATATATAATATTTTCTAGTGGAAAAGATATATAGTTGCATAAGTACCATGAATCATTGGTTCTGGATTTGGAATAATCACTTAAAATAACCAATTGTTGATACAACATAAAACCAGACCTCAAGGATGCAATAATGATGATATTTTTAGTTTATATGAAAACTAGCATCCAGGGTTCCATGATGTTGCTAACCAACTGCAAAATAGCCCTATCTAAACTCATTCTCCCTTATTCCTTATACTGATGTACTATCACATATCTTGGACTCTCGATGGTGTGACCCCTACACAATAGATCATCGCCCTGTTGGAAACTATCTTTTTTTAAAAACCCCAAATGACTCTAAAACAAGCCCCTTTTTTACATTTGACACATTTATACCCATAATACATTAATTCAAGGAAAAACATACATCCATGATCTTTAGGTCCTATTAGATCACAAATTCTCTCCATTAATAAAAATCTTGAAATACAACCAAATGATATGAGAATAAAAAATACTGTCTTGAAATACCTTAAAGAAGGTAATAAGATGTTACAATATTGAAATAAATCAAATATCACCACTAAAAACTATAAAATTATTTTAAAACATAATATTATTCAAAAACTATAAACCAAAACTTCTCATTAATGGGTATGAAGTGAAAATAATTCATTAAATTTCTCATAATAACACATTTATAGGAATAAAATAAAGGTTAATACGGTGAACAAGTCATTATATCCGAAAAGATTTCTTCTCAGATCTAAAATGTTATCAATAAATTATACATAAGCGTTGTTAAATCATAATTATAAATATTCATGAAATAAGATGCAATAAATTTTACGATAAACTCTACCACAAACCTCTAAATCATAGACCAATAAGGCTATTTCCAAGGAGTATGAAATGTATTAGCTATGGTTGGATGAACAATCAATGGATTCATTATCCACCCTCACTAGAAACCATCATATAAATATATATAAATAATTTTATTGACTGGTATACATGAATACACAATATAAATATCCCAAAATCCTCTCATGTGAATGTTTAATAATTATTCTATTTCCTTAGTAAAAAACATCCAAACAAATAGTCCAACTACGCCGGGTGAACAAAACCCCATACTCCACATAGACCACTAAATGTATATCACCACTTAAGAATATAAAAATGTTATTAAATGAATATATCATGATGATACATCATGACAACATCCGCACTGATCCTGTATCACTCATGCCATAATATCTTATATCATGTTTTTTTCATCCCTTTTATGTATACATAACAACATATTTTTATAACTACAAAACTACATCACATCCAAATACCATATATCCAAGAATTATATAAAATCAAATCAAATTAGAGTCATAGAACGTGTAATACATAGCATCCACATATCCAGTCCTGTTTGGGTAACATGAATGTAAAGGATGTCAGTAACTTTCACTCCTCCCATGATGAACACCCCCCACCTTGTATCCCAACCAATATTATATCATGCTCACAATATCACATCAAATGTTATAAAATGATAAGATATTACATCTAATTCATCATAACCTCAACCCATCAGTTAAATATACACACATAATAAATTTTAGAGAAGAAAACAAATGTTCCATCTTTTAACTCTATGATATTGATGTTGGTGAAAAAAACAAGAGCCCATTTTTTTGTATGGGCCTGTAATGGATATCTTAAGTTGGATCTTATAATGGAATAATATAAAAATTTAGAAATATATATCAATACACTCATTCATAGCCAATGGGAAATCTCATAATTATGTTAACCCTTATATTAGTGATTTGTTTATCTATACCATATTAACAACTAATCACCATGACCATACGACCAAACATCCACACCCAACCACAATACTCAACCATGAAACAAATGATCTAATTCTAATTTTACACTCTTTGTTTTAAATGTTTATCCTATTACATCACAATTTAAATTTAGATAAACATATTAATTTTAAAACCATTCATTTGGATACTAATTATCCAATCCAGTACATGTCTCATTTTATCAGACTAGTTAAAAAATAATATATATCCATTTCATCAAATAATATCCTAGCCCCTCATTAGACGATATACCAAATACACATTATTTTTCTTCCTCACGTGGTTATTTATTTATGGATAAAAACATGTCACTAGGAATCTACTATACATTCTTGATAATACCCTCACAAATTCTCATCAATTAATGCTATATTATGTACCATATCTACCTCAAAATTCATGAACTATCCATTTTCCATGAAATGATCCATGAAAAAAGGACTAAAATCAAGTATTATTTTAACTAACCCCTCTTCAAAAAAAAACCAAACAATGTCATATAGACCATCTATAAAATATGTAAAATACTAATCCCAGCTCAATAATATTTACTCTATAAAGAATAATAGATAATGAAAAACATTGCAATTAATCTCATTGGACAACATCTTTTTAATCATTCATCTATATAGGTTAGAATTTCATATGTGATCATTAATGATAAAATTATATTTTTATGTTCAATAAGTTCATTACTATATATATTCAATTATACATTCATGGAAGGTGATATAGTTATTTATTATAGCACCCTGGCCCTAGTTACCTAGAGTTGGTGAATTATTACATGACATTGGAATGATACAAGGAACCATGTCACGAAATACTGATAAGTTTAGTAGCCTTGGAAGTACTAGATACATCATTATTCTTTACATTACATCATCCAAATAATGAAAGAACATTTTTTTCTCCTCTGAACACATTCATATACCTCAGACAATCCCAGTAGTTCAATCATAATATAATTTTCACATCCTGGGAAAAATTAAACAATGAAAGGGGTGATCTCAGATATTCAGTAAGGAGAACAATATAGTTGAAATTATCATAAATAAGTATAAATGTTAATTTCAATTTATAATACTAAAACATAATACTTTTTAACAAAAAATTCAGCATAATATGGAAAAGATAAATCAAATAATTCCATTTAATTATTCAAATAGATATTCGACTAGTCTAATATCACATGCAACATCAATAGCCAATTCCATAATTTTGGAATGCATAATTCCATACATCATAACCACATAGTCAAGGCCTTGTGCCAAGACTAAAAATAATATTTTTTCAAGGCCTTGATCCTGGACACTAGTTTGTCTCATTAGACCTACTGATGTATCGAGGACCAATACCGGGCTCCAACTGTCACTTGCTAAGTCCAATACATTCCATATATGAAATTTTTGAAACATAGCATACACATTCGTATGAGAAATGGCATATAAAATGTTAATACTTTAATAATAAACCATGAATGGTTCAAAAATGACAAATCTATAGTCAAATATATCACAAAACTATCAATACAACAATGGAAGACTGTATCATAATAAATCAACTTCAAACAAGCGTAATATCTATCAAAGGATGTCGACCTAGATGAAATAAAAACAATTTGAGAGAAATATCTTTTTCTATTTTGAAATCATTTAAAATTCACATAATTATAAAATAAAATAGTTTTTTACAAAAATTATTACCGTATTGTAAGGGATGTTTTTATGGGTTTATAATGGAGAAAAATAGTTGCACATGCTGTATAATTTATGAAAAATATTCTTACCTTAATTTTCTGGAAAGGTCATAAAGACTGTGTTTAGAAAACGACAGAAAGATTCCACTAAAAACATTTTATAAAAATTCAAAAAATGGTATCAATGACTTTAACCCATATTCTATGAAAAGAAAAAATGTTTTCAAATACCTTATTAAAAAACACAGATGAGGATGATAATGAGGTCCCAGTAGATACCCACATATAAACAACCTCGGATAATAAAGAGATTATAAAATTACCCCTTATCTTGTATTTTACATAGTCAAGGGTACATTAACCTCTTGTCTAATAGTTAAATAATTGTTATTAAATTATTCAAGAACAACATAAATAAATAAAGTATGATATATGATCTTCTAATATATATTTGTTAATAATATTTGCGTAGTATCATTGTTTTGGTTGTTAATTCATTTGTTTTCTTTTATATGTTTTGTTAAGTAATTTTGGTTTGTTAAGGGTAGTATTTATTTGATTCATATCAAGAATGATATTATGTTTTTAACACTATTTTAAATCATGAAATGAAAATTATTCTTGAATTGTTATGATGGGGAATGAAATTTCATCACATTGTGGAGACTGTAGGTCGTACATACACACAAGAGAAAATATCAGTCTATTGAAGGTGAAATCGTTTTTAGTTTGATTTTATATTATATATACAGAATCATTATAATGTTGTATTTATTATTTAAATCAATTATAATCATTATTATATGCATCTAAATAATGAAGAGTTGAATAAAAAACTACACCACGCCTTGGAGATGGTAAGTCGTACGTACGCATGTATGTATGGTCACTTTGTCATTCATATGATGAATAGAAAAATTAATATGGTTGTAAAATATATATAATATAATCACAGTATGTATAAGGTACTGGAGTTCTTATTTTGGTATGTATAAAACAAAAATAGTGGAGGTGGAAGATGAAAAGAACTTAAAAAAGGCGATTAAATAATTACCTCTTCTTCTTGTTCTTCCATTTGATTTGATCAAAAGTGCTCCTTAGGAAGGATTTCTGATAAATGTAAGGACTATATGTTAAAGTGAGGGTAGTTTGGAGGAAATTTGAGTGGGGGTTAGCTGAGACAAACGGATTTTTTAGGTGTGATATTTAGAGAACGGGAATTTACCTTTTATAAGACAAGTGTGGGGAACTTTATTAAAAGCATGAAACAATAATTTATTATAAAATTATTTTCAGTTAATAATAAATCCAAATGGATTTATTTCGGGGTTAAGGTGGGGATGAGTCAAAATACTCTCAATCAATAGGTTTTATACTAGTTTAGGTCACCATATATAACATATCTTTTTGATTTAACTCTTAGTTAAATAGTTTGACTTTTACAATGTCTTTTTTTATTTTTAAATTACATTGTTAATAAACATACAATAAAAAGACAAGAGAACACCAAGTGGTTCCGTTTTATAATATCTAAACTTATATATATCCTTTGGCCAAAACATATATTTTGAGGAATATTATATCATTTAATAATATTGTACTTGTTTTAAAAAATCATTTATGTCAATTTTGACACTATTTAGTATTTGGTTTTTGTTAAAGTCATAAAAACATTTACACTTGGGAAAAAATTTATTTATTCAACACTATCATGTCATATTAACATATAACACTATTGGAATACATAAAAAGTCTCAATTTACATTTTATTTTATTTTATATAATATAAATTATTTTGACCTTTCATTAATAAGTTAATTATTACATCATCATTGTGTCATAAATAAATTTTATTATTCAATGTATAAAAATTATAAATAAAATAAATTGATTTAGGAAATATTTTTATATTTTAATTAATATTTATAGTATAATTTATCTTATGTATAACCTCATATTAAAAATTTTTTAGTTATTAAAATTGGAAATTAACACTTTTAACTCTTTAAGGAATAAAATTATAATAAATTTCCTAATATAATCCAAGTTGATAAAATAGGATCATATTTTATTTTTCATGGTGTGTTAGAACTCGAAGTTGTGTACATTAAAAGATATTATATTATTCAAAGGGAAAGATACCCCAGAATCTTGGGGTGTTACATTCTTCCCAACATCATATAATTTAATAATCAAAATTTCTAGAATATTACTGTATAAAATGATTCATGTGGTTTTTCATCATAAGTTCCTCAGGTTCCCACACTGCCTCTTCCATTTTATGGTTTCTCCAAAGAACTTTTAATAGACGAGTTGTCCAGTTTATCAACACTTTTTCTTAGGTATTATGAATTTTGATAGGCACTTCTCAATAAGACAGATCAGGTTTCGGTTCAATTTCTTTATATGTGAGTACATGCGTTTGGTCAGACATTATTTTCTCAACAATTATACATGGAAAACATCATGAACATTTTAAAGAGATGGAGGTATTGCCAAATTGTAAGCTAAAACTCCAATTAGTTCCAGAATTTCGAACGGTCCAATGTACTTGGGACTTAATTTTCACTTCTAACAGAATTTTATAACACCCTTCCATAGAGATACCTTAATGAAATCATGATCTCCTACATGAAATTCCAAATCCTTCCTTTAGTTATCTACAAAGATCTTTTCAATACTTTGAGCTTCTTTGATGTGGGTTTGTGTCACACCACGCCGACGGACACCCATGTTTTTTTATTCTTTTCTCAGTCCCACGACGTTGGGCAGATTTGTGTTTGGTCCAAATTTGAACTTTCTTTGAAGCGTTGACGTTTTCAGTGGGTTTTAGGATAGTGTGCAGTCACCGCACTACTAGTGGTCACTACGCATTCGGTCCGGGTTGGTGCGCAATCACCGCACCACTAGCGGCGGTCGTGCGTTCGGACCTGGTGAGTGCGCGGTTTCCCAACTATTTAGATAAATAATAAAATTAAAATAATAAATTAAATTGAATAGAATTTTATAAAATGTTTAATAATAATAATAATAATAATTTATAATATTGTTGTTATTATTATTATTATTGTTATTATTATTATTATTGTTATTATTATTATTATTGTTATTATTATTATTATTGGATGATGATGATGATGATGATTATTATTATTATGTACTAATAATAATATTAGTATTATTGTTATTTTTATTTATATACATTTTTATTTTATTTTATTTCATTTTTTTCTTCTTCTTTATTCTTTTCTTTTCCCTCTTTCAACTTTATTTTCTTTCTTTTTTTCCCTCCACGCATTGTCCCCTTGTCTCTCGGTCCTACCCGTGACCCGCTCCCCTACTCCCTCTCTTCTTCGCACAGCAGCACCCAGCGGCCCTGTCGCCCTTCCGCTGCAGCAGCCCCGTCGCCCTCCTTGGCCACTGCTGCCCGATGCCTCATCCCGGCTCCTCTCTTCTAGCCAGTGCAGCCAGCGCGATCTCCTGCTGCTGCTACCCTGTCTGCCTCCCTATCATCATCCACCCCTCCCACTGTATAGCGATCCAGTGCACTCTGACCGCCCATATCCCCTCTTCCAAGAATCCCAGCCAGCCCACACCCATCCTCCGCCCAGCAGCCCTGCACTGCGCCCTGCCCCGACGCGCCCCCCTGTCGAGCCGCACCCCAGCGGCCTACTCCCAACGCCCCGCTAGCACTGCTCCACCCTCCTGCTCCTCACACGGTAGCCCGCACAGGCCCCTACTCCCTCCCTCTCAAGCTCAAGTCACCGCTTCATTTGCCCCAACATCCGCCATCCCCGCTGCATCCCAGCCTGCAGACCTCGCCCCAGCAGTGTGCTAGCCTCCCATGCAGCCCTCCTTTAGCAGCGCCGTCATCTACCCCTGTGAGTCCCGCGTCCAGCCCTCCTCCAGCCTTCTCCAGGCCTCCACTAGCTCTGGCTCACCCTCGACGGCGCGCTCGTGTCCCGACCTCGCACCACCCTCTAGCTACCCTGGTCCTACCTCTTTCCAGTAGCCCCCTCCTTCGGGTTGGATGGCTCTGTCGCGCGCCCTTCTCAGCCACCCCATCGTGTGCCCTCCACAACCCATGCCACGATCCAGCCCTAGAGGCGCTGCCTCTCTTGCGCTTGAGTAGCCCGCTAACGACCTGCCCTCCTCAGACCTCCCTGCTCCATCTGATCGGCCCTCAGCCTCCCCCTTGTAGTGCCGCCTTGCACCGCAGCTGCTCGGCACCCCTGCTCGGACCCGGCTCCCGCCGCTACCCACCACTGCCCGACTCACTCGCACCCTACCCATCGACCACCTCGCATTGTTGATGTTAGGCGGCCCTTTCTGCAACCCCTGGTCGGACCGTGTCCAGTTGCGTGCCTTCCGCTGTTCCGGTGTGACGCCCTCCGACGGTCTGTTTCTTGTCGCAACCCCCCGATGGGTATACCCTTTTATTTGATGCTCCATTTGATATTTTTATTTGATATATATATATATATATATATATTTCCCTATTTTAATTATTATTTTTTATTAATTAAATGTTATTTGGGTCGGTTTGACTTTCTAGGACCCACGCGGGGCGTTTTCGAGTGAGCGCAATCGCCGCGCCATGTTTCCGAGCTTGCACCATCGTTGCGTCATGTTGAGGTAGGTCCCCCACTACCCTCACCTTTAGATTTAGAATTTATTAACTACTTAGTGTTTTATTAATTTTAATAAATATAAAATAATATAAGATATTAATTTTTAAATGACTATTTGGTGTAAAAAAGAGACGTTTATTTTATACACGTCGCTTGAAATATTTTCTTGACAAGCGGACACCCAGTAGTGAAAGAATTCCCATTTGGTCTTTAAACATAATTCACGGAATTTCAAATGCGGTTCTGGTTTTAAAGATTAATGGTTTCTTCTAAAAAAGCGTTTCAGGTTTTCTTGAGAAACGAGGTTTTTCTTTAAAATTAGTGAAGGCATGTTTGGCACTTTAATAAAATAGATTATTTTAGAAAACCAATTCTTGGGTGATCTTTGGTGTGCGTTGATTTCATGAGTTGTATGTGATGTTTGAGCATCAGGACTGATTGAATTACATTGTGGACGCACCCCTTTTATTGCTTGTGTTGACATGGGAACCTGGCATAATGAGTGAATCTTATGAGAATGATTGCTGCACTAGTTTAGATTACACACTGGATAGTGGACCCATAGCAGGGGAATACTGAGTTATTGCCTCTATGGGGATTGGGACCCTCGGTTAGGCCATGCAGGGCTATGCCGGGCGTTAGGTCATTATGACATCATCGAGTTAGGGAATTCTTTCAGGATGAGTCAGATGTATAGTACGTTCTGGATTGTTCACGGTCTCCTAGGTTCGACCCATGTTTCTATTAGTGTTTATTTGTTTTTGGTGGATGGTTGAGAGGACTAGTTCAGTTACTGGCCCCTATGTGCAACTTTTCCCATTGCCTTTGGCGTGTGTTGTGTGATATGTGTGGTTTTTCGTTTTTGGCTAACAACTAAAGTTTGTATTTCTAAATGGTTCACAGAAAATGTTTTAAAAAGAAATAAAACTATTCCTTTCAGACATTAAACTTGTTTTAAAATTAAAAAGGGCAATGGAATGATACTTGTTTTAGAAATGAAAGTGTGTGTGTGTGAAAACCAATATTTTGTAATTTAGTTCAAACGTGGAATTGGTAGATTCGTTATTTAGAGGTAGTGCATTGAGAATAGATAGTGGTCTAGCCTACTGAGTTTTAACACTCACACCTATAGTGTTTTACTATTTTTAGTTTTGTTACAGGTTGGCTCGAGATTGCTCGTCGTGGGCGAGAGTTGGTTGTGGTCTGGTGAGCGAATCTCGGAGTCGCGAGGAGTTTTTGATCGAGACTAGGTTAGTGTGTTTTGTTGGACGCTCTTTCTTTTCTGTTTCATTTATTTACTTTGTGTTTTATTTCTTTCCACTGTTCTATTTATTTTAATTGGGCGAAATCATTCCCACTTGCTCCCTGTTGATGCCCTGGTGCTTGTCGCCAGCCCGGGAGGATCGGGAACGCCTCTCGGGTCATGTCACGGACTGACTCGTGTGACCAGTTCAGGGTTGACCCTGTTTAGTTCGTGAAAAAATGGTATCAGAGGAGGTCGACTCTTAGCGGACCTCACTTTTTAGCGCACCCTTTGTTATTTTGGATGTCCAGTGGATGGATATTAGGACTGTCGGAGCTTCAGAGGTAGGTTACGGGTTTGTGCCTGATCACCACCGGTCGTGACGAGACCTGTGTTACCAGGGTTAGTCTGGGATTTGAATCATTTATCTTTGGTTGTTTTGGATTGAGGAATGAAAACGAGGCAAAATCAGTTCACTTTGCGGCCTCATGTGGGGTGGTGACCCATGTGGAGTCCAAGTGCCCGGTTTAATGTTCTCTTAGTGTTATTCCTTACTTGGGGCATGGTTCACCACCATGTCGCTGGGTCAGACATATGCACTAGTTTCACATTCTAATGGGTTATTACTGCTTGTGTTTTATTTTAATCTCGGTTGATTTGAGTGCGTTAAATGAGAAACTGGTTTTGAAATGGAAAAGTGTTTCTTCCAAATTATTTTTGAAATTACTAAAGTGGGTTTTTAAAGAGGTTTATCAGTTTGGAAAAACTTGGTATGTGTTTGTATTTGGTAAGGAAAATAAGTGTTTGAACCTTGGCACTCCTTATTGAGGGTCACACGTGTGTGGGTATGTGTGGAAAGTGTGTGGAGACACTTGTTCGTAGAAGATGTGAGCGAGATTGAATAACTGCACATGTGACGATTCATAAGGTGCCATAGGTGAGTTTTTAAAATTGTAAAGAGATAATGGTTTTGGAAAAGTGATTTCCCCTTGTGTTTTATATGTTTGGATTATGGGAATATTTCCCTTATATTGTGTTGTTTCTTTGATTGAATTTTGGCTTGATGCCGGTTTCGATGGTGTTTTTTGTGTTGTCATGAGTATGCCGCCCAGAAAGCCTCCCAAATTTGTCAATAAGTTATTCTCAGTTCTCAGTTCCTTTTGTGTGTTTCCTGCTTATTGAGGTAGTCGAAGTCTATTAGAGGTAGTTGTATAGTTCTGAAATATTGTGTGTCTTCAGGTTGTTGGGAACTTCCGGGATAGTTAAGGTTCGTACCGCCCTAGAGTTATTTGAGGGTTTAGTTTTGGACTTGTAAAGATGAAATGTCTCATCGTCATTAGAGTTTTGGGTGTGATTAACGGTGGTCGACTTCCGTGAAGGTTCCTCATCTGGCAAGGAGTGCGGGCCGGTGTAACCTATCTCCAAGAAACTATCATCATCAGTACCGGCTCCTAGTTCATCGGACCGCTCTCTTGTGCGCCAGCAGTATGGCATGTCCGGACATTCTAAGTCGTCATGTTGCATCCCCTTGAAAATGTACGACCATCGTGATTGTTGGGATCATCGAACGGAAGAAGGAGTTAGAAACTAGGAGACAAAAATGCCTGACTGTGAGGCAGGAGATGCTTCAGCCATCAGGGCCCCAACCACAGGTCTCGGGGTGAAGCTCGCACGCTGTCAGGAGTTGCCGAGGGTGTGTGGAACCTCGATCTAGATAATGTCTTTGGATTTGGAACGGAAATATCCAAAATTTACATTTTTCTATTTTCGTCGCTGTCGTAAGCTCATCCTTTGTCGCGGTGGCGTGATAAGCTCTTTTCCCCACAATCCAAGCGGTCTTGTCTACCCTCAGTGTGGTTTTTAAGTTGTTTGGTCTCTTTGAATGGTGTGGGCCCATGAATAAACAGACCTGTTCTGTCTTTGAGTTGGTCCTAGCTATGTTCGATATGAGAATGTTCATTCTGTAACGTTGATGGGGGGTTTTGAGTTAATTTCTCATCCTCAAATTGCTGGATTGTTCCGTGACAAGATTTTCATCAAGTCTCAGGTGTGTTGTTCGGTACATGTGGGAAAAATGAATGAGTTTTATTTGGGAGTTCCTGTGTTTCCCCCCAAGGGGATGGTTTGTTCGAGTTTCAAGGGTTTTTGTATTAGTGAATTCTTTTGGTGGGGAGAACACCCTCACGTTCTCCCCTCAATCTCGGGTGGTGGTTTTTCTTGATTTGGTCGAGTGTGACGTTTGTTGGGAATGGTTACCCTAAATCTCTCGGTCCTCTATGATTTTGTTTGGGAATGAACGCAAGTTGTGTCAACTGTTGGCTTGGTGAATTTCTGGGGGCAAAAAGTGTCTGTGGTTGGGAGAATTGTCACACCCCGCCCATGGACACCCATGTTTTTTTCTTTTCTCGGTCCTGCGACGTTGGGAAGAGTTGTGTTGGGTCCATGTTGGAACTTTCTTTAAAGCGTTGACGTTTTCGGTGGGTTTCAAGATAGTGCGCAGTCACCGCAGTGCTAGTGGTCACTGCGCATTCGGTCCGGGTAGGTGCGCGGTCACCGCACCGCAAGCGGCGGTCGTGCGTTCGGAGTAGGTGAGTGTGCGGTTTCCCAACTATTTGGATAAATAATAAAATTAAAAGAATAAATTAAATTGAACATAATTTTATAAAATGTTTAATAATAATAATAACAATAATTTTTAATATTGTTGTTATTATTATTATTATTGTTATTATTATTATTATTTTATTATTATTATTATTAATATTATTATTATGTACTAATAATAATATTAGTATTATTGATATTTTTATTTATTTACTTTTTTATTTTTTTTATTTCATTTTTTATTTCTTCTTTATTATTTTCTTTTCCCTCTTTCTTCTTTATTTTCTTTCTTTTTTTCCCTCCACGCGTTGTCCCCTTGTCTTCCGGTCCTGTGCGCGACCCGCTCCCCTGCTCCCTCTATTCTTCGCACAACACCACCCAGAAGCCCCGTCGCCCGCCGGTCACCCTCCTTGGCCGCTGCTGCCCGACGCCACATCCCAGCTCCTCTCCTTCAGCCAGCGCGATCTCCTGCTGCGACTCCCCTATCCTATTCTATATCAGCATCCGCCCCTCCCACTGTATAGAGTTCCACTGCACTCTGACTTCCCAGATCCCCTATACCCAGCATCCCAGCCAGCCCGCAACCATCCTCCGCCCAGCAGCCCTGCACCGCACCCTGCTCCGATGCACCCCCCTGTTGAGCCGCACCCCAGCCGCCTGCTCCCAGTGCCCCACTAGCACCATGCCACCCTCCTGCTCCTCGCACGGTAGCCCATGCAGTCCCCTGCTTTCTCCCTATCCAGCTCATGTTACCGCTTCGTTCGCCCCAACATCCGCCATCCACGCTGCATCCCGGCCTGCCGACCTTTCCCCAGCCGTGTGCTAGCCTCCCATACAACCCTCCTTTAGCAGAGTCCTCATGTACCCCTGTGAGTCCCGCGTCTAGCCCTCTGCCATCCTTCGACAGGGCTCCGCTAGCTCTGGCTCACCCTCGACAGCGCGCCCGTGTCCCGACCTCGCACCACCCTCTTGCTACCCTGGTCCGACCTCTTTCCAGCATCCCCCTCCTTCCGGTTGGATGGATCTGTCGCGCGCCCCGCTCAGCCACCCCGTCACGCGCCCTCCACAACCCCTGCCGCAATCCAACCCTAGTGGCGCTGCCTCGCCTGCGCTCGAGAAGCCCGCTAACGACCTTCCCTCCTTGGACCTCCCTGCTCCAGCCGATCGGCCCTCAGCCTCCCGCTTATAGTGCCGCCTTGCACCGCAGCAGCTCGACACCCCTGCTCGGCCCCAGCTCCCGCCGCTACCCACCGCTGCCCGAATCACTGCCACCCTGCCCATCGGACGCCTCACATTTCTATTGTCTGGCGGCCCTTGCCGCACCCACTAGTTGGACCGCATCCAGCTGCACTCCTTCCGCTGTTCCGGTGCAACGCCCTCCGACGGTCCGTTTCTTGTCGCAACCCCCCGATGGGTATACAATTTTATTTGATGCTCCATTTGATATTTTTATTTCATATATATATATATATATATATATATATATATATATATTACCCTGGTTTAATTAGAATTTTTTATTAATTAAATGTTATTTGGGTCGGTTTGACTTTCTCGGACCCACGCGGGGCGTTTTCGAGTGAGCGCTATCACCGCGCCTTGTTTCCGAACTTGCGCCATCATTGCGTCGTCCTGAGGTAGGTCCCCCACTGCACTCACCATTAGATTTAGAATTTATTAACTGCTTGGTGTTTTGTTAATTTTAATAAATAGAAAATAATATAAGATAATTAATTTTTAAATGACTATTTGGTGTAAAAAAGAGCTGTTTATTTTATACACATCTCTTGAAATATTTTCTTGATGAGCGGACACCCAGTAGTGAAAGAATGCATGTTTGGACTTTAAACATAATTCACAGAATTTCAAATGCAGTTCTGGTTTTAAAGATAAATGGTTTCTTCTGAACAAGCGTTTTTGGTTTTCTTGAGAAACAAGGTTTTTATTTAAAATTAGTGAAGGCCGGTTTGGCACTTTAATAAAAATGATTATTTTGGAAAACCCATTCTGGGGAGATCTTTGTTGTGCGTTGATTTCGTGAGCTTTATGTGATGTTTGAGCATCATGACTGATTGACTTACATTGTGGACACACCCCTTTTTATTGCTTGTATTGACATGGGAACCAGGCATAGTGAGTGAATCTTCTGAGAATGATTTCTGCACTAGTTTAGATTACGCACTGGCTAGTGGCCCCATAGCAGGGGAATAATGAGTTATTGATACTATGGGGATTGGCCCCCTCGGTTAGGCCATGCAGGGATATGCCGGGCATTAGGGCGTTATGACGTCCTCGAGTTAGGGCATGCCTTCAGGATGAGTCAGATGTATAGTACGTTCTAGATTGTTCACGTTCTCCTAGGTTCGACCCATGTTTCTATTAGTGTTTATTTGTACGTGGTGGATGGTTGAGAGGACTAGTTTGGTTACTGGACCCTGTGTGCCACTTTTCCCATTTCCCTTGGCATGTGTTGTGTGATATGTGTGGCTTTTCCTTTTTGGCTAAAAACTAAAGTTTGGATTTCTAAATGGTTCGCAGAAAATGTTTTAAAAAGAAATAAAACTATTACTTTTAGACATTAAACTTGATTTAAAATTAAAAAGGGAAATATACTGATACTTGTTTTAGAAATGAATGTGTGTGTGTGTGAAAACCAATATTTTGTAATTTAGTTCAAACGTGGAATTGGTAGGTTCTTTATTTATAGGTAGTGCATTTAGAATAGATATTGGGCTAGACTACTGAGTTTTAATACTCAAACCTATAGTGTTTTCCTGTTTTTAGTTTTGTTACAGGTTGGCTCGAGCTTTCTCGCCGTGGGAGAGAGTTGGTTGTGGTCTGGTGAGCGACTCTCAGAGTTGCGAGGTGTTTTTGATCGAGACAAGGTTAGTGTGTTTTGTTGGCCACTCTTTATTTTTAGTGTCATTTATTTACTTCGTGTTTTATTTCTTTCCGCTGCTCTATTTATTTTCATTGGGAGAAATAGTTCCCACTTACTTCTTGTTGATGCCCTAGTGCTTGTTGCCAGCTCGGGAGGATCGGGAACGCCTCTCAGGTGATGTCACGGACCGAATTGTGTGACCAGTTCAGGGTTGACCTGGGTTGGTTCGTGACAGTTTGTATAATCTTTAACTTTACAATTGTTTCCACAATAGGTTCTGGCCTTATATGTTTTCTTTGACCAACATCATCCCATCAAGTTGGTGTGCGACATCTCTTTCTATATAACACTTAATATGGATCCATCTTAATACTTGAATTTAAGATATTGTAATAAGAAAATTCTACCAGATGTAAATACTAATCCCCCAATCCATGAATGTCAAGTGAGAATGATCTCAACATGTCTTATAAGGTATTAATAGTTCATTCTGATTGTCCGTCAGTTTGAGGGTGGTAGGATGTTCTCAATCAAAGTACAATATCTAGGGATTTCTAAAGACTTTTCAGAATATTGATGTAAAATAGTGTTCATAATAAAAAAAAATTGATAGGGGTACTCCATGATGTATTAAAACTTCATTAACATATAGTCTTTTTAAATTTTCATGTGGTAAATCTTCTGTAATAGCAAGAAAATGTGCTAACTTATTATGACGATAAACATGGACACATATTGCACCATTCATTCTTGGAGTCATTGGTAGTTCCATAATAAAGTTCATCATAATATGATCCCATTTTCACTCAAGTATGGGAAGAGGTTTAATGACTTATCTAGGATTTTTTCTTCCATTTTTCACCTATTGACAAACAATACATCTTGACACATAATCATTCATCTCCCTCTTCATGTTGTCCCCTAAAAAATTTATCCTTCAAACCAGAATACTTCTCAGTGCGACCAGGGTGTATATGTAAATTGGAGTTATGATCATCATCCAACAATTCCATTTTTATATCTGGTATATTAGGAACAAAAATACTCCTAACAAATTTCATAATTACATATTCATATAATAATTCAATCAATATCACATCATTCAAAACATTGATTTTCTTTTGAAACTCCTCATCATCAGTTTGATAACTTTTTATCCATTATAGTAAAGATGAATTGGAAACCATTTGAAAAAGTATTAAGGTTTATCCTTCCATGATTATTCACATAACCATATTTAATATATCCATGAACATAGGATCCATTTCAACTGATATCTTGTTCAAGACTTCATGATCCTATCAACCCAAATAATCTTCCACCTTATTTTCCTTCCCCGGGTGGTAGTGTATAGTGAAATCATGATCTTTGAATAGATAAAGCGATAAACTTTTCCTCTTGATGAGTTATTAATGTTATAAAATATACTTCAAATTCTTGTGATTGGTATATTTCTCCCATTTTTTACAGAAGAGATAGTGTCGCCATATCTTCAAAGAAACTATTATAGGTGAAAACACAAGATCATGAGTATGGTAGTTTTTTTCATGAATATTTATATTCCGTGATGAATATGAAAAAACTATATCATTATCTGTAAGGACACAACCAAGTCATTTATTTGAAGCATCACTATAAATGAAAAACACAAAATTCCCCAACGGTAGAGTCAAAATAGCAGTAGTGACTAATCTTTTAATAAATTCTTCGAAACATTATTCGCAATCCTTTTTCCAAATTAATTAAACCCCTTTATGTGTGAGCTTAGTTAATGGGTTATCCAATCAGGGAAAATTCTAGATGTAACACCGATAATAACCTACTAAACAAATAAAGCTGTGTACCTTAATTATAATATTCAATGTGAGCCATTCTTGGATTGCTCTTGTCTTAGATGAATCAATAGATATTCTATTCTTAGAGACAATATGGCCATGAAAAGAAATCTCATGAATCCAGAATTCACACTTTTTAAACTTCCCATATAATTCATTTTTTAATTGAGTATTTAGAATAATTTCCAAGTGATTTTCATGATCTTATTAGCTTTTGGAGTATACTAAGATATCATCAATAAACATCACTAAAAATTCATGAATAAATTCATTGAAAAATATATTCATTAGATCCATGAAAATAGATGTGCATTAGTCAGTCCAAAACACATTACTATAAACTCATAATGGCCATACCTAGATTGAA
Organism: Viscum album; assembly: GCA_963277665.1. NCBI lineage: Eukaryota > Viridiplantae > Streptophyta > Magnoliopsida > Santalales > Viscaceae > Viscum > Viscum album. The sequence goes on along the minus strand of OY728129.1, from coordinate 880,361,434 downwards.
ATGGTGTCTTTGGAATGTATTCCATTTTCACGTACAACTGATGGTATCCATATTGAAGGTCAATTATTGAAAAATATTGAGCTCTATGATTTTGATCAAATAAATCATCAATGTGAGGTAGGGGATACTTGTTTTTTTTATTGTTATAGTATGGATCTCTATGTAGTAAGTGCCCAACCACATATATCCATCTTTCTTTTAAACAAAAAGGAATTGGGATCCACATGAAAAAACACTAGGCTGAATTAATCATTTATTACTCAATTAATCTAGTTGAATATTTAGTTTAACTAATTCCACAGTGGAAATTCTTTAAGGGCTCATCAATATGGTCTTTAATCTAGCAATTAAATCAATGGAAAAGTCAATATGTCATTCGGTAGGATGTCCGGGTAAATCCCACGGAAACACAACATCATATTCTTGCACAATAGGTACATCATCTATTTGAAAATTCATTTCCTCAAACATGTTTATTTCACACTCTTCCTCCCTAATAATTGAATTTAGTAGAGCTACTGGGGGTGGATTTAGATAAAAGTCAGATGGTGATGATTCTTCTCAAATGATACAGTATTCCTTATCATCATAGAAAATTGTAACCTCATTCTCCTTAAAATAAATTTTCTCATCATGGTGCAGAAGCCAATCCATAAAAAAGAATGTATAAAATTCAATCATGGGTATGATGATGAGATCAGCATATAAATCATGTATATATGCCCTAATGGTACTTTATTCACAAAAGATTATAGCAATGGTACTCCCCTTTGTATTTTTGACTATCAAATCCATTATTAAATCAAATTGGAAATATGATATTTTCTTAATAAACTAGGAAGATATGAAACAATGTGATGATCCAGAATCAAATAAAGCATTGGATAAATTTTAAGAAACCATTAAATTACCTTACACCATGTCATTTTAAGCTTTAACCTCAATATTAGTGATCCTATAGTATTATCCTTGATTCCTTGGAATTTTCTGAGGTAATATTTCATGGCGCTTAGGAAATTCATTTTAGTAATTCCCCATTTCTCTTTAATTGTAGCATTCAAAATTGATATCCTATTTCTTCCCATTGAAATCATGAGCTTAGTGTCCTTTCTCTTAAAACTTGTAATAGACTCCCATTCCATTCAAGAAAGTACTGGGGTGTTTCATCCTACATTTACTGAAGGATATAAATTAAATGTTTTTATTCTTCCCATAATTTACATTTACAAGGTGATCAATAGATCTATTCTTCTCTTTCTTTTCATTAATGTTATAAGACTTTGATAATTCCATTTCTGCCTTGATAGAACATGAGACAATATCTTTTTATGATGTGAAGAATTGTGAGACTAATTCTCGATGGATAAATAGTTTTAAATGATCAATGAATCGATCAATCTTACTACTTGTTTTACAAATATAATCTCGTACATGCCTTGCAAACCTTGTGAATTTAGCCTCATACTTTGCAAGATATTCATCTTCCTTTTCCCTAGACTCATAAATTTCCTTTCCATATTTTCTCGATTTTCATGATCAAAGGATTTTTCTTAGAAAATTCGTTTAAAATCCCTCCATTCCAATTTTTGTAATTATTCATCCCCCTTTTTGTTTTGAATTAATGACTACCATTGATCTGCATTTTTCGTGAGGCAATAAACTTCAATTATAAATTATTCCCTTTCTATACTCTAAAACCATGAAATATTTTCTCTAAGGAACAAATCCATAGATCACCTAAAAATGTATTTGTAGTCTCGTTGAATTGTTGGTGGTTCTTTTCTCATGAATCGGTCTCACATTATCCTCCATATCATGGATTAGGGTGCTCCATACGGGTATGATTATTATTTTTAACCTAAGTGAGTTGTGTAAATATGGTAATAATATAACGACCCATACTTTACATACATTTTTAGTACATCAAAATTGAAGTACACATATTACAACATATAACAAAACCATGAAAGGACCGTATAGGTATAGTGTCTTTAGAAACTGGGAAACATAAACAACTGGTTCATAAAGCGTCTACATTGTCTCCCATTTATTTCATCATATCTATAGTCCCTTTTGGAATATCTTACTTAATAACCTTCTTCCTGACCTGGGGAAAGAAAACATACAAAAGGGTGATCTCAAATGCTCAGTAAGGGTAAACAAAGGAAATATCGATCACATCATATTCATAAGAACATAACATTTTGGAAATCTTACCCTGCAAAAGTGATCAAAATTTCATAACATGGGATAAATCATGGAAGTGAAATGTAATCACAATAATCATAACATAAAACATGAAGCTATGTGGAATATAAAAATAATCATAGGAAATCATTTCTTATTAGTCAAGACTCATTTCCAAGATTATCTTTGTAGACAAAGTCCATTTCTGAACTGAGTTCATTCCTCATTTCAGTCCTGTTTCACTGAATCGGTTTAACCTTCCGTTCCATCCATGTATATCTCATGAGATATAAAATCATTACCCAATGAATTGGAGGGAGATATAGGTCCCACCCATCTCATAATAATACCATTCTTATGTGTGCCACAAAATCGTAAACCATACATCATAACATAACCCATTTAATAAAAATGGGATTCTTAAACATCGTGACATCATAAAACAATTAATATAAGATAAAGGAATTCATAAAAATAATTCCATCACAAAATAATCAAATAAATGTAACAATAGGGATAGAAACATAACCCTTTATTATCTTAGATGGAAAATAATTTTGATAAAACACTTGAACTCCATTATTGAGGAAAATATCTTTTCTACTTCAAAAAAACTTTTCCTTTCTTAACATGTCATGCAATTATAAACTAAAAGAAGTTGATTAAATATAAAATTGAAAACTTGTAAAGGAATCTTCTTGGAAATAATGTTTTAAAAATCCATTCATGCCATATATGTTAAAAAACATTCTTCACGTACTTTTGATGGAAAAGTCAAAAAGTACCTGGTACGAAAAACGACAAAATATTCCTTTCATATATTTTACTAAAATCTCACTGAAGTGTAAAATTGGATTTAAACAACTTTAGTTGGATTTAAATAACATTAAATATTGAGGAAACATGTATGTGGATGATAAAATACACCCCAGTAAATTTCAAAGTATAAATAATCTCGGATAAAAATGAGATTGTGATATTTCCCTTACCTTAGGTCCGATTTGCTTCATAAGTGTCCAAACCTCCTATATAATGATTTAAATAATTTCATTGACTTATTCCAGAATTATAATCATTGTTATGATATCATATATGCTCATATTCTTCGCTTATTTTTAGTAATATTTCATCGCTACTTGTTATTCGGGTGTTTATTACTTTTTGTTCCTATGCGTGTTTTGTCGAATAAATTCTTAGTCTTTTATTTAGGTTATAGATACCCCATTTCCAGAATGGTATTAGTGTAATATATATCATATTCATTCATTCAATTCATTTATATAATCATTATGCAATGAAGATCATGTATAACGAGTCGCATCACATCGTGGAGACAGTATTCTATACGTACGCACGAGCGATGATATCGTTCCCATGATCGTGGAATTGTATTGGAGTGTATGTATACTATTTCAGAATCAATATCATTTTACAATAATAATATATTTTCATTATTTACACCATTATACCCATCCATGTAAGGTGGTGGTGGAAAATAGATTACACCATGGCATTGAGATGGTATTCCGTACGTACGCACGCGCGGTGATTTCGTTTTCCATAGGATGGATAGATGGTGAAATAGGGTTGTTTAATACTTATAATAACATATCAGTATATGAGTTATACTTATGTTATTAATTCATAGTGAAACAACTAAATAAGAATAAGTGGAAGAAGAAATACAGTTGAAAGAATTGGTAATAGACATTACCTCTTCATTGAAGCACCTCTTTGAGACCTCCTTTTAGGGCACTAAAATTGTCCTTTAAAGAAGACCTGGACATCTAGGATTTTTCTAGGGAAGTGGAGAGGTGATATTGGCAGGGGTGGGCCGAGATTGAAGGCTCAATGTGGTGTGAGGATGAGAGGGAGGAGGTTCCCTTTTATAAAGGAGGAGAGGGGCACCTTTGGAAAAAACAAAAAATATTATTTTATTATAAATCCATATTTGATTTTAAATAGCTAAAAATTAATTTATTTCGAAGCTATGGTGGGGATGGGTCTAAATCCTCTCATCCAATATAATTTTGATAGGTTTAGTTTACTATTTTAACCTTATCATTTATATTTAACATCAAGTTAGATAATTTTACTTTTACCGTATCTTTTTGTGTTATTACACTATAAGGTTAATAAACTTACCATTACAAGCCAAAAGAATCCAAAGTTGTTTATTATTGATATATATAACCTTATATAAGTCATTTGGACAAACCTTAGATTTTTAGGAATAAAAGATCAATTGATAATATAATATTTGTTTTAAAAACTATTTTATGTCAATTTTGACACTATCTGGTAATTGATTTTTGTGAAAATCATAACAGAATGATTAGTTCGAAAAAAGTTAACTAAATCGATAATAAAATGTCATATTAACATAGAAAATTATTTTAATTCATAAAAAGTCTCATATTACATTTATTTGGGTATTTATAACATCAATTATGTCAATATTTCATTAATAAGATAATTACTGCATCATCATTGTGTCATAAATAAAATTATATAAATTCTAAAAATTATAAATAAACTATCATTATGTAGGAAATCGTTTTTTATTTCTACTGAATATTTATAGTCTAATATATCTTATGTATAACCATATATTAAAAATTATTTACTTATTAAATATTGATTTTAACTATTTTGACCCTTCTTTAAATAAATTAATAATAAATGTCCTAATCTAATCCAAGAGGGCCTAAATGGTCATATATTATTCCTATGGTTGTTTTTGGTCGAATTAAACTTATCCAATAGAATTAGGACTTGGGTTAGGGTAATAATAATATTATTTTTACCTTTAATTACCCTATTTACTTTTAACCGTGGTAAATAAAAGTAAAAAGTTACTATTCACCAAAAATTATTTTCATCTCATTGAACCACATTTTACTTACTGACATCAACCCTGTCTCTCAGATTTTTTAAATTCCACTCACAGAAGCGGTAAAATTAAGTTTTATGTAAATTTGAAAATTCTCCTAGGAGGTGGGTAAAAGACGGCCAAAAGTTCAATAAAATTTTTATATATCTAAAATTATTATAAAATGACTCCAATGAATTACTTTGAACTTATAAAGATATTATGTACCAATTATGACCTAAGATAAATTTAAATAAAATAAATAATTATTTTAATAAAAAGTCGGTTTTTAAATAGTAACCCAGTGTTTTCACTATTCATCCAAAATTGAAAGTTTTCAGAAAAATACCAAAATTTCACCCTAGGAAAATTTCGATATTCCGAATCAAAAAATGAAGTCCATTTTGAAAAAAAAAATTTAAAAAATTTCAAAAAGTGGGTATTACTATTCTTAACGACTAGTTTTAATAATATTTTCATAGCATATCGTTGATTAGTGAAACTCGGTATTGCGTACGATGCAAGCTATCAAGGAAGGTTGCAATTGCGTGTAAAGAAAGCCAAGCTAGTGTTGTGTGTAGTGAAAGATTACTTTGATGATTTATATAACATAAAACAAAATATATCTCATAAAAGTCATGGGTGTTACATTCTACCCCCCTTAAAATGAATTTCGCCCTTGAAATTTGTCACTTGTAACAAACAGATGAGGATACCCCTCCCTCATTATATCCTAAAGCTCCCATGTAGCTTCTTTTAATTGGTGGTTCCTCCATAAAACATTCACGAAGCGAGTGGTCTTGTTCTGTAGGAATTTTTCACTACGATCGAGAATCTATATCGGCTGTTCTTCATAAGAAATATCTTGTTCCAACGGTACAACTTCTGAGCTGAGTACATGTGAAGGATCATGTATGTACTTTCTCAGGAGAGATACATGGAACACATTGTGATCTTGAGAGAGATTCGGTGGAAGATCCAATCGGTAAGTAACCTTCCCAACACGATCCTGTATTTCAAAAGGTCCGATATATCTAGGGATCAACTTTCCCTTCTTTCCAAATCTCATGACCCTCTTCCAGGGAGATATTCGTAAGAACACTTTATCACCCACTTCAAACTCTAGGTATTTTCTTCGGTTGTCGTCATAACTTTTTTGTCGACTCTGAGCTGCTCTTATGTGTTGTTGAATAGATCTGACCTTTTCTACCATATCATCAACAAGAACAAGTCCTAATAGCTTTCTTTCCCCAACTTCATCCCAGCAAGTTGGAGTCCTGCATTTCTTTCCATAGAGAGCTTCATAAGGATCCATCTGAATACTGGAGTGAAAGCTACTATTATAAGAAAATTCTACCAAAGGTAGGTGTTGATCCCAATCACCTTTGAAAACCATAGAGCAGGCTCTCAACATATCTTCTAGAGTTTGAATTGTCCTCTCAGACTGACCATCTGTCTGAGGATGATAAGTAGTGCTGAATCTCAACTCTCTATCTAGAGTATGCTGAAGACTTCGCCAGAACTTCGAGGTAAATCTCGGATCCCGATCAGATATAATGGAAAGTGGTACTCCATGCAATCTTACTACTTCCTTTACGTATATCCTGGAAAGCTGATCTAGAGAGAAATCCTCTCTAATAGCAATGAAGTGTGCAGACTTTGTAAGATGATCAACTATGACCCAGATAGCATTATTGCATTTGGATGTTTTAGGAAGTCTGGTGACAAAGTCCATAGTGATGTTTTCCCATTTCCATTTGGGTATGGGTAATGGTTATAACATCCCCTTAGTCTTCTGTCTCTCTGCTTTAACTTGCTGAAAACCCAAGCATTGAGAGACATATTCAGCAACATATCATTTCATGTCATCCCACCAGAAGTACTCATTTAGGTCCCTATACATCTTCGTGCTTCCAAGATTAATAGAGAATGAAGAAATATGAGCCTCATCCAACAGCTCCTTTAATTCTGGGATGGGAGGAACACAAACCAGATTCCTGAACTTTATTATCCCATCACAATCAAGGTTGAATTCAGGAATATTTCTCACCTTATTTTGTAACTCTACATATTTTTTCTATGCATCTTTAATCTTAACATGTATAGATGGTTGAACATTCATTTGAGAAAGATACAATTTTCCCCTTCCATTATAATTCTAAGATCCATCCTTTGTAAATCCATAAATATTGGATATTTTTTGATTCTCATCATGGATAAGGTAGCATGGTCTTATCGACTTAATGCATCTGCCACCTTGTTTGCTTTCCCAGGGTGGTAATGAATTTAGCATTCATAATCCTTAATCAGCTCCAACCATCTTCTTTGGCGCATATTCAGATCCTTTTGTGTGAAAATATACTTTAAACTTTTATGATCAGTATAAATATCACAGCTTTCTCCACAAAGATAATGCCTCCAAATATTTAATGCAAAGATTACCAATGATAACTCCAAATCATGAGTTGGGTAATTTTTCACATGGTTTTTCAACTGTCGTGAGGCATAAGATATCACCATATCATTCTGCATAAGAACACACCCCAACCCCTTCTTAGATGCATCACTGTAGATCACAAAACTTTCTCCACTACAAGGAAGTGTGAGTACAGGTGCGCTGGATGACCTTCTTTTCAACTCCATGGAATCCTCTTCACATTCCTCTGTCCAAACAAACTTAACTCCTTTTTGAGTCAACCTGGTGAGTGGATTAGATAATCGTGAAAAATCTTTCACAAAATGTCGATAACATCCAGCCAAACCAAGAAAACTTTGGATCTCAGTAACAGTTGTTGGTCTTGACCATTTTTTGATAACCTCTGTTTTTTCTGGATCCACATATATCCCCTCTTTTGCGATTATGTGACCCAAAAATGAAACTTTTTGATGCCAAAATTCACACTTAGTAAATTTGGCATAAAGCTTCTCCTTTCTTAGGTTCTTCAATATAATTCTCAAGTGATCTTCATGTTCTTATTTTCTATTTGAATATACAAGAATATCATCTATAAAGACTACCAAAAACTGATCAAGATAGTTTCTAAAGACTCTATTAATCAGATCCATTAAGATATCAGGGGCATTAGTAAGACCAAATGGCATCGCTATAAATTCATAGTGTCCATACCTTGTACAGAAAGCCGTGTTTGGTATATCCTCCCTTTTGACCCTTAAATGATGATACCCTGAATGAAGATCAATCTTGGAAAAGTATTGAGCTCCACGTAGTTGGTCAAATAAGTCATCAATGCGTGGGAGAGGATATTTGTTATTGATAGTGATCTTGTTAAGTTCTCTATAATCAATATAGAGTCTCATTGATACATCTTTTTTCTTAAAAAACATAACATGTGCTCCCCAAGGTGATGCACTAGGGCATATAAATCCCGTATCAAGATTCTCTTAGAGCTGCTTCTTCAATTCCTGCAACTCAATTGGGGCCATTCTATAAGGTGTGTTTGAAATAGGCAAAACACCTGGTATGTGTTCTATTGAAAACTCAACTTCATGATTTGGTGGAAGACCCGACAATTCCTCGGAAAAGACATCATCAAACTCCCGTACAATGGGAATATTCTTAATTGTGAGTTTCTCCCCAACCATTTGAGATAAATAACCTTCATTAAGTGGAATCAAGACCCATAAGATGGAAGAAATTTCCAATGGAATGTTATGTTCATCCTTGCATCGATTGACGATCAAATATTGATCTAGAATATGAAATGTGACTTCCCTTCTTTGGCAATTGATATGAGCTCCATATAGAGAAATCCAATCCATGCCAAGAATCACATCAAATTCCACTATAGGGAGTATCACAAGATTTTCAGGAAGAACTTTCGCACAAACATCAATCAGAGAAGAATTATAAAATTTTGAGGCGATTGTTGGGCCATTAGGGGTTGACATAGCTAACTCAACATCTAATTGTTGAGGTAATATAGTGATACCCTTAGAAAATTCTTCAGAAATAAATGAGTGGGTGGATCCAAAATCAAATAAAACATTTTCTACTTTAGAGTGGATGGTAAGTGTACCTTTCACCACTTCGTTATCGTACTCCACATCGCTGATAGAAATTGCATGTGATTATACTTTTTCTTTAGACTTAAGATTTTGTTGATGTTGATCATCATCAACAACCCTTGGATTAGGGAATTAATTGGTATAATGCCCCATCTCCTTGCACTTGAAACATTGAAATGTAGTAGGTTCATTCTGTGTGCCCCTTGCTTTGTTTGCATCATTAGACATCTTCTTCCCATCATTGCGGCATTAAAATTCCTGATGACCTTCATTTACACATTTGAAACATTTACTTGTCCCTTTAAGACAACTCCCTCCATGTTTCATTCCACACTTTGAGCATAAAGGAAAGCTCATCTTCTTTTCAGTGTGCTCTTTAGATTTTCCTTTGAATTAGATTTTCCTCTTCTTATCAAAACCATATGACTGATGGGTTACTCCAATCTCCATCTCAACTTTGAGAGCACATCGAACGATTTCCTCATAGATATTGAAGTCCCTTATGGATAACGCCCTTCGAAGACTTGGTTTTAAGCCACAAAAGAATCGATCGATCATACTCTCAGGTTGGATAATAATACCAGATGCATACCTTGCAAGTCTTGTAAAATTTTCTTCATAGGTACCAACAGATTCATTATCCTTTTGCTTTAGTTCAAGAAACTCCTTCTCCATATTTTTTCGGAGAATACGAGGGAAGTACTTATTGAAAAATAAGTTCTTTAACTCGTCCCATTCTATGGACTCAATTTCATCTCTTGGACTCGTATTCTTGATAAGATTCCACCATTGATCAGCACCACCTTCCAAACAATACACTACTAAGATGAATTTATCATGTTCAGAACATTGAAGAACTAAAAATATCTTTTCAGTAGTACTGATCCATTGTTCAACAACTAATGGATTTGTAGACCCACTGAATGAAGGTTGATGCTGTCTCATGAAGGATTCAACAGAATGTTGCTCCTTCCTTTGCTCGTTTGGAAGTCCTGCATGATTCATAACTTGAGAAAGTTGTATGGGCATGGCTACAAGATTTTGAATTCATGCTCCCATAACGTTTGGTTGCTCAGGGGGATAATCATTGCATTTCCCGTCGCATTCCGCATTAACATGTTTCCTTCGGGTTCCAGCCATTGACTAAAACCAAGAAGAATAGTGTGAGAAACACTAATTATAATAGAAAAAACACATAATCAAGAATAAAATTTCACACTTATGGTCTTATCATAGGTTGTTCATGGACTTTTTTAAAACACTAAGATCGTGTTCTATGATTAGACTTATCCTTAGGGTTCTTACTAAGGCTTTCACATCCTAGTTTCCAATGGTTGACTATACCTTTCCTCTGATACCAACTATAACGACCCATACTTTATATACATTTTTAGTACTTCAAAATTGAAGTAAACTTATTACAACATATAACAAAACCAGGAAGGGACCGTATAGGTATAGTGTCTTTAGAAAATGGGAAACATAACCAACGAGTTCATAAAGCATCTACACTATCTCCCTTTTATTTCATCATATCTATAGCCCCTTTCGGCATATCTTACTTAATAACCTTCTTCCTGACCTGGGGAATGAAAACTTAAAAAAGGGTGAGCTCAAATGCTTAGTAAGGGTAAACAAAGAAAATATCGATCACATCATATTCATAAGAACATAACATTTTGTAATTCTTACCCTGCAAAAGAGATCAAAATTTCATTACATGGGATAAATCATGGCAGTGAAATGTAATCACAATAATCATAACATAAAACATGAAGCTTTGTGTCATATACACATAATCATAGAGAATCATTTCTTATTAGTCAAGACTCATTTCCAAGACTATCTTAGAGGACAAAGTCCATTTCTGAACCGAGTTCATTCCTTGTTTCAGTCCTGTTTCACTAAACAGGTTTAACCTGCCATTCCAGCCATGTCTATCTCATGAGATATAAAATCTTTACCCAATGCATTGGAGGGAGATATAGGTCCCACCCATCTCATAATCATACCATTCTTATGTGTGGAACAAAATCATAAACCATACATCATAGCATAACCCATGTAATAAGAATGGGATTCTAAAACATCGTGTCATCATAAAAAAATTCATATAAGATAAAGGAATTCATAAAAAAATTCCATCACAACATAATCAAATCAATGTAATAATAGGGATAGAAACAGAACCCTTTATTATCTTATATGGAAAATAATTTTGATAAGACACTTGAACTCCATTATTGTGGAAAATATCCTTTCTACTTCAAAAAAACTTTTCCTTTATTAACATGTCATAAAATTCTAAACTAAAAGAAGTTTATTAAAAATAAACTTGAAAACTTGTAAAGTAAGCTTCTTGGAAATAATGTTTTAAAAATCCATTCATGCCGTATAAGTTAAAAAAACATTCTTCTCGTAATTTTGTTGGAAATGTCAAAAAGTACCTCGTACGAAAAACGACAAAAGATTCCTTTCATATCTTTTACTAAAAACTCAAAAAATGGTAAAATTAGATTTAAACAATTGTAGGTGGATGGAAATAACATTACATATTGAGGAAACATGGATGTGGATGATAAAATACACCCTAGTAAATTCCAAAGTATTAAAAATCTCGGATAAAAATGAGATTGTGATATTTCCCTTACCTTATGTCTGATTTGCTTCGTAAGTGTCTAAATATACTGTATAATGATTTAAATAACGTCATTGACTTATTCCAGAATCATACTCATTGTTATGATATCATATATGGTCATATTCTTAGCTTATTATTAGTAATATTTCATTGTTACTTGTTATTCGGGTGTTTATAACTTTTTGTTCTTATGCGTGTTTTGTTGAATAAATTCTTATTAATCACTTTAGGTTACAGATACATAATTTACAGAATGTTATTAGTGTAATATATATCATATTAAATCATTCAATTCATTTATATAATCATTATGAAATGAAGATCATGTATAATGAGTTGCATCACATCGTGGAGACGGTATTCCGTACGTACGCACGATCGATGATATCGTTCCCATGATCGTGGAATTGTATTGGAGTTTATGTATACTATTTAAGAATCAATATCAATTTACAATAATCATATATATTCATTATTTACACCATTATACCCATCCAAGTGAGGTGGTGGAAAATAGATTACACCACGGCGTGGAGACGGTATTCCGTACGTACGCACGCGCGGTGATTTCGTTTTCCGTAGGATGGATAGATTGTGAAATAGGGTGGTTTCATACTTATAATAACATATCAGTATATTAGTGATACTGATGTTATTAATTCATAATGAAACAACTAAAGAAGAATAAGTGGAAGAAGAAATAATGTTGAAAAAATTGGTAACGGACATTACCTCTTCTTTGAAGCGCCTCTTTGAGACCTCCTTTTAGGGCACTAAATTTGTACTTTGAAGAAGACCAGGACCTCTAGGATGTTTCTAGGGAAGTGGAGAGGAGATATTGGCAGGGTTTGGCCGAGCTTGAAGGCTCAAAGTGGTGTGAGGAGGAGAGGGAGGAGGTACCCTTTTATAAGGTAGGAGAGGGGCACCTTTGGAAAAACTAAAAATATTATTTTATTATAAATCCATATTCAGTTTTAAATAGCTCCAAATTGATTTATTTCGAAGCTAAGGTGGGTATGGGTCGAAATACTCTCATCCGATAGAATTTGGACCAGTTTAGTTTACTATTGTAACCTCATCATTTAGATTTAACTTTAAGTTAGATAATTTTACTTTTACCGTGTCTTTTTGTGTTCTTACATTATAAGGTAAATAAACTTACCATACCAAGACAAACGAACCCCAAATTGTTTATTATTTATATATATAACCTTATCTAAGTCATTTGGAAGAACCTTAGATTTTTAGGAATAAAATATCAATTAATAATATAATATTTGTTTTAAAAACTATTTTATGTCAATTTTGACACTATTTGGTAATTGATTTTTGTGAAAATTATAACAGAATGATTAGTTCGAAAAAAGTTAATTAAATCAATAATAACATGTCCTATTAACATAGAAAGCTATTGTAATTCATAAAACGTCTCAAATTACATTTAGTTGGGTATTTATAACATCAATTTTGTCAATATTTCATTAATGAGACAATTACTGCATCATCATTGTGTCATAAATAAATTAAATTATTTAAAGTCTAAAAATTATAAATAAAATATCATTATCTGGGAAATATCATTATATTTATAATTAATATTTATAGTCGAATTTATCTTATGTATAACACTATTTTAAAAATTATTTACTTATTAAACTTTGAGTTTAACTATTTTGACCCTTCTTTAAATAAATTAATAATAAATGTCCTAATCTAATCCAAGTGGACCTAAATGGTCATATATTATTTATAAGGTTGTTTTTGGCCGAATTAAACTTATCCAATAGAATTAGGACATGTTTTAGGGTAATAATAAAATCATTTTTACCCTTAATTACCCAATTTACTTTTAACCATGGTAAATAAAAGTAAAAAGTTACTATTCAGCAATAATTATTTGCATCTCATTGAACCAAATTTTACTTACTGACATCAACCGTGTATCTCAGATTTTAGACATTCCACTCACAAAAGCGGTAAAATTAAGTTTTATGTAAATTTTCAAATTCTCCTAGGCGGTGGGTAAAAGACAGTCAAAAGTTCAACAAAATTTTTATATATCTAAAATTATTATAAAATGACTCCAATGAATTAATTTGAACTTATAAAGGTATTATGTATCAATTTTTACCTAAGATAAATTTAAATAAAATAAATAATTATTTAAATAAAAAGTCGGTTTTTAAATAGTAACCTAGTGTTTTCACTATTCATCAAAAATTGAATGTTTTCAGAAAAATACCAAAATTTCACCCTAGGATAATTTCAATATTCCGAATCCAAAAATGAAGTCCATTTTGAAAAATAAAATTTAAAAAATTTCAAAAAGTGGGTATTACTATTCATAACGGCTAGTTTTAATAATATTTTAATAGCATATCGTTGCTTAGTGAAACTCGGTATTGCATATGACACAAGCTATCGAGGAAGGTCACAATTGCGTGTAAAGAAAGCCAAGCTAGTGTTTTGTGTAGTGAAAGATTCTTTTGATGATTTATATAACATAAAACAAAATATTTCTCATAAGATTTTTGGGTGTTACAAATAAGTTTTTCAAAAATGGTGTCATCACCAGCTCCACTGTAATTGTCTTGAGTAGAAGGGTAATCCCTACATGTATAACATGCATTGATATAGTTTCTATTCCTTACACTAGGCGTCATTTCTAAATAATGGAATAAAATATATTAGTTTACGAATCAAAATACATAATTAAAAACATTTTAAACACTAAATATAAATTGAACAATTTATGGATATAATCCATAATCATAAAAATGTTTTCTTTAAGGACGTATTTACTCATAAATCCTTCATAATGGTTTGTAATGAAAATTTGAATTATCATAAGAAAATCCCTCAAGACTATCATAACCAAGAGTGTAGAAAGACCCATTTTCGTTTACCAGGATACCCCTGGTAATGCCTGAAACTCCTTGTCATAGTTTCACTCCTAGGTACATTTGTGCAAGTGCCGCCTCTACCTGCTCCTATCTATACAGGGATGTATTGCATGGAAATTTCACAAAATCACTACATTACAAAAATTATAAGAAGTTATTCTATACTAATCTCCAAAGTCTGTATGAGGGTAATGCTATATAATCATAGTTTATCTAAATATAGTTTCCATTATTTTTACAAAACATTCTATAATACCAAATGTAGCACCCCAACCCCAGTTACCCAAACTCGGTTCATTACTACATATCATTGGAATGATACAAGGAATTATTTCATGAAAGACCGATCAGTTTAGTAGCCTATGAAGTACTAGATACATCCATACATTGTACATTACATCATGAAATAAAGAAAAACAACAACATTGTGTCTCCTTTGAACAAATTTATACCCCTCATACTATCCCTATAGGTCCATCATAATATAAATCTTCGCATTCTGAAAAAGAAATATTGAAAGGGTTCATCATAGATGCTCATAAATGATAACAATATAGCAGAAAAATCATAAATAAGCATAAACATTTAGATAAATTTATATGACTAAAAAAAAGATTTTTAGACATAAACTTCATTATAATATATAAATTATAAATCAAATAATTCCATATACTTATTCACATGGATATTCTAATTGTCGAATAATCACATACCATATCAATAGCCAATTTCATAATGATGGAAAACATAATGTTGGACATCATAACCACATAGTCAAGGCCTCATTCCAAGAATAAATATATGATTTTCTCAATGCATTGTTCCAAGACACTAGTTTTTTTAATGGGACCTACCGATGCATCGAGGAGCTATATCAGGCTCCAGTTGTCACTTACTATGTCCAATAAATTCCTCATATAAAAAGTATGAAACAAAACATGAACATTCTTATTAAAACTAGCATACAAAATGTTAATAAATTAACCATAAACCATTAATTTTTTAAAATAACACATCCACTGTCAAACATATCAAAAAAACTACAATACAATATGGAAGATTGTATCATAATAAATCAAATTCAAACTACTATAAAATCAATCAAAGTATGTTGACATAGATGAAATCACAACTATTTGAGAGAAATATCTCTCTATTTTGAAATCATTTAAAAATCATGTATTAATAAAAGAATACATTTATTTTGAAAATGTTCATATAAGCTTGTAATGGAGGCATTGAAGGTTTTATTATGGTGGAAAATATATGCACTCGCCGTATAAGTTAAAAAAACATTAGTACATTAATTTGTCGAAAATGTCATCAAGTACATTGTTTGGAAAACGAGTGAAATATTCCTTTCAAAAAAAATTATAAAAATGAAAAAAAGGATATAAATGACTTTAAAACATATTCTAGGAAATAGGATAAAAAATTAAAATACATTTCATTTTTTATAAAACATATGTTGATGATAAAGAGGTCATTGTAGATACTTACGTATAAACTACCTCATATAATAAAGAGATTGTAAAATTAAACCATAACCTATATTATTCCTTCTTATAGGGTAAGTTATCCTCCTATTTAATATTTAAATCATTGTTATTAAATTATAAAATAAACTCAAACATAAATATGATATCATATATGATATTCTAATATTTATTTTTTAATAATATTTCAGTAGTATCATTGCTTCGGGTATTAACTGATTCATTTTCCTTTATATGTTTTGTTACGTAAATCAATTTTTTATGGGTATGATGTATTTTATTCAAATATGAAATGATATTAAGTTCATAAAAAATATTTTTAATCATAAATTAAAATTATTATTGAATGGTTATGATGGGGAATGAAATTTCATCCCGTCATGTAGACGGTAGGCAGTACGTACGCACGGGCGAAAATAACATTCTATTGATGGTGAAATAGCATGTAGTTGGATGGTATATTTTATATATAGAATCATTAATATGTTATATTTATTTTTTAAATCAATTATACTCATTATTATAACTATACATATAATGATGCGTTGAATAACAATGTACACCATGATGTGGAGACGGTAAGGCATACAAACACACGTATAGTAACTTTTTAATTCATAATATGGATAGAATAATGAATATGTTTATAACATATTTATAATAACATCACGGTATGTAGAAGGTACTGGAGTTATTATTTTTTTATGGGAAATAATAAATATATAGGAGGAGGAAGAAGAAAACAACCTGAAAGAGGTGATGAAATAGTTACTTCTTCTTGAGGTACTCCATTTTGATTTGATCAAAGATCTCTATAGGTTGGATTTATGATAAATGTAAGGCCTTTAGTTTGATGTGAGGGTAGTTGAGATGATATTTTGGAAGGTTTTTTCTGAACCAAATAGATAGGGAGTTGTGAAATTAATAGAAGGGTATGTACCCCTTTATAAGAAAGGTGATGGGCAATTTAGGAAAAGATTGAAGTATTAATTTATTATAAAAATAATTTCGCTTTTTAATGGATATAAATGGATTTATTTAGAGTATTAGGTGGGTATGGAACGAAATAATCTCAACCAATAGGTTTTAGACAATATTAGGTCACCATATTAACATTTTATTTTAGATTTAACACTTAGTTAAATAGTTTAACCTTTACAATGTCTTCTTGTATTTTTATATTAAATAGTTAATAAACATACTATAAAAATCCAGGTGAACCTCAAGTGGTTAATTATTGACATATCTAACCTTATCTAGGTCCTTTGGCCACAAATTTGATTTTTATAAATATTATATCATTAAATAATCCAGTATTTGTTTTAAAAACTCATTTATGTCAATTTTGACACTATTTTGTATTTGGTTTATGTGAAAGTCATAACAAATTTTTCACTTCGAAAAAAATTTATTTATTCAACCCTAACATGTCATATTTACCTAGAAATCTTTTTCAATGCATCAAAAGTCTAAATAAAAAATTATTTTAATATGTATAATATCAATTCTTTTAACCTTCCATAATATGCTAATTATTACATCATTCATGTGTCATAAATAAATTTAAATATATACTATCTAAAAATTATAAATAAAATACCATGATTTAGGAAATATTTCTAGATTTCTAATGAATATTTATACTCTAATTTATCTTATGTATAACCCTATATTATAAATGGTTTAGTTATTAAAATTTTAATTTAACACTTTTAACTCTACATTAAATAATATAATAATAATTTTTATAATCTAGTCTAAGTTGATAAAAAAGGATCATATTTTATTCCTTTATTCTATTTAGGTCAAAACAACATATCTAATAGAATTAGGACATGTTTTAGGGTAATTATAATATCAATTTTAACATTAATTACCCAATTTACTTTTAACTATGGTAAATAAATTTGAAATGTTACCATTCAAAAACAAATTGCATCCTATTGAACCACATTTTACTTACAGATGTAAATTTTTTCTCTTAGATATTTTAAATTTAATTCACATAAGTGGTAAAATTACGTATTATGAAAATTTTCAAATGTGCCTAGACGACGGGTAAAAGATGTTAAAAAGTTCAATAAAACTTTATATATCTAATATTATTATAAAATAACTCCAATGAATTAAATTAGACTAATATAGGAATAATGTAACTATTTTTACTTTAAAATAAATTTAAATAAAAATTATAATTATTTAAATAAAATTAGGTTTTAAAAAATAACACATTTTTTCACTATTCATCTAAAAATAATGTTTTCAGAAACATACAAAAAATTCACCTTATGATAATTTTGATATTTTGAATCCAAAAATGAAGTCCATTTTGAAAAATAAAATTTATAAAATTTCAAAAAGTGATTATTACTACTCATAACTGCCTTTAAAATTGCTAGTTGGTTTATCGTGGTGTGCTAGAACTCGAAGTTGCGTACAACAGAAGATATTGTTTTATTCAAAGGGAAACATATAGTGTTATCATGGGGTGTTACCTTTATAGAGGGTAAATTATGATCTCAAACTAGTAATAATAAATTTATTCTAATAACATAAATTTATATATATAATTAATTGTGTCTAACATGGATTTTCATAAATCACATGTGAATATCCCATTTTCACTAAAATACAGTAGATTACATTATTATCATTAATAGGATTATTCACATCCTTCAAAAATATAATTAATTGAATTTTAATCCAACAGTTTCACATAAATAATTTTTGATAATTATTACAACACCTATATTAAATTGTACTTCCACAAAAACTTCTACTCAATAAGAATAATGGAATTAAAACACAGTCAAGAACCTTCAAGAGTCTCCCATTAAACATATTAACATACATCCAATGTCAACCACATGACCCAACCATACAAAATAAACACTGTTACCAATAATCATGATGTACCAATAAGAAAGAATAAGGATAGATATGGGACAAAGGATAAATTGAGTAAAATTGGATCATAATTTCTTAATCTATCTATATCGGGGGGATGAAACAGACTACTGAATTTCCAAATATCACAAAAGGCACACTACTAATCACATAGGTATTAAAGTAATTTAGTAAAACATAAAATATATTATGATATTAAAAACATTTATAACTACTCATTTAAAATATATACTTCTACTGTAATGGTGGTGATCACATCACAATGTGTCGAAATCCTAAAATACACTAAATGATATAATCAGAAGTAATGAGTTTAAATATCATTATATTATTGGAAAAAATATAGATCATATTGAATCA
Source organism: Viscum album (assembly GCA_963277665.1). Taxonomy (NCBI): domain Eukaryota; kingdom Viridiplantae; phylum Streptophyta; class Magnoliopsida; order Santalales; family Viscaceae; genus Viscum; species Viscum album. The sequence goes on along the minus strand of OY728129.1, from coordinate 880,342,042 downwards.
CTATGGGTTATGAATCACCACAATATTTATAGAGGATTATAGCATGAATCTCATGCTTCACATCAATCTTGATACACATCATATATAAACCATGAAATTAATATATTAAAAAAAAACTAAACCAAAAAATTTTGAACTATGTATCTGGAAAACCAAAAAAACCATAGTGAGGGACCAAAAATTCAAATAAAATACTTTACATCTGTTCTCCATTACGTTTTAACCCATTGCTCCCCAACATGGAAAATGTTCCCCATTTAAATAGTGAATATCATAACACTTATAAACTAAACTCGATTAAAAATTTATCCACTTACGTTGTATATCCATGTCATGATAAAAATTTCCAATCTATTATAGCTCATAATCCGTCCATATGGACAATGTGAGACATAGAAGGTCACAACATGATCAATTTTAGTTACTATATACTTACCTAAATTTCTCAATCTGTCCCACCAATCCTATAATAATCATTCCAAAAATTAACTAAAACCAAAAAATCAAATAGTATGGGTTTGATCTTTTTGATGCTATTAAAACTAGTTATCACTAAATATCAAAGAACTATAAGGAAGAAAATGTTTCCCTAAAAATGAAATATTATGTTCCCCATCATCAGTGTATAAATCAAGTTCATCACTTTGAACAATATAATCACATATAACCTCATTCCCATAATATTATATGTGAGAATAAAACAAGTATTATACTTAATATGAACTAACATTTTTGGTAAAAACAATATTTATAATCATTCTATTCCTATCCAATAATTTATGAACTAAATAACTATAGTAAATTTTCTAAATAAATAAATAATATATATTTGATAATAACTTAAATAGACTAATATATGTAAGGGTGAAATATACATTTCATCAATCCCAATAATTCTACATTCATGATCATTAAACTTAATTACATAATCCCAAACATATAATTACCTTACCTGTAGTGAAATTTTTTCTTCATTGTATCCTTATCTAAATCATCAACTCATGATTTCAAAAATAGAAAATAATCTATGATCATTAACTCAAAACAAAAATCATGATAAAAAGGTATTTTATAATCAATAAAGGTTATCATTTTATCAAAATAACTTCTTTGAAATGAGGATAATTTATTAAGAACCCTAGGTGACCTTCTATATTCATAATAAAAATAACAATATTCACTCATTCGTGAAATACTAGGTCTGATATTACACAAAATAAAAAAATATCATTTTGATCTATTATATTAAGATTCCTTCTAATAGATATCTAATGAAAATAGAAAAAATATATTTTTATCAATACTAATATCACATGTTAAAACACAAAATTTTCATTTTAAAAGTTTATCAAAATTCTGAATAACAGAATTAAACCCGACCAATTATACATCATTAAAAAATATAGGTATGGTATCCAAACATAAAAAAAATAAATTAACCTGATAACATAGCGATGATGAAATTGTTTACTTACTCAAAATAATATAGTGAACCAAAATCGATGGTAAGAGAAAACTGTACTCTAATAACTATCAATAGAAGCCTATATATATAAGAAAAAACATTCAATGTAAAAAAACATAATGAATGTTTTTGAAAACATAGGAATCCAATTGAAATAACCCATCTCTATTAGATACATAATATACATCTCAACTCATAAACCACATCTAAATGTAAAAACATGAGAAATAATTGATCCTATAGAAATATATACAAGAGTTGAATTGATATATATTATACCTCTCATAACCACTAGAAAATTTACCATTATATTCTCAATGAAATAAAACATAGAAATAATATCCACTCTACCATAAGAACCATACAACTAACATCAACCTCCTCTCTAGTTTTTATATGGATCATAGGTAACCATTCATCCCATATACTATTACACATGAGTATCGTCTCATATAATAGGATGGTCAACACGGTGATAATTTTACTATTATAAAAAAACTGTTATGGTATATGAATCTACTATGGTAGAATACATAAAATCATGATTTTAATATTAATTTTCTATAAAATTTTAAAAATTGGTTAATATTTCTATTACGTTACAAAAATAATATTTTAGAAAAAAATTATTCTTTAAAAAATACTATAAGTCCTTTTCTACTATCTAAAGAGGGATAAAATTATTATTATTAATTAAATACTTGAAAATAAAAAATCCAAAATTTTCAAGTAAATAATAACACATTTTAGGAATATATTCACAAAATTTATGCTAAATCACTTAATTACTATTCATATCTAACCAACTTTAATCTATTTTCAGACACATATTGTAACGACCCAACGTTTTGTCAATGCAATTCCCTTTATATAATTATACCTTATAGTATAATCACATTTAAAAGAACCATTACATATCATGAATCTAAAAACCATGTGACCATTAAATATAAATTTTCCATTTCTGGGTTTTAAGATTAAAAAATTTGACATCCACGGTTGAGTTTAAGGTGTTTTTTTGGAGTGTAATCGGAAAAACATAATTTTTAGTGAATAGTAACATACCCTTATAAAAGTTAATATCTCAATTATGAATAGTGACATACCGTTATGAATAGTAAACTCACCTATGATGGTATATACATAGTATTTAATTGAAATTAGGATATACCTATGTTTTTTAATAAGTAAATAAATGTTTTTAAAGAAAATATTTTTCATGTAAATTATGATTTTAATTAAAAATTAAAATAATTATAATTAGAAAAATATTTTTTGAAAAATGAAATTAATTTTTTGATTCTACATATAGAATAATAATTAGGGTTAATTTTTGTGATTTTTCTATTATACATGAATTTTTGATGAATAGAAAGTATTATAATTTATGATAAATGCTAAATACATAGATTATGATGTCATAAGCAGATGTATGAATGATGTAAGGAAATTATCTTGACCTCAAAAGTACTTATTACTATTATTGGTCATGGAATCATCTCTATTACTTTTCTTGTGGAGAAATAATAAATTAATTAATATAATATTGATAAAACCCATCTCCCATCCACTATAAATACCACCATTCACACCATAATTTCCTCACACTTCTCAAGAATCATTTCATGTCTAAAATATCCCCTAAATTAGTTCTTATCCCCTCCCCCACATCAATGATCTTATGGTCTCATTAATAAACCAATCCATAGTTCCGTAAGGAGGATTCAAGAGGTAATCCCCCCCTCTCGTTTCCATTATCTTCCATCGAATTTCATGATTTTTTTAATCTCTCACCACCTATGATAATTCACATTGTATGGATAATATATTATCATGTATATACTATAATATTATTACAGTAATTGGATAATATATCATCCATTCCCCTTCTCATATTCTTTTAATTTTAGAAAGGAAAACATTTTTCGTCACGTGTTAATTTATCACCATCAAGAATGACGTGTTTTATTTTTTTATTTACCACATTCAGATATGGCCACGAAACCATTTATATGGTATAAAAATATTACGTTATATGTATTATATCCAATTTAATGTTATGGAAATAACTTATGTACATATTACTAAATGATTAAACAAAATAAGTTCATTATGCTTAAAAATCCGCACAAATTAACCCAAACGATCATCATTAAATTCTTTTCTAATTATCCATTCTCATGGTACATAAATAAAATATTTATAAGATAATTTACAGTTTTTTAACATCATAAATAACATATAATTACATTTCATGATGTTTTCTACTTGTTAAATGAACTTCCATTCATGAATACAAGTGAACCATTCAAGAAAATTATAAAAATGAACATTACAGAACAATAGATTTATACACTATAACTCATTAAAAAGCCCATAAATGAACATAATAAAACCATAATGAATATTATTAATAAATAAAATGTTATTTAATTTTTAATTAATGAATCTAGTGTGGTTATACATGACATTAAATTGAATAAAGCGATCAGATACATGGTATGTGGTAATTCATTAACCCAACTCTCATACTTTGGGTTTTCTGTATTTCAACCCATTTTCAGTATGGATATGCATTATGAATCAATTATTCATCCACATATTACCTATTATTGGATATAAATGTTTTATAATTGAGTTTATTATAGACCCAATGTTCTTTTAAAAGAGGTATTCTTACACATAAACAACATCTCCTTACTTCTCAAATATTGTTTCACCTCCACTCATCTATGATTGATCTATGTTAAGAATGTTATCCCCAATTTTTGTAGGGAAATTTTTATGAATGTATTCTTTATGATGTGAAACCCATTCCTTTCCATTATATATTTTATGTTTATTTTTGACATATGTGGTAGTCATGATAATGTTAATGTTATGTTGTGATGGGTGCACCAAGAATTATATAGTGCAATATAAATGGTAGGATGTGACTGGTGCGCATGGAATTATAAAGCACTAAAATGCATGGGCAAAGTGATAAATCTCATGATTTAAAGGGAAATGACCGGTGAACATGATGCTATCATTTTTCACAACTATGTTTGGTGGTTAACCACTAAGACACACTATTTCATTTTTATTCATCTCCCCATTTCATGTCTTTTATTAACACTTCCTCTCATGTTCATTATCCATTGCCTATATTATAATTTTTCCTTCTCATTGTTATATTGTTCATATTTATACTATAATTGGTCATTTTTCTCATCCCTTTTTGATGTATATCCTTATGTGACTATGGGTACTAAAGAGTTTTAAAGGGACAATACGAATATGTAGAAGAGTGGAATAAATAAATTTTTACGTTTTATATAATAAATGTTAGGAATGTTCCTAGTTTCCCAAAGATACTAAACCATCAAATCCTTGATGTGTAATAGAATTATTAATTTTATAATTAAAAATATGTAATTGTAATGTATGAAATTTAATAATCATTATAGTTGGTATCTGATGGAAGGTATAATTAATTTGATAATTAGGAATAGTAAACCTCAGATAAACCCTCTATAGTATGAGAATATGTACAATTAGCAGACAATAAGAGTTGTTAAAAAATGGGATCTCAATATATATTCTTTTAGTTTAAATTTAAAAAATGAGTATATTAATCATGACTCATTGAATTATGTTTTTTCTAACCATTTATATTTTAGAAAATGGTGGGATCCCCGAGAAACTTGGACAATAACCCATGTGAGGGACAATAAAACGATTTCCCAAATGACATCCCCAATACCTTAGGAGGTAAAGTTTATAACTTTATTGTGATGCTTAAACATTTGTATCATTTTATGAATAATAACCTAAATAATGGGGAATGTGCACCTTCACCAAAGAGGGAGCAGCTGGATATCGAGTGTTTTATATGGAAACAACCACAATTCTTTAGTGGAATATCTGATACACTAGTCATGGAACAATGGGTCAACTCAATAGAGAAGATCTATTTTTGTGCTTCACTGTTCTGAGACAAAGATGGTGACTGTGGTAGTTTATCATCTAGATGTAGATGCCGATCAATGGTAGACCTTGATTAAGAATACATAGAAAAGGGATGAAATTGAAGAGATGGAATGGGAATGATTTATGATCTTGTTTCTTAATAATTATTTCCCACAAACTCTTCATTCAAATATAACGAGATAATTCATATAGATTTGAAAAATGTAATGAGAATCTGTCAAAACCAACAAAGCGAGTTTCACACGGCTTGCAAGGTACGCTTCAGGTTTTGTTATCAACAATAATAACAAAATTTATAGATTAATTAATTTGCTGAAACCCCACCTTTGGAAGTATCTTATAATTAGAGACATTATGATTTATGAACAATTTATTCAGTGTTCCTCAATGTGGAGATGGAGTTCGGAGAATGGACTCATGGTTATGTGGATAAACAACGAAATATAGAGTTTCATGGTAGAGGATACAATGATAAAGGTGGGAAGAAAAATCAATGACCAACATGTCAATAATGTGGGTAGATGCATCATGGGGACTACCTCAAATGGACAAGGAAATGCTTCAAGTGTGGGAAAGATGGTCATCATGCTCATGTTTGTCGAAAAGAAATGATAAGGGAGGAGAATGTGGTGAAAGAAATGGGAGAACCACCCAAGGTCCAATGATAAAACTATAAGGATAAAGGTCACTATGTCATCCAGTGCACTAAACCTCTTGTCCTATAGGGTAATTAGCTTCAGCAGCCACTAATTCCAATGAAAAAATATTAGGATTATGACATCAGTACTACATAAATGGAGAAAGATAATGAATTCGTACTAGGTAAATGTCCAATTCACTCAATAAAAGAAGAAATTCATAATTGTTTTGGGTTATACACATTCTATTATATAATTCATGTTTTCTAGAAATATAGAGTTGAAGACTTAAAGCCTCTATGTAGAGATACATTTAAAAATACCAAGTGGTGAAATCATTTCAACCCAAGTATTTGAATATTATCCTATTGGAATATATAGGAAAATTCATCGAAAAAATATCATGATACATACAATAGATTAATTTGATGCTATAATGGGAACGTATTGGATCTCATTATATAGAGAACTTGTCAACATTATAGAAAAGAAAATATGTTTTCATATTCCAAACCATCATATGCTATTCCAAAAATTCAAGTAAAATCTAAAAACTGCTTTGAAAAAATCCTTCAATGGTGTAGGTGTTGATTCCATGTAAAGAAACATACCTCACCCAAATGGTTGAGCCAAAATAATGTTCCAACCTTTTAGAAATGTCCATCATGAGGGAATAACATGATGTGTTTCCCGAAGAGTTACCCAAACTTCCCTAGATCGTGAGGTAGAGTTATTTATGGAACTCATACCTGGAGATACCCCAATCTCAATGTGTTCCTATTGGATGGATTATATCAAATTGGTGGAGTTAAATAATTAGCTGCAAGAGCATTTGGACAAAGGGTTCATAAGCCCTAATGAATCACCTTGTGGTGAAGCAGTTCTCTTGATAACGAAGAATGATGGAATAATGTGGTTGTGTATCGATTGTAGGGAACTCAACAAGATCACCATAATGAACACGTATCCTCTTCAAAGGATTGAAGATTGGTTTTCTCAGTTAATCTGAGATAAATAGTTCTCAATAGTGGATATTCATTCTGGATATCATTAGCTGAAGGTGAAGAAGGATTCTATTTAGAGGACTTCCTTCTGTTCAAGGTATTGTCACTCTGGGTTTTTTGTGATGCCCTTAGGACTTTTAAATTCCCAAACAATCATCATGGATTTGATGAATATAGTCTTTAGACAATACATCTACAAATTTGTGGTAGTTTCTATCAATGATAATCTCATCTGCATCAAGATAAAGGAGAAATAAGAACAACATCGAAAACGGGTGTTACTAACATTGAGAATGGAGATGTTGTAAACAAAGTTCATAAAGTGTGACTTTTGAATTATGTAAGTCACATTATTGGTACATGTGAAGGCAAGTGAGGTGAATTTATGTAGACCCTTCAAAAAAGGTAATTGAGGTATGGATCAGACCGTATACTTTCAAGGAAATCCATATTTTTCATGGATTAGCTAAGTATTACTGACGTTTTGTGAGAAATCTATCACTATTTTGAAGATTTCTAAATATGTTAACAAGGAAAGGTGTAATGAATGTATGAAAGGAAGAATTTGAAAAAATATTCAATGATCTAAATTGAATATTGATCATTTCACCTATGCTTACATTACCGAAAAGTTGAGAAATTTTTGTGATATAAATTGATGCTTTAATGAAAGGATTGGGTTGTGTACTCATGTAAAATAATAAGGTGATATCCTAATTATCTCAATAGTTGAATATCCATGAGTAAAATTAAAAGTCACATGATTTGGAGCTAGCATTTATACTTTTTTACTTGAAAATATGGGGGAACTACTTTTATGTTGAGAAGCCTGACATATATAACGATCAAAAGAGACTAAAGTATATATTCAAAAAAAGGATCTAAAAATGAATCAAAGGATAGGGTCAGATATAATAAAGGACAATGACATCTATATTCACTATCATCCTGGAAAAGCAATCAAGGTAGCTGATGCTCTAAGTTGAATAGAACCTAATACTCTATCCATTCACCGGATTGAGAAATAACATATCTTCATGGATTTGAAAACGATGGACTTGGAATTGATATAGTTAAGGGATAAATCCTACCTTTCTGAAATTACTGCACAACCATCAATCCTAGAGATGGTTTAAGAGGAAAAAAGGGATGATCTGGAGTAAAAAAAGGATGAATGCAGTAAAGGTAGGGAAGATGCATGAGTTCCATATCGATGGTGATGGTATGATTCAGTTTGGAATGAATCTTTGTTTGCCATCATCACATATGATAAAGAAGTATCTATTGGATAATTCACATATCTTAACATTATGTATCCTTCATGGTATCTCCCGGATGTTCTAAGATCACTGAGAACACTTTTGGTTTGATAAGATGAAGAACGAGATTGTAGAATATATCTCAATGTGCTTGGTATGTTAGAAAGTTAAATCATAGTGACCAAATTTCAAAGGGATGATGTTTACATTTCTTATACCCATGTGGAAATTGAATAATTTAACTATGGAATTTTCCACTGGTCTCTTGAAGATGTCCAAGATAAATAATGTTATATGGGTTGTGGTTGACCGACTCACCATGATTTTTTACTTTATTGCTATTCAGGAAGATCTCTTGCTTGAACAACTTAAACAAATATATGGGAAAGAAGTGGTTAGACTAAATGGTGATACACTATCTATTTTCTATTATCTAGATCTAAGTTTCACATATAAATTTTAGAGGGGACATCAACATTCTTGGGGTTATGAATTAAATTTCAGCATGAACTATCATCCCCAAAATTGAGGGTCAATCTGAAAAGGGTATTCAGACTCTTGAAGACATTCTAAGAGCATGATCTTTGGAATTCAAATGAGGATGGGATCATCATCTCACATTGGTTGAGTTCTTAAGAATCAATAGCTTCCACCTAATTATTCAGATGGCTCCATATGATTCTCTTTATGGAATGCTATGTAGAACTCAATCCAGTTGGGAAAAGTTGGAGAAAGAAAGATACGTGGACTTGATAATGCACAAGAGATTATAGAGAAGGTTCAAGTTATACAGAAACATATCAAATATGCTCACAGATATAAAAAGGGTTGTTCTGACAACCATTGATGGGACATGGAGTTCGACGTTGGGGAAAATGTCTTTATTTGAATATCACCATTAAAGAGAGTCATGCGGTTTGGAAAGAAAGGTATGTTAATCCCAAGTTACATTGAACCCTTTTAGGTCCTTGACCGCATAGGAGCTGTGGCCTATCAGATTTTACCCCCATCGAATATGGATCAATTTCATGATGTGTTTCACATTTCACTCTTGAGTATGTACATACTAGATCCCTCACATGTACTGAAGTCATAAGTGGTATAGGTGTAGGATGATCTATCTTATGATAAGAACCATTAAATATTTTGGACTGGAGAGATAAGGTTCCATGATACAAGACAACCCACATTTTCCATGTGTTTTGGAGGAACCCTACATTTGAATAAGAATCTTGGGAACCAGAGGTGGAGATGAATGAGAAGTATAATAACATGTTTATGTAAAAGTAAATTTCGATGGAAAAATTTCATAAGGGTGGAAGAATGAAACGACCTAATGTTTTGTCAATGGAATTACCTACTTATAATTATCTCTTTTAGTATAATCACAATGGAAAACAAAATTAAATATAATGATACTAAATATTATGTGACCATTAATCATATTTTTTTTTTCCACTTATGGGTTTTTAATTTCAAAAATCAGACATACACAGTTGTGTTCAGGGTGTTTTTTAGAGTCTAATAGAACAAACATAATTTCTAGGGAATAGTAAAATACCCTTATTAATAGTAATTTCACACATATGAATATTTACATACACTTATTAATATAAAAATAATCATGGATGATATATATATATAGGATTTATGAGAATGTATAATGTACCTATGTTTTGGAATAAGTAAATAAATGATTTAAAAACTGTATTTTTGGTAAATTTTTATTTTAATTAAAAATTAATTTAGTCATATTTAGAAAATTATTTTTTAAATATGGACATAATTTTTGGATTCTACACATCGAAAAATTATTAGTGTGATTTTTTTGGATTTTTTTGATATACATGAATTTTTGTTGAATAATAATATACGATAATTTGTGATAAATGATAACACATGAATTATGATGTCATAAGATGATGTATGGATGATTTAAGTCCATTATATTGAACATACATGCACTTATTAATATTATTGGTCATGTAATCATCATTATTAATTATCTTGTGGATAAGTAATAAATTGATGTATATAACATTGAGAAAACACGTCTCCCCTCCACTAGGAATACCACCTTTCAAAACCTCATTTCTCCTCACCTCCTCAGATCAAATCCATTTCAAAACACTGTCCAAACATCATACATATTACCTCCCCAACATAAAAGAGTTTCTGGTCCCATTAAAATACCAATCCATGGTTCCTTAAGGAGGAATCAAGAGGTAATTCCCCCCTCCTCTCTCAATTTCCCATTATTTTCTGTTCAATTTCATGATCTTTTATTACTCTATACCCACCTATCAACATCCACATGGTATGGTAAATCCATTATTTTACATATAATATAATTTTCTGATATTAATGGGATAATATATCATCCAACCACCTTATCCTCTTATTTTAAATTTAGGAAAGAAAATGTTGTTTGTGATTTGTTAAATTATCTTCTTCCAGAACGACATGTTTTACATTTTACTTTAATGCCATCATATATGGTAATAAAACAATTTAAATGATTGAAAAAGATTATCATATATGTATTATATCCTATTAAATGTTATGTAACTAAATTATGTTCATATTACTAAATGATTAAACAAAACAAGTTCACTGTGGTAAAAAAACCATCCAAAAGAACCCAAACAATCATTATTAAATTATCATCTAATGATTCATTTTTAGGGAATATAAATAAATTATTTATATGATAATTTAATTATTTTTAGATCCATAAATAACATAATATTACAATTCCTTATTTTTATCCATATTTTAAATGAACTTCCATTCCTGAATAAAAGTGCCCCATTTAAGAAATCATTATAAAAACATTCCCAAATAGTGGATTTAAAGAATATAACCCATACAAAGGCCCATAAATGATTTTAATAAAACCATAATGTATCTAATTATTGTATAGAAAGTTAAATAATTTTTATTTAATTTATATAATAGAGTTATGTTGTATATTAAAGTGATGAAATCATTTAGAAACAATGTTAGGGGAAATTCTCGAACCTAACTCTTATACTTTGAGTTTTCCCTCTTAAAACCCCATTTTCAGTATGAATATTACATTAGAATAATTTATTCATCCAAATATTTCCTATTTTAGGATATAAATGTTTTATAGTTGAGTTTATGATAAAACTAATGTTCTTCCAGAATAAATATTCTTAAAAATAAACACAATCTCTTGAGCTATCAATGGTTGTTTCTACTTCACTCATCATTGATTGATCTATGGTAAGAAGAATATACATATTTTTTGGGATAAAAATTTTTATGAATGTATTATTTATTTTTTTAAACCCATTCCTTTCCATTGGTTATTTTATGTTTATGTTTGATATATTTTTCATGCATGATAATGTAAATGTTATGATGTGATGGGTGCACTAAGAATTTTATAGCGCAATATGAATGTTATGACGTGACGTGTGCACCCATAATTATACAACAGTCCAATGAATTTGGTAAAGTTATGAATGTCACTATTTAAGGGTAAATGATGTTTGAACATGATGCTATAATTGTTCAGAACTATTTGTGGTAGTTAACCACTAATAAATTATGTTTCATTTTTATGCATTGTCACATTTCAAGTTTTTTATTAGTGATTACTCTCATGTTCATGATCTATTTTTTATTTTTGGATTGTTCCCACCCTTTGTATAATTTTCATATTTATCCTCTTACTGTGCTTTTAGCTCACCACATTTTGTTTCATATCCTTATGTGACTATGTGTACTAAAAAGTTTTAAAGGGACAATAAGAAGCTGGAGAAGAATGGATTAAAAAATATTTACATTTTATATTGTAAATGTTGTGTATGGTCCTAGTTTTCCCAAGACAGTAAACCTTTATATCCTTGATGTGTTTTAATATTTGGGTTTTTTCCTTAAACTGATGCAATTTTAATGTAAGAAAATACAGGGTCGTTATAGTTGGTATTAGTGGAAAGGATTAGTTAATTTAGGAATTTTGATTTTTGAACCTTAGAGAAAACCTCTCGTACGAGACTAAGTAAAATAAGCACACAAGAAGCTTTGATAAACATTGGGATCTCATAAGATATTCTTATAGTTTAAATTTAAAAAAATCAATATTTTAATCATTACTCATTGAGTTATGTTTTGTTCTATCCTAGTCTGTTTTAGAAAAGGGTGGGAACCTGGAGAAACCAGGCCAATAACCCGTGTGAGGGACAATGCAATGATTTTGTAAATGACATCCCCAGTGCCTTTGGTGGTGGATTTCATAAATTCATGGTGATTCATTTCCAGTTTTTCTCAAGTTATGAATAATAGCCTGAATAATGGGGAATTCCAACATTCACCTAAGAAGGATAAGCTTCATATCGAGTATTTTATACGGCAAGGACCACTGACATTTAGTGGATCTTTTGATCTACTAGTTGCAGAACATAAGGTCAACTCAATGGAGAGTATATTTTCTGTACATCACTATTCTGAGATAGAGAAGGTGACTCTGGCCATTTATCAGCTAGATCGAGAGTCCAATCAATGTTGGGATTTTATTGAGAACACAAATCCAAGGGATTAAATTGAAGAAAATAAATGGGAAGACTTTTAAATAATGATTATTAATAAGTATTTTCCAAAACAACTTTGTACAAAGATGAAGATATAATTCATATAGCTCATGAAAAAGGAAAGAGATTATTTCACAACCTACAAAGCGAGTTTAAAAAGTCTTATAAGGTATGCTTTGGGATTTCTTATAAAAAATGATAGACAAATATGTATATATTCTTTTTTGGATTAAAACCACACCATAAAAAGGCTCTTTCAATTGAAAAATTTATGGGGTTATGAATAAGTACTCTATCATGCCCTCAAAGTTGATATGGGGTTTGGAGAATGGTCCCATGGCTACATTGATAAGAAATTTTAGATGTATTATTATTTCAGAGGATATAGTGATAAAGGTTGGATGAAAAACCAACAACCCACATGCCAAAAATGTGGGAAGATGCATCTTGGGAACAACCTCATAGGGATGGGGAAATGCTTTAAGTGTGGGAAAGAAGGCCATCAGGCTCAAGAGTGTCGGAATGAAATTTCAAGGAAGGATAATGTGGTGAAGGACAAAGAGAACCACCCATATTCTAATGATACAACCACAGAGAGAAAGATATCTATGAAATCTAGTGCACTATATATTGAGTCCTCAATGGTAATCAACATAAGTAAGAACCATTTCCAAAGGATAAAAGCGATGTTTTAAGCTGTCACTACTGATGAAGTGGATAAAGATAACTATATCGTACAAGGTACACTTCTTATTCATGAAAGAAAGGGAAAAGTATTATTTGATACTGGTTCTATGAATTCCTTTATATCTTAAGAGTTTTCTAGAACTATTGAATTGAATCATTTAAACATAAAAAAGATATATCTATATAAACAACAATTTTTGAAATCATTTCAACCTGAGTGTTTTAATCATTCCCTATTGGAATATGTGGGGAGATTATTCTATAAAATATCATGATACATCCATTGGTGGAATTTGATACTATCATGAGAATGGTTTACCTCTGTTTATATAAATGACAAATCAACTATTGATAAAATGAAATAAATTTTCATATTATAAACCATCCCATGATCCTCTACAAACTCAAGTAAGATAATGAATCTCCTTTGGAAAATCCTCTAATGGTGTGGGTGATTTTTCCATGTGAAGAAGAATCCCTCACCCAAATGGTTGAGTAAAATGAAAGTGACAACCTTGTAGAAATTCTAATAGGGATGGAATACATTGATGTGTTTCCCGAAGTTTTCCAAAACGTACCCCAGATATTGAGGTATATTTCTCCATAGAAATCATACCCAGGGAACCTCCTATATCAATGTGTCCGTAAAGGATGACTTCTATCGATCTATAGGATTTAATGTATTCTTTTTTATAGCATTTGGTCAAAGCGTTCATAAGACCTAGTGCATCGACATGGGGTGTGCAACTACTCTGTGTGATGAAAAATGATGGAACAATGAGGCTATGTATCTATAATCGAGAACTCAACATGATCACCATAAAGAACATATATCCTCAGTAAAGTATTGATTAATTGTTCGATTAATTAAGAGGATCTCAATACATCTCAAAGGTGGATCATCGTTCTAAATATCATTAACTAAAGGTGAAGAAGGAAGAAATTCAAAATACTTCCTTCTATAAAATTAATGGACACAATGAGTATGTGGTGATGCCCTTAGGACTTACTAATACAACTAAAATCATCATGTATTTGATGAATAGAGTGTTTAGACACTACCTCATTAAATTAGTGGTCATGTTTATCGATGATATTCCCATATAATCTAATAGAAGGGAGGAAGATAAAGAACATCTAAGAATTGTGTTAGCAACATTGAGAAATGAGAAGCTGTACGCCATATAAGAATATGTAAATTTTGGAGGATTCATGTCACATTCTTTGGACATGAGATCACAAGTGAAGGAATTTATGTGGAACCTTCAAAAACAAAGGCGAATGAGGAATGTCCCAAACACTCCAGTGTCATAGAAATCCGTAGTTTTCATGCATTTTCTAGGTACTACCAATGTTTTGTGAGAAATTTCACAGAATTGTCAAGACCATTAACTATGATTACAAGGAAATGGGTGAAGTATGTCTATATTGAATAATGTGAGAAAAGAATCAAAGAGTTAAAGAGAATGTTGATCCCTACACATGTACTCACTTTACTAAAAAGTGGAGAATGATTTGTGATATACAGTGATGCTTCAATGAAAGGCTTATGTTTTGTACTCGTGAAAAATGATAATGTGATAGCCTATACCTCATGGAAATTGATGATCCATGAGCCGAAATACTTGACACATGACTTGCATCTTGTAGTAGTTAATGTTTTCTTGAAAATCTGGTGGCACTACCTTTATAATGAGTGGTGTGACATATATACCGACAACAAGAACATAAATTATATATTCACACAAAAATGTGCTCAACATGACTCAAAGGAGATGGTTAGAGCTAATCAAGGACTACGATTGATCAATTCACTATCATCCTAGAAAGGTGAAAAATATAGATTATTATTTATTTTGAAAAGAACTTGGAACTCTATCCATGATGAGGATTGAGAAAGGCCATATCTTCTTGGATATAAAAATGTTGTATTTGGAAATAATATGTCCACAGGATAAATCCAACCTTGGCAGAATTATTTCACAACCATCAGTCCTAAAGATGATTAATAAGGAACAAAGGGATGATATAGAGTTACCATAGAGGGTGAATGTAGTAAAATAAGGGATTCTACATGAGGTCCATGTCAATGATGATGGTATGATTGGGTTTTGAATAAGGATTTGTGTGCCTTTATCGCCGAGCAAAAAGAAAGAGCTGTTGGATAATTCATATAGCTCAACATTATCTAACCATCCTAGTAGCAACAAGATGTTCTGAGATCTATGAAAACACTTCTAGTGGGTTATCATGAAGATGGAAAATAAAGAATATATATCAAGGTTCTTGGTATGTCAAGGTGTTAATGTAGATAGACTAAAGTAAAAAGGGATGATCCAACCATTGCCTATAGCGATGTGGAAATGGGAAAATGTCACTATTGACATTCTCATGGGTCTCCCAAAGACGCCCAATGGAAATATAGAGATATTGGTTTTGGTTGAATGACTAACCAATACTTCCTAATTTATTGATATTTGAGAAGATCTATCACTTGAAAAATTTGAAAATATATGTGTGAATTATGTGGGGAGATTTGATGTTGTTACACTATATATTGTCTCTGATTGTGATCCAAGGTGCACATCAATATTCTGGAGGAGCCTTCAAACTTCATTGAGCACAAAATTAAGTTTTTTCACGACCCATCACCCCCTAAAACGATGTCCATTCTAACAAGAATAGTCTGACACTTTAAGACATGCAAAAAGCCTACTATTTAGAATTAAAAAAGTCAATGGGTTCAGAATCTCTCACTGTTGAGTTCTCATACAACAACAACTTCTAATCGGGTATTTAGATGACTCTATATGAAGCTCTATATCAAAAGCGATTTAGAACTCCAACCTATAAAGATTAATATAGAGAATGAAAGATAATTGGTCCTGATCTTGTGCAAGAGATGACATAGAATGTTCAAGTCATCCAGAAACATATCAAATCTACTCAGATTCATCAAAAGAGATATGATGACAACTATTAAATGGACTCAGTGTTCAACGTTTTAGATAAAACCATTCTTCAAATATCACCATGGAAGAGAGTCATGTGGTTTGGAATGAAAGGAAGGCTATGCCAAAGGTACATTGGCGCCCTTGAGGTCCTTGAATGCATAAGGGTTGTGCCCAATAGGCTTCAACTTCCTCTGAATATGGATCAAGTTCGTGATGTGATTCACATATCACTCCTAAGAAAGTACATACCAGCTCCTTCATATGTGCTAAACTTAGAGGTGGTACAACTAGAGGATGATTTTTCGTATAAGGAGTAGACAATAATGATTATGGATCATAGAGATATGGTTCTACACATAAAGAAACTCTTCCTTGTCAATGTGTTGTGAAGGAACCATATGTTTGAAGAAACAACATGGGAACTATAGTAGGCGATCAAGGATAAGTATCCTCACCTCTTTAGGTAAAACCAAATATCGAGGGAGAAATTTCATAAGGGGGAAGAATATAACGACGCAACTTTTTTTCAATGGAATTTACTTCATATAATTTTTCCTTATAGTATAATCATGTTGGGAAGAATAATGAAATATCATGATGCTAAAAACTATGTGACTATTAAAAATTATTTTTCCACTTATGTGTTTTGAATTCTAAAAATCTAACATACACGGTTGTGTTTAGGGTGTCTCTTGGGAGTCTAAAAGAACAAAAATAATTTTTTGTTAATAGTAACAAACTGTAATGAATAGTAACGTAACCCTTATGAAAATTTAAAAACCCTTATTAATAGTAAACTAACCTATTATGGTATATATATAGGGTTTTAGTTAATGTTGGATGCACCTATGTTTTGGAATAAGTAAATAATTTTTTTAAAAACTATATTTATCAAATAAATTATGATTTTAATTAAAAATTAAAATAATTATATTTAGAAAAACATTTTTTAGAAAACGAAATTCAATTTTGGATTTTAAACATTGAAAAATGGTATGTGTGAATTTTTTGGATTAATCTGAAATATATGAATTTTAGGTAAATAACAAAATATGATAATTTCAGATAAATGTTAAATACATGAATTATGATTCAATACTATGATTTATGGATTATGCAAGGCTAGAATATATAAATCACCGGAATGTTTTACTATTCTGGGTCATGGAATAATCACTATTACTTCTCCTTTGGAGAAATAATAAATTAATGAATATAATATTGAGAAAACCCCTCTCCCCTCCACTATAAATACCACCCATCACACACTCATTCCCTCACACCACTCAAGATTAAATACTTGCCTAAAATCATCCCAAAAATCTTTGCTAGACCCTCCCACACGTAAAACAGCATGTAGTCTCATCAAAAGACCAATCCAATTTTCCTAATGGAGGATTCAAGAGGCAATCCCCCCTCTCTGTTTCCTTTATTTTCCTTCCAATTTCAAGTTCTTTTCTCAATATATATCCACCTATACTCATAAAAATGTTATGGTAGCTCTATTATCATAAATATAAGTTAATTTTATGATAATAATGGGATAATATATCATCCATCCACCTTCTCATCTCTGTTTTATTTTAGAATGGAAAATGTTGTTCGTGAGGTGTTAATTTATCACCTTCAAGAACGACATGTTTTCTTTTTTCCTTTACCTCCTTCAGATCTAGTCATGAAACCATTTATATGGTTGAACCATAAAATTTTATATGTATTATTTCTTATTTAATTTTTTGGAACAAACTTCTGTATATATTACTAAAGGACGAAACAAAACAAGTTCGATGTGGTCGAAAAACTGCCCAAATTAACCCAAACGATCATCATTAAATTGTTATCTAATGGTTTATTCTCATCCAATATAAAAAACTATTTATAATATAATTTAAATTTCATTGAAATCATAAATAACATATAATTATAATTTTGTATTTTATCCCACATTTTATATGATCTTCTATTCATGAATACAATTGAACTGTTCAATAAAACAATAAAAAGGAACATTACCGAGAAATGAATTTAAACTCTATAACTCATCCAAAAGACCATAATTGATCTTAAAAAAACCTTAATGAATCTTATTATGGTATATATGGTTCTATAAATGTTAATAATCTAACACAATGGGGTTATATAGAACATTAATGTGACAAAAGCGTTCAGATATAAGGTAAGGGGAAATTCTCAACCCCAACTCCCATACTTTGGGTTTTCATTATTTCAACAACTTTTTAGTATATATATGACTTAAGAATCATTTATTAATCCTCATATTAATTATTCTGTGATATAAATGTTTTCTAATTGAGTTTATTATAGACCCAATTTTCCTCCAAAAGAACTCATCTTACAAATAAACACTATCTCTTTACTTCTCAAAGATTGTTTCTACTTCACTCATCGTTGATTGATCTATGTTAAGAGTGTTATGCCATTTATTAAGAGACATATATTTATGAATTTATTATTTATGATTTGAAACCCATTTCCATAAATGGGATATTTAATGTTTATATTTGACATGTGTTCAATTCATGATAATGTAAATGTTTGGATGTGATAGGTTCGCCCAGAATTATATAGAACAATATGAATGATATGACATGACATGTGATCTAAAATTATACAAAACTCGAATGAATTAGGTGAAGTGATGAGTATCATGAGTTAATGGGAAATGACACATGAACATGATGTTATCATTGTTCCAAACTTTGTGTTGTAGTGAACTACTAAGACATGATGTTTCATTTTTATACATTTCCACATTTCAAGTCTTTTATTAATTCTTCCTCTAAACTTCATGATATAATGCCTATATTTTTATTTGAAAAAAACATTTTTATATAGTTCATATATATCATATTACTAGGATTTTATCTCACATCTTATTTATGTATATACTCATGTGACTATGTGTACTATGGAGTTTTTTGGGGACAATAAGAAGCTGGAGAAGAATTCATTAACTAAGTGTTTACATTTTATGTTGTAAATGTTATGTACGGTCATAGTTTTTCAAATAATCTAAAACATAATATCCTTGATGTGTAATACTATTATCTTCTTTAATTATAAAATTATGTTATATTAATGTATGAAAATGAAGGGTTGTTATAAATAATCTCATATACATAGTTATTTAGCAAACAATTCCTATCTACCTCTAGATAACATTTGAATCACCATCTAAAAAATGTTTATTTACATATCATCATATAACAAGGATTTTTATTAGAAATTAAATCCCTTAAATAAAATATAAAAATAATGAAAACTATATCACCTTTATAGAGCCAACAAAATCCCTAGTTAATGTTCAAATTTAATAGTCAGTGTTAGGGATTCTTTGAAAAATATCCTTATAAATATTCAATGAAATAGATTCCTATGATTGATTTCCCATATATATGTACACCACTATAGAGATAATCCACTAAATATTCTCATTGAAAAATTTACATGATTTTCTATTATTATATATATATAAATTGAAATTTCATATCAATATAGTAATGTTAATTCTCATTCCCCAAAATTGAAATTGATCCCTCAAACCGCAACAAAATTTAGGGTTGGAAAACCCCAACTATGGAATAGTAACATCAAATGTCATTATAATAAAGTCATTAATAGATCATAAAATTTTTGTATGATATTACACCTCATTATATATCACACATTTCTTGGGATAATAAAATCTATTAAATAAAAAAACCAATGATTCTTGGTCAACCTCAACCAATGGATTTTCAAACCATGATAAAACATTTAATTATATTGTTTTCTATGTATGAACTGCTATTACACAAGACATTGGTGTTGGGAAAATAATATGTCTTATATATATAATGTGAGTTAATTAATATAAATCTGAAAATCCTTTGAGTCCAATGAATAGTTCATATGGTTTACATAAGATTCTAAATTCAAATTAGTTTTTATTATTCCACCTAATGCATCATTACATGTATTAACTAAAAACACATTTCTAAAAAAACAATAGTCTAAAATATCTCTAACATGATGTTGACCCATTAAAACCCTCCATACGTGAAAATCATGATTGAATGTGACGGTAAAATACCATCCATAATAATATAAAATACTTTATATATAGTTTATAGTATAAACTACACTTATAAACGACATTTTTTAACAATATCATCAATTTATTAATGAAATTTTCATTAGTGTAAAATCTCTAATATAATGAACTATTTTAAAATAAATAATCCTGAATATTATTAATTCATGAATCTATTATTAGGCCATGGATATGATTTCATTAATTTAGAGTGGGGGATAGATATATTAGTTTTAAAATATATAGAGTTGAATTGAATATCTACATTAGTATGAAAAATAATTACCATGAATATACACTAATTATGATGAGTGAAAAATTAAATAGAGAAGCCCATAAAATTTTATTGTAGTTTAGTTCAATGTGAAAAGAACCACTCTCCACACCCTTCTATGCTATCCTAGGTATGGTATTCCGTAAGGGATCAATTTTTAAAGGGATATTATAACCAGATTAAAAAATAACTCTTTGTTAGTGGAATAACAAATACAAAACTATTATTTTTTTGGGAAACACACCATTTTAAAATATTATAATTATATTTTATGATTCATGACCCAAAAATAATGAATATAAAATATTATATCCAAAACCAAAGATAAAATAATGATTTTTATGGGGGAAAATAATAATAAAATATCTAAAGTACAATAGAGAAGATGAGAAAAATTTAGCATAGAAAGACTTAATAAAGTAGTTGAGAAATTTTCATTTGTAGAAAATAAAATCACAAAATCTTGGTTAATGATGATATTTCCAAGGCTGTAGAGAAAATACACAATTTTTTTCTATTTAAGAGTTCAATATGTAGTGAATATGTATACTAAGATTATATAGGATCTCTTGATAATTTTATGGTTAAAAAATAGTTTAATGTAAGCTTTTTAGGTTTTTATCACCACTCATCTATGCAATCATGATACCTTTAAATATGATTTAAATCAATTATCCTCTTCTAGACCATTATAATATTTCTATATGATTATAATGATACAATTCAATGAAGTAGTAATAATAATCACAATTATGATGATGATGAGGATGGTGATGATGACAAGAGAACTATTGTTGAGATATAATGTAGTTTCCAAAATTATATTTTAGAATAAAAATTGACGGACTAATTAAAATACTTATATGGTCAGAAAAATTAAATAATTATTTAATTATCTCAAAATATATACATAAAATGTAGTAAAATAAGAGCAAATAATTAAAGGATATTGCTTTTAAAATATTCATTTCAAAATTTAGTGAATGTCCCATGCATATATAGAAACATTAAAATGGAAAAACTATGATTCACTACTTATTACAAAATAGTTATAAATATCCTCAGTAATCATACACAACAATTCAAAAATAATTAATCCAATAAAATCAATCAATAATAAATTAATTTGAATTTATAGAAAAATTACTATAAATAAACATTATAAATTATAAATATAAAAATAAGCATTGAGATATTTAAGTAATTATTTTAAATCAAATGGACATAAAATTATATGACAACAACATAATGGATTATTAAGAAAATTAAAAATAAATAAACAATAAAAATCAATAGAATATTTTAAAAAATAATTTTATTATGATAACATAATTCCAAAAATATCATGGTTTTATGTTTAATATGACAAGAATATATTAATTCATATGAAAATTCACATTTTAGTATTTCATAATATAATGTTTAAAATATTTGTCTCGGTCTATATAAATATGAGAATTTCCAAAATATAAAGTTAAATTTTATGTAATTATTCCCAAATAATTTTGAATTATATATATCTATTGTTAAGATATTGCTAAAATATATTTTCTCATATTTCAAAAATATCTATTCTTTATTAAGTAGTTTTCTGAATTAAAATATTCAAATTTTAATTTTTAAAATAATTTCTAAATTATTATTCATTAGATAATTATTATTGTAATTTATTAATAAATATACATAAACTAATAATACAATTGTAGAGGCTGGCTACAAAAAATATATAAACATATTAATATAATTTTTTTTCGTTTGTTCCACTTTAATTATATTTAATAGGACCTTACAAAACTAAAAATGTTCGAATGGAAAATCAAAATTTTTTATTTATTTTAAATAAAATGTAGAAAATATTCTTACAACTCCAATAAAAGGTAAAATGTGAAATATAAAGGTCAATAACATATTTTATGAATAAAATTAAAAAAGATAATAAATATTAAAAAATAGAATTTACACTTCCTCCCATAATAAAATTTTACATTTTAAGAAAAACTATATATAAATAGTAAAATTAATATTTCTTGGTTAATTAAATATTTAATAAAAAATTTATTATATATAGAAAAGGTCAATAAATATTTTTTGTGAATTTTGTATTACCAAAATAAATTTAAATTCAATATTTTAAATTAATTATTAAATCAAAATGTGTATATTTAAAATACTTTTTTATAGGGAGTAAATGATTATAAAAATTTACAATGGTCCAGGGATGGGGGAGAATACAATGAAAATCCAACACTGACAAAATTATATTTCTAAATTATAATTGAACCTGATACCTCACCAATACACCTTAATGGATTATACATGATTTATTTTCCCCTAGAGAAGAATAAAATTATAAAAATGTTAAAATGATTGTTTTAAGGTATAATTTTTATCAAAAATAAACTCCAAAAATCTCCCACATTTTCTTAATTACCAAAAATAAAAAAATTGAAAAATTATTCCAAATTCCACAAAAATAAAAATAATAAAAATATTAAAAATTTATATATCAATGAAATATTTTTATACAATCCAATTGAAAAAAAAACCAGAAAAATACATTTTCAAAGACAAAACATTACTTCTACCAATTTTCACGATATGATAGATTTTAATAAAAATATTATAATATTCATAATTATTTGAAATGTATTATAGATTAATATATCCTTTATTAAAATATGGATTGTGAAAAAAAGGCTCAGGTAAATATGTTTTATTCTCGAAATATATATTGGATTTGTTGAAATAAGAATAATATAATAGTTCACCTAATAAAATTGAATCATTTAAAAATTAATACCAATGTATGATATTTTTTATTTAGTAACTAAAAATTGTAAAAAACATGAGGAAATAGATATGTATTCAATTTTAGTATTGGATAGAGAAAATTATTTTTTTCATTTAATTCTGAGAGAAATTATTTTTTTAATGATGATTAAACATGCATGAATTAATTTTTCTATGTTGTATGTACCCATAAAAACCATAATAATAATAATAATGAAATTCAATAATTTCTTTAATGAATACAATATTTCATATTTTATTGTTCATTTAACATATCAAATAATTTTTTGATATGAATTTTGGTGTCTTTCATTATGATTAGATTGAAATCATAAGCATATGACAACTGAGACTATGACACACATTCATTTTGTATATTTATTTATATATAATTCTATTTTAGTACTCATTAGGGTTTTAATACTTTTACATCACTCATTATTGATCTATTATAAATGTTTATTATCATAATTTTAATTACTCATATATATAAATTCTTTTATATGAAATGTTTTCAATTCAACAGGGAAACTTTTATTCTCCCATTATACTCATATGTAATGAAATTTTAATTACACTAAATTATTCAATAAAATAATATCATATCTAGAAAATAATATTTTCAATAATATATATTTTCATTATTAAAATATCATTTGACACATATTTGATAAATATAATATTTTGAAAATTTATTGTAATAAAATAATTCAAAAAATTAAATGTTAGTATGTCACACTAGGATCTTGGTGCTTATTTTATACCTTATAATTCTGTTTATGGTTTAAAATCAATATTTTGAATTTTATTGAATCCAAATCATGGTGGTTGATTTAGTTAAACATATTTATAAATTATTCCATTTAAAAATATTGTTTTGACATCAATTTGAAATAGTCACATATTTTAAAAACATGTCAAATAAAAAAATTTAATTAAAATTATTCTATCATTTGAATAATGTAAATATTTAAATAAAATCCCCTATTATTTTAAATATTAATTGGAAAATATCATGGAATTATTTTTAATTATATTTGAAGATACAAGAAATTTTTAACTAAAAATACACAGTGTTCTAATTACATATTTACATTTAACAAATTAAACTACATTATATCTTAAAACAATTTAGATTCATCAATCATAAAATTTATCAAATTTTAATCATTTAGTGGTTTGTAACAATTATTTGGAACCAAAAATTTTCAAAATATAATTTAAAAATAATCTTATAGAAGTGAAAAATTAGTGGGTTTTGAAAGAGAAAATATTTTATAGTTTATAATGTTTTTATATAGAAATTCAATGTGAAAAGGATTAAAATGTCCTTAAATGTATTATCATATATACAATTATACTGATATTAGTTTTAAAACAATTCAACAACAATTTTTATTTTTAATGTCTTTAAAATAAATGAAAAATATTAATGACAACCCGTATTTTTACTAATCACGGCAAAATTATATTTATAGAAAATTCTCAAAAAAATCATCAAAACATATTTTTTCAATTAATTTTTAAAAAATGATTTTTTTCTTTAATAAATTCCCACAAATATGGAAGAAATTAATTTTAAAATATGTGAGAAAAGCACAACTAGACTACCTTTTATAAAAAATAATGTTTTCAGAAATTCTTTTGTTTTCCATAAAATAGTTCAGATTTTTTTATAATCAATATATAACCGTTGATTTTTTTTTAAAATATGTAAACCAAATAATTTTAATTATTTATTTGGTAATATTCACACCCAATAACATTACCTATAGGTTATAGCATTCATGTCCTAGTAATGATATCTTGATAGAGCATCACGTTTTATTTAAACATGATGTTTCTTGCATTTTAAGAAATTGAGAACATTGTATTTCCATAAATATAAAAATATCATAATGTATTGGGGTTTTACATTATCTATTATGCTTTATGTTGTATGACAAATATACTATTGAATATGATCATCCTGTTTTAAAATCCCAAGGTGTTACAAGGGTAATGTTTTTGGTCAGGTTCATATAGTTTTTATACAAGGAAATAATTAGATATATAAATATATTAGGAAAATATTAATAGAATACCATTGATAAATTAAACACAATTTTTACCATGATTTGATTTATATTTTTAAAATAACCACCATTCTTCATATAATTTATGTCTTTTTAGATGGGTTTCTCGTAGAGTAAACATTGAAGATAAAGAGAGAAGGTATAAAGATGAATATATCATTCCACATATGTATCCCAAAATGGTTGGAAATTGCACTGATATTTTTTTATTGAAGGATTAGTTTATTATTTATATAAATGTTGGTGGTTTCCATGTCCTAGAGAAATAAGTTTTAAGACAAAGGAATATGTAGATATTTGAGAATTTCATAAATTAGAACCCTTCATAGATTTACGGGACATCATATCCAATAGAAGATGAAGGACTGGAAAATGATTTTGAAATGATATTTAACATCACGGGTATTCTTAAATATTAAAATATAAACCTTTATATTTATCATTTTTACAGATTACATGGATGATGGTGGTATTTGTTTTATAATTAAAGAGATAAACATGATCATGATTTCGTGAAAGGGGTCACATTTATGAATATATTATATGATAATAAAATTAATTAATTAATTAATTTATAAAATATTATATATTTATTTTATTAATTATAATTGTTTTTCTCATTTTTTAAATGAGTTATACAGTTCAATTCCACTGTTCATGGGTGTTCATTTTCTTGGTTTTTAAGACTGGTTCACTTAAGTAAGTGTATAAAGGCTCATATAAAATAAGAATAAATTTCAAGAATTGAAATTATATTGTATTAATTATCACCCAGAATATTAAATTTTTATATGATTCATTTGGTTATATGTGTTGCAGGTGAATCATTGGATAAGATGGTTTTGATAATCATTTATATTTTTTGGTGGTATTTTGATAATAAAAAACCAGTTGTGTATTATTATTCATTATTGTGTATAAAAGTGAGTTTCAATTTATAAAAAGGCTATAAAATAAATTTAAAAATCCCAATATTTATAATGGTTTTATTTTCCTTGATGAAGGTAGTAATGTAAAATGAAAACCTGTTTACCATTATTGTGAGAAATTATAATATCACAAATGATGTTTTCATTTTTAGAATAAAAAGTGTAGGGGAATGAAATGATGTGGGGTTATTCCATTAAAATAAAAAAAATTAGTATATATGAGATACGAGAGTAATAATTCAACTTGGATCAGGGTAGAAATGTATAGAAGAATAAAGTAACATAAAATGGAATGAATATAAAAGAAAATGAAAGTGGTTTTCCCCATGAATTGTTCTCCTTGAGAACCTCCGTGAGGCACTTGAGATTTATATTTTACTAATAAAAAGGCTCTTAGACATGGGAAATAGACTTAGGAATAGATTTCAGTTGAATTTGGAGAAGCATCATGGATAAAGAGGTTTGATGAGAAGAGGTGGTGAGGGAATTGTTTCCCTCTAAAATTGGGGATAACCACTTTGATTTAAGGTTCAAACATTCTAATCGGTTTCTAACGGGTTTTTTCGTAGAACCGGAGACATTTAATGATTCTATATCCATTTGGACCTACTCTCCAAAGGTAGGCTCTCATTAGTTGTGAATGGATGAGACATGGGAATTTTCATTGTTCGAGAGGATGGGAGGTCGGACTCATCACTCCTTTTTGAGGGGAATTATTGTCTATTCCGAGACACTCTTTATAGAATTAATTTATGTTCACGAATCATTATTAAATTACCATGTATAGAATGCGCATTCCTTTAGATCTGAAAATCAATGATTAATATGTAGGAAATTTAGAGAATCTTTTATATGTATTCAAGGATCTTTATCAATAGAGAATCATCTATATTTGTTATATATTCTTAATCAATGGTATCCATTAATAAATTATATAGATATCTCTTGGTCATTAAGATTACCATTGTTGTTTTAAAGCCACTCAGTGGGGCACTTGATGTTTATTGTCATTTAGAAAGATGTGGATTATTTCAGAGTTGGGATCATACCCGCAGATGCGCTACCTACATTTCCATTATTTAGAAAAGGAATCAGAATCCACGTAGTTCGAGTAAGGAAATATGATGTTTATGTATGGTTTATGGCTCAAAGAAAGATGTCATAATTACTTTTACACTCTAAGCTCATGTGAGTCATGGTAGGTGTGAGAAACAAGAGGTATTGGTAAAACCAGACAATTGTGTAATGAAAAATGTGATCATGAGAAATAATGTGGGGCTTATGTATGTATGACTGCCCAGATAAATAATGATTAGGATTTACTTCAGGGAAGAAACCTGGAAACAGGGTCCATAAAGGTATATATACATTATGGAGATTTGGATACTCTAATCTTGGGGCTTACTCCTAAGGAAGATGCCCAAGTTAGAAGGGGACATATGATTGGGTTTTACTCCTGAGAAGGAAGCCCATATCAAAAGAAAATTAACACTGGTTAAGAGAAACTGAGACTGGGGTTTACTCCTAAGAAGGAATCCCAGACTAAGAGAACCATTGATGGGGCTTACTCTTGAAGAGCATGCCCATATTTGGGAACTTGGAGACTGGGCTTTATTCATCAAAAGGAATCTGAGGCTAAAGTAATTTTGACTGGGGCTTACTCCAAAAAAAGGAATCCCAAATTAATAAAGACTTGGGGATTACTCCTATGGAGGATTCCAAAATTATGGAGAATTTGGACTGGGGCTTACTCTGGAAAAGGAGGCCCATGTTAAAGATTCTCTCACCTTAAAGAATGAAGTTGAATGAATGAACTCTATATCTTTAGTGACATAAAGATGTATAAATCACATGGTTTTGAGAGATGTTCCACAGAATTCCTTTTAGATAAAGATTTCAATCAAGAAAACATGCCATAAATGGCTTTGAAGAGTGTCTTGAAGGCTGAATCTTGAATAGGAGAGGTGGAATTCCATAAGAGAGGTGAACTGGGCAGGAAGGACACCCAAAAATAGAAGGGCGTGCAAGTCCTGGGGGGTCGCGCAAGTACTGCATGGGCGCGCAAGTCTTGGTTGCGCAAGTATTCTTGTGAGACACCTATATACTTGGGTGATGGTTATCTAGTAGGGATATACATGGGCGATCCTTGACCAAAGACTTTAGAACTATCTCGTGGTACTTCCAGAAGATTGGTGCACATGTTTCAATGAGTAGGTAAGGAGACGTGCATGTGTTTCCATTTTCCTTTCGGGTAAAACACTTAGGCGCGCAAGTGTTAGTGAGTTATAACACTTATACCTTATTCCTCTTGTTTATACCATCCATTCTAGGTAATGAATTACCTTAGAAGTGTTTGGAAGACATGAAGAAGAGACTTGGGTGTCCAGAGCTCTGTATCTGAATTCTGGAAAATATCCTCCTGAAATGGGGGGGGGGGCCACCGAGGGTATTTATAGGTTGGAGAAGACCCTGGGTGATTTTCAAAGAGGGAAAACATGTATCCTGCGTGACCATTTGGTCGGCGCAAAAGTATACTAGCACGACCATGTTAGAACTTGCGCGACCTATGGGCAATTTTCTCCTTATTCATCCCTTTCTCTTTTTTTTATGTTAATTCAAAGGATGAATCCTCTTTGTTTGAGGTATTTCCCTTTTCATTTCGTTTAAACTCTGTGATGAAAAAGGAGAGACAAAAAAAGTCCCCCCTCAGAGTTGGATCCAAAAAGGAATGAGGATTTGACTCTAAGGTGAAAAGAAAAACAAGAAATCTGGCATTTTAAAGTCATGCATATCAGACATAAAAAGGCTATTGTTTCATTTTGAAATAGCTTCGACCGAATGGATTAAAAATTGACTCAATTCCTTGACAATTTAACTGAAAACATATTACCACACTCAAGTATGAGGGAAAATATGTTAACTACGACATAATAAAATTTTAATTTGAGGAATGATATGAAACATAGCTAAAAGGAATTAGAAGAAGTAGTTCCCAAGAATTTTGTTTTCATTATTTAACAAACCTGTTAGGGGGGTTCAATTATGCAGGGCCACCTAAGGGAATTTCCTGCATAGTCAAATAAATAGAATCTTTTGGCTGATAGGTCCATTATGTAGACTACTTATGCAAGGCCACCTAAGGGAATGTGCTGCATAGTCAGGAAAAAGAACTCTCAGAAATTTACTTTTCTACTACTATGAAGCCAGTGAAAGTTTATGGGGATTCAACTTTTTCAAAGTATAGAGTTTGCTGTATTGAAATAGGTACTTAAATATGGAGAAGATATTTTCAATCAAGAATGTCTAAGAATTGGATGAATGTTACTCCTACGAAGGTCTGACCCAAACATATGGAAGGAAAATATAAACCATAAACTTGAATATTTTTAGATCAAGAAAAAGAGTATGAGACAAATATGTAAAGAATGGCTATTTTTTGCAGATCACTACATATCGACATTAAGAAAATTAAAGACAAAAAATAGGTTTTCATCCTAAGAATGAAGTTGCCATTATTTAACAAACCTGTTAGGGGGTTGAATTATGCAGGGCCGCCTAAGGGCATTGGCTGCACAGTCAAATAATAGCATCATTTGGCTGACAGGTCTATTATGTAGACTACTTATGCAAGGCTGCCTAAGGGCACGTGCTACATGGTCAGGTAAAATAATTATCAGAATTTGGACATTTTGTGATTATAAGTAAGTAAAAAAAGGGTTATAAAATCTGAAAAATGTTATGGTTAGGATTATGACACATAAAAATGGGTATTGTTCAATGTATGTAAAGATACATAGATCAATACTAACCACAATCACATTGTGGATGGATCATGAATTGAAATATTAGACTTCACTACATATCCCACAAATATTGGAATCAAGCCATACGTAGTTCTTGAAATAATGTTTAATTTCATGTGGGACTTATGTAAAGGAGATCTTAGTTTAGGGTCATCGAGCTCGGACCATTATAAGAAATACACAGTGTGTGTTTTCATGAGGACTTTTCAGCCAAGGGACTGAAAGTGGAATTTGGGGTTAGGCCCAAAGGTTTGGGGCTAGATTCGAGGGACACTCGAATGTTCCTACATATCCCATAAGAATGTTAATCAAGGCCACGTAGTTCTAGAAATACCCTCAATACAGATTTGGTTCGTACAAGTGAAGGGTGAAAGGGGACTTTAGTGCAATGATGGTTTGACCCAAAATAAAAGGTTCGGGCATTTCAATGTACGCACGTAGTCTTCAGAATAAAACATGATTGGTGATAAATTTAAATAATGATTTCCTATTAGGTGAGGGTATCAATTAATGTTGTAGTTTATTGTCATACAGGACAAAAAATGATGTTCCGTTTAACGTCATATAGCAAGGACGAATTTGAACCAATGTAAAGATATTGATTCTGGGGGAAGTTTCACAAATCAACATCGTTCGAGATGGATGTGAACCGATGTGAAGAGATTGGTTTTGGGCTTGAACCTTGGGAGGTTGCCTACGTACCCATCCTGAAAGGCAAGGATCAAAGTCCGCGTAGTTCAATTAAAGAATGAATTAGTGATCAAGTTGTTTTTGGGGACGACGACCTAAAAATTGATGTTTGGACTTATGTGTGGTTAGCGGCCCAAAGAGGGTGTTATGGATGAAATTTTCTCTAAGCTCATGTGAGTCATACTCGGTGTGAGAAACAAGTGGTAACAACAACCTTTATGATGCACAACTTAATGTCATGTAGGACATATGAAGGGACTATGCAGTTTAAAGTCTTGCAGTTTAGGACTATTGGAGCAGCACAGTTTAGTGTCATGTAGCAGGGAAAAAATATAGTTTAATGTCATGTAGGACGTATTAATGGATTTATATAAAATTTAGTTTCATGTAGTTAAGAAGATAGGGACAATACAGTTTAATGTCATGTTGAAAAAAAAGTGGACTGTGCAGTTTAATGTCAGGCAGTAAGTACAAAAGAGAACATATTTTAATATCATGCTAGACGTATTAGGGACTTTTTCACAGTTCAATGTCATGTTTGATGAATAAAATGACGATACAATTTAGCGTCATGTTTGAAAAAAGTGATAATAGTTTAAGGTCATATGCATGGACCGTTGGTTATGCAGTTTAAGGTCTTGCTGGACGTAAGGGACTTCTGTACAGTTTAGTGTCATGTAGTCTGGGCGTCACAATTTAACATCATGTTAGACGTAAGTGCCAATAGTTTAAAGTCATATGCATGTACCCTGGATGGTGCAGTTTAATGTTGTGCTAGACGTAAGTGACATGAAAATAGATTAAGGTCATATGCTTGGACCGCAAAGTTTTATTTTTTGTTTATACAAAATACTTCTTTAGAAATCTGGAATTGGTAGGAGTAGTGATGAGTTCTCCATCCATTGAGATTAATGAATATACTTCATTAGAGTAGAGCATATGTATTGAATAAGGTCCTTCCCATTTTGGTTCAAGCTAGGGAGGTTTATTTCCTGGTATCATTGGAGTTCTGAGAACCAATACCAGTTCTCCCTGAATGAATGAAAGAAGACGAACTATTTTGTTGAAAGCTCGTGCTATTCGATTCTAATAAATTTCCAAGTGGTGCAGTGTGCACAATATTTTCTCATCTATCTGTTACAATTCATCCAATCGCTTTTTAGATTGTTCCTCTGTAGTTGAATGATCAAAAATAGCTACTTTGAGCGAGGGTAGTTGAACATCAATAGGCAAGACTGCTTCCGTTCCATAAACCAATGAATATGAAGTTTACCGTGTTGCAGTGCGGGTGGTGGTGCGATAAGCCCATAAAGCATGAAAGGGTTTATGAAGACATTACTTCTTATCTTTATCCACCATCTTTGGATGTATGTTTGAAAGAGTATTGTTGAAGGCTTGTATCTGGCCATTGGCCGCTGCATGATTCTGAGATGAATGATTGGATTTGATGTGGTATTCTTGATACAACTTTTTCACCTCGGATGAACAGAAGTTGGTGCCATTATCCGTCAATATGGTATGAGGGACCCCAAATATGGTAATGATGTTAGACTTGATGAATATAACAATAATTTTAGAACTAACTTCTTTGAGAGGTATTACCTCTGCCCATTAGGAAAAGAAGTTAGTAGCAGTAAGAATATACTTAAACTACTTGGCCGTAGCTGAAGGGTAAGGTCCCACCACATCCATTACCCATGTAGAAAATGTCCATGAGTATTTAGATATATGAAGAAACTCTAGAAGTCGTTGAATGAAGTTGGAATGTACTTGTCATGAATGAAACTTCTTTGTGAAATCAACACAATCTTGTATCATTGAAGGCCAAAAGTATCCAAGCCTTCGAATCTGATCTGACTGTCTATGTCCAGACTAGTGGGCACCACAGACTCCTGCATGAACTTCTTTCATGACAGCCATTGTATCTTCACCATAAATGCATCTGAAGAGGATTCCATCAAAACCACTCATATAGAGAATTTTCTATACGTGATCTGGGCTATCATAAAGAGTAAAATTGACCACACATTGCGAGATGTGTTCTTTCCAGACTCTATGAGGTGGAAGTGTTCAATTTTGAAGTTATTCCCTGATAGGTGTCATCCATCCTATAATATGACCACACAGTTTAGGAATGGGATTAATTTCATTGATCTCCACATTTCTGGTTCAAAAATAAGGTGAAATTGTACGATAGTGGGCAATACTGATGGTTGTTTTGTCCTGATTTGGATCTTCCAGAGCTGTGGCTATATTAGCCAGTACATCAGCTTGAACATTTTTTGATCGCAGGACATAATAAAATGTCGGTTCTGTATGAAATTACACCATTAAATCTCTGACATAATCATACAAAGGGATCAATTCTTCTTTTCTGATTGCATAATCCCCATTGACTTGTCTGATTTCTAGGTCTGAATCAGCTTTCACCCTTAAGTGATTCACTTGTGCTTAAAGTGAAAACTCTAATCCTGCGATGAGGGCCTGGTATTATGCTTCCTTATTGGTACCACCTTCCCACAATAAGAAGGAATAAGGTGAAAATTCCTTTTCCGGGGAAATAATAATAACTCCTAATCCAACCTTATTGTATTTAGGATCTTCTATTTTCTTCCCTGTTGGACTTCTGGAAGCACCAACAAAAAACATTTCTCATAGCTGAGGACTATCTTTAATAGAGAAGACTTCCTCATTAGGGAGGTCAATATCTGAAAATGTATCATCCACTGAAGGATGTTCAGCAAGGAAATCAGCCAGATCTTGGCCCTTTATTTCCTTTTGAGACACATTCTGAATGTCGAATTGCTGCAAAATAACTACCCACCTTTCCAGACGTCCTGTATGCATTGGACGACCAAGGATGAATTTGAGTTGGTTATTGCGAGATACCAATTGGACCTCGTGATGTTGCAGGTAGTGTATCAACTTCTGAACTATAAAGATTTATTCCAGGCATCACTTCTCAATATTTGAATACTGGGATTCTGCTTCAAGAACAGTCCGAATGAGATAGTATAGGCTATTTCCATTCCCAGCGTCATTCTTCTAAGCAAGAAAGGCACCCAATGATCACTCTAAGGCTGTCATGTAGAGAATAAGTGGCCTTCCTTAAACAGCTGGCATAAGTACCGGTGGACTCAAGAGGTATTTCATGAGAATATAGAATGCTTCTTGACATTCTTCAGTCCACCGGGAAGTGACGCCCTTCATCATCAATTTACTGAAGGGTAAACTTTTTCCTGCCATATTGGCGATGAAACGCCTAATATAGGCTAAGTTTCCTTGATGAACTCTTAATTCATTCAAATTTCGAGGAGGTGACATACCAAGGATTGACCTGGTCTTCTCAGGATCAACTTCAATACCACGATGGCATACAACAAAGCTGAGAAAGTTTCCCGAGGTTACCCCAAAAGCACATTTTAACGGGTTCATCTTCAAATTATGTTGTCGAAGCTTGAAAAATATGACATCCAAATCATCCAAGTGATTAGAACATTGT
Source organism: Viscum album (assembly GCA_963277665.1). NCBI lineage: Eukaryota > Viridiplantae > Streptophyta > Magnoliopsida > Santalales > Viscaceae > Viscum > Viscum album. The sequence continues at coordinate 880,307,348 of OY728129.1, read as the reverse complement.
CTGGATTTGAACACCAAAGCATCCACATAACATTCAACAAACTTCCCAAAAAGGGTTTGAAGATACGATGCATGGCACACTGATATGTTGCGCCTGCATTTTAAAAGTCAAAGGGCATTACCCTATAGAAAAACACAACCTAAGGGGATCTGAATGCTGTGGATTCCTCATCTTCTGGAGCCATTAGGATTTGATTATATACGGAATATCCATCCATGAAGGAAAGTGCTTCATAGCTAGCTGTTGCATCGATTAAAAGTTCTGTAATCGGAACTGGAAAATCATCCTTAGGACAATGCCGATTAAGATCTCTAAAATCGATGAAAACTCTAATTTGTCTGTTATTCATCTTCACAGGGACAATATTAGCCAACCACTTGGGATATTGAACTTCTCTGATGAAGTTATTATTGATAAGCTTATCCACTTCAGCTTCAATTTTGGAAGCATAAGTTGGGTGTGTTCTCCTTGTGGCTTATTTAAATCCTCGATGTTCTTCTAGTAAACCCAAGTGATGAGTAGAAACATCAGGATCATTCCCGGGCATCTCTGTATAGTTCCAAGCAAATATGTCTCTATTTTTCTTTAAAAAGAAAATATACATCTCTTGTTCTTCAAGAGTCATGGACGCATTGATTAAAGTGGGGCGTGGATCTTATTTTGTACCCAGATTTATTTCTCTATGTTCATCCACGGTGGTAGATATACCCTCTTCAAATTCTAGCGGAGAATCCCTAAGATCTTCCCCTTCATCGTCAGCATGTGTTATTTCTTCTGTTTCTACTTGCATAGAAGATAATGAAGAAGAATTTCGATGATCAGAATAGATGTTAAATTTTGAACATCTTGAAGAATAAGCTTCCATTTCTGACCCAAATGATGATGAAGGGTCTTCCTTCGGTAATAAAGAAAATATGATGGATTGAGAATCAACATCATCGTTCACCTCTGGTATTGCTATAACTTATTCTTGCCTGGTTGGCGAAGTATAGACATGCTGGATTTCAGCAGATGAAATGATGACATCTCCATTTGAGCTTTCATCATTGCCTGGAGGATCACCAATTTCTACCATGTTGTCTAGCTCGATTGCCGTAATTGAAATTATGGATCTTTCCATAAGAGTATTTTGATATGGGTCTATCATGTCAATTTGACTGATCAAAAACACATAATCTGTACTCACATGCGCAAATGGATTTACTGGAATCTTCTCCGAACCATATAGAGCATTAACATTGGTAATCTCCCCTGTTGTGGATTTCTCCATTCCCTTCATGTGATAGAATTCCGTCTCAGTGTATTGAGATTCACATGTCTTGAATGGGGCCTTATCACCATACAATGTCCCAACTTGACCATCGAAACAATATTCGAGACATTGATGGTATGATGAAGGGATAGCCGCATGTTGATGTAACCAGGGTCTTCCAAGAAAGATGTTGAAGGCTATGTCTTGATCAACAACCATGAAATCTGAATTGGATAAAGGATCTCCAAATTGAGTTCTGAGTGTAACTTCGCCCAATGGTTCTTGTTAATTTTTATCATATCCTTGTAACATCATAGTAGAAGGAGATAAATCAGATTCCATGAGGCCCAATCGAGGAAGTTTATGAATGTGCATGAGGTTGACTCCCAAACCATTATCAATGAAATATCTTCGGATGTCTACAACATTGACCTTTCCAGATAAGTACAAAGGTCTAATATGCCCATGAATGACATCATCTTCATCTTTATCTATGAAAGATACCACTGCATGGAATTCCGAAGGATTATTCTCTATGTGATAGACTTCAGCTGTAGTAATTTCAGTTTCAAACTATTGAGGACTTAACAATGCCTCGATGAGTGCCTCCCGATGATCTCTTGACATATTCAAAGCATCCAGAATTGATAACATGGACGGTAATTGGGACAAGTGTTTCAAATCATCATACTTTTGATCCAGAGGTCTGTGTTTTCTAATAGGAACATGTGATTTAGCATGTGCCTTGGAAGTTGATTCTTTGGAAGTTGATGCATCTTGTACCAGGATAGGAGTTGGTAATATTCCTGGATTTGGAAGATTAGACCGATTAGGTCTATTTGCTTTCTGAGAGGAAGAATATGGAACCTTCAATCGATCTTCCGGAAGAATTGTGCCAGGACTGGGTCTACCTTGTGTGGAAGAACTTTATTGTTTTTGTTGAGCTCGTTGAAGGGATCTACCATGAGTTTCTACTGCATACACAGTTATAGAAGGGGTAGAATTGCAACAGTGGCCTTTGAAAGATCCACATCTTCCCCTGTATCCTGATCCTCTGGAACTTCCTCAGATTCCTCTATTTGATATAGGTAATTAGAGCTCATCAATATCGCAATTTTGACTGTCATAAGGATTTGTTATGTGAATCATGTTAACAGAACCAAAGATTAATTCTTCATCTGATGAAGACTCTACCAGATTATCCTGTTTAGGTTGTGCCGTTTGGTGGGGTGGTGCCCGTGGCTTCGAAGTAAATGGCATGAAATATGCAAGATTTAAAGAAAAATTAAGCTTTTAAACAATTTCATCTTCCTCTGATTTCTTTTTTTTTCAAACTATGCCACCCTTTTGAGTATTTTCCCTCTAAAGATGATTTTGTTGTGGCATCCATAGGATAAGACACAATTGGTTTCTTCAATTGCGTTCACAAAATGGCATGAGTTTGGTTGATCATTTTCTTGATCATCCAATCATCATATTTCTGCGCATTTTGCTTTTTCTTCATGCCACTCGCCTTTTTCCTCTGGAACTGCAGTAGTAACACATGCTACCTGGGTTGAAGAGCCTTTTAGTTTGACTTGTCCCGAGTCGACCATCTTTTTCAAGAGGTATTTTAAGACAAAACACTACTAGATGGGATGACACACCCTTTGATGAAAGGGGAAATAATTTGGACGGTCTTCATCTTCTTCCTTGTTTGTCCTTTTAGGCCTTGGCAACTGTACCAAATTATTTTCCAGAGCCAAAATCAATTAGCCAGGAACTTTTTCATTTCGGAAAGAGTAAACTTTGCTCTTCAGATCCTAAAATTGTTTCTGTGTTTGATCTCTTTCATAATCTTGATGAAACGGTCTTTATTGTTGATTCTCATGAGGTGGAGACCTTTAGGAAGATGAAGGTTTTGAAGTAGAAGCAGGTACAAGTGCCTGTTTATGCATGACTGTAATAGCCAATGCTCTACCCATTCTTCTTCCTGGAGCTGATGGAAGTACACGAGATCTATTCATTTTCTTCACAATAGAGTATTCAATCTGTTGAGTGATTGAAGTAAGGTCTCTATACCCTCCTATGTATTTCACAGGGATCAACGGCATGAGTAATTCATCATGAAGATTTTCCACACAAATTGGAAACAATTCTTCTTGAGGGATTACTAAGCTTGGGGAATATGTTAATCCCTTCCAGTGAGAAATGAAATCTAAAAACCTTTCATTATCCCTTTTCTTACAGTTTGTAAAATAAAAAATTGTTGTCTTTGGAAAAGTTGAGCTAAAATGATGAAGGAATTATTGAGAGAGATCTTCCCATCTGGTAATTGACCGGGATTGCAAGCTTGTATACCAAACAAAAGCTGGTCCTTGCAAGGTTTGCACGAAGCATCTGAGATTCACTGCTTCTTGCTGTTCCAGAGTTCCCATCATAGGATCGAAACAAGACAAGTAATGCATCAAATACTATTCCGGATCGCCTGATCCATTGAAAATAAGGAATACAGGGTTCCCAAAACATGATGGGGGAGATATTGAATCTACCCATTCAGGGTAATCTCTCTTTTTTGGTTGAACCTATGCACGCTTCACTTCTATAGTCTCTAACCGAGCTGTTAATGACTCAATGTAGGTTATTAACTTTTGAGAAACATCCGGTTGAACTTGGACTTGGGCAGGTTCAATGACTGGAGCAGGTACATATGTGGCAGCTGGTACTACAACCAACGGCAGCACTGCTGATTGTTGCTGGACTTGACCCGTAGGATTAGACCTGTAAGGGTGTACTGATAAAGAAGGATATTTGTTATCCATCTCAGTAGCCAAAACCAATTCCCTTGGCTGCTTGACTCTAGCATGTTTAGGAGGAATACTACCCTGAAGTAGTTCGACATTCATCCTCCTTAATTACTTCATTTCATCCTCTTCTTGTGAAAATCCTTGTTCTAATGAGAGTGATTGTCCTTCTACAGAGGAAGTGTATGTAACCTGATTCTTTCCATTCCCTTTGTTGGATCCCTTTTGGAGAGGGGGAAGTGGGTTATTTGAAGGAACACCCAGATTCTGGGTAAACCTTTGACTTCATGTACGCACACCATCTTCATTTGTGTCTGTACATACAACTTCTTGAGCAGGAACCTCTTCATCTGAGTCCCTTGAGTGAGCCTCATGTTTTGGAGGATCAAAAACAATAGCATTGATGACTTTGATTGATGCATAATGCATTGCATCCCTCCTATCGGCATTTCTGCGATACTCTCTTCTTCCATGTCTTTGATGAGACATTGCCTTTTGTTGATTGGATCCCTCAGGAACTTCTTAATGAATCGTAATTTGGAGAGAATATCCAAATAACATAGCTCTTCGTTCCTCTTGAGGATTGTTCCCGAATCGAGAGAAGACCGAATTTCTCTAAGGGAGGGATTGATGATTTGAAAAATTCCCCCTTCTACTGGACTGGGGCTGTTCCTACTGTTCCTTCTCAACTCCTAGAATCCAATTTGTTGATTCCAAGGGTTGGTTTCAAAGAGTCCCTAGTCTTCCAATCATGGGTGGTTCTGGACATGTAATATCCAAGACTTTCTTGAAAGCTCTCCTGATTTTTCGGACTTTAGTCCGGAAATTTGCTGGATGCATCAATCGAAACCCACTTTTATCACCTAGATCAAAAGTCCGTTGGATGATTTCTGATACTTCTATCACTTGATGATGTAATTTCTTTATACAAGAGGCCTGTTAAATATTCTCATTTTCTTGATTTAGGAGTAATTCAACAACTTTTTCTCGGTATTCTTGACTTTGAGAAAAACTAGTTGAGGCCTGTTCTTGGGAAAGCCTTTGATTTTGCGCAAAACTAGCCAGATTTGGCCAATTATGGGAGATAAAATTGCATGAAAACACCTTTGGGGGGCTTTTATTATTGGACAGTACAATGAAATGTAGTGCTCCATGAACACCCCATCCTCCGACATGAATACCAGATGGTTTAATGGAAATTAACTGGCACGATCTTCTTATTGCGCCAAGGACTGAACGCTGAAGGGATCTCTGCATCTTATCAGCCTTTAGACATCGAGAGACTGAAAGAGATGCTAAATCAATCTGGCATTTGTAACCCTTATATTATATTTACATGATTTTCATAGTCATCATAAGATAATACTTTCTTTTTCAACCGACAAAGCGTTTTCCATATTTTGAGACGAATGTCTTGAATATAATCTTCCATAAACACTTTTGGAATGTCATATTGAGAGCTAGACAAAGGCTAAAACGTGACTGGGACTTCACCTTCGCTAGTTGTTTTCTCATATTCAGCACTTCCTCTTTACCATTCAATGAAGATTTTTCTACCTGATTTGACCAGAACTGGTGCTTCCTTGTTGCTTCATCAGATTAAACATGATTGGTTGAGAATTTACTGATCAAACTAGAAGTTGAATGGCCCGGGGGTGGTTCAGAGAATGAATTAAACCCCAGGCTATCTTCAAATCAAGAAAGTATTTCACCTGGTAGCGATGAAGCATCAGACATGACTGGTTTCGCACTTGTAAGTTCCTCAAGATAAGAGGGATTTCTCGGAACTACATTGTCCATTGGAGAATTTTCCAGGCAATGTGCATCACTACTATGGAGAGGACATTCGTAGCGAAATTCATCATCATGGGGAGGACCACCATGGTGGGTTACATCAAAATATGAGATCTCTCACTCCTTATCCTTCTGGCCACACATAGGGTTATTGTAGCTCTCATCTAAAGATAAAACTTCAAGATTGACTGAACTGTCATGAAGCAAGCCTTCATGAGGAAGTGTCTGTTGAAGACCTTCAGAATTAATGTTCCCACTATTGGGAAATGAGGGATAAGAAACTTGGATTCCAACAAATAACTGTTTGAGGTCTTCAAGAACTCCAGCATCGAGCAAGTCCTTGTTACAGATTGGCTCTTGATTTCTTGACTGTGCTGGGCAGGTCTTCATCTTGGACGCCTTCTTACTCTCCTTAGAAACAACTTCTTGACGAAAGTGGCTACTCTGAGCAGGTGTATGTGCTTGATCATAAGAGATGTCCAGGTTAGGTTGACGATCTCCACTCAAATCAGGTGTATGTGCCTGTCTATTTTGTCCGTATGATATGGGGGAGTATGCCCAACAACCCTCTTGGACTGGAACAGAGGTGCGTATTTGCTCTGGAGTGATCTGTTGATGAGTTACTCCACTGGTAGGGATATATTTTTATTTCCTTCCATGTGATGCTGCTTAAGCTGTTATAATATCCTGGAAGGCATCCAGAATATGAGCCTGGATTTGCTTCTACACTTTCACCATTGACAGAATGTTCTTGGTGACTTTAGCTATAGGAATAGGGATATAAGTCCATTCCGTGCTTGGAGTAGTTGTGTGTTCCTGCTATTGTCCTCCTTTTCCTATCAGTGAATCCTGAAAGTACTCAAGTGTTGGGGTAGAGAGTTGAGTCTTCCTCCTGTTTTCCGTCGGAGCTTTCCGACTGACCTCTCCTGGTGCTACCAGATGAGGCTTTTGGTAGGCATGATCAATACTAGTAGGTGTATGTGCCTGCTTATTGAACTTCTCCAAACATGGTTGATGAACTTACATCAACACTGATAGACTGGGCTGCTGGCAGGATTGATGAGTGTAAGCAGGTGTATGTGCCAGTGGTTAACACATTGGGTAGGCAAGATCCATCATATGTAGTCAGACGAGCCTGATGACTAGCTGATTATTCATAAACAGGTGTGTGTTCCTGTCTATAGTACTCCGCCGGAATTTCCTGGTGGGATTGGCATGCTGTTACCAAACGAGTCTGCTGGACATCAGAATTAAAACGGATGGGTGTACATGCCCGCTCATTGCTTGCCACCAAGTTAGGTTGGTGGAATTCTCCATATATGGCAGAGATGAGAACCTTCTCACTGTTGACCGGATTTCACCTCTGGCGATTCATCTTTATTTCTCGAGTTCGAGGAACCTGAGCCGAATTCCTGGAAATGATACCCTAATCATGTGGAGGGCGCACTGACGCACGGGTCTCGTGGTGATTTTTGATGGGAGCCCTTGGGAAGGACTCATGTCTCCTTGAATTAATGCCCTTAGGGGCTTACTCATTCAACTCCCCAGAATATGGGAGGGACAGGTGATTTCGTTTTGGAGATAACGACCCGAAACTATTGGAGATGGTGGTTGGTACCACCTACTACTTAATCACTGCTCTTCATTGTCTGGATGACCGGTGTGAGTTGTTCACTTGGAGGTCTTGTCGGGCAGCCTCTAGAGTTGGAATGGTACCGTATTGACGGTACTCCTTAACTAGTGCATTTGATAACCAGCGTTGAAGACGCTGAGTAGGTGATATCATCCTTAGAGCGGACGATGATCTCAAAAGAGTTGCAGCAGTGGAAATTGCAGCAGAAAGCATCACATCAGACATATTCACTTGTGTGAACTTAAGAGAAGTCATTCTCGTAATGCAGAAGGACTTAGAAAAGAGTGAAAGTTTGATATAACAGACATAATCATGATAAGTCCAGCCACTACATCTTTTGGATAAGAATATATGTAATTGATTGTTTTTTGGCCCTCTCAATGAGTTTTAAATAGGGGCCTAACAAATAAGTAAAATATCATTTTAACATGGTTAAGGATTCACGTCGGGTTCACCATTTTTTGTTTCGCTCTGAAATTGGGGATGACCTCTTTTATTTAAGGTTCAAACATTACAATCGGTTTCTAACGGGTTTGTCCATAGAACCAGAAACATCCAATGATTCCATATCTATTTGGACATATATTCCAAAGGTAGGCGCTCATTAGTTGTGAATGGATGAGACTTAGGAATTTTCATTGGTCGAGAGGATGGGAGGTTGGACTCAACCCACTATTTTTAGGGGAATTATTGTCTATTCGGGGACTCTCTATATAGATTTAAGATATGTTCATGAATCCTTATTAAATTACCAAATATAAAATGAGTTTTCTTTAGATCTGACAATCAATGATTAATATGTTGGAAATTTAGAGAATCTTTTATATGTATTAGAGGTTCTTCATCAATAGAGATTCATCTGTATTTGTTGGAGATTCTTAATCAATTGTATCCTTTTATACATTATATAGATATATCTTGGTCATTATGATGACCATTCTTGTTTTAAATCCACTCAGTGGGGCACTTGAAGTATATTGTCATTCCGAAGGACATGGATTATTTCAGAGTTGGGATCGTACCCGCAGATGGGATACCTACATATCCATTATTTAGAAAAGTAATCAGAACCCACATAGTTTGAGTAAGGAAATATGATGTTTATGTATGGTTGATGGCTCAAATAAAGATGTCATAATTACATTTACACTCTAAGCTCACATGAGTCATTATCGGTGTGAGAAAGAAGAGGTATTGGTAAAACCAGAAAATTGTGCCATGAAAGATGCGATCATGAGAAATAATCTGGGGATTATGTATGTATAACTACCCAGATAAATGAAGATTAGGATTTACTTCAGGGAAGAAACCTGGAAATAGGGTCAATAAAGGTATATGTACTTTATGGATATTTGTATACTCTAATCTTGGGGCTTACTCCTAAGGAAGATGCCAAAGTTAAGAGGGGACTTATGATTGGGTTTTACTCCTGAGATCGAAGCCCATATCAAAAGAAAATTAAGACTAGTTAAGATAAATTGAGACTGGGGTTTACTCCTGATAAGGATGCCCAAACTAAGAGAACCATGGTTGGGGCTTACTCCTAAGGAGGATGCCCATATTTGGGAACTTGGATACTGGGGTTTATTCCTGAAAAGGAAGCCCAGGCTAAAAGAATTATGACTGGGGCTTACTCCTGAAAAAGGAAGACCAAATTAATAAGTACTTCGGGCTTACTCCTAAAGAGGATGCCCAAATTAATGAGAATTTGGACTGGGGATTACTCCTGAAAAGGAGGCCTAGGTTAAGGATTCTAACACCTTAAAGGATGAAGTTGAATGAATGAAATCTCTAACTTTAGTGACATAAAGATGTGTAAATCACTTGTTTTTGAGAGATGTTCCACAGAATCCATTTCAGATAAGGATGTCAATCAAGAAAACATTCCATAAATGGCTTTGAAGAGTGTCTTGAATAATGAATCTTTAATAGGAGAGGTGGAATGACATAAGAGAGGTGAAATGGGAAGGAATCGCACCCAAAAATAGAAGTGCACGCGAGTCCTGGGGGGTCATGCAAGTACTGCATGGGTGAGAAAGTCATGGTTTCACAAGTATACTTGCACGACACCTATGTATGTGGGAAACAGTTAACTAGTAGGGAAATACTTGGGCGATCCTTGACCAAAGCCTTTAGAAATATCCCGAGGTACTTCCAGAAGAGTGGCGTGCAAGTTTCAACGAGTAGGTAAGGAGACGGGCAAGTGTGTCCATTTCCTTTAAGGGTAAAACACTTAGGCGTGCAAGTGTTGGTGAATTCTAACACTTAGAAGTTATTCCTCTTGTTTAGACCTTCCATTCTAGGTAAAAAATTACCTTATAAGTGTTCGGAAGACTTGAAGAAGAGACTTGGGCATCCAGAGCTCTGTATCTGAATTCTGGAAAATATCCACCTGAAATGGGGGGCCCACCGGGGGTATTTATAGGCTGGAGAAGACACTGGGCAACTTTCCAATAGGGTGTGCAAGTCACCTGCATGACCATTTGGTCGGCGCGCAAGTATACATGCACGACCATGATGGAACTTGCTCGACCTATGGGAATGTTCTCCTTGTTCATCCCTTTCTCTTTTTTTGATGTTTATTCAAAGGATGAATCTTCTTTGTTTGAGGTATTTCCCTTTTCATTTTGTTTAGACTCTATGACGAAAAAGGAGAATCAAAAGTGAGGTATTTATAGTAGAGGATAAAGGGTTTTTTTATTATTTTAGTCATTAGTTTATTATTTTGGGTTTATATAAGATATATAGGTGATTACAATGATTAATTAAGTATAAAGATAAGTATAGTCCAATATTATGGTTCTTACATCATTTATGACCCAATAAATAGTGTATTTAACTTATATTGTATATATAAAGTAAACTACCATATTTTACTATTAACAAAATTCACATATTATAGAAAAATCCCAAAAATTCTCTCTAATAATTTTTAGATCTCTAGGCATTAAAAATGAGCTCCATTTTATGAAAATATTTTTTTAATATGATAAACTAAATTTTTGGTAAAAAAACATTTTCTTGTGGAATATCAATTAAAAAGATATAACTGATTTTATAAAACTTTGGAAATTTTGTTATGGTAATGTAAAATATATTACAATCATAAAACAGATAAATAGTGATATATGAATACATTTTATGAAAATATATTTTCATGTAAATTATTTTATTAATTATAAAATTTTAAATAAAAAATTATGACTTAAAAAAATAACAATAATTAATTTATCATTTTAAAAAAAAATTATGTACTTAATCCAGATATAAATATATCATATTTCCTTTTAAGAGATTCAATATTTTTATATATTCATTCATAGGAGTGGTTATTATTCTATTTTTATTATTTTTATTCATAAGAGACACATTACTATTCCTGAGGACATGCTATTATTCATTTAGTATATGTTCTATAGTCTCAAAAAATACAACTTATATCATTAATTATTCATTTATAATGTTATTATTGTGTTCTTTGTACTATTTTATGTGATTTATACAATGTAAAATAAATACAATAAGGGATTTTACCATTGATAATTGATAGAGCCATTATAGATGTTTTTCTCATTAGGAATCATTGATGAAGTACTCAATAAAACTCTAAATATCTCAATGCATAGATAGGGATTCCCACCTAGGGACACTGTGGTTTACCATCGCCGATATAGAATAATCCGAAATTTAGGGGATCAAATGCCAATGTATTTTTCCTATTTATATTCCTTAGAACCCAGTTAGTGATGATACAATAATTATAGAGTATCATACCTCATGGCACATATGGGGATCCTCAAAATATATCTAAGAAAAATCCTATATAGGAGATCATATAATAAGATCTAGATATAATTATTCATTTTACCCTTATAGGGATGAATCAAAAAAATACACCAAACTGAAATGATTCCATACTTATGAGACAGAGGTACTCAACCATCCCTGAAAAAGGTATACTATGTGTCTTGTCTACCATAGAACTTCTCATGTCTTACCATCTCACATGAATTATCTTTCTCCCTAAATACAGCATGCTCTTTTAGGATAATTAAATGTTAGAGTTGGGAAAAAATTTAGTGTGTGGAATCCACCTATGTCCTTGAACTATATCTCAAACTTGTGTACTTTGGGTCATTCTCATGTACCTTGGTCATGCCATTTTTCCTAGCCATTTATAAGTACCTGGTTGTTCTTATATACTATCGTCATGATCATGTTCTTTGGCACGTCAGTGGACATGTATATAAAGGTTACATGATGAGATTCCAGAATTGGGTCACATGGCATTTGGAATGTGTCACATGGTTTGTGACATGTGTCACGTGTCATTTGATACATTTATATATACAAAAAGCATAGTGTTTCAGGAGGGGTTCACATGACATTCATTCTTCCCACTACATTCAATGTAGTTTGTAATTTTCAAGATTTCAAGAATCATCATATGTATTCCTCATAGAATTACAACTCCATCAATCCGGAATCCATTCACATCCATAAATCATAGATATTGTTTGAACAATCCTTACCAACATGGATGAAGATATTAAGGACATTTAGTCCTTTTCAGAATCTACTCACATCACACCATGTGATGTCCACATAAAAAACTGTTAAAGGGGGACACAATGGTCCAATACCAATCCACCATTGATTTTACACCATTTTCATCACAAGATGATTTCTATTTATATAATGAAATAGAACCCATTGTTATGATCTATTTCAGCAATGAATTTACAAATAATGATCATCCATTTGGTATTGGTTGAACCACATGCCATAGAGAATATTATCGATGAGGATGTGAAGAAAAGGGGAAGGAATACATGATCAAAACAATAAAAAGAAACCATAACTACTATTATGGATAGACTAAATGCATTAACATTAGAATTAATAATGATGAAGCAAGAAGAAATAATCCAATAACATAAATTCCTTACCGTAAGAATAGAAATCAATACCCACCAAACATGATAAACCCACAAATCAATCTGTGTGTGGGGTAGATTTCCATCCGTCACGTTATAAATAAATTGGGATTGTGAAAATGAAAAAAAACTACCAACCACAAGGATTTTAAAGATTGGTAATATTGAATGGATCATCATCATTGTCATTTGTGATATCTGCAGACACTGATTGGCTCACCACTTTCTAATCAACGATCTGTCATTGATTGGCCATGAATCCTCCCCAAATGACCCTCTCGTAATCCAGTAGGTTATGTGTCTAAACAAATAAATTTTAAATAAGGGAATTAAAATATATTTGGGTATATGGAATAGCCATAATTATAAAAATCATAAAATTTATTAATTTATTTAAAATAATTCTACTCACAAGGATGATCAAGTAGAAAACATAATGAAAAACTGGTTATCTCACACAAAGGGTTATACATGTCCTCTGAATTCAAAAGAGGTCTCATATTTCTGTTAAGAGACTTCATTATGTAGATATTCAATTATATTAAAATTATTTTAAATATTTAATATGTAATATTTAGTTTTTATATTAGATCTATTCTGGTCCACTTTGGGCCTTGAAATTCCCTTCTAATATTTCTCTTAGATTCAAAATTATTCCTTAAATTAATATAATGTTTTAAAATGAAAAAAATTAATTCTAAAATTTTAGAGGTGTTATCACTCAATAAAACTATAGAGATATACATAACAGATTTTGTGATATTTAAATAATCCCCACTACCAATTTTATTAGACCTAGATCCAAGATTCACCTAATAAATATGGAAAAGTCTTTAATTTGTTCTATCCACATTGTTTATCTTCATTATGTCCTATTTCTTTTAAAATGATAGACAATCTATTTATAAAATCCTGAAACTTTATGATATATTCAGAGTGTTCTCAATAAATATTTAATGATTCTAGTATCAATTCAATTCATTAGTTTATTTATCATACAATAATAACATGTACTCAAACATCCAAATGGATCCATATAAATCCCTCTATTGGGAGAGATGTAAGGCATCCATGTTAGGGGATGATGTTGGCGATCATTGGATAATAGGACATGATGCATTAAATGAAATGTTAAAATTGGATAATACCATTCAAGATCACATCAAGATATACGAAAGTTAAAAAATATTTATGACGACATCCATATAATAGAAAATGACTTTGAGTTGAGAGAAAAACCATGTAACACATCGAGTTTTTACAAATGTTTTTTGAATATAATTAATTCTTATGACTTGAGATTCATTCTACAAACATTTATGATTTAATTATAAAAATATACAAATATTATCTTCCACTATAAGAAATATTGGCTTGGCATGCGTTACACACAACACTGAGTTTCTATAAAAAAACATTTTATTATTATAATTATTTAAACATGATATTTATAACATTGATGTCAAAATTATTAATATTAATAAAAATAATTTTTTCTAAATATTATTCATAATAGTTTTATATAAATAATATATATTGAAAATAAAATAATTAATTTTTGGTAAAGGCTTTATATGTATGAAAATAGGATTTTATCAAACGAACAACTTTTTATGTCATTTTGTGAAAAAAATAAAATTAATTTTAGTCACCTTTAGAAATTTACTTTGATAAAATAAAAATAATTATCTATTTTATAATTTAAAAATAAAATTTGGGTTAATTATAGCTATTTTTCTAAAAATTTTAATTTTTTGGATGAATAGTGAAAAATTATGAATTTTAATACAAAATTTATTTTTTATACTATTTATTAATGTAGCTAATTTATATTTTATTTGTTTTTAAAGTTTAATTACATAAATTGAACATCAATTATTTCAATTTAGGTCATTAGAACCAATTTTAAAATGAAATTGGTTATAAAATCAATTCATACTTTTAAACATTTTGTCTTAAAAAACCAAGTTGTCATGACACATCTATAAGATTTATTTTAAATTAATTTCATTCAATTATGTGATTGTAATTTGAATAAATGGATTATATATTTTTATTCAAAAAAAATTATAATTTCTAATAGGGTTATCTTATTTAAAAAAAAGTGATTGTGACTAATATGTTGTATAATGATTATGAGAAAAATTTGCTTAATAATGAACTACAAATTAAAAATCAAGCCCAAATGACCAAGAAACTTGTCCAAAATCAATTGGAATATAATATTTCAACCATATAATCCATTTTTTTAATGTTGGAACAATATTGGAGTCGCTTTACCATGAAAAATTATCCGTTGACTTCCATTTCAAAAATTTTACAAGAATACCACTCATCTTTCACTTTAAAAAGGAACAAACCCTCCCACTAACTCACACATCACAATCTATTTGGATATGACCATACTAGAAAAAATATCTTTCAAAAATACAATGATTCAACATATTATTATCTCTTTTTTCAGAAATCTAATCATGGAATCCCTTTGGTGAAAACCAAGAGAAGTAACCCAAAGAAGAGGTAACATCCTTTCTCAAGATCTTTTGTTTTATTTTCATTATCCACCCCTCAAATATTAACATTACATGATTATATATCTACATCAGTAACATAAATATATTGAGATTTTTTTATTCTTTATTTTCTATATACATCTACTCATAATTGCATCTAATGCATAACAAACTAATTGTTCTTATGTATGGAAAACTGCCACCTCATAAAATGATGTTGTTCATTTTTTCCATTAACACTTCTCATAGATGTTAATTATGATGTAAATATGAATTTAGATTATATATATATATATATTATTTATGATTTATTTATTATTCTTTAAATATTATATATTACAAAATTTCATGCTTTTAATTTTTTTTAATATGATAACATTTTTTTTGACATGTGGCATACCGCCTCTTCATAGCGATGCTGTTCGGTCACAAAATACATAGTATGTATTAAGAATTATATTATTAAAAATATATAATATATATGAAATAAAATTTATAATTTAATTATTGTATATGTATATATATGAAAATATATTTTGTTTACTTATTCTATATCAAAATGACAATGAAATAGAAACAACGTTCATGCGTATGTACGACATACCATCTCCCTTAAAGATGTATTTAATTTTAATTTTATACCATTAATAGATTATTATAAATAAATATTTGGTAAAAATAAATTATATTTATATCATGTTTTATATTTCTTTGAATCATTATATAAGTATTAGAACCATAAATAAATCAAATTAATACACATGTGAAAAACGAAGTTGTTATTACACAAATAACAGCCTTAACATGGGTTTTTTTATTAAAAGTGTAATATAACGTAAAAAAGATAAATAATATATGGTATTATATATAATAATATGGTTTTATGTTATATTTATAATAAAAATATATTCATTATAATGGAGTATTGAATTAGTACGACAACAATCAAGACATAAGGTAATGGGATTTCAAGTCTCACTTTTATTTCTGTGTGATTTTTTTCCTTAATAACCACTCATTTTTTGGGTGTTTTATATACATCACAGTGATGTATTCTATGATTATTATCAATATATTCAATGGTATTTACATATCCATTTTATAAAAACACTTTCATGGGGTTTATGTTTCAAAAGTTAACAAACTGACAATGTGATTTTTCCTCCATTTGCATTCCTTCAGACAGATTAAATGTTCTGCACCTATATTCATCTACATGTCGTATACAAAACCCATTGAAAAGTTATATAATGAATCTAATAATTTTAATTATTTATTATTCCCATTTAATTTCATTTTATTACATGGTTAGTATGATCTAATGTCACATAGTCGCAATTATTTATTGCAATAATCTCATCATTTATCAAGATTATTAATGATTAAGTTTCCATGATGAAATATTATGATCTATATTTCAAGAAAACTCATGAATTTTATTCTAATATAATTATTCCTACTGTATTAATGTATTAGTAATATTTTTCCACTCTTCGGTACCTAAGATAATTAATTAAATGTTTTAAATAAAATTTCAACTTATTTCTTATTTTTAGAAGGATACATGTTTTATTCGAAATCCATATATTCAAAAAGGTTTTGAAAAATGATTTTAAATTAGTATTTTGATTTAAATTTCTAGAAGAAAGTATTTTTTTTATATTTTCAAATCTTCTATTATATGTTTTAAATCAATTTTCAATGGAATATGTTTTAAATAATGTTTCATGTTTATAAAAGTGTTTTCAAATGAAAAAAGAATATTTTATTAATGAAATGTTTTTTAAGAACATCCCAAATTATATTTCATTTAAGAAAAAATATGTTGGTGTTACTCATTCATTTATAAGAAAATTTTCCAAATGATATTTTAATATTATTTTTATGAATTCTTTATTTTTTCATCTCGTGATTTATATGAAACTTAGTTATCTTTGACGGGTTATATTCTTACGAAAAATGATTTTATTCATGGGTTATGCTTTGATGAAGTGATTATGAAAACTATATGTTTTTATACCAATTATGATATGATTAAATTTTTATTAAACCTAGTTCATTTTATTGGTTATGATATGGATATTTATGGTCATATGGAAGATGTATGTATGATTTCATTAACTGATGAGCGGGACCTATATCTCACTCTAATGCACTAGTAAACTATTTATACCTTATGATATAATTATTGTAACCATGCTGATGAGCATGATAAAAATATGGAATATGGGGAAACCTGATCCAATATGGGAATATGGGAAAACCTGATTAACTATGGGAAGACGGGGAAACCCGATCCCTTACATGTAAAGGACTATGACTAGGGATGATAGTTATTCCTACCATGTAGGTTTAGTCCCCATGAAGTTCCCTGTTATGTTTTGGTTCTGTATCATGTCTTTAAGAATGTTATTTTACATTTTTATATGTCTACCAAAATTCATCATCATCATCAAATAAATATTTATAAAAAGGAATGCATAAACATCAAGAAGAAAGGGCCAAGACGCCCATAACAGCAGGCTAAGGGGGTGTAAAATGATGCAGACCAATAGAATATCTTTTATCTAGGTTAAACCCCTAAGGATTTAATGAAATACATCATGAAATAAAATGGAATTCTGACCCTAGACATCAACAGAGGAAAGGCAATCTATGACCTGGTTCCCCTCTCGTAATGTGTGATACACTCCAGTGGTATTGTTGATAATCCTCTGACACATCTGGATGATATAGTGAAACAACCAATGGTGATCCAATGAATTACATGGAATTGTGAAGGATTATGGAATCAGTGTCAGACTCCATTAAACAAATCCCTTTATGGATAAAAATGGATTGGCCATAAAACATTGCCCTGGCCTCCTCCCGAAGAGAGGAACCATGGCCATGTTGGGAAGAAAATTCCATGAAGACCAACTTGTGAGAGTTCTAAACCACCCCACCACCCCTAAAGGCCCTCCATGTTGTAGGATTCTTCAGTATTACATTTGAGGCCCATGATCAGATAAGAGCAAGAGACACATCTTCTTCCAGTGCATCTCCTAACCGAGAGGGCGGGCATCGCTCGAAATAGTTTGAAGAAATTGTAGGGACAACGCCTCCCAAAAGTTAGTGATAAGTCTAACCATGTACATCAGAAGGTTATTTGTTCTAATTATGATAGATTGACCAGATTAATGGAAGCCCCCATGGATGGATTTATTAAGTGCTTGGCAATGAGACCATCATCCTGTGTGAAGGACCATGGTGCGGTCCATCTTCTCAGGACCCCTATTTCATTCACCATGGAACCATCGGTCATGAAATGGAATATCGGCCATGCAGGTGACATTAATAGCGGTAAACCCACCATAATAGTTTTAGACTAGTCTTAACCAATCATCCTTGAAGAATAGATGCCTGATAATTTCTTCTTTATGATTGGAGAGGGAAGGGAACCAAGAAGCCATCGATATACCGCAACGATGTATGTTATCATCAGTGGAAGGAGCCGTGTGGATAATCCTCGAAGAGATAATGTTTTTCTTTATGGGGTTGCAATTAGGCCAACGAATCAAATTCCAAGTATCACCCTGATCATTAGTAACCAGTATTCAATGAAAATATTCAGAGGAGAAGACCCCCGACGGGGAGAGGGAGAAGACTCATCTATCTGGTTCGGATTTAATCTCAATGAGATTGAAAATATCATGTTCATACTTTTCAATGACCAAATTAATAAACGACAGGTGTGCTCTGGCCTCCCTAAATCTGCTCTCCATGGCTGGAAAACTAGTAAATCTAAGAATATTCCCTACCCAGTTGAGATGCCAAAAAGAATTTCCCCCTTCCCAACTATTCATCTGGAGTGGGGCTGAAGGGCATTAATGAGGGGGGGAAATGGATGACTAGAGAGGGGATGTGTGACCCCTGGAATGCAGCTCGTTCCCAGCGTGAAATCTATGCCTGGTAATTCCCCATAGAGATCAATTTTCCAAAACATCCCTGGCATGCCGCACAAGTATTTATAATAGAGTTTCTACAAGACTACGAATATTGATGCTGCCTTCCCCAGAAGGTCTCTCCAAGCAGTGCTATAAAGCCCGATGACACTTCCCTTATGATAGAGGATCCCAGATGAAGCCTTCATGGAATTTACTAATTATGTAAATGATAGTTTTGGGGACTTAAATGTCAGATAGTTCATGAATGGGAATAGTAAGGATGATATTGTTCAACATTTTTATCCAACCCCCAAATGACATGTATCGATTCTTCCAGTTGATGACCCGGTCCGAAATTGTTCTGATGAGGCAGTCAAAGTCACAAATGCACAAACTTCTAGAGGAAATGGGTGCACTCAAATATTATGTAGGAAAGGGATCTTCTTGCATGTCAAGAGACTTCTAGAGAACGAAAATCTGAAAATAGGTACATCTATTAGAAATATAAAAGAATCTTTTTCCATTATTAATAACTTGGCCGCTCCAGAGACTATAACACTCCAAATCTCTATTGAATCCTCTAATGGATCTTTTTTTTTCATTCAATAAGATGAATTTTTCATCCACAAACATCAGGTGATATATGGTAGGAACTCTAGTTATTCTACGATAGGCCAACACCTCACTGTTCTTAACAATTCTATGGAGAATGTGACATTGGACATCCTGGGATAGAATAAGGAGACACGAAGACAAGGGATCACCTTGCCGTAAGCTGTGATTTTCCTTGAAGAAACCATATTTTTTCCACATAAATGTAATTTCCAACCAAGTGGAACTGAAACATCTAAAAAGAGGATTAGTATTCCACAAGGAGGAACCGATACTTGTCAGTACCGTGATGATGAAACCTCACTCGACCCAATCGTATGCTTTACTCCTATCTATCATGATGGCTATGTTGGAACCATGTGTCTTGAAGTTAATGTCTCTAATCATTTATTGGGAGAGATAAATAGCACCCTGAATAGATCGACCCTACATGAACTGATGTTTCTCCAAAGAGATCCACTGATGAATGTGAATAGACAGCCTCACATTGAGTATGTGAACCAAGATCTTGTATAGGAAATTGCAGATACTGACAGACCTATATTGAGATATTGAGGACATTTTATTTGTCTTGGGGTGGATCTCGAAGGTCATGGAACCTGAAACCTAGGGAATTTATCCACCTATATTGAAATACAGGATAGAGAAGACAATATCAGTTTCCACCACGTCCCATGATGTTATATAAAAAAATTTGGGAAGCTATCAGGCCCCGAGATACATTAAGGATTGAGCCTTAACAATTACACCTGAATTTTCATCTCCTCATGGATAAAACCCATCCCATTATTGTCCAGAGACAAAATTTGGATGGTAACCACCTCAAAGAACACCCCTTTATCTTGGGGATAACTATTGGGTATGTGAGGATTTTGCATAGCAAGAAGGGCCTCAAGAGAGGCTAGGGCCATGCCACCCATTGTGTCTCTATTATTTGTGTACATATCATTCTATATGATCTTTAGTTGCACCTGACATTTTTGTTCTTTGATACATGCATGGAAGAAGGTTGTGCTCTTTTCTCCCTCTCTGAGCCACTTAATCCTCAAAATGTCTCTCACTATGAATTCTTGACAGATAAGTATGTATGCCAAGGTGTCTTTTTATATTGGATAGATATTCAAATATTTGGTCACCCCATGACTCTTCAAGACTATGATCATGCCAATCATTTTTATGCATGGCCGAATCAATCTCACTATCACTGGGAGATACAAATTTTTCCCACTCAGGGATCCTTACCTTGAGGCGTCTCAACTTATTGTGAACGACCAACCATAAAGACCCATTGACTGAATCTCTCCATGTGTTGTTAACCAAGTCATGGAATCCAAGGAGGATGTCCCATTGATGATAATACCAAAAATATTTGTGTTGGAATTGAGATGAATATATAGAAAACTAGAGAGGGGAATGATTAGATAACCCCCAAACCTCATGTCTAACCTTAGTGGCTGGGAACTTGGAAATGACATCAATATTGGATATGAAATGGTCCAAATGACTCCATGAGCAGTGGATAACTCATTGGTTGTTTCACATCATGAAGAATTATCCTGATAATATGAGATCAGAAATCCCATTCACAACCAAAAAATGAGTGAAATTCAATCTCACATTACTCTGAAAAGGTCCTCTTCCTTTATTGCACTCCGGTTCAACAATAACAATGAAGTCGCCCAAAAACCGTGGATTATTTATGAGATCAAGTGATTTGAGGTCATTCCATAAGATTTCCCTTTGATGGGAATCACGAATTCCATAAACAAAGGACATAAAGAAGTAGAGGTCACCGATCGATGCCTTTATATTGATGAATTTATCGCTGGCCCTGATCAGATCCACTGAGAGGTGGCTGTTCCAAAAGATCCAACCACGTCTGTTGGTGAGATCCAAAAATTTCATAGAGATGAATTGATTTCTATCCCTTATGCACATGTTTATGATTAAATATCACCCTTTTTTACATTTACATCTCATATGAGATCACCCTTTTTATGTTTTTTTTCACTAGTTAGGAATATATGTATTATGTAAAGTATGTAAAATAAGGGTTCTATCCATGGAGGTACTAGTGGGAGATAATGTAACTCACTTATATACCAGTGTTTATGATTCCTTATTTCCAAAGGATCTAAACTAATACAGTATTTGGGAATATGTTTTTTGTAATGTATTAAGTATTCCACAAAAATGAAGCAATGTTAATGTGTGAAAAGAGGGGGTCGTTATAGTTGTTATCTGAAAAAAATTAGTTAATATCTACAAACTAGGATGAAAAAACCATAGTGATATACCTAAGGACATGTATAATGGTAAGTATAAGGATAATGAAAAATATTGTTAGATGAATAGGAATTTTGGTAAATGATATAGATAGTGGATTCTTAGAAATACATCATTTTCTATATACTATAAGTGTATGTGGATGTGTAATAGATTTACATAGGTGTAACAACCCCCAAAACACCATATTGTGATACAATCAGTCAGTAACTAGTGCATGAAAATGGGACATGCTACAAAAATAGTTTGAATCTCTTAGGAGATATTATTTGGGAATTTAAAAACAATTACAGAACCATTTTAAAGAGTTTAAATATGATTTGGCTCTGAATAACATAATAATAACCTAAGGTGTCGTTTCATAAAGGGAGTGTCATAATTTAGACATCATATAATGGATTTTTCATGATTATAGGGTTCTTCACTATGAAAAATATTTCATAATATAAATTTTTTGGTTTTACATAATGGATAGAACTTGAATGAAACAGGTTAGTGTTGATTTGAAAGGATAATGGAATGATTTTTCCCTTGAGAAAATAAAATGTATGGGAGTTAGAAAGAAAAAATTGCATTGCTATACAGACCCATGAATTCCAAGATATTAATCTTATCGGATGTCCAAATGAAAAAAGGATGAAACATAATATTGTTGAGTCTATTATGTAGAAACATACCATTTTTTCAATGTATGTTTTGATCTAGTTGTTTCTAAAAAATGAGTCAATATAAGTAAAAATATATTCTCTATTATCTAGTGTTCTGTATATGAGAAATTCATTCTGGATGATTATCCTTTGGATAATGAATCTAACCAGTTGTGGACTATAATTAATAATATGACAATGAAATATTAAATTGAATCCAAAGATTGGAAAAAGTTCAAAAAAATATTATTCAATAAGTAATTTCAGTGTGTCTTTTATATGAAGATGAAAATTTACTTCCATGAGATAAAGAAAAATGATGATTAATCTATCTGTAATTATGAGACTAAATTCACCGGGCTTGTGAAGTATGTTTCTGGTATTATCATCCAACAATAATGTAAGGATTACTGATTCTTGAATGCCTTAATTCTGTGTAAGATCCTACGTTCTTGTAAAATATTTTATGGTCTATGTTTCAGTTTATGTCCCTTATTTGGGTCAAATAATTGTCTCCTATGTTCATGAGGTGGCTCGAAGGTGTTCTGGGGGTTTAGGACATGAAGAGAGGATGAAAAGGGAGTTCCTGGGCATGTTTCATGGTTTGTGCATGGTTAATGAAACTATGCTGTAACCATGAAACCATTGATAGAGGGTTATTCATGGTTAGAACAAGGTTAAAAAAACTATGTAGAATCCCTAGGAAACCATGTGAAGGGTGTGATTTTTGGGAAGTATCTTCTACACGGTTTGCTAACGGTTTGGAAAACCGTGAAAATGAGTAGGTGTTCTTGCAACCTCTTTTTGTGCTCAATATTCCTTTGGTTTTATTTGGTTATAATAATCACCTAAATAATTATTTAAAACCCTAAAGTTATCTATGGGATATGTCATGGATTATTTTACAAATTTCGGGACACACATGGGGGTGCCGACCTTTCCGAGCATATAAATTGAGAAGCTCACATGTGGAATTGATGTGTAAGAACACAGAGCCCTTGATGATCACGTTAGTATGGTTAGTTGGATTGAATATGTAATATCGATGTTTTTTCTCTGGTCAATAATTGATTAAGGGGTTGTTTAGTATGACATAAAAAATGAGTTAATCAGGTTAATTTGGACCATGTCGAATAGTATGTGATTTATGTTGAAATTCTAAATAATGCTAGTACATATGACATTATGAGCATGTTAAATTGGAAATAACATGGGAATTGAGAACATGTAAAGTGTTTCAAGAGGGAATTGATAAATATGGAATGAGTTAATACATGATAAATACACTTTAATTGATAAACGAGCTAAATGTGTTAAATTATTGCCACTTATGAATATTGTATAAGGAATAGGGGTTTTTGAACAAACATAAAGGGTTTACTGATGAGAATTGGAAATTTTTAAAAATTTATATGAATTGTAATTGGTAACTCTGTTAATGGGTTATGGAATAGTATTAATTCCCATGTTGTTTTTATGATTGGTGATTGATGATTTCTAATGGAATTGGTTATGTTATGGTATGGTGGTAGTGATTTATAAATAATCATGTTCAAGTGGCTTGTTAGAGTGGGGGAATTTATATGAGGTTATACACCCACGGTTCGAGTTAGAACGAGGCTCTAAACTCCACCAAAAAATTCACGGGTTAGGGAAGGGGACATAGGCTCTATTCCCCTAATGGATTCATTACACCAGGACCGAGGCTTCAAGTTGAGGATAATGTATTAATGTGATATTTGTATCCCTATTGAGATAGAGGATTTATTTATTTTCCCTATGAATTGCGATTGATTTCCATATACACTTTTGTAGATAATAATTGCGACTAACCCACGGAAAATGTGCTCTAAATTAATTAAGTATTGATTTTGGTATAGAAATGGGAATTAAGAAAAATCTTAATCATGAATGAAATGAACATTCTTAACTTATATCACCGGAACTATATGTTTGTGTACTTACCATTTATTTTTTACTTTCATGAACTATCTATTAGACTGGATATTTTTAGACACCATTGGTGATGGCCTTCTGAGTATTGTACTCACACCCTGCCTGGGATTCCGTTGGGTACCCAAGAAGATTTCTTCGCTTCATTTTAGGACATGGGAGAAGTCCCTATACTAAGGTATTGAGTTGGGCTCAATATGTACATGGAGAATGTCCCATAAAAAGAGTTGGGAACCATTTTATGTTTTATATGTTGTTATTATTTTGGGTTTCATTCATTGTTCACTATTGGTACGACATGGTATTATTGTATTTTATTTATGTTTGTGCCCCATTTGGGAAATGTTTGGTTATGAATGTTTATTGGATGATTGTACTGTTTCATAAATTTATATTGTGTTCCGCTGTGGATTACAATGGTAAAGAGAGCATAGAGTTACCATGGGACTCATTATAAAATCTCTGGTAGTTAGCAACCTCTATAGTATGGGGAGGTGCACATGAGGTCATGTAATGACCTGGATCAGAGCACTGCTTTAGTGGATTCCGGGTCAGGGATGTTACAAAGTGGTATCAGAGGAGTTATTTTCTCTTTCTGAATATTTGGGATTGTAGATATGAGATTAAGATATGTGTGGCCTTGGTAAATTCATCGTTCTTGGGAGTAGCTAACCCATATATTAGGGAATATTCATGACACCCTGGATGGTAATTATTGTTCCTGATGTGTGCCATTATAGTTGAATGATATTTAACCATTGGGTGATGCACATGTTGTGTCATCTGACTAATTTATGATATTTTTCAAATTTTTGGAATGGCATGATGTTGTGAATTCATGGATCATTTTAGGCTCCAAGGGATATAGGGTGCATGCATCATTATAGGCACACACACAGGATGGGTGTCCGGGGCATAGATTGTAGAATGAATTTTACATTCCATATTAAATATAAAGAAAAAGACTCCTAATAATGGTAACGAAAGGGGTGATTGAAAATAGTGTAAATGAATAGTTATGGAATAACATGTATGAATAAATATTATAAATGGGTTAACTTTATAGTTTGTGATAAATTTTAAGTGTAGATTTGGTGTGTAAATGGATAAGGATTGCATAATAGTGGAAACATTATTAATGGAATTTTCCAAATAAATGGTGTAAATGAGTTAAAATGATGATTGTATCAAGTTGTGAAATGGGGAAATATTCCTAAGAATAAAGGATTGTGTTGTAAAAGAAATTGGTTTGAATATGTATTTATAAAATAAATCTGATTAAATAAATGTTTTACCCCATGTTGACCATGACCCACAGTAGGTCAAATTGAGGGTAGTTTTCTAGGTTTGATGATGATTGTTGGGGTAGAGTATGATGAATGGTTTGATTACAGTTTATAGCATGATATCGTTTTCCATATCTAGTTTTATTCCGTTGTACATTCTTCGAATCATTGTGTGTGTTATAAGTTTAAAATGGTAATTATTGAGTTCATCGGTGGGTATCCTTTGTCTTGTTGGATGATCTTTGTATGTGTGGGGTGGGCAATGAGAGTTACCTAGTTTGAGTCTCTGGATTTCGGTTGTGAGGCCTTTCCTGTTATGATATGGACTAGGTGGTTTGTTTAGGGACCCATTAATAGGGTTGTGGCTATTAGGTTGCAAGGTGTCGTTCCGTTATGAGAGTGTGGAAACTATCGTGGTTTAAGACCATACAGACTACAAGAGGGACCATAATTATTGTGTATCGGTCTTAGTGGCCTTGTGAGTAGAGACCTCGCAAGTTGTGTTTTGAATCCCAGAAAGGATGTTTTTCATGTAGTATCGATGAATGCCCATTCCTTTGGTAGGGAACCAAGAGAAAATGGTTGCTTGGTGTTTTAGGAACAATATGCATCATAATGGGGGTAAGCGGGCCATCTCCAAGCTTTCATCATTCATATCTTGACATGTATGGTTTGGAGATAGGTCAAAGGATATTTCATAGTTATGACTCCAGTCCAGGGAGTTGGTATCATTCAACCTTTAGGTTGACCCGTGAGAGAGGTCAGATAAGGATTCTATTACATTTGGTTGAGTGCCACATGTGTAGATGTTATGGACTTTACTAGTGTGAATTATAGTGTTTCATGGTTATGGGTTGGCCTTGAGGGCTATGTGGGAAGGTTGATGGTTGTTTTTGACACTGGAGTTGTCTTTACACATTTATTTTATCATGAAATCTATGGTGTCCTCAACTGTGGTTAGCTGAATGATTAGGTATCTTAGAATATGAGCATTATAGATACTTGTTAGGTGGTGTCAACACATGCTGAGTACCACTGAGTTTAGTAAATGGTATAATAGTGCCCAAGTTCATTCGTAGAGGCATTGTAGTGCTTGTGATAGGAGGAAACGATTTTTATAGAGGGTTGTGTCGTATGGATTCTTGACTCACCCGCTTCGATGAATATTATAGGAGCACTCAAATTCATTTTTGAGTGGAAGAGACAAGGGTTGTCAAACTGTGGTTACATGATTTTGCTCGATGGGGACACCCAAGGAGACGGTGGTAACATCGATGAACTTATTTTTATGAATGGTTTGTAGTTGGGTGAGATGCAGAGGCCACCTCTAGACTGAGGAGGCTGACTAACCCGGATGTATGGTTAGCTAAGTATGTGATAGATTAGTTACCTATAGATAAAGGTTGATATGTGGAAAAATGTTGGGTTGGTTGGTGTGGTAGGCCATTGTGCAACAATTTTTAGCTGGAAGGGATGAATCAAAAGGAAATGGGCAGTGTATTAGATGTAGTTCCATATGAAAAATTGATTCATGGCTAGTCGGTGGTTTGGTTGTGAAGTGATGGTTGAACTTGTTTGGAAATCACACCGGAGTGGTGGTGGTTAAGTGTTGATGGGACATGTGCATTAGGGAATCCTGGGATCCATGCCAGTTTTCGTGTCCCATTGTTTGGAATCAGAAATGGCTAAGTAATTGATGGTGTTGTTTGATAACTTATTAGCGTACTTTATCTAGTGACGATCCTGCCCAATATCTTGATATCGTCTCAGGTACGTTGAGACGTTCTGGATCTACGCCAAGAGACCTGAAGGTGTTTGGTTGAATGATTAGCACTGTCACGAACCAACCCTAAGTCGACCCTGAACTGGTCAACCGAGCCGGTCCGCGACATGTCCCGAGGGGCGTTCCCGATCCCCACGGGCTGACGACTAGTGTCGGGCATCAAAGTACACAAGAGGGAACGATTTAAGCCCAAGAGATAAAAACAAGACAAAAAAAAGTATACCAAACAAAGCATGCAGCAAAGCGACAACTGAAACTTAAATAAACAAAGAACCGATCCAGATACAAAGTATCACTAAAAGGAACAAAACCGGAAACAAGACCCAGCTACAACAATCTCCATGTGACCCCTTGGTCACCTCCAACCAAAAGCCCAACACTACTCCCACATGAGCAGCCACTAAGAAAAAGCCTGAACAATAGCTGAACCTGCAACTGAAATGGTAAAGGATTGGCGTGAGCACAAAAATGCTCAGCAGGGATGCCAAAAGTAAACCACTGAATCCAAGTGTTTTCTAACTCAAAGTTGTCCGATGACACAAGTTTGGAAATACAATTATAAAAATAAAGTTTTCTCATTGAAACAAAATAACACATCTTTCCCACTATGAAAACAAACCCACACCATATATTATTTCAAAAACAGTTTATCATTTTATAAACAAAACCAAACAAGTAATATTAGAGATATGAAAAAGGGAGACAGGTAAACAATAGAAACTCAAAATAGACTAGTGTAGCAGAAAATAAACAAGCCATACAAGCTGTATTTAAACCAATGTAGCAGAAAATAAACAACAAAATACCAGCTGTATATAAACCAATGTGACAGAAAATAAACAAGCAATACAAGTTGTAACCATGGGCGTTCCTGAACATCCCTAGACAACCCCTCGACGCACTCGGTTCGGAACCACCTGCCGGCGTATAGTGAAGCTCCATAGTCTATAACCCACTGATCGCCCTCGTGAAAAAATCAGCGGCAAATCCCACCTAGCCTCTCTATCTACCAGGGGGCACCAACCCGTCTAATCGGGGCTAGTGAGCAACCGTCACTCGATAATCTATAAGACGCCCAGGAACCCATGGTGGTTATGATTATACTGTGTAGGTAGGAAGGCCCTCGCACGCATGACTCATCTCACCGCACTTGCCTTCCTCAAACACAGACGCTTCCTATACGTTCACCCATAAAGGGTTACACTAGACAGGAGCGCCTCATATATGTGTTAAATCATTCACATTCAAGAAAGTGCCAACCGGGCTGCTATAACATGTAAACTTTAAAACATTTCAGAAAAATGTTTACGATTTCAAATCGATAACACACATTTATTCAAAATATCTTGAAAACGCCACTCTTACATTTACAAAACCAATGATCCCTTAAGTTCTAAACACACATTCAAACACTTCACAATTATCAAACATGCTTTTACCCTCTTCTTAGCCACACCAAAACATGTTTTAAAATGAATGGTCAAACCTTAAAGAACACATTATAAACCATGATTTCCAAAATACTTAAAGCAGCACTTTACAAAACCACATTTAAAATACTCTTTAGAAACCACTCAAGGGGATCAAATTTATATGAAAACTAAAATCCATTTAGAAGATTGAACTTCCAAGAAAACACCAATTACCTTAAAACCCTAATTGGCCACCTACTTTATTTATAGAACATAAAACAATTCAAAAAAAAAATAAACATTAAAACCTTTCCAACTCATTTTAACGCGTTTAGTATGTTATACCAACATCAAGCCATACACACCCGAAATCTTCTTTGGAAATTAAACGCACACCAAAAACACATTTTAAAGTCTTTCCTCAAAAACCACAACTTACCCACATTATTTTAAAGAAACGCCAAATAAGACATTGAATTCATTAAACCTTTACAAAAGTGTTTTAACACAATAACTAAGTCATAACTCAACCAAGCCAAGTTCATTAATAAAAAAAAGGTCGTTGCAACATAATAATGGTGATACATTTCAAAAGGGGTCAATTACTTCTTAAATAAACATAAGCAATTCAAACAATGTTTCTAGATATCATTAAGCTACACAATTTACACTAAAACTCATTTAAAAATTATTTTTAACAAATAAAATAAATTCCAAACTACTATAATAATTTAATTAAATGTGCCATAGAGCAGCGAAACTATTTTATAAACTTATTTAAAATGGCAAGAATCAAAGGAAAGACTTTAAAATAGAAAAACTTGGAACCACCTACCGAAGGCTCATGTGATTGGAATGAAACTTCAACGGAAAGGATAACAACGCCCCACGGACAAAACGCACACCCTAAAACCAAAGAAAATCCGAGATACACATTAACCCTAACATTTAGGGTTCAGCCAAAAATAAACCCCACTTGAAAACCCCAGAAAAAAAAACGATTAAGAGGAGAGAAAGGGAAAGAGAACTTACCGCGCCGGAGGGAGGAGCAGCCGCCAGAAGAATCGCCGGAGGGGAAGAGGGCGTTCTTGAGAGTGTAAGGGGAAGAGGTTTGTGTGAGGGAAAATCCGGGAGAGAGAGTGTAAGGGGAGAGTTGGGTGGTGCGTGAGAAATAACGAAAAAAAAGAATATAAATAATGGGGGAAGCCGGTATGGGTGAGTGGATAGTGGGAGATAAAAATAAATAAATGAATGAATTATGGGTTCAAGGAGGTGCGTGATGGGTAAAGGTAAAAAGGGGTGTGATTGGAGAGGGGTGAGTGGAAGGAGGAATAAAAAGAAAAGGGAGGGAGGAATAAAAAGAAAAGGGAATAAATGAGGAGAAATGGGGTGAAGCGTGAGAGATAAGGGAGGATGAGTGATTGGAGAGAGGTATGAGTGGAGGGAGGAATAAAAAGAAAAGGGAGGGAGGAATAAAAAGAAAAGGGAATAAATGAGGAGAAATGGGGTGATGCGTGAGAGATAAGGGAGGATGAGTGATTGGAGAGAGGTATGAGTGGAGGGAGGAATAAAATAAAATCAATAAATGAGGAGAGAGGGGGATAATGGTGAGATTAAAAACAATAAATAAAAGAAGTTTGGGAGATTGGAGAGAGGGAAGACATTAAAAAAAAACCAAAAAAAGGGGGGTGGCGTGAGAGAAGGGGAGTGGGTATGCGTGGAGGGTTTTATGGGGAGATAGTGGTGTGTGTAGCGTGGAGAATAAAATGAGGGACAAAAAACCCTTAAAAAAATTAAAATAAGATTAAAAATAACACATAAAAAAAGTTAATAATTATAGTGATAATGATAATCATAATGTTATTTATTTTCTTTGAAATAATAAAAAAAATAAATAACAACCAAATAATAATTATATTTATAACAATTTATTGATAATAAGATCATTAACAATTTTAATTTTAAAAGAACATTTTTATATGCACAATAATTTTATTATTATTATATCTTAAACATTTAATTTATTTCATTCTCATAATGTTTTATTATTTTATGTAATGGGTAACCGCGAGAGTATCCGGGCCGACTACACGGTTACGGCCAACCTTGCAGTGCCCGTGCATCGGTCCAAAATCCACCAAAAACATCAAATGTCAAAAAAAATTAAACACGCACTCAACCCGCACCTTGACGAGGCGAACCGAAGCCATGAAATTATAAAGTAAAACAATTTAAAAGATCGGGGTGTGACAATTCTCCCCACCACAAAACTTTCTGCCCCCAGAAAGTCACCCAGCTGAAAAACAACCAAAACTCTTGCCAATGCCCGACCAAAACCATCGGAAAAAAAATGAGCATTGAGCTGACTATTCTCTCTACAAGCTGCACCCGACCGACTCAAAGAAAAAAAATAGCACAAAACAAAGGGAGAACACGAGAGGGTTCTCCCCACCACAAGAATTCCCCTAACGTAAGAATTTGAACTCAACGGGGGGGGGGGGGGGGTAACGCGGGAACTCCCAACCGAACCTACCAACTTCTCTACATGTGTTGAACCAGACCGCTGAGACTTAAACAGAAAACCACTACATGGCCTCCCGACATACCGGGGAACTGAAATAAGGAATTCCCTATAACACCACCATCGGAACTAAGAATTCGCCACACCGATCTAAAACTACCCAACACCTCACATCTTCAAACGATCACTAATAAAAAAGGACCAACCCACACAAGGGCCAAAACACTATTAAGAAAACAAAAATAACGATTCTAGAGGTCACATTCAAAAGAACACCAATACCATGATAATGAAAGGATAAATTCATCGCACTTTCACCACAAAAGATGAAATTGCAATAGCAGGGAAAAAAAGAACAAGGGAACCTTGAATGTCTCTATTTTAAGAAGAAAGATAATGAACCAAGAGAAGGTATTAAATTCCTCTGACACGCTGACTGTGCGCGAGCTTCACCCCGAGACCTGTGGTTGGGGCTCTGATGGCTGGAGCATCTTATGCCTCACAGTCAGACACAAGAATCCCCCAATCAGAACTCCTTCCTCAAATGAAAATTCCTACAGAAGTTCCCCCAGTGACCCGAATGGCCGCAACGATGACAAGACTTAGGAAGGATGCGGCCTGACGGCTTGGAATGCCCGAACCAGCTATATTGATGACACACTTGAAGGAATCCTGACGAACTAGGTACCAGGATCAACGAAGATAACCTCTTAGGAAAGGTTCCACATGCAGGCACTCCTCACCAGATAGAAAGCCTTAAAAAAATCACCAACTACTCCCCAAACTCTGACGATGATAAGACAACCAACCTCCACTAGTCCAAAACTTAACCCTTAAACATACCCGAAACGACATGAACCTTAACAACCTAGGGAGTTCCCAAACACCCAAAGGCACGCTCCACTTCCCTCAAGTCATTTCCCCACCTCTAACAGACCTCCAACACCTCAAAGGGTTTTGACACTTAAAAGAACCGAAACTAGTACATGACTCATCGGCAACACTAGGGACCTTTCTGGGCATCATACTCTGAACAACACAAGAGACAAAACCAAAACTTTCCTCAAGCCAAAACACAATAAAAAAAGTACACCCCAATCCAAGAAAACAGGACTAGAAGCCAATCAAATATAAACACAACCAAAACCCTCTTCCAAAACCACCATTTTCATTTAAATTTTAGAACTGTCTTATCCCACGATCATTTTTAAAATGCCAAAACCACTTTTCACAAGCCAAAAATCCACTCAAGGGAAAAAAAACAAATTTCCAAAACCTTTATATATATTAAAACGCACTCAAGGAATCCTATAGACCATCACATGTGTGTCCATCCATTTCCATTCACATCATCCATAAACAAGTTCCCCCACACACTTACCGTACACACCATCACACATGTGATATTCCATAAAGAATACCAAGGGCCACATCCTTTACTCATCAAAACCCAAACATTTACTAAAAAGCTTTCAATTTTAAAACTCCATTTACTAAATTAAATTAATTTTAGAGAAAACATTTTCATTTAAAAAAAACTCACTTCCATTTCCAAAAGAACGCTTTCAAGAACCGAAACCAAACTGAGTACAAATTACACAGGACCACCGGAATGAGGAACTAGCAGTTACACTAAACCCAGTGACATGGTAGTGATCCACGCCCCAAGTAAGCGTCAACAACTAGGAGGAACTTAAACCGTGCACTCAGACTCCACATGGGTCACTACTCCATGTGAAGTCGCGACGTGACACCGACTTGCCTCCGTTGTCATCCCTCAATCCAAAAACAAAGACACAAGACACAAATCCCGGACTAAACCTGGTAACTCAAGGTTCGGAACGAGCAAGGGTTCATGACGCCCTTCCTGCACCTACCTCTCGAGTCCCGACAGTCCTAATCTCCATCTACCGGACACCCCAAATAACAAGAACCTCCTCTGATACCATTTTGTCACGAACCAACCCTGAGTCGACCCTGAACTGGTCAACCGAGCCGGTCCGCGACATTTCCCGAGGGGCGTTCCCGATCCCCACGGGCTGACAACTAGTGTCGGGCATCAAAGTACACAAGAGGGAACGATTTAAGCCCAAGAGATGAAAACAAGACAAAAAAAGTATACCAAACAGAGCATGCAGCAAAGCGACAACTGAAACTTAAATAAACAAAGAACCGATCCAGATACAAAGTATCACTAAAAGGAACAAAACCGGAAACAAGACCCAGCTACAACAATCTCCATGTGACCCCTTGGTCACCTCCAACCAAAAGCCCAAAACTGCTCCCACATGAGCAGCCACTAAGAAAAAGCCTGAACAACAGCTGAACCTGCAACTGAAATGGTAAAGGATAGGCGTGAGCACAAAAATGCTCAGTAGGGATGCCAAAAGTAAACCACTGAATCCAAGTGTTTTCTAACTCAAAGTTGTCCGATGACACAAGTTTGGAAATACAATTATAAAAATAAAGTTTTCTCATTGAAACAAAATAACACATCTTTCCCACTATGAAAACAAACCCACACCATATATTATTTCAAAAACAGTTTATCATTTTATAAACAAAACCAAACAAGTAATATTAGAGCTATGAAAAAGGGAGACATGTAAACAATACAAACTCAAAATAGACAAGTGTAGCAGAAAATAAACAAGCCATACAAGCTGTATTTAAACCAATGTAGCAGAAAATAAACAAGCAATACCAGCTGTATATAAACCAATGTGACAGAAAATAAACAAGCAATACAAGTTGTAACAATGGGCGTTCCTGAACATCCCTAGACAACCCCTGGACGCACTCGGTTCGGAACCACCTGCCGGCGTATAGTGAAGCTCCATAGTCTGTAACCCACTGATCGCCCTCGCGACAAAATCAGCGGCAAATCCCACCTGGCCTCTCTATCTACCAGGGGGCACCAACCCGTCTAATCGGGACTGGTGAGCAACCGTCACTCGATAATCTATAAGACGCCCAGGAACCCATGGTGGTTATGATTATACTGTGTAGGTAGGAAGGCCCTCGCACGCATGACTCATCTCACCGCACTTGCCTTCCTCAAACACAGACGCTTCCTATACGTTCACCCATAAAGGGTTACACTAGACAGGAGCGCCTCATATATGTGTTCAATCATTCACATTCAAGAAAGTGCCAACCGGGCTGCTATAACATGTAAACTTTAAAACATTTCAGAAAAATGTTTACGCTTTCAAATCGATAACACACATTTATTCAAAATATCTTGCAAAAGCCACTCTTACATTTACAAAACCAATGATCCCTTATGTTCTAAACACACATTCAAACACTTCACAATTATCAAACATGCTTTTACCCTCTTCTGAGCCACACAAAAACGTGTTTTAAAATGAATGGTCAAACCTTAAAGAACACATTATAAACCATGATTTCCAAAATACTTAAAGCAGCACTTTACAAAACCACATTTAAAATACTCTTTAGAAACCACTCAAGGGGATCAAATTTATTTGAAAACTAAAATCCATTTAGAAGATTGAACTTCCAAGAAAACACCAATTACCTTAAAACCCTAATTGGCCACCTACTTTATTTATAGAACATAAAACAATTCAAAAAAATAAACATTAAAACCTTTCCAACTCATTTTAACGCGTTTAGTATGTTATACCAACATCAAGCCATACACACCCGAAATCTTCTTTGGAAATTAAACGCACACCAAAAACACATTTTAAAGTCTTTCCTCAAAAACCACCACTTACCCACATTATTTTAAAGAAACGCCAAATAAGACATTGAATTCATTAAACCTTTACAAAAGTGTTTTAATACAATAACTAAGTCATAACTCAACCAAGCCAAGTTCATTAATAAAAAAAATGTCGTTGCAACATAATAATGGTGATACATTTCAAAAGGGGTCAATTACTTCTTAAATAAACATAAGCAATTCAAACAATGTTTCTAGATATCATTAAGCTACACAATTTACACTAAAACTCATTTAAAACTTATTTTTAACAAATCAAATAAATTCCAAACTACTATAATAATTTAATTAAATGTTCCATAGAGCTGCAAAACTATTTTATAAACTTATTTAAAATGGCAAGAATCAAAGGAAAGACTTTAAAATAGAAAAACTTGGAACCACCTACCGAAGGCTCATGCGATTGGAATGAAACTTCAACGGAAAGGAGAACAACGCCCCACGGACAAAACGCACACCCTAAAACCAAAGAAAATCCGAGATACACATTAACCCAAACATTTAGGGTTCGGCCAAAAATAAACCCCACTTGAAAACCCCAGAAAAAAAAAACGATTAAGAGGAGAGAAAGGGAAAGAGAACTTACCGCGCCGGAGGGAGGAGCAGCCGCCAGAAGAATCGCCGGAGGGGAGGAGGGCGTTCTTGAGAGTGTAAGGGGAAGAGGTTTGTGTGAGGGAAAATCAGGGAGAGAGAGTGTAAGGGGAGATTTGGGTGGTGCGTGAGAGATAACGAAAAAAAAGAATATAAATAATGGGGGAAGCCGGTATGGGTGAGTGGATAGTGGGAGATAAAGATAAATAAATGAATGAATTATGGGTTCAAGGAGGTGCGTGATGGGTAAAGGTAAAAAGGGGTGTGATTGGAGAGGGGTGAGTGGAGGGAGGAATAAAAAGGAAAGGGAGGGAGGAATAAAAAGAAAAGGGAATAAATGAGGAGAAATGGGGTGATGCGTGAGAGATAAGGGAGGATGAGTGATTGGAGAGAGGTATGAGTGGAGGGAGTAATAAAAAGAAAAGGGAGGGAGGAATAAAAAGAAAATGGAATAAATGAGGAGAAATGGGGTGATGCGTGAGAGATAAGGGAGGATGAGTGATTGGAGAGAGGTATGAGTGGAGGGAGGAATAAAATAAAAGCAATAAATGAGGAGAGAGGGGGATAATGGTGAGATTAAAAACAATAAATAAAAGAATTTTGGGAGATTGGAGAGAGGGAAGACATTAAAAAAAAACCAAAAAAGGGGGGTGGCGTGAGAGAAGTGGAGTGGGTATGCGTGGGGGGTTTTATGGGGAGATAGTGGTGTGTGTAGTGTGGAGAATAAAATGAGGGACAAAAACCCCTTAAAAAAATTAAAATAAGATTAAAAATAACACATAAAAAAAGTTAATAATTATAGTGATAATGATAATCATAATGTTATTTATTTTCTTTGAAATAATAAAAAAAATTAATAACAACCAAATAATTATTATATTTATAACAATTTATTGATAATAAGATCATTAACAATTTTAATTTTAAAAGAACATTTTTATATGCACAATAATGTTATTATTATTATATCTTAATCATTTAATTTATTTCATTCTCATAATGTTTTATTATTTTATGTAATGGGTAACCGCGAGGGTATCCGGGCCGACTACACGGTTACGGCCAACCTTGCAGTGCCCGTGCATCAGTCCAAAATCCACCAAAAACATCAAATGTCAAAAAAAATTAAACACGCACTCAACCCGCACCTTGACGAGGCAAACCGAAGCCATGAAATTATAAAGTAAAACAATTTAAAAGACCGGGGTGTGACAAGCACCATGGAGTTTACACTCATGACAATGGTATATTTGGATCTTGATGAAGGAAATTTCACCCTCGATGTCTTGGGGGGAGGTCCTCGAGATGGAATGAATGTCGAGAAACACAAAGGGTACCATTCACGGATGTCAATAATGGGTACTGTGTGACGTTTGTTTTCTTGTAATGGGAAAAATGCTAGGTAGCCGTTTCTGGGAGTGTGGTTCAGCTTGTGATGGGGTATAAGATTATGGGGTTAGAATAATTCATGGTGAGGAATAGTAATGAAACTCTATTGATTTGGAGTGATGAGTAAGTCTTAAATGTGGAAGGGAGAACATCAAGATGGTCTAGTAGAAGCAGGATGCTAATGAGGAATAGATAATGTGATTATTATGTCCCTCAAAGAGGAAATGTTGAACCTGGTTGTGGTGACTAATGAGTGAAGTGTTGGCTTCAGGATTAGTGTGGATCCATGTGAAGTTATGATGACTATGTTGTGGTCACAAACAGGTGTGTTTTGATATGACAATAGGTTGTGGTAAGAGAGTTTGGGTTCTATTACTCCAAAAGAGATTGGGGTTAGACTCGGCTGATTTATCATTTCTGAGGTTTTAGAACATATCGATGTTAAGGGATCCTTATACATGTTATGTGGTGTCATACAAATGAGGAAGAATGATGATGGTCCGGAGGGCGGTAATGCTGTGATGATGGAATTATACTGGAATTCCGGAAAAGACTGTAGTTAGGTGCGTGGGATGATAAAGAAATGCCTTAGGTAAATGATCACCTTTGGGAGGTTAGAAGGGGATAGCATACCATCAGTGTAAGGTGGGTGTTTTGGGAAAATCTAGTCTGGTGTGGTCTGACCTGAGATGATAAACTCGAATGGTTACAGTGAGAGTGAACCACCTCTGTGTTGATGTCGTGGCGGAAAGTAACTTCTTGGAAATGAATTTTACCTGAGTGAGGTCCTGTAGATATTATTCCTTTATTACATAGAGTAGGATTTTCATTTTAAATGGTTTTGAAGGTGTGACTGGATGCAAAAGCAAGGTAATGCTCCTATGGATGTTGGGAACATTTAGTTGGATCATGATAAGTGATGTGGAAGTCGGGTTGATGTTTGAGTGGTCATTCATCAGAAGTGGAGGAGCCAAGTAACCAAAGAGGGATGATAAAACCATACTAGATAAATGGTTGGTTGATGGAATGAATAGATTTTTAGGGTGGAATTATATTAGTGGTCACCATTCAGGTGGGTTAACCCTAACAGAGTTCATTGGCATGAGTTTAGTTGGTCAAGAACCCAACAGTCTTTGGATGCATATTTCATGTTTATTTGTGTAGTGAATATTTGGGAAATGTGGATGAGAGTATTATGTATTTTTATTTTGGTGATATCGATTTTGGTCACCATTTGAGTTTGGGGAATATATGGAAATTAAGGTAAGTGATTTTGGATCATAAGTTATACAGAGGATTAGGTCGATGGGATGTCGAATGGTTCCTCCATGATGATGTGATGTGGTGTGTTATGTTTCCATTGGTGGTGAGTTAGGTGTTGTCTCCTAGGTTTCCCCGATGATTTTCTTAGGGTGGGAATAGTTTAAGTGGATGCATCCATGAGTAGTTTTCTGGTTTGTGTTGCGGTTTGTGGTGAGGATGTCTTAAGGGAAATGTCTGCGCCCTTGATCTATGTTTGGTATCCATGTGATGAAAAACCAGAAACATCAAAAGCGATAATGGGTAGGTAGGCCTTTGGTGTGATCCCTTATTATAGAAGTTTGGTGATCCTCTGAAGACTGGATCGAGGCTGAGCTGTTATATATTTTTTAGTTTGTATGATCCCAAATTCTCTTCAAAAATGTTCTGGTTTATGATTTAGTTGAAGTCCCTTATTTTTCTAAAATAATAGTATCCCTAGTTCATGAGTGTAATCTATGGTGTTCTAGTGGTTGGGACTTGAATGAAGGAAAAAAGGGAGTTCTTGGTTATGTTATATGGATTACAAAAGGATAATGGAAACAATGCGGGAACCGTGAAACCATGAATAAGGGCTTACACAGGGTTGGTGCATGGTTAAGAAAACTGTGTGTAATCCCTAGGAAACTGTGCGATATGGATGGGTTTTGGGTAGTACCTTTGACAAGGATTGCACAATTTTTGGAAAACCCTACGGGTAAACATTATGTCCCAGAAACACTGAGAAAATTACAAAAATTCCACCCTGATATTTTAAAACCCATATTGGGTTTCTCATCCATTTTACCCCATGAATCCCTATTGATGAAATTGGAAAACCCAAGCTTCTAAGAGGTGGTTCTCCTTCGATTCGTGGACATTTTAAACATTTTTGGTTGTGGATGAAAGACCTGGGTAATTCTAATGCTCATCATACTTTTCTTTTTCATATTAGGGTCTGTAGTTTCTCCCATATTCTACTGAAACCATACTACCCAGTTTATTCAGCATAAACCTAGGTTGGGTCTACAAGGGATAATTGAATCCAGATCAATGTTTATGAAAAAGAGTGTTTTTATCACTGGATTCAAGGTAGGTGGTCTACGCGTTATATCACATAGTTCTTATATTGAATTTTTCATTTGATTAGGTGTTTTTTCTACTTTTTGATGTGTTCTAGATTCCATTAGGGTGATTTTGGTATAATGATCATCTAAATAACGATTTTAAACACTCATGATCCCGATGGGATGCATCGAGGTTGACTTGAAAAATTTGGGGGCATCCATGGGGTGTGTCGAGCTTTTCGAACACTAATGCTGACAAGGTCACGTGTTCAATTGGTATAGAATAACAAAGAGCCCATGATTAACATGTTAGTATTATTATTTGTATTGAATATGAAATGTTCATATTTTCCTTGGTTTATTAATGGATTAAGGTGTTGTTTCTCATGACTTAGTAAATGGGTTAATGGGGTTAATGAGATTTTATCGAATGGTATGTGATTTTTGTTCAAATGTCGAATATGTCCAGTACATTTGAAATTAAGAGCATGTTAAATTGGAAATGACTTGGGAATTGATAACATGTAATGCGTTTGATGATGGAATTGATAAATATGTAATGAGAGAATACATGTTAAGTGTACATGAAATGATAAACTGGACAAATGGGTTAAAGTATGGCCATTGATGAATAATAAATAAGGCAAAGGGGTTGTTGAAAAAACATAAATGGTATGTGAGAAGAAGTGGAATTTTGATAAATGGTTATGAATTGTAAATGGTAAATTTGTTAATGGGTTATGGCACAGTAATAATTCCCATGTGGTTTGTTATGATTTGTGATTGATGATTTTTGATGGCATTTGTTATGTTATGTTGTGTTATAGTATGGTTGTGGTGATTGATAAATAAGCATGTGAAAATGGATTAGTATATTTGGTTATTGACTTGATGTTATATGGCTAAGGGTCCAGTTATACCGAGGCTCTAAACTCCACCACAAAATACACACGTTTTAGAAGATTACCGAGGATTTATTCCTCTAATGATTGCATTCACCTCGGACTTAGGCTTCGAGGTGAGCATAATGTGTTCATGTAAAATATGTAGCCCTATTAAGAAAGGTACTTGATTAATTTTTACTATGCATTGTGATTTGTTTTCTTATATCCTTATGTAGATGATAATTATTCCTAACCCATGGAACATGTGATCAAAATGAATTATGTAATGAAGTTGGTATAGGAATTGGAATTGGGATAAATGTTATTCATGAATGAGATGATCTTTTTAATCTTATGGGACCCAAACTATATCTTGTTTAATTACTATTTATTTTTCACTTTGATGAACTATCCATAAGACTGGATATTTAATAGACTCCTTTGGTGGTGTCCTACTAAGTATTGTACTCACACCCTTCTCTGGCCAATGTTGGGTACCCGAGCAGATTTCTTGGTTGTAGGAGAAGACAAGGGAGAAGGCCCACCACTAAGTTGTTGAGTTACCCTCGGGATGTAGATGGAGAATAATTCAGACATATAGTCATGACCCATTTTTAGTTTTAGTCATTTGTTTTATTTTGTGTTTCATTAACTTTGAAGTACTGGTACGACATAGCATTGTTGAATTTTATTTGTGGTTGTGCCCCATTTGGGAAACGTTTGGTTATGAATGTTTATTGATTGTTCATACTGTTTCAACTATTTAGATTGTGTTCTATTCTGGATTGCTATGGTAAAAAAGGAATAATATCCCCAAATGACTCATTATTCCCTCACTGCTAGTAGGTAACATGTAGGGAATGGGGAGTCACACTTGAAGTCATGTAACGACCTGGCTCAGAGCATCAGTTTAGTGGATTTCAGGTTGGGTAATTTACAATACTTGTCCCCAGAGGGAATTATCACTAATATAAGTTAGTATACATGAATATATTGTGCATTGTGTGGTCAAGGATGAAATGGAGGTTTGGTTTATGTATTAATATCATGGTTTTAACACAAAAAGGAATATCGAGTTTGAAGGAAAATAAAAAAACCATAGAAATAATAATATGATAATTTCTCCATGTTCTAAATGTAGGTATAATTGCAGAGGAAATCGTTTTATGGGGAATAATAAATGGTTTATGTGCAAAAGGACAAACCATAAAAAAATTGATTCTGAAACTAATGGGATGTGGTTGACCCATGATGATATTAGATGTCAATATTCACAAAATGAACCACTCATAATCCAATGCCCACACTATAGTGATTCAGGTGTGAAGAGAATGAGAATCATTATAACTAGTATCCAAACCCAAGGTTGGCTATAATGATTGGTGTCAGTAACCTCTTAAATAGAGGCATAATGAGAAATCTCAAGAAATTAGTATTTCTAATGAGGGGTGTGACAATGATGTGGTGAAAGGTAAAATTACCATATAATATATATTTAAAAATTTATTATTTGATTCTTGTTCTACCCACTATATCATATATATAAAATTGGATAAGTGTATTAATATTACTCCAAATGATTAGAGGTGGAATGAGAAGTGAAAATCCCTAATAGTATAACGATTGCATCTCAAGTCTATGATTCCTCTATTGTTGACAATAGTGGGAAAGTGAATTGTCAAAATCATCTCATACTTCCTTTGGTTTAATTTGATATCACTGTATGACCAGAGTAGAATTATCTTCATAAATATGAAATCAATCATTGGGGAAGGTAACTTATATTTGATATTTGAAACCAACCAATGATCCTATATCAATGTGACAATAATTATGAACTTCTGATAGATTTTACATCTATAGTATGGATCTAAATTCCTATTCAAAATAGATCTTGTATCTAAAATGGTTGGGGAGAAAATCAACATTGATGATATTTATATTGTTAACAAACAATTCATGTATTTCTAGAGGAGTTCATGATCCTTCCCCCAAAATATGAGGTTGAGTTCTCGATAGAATTCATACATGATTCTACACCAATATCAAAGAATCCCAATTGAATGAAACATATTGAGTTGTAGGAATTAATCAATCAACTTGAATAAAACATTGATAAGGGATTCATTTATCCTAGTGTGTCACCATAGGTTCACCTGTTCTTTTTTAGAAAAAGAAACACTGATCTATGCGACTCTTCAGTGATTATCATGAGTTGAATAGGATCAATATCAACAATTGGTATCTTATTTCACATATTGATGAATTGATTGATCTACAGTATAGATCTTAATTCATTTCCATGATTGACCATTTCTATGGATATAATAAATTATGGGTTAGTAAAGAGGATATACCCAAAAATTCATTTCGTAAAAGGTATGGAAACTAAGAATATATATTGATGCATTTTGGTCTTACTAATTCTCCTTATATCTTCATGGATTTGATGAATAGTGTCCCCAGATATTACTTCAATCATATTGTGGTAGTGTTAATAGATGATATCTTTATCTCGACAAATGATAACTAAGGGAATGAATGCAGATTTATAATTGTATTAATGTCCATAAGGAAGGAGAATCTCTATATAAAATTTAAATAGTAGGAATTTTATTTGGAAAAGGCTTCACTTTTGAGTCACATAATCTCAAGAGATGGTATAGAAGTAGATCTATTAAAAAATGGGGCTATTGAATGTTTTCCTAAACTAACCATAGTGAATGTGTTCCATACTGTACATTGTTTAGATGAATTTTATTTTCAGTTTTTAGATAATCCCTCAAAAAAATATTATCATATGACTAAGTTAACATAGAAGGATTCCATGGTCCTCTAGTGAGATTAATGTGAGGAAAATGTCAATGACCAAAATAGATGGTATATCAATTCACCTAACCTTACAATACCCTATATTGAAGAATGGTTTGTGAAATATTGCGACACATCCATGTAGTTATTGGGATGTGTTCTTATAAATATCAACATGGTTATCACCTTTTCCATACGACTGTTGATAATCCATGGGAAAAAGTACCCAAAACATGATATGGAGTTAGAACTGGTAATCTATTCGTTAAATATATAGAGGTATTATATTTTTTGAGAAAAAGTGTGATATATATGCTGATCCAAAAAGTCTGAAATATATATTCAAATAAAAGGAGTCGAAAATGTTCAAATGAAGATGGATAGAGATGATAAATTATTTTGACAACTCAATACACTACCTCCCATGAAAAATGAACACGGTTGCTGATGATTTTAGTTTAAATGATCATGATATCTTATCAATTTTATGGACCTCAAAATATATAATATTTATTGATTTTAATAGATGAACCATGATATCTTAATGGAGGGATAACAATATTATCTTTATCACTTGAATTTTCAACCCTCTATCCCTGTGAAGAAAAAGGTGGATCACAATGAAGATGTAAAGGTGAAAAAGAAGGTTATAAATGTTCCAATGATTAACCTTGATGAGGAGGGAATGATAAGGTCCA
Source organism: Viscum album (assembly GCA_963277665.1). NCBI lineage: Eukaryota > Viridiplantae > Streptophyta > Magnoliopsida > Santalales > Viscaceae > Viscum > Viscum album. The sequence goes on along the minus strand of OY728129.1, from coordinate 880,263,538 downwards.
TAATCCATGTAAGAATACCATCTATATAAGATTTTATGAAGGATATGTTATAGTAAGCTTGCAGTTCTTCATTATATATTCATGTTCTAAATATGAATATATATAGGTACTTGAACAGATACTTTTGGAGGTATGGAATGAATAGTGAAATGTTATAATTTTTATCTTAGGTCTAGGTATTCTAGAAGTTTAATGGTGAAAGGAAAAATTCTACGTATATATTTCATCCTATACACATACCCAGATGGAAGTGGGAGAACTTCACAATGGATCATTTCATTAGACTCTATAAAAAGTATAAATGGTTTTATTAAATATGTTTGGTGGTTAATTTCCTTAATAAGTAAGAACACATAATTTATATCAGTTAATAATTCTCTATAGATAATATTTCTATGATATATATTAAGGACGTGGCATGGTTTCATGGAGTACCACATTCCAATGTATCTAATAAGGATCCAAGGATTACCCCAATGTTTTGGAGAATTTTTCAGAAATAACTTGATATATAATTTATTTTTAGTACAATATATCATTCTCAAAAATATGTTTTTTTCTAAATGATGAATTCAAATCATAGAGGATATGTTGAGATATTGTTCATTTAAATTCAATGGTGGTTGAGATAGACACATTAATCTAGTTACACATTATTAAAAATATATATTTCACTCAAGAATTCACATGTCTCTTTATGATTCTGTATATGGGATGAAACATAGAGCTAAATAATTCTAGGATGATGTTGGAGAAAGAATGTTATTCAGACTTGAGATTGCTGGAAAAATTGAATATACATATTGAACCATTCAATAGTATATCAACACTACACAAAGTTTGTAGAAAGATTATTCTTTTAATTGACAGTGTGATCTATAAATTAAATATGGTGAGATGGTGTTTCTATGAATCTCTCCCTAAAATAAGGTTATGAGATTCTGGAAGAAATAAGAACTAATCCCTAGGTATATTAGTCACTTTAAGATTACTGATTGTATCAGGATGGTAGAATATATCTTGGAAATTACTCTAAATATAAATCAATTATATGATGTGTTCCACATATCTATCATGATGAATTTCATAACTAACCCTTCATATGTACTGAACATAGAGGTCATACCGCTTGAAAATGATCGTTCATTAGAGGAACAACCAGTTGAAATTCTATACCGTACATAGAAAGTTTTATGAAAAAAGACTACTCACCGAGTAAATGTATTATGGATATATAAAAAATTATAATAATCTATGTGGGAGCTTGAGAATACGATTCAGTTCAAATATTTTCATTTTTATATTATAATGAAAAATTTTTAGGTGGAAATTCATTTTATGGGGGGTAGAATATAACACCCCAAGTGTTTTAAAGCCTTTTTTAACTAAAATTAATTTTTATTCCTTATAATTTATTCTAAACCATCTTAATATTTCTTTATATGATCTCAACATTATAATATTTCACTAAAAATAACACTTACTATTCTTGTGTAACCCACAACAATGAATTTATACAAAATAATATTTCATTATTATAATTATTTAAGTAAGATTTTTATATCATATACATTAAACAAAATACTATTATAAATAAAAACTTTTAAATATTATTTAAAATCGTTTCATATAAATAAAAAATATGGATAATAAAACATGTAATTTTTGTAAAGACATTAAATGATTGAAAATAATATTTCCTCATATCAACTTCTTTTTTGTCCTTATGTGAAAATAAAAATAAAAAATATATAAACACTTATAAATTTAATTTTTTAAAATAAAAATATTTTATTAATTCAAAATAAAAATATTATCTTTGTTTTAATTTTAGGGATTTTCCAAAAGCCTTCATTTTTGGATGAATAATAAATAATATTGAACATTAATATTCAAAATTTAATTTTCATCTAATTTATTTATGTAATAATATATTATTTAAATCCAGTTTTGAAATGTAATTAAATAAAATATAAATAAATTAATACAACATTTTTCATTGGAACCAAGTTTACATTGAAATTGGATATAAAAAATTTCAAACATTTGAAGCTTTTTTCTTAAAAAAACCCGATGTCAGGACACATTTGCAAGATTAAATTTAAATTAATTTCTATCAATTATGTGTTTAGAATTTAGAAAAAATGGATTCCATATATAGAGTAATATTATTTTGAATTTATGATAACATAAAAGTATTTTTTGAAAAAATATATTAGTGAATGTGATAAAAATTCATTACATTGATTAAGAGAAAAATTAGCTTAACAAAGAACTAAACCTTAAATTGAAGGACTAAAATGACCTAAAACATGAAAAAATTAAATTTTCCGTTACTATGTTGAACCTATAGTCCCTTTTTCTCGTTTTTACCATTATTTGAACCTATCGATATAAAAAATATGAGGGTTCAATTCATTTTTTAAAAATGTACAATAATTTCATTCCTCCTCCACAATAAAAATAATCAAACAAATCCACCTTATTCTCACCAATAAATCACTTTGGCTCACCAATTATGACCATATCCCCTCCCAAAATTCCTCCCTTAAATAAATAATCCATTATTTGGGATGAAACCCATTCATGGAATCCCTTAGGTGTTAATGAAGTAGAGTTATCAAAACAAAGTGACATCCATCCTCACCCAATTTTGTTTTATTTTCATTATTCGTCCCCTGATATATTTTTAGTCCATGAATATATAATAACCACAATATCCTAAATATAATAATATTTTATTATGATAATGTTTCATCATACACCTACACACACTTCCATCAAATAATAAACAAACTTACCATCCTTATGTTCAACGAACGACAACCCCATGAAACGATGTTCTTTGTTTTTCCATTACCACATGTTATGTTTAGGAATTACGATGGAAAATCTATTATTAAATGATATATAAGATTTATTGATTATTTTGTAATTCTTATATAATAAATTTCTCCATTATTTCTATTTCATGTTAATATGATATATTCATTTGTAGACGTGTGGACTACTGCCTCCTCGAAGCGATGTGATTATTTCACACTATACATGGGATGTATTTGTTATGAGATTATTAAACATATATGATATATATGAAATAATAATTATACTATAATTTTAATGTTTATATCTATATAAATATATTTCATTAAATTTCTTTCTATCCAAAAGACAATAAAATGGAAATAATGATCAAATTTACATACGACATACCATCTCCATGAATAATGTATTTCATTATCTATTTATGAATTTAATATATTATTATAAATAAATATATACTGCATATATATATATAATTATATAATGTTTTAAATTCTGAAAATCCTTATATATGTATTTGTAAAAAATGTAACAAATTAAGACAGATGCAACAAACATAGCGGTTATTACTCGATGCACAACCACAACATGGTATTGTTAACAAATGGGAAATATAAAGTCATATGTAAAATAATATATGATATTATATATAATAATATGTTTTTTTGGTATAAGTATAATAAAATTATTTTAATTATATAGTTTTTAAATAGATATGATGAGATTCAAGATATAAGGAAAGGGTATTTTTAGTCAGATTTTTATTTCTTTGAGATTTATTCCCTCTTAACCAGTTGTTTATTTTCTGTGGTGTATATATTTACCATGATTGTATTATATTATAAATATCAAAATATGAATGGGTATTTTCATATCCATTTTATTATATCATTTTCAAGGGGTTTGTATTTCGAATTTTCCTAAATAAATAAAGTAATTTGGTCTCAATTTTCCTTCATTGAGACACATGCAATGTTGTGCACCAATATTCTTTTACATGGTGTATAAACTAACCTTTTAAAAGTTTTATAATGAATCTGAATATTTTCATTATATTTTATGCCTCATCTAATTTCATTTTATTTCATGGTGATTCTGATTCATTATTACCAAGTGGAAAGAGTTTATTGCAAGATTCTCATCGTTTAAGGGGATTGTTTACGATTATGCTCTCATTGATAAACTATTTCAACCCATCATTATAGAAAACTAATGAAATCTCTTTTAACATGCTTAGTAATTATGTATTCATGTATTAGTACCATTTTTAAAAAAAAATTATTTATGATATTGAACAAAATGGTTTTATGAAAATATGGAATCATCTATTGCTTTTGTCAAATACGTTTTTATTTGAAATCCATGTTTTAAATTTTTTTTTCAAAAATGAAATTAGAATTTTATTTTTGTATAATTTTAAAGAAAAATGAATTTAAAATTTTAATGTTCTTAAAATCATCCATTAAAAAAATTCATTATAATTTTGAAAAAATAAATTTAATTTTGTTTTCACGTTTCAAAAATAATTTTCGAAATAATAAATGATATTTTTCTCTACAAATGATTTTAAAAGATATTATGAAATTATATTCCATCTTAGATAACATAAATTGGTGTTAGTCATTCCATTTTTAGGCAATGATCCAAATGTTCCATACCAATTATTTATAGGAATGTTTTATATGTTGGTAGAAAGATGTTTATGAAACATGTTTCTCTTTCATGAGTTACATACAAATGGAACCAGATTCATTTAGCAGGTTTTTCATTGATGAAATGATTATGAAACCTATCACTTTATAAAAAGTTAATGATATTATTAAAAATTTATGACACCCATTTCATTTCATGTGTTACGACATGAGTTGTACAATCTTGTGGAACATGATTGTATGGTTTTATTATGAGAAAAGGGGGCCTATATCTCCCTCAAATGCATTTATTAAAGATTTATATCTAATGAGATAATAATGGGAATCAATTCAAAAATAATGATTCCTCTATAGAATATAGGGAAAAATGATCCACTATGTGAATATTAGGAAACCTGATCTACTATATGAAAATTGGGAAACCTCATCCACTATGGGATTATGGGAAAACCATATCCATTACAAGGAAGGATCTATGAATGGGGATGTAGGTGTTTCCCCCAATAAGATACTTGTTATGTCTTATCAATGTGACGTGACATTAAGCTAATGGTTTTACTTGTTTATATGTCTACCAAAATTCCATTTCTTATTCATATGTTATGTATTCATGGATTATTCTATTTATTTCATTATTATTCATGTCTTATGAGCTAACAATTATTGTGCCATGATTCATGTTAATGTTCTTTTATAAAAAAGATATGATATTCTAATATTATGGTCACTTTCTCATACCATTATGATCATGTTTATGTATATATATCTTCTTTTTTTACCCTTACTGAGCATTTGAGATCACTCTTTTTTATGATTCCTTTCCACATGTTATGAAGATATGTATTATATATTATATTTCTGATAAATGAGCTAGTCATAAGGACCTAGTGGGATATAATTTTCATTAATTATATAATAGTGTTTATGTTTCTATGTTTCCAAAGACACTAAACTAGTACGATCATTGTCTATCTAATTATTAAATATAATAATTATTACAAAAATTGATTTAATGATAATTCTTGAAAATTAAGGGTCATTATAAATTGTTCTTTACTATATATCTATGATATGTAATAATTAGAATTGGAATTATGGGAAATATATGATTAATTTATGTTATACCCTTTTACATTCTTGATCTCACAAGAATCTGGACATTCAACATGCTCACCCACCAACTTGGTCTCAGGTACACAAAATATTCCATGTATCCCTCTAGAAGAAGTACATAGAAAGTTAATAAAAATTCATGAATTTGTATGTGATAAATTTTTTGAATTTTATATCTTATTTGAAGTATCTAGTGAATATTTTTTTTCATATAAACATTTTTCTATGCATCATGAATACTCACTATGACAATGTTTCATAGAAAAATCATATGTAGGAGGATGAAAAATTGGAACTATCAAATTCCCTAAAATATAAGTATCAAAATATATTTTCATCATGGTGGTTAATTTGATATTTTGACCTAGAAATTCATTACTGGATATATAATATATCAACATAGAATTTTATTATTGGAATCTCAATTCTTATCATATAAATGAGTAATATTTAGTAATTTAATATTATATAATTCACATATACAAGATGATAGAACCAAAAAATATTATTATATTTAATTCAACTTAAAATTTATTTTATAAACGTAACCAATTAAATAATAATCATTATAATGTATTATAATATAAAAAGTATGTCAACTATTGAAAAAGATTTGGATTTAAGGACACTCTTGAAGGATTATATACATAAACAACATTATTGAAATTTTAAAAAAATTATTATTTCAATTTCATAATTTGAAAAGAAAATATATAAATTTTATATAAAATAGATAGGAGTTAATAATTTATAAAATAATAGATATATATAGAATGATTGAAATCCACATGACCATTTTACATCTTACCATTGGAATTAAAATCATACCGCTAGAAATCGTACCATAACTGTTTGAATTATAACCACTTCTATATTATTGTATTATAATATATAGTTATCTTATAATAAGAGAATACTGATAAATTATATCATTATATAATTAATAAAATTTTTTAAAAATGAAAAAGTATTTTTTTTTGTAATTTTTCAAAAAAATATGTTTTATTTAAATTATTATTATAATTATAAAAATTAAATAGAATGATTATATTTATGAAATTGATTAAAAAAATAATATTTTATGTCATATTTCACATTAAATTATTTTATTAATTCATAATTAAATATTGATTGGGTTTAAAAATTAATTATAATATAAAAATTGTATTTTACTAAGAAATAAATAATTTATTTAAAAATGAAACTTTATATATTTAGAAAATTATTGAAATTTTTTTTATTTCAATTACTGAATATAAATATTAAAAAATAGGTATATTTAATTTTAGTACTTTCGAATATAAATGAATTTATTTTTAATAGTGAAATAATATAAAATAATATATTTAACATTATATGAAAAATAAATGAATACCGAAGTTATGGATACCGAAAAAGTCATTATCATGAACTCACCTACAGGAATTGTTGTATATATTTTCAAGAAAAACCAAAATTGGTAGTCCTGAGTAAAAATAAAAAATTATGAATATTAAATTCAAAATATCACCTATCCATCCTTTGTAAATACCATACATCGACACACATTCTACTCACATATTATAAAAAATTGATTTTTTAATATATCTACCTATTTCTCTTGTAAAATTGATCCCTCTAATCATTGTAGTGTTTGTCTCACCAAAAGGAAAAACCAAGGTTACAAAATTTCTATTTTATGAGATGAAATTAAATGATAAAATATTTGGAATCTATCTATTTTAGAGTCATATATTCTTCATCGTACACATGATTTTCATTATAAAACATTTAATAATTAATCCAATATATAGAAATATATTTTAATTATAATGTAAATTTTTAATAGAATTTCCCTCACCAAGAAAATTTTAATTTCATTCAAAATGGAAATAATTATGCACATTATTGTCAGTTCACAATATCCATGAAGAAAAAACATTATTCTTAACCTCTACCTTCATGTATTTTTTTAATAAATTGTTTATGTTGAAACATTATGTAAAAAAATATATTATATATATTTTTCACACATATAAGATATTAATAGTCATATGGACAAACAAATCCAGGTATGTTCAATTTGGTGGGAAAAGATAGCATATTTGAATTAGTGAAAAACCAAAATATTTTGATCTATATAAAAAATGTGGGTTTTAATACTTTTTTACATTTACATCCATTTAAAACCCATAAAATTACATTTACAATATATCATCACAATTAGAGTGTTATTGAACCATACCATATGAAGTCTTATAATTACATAAAATCTAGTATGACCTAAAAACTACATAATGAACATCAACTAGAAATTAATGTAATCATAATATTATAATATATTTATAAAAATATATAAATGAAAGTTAATAATTTTTATATATCAGAAAAAGGGTCTTCTAAATCCATATTAAAAATATTTAATTTATTATTCTTGATGTTTTATGAATGTTTTGAGAATTTCATAAACAATATTAAGAGAACTCTCTAAACCACCCCTACTCAATAGTTTGGAATTTTCAATCTATACCTCACTTTATATCAAAATTTTGTTGATAAATACCTCATATTATATATATATTGTCGATAGATGTATAAATTTGTAATCCCTATTTTTGGTGATAAAAATTCATTAATGTTCCCTTCCCAATTCATTCCATTAAGAATCCCTCATTATAACTATAGAGACCCTATATTTTAAAACATAAAAATTATATAACTTTTGCAAAATACCTAGAAGTTATAAAATCAGGAACACAAATACCGTAATTATTCTAGTGACTTTGGAAACATGGGAACATAAACAGTGGTACATAAATGACCTACATTATCTCCCACTAGTTCTTCATGACTAAATCCCTTCTTACACACCTCAAAAATAATAAATATCATCATAACATGGGGTAAATAAAAAATAATATAGGGTGAGATTAGATGCTCAGTAAGGGTAAATAAGGGAGTCATTTGAGAATGAACATGAGAAAAATGGTATGGGAACCTGAAAATGAAAATAGATGATCAATTTATGAAATAAATGAATATAACATGAATCATGAAATTATTATTATTATTTTATATGACATGAATCATAATGAAATAATGATATTTATCCATGAAAGCATTACATAGGAATAACATATTGATTTTTTTCATACACATAAGCATATAATATGTTTTCCGTAGTATCCAAGGTATCAATATCAATACCATATTGGTAGTATTGGTTAACTACCCATACCATCTTATTAGAAATGGTTAACTCCCATTTCCATCTAGGAAGCATGATTTCACTCATCATACCATCTTGATAGTCATGGTTTACTCCCATGTCTATATTAGTTGTAAAGGTTCATTCCCAATACCATATTACTCTATCATGAGATATAAATTGTTTCCCAATGCATGGGTAGAATATATAGGTATCACCTATCTCAAAGTGAAATCATTCATACATGTCCCACATGTTCATAAATAGTTATAACATAAAACATGAAATTAAATGGGTATTATAAGCATGTAGTCATATCATAACCTGTGGAAATAGATAGATTTCATATTCATTTCATTATAAATATAACTTGAGGAATGAACAGAGGTTAAAAAGCATATTAACTATTAAAGAGAAAGGAGTTTCATAAACATAATTCCATAAAAACATAACCAAATCACAGAATTAATATGAATGGAATCATTGAATAATTTCACCAAAAAGAAAATATTTACACCAATGGATTTTAAATTAGATGGTAAATACTTTTCTATGATATTTGAAAAGATTTTATAAGGAAAATATTCTTTGCTTTTTGAAAAATACATTTCATGACAAAAAACTTTTAAAAGAATATTTTTTTAAAATAGCACATAAATATTTTAATAAAATCTTTTAAAAAAATAATAAAATTAAAATCCTTCTAAATGAAAATGGTCATCATTTGGTGTTTGAAAACATTTTTTAAAACATATTTCAAATCATTTTTGAAAACTTTGTTTTTTTAAAATAATATAATTTTTACCGAAGGAAGATAAATGTTAATATTTTACATCAAAACATTATATTTTGTACCAAAGAGAGTAAAAATAGGTACTGAGACATGAGTATATGTTTAATAAATATAGTGTAATGAAACACCTTTATATTCTTGATACATGGATCAAAATAATTCCTAAAAAGAAGCCTAAATTTAAATAATCTCGAAAAGTGATAAGATTGCCTCAATTTACTCTTAGAACATTGTAACATGGAATCATACTAATAATGTATGAAAATTAAATTACATTTAGAATAAAATACCATATAAATAATTAAATTCATGATATAACATTTAAAATGGTACTATATACACCTCAAAAAAGTGTTTTGGTGTATATTTCACCATGACTCTCAAAGAAGATAAATTGAGACATAACATTTTTACTGATTTGGAAACATTTGAAACATAAACCCTATAAATGAATTCTCATAAAATTGATATGTTAATACACATAAATTTAGGTTTAAGATACATATAATACAATCCTTGGTTGTGTATACACCACAAAAAAATGAAATAGTGGTGAACCTATAATGTATCTCAAGGGAATAAAAAGTGAGAATAAATCCCTTCACCTCGTGTCTTGAGTCACTTAGTACTCATAAAATATTCATATATGATAAATATATAATTATTATACATAATTTAAAAAATATTATTCTTATACATAATACCAAATATGGTTCTATTATGACATTATATTACACTCTTGTGAATAATATTATGTCATTGTTTCACTTTGGGTAGTATTTACTTTTGTCTTCTCAAGTTTCTTAATTTTTTATATCATTGGTACTTATACATATATTATGATTAAAAATTTAAATCAAGATATTAATATAATTATTATCTATTATATTAATTTTATTGTAGTCCATATCATAATGATATATGAAATGGAATACACCGTTCATAAAGATCGTAAGCCATATAAAGTTCTGAATGTTGTTTCCATTTTTAATTGTCGTATTGAAATAACAAATGAAACTAAATTATAATTATATATATATTATAAAATTATAGTATTTTTTTAATTATATATATATACATATAATATAATTTCACTAAAAACATTTTTTAAACATTCCATTTATTGTGTGGATGAATCACATCGCTTGGGGGGGGGGGGGGGGGTCAGTCCACACTTCCTCCAAATAAATTATCATAATTACTCCCAAAGAAATGTAATAATATATCTATTTTATAATTAAAAAAGAAGATTTAATAAATGATAAATATAATATATGACATATATAATCATATTTCCCTTCATAATTTACTCTATGAATGGAATAAAAGGAGAAATGAACAATTGTTGTATACTGAGGCAGTAGTTCGCCGTACACCTAAAAAGTATGTTCGATATCCATTAAATTGATGTCTGTATAAGTGAAAGTCAATACCAATGAAAAAATATCGTAGTATATTAATAATACCTTGGTTTTCATAAAAATAATTTATGAATAGAGTTGAGGGGGTGTAGATGTAAAATAAAGGAAAAGATCTTGAGAGAAGACATTACTTCTTAATCAAGTAAGTCCTTTAGAATTGTTCAAAAAAGATTATTTAAGTTACCTTCATCCTAATAGAAGGATTATATTAGGAAATAGGGATGTTTGGAGCTTATTTAAGAATATTTTTGGTGAGACAAGGGTCTTTATCCATTTGAGGAAGTTGTTAGAGGTGTTGGACTTTAATAGGGAAGGGAAAGGACACACATGGCAGTTTTGAAAACATGTTAGTTATAAAATGGGTTTTACCTAAAAATCAATTAAAAACAAAGTAAACTCAACAAAATAATGTTAACGGCGGAATAATTTCACGAAAATTGGAGTTTGACAATATTATAGGTCATTTTGGTTCATATATTTAAGTTTAGTTCTTTATTGACCAATTTTTCAATTAATTGATGTGATTTATTTTAATCACTTTTAGTAATCATTTTGGTAAAAAATAGAGTCAAAATTAGTAGAAATATTTAATTATGATTATTTAAAATATTTAATTCAATTTTACTAATTATGATCACAAAATTGGTAGAAATTAATTTAAAATTAATCACGCAGTAGGGTCGATAATGCATGGTTTTAAAGTAAAAAGTGATCAAAAGTTTGCTATGTTCCAAAATCTAATTTCGATTTTAAACTGGTTCCAATGACCAAAATTTTATTAATTGATACATATTTTATTTAATTAAACTATTAAACCAAATAAAAATATATTTATTCCTTCAAAATAAAATTAATTAAAAATATTTTTTGAATTATAATATGTTATTCTTCACTATTCATCAACAAATGAAGTTTTTCAATAAAATTAAAAAAATAACTCTATGTTAATTTAGAAATTATAAATTAAAAAATATATTATATTTTAAAAAATTAAATATCTAAATGATTTTAAAATTAATTTTATTAAATTTTACATATGGACATTCAAAACAGTTCAATCGAGAAATAAATATTTTTAAATGTAGATGAAATTTACCAAAAACCATATATTTTATTATCAATATGTTTTTTATATAAATTAGATATAAAAAATATTTTAGAAGTAGTTATTAATATTCATATAACATAATTTAAAGGATAGGTTATAATTATCTCAATTAAAGAATTATTATCTAAAGTGATGTTTCGTAGAAACGCAATGTTCTGTGTTTTATTCACCAACTCAGTGTTGCATGACTCATACACCAAGTGAGGGATATGATTAGTTAGTTACATTTGATATAAATCTCTTAATTATTTAATTTATTGATTTAAATTACTGTTTGATGTATTAAAAAATGAACAATAAAAACTCAGGGTGTTACATTCTACCCCTGTGAAAAGAAAATTGATCCCTCTAAATTCATCACTCATGTATAAAAATGAGGATACTTCTATTTAATCATATACTAAAGTACCTTTGTAGCTTCTTATAACTGGTGATTTCTCTAAAACTCATTTACTATGTCTGTGGACATGTTTCGTAGATCTTTCTCTGATCAGTCTAGAATTTCAGGAGCTTGTTCCTTATAAGAAATATCCTACTCTAGTGGTATGACCACTGATTTAAGCACATGTGACGGTGAGGTATGTACTTCTTTTGGATATTTACATGGAATATATAATGGACTTGATATATATATTGATGATGTTACAAGTGATATGCTACTGTATGGATACGATCTAGAATCTAAAATGGACCAATATAAATAGGTCTTATTTTCCCTTCCTTCTAGAATATCATAAAATTATTCTATGGTGAGATTCATAGAAACACATTTTCACTAACATTAACTTCTGGATCACACCAATGGTTATCAACATAACCTTTCTTCAAACATTGATCTGCTTGTATATACTTTTTAATCATTCTATCATTCTTTAAAATTTCATCAGTGATATCTGGTCCCAATAGATTTTTTTCTCCAACCATATCTATCACATTTTATCCCTATATTTCTCCCTCTACAGGGATTCAAATAGTTCCATATGAATGATTGAGTGAATATATTTTTGTAATAAATCTCATATTGGGGAAGTTGTTGATTCCAAACCAATTAAAAATATAATAAAAAATATCTAAACATATCCTCTAGGTAATGAAAATTTGTTTTATAATATCCAACTATGTGGGGATGATAAGTTGTGATAAAATTTAATTCAGTGTCAAGTGCTTGCTGAAGACATCGCAAGAACATTTTGGTCATCCACATATCTCTATCTGATACAATATAATTTCATACTCCTAGAAACATTATGAATTCATTAATATATATCAATGAATTATAATCCAAATATAAATATTCTATAATAAATATGATGTTTGATTGTATGGTATGGTGATTGACTACTACCCTTATAGAATTAAACTCTTTGAGATTTTCATTTGTCCAACAACCAAATCCATAGTGATGTTATCCAATTTCCATTTCAGTATGGATAGTGGATTCAATTTCCCTTTATAATTCATTCTTTCATCATTAACCTGATGTAATTCCAATCACTGTGACACAAAATCTGTGATATCTCCCTTTATTCCATACCACCAGAAGTATTATATAACAACCATGATCATTATTACACACATAAAAATTATTTATAACATAAATTATTCATTTGATGCAATATATAATATTTATTGGTCTAGTGTATATGGGGCTTAGGAACATCACATAATGACTTAAAACATGAAACACAACATCTTTATTGAATACATTCTTTACATGACCACCACATTCCCTCGTACTTAGCATTGCATGGGATAACTTGAGGACATGCATATGAAAAGGGAAGATATAAATTCTTGTAAGGAAGTAAACATGGAATATAATGAAGATTACAATACATGTTAGTAAATAGGCATATCAATGGAGTTAAAGAGAAACATGAACATAAAGGCATGATATAACATGATTATCAAAACATGGAAATGTGGCAACAACACTAACATTAGATTAGCATGAGCCATGGCTCATTGCCAATAAAGCATGAGAAAAACCTCATTTCACTTCAGTTATCATGATTAAATCATAATTTACCTTGAATTTTCATGATTAAATCATCATTTAACTTAAGGTATCATGATACTAATCTTTACCCAATCCATTAGAGTTCTATCAAGGCATTCCCTTCTTAATCAATTCATTTCATGCATAAGTGCGCCACATGGATCATAACCCATGGGTTCATTTAACATAATAATTTATTTCAAGATAATGGAATGTGTAATTAATAAATGAAAAAATATAATAAATAAGTAAATTTTCATAAAGTGAATACCCTTGATAGAGAAATGGGTATGGTATTCACTACAAAATGACTTTGGCTTGGAAAATCACACTGCAATTTTGACAGCGTAACGATGTGATTTAAGAACTAAAAAAATGGTTGAGGAGAGAGAAAGGGTTTTATCATCAAATTTACATGAAATTTGATGTAAGGGGGTTATATAGATATATATCCCATGATAAATAATGAAATTTGAATCATAATACAAATGAATTTATTGAATTTTAATGAGGAGAGAGAAATTATGTATGGCTTTTCAGCATGGTAAAAGGTGTAAATTGGAGGAATTAATGAGAGATAAAGGGTATTATTATCATTAAAACGAAAATAGGGAAAAATGGGAGATGTTAGGAATCATACCCCAACATTTATAATTTAAATAAAAAGGGTATAACAAAAATAATAAACTAGGATAAAAAAAGATGGAAGGAATACCCTACTTGGAAGTGTGACCCCAAAGGCATAGGAGAGGTTTGTGAGAGGCCCCTTGGGGACTTGGGGAGCCTCGGAAGGATTATAGAAAGAGGATGGCGGAGTTTGGACAAACACAAAAGGATATAAGTGAAGCGGATGTAAGAGCCTGTGTGGATTTATATTGGAAATGATAGGGAAATCTGTATTATTTTGGTTTGGGACACCACACATTTAACTAATCAAAACCACAGACCAATCCACAGTTTTTTCCCATTATTTTTTCCAAAGGGGAGTGGAAGAAAATATTCTACAAGGAAAATGGCCACGCTTTTTAAAATATCATTCCTACTTTTGTGGGGTTGAATCACACTCTGAGGGAAATGATAAAATGTTTTATAAGTCTTGGACAGTTCACAAAGGCCTTTTAAAATAGATAAAATTAATAAAAAATAACATTATTTTAAGGATAAAACATATATTGTCCCAACATATAATATATAATATTTCATTTCATCACTATTGGGTCATTATGATGTCATAAAACACATTATATATTTAAAGAGTATTTTTATTTTCCCAAATATTCAACTATGTCAAAAAATTATGAAAAATTCACCATTGGTTAATTTCGACGTCCTAATTTAAAAAAATATTCATTTTATCTAAATAATTGTCTAAATATTTGAATTTTTTACTTTTAAAATAAAAACATACATTTATCGAAAATTCATGGGTTTTGACAAAAATAGCATTAAAACCTTTATAAAAATCAGAAATATATTCCTAATAAATATAGGATCATTTATATAATATAAAAATAAATTTACTAATAATATTTAATTAAAATATATTTTAATTAAAAAATCAATTAATTCACCACAATAGATTTCTAAATTAACTACAATCATTTTTTATTTAAAAACTTTTTACAAAGTAACAACAATAAAATAAATGTATATTATCTGTAAGAAATGATGTTCATAATCATAGTATTTGGATATTGATACAAAACCCCTTATAACACCCGTATGAGACCGAAGGGTAAGGTGTGTGATGATGAAAAACTCTTAGGGTGGCTCAGACAACATCGCTTGAGTGGTAATCTATATCAACTTCCACTTCTCTCGTATGAGGTTCTATTCGTGCTTAACATGTCGATGCTCGACTTGGGGTTGGTCAAGAGTAAAGCCCAATGACGCCAACTTTGTTCCGGGCTCTGAAAAATGGTCTTCGTATGGGGAAAGTCTACTGGATGAGGCCATCACTTCCTTTGTATAGGTAAATTGGATTTTTTAAATCCTTATATTTATACTAATCATGTAAACAATGTTCAATGGATATATTAGAAATGGTGATAATTCATTCCAGTATTTTAAAATCCTATAACATAAAACCAAATAAGTGAATAATTTATATAACTGTTTTATATAATAAGACATTTAATTATATCAAGGAGAATTATCATTAATGATTTTTTTTGTCGTTGCAATATTCCACCATTAAGAAATTTCTCCCCTGAAATTTCCTTTTCTCACAATAAAACAGATTGTGTAATTATGCATCATCACTTCCTTGGTTTCCCACTTTGCATCTTTAAACATGTGGTTTCCCCACAATACCTTGACGAGGGGAATTATCTCATTTCATAGAATATTTTAACTATGATATAAGATCTTCACTGGTTTCCCCTTGTAAGAAAGATCATCCTCTAACTTTATTATCTCTGAAGAGGGTAAATGTGAAGGGACTAGTATGTACTTTCTTAAGAGGGATACATGAAATACATTATGCACTTTGGCCATAGTGGGTGGAAGTTATATTCTATATGCCACAACCCTGACATGATCAAACATCTCAAATGGTCTAGAGTACCTCAAACATCACATCACATTCTTTCCAAACCACATGATCTTCTTCCACAAAGATATGTGTAGAAATACCATGTCTCCAATATTGAACTCAAGGTCTCATTAATAATTATCTGCATAACTCTTTTGTTGACTTTGAGCTACTTTGATATGATGCTGAATGGTATTCACCTTCTCCACCATTTATTCGACCATTTCAGGTCCTAGCTACTGATTCACCCCAAATTCATTCCAACACACCAGTGTTCTGCACCTTTTCCCATAAAGAGATTCATAAGGATCCATTTGGATGATTGATTGGAAACTACTATTGTAGGAGAATTCAACCTGTGGAAGATGCTGGTCTCATCATCCTATGAAGTCCATATAACATGACCTTAACATATCATCCATTGTATGAATTTTTCACTCAGATTGGCCAACAGTTTGAGGCTGATAGGCCGTACTAAAGTTGAGTTCTATTCAAAGATAATTTTGGAGAATTTTCCAGAACATTTAGGTGAATCTTGGATCACGATTAGATACAATAGATATTGGTACTCCATGCAGACTTACCATTTCAATGATGTAAATCCATGAATTTTGATCCAGTGATAAGTCCTCTCGAATCAATGTAAAGTGAGTTGTCTTTGTAATATGATCCACAACAACCCATATAGAATTGTGTCCACTGGATTTTCGTAAAATTATAGTGACAATGTCCATGGAAATGTAATCCCACTTCCATGTTGGTATGGGTAGTGGTTTCGTAATCCCCTATGAATTTTTCCTCTAATCCTTCACTTTCTGACATACCAGGCACTTTGATTTATATTTATCAATATCCATTTTCATATTGTCCCACCAAATTTTTTCATTGTTTTCTTTATACATCTTTGTACTGATCGGGTGAATAGAGAAGGTTGATCTATCTTCATTATTCATAAGCTTCTTACTTATCTCTGGATCGTATGGTACACAGAATCTTGACACAAATCTCATAATTCCATCATTGTCAACCACAGACATTGAGGATTACCCATTTCTTATAGATTCCACCCTTTTAATTATTTCCACATCCTTTCATTGAGAAAACTTTATTTTCTCCATGAGAGACGGTTGAGCAATAATTTGAGAAAGGATTGATGATGTTCCTCAATTAATGATTTCCATGTCTATCCTCTGCAAGTCTATGAATATTGGATCCATTTGAATTCTCATCATTTATAAAGAGATTATATCCTTTCTACATAGAGTATCCATCACCTCATTTTCCGTACCATGATGGTAGTGGATTAAACAGTAATAATCCTTGATTAGTTCTATCTATCTTTGTTAGTGCATATTAATATCTTTTTGTGTGAATATATATTTGAGGCTGTTGTGATCTGTATATATCTCAAAATTCTTTCTATAGAGATAATTTCTCCATATTTTCAATGAAAATATCACAACCTCCAACTCAAGATCATGTGTGGGATAGTTTTTCTGATGGATTTTCAGTGCCTTGAGGCATAATTATCACTTTATCATTCTGCATCAACACGCAACCCATTCCCTTCTTCTAAGAATCACTAAATACCTCAAAAATTTATCCACATGTGGGTAATGTGGGAACAAGAGAAATTATAAGACTCTTATTAAACTCCATGAAGTTTTATTCACATTCAACACTCAAAGAAAACATGAATCTTTTCTGAGTTATCAGGATAATAGGGTTATACAATCATGAGAAATTTCTCAGAAATCAGAGACAATATCCAGCTAAACCCAAGAAGATTCAGATATCCATTACTGAGGTTTTCTTCGACCATCCTTATATTATAGTTTTCTTATAGGGTTCCATATATATCCCATTACATGTGATGACATGACCCAATAATGAGGCCTCCTTAAACCAGAACTCACACTTTCTATACTTTTCATAGAGATTCTCCTTTTTCAAGGTCTCTAGTAAAGTTCTTAGATTCTCCTCAGGCTTCTCTTTGGTTTTGGAGTATATTAAAATCTCATCTATGAAGACTACAACAAATTTTTCAAGGTAATCCCTAAAGACTCCATTCATCAAGTCTATAAATATTTATAGAGAATTAGTGAGTCCTAAAGGTATTACTATGAATATATAGTGCATGTATCTTGTATGAAAATAAATCATGGGGATATCTTCCTTCTCCACCCTTTCTTGATAAAATCCTTTCCAAAAATCCACCTTGAAGAAGCATTATGCTCCACCTAGCTAATTGAAAAATTCATCAATTTTTGGTAGAGGATACTTGTTCTTTACCATGATTTTGTTTAGCTCACGAAAATCAATGCAAAGGCGCAATTACCCATCGTTCTTCTTAATGAAGATGACTGTTGCACCACATGGTGAAGCACTTGGGCGTATAAACCCATTATCCAGATTCCCATGTAGTTGTTTTTTCAGATCCTCAAGCTCCACAAAATCCATTCTATACGGAGTCTTTGATATTGGCAACACCCAAAGATTATGATCAATTTAGTATTCAACATCTCTTCTAGGAGGAAGACCATATAATTCCTCAGGAAAAACTCCAGTGAATTCCCTCACAATTGGCATGTCTTCAAGGATAGTTTCGTCCTTAGATTCGTGCATCTGAGCTAGATACGCATGTTCATAGGTATGAAATATACACACTTGAGATGAAGTAGATAAAGAAGATTCATCTTTCTCCTTGCACTTTTATTGAATTGGGGGTCTATTATCCATATAGAGAGTGATTTCCCTCTCACAGAAATTTATGTTGGATATATATAAGCAAATCCAATACATGCAAAGAATTGCATCAAATTCCAATAGAGGGAGTATTATTAGGTTCACTGGGAAGTCCAATACAGCGATTATAAGAGTGGAGGAGTTATATTCATGGGATGAAATCATCTCCCCATCTGTCGTACTCATCAAAATCATTAGTTACTTGATTTTTGGTGGTGTTTATATTGTGTTACTAAATGTTAGGGATATACAAGAATGTGTAAAACCAGAATCAAAATGTACATTCGCTATTCTTGAATGAATAACTAGAGTACCTCTAACCACTTCATTGTCGGGGTTCACATCAGTGATAGGGATGGAGAAAGCTTATCCTTTTTACCATGGATGATGTCAGTTGCCTCTGAAAACCCTTATCATAGGGAACTGATTTTCAAGTTGCCCTGGTTCATTGCAGTTAATGAAATGAACAACGCATTGATGGTCAAGTGGAGTGTTCCTCTACTATGTTGATGTTGGGAGTTTTTCTTATCAGCATTTAATGTCTAGGTGCCCTTCACGTCCAGACCTAAAGCATTTCCTTATCCCTTTCAGGCAATTTATGGGGTATTTCATTTGACACCATTGGCAAGTGGGGTGCTGGATTTTCAAATCATCGTTGGATTTATCCATCAGTCCACCGAAATTGAAGTCCACCTTATGCTTATTGTCCCCATGATACCCCTAATATTCTCTGATCTCCATTTCAAACATGAGGGAACATTGGACAATTTTTTCATAGTGGTCGAAGTCATGGATCATCCAGGCTATTCGCTGGCCAGGTTTCATCCCACTAAAAAAGCGGCCATCCTTACATTCTGGGGTAATGATAAAGTTGAAGGCGTATTGTGAAATCCTTATAATTTTTTCCTCATATTCTCAGATGGATTCTCTTTCTTTTTACATGAGGTTATGGAAGTCCCTTTCTATATTAAGCTGGAGGGTGAGAGGAAAATATGTATCAAAAAACATTTTTCGAAAATCCACCAATTCTAATTCCTCAATCTCCTCCTCAAGCTTCATATTTTTTATCAATTTTGACCATTAATTATCTCCACGCTCTATATTATAAGTATCCAGAAGAACCTTCACTTGTTCGAAACATTGAAGTACGGATAATATCTTTTCAATAGAGTTGATCAATTGTTCGGAGATTAAGGGATCAGATGATCCATTAAAAGTTGGAGGTCTTGATCTCCAGAATATCTCTATTGAGACTTGTTCATTCTTATGGGGGGGGGGGGGTGAACATTCATTTGGATGCATTCTTCTATTCAAAGTAATAGTTAATTGATATATTATCGTGACAGTGTTCATTATTCCTGCTCCCATCAGACTGGGCATCTCACTAGAATAGTCATCACATTGATCTTCACATCAGTTGTTTCCACAAGTCCCCATATTATTGACCATTGGCTGGAATAAAAGTAAATTTAGGGGTCACACATAAAGTTTAATCCAAAGAAAAAAATGAATGACTTATAAATAACTTTTATTTCCTTAACTTATGAATCTATAGGCTTCAATCTATGTTATCCATGATCTACTTTCTAAAATATATTTTTAGGGGAATTTTTATATTCCCTTAACAATGGTTCATACAAAGCTTCTGAGATTACCAAAGCATATCCCCATGAGTATCGTAATAAAGAGTGCATCAAGGATTGTTGTCATGTACCAAAATACCTTGGGTCATGCCCGGTAATCCTTGTCGGAGTTTTCACCCCTAAGTACATTTGTGCCAGAGCTTCCTATACCTTCTTGTATCGAAAAACGAATATATTTTCATGATAAACCACCTACTCAATACTCAACAAAACATAATATTGTTTTTTATTCTTAGTCTTATCTCTATGGATTTCTCTAGTGTTTTATAATCCTAATCCCAAAAATAACTAAACCTATCCTCTGATACCAATAATAAAAACTCTGCTCTTTACTACACACTAAATAATGATTTATTAAAAAAACTATTCACTTCATAGAACATATAATATCAATACGTATAGTGTATTTGGGGATTAGGAATATTAGATAACAAATTAAAACATGAAACACAACATCTTTATTCATAACATCCTTTACAAGACCACTACATTCTCTGATATATAGCATTGCTGGGATAACTTGAGGACATGCATATAAAAAGGTGAGCCATAAATCCTAGTAACGGAGTAAACAAGGCATAAAATAAATATTATAATACATTTCTTCCAATAGTCACATCAATAGAGTGTAAGAGAAACATGAACATAAAGGTATGATATAGAATGATTATCATAACATGGAAATGTGGCAACAAAACTTAACATGGAATAAGCATGAGCCAAGACTCATTGCACATTGAGCATGATTAAACTCTCATTGAACATGAATTATCAGGATTCAATAACCATTTCACTTGAATTATCATGATTATGTCCATATTTCACTTGACGTATCGTGATTCTAATCATTACTCGATGCATTGGAGTGTTATCAGGGCACACACTTATTAATCATTTAATTTCATGCATAAGTGTGCCAATGGACCATAAAACATGGATCCCTTAAAAATCATCATTTATTCCAAGATAACAGAATGATGAATTAATAAATGGAACTCTATAATCAATAGTTAAATGTGCATAATTGTGAATAACCTTGATAGATAAGTGGGCATGATATTCACTACACAAAGACTTTGGGTTGGAAAATTGGGGTGAAATTACGACAGCATAACTGCGTGACATAAGAACTCATAAAAATGGTTGATGAGAGATAAAAAAGGTGTATCATCATATTTACATGAATTGGAATTTAAGGGGGTCTTATAGATACATATCCCAAAATAATTAATGGAAATTGGAAACATAATACAGAAGAATTAATTGATTGTAGATGATGAGAGAGAATTTTTTAAGGGAATTTCTGTATGGTAACTGGTGTAAATGGGAGGAACTAATGAGAGAGAAAGTGGTCTCAAAACATTGAAAACAAAATAGGAAAGTATTGGGGAGGTAATAAATCATACCCCAAACTTCTAAAAATGTTAGGATTGCCCATGTGGAGGTGAGTCACACTGTCAAGGACAAAAGTTTAAAAAGATAAAATTTTATAAAAGTATTGGAGGGTCTGCTAATGAATTTTAAAATAAATAAAATAAATATAAAATAACATTATTTTAATGATAAAACATATATTGGTTGAACATATCATTTATAGTATTTAATTACACAACTATTGGCTCATTATGATGTCATAAAACACATTATATATTTAAATGTGATTTCATTTTTACCAAAAAATTGAACTGTTTAAAAAAATTATGAAAAATTTGACATCAAATAATTTTGACATCTAGATTCCAAAAATAATATTCATTTTATGTAATTAATTTTCTAAATATTTTATTTTTTATTTTAAAATAAGAACTGACATTTATCTAAAATTGATGGGTTGTGACAAAAACTAGCTTTCAATCCTTAATAAAAATCACAATCGTATTCATAATAAATATATGGTTATTATAGTTATTTAAAGAGTAATTTAGTAATATTATTTCATTAAAATATTATATAATTCAAAAATCCATTAATTCATCGAAATATATTTCTCAATTAATTTAAAATCCTATTTTTTCATTAAAAACTATTTCCAATGTAACAATAATAAAAAGAATTTATATTTTCTATACAAAAATAATGTACATAATCATAATGCTAGAGTCTTGTTACATAACCCCTTATAAAACCCACATAAGTCCAAAGTGTAAGGTGTGCGGTGGTGACACTCTTGGGATGGGTCAGAAAACATCGCTTGGGTGGTAATCTCTATCAACTTCCACATCGACCATAGGCAGTTCTGTTCGAGCATAACCTATTGATGCTCGGCTTGGGATTGGTCATGAGCAAAGCCCAATGACTCTACCTCTATTACTAGATACAAAAAATGGTCTTCCTATAGGGTAATTCTAATAGATGAGTCCATCAATTCCTTTGTTTGAGTAAATTGGATTTGTTAAAGACCTATATTTATACTAATCATGTTATCACGGTTCAATGTCTATATTAGCAATGGTCAAAATTCATAATAGTATTTTGAAATCAAAAAACATAAAACCAAATAAGTGAATACTTTATATAACCATTTTACATAATAAGACATTTAATTAGATCAAGATTAATTTTCATTAATGAATGTTTGGGTTGTTACATATTCTTTCACATCCCTATACATTTTCATTCTTTTAGGATGAATAGTTAAAGAAGAACTACGAGATTTCTATAATAGACCTTTATTAAAATACGTTATACAAGGAACATAGACACCGTTAATGAATCTTACTATTATATCATAATCATAGTTAAACTTAGGAACATTTCTTAAATTCTTTTATAGCTCATCATCTTGATTATGTGGCTCCTTAATCTTTATATGGATAGAGGGTCGAACATTCATTTTAGATAGATAATATTTTTACCCATCCATCAAAATTTATAGATCCATACTTTTTGAATTCAGAACCATTGGGTCTTTTTTGGACCTCATCATTGATAAACTATCATAATCCTTCTGAATCAAAGCATCAACCACCTTGTTATCTTTTCCACAGCAGTAATGTATTGAGTAGTGAGAATTTTCTATCAACACTAACCATATTTCCTAGCACATGGTCAACTACTTCTATCTGAATATATGTTTTATACTTTTATGACCAGTATATATAGCCCATATTTCTCTATATAGATAATTCCTCTATATCATGAATGGAAAAATTACCGCTAGTGACTCAAAATCATGAGCTGGGTAATTTTGTTCACGAATCTTCAACAGTCATGTGTCGTTGGATATAACCATGTTATTATGCATAAGAACACTTCCCAACCCCTTGTTGGATTATTATATATAGATTACAACCCCTTCTCTACTATAGGGTAATGTAAGTACAAGTGCATTGACCAATCTTCACTTTAGTTCCATGAAATTTTCCTCTCATTCATTTATCCAAAGGAGCTTCACACCAATCCAATATAACATGGTCAGATGAGAAGATAGTCATGATGAATTCTCCAAAAACCATCGATAATATTTACATAAACCATCAATTCTATGGATCTTGGTCAATGTGGTTGGCCTAGTCCAACATTCAATAACAACCATCTTTGATGGATCTACTGTTATACCATATCTTAAAATTATATGACCCAAAAATAAAACATTTTTCAGCCAAAATTTACACTTTGTAAATTTTTCATATATCGTATCCTTAATTAGTGTCCTTATTAAATCTCTCATGTTATCTTTATTCTCTTACATGAACATTGAATAGATAAGAATAACTTCTTTAATGACTACCAATAACCGATTGATGTAATAACGAAAGACTATATTCACTAAATCCATGAAGATTTTAGGGGGATTAGTAAGGCCAAATAGTTCAAAATATATTCATAGTGATAATACCTTGTATGGAATGTTAACTTGGGTATATCCTCATTCTTGACCCATAATTGATGATATTTGGAATGAAGGTCATTCTGGGAAATACACACTACTGGAAATATGATCCTTACAAACTATTTTGGGAAAACTGTTGGTAATAGTCACTAATTTGGACCTATACCAATGGATTGGCCAAAACCGTTGGTATAGGTCACTTATATGCACCAATACCAACAGTTTTGGACAAACCGTTGGTATAGGTCCAAAAATCACAGAACCTATAGAAACAGTTCTCAAAACTGTTTGTATAGTTACATGTATTTTTTATGGAATCTTCTTACTGAGAACATTAAATAAATCCAAATTTAAAATAATTATGATAATACATATATATTTATTTATGAAATTTTGTTCACAAAAGTCATGTAATGTTAGTTGTTAGGTCATTCAATAAAAAATTGTAGGAGTTGGGATCAAAACCCACCGAATGCTTCCTTTTTGAAATACATATACCAATAGTTTTATGGAACCATTGGTATAGATTTTACATATTACATATGCCAACGATTTTGAAAACCGTTGGGATAGGTTTATACCAATGGTTTTAGAAAAACATTTGGTATAGAACTATCCCCAGGGCATACGTTTCCACGGTTCTCCAAACAGTTGGTATATACTATACAAACGTTCTGGAGGCCTAGACCAAGGGTTCCAAACCGTTGGTATAGGGTATTTTTCTAGTAGTGATATTTGAGCTCTATGAATCTGTTCAAACAAGTCATCAATATTGGGAAGATGTTAATTATTCATGATGGTGATCTTGTTTAACTCTCGAAAATAAATGAAGAGTCACATTGATCCATTTTTTTAAAAGAACTGGTTCACCCCAAGTTCACAGAATTGGTTGAATGAATCTCTTATTGTGGTTTTTGTTGAGTTATTTCTTCAATTCCTACAACTAAATAGGGGCCATTCTATCCGGAGTATTTGAAATTGGTGTGGAACCAGGTATGGGTTCAATGGAGAACTCAACCTCAAATTATGGGGGATGTCTAAAAATATTTTGGGAATGATATCCAAAAAATCTAGATCAACATGAATATCATTGATTCCAATCTTCTCTTGAAACATTTGAGATAAAAAACCATATTAGTCTAAATTAAGACAAAAACACTGGATGTAATATCCATAGGGAGTTCTTTAATATCATCACAATGATGGCTGATAATATGGGGTTTCAATTATAAAATGAATCTTTCCTTACATGATAATTTATGTATAGTTTATTAAATGAATTAAAATCTATGTACAAGATGACATCAAATTTAATGAAAGGATGAATAACAAGTCTAAGGGGAATAATATTTCAACAAAATTCAACTGGATATAAATCATATAATTGAGATGAAATGATCATACCGTTAGGTTATTTCACTACTTATTCCTAGTCTAATTATTTTGTAGGAATCAAGAACACCATTATAAAATCGGTTAGATATTAAAGAGTCGGTGGATCTTGAATCAAATATGAAATTAGAAGTTCTAGAGTAGATGGTAGGTGTACCTTTCATCATATCGTTATCATACCCCTCATTACATGTAATGATTCAATGATATTTCCCCTATCACATGACTTAATAGGTTGATGACTTCGATCATAATCTATAGACCTTGGGTTAGGGTAGTGGTTAACAAAATTACCATCCTCTTTACACATGTAGAACTAAATTGTGAGTGGTGCATTCCATGAATTTTTTCTCTATTAACATTTTCATCTAACTTATTACCATCAAATTTGAAATCATTTATCTAATGAAATCCCATACCATTATATAAAAATATATTAGTCCCCTTATGGAAATTTATTCCATTCTTCGTCCATCATATATTTCATAAAGGAAATATCCTATTCTTTTCATTATGGTTTTTAGATTTTCCTTTTGACTCGATCTTCATCCCCTTATAAAAACCGTGGGATGGATATGTGACTCCGAACTGTATTAATACATTGATTGAAAAAAAATTATCTTTGTAACTAATAATGTATCTTATGGGAAATTCCATTATGATACTTGGATTCAAGACACTAAAGAACCTATCAATGTTACATTAAGGTAATATGAGATATCCTGAAGTGCATCTCACAAGTCTAATGATATTATCCTCATACATACCAACAGATTCATCATCTAATTTCATCATATTAATGAATTTTTTTTATATCTATGTACAAAACATTGAAGGAATGTACATAATAAAAATAAGTTATTGAACTCATCCCAATATATGGATTTAATTTCATCTTATGGGCTCTTATTCTGGATTATACTCCATTACTGACCTGTTTCTACTTATTACTGATAAACTACTAGAATGACCTTCTCATGATCCAAAAAAAATATAATGGAGAATAAATTCTTAGTAGTACTGATTAATTTTTCCAGAAACAAGTGGATCACATGACCCTCTAAAATGAGGTGGATGTTACCTCATGAATGACTCAATAGAATGTTTTCCCCTCCTCACATTTGGAAGTCCAATGTGATTCATAGCTTGAGAATGACTTGTGAGCATAACAATGGTGTTTTTCTTTCATGATCCAATAACATTTTGTGACTCAAGAAAAATATTATTTCATTGTCCATCGCAATCAAAATTAATGTGGTTCCTTCAGGTTCCATCCATTTAATAAAAACCAATAATGTAAGAAATAGTTTTTATAATGAGGAACCACATTAAAATTAAAAAACACTTACAAGATGTTTAACACATGACACTTTACGAAATATATGACACCTTAAGATTACCCAAGGATATTCATACCCAAAATATATTTAAATCCTTCATAATGGTTTGTGAAGAGTTTTTGAATTCCCAACTCATATCCCCCTAGGTGGTTCAGACCTAGTATGCAACAAGGCTCATTGTTGTGTACTAATTTACCCCGAGCTAGACCCAAAACATATTTTTAGAGTTATTACTTCTAGGTAATTTTTCCCAATACCCCATCCACTTTTATTATTAAAAAATGAATTTATTTCTATGAAACCACTCATTGTATCCTTCACAAAAAATCCAGGACATTTTCATATACTTTTCCTTATCAATTAACTTATTAATGGACATGCCCTTTAGGTGCTCACTAAGGTTTTCCCATCCTGGATTCCAATGGTTATATATGCCTTTGATATGATACCAACTATAGTAACCCGTAATATTCAAATATAAGAATAACATATCTATTGCAGAATACTTAAAAGTTATAAAAAAATATTCGCAAAGACTATAATCGGCCTAGTTCATTTAGATACATGGAAACAAAAAAACTAATACAATACTGAGATACATCATATCCCACTAGGTTATTCTTTACAAACACCCATCATAGAGACCTCATTAATGATACTCATTATAGTAACATTGGGGAAATTATACCTAAAAATGGGTGATATCATATTCTCATAAATGGAAAATAAGGGAGATATGTATGTTCGAACATGATCATATGTATTTGAAAATGTGATCTTGAAAATAGAAGATCATACCCTGCATACCAAATATCATAAAATTAATCATGGAATAAATATTGGCAATTAATAAGATCTGATTCATAATTAAATAATGAGAATAAGCTATAAAATAATAAAATTGGAATAAAATATGACATTCTTGCAGACACATAATCATATAACATGATTTTTGTTGTATTAAAGGAATAACATACAAGAACATATTGGTAGTATAGGTTCACTCCCCATACCATCTTGTTAGTCATGGTTCACTCCCATTTACATGTTGGTAGCATGAGTCCTCATTGCATCTTGGTGTTCATGGTTCACTCTGATGTATATATGTGTTGTCAAGCATCATTCCCAAGACCATATTATTCTATTTAATGAGATAGAAATATTTATCAAATACATTATAGGGAGATATAGGTCCCACCCATCTCATAGTGAAATCACTCATACATGTGAGAAAAATATCATTAATATTCATATAATAACCCATGAAATTAAATGGCTATTATAAACATGTAATCATATCATAACTTGTGGAGAGATAAAGTTTTCATAATAATATTATATTAAATATATTCCATCTAAAGAATAATATGTCAGAAGAATTCATGAAAGGGAAAAAGGTTTCATAAACCACATGATATATAAACACAATCCTTTCAGAGAAATAATATTAATGAAAAAATTGAATAATTTCCATATAAAGGAATTAGTAATAGAAATGGACATTATATTTGATGGGAAATAATTTTAAAAGATCATTTAAAATATTTCTTGAGGAAAATATCCATTATTCTTTCAAAAATTATTCTTGTAATAGAAAACCACATGAAAACTTTTCTTTTAAAATAGATTTTAAAACAATGAAATGAATATTTGAAAATATTAAAAAAATTAAAAAATCCATTTTCCCAAAAAATTATATTCGAGGATATTTTAAAAAAATTTGAATTTTTTATCAAAAGAAGGTTTTTTATGAACAATAAAATTTTGATTAAAGAGAGTGAGACAATCAAATTTTATATAAAAACAGTATCTATAGTACCAAATACTGGAAAAATTGGTATTATCACATTATTATAGCATGAATAAATAGAGGAGTATAAATATCATGGTTATTATTGAGTGATGAATCAATATTTTTCATCAATTGAAGCACAATCATAAGAATTCACGAAAAGTGGTTAGATTGTCTCAATAAACACTTATAACATGGTAAATTCTGATCATTATGTCCTGGTAACAAATGAAAATTACATGAAAAATTAAAATATAATTAAAATAATGAGATTCATGATATAACATGCATAATTTAATTATATACACTAAAAAAGGGTTTATGTGCATAAAAAACAAGATACTTGAAGAAAGAAAATTGAGACAAATTGTTTTTATCGAATCGGTAACATTTGAAAATTAATCCCCATGAATAGAAGTTGATAAAATGGATACATTAATAACCAAAAGCATAGTTATAATATATATAGAATAAAATCAAATAAAATAAATACACAACACAAAATAATGGACTGGTGAACATTTCTAGTATGTCATCGCAATAAAAAGTGGGATAAAATCCCCTTACTATGTGTCTCAACTCTCTTCGTACTCGTACCATCATCACGTATAATAAAAATAAGTTTGTTATACAAATTAAAGAGAATAATATTATAATACATAATACCATATATGTTTTTATTATGAACTTATATTATCCACTTGTTAATTGTCGTATGTTAAGGTTTGACATCAATAATATTCGGTTTGTTTTTTTCGCATGTGACTTAATATGTTATGTCATTTTTCCTCATACTTATAGAATTATTAAAAAATATAAATAATTATACAAATACCATTCATATACATTATATTTATATTATGATAATATAGATCATAAATAATTATGAAATGGAATACACCATTATGGAGACATTAAGCTGTACGTATGCATGAGCCCTATTTCCATTTTAATTGTCAGATTGTATGAAATAAATTAAATGATATAAATGTTTATATATATATATATATAATATCATTAAATTAGCATTATTATGTTATATATATATCAATAAATTTAACTATTCCCATCCCTAATACATTCCCTATAGTGTGTGAATGAATGAAAACCCTTTGAGGGGGAGGTAGTCCACACTTTTTCAAACGAAATTATCATAATTACAACAAATTGAAAGTAAAAAATGATTATTTTTAAAGGAATTAAAAATCTTGAATAAATATTAAATATAATATCCGAAATATATAACGATATTTTCTTTATAAAGCACACTATGAGAGGTGGTAAAATAGAAATGAGTAATCATCATTTAGTGAATCGGTAGTTTTCCGTATGTGTAAACAGTATGTTCGATATCCATCAGATGGAGGTGTATAAAATTGTAGGTCAAACCTATAAAATAAATATATAATTTAATATTTAGGATACTTTTTTTTTCATAAAAAAGTGTAATAAAAATAGTGTATGGGTGGAGAAAAAATATAATAAAATGGAGATTTAGAGAAGATATTACCTTTTAATTAGATAACTCCTTTTGGTTTGTGTCAAAAGGATTCATTAATTTTCCTTATTACCTAGGTATGAATTCAAGGATAATATTATGGATTATATAAGATTATTTTAGTATAGGTTGGGCCATACAAAAGGATTGATACGTGTGAGAAAGTGGGTATAGTTGGTGTCCTTTTATAGAGAAGGGAAAAGAGACAGTTTACATTTTTTAAAAGAAGTTAGGTGTACCCATATTTTAACGTAATCAATGTCATATAAAAAAAGATAAATAATTGAATTTTAATTGAAGATTAATGGCCATCCAATGGAATTTTGATAAGTTTCTTGTTTCTTTTGGGTCGTATATTTATTTTTTAGTTCTTTATTTACCAAATTGTTCCTTAACTAATGTAATTAATATTAACGACGTTCAGTACTATTTTTAGTAAAAATAAAAGTTGAAATTTTTATAAATTATAAATAAATATGATTTAAAATTTGGAATTAATTTATCCATATTATAATAACATATGTGGATGAAATTAATTTAAAATTAATATCGCAGTCATGTTAATAATGTAGGGTTTTAAAGTAAACAATTGATGAGATGTTTTCTCTGTTTTAATAACCTATTTCAATGTGAAATTAGTTCCAATGAAAAACATGGACTGATTGATAAAATTATTATCTAATTTAACTATTAAAACTATTAAAAATATATTTTTACTTTATTAATAAATTAAATTAAGAATTATTTTTTGAATTAAATTGTAGTATTCTTCACTATTCATCCATAAATGATGGATGTCATAAAAACCCAAAAATTCCTTGAATACAATCTGGAAATTATAAATTCAAAAATGATGTTTATGTTATCAAATTAAATTTATAAATGAATATAATATTAATATAATGTTTTCCCATAAGAGGATATAAAAAACGGTCCATTTGATAAAATATAATTTTAAAACATATAAGGGTTTTAATAGAAATAATATCATTTATTATAAATATGTTTTATTTATAAAAAAAATTATTAAATATATTTTAGAATTATTTATTACTATAAATATAAATATTTCAAATGGACACGTTATAATTATGTTGTTTAAATTTTCATAAAAAAATATTTTTCATGGAAACTCGTTGTTGCATGTATCGTACGCCAAAACAGTGTTGTGTGTATCCTATGCCAAGTAGATGTTTCATGTAACATATTAACATTCGGTTACATTTGAAAGGAATGTTTAACTTATTGAATTAAAAGATATAAATGAAGTTTTAATTCATTCAAAAAAGGTCTATAAAAACATGGGGTGTTACAGTAATGGGAACATTAAAGTTTAATATTTATAGTTATTAATGACTTAAATAATTTTTAATAAATATTGATTTTATATAACTAAAAATAATTTTTTATATAATCATATTTTTTTAGTTTTAATTTATAGAAATCTAGATACAAATACCATTTATGAATCTTCATTAGAAATTTCTTAAACCGTCGCTAAAAATGATCAAGTCCAAAATTACATCTCTACCCTTTTTCATGCAATCCCATTTCAATATGTTATATAAATTTTATTATTATTGTTTATTAAAATATTTATAATAAAAATATTTAATCCCTTCTTATAGTTATAATCCTTTGAGGATATCCTTTAACTTTTATTTGACAAAAAATTAAGTAGCTGATTTAATTCCATTTGTATTTATTCGGATTATTCCTGATATACAGTGTCCTCACATGAATATCATATAAATTACATGTTATAAATGGTTTTCCATATTTTTTTTCTAATTCACATGGTAATTTTAATATATCATTAGCTTAAATATATGTAATTTGGGAGTAGAACGAATCCTCTATGTGGATGTCTAGACTATGTGATATTGACTTTTTAGTCTACATTGACTCATGATTATTCCATGTTTAAGATTCTACCACATTCAAAATATTATATTAAATCATGATTATAGGTTCAGTATTTCATTATTACATATGATTATTCATGATCCTTTCCGTTTATTTTATCATATCATTACAAATAGATCATATTCTATGATATGTTGTCATTTGAATTACTTTATTTCATAGCATCGTTATTGTGTTTTGATTATGTATTATAGAGATTAGGTTATTAAATTTTAAAAGGTCAATGAATTTAAGATCAAATATTATAAATTATTTTTTATTTTTATTTTTTATTTATATTATTGATGAATTGTAAATCTATTCCTACACAGACCCTCGAACTCTAGAGTATAGTGTTGTTTTTATTGTATTTTTATGTTAAAAATCATCTAATTAAATGTGTTTGAGTATTTTATTGTTATAATAAATGTCTCATCAAAAAAATATTTATTCACATTAATTAAATTATGTACTATTCTAGAAAAATGATCAGTGTTTGTATTTAGTATTTCCACCAATCCATATTATTACAATGTTGGAGGAGAAGAAAAATAATTTTGATATTCAATATCTTAGTAGAATGTAACAGACCATCCTGGGTCATCCAAACCATACAACTGAGTCGGCCCTCACCTGGTGAGTTGAGGAAATAAAAAATAAAAAAGTCTTGTATATAAAAAAATACATTCAAATAGAGTATAATGAAGAATAATAATATATAACCTAGTCAATATAATCCATGATGAACTGGATAAACATGAAATTTTGAATAAATTAGGACCTACAAGTATCCCTGTGACCAATAGTCACCTCCAAAACAACCCTTGATGAATGTAAATACCAAATGAGAATTCAACATGGTAAAATATTCCTTTTACATTACCAGTATCATGATATACAATATATACAACTACTTAAAGGAAATCGAAGGGCATGAGAGAGAATATAGGTAGGATACCACCACAACGTCTATACATGTTCTAATACAAAATGAAATAGGTTTATATTAAAAAAAATTACAAATGAATTTAATGAATCCATTTGATTTGTAAATAATTTTCCATTTGTTTTATCATAAAATATTTTCAAATTATAAAAAAATAAAAATGATAAATTGAAATGATAAAACAATAAATCATATCTATAAAAAAAGATGTCAGTATGTAAATGAATATTTGTGAAATAATTTGTCTTGGAAATCTATGTGATAAAACTTCATATAAAAACATATGAGAAATAATCCACAACCAAAAAAATCTTCTGATGAATAACTGTAAACGAAAAATTACCTCATATTAGGCCCTAGACTATGGGAAAATGTGTACCAGACCATCAAGATCTGAAATAAGAATAATTTTGGTAAAAACCAATATCGATTCCAACATTTTCCCATCAATATAATAAAATTATTACCTCTTAGTGGTGCCACACACACTAAGGTTACCCGAGTCTCTTTCCAAATGAATCCAAGGTTCCAAATGTGACAATTGTAAAAAACTATTTTTCAAACCATGATCATTGTTTTATAAAACATTTTAAAGACTAAGAAAATTAAATTATGTGTTTGAAAATCAATTTCAAAATAAGGAATATTTATTTTGAACGAAAAACACTATTTTAAATCAATTTCTATTCCATGAAAACCATTTAAACCATATATCACTTATATTATATGAAATAAACAAAGGTTATTTCTATGAATAATATGAAATTCAGTTCATTAACCCCCTACATATACACACCTTACTCAAAATGGAGTAAAACTTGCTGCATTCGACAATAGTGAATGGAAATCTTGAGATTGGCCTTCAAATGGCAATGAGTAGTAATAAACTATAAATGATAAATAGAAAAAAATAACAATTCACTAATCTGGAACCTCTATTTAGATAACATAATATCACAAAGAAAATGAAATACAAAAAAGGAAGGAATGATTAATCAAAGAGGTGAGAAACAACAACCCTGATGATCTACCACCGAATGAAGCGATCTAGAAGTGAGGGAAACACCCAAAATCCCTTAGGGTGGGATCTATGCTCAATGAAAGAGGATTTAGTTAAAATAAAACAATAACCACCAAAAATATTCCTTAAAATAAAATCTCACAACATCTATATTTCCTATGATCCATTGAACATCATGTATTCCATAAAGGATGGAATTTCTAGAAAACATTTAGTGATTTTATAAAAAAATGAAAATGTTTGAGCATAATAAAACATGAACCTATTAAAGAGACGATAAATCATTAAGACACTATACTTGTTCATAAAATCTCACTAGCAATGATTTCATGTTGGGTAACCCCTTGACATGGCATATAAATCAGATGTAGAGTGCATATACTCTAGGTATATGTAGAAGAACTCAAAGACCCTACTATGAGTACTCTCCTAACATAAAGAACCCACTAAAGAATTGACAAATTTATAACCAAAATCCCTTAAATAAAAAGACATAAAACCATAATAAATATCTCATTTTACAAATCAAAGGATCTCTATTCACGAGAAGGCCCTAGAAACACTGAAATAATGATTATATGAATAACAGAAACAAGGGAGTACATGAAAAGTGGAACAGTGAGTTAAAAAGAATCATTCAAATTAAAAGTATAAAAATTCACCAACTATATCAATTTTTTAGATATTTTAAAATAACCATGGTTATTCAGAATTAAATTTTAAAAATACCATTCATAATTAAATAATTACTTTTACAAATTAATAAATAATTCCATGGGATTCTACTATAAGAAGGAATAATTGAAGATTATGATTTATTTCCACCTAAACTAGATGTATGGAACAGAAAAAAAAAATCAATGTTCAATAATTCATAAGTTATAATAATCTGAATATTAGTAGAAAATATAATCATTCATTAGGCCTATAATCTTTTAAACATGAATCTAAAAAAAATTAGTTTCCATGAATTATTTTATATATTTTTCTTGTCCATTAATTTAGGTTTTATGTTGTATATAAATATTAAAATAATATAAAAATATATGCTAAAAAATCCTCCATTTCTATAATATTTTAACACTTATCCTTCCCCTTGTTTAGTTATGAAACATTAATAGAGTATATATTATCTATTATATTTTTTAAATAATATCTCTTCATTGCTAAAAATAGTAAACATATAAAATTTAAATTTCAAATTTATTATGCCATAAAAATTTGGGATTAATATATATTATATTATGTTTTATTTTATATGAAAATAGTATCATTGAATTAATATATATATTTGAAATTATTATTTCACTAAATCCTTTAATATTAAATTTATATTAATATTCATATGTTTATAGGCCTTCAATACCAGAATTAAAATATTGAATTCTAAAAATATAACCAATCACCTGTCCAGAATAACCACTTTCCATATATAGTGATTTTTGGTGACAAGAACGGTAGATTTCCATATAACACTAAGTAATTTAACAAAGGTTAATAGGATCCACATCATTTTTTTAATTGTATAATATGATCTAGTACTACATCTCTATACTACAAATAATTCATGGTTCTCTTTTATTTCATTTTTTCCATATAATTCATTTTATTATTATCATTAAGACAATCAATATTTATGGGACCTATCTTTCTTCACCCATGACTAGTAATATATGAATGAAATTATTTTTTAAAATATTTCTTTGGAGTCATTATTTTTATTATTTATAAGAAACAATGTGTCCCTTAATCAATTTTGAATGAAAATTTAAAAAGATTTTATTATTTAATACCTCTCATTAGTACTTCCATAGGACATGAATTTTAAAGTTCCATAAAAAATTTTATATCAAATTTAGAATAAATACCCTTATTTTATGAAATATTTTTATCTATTTTATTCATTAATTATAGTTCATACTCATGATAAAAATAAATTATTTCACCTAAAGTGTATTCTTTAAAATATTAATATTTTTAATTGATAGATTTTTTTACATGAAAAATATTCTCTAGTGATCTTATCATCCTATCAAGAATTGATGTATTCATTTTTAAGTATATTAGATAGATCATACCACTGGTAGTAGTAATTAGTTATAAGATCATCAGAATCGTAGACTCAACTTTTATAATTTTAAAATATTGGTACTATGTAGAATTAATTATATGTTTTTTTCATCATATAACGTTTGTTATGTAATGGATAAATCGAAAAATTACCCATATATTATGAGTTTCATTAAAAAAATAATAAATAACTAAAAATAATTTGGCTTATAAAACATTACCATATATCCATGACATGGTAATACAAAAAATAATTTACAATATTAATACCAAAATGAATAATAAAATCTTTATTTTTATGTTTATAATGTTTCACCATTATCATCTAATGATAAAATCTTATAATCACCAAATATATTGTAATTATAGACATTTAGTAACTATAGTCATTTCAATTAAAATATATAAGATTCAATGTTATAAAACAATCAATATATATTAGTATTGAAATATTACAAAGTTCATTTTCCATAGAATATTAGTTCAAGGATATTAATATTATCACAAAACCTTATATGAATTAAAAGAACTCAATATGTGTAATAAAAAATGTTACCAATTTTTGGGTCTATGTTAAGATGAATATGGTCTAATAGGGTGTGGTGTATATTCCATATTTAAAATGTAAATAAATGAATTAAATTTCTGTTTTAAAATGAAATATCACTATCATGAACATGTAATTACAATATAAAATGGAAAAGTAAAAAGAGAATTAAAACAATTTATATTATAGTTTAGCTTATTGTGAACCTATATCTACTATTCAATCCCCTATACTCTTTTATATTTATTTTATTCAATTAGTAACTAAATTTTAAAGTGTAATAATAATAAATTAAAAAAATACATATTATGTTTTGTTTTTTACCTATACACACATGACTTTTTATGGGGACTCACTACTCATTACCACATTAGCGTTAGATACCATGACTCACAACCCAATGATCCAGTAACTAGAATCTATAAGTCAAATTTCATGGAAAATATGTTATTTTGATTAAGAGATTCATAAAATAGAATGTTATGTACAATATGAATGATTGGATGAATTATGAAAAAGATGACTCAATGAACCATTTAAGGAAGAAGTTGTTAAACAGAATAAAAGTACAAAAATATGGTTCTTTATCTACATTGAATGGATATAGATAATTTACATATTGAGTTACATATATGGAGTTTATAATTTATTTAATATCTAAAATAGTTTTATATATATGAAAATTTGATAATTTTAATGTTCATTTCAATACCGTATCACATGTTTGGTAGGACCATCCCATTACTCATCTATGCAGTCATGGGGCCTTTAAATATTATTTGAATCCACTAAAATAATCCAAATGGAAAGAATAATTCAAAAAGATACTAATAATATTTGAATAATAAAACAACATTATAATAATCCTATAATTTTATAGTATGAGTTAGTGACCAATCCAAAAAACCAATAATTTATGAAATGAAAATTATAGTGCAATATATAATAATGGGATGCAATGAATATATAAAATTTAAAATTTATATATAAAATTTTGTAAGATAGTAAATATAATATATAAATGTCAAAATATAAATAAATGATAAATTTTCATCATGTTAATATCAAGATGTAATTTAGTTACACAATCCTTTGTGTACACTATAATAGGATATTTTTGTAAAACCTTGAGATTTTATAAGAATGAGTTGTTCTATAATGTATTCAAAATACTATATAGATCATAAACATGTAATGAAATATTATAATTAAAATATTATCTATAAAACAATGAAATTAAATTGGTCTACTTGAATAACATCAACCAAATTATGAAATATATAATTCTAATACATAATAAAATGTATAGATTACTTCTAAAGATATAAGAATGTAATTTTTAGTAAATTAATTTCATTCTTAAAAAAATATACTTTGGTAAAAAATAGGTTTAATTTATTTTTGTGAAAATATTTTATAATAAGTTTATAGAGAATATATTTTTTTAATTTTATATAAAGGTTGTAAATTTTAAATTAATCCCAAATACGTATAACATTATAATATAAAGAATAAAAATCCATGAATTTGGTACTGTCGATAATATTAAATGTATGGGTATTCCTCTGGCGTCCAGGTTTCATTATTATTGGAACAATATAAGGGGGAGATCGAACCACCTATTCAATGGATGTTCATGGTAACATGAAATATGTAATTTTTATTGTGATTTTACTTCCATCCCTTCCTAGAAAAATCATGGTATGCCATTTGTGGACCAACGGTTCTCTGGTGCAGGTGATGCAGGTCTAAAAATAACATCATGAGATATGGTTTTTATCATTTGTTTCCTGTGTATCTGGCATGCAAGAAAAGAATTCCAACATAATGAGGTATCCATATCTGAAAAGGTTCTTATTATCAGAACATGAAACCTGTTACATGATATAGTTAACATTTTAAATAAATGTCATGACACTCCATCATTGAGGCCACTACATGTGAGTTTCCCTCCATCCCACACTCCAAATGGCTATTCTCAAGGGCATTGGTTCAGTTAGAGACCTCCATTAATGGGAAAAAACATTATAAATAAGGTTATTGAATCCTTGGAGACATGGGGGGGAGAGTGAATTTAGAAGATCTATTTTATTTTCAATTATAGCTATATTCAAAACTAGTCCCTCTCTTAAGGCCGAATCAATGGACATGATCACCTGATTTCACCAACATCATGAGAGAAATATTGATCTAGTAGAGGCTCATATAGACATAATTACTACTTTCAATTCTATACTGGTCTTAGGTAATATTCCTTGGACAATTTCATATGTAGTCAGAAGGTGAAAATGATTTTTTAGTAGTAATACCCATGTATTAAACACATTGTGTGGAGGAAACAATGTTCCAAATCACCTAACATCCATTTAAAAACAAGGATTTAGTATCATATGATTCCCAATAATTATCTTTTTAATGCATTAGGGGGAATGTATTGATATAGGGGATTCTCTTGGTCTATACTATAGTTGGACTCCATAGTTATTTACATTCTCCATTTCCCTTGTATTCTCTATATTCTCTTAAAAAGGAATAAAAAATTGATTATTATTATGATGAAAATATTTATTTTTCAGTGTATATTCAAAAATATTGATTTTCGTAAAAGTGATATTTTTCTGAATGGCATGAAAGCCTTCTTTTTTTATTGATTTTTTGATATCCCCCAATTCAAGGAATGGCGAGGAACCCATAAATGGCCCGTCGCCTTAGATATTACAGGACCAGTAGGTCATTGGAAATATTAATACTATTACTACATGGAGCTTCTCCTCCCCATCTTCTTCATCATGATGTTATTTCTCCACCTTATTATGGCTTGTTCATCTAGGCTTCCCATGCATGCACATGCTAGTCCCAATGGAAATTCCATACCCTCTATTTCTAAAAAATCATATTATCTTATGATCTAGTGAATGAGCATGCTCTGAATACTCATCTAGAGCCTACTCCATGTAAAGTCTATCTGGTTATTAAGCATAATTTTAGTTGGCCCGAAGGCTTTGAGGTGAACCCTAGGCCTTGAGGAGGCCCAAAGGCCTTGAGGAGGCCTGAAATCCTTACTTTCCTGAAGGTATTGGGTGGCCCGAAGGCTTTAAAGCACCTGTTTCCCAACATAAATTAATGAATAATTCATAAATCATGCTATTTTATACTCCAGAGAAAATATTTAATCCAAGGTTACATCAAGAAAATTTATTGTTTGTGAAGAGTTTTTTAATTCAATCTTTAGTCATTGAGTTATATCGCTACATAACTGATTAAATTCTGAATAAAATATATATGAATATTATTTATTTATTTGTGATGTTTTTCATATTCTATTTTATTAAAATTTTTTACACATAATTTCTCTAAGAATTATCTCCCAATTCAATGATTTGATCTCTGTAAGGGTTATTTTCTTCAATGATTATTTCTTTGGCACATATATTTTTGTTATAAACATATATTATTTTATGTGTTGTATATAAATTCCCATCTACATGTTATTTCAAGAACATATAATGTTTTTATGGTATTTAATGTTTCGTTTGATGTCATTCATTCATGGGGGATATAATTCAATAGATTCTAATGATGAATGTGGTTCATTTTTCAACAAAAATTTTAATCATGTTTGTTTATGTTCGAATTTTAATTGAGAAATTACATGATACATAACTGATAAAAACATTTCACTATTTATATCATCTATAAATTTATTTATTAATGATTTTTTATTGAAAAATCACCCTCTTTGGAATTCATAATTATTTATAAAATCTAATTATGAAAATTAAAATTCATTACGTAATTCTTAGCCAGATTTGTTTTCTTCGATATGAATATTTTATAAAATGTTTCCATTTTTTTGATATTTCAAAATAATTTATTAATATAATTTTTATCCATTTTTAAAATCTAAAATATGAATTAAAAATATTATTCAGGTCATTTAATGAACAAGTTATATTTTACAGAATGTGGGAAAAAACCTTATTTTGATGATTATAAAATGATCAAAATTTCATAAAATCATGAAAAATAAATGTATTTATGATTATATTATTTAATTATATGTATATTATCAATGAAAAGGCGTTTCCTAATATTACAAAATTTTATTGCTTTAAAAATTTATTTTCACTGGGGAAACAATATTTTCATCATCATTATTTTTAATGATCTTTTTATTGTACTTCTAATCATCAATTAAAATATCCCTTAATTTTAATTATGATCTTCTAGGGTTATTTTTTAATGATAGCATCCTTATTCATACACATGATGAATAATGTTTATATAAAATATATTTTACTAAAAAAATAATTTAGAGGGGTAAGACAATAAGTGAAAGGACAATGATTACTATTATATATAAAAATTAACGCATTC
Organism: Viscum album; assembly: GCA_963277665.1. NCBI lineage: Eukaryota > Viridiplantae > Streptophyta > Magnoliopsida > Santalales > Viscaceae > Viscum > Viscum album. Next base: position 880,221,801 of record OY728129.1, on the reverse strand, counting down.
ATGGGTTATGATTATAATACAGTTCATAAAAATTTTATATGACGATATATGAATCAGATATATCTCATGATGACATTTTTTCTAGATATAATTCCCAAATTAATTTTGTAAAGGTATAAATTTAACTTCTTATATTTTCTTATAAGAGTTTATTAGAATTTACAGTATAGGTTACTAGATTTGTAAATGTGATTATAAGTATTATAAGAAAATTATTTCCCATTTTTCCTATAATAATATTCAATTTTTTCCTGTCATATTTTAAGGAAACTTTTTTATTTCAAAAGTTAATATATTAAAATATTGTTTTATTGGAATGATTATTCCTTTTTGGGGTAAATGGTTTTTTTACAGAAATTTTTTTCAAAGAGTTATTCGGTTTTCTAAAAATCTATCATAAATATGAATTTTTGATTTTTTATTATAGATTTATTTGTGAATTAATATCTGTAAAAATGATAATTTTATATAATTAACCATTTATTTAATCTCTAATGTTATTGTGTTAATGGTAAAACTATATTATATTAACTCATTATTTTTAAATGGACTATTGGGTTTCCATTCATTTTTTCTATTCCTATAACGGTATTTTTTTCACATCCAAAAGATTGAAATAACATTTCAAAATCTATAATCATGAGTACAAAATTTAATAAATTTAGAGTTCATAATATTGTTGTTAACTAGAACGAAGTAAGGATGTCTCTATAGGGAATTTTTTTATGGGACACTGAATACTATAAGGAAGGGTAAAAATTGGATGATTTTTTCAAAATTATATTAGAATATAATCCTCAATGGACCTTGGGTATGTACGTGAACCAATATTTAATGATGATGTTATATAAACTCAATGGAAATAATTCAGCATCATGTATCAGTATAAAATCTAGAAATGAAATTAATTTTGATTAGGAATCATATCTGCACATACAGGTTCAAGGATAGTATTATTCGTATTGGTGGATTGTGTGGATAACATTAGATATTAGTATGTTTGCTTGTTTTGGTAACATACATGTTATGGATATCATCACATGTTTATAATTTTATGATTTTTCAATAGATCTAAGGCATTTAATTGCATTTTGCTGATTCAATACTTGGAATTTCATGTGATTTATTGTATTTTGGGAGACAACAATGGTAATACAACCCTCTGATTATGATATATTTTCTAAAAATATTATTTTGGGAATTATGATTTTTATTTTATTTATTTATGTTTAAATGTATTTCTAACATTTAGGGTTAAAATGATATTTGATGTTGAAGTAATTATGGTTAATTGAGGTAATAAGTGTATTAAATGTTGGGAACATATGATTTATCATGTAGATAACCAAGGGATTAAAATTTAATATTATGTATATGTGAAAATGATATTTTGTAAGAAGGTAAACATTTTTGGGGGAATTATATGTTTAAGGAAAATATAATACATTGGGATGTGATGCGTTTTTTATATGAGGAATGATTTTTGAATTATTATTTTGATACATATATTTTCTATTTAATTTATAGTACTTTTGTTTATTTATGAAAAATATTAGTACATTTTTGAGATAATATTATTGTGTAATATAAATTATTATCATGTTTCTTTAGGAGTGATCGATGTTATTTATAAATATATTTTATTTTTATGGTGGATGATTCTGTCATGAAATAGTTATAAATTTTGTTTTTTGATCTTGGTCAGGAATATACTGAATAATTTTATGGTTATATATTTATAAAACTATTTTTGTCAAACATTGGTTGTTATTATTGAGGATTTTTGGATTATTAATGTATTTGTTTTATTTAAAGCATTATTCAGATAGGAAATAATATTACAAAGTGTTAACCATTTTAGTTATTATTACTACATAGTGAGAGGAGGAATAACTTATTATCTTTATTTGGATTATGTGATCCATTTGATGTATATTATTGCTCTTCATAAATTAAAATCCACTTTAAAATATTCATTTCTAGGGTAATAGATGAGATATATATGGAAATTTATGGAAATATTATACCAAAGAATTAAATTTCATTTATGTATTGAAAGGAAAAATGTATTTATTTTTCCTAATGTCCTTAGTATTTATTGTAATGAAATTATAAAAAATATAGGAAATATATATTGAAAAAATTATCCTAATAAATTTATTTCTAATAAATAGATGGTACTTTTCAAACACAATTTATGTATTGGTTTTTAGTTATTGAATTTTTAATGATCATTCACATTCTTATGATCAATATTCACTATCACTCCACCAAAATATTATGACATTAAATGATTCCTCCATGACTATATTTTCAAATCAAGTAAATTTCCTCATAATTTGAAAACTAGTTATCTTATTTTATATATAACCTTATTATTTATATTTTACTCATTTCAAGATGATGTTTTATTTACAATTTTTAATGGTTGGATATTAAATAATGCTATTTAAAAGATTCAACCCATTGATTACTGATGTCACATTCAAATTGAGAGGTTAAATTTTTTCTCATGATGTGGTGTTACCATAACACCATGAGATTTTAAATGAACACTTTTTTTTCGAGAAGATTGATCGGTGAATTGGAACCCCAACTCACACTTACCATGAATTTATTAAAATAAGGAAGAGTAAAAAAGTTTCCACGAGTTGCAATGTGGTCGCACCAAAAAATGGTCATCTATGATTGACAGACTCTATGGGAGAGGAGAACTAAACATAGTGAAAAAGGAAAATTGCATTAGGAAAACACACATCACCACCAGATAGTTAAGTGTAAATCATAATCTCCTCATCAAATCTATCACTATAAAATTACCCCATAAATATGATGTAACCACTAATGCACTACAATGAAAAAGTTTCAAAATACCTTCTATAAATTTTCCTGTTGATGCTCAAGATAGTAAGAAAAGATCCAAAAACTCATATTAAAACAGTCTTAATGACCAAAAAATACAAAAAGATTCCACAGAAGAAGAAAAATGAACTTCTAGACTATCAATGATGTTTAATGATAGCATGAATAAGATCATAAAATATATTTAAAATACGAGATCATTCAGGGGTTAGACGCATCAACTGCAAGACATCTTATTGTCAATTGGAAAGCACATAAAACATTGAAACAATATAGAATAATCCAAAAAGAAGTATAAGATAAATAACCACCGAGGGAGAAACATATAATTTGAGATGATAAATAATAGATCTTTCAAAAGAGCACATAAACTAGTAGACATGCACACATGAACTGAATCATTGAAATATATCCACTAACTTCCCAACTAGAATCAGTGCACAAACCAACCTTACAATTACCAAATTAACATGAGATCCAAATATCCTTCACAGTTTTAACAATAAATAGAAATTAATTAATTATATATTGGAGTTACAAGATATAAAAAAGAAAATAACTAATTTCTAGGGAATTTCCTTGAAATTAAAATTTGGTTGTTGTTTAAATTCATCTTGCATCATCATGTATATTCACTTTCTGATTTGTAGGTATGTATCTATAGAGAATTCAACATATGTGTATCTTTTAAAAACCATTTCACCTTGATCCTTTATACATGAATCGAAGTCATCACTAACATCATCAATATACAGATAAGAATCCCCCACTGAAGGGTTAATTTCTTCAATATTTTAAATATCATATTTGTTTCATTCAACAGTGGATGTCGAGAGATTCATAGTAACCACCTGATTTGGTGGAATCACATATTTCTTTCCAATAGGAATCTATGGATCTAGTAACAATTATTCTCTTAGGGTTAGGGTAATATTTATATATACGAGTCTTTATATAACTCTATGTAATGTATCCATATAAATCAAACATTGGGTTGTTACCTTTCCTTACAATAAATATTAAATTAGATTCATCAATAATACAATCTTTCTCATAGTCATCATGTGTGGATTCACAAGAATCGAAGTGGAAGTTACAATCCTTTTCATAAAAGTATTGAGAGACTTATATGTCAATGGGTTTTAAAATAATGTTATGGGACACCTTATCGTCAACAGGAGTCTGAGAATTATGAGAATCATTCACCACTTGAGATAGTAATTTAATAGGAGGATGAAAATTTGAAGGTCATGTCAGGTTCTGATCATCATTTTTATTAACAATGTCTCTATGATGTCTAGAAGAAGCATTTTCATCCCCATCTTCTCAACATGTCAACTTAGTTTGAGATGAATCATGTGAGGGGGTGGGAATAATAATATTTACATTAAAAAATATTTTCTCTATGTCCCATTTTAAGACACACAATAGAGTAGTCGAAAACAATCTAAAAAACAACAACTTGGAGGAATCTATTATAACCATTTTGTATACAAATGTGGGATGTGAGGGACTATGAAATATGAAATTTTTCACAGATTCTAGTAGCATAGGGTTGATAGGGGATTTTATTAGAGGTACATAATTTGAGGGGTTTCCCAATATTACTAGAAATTTATCAAGGTATTCTTCCATAAATAAATATAGCGGTAGAATAAGAAAAACAAAACAAATAGGGGAAGGAGGAGGCTAAAAAACATTTCATAAATCAGGGGACCATTTTAATACCTTCATGTAACAACCACCAAAGGATCATTAACCTCTCATTTATAGAAAATAAAAATCAGTTCAATCAAAATTGAAAAACCACATGCGATGAATTTAAAAGGCCTACATGAATGTTTGAAAGAGTAAGACCTTAAATGGGTTTTCTATAAGGACCTGGCCTTAAATAGTTATATAATATAGAATTAAATGAATTATTCACATTAAGGATCTTTTTAGGTTTATAGTTTTAGAGAATTAGAACAAATATTACATCTCAAAAGATTACAATGTAGACACTTCTACACAAATTCAATTTTTTTATAAAATATAAACTCATGAAAAAAAGAGTCATGTCTACTTCCATGTTTGAGACATCATGACATTTACTTGATCCCATCCTTGACCATATTTATCTTATGTCCTATGAAAACATTTCAAAACTTGGTATGATCATAAAAAGCTCAGTAAGGGTTTTAAAACAAGGAAACAAAACATTTTTTCATACATACATACAAAACATGAAATATTTTACTTACCTCATCAGATCATAATATTTATGAAAGACACATAAGAATCAAAAATCATAAAGGTATCTCGTGGCATCCATATCATACTTACATTGTATCAATCACAACAATATAGGGAGTTACTTTGGAATACCCATCACAATATATTCCCTAAATCTATTAGGAGAAACATTCACGTTTACCGCCGTAGAAAATGCATTGAAGAGCTATCTCAGGCTCACCCGCCATAGGTTTATCACGGAAGCACCGGTATATGTAAATAATGCCCAATAACCATAAAATGATCATAACACATAACATAAGCATAAAGAAAAGATAAAATTTCAACATTTCAGTAACAAAATATCATTTCAAGATATTGAAATAATAAATCCACCCTCATAATCATTTTCAATACCAAAATATGTAAAAAGAGTATATGGTATTTATTTTTTCCATTTAAAAAAAATTAAGGCTTGTTAAGGAAGTCAAAGATCGAATAATACTCACGGTGGTAGAAAGATGGTTGTCACCACTTACATAAAAAAAATTCCTTTTTTCCATTTATTAAAACTCTTTGTAGAAAAATATTCCCTTTGAAAAGTCAGGGGTGTTTATAAAGTGTATAAAATAAAGTCATGTATTAAAACAAAATATGCCTCAACGAAAGGAGATTGAGACGAAGTCCCTTACCTCGTGTCCGAGTTGACTCGATCATTCTTTAATCTCATGATTAATAAAATAATTTTAATCTCTTCTTACATAAGAACATTTTTAACGTTTATTATTCCTTTTATATCACTTATTAACATGCTATAAATATTTTTCAATCATTTATGTTAATTACGTTCGTTTTGTCGATATTTGGTACATGAGTAAAAAATGGACCTCTTATAATTACATGTTGTACATGTGGTCAAAGTTTAATTATATCCAGAATGATATTCATGATTTGTGTATAATATATATCCATCATATACATGTATTTATAATAGTACATAAAATTTAGAGATACGAAATGAAATGCATGGTTCATGGAGACGGTAAGTCTTACATATGCATGAATGCTACATTCATTTATATTTCTTCTTTTAATGGAATTAAAACATAATGATTCCAAGTAATATTTTAATTCCAGTATAATATCATATATAATATCATTAACTCCATCCTTTATACATCCCACATAGGGTATTAACGAATCAAATCATCTTTAGGGGGCAGTAGTCCTCACTTCCTCAAATGAGATTATCATATTTACCCACCCTAGAAACCATAAAGGAGTTCCTTAAATGGGAAGTATAGAAGAATAAAGAAATCATAAACATAATATATATCATATATAAATATAGTTCCATCATAATGGACTCCATGAGAGGCGGTAAGATGTAATTGAACAATAAACGTTTCGCGAGGCATTAGTTTTCCATCCATAGAAACATTATGTTCTTCATCCATTAGATGGAGGTGTGCATAAGTGTAGTTCGAATAATTCTCATAAAAACATCCTAGTATATTTAGGATACCGGTGTTGTTACAAAATAATGTAATAAAACGAGTTTAGAGTTTGGATATGTAAAATAAAAGAAAACAAATTAAGAGAAACTGTTACCTTTATTTTGGATAACTCCCTTTGGTTTGAACCAAAAGAACTTCTTGAAGTGCCTTTTTCCAAAGGTAAGGCTTCTAGGAGGAGGATAGGGATGTAGGGAGATTAATTTGTCATAGGTTGGACAAGCCAAATTGCTTGAGAGGTGTGACGAATGGTATAGGAAAAGTCTCTATTTATAAGGGAGGGGAGAGGCTCTTTAGGAAAGTGTGAAAATATTATTTTATTATAAAATGATATTCAGTTTCTAATGGTCAAAAAATCATTAAAGATGAAGATAAGATGACTAATGGTCGAAATAAAATCATCCAATATTAATAGGACAGGTTTGGGATAATATTTTAGCCATTATAATCATATTTATTTAAATCATTTATTAATGAGGTAAATGCTACATCATTATGGAGTCATAAATAATTTAATTTATTCGATGTCTAAAAATTATAAAAAAAGTACTATCATGTAGGAAATATTTTTATCATTCCAATGAATTTTTATAGTTGAAAATGGGACTTATATAACACCATATATAAAATTAATTTCCAAAAGATTGTTGTTAATGTCAATTTTGTCTTTACATTAAATTAATTAATCTAAACTGTCATTACCTTTAATAAGTGGCTCCATGGGGTCCCAAAATCGACCCAAGGATGCCCATTATCGGACACTACTCATCCAATAAGGTTTGAACAAGTGTTAAGTTAATATCAAATTATTATAATATTCTTTTTATCTTGAATTACCTAATTTACCTTCAACATCAGTAAATAAATGTCAAAAGTTACTATTCACGAAAAATTATTTTCATCTAAATGAACCACATTTTACGTCTTGATAACAACCATGTATGTCGGATTTTTGAAATTCAATTCACTGAAGTGGTAAAATTTCATTTAAATGAAAATGCCAGTTTGTTTAACTACCACTAAGTGGTTTCTCTATTTATCAAAAATTTAAGTGTTTCAGAAAAATACAAAAAATTCAGCCTAAACAATATTTGATATACCAAATTCAAAAATGATGTTTATTTTTACAAATACAAAACATAAATGTGTCATTAAATAATTTTAAAATTAATTCACGCTGTTAAAACAAATAGCGTATTTTTAAGAAATAATAACTATCAAAAGATCGACACTTGTTTATGTCCAATTTCAAAGTGAAATTAATTCCAATGACCAACATTGGATTAAATGGTAAAAATATATTTTAATTTAACTTTAAATATAATTAAAAAGATAATATATCCATTAAAATAAATTAGATTAAAAAGCACTTTTGAATTAAAATACAATATTTGTCACTATTAATTAAAAAATGTACTTTATTGGAAAAATTCCATAAATTTACACAAAGTAAATATTGATGTCCCCGTTATAAAGAAGGATTTTATTTGGTCATATAGAATGTATTAAAGTTACCAAAACAAGATATAAAAAGGGTTCTACATTAAAAGGCGATAAATCGGCCTTTTAATGTAAATGTTGCTTAAAATTAAATTCATTCGCATTTTAAGACTCTAAATTTTATTGGATAAATGTAAATACATTTAACAATCATTAATAATCATATTGTAGTTTGTTTTTGTTCATTCCCTCTATTAAAATGGCTAGGAGTTAACTTCCATTAAAAATAATAATATTATATTATTAGTGTGCAACATTAGATTCCAAAGAAACCCGTTGTTGCGTATCGGGTAAGCTATCGAACATAGAAACCCCATTAAAGTAAAATTTATTTATAATTCACAAATTAATTATGAAATATGTCTTATTCTTCATTTACCTGGGATGTAACATCCTTCCCCCCTCTTAGGAATTGCGTCCTTGCAATTTTTATTCACTTATCAAAATAAGTGGGGGTATTTATCCCTTATAGAATTTTCAGATTCCCACATTTCTTCTTAAAGCATATGGTTTTTCCATAAAACCTTTACCTGGTAAATTACCTTATTCTACTACACTTTCTCTCCATGATCAAGAATGTAGACTGGTTGTTCTTCATATGAGAGATTCTCTTCCAACTGAACTACCTCTGGGCTCAAAACATGAGATGGATCTGGAATATACTTTCTCAACATCGAAACCTGAAAAACATTGTGCACCTGTGATAAACTTGGAGGTAAAGACACTCTATACGCAACTTATCCATCTTTCTCCAGAATTTTATAAGGTCCAATGAACCTTAGAATCAACTTTACCTTATTCCTAAAATACATCACACTTTTCAATTGAGAATCTTTGAGAAAGACATGATCACCTACCTCAAAAGAAAGATCCTTCCTCTGGTTATCTGCATAACTTTTCTGTCTTCTTTGAGCTATTTTCATGTGCTTCTAAATCAACTGAACTTTCCCAACCATCTCTTCTTTGAAATCTGGTCCCATCATCTTCCTTTCACCTACTTCATCCCAAAAAGCAAGTGTTCGACAACACTTTCGATATAATGCTTCAAATGGAGCCATCTATATATTGGAATGAAAGATGTTATTATAATAAAATTCATCCAAAGATATATGTTGGTCCCAACTTCCCTGGTAATCCATCGAGCAAGCACGTAACAAATCCTCCAAGGTCAGAATTATTATTTCTGACTACCCATCTGATCGAGGATAAAAAGATGCACTAAAACTTAATTCAGTACCCAATAAATTTTAAAGGCCATTCTAAAAGTTAGAAGTGAACCTGGGATCACGATCAGATAAAATGGAGAGGGGAACACCATACAACTTGGCTATCTATTTAACATACAACTGAGAATGTTGATATAAAGAAAAAGTATCTCTAATAGGATGGAAATGAGCAGATATAGTCAATCGATCAACTATAACCAAGATTGAATTATTACCACGACATGTCTTTGGTAATCCCACAACAAAGCCCATGGATATATTTTCCCATTTCCACTCTGGCACTGGTAGAGGCTGAAGCATCTCTTTTGGTAACTACCACTCTGCTTTCACCTGTTGAAAAATCCAACACTTCACAATAAAATCAGCAATATCTCTTTTCATTCAATCCCACCAGTAATACTCCTGAAGATCTCTGTACATCTTAGTACTACTAGGATAAACTGAAAATGGGGAACTATGAGCATCACATAACTACTCATTCTTCAACTTTGAATCACAAGGAACACATAATCTCTTTCCAAATCTTAAAAACAATCATTATCAACATTAAAATTAGGAAACATACCCTTCTAAACCAACAAATCATTTTCCTACAATTCACTGTCTTCCTTCTACGCTTGCTTAATTTAGTCTGATAGAGATGATTTCACTGACACCTAAAACGAAATAGTCCTACACCAACAACTTTTATGCCATAATCCATCAAATCAAAAACCAAAGTATCTCGTTCCAAATGTAACATGGTTAATGAAGCATTACTTTTTCAACTGAAAGCATCAACCACTTTATTTGCTTTTCCCGGATGGTAATGGATCGTGAAATCATAATCCTTGATTAATTCCAGCCATCTCCTCTGTCTCATGTTCAATTATTTTTGAGTGAATATATACTTCAAACTTTTGTGATCAGTATATATTTCACACTTCGCTCCATACAAATGATGCCTCCAAATTTTTAAAGCGAAAACAATAGCATCTAATTCCAAATCATCTGTAGGGTAATTTTACTCATGTGGTTTCAACTGATGTGAAGTACAAGCAATTACCTGATCATTCTGCAATAGGAAACAACCCTGTCCTTTCAATGAAGCATCACTATAGATAACAAACTCACAGTTTCTGGAAGGCAGTGCCAAAACTGGAGCATTCACTAATATTAATATCAATTCTTGAAAAATATCATCACATTATTTTGTCCTGATGAACTTAAAACCTTCTCGAGTTAACTTAGTCATTGGAATTGATAAAAGTGAAAACTTTTCCACAAAACTCCAGTAATAACCTGCCAAACCAAGAAAACTATGGATCTCGGTTATATTTGTGGGTCTTTGACATTCTTCAACAACTTTTGTTTTAGCAGGATCAACAGTTATGCAATTTTTTGAAACAATGTGACCAAGGAAAGAAATTTGTTGTAACCAAAACTCACACATTCTGAATTTACTAAACAATTTATTTTCTTTTAAGGTTTGAAAGACAACCCATTAATGAATTTCATGTTGCTCTTTACTTTTGGAATAGAAAAAAATATCATCAATGATCACAACCACAAACTTATCCAAGAACACATGGAAAATTCTATTCATAATATCCATTAATACAGGAGGTGCAATGGTTATCCCAAAAGGCATAACTACAAATTCATAATGGCCATATCTATTACGAAATGTGATCTTAGAAATTTCTACTTCCTTTAATTTCAACTGATGGTACCCCAACCTCAAATCAATCTTCGAAAAATACTGAGCTCCGTGGATATGATCAAACAAATCATCGATATGAGGCAAAGGATAATTATTATTAACAGTGATGTTATTAAATGCACAATAATCAATGAAAAATCTCATTGAACCATCTTTATTTTTAACAAACAAGAAAGGATCACCCCATGGTGATGTTCTAGGTCGAATGAAACCATTACATAATAGCTACTTCAATTTATTATTTATCTCTAAAAGTTCTATTTGAGCCATTCGATAAAGGGGTTTTGAAATTGGCTTAGCATCAGGAACTAAGTCAACAGTAAATTCAACTTCCTGATCAGTCATAATACCAGAAAACTCATCAGGAAAAGCATCAACGTACTCATTTTCCACTGGCACATCACTAATCCGAATAGTTACTTTGTTTTCAACAATATGTGCAAGGTAACATTCTTTTCTGTCTTTTACTTGTTTCTCAGCTTCATGATATGTTATAAAATGAAAGGGTTCATTTTTGTATTAAAATGAAAATATTTCTAAATTGAAACCACTTTAGCTCTGCAGTCAATCTTAGTATGATAAACAGAAATCCAATCCATGCCCAAAATAACATCAAAATCTACTAGATGAAAAACAATAAGGTTTGCAGGTAGATTCTTTCTGCACACAAGGACATGAATGTTCTTATGTTTTCCTTTTGTCTCCACATTTCTTCCTGGTGTTTTTATCGTATGTTCTATATTCATTTCATGAGATGGAATTCCCAATTTACTAGTAAACTTTTCATAAATGAAAGAGTGTGTAGACCATGAATCAATCAACACATTGGCATAATATGAACAAACAAACAGTGTACCTGATACAACTTCATTTGATGTCCCAACATCTACTGAAGTAGTTACAAAGGATTTCATCACCCCTTTATTCATGTAGTCTAGCTTCTTTCTTTTGGTTGAGTTCTTTGTTGGACACTCATTTGTATAATGACCCATTTTATTTCACTTAAAACATTTTACTGACTGTAAATCAGATTTTGTCTTACCATTACCCTGATCTTTTTCAGTGCAATTACGAGCCTTATGCCCCATTTTACAACATTGGTAGCACTTAACATAATTTAAAATACATTCCCCTGCATGCTTTTTACCACAATTTTCTCAAACGGAAAACTTAAGTTTCTTACCATCATACTTTTTTGAAGAGTTCTTACCTTTCGCCTGCCACCTCGACCACTTATTTTGTTGTTTTTCAAAGAACACCTGATCATCATAAAATTCCCTTTCCACCTTCTCTGCACGACGAACATGTTTTCATAACTTTTGAACTTACGAGAAGCTAAAGCCCATCGATACATTGGATTTAATGATGAGTAAAAACGGTTGATTTTACTATCAAGATCTGGTATGAAATTTGGAGCATACCTTGCCAGTCGAGTGAATTATTTATCATAAGCAGCCACCGAGTCATCCTCCTGCCTCAATTCCATGAATTTGTTTTCCATCCTAAGACGAACCACCATAGGAAAATATTTCTCAAGAAACATACCATTTAATTCATCCCAATCAAGAGAATTAATCTCCACACTATCTTTGATATTTTTCACCATTGACCACCACTGATCAGCTTCACCTTCAAAACGGTAAATAGAGAGACTAAACTTTTGATATTCGGAACAACCCATGACATCAAAAATATTTTCCAGTGCTTTAATCCACCCTTCAGCTAGCAAAGGGTCATATGATCCTCTGAATGATGGGGGATGTTGCCTCATGAAATGCTCCACTACAGTCATGTTCCTCAGTGGCTGATCTGGATGGTCTCATGCATTGATACCACCACCATTTATAGCCTGATTAAGTTGTGCCATCATTGCAACAAACTGTTCTATTACGATTCCGACCATCTCAGGTTGCTGATTCTGAAGATTGTCTTCCTCCCAATGTCGCCCCGACATAGACGCCCTGTTTCCTCTACGGAAAACCATTATAAACATAGAAATATCTTAGGTGAAGCAAACATGGTAATCTATAAATGCTATATGATTTCAATATTAAAATAAATTACGTTATGGTTATTAATTTAACAATACCCTAACACCATAATGTTGTCTAAACCGACCTCTGATACTGACTATAAAAACCTGGGCATAAAAATTTACATAATATTGAATTAAACGAATAATTCACATTGAGGATCTTTTCAGGTTTAGAGTTTTAGAGAATTAGGACAACTATTGCATCTCAAAATATTGCATCATAGACACTTATACACAACTTCCTTTTTTCATAAAATATAAACTCTTGAAAAAAAGAGTCATGTCTAGTTCCATGATTTAGACAGAATTACTTTTCATTGATCCCATCCTTGACCCTATTCATATTAAGTCCAGTGAAAACATTTCAAAACATGGGATGAGCATAAAAACCTCAGTAAGGGTTATAAAACAAGGAATTAAAAAATTTGTTCATAAATACATACAAAACATGAAATCTTTTACTTACCTCATGAAATCATAAGATTTAAGAATGACACATAGGAATCATAAATCATATAGGTAACTTGTGGCATCCATATCATACTTACATTGTAGCTATTAGCTACATAGGGAGTTACTTTGGAATACCTATCATAGTATATTCCCTAAATATATTAGGAGAAACATTCACATTTACCTCTATCACGTTACCCAATGCATTGGAGAGATATCTCTGGCTAACCCAACCTAGGTTTATCACAGTACCACCCATTTACGTAAATAATTCCCAAGAACCATAACATGATCATAACACATAACATAAGCATAAAGGAAAGATAAAATTTCCACATTGAAATAAAACAATATCATTTCAAGATATTGAAATAAGAAATCCATCCTCAAAATCACTTTCAATACCAAAATATGTAAAAAGTGTATATGGTATTTATTTTTTCCTTTTAAAAACATTACGGCTTGTTAAGGAAGACAAAGATCAAATAACACTCGCAGTGGCAGAAAGGTTGTTGTCACCGCTTACATAAAAAAAATTCATTTATGTTGTTTATTAAAACACTTCGTAGAAAAATATTCCCTTTGAAAAGTCAAGGGTATTTATATAGCGTATAAAAGAATGTCATGTATTAAAACAATATATGTCTCAACGAATGGAGATTTAGACGAAGTCCCTTACCTCGTGTTCGACTTGACTTGATCATTTTTAATCTCCTGAATAATAATTTTAAGTTAATTTCTACTTTCTTAAGAACCTTTCTCCTGTTTATTATTCCATTTATATCACTTATTACCATGTTATAAACATTATGAAATCATTTATGTAAATAACGTTCGTTTTGTCGAAATTTGGTACATGCGTAAAAAAGGGACTTCTTATAATTACATGTTGTTCATGTGGTCAAAGGTTCATTATATCCAGAATTATATTCATTATTTGGGTATCATATATATCATATATATCCAGTATATACATGTATTTATAACAGTACATAACATTTAGAGGTAAGAAGTGAAATGCACCGTTCATGGAGACGGTAAGACGTACGTACGCATGATCGCTAATTTAATTTATATTTCTTATTTTAATGGAATTAAAACATAATGATAAACAGTTATATTATAATTAAATTGTAAAATAATATAAAATATCATTAACTCCATCCTTTATACATCCCATATAAGGCATTAATGAATCACATCACTTTGAGTGGGCGGTAGTCCTCACTTCCTCAAATGAGCTTATCGTATTTAACCACTATGGAAACCATAAAGGCGTGCTATAAATGGGAAGTACATATGCATATGGAAATCATAAACATAATATATGTCATATATAAGTATATTTCCATCATAATGGCCACCATGAGAGGCGGTAAGATGTAATTGAACAATCATTGTTTCGTGAGGTGTTAGTTTTCCATCCACAGAAACATTATGTTCTTCATCCATTAGATGGTGGTGTGTGTAAGTGTAATTTGAATATTTCTCATCAAATCATCCTAGTATATTGAAGATACTGGTTTTGTTACAAAATAAAGGAATAAAAAGAGTTTAGGGGTTGGATAAGTAAAATAATAGAAAACAAATTAAGTGAAACAATTACCTTTAGTTTGGGTAGCTCCCTTTGGTTTGAACCAAAAGGACTTCTTGAAGTGCCTTATGCCTAAGGTAAGGCTTCTAAGAGGAGGAGAGGGATTTAGGTAGATTAATTGGGTAGATGTTGGATCATCCAATTGGCTTGAGAGCTGTGAGGAATTGGATAGAAATGTCTCCATTTATAAGGCAGAGGAGGGGATCTTTATGAAAGTGTGAAAATATTATTTTATTATATAATGATATTAGGTTCCTAACGATCCAAAAATCATTAAATAAGAAGATAAGATGACTCATGGTCGAAATTATATCATCCAATAATAATTGGACAGGTTTTTGATAATATTTTAATCATTATAATCTTAATTATTTAAATCATTTATTAATGAGGTAAATACTGCATCATTATTTTGTCATAAATAATTTACTTTATTCAATGTCTAAAAATTAAAAAAATACTATAATTTAGAAATATTTTTATATTTCCAATGAATATTTATAGTCGAAAATAGGACTTATATAACACCATATAAAAATTAATTTCTACAAAAGTTTTGTTAATGTCAATTTTGTGTTTACATTAAATTAATTAATCTAAAGTGTCATTATCCTTCATAAGTGGATCCATGGGGTCCCAAAATCGACCCAAGGATGACCATTGTCGGACACTACTCATCCAATATGGTGTGGACAAGTGTTAAGGTAATTTTTAATTATTATAATATTTTTTTTTCTTGAATTAAATTATTTACGATTAACCGCAGTAAATAAAAGTCAAAAGTTACGATTCAACAAAAATTATTTTCATCTTAATGAACCACATTTTACTTCTTGATAACAACCATGTATGTTGGATTTTTTAAATTCAATTCACAGATGTGGTATAATTTAATTAAAATGAAAAAGTTAGTTTTTTTAACTACTACTAAGTGGTTTCACTATTCATCAAAATTGATGTTTTCAGAAAAATACAAAAACATAAGCCTATGATTTATTTGAAATACCTAATTAAAATATGGTGTTTATTTTTACAAATAAAAACATATAAGTGGCATTAATTAAATTTAAAATTAATTCCCGTTGTTAAAACAAATATCATGTTTTTAAGAAACAATTACTATCAAAAGATCGACACCTGTTTATGTACAATTTCAAAGTGAAATTAATTTCAATGACCAAAATTGGATTAAAAGGTAAAAATATATTTTAATTTCACTTTAAAACCAATTAAAAAGATAATTTAACCATAAAAATAAATTAGATTAAAACTCACTTTTGAATTAAAATACAACATTTTTCACTATTCATGAAAAAATGAACTTTATCGGAAAAATTACAAAAATTTACACAATGTAAATTTTTCGGTCCCAATTATAATGAAGGATTTTATTTCATAATATAGAATGTATTAAAGTGACCAAAACTATACTTAAAAAGTGTTCACCATTAAACGGCAATAAATCAGCCATCTAATGTAAATTATTCTTAAAATTAGATTCATTCACATTTTAAGCCTCTAACTTTTATTGGATAAATGTAATTACATTTAACAAACATGTATAATCATATTGTAGTTATTTTTTGTTCATTCCTGCCAATACAACGGCTAGGAGTTAATTTCTATTTAAAATAATAATAATATATTATTAGTGTGCAACGTAAGATTCCAAAGAAAACCGTTATTGCGTATCAGGTACGCTATCAAACATAGAAACCCCTTTAAAGTAAAATTAATATTTAATTAACAGATTAAATATGAAATATGTCTTATTATTCATTTACCTAGGATGTTACATTTTCATAGAATGAATATTAAAGGCCATTGTTTGATAAATATTCCAAAAACATTAATACAAAAATCAGAATCTAAGATTCTTACCTATTCCTTTCAAAAGGATATTGGGGAAAGTCCCAAGTGTTGACATTTTTTTGGTTCGATGTGCACTGAAGGATGTGAATCTTCATGAAAATTCATATATTTCTCAATCCATACAATGAAATCCATAAAGGATCTATAATCTAAGTTAATTTTTTTCCATTGTTCATCCAGAGGTGTGATCTCCCCAATTTCTATCTCTCAAATGAACACATTTTTTGGTAGTGTATAAAAAATCCATCAAAGTGCTCAATAGAACCATGAAAGTTTTTCATTTAAACATGACACATATTACATATGAATTTATTATTTGGATATTAAATTGAATTACTTAACTTATTATATATATATATAATGGTCATACTCAATAAAAATATAGTGACTAATTATTAGGAAATAAGCAATAAATTATTAATAAGGTAATTTTCTTTGTCAAAAATATTGTATCTTCAAAAATAGTTTTTATTGTTTTTTATGTATTAAAATATAATTAATTTCATTGATTTTTATTCATTGAAATTGATAAAACATTTATCATTTTTAAAATTAAAATATCAATAGTATTGTTTGGTGATGTTTCATGTTTTTTTTGGAAAATATTTCATTTTCATTTAATAGTGAAAATTATTGATTTCTATAAAACAATCATTTATTTATATTAAAAAACATCATTCTGATATGAATTTTATCAGAAAGAATCATGAATCATATTTAATTTTATATAATTTAACTAATTACTTTTGAATCATATTTATACCATCCTTTTTATACACTTATTTTGTGGTTTGAAAACACATTTGTTTTCTAAATATAGTTTTTCATTACCTTTTTCATATTTTCCTTCAATAAATTTCTTTAAAATCAAGTGCTGGAATCTTTTAAATTTTCTATACATATTTAGAATATAATGGCTCAAATATTTTAAATTGTGTGTTTTATTTTTTGTTAAAATATTAATAGTAACTTTAGTAAATATCAATCACCTCGGCAAGGGAGTTAATTTTAAATTCTCATCATTGAATAATATTTTAATGCAGTGCACATAATTGAATTTATATAGTGTATATATAGGTATTTTAAATTTTATATCATGAATCTTTATTACTTTATGGTATTTTATGTTTCAATTATAATTATATCATTTATAGGGATTTGATTTAAATATTACCAAGTTGTACGGGATTCATAACTCAACCTTACTAATTGGGTTATATAAGTTAATTATTGACTATATTATGCCAGGATTTTGAGTGAAATGAATATTTCTTGATTTATATTCTATTTCCACTCCCTTTTTGAGGATTTTCATTTGCACAAATAATCTCAACATTGATTAATTCTCAATTCAATTATATGATCTTAATAAAGGTTATATATCTTTAATTGTATTTCATTAAAAAATATTTTTATGTTATGAACCTATATTATTGTGTGAGGATCCAATAATTACCCAAGGAAGTGTTATATCATAAATATCACTATATTAATAATATTTAATGTTTTATTAGATGTTAATTTTCTATAGGGATTGTGATTAAAAATTACCCTAGTGGAATGGTGTTTAGGTTTCTATCTCATTTTAATCTAGATTATTATTATTATTATTTAAATCGAGCAATTACATGATACTTATTTATGAAACTGATATATATTTTTTCTTTCATTTTATATTTTTCTATAATTCTAAAGTTTTTTTATCATTTTCCATTTTTTTTATGCAGTATGATTCAGAAAATGTTTTTATGAAAAGAAATCCAGTTACTATAACTTTTTAGTCAAAATAACTATTCATTCCATCTTAGTATATTTTACAAAAGTTCATGAGAAACATAAATTATTAACAAATAAAATTTAAATGTGCACTTCACCTTTGATTTAGTTTAGAAATATGGTTAACAGTAATCTCATTTTCATTTTCCATACAAGGTAGTTTTTAATTAATGTGTAAAAGGAAAATCCATTTTAATGATTATGACATGGAAATAATTTCCCACCATCACGAAATCTCAATGTCTGCAATCGTCAAATACATTTTAACATATATATTGTTTAAGAAATGGTAATTCCTAATATTGGATAAATTTTTATATTTTAAATGATATTTTCAAACAGGATAATGTATTTTTCTCATGAATGTTTTTAATGAGATTTTTACGGTATTTTTATTCATGAATGACAACAGCACTAAATATTAAATATTATATAATAGGGATATCATGTAAAGATATTATCCATAGTCCTTCTATGGATGAATTATGATTATTTAAAAATAAAATTTTGGGATCCCATTTAATTTTATCAAGTATATCAATTTATGAAATGATAATGGTAATTATAATATTGAGAAAAGAAATAATTCTTGTATTATGATTATATTGTTATTTATTGAAATTTATTATGGTAATTGGTGAGGCTAATATTTCTCATGTTGATGGATATTCACAATATGGGTATCCAATGAATTCGGTAAAGGGGTGGAGTTAACTAATTATAGTTTCCTCCTAATAGATTATTGTAATTTATCTGGTTTGTTTTTCCATTTGAAAGAGTGGTATGAATTTGTTTCATAGAGAACTACATAACATATAAACTCATTATAATTATATTTCATTGAAATAATTTTATTTCAAAAGCTATGATATTCGTATTTATTTGTAATGGAATGATTATTCCAATTTTGGGTAAAAGATAATGTTTTTACGAATTTTTTTCCTGACTTCTCATTTTTTTAAAAACCCTCATAATTATGATTTTCATATGAGTTTTATTATGATGTGTTTAATTAATTAACATAGGAGTTATTTATAATTTAATTCATGTATCCTATTATTTGTGTTTAATGTTTTTAATGTAAAAGATACCTTCTATGACCTCCTAGTTTTGAGATGGACTAATGGGATTTGTTTAATTTTATATTTCCCTTACTATGATTTATTTTTTTCCTAATTATTTTACAATGATTTTCCTAAGTGCATAATGATAACTAGAAAAATTTATAAATTCAATGATATAAATATTGATATAACCCTAAATAATGAAACAATGCAATTATAGTGAAGTAGTTTTCGACAAAAAGTTGATATTGTGTGAAAATTTTCACATTGAAACACGTTTTCATAATTCCATAAATCACTAAACATAATATGTCCTAGGGTTTGTATTTGATTCATTATTTAATGTTTATTTTTCCAAATTGGGATAAATAAAATTAGGATACATTTATTGGTATAAAATACATAAATTTAATGATAGTTTATTTAGAATTGATTCCAGGAGTATAGGGTTGGGGATGTTATAAATTTGTTGCAAGAAACACCACTAGAAAGAGGCACTCCATACCATGTTAATTATGGACCCCCATTCACACATTAATCATATTTACAATTGTTTATTGGGTGTTTCAATATAATTTAAAAAAATACTAATATTTTTATGAATGATCAGTCATTCTAAGCTATATAAAATATTAATATATTTATATTTATATATATCACATGAATAAATGGAGTGTGATGGTTGAACTCATATGAAAAAATATTTAAGGACATAGATAATATAAATAGAATGTTTATATGTCCCCTTATCAATTTTGATAAATATTTATACTTTATAGTATCATAATTTTGTTGAATTACAACAGTCACACCCAAATATGTTCCATAATATTTTCTTAATTAAGAATGATTTGGTGAAAAAAATAAACCTATTAATTCTATAATTGAATTATATATTATGATATAGTTAGAGGTAACTAAAACATTAAAATCTATATAATCATTATTCTCCACCTCACTCTACTTTCCACCAAAAAATTGAACAATCATGGTTTCTTTATAAATACACACACACATATACATATTCAATATTTCAATTACGTCCTCATTTTCCATTAGTTTCGATAAAAAATAATAAAACCCTTCATGATAAAGATACTATTAGATCCATGAATTAAATAATTGATTTCTGATATCTTCTCTTTCCTTTTATTTTGTTATCAATTCCCACAGAGCATAATACTCCTAATGGATGAGTAAAACAAATTCCACCTTTACGTTGTTTACTTTTAATCAAATATGGTCGAAATCATGCAATCACATCCCCTAAAATATATTTATCACAAAATAACCATAGTTACAACCACATATAGAACAAAAAATGATCTACCTTCATGAGTGGATAAACTCAACATAAATATAGGATATTAGATCTATGGACATTATTAATTATTGAGAAATAAATTCTATAATTTTTATAACAACATACATGTGTTTCAAATCCCAATGATTATATATCCTTATTTATTAATAAATATAAAACAGGTTATTATAAAATAAGACAAACGAAAATAAACATCTTCTCTATGGTTCCCCCTCATTGGTGTTAAAAAAAATCATTGAACCCAGAATGTGGAATACTCAAAATAAAAGCATCAAAATAGTAATAAGAAAAAATTATAGAAAAACCATCATATTTCCATTTCTAGAATGTTAAAAATATATTAACACAAAAGCTCATTGTCCTATAATCAAAAGGAAATAAACTATTAGATAAATATCAAATCAAATTTATTTTATTCAGATATGTTTCTCCCTAATTTGAAGAAATTCACCCATAGTAATCTATCAAACTTTTTATTTTTTTTAAATTAAATTTATCTTTGCCCTCAATCCATCGACAAATTTTATCTCTATATCCTTACTTCATAATATGATAATTCATAAATTCTATATTCACATCATCTTCATCAAATGACTTTGAGGATAACTCTTAATCCTCCTCCACAATTGCATTTATTGGTAAATGTTGTGTTTTTTATATATTATTCTTTTCCTTAATATGAATAATAGATAAGATAGTGAAAAAAGGCCATTCTTAATTTATTATTCAATCTATTTCATAGTGGTCATTTGTAATATGGTAATTAAGCGATCTAAATAAACTAATTAATTATCACCGTTCATTGGAAATGATAATATGAAATCATTTAAATAATATTGAGCCTAATCCATTTGTTGATAATCATTGAAATATTCTATAGGATTATTTTTATCCTCTTCCCCATACATAGATTTTTGTATTCATTGAAAAAAAATATTTAATTTAAATCCTTCAATCTCTCCTAAAATGTTTAAATGATTTTAAATATTTAGGAAAATATTATTGTATAAAAAGGTCATATATTATATTTTAATCTTATTTTCCAATCCACAGAGATTATTACATAATTCTCTAACTGAAATTAGAGGAATAAATCACAAAAGGCTAAAACACATATTATATAGATGTGTGGCCAAATTTAATAAATGATGATTACAACACTAGGCTGTTCTTACATGAATCCACAAACTAAAATCTGTAGTCTCCATTATAAATCAAAATATCATGTTCTCTTGTTTGGATATGGATTCCACCAAAAACATTCATGCAAGCAAATGATTTAAAATTTCATGGTTTTCAAGTCTAATTTTCTAAACATCCTAATTAGGATCAAAATTGAAAAATGTTTATCTGAAAAAAATTTAATTATATTGAAACCTTGGAATCCTTACAAAAATAAGAATTAAATGGGGTCTGATATCAATTTAAAAGTCACAATACCATTTATACTCCTTCATTATGCATCTAATGGAAAATAAAATGCATCTATTATAGTATTGATATTAATCTTTCTCATACGAAATTTCAAATTACCAACTTGAAAAAGTATTGTTAAGGATAAATATTGATTAAATAATTAAAAATAATCAATTAATTTTAAAAAAAAATTAAATAATTTTATGAATTGTTTATAATATATGAATAGAAAATAGGTCAATGGATACTCTAAAATTAATGACCATCACATTTTCAATATTTTAAATTCAAAATTAAAATATATATCCACATATATGAAATATTAATCTATAGTAAATATTTAATGATAGATATGAATAGACTCATTATAAATACACAGTAAATAATAAATAATTTAGATAATGAAATAATTTTGAATTTTATTTATTCTAATGTATTGATATTGAATTACAAATGCCTTTTTTTAGTATTGAATATGAAATGACTTATTGAGAAATTGTTTTTTTAATTTTTTAGAAAAATAAATAAAAATAAATTTTACCAACATCAGGTAATAATGATTAAATATAAATAAATTGTAATAAAAAATTATAATATTTCAAAATAAATATTACTATAATTTTATAATACTTCCACACCAATCAGGCAACCATGTTGACTATGATCAATCTCTGTGACTTTATAATAATAATTTCATTAAAATAAATTACAAAATAATGTTTAAAATGATTGACTAAATGTAAGGGTATGCAGATTGCCTTAATATGTACATGATATGGGAATCCGTATGAGTAGTCGATCCAGCAACACATTTTTTAAGGTGAATGAGTGTCGTCAGTTTGGGGTGCGGTGGGTCACTTCACTATGATTTGTTATCTTGATTTGGTTTAGTGGTGTTTGGAGTGGTATTTTTCAATGTAAAGTGATTTTTCTTCTACTAGAAGTTGGGTTTTGGGAGAAATAAAATTTGAGGAACAACTTCTGATGCGAGGATTTTTCTATTTCCCATCAATCCATGGTGTCTAGCATGAGATGCATTGTGTTCATGTTGGAGCCTCTTCTTATGAATCAAAATCATTCCCCTTCTACTAAGAGAGTATTACATGGTTGTGTATCAAACTCTTCTAGGTAGTTCATGTTGTCTTCGGGAAATTGGATACACTGGATCCCTTCTCATAGTGAAGTCAAGCTCAATGTGGATGGATCTTGCTACTCTATTTTTTATGAGTGGTGATGGACTAGTTCACGAATCTTCCAGCTCTATTATTTTTTCTTTTATTTCTTCCTTATATATGAGTGATTTTATTAATGTGGAGGCTTGTAAAATGGAGGATGGATTAAAAATTTGTAACATTAGAAAAATATGTTTATCTTTTGTGGATACAGACTCAATAATTATTATTCAATCTCTACAGGGTTGGATAACTATACCATGGTCGATTACGTATATCATTCGATAAAGAAAAGATCTTATTAATGATGACACTACCCTCCTCTAAATATGTTATGAATAGAACTAGGCTCTGGTTTTTTGTATTCCTAGGTATGCACAAAGAGATCCAATTTGTGTTTCACAAAATTTGGCTTTCTTCCAATTGGTTTCATTTACATTGTTGGGGGTGATTCGCTCAGATTATATCATTTTACACCCACTTGACCATGTGTCTCTTTTTTCTCCTTATTTAATAAATTTTTTTGATTATAATTGTACAATTAATATATTACTCAAATTATGAAATCCCATATTTCAATTACTGTCTATAAGGAAACTATCATTTACAAAATTAAAATATTTAAATTTAAATTTTGAGTACCATTACGAAATTATTTTTTCATATTTATAATATTATGATATATAAAAAAAATCAATTAAATTTTGTCTCCATCATGGAGGTGGTTTTTAAAATTTAGACACTATAAAATATATTTATTTTCCTCTAGTCTAGTGGAATTATATTACAAGAAAATATTTATACTTCCACAATAAAAAATAAAATAATAATAAAGAATTTCTTGTTCATTATATCACTAATAATCTGTACAAAATTTAATCATAAAAATATATGACAGAAAAATTACAAAAAAATCATATAATACTTTTAATTTTTAAGTAATTGATCATGATTTTTATATTTAAATAAAATATATATTACTTTATTATATATCTATTTCAAAATCTATTAATTCTGATATCCACTACCCATGTTAAGATCAATATGAAATTGATAAATATATATATAAATATACATTACATACATTAAAAATTACCCACAAGACAAACGACATTAAAAGAATAATGTAGTATTAAATAAGTATATAATAGATAATTAAATTAAAAATACACATATTTTAAAAAATACTAAATATATAGTGAGAATTATAAAATAAAAAATATATATTTAAAACGAACACAAGTCTTTTAATATTTGAATAACAAATAAAATGTTTAAAATAATTATTTAGAATGGAATTAAGGTTTAAAATATAACAATAGTAATTGTATAATATTATAATTATCAAATCATAATCTCTATCATTTCATATATCCATATCATTATTAAACAACTCTGAGTTCATAAATAAAAATAAAAATAACATCAAATAAATGACCCCCAAAACACATTATAAACCTCACCCATGTAAAATGACTACTCTAGATCAATCTATCTAATAGTTATATGATAACATTTCCTCAAACCACACGCAATACATGATTATATTTCATTAAATTGATATAATAATGAATGGTTTGTATAAATATAATATGTATGATCTCACTCCAAACAAATGTCATATTTTATATTAATGAACCCTAATGAATTTTTTAGTGCAAATTATAAACCAGATAGCCAAATAACACCCTTATAAATTCCATTCATATGATATACACCATAGAACACTATGTGTACACCCCCAAAAATTAAATGTATATATACATATGATGTATATAACATACAGTTAAAAAATATATTACATTAAGGAAAAAATAAAACTACAATAGTTTTAGATTTATCCTAACATTACATTCGATACTAACAACAAACTTTCAATTTCCCGAGATCATATCCAAATAATGATCATAATGATTATTTTTAGGGATGAGGGGTATAGAGAAAAAATACATAATTATTTATCCATTAGGAAAAAGACTATATAGAAAATGGGAAATTATCAAACATTCCTTATTTGATAGTTTGTTCACATAGATACTGACTCAACATCATCATACAGATAAAAATTCAAAAAATATGGACACAAAAAAACAAAAAATCTCATCACCTATTACAATGACACTCATGAGATACCAATATTTTGAAAATAAGGGGAACTATATTTTTTTATGTCTAGAAAAGATATATTCAATTGTATTTACCTTTGAATCTAGCCAATGGGTTGGAGAAAATAAGATAGAATTCAAAATAATCACATTTCATTCCATTTAATAAATTCATTTCTTAAGGATAAATTTTGAAAACATACATATTCTCAGAAGAAACATCATAAATATCATTTTAATGAAAATAAAACCACCCATGTAAATTCTTCTTGAAATTATATTAAAAAATTCACAAACTTATATGATATACAAATTAAAAACAGTACAACATCATATAAAATTTATTATTAAATCTTGATTCAATACATTTAAAATAAAAAAACTAAAGATATAATTTTTAATTCATTCGAATAAAAAATAATTTCATAAAATCTTACACTCCATAATAAATATATATCTCATAATATCAGTTTATCCGAAATCTAAACACTATATAAAACAATTATATCAAATCCTGAATATTTTTTGGTTTGTATGTATATGTAGAACTATCTCCTGAGACAAGAACATAAAAATAATGAACTATATTTCAATTATACACCTTATAATCATCATTAATTTCATCCTCCAAACCAAACTATAAATTCCACATTTAATTCATAGATTATAAAATAAATGGATAAAAATGAATGATTCATTATCAAATAGAACATGACAGAATAAAACATCTTCTACCAATTATCAAATGATACTAATTATAATTTTTTAAATTATTATTGTTTCAATTTTTATATTGGTGGATTTAAATAAAACAAGGTAAAATTTATTAGTAGATCCAATGTAATGTGAATTTATAGGTGAAAAAATAATGGAGGATTAAAACTAGAAGGATGAGGATATGTTATTCAATTTATTTTGTATCAAAATTTATTATTTGTATAAATTTATAAATAATTCAATTTATTTAGGTGATAGTATGAAACAAATTTTAACAAGTTTTTTTGATGAATAATTTTTTATTAATTTATTTATTTTTCCAAATATGGAAAAAGTAATTTATTTTTTCATATATTATAATGATGTATTTTCAATCTATTCATGATTATCCAATATTTTATCCATTCAATAAATATAATTTCAATAAAAGTAATAAAAATATTTTCTACTGATTTTGTTTTATATTTAATTATTTAAAATGTTATTGATTATTTAATACCTGAAAAAAATTATTTAGCTTTCATGTATATTGGTAAAAATTATACCATATTTTAATTATATATATATATATATATTATTGAGATTTTATTAATAATGTAAAAACCATATTATATCACCATGAAATATTATATTTTTAATATATTTTGAATCCATAAAATTTCATCACTATTTTAATTTAATTAAAAACATATATTACAAATTCATTCTAATAAAATAAATGATATGAAATTATATTTAACTTGGGTCATTTTTATATACATGTTATTCTTATGAACCTATTTTTAATTTTTTTTAACAAGAATCTCTAATAATTAATCATAAATTTTATTATCCATGGATATAAATTTTAAAATCCTCAATTGTATATTCCCACTAATAAACACATATTTGTTTTCTAAAATATCAGGGATGGTGAATGATATTGTTATGTATATGTATATTACGAGCAACCATAATGATTAAATTTCATTTAAAATTCATTATTTTTTTCATTTATCTATTTTAAAAATTGTTATTTCTTGTTGAGTATTTTTAAAAAAAACATTAGTTGATTTTTATGATTTTTTGTCCACATTATTGAGGATAGAATGATTATGCTCATATTATCCATAAGATTTGAATGACCACGATGATATCCTATAGTGAAATAATAGAAATAAAAATTGGTAGAGGGTTAATACATTGTATCATAAATAAAAAAAATGATTAAATAATTATATATATGAATTATAGAAGCCACATGAAAAGTGTAATGAAAATGATTATATTGAGACATTGAATCATTAAATGATCATTTATAATCATGTTAGTCATCATTAATGTTGAGTCAATAATGATATCTTAATACTTCTCCATTCCTTATGGTTTAATGTTTTGAAAATCACAAACACTATTTCTTAAGATCTGAATTTTTTTTATGTTCTATTTTTTCATAAGAACTGGAATTTTCATTCCGTTATGCTTATAGATATATCATTACGTTTTTCCAATCTGTCAGGCTTACAGATCTATCATTCCGATTTTTCATTCTGTTGTACTTACAGATCTGTCATTCCGATTTTTTCATTCAACTTTTATGATTCCGAATCCGGTGTATATATGATGCCGATTTTCAATACCTAATTCGGTGTATATATGATTCTGATTTTCAATACCGATTTCGGTGTATATATGATACGGATTTTCAATACCAATTCCAGGGTATATACGATGCTGATTTTTAATACTAAATACAGTGTATATATGATGCTGATTTTCAATACTGAATCTTGTGTATATATGATGTCGATATTCATGACACCGAATCTGGTGTATTTGTGACTCCGATTTTATAACTCTGTTTTCTTGATAATGTTATTTCTATGAATCTGTTTTCTTGATTTCTTAAGATTACATTTTCTTGATAATGTTAGAGTTTTATAATGTATCATTCCAATGATATCTTATTCCAAGACTTCTTATACATATCATTTATCATTAACTTAACATCATTTCTGTTACTTGAAACGATGTCATACAATAGGTTACAAACTAACCGTTGTATGTTTGCCATGTGTCGAGGTCCATCCTAAATTTAAGTAAAATATGACCGTTGGAAATGAGCCGACCGTTGGGTAGTTTTTCCTATAAATACAAGCTCATTTGAATGAGCAATTTACATGACAGTGAACAAGATTCTGAATTGATTTCTATAGAGTGAGGTTCTTACAAATCTCAGTGCTTCATGCGAATGTTGTCAACAACTTGTTCAAGTCAGTACAATGTGTTCTGACTTACTTATTTTAGGCTCCGATCTTGCTGATGGTGGGCTTTTGGGTTTGGATGTCAGAGGTTCCAATTTCCTTCGAAATCAAGGGATTGCGGTTATAGAAATAAAGATACCGATCATCAGATTGATGGATTACTAGGGTTTGGGTAAGACAAACATTCGTTAAAGTATAAATCAAGGAACCTTTAGCCAAGGTTGGGGATACCCTTATCATAGGGATAAAAGAATACTATTGTTACTTGTTTTCTTTTACAAGTTGTATTCATTCTGCTGTTGTCTATTAACATTGTTAAAGTTAGAAAGTGTAACATTCTTATAATTTTTAAATTTGTTACTCTGATTATATTTCAGATTCTATATGATTTAAGGTAGAATCTTTCTTTTATGAAATTAGAAAAAGATTCTTTAAGAGGTCTTGTGAATGTTTGTTTAACCTTGTTAAACATAACTTTAATGGTTCCAAAGAACTTTTTAAAGTATAAAATTCACCCGCCCCCTCTTGTATATCGAGAATCTACATTATTATTTCGATCCTACAATTAATATTATATAAAATTGATTATTTTCTAACTGTTAAATAGTTGATCATAATATATATTTATATTTTTAAAATAATAGGCGGCATGGTTAGAATTTATAGAGATTCAGATATGATTGGGGAGTTAAGGGTATTCCTTATTTTCATTATTAGTTAATATGAATTATTGGCTAAAAATCCTACCAAATAAATAAATCAAAACATTCTACAACCATATAAGAAAATTCCATCCTCAATATTTACCTTAGCCAACAATATTTAATATGTGTAATGAGATTCAAATTATCCTAGAGAAAAATAAAAATATATTTATAATGAACATAAGTTATTTTAATATATTCCTTAATAAATTTACATTATGGAATGAAATTTATTATCATTCCAATAAAATTTAATATTGGATGAAATCACAAAATGAAAACAATTTAAAACGAATCAATAATGGTAATACTAACAATGAATCCACCATATTATATCATTAATTTTCCTAACAAAAAGGGAATGAGAAGTTTATAATGGAATGTAGTGTAGAGTTATGAGAATAGGAGATTCACTTATATGTATTATACATCAATTTAATCCTTAAAATAAGTTTAAACAAGAAAGATATTATAAAAATAAAGATAGAGTCAATGGACAAGATTACATCTATAACGCAATTCTGTGGTGTAATGGTGTTCATATTATAATAGATTTTATATAGACTTAGGATCTAATAACTACTACTATCATTGAATCATGATATGTGGGATATTGAATCAGATAAAAATAAAAATTTATATAATAAAAAATTAATTTAATCATCAATATAGAAATAATAAACATCACAATAGGGAAATTTTAATTCATACCGAGGAAGAGGGAAAAGACATCAACATATTCAATAATATTGGTGTTAAATTTTTTAAAATTAATTCAACTACATTTTTAATTTTTTTTAGAATCAATAATTTATTATTTTGAAAAATTATTTTATTGAAAAAAAATTAATATTAAAAAGTCATAGTAAATGGATTTTAGAGAAATTATTTTTATTAAATAACAATCTTTGAAAAACCATTAAGTTAGAATTAGGAAAAAATTGTTTCAAATTATTATGATATAGAGATTGAAGCTTTCTATAAAGACAAATTATTTTAAAATTGTGGAGGTAAATTAAATTTTCAGAATTATATATAAAATAACATTTAAATATACTTTGTTTTAGAAAAAAAATCATGAAAAATTATTTACATTAAGACCATGAAGAGGTGTGCCAATTGGAACAACAACATTTTTTTATTAAAACAAGGGGTTATATTAATAGGATTATGGAATTTAACACTTAATAAACTAAATTTATTTTTTAGAATATTTTATTCAATAGAAGGATGAGGATAAATTTTTATAATTCATTGATGATTTTTTGTAGTTAAGGATAAATATTGTATTTAATGTATCCTTAGAAAAACGAAAATAATATTCTAAATTATTATATAAACATTCATAAAAATAAAAAAATGTAAAACTATAGAAAATTGAGTTAAATGAATACGACTTTGTAGTGTGTTATAATAATTTTTCACCAAATTTTACTAATCAAATAACATTAAATAATAATTGAATACATGTAGATTGTGACATTAATAGGGCTTGGTGTGATCACTCTGAATGTATAAATTTGATATCATTTAATTTGATTTAAATGTTGGTAATGCATTAGTTAATATTTATATCTATATATATGAAACTTTATGATGTAATTGCATAGTATCCAAAATTTATTTTTGAATTTGGGATAATTTAAATTTATAAATATTATTTTAAACATGACTAATTATTTTGGAAATGGAATAATATGATTTATACCTACTAATACTTGGGTTGTTATTTTTTTTAATGTTTTTAGGGAACTCATTAATGTAAATAACTTAATTATTTGTATTCAATTTTATCTGAAATGATGTATCCATAATGGTTATCAATAAAAGTAATGTGATGAATAGTGTTTATCATTGAAATATTGTTAATTTATTTTTGAAAAAAAATCATAATGAATAAATAAGATCATAATTTTATAGAATAAATAAATAAAATCATGAATAGGTTTTCAATCATAGTATAAATTATATTCGTTGATATCATAAATTCTAACAGCATACAAATTGACATTAAGTATCCAATTATTGAAATTGATGAATGGTCATGTTTCAAAAAAAAGGATATGTTTGAAAAGGATAATGAACATCAAGTGATAATATATAAGGTTTACAACAAATTCAAAATATATTTTTTAACTTTTCTATATTAATTTATTTCATTAATATAATATAATTATGATATTGATAATTTTAAAATAAACCATTGACATTAACAATAATGAAAGATAATAATTAAGAGAATACAATAGTGATGGAAAATAATATGTTCAACCAATGTAATTATTTCATTTGTTATCAATGAGTCAATATTTTTTGTTATTTTATGAGGAATTATTGATGCATTGAGAATTGTTATGGACTAATTAAATGTAATTGGATTTCAAGATTTTTCAATTGAAATTATAATTTTTTTTTTATTTTTGACCATGTCATATATTTCAAAAATGGTTCTCAATGATTGACAAAAATATAAAAATTGCTTAGAAAATTGAAGAAGAATTGATTCACGTGATAGTATTTACTACGGAATATGGAGTTCATATTAAAGGACAAGAAATAAATGATTATTTCATGAGAAGATTTACTTAAGACAATGAAAAATGAAATATATTAAATGTGAAATTAATATGGTGGTGATGAATGCATTTTAATTTGGAGGCCATGCCTAAAAAATACAAGATAAATTATATTTTTAATGTCATATTTTTTTGAGTGTGGCATTTTTATATTTCATTTAATGTGTATATTTATTGTTAATTAAAATCTAAAAATGATCCATCGATTGAATTGTTATCCCTGAGAGATTGATCCTTAAATTTGTGGTGAAATCTATACCATGAATGAGAACCAATATTTTTTCCTTCCATGATGACACCGGTGAGTGCCTTTGTGGGAATGCATGAGTGCGCACGATGATGCATGAGATTATAGTGGTATCATAGTTCCGTAGTGTTTGCATCGAAGAATACATGGGTAAAGAAGTAGTTCCTTTCCCATGTGGTATTTTTTTATCATATTTGGGTACTTCGTCAAGTTAAATATGAAATGAAAACTGTTATTATGTTGATCATGAATTAGCATGAGACATGTGTAGGACTAACTCTTATGATTATACTATAGAACATACTTAAATATCACATATAATATTTATGTGGTCTAACAATGTGATTCTTTTCCTTTTGATCTTCATTGCCATTAAAATATAAATATGTTCCTCATCATGAGCATGCTTATTTTAATTAACCAACATAAACCCATTATATAAGAGAAAATCATTTATTGTCCATCTCATGTTACTACGACTAAATAATTAATACATGACTGAAATCCTAAATCAATGAAATAAATTGCCTCATCCTTGCATTACATTATTCTTTGAATGTGATATTGTAAGGGATAATTTATTTCGTTCATCTTTTCAAGATATTTTTGACATAAATTAATATAGTAAAATGATTTAATATAAATATTGTGACAATTTTCTATCACATAATGCAATTGCATGAAGTAATATGGATGATGTGATAGAGTGGAGACAATAATCATTCCATCATGATAAAATATATAATCACATGAATACATTGAAAATCATTAAGTTATTATGGGAATCCATCACATAAAAACCCATAAATATCCACCACCCGAAGATTTAATCATTTACAAATTTCATTCAATGTATAATTAAATAATTGTTAAGTAGTTAGACATAGATTGTCCCGCGAGGAATAAAATGCAGAATAATAATATCTTTAAAATATATTTTTTTTCTCATGATGAATTAATTTTTTATTGTGAATATGTATCCACCTTAGAATCTAATAATTAATACAAATTGATCTACATTAAAAACACAAATATATATTGAGGTTTCTGATCGTTTAATGGTACTTGACTCTCTATGAATTTAAAAGGGGGCGTTAGAGGGAATATTTCCATAAATATTAAGATAGTGGTGAGGGTTTTTAGATTCTTCAATTCATAATATTTGTGAAAGAGATATAGATGATGGTTTTTAATTACTTACATTCATTAATTATTTGATCCATTAACGATTTTATACTTACCTGTGAATCATATAGTTTTTATGAAAAATAGGAAGAATCTACATGATCCTTCACTCAATATAGACAGATGGTTCCCATGATTCATTCACGTAAATCACATACATGAAGAAGGATCATGAAATCACATTCCCACTAGAATACGTCATGAAACTTTTTCAATCATGACATTCAAAGAGTTTTATGAAGTGTTTTACATACCATGAACCATACCTAGTCACATGAAGGAGAAAAGAGATACAAATTTAATAAAATACATACATACAATGAACTATATGTGCCAAACATGAAATTAAATATTAATGATGAAGGAAAATCCAATGATATTATTATAGGTCTCTTGAGAAATTTTGAGATCATATAAATAAATTTATGGGGAACATAAAAAGGACTGAAATGAAATTTCATATGTTAAATGTTAATAGAATGTACCCTATTTCATGCATACATGAATTATATTTAGAATTTATGGATAAAAGTGAGGACAATGTGTCAGTACACTATTTCATAAATTAATATTTTTTTGGAATATTCGATAATATTTAGTTGGGTAGTAAAATTAATTATAAGTGGGAAGAATTATTTTCAATACTTTGGGGTAACAAATATTTGATCATTCACTGATGATCAAAAATTTATGTGACTGATGCTGGAATATATTTATTGGTAATGAATTTTAGGTATGTGAATTTAGTAAACAGGGAAGAGATAGATCATTCAGGACCATGTATGAATGATTATTGAGAACAATAAGATTATTCAATTTGACAATTGTAGATCATTAAGTTGTACACAAATGAAAAATCCAATATGGTTATGGAAGAATATTTATTTCATGTTTTTTATAACAATATAGTTATAGAGATGGATATCACCATATTTGGATCATCAACATTTATAGGAAATAGTATCACATTATTGGGGTATCTAATAATTTACTGAAGATTCTCATTGTTGAGGTGTGTATCCAATACAAAATAAATCTAATAGAAAGGAATTTTTTTGTCTAACTAATCGATGTAGAAGATGTTATTGTTTGGATGTATAAAAATAATCAACTATATCAGTGTATAATCAGTCAGTACCTTATCTAGAGTAGTCATTGAAAATAATATGGTGGAGTACCCATTTCAGCAATACAAAAAAATTTAAAGGGGATAGACTTTTTACCAAAGGTTTTAAATATATTTTGATGTGCTCACTCTTATTATTTCAGAATAAGATGTGATAATATGATATTTCATTAAGTGAATAAATAAACATAATATTTGACAAAGGATGAATAAATAGAAAATAATTAATAAATATAAGACACATATTTGTCCCCCATCATAGTGTTCAATCCTGTAAAGGGTAACATAATTTCCATCAAAGGAATATTCCCTCTAATGATGATAGATAAAAATTTTGTATTGTATAATTAATGAAATGAGTGAGGTAGATAATATAGAGTGGGATAAAGATACTCATTTGGATATAAATCTCAATATACAAAATAAGAGAGTAAATATCTATGATGGTGTTGAAAATGATACAAACAATAGAATAAGAGTCACATGTTTCTACAGATAATCATAGTTTTATATATTTCTATAATTATAATGATAATGATTCTTTTAACAAATCAATCTCCAATTGTGATGATCAAGTATAACTTAGCGATCTTAATATAAAATTTAATAAAAACATGAATAATGCTCAAAAAAGTTATGTAATGTAGGTTTTGAAATATCAAGGGTCTCAGTAATGTAATATTATAGGTTCAATAAGAGGATAATTATGTAGAAGATGCATTAGTTGAAAGGGTTGGGACATCCAAAACACTCAAAATATCATTGAAAAAAAAAATAATGAGTAAATATATTTTCAATTAAATATATGATTAAAATATTGTACAATTGTAATGAAATTTTTGATAGAAATATTTATTTATGATAATTTTGTAATACCTTTAAATCCATTTGAAAAATATCACAAAATATCTATAGATGTTAATGCCGCTCAATTAGAGGATTGTGAAAACAATGTAAATGATATTGAAAATTATTCACAGGAATTAATAAAATGGATATAAGAAAAAATAAATATAATAATAGATGTTTTGGAAAATAAATATTAGGATCATTATATAAGGGAAGTACTTATTCAATAACAGGTGATTAGAGCTATATGTTAGATGGAATAATAAATAATCACAACCAGTTGAAACATTCCATACATATATTAAAATATATTCTTCCACAAAATTTTTCATTGAGGATAATGGATATAATAAGTTCCTGAGTTTATATTATGACTAAATAGAATAAATTTTCATAACATAGTTATCCCATAATATAGAAAACCCATATGTATTAATGTTGATTCATGTCCTTGTATAGGTTTTATGCCAAAATATAGGAATTTATGGATGGTGAAAATTACTGATAAACCATAAGGGTGGATGGGAAATTTTTTATGAAGATATATTCCATAATAATTTTAAAAATTCTTGGTGGTTCCATAACAAAAAAAGATTTAAATAAATTAATATCTTAATAGGTTATATATGACAAAATTATTTGTAGATTTATAGGATTTTGATGGAGTATATTGAAATTTGGGAATAAAGAATTTTAATTATCATAAAATACAATGATTCATAAAAATATCAGAAGTAATATTTTTAGGGGGATAATGATGCAGAAAATAGAATACATGAATCAGATAATAATAATCCATAGGAAATATATCTTTCTACAATGAAATTTTTTTATTTCATTGAAGATTCTATTGAACACCGTAACATAAGTTTTCTCTATTATGGGTTGTGATTTTATGTTCCAATAATGAAAAAATAATTATATAATGATAATATAATAATGAATAAATGGAGGAATGTAAGGAGAGAATGATACAATACATCATTGGGATGTGAAAAAAATAAAAAAATTTCCAAAAAAACTATTAATTGATTAAAAGATAGAGACCCTTTCCTGAATTATAGGGAGTGACAAATTTGGTGACAAAATTAGTACCCCCAGTAAAAAGAGGACTCATTTTGAATAAGTATAACAATATTAAATTTTTATAAAACAAATATATAAAAGTGGAAGATCTAGGATTAGTGGTTTTTCGGGTGCTGTGAATATTTTTGACACAAATCCAACTATTTTTTGAATACATTTTCATTTCAAGGATATAAGAATGAATAAAGGTGGGGTCATGTTGAATATTTGGGAATCATTTCTCAAT
Organism: Viscum album; assembly: GCA_963277665.1. Classification (NCBI taxonomy): domain Eukaryota; kingdom Viridiplantae; phylum Streptophyta; class Magnoliopsida; order Santalales; family Viscaceae; genus Viscum; species Viscum album. The sequence continues at coordinate 880,185,013 of OY728129.1, read as the reverse complement.
GATGAAATGTTATGACCAAAATAAATATAATATTACAATTCTAAACTGATATGAATTAACAGAAGATATATGTGGATGATTTAATAATAAGGTATAGAAATCATATAAATTCATAAATATATTTCTACAAGATATTCCCTATTAAGTGAAATAGAATAGGATTAAATAAAAAACTGTTATATGTTATTTGATGATTCTAGAAATATAAGGAATATTAGGGAAGAGTGTGTCGTTAATCATAAAAAATATTAAATTGAATATGAATGTTATAGAAAATAAAAAAAATATGAATATAAAAAAATTAATTGGATATAGATGTAGAGTTATACATTTTATTCCAATATTTTTTTAGGATTAGTATACTAGTATTGGGAGAAATAAAATTCCAAGGTTGACTAGAAATTACTATAAATAATGTTACTCCAGTAGAATGTTAAGGTCCCTACATATTCCCTTTTACCTAGGTTTTTTTATAAATATGAAGATAGTTGATGGACATGTATGCATCCATTTATGGGTGGGGATTAATTAGTTAGATATATGGTATATCAAAAATACATTGATTGATTAAAAAAATAATATTCTTGATAAAATCAGATGATGATTTATGGAAATCACTCCCATAACTGTACTCTGAATTTTTTGGAAATCATTTTCAATGGGGAGTTACTACAATAACTATAATAGGGATATATGTATATATATATATGACATTAACATTATGATATAATAGTTATAATGTTTACAATAGTTATATTTTTGTTGACAAATATAATGATTTCCCACAACTAATAAAAGAATGGATAACTTTTGTGCATTATTTCAATACCATCGATTTTTATGGAGAACATAGAAATTTATGATTATATATCTATTTTTTCAACATCATATTACTGAATTTAGGGTTATATTTATTTTACTAGAGACAATTTTTAAAATAATACCATGTGATGTCATCTCTATAACAAGAGTGTCCAAGAAATAATCATATGATGGAGGATACAATGTTTTGGGAAAATTGATATGATTATAATACATAGAAATATCCTTCGAATTTAATTTAAATTATGAGCGATAAAATATCATAAAAAAATATTGAATTTTTTTATGAAAGGAAACCAAGACAATATAAATAATGTGAGTGATTATTGAGCCAAATTAGGTATTTCATTTTTTATCAATGAGTAAATATATGTTGGTCAGTGTAGAATAAGTGGTGATTGATGGAGAATTTTTATGGAGTAACTTAATGGAATTAAATTCCATTCAAGATTAATTATTATCATAAATATAATTATTACTAAACTAGTATTATGTTTCCAAACATGCGGAAATGTTGATGAAAAATAGACACATTCATTGTAATGATAATGATGAAATGAATACCATGAAGATATTTTTTATTAAATGGGGAGTTTTTTTGTCCATAAAATATTTTATTATATAATTAGGAGTATTATTTACTACCATTAAATATGAAATTAATTTGTTGAATAAATAATAAGTTTTCCATAAATTCATTTTTAAATAGAAGGAAATACATTATAAATACATTATAAATGATATGATTCATGTCCCATTTATTTGAGTTTTGAATTTACTGTATTTATATTAAATGTATATTTTTTAGGTATTAAATAAATAGGTCATCCATTGATTATAAAACCAAGAAATTTAGACCACGCTATTATTAGAGAAATATCAACCACTCATGTGAACTAACAATTCGGGCCAACCATTGTGGAAAGGGTGAGGACCTGCGTCGGTATGGAGAAGTGTGAATGAATGATGATATTTGTATAGTGGGTTCATAACACCCACAAGATTCACACAAATGTTCACTTTGTGGGAAACTAGTTTTTCATACTTTTTTTGTGTTTTTAGACATTTTTTATGTGTGGACCAAGGTATAAACTCAAGATTAATTAGAAACAAGAACTATTATTATGAAGATATCAACTCAGAAAATGATATGTGTGCGTATTGATACTATATTGGTATGGTATATTCACCTTAATTTTATCTTAAATAATATTATACAGCTAATAAATTTATTGCTAGATAACCAATCTCCCATGAGAAATTATATTAAATCATTACATCATCTTCAACCTTCTAACCATCGACAAACCCACTGGCACTCTCAAGAAAATATACAATTTTATATCAACTATCTCTACTAATAAAACAATGAAATATTAGGGATAATGGGGAAACCAAATCCACAAATGGACCTTTTTATTTCATGCATGAAATATATTAATAAACTTGATAGAAACAATGATAATCGTAGATAGTCTCGGGTTCTAGAGAGTCTTCATGTGAAGAACTTTGATCGCATGATTTTTAAAGGATTACGTGATCATTATCCAAAACATGAATCCATCACTTGAAGTATTAGGGATCAAAAGATCATATGTAAATAATCACTAATCTATAGAATATTTAAGAGGTGTCACATGAATACATGTCGATAGCCATCATGGTATTGTGTGAATACATCAAATGAAAAATGTGTAACACTATCTTTTGTAGAATCCATCATGTACAAATTTTTTTTCATGAAGACATCACAAATATTTGATTAATTGTAAATTGAATGAACACAATGTATTCCCATTAAAACCACATTGATGATGTGAAGTACCACAATGTCACATGAACATTTGAACCAATCAGTTTATCTCATATCCACCTCGATGTCACATGAAGTGGATATATATTTTATAATTTAAATATTTGATATATAATGATATTTCTTGTCATTTAATAGTATTAAACTTGTATTTTATATTGGTCTATGGTAAATGTAAATATATAAATATATAGTGGTATAGGTTAGGTGGTGTAGTTAATTCCATTCAGAATATCAAAAATAGATTACTCATTTCAAGGATACAAAGAAATCTTGTGATCCATTCATGTGTTAGAAGAAAATTCCATATGAATTTATCTCAGTAAAGAGATATAATGAAGATATTCTTTCTTTCTCAAATGTAGTAATGATTTTACGTTCATTTTCAAACATTCACTTTTACATGAAGAGGAATAAGACACTATGTGATCTTTCTCGTAAATAGGATAAAATGATTGAAGGTTCAATTCCTGAAATGTTGATTATGTGATGGAGGATAAAAGAAAAACATAAGCCCTTGAAAATGGAATGATGATTTTGAAATCCAAAATAACAATTCCCAAAGTTATAATTATTATGATACTAAAAAACATTCCTAGTGAAGATAAGAATACATGAGGTAATGCGTTTTTGAAATAAATGATTTCCAAACACCAAATATGTTAACATTTAATATAATGACCCCAACCATAATATATTGGAATCAGGGTATACATTATTATATTGGATTAACATATATGGAATCAAATTTAAAAGGAATAAATAGATTATTACTATCGTTTAACTAGGTATATAATAGGAATTTACATGACATTTTATATCATAAAATACAAAATTATTTTTCTTTGAGAACAAAATTATTCCCACAGTGTTTCCCAACATATAAATCCCAAAACACATTCTACTATCCCAGAGAAAAAAATATATGAAATAGGTGATATTATATGGTAACTAGGGGAATTAATATAATGAATTATATTAATAAATAAGGTATAATCAATATGTAATGAAATATGAAAAAAAAAATATTTAATCCATAACATTTGAATATAATGGAAAGAATAAAATGTAATAAAATAATTGCCTATAAATAATAACATGAAAATTAAAATTGACCACATATATTATAACTAATAAATTAATAAAATGGAATATCAAAAATAGAATCAATAACAGTGGAATGCATAATTATGGACATCGAAAACATAACATCAAGTATTGTTTCCAAGTATTTAATATCATTGTGGAATTATTTCCAGAAATAAAAAAAAATTGAGGCATTATACTAAGAGATCAATATAAATGATTAAGGCCTCAGCCAAAAATCAATTTAGTTTGTCTCATGATACCTAATGATGCATCGATGGGATATAGTGTGCCTAACCCTTCACATACCAATTCCAATTAATTACTCAAATGAATTTTCTAGAAAATAATGAAAATTAAATTTATTATTGAACACCGAGCATAAAAGATGTTAATTATCACCCCAATTTATAAACATAATAGTAAACCATCAATAGTAATTTAAATACTATAAAACATTTACATCCCCAATTATACTGACCATAAATAATTTATAGAAATAGTAAGTATATTTTTATTACAAAATATCCCCATTATAAAATAAGAAAAGGGTTTATTTCTCTAATGAATTCTATTATGATAAATGGATCCTTAATTGTTTTTTAGAAATATATCCTTCACATTATGAAAATAATTTTTTAAAAAAATTAACAATACAACTGGAAATTACATTTCAAAAAATAAAACATTTTTTAACAATTAAAATACTCATTAATAGATTTATTAGTCATGGTGGAGGAAAATTATATTCAATCCATATATGTTGAAACAAGTATTCCATTCATATTTCCAATAAAAGACTTATTTTTAAAATGACATGGAGACTCTTTTAAAAAAATTTAAGAATTTAAAAATAGTAAAATGTTCTTTAATAAATTATAATTAAAATGTAAAAAAGGTTTCAAAACATATTTAAACGACATGGTTTTTGATGAAGAAGGCTTCCGGAATAAAGAGAGATAAAAAGATATATTTTCAGAAAAACATTTCCCTAAAAAAATTATGTATAAATTAGTGGAATTATTGGTGGGATTAATTAGATAACATCATGATAAAAAATGGGATAAGAAATTAAATTGATATTAAGATATAAAAACTATATAAATCCCCCATGGGAGGCAAAAAAAATATGAATAGTGATGTTATTGTGGTATAAAACCTTAAAACATTGTTACCATGGTATTATTATTCCAAATAAAAATGATATCAAATTAAACATCAAATAACATGACAATAAATAGAATCATGATATAAAATATCAAAGGCGATGTTTATACCCACAAAATTAAATAAGTGGTAATTATGGGATATGTATCAACGAATAAAATGTGATTCAAAAACCCTTACCATGAGTCTGAGTCATCATTTATGTTATTTATAATCTGGATTAATTAATATATATTTTTTATTTACAAGACTTGGAATATTTTTAAATTTCATTATTACTTTTATTTAAATTAATATCATGTTATATAATAATTCTTAATAATTTGTTTTACATCAAATTTTTATAAAATATTTTTGTCATGTGTAAAAAATGATTTTTATAGGTTAAATATGGTCAACGTAGTAATTATATAAACATATCCAGAATAATACATTTCATGAACCATCCCAGATACCCTGGTATAATAAAACTAGAGCAAAAATTAACAAGTCCTAAAGGGCTATCATGTTCTCTATAGGTTGGAGATTAACACATGCCATCATAAAATATAAAGGAGGGAACAAATTATCCAAAAACACAGTGGAAGATATAGATATGTATTAGTATTCTCAAAACCCCAAAGGGTGATTATAGAAATAACCAAATAGGTATATCAAATCCCCAAAACTGTACATCAAAAAAGAACTAAAAATAATAAATGATAAACATAATTTCTCGAAGTACACATCACTACAATCCCAAAGGATGAATAATATCCTCCTCCTCGAAGAGAGGATTTCCATTTCCTCATACCTAGTAAAAGAAAATGTTAAAATGCATGAAGGAAAATCAATTGTGTGAGATAAAATCAGAACATGGTATCACTAGATTTTCCATCAAAAGATGACATTATAATATTCCAGAACATCATTTTAATTTATATTAAATTACACAATTCATTGTAAAATATTTTCATATTTAAAATAAAACATGATTACTTTTATATGATGTAATAACTTTCCAACATGTATTAAATAAAAACTCTACATAGAATAGTTTACATCAATCACTAGGAACGAGTAAAGTGGTTTCACAATGAGAGGAATATATAATATAAATAGTCAAAATAATAATCATTGACATCTGACCTATAGTATGATAGGTTCATGTAATATGATCCTAACACTCTCATATTCATGATCATGGAAATATGAGTACACATGTCCTATTGTCTTAAGACGAATATGACTTATCAACATCCCATCAAGGTTAAGATAAACCCAACTATATTTCTAGTAGTGTTTTCATTATCAAACCATTTCTAAGGAATTATCATCATGTCATGCTTATCCCATCTTGCACAATAATTACCCTGGCTGACATGTGCTCAATCAATCAATAGAAAAACTAGGAAATAATTCCATTTAAAATCAATCATCACATAAGATTCAAATTTCCCGACTTCCATTTTTCTAAATGTCCCAAAGGAATTATTTTTAATTTTTTACTGATCATACACCTTAATGGGATAAGGTTAACCCTTACATTAAATTTCTCATTGGATACTTTATATTATAGGATAAAAATGTCGTAAAGGATTACATCCTAGACTATGAATAATTGAAACTATCCCGCCTTAGCATCTACATCGTGATAGGCCCTATAATGTTTCATGGATGTTCTGCTAGCTATATTTTGAAAAGACGCTGAGGCCTGGTGGAGATGAAATGTTCCATATCCTATCATTCTTGAAAATCTTTTTACTATTCTCTCATGAATTCTCCTACTATAAATCCTCCTATTGTGTTTGTTCCATGTATAATATTACTAGTTTTCATCTCTACATTAGGTGTCCCTAAGGCCATGTGGTTTCCTGATGGCATTATGGTGTCCCCAAGGCCATATAGAGGATTATTGGTGAATAGTTCTAGTAGATAGAGTACATACAACATTACATGGTGTAGTAATGCTACAGAAACCTTTAAATATTCCACTACCCGTAATCTAACATCAGTATATGAGATGCACTTGAAGCATCCTTGAATTCAAAACCAAAACATGGATTTTTCATCAATTTAATTTTTTCCACTCAAAACCAGTCAATGTTTTTTATAAATTCAATTTAAGGCAATTTCACAAAATCAATTGAAAAATCAATTAAAAAATTCTATCAATTTAATTTATGTTATATATTTTAATTCCATTATAATTAGGGTGGTTTTTAAGAAAATTCCATGTAAAAAATATTTTGATTCCAATTCACATGAAATTGTGTTTCCATAAACCATTTTAAATAAGATTAAATATAATCATGAAAATAATGGTTAAATTATGTGGTTCATTCTAAAATAAAACTACTTACCTTTATTTATGGAATCAAAACACAACACCTACATCGAGATTTTCCAAATATGAATGAAGGCACAAAAGATAAATAAATCCAACCTGGATTCAATATCCAAATCAATTGATAATATATACATCAAATATTTCATTATTTTACAAATTCTATGATGGAATAAAAGAGAGAGTGGGAGATAATAAAAATAAGGATATTCATATATAAGAGATGGATTAGATGTTCTATATGTGCATATATTCATCAGATATGTAGTTTTGAGGTGCTGAAATGGGTTCTTGAGAGAATATAATCATTAGAATTAGAGATATTTCATGTTAGGGTCGATAGGGTTGTTAAAAAAGGGATCAGGATTTTGTGAAATATTTTTTAGTATTAACAAGTCTCGTATGCATGGTTAGCTGTACATGGCCACATTGTTTGACAAACCATGTTCCCTAACTATCCACCCCTCTATGTGGTTTCATGGTTTCTACTATGTGTGAAAATGTTTTGTGAAACTATGTGCCAAATTCATAAACCCCTACTATATAGGTTGGAATTATTTTTACTAGGTGTGGACGTGATTCTGATAAATAGTCCGCTAACAATGCAGAACCCATAAAATTCCAAATTTTTTAAATTCATTCATGAAACAACTTGAGACAAACCCCCAACTATATAATGATAAATATTTAGGGTGAAAGAGTACCTGAAAACTAGTAACATGATGTTATAGTTTCCCCACCATATAAAATTTTTACCCCCTCAAATCCTATCATGTTGTTTATGTATCCAAAAGATGAATCCATTTCTCCCTCATAAGTGCCTCCCTCTCCCATGTATCATGTGAACCATAACCCCGATGACATAGAACATAGACTAAATTTATCATCCTCCCATGAAGTAACATGTTATGTATCTACTTCGAATATGGTGGATATACCAAACTATAAGCCAATTTTACCATATAAATAACAAACTTAGAGGATCCCACAAAATTATTAGTACGATTCATTTTCCTCTTAATAGGTTGATGTCCCAAATGGGGTCAATCATTCATGAACACCTGGTCTCCAATTGAAAACTCAAATAGTCTATGATAATGATCAGTATATGATTTATACCAGATTTGTGGTATCAGAATCCTTTTTGGAATCAAAAGAATCTTCAGCACCCTCTCTTGAACCATGTTTGGCCCATCACAATAATTTTACCCAGTCTATAACCATCATAATAGATATTCACAGGACCTTTTATACAATGACTCAAAAGTATCCATTCTGATCACGAATTGGTTACTACTATTATAAAAATGATTAACCATTCGCAAATGGTCATTCCAAGATCTACCAAAATAGAGGACATAAGAATGATGCATATCCCAAATAATCTGTATATCCCTATTTATATTTCCATTTTCTATAGATGGTATGATATAATAAAATGATCTTAAGATCCCAATTCCTCAAATTAACTTATCCAAAAGAGAGAACTAAATGATGGATTCTTTTCAGTGGCCATATTAGTTGGAACTCTATAAAAATTAATAGTCCCTTTTATATAGAGATTCCATAGATCCTAAATATTTGTTATATCATGAATAGGTATTAAATGATCTGATTTTGTCATCCTATCAATCAAAATTCTCGTCGCTTTCTTCTTTCTTTGGACATGTGACAACCAATCCAAGAAGTTACATAGAAATATCATCCAAATCCATATGTGTATTGGAAGTGGATGAAGCAACGCCGATGTAATACACCTCTAGACCATTACCCTTTGAAATGTATAACAATGAGAGACAAAATTTGAAATTCCTTGTCTCATACCTAATCACCAGAATTACCTCTACATGTTATAGAAAATATTTGTGGTTCCGGCGGGCAAAACCTACAAGTAATTTCATAAATCCGTCATCACATCATTCCAAATCGTTAAAGGGAAAAAAATTTAGAATACACATAAAACTCTTCATGGAGAATGAACACACATAAATGTTCATCCCAATATAAAGATAGTATCTAATTCTAAATAACTCAACACTGAGATTCAATTACTAAAGAATCATGTCAACAAGATATGAGGTCAAGTGAACAGTAGCCAAGATATCCTCAGACCCTATTTTCAAAACTCATATATGAAACACTATAAAGAGATCCATCACATTACAATATTCGGTGATTATTTCATTTCATGTGTTTGAATTTTCATACTCAATGCATCAATAATAACATTAATTTTCTCTTAGGTATATGAGATGTCGAAATGAAAGGACAATACGTAATCCAAGAAACAGCTTGGGAGTATATCTAAATATTTTGACGAGAATATATAACTTAATCTCTTATAATTAGAAACAACAATAATCCTTACCACAAAATGTAATTTCGGCAACTATTATGTGCATGAATCATGACTGCGTGTTCATGGTATGAGCTGGGGAATTATTCTTGGGTGGCCTAAGATATTGAGTGACATAGTACACCTTGTGATCACCCAAAATAATAAAACAACCCAAACCCAAACACGATACATCAATGAAGACAACAAACCCCAACCCTAACTCTCTGATAGTGAGCATTGGTACAACAGTCAATATACATTTCAAATCAAAAAAATTAATACTTTTTTTAACCTAATAAAACTTCACTCCCTTCTATGTTAGAGTAGTCATCATAGAATAAAACATCCAGAAATATTTTAAGTACTGACAACAATACCCCACAAATCCTAGGAATCAACAAATATCGAAAACATTATGTGGTTTGTCCCTTGTTATGAAAACATTCACATTTTGAGGATTGGTTAAAATTCCATGTTCTGAGACAGAATTTCCAAAGAACATAACTTCCTGAATCTAGAATGAATTTTTTGAAAGATTGTAATAATTTTTTTGATTTCATAACAATTCCAAAACTACTCTTAGATGACGCACATGATCTTACCCAAAAATATAGTAAACGACAAAGTTATTCACAAAGACCACCATGAACCTATTAAGATACTCATGGATGATAATGTTCATTAAAACCATAATGTGTATAAAAGCATTGGTTAGACCAAATATCATGAAGTGATACTCATAATGGTTATTCATACTCTCAAAGGCATGTTTCTGAATGGAATATAATTTTTTCTGAATAGGTGACTACCAGATCAAAGATAAATTTCCGAAATCCAATTAATTGATTTATACTTGTGAAGAAGATCATCAATATGTGGAAAAATATTCTTTTTCTTTACTATAACTCAGTTTATTTTCCATTAATAAAAATATAGGAAAATTTATCCAACATATTTAATTGAAAATAGAAAAGGATCCTCCCATGGTTCCATAATCGAAAGAGTAATTACCTTCTCTAAAGGATTATATAAATGAGTCTTAAAATAATTTAATGTAGCAAGTTAATTATTGTAAGAAGGAATAGATACATTTCTAGTAGCATGTAGAAAATTAATAGAAAACAATATATACCATACAAGTGAAATAATAGGGATGTTAGAGAGGAAAATATCAGGAAACTCAACGAAAACTTGAGGGATCCATCACTAAAATATTCACAGTCACGATAAAAAAACATCTCTAACCAAATGTAGAAAATAAGGTTTTTCTCTACTCGATCTTAGCTCCCATTCTTCTTAAAATATATGGAACACACCATTAGAAATTGTAAAGGATACCCATAAATAAGAAAATCAATTCATGATTTATTAGTAATGAGACAATCCATCCAGAAAATAATATCAATAGGTTTCATTTCATGAACTAAAAAACCCCAAGCAGGCACAATATCTGATAAAAAAATACACAAGTGGTACAATGAACACCCAAATCTCTCTTTGATACCATTTCCATAGTAATATCAATCATATAAGATAAAATCTCTATATGAGAATTTAAGATGTTCAAAATAACAGTTGAAAATAATGAAGGATATTCACTAGTATCAAATAAATCCATCACTAATGATGAATCTATAGTAATTATGATTATCTTGATGGTCCTATATCTACATTTTATATAGAGTTTTTATCTAAAAAAATAATATTCTTTTCGGATCCCTATGGCTGGAACTGCGTAGATCATGAAGAATCTCATTGTTCCACAATTTTTCATGTTATGGTGAGAATATACTACTACATGAGGAGGATAACTTATAACATAAATTATAAAAACTTCCTAAGTATCCATACGATCTATAGTCCTTGGGTTCCTTTATTAAAACATGTTTTTAATTCCCCATATTTCCAAAATAAAAAAATGTAATAGGACCTCTTCTATGAAATTTACTAGTTCTAAAAGAACCATGATTTCCAGATCAATCATGAGACTCAAAAAACTTCTTCATCCCGTTAACATAAGTCACAGAAAAACCAATCTGAGAAAAAGTAACTCCATTAAACCTTAACATACCAACTAGGTGTAGCTCAACCATCAATGATTTATCTAGGAGATCAAAATTAGAGGAAATATTTAGTATGAAAATGTAATAATGAAAGTCATATTGAAGTTATATCTTGATCCATCAAGTATTCATCTCTAAATTTGATATAATATAAATTTAAAACTAATTTATCTTAGTTAATTGTTTCACATATTCTATTACATTCCTCTCATCTTTCCTGAGTTTAAAAAACACAGTATCCTTAGGTAAAAACATAGACTCTGGATAGAACTGATCTGTGAAAAGATATTTCAATTCCATACACTCTAAAACCATGTTTTTTCACTGTCACAATTAGATCATAATAACTCATTCTAGTTATTTCCATATTAATTGGCTGAAAATTTCTCCTTGATCAAATCATACATTTCCATGAAGAGAAAAATAGTTCTCAATCTTCATTAACCAATCCTTTTATTCTTATTGATTATTAGATATTTGGAAAGATAATGGTCTCTATAAAAGGAACTTCTGAGCATTTGACTAAGGCTCTCCCCTTTGAGGTTCCAAAACTATATCAGTAATGGAAACATGTGTATTTTATAGTTCCAAAGCATGGATGACATGCACGATATTCTCGACTGGATTTCAGTCCATTGGAGGACTCACTCATTGTGGTTCATCATCAGATTCTTATTAGATCATATTAACACATCTTCTTATATGCATGATGCTAAAATTAATCAGAAAAAAACATTGGATTCATCAGAAGGATACCCATATCAACACCTAGAAAAAAGGAATAGGGAAATTAATCCTATTAGATAAGAAAAAATGATTTTGATTTTAACCATAAAAAATAAAAAGTATGAATGATTCTATAATTATGCAGAAAGATTAATTTATAAAACCAATCATGGTTAATTAAGGATCATTACAATGAATGGTGTCCATAAAGTCACTCTCAGCCAAATCACAATTTCAGATAAAATATCTTGAACTACAAACTAACATCAAGGAATATTGTGTATCCAATACCTTTGATACCAGTTTTCATGGATAGGCATGGATAAATAATTACCCTAATATCCAAGATAACCATGAAATTCCCCAAATGTAATTTTTAATAACCATGAGTTAGATATGAACACCTATAATCATAGAAGATAAAATAGGGAACAAATTTTCCAAAAAATATCAGAAGATAAAGATTCTATCTGTTTTCTAAAAACACTATATGGAGATTGTACTATAATCCAAACGATTATATCGAGAACCAAAAATAGTTCATAATCAATGTAATCTAAATTAAACAAGATAAACTAAACATCCCAAAGAATAGATCATGCCAATACTAATGGACCAATAAAATAAACATTCTTTAAGAGGCACATTACCTTTTTTGATACATGGAATAAAAAAATCATCAAACACCCAAATAAAAGCATTTGGTGTGAGATAAAATCATAGAAGGACCTCACCAAGTGCTCTATAACAATATTCCATAATAATAAACCAAATCATTCATTCAATTTTTAAATAACAAGGAATGGGATAACAAATCATTTTCATATTTAAAACAAATAATGATTCTTTTCAGAGAATTAATGGTATTTCAAACATGGAATAAATGAAAACATTATTGAAAAAAGCTTAAATATATCACTTGGCATGAATAAATTAGAATTAAAATTAATGAAAATTATAATGAAAAAATTTAAATTGGAACCATGGTGACCTAATATAAAATAGTATATATATATAAGATCTTCACACTCTCATATTAGTGATCATTGAAATATATGAACACACATATATTTGGAAAAGACTGAATTGGACTCATCAACATCCCAGTGGGGATAATATCTTTCTAACTATATTTTTGTTAGATTATTCACCATAAATACATTACTAGGTAATTAGAATCCAAGAATGATTGTAAAAAATAACCCACCAACTACCCACGATCACATGTGATCAATCAATAAATATAAACTAGGCAAACCATTCCCTTTAAAATCAATCATCATTCACAATTCTAATTGACCAATTTTCCCATAAAAAATGAAAATTATTTTTCAACACAAAAATTTGGTGTTTCCATTAATTAATAACATTTAAAAACCAAACCAACAAATGGTTTTGATCAATTGAATACAATCTATTAACTCAAAATCAATTATAAAATACTGTCAATTTATTATTACCCCCAAATTCCATTTCCATTATTATTGGGGGATTTCCCAAAATTATAGGTTAAATAAATTTTAATTGAGATTCAAAAAAATAAAGTTTTCATAAACTAATTAAATTAAATATAAATAAAAAAATTCATATTATAAAAAAAAATCTAAAACAGAACCTTCTATCTTTATTAATGATATCAAAACTCAAAACCCACAGAATGATTTTCAAATGACGAATAATTCGAAAAGGAGATCATGTAATCAAGCCTATATTGAAGATCCAAATAATCTAATTTTAGAACCTTTGAACACGTGATGATAAATATTACTCTATGAATTAAAGAAATAAATTTGTAGAGGGATTGAACAAGAGGATATCCACTAGCTAGGGAGGGATGAAATATTTCATTGATTCTTATATTCATCAAATATGGGGTTTGAAGGGGCCAAAATGGGTTCTTGAGAGACCCAAATACCTAAGAATTCATGTTATTTAAACATAAGGTTGATATATATGTTAAATAGGTGTTACAAAATTTTTATAGTATTATTCATTATTAAAATGTCCCATGTGCATGGTTAGTCGGGATGGGCAACATAGTTAGACAAATTTTACTCCATAACCACGCACCCCTCTAATGGGGTGGAAAATTTCTACTATGTGGGAGGAAAGTTCATAAAACCATTATCTAAAAATGAAAATTCCCAATGTCTAGTGTTTCATGGTTTTCTTGGGATGGGTTCATTGTTTAGTTAAATGATGAACCAACCATGCATACACCTGAAACATCCAAAATTATTAACATTCCACCCAAAACAACCTAACACAAACCCCAATAAAATATTGATTAAAAAGTACGGTATATGAGTAACTAAAAATAAGTAAAATGTTACTATAATAATAATGAAAAAATTATCATACTAGTTAATCAATTTAACTTTTAAAAATAGTCATGAAATATTATTATTAAAAATGAAAAACATTACACTCATAGAGACTATAGGCTGTACCTACGCATGAGTAATGTTTTAGCTTCTCAATGATAAATATGAAATGATGTTAATTAATATTTTACCAGTCTAGAAAGATAATAATATCATATAAATAAAATTATTTACTTAAATATTCTTTTATATTATCCATTTTTTCTCGTTATGAAATGCTATTCACATCACTTGATTATGATGGATGTCCACACATACACGAATGATATTATCATTTTTCAGTGTAATAATTAAAATGATAAAAAATATTTTAAGAATAATAAATATGTCATTAATATAATAATTATTTAATTTATATCAAATATATTCATTAACATTATCTTTATTACTTTCCATGTGTTGAATTATTGAATGATAAATTAGAACTCTTCGCTTGGTGGTAGTCCATCGAATAGATGAGTCACATTATTGTATCCCCTATAGAATAGAAAATAAAATTTTATATCTTATATAATGTAGATAGATGCATAATAATGTTAAAAATGTCATATATTGTCTTTATATACATTAAAATACCCATCTTTGAGATGTGGTAATTGAAAAATGAATAACATTGGTTCATGAGGCGGTAGTCTGCCGTGTACATGAATGGGTATTTTATATAAACATTTTTGATGTGGGGTTTGAATTAGGTAATTAAATTAACATTAAATTATATTAGTATATGTAATATAATATATTTATTATCTCATAATGTATTAATAATAATTTAATATGATGGTGGTAGAAATAAAACAAAAACATATATTTAGGAATATTTATTCTTCTCTGAAAACCTAATTTGGAACTTACCTAGTGATTTCATAGAAAAGATAATGACAAAACAATGATTACAGGTTTATGGGATAGAATTTCGGATGTAATTTTTGAAATTATTTGGTGATTGAAAAGGTTTTTATAGTGTGAAGAAAAATGTACATTGGTGGCGTTTTATAAGTGAGGTGAGTGGAAGACATGTAATTATTTTAAAGAAAAATGTGTACCCACATTTTTCACATTCTGAAAGGGTCAAAAAAATGATTATTTATGAAATTTAGACATTATATAGTCGATATATAGAAATGAATAGACTTCATAAATGTTTTTATCTATTTAACAATTATTTTTTAATTTATCCCTAGTGAAATAGATTTTAAACTTAACTACCATAAATAATTTTAGTGTTTATATGATTCATTATGGTAAAAAAATTCATTTATTCTTATTAGATAATATTAATTATTCTTTTACAAATATGGAATCCATTTTTATAAATTCAAGTCATAGAAGTGGTATATTTTAATTTAAAATTAATCTTGCAAATGTCACGAGATTCTGGGATCTTAAAGAGAAGATGTTCAAAATATTAAAATGTTTTTATATAAAAATTTAATATTAAAATTATTAGAAGGACCTAAATTGGATTCATAGGGATATATTTTATTTAATTTTTAATTTAAACCCAATTTCAAATATAATTTATACATTTAAATAATTTTAAATAGAAATAATTTTTCAATTAAAATTCGATAAATTTTTTTATTTCTTGAAAAATGATAAATATCCAAAAGACACTAAAAAATAACCAAAACATAATTTTACAAATTATATTTAGGAAAACAATTATTTTTTTAAATATATATTTAAAAATATTAAATATTAATTATCAATGATTTTTGAAAACCATGACTAAACAAACATTTTGAAAAACAATAAAAAAAAATTACATTTTCATTCAAATAGTAATAATTATATCTATATTCAGTATATATCCATTTTATTTATTTAAAAATATTTTAAAACAAATATTTTTTATAACATTGTTACTATTATTCATAAATTGTCATTTTAGGTAGGGTTATAATTATATACTATATTATTATTAATTTTGACTTGGGGTTAGATGTTTTGAAAAATATCAAAGAAATTAAATTTAAAGAAATGTATTTCATGGGTTTTTAAGATCATTGTTGTTTATTTCATATGATATGAAAACAAATATTCATTTTAAATATTTATATGTTACATTCTACCCATATTAAATATGTTGCATACATTCAATTTATACGAGATCTTGGTAATCTTGGGATTGATATTTATAAATTCCATTGTGGAAAACATACATCATCAAAATGGTTAATAAAACATAATCTTAATAATATATAAAGGATGAAAAATATTTATTTACAATAACATATAACATGGCTTCTATGTTGGATAACATTGTTTGAATGTAATGGTATGGACACTGAAGAAATGTTTAAATAATTATAGGGAGTGATAGTTTTCATTAATCAAAAGAATGTGAATTTTCAATGGAATGTTAAGGGACACAAATCCATTAAACTATAATTATTTAAATTAGCATTGGTTAAACATAAATAATTTTATTTTGTTATAATTTTTTCAAATACTTTTACATAAAATGAGAAATTTATTTACCATCAGGGCTATGATTATTTAAAAATTTACTTACATTATATACCACTATTTATTAAGAAAAATACAATATTTTGTTTATTTTTGAATCACCTTCCAATTAATTTAATCTTATATGAGATAAAATATCTATGTATAATGTTTTATCCTTATAATAATAAAGTTACCATTTAATGGATAATAATATCCCTAAAATAGTGACATGTATTTTCTGTTGTCTCAAACAATTTTATAACATGGTTAGAACAAGTTTTAGAATATAATATATTAATATATAAATCATTATCCATGGATCAATATAAATATTTCAATGATGGATAAACACATTACCATTCCAAATGATTAAGATACAATTTTTTTAAATGAATTCATTAAAATTCCAAAATGAACAAGTAATCAACACCCCACACAACATAAATTATCTCTTAATCATCACATACCAAACATGTGAATACCTTCATCATATATTATCATAAAACATTGTAATAACCAAAATAACTATAAAACATTATCGAAAACATGAATTCTTTTTTTAATAAATAATACATAGGCTACTTGGTATATTAATTAAATAAAGAAATTGATATCAGCCCCATAAATGATAGAATAAAACAATTTTTCAACATGTCATTAATAATTTCCAAGGTAGTCTGTAATATCCAATTTTCATTAACCACATCTATCTTCTCATCAAAAAAATCATTATCAAAACATCAATAATATTTTATCTGTCATCTTTCCCTCAATAATGTGTTTTCTAAGATGTTCATCTATATTGAATCATTTTTATTGGACATCATTATCATTTAAAATATGCATTCAAATACATAATGACAAACTATATTAGTAAAATCCTCTTACATTTCATAATTATTATTTCCAGGATATAATTGATATTATACTCAATGGAAATAATTATTTAATACAAATATAAGATCATTAATTATTCCTATTCATCAATGGTAATATCATAAGCATGATCATGTTATATTGGAATCATTTTAGGTATATTCATTTGAACTTCGGTGAATTTTTATTCTTAGTTTCCAATATCATTATAGTTAAACAATAAATCATTGAAACCCATTTTATTTTACTAGAAACCATGATCGTGGTGGTGTTTTTCTACACAAATAATTAAAACTCATATTCCATTCAGAAATGTAATAAGGTGTTTCCTCCCACAAGAATTACACGTTGGAATATCATTATTCTCCATATTCACTTTATTAGTTTTCATTATCGTCATCTTCTTCACATTATTCAATTATAAGCCTTTAGAATTTTGGAATTTATTATATTTCTTGATAGATCATGATTTTATTTCTTATTATTATGAGAATATTTGGCAGGCTGGTGACCATCTTAGGATAGTCTTAATCCCAAAAAATAATTAATCAATCATTACCATTAGATTATTTAATTAGTTGACATCATTACTCAACATTATTTTAATTTTGTCTTCATACATAGAAACATATTTTCGTCCTTCAAGTCGTATACATTA
Source organism: Viscum album (assembly GCA_963277665.1). Classification (NCBI taxonomy): domain Eukaryota; kingdom Viridiplantae; phylum Streptophyta; class Magnoliopsida; order Santalales; family Viscaceae; genus Viscum; species Viscum album. Next base: position 880,166,303 of record OY728129.1, on the reverse strand, counting down.
GAAATATATTTCCACATCTTCCCATACTTTTAAAGTGAAATGTTTTTCCAGGAATAGTAACTAGAAAATATTCCATTACCTTTTTTAATTATTTGTAATCCATAGTGTTTTAGTTAATTAACACCTTTTGTTATCATTTCCAATAATATGATATCCTCTCATGAAAAAATTTTCCCTTCATGAATTCACAAATCGAGAAATACCATCTATATATGGATTCTATAATAATTAGGCCAAAATGCACTATTATTTGTATTGATTGAGGGAGGACTGTGACACATGATAAAATATCACATTATTTCAAAACATATTGTATTAATAGGTTGATTAATTTGAGAATGGATATTACTCATAACCTAAACCAACTTCAAAAATATTTCTATAATTTGATCAGTTCCAAATATAACTAATGCTACATCATCATTATCTTTTTCAATTGATAAATATATTAATGGACTAGATGAAATGATTTATTTTACATTACATTATTGAGATTAAATTTCTATAAAATGGAATACACTATATTAGTTCATACTATTCTGAAACAAATTCTATAACCCCTAAACTAGTGAAATACATATCATAAATTAAAAAATTAATGCATACATAATCTCATAATAATACAAATGGTTTCATTAGTGATATATTTATTTTTAAATCCATAAGAAATGTTTGTAAATAGATGTGAATTTTACTAATCATATCCCTCAGGAGAGTCAAACCATGTTTTTAGTAAGGCCCATTTCCATTCACCAAGGTTGATAAAGATAATATCAATATACCTTTTCAGAGTTATTACCTCTAGGTTGATATTTCCTAGAATCACATCCAGTTTTAGTATCAATATATTGGGATTCATTTTCTAGGAAATAAACATATTCAATTCCTTGTAAAAACATTAGGATGTTCTTATGTACTTATCATAAAATTATACCATAGGGTAATATTACTAAATAATATTTTTCATGAATGTAGTTCCTGATGTTTCTACTAGATTTTATATGATTCCAACTGTGTTGACCCCAACTACAGTAGATTTATTTTGATGTATACTTTTTTACATTGATATAAGATAAAAATAATCACATTCGGAAAAACCAAATATTTCAGTATTCTTTGTAAACTATATACATACATGTAATTAAAATTATATTTCAAATACAAAATACACAAGTAGATTTCATTGAAAATATTATTATTACCCATATATTATCCTTTTATAAAAATCACCAAACACTTCCTCATTTCATTGGGAAAATTAATCATAAGGAAGTGGTGATCATAAATTCTTATTAAGGGTAAGCCTATAGTGGAATCTATGATTAAATAATCAATAATAAATATATTTGGGTAAATATATGATACAAATGAAATTTAATCAATAAATTATACATAATATGTATAAAATATATAATGATCAAATCATTCGGCATAAATAATCAATTAAATTTGAAACTTATCCCTGATAATTCTAAATAATCAAATAATCTCATGAAATAATAATAAATGAAATCATAATAATGTAATTACTAAAGATGGAAAACTAAAACACATTCACGTGCCATTTTTTCAAACATAACATTAATATATGACATTTACAATACATCTAATTCCATCAAAGCAATGTACTATGAAATTTATATAAATTGGCGAGGCCTAATAGAAACCCCAATCTAGTTTGTATCATTAGACCTATAGAAGAATAATGGGTTTATAGAGGTCCACTCCCATAACATACAATATCCAATGAATCACTCACATGAAAGTGGTGAAACATAATCAATGTAAACATTTTTATTGAAATAATATCATATAAAATGTTAATAATTACGCCAATTAATAAACATAATCACCAATGATACAGAGTAATATGAATGACATAAAACTAATAAATCACAAGTCAATATGATCATCAACAATCTATATAAATAAGAATTATGGTACCCTTAAAACATATCCCATTTAAATAATATGTATATAAATGGTTGATGTCATTCATGAGTATAAATACCATAAAAATGATTAAAAATATTTTTGAGAAATGTAAACATTGAATTTTGAAAATCATCTTCTTAATCCAAAAGTCCACATAAATTATAAATATATTATTCAATAAATATAACCCTTTAAATATTTTAAATACGTATTAAAAATTGATTGGTCCTCAGGGTGGGAAATTTTGGTCATTCTATACATGTTAAAGGAATTATTCCACTCACATTTTCATAAATAGAAAAACATGGTTTTTTTAAAATGACATGTGGATTCCTTTCAAAAAATAGTTTAAATGTTTAAATATTTAGAAATTTAATTAACAAATAAATTTTAAATGGATGGATGAATTTTTTTAATTTATTCAGAAAATAATAGTTTTGATGAAAAAGGATTTCTGGCTATAGAAGGAAATAGTGATATATTTTCTTAAAAACATTATCACAAACATTTTAATTAACATATAGGAAGAGAAATGTTACTATTACATGACAACATTAATGAATAACCATATTTAAAGAATTTATATTTTTTTATTATATCAATATCAAATAATTCCCCAGGATATATGTAATCACTAATAAAACCAAATAATGATTTGGTTGTGAAATAAACGTTTAACACATTCGTGGCATATGAATCTCAATCCCCATTAATGTAATGACAGAAAATTAAAAATTAAATACCATGAAAAAATATATTCATGACCGAAAATATCAGTGGGGTAGTATATAAACAACATAATTAAAATTAAAGGTGAATATGGAATACGTCTCATGGAAGTCAAATACGACGAGAGACCCTTACCTTGAGTTTGACTCATCACATATTTTATGTATCTTCGATAATAATAGGACTATGCTAATTATAAACATTAATAATAAATGTGTTATCCTTATCAACATATTTATACAAATTATTACCATGTTACACAGGATTACATAATCAATTATGTTTTCATGGTATACTTCGATGAAATTTGGCTTTTGTATCGAAGATGACTTTGGTAGGTTTCCGATTGTCAAATAAATCCTTATTAAAATATATAAATAATAATAATCAGGAAATAATTATAAAATTTAGATATAAATTATAATTTTAAAATAAATCATGAAATATGGTAATGAAAAATAAACTAAGTTACAGTCTTAGAGATAGTAGGTCGTACGTACACATGAGTAACACTTCCATTTTTCAATGATCATTAAGGAAATAAGTTATGAAATATATTTTTATATAATTATGATTATATCATATAAACCATATTATATCTTTTAATATTAATATATATCAACCATGTGGTGTGGTTATGAAAATAGATTCAATTTGATTCATGAAAGAAATAGTCTCCACATTAATGAACGATGTTATAATTTTCAATGTAAGAAGAAAAAAGATATATTAAATATTAATAATGATATATATGTCATTAATATAAAAAATATTCCATTTATATCACATATATTTATTAACATTTTCATTATTACCTTCACTTCAAAGCGTTAAAGAAAGATGAATCGCATCGCTTTGTGATGCGGTAGTTCACTACACAGAAGAGCGACATTCTCATATCCCATATAAAATGGAATATAAATATGTAAATATTATATAATGACTCCATTGATATATTTATTTGTTATATATGTTATATTTTATTTATATCCATTATCATTACTAACTTTGATAGGTGGTAATGAAAAAATTAATGACATTGGTTTGTGAGGTGATAGTCCACTGTACACAAGAAAGATGATTTCCCAATCCATTTAGTAGAAGTGGTGATGATTTAAATTCAATAACATATACTAGAAGCATCTCAATATATTTATGATACTATGGTTTTAATCATAATATTATTTACATAAATTGATGGAGGTGGAGGAATAGATAAAATAAAAACATAATGTTTTGAATTTTACCTCTTCATGGACCCACTATTTATGAATATACCAAAAGTATTTCTACAATGGACATATGAAAAAGTCTTCTTAGATGAGGATATATAATTTTGGGAAAAAATTTTCAGGTAATGGTTCAACAAAATGGGTTTTAATGTGTGAATAAGAGATGCGATTGTGTTTCCTTTTATAAGTGAGGTGATCGGTAGACTTGTAATTTTTGAAAAGAAAAAGGTATAGAATTAAAAAAGGGTAAAATTAGAGAATTAAATATATTTATACATTATATACTCAAAATATTTCCAAAAAAATATATTTTATATAAGTTCATTGTCAATTTCAACTATTATATTTCTAGTTTAACTCCTTATAAAACTATTTTTAGTATAACCACGATAAATACTTTTTATGATTTTTATAATTCATTATGATAAAATAAATAAGATGAACTTATTAGATAATATATATAATTATGATTCTAAATATTAGATAAATTTTTCCAAATTCCATTCACAATAGAGTAAAATTTACATTTTACTTAAATCTCATACATTCGATCAGAAACCACTTTTTTAAAATGGAAATGGTCAAAAGTATACAATGTTTTTATATCATAATCCAACATGAAATTGAATATAATGACGTAAATTGGATTTTTAGATATATAATTTAACAAATCAAAATATACAAATAATTTAAAACCTAATTTTAATTTATATATAATTTGAATTAAAATTATATATCAATTAAAATTCATTAATTATGAGTATTCAATAAAAATAAATTTTTGAAACATTTCATCATTTCACCAAATGAAAATGTAGAAATTAAATTTCAAAATTTATGATTTTTTTTATTTAAATTTTTTAAAATTTCTAAAAATTAATTATAAATTATGTGTATAAAGAGGGACTAATTTATCTTTTAGGAAAATATGTTTTTTTCTAAAAAATTTTATTTTGCTTTCAAAAGGTTATAATTATATCTCTATTCAATAGATATCCATTTTCTATTTTATAATTGTGTAATGAATATAATTTGATTATGTTTTTTAGTACTATTCATACACAAAAATTTAATGGCTATGTTTTAATGGTATACTACATTATTGTTTATTTCAATTTACGGTTTAGTTTATTACAATCTATCCAAGAGATTAGATTTAAATAAATTTATTTTATGGTTTCACATTTTAATATGAATATATCATGGATAGAAAATCCATGCAGAATATAAATTCATTCTTGAGTCATTTTGATATTAAATAATTAAATTAAGAAGTCACAAATTTATTGAGAAATTTTATTTGATAAGTGAAATTTTCATAAACTATGATCCATTTCATCCATAAATAAATTATTGTACTAATTATAGAAGGAAGTCTAGTTTGACATTGTTTTAGTGTACTCATGTATAAAATGATTGTGATGATATTTTTTCATTATTTACACTTTCTTGATTATGGTTGGGACATTATCAAAATATGGAATTATTATTTAATAATAACTATTCACAAGAATATTAGTGTAACAACCCAAGATTTTATAAAAAAATATTCTTTTTAATTTTATTAAAGTCTTGTGTTGTACGCTACACCAAAAGGAGCTTGCACAACACACATCCTTGACTTGCCTTGCATTACACGCAATCACGACCTTCCTCGATAGCGTGTGTAATACGCAATATCGAGTTTCACTAAACAACGATATGCTATTAAAATATTATTAAAACTAGCCGTTATGAATAGTAATAACCACTTTTTAAAACTCTGTAAATCTTATTTTTCAAAATGAACTTCATTTTTGGATTCGGAGTATCGAATTTAGCCTAAGGTGAAATTTTGGTACTTTTCGGATAACTTTCATATTCTGATGAATAGAGAAAATTACTAAATTATAATTAAAAACAATTTTTTTAATAGAAATAATTAATAGTGATAAATTATTAATTTTAGTGGTTTTAAAGTATATTTAGAATATATTTTTACAATTTAATACAATGTTGGTCATTGGATGTAATTTCACATTTAAACCAGACATAATCAAGTGTCAATCTTTTGATAGATATTGTTTCTTAAAAACACAGTATTTGTTTTAACAGTGGGATTTAATTATAAAATTAATTAATGCAAATTCTATGATATGAATTTGGTAAAATAGACTTCATTTTGGAATTCGGAATATGAAATATAGCTTAGGATGAAATTTTGGCATTGTTCTAAAAAACATCAATTTTTGATGAATAGTGAAACTAATAAGTGGTAGTTAAAAAAATTAATTTCTTCATAAATCTTAATTTTACCGCTTCTGTGAATGGAATTTCAAAAATCCGAGAGACACGGTTGATGTCAGTAAGTAAAATGTGGTTCAATGAGACGGAAATAATTTTTGGTGAATAGTAACTTTTTACTTTTTTTTACCACGGTTAATAGTAAATAGGGTAACTAAGGGTAAATATGATATTACTATTACCCTAACACATGTCCTAATTCTATTGGATAAGTGTAATTCGACCAAAAACAACCTTATGAATATAATATGACCATTTAGGTCCACTTGGATTATATTATGACATTTAATATTATATTATTTAATGAATAGTTAAAATATTTAAAATCAAAGTTTAATAACTAAAACATTTTTAATATGGGGTTATACATAAGATATATTCGACTATAAATATTCATTAGAAAGCTAAAAAGATTTCCTACATAATGATATTTTATTTATAATTTTTAGACTTTAAATTAATTAATTTATTTATGACACAACGATGATGCAGTAATTACCCTTTTAAAGAAATATTAACATAATTGATGTTATAAATGCTCAAATGAATGTAATTTGAGACTTTTTATGACTTAAACTAATTTTCTAGGTTACTATGATATATTAGTGTTGATGTAATAAACTTGGTTCGAACATATAATTTATTTATGACTTTCACAAAAATCATATATCAAATAGTGTCAAAATTGGCACAAAATAGTTTTTAAATCAAATATTATATTATTAATTTTTATTTAATTCCTAAAAATCTAGGGTTCGGCCAAATGACTTAGATAAGGATATATGTATTAATAACAAACAATTTGGGGTTCGTTTGGCATGTTATAGTAAGTGTATTAACCATATAGTGAAAGGAAACAAAAAGACACGGTAAAAGTTAAATTATTTAACTTAGAGTTAAATCTAATTGATAAGGTTAAAATAATACCCTAAACATGTCTAAATTCTATTGGATGAGAGGATTTAGACCCATCCCCACCTTAGCCTCGAAATAAATCAATTTGGAGCTAATTAAAACCGAACTTGACTTTATAATAAAATAATATTTTGAGATATTCCTAAGGTGCCCCTCTCCTCCCTTATAAAAGGACACCTCCTCCCCCTTCCTCCTCACACCAATTTGAGCACTCAAGCTCGGCCAAACTCTGCCAAAATCCCTTCTCCACTTCCCTAGAATAATCCTAGAGGTCCTGGTCTTCTTCAAAGACCAATCATAGTTCCCTAAGTGGAGGATTCAAAGAAGCGTTCCAAAGAAGAGGTAATATCCATTACCGATCTTTTCAATTTCTTTCTTCTTCAACTTCTTCTTCTTTAGTTTTTTCATAACAAAGTAATAACATCAGTATCACTCATATAAGGATATGTTATTTTAAGTATGAAACAACCATATTTCACCATCTATCCATCCTACGGAAAAAGAAATCACCACGCGTGCGTACGTACAGAATACCGTCTCCACGCCGTGGTGTAATCTATTTTCCACCACCACCTTACATGGATGGGTATAATGGTGTAAAGAATAAATATACATAGTTATTACAACATCATATTGATTATGATATATTGTATAAACCACTCCAATTCAATTCAATATTTATGAAAATGATATCATCGCTCGTGCGTACGTACGGACTACCGTCTCCACGACGCGATGAGATTCATTCTCCATGTTAACCATTTAAGAATGATTATAAAGTATATATAAAAATAATAATGAAATATATGACATTATAAAGCTACTGGATTTATGTATATATATATGTATATGTATGTCATCTACTTACTTCCATTCAAGACAATAAGGAAAGGAAAACAACGTTCATGCGTACGTACGGACTACCGTCTCCATGAACGGTGTTTTTCATTTCATTTATCTATCTATTATATATATATATATATATACTGAATATCTATGATATATAAATCATATTTTATATTCTGGAAGTAAGTAAATCATGATATAAGTAATAATAATGTCAATAACAACATGCAAAACACTTATGATAAAAGAAACGATTTTACCCAAAACGCTTCTTTAACATCGAATTTACAAATGAACGGGTAATATAATGTCATAAGTGAACCATATATGATATCATAACAATGAATACGATTCTTTAATATGTCAATGACATGATTTAAACCATTATACAGGAGCTTTGGACACGTACAAAGCAAATCGGACCTAAGGTAAGGGAAATATCACAATCTCATTTTTATCTGAGATTGTTTATTCGTAAGTATTTACTGGGGTGTATTTTATCATCCACATCCATGTTTCATCAATATGTAATATTATTTACATCCACCTACAATTTTTTAAGTCCATTTTTACCCTTCGGTGAGTTTTTAGTAAAGAATATGAAAGGAATCTTTTGTCGCTTTTTCGTACGAGGTGATTTTTTGACTTTTCCGACAAAAGTACGAAGAATGTTTTTTTTAACTTATACGGCATGAATGGATTTTTAAAACATTATTTCCAAGAAGCTTCCTTTACATGTTTTCAAGTTTATTTTTAATCAACTTCTTTTAATTTAAAGTTTTATGACATGTTAAGAAAGGAAAAATGTTTTTAAAGAAGAAATGATATTTTCCTCAAGAATTCATTTCAAGTGTTTTTTTTAAAACTATTTTTCCATCTAAGATGACGTTATTTGATATGTATGTTTCAAGTAAAATGTCTCTATGATTTAAATGGTTTCAGTTTTCTTATGATGAAATGATATCAATTGTTTATGGATTATGATGGCATGATGTTTAAGAATCCCATTTTATTACATGGGTTATGAAATGATGTATGATTTATGATTTTGTGGCACACATAAGAATGGTATCATTATGAGATGGGTGGGACCTATATCTCCCTCCAATGCATTGGGTAAAGATTTTATATCTCATGAGATAGACAGGGCTGGAACGGTAGGTTATATCGGTTCAGTGAAACAGGACTGAAACGAGGGTTACTCGATTCAGAAGGGACTTTGTCCACTAAGATAGTCTTGGAAATTAGTCTTGAATAACAAGAAATGATTCTCTATGATTATGTGTGTATGCCACAAAGTTTCATGTTTTAAGTTATGATTATTGGGATTACTTTTTCACTGCCATGATTTATCCCATGATTATGAAATTATGCTCTCTTTTGCAGGTTATGATTTCCAAAATGTTATGTTCTTATGAATATGATGTGATTGATATTTATTTTGTTTACCCTTACTGAGCATTTGAGCTCACCCTTTTATGTTTTCTTTTCCCCAGGATATAAAGAAAGGTTTTAGGTAAAAAAAAGGAAGATCTTTATGGGAGATTTTGAAGATCTTTCACCACGATTAGAAGATTATAGTCCGAGTTTCCAAAGACACTAAACTATTACGGTCCTTGTGTGTGTGTTTTTGTAATGTACTAAGTATTCCGCAAAAGTAATGTAATGTCCATGTACGATAAGCTTCGGGTCTCTACAGTTGGTATCAGAGGAAAAGGATGTAGGAATGTATCCGATCCTTGGGAACTCTCACATGTGAGCGTTGGACGAAGCATGGCTCTCCGCCCAAGGCCTTCATGAGGAAATGGCTGCCACTGGGGATGGTGGTGTGTCCCGCCCAGGGGGTGTAGCCGCCCATGGAGTTCCCTGATAGGTATCAATTGTAGTCCACTGGAAGTAATTCTAGACCGCTACAGTTGGTATCAGAGGAAAGGTTTAGTCAACCTTTGGAAACTAGGATGCGAAAACGTTAGTGAGATCCCTAGAGATATTTCTAAGGTATGTCTAGGGATGTCCCTAAGGTTAAGTATACGTATAGGTTATAGTACTAGAACTAGGCTAACGATCATAGAATTAAACCTAAGATGTTAGATATTGAAGGTACTCCCCCTTTATTATGTTGTTTTCCCTAGCATGATTTTTGCCTCTCACACTATTCTTTTTTGGGTTTTAGAAAATGGCTGGAAACAAGATGATTCACGATAATGGAGGATATGATGGACAATGGAATGATATTCTTCATAGTGGAATGGGATTTGGAAGTCCAACCATCATTATTATGCCGAATCAGCAATCTCATAATATGATCAATAAAGTAAAATTTGGTAAGTTTCCTGACTCGGCTAATAAGAGAAAGATGGAGTTTTATGATGATCATAGAGGAAAGAAAGTTCAATTTCCCCTATGTAAATCATGTGGGAAGAGGCATCAAGGAGAATGTTTCAAAGGAACTGGAAGATGTTTTGGGTGTGGAAAAGAAGGACACAAAGCAAGTAAGTGCAAAGGAAAAGGTTCAGTTAACACCATGGATGAGGATAATGGTATTTCTACGACATCAACAATGGTTAAATGTTTTAAATGTGGAATGTACGGGCATTATGTAAACCAATTCCCTAAGGGAAAGTCTCATGAAGATAATCAGTATGGTCGTATGGGAAGTATTTATGTTGATGATGATGAAGAGACTACAAATGATATGTGAGATGAAAGAATTATTGAAGCTCGGTCAATGGTTTAAGAAGGTAGTGGAATGATTACATGTTTATCAAGTGTAATGTTGTACTATAGAATAAAAATACATCTAAGGATTGTTACACTGTTGTCTTTCCTTAAGTTTTGAAAGTTTATGATGAATGGTATGAGTAACAATGAAAGGTTATTCAGATATTTTTTTTGGAAAGTGGATGATATGCGCATAATGAAGGGATAAAGAGAATCTAATAGGTTTGATAGTATTCATGAGCTCATGATTGATATAAGGACTAAGTGATATCATGGATTGAGTATATAGAATTTTGAGGATTTTGGTATGTGGAAAGTGTTAACTTTAAACTGCATTCATGTTTTCACTAAGGTATTCAAGAGAATACATGATTAAGGCCTTTTAATGTTTGGAATGTGACCAACAAGACATATATATGGGGATTAATGATAGTATTAAATCTCTGCTAATCGTTTTCACTATATTATGAGAGTGGACTGCAGTATTATGGATAAGCCTAAAGATTAGAATGGATTATGTTGGACATAAGTTAGTATTGTTTAAGGATAGAAGTTTTTCCGATATTATTGATGGGATGTTATAGTAATATAGTTTTAGAAAAAGGGACAACCTGTAGGACGGGCGACAACCCATCGCGTCGGACAAGGTCGTAGGAATCGAACCCACAACCGAAGTGCGACTGGCCTTTATCGCCTACCACTGGCCTACAGGAAGTCCCTGTTTAGTAGAATCTAGTTTTATTATATTAAGCCGTATGATATATGAAGTATAAGTCCATTTTAGGAACAATATATGATTAATCTCACTATAGATCGACTTATGCATATAATTTTTTCTAACCTTTTGTTTGAGACAGATGGAATGACCCGTCATTCTATGATCTGCTAACACTTCATGAATAACAAATTCAACTTCATTTATTTAAGAGATGAAGTGGAAATTGTTCAAGGCATGAACAACAGTGAGATTGTACCAAAATAAAGTAAGTATTTATTCTAATTCAAATTTTCAACTTTAGGGAAATGATCTTGAAAACCAAAAATGTTGTCCTAGTGATCTTATACCTGATGAATCAGATGGTAACTTATATCATCACAAATCTATGGATTTGTGATTACTGGCTTTTCCATAGCCATGTTCTCTACCACTCTCCATCAGAACATGATGGTTAGATTTCTCTTCCATATCCATATTTTCACCTATGTGGAAACCCAATGATTAGTTTATTTGGGTAACCGTTACGTTTCATACTTTTGTTTTTAAAGATTGGTTTTGATATTCCTTTTTACGATGTGGGTTTCTATTAATGAAACTTTCGAATAGTAAACCATTTATTACCCCGACGAATTTCGAGGGCGAAATTCATTTTAAGGGGGGTAGAATGTAACAGCCCAAGATTTTATAAAAAAATATTCTTTTTAATTTTATTAAAGTCTTGTGTTATACGCTACACCAAAAGGATCATGCACAACACGCATCCTTTACTTGCCTTGCATTACACGCAATCACGACCTTCCTCGATAGCGTGTGTAATACGCAATACCGAGTTTCACTAAACAACGATATGCTATTAAAATATTATTAAAACTAGCCGTTATGAATAGTAATAACCACTTTTTAAAACTCTGTAAATCTTATTTTTCAAAATGAACTTCATTTTTAGATTCGGAGTATCGAATTTAGTCTAAGGTGAAATTTTGGTACTTTTCGGATAACTTTCATATTCTGATGAATAGTGAAAATTACTAAATTATAATTATAAACAATTTTTTTAATCGAAATAATTAATAGTGATAAATTATTAATTTGAGTGGTTTTAAAGTATATTTAGAATATATTTTTACAATTTAATACAATGTTGGTCATTGGATGTAATTTCACATTTAAACCAGACATAATCAAGTGTCAATCTTTTGATAGATATTGTTTCTTAAAAACACGCTATTTGTTTTAACAGCGGGATTTAATTATAAAATTAATTAATGCAAATTCTATGATATGAATTTGGTAAAATAGACTTCATTTTTGAATTCGGAATATGAAATATAGCTTAGGATGAAATTTTGGCATTGTTCTGAAAAACATCAATTTTTGATGAATAGTGAAACTACTAATTGGTAGTTAAAAAAATTAATTTCTTCATAAATCTTAATTTTACCGCTTCTGTGAATGGAATTTAAAAAATCCGAGAGACACGGTTGATGTCAGTAAGTAAAATGTGGTTCAATGAAATGAAAATAATTTTTGGTGAATATTAACTTTTTACTTTTTTTTACCACGGTTAATAGTAAATAGGGTAACTAAGGGTAAATATGATATTACTATTACCCTAACACATGTCCTAATTCTATTGGATAAGTGTAATTCGACCAAAAAAAACCTTATGAATATAATATGACCATTTAGGTCCACTTGGATTAGATTATGACATTTAATATTATATTATTTAATGAATAGTTAAAATAGATAAAATCAAAGTTTAATAACTAAAACATTTTTAATATGGGGTTATACATAAGATAAATTCGACTATAAATATTCATTAGAAATCTAAAAAGATTTCTTACATAATTATATTTTATTTATAATTTTTATACTTTAAATAAATTAATTTATTTATGACACAACGATGATGAAGTAATTACCCTTTTAAGGAAATATTAACATAATTGATGTTATAAATGCTCAAATGAATGTAATTTGAGACTTTTTATGACTTAAACTAATTTTCTAGGTTACTATGATATATTAGTGTTGATTTAATAAACTTGGTTCGAACATATAATTCTTTTATGACTTTCACAAAAATCATATATCAAATAGTGTCAAAATTGACACAAAATAGTTTTTAAATCAAATATTATATTATTAATTGTTATTGTATTCCTAAAAATCTAGGGTTCGGCCAAATGACTTATATAAGGATATATGTATTAATAAAAAACAATTTGGGGTTCTTTTGGCATGTTATAGTAAGTGTATTAACCATATAGTGAAAGGAAACAAAAAGACACGGTAAAAGTTAAATTATTTAACTTAGAGTTAAATCTAATTGATAAGGTTAAAATAATACCCTAAACTTGTCTAAATTCTATTGGATGAGAGGATTTCGACCCATCCCCACCTTAGCCTCGAAATAAATCAATTTGGAGCTAATTAAAACCGAACTTTACTTTATAATAAAATAATATTTTGAGATATTCCTAAGGTGCCCCTCTCCTCCCTTATAAAAGGACACCTCCTCCCCCTTCTTCCCCACACCAATTTGAGCACTCAATCTCGGCCAACCTCTGCCAAAATCCCTTCTCCACTTCCCTAGAATAATCCTAGAGGTCCTGGTCTTCTTCAAAGACCAATCATAGTTCCCTAAGTGGAGGATTCAAAGAAGCGTTCCAAAGAAGAGGTAATATCCATTACCGATCTTTTCAATTTCTTTCTTCTTCAACTTCTTCTTCTTTAGTTGTTTCTTAACAAAGTAATAACATCAGTATCACTCATATACTGATATGTTATTTTAAGTATGAAACAACCCTATTTCACCATCTATCCGTCCTACGGAAAAAAGAAATCACCACGCGTGCGTACGTACGGAATACCGTCTCCACGCCGTGGTGTAATCTATTTTCCACCACCACCTTACATGGATGGGTATAATGGTGTAAAGAATAAATATACATAGTTATTACAACATAATATTGATTCTGATATATTGTATAAACCACTCCAATTCAATTCAATATTTATGGAAATGATATCATCGCTCGTGCGTACGTACGGACTACCGTCTCCACGACGCGATGAGATTCATTCTCCATGTTAACCATTTAAGAATGATTATAAAGTATATATAAAAATAATAATGAAATATATGACATTATAAAGCTACTGGATTTATGTATATATATATGTATATGTATGTCATCTACTTACTTCCATTCAAGACAATAAGGAAAGGAAAACAACGTTCATGCGTACGTACGGACTACCGTCTCCATGAACGGTGTTTTTCATTTCATTTATCTATCTATTATATATATATATACTGAATATATATGATATATAAATCATATTTTATATTCTGGAAGTAAGTAAATCATGATATAAGTAATAATAATGTCAATAACAACAAGTCAAAACACCTACGATAAAAGAAACGATTTTATCCAAAACGCTTCTTTAACATGGAATTTACAAAAGAACGGGTAATATAATGTCATAAGTGAACCATATATGATATCATAACAATGAATATGATTCTTTAATAAGTCAATGTCATTATTTAAACCATTATACAGGAGCTTCGGACACGTACAAAGCAAATCGGACCTAAGGTAAGGGAAATATCACAATCTCATTTTTATCCGAGATTGTTTATTCGTAAGTATTTACTGGGGTGTATTTTATCATCCACATCCATGTTTCATCAATATGTAATATTATTTCCATCCACCTACAATTTTTTAAATCCATTTTTACCCTTCGGTGAGTTTTTAGTAAAGAATATGAAAGGAATCTTTTGTCGCTTTTTCGTACGAGGTGATTTTTTGACTTTTCCGACAAAAGTACGCAGAATGTTTTTTTTAATTTATACGGCATGAATGGATTTTTAAAACATTATTTCCAAGAAGCTTCCTTTACAAATTTTCAAGTTTATTTTTAATCAACTTATTTTAATTTAATGTTTTATGACATGTTAAGAAAGGAAAAATGTTTTTAAAGAAGAAAGGATATTTTCCTCAAGAATTCATTTCAAGTGTTTTTTTAAAACTATTTTTCCATCTAAGATGACGTTATTTGATATGTATGATTCAAGTAAAATGTCTCTATGATTTGAATGGTTTCAGTTTTCTTATGATGAAATGATATCAATTGTTTATGGATTATGATGGCATGATGTTTAAGAATCCCATTTTATTACATGGGTTATGAAATGATGTATGATTTATGATTTTGTGGCACACATAAGAATGGTATCATTATGAGATGGGTGGGACCTATATCTCCCTCCAATGCATTGGGTAAAGATTTTATATCTCATGAGATAGACAGGGCTGGAACGGTAGGTTATACCGGTTCAGTGAAAGAGGACTGAAACGAGGGTTACTCGATTCAGAAGGGACTTTGTCCACTAAGATAGTCTTGGCAATTAGTCTTGACTAACAAGAAATGATTCTCTATGATTATGTGTGTATGCCAAAAAGTTTCATGTTTTAAGTTATGATTATTGGGATTACTTTTTCACTGCCATGATTTATCTCATGATTATGAAATTATGCTCTCTTTTGCAGGTTATGATTTCCAAAATGTTATGTTCTTATGAATATGATGTGATTGATATTTATTTTGTTTACCCTTAATGAGCATTTGAGCTCACCCTTTTATGTTTTCTTTTCCCCAGGATATAAAGAAAGGTTTTAGGTAAAAAAAGGAAGATCTTTATGGGAGATTTTGAAGATCTTTCACCACGATTTGAAGATTATAGTCCGAGTTTCCAAAGACACTAAACTATTACGGTCCTTGTGTGTGTGTTTTTGTAATGTACTAAGTATTCCGCAAAAGTAATGTAATGTCCATGTACGATAAGCTTAGGGTCTCTACAATTAGATCATTATTTGATGAATATACCTTGATGAAATTGTTTCCAGAATACATTTATAGGCGAAGAATGTATAAAATGATATCATGGTAAACAAATAAGAACTACATCATTCAATTTTTGTTCCAATTATTATCCTTAAACTATAATCATATTCCAAGTTGAAATTAATGATATAAAAGTATTTAATAAGAGAAAAAGAAGCAGTAATATTGTGTTGGAAATTTTATTTCAACTAGTGAATACGAATCCATGAGAAGATATCGATCTTACTATATGTGGATAAATAATATTACGAAAAATAATAAGATTTTGAATAAGTTTCCAAATAAGTTACTCAATATGATTGAGGATGGGGTCACTAACATGAATTATTTTAATGGAAGATATTACGATTAGGGTGTCTAACTAAATATTTTTTAAGAGTTCAATTATAGGGTGTTAAACTGTGTTCTTTACGAAGATCAACTATTATTGTTGGCAACTAATCACCACCTTATACATTATAATCATTTACAATATTATAGTAGATATTCCATTGTCAGAATTCTAACGATCGTGGTATAGATTATGACTTTGTACTGAAACATTCAAAAACATAGTGTTATGAGAGATATTATTATTTTTTCATACATGGTGCGAATTTGATATTTCATTGATTTGATCCATAACCTTAAAAAATTTCAGATTTTGAATTAAAATTAACTAATAAAAATAATATAAAGTCTTAATCACCCCATATCTATGTGGATAATATATCTTAGGGTTCTATAGGATACATTTTAAAATAAGTCGGTACATAACACCCCACCATATAATCAATCATTGATAGTATCAATGTCTGACCAATGAGAAAAAATAATCCAACCCTATGGGTTAACTATGTACAAATTATATGATTTTCTATTTTCTTTTTATTATAAATAAAATCATAAGTATCTATATTGTGGAGAATAATAGTCATTCCATATTGGATTGAGGTTTTACGAACATCTTTGAATTTCTCTAGTGAATAAAAAGACCAACCAATTTTTTAAATAGTAATGTAAAAAACACCAATATAGATGACACAATGTAAATGTAATTTTTCTTAATTTTTTAAAAGGAATAAATATTATATTGGTTCATTAAATTAATTTATAGAGTAATATATATATATATATATGGATTCATTCTTTGATTTAAATTCTATAAAAAAATAAAAATATATTTCAAAATGATATTATTCGAGGATGAAAAAGTTTCAGGATAATATTTTATCTACAAAAGAATTTTCACCTCCCTTTTTTCACACACAGTCTACTCAATACTTATTTTAATATATTCATTATTCTTTATATTTCATCAAATTGAAATTGATATTTTATATTTAACATTTTAAATTAACTTTCACTCTATTTAATCATTTTTTATTCGCATATTTATAATTACTTTTATTCTTTTTCATTTTTAACCATTTATTTTACTCCATGTTTGTATATTATCATTCAATTTCATTTTATTAATTTAAATTCATTTATCTTCATCATTCATATTCCAGTTTCAATTTTTTTATAGTATAATCATTAAATCATCATTATTTTAATTCAAATATAATTGAATTTATTTACCATTTATATTTTTATTATTTTCAACTTATTTTAAAATTATAGATGTCGTTAAAATGATTACGTTCTATGAACTAGAAATAGAAGACAGATATAGTCCAAATAGAACATGATGATCAACATTTTATATTATGAATCCATTTAGTTTATGTCCTTTACTACATTGATTGTTTAGACATAAATTTTATTTTACATGAATTTATTATGGAAGAAATATATATATTTTTAAATGTAATCATTGTATAATTTATAGGACAGTCACATATATTGAATGATTTTTAGAATTTTCTCATTACTAAAGGAATATCCTAAATGATATGATATTTCTAACACTATTTAGGGGTTGGATGTTTAGAAAACATATATGTTATCCTAGAACATATTCAATGATCACATTATCACCATGAATTAATATTATGTATTCATTATATATCATATAGAGATATCATTAATATATTTGTGATTCCTATTATATAGATTATTGGTGTAACACACCGAGCTTCCATGATACACTTCTCTTTCAATAATGCAACTGCTTGCATTGTACGCTAGTTCGAGATTCTTACACACCACGACCAATCAAAATAGTCATTAAGAATAGTAATACCCAATTTCTGAAATTATATAAATTTAATATTTCAAAATGGACTTCATTTTTTGATTCAGTATATCGAAATTAGCCTATGTTGAATTTTTGTTATTTTTCCGAGAACTTCCAATTTTTTATGAATAGTGAAAAATACTTAAAAACAACTTTTTTAATAAAAATAATTTATAGTGATAAATTATACGATTGAGTGGTTTTAAAACATACTTTGAATATTTTTTTACCATTTTATCTAATGGTGGTCATTAGGATTAATTTCACATTGAAATTGGACATAAACAGTTGTCAATCTTTTAATATAAATAGTTTCTTAAAAACATGCTATTTGTTGTGACAACAAAAATTAATTATAAAATTAATTAATGAAACATATATGTTTGAAATAGACATAATTTTTTAATTTGTAATATCAATTATAGCTTTGGGTGAAATTTTGGCATTGTTATGAAAACATCAATTTTTGATGAATAGTGAAACCACTAAGTGGTAATTAAAAAAATTATTTTTCATTTAAATGAAACATTACCACTTCTGTATTTGATTTTCAAAAATACGACATACATGGTTGTCATTAGGAAGTAAAATGTGGTTCAATGGGATTAAAATAATTTATGGTGAATAGTAACTTTTAAGTTTAATTAATCGCGATTAAAGGTAATTAGTGTAAATAATGGTAAAGATAATGTTGTAATAATATGAAATATCAATGAAACATGTCCTACCCCTATTGGATGAGTCATTTCCAACCAAGACAATCCATGGGTCAACTTGGGGACCCCATGGAGCCACTTTGGTAGGAAAATGACATTAAAAACATTTTATTTAATGTTAAAATCAAAATGTCACAAACAAGAGTCGTTTTACTAAAACAATTTTTAAATGGGGTTATACAAGTCATATTTTTTACTATAAATATTAATTAGAAAGATAAAAATATTTCTTACATCATGATATTTTTTCTATAATTTTTAGACATTAAATAAATTAAATTATTTAGGACACCATAATGATGCAGCGATTACCTCATTATTTAACGATTCAAATAAAATTAAAAGATAATGTAAAATACTACACATGTAAAAAACCTATTGGATGGGTCGATTTCGAAATAATATCACATTATCCTCGAAATATATAATTTTGGGACCTTTTAAATCTGAAAAGCATTTTATAATAAAGTAACCTTTTATAACTTTCCAAGAGTGCCCCTCCTCTCCTCTTATAAAAGGCCCCCACCTCTACCACCTTACACATACCTCTCAAGCCTTTGGCTCGGCAAAAAACTGCCCATTTTGTCTCTCCATATCCCTCTATTACTCCTAGAAGCAACACTTTGGTCAGAAGTCTTCCCGAGGAAGCATTTGAGCTCAAATAAAAAAGAGTTACCTGTTTTAAAGGTAGTGTTTTCTCTTGTGTTCTTATGTTTTATTTTTCTTCTCCAACCCCCTAAAATATTTTTATTCTACTCTTTTGTAACAACAACAATATCCTCAATATACTAGGATGTTGTTATAAGATGTATTCGAGATACAATTACACACACCCACATGTAATGGTTAAAGAGCATACTGTTTCTGTGGATGGCGAATTTCTGCCTCACGAAACGATGATTGTTCAACACTCATATAACACCTTAAAAGGTGGCCATTAAGATGTCACAATATTTATATATTCTATATAATATGTTTATGTTTTACTTAAGCTTCTATATTTTTCATTTATGGCATGCCATTATGGTTTGCATTATGGGTAAACGCGATATCTTCATTTTAGGAAGTGCGGACTACCACCCCCTCAAATTGATTTGAATCGTTAATGCCATATGTGGGATGTATAAAGGATGGAGTAAATGATATTATATATGATATTATACTGTAATTATAATATAACTTTATATAATTATGATTTCATTCCATTAAATACAAAATATAAATTAAAGTAGCGTTCATATGTACGTACGACTTACCGTCTCCATGAACGATGCATTTCATTTATTACCTCTAAATGTTACGTAATATTATGAATGAATGTATATAATCAATATATATGATATATATGATATCTAAATCATGAATATAATTCTGGATATAATTGATATTTTACCACATGAACAACTTTTAATTATAAGACGTTTATTTTTGACTCAAGTACCAATGATCGACAAAATAACCGTTATTAAGTAAAATAATTACATAATCTTCATAACCTGGTAATAAGTGATATAATACGCATAATGAACTTGAAAAAGGTTATTAATCAATTATAAATTTACTCTATTTTATTATTCATGAGGTTAAAGAGCGGTCGAGTCAAGTCGGACACGAGGTAAGGGAACTTCTTAACCCAATTTCCATTCTTCGGGTTAATCTCCTACATTCAAATTATGTCATGATATTATTATGTACTATCTTGTATTTGTAATTTATTTAGGTGTACATATAGTGGATACACAGAATAGATCTATTTTATTTTAAAAAAAAGATCTTTTTAAGGGACTTCGTCTCAATCTCCATTCATTGAGGCATATTTTGTTTTATATACAAATTTATTCTATACAGTGTATAAACCCCTTTGACATTTATGTTTATTCAAAAAGAATATTTTTATATGATTCATTTTACTAAATGGAAAAAAGGAATGTTTTTCTTGCCATACGTATCTGGCGACAACAAATTCTCCGCCGTCGTGACCATTATTTGAGTTTCGGCTTCCTCTACAAGCCATAACTTTTTAAATACCAAGTTTTAATTTTCTTTTATTTTGGTATTGAAAATGGTTTTGATCATGTTTTTATTTTATCAATGTAATGTATTGGTATCTTGTGATTGAAATGTGGAAATGTTATGTTTCTTTTATGCATGTTTTATGTAATACGATTATTTTATGGTTTATGATATGTTTAAACTTGTTCATATGAGGAATGCATTGGACATAATAAGTGACGGGTGGAGCCCGCTATAGCTCCTCGATGCATCGTCTGGTCTCATTTGACAAACTAGTGTCTTGGCACGAGGCCTTGACAAAATCTTATTTGTAGTCTTAGCATGAGGCCTTGGCTACGTGGTTATGATAGTCTGTCATTATGCATTCGATCATTATGAAAGTGGTTATTGATATTTCATGTGATTATTCGACTAGTAGAATATCCATGTGAATAAGTAAATGGCATTATATCATTTTATTTTTTCCATATTATACTGAAGTTCATGTTTAAAAGGATTTTGTTTTCGTTATATATTGCCTTAAATGTTAATGTTTATTTATGAAATCTTCTGCTATATTGTTATCCTTACTGAGCATCTGAGCTCACCCCTTTCAATGTTTTAATTTTTTCCAGGATGTGAAGATGTATTTTATGAATGACCTGAAGGGATAATATGAGGGGATATGAAGACAAGATGTTGTTGTAGTTTTGTATTACTTAATGATGTAATGTAAAACATATGAATGTATCTAGTGTTTCAAGGATACTAAACTAATCAGTCTTTCGAGACTTGATCTTTGTGATCACACCAATGATACATAATAATGCACCGACTCTACGTAACTGGGGTCGGGGCGTTACAATTAGAATGAGTTTTTTATATAATGTGGTACAAGATCAAAGTATTTATAAGGATCAAAGAATAACTGGCCATCTATCATATAACTCCACTTGTTCATGGATGTAATAACAACAGTTAAATTATATATTTCTAATTTTAGTAGACACAAAAGCCTATATATGTATAGAATATAGACGAATGTATCCAATTAAACATATAATTTTTACATTAAATTTATTTTATTGAAGAAATAGGTTTTAGTTAAATCTAGTCAGATAGTGGGAAAACATATAGTAAATTATTTTGGTTGTGGAAATGATTTGTAGTCATTCAACCCTAGAAGCCCAATAGAGGCGCTATAAAGGAGATCATTCAAGTCTTCTAGATCAAAGTACAAATATTCAAAAATTATTTTATATCACTGAAGTGAGGGGGGTGAATATATGATGTATTTTTATTTCTATGATTTACTACCCTTTAAAAAATCATCATTGACTGTTTTAGGACCTGATACGTGATATTTGGTTTCTCAACCTTACCCTCATACATGTAGATCAAAGAACAGAAATAGGCAAAAGAGTATTTATGAGGTGTGGACATGAAGTCATAATTATTTTAATTATTACTTAGAAAACCCAATAACGGATTGACCTTGATATATAAAAGTTATTTATATAACGAAAAATCATGAATGATGAAAATAGAGTCCCACCATGTACCTTCTTCAAATAACATGTTATACACTCCAATGAAATCTCTTTCGTTATGTGAAATGTTATACACACCAATCACTATAGACATTTTTTTTCCAAATTTTAAAGACCACTTTTTGTTCTTGGTTGTTTCTAGAACCCATGAAATGGTCTTTTACTATAAGAGTTCAACATATAATTTTATTATAAAAAAAATCATAAATAATATAAAGTATTTAAAATGATGATCAAAATTGTAATCCTAAAAACTCACACTATATCATTAATGAACTTCGACTTTTATTTCCTTATCAATACTCAGCCACCACATTTTATTCTCTAACAAAAGATCTCCTTGACCCCAAACACATCCATATTATTCGTTTATTATTGTTTTGTAAGTCATATAATCAAGTCACAATCATTATGAAAAAAATAGAATATATCTAAAGCATGAAAACTTCTTATAATCGTCAGTTATGGGGTGCATCAATTTTTTTATTATAGTGATTAAATAGATCGAAAAAATACCCCAAATTCTTTCCTCTTATTATTGATTGATGTTAATGATGTTCTCACTCCACTTAATTTACGAAATGAAACATTTCATATCATATCACATAAAATCAATACTGAAGAATACTTTATTTCTATATGATTCTATATATTTAAAATGAAATTGACATAAAAATTTAAATACCCCAAATATTCTGGTGATTCCGTATTTTCATTCACCATCAAATAACCGACATTTTATTTTACAAATGAATATATATTCATTAATTACAGAGAATAATATATGATTTTAATGTCACCCCACCCTAGAAGGTCATTCAAGATCAATTTCATATGAAATTTAAAGATTTATATTCATAGAAGGTAAAATGGTATACTTAATAGTGTAACAAATGAACTAAAAGTCATATAATCATGTAATATGATCCAAATTTATATTATCAAGTCAATATCCTTATGGAATAAAACATCCATCAATGTCTGATCATGGAACACAATTTTATAAAAATCCGATGTCATATGATAAAGATGAAAGTCATAAGCTCAGTAAAAATGGTATATGATTTTCTAAAATAGGTAATCTAAAGTTATGTTCTCTAAAAAATTTACATGATGAATTTTAATTGTCCCATTCAATGTAATATTCTCACCCACTAAGACTGTTGATAATGTAAGATGGTATAGTATAATAGTTGGGTAATGCCATAAAATCTCCTTGAAATCATGTTATCCACATAAAATCAATAAATTATATCCCTCCCCCATATAATTTCTAGATGTCTAAATTTACTCTATCCACCTTAACATTTTTAAAACAACTCATTATATGTTGGATAAATTATAGGAATAATTTAAATATTTAAAATAAAATTTATATTTCTACAATAGGAATTGAATGTTTTAATAAATTATAAAATATTGATGATATATTTTAGCCATAGTATGTTCAAAAACTAATGCCTTCACCCTCAGCTCTCTTATTAAAAATATGATGTACACAATGATTATTAAGGCTTCAACACTTTTCATATCCTTAAAAACCTAATATGTTTATGAAGATATTAAAAAGTATTCCTTCACTTGGTCTAGATATTTAATCAAAATTAGTTTTATATCTCAACTTCTGTTTTCCATCTATAATGGAAGCATCACTATAATCAATATATAACTATCTTTTACTCAAAAAATACACAACAAAAAAACCTAGAGATCTTTGTAACGCCCCATTAAAATTTATTAGTTATTTCTTAAACAATTATTTGTTTTTAATTTTTTATTTGTTTGAATATTTTGAGAAGTAATTGGGGGATATCATTAATAGAAATGTCTAGAATTTTTTTTGGAATTTGTAGCATTAAAGCTGCAATTTTGTAGTCTTCTTGGGATTTACAAAGCATAATTATGTTACAAGATGTGTAATCATCACCTAGAACATTTTAGTAAATGGTTACATAGTGTGAAAGGTTACACACTATGGGTAGATTATATTCTATGTAAATATTAAATATTATACCAGGAAAGTCACTCAAAGGAAAGCCTCTGACTATTTATTAAATAAAAGAAAACAAGTATGCCAGTACACCAGGGTGACGTCATAAATACAGATCAAATCTGTCTGACCCAACACCACCCCCATGATATATTTCATCTTATGCAGTAGTGGATTCCCATTCTGAGCTGTCATAATGTCGCAGGATCTTGGCATACTTCCTTCTAAGGTTTAACTTCTCCAAAGAAAGAAATTCCTTAGAAGACCGTGTAGCCCAGCCGTCCCCACCAATGGAAGACCTGGTGGCCATTGGATTTGACAGATAAAAATAGCCCCTCCTCGGCCTTCTTCGTGGTGGGGAAGTCATCACTTCCTCATTCCCAGGCTCCTTACTTTTGTCACCCCGGACAAAATCACTGTAGGAAGCCCAGACCATTCCACCTTCAATTTCTTTATCACTCTCAAGACAATCCCCCCACTTTCCAGAAATGTGTACTGCACGGTAGCCTTCCTCCATACCCTATTCCTGCTAAGATTGAGTGTTAGTGTCAAGTATGTCAAGACACTGCGGATTATCCACAAACTCACAACCAACATTTGTCCTCTGTTCCACAAGAGAACCGTCCGCAGCAGCCTCCTGTGAAATTCTTCCATTAGAATTGACTGAAAAACTTGTTTCAGTGATAATGGCCTTCCCATTGTCCAACACCAACAGAAAAAATCCAGTAGAACCAAGAATTGGAGCAGTTACACCAACCTCCTGCCCTTGTATTGATCCAAGAATGTCACCAGGACCCACAAATCCTTTCTCCTCCAAGATTTTTTCACCCACAGGCACAGGTCCATCACAGTCCAACACTATGTCATCCATCACCAAATCAACAAAGCGGTTGCTGAGCTCCAGATCATCCGGATGCTTCCAAGACCGGGGCTGCAGTGTAGTTGTAAGCTCCATCTTCAAACAATTCCCAGCTTCAACCTGTTGTGCAGACCTAAAATCATCAAGTGAATCCTTCTCTATCACCTCCTCCACAGCACATGCGCTACCAGTGACCGCATCCTCCAAGGGACCAACCTTCAAAGTTTGGATAGCACTATCAGAACCCCTACACAAATTCTCCCGAGCACCCTACAGGGAGGCCAAATTTTCCTCAGAATTAACTGGATGACCAGCACCAGTCTCATCCAAAGACCTTGACTAAAGTCCAAGATCACATTTCAGTCTGTCAAACCCCTGAAAAACCGATGGGTTCAAAGGCTCCTTCACTGTCTTCAGACCACTTGTAGTGCCCGACACATCATCACACTGATCTTGCAACAAAACCTTCACTGTAAGTCCATCAGATTGCGCTTCACACCACTGGCCTTTAGAACACACAGAGTCTAGTCGATCCCCCTGCCCAGCTGAAGCTTCAGCTTTGGAAAACACAGCCACTTCCACTTCCACTGGGCCATCCTTCAGAGCCCACTGAGTCGACCTCATAGCAGCATGCAACCTGCACCCATCCCCCTGTGTCCAATCATCCTCTGGGGATAACCATCCAGCCCTCCCCTACGGAAAACCTCCTTTAGGTGTCCGAACCATTTACACCTCACACAAAACTTCATCCATGACTCAAAAACAACCGCTTGCATCACTCTAAACTCTTGCTCGTCCATAATCTAGATACAACGTACAGGAGGTCGTGCAACATCAACCTCAACACATATGTGTGGGAAAACCGGGTGAGTCACAGACTCCGTTCATTGATCAGAGCAAAGAAATCTCCCAATCATAATGCCAATTGCACAAAGAATCGCCGGATTTTGAAAATAAAGGGGAAGACCACGAATACCTACCCATGTAGCAACTGACGACGGATCACGCTGCATATGGAATTCGAAACCCCAAAGGAAGAGAGAGAAAGAAGAATCACTGCACCTTCTGGGAGCTCTGGACCAAGCAATAATCAAATCTTCCTCGGATCCAAAGTGAACCATAATATGCCGTCGATCGAGTAACCCAACTACCAGATGTTCATGAAGTCCCCAAGACTTGGAGATGGCCTGGGAAAACGCTTCAACTGACGATCGATGAGGACGAAAGCGGGCCACTAGGGTAAACTTGCACAGGTCCACAGTGCAGATTAACTCCATCGGGAGCAGAGACAACTTAGGTGACTCCCAGAAATGAGAAGAAAACTTTGGGACTATGGATATTTTTGGAAAAGGAGAGTAAGAATCAGGGGCTTCCTTCCCATGGGACAACGAACGCAAAACTCCCTCCTCCAGAATGGAGTGAGGAGATGATTCCGGTGGCATAGATCTAGGTCATTGGTGTGGTAAGAAGCGGGAGTAAGCGGCATCTCGAAAAATTGATTCTAGATTACTCGAAAATGTGTTGTCGGTTTAGAGGGTAATGAGGAGGCCTTACCCCACCCCATGTCGCACGTCCCCAGCTAGGCCCAAGGTGGCCAGCCCTGGACTTGGGCCAGTTCCCACGGAGTGGAGGGGACGAGAGGATCACTGGCATATGGTGCACGTTTCCTTTGTGAGGACTTGAACCCGGAACCTCAAGAATTTTAATGGGGTTACACAAATTTTTAAATATCGAATGTTGGTTTTATGCATGAGGATCAGATGAAATCCTGACTTCATTCCAACATTCTTCATTTCCCTTAACCAATTTGATCTTCATAAGAGATTTTTATGATCCCCAATTACTCTGAATCATCTGTTTTGTGATTTGTCTCAATGATGGATACAGTGCATCTATCCAGGTAAGAGGTCATCCTATCTCTTCCATCCCTTCCATTTTTTCCATAGGTATCTTTATATTTTCATTATATTGATGGATATAAACTATGTGTTGTTAAATATTTATACTAGGTTATGTTCCTTGATCTTCTTTTCATTTTATTTTATCGTAAATTCCCATTGATGGAGATGTGAATCTTTGAAAAGTGTATGTATTTCCATTTATGATTTTCCATTTGGTTAAGACATTAATTTATTATTATTTGAAATTTATTTTGTATTATTTTTCGAAAACAAATTTTATATAAGCCTGAATATGGATTTTATTTTTCATTTTTTTAAAACACCCAATTCCAATGGAATTTCAATTTGTGTTGTATATTGTAATTGAATGAAATTATGAAATGATGTGTACATCAATTATGAGAAAAAAGAAACATATTGAATTTTTAAAAACCAATGATTGGATTTATTTTAAAAAAAAGTCATGAAATTTTGAGAAACATATTATTTGGATATGAATGTGAATTTAAATATTGAAAAGGATATTTGGGAAATTCAATTGTGAATGATTATTATTGTGAAATAAAATGAATATCCCTTTTTCAAAAGATTAATTGAGAAAATGTGAGCCTCAATATTTATTGGGTTATTAAGGATATGAACACTATGATGGTAAATCCCTATAAATATATTGATAATGTGAGCTCAACCAAAAACCTAGTTTTTCATGATTATCCCTGATTGGATATTGATGAATCCTATTTGGCATGATCCTGAGAAACATGTGTACACATATTATCATGATCATCGATATGAAAGTGTGTTCATACTATAACTAGAAACCTTCGTACTACAAGGAATATGATAATGAATTTTCTTATGAATATTTTTATTATAAATTCTATTAATTTTGAAACATCATTACTAATTCCAAGTGGTTTATATAAACTATTTTATATAGAGTGTTTATTTAATCAATGTTGGAAATGTTTTCCATCATTCTTAAATGAATCAAATATTGCTTTAAATATAAAAATTTACCACCATTCCCATTTTTCATAATATTTAAAGGATGATCTTATTTATTTATTTTCAATATTATTGTGGAACACTTGGTTAGATGCTATTGGGTTTGTTCTTTTAAACAAAACCTTTTCCATCTGGTTTCTATAGATTTTTCCTTCTGTTTTTTAGTTTATTGAAAGAACATTTTGGAGGAGGTGGTTGATCATGATCCCTTGGGTCTTGGAGTGGTGTTTAATTAAGTTATTTGACCGTATATTGTTATGATTTGAGTAATTTGATAATGAAATTTTTTTGACAGACTTGTTTGGTTACTAACACTATCTCCTTGAGGATATTTGAGCATACTGATATGGATATTTGTATTATATTGTTTTTATGGAAAAAAAATTCCATAATTTTCCTTGAATGATCATACATAATAGTCCCCAACAATTGTGTATTTTAAATTCCCTTCATGCTATTTCAAGATCAGATCAATTATCAGGGTACCAGGGTACCCAGATAAATAATTTTCATATGTTTATTTTGAGAATATTTTATTTATGGATGTATGTATTTTATAATATCATAAATGGAATTGGGGGTAGTTGTATCTAAGTGTTTGGATAGATCTCATTATTATATTACATAATTTACTATTAGTGGTTTGGGAAATGATACTTTAGGATTAGTACGAGTCATTTATCTACTTTAGATTTGGATACGTAGAAATATAATTATTGTTTATCTTTCTGATGGGAATAATTTCCATTTACCAATTGTTTTATTTGGTTTATCTGATTAATATTTTTATTCCTTCATCGTTCATTGTTTCTGTTCTATAAAATCGTGCCTCGTAGATGATGTGTGAATAAGATCTATGAGGAAATACTGATTAACCAAAGTGAGAAAATACTCAAGTACACTAGAATCTACTTGAGGTAGTTGTGAATTCTATCCAAGTACATCGATAAGCACTTATAACCATTCCCATTCATGCTCTTTTTGAAGAATCCAATATGGATGAATCATAAAATTTTACATAGAAGATATTTTTCCAAAAGGAACCAATGTTCCAAGGCTCTAATTATCATTAATAGGCCATGGATTGGATGAAAATGTTTAAAATTCAATTTCATTTCATAGAAACTCATGAATCTATTAAGATAAAGAGTTATATATTTAAGATAGGGGACATAACAGTTGATAGTGGGAATTAATTGTGATGGAAAATAAGAATGAAGGATTATAATGGAAGCACTTTAATGTTCATTTCATTGACTAGTTCTATCCAGAGACTATTTTACTGACTAAGGATATGGATTTTTTCAAACTCAAATAGGCTAACATGTCTATGAATGAATATGCATGTTGATATAGATATCTTGTTCAGTTTTCACAAAATATTTTATATAATGATAATATGAATACATGATAGTTCATGATGTGATTTTGATCTAATTTTCAATTATAGTCATCTTAAAGAATATATCTTCATAAGTGGATCTACTGGATTTAGTGTTAATGGTCGAACTCGATCTGGACATATATTTGGATTTGTATGAGTACCTTTTTATCCCTATAGTAGTTTGGTGATTTACCATTAATGAGAAATAATGTGTGAGGAATACCATGGTGGATCAGGCTAGCAAGGTTCTTATTGACCTTTTGTGATGTCTAGATTTGTCATTTTGATTTATTCTAGGGTGTTAAGCATTTCCATTCAAAAAAAGTTTTCATTGAGGCACCTAAGATATGTGGTTCTTGTGCCTTTCAAGAAACTTTATAAAATTTTGGTTTATATTCTATAATATACCTTGTGAAATGGGATCTTCATCAATGAAATGAATTATGGTGAAATTACACGCTTCAATATTTAAGGTGTTCTAGACACATGTGTCTATAATAATTCTACTTCACATAATGGTAGTGTATCAAGAGGAAGTAGATTCTGGCCCATTGAATCTGAGTGGTACCATTACTATATCATCACCATTATTAATTTTTTCTTCTATATCTCATTCATTTATATCAACTCATATTGAGAATCTGATAAAACATTCATTGGTGATTTTTTCTTATGCGATAGATATTACTACACCCATGAGTACGAAGAGAGAACAAGGTCTCCATTTTTCTACTTGCGTGTCCTCATTATCAATGACTGATCTTAAAAAGGATTTTATGGTCCTCAAAATGAAACCTATTGATGTCATTTTTTGGATGAATTAAATAATTTATAATAAATATTGAATTGATTTTTATCTTTTATTAGCCTCATTTACAACACATGATGGGGTGTTCTATATCGTTCAAGGAGAATGGGACCTGCGGTCGAGTATAACTATTCCTTTTGATAAAAAGTTGTGAAAAGTAATATAAATGATTTATTTTTATCTGGTTTAGGAATAGTTGATAAGTGATATCCCTCCAGGGATCATCTAGGTTTCTATAATTTTTTCTACTGACTTCATTGTCTTTCAACCAGTAAGGTACTCATTGTTTTATATTGATTTAGTTCCTCATAAAAAGATAGTATCTATACATTTTCACTATTTTAAACCATATTAAATTAAAGATTTGGATACATAGATGGAATATTTATTAAATAAAGGATTTATACGCTCGTGTTTTTCATGTTGGGAAGCACCTATTCTGTTTTCTAATAAATATGATGGAACAATTCACCAACATAATGATTATCGAGAAATAAACCAAGTGATGATAATGAAATATTATTTTTTTCACTGATTTCTAAACTATTTTACTATTTGTATGTGGTTAAGAGGTTCTTATATATTGATATTTTAAATAGTAACCATAATTTGAGAATAAAAGAATATGATATTCATAAAACTAACTTTTGGGGTTGGTATGGACATTATAAGTATCTTTTCATGCAATCTGGTTTAACCAATGCTCCCACTGTCTTTATGGTGTCGAATAATTTGATATTACATGATTAGATAGATAATTTTATGGTCATATTTTTTGGTCACATCCTATTTTACAATATTTTTGATTAGGGTGAGGTGTTTTATCTGAGATCAGTTATAGAAATGTTGAGAAATCACAGACATTATTCGAATATATATTAATGCTATTTATAAATTTGAGAAGTTTTGTTCTTAGGAAACATAGTATTGGAAAATGATACATCATTTCATCATAATAAGGAGAAAGATTTTATGACATGGGAGCAACCACTGATGTTTTTTATGATTCTGATATTCATAGGTGTAACTGGATATTATGACTGGTTTTATGGGATTTTTTGAAACTTGATTATCCAATGAAAGATATAACATAAAATGGATTGCTATTTTCTTGGAATGAGAAATTCATAATTTATTTGGTTGATATGAATAATAATTTCAATTACATTTCTTTGTTGACTCTTTTGGAGTTTAGGATAGGTTATGTTGTATTTGGTGACACATTAGGATTAGGTTTGAGTTGTGTTCTAATGAATTGTGATTAGGTCGTTGTCTATGGATCATAGCATCTTAAGATACAAAAAATAATTATGCATCCCATAAAATTGAATGTGCATAATTGATTCATTTTCTTAAGAGTTTAAGGCAATACATTTTATGAGACTGATTTACCATGTATTCCTTTCACATGATCCTTAGTTATATCTTCTTCGAAAAATAATTGAATCTCGTCAAGTTTCATGGTGTAGAGTACCTATAAGTTTTTTATTTTTATATTTACTATACCATTTGTAACGCCCCGACCCCAGTTACCTAGAGTCGGTGCATTATTACATAACATTGGCATGATCACAAGAAAGATCAAATCTCGAAAGACTGAATGGTTTAGTAGCCCTGGAAACACTAGATATATTCATAAGTTTTACATTACATCATAAAATGAAAAACTACTATAACAACATAATGTCTCCACAGTCCACACTATTATCCCCTCATAATATCCCTTCAGGTCATTCATAACTTACTTTTTCACATCCTGGGGAAAATAAAACATAGAAAAGGGGTGAGCTCAAATGCCCAGTAAGGATAACAATATAGCGGAACATTCAAAATAAGCATAAACATTTAAGGCAATGCATTACTAAAACAAAAGCCTTTTAAACTTGAACTTCAATATAGTATGACAAAAGTAAAATGAAATAATTCCATTTACTTATTCACATGGATATTCTACTAATCTAATAATCACATGCAAAATCAATAACCATTTTTATAATGATGGAATGCATAATGCTAAACTTTAATTTCTATTCAAGGCCTCGTCCCAAGACCTTGGGGCTTACTATAACCGGAACCCAACCCGGAGTGCCTCTAATAACCGGACACCAACCCGGAGTGCCTCTAATAACCGGACACCAACCCGGAGTTCCTCTAATAACCGGAGACCAAAACGGAGTTCCTCTAATAACCGGAGACCAAACCGGAGGGCTTACTTTTACCGGTCCCTAACCCGGAATATACTTGTCTAACACATTCATCTGAATGAAAGATTGAAATATAACATAAGCATTTGGATTAAAAATAACTTATAAAATGTCAATAATTTAAACAAAAACCATGAGTGACATAAGAATAACTTATCCATAGTCAAAAATATCACAAAACCATCAATAAAATAGGAATGTTTTTTATCATAATAAATCAACTTCAAATAAGCTTAAAATCCATCAAAGGATGTTGAAATAGATGAAATCAAAACTATTTTAGAGAAATATCTCTTTTTTGTAAATCATTTTAAAAGTAACATAATTATAAAATAATACATTCAATTTTAAAATATTCTTATATGCTTGTAAGGGAAGCTTCAACGATTTTGTAACCGCGGAAAATAGCCGCACCCGCCGTATAAGTTTTAAAAAAACATTCTTACCTTAATTTTGTCAAAAAGTTTAAAAAGCATCTTGTTTGGAAAACGACCGAAAGATTCCTTTATAAACCTCTTATAAAAAGTCAAACAAGGGTATAAATGACTTTAACCCATATTCTTGTAAATAGTCAAAAATGTTTTGAAATACATTTTTAAGAAACATGGATGTGGATGATAAAGAGATCCCAGTAGATTATTACGTATAAACAGCCTCGGACAATGAAGAGATTGTGAAATAACCCTTACCAATTTTGTAACTTATGAAACATACAACCCATGAAAGAGGTATCATACAATGAATATGTAAATACACATAAATTAGAGTGTATTACACAAAGAATATAATTATGGGCAGTACATACACCACACAAAAGGTAATGGTGGCAATATGGCATGAATCTCACGGGAATAAGGAGTGAGATGAAAACCCCTTACCTTGTACTTTTACTTGGTTGGGGTAGGTTAACCTCCTGTATAATAGTGAAATAATTGTTATTAAATTATACAAGAATCATATATATTAATATGATATCATATGTGATCTTTTAACTTTTCTTTGTTAATAATATCTTAGTATTATCGTTGTTTCGGGTGTTAACTTACTCGTTTTCTTTTATAAGTTTTATTATGTAAGCCATGTTTGTAATGGATAGGTTGTATATTATTCATATCCAGAATGATATCAATTCCTTAAACATCATTTTTAAATCAGAAAATGATAATTATACTTGAATGGATATGATGGAGAATGAATCTCATCACATTCGTGGAGACGGTAGTCCGTACGTACGCACGAGCGACAATATCATTCTTTTGATATTAAAATAATATATAAATGGATGGTATATCATAAGAGGGGTGAGGGGCACCTTTGGAAAAGCTAGAAATATTAGTTTATAATAAATTCTTATTCGGTTTCTAATGGCTCCAAAGTTGATTATTTAAATTCTAAGGTGGTGATGGGTCGCAAAAAACTCAACCAATAGAATTTAGACAGGTTTGGGTACTTATATTACCCTTATCTTTAAGTATTATCTTTAAGTTAATTAGTTTCACTTTTACAATGTCTCTTTGTATTTTTATATAATATGGTTAATACACTTACTATATACATCCAAGCGACCCCCAAGTGGTCCATTAATGATGAACCTATCATGATATATGTCTTTTGGCCAAACCTTAGATTTTTAGGAATTTAATATCAATTAATAATATAATATATGTTTTAAGAACTCTTTTATGTCAATTTTGACACTATTCAATAGTTGATTTTTGTGAAACTCATAAAAGATTTATTACTTCAAAAAAGTCAATTAAATCAATCCTAATATATCATATTATCCTAGAAAATTAGTTTAATTCATTAAAAGTTTCATATTATATTTATTTGGGTATTTATAATTTCAATTATGTTAATTTTTTGCCATTATAGTAATTAATTCATCATCATTGTGTCACAAATATATTAAATTATTTAATGTGTAAAAATTATAAATAAAATATCAATATGTAGGAAATCGTTTTATCTTTCTAATGAATATTTATAATATGAAATCCAACATATATAACCCTATGTAAAAATTGTTTTTCTAAAAGATATATGCTTGTGTCATTTTTGTATTCATTTTAACTTAATTAAAATAAAGTGTCTCTATCACCTACAAGTGGCACCATGGGGTCCCAAAATCGACCCAAAGATGCCTATGGTAGAACCTGTATCAACCAATAAGGCTGGGAAACGTTTTTGGGTAATTTAGTATTATTATAATATTATTTTTTAACCCTTATTTACTGGATTTACCATTAACCATGGTAAATAAAATATTTACCGCAGTAATTATTCAAAATGTCTAAAAATAAAAGTTACCTATTTACACAATTTGAAAATCCTGATTCCAAATATGGAATCCATTTTTCTAAATTCAAAACACAGAAGTGGCAGAAATTAATTTAAAATTAATTTCCACTGTCAAAACAAAAAGCGTGTTTTTAAGAGATAATAACTATCAAAAGATTGACACTTGTTTATGTTCGGTTTAATTGTAAAATTATGTCCAATGACCAAAATTATATTAAATGGTAAAAATATATTATAAATATACTTTAAAACCACTCAAATTCATAATTTATCACTATTAATTTTTTTGATTAAAAAAGTTTTTTTAATTACAATTTAGTAATTTTCACTATTCATCAAAATATGAAAGTTATCCGAAATGTACCAAAATTTCACCTTAGGCTAAATTCGATATTACGAATCCAAAAATGAAGTCCATTTTGAAATATAAAATATATATAATTTCAAAAAGTAGGTATTACTATTCATAACAGCTAGTTTGATTGGTTGTGGTGTGTGTTAGAACTCGAAGTTGCGTACAACACACACTACTGTATTATTCAAAGGAAAGCGTACCGTGGAAGCTTGGGATGTTTAATTTTAAATTTTTTTGAAGTCCCCCTTTACTCAAAATGTTTAAAATATTGTATTTAAAATGGGTTCACTATTAAAAGTTGGTAAAAGTGCAATACTGAAAAAGAATTTGTTCTTACATTATGTCTAAGAAACTCATAATATGGATTCTAAAATTATAAGGATTATATAAAGTTTAAAATTTAGTTAATACTATTCATAACCTCTTTTGAATGGCTTTTTTTGTTAAGTCATGGTGTGATTGAACTCGGTGTTGCGTGTAGTGCAAGTTATTGAATTATTTTGAAGAAATAACACACTATGAAATCTTGGGGTGTTACATTCTCCCCTCCTTCAATAAATTGCGTCCTCGCAATATGAAATTGTTCTTCGAAAATAAAAGGTTGAAAATAGAAAATATATTTGTGGGAAAACCCACATCGGAAATTGGGTTACTAAAATTTAGTCTTAATATGAGGAAAAATGAAATGAAAGGGTCACAACCAAATTATGATCTCGATTAGGAGAACATTGGTGGCAATTAGAGACATATAATTGGAGGAAAAACGTAAATATTTATAGGTAGTGATTGAGGTCATCAATCACAAACAATTATAAAATTGGGGTCCTTAAACTCATCAATCTATGATGATTTGAAATACCATCGGTTCAACAAAACATAGGGTATTGGGATAACACATTTTTGACGTTTCAAAATATCTTAGTTGAAATCCCACATCGAAAAATGAATTAATGAGGCATCTATTTAAAATAAAGAGTGGAAAGTATGAAGATTACCTAAAATAACACATACTAGGGTTCCATGTAGGAAAATATGGATATGGAAAAGAAATATAACCATCAATTATCTGATGGAGAGTGGTAGATAACATGGCTATGAAAAGGCCAACAATCCCAAAGCCATAAATTAGTGATGATTTAAGGTACCATCTAGGACAACATTTTTGTTCTATGTTTCTTTTCTCAATTCTGAGGAATTTATTTATGAGATTGGCTAAGATCATAAGGAGATGTACTTACTTTATAATTAGAGTTTTATCCATTAATATATTTCTACCACAAACTCATCTTTCACTTGTAAAAAAAATTCTATTTATACTATTCGTACAGGGTTCCAAAATAAACAAATTTATAATTCATCTACCAGATCTTCAAAAAAAAACTAAATTATTTAATCCAGGACATCTCGTGGGCCAGTGGTAGGTGATACACCCTTGTCGCCCTTCGGTTGCGGGTTCAAGTCTCGCGGCCTTGCCGGACGCGACGGGTAGCCGCCCGACCTCTGGGTTGTCCTTTTATGACAATCCAAAATAATCCAAACTAGAACTATCCAAAATACTTCTGTCCAAACTCACAGTCCAACATTTATAAGGAAGGTAAACATAATGTAGATCCTTTTTACCCCGTAATAGCATATGAATACCTTCATCATGTATTCTTTTAATACACTGAAACATCCTGAATTACCATATTCCTTATTGATTGCATTCATGCTCCCTTATTTTATATAGAATTCTGGATATACTTCATCAATCCAAAAATGTTTTAAACCCCAATAATGATGGAATATACAAATCATTAATCAGCTTCAAGGTAGTCAAGAATATCCAATATAATTTATCCAAATCAATCATGTATTATTCTAAAATCATTACCTCGGTATCCGAACCATATTATGGTTTATCTTTCTCTCGACCATATATTTTACAAAACTTTAACCTGCAATTGAGTCACTTTTCTTTGTTCTACACAATCTCAAGTCCTTAATGAAATAGTATTGCGGTACAATCCTTATATACTCCAGAATTATTATAACAAGTACATTGTTGATACAACACTCAAATGACATAATCAACATAAGAACTCTAATCATTCCTCTTCATCTGTGGTAGTATCATAACTTGATTATTATCCAATAGCATCATTTGCGACATAGTCTGATGACTGGGACATAGGTTTGCGTAGTGTCCAAACTCCTTGCAAATGAAGCATTGTACATTTGAAACCATTTTCTTACTCTTGCAGTCACGTACTTTGTTCCCTTTTCCTCCACACTTATAACAAACTCCCATTCCTTTTTGGCAAGTTCCAGTGTGTTTCTTCCCATAGTTATCACATATGGTAAAATTCTTCTTTTCCCTCTTTCCTTTATCCATCTTTCTCTCTTCCATCCTTTTCTTCACTTGCTTCCCTTCAAAGATATAGGACTCAGTAAAATCTTTACTTATCTTATCAATACATGATATTAATTCTTCATATGATGATAATACATGGGAGACTATTTCTCTTATTAATTCTGGATTAAGGCCATGAAAGGTATGATCCTTCTTTCTCTTTGGATCATGTGCATTGCTGGAGTTCTCATTCCTTCTACTGGGTGCCATTTCTAAACAATGGCATACACTAGATTAGTTTATGAATAACAATACCTAATCCCAAACTTGTAAGACACATAACATAAATTAAATAGTTTATGGATATAATCCATAATCATATAAATTTCTCCTTTGAGTAAGTAAATCCACATAAACCCTTCATAATGGTTTGTAAAGAAAATGAGAATTATCCTAAGCATATCCCCCGGGAGTGTCGTAACCAAGAGTGCAGCAAGGCCCGTTTTCGTGCACCAGTTCCCGTTCGAGTCTAGCTCAAAGCGGTGTTTTTGGGTTTTACCCCTAGGTACATCTGTGCCAGAGCCGCCTCTACCTGCTTGTATCCAGACAGGGATGTATTGTTTAGAAAACTCACAAAATCTCTACAATACCAAAATTCTAGGAAGTTCTTCTATACTAATCCTCAAAGTCCATCTTAAATCTATGTGCTCTAATCAAAGTTTATCTAAATCTATCTTCTAAGGTTTGTACTAAACCTCCCTATGATACCAACTGTAACGCCCCGAACCCAGTTACCTAGAGTCGGTGCATTATTACATAACATTGGCATGATCACAAGAAGGATCAAATCTCGAAAGACCGATTGGTTTAGTAGCCCTGGAAACACTAGATATATTCATAAGTTTTACATTACATCATAAAATGAAAAACTACTACAACAACATAATGTCTCCACAGTCCACACTATTATCCCCTCATAATATCCCTGCAGGTCATTCATAACTTACTTCTTCACATCCTGGGGAAAATAAAACATAGAAAAGGGGTGAGATCAAATTTCCAGTAAGGATAACAATATAGCGGAACATTCAAAATAAACATAAACATTTAAGGCATTGCATTACTAAAACAAAATCCTTTTAAACTTGAACTTCAACATAGTATGGAAAAAGTAAAATGAAATAATGCCATTTACTTATTCACATGGATATTCTACTAATCAAATAATCACATGCAAAATCAATAACCACTTTCATAATGATGAAATGCATACTGCTAAACTTTAATTTCTTTTCAAGGCCTCGTCCCAAGACCTTGGGGCTAACTGTAACCGGAACCCAACCCGGAGTGCCTCTAATAACCGGACACCAACCCGGAGTGCCTCTAATAATCGGACACCAACCCGGAGTTCCTCTAATAACTGGAGACCAAACCGGAGTTCCTCTAATAACCGGAGACCAAACCGGAGGGCTTACTTTTACCGGTCCCCAACCCGGAACATACTTGTCTAACACATTCATCTGAATGAAAGATCGAAATATAACATAAACATTTGGATTAAAAATAACTTATAAAATGTCAATAATTTAAACAAAAACCATGAGTGACATAAGAATAACTTATCCATAGTCAAAAATATCACAAAACCTTCAATAAAATAGGAATGTTTTGTATCATAATAAATCAACTTCAAATAAGCTTAAAATCCATCAAAGGATGTTGACATAGATGAAATCAAAACTATTTTAGAGAAATATCTCTTTTTCATAAATCATTTTAAAAGTAACATAATTATAAAATAATACATTCAATTTGAAAATATTCTTATAAGCTTGTAAGGTAAGCTTCGACGATTTTATAACGGCGGAAAATATCCGCACCTGCCGTATAAGTTTAAAAAAAATATTCTTACCTTAATTTTGTCGAAAAGGTTAAAAAGCACCATGTTTGGAAAACGACCGAAAGATTCCTTTAATAAACCTCTTATAAAAAGTAAAACAAGGGTATAAATGACTTTAACCCATATTCTTGTAAATAGTCAAAAAAATTTTGAAATACATTTTTAAGAAACATGGATGTGGATGATAAAGAGATCCCAGTAGACTATTACGTATAAACAGGCTCGGATAATGAAGAGATTGTGAAATAACCCTTACCAATTTGGTAACTTATGAAACATACAAGCCATGAAAGAGGTATCATACAATGAATATGTAAATACACATAAATTAGAGTGTATTACACAAATAATATAATTATGGGAATTACATACACCACACAAAAGGTAATGGTGGCAATATGGCATGAATCTCACGGGAATAAGGAGTGAGATGAAAACCCCTTACCTTGTACTTTTAATTGGTTGGGGTAGGTTAACCTCCTGTATAATAGTGAAATAATTGTTATTAAATTATACAAGAATCATATATATTAATATGATATCATATATGATCTTTTAACTTTTCTTAGTTAATAATATCTTAGTATTATCGTTGTTTCGGGTGTTAACTTACTCGTTTTCTTTTATAAGTTTTATTACGTAAGACATGTTTGTAATAGATAGGTTGTATATTATTCATATCCAGATTTATATCAAGTCCTTAAACATCATTTTTAAATCAGCAAATGATAATTATACTTGAATGGATATGATGGAGAATGAATCTCATCGCGTTCGTGGAGACGGTAGTCCGTACGTATGCACGAGCGACAATATCATTCTTTTGATATTAAAATAATATATAAATGGATGGTATATCATATTTACATAATCATTAACATGTTATATTTATTATTTACATGAGTTACACATCATTATTATACCCATCCAAATAATAATATATTTAATAACAATTACACCACGATGTGG
Source organism: Viscum album (assembly GCA_963277665.1). Taxonomy (NCBI): domain Eukaryota; kingdom Viridiplantae; phylum Streptophyta; class Magnoliopsida; order Santalales; family Viscaceae; genus Viscum; species Viscum album. The sequence goes on along the minus strand of OY728129.1, from coordinate 880,125,568 downwards.
AGACGGTAAGCCGTACGTACGCACGTATGGTGAGATGTTATTCAAAGGGTGGATAGAATACTGAATATGGTTGTACCATATTTATAATAACATCCCAGTATATATATTATACTGTAGTTATTATTTTAGAATGGTAACAACAAAGGAAAAAGAAGTGGACGAAGAAGGAACTTGGAAAAGGGTGGTGAAATCATTACCTCTTCTTCGGTTTCTTCCTTTTGATTTGATCAAAAGGGCTCCTTAGGTTGGCTTTATGATCCAACTAAGGCCTCTAGGTTGTAGTTAGGAATGTTGGGAGAGTATTTGGGAAGAGTTTGGCCGAACCAAAAGGCTTTGAAGGTGTGAAGAAAAGAGATGGAGGAATGCCCTTTTATAAGAGGGGTGAGGGGCACCTTTGGAAAAGCTAGAAATATTAGTTTATAATAAATTATTATTCGGTTTCTAATGGCTCCAAAGTTGATTATTTAAATTCTAAGGTGGTGATGGGTCGCAAAAAACTCAACCAATAGAATTTAGACAGGTTTGGGTACTTATATTACCCTTATCTTTATGTATTATCTCTAAGATAATTAGTTTCACTTTTACAATGTCTCTTTGTATTCTTATATAATATGGTTAAAAAACTTACTATATACATCCAATCGACCTCCAAGTGGTCCATTAATGATGAACCTATCATGATATAAGTCTCTTTTCCGAACCTTATATTTTTATGAATTTAATATCAATTAATAATATTATATTTGTTTTAAGAACTCTTTTATGTCAATTTTGACACTATTCAATAGTTGATTTTTGTGAAACTCATAACAGATTGATTACTTCGAAAAAAGTCAATTAAATCAATCCTAATATATCATATTATCCTATAAAATTAATTTAATTCATTAAAAGTTTCATATTATATTTATTTGGGTATTTATAATATCAATTATGTTAATTTTTTACTATTATAGTAATTAATTCATCATCATTGTGTCACAAATATATTAAATTATTTAATGTGTAAAAATTATAAATAAAATATCAATATGTAGGAAATCGTTTTATCTATATAATGAATTTTTATAATATAAAATCCAACATATATAACCCTATGTAAAAATTGTTTTTCTAAAAGATATATGCTTGTGTCATTTTTGTATTCATTTTAACTTAATTAAAATAAAGTGTCCCTATCACCTACAAGTAGCACCATCGGGTCCCAAAATCGACCCAAAGATGCCTATGGTCGAACATGTATCAACCAATAAGTCTAGGACACGTTTTAGGGTAATTTAGTATTATTATAATATTATTTTTTAACCCTTATTTACTGGATTTACCCTTAACCATGGTAAATAAAATATTTACCGCAGTAATTATTCAAAATGTCTAAAAATAAAAGTTACCTATTTACACAATTTGAAAATCCTTATTCCAAATATGGAATAAATTTTTCTAAATTCAAAACACATAAGTGTCATAAATTAATTTAAAATTAATTCCCGCTGTCAAAACAAAAAGCGTGTTTTTAAGAGATAATAACTATCAAAAGATTGACACTTGTTTATGTTCGGTTTAATTGTAAAATTCTGTCCAATGACAAAAATTATATTAAATGGTAAAAATATATTCTAAATATACTTTAAAACCACTCAAATTCATAATTTATCACTATTAATTATTTTTATTAAAAAAGTTGTTTTTCATTAAAATTTTGTAATTTTCACTATTCATCAAAATATGAAAGTTATCCGAAATGTACCAAAATTTCACCTTAGGCTAAATTAGATATTCCGAATCCAAAAATGAAGTCTATTTTCAAATATAAAATATATATAATTTCAAAAAGTAGGTATTACTATTCATAACGGCTAGTTTGATTGGTTGTGGTGTGTGTTAGAACTCGAAGTTGCGTACAACACACGCTACTGTATTATTCAAAGGAAAGCGTACCATGGAAGCTTGGGATGTTTCATTTTAAATTTTTTTGATGTCCCCCTTTACTAAAAAAGATTAAAATATTTTATTTAAAATGGGTTCACTTTTAAAAGTTGGTAAAAGTGAAATACTGAAAATGAATTTGTTCTTACATTATGTCTAAGAAACTCATAATATGGATTATAAAATTATAAGGATTATATAAAGTTTAAAATTTAGTTAATACTATTCATAACCTCTTTTGAATGGCTTTTTTTGTTAAGTCATGGTGTTATTGAACTCGGTGTTGCGTGTAGTGCAAGTTATTGAATTATTTTGAAGAAATAACACACTATGAAATCTTGGGGTGTTACACCATTGGGATAGGTTATATCATTACAGATTATTTGAGTTGAAAACCTCAAACCTACAGTGTTAAATAATCATCATAAGTGTGAATCTTGATGGGTCTTTTTTAACAATTTCACATAAGAGTTCAATGAACAAGGGCTATGGTTGTCTTGGAAAATTTTAAGTTTAATTCCACTCTTCTCTAGAAGGTTCATCAATATAATCATCTTGACAATGAATTATTTATAATTATATAATCTCTTTACATTTTCTAAACAATTTCAGTTTGGGTATCCTCCCTAAAGGGTATACAATGTTTTTGGAATTAGCTTGTCTTGACGTTACCCTTGAGAAAAGCATTGATATGGAATTTCGATAATTCCCAGGGGGTTGTGTACCCATGAACCAAAAATTCATTCTATTAAATGTGGAAACAATTTGGTTGGATGGGTATGGTATGAGACATCATGAAATTTTTTTCATACTAATATTCTTTCTAATAGTTCAAGTATAAGCATCAAAATCCTTCACGATTTCTTTTTCCACTTTCAGTGCCTACATGGAAGTCGGATGTGATCACTATGAACTTTTTTGTTGGATGTACATGTACACAAATAGGTAAGAATTTGATATGGGTTTTGAATGATAGGATGACCAAATCAGATCACTTTATGACCTTTCTAGATTCATCAACGATTGAGTATCTAGAAAATATCTATTTGAGAGAGATTGGTATTTTCCATGATGTTCCAACAAATATAGTATCATATAAACATCCCTATTTATACATATTTCTTTAGAAGAGGCCTTAAATAGGCATTTGGATCTATGGTTTATTTATGTATGAAATACCATCTGAAGATAAATTGAAAACCAAAGAGTTCTATACATATTCTTGAGAATATGCTCTGTTCCTTCATCCCCTATTTTGGGGGGTCTTGGGAAAAAATATGTGGATGGTTGAATTTGATTACAATAGTAGATACATGTCCATGATATTGATGTCACTTTTTGAGTCCTTTTTTGGACATCCATTTAAATCACCATTCTGTTTTTCAGAGATGTGTGAATGTGACTGCGTTGGATAGAGCATGGTTCATGAGATGAAAACAAATATTCAGTTGATTTGTCAGAAAATGTTCATGAAAAATATCAGATATAAATCTTATTGTTTTCAATGTTATAGACTATTGGAGTTTTCTATAGCGACTGTGTAGCATATATCCTAGATTCAATGTCTTTTATTAAATACATTGGAATTATTACAATTAATGAATCCCCGAAGGACCGATTAGTTTAGTAATCTTTATAAACCTGACAAATAAATGAGTATTTTATTACAAAATGATACACTGATTAGAAAATAATTTTTTCTTCTATCAAAATAAAATATTGAGGATTACAATAATCCATGTATTATATTCCATTATTTTATTCATTATACATTCCTCAGAATCCTAGGTAATGAAACATAATAAGTGTGTACTCAAATGATCAACAAGGGGAAAATATAGTGGAAGCAATAATAAATCAATGAGAATAGTCAAGATAGAAAGGTAAATAACTGAACAAAAAAGGAATATAATAAATAAATTTAATTAAAGACAACAATAAATATGGATAGGCAATAATTGGAAACACATTTTATTCAAATAATTTGATAATTTAAAATAAATATGTAAAGGTATGAAACTAAAATACAAGTCGTTAATCAATGAACTGAAATAAAATATATCCATTGAAATGTCGACACAAAAGCTAATAGATGAATAATAACTGAAACTAAAATTAGGGAAATTGATTTACTGATAAACTTCATGTATTAGGAAATAAAAACATGTTACTATTAATAACTTTCACTAGACAATTTAAAATTAACGATAGAAAACAATTTTCTCAATTATTCATACCATGAGAACATTTTGAAGCATCTATGATCTATATAATGTCCAATATACACCCATGATTTCTATTTAAAATCATTATTAATATTGAATAATCAAAATAAATAATATTCATTATCAAATAATCATATTGGATAGGAAATATAGATCTGCCAATAATTCCACAATTAATCAAATGTTATATTGTTTTGTAAATAGTAATATCCATGAAACATGAAATAGAAAATAAGGAGAAATTTAAAGTTCAATGATCAAAGGAAATTGGATACAATAAGGTGACTAAAAAATAAATCACGTAATTGAATGTGAATATTATCCTCATCCAAATCAATAATAAACCACATAGAGAAAGAACAACGATGGTATCAATTTAAAAAACCCTATCAGATTAAAATAATGGGATGTCATCATCGATGAAATAAAAGAATAAAATTTAAAAATATTATTGAATAACATATCCATTTCTTTGGAAAAAAACTTCTTTAAATTGAGAATGATGCTTCAAGGAACTCATAGAGGATTGATCTATACATGTCGTACGAGGTAAAAGAGAATATTCCTTCTGTATGGAAAAATGTTAAAAATAAGTTGTTAGGGATGAGACAATAAGATTACATTGAAACATTGGAAATATAAAATTAAGATAAAATTTATTTAAAAAATCATTTAAAAAATTAAATCTTTTTTATTAAAACATGATTATTTTAATAGAACAGTTTCTCCGACTCAATAGATATATAAAGTTGGGTTTATTGGAAGACATTTTGTATACAAATATTCAGTACCAAAAAGTGGAAAATGGTACTAATACCGGAAAATGGTCATGAATATCCAGATAATAAAGAAATTTATTATTTAAAAATGGTTATATAATTCTTCTAATATAAATTAAATTAAATTATTTTTAGGATTAGTCTTGAGGAAAATAATCTTTAAACATTCCAAAGTGTCCCATACCACATTGAAAATTTTTTAAATCATAAACCTCATGAAAGAATTATGTTTTAATAAATTATTATATTCCATGATGTAAAGGGAATTCATAATATAATATGTCAAAATTTCTGATTGGTACACTGTACAGAATAAGTATGTCGTGAATGTGACATTTATCTGAGGGATGTAAAAAGTGAGATGAAAATCCTTACTAATATAGAAATAAATGGATTGTAAAAATAAAAAGTAATAATCCTTAAATAAAACATTTAAATACCAATAATATAATATATTTCATGTTATTATTTGTCAATGTGGTAGTAGTTACACTATATATAATCAATTAGGTGTACAACAATTAAGTATGCCTTGCGTAAGGTAGATGAGACAATAATCCCATAGCTAATCATTCATCTTTATTGTGGAGTATTTATCCACCTTTATAGTAAATTAAAATATGTTGATAACCAAAAAAATAACCAAAAAATATTTATATTATCATATACAAACTTATTGAAATATTTTATTACATGTTTTTTAATAATCGTTCATTATTTTAACTATTTTGGTTGTTAATTTCCTTGTTTTCTCATGTACGTTTTGACATCTTATTTGTTGTTATTAATAAATATATAATTTTTTAACAATATTCATAATTTAAACCATTATTAAATTATCATATATATTCATTAAAAAATATTTTTGAATATTCTATAACATTTGGAGATTAGAACTAGAGTTCATTTTTCATGGGGACGGTAGGTCCTACGTATTCATGAACGCTACTTCCATTTAATTTATTTTGCATTCAAAAAATAAAACCAAATGATACATATATATTTTATAATTTAACATATTATATAAATGTTTTATATTTTTCATAGGTTTATTATAACCCACCTTTATATGTTCCATATATATCATGAATCAGTCCTATCGCTTGGGGGAGAGGTAATCCACACTTCTTCAAATGAAATTATCATATTTACACATGATGGAATCATAAAATAATGTTCTGAATAAAAATTACATAATAATAATTACATTATAAATTAAATATATATTTTTTATAAATATATGTTCTATCGTAATGTCCACCATGAGAGGAATTATGGAATGATGAATAATCATTGTTTCGTGAGGTTGTAGTTCTCTGTACAGAGAAAATGTTTGTTCGTTACCCATTTGATAGACGTGCGTGCAAGTGTGGGTCTAAATAATAACAATACAACATCCCAGTATATTTATTATACTGGAATTACCTTGAAATATGTTTATAAAATGAGAATAGTGAGTGCATAAGGGAAATGAGATTTGAAATCTTGTGAGAATGTGTTTCCTCTTAATCACATATTTGTCTTTTGGTGTTTACCAGAAGATTCTTTGGTTTTAATTATGAACATAAGGATTATTATAGGTATTAGGGAGGTATTTAGGGAGATTATTTGGTTAGGGAGTGGATAAATTTTAGTTTATTTAGTGGTTTGAGGAATGGGTAGAGGTGGAGGCCTTTATAGGGAAGGAAAATGACTCACTAGGTAGTTCAGGAAAGAAGTTAGGTTTGAACTTGTTCATAACATTAAAAATTCAAATCAAACTACCCATAAATACTTAATTTAATGTTAATGGATGAAATATTTCCATCCAATGCATTTTGGACAAGTTTATAGGTCATTTGGGCCATTAAACTTAGGGTTATTGTCTATTTTATGTATAATTACACCTTAATCACTGTAATTAATTTTATTCACTCTCACTAATCACTTTTGTTAAAAAATAATATGATCATATAAGGACAAATATATTATATTTATTATAATTTTTTATTTCATATTTTAACAATTGAAATCACAGAAGCGAAAAAATTAAGATTAATGCTAATCTCATTAACACACAGATTAACTGGTTTTAGTAGAAATTTTTTTAAAAGATTGTTAGGTTATTATATTAAATTTAAAAGTTTTATTCATTATAATGAAAAATATTATATAAATAGATGTATAAAATATTAAATTAGACTTTAAAAAATTATAATATAATTTAACATTAGTAATTATTGAAACAAAAATGATTTTTTAACTAAAACATAGTAATTTTAACTATTCACTAAAAATGATGTTTTTCAAAAGAATACCAAAAAGTAATCATAATATAATTATGAAATTATAAATTCTAAAAGTAGGTTTATTTTATAAAATTTAATTAATAAAATGTTCAAAATTATGATTTAAAATTGGTTTTCAATTAAAAGGCAGAAAAAATGCCTTAACCAGTTTTTATGTAAAATATTTGTTGTTTTTTTTATCTTGTTATTACATAATATATTAGACTAATATCAAATATAATTTATTGAATATGAAACATATGTATTACATTAATATCACCCAATAATTGAAAATATTTTAATCTATTATGGTAGAACAATATTTTGAACATAATATTATTTTTATATTAAAATATACTTTTAATATTAAATTTGTTCTTGTATCCATTTATAATATATTTGTAACAAATTATTTAGTTGTATAAAACATATATTTTCATATGATCGTTAAAAAATGTCATAAATGATATTTTATATATTATTATATGAAATGAAATTTTTTAATTATAGATTGTTTCTAAGTAATACCTAGTATTGTGTATAGAATAATCCATTAAAGAGGGTCACTTTTGTGAGTAATGAAAGATATAGACGATGGTTGTTGTTTTGTATGAGGTACCCTATCTCAGTTCTATGTGAATTTTAAGATAAGTCATTATTTTATGTGTAGAAATATATATAGTATACTTTATATAGTAAATATATTATAATGTATATTGATATTATATTACATTGAAAAATTGATGTTGTGTGTCATACACACCATAAAACAAAAGGTTTCTACAAATGTTTTTTAGGGAATCACATTCTCCCAAGAATATTTAATTTTATTACCCTCAATTTAAACTTGATCATGGTGATATATTTTTAGATACATCATATATTTAAATCTTTCTTCATCAGAAGATTTCATGAAACAGCCTCTAGAAAAGAGAGAATTGAAACTACAATGGTCACATTGAATACCAAGTAAATGGGAATATAAATAGATGATAGTTAGTTTAATGTAAATATACAGACATTTAGAATATGTGTAAATATTAATATGATGTGAATGAGGTCATCAATCAAAAACATGTGAATGATAAATGATGTGTTGAGGGCATCAAAGACATAAATATTTTACAATAGAGATGGCCATCAGTTCAACATAAATTTAGGTATGAGGATAACATTTTATTTCTAAGTTATTTTCAAATTTTTGTAAAATTATTTTACTGAAGACGAATATAACAAAATATTCCTATATGATAGGTTTCAATCTAATATGAAAAATCTTATCTTTTGGTTTTTCATTTGTGAAATTATTATTCACCCATTTAATCCCTAAAATTAATTACCAAAAATGACCTTTTTATGCCCAAAGCACTAAAAGAAACCTTTATAGGATAGTAAGGCCTATAAAATAGTGGAATGTCATAAAATATGTCATTAAATTTATCCTAAAAAATATGGTTAATAGAATTATTTATAATATTCAATAATGTTACTACATGTTCATCAAGAATATTTATAAATTTAAATTTTTAACTAGAAACCCTAAAAATTAATAAGGAAATTGTTTAGGGTTGTGGTTGGCACGAAACCCTTATCATCCTTCAGTCATGGGTTCATGTCTTCCGGCCTTGCCAGATTGGATTGGATGCCAACCGGCTTACAGATTGTTCTTTTTAAAAACCATATCATTATAAAATCCAAATACAATTATGATGAAAATCCTTAAAATTAGTTTAATATCTAAATATCATTTTAAATAATGTTTTCCACACAAACCCAATACACCAATACCTCATCCATTTTATTTCTACATTGTCCCTTCATTGGTCTATGTATTATCCATAATATCATTTGTGTGATTCTAAATCCTGACACCATATATTCAATCTAACACTCCATAGGTTTAACCTAGGATGCATATTAGGAATCTAAATCCATCATAATGGTTTGTAAATAAAAAGTGTATTATCCTATGCATATCCCCCGAGAGTATCAAAATAGTTGCCGAGTATGGCCCGTTATTGTGTACCAGGGTACCCCAAGTCAAGCCCATAACAACTTTTCAGAATTGTTACACCTTGGGACATAAGTTTCAGAACCACTTACACTTTTAGTATCTTTATAAGGATGTATTTATTGGAATAACCACATAATATATCCCTTACAAAATTCAAGGGTTTTAACCTATACTCATTCTCAAATTCTAACTTAGGGTTATGAAATTTAATCTAAGAGTTACTAAATCTAGTTTCCAAGGATTCTATTAAACATCATCTAATTCCAACTATAGCAACCCATACCCATATATCCTAGAGCCAGTATTTGCTACTAAATACCTTGGTGTGATTACAATGAATAAATCCCCAAAGGACCAATCAGTTTAGTTGTCCTGGTAAACCAGATACACAAATGAGTACCATATTACAAATGGATAACCAATTACAACATGTTTTTATTATTATATTCAAATAAATATATTTCGGATAAATCTAATCCATCTCGTATATTCCTACATTTCATTCATATTACTCTTCTTCGATTCATGGGGAACGAAACATAAAAAGGGTGAGATGAAATGCTCAGTAAGTGAAAAATATATTGGAAGAAATAATGAATCAATGATAATTGTCATTATAGAAAGGTAAATAATTGAACACACAGACCATGCAATCAATAAACTATATGAATATTCATATTCAATATGGAAAGGTAACAACTAGAAACAAATTAAATATAAATAAATAGATATGGAAAAATAAATATTGTAAGGTATGAAATTAAAAGACAAGAAATTAATCAATGATATGAAATGAAATTTATCTATAGACATGTTGATGATAAATATCATGGATGAATAATAACTAAAACTACTATGATGGAAAGTGTTTTCATTATGAACATCATCTCTCAGGCACATGAAATCCTATTACCATCATTTCCTTTCCCATGATAGTTTAAAAATAAGGGTAGAAACCCTTTTGTGGAATTATTCATCTCATGAGAACCTATCGATGTATCGAGGATCTATATAAATGCTAGGATCCAACCATCATTACCAGTAAAATGAAATACTAATATTGAATTATCAAAATCAATAATATTAATAATCAAATAAACTTATTGGATGAAAATTATTGATATATCTATAATTCCAAAATTAATCAATTAATTGTCAGATTATGCACCATATATAAAATCGAATATTGTTTTGGAAATAGAAACATCTACAAAACATGAAATGGGTAATATGTGGAAATTTAAATTTCAATTATAATGGTAAATTTAATACAATATCTTCACTAAAAAATAACTCATGGAAGTGAATGTGAATACTATCCTTAGTCAAATCACTAAAAATCCACTCAGAGGAAAAATAAGGACGGTATCAATAAAAAAACCAAGTGAAGAAAATTAGAGGGTAGTTATCAATGATGTAATAAATGATTAACATTTAAAAATATACTCAATGAAACTATTATTGTTTTTGAAAAATATTTTGAAATTGGGAAGGGGGTTCAATGAAATTATGGGGTATAAATTTGAACATGTAATACGAGGTAAAAAGAATATTCCTTTTGTATGGAAAAAGGTTAGAAAATACCTCATTAGAAGTGTGAGAATAATATTCCTTTGAAAAATTATAAAAAGATAAAAAGGGTAAAAATTTCATTACCAAATAATTAAAAACATTTCTGAAAACATTTTCTTAAAATATTATTGTTAAAATAAAACAGGTTCTCCAACTAAATAGAGATATTAAGTTGGGTTTACTTAAACAAAATTTAATAAAGACATCTGGAGTACTAAAGAGTAGGAAAATGGTACTAATACCTGAAAATGTTCATTAATAAGCAATGAATATTAAAAGGGATTATTGATAAATGTTTAAATAATTTCCCTGAACGGAAATTTCACTGAATAATTATTTGAATTAGTATCGAGGAAAATATTCTTTAACTATTCAAAATTGTCCCATACCACATTGAACAATTTATAAATAATAAACCTCATGAAACATTAATATTAAATGAAATAATTAAATACCATTACTAAAAATTAATTGATGATATAATATATGAAAAATTTTACTTGGTACACCACACAAAATAAGTAAGTGTTTAATATGAAATTTATTTAATGGATGTAAAAATTGAGATATAAATCATTATTGGTATAGTAACAAATGGATTGGAAAACCAAAAGGTAGTAATTATAACATAAATAATTTAAGTACAATGAATATAATATAATTAATTATATTATATATCAATGTGGAAGTAATTACACCATATAAATGAAATTTTATGTACATAAGTAATTTATGCCTCATTTAATAAAAAAGAGACAAGAATCCCATACCTCATCGTTATTTTTTGTTGTCTAATCGTTAAACTCTTATATAGTGGTTTAAAATCTGTTACTAAAAAAAGAACCAATATAATATTTATTATATCATATATTAACTTATTAAATTATTTTATTACCCATGTGTTAACAAACATTAATTATTTTAATTATTTTGGGTGTTAATTCCCTATTTTGTTCAAGTACATTTTGACTTGTTATTTGTTGTAATTTTTAAATAAACCATGGATTCATAATATATAGAATGTAAACCATTACTATATTATCATATTTATTCATTCTATAGGAATTTATAATTTTTCATAACATTTGAAAATTATTAATGAAGTACATCGTTCATGGAGATTGTATGTTGTACATACGCATGAATGCTAAATACATTTCATTTTCAAATTAAAAGAATTAAAAGTAATTGATAAAAATATATTTTATAATATCTTGTAACAAAATTATGTTATATATTTTTCATTGGATTATTATAAAATTCATTTATATGCATCATGTGTGGATTGAACGAGTCATATCGCTTTGAGGGGGCGGTAGTCCACGCTTCCTCAAATGAAAATATAATTTTGACACATGTTGGAAGAATAAAGGTATATTATAAAAAAAATTACTGAATACTAAATACCTTAAAATTGAAATATATATTTTATAAAAATATATTTCCATCATAATGGCCACCACAATAGGCGGTTGGAAAAGTTGAACAATCATCATTTTGTCAGGGAATGGTTCACCGTATACAGAAAAAATATTTTCATTACCCATTAAATTTTAGTGTGTGTAATTGTACATATAAATATAAACATAACAACATCCTATTATATTAAGGACAGTTTATATTCTATGAAATCATTTAATAATAAGAGTATAGGGGTTATATATTGGCAATTAAACTTGAGAGTTTGAGAGAAGGCGTCACCTTTTAATCAGGTTCCATCTTTTGGTGTATACCAACATATACCTTTGATTTTTTTCTGTCCAAAGGGAGGATTCTAGGTGATCATATGGGATTTTCGGAGACAATTTCAGGAGGGACTTCTTGAATTTAAGATTCTTGAGAGGTGTGACGAATTGGTAGAGGTGGTGGCCTTTTATATGAAAGGAAAGGGACTCACTTGGTATTTTTTAAAAGAAGTGAGGTTTCAACATGTTCATACTTAATTAAAGAAATAAAAAACCACCAAAAATAATTAATGTAAGGTGAATGGCAGAAATATTTCTATATAATGATTTTGGTACAAGTGGATATGTCATTTCAGTTGTTAAAAGTAGGGTATTAGATAATTTTTTAACCTAATTACACCTTAATGACTATAATTAATTATAATCACTTTCACCAATCATTTTTTTTTCAAAAATTAAGTAGAACATATTAGAAAAAATATATTTTCTTTCTTAAAATGGTGTATCTAGGATTTTATAAATTCAAACCACATAAGAAGTAAAATTAGGATTAATGGCAATCTCACAGATAGACGAAATAACTGGTTTTAGTAGAAAAACGTTCAAAATATTGTTGTGTTTTAATATTAAAGGTAACATTTATATATATTTTAATGAACGAGTTTATATTAATAGATATATAATTTAACAAATGTGATTTTATAAGAAATTTATAAAATAAGTTTACATTAGTAATTATGTAAATGAAAATGAGTCTATTAAATAAAACACAATACATTTCAATATTAACTAAAAAATGAGGTTTCTTTGAAAAATCCCACAAATTAATCCCAAGAATTTTTTTGTCATTAGGAATTAAAAATTTTCGTTTATTGTATAAAATTATATTTATAGAAGTGTCAAAATTAATATTTAAATTAGGTTCTCTATTAAAAGGCGGTAAACAAGAATTAATCGGTTTGTGTATAAAATATTAGGTTTTCTATTATCATATGATTACCAAAACTAATAAATGAATATAAAAAATAATTGATTGAAATTGAAAATATTTATTACATTATTATCACTCACAAATTATAAATAATTTAATATAATTGGGAAAAAAATTTCAGCATAAAAATAGTTTTCTATAGAAATATCATATTAATATTTAATTGGTTCTTATATTAGTTTCTTAATTATTTTTTAACCAATTATTTAAATATATAAAACATAAATTTTAATTTTTTTTAATAGAATTCAAAATTTCTCGATTATATATTATTATCTTAAATGATAATTTTTTCATTATAGTATTCTTCTCATTAAGACTCGGTTTTGCGTATAGCTTAAGCCATTGATGAATATTTCTTTTGCGTGTAACACATGCTATAGAGGAAGTTAATTGTTTTATATGATGTATACTAGCCTAGTGTAATCATCATTTCAAGGTAACTTTGTGTTTCAGGTATTAAAATATATAGAATATATTTTAAATATTAAACATATTATAATGTATATAGATTTTATATTACCTTATGCACTTACTGTCGTGTGTCATACTCATTATGAAATAAAAAGTACTTACTTATTTTATTTGTGGAAAAACATTTTATGTTGGTGTTGATGTGTTTTGATTATTTGACCATATTTAATTCATCGATATCTTGGTAGGAAACGAAAGCTTTTTTCAATGTTTTATGGAAATTTGGGAGGTTGTTTAGCTGGTTGAGATAGTGGCTTACCATTGTTCACTTCTATCATAGTTGAATACAATACATAACTTTTCCATGTTTCATAGCTATGAAATTATATTTATAATCCATAAAATGTTTATAGATGCATTTATTTTTTACTTTGAGCCTTATTTATCTTTTAATAAGCATTCATTATGGGTTTTTGATTCTATGAACAAGTTACTTCATGGGAGGAAGAAACCTTTTCATCTTGTGAAATTACATGATGGTTATGATACACTTATGATGATAGAGAATGGAACCCTGATGAGAGATAACTGGCCTCATGTATTTGATTTGGAAGCTTCTAGATATGATTTTTGGGAAAATAATGTTTTAAATGGTGGGAGGTGGTAATGCCCAATTAAATTTATATCAAGTATTATTTAACAGGTGTTTTGGTTTTCCTTTTTCATTGATCAGATAATGAAAAGAAGTAATTGGTATGATACATATAATTTTAATGTTTAGGTTTTGTTGTAATTTTAGGCATTAAATAATTTTTTTAATTCTTATTACTTAATGTGTAAACTTATCCTAAAATATACCATGAAATTGATACACAACATGAATGGTTACATGTTGTGTACATCTTACACACCGTGTCAATATTGATTTTTTAATAAAATATGATAGGTTTATTGATGTTTGTGGGACATGGAAATTATATGATGTGTAATTGGGTTCTACAGTATTTAAAATCACATTTGTAGATTTTAAATACAGGGATTGGCTGAAATAGTTATTTCATTCCAATAGGTTTTAGTGATCTCGTCCTAGAGGTTATTCTTATGAGATTTAGGATATCTCCAATCAATCTAGATCATGCGTTCGTTGATTGATCATTATGATGGCTTCAATGTATCTCTCTAGGTAATAGGTATTCCTATATTATTAGTATTTATCTATTTAATAATTTATTTTTGATAAAAAGTATTGCGATTGAAAAAACTATGTTGTTGAATCCTGATTCTTATTTTTCTTCCAAGATATTATGTGCATCCATTTTCAATTTTAAATCTACATGGATTGTTTTGTGATTCTGGAAAAAATATATGCAGTTATGTTTATGATTTCCCTATTTTCTATACCCTAAATTTCTTGTTGTTTCAAATTGCTACAAAATTTTATATAATTTAGAATTTGGATTTTATTTGGCATGAGATTTTGGGGGAAAACTCCAATTCCAAATAAATTTCATATTTGGATTTATATTGAAATTGATGGAAAATTGAAACTATTTATGAATCAATTTTGAGAAAAATGGATTAAATTGAATTGTTAAAAACCTAGGTTTATTTTTTTTTTGAAAAACGTTCTGAATTAATGAAAAACCAATGATATGTTTTTAAATGTTTTTTGGAATTTTGAAATGAAATTGGGAAATTAAATTGTGAATGATTATTTTCTGATATTAAATGATTTTCACATTATATATTAATTGACTAAGCTCATGTGAGTATGAGTAGTTTATAGGTTATTTGAGACAAGTGTAAAGAGCCTGAACTCAAACTTATGGATTCAGTACATAAAATTGATGTGTATTTTTTTAAAAACAACAACTAAAAAAATAAGCCTATCATTTTATATCCAAAACCTTTTACTTTCTATGTTTCAAATAAATAGAAATAACATTTTTATATAATAGATATATAAAAAAATTTATTCAAATTTCATCTCATGAACGGCTCATTATATGAAACAAACATCACTGAAATTTATACTAATACTGTATAATCTATTTTAAAATATAAGATGAGCATTATATTTTCCAAAAGGTGATTTATATCCACTGAAATTTAATTTTTTAAATATTTATTTTAAAACTATTAGAAAAATTTTATATAAAATATACCTATATATTTGATATATATTTTTAAATAGATCAAATATTCATATCATTTTGAAACCATATTTCCAAACCATTCTTCAATAATCAACTGTGTTTCTCCTTGAAAATAGTATGAAAATTATAATAATTTTATGGATTAAAATGATACTCAACTTATCTAATAAAATTTATAAGTCCACAAATAAATATCATATGTAGGAAAAAATACCCTTGACCTATTGGGTTCATTTACTAACCCTGTCATTTCATTGAACATACATGTTCCAAATTTAATTTTAAGAAATATTTTTTATATATCCACCATTATCATAAATAACCAATTAAAACCATTATGAACCATTCATAATTTTCCTAAATTTCTTTAATAGATGAAAAAACACTTATACACTCAATATATCATCAAAACACAATTTTATATAAAACATTTTTAATGTTGTAGAAATACATGTATTTAATAATTTGAAAACCATGCCTTAAAAGTTAAATTTAGTTTAAGATTTTATTTGTAAATGCATGGAATTCCTTTGATATGCATAATTCATGGACACATGTATATGAAAATAAATCATCAATAATTTCAATTATCATAACATTGTAATATTATTAATTTTTAATGCATATTCATTTTAAAGTAATAATTTCATGTAACACAATATTTTGATGATAATATCATTTTTATAATAATATTATTATGACTATTCATCTTTATGATAATTATTTCAAATACTGTATGTAAAATATTTAATTTTAAATTGAAAACAAAATTTTCATTTGTAATAAAAACATTTAATTAAAATATTGTTTAATAGATATATATTTGTATCCTTAAATATGGTTTCAAAATATAAATCCATGTCCATAAATGGTTTTATAAAAACTAAAATCAAAAAAATTATTTTTTATAAAACTGAAATCTGTAAAAAATAAAACATAAATATATAAAAACATCAAGTGAATTGGATTTGAAAATAAATATTTGAAATATATATATATATATATAATTATTTATAAATTAATCCACAATTAAAGCATGGAATAATACTCGTAGTTATTTTTTAGAAAAGAAAAATAAATTCTTATATTTCTTTATATTATCACTTTATCTATCTCTCCAAACTAATAATTTGTTTTTAATTTACATTTTCACATTGATATAAGGATTTTATAGACATATCCATCACTTTTCGGATAGTGTGACGAAAGATATGTATATATTATATTAATTAAGAAAATAAATATTTTGTTCAACCTATGATTCAGGTGAAATACTTGTCAATAATGTCTGATGTATAATATATATTTCATAAAGTTGGAAGTATATGTTGATTGATGTAATAGATTAGAGATCCATGATATTGAAAATGCACAATAAAACAATTATGAACATAAATTGCACCAAATCATTATAGATGATGGAATATATATATATATACTTCTTAATCACTATCAATAGAGTAAAATCAAAAAATCAAATGTTCATAATCCAATAGTAATGAGAACCAACCATAATCACTGAATATAGAATTTGTCCATTGAGTGAATGACTGAAAAAATGAATTTTGGTCTTATTTTTTAATAATAGTTTACAACAAATGGGAAAATTCAATAATGATTGTAGAAAAAAAAGAACGACCAAAAAAATTGAAATACCTAAAACAAGGATATAAACTATATTCATGAACATAAATCGTTGAATACACCGACTATCTATTTTATTAAAATTGAAATCATGAAGAATATGAACCCCTCTTATATTTATATGAAACAAATTTACTAAAAATAATTCATGGTCGAACCCTTCTTGAATATGACATTCGACACTCAATAAATATCAATCCCCATTAACCATAATAAAATCATAATCAAGAGGTTTATCCTTCTAACATGATTTTGAACCCATTTGTTGGTCTGAGTAGACTACTAAAGAGGGGGGGGGGTGAATTGAGTATCTATAAAAGATTCTGTTTGAAATGATTTCTTAAAAGGTCTTCCACCCCCAAAATACCACCCATGTTAATCAAGGTAATATGGTTATGAATGTTAGAATATTAAAATAACTTCTTAGAATACTGATTAATTCTAAGTAATCTCAATATCACTTAGTGATATTAATTTTGAATATATTTTAATAAAGGAAAACAATAATAACTTTTGTACAAGTATAACTATCAAAGTAAATGTTGTGATTTCTATATTCTACAGTAATACAAAGAAAAATAAATTAAACAACACAACAGAAATAAAACAAATGGTTCGGTCTCAATAGGAAACATAATCCACTCTACTTGGTGATCACCTACCACTAAGAAGTCTATATTAATAAACTTGATCCAGAGCCTGGATCGGGGTAAACAATAGTGAATATGACTCTCTAGGTCACACAACCTATTACAATGATCTTCATGGGTATAAGAAAATAGGTCACACTGGTAACTCTTCCACAATTATATGTGGGAGTAAACAAGTGTAACAAGATATTAGTGGAATTATATCTTGTATCCTTCTGTTTAGTGAAGGAGACTGTGTTTGTTTTAATAGAGACACACACAAACTGCAGGAAATCTAAAAATAGTACACAATATATCAAATATGATGAGATTAGGATAGAAGTTCTATGAGTTTTATTCTATGTAGATATAGACTTCTAGGTTGAATAAGATTCAAGTATCGAGTCGTCTTGCGAGAAATAGAGTATTTCATGTCTGGTGCTCTGGTTTCCAGTTAAATCTATCTTGTGTTCTTCGTGGAGTTTTTATTATGAATATTTTCATAAAACTGATCTATGGTATCCCATATTTTGGATTCATGAATGATTCTTGTGTTCTTCAGATTTATCAGCTTTCATGTGTTGGTTCTTGTATAAATAATGATCGCTCTTATACTACTCTACCACCCCTTGCTTCTAGGCCACACTGTTCTTTTTTCCTATTGGTGTGCATATGATGGAGCCAACAAGATCCTTGTATTCTAGACCTCTTATCACATACATCCAGGTGACATATCTACACAGAAATATTAATTATGTTAGTGAATTTAATATACTCAAATATAAATGATAGAAATTAAATAGGAATCGAAGAAATAGATTAATGAAAATTTTCACATTCTTTCTAGAAATGTTGTCACTTATAAATGGTTTCATAATGAAATAGTGTCTTTTTATTTTCCATTAAGTGGTGAGACAATTATGATGGCATAATTGGGTTGATATTAGGAACCAATAGCGCAGATATGTAGAGTTAAGGCCATGATGTCTGGTCCTTTTCCAAAATTCGAATGGTGTCTTAACATGGAATCGAGGCCACAAACATCAACAGATCTGAAACTAGTTATGGTGTCTAGTCACAGTGTCTGGGTCACAGTTTCTTTTCATGATGTCTAGGTCACGGTGTGTGGTTATGGTTTTTGGGACATGGTGTCTCTATCACGGTCTCAAGTCAAGGTGTCTAGGTTATTTTCAAAAAAACTAGAACTAGTGTCAGACTCACAGTTTCTCATACTTATCCAAATATATGTATATAGACATAACAATAATATTCACAGAATTAATTAGGCAAAGTCATTCATAATATAAATTCATTATAAATAAAATTAAGTGTAGTTTTAAAAAATAAATGATGATTTGAAGAAATCAAGATTGTGAGAAAATTTATTTAAATTATAAGGAAGGCATCCATCATTAAACATGACTAGAAACAGATGAAACTATATTAGCAGGATTTATTTGATTTGTGATCAATAAATCAAGATTAAAATAGGAGGAGGTAAAAAATCTCCCACTTTTTAATGATCTCAAATCATATGAGTGGGATATATGTTCAATTTTTATGTCTCTCTCCCAATATTGGGATTATCAAAAACAGTACAAAGAGAAATAAGATAATATAAAGTAATAGGTCACAAGAAATTAGATGAAGAATGATGTTTCATTACAAAGAGTAGGAAAAAAATTAAAAAAATATCCATATCAAAAGATAGTGTTTTCCATTATTCAAAAATGGTTTTATTCTATTTTCCATTGGATGTATCATCCGGAGAAGCTGCACGAGCATAGGTAGAAGTTGATGAAGGGAGTGAAACAATTGTCAGAGAAGGAAGAGGGAGTACTTCAAAAACAGAACGAACCAAGGTAGGATTAGTGGAAGACTGAGGAAATTGTTGGTCAAGGGGAACATGTCTTATCTGACTCAGAGCCTGAGAGATAGGCAGAGAGGTAGAGACTAAGCCATTGAATATGGAAGGAGGAAAAATAGGCCGCCAGGGTGTAGCTTCAGGAGCCACAATAGCAGTTCTCTCCACATGAAGATATTTCCTTAATAACATGATGAAGTTAGTAATAATCTCACCACCATACTGCATCGCTATCTCAAAGTCAACATTGTTCTCCATGAACTTGTCCAATAAAGAAGTGAAATATTTCAACTTTTGAACTTTTGTTTTGAAAGAAGGAGTGACATGAGGGATTTTCATATTCTCTACAAGGTACTTGAAATGGTTTGTCAGATCATACTTAGAGAAAATCATATTGAAGCTAAAATCCAATTTCTTAGTAATTTCTTCCTGAGAATTATTCGAAATATTGGAATGAATTCTAACCAAATAACAAACTCTTTCACTACTATCTAAAACCATAGATAGAGACTCATTGTAAAATACAATAAGCACTAATTTAAGTTCTTCTTTAATAATCATTCTGAGCAGATCTCTATCAAAGGAGGGTTGAGATGACTGTCTGAAGGTACTAGAAGCTGCAACATCTCTAGTAAGGCAATTTAGTTGATTAATAACTTTCTATAGACATCCCATAAAGAAATCAGTCAACTTCTTGAGACCAATAAAAATCTCATGAATTTCTTGAACAATTTTCTTATTTCTTTCATCCACCTTGTCTTCTAAGGAAGTTTCGTTATGTTGAAATAGAGAGACAACATCCTGTGGAATTTGACAACTAAAAACCTCAACAGGATGAGAAATAGTATCTCGTATCGAATTGAACACTCTCTACATATCTTCAACTATATCTCTGAGAAACATCACATCATCTATGAGTTGATTGTTCTCAATTACGACCTCATTAATTTCATGAAGCATTGTTTTTATGAATCTACCATATGTTCTTTTCTAACAATATAGAAACATCTCTTTCACTTAGGTTTGTTATGGGATCTAGTTGAGTGTTCTTGGGATTTTTAACTCCATCTAATAAAGTATCTCCAACAGATTTTAATTCACCCTCACTCACTAAGGTAGATGGTTATTCTGATGGTATAAGAACAAGATTTGAGATAGGATCAGGTTATTATATTAGAGATAACATCAAGAGCAGAGACCCGTTTCAATTGAAAAATATTAGATAGATATATACCTTTAACTGAAGATTCATGGGAATCATTCAAATTAATGTAGCTAAAGAATTTATACAATGTATCCACAATTCTCTGATCAAATAAATTAGAAATATCAACACTTTCTAGATTAGGTTGATTCACCCCCCACATCATTTGCATCTCTCACAGGACTAAGTGATTTATTTCTTTGATCTATTTCCAAAATATCATTCCCAATATCATCAACCAATTCTTTTCTAACCAACTGAACGAATTGATCCATTCATTCCACAGTAGATGAGATATTGATAAGAATAACATGTTCCTCTAGCTGTTCCTCAAAAACATCTTATCTCTCAAGAGAAAGTTATTCTTCTAAATAATATTATAGAACATCCTTTTCATATACACTAACAATAGAATATTATTTCTATAAGGTTCTTATTCCAAATCAATAATTTCTTCAAGAACAAGTAATTCCATATTAGCTATGACTTGGGGAATAGGTCCACTATCTTTCTTATCCAGGACAGTTTCCCCTATAGGTGAAACAACCCCTTCTTCTTATTTCTCAACAGGATAGTCAACAATTTCATCTGGTTCGAGACCAGGATCGGAAATGATCTTAGATCTTTTTAAAGGCTCAACCAGATTGAACTTTTCCTAACCCATGTCATTATCCTCCTCCCATTCTTTTATCCATGGATTCCAACTGATTTTCATTATTTTGACTATAACAATTGAGAGAGAAATATCATAGTCCTTAATGAAATTTTCTTACAATCCAACCAACCCTTTATGATAAATCATAGTTGTGATTAACCTTGAGTAGATCAAGGTGGTTGACTTTGATGTTTTCATTATCAACAAATTCATATGAAGTACAACATACTTAAATAGGTTAATCTTGTGTCCATTCATCATAATATGTATCAAATATAAATCTTGATACTTGAGTGTAAAAAAATATCATTTTCCTAGACTAATAAAATTTTGAACAAATGTAAATAATAATATAGTTTCACCATCTAGATCAGCAGAAATAGCTCTTATATTTGTTTTATTGGCCGTCATGATTCATAAGTCTTCATCTAAAACAATGATTGCACATTTAGGAGGAGGACCTCTCTGGTAGTCCTCAAAAATTCCCTCATTAGGTAACCCTAGGAAAGAATCCCATTCCCTCTATGAAAAGTTACATTTTTGGCCATTGATCTAGCTTCTCACAAAATAACCATCTTCTATATTAATTGAGAATTGAACTAACAAATAAATCTATGAAAATAGATTTGGGTAAATCTTCCTTGTCTAATTTGTGAACTAATCTAGCCATCCGGACTCTTTCAGTACATTCAACACTAGAGAATTACATGATAGTAACATCTTAGGGATGATTTCATTTTCTGGTACAACTATTCTATCAAAATGTTATGGATACCGAGGACCATTGGGTTCTATCTTCCGTGATCTATTCATTTTATTCTAATATATGTTCTTATCAAGAGACGAAGACTATAGACTCTTCATCATGGGAATTCAATAAAGGTTTAAGAGATGGAGGGAGAACTGATGGGTTGAATGAGGGCTTACGGTATTATAGAAGATATCTCTAATGAAGAAATGAGTGAATCTTCTTTCATTTTTGTCATTTAGGGATATCAAGAATCACAAATTAAAAATATCAGGAGAGAAAGAGAAAAAAATTATTAATTACAGTGATTTAGATTATAATATGTAAATATAAAGAAAAAGTGTCTTTACTGTGACGAAGGAAAATACTATCATGGTGACACCGTAACAGGGATTCATAGTGATACTGTAATAGGTTTTCAAGTTGAGACTGAAAAAGGTTTTCATTGTGTCATATCTACTGTGTGACTTTCAAAATGTGAAAATGTATTATTTGAAAAAACATGTTCTAGATATTAATTGAGATATTGAAACAATGAGACCATAAACATAAATGATTAACTATTGAGATAGTAAACTATAGAATACTAAGAGTTAGATAGTAATCATAAGATAGTGACTTGTGAAACTATATAATATGAAACAATAAGTGATGAAACAAAAAACATACTACTTATGATTTAACATTCCTAATTCATATGTGATGTAATAACTTTTTTCAGAATTTAATGGTTTGGTGAATAAGTCAGCGAGCTGATATTCAGTTCTAATGAATTCCAAAGTAATATCACCTTCTTGATAATGGTCTCTCAAAAAGTGATGTCTTACATAAATATGTTTTGTACTTGACTGTGAAATAGGATTTTTTGAGATTTTAATAGCACTTGTATGGAATCATTTTATAGGAACATGCTTAATTAATATCCATAATCTAGTATTGAGTGTTTTAGCCATGAAATTTAGGCACAAAAACTACCATCAGCTATGTATTCAGCATCGAAATTAGATAATGCAACATTTTTTTATTTCTTACTACACCATGACACTAGTGAATTTATTAAAATGTGTCGTGTTCCATAATTTATCTTTTTATCTAGCTTAAGACCACTAGAATCAGCATCAGAATAGCTAACTAACTCATATTATTTTCCTCCGGGATAGAACAGTACTATATTGTTTGTCTGCTTGAGGTATTTGATAATTATTTTGACAACAGTTAATTGATATTCCTTCAGTTTTTCTTGAAAACTAGTACACATAAATACAGTAAACATAATATCCGGCCGAATAGAAATAAAGTAGAGTAGGCTTCCAATATTTCCTATGTAAGTGATTTATTTAACAGATTTTTCCATCTTCATCAAAATCCAATTTATAAGTAGTACACATTTGAGTGTCACTACATAATTTCTATCCATGCCAAGTAGTTTTAGATAATCCTTGGTATATTTTAATGGATTTAAAATAATAATACCGTTGTTTTGAACGATTATAAATCCAAGAAATAATTTTTGTTTCGTCCATTAAACTCATTTCAAATTCATTTTTCATTATTTTAAAAAATTAAATAAATAAACAACTTCTTGAAGATCTAATGATTATATTATCTACATAAATTGGAACTAATAAAACATTATTGGAAATTCGTTTTATAAAATTTTTAGGATTAGATATAACTTTGGTAAAACTTTTGGAAGTAAGAAAAGTAATCAATATATCATACTAAGATCATGGAGATGGTTTCAAACATTTGCAAAGTGTGGATTTGTAATACGTGGGGGTTGCTCAAAATGACTTCCTCAGTTCATTACACATTTAGTAATTCACTCCTTCCATTTGATATATTTTGAAATTCATATGTGTAGCATAAGCAACCAGGATTTTGATGGCTTCAATTATAGCTACTAGTGAAATGTCCTCTTCATAGTCAACTTCTTCTTCCTTGGATATAGACTTGTGCAGAAAATATAGCCTTCTTTCTAACTATTATACCATATTTTCCTACCTTATTTCTAAATAGAAACTTAGTTCCTATGGTAAATTTGACTTTAGGTCTGTCTTTAAGTTTCCAAACATTGTTCCATTCAAAATAATGATTTTTTTTCTTGCATTAGAGATCATCGAAAATTCATAATTGATAGAATCCTTAATGTTAGTAGGGTCATTTTGGGACAAGAAGACTTGATTATCAACCTAATTTCTTTGGTAATATATATTTTGAGTTCCATTTTCTAAATCTTTTACAACATCATCTAGAGAATGATTCTTTAAGGGTTATAACAACTCTATAAAAAGAAGGACTAGTGATTTCAGGTTCTTCAACAGGTTCGGGTTCATTATGACTTGAATATGAAGAATTTCCAGAAATGTAAGTTTTCAAAGATTCAATAACATGATGGTTATAGGATTTTTAATTAATTTCATGATTTGAAACATCATCCTAGAGGTTATCTAGAGTGGTTTTAGGCTCATATAGATCTGTTTCATAAAACATGACATGGATATATTCTTCCAGATATTAAGTTATTTTATCAAACACTCCATTGGCATTAATATAAATTTATTATCCCATAAATATTCCTTCATAACTCTTGGATGCAAATATTTCAATATTTTCCAAAGTGTTAAGGATATATACTTTTCCACTAAAAACATTGAAGTAGATTACTTTGGGTTTTCTATTTTTGCATAATTCATATGAATTTATTTTAAGAATAGGTCAAATAAACATTCTAATAATAATATCTCATGTTGTATTTACTGCTTCAGCCCAAAAATAAATTGGAAAGTTATATTCAGTATGTATGCTTCTAGAAATCTCTTGTAGGGTTTTATTTCTTCTTTTTACAACACCATTTTTTTGGGGGTGTTCTAGGGGAAGAGAAATTATTAATATAGACATTTTGTGATCAAAATGATTCAAACTCTTTATTTTCATACTCACAACCCTGATCACTTCTAAAGGATTTGATTCTTAGTTCACCAATATTTTCTATAGTTTTACAATATTTGATGAAATAAAGAAGGCTTATCTTTTGTAAGACAAAAATAATGTCCTAGTATATCTTGAAATTTCATATACAAGAACATAAAAAATTCTTCTTATTTAAACTAGAAAATAATGATAGGACAAACAAATCAATGTCAACCATTTTGAGATGTTGAGAAGTAGAAACTTATTTATTTGTATTGAAGTAAATATTTTTTGTTTCCATTTTGACAAGGATAATAGACTTTATAATTAAGAAACTCATGTTTCAAATATCTTTAACTATGATTTTTTCTAGTTATATGTTTAAGGGATTGAATATTACAGTGTCTTAGTATCATATGACAAACCCAATACACTCTGTGAAATACACATAACCATGAAGCATTTTGAGAAACTAATGACTATAAGTTAACAGAGTATAAATTTTCATTTTTCAATACAGAAATAATTAATTAATTTTTAGTATTAAAAACATTGAAATAATCATTTTATAATTTAACATGAATTACATCAGTACATAGTTGTGAAATACTAAAATGTTTATATTTCAATACATTAACAAAAATTACCTTGGAAATTAAAACTGAGTTAGAGTTACCAATTTGGCCAAGGCCCATGATTTTTCCTTTGGAATTGTCACCCAAGGTGACATGTCCACCATCAATTATTATTATGTTCTTAAAGCATGAATAGTATCATGTCATGTGTCTTGAAAACCCATTTTCCATGTACCATAAGTATTTATAGGATCTCTCTAAACAATTCCAAAAAAATAATCCAATAAAAACATACATTGGTACCCATATTTAATTGGGTCCAGTAATATAAATGAATAGCTTTTTTGGAACCCGCATATGCCTCATAGGTTTCCTAAATGTATTATGTAATATTACTAAAAAAAGAACTCTATTTGGTCCAGAAAATTGTGAAATAGTAGAGAGTGTATCATAAATTGAAATAGATGAATGTTTTCTAGAACTACGAGTAATGATGTATTTCCTAGATATAGAAACAAAATTGGTTCATCCAAAATTTATTTTACCATGTTGATATCCAATACAGGTAATATATATAGGACCAATACGGTTACCTAAAATTTGTAGCAATGTATCTTTACCATTAGTAAACCATTCATGGTCCTTTATCATTTTCATATTATATAGACTTAGATAATTGTTTTCATTGAGTAATTGATCATTTTCTCTCTCTCTACTGTATCATCATATTTTACTGTTGATGTAAGAGCATACTATTTATTTAAAGACCTATATTTATATTTTAGTTCATTACATGTATCTTCGAGCATATTACATTACTCATAAATTTCATCTATAGAAATATTCACAGAATCACTTTCATCTCCAGAATAATATGAATTATGTAAAAAATATTCCTGTTTTAACTCAGATTTGTTTTTCCTAAACCACATATGGATTTGTTATCCTATTCATCATGTGAATATTTTGAGACTCTAGAACTGTCATTAGAATCACTCCATGTGGCTTTCATTTACTTATTATACATCTTATCTTTGTCCTCATATTTAATTTTGTAAATGAGGTTGGTATAGTCATCCTTTACATGTACCATTCACTTACATTAATAACAAACTATCTCATCAGACTTATCACTTATTTTCCAACATTTCTTCCAGCTTCCATTTTGATCAAATCTTCCATTGAATATAGAATTTCTAAAATATTTTTCATCTTGTAAAATCTCTTAATATTTATAGATGATAGAGAAATATCCACATCATTGTCATTCAATGATTGTTCACTACTAGAACCTTCTTCAGAGACATCAAATTTCCCTTTATCTTTTTGTTTATAGGTTGTGGTATTAAATTCCATAGATTTGATTTTGGGTTAGTCCTCCTCTTCCTTGTGAAATTCCAACTCATCTTCATAAATCATTAGTTTACAAATGAATTATATTACATGTAACTTGATGATGATTCATGACTCTATAATAGAGACTGATATTCCTCTCCATCTATAATGCTAGCATCTGTGAATCCTCATGAATTGACCTTTGATAGTAACTTCTCTTTAATGAAAACTCATTGGGTTGAAAATTTATTTGAACCTGAGATATATGTTAGAAATAGGATCATTAGGTTTCATTTTTAAGTCATAATATTAAATATTACATGTATTAAGTCTCATTTTTCTACACTATAAGTTATTTCATGTGAAACAGACAAAGTATCCCAAATTTCATGCGATGTTTTACATTAATAAATTCTGTTAAATTCCTCATCATCTAAAGACAAATATAGAGCATTCATGGATTTGAAATTTTTATTGTAGGATGTCTTGGATGGGTCTTGCCATGTGATTCTATCAGTATCAAGAATCTCACACTCATCTTAAATTGATGACCAAATTTAAAAACCCATAATTTCTAAATGCATTTTCATTTTAATTTTCCATTAGGCGTAATTTGTTACATTAAATAATGGTGGTATGTTTGTCATAGAACCTTCTAGTCTATTATCCACGATAAAGAAACACATTCAAAACGAAATAAATTTATAAATAACATAAATTTAAAAATATTTAACGTACAACTAAAATCATAGTTAAATAGGTTTAACAATAGTTATTTAATAAACTCCTCTAATACCAAATGTTTGTTGGAGTAGATAACTCAACTGTGGGGGGGGGGGGTGAATTGAGTATATATAAATTTTTTTGTTTGAAATGTTTTCTTAAATGGATCCCTAATAAAAATAAATACATCCCAGTTAATCATGGTAATATGGTTATAAATGTTTTTCAATTATTATAAATTTCAAGATGATTGATTAATTCTCAGTAATATCAATATCAGTTATTGATATTACTTTTGAAGCTATTCTAATAAGGAAAAACAATTATCACTTATGTCCAAGATTAAATATCGAAGTAAATCTAGTGATTTTTTAATTATACATCAAAATAGAGAAAACTAAATTAAAAAACATAGAGGATATAAAAAAAGTTGTTTAGTCTTAAGACGAGACCTAATCCACTCCTCTTAGTGATCACCTAACACCATGAATTTTATATTAATAAACATCATCCACACCCTGGATCTGGTTAAACTACAGTGCATTGGACTATCCAGGTCACACTACCTCTTCCACAGTTCTTCATGGGTATAAATTAACATGTCACAAAGGGAACTCTTAAACTATTATCTATGGGAGTAAACAAGTGCATAAATATATGAGAGTAAGTTTATATTGAATCCTTCAGTTTAGTATAAGAGAGAGTGTGGGTTTTAATAGAGACACACACACTTCCCGAATGCTAAAAATAGTAAAAAACATAGAAGTGATAATGAGATAAAGATATAAGTGCTCTGAGTGTTATTCTATGTATCTATGGACTTCTAGGATGTATCAGATGCATGTATCAAGTCCTATTGCAAGAAACATGGAATCATTGTTCTGGAGCTCTGGTTTCCAGTTAGATCCGGATCATGTTCTTCATGGATTTTTTATTGCGAATAAGTTCGTGAATATGATCTATGGGATCCCAGCTTTTGGATTTTTAAATGATTCATGTGTTCTTCATATGTAAATTTTTTCATGTTTCGATTCTTTTTTCATGAATTCTAGTGCTTCTGCTCTTCAACCACCCCTTGATTTAGGGATATGCTTTTCTTTTTGTTCATGGTGTTCATGGGCGTGAGCTGACAGGATACATGTATTCTGCATCTCGTAACTCATACTATCTGGTGACATGACTACATAGAAATATTAATTTTTTCGATACATTTAAAAGACAAAAATATGACCTTTAGAAATTAAATTTAATATGAAAAAACAGATTATGTTACGGTGTCATAGTCGGTTTGGAAACAGTTTCACTTGGAGATGGTGTCATCAAAAAATAGTGTCTTCTTCTTTTCCTTTGAGGGGTGAGACAGTTATGATGGAATAATTGAATAGATATCCGGAACTAGTTTCA
This sequence comes from Viscum album, assembly GCA_963277665.1. Taxonomy (NCBI): domain Eukaryota; kingdom Viridiplantae; phylum Streptophyta; class Magnoliopsida; order Santalales; family Viscaceae; genus Viscum; species Viscum album. Next base: position 880,095,845 of record OY728129.1, on the reverse strand, counting down.
CAGATGCAGTGTTAAGATCACCGTGTATAGTCTTTTTCCAAATGTTGAACGATGTCTTAATAAGGAACCAGGGTTAGAGACTTCAACAGATCTGAAACTGGTTATGGTGTCTGGCCATGGTGTCTGGGTCACATTCTTTGGTCACAATTTCTGGGTCATGGTGTCTGGTCATGGTGTCTGTGTCATGGTGTTTGGGTAACAGTGTCTGGTCACAGTGTCAGGGTTAGTTTCTAGAAAACCAGAACAGGTGGCAGACTCATGGTTTCTCAGGCTTAACCAAATATCATTATATAGACTTGAGCAGTAATATTCACAGAATGAATAGGAGTAAATCATTCATAAAAGAAATTCATTATAAAGATAATTAACCATATTTTACAAAAATCATTCATGATTTATTGGAATCAAGAATGTGAGGAAAATTTATTTAAATCATAAAGAAGCCAAGCATATGTACACATGAATGGAAAAAGATGAAACAAGATATACAGAATGTATAGGATTTGTGATCATTAAAACATTATTAAAAAAATAGGAGTCCAACACCGCTCATCATACTTCCCTTACCTTTTGGTCAAAGATCGATGCCATCCATTGAGGCTAGCTCCCTCTCCGGGGTTCTTCTCAACCATATATGTGCTCTGTTCTTCCAAAAATAAATAAAGCCACTAAATCTCAATACTGGTAGTTTTATCTGATATTAATTAATTTTTTTTATTTTTAAATTTTATTATTATTTTTTAATATAATTAATTTAATATTTATTACATAAAAAACATTTATTATCATAACATCATATAGTTACAATAAAATACAATGAATCTTTTTTTTCAAATAATTATAAATTTTTTAATTATAATTAGTATCATAAATTGAAAAATTAAATTTCTATGTATAAATAAAATTTATCATCACATTACCATTTTTTAAAATAAATTATATAATTATCATAAATAGATAAATAAGTTTTTTGAATATTATTATATTTCAAAATTAAATTTTATTTAATTATATCATTTTTTTTATTTTTTATAATAAATATAATTCTATCATTATAAAAAACATATTTATAATCCAGAAAAGAAAAAATAAAAACATTATCCATTCATAATTTTATATATCTTATAATAATCTTTTTATTATTTTTAGTTTAAAATTTATTTCAAATTAGCTATAAGAAAATATCTATATATATTATATCAAAAAAATATATAATAATTATAATTATAAAAATGATAGTTGTAAGAACCTGGATATTCTTTTCAGGTGTGTTTTTCATTTTCTGGTGATTTTGATGGAAATTGGAGTTTCTGGAAACAATTAAAATACACATCGTGTACTTTATCAGTACACTCCATGGACTCAGTAACCGTGGTTAGCCATGTGCTTCCCATGTCATGCCTATGCACACAACTGTGTATGGTGACCTAGAATCCTCCTAAAGAGGGGCTCGGTAAAGGAAATTACATGCCGTGTAATACACAAGTACACACTATGTAATTTTTTTTCATTAAACATACCAAGGTCATGTCTAATTGGTAAAAAGCCCGCCTTCTCATCCTAGTTCATCTGAGAGCACCCATAAAACCATGATTCTTCCCTGATCCCCCGATCGAGCACCCCTTCTCCAAATCCATCGTTGTCTATTCTGTTGGGATCAACATGGTAAGGTCTCCCTTCTTCTAGTGCTTCATTTCATGATTCCTCCTCTTTAAAGAGTTATCGTTTGTTAATCTTTTAGATGTTTTTATAGATCTATGGTGTTCTTGGGATATTCAAGGCTTGAGGTTCATGTATAACAATCCTACAACACCTAGGTAGGTGGTTTGTGTCTTTTCATAGAAATTCATAGAGTTGTATCTGCAAAATCACCCAATACCCTTGAAAGTGGTATTGAAATTTTACTGTTTTAGCCTAGATAATTGCTTGATATGATTTTATACATGAATAGAGGTTAATTTAATGTGAATAAGGCTAATTTCAATGCATTGGAAGTGTTTTCCCATGCATATATTTTTTATGACAGTTTGGTCTTGCTTACCATGTTAGGTTGCCTTACCAGTTACCCATGCCAAGTGTTGTAGGGTAGAGTGTTAGTATTTCTAACATGATGATATATTGTAGACTATTAGCCATGTAGTTCATGAGGTTTAATTTGGCCGATACACTTTGTTGTACATGTTGACTTACACAGGGCTGTTGGAACTTGGTGTAGTAGACCATATGGAGAATGGAAGTAAGGGATTCTCCAGAGTGTCTATTTAACATTATGATGTGAGACCATAGGGTGAATTGACATAAGTGCTTCCTCAGAGTGTATATAGTTCCCCGATCTAGGCCATAGGGGGAATGTGACGTAATTACTTCCCCAGAGTGCCTTTTAGTTACTGATACGAGACTATTGGAGGAATTGACGAAGATTGCTTCCTCAGAGAGTGCATGCTTAAGCTGAACAAGAGGGGTTAGACTATGTGTAATTCCCAGTGGGTTGTTTTTTATTTTTGGTTGAACTAGAGGGGTTAGGGCTGATATTTCCACCCAGAGGGTTACCTGCTTGGATTAGTTTCTTACTTGATATATGGAATTGAATGCTTTTAAACTGTGTAATGGTTTACTGTTGAGTACTTCCTTATTACTTATTCCTTTTACTTGTTTCCTACCATATATTCAATGTATGTTAGAAAGAGATCATTAGGTGGTTGATGACTACGATTTAGTCTCAAACCCACTATAGGTCATTCTTTTGGGCCCAAACAAATTTTATTGATGCAGGTATAGATAAGGGAAAGAACCCTTCCACTTTAGGTTCTTTACTGCTTTGGAAAAGGAGAGCATAGGACCAAGAAGAGGCTTACGATTATTTGGAGTTGTTTATCTATTTTTCCTTGTACTTTGGTTCAGTACTATTTGTGTTCTAGTATTTTGGTTTGTTTAGCTGCTTTCCTAGACATATGTTTCATTCATCATTTATATATATACTCGAGTTGCTTCTTACTTTTAGTCTTCCAATGTTTACCATTGTATACTATTGTTACTGATTATTATATTTATATATCTATTTTGTTTCTGCTATTTTAATATACTAATGAGGGAATAGTTCCCCCACTATTACATCAAAGGCCCTCGCTGCTAGTCGGCAGCCTCTGGCGTTCGGGGAAATTCTCATGAGGGCATTTTACCCACCATGTACGGGGAACCTCTGGGTGGATTTCGTAATTGGGACATTACAAAGTGATATAAAAGGATTTATATCTTCTTGGCTTACATTTTGGAGACTATAGCCAGTGATAAGAAGGAAAAGGTACTTGTAAATAAGTTGTGCATGAGTGTATCTAACCCGTGTACTGGGAAAATCCAACTGACCTTGTTATTCCAATTTTTTAGTTTTACAATTTTATAGTTGCTTTCATTTCACCATTCGGTGATTCACATGTTTTGTGGTGTTATATTTGACATTATTGAGGTTCTATTTATGTTGCAACCTGACAAAATGAGGGTATGCCATCCCATGCATCATATAGCCACTTACTAGAAATCACATGTCATGCATTCTTTCCATGTACTTTAGGGTGAATTAGTAATTAAATGTTGTTGTGATAGATGTTGTGCTAGATATTCATGTTGTTGTGATATATTCCTTGATAGAATACCTTTTTTAGATAGTTGTATTGGATTGTGTAAATTTTTGATAAAATAAACGCCAAAAATTGTTTCTTGTTGGTTATGGGCCCTCATTGATCAATTTTTTTTGATCATTTCCCTGTTATGGTTGCTTATGACATGTATAAGATGTCATGATTTTATTCGCTGGGAGTATGGCCCCTAACATTTCAGAATTTGGCACTTAAAGGTTCGTTTCAGGGGTTTTCAGGGTTCTGGAGAAGTTTACGAGGCTTACTATCCACAAAAACCTATAATACACGAGATGTAATTTTGAATACATTCCATGTGTTCTTCTGTTTGGGTAGAAACTATTTTTCTTAAGTACACACAATGTACTATATATACATGATGTGTTGTCACTTATCGGGTCATAGACTATGTTGGCAGAGACATGGGGTTTGGAAATCTTTGTTGAGACAGGCCGTGTACTGGAGGTACAAGGCGTCTTATAGAACCCTGTAACCTGCTGTGTGACTAACAACATGAGACAGCTAAGTCTTTTCTAGTACACATCAAGTCTATCTGGAACATGCCGTCCAGTGTATCCAGGATATCTAGTCACGTAACGAGCAACACATGTCAGTTACATTTTCTTGCACATGTTGTGTCTAGCATAAACACACCTTGTATAGTCATCTATGTGTTCACCAGTGTAACTAACAACAAAGGTAGCTGAAACCTAAGAAATACACGCCATTTCCATTAGGAACATGCCTTTTTAGAGTGATCCATGTAATTGGATGTGTAACTGAAAACACGGGTCAGTGATGTTCTTCTAGTACATGACGTTTTTGAAACTAACACACCATTTTGTAATATTCTATGAGAACCATTTGGCATAGCTGTGTAGAAGAACTTAGATAGGGAAAAGGGATTAAAGTACACACCTTGTGTTAGGAAAACACACTATATTTTTGGTATGTTACACGACCTATTTTGGCTGAAGTACATGCCCATGTGAAAGGCTTCATTGAACATGTTGTGTAGTCATTATACATGACATGTATCCATGTTTTCAAAAACATGAATGATTTGCTTCTCATGTTCCATTATTACACTTCTAGTTTTCAGTTCCTGTTAGTCTCGTTCGATGGTGTGGGCATGACCTTGTAGAGTCATTCCACCGAGATGTCCTCCAGTTGTCCGCCTGTAGCAAGGTAGTGATCAGACACCAAATATGGCTGATCAGGGAATACTAGTAGATCCTCTAGTTGTGCCAGTCTTGGCACAAGCTGTCATTCTAAAAATAGGTTTTGACGCATAATTCTAAGAGGGATTCATGAGGTTCATGTAGACCTTCCAATGTGTACCGCATCCTGCTCCGTCTGTGGAAGAGTTGTCCCAGGTTTTCCCATAGCAGCATCCTCCCACCTTCACAGCGGAAGGAGGACCTCAGGCTACAGAGTCTTGGTTAGAAGCCATGTTTTATATCTTTGAGAATCTGGAGATGCCTACAGAGTGGTGGGTGAATCTCACTACATACATGATTCGATATTTCACCAGTAGATGGTGGGAAGTGAAGTAAAAGGTGGGACGCCAGCAGGTTATGGCCTGGGATGAGTTATAGTATGCCTTATTTGACTTCTTCTATCCAGAGACTTTGGGGGATGATCGATCATCTGAGTTCATGTGTCTGGTGTAGGGTACTCTTTCAGTTATAGAGTATTCTTCTCACTTCACAGAGATACATCGCTTCATGCCTATTCCTAGAGGTGATGAGTTATTCCTGGTAAGGAAGTTTGAGGATGGTCTCATACATGACATTCAATCATAGGTGAACATCATCAGGTTGACTTCCATCACTTCTATAGCCAACCAAGCGCTGATCACGGAGCTAAAGTTGAGGTATTTTGGAGTTGTGAGCCTCGGTGGCTCGACATATGGAGTCAGTATCCCTCTTACTATCAGAAGGAAGCATCGTAGGGAGACTTTGTGTAGAGATACGAGGAGGTGAGATACTTCTTCTAGTAGCTAGGTGGTATGGTACCAGCATGGAAAGGTCGGGCAAAATAGATCACATTTCTTGAGAGACCGAGTGGAGTGGTGATCTAATTGCAATATGGGGCATCTTCAGCACTTCTGTCAGATCTTCTTGCCAGAAACTTGTAATAAGGGTTCATTTATGACTCATCGTTCAGGAACATCACCACCAATTCCTCACCTGCTGGGGATGTGAAGTTCTTCTGGCCATTCAAGCCGAGGTGGAGGTTGTTTCCATGGTAGCCTGTCGCCCTGTTTTCAGTGACAACAGGTTGCATCAGCTAAGAGTGTTCAGGTAAGGCCACAGGGCCGTGACCCACGCCATACTTTTTTAGTGGAGATGACCCCACATGAGAAGGACCAAAGACCCTCTATAGTTTGAGGTATGACTCTAGTTGCCTCAATTTTAGCTTATACTCTTTTCGATACAGGGGCTTCCCATAGAATTATATTTGTTGCTGTTATAGAGAGCCTTGGTATTTTTATCTATTCTTATGCTATTATCTTGATGCTAGAAACTCTTTTGGGGACTAGAACGACTAGTGTACATCAGAGCAAGGAGTTCCATCTTGAGGTTGGTGGTTGTCACTTTTTATTTAACATCTATATCCTAGAGATGATAGGTTCTAATTTCATTCTCATAATGGGCTGGTTAGTTCCCTTCTAAGCAGTGGTTGATTTATATCGTTGTAGTGTGAGTTTCACATGAGCAGAAGGCGAATCGTTTCTTCATAAGGGCGAATGGGATGTCCATGAAAGAAGAGCGGGACCCAAGCATCATTGGTTTGGATGAGTTCCAACCCAGATTTATTGTCCATATCAAGATGACTATGGGACTTCACATTTAGAATTTCCTCTAGTGGTGGATTGTTTCATTGAAGTCTTTCTATATGACTTTTCATGTCTTCCTCCAGAGCGAGAGGTGGAATTTTCTATTGATATTGTGCCTGTAGAGGCACCAATGTCCATTCCGTCTTATAGGATGGCTACACCAATGTTACTAGAGCTCAAGATGTATTTGGTGGAGTTGTAGGAAAACAGTTTCATCCAAACCAGTACTTCTCCTTGGGGTTCGCCCGTCCTGTTTGCAAAGAAGGCGGATAGTACCCTCAGAAATTGTGTGGATTATTGGATGTTGAACCAATTGACAATCGAGAACCGATATCCCTATCCATGTATTGGTGATCTCTTCGATCATTTTTGAGAAGCCCTGGTGATCTTGAAGATTTACTTGAGATACAGTTGTCATCATTTGTGGGTTTGACCATCTTTTATACCTATTACAGCCTTTCAGAGAAGATATGGTCTATATGAGTATGTGGTTATGATGTTCGGTCTCATGAACGCACCTTCAGTCTTCATGAAACTGAGGAACCAAGTGTTCCATCCATACATGGATTCTTTGTGGTAGTCTTCATGAACGATATCCAGGTGTACTGCCACAATTGACATAACCATTCCAGGCATCTTGAGATATTTTTGAGTACACAAAGAGAGCATCAATTATATGTGCTCTCAAAATGCCACTTTTTGATAGATCAGGTTGACTTATTGGGACATGTTATCTTAGAAACAATAATATCAGTAGACCCAGTGAATGTGAGAGCAGTATATTCCTAGGAGCAGCAGAAGAACGTCTTTTAGGGGATGATTTATCTTGGGATGGTTAGATATAATAGATGTTTCATACCAGACTTTTCATGCTTAGCTACACCACTGACAGGCCTATCTAAGAAGGTTGTGAAGTTCTTATGCTCAGAATCTTGTGAGTCATCCTTTCATGAGTTGAAAGGGCGGTTGAATTCAGCACCGATTCAACTCTATCTAGTGCCAAGAAATATTTATTCATTTTACTTTGATCCATCAGGTATCGAACTGGGAGTTGTGCTTATGCAAGGTGAAGGAGTTGTTGCGTACGGGTCTTAGTAGTTGATGCCACATGATAGTAATTACCATACACACGATCTCGAGTTGGAAACAATTGTTTATACTTTATGTTATTGGATGCATTATCTTATGTGAGATCCTTTTGTGGTTTTTACCGACCACAAATGTCTCAAGTTCATCTTTGCACAACGTGACCTGAATTTCAGATAGCGAATGTGGGTTGAATACCTTCAGTCCTTTGACATTAACCCTCCCTATATGCCTGGGAAAAGGCAACATATTAACTGATGCGTTGAGTAGTAGGGCTCATATATAGGAATCTTAGGAGGCTAGAAGTGAGCGGAAGCTTATGTATCTATTCTCTAAAATGCATTTGGAGGTGCATGACAGACAAGGGAAGACGTTTCTATCTTCTGTAGCTGTTACATATACTCTTCATGATCAAGTGAGAATGAGGCTTCTATCAAATTTGGAATTCCTGGTCCTATGGAAGAGTGTGTTAGAAGAGGATCCTATTCTTGGATGGACCATAGGTGAGGATGATATCTTGTGTTTTTTGGGGTGTGTATGGGTACCAGCAGACATACAAGTGAAGCTGATGCGAGAATTTCCTTCCTCGGTTTGGGTTGTTCATCCTAGTGTCACAAAGATGTATTGTGATCTACACCATTAGTATGGGTGGATAGGTATGAAGAGAGATGTTGCTGGTTTCATTATGAAGTGTTCCACCTGTCAGCAGGTGAAGGATGAGCATCAGTGGATAGCATGGATTTTACAGTAGTTACCCATTCTGGAGTGGAATTGGAATGATGTTATTATGGATTTTATGATAGGTTTTTCGAGGTCATATCGAGGGAATGATGTTGTATGGGTTGTCACTTTCATACTCACTATGGTTTCTCACTTCTTGCAAATTAAGGAGACCTTCAGTGTTGATGAGTGGGGAAGGTTGTACATCTAAGAGATTTTACGTCAACATGGAGTTCCACACTTCATTGTTTCAAATAGGGTTTCACATTTTACTTCTTGGGTATAGAAGGGGATAGAGAAAGCTTCGGGTATACAAGTACATTTGAGTACTTCTTATCATTCCCAGAATGATGGCCAGTCTGAGCGTACGATCCAGGTGCTTGAGTACATGCTTCGATCATGCATCCTAGATTTTGGAGGTTATTTGGAGAAATATATTCCTATCGTGGAGTTTGCTTACAATACTATATTTCAGGAAAATATTCCGATGGAACTTTATGAGGATATGTATAGTAGGCTATGTCAATCACCTGTTGTTGGATGGAGGCAGGAGAGGCAGGTATAGTTAAACCTCTTCCTTTCCAGGAGACCACATAGTAGATAGGGTTGATTCGAAAGAGGATGGCTACTCCACAGTCTCAGTAGAAGACTTATGTTGATTTGCGGTGATGACCTCTAGAGTTCATGGTCGGAGGTCATGTTTTCCTACGTGTCACATTAAGGTTGGGACATAAGATGATTAATATGTAGGGTATGCTTTCACCAAGATACATCGGCCCGTTTGAGGTTTTGGAGAGAGTTGGGCTGGTTTTTTACTCGTTGAAGTTACCTCAGAGGTATTGAACTATGCATGACGTCTTCCACATTTCTCAGCTTTGACGTTACTTCTATGATCCATCTCATGCTTTCAAACCCAAGGAAGTCGAGTTAGAGGTGGAAGAATCATTCGAGGAGCATCCTATATAGATTTTTGATCTATGTATGAAGGTTCTCCATGGCCGGTCTGTTCCTATGCTACGAGTAATATGGTAGCATGGGCGAGTATAAGACGAGACTTGGGAGGGGGAGGCTGATGTAAGATTGCAGTGGCTTGAACTATTCGGGGTTTCTTCTTCTACACCACCTTGCTAGGGAAATTCAAGGATAAATTTCATTAATGGGTGATGTTTTTAAGAACCCGACTCTTCTTTTCAGATATGTTTTTCTTTTTCTGGTGATTTTGATGAAAAATGGAGTTGTTGGAAACTTTTTATGCACACTCCATGTACTTTATAATTACACACCATGTCCATAGTTACCATGAGTAACCATGTTCTGGCCGTGTCACGGCTATGCACACAACCGTTTTCGGTGACCCAAAGGTTGCCTAATGTGGAGCTTGATAAGGGAAAGTACACGTCCTGTACTTCAAAAGTACATGCCGTGTACATTTTTTATTAAACGTACTGGGGTTGCGTCTAATTGGAAGAAATCCATCATTCTCGACCTAGTTTGTCGAAGAGAACCCGTACGTCTGCGATTCTTCTCCAATCCCCTGATCGAGCACTTGTTCTCCGAATCGACCACCGTCGATTGCATTAAGATCGAATAGGTAAGTTATTCCTTCTTCTGGAGCTTCGTTTCTTGATTACTCCTCTTTCAACAGTTATATTAGGATGAAAATTTTATATGTTTTTTACGATCTATGGTTTTCATGGGTGATTCAAGGCTTGAAGCTCACCTATAACGATCATACAACACTAAGGTAGCTGGTTTGTTCCTTTCTGATGAAATTCATTTAGTTATATGTGTAAAATAACCCAATACACATGAACGAGGTATTACGTGTTTACTGTTTTAGACATGATAGTTTCATTCTATGATTTTATTGATGAATAGTGGTAAATTGAATATTAATATAGTTATCTTCTATGCTTTGGAATTTTTTTCCTATGCATGTTCTGTTTAGGATTGTTTGGTATTTCTTAGCATGTCAGGTTACCTTGCCTGTTACACATGCCTAGTTTTGTAGGATAGAGTGTTTGTATTTCTGACATGTTGATATGTTGTAGATTGTTATCCAAGTAGTTCTTGAGGTTTACTTTGGCTGATATGATTTTCTTTACTTTTTGACTTACACAGGGTAGTGATAACCTCCAATAGTAGAACCTAGGGAGAATGGACATAAGGGATTTTGTAGAGTGTCTGTTTTACTTTATTATTTGAGACCATAGGGGGAATTGATGTGAGGGAGTCCTCAAAGTTTTTATAGTTCCTCAACGCATGACACATGGTTAATGTGACATATGTGTTTCCCCATATCACCTTTTAGTTACCGATATGAGACTATAGGATGAATTGACCTCGAGTGCTTCCTTAGAGAATCTTTGCTTATGCTGAACCAGAGGGGTTAGATAGTGTGTACTTCCTAGAGGGTTGATTATTCTTTTTGGGTTGAACCAGAGGGGTTAGTCTAAGAGTACCTACCATAGGGTTACTATCTTTAACGAGATTCATACATGATATGTGGAATTGAATTATTTGAAAATGTGGAATTGTTTACTGTTTCCTTTTACTTATTGCATGCCATATATTCCCTAACAGTTAGGAACAAATAATTGGGTGATTTTGTACTGGGATTTAGTCTCACACCCTAGTTGGGTCATGTTTTTGGTCGCAAACATATTATATTGATGCAGGTATAGTTAAGGTAAAGTGCCCTTTCACTTCAGGTTCTGAAATACTTTGGAGTTGGAGAGCATAGGACCAAGACAAGTCTTGTGATGCTGAGGAGTTGTTTATCAATTTATTTTGTATATTGGTTTAGTACTATTTTTATTCCTGCATTGTGGTTAGTTTGACTTCTTTCTTAGATATATGTATCATTCATCATTATTATATGTCTTCCAGTTGCTTTTTACTTTCAGTCTTCTGCTGTTTACAATTGTTTGCTATTATTACTACTTCTGCTATTTGTATATCTATTTTTTCCAATTTTTTACTCTACCAATGAGGGCATAGTTTCCCCACTATCACACACTAGACCCTCACTTCTAGTTGGATGCCTCTGGAGTTCGGCGAAATGCGTTTGAGGCCATGTGAACAACCGGGTACGGGGCGCCAATGGGTGGTTTCTGGAACAGGGTAGTTAAAGTAGTTATATATTAATCTTCATTTAATTTCTTAATATATATATATATATATATATATATTATTTAATGAAAAATATTTCACATATATATATATATGTATATATATTTTAAATTTGGTATAATTATTTATAATGATGTGGTATTTCTTGTAAATTTTCAATTTTCTTTGAAAAATATTAATTTAGTCAAATGTTAAAATAAAAAAATTTATACTCATTAAAATTTTGTTATTTAAATATCATTATTAATAATATTAAATTACTATCTAAGTTAAACTCATAATGTTACATTATTCCACCTTAAATGAGTTTCCCTCTTGAAATTAATTCATCTGAATTTGAAAAAATTTAGAATTTCCATCTTCAGAATAAATAAAAGCTATTACATCCAAGGGAACATAACTACCTTGAAGATCACAACAATATTTTATCGATTATATTTTTTAAACTAAAATACCTAATCAACTCCATTTTGTATATTGTTTCTCTGATTCCAAATTTAAATGCTTCTAAATAAATTTCCTAATTCTATACAATATAATGTTGTGTATTATTATTATAAATGAAAATGGAAAAATACCCTGAATGCTTTACATTATAGGAACATTAATGGTCTTGGTTTTTTTTATAATTAGAATGAAAATTACAATACAACATAGCTATAGAAATTATTATTCAATTTTATTCCGGTTTGGTGCTTTCTCATATAAAACCAAAATCTCCTAAATTGCTACTAAATAAATAAAAATTATTTTAAAACCTACGCTGAGCATTAAATTATCTAGTAAGGGGTTTTAAATCCACAGAAAAATAATTTCATAAATATTTATTTTAAAACTCATTAAAAAATTATCTATCAAATAACAATGATATGTATAATTCATGGAAATGTCAATATACAAATAAAACGTCCATAATTTTAATTAACATAACATGATAATAAGCCTAATTTTCTATGACAATTCATTTATATGTAATACTTGCACATAATATAAAATTTTGAATAAAATATGATTTTTAATCATAATAATATCAAATATTTTAATTGCATATATTGTGTAAAAATACATTCATAAATTATTAACTACTAAATTTGAAAATAATTCATTGGTAAAAATTATATTTTGTGAACAAATGATCATAAAATAAAAATATTCGCATCCTTAAATAATATTTCAAAATATAAATCACTTTCTAAAAATTAAAATTTTATTAAAACTAAAATAATAAAATTATGTTTTTTAAAATTGACTATCATAAAAATTAAAACATAAATATATAAAAACAACTAGGGAATATAATAAGAAATATAAATATTTAAAATATATATACAATGCTTTATGAATTAAACCAGAATGAACACATGGAAAACAATCCCTTGTTTTGTATAAAAATTGAAGACATCTTCTGTTGCATCAGCCACTCTCTCTACCTCTATGTACTAAAACATTATTTGAATTTTACATTTTCACTTTTATATATGTTTTTTATATCCATATTAATAAATATATGTTATATGTATATATTATATCGATGAATATAATTAATCCTTTAAAAAAGGATTTGGGTGTAATTCTTGTCAAGAATGAATGATTTATAGCATATATGTGTATATCAATATTAAATCAAGTTGTGAACATATATTGATTGCCACAATTTATTAGAGATTCAAGATCCTAAAAAAATATGAATAAAAAATTATAAATGAAAATCGGTCAAAAGAATTATAGTTGATAGAAAATATTGATTTTTAATCTCATAATTTCAATCTACATACAAAAAGTTAAATAAATTTTTAATCATAATCCCAATGAAAATAAAATAATCTACATAAATTGAACATAAAACCATTCATCAAAAAAATTATTGAAATAACTGATTTTAGTTCCATTTAAAAAAATAATTCCCACAAACTGGAAAAATATATAATGATTTTAGAAGAAAAATGAGAATAATGGAGAAGAGGGAAATACTAAAATCTAGAGTTTCATCTAGATTCACACACATCAAATTTTTTTGTAAATCCACTATATGTGGATGAAGATCACCTCACTTTCAATATATGAATCCACTTCATGAAAAATACCTTTGTGGTCGAACATTTCTCAGATCTAACATTCGACACTCACCAATAGTCAATATCCTTCAACCGAGATTGACTCATTGTTTGGCATCCAATACCTCTCAACAGAGTTAGAACCCACTAGGCATACTTTCCTAATTTAGGAGAAAAATACCAATGCCCTTGGTCGATGTCAACCCCCCCTTGGAAGTGTTGCTTTACCCTCTCTGATCTCGGTCCCTCAAAAAATTATTTCCCCCATATCTCAATCATGATTCTTTTATCTGAATATCATTTTATTAAAACATTTATTATTATTATCATTATAATTTAATATAATTACTTTATTATTTTAACAAATGCAAATTATAATTACCATAAAATATAAATAATTTTTTTTAAATAATGGAAAATTATTGGAATATAAATTTTAAACTAAATTCAAAAATTATATTTTTATATATGAATATAATTTATCAGTATTTAATCTTTTAATTTTTTTTAAAATAAATAAATCATATACTTTTCCAAATTTTAACTATATATATATATTTGTAATAATATTATATTTCATAATTAAATGATTTTAATATTTCTCGAATTAATTTTATTATAATATTCCGGATTTAATAATTTTATAAAACAAATTCGTAATAAAAAAATTAACAGAATAATTTTATTCATTTATAATTTAATATATTTCTAATAATTTAATTATTATTACCATTTTACAATGTATTTCATATTAGTTGTATAGAAAATTCTCAAAATATTATATCTAAAATTTTTCTTAATAATTATAAATATAAAAAAAATTACTTATAAATTATAATTCAATTCTTTTATAAAAATATATATACTATTTTATGAGTAATATTTCTTTAATATATATATATATATATATATATATATATTGTTTTTGTTCCATTTATTTTCTTTGTAATAATTCCATAATTTTTTTCATTTTAAACATTCATAATAAAATAATCAGTTATTTAATTTATGAAATCGATAGTTTCATAATCATTAAAAAATTTGTTCTTGTCAATATCATTATTTATAATATTAAATTTATGACTATGTAAAACCCTAGATGAAACAATTAGCACGCTTGGATTTCAATTCCATAACTACAGATCAATGATGCCAACACTAACAAAAACATTGTTTGACGTTATTATCTCCGATGCAATATTCATGAGTAATATTCAACCTGAGCGTAAGAGACATGTACACACATATTTCCAGGAACACTGATATGAGAGTTTGAGTACCTATAACTATAAACTATTGTACCATAAGGATGATGACAATGGTGCTCATTTTGAATATTATGATTATAAATTCATTTAGATGTGAAACTAATTTTCACATGCCTAGGGATTTATATAAACTATTTTATTTCAAATTTTATTAAAGTCGTGTTCGAAATTTTTTCCAACAATCTTAAATGAATCATGTTTTGTATTAAATATGAAAATATACTTCCATGAATATTTGGATTAAAATTAAATGATTTTTTTACTATTTAGAAACTTATTATGGAAATCACAAGGTGATACCTTAATTGGATTTTTAGCTCACACCCTATCATTTCCTTCTTTCGTTTATTGATTTTCTCCTACTAGTCCTGTCTGAAGGGTAATCTCTTCTTGGTGGTGGTTGTTTATCTTTAACCCTTATGGATGTGAGTGATGTGTCCATTAGGAAATTGAGCATATTTTTTAGACATTGAATAATTTGAGGATGTACTATTTGATTTTTTTGATATAAAAAATTGGTTTATTATTCTATCATCTTGTGAAGATTTTATGACACTGATATGTATCTTTATATTCAACTATTTTAGGGCAATTTAGTCTCTTATTTTATCGTCTATGATTAAAAGTGCTAGATTCCAACCTATGGGGATCAGGAATTCCCATTAGTTTATGTTGGGATCAACATGATTATCAGGGTATGGGTATCCGTGATAATTCCTTAAAATTAGAAATATTATTACAGTACAACAATTCACTATTGTCTCCCTTTATATATTTTTTTCAACACACCATAAATACATCACAATTATAGTTTTTTCCTCCACATTTTATGCTCCCCTTATTGAAAATTATTAAGATGGTAATGCAATATACTCATTAGATAAAAGACTTATTATACCTCTTAAAATCTAAATGAAATCCTTTATTCACTTATTACAAGAAGGATAAAACCAATTAGAAATATTATGAAAACCAATTAGTTGATTTAATCAAATTATATGTGGTGTATCCCAATATAAAAGTGAAAATATATTTCACTAATGGATTGATAATTACTATAACTTAATAAACATTAAAAATCAACTATGATTTTCATTTTATAGATATTTAAATAACTATTTATCACAAAAATGCTGATTCCCACACAACCCACATCAGAACCATCAAAATAGTACATACCAATGTTATGAAACATATCATTTTTCTAAATTTATCAAGAACCATCATTCCAAATTTATAAACATTATTGTTATTAGTATGAACACTTTTTTGAGGTGTATTTGAAATTAAATTTTCTATTTTTTTTACCTCTATCTAGAATTTGTAGATTCACTCCACAATAACACCAAAATATTTTTCCCCTCATGAGATATACTCTACTTATCCCCTTGACTATAGTTACACAATTCCCTAAAAATAACACCATTTTGATATATAATATAAAACACTCAATATAATTATTCAGCTCCATACATGTTATAAAAAAATCAGAATAAGAATAAATTCTTTGATCATAAAGTATAGCACTGATATTTAGAGTTTTAAGTCAACATTGGATACTCATTCCTTATAACCTCAATATATATATTTTTTCCATTATATTTAGAAATTCCAAAATAATTTTCTCATATATAATTATATCTTTTTTAAACCATTTCCTTCAAACAATATAAAAAGGTTACATCATTTCCTTTTCATCACATTATCCTTTTTATAATCATTCATTGAGAACTAAAGATTTAAATACAACATTTTTTTAATTCTCATGATGTAAACCCCATTCACATAAATTTACATAAATTTTAAAATATTTATTATTTAAAATATTAACATAATTATTCCCCACATAATTTGAGATCATATACATATTTATATGTTTCCAATGAATCATATTTCTCAATTTATATGGTAATTCCAACTAATCATTCAATATAGTTATGAATTATTTCATGGAATTCTTATCCTCAAAGAGTTTCTTAAAATTGATTTTATTAAAGTCAACATAAATAAACCTTCCAACAATTCCATTGTACGCTTCATTAAATTTATCTACACGTGGAACATCTCAACGTAACCGACTCTTGTATATCTAATCCTCACGATTTTATGTTGTACACATTCCATTATTAGTTATGAAGTATTTTTTTGTTTAAAATATTTGATACATTCATTGTCATATTTTTACATCTCTAATATTGGTACTCATATTATAAATATACCCCCACTTAGAGTAATAATATTCTATATAAATCATATATTATAATTGTAAGAATAGTATTTATTTATATATCTTCCACAACACCTATAATAAACTAGGAACTATTATTTTAGACTATGATATACATTCAATCCAATTATGTTTGGTTATCTTCATTTAGTTTAACCATTATATTTTAGATGGATAAGTGTTATCATTGTAATTTTTTTCAATTTCATTTATTCGTATTAATTAATAATAATATTTATATACCTAGCTTATTTATAATTTATTGTAAAGTACAAAAAAAATTAAAAATTAGATCTATTTTGAATATTATTTTATGTAGATTTATCATTAACCATTAGTCATTCATCAAACCATATTAAGGTGACTTACATTAAAACCCAATAGCTATATTATAGTATGAACGAGCTTATTTAACTAACATTGAATTAAATGAAACAAATTTTGAGTCTTATAAAACTCCCCTTCATTAATTTCTAATTTTTCATTTGAATCATCCACTGTCATTTCTTATACATCCTTTTGTAATTTATTTATCTTTATCTCATCAATTTATGTATTTTTTATCATTTATATCTCATTCTTCACAGAATAACAATTTTATTCACTTTATCCTTTATAGTATTTTCATTATTTTTTTCTATATTACTCTCTAGTTATATTTCTAAATTACCATTTTGTATCATTTCAAATTCATTTATCATTTCTTCATCATCACTTGTAGAGTAGTAAAAACCATTCTCAACATAATATAAAACATTTCTCTTCATAATAATTTATTTATAAAGGACTATTAATGTATGTTATCCACCATTAACATCAACTTCCTCTTCATACTAATATTTTTTCGGTATTCTTATCCCAATTCAATTTATAGGTATTCGTGGAATTCTCTTACAAATCCAAATTAGGGGCTTCATTCTTTATATTGGTAAGTTAAATTAATAAAATATGGTAATAATTCTAGATCATTTATAATTGTTTTTTAATTTCATTAAACTATATCATTTAGAATGATTTTCAATATAGTGAAACAAATTATTTAATTCTTTGTTTTCATCTCCATTTTTAGAATAACATTATTAGGTGAAATACTCATTTTTTCATTTCATTTTATGATATCCCCACAACCCATCTTATCCATTTAATTATTTTTAAATTTTAGTTCCATTTTAATTTTTTATTATTTATCGAATAATAGATCATCAATATCCACTACATAGGAATCCCTGAGGTCAAATTGCTTCATGGATTTTCTCCTATATTGCATCAATATGGTAGAATATTCTACCATCTAACAAAATAGTGGATATTTCTAAAAATCACTATCGCTATTATAAAATATAACATAATAAGAAAAAATTAATTATGTGTTTAGGGTACTTCCTTAAGACTTGAAATATGGAATTTTTGGATTAAAATTACTATTATAACTATGTATCAACTTGTCAAAAATATCACTACCGGATTAAAGTCCCATGAATTTTTTAAATCCATCATTAGAATAAGAGATCATGATTACATTTGGACCATTACCATTATTCTCTATATTTTTCCTGATATAGTGTGTAATACATCTTCCTTGTTAATTTTCTTTAATCACAATATTTCAATAATAAATCTTCATGGCTGAGAAATAGATTGTATGGAAGTATGTTATTAATTTAGATGTGATAGATACTAACAAATAAATTATGTATATGAATAATATTCAACGAATTTAAAATCTACATCCACAAATACATGGTCGATCAATCATATGGTTGCTTATATTGATTATATTTTTATATTCATATATCATGTTGCATCTCTGAGATGTGGTGGGGTGAAACATTGATATCATTTTAATTTTAAATGTTATCCCATTTTATCCAATCAATTATTTATACATCAGGTCATGAACTGAAATCTAATAATTATGTCACCTATACATTTTTTAAGGAGTATGAAAGGGAATGAAATTGAACATATGGATTTAAAGGGATTCCCTTAATAAAATACTATATGTTGTAATTTTTTAGACACCGCAATCATAGATTAAAAATTATAGATGTAATTGATTAAACTAGAAACATATCATGCCCAATCATCATAGATTACAATGAGGTGACTAAAATTTATCTCTAGTTCTTTAACACAACCATATCTCATTCTATTGGTGAAATTCATTATACCCTAATGAAATTTTTATTTTTTTCTAAACAAGAAAGACAACCTTCAATTCCTAGTTTCTTTTACACCCCTTGAGATGGTATTTCACTATGATTATATAGGATCTAGTTAATTCATTTACAAAACATTCATGAACATTTAAAAAAAATTATTGATCAAAATTACATGTACAGTAACCCACTTCATATCCTGAATTCTCTAGGATCTTAACATACTTCTAAATATGTGTAAAAGATTATAATTTGTAGTAATTTAGCACCCATTATAATGACTCGTCATTATTCATTGTTCAATATTGTGGTCTAAAGTGTATTTTATAATTCTCTCTGAATTAACTTCATATATTTCTACCTTAAAAATATATATTATAATGTCATATAAAAATATCAATAATTTTTCAATGAATATTTAATTAATGGACATGCTATAAATCATTTTAGTAAAAGATTTTCTTCTTGATAAATACAACATTTTTCTATCTTGAATGATTCTCATAATATTGATATATGTGACTTTAATTAATTAATTTCGTTATGATGATTAAAAAACATGACAAATATCACATTATCTATCTATTTATTGTCATGTAAAATACTTCATCATCACATATTTTATAATATTGGCACAAAATCATTTCTAATTTTCTAACATCAAATCATGGATCTAAACTACTTTATATCATCCTGTTTTCCTCTCATAAAACCAATTCAATATCTATATATAAATAAAAAAAATTGAGTTGTCTTCTTATTTTTTGTATAAAATAAATAAAAATAGATTTTTTTCGTTTGGAAGTTTAATTTCATAATTTCTAAGATGGAAAAGGGTATTAATATCATAAAATAGTTCAATATTATATATAATTAATTTAATATTTCATTCTCAGTTTAATATAGTTGAACTGTTTGATTATATACCTCATTGATTCTCACATGAACTCAATGCCATATGGTGAAGTCATATGATCAAAATTCGTATGATCTACTCCAAATTATGATGTAATACAATCGTCATAAAATTTTCACAATGGTGGTAAAAATAAAAACCCAAAAATTTTCATTTTATATTTATAAATATAAACATTCAATCGGAATGTTATATAATTTTATTTATGACATATTATAAAGTAAAACACTCTAAAAATTTCATAAATTGTAGTCTAATAATTTGTCTCAAAGACATATGTTCCCTCATGATGTACCAAAATGATATTATATGTCAAATTATTATGGTATGGAATAGTTATGTGATATTATTCTTGTCATACAATCAGTTTAAAATCAAAAATTAATGAGTTATTAAACTAAAATTTCTATTGTTCCAATTTATCTCCCACCTTATGAAACCTTTAAAAACCCCTTGGGATAACATTAATAAATTTAAAAAATTCCAATGATAATTAAAAACATATATATAATTATATATAGGAATATGAACTCATTAATAGATTTTTAAATATTTCTTCTATAATATTACTAGAGGATATTCACAACCATATTCTTCAACCTAACCACCTCCACTCTTAACATGATATATATTTTGTTTCTCCATGACTCAAACATTTTCACATCCCTATAAAATTAATCTATCAATATACACATTATGTCTTTTCCCTTGAATTATTATTTTCACAGTCTCTAAGTAATTAGTATATATTATCTTATGATTTTTATTGTATTGTTAATGTAGCTCATTCATCTTAACAAACCCCTCAGTGAATTAATATCTTCAAAACCTCACAGATTCCCAAATATATTGGTATAAAATAAAAGTAAAATCCAATGGGAATAATGTAATATTTGATTTTAAATACCTATTAATGTGTAATATTACAATTAGATATATAGATGAATAAAGATCCCCTAGAAGGAGTATCATACTTAGTATGTAGATCCAATGTAATATCGGTTGTTTTGATCATGATTGTTATAATATTTTCAAAAATATATCGTCATGATGAGAAATATTTTGTTAATGGGACTGCCACCCTAATATAACCCAACTTATAGACATGATATGTCAATATGAGAAGAAATTTACTATAAATATATTTAAATTAATGGGATTTTAAAATATAATTATTAGAGATAACATGGTATCCAACACATCGATATTTATTTATCATTAATTTATCATATTATAGGGATTCATGTACATGACATAGGGGATGTATTATATTGACAACCTATACCAACCATACATAAAGATTTTAAGTCAATTTTCGAAATTGAATATGAAAAATTAGAAATGATCTTTCATATTACAATGTTCTAAAAATAAATATATCATTTTTTTAATATTGTGTTAAAAAATAATTCATCCAATGGTGAAAATTATGCACATAAAATCTAGAAAAGCATATATTCTGAATTACATATCTCATAAACTCATATATTTTAAATGATCAATGACTTAAATACATGTGAAAAATTTCATAATCCCTATTTCTTTTAATTAGATGATTAAAAATAATATTTTATTATTTAAAAAGGTTTTCCTTTAACCGAGTTATTATTTATTTTTTTTCTTTATAATCTATGATGATTAGTGTTGATTGACATTAAAATATATAACCTACGTGGACTCTTATAATTTTTTTCATCACACTAATTTTTATCTCCTTGTTAAAGGAATCACGTTATAATGTATGAAAATCAATTATTTCATTGTTTTTAGAAGGTCATTTTTAGACATATATAATAATGATTGATGTTACATGACATGATGAACCACCTGGTCTATTAAAGATGATATATGACATAATGAACACCTCCCTCGTACCTAGAAGGGATCAAAAATGTAATGATATTATATGTTTCATAGAGAGGAGACAATACCCTAATTATGAATTAATATGAAATGAATAATTTAAAAAATAATGGATCATCAGATTATATGTTGAAAATAAAGATGAAATTCATATAAAATCAAACCTCAATGTGGTATGCCTATCTAGAGTATATACAGTGTATAAATACATTAAAAAATAAATAAACATTTGTATAGTCCTTTGATTTTTCCTTTTCCCACAACAGGAACATTAATCCTATTCTCACTCATCAACTATAATGTCCTTGCACATAACTAGGTCTCTAATGAGAAAATCTATAATCACACAAAAATGATCAAGTTAGTTGTTAGTACAAGACTCATTTGGATACCACCACAACCCAATAAATGAGTGAATAATTTATACATGTGTGTTTGATGATCATAAACATGTCACAAATTAAAATAACAATATGTCACAAAATAAAAAAAACAGACCACATCCATGGGAACCGACTCGACATACATTATCACTTTGTTGGTAAGGATGTCATATAAGTCAAATGTAGCATCATCATGGTCACACATGAAATCCCACCCAATTGGTGCTTTACATCATGACTGCACCACATTACACCATATTAATTACCTCACCATGCCCAGTCAGTGATTTTCACCAGAAAATCCACACATTCTATCAAGTTAATCCATGTCCAAATTGACTTTTTAATCACCCAAGGACCATGTTTATAGGAATATTATATCAGTAACTACTAATCAGAAGCTCATACACATCCCATAATAGGAATATCCATACTTTACAATAAGTACATTTAGATTGTGTAAATTTTGGTAACAAGGCACCAAATTAAATCCCTCTTATAGGACAACCACACCCTCAATTATGGATGTTAAGACCACATCCACCTATAACGAACACTATATCTAATCATCAACTATGATTGATCACTCTTGATTGAAAAACCCCCTACATAGGAAACACTAGTACTTCTTGAATCTTAATCTATCTAAATATCATTATCGAATGAAATACCTCATATGAAAACACTCCCCTCTTAGACTATAGATCCATTATTGGTCTATTAATCACTTTGGAACCATGACCAGTATGTCAACATAGAATATACAATGAATATATAATGGAAAAAATTATATCATATTGATGAATAAAAAACATATTATGAGTGTTAGTGGAATCCAAGTATACACACACGTGATGACATAATAATGGTTTTAAAAAATCAATACACATTGTAATTTCTTAATTACCAAATATTTCTCAAAACTCTCATTCTTTTCCAATATCTCTCACATCTCACATAGCGCCTGTTGTAGACCAAAACATGTGTCACATATCCCACGATAATATTATAATCCAAACCAGCATGCTCAACTATATTATAAATGAATATGGAATATACAATACATAATTCAAATGATATATCAATATCGTATCTTGTTAAACAATTCCATAATCATAGTAATCAAAAATCCTATGCACGTAAGAAAAGAACACATCGAAGGCTAAACACACACATACACACCTCATGTGATTTATCATTATAAGTGGTTTCCTAGGGACACACATGCACACCAACAATCAAATAAATACATCATAATAAAATATTATCTAATGTCAGGGTCTTTCTACCTTAATTAAAAATAAACTTTTCAAAAAGGGTTGACATTTGAATTTAATTTTACCACAAAGCACATGATTCCTATGGAGAAAAAATTAGGACACAAATATTGATGATTTATATAAACACAGTTAAACTAATAGCACTTCAATATGATCAAAATTGAAGGATATATTGATGATATAAATTTGGGATAATAATAAATTTATATATTAAAAATACAAAACAGAGTGGGGGAGAGGCATTATGGCTCATTTATGATGCCTAATACCATATCCCATTTAGGTGCTTCCCACTTTTCTATATATATATATATATGTATATATAAGTTTAAATAATAATAATTTATTATTTTTTAAACCTATTTTTTGTTCAACTTTATTTATTCCCTCTACCATCTTAAATCATGTTCAATCATATTTCATATGAATTTTATTTATAAATATACCATTTAAATTTACTATATCATCCATTAATTATATTCTAAGGTGGTCATTATATATATATATATATATATATATATCATATATATTTAATTACATACCCCCACCCCCACACACATATATATATGAACCTGTATATAGATATATTGATATATATATATATATATATATTAACCATCACCCAAATATATATATACAGGTTATACATATATATATATATATAACTTTATATTCATATATAAATCCACATATTTATATATTTACATATATATTTATCCCATATATATACACCCATTATAAATACACAAATAGTAATATCAATTTCCCTATTTGATAACAATACTAATAACAACATTAAATATTATTATTACTAAATATAACTCATCATTTACATTATTAACATTACAAATATAAATTTCATTAAATTACAATAATAGAATTTTTTATTAGACATTTAATTACATTTATTTTGAAAAATATATAGAATTACTATTATCACATAACCTACTAATAAAAAATCAACCATGGTAAAAAATTTCTAATCAATTAAAATAAATAAAACATATTTAATTACACATATACAGTTTAATCATTTTTCATCGATTAGATAATAAAATGAATAATAAAATTATTATTATTATTACTAACTTTTTAACCAAAATATTAATAATCCATTAAATCAATTTCTCTTGCACAACATCTGCTTAAATAATCACCCCATATCCCTAAAATTCTATTATAGGAAAATCATTGGGTATAAATCCATCCTAGAGAGAACTTTTTTGCAAATGAAAAATATATACTAAAAAAGAAGGTAATAGTTTTATCACATCATTCAAAATTCGTTTCTTATTTTATGTCATATTCTTATGTTTTTTCCTTAATAATGTAGTAATTCAATTATATTATTCAATAATTGATGTTATCATAATTATTCTACAACCATATTCCTCCTTTTATACATGATATGAATGACAATATCACTATGTGTGCGTACGTACAGTTTTAAGGCTCCAAGTCGTGGTATAATTTTTTATTCAATAATACATTATTTGGATGGGTATAATAATGTGTATAATATATTTATTGGATGAATATAACATTGCAATTATTATTTATAATTAATATACCTTCCAATTCCAAACCATATAACCATTAAGTGAATGATATCGTCGCTCATGCGTACATACTATCTACCGTCTCCACAACGTGATGCGTTTCATTATCCACGTTAACCATTGAATAATGATTATAAATTATATATAATAAATAATTATGAAGTAAATTAAATAATAATTCTCCATGATATATATATATATCATTTACTTGCTTCCATTCAATTCAATAAGAAAACACAAACAACATTCATGCGTACGTACAACCTACCGTCTCCATGAATAGTGTATTACATTTCTTTTATATTTATAATATATATATTTCTATGCTGAATATTTATTATATATAAATAATATTTTTAATTATTGATGTATTTAAATAAGTAACTATGTAATAATATCATGAATATAAAGTCAAAAAAATATGATAAATAAATGGATTATTACCTAAAACGTTTTCTTAACTTGGAATTTATAAATAAATGGGTAATATAAAGTCATAATTGAATCACACATGATAAAATAAATGTTATTATGGGTCTATAAAAATTTAGTAATATTTTTAAACCATGTACATAGGAGTATCAGACACACAAAAAAGTAATAGGAACTAAGGCAAGATATAATTTCTCACTCTCATTATTTTCTATGATTGTTTTACGTAAGTAATTACAAGTGTATATTTATCATATAAATCCATTTTTCTTAAAACAATAATATTAATTATTTTCATATACTAGTTTTTAATGTAAATTTTACCAATTTTTTATTCTTAATTAAATGGTATGGAAGAAATATTTTTTTCATTTTCCATACAAGGAATTTTTTTACTTTTCCGACAAAAGTTCGAGGAAAATGTTCTTTTTTAACTTATACAACAAGAAAATATTTTTAAATCTTCATAATGAATTATTTACATGAATATTCCTCCAAAAATTTTCAATTAGTTTTTCAACTAATGTATTTTCTTTTAAAATTGAACGACTTTTTGAAAAAAGTAAACATTTTTTATGACGAAAGGATATTTTCCTCAAAAATTAAGAACAATTGCTATAAAAAAATTAGTTTCCATATAATATGACATATGGTTATATTTCTATCCCTATTTTTACTTTAATTATATTGTGTATGTTACATAATTATTTTCAGGAAATCTATTTATTTTATATGGAATATGTTATGAAATAATTATGTTTAAGAAACCATATTTATTTTATGGGTTATGCTATGATGGATGATTTAATTTTTTTGTGGAACATGTTTGAATGATTTAATTATGAAATTAGTGAAAACTATATCTCCCTATAATTAACTAGGTAAATATTTATATCTCATGAGACATACATCACTGTAATGACATGAAAATGTTGTTCAGCAATAAAGGGCTACAATGACAAGTAAATCTGGTTTAGTAATACATAACTGGAAGGACATGTAAACTTGGTTCTATAACATAAATTGACCACTATAATGCTCTTAGAAGTATTTAATTATCTACTATGGAAATATTATTATGTTCTTATTAGTTTTCCACAATTCCATATTTTATTCCAATGCTATTTTGTTATGGTTAATGTTCCTTTATGATCTATACTTCACGTACTACCAAGATTTTTTTCATGACTCAAGATTTTTATATTTCAACATTATGTTCATGTTTTTACATTCCTTTTTATGGTATGTTTTATATACTTCATGTTTACCCTTATTGAGAATTTTATCTCACCCTTTTTATGATTTCTATTCCCTAGTAAGTAAAGAAATGTTTTAGGTAGGAAATCAAAATGGGAAGATCATTATTGGAGAAGTTGGTGATCCTTCATAAAGTTAGAATATTGTGTTCCATGATTCCAAATACACTAAAATAATATAACCTTTGGGCGAATTTTTGTTTCATGTATTAAATATTCTGTAAAATTAATGTATTTTTCATATACATTAAGCAAGGTTCATTACAAAGTTTCATCGATAGATGATCATAGACAGATTTGGAATATGAAATATGACTTCCCTTCCTTGGTAATTGATATGAGAAATATATTTAGATATCCAATTCATGACATGAAAAAAATAAAATTCCCCTATATGTGGGATCACAAGATTTTAAAGAAGCAATTTTCATCAAACTTTAATCGGAGAAGAATTATAAATTTTTTATGCGAATGTTCTTCCATTAGGAGTTATCACAACTATCTCAACAACTAATTATTGATGTAATTTGGAGATACCCATATAACATTATTCCAAAATAAAAGTGTGGGTGGATCTAGAATCAGATAAAACATTTTATAATTTATTTTGGATGGTATGTGTACCTTTCATCACATCATTATCATACCCCATGTCACCGACAGTGATTGCATGTTAATTTACTTTTTCATTACTATTATGTGTTTCCTAATGTAAATCATCATCAATAATCATTGGAATATAGATTTGAATAGAATAATGCCCCATTTAATTGACCTTTTAGAATTGGATTGTTGTAGGTGTATTTTGTGTGGCCTTTTCCCTCTTTGCATCATTAAACATCTTTTCCCCATATATATGGAATTTAACTCCCTGATGACCATATTTTCACCCTTAAAAACATTTAGTAGTCCTTTTAACAGTACTACTTCCATGTTTCCTTCCACACCATGAGAATAATGGAAAAATAATATTCTTTTCTGTATGGTCTACATATTTTTCTTTGAATTCAATTTTTCTCTTCTTAGTAGAAAAATAGGAATGATGGGTTACTCCAGTGTCTATATCAACCTTGAGATCACAATGAAGGATTTACTTGTATCTATTAATGTCTCTTATGGATAATTCTATTTGGATACATGGTTTTAAGACACTAAAGAATCGATAGATTTTACTCTCAGGTTAGATAATAATTACGTAAGCATACCTTCCTTGGATTGTAAAATTTTCTTCATATTTACCAATTGATTTGTTATAATTTTTCATCAGTTCAACAAAATTCTTCTACATATTTTTTTGAATAATAATATGAATTGAATTATTCAAAAATAAGTTGTTTATCCTACCCCATTACATGGAATCAATTTCACCCCATTACATTTTATTCTTGAAAGTATTACACCATTGATCAAATTCACCATTGAAATGACATACTACCAATATGAAAATGTTATGTTTTTAGCATTGTATAATTGAAAATATCTCTTTAGTGTTATTGATCTGTTATTCATCCACTAATGGATTAGAAGACCCACTGAATGATGGTGAACGCTCCATCAGGATGAAATCATCATAATGTTGCACCCTCCATTGATTTTTTGTGAGTCCTAAATGATTTAGATCTTGAGAATTTTGTGTGATAATAGCTACAAGATTTATCATTTCATCTCCGACAGAATTTTTTTTATCATGAGGACAATCATTGCATTTCCCATTTCATTCAGCATTAACATAGTTCTGTTGGGTTCCATCCATTGACTAAAACCAAGAATAATAATGTGAGAAATAGTGAACATAATGGGAAAACCACATAATTGGGAATAAAATTTAAATTTAGAAAACATTAGTTTGTATCCTAGGTTATTCATTTAAATTTATTAAACAATATGATCATAACTTATACTTAGGCATATCCCCATGATTCATACATAGGATTTTTCATCCTAGTTTCCTAAGTTTAACTATAAATATTCTCTAATACCCACTATAACACCCCATAATTTAAAAAAATTGATATTACTTCAACATTAATATTAATTCATTAAAACATAAAATAATTCCTCGACAGGACCGTATAGGTAATGTGTCTTTTGAAACTAGGAAACATAAAAAACTAGTTCATAAAAGATCTAAATTTTCTCCCACTTAAATATTAATAACTAGACAAATTTTTAACATATATAACATAATAATATTCTTCATGACCTAGGGGATATAACCATGTTAAAGGGTGAGCTCAAATACACAATAAGGGTAAACGAGGGAAATTTCAATTATTTCATAATCATAAGAAACAAGAACATAAATTTTAGAAGACTTAGCCTCCAAATGAAATATCTTGAAATAATTTTATTGAATAAAGGATCATCAGAATTGATAGACATAATACCAAATTTCAAAACATAATACATGATGTTTTTTTCATAAACAAAAGCATATAAAATTATTTCATATTTGTGATGGATGATTTCCATGACCATCATAATGGACAATGTCCATTATTGAATTGTGTTTACTTGTCCTTAAAGCCCAATATTACTGAACTAGATTTAATTTTAATTATTTTCATGTCTATGTTAGGAGATATAAATCATTACCCAATGAATTATATAGAGATATAGGCCCACCAATCTCATAATGAATTAATTATTATATGTGATATAAAAACATATTTTATTCCTCATAACATAACCCAATAAATAAAATAGGCTCTCTAAAAACCATTCCATCATAAAATAATCCCTATAAAATCTCATTAACTAATTAAGGAAATAAAATTATAATAATAATACTGACAAAAAAAAAACTCCATTTAGATATTTCCATCATATATAGAAATTAATTTTGATTGAACACATGAAAGTTATTCTTGAGGAAAATATTCTTTTTTCTTAATAAATGTTTTATTTTTTAAAAATTCATTGAAATTTTAAATGAAAAGAATTTATTTGAAAAGAAAACTTAAATCCCATAAAATATGATTCATATAAATAAGGTGTCATCAAGACAAAAGAATCTGATAATTCCATATAAGATAAAAAAACAATCACCACGCACTTTAACTGGAAAAATAAAAAAGTACCTTCTGTCGAATAATGAACAAATATTCCTTTACTACCATTAAAAAAAATAAAAAATGGTAAAATTAACATTAATACATTGTACAATAATAAAAATAATATTACATACATAGTATATTTGGATGTGGATGATAAGTAATACTTTGTAAATACTTTATAAACACTCTCGAATAATAATGATATTGAAAAATTATCCATTACCTTAGGTCTGATATTCTTTATATATATACAAACGTAATTTATAAGGATTAAAATAATGTTATTGAATTATTTCATAATCATGTTCATTTTTATGATATAATATATGTTCATATTATCATCCATTTGATAGTAACATTTCATTGTCACTCATTATTCGAATATTAACTCCTTTATGTTCTCATGAATGTTTTGTCTGATAAGATAATTTTCCACTTCTTATGTTATAGTAACATAATTTAGATAATGATATTTGTATAATATATATAAAATTTATTCATTCCATCCATTTATATAATCCTGGTTTAACGGAAAACATATTGAATGAATCATATCGTATCGTGGTGACCGTAGGTCGTACGCACGAATGAGAGATGATATCATTCACATAATTGTTGCATGATATTTAAGTGGATGGGGTATAATATTTTAGAATAAATATAATGTTATAATAATAATATATAGTTATAATTTCCATCATTATATCCATCCATGTAAGGTGGTTGTGAAAAACTAATTACACAATGGTGTTGAGACTGTAAGGTATATGTATTATTGGATGGTGATATCATTTTTTTGTAGAATGCATAAAATATGTAAGATGGTTGTTTCATTTTTACAATAACATATCCATATATTATAGGTACTTAGGTTATTAAATTATAATGAAACATCTAATGAATTGTATGTAGATAAAGAAAGATGTTTGAAAGAATCGGTCAAAGAGATTACCTCTTCCTCAACGTGCTTCCTCTAAATCTTATCTTAGAGCACCTGATTTGGTCTATGAAGATGAAAAGAACCACTATAATGTAAATAAGAAGGTTGATATAGAAATGGGGTAGGGTATGTCCAAGCTTGGTGGCCCAAGGTAATGTGATGTTGTTAGGAAATAGGTGACATTTTATAGTTGATATGGGGGGAACTTTTGGAAAATCAATAAATAAGAATTTATTATAAAATCAATCCCAACCGAAAAACCTCCAAAATGGACCAATTTATAATAGGAGATGAGAAAGGGATGTAATATAATAAACCAATATATTTTTTACAAGTATTTATATAAATTTAAACCTTATCTTTTTAATTAACACTTGTTATTATATTAAATGTTTAACAAGTGTAACGAATAATTCAATAATAAGTGGGTGAAATGTTTATGTATTTCTTGTAAAATAGACCATAAATAAATAAATTATATCATTTTCTACAATATAATAATAATTTAATAATTTTAAATAATTTTTAATGAATTGTAAATAATTTAATAATACATTATGTTGATAAACAATCAATAGTATAAATTTTGACACTATTCAATTCATTGACTTTTACAAATAATAATATAACAAGAAAAGTTAAAAAAGAAAATTATATTATATTACTAGGAGCTAAAGTTCATCTATAAAATCTGTGATACATGTTAATTAGACCAACATATATTTACGTTAATATTTTTATTGAAAATTAGTTCTTATTTCTCTTAATAAGGTTATTACAACAATATATTATGTATTTATTTAATATTTTTTTGTTGAATAAAAATTAAAAATAACATAATATGATCAGTATTAATATAATATATTTTATAATAATACTTTCAGTAGAATTTATTTTTTTGTAAAATTAGATATTTAAAATGTTATAATTATTTAATTATGATGGTGACAAATTTAACGACACATTAAATAAAATAATACAAGTGTCAAAATCCATTATATAAAGCTGAAAATGGTTCATAACACAACCCATGGATGATTATGGTCAAGCAATAATCGACTTATAAGATTTGGCCAAGTTTTGTATATTTTAATAGTTATTATTATTTTAATAAAAACAATAGTATTAATTTTCATAAATTAGATTATTCTTGCATCATTCATGTATGATCTATTAAGGAAATTATTTAATTCTGAAAAATCACAAATAGATTAACATGAAAAATGAAAAAAAATTATCTTTAAAATTATTATTTGTAATGAAATTTATCTTCTATATATCATTATATAAAAAATAATTAGTTATCAAAAGTTCAGTGACCTATATTTAACTTTTCATTAAATAAAATAAATTAAATGTACTAATCACATCTAACTGGATTCAAATGGATTCCATCTCGACCCAAATATGATTTAGGTCAAAAAACTCTCATAAAATGATATTAATACATGTTTTATAGTAATTTTATAAAATTTCTCCTAACGTAATTACACAGTTTATCCTTTTACCGCAATAATAAAAATTATCTAAGTTACTATTCATAATGCACAAAACTAAAATATAACTATTTACATAATTTTTACCCAAGGATTCCAAAAATTTAATGACATTTAAAAAATTATAAATATAGAATTTTCTATAATTAATTAAAAACTATTCTAGTTTTAAAAAAGGGAGAAGGGGTTTGAAAAGTTAAAACACTACAAAAGATTGAACTGTTTTTTCATCTGAATTCAATATAAAATTATTTATAATGAGATATATTATATTTATAATTTAATATATTCAATATTTTAGTTTAACAATATAAATTATTTTTATGAAGAAATGTTGATTCATATAAAATTTATGGTATTTTTACTATTCATTAATACTTGATATTTATTAGTAAAATATCATAAATTCATCCAAACTATGTTATTATATCTCATATAAAAATAACATGTTTATGTTGTCTATTTATAAATTATTAATATGTAAAAATAATAATTTAAAAGGGGTTCTTCATTAAACGTCATAAAATTACCCTTTAAAAAAATAATAGTTTACATTCATCATATATGGTTTAACTACACCCTATGAATAAAATTTCCATTAGTTGAATATCGAAAATACTTTATTAATTAAATAACATATTTATATAACCAATTTCACTAATAATAGTTTTTTCACTCCAAAATAAAAATATCTAATTGATTTATATTTTTATAAATAATTGATAGGAAATCAATTCACATTGTATTTTCATAAGTTAGTTATACTTATTCCCGATAACCTAACCGCAATGGAATAATAGTAATTTCATACTAAGGGAGGCTCAAGATTCTTTTATACTCACTATTTTATACTAATGTACGATACTAAAGAATAAAAATTATTTAATGATAATACTTCATAACATATCCTGGTGTAACAATCATCATTATCCATATGAAACCCTTATAGACCTAATTTAATCAAAATAATTCTTTATAACATTTTTAAAATGAAATATAAGATGGATGATGTCAAATGATTAGTAAGGGTTAAAATAAGAATTAACAAGGGGATATCATAAATGAGAATAAATATATTATAAGGGTTTTATGAAAGAATCAACGTGAATAAGCACAATTTATGATAAATAAAACCCATAAACCCTAGATCAATAATCATATTTCATGGAATAAATATTTAAATTAATAATGATTTATGAGAATCAATACTAATGAGCCATGTGATGTAAATATTTATTAGAGGTAACATTTAAAACCCTTATCTTGCATAAATAAAATGTTTTGGTACCTTGGAAAATAATTATAATAAAATACATAGAAAACACTTTTAATTATACTAACTATACGCCCGACTAAAAATATTGTTCTCTAGTGGATATAATAATTAACCAATACAATAGAGATGGATCTGGTGGGTTGACCCGTCGTATA
Source organism: Viscum album (assembly GCA_963277665.1). Taxonomy (NCBI): domain Eukaryota; kingdom Viridiplantae; phylum Streptophyta; class Magnoliopsida; order Santalales; family Viscaceae; genus Viscum; species Viscum album. The sequence goes on along the minus strand of OY728129.1, from coordinate 880,062,113 downwards.
ATCTATATTGGTCTTATCAATTTTTCAGGACCTATAATAGGGTCCAACCCTTCATATATGTAAGATCAGGCTTAATCATGATCTATAATGGAGCTCAACCGATCAAATAATCTATATAGGGGTAAATTGTGAGCTACATTAGGTCTCAAAACATTGTATCCTGAGAAATAATGTGGATCAACCTGTCATATATTATGACTTGGGCACACCCGTGAATTAAAATTGGGCTCATAAATTTTATATAATATCAATAAACCATAAATAAATAATAAAATCGATGAAAGAATCATTATTTATTTCATAACATCATTAAAAAAAGAAAATAAATGAGTTCCATTGAACTCTCTTAAAATAAATGTAATTCATATATAGAAACATTATAGATATAATAATATCATCATATACTAGTGGATCATATGTAAAAAAGTTTTTTGATGTTGATAAATAGAAATATTAATAAATATCAACACAAAAATTATTTAGGAATATATCCTTCCTAATTTGGGTAACATCAAATCATTCCATCATAGATAAACAATTCCCATGAAAGATCACATGTATCATTTCTTGATGAAAATAACCATTCAATTTTTTAAAAAATTATTTAAAAACCAAATAATTCTAAAAAATTATTGAAATTATTTTCATTGGAAATTACTTTGGAAATATAAAAAATGAAACTTTTTAACATTTAATGGTCATAAAGATAGATAATTTTTAACTTTCTGAGTATGTTAAAATAAAAATTAATTTCACATTTTCTATAAAATTTTGAAATTTCCTCATTTGGAAACTTATAATAAAATTTATTATAAATCATTTTATAAAAATATAATTATTGGTAAAAATGAAACTTAAAAATTGTAGTATTATTTTCTTAAACACATTTACAGAAAAACATTTCTTCATTGAGAAGGATGTTCAACGGAAGAGGGAAATGATTTCATAATCTCTTAAAAACTATTTCATAATAATTTTAACTTAAATATAGTTAAAAATGGTAATATTACGTCACAATTTAATTAATAAATAGAGGAGTTGAAAATATTTTTTGTTCAATGAATAAATAACATATTATTTCTTCCAAAAAGAACATTCAAGTTAAACAATGCTAAAAATAAATGAGATAGTTTCATAAAGCCATTTTCCATTTTTTAATTCATCAATCACTATAAATGTAAAATAATAATAACATATTAACATTTTATCTAATTAATAAAAATATATTTATGATATAACATATTATAGGGTAAGTAGTTAATCCTCATTAAAGATAAGAGGCACAGGGAATAATTTATGACCCATAGACGATAATTTGAGGTGATCAACCCTGGTAATGATCATTACATTGAATTGAGAATTAATAAATGATTTAATAATATACATAAAATTTCCATTCATATAAAACAGGTGTAAATAACACATAACATATTCAAAATGAATTTCACACAAAATTATTGAATTTCAATACAAATGACTACGTAGTATAACCTAATGAAAAGAAAATGAGTTTTTTAATTCATTAAAACATGGTAAAATTCATGTCAAATTCCATTGGATGAAAAAATTAAATTTAAAACATTAAACCCATCGTGCAACACTTATTCATTATATTAAATGTGAAATGGGAAGTATATACATCATATATAATTAATTATGTACATAAAAAATTATTATAAACATTTTTTGGGGTAATAATTTATAATTAAATAAATTCTTTTATTTATTTTTAATTGAATAATTAAAATTTTAATCAGTTTATTTCACTTTTGGTGTTTTAAGGACATTTGATTAATTATTTGAAAAAAAAATTAATGTGTTGACCATGGTAAAAGCTTTAATTCTATAAAAATCTATATAATGAAAATCCTAAAATAGTTTTTATATTTATCCCACAATTGTAATTTTAAAGCAAATACTGATAAATGGTTATGAGGAAAAAATTATTCTAAAAACATTGAGTCACTAGATCATATGTATGCATAAGTTACATTTCCATTTTTCAAAAATCATTATTGGAGGAAAATAATTATTATTTTTCATTCCTAGAATTATCCTAATATCATTGATACATTATTATTTATTTAGTTATACATATATAATATTCATGTTAGTTTGTTATTAAAAAATAATAACTTCTCTTGGGGGAGACGGTATTCCACACGTATTTAGAAGTAACTTTAACATTTTTCAGTTAGTGGAATGGTAAAAGTAAATTGATATATTGTATTTTATGAATGATAAGTATATCACTATTATCATACATATGGTATATATACCAAATATATTAATTTTATAAATCCTTATTACCATTAATGAAAATCATTAGTGAAAAATGAATCACATATCTTTGTGAGGAGGTAGTCCTCTATACACAAGGGGGAATTTATCATCTCCCCCCACATAAAAAATAATAAGAAGGTATATATGACATAATAATTAAATATGTATAATTAAAATTCAAATATATTATATTAATTTTGAATGAAACATTATGAAGATATGTTATACGGTTGATGAAAAGGAAATTAAATTAATTAGCATGCAAATAGTCCTCTACACACATTAATGAAGTTTTAATTTACAGTTTTATAGAATATGATTTGGTTGTAGGTTATGAAATTAACATAATAAAATATCAATATATGTCAAATACTGGTATGATTATATTATACTAATTTAATTATTTTTTAATGAGTTTTAAGAAGAAATATAATAAATATCTTAATTGAAAATTGTACCTCTTTTTGGGAAAACTTCCTTAGGTAAAAATGAAAATATTTCTAAGGAATGATTAATAATAAATATATAGGATATTTTTCATACAGATGAAATTAATTATTTTATTTTTTAAATATTTTCTTATTTAAAAGTATTTTATGGTGTGGATATGATAGGGGAGGGTGACTGTTTATATATGAGGTGAGTAGCACATCTGTAATTTTTTAAATGAAAAATTTGTAACCAAATAAAAAATTGACCATTAAAAAATAGACCATAAAAAATTTATAAAATATAATGTCTAAATACATCCATTACATATAATTTAAAAAAATTTTGGTCATTTTAAAAATTATATTTTTAGAAGAACCCCCCATTAAATATGTTATTTACCCCTACCATAGTGAAATATTTTTACATTTTTCACGATTGTTTTGAATTAAAATTTAAGATCAATATTTTAAAAAATATAAGTTTTGATGATTCAAAATATTTAATAAATTATAAAAATTTAAATTGAAATATCTATTAAAATTTAATTTAAAATTAAATCCACATACATGGCATAAATGATGGATTACAAGATGTGTATATTTTAAGAAAAATATGATTTTAAATAAACTCAATGTCTAGTAATAATATAAAGACCCAGACCTTATTACATAAATAATCTAGAATTTCTTCCATAAAAAACCTCCTTTTAACTTGAGGAAATTTTCATATTTAGAGCTTTAGAGAATAAATAAAATACATTCATAACATTACACATTATTACAGAGTGGATACCATAAAAATAGTTTCCATCTTATTCAAAATATAAATCATTAAAACTTAAAACAAGACTCCATGAAAATTATTCAACATTTAACATGGCTTCCTTACTTATCTTACACATCCATGATCCTGTGAAAATAATTTAAAAATGTGGTATGAGCACAAAAGCTTAGTAAGGGAAGTAAAATAAATGAACAATCACATTATCCCATGAATACTCATAACGTATGAAAGCATTTTCAAAAGACATTCTTGTAACCCATATACAGTTACTTTGTGAAACATGAGATTTAAAAAATATCCAAAAAAACATGAGAGCATAAATATATCAATAATGGTATATTTTGGAATTACTTAAATAATCATGTAACCATTCTTGGCTACCATATAATTTGTAACCCTGACGGCTACCTTACTTTGTATAACCATCACAGTTACACTTGGAGTAACCATACAGTCGACCTCTAACATACCGAAACCCAATTCATTGGAGGGAGATATATGTCCCACCCATAATCATAAATAATTCCCAATATCCAAATCGTAATCATAAAACATGTATAATTCTGGAAAATCATTACATTGGAATTTTGTAAAACCAAATTTAAAAAGAGGATTTTTAAAGAAAAGCCCCTTATAAATATCATACAATTGAAAGGAGACTTTATAGAGTGGATTGAGTATGTATATATACTGTAAAGACACATCATGAAACTTAATATAAATATAACCCATCACCAAAAACAATTTAAACTTCACATAAATAAGGATGTATAAGGATAACACAAAGAATGGAAATCAGGATAAGAATTCCATTACCTCGGGTTTGTCTTACATCCTACTTATTTAAAAATCATTTATAATGGTTAAAAAAATATTATTAATATTTTAACGTTACATTTTCATGTTTATAACATCTTATATGATCATTTCATATCATCATTCCACCCTTTAATTGCTAGTATTTTTTCCCTTGCATTGTTTTTGTGTGAATTCTTTACATGATTTCCAGGATTGGTTCATGATGGATGTTCATGACGATTGGAATTGAAACGCCAGAATTGGAATGGAGTAGTATTTACATTTATAAAATAACATAAATTATAAAATTTATTATTTTCAATTTTTTCATTAGGATTATTCATAAGTTAAAACAATAATGATGTTTGTTTAGATCATTTTAGTGGTTCTTTGATAATAACAACTGCATTTTGTCTTATACATTGTTATCATGAGTACAAAAGAATACCATAAACATGGGTGACTTATAACACATATATTATAACATGTATCATCCATATAAATGTTTTCATTACCATAATTGAATTAATTAATAGAAATTGAAATCACATCGTCCATGATGTCAGTAATTTGACACATCACAGACAATGTTTTTATTCCTTAAATAAGTGGTAGAGGAGAATAATAATGATGAGGAAATTCCAATAAACATGATAAAATGCAGAATATAACTGATTTATGAATATTTAATGCCTCTTGGTTAAGGAGATATGAATAATGATTTAGGAAGGAACTCAAAATAAAAGAAAAATTGAGAAATCTCTTACAAAAATTCGGCAGCCTAACGGCTTTGCAACATGGTTTTAGAAAATATTAAAAAGAGAGGGGAAAAGGGTCACCCATCCGTAAATGAATCATAATATATAGAATATCATGAATAATAATTAAATAATAACATGGTATGGAAACATGAATGTTATATCACATAAAAGAGAACTTGAATGCAAAAGGAATGAAATTGATAATTTTCGTACCTTGTTGAGTTACCCTTAGAACATGAAGGTTGGGACTGTGGGGGCTTGGGGAAACATTTTTAGGACTACTATAAAGGTAAGGAGGCCATAGATTCATTGATGAGTAATTGGGTATTATGTTAATGAAAGAATGGATTGGTATTAATAGAAAAGTAAGAGTATATTTTAATAATTTCCAAGGGACACCTCATGAGTGGTATTTACAAAACCATGGGCTTGCCTATGGTATTTTTCCATGTTATATGCTAAATTGGACACCTCAAATCTTATCTAACTATACACTAGTCTACCAGATTTAAGAAATCATTATTATGTCATTAATGATGTCATTAACACACCGAAACTAAAAACTGTATTTTTTACTATTCACCGAAAATTGAAATGTTTCAAAAAAATTCCAAAAATTCACCCCAACTATTTATCAATGTGTAGATATCAAAAATAAAGTCCATTTTTTGAAAACAATTTCTTAAATATTTTTAATTAAAATTTTAAATAAAATCATACATAATTCAAAAAATAATTATTTAAAAACTATAACTACGTTTATATCACATTTATAAATTAATAAAGAATCTATTATCTTAAATCCTTATGAAAATAAAATAATAATAAAATTTACTATTAATTAGGGTCATATTAATATTAATATTAATATTTATAAGGCTATTTTAATATTCACCAAAAAAACAAGTTGGTTCCAATAGACACCAAATAATATACTGAACACAATTGTAGATGATAGTTTCATGAAATTAAAAATATAGAAGTGGAAATGTTTTGTTTTAAAGGATATTTATAAATATATACTTAAAACATAGTTCCATGAATTTCTATTTGTTTTTACAAAAACAAGGGGTGTTACATTATCTCCACCATCTGGAAATTGCATCCTCACAATTTTATTTATTTATTTAACAACATAGGGTATTTTTTCCTCATATCATTTTCAGACTCCTGTGTTGCTTCTTCAACCATGTGGTTTCTCCACAAAACCATTACCTTATGTATTACCTTATTCCGCAATACATGTTCCCTTCAATCATGAATTTGAACTTGTTTCTTTTCATAAGAAAGGTTCTCTTCAAGCTAAACTACTTCTGGGCTCAAGATATGTGATGAATCTGGCACATACTTTCTCAACATCGAATCATGAAAAACATTGTGTACCTGAAACAAACTCGAAGGAAAATCTATGCAGTATGAAACTGTTCCAACTTTTTCCAAGATTTCAAAAGAACCAATGGACCGTGGACCTAGCTTTCATTTCTTACAAAAACACATCACACTTTTCCAAGGATATATTTAAAGGAAAACATGCTCGCCTACCTCGAAAGAGAAGTCTTTCCTTCTGTTATCTGCATAACTTTTCTTCATGCTCTGAGCTATCCTCATGTGCTTCTGGATCAACCTCACTTTCTCTGCCACTTCTTCTACTAATTCTGGCCCCATCAACTTTCTTTCACCAACTTCATCACAAAATGATGGAGTCTGACACCACTTCCGATACAAGGCCTCAAAAGGTGCCATCTAAATACTTGAATTAAAACTGATATTATAAGACTAATCAACAAACAAATTATGTTGATCCAAACTTCACTGATAGTCCACTGAACAAGCTCAAAGGATATCCACCAAAGTCTGAATCCTTCGTTCTGATTGCCCATATGATTGAGGATGAAAAGCTATAATGAAATTTAACACTATGCACAATGACTTCTAAATTCCCTTCCAAAAGATAGAAGTGAACCTGCGATCTTGGTTAGATACAATAGAAGAATGAACTCCAAGTAATCTGACAATCTCCTGGAGGTACAATCGAGAAAGCTGATCCAATGTCATTGTATCTTGAATAGAAAGAAAATGTGCGGACTTTGTTATCCGGTCAAAAATAACCCAAATTGTATTGGTACATCGAGAATTATATGGAAGTCCCACCACAAATTTCATGGATAAATTCTCCCATTTCCACTCTGGAACTGTCTAACGATGAAGCATCCCCTTCGGTAACTGCCTATCTACTTTAACCTGTTGACATGTCAAACATTTCATTGTAAAATAAGCAATATCTTTTTTCATTACATCCCACCAATAACACTTCCAAAGGTCTCTGTACATCTTAGTACTTTTAGGATGAACAGAAAATGGAGAACTAGGAGCTTCTCACAAAAAATCCTTCTTCAACTGAGAATCACTACGCACAGACAACCTTTTTTCAAATCTTAAAACACAATCATTATCATGATTATATTCTACAAACATACCCATTTCAACCAATTCAACTTTCTTCTGTAGATCACGGTCTTCGTTCTATGCTTTCTTATTTTTTTCTGACAATGAAGACTGCACTAAAACCTAAAACAAAACCGAGGTATTCCCTACACCAACAACTTCTAAGCCAAAATTTATCAAATCATTAATCAAGGGATCATATTCAAAATTAGGCATGGTTAATGATGAATGTTGCTTCTAACTTAAGGCATCCACCACTTTGTTATCATCCCCATGACGATAATTGATTGTGCAGTCATAATCCTTGGTCAGTTTTAGCCATCTTATCTGCCTCATATTTAAATCATTATGAGTGAATATATACTTCATACATTTAAGGTCAGTATATATTAGACATTTGGTTATGTATATATGATTCCACCAAATTTTCAAAGCAAAAAACCACAACTTCCTATTAAGAATCATGTGTGGTATAGTTTAGTTTATGAGGTTTATGTTCTCTCAAAACATAGGCAATTACCTGATCATTCTTCATCAAAAAACAACCGAGTCCCATCAAAGAAGCATCGCTGTAGATGAAAAACTCACCATTTGAGGAAGGTAACGCCAAAACTGGAGCATTCAGCAATATCTTCTTCAGTTCCTGAAAAAACATCACATTCCTATGTCCAAACAAATTTATCCCCTTTTCTGTGTTATCTTAGTTATCGGGCCAGATAACCATGAAAAGTTCATAATAAACTGTCTATAATAACCTTCTAACCCAAGAAAACTACGAATCTCTGTAGCATTTTTGAGTCTTGGGCATTCATCAAAAACTTTTTTATTGGTAGGATCAACTGTAATTCCATCCTTATTTACAATGTTCCCATGAAAAGAAATCTGTTTCCATGAAAAATCACACTTGATGAATTTTCCATATAGTTTCATTTCTTTTAATGTTTGAAAAAACCCTTATATATTTTGCATGATCCTATTTATTTTTAATAAATACTATATTTTCATCAATCAATAATACCACATTCTTATCCAGGAACTCATGAAATACTCTATTCATAAGATTAACGAATACAGAAGGTGCATTTGTTAATCCAAACAGCATAACAACAAATTGTTAATGCACATATCTAGTATGAAAGGCTATTTTCGAGATGTTATCCTTTTTCATCGTCAACTGATTATATATGGATCTCAATTCTATCTTGGAAATGTACTGATCTCCCTGGAGCTAATCAAACTAGTCATCGATATGATGCAAAGGATACTTTTTTTAACAGTGATGTTATTCCATGCTCTATATTCAATGAGAAGTTTCATGGGACCATCTTTATTTTTTACAATAAAAATAGGGGCTCCCCATGGTGTTGTTCTAGGATGAATGAACCGTTTCTAAATCCAATCCTGCAACTTATTTTTCAATTAATGAAGTTCTATTAGAGATATACCATGTGGGGTTTTGAAATTGGATTAACACCATGAACTATGTCAATTTTGAATTTGACTTCTCTATCAGGTATGACTCAAGGTAACTCATCATTTAAAACATAAAGGTATTCATTTACCACATGCACATCATTAATATGAGTAGTTCCCTTGTTTTCAACATTATGAAAAAGATAACTTTAATTTCCATCTTTCAATAATTTCTCACCTTCCAGATATGTTATCAATTGTATGGGTTCATTCTTGTATAAAAACTGAAATGCTTTCTGAAAAAACAACTTCTTTAGATCTATAGTCAATCTTAGTAGGATAATCAAAAATCCAGTCCATCCCCTGAATAATATCAAACTTGGATAATTGTAAAACAACAAGGTTTTTAGGTAATGTCCTAACACAAATCACAATAGAAATATTCTTAAAATTCTTATTTACTATAACATTTCCCCCTGGGGTTTTAACAAAAATTTCGGGTCTCATTTGTCGAGGTGATACGTCCAAATTACCAGAAAATTTCTCAGAGATGATGGAATGTGTTGACCCCGTATCAAATAAAACTCTAGCTAAATCTGAGTGAACAAACAATGTACCAAATATAAAATCATTGGATGGAATGACATCTACTAACGTAGTCACAAAGGATCTCACTACAACTTTCTGCTTGTAGCATGGCTTTTTGCATCATTCAGATCTCTCTTTGGGAAGGAATTTTAATAATGACCCATCTCACAAAATTTAAAACAATTTACACAATGCTTTTCAGGATTAGTCTTTGGATCATATTCATTGCAATATCTGGCCATATGTCCAAACATACCACAATTAAAACACATAACATTCTTTCTAATACATTCCACTGGGTGTTTCTTGACACACTTTTCACAAACTGGAAATTTTATTTTTTTACCATTAGAATTATTTGGGTGCTTCTTACCCTTTTCTTGAAAACTGGATCTCTTCTTCTCTTTGTTCCCAAAATGCATGTGATCATCAGCAAACTCCATCTCTACCCTCTTAGCACATCGGACAAGTATCTCATGAATTTTGAATTCACGGGAGTCCAACACCCTTTGATACATTGGATTCAATCCTGAGTATAAGCAGTTGTTAATGCTATCAGGATCCAGAATAATTTTTGGAGCACACCTCGGCAGTCAGGTGAAGTTCACATCTTACACCGCCACCGAATCTTCCTCCTTCTGTTTCAATTCAAGGAATTGCTTCTGCATCCTACGTCACACCACATTAGGAAAATATTTATCAAGGAAAAGACATTTAAATTCATCCCACTCTAAGGCATCAAAATCCTCTCTACCCATGATATTTATTACCATTGAACACAACTGATCTTCTTCCACTTCAAAATGATAAATGGAAAGACTTACCTTTTTATTGTCTAAACAACCCATAATATGAAATATCTTTTTAAGGGATTTGATCCATCCTTCAGTTTCTACTGGGTCAAAAGATCCATTGAATGCAAGAGGTTGTTGTCTCATAAAATGTTCAACTACTGTCATGTTCTGTTTTGGTATCTATATTTGTTCTCATTCATGGATTCCACCACAATTTATTTTTTGTGTTACATGAACCATTACTATCAAAAATTGCTCGATTCCAATCCCTACTATTTCGGGCTGCAGTTCGGGAAGGATGTCCTTCTGTCAGGGCCTCCCCTCTTCAACATGCATGTTCCTTCTGCGGACAACCATTATGAACAAACATGTCTTAGATGAAGCAACATAGAAATATTTAAATTCATTAACAGTTCACATTAAACACTGAGTGAAAGTATTTTATGGTATTCTATTAACATCACCCTAACTCTAAAGATATCTAAACCATCCTCTGATTCCAACTATAAGGACCTGAACTTATTAGATACATAATATTGAATTTAGTCGAGAATAAAAAATCATATTACATTGAGGATTTTTTCTTGTTTAGATCCTTATAAAATTATGAAAAAACATTCATAACATTACACATTATTACAGAGTGGATACCATAAAAACAGTTTCCATTTTTTTAAAATATAAAACATTAAAACATAAAACAAGACTCCTTGACAATTCATCAACATTTAACATGGATTCCTTCCTTGTCTTACACTTCCATTAACCTATGAAAATCATTTAAAAAATTTTTATGAGAACAAAATCTTTGTAAGGGATGGAAAAGCAAGTAAAAATTACATTAGTCCATGAATACTCGTAATGTATGAAAGCATTTTCAAAATACATTATTGTCACCCATATACACTTACATTGTGTAACATGAGATTTACACAAGATCCAAACAAAACATGAGTGAATAGATATAATAATAAAGGTAACTTTGGGAAATACATACATAATGTTATAACCATTCTTGGCTATCATATAATTTGTAACCCTCACGACAACATTATATTGTATAACCATCGCAGTTACACTTAGAGTAACCGTACAACTGGCCTCCAACGTACTCACACCCAATGATTTTGAGGGAGATATATGTGCCACCCTTCAGCATAAATAATTCCCAAGAACTAAACCCTAATCATACAACATGAATAATTTCATAAAACATTACTTTGTAATTGCGTAAAACAGAATTTTAAAAGATAATATTTAAAGAAATGCACCTTATAAATATCATAAAATTTAAGAGTGACTTAATAGAGTGGATGGAGAATTTATATATACTGTAAATATAGATAATAAATCTTAATATAAACAGAACCCATCACACAAAAAATTTAAATGGAACATAAATAATGAAGTAGAAGGTTAACCAAAAGAATGGAAATCAGGTTAAGAATTCCCTTACCTCGGGGTTCTATTACTTAAAACTTATTTAAACCTCTGGTATAATGGATAAAATAGTGTTATTAATATTTTACAGAAACATCCTCAGGTTTATAACAACTTATATGATCATTTCATAACATAATTTCACCCTTTAATTGTAAGTTTTTTCCCCTTGCACAGTTTTTGGGTGAATTCTATGCATGATTTCCAAGATTGGTTCATGATGGATGATCTTGTTGATTGGAAGTGAAACTACAGAATTGTAATGGAGTAGTATTTACATATATCCAATAACATAGATTATAAAATTTATCATATGGAATTATTTAATGATGATTATTCATAAGTTAAAACATTATTGATGTTCGTTTAGATCATTTTAGTAGTTCTTTGATAATAAAATCCTCATTTTGTCTTATAAATTTGAACCATGAGTACAAAAGAATAGAAGAACCATTAGTGAGTTGTAAAAAATATATTATAACCTGGTTCAACCATGTAAATGGTTTCATAAATAGAATTGAATGAAATAATATAAATTGAAATCACATCTTCCACGATATCTGTAATTTGACACATCACGAACAATGTTTTTATTCCTTAAATAAGTTGTAGAGGAGAAGAATAATGATGAGGAATTTTCCATAAGCACGATTACATAGAGAATATACATTATTTATTGAGATTTCATGCCTCTTGTGTAAGGATATATGAAGAAATAATAAGGAAGGAACTCAAAATAATAGAGAAATTGAGAAATCTCTTTCAAAAATTCTGCAGCCTAAGGGCTATGACACATGGTTTTAGAAAATATTAAAAAGAGAGGGTACAAGTGAAACCCATCTAGAAATGAATCATAATAAAGAGAAGATCATGAATAAAAATTAAATATTTACATGGAATGGAAATGTGAATGTTATACCACATAAAACAGAACATGAATGGAAAAAAAGAAATTGAGAATTTTCTTACCTTGTAGAGTAACCCTTAAAACATGATGGTTGGGACCTTGGGTGCTTGAGGAAACCATGGGAGGGCAACTATGAAGGTAAAGAGGCCATCTAATCATTGAGGAGGAACTGGGAATGATTTTAAGGAAGGAATGTGTTCGTATTTATAGAAAAGTAAGGTAATATTTTAATGATTTCCAAGGGACACCTCATGGGTGGTATTTGCAAAACCATGGGCTTGCCCATGATATTTTCCCATGTTATAAGTCTCTTGGGACACCACACATCTTATTTAACTCTACACAAGTAGACCAGATTTATGACATCATTATTATATCATTGATGATGTCATTAACACACCGGATCTAAAATCAGTATTTTTTACTATTCAACAAAAAATCAACTATTTCAGAAAAATTCCCAAAAATACCACATAACAATTTATCGACGTCTATATTTCAAAAATGAATTCCATTTTTTGAAAATTGTTTTTTAAATATTCTTAATTTTATATTTAAATAAAATCATACTTAAATCTAAAATAAATTTTTTAAAAACTATAACTACTTTTATATCACATGGAAAAATTAATCAATATTCTATTATTTTAAAGCCTTAGGAAAATAAAATAACAATACAATTTACTATTCACCAGGGTCATATTACTATTCATATCATTTTCATAAGGGTATGCTACTATTCATCAAAAAAACAAGTTGGTTCCAATATACTCCAAATAACATACTGAACAAAAATGTAGAACACAGTTTCTTGAAATTCAAAACATAGAAGTGGAGAAGTTATGTTTTAAAGGCTAGTTAAAAATTTATGCTTAAAAAAGTTCCATGCATTTCTATTTATTTTTTGAAAAAATGGGGTGTAACAAATAATCATTAAATAAATTTATATTTTAATTTATAGACATGTATTATATTAATTTATTTTTAATCATTACTTACTGAATATTATTTAAATTAATAAAAATGGATAAACATTTTGACCATTAAAAATGTTTTCAGAAAAAATGTGTTTTTAAACCCAAAAATAAACATAAAATAAAATAAAATATAGTGATGATAAAAATATAATTAAGTGTGTCAAATATAACCGATGATTTTTTATATTACATTATGTAATAATAAATACATAATGTGACTTTAAATTAATTAATTTATTTAAAAGAAATGACATTTCTAAACAAATCATTATTTTTCACTAATCAACAGAAGTCAATATTTTCCAAAACCTCAAAAAAATATTCCAAAATATTAATATTGATTTTATGATATAAAAAATGAATATAACCTGTTAAATAAATTTTCTATTTATTCTAGAAATTTGTTTTTATATTTTACCATGAAAATCAATAAAAATCATTTTTAATTAAGCCATATTTCTAATGAATACAATTGTATAACTACATTTTAGTTTACTATTTAATCATAATTTATCCTGAAATTTGTATAGAGCAATAAATATGTATATATGGTTCATAAATTCGTTAATCCTATTTATACCCCCAAACATAATGGCTATGTTATAACAATCATATACTTCTATGGCCAATTTTTTTACTGTTGCATGTTGAATTCTCCATTTAAAATAATGTTACACATTTAAACTATATGGGTGTTATAGTCATCCCACGAGACACTAAAATCATTAAAAAAAAACATTGGAATGTTCTCTAATAGATATATTGTAAATTCTAACTAGCAATTTTGTTGATCATGATATGTGATGATCATGGTAAATTATGTTCCAAGGACTTGTTTCCCAGATCTCCAAAAACTGGAGCTCAATATTAGTCCTCCTTTAGATATAATTGAAACTATTATACTATGAATCATTCATAATACTTTAATATAAAGAGTTTTAGGTTATATTATTTTCTAGATTCATGAATATAATGATGTCGGTTGAGTTTGTCAATCTGGTAACAATCACATAAATTACATCATTCGTTAGAATATTTTTGACTAAATTCATGAGAATGTAAAAATTGACATTCACATACATTCATAATGGTATATAAAGGATTGAAACATAAAAATTTCTTTTAATGTTTATTCTTTATCTGTTTATAAATGTAGAGCATTAAAACATATTCATTGACTATTTCTTCCAAACCATACCACAAAAAGGGACCTTAGTGAAGTGCCAATATTTATAATTTCTAGATAAATAGTCCATTGTAAATAGTGATATGTGGAAAATTTTATTCCAGATAATATCGAGGAACCAAAATAACGTTTTGAGGATGTAACAATAATTTACCATATTTTATCCATCTTTAAATAGTCTCCCCACCAATGTATTGTGACCTCATAGTTATATAATAAGGGTCAGATCCTCGATCATCGTTCAACTATCAACATTATTCGGATCCAGGGTGAATAAAAATAAAACTATAATCGAAGAAATCTTGGTACATTATAGATACACATTCTCAAGCATCATCATCACCTGCCACCGATCATAGGTTCTATATCCTATAGATTATTTGATTAGTGAATTTTTTTTATTATCCATAAAAATCCCTTTATGCAGTGTATAAGCTATATTAATGTCAAAAATCATATGATATTTAATACGTCATCACCATATGAGAATAAAATATAAATATAAATAGATTTGTCTCAATCATATATGAATTGTAAATATAGTGATATTTTCATCAAATAAATAATTACTTTTTGTTTTCGGTGCATTGAATTCCATATAACATTCCAGACTATGTTTTATATAATTCATTTTACAAAACCATAACTATAATGAGGTATATTGTATTACACTATCCCTTTATAATAGAAATCACCCAAAATAGATCATCAAAATATTCCATAAATTTATCCAATGGTTTTTGAAATGTAAGTATAATTGTCAATGTTGGTCTTGATTTTTCCCTAAAAATATTCTGGGCATTTTATGTTTCATTATAATTGAATAAAATTCCTCATAAAAGATTACATTATGTTGGAATTATTTTAAAATACAATAAACAAGTGACATTAATGACCTTATATTATAAGGATGCTCTTTATAAATTTTATTTTGTAGTTTCTATTAGATAGAAGATTAAATAAATTTCGGATATACATATATTACATTCTCTAAAATCACATGTTTCTAGAAACAAAATTATCATAGACATTAATAAAACAAACATAACGTATCATAAATGTAGTGTTCCACATGGTTGTTAATATCATCTGTATCTATACCTAATGATCAATTTACTCTAAGAATACACAACAATATCATGAGAAATTTCCTCTATAAAGGAATAAAGATTTCATTGAATGAATAAAATCCTTTATTTTATGAAAATTTCTAGTTAATTTTTTAGGCCAAGGGATATAAAAATATATTTATAATGGTTATAATTACTTCAAATATCATCCCTCATAATATCCTGATACAAAACTCATAGTTGTTGATTGGTTGATATGAAATCAATCACAGATATTCATTTTTCTCCCTCAAATTTTTTAAATTATTAAATGATTCATTGATGAGGATACTGAATAATTATCATAACCTAATTTATGTTAAAATAATAAATAAAAATATAAAGGTAACTATATTACTTATTCATTGAAAGTGTCATATTATCCTAGGGTGACATATTAGGTAAAATAAGTAATTTACATTCAATCTCTTATATCATTACCTTTACTTACATATATTTAATTTATTTAAATCAATATACTATAAATTAAATAATTTTTTTTCTTAAATAAGATCAATATAAAATTCTCTTTTCTATTCAGGTTTCATGTTGGATAAATTTTTAGAGAAAATCATCTTGACATCATAATATAATTACCAGAGAATTAAATTCCATATCATCGTTATTATAAACTGATAACAATACTACCAATTGATATTAGATAGTTGTACGGTCCAAAAAATTCCGCAAGGGGGAAATCCAATTACCCCAAGAATTTTGGAAAAGTACCAAATAGGTCTGTTCACCGTCTCCCAGCAATAGTACGTGGCCGGTCCGGTGAACTGCCCCACCCGTAGATGATGACGTTCGCAAAATGGGGGTGGAGAGCCTATGCGGGCGCGAACTAGGAAGACCGTTGGTGAAGCCAGGCCAATCCACCACCGCGAACTGCGCCAACTGGCCAATGTCATGTGCTTCGTCACTTGCAAAATGGTGGCAGAGTGCCTATGCGGTCGTGGACCACTGTCGTTCACGGAATAGAGGCGGAGTGGTGCACATCTGCGGAGAAATTCCATAGATCTCTGTTCAAAAAATCCCCTGTTTACTGAGCCATCTACGGGTGGGGATTCTTTCATGGGCTTCCGCAGAATTTTCCCTGGGCCCATCGATACTGCATATTTGAGACTCTATAAATAATCACCGAGGGGAACCAAAAAATACACGGAGGAAGGACGGGTGAAAACCCGTGGGGAGATGCTGGAGAAATCGCTCCCAGCGATAATGATCCGCGACCATCCGCAGATCCCATATCATTCGTGGATGAACTCTTCCACATAGGGGAGAAACTAGTTATTGAACCACATGCGGCCAGCTTCTCTATGTCCAACCCCTCCACGAAGCAGTGTCGTTTGAGAAATGGAGGCGGAAACCCCTATGCAGGCGCGAAGTAGGACGGGCGCCAACCCCTCTGTGGACACTCTTCGCCGATGACCATCTCCTCCACGACCATCCTTCGCGGACAACCTCCCTCGCAGACAATCTCCTTCGCGGCCATTACCTTCCCGGCCCGCTCCCTCGAGGAATAGTCCTTCGCAGCCTGCTCCCTCGTGGCCAGCTCCTCCACGGACACCCTTCGGGGACAACCAAACCGCGAACAACATGTGGCCAGCCCTATGCGGCTGACTCCTTCGCGGACAGCAACTCTGTGGCCGTCTCCTATGCGGCCCGCTCCGCCACAACATGTCCCTCGCGGCACTCCCATACATAAAACCTCATGCACTCACTGCTCAATACCGCTGGGGTTGCGCCCCCACGCCCCTGCTCACAGTCATCACTGGTCCCTTCACTCCCGTCACTGACCCCAACAAAAAAGGAGAGTCCTACCGCGGACTTTTCGGGCGGGGTCAACAGTATTTTACATTTCACCCTTCTGCCGCCCCCACATCCGTCCTATACATTCCATGATTTGAGCTTCCCCTCATGAATCCCATATAACCCCATTTCCTAGCTCCTTTTGCTATGATCATCCAAAAGGGTCTGCCCTTGTGTATGTCCCACAACAACCATTTCTAGGTATCTTTTACCTAGTCATCATTAACACATGACATTAAATTGTATGACCCTTGTCCTGAACACATGACGTTAAACTGTATAGCCCTCATCCTATCCATACGACGTTAAACTATAAGGAAACAGTCTTCTCTACATGACTATAAACTGTATCATTCCCTCTCATTCAATAGTTGGATGCCTCTTTCTCCATGCAAGATATGCCTTATGCTACAAGCATAAGATGCCTCATGCCATGTTTACAGTGGCATAATTTGAAGAGCGCTGGAATCCATTCAAGCATTCCATCACTCCACCCCACACATTTTGTGTCCTTAATTCAGATCTCCATCCTCTTTCATGTCTAAAGGGACCCCCTAATGGCCTGGCCTCATGCCGCCTTGGCTCACCTCCCGTCCTAGGCCAATGCCCCGAATGACTTTTGACAACACTTTGAGTCTGGTCATGTGTTTAGAACATGGCTAGTAGTCGTCCCTCATTTGTTTTCCCCATTTTAGGCTAATTTGATATGAATGTTGTGTTTCAAACATGGTCAATAGTTATCCTCCATCACCATGCCACCCTCATTGTGTTCCGAATGTCGGGCATTTAGTTCACATTTTTCATCTCCCTTTCTTCAGAATAATTCCAACGCCCTTAGAGTTATCTCGCTTGTGCACTTGCGCATTGGCATTGTCCCCCATTATGTTCCTCAACCCACCAATGGGTTGGGATGCCATCTAGTCCAGACATCCGAAAGTCACAATGAGCTTCTATCCCGGAGTAGGCCCCGACTTTATGGGTCGCCCTCATGCTAAGCCCCACTCCACTTCTCACGGACACAACTTTCGCGACTTGGTCCTCTGGTCCCTACCACCACTTGTATCTCACACCGAGCATGAATCATGTGGGATTAGAGTAAGTATCGACAAAGACATCCCTTTATAGGCCTCCTTAGAGTGTAAGCCCCAATCCATCGCCCTGGGACTCCTAAGAGTGTATGTCCCAATCCATCATTCTGGGATGCCTCAGAGCATTAGTCAAAAGCCAATGTGAACTACGAGGACTTTAATTCCCCACCACAGGGATACGTAGGAAGCCTCCAAGAGGTTCATGCCCGATCACCAATAGACCCCCAGGTCCACCTTCACATTGGTTCTCTGACACTCCCCTTTCGAACTACATGGACATAGATCCATGTCCCCTAGGCATGGTACATAGGAAGCCTCCATGAGGTTCAACCGCACTACTAAAAATATGGCTATTATCAGTGCTAAAAATGTCCATTAACAGTTCTAGAAAAACTGATGATAATGTCGGCGAAGATAAAGGGGGGGGGGGGGGGTCCCATTTATCAGTGCTCCAAAAAGCACTGATAAAGACCCCTTTTGTCGGCGCTATTTTTTGTGCTGATAAAAATAAAAAAAATTACTACCAATCTAGTGGGCGGGGGGGGGGGGGGGGGGGGCTTTTTACAGCGGTTGAGACCCCCTTTATCAGTGCTTTCAAGCACATCCAGCACCCTCCCACACCTCCTACACCCTTTATCAGTGCTATCCCTTTAAATCACCCTTGCACCCGCACCATTTCATCCACCCAGATTTGATCTCGAGACCTCCCACATGTGAAACTAAAGCCTTTTCCACTACCCTATATTGATTTGTTCTCTTATTCAGGATATATCTATTTATTTTTATATATATTTCTTTATATTTATTCGTACAGTAATATATAATTATATTAATATATATAGTTATATTAGTATATAGTAGTTATATAAATAATCATATAATATTATTTTAAATAAAATGGATATTAGTTATTATTTAAATAAATCTAGTATATTTTATATGATAATATGTTCAATTGTTTATTTAAAAAATTTAATTTTTAGGTGTGAATATATAAAAAATATGTACATATAGTTATATATTTGATTATAAATAGAAGTTCTTTATAAAAAACGATAAAATTTCAAAGACATAATATGAATATGAATGTAATACCTTGGAATAAATTTAGTCCCCACCAAAAAAATACAATAATACCACATTAAACGAGGCTGAAAATCCACAAAATGTTAAAACATCTGGGTACCCCGACTAAAAACTCAGTTTTGGAGGCCTTCAGGGCCTCATTTGGTATCATGAAATTCATGATCGGGGTCCCCCTGGATCACAACGATGTGGAGCTCATTGCAGGGTTTGATTTGATTGTGGTAGAGCTCAAACGGACACCCAGATCAAAAGTTATGGTCGTTTGATGTTTGAGTTGTGTTTTCAACATATTTTGGATCTTTTTTTAATTTTTTTATTCTTCAAATTTCTATTAAATGACTATTACTCCATAATAATTATCAAATTATTAATTAAAAATATTTGTTTTAATTTTTTAAGAATCAATTTTCACTAAATATCTTATATATATTTATTATATTAAGTGTAAATGTACATTTATTCGTATCTAAAATATATTTAAAAATAATATAGTATATTTATATCAATATAACTATATAAATATATTTATATACTAACATATTATTTAAATTTTTCTTAAGTAGACCCTTTATCAGTGCTACTAAACAAGCGCTGATAAAGGGGGTCCCTTTATCAGCGCTAAAAAAGCACTGATAAAGGGGGGGCCTTTATTAGCGCTAAAAAAAGCGCTGATAAAGGGGTACATTTATCAGCATTTTTTTAGCACTGATAAATCCCCCCACCCCTTTATCATCGCTTTTTCGTTAGCGATGATAAAGGGGTGGTGCTGGCCTTGCCCAATTTTATGGTAGTGAGCCCAACAAATGGTCGATCCGACTATCTTCACATCGGTTCACCACGCCACTCCTAGTGCCGCCTCAATGAGTTCCAACTCCTTGGGGTCATTAATCCAATGAGGGATGGTAAAACTCAGGAAAAAATGATTCTGAACCCCTGCGTTCAGCTGACCATTTCCAACCAGGAGAAATTCGGGTATACTATGCTTGGGTATAAACCAAAGATTCGCGAACATATGAATACGTCTTAAATCTATAAGAGAGTCCTGGAACAGGCAATAATTCCCCCCAAAATGGTGCGATGAGCCCGAGTTCCCATCCTTTGGAATAATGTGAGTTCTTAAGCGTCACTGGTCAGACCATCCGGAGAACGCCTTCCTTTTGAAAGCATGTCCATGCGTCATCGGATACGGAATCGTTGGGCGTGTCGAGACACACCCAAAACAATAGTCTAATCTAAAAATACAAATGATCCTTTGATAATATTATATTGATACAAATTTCTATAAAATATATATAATTCCATTAGAGGATGCTAAACACACTTGATAGTAATAAAAATCCATGATGTATTTTGATGATATGAACCAGACCACTCCTAGAAATAGATCTATAAAATCTATCTCTAGAATTATTAAATCCAAAATAAAATATGCACCATAAATAGTTATATAAATTATTACACAGTTAATTCTAGTACACTCTCATTTCTCAATAAGTGTTTTGATTCTCATAACCTAAATAATCATTTCGAGATAAAAACACATAAGATTCACTAAATAGTAAAAAAATAATATAATGTGATTCTATTATATCATAAAAATTGTATATAGATTTTGACTTAATAAGTATACTTCCACACACCATCAAAATACCTAATTCATCCTTCAAAAATATTTACGCTTCAATATAGAAATGCATACTACATTTGTAAAAAAAATTCATTTCTTCATTTTTATTGTGTCATTAACTTTATTATCAAGGTGTTCCAAAAAATACTATGTCACTTAGTTATAGGGTTGATAATGATTTTTATGAGATATATCCATCTATTAATTTTATGAATATGACACATTGGATCTATTTATACTACACATCCTAAGATTGATAGTAAAATAATAACATAGGTGCACATTTGGGGAAAATTGTACGATATCCATAAGTTTTCATTAAAATATATTTTTTAATTA
This sequence comes from Viscum album, assembly GCA_963277665.1. Classification (NCBI taxonomy): domain Eukaryota; kingdom Viridiplantae; phylum Streptophyta; class Magnoliopsida; order Santalales; family Viscaceae; genus Viscum; species Viscum album. The sequence goes on along the minus strand of OY728129.1, from coordinate 880,040,245 downwards.
TCCAATTATATATATTTAATGAAAACTGGTATTTCTGTCCAAAACATGGTAAAAGGAACTGATCTGGTTGATTAGTTAACTTATATCGATCTTCCTTGAGCATAAACATCCCTTTTTTTGCTTATTTCCAACATTATATCTCCCACTTATTCCTGTACAGATAAACTATTTCCACAAAAATTCAATTGGTTATAGTGACACATTTTTCCAATATGGTCACTTTATTTACCATATCGGTACAATTATCAGTATAGAATGTATCTACATCAGTTAAAATTTCATATTATTTCTATCCCCAATGATATGTGATCTCATTTATCTGTAGTAGTGACCTATTGGGAAATGTGAGCTATATTAAAAACAATATTCTATAGTATAATAAGGAAATATTTTATTTCTTGTGAATAAAAAATATTTCATCATTTTATCTACATTTTTTGTATATGGATTTTTTTTTCAACCAATCCCTCGAACACTTGAACAATATGTTCTAGTGTTCTTTTATAAAAAAATAATTATTGATAATAAAAAAATTCTCAAAATTAAGAATCTATCATTACATTGATATGGTTTAGAGTTCATAGAAAATAAATGATCTATTAATCCAAAAAAGCAATGACTCTTTGTTTATCAGTCTTAAACCCACTAAATATTGGTGGATTATACATTTCAAATACCATTGAAAAATTTCATGAATTGTTTTCTGGATTCTCATTATATTCTCAATAGCATAGAAGTATTGATATATAATATTTTCAAGATGATAATTAACCCGTATTTCATTTTGAATAACATTGTAATACACATTCTATTTTCAATTTCATAACTGTCTCATAGATTCCATAATTTTTATAATAATAAAATAGAATAATAATAAAACACTATAAATAACTATACTGATGACATAGGATATTGAAAATCATAAAAAACCAAATCATCACAATATAATCCCAACAAGTAACAAATATAACATTGTTCATGAAATTCAAGAGGTATATCTTTCTTCTAATAAATTATACTCTCTAATTATCAGCTAAAACCACAATAATGAGGTGATGAAACTCATAAATTTCCATTTTATAACATTATATAACCTAACTACCATGATATAAATATTGTCTATAAAAATATAATAGTTATATATTTTAATACTCTACATTTATGTTTTTAAATTTCATAAATACATAAACACCATCCTAATAGTAAAACTCTACCTAAATTATAACATTGTTAACCTCTAACCACTAAATCATTAATAGGTATATACATGAAAGTATCTTAACTATAGTTGATGTCCCAAGTACACCAATGAATAGAAATAATTAGTGGGGGGATTTTGATCATTTCAGAGGATTTAACCTATTATATAAGAAACCAATATGATAAAACAATATAAAACCTATATGTTACTATATTACATGTGATATAAAACCAAAAAACTTGAAATAAAAGAAAAAATATGATTCATAGTGGTAGTAAAATGTATTTTACAAAAACACTGAATAAAAAAAATTAGATGTAGTGAAACTGATAATAAATTATACAGAGAATCAAATGTAGGCATCACCAAGAACCAAAAATCATAACACATAACATTGAATCACGAGTTATAACTAGTGAAATATGAATCCATACCATTACATATACCATAAATAATAATGTCTATATCTGTACCGAAGTTCATATGATGGTTGTGAGAATATAAACATATTTTTACATCCAGCTAAATAATCTGAGGAATTACCATGGTACAAGAAATAATAGTAATAATATATATAATTCATATAGGTGTAGGTAAATATTGATCTATATAATTTTACATAAAATCTATAATCAGGAATATAAAATTAAATTATTTAAAATACACATATAGACCCTCATTCCACGGTAAAAATGGTTCATAAAAAATAAATTTTTTAAGAATCATGTCTGTTATTTCCACTTGGAATTACCATTCATTATACTCTCAGATATATTAATATATCATAGAGGACATGGCCAATACTATTGAGTTTTAACTCCTCTACAATATCAATTCATTAAATATTCATAGATATGTGATCCCTAGATTTTAGAATCATCCATTTATGGATCGCTAAAAATTCCCATAATAAGGCAGTCCAGAACTTATAGTTGTTATTATGTAACATGATCTTATTGAAGAATAAATTCATTATACTATTGTTTTTATGTTTTTAATTAAACACATAGTCCTAATTTTTAAATATTAATATTTTTAATCCATAAAAGTGTGATTCTACATAAAATTATTAATAACTATTTTTCAATTGAAAATATAACTTTTCTCAATAATTAAAATTAATTAATTTTTTTAGAAAAATAGGATATATTGGGAATCCATGTAACTTTTAATGAAAAAATATATATGATAATACCAAATGAATGATATATATGATATTTATCCATACATTATATCTATATTTACCAACCAAAACATATAAAAACAAGTCCTAATAAATAAATTTGGTAATAAAAATTATGCTCTAGGGATTTTCCAGAAAGTAAATGAATAGTTCTATAAGGAAAGTGAGAAAAAACATTACTTTATTATATAGATAAAATACATCAATATCCATTAAAATAATATATGTATCAAACACTACCACCAAAATTCCATGATGAGTCCTCTAGTTCAAGAGGCTAGAAAATTTATTTATAAATGTTTATTTCAATAATGTTATGGGGATATTAATTTCATTTTCCATTAATAATTATTGTAATATCATAGTAAGGGTATGTACTTTATCTTAATCATGCACCAAAAGTATAGGTTACAATGTCATTAACATCATAACAAATTTTTTGGAAAACTATTGGCCAACAATGTGAAAATTATTGGTCCCATGTCATACATGTTCCTTTGAAATCTGAAAGTTTTACCATAACCACATGACAAATATGTCACCACACTACATCATTCCTAATATATCATTGAAAAATTATAAGACTACCCCCACATTAATAATAGTAAAAAATATTATAGAAAAAATACTAAAATAAAACAAAGGGTACACCATTGGTGATTTGACATTGTAATATTTATTATTATTTTCTGCTAGATGTTCCCCACATAGGATTGAATTTAATCATATTATTATGTTAATGGTGGTTCCTTAACAATATATATAATAATTGATTTGATAAACATTATATATCGATTGTTTTTATATTTTTTATGTTTTAATGTGAGGAAATCATTGTTAAAAGTTTATTAAATGATGATTTGTAAAAATGTTTTCTGTTTGATCATGATGCAATATTTCTTCCGAATATATTTATTGAATTTTAAAAAATCGTTATGTTGTTTTTTTATTAATAATGTTCCTAATTCTATGACATATATAAATGTTTCCTTTATTATTTCACTAATTACCCAATTTGTCTGATCTTATGGTGAGTATTATTTTATCCCATATACTATATTGCATCCTGTAACATGTTCAGTCAATTTTATTCCAACATATACTGGGATTGTAAATCACTATATATTTTATATATTTACTCTAGTTACCTAATGTTTTAAGTAGGTTAAAATCAATGTATATAAAAGTATGATGATGTATTTTAATATATTATTATCATGTTATATATCTTGATGATATAATATGTACTGAGTCCCCTGAGAAACAAAACATAGTAATCTCTGAATGGTTTTTGTATAATATATTAACAGTTTTGAAATATGGATTACATGTATTTTTGTACATCAAAATTTGTGGTTGTGGTGAAATATAAGTTGGATCAATGGAAGAGTTTAGTTATTTTTAATAATTTTGGAATGTAGAAAAGGTCAACAATGAAAGTTATTTATATCATTTAGACCAAGAGTAGTATGATTTATATAATTGTTTTGACCATATAGATTCATAAACATCTATAAAATTATATTGAGTCATATTATAAGACATCTATAGTTATTGTTTAATATTTTATTAGAAAATAGTGTTATGGTAAGTTTTTTAAATAAAAATATTTTTTCATTTATATATTTAAATGACTAATCCTAAATAATTATTTTAAGAATTTAAAAAGTATAAATTTTTTACTTGTATAAATAGTTAATAATCAATTAAATGTTAATAATGAAATAACATGAAATATTAATTTAATCAATCCTAATAATATATATTCTTTTTATTTAAAATAATTTTCCATATTATAATTTGATTACATTAAAAATAATTTATTAATCTAAATATTTTATTTTCGTGAATTTATTTTTTTGTTAAACCACTGTAAAAGTTATATTAGAGTGATGTTTTTAAATTTTTATCTACAGTTTGTGACTTCTTTATTACTAATATAAATATATAGAATTTAAAATTATCATAAAATTTAGGAAATCCTCATGGGAATAACATGTTATTAAAATATATAATTCTATAATTTTGGAAAATTATGTATTCAAGGATGAAAATAATAAATTTAAGAATAACATTCATGATTTAAAATAATATGTTTGAATAGTGGGAATCATGGATATATTTTAATGTAATTAATTTTTTTTAATTATGTGTATTTCAATAGGTATTTCAATGATTCCATTTAGTGTTGTATTTCATTTAATGTAATATAACACACCTTTTTTTAATTATATACTAATAAATTTTAGTTTAGTCGATATTATTCAAGCATATTTGGAAAAAATAAAAAATATATTAACATTTTAATAAAAAATACCCCATCTCTTATCCATTGGTATATCACATCCCATGAACCTATAAAATCCTAGATACTATAATAAACCTCTCAATAAATCCCATATAATATCAATAATCCCCTATTTTGTCTAAGAATACACTACATAATGGAATCATGTTTAATTTTATACTGGAACCTCAATATCAAGGTAATGCTTTATAATCATAGGAATTCCATTTTTAATTTGAGATTTAGTAAACACAATTTTTTTAAACACATATTATATATTATTATATTTTATTAAAATAATTTTATATCACAACATTGATTCATTATTAATGATATATAACTACATTCTCAGTCATCAGAACCTTTTTATAAACTATTTGAACAATAAATAAGGGGTTTATAAGGAATTTTCTCAGTTCTTAATATTAATTCTTTTTCATGGAATTATTTAAATAATAGAAATATTTGGATGCCATGATTCAATTATCAAGGTAAATTTATCCTTTTGAATAAAAAATTTGTGTGTCCAACCATTACCGAACAAAATTGAGTTTTTCATAACTCATTTCAACCAAAAAATAATAGTTCCATATTTCGTTCTTTATATTTTCAATATGAGATTCCATTTATAAAAATACATTGAAAACTCAATCAATTTACTAAAATTATTTTCTGAAAATAATAATAATATTTATCCCTTACATCTGATATACTTCAAATTCTATATCACTAAAACAATTATGATAATCAACCCCTTTTTTTCTAATAAGTTATGTTTAAAAACTATGTTTATCTTCATTTAAATTATCCTCTCACAAGGTCTTTGGAAATTATTAATAACTAAAACTATATTTCTGATAATTAATTTTTATGCTTTAATATTTTAATAAAACATTAATATTCCATCATTTACCACTACCCTTTATAAAAATATTATAAACATTATTTCCCCTATTGAGGTTTAATGGATCCTAGGTGAATCATTATATTTTCATAAAATTACATCTTATTATAGGAAATAAAAAAAAATTTGTAACATTATTTATATAATATTATTTTTCATTTTATTTCTTTTTTATTATTTGACAATGTTAAAATATCCATCAAAATTACAAAATTAAAATGAAACATTCATTGTAATTTAAAATTTTCAAAACAATATTATCAATTAAGTTTTTCTAAATTGAAATTATTTAATGTCCTGTCAAACTCATTTTTTGAAGGAAATAAATTTTTACAATAATAGAGGACGTAAATAAATTTGGATAAAGTATTTTCACAATACAATTTTACACAACAGTTTTTTTTATTATAAACTATAAGAAAAAAGTACAACTAAAATAGTTGTTGCTAATATATTATATGACTGAATTATGATAACATTTGAGTTAAAAATAATAATAATAATTAGATATACAAGGAAAATGTTCTAAATAAATTATATAATTGTTAAAATTTTATTATTTCCACTGTTAGAGGATATAAGAGATTGGTCAAGACATGAGATATGGTTTTTATTACAATTTATGCACTTATATCATGATTTTACTTTATTTCACAGCTTCTCAATATCTCTAATAATATACTATGAAAATAATACTATTCTATTGTACATTCATTTTTGATGATTTTTTAATTTCTTTTACTTCCTTAGAACCTTTTACATTAGTCATTAAATTATTTATAATAGTTCTTTTACCATTATATTTTTTTTGAAGGAGTGTTCTTTGTCACTCTCTAAAACTCAACTCTTCATTCTATATTTTTAATAACAATTTTTCTCAGTATTATTGATTTTTATTCCATTATGAGTACCCTTTATCTCTTATTCATTTTATGGTTATTCATATATATAATCATAAATTCAATTATAACGGTTCAGTAAGACATAACCATATACACCTTAATCTATTTAGGTTTAGTAACCTCAATGTTAATAACAAAAATTAACGATATTTTGGAAGAAAATTTTATTTCTATATGTTATTATTTATTTTATATTGATGAATTTATGATTTTTTTCAATCTCATATAGAATTTTTATGTAGTGATATTGGTCATAGATTGAAGTCACATGTGGGTTTAAAAATTAAAATCCCTATAATGTAATGGGAAATGATCAATATATCATTAAATTAATTGTAGTATGCATGAACATGATGCATGAATTATTCACATTTTATGAAATGATCATTTCTAAACATATGTAATGTTTGAGAACAATATTATATTTGTTTTAAATTAAGGAGTGGTATTTTAGTACAATGATCAAATGTTTCATTGTTATTCATATTCTACATTTTAAGGAATTTTAAAAATATTCCCTCTAGTTTTTAATAATGATAATTTATATTTAATGTAATGATGATAGCTATTATCTCCAATGTACTTTATTAATTCATTTATAATTTTATTTACAAATTATTCATTTCTTTAATGGTATTTTATCCCACCATTTCATTGATGTTTATCCTCAAAAAAATATAATATATCATGTTTGTTTTTGTTATGTATAATAATCTTATGATGAAAGAACTAAATAATCTCGGTTTTTAATATATATTTTGGGGATATAGTATATTCTTAGATTCCAAAACTACAAATAACATGATTATTTTATTAGATAATATATTTAAAATTTCAGTTTATGTAAAAATTTATTAATATTTTTTAACTAATAAGATGTGTTGTTTTTTTGTGTCTCATCCATTTTATAATATATAGATAGCTATCGAAATCCAGATTCTTGTACAATTTTGTGTCCCAAGAACCTCGTATTTATCATATGCTATAAAATTAAATTACTAGAAATGAAATGTATTAGACTTTTATGTATCCTTGAGACATCTCAATTTTAATTACATATGGATCCATCCTTTAATTTCATATAATTAGTCTTTCAAACATGGAATATTGTGATATCTTATTGTTATATCATTACTTTATAGTTTTGGGACATTATAATATGTTTGTTTGAACTCACCCCTTTATAAGCTTGTGACCACAGATGTTGTACTTATTAAAATGACACATATGGTAAGGATGGACATCATGTACATGAAGCTAGTATGACCCACATAAATAAAATATTAAAGATACTTTGTGATACATGATTGTGTATGTTTGTCTTTGAAGATGGTGATGTCTTTTTTTTACCGAAGTTTGATCCATGAGTACACACTTTGAGGAGGGTATTTCCTATTACTAGTGCATGGAAAATTTGGTGACATTTCCATTATATATATATGTTTATATAATTTTAAATGTTCTAATTTAGGTTCATTTTTAACTAATAAATATTTTATATAGTGTTTATACGTTTATAATGATGTTTCTTTCTTCATTATTCTATTGAGATATGTGTCCTTTACGTGATTATATATTACAAATCCAAATATTATTTGTAATACGACTTCCCAATTATAGTTAATAGTCATGCATTATTTTAATTTTTCTTGGGTGGGAATCTCATATTACCTTAGGCCTGTGTGGGGCCCTAGTTTCTCGGGTTTTATAAATGTTTTATGAAGGAACGTTTTCCATTGGGATGAAGATTATAATTTTTATTCCTGAGATATCTAGTATGGGACATGTGGTAAATTATTTCAATGGATTATTGAGTATGTTTATTAGAAAAGGGAGATAAATTTAGGTTTATTGGTTTTTTTGTCAGACCCTGACCCGACTTATTGCAGTCACAAATATTTACATTTATATTTGAGTTTTTGGTTTCTTAAAGATAAAAAAAATTAATTAAATTAAAAATTAAATGAAAATAAAATAAAATAAATAGAAAATGATTTAACAATAATAATAATGATATTATTATTATTTATTTTGTATTATAAATATTATTAACGTAATATTAATATTATTTATATTGATATTATTATTATTATTATTATTATTTAATAAAAAATGGCGAAAAACCTATTCTACCCGAGCCCCCCCCATTTCCCTTACCCCGTCGCGAGCCCCCCTCCTCCTCTTCATTTTCCTGTGCTCACTTGGAGGCCAGGCCATCTCCCGCTCCGGCCACGCCATGCCTCCGGCAGGCCGTCTCTCCCCTTCGCTCTTACCCCTCCACGCTCGCCTGGGACCTCGCACCACCCTACCGTCTCCAGTCCCAACTGCCCAGCTGGCCCAGCCAACTCCACTCACCGAGCCCCCTTCCCTATTGTGCGACCACCACTGGCCGAGGCCCTCTGGAAAGCCACCTTCCTTTCTCCGGTGAGCCACCTCCGTTCCTCCTGTGAGCCATCTTTTTCCTTCACATTCCACTATTTTGTTGTTTTGATGGATTTCATGGGGGTGTATATATCTTGTTCAAACCCTTACATATTTAGGTGTTATATTTTTGGTTGATTAATTTTATTTAGGGTTTATCTTTTGTCCCTTATGGTGCGAATATAGTACAATTGATGTTTCTCCCCAAAATTCGGATATTTCGACACCGAAGGTAAGTGTTTCTGCGTATGACTGTTGTTTGATGAATTAATTATATTATTTAGTCAAATTGGAATACCCATTTATTAGTTTATTTGTTGTGAATGTAGTTTTAGTTGTGGTTTGATATGATTTCAATGTGTTTAGTAGCATGTTTATTTGATATGAATGTTTTTATTTTTTGGAAACCCATATTGAGCCTTTTGTTGTGTTTTATAAATTTTTTTGTGGGTTTATGATGTTTCTCAAGGGCTATGATTTTTTTTATCATATTATTTGTGTGTGTTTGCCCTTATAAGATGTTTTTGAGTTGGAGTTTGTGTTAAAAGTCTTGTGATACGACATCGAGTTGTATTATAAAATTATTAAGTGGTTTATTAAAACGTATAAAGTATGTGAAACAATTTTGGTTATTGTTTTGGTGTGATCCTTGGTGTTGTTTTATAAATTAAGAAAATGACTTATTTCATTGTGCAAGGGATGCAAAACTAGTTTTTGATTGAATTTTATATGTGTGAGTTTAAATTGGTTTATTAATGTGAATTTGGGTGTACATTTCATGTAATGTCTTGTTTCACCTCTTTTAGTGTTTTATAAATGGTAAAAATGATTTATTTGGTTTTTCAAGTGTTGGGAATTATATTTTCAAGAGAAATTATAGTGAAAATGTGTTTAGGTGTAGGTTGTTAAAGAGAAATGCATAATTTTTCATGTTTGAGATGTCTTGTATTACTAAATGTAAATTTGAAATGGTTTAAACAATGGAATACATGTTTTGGAAATGGATCCGTTTAATGTGAAGATTTGAAAAGGCCTTTGGGAATGGTTAAATTGATTATGTGCATTTATTTTATTATTTTAAATGAATTTTATGAGTTATAAAAGTAGTGTGAAATGTATTTTAAAATGGTTTAGTGTATGTTTGGGGTTTAAAGAGTATTTTTTGGGTAATGATTTTTTTATCTCTAACATTGAAGTGTTTAATAAATTTTTTAATTGTTTTATTAAATTATATGTGTATTGTGTTGGGCCTTACTTTGTTGGTTTTGGGCCAAGTGGTTCGAGGCATCCTAAATGTAAATTCATTGGGTAAGGCATATATATATATATATGCCCTCTTTCCACATATTCCCTCATAGCGTGGGGAATATGTGCGATGTAGCAAGGGGTTTGTATATATATGTATAAATGCATGTGCATGTATGCTCCAATTGTTGGTTTGAGTGGTCATCAAAAAATAGCGACAAGTTTGAGGTAGTTCTTGTATTACTATTCCATTAATTTGGTATTCATAATTTCCTGCTTGTTTTAAAAAATTGTTTTACATTTATGCTATATACTCATGCTATGAAATCAGGTTACGGTTTTTAGAAATTATTTTTACTTTGCTTTGGACATTGAAATTTATTTTTAATGATGTCAGTCTTAAGTGACCTTTTCGTGAGAAATTGATTTCCTAAGTGGTTTTGAATTGGTAATGTGTATTTCCAAATGTATTTGTCCCTTTGGACGGTTAATTGTAAAAAGTGTACCCTTTATGTCATAATGCCCATTTGGAAGCTTAAGAATGTTTTATGAAAAAGAAAAACCTCTCTTGTGGCATGACCCTTGATTTAAGAAAATGATTTTTTTGTTGAAAGTTTTATGATGTGCCTAACATTGATGTTTATAAATTGTGTAATGGGAAAGAAGGAGAATGTGATTAAGGAGGGAGAACGGTGGTGAGGGGTTGAATGAATTTTTGATAAAGAAAATGTTATGTTCATATATGTTTTCTTGATAAAGAAAACTCACCCCCACTTGAAATATAGAAAATTGGGAAACCTATTTATCTAGGTGGGTGACCAGGACTAGTATGCTAGATGACACGGAAGAGGTTCGTCCCAGTTTGACTAGTAGGATTGACGCAATAACACTAACTAAACAGATGAATTTTGGAGGGTCATGGTCTTCTAAGCCAAGTTTTTTCTGAGGTTCGTGGTTTCTAAGCCATGTTCCACCAATGTACGAGGTCTCTAGGTTCCCACTTGTTCTAGCTACCTATAGGTATTACCCAGGGTGCTCATTTGTGACATTCTACTTGTGATGTAACTTTCTTTTATGTTTTTTCGTACTCGATGTCTTGTTTGTGAAAACCATATTCTAATACAAACTGGTTTATTTTCATTTTTAAACATTAATCCATGCTTGGAACCTATTTTGAAAATGCTGTGGGAGTGAAATGCTTTACATGAAAATACAAACTCATTACTTGAATTTGAAAAGAAGGAAAAACATTATTTTATTTTACCTTATTTTAAAGCTTGCATGATTGGATTTCTTACTAAAGGTAGGGGCATAGGACGTGGTAACATTTTGTCATTCCTACTGAGCATCTCGGTGCTCACGCCTACTTTACTTTTCAGTTGTATGTTTCAGTCTTGGATCACTTTTGGGAGCGTGTGCAGTTGACGTACAGTGGTGATCCACAGGGTCACTTGAGGTATGTCACGTTGCTTTGTTTATTCCTTTTTCCGATGTCAAGTTTTTTAGTTTATTTTCCTTTATTTATCTGCTTGTTCAGTTTATATTCATTTATCTTAATTATGGGCCAAACCATTCTAAACTGGTTTATCTTGATGCATGGAACTAGTTGCCAACACATGGGGATCTGGAACGTCGTTCGGGTAATGTCGCGGACCGGGTCGGGCGCCAGGTCAGATGACGCACCAGCCTGGTTCTTGACAAAATGGTATCAGAGGAGGCCCTTGTTATTTGGGGTGTCAGTTAGGTTGGTGATTAGGTGTGTTGGGACTCAAGAGGTATGTGTGGGAAGTACGTCATGAACCCTTTCCCATCCTGAGACTCAAGTTTCCAGGGGTAGTATGGGATTTGAGTTTTTCTTTTTCTTGGTCTGTGTGGATGAGAGATGACAAGGGAAATGATCTGGTGTTACGCGACGAGCCTGCATAGAGTAGCGACCCATGTACGGCCTGAGTGCACGGTTAAAGATACTTCCTGTGGTGGATGCCCGCTCGGAGCATGGTCTGCTAATCCATGTTACCGGGTTGGCATAGCCACTAGTCCCTTATTTTTTTAAAATTTTGATATGAGTTATGTTTGACCATCATTTTGGTTTGTGTTAGTAGATCTCAACAAAAAATTAAGATGGATTTTTGTGATGGTGTTTTAAAAATGGAATATGGTTGTCGGAGTGGAAAATTGTTTTTGAAATAGAATTTTTTTTGGAATTTTAAATTCTGATTCTTCAATGATAAGTGACATTATCAAATTGGTTGGGAATTTGTGTATTGTGATAAATGGTCTATTTTGTAATTGATAAGTGTCTTGAATTGACCCTCGGTATTCTTATGAGTGATCACATAGGTTGAGGTGTGCATATGGAAAGTGGAGAAATTGGCGATGTGGGTGGATGGGTGCTTGAGCTTGCATAGGGATATGTATGTGTGAGACTCATGGGGTACAAATGGTGCATATTTAATTTTTTTGATTGCTGCAAAATGGGTCTCAAAAATTAATTTAAATATTTTTAAAAGTGGGTAAGCAGTTGTTCACTATTCTATTTTCGTGTTTGGTATCAATTTTCATGGGTTCTTGGTTATCACATACTAATTTGTGGTTGCAATAATGATTTGAGTTTGAGATTTATTTTGTGATTTAGTTGTACGATTTTGATTTATGATGTGTTTTGATTCAGATTTGTGCCTCTTTTTTTGAGTATGCTTCTAGGAAAAGTCCCAGAGGTTTCTATTGATTCTCTTTCAGTTATTGAATCTTCCTAGAATCTTAGCGTAGGGTGGAATTGAATTCTTTTCGGTTGTTGTCAATATTCTGTGGTGATCATGATCTATTGAAGGTAGCGGAATGACTTGGTAAATTCATTGGTGTTTTCAGGTTATTGGAAAATCCAAAATCTATTAAATTCTATGCTAGTTCTAGTTCATCTAAGGGTTCAACTTTGGATTTTGTGTGGGAGAAAATCCTAGCATCATTTCATGATGGTATGTCTTGGAAGGTGTTTAAGACCACTTCTAACCGATTGTTTATACCTAAGGAGGTGAAAGTGAGGAAAGAGGAAGAGATCGTGAGTGTCCAGTGAGTCCAATGGATAGTGAGGGCTTACGTCAGAAATTTTAAGGGGTTGATTCCCTTTTTTCCGAAGTTAGCGTCGTGGAATCAGTTAAAGTTTCTCTTGTGTGGGGTCTTCTTCCAGGGTTCCAGAATAGTTTCTTTTTGGTGTTTGAGACGGTTCCCCATCCGGTGATGGGAGATAATCGGAGGAACCTGTCTCAGAAAAGTCGCCTTGTCCATCCCATCCTCTATTATTTGGTCCACCATCTTGTTTTCTTCATGTGTGCTTAGTTAGGGTACTTTAAATTGCATTGTCATCATCCTCTGAAAGCTTGCTATCAGTGTGGCCATTTGGAAAAAATTGGAGAGGTTCCGCTACCTGCATCGTTAGCAGGAGTCTTGACTGAAATATTTCTGCTCCTGACTGCATGGAGGCATATGCTTCAAGAAATCAGAGCTCTACCCACATGTTTTGGAGTGAATCTATTCATGATGTCTTGAATCTTTGGGTGTTGGGAAAGATGGACTAACTTTTGTATCCATTGTTGAAATAGGGATGATTTAAATTTCTCTATTCAAACTTTTTCATCTTTGAAGTTTTTTTTCCTGTAAGAGGCACATAGGTCTATTTTTTGGTTGTGGTCTTTGTTTATTGAATACCACACCTTGGTTGTAAAAAGGCATGATGATCTCGTTTCATTGAAATTCTGATAGTTACACCTCCTCAAATATGTGATTTGATGTTTTTATCCTTATGGATGTGAGTCTCATGATTATTACCCCTCTCCTTTGGCTAGCTCCATGGGTGACCCGTTCTTGTTATTGGATGTGCTAGTTTTGGAGACATGCGTCTAGGGAAATAATGAATAGGTGTTTGGTCCACTACTCGGTTTGGGGACTTTTGTTTATGACCCCATGTGGTTGGGGGTCTAGTTAGGCAAAGAGTTCATGAGTCTATTTGTGCTGGGTTTCTCGTATTGGTCGGTGCTAATTGGATTAAGCTGGTCAGTTCTTAAATGGTTGGGAGACCCACCATGAATCTTTTCATGCCTTCTTCGATGTTTGGTCTGTGTGGCGGTTCCCTCTTAGATAATGTTAGCATTTCCAGAGTTGTCCCGTGCTAAGAGTCTCATTGTTGGTTGTTCTAGTTGGGTTCTTGCGATGGGGAGAACCCTCCTTGTTTCCCGATGGATTTTCTCATTGTGTTTTCCCTTAGAGTTGGTCGGGTGTGACTGATGGAGTGAAAAGTCACACCGAGCTCGTGTTTCGTTGGTCTCATTCAGTTTCAAACTCGAGTTGTTTCCTCGTTTGGCTGGGTGACTTTCTGGGGGAAGAATGTTTTTGTGGTGGGGAGAATTGTCACACCCCAACCTGACTTATTTCAGTCACAACTATTTATATTTATATTTGAGTCTTTTGGTTTCTTAAATTTTTAAAAAAAATTAATTAAATTAAAAAAAATGAAAATAAAATAAAATAAATGGAAAAAGATTTAATAAAAATAATAATGATATTATTATTATTTAGTTTGTATTATAATTATTTTTAACTTAATATTAATATTATTTATATTGATATGATGATGATTATTATTATTATTACATAAAAAAATAGGCAAAAACATATTCTACCCGAGCCCCCCTGATTTCCCCTACCCCGTAGCGAGCCCCCCCCCCCTCCGTTCGCCTGTGCGCACCCGAAGGCAAGGCGATCTCCCACTTCGGCGACGTCGTGCCTCCGTCCGGCCGTCTCGCCCCTCCGCGCTTTCCCGGGACCTCGCACTGCCCTACCATCTCCCGTTCCCATCGCCCAGCCTGCCCAGCCAACTCCACTCACCGCGACCCCCTACCTATTGCGTGACCACCACTGGATGAGGACCTCCGGCGAGCAAACATCCTTCCTCCGGCGATCCAACTCCTTTCTTCTGGTGATCCCTCTTTTTCCTTCTCTTTCCACTGTTTTGGTGTTCTGTTGGATTTCATGGGGGTGCACATATTTTGGCCGAACCCTAACATTTTTAGGGGTTCTCTTTTTAGTTGATTAATGTTATTTAGGGTTAATATTTTCTCCCTTATGGTGTGAATATAGTGAAATTGATGTTTCGCACCGAAATTCAGATGTTTCGACACCGAAGGTAAGTGTTTCCACCTATGAGTGTTGTTTTAGGAATTAATTCTGTTGTTAAGTTAAATTGTCATACTCATTTATCTCTTTACTTGGTGCGACTGTAGTTTTACTTGAGGTTTGATATGAACTCAATGTCTTTAGTAGCATGATTATTTGATATGAATGTTTTAATTTTGTTAAAAACCTTATTGGGCCATTTACAGTGTTTAATAAATATTATTGTTGGTTTATGATGTCACACAAAGGCTGCGAATTTTTTTATCAATTTATTGGTGTAATTTTTCCCTTAGAAGATGTTTTTGAGGGGGATTTTGTGTTCAAAGTCTTGTGATACTGCTTGGAGTTGGTTTATAAAATTATTAAATGGTTTATAAAAACTTATAAATTATTTGAAACAATTTTGGATATTGTTTTGGTGTGAACCTTGGTGATGTTTTATAAATTAATCAAATGACTAATTTAATTTTTCAAGTGATGCAAAACTAGTTTATGAATGAATTTCATATGCGTGAGTTGAAATTGGTGTCTTCATGTGAATTTGGGTGTAATATTCATATAAAATCTTGTTGCGCCTCTTTTAGGTGTTTTATAAATTGTAAAAATGGTTTATTTGGTTTTTCAAGTGGTGCAAATCAAATTTTCAAGGGATCTTACGGTGAAAATGGGTTTTGCGTAGGTTTTTAATGAGAAACGAAAAATTTGGCATGTTTGAGATTTTTTTTATTTTTAAATGTAAATTTTAATTGGTTTAAATAATGGAATACATGTTTTGGAATTGGTTCCGGTTTATGTGAAGATTTTAAAAGGACTTTGGGAATGGTTAAATTGATTATGTGCTTTTCTTTTATTATTTTAAATGAGTTTTATGAGTTGTAAAAGTAGTTTGAAATGTATTTTCAAATGGTTTAGTGTATTCTTGGAGTTTAAAGAGTGTTTTTGGGTAATTTTTTTTAGCGCTAAAATTGAAGTGTTTAATAAATTTCTTAATTGTTTCATTGAATTATATGTGTAGTGAGTTGGGGCTTACATCTTTGTTTTGGGACGCGCGTATCAAGGCATCCTACACGTACATGGATAAGGTAAGGAATATATATATATATATACATATTCCCTATTTGTTCATATTCCCTAATGGCACGAGGAATATGTGCAAAGCATCTAGGGGTGTGTGTATATATATATATATAAGTGCATGTGAGTGTATGCGGCAAGTGTCGGTTAGAGTGGTCATCAAAAAAATAGTGACTAGTTTGAGGTAGGTCCTCTATGCCTATTAGTTTAATTTTAGATTCATAACTGGTCTCTTGTTTTGAAAATATGCATTACATTTACGCTATATACACATTCTATGAAATTAGGGTACGGTTGCTAAAAATGAGTTTTTCTTGGATTTGGAAATTGAAATGTATTTTTAATGATATCGGTCATAAGTGACCTTTTCTTGAAAAATTTATTTCCTATGTGGTTTTTAATTGGCAATGTGTATTTCCAAAGGGATTTTCCCTTTTGGCCGGTTAATAGTAAAAAGTGTTCCCTTTATGTAATAAAGCCTGTTTTGAAGGTGAAGAATGTTTTATCAAAAATAAAAACCTCTCTTGAGGCACGCCCCTTGATTTTAGAAAATGATTTGTATGTTGAAAGTGTTATGACATTCCTAATGTTGATGTTTATGAATTGTATGACATGAAAGAGGTGGAATGTTCTTAAGGAGGGAGAATGGTGGTGACAGGTTGAATGGGTTTTTGATAAAGAAACTTTTATGTTCATATATGTTCTCTTGATAAAGAAAAATCACCACCACTTAAAATAGAGTATAATGGGAATCATGGGTATCTCGGTGGGTGACCAGGACTAGTCCCCTAGAAGACACAACATAGGTTCATCCCAGTATGTCTAGAAGGATTAAGGCAACAACACTAACTAAACATACAAATTTCTGAGGGTCGTGGTCTTCTAAGCCACTTTTTTTATGAGGGTCATGGTTTTTAAGCCATGTTTCACTGATGTATGAGGTCTCTAGGTTCCCACTTGTTCTAGCTTCCTATAGGGATTACCCAGGGTGCTCATTTGTGACATGCTTCTTGTGATGTAACTTTCTTTTCATTTGTTTCATACTTGATTTCTTATTTGTGAAAACCATATTATAATCTAAACTGATTTCATTTCCTTTTTAAACGTTAATTCGTTCTTGGAACCTAATTTGAAAATTCCATGGGAGTGTAATGAATTACATTAAAATACAAACTCATTACTGGAATTTGAAAAGAAGGAAAAAAATTATTTTATTATACCTTATTTTCAAACTGGTATGATTGGATTTCTTACTAAATACAGGGGCATATAATGGGGTTACATTTTGGAATTCCTACTGAGCATCTCAGAGCTCACGCATACTTTACTTTTAAGTTGAAGGGTTCAGTATTCGATCGCATTTGGGAGTGAGTGTAGTTGATGTACCATGGTGATCCACAGGGTCACCTGACGTATATCACATTTCTTTGTATATTCTTTTTCCACTATCAAGTTGTTTAGTTATTTTCTTTTATTTATCTTCTTGTTCAGTTTATGTTCATTTATCTTTGTTAGGGGCCAAAACATTCCCAACTGGTTTATTTTGTTTCCCGACACTAGTTTCCAGCTCTTGGGGATTAGGAACGCCATTCAGTTTATGTCGCGGACCGGGTCGGGCGCCAGGTCAGATGACGCAATGGCTTGGTTCCTATCATTTTGTATCCTTTCACTCAAATATTGATATCCTATTATTTGATCCTTATTTTTTGATATCAATTTCAATGTAAATTTGTGTTGGTAAATTTATCAAATAATGGATTTCATGGTTCTTTAAAAATAAAAATAATTATACTTCTGAATACATCATATATTACTTTTGTTTAAATATATTAAAATTTCATATCATATCATAATTTTTATTTTATGTGATAATTTCCAATGGATTCATGCTGCCTATAAACTAGATAGTGGTTACCCAAAATAATGGGAAGCTTTAAATTATACGATAAGAAAAAACATTGAATCCTCATATATTTCCATATGATATTATATGATGGGAAATATAAGATATAAGTTATCTAGGACAGTAGGATCATAATAAAATTAGACTCTATATTAGGATGTTCAAAATTTGTAATATCTAGGAAGGGATATTATTAGAATGGATACAGAAAAAGGAAGTCATCTTATTTTATGATCCCTTGTATATTAATATATTCACACATTTGTAATGTTCATTTTTCCATATTATTATTATTAATCTACGTAATGACTCATATGAATAGATTTATTTTTTAATGTTTGGAAATAATAGTTCATGATGATGTAGGATATATTATGTTCATCACAATTGGTATATCATGAATGAATAACGTGTGTGTTGATTTTTACCTTTCATTGGAATTAAATATCTATAGACCATAGATTGAATAGATTAGCTATAATATGTCAATGGTAATATTTTTTTATCAGTGTCTTCACTTTTAGATATTCATTGAAATTGATTCAAATATATTAGTTTATTATTATGTCAATGAAAAATATATGAAAATAGATAATGGGACCAATATATTATATTAAATGGTATGGGTTCATACGAGGATGAATATCAATGTGAAATTAGATATTTACAATATGGTAGAATTGTAATTTTTCTAGAAACTAATAATTGTATTTGGGTAATTTTACATAATGATATTATAAAAAGGGACTTCTTGGGCAACAAACTGATTTAATTCATTAAGTGTTGTTAAATTTATTAAGTGTTTAATAGGTATATCAGAATATTATTCTATAATATGAGAAATAATACTTAATTGGATTTATTGGTTTATCTAATTTATTTATTTATCACTTTATAACATAGTAATATTTGTTTATATAATTACAAAGATATACATAGTATTTGGTCTGATAAATAATGATGAGGATGGGAAAACTAAGTTACAGTCTTCTGGGAGTCGAATATTATTTGTTTGAATATTTAATTATTTATTCAAGTGAAATGATATTTGATTATTCCACAAATTTTGGAAATTTAAATAAAATAATAATAATATTTTTAATATTATGACATGGGGTATTCAATAGGTTAGTGAAATACTAAAGGGGATTTGTGAATTATTTTTACCCATGATCTATATGTACAAGACTATTGTATTTTCCATAAGAATGGGTTCACACAACCGTTATTAAATAAAATATTTGTATCCCGACACAATTCTACCATCCTAGTGACATTCTCAAGAATTATCCTTGTTCCCCAATCATTGAAGGTCCAAAACTTTCCTCTTCAGTGATGAGAGAACCATGATAATCCAAAATTGATTGTAGGGATTCCACGGAATAATTAATAAATAATGAAACCTATCAATGGGACATCAACACTATCATTCAAGGAACCCTTATGTGATGTCCTCTTATTTATGGTGCTTGTGCGGAATATTACTATTAAGAAGCTCCCATTAATTCCTCCACTTAAATGACTATTAGATAAGAATGATCAACCACTATCAACAATGAAGAAATTAATACATGACTATATATTTATTCATTTATGTGTGTTAATTATTAATTACATGTGAGATCATGTAATTATGGTTAATGGGAAAACTATTTTATATAGATATTATGAGAAATCAGCAGATTAATATACAAGGTTTTTATTTGGAATTCGCCTGACAATTTCTATTTTCCCCCATAATATTCAATTAGTATTAGAGAATAATCATGTTACTTATAATTATTTATTTTTAATGATAGGTACATGAATTGATTTCTAGATTCATTTATATACCAATATTTTTATATATAATTATCAATATTAAGATCAATCACCTTTATGTAACTGACAGCTGGTTAATGAATGAAGAACAATTGTTCCTATGATACTATCGCTGAGTGTGAGAGATTGATGATGGAATTTATGGTTAAATGGAATTTATATGGTTGTAGAAAGAGTTTTATATGGTTCACCACATCATGATTGGTCCCAAGATACACTGGATGATTGGAAAACATGATGTATTTCTTATACATCATATTAACCTTCCAACTGAAGTAATCATTTTTTCAATACACACATTTTATGAGGTCATTCATGATATATTGTATACATGGTCTCATAGTTTAAATAATAAATTCAAGTATATATTACTAAAAAAATTATATTGATGCATGATACTAGAACTGTGGGAGGAATAGACAACATGTTTCAATTTCATATACCACATACCACATATTTTTCTATTTCTGATTAAATCGTCATTTGTCAAGTCATTTGACTCTAAGTTTATCGTTTTAGATAAAATGAAATTTATATTGTGTGAAAAATAATATATCACGGTATACATAATTATTTTACATGATGATCCAAGGTAATACTGTATAAAATTAATTTTATTGATTGAAATTAATTATGAGTTAATTTTCACTACATTACCTGTATATACTAACACATTATGTTTGATAGGGTAATAAAATATAATTAAATGTCCAACAGAAAATGACACATTGTGTAAGCCATTAACACACTATATATATTACATAACCATTTAATTAATGTTCAAGGATCGATCAGGTACATGTATATGCTACAAGCCATTTAAAGAAGACAAAATTTCATGTTGAAATAAATTTAATGTTGGAACAATACTTGTGTGATGATCATATTTTATGTGGTGTATCCATATACACACCATTGGAACATAAATTACACACTATGAACAAATAATTTCTAGATGAATATAATATTATAGAATGAAGGAATCCTCATGATAGTTTAGATAGAAATTAATTATATTGATGTAGCTAATTAATTGGATTTTATTAATTAATTAAATCTCTCTATATATTAATATTATAATGAATTTAAATGAATTCTCTCCGATGTGAATATTTTTTTAATTGAAAATTGTAGATAATACTGAGACTATAGAGATATTTTTATTATTTGTTACTTTAAATATAATTTCCTCATATTTATTGAAATTATTATTAATACATAAAAATTATATAATGTGTTCCATCCTCCATTGTTTAAATATAAACCTACGAGTCTGAGGATTATTTTTTGTAACCTATTAACCGATCCTTGGGTTCCCATCACCAGAATGTGAGTAAATATATATTTAATGTTTAGATCTCCTAAATGAGTGGAGGAGGATCCAATTCAGATCTATGTCAGAACTAATCAAGAATATAAATATGTGAATGGGAAGAATGCTATATTCCGAGCCATAATATGGATAATGATTGAATTTCCCCAGTGGTCTATAAATACTTTATCATCCAATAGATAATATATTGATTAGATAATATTCATTAATATTCATTATTATTTATTTATTTTTTTGTTCCATGGTATATTATAAATATTGAATTTATGATTATCTAATTAAATTAATGAATAAAAAACATACAACATTGTATTAAAAAATAACATTATATATAGATTTTATCAAGATATAGATATTGAATTATTTGAAATACTATCAACATTAACTATAATGGGGGTTAATAAAATGGGAATATTTTATAAATAAAATAATGAGTATAATTTTTGAAATTAAATACTAATTCAGTATATCATTTCACTATTAAATTTATCATGAATAAAATAGTTTAAAATTTCATGGATAATACTTTTTTCAGGTTATTTAAACTAAATGGTTATTCTAATGAATGTTTTCCATTATCTTGGATGTATTTATATGAGGTTTTTCTATCCTTATCTGTTCATGGTATATATATACTGGAATGCATTGAGGAAATCCATGTCTAGGATTTTGGGATTGAGGAGTCCACTTAATAGATAAATGAGCTATAATCTATTAGTTTAAAATTTCCTCCAAACCTAGATACCATTATGTAGCTTGATTAACCATCATTGGGGTTAGGAGAAATGAAATATAAACCCTTTCCCCTAGATTATCCATGCGATAATGTAATTTGAATTCAATTATGAGGGATATATGGACACAAAAAAAATATTGGGAGACTAATAAATAAATTTATTACATAATAGTTTCAGAAATAAAGGAATGTTATACTAACTTATTAATTTTTTAATGAAATAATTATGAAATTATTATTGTGAGAAAACCTATAGAAGGACTACCAAATGGAAATCACCAATTTCTGTGAATTTTACAGATGATTACATATTATATTATGTGATGCGAAGAAATTATATATTTTGGAATCCCCAATATATGAGCCACTTGGTAAATAGATGAGTATGGTTGATGTATATCCATATCAAAAACACATATTAAACAAGGAATATGGACATTCATTGATGTTAACTTCTTTTACTAGTTAGATTAAAAATCCCCCGAAATGAATTCATCTGTTTGAAGTGTTTTCTCATGGAAATGATATTTATTATGATAAATTTAATCAAGAAATATAAGATATTACCAAGTAACTATTACCATTATTTATTTCACTACATACCACATCGTGGATTCATACGGTCAGGATGACGGACTATGTCCAGGGATTTGAAATCCTTCGATTTTTATAAATGTACATGTTGCAAAAAGATATCATTTTTCTATACATCATTAGGGCTTCTATAGTTTCATAATTAATAATAATTTCAGGTATATTGAGAATTATATTACAAAATGAACCATTATTATTCTCCATGTAGCTAGGGTGATGGTGTAACACCCCAAGATTTCATAATATCTTATCTCTTTAATGTAATTCAATAGCTTGTGCCACACGCAACACCGAGTTCAATTGCACCATGACTTGCAAAACTAGCCACTCAAAAAGTGGTTGTGAATAGTATTGAATGGATTTTGAATTTTATATACTCCATATAATTTTAGCATCCAAATTATGTGATTCTTAAACATAATATACGAAAAAAATCACATTTTATATAAAGGAATTATTTTCCAAAAAATTAAATTTCACAGCCTTTTAATGGAAAAACCTTTTTTAATCCAATATTTGACTTATTTATTTATTGAATTAGAAAAAACAAACATATTATTTTAAAGAATGTCATAAAAAATTATTTTGGATAAATGTTTTGTGTTTTTATTATAACTATAATATTTTGATGAATAATGAAAAATAATAATTTTCAAATGACTTTTTTTAATCAAAAATATTTATAGTGTTAAATTATAAATTTGAATGGTTTTGAAGTATAATTACATCATATTTTTATCATTTAATCCAATTATTGGCACTGTATGAAATTTTACTTTTAAAGTAAACATAAAAACTAATCAGTCATTTGATAGTTTTTAATTCTTAAAACCCTCTTTTTGGTTTTGACAACCTGAATTAATTTAAAACATAATTAATGATACTTCAATGTTATGAATTTGGTAAAATAGAAATTTATTTTGAATTTGGAATATCAAAATTATCTTGTTGTGTATTTTTGTTATTTTTTCTTAAAACATTCAATTTCTGATTAAGAATGAAAAATACTACATAGGAAATAAAAACTAACTTGTTCATTTAAATAATTTTTTAAATTTAAAAATTTATTTTCCAAATAGATAAAATATATATATATATATATTAGTAAAATTTATGTCATCAGAGTCATTTTATAATAATATTAGATATATAACGTTTTATTGAACCATTTTAACGCCTTTTTACCCAACTTCTAAGCACATTTTGCCACCTTCTAGGCACATTTGTAAATTTATATAAAATATAATTTTATAGCATTTTTGAATTGAATTTCAAAAATTAGAGTGACACAGTTTACATCAGTAAGTAAAATTTGGCTCAATATAATGAAAATATTTTTTGGTGAATAGTAACATTTGAATTATATTTATCACGATTAAAAGTTAATAGTGTAGTTAAAGGTAAAAATAATATTATAATAATATAATATAACCCAAACACATGTCCTAAGACTATTTGATATTTTTTCACCAATACCAACCTTAGGAAAAAATATGATCCTTTTTTATTCACATGGGATAGATTAAGACTTTTATTATATTTATTATAACAAAGAGTTAAAAGTGTTAAACTGAAATGTTAATAAATAAATCATTATTAATATATTCTTATACATCTGATAAATTTGACAATAAATACTAATTATAAAGATAAAACTATTTCATACATCATGGTATTTTATTTATAATTTTTAGACATTAAATAATTAAATTTATTTATGACACAATGAGGATGCTGTAATTACCTGATTAGCAAATGATTAAAAAAAATGATATTATAAATATTAAAATAAAAAAATTGAAAATTTTTATGACATCCACAAATTTTCACAGTGAATATGACATGTTTGGGTTGATTTAATGTATTTTTTTTGAAGTAATCAACTTTTTATGACTTTCAAACAAATAAAATACTAAATAGTGTAAAAATTGACATAAATGAGTTTTCAAAACAAATACTATATTAATAAATTATATAATATTACAAAAAATATATATTTTTTAAAAAAGGACTTATATAAGGATATATATTTAATTAATGGACCACTTGTGGATCATCATTCATTATATAGCATGTTTACTGAGCATTTATTTTAATAGTACAACAAGACATAACAAAAGTTAAACTATTTAACTTAGGGTTAATTATAATATATAAGGTTTATATGGTAACATATTCTTGTCTAAAACATACTAGTTGAGAGTATTGAGACTGACCGCCACTTTATCCTTGAAATAAATCCATTTGGTGGAACACCCCGAGATTTTATGAAAAATATTCTTTTAATTTCAATAATTTCTTGTGTTTTATGCTACACCAAGATTACCTTGCGCTATACGCAACACCGTATTAGCTTGCAGTATACACAACACTATTCTTGGATCGTGTTACACAGAATTTTGATAATAGTTATTCCACACAACTTTGAGTATATATATATATTCAATGTATAAATGAAATATGGTTGGATTCTGTTATACGAAACAATGAAGTATTCTTTCACAACATGCAACCCTGACTTGGCATGCATTACACGCATTCGCGACCTTCCTCGATAGCGTGTGTTGTACGCAATACCGGGTTTTACTAAACAATGATATATTATTATAATATTATTATGATCTAGCCGTTATGAATAGTATTAAATAAATTTTTAATTTTATAACATTATTATTCATCTTACACATTTTCTAGAACATGGTATAAGAACAAAATAAATTTTTCGGGTAAAATAAGTATTTTTTTAAAAAAATGCAGTTTTGCCGCATTTTGATGGCGCACCCACATTAAATCTTGTTTTTGACATGTTTATAAGTTCAATTTGACAAAATAAAATTCTTATTTGGAATCAAGAAATAAAAATTTACTTTGGATAAATTTTTCGTATTATTCTGGTAACATTCATATTTTGATGAATAGTAAAAACACACTATATTTTAATGAAAAATAACTTTTTTCATCATAATAATTTATATGGTTAAATTATAATATTTAATGGTTTAAAAGTATAAATAGGATATAATTTTACGATTTAATATAATGTATGTCATTAGCATTTATTTTACATAGAATTCGTAGATTAAATCAATTGAATCTTTTGGAATGTTTTAAACAAAAACTCGTTTTCATTCGACAAGGGGATTAATTTTAATTTAATTTCTGCAACTAATTTGTATTGAATTTGAAAAAATGGATTCCATATTTGGAATTAGTAGGTCCAAATTATGTTAATAGGCTACTTTTTAATTTTGAAAATTATGAATTGTAACTACGGTAAATTTTATTTACCATAGTTAAAGGTAAATCGGGTAATTAAGGGTAAATATAATATTATAAAATTACCCTAACACATTCCAAAATTCTATTGGATGGCTAAAAGTAAACCCATATCAACTAAGGGTCGTATTATATTCATTTTATGGACTTTTGACCTTGAAAATAATTTATTTATTATTAAAACCAAAGAAAGTGACAACATGTCACTCTCTTAAATCTTATAAGTATAATAATTTTAATTTACTGATAAATATCATAAAACTTCGAACATGAATAGTCTCCAGAAATCTAATAAAATTATATACATCATGATAATTTATTTAGAATTTTTAGGGATTAAATAAATGTCATTAACGGTGATACATTAATGATACAGAAATTATTTATTAAGTGGAAAATAAGTAATATAGTTTTTATTGAAATAATAATACCCTTTAAAAGGCACAAAAACCTGACCAAAACTTATTTTTAGTGTATATATACACCTTGATCATCCAATGACCTAATATATAACCGTTTGGATCCTTATAAAAGTGATTATGACACATATATTATTTTATTTTAAATGATGCCAATGTTTTCACCTTCATAATTTAATAAATATAACATTTTAAATATTGTGATTTTAAGATGATAAATTCGATTAAATGTATTATTGTGAAAGGTAATGGATTTATTCTCATTAAAGGATTTTATTTTTAATTTTTATGCAAAAATATGTATATTAAATAATTATACAAAAATGTTGTAGTAATTATTTTATTAAAAGATAAACCACATAAATAGTATTAAAAATAATAAAATAAATAATATATGAACTATTTAATGCGATCCACCAATTTTATAGATACATATGACCTTTTATGAATCTATTAAAGCTTTTATTTTGAACATATCTTTTGTATATATTTTATTTAAAATCATATAAATGAATAGTGTCAAAATAGACAGTATTGTTATTTTATAAAAATAACATCTTATAAAATTGTTTAAAAATCACAAGAATATTTAAAAAATATAAATTAAACATTTTATGGTCTATAATGTTATAATGTAAACAATTATGGAAAGTTCACAACAAATAAGTAATTATTTGTTATAATTTTAAATTTTGAATTTTATTAGCACAGATAAACTTAAATAGATTAAATAAGGACAAATCAAAATGATAAGGTTTAAAATAAGATCCAAACATGTATAAATTTGAATGGATGATGAGATTACGACCATATCTCATCTAATCTTCTAATCTGAGTCGTTTTTGGAGGTTTTTATGTGGGGTTCGATTTATTATAAATTAATATTTTTAAGAATTCCAAAGGTGCCCCTCCCCTCCCTTATAAAAGGGAACCTCCTCCCTCTCCTCCTCACAAATATTTGAGCCTTCAAACTCGGACAAACCTGGCCAAATTATCTTCTCCACTTCCCTAGAAACATACTAGAGGTTCTTTTCTACTTTAAAGACCAATCTTAGTGCCCTAAGAGGAGGCTTCAAAGAGGCGTATCGAAGAAGAGGTAATTTCTTCTCAGGATTCTTTCAAGATTCTTTCTTCTTCAACTTCTTCTTATTTAGTTGTTTCATTATAAAGTAATAACATAAGTATCACTAATATATTTATTTGTTATTATAAATATGAAACAACCAAATTTCACCTTCTATACATCCTATGGAAAACAAATTCACCGCGCATCCGTACGTACGGAATACTGTCTCCATGCCGTGGTGTAATCTGTTTTTCCACCAACAACTTTCATGGATGGGTATAATGGTGTAAAGAATAACTATAAATAGTTATTATAACATCATACTGATTATGTTATATTGTATCATCCACTCCAATTCAATTCAATAATTCTGGAAACGATATCATCGCTCGTGCGTACGTACGGACTACCGTCTCCACGACGCGATGAGATTCATTCTCCATGTTAACCATTTAAGAATGATTATAAAGTAAATATAAGAAATAATAATAAAATATATGAAATTATAAAGCTACTGGATTTATGTATATATGTATTTCATCTACTTAATTCCATTCAACTCAATAAGGAAACGAAAACTGCGTTCATGCGTACGTACGGCCTACCGTCTCCATGAACAGTGTATTTCTTTCCATTTATAGATCTATTATATATATGTATATTCTGAATATATATTATATATAAATCATGTTTTATATTCTGGAATTATTTAATCGTGATCTATGTAATCATATGAATAATTACAAGTCAAAACATGGACGATAAATGAAACGATTTTACCCAAAACACTCTTTAACATGGAATTTACAAAAGAACGGGTAATATAAAGTCATAAGTGAACCATATATGATATCATAACAATGATTATGATTATGTAATAAGTCAATGACATTATTTAAATCATTATACAGGAGGTTCTGATACATACGAATCATATCGGACATAAGGTAATGGAAAATTTTGCAAATCTCATTTTTATCCGAGATTTCTTATTCGTAAGTATTTACTAGGGTTATATTTATCATCCATGTCCAAATTTTATAAAAATGTTTTCATTAATGTTTAAAGTAATTTTTACCCATTTTTTACTTTTACTATATGGTATGTAAGGAATCTTTCTTTTTTTTACGTTACGAGGTACTTTTTTGACATTTTCGGAAAAAGTACGAGAATAATGTTTTTTAACTTATACGAAACGAACTAATTTTTATGGGTCTATAAAGACTTATTTTCATGAAGATTCCTCCAAAAGATTTCATTGCTGTTTTCAACAAAATCTATTTCTTTTAAAATTGCATGACGTTTTGTGAAAAGAAATTTATTTTGAATAAGAAAGGATATTTTCCTCAAGAATTATTTTCAAGTATTTTATCAAAACCATTTTTCATCTAAGATGAAATTATTTAATATGTTTATGTTTCAAGTATCATGTATCTATTATTTAAATGGTTTCAATTTTCTTATTATGAAATGATATCTATTTCTTTTATATGGATTATGTGATGATGGAATGATGTTTATGAAACCCATTTTGTTTATTGGTTTATTATGAATGATGTATGTTTCTTTTGTGGCAAAAGTAAGATTTATTTCATTATGAGATGGGTGGGACCTATATCTCCCTCCAATTCATTGGGTAATGATTTTATATCTCATTAGATAGACATGGCTGAAACGGCAGGTTAAACCGGTTCAGTGAAACAGGACTGAAACGAGGAGTAATATCGGTTCAGAAATGGACTTTGTCCAATAAGATATTCTTGGCAATGTGTCTTGAATAATAAGAAATGATTATCTATGATTATGTGTGTATGACACAAAGTTTATTATTTTAGGTTATTATTATTGTGATTACATTTCACTACCGTGATTTATCCCATGTTATTAAATTATGATCTTTTTTGCAGGGTAAGATTTCCAAACTGTTATGTTCTTATGAATATGATGTGATTGATATTTCTTTTGTTTACCCTTTCTGAGCATTTCAGATCACACTTTTATGTTTTCATTTCCCCAGGATATAAAGAAAGGTTTTAGGTAAAAAAAGGTAGATCTTTATGGGAGATGTTGAAGATCTTTCACAACGATTAGAAGATTATATTTTGAGTTTCCAAAGACACTAAACTATTACGTTCCTTGTGTGTGTGTTTATGTTATGTACTAAGAATTCCTCAAAAGTAATGTAATTTCTATGAATGTCAGGCTTTGGATCTCTACAGTTGGTATTAGAGGAAAGGTTTAGTCAACCTTTGGAAACTATGATGCGAAAAAGTTAGTGAGATCCCTAGAGATATTTCTAAGGTATGTCTAGGGATGTTCCTAAGGATAAGAATACGTATAGGATATAGTCCTAGAACTACGATAATGATCTTAGAATTTATCCTAAGATGTTAGATATTGAGGGTGCTCCCCCTTTACTATATTGTTTTCTCTAGCATGATTTTTTCCTCTCACACTATTCTTTTTGGGTTTTAGAAAATGGCTGGAAACAAAAAGATTCATGATAATGGAGGATTTGATGGACAATGGAACGATTTTCTTCATGAGAAACCAAATGAAACAGGATCTGGAAGTCCAAACATCGTTATTATTCCTAATCATCAATCTCATAATATGATCAATAATCTGAACTTTGGTACGTTTCCCGACTCAGATAATAAGAGAAAGATGGAGTTTCATGATGATCATAGAGGAAAGAAAGTTCAATTTCCCTCATAAAAATCATGTGGGAAGAGGCATCAGGGATATTGTTTCAAAGAAACTGGAAGATGCTTTGGGTGTGGAAAAGAAGGACACAAAGCCAGTAAGTGCAAAGTAAAAGGTTCAGTTAACACCATGGACAAGGATAATGGTATTGCTGCAACACCAACAATGATTAGATGTTTTAATTGTGGAATGTACGGGCATTATGCGAACCAATTCCCTAATGGAAAATCTCATGAAGAGAATCAGCATGGTCATATGGGTAGTATTTATGTGGATGATGATGAGGAGACTACAAATGATATATGAGCTGAAAGAAGTGTTGAAGCTCAGTCGGTTGTTTTAGAAGGTAGTGGAATGATTGTATGTTTATCGAGAGTTATGTTGTATAGTTAATGGTACTATGGAATAAATAATCGTCTAAGGATTGTTACACTATTGTTTTTCCTAAACATATTTGAAAGTATATGTTGAAAGGTACCAGTAAGCATGGAATGTTATTCAGATATTTTTGTAAAGTAGATGATATGTGCATAATGAAGGAATACGAAGATAATGAGATGTTTGATTGTATTCATGAGCTCATGATTGATATAAGGACTAAGTGATATCATGGTTTGAGTATATAGAATTTTGAGGATTTTGGTATGTGGAAAGTGTTAACTTTTAACTGCATCAATGTTTTACCTAAGGTTTAATGGGTGTTCATTTTTCAAGAGAATACATGATTAAGGCCTTCGAACGTTTGTAATTTGACCAACAAGACATATCTTATGATATATGGGGATCAATTATGGTATTAACATGCTTCTTATATGAAATCTCTGGTAATCATTTTAACTATAATATGACAATGGACTGCAATATTATGGATAAGCCTAAAGATTGGAATTGATTATGTTGGACATAAGTTAGTATTGTATAAGGATAGAACCTTTTTTCGATATTATTGATGGGATGATATAGTAATGTAGTTTTAGAAAAAGGACAACCTGCAGGACGGGAGACTTCCCATCGCGTCGGTGAAGGCTGTGTGAATTGAACCCACAACTGAAGTGAAACTAGCCTTTATCGCCTACCACTGGCCTATAGGAAGTCCCTAGTTAGTAGAAAATAGTTTTATTTTATTAAGCGGTATGATATACGAAGTATAAGTTCATTTTTGGAACCATATACGATTAATCTAACCATAAGATGGACTTATAACTTTTGATAAAATTTTGTTTGAAAGAGATGGAATGATCCATCATTCTATCACATGATCTGCTAACACATCACGGATAAAAAATTCAACTTCATTTCTTTAAGGAATGAAGTGGAAGTTGTTCAATTCATGAATAACAGTGATATTGTACCAAAATCATGCAAGTATTTATTTTAATTCATCAACTCTAGGGAAATGATCTTAAAAACCAAAAATGTTTTTCTAGTTCCCTTATATCCAATGAATCAGATGGTACCTTAGATTATCACAAATCAATAGCTTTGTGATTGTTGGCTTTTTCATAGCCATGTTCTCTACCACTCTCCATCAGAACTTAAGGGTTAGATTTTTCTTATATATCCATATTTTCACCTATGTTCTCATACGTGGAAACCCAGTGATGAGTTAATTTGGGTAACTGTTACATTTCATACTTTAGTTTTTACAGCCATGTTTTGGTATTCCTTTTTACGATGTGGGATTCTATTAAACAAACTTTCGAGTAGTAAACCATTTATAACCCCGACGAATTTCGAGGGTGAAATTCATTTTTAGGGGGGTAGAATGTAACACCCCGAGATTTTATGAAAAATATTTTTTAATTTCATTAATGTATTGTGTTGTATGCTACACCAATATTACCTTGCG
Source organism: Viscum album (assembly GCA_963277665.1). NCBI lineage: Eukaryota > Viridiplantae > Streptophyta > Magnoliopsida > Santalales > Viscaceae > Viscum > Viscum album. Next base: position 880,008,156 of record OY728129.1, on the reverse strand, counting down.
CTATATGCAACACTGTATTAGCTTGCAGTATACGCAACACTATTCTTGGATCGTGTTACACACAATTTTGATAATAGTTATTCTACGCAACATTGAGTATATATATATATATATTCAATGTATAAATGAAATATGTTTGGATTCTGTTTTACGAAACAACTAAGTATTATTTCACAACACACAACCCTGACTTGGCTTGCATTACATGAAATCACGACCTTCCTCGATAGCATGTGTTGTACGTAATACCGGGTTTTACTAAACAATGATATATTATTATAATATTATTATGAACTAGCCGTTATGAATTGTATTAACTATATTTTCAATTTTATAACATTATTATTCATCTTACACATTTTCTAGAACATGGTATAAGAACAAAATAAATTTTTCGGGTAAAATAAGTATTTTTTTTAAAATGCAGTTTTTCCACCTTTTGATGGCGCACCCACTTTAAATCTAGTTTTTGACATGTTTATATGTTAAATTGGACAAAATAAAATTCTTATTCGGAATCTAGAAATAATAATTTACTTTGGACAAATTTTTCGTATTATTCTGGTAACTTTTATATTTTGATGAATAGTAAAAACACGCTATTTTTTAATGAAAAACAACTTTTTTCATCGTAATAATTTATATAGTTAAATTAAAATATTTTATGGTTTTAAAGTATAAATAGAATAAATTTTTACCATTTAATATAATGTATGTCATTAGCATTGATTTTACATTGAATTCGTAGGTTAAATCTATTCAATCTTTTGCATTGTTTTAAACAAAAACCCGTTTTCATTCGACAACAGGATTAATTTTAATTTAATTTCTGAAACTTATGTGTATTGAATTTGAAAAAATGGATTCCATATTTTGAATCAGTGGGTAGAAATTATGTTAATAGGCTACTTTTTATTTTTGGGAATTATGAATAGTAACTATGGTAAATTTTATTTACCATAGTTAAAGGTAAATCGAGTAATTAAGGGTAAATATTATATTATAAAATTACCCTAACACATGCCAAAATTATATTTTATGGCTAAAAGTAAACCCATATCAACTAAGGGTAAGATTAGATTCATTTTATGGACTTTTGACCACGAAAATAATTTAATTATTATTAAAACCAAAGAAAATGACAACATGTCAATCTCATAAATCTTATAAGTATAATAATTTTAATTTAGTGATAAATATCATAAAACTTAAAACATGAATAGTCTCCAGAAAAAGAATAAAATTATCTACATCATGATAATTTATTTATAATTTTTAGTGATTAAATAATTGTCATTAATGGTGATACATTAATGATACAGAAATTATTTATTAAGTTGAAAATAAGTAACATAGTTTTTATTGAAATAATAATACCCATTAAAAGGCCCACAAAACTGACCAAAACTTATTGGTAGTGTATATATACTCCTTTATCATACAATGACCTAATATATAACCGTTTGGATCCTTATAAAAGTGATTATGACAATTATTTTATTTTATTTTAAATGATGCCAAAGTTGTCACCTTCATAATTTAATAAATATAACAATTTTAATATTGGGATTTCAAGATGATAAATTCGAGTAAAAGAATTATTGTGAAAGTTAATAGATTTATCTTCATCATAGGATTTTATTTTTAATTTTTATGAAAAAAAATCAGTATATTAAATAATTATACAAAAATGTTGTTGTAATTATTTTATTAAGATATAAACCAAATAAATGTTTTTAAAAATAATAAAATAAATATTATATGAACTATTTAATGTGATCCACTAATTTTATAGATACATATTACATTTTATGAATCTATTAAAGATTTTAGTTCGGACATATCTTCTGTATATATTTTATTTAAATTCAAATAAATGAATAGTGTCAAAATTGACACTATTGTAATTTTATAAAAATAACATATTATAAAATTGTTTAAATATCACAAAAATATTTAAAATTTATAAATTTAAATTTATATGGTCTATAATGTTATAAAGTAAAAAATTATGTAAAATTCACAACAAATAAGTAATTATTTGTTATAATTTTAAATTTAGAATTTTATTACCACAAATAAACTTAAATAGATTAAATAAGGATTAATAAAAATGATAAGGTTTAAAATAAGATCCAAACATGTCTAAATTGGATTGGTTGATGCTATTACAACCCTATCTCATCTAATCGTCGAATATGAGTCGTTTTTGGAGGTTTTTAAGTGGGGTTAGATTTATTATATATTAATATTTTTAAGAATTCCAAAGGTGACCCTCTCCTCCCTTATAAAAGGGCACCTCCTCCCTCTCCTCCTCACACCAATTTGAGCCTTCATACTCGGCCAACCCCAGCCAAATTATCTTTTCCACTTCCCTAGAAACATCCTAGAGGTTTTGGTCTACTTTAAAGACCAATCTTAGTGCCCTAAGAGGAGGTTTCAAAGAGGCGTATCGAAGAAGAGGTAATTTCTTCTCCCGATTCTTTCAAGCTTCATTCTTCTTCAACTTCTTCTTATTTAGTTTTTTCATTATAACTTAATAACATCAGTATCACTAATATAATTATTTATTATTATAAATAAGAAAAAAACCCATTTCACCTTCTATCCATCCTACGGAAAACAAAATCACCACGCGTGCGTACGTACGGAATACCGTCTCCACGCCGTGGTGTAATCTGTTTTCCCACCAACACCTTACATGGATGGGTATAATGGTGTAAAGAATAACTATACATAGTTATTATAACATCATACTTATTATGATATATTGTATCATCCACTCCAATTAAATTCAATAATTATGGAAATGAAATCATCGCTCGTGCGTACGTACGGACTACCGTCTCCACGACGCGATGAGATTCATTCTCCATTTTAACCATTTAAGAATGATTATAAAGCATATATATGCAATAATAATGAAATATATGACATTATAAAGCTACTGGATTTATGTATATATGTATGTCATCTACTTAATTCCATTCAACTCAATAAGGAAATGAAAACAACATTCATACGTACGTACGTCCTACCGTCTCCATGAACAGTGTATTTCTTTCCATTTATAGATCTATTATATATATGTATATTATGAATATATATTATATATAAATCATGTTTTATATTCTGGAATTATGTAATCGTGATCTAAGTAATCATATGAATTATTACAAGTCAAAACACGGACGACAAATGAAACGATTTTACCCAAAACACTCTTTAACATTGAATTTACAAAAGAACAGGTAATATAAAGTCATAAGTGAACCATATATGATATCATGACATTGAATGTGATTCTGTAATAAGTCAATGAAATTATTTAAATCATTATACAGGAGTTTTGGATACATACGAATCATATCAGACATAAGGTAAGGGATAATTTTGCAAATCTCATTTTTATCCGAGATTTCATATTCATAAGTATTTACTGGGGTTGTATTTATCATCCATGTCCAAATTTTATAAAAATGTTTTCATGAATGTTTAAAGTACTTTTTACCCATTTTTGACTTTTACTATATTGTATTAAAGGAATAATTCTTTTGTTTATGTTACGAGGTACTTTTTTGATTTTTCTGGAAAAAGTACAGGAAGAATGTTTTTTTAACTTATACGGCACGAACTGATTTTTACGGTTTTATAAAGATTTATTTTCATGATGCTTCATCCAAAAGATTTCATTACTGATTTGAACAAAATCTTTTTCTTTTAAAATTACATGATGTTTTGTGAAAAGAAATTGATTTTTAAGAAGAAAGGATATTTTCTTCAAGAATTCTTTTCAAGTATTTTATCAAAACCATTTTTCATCTAAGATGACATTATTTTATATGTGTATGTTTCAAGTATCATGTCTCTATGATTTAAATGGTTTCACTTTTCTTATTATGAAATGATATCCATTTTTTTATATGGATTATGTGATGATGGAATGATGTTTATGAAACCCATTTTGTTTATTGGGTTATTATGAATGATGTATGTTTTTTTGTGTCACAAGTAAGAATGATTTAATTATGAAATGGGTGGGACCTATATCTCCCTCTAATGAATTGGGTAAAGATTTTATATCTCAGGAGATAGACATGGTTGAAACGGCAGGTTAAACCGGTTCAGTGAAACATGACTGAAACGAGGAGTAAACTCGGTTCAGAAATGGACTTTGTCCACTAAGATAGTCTTGGAAATATGTCTTGACTAATAAGAAATGATTCTCTATGATTTTGTGTGTATTCCAAAATTCTTCTTGTTTAAGGTTATTATTATTGTGATTACATTTCACTACCATGATTTAACCCATGTTAGGAAATTATGATCTCTTTTGCAGAGTAAGATTTACAAATTGTTATGTTCTTATGATATGATGTGATTGATATTTATTTTGATTACCCTTATTGATCATTTGAGTTCAACCTTTTATGTTTTCATTTCCCCAGGATATAAATAAAGGTTTTAGGTATAAAAAAGGAAGATCTTTATGGGAGATGTTGAAGATCTTTCACAACGATTAGAAGATTATATTATGAGTTTCCAAAGACACTAAAGTATTACGGTCTTTGTGTGTGTGTTTATGTTATGTACTATGTATTCCAAAAAAGTAATTTAATGTCCATGTACGTCAGGCTTTGGGTCCCTACATTTGGAGCCAATAGTATCCAAAAATTATTTTATAAGAAAATAATATTTCAAGATTTTCTTAAAGTGACCTTCACTTCTCTTATAAAAATGGTACATCACCTTCCTTAAATTTCACAACTCAAAATCAATTTGGATCGGCCAAAACATCCTGAAATATCCTCCCAACTACCCTCAATTCTTCTTAGAGTACATACTTTTATCAGCAATCCATCCTAAGGATCCCTTTTTTTTCCAATGAAAAGAATCACCCAAAGAAGAGGTAATTATTTCGTCACCTCTTTCAAAGTTATTTTCTTCTTCCACTTCCTATTTCATTGTTTTTTATATAAAAAAATAAAAAATATATTACCTTCTACACAATTTGATGTTGTTATAATTTTGGTACAACCATATTCAATATTACATCCATCCAATGAATGAAATATATTCACCACATGTGCATATGTATGACATACCGTCTCCACAACGTGTGGTGGTTTGTTATTAAACACTATACTATTTGGATGGGTATAATAATGATTATAATTAATTTAAATTATTAATATAAAATGTAATTGATTGATTATATAAAATATACAATCCAAATTACCACTCTTTTACCATTAACCGAATTATATTTTCACTCGGGCACGTACGACTTACCGTCTCCACGACGGGATAATATTAATTTCCACATTAACTATTCAATACTAATTATAAAAATATATATTGGTAATATGTATTTAATATATTAAATAATAATGATGTTGGATATATACATACATACATATCATTCACTTTCTTCCATTCACTACGATATGAAAATAGAAAAAACGTTTATGCATACGTATGGCTTACTGTCTCCATAAATGGTGTATTTAATTTCATATATATATATATATATATATTATACATATCTATATTATGAATATAAATTATATAAAATTAATGTTTGATATTCTATAAGTATGTAAATCCCGACCTATGTGATCCAATCAAGAATAACAAGTTAAAACACATATGAAAAAGAAAGCGATTATTACCTGAAATGCTACATTAACATGGTGATTATTATTAAATGGTTAATATGAAGAAATAAATGAATCATGTATGATATAATAAATAGGAATACGGTTCTGATATAATTTAATAACATTCTATGGTCATTATACATGAGGTTAAATGTACCCCTGACTAAAGGAAAGTACAAGGTGTGGGTTAATTCCAAAATCTCATTATTATTCAAGAATGTTTATGTGTAAGTATTTATTGTGACTATTTTATCATCAAGGACCTTGATTTATAAAAAAAATTCTAAATTAATATTTTACATTCTTGTGGAAGGGACACCTTATCAAGATTATCATTTTAATTGTTTAATGGATTTATTTTTTCATAATCATTTAAATTAATGTCCATGATTTAAAAATGTTTTTAAGGATCTATTTATATATACATGATTGTTTTAAAATTTTAATAACTATCAAGAGTTTCAAATTGTTATGGGACACGTTGATTTGAAAACAAATTTTAAATGAAATCCTTTATAAATGCTTGACTTTTAAATGATTTCACAAAAATAGATATTTCACTCAAATACTTTTAATAATTATTTTAAACTATGTCAACATACTTTATTAGATATTAATTATGATTGAGGTTGATTAATTATAATTAAATATTTTATATTGTATTGAACGAGTTGTGATATGTTTGACTATGGATGTGATATTTATACCATTCATATTTTATTGTTAATGTATTGACATTTCATATTCTAGTTTTTATACGAATGTTGTGCTATGATTCAACATTTTCATATAAGGAATTAACTGGACTTGGTATGTGAAAGGGTGGAGCCCGCTATAGCTCCTTGATTCATCGGTAGGTCCCATTATAAAAATTAGTGTCTCAGATCAAGGCCTTGATAAATATTTTTTGTATTCTGGGCATGAGTCCTGGACTATGTGGTTATAATGTCCGGCATTATGCATTCCATCATTATAAAATTAACTATTTATATTTCCTATGATTATTCGACTAGTAGAATATACATGTGAATAAGTAAATGGAATTTTTTGATTTATCATGGCCATATTATGCTGAAGTTTATGTTTAAAAGGATTGTGTTTTAGTCTTATACATTTACTTATCTGTTTACTCTTATTGTGATATCTTTTGCTATATTTTTATCCTTACTAAGTTTCTATGCTCACCCAGTTCTTATGTTTTATTTTTTCAAGGATGTGATGAAATCTATTTTGATTGATATAGTGGGTTATTCTATGGGAATAATGGAATTATCTAAGGATTATTTGTGTTGTGTTTTATTTTTGTAAACTGTAATGTAAAATTCATATACGTAATCTATTTTCCAAGAATGCTAAACTGATTGGTCATTCAGGACAAGATTCCATGTAATCATTCCAATGTATTAAAATAATGCACCGTATCTAAGTAACATGGGATGGGGAATTACAGTTGGTATCAGACGAAGTTTAGTAGTAAACATGGAAACAGGGATTAGAAAAACTATTATAAGAGAACATTACCTTAATATAAACTTTGAGGATTATTATAGAAGAACATTTAAGAATTTTGGTAATGTAGATATTTTGTGAATTTTCCAAGGAATAAATCATTGTCTTGACATGATCATGTAGAGATGGATCTGAAACAGATGTATCTAGGGGAAAAACATGATAACACTGCTTTTGAGCTAGCCTTAGATGATAACCAGTGCCTCATAATGGTCCTTGAAAAACTCTTGGTTACGAAACTCCTAAGGGATATTATTAAGATAACTCACATTTTCATTACAAACCATTATAAAGGATTTATATGTAAATAGTTCAGAAAATAAACCAATTTTTTTATTATGAGAATAGATGTGTGATAATATTCAATTATTATTGGGTTTTTTCTTAGTTTTTGGATTATAAATTATGATATTATCTAACCTAGTGTATTTCAACATTTATAATTTTCGCCATGCAGATGGAATGAGAACTCTAGAAATATGATTGATCCCTAGAGTAAGAAGGATCATATCCTTCATGGACTTTAGCCAACATTTAGAAGGGAAATATTCTCCCAAGTATTCTAATCATATGAATAAATAGTATCATGTATTAATAAGATAATTAAGAATTTCATGAGATGTATGGTCTTGAAGTGAAGCCAGAGAAGAAGAGGATGGTTGAGAGGAGGATTGATAAAGGGAAGTAGATAAATAATTATTTCCCATATGTGATAACTATTGAAATAATCACCCTTGGAAGTGCTTGAAAGGAATCAGATTTGTTATATGTGTGGATAAGTAGTACACTAAGTTCATGATTTCAATAGACACAAAAAGTTTCTAATTTATAATGATTCATCTGAAAAAAAGATAATACACTACGTGAATCAATGTCCTATTCATCATAGTATACCCCAAATGATGTTATTAGATAACAATCAAGTTATGATAATACTGTAGATGATGTGGAATTATTATTGTTCTGTAATTGTTATTAATGACTTCTGTCATTTGAGTATTGGATGAATGATGAACAAGTTATAATAGTTAAAAATCATATATGGATTGTAATGAATTATGTTTTCATTAAATATTTGAGATTTTATGGTACCATGAAATGTGATGTAGTTTCACGTTGAACATTTTGGAAAATATATGGTTGGGGGAAATATAACCCTTAATATGTTTTTAAAACTAAGATAATGATTTTGAAATAAGTCATGATTGATTTCGATAAATTATATTGGATATTCTTGAAAACATTAAAAAGTAATTAATTGTCTATTTATTCCATCATTGTTGCAGTTTATATCATTTTTTGATATAATAATTATATCCAATATTCCATATGGAATATGGGAGAATGGATGTAATTATTATGTTTTTATTGTAATTAAGGTTGTTACCATGTTTTATGAGAATACACGATGATGGTATTCACATCTATGTTGTCTGACCATCCTTATAAATTTTTGATTGTGAGTATAGAATGAAGTATTTTGGATAAGTTTAATGGATAGGTTGAATTATGTGGATCATTGGAAACTATTTTTTAAGGATAAAACTATTCTTATGATTATTTTTGGATTTTTATTAAAAGGATAACCTGATGGTCGGAAACCACATTTCATGTCTGGCAAGGCTGCGAGACTTGAACCCACAACAGAAGGGTGACAAGGGTGCATTGCCTACCACTGGCCTATGTGATGTATTGGTTTTTATAATGGTTTTTTCTAAATGTTCAGACAGATAAATTATAAATTCAATTTTATTTGGAACCCTAAATGATAAGAATAAATAGAATATTTTTGAGTTCTATAATCTATTGGAGTAGAATATGGGTTTTTGGTAGAAATTAGTTATTGGGTGGAAAACTAATTATCATGTTTTTTTCTTATTCTATGAAGAAATTAATTCTTAAACTTTCGGGAAAGGATATTAAACCCAAAAATGTGTTAATCTTATACCTTATTTTTTATTGAACTGATTATATTTTAAATCATCATAGATTTATTGATTTTATGCCCTCAATATTCAATTTGTTGTTCACTAGTTTGTGATTGATGACATCAATCGCTCCCCAAAAATATTTATGTTTTCCCTCTAAGTATATGTCTCTAATTTCAACAAATGTTCTCCTATTTGAGATCATAATTTTGTGTTGACTTTTTCATTTCTCTTTCCCTCTTATTAAGACTAAATTTTATTAACCCTATTTTTGATGTAGGTTTTCCACACAATTATTTTCAATTTTTAACTTTTTATTTGAGAAGAATAATTTCAAATTTCAAGAACACAATTTATTGAATGAGGGGAGAATGTAACAACCCGGGATTTCATAATACGTTATCTCTTTAAATCAATTCTATAGCTTATGCAACATGCAACACTGAGTTCGAGTGCACCATGACATACCGAACTAGCAGTTCAAAAAGAATTTTTGAATATTATTAAATGCATAGTAAATTTTATATAATCCATATAATTTTTCATCCCTGTTTTTTTTTGTAGAAATAACATAATAACAAATTCAATTTTTCATATAGAGGATATATTTTTCAAGAAATTATATTTTACCCCCTTTTAATGGTGAACCCTTTTTAAATCCAATATTTGACACTTTTATATATTCAATTTGAATAAATAAACTTTTTCTTTATAATAGGAACATAAAAATTTTCATTTGGATAAATTTTTTATGATTTTCTGAAAACTTTCATATTTTGATTAATAATGAAAAATACTAAATTTTAATTGAAAAAATAACTTTATTCCAAATAATTTATATTTCCAAATTATAAATTTAAATGGGTTTCAAGAATAATTAGATTATATTGTTTTCAATTAATATATTTTTGTTAATTAGAAGTAATTTTATATTTATATTGGACATATACACATATCAATCTTTAGATAGTTTTTAATTCTCAAATACACGCTTTCTGGTTTTGTCAACGAGAACTAATTTTAAATTAATTAATTCAACTTCTACGTTTTGAATATGGTAAAATGGAAATAATTTTTTAATGGAAATATCAAAATTATCTTATGGTGATTTTTTATTATTTTTTATTAAAACATTCATCTTTAGGTGAATAGTGAAAAATACAACATCGAATATAAAACCTGAATTTTTCATTTAATTAATTTTTTCAATTAAAATGTTATCTTAAAATTGATAAATAATACATAAATAAGTACAATTTATGTCATTAGAGTCAATTTATATAAATATTAGATATAAAAAATGTTATTGAACCATTTTAACGTCTTTTTACCCACCTTCTAAGCACATTTGCAAATTTGCATAAAATGTAATTTTACCGCTTATGTGAATTAAATTTTAAAAAATCAGAGATACATGGTTGACATAAGTAAGTAAAATGTGGATCAATAGGATGAAAATAAATTTTGGTAAATTGTAACATTTCAATTTTCTTTACCATCGTTAAAAGTAAATAAGGTAATTAATGGTCAAAATAATAGTAAAATAATATAAAATCACCACAACACAAGTCTTAATTATATTTGGTAAGTGGGTTGTGATTGAAATTATACTTAGGACCAAAATAATATCCTTTTCTATTAACATGGGTAAAATTTGGATATTTATTATATTTTGTATAAAGAAAAGTGAGAAGTGTGAAATTCAAATTTTAATGACTAAATAATTTTTAATTTAAGGTTTATAAATAAGATAAATGACACTATAAATATTCATTTTAAATATAAATTTATTTAATTTATCATGATATTTAATTTATACTTTTTATAAATTAAATAAAAAATTTATTTATGACACAATGATGACGTAGTAATTACCTTATTAGAGAATGAATAAAACAAACTATGTTATAAATTTTAAAATAAATATAATTTTAAACTTATTAATGCCATTCATGAATTTTATTGGTGAATATGATATGTTATGGTTTATTAAATTTATTTTTTCGATGTAATAAACATGTTATGACTTTCACAAAAAACAAATACTAAATAGTGTCAAAATTGACTTAAATGTGTTTTTAATGAAAATTCTATATTATTAAATGATATTATATACATAAAAATATACGGTTTAGTAAAGAGACTTATATAATGAAATATATTTCATTAATTAACCACTTGAGGTTATTATGAAATTATATTTTATGTTTATCTACCACATATTATAATAATACAAGAAGACATGGTAATATTTATACTATTTAACTAAGGGTTAAATCTAAACGATAAGGTTAATATGGTGACTTCAACATGTCTAAAAGTAATTGTATGAAATGATTTAGACCCATAACCACCTTATCCTTGAAAAAAATCCATTTGGAGACATTATATACTGAATATGATTTTATAATAAAACAATATTTCCCGATTTTCCAAAAGTGACCCTCACCTCTCTTATAAAAGGGTACTTCCCCTTCACATAATTTAACACCTCCAAAGACATTTTTCTTGTCCAAAACTTACTAAAATATCCTCCAAAATACCCTAAAGTAATCATAGTGACCTTAATTTTATCTTATTGGCAAATTAAGGATCCCTTTTGTCCAAATCAAATGGCAGCACCTGAAGAAGAGATAATTCTTTTGTCACCTCTTTCAAAGTTCATTTCTTCTTCGACATCCTATTTATTTATTGTTTCCATACTAAAATACTAACTAAATTACCTTATACATATTTTTTTGTTATTATAAAAATGATAAAACCATAATAATTGTTATATCCATCATAGGAATGATAATGTCAACATAGGTGCGTATATAGGGCTTAACATCTCTACGTCGTGGTGTAGTTTGTTATTCAAAACTATTTTATTTGGATGGGTATAATAATGAGTATAATTAATGTAAATGATAAATATAACATGGTAATTATTCTTCATATATAATATACCATCCATTTAAACATTTTTTACCATCAATATAATCATATTTTCCCCATGCATACGTACGACTTACCGTCTCCGCAACGCGATAAGTTTCATTTTCCACATTCACCATTCAACAATGATTATAAAAATAGATATTATTAATAAGTATGCAATATATGACATAATAATTCTACTGGATATATATATATATATATATTCATATATCTCATTCACTTTCTTCCACTCACTGCGATATAAAAACAGAAACTACGTTTATGCGTACATACGACTTACCGTCTCCATAAACGGTGTATTCTATTTAAAATATCTATCTATTATACATATTTTTATTCTGAATATATAATATATTATAAATTTTTATTTATATTATGTATGTATGTAAAACATGATCTAATTGATACGATCAAGAATAAAAAGTTTAAACAAGTACAAAAAAGAAAGTGATTGTTACCCAAAATATTAATTTAACATGGAAATTAATTTTAAATGTTAATATAAATTTATAAATGAATGATGTATGATATAATAAATTTGAATATGGTTCTAGAATAATTTAATAACAGACCATGGTCATTATATATAAGTTTAAACATACTCTCGACTAAGGGAAAGTACAATTTAAGGTTTAATTCCCCAATCTAATTATTATGCTTGATTGTTTATGTGTAATTATTTACTGGGAAAGTTTTATCATCCATTTCCATTTTTCATAAAAATGATTTCAAGATGACTATTTTAAGGTTTTTTGGAAGGTACTCTTTATCAATATCAATATTTTAATTGTTTTAATGATTTATTTTTTCTAAATCATTTAATTTAATATACATGTTTTAAAATTTATTTTAAGGATAAATTTATATAGACGTGATAGTTTTAAAATGTTATTTTCTATAAAATGTTTTAATGTGGTATGACACACTTTGATACAAAAATATCTTTTAAATGACTTCCTTTTTAAATTCATCACATTTAAATGATTTCACAAAAGGGATATTTTTCTCAAATAGTTTTACTGATCCTTTTAAACTATGTCAACATCTTTTACTACATATTATTCTTGATTGAGGATCATTTATTATAATAAAATCTTATGTATTGTATAAAATGAGTTATGATATGTTCTACTATGGATATGATATTTTTATACCACTAATAGTTTATGGTTAAAGTATTGAAATTTTGTATTCTGGTTTTTAAATGAATGTTAATGTTATGTTTTAACATTTTCATTTGAGGAATGCATTAGACATAGTAAGTAATGGGTGGAGCCTGCTATTCCTACCTGATACATTGGTAGGTCTCATTATACAAACAAGTGCCTTAGAATGAGGCCTTGACAAAATATTTATTTTTATTCTATGCACAGGGCCTTGACTATTTGGTAATGATGTCCGACATTATGCATTCCATCATTATAAAATTATATATTGATATTATATGTGATTATTTGACTAGTAGAATATCCAAGTGAATAATTAAATATAATTATTGGATTTATCTTTGCCATATTATACTAAAGTTTATATTTAAAAGTCTTGTGTTTTTGTCATATGAATTTTCTTAAATGTTTATTCTTATTGTTATAGTTTCTGCTATATTGTTATCCTTCTTGATCATCTGAGATCATCCCTTTCTTATTGAATAATTTTCCCAGGATGTGAAGAAGTGTATTATGATTGATATTTAGGGTTAACCTTGAAGGATAATGGTGTTCTCAAATTTTTATTTGTGTTGTGTTTTTTTATAAATTGTAATGTTACAATAATATATGTAATCTATTTTCCAAGACAGTTAAATTGATTATTCTTTCGGGGCATGACACTTTGTAATCATGCTAATGTATTAATTTAATCCACCAACTCTGGGTAACAAGGGTCAGGGAGTAACGTATGGTGGAAAACAAAAATATTCTCCTTATGTAGATTAATTGGAACCACAACGAAAATGGCCAAATGAATAAATCCAAATCTATGGATTATAAGAAATAACATTCCAAGAATCCAATTATCTAATTGTAGGAAAATAAAAAAATAATTTTTTATATATATTGGAATGCATAAAAATATAAAGAAGATATATATAGATGAAGTAAGGTGATGATTAATGTAAATACATTTCATGTTAAATTATTTCATTGTCAATCAATTGGATATTGGAAACTCATTGTGGTGATCACATACGTATAAAAATGTAGGATCTATATAGATTCATGAGGGTTTCAAATTGGTAAGTAAATCATTGAGGTACTAATGATACTCATTTGGATACTATGGAAGTTCAAACATAATAAATCACATTTCTAATATAAAAGATAATGGTTTTAAAGAATTTTTATAATTTTTTAGTGGTACTAAAAACATTATATTATTTTCATGACTAGATATGAGTGGTTTTGTTTATTGAATTGAAGACAATAAATGTTATTGTTACAAAGATTACAATTGTTATTGTATGGAATAACATAGTATCTATCAATATGTATTAGATTACAATGAATTTTTTTTCAATTTATAATGAATTAAGTTATAATAACTAAAATACATGTTGTAGAATCACTGACTAGGTAAAGTAAACCATAACAATGTAACAAAGCTCTATCATGATAGGTATCTAGACTCTTTATATGCACAACCAATTGAAAGATATCATCATTATTTACCAGGAAATATAATAAAACCATCATTTTGTTTTGTAGATGAATGGTATATAGAACAACTAGAATGTGTGCATACATATGTATTTAAACTATTTATTTTTGAATATATTGGTGTATTTTCATAATTCATTACATTTTACAATTGATTTAGTAAATATGGAATCATCTATTTAATAAGATATAATTAACAATCCTTATAAAAATACAATAAATTGATGTTCACTTCATATAATCATATTTTTGGGAATATAACAGATTTATTATGTATATTGAAGGATAATATCAATGTTAGTAATTTATAAAACCTTTATGGGAGTTTGGGATTGTATCCCAATGAATCTACCTTATACACCAGACTAGAATGTAAAATGTGAATGGAAAAATTAGACAATGTTAGAATTGGTGAGGTCAATAATGAGTGATCCTAATCTTCCATACTTC
Organism: Viscum album; assembly: GCA_963277665.1. Lineage (NCBI taxonomy): Eukaryota > Viridiplantae > Streptophyta > Magnoliopsida > Santalales > Viscaceae > Viscum > Viscum album. The sequence continues at coordinate 879,993,015 of OY728129.1, read as the reverse complement.
TTTTATAGATATAAATTATAGAGTGTGTTTCACAGACTAAAGTTGGCTAAAACTAAAGAGAAATAAGGAATATCATATGAATAAATGTATGAAATGATGTATTTTTTTAAAAACCTTATGTGTATCTAGTGGTGAGAAATTTGTTATTCCAACTTAATGAAATAAACCAGAACCATGGGGAAAATATTTTATATTTATACCACACCCTATGGAACTAAAGTGTTATTATATATATTAACCTCAAGAGAAAAAGACTGTAGTGGATCAAAAAGTCCATATTCCTTTGGGGTAAGAATATCATCATGAATTATAGTGGGATAAATATTGAATTCGAGGATGACGATGTTCAAGATATATAAGGGTATCCCGAGAAATATTTCCCAGCAGTCCAAATTGATGGTTATGACTTGAAGAAACACCAATTTTTTTAATAAAATATGAGGTTATGGAAACAATATATTACAGTTTTCTAGTCACTAGGGATAGTGAATAATTATTAATAAACAATAATGATATAATTTTATATACAAAAGATATAGAGAGACATAAATGTTCAATATGAAATGAAGCAACTATTCATAGATAGAATCGATTTATCTATGATTGATGTGGGTATTAGTTGATCTAATTGTTGATATAAATCTCATTGGAAAAAACGGATATTCTAGAGAAAGATCGAAATAGAAGTTAAAGTGAGTACTTATAAATCCATGATAGTGTCTAAAATGTTATAATATTTTCAACACATAGACTATAAAGAAATATTTTTATATTTTCAAAGCATAAATACATTACAATTATTATTTCTCAAGTAGAAAATCATGACAATGAGATTGGGAAGTTAGATGTGAAAAAAAAATTCATAATGGGATCCATTAGGTAGATGTATATTTCAAACAACCAGTAGGCTTTGTGACTTCAAATAATAATATAATGCTTTAATGATACAGATATACTATCATATATTCAGGAAAGAATATAATTCATATAATATTTTTTCATGAATCTATATAACAATTCACTTTCATAAATAAGTAAAGGAATATATGTGACTATTGATGGTTTACTGGGAGTATGGCCATTTTAAATGTATTATATATAGATAGAATATTAAATTTTAGAATTTCGGAGAATGATTAATAGTTGGTTGAGGACATGTAAAAGATATATATCTCTAATAATAATATAAGTGAATAAGAATATATCATAAGTGTTATTATTGTTCCGAATAAATCTATAAGGTTTATTTAAATACGTTTTGGTGGAAACATTTAACATGTTACGATGATATTCAATACGAAACAATATATGTGGGTATTTCTTCTAGTGTGATATGGAATTATTCTCTAAAATATAATTTTTCCTAATCCAAACATGAGGGATAGATGACGTGAAGGATCACTTTAATATTAGTGGTAGTATTTATTTTGAATGGCATGGAATATAATAGAATTTACATTTATTATGTGAAAATCATGTAAATATGATGTAAAAAATATGAAGTATAATAATATTGGACTACTTTTAGGAATATATGTATGTATAAGAGGTGTATAAAAGACATTTTGTAGGTATAATTAGGATATGAAGAGCTAGAAATTATATGAAACAAATATTATAGATTCCAATTCGATTAAGGTGATATGAGATCATAATAAGAGTATGTATTCTCATTCAATGATGGTATTGTAATATGTAATAGTTCAAAGAATAATATTGGAGAATAATATATAGAAAATTCCAAATGTATTATAGCTAATGATACATCATGGGATCCAATATGTATTAAAGAGATTATCTCAATGCTTAGTGTGGTGTATAGAAGTACATAACCTATAATAGATTGTTGTGTTAATACTATAGTTTTGGATCATGAAATTGAATTGTGGTCTCACCAATGGTTGAAATAAACTCTAAATTTTCATCTCATGATAAAGTTTTATCAACAAGGTGACATCTCTGTGAAAAAGTATCTATGTAAGAGAACTAGGTAGATATCTTGAATAAACAATTAACCATAAAGATACACAAATATCATTTTTTGATGATGGATTAAAACCATTAGTTGTTGTATTTAGTGAAATATCCAATCTTTATGAGTTGTTGGTTCATAAAAACACACATCCATTTTACCATTAATTAAACGTTATATTCATAGGGTTCTGATTTAATTTAATTTATAATAATATCATTATTGTTTTTATATTTTATAGTTTATGTGAAAAATTACTAAGTATTCTTGTCCTGAAAAGAGAACATAAAACAACCCCACTATGATTAGGTACTATAGATTCACCAATATTTTTCCAAAAACCAATGTTCTATGGATGAATCACATTATTTAATGGGTCAGAGATGATGCATTCTATTAGGGGTAGAGCTATTATAAGTCATCGATAAAAATCCCCATTATCATCACCATTGGAAACCATTAAGAAGAGAGGTATTTAGAATGAACCCATGGATATTAATTCCAAACAATTCATTAATCATTGAACATTCCCAATATCAACCTATGTAATTATCTATTGAAACTATGATTATTAACCAGGTGTTTCATTTTTCACATTTAAATATATATTTTGTAAATCCTAATAGAAAAATTAAATATGAATTTATTTCAATTGGATTATTCATGAGTGGTAAAGAATTTATGAATAATGAGTGAGTGGATTTGTCTCTACCACTAGAAGGTAATATAACTAGACCATTAATTGAATACAATAGTTCCATTAAGTCAACACCAAAGTGGTTTTCCTATTTTTTCAGAACCAAAAATCAATGAAATGGATTAAAATATATATGTTGATAAAATAGTCAATATAACATTTTTTAAAGGAAATTATTTGAAAAAGGGATTACAATAACTGGTAATTTTCCAATGGATATATAATAAAAATGTGAAATATACTATTTTATCAATGGGGTCATTGGAATATTATCAAATCATAGATTTGGAATTTAATTTATTTAGCATAATTATATTGTGAAAAGGATCTACGGTATCACACAAAAAGAGTACCCTAAAACCTAAGACAAATTCTATATTATTTAAACAATTTTATGAAAATATACTTCACATATGTGTGGTAAAACATATAAATAGGATTATTGGTTGATCAAAATTATTTATTTATCATGCTATAAATAATTTATATTTAATTATTAAATTAAATATATATATATATATATATTATTATATTGGTAAATTATGAGGAGTATAAGAAGATAGAATATAGATATGCTGGGAATGGATTAGTATTTAAAAAAAATTAATTTAATTTTTTGGGGAAAATATATTTAATTACATTATAGGATAGGAACATGTAAAGTAAATAGTAAAAAAAATTATTTTTACATGGAATATTCTATGATTTAATTAAATATTTAAGGGGGGTTGTGAGAAAAATTTATCTAACCATAGATATATAAATATCTAACAACCAAATCTAATATAATATAGGTTTTCCTAAAAAATTGTGAAAAACATTTGTTCCCCATATAAATCCATTATCGTAAATATATTATCAAGAAATCTCTAATTTATATGATCTTTGGAAATCCATCCCCCTCGCATCTAACTATGAGAGAAAAAATATATTTCAATGTTACTCATTTTTATATTATGATGTAAACAATAATGAATAATGGAATCCATAAAATAATATACACTATCAAATGAGTAACAAATCAATCGTAATCATAAATTCCTTGTTCATATAAGGATCACCACGAGAAGTAATATTCTTTTGATTCCTTATTCACAATAAGGTTGTGAAAAATAAGGTATTCCACATTTGATATTGAAGAATAAAATAAAAGGCAACAAAAAATTATCTATCTAATATATTTATAAAAAGAAAAAGTTAATTTGTCATAATGAACTATGATGAAATTCTTCTATTTACTTATGAGGAGAAATTTGAATAAGTGAATGAAATCATTTTTTTGCATGGGATTTAATTCCACTGCCAAACTCCCAAAACTCCATCGAGTAGGGTTGAATTATGATATTAAATTTGAAAAACAATTATTATCTTCCAAAAATTCTATAATAATATCATTTATTCCTTTAAATAATATGGTCTTACTCAAAAATATCTTGCTTATATTTTTCATATCGATCGGATGAACCATGTTTTGTAGCCTAGTTTCTACTAGTTAGTCAGTTATGTGTCATATTCTATGAATATTGGTACAGATATTAAAACCCCAAAAATTTTAAGTAGATTCTATACAATTTTCAATTTCTCGAGATCATTATCATTCAGAAGATTGTAGTACCTAATGAGATGGATGATACTACATCTATACCTAGTTACTTTTATATAATCTTATGACATAGGCCACATGTGTTTCCACAGAGTAAATGATCCATGAGTTGTATAGTATTAAATGGGCATTGAGACTCATATATTTATCTACATTACAATCAAACTAACAAGGTGGTTATAAAATATTTTAGTTAACTATAATACATCATTATGTGTTTGTGAATGGATAATTTCTAAAACCCATTGTTGGACTCCTCACATATTAATACTATTTTAATGATCAAAAATCCTATTTAGTCTATAAAATATATTAAATCTATGAAATCTATCTCCAATAAAATGTAAAATTGTTTAGTAAAAGCCATACAAAGCTCTTAGGTGCTATACACTCATTTTGGTTACTGTACACTATCCTTTGATTTAATTTATAATGATTTATCTGAAAAATTATTATGATTAATCTATTATATGAATATATCTTCTTACTTCTGAATATAGATATTTGGATAAGTCGAAGACATTGTGGCCAGACACCGTGAATGAGACACTGTGACCATACACCGTGAAAGAGACACAGTGAAGAACAATACACCATGAGGTAGACACCGAGAACATCTAGACACAGTGAACATCCAGACACTGTTAACTTCCAGACACTATAACCATGAGACACCATGAACATCTAGACACCTTGAACATCTAGACACCGTGAACATCTAGACACTGTGACCAGACACAGCGAAATAGACACTGTGAACAACAAGACAATGTGAGAGAGACACTGCGAACATCGAGACATCGTGAACATCCTGACACCATGACCATGAGACACTGTGAACATCCATACACCCTGACATCCAAACACCGTGACCATGAGACACCATGAAAAACCGGATACCATGTGAAGGATACACTGTTTCCATGACATACTGAGACACTGTTTCATAATCTGTTTTTTGTTGTTTTTAAATTTAATCTATAATAGAAATATTTGAATATTTTAAATGCACTAAGATAATTAATTTTTCATTGTAGGCATTTCATCTGATAGTACGAGGTATGGGGTGAAAAATACATGCAAACTGTCACCTCCAGCACATGCACTCCAAGTGAATGAGTAGTGCGGCCCAGAAAAAATATACGCATGAAAGAGAACCAAGCGGGCGTGAGCACTACAACGAAGAACATACTTAGAACATCTATGAAGAATGGATAATCACATTAAACTCAACAATGCTGAGGAACACCCAAAGCATACTTGAGTCACATAATTGAGGACATCTTTGTATTATCATGCATCAGGAAGAACACACGCCAATATTGCTGACATCCAACACTCTATTTTTCATACAATGACTTGATCTCTGTATCTCATTCATCTCAGAAGTCCAGAGCTGCAAAGACATAAACTCGGAGAACTTCAAAACTTATATCAATATTTCTGCTATGTTGTGTATAATTTTATTTGCTTTTGAGAAGTCTATGTATCAGCATAACTTCACACTCTATCTCCTTATTTAATATAATGGATACAATATATCCTTTCTCAAACTTATTTTAACACTTTTATATACCGACGAATAAGTGTGTAAGAGGTCCATGTGTGGCCTGATTATTCATACCCATGAAAAACTACGGAAGTGGTCCCCGTATGACCTGGACTGTCCTGTGTACTTTTTTTAACTCCGATCTAGGGTTTTGGTCTTGTTTATTTATATAAACTGCTTGGGGGATGGTGATCACAAAATGGAGTGGACTATGTCTCGGCTTGAGACAGAACCACTTGATTCATATCTGTTGGGATGCTTAATTTAGTCTTCTCTGTTTTATTTCTTTACTATATAATTCAGGAATCACTAATTTCACATTGATAGCTAATATTGGAAAGAAGATATAATTGTATTTCCTTAGTAGAATAGCTTCAAAAGTAATATTAATAATAGATATTAAGATTACTAAGAATTAATCAATCTTTTATGAAGTTATTTAAAATGGAAAACTATCATAACAGTATAACCTTGATTAACTGGGCGATATAAAACTTTATTGAGGAATCCTTTTTAGAATACTTTTTAACCAGAAATTATTATAGATACTCAATTAACCCCTCCCCTATTGAGTAATCTACTCCTACCAACATTTTTATCCGAGGTTGTTTATTAGGACTCATTTTCACCATATTCAACAGTTATTGTAGTTGTACATTAATGATTTGTAATTTTCTATTAATTCTAAATTTCTAGCTCTTTCAAAGTATTCCCATAATATGGATAATAGATTGGAAGGTGTTGTAACCAAAAGACCACCATTATTTAATGTGACCAACTATTCTGAATGGAAATAAAAAAAAATTCACTTAGAAAGTATGGGTTTTAAAATTTGGTCTTCCATTATAGATGAATATAAAATTCCTGGTACTGATAGAATCACATGGGATGAATCTATCAAAATTTCCTATAATAAAAATTTCAAATCTATGAATCCTTTATACTACTACATTGGACATGAATAATTCAATATAATTTCTACCTATAAAACTGCCCTGAAATTTGGGATATCATGTGTGTTTCACACGAAAGAACATGTAGTGTCAATGAAATGAAACTTAGTACTAATACTATTAAATATGATAATTTTAAAATGATACATAATGACCATATATCTGACATGTATCATAGGTTCGATGAGATTTTCAACATAATAATTTCTCTTGGAAGAGAAGTCACTGCGAAGAAATAGATCCTGAGAATTATCAGATATCTACCTTACAGATGGAGAGGAACCTCTGTATCTATTAGATAATCATGTGACATTAGTAAGCTACCTGTAAAAGAACATATTGGGAAACTGATGATGTATTAAGAATATTTTAAAGTCAACAAGGAAGAAGAGGATGAACCAATGAAGAATTCTGTGGCATTCAAGACCCCCACCTCTAAACACATAAACAAAGGAAAATTGGAAGCTTCAATAGAATATTATAGTAGTGAAAAGTAATCACTTGATAGTTATAAGAAGATGGTTCAATTAGACAGATGATTCAAGATATTTTACAAAAAGAAAAAAAAAATCGAAATATTCTCTTCATGGAAAAATATGACCGAAAATGAGGGTGGAAGAAGGATTGGAAAAGAAGTGACAATACTAATGATATTGTCTACTATGAATGTAAGATAAAAGGACGTATCCAGGATGATTATCCAAAGCTCAAGTGCAAAAATATATATGAGGAAAAGGATATTAAGTATAATAATCCAATGGAAGAATCTTAAAGTACTTCTAAGGACAGTTCAAGCGACTCCGAAACATTACATGATGAACATGCAAATATATCCAATATATGATTTATGACAAACAAATATGAGGTAAAATTTGACTCTCCTATTCATAATTAATACTATTATGGAGATGAAAGTGACTTTGAATATATGAATAATAATTAAATGTTTTAATACTGTAATATTCTTGAAGAAACATGAAATAAACTAAAAGACAAATATAAATCATTGAAAGAACAACATTCTCTTACTGTGACTGTTAAATATGAACTCACAACTAAATAAGTGAAAAATTATAAATTTTTCAAAGACAAAAATGAATTAAAAATTTCTAATGAGCAATTGATGATTCCACTAGATAATTTTACCAATGGGAAAAATACCCTTAACCAAATGATAGGTAAAAAAATTTCTCCTAAATACAACACTGGAATTGGTTATCAACCTAGAAAAAGAATCATTGGTATAAAAAAATTTGTTTCAAAATCTAGGACATATAGTTTTGCTCCCAGTTCTGGAAAAAAATTATCTAGTTCAACTTGTGATACACTTTCTATTGTTACATGTTTTTCCAGACCAAATATAGTTTATTTGTCAAATGCTTTACATAATGCTTATAGGAAACCTATGAGGCAGATATTGGTTCTTAAAGTGCTTATGACTAATATTACTGGGCCCATTCAAGTATGGGTAAAAAAATATTATATTGCTTAATCATTATGGAGGAATGGTTATTAAAGAGTTATTGTAAATGTTTATGGTACATGGATAGAGGATGTTCCAGACACAACAGAAGAGACTGATCTTTCATAAAGAACCTAATAGAAATATATGGAAGATATGTCACAATTGGTGACAATTCCAAAAGAAATATTATTGGCCTTGGCCAAATCGGTAACTCTAACTCATTATTAATTTCTAAAGTACTGTTTGTTGATGGATGAAAATATATACTACTTAGTATCTCACAATTATGTGATGATGGACTAAATGTTAAATTTGAAAATGATTCTTGAAATGTCTTTAATTCAATAGAATATTTAGTGTTTTTTGCATTAATAAATGAAAATGTTTTCTCCGTTAACTGAGATTCCTTAGCTTCTCAAAATTAATCATCCTTAATTGTATATCATAATGAATATTGGCTCTGGAATATTAGACAAGGCCACTTTAATATTCTCTCCCTTATAAATCTTTCTAGAAACATATTAGTGAAAGACTTACCCAATCTTGTGTTTCCAAATGACAAAGTGTGTAATCCATGTCCAAAGGGAAAAAAACCAAATTCCTTCATACCAAAGAAAGAAGTGTCAACTTCTCAACCTCTCGAACGGGTTCAGATAGATTTTTTGGACCATCTAGAGTTTCTAGTTTAAATGGGAAGCACTATGTTTATGTTCTTGTAGATGACTTTTCCAGATATACTTGGACATTCTTTCTAGCTCAAAAAAGTGAAGCCTACTCATATTTTACTAAATATTCCATGTTTGTAGAAAATCATAATAGACTTAGAATTAAATCCTTAAGAAGTGATTATATCCGTGAGTTTTAAAATCAAGAGTTTGATTCCTTTTGCTCAAAAAATGAATATAGTCATAATTTCTATACCCAAGAACACCTCATCAAAATGGAGTTGTAGAAGGACGAAATATAACCCTACAAGAGATTGCTCGAACAATGATTTGTGAATTTAACCTACCTATTTATTTTTGGGCTGAATATGTCAATACCTCATGCCACATAATCAATAGAGTTTTGATCGTAACTATTCATAAAAGGACTCTTTTTGAGTTATGGAACAATCGAAAACCCAAAGATAACTACTTCAATGTTATTGGTTGTGAAGTCTACATCCTTCATATTGAGGAAAATCTAGAAAAATTCACATCCAATAGTGATGAAGGTATCTTTTTAAGATATTCTATGACTATTAATGCCTATGGAGTGTTTAATAAAAGAACTAAATGTGAGGAAAAATCTGTCCATGTCAAATTTGATGAAACATATCCCCATGATCCTAAAATAATTCTAGAGAACCTGGGCGATTATATATCAAATATTAACATTAATTAAAAATCCTCCAAACATTCTATGAAAGAATATGTGAAACCTTCTAGTTCTGGAAATCCCTTAGACTCAAGTCACAACGAACATGAACCTGTTGTTGAACCTTCAATCACTAGTCCTTATTTTTCTAGAGCTGCTAGAACTCATTTGAACTACCTTAGATGTTGTTGTAGGAGACCTTGACAAAGGAACTCAAACTAGAAATTCTATTATAAATCATGTTGAACGTCAAGTAATCTTGTCACAACTTTAACCTAAACACATTAAAGATGCTATTAATGAATAATTTTGGGTGATGTCAATGCAAGAAAATTATAATCAATTTGAATGTAACAATGTTTTGAAACTTATTGAAATACCTAAGGAAAAAATCACCGTAGGCAATAAATGGGTGTTTATAAATAATGTAGATGAAGTTGGTAAAATAGTTAGAAACAAGGCTAGATTGGTTTCACAAGACTATAGTAAATAAAAATAAATTAAATATGTGGAGAACTTTGCACAGGTAACTAGACTAGTAGACATCAGAATCTTACATGCTTATGTTGCACATCTGAATTTCAAACTATATCAAATGGATGATAAGAGTTCATTCTTGAATGGGTATATAGCCGACGACGTTTCTATTCAAAAACCCATTGGTTTTACAAACACCAATTTTCCAAATCATATTTTTAAACTTTCAAAAGAATTTTATGGTTAAAAACAATCTCCAAGAGCCTGGTATGATAGGTTGTGTACTTTTCTTATTTCCAATGGTTTTACAAAAGGAATGCCTAATCCTACCAATTTTATAAAATGAATTTATAATTATGTTTTAGCTGTTCAAATCTATGTAGATGACTTTATCTTGGGATCATCATGAAATTATTTATGTGTTGATTTCTCTAAAATGATGGAAAATGTATTTGGAAATGAGTTTAATGGGTAAACTAAAATTATTTATCGAATTTAAAATCTTTCAAAATAATGGTGGTATTATTTTTAATCATGTAAATATACTAGAGATCTTCTAATACATTTTGGAATGGATGGCACTAAAAGTTGTGACACTCCCATGAGTACCACTTGTAAGGTGGATATTGATGAAGATAGAAAATATTTTGATCAAACCACTTATAGAGGAATGATTGGAATTTTACTCTATTAAAATTCTAGTCAGCCTGACATTATGCTTAGTGTGTGTATGTGTGCTCATTTTCAAGAAAATCCTAAGGAATCTCATTTAAATGTTGTAAAGAGAATTTTAAAATACCTCAAATATACACCCAATCTAGGATTGTTCTATCCTAGAGGAAATTATTTGAATAAGTTAGTTATTATGATAATGACTTCGGTGGTTGTAATCTAGATAGAAAAAGATCCTCTGGAACATGTCACTTTTTCATAAATCACTAGTATCATGGTGTAGTAAGAAAAAAAAATTATGTTGCATTATCTATCGCAGAAGCAGGGTACAATGCTGCTGGATGTTTTTGTGCACAAATATTGCAGATGAAACATACATTACTAGATAATGGATATCAATTTAGGAAGGTGCCTATAAATTGTGACAACACAAGTGCTATTAACTTCTCAAAAAATCCTGACTTGTATTCTAGGAAAAATTATATTGATGTAAGAATCACTTTTTATGAGATCATTATTAAAAATGTGATATCACTTTGGATTTCATTGGTAATGAATATCATCTTGCTGATATGTTTACCAAACCATTAAATTCTGAAACAATAGACTACATCATACATGAACTAGGCATGATAAATCTTATGTAAATGTCAGACTAGTTTATATCTTATTATTTTATATGTCACTATTACATGTTTACTGTCTCACCATAAGGATCAATTTCTGTCTCACCATAAGGATCAGTTACTGTCTCACAGTAAGGATTAGTCAATGTGTCACCATAAGGATCAATCATTATCTCACCCTAAGGATCAGTCACTATCTCAACATAAAATTCATCCATTATCTCACTGTAAATACATGATATGATCTACCGTAAAACAATTATGATATTTATTCAAATTTAAAAACCGTATCACGGTATATATTTATTTCACATGTTTATTTTTCTCATGCTTATATTTTTGCGACGTTTGGTATTCCTAAATGGTTAAATAAAGGAAGTTTCACTTGTCCTTCAGTCATGCTATCTTCTATTCACTCATTTTGTAACCCTTAATCAACCCTTCAACCATTCCATCTCTCTTAATCATTTAGTCAATACCAATGATGAAACCCCCTTTTTCGTTGATGTAAAGACCCAGAAATTTCAAGGAATTTTTTTTTCCTAATTTTCTTTGGAATTTTACAAGAACACAATTTCTGACAGCGCCTGATTCCGAGGCCCGGTGTGCCCATAATCAATTTCCGATGTTTGGCTCGGGTACGTTCAGTGAACGAACGAGCGGGAATTTCTAACTTTTGAACCGGTGCCCGGAATCAAATTCTGAGGGCACCGATGGAACCGTAGCGCCGGTTTTTGCTTAGGAATGCCTTTCCTGGTGTTGCGTTTGCTTGGGAGCAGTTGTTTAATAAGGTTGTGGTTTAAGTGTAAAGAAAAATAAAATTTGGGTTACAAATTTTATTTATCTTCTTAAGTGGTTATATCCTAAGTGTGGAAGTTGGGGTGGAATCACAAGTTCCTAACTAACCAAGTGAGGATTAAGGTGAGGTGGGGCCCACACGAGCCCCAACCCTTCACCTTCCCCTTAACTCTCTTCTTCCCCCCTTAAACTCCTTTGCACTTAATGTGCCAAAACCCCTCAAATTCCTAACTCCTTAAACTCCTTAACTCCCTTGAACCCCCACCCCCAATTAAATGTGACTCTTCACTTCCACCTTCAGTAATTTTGGAGCCTCTCCACCCATTAATGAAGGATGTAACTTAATGAATTTTAATTATTTTGAATTCATTAAGCTAACACTATAATAAGGTGTGTTGTTTTATTGTTTGGGGTTGGCTAAATCTTTGTGATAGAGTCATGGAATGATTGAAGAGAATTCCACCCTCGACGATGAACACGAAGGACATCTCCAAACATGGAACAACATCTTCTCGACGAAGAATGCCTTTTCCAAAGAAGAACGTGAAGTTTCCAACGTCGATCCCTTCTTGGATGCCTCCTTCCCACTCCTTCCGGAATAAAGAAGGGAGCGCCTTTCACGAAGAACACTGACGTCGTCAACGAATTCTCTTTTCCGATATCGACGAATCGCCGTCGCCTTTCCACGACTTCGTCAACACATAACGAAAAGCGAGGTAGGGGTTTGTTGTTGCTTTATTTAATTATTTTTCCGTTCTTGGTTCTAGCATGACAAACTTGAGGATGAACGTTTAAGTGTTATCATCTAACGAGAGGGGGACCGGACCGCACAAACACGGCCGAACCCCCCTCCTTTGTTCTTGAATGTTTCTTGCGGATGAAACGAGATAGCGTGGTGCCGTCTCACCATGCGGGAATCACTCAGAAATTATTGCGTGGCGCCGTCGCGCAGCGCCGTGGAAAGAATTATCATGAACGCGACCCCGTCGCGCCGCGTCGAAGGAAACCGAAGACGCCGCGGCCGGAGCGGGGCCGCGGCCGGAGCGGGGCCGCGGCGGATCGTGATGACCGGCGGCCAGCCGGGCCGCCGGTGCCGGAAGACGGAAGAGGACCGGCCCTTGCCGGTCCTGTTGACAAGAAGCCGGCCGGCCAGGTCAGGCCGGCCGGGTTGGTGGAAACTGGGGGAATTTAATTCCCCCGGGCAGTTATTTGGCCCCCCATTATGAGGGGGGGCCGGTTTCACAAAGGGGGGGGGGGGGGGGGGGCAGGCGACGCCCCGTTTCCAGCAAGCTCGGCCTTCGGCAAAGCTGGCAGCGCGCCCAGCGCGCTGCCTTGCGCCGAACCGGCGCGCCTGGCCGGTTCGCCGCGCCGAGCCACGCCGGGCCGCGCCGCGCCGTGCCGCGCCGGGCTGCGCCGCGCCGCGCCGGGCCGGGACGGGCTGTGCCGGGCCGGGTCGACCCCGTCCGGGGTGGGTCGACCCGGTTCGGACCATCCGGGGGGTCTCGGGCCGGGACGGCCCGGGCCCGAAACTCCCGTTACCGAGCGGTTTGGACAAATGCCCGTATCTTGGGCTACGGGCCTCCAAACGACTCGTCGTCAGCGGCAACGCGATCCTTGGATCGAGAGGGTCATTTCGATATACTATACTCAAGGTGCACCTTCCTTTTCGGGAGCCTACGTGGTTAAAACTCCGTAGTTAAGCGTGCTTGGCCTAGAGTATTGATCAGGATGAGTGACCTCCTGGGAAGTTTCCCAGGGTGGGTGTGAGACGAAAAGGCCAATAAATAACAGACCAGGCGTCCGATTGACGCACGGTCTGTTTCATTGAATTCCTCTAAGTGAGATGGATCTTTCGGCTTACTCCGCTCGAGGTTTGGATGCCGATGGAGTGCGGTCGGGTTGGATCGCACCGAAATCTAACCGGGCCCCTACAACGAAAAAGCCAATAACTCTCAGACGGGGCGTCCGATTGACGCGCCGTCTGTTGCGTTGAGTTCCTGTTGACGATACAAAACTTTTGGCATCCTCCGCCTGAGTTTTGGATGCTGATGGATAGTGGTCGGGTTGGATCGCACCGAAATCCAACCGGGCCCCTGGAACGGAAAAGCTGATATCTTTCTGACAGAACGTCCGTTTGACGAACCGTCAGCGGCGTTGGTGATTACGTTGAGTAACAGTCCCTATGAGTATACCCTATGGGAGTTCGGGGTACAGTTGAGATACGGCCGGGATTGGTTTGCTCACGAAACCAACCTTGCCCCTGGGATGAAAAGGCTAATAACTCACAGACCGGGCGTCCGATAGACGCACCGTCTGTTGCGTTGAGACCCCTATGACGAGGCGGTCCTTTGAGATACTTATTTGCGGTACTTTGTGATACTTAGAGTATCGACCAGTAGCTCGTGGAGCGGACCCTCCCGGAGACGAGCGTGCGGAGTACGGAGACCGTGTAGCCGGCTGAGACCTGACGACTGCTTGACCGACTTGACTTGGAGTGAGTCGACTAGCCCAGTGGAAGGAGAGCCCGGTATTTGGCGACAGACCCACGGCGAACGGAGCGCCCGATAGTTGGCTGCAAACCCGCGGTACTCGAAAGGAGGAGTACCTCTGTAGGCTATTAGTGGGAGCGCCCGATATTTGGCGACAGACCCTCAGCGGACGGAGCGCCCGGTAGTTGGCCGCAAACCCGCAGTACTCGACAGGAGGAGTACCTCAGCAGTCTTAGGTTAGTGAGCAGTACCTCAGAGTCGTGACAGGACCACTGTACACTCCAGAGACGGAGCTCTTCAGCAGTTACGGTTTCGATAATGAAAATCCTGGTTTGAGCTGAGACTTTTGACCTTGTGTTTACCTCATGATTGAGATGGGTCACTTTCTAACTTTGGTATATGTATGGGCATATACCCGGGTAGTGGTTATCCGTTGATTTCACAATCCTTGTGTTTCCTCATGATTGAGATGGGTTACTTGATAACTTAGGTATATGTATGGGCATATACCTAAGTAGAGGTTATCTGTTGAGATCTTCTTTGTGGTTATCCTTGTTGGTTTAGTGAGACCTTGAGGGTCTCGGGGTCCCTACTGAGTATCGTTATACTCACCCCTGCACGGGCTATGCCCGCACCTCATTGTGTTGGTTGCAGACGACGGGCAGTGCTGACAGAGGCTGAGTGTTCGAGGACTGGACGGTACCTGGAGGTGGACTATACGAAGAGATGGTACCCGGAGGAGGACCTCACGACGAGACGGTACCCAGAGGTGGACGTGACGACAAGGCGGTACCCGGAGGTGGACCACTGGGCGAGACATACTCGGAGCGGACGGCGGGACCTGAGGAGCAGAGGAGCTATATGTACCCACCCTTCAGGTGGGATTTCCAGTGGACAGCTCGGCGTAGCAGCTTTACTTTTCAGTTTCTGTTTTCCCTTTCGAGTTGTACTTTATAGTTGGGCTTGTATTTCCGGCCCCTTTTTACTTTCCGCACTTACTGTTGTACTCAGTTTTTACTTAGTGTTTACTTCTTCCTCTTGTACTCTGTGGTGCTTGTTTTCTTTTATAAAGGCAATGCCTTCCCAGTTATCGGGATTTTACTCCTTTGGTGCTAGTCGCCAGCCCCTGGCCTATGGAAGGCGGGCTTGGGGTAGTCATGGCACGGGCCCCGAGGACGGGTCGTGACAAATTGGTATCAGAGGAGTTCGGTTCTACCGCAGAACTCAGGACTCTGATCTTTTTCTATGTGAAGCAATAGTGTTAAGGGTACCGAGTGTGGTCTTCAGTTCAGGGAGTCCAGAGATGGTGCGGCGGCCGACGTATCCGTACACCAGGACCCTGACTACTGATTTCCGACTTTGTACACAAAAACACTGATTGCGTGTGTGTTTACAAAGTTTTAAAGTCAGCTCAAAGCAGGTCATCTCACCAGGTATAAGTTGTTGACCGTGTCGCATCTGTTCAGGATGTCTCCACGCAGACAGTCAGTTGGAGTTCCGAGAGAGTACTCGATGACGGCTCACCGAGCGACGAGGCTCTGGTGCAGGGCCATTTTTACTATGTTGGAACCCTCGGGTGGTGTACCAGTAGCACCACCACCTGTTGGGCAGCATATGCCAACGGCTATACTAGCAAACTGTGCACGCTGGCGGAGCGCGTTGCACGAGTTCCAACAGTAGAGGCCTCAGAAGTTACGAGGCGAGGCAGATTTCCCGACAGCAGAGCAGTGGCTGGAGGCGATTGCTAGAGTTTTCCGCCTAGCTGAGACATCAGTAGAGTGGATGGTAGACTTGGCCACTAGTGTTTTCCAGTGAATGACCATGAGGATTTTCCGCATAGTGATGAGGCTTCGGTACGTGAACCGATGCCTGAGATAGTGCGTTTGGGTAGTGTGTCAGCTATACATCACTAACTGTTGGTCAGCAGTTACAACCGGCGGTACCGGTAGGTGACACATGTAAGTTTACTGCCTTACATGTGTTCTAACTTCAGATACCCTCATGTTCCGAGGTGAACCTGACTCATAGGCGGCTGAGGACTGGCTTGAGGAGGTGGCCGAGAATTTTCTAGAACTTTTACAGTTTCGGCGGGACGACGTGTTGATAGCTGAGAATTCATCGAGGCGTACCGAACATATCGGGTACTCGATGGAAGCGTTTCGATCAGTGAAATAGAGGTCGGACCTCTGATCATGGTATGTTTAAGGGCTTCCAAGCCAGCACCTTTTCTCTATGCATTTCTACTTAGGCTAGAGTGCTAGAAGGAACCTTTGTGGTTGAGAATTCTTTGGTGATCGAATACAGCCAGAGAATGTTAGATGTTTGGAAAGCAGGAAACTGACACCAGTCTCAGAGACTTGGGCATGTAAAATGTTTCAAGAAGAGGAAATGTTAAGGACAGATGAATCTGCAGAGCAGCAGACATGGAGGCAGAGCTTGGAGAGTAGCTCGTGGTGGTGTACATTTCAACATGTTACCATCACCCGCCTTTGTAGTCCCCGCTAGACTCAGGGAGTTGGAGAGCAGGGAAAGAGGGTAGCTGCTTGCGGTCATGGAGTGCGACCAAAAAGGGGCTCTAAGGATGATTCGAAGTGCGGAATTTATCTTCGACTAGCTGCCGTAGCCACAGGCATCAAAACAAATCATCCCTTCCTTCCATGAATCTAGTCCCATACCTAGAGATTCCGGTTAAGCCGTTGACTTGACCCTCACGTCTGGAGATACCTTTGGGAGGAGACTCGATAGTCACACTTACGCCGACGGTGTGATCTGACCCTTGAGGCGAGAGTCTCGGTTAGGATCTCTTGGTGGCAGCGTCGAGGCCTTACGACGTTAGTTTGAGTATGTATTTGGCAATCACTGTTCAAACTCAAATTGACGGTATTAGGCAAATGTTGGGATGGGTTTTCCTTGGTCGGCGAAAAGGAAACCCTGGGCAGCACAAGATAAACTCGTGCATGGGAGGGTGTAGCCGATCATTCTTGGGTCGGCCAACCTTACCCTCATGGCAGCATGAGTTTTGAGTTTCAGTTCTAACCTAAAAAGGGAGACCTTTAGAGTTCGAGGATGGCGACCACGTTCTTATACAGGTCTCACCTCGACGAGGTTTACGGAGATGTAGCCGAGGCGGAAAGAGATCTCCGAGGTTCAATAGACCTTTCTAGGTCCCTAGCAGGGTAGGCGAGGTGGTTTATCGCTTGACCCATCCACCTCAGTTGCACCAGGTGCACGATGACTTTCACGTAACTCAATTGAGGAGATACGTGCTTGATCCTTCACACATCATCGACCTCAGGGAGTTGGACGTCGATGATAGAGAGACATGCACGGAGGTTCCAGTGGGGATCAAGGATAGACAGGAGCAGATCCTACGAGGATGATAGATTCCTTGGGTGCACGTCCTTTGACAGTACGTGAACCTCCAGGTGAGCCCATGGGAGCGGAAGGCTCAGATGCGTGCTCTGTACCGCTTTTGTGACCCTAGTTTTTGATGAAGTTTTACGGGGACGTAAATCCCTGAGGTGGGAGTAATGTAAAGACCCGGAAATTTCAAGGAAATTTTTTTTCTTAATTTTCTTTGGAATTTTACAAGAACACAATTTCTGACAACGCCTGATTCTGAGGCCCGGTGTGCCCAGAATCAATTTCCGAAGTTTGGCTCGGGTACGTTCAGTGAACGAACGAGCGGGAATTTCTAACTTTTGAACCGGTGCCCGGAATCATATTCTGAGGGCACCGATGGAAAGGTAGCGCCGGTTTTTTCTTAGGAATGCCTTTCCTGGTGTTGCGTTTTCTTGGAAGCAGTTGTTTAATAAGGTTGTGGTTTAAGTGTAAAGAAAAATAAAATTTGTGTTACAAATTTTATTTATCTTTTTAAGTGGTTATATCCTATGTGTGGAAGTTGGGGTGGAATCACAAGTTCCTAACTAACCAAGTGAGGATTAAGGTGAGGTGGGGCCCACACGAGCCCCAACCCTTCACCTTCCCCTTAACTCTCTTCTACCCCCCTTAAACTCCCTTGCACATAATGTGCCAAAACCCCTCAAATTTCTAACTCCTTAAACTCCTTAACTCCCTTGAACCCCCCCCCCCCCCAATTAAATGTGACTCTTCACTTCCACCTTCATTAATTTTGGAGCCTCTCCACCCATTAATGAAGGATGTAACTTAATGAATTTGAATTATTTTGAATTCATTAAGCTAACACTATAATAAGGTGTGTTGTTTTATTGTTTGGGGTTGGCTAAATCTTTGTGATAGAGTCATGGAAAGATTGAAGAGAATTCCACCCTCGACGAAGAACAAGAAGGACATCTCCAAACATGGAACAACATCTTCTCGACGAAGAATGCCTTTTCCAAAGAAGAACGTGAAGTTTGCAACATCGATCCCTTCTTGGATGCCTCCTTCCCACTCCTTCCGGAATAAAGAAGGGAGCGCCTTTCACGAAGAACACCGATGTCGTCAACGACTTCTCTTTTCCGATGTCGACGAATCGCCGCCGCCTTTCCGCGACTTCGTCAACACATAACGAAAAGCGAGGTAGGGGTTTGTTGTTGCTTTATTTAATTATTTTTCCGTTCTTGGTTCTAGCATGACAAACTTGAGGATGAACGTTTAAGTGTTATCGTCTAACGAGAGGGGGACCGAACAACACAAACACGGCCGAACCCCCTCCTTTGTTCTTGAATGTTTCTTGCGAATGAAACGAGATAGCGTGGTGCCGTCGCACCATGCGGGAATCACTCGGAAATTATTGCGCGGCGCCGTCGCGCCGCGCCGTGGAAAGAATTATCATGAACGCGACGCCGTCGCGCCGCATCGAAGGAAACCGAAGACGCCGCGGCCGGAGCGGGGCCACGGCGGAGGGGCGTGGTGTCGTCGCACCGCGCCGGATGATGAAGGCCGCGGCCGGTTCCGGGCCGCGGCGGATCGTGATGACCGGCGGCCAGCCGGGCCGCCGGTGCCGGTAGACGGAAGAGGACCGGCCGGGTTGGTGGAAACCGGGGGAATTTAATTCCCCCGGGCAGTTATTTGGCCCCCCATTATGAGGGGGGGCCGGTTTCACAAAGGGGGGGCAGGCGACCCACCGTTTCCAGCAAGCTCGGCCTTCGTCCAAGCTGGCAGCGCGCCTAGCGCGCTGCCTTGCGCCGAACCGGCGCGCCGGGCCGGTTTGCCGCGCCGGGCCGCGCCGGGCCGGGTCGACCCCGTCCGGGGTTGGTCGACCCGGTTCGGGCCATCCGGGGGGTCTCGGGCCGGGACGGCCCGGGCCCGAAACCCCCGTTACCGAGCGGTTTGGACAAATGCCCGTATCTTGGGCTACGGGCCTCCAAACGACTCGTCGTCAGCGGCAACGCGATCCTTGGATCGAGACGGTCGTTTCAGTATACTATACTCAAGGTGCACCTTCCCTTTCGGGAGCCTACGTGGTTAAAACTCCGTAGTTAAGCGTGCTTGGCCTAGAGTAGTGATCAGGATGGGTGACCTCCTGGGAAGTTTCTCAGAGTGGGTGTGAGATGGAAAGGCCAATAAATAACAGACCAGGCGTCCGATTGACGCACCATCTGTTTCATTGAATTCCTCTAAGTGAGATGGATCTTTCGGCTTACTCCGCTCGAGGTTTGGAAGCCGATGGAGTGCGGTCGGGTTGGATCGCACCGAAATCCAACCGGGCCCCTACAACGAAAAAGCCAATAACTCTCAGACGGGGAGTCCGATTGACGCGCCGTCTGTTGCGTTGAGTTCCTGTTGACGATACGAAACTTTTGGCATCCTCCGCCCGAGTTTCGGATGCTGATGGATAGTGGTCGGGTTGGATCGCACCGAAATCCAACCGGGCCCCTGGAACGGAAAAGCTGATATCTTTCTGACAGAACGTCCGTTTGACGAACCGTCAGCGGCGTTGGTGATTACGTTGAGTAACAGTCCCTATGAGTATATCCTATGGGAGTTCGGGGTACAGTTGAGATACGGCCGGGATTGGTTTGCTCACGAAACCAACCTTGCCCCTGGGACGAAAAGGCTAATAACTCACAGACCGGGCGTCCGATAGACGCACCGTCTGTTGCGTTGAGACCCCTATGACGAGGCGGTCCATTGAGATACTTATTTGCGGGACTTTGTGATACTTAGAGTATCGACCAGTAGCTCGTGGAGCGGACCCTCCCGGAGACGAGCGTGCGGAGTACGGAGACCGTGTAGCCGGCTGAGACCTGACGACTGCTTGACCGACTTGACTTGGAGTGAGTCGACTAGCCCAATGGAAAGAGCGCCCGGTATTTGGCGACAGACCCACGGCGGACGGAGCGCCCGATAGTTGGCTGCAAACCCGCGGTACTCGACAGGAGGAGTACCTCTGTAGGCTATTAGTGGGAGCGCCCGATATTTGGCGACAGACCCTCAGCGGACGGAGCGCCCGGTAGTTGGCCGCAAACCCGCAGTACTCGACAGGAGGAGTACCTCAGCAGTCTTAGGTTAGTGAGAAGTACCTCAGAGTCGTGACAGGACCACTGTACACTCCAGAGACAGAGCTCTTCAGCAGTTACGGTTTCGATAATGAAAATCCTGGTTTGAGCTGAGACTTTTGACCTTGTGTTTACCTCATGATTGAGATGGGTCACTTGCTAACTTTGGTATATGTATGGGCATATACCCGGGTAGTGGTTATACGTTGATTTCACAATCCTTGTGTTTCCTCATGATTGAGATGGGTTACTTGATAACTTAGGTATATGTATGGGCATATACCTAAGTAGAGGTTATCTGTTGAGATCTTCTTTCTGGTTATCCTTGTTGGTTTAGTGAGACCTTGAGGGTCTCGGGGTCCCTACTGAGTATCGTTATACTCACCCCTGGACGGGCTATGCCCGCACCTCGTTGTGTTGGTTGCAGACGACGGGCAGTGCTGACAAAGGCTGAGTGTTCGAGGACTGGACGGTACCTGGAGGTGGACTATACAAAGAGATGGTACCCAGAGGAGGACCTCACGACGAGACGGTACCCAGAGGTGGACGTGACGACGAGGCGGTACCCGGAGGTGGACCACTGGGCGAGACATACTCGGAGCGGACGGCGGGACCTGAGGAGCAGAGGAGCTATATGTACCCACCCTTCAGGTGGGATTTCCAGTGGACAGCTCGGCGTAACAGCTTTACTTTTCAGTTTCTGTTTTCCCTTTCGAGTTGTACTTTACAGTTGGGCTTGTATTTCCGGCCCCTTTTTACTTTCTGCACTTACTGTTGTACTCAGTTTTTACTTAGTGTTTACTTCTTCCACTTGTACTCTGTGGTGCTTGTTTTCTTTTATAAAGGCAATGCCTTCCCAGTTATCGGGATTTTACTCCTTTGGTGCTAGTCGCCAGCCCCTGGCCTATGGAAGGCGGGCTTGGGGTAGTCACGGCACGGGCCCCGAGGACGGGTCGTGACAGTTGACTCTTGAGAAATGTAGCTCAAATAAGAAGAAGATTGCACCCAAGATAGCACCTGAAGGTCCTCTAAATCGAAATCTCGTGAAACATATAGTAGTAATCGAGAAAGAGATATGCCATAAGTGGAAAATATCTATTAAGTCTTTGTTTTAAATGTTTTAAAAGTGAAACTATGGTTATAATAGTTTTTTAAGAAATATAGACCTATCTATCCTAAAATTATAGTTCAATTATTTTAGTATGTCCAATTCACCATTGATTCTGAAGTTGGTTATGCTGTGAGAGGCTGGATAAATGGCCATAGATTTACATTGTCTTCAATGTTATGGGATTGATGCCTTAAGATAACTCATGAATGCATCTGTGAGGACTATTATAGAGGACCCCCACCTTCTAGTAAATTATTTGTTTCAGAAGATTCTTTGAAAATCATAACCAGAAATGGAACCAAGAGGAGAGAAATTGCTACTGAGCTAGATGAATAATCTTAAATTTTCATTATGTTTATTAAGAACATAATAAGCCCCAAAAAACGAGACTATGTTATACTGAAATATCAGATGTGTTTCTGATTAATCTAATGAAAAATGGGCATAAGATCAAACTTTCTAAGTATGTAATACACCATATGTGTGAGATGATCAAAAAACATCCAAGTCAACCTCCCTGTTTTATTCTTAGCTTATTTCAACCATGCTTTATACCAAAGGTTTGTTTGGACCTAATAAAAAAGTTATCATGGATGGTGAGTTCTACCTTTCAATAATCATTACCAAAACAATGAAAATCAATTGGAATCCTTGGAAAAAGGAATGAGTGGAATACAATGATAGGATCTACAATAAATTCCATCTAGTTGAACATACCTTATGTCCAAGAGATAATTTTTATCCTAGTTTGAAAGCAGTTGAAGTTGTTTAGTATTATGGAGAAGAAAAAGAAGATGTTGTTATGCCTCCTAGAGAAGCTGTTTATGATAATGAAGACAGTAATCTTGTCCTTCATGCAGAAAGTGAAAAAGAAGTCCCTAGAGTTTATGATGTGACTGACACACAGGAAGTCTCAATAAAAGGCCTTAGCCTTTCAACTATGTTTTAATTGAAATCATTCTATAATCATGCCCCGGAAAATGTACTTGATCTCGTATCACTCCCCATCCTTGAACCTCCACCAGAACAACCAAACTTGTTCAGTAATGACGATTTGAAAGAATTTGGAGATATCATTTTTGCTGGAGTTGAAAAACTAATGAATATCAAAACTGCTCCTATAAAAAATATAAATAATAGAGATGCATCACTATCGTTTGGAAAATTCATTTAGTAGATTCATCCAAAATGCTTCATGAGATTCATGAAGTTATAGTTGAAAAAAGAATTCTCAGTGATGAAGTGAAGACTCAATGAGGTATGGTTAAAGACATGAAGAAAGTGTTAAATTCGAAATCAGTGCATGCTTCTCATTTCGTGGATCGTGTAGTTCCTAAAACCCCACAGAAATTTGTGACTTAGAATCAATCATAGTTAGAATCCTCAGCTAAAAAGGTCATAGAAATAAATAAATTCATTTTGAAAGAAATTCGAGAGCTTGTTGTTAATCTAAACAAGCTCACATATGAGTATATTAAGTGCCTTCAGAAAGTGATAAATCTACTAGAAACTCTCACCTCTGGTATAAATTCTTCTAAGGAATCTGGAAAATAATCTTAATCTTCTGTAGACCGTTACCTGCTCCGAATAGTGGTCAAAGAATAAATTCGGACTGTGCCTAATGGCTTCAATAAAGATTCCCTCTTTGAAGTTATCAAGAACATTGAAAGAGTTCTTGATCTAGTCTAAATCCATTCAAAAATTGCTAATGATTCCCAGCAAGAAATATCCAATATAGTGGACTTCTACTTCAACTGAATCTTCTCAAAGACTGACATGACCAATCATTTCAAATACCTTGTGGAAAATACAAGGATTACTCCTATTACTCATCCTTTCAAGACTCAAGTCCAAAATCTCACAGAGTTCACTCATCTGTTGGATACGTTAGTGGAAAATAATGATGACTTTGAGAAAGCTATGTAGTATGGTGGAGCGATCATTGTTTATTTAATCAAGATTTTAGGTCCCGATCTTCATGTACAGAGGACATCCATTGTTGCTCCTATGGCTTCACCTCTGAGACCTGGTTTTCCTACATTCACCTATGCCCTATCCTCTGCTTCTATGAAAATTAGTCATGAACTGAGTCTGATCGGGCATGTGATCCTTGATCCACAACTGAATCGATCTTCTATTACACCTACTCTGGCTCGCTATGTATTTGAAGGTCTTACTTTACCTTCTCTGTCAACCAGCTCACGCCCTTATTCTACTTCAACCTCTACTCCTACGGCTTCCTCTTCTACTACTGCTATAATGGGAAAAAAGAAGACCAGCCAGTGAAGAAGGACCATGGTTACTCATTTTTTATAAGAATCTTGTTAGATATACTTTACTCTTTGTAATACCCTCTTTTTTTCTAATAAATTATACACATTCCTTCTAATTTTTTATAATCCCAAAAGGGAAACAAATCTATGAATCTATATAGTAGAACACTCACTCTATATATGTTATATTCTCCATTAGAACTATGTTGTTAGTACAAATATACAATCTAATAGTACATGATTTGTGATCATCAAAAAGGGGTAGATTGTTGGAAACCTCATGTATTAATAATGTTTTAATGATTAGAAATCCTATTCTGTCTATAAACCTTGTTAACTGTATGAAATATATCTCACATAAAATGTATAGTTGTTTAGTAAAATCCATCCAAAGATCTTATGTGATATACACTCAGTTTGGATATGGTACACTCTCCTTTTATTTACTTTATAATTATTTCTATGAAAAATGATTATGTTTAATCCATTATATGAATATATCTGCTTAATTCTGACTATAGATATTTGGCTAAGTCAGAGACATCGTGACCAGAATACATGAATGAGACACCATGACCAGACACAATGATAGTATCCCCATGAAGAACTAGACACCTTGAAAGAGACACCATGAACAACCAGACACCGTAAAAGAGACATCGTGAACAACCAAAAACTATGAAAGAGACAGCATGAACATCCAGACACTGTGAACATCCAGACATCATGACCGTGAGACAGTGTGAACATCCAGACATCGTGACATCCAGACACCATGATCCAAAGTCACCATAAACAACAAGACACCGTGTGAAAGAGACATCGTTTCCATGACATACTAAGACACCATTTCTTAGTCTATTTTTTTGTAATTTTTTAATTTAATATTTAATATTCATATTTGAATACTTTAAATTCACTAAAATAATTAATGATTCTTTATAGACATGTCACCAAATTGTATGAGGTACGAGGTTCAATATGCATGAAACCTGTCGGCTCTATCACATGTGCGCCAAGATAAAAGAGTAGTGCATACCAGAATGAATATACCCATGAAAGAGAACCAATTGGGTGTGAGCATGAAAACGAAGATCACACATAGAAATTTTTTGAAGAATGGATTATCAAATTCAACTCGACACTACTGAGGAACACAGAAAGCATACTTGAATCCCAGAATCGAGGACATCGTCGAACTATCCAGAATAATGATGAGCACACACCAATATTGGTAACTTGTAATCATATATTTTTCATATGAGAAGTTGATTTCTGCATCTGCTTCATCTATGAAGCCCAGAAGTGCGAAGACATACACTCACAGCACTTCGAAACTAATCTAAATATTTCTTCTCTGTTGTGTATCATTTTATTAGCTTTTGAGTAGTGTGTGTATCTGCATAACTGCACACTCTGTCTCCTATATTAAACTAATGGATACAATATATCATTTCTCAACCATATTTTTACACTTTTTATACCCACAGGTTAATTATAAAATATGTCCATGTGTGGCCTTATTCTTTGTACCCATGACGAACTATGGAAGAGGTCCTTGTGTGACCTAGATAGTCCTATGTACTGTTCTTAACCCCAATCTAGGGTGGGGATCAATATTATGTATATAAAATCCATAGTGGCAGGTGATCACCAAGTGGAGTGGAATATGTCTCATCTTGAAACTGAAGTACTTGTTTCATATCCGATGTGCTACTTAATTTAGTCTTCTCAGTTTTACTGCATAATAGTATAACGTTGATTAAATAATATATATTTAACATCATTTGGGAATCCATTTTAGTATACTTTTTAACCAGAAATTTTAATAGATACAAAATTCACCTCTCTCCTCTTGAGTAATCTACTTTTACCAATAGCCACAATAATATTATAATAAAATTATTTGATTTTGAGCTACTATTTGGGATTCCATTTTATTTGAGTATTTTAAATTCTCCATAGGTTTAATTATAGTGTTATAATATGAATTGAGGCTTATAGACTTCGTAATGTATCACA
Organism: Viscum album; assembly: GCA_963277665.1. Taxonomy (NCBI): domain Eukaryota; kingdom Viridiplantae; phylum Streptophyta; class Magnoliopsida; order Santalales; family Viscaceae; genus Viscum; species Viscum album. The sequence continues at coordinate 879,966,485 of OY728129.1, read as the reverse complement.
TGGATAAGATTCTTGATTAAATGGTTAAGTATCAGGGGTTCAAGATGAGACACTATAAGAATATTTTTTACTAATAGTTCTGTAATCACAAAACATTACATATATAATATTAACCATATTGAGTTTTATTATAAATACAATTTTTTGGATAGGGTTGGATCCTAGATATATTATATATTTATAATTTTATTCTTATTATATCCATTGGGGTTATATATATAGGTCTCTAAATTTTAAATATTTTTAGGAAAGAGAAATCATCATATATAAGGTGGAATCATTACAATGAGTAGTTTTTTGGGGATGAAAGAGATTCATGAGTTGATGTAGATAGTGAATTCATTGATTATTTACTATTAACGAATAAAAAAATTATTTACATTAATGAATTATGTGATTACACTTATATCTATGTAAATATGATCATATTAGGTTTACATAATACAATGTAATTGGATACAGTTGAGAGTATGAATTGTTTCTTTTTTTCGAGGAATACCATATTATATAGAACATTTCCATCCTACTATCCCCATGTCAGTGGTTTGGGGGATTTGTACTATTGTGAAAATCCCATCTAGACACTTGAAAACTATAAATTTTCAAAATTTGGTAACAAGAATCCAACTATGCCGTATAGTGAAGTGAGATCATTAGAATTATGGAAGGCTTTAGATACATGTAGTATTTTTATGTTTTTAGTTCCAATTATGATGATACCTTATTGTTTGTACTATTTCATGATGAGATGTATTCTTTCAGGGGACTCTATTATGGTAGAGATGGGGTCATACAGTACCTTTACCATTGTGGATTGATTTTGAATTCTATCTCAACATGATTTTATACAATTTATTATTTGAGGCATAGTCCACCCCTAGAAGTTTGTTGGACCCCCATCAGTGTAGAATTTAGAACCATAACTATAGATTATTTAATCTGACTGTCCATCACATTATAGTCCTGAATTTATATGATATGAACATAGATATGGAATTCCTCCCATAATAAAAATAGGGAAAGAGTTGATTATTTTGAAGGGTTTATAATGGATTATTCTTGATGTTGTTTTTATTTGTTAATAAATATTAATTTTGGAGAATGAATAATTTTTTTTCTATGTGGACTGATGAAATATCATTGATGAATTTATGGGTACCATAATTGAATCATTCATTATAATGGTAAATGTATTAAATTTATAGTTTTTGATATATTTTTCAATTTATAACCATGAGAGATAAAAATATGGCATAACATTTTAGAATGAGATCAGAATTCATGAAATAGTATATTTTTTCAATAAATATTTGTTGTGTTGTTGGATGAGATATTTGTTTCCCTATAACAACATCATAATTGGAACTATTAGAAGAGGAAACAATTTCTCGATGATATAATAGTTGTATAAGATTATATAATTAGGAGTTTTGTCCTTGTATGTGATATATCATTCTCATATTAATTTGGTTTTTGTGGAATTACACATCGATTTTTTCGATAAGGATATCATTTTCTGTCCACTTAGGGGTAACATGTTACAAGAACTTCTCAGGTAGTAGAACTAAATGGTTTTTATATTTTGGATAGAATATTTTCCACTATCCATGATTGGTAATATTTCTATCTATATACAAATATTAAATATTAATAATGAAATATTATTTATAGAAACCCCTATAATAATGGTAATCTCATTGTAGGAGGTCTATTTGTCCTTTTTTATTTGTAGAAAAGATTTAAACCATATATATGAGATGATAGAGGGGTTTTATAGAGATTTTTTGGATTTTTTCAATGAGAAATTTCTTATATTTTGGTATATATCCAATAGAGTAGGGGTAAAATACACTTTTAAGACTATCAACATTAGGTTATGGTGAATAAGGCTACTTGATATGAAATGATGTAAGTCTTATATGATGAATGTGGTCAGTGTAATGATCCATGTAATGATTAAATAAGTATTTTTCTTAGTTATTAATATTTATTAATATCATAGTAATAAAAATATACACTAATTTAAATAGAATATATGATAAATCTAGTTTAATGGTTATGAACATTAATTTTTAAAATATGTAGTTTTTCTTCTTTTTGATGGCGTAATTGTATTAATTTTTATTCAATTTAATAAATTAATATTGATTATATAAAATATATATTTTGAAGATGAATATAAAAATTCACCTTTATTTAGTTTTTCTATTTTCATGATAAGTTTCATGTTTTTATGAATGGTGGAAAAATAATACTTTTTAATTGAAATTTTTAATTTTGTCATATTTATTTATAGAGTAAAATTAAAAAAAATTAATGTTTTAATGTATAATTATATCATGTTTTTATATTTTAAAACAATTTAATCAATTTTAATTAATTAAATATTGAAATTGGATGTAAAACTACAGTCATATTTTGAAATGTTTATTTTAAAAAATTATTTTCTCATTCCATCCATGGGTTTAATAATTAATTAATTTCATCAAATTTTGTGTTTTAAATTTGAAAAACATGATTCCATATTTGGAAATATTGGATCCAATTTATTTAATTATGTCGATTTTATTTTTTGAAAATATTTATAGTAAATTTTGTTATATTTTGTTTTATCATGGATAAGGGTAAGTCATGTAATTAAAGGTAAAAATAATATTATAAATATTACCATATTTCCATAGCACTTGTAATAATTTCATTGGATAAGTGTTTTTTTCCCTAAAATATTCATTGGGGAAAAATATAACTTTTGGAAGAAACTTGGTTGATGGTATGTGTTTTATAATCTTACACTCAAAGAAAAGTAAATTTTGTCACACTGTTTTTTTTAAAGGTGAAATATTTTTAATTTGGGGTCATATAGGGGATATTAAACACTATAAATTTTATTTTCCAATATAAAATGTTTAAATTCTGGATGATAATTTATTTTTAATTTTTAGACAAAAAATAATTAAATTATTTTATGGAATAATGACGATTCAATAATTGTTTAAAGAAATGAAATATCCAGTAAATGATATTACAAATTCAAAAATAAATTTAATTTGATATGATTAATATCATAAAATAATTAATCATATTACTTTGACATCTTAGTGATGTTTTTTAATTATTTTTTCAAAATTTTCAATCTATTATGATATTTTCAAAAATTCATGAAATTAATAGTGCCAAAATTAACACTAATGGTATTTTAAAATATAATATATTTCATTAAATGATATAAATTTTTTAAAAATATAATATTCCTAAATTTTTTTTGTTATTTCTTGAAATGTTATAAATAAATCATTTATTTGTCTTTTGTTATTTATTTTAATTATATTAACCCTAAAAATGTAAATTCCATGAAAACACAATAGGAGATAAAATTGTAAAATAAGTGTTAAAAAATACATGGATTAAAACAATACTCAATAACTATCTAATTTTAATTGGATGAATTTATTTCGACCCATAATAATAATAGATTATAAATATCTATATTTAGGTCCATTTTTAATAGAAAAATAATTTATTCAAATTTAATATTTTAAAAAATCCCATGAGTGACCCTCCCATATCCTATAAAAGGTCCCCAATTATTGTGTTTTAGATACACATAAAAACACTAAGGATAGAACAACATATACCTAATTAAATTCCAAATATACCTAATTTCTTCCTTTAATTCTCCATTTGGACATAAATCTAATGAAGGATTCCCTTTTATGATATGAAAAAGGATTTAAACAAAGAAGAGGTAACATCCTTCCTCGAACTCATTTCATTATTTTATTTAACCATCACATAAATTATTATTTTTAAAGGATTAAATAATACAAATAAAATCATCAATATTCTGATATTTTATTATTATAATTGTTTGACTTTCTCTTATAGACACACCTATGTTGTCGATAACGAACTTACCATTCTTGTGTTGGGTGAACTACCACCTCATGAAACGATGTTGTCCATTTTTTCTTTACCCCTATCACGGTTGGTAATTATTAAGGAAATTATATTATTACATGTTATATATATGATATTATTTATTTTTTAATTATTCTATAAATTATTATATAATTCATACATTAACACATTCCATTTTGTGTAAGTAAGCTAATTTTTTTGGGGATGTGTGGACTAGATCCTCCTCAAAGAGATGGAATATGTTCACACACACTATATATAATGTTTTAAGGAAGAGTTTAACTAAATATATTTCACATTAATATAATCCATATGATATTACTAACATAATTTAATAATTTTATGTATAATATATCGTTTTCTTTAACACAATTTGATATAATATAAATGTGATAACATCATTCGTGGACATGTAGACTCTTACATCGTCAATGTGATGTGATTATTTTACATGAGATGAATAATATTTAAAATTTAACAGGAATAAATAATATGGTATATATGATATAATGATCATTATAGGGAGATAAATTTGACTTACCTTTATTCCATAATGATTATTGAAAAATTAGAACATTACTAATGTGTACGTATGTCCTACCATCTCTATAGTTTCAACATTGGTTAATGATTCAAAAATATATATCCTGATTTGTTTTAAAAGTGTAATTTATGTATAAATATGATAATTATTTATTTAATATTGTTATTTATATTCTTATATAATGACCCTTTGGCCATAGTTGACTTCCCAATGATGTTTTTACATCGAATCTTAATATAGTCAAAATACCTGATGTAAACATAATTATTTTCGTTGATGTAGAAAATACACTAATAAGTGAAATAAATGTAATTATAAACCTGAAAAATCATCTTAATCATGTAAATATATAACATTAGATCATTATTAATGACGTTAATGGAACACGTGAAAATCTAGACTCATGTTAACTGATTTCATCTCAATATTCTTTCATTGAAAAACTTTTGATGTTATCACACTTTTACTCTCTTATAAGATGTCTATATAAAAAAATTTACATTTTAAATTCATAATTTCATTATTTGAAATATATTTACCCTTTAATTTCATTCTTTAAATTTGTTTTTATGATTCTCATATCTCTTAAATGATTAGTGTCCTTTTGTTGCAAAATAAAATTTTATGGTTTTTATTAAAACTTTTTATCATCCACATCAATGTTTTTTAAATTTTATTTGAATTTATTTAATAATTTTTTTGTTCATTAAATTTAAAAATGATTACTATTACCTGATATATCTTGGAGATCCCATTAATTATTATACTATGTGGTGCCCAGATATTGCTCAAATACATTCGGTAATGATTTTGTTATCAACAGGATTATATTGGATGTCAGTTGTATTGTTTTTCCAATATATAGGTTTTCTATAAGGATTATATCTGGTGACTCAAAATGGTACCCACCATAAATATATATTATTTTTTATTTTTTTATGGGAATAAATTAATTTATAAAGTTATTTCAAATGATCTTTTTAACGGAATGTTATTTACAATTATTAGTAAAATGGTATGTTATCAACAGAAGTGTCTTTCATTGGTTTTCATGGTATTCATGAACTTACAGTTCCTTTACTTTCATATAAATTACTGATATTTTTTCTCATTACATGTTAAATAAAATTCATATTGTATAAGGATTTCTTAGAGAAATTATTAAGTTAAGATGAATTGTATGAAATTTTTTTTATGAAAAATAAATCATGTATTATTTGAAATTTTCTATATTTTTGAAAAGGTGGATACTATTTAGTAGAATCCAATTTTCTTAATATGATATTTTATGTATGAATGATGGACTGATTCTATAAAACCTATAACCTAGAAAGAATTTCAATATGAGAGAATGTATATTCTTGAATAAATACTAATATTCTGTATTACTTATGTCTGGGGCCTTATAGTTTGTATAGAAGGACTTTTTATATAACTTTAGAGGTTAAGGTAATATTAAAAACATTATATTTTATTTTATCTTATATAAAAGTAAAAATGTTATAGTATTTGAGGATAACCATGATACATTGCCTAAACTATGTCTGTTAGGAATGGTTTCTACAGTGGACACAAAGAAGAAGTAGTGGGAAAGAACCATGAGGGATATATCATTCCAAATATTTTTCTTGAGATGGATTGAATTACAAGAAAATATATTTTTCATTGATGTCCCAATTGACTCACCCTATAAATGGTGGTAGTATCAATGAGAGAGAAAAACATGATATACCTTCAAGTAACATGACTTTCATGGAACATTTCATGCGGAATAAACCCCCATCATTCTATGGATCATTTTACCTAGTGGAAGTCGAAGGATTGATCAATTATATATAATTTATATTTGATGACATGGGATGTTCATAATGATAGAAAGAAACCCTTTCCATTTACCGTTTTGAAGTTAAATATTATCGTGAAGGTCTTCAGTTAAGAATATTAGAGAGAATGACGATCATGATGAAATGGAATGGGAATCATTAATGGATATTTTCCTTGAGATATATTTCCCTATGTAAATTCTATATTAAAATTAAATCATGTTTCTGGAATTGAGCTATAAGGATAAAACATTTCTTTGCATATAATGAAAATTTCATATGATTTTACATGAATGTTCCAGATTTTATTTAGGATAGGGATAGAAAAATTAATTAGATTTAATTAGGATTGAAACCAAGTCTATGAATGTATCTAGATGGATAAGAATTGAAAATCTATGTGAATGTTGTTTTTTATGAAAATATTAAGATGGAGTTTTCTAACTCTTATGTACCTTCTGATAATGAAGGTATGACATCGATAAGATGGTAGGCAATGGAGAAACATACAACGAAGAGACATGGAGGTAAGAAACAAAGATCTAATATTCTAGTAAGTTTATTAAAAAGAACTGTGGGGAATTCCATATGAAAATAAGTATGTGTTACCACTGTGGAATGTTTAGCCCCATGGAATGTGAATTTAAGGAGTGGAATCTCGAGGAACTAATGAATTGGGGTAACTAATAACAATCCAATGGTGATATGGTTCTGTTTTGTTAGGAGAACATGTTTGAAAAGTTAGATTCATCAAATGGAAATTTTTATTATTGAATAGAGAAATGGGGTGTAAGGTCATTTTCAACTACTACAGTTCATTTTGGGCTATTAGGGGAAGTGGTACATTGTTTGTAACATGTGTATTCAACTTATTTCAATATCTTATTTCAATCAGGATCGTCAGATTCATTAATTTTTTTATTTTTTTTAAGTAAATGGGGAATATCACTTAATAAATGTATGATAAATATTTTATTGAAAACTATGAGAGAAATTATTGAAGAAAAAAATATTTACAGGAATCATCATATTGATATTAGTGGGATGGTCGTTCCTATGAATCATATTGAAGAAGACATAATATAGTTTGATATCATTCTGGGTATGGATTATATTTCAGTTTATCATGCTAAAATTTACACTAGTGCTAAGAATGTTGTGTTCAATGATTTTAAATTATTGATAATTTACTAAGAACCATAGAAATTGATTAAAGATAGAAATTTAAGATATATCCCTCATATTCTAGAAATTAAATTGAATATTTTAATTGATGATGTTCATGTAGTAAATGAATAACTGGATGTTTATAGATGAATTTTCTTGTTCTTTTCCTAATAGAGTGGTTTATTTTTCTATTGAATTACTTCTTAATTCAAATACCATTTCTAAACCCCGTTATTAGATGGATAACTAGAAATTATTGAGTTTAGAATATAATTTCTGGAGTAATTCGATAAAGGATTCATCCAACCTCTCTCTTCACCAAGGTGTGCTCATGTATTGATTTAAAAAAAATAATTATAGCTCATGAAGAGTATTCATTGATTATAGTTCCTTGAATAAATTCACAATTAAGAAAAAGTATCTTTTGCCTCAATTCTAGGATTTTGTATGATTAACTACGGGGTATACAATATTTTTCGATGGTTCACTTGAGATCGGTATAACACTAGTTGAAAATAAAGGAAGGAGACATTCAAATGATTTTATTTTAGACCAGATTGGGAAAATATGAATTTGTAGTTATTCTCTTTGGGATAACAAATAGACATATTGTACTCATGGATCTTGTGAATAGGATAATTCATGACATCATAAATAATTTTGGGTTATGTTTATTTTTGAAATTTATGTCTATTCTAATATCAAGAGGGTCATTAAATACATCTAAGAGTTGTTTCGAAAACATAAAATAACCATATGGGAAATTCAGTAAGGGTGAATTTTGGTCGCAACAAATCTCTTCCCAGTTTTTCATTGTTTTTAAATATGACATAAATGTTTATCCTTATTAATGGAATTTTTTTTAGGAATGTCCAGCTCCCCCAAATATAATATACATTACTAGTTTTCAATGTTTAGTAGGCTTTTACTGGAGGCCTATTTAAACCTTTCAATGATTATATAGCCCCATGAGAAAGATAACTTGAATAAGAGTTAAGTTCTTTCTTGAAACATAATATTATGACTATTTTCTAGAATTGAAATGAATATTGGTGAAGGATCATGATTTAAACGTTCATTAATTAAATGTAAAATTATTTATCTATTATTTTTCATCATTGAAAGGACTTAATTGTGTCCGAATATAGAACAATCACTTAATTTCTTATGCATCATGTTATCTAAAACCTCATGAGATAAATTACCATATACATGATTTTCAATTATCTACCACTCTTTGGCATTAAAAATTTAGAGGTATCATTTTTATAGAGTAAAGTCTGAAATATATACTGATCACAAAAGTTTTAAGTATGTATTCACAAAAAATGAATTAAACATGAGACATAGATGTTGGATGGAACTAATCAAAGATTATGATTACATGATTTATTACCATCCTGAAAATGAAAAACAATGTGTTAGATGTATTGATTCAGAAAAGGCATGATAAATTAACCGTGATAAATTAGTAACATAACAATTTGGTAAATGATTTGATTACTTTTTTGTAAGTTGTTGTTGATGTAGGTAATTTCTCCTTTTTCTTCACGAGTCTATGCAATAATCTACATTATAAAAAAGTAAGCAATCATATATAGAAGACCATGAATTTCATAAACTATTTTAATTTGTTAAAAGGGAATTTTTAATGAATTTTACATGTATAATGATTGTGTATTGAGAAATGGGAAGAGATTATTTGTGAAATGTGAATCAAATTTAAAGAATGAGTTATTATGTAAAGCTCATAGATCACTGTTTTCAGGTCATCATGGTAACACTATGATTTAGATAGACCTTAATTAGTATTACTAGTGGTATTGAATGAAAATAGATATATCAAATTTATCCTAAGATGTTTGAATTTTCAGTATGTTATAGCAGAAAAGATGTTACAAATTGTATTCTTCTGCCCATTCCAGTGTTATAGTGTAATTGTGAAAATAAATCTATTGACATCATAGTGGGACTACTGAAGACATCTCTATGTAACAATTTTATTTGGGTTAAATTTGATCAATTGACTAAAGCTACAAATTTTATACCTATTAAAGCCACCAAACCTATTGACCCACTTTCTAGGATGTATCGTAATGAGAGAATTTGGTTATATAGAGATCCTCTATCCACTATATTTGATCATTACCCCAATATGATTTATAACTATCAGATAGGTATTTAGAAAGAATTGGGTATTGAATTAAATTTCAATAATTCTTTTCACTGTCAACAAAAATGGTAGTCAGAATGAAAAATTCAAACATATGATTATATGTTACCTATTTTTCAAAGGACTACCAGGGATGTTGGGATCTACTTATTTATTTGGTTGAGTATTGTTATAATAATAGTTTTAATTCTATTATAAATATTTCACCATTTATGGAATTATATGGGAAGTGGTGTTGGATACTAGATTATTGGGATATAGTATATTAAAAGAGGTTTATGTCACCGTAATTGGTAATGGAAATTGTAACGTTTTTAATATAACCAGAGGAATAATATTTCACTCAAGGTAGGTGGTCATGTCTTTCTTAATGTATATCCATGAAAAAATTTAATGTGTTATGATAAGAAGGGGAAGCTGATTCCACAGTTCATTGGACCCTTTGAAATCCTAGAGAATGTTCGATCATTTTACTATTTAAGAGATTTACCCCCAATTTTGTCCCATAAAAAAATCAGTTTCAATTTTAATAATTTATATGCTTGATCCATCTCATTTTTTGAGTCCATACATAAATTAGTTAGAAGATAATATTTCATATAAGGAACATAAAATTATGGTTCTTGAATACAAAGATAATGTGTTGTGTAATAAGGTGATTAATTAGGTTATGTTTTTCTCAAAAACCATATAGTTTGAGAGGAAATATGAAAATATGATAATTTTACAAGGTAATGATATGCATACTAATTTAATAAGTGAATAAAAGTGTGAGGATTAAATTTACAAAATGGGGGAGGAATTTAATGATACAGATAATAACAGAATAAGTATTGTTGATATTTATTTTTATTTATTATTATTATATTAGATAATATAGATTTTCTGTTCAACAGAGTGTAAAATAATTTAATTTTTTTTGCTAAATACGTTAATTTTATTAAAAAAGAATATTTACTACCTTTTGAAGGGAAAAATGGTTTAAATCTAGTTTTAACAAATGTTGGATCCCCCTTTTGATAAGGGAGGGAAAACTAATACTGAAGAGCATCCTGAATATTCTAAAGTATCAATTGATCTTAAGAGAATGTATGTGAAATGCTTCAATAGACCTATGCACATTACAAAAACGTGATAATAGCAAAGTACATATCTTTCTGGAAGAAACTAGAAGGTATATCCCCCCTATGTGGAAGACATATGAATAGAAACCACACGAATGACCTATACAACCCAAAAAAATGTTCCATCACTACATTGGATAGCTACACCAATGACATACAAAGGATACCTACCCTGATAACTACCTTGTACTAGGTCCCCTGCTTCCCTATAAATCGGGCCATAGGCTCCCCATTTGGATAACTAAAAAATAAAAATAATTCTCAGATCTAGAATTTTGCATCATCTTCACACATGTCTGCAGAAATTTCTCAGGTATCTCTATAAAATAAATCTGATGAGATAATTATGTGGTTATGAAGGATCAAAATCCCATCAGGGTATGAAGACATAAGACACCAGAACATTGACCATTCAACCCAAAGGAGAAGCCAACTGCATGTGGTCCCTCTCTCTAATTAGGGACTTATGAAAAAACAATTTATGAACACTGGTGGAGACACAATGTGTCTTGGATAAAGTCACATATAGGTTTTTTCACCCCGGTATTCCCTTAATCCTGGCATATCCATCTCACATAGGCTTATCCCCCTTGTGTGAGGCTCTTTTGGTTAATCATAGGCCCTACTCCACCCACCTAGACGACATACCTACACTGAGAAATTGTACCCATGTGAGTCAACCTTTCTGCCTTATTCCAAATCTACCTATGAAATACTTCCTCTCTCCATGGATACCATGTTTGAAAGGGATCACAATGGAACATCCACCAAGAGCCTCTTATTTAAAAAACCTTGATGAGTGAAACACCATTATGTCGTCCATTTTGGTATGTATTCCTGTGGTATAAGGATCCCCACACATTTCTGGTTGTCCAGTAAGGATTCTCAGGGGGCATGTTGGTATGTATCTCTATAACCATGATGAACCTAACATTAGGGATAATGTGCTTGAGTTCATAATATGGAGGATTGTGGTTTGGAACAGGTTCAACCCTTATTCTCTCTATGACCATGGGCCTCGAGTTTTTAGTATGGAGGGTAAGGGTCACGCTTTATTTTCCTTTTAACAGGGAGTTAGATCCCCCTGCATTTGCAGAATAGATAAATGGGTTCCATCCTAGTGTAGGACCTTATCCTTTCCTATGAGAGGATACATTCTTTCTCCTCTCCACCTATTTGAACATGACCATCGTTTCATTCTTACCATGAACACTCATGAAATGTAATGTTAAGAGAGGGAAGTATCATAGCCTTGACCACTTCCATCATAGCCCTGACCTATTTCACCAGAGGAGGAAAAGTGAGTTATTTTTCAAAATATTCTACTTCCACTTGTTTCTCTCACTGATCATTACTCGCATGGGATTACACAATAATGGTGATCACAAAAACAAGACGTTCCACCTAAAGGATTGAACTATGATAACCTAGATTCCTATTAACAAGGATATATAAAAAACCAACATGGGGTTCGAGTTCAATGGAAATCCTCCATAGGAATGAGGACCAATCATAATTCACTTAATATGAATATCCTAATTAAGAGAAACCCCTTGTTAAGACCCCAAATCAACATGATTGAAAAAATCCCTCATGGTATCTTTATATGGGATATAATTCCCAGAAATAATCCTCAATCTATCATCTAAAAGGGACATAACGTGTGATACATACCCTTGAGGTCCTCTATATGCAGGGCTCCTCACTAAATAACTATGTGGTTTTTGATTCCCATCCATTAGGGATACATAAGATGGATTTCTATGGTTCAAACCCAACATCCTAAAACAACCCTACTCTTTTGGTCCATACCCCATATAGGGTCTGATTTATCCTGGAATATCATAACCCTTTTATGTTCCATGTTCTTTTTTGGCATATGTCCTACAATAAAAATTGACTAGGAGACATCCTCCTGGATGATATTTCCACATAAAGTTATACTATATGGGTGGGTCCTTATAACATGACCATAAATGGGATGATTTTCCCCATTAAGATGCACCGAATTACATTGGTTTGGATTCCATTCACATGGAGATGTAAGAATTCAATTTATTGGTTCAATCCCAACATCAGAAAATTGTCATCTCCCAAGAAAACAACAAATTCTGAAGTGACCTTCATCAACATGGATGAAAAAAATCTCCAAAGTGCCCCACTATATGGCATAAAAACCCAAATCATCATAATTACAATAAAAGATTATCTATGTTGTATATATGATGATACCATTGATAGAGGACCTCAGATACATATAGATACATACATCAATGAAGAAACATGAATACATCTAAATGATTCTAAATTCAACACATGGTAATAATTAATTTCTAATACTGGGATATCTGACATCATACATGGGAATTTATGATCGAATTATGAACATATCCTAAATTTATAAGAGAGTATTTGAGTAAGTAAAAATTTCCCCCCAAAAAGGGTGGGATTAGACCGACCTCCCATACTCTAAAAAAATTGAGTTCTTAATCATTGTGTGTCAAAATATCTAACGAAATCATAATTTTGGATGATATGTCCTCATGAATGTAAAACCATCAGGTGTTTCCATTTCTATAAATTATCCCAATTGGTACTATTCAGAAATAGAAGACCATCCTGGGGTCCCAAATCCAAGGATAAAATGGTCAACCAGACGTGTGATACATAACTGTGATATTTCCTTCAATAAAAGAGATGTACTAGTTATTCACTGTCAAATCATTCCATTTACACAAAAAAGCCACATATCCGTTAGGAAAATAAATAATAAACCCATTATGAACAAATTAACTATGAAATTGCTTTCCAAAAAAGGGATGTACTGGTTAGTATCTGTTAGACCATTCAATTTTCCCAATGAAGTCACATTTATTTCAGGAACAATATTTTTGAACCCAATGTGAATCCTTAACCAAGATTATAATATCACCTTCCCCTGAGACCCCTCCTACATTCAATAGAAGATGGATTAGAAATGAAACCAATAATTCATGAGTTCATCCAAAAAAATAGCATGCCTTTAGAGGTTTTTTGTGATCATGTATATGATATATCATTAGGCAATTCCTTCCATAAACTCACTACAATCCAATGGTCTCTTTCATGTTTTAATTAATGAATGAACTGTTTTATATTCAGACTAGATCTTCTTCCATGCATAGGACATTATCAACAAATCAACATCTTTAATGTTGGGTGTTTAATGCATTGGACAGAGAGGACCATCATTGTGGTACTATCATGACATTGGAGGACACCCAATAGGACTTCAAACTCAACCAACACAAACAATCACCTTGTCAATGACAACCAGTGGTACTGAAGTAGATATCACCGACCACCGACATCAACCATTTCCATATTTTAACCCTAGAATTCAATAATATATCCCTCTTATATTTTAGGTACAAGGATTAGGAGTCGACATATAGAATAGTCTTGAAGAAACACATGTCCTTATAAAGGTATCCTGCAAAAAATCATCACCATGAATGTCTTGCGGTAGTAAACACTCAACATGACGAGGGTATCAACATTTAATTTCTGTCCTAGGTCCCTCATACATTGGAATGAAAAACGGACCACCAAGGATGAATATTTTTCAATTGGGAACATGTTTATAACATTCCCCCTTAATAAAATACCATAAACATAGTTTTCGGGAAAACAATGAGAAGGGACATACAAATATCTGCCTTTACACAACCGGATAACAGACTCGACTGGAGACATTCAAATAATCTAGAAAAAAATTAATGGGAAACCAATAATAAGTGAAACACACCTACCAAAAATTATTTGGCTTATCGATGCCTCATCTATAATCATATAAAGCAGTCATTCAGAAAGAAAATACAATAAGTAGATGGAAGACTCAACTCTTTGACCCAACATAAGAGTACTATCAAAATTCACTAGCCTGAATGGGAGGATATGGGAGGAATAAAATCATACTCCAGATAAAGAAATGATATATATTCCTTTTACATTTGTTTAATTCACTATGAACATCTTGGAAATGGTTAATGGGCATACAAAAATCCCTTCCCCTATCCTAAAATCCTTCTAGAATATCATTGTGGTGAAGACAACATTTCCCACTAGAGAAACACATAATTATATCTCCACTGGTAGGGTGGCTAATCATCATGTCACCCTAGAAAATATGCATTCCCCTTCTACCATCCAAGAGTGTATTAGTGAAAAATCCCCCATATTATAAGGATATTGTGGTTGGGAACATACACCCACTCCAATCAGATGTAATTGGCCTATTATAGTGGCCACTCCAAGGTAGGGAAAACACATGACCATAATAACCACTATGCCGTGCAAGTGGTCCCAACATCTTGTACGAATATATCTAATATATTACTCAACTTCCACGTTTGGAAATAAAAATTATGATATATGACTAGGAATCTCTTGATGTTGTAGTTCTTGAAGCCCTCAGATGTTTTTCTATTATATCTCAAGATCCACCCCACCATTTCTAAATTCTGGGAGCAGTAGATGTAATTATGAAGGTCCTCATTGGACACTTCACAATGAATTCATTCTTCAGGGAAATTATTTGGTTGCTCACAATATAATAACTCTTTATGAGAGCATGAATAACCCTCCCATGGAGACATTCACCACAACCCTATGTTAAATACATTTTCAAATGACTCCATTCAAATGTGTACCCTATTTTCCTATAAATAAGGCCCCTAGGCTCCACTTTAAATACCTAAAAGATTATAGGAAATCATGGATCTCTTATTTCTTATCCCCTTCAAATAGGACTCTAAAAATATCCCATGTATCTCTCTAAAACATTAGGGATGATATAATTATGGTACTAACCAAGATCAATGTCTCCTCTACGTCTAATGAAATAGTACACATGTAGAAGGACAAATATCCTCTAAATACACTTCTCCGAGCTCGCTATCCTTAATCAAGGAACTATAACTGACACTTTTAGGAACTCTAGAGGAGACCTAGTGTGTCTTAGATAATGCCCCATCCCTGTATTGTCACCCTGATAGCCAATTAATTGAGGAAAATCCATCTCATGCAGCCCTTGTTCCCCTACACAAATCCATTTTTAGTTCCTCCCAGGACCTACATGGCACATTTGTGCATCACATCAATGTAGTTCACCATGTAGCGAGCACCTATGCTCAGACCTACATGATCCATCCTTTAATCCTTCTTGAAATTCACCCACGGAAGGTATTCTCTTTTAATGGATCCCCTGTCTAAAATAGTCCATGTTGAAACCTCTACCATGACCTCCATATTTAAAAATCCTTGGTAAAGGGCACATATGTCTGTATCTCATTTGGATTTGTTTTTTACTATCAAATGTTTCCCACACATTTCATATTATAGCGTTAGGACCATTGAGGGGTCTATAGATTTGGATATATATGGTGATGTGGATTCTTACCCAAAGGAAAATGTTGAGGACTTCCCGGTCTCTGATACTTGGAATAGAATTATGTTCTAACCCAATCATCTATGATATTGGGAGCCTCCGGTATATAGGATAGAGAGTAATGATTATTCATATATTTCCTTTTGATAGGGAATTACATCCTCCTCTCTTACTACATAAACAATTATTGAGACACCATCATGGTGTAAGCCTATAGCTTTTCTTGTAGGTGGTTGTGGTCTTGGTCTTCTCTACATCTTAGACCACAATTCATTACATAACTTTAACTCCCATCCAAAATAATGTGATGAGAGGGATGTTTTATGGCCTCATCCACTTCCTTTGTAGCCCCAGACTCTTCCGACATTATTGTTTCCTCTTCACCAGCGAAGGAGAATCATGTGTGGTTTTTCATCCCATCATATTTATCTTATTTGTCACTCTAAGAATGAATCATGTGAACATATAGGTATGTGATGATCATGAAACTCCCAAAATCCTACTGAATGAATGAAAATTGAGAACTCTGATTCCCATCATACCTGGGATATGTAGGAAGCCTTCTCAAGGTCAGAACTCAGTATCATCAGATCCATAAAGAGACAAATCCTTCCCCCTACCCAAATGGGTATCCTACATAGTGTAACCCCTAAATCGAATTGAACTATGTGAACCCCGATACATTCCATAACAAGGATATGTTTGAACCCCACATTGTGTCCGAGCTCAATGGGAATCCTCCTAAGGATTAATCCCTTAAATCATAATTCCCTTAATTCAAGTATCCTCTTTAGAAGTAATCCTATAGTTAATCCCTCAAATAAAATTGAGTGGAAACATCCCCCAAAGTCCCTTAATATAATATATCCATATCATTAGTAAACCCAACCTATCATCTCATAGTCCTATACTCAATTTTGATACATTCCATTGATGGAATCAATATTCATTTGTCATCATTAAAGAGCTATGTGGGATTTTATTCCCTTACAAATAGGATACATAATAATCATCCCTGAGGTTCAAACCCAACTCATAAATCAATCCTGTTATTTTTTGGACATATCCCCAGAAGGGTCTAATTTGGAACACCCCAAGAATTCATAGTGTGTTATTTCTTCAAAATAATTCAATAACTTGCACTACACGCAACACCGAGTTCAATTACACCATGACATACCAAACAAGTCTTTCAAAAGAGGTTATGAATAGTATTAACTAAATTTTAAACTTTATATAATCCTTATGATTTTAGAATCCATATTATGAGTTTATTAGAAATAATGTAAGAACAAATTCATTTTCAGTATTGCACTTTTACCAACTTTTAATGGTGAACCCTTTTTGAATAAAATATTTTAAACTTTTTGACTAAATGGGGACATCAAAAAAAATTAAAATGAAGCATCCCAGGATTCCACGGTACGCTTTCCTTTGAATAATACAATAGCGTGTGTTGTACGCAACTTCGAGTTCTAACACACACCACAACCAATCAAACTAGCCGTTATGAATAGTAATACCTACTTTTTGAAATTATATATATTTTATATTTCAAAATGGACTTCATTTTTGGATTCATAATATCGAATTTATCCTACGGTGAAATTTTGGTACTTTTCGGATAACTTTAATATTTTGATGAATAGTGAAAATTGCTAAATTTTAATTAAAAACAACTTTTTTAATCAAAATAATTAATAGTGATAAATTATGAATTTGAGTGGCTTTAAAGTATATTTAAAATATATTTTTACCATTTAATATAATTTTGGTCATTGAACATAATTTTACAATTAAACCGAACATAAACAAGTGTCAATCTTTTGATAGTTATTATCTCTTAAAAACACGCTTTTTGTTTTGACAACGGGAATTAATTTTAAATTAATTTCTGCCACTTCTGTGTTTTGAATTTAGAAAAATTGATTCCATATATGGAATCAGGATATTCAAATTTTGTAAATAGGTAACCATTATTTTTAGACATTTTGAATAATTACTGCGGTAAATATTTTATTTACCATGGTTAAGGGTAAATCCGGTAAATAAGGGTTAAACAGTAATATTATAATAATACTAAATTACCCTAAAACGTGTCCTAGACTTATTGGTTGATAAATTTTTGGAAATATTCATATTTGGGTCGATTTTGGGACCCCATGGTGCCACTTGTAGGTGATAGGGACACGTTATTTTAATTAAGTTAAAATGAATACAAAAATGACACAAGCATATATCTTTTAGAAAAACAATTTTTACATAGGGTTATATATGTTTTATTTTAGATTATAAATATTTATTAGAAAGATAAAAAGATTTCCTACATAGTGATATTTTATTTATAATTTTTAGACATTAAATAATTTAATTTATTTATGACACAATGATGATGAATTAATTACTATAATAGAGAAAAATTAAAATAATTGATATTATAAATACCCAAATAAGTATAATATGAAACTTTTAATGAATTAAACAAATTTTATTGGATAATATGATATATTATGATTGATTTAATTGAATTTTTTCGATGTAATCATTCTGTTATGTGTTTCAAAAAAATCAACTATTGAATAGTGTTAAAATTGACATAAAAGAGTTCTTAAAACAAATATTATATTATTAATTGATATTAAATTCCTAAAAATATAAGGTTCGGCCAAGAGACTTATATCATGATAGTTTCATCATTAATGGACCACTTGGGGGTCGCCTGGATGTATATAGTAAGTTTATTAACCATATTATATAAAAATACAAAGAGACATTGTAAAAGTGAAACTAATTAACTTAGAGTTAATACTTAACGATAAGGATAATATAAGTACCCAAACCTGTATAAATTTTATTGGTTGAGTTGTATTCGACCCATCCCCACATTAACATTTAAATAATCAACTTTGGAGCCATTATAAACCGAATAAGAATTTTTTATAAACTAATATTTCTAGCTTTTCCAAAGGTGCCCCTCACCCCTCTTATAAAAGGGCACTCCTCCTTCTCTTTTCTTCACACCTTAAAAGACTTTTGGTTCGGCCAAACTCTTCCCAAATACTCTCCCAACTTCCATCACTACAACCTAGAGGACTTAGTTTTATCAGAAAGCCATCCTAAGGATCCCTTTTGATCAAATCAAAAGGAAGAAACCGAAGAAGATGTAATGATTTCACCACCTTTTTCCAAGTTCCTTCTTCTTCCACTTCTTATTAATTTGTTGTTACCATTCTAAAATAATAACTACAGTATCATATATATAATTTTATTTTATTATAAATATGGTACAACCATATTCATTATTTTATCCACCCTTTGAATAACATGTCACCATACGTGCGTACGTACGGCTTACCGTCTCCACGTCGTGGTGTAATTGTTATTCAATATATTATTATTTGGATGGGTATAATAATGATGTGTAACTCATGTAAATAATAAATATAACATGTTAGTGATTCTGTATATATGATATACCATCCATTTTTATATTATTTTAATATCAAAAGAATGATATTGTCGCTCGTGCGTACGTACGGACTAC
The DNA here is from genome assembly GCA_963277665.1 of Viscum album. Classification (NCBI taxonomy): domain Eukaryota; kingdom Viridiplantae; phylum Streptophyta; class Magnoliopsida; order Santalales; family Viscaceae; genus Viscum; species Viscum album. Next base: position 879,946,764 of record OY728129.1, on the reverse strand, counting down.
CGTCTCCACGAACGCGATGAGATTCATTCTCCATCATATCCATTCACGTATAATTATCATTTTCTGTTTTAAAAATGGTGTTTAAGGACTTGATATCATTCTGGATATGAATAATATACAACCTATCCATTACAAACATGGCTTATGTAATAAAACATATAATAGAAAACAAGTAAGTTAACACCCGAAACAACGATAATACTAAGACATTATTAACAAAGCAAAGTTAAAAGATCATATATGATATCACATTAATATATATGATTCTTGTATAATTTAATAAAAATTATTTCAATATTATACAGGATGTTAACTTACCCCAACCAAGTAAAAGTACAAGGTAAGGGGTTTTCATCTCACTCCTTATTCCCGTGAGATTCATGCCATATTTCCACCATTACCTTTTGTGTGGTGTATGTACTACCCATAATTATATTCTTTGTTTAATACACTCTAATTTATGTGTATTTACATATTCATTGTATGATACCTCTTTCATGGGTTGTATGTTTCATATGTTACCAAATTTGTAAGGGTTATTTCACAATCTCTTCATTATCCGAGGCTGTTTATACGTAATAATCTACTGGGATCTCTTTATCATCCACAACCATGTTTCTTAAAAATGTATTTCAAAACATTTTTGACTATTTACAATAATATGGGTTAAAGTCATTTATACCCTTGTTTGACTTTTTATAAGAGGTTTATAATGGAATCTTTCCGTTGTTTTCCAAACAAGGTGCTTTTTAACCTTTTCGACAAAATTAAGGTAAGAATGTTTTTTTTAAACTTATACGGCGGGTGCGGCGATTTTCCGCCGTTATAAAATCGTCGAAGCTTCCCTTACAAGCTTATAAGAATATTTTCAAATTGAATGTATTATTTTATAATTATGTTACTTTTAAAATGATTTAAAAAAAAGAGATATTTCTCTAAAATAATTTTGATTTCATCTATGTCAACATTCTTTGATGGATTTTAAGCTTATTTGAAGTTGATTTGTTATGATACAAAACATCCCTATTTTATTGAAGGTTTTGTGATATTTTTGACTATTGATAAGTTATTATTATGTCACTCATGGTTTTTGTTTAAAGTATTGACATTTTATAAGTTATTTTTAATCCAAATTTTTATGTTATATTTCAATCTTTCAATCAGATGAATGTGTTAGAAAAGTATGATCCGAGTTAGGGACCGGTAAAAGTAAGCCCTCCGGTTTGGTCTCCGGTTATTAGAGGAACTCCGGTTTGGTCTCCGGTTATTAGAGGAACTCCGGGTTGGTGTCCGGTTATTAGAGGCACTCCGGGATGGTGTCCGGTTATTAGAGACACTCCGGGTTGGGTTCCGGTTACAGTTAGCCCCAAGGTCTTGGGACGAGGCCTTGACAAAGAAATTAAAGTTTAGCATTATGCATTCCATCATTATGAAAGTGGTTATTGATTTTGCATGTGATTATTAGATTAGTTGAATATCCATGTGAATAAGTAAATGGCATTATTTCATTTTACTATTGCCATACTATGTTGATGTTCAAGTTTAAAAGGCTTTTGTTTTAGTAATGCATTGCCTTAAATGTTTATGCTTATTTGGAATGTTCCGCTATATTGTTATCCTTACTGGGCATTTGAGCTCACCCCTTTTCTATGTTTTATTTTCCCCAGGATGTGAAGAAGTAAGTTATGAATGACCTGCAGGGATATTATGAGGGGATAATAGTGTGGACTGTGGAGACATTATGTTGTTGTAGTAGTTTTTCATTTTATGATGTAATGTAAAACTTATGAATATATCTAGTGTTTCCAAGGCTACTAAACCAATCGGTCTTTCGAGATTTGATCTTTCTTGTGATCATTCCAATGTTATGTAATAATGCACCGACTCTAGGTAACTAGGGTCGGGGCGTTATAGTTGGTATCAGAGGAAGTTTAGTACAAACCTTGGAAGATATATTTAGATAAACTCTGATTAGAGCACATAGATTTAAGATGGACTTTGAGGATTAGTATAGAAGAAATTTCCTGAATTTTGGTATTGTGATGATATTGTGAGTTTTCTGAGCAATACATCCCTGTCTGGATACGAGCAGGTAGAGGCGGCTCTGGCACAGATGTACCTAGGGGTAAAACCTGAAAACACCGCTTTGAGCTAGACTCGAACGGGAACTGGTGCACGACAACGGGCCTTGCTGCACTCTTGGTTACGACACTCGCGGGGGATATTCTTAGGATAATTCTCATTTTCTTTACAAACCATTATGAAGGGTTTATGTGGATTTACTTTCTCAAAGGAGAAATTTAGATGATTATGGATTATATCCATAAACTATTTAATTTATGTTATGTGTCTTACAAGTTTGGGATTAGGTATTGTTATTCATAAACTAATCTAGTGTATGCCATTGTTTAGAAATGGCACCCAGTAGAAGGAATGAGAACTCCAGCAATGCACATGATCCAAAGAGAAAGAAGGATCATATCTTTCATGGCCTTAAGCCAGAATTTATAAGAGAAATAGTTTCCCATTTATTATCATCATATGAAGAAATAATATCATGTGTTGATAAGATAAGTAAAGATTTTACTGAGTCCTATGGCTTTGAAGGGAAGCAAGAGAAGAAAAGGATGGAAGAGAGAAAGATGGATAAAGGGAAGAGGGAAAAGAAGAATTTTCCCGTATGTGATAACTGTGGGAAGAAACACCCTGGAACTTGTCTGAAATGAATGGGAGTTTGTTATAAGTGTGGTGGAAAAGGGAACAAAGTACATGACTGCAAGGGTAAGAAAATGGTTTCAAATGTACAATGCTTCATTTTCAAGGAGTTTGGACACTATGAGAACCTATGTCCCAGTCATCAGAATATGCCGCAAATGATGTTATTGGATAATAATCAAGTTATGATACTACCACAGATGAAGAGGAATGATTAGAGTTATTATGTTGATTATGTCAATTGAGTGTTGTATCAACAATGTACTTGTTATAATAATTATGGAGTATATAAGGATTGTACTGAAGTACTATTTCATTAAGGACTTGAGATTGCGTGGAACAAAGAAAAGTGACTCAATAGCAGGTTAAATTTTTGGAAAATATATGGTTGAGAGAATGATAAACCATAATATGGTTCTAATACCGAGGTAGTGATTTTAGAATAATACATGATTGATTTAGATAAATTATATCGGATATTCTTGACTACCTTGAAACTAATTAAGGATTTGTATATTCCATCATTGTTGGGGTTTAAATAGTTTTTGGATTGATGAAGTATTTCCAGCATTCTATATGGAATAAGGGAGCATGAATGTAATCAATATGGATTATGGTAATTCAGGATGTTTCAGTGTTTTAAAAGAATACATGATGAAGGTATTCATATGCTATTACGTGGTAAAAAGGATCTAAATTATGTTTAACTTCCATATAAATGTTGGACTGTGAGTTTGGTCAGAAGTATTTTGGATAAATTCTAGTTTGAGATTAATTTTGGATTGCCATAAAAGGGCAACCTGGAGGTCGGGCGGCAACCCGTCGCGTTCGGCAAGGCCGTGAGACTTGAACCCGCAACTGAAGGGCGACAAGGGTGTATCACCTACCACTGGCCCCAGAGATGTCCTGGATTAAATAATGTAGTTTTTTTAAAAGATCTCGTAGATGAATTATAAATTCGTTTATTTTGGAACCCTGTACGAATAGTATAAATAGAATTTTTTTATGAGTGAAAGATGAGTTTGTGGTAGAAATATATTAATGAAAAAAACTCTAATTATAAAGTAAGTATATCTCCTTATGATCTTAGCCAATCTCATAAATAAATTCCTCAACATTAAGAAAAGGAACTTAGAATAAAAATGTTGTCCTAGATGGTACCTTAAATCATCACTAATTTATGGCCTTGTGATTGTTGGCCTTTTCATAGACATGTTCTCTACCAGTCTCCATCAGATAATTGATGGTTAGATTTCTCTTCCATATCCATATTTTCCTACATTGAACCCTAGTATGTGTTATTTTCGGTAATCTTTATACTTTCCACTCTTTATTTTAAATAGAGACCTCATTAATTCATTTTTTTGATGTGGGATTTCCACTAAGATATTTTGAAACGTCAAAAATGTGTTATCCTAATACCCTATGTTTTGTTGAACCGATGGTATTTCAAATCATCATAGATTGATGAATTTAAGGAACTCAATTTTACACTTGTTTGTGATTGATGACCTCAATCACTACCTATAAATATTTACGTTTTTCGTCCAATTATATGTCTCTAATTGCCACCAATGTTCTCCTAATCGAGATCATAATTTGGTGGTGACCCTTTGATTTCTCTTTTCCTCATATTAAGACTAAATTTTAGTAACCCAATTTCCGATGTGGGTTTTCCCAAAATATATTTTCTATTTTCAAACTTTTATTTTCGAAGAACATTTTCAAATTGCGAGGACGCAATTTATTGAAGGAGGGGAGAATGTAACACCCCAAGAATTCATAGTGTGTTATTTCTTCAAAATAATTCAATAACTTGCACTACACGCAACACCGAGTTAAATTACACCATGACATAAAAAAAAGTCTTTCAAAAGAGGTTATGAATTGTATTAACTAAATTTTAAACTTTATATAATCCTTATAATTTTAGAATCCATATTATGAGTTTCTTAGACATAATGTAAGAACAAATTCATTTTCAGTATTTCACTTTTACCAACTTTTAATGGTGAACACTTTTTAAATAAAATATTTTAAACTTTTTGACTAAATGGGGACATCAAAAAAAATTTAAAAGGAAACATCACAGGCTTCCATGGTACGCTTTCCTTTGAATAATACAGTAGCGTGTGTTGTACGCAACTTCGAGTTCTAACACACACCACAACCAATCAAACTAGCCGTTATGAATAGTAATACCTACTTTTTGAAATTATATATATTTAATATTTCAAAATGGACTTCATTTTTGGATTCGGAATATCGAATTTAGCCTACGGTGAAATTTTGGTACTTTTCAGATAACTTTAATATTTTGATGAATAGTGAAAATTGCTAAATTTTAATTAAAAACAACTTTTTTAATCAAAATAATTAATAGTGATAAATTATTAATTTGAGTGGATTTAAAGTATATTTAGAATATAGTTTTACCATTGAATATAATGTTGGTCATTGAACATAATTTTACAATTAAACCGAACATAAACAAGTGTCAATCTTTTGATAGTTATTATCTCTTAAAAACACGCTTTTTGTTTTGACAGCGGGAATTAATTTTAAATTAATTTCTGCCACTTCTGTGTTTTGAATTTAGAAAAATGTATTCCATATTTGGAATCAGGATATTCAAATTGTGTAAATAGGTAACCTTTATTTTTAGAAATTTTGAAGAATTACTGCGGTAAATATTTTATTTACCATGGTTAAGGGTAAATCCGGTAAATAAGGGTTAAAAATTATATTATAATAACACTAAATTACCCTAAAACGTGTCCAAGACTTATTTGTTGATAAATGTTTGGAAATAGGCATATTTGGGTCGATTTTGGGACCCCATGGTGCCACTTGTAGGTGATAGGGACACTTTATTTTAATTAAGTTAAAATGAATACAAAAATGACACAAGCATATATCTTTAAGAAAAACAATTTTTACATATGGTTATATATGTTTTATTTTAGATTATAAATATTAATTAGAAATATAAAAATATTTCCTACATAGTGATATTTTATTTATAATTTTTAGACATTAAATAATTTATTTTATTTATGACACAATGATGATGAATTAATTACTATAATAGTGAAAAATTAAAATAATTGATATTATAAATACCCAAATAAATATAATATGAAGCTTTTAATGAATTAAAATAATTTTCTAGGATAATATGATATATTAGGATTGATTTAATTGACTTTTTTAGAAGTAATCAATCTGTTATGAGTTTCACAAAAATCAACTATTGAATAGTGTCAAAATTGACATAAAAGTGTTCTTAAAAAAATATTATATTATTAATTGATATTAAATTTCTAAAAATCTAAGTCTCGGCCAAGAGAATTATATCATTATAGGTTCATCATTAATGGACCACTTGGGGGTCTCTTGGATGTATATAGTAAGTTTATTAACCATATTATATAAAAATACAAAGAGACATTGTAAAAGTGAAACTAATTAACTTAGGGTTAATACTTAAAGATAAGGTTAATATAAGTACCCAAACCTGTCTAAATTATATTGGTTGAGTTGTAATCGACCCATCCCCACCTTAAAATTGAAATAATCAACTTTGGAGCCATCAGAAACCGAATAAGAATTTATTATAAACTAATATTTCTAGCTTTTCCAAAGGTGCCCCTCACCCCTCTTATAAAAGGGCACTCCTCCTTCTCTTTTCTTCACACCTTAAAAGCCTTTTTGTTCGGCCAAACTCTGCCCAAATACTCTCCCAAATTCCCTAAATACAACCTATAGGCCTTAGTTTTATCATAAATCCATCCTACGGAGCCCTTTTGATCAAATCAAAAGGAAGAAACCGAAGAAGAGGTAATGATTTCACCACCCTTTTCCAAGTTCCTTCTTCTTCCACTTCTTCTTAATTTGTTGTCACCCTTCTAAAATAATAACTCCAGTATCATATATATACTTTTATGTTATTATAAATATGGTACAACCATATTCAGTATTCTATCCACCCTTTGAATAACATGCCACCGTACGTGCGTACGTACGGCTTACCGTCTCCACGTCGTGGTGTAATTGTTATTCAATATATTATTATTTGGATGGGTATAATAATGATGTGTAACTCATGTAAATAATAAATATAACATTTTATTGATTCTGTATATATGATATACCATCCATTTATATATTATTTTAATATCAAAAGAATGATATTGTCGCTCGTGCGTACGTACGGACTACCGTCTCCACGAACGCGATGAGATTCATTCTCCATCATATCCATTCAAGTATAATTATCATTTGATGATTTAAAAATGGTGTTTAAGAACATGATATCATTAAGGATATGAATAATATACAACCTATCCATTAAAAACATGGCTTACGTAATAAAACATATAAAAGAAAACGAGTAAGTTAACACCCGAAACAACGATAATACTAAGACATTATTAACAAAGCAAAGATAAAAGATCATATATGATATCATATTAATATATATGAATCTTTTATAATTTAATAACAATTATTTCAATATTATACAGGAGGTTAACCTACCCCAACCAAGTAAAAGTACAAGGTAAGGGGTTTTCATCTCACTCCTTATTCCCATGAGATTCATGCCATATTGCCACCATTACCTTTTGTGTGGTGTATGTACTACCCATAATTATATTCTTTGTGTAATAAACTCTAATTTATGTGTATTTACATATTCATTGTATGATAACTCTTTCATGGGTTGTATGTTTCATAAGTTACCAAATTGGTAAGGGTTATTTCACAATCTCTTCATTATCCGAGGCTGTTTATACGTAATAATCTACTGGGATCTCTTTATCATCCACATCCATGTTTCTTAAAAATGTATTTCAAATTTTTTTTGACTATTTACAAGCATATGGGTTAAAGTCATTTATACCCTTTTTTACATTTTATAAGAGGTTTATAAAGGAATATTTCTGTCGTTTTCCAAACAAGGTGCTTTTTAACCTTTTCGACAAAATTAAGGTAAGAATGTTTTTTTAACTTATACGGCGGGTGCGGATATTTTCCACCGTTATAAAATCGTCGAATCTTCCCTTATAAGCTTATAAGAATATTTTCAAATTGAATTTATTATTTTATAATTATGTTAATTTTAAAATGATTTAAAAAAAAGAGATATTTCTCTAAAATAGTTTTGATTTCATCTATGTCAACATCCTTTGATGGATTTTAAGCTTATTTGAAGTTGATTTATTATTATACAAAACATCCCTATTTTATTGAAGGTTTTGTGATATTTTTGACTATGGATAAGTTATTCTTATGTCACTCATGGTTTTTGTTTATAGTATTGACATTTTATAAGTTATTTTTAATCCAAATGTTTATGTTATATTTCAATCTTTCATTCAGATGAATGTGTTAGACAAGTATGTTCCGGGTTGGGGACCGGTAAAAGTAAGCCCTCCGGTTTGGTCTCCGGTTATTAGAGGAACACTGGTTTGGTCTCCGATTATTAGAGGAACTCCGGGTTGGTGTCCGGTTATTAGAGGCACTCCGGGTTGGTGTCCGGTTATTAGAGACACTCCGGGTTGGGTTCCGGTTACAGTTTCCCCAATGTCTTGGGACAAGGCCTTGACAAAGAAATTGAAGTATAGTATTATGGATTCCATCATTATGAAAGTGGTTATTGATTTTTCATGTGATTATTCGATTAGTAGAATATCAATGTGAATAAGTAAATGGCATTATTTCATTTTACTTTTGCCATACTATGTTGAAGTTCAAGTTTAAAAGGCTTTTGTTTTAGTAATGCATTGCCTTAAATGTTTATGCTTATTTTGAATGTTCCGCTATATTGTTATCCTTACTAGGCATTTGAGCTCACCCCTTTTCTACGTTTTATTTTCCCCAGGATGTGAAGAAGTAAGTTATGAATGACCTGCAGGGATATTATGAGGGGATAATAGTGTGGACTGTGGAGACATTATGTTGTTGTAGTAGTTTTTCATTTTATGATGTAATGTAAAACTTATGAATATATATAGTGTTTACAAGGATACTAAACCAATCGGTCTTTCGATATTTGATCTTTCTTGTGATAATGCCAATGTTATGTAATAATGCACCGACTCTAGGTAACTGGGGTCGGGGCGTTACATAATTAAACTTGGAAACTCATATCCCTTCCACATTCGTTAGGATGTTTCAATATATGTCCCACACTATACTTTGAAAATGAACCTTTTGGCCAGATGTCCTTCCACATTACATTAAAATTTATGTTTTGGTACATATCATGTGACATTAAAAGGTAGGACATACCCCATTAAGATGTATAATACAATGTGGGTTCTGATTAATTTCTCAAGGATACATAGAATTAAAATTTAGGGGTTCAATCCTGAAATCAAAACAACATTTGTCTCTCTATATGATGATAAATTCCATAGTGAAATTCATCTACCTAGTTGACCATAAATTACATAGTGCCCCACTATGTGGTAATAAAATATTCATCATTGTAATAATGACCAAATAATATCAATGTATTATATAAGTGGATACCATCAATGGAGAAGCTCGAATAATTTAAGATATCTCAATTGATTAAGACCCTCAATTACATAAAGATGATTCTGAATTCCACACATTCTAATAATTGGTTCCTTATATTGGGATAACCCAAATCATACATGGGAATTAAAAAAATATATCAGTAAAATTTATTAAATATATAATATAGTCCCGTAGTATGTAATAATTCCCACCAAAAGGTATGATAAGGTCGACCTTCCATCCTCCCGACCAATTCGAGTTCTTAAGAATTGTGGGTCAAAATCCCTAATGACCACATGCCTCTAGAATGTAGATCCCTGAGGATAAAAAACCATTGGGAATTTCTAGTTCCATGATCAAACCCATTGGAATCCATTTGGAAATAATTATTTCCTTAACAATGTCACATTTACTATAGAAACTGAAAATTGTGAACCTTATGTGAATCCTTAACCAAGATTATAGTGTAACCTAACTATTACAGCCCTTTCATTCTCTATGGAAATGATATATGGATAGGGAAGTCAATCACACTTGTTTTCTCCATAAAAAATCATATTTAATAGGTTTTTCTGGATTTTTTCTATTTTATATCCTTAGGAACTTCGTTCCAAGAACTCCCTTCAATCCAATGGATTCCTTCAAGATTTAAGTAATGAACGATTCAGATTACACTTAGGATTAATCATATTTTTTGTGAATGAAATAATCACTTAATTAGTGTCTTCAACCCTGGGTCTCTAATGTAATGGTCTGAGAGTACTAACAGAATGGTATGATACTAACCATAGCGGTTTGCATCCAGGTCCATCCGATCAAACATTGCCACTAATCATCTGGTCAATGATGAATGGTGGTCCTGAAGTAGATGGTTATAACCAAGGTATTCAGCAACATCAAAAGATTATAATTGAAACACAATGACCAGTACCTACCATATTTCACGAAGGTGTATTTGGAGGAATCCTATAGCCTCTTCCTTTATACATAGGGGTCATTCTCATTAGATCGTTAAAATAATTTCTATCATGAATGTTGTGAGGTAGTGAATCGTCCACATGATGAGGGTGTCACCTTTGGTAATCCCTCCCAAGTACAATATACCCGATCATGCAAGAAGATCTAATGTGGATAAAAATCACCCAATAAAGAGTATGTTCGTACCTTTTCCCCATTTGAATAATCCCACCACCCATGTTTGGTAGAAAACATAGAGCAGTAAATAAACTCATCTGCCTTCACACAACCATCTAGTAAACTCACCTGGTGGAATTTCAAGAAAACTGTCAACCAAATATTGTGGAAACCTACAAGTAGAAACAGACATCAATATTCATCCACCAAGACTACTATTATGATCTTATTGTAGCACTCAATGATGTATGTTGACCATGTTTGGTGGAAAATAGTAAGCAAGCACACACACCTGCAAACATTTACTAAGCCTACCATCTTCCTCATCTGGCAGCACATAGAGAATTCAGTGGGGAAGTCCTAATGAAAATCATCTGGTAGATTCAAATCTGTTCCCATGAATTCTATCGATATCTAGTTGTTGTAATGGGTGGATTGGAGTAAATGAAAACACCTAAACTAGACTTGTAATCGATGTATATTCACATTCTAGTTGTTGAAGTCACATAGAATATATGGGAAATGGTAAAAGGGAAGATGTAAATCCATTCCCACATCCTATAGACATTATAATATATCATCACTTCGACAAAAGTTTTTCCTAAGGGGATTACACATAACACTATCCCCACTATTACGGTGTCCAATCAGCATAACACCCCGAAGTAGATACATACCTCTATTTTCATCCTGGAGGGTCATGGGGAAAACACCCCCATAACATACAAACTATCGTATTGGGAACAAACATGTACTCTAATTGGTGATAGTCAGAAAATTCTAATGTCCACTACAAGGTAGGAACATGCACCTACCAATGATGGCCAATTCTCCCCGAAAGTGTCCCCAACTACTTATAAGAAGACACCCATGAATAATTCTTATCATGCACTTTTAGAGAACCAAGCATCGATCAATGAGTAGGATTTTCTAGAAACTGTAGTTGTGGAAGCTCAAATACATTTATCTATTATAGATCACCATCCTACCCTCCCATTACTGAGTTACTAGAAAAATAAAATTATTTATGAATTTACAAAAGAAGAAACATCACCACAAAGTCTTTCTTCACGGAAACAATTCAGTCAGTCTCAAGAGCCTATCTCCTCAAGAGAGCCACTACAACCCTCATTGTGGCCTATAGGCCGAAGAGAAAGAGGGTCTTCCCCATGAAGTAATATACCAGGATGGTCCTACTAATGATAGAAATCAACTCAAAATTTCTCATCATGGTAATGATTCACATTATCAAAATAATTTTACAATTAAAAATGTAGTAATAACAAAACCATCTTATCGTGAGGTGCTTACAAAAACAAGGCCTAACTTGTATGATTCATTATCACTAGTATGTGAAATCCTTTCCCTATCGGAATAGAAACCAAGTTGATAGTCACTGTATGAACCTCTAATTAGTTTTTTCATTATAATATAGTAATTGAAACCCCAAATGATCCAATTTCTTGTGTTAAAATAATCATGAATAATCCACTCTGGTCGAACCGTGTCAAGGATCATATTGAGAAATATTATGAATTCATGTTAAACATGAGGACATAGATGGATAAAGACGAAATCCCAGTGTTGTTTAGACCATTTTCAACCTCTAAATATAGAATTCTAGAGACTTTTGCAGTAGATTATGTGCATGAAAATCGACTCATCATAAGGAAAACTCTTTGTCACCAAAATGACAATGTATTACCCTATCCTGACTATCAATCTCACATCAAGGTAATAAAATGGTAAAAACTCCATATTGATTTGGCATCTGTCCTGGATTCCCAAAAACTAAAAATTTGGAATGTAGTGATCCCTTCAATATGCATGACTTGAAGAACTAATGATGTTAGGAAAGATGATTGTGGATACCCCATCTGGTGTTTGCATCTGAGGATGGGGTGTACATAGAGAATTTAATTTCACTATTATATCAAGATAGTAATGACCTCTAAATGTGGCATCAAAAAATTTCAATTCTATAGTCCCTCTACATAAAATTAAATCCATTCATGACATGCTCAATAATAATAGGCCCCGACCGACTCTCAATGACTATAGTCCAGAAGATAGAAATATGTTATGATACTTTTACATGAAGAATTAGAGAACATTGAGAAGGCATCACTCATAGTGGATTCCATCTATCATATTGATAAAATATCATAAATATAACAACGGTATTTTGAAATGGGTAACTTATGTGAGTGTCAAATAATTAACAAAACACACATTCAGATCATAGTCCATAAAATTAGTAAAGAAGGTGGGGAAATACCCACCACAGTAGGTTGGGAACAAGCCCCTCCCAAAGGGCTAGGGTATTTTTTAATCAAATCCTCAAGATCATAAAAACAGGACTAAAGTTTTTAGAATGTAGAACATGAATAATTCCAACCCCAAGGGCTAAGTAATTATTCACTGCAACAATCCAGTTTTCCGTGGGAATCATCCTTTTTCGAATTAGGGAAGATGTCACAGGGTGATTCCTATCAATTTGTCTCTTCCCATGATATGATACATTCACATTGAACATTTAATATTAAACTATTTAGGAATTTTCTTTGGGTCACTATCCATTAAATAGTTCATAGGGAACAAAAATGAATAATAAAAGGTTTCTATGAGGGGGAAAAAGTAGGCGGTCTTGGAAAACTTCTAATGGAATGCCTTCAATACACTAAACATCTGTGAATATCATCAACACCATCATTTGTGACCATCTAGAAAAAAACATAGATTCAAGGGATTGTAATGAATATGTTCATGTTCATGAGATGGTACACAGCAAAATGAATATAGGAGATTTGTATATCAAAAAATAGAGGCTCACAAATAATTTTTTGGTCCCCTCGATTAATCAACCTCTACCTCCATAAAAGGAACAAAATGGGGGAAATATTGATGGTCAACCCATGTCTCACATTCCCCCCACAAGAGTTAATTACTTTTTACTAAATTAAAGATATAGTTAGTAAGAGAAGAAAATGAGAGAGTTGATAATACTCAATGTAGAGTAACTCTAAGGATGCCTTCATTACATATATGCTCTACAAGTATACCCTCAACTCGCACTTCAAATTATACTACCTAACCAACGAGGGGTTTCCAAAAACATTGATGTACAAAGGGAAAATATGATCAATGTTGGACACCAAATACCAATATATTTGGATCCAAAAATAGAAGATCAAGATTTCCCTCCATTGGGAACATAGATAGAAGAAGATCAGACATATCATTATAGGACTAAACCTATTGGTTATGCTAGGAAGAGACTAGTGGTTCTTCCACTAGTGGTCCTTCCATTATCTCATCCATTCATGCTCCAGTCACTTCACTTATTTTGGTCCTAGATCACCTAGGCATTCCTCAAATTATTATGAACACCATTATGTCATTAATTATTTGATTAGAATCTATGGAAGGACGACTTGCACCAGTACATCCAGAAAAGAAGGATTACCCTAAATGGGTGGATCCTACCCATCCTCTAAAAAAATTATGAATCCCACATTTCAAAATGTAAATGGATTTGGAGATCTAGAGAATCACTTGACACATTTTTTCTCTCACGGTGATCCCATAATGGGAACCACTTAGCATCAATAGACATTGACTCTTAGAAGATTATTAAATTTGTTGTAGGGGATGTCCTTTGTATGGTACATGAGTTTGTAGTCCTGATCGATCACTGGATGGGAAGATCATTATTAGACGATCCTCTTCCAGTTCATCTCAATGAATCAGAATACAATAATCTGTGATCTAACAAACTACAACAAAGTTAGAATGAATGAATCTAAAATTTCATATATTTTTTTGAAAGGGATTACTTACACCTTAAACCTACAACTAAATCTGGAAGATATGTTCAATATCTATCTATAAAATCACAAATATGAGTTGTGAAGAAAATTTATCCTTATAAAATTCAAAAGTGGGTTTTAGGATCAAGACACAATTTATCAACAGCTTGAAAACTCTATCATAGGGTCCAAATCCATGTAGTGAGTAATCCAATAATCTCATAAAATAATAATACGAAAGGTATATATCACCATAGTTACACTTAAACATACCCCTATACCATATAATACCTCAATGTCACGTTGTACCACAAGGATCCACCTCCAGGGAAAATATATAAAAGCAAATGATAGCATAAGTTGTTTAAAAACCATGTTCTATTCCTTTTAGAATGACCAATATTCTAGCTACTTTATAAATGGTAGGTCCGGGGGGAGTGGAACAAAGGAAAGAAAATATTCATACGTGAAGGCTTAAAACTAGGACCTTCTAAAATCACCACCACAGGTACAGCAGTGGCGGAGCCACTGAACTGTGCCCAAAAGTACACAGGGATTTCAGGCCCAAGGGGTTACACTATATAGGTGGGCCGTCACCCACCACCGAGAACCTGTATGTACTCCCCTAGATGTTGTCCCAGGTGTAACGACACCCGATATTTCAAGACAATTCCACAGAGGGTAGAGGGGCCCATGAGAGGTGATAAAGGCATATAGTGTGTTCTGCCTTACGATGACTTGAACCCGGAACCTTGGGGATAGGACACCACCTCCACTCACCAACTCACCCATGACCCATGGGAAAATATTCTAGCTGCTTTATATATGCTTTTGAATACAACTTAGTCCAGTTTCTAATGCTCAATAAACCCAATGAAGAAGGTGACAAGTATCTCAAAAACTATTTCACCTTCTTTCAAATTATAGGGCATCCAATCCAGGTGTTTTTTCGAAAATATCCTATAGAAGATGGTATATTCTAGGAAAGTGAAACTGATGGATTATCCTTCCAAGGTAGAATTAATTTCTTTTACCAATAATTAGAAATAACTTCAGTGGGATGATGTTAAAATTATGAATGCATAGAATTTCAATGATTATATTGTCAAAAAAATCAATCGACAAACTCACTCCATTTTACAAAAATAGTTTAGACAACCAACTCTGCATCCTTCTAATTCTTCTACCAAAAATCCATCATGTCGAATCCAATGGTGACTTTGGCCATAGATGATTTCCTATTTACCAAATCAATATTTTGGGAACCTCCCCACTAAACATTACAACAACAGTCAACCCGTCAGGATGAATCATAATTAGACAAGGATTTGATCATTAGTTTTGTTAATGTTATCCACCTAAATTATCCCCAATCACATGATAATTTTGATTATGATCTTAATTTAATTACATTATATTGGGGGAATAGGGACATAGGTCATCAAGGTCAAGTATATATGGGAATATATCGTAGTTTTCGGAGTAACTACATATTGAACAACCCTTCTCAAACCGTTTATGTGGCTGAAACATAAGGGAATTTTCTCTAGTGAGATTAATAGTAACAAGGGAGTTGTTACACCTTGCAAGGAAGTGTATTACTAGATATGATTATATTATATGACCGATTAGAGGATTTTCCACCACCTCCTTAGTAGGTATGGAGACTTATCTAGTACAATCCACATAGAGAAGAAGCGCTTCTTGATCCGGGCATAATGGACATTCCATTGACATCAGAAAATTCATCTATAAAGGTGACTAAAAAAATATAATCATCATTCTAGAATGAAAAGATTATTATACCATAAATTTGATTTATTTAATTAGGTAGCCCATGTACCAGCTAAGTAATCAATCATGGATTCACAGAGTCATTCAAAAGACATCTGGGAAGAAATCATTGAAAAAATTTCAAGCCCCCATCAGTTAATGTTGAGCTCACTTATATTGAATTATATCATGTAGATAATGATCAAATGAAATTCCATGCAGTCATTTACATCACTGACCATGATGAGTTTGGTGTCCAACAAGACATGTCAGACCCTTTCAAGTATCTGGAAGGTTAACAGACATTTTGGTTTGATGAGCCGTCATCAATAATGGATCAATAGTCAACATCATCACCATTCATAAACGTTGTCAACAAGACATCAATGAATGAAAATTTATGAATCTACTATGATGTTACTAGGATATCATAAGAATTATAAATAAGCTCTCTGTGAGATCACACTCAGAACTCAGTTCAGAGATTTTTGTCTAACTCAGGGTACATGGTAGTTTGGTAGGACACCTCTTTAAATGTACTTCTAGGAAGGCAATGGATACATCAGCATGCAGCCATTCCCTCTTCATACCACTAATTTCTCAAATATTCATTAAATTGTCAAATTGGGACATTTTATGGTAGAATTCCACAATAATATCATATGAACACAATAAATTGATGTAGGACTCCAAAACAATGGAGTAAATATTTTATATCTGATGATGTTACTCGAATCAATCCCCTAAATGGATAGGATATAATCACAGTTAAAATTTATAAATATCTTAGTTCATATTACATTATACCTATTAATTAAATTGAAAGGGTTTTCCAAAATTCACATTTTCATTCAGCAAATTCAATAATGTCAATTGTGATAGTTGATCACAACGGAGCTGAAGAAGTTATCAATTGTCTAAATGATAATTAACACTTGAATGAAAATTTATTCATCCCATTCATTGAGATTATCCAAATCTCATTTATTCTATCCAAACTGGAATAACCCATCATGATTATAGGATAAATTGAATAAATTCATTCTCAATCCCTCATTTCCACTATATGACTCCATGAGGGCTTTATCCTAGAAAGTGATCCTAAAATGGTTTCCTGGACTTCTATATTTCCAAATGGTGACTCCCCTCTTCTCTTTGGGGAACAAGTTTTATCATCTACTCCAAATAAAAAAGTAAAAACACTAGAGCATGATGAAGAGAAAGAATATGAAGATCTCAGGGATGCCCCTACAAAATTTGTGTAAGGCATATCCACTACAATGTATGAACTTGAATAAATTAATCTAGGTACAAAATAATATACTTTCCTCAATCTAATTAATATGGCCATGAATCCTAAATGACATGAGGAATAAAAATCCGTCATATAGCAGCACTGGGATGTGTTTTCCTTGAAGTACACATAGATTCTAGGACATGATGCTTTTGTGTCCACTCATCATTTGGGTTTTCTAGAAGATCATCGGTGATACAAGAAACCATAGTATATGAAACATCTTTCTCACACCTCCTAGACAGTGTATGCAGTGAAGAAATTCAACAAGGCAGGTTTCATCCATGAGGAGTAGTACCCTAATGGCTAGCCAACCATATCCATGGGAAAACGATGAATGGTAAATCCATGATTTCATCGATTTTAGAGATATCAATAGGCATTGTCTGAATTATAACTTCATAGTTCCAGTCATAGAACGCATGATTTTTTAAACAGTTGGCTATAAAATCTCCCCTTCATAGATGGATACTCAAGTTACAATAAGATCTAGATGGCCATAGAGGACTAAGAAATCACCTCTTTAATAGTTCCAAAAGGAGTATTTTTCTATCAGGTAAATCCATTTGGTGTGAATAACACTTGTGATACATTCCATTGTAATATTCATCACATATTCAATCCCTTATTGGTAAATTTTTCCGAATTCTAGGTTGATGATCTAATGTCCAAATCCTGGAAATATTTTAACCACCTAGTTGACTTAGAGACTATCTTTAGCAAGATTATAATGCATAATATGAAGACGAACCCTTTGAAATGTGCTTTTGTGTTAACATTAGGAAAATTTCTTTTTATCACTATATGCCATCAAAGAATCGATGTTGATCCATAAAAGACTACTGATATCCTTTTCATGTAATCATCTCTTATATTGAAAAGTTTAAGAGGACATCAAGTACACCTGACCTACATTCCAGACATTATATCAAACCACACAAGCAATTTTTTCCCGTCCACAAATTCATTGACATGGGGGTCACCTACTAGTGGAACATTTTATATCTAGAATAATTTTATTCCCTCAATAAAATCCTCTTTAACCCACCAGTATTGATGCCACATTTTGTAGAAAAGATGTTCATTATTTACATGATAGTGTTCAAGTGATAATTGGGAGATTTCCTTGGTCAAAATAATATTTCTATGATTAAAAACATCTTTTTTTATCTTGATTGAACCGTGATCAACATAGATACTCGATATCCAGATATTGAGAAGAGATTCCCAGAATTAATCATTATACGCCAAAAGTTGTGGCACTACCTACCAAAACACGACGTACACTTGTTATCTCTAAATAACCCACTCAAATTTATCCTTAGTAATATTATGCTAACAATATGTATGGAATAGTGGGAAGTTATCCTAAAGTAGTTTGATCTATAGTCTGTGCCACAAAATGTAGTGAAAGGCCATTCCTAGGATGTCTTTCGAACTGATCCCCCATCTATTGAATATATGCCATTAAATAGTGAACAATATAATAAATAAAACTTCTCTATTTAGTACAACTATAGAACCTGGGAAATGTATTTTCAAGGTGCTTCTTGGAATCCATTGGGTATAATAATAGAATATCCTAATCTAAATAATCATGGCTTAGTAATTTTGCTTATCTACTTAGGGAAAGAATTGTTTCCATACTAATTCCTATAATCAGAAGGTGATACAAAAAAATGGGGAATATTATCAAGCTCTCGTTGTAGGTTTGGAATTAGCACACCATGTATCAGTGATCCACCTAGAGGTGAAGAGTGGTTCAAAATTTACAATAAGTAAGATCAAATGGTATTATTGTATCAAAAAATAGGAGCTAATACTCGTGTGAGATTATTTCTGAGGGTTAATTGTTGATTTACAATTAAGGACAACATTGACTCATGTCCCAACAACATATATGTCATGGGTAAATTCATTGTAAAATGAATCTACGTCTTTGAAATATCTAAATAAGGATGAAAAATTCATTAGTATTTTCCATTTTTGAATGTTTTCGCATTTTGTTCAGATCAGAGTAGAAGAAATCATGGAAATTGATCCCATCCTTCACCCATATAGTCATATCGTGGGATGGATGGAACCCATATTATAATATCTCTAAGATGGAGTACTTCCATATGATTAGGTTTTAAGAGAGAAGATCCAGAAATGATCAGCTAATTTCATTCATTGTGATGGCCTAAATCACCATAATGTCCTCTACAAGAAAGTCTTTGATTGAGTCCTTCACATGTGGGTTGATGGAGAAAGAAAATGGTTGTCATGAAAGAAGCACCTTCCTGATCCTATGGTTCTTACCAATAAAGGTATATGCTTTCTGATCAAATCCAAAGCCTAGGATACTTCAAGCCATCAATGATGCATGTTTTCACAAAAATCACTATGAAGTGTCATACCTTCCATTTAAATTTCAATATCATCTATCAACACTCAATGTTTATACATATATAAAAATACTCCTCACCATTTTCAACATGGGAAATGGATGTTGTTGGAGAATATCCTCATATTATGGAAAAGTAGATTAAGTGTATCATTACTACAACCGAATTTGTCTCTAAATGTGTTGAGGTAATAACTCTCAAAGAAGATAGATCCAAAAGAATCATTTTATTTACCACCCATAACATCATTGGAAAATCTAGTGTCTCTCATACCACATTAAAGAAAAATAACCCCATTTTTTGTTATACTAATGTGTATAATATATATGAGGAATATAATATCAAATCCAAATATTCATCCCGCTATCATATAGAAACCAATAGACATATATAGGATCTTAAGAATAATATATCGAACAAACTCTATAAGATGGTGGATAATGATATGAAATCTGGTCTTGAAAAACACTTTCAGGCCATATGGGATTATCGAGCTACAACTTGTACTGCAATTCGGACAACCCCATACTCAATGGTGTATGGAATAGAATTATTATCTCTAATTGAGGATTTGTACCCATCACTCTGTATTGAAATTTTTTACCAGCTACCCATAGATGAGAAATCCCAAAAAATACATGATTAGTTTGAGTGATTTGATGTAATGAGATTTAGAACCTTTCATCACATTGAAGGGTATCAGAATCAGATAGCATGGGACTTTACCAAGAATGTTCATATTCATTCATTACTAAAAAGAGAATTGGTTTTTTTTCCCTTAGTACTCTGATGAGACCGGGAAGGAATCATTAAATTCATGATCTAAAATTGGATGGACCTTAATCCATTCAAAATGACCACTGTAATGGAGCTTATTCCTTAATGTTAATTGATGGATAACTCAATATAACACCAACCAATGCATGGTTTATAAATAATTACATTTATTAACCACACAATGTTCTTATTAGCTATCGGATTTTAATTTTCATAGAAACATTTACATCCCTAATGTACGAATTTAAACTACGTAGCATCACATTCCTTATTTTATGATGAGAAACTACACTGTTCATCAAGAAATACAAGTGTATTGATTCATATTCCAATAAAAAACATATTGATTCATAGATCCCAAATCATAAGCCTAGATGTAACAAAAAAGAATCAATTTCCCTTTTCTCTATGTATGAAAAAAATCAATACTATGAAATCATACTAAACATATGTCTTGATTATCATAATATTTTCAGTCCTGATCCTTGAGATTATTCGGGAGATTATTTGAAAAATATTAAAGTCACCTTCCACATATAAAACCATAGTTGTTTTTTGGAAACACCTTCAATAACAACTTCATGCTATATTGTCAACATATTATGATAAGTACTTATTCCTAGATCACTAATCCATGGTCTAGTGAATTTTTTAAAAAATCACCCACTCCTTATGCATTGATCAGACCTGCATAGGGAATATTATCAAGAACAACATGTGTCTTGATTATCATCCTATCGAGATACATATGGGCACCCATATATTCTATCTTGGTTACAACCACAACATTTAAAAATCCCTTTAACCCCCCTTTATTCTTGATCCAAAACTGCATAGGTGGCATTGTGAAGAACTATGTGCGGCTTCATTCTTTTCATAGTGAGATACGTAGTGATACCCAAATCACCATACATGGGTCCCGATGCAATTGAATCATAAATCCCCTTTACATCCTTTGGATAAATCAGATCTACACGAGGATCCTATCTTGGATCACATGTGGGTTCATTCTTATCCCAATGAGATACATTGCGATGCTCAAGTACTACCCTACAGTTCATCTTCTATGTTCACAACCATTCATGTCGGTTCATGTTGTCCTTATTGCAAGAAATTAATCATCAGGGAATATTAAGAACCATGTATTGCTTTAGTATCATCACAATGAGGTACTTAGAGATGCCCAGAGCATATCTCATGCATAGGAAAAACCTAATTTAACTTCCTCTATCATTTACTTTTGTTAACTTTATTTTGTAGAACGAACATTTATCATTCTTTGTTTCTAACATAGATCAATGATAATGTGGGATTAAGAGTTTGTTAAAGTATTTCACTACAAATGTAATGTGTATCAATTCACTTTGAAACATTAATGGTATTATATTGAATGCCTTAAAAGGTATTCCATACATCCTTACCATATGACCATAAACAACACAATATCTAAAATAACTATATGTGGCTTGATTCTCATCCATATGAGATTCTTAGTGAATCCCAGGCCATCAATGTAGGGCCCTTCCACAAAACTACATAGAAAAAATATATATTCCCTAGTGTACGAGTAATATCATCAAGTTGCGATTAACTAAAATTTCCCACATAACACCTAAACCCACTTCTGTTATAACTATGTATGATTTGATTAATGCTCCCACAAGATACATAGTGACAAGTGGGGTATTCAACCTTAACCATCCAAAATATACCTTCTCACATCAAAATCAACCATGTCATTACTGAATGACTTTAAACTATGCAATTTAGTATCCTTTCAGCATGTATTTAAACTACGCAACATAATTTCATTTTCACATTAGTTTAAACCACACAATCCCTTTAACTATGTGTGGATTTATTCTCATCCCATTGAGATACATAGTGAAGCCTAGTCCATAGGCCATATCACCAGCCATTGGGTTAACGAAAATTCCTCCTCTCTTGATTAATATTGAGAAAAAAACTGGTTCTTTTATTTTAGGTCTTCTCTTTAATGATCCAACCATGTAATCAAGAGATTTCCCCATTCTACATATATCAGAAACCTATGAAAGGGACTCCGAAATCATGGGTAGTATTTATACAAGTCTTCCATTATGCATTGAACTTTGTCCCATCCTCTATTAATACTCATAATATTGATTAAAATATTATTTTCATAGTTATTCATTGGATTTAGGTGAAAGAATTTATGATATCGAGATCTCCTTTACCTAACCATATAGTACATGACATATATGGACTTGCATTATTTGTCAACATAATGGTCCTGTTAGCCAAAGGATTCCACACATGACTATGAAGAATGTTCCCTTGTTTTCCTTGGATATAAAAACACTCATAATAGTATTGAAAACTAGTGGTAACTTCTCCCGTAGTAAAATCCTCTTCTTCCCCTTTAATCTTTTTAGAATGGTATGCTACAACCCATAATTTAAAATCAGAAGACATCTTATGCGTATTTGTCCCATTTCCTTTCACCCAACCAAAAAGTCTCCAATTTTGTGGTTTTAATTTCCCCTATCATATGTTCAAATCATACTAGAATAATCTTGGTATTTTTTACCATGCCCAATCCATCATTTTCATAATCTTATGGTGCTAGCCGTATGATATAAAAATGTAAGAACCACACCTTCTATGATACGATCATACCTATGTAGGGAGCATATTTCCACGATTAATTGGAAATTATTACATGAAATACCCCATCTGTATTTAGGAAAACATCTCCATAAACCAAAATCAGTGCTTTTTAATATTTTAATCTACCTAAACCTCCATTGTCTTATAGAAATAGAATGTCAGAAAACTTGATATATCATTTTCATGACGATGTAGTACAAACTGCAGTTGGCCTTTACCATATTTCCCACACAAGGGATTTGTATGCCAAAGGATGCCACTATTGACTGTGCAGTACATTCGCTAGGTGTCCTTGCATAAAAAATCCAAAATAACGGGTTTTTCAAGTAGTGGTTTCTTTGTTCTTGGAAGATACCTCCCATAATGAGACTGAACATTTTTCTCATTCACTCTTTGGATCGTGATTCCCCCAATCATATCACACAAATATTTCCTAACATACATGAATATAGTGCCACATTTCTAGACAAATTTTCATGAGTAGGGAATCCATAATATCCTTGGTCAATGATAATGACCTTAAATTATATCTCCACAGTGAACATGTTGCATATCCGTAAACTATATAGCATAATATCCTTTGATGTATGAATTTAAACATCACAACGTAATTCATTGCTTCAGGACATTTACAAAATAGTATAATGTCCACGATTCATGGCATTAAACATCAAAACATAATGTCCTTACATCATGAATTTATACTACACAACATAATGTACTTTCTCCATGACCTTAAAATACACAACATAATATCATAAATCCTCTTTATGATAAAATGTACCCTCTTTCAATCAAACAAAAATAGGTGGGATTGACTTTATATTTTATTTCCTTTTTCTGTAAAAATTATTAAATTTTTTTCATACATATTTCATTTTCAAATCCAACCACTAGAGTCTTGAGACATAAAAATAATGAAATTTATTTTTTCATCAGTAATATAATGTTGTAATCCCCAGGTAATCCTTGACATAACTATCAAGTGCATGCCCCAGTTATCTTTGAATAAAATACCCATATAATAGGCCTATAAACCTAAGAATATTAATACTTGACTACGTAGTATGTGCATTAGTTTTCCTCTCATAAAACATAAATCATAAAGTATTTTTCCACCAGTGGTAACATCATTCTTAAGAGACTCCTTCTCTATTCTCGAATAGAATGTTTTAGATTTATTAATAATTTTTTTTAATATTACTGTTGTATGTATCTGAAGAATATTTGAACATTCTTAGACATAAAGCCTTGTTTGGGCTATAATAAAAAAATCATTGTCAAAGCTATTCAACCTAAAACAGTATCCATTTAGTCCGACATGAATCACATTAAACTGCCCAAAAATATAGTCATAATACTCACTAGGTTGGAAAATCGCAATGGGTTTCATAAGAAAAATATATTTCTCTCCTACTAAGTCTCTTTCATATTGAGAATATGAGAAAATTATGGTGATGACACAAAAGATCCAATGTTTATTGGGTTTCCATATGACCCTAACAATAGTCTAATTATGCTCACTATACACCATTGGTCTGGGTAAAACTTAATGAACCCCCATCAGATGAATTTTAATTAATATTAGCTGATATAAAGATGTAATTATATGAAGATCAGATTTGTTGTTATGATTACATGAATAAGTAAGGGACAGTGACATAATAGTGTGGATTTTTCTTCGTTTTTGAATAAAATGTATAGGAAAATCCACAAAATGGAGTTCCTCTATCATATATTACAAAATGCCTTAGACATAACTCTTCATATGATAAACAACTTCCTCATCCCAATCATCCACTTGTTGAAACTCAGTATGTTAACCATATTTTGTATTCATGTGCTAAAGAAGAGCTTCCATGGTAGTTATAATGGTAGTTACCCCTTCCAATTTGGATTCTCAAAATGGTTTGGGGAGTTTCTTGAGTCCCCCTTATGTAATATACAATTCTTACTAATGGGGAGACACATCTAATTCCTCTTCATTAATTTTCCATTTAACTTCACTAAATATTTGTTATGGATATATTCTAATATTGATATTGAGAAAAAAAGAATTATTGGTGGTCAGTATTTTCTCATTTATAATGTCTTTAATATGTTTATGTTCTTTCTCCAACTGGCGAACGATCTATTTCATAGATGTATAAATGGGATGATACACAAATCCACCAAAACCCAATAAGCTCAATTGAGTTGAATGTCAGACAAAATTTGAAGGAAGTTCTTCATAGATGGGTCAGATATTATTTTATGTATGATCTTACAAGTCCTACAATGCAAGACACTAAGAGCATCATGTAGATCTAAAACTGAATCAGAGCCATTGTCAAGGGGAGGTACATATTTTGGAATCAAACCACTAAAATAATTTTCTTTTTCTACTCCTTCAAAAGAAATAGCTTCCTCACATTCCAATTCTGGTTGAATTACCGCAAAATCATCACTATAGACGTTACTTTAGAAGCTGATAATCCAAAATGATGAATCCATATTTTTGTTAGCTTCAACAGAGTATCCAAAATGAAGCATGATGAACATAGACGAGGAAATTAACCCAGTTATAAGTGGTAATATTATGTAAATTACTCCCCAATATTCCAAAATTTAGTGGTTTGAGTGAATACATCTTGGATAGAGACAGTCATCTAATCTTGTTTATATACCATGATTATAGGTTCTGGAGCATCTCCCAATTTAGGATTATAATTTAGTACATCAATGAAGGTGGAGGTATTTTGAATTGGATGAAATTATCATCAAGAGTTTTTTCAATGTTCTCTGCAAACAAAGATTCATGGTATGAACTTTGATGTTAAATATATAATAAAATAAGATCATTCAGTCTTGAAAAATTCAAGAATGAGGAAACTCATGTCCTTCAAGTTCCTTTTAGACACCCCAAAACTCCTTGAAGAAATCTGGAATATCAATTTCTTGATTAAGATCATCGACCATTTCATTGTATAAATATTATTATATTGTAGAATCCTCCCCATTTTATGATATCCATGAAATGTTAAGAAGGATCCGTATTGGATCTACTGATCCTCCACTCCATGATATCATCAACCAGCATGGTAATTATAGGCCTTGCGGAGTCAGGATCAACATTGACACCTTCCTCAATCTTCCCATGATCCTCCTTTCTCCCATCTGGGAGAAAAGGGTATCAACATTGATTACCATGTTGTACTTTAGAGTCAGAAATAGATCAGAGATATTATGATAATAGGAAATTTATAAATAGTAAATGAAACCCCAAATGGGGTGCCTCTAATGTTTCCATGGCCTTTTTTAATCTATTTAGAAGTGGGATAAGATGTGGAAACTCCCATTGATACATCATCAATCAAGGTGAATGGTTTATCATCACGAATTTGTACCTCCCCTTGAGTATCCTTCTCAATACTTGAAGGATAAGGGCCAGATTCCTTATGGTAGGAAAGAAATGCCGGTCTTGCAAAAAGTTAATCATTTCCTGGAAGGTGTGTCAAGAATGTTGTAATACCAGATAATAGCATGAATAATCACAGTGATGTATTCATTTGACTAACATTAAATATCAATATCACAACATATAACGAGATGGTGAAGATACTATAAAAAACTACAAAGAAATTGAGACATAAGGTAATGGATAATGAATTTCTATCCCAATCACATACATCATGGTCATCCCACCTAGAGAGAAATACGGGGTCAAGAGGGACTCGTCCATTGCTCTGATATGGGTTCTCGTTGGCCCGTCCATTGGTGACTCATACACCATTATTACTGCTCATCCTTATCTTGTGTCATGTTTCAAAATAAATCCCATCAATATTACTATAAATTTATTAATGAGATGAAATGAGAAATAATATAATATAAATACATTGTTAGAATTCATGTAAATTCCCCATTCCTCCTTGGGATGAACAATTTCACCTTCATGTACACTGAGATCTAGAATGCTGGATTCTTGATTCAAGGTATATTCTTGATCATTAGTTAAATATATGAAATCCTCCTCCTTCTTAATGTACTCTGTTACATTATTCAAATTTTTTAGGATGATAATATGCAGGTGCATTATTATCACCTAATTTCTGAATTTTAATGATGGACTTGAGAAACACTCATTCATCCCTGATATCAGGATTCATCCTCTCCCAACAATGGATTATTAAGGGTAACGCATAGTTTGGCTTTAATTATTCTTAGACTAGATAAATTTCAACACCATTCGATTAGAATGCCTCTTCATTCCTCCATTATACTTTAGAAGAATGAGGAGATGAGATCGAATTTTACTAGATGAGGGTCACTAGACCTCCTCATAACAATATGTGTTATCTGTTTAACATTATATTTAATTGGGAAATTTTTATGGGAACGTTTTTATGTATATGGATCCTCTAAATCAACTTTCTATCTGACATTCTTTCTGCACATACCAGGACTGGCTATTGTCACGGCCTCTTCCTATTATCTTCCATTTTTCAATGACCCCAGAGTTTGTGATGAATACCAGGCCATGTAATATCAAGCATCCATTCCAATTGATGACTCTTATGGAGGTATCGTGATTGAAATTTTGGATACCTATAAATATATCATGATCTAATTTTTTTTGACAAAACATTGTATGTTTCTTATGACTAACATATATAGGGGGAGGATCATGATTGTTAAATACATTTAAACTGGTGAGAAAACCCATATATAATGTAATCCACAAAGATAATATCACATTATATACATCCTTTGAACATGTTTTCCCCTAATTCTATCATGTATGTCCTCAGTTCGTAATTAATTTCCTTACAATATTCAACAAACATCCCAGTTGGTGGGTCACAGAATTGAATGAATATAAAGCCAATGGAAACATTTAGTGCCTTCAACACCTCATCTGGTCTTAGGTTCATAGGTCAAATGTTGGAGACATTCTGAACTAATGTCTAAAATCAACTGTTGAAGATCATAACTAACGTTAGCACTGAATATGAATCAAAATGTGCTACAATCCAGCCCCAAAACACGTGGAACGGTCCTATAAGTTTAAATAGGGATTTCTCATTGTATAAAAGCAATAATTAGTTATATATTCTTTCTCAAATATGTTAATCTAGCCAAATATGCTTCCTCTTTTTTAATTTGGTACCAAAAAAATTTTCAATGGCCTCAATCAACAACTGTTCTTTAGAACTAGGATTCGATAAATGCATATCCACAAGGCATGGAATCCATCAATGTGAACAATATCATTAATCCTGGATTTAACCTTGTAACCCCAGTGTTTGAAATCACCATTCTCTAATGTGGGAAAACATGTAACTGAACCACCCAGATTCTCCGAAGTGCAGAAAATATTAGGGAGAAAGCAAGTAGGAACCTTACCTATTGTTGTTTCTAAGAAATCCCCCATCCACAATTCTGTATAGACAACAACCCTGGGAAGAGGATCATTATTTTTCTGTATCTTCCTCAATATTTTGAATATACATTACCAATGGTGGTTTCCTCCCACTATTGTCATACACTGAATTCGGTGGGATAAATTCATCATATATTTCTCTGAGAATGCGCGCCCCATATATTTGGTAGACCTCCACTAAAACTGATATCGACTTCACCACGTGTCAATTTAAAATAATTTGTTTTTGGACTCCATTGGATGTATAATCCAGGAATAATATCCAGATTTTTTTAAATATATGTCTATCCTACCCAAAATATTCATAAGTATGGATATCATATAGCTATTTTCTTAACTCTTCATAATTTTGGCACACCAAGAATTCCCACATCCACTCAGTGCTTACTGACCTCCACAGTGGGGATCCCAATCTGATTAATATCCATGAGATTGGAATATATTAAAAGAATGAATGGTCAAATAATAAGAATGTGGTCTTAGATCTATGATATTATTATTTATATCGGGAGTGCATCTTTTGTGATATAAAATGAATCCAAAATGGATTATTCCTTCCTTGATGGGGACAACCCTCACATAGATGTTGGAACATCGATAGATGATATGTATCACAAAAAATATGATTATGAAAATTATTTCCTTAATTCTATATATGAGCATCATTTAAAATAACATTCCAGTAAAGTGGTAGGTAGTCTCTTTGAATATAGTCACATTGATATCATTTCAAAAACATTTCCAAATCATTAAGGGAAATATCAATGATTCCATAATAATCTGGTCCATCATCTTTCATCATTTCATTTTTATGCACCATAGTTTCTTTAGTGGAAGTCATGAATGCATCCATTTAAAAACCTTGATAAGAAACCCAATTATCACTTTAAATTTGAAGTATTGACTTGATAACATTTAATTTTTTACTCATATGAATTCAACACATTGGAAAATTAATGTCCCAATGTATCCCCATCGATAATGTTATCCACACAACCCTTTCAACCAAGGTGAATTTGTGTAGGTCCATCACTTAGGTGACTGTATCTTAAGAAAATCATTGGGATACCTTCATGGATGCAAAACATAAGGAATCTAGATAGATGCACAATGTGATGAAACTATACAAATTAGCTTCATGGTGAGAGTTTGAATTGGAAACTCATGGTGAGGAAAACAGAAATGGGAAAGTGGTATTTATAAGCACCATCTACCTTCACCCAACACCCTATGTAGAAAATAAAACATGTAAACCTATTAATGAAACCTATTCTTGCACCATACATGGGAATGTTACATGATCTAGCTTTGTGATCCATAATTTCATCATTTATAATCATTTCCAAAATCATTTTACCTTAGGACTATACCCACCTTCTTCATTTTGGATCCAATCTATAACACCCGGGACTTTTATGAGAAATAATTTTGTTTTTATAAATCATAAAAGGAATCTTTAACTACACACAACACTAGATTGTCTTGCTTTACACACAATCGCTACCTTCCTCGATAGCTTGCGTCGTACGCAATACCGAGTTTCACAAAACAACGATATGCTATTAAAATATTATTAAAACTAGCCGTTATGAATAGTAATAACATCTTTTTGAAATTTTATAAATTTTATTTTTCAAAATGGACATCAGTTTTGGATTCCAAATATCAAAATTAGCCTAGGGTGAAATTTTGGAATTTTTCTGAAAACTTTCAATTTTTGATGAATAGTGAAACCACTAAGTGGTAGTTAAAAAAACTGAATTTTTCATAAATCTTAATTTTACCGCTTCTGTGAGTGAAATTTCGAAAATCCGAGACACACAGTTGAAGTCAGTAAGTAAAATGTGGTTCAATGAGATGCAAATAATTTTTGGGGAATAGTAACTTTATACTTTTATTCACCACAGTTAAAAGTAAATTGGGTAATTAAAGGGTAAAAATGATATTATTATTACCCTAACACATGTCCTATTTCTATTGGATAAGTTTAATTCGACCAAAAACAAAATTAGGAATTACATATGGCCATTTAGGCCCACTTGGATTAGATTAGGACATTTATTATTAATTTATTTAAAGAAGGGTTGAAATAGTTAAAATCAAAGTTTAATAAGTAAATAATTTTGAATATAAGGTTATACATAAGATAAATTAGACTATAAATATTCATTATAAATATAAAAATATTTCCTACATAATGGTATTTTATTTTTAATTTTTAGACATTATATAATTTAATTTATTTATGACACAAAGATGATGAAGTAATTATATTATTAATGAAATATTGACATAATTGATGTTATAAATACAAAAATAAATGTAATTTGAGACTTTTTATGAATTACACTAATTTTATAGGATAACATGACATGTTAGTATTGATTTAATTAACTTTGTTCGAACTAATCATTCTGTTGTGATTTTCACAAAAATCAATTACTAAATAGTGTCAAAATTGACATAAAATAGGTTTTAAAACAAATATTATATTATTAATTGTTATTTTATTTCTAAAAATATATGGTTAGGCCAAATGACTTAGATAAGGTTATATATATTAATAATAAACAACTTGGGGTTCGTTTGGCTGCTTATAGTACGTTTATTAACCTTATGGTATAAGAACACAAGAAGACACGGTAAAAGTAAAATTATTTAACTTAATGTTAAATCTAAATGATAAGGTTAAAATTGGAACCTAAACTTGTATAAATTCTATTGGATGAGAGTATTTAGACCCATCCCCACCTTAGATTTTAAATAAATCAATTTGGAGCTATTTAAAATCGACCATGACTTTATAATAAAATAATATTTTTAGTTTTTCCAAAGGAGCCCCTCTCCTCCATTATAAAAAGGAACCTCCTCCCCCTCTTCCTCACACCACCTTGAGCCTTCATGCTCGGCCATACCCTGACACATTCTCCTCTCCACTTCCCTAGAGACATCCTTGAGGTCGTGGTCTTCTTCAAAGACCACTTTTAGTGCCCTAAAAGGAGGTCTCATTGAAGCACTTCAAAGAAGAGGTAATGTCTGTTACCGATTCTTTCATCCTTATTTCTTCTTCCACTTCTTCTTCTTTAGTTGTTTCATTATTAAGTAATAACATCAGTATCACTCATATACTTATATGTTATTATAGGTATGAAACAACCCTATTTCACCATCTATCCATCCTATGGAAAATGAAATCACCGCGCGTACATACGTACGGAATACCATCTCCACGCCGTGGTGTAATCTATTTTCCACCACCACCTTACTTGGATGGGTATAATTGTGTAAATAATGACTATATATGATTATTTTAAAGTGATATGTATTCCGAAATAGTATACATACACTCTAATACAATTCCATGATCATGGGAACGATATCATCGCTCGTGCGTACGTACGGAATACGGTCTTCACAATGTGATGTGACTCGTTCTACATGATCTTCATTTCATAATTATTATAAAAATGAATTGAATGAAATAATATGATATATATTACACTAATAACATTTTTTAAATGAGGTATCTATAACCTAAAGAGAAGAATAATAATTTATTTGACAAAACACGCATCAGAACAAAAAGTAATAAACACCTGAATAACAAGTTGTAATGAAATATTACTAATAAGAAGCTAAGAATATGACCATATGTGATATCATAACAATAATTATGATTCAGGAATAAGTCAATAACATTATTTAAATCATTATACAGGAGGTTCAGACACGTACAAAGCATATCTAACCTAAGGTAAGGGAAATATCACAATCTCATTTTTATCCGAGATTGTTTATACTTCGGTATTTACTGGGGTGTATTTTATCATCCGCATCCATGTTTCCTCAATATGTAATATTATTTCCATCCACATACATTTTTTTAAATACAATTTTTCCCTTCGGTGAGTATTTAGTAAAACATATGAAAGGAATCTTTTTTCATTTTTCGTACGAGGTACTTTTTGACTTTTTCGACTAAAGTACGAGAAAAATGTTTTTTTAACTTATACAGCATGAATGAATTTTTAAAACATTATTTCCAAGAAGCTTCCTTTACAAGTTTTGAAGTTTATTTTTAATCAACTTTTTTTAGTTTAAAATTGTATGACATGTTAAGAAAGGAAAAATTTTTTGAAGTAGAAAGGATATTTTCCTCAAGAATGGAGTTCAAGTGTTTTATTAAAATTATTTTCCATCTAAGATAATATAGGGTTCTATTTCTATCCCTATTTTTACGTTGATTTCATTATGTTATTATTTTTATGATATCCTTTTATCTTATATGGATTATGTTAGGATGTCATGATATTTAAGATTCCCATTTTTATTACATGGGTTATGCAATGATGTATGATTTTTTGATTTTGTGGCACACATAAGAATGGTATCATTTTGAGTTGGGTGGGACCTATATCTCCCTGCAATGCATTGGGTAAAGATTTTATATCCCATCAGATAGACATAGCTGGAACGGCAGGTTAAACCGGTTTAGTGAAATAGGACTGAAACGAGGAGTGAACTCGGTTTAGAAATGGACTTTGTCCACTAAGATAGTGTTGGAAATGAGTCTTGACTAATAAGAAATGATTCTCTATTATTATGTGTGTATGCCACAAAGTTTCATGTTTGAAGTTATGATTATTGGGATTACATTTCAATACTATTATTTATCCCGTGTTATGAAATTATGATTTCTTTTGCAGGTTAAGATTTCTAAAAGTTATGTTCTTATGTATATGATGTGATTGATATTTCTTTTGTTTACCCTTACTATGCATTTGAGCTCACCCTTTTGTATGTTTTCTTTCCCCGGGTCAGGAAGAAGGTTATTAAGTAAGATATGTCAAAAGGGACTATAGATATGTTGAAATAAATGGGAGACAGTGTAGACGCTTTATGAACCAGTTGTTTTTGATTCCCAGTTTCTAAAGACACTATACCTATACGGTCCATTCCTGGTTTTGTTATATGTTGTAATAAGTGTGCTTCAATTCTAATGTAACAACAATTTATGTAATTTATGGGTCGCTACAGTTGTTATCAAAGGAAAGCTATAGTGAACCTTTGGAAACTAGGATGTGAAATCCTTAGTAAGAATTCTAAGGATAAGTCTAAGCATAGAACACAATCATAGTGTTTTAGAAATGGCCATGATTATCCTTTGATAAGACCTTAAGTATGAAATTTTATTCTTGATTATGTGGTTTTCCTATTATAATTAGTGTTTCTCACACTATTATTCTTGGTTTTAGTCAATGGCTGGAACCCGAAGGAACCGTGTTAATGCGGAATGCGAAGGGAAATGCAATGATTGTCCCCCCGAGCAACCAAACATTATGGGAGATGGAATGAAAAATCATGTAGCCATGCTCACACAACTTTCTCAAGCTATGAATCATGCATGACTTCCAAACGAGCAAAGGAAGGAGCAAAATTCTGTTGAATCCTTCATGAGACAGCGTCCACCTTCATTCAATGGGTCTACTGATCCATTAGTTGCTGAAAAATGGATTAGTACTACTGAAAAGATATTTTCAGTTCTTCATTGTTCTGAACATGATAAAGTTATCTTAGCAGTGTATTGTTTGGAAGGTGATGCAGATCAATGGTGGAATCTTATTAAGAATATGAGGTATAGGGATGAAATTGAGTCCATGGAATGGGGCAAGTTCAAGAACATATTTTTTCAATAAGTACTTCCCTTGTATTCTCCAAACAAATATGGAGAAATAGTTTCTTGAACTGAAGCAAAAGGATGATGGATTTTTTGGTACCTATGAAGCAACATTTACAAGACATGCAAGGTACGCTTCTGGTATTATTATCCAACCTGAGAGTAAAATTGATCGATTATTTATTGGCTTAAAACCAAGTCTTCGAAGGGAGTTAGACATAAGGGACTTCAATAGCTATGAGGAAATCGTTCGATGTGATCTCAAAGTTGTGATGGAGATTGGAGTAACCCATTAGTCATATGGGTTTGATAAGAAGAGGAAAATAGAATTCAAAGGAAAATCTAAAGAGCACACTGAAAAGAAGATGATCTTTCCCTTATGCTCAATGTGTGGAAAGAAACATTGAGGGAGTTGTCTTAAAGGGATAAGTAAATGTTTCAAATGTGGAAAGGAAGGTCATAGGGAATTTGAATGCCGCAATGATGGGAAGAAGATGTCTAATGATGCAAATAAAGGAAGGGAAACATAGAATGATGTACTACACTTCAATGTTTCATGTGCAAGGAGATGGGGCATTATGCCAATCAATGCCCAAATCCAAGGGTTGATGATGATGGTCGACGTCAACAAACTCTTAAGGCTAAAGACAAAGAAAAGTTACAAGCAATTTCTATCAGCGATGTGGAGTACGATAATGATGTGGTGAAAGGTACACTTACCATCCACTCTAAAGGAGAAAATGTTTTATTTGATTATGGATCCACCCACTCTTTTATTTCTAAAGAATTTTATATGGATATCATCGTATTACCTCGACAATTAGATGTTGAGTTAGCTGTGACAACCCCTAATGGCACAACAGTCGCATCAAAAGTTTATAATTCTTCTCTGATCGAAGTTTGTGGGAAAGTGCTTCCGGAAAATCTTGTGATCCTTCCTATATTGGAATTTGATGTGATTATTGGCATGGATTGGCTTTCTTTATATGGAGCTCATATCAATTTACAAAGAAGGGAAGTCACATTTCATATTCCAGATCAATCTATGATCTTCTATCAATGCAAGGATGAACATAACATTCCAGTGGAAATTTCTTCCATCTTATGGGTCTTGATTCCACTAAATGAAGGTTATTTATCTCAAACTATTGGTGAGAAACTCAGGATTAAGAATATTCCCATTGTATGGAAGTTTGATGATGTCTTTTCAGAGGAATTACCGGGTCTTCCACCAAATAATGAAGTTGAGTTTTCAATAGAACTCGTACCGGATGATTTTCCTATTTCAATGACACCTTATAGAATATTTCCAATTGAGTTGCAGGAATTGAAGAAGCAACTCAAATAGAATATTGATAAGGGGTTTATACGCCCTAGTGCGTCACCTTGGGGAGCACCTTTTCTATTTGTTAAGAAGAATGATGGATCAATGAGACTCTGCATTGATTATCGAGAACTTAACAAGATCACTATCAAGAACAAATATCCTCTCCCGTACATTGATGACCTATTTGACCAACTACGCGGAGCTCAATACTTTTCCAAGATTGATCTTCATTCAGGGTATCATCAATTAAGGGTCAAAATAGAGGATATACCCAAGATGACTTTCCATACAAGGTAGGGACCCTATAAATTTATAGTGATGCCATTTGGTCTTACTAATGCCCCAACTATCTTCATGGATCTGATGAATAGAGTCTTTAGAGACTATCTTGATCAGTTTGTGGTAGTCTTTATAAACGATATTCTTGTCTATTCAAAGAGCATGGAAGAACATGAAGATCACTTGAGAATTATATTGAAGACCCTGAGAAAGGAGACAATTTTTTCCAAATTTACCAAGTGTAAATTTTGGCTTCAAAAAGTTTCATTTTTAGGTCACATAATCACAAAAGAGGTGATATCTGTGGATCCAGCAAAAACAGAGGTTATAAAAAGATGGTCGAGACCAACAATAGTAACCGAGATCTGATGTTTTCTTTGATTGGATGGATATTATCGACGTTTTGGGAACGATTTTTCACAATTATCTAATCCACTCACCAAGTTGACTCGGAAAGGAGTTAAGTTTGTTTGGACGGAGGAATGTAAAGAGAATTTCAAAGGGTTGAAAAGAATGTTATCCAGTGCACATGTGCTCACACTTCCTTGTAGTGGAGAGAGGTTTGTGATCTACAGTGATGCATACAAGAAGGGATTGGGGTGTGTTCTTAATCAAAATGATATGGTGATAGCTTATGCCTCACGATAGTTGAAAATACATGAGAAAAATTACCCAAATCATGATTTTGAGTTAGCTGCAGTAATATTTGCATTAACAATTTGGATGCATTATCTTTATGGAGAAAGGTGTGACATTTATACTGATCATAAAAGTTTAAAGTATATTTTCACACATAAAGGAGCTGAATATGAGCCAAAGAATATGGTTGGAGCTGATTAAGGATTACGACTGCTCAATCCATTACCACCCTGGGAAAGCAAACAAGGTGGCAGATGCATTAAGTCGGCAAGACCATGCCATTTTATCCATGATGAGGATCACAAAAGATCCAATATTTATGGATTTACAAAGGATGGATCTAGGAATTATAATGAAAGGGGAAAAATCATATCTTTCTCAAATGAATGTTCAACCATCTATACATTTGAAGATTAAAGAGGCACAGAAAGAAAATGTCTAGTTACAAAAGAAGGTGAGAAATGTTCCTGAATTCAACCTTGATTGTGATGGGATAATAATGTTCAGGAATCGGGTTTTTGTTCCTCCCATCCCCGAATTAAAGAAAGAGCTGCTGGATGTGTAACGACCCAAATTTTCATTAATGAAAATCCCTCTTGATCTAGTTAAATGTCTCTTTATGAAAAATGTTTTTATAAGATGTCAAATTCTTTGGTTTTATGATAAGATTTGTGACCGTTACTTTTATAGCCGTTGAACAGTGATCACATGAGTAGTATAAATATATGGCTTTAACAAACCCAATTTTACTCAGACAAAGGAAGCGATTGCCTCATCTAGTAGAATTTCCCCATACGAAGCCCATTTGTCGAATCTCGGAAAAGAGGTGGCATCTTTGGGCTTCTCCCTTGACCAAGCCCAAGATGAGCTTCATTATGTCAAGTTTGAACGGGAACGTCTACGGGAAAAGTGGACGTTGACAGAGATTACCACTCGAGTGTGTTATCCGAGCCGACCGAAGAGTCGGTCACCATCGCACACCTTACCCTTAGGTCTTATGCGGCTATTTTAAGGGGTTACGTAGCAAATAGTTAGTACCATGTTCATGTAAATTATTTTTGTATATAATAATGAATACAATTTCTAGTCAATTTTGATACATTGTAAATAGATTTTAAAGTACAAATGGTGTTTTTAGATAGTATTTAATTAAGAATTATATTTTATTAAATTAAAGGATTTTTGAATTAAATAATATTTTAATAAAATATTATTATTAATATTAAATTAATTTTTATTAAATATAAATGATCTTATAATTTTATGAATGCAATTAAATTTTTTTTATGGTTTGAAAGCCATTTCTGTCAAAACCCGTGAATTTTTTATAAATGTAAGTTTTTATTTTAAATGTGAAAATTCACATATTTAGAAAATTATTTAGATAAAATAAATATTATTTTTGGAATCAGGACGTTGAAATTATCCAACGGTGAATTTTTCATAATTTTCTGAGACAGTCAAATTTTTGGGTAAAAATTAAATACCATTTAAATATATAATGTGTTTTATGACATCATAATGTCCCAATGGTGATGAAATAAAATACCATAATCCTTATGTTCAGCCAATATATGTTTTATCATTAAAATAATATGATTTTGGGTTTGTTTTACTTACTTTTCAAAGCATTAATGGAGCCCCCAAGACTTATTCAACACTTTGCCTTTTTAAATTAATTTCCATGGGAGTGTGACTCACCTCCACATAAGCAACCCTAATTTTTTAATAATTTCTGACCTTGGACTTATAAAATATTTTTTCCTTTTTCATTTTCCAGAAACCATGGGAAAAAACCATGGGATGGTTTGTGGTTTGAATTATTTTAATATAAGGGGTCCCAAACCTAAATAATAAAGAATTCTCTCACCTTTCCTATATAAACCCACCCATGCTCCCACTTCCTCATCACTCAAAGCCCTTGTAGTTCGTCCAACCTCTTCCCTACTCTCTATAGATCCTCCCAAGGTGCCCCAATCTCCCAAGAAGCCTCTCAAAAGCCTCTCTCTAGCTTTTGGAAGCACACTTCCAAGTAAGGGTTTTTCTTCCTTTCTCATTTTTATCAATATTATTTAAGTTGTATTTCCCTTTTAATTTCAATTATGAATGTTGGGGTATGGCTTCGCACCTCCCCCATACTTCCCTATTGTTGTTTGAATGATTGGAGAACCCTTTCTCTCTCATTAAATGCCTCCCATGTACACCCGTTACTCTGCCGAAATTCCGAAAGGAACTTCTCTCTCTTCTTTTACATTCAAGCAATAATTTTTCATCATGAATCTAAATTCCTTTTCAATTGTTGGTACATGTATCTATATGACCTCCTTACTGTTCATTACATGTAAATAGGATGAGGAACCCCTTTCTCTCTCATCAACCATTTTTATGAATTCTTATGTCATGCCGTTACGCTGCCGAAATCACACTGATTTTCTAAGCCAATGTCATTGTGTAGTGAATACCATGCCCATTTCTCCATCAAGGGTATTCACCTTTATTCACATTTACTTATTTATTGTAAAGTTTCATGTATGAATTCGACATTCCTTTATCGTGGAATAAATTATTATGTTTTATGAATCCATGTTTTATGATCCATGTGGCACACTTATGCATGAAATGAAATGTTTCAGAAGGGTGCGCCCTAATAGCACTCCAATGCATTGGGTAAAGTATAGTATCATGATACGTCATGTGCAATGAGTTTTGACTAATGCTAATTCAAGTAAAACAAGGGTTTACTCGTGCTTCATGTGCAATGGGGTTTTACTCATACTCCTTGTGCAATGAGCCTTGGCTCATGCTAATTCAATGTTAAGTGTTGTTGCCACGTTTCCATGTTATGATTACCATGATTTATCATGCCTTTATGTTCATGTTTCTCTTATGCTCTATTGATATTCCTATTTCCTAACATGTATTGTACTCCTCATTTTATTCCATGTGTACTCCCTTACTGGG
Organism: Viscum album; assembly: GCA_963277665.1. NCBI lineage: Eukaryota > Viridiplantae > Streptophyta > Magnoliopsida > Santalales > Viscaceae > Viscum > Viscum album. The sequence goes on along the minus strand of OY728129.1, from coordinate 879,907,393 downwards.
CTTTACAGCTCACCCTTTTCTTATGCATGTCCTCAGGTTATTCCATGCAATGCTAAGTATGAAGGAATGTAGTGGTCATGTAAAGGAAGTTTTCAATAAAGATGTTGTATTTCACATTTAAAGATTTTATGTAATGATCCTAATCCACAAAGACACTAAACCTCTCAATCTTTCTTGTTGTATCAAGTGAAGTTTTATGTAATAAAGCATTTTTAAGTTGTAATAAAAAGCAGGGTTATCATAGTTGGTATCAGAGGATAGGTTTAGTTATTTTTGGGGTTAGGAAAACCCTAGTAAAGCCTTAGATACAAGACTAAGTATAACAAAAACATCCCTATGTTTTGTTATGTATTGAGTAAGTGGTTTATCAAGAAAATACATCCCTGTCTGGATATGAGCAGGTAGAGGTAGGTCTGGCACAAATGTATCCTAGGGGTTAAACCCGAAAACACCGCTTTAAGCTAGACTCGAACGGGAACTGGTGCACGACAATGGGCCTTGATGCACTCTTGGTTACGACACTCCCAGGGGATATGCTTTGATAAATTCAAAAGCTTATTATGAACCCTTATTAAGGAAAAAAATGCCCCTAAGAATATATGTTAGAAAGTAGATCATGAAAAGCCTATATTGAAACCTATAGACTCATGAGTTAAGGAAATTAAAGTTTATTTATAAGTCATCAGGTTTTGTCTTTGAATTACCCTTTATGTGTTACCCCTAACTTTCCTTTTATTCCATCCAATGGCTGGTAATATGAGAACTCGGGCTAACAACCGTTGTGAGGATTAGTGTGATGATTGTACTAATGAGATTCCCCATCCAATGGGAGTGGGAATCGTGAACTCTGTCACACTTCTATCTCAGATAACTCAAGTTTTGAATAGAAACACGGGTCAAGAGGAACGTTCAACCCCCCCTAAGAAAGAACAAGTCACCATTGAAAGATTCATGAGACAAAGGCTTCCTACTTTTAGTGGATCATCCGATCCCACGATCACTGAGCAATGGATCAACTCCATTGAAAAGATATTCTCCATCCTCCAATGCTCTGAACAAGAGAAGGTTCTCCTAGCGGCTAATCGTATGGAGGGTGAAGGTGATCAATTGTGGACATTGATCAAAAATACGAAGCCTGAGGAGGAGATCGAGGCTTTGGAATTGAAGGAATTCCATAAGCTGTTTTTCGATAAATATTTTCCGCGCACCCTCCGTCCTAAGATGGAAAGGGACTTCCTTTCCCTCAAGCAGAAGGATGAAGAATCTGTGGAAGCGTATGAGGCAAACATCACAAGGCTTGCACGATACGCTTCTGGATTTTTCGTTACCCCCGAATGCAAGGTTGACCGCTTCTTTGGTGGGCTGAAGCCTAGTTTGCGGAAATCATTAGTGATCCGTGACTTCGACAGCTATGAGGAAATTGTCCGGTGTGCCCTCAAGGTCGAAATGGATATAAGAGAATCACAGGGGTATCATGGGGACAAGAAGCATAAGGTGGATTTCAATGCTGGTGGTCCGATGGATAAATCCAACGGCGCTAAGAAGTTCGAGCACCCCATTTGCCAAAAGTGCGGAAAGAAGCACCCTAGAAATTGCCTTAAGGGGACGAGAAAATGCTTCAGGTGTGGAAGAGAAGGGCAACTAGATATTAACTGTCGGCAAGAAGGACCCGCAGCTGTGACAGAGGAGAGGAACGCTCTGTTAGAACCTCAACGCGTTGTTCAATGCTACAAATTCAAAGAATCGGGTCATTTTGAAAATCAGTGCCCTAATACAATGGTTTCTGGAGGCAACCAACAACCTCCAAGATAGCAAGGAAGAGATTTTGCCATCACTTCTGCCGAAGTGAACCCCAACAACGAAGTGGTGACAGGTACGCTAGTTATTCATTCAAGAATAGCGAACATACTTTTTTATTCATGTTCTATGCATTCTTTTATATCTCAAAAGTTTAGTAGAACAATCCCAACACCACCAAAAATCATGGAAGTAATGATGTCGGTGAGTACAACAAATGGGGTAATCATTGCATCCCATGAGTATAAGTCCTCCTCTGTTATAATCTGTGGATTGAATTTCCCGGAGAACCTCATCATACTCCCTCTGGTGGAATTTGATGAAATTCATGGCATGGATTGGCTTTCCTTATATAGATCCAACATAAATTTTCGGGAGACGGAAATCACACTTCATATGGAGAATCGATCCCCGATTCATTACAAGTGTCAGGAAGAAGATGAATCTCTTTTAGCTCCATCATCTCAAGCACGGATATTACTTCCTTATGAGCACGCATATCTGGCTCAGATGATTGAGTCCAAGGAAGAAACCACCCATAAATAAATGCCTTTTTTGAAGGAATTCGTTGAAGTGATTCCCGAGGAACATCCTGGTCTTCCTCCATGACGAGATGTTGAGTTCTCAATTGAACTTATACCTGGGGCGCTACCAATATCCAAGACTCCATATAGAATGGCTGTTGTTGAGCTCAAAGATCTAAAGAAACAACTACAGGAGAATCTGGATAAAGGGTTTATACGCCCAAGTGCATCACCATGGGGTGCACCAGTCCTCTTCATCAAGAAGAAGGATGGTTCAATGCGGCTTTGCATCGATTATCGTGAACTTAACAAAATCAAGATAAAGAACAAGTATCCTCTCCCAAGAATCGATGACTTGTTTGATCAGCTGCGTGGAGAACAATACTTTTCCATGGTGGACTTGCGGTTGGGATATTATCAAGTAAGGGTGAAGAAGGAAGATATCCCCAAGACTACTTTTAGTACAATGTACGGGCACTATGAATTCATAGTAATGCCTTTCGAACTCACCAATGCTCCAGAAATATTCAAGGACATGATGAATAGAGTCTTTAGAGATTACCTTGACAAATTTGTGGTAGTCATTGTAGATGATATTTTAATATACTCCAAAACCAAGGAGGACCATGATGAGAATTTAAAAACTATACTAGATACTTTGCGCAAGGAGAAGATCTATGAAAAGTACAACAAGTGTGAGTTTTGGTTGAAGAAAGTCTCATTCTTGGGCTATATCATCACATGCAATGGGATATCTGTGGACCCCTCCAAAACAGATGCAATTGAGGGATGGACAAGGCTGACATCGGTAACTGATATCTGTATCTTCTTGGGGTTAGCTGTATATTATCGAAGATTTGTGAGAAATTTCTCACGATTGTCCAACCCTCTTACCAAGCTAACTCGAAATTGAGTAAAGCTTGCTTGGAGTGATGAATGTGAAGAAAGATTCAAGGAGTTGAAAAGGAGGCTTATCACTACACCCGTGCTCACTTTACCCACAAGTGGCAAACGTTTTGTGGTATTCAGTGATGCCTCAAAGAAGGGCTTAGGATGTGTGCTGATGCAGAATGATAAAGTGATATCCTATGCCTCAAGGAAGTTAAAAATCCATGAGCGAAACTCTCCAACACATGATCTGGAGTTGGCGGCGGTGATCATTGCCTTGAAAATCTGGCGGCATTATCTCTATAGAGAGAAATGTGAGATATATACTGACCACAAGAGTCTTAAATATATATTCACACAGAAAGAGCTTAAAATGCGCCAAAGAAGATGGATAGAGATCATCAAGGATTATGACTATTCAATACATTACCACCCTGGGAAAGCGAACAAGGTGGAGGATGCCCTAAGTAGAAAGGATCCAGCTATTCTATCAATGATGAGAATTGAGAAGGATCCAATCTTCTTAGACTTGATGAAGATGGATGTGGGAATCATAAAGAAGGGAACATCATCAATCCTTTCACAAATGATTGCTCAACCATCTCTTTTAGAAAGGTTAAAGGATGCTCAAAATGATGATGTGGGAATTCATGAAAAAGTGGAAACTATCAAAAAGGGGAAATCCTCGGAGTTTAATGTTAATGAAGAAGGAACTGTGCGGTTTGGGAAAAGAATATGTGTTCCGTCATGTCTGGAGCTGAAGAAGGAACTTTTGGATGATGCACATTGTTCAACTTTCTCTATTCACCAAGGGAGCACAAAGATGTATCAAGATCTATGAGAAAACTTTTGGGGGGATAATATGAACAAGGAGATCACTGAATATACCTCAAAGTGCCTGCTGTGTTAGCAAGTGAAGGCAGAGAGGCAGAAGTCTAAGGGGATGATGCAACCATTGCCCATACCAGAATGGAAATGGGAGAACATCACCATGGACTTTGTCGCCGGACTTCCAAGGATATCCAAAGGCAACAATGCAATCTGGGTTGTTGTGGATCATCTTACAAAGACTGCACACCTCATTTCTATTCTAGAGGATTTTTCTTTGGATCAAATGGCACAGATATATATCAAGGAAGTGGTACGGTTGCATGGAGTACCACTATCTATTGTTTCTGACCAAGATCCAAGATTTACCTCTAAGTATTGGAAGAGTCTTCAACATGCTCTGAATACTGAACTGCACTTCAGTACGGCCTATCATCCTCAAACTGATGGCCAATCCGAGCGGACTATCCAAACACTTGAGGATATGTTGAGAGTGTTCTCAATGGACTTTAAAGGAGGATGGGATCAATATCTTCCACTGGTTCAGTTCTCTTATAATAATAGTTTCCACTTGAGCATCCAAATGGAATCATATGAAGCCATGTATGGGAAAAGGTGCAGAACACTGTCATGTTGGGATGAGGTCGGTGAACGTAAGCTGCTTGGACCAGAAATGGTCGAAGAAATGGTGGAGAAGGTGAAAACCATTCAGCAGCATATCAAAGCATCCCAAAGTCGACAGAAGAGTTATGCAGATAATCGTCGACGAGACCTTGAGTTTAAAGTCAGAGACGTGGTGTTTTTATGCTTATATTCGTGGAAGAAGGTCATGAGGTTTGGAAAGAAAGGGAAGTTAAGTCCAAGGAACATCGGCCCCTTCGAGATTCTTGATTGTGTTGGGGCTGTGGCCTGTCAACTAGCACTTCCAACTACTATGGCCAAGGTGCATGATGTATTTCATGTATCACTCTTAAGGATGTACATACCGGACCCTTCACATGTAATCTGTTCCAAGGTGGTACAATTGAAAGATGATATTTCTTATGAGGAGCAACCAGTGAAGATCTTAGATTGTAGAGAAAAAGTTCTACGAAATAAGACAATGCCCCTCATCAAGGTGTTGTGGAGAAACCACAAGTTTGAAGAAGCAACTTGGGAGTTGGAGGATATGATGAAGCTGAGTTACCCACATTTGTTTTAGTGTGGGAAAAGGAAAATTTCGAGGGAGAAATTTCTTAAGGGGGGGATATTGTAACGACCCAAAGTTTCATTAATGAAAATCCCTCTTGATCCAGTTAAATGTCTCTTTATGAAATTTTTTTTATAATATGTCATCTTCTTTGGTTTTATGATAAGATTTGTGACCGTTACTTTTATAGCCGTTGAACAGTGATCACATGAGTACTATAAATATATGGCTTTAACGAACCCAATTTTACTCAGACAAAGGAAGCGATGGCCTCATCTAGTAGAATTGCCCCATACGAAGCCCATTTGTTGGAGCTCGGAAAAGAGGTGGCATCTTTGGGCTTCTCCCTTGACCAAGCCCAAGCTGAGCTTCATTGTGTCAATCTTGAACGGGACCATCTACGGGAAAAGTGGAAGTTGATAGAGATTACCACTCGAGCGATGTTATCCGAGCCGCCCCAAGAGTCTGTCACCATCGCACACCTTACCCTTAGGTCTTATGCGGCTATTTTAAGGGGTTACGTTACAAATAAGTAGTACCATGTTCATGTACTTTATTTTTATATATAATAATGAATATAATTTCTAGTCATTTTTGATACTTTTTAAATAGATTTTAAAGTACAAATGGTGTTTTTAGTTTGTATTTAATTAAGAATTATATTTTATTAAATTAATGGATTTTTAATTAAATAATATTTTAATATAATATTATTATTAATATTAAATTAATTTTTATTAAATATAAATGATCTTATAATTTTATGAATGCAATTAAATTTTTTATTAAGGTTTGAAAGCTATTTCTGTCAAAACCCGTGAATTTTTTATAAATGTCAGTTTTTATTTTAAAATCTAAAATTCACATATTTACAAAATTATTTAGATAAAATAAGTATTATTTTTGGAATCAGGACGTCAAAATTATCCAACGGTGAATTTTTCATTATTTTCTGAGACAGTCAAATTTTTGGGTAAAAATTAAATACCATTTAAATATATAATGTGTTTTATGACATCGTAATGACCCCATGGTGATGCAATAAAATACCATAATCCTTATGTTCGTCCAATATATGTTTTATCATTAATATAATGTGATTTTGGGTTTGTTTGAATTAATTTTCAAAGCACTAATGGAGCCCTCAAGACTTATTCAACACTTTGCCTTTTTAAATTAATTTCCATGGGAGTGTGACTCAACTCCACATAAGCAACCCTAATGCTTTAATAAGTTTGGATCTTCGCCTTATAAAATATTTTTTTCCTCTTTACTTTTCCAGAAACCATGGGAAAAAACCATGGGATGGTTTGTGGTTTGAATTATTTTAATATAAGGGGTCCCAAACCTAAATAATAAAGAATTCTCTCACCTTTCCTATATAAACCCACCCAACCTCCCACTTCCTCCTCACTCAAAGCCCTTTTAGTTCGTCAAAAATCTTCCCTACTCTCTCTATAATCCTCCCAAGGTGCCCCAAGCTCCCAAGAAGCCTCTCACAAGCCTCTCTCTAGCCTTTGGAAGCACACTTCCAGGTAAGGGTTTTTCTTCCTTTCTCATTTTTGTCAATTTTCGTTATGTTGTATTTACCTAATAATTTCAATTATTAATGTTGGGGTATGGCTTCACACCTCCCCCATACTGCCCTCTAATTGTTTTAATGATGGTAGAACCCTTTCTCTCTCATTAAATGCCTCCCATGTACACCTGTTACTATGCCGAAATTCCGAAAGGAACTTCTCTCTCTTCTTTTACATTCAAGCAATACTTTTGCATCATGAATCTAAATTCCTTTTCAATTGTTGGGAAATGTATATATATGACCTCCTTACTGTTAATTACATTTAAATATGATGAGTAACTACTTTCTCTCTCAACAACCATTTTTATGAATTCTTATGTCATGTCGTTACGCTGCCGAAATCACACCGATTTTCTAAGCCAATGTCATTGTGTAGTGAATACCATGCCCATTTCTCCATCAAGGGTATTCACCTTTATGAACATTTACTTATTGATTGTAAAGTTTCATGTATGAATTCCACATTCCTTTATCATGGAATAAATTATTATGTTTTATTAATCCATGTTTTATGATCCATGTGGACACTTATGCATGAAATGAAATGTTTAAGAAGGGTGTGCCCTTATAGCGCTCCAATGCATTGGGTGAAGTATAGTATCATGATACGTCATGTGAAATGAGTGTTGAATCATGATAATTCAAGTGAAACGAGGGTTTACTCGTGCTTCATGTGCAATGAGGGTTTACTAATGCTGCAAGTGCAATGAGCCTTGGATCATGCTAATTCAATGTGAAGTGTTGTTGCCACATTTCCATGTTATAATTATCATTCTTTATCATGACTTTATGTTCATGTTTCTCTTATGATCTATTGATATGCCTATTGCATAACATGTATTGTACTCCTCATGTTATTCCATGTGTACTCCCTTACTGGGCTTTACAGCTCACCCTTTTCATATGCATGTCCTCAGGTTATCCCACGAAATGCTAAGTACGAAGGAATGTATTGGTCATGTAAAGGAAGTTTTAAATAAATATGTTGTATTTAATGTTTAAAGTTTTTATGTAATTATCCTAATCCCCAAAGAAACTAAATGACTTGATCTTCTTTGTTGTATCAAGTGATGTTTTATGTAATAAAGCTTGTTTAAGTTGTAATAAAAATCAGGGTTGTCATAGGATGAGGCTCATAGTTCTTCATTCTCCATTCATCCTGGAAGCATGAAGATGTATAGAGACCTGAAAGAGTACTTCTGGTGGGATTGCATGAAAAGATATGTTGCTGAATATGTCTCTCGATGCTTGGTTTTCCAGCAAGTTAAAGCTGAGAGACAGAAGTCTGAGGGGATGTTACAACCTTTACCCATACCCGAATAGAAATGGGAAAACATCACTATGGACTTTGTCACCGAACTTCCTAAAACATCCGAAGGCAATAATGATATCTAGGTCATAGTTGATCGTCTTACAAAGTCTGCACACTTCATCGCTCTTAGATTGGATTTCTCTCTAGATTAGCTTTCCATGATATATGTCAAGGAAGTGGTAAGATTGCATGGAGTACCACTTTCTATTATATCTGATTGGGATCCGAGTTTTACCTCAATGTTCTGGAGAAGTCTTCAGCATACTCTGGATACAGATTTGAGTTTTAGCACTGCTTATCATCCTCAGATAGACGGTCAGTCTGAGAGGATGATTCAAACTCTAGAATATATGTGGAGAGCTTGCTCTATGGATTTCAAAGGTGGTTGGGATCAACACCTACCATTGGTTGAATTTTCATATAATAATAGCTTTCACTCCAGTATTAAGATGGCTCCTTATGAAGCTCTCTATGGAAATAAATGTAGGACTCCAACTTTCTGGGATGAAGTTGGGGAAAGAAAGCTATTAGGACCTGATCTCGTTGATGAAATGGAAGAAAAGGTCAGATCATTTCAACAACACATAAGAGCAGCTTAGAGTCGACAGAAAAGTTATGCCGACAACCGAAGAAAAGTCCTAGAGTTTGAAGTGGGTGATAAAGTTTTCTTACGAATATCTCCCTGGAAGAGGGTCATGAGATTTGGAAAGAAGAGGAAGTTGAGCCCTAGATATATCGGTCCTTTCGAAATACTGGATCGTGTTGGGATGGTAGCTTACTGATTGGCGCTTCTACCGAATCTCTCTCAAGTTCAAGATGTGTTCCATGTATCTCTCCTGAGAAAGTACATACCTGATCCATCACATGTACTCAGCTCAGAAGTTGTACTGCTGGAGCAAGATCTTTCTTATGAAGAACAGTGGATAGAGATTCTGGATCGTAGCGAAAAAGTCATACGAAACAAGACCACTCAATTGGTGAATGTTTTATGGAAGAACCACCAATTAGAAGAAGCTACATAGGAGCATGAGGATATGATGAGGGATAGGTATCCTCATCTTTTTGTTAAAAAGTGACGAATTTCGAGGGAAAAATTCATTTTAAGGGGGGTAGAATGTAACACCCGAGACTTTTATGAGAATTTTTTTTGTTTTTATAAATCATAAAAGAAATCTTTCACTACACACAACACTAGCATGGCTTTCTTTACATGCAATTACGACCTTCCTCGATATCTTGCGTCGTACACAACACCGAGTTTCACTAAACAATGATATGCTATTAAAATATTATTAAAACTAGCCGTTATGAATAGTAATAACCACTTTTTGAAATTTTATAAATTTTATTTTTCAAAATGGACTTCATTTTTGAATTCGGAATATCGAAATTAGCCTAGGGAAAAATTTTGGTAATTTTCTGAAAACTTTCAATTTTTTATGAATAGTGAAACCACTAAATGGTTGTTAAAAAAACTGAATTTTTCATAAAACATAATTTTACCACTTCTGTGAATGGAATTTAGAAAATTCGAGAGACGCGGTTGATGTCAGTAAGTAAAATGTGGTTCAATGAGATGAAAATAATTTTTGGTGAATAGTAACTTTTTACTTTTATTTACCACGGTTAAAAGTAAATAGGGTAATTAGGGGTAAAAATGATATTATTATTACCCTAACACATGTCCTAATTCTATTGGATAAGTGTAATTCTTCCAAAAACAAACTTATGAAAAAAATATGATCATTTAGGCCCACTTGGATTAGATTAGGACATTTATTATTAATTTATTTAAAGAAGGGTTAAAATAGTTAAAATCAAAGATTAATATGTAAATAATTTTAATATAAGGTTATACATAAGATATATTCAACTATAAATATTCATTATAAATATAAAAATAATTCCTACATAATGGTATTTTATTTTTAATTTTTAGACATTAAATAATTTAATTTATTTATGACACAAAGATGATGCAGTAATTATCTTATTAATGAAATATTGACATAATTGATATTATAAATACAAAAATAAATGTAATTTGAGACTTTTTATGAATTAAACATATTTTATAGGTTAATATGACATGTTAGTATTTATTTAATTAATTTTTATCGAACTAATCATTCTGTTATGATTTTCAAAAAAATCAATTACTAAATATTGTCAAAATTGACATAAAATAGGTTTTAAAACAAATATTATATTATTAATTGTTATTTTATTCCTTAAAATCTATGGTTTGTACAAATGACTTAGATAAGGTTATATATATTAATAATAAACAACTTGGGGTTCTTTTTCTGCTTATAGTAAGTTTATTAACCTTATAGTATAAGAACAAAAGAAGACACGGTAAAAGTAAAATTATTTAACTTAATGTTAAATCTAAATGATAAGGTTAAAATAGGAACCTAAACTTGTCTAAATTCTATTGTATGAGAGGATTTCGACCCATCACCAACCTATCTTCGAAATAAATCAATTTGAACTATTTAAAACCGAACTTGACTTTAAAATAAAATAATATTTCTAGTTTTTTGAAAGGAGCCCCTCTCCTCCCTTATAAAGGGGAACCTCCTCCCCCTCTTCCTCACACCACTTTGAGCCTTAAAGCTCAGCCAAAACCTTCCATTTTCTCCTCTCCACTTCCCTAGAGACATCCTAGAGGTCTTGGTATTCTTCAAAGACCAATTTTAGTTCCCTAAAAGGAGGTCTCAAAGAATCACTTCAAAGAAGAGGTAATGTCTGTAACCGATTCTTTCATATTTATTTCTTCTTCCACTTCTTCTTCTTTAGTTTTTTCATTATTAAGTAATAAAATAAGTATCACTCATATAATTATATGTTATTAGAATAATGAAACAACCCTATTTCACTAACTATCCATCCCACGGAAGATGAAATCATCGCGCGTGTGTACGTACAGAATACCGTCTCCACGCCGTGGTGTAATCTATTTTCCACCACCACCTTACTTGGATGGGTATAATGGTGTAAATAATGACTATATATTATTATTGTAAAGTGATATTGATTCTGAAATAGTATACATACACTCTAATACAATTTCATGATCATGGGAATGATATCATCGCTCGTGCGTACGTACGGAATACCGTCTCCACGACGTGATGCGACTCGTTCTACATGATCTTCATTGCATAATGATTATATAAATGAATTGAATGAATGAATATGATATATATTACACTAATAAAATTCTGGAAATGAGGTATCTATAACCTAAAGATATGAATAAGAATTTATTCGGTAAAACACGCATAAGAACAAAATGTAATAAACACCCGAATAACAAGTTGTAATGAAATATTACTAATAAGAAGCTAAGAATATGACCATATGTGATATCATAACAATGATTATGATTCTGGAATAAGTCAATAACATTAGTTAAATCATTATACAGGAGGTTCGGACACGTACAAAGCATATTGGACCTAAGGTAAGGGAAATATCACAATCTCATTTTTATCGGAGATTGTTTATACTTCGTTATTTACTAGGGTGTATTTTATCATCCACATCCATGTTTCCTCAATATGTAATATTATTTCAATCCACCTACATTTGTTTAAATCCAATTTTTCCCTTCGATGAGTTTTTAGTAGAAGATATGAAAGGAATCTTTTTTCATTTTTTGTACGAGGTACTTTTTGACTTTTCCGACAAAAGTACGAGAGGAATGATTTTTTTAACTTATACGGCATGAATGGATTTTTAAAACATGATTTCCAAGAAGATTCCTTTACAAGTTTTCATGTTTATTTTGAATCAATTTCTTTTAGTTTAAAATTTTATTACATGTTTAGAAATGAAAATGTTTTTGAAGTAGAAAGTATATTTTCCTCAAGAATGGAGTTCAAGTGTTTTATCAAAATTATTTTCCATCTAAGATAATATAGGGTTCTATTTCTATCCCTATTTTTACATTGATTTGATTATGTTATTATTTTTATGATATCCTTTTCTCTTATATGGATTAAGTTATGAAGGCATGATATTTAAGATTCCCATTTTTATTACATGGGTTATGCAATGATGTATGATTTTTTGATTTTGTGGCACACATAAGAATGGTATCATTATGAGATGGGTGGGACCTATATCTCCCTCCAATGAATTTGGTAAAGATTTTATATCTCATGAGATAGACATGGTTGGAATGGCAGGTTAAACCGGTTCAGTGAAACAGGACTGAAATGAGGAGTGAACTCGGTTCCGAAATGGACTTTGTCCACTAAGATAGTCTTGGAAATGAGTCTTGACTAATAAGAAATGATTCTCTATGATTATTTGTGTATTCCACAAAGTTTCATGTTTTAATTTATGATTATTGTGATTACATTTCACTACTATGATTTATCCCATGTTTTGAAATTATGATTTCTTTTGCAGGTTAAGATTTCCAAAAGTTATGTTCTTATGTTTATGATGTGATTGATATTTCTTTTGTTTACCCGAACTGAGCATTTGAGCTCACCCTTTTGTATGTTATCTTTCCCCAGGCCAGGAAGAAGGTTATTATGTAAGATATGTAAAAAGGGACTATAGATATAATGAAATAAATGGGAGACAATTTAGACACTTTATGAACCAGTTGTTTAAGTTTCCCAGTTTCTAAAGACACTATACCTATACGGTCCTTTCCTGGTTTTGTTATATGTTGTAACAAGTGTGCTTCAATTCTGAAGTAATAACAATGTATTTAAAGTATGGGTCGCTACACAATACTGATAGGGGGGGTTCTTTTTTTGTGATTACCTTTTTTATAAAGGATTGAAAGGGATCAATAATGAAACATGAATATGTTAATGTATCAAAGGGTCTTAAGAGAATATAAGAGACAAGTATTATTAGGCCTACTCATATAATACATATGCACCAATAGGCCATCACAACCCCATGGAATATTTTCTCGAAGGTATATCTATCCTATACCGAAGAACTGTGTGGAACAGATGCCAAAAGAACCTACCCGACCCATGAATTATTCTAAATTTTTGTGGGTTAGCTACACTGAGGACCTACATGACATACCTACACAAAAAAACCATTTGAACTAGGTCCCCATAATTGCATATAAATTGGAACATTGGTATCCTCATTTGGAAAACATGAAAATCATATTAAACTCAGATATATCATTGATATCCCCTTTTCCCATGTCTCTAAAAATTTCTCAAGTATATCTCTAAAACATGATAGAAGAGATAATAAAGGGGATAATTAAGATAAATTTCCCCTCATAGTCTAAAGGCATATGAAACATGAATAACGACAATTATCCCGTAAGAAGAAACCATATGTGTGATGTCCCTCTCCATAATTTGGGACATACACAAGAAACTTTTAGGAACACTGAAGGAGAACCAGGATGTCTTGGCTATAGCCTCATCCATTTTTGTCACCTCTGTAGCATATTAATCGATGAATATCTATCTAATGAACATATACCCCTCACCACAATTCACTTTTAGTTCCATCTAATAGCTGTGCAGCCTACATGTATGGCATACCTACACCAAGTACCTATGCCTAGTACCTACACGAGTAATTCATTGATCGCAATTTGAAAGACACCTTTAGAACGGATCCTCCATCCATTGTTCCCATATCTAAAAAGGAATGAGATGAACCCTCCAACAAGACCCCCAGGCTTACAAAAAATTGGAATGTGTCACACCATCATGTCCTACATTTGGGTATGTATTAATATTGTCATAGGTTCCCCATACGTTTCTGGTTGGTTGGTCAGGGTTCTTAGGGTGGATGTGGGTTTGTATCCCTATTGTCATGAGGAACCCTACTCTTGGGATAGTGTCAGGGAGTTCCCAGTCTCCCAAACTCTGTTTTGGACCATTTTTGAGCCTTATCGTCTTTTAGGCATGGAGCCTCCAATTTCAAAAAGGGAGGGTAAGGATCAAACATTATTTTCCATTCCACATGGAATTATATCCTTCTCCAGTATTGGAACAGCTCAATGGGCATCGATATTATTGTATTCCTCTATCCTTTCATGTGGGATGTTTTTGTCTTTCTCCTCTAAACCATTACATCCATAACCTTCATTCATTACTCACCATATAATCTCAACAATTTAATGTCAAAAAAGGTTGTGTCATACCCTTGTCCTATTCGACCAATGTAGGATTAAATGTTTATGTTCTGAAAAAATATTCATCTTCCACTTGTTGCACACACTGATCATGAATCACATGTACTTAGAGGTCAGTGTTGATCGCTTTAAACACCCAGTCCAGTTGAATGATTGAACTATAAGAAATCTAATTCCTATTACATAGGATATATCACAAAACCCCAAGTTATCTGAGCTCAATGTTCATCCTACCTAGGAATAATCTACAATCATAACTCTATTAATCTGGGAATCCTCATTAATAGTAAACCCCGAGTTAAGCCCTATAATCACCATGATTGAAACAATAACTCATGATCGCTTCATAGGGTATATTCACCACATGAGTAATCCCCAATCTATCATCACAATGGGCCATACACCAATGTGTGACATACCTTTGAGGGCCTCTATAGGTATGGTTCCTCACTAAAGAACTACATTGTAATTTATTCCTATCCAAAGGGGATGCATAGGAATCCTCCATGAGGATAAATCAAAAAAATACTAAACCGACCCTTTTATATTGGGGTATATCTCAAGTTGGGTCTAATTTATCAGGTAAAATCCTATAAATTCATATTTTCTTAGGAATATTTGTCATATTTCCCAAACTAAACATTAACTAAGAACAGACCAACTAGAAATTATTTCCACGTGATGTTAAACTGTACAGTGGGGTTCTCATCACGTGACCTTAAAAGGAATGATGCTCCCCATTAAGCAGTAGAAAACAATGTGGGTTCTGATTCCATTCAAATGGATATTTAGTAAATTCATTTATGGGTTTTATCCCAACATCAATCAATTCCCATCTCCCTGTATGAAGATAAATTATACAGTGACCTTTATCTACCTGGATGATAATAAACTCTAGAGTGACCCATTGTGTGGCTTGAAAACTACAATTTTCCTAATAAATATGAAAGAAAATCTATGTATTATATGATAGTATACCATTGATGGAAAACATATGATACATATAGATATCTCCATCAATAATGAACCACAAAAATATACAGATGATTCTAAATCACACACATGATAATAATTGATTAATATTATTTGGATAACTCACATCATACAAGGGAATTAATGAAGTACTCATGAACATGTATTAAAAATATAAGATATACATAGAGTAGGAAAAAATTTCACCCCAAAAGGGTCTAATGAGAACCCCCTCCCATCCTCTCGACCAATGTGAGTTCATAATAATCAAGGGTTAAAAATCCCTAACAAGCATATTCCTTTGGAATACATGTCGATATGGATACAGAAGCATTGGGTGTTTCCATTAGTAACATCCTGGTTCCAAAATCCTCCCAGAGGCTCCCTGTATTTGGTTGGTCACATTGCCTCAAGTCCATCTCCCAAAACACTAGAGGTTTTCGACTTGCAGGGAGGGCCTTCAGTGTGATAGTGGAAAACTATTTCCTTATAGAAGAGTAACACAGAGGAAACAAAATAGATAGAAAAATTAGAAATAGTAATAGTACCATACCAAATTAAATAGTGAAAGTAATATCCAGCTAGAAAATGCATATATAAATGATGCATGATACATTTTTCGAGGGAATAAGACTAAAACACGAAATACTAGAATTCAACACTAAACCAATTAACAAAAATAAAGCATAAAATATCAACACAGCATCACAAGCCTCAGCTTGGTCCCACACTCCCCAGCTCCGCTTCAATCAAGTACTTTAAGTAGAAGGGATCTTACCCAATTCTATATATGCAACAATATAATTTGTTTGGGCCCAAAGCATGACCCAAACATGGTGTGAAACTAATCCTTCTTGGAAACCACCCAAAGATCTATGCATAATAGTCAATGAATATATATGGCAGGAAATAATTAAAAAGATGCATTAAAGAAGGAAGTACTCAAAGGTAAAAAATCCTATAGTTCAAAAACATTCAAATTTCCTATTCCAAGTATCCAGCTAATAAGAAGAATGTAACACTCTAGGATATACTAACATCTTAACCCCTCTAGTTCAACCAAACATACAGAAGAAACCCTCTTTTCTGTACGCACAGTCTAACCACTATAGTTTAGCTTTAGCAAATACAATATGAGGAAGCGGTCACTGTCGATTCTCCATATGGTATCAAATTGGTTACTAATAGGCACTCAGAGAAATCCCTCAACGTACAATTCCCCTTGTGTCCTAAATCGAGGAACTATAGACATTCTGAAGAATAAAATAGTCCATACCCCCTGTGGTCTCACAACATAACAGTAAACATACTCTATGGGGAAGCCCTCAGCATCCATTCCCCTTATGGTCTACTACACCGGGTTCCCATAGCCTTGTGTAAGTCCATCGTGCCCAACAACATAAAGGAAGCACTTATAAAACTAAATAAATACTTTTCTAAACAATCTAAAACATATCTTAGCATTAAAGATAATAATCACTCAATCCTTATAATAATTTTCATAGAAAACAAAGAAGCTTAACATGAAAGCTATACCAAATGTCAAAACAAGCAACATGGGAAAAAACACCCATAACATTCCAAGGATAACCCTATTCACAAACAATTAACTTCTATCCAATGAAACAAGGAATATTATGCAAATAAAAGGGATATAACCATAAACACACAATACCCTGAACAAGGGTATTGGTCACTTTTTCCCATATAACTCAAAGAATAACTACAGAAAGGAACGAAGCACCTACCCCGACATTGTGAGATTGATATACATGAACCTCATGGATTGAATGACCCTAGAATTGGGTAGATCAAAAAAATGATAAAAATGTTCAATCAAGGATAAATCATGAGAGGGGAGAAATCAGTTGATTATGATCATGAAGAAGAGATAACTCACCGATGTGATTCCAACTCAATTGACATCGGTTTAATCAGAGAATGGACGACATGTTGGGGGCTCGGAGAAGATCTACGGCAGTACAGATTCTCTCAGATGAGACAAGAAAAGAAGATCAGGGTTATGTCTATCAGATGTGACCCTGGTCCATTTAATGTAAAAACAAAAAGTACAGGATGTGTATTATAAAAGTACACGACATGTATTATAAAAGTACATGATGTGTACTTTCTTTTTTCAGCCTCCTCTTTAGGAGGTCTCTAGGTCACCACACCCGGCCATATACTCGGTTGTTACATGTCTAATTCATGGTCACCAACAGAAACCGATTACATGGAATGTACATAATGTTTAGGGCGTGTACTCCAAAATTTTTCAGAAACTCCCCATTTTTTAAAAAACATCAGAAATCAAAAACTTTCCTGAAGAAGATCCGGGTTATTACACCATTTCAACAAATTAACTAATTGGAGACTATTGAAAAATAACAACAAAATCAAGTGGTGTGATATCTGAGGGAAACAAATAAATGGTGAACCCGATGTGATTGACCTAACTATGGAATTTTTTTCAATAAAAGGGATGTTTTGGTTAGTCTTCATCAGATCATTCAGTTTCTCAAAATAAGTCATATTTCTATCAAATATAGTCACTTTTATATATTCTATTTGAAAAAATATGTTATTCTTCCATGAAATTTAATTATCTAAATTTTATTTTGTTTAATTTTTGATATATTTATGATAAAGTCCATGTTTTACAAAATTTTCAAAAGATGCTACATTTTAATAGAAAACTATTGTTCAATAAATTTATTTGTATAATTAAATTTTATATTTGTATACTTTTAAAGTATTATTATATTAGGGTTATATAATTTAATCCAATGTAATTCATCTGAAATAATATCACATTGAACTTGGATATGAAAATTTTGTAATCTTTTTAATGAATTTACCTGAAAAACATGTTTTCTCATTTAGTCAATGAGATTAATTTTTCATTATATCTCGAGATTATGACTTTTAAATTTTAAAAAAAGGGATAAATATTATAAATAACAGGATAGTGTTTTTTTATATTTCAATTTTTTTTGGAAAATATGAATACTTAATTTAGTAATATGTTATTCTACATTTAATGGTATATCAGGTAATTAAATGTTAAAATAAAATTACGAATATTATAAAATTACGCCAAAACATGTACTAATTTCATTGGATGAGGGTTTTAATAATCAAAAAAATCCTTGGGACAAATTTATACTTTTTATTCCAATTTTTTGAGAGTATGAATTTTATATTATTATATTGAAAAAAGTCAATTTTGTTACAGTTTAATTTTTAACATGTGAAATATTTTTAATATGTGCTTATAAAGAGGATATGATGAACTAAAAATAGTATTTTGAAATATATATTATTTTTATCTATTAAGATTATTTATTTTTAATTATTAGTTAACAAATATTAAAATTAAATAATTTAATAACGATGATGCATTAATTTTTTATTTAATGAAGATATCAAATAAATTATTTAAAAAATGCACAAATAAATATAATATGAGATGATTGATATAATACATGGATTTTATAGATTAGTTTTACATGTTTTTTTCATAAGTATTAGTTCTAATTATATTTATGTTATGATATTTCTAAAAATATAGCAAATTAATAGTACCAAAATTGATAGTACTTGTATTTAAAAATAAAAAATATTTAATTTAATTAAAATAAATTTTGAAAAAATATATATTTTTATACCATTTTTATAGGAATGTACTCAAATGTCATAAATGACTAATTTATGGGCCTCATGGTATGTTGTAGTAATTATATTAACCCTCCAAATGTAAATTACATGATAACACAATATGAGTTAAAAGGGTAAAATAAGGTTTAGAGAAAAATGTATGTATTAAAAAATTATCAAAGCCTATATAATATACTTTTAATTAATTTATTTATACCAATAATCTTAATATCTTATATATAAATTCTCTTTCATCCATTTTTAATTGAAAATAAATTTATTTTACCAAAATATTTTAAATAATTCCAACAGCGACCTTCCCCTGTCTTATAAAAGAGTACCAATTTTTATGTTTTAAATACACATAAAAAACTTATACTTTCCCAAAATATTCCAAATTAACTTTCCAATATCCCATCATTCCTCATGTTAGCCTTACTTTGGGAAACAAGCCAACAAAAGAATCCATTCTATTAAATTAAAAATGATTTACTCAATGAAGAGATATCATCCCTCCTCAATCACTATTATATTATCTTCTTTCTCCATCACATAATTCATATAATTAAATGATTAAATAACAACACTAGTAACCTAAATATAATTAGTTGTTTTTTATAATGTTTTTACATAAACATACACACACTTCCATTTAATGGGTAATGAAATTTCCGTTCTTATGTATGTTGTACTGTCGTCTCACGAAATGATGTTGTTATTTTTTATTTTACTATATTTTCCGACGATTTCGTCGGGGAGTGCGCGTCCATCACGCAGAGGACACACGGCTGTTGCCCGTCTGTCCTGCTTTCCCAAGGCGGAGGGCATCCATTCTTTATTCAGGGACGTCTACTCTATGATCGAAATGAGATGATGGGATGTTTGTTCTTCCTTCCATAGATTCCTCCTCGTAACTCGTCACCAACTCCGAGTCTCCCTCATAGATTTAAGATGATGTTAGTGATACACTTCTGGTGCCATATCTACATGGACAACATTTCATTAGGCTACTTCTATCGGGACATTCCATGGGGTCTGGTCCGGGAAGCAACCTTCCGTTAGGGGAGTATTCATGTTGGGAACCATTGTCGTGTCTTGACACTGGGGGATTGGCATGTCTGACGTTTGTCCCTTATTATAGGGCTTCTCGAGGTCAAGAAATCTTGAGGAATCCCACATCTGATGTGGGGAATCATATTCCATGGGCATGTATCTGAGGTTTTCCTCAGCTTCCCATGTTTAACACAGGGTATGCCACAAGTTTAACATCCAGTAGAGATGGATCAGACTGATCCGAACAATGATTAGAGTGGATCAGATTGAGG
Source organism: Viscum album (assembly GCA_963277665.1). NCBI lineage: Eukaryota > Viridiplantae > Streptophyta > Magnoliopsida > Santalales > Viscaceae > Viscum > Viscum album. Next base: position 879,887,177 of record OY728129.1, on the reverse strand, counting down.
AACCCCATCGAGGAAACACCGATATTGGGGCCAACACGTCGGTGGCTTTCTGAATGTTGTCTAATGGAATGGGGAGTAGAGTGGCATGATTCCATTGGGATGTGACGGCCCAGGTAAGAATCATGATGGATGATGGATTTGTGATTGAGCATCGTGGTGGCTTCCTATGTATTCCTGTGGTGGGGAATCAAAGTCTACATCGTTCGGAAATACGATGGAACACCTAAGGAGGTGACCCATGAGAATGGATGCATGGATGGGACCAAGAGGAAGTGGAACCTCTGGGATAGGGCTTGGGCTTCCCGAGACATTTAGGCTCGAGGGAAAGGTAATGATGAGACATGAGTGAGGGACTTGAACCTCATGGAGGCTTCCTACATATCCCTATAGTGGGGAAACAAAGGGCACGTAGTTCAGATGGAAAATACAATTTAATTTCATGCCAGATGGGGATGAATCGATGTGGTAATTTTCGGAACGACTGGGTGGTGGCCTTGAACCTCGTGGAGGCTTCCTACATACCATGCCATGACATGAATCAAAGTCACCATAGTTCAAGATGGAGAAGGGGCTTACACTCTGATGTGGCTCACGGTGTTTGAGGCATAAACATCATGGAGGATTCCTACGTACCATGCCTTGACATGGATCAATGCCCATGTACATCGGGATGGATTGGGGCTTACACTCTGAGGCGGCCCAAATGGTGGGTTGGGCTTGAACCTCATGGAGGGTTCCTACAAAACATGCCTTGACATGGAAAAAAGACCCTGTATTTCAGGATGGTATGGGGCTTACACATTGAGGTGTCTTAGGGTTGTGGGGCCTAAACCTCGGGTAGGCTTCCTACATACCATGCCTTTCCATGGATCAAAGTCCCCGTAGTTCAGGATGGATTGGTGATTATACTCTGAGGCGGCCTAGGGTTTTGGGGCTTGAACCTCATGGAGGATTCCTACCTACCATGACTTTACATGGAACAAAGTCCCCATAGTTCAGGATGGATTAGTTTTTAGGCTCTAAGGAGGCACGGGGTTGTGGGGATTTAACCTCATGGAGGCTTCCTATGTACCCTGCCCTGACATGGATCAAAGACCCCATAGTTCGGGATGGATTGGAACTTACACTCTGAGGTGGCCCAAGGTGGTGGTTCTTGAACCTCATGGAGACTTCCTACGTACCATGCACTGACAAGGATCAAAGTTGCTGTAGTTCATGATGGATTCGGGCTTATGCTCTAAGGTGGCCCAGGGATGTGGGGCATGAACATCGTGGAGGCTTCCTACGTACCATGCCATGACATGGATCAAGGTCATTGTAGTTCGGGATGGATTGGGGCATAAAATCTGAGGCAACCCAGGGTTGTGGGATTGGAAACTCATTGAGGCTTCCTACGTACCATGCCTTGACATGGATCAAAGTCCCCATAGATCAGCATGGAATGGTGCTTACGCTCTGAGAAACCAAATGTGTTGTAATGGTCGGTTCTTTCTCTTAGCTCACATGAGTCATTCTCGGTGTATGAAAAATGAGATAGCTGGGTGACGATCACATCGCGAAAGGTTCATCTGTTGGGGATGTAGTGGGGCGTACTCATGGAGCGGCCCAAACAGGGAACATGGGCTTGTGCGTGGTTAGCAGCCCGAGAAGTTGGGGCCTAATCCAGGATGGAGGCCTGATGGTGAAAAATCCTAGTGGGAGAGGGAATGGGTGACAAAAACCCATTTCCCCATCTCCCCTCTTTGTCCTTGGCACCGAGGATGTGAGGAGGATCAGGGATGCTACCTCCTACAATAAAGGCTAGAGGCTTACACCAACATGGATGGCCTTTCCCACGGACAAACACCACTACGATTAAGAGGATATCATCCAATGTGAGGGGCGATCCCATCCCTATGGAGACAAGTGGGCATGGAGAATGCCAAAGGGGGGGACCCTGCGTGCGAGGCATGGGGCCGGGTCATAGTTTAACATCATTTACTGAGGATGATGGTGATTGGCAGTTTAACGTCCTGCAGCTCGGATGAGGTGGGGTTTCTCTGCAATCATAGGGCTTACATAATAGATACCCTCTAATCCTTGTGGGAGGTAAGGCATCGACAAATCTGTATAAATGGGGTGTCGTAGAGCGAACCATCGAGGGGTCCACATTACTGTGGCTATGCGAAGAAGCAATACCCATTAGCATGTCTATGCGAAGAAGCTTAAGTCAAAGTTATGCGACGGGCTGTATTGTCCAAGGGACATTGAGATTAATTCATACAAGCCTAGAAGTTCCCACAGGAAAATGGTTCATGATATGGATTTTCGGGGCATGAATATCACCCATGAATTACATCCATAAAAAAATCATTTGGCGCCCACAAAAGGAGGCACCCGGGGAGCACCGAGGTGAGGGGTACCAGGGAATTGCATGCAACCATTGAGGCTTGCATGAAAAGTAATGGACCATTTCAAAAAAACACTGGGATGGAGTGAAATTGGGTATTCTTGAGCATAATTGGAGTTGAGGTTTTGTGCGTGACTGGAAGGATTGCGCGCAGAGTGTGGGAATGCACGCTTTCAGGAGAGGCCACACACAATTGGTAGGGGTGTGCGCAATGAAAGTGGTTGCACACAATTGGCCAGCCTATGCGCAATGGAACAGATTGCACGTAAAGGGAAGACCCCAACGGGATTGTAATTCAGTCGAAGCCATGCGGATCTCGTGCGAAGGCAGACCCTGGGGCGACTTGGCACGAAAATAACCTTACCTAAATTCCATATTTACATGCGTGGAAGATGAATTTCGCGCACGAGATCCAGTTCAAATTCATCCACCCTAAAATAAATGGGGGTATTCTTCTATTTTTAGGCGTCTAATGGCACAGAAACCATGTTGGCACGCAATAATTTTGATACTAAGGAAGCGGCGTTAAATGACCATTGTGTGAAGTAGGGGCGTGGAATTATTTCAAGCCTGTGCTAAGGACCCTTTGAGAAACCTAGAAATATCCGCGCGGGGATTACTTTTGTCATGGCCCTCTGAATTTATTTCACGTGGCCCCTCCGAGCCCCTCTGGCGGGGTCCCTGGGTCTGAATAATTCTTCATTTTGTCGTTTCAAAACCGTCTTCCACACTTGAGCTCTTTTTGGCGTCTAAAAATGCCCCCCTTGTAATTGGATTGGTGAGGGGTCGCAACAGTCATATTCTGAGGGAAACACCGAAATCCATGGCTCTGTTGGGTCCATGGGTGCCAAATTATGAAGTAGCGTGCAATACTCAGAAAGGACTAGAATTTGCTTTCCCCGCGGGCATAGAACCCAAGCATAGCCTATAAAAGTTTCTGCGTGTCCCATACTCCGTATGAATTTTCTCCCCTGACAGGCTTCAAGCTCTTGTGCGCGAAATTTCCTCTGGCCCTACGTGAAAAAACCGCCCTGGATGTGCGTAATTCCACCAAGATCAGTGGTCATTTAACGCACAAACTCGAGGTTTTTCACACCACAACCTGAAATTTCACGACACACACTTATTTTATGCATCGTCAGCTCCTATTTCGCACTATCCACCAAACCACTTGTATGAAGAAAATGGCTGTAAACCAGGATGGTGAGGGAGAAGCCACTGCTCGAAGGATATAAATATTTGCAAAACCAGAGATTTATTGTGCCAAAAGGATTTTCTCTAATAACCATTCCATCTTCAATATTATAACCCCCACCCAAAAAGAGTATTCTTTTTTCCAACAACCTACTGCTATGGAACATCGATATTCTAGAAGAGGTCCCTTTGCCGGTCATTGAGGAGGACACACCACGGTCATGGGTGACCCATGAGGATGATCTTCCTCCATAAAACATCACCAAAAAGTGGTCATCCCGCCAGAGAAACCAGGCACATTGATGTATATGTCCTAAATCCCAAATCTAGGACACTTTCTGGGGGTGACCTTGTCGCGGAGAGTTCCCAGACTCTCTATGCGAGCACCTTTCATTAGATCATCTCTAACGAGACAAAGAGTTAGCTACAGGACTGGGACCGATGGTCCCAAGGAAATTTCACCAGCGAATGGGCATGGGCGTACTGGGTTTGCCATACATGTGACCAATTAGGGGTTGAGCTGCAACATATTGGTTTATTTGAGGCGGTATGGACATCACAATTCCACTTCTACCGCCAGCATGAGAACGAGCCAGATCTATTCACCTGGTGGTCCCCTAATACCATCACATTACATCTCCATCATGGAGAAGCCTGTATCAGTCTCTGAGACATCCACTGCATAGGTGGTAACCCAATGGAGGGACACCAATACGACCAATTCCATCCACCGATGAATGCCTGGGGAGAAAGATCATGGACCCCCATACTGATGTGGTACCTATTGGAGCTGGCCAAGGAGAAGCTGGGGGTCAAGGACATCCTGATGTACATCGCCTAAAAATACTGGTTCAGCCTGTTCCTAGAGAAGGATCCGGATGTCAAGATACCAGGGTAGGGGAGATGGTATCCAACCGCAGCACAGAGAAGCAAGAGCCGATCATACTGGAGGATCTTGTAGGCGGGGCACTACCAGTCATAGGGCTACAACATAAATGAGAGTCAGGATCCGAATGATTGGCATGCCGTATTTCTCGCTGCATTCCTGAGAGGGTGTCTCTTGCCGATGAGGGGAGAAAGGATGGGTGTCTGTCTAGCGACCCTGGTGATGGTTGGGATCATGACTACCAACATGAGGTTCAATCTGGGGGGCCTCATGCTGTCTCGGCTCTACTCCATTTTGGGACGCGTCATGAGAGGGGGATCACCAAGGAGATTCTGTTGCACCTTGCAGATTTTCCATGGATGGGTCACAAATCATTGCGGCATATACACCTTCCAAAATGCAATCTGTCTTCTAGGCAATGACCTACGAACTTCTTTAATGAAGATTTACAGGGTAATGCTGCTGAAACTCATTGAGGAGGGTGTGCGGATCAGGATTGGTAATCATTCCAACATAACCTTTAGCCCATTCCCCACCCCAAATTTCCAGATGAGAGATATTGGGAAAGGATGACTGAAGAAGAATGAGTACCTCCAGTGGATCAGAGGTGGGGTGATTTTTTCACGGATTGATGGAAAGATCTTCTGCGAGCCTTATGTGACGTCCATGTTCTCCAGGTATTTTGGGGGCCTCCAATGAATGACGAAAAAATTATACATAGACTTCAGAGAGGAAAGGAACCCCTATGTTCTTCGTCAGATGTGGCTGATGTTCACAACCGATGGCTCCGGCGACGTCATCACCTTTCATCCCACTTAAGTCAATGCTGGTCTCTCAACCAAGTATTCCAAATATTTGTCTGTAGCATACCCTAAGGGGATTTTTCAGAAGCGAGTTCAAAAACTCAAAGTAACCAGTGTGGAACCCAGGTGGCGAGAGGGCAGGCAGAGCACTGCTAGAGGGGGGAGATTAGATGCGCGTCAGGATACGAGGACAACACATGCCGGGACCTCATCAGTGGGGGCATCGAATGGCGTGGTCAAGCCCTCATCGCCAAGAAGATGAGGGTCTCACAGAGTGGCCAATGAACTTCCTGGTAATAATATAAGACACCTACTTCAACGTTATCAAGATTCCATTTTTCCTGTGCTATGGTCAGCTTGGCTAACCCTACGGATGTCAGTGAGCACCGAAACCCATTGGAAGAAGATAGTACAAGACGAGATCCAACTACCAGAAGTCATGCTTGTCCGGATTGTCGATTGAGTGAAATTACATCATTCGGATTCATATCTGATGTCCATGGAATTTTACGCATGCCAACAGGGTCAGTGTGTGGAGCCACCTCTCTTGGTGAAGGTGATGCTCGACCAGGAGCTTGTTCTGAAAATGATGCCGCTAGGGGATGATGACAGTGATGATGAGTCGGAGGGTGGAAAAATAGAAGAGGATATAGAAGTAGAAGGTGAAGGTGAAGGTTAAGGAGAAGGGGAGCCTGAAGGTGCAGGGTCTTAGGGGGTGTTCGACAAAGGGAGTCTCCGGGAGAGTAGCGAGATGATCAGCTCCGATATGGATGTGACTATACTGCTCAAGGTATTCATTGACCCAAATCTACCCTCCTCCTTTTCTATGCTTTTATTTTCAATCCTTAATCATCCTTCCTTATCTTACTCAGGAGCATGTTGGTGCTCATCAAGAATCTCCAACCGAAGGAGGGGGGAAGCGCCAATGGAAAAAGGTGGGCACCGTTGCTAATTATCGAGCTGATGAGCGTTGAGGGATCCCTTGCAGTGACAGCATCCTTAGTGGCCAGAACACTGGATGCTGGCACCTGGGGTTATTATTTGTACATTTCTTCGATACCGGTACTTACCGTCAGAGGACTCAATGATTTGGGTGCACCTTGTCTATACTGTGATCAATGACATTGGAGGATCGTCAGGCTGCTGAATCCGAACCGTCTGCGAGTGAGATGATGTCAAATGTACCACCACATCCTGAACATAACTCCCAAACCGAGTTGGCCTCAGAAATTGGTGTGTAGGGATTGGCAGACACCAGTGGCACTGCTATCGGAGCTGGGCTGGTAGTTGAAAAAAGCTCCACCAGGGTCGAGGTGGGAGAGGATAGTCGCCCAGATGCTGATGAGCCTATTCTCTTGGGAGAAATCTCTGAGGACGTCCCTTCTTCTAGCATGTTGGCTATCTTTCCTGTCTATCGGCCTTATGACCTAGAAGAAATCGATGATTTAGACTCGGAAGCAGCCGAGGAGATCTGGATGATGTGACACAAGGGGTGGAAGTGCATGCGGCCTTTTCTCGGTCAGCCTAAGATGGAATGGATGAAGGGGATGTGATCACTCTATACCTGGCTGCATTTCCTGTGTGTTGGACGGGAATATGCTCAACGTATTCACCTAACATTCCGTGATTACATGTATGAGAAGGTGCATGAAAGCATCCGGTGCTCCGATGTCACCTAATGTCGGGAGTAGTCGGGGAGTACCCGAGCATTTCTTAGCTCGTGGAGCAGTTAAGGGCCTAGTTGGAAGATGGCCAAGAACAACACGTGGAAGCGATTCACCAGATAACAGAGCTCCAAGATGAACTGGCACAGGCATGGGCTAGAGTCATCAAATTGTGCTCCACATCCAATGATTAAGAGAGAGTCCTCAGTGGGGTGGGAGGAAGTCCTAGAGGCCACAAACCAAAAGGTAGAGGCATTGGAAAGATCCATAAAAAAAGCCGACCCCTAAGGGCCCTGTTTTGGCCGAACCCATAAATTTATTTTGCATTACTACTTCTTATTTTTGAACATTATGTAAGTAAAAATTTATTTACATGTCCATTTGTTTTACCATGCTCAACCATAATCCCAAAATAAATAACAATCCATTCCTAAGATCACGTGGGTCGTACCCGATGTGAGAAATAAGGGATGATCATACAATCACTTCGTTTGATCGTGGGAGTGTCAACCAAGATTCAGGCATCCGAAATTCGAATCCGGATTTCCGAGGAAAAGAGGGAGGCCCAATTAAAGGACGAGGACCTCAGACCAATCAATTTGTCGTCTTCTCAATGTGCTCTAGCGCATGAGCGGGGAAATTCAAGGGCATTAGAATTAGTCCGAACATAGGGGAATGAAAAATTTGAATCATGTTACCCAAATTTGGAATAGTATGGGAGGGGCATGGAAATAAAGGACAACTATTGACCGTGTTCGAAACACAACATCCCTTTTGCATTATCCTAAAATGGGGACAACAAAACAGGGTCGATCGCTGACCATGTTTGAAACACCAAACCTAACTCAAATATTCTCCATCAGTCCTCCGAAAATGTTGTCCTAGGATAGTAGGTGGAACTTAGGTCGAGCATCCATACTATTACGCGGTCCCTTCAAATGAGATTTGTTACACCCCGGGATTTTATGAAAAATTTTCTTTTTTAATTTCATTAATGTCTTGTGTTGTATGCTACACCAAAAGCAGCTTGCAAAACACACATCCCTGGAATTCCTTTCATTACACGTAATCATGACCTTCCTCGATAGCATGTGTAGTACGCAATACTGAGTTTCACTAAACAAGATATTATTATAATATTATTATGAACTAGCCGTTATGAATAGTAATACCCACTTTTTGAAATTTTATAATTTTTTCCTTAAAAATGGACTTTATTTTTGGAATTGGAATATCGAAATTCGCTTAGGGTGAAATTTTGGTACTTTTTGGATAACATTCATATTCTGATGAATAGTTAAAATTACTAAATTTTAATTAAAAACAATTTTTTTAATCGAAATAATTAATAGTGATAAATTATTAATTTGAGTGGTTTAAAAGTATATTTTGGATATATTTTTACAATTTAATACAATGTTGGTCATTGGATGTAATTTCATATTTAAACCAGACATAAACAAGTGTCAATCTTTTGATAGTTATTATCTCTTAAAAACATGCTATTTGTTTTGACGACGGGAATTAATTTTTATATTAGATAATGTAACTGATATGTTTTGAATTTTGTAAAATAGGCATCATTTTTGAATTCATAATATCAAATATAGATTAGGCCTATTTTTTTTATTTTTCTAGAAACATTCATTTTTTGATGAATAGTGAAACCACTAAGTGGTAGTTAAAAAACTGAATTTTTCATAAAACATAATTTTACCGCTTCTGTGATTGAAATTTTGAAAATCCGAGAGACACGGTTAATATCAAGGACTAAAATGTGGTTCAATGAGATGAAAATAATTTTTGGTGAATAGTAACTTTTTACTTTTATTTACAACGGTTAAAAGTAAATAGGGTAATTAAGGGTAAAAATGATATTATTATTACCCTAACACATGTCCTAATTCTATTGGATAAGTGTAATTCGACAAAAAACAACCTTAGGAATAAAATATGACCATTTATGCCCACTTGGATTAGATTAGGACATTTAAAATTAATTTATTTAAAGAAGGGTTAAAATAGTTAAAATCAATGTTTAATAATTAAATCATTTTTAATATAGGGTTATACATAAGATAAATTCGACTATAAATATTCATTAGAAAGATAAAAATATTTTCTACATAATGGTATTTTATTTATAATTTTTGGACATTAAATAATTTAATTTATTTTTGACACAATGATGATGTAGTAATTATCTTATTAATGAAATATTGAGATAATTGATGTTATAAATACCCAAATAAATGTAATTTGAGACTTTTTACGAATTAAACTAATTTTATAGGTTAATATGACATGTTTTTAAGGATTTAGGTAACTTTTTTTGAACTAATCATTCTGTTATGATTTTCACAAAAATCATTTAACAAATAGTGTCAAAATTGAAAAAAATAGTTTTTAAAACAAATATTATATTATTAATTTTTATTTTATTCCTAAAATATAAGGATTGGCCAAATGACTTAGATAAAGTTATATATATTAATAATAAAAAACTTGGGCTTCGTTTGGATTTTTATAGTATGTTGATTATCCTTATAGTGTATGAAAACAAGAAGACATGGTAAAAGTAAAATTATTTAACTTAAGTTAAATCTAAATGAAAAGGTTAAAATAGAAACATAATATTGTCTAAATTCTATTTTATGATAGGATTTCGACCCATCCCGACCTTAGAATCAAAATAAATTAATTTGGAGTTATTAAAAACCGAATATGACTTTATAATAAAATAATATTTTTAGTTTTTCCGAAGGTGCCCCTCTCCTCCCTTATGAAAGGGCACCTCCTACATCTCTTCCTCACTCCACTATGAGCCTTCAATGTCGTCCAAACCCTGACAAATTCCCTTCTTAACTTCCCTAGAAACATCATAGAGGTCCTGGTCTTCTTCAAAAACCAATTTTAATGCCCTATGAGGAGGTCTCAAAGAGGCGCTTTAGAGAAGAGGTAATGTCCATTACCGATTCTTTCAACTTTATTTATTCTTCCACTTCTTCTTCTTAGGTTGTTTTATTATGAAGTAATTACATAATTATCACTCATATAATTATATTTTATCAAAAGTAGGATACAACCCTATTTCACCATCTATCCATCCTATGAGAAAGAAAATCACCATGCGTGCGTACGTACGGAATACCGTCTCCACGCCGTGGTGTAATCTATTTTCCACAAACACCTTACATGGATGGGTATAATGGTGTAAATAATAACTATATTGTATATTGATATTTATTATGTAATAGTATACATACACTCCAATAAAATTCCATGATCATGGGAACGATATCATCGCTCGTGCGTACGTACGGAATACCGTCTCCACGACGTGATGAGATTCATTCTCAATGATTAACCATTCATGAATGATTATAATGTATATATAATAATTAATCTTGAAATATATGACATAATAATGATAATGGATATATTTATATATATATATATGTCATCCAAAAAATTCCATTCAATTCAACGAGGAAACGAAAACAACGTTCATGCATAGGTACGGCCTACCGTCTCCATGAACGGTGTATTTCTTTACATTTATCGATCTATTATATATATGTATATTATGAATATATATTATATATAAATCATGTTTTATATTCTGTAATTATGTAATCATTATCTAAGAAATCATATGAATAATTACAAGTCAAAACACAGACGACGAATGAAACGATTTTACCCAAAACACTCTTTAAAATGGAATTTACAAAATAACGGGTAATATAAAGTCATAAGTGAACCATATATGATATCATAACAATGAATATGATTCTTTAATAAGTAAATGGCATTATGTAAATCATTATACAGGAGGTTCAGATACGTACGAAGCATATCAGACCTAAGGTAAGGGATAATTTTTCAAATCTCATTTTTATCCGAGATTGCTTATACATTAGTATTTACTGGGGTTATTTTTATCATTCATGTACATGTTTTCTAAAAGTGTTTTCATGTATGTTTAAATTCATTTTTACCCATTTTTGACTTTTACTACAAGGCATGTACAGAATCTTTCTTTTGTTTACGTTACGAGGTACTTTTTGACTTTTCCGGAAAAAGTATGAGAAGAATGTTTTTTAACTTATACCACATGAAAGGATTTTTACGGTTTTATAAAGTATTATTTATGTGAAGCTTTCTTCAAAATATTTCATGTCTATTTTCAATAAAATCCTTTTCTTTTAAAATTTAATGACGTTTTGTGAAAAGAAATTTATTTTAAATAAGAAAGGATATTTTCCTCAAAAATTAATTTCAAATGTTTTATCAAAACCATTTTCCATCTAAAATGTAATTATTTTATATGTTTATGATTCAAGTTTAATGTCTCTATGATTTAAATGGTTTCAATTTTTTATAAGGAAATGTCCATTTGTTTTATATGGATTGTGAAATGATGGGATGATGTTTATGAAACCCATTTTATTCTTTGGGTTATGGTGAATGTTTTATGTTTATTTTGTGGCAAAAGTAAGAATGATTAAAATATGAGATCGGTGGGACCTATATCTCCCTCCAATTCATTGGGTAAAGATTTATGTCTCATGAGATAAACATTTCTAGAACGGTAAGTTAATCCGGTTCAGTATTACAGGACTGGAACGAGGAGTAAACTTGATTCAGAAAGGGACTTTGTCCACTAAGATGGTCTTGGCAGCAATGCCTTGGCTACTATGGAAATAATTACATGTGCTTAATGGATTCCACAATTACAGGTTTTATTCCCATAATATGTTTTCATTATTTATGTTCCATTATGATCTATGCCTTATGTACTTCTATGTTTTAAGTCGATGCTCAAGATTTTGATGTTTAAAAATTATGTTCATGTTTTTAAGTTCAAATGTATAAGGTATGTTTTATTTTATCCATGCTTACCCTTACTGAGAATTTGATCTCACCCTTTTTATGTTTTAGTTTTCCCCAAGATTAAATTAAAGGTTTTAGGTAAGGGAACAAAAAGTGCAAGATCTTTTTGGGAGATGTTGAATATCATTCACCACGATTAGAAGATTACGTTCCAAGTTTCCAAAGACACTAAAATATTATGGTCCTTGTGTGTCTGTTTTTGTTATGTATTATGTATTTCGCAAAAGTATTGTAATATCCATGTATGTAAAGTTTCGGGTCTCTACAATTGGTATCAGAGGAAAGGTTTAGTCAACCTTTGTAAACTAGGATGTGAAAACTTTAGTGAGATCCATAGAGATATTTCTAAGGTATGCCTAGGGATGTCCCTAAGGTTATGTATATGTAAAAGTTATAGTCATAGAATTGATTTAACGATCTTAGAATTTAATCTATGATGTTAGATATTGACAGTACTCCCCCTTTACTATGTTGTTTTCCCTAGAATGATTTTTACCTCTCACATTATTCTTTTTGGGTTTTAGATGATGGATGGAACCCGGAGGAACCGTGTTGATCAATGCAATGGACAATGCAATGATTTTCCTCTTGAACAAACAAAAGTTATTGGATATGGAGTGAAAAATCTTATTGCTATACTTGCAGAAGCTATGAATCATTCTGTACTTCCAAATTAGCAAAGAAGGGAACAATATTCTATTGAGTCCTTCATGACGCAACGTCCACCTTCTTTTAGTGGGTCTTCTGATCCACATGTTGCTGATCAATGGATTAGTACCACTGAAAAGATATTATCTGTTCTTCAATGTTCTGAACATGATTATGTCATCTTAGTAGTATATCGTTTGGAAGGTGAAGCTGATCAATGGTGGAATCTTATCAAGAATACAAGGCCAAGAGATGAAATTGAGGCCATGGAAGGGGATGAGTTCAAGAACTTATTTTTCAATAAGTACTTCCCTCGTATTCTTTGAACAAAGATGGAGAAGGAGTTTTTTGAACTAAAGAAAAAGGATGATGAATATGTTGGTGCATACGAAGAAAATTTTACAAGGCTTGCAAGGTACGCATCTGGCTTTATCATCCAACCTTAAAGTAAAGTTGATCGATTCTTCAGTGGCTTAAAACCAAATCTTCGAAGGGAATTAGGTATAAGAGACTTCAGTAGCTATGAAGAAATTGTGCGTTGTGCTATCAAGGTTGAAATGGATGTTGTTGTTACTTAGCCATCTCATAGTTTTGACAAGAAATGAACGATGGAGTTCAAGGAGAAATCACAGAATAATGGTGAAAAGAAGATGGATGTTTCCTTATGCTCACAGTGTGGAAAGAAGCATGGTGTAGATTGTCTTAAAGGGAGTACAAAATGTTTTATGTGTGGAAAATAAGTTCATCGAGCAGTTGAGTGTCATTGTAATAGAAAAAGGGTTTCTAATTATGTGAATAAAGAAAAGACAGCAGAGAACGCACCACTAACACTTCAATGCTTCAAGTGAAAGGAAATGGGGAATTATGCTAATAAATTCCCTAATCCAAGGGTTAGTGATGATCGACATGAGCAACCACTTAAGGAAAAGGACAAAGGGAAGTCACATGCGATCACTATTGGCGATGTTGAATATGACAACGATGTGGTGGAATGATTAAGTGTTTATGTAAAGGGATTCCAAAATAATGTTGTATATAGTATCGTGGAATATTAGAATATTTATATATTGGTCTATTGTCATTTTCAATAATTTTATGGTACCGGTAACCATGGAAAGTGATTGAGATATTTTTAGAAAAAAGATGATATGCGCATAATGAAGGGATAAGGAGAAAATGAAATGTTTGACAGTATTCATGAGCTCATGACTGATATAAGGAAATAGTTATATCATGGTTTGAGTTTATAGAATTTTTGGGTTTTGGTATGTGGAATGAGTTAACTTTTGACACCACTCATGTTTTCACTAAGATTCAATTGGTATTCATTTTTCAAGAGAATACACGATTAAGGCCTTTGAATGTTTAGAATGTGACCAACAAGAAATATCTCATGATATATGGGGATCAACGATGGTGTTAACATGCTTGTTATATAAACTCTTTGGTAATCGTTTTCACTGTAATATGAGATTGGACAACAGTATTTTGGATAAGCCTAAAGATTGGAATGGATTATGTTGGACATAGGTTAGCATTGTTTAAGGATAGAATTTTTTTTCGATATTATTGATGGGATGTTTTAGTAATGTAGTTTTAGGACAACCTGCAGGATGGGCGACAGCCCATCGCGTCGGACAAGGCTGTGGGAATCGAACCCACAACCGAAGTGCGACTGGCCTTTATCGCCTACCACTGGCCTACAGGAAGTCCCTGTTTAGTAGAAACAAGTTTTATTTTATTAAGCAGTATGATATATGAAGTATAAGTCCATTTTAGGAATCATATAGATGGACTTATGTATTTTTTGATAACTTTTCTAACCTTTTGTTTGAGATAGATAGAATGACCCATAATTCTATCACATGATCTGCTAACACTTCATGAATGACAAATTCAACTTCATTTCATTAAGAGATGAAGTGGAAATTGTCCAAAGAACGACCATTGGTGAGACTGTACCAAAATCGCGAAAGTATTTCTTCTAATTCCAATTTCATCAACATTAGGGAAATGATCTTGAAAACCAAAAATGTTGTCCTAGTGCTCTTATATCCGATGAATCAGATGGTACCTTAGATCGTAAAAAATTTATGGATTCGTGATTGTTGACTTTTTTTATAGCCATTTTCTCTACCACTCTCCATCAGAACTTGATGGTTAGATTTTTCTTCCATATCCATATTTCCACCTATGTTCTCCTACGTGGAAACCCAGTGATGAGTTAATTTGGGTAACTGTTACGTTTCATACATTATTTTTTAAAGCCATGTTTTGGTATTCATTTTTAGGATGTGGGTTTCTATTAAGGAAACTTTCGAGTAGTAAACCATTTATAACCCCGACGAATTTTGAGGGCGAAATTCATTTTAAGGGGGTAGAATGTAACACCCATAGATTTTATGAAAAATATTCTTTTTAATTTCATTAATTTCTTTCATTGTATGCTAAACCAAAAGGAGCTTTCACAACATGAATCCCTGACTTTCCTTTCATTACACGCAATCACGACCTTCCTCGATAGCGTGTGTAATACGCAATACCGAGTTTCAGTAAACGATATATTATTATAATATTATTATGAACCAGCCGTTATGAATATTAATACCCACTTTTTGAAATTTTATAAATTTTATCCTTAAAAATGGACTTCATTTTTGGACACTGAATATCAAAATTAGCTTAGGGTGAAATTTTGGTACTTTTCAGATAACTTTCATATTCTGATGAATAGTGAAAATTACTAAATTTTAATTAAAAACAACTTTTTTAATCGAAATAATTAATAGTGATAAATTATTAATTTGAGTGGTTTTAAATTATATTTAGAATATATTTTTACAATTTAATACAATTTTGGTCATTGGATGTAATTTCACATTTAAACCAGACATAAACAAGTGTCAATCGTTTGATAGTTATTATCTCTTAAAAACACGCTATTTGTTTTGACGACGGGAATTAATTTTAAAATTAGTTAATGTAACTGATATGTTTTAAATTTGGTAAAATAAAAATCATTTTTTAATTAATAATATCAAATATAGCATAGGCCAAATTTTTGGTATTTTTCTGGAAACTTTCATTTTTTGATGAATAGTGAAACACCTAAGTGGTAGTTAAAAAACTGAATTTTTAATAAAACATAATTTTATCAATTCTGTGAGTGGAATTTCGAAAATCCGAGACACACGGTTAATTTCAAGGACTAAAATGTGGTTCAATGAGATGAAAATGTTTTTTGGTGAATAGTAACTTTTATCTTTATTTTACCACGGTTAAAAGTAAATAGGGTAATTAAGGGTAAAATGATATTATTATTACCATAACACATGTACTAATTCTATTGGATAAGTGTAATTAAACCAAAACACAACCTTAGTAACAAAATATGACCATTTAGGCCCACTTGGATTAGATTAGGACAGTTAATATAAATTTTTTTAAAGGATTAAAATAGTTAAAATCAATGTTTAATAAGTAAATAATTTTTAATATAGGGTTTAACATAAAATAAATTAGACTATAAATATTCACTAGAAAGATACAAAGATTTCCTACATAATGGTATTTTATTTATAATTTTTAGACATTAAATAATTTAATTTATTTTTGACACAATGATGATGTAGTAATTATCTTATTAATGAAATATTGACATAATTGATGTTATAAATACCCAAATAAATGTAATTTGAGACTTTTTATGAATTACACTGATTTTATAGGTTAATATGACATGTTATTATTGATTTAGTTAACTTTTTTAGAATTAATAATTCTGTTATGATTTTCACAAAAATCAATTACCAAATAGTGTCAGAATTGACATAAAATAGTTTTTAAAAAAATATTATATTATTAATTGTTATTTTATTCCAAAAAATTTAATGATCGGACAAATTACTTGGATAAGGATATATATATTAATAATAAACAACTTGGTGTTCGTGTGGCTTGTTATAGTATGTTTATTAACCTTATAGTGTAAGAAAACAAGAATACATGGTAATAGTAAAATTATTTAACTTAAGTTAAATCTAAATGATAAGGTTAAATTATATACATTAACTTGTCTAAATTCTATTGGATGAAAGGATTTTGACCCATACCCACCTTAGCTTCGAAATAAATCAATTTGGAGCTATTAAAAACCGAATATGACTTTATAATAAAATAATATTTTTAGTTTTTCCAAAGGTGCCCCTCTCCTCCCTTATAAATGGGCACCTCGTCCCTCTCTTCCTCACACCACTTTGACCCTTCAAGCTCGGCCACCCCTCCCAAATACCCTTCTCTACTTACCTAGAAACATCCACGAGGTCCTGATATTCTTCAAAGACCAATTTTAGTGCCCTAAGTGGAGGTCTCAAAGAGGCACTTCAAAGAAATGGTAATGTCCGTTACCGATTCATTCAACTTTATTTCTTAATCCACTTCATCTTCTTAGGTTGTTTCATTATTATGTAATAACATCAGTATCCCTCATATACGGATATGTTATCATAAGTATGAAAAAACCCTATTTCACCATCTATCCATCCTATGGGAAACGAAATCACCACGCGTGCGTACGTACGGAATACCGTCTCCACGTCGTGGTGTAATCTATTTTCCACCACCACCATACATGGATGAGTATAATGGTGTAAATAATATCTATATTGTAAAGTGAAATTTATTATGTTATAGTATACATACACTCCAATAAAATTCCACGATCATGGGAACGATATCATCCCTCGTGCATACATACGGAATACCGTCTCCACGACGTGATGATATTCATTCTCAATGATTAACCATTCATGAATGATTATAAATTATATATAAAAAGTAATCATGAAATATATTACATAATAATGATACTGGATTTATCTATATATATATATGTATGTCATCCAATTAATTCCATTCAATTCAATGAGGAAATGAAAACAACGTCCATGCGTACGTACGACCTACCGTCTCCATGAACGATGTATTTCTTTACATTTATCGATCTGTTATATATATATATATATATTATGAATATATATTATATATAAATAATGTTTTATATTCTATAATTATGTAATCATGATCTATGTAATCATATGAATAATTACAAGTCAAAACACGGACGACGAATGAAATGATTTTACATAAAACACTCTTTAACATGGAATTTACAAATGAACGGGTAATATAAAGTCATAAGTGAATCATATATGATATAATAACAATTAATATGATTCTTTAATAAGTCAATGACATTATTTAAATCATTATACAAGATGTTTGGATATGTACGAATCATATCGGACCTAAGGTAAGGGATAATTTTGCAAATCTCATTTTTATCCGAGATTGCTTATACATAAGTATTTACTAGGGTTATTGTTATCATCCATGTACATGTTTTCTAAAAGTGTTTTCATGTATGTTTAAAGTCCTTTTTACCCATTTTTTACTTTTACTACATGGTATGTAAAGAATCATTGTTTTGTTTACGTTACGAGGTACTTTTTGAATTTTTCGGCAAAAGTACGAGAAGAATGTTTTTTTTAACTTATACGACATGAAAGGATTTTTACGATTTTATAAAGTATTATTTTCGTGAATATTCCTCCAAAATATTTCATGTATATTTTCAATAAAATCCCTTTCTTTTAAAATTGAATGATTTTTTGTGAAACGAATTTGATTTTGAAGAAGAAAGGATATTTTCCTCAGGAATTAATTTCAAATGTTTTTTCAAAACCATTTTCCATCTAAGATGAAATTATTTCATATGTGTTTGATTCAAGTTTAATATCACTATGATTTACATGGTTTCACATTTTTTATGATGAAATTTCCATTTATTTAATATGGAATATGAAATGATGGGATGATGTTTATGAAACCCATTTTATTCTTTGGGTTATGGTGAATGTTTTAAGTTTATTTTGTAGCACAAGTAAGAATGGTTTCAATATGAGATGGGTGGGACCTATATCTCCCTCCAATGCATTGGGTAATGATTTATATCTCATGAGGTAGACATGGCTGGAACGATAAGTTAATCCGGTTCAGTATTACTGGACTGGAACGAGGAGTGAACTCGATTCAGAAAGGGACATTGTCCACTAAGATGGTCTTGGCAGCAATGCCATGGTTACTATAGAAATCATTACATGTGATTAATGGATTCCACAATTACATGTTTTTTCCCATACTATGTTATCATGATTTATGTTCCATTATGATCTATTCCTTATGTACTTCTATGATTTAATTCGTTGCTCAAGATTTTGATGTTTAAACATTATGTTCATGTTTTTAAGTTAAAATGTATAAGGTACATTTTATTTTATCCATGCTTACCCTTACTGAGAATTTGAGCTCACCCTTTTTATGTTTTATTTTCCCTCAGGATTAAAAGAAATGTTTTAGGTAAGGGAACAAAAAGTGGAAGATCTTTATGGGAGATGTTGAAGATCATTCATGACGATTAGAAGATTACGTTCCAAGTTTCCAAAGACACTAAACTATTACGGTCCTTGTGTGTTTGTTTTTTTTATGTACTATGTATTCCGAAAAATTAATGTAATATCCATGTGTGTCATGCTTCGGGTCTCTACAAGATTAGTTTTCCAGAATGTTGTCCTAGGACAGCTGACAGATAATAGGCCGAGAACCCATAATTTTAGGGGATCCCTTAAAATGTGAAAGAGGATGAGGGTCTGAATAAAGGGGAACACAATGTGTGGAATGTAAAGTGGTGGATTTATTGCAACGAATCCAGCACTCTTGAAATTATGGCAGCGTGGTAGAAGCACATTAGGCAGGCAGATTAATCTGATCATGGATCATCCCTGCTTTTAGGCAGGACCTCTCTGGGGAGGGAATTGTCGCTTCCCAATGTCTCATTGGGCATCCCGAACATGTTCAGGTCAAATGCTGCAGTTACACAACTCCCCAAAGCGTTAGGCCAATGAACCAATAGTGGGGTAATGGATGGGATTTGTGATTCCCGGGCTGGACCTGAGACATAATGTCTAAGCGTTCCTACGTATCCCATAAGTATGGGAATCAAGCCGCATGTAGTTATAGAAAGGGTCATAGTTTATGGTCTTAGAACTCGGACCAAGGTTTGGTAATGAATGTAGGGGACACATGGTATGGTGATTATGAAGCCTGACATGAAGGAGTACATAAGTCCAAATTACCATGTGTTCCTTGGGGAACTGTTTAGTTCAAGGGATAGAACACGAATGTTAGTATGGCCCCATAGGGAAGTGAATAGGTGTTCCTACATATCTCATGAGGATGGGAATCAAGCCATATGTAGTTCTGGGAAGGGATCACAGTAAGGCACTCGTGAAAAAGATTAAAGGGGCATTCTTTTCTAGCCCTCTCACATATAGAATTGGTATTTGATGTATCTTTTTTTTCCATTAATAGGAATGAGTTTTTTTTTGTGAAGCGACAGGACTATGGTATAAATCCCTGGAATTTCTACAAGGATCAAGCTGTATACAGGCACTGAAAAATGGTATGGTGGATGACTGATACCCCACATGATTTCCCCTATGGTGAGGTCGTCACAATGCATTGTCGTTTTTCATCGTGCGGCTGGGACGATATTCTCATAGTTTAGGGTCATGTGATAGGACCAAACAACACAGTTTAATGTCATATGGCTTGGACATTAATAAAAGTGCATGACATGATAAAGAATACCCTATGTGAATGTGGATGAGGTCTATATCATCACTGTGCTCAATTCTAGAAGAGGATCCTCATGCTAGGAGGCTAGTGAGGGTCAGAGGATAAAGGCGCCAGAGGAGCTAGCTTCCAGCTGAGCTTGACCTGGAAGAACGATGTCCAGGTGATCCTATGTACCCCATGAGGATGAGGATCCAGCTGCACATAGCTCATAGAGAAGATACCAGTTTTTGGTCTTAGTGCTCAGATCGTAGGAGCCCCAAAAGATGCTGTATTGCAGCTTGTTTCCCCTTACGTGCGGTGGTGAACTGAGGGATAGTGCCAAGACTGTTAAGATTCAACCTGGACATTATGGGGAGGAAAATAATTTGAATCATGCAGCCAATCATCAAGGCCTGAATGGGGCTAGCATGATGACGAAGGATTACTTCTGGCCATATTTGCAACACAGAATCCTGTCGCGTCAGCCTAAAATGGGGACAAACAAATGAGCATCGACCCCTGACCATGTTCGCAACACGTGATTTGTATCAATTTGTTCTTTGAAACCCTCGGTGGCGTTGTCCCATAATGGTAGGAGATCCATTAGGCCCAATATCCATGCCGTTTTGGGGGTCCCTTCATGTGTGAAATATATTGAGGGCCCAAATGAAGGGGAACATGAAGGTTGACAAGTGGATGGACACATTCCATAGTTGAATCTGACACTTCAGGTCCTGGACCAATGTACTCTTAGACACATCGACGAACAACTGAAAGGGGTCGAGGGGCTTAACTTAAGAGCATCCAAGAGATGGATAATTCCTAGGAGAAGGGGGTATGGTTCCAAAAACCCATCACAAAGGAGGGAATAACCCTGTACCACACCTATATATCCCCTTCATGGAGAGGAACAGGCCAACAGACCTAGGTGACCGAGAGATCGGGAGATCTCTAAGAGATTGGGCTAGACTTGAAATCTAAATGTTCAGGCATTCCTATGTATCCCATAAGTATGGGAATCAAGCCACACATTGTTCTTGAAGATACAGTCTAAATTCATGTGGGACGGCATACAGTTTAATGTCATGTAAGACGAGCATGCAGTTTATAGTCATGCGGGACTGACAATTTAAGGTCGTGCGGGACCATAATCCAGTTTATGGTCATAGAGGACCTTCATGGAGTCAGACAATGTATATTTTATAGAAAATTTCATTGGTGGGAGGAGTTATACGCTCACATTCCATGTTCTCCTGCGAGTATTCACCATTGGGATAAACCGTATGAACAATGAATGGTCCTTCCCATTTGGGCTCCAACATGGGTGGTTTCCTACCGAGTATCATCGGTTCTCTGAGGGCTAGTACCAAGTTACCATGCAGGAAAGAGAAAATGTGAACCTTCTTGTTGAAAACTCGTTCCATGCTGCTCTAATGACTTTCTATGTTGGTCAAGGAACGAAGCCTATTCTCATCGAGTTCTCCCAATTCAGCTAGATGGATTTCAACTACTCTATCTGGCATTTTCTGGTCATAGACCGCTGTGCGCAATGAGGGCAACTAAATCTCGATGGGCAGGATGGCCTCAGTTCCATACACCAGGGAATATGGGTTCACCTGTGTGGAGTTACTAGTCGTCATCCGGTAAGCCCAGAGGTCATTGGAGAGCTTATTCGGCCAACTCTTCTTGTTCGGATGATCCATTTTCTTCATGATGTTAGAGAGGTTTTTATTGAATGCCTCAATATTTCCATTTTCCTATGTGTGATAGCAGGAGGTATGGCTAGAGATGCTGTTGTACCTGGCATGCAACTTTTTCAATTCGGTTGGTTGAAAGATGGTGTTGTTATCAATGAGGACAACCTGAGGAACCCCAAACTGATAGATGATATTGGAACTCATGAAGTCAACGATAGAATGGGCCTTTACCTCCTTGAGCAAAATTTCCTCTTCCCACTTGAAAAAGAAATTTGTACAGGTCAGAATGAATCGGCATTGGTGAGCTGTTGATGGTGGGTATGGTCCTATTACATCTAGTCGCTAGACTGCAAAGTTCCATTAGTACGTTTTAGTGTAGAGAGGCTCCGGTGGTCGATACACATAGATAGAATGAACTTTCCATGGATGGAACCTCTTGGTGAAATCGATGCAGTCGTGGATCATGGTGGGACAAAAATACCCTAATCTCCGGATCTGGTGAGACAGTTTTGGGCCAGACTGATGGGCACCACAGGAGCCGGTGTGAACCACTAGCATTACTTGTTGAATCTCATCCCCCTGAATGAAACAGAGGATAAAATATTTGAACCCACACTTATAGAGGATTTGCATAAGGCTAGGACTACTCTGGTGGGTAAACTATAGAGCGCGACGTCGAATTCTCTCATGCTAGGCCTGGTCTTAGGGAAGATTACCGTGTTTGAGGTATTCAACCGAGGGTGTCCTCCAATCGGTAGTCATTTAGACCACTGCATCTGAACTACCCAGAGGTCCTGATGCAAAGGCACTGACGGTAAGGCGGCTTACCTGTGGGTCGTCATCATCGTCAAAGGTAACAGGAGCTACGACTCTCCGATTTGCCACGTGGATGATCAGATCATTCTGTTCGGGCACTGAAAGTGATGCAGCTAATCTGGCCAAAGCATCCACTCAATTGTTCTAGGACTGAGGGACATGGATATCCTCTGGATGATAAAGGAACTGGGCCATTAGCTGGAGAGTTCATTATAGCAATGGTACAAGCTCTGGCTTCCTGACAACATAGTCTCCATTGACCTACTTAATAACTAGCTCGGATTCCCCTATCACATGCAAATGGGGCACGTTGTACTCAAGGGCCAGCTCGAGACCATTAATGAGGGCCAAATATTCTACCTCATTGTCAGTGCACCCTTTTGAAAATAGGAATGATTATGGCAGAACGGCTTGCACTGGGGTAATAAAGATGATACCCAGGCATACTCTGTTGAGCCTAGGATCATTGAGCCATCTACTGGTGGGGATTTGGGAGGCCCCATCAAAGTGCATTTTCCAACATGGGAATGCTTGATCGACTGAGATTATTTCCTAATCAAGAAAATCCAGGTCTAGGGACTGGCCTGCAGAGGTTGAATGGGCTGTATGGAAATCAGCCAATGCCTGCCCTTTGATAGATTTCAAAGGCACGAACCAGATGTCAAACATCTAGAGGATAAACACTCACTGTGCTATTCTGTCAGTCCACATGGGACGACTTAGGATATACTTCAACGGGTCTACTCGAGACACTATCTTTACCTCGGGGTGTTGCAGGTAATGCTGCAATTTTTGTACGGCGAATACAGGCGCAAGTAAGCTCTTCTCGATAGTGGAGTATCGGGTCTCCATATCGAGGAGCATGCGACTGAGGTAAAATAGGTAGTCATGTGTCCCCTCATTGTTCTTCTGGGAGAGAAGGGCACCGAGGGACCATTCCATGGTGGTTACATAGAGTACCAGCAACTTCCCGGAGACAGGTGGCATCAAGACCGGAGGACAGAGCAGATACTTAATGATTTCCTCAAAGGCGTTCTGGAACTCTAAATCCCATTCGTAAGCAGTTCCCTTCTTCCCGAGTCGAGAGAAGGGCCTACACTTGCCAGCCAGATTCTCAATGAATCGGCATATGTAGGATATGTTGCCTTGAAAACCTCAAATCACCTAAATATTGCTCAGGGGAGGCATCTAAACGATGGACTTAATCTTTTCTAGCTCAATCGTGATGCCTTATTACCTGACCTCAATGCCATGAAACTTCTCGGAGGTGACTCCAAGAGAACACTTCATTGGGTTCCTCTTTAGATTGTGAGAATGGATGAAGCCAAACACAATATCAAGAACATTGAGAAAGTCCTAGTGATGGCGAGATTTGACTACCAGATCATCCACATAACACTCCACCAATTTCCTGAGGATTTTATTGAATATGCAATGCATGGCCCACTAATAGGTGGCACCTGAATTCTTCAGGCCAAAGGACATAACCTGGCAACAGAAAGTAATCTGAGGTGCCCTGAATGCTGTGCACTCCTCGTCCTTGGGGGCCATATTGATATGTTTATATCCAAAGTAACTATCCATGAAAGAGAGGGCTTAGATCCCCAGTGTAGTGTTGATCAACAATTCTGGCTCTGGAAGGGGAAAATCATCCATTGGGCAATGGTGGTTGAGATCTCAGAAGTCGATACAGAATCTGATTTGTCCATTCTTCTTCCGGACTAGTACGATGTTAGCCAGCCACATTGGATACTAGAACTCCATGAAAAAGTTGGACATTATGATCTTCTCAACCTCAGCCTCAACCATGGCACTGTGAGAAGGGTGCATCTTTCTGGGAGGTTGCTTGAATCCACAATGATTTGCGGGAAGGCTAAAGAGGTGGATGAATACCTAAGGAACTTGTCCCGAAATCTCATTGTAACTCCAGAAGAATACATCACAGTGCTATTTAAGGAAGCCTACGTACCACTGCTACTCCTCAGGGACATAGTGGCACAGATCAATGTGGATCTCTTGTCTTCCTCGCTTCTGAGGTTCACTTGTACCAACTCATCGACCATGGAGGAGACGCCTTCTCAAAGGTAGGGGAGTCTTTTATATCCTCTTCCCCACTTATGGAGGGATACTCAATGGGGGAAGTTACTTCTGAGTTAACAGACCCTGATGGGAGCCTGATACCAGCTTGTACAGCAATGGTTACTTCATCGGGGCACTCTAGCGCTGCCGAGACCATAGTGACGAAGGCTGTCAACCTGATCACATCTGGTCTCCAGCCCATGGGGCCACTCTTGATAATATCAAAGAATTAGTGGTGCATCTGCTAGAGCAAACATATTCCAGCCAGACTAAACAGACTAGTATGACGTAATGTCGTTTCCATGAGTGGGACATCCCGATACGTGATGGGAGTTGGAGGCTCTGGGGTCACTGAAGCCTGGTTCATATAAGAATATGAATTGATCTTCTGATGTCACCTAGATTTTAGAGCCTGGTTCCCCCTTGTCCCAGAAATGACAAAACATTTCCCCATATTGGGGGTCCTGGCCACCAACTGATAGACCAGGATGATGAAGGAACCATTCAAGACAGCCCAAGTGTAAGTCGTAGCGGTGACATTCTCAACATCACTTGCTGGACTTGTTTATCCTTGCTCTTGTAATAGTCAGCATCCAGGTAGTGGGCTTCACAAGAGGAAAAAGAAGATACATCACCTTGGTGTACGCCCCCTCGACCATTAAGGGAGTACATGAGGATCTGGTGATACGATGAAGGGACCTCCCCATACAGGTGGATCCATCACCTGCCCATAAATGCATTATAAATGGTGTCCTGAGAGACAACCATGAACTCGATGTAGGAAACTAGGCCGTCAAACTTGGTCATCAGACAGATCTTGCCAACCTGGGTCTCCTCTGTCCTGTCGTACCCCTGGATTCTTATATCAGAGGAAGTTAGGTAATCTTCAGAAAACCCTAGCTTCCACAGAGTCCGTGTTGAGAAAAGGTTGATCCCAGAGCCGGTGTCAACGAGATAGCGGCGAACCTCCATGCTGTGGAATTGGTCAGTGATATACAGTGGGTGGATGTTCCGTTGTATGGGGTAGCCTTCATCCTCTACAATGAATGAAATGATATCCTGATATACGGCATCCTAAACTGTTTTAGCATGGAAACCATCTGCAACTTCTATCTCCATCTAAAACTGGAGGGGGCTCCATAATGCCTCCGCGAGTTCTTCATGCATATCTGGAAAATAGAAAAGTTCTTCAAGGATGGAAAGTCTCGCTAGGATGTCGGTGAGGTGCTTGATAATGTTGTACAACTGTGTCAGGCATGATCTTCTGATTGTAGGGAGCCACTCTGTGATGAAAGGCATGGCGGGCCATACCGGCCAGATCGGTGGCTGACTGGTACTGGGAATATGCCGCTGGTCACTAGTCGAATCCCAGAGAGTAGCTGTCAGATGAGGACCGGACAACTGATATCAGCTAGTAGTGGGGCTAAGCTGGTCGCGGCAAGGCTGAAGTGGTTCTGCCTAATCCAGTAGCACAAATGGTGGTGGAGGCGGGGCTGTTGACACCGAATGAAGAGGTTGCGCATGCTGAGTTCTGCGCTTGGCCTGCTGTCTAGTCATAATGGCATGCACGAACTAGCTAGAAGAGCCAACTGGAGTGACTTGATGAACCTTATGGTTGTGTCTCCTCTGACGTTGGCATCGACCGGGGACTTTGGGGAGGTGTTCCTGGCACTCCCCCTCGTCGGGAGTCATATAGGGGTTTACCAACTCAACGGTGTTAACTAAATCGTACCCTTGACAACCATTTGATGAATCATCCACCACTAGGTGGATTATGGAGGGAATCCCCATCTATGGGGGCATAAATTCATTGAGATTTCAGGATGACGATGGCATTGGCTGGGTGCGTTTCTTTTTCTTGCATCGTCGATGCTTGCTCTTCTAGGAAGAGTCTGGTTGAGATGATGACACAGAAGCAGTGGTCACAGCTTCTGAAGGCTCTGGCTGATTATGGAATACCTTGATGATGCCATGAGAATGGGAGACCGTCTTTCAAGCCATCCAGTCATTATAATTTTGGGACCCACGGTCAGAAACCTGCTGCCACTCGCATTCATCGTGGCTACTACTATCTAACCTCACAAAGACACCCTCCACTTGTACCGGGTCTGGGACAATCCTGACTATGTTATTGTCAATATAGTCTTGGATCCAGTCCTTGAACACATATAATTTCATGAGGGTGTTCCCTAGGATCCAGTGATAAGGGCAGTAGTTGGGGCGATCAGTGAGATGTGCCTCTTCTAGGTTTCTGCACTCAGGTCGCCGTACAATTCTATGATCTAAGGCGTTACGAAAGTAACCGGGTACCTGAGCCTCATTAAATGAGTAGGTCCGATTTCCTCTATCCGTAAAGGGGTCTCTAGGATCCCGGCCCTTACAGGGGACCAGAGGAGCCTTCCAATATGGTGGAATAGGATTATCCTTCTTAGGCGGTGGTAGAGGCACGTTACACGGAGGTGCCTGCTAGTTCTGAAGTGGTCGCTTCTAGGCTAGAAACTACGAAAATGGTGGTCGACCACGGCGGGGATATGGAGGTGGCTCCACTGGTAGCAATTCTAGCTGCCAAGGGGGCATCTACCAGGGCCACCATGGCGGGCTCAGCTCTGGAATCCCTCATTTCTGAGATTACAGGGGGAAATGAATGTGCCTAGCTGGCCTATTGCATGGAATTTTCGAGGTTCTAGGAACTATTTGAGAAGTCTCAAAACCCTCCAAGATAGTTCTGAGTGATCAAGGATAGAGCTAGTTCCCTCTTGACATTCCCCACGCACATCATTAGTAATTTATCCTGATTCAGTGGAATGTCAAGGGAGTATGTGAGCCCCTTCCACCGGGTGACAAATTCTGCGACTCTCTCGTCATTCCTTTTCTTTCACTTGAAGAGGTCGGCGATGTTCATTTTCCATGTGGTAGAGTTGAAGTGGTAAAGGAACTACATGTGAAGGTCCTCCCAACTAGTCACCGTTCTGATGGGGAGTTACATGTACCAAATGAATGACGACCCTCTAGCGTCTGAACAAAACAGCAGAGCTTGGTGGCCTCCCGCTGCGTTGGGGTCCACAGCATAGGCCCACACCTTGAGTTGAAGTGGGCTAGGTTCTGCGGCGGGTCCCCCATCCCATTAATGGTGGAGAAGGTGTGGTTTCCAAATCCCGTGGGCACTGGCTTATCATCCACCAATGCCGGGTATGGATTGACATCAGGTGGTATGTGCCCCTTCCACGTTTCCAAATCCTCTAGGCGGGCAATGAGTTCCACCATTGGATCGTCTGGACGTGGGTCCCTTTCATGAAGGGGTCCCTTACCACGAGCGTGTTGCCTGGTTCTTTAATGTGGTAGACTATCTTAGAAGCTCATGGAGTGGCTGGTGGAGCGAACCTTGGGGTTTTTGGAGGAGCCCGAGCAGGGATCCTTGGACTGTCGCAACGTTCAGGAGGGTTTGGCGAAACATACCACGCCCTCTTTCCATGAGCTCCAGCTTCAACCCTGCCAGCGAATGCAGCATGATCATGGTTTCTGGGGGGGATCTTCCCAAGGCATAGTTGTTTTTGCCCCTACTTCCCCGACCAAGGATCACTGTAGTCAGGTCGCTATTCTGCAATGAGTTCAGCAAGAAGTTTATTGACCAACTTCTTCCGCTTGGCAAGTTTATGGCCCAGTGTGGCCTTCATAGGGTCCTCTTCCATCTTTTAAACTGAGGCGGACTGGTCGGAGTGCTTGGTATCTCTTACGTGATCTTTTCCTTTACTGACATTCCGGCTGTGTACGAATGCCTCTGTGGGAAAAGGGAGACCTTTGAGGTTCCTCTTTTGATGATTAATCCTCCCTGATGGGTCCAGTAGTGGTTACACATCCTCTGAGTGGACGTTCCCATCAAGAAGTTCCAGCTCATTCTCTCCTCCAAAAAAATCATTCATGTTGACCAAAACTCTTCTCGGGGGGATGGCCTCAATCATTCCTATCAATTCAGGCTGCAGGCGGATTGCACTAAAGAGGAGGGAAGTGTACTGCTCCTAGCCATGCACTTGGGCCAGGGGGTAGCCTCCTTAATAAATTTTTAGAGTACATGGAATCTTTGAACGCATTGCTGTTGGAGGTCCATGTGGTGACTAGGTGACTCAGGGTGCTGGACTACAGGGAGTGTGGCCAGGTCGATCAGACGATATTGTTCGCTGATTTCTTCCAAGTGCTCTTGGCTCCTGGGATAATCCACTCGCCGATGGCAGAGATGGAAGTGAGTCTCCTAGAGAGTTCAGTAAAAACATTCAAACTTCTTCAGGGTGAGTGATTCCGACATAAAAAACCCGGTCGTACGACTGTCCAATACTTCTCAGGGATGTGAAATGCTGTAAGGATAGTTCAGAAGCTCCTCGACTCAGATTCAGGGTCTGGCCATTGATTTCACCACTCTTCAACTGAGGGTGACTGAAGAACTAGTGGTGGAACTGAGGCATATAACTAGGACTATAGGCTGGATGACGGAGAATACGGCGAGTGGGTTGATCGACCACTGAATCATGGGTTGTCCTCTGAGGACTGTAGCTACCTAGCATCTATATCGTGATAGGATGGTCCGACGACCAACGATCCTGACACAACATCACACAACTAGAAAATGGACCTATCCCCACCATTTTCCCCTATACCGTGGGGATAGGTACCCCTATCCCATAGTTTTTGAAAACTGTGCGGATATGTCAATTTTCAAGACCTATACCCACGTTTCTCCAAAACCGTGGGTATAGGGGGGTATATCCCCATGGTTTTCCAAATCAAAGGGGATAGGTCCTAAAAGGTAACCTATACCCACGGTTTTCCAAAATTGTAGGTATAGGGGTAATTATCCCCATGGTTTCCCACAAAACCGTGGGGATAGGTATGTGATAAAATACATATACCCACCATTATGCAAAACTGTGGGTATAGGACTCCCGTGTGTGCGTGGGAAAAACATTCCATGGGAAGGAATTTTTTTTGGTGGGAGGTCTATACCCATGGTTCTTCCCTCTATACCCACAGTTTATATAACATTATTTACTTAAATATAAATATATATAAACATAGGTGATGTTAGGGTAGTGATTAGACGCGATGTTTGCAGTGAAGAGGTTGCGGAATCGAAACCCGCCGCGTGGATTATTTTGGGATCTATACCCACGGTTTTGAAACCGTGGGTAAAATCCATTGACACCGTGGAAATTTGGTATGTTTTTTTGACATGGTGGAAGAACACCTATCCCCACAGTTTTGGAAGACCATGGGTATAGGTTGGGGACCTATACCGATGTCATTCCAACCCAGTGTTCACAAAACCTTGGGTATAGCCTATACCCACGGTTTTGGGGGCTATACCCACGGTTTTGAATAGTGGGTATAAGCTGTTTTTTCAGTAGTGTCAACGTCTTCGGAGGGTGGGCTATGTTGTGTCTCTTCTTCCATTGACCCCTAAAATAGTGCTTTGTAGTCTTTATTTGAGGGAGAGGGCACATCTGGAGATGACGGTGGAAACTATGGGTGTGGTCCCTAGGGACACACCAGGAACTCTTCCTCCTCGATATACCTTCAGAGGGAGTAATGGATTCTATGGACCTGATATTCTGGGAGTACGAGGCTGATGCGCCTCGTTCTTACCCCATCCCTTGACTCGGAGGACTGAGGGGAGGGCTCCCGCGTTGAGGCGCACTCCTCTTCAGAGTCTGAGAAGTGGGCTAGTCTAATTCTTGTCTGGCCTTCCCCATAATTCCTCCTATGGCAGTGACATCCAGCCTTTTTCCCCTTGGTGGGTCCTCGGGATAGGGCTGATTTCCGACATGGGGTCCTCTGGCCGTACTGGTGCTGGGGCGGAGAGGGTTTCTAGCCATGAAAGAGGGGGTGTGAGGATCACCGAGAAAACTGTCGAAAGGGACACAGGGAGGACTTCAAGTGGGGTGTTGGTGATGTAATGTTGGCCTACACCTCCCTGACCGCTGGGGCGAGGAGGACCACAACAGACTGGCACGGGGACAGGGGGAGGAATTCTAGGCTAGCGAGTGACCAGACATGCAATGTCTGCATACCCGTGGTCTGCGGCAGAGGGAGCGAACCCGTACCCAGTGTAGTGAGCGTGGGAGAGACCCCCATATGTTGTGTTTCTATCATGGGGAGGATCCTCACTTTTGTTGAAGGTGGAACGGGGCATACCTCCAAGATGATGTTGGAAACCGAGAGGACCCGCACCTTCCGTAGTGGCAGCATGGTGTGGGCCACCATACTGGATGTCATTGCTACGAATTGGTTTGCAGTGGACATCGCATGAGCCGAAGACATGTAGAGTCGACCAAACCTGCTTGTGGGGTGGTTGGGGCCTCGATCCTAGCTGGCCGTATAACTTCCCCTGCTCAACGTATGTCGGGAGTTTGTGATATGAGCCAGCGGTACCTCGGGCCACACTAGCCGCAGCTGTTGACAGCCCATGGCGGGCATCCTCTTCCATTTTCACCCGATGCTGGTGCCAGGTCAGATGAACTAGGGCCGGTGGTTAAGGCGCATGGCTTACCAGCTCCATGGCTCAGGGAACCATATGGCGACGCTGACGCAGCCTAGTGGGATCCCTCATCGGAAGCCCTTGAAGTTAGATTCCAATTGGTCCAATCCGGGTATCCCCAACCTCGTCGGCGTAGGATATATAGTTTTCAATGAGTTTCAGGTACAAGCTCCCAAAATGATTTAATGTTCGGATGGGGAGCAGCGGCTCCCTATGCGGCCCTCGAGGGCGGTGTTGAGTGCACGGCGTTGCTGCCTCAAGATCCAAGTAGGCCATATCCCTGGTGGGGATGACCCCCTCATCCTCTTACCTATATAAAAGGTCATTAATTACCCTTTGTTGGATAATTTATGATGGGGAGAGGGGGTTTTGGCATCCAGAAGTCGTGGAGGTCTAAGCCGTTATGGAAGAGGGAGAATTGCACAGGGTATCCACTTTGATATCTCCCCTGCCCCTGCACCGGTGGGTAGGTGATCGGGCTCCGGATACAACAACTTGGTTCCTGAAAGTAGGGAGATGAACACATTAACAATGCTAGGAAAGGAAATAAAAAACCAGTGCCCTAGCTTCGTTCCATCATCCATAGTCGGTAAGAGGGATCCACCCTAAAAATGTTGCAAAATAGAATTCTAAATGTCCTGTCTGTCCCAACATCTGGAGAGTTTCACATCAGGCCCACTATTTTCGTGGGGACCTCGTACCGGGTGACTGCGTCAGAGGACAAGATAATCCATTGGTTCTCCAAATGATACTAGTCTCCATCCTAAGGAGAAGACCTTCACGTTGGGTTCACCATTTATGTTTTCGATGCTTTCGTTGGGGTGCGCACGTTTTTCACGGAAAGGACGCACGGCTTTTTCCCCACTCTCTGGCTTTCCAATGGCGGGTGGCATCTGTTCCTTATTTAGGGACATCTGGTCCTTGATCGAAACGGGATGATGGGATGTCACTTCTTCATTCAGTGGATTCCTCCTCACAACTTGTCACATTTTCCGGGTCTCCCTCATAGATTTAAGACATTGTTTGTGAAACTCTTCCCAGGGGCATATCTTCATGGGCACCAGTTAATTACGCGGCTTCTGTTAAGACATTCCAAGGGGTCCCGTCCGGGTAGAAACTTTCAGTTAGGTGATTATTCATGTTGGGCACCACTAGCATGTCTTGACGTTTGTAGATTTTCATTTCTTTCTTCTATCCCTTATTATAGGTCTTCTTGAGGGCATGGAAGCCCAAAGAATCCCACATCAGACGCGTGGAATCATATACCATGGGAATGTATCTGAGGTTTTCCTCATCTCCCCATGTTTAACATAGGGTATTACGCAAGATTAATGTCCAGTGGAGAAGGATTGGACTGATTGGAACACTGATTAGAGTGGATCATATTGAGGAACCCCCTAGAGGGAACACCGATTTTGGGGCCAACACGTGGGTGGCTTCCCGAATGTCGTCTGATGGAATGGGGAGTGGAGTGCCATGATTCCACTAGGATGTGGAGGCCCGGTTAAGAATCAATATGGACAATGGATTTGGGATTGAGCCTCGTGGAGGCTTCCTACGAATCCCCATGGTAGGGAATCAATGTCCGCATAGTTCAGTGAAACGATGGGACTCATGATGAGGTGATCCTTGATAATGGACACATGAATTGGACCCAGAAGAAGTGGAATTTTCGGGTTAGGTAATGAGCTTCCAAAGACACATAGACTTGAGGGAAATGTCAGGATGAGACATGAGTGAAGGGATTCAACCTCATCGAGTCTTCCTACATATCCCTGTGGCGGGTAATAAAGGAACACGTAGTTAATATGGTGAATATAGTTTAACGTCATGCGGGACGGGGACGAATCGACTTGATGATGATCAGAATGACCGTGTTGTGGGATTGAACCTCGTGGAGGCTTCCTACATACCATCCGTTTACATGGATCAAGGTTCCCATAGATTGGGATGGATATAAGGCTTACACTCTGAGGAGGCCCACGGTGTTTGGAGCTTGAACCTCGTGGGTGCTTCCTACATACCATGCCTTGACATGGATCAAAGTTCTCGTAGTTTAGGATGGATTGGGGCTTACAATCTGAGGCATACCAAATGCTGGGGGGGGGGGGGACTTGAACCTCGTGTAGGCTTCATACATACCATTCCTTGACATGGATTAGAGCACCCATAGTTTGGGATGGTATGGGGCTTACACTCTGAGGCGGCCTAGGGTTGTGGGGCATGAACCTCGTGGTGGCTTCATATGGACCATGCCATGACATGGATCACAGTCCCCGTAGTTCGGGATGGATTGGGGCTTACACTATGAGGAAACCTAGGGTTGTGGGGGTTGAACCTCGTGGAGGCTTCCTACGAATCATACCTTGACATGGATCAAAGTCCCCATAGTTCGGGATGGATTGGGGCATATGCTCTGAGGCGGCCCAGGGTTGTGGGGCTTGATCCTCGTGGGGGATTCCTATGTACCATGCCTTGATATTGATCAAAGTCCCTATAGTTCCGGATGGATTGAGGCTTACACTTTGAGGTAGCCCATGGTGGGGGAGCTTGAACCTCGTGGCGGCTTCCTACGTACAATGCCAGGACCTGGATCAAAGTCCCCGTAGTTCAGGATGGATTGGGGCTTACTCATTGAGGCGGCCCGGGGTTGTGGGGATTGAAACACATGGAGGAATCCTACAAACCATGCCTTGACATGGATCAAAGTCCTCGTAGTTCGGTAAGGATTGGGGATTACACTCTGAGGCGGCCCCAGTTTGTGGGGCATGAACCTCGTAGAGGCTTCCTACGTACCATGCCTTGACATGTATAAAAGTCCTCATAGTTCGGGATGGATTAGGGCATATTCTCTGAGGCGGCCCAAGGTGTTGTCATGGTCGGTTCATGATATAAGCTCACATGAGTGATGCTCGGTGTGGGAAACAAGAGATAGAAGGGACCTGACGGTCACTTCACGAAGGGTGCGTCCCTGGGGGTTGGAGTGGGGATAACACGAGGAGTTACCAAAGAGGAAACATGGGATTTTTCATGGTTAGCAGCCCATGAAGTTTGAGATTACTTCAGGATGGAGGCCTGAAGTTGACATAGCCTAGAGGGAGAGGGAAAGGGTGAAAAAACCCATGTCCACATCTCACCTCTTGGTCCTTGGCACCGAGGAAGTGAGGAGGAGCAGGGATGCTACCAATAGCAAGAAAGGATATGGGATTACACGAAGGTGTTTGCCCTTTCCTACATAAAAATTCCACTCTAATAAGGAGAATATCATCCCATATGAGTGGTGATACCATCCCCATGGAGACTATTGGGCATGGAGAATGTTCAAGGAGGGGGGACCCATCATGTGAGTTTTGGGGCCGGGTCAAAGTTTAACGTCATGTGCTGAGGATGATGGTGATTGGCAGTTTAACGTTCTACAGCTCTAACGAGGTGGGTTTGATCCTCACCCCCAGGGCTTACATAACTGGTACCCTCTTCTCCTTTAGGGAGGTATGTATTTGGAAACGTCGTAGCTAGGGGGTGTCATGGAGAGAACAATTGATGGGTCCACGTTAGCATGGTTATGCGAAGTAGCAATAGCCGTTAGTGTGCCTATGTGAAGAAGCATGAGGAAAAGAAACATAATGGGTGGTATCATCCAAGGGGCCTTGAGGTTACTTCGTATGAGGCAAGAAGGTCGCATGGGAAAACGATTCATGATATGGATTCCCATGGCATGAAAGGCACACACAGATGGTATCAATAAGAAGAGCATTGGGCGCCCACGCAAGGAGGCGCTTAGGGAGCACCGTGGTGAGGGGTCCTGGGGAATTGCGCGCAAAATTTGAGGCTTGTGAAAAAAATAATGGCACTGCATCAAAAAATACCAGGATGGAATGAAATCGGTGATGCTTGTGTGTAATTGGTGCCGAGGTTTTGTGCGTGACTTGAAGGATTGCACATAGAGTGTGGAAATAGTCGCATTTGGGAGAGGCCACACACAATTGGTAGGGGTGCGCGCAATTGGTTGTCCTGAGAGAAATGGAAGGGATTGCGTGAAACGTTCAGACCATGAAGGGACTATAATTTAGTCTAAGCCATGGGGATCTCACGTGAAGTCAGACCCCAGGGAATGATGGTGCGAAAAGAACCGTACCTGAAGGCCATCTTTACGTGCGTAGAAGATGAAATTCACACACGATAGCTTGTTCAGATTATTCCACCCCAAAATGAAAGGGGGTAACCATCTAGTTATAGGTGTCTGGTTGTGCGGAAACTGTGTTAGCGTGCAATATTTGCGAGACCGAGGAGGTGGCGCGAAATGACCATCGCGCAGAGCTGGGGCGCGATATTATTTCACGCCTGTGATCAGGACCCTTCACGAAACCTAGAAATTTCCATGTGGGGCATACATGTTTCACGCCCCTCTGAATTTATTTCACGCAGCCACTTTGGGCCCCGTAGACGGGGTCCCTGGGTCCGAATATGACTTCACTTTTTCGTTTCGAAAACCTTTTTTCAGCACTTGAGAACTTTTCGTCATCTACACTATCAGCTATGGTTTGGGATTATGATGGAAAACATTTATTTATATGATATATATTATATTTATTTTTATTTATCCTTATATAAATTATTATATAAAACATACTGTAACTATTTACAGTTTTTATGTGCATTATTTTAGTTTGGGGAAGTGTGGACTACTGCCTCCTCAATGTGATGTGATACGTTCACACACACTACATTGAATGTATTATAATGGGTTTAGCTAAAAATATTTGACCTAAATATAATATATATGATATTTAAGATATAATTATATTACTACAAAAATAATATATCCTTTTATTTAAGAACTTTTCAAACACTAAAAATTTGATAACGTCGTTTGTGGACGTGTAGACTACTGCCTCATCGATGCGATGATATTTCATTTACAATACATGAATTATCAAAATATATGTATACATATAAAAATTAGATATTATATATTATAATTTCACAATTATGGAAATATAAATAATACTTACCTACATTCCATAAAGATCGTTTAAAATGTTATCATTACTCATACGTACATACGTCAGTCCATCTCCATGATCATAACGGTGGTTCATTATCCAGAATCATCATTCTTAGTGGGTTTCAAAACTGTAATTTAATTACAAATATGATAAATATTTAGTTTTTATTATTATGTATATATTTATATAAGGACCCTCTGCACCATAGTTGACCTACCAAAGTAATTTTTGATACATAAACCACCTATGGTAATAAGACTTGTGGTAAACTGAATGTTTTAATTATTTTATATAAAAATTGTAATTAGTGAAAAAAATGTGATGATAAAATTGGAAAAGGATCTCATAAAAGTAAATAACAAAAAAAAAATCATTGTTCAAGAATATAATGGAACATGAACCACGTCAAACTCATGTAAAGGGATTTCATCTAAATTTCTATTCATTTAGAAAATTTTGATCTTTTGACACTTTTGGTATCATATAAGTTGTTTATATAGACACTTTGAAAGACTATATCAATAAGTTTCCTATTATAAGTTTATTTAGTGGAAAATTGAGTTCACTAATGGGTTGTATGATTCATTAGTTTCATTAGTGATAAGGGGGGTTTAATGGTATAAAACCTCTTTTATTGGGTTTTCAAACACTTTTTATTCCTTTTAGTTTTTTTAAATGATATTTGAAATATATAATTCAAGTTTTCTTTATTGGACATTACAAATGACAGGTGCACCGAGATGTCACTAAGTGATCTCGTTATTGCATAAATGATGGGTGCACTGATAAATCTCTCAAATTAATTGAGTAATTATTTTTTTCACTAGATAATTGTATTGGATGCCAGATGTTTGGTTATTCCAATATGCAATGGTTTTATAAGGGTTCTATGTCATGATGTCTGGAGGTAACTACATGAAATATTGTTTCTTATTAATTAGTTTTTATGGGATGTATTTATTATAAAATTTTAAAATAAATGATTTTTTTTATGGAATGTTAATTACAATTATTGGTAAAATGTTATGTTTTCATGAAATTTTCTTTCCATGGGTATTCATGGTTTTCATGAATTAACTATTTCAATTCCTTTTGTATCCCATAATGAGATTTTTTTTCTCATCTCATTTTTTGAAATTTTTTTCACAAGCTATAAGTATGGGTACAAGAATGGATGAGGTCAAGATGATTGTTATTAATATTTTTTATGAAAAAATCTTTGTCGTCTTTTAAATATTTAATATATTCGATAGATTGTATACTTTTTAGTAGTATCCAGTTTTTATGATTGGGGGATGTTATATTTGAATGATGAAAAAATTTCTATTCTAATATAAACTTTGAAGGATCCCGAATATGGGAGCATGTAAATTCATAACTAAAACCAAGGATTATGTAATGTTTAATGTAGGAACTTTATAGTTAGTGTAACCAGAAGAATAATTTTTACTCTCTATTTCGAAAGATTGATTACAACCCAAAACATCCATATCTGAAAAGGAATTTAAATCCTAATGTGGATAATGACGTGTATATTGGATTCCAATGAATGTTGGGAATGGAGGAAAAGGCATGTATGACTTCTTTATCAGGAACTAGAGATGCAAATTCTAGTAACATTGGGGTATGATATTGAATCTGATTTTAAAAAAAATAAGGAATCTTACAACAGAGGAACCCATTTAGTATATGGTTGATATTTTGTAAATCCATAAATGTATTTTATGGAATGGATGAGTTCTTCTCATATATATATATATATATATATTATGCATCATTTTTATTACTGAAATATACTTGAGTATAATATGGAAACCCATAAAATTAAATCTTAACGGTGGATGATTTTGGGTTTTTATTTGTGATATCTACTGATTCATGTGTCTGTATATATATATTTACTATTTTGTTTCTATTGTTTCTGTCTTTTGTTGAAAATTTAATGGTTTCAGGTTATATATTTTATTATACATTAAAATCAGTTGTGAAGAACATGATGAATGTCGCCAACAGTATTGGAAATTTAGTTGGTAGTATATGCATGGTTTAGGAGGAAACATGTGTCTCAGGAGATTAACTATTCATCGAGGGATTTCTTAGGCAATAATGAGGGAGATGATGAGTAGTGAGGTGTTTGAACTATTTTCAACTATATAATCAGATGAAGTTGTTTTAAATGGATGATTTTAAACATTTTAACTACACACATGTATCATATTTTCCCACAAAGAGATTTTCATTAGTCTTGAAGAACATAATAACTAATCACATTCCATCACATTCCCATTCTGATAGTGGGGTTCGACAGCCATAACCACACACACACACACACGCCTCACCGACAACACCTCTATGTGTGGGCCCAATAGAAACTTTTAGTAACAATTCCAAACTCTAATGTGGGCTGATACATATCCTACCATATAGGTTTACTTCTTTTTAGGAACATGGTTCCTCTTCCACAATGGGATGACCATAGATGACCTCTCCCAGATGTGGTTGAGCAGTCAATAAATTTTCCAATGGTTAGACCTATTTTATTGTCAAGGTAAAAATTAAAATAGTTTATAGAAAATTAAAATAGAAACTAATTATTAATTGAATTTATACATAATCAAGAACTTAATATTTTTATACCTATCATGATTATGATTATTAAAATTTCAAAAAAAGGATTGAATACCAAATAATAATATCAATTATTATTTATATATTAATAATAAATGATTTGTAAATGTAATATTATTATTTTTCAATTGACTAATGATATAGAACAAAATATTAAAATAATAAGTTAATTAAATATATTAGTAATACAATAACTGTAAAACAAGAAATAATTTATTAAAAATAATTGTTCTTTAAAAATAATTCATAAACAACTATGGTACAATGTATGATTAAAAAATATCAAAAACATTTAACCATATATGTGATCACTTAATATTAGTATATTTTCTTAATTATATTTTTTAATTTTTTACCAGCATAACACATAATGTTTATTTACAAAAAAAAATATAACAACTATTCCCCAATGGCTAATATTTATTAATGATTTCAATGTGTACTTTTTATACATTGAAAAAATTACATATAACAGTTTTTCGTGATACAAAAACATACATTAAAAACATACAACATTAAAAAATGTGGTGTAGAAAACTATAAATTTTAAATCAAAACCAATTAATTCTAATTAAATAATAACAACTTCATATATATAAACTTGAAATATAATTTAGATTTATTTATTAAAAACAAATAATTTAATGTGCATAAATGTTTAAAAATTTTAAAATATTTCTCTACAAAGATAAGATTTCATGGAAAATAAACGTAATTTTATATAATCATAATACTTAATCTTCCAGAAATTTTTTTATAGTAAATAACATAGTTTTATAAAATAGTATTTTAAAACATTTTTAAGTAGTGTTTAAATTATAAAAAAATATATAATTAAAATTATTTAAAAATAATAATCTTATTAAATTAATAGGCTGTTACATTATACATCATTAAAGGAAGTTCCACCCCTCAAAATTCTTTCTTCTTACTAAAACAAATTCTTAAAGTCCATCTTTATAATTTAAAAAACAAAAATTCCAACAACAT
Source organism: Viscum album (assembly GCA_963277665.1). Taxonomy (NCBI): domain Eukaryota; kingdom Viridiplantae; phylum Streptophyta; class Magnoliopsida; order Santalales; family Viscaceae; genus Viscum; species Viscum album. The sequence goes on along the minus strand of OY728129.1, from coordinate 879,847,281 downwards.
ATAAACTCTTAAGTGTCACATAATTTCATAAAAATTGAAAAAATAAAATCTTAATATTAAATTTTCCTCATTAATAAGTGTCTTAATATACTCATTTTTCTAAATCAGGGATTTGAAAATATTTTTGACAGTCAGAGACTCACACATCTTTATACAGTATAAAACTTATTTTATATTTATTTTTATAAACTCTTAAATAAATATATACATTCCAATACACACAAAATAATAATTTATTGTGTCGGTTTTGTAGGATTAATACAATTATATATAATTATTCAGTGTTTATATAATTTTTTAAAAAATAATTATTTAGAATCACTCATGATAGATCCTTAATAGAAACCAAATAACATCAGAGCGTCTATATATCATATAGAAAAATTGTATAAACATCTGGTATGCATAAAATTTTAGATTAAGGGTTTTTAAAACCTTCTAAAAAATCAACATATAAAAACGTATTTTGAAATTACATTAAAAAATTTTATATAAAAAATAAATTATTTTATATAAAAACTAATTTTCATATTAGAAAACTAGAATTATAAAAAAATTGAAATATTCATCAAAACCCATTGAATAATAATAATTTATAAAAAATAGTTATTATCAAAATAAATTACTTTTGACATATAATTTTTAATCTAAATTTAAAATCGATTTAAAAAAATATTTTTTATCGATTTTAATAACACATGGAAAACCATAAGAAAACTAAGAGTCCACCAAGAGTATGACTATTGGGACTACATCGTCTTGAGATCATGGGATCACATTACTCTACATTTACCCATTCAATACACAAGTATTGAGTTTAATTTTATGAATAATATTTCCAACATATCTATCTCATTTATAATATATTAAAATAATTCAAAAAGGTCAAAAATTATTTTCAATGATTAAAATACTTTTATATCATCAATTATTGGATAAAATTAATTTTATTGAAAATACCATAAGGGTTTCGAGGAATCGATAATTTTAGAATAATTTCATAAATTCAATGGTATTATACATAATCAGGTTGTATATTAAAATCAAAATTAATTCTTTCATTAATATTTATGTAATATCAATGAAAACAATAGTACATGGCCATATATATTATCGAGAATAAAATTAAATGAAATAAAAGGTCATATTACACATAAAATGTAAATTTTCATCATTAAATGAAAACATTCTTGATTTTATAAAAAATCATTGGAAATGATCTTAGTAAATTTGAGAGATAAAAATATTTTTCTTAATATTAAAACCCCTTTATAAACATCAGGTTTTAAAATCATAGAAATATATTTTCAATAAATAAAAACCATATTTCACCTTACTAATATTTATTTAAAAAATATATTTAGAGTATCTAAAAATAGATTTTCCATTCAAAATAAAAACATAATTTTGAAGTATATAATATTTTAATATAATAACTTCCCTTACACATTCCAATTTATGAGCATAGGTAGTGATTATTTACACATCCAAAATTTTTAAATAAAAAATTGAAATGGTAAAATATGTAGGAGAAAAATGGGAGGGAGAGGGATTTGGCCCTGAGATGTAGTTATAAGAATTAAAAGTAGTGTCTCTTAAAGGAAGAAACATAGACAACCACATCATGTGGTTTCTCAATTCTTATCTAGTTTTTAAAAATCTTATAATTAACCAATATATTAAATGAAATTATTTTTTTCTTATTTTAGCCAAATATTATGATATTAATAAATATATAAATATCATCAATCTATATAAATCCATTGAAATGTTATTGGAGACCACAATTTATTGACAAATCATAGATTCCCACATATGAATCTTACAAAAACTCAAATTCCTTGTGGAGAAAGTTTACAAAATTGTTATATCGATTGAGAATATATATTTCTTTTAGGATTCATTGTAGATAATGAAATAAACATAACGGGAAAAGGATAAACCTTTGAAGTATAACATTTATATTGATTGATTTTGAGGTAGTAATTATAATAGCTACATATTCATATTAATAAATAAATAAATATTTATTTATTATAATATATATTTAATTCTATAAGGATTATGTTTTAAAATAAATGGTTTCAATTTATATATTTTTATGAACCAATTAAATAAGTTTTTATGAACAAAAAGACATCTACTGAAGGTCATTGACATTGAGTTTTCCACATATGAATTGTTGAGGCTAAAACATGCATCGAAGGAGTTGAAGAATTGTACATCATGGGGTTTCTCAGTCAGGATCGAGAAAGAAGATGAACAATGAGGAGATTAAATGGACATCAATAAATTAATAACATGGTAAAATTTTAAAAAGGTTTTTTTAATTTATGAATAGTACCCACATGTCATTTTTCCCAAAAAAGTGCAATTCATGACTATTGAAGTTATTTACAAGTAATCATGTTCTACTTTCTTCCCCACAAGTTTATGGGGTTAATCACACACAACACTGCACACACATACCCCACAGGTTGTGACTCCATGAGCTGGAACACCCTCATCATGTTGGAAATATTGCCAAATCTATCGAGGTCTTACAAACAACCCACAACAAGCAATTTCTCCTCTGAAAGAATTCATTTCCTCTACTGTTATAGGCTGACCGTAGATGAACTCTCCCACATGTGGTTGTGGGTCCCTATGATGGATCATGGTTGAAATTTTTTTAACTATGTAAATATTTGAACTATATGAATAAAATTAAAATTACTAATAAATAATAATTTAGTTCATACTTACTCCCAATTTAATTATTTTCATTCGAAAACTAATTATTTTTACCTACATTTTTATAACTGGTTTCAATAGAATACACTACTATTAATTATTATTTCTAGGTAAATAATAATATTTAAATTGAAAATAAAAATTTACAAATGAATAAGTATTAAAATTAAAATTTGGAAATATTTTGTTATTTGAAGTTAATAGTATTATATTTATTTGAAAATTATTATTTATATAAGAAAAATAATAGTTCTTCTACAATAATTAATTATAACAATTGATATAATATCTACTTAAAAAATATTAAATACATTTGACCATATATTAACTCACAAAGGATTTGTATATTTACTTATAGTTTTTTATTTTGATTCTTTTTACAAAAATAATACTAAAATTTTTATTTGTTATATTATTTTAACTATTCACATACAACTATAATTTATATAAAATTTTAAAAATTAGAAATTATAGACATTTAAAAATTATTTACTTTGAATATTATTTCTTGTAAAATAGTAATACATTAAAAAACATAAAATATTAAACATATGAGGCGCACAAAAATATAAAATTTATATCAAAATAATACTAATTAATAATAGTGAATATTATCATTTTAAATAAAAACCTAAAAAATATTTCTAATATTTCAGTTATTTAAATATAACTTCATAATTATAAATTTATAACAATACTCTATTTTTTTCAATAAAAAATATTAAAATTTAAAATAATATTAATATTTTATTATTTGAATTTCATATAATTAAAACTAGTTTTTGATTATAGAAAACAACTTAGTACCATAAAATATTATATTAAATCATTTATTATTTTCTTTTAAATATTATAAAAATCAATTTATAAAAATTTAATTCATATAATATTTTTCTTAAATTTATAGGGTGTAACATTATCCGTTCATTAAAGGTATTATGTCCTTGGATATTCTTAAATCATAATTGAAGAGATTATAAATTTCCCATAAAGATAATTTTGGAAACTAGAATTGCTAAAACTTGTATAAACATAAGGGTCACATAATTAAATTGATCTTCAAAAAAACGTCTAAATGTTAAAATATCCTCAATTGAGAACATACTTATCAAAATATTGTCTAAATAATCATCCTAATACTAATTATGAAACTCTAAGACCCAAACCTCAAGATCCGATACAAAAAATGATGTAATTTTTTTATAAAAATTAAATAAATAATATATAATCCTCCTCAATCACATAGGGTTTTTTGTAGAATAAGATTTGGTGGAATAAGAAAAATTATTTATAATTAAACCGAGTATATACAATTTAAAAAATTAAACAACTAGTTATATCCACCCATGTTAGCTAATTAAACAAAACCTAACACCTTTAAAACTTCTAAATATCCTAAGAAAGATATTTTAAATGTATAGTGTGAGAAAAAAAATTCAATGTAAGGGGTCTTATAACCACTTAAAAATACTTTTACAATTAGTTATTTTAATTTAAATTAGAAAATATTAAATCAAATATAAATATATGATATAGTAATTACATTTCACAATATTACTCGATAGTTTTAAAATCATAGAAATACTATTAAAAACATTTTAAGATAAATAATTTATAAAACCCTTTTAATATCAAAATCAAATTCTCCTGAAATCATCATTGGATTTCAATTGTGAAATTATTTTAAATTAATTTCTTTTATTTATTATAATTATACATGGAAAACATTATTAATGCCACGATCCCCGTAGTAGTATATCATTTATGAAAATATCTATTTGAAGTTGTGGGATCATCCTAGTATTCATCAACTCATTAAACGAAAAAATAATGAAATTTATTTTAAGAAATTATTTTCCCACATAAAATTCGAATTTATAATCCATTAATGACCATTAAAAACTATATAAATTATTTTCTACGAATAAATTAATAATATATCAACTAATATTTGTGAAAATTTCTTTTCCAAAAAATACCGTATGAGATAAGATAAGTATATAATTTTATAATTATTTCTTATATTCCATGGAAGTATACATAAACACATTAAAATGTGAACATAATTTATTTTTCATAAATATTGATGAATATCAATATAAATTATAGTATATAACCATATTTGTTGTCTTGAGGAAAATTTAGTTAAATAAAAGAACATATTACATATAAAATGATAAAATTTATCATTAAAATAAAACATTTTTTATTTAGAAATAATCCCCATTTAAATGGCCATTCATTATTTAGATCAAATAATAATGATGTTCAAAAAAATCTATATTATCTAAACTACGGTATTAAAAATGTAATAGAAATAGATTTCCATTATAAAAAACAATATTTTCATTTAAGGATTATTTTTTAGAAAATATCATTTGTAAATTGGAAAATATATTTTCCTCACTAAATAAAAACATAATTTTGTAATATTGGACATTAGAGAATAATAGGTTCCCTTATCTATATAAATTTTTGAAGATACGGAGTGATGATTTCTTCTTCTAAAATATGGAAATAAATACATTGTAAAAGAAAATAATCAAGAAAATATTGATAGGGAAATGTATTTTTCATTGGAGGTATTTCCAGGAATCATAAGGATTCTCCTTTACTAGGATAAACATAGATATCCACTTCAATTGGTTTTTAATTCCGATCTTGTTTTTAATTTTAATTTAATGAAATAATATCTAAAAAAACTAAAAAATATATGTTATTTTAGTGTAATATTCATAGACACCCATATCATATCACCATATACAGGAATTCAAAAAATTGGGGTAGATATCCATTTTATAGTAACTAATTGATACATACTAATGAAACTTCCAGGAACTCATGTTTCATCTGGGAGAATCTGATAAAATAGTTATATAGATTGACAATATATCTATTTTTATGATTCATCACTTCTAATAAAATACACCATAATATAAAAGGATTACCCTTAAAATATAACCCTTTCTTTTTGTGATATTTATATTTTTATTCCAATAATATTTGATGTATATATATAGCTGTATTTTAAATCTCATTTTAATTCCATCGAGATTATTTTTTAAATATAAATTTTTATATTAAAATATTTTATTTCCCATATAAATTTATTATTTATGACAGGAATACATCCACAGAGGGTCTTTCACATTGAGAATGGAACATATAAATTGTTGAGGATGAAACATGTGTTAAAGGAGATGAATGATTTGACATCAAGGTATTTCTCAGACAAACTAGAGGAAGACCCTGAATAGTGAGGATATCGAACATCTATCGCTGATTTAATCTAATTGAGATGTTTTAAAATGGGGTTTTTTACTTTTGAATAGTACCTATGTGTCATTAATCCCACATAAAAAATTTATTGAGTCTTGAAGCACATAATAACTAATAATATTCCCCCAATTAATCATATAATATGTACTGCATGGCACCGACAACACCACACACACAGTCAAGAGAGGCTGCAACTCTATGCACTGGCCCACTAGCAGTATGTAGGAAATATACCAAAATATACTATGATTTTATAAATGGGCCAACACATGTTCTTGATCTTGTATAAGTAATCATTTCTTCTTCTTCCATGTTATTGAAACGGTTAACAAATACAACATGTGTTTTAGGTGTCCCTTTGTTGTAACCATTAAAGTTGGTTCCCAAGAACAAAATTATGCGTAAATCGTGATAACATGTATTAAGTGTATGTGACAATTTCCAAAGTGTAGCTATCACACTGAAAGTTCGTTGGAGTTCCCTATTATCATGAGAAACCATAAGTTCGACGAACGTGTTATTGAATATATATTTTATATCAAAATAAAATCATTTTAAAGACATAAATGATAATAGTTACTAGGGGTGAAGATTCATAGAACATTAAGGCACTTTCTCATTGAATACTCCCTTGGTAATACCCTCTGTAGGATATTATGAGCATGAGATTGACCCCGATAATATAGAAGTTTATATTTTTCATTGGATATTACAATCTGATTACCTTTGTATTAATCCATATTCATTAATATTATTATTAATTGCTATTATAAGATTCATAGATTGATGTGATAAAGAAAACTACGATGACATATGTTTGTGGAGAGGTAGATATATATTGGATGCATCCGGAGTAATATTTCATTAATGATAATTTTGGGAAATTATATAGCCAAAATAAAGCCATGATTTTGGTGTTTTATAGATAAGTTTAATTAAAGAAGAATAAACTAAAGATACATCAAGATCATAGGTTAATGGAACAAGCATGGAACCTTCATGATTAGTGATATCACAATAATGGAATTATAGTACAAAATAATCATCTCTATGAGGCATTTTTTTGTTGAGGAATTGGGATTTTTCATTATGGGATCCTTGGAGAATCTCTAGATGTTAACATTGGAATCTAGTCTTCTACTCCTAATTACTTTATGAAAGAGGAATATTGGGTCACATAATATGTGTATCCAAAATTGTATATAAATAATATATTTTAATTTATTATTTAACATGTATAATAAATATTATTCCTATATGAATTTTAATAATTATTCATGTATTCTTGATCACATATATTCTATCACTAGTTATTCGAAATAATATTCTACGAGAAGAATAATTAATAACTATTTATTTTCTATTTAATGAGTATATTATTTATTTATTAGATAATATTGATGAGATATTTATTTAGTAAATAAATTATAATTATTCATGTACTGGTAAATATTTTGTATTAATCGAAGACCATGTTTAATGGTCATGTCAAAATAAATATATACTGAATATTATTTGAATATATATCATTAAATTTTAATACTGAGTTTAGCGCATCAAATGATATATTATTATTATAATTATTATTATTATTTTAGACATATTTTACACAAGGATTATGGTAATAATAATGGTGCATGTGAAATCCTTATTTTTATTACCATATTAGTATATAAAAAAAATCTTATAACTTTTATAGAGAGTCATTTTATTTTATTATGAACAATGAGATATAGGGAGAATCCTCTAAATCCAAATAGATTTCCTTCTCCCGGAACTCTATTAGGAGTGGAGAGTGATCCTCCTAACCAATGACTCAATTGTATTGAGAGATCCAATAAAATGATTCATTGGAGAGATTCACCTTGAGATCAAAGAAAATTAATGTGTGCATTAGGATCTACTATGATAAAACCCATAGACTCATATTACGATGTTCAAAATATCATGGAACAGATATCGATCACCACTAGAGGGAATATATTAATGATTCCAACAACAAAATGGTGTATGATGTAAAGAGATGTTTAGGTCCTTCAATGAAGAAATAATTTATCACAATCTTATTCCATAGTTGTTTAAATAAATTATAAATAATAAGGAATTAAGCATTTTGTCTATTTTCTATAAGCCTTGATCCAATTATATTGATTATGAAATTTATCATCATGTAAATCTCAGATTAATCATCAATAATGTAAAAAAGTTGAGTTGATAATTGCTCATATGTTGTTCCTACATCGCATGGAACCATCATGTGATATTAAAATGGGGTCCCATAATTTATTATAATTATTTAAGTATCATTCAATGAATTTTTCATATTTTATTAGTTTCCAATTCATGTTTAGTTATTCATTATTAAAAAAATTTATATCTAATTTCATCCTCTTCGATGGTTGAAAAAATAATAAAATCAATTAATTTAATGAAATAAATCCACTCTATAATCAAATCCATAGGTTTTAATGAGTCCATAAAGATAACACAAGAGTAAAATCCAAGTAAATCATGACGTACAGACCATATAGTAGGGTTTAATGAAACATAAATTAAATCAGAATTTATTCAATCTATATTATATAATCAAATAATTTATCATTAATTTTGCACCAATTGTTGACTGTGCATATTGTTTTATAGTTATATGGAGTGAATTCCTTGAAACATCCATGAATTCCATGTAGTTCCTTAGTCAATGATTGGTTTTGTGTCCCCTTACATAGCCTATATGATTTTAAACCATTTTACTTCGAGACCACATGTCATGTATTTTATGAAATTGCTATAAACGAAAATAATTTACAAGTAATGGTCACACCCAAAGTCCCAAGGAATTTGAAACTAATAGATGGTGAGAATAATACATTCCATGGAAGATCAATATATATTACATATAATTTTACCAAACTACATAGCATTGAAAATTAATTTATTATAATGATTAAAAATTATAAAAATGGGTTTCATGTTATCATTATATTGATTGTACATGCAATGTGATAGGTTTTTTTTATATATAAAAATGTTTAATTAATTTATTTGTAATGTTCAGATATGCATATCATGTAGTTGTTATATTACAGTTATTAGTCTTCCCTCATTGATGCCGGGCATTATATGGAAATACAATATGTTTCATGTTTCAATTATGTTGATACTGTATGCCATGAAATTATGTGAGAAGCCATTTATGGCACACATAATTTCAGTAAATAATTAAAGAGTATAATACTTATTGGGTAGTTCATACACATACTCACTATGTTTCTTCTCAGGTAATATTTTTATATAATTAATTTTAAGAAAACGTGTTTTAAAGAAAATTACGAGTGATGAAAATAATAAGAATATATTTATTATAATTAAGAGAAGAGAATTTATTTATTAAATATGATAATTAATTGGTTCATGTATTATTTATCTTAAATAAAGAATATTTGATTTTAGTTATATTAACTAAAAATTAGTTTCATGATTTTGGATGGTCATGATCCTAGACAAGACGATGAATGTGTCTGGTTTATTTCAAATTATTATTAAATTAAATATTTTGAATGTGTTCCATCTATCCTCTTATTATGTAAGGGCCTAATTCACCATTGTATCTTTTATGTAAACCTTTTAATCAATACATTGGTTGTTATCAAATGTGTGTTAGTGAATACACATGTGATGGATAGAGATTAAAAACTACGGTAGTCAGTTAATGATTATAGTAGAGGAGAAACCAATACATGAGAGATACATTGGTGGATATATGGAAAGATACAACATGAAACATTAAATGGTTCATGTTTTTCCCACTGGATAACCATTAATTCAACAACTTCTAGATAAAATAAATATTAATACAACCAAATGGTCATACCAATTTAATATTCTATTTATTTCGATATTCATGGTTATTTCATTACTGATGTTTTTTTGATCAAATAAATTAATGAATTCACAAGAATCAATATTTAATTACAATAAATGTTTTTTTATAAACATCATCTATGATATGGTTAATCACATATGTAAATAAATATAATTTTAACACGAATGTAATAATGATAATAATATTATAATTACAAATAAATGATAAAATACCAAAATTATATATATTATTCTTGTACAGGCCTCCACTACACGATTTAAAATCAATACACTGTTCAACATTCCTGAACAACTAACTATAGGGTGCTTACAACATTTAGTATTCTATAACATGATGTTTATTATTGACATAACATTGTTCACATCAATGGTTGACTTTAAAATCAAGATGTGGTATAATTAAGGTTAAATGGTTGAGTAAATATGATTTATGGAATTTAGGATTAGGGAGTCCACTCAACATGTCAAGGAACATTTAGTTAATGCAGATGGAATTTAAAATTCATACATAAAAAATGTAAAATATATCTTTTTGAAAATAATAGGGTGAATGAAAGGGAATATAGATCATTTCCATTAGAATATTAAGAAACATGTTATTTCAATGAAAATGGTGATAGATATTGGGATTTGATAAAATAGTGGGAGATTAATAAATATAATATTTATTTTTTTTGTCAAAATTTTATCAGATACTGTTCTAATAGTTTTCACATCTTATTTGTAGAAACAACAATAAAAAATGAAGTAAACATAACACTATGATCATTACCTGAAAAGGAAAAACATATAACGTACACAAATTTTTATGAGTGGAAATGGTACTAACACATTTTTCTACACCTTGAAAGGAAATATATTATTCTATAAGAAATTATTCCTAATTCAACAACTCATGATGCTATTGAGGTAGAGTTTTTTCTCTATGAGAAACATTTGAATAATTACATAGATTTTTAGTGTTTATATTTATCATCCATGACCAATGATCATTTAATCAAGCATGAGGACATGGATTATTATAGCATTGTAAAGTCCCAAACCAATTTAGTCTGGACACAATGCCTTAATTTATTAGATTTTCATAAATACAAGATTCAAATCCCAAAGGACCGATCAATTTAGTATTTTTTGAATATAGATTTTAGATATTTATCATACAATATAATATAAAATATAAAACAATATATAGTTAATACATATAGAACACCATTATTCTCTTAGGTAAACCCATTGTATGATTCGTAATATACATATTAACATCATGGTAAGAAATATAACTGAAGAAATTGATGAGTCCAGATTATCAGTAAGGGTAAACATATAGAAAAATATATCACAAATAATTATAAACAATAAGTCGTGGTTAATAAATGAAAACAAATTCCATTAAAACATAATATTTAGAATTATATGGAGAGGATACAATCTAATCTAATAATTCCATATAAATTATCACATGAGAATGAAAATAACCATGGATATTATACTAATAGAATAGTCATGTGGATTACAAATAAATAGTCTCATAATAAGGGAATTTATAATGTTTGAAATCATAAACATTCCATCAGGGATCAGTTGGAAGATTCTTTTACTATCGTGTATTTATGCTATGTAACTATTAAATGTGTATGGCCTCAACCAAAACCTTATCTTATTTGTCTCATGAAAACTTCCAATGAATCGAGGGGATATAACAGGACATACGCATCACATACTATGTAAAATTCATTCCTCATATTAATGATGTAAAACATTATCAACATATAAATTCATTTTGAAACAAGAATTAGAAATAACATTCCCCGTATAATAATCATAAAAAAATACACTAAAATATGATAAATGGAATCAAAATAGTGCATCCATAATCAAAATGATAATAATAAATTCATTAAAATATATTTTAGGGTATAATAATAGATAGAAATTAATTAATCATAAGATCCAAAATTTTTTTTCCCATAGATGAAAATACTCTGATAAATCTATTAACATTTTTTTTCATGTAATACATTTTTAAATTTGAAAACATTTATCTAAAAAGACAGACAATTGTAATTGAATATATATTATTTTAATATGGCCTTATAAAATGTGAAAAAAGTGTAATAGTAACTTAAATGAATTATAAGAGAATAGTTAAAACATTTTCAAAATTAATTTTAGAGAACACAGACATGGATTAAAATATATTATAATTGTAATTTTAAAAAATATAACATTTAAAGGAAAGTCACATATAAATACTAAAGTGATAATTAATAAAAGTAATATAATATGTGTATCCATAATAAATCCACATAAAAATATTATATAAAACTTACCATATCCAATATTAATTTGAAAATTAATCGTATTAAAATATAAACAATGTAGTAGAAGATTAACCAAAAGAATAGAAATTTGTTTAAGAATTACCTTACCACTTTGTAGTCAGTCGAATCATATGCACCATAAAATTAATAATTATCAAACTAAATATTTAGAACCATAAAAATAAATATATTATTCATATAATATATCAACGATAATAATACACGCACCACAAAAAGTAAGTTGTGAATATTACATATCCCCAAAAAATAAATGTGAGATGAGAAAACCCATACCTTATGTTTGAGAGCCTTATGTGATTTTACATATTATCAAGGATAATTAAATTATATTTATTATTTAAATAATTCAGAACTAAATAAACATTAATATTATTTATTAAATTTTTATTGTGTTCATATAAATCCATTTATTTGGGTTATAATTATTAATTTTATTTTTGGGGAGGAGTCGTTTCAGTGATTTATGGTTGGTTACCTTGTGTATAATTATCCGAGCTCTTGAAAAATTAATGAAAAACTACATAAGTGGAATAAAAATATATTTATAAACATCAATAATTTTAAATAGTCCTCCTTTATCATTTTATTATATTTCATGGGGATGATTCATTAGATAAAATGGTAATGGAAGTTGATTAGTTTATTTTGGTTGTTTTATGACCATCATGAAATTTTATCAATTATTTTAGATAATGTGAATCAGTTTGATAAAAAATTATATAGATTATAATATGCTTATTAAATCCTTATTAAACATAATAATGGTTTTATGACCACCCTTGTAGTTAATAATGGAAAATGAAAATGCATCATTCATGAAGGCTATAAATCAACACATCACAGACTATGTTTTCATTTTAGAATAAAATGGATAACTGAAGCGGATTAATGATTGATTATTAATTAACATAATAAAATTGTATTATATATTTTATAATGGTGTTATCATTCCAATTGTAAAATGGGAGGTTATGAGAGGCTAAGAAAAAGAATGTATTTAAAAGGTAAAGAAGGAGGAATTTACCTCTTTAGTGACACCTCCTTGGGAACCTCGAAAAGGAACATCGAATTGGTCTTTTTGGTGACCTAAAAGTGAAAACCATTGGGAAGAGGATTAAAAGGAATTGGATTTAATATAATAAATATCTTAAGATTATAATTTCTTATTGTAATAGGTGGTGTGGGGTGATAATTATAGTTCATGATATGGGTGTTTTTGGATTATTTTATTCATTATATTATTATTTGGGCTCAAGGATATCAATAAAATTGATTCCCATTAATAAATACAGTGTGTAGAGAATGTGAGTTCTAAATAATGGTTCTTACATCATCAATACACTATCCATTACTCTAAAACTCTTTTATTTATTTGTTTCGTATTTCCATTAAACATGTGATGAAGTATTAAGAATCACTATTTCTAGGCGGTTTCCATTCGATTTATTCATGGAACTGATAACATCAAACTATCATTATCTAAAGGGGAAAAGCTTTCCAAAGTCAGATGTTCTTTATTTTTGAACTTTATGATACTTAATAATATTCATTGGTCGAGAGGATAGGAGGTTGGAATCATCACACCCTTTTGGGGGGAATTATTATCTACTTTGTGACTATCTTTTTAAATTTAATATACATATAAGTATCCTTATTAATTCACCATGTATATCATAAGTATCCCTTGGAATTTAAAATCACTTAATAACATGTGTAAAATTTAGAATCAATAGTATGCATTCAAGGTTCTTCATTTAATTGAAATATCTGTATGTATTCGAGGTTTTCCATCAATTCTATCCTCTAATATACTTCATAGAGAGTTTTGTAATAATCGTTGTGATGATAATGGTTTTTAAGCCACTAAGTGGGGCACTATAGAATTTAATTGTTATCCTGGGAGACAAAGGTTTGGTCTGAATTTGGGATCGTGCCCATAAGATAGGCTACCTACGTATCTTTTTGAATGGAATCAGAACCGTCATAGTTTGGTGCCACTAGAAGGGACACATCATACCTTTTAAGGTCATGTGGTGAGGACCTAGCAGTATAGTTTAAATTAATGTGGTATAGTCATCTAAGAGGAATGTGATTAGTCAAAACATAGTGTGGGACTTATGTTAAATTAGCACAATGAACTTGTAAAGGATACGGGTCACCAAGTCAGATCAGACCCTATTGGGAATAGGGACCAAGGAGAACACGATTGATTTGAAGTGTTGGGTTTGTACCTCAAGGAGTCTTCCTACATATCCCATATATATGGGAATCATATCCCATGTAGTTCGTTAAGTCTCATAGGAATGTATGTTACTTCGAGAGAAATCAGTTTGGGATTACATCCGGAAAAGGATTCGTCGATGTTATGGTGTTTAATTTGGGGATTATTCATAAGGAGGATGCCCATATTAATTGAATTAGTATTGGATTACTGAAAAGGATATTCCGTGAGCTCGGGCCCTAAAAGAGCTTCTTATGTAACCTAGTTTGATCATGAATCATATTTCTCATAGTTCATTCTAATGAGTTTTTGTTCACATGTTGTAACCATCATGTATCTATAAACCCACGTTATTCATGATTAGTGTGTAAAATAAGAGTATGTGAAATATTAAATAATGACACTTCACACTTTTTCTCCTCTGCTAATGGAAGAGGGCACATTGACTATGGAAGAGGGAGAGGCGACGAGCCTACCCTCTGTTATATTTACATTGGAAAATGGTCCAATGTAAGGAGGAAGTGATGAAGTTGAGGGGATTATACCAAGATGGCTTCCCTTAAATTGATATTGGTCGGGGTGGGAGACATCTCCTATTATTACACAGAAAATTAAGTGTGAATTTTACCTTCCCCTACTAGATACTTGAGGTTCTGGGTCATCTCCTCATAGAGGGATAGGAAAGAACCCAACCCTCTACAAAACATGGAACATACCAACATTGTTCCTGGTATAAAGGACCATGTGACAGCTGATATACAAACCCAAAAACATCCCATTAATCCTATCCTCGTTATGAGTCAACTATGGGAATCCTCTGACTATAGATAAAAAAACCAAATAGGAGACATGCCAATGATCCTTTCCAAAAGGTTTGATAAGCTTGGAAGTTTTGGTGCAGGCATCAACATAGTCCTTTTCAGATAAGGGCATGTAAGGAGATACTCTGCCATTAGTGGATTTTAAAAAGGGAAATTGAGTTGGTCGTGTGGGTCCCTCGCGCAAGTATGCCACATTGGTACCCCACACCGATGTAACACATAGGTATACCTTGAATGTATGGCGCACATGTATGAATGATAACTGAAGAATGTGTTTTACATAGAAGAACCAAACCTATAAAGAATTTGTAAAAAGACTTTCAAAACATGCTTATCCCGTTTAACTATCTGTTCTCTCATGCTTTAGAGAGCTACCTGAAACAATTTGAGGGATCTAGGAGAAATAGATGTGCAATGGGAGCTTCAGAGAGTCTTTACACATTTTTTATTCTTTAAATGGGGATCCCAAGGGCTCTAGTTTTTGGAATAGATGGGCCTGGTCGAAGATATGATTCTCACACAAGTCCATTAGGCCGCTCCACCACGCATGTCCTCCACACTGGGACACAAAGATTATTCTGAAACAGAGCTCTTCCACATAGGTTTGTCGCATAGCTTTAACGAATAGCTCTACTGTGTAGGCCTGTGAATCTAGTCTTTCACGTAGTTCTATTGTGATTCTATTTTGTAGTATTTTGTGTTTACATTGAACTCTTCGAATCTGATTTTGGGATTTTGAAATATCCTAGGTTCTCCTCATCGCCTTTTTGTCTTCATAATTGGTGTCAACATAATCCCACCTCAGTACTGGATCTGAAACATAGAAATATGGTCAATTACTAAGGTGAATGTTTTGGGAAAAGACTCTAAATTTATTGTTGAACAACATTAGTTTTCCACATAGGTACATCGCAGAGGTATGGTGAGAAGGTTTTTCACACAATCCTAGAGCGTAGGTAATCAGTTTCCAATAAAAGGTCTCATCATTCACAATTTCTTCACCTGTGATTTTATGATTTTACTACTCTTGTTGCATAACTCATTCACCCAGCCCCATTTTGTTGTGGTCTCACACAATTCCCTTGAAATTTCTTCAAGGTAAATTTTTTTATGCGATTGAGTTATGCAAAAGAAATTCATAGAAGGAGTTGAGCTAGGATCCCTATTAAAGGACCTACGCGAACAATGTCCTTTGCTAATTTTTTGATTTTCCTATTTAAAATTGTAACATAATAGTGGATCTTTGGTTATTCATTTATAGGAAATAATAACTAATTTTATGACCCAAACTTAAGAAGCTAAGGATCGTCAAAATGAAATGGTGATGATTGTTTGACCAGACTATTATTCCCTTGTTGAGAGTACTCTTCCTGGGCTATAGAAGGGTTAAATTCTGTACCCACATGACTGTCCATTAAGTAATTATTTACCCTTATATAGGCATGAAAATTTGCAAGATTCCCATGTTCCATCTGTTAGTATGTGCCTTCCAAATAATTGGTTTCTTCGACACTCCAACTATAACTGCATGAATATTAATGCAAGGGGGTTCCAGTACAAGCATGAAGAGTGCATTTTAGATGCATCCTTCATCACAATGGTCTCACTCTTTATATGAATGATCATGTTGTAGAGCCGAGACCACATTGTTATTATTACAATTTTTGGGTGTCTCCAACAGATCAGTCTAATGGTTGTAAAGAATATTGGGATTTTCATTATGAAGGAGGAGTAAAACCTAAATGGATGTGGGCATTTTGGGTATTTCAGACGTTTACAAGAATTCAAGAAAGAGTTATCAGACGATCATATCTATGAAGTTGTCTAGATTTGAAAAATTATGTTTATAATAATTATTTCATTCATGAATTACCGAGTTGATGGAGTCCACAAATGAATTCATTCCATTTGACCCATAGAGAAGATGATATATGTCTCTTGTATATATACCAAATAGCTGGAATTCCCATTCATGGGAAAATGTATACTGAATTCATTCTGCCTACTACACCATGGCGCAGTGCTACTAAAACACCACCACATTCCAATGAATTGGTTAAGATAGTGATGCATTTACCCAAATACAAGAAATAAATCCATCCCATAGTGTGGTTGGAAGCCTTATTAGAACCAACAACTAATAAAGGTCCAACCTGTGGATGTCCTACTATTTTTCCTTCTGCAAATAACTGGGGATGTTCAAGCACATAATTTCCTATAATGGAAATAGGTGATTATATGCCCTGGGGCTATATTGTCAAACCTGATATAGATGCTAAATTACACTTAGCTTCCTTCTTTTATATGTGGCTAAGCATTTATTTTCTTCTAGTAGGTGAATCCGGAGGTGGTGTAAGATCATGGAATTTTTTCATTGCAGCTAAATTGGTAAAAATGAGGTATATTAGGCTAGAAACCCTTGTATTGGAAAAAATTTACTCTCTCATTCTGCATTTATACAATGGGAAGGATCCATTTAGAATTATAGGGCCATTGCATGTATTGTGGGGCTGGATTGCTGCACATTTTTCTTCATACTCAGTGTTGATTTCAGTTAGAGTTCTCAATGGTCGATTTGACCTATTTTTATAGAAAGTTTCTTGTATTCATCCTCTAAACATGAATTATAATGTGGTGCAGAAGACATTGAATGACTCAGGAGAATTATGCTTCTTTCCTTTTGTTAACCCACCAGTTAGAACATTTTTTTATGATGGTAAAGAAAATAATTATGAGATGAGATGTTATATGATGGCATTTAGGGATGGAACGTTGTCAACTAGGATTGATTGTGAAATTATCTGTAAGACTTCCCTTATATGTTTTATTGTTAGTTTAGATTTCTTGAACAATCAAACACATTCCCACCCACATATCTCAAATATGAGAAACACCCAATGGTAGCATGAAAATTAGGGATTCTAACAGATTTAGAAGTATCCAAATGGTCAATTACATTACCTCCACCAGATGAATGGATCAGTTTACAAGATGGGTATAGCAATGATTGGGAATCTTCATATCCTCAAGGGGATTTGACAAAAAGAATATATCCAGTGAAAGCTACAATGATGGTTGCACGTGGAAATCGTGGTAAGAAGTCCAAATCCAGAGATGACATAGAAGTATCAGAGGTTTCATAGACCTAAAACGACTTCTTAGATGGTATACCAGGAAGAAAATGGTTACAGAAATAATACCCCCAATGCATTGGTGATTCAGTAGACTCCATCATACAGTGGTTCATATCCCATTTGTCGAACCCTTTAAAGAAGAAAGGAGGCCTGAAAAATCTCACCAATCAGAAGGTGTTGAATCTCCTCCACATTCAACCACACCAATATTAAATTATGTGATCCCTTCAACCATTCATCATTGGGAGGGTGTAACCCATGATCTTAAGGATGTATGAGCATTATTTTAGCATGGCAGTCGAATACCAAATATTGGTGACATCAAGGAACCTTCATATTGGAATTCAGATAATATTATGGCTTAAGTACAGAAGTATATTACAGAGTTGTAGGCTTTTATATATGAAACTAATGATGAAATCCCATCCTCTAAATTATTATATCATATGATGGACTTAGGAGTACACAAAGTGGTAATTATCAACTGTAAGGAAGAGTGGGATATTTATGTTAATAATGACAATGTATTTTCCTTTTTATTTTTTCCTCAACTCTTCTTTATCATTTATCATCAGTAATCTTTATGAATATGTATTTATGTTGATTAAATCTATAGAAGGATGGTTTGGACCAATTCTTGAATAACCAAATTATGGTCCTACAGGCTCTCCTATTGAAGAAACAAATGATCCTCCCATGTCGCCAGAACATTCTCCAAGAGAAAGAATCGTGACTGGGGTATTATCGACAGATAATCCTCAACCATTACCTCATGTTTCTCTCTCTAAGAGGAGTGTTTCAATCTCTTCCCAAGCTTTTGAAAAAAAACATAATAGAGCAATGAGATTGATCTGAAGTGTTCACCAATGGAGTAAGTATTTATTATATCATTAGGGCATATAACTTCCTCAATACACTCTTGTAACCATGTTTTATCCTCTTGTAGGATTTATGTCTCTCTACTCTCTCAAGGGATTATGATCTGCTTCTTCAAGGTCTAAAAAAGAAAACCCAAGTGAAACTCATGTTCATGTTGATGAATCTAATATTTCATTAGATAAATCATCAAAACATTCGCCTATACTTGCTTCTGGCTCTACTAAGAGAGAGGAAATACATGGAAAGATTTAACACATTCCCCAGTTGCTTCTATCAAAGGATCCTGAAATAATCAACACTGATATTTCTATTGCTTCAAAAGAAAAGAACGAGGATCTATGGAAATCATACACAAATAATGATGTCGAACCAAACATAGAAAGACCTGATGCTGCTATACAAATTGAGGAGCCAACAGAACAAAATGTCAGTGTAGCCAATTTGGGCATCATCTAACGTTTTTTGGATACCTTAAATGGTGAGAATTCTATAACATTTCTGGCCGTATACAATGATATGTTGGACACCCTTAATCCAAATATTGATATTCGTGGTTCCATCAAGGATTTTGGGAATTTTCAGGAGTAATTGTATTGATGTATGTGACACCCCAATCTTCCATAGTAAGCTTCTCTTTGAATAATACAATAGTGTGTGTTGTACACAACTTCGAGTTATAACACACCACAACCAATCAAACTAGCAGTTATGAATAGTAATACCCACTTTTTGAAAATATATAAATTTTATCTTTCACAATGGACTTCATTTTGGGATTCTGAATATCGAAATTATCTTATAGTGAATTTTTTGAATTTTTTTCTGAAAACTTTCAATTATTGATGAATAGCGAAAACACTAAGTTATAGTTTAAAACTGAACATTTAGTTAATTAATAATATTTTATATTTAAATTTATTTTATGTCAAAATAGATACATAATACTGATATAAGTTCAATGAAATTCATTGAAGTTAGTTTATAATAATTTTAGATATCTAATTTTTTTTTGAACTTTTTACCTTCTTTTACCCACCTCCTAGGAGCATTTTCAAATTTACATAAAACATAATTTTACCACTTCTGTGATTTGAATTTAAAAACTCCGAGAGGCAAGATTGACATCATTAATTTAAATGTGGTTCAATAAGATGAAAATAATTTTTGGTGAATAGTAACATTTTACTTTTATTTACAACGGTTAAAAGTAAATTGGGTAATTAAGTGTAAAAATGATATTATTATTACCCTAACACATGTCCTAATTATAATAGATAAAACTAATTCGACCAAAATAACCTTATAAATAATATATGATCCTTTAGGTCGACTTGGATTAGATTATCTCGTTTATTATTATTTAATTCAAAGAAGAGTTGAAAGTGTTAAATTTCAAGTTTAATAAATAAACTATTTTTAATATAGGGTTAAACATAAGATAAATTCTACCATAAATATTCCATAGAAATAGAAAAAGGTATCCTAAATAATGGAATTTTATTTATATTTTTTAGTCATTAAGTAATTTAATTTATTTATGACACAATGATGATGTCGTAATTCCCTAATAAAAGAAATATTAAAATAATAGTTATTATAAATATCCAAATAAATGTATTTTTTTAATTTTCAAAAATTACACTAATTTTATAGGTTAATATGACTTGTAAGGGATGGTTTGATTAATTTTTTTTGAGGTAATAATGCTGTTATGAATTTAACAAAAACAAAATACCATATAGTGTCAAAATTGACATAAAGGTGTCTTTAAAAATATATTATATTATTAATTGATATTCTATTCTAAAAAATATAAGGATCAGAAAAAAGACTTATATATTAATAGTTGTATCATTAATTAACCACTTTGGGTTCTCTTGTAAGTATATAGTAAGTTTAATACCTATATAATATAAAAATACAAAGAGACATGGTTAATGTCAAATTATTTAACTATGAGGTAAATCTAAAAGATAAAGTTAATATATTGATCCAAACCAGTCTAAAACCTATTGGTTCAGTGGTGTTTTATCCATACACACCTTATCCTTTAATAATTAATTTTTGATCAATTATAATTGAATATGATTTTATTATAAAACAATATTTTAGATTCTCCTAAGGTGCCCCTCACCACTCTTAGAAAAGGGAACTTCCCCTTCTCTCAAATTCATACCTTCAAAGCCATTTGGCTCGGCCAAACCCTACCCAAATAACCTCTCAAATGTTCTCCCTTCATTCTAGAGCCCATTCTTTAGTCAGAAAGAAAACCTATAGATCCATTTTGATCAAATCAAAATGAAGAACCAGAAGAAGAGGTAAATATTTCATCACCTCTTTCAATATCCTTTCTTCTTCCACTTCTTATTTCATTGTTATTTTCATTCTAAAATAATAAATCCAGTATGTTTAATATTCTGTGATGATAATATAAATATGGTACAACCATATTCATTATTCTATCCATCATTTGAATAACATGTCACCATACGTGCGTACGTAAGGCTTGCTGTCTCCACGTCATGGTATAATTGTTTTTCAATACATAATTTTTTGTATGGGTATAATAATGATGTGTAATTGATTTAAATAATAAATATAACATGATAATTATTCTATATATAAGATATACCATCCAATTATACATAATTTTAATATCAAATGAATGATATTTTCGCTAGTGCATACATACGAAATACTGTCTCCACGAACGCGATGAGATTCATTCCCCATCATATCAATTAATGACTACTTTTCATTAGATGATTAAAAATAATGATTAAAGTCTTAATATAATTATGAATATTTATAATATACATCTTATCCATAAAAAAACATTACTTACATAAAAAAGCATATAAAGGAAAACGAATCAGTTAACACCTGAATCGACGATAATACTAAGATATTATTGACAAAAAAATGTTAAAAGATCATATATGATATCATATTAATGTATATGATTCCTGTATAATTTAATAACAATTATTTACCCATTATACAGGATGTTAACCAACCCTCGACTGAGGAAAAGTACAAGGTAAGGGTTAATTCTACAATCTCTTTATTATCTGAGGTTGTTTATATGTTATTATCTACTCGGACCTCTTTATCATCCACATCCATTTTTCATAAAAAAAAAACTTCAAAACATTTTTACTATTTCCATGACTATGGGTTAAATATATTTATACCCTTGTTTGACCATCAATGTTTTGAAAGGAATCTTTCTGTCATTTTCCAAACAAGGTACATTATGACATTTTCGACAGAATTTGGGTACAAATGTCATTTTTAACATATACGAGGGGTGCAACTATTTTTTTCCATTATAACATCATCGAAGCTTACCTTTCATGTTTATAATAATATTTTCACAAATAATTATTATCTTTTATAATTACATGACATTTAAATGATTTCAAAATAGAAAAGGATATTTCTCTAAAAAGGTTTTGATTTTATCTATGTCAAAATCCTTTGATGTATGTTAAGCGTATTTGAAGTTGCTTTATTATTATAAAAACATCCATATAGTATTGATTGTTTTTATATATGTTTTATAGTGGATGTGTTACTTTTACACCATTCATGGTTTATGGATAAAGTTTTTATATTTCGTATGCTTGTTTCAATACTAATGATTATGTTATGTTTAAACCTTTTCATATGAGGAATGCATTGGAATTAGTAAGTGATGTGTGGAGCCCGCTATAGCTCCTCAATGCATCAGTAGGTCTCATGATACAAACTATTGAATTGGAACAAGGCCTTGAAAAAATATTATTTGTAGTCTTAGAACAAGGCCTTGACTATGTGGTTATGGAAGTCTTGCGTTATGCATTCCATCATTATAAAAGTGGCTATTGATATTGCATGTGATTATTCGACTAGTATAATATCAATGTGAGTAAGTAAATGGAATTACATTGATTTATATTTTCTATATTATGATGATGTTTATGTTGAAGTGAATTTTCTTTTAGTTATATACATTGTATTTAATTTTTATGCTTATTTATGAATGTTCTTGCTAAATTTTTATCACTACTGAGCAAATGAGCTCACCCCTATCTATGATTTATTTTTCCTAGGATGAGATGAAGTATACAATGACTGACATGGATGGATAGTCTATGGGATCTCAGTGTTGTCTATGGAAACATTGTTGATGTAGTTTTCTATTTTATGATGTAATGTAATCGTTATGAATGTATCTAGTTCTTCCAAGGATACAAAACTAATGGGTCTTTCGAGACTTGATCTTTTCTAATCAAGCCAATGTTATGTGATAATACACTAACTCTAGGATTTTGGGGTCTGGGTGTTATAGTTGGTATCAGAAGAAGTGTAGTACTATAACGACCCAAAAATTACAAGGATATTTTTTCAATAAATACTTTGGAATTTTATGAATCTGTGGCTTCTGAAGGCACTTGATTCTGAGGCGTGGTGTGCCCAAAATCAATTTCCGAAGTTTATCTCGAGTATGTTCAGTAAACGAACGAGTGGGGTTTTTTATCTTTTGAACCTGTTCTTGGAATTGAAACATGAGGGCACTGATGAACTCAAAACGCCGGTAATTGATTAAGAGGACTTTTACCGTAGTTGCGTTTTATGTGGGTTGAGATTTAATATTTTTGGAATTAGTTTAAAATAAATAAAATTGGTGTAGCACAATTTTATTTTAAGGATGGTGGTTATATCCTCCCAAGGGGAGTTAGAGTTAGGGCCCACACCCACATAACTTCCCATGAGAGGATATTTGAGGGGTAGCACCTACACGTGACCTAATCCCTTGAACTTCCCATAACTCTCATAAACCCCCATTAAAATCTCTTGTTTAGTGTTGACAACTCTCCCAATTTTTATGAGACTTATACACCTTCTCTTCTCCCATTAATTGATCCCAATGACATAATTAATAAATTGAATCCCCCAATTTATTAATTAAGTTTTGGAATGTTTGAATTTTAAATGGATTGTGTTAATAAAATAAGAGTAGCTTATTATTTTATTTGGGGGGAAGCTTTCATTGTGTGAAGGGAGAGAGATCTTAAGAGAATAGTTTTTCGTCCCCGACGAAGAACAGCGACTTCTTCGAAGAAGAACGCCAGTTCCACGAAGAATGACGATTCACTTTCCTTTCTCATCTACATGAAAAGTGAGGAGACGTCACATACCCATCAGATGCACTCCGATGTCATCTACAAATCATCACCCCGTGATGCCGTCTTCCACGACGCCTGACGTACAACATCAATTATCGAGGTAGGGGCGTATGTTAAATTTTAATGGATTAAAATTGTGCCTCATTTGTCATTGTATAACATTGATTATCTCGTCCTATTTATATCTGTTAATGTGGAGGGTGCGGGCCGAAGTAACACGGCCTGTCGACCCTCCATTTGACTTAGTTTATTTTCTTTGGAATCAGAATTCGGAAGAGGCCGGTGGCGCAAGGGCCGCCATCACACAAGCAAAGAAAATCTGCTACCAAGCGGGCCGTGGCGGAAGAAACACGGTGATGTAGTACCGTAACGAGAACACAGAGCCGCAGCCAGGGCAGGACGGGGCGGAGGAAGCCAGTGCCATTGCACCGGATATGCGGAAGGAACCGCAGCCCGCTTTGATGGAAGGACCAGGCAGCCCATCGGCCGCTTGTGCTAGAATGCCGACCAGCTCTAGCCGGCAGGTTAGGGAGGGCGGTGTCACTTGGCGCCACTGGTTCGGGAAGCCGGGCCCCCACTCAGACTGCTCGGCCTTTGGGCCAGGACGAGCCTAGCCATGCCAGGACGGGCCGGGCCGTGCCCCGTCGAGCTGAGCTGTGCATTTCTTTGGGCCGGTCCGTCACCCCTGCCGGGTCAGACTTGTCAAAACTGGGTGACCCGACCAGCCAGCCCACTAGGATTAATGGGTCGGGCCCGTTATTCACATAAATGTGAATAACTTAAATACAGCGTATCTGATTGATGTGTCGTCTGTAGAACTAGGATCCTATCAATGAGCCGGTCATTTTTAAATATTCTTGTAGAGTTTTTGAAAACATTGGTAAATGGCTGGTTTTGGAAGGAGCATATTTCCAACTAGGCCCAAAGAACAAAAAACGCCAATATCTCTCAGATCGGGCGTCCGATTGACACGCCGTCTATCGCGTTGAGTTACTTTTGAGGAGACAGAACTTCGGGATACATCAAATGTGGAATTCTTGACAGTTTATGTATCGACCCACTTTACTCGAGGAGCAGACCCTCCCAAAATCGAGCACACTGTGTGCTGGAACCCTAGAGTGGGCTGCGACTGTGATGACTATCGTGATGGGTTCCTCCATTGGTTCAATGAAGATGATGACTGTACTTGGATCATTCTTAGGTTCGACAACTTTGAGGACTGTTCTAGGATCCTACGTGGGTTCGGCAGCGATGGTTATTATACTTGGATCTTACGTGGGTTCGGTAGGGATGACTTTTGTATTGGATCATACGTGGGATCGGTAGATGAGATGATTCAGAGGCTACATGTAAACATATCCACCCCACTTCGTGTGTAGTATACATGTGTGAGCTGAGTCTTGTCTTTCAATCATTATCATTGATGTGATTGACTTCTTTCCTGTGTGGACCGGATTGTGCTTGGGCTCGAAAGTTGGAGTTGAAGTGATATTGATGACTTAATTATATGTATGGGCATATACTTAAGTAGAGTTGGTTGATACATCATGTTTGTATCTTTCCTTTTTGGTTTACCCTTCATGGATTCTGGGAGACCTTCGGGGGTCTTGGGGTCCCTACTGAGCATCGTTATAGTCACCCCTGCACGGAAAATGCCCCCACTACATTGTGTTGGTTGCAGATGACAGACCAAACTGATCGTGGTTGAGGACTGTGGAGATGGATGGTATCTAGAGGTGGACCGCCTAATGGGATGTACACGGAGTGGACGGACGAACCCGAGGTACCGACAAGACTATCTGTACCAACCCTTCAGGTGGGATTCCTGGAGGACGACTTTGTGGTTGCTACATTATTTACAGCTATTGTACTTTCTTTCTTAATGTAATTGTACTTTCAGTTGGGTTTGTATACTGCCCTATTTACTTTCCAGCACTTACTTTTGTACTCAGTTTTACTTAGTTCATACATCTCTTTTGTACTCTGTTGTGTTTGTTTACTTTTATAAAGGAAATGCCATCCCTTTTTACTAGTATTTACGCCTTTGGTGCTAGTCTCCAGCCCCTGGCCTATGGATGGCGGGCATGGGGTAGTCATGGCACTGGCCCCGAGGACGGGTCAAGAAAAATTGGTATCAGAGGAGTCAGTTCTACCGTAAATCTCTGGACTCTGATAATTTCTTCTATGTGAAGCAATAATGTTAAGAGTATTGAGTGTGGTTTTCAGTCCATGGATTCTAGTGTTGGTGCGACAACCGACATATCCATACACCAGGACCCTAACTCCTAATTTCTGACTCAGTGCTTGAAAATACTGATTACATGTGTGTTTCAATAGATTTTTTGTGATTACTTTGTGTTAGATTACCAAGTATACTGATTGACCGTGGAACACCTATTTCTTTTCAGGATGGTCTCATGAAGGCAAACAGCTAGGGTTCCGAGCTACATGCGAGATGGCAGCCCACCGAGTGACCAGTCCTCGGTGCAGGGCCCCATTACAGCGGAGGCACTAGCAGTACCACTACATGCTGATCCACTAATACCACCAGCCCCCGCAGCCGAGAGTGCACACCACCTGAGTGAATTTCAAGAGTTTCAACGACATAGGCCTCCCAGGTTCCACAGAGGGACAAACCCTCATGTAGCCAAGGATTGGATAGAGGCTATCGGCAGAGTCTTCAGATTGGTAGGGACACTAGTGGAAATTATGGTGATCCTTGCCGCGAGTCTCCTACATGAAGTAGTAGGTAGATGGTGGAGGCTGATTCTCTAGGTGTGCGATGAGGCATCACTGCTTTGGATGGACTTCGAGAGCCTCTTCCGCTCGTAGTTTGTTCCAGCCACACTCCGTGCGGTGCACATCGAGGAGTTACTACATCTTCGGTAGGGCAGCATGACGGTAGCCTAGTACTCGGTGAGATTTACCTACCTCTCGCGCTACTCCAGGGACATGGTATGAGACCCATTGTTTCGGGCCCAGACCTTTGAGCAGGGACTAAGTCATGAGATCAGGGCTTTGATGATCTCTCTCAGCTTTCCGACGCAGGCAAGAGTACTGGAGCAAGCACTTCTGGTGGAGAGATTTCTTGCTGAGTCAACGCCAGCAGCGAGACCCACCACACGGTGACATGTAGAAGAGTCCTTTATAGCCGGTGGTATACAGATGTCATAGAGGTCCAAGCGGAACTGTCCATCAGGTGGGAGACCTCAAGATAATGGTTCATATGTATGGGGCACACGAAGCAAAGCCAACCATAAGAGGGGAAGACAGTTCTATGCATGTGGAGGGTAGGGCCAAATGGCTCGTGACTACCCGACCCGCCATGCAGACGAGCAGAAAACAATGGAAGGACCTCCCAGGCAGAGGCAAGGGTTTGATAGTGGCGGTCCGAAGGGAGCATGCAGACGAGGTAGAGGATCTGTCCTAGCAACGAGTGGTGGACGACACTTCAATGCTCTACCACCACCATCGCCCTGAGGTCCACCCCAACCATAGGGAGCTGGCAGACAGGGGCAAGCTCAGCTGCAGGCAGTAGAGGCCTATGGCCATGACACACATGAGAGGATTCAAGGTACTATCTATTTCTACTTCACCCTTTCCCTAGTTCATATAGAAACAAGGGTGAGTCATTCTTTTATTTTCACTACCCTTGTTCGGATCTCAGAGATTACAATGGAGCCATTGGCTCGATTCTTATGGCTAGAGACTCTTATAGGTGTAGACTCGACGATTACGCACTGGTGCTGGCAGTGTGAAATTACTTTAGGAAGCGAGAGCTTCAGGTAGGATCTTCTTTTAGCGGCATCGAGTCCTTAATTTGTCATCTTGGTTATGGACTAGCTATCTACAGTCCATGCCCACATCGACTGTATTAGTTGCAAAGTGCGTTGTGTCCGCACAAACGGGAGCAGGTTCACCTTAACTGGTGATAAGGGAGCCTTTGTAGCGTAGGATGGAATTACACAGAGGAGAGGGTAGCCGATCACACATCAGTTGGCTAGTCTCATCCTAGGAGTGGTTGATGTGTAGAGTCCGAGATTTCCTGTTGTGGTGGATCATTATGCAGACGTTTTTCCTGACGACGTTCCAGGACTACCTCCTCGCAGAGAGGTAGATTTCTACATTGACTTGTACCCTGTGACATCACTAATATCTACTCCAGCATATTGGATGGCTCCCGCTGAGCTTTGTGAGCTGCGAGTACAACAGGAGGACTTACAGGAAAAGGGATTTATCCGGACTAGTGTTTCACCCTATGCTTCTCCAATTTTATTTTCCATAAAGGCAGATGGGATCTTATGACTATGGGTTGACTACCATCGCCTGAATTAGGTGACCATAAGGAACAAGTACCAACTCTAGAGGATTGATGACCTATTTTATCAGCTCAAGGGAGCACATTGGTTCTAGAAGATAGACCTCAGGTCAGGCTATCATCAGCTCAGAGTTCGAGAAGAGGATGTGAAGAAGACGGCCTTCAGGTGGTGGTATGGCCACTCCTTGTTCTTTGTTACTCCCTTTGGCATAATCAACGCACACGCAGTGTTCATGAGTCTAATGTACAGGATCATCATGCCTTACCATGATCATTTTTTCGTAGTCTTCACCAACGACATATTGATCTACTAGACCACTGAAGAGGAGCACACCTACAATTTGGGGGTTGTACTGGATACACTCCAAGAGAACCAATATTATGGTAATCTCTCGAAGTTCCAGTAATGGATTCGAGAGGATAACTTCATGGGGAATGTCATCTCGGAGGTAGGAGTTATGGTGGATCCTATGAAGATTGAGGCAGTACTTTATTGGGAGCCACCAAGGAGTGTGACGGAGGTGAAGAGTTTTCTAGGCCTGGCTGGGTACTATCATAGATTTGTGCCAGACTTCTCCAGAGTTTCAGTACCGCTTTCAGATAAGATGAAGAAGGGGAAACCATTTGTGTGGTCAGATAGATGCTAGCAGAGCTTCCAGGAGCTGAGACAGAGATTCACCAGTGCGCTCATTTGAGGCTACCAGAGGAGGGTGTTGGGTACGTGGTTAACAGCGACTCGTCAGGGAGTGGACTCGGGTGTGTCCTGATGCAGGAGTGGGTAGTGATAACCTATTACTAACATCAGTTGAGGTAGCACGATCAGAACTACACTATCCATGACCTGGTGTTAGCAGCAGTGGTCTTCACCTTCACGATATGGTGGCACTATTTGATGGGTGAGTGCTTTACAGTCTGTACTAACCACCAGAGACTCACGTAAATTTTCTCGCAGAAGTACCTAAACTTGAGACAATGTTGATGACTCGAGTTCCATGAAGACTATGAGTTTGAGATAGTCTATACTCATGGGAAGCGGAATATAGTAGATGATGCTCTCAGCAGGAGATCGGGAATTCAGCTACTTGGAGAGGTGAAAGAGTAGTTATCCGCTTTTTAGATATCCTTCGTGGATAGAGATGGGTAATCTCTTCTATAGTCCCTCACAGTTACTCCTCTACTACTTCAGCAGGTCAGAGAGGCACAACGTGGGGACATTGACTGTGAGACGCGATGTTCTCAAATTACCACATGGTAGGCACCTGATGGATTTTTTGAAGGAGGAGAGCACTTAATCCTCTTCAGGTGACGTACCATGGTACCAGTTTCACTGTAGGAGGAAGTGCTGAGGGAGTTTCACACTTCCCCTAATGCGGTACATCCTGTAGTGGTGAAGATGTACCAGTACCTCAGAGGATAGAACAATTAGCTGGGTATAAAGAAGGATGTAGTAGAGTTTGTTTCACGATGCCTCATTTTCCAGTAATTGAAGGCAGATCACCAGGTACCAGCAGGATTGGTAAAACCATTAGAGGTTCCAGAGTAGAAGTGGGATGGGATATCCATGGATTTCCTGATGGGGATTCCTCGTACATCCAGGGGACACGACTCTATCTGGGTGATCATATACCGACTCACCAAGTCGGCCCTATTTCTTCCGATCAAAGAGAAAGGCTCAGTAGAGAGCATGAGATGCCTCTACGTTTAGGAGATCATATGACTTCATGGTGTTCCATCATCTATCGTCTTCGATCAGGATGTGTGCATTACTTCCTAGCATTGGAAGGGGTTGCAGGAGGCATTTGGGACGCACCTACGCTTGAGTACCTCCTTTCATCTTCAGACGGATGGCCAGACAGAGTGGACCATTCAGAGTCATGATGACATGCTCCGTGCATGTGTCCTTGACTTTGGTCATAGCTGGGAGGATCACCTACCGTTTGTGGAGTTTGCGTACAAAGCAGCTACCCCTCCACCATCGGGGTGGCACTATACGAAGCATTGTACGTCCAACCTTACATATCACCTCTGTGCTGGACTGACCCTCAAGAGTCAGCACTTGTAGGATCAGAGATGGTTCAGGCTACGACGGATAAGTTTCAGATCATCCAGGAGCAGATGAGGACTGAACAGAGCAGAAAGAAGTCCTATGATGATCGGATATAGAGAACACTCAAGTTTGAGGATGGATACAATGTTTTCTTACGATTCTCTCCTCGATGTGGATTACAATGATTTGGTGGGGGAGACAAGTTCTCTCCGTGCTTCATCGGGACTTTCTAGGTCCTAAGAAGAGTAGGTGAGGTGCCTTAACGACTGTCCCTTCCACCTTAGTTGCACCAGGTGCATGACATCTTCCACATATCTCAGCCGAGGATATAGGTGCACGACCTGGCCCACATCATTGATCTAGGGGAGATGGACATCTATTACAGGGCTACATTCACAAAGGTCCCAGTGGAGATCATGGATCGAAAGGAGCGGGTCCTATGTGGAAGGTCGACTCCTCTAGTATGCATTCGTTGGTAGCACTAGAACCTCCAGGAGATCACATGGGTGCGAGAGGCTCAGATGTGTGCATAGCACCCTCATTTGTTTCCTGAATTTTTATTGTAGCTTTACGGGGATTTAAATCCCTAAGGTGTAAGTAATGTAAAGACCCAGAAATTTCAAGGGATTTTTTTTCATAAATTCGTTTAAATTTTATGAGTCTGTGGCTTCTAAGGGAACTTGATTATGAGGCCCTGTGTGCCCGGAATCAATTTATGAAGTTTAGCTCGGGTACATTCAGTAAAAAAATTAAGAGGATTTTCTATCATTTGAACTGATGCTCAGAATTGAAATCAGAGGGCACCGATGAACTCGCAGCACTGGAAATTGCTGAAGGGGACCTTTACCGCAGTTGCATTTTAAGTGGGTTGGGATTTAATATTTGGGGAATTAGTTTAAAATAAATAAATTTGGTGTGGCACAATTTTATTTTAAGGAAGGTTGTTATATCATCCCAAGGGGAGTTAGAGGTGGGGTCCACACCCACATAAACTCCAATGAGAGGATATTTGTGGGGTGGGTCCCACACATTACCTAAACCCTTGAACTTACCATAACTCTCATAAACTCCCAATAAACTCCCTTATTTAATGTTGACAACTCTCCCAATATTTATGAGATCCCTACACATTCTCCTCTCCCATTAATTTATCCCAATGCCTTAATTAATAAATTGAATCCTCCAATTTATTAATTAAGTGTTTGAATGTTTGAATTTTAAATGTCTTGTGTTAATAAAATAAAAGGAGTATCTTATTATTTTATTTTGGTTGGAAGCTTTTGTTGTGTGAAGGGAGAGTGCTCTTGAGAGAATAGTTTTTCATCTCCGACGAAGAATGGTGTCTTCTTCGACGAAGAACACCGATTCCAAAAATAACGACGATGCACATTCCTTTCTCTTCTCCGTGACAAGTGAGGAGATGTCGCTTCCTCCTCAGATGCACTCTGATGTCGTCTATGAATCCTCACCCCGTGATGCCGTCTTTTTGTGATGCTCGACGTACTACATCAATTATCGAGGTAGGGGACTTTGTTCAATTTTAATGGATTAAAATTTTTCCTTGTTCGTCATTGTATAACTTTGATTATCTCGGCGTATTACTATCGCTTAATGCATAGGGGGCGGGCTGAAAGAACGCGGACCAATGACCCTCTGTTTGATCATGTTTATTTTCATTGGAATCGGAACGTGGAAGAGGTCAGCGGCGCAAGGGCCACAGTCGCACACACAATGAAAAGTCGTGGCCAAGCGGGTCGCGGCGGAGGAAACACAGTGCAGTCGCGTCGTGCCTGGAACACGGAGCTGTGGCCAGGGCAGGCCACGGTTGAGGAAGCTGACTTCGTTGCGCCGACTGTGCAGAAGGAACCGTGCCCTTCATCGGGGGCCCCTTCGGCAGAAGGACCGGCCAACCCGTTGGCCGGTCGGGTGGAGCAAAGCTGCGGCACCGGGTGGGTGCTGCGCCAGATGAGTCGTGAGCCGCCCGTGCCAGCCACTTGCACCAGAAGGCCAGTTGGCTCCAGCTGGCCAGTTAGGGAGGTCTGCGCCACTTCGCACCACCGGTTCGGGTAGCCGCCCCCCCTGGACCGCTCGACCAACTGGCTGAGCCAGCCGGGCCGCGCGCAGCCGGGTCGCACCCAGCAAGGCCGTACCTAGACGGGCCACGCCCCTTTAGGTCCGGCCGCGCCCCTTGGTCTGAGCTACGCATTTCTTCAGGCCCGTATGACACCCCTGCTGGGTCGAACCTATCAAAACTGGGTCACCCGACCCGGCATCCCACTAGGCTTAACAGGCCGGGACCGTTATACACTTAAACATGAAGAACATAAACACCACGGGTATGATCGACGCACCGTCTACGGAACTGGGACCCTATCGATGAGGCAGTAATTTTGAGATACTCTAGTTTAGTATTGGACCAATTTGGTAAATGGATGGGTTTGGAATGAACATATTTCCAACCGAGCCCTAAGAATCAAAAATCGAATATCTCTCAGACCGGGTGTCTGATTGACTCGTCGTCTGTCATGTTGAGTTCATTTTGATGAGACATAACATGAAGATACATTAAATACGGACTTCATTAAAATTGATGTATCTAACCCCTTTACTCGAGGAGCGAACCCTCCCCGAATCGAGAACGCTCTGTGCGGAAACCCTATAGCCGGCCACGATAGTGTTGACTACCGTGCCGGTATCCTACGTGGGTTCGACGACGATGAAGACTGTAAATGGATCCTATGTGGTTTCGGTAGTGAGGAAGACTGTACATGGATCATCCATGGGTTTGGAAGTGATGACGACTGTACATGGATCCTACGTGGGTTCGGTAGCGATGGTTACTGTACTTGGATCCAATGTGGGTTCAGCAATGATGACTTCTGTACTTGTATCATACGAGGGTTTAGAAGATGAGATGATTTAGAGGCTACATATAATCATATTCATCCCTCTTCGTGAGTAGTATACATGTGTGAGCTGAGACCTATCTTTCAATCATTATCGTTGATTTGATTGACTTCTTTCCTATGTGGACAAGATTGTGCTTGGGCTTAGAAGTTGGAGCCGAACTGAGATTGATGACTTAGGTATTTTTATGGGAATATACATAAGTATACATGGTTTATACTTCGTGTTTGTATATTTCCTTTGTGGATTATCCTTCGTGGATTTTGGGATACCTTCAAGGGTCTCGTAGTCCATACTGAGTATCGTTATACTCACCCCTACATGGGCAATGCCCGAACTACGTTGTGTTGGTTGTAGATGACAGACAACACTAATCGTGGTTAAGGCTTGTGGAGCTGGACGGTATCTGGAGGTGGACCACCTGGTGGGATGTACACATAATGGAAGAATGGGCCCGAGGTACCGACGAGACTATTTGTACTCACCCATTATGTGGGATTCCCAGAGGACGACTCGGTGGTTGCTTCTTTACTTACAGCTGTTTTACATTCTTTCTCAGTTGTACTGTACATTTAGTTGGGTTTGTACACTAGCCCATTTATATTCCATCACTTACTTTTGTACTCTTTTTTACTTAGTGCTTACTTCTCTTGTGTACTCTATTGTGTTTGTTTACTTTTATAAAGGCAATGCCTTCCCTTTTTACCGAGATTTTCGCCTTTGGTGCTAGTCGCCAACCCCTGGCCTATGGACGACGGGCATGGGGTAGTCACGGAATAGGGCCTGAGTACGGGTCATGACAAGTACAAACATTGGAAACTAGATTTAGATGAACTATGATTAGAGCACATAGACCTAAGATAGAATTTGAGGATTAGTATGTAAGAAATTCCTAGAATTTTAGTATTGTAGAGATTTTGTGATATTTCCTACAAATACATCCTTGTCTAGATACGAGCTGATAGAGGCGGCTCTGGAACAGTTGTACCTAGGGATAAAACCTGAAAACACCGCTTTGATCTAGACTCGAATGAGAACCAGTGCACGAAAATGGGCCTTACTGCACTCTTCGTTACAACACTCCCGGGGGATAGGCTTAGGATAATTATAATTTTCGTTACAAACCATTATGAAGTGTTTGTGAATATATAATTCCTCAAAGATGCAATTTTTCTGATTATGGATTATATCCATTAACATTTCAATTTATTTTAAGTGTTTTACATGTTTGGAATTATTTATTTCGATTCTTAAACAAATATAGTTTATCCCATTATTTAGAAATGGTGCATAGTAAAAGGAATGGAAACTCCCTCAATGAACACAATCCATGTAAGGATTTCCCTCATACTCAATATAATTATAGTGGAGCTGGTGATGCAACCAGTGCTGATCAGCTAATCACCATACTGAGACAACTCACTCAGGTTATGAAAAATAACCTTACCCATATGGAGCACCCTGATCTGTAGCATGGAGCATCAATGTTAGATCGCTTCACGAGGAAACAACGAATAACATCAAATGGCAGTATAGATCCACTTTTAGTGGTCCAATGGATAAATTTTTTATAGAAAATATTCCATGCCTTAGGGAGTAGCGAAAGGGAAAAAGTTGTCAGGGATGTTTACTGCCTCACTAGAGATGCTGATCAATGATGGTCATTGATTTATAATACAAAGGAAGATGATGAAGTATCAAATATGGAATAGAGGAAGTATAACGTAATTTTCATAGAAATTTTTTTCCCTAATGACCATTGAGCAGATATGGAAAGGAAATTTCTGAGTCTGAGGCAAAAGGAGGATGAGATCATCACAAAATATGAAACTAACTTTACAATGTTAGAAAGGAATGTTTTAGATTATATATGTTACACAAGAAGTATGATTAATCGTTTCATTGATAGGTTAAAACCATTTCTATATTAAGCATTAGTCTCACAATCCATCTCATCGTACGAAGATATTGTCCCATGTAATATCAAGAAATGAAAATAATTTTCTAAGTCTTACTCCTTTAAAGCAATGAAAGAGAAGAAGAGATCTTCTGAGCACTCTGGAAATGGAATTAAGTGGATGAAGGGAAATTTTAAATATTCATCCTGCATTAAATGTGGGATGAAATACACTGGTACTTGCCTGAAGGGGATGGGAGTCTGTTAGAAGTGTGGTGAAAAAGGCCACCACGTTAGTGATTGTAAGGGGAAGAAAGAGTATGTCGATGTTGAATAAAAAAATTCCAGAGAAATTGGGAATTATGTAAATGAATTTACTAAGCATCAAGAGAACATATCTCAAAAAAGGCCAAGGGATCAAGGCTAAGATATTTCTATCACTAATGCTGAGGTTGAAGCTCGACAGTCATTGTTTCAAGTAATTTAATGGTTTACTCATGTTTATCCAATGATTTATTTGATTCTGGATCATCGCATTGTTTCATGTATACATATTTTTCTATGAAGAGAATGAAATAACTATGCGTTAGGAAAGGAATGTTCAAATAGAATATGTACTTATTGTGAAAGAATATGTTGATTTATTTTAAGAGGATTTACCTGGACATCCTACAAAACGAGAAGTTGAGTTTTACATTGATTTAATTCTTAGTTCAAGGACCATATCGAAGTCCCCTTATAGAATGGTCACTATGGAATTATTGAAACTAAAGAAACAACTAGAGGAATTGAGTAATAAGGGATTTATTCCCCCTATTGTTTCTACATGGGGAGCCACTGTCCATTTTGTTAATAATAAAGATGGATCTATGAGGTTGTGCATTGACTACATGGAGATCAATGCTATAACAATAATTAATAAGTATCCCCAACCTTGTATTAATGATTTATTTGAACAACTTTATTGAGGTTAACACTTTTCAAAGATTGACCTTCGATCATGATATCATCCGTTTTTTGTGAAGAAGGAAGATATACTGAAAACAACATTTTGAACCAGATACGGGCATTACGAGTTTATAGTAATTCCTTTGGATTTATGAATGCACCCTCTATCTTCATGTATCTAAAGAATAGAGTTATCAAGGAGTATCTTGAGGACATTGTAGTGGTATTTATTAATGATATCTTGGTATACTACAAAAGTTAAAAAGATCATGAAAATAAAATGTGCATTAACCTGAATACCATTAGAAGACATGAATTATATGCAATGTTTAACAAATGTGAATTCTAGCTTCAGGAGATATCTTTTATTGTCCATATTGTCTCTAAGTATGGAATCTCTGTTGATCCTTCTATGACCAAGGAAATCCATGAATGACCAGCACTGATGAGTATAACTGAGGTATGCAGTTTTATTGTTTTAGCAGGTTATTATCGGTGTTTCAACAAGAATTTTTCTTGATTGGATAACCCATTAACAAAGCTCACATGTAAAGGGGTGAAATTTGTTTGGACAAAAGAATGTGAAAATGTTTTGAAGAATTTAATAGAAGATTATTCAATGCTCTTATATTGACACTGCCAATGGGCAATGATGGGTTTGTTATTTATATTGATGCATCAAAGAAATGACTCAGTCGTGTCCTTATATAGAATGATAGGGTTATTGCCTATGAATCACGACAGCTAGAAATTCATGAGAAAAACTATGCTACTCATGATCTTGAGTTAGCAGCTTTAATATTTGTTTTGATGATATGGAGACCTTATCTCTATGGTAAAAACCGTGATATTTATACTGATCACAAGAGTTTGAAATATATTTTCTCACAAAAAGAAATAAACATGATGCAAAGGATATGGTTTGAACTAAAGGATTATGATTGCACTATACACTACCACCCGGGGAGGGATCATAAGGTGGAATATGCATTGAGTAGAAAGGATCTTGGAGTTTTGAACAATATTATAGTTGAAAATGATTCTATATACATGGATCTAGCAAAGAAGGATATTTAAGTAGCAATGGATTGTTAAGCATCAATACTTTTTCGAATGGTTTTCAAACCATCATTACGAGAAAGGATAAAGATATCTCCGGATGATGAGGAGGAATTTAAAAATAAGATTAAATTTGTGAATGATGGGATATTGATCGACTTCGTATATGAAGATGGGATTTTGAAATTTGGGATAGGAATTTGCATTCATAATATAACTGATCTGAAAAGAGATACTTTGGATTATGTATCTATCTCCAATTTCTCTATACTCCCTGGGAATACCAAAATGTATAAATATTTGAAGGAACATTTTTGGTGGGACAACATGAGGAGGGAGATTATTTATTTTCTGTCAAGTTGTTTGGTTTTTCAACAAGTGAAAGTTGTAAGGCAACAACCTGGAAGAGTCATGAAAACTATTCCCATACCTGAATAGAAATGGGATGATATCACGATGATCTTTGTCAGGGGACTACCGAAGACTCTTTTAAGGAACGATACAATATGGGTCATTGTTGATCATCTTACCAAGTCAACACATTATCTTATTATAAGGGATGATTTACCACTTGAACGTTTAGCATGACTATATATTAATGAAGTTGTAAGAATTCCTAGAGTACAACTAAGATTGTTTCTGATCATGATTCCCATTTTACATCAAAATTCTGGAAAAGCCTTTAGAAATCCTAGGATATTGAACATAGTTTGAGCACTTCATACCACCCCCAAACTGGTGGACATTTTGAATGGACTATTCGAACCATAGAAGACATGTTGAGATCATGTTCAATTGACTTTCAAGGTATGTGGGATCAATATTTACCTATCGTAGAATTTTCCTATAACAATATCTTCCCTTAAAGTATTAGGATGGCACCATATGATGCGGTATATGGAAAGAGATGTCGCACACCATATTTTGGGATGTTTTTTGGTGAAAGAAAACTCATAGGCCCCGAACATGTAGAGGAATTGATGGAAAATGTGATGGTAATCCAACCCAACATCAAAGCAGCTCATAGTAGGAAGAAGAGCTATGCCGATAACTGATGGAAGGATTTGTAAATTTATGTAGGATATGAGGTTTTCAGGAAGGTATATCCATGGAAGGGTGTTATACATTTCGGTAAGAAAGGAAAATTAAAACCCAGGTATATCAGACCTTTCGAAATTCTAGAATGAATTAGAGTTGTAGCTTACTATTTGGAAATTCCGCCAAGTCTTTCTAAAGTTCATGATGTGTTCCACGTATAACTATTGAAAAAATACAGGCTGAACCAACGCATCTTCTCACAATGATGAATTAGAAATAGAACATGATCTGTCTTATTCCGAAGAGCCTGTCAAGGTTCTTGATAAAAGTGAACAAGTTTTGAGAAACTAGATGACTCATCTTGTAAAAGTTCAATGGAGAAACCATAAGATAGAAGAGGCAATGTGGGAACACGAGTAACTTATGATGATGAACCACCAATGTATTTTTTTGTAGTAATACTCTAGAAATTTCAGGGAAGACATTATTTGATGTAGAGGAGAATGATATATACTAAGATTCCATGGTACGCTTCTCCTTGAATAATACAGTAGCGTGTGTTGTACACAACTTCGAGTTCTAACACACAATAACCAATCAATCTAGCCGTTATGAATAGAAATACCCACTTTTTGAAATATTATATATTTTATCTTTCAAAATGGACTTCATTTTTGGATTTGAAATATCTTAATTAGCTTAGGGAGAATTTTTGGTATTATTCTGAGAACCTTCAATTTTTGATTAATAGTGGAAAACAATGAGTTATTGTTTAAAATAGATTTTGTATTTAAATAATTATTTATTTTAGTTAAATTTATTTTAGGTCAAAATAGATACATAATACCTATATAATATCAATGTAATTCATTGGAGTCCATTTATTATAATTTTAGATATACAAAAATTTTATTGAACATTACACCGTCATTTACCCACCTCATAGGAGCATTTGCAAATTTACATAAAACATAATTTTACTTCTTCAAAAAGTTGAATTTCAAAAATACAAGAGACACAGTTGATATCACTATGTAAAATGTGCTTCAATAAGCTGAACATAATTTTTGGTGAATAGTTACTTTTTACTTTTATTTATCATGGTTGAAAGTAAATAGGGTAATTAAGGGTAAATATGATATTATTATTACCCTAACACATTCCAAATTTTATTGGATACATGTAATTCGACCAAAAACATCCTTGTAAATAAAATATGATCATATTGTCCCATTTGGATTATATTAGGACATTTATTATTATTTAAATAAAAGAAGAGTTAAAAGTGTTAAATTCAATGTTTAATATCTAAACCATTTATAATATAGGGGTAAACATAAGATAAATTAGACTATAAATATTCATTAGAAATATAAACTGATTTCCTAAATAATAGTATTTTATTTATATTTTTTAGAAATTATATAAATAATTTATTTATGAAAAATGATGATGTAGTAATATTTGTAATTAATGAAATATTCAAGTAATTGATATTATAAATATCCAAATAAATGTAATTTGATACTTTTTATGAATTCCACTAATTTTATAGTTTAATATGACCTGTTAGTGTTTGTTACATTAATTATATTAAAGTTAATAATTCTTTTATGAGTTTCTCAAAATCAAAATACCAAATAGTGTCAAAATTGAAATAATTTTTAAAAAAAACAAATATTATATTATTAATTGATATTTTATTCATAAAATTCTATCTTTCAGCCAAAAGATGTATGTAATGTCATGTGTATCATTAATTAACTATTTGGTGTTCTCTTGGAAGTATATAGTATGATTATTAACCATATAATATAAAAATACAAAGAGACATGGTAAATGTCAAACTATTTAACTAAGAGTTAACTCTAAAATATAATGTTAATATATTGACCCAAAACTGTCTAAAATGAATTCATTGAGCGGTGTTAGACCAATCCTGACATTTTCCATTAAATAACTTATTTTTGATCCATTAGAAACCGAAAATAAATTTATTCTAAATTAATATTTCTATCTTTTCCTAAGGTGCATGTCACCCCACTTATAATAGGGCGCTCCACCTTCTCTATAATTCACAACTTCATAGACATTTTCCACAGCCAAAATCTACCCATATTCCCTCTCAACTATACTACCTTTATTCTAGAGCCCTTACTTTAGTCATAAAACCAATATAAGGAGCCCTTTTGATCAAATCAGAAGGAAGAACCCAAAGAAGAGGTAAATTGCTCATCACCTCTTTCAAGTTCCTTTATTCTTCCACTTCTTCTATCATTGTTATTTACATTCTAAAATAATAACTCTATTATGTTATATATAATTTTATGTTATTATAAATATGTTACAACCATATTCATTATTATATCCATCTTTTTAATGCCATTTCACCATACATGCATACGTATGGCTTACCTTCTCCACATCGTGGTGTAATTATTATTCAATACATTATTATTCGGATGGGTATAATAATGTTGTGGAATTTATGTAAATAATAAATATAACATAATAATTATTATTTATATATGATATACCTTCCAATTATATATTATTTTAATATCAAAAGAATGATATTGTTGCTCGTCTGTACGTACGGATTACCTCTCCATGAACGCGATGAGATTCATTCCCCATCACATCCATTCAAGAAAAATTTTCACTAGATGATTAAAAATAATTTTTAAAGACTTAATATAATTCTAAATATGATTAAGATACATCCTATCCATAACAATAATTACATACATAACAAATAATAAAAAGGAAAACAAACCAGTTAAGACCTGAAACCACTATAATACTAAGATATTATTAACAAAGAAATGGTAAAAGATCATATATGATATCATATTAATGTATATGATTCATGTATAATTTAATAACAATTATTTTAGCATTATACACGAGTTTAACCTACCATCGACAAAGGAAAAGTAC
Organism: Viscum album; assembly: GCA_963277665.1. Lineage (NCBI taxonomy): Eukaryota > Viridiplantae > Streptophyta > Magnoliopsida > Santalales > Viscaceae > Viscum > Viscum album. The sequence continues at coordinate 879,805,665 of OY728129.1, read as the reverse complement.
CAGGTATGTTTTAATTTTACAATCTCTATATTATTCGAGGTTGTTTATACGTAATTATCCACTAGGACCTCTTTATCATCCACATCCATGTTTCATAAAAAAAATATTTCAAAACATTTTTACTATTACCAATAATGTCGGTTAAAGACATTTATACCCTTGTTTGACCTTCTATGTTTTGAATGGAATCTTTCCGTCATTTTCCAAACAATGTATTTTATGAAATTTTTGATAGAATTAAGGTAATAATGTTTTTTAACTTATACGGCAGGTGTGACTATTTTCCGCCTTTATGAAAATGTCGAAGCATACCTTACAAGCATATAGGAATATTTTAAAAAATAAATGTATTCTTTTATAATTAAATGACATTTAAATGATTTCAAAATAGAAAAATATATTTTTCTAATTTTTTTTTTCATTTCACCTAAGTCAACATCCGTTGATGGATTTATGATTTTTTGGAGTTGATTTATTATGATAAAATACATCCATATTTTATTTAAGGTTTTGTGATAAGTTTGACTATGGATGTGTTATTTTTACATCATTCATGGTTTATGGATGAAGTATTGACATTTCGTGTGCTATTTTCAATAGGATGGTTTCTGGATGTTTAAACCTTTCATATGAGTAATGCATTGGACATAGTAAGTGACGGGTGAACCCCGCTATAGCTCCATGAGGCATCGGTAGGTCTCATGAGACAAACTAGTTTCTTGGCACAAGGCATTGACAAAATCTTATTTGTAGTCATGATAGAGGGATTTTACTATGTGGTTATGAAGGTCTGGCATTATGCATTCCATCATTATGAAAGTGGTTATTGATATTGCATATGATTATTGGACTATTAGAATTTTCATGTGAGCAAGTAAATAGAATTATTCTGATTTATATTTTCCATATTATGATGATGTTTATTTTCAAAAGGCTTTTGCTTTAGTTCTATACATTTCCTTAAATGTTTATGCTTATTTATGAAAGTTCCTAATATATTGTTATTCTTATTGAATATCTAAGCTCAACCCTTTCTATGTTTTATTTTTCCTAGTATTCGATGAAGTATATTATGACTGATCTATAGGGATAGTCTATGGGATCATAGTATTGTCTATTTAAACCATGTTGTTGTAGTTTTCCATTTTATGATGTAATATAAACCTTATTAATGTATTTAGTACATCCAAGGCTATTAAACTAATCGGTATTTCGAGACTTGATCTTTTGTGATCATGACAATTTTATGTAATAATGCACCGAATCTGGGTTTATGGGATCAGGACATTACAACTTAAGTACTTATTATTGCTTTTACCATATATAATTGTTCTTCAAATTGGTTATTAACATCAAAGTTCACCTTTTCAGCTTTATCTGCAGAAAATGTTGCAAATGCTCTTCATGAACAGGGTATTTCACATTATCCTTCTGCTGGAGCTAGAAAAATACCTACAAAGGATCTTCATCAAGAGATGATCCAGAGCCTTCAAATATAATAACTGAGGAAACTCTAGGAAATTCCCGTTTTCAAGAAACATCTGCTCAAAACATTGAAGTTGAAAACACAGGGGATGAATCCAATCAAGTACATGACTTATTATTGGGTAAATATAATCAACTATCTGAATCATATTTGGTTTCTCCATTTGAAACTGATAATGACCTTGATTTATCATTATGTTTATAATCTCCTACCACATTAGGTGAAGATTCTACTGTCCCAAGAGAAGTAGAAAAAGGTAGATCTTTAAGCGATCTGTTTCCAAAATACATTTTACCTCATGGAAGTGACTCATATTCAGATTTAGAGATGCAATATGCTTTTGGAATGGCACATAAGAAGTCATGGTGGAATATCAGAGGAATAATTACTGATAATCCTTTAGATGAACTGTTGTCCCATTTTTTCATACCCCTAGCATTATTTTGTGTATTGGGATTTGGGGGATTTAATTATCGGCCAGTGTATGAAACCATAAAAGAGTATATTCATCAACGAGATAAGGAGTGTAAGCTGAGACATGATTTTGAATAGGTAAAATGACTCATCAATATTGAGGGATTTCAAGCTACAGTAGTTGAGGTGGAGGCAAATCATAATAATAAATACATCAATATTAGCCAAAAAAAATAAAAGAAACCACGAAGGAGTTGTTATATCTTCATCAACAAAAAGATTCTGTTCATAACAAGATTGAGAAGCTGAATACATCATTGGGAGAAATCCAATTAGAGGGGATAAATTCCAATTCAATAACTAAAGAGGTACTTCGTTAGGTAGAGGAAGTTGGATTTGCTCAGCTGTCAAGACTTCAACAAGTAGCTGATAGGGCTTATGAAGTCTTCCAACAAATGAAAATCCATGTTGAGAGTTTATTCTAAAACATGATAAAGATGTTCCATTTTATGGATGGACCTCTATTTTCATATGAATGAAATAATTTTTTTCTTCAGCCATATAAGTCTTCATTCATGTTTTTCATGATTGCAATATGAAAGGAAAATGATGTTAATGACTCCTTTATGTTAAACATCCATTTTTTTAATAACAAGAATGATGTTCTAAAAATACTCTTCTTAATACGAGGGCCCAAATGATAATAATTTGATTGATTTTAGGATCATATATATAACCACACAAATTTGGCATCTTTTGAATTTTTTTATTGTTCAATACTACCTAAATCATACAAAAAAGTACGTTTAGTGAGGTGGGGCTCGACTTTTGATTAGAGTTCCCTTCATAGTTTCCCAATATAATGAGCACCAGGTCGTTTGTTATTGATAGTTTAGATTCATGCATATTGGACTAAAAATGGATAATATTTAGGGTCATAAATAGCTTTGACAATAAATTTTGAATTTAGATCCCAAAAAAACTCTGTGGCTATTAATTTCATTAATATTCATTAAATATTTATATGGGGAATCTTGAGTCATGATTTTTATGATCACCATATTTAAAACCTGTATCATCATAAGGGGTGTCTTTTCCACGAATGATGTTACCATAATTGGAAAAACTCGTTTTGGGAGCTGTATTATGTAGGTCAAACTAAGGCATATGCTACATAGCCAAATAGTGGTATCTTTTGTCTGAAAGGCCTATTATGTAAGAAACTTAAGTAAGGCCTCTTAAGGGCTCGTGTCACATAGTAATGAAAAAGAGATCATTACCATTGAACATTTTTCTATTGATAAATATGGGAAAATAAGATTTGGGTGACTCAAGAACACAGTAGTTGGTTTTTCCAAAGAAAGGTATTTTAAAAATGAAAAATGGTTATTTTAGAAAAACAGAAGTCATGAATAGGAAAACCGTTTCTATAAAAATTTATTGTTTGAGTAATGGATAAAATTTATTAGAAAGGGGAATCTATGATATCAAACTATGTAGTTTTAAATCTTGTAGTGAGGATGTTGTATTGTGATGTTTAATGACTTACAGTGAGGACATTGTATTGTGAAGTTAAAAGTCTTTCATTGAGGACATTGTACTATGTAGTTTAAAGTAATATATTGAGGACATTGAGTGGATTTAATTTATGGTTTGTAGTTCTGACCAAAGGTATGGGAAATTTTTTTCAATTTCATGATATTTTGTTTGGAAACATACTATCGTATTCAGGTATGGAAGGGAAAATTGTAAACTGTGATTTCATAATTTTTGGAACCGAGGAATGATATTGGAAAGAGAGCTAAAAGAATTAGAGGAAGAATTTTCCATGAAAAAAGTTACTATTACTTAAAAACCCCATTATGGAGGTTGTATTATGTAAGAAAAAATAGGGCATCTGCTACATAGACATATAGTGGCATCTTTTGACGGATAGTGTTGTTATGTAGGAAAATTATGCAAGGTCGCCTAATGATACATGTTTCACTATTAGTAAAGAGATCTCTTAGAAGTTTAACGTTATATTTATAAAAGTCGAAGAATGTTTATATAGATTAATATTTTCTGAAACATAGAGTTTTGTTTATGGAAAAAGGTAGCAGAATATGGAAGGGGTATTTCTAACCAAATTTTCCAATGAATCAGAGGAATAAGAATTTTATGAAGGTCTGACCCAAAAGTAAGAGATATGGTGTCTGTAGTTTTAGGTCATATATATAGGACCAGAAATGGAAACAATATTTAATATGTTCCCAAGTGATTTCAAGGATAGTTCATAGTGCATCAAACACATGGAGAGGGAAATGTGTAAACCATGGTCTTGAATATTTTCAAATTTTGAGAAAGGTAATGGGATAATTATACTTGAACGACATTTTTAATATACATATTCTTGTATATTGATTTAAAATATTATAGGGGAAAAATATACTATAACCAAGAATGTTGTTACCATTACTTGACAAACCCATTATGGTGTATGTATTATGAAAGGCCAACTAGGGCATATTCGGTATATCCAAATAGTGGCATGTACTGATCGATAGGAATGTTATGTGGGAAACATATGAAAGGCCACCTAAGGGCATGTGATACGTAGTCAGGAAGAAGAGAACATAGATATTAAAAACCATGTTACCAGAAACCGTAAGAAAAAATATGATTATTTTAAAATATTCAAGATTAAGAGTATGAAATAGAGAAATTGATTTAGTTCAATGCATATGAGAAATATTTGAACCAGTATTGTCCATGAGTTTGAAATCCTGTACATAGATTTGACTCATATGTAAAATGGATCCTTTTTTGTTTCCTCGAAATTTAAATGGTGAAATGCAGTTTTAAGGCATGTAGTGAGGACATTATACTATGTAGTTTTATGTTATACAGTGAGGACATTGGTAATCCCATAAGAAATTAAAATACCTTATTTATATAAATAATCTATATACCTAATTTCTAAGACCACGTGAGTTATTCTAGGTGTGAGAAACAAGGATCATTAAGGGTTTGTTTTACAATGCAAAGGTGATGGAAATGAAGAATAGGGGTGTTATATTTCCAGGTAGTTTAACGTCATGCGGTAAGGAAGATAAAGATTTGCTGTAAAAATGAAATTCATATTGGAACTGGATTAAGGGATAAAACCCAAGTGTCACTATATGTCTTGTTGGGGAATGAATTAAGTCGTACATAGTTCTTTTTAAACATTTCCTCTTCAGACTTGATTCTTATACAATAAATAATGGTTTTTTTATCGTGGACGGACACAAGATTTGAGATCTAGCCATCTCTATGTATATCAAAATAGATGAGAATTATGTCACACATAGTTATTTACACAATAATTCCTCACGCTAATCGAGTTTGACATGAAGAATTGGGGCTTTTGACACGTTCTGAGAGAATGGTAAATCTTAAGACATAAAATAGTTTAAAAAAAATCATATATCTTAAAGAAACACTCTATATAGATCTGATTCCTACATAAGAGGAAAAAAGAAAATAATAAATTTTTTTTGGTAATAGCTAGACCCAAAATTTGAAATTTAGGCATCTTTAAGTATCACAATGAAAATGAGAATCATCCCATACTTAGTTCTTAAAATAAGGTCCCAATGCAGATATGACTCAGGCATGCGGAAAATATGAAATCATGTGCCACTAAGGAGTAGTGATGATGTCAATGATTTTTTCTATGGAAGCTTCTAACTTCAAATATAGAAAATATTAGTTGTACAAATGATATCATGCAGTTTAACGTCATGAGATGTGGATGAAGATGCTACATGATTTAACATCATGCAGCATGGACTCTTATGGTTGATATGCAGTTTAATGTCTTATAACTAGGACATGGGTGTGGTTTAGTTTAATGTCTTGCAGTAAGGAAATTGTTCTGTGCATTTTAAATTCCTATAGTGAGGGTGTTGATGAATAATTTCGCTATGTATTTATTCAAGAATATCGCAATGGTTGGAGTTCTAATGAGTTCTCCATCCATTGAGATTAAGGAATAAGCTTCATTTTGATAGACCTTATGTATGGAAAATGTTCATTCCCACTTTGGTTCAATTTTTGGAGGTTTCATTCCTAGTATCTATAGAGACTCGAATGTTGACATACATGGACATTACATTAGTTTTTCAGAATACTTAGTACATAACAAAAACACACACACAAGGACCGTAATAGTTTAGTGTCTTTGGAAACTCGGAATATAATCTTCTAATCATGGTGAAAGATCTTCAACTTCTCCATAAGGATCTTCCTTTTTTACCTAAAACCTTTCTTTATATCCTGGGGAAAAGAAAACATAAAAGGGTGACCTCAAATGCTCAGTAAGGGTAAACAAAAGAAATATCAATCACATCATTTACATAAGAACATAACTTTTGGAAATCTTAACCTGCAAAAGATATCATAATTTCATAACATGGGATAAATCATAGTAGTGAAATGTAATCCAAATAATCATAATGTAAAACATGAAACTTTGTGGCATACACACATAATCATAGAGAATCATTTCTTATTAGTCAAGACTCATTGCCAAGACTATCTTAGTGGACAATGTCCATTTCTGAACTGAGTTCACTATGCGTTTCAGTCCTGTTTCACTGAACTGGTTTAACATGTCGTTCCAGCCATGTCTATCTCAAGAGATATAAAAACTTTACCCAATGCATTGGAGCTAGATATTGGTCCCACCCTTCTCATAATGATACCATTCTTATGTGGGCCACAAAATCATAAATCATACATCATTGCAAAACCCATGTAATAAAAATGGGAATCTTAAACATCGTGACATCATAAAACAATTCATATAAGATAAAGGAATTGATAAAAATAATTCCATCACAACGTAATCAAATCAATGTAATAATTGGGATAGAAACAGAACCCTATATTATCATAGATGGAATATAATTTTGATAAAACACTTGAACTCCATTCTTGAGGAAAATATCCTTTCTACTTCAAAAAACATTTTTCCTTTCTTAACATGTCATTCAATTTTAAACTAAAATATGTTGATGAAAAATAAACTTGAAAACTTTTAATGGAAGCTTCTTGGAAATAATGTTTTAAAAATCCATTCATGTCATATAAGTTAAAAAAACATTCTTCTCGTATTTTTTTTCTGAAAAGTAAAAAAGTACCTCGCATGAAAAACGACAAAAGATTCCTTTAATATCTTTTACTAAAAACTCACCGAAGTGTAAAATTATATTTTAAAAATTGTATTTGGATGGAAAGAATATTACATATTGAGGAAACATGGATGTGGATGATAAAATAAACCCCAGTAGATACCAAAGTTTAAATAATCTCGGATAAAATGAGATTGTGATATTTTCCCTTACCTTAGATCTGATTTGCTTCTTAAGTGTCAGAAACTCTTGTATAATGATTTACATAATGTCATTGACTTATTCCAGAATCATACTCATTGTTATGATATCATATATGGTTCACTTATGACTTTATTTTTCCCGTTCTTTTGTAAATTCCATGTTAAAGAGCGTTTTGGGTAAAATTGTTTCATTTGTTGTCCGTGTTTTGACTTGTAATTATTCATATGATTATGTAGATCATGATTACGTAATTACAGAATATAAAACATGATTTATATATAACATATATTCAGAATATACATATATATAACAGATCAGTAAATGGAAAGAAATACACCGTTCATGGAGACGGTGGGTCGTACGTATGCATGAACGCTGTTTTCATTTCCTTATTTAGTTGAATGGAATTAAGTAGATGACATAAATATATATACACATAAATCCAGTATCATTACTATGTCATATATTTCATGATTACTTATTATATATACTTTATAATCATTCATGAATGGTTAACGTGGAGAATGAATCTCATCGCGTCGTGGAGACGGTAGTCCGTACGTACGCACGAGCGATGATATCGTTCTCATGATCATGGAATTGTATTGAAGTGTATGTATACTATTTCAGAATAAATATCAATTCACAATAATCATATATAGTTATTATTTACACCATTATACCCATCCATGTAAGGTGGTTGTGGAAAATAGATTACACCACGGCGTGGAGACAGTATTCCGTACGTACGCACGCGCGGTGATTTCATTTTCCATAGGATGGATAGATGGTGAAATAGGGTAGTTTCATACTTATAATAAAATATCAGTATATGAGTGATACAGATTTTTTTACTTCATAATGAAACAACCTAAGAAGAAGAAGTGGAAGAAGAAATAAAGTTGAAAGAACCGGTAACAGACATTACCTCTTCTTTGAAGTGTCTCTTTGAGATATCCGTTTAGGGCACTAACATTGGTCTTTGAGGAAGACAAGAACCTCTAGGATGTTTCTATGGAAGTGGAGAAGATAATTTTTCATGGGTTGGCCGAGCTTGAAGGCTCAAAGTGGTGTGAGGAAGAGAGGGAGGAGGTGCCCTTTTATAAGGGAAGAGAGGGGCACCTTTGGAATAACTAAAAATATTATTTTATTATAAAGCCAAATTCTGTTTTTAAATAGCTCAAAATTGATTTATTTATAATATATGGTGGGGATGGGTCTAAATAATCTCATCCAATAGAATTAAGACAAGTTTAGGTTCCTATTTTATCCTTATCATTTAGATTTAACATTAAGTAAAATAATTTTACTTTTACCGTGTCTTCTTCTGTTCTTATACTATAAGGTTAATAAACATACTATAAGAAGCCAAAAGAACCCCAAGTTGTTTATTATTAATATATATAACCTTATATAAGTAATTTGGTCGAAATCTAAATTTTTAGGAATAAAATAACAATTACTAATATAATATTTTTTTAAAAAACTATTTTATGTCAATTTTGACACTATTTAGTAATTGATTTTTGTGAAACTCAAAACAGAATTATTAGTTCGAAACAAGTTAATTAAATAAATACTAACATGTCATAGTAACCTAGAAAATTAGTGGAATTCATAAAAATTCTAAAATTATATTTATTTGGGTATTTATAACATAAATTATGTCAATATTTTATTAATAAGATAATTACTGCATCATCGTTGTGTCATAACTAAATTAAATTATTTAATGTCTAGAAATTACAAATAAAATACCATTATGTAGGAAATAGTTTTAGATTTCTAATGAACATTTATAGTTGAATTTATCTTATGTATGACCCTATATTAAAAATGATATACTTATTAAACGTTGATTTTACCTATGTTAACCCTTCTTTAAATAAATTAATAATAAGTGTCCTAATCTAACCCAAGTGGGCCTCAATGGTCATATTATATTCCTAAGGTTGTTTTTGGTCGAATTACACTTATCCAATATAATTAGGACATGTGTTTGTGTAATAATAATATAATTTTTACCCTTAATTACCCTATTTACTTTTAACAGTGGTAAAAAAAGTAAAATGATACTATTCACCAAAAATTATTTTCATCTCATTGAACCACATTTTAAATACTGACATCAACCGTGTCTCTCGTATTTTTGAAATTACACTCACAGAAGCTGTAAAATTATGTTTTAGGAAAAATTCATTTTTTTTAACTACCACTTAGTGGTTTCAATATTCATAAAAAATTGTAAGTTTCCAGAAAATTACCAAAAATTAGGCCTAATCTATATTTGATATTATGAACTGAAAAATGATGTTTATTTTACCAAATTAAAAACATATCAGTTGCATTACTTAATTTAAAAATTAATTCCCGTCGTCAAAATAAATAGTGTGTTCTTAAGAGATAATAACTATCAAAAGATTGACACTTGTTTATGTCTTGTTTAAATGTGAAATTACATCCAATGACCAAAATTGTATTAAATTGTAAAAATATATTCTAAATATAATTTAAAACCAATCAAATTAATAATTTATCACTATTAATTATTTCTATTAAAAAGGTTGTTTTTAATTAAAATTTAGTAATTTTCACTATTCATCAGAAAATGAAAGTTATCCGCAAAGTACCAAAATTTCACCGTAAGATAATTTTGATATTCCAAATCCAAAAATGAAGTCCATTTTGAAAACTAAAATTTAAAAAATTTCAATAAGTGTTTATTACTATTCATAACGGCTAGTTTTAATAATTTTTTAATAGCATATTGTTGTTTAGTGAAACTCGTTATTGCGTACTGCACACGCTATCGAGGAAGGTCACGATTGTGTGTAATGCAAGGAATGTCAAGGATGTGTGTTGTGCAAGCTCATGTTTTTGTAGCGTACAACACAAGACATTAATGAAATTAAAAAGAATATTTTTCATAAAATCTTGGGGTGTTACATTCTACCCCCCTTAAAATGAATTTCTCCCTCAAAAATCGTTGGGGTTATAAATTGTTTAGTACTCGAATGTTTCTTTAATAGAAACCCACATTGTAAAAAGGAATACCAATACCAATCTTTAAAAACCAAAGTATGAAACGAAATGGTTACCCAAATAAACTAATCACTGGGTTTCCACATAGATGAAAATATGGATATGGAAGAGAAATCTAATCATCATGTTCTGATGGAGAGTGGTTGAGAACATAGCTATGGAGAATCCAGCAATCCCAAAGCCATAAATTTGTGATGATCTATGGTACCATCTGATTCATCAGATATAAGATCACTTGGACAACATTTTTGTTTTTCAAGATCATTTCCCTAAAGTTGATGAAATTGGAATTAGAAGAAATACTTTTGTGATTTTGGTATAGTCTCACCGTTAGTCGCTATTTGGAAAATTTCCACTTCATCTCTTAAAGAAATGAAGTTGAATTTTTCATTCATGATGTGTTAGCAGATCATGTGATAGAATGATGGGTCATTCCATTTGTCTCAAACAAAGGATTAGAAAAGTTATCAAAACTTACATAAGTCCATCTATAGTGAGATTAATCATATATGGTTCCTAAAATGGACTTATACTTATTATATCATACTGCTTAATATAATAAAACTAGTTTCAACTAAATAGGGACTTCTTGTATGCCAGTGGCAGTTGATAAAGGCCAGTCGCACTTCGGTTGTGGGTTCGATTCCCACAGCCTTGTCCGACGCGATGTGTTGTCGCCCGTCCTGGTGGTTTTCCTTTTTCTAAAGATATATTACTATAACATCCCATCAATAATATCGAAAAAAAGTTATATCCTAACTTATGTCCAACATAATCCATTCCAATCTTTAGGCTTATCTAAAATACTTCGGTCCAAGATCATAGTATAAAGAAAATCATTACTTGAAATGTCACATAACAATCACGTGAATACCATCATTTATCCCCCATATATCATATGATATATCTTGTTGCTCAAATTACAAACATGTGAATACCTTAATCATGTATTCTCTTGAAGAATGAATACCCATTGAACCATACTGAAAACATGAATGCAGTAAAAAGTTATCTCTTTCCACATACCAAAATCAAAAAATTATATATACTCAAACAATGATATAACCTTTTCCTTATATCAGTCATGAGCTCATGAATACGGTCAAACATTTCATTTTCTCGTTTTCCCTTCATTATGTGCATAACATATTTTTTTCCAAAAATATCTCAATAACATTCGATGGTTACCGGTTGTAGAGACCCTAAGCTTGACGTACATGGACATTACATTACTTTTGCGGAATACTTAATACATAACAAAAACAGACACACAAGGACCATAATAGTTTAGTGTCTTTGGAAACATGGAACATAATCTTCTAATCGTGGGGAAAGATCTTCAACATCTCCCATAAAGATCTTCCACTTTTTGTTTCCTGACATAAAACCTTTCTTTTGATCCTGGGGGAAAATAAAACCTAAAAAGAGTGAGCTCAAATGTTCAGTAAGGGTATGCATGGATAAAATAAAACATACCATATAAATTGGAACTAAAAAAACATGAACATAATGTTTAAAAATTTAAAATCTTGGGTAACAACATAAAACATGGAAGTACATAAGGCATAGATCATAATGGAACATAAACCATGATAAAATAGCATGGGAATAAAACATGTAATTGTGGCATCCATTAAGAACATGTAATGATTTCCATAGTAGCCAAGGCATTGCTGCCAAGACCATCTTAGTGGACAAAGTCCCATTCTGAATCGAGTTCACTCCTCGTTTCAGTCCTATTTTACTGAACTGGTTTAACCTGCCGTTCTAGCCATGTCTATCTCATGAGATATAAATCTTTACCCAATGCATTTGAGGGAGATATAGGTCCCCCCCATATCATAATGAAATCATTCTTACTTGTGCCACAAAAAACATACATCATTCATAATAACCCAATAAACAAAATGGGTTTCATAAACATCATTCCATCATCACATAATCCATATAAAAGAAATGGATATCATTTCATAATAAGAGAAGTGAAACCATTTAAATCATAGAGTCATGATACTTGAAACAAACACATATGAAATAATGTCATCTTAGATGAAAAATGTTTTGATAAAATACTTGAAAAGAAATCTTGAGGAAAATATCCTTTCTTCATCAAAATCAATTACTTTTCACAAAACGTCATGCAATTTTAAAAGAAAGAGATTTTTTTTGAAAACAGTAATGAAATATTTTTGAGGAAGCTTCATGAAAATAAGGCTTTAGAAAACCGTAAAAATCAGTTCGTGTCGTAGAAGTTAAAAAAACATTCTTCTAGTACTTTTACCGGAAAAGTAAAAAAAGTACATCGTAACGTAAAGAAAAGAAAGATTCCTTACATACCATGTAGTAAAAGTCCAAAATGGGTAAAAATTACTTTAATCATTAATGAAAACATTTTTTTAAAATTTGTACATGGTTGATAAATATAACCCCAGTAAATACTTACGAATAAGCAATCTCGGATAAAAATGAGATTTGAAAAATTATCCCTTACCTTATGTCCGATGTTCTTCGTATGTATCCATACCTCCTGTATAATGATTTAAATAATGTCATTGACTTATTACAGAATCATATTCATTGTTATGATATCATATATGGTTCACTTATGACTTTATATTACCTGTTCTTCTGTAAATTCCATGTTAAAGAGTGTTTTGGGTAAAATCATTTCATTTGTCATCCGTGTTTTGACTTGTAATTATTCAAATGATTACCTAGATCACGATTACATAATTCCAGAATATAAAACATGATGTATATATAATATATATTCGGAATATACATATATATAATAGATCGATAAATGGAAAGAAATACACTGTTCATGGAGACGGTAGGCCGTACGTACGCATGACTGCAGTTTTCGTTTACTTATTGAGTTGAATGGAATTAAGTAGATGACATACATATATACATAAATCCAGTAGCTTTATAATGTCATATATTTTATTATTATTGCTTATATATACTTTATAATCATTCTTAAATGGTTAACATGGAGAATGAATCTCATCACGTCGTGGAGACGGTAGTCCTTACGTACGCACGCACGATGATATCATTTCCATAATTATTGAATTGAATTGGAGTAGATAATACAATATATCATAATCAGTATGATGTGATAATAACTATGTATAGTTATTCATTACACCATTATACCCATCCATGTAAGGTGTTGGTGGAAAAACAGATTACACCACGACGTGGAGACGGTATTCCGTACGTACGCACGCACGGTGATTTTGTTTTCTGTAGGATGGATATAAGGTGAAATGGGGTTGTTTAATATTTATAATATCAAATCAGTATATTAGTGATACTGATGTTATTAATTTATAATGAAACAACTAAATAAGAAGAAGTTTAAGGATAAATAAGCTTGAATGAATCGGGAGAAGAAATTACCTCTTCTTCGATACGCCTCTTTGAAACCTCATCTTAGGGCATTAAGATTGGTCTTTAAATTATACCAGAACCTCTAGGATGTTTCTATGGAAGAGGACAAGATAATTTTTCAGGGTTTGGCCGAGCTTGAAGGCTCAAATTGGTGTGAGGAGGAGAGGGTGGAGGTGCCCTTTTATAAGCTAGGAGAGGGGCACCTTTGGAATTCATAAAAATATTAATTTATAATAAATATAACCCAACTTAAAAACCTCCAAAAACGACTCCTATTCGAATATTATATGAGATAGGGTTGTAATATCATCAACCAATCAAATTTAGACATGTTTGGATCTTATTTTAAACCTTATCATTTTGATTTATCCTTATTTAATCTATTTAAGTTTATTTGTGGTAATAAAACTCTAAATTTAAAATTATAACAAATAATCACATATTTGTTGTGAATTTTCCATAATTGTTTACTATATAACATTATAGACTATATAAATTTAAATTAATTTTTTTTAAAATTTTTGTGATTTTTAAACAATTTTATAATATGTTTTTTTATAAAATAACAATAGTGTCAATTTTGACACTATTAATTTATTTGAATTTAAATAAAATATATATAGAAGAAATGTTTGAACTAAAAGCATTAATAGATTCATAAAATATGTATCGGTAAAATTAGTTTATCACATTAAATAGTTCATATAATATTTATTTTATTATTTTTAAAACCATTTATTTGGTTTATCTCTTAATAAAATAATTACTACAACATTTTTGTATAATTATTTAATATATGGATTTGTTGCATAAATACTAAAAATAAAATCCTATGATGAATATAAATCTATTAACCTTCACAATAATACTTTTACTCGAATTTATCATCTTAATATCACAATATTTAAATTTTTATATTTATTAAATTATGATGGTGACAACTTTGGCAAAATTTAAAATAAAATAATATAAGTGTCATAATCACTTTTATAAGGATCCAAACGGTTTTATATTAGGTCATTGGATGATCAAGGTGTATATATACACTACCAATAGGTTTCGGTCTGGTTTGTGGTCCTTTTAATGGGTATTATTATTTTAATAAAAACTATATTACTTATTTTCCACTTAATAAATAATTTCTATATCATTAATGTATCACCATTAATGACAATTATTTAATCCATAAAAATTATAAATAAATTATCATGATGTAGATACTTTTATTATATTTATAGAGATTATTCATTTTTGAAGTTTTATGAAATTTATCACTAAACTAAAATTATTATACTTATAAGATTTAAGAGAGTGACATGTTGTAACTTTCATTGGTTTTAATAATAACTAAATTATTTTCATGTTCAAAAGTCCATAAAATGAATCTAATCCGACCGTTAGTTGATATGGGTTTTCTTTTAGCCATCCAATTGAATTTTGGCATGTGTTAGGGTAATTTTTTTATATTATATTTACCCTTAATTACCTGATTTACCTTTAACTATGGTAAATAAAATTTACCGTAGTTACTATTTATAATTACCAAAAATAAAAAGTAGACCAATAACATAATATGGACCCAATAATTCCAAATATGTAATCCATTTTGTCAAATTCAATTCACAGAAGTTGCAGAAATTAAATTAATATTAATCTCGTTGTCGAATGAAAACGGGTTTTTGTTTAAAACATTGCAAAAGATTGAATTGATTTAACATATGAATTCAATGTAAAATCAATGATAATGACATAAATTATATTAAATGGTAAAAATATATTCTATTTATTCTTTAAAACCATTAAATATTATAATTTAACCATATAAATATTACGATTAGAAATTTTGTTTTTCAATAAAATATAGCGTGTTTTTACTATTCATCAAAATATGAAAGCTACCACAATAATACGAAAAATTTATCCATAGTAAATTTTTATTTCATGATTCCAAATAAGAATATTATTTTGTCAAATTGAACTTATAAACTTTTCAAAAACTAGATTTAAAGTGGGTGCGTCATCAAAAGGCGGCAAAACTGCATTTTTTGAAAAAAATACTTATTTTACCCGAAAAATTTATTTGGTTCTTATACCATGTTCTAGAAAATGTTTAAGATGAATAATAATGTTATAAAATTCAAAATTTACTTAATACTATTCATAACGGCTAGTTCATAATAATATTATAATAATATATCATTATTTAGTAAAACCCGGTATTGCATAAAACACACGCTATCGAGGAAGGTCGCGATTGCATGTAATGCAGGCCAAGTCAGGGTTGCGTGTTGTGAAAGAATCCATCATTTTTTTTATAACAGAATCCAACCATATTTCATTTATACATTGAATATATATATATATACTCAATGTTGCGTAGAATAACTATTATCAAAATTTTGTGTAACACGATCCAAGAATAGTGTTGCGTATACTGCAACCTAATACGGTGTTGCGTATAGCGCAAGGTAATCTTGGTGTAGCATACAACACAAGATATTAATGTAATTAAAAGAATATTTTTCATAAAATCTTGGGGTGTTACATTCTACCCCCCCCCCTTAAAATGAATTTTGCCCTCGAAATTCGTCGGGGTTATAAATGGTTTACTACTCGAAAGTTTGTTTAATAGAAACCCACATCGTAAAAAGGAATACCAAAAAATGGCTTAAAAAACTAAAGTATGAAATTTAATGGTTATCCAAATTAATTCATCACTGGGTTTCCACGTAGGAGAACATAGGTGAAAATATGGATATGGAAGAAAAATATAACCATCAAGTTCTGATGGAGAGTGGTAGAGAACATGGCTATGAAAAAGCCAAAAATCAAAATGCTATTGATTTGTGATGATCTAAGGTACCATCTGATTCATCGGATATAAGGGTACTAGGACAACATTTTTTGTTTTCAAGATCATTTCCCTAAAGTTGGTGAATTAAAAGAAATACTTGCATGATTTTGGTACAATCTCACTGTTGTTCGTGAATTGAACAATTTCCACTTCATCCCTTAATGAAATGAAGTTGAATTTTTTATTCGTTATGTGTTAGAAGATCATGTGATAGAATGATGGATCATTCCATCTCTTTCAAACAAAATGTTAGAAAAATTTATAAGTCCATATTATGGTTAGATTAATCATATATGGTTCCAAAAAATGAACTTACACTTCATATATCATACCGCTTAATAAACTAAAACTAGTTTCTACTAACCAAGGACTTCATGTAGGCCCGTGGTAGGTGATAAAGGCCTGTTTCACTTCGATTGAGGGTTCGATTCCCACAGCCTTGTCCGACGCGATGGGCAGTCGCCCGTCCTGCAGGTTGTCCTTTTTCTAAAAGTACATTACTATATCATCCCATCAATAATATCGAAAAAAGGTTCTATCCTTAAACAATACTAACTTATGTCAAACATAATCCATTCCAATCTTTAGTATTATCCATAATATTGCAGTCCATAGTCATATTATAGTGAAAATGATTACCAGAGATTTCATATAAGAAGAATTTTAATTCCATCGTTGATCCCCATATATCATAAGATATGGCTTGTTGGTCACATTACAAACATTCGAAGGCCTTAATCATGTATTCTCTTGAAAAATGAATACCCATTGAACCTTAGGAAAAACATGAATGTAGTTAAAAGTTATCACTTTCCACATACCAAAATCCTCAAAATTCTATATACTCAAACCATGATATCACTTAGTCCTTATATCAATCATGAGCTCATGAATACAATCAAACATCTCATTATCTTCTTATTCCTTCATTATGCGCATATCATCTACTTTACAAAAATATCTGAATAACATTCCATGGTTACTGGTACCATTCAACATATACTTTCAAATACTTTTAGGAAAAAAAATAGTGTAACAATCCTTAGATGATTCTTTATTCCATAGTACCATTAACCATACAACATAACTCTCGATAAACATACAATCATTCCACTACCTTCTAAAACATCTGACTGAGCTTCAACAATTCTTGTAGCTCATATATCATTTGTAGTATCCTCATCATCATCCTCATAAATACTATCCATATAACCATGCTGATTCACTTCATGAGAGTTTCCATTATGGCATTGGTTTGCATAATGCCCGTACATTCCACATTTAAAACATCTAATCATTGTTGATGTCATAGCAATAACATTATCCTTGTCCATGGTGTTAACTGAACCTTTTCCATTGCACTTACTGGCTTTGTGTCCTTCGTTTCCACACCCAAAGCATCTTCTAGTTCTTTTGAAACAATCTCCCTGATGCCTCTTCCCACATGATTTACATGAGGGAAATTGAACATTCTTTCCTCTATAATCATCATGAAACTCCATATTTCTATTATTATCTGAGTCGGGAAACTTACCAAAGTTGAGATTATTGATCATATTATGAGATTGATGATTAGGAATAATAACGATGTTTGGAATTCCAGATCCCGTTTCATTTGGTTTCTCATGAAGAAAATCATTCCATTGTCCATCATATCCTCCATTATCATAAATCATCCTGTTTCCAGCCATTTTCTAAAACCCAAAAAGAATAGTGTGAGAGGAAAAAATCATGCTAGGGAAAACAACATAGTAAAGGGGGAGCACCCTCAGTATATAACATTTTAGGTTAAATTCTAAGATCGTTACTATAGCTCTAGGACTATATCTTATACGTATTCTTATCCTTAGGTACATCCCTAGACTTACCTTAGAAATATCTCTAGGGATCTCACTAACGTTTTCGCATCCTAGTTTCCAAAGTTTGACTAATTCTCCCTCTGATACCAACTGTAGAGACCATAATATTGATATACATGGACATTACATTACTTTTGCAGAATACTTAATACATAAAAAAAACATACACACAAGGACCGTAATAGTTTAGTGTCTTTGGAAACTTTGAACGTAATCATCTAATCGTGGTGAAAGATCTTCAACATCTCCTATAAAGATCTTCCACTTTTTGTTTCCTGACCTAAAACCATTCTTTTGATCCTTGGGGAAAATAAAACATAAAAAGGGTGAGCTCAAATGCTCAGTAAGTGTAAGAATGGATAAAATAAAACATACCATATACATTGGAACTAAAAAAACATGAACATAATGTTTAAACATTAAAATATTGAGCAACGACATAAAACATGGAAGTACATAAGGAATAGATCATAATGGAACATAAACCATGATAAAATAGAATGGGAATAAAACATGTAATTTTTTCATCCATTAAGAACTAGTAATGATTTCCATAGTAGCCAATGCATTGCTACCAAGACCATCTTAGTGGACAAAGTCCCATTCTGAATCGAGTTCACTCCTCGTTTCAGTCCTGTTTTAATGAACCGGTTTAACTTGTCATTCCAGACATGTCTATATCATGAGATATAAATATTTACCCAATGCATTGGAGGGAGATATATGTCCCACCTATCTCATAATTAAATCATTCTTACTTGTGCCACAAAAAAACATACATCATTCCTAATAACCCAATACGAAAAACGGGTTTCATAAACATCATTCCCTCATCACATAATCCATATAAAAGAAATGGATATCATTTCATAATAAGAAAATTGAAACCATTTAAATCATAGAGACATGATAATTGAAACATACACATATAAAATAGTGTCATCTTAGATGAAAAATGGTTTTGATAAAATACTTGAAAAGAATTCTTGAGGAAAATATCCTTTATTCTTCAAAATCAATTTCTTTTCACAGAACGTCATGAATTTTTAAAAGAAATAGATTTTTTTGAAAACTCTAATGAAATCTTTTGGAGGAATCTTCATGAAAATAAGGCTTTATAAAACCGTAAAAATCAGTTCGTTCCGTATAAGTTAACAAAACATTCTTCTCGTACTTTTGCCGGAAAAGTCAAAAAAGTACCTTGTGACGTAATCAAAAGAAATATTCCTTACATTCCGTGTAGTAAAAGTCAAAAATGGTTAAAAAGTACTTTAAACATTCACAAAAACATTTTTAAAAAAGTTGGACATGGATGAAAAATATAACCCCAGTAAATACTTACGAATAATAAATCTTGGATAAAAATGAGATTTGCAAAATTATCCCTTACCTTATGTCTGATATGCTTCGTATGTATCCGAACCTCCTGTATAATGATTTAAATAATTTCATTGACTTATTACATAATCATATTCATTGTTATGATATCATATACGGTTCACTTATGACTTTATATTACTCGTTCTTTGGTAAATTCCAGGTTAAAGAGTGTTTTGGGTAAAATCGTTTCATTTGTTGTCCGTGTTTTGACTTGTAATTATTAATATGATTACATAGATCATGATTATATAATTACATAATATAAAACATGATTTATATATAATATATATTCAGAATATACATATATATAATAGATCGATAAATGGAAATAAATACACTGTTCATGGAGACGGTAGGTCGTACGTACGCATGAACGCTGTTTTCGTTTCCTTATTAAGTTGAATAGAATTAAGTACATGAAATACATATATACATAAATAAAGTAGCTTTTTAATGTCATATATTTTATAATTATTTCTTATATATACTTTATAATCATTCTTAAATGGTTAACATGGAGAATGAATCTCATCGCGTCGTGGAGACGGTAGTCCGTACGTACGCACGAGCGATGATATCATTTCCATAATTATTGAATTGAATTGGAGTGGATGATACAATATATCATAATCAGTATGATGTTATAATAACTATGTATAGTTATTCTTTACACCATCATACCCATCCATGTAAGGTGTTGGTGGAAAAACAGATTACACCACGGCGTGGAGACGGTATTCCGTACGTATGCACGCGCAATGATTTTGTTTTCCGTAGGATGGATAGAAGGTGAAATGGGGTTGTTTCATATTTATAATAACAAATAAGTATATTAGTGATACTTAAGTTATTAATTTATAATGAAACAACTAAATAAGAAGAAGTTGAAGAAGAAAGAAGCTTGAAAGAATCGGGAGAAGAAATTACCTCTTTTTCGATACGCCTCTTTGAAACCTCCTCTTAGGGCACTAAGATTGGTCTTTAAAGTAGACCAGAACCTATAGAATGTTTCTAGGGAAGTGGAGAAGATAATTTGGCAGGGTTTGTCCGAGCTCGAAGGCCCAAATTGGTGTGAGGAGGACAGGGAGGAGGTGCCCTTTTATAAGGGAGGAGAGGGGCACCTTTGGAATTCTTAAATATACTAATTTATAATAAATCTAACCCCACTTAAAAACCTCCCAAACGACTCATATTCGAATATTAGATGAGATAGGGTTGTAATATCATCAACCAATCAAATTTAGACATGTTTGGATCTTATTTTAAAGCTTATCAGTTTGATTTATCCTTATTTGATCTATTTATGTTTATTTGGGGTAATAAAATTCTAAATTTAAAATTATAACAAATCATTACTTATTTTTTGTACATTTTCCATAATTTTTTACTTTATAACATTATAGACCATATAAATTTAAATTAATAATTTTTAAATATTTTTGTGATTTTTAAACAATTTTATAATGTGTTATTTTTATAAAATAAAAATAATGTCAATTTTGACACTATTCATTTATTTGAATTTAAATAAACTATATACAAGAAGATATGCTCGAAATAAAAGCTTTAATAGATTCATAAAAGGTAGTATTTATCTATAAAAGTAGTGTATCACATTAAATAGTTCATATAATATTTATTTTATTATTTTTAAAACCATTTATTTGGTTTATATCTTAATATAATAATTACTACATCATTTTTGTATAATTATTTAATATAATTATTTGTTGCATAAAAATTAAACATAAAATCCTATGATGAAGATAAATCTATTAAATTTCACAATAATACTTTTACTCGAAATTATCATCTTAAAATCACAATATTTAAATTGTTATATTTATTAAATTATGAAGGTGACAACTTTGGCATCATTTAAAATAAAATAATATAAGTGTCATAATCACTTTTATAAGGATCAAAACGGTTATATATTAGGTAATTGGATGATGAAGGTGTATATATACACTACCAATAAGTTTTGGTCAGGTTTGTGGGCCTTTTAATGGGTATTATTATTTCAATAAAAACTATATTACTTATTTTACACTTAATAAATAATTTATGTATCATTAATGTATCACCATTTATGACAATTATTTTATCCCTAAAAATTCTAAATAAAGTATCATGATGTAGATAATTTTATTAGATTTCTGGAGACTATTCATGTTCGATGTTTTATGATATTTATCACTAAATTGAAATTATTATACTTATAAGATTTAAGAGAGTGACATGTTGTCACTTTGTTTGGTTTCAATAATAATTTTATTATTTTCATGGTCAAAAGTCCATAAAATGAATCTAATCCGACCCTTAGTTGATGTGGGTTTACTTTTAACAATCCAATATAATTTTGACATGTGTTAGGGTAATTTTTTAATATTATATTTGTAAAGACCCGCAAATTTCAAGGAATTTTTTTTTCTTAATTTTCTTTGGAATTTTACAAGAGCGCAGCTTCAGACCGCACCTGATGCCGAGGCCCGGTGTGCCCGGAATCAATTTCCGAAGTTTGGCTCGAGTACGTTCAGTGAACGGACTAGCGGGTTTTTCTATCTTTTGAACCGGTGCCCGAAATCGAATTCTGAGGGCACCGATGAAATCGCAGCGTCGGTATTTTCTTAGAAACGCCTCTTCCGGAGTTGCGTTTTCTCAACCGTGGTTTTTAAAATTTTGGGCTTTAAGTCGGAAATAAAATAAAGGTTGTGCGACAACTTTATTTTATTTCACTTAAGCTGCTTGGAAGTCACTTGGAAGCCACTTGAACTGAGTTAAAGCGGATAGGGTGCTATCCGGAAATACCCTACCCCTTGGTAGGATATTTGTGAGGTGGGGCCCGCACGAGCTCCGCCGTTTCTTTCGCTAAGTAACGCACCCGCGAAAACCCGTCAAGTAACTGAAAAGTCAACCGACGCGTTTTCCTTAATTCTTAACAGACCATTTAATTGGGCGGTTTATTTCGTGAATTAAATGGGCTGTTTCATTCGTTGAATTAATTCAACGAATTTAATGGGTCGTTACTTACGCGTTTGCGTTCGTTGGCAAATTAATAAAATAGACAAACTTGTCTATTTTGGAGGATTGCCATCGTTGTGCGAATTTTCTGAGCCTCCACTCTCCTCGCGAAGAACACGAAGAATGCGAAGAACGCCGGCGACCGGAATTCGACGACGCACACCGTGATCTGTGACGTCGACGAGCTCTACCCGCGACGTTCTTCGGCGACGCCTCTTCTTCCGCGGCCGATCCTCATTCGGCAACTAAGGTGAGGAACGGATCGTTTAATTCTCCCTTTTCATTTCAATGACAACGGATTTAATTAATTAAATCCGTTTGTTCTAGATCCGGAGATCGTCGGCGCGACGTTTTTCCCGTGGTGCGACGAATGTCTCTTCCGCGACGACGTGACGATCCCCTCCTTCCGCGACGAGCGATTCCGCGACGACCTCACGTCCGAGGGCGACATCGAGGTAGGGATTTTATTTTTCTTGGTGATTCGTTCCCGTGATCTAATTCTTTTTAATTAAAGAACCAAACTTGAACAATTTTAGTTTTGGATAAAATTGTGGCTGCCTTAATCCCTCCCGATGATTTTATGACTAATGCGGAGGGTGCGGATCTAACGATCAAGACCCGGCAACCCTCCGCCGATCTTTTTGTTGTGTGGATTTGGCGGACGACGACGAACCGTGCGGCAGGGGCGATCCGTTGATCCCGCAGTGAAGATCGGCCCCCGGGAGGAGCTATGGCGCAGACAGGAGGAAAAACGGGCCACCGGAGCAACTCCGGCGGCCCGCGGAAGGCGGCTGCGGCGGCGAACCGCCGGACCGCGTCCGCGGTCCGGCCCCCCAACACGCGGGCCGCGTTCCTCCAAGCCGCGGGTCAAACCCGCGGCGGTTTCCTTCGGCCGCTCGGTCGAAGCCGAGCCGGCTGGTCCGGTCGGCCGGGCTGCGCCCAGGCCGGACCGGACCCGGCCTAGCCGGGTCGGGTCGACCTGGTTCGGCCGACCCTGGGTGGTTCGGGCCGGGTCGCCCCGGGCCCTGAACCCCGTTTTCGGGCCCTCTTCGGTCTTTTGCCCATATCTTGGGCCTGGGACCTCCGATTGACGAACCGTTAGCGGCTACGTGATCCTTGGATCGAGACGGTCATTTCGATATATTAAACTCAAGGTTTCGGAAGACTTTGGGTTCGGCCGGGTTGGTTCGTACGCGAAACCAACCGGGCCCTCGGAGCGGAAACACTCATAACTTGAGCTACGGACGTCCGATCGACGTACCGTCAGCTGTGGTAGTTTCCTATAAGTGAGACAGAACTTTTGGCATACTCCGCCCGAGGTTTGGACGCAGTTGGAGTACGGTCGGGTTGGTTTTGCCTTAAAAACCAACCGGGCCCCTGGGACGAAAATGCCAATAACTCTCAGACCGGGCGTCCGATTGACGCGCCGTCTGTTGCGTTGAGATCCTGTTGTCGATACGGAACTTTTGGATACATCAACTTCGGACTACGTGTCAGTTGATGTATCAGCCTCTCGGCTCGTGGAGCGGACCCTCCTAAACGAGCTCGCTGTGTGCGGGAACCCTAGTGCTGGCTGTGACTTCGACGACAGAGCAGAGATCCTCCGTGGACTGCGACGACGACAGAGCAGAGATCCTTCGTGGACTGCGGCGACGACTGTGCAGAGATCCTCAGTGGACTGCGTCGACTACTGCACTCAGCGATCCTACGTGGATCAGTGTTACAGGTCCTGTGTGGGCCCGATCCTATGTGGGTCCTTACTACCGGTTCTGTGTGAGCCACTGCCTACAGGTTCTGTGTGAGCCCGATCCTGTGTGGGTCTTTTGCGGGGGTTAGTACCTATCGATCCTTCGTGGGTCCGACGACTTAGATGGATCAGTGATCATCTTTGACGTCATCTGAAAAAGTATACCTGGTTGAGCTGAATCTTATGTTACTCTCCTTTGTGGATTGTGTTGAACTATCCTATGTGGATTTACTATTTACTATTTACTCTCCCTGGTGGATTTGAGTCTTGCTTTCCTGTGTGGATCTAGTTGACCTTGAGCTCAAAAGCAGAGCTAGAAATGGGGACTTAGGTATATGTATGGGCATATACCTAAGTCGAGTCAGTTGTTTCTTCATGGTTGCCCCTTTTTTGTGCTATATCCTTTGTGGATTTCGGGAGACCTTCGGGGGTCTCGGGGTCCTTACTGAGTAGTTTATACTCACCCCTGCACGGGTTATGCCCGCACCTTGTTGTGTTGGATGCAGACGACGGACAACGCTGATCTCGGTTGGGGCGTGGAGCAGGACGGTACCTGGAGGCGGACCACTGGGCGGGACGTTCTCGGAGCGGACGTGGGACCCGAGGAGCCTGGAGGCTATCTGTACCCACCCTTCAGGTGGGATTGCCAGTGGACGACACGAGGCCGCCGTCTTTTCTTCAGTTGCTGTTCTTTACCTTTTCAGTTGTACTTTCAGTTGGGCTTGTATTCCGGCCCCCTTTTCTTTTCTGCACTTGGTAGTTACTTTCCGCTTGCTGACTCTGTGGTGGTTCTTACTTATAAAGGCAATGCCTTCCCTGTTTACCGGGATTTTACGCCTTGGTGCTAGTCGCCAGCCCCTGGCCTATGGATGGCGGGAATGGGGTAGTCACGGCACGGGCCCCGAGGTCGGGTCGTGACAAATTTGTATCAGAGGGGTCGGTTCTACCGCAGAATCTGATCGTCTTTTCTTCCTATATGAAGCAATAGTGTGTAGTGTATTGAGTGTGGTTATCAGTTCAGGGAGCCCAGTGTTGGTGCGGCGGCCGACGTATCCGTACACCAGGACCCTGACTCCTGATTTCCGACTTAATGCATGAAAACATTGATTGCGTGTGTGTTTCAAGTTTTCCTTGTGATTACTTGTGTCATCTCACCAGGTATACTGATCTGCTTCATGAAATTCTCAAGTTTTCCTTGTGATTACTTGTGCCAGCTCACCAGGTATACTGTTCTTACTGTGGTGCTCTTGTTCTCCTTTTCAGGATGGCCCCGCGACGACAGCCAGCTAGGGTTCCGAGTGTAGGGCGCGACAGCAGCCCACCGAGCGACGAGGCCTCGGTGCTGGGCCCTTTGCCAGCAGTGGCACAAGCGGTAGCTTTACCCGCCGAGCCACCGATGCTACCAGTACCAGACGCTGACGATGCACGTCGCCTCAGGGCACTGTATGAGTTTCAGAGCCAGCGACCGCCCAGGTTTCGCGGTGAGGCGGACCCCCAGGCCGCCGAGGACTGGCTAGAGGCGGTGGTACGGATCTTTAGGCTAGTGAGGACACCATCGGATCTCATGGTGATTCTCGCGGCGAGCCTCCTGCAGGCGGCGGCAGGACGATGGTGGAGCTTGATGCTCCAGGTTCACGATGAGGCATCCTTGCTCTGGACGGACTTCGAGAGCCTCTTCCGCTCTGAGTTCGTCCCGGCCACCCTCCGAGCGGTGTGCATCCAGGAGCTTCTCCAGCTGCGCCAGGGCAGCATGACGGTCGCTCAGTACGCGGCGAGGTTCACTGACCTATCTCGCTACTCGACTGACATGGTACGAGACCCCTTCTTCCGGGCCCGGACCTTCGAGAAGGGCTTGCGGTAGGAGATTCGGGCGTCGCTGATCTCCCTCAGCATTCCGACCCAGGCAGGAGTACTGGAGCGAGCCCTCCTGATCGAGAGCTTCCTGGCAGAGCCTTCTTCAGCGGCGAGACCTAGCGCAGGGCGGCAGGTAGCTGAGTCTTCGGCAGCAGGTATCCGACGGATGACTCTCGGGTCCAGGCAGACCAGACCCCCACGCAGACGGCCTCAGGACACCGGCTCAGCAGTGCGGGGCACACAGCGGAGTGCCAGCCTTCCGAGAGGCAGGCAGTGCTACTCCTGCGGCGTGCAGGGTCACATGGCTCGTGACTGCCCGACTCGCCGACCAGAGGAGCAGCAGACGGTGGAGGGGCCACCCAGGCAGAGGCAGAGGGTCGACCGTGGTGGTCCGCAGGGAGGAGGCAGACGAGGCAGAGGAGCTGGCCGAGCAGCAGGTGGTGGGCGACGCTTTCAGGCTCTACCCCCACCACCACCAGGAGGGCCACCTCGACCACAGGGAGCCGGCGGGCAGGGACAGGCCCAGCTCCAGGCAATGGAGGCCTACGACCCCGACATGCCAGAGATGATTCGAGGTACGATCTGTGTCTATTCCACCCTTGCTGCAGTACTTATAGACACAGGAGCGAGTCACTCTTTCATAGCCTCTGCCCTTGTTCGGAGCTCGGAGATTCCGATTGAGCCGTTGGCTCGATACTTACGGCTAGAGACTCCTACGGGAGCAGACTCGACGATTACGCACTGGTGCCGGCAGTGTGAGCTTACTCTAGGAGGCGAGAGCTTCGGCTGGGATCTCCTTGTAGCGGCGTCGAGGCCTTACGACGTCATCTTGGACATGGATTGGCTATCCACGGTTCATGCCCAGATCGACTGTTTTAGGCGCAAGGTGCGATGTGTTTGCACCGACGGGAGCAGGTTTACCTTCACCGGCGAGAAGGGAACCTTTGCAGCACATGATGGACTTCCGCGGAGGAGAGTGCAGCCCATCTCTCATCAGTTGGCTAGCCTCATCCTAGGAGCAGTGGACGTGCGGAGTCCAGTTTTTCCTGCAGTGGTGGACCAGTACGTGGACGTCTTTCCCAACGACGTTCCAGGACTACCTCCTCGTAGAGAGGTAGACTTTTACATCGACTTGTACCCCGGGACAGCCCCGATATCTACTCCAGCATATCGGATGGCCCCCGCTGAGCTTCGAGAGCTGCGGGTACAGTTGGAGGACTTGCAGAGCAAGGGGTTTATCTGACCCAGTGTTTCACCCTGGGCTTCCCCGATATTGTTCGCCAAGAAGGCGGACGGGAGCTTGCGACTATGTGTCGACTATCGTCACCTGAACCAGGTGACAGTGAGGAACAAGTATCCGCCGCCACGGATTGATGACCTCTTCGATCAGCTCAAGGGAGCGCGGTGGTTCTCGAAGATAGACCTCCGGTCAGGCTATCATCAGCTCAGTGTTCAAGACGAGGACGTGCAGAAGACAGCCTTCAGGTGTCGGTATGGCCATTATGAGTTCTTGGTTATGCCATTCGGCGTAACCAATGCTCCAGCAGTGTTCATGAGCCTCATGAACAGGATCTTCCAGCCATACCTCGACCGATTTGTCGTGGTCTTCATCGACGACATTTTGGTATACTCGACGACTGAGGAGGAGCATGCCTACCACCTGCGAGTTGTGCTAGACACACTCCGAGAGCACCAGCTTTATGACAAGCTCTCAAAGTGCCAGTTCTGGTTACGTGAGGTCCTTTTCTTGGGGCACGTCATCTCTGAGGCGGGAGTTGCAGTGGATCCCGCGAAGATCGAGGCATTGCTAACTTGGGAGCCACCCAGGAGCGTGATGGAGGTGCAGAGCTTCTTGGGCCTAGCCGGATACTATCGGAGATTTGTGCCAGACTTCTCCAGAGTTGTGGCACCACTCTCAGCCTTGACAAAGAAGGGGAAACCCTTTGTGTGGTCAGACAGATGTTAGCAGAGCTTGCAAGAGCTGAGACAGAGATTGACCAGCGCACCTATCTTGAGGTTGCCTGAGGAGGGAGTTGGATACGTAGTTTACTGTGATGCATCAGGGACTAGACTCGGGTGCGTCTTGATGCAGGAGCGGGCCGTGATCGCCTACGAATCACGTCAGTTGAGGCCGCATGAGCAGAACTATGCCACTCATGACCTGGAGTTAGCAGCAGTGGTCTTCGCTCTGAAGACTTGGCGGCACTATCTGATGGGCGAGCGCTTCACAGTCTTTTCTGACCACCAGAGTCTCAGGTATATCTTCTCTCAGAAGGACCTGAACCTGAGACAGCGGAGATTGCTTGAGTTCCTCCAGGACTATGACTTTGAGATAGTCTATACTCCTGGGAAGGGGAACGTGGTAGCCGATGCCCTCAGCAGGAGGACGGGCATTCAGCTACTTGAGGAGGCGACGAAGCAGCTAGCCTCCTTATAGATATCCTTCGTGGATAGAGACGGAGCAGCCTTTCTTCAGTCTCTCACAGTCTCTCCTCCACTTCTACAGCGGGTCAGAGAGGCTCAGCGTGGGGACGCTGACTGTGAGACCCGGCATGCACTGATATCCTCAGGTCAGGCGCCTGATGGCTTCTCCCTTAGAGCAGAGCACGACATCCTTTTCAGAGGACGTACCTTCGTACCAGTCACTTTATAAGAGGGGGTGATGAGAGAGTTTCACACTTCTCCCTTGGCGGTACATCCCGGTGTGGCGAAGATGTACCAGGATCTCAGACGACAGCACTGGTGGCCGGGCATGAAGAAAGCTGTGGCAGAGTTCGTTTCACGATGCCTTATCTGCCAGCAGGTGAAGGCAGAGCATCAGGTACCAGCAGGCTTGGTACAACCCTTGGAGGTCCCGGAGTGGAAGTGGGACGACATATCTATGGATTTCGTGACTGGACTTCCACGCACTTCCAGAGGTCACGACTCCATTTGGGTGATTGTCGACCGACTCACCAAGTCGGCACACTTCTTACCCATCATAGAGCAGGGCTCAGTGGAGAGCATGGGACGTCTTTACGTCCAGGAGATTGTACGGCTTCATGGTGTGCCATCGTCTATCGTCTCCGATCGAGATGCTTGTTTCACTTCCCGGCTTTGGAAGGGGTTGCAGGAGGCGTTCGGGACGCGGCTCCATCTGAGCACAGCCTTCCACCCTGATATGGATGGTCAGACTGAGAGGACCATACAGACACTCGAGGACATGCTCCGTGCATGTGTTCTCGACTTTGGTCGCAGCTGGGAGGACCACCTACCCTTGGTGGAGTTCGCGTACAACAACAGCTACCACTCCACCATCGGGATGGCACCATACGAGCCGTTGTACGGCAGACCCTGCAGATCACCGTTGTGCTGGACAGACCCTGGGGAGTCAGCACTCGTGGGACCAGAGATGGTTCGAGCCACGACAGAGAAGGTCCAGATCATCCAGGAGAGGATGAGGACAGCTCAGAGCCGGCAGAAGTCATATGATGACAGGAGGCGGAGGCCACTAGAGTTCGAGGATGGCGACGACGTCTTTTTGCGTGTCTCACCTCGACGTGGTTTACGGAGATTTGGCCGAGGCGGCAAGTTGTATCCATGCTTCATCGGGCCTTTCTAGGTCCTCAGCAGGATAGGAGAGGTGGCTTATCGCCTGGCTCTACCACCTCAGTTGCACCGGGTGCACGACGTCATCCACGTGTCTCAGCTGAGGAGATACGTGCACGACCCGACACACATCATCGACTTTGGGGAGATGGATGTGGACGATGGGGTGACTTTTGCGGAGGTCCCAGTGGAGATCGAGGATCGACAGGAGTGGGTCCTACGTGGGCGGTCGATTCCTCTTGTGCGCGTCAGATGGAAGCACGAGAACCTCCAGGAGAGCACTTGGGAGCGGGAGGCTCAGATGCGTGCTCAGTACCCACATTTGTTCCCCTAGTTTTTGATGTATCTTTACGGGGACGTAAAGCCCTGAGGTGGGAGTAATGTAAAGACCCGCAAATTTCAAGGAATTTTTTTTCTTAATTTTCTTTGGAATTTTACAAGAGCGCAGCTTCAGACCGCACCTGATGCCGAGGCCCGGTGTGCCCGGAATCAATTTCCGAAGTTTGGCTCGGGTACGTTCAGTGAACGGACGAGCGGGTTTTTTTATCTTTTGAACCGGTGCCCGAAATCGAATTCTGAGGGCACCGATGAAATCGCAGCGCCGGTATTTGCTTAGAAACGCCTCTTCCGGAGTTCTGTTTGCTCAACCGTGGTTTTTAAAATTTTGGGCTTTAAGTCGGAAATAAAATAAAGGTTGTGCGACAACTTTATTTTATTTCACTTAAGCCGCTTGGAAGTCACTTGGAAGCCACTTGAACTGAGTTAAAGCGGATAGGGTGCTATCCGGAAATACCCTACCCCTTGGTAGGATATTTGTGAGGTGGGGCCCGCACAAGCTCCGCCGTTTCTTTCGCTATGTAACGCACCCGCGAAAACCCGTCAAGTAACTAAAAAGTCAACCGACGCGTTTTCCTTAATTCTTAACAGATCATTTAATTGGGCGGTTTATTTCGTGAATTAAATGGGCTGTTTCATTCGTTGAATTAATTCAACGAATTTAATGGGTCGTTACGTACGCGTTTGCGTTAGTTGGAAAATTAATAAAATAGACAAACTTGTCTATTTTGGAGGATCGCCATCGTTGTGCGAATTCTCTGAGCCTCCACTCTCCTCGCGAAGAACGCGAAGAACGCGAAGAACGCCGGTGACCAGAATTCGACGACGCACACCGTGATCTGTGACGTCGACGAGCTCTACCCGCGACGTTCTTCGGCGACGCCTCTTCTTCCGCGGCCGATCCTCGTTCGGCAACTAAGGTGAGGAACGGATCGTTTAATTCTCACTTTTAATTTCAATGACAACGGATTTAATTAATTAAATCCGTTTGTTCTAGATCTGAAGATCGTCGGCGCGACGTTTTTCCCGCGGTGCGACGAACGTCTCTTCCGCGACGACGCGACGATCCCCTCCTTCCACGACGAGCGATTCCGCGACGACCTCACGTCCGACGGCGACATCGAGGTAGGGATTTTATTTTTCTTGGTGATTCGTTCCCGTGATCTAATTCTTTTTAATTAAAGAACCAAACTTGAACAATTTTAGTTTTGGATAAAATTGTAGCTGCCTTAATCCCTCCCGATGATTTTATGACTAACGCGGAGGGTGCGGATCTAACGATCAAGACCCGGCAACCCTCCGCTGATCTTTTTGTTGTGCGGATTTGGCGGACGACGACGAACCGTGTGGCAGGGGCGATCCTTTGATCCCGCAGTGAAGATCGGTCCCCGGGAGGAGCTATGGCGCAGACGGGAGGCAAAACGGGCCACCGGAGCAACTCCGGCGGCCCGCGGAAGGCGGCAGAGGCGCGGGGGCGCCGGCGCCCTGCGCGCCGCCGGAGGAATATGCCGCGGCTCGGCCGCGGCGGCGGCGAACCGCCGGACCGCGTCCGCGGTCCGGCCACCCAACACGCGGCCCGCGCGGGCCGCGTTCCTCCAAGCCGCGGGTCAAACCCGCGGCGGTTTCCTTCGGCCGCTCGGCCGAAGCCGAGCCGGCCGGTCCGGTCGGCCGGGCCGCACCCAGGCCGGACCGGACCCAGCCTAGCCGGGTCGGGCCGGGTCGGGTCGACCCGGTTCGGCCTACCCTGGGGGGTTCGGGCCGGGTCGCCCCGGGCCCAGAACCCCGTTTTCGGGCCCTCTTCGGTCTTTTGCCCATATCTTGGGCCTGGGACCTCCGATTGACGAACCTTTAGCGGCTACGCGATCCTTGGATCGAGACGGTCATTTCGATATATTAAACCCAAGGTTTCGGAAGACTTTGGGTTCGGCCGGGTTGGTTCGTACGCGAAACCAACCGGGCCCTCAGAGCGGAAACACTCATAACTTGAGCTACGGACGTCCGATCGACGTACCGTCAGTTGTGGTAGTTTCCTATAAGTGAGACGGAACTTTTGGCATACTCCGCCCGAGGTTTGGACGCAGGTGGAGTACGGTCGGGTTGGTTTTGCCTTAAAAACCAACCGGGCCCCTGGGACGAAAATGCCAATAACTCTCAGACCGGGCGTCCGATTGACGCGCCGTCTGTTGCGTTGAGATCCTGTTGTCGATACGGAACTTTTGGATACATCAACTTCGGACTACGTGTCAGTTGATGTATCAGCCTCTCGGCTCGTGGAGCGGACCCTCCTAAACGTGCTCGCTGTGTGCGGGAACCCTAGCGCTGGCTGTGACTTCGACGACAGAGCAGAGATCCTCCGTGGACTGCGACGACGACAGAGCAGAGATCCTTCGTGGACTGCGGCGACGACTGTGCAGAGATCCTCAGTGGACTGCGTCGACTACTGCACTCATCGATCCTACGTGGATCAGTGCTACAGGTCCTGTGTGGGCCCGATCCTATGTGGGTCCTTACTACCGGTTCTGTGTGAGCCACTGCCTACAGGTTCTGTGTGAGCCCGATCCTGTGTGGGTCTTTTGCGGGGGTTAGTACCTATCGATCCTTCGTGGGTCCGACGACTTAGATGGATCAGTGATCATCTTTGACGTCATCTGAAAAAGTATACCTGGTTGAGCTGAAACTTATGTTACTCTCCTTTGTGGATTGTGTTGAACTATCCTATGTGGATTTACTATTTACTATTTACTCTCCCTGGTGGATTTGAGTCTTGCTTTCCTGTGTGGATCGAGTTGACCTTGAGCTCGAAAGCAGAGCTAGAAAATGGGACTTAGGTATATGTATGGGCATATACCTAAGTCGAGTCAGTTGTTTTTTCATGGTTGCCCCTTTCTTTTGTGCTATATCCTTTGTGGATTTTGGGAGACCTTCGGGGGTCTCGGGGTCCTTACTGAGTAGTTTATACTCACCCCTGCACGGGTTATGCCCGCACCTTGTTGTGTTGGATGCAGACGACGGACAGCGCTGATCTCGGTTGGGGTGTGGAGCAGGACGGTACCTGGAGGCGGACCACTGGGCGGGACGTTCTCGGAGCGGGCGTGGGACCCGAGGAGCCTGGAGGCTATCTGTACCCACCCTTCAGGTGGGATTGCCAGTGGACGACACGAGGCCGCCGTCTTTTCTTCAGTTTCTGTTCTTTACCTTTTCAGTTTTACTTTCAGTTGGGCTTGTATTCCGGCCCCCTTTTCTTTTCTGCACTTGGTAGTTACTTTCCGCTTGCTGACTTTGTGGTGGTTGTTACTTATAAAGGCAATTCCTTCCCTGTTTACCGGGATTTTACGCCTTGGTGCTAGTCGCCAGCCCCTGGCCTATGGAAGGCGGGCATGGGGTAGTCACGGCACGGGCCCCGAGGTCGGGTCGTGACAATATTTACCCTTAATTACCCGATTTACCTTTAACTATGGTAAATAAAATTTACCGTAGTTACTATTCATAATTCCCAAAAATAAAATAGTAGCCTATTAACATAATTTGGACCCACTGATTCCAAATATGGAATCCATTTTTTCAAATTCCATACAATGAAGTTGCAGAAATTAAATTAAAATTAATTCCGTTGTAGAATGAAAACGGGTTTTTGTTTAAAACATTGTAAAAGATTGAATTGATTTAACCTACGAATTCAATTTGAATTCAATTCTAATGACATAAATTATATTAAATGGTAAAAATATATTCTATTTATAAATTAAAAACATTAAATATTATAATTTAACAATATAAATTATTACGATGAAAAAAGTTGTTTTTCATTAAAATATAGCGTGTTTTTACTAATCATCAAAATATGAAACTTATCAGAATAATACGAAAAATTTATCCAAAGAAAATTTTTAATTCTTGATTCCAAATAAGAATTTTATTTTCTCAAATTGAACTTATAAACATGTCAAAAACTAGATTTAAAGTGTGTGCGCCATCAAAAGGCGGCAAAAATATTTTTTTTGAAAAAAATACTTATTTTACCCGAAACAATTATTGTGTTCTTATACCATGTTCTAGAAAATGTTTAAGATGAATAATAATGTTATAAAATTCAATATTTAGTTTATACTATTCATAACGGCTAGTTCATAAAAATATTATAATAATATATCATTGTTTAGTAAAACCCGATATTGCGTACAACACACACTGTCGAGGAAGGTCGCGATTGAGTGTAATGAAAGCCAAGTCAGGGTTGCGTGTTGTGAAAGAATCCTTCATTGTTTCGTGTAACAGAATCCAACCATATTTCATTTATACATTGAATATATATATATATATATACTCAATGTTGCGTAGAATAACTATTATCAAAATTGTGTGTAACCCGATCCAAGAATAGTGTTGCGTATAATGCAAGCTATTACGGTGTTGCGTATAGCGCAAGGTAATCTTGGTGTAGCATACAACACAAGACATTAAGGAAATTAAAAGAATATTTTTCATAAAATCTCGGGGTGTTACACTGGTACCATTGAAAACCACAATAGACCAATACATAAATATTCCAATATTCCACGATACAACATTATTTTGGAATCCCATTACATAAACACTTAATCATTCCACCACATTGTTTTCTTATTCAACATTGCCAATAGTGATCGCATGTGACTTTCCTTTGTCCTTTTCTCTAAGTGGTTGCTCATGTCGATCATCACTAACCCTTGGATTAGGGAATTTATTAGCATAATGCCCCATTTCCTGGCACTTGAAGCATTGAAGTGTTGGTGGTGCGTTCTCTGCAGTCTTTTCTTTATTCACATCATTAGAAACCCTTTTTCCATTACTTCGACACTCAGTTGCTCGATGACCTTCTTTTCCACTCTTAAAACATTTTCTAGTCCCTTTAAGACAATCTCCACCATGCTTCTTTCCACACTTTGAGCATAAGGGAACATTTATATTCTTTTCACCATTATTCGGAGATTTCTCCTTGAACTCCATCTTTCATTTCTTGTCAAAACTATGAGATGGATAAGTAACACCAACTTCCATTTCTACCTTGATAGCACAACGCAAGAATTTCTTCATCGCTACTGAAGTCTATTATAGCTAATTCCCTTCGAAGATTTAGTTTTAATCCACAGAAGAATCGATCAACTTTACTTTCAGGTTGGATGATAAATCCAGATGCATACCTTGCAAGCCTTGTAAAATTCACTTCATATATACCAAAAGATTCATCATCCTTTTGTTTTAGTTCAAGAAACTGCTTCTCCATATTTGTTTGAAGAATACGAGGGAAGTACTTATTGAAAAATAATTTCTTGAACTCCTCCAATTCCATGGACTCAATTTCATCTCGTGGCCTCGTATTCTTGATAATATTCCACCGTTGATCAGCTTCACCTTCCAGAAGATATACTGTTAAAATGAATTTATCATGTTCAGAACATTGAAGAACTAAAAATATCTTTTTAGTGTTAAATATCCATTGTTCAGCAACAAGTGGATCAGAAGACCCACTGAAAGAAGGTGGACGTTGCCTCATGAAGGACTCAATAGATTATTGTTCCCTTCTCTGCTCATTTGGAAGTCCAGAATGATTCATATCTTGTGTAAGTATAGAAATAAGATTTTTCACTCCATCTCCTTTAACATTTGTTTGTTCAGGAGGAAAATCATTACATTGTCCATTACATTGATCAACACAGTTCCTTCGGGTTCCAGCCATCGTCTAAAACCCAATAAGAATAGTGGGAGAGTCAAAAATCACTCTAGGGAAAACAACATAATAAAGGAGGAGCACCCTCAATATTTAACATCTCAGGTTAAATTCTAATATCGTTACCATAGTTCTAGGACTATATCCTATACATATACTTATCCTTAGAGACATCCCTAGACATACCTTAGAAATATCTCTAGGGATCTCAATAAAGTTCTCGCATCCTAGTTTCCAAAGGTTGACTAAAACATTCCTCTGATACCAACTGTAGAGACCCGAATCTTGACGTACATGGACATTATATTACTTTTGCGGAATACTTATTACATAACAAAAACACACACACACATGGACCGTAATAGTTTAGTGTCTTTGGAAACTCGGAATATAATCTTCTAATCGTGGTGAATGATCTTCAACTTTTCCCATAAAGATCTTCCTTTTTTACCTAAAACCATTCTTTATATCCTGGAGAAAAGAAAACATAAAAGGGTGAGCTCAAATTCTTAGTAAGGGTAAACAAAAGAAATATCAATCATATCATATACATAAGATCATAACTTTTGGAAATCTTAACCTGCAAAAGATATCATAATTTCATAACATGGGATAAATAATAGTAATGAAATGTAATCCCAATAATCATAACATAAAACATGAAACTTTTTGGCATACACACATAATCATAGAGAATCATTTCTTATTAGTCAAGACTAATTTCCAAGACTTTCTTAGTGGACAGTGTCCATTTCTGAACTGAGTTCACTCCTCGTTTCAGTCCTGTTTCACTGAACCAGTTTAACCTGCCATTCTAGCCATGTCTTTCTCATGAGATATAAAATTTTTACCCAATTAATTGTAGGGAGATATAGGTCCCACCCATCTCATAATGATACCATTCTTATGTGTTCCACAAAATCATAAATCATACATCATTCCAAAACCAATGTAATAAAAATGGGAATCATAAACATCATGACATCATAAAACAACTCATATAAGATAAAGGAATTCATAAAAATAATTCCATCACAACATAATCAAATCAATGTAATAATTGGGATAGAAACCGAACCCTATGTTATCTTAGATGGAAAATAATTTTGATAAAACACTTGAACTCCATTCTTGAGGAAAATATCCTTTCTAATTCAAAAAACATTTTTCCTTTCTTAACATGTCATACAATTTTAAACTAAAAGAAGTTGATTAAAAATAAACCTGAAAACTTGTAAAGTAAGATTCTTGGAAATAATTTTTTAAAAATCCATTCATGTCGTATAAGTTAAAAAAACATTCTTCTCGTACTTTTGTCGGAAAAGTCAAAAAGTACCTCGTATGAAAAACGACAAAATATTCCTTTCTTATCTTTTACTAAAAAATCAACGAAGGGTAAAATTGGATTTAAACAATTGTAGTTGGATGGAAACAATATTACATATTGAGTAAACATGGATGTGGATGATAAAATACACCCAAGTAAATACAAAATTATAAACAATCTCAGATAAAATGAGATTGTGATATTTTCCCTTAACATAGGTTCAATTTGCTTCGTAAGTGTCTGAAACTCCTGTATAATGATTTAAATAATGTCATTGACTTATTCCAGAATCATAATCATTGTTATGATATCATATATGGTTCACTTATGACTTTATTTTACCCGTTCTTTTGTAAATTCTATGTTAAATAGCGTTTTGGGTAAAATCGTTTCATTTGTCGTCTGTGTTTTGACTTGAAATTATTCATATGATTACTTAGATAATGATTACTTAATTCCAGATTATAAAAAATGATTTATATATATTATATATTCAGAATATACATATATATAATAGATCAGTAAATGGAATGAAATACACCGTTCATGGAGACGGTAGGCCGTACGTACGCATGAACACTGTTTTCATTTCCTTATTGAGTTGAATGGAATTAAGTAGATGACATAAATATATATACACATGAATCCAGTATCATTATTATGTCATATATTTCATTATTAGTTATTATATATACTTTATAATCATTAATGAATGGTTAACGTGGAGAATGAATCTCATCGCGTCGTGGAGACGGTAGTCCGTACGTACGCACGAGCGATGATATCATTCTCATGATCGTTGAATTGTATTGAAGTGTATGTATACTATTTCAGAATCAATACCACTTTAAAATAATCATATATAGTTATTATGTACACCATTATACCCATCCATGTAAGGTGTTGGTGGAAAATAGATTACACCACGACGTGGAGATGGTATTCCGTACGTACGCACGCGTGATGATTTCGTTTTCCATAGGATGGATAGATGGAGAAATAAGGTTGTTTCATACATATAATAACATATCATTATATGAGTGATACTGATGTTCTTACTTCATAATGAAGAAACCTAATAAGAAGAAGTGGAAGAAGAAATAAAGTTGAAAGAATCGGTAACGGACATTACCTCTTCTTTGAAACGCCTCTTAGAGATCTCCTTTTAGGGCACTAAAATTGGTCTTTGAGGAAGAACAGAACCTATAGGATGTTTCTATGGAAGTGGAGAAGAGAATTTTTCAGGGGTTTTCTGAGATTGAAGGCTCAAAGTGGTGTGAGGAAGAGAGGGAGGAGGTGCCCTTTTATAAGGGAGGAGAGGGGCACCTTTGGAATAACAAAAAATATTATTTTATTACAAAGCCAAATTCGGTTTTTAAATAGCTCCAAAATGATTTATTTCAAAGCTAAGGTGGTGATGGGTCGACATAATCTCATCTATTAGAATTTAGACATGTTTAGGTTCCTATTTTAACCTTATCATTTAGATTTAACATTAAGTAAAATAATTTTACTTTAACGTGTCTTCTTGTGTTCTTATACTATAAGGTTAATAAATTTACTATAAGCAGCCAAAATAACCCCAAGTTATTTATTATTAATATATATAACTTTATATAAGTCATTTTGCCGAACCTTATATTTTTAGGGATAATATAACAATTACTAATATAATATGTTTATTAAAAACTATTTTATGTCAATTTTGACACTATTTAGTAATTGATTTTTGTGAAAAATCATAAGAGAATTAATAGTTAAAACAAAGTTAATTAAATCAATACTAACATGTCATATTAACATAAAAAATTAGTGGAATTCATAAAAAGTCTCATATTATATTTATTTGGGTATTTATAACATCAATTATGTCAATATTTCATTAATAAGATAATTACTGCATCATCTTTGTGTCATAAATAAATTAAATCATTTAATGTCTAAAAATTACAAATTAAATACCATTATGTAGGAAATATTTTTATCTTTCTAATTAATATTTATAGTCGAATTTATCTTATGTATAAACCTATAGTAAAAATGATATACTTATTAAACTTTGATTTTAACTATTTTAACCCTTCTTTAAATAAATTAATAATAATTGTCCTAATCTAATCCATGTGGCCCAAAATGGTCATATTTTATTTCTAAAGTTGTTTTTGGTCGAATTACACTTATCCAATAGAATGAGGACATGTGTTAAGATAATAATAATATCATTTTACCCTTAATTACCCTATTTACTTTTAACTGTGGTAAAAAAATGTAAAAAGTTACTATTCACCAAAAATTATTTTCATCTTATTGAAAAAAAATTTACTTACTGACATCAACCGTGTCTCTTGGA
Organism: Viscum album; assembly: GCA_963277665.1. NCBI lineage: Eukaryota > Viridiplantae > Streptophyta > Magnoliopsida > Santalales > Viscaceae > Viscum > Viscum album. The sequence goes on along the minus strand of OY728129.1, from coordinate 879,765,938 downwards.
TTTTTGAAATTCCACTCACAGAAGCGGTAAAATTATGTTTTATGAAAAATTCATTTTTTTAACTACCACTTAGTGGTTTCACTATTCATCAAAAATTGAAAGTTTCCAGAAAAATACCAAAAATTAGGCCTAAGCTATATTTGATATTATGAACTGAAAAATGATGTCTATTTTACCAAATTCAAAACATATCAGTTGTATTACTTAATTTAAAAATTAATTCCGGTCGTCAAAACAAATAGCATGTTCTTAAGAGATAATAACTACCAAAAGATTGACACTTGTTTATGTTTGGTTTAAATGTGAAATTACATCCAATGAAAAACATTGTATTAAATTGTAAAAATATATTATAAATATACTTTAAAACCACTCAAATTAAAAATTTATCACTATTAATTATTTCTATTAAAAATGTTATTTTTAATTAAAATTTAGTAATTTTCACTATTCATCAGAAATTGAAAGTTATCCGAAATGTACCAAAATTTAACCCTAAGCTAATTTCAATATTCCTAATCCAAAAATGAAGTCCATTTTGAAAACTAAAAGTCACAAAATTTCAAAAAGTGGTTATTACTATGCTTAACGGCTAGTTTTAATAATATTTCAATATCATATTGTTGTTTAGTGAAACTCGTTATTGCGTACTACACACGCTCTCGAGGAAGGTCGCGATTGTGTGTAATGCAAGGCAAGTCAAGGATGCGTGTTCTGCAAGCTCATTTTGGTGTAGCAAACAACACAAGACATTAATGAAATTATAAAGAATATTTTTCATAAAATCTCGGGGTGTTACAGTATCATTGGAATCCTAAGGACCAATAATAATTATTCTTGAAGTAATGTATGATGGTGAACTTTCTTATTTAAAGGTCATGCTATTTTGTTCTGATATACTTCTAGATGATGAAAATTTTTCAATATTTTCTCATCTAATTCTTCAATCTCATTGAACTATTTCTGACACCTCTCATCTATAGAAAACAGATCACATACTGCAAATATATGGGAAGGAAATTATTTTTCAATTGGTAAAACTACTTCAGTTCCATATACCAATGCATACGGAGTTGATAGTGCAGTTGTATGGGTAATTGTCTGATAATCCCATAAAGCATTCAAAAGTTTAGTAGGCTATGATTTCTTATCTTTATCTACCACCTTCTAGAGTATATTTGATAAAGTTTTTTTTCATGTGTTATATATGTCCATTAGACTCCGCATGATATTGAGATGAATGGTGGAATTTATATTACGTTCTTGTTAAATCATATTTATTTCAGTAGAACAAAAATTGGTTCCATTGTCCATCAAAATAGTTTGTGGGACACCAAATCTGGTGATAATATTAGTTTTGACAAAACTAACAATTATTTGTCTCTAACTTCATTGAGAGGTATTTCCTATACACATTTAGAGAAGAAGTCAACAGTAGTGAGAATATACTTGAACTTCTTGGTTGTGGATAGAGGATAAGGTCCCACTACATCCATTCCCCATGTGGCCAGGAGTATTTAGCTGTATGTAGAATCTCTTAGAGTGTATGAATGAAGTTGGCATGAACATGGATGGGATGACATTTTTTTAGTGAAATCTGTACAATCCTATGTCATTAAAGGCCAAAAGTATCCATGCCTTCAAATCTGATCAGAATGTCAATGCCCAGATTGGTGGCCACCACACGCTCTTAAATGTACTTCTTTCAAGCTAGTTACGCTCTTTTCTCCATCATTACATTTGAGGAAAATTCATTCAAATCCTCTCTTTCACAGGATCTTTTGGTGGTTTGGACTATTATAATGTGTAAAATTTTCCACTCTTCACCAAATTTGTTCTTTCTAACCCCTATTTAATGGGAGTACCCTATTTTGATGATATTCCATGATGGATGTTCTCCATCCCGTGGTATGACCATATGGTTAATAAATATAAAAATTTTCATTAATTTTTTCCATTCTGGTCTGATCAAAAGGTGAGACCACACGACGATGGGCTATGAAAATGACTATCTCATACCGGTTTGGATCTGCCAAGGTTGTATCTTCATTAGCTAGTGCATCTGCTTTCACATTTTGTGATCGTGAGACTTGACACAATGTCGGCTCGGAGGGAAATTAAACTATCAACCATCTGACGTAATCACAGAAAGGAATTAATTATTCTTTTCTGATAGAAAATTCTACATTGATTTGTTTGATTACCAATTATGAATCACATTTTACCATTAAATGATCTGTTTTCACTTAAAAGGGAAAATTCAGAACCTACGATGAGAGCTTGATATTCTGCCTCATTGTTGGTACCACCTTCCGATAATAAAAAAGAATAAGGCAATTCTACCTTTTCTAGGGAAAAAATAAAATTCCTAATCCAACTTTTTTGAGTTAGGGGTTTCCATTATCATTCTAGTCGGACTTATTGAATCACCATCAAAATACATTTTCCATTTTTGGGAATTATCTTGAATTTATAATACATATTCATAAGGAAGATCAATATTAAACGATGTGTCTTCTTTCAGATGAATGCTCAGTAAGGAAGTCAGCTAGATCTTGGCCATTTATTGCATTATGAGGCACAAACTGGATATCAAACAGTGGGAAAATAAGCACCCACCATGCAAGACGTCCTATAAGCATATGATGACAATGGATAAATTTGAGTGGGTTGTTTCATGATAACAATTAGACCTTATGATGTAGCAGATAGTTCCTCAATTTCTGAACTGCAAAGATTAATGCAATGAAGCACTTTTTCAATACATGAATATTGATTTTCTGCATCAATCATAGTTGGAATAAAATTTTAAAAGTTTTTTTCATTCCCAGCATTATTCTTTTGAGCAAGGAAGGAACCTAGTGATTTCTCTAAAGATGTCACAAATAGAATTAGTGGTCTTCCTCCAATATGTGGCATTAATACTGGAGGAATCAAGATATATTTCATTAGGATATCAAATGCTTCTTAAACATCTTTGGTTCATTGGTAGGTGACTCCCTTATTCATTAATCCGGTGAAGGGAAAACACTTTCCTGGAAAATTGGCTATGAAGCGCCAAATATAGGTCATGTGTCCTTGGAGACCTCATAATTTATTTAAATTTAGACGAGGTGAAATACCAAGGATTGTTTTTTTTTCTCAGGATCAACTTTGATACCACGATGGCGTAAATGAAGATAAGGAATTTTCCTAAGGTTACCCTGAAAGCACATTTCAAGGGGTTTATCTTCAAAATATGTTGCTAATGATTATTAAATAGAGTCTCTAAATTATCCATGGATTTAATTTTTTTTTTGTTTTTAACACTATATCATACACATAACATTCATAAAATTTCCCATAGAGGGGTTTGATGATATGGTGCTTGGCACGTTCGTATGTATCACCTGCATTCTTTAAGCCAAAGTTTATTACACGATAGAAAAAACACCTTGAGGGGCTCTAAAGGCCATAAATTCTTCATCATCTAGGGACATTCATATTTAATTACATCCAAAGTATCTATCCATGAAGTAATGAGCTTCATAGCTAGCTGTTTCATCAATTAGAAGTTCTATTATCGGAACTGGAAAATCATCTTTAAGACAATGTTGGTTATGAACTCTGAAATCAATGTAGACTATAATTTTCCCATTCATCTTTTCACAGGGACATTATTGTCCATTTATTTAGTATACTGAACTTCCCCAAAAATGTTTTCCTTTATAAGCATACCAACTTCAGCTTCAATTTTAGAGGCATGATGTTCTTTTGGAAAAAACAAATGATGGGTGGCTACATCAGGATTAAGACATGATATTTTTGTATAATTCCAAAAAAAATATCTCAATGATGCTTTATGAAGGATGTCTACACCACCTTCACTTCAAAGATCATGGCTTCACTAATTAGAGTGGGGCATGGATCTTCTTCTATACCTAGATTTATTTCTCTGATTTCATCCACGGTGGTAGAGATACCTTCTTCAAATGCTAGAGAAGCATCACCAAGATGTTCCTCTTCTCATTTATTATGTGTTACCAATTTTTTTCCCAGATGTATAGTAGATGAGCAGGAAAAATCCCAGAGTTAGGGAAGGAATTAGTATTTGAACATCCTGAAGAAGAGGCAACCATATCTAACCCCATTGATAACTAAAGTTATTCCTATGGTAAAAAAGAGGAATTAATGGACTGAGAATCAACATCTTTGTCTTCCTCTAGCATTTCAACAAATTCTTTAAAATTTGATTGATGATGTAGAGTCTTGTTGTAGTTAAATAGATGAAATGAAAACATCTCCATTTATTCTTTAATCATTGCATTATGGATAAATAATTCTATCCATGTTCTCCGGATCAGTCTCTATAATTTCCATTATGGAAATTACTAGAAAATTCTTCTAATTTGGTTTTAACCTTTCAATTTGATTTATTGGTAAAACAAAATTGTACCTCAAATTTATGAATGGATATTCTAGGATATTTTCATGTCTATTTTGAGCATTAAATATGGTTATCTCCTTTGTTATGGGATTCGTCTCTTTTGAGTGATAAAACTCTGCCTCAATTTAATGAGATTCACATGTTTTGTATGGAGCCTTATCATCATACAATTTCTTGATTTTACCATTGAATCAATACTTAAGACATTGGTTGTGTGAAGATGGTATGGATGCATGTTGATGTAGCTGAGGCCTTGCAAGCCGAATATTGAAGTTTGTGTCTGGACGAACAACCATGATATATGATTTACACAACAGATCTCCAAACTGAGTTCTAAGTGTAATATCACCCAGAGATTCTTGTTCGTTATTGTCATAAACTTGGAACATTAATGTGGAATGGGATAGGATGGATTCAGTCAAACCGATCGATGAAGTGTACAAACGAGAATGAGGTTGACTCCAGATCGATTATCAATGATGGCTCGCCAGATGTCTACATCTCTGACCTTGCCAGACTAATACAAAGGACTGATATACCCATTCCACACAAGGTCTTGATATTCATCGTTAAAGGATATAACAGAATGACATTATATATGATCATTCTCTATACGGTAGACCATAGCTACACCATATTTGGTTTCAAACTCTTGAGAACTTGACAAAGCCTCAATGACTGCTTCTTGAAGATATTATGAATGATTCAAAGCATCCAGAATTGACAACTTCGCCGGAACATGGGACAATTGTTTCACGAAATCATACATTTGGTCCAAAGTTTTGTTTTTCCCATCATAGAGATTTTTTTTTCATGTGCATTGGAATTTTATGCTTCTGTTGAAAATTTAATCTGTGTTGGAGAAGGAGCTGGACATAATGATGGCTTTGGTAAATTAGGATGACTATGTCTATTCATTTTTTGAGTGGAAGACGGTGTGACTTCTAATCGGTCTTCCAAAATAATCGTGTCATATCCATGCCTGAATTTGATAGAATAAACTCCTTTTTCATTTTGATCTTGCTGAAGGGCCCATAAATATGTTTCTACAACTTATATGGTTCGAATAGTAGTTGAGATAAAATGGTGGTTTCTAGAATTCCCACGTCTTCTCCTGTATACTCGACTTTGGCCTCTTCCTCGTGTTCCCCAATTATGTACAAGGAACTCTGGATCATTATAATTATAATCTCTATTGGCATAGGGATCCGTTAAATGGATTACATTAATAGAACCAAAGATTAGTTCTTTATCTGACACAAATTATTCTTGACCGGTTAATTCTGGTTGTGCAGTTTTGCGGTGCGGTGGCTGTGCTTTTTAAATAGACGGCATGAAATTTTCAAGTATCAAGGACAAATTTGGCCTTGAAACCTGCTCATCTACCTCTGACTACTCTTTTTCATTATGATCATTTCACTTCCATGAGGAATGGCATTTTTATGAAGATGGCTTTCCTATGTCATGAGTTCAGAAAACACAATTGGTTGTTTCAACTGTGTCCAAGAAATGGCATGATCCCGGTTGATAGTTTGCCTGATCATCCAATCATCATATTTTCGAACATATTTACATTTCACATCCTTCCATTCTCCCTTTTCATCTAGATCGGTAGTAGTAACACATTCTAGTCGAACTAATGAACATTTCAGTTATACTTGTACATAGTCTATCATCTTTTGCTGAAGGTCTTTGAAAACAAGACACTCTTGAATGGGGTGTCCCAACATCTGGTGAAAGGGAAAATAATTCGGAAGATCTTAATATATATCTTTATATGGCTTCTTAGACTTTGGAAAATGAACAATATTTTTTTATAATGCTAAGATAATGTAACCATGAACGTGTTCATTCCTGAAAGAATAAACTTTATTCATTAATTCTTCAAACTTTTTCCACCTTCTATCACATTGATCATCTTGATGAGACAATATTTTTTGCAGATTCTCAGGAGGCAGATCCATTCAGTCTGATGAGGGTCTTCAAGAACAATCCGTTACTTGTGACTATTAGAGGGTCACTATATAAGCTTCTACTTTTCCTATCCTCATCACCGGAGATGATTGAATTACAAATGTTTTAGCCTTAGTTTCTATAATAGAGTTTTCTATCTGTCGAGCGATTGAAATAAGGTCTTGAAACCATCATTTGTATTTCACATCTATCAATGGTTTGCGTAATTCATTAGGCAGATTTCCAAAACAAATTGGTACAAATATTTTTAGGGAGTCCTAGACATAAGGATTACGTTAATCCTTTCCATCAAGCAATGAAATCTGAAACTATTTCATTCTCCCTTTTTTTACATTTGTTAAGTTCAAAAACTGTTTTCTTTGGTAGCGTTGAGATAAGTTGATGATGGAATTTCTAATGGAGACCATCCCATCATGTAATTGATCGATATTGTAAAGAAGTATACGAGACAAAATATGATCCTTGTAATGACTGCACAAAACACCTAAGGTTAACTGCTTCTTGTTGTTGAGAAGTTCCCATAATTGGTTCAGAATTAGAAGAAAAATGTGTCATGTGTTGTTATGGATCTCCCAAACCATTAAAGATTGGAAATGTGGTATTCAAAAAAATTTCTGGGGGAGGAATTGCATCCACCCATTCACGGTATTCTCTATTTTCCGGATGAATTGGTTCAGTTCATTCCTCCATAGCTTCCAATAGAGTCGTTAATTCCTTAATTGTTTTCATAATAATTTGGGAAATAATTGATTGAGCTGGATTCTATGCAGGTATAGCCACTGGAGCTTGAGCTAGTGTAACGGCTGGTAAAACGACTGATGGTGGTGCTGATATCTACCATGGATAACCCAAGGAAATATGCCTATCAGGATGTATATGTTCCTACCTTGATTTTTTAACAATTGGAGGGAATTTAGTATCCACATCTGTATTTACTAAAAATCCACTTTTCTAAGGAGATCCTAAAAAATTTTCAAGTTGAGGATTTTTCTGGGGAGTACGTCTAGGTGAAATGATTTTTCGAGGTATCTATGTGTTGAGTCTTTTCAACTCCTTCATTTCCACTTATTTCTGTGAAAATATCTCTTTAACCGAAAGTGATTGACATTCTCCTATGGAAAAGTGAGATACAATCTGACATATTCTATTCCCCTTGTTAGATGCCTTTCAGAGAGGGAGGAAATAGTTATTTAAAGGTATACGAATATTCTGGGTAAGCATATGATTTCGGGTACGCAAGGCTTGTTCATTTACCTTAGTGGGTACCGTATTATAGACAACAACATCATCTTCTTATTCACCTAAACATGCCTTTTTTTTGTATGATCTTCTACAATGGTATTAATAACATTCACTGATGCATAATACATTGACAGTATTCTGCTAGTGTTTCTGCTAGATCATCTTCCTTTGATTCTTCCACGAGACTCTGTTCTCCAATATGAATATTTCCCAAGAACTGTTTGGAAGATAGAATCCTGAAGATAATCCTCGGATAGTTCGGTTGTATTCTTTTCTTGTGTCTTTTTTCCTAATCGGGTGAAAACTGACTTCTGTTAGGCATGGTATTATAGATGTGAAAACACCTGCAGACCTGTAGGCTGGGGCTGTTCCTCTTCTTCATCTTCAAATTTTTGAATGTTGATTAATGAATTTGAATGTTGAATTAAATGATACCCCATCCTTGCAAGTTGGGGTGATTATTGAACTGTTATGGCTAAATTTGTGCAACTGCTCTTCAGATTTTGCATATTTCGCTTCGAACATTAGCTGGGTGCATTATCTAATAATCACTCAAATCACCTGTTTTAGAAGTTCATTGTTCTATTTCAGACACTTTGATCCTATGACGCCCGACATCTTCTAAACAGGATGCTTGTTCAAGATTGTCAGATTCTTGATGTAAAAGTAACTCAACATATACTTTTATTCTGTCCTTATTCTGATGAGAATGGGTTGAGGACTCTTCATGAGCATACAATTCATTACAAAAAAACCTATTGATTGTGGACGATTGTGGGAAAAAACATTGCATTAGACCACATTTGGCGGACATTGCTGATTTTGGAGTGTAGTGAAATGCAATGCTCCATATGCACCCTATAATCTGACATGAACACTAGATTCAGAATCATAAATTAACTAGAATAGCCTCTTTATAGAAAAGATACATGTACTTTGAAGGGTTCTGTACAGTTTTTCAACCATTGGATTTTGGGAAACTAAGAGATATTCCAAGTAAATTTTTCACTGCATCCCTTTTATTACATTTATATTATTTTTATATTCGTTATATGGTAATACTTTGGCTTTCAAATGATGAAGTGTTTTCCATATGTTTAGTTGGGTATCATGAATGCAATCTTCTATCATTATTTCTGGAATGTTATACAGGGAATTTTCCAAGGGACAGAATGTGACTGGTATTTCCACATTATCAAATAGTTTCATCATTTTTAACACGTCTTCGTCATCTTTCACAAGATGTTTCTACAAAATGTTTGAAAAAATGGATTCTCTGTATTAGAAGACAAGTGACCCAAGGTAGGATCTTATATTGATTGTTCCCTTAATATGAATTTGTGTTGAGAAAGTGTTTCACCCATAATTGAAAAGGCATTAGACATGACTGGCCAAGTGTTTTAATGTTCCTTTAGATATGAGCACTTTCTCATCAATATATTGCCAATTATGGAATTGTATTGATAGTGTGAAATACTATTATGGAGAGTACATTCTCAGAGAATTCCATCATGGGGAGAACCACCACTATGGATTACAACATGGGATAAATCCTCTTGCTCCATGGACTACTAGCCCCATAGAGGGTTTTTGTGGTTCTCATCCGAAGATAAGTACTCTAGATTTTCCAAATTTTCACAAAGACAGACTTCATGATGATGTTTCCAATGAGGAACATCAAAATTACAACTACCACTCCCATTATTTTTTAATGAGAGGATAGGATCTTGAGAAGAAATATATAAATGTATGAGGGCTTCAAGAACACCATCATTAAGTATAGACACAATGTGGTTAACTCTTGATTTTCTAACAATTCATGATGATACATCTTCTTGGATGTTCTTTCATACTTAGATGGGGACAAATTATGGAAAAAGGGGTTATCATGGGGAATTATATGTTCATACCTTGGATTAGTTCCCGCAACAGACGGATTACCTCCAATTGGAAAGGGTTTATGTTCCTAATCTTGTTGTATGTATGATATGGGGGAGTATGCCCCATGAACCCCCTGAACTGAAACAGAGGTGTGTATCTGCTTCAATTTGAAATGCCAATGTGTGTTCCCATGTGTGGGGACAGATTTATGTGTCTGTTCCCCTGATACTACTGAATTAGTTGCTGAAATATCCTGGCATGCTTCAAGAATATGGGCAGAGATATCTGTATTCCCATTAACCATTGATAGAATATTTTTGGTTACTTCAGTGGCTAGAACAAGAATATATATCCATTATGTATTGGGAGTAGGTTTATGTGCATTTTCATATCCTCCCTTTCCTATCAATGGTTATTGATAGTACTCATGCATGGGAGCATAGTGTTTGGTCTGCTACAAATTTTTCGTGGAGCTTTCCGACTGACCTCTCCAGGTGCTAGCAAACAAGACTGTTTATAGGCATAATGAACATGGGAAGGTGTTTGTACCTGATGGATATTTACCATCAAGTATGTTTCTTTTTACCAGCTACCACCACATTAAATTAGTTATCTTCTTTAAATGCAGTTAGACAAGCCTGCTAACTGGAAGATAACTGGAAAGAAGGTGTCTATTCCTCTTCATGGTACTCCACTTGGTTTATCTGGTGAGATTGGTTGGTTTTTGTCAGACGATCCTTTTGAGAGGAAAATTAGTATGGATGGGTGTATGTTACAGCTCTTAGTTTTCCATCAAGATAAATTTATGGTATTTTATGGTGGAGGCATAGGTGAGAAAACACTACCTATTAATAGGATTTTTTTCTTTACATTTTGTTTTCTGTGCCTGGGTCTAAGAGACATGGTCCAAACGTCCAAAGGAAAAACCACCATCATGTTGGGGGTACACTACCATGTGATTTTGGAAAAGATTTATGGTGGTAGTACTCAAGAAAGACTCTTTCATTCATGAATTGAGCCCTTGAGTAACCACTTGATCTAACTCCATGTAGATTGGGAGATACTTATTCTTGTGTTCCAGGGATAATGTTATAAAAAAATTGGACGTGGTGGTTGGAACTGTTTATGGCTTGATCATTATTCATCATCAGAGAGATGATCGAGGATTTTTGTTGACTTAGAGGGCCTTTCGAGTAGCCTCCAATGTCGGGATTGAACCATGCTGGAGATATTACTTTACCAGCACATTAGAGACCCAATGATAAAGACGTTTGGTTTGTGATAACAGCCTTCCAATGGATGAAGATATAGCTTGAGAAGTGGTGAGGAAGTTCACAGATGATGTCTTTGGGAAAACCATTCATTGTATTGAAGGAAATCTATGGAAAACATTGAACAACAACATGCTCAATTAAAGAAACATCATTTCAGAGGGATACATGTGTGATTGATTCATTTGTCTAAGCTTCCTTTACCAATTGATATTGTCCTAGAAAGTGTGTTACAATATTAAATTGGTTAAGGATTCATGTCGGGTTCACCTTTTTTTTTCGTAGTTCATTGAAACACGTGTTCTAGTTCAAAGAATCATTGTTTCTAGGAATTTTCCATTGGATTTATTTATGGAACAGGAAACATCGAATAGTTAATTATCCAAAAGGGACCTGTTTCCAAAGGTAGGAATTCGTCATATTTGATCTTTACAATAATTAAGAACATGCATTGGTTGAGAGGATAGGAGGTCAAACTCATCACACCCTTTTGGGAGAATTATTGTCTACTCTGGGACTCTCATTGTATATTTAATATATTTTCATGAATTCATATTAATTAACCTTATATATCATAAGTATCCCTTGGAATTTACAATCACTTATTAACATATGTATCATTTAGAATCACGAGAATGAATTCAATGTTACTCATTTAATGGAAATATTCATATGTATTCAATGTTTTCCATCAATGGTATCCTCTAATATACATCTTAAGAGTATATCTAATAATAATTGTGATGATACTGGGTTCTAAGACACTCAGTGGTGCACTCTAGAATTTTATTGTCATCCAGGTAGATGAAGGTTTGGTTTGATTTTGGGATGGTGCCCATAAGATGGGCTACCTACGTATCCGGGTGAAATGAATCAGAACCGTCATACTTTCGTGGCGCTGAATAAAACACATCATACCTCTTAAGCTTTTGTGATAAGGAACTAGTCGTAAAACATAATTTCATGTGGTATGGAAATCTAAGACGAATGTAGTTAGAAAGAACATAGTGTGGGACTTGTGCTAAAATAGCCCATGGAACATGGAAAGGATATCAATTTCCATATAGGATCAGACCCTGTTTGGAATATGGTCCAAGAAGAATAGGTTTGATATGAAGTGTTGTGTATTGGACCTTAAATAGGATTCCTATGTATCCATTATATATGGGAATCAAAGACAACATAGTTAGATAAGTCTCACAAGAGAGTATGGTCCTTTGAGGGAAATCAGTTTGGGCTTAGTTCCTAAAAAGGACACCATGATGATATGAGGTTTAATTTTAGGATTATTCCTAAGGAGGATTCCTAGATTATGGAAATTAGGATTGTATTACTGAGGAGGATATTCAGTGAGCCCGGTCCCTGAAAAGGATTCCTATGTATCCTACTTTGAATTGGAATCGTAGTTCTCGTAGTTCCTTCCAATGAGTGTTTGTTCACTTGTTGCAACCATAATGTATCTATAAGACCACATGTGTCATGATCGGTGTGAGAAACAACAAGATGTGAAAGATTCAACAATGACCCTTCACAGATTTTCCCCTCTACTGATGAAAGAGGGTGCGTCGAATGTGGAAGAGGGAGAGGCGACAAGCCTTCCCTCTGTTCTATTTATATTAGACCAGGGTCCAATGTAAAAAAGAAGGGATGAAGGTGAGGGGATTATACCAGGATGGATACCCTTAAATTGATCTTGGTAGGGAAGGGATACTTCTCTTATTAATGAATGGAAAAGTAAGTGTGAACTTTACCTTCCACTAATAGATACTTGAGGTTCTGGGTCATATCTTCAAGAAGGGAGAGGTCAGAACCCAACCCTCCTCCAAACCAAGAACTTCCCAACACTATTCCTGGTAGAATAGTCCATGTGACTGCGGATATACAAAACCAAAAACATCCTATGAATCCTAACCCCATCATGAACCAAATTTGGGAAACCTCTGACTATGGAAATACAATCCCAAATAAGAGACATGTTATTTTTCATTTCCCAAATGTTTGATAAGTCAAGAGGAATTGGTGGAGGGTTAAACTTTCTCCCTTTTAGATAAAAGAAACCAATGAAGGAGAAACCCTAACATAAATTGATTTTAAAATGGGTACATGAGTGGGTCGTGTAGGTCCCTCACGCATATATTCTACGTTGGTACCCCACGTTGATGTAATGCGTAGGGGAACCGTGTAGGTGTCGCACAAAGGTATGCCGCATAGTTATGAATGATTTCTGAAGAATGTGTTTTATATAGGAGAACCAAAAATATGTAAAATTGGTAAAAAGACATTCAAAAAATTCATATCCCATTTTAATATCTCATAACTCATGGTTTAGGGAGCTACCTGAGACAATTTGAGGGATTTAGGTGAAAGAGATATGCAATGGAATCTTCAGAGAGTCCTTCCATTTTTTTCAGTCATTAAATGGGGATCCCAAAGGATATATTTATTGGAATTGATGGGCCTAGTCGAAGAGATATTTCTGGGAAAAGTCCTTCTCACATCTCCGCCATGCAGGTAATCCACGTAGGGGCACATAGATTATTCTGGCATGGAGCTCTATCACAGAGGTCTGTCATGTAGATCTACCGTGTAGCTCTACCGTGTAGGACTCTGAAGCTAGTCTGTCATGCAGTTCTGTTGCGAAGTTCTTTTGGAGTAGTTTGAAATTCTTTTGAACTCTTAGAATACTATTTTGGGATTTTTAAATATTTGTGGTTCACTCCATAGTCCTTTTGATTTCTTATGTGGTGTATACATTTGTTTAATGTTAAATAATATAAATTACTATATTTCATTATTCAAAAAACATGAACTCTTTTCTACAAATCTGAAACAATTACTCTAACAATTTCATAATTTGTAGATATAAAAAATGGACTCTATTTTATTTATATAATTTCTTAAATAAGAAAAAATAATCAAAATCAACCTTCATTCAAAAATAAAAATATTAATATTATAACCACTTTTATGAAAAATAGAAAATTTTATTACGGCCATATAAAATTATTTTACAATTATAATGAAACGAAATATTAATTTATGAATATATTTTTTGAAAATAAATTCTCTATTAGATAACTATATTAATTATAAAATTTTAAATATACTTTTATGTTCCTAAAAAATATCAACACTTAATTTACCATTTTCAAAACATTTAGTCTGTTACTCTAGGATATAAATATCTCATATTTTCTTTTATGAGATACCTATTTTTTTAAAATTTCATTAGTGAGGTCATTTTTAAATTGTCACATTACCATTCCTAATGATCAAATTACAATTCATAATAGTCAAGTTAATATTTAATAGTATATCATTGATTAAAACTCTATGTTTTGTGCAACATAAGAAATCGAAGATGTAAATTTTAAAAGATACATACCAAAAAATCATGCGATGTTTCATTCTCCCCTACTCTAATAATTGTTTCCTTTCAATTTAAAATTTCACATTGAATACAATATGTAGATAATTGAAAATTAATTTTTTGGAAACCAACATCATAAACAAGGTTAATATTATATACTCTTAATAAGATGAAAAGGGAAATGAGAATATCACCACTGAATTATGCTTTCGAATATGATAAAATTAGTGGAAAGTGAACACCTAAATATTGAAGATAAATCTTACTATCATGTTTTGATAGAGAGTTATAGATAGCATTTTCATTTTAAAATTAACCATTACAAATCCATTTATATTTTATTGATTAAAATACCAATGATATCCCAAAATTAATAGAAAATAGGTATTGTTTTTTAACCCAAATATTATTCTCATGAGTTGAAGTATTATTTTATTAGAAAGATAATCATTTGAGGAAATAAACATACATGATATATTTGTTTATATGAGACTAATATCATCATTTATTCCTTCTTTGAATCATATAACCATTATTTATTAGAAAAAAGAGTATGGATATACAATATGACTTTTTATTTCGGAAGCACTTCCCCCAAACAGTCTGTGATTCATTCCTTTGGCCTTTCAATATTTACCAAAAAGAAAATTATTTTCACAAGATATTTGTTATGATAAATCATACTTTAATCTTATTCAATAATATCCTTAATCCATTCCATATGTAGTTAATATTAAGACACATCCAATACATGCTTATCCAAATTCAATGACCAATAATATAGAAGGAATGGCCCTAAATTCCCAAAACCAACATATCTTTGGATTCCAAGAATAAAATAATGTTACTATTAGTGTCACATATCAACAATATGAATATGTTTATCACCATAAGACCTTAATGAAAACATGCATGCTTCCAGAGAAACATTCTAGGGTTGTTGAATATATTCTTTAAATTCAATCATTTAATAATCCTAGTAAGGGAAATATAAACCAACAAATAGATAACCAACTTAATGGTCACCAATAATCTCCAATAAGAATATATTTATCATTATTATCTCAATATTAAGAAGATATTATGTTTTATATTCCTCAATTTTGGGTTTTCCAAAAGATCAATATTCCAATGAATCACTTATCTATGTAACATTCAACAAATCCTTTCAAATACATAAAAAAATGTTCTATAGTACATTCCATATATATTTCATAATTATTACTACTATAATATCGTTGAATAAAATACACTTGAAACATAATTATTGAATCAAAACATAATAAAAATTATAATTCCTCTTCATTATTAGTAATAACATAAGCATGAAAATGACACCTCATCTTATTTTGGGGTATATATCACTGGCAGTTAGGCAATTCATTTTCATAGTGCTCCATATCCTTAGAGTTGATGTATTGAGAATTAGAAAATTTATTCTTTCCATTAAAATCGTAATAATAGTAGACTTTTTTCCCACGCATGTAGAAAACATATTTCTATTTTATGAAAGTACAAAGGATTTTCAATCCATAATTATCATATGTGGTAAAATAATTCTTTCACCTCTTCCCTTTATCAATGTTTCTCCATGCAATCCTCATTTTCCCGGTCTTTTTAATGAAGTCATAATACTTGTACAGTAATTTCACAGTATTTAAAGCACCTAATTCAATATCCTTATAATATTACAATACGTGGAATACTTGTTCCCATTAATGAATATTCTTTACCACATTGAATAAATTGTTGATATTACTCTTTTGGATACGTATGTATTCAAATCATGCCTTTATAATCTTCTAAATTTGGTATCATATTTAGA
Source organism: Viscum album (assembly GCA_963277665.1). Taxonomy (NCBI): domain Eukaryota; kingdom Viridiplantae; phylum Streptophyta; class Magnoliopsida; order Santalales; family Viscaceae; genus Viscum; species Viscum album. The sequence goes on along the minus strand of OY728129.1, from coordinate 879,749,949 downwards.
AACATTATATTTCTCCTTTTATCTCAGACTCATGAATTATCTCTTCATATCTGTTCGTAGTTCTTAAGAGAAACATTAAACCATGAAAATTTCATTAAATTCCTTTTATCCCATTTTTTCTATTTCCTCATCCTCCTTAATGTGTCGAATCAATGAACATCATTGATCTAAATCTCCATGGAGATAATAAACTACCATGAAAACCTTCTCTCTTTCTTTAGTTACCAATGTGTGAAATATCTTTTCTAATGAAAATATCCATTAATCAGCTACAAATGGATTATTAGTCTCATTGAATGCTGAACATTGATGATAATGAAAACAGTCTTTCATTGTTACACTTAATTTTGGATTAACAGACCTCTCCATATGGGAAATGCTATTTTTGATAACCTAATTCATTTTTTCAAACATAATTATAATTCTTCTCAGTGCAAGATGCATCTCTAGCTCTAATATCAGTGTCTTACATAGGAGGAAATATCGATATTGAATACATCTGTTGATATATTTTCCATTCCATCCACTATGAACAATTTCATGAAAATATAATACAATAGAATAGATAATAACATTATGAAACAAAATATATAATCTGAGAACTAGTCAATCACATAATCATAACATTGAAATATAGGTGTAACAACCTTCTAATCCATAATATTTGGTTATTTAGGAATATTTTGAATTTCCAACATATTGTTTTTACTCTAATATAGGTTTCCAAAATCTAGTTTCTATAGTTTATACAAAACATTATTTAATTCCAAATTTAAAAACTTCATCTCTAGTACTATAGAACTGGTGCCTCAGTTTATTAATTTTTTATAGATATAATGTTTGATTCCAAAAAGACTAATCAGTTCAATAGTTTTGGAAGATATGTTGGATACATGAATCTTACATTACAACATAATATAAAAAATACAACATATTGAATAATTTTTGAATACCTTTATAATCCAAGATTAAACCTACATATCATTCATACTATACATATTAGAATCCTAGGGATTTTTTTTAAAGGGGTGAGCTGAGATGGTCATTATAGGTAACCATACACAAAACACTATCATAATTAAGAATAATAAAAAATTCAAGTTAAATAAATAAAAACAATTACCATTATGAAATAATCTTAAGCATCATATGGATGGAATAAAATCTCCGAAAATAATTCCATATAAATTATCACAGGAGAATTAAACTTAACAATGGATATTCTACCGGTCAAATTACCACATGGATTATGAATAAATATTTTTATAATGAGGTAATTCATAATGTGTAACATCATAAACATAATCTCAAGGGCCCATTCCAATAATATATTATTATCAAGGCTTCATTTCCTGTATCTAATAAATTTGTAAGGCCTCATCCAATACATTATTTACTTTTTCTCATGATACCTATTGATTCATCAAGGGCCTATATTTTTCAATGACTTAAAATTAATAAATCCAATGAATTTCACATATGAATGAGGTGAAACATAATAAAAATTTAAAATAATTTTTAAACTTGAACATGAAATAACATTTCCCAAAAAATAATCATAACCCATCCAGTGAAATATGATAAATGACATCGAAATAGGGAATCCATAGTCAAAATGATAATAAAAAATTCAATAAAACTTAATAGATGGTATCATAAGAGTTCAACCTCAATTAATCATAAGATCCAGCAAAGTGTTTTAAAATATATTGAAATAACCTGAAACAATCATTGAAAATTTTCTTGAGGGATATACCACATTTACATTGAAATAATTTTCTTAAAGTTAAATTAATTTATAAAAGAAAACTTTTTATTTTAAAATGACCTTGTAAAAATTAAAAAACCAGTATGAAAATTGCTTAAAAATCATAATAGAATAGTAAAAAAAATTGAAATAATTTTAATGAACTTGGACACTGATGAAGAGTGATTTTTAAGGGAAATATTATGAAATATATTTTCATAAGAAAGTTCCATATAAATTTAGATGTGGAAATTAATAAAATGAATAAAATTTGTTTATCCTCTATAAATCCACATAAAACAAGTGTAAATACAATCAACGATATTAAAAATTAATTTCTCAAATAATCTTAGTACTACATAATCAAAGATCTAAAAGGTTAATCGAAAGAATGGAAACTAGTTTAATAATTCCATAACCACTTCCTATGTAGTCAAATTATATTCCCCATAATAGTAATAATTATCAAATTAAAATTTTAATATCATGAATATTAATATATTATTTACATGATATATCAAATATTTGTATATACACAACAATGAAAATTAATTAGTGTTGAATAAGGAATATCCCACAGAATTTAAAGTGAAATTAGAAAACCCTTACCTTTTGTATGAAATCATTATAAACTTGTGAATAATTTAATGGAAAATAAAAATATATTAATTACATAACTAATAATTAATACCGAACATATATCTGATTTATTAAAATTTTAATAATTTTATTTATGTCCATTTTGATGGGTTATAATTTCTAATTTCATTGTTCTGAGGGCATTCATTTCATGGTTAAATGTTCAGTTACCTTGTGTAAAATTAAAATATTTATTATAAAATGGAAAAAAATAATAAAATTACAATGGAAATATATTAATATTACACAATTTGGTTATATGTTATAAAGATGATTCATTTGATAAAACGTTAATGAAAAATGATTAGTTTGTTTTGGCGGGTTTTTTTACCATCACAAATATGTATCATTTTATTAATATATTGTTCCTATGTTGGTTAAAAAAGATGATATAGTCTACAATAACAATATTAAAATATTTATTAACCATAATAATGGTTTTATTACCATCTTTGTAGGAGGTAAGAGTAATTGAAAATTCACATTCAATTATAGTGGTAAATCGACACATCACGAATGAAGTTTTCATTTTTATAATAAAAGGAATATGGTAAGGGATTTGGTTATGGATATTAAATAAATATAATAAAATTCTAGTATATATTTTTCATTTTAGTTATCTTGTCACATAGACAAATGGAATTTATTATAGGATAATAAATTAAATTAAAACAAAATATGATAAATGAGAACTTTACCTTTTGAGTGATGCCTCCTTGAGAACCTGCTTACGAGACATAGAATTGGCCTTGTGGGGATACTAGAAATACCAGAATGTTTGAAGTAGGATTTGGATATTAATTTTTCTGAATATAAAAAATATCCAAGGCTTATAATGTAACACCCAAATGATTTCATGAAATATGTTTTCTAAATAATTTCAATTCTTCAATAGATTTCATTGCACGAATTCATGATTTTAAATGAACCATGATATTCTCTTAGTATAAAATGAACATTTTAACATATATGTTGAATAATCAATATTCAATATAACTAACTTATTAAAATTATTGGTGAAGTATTTGTTGCCAATTATTTATGAAAAATATAAATCAATTATATATTTGTATTTTAGTACTTGTAAATTTAGAGTATTATTATTAATAAATTAGATTATATAAAAATGTATTATATATATATAAATATGTTGTTGATATTTTTCCGTTATATATTTTTTTCATTGTGTATGATCAAAGCCTATATGATGTATAAAAACTAATTATTTAAAAGGGAAATTTTACCGTCTTTTAATAGAGAACCATTTTAAAAGAAATATTTTTGAACATAAATAACTTTTATATGAAACAAAAACTTGTTTTTTGAAAGGGTGATATCAAAATTTATATTGGATGAATTTTTAATATTTTTCGAATACGTTTCAAATTTTGATGAATAGTTAAAAAAACACAAAAGTTTAATTGAAAACCACTATTTTAATTTAAATGTTTTATATTGTTAAATTTTAGTATTTAATTGTCCAAAAGTATAAATAGGATTTATTTTTGTCATTAAATATATTTTGTGTCATTGTCATAAAATTTACATTGAATTTAGATGTAAAGGATTTTCAATCTTTTTCAATGTTTTAACATTTAAAAACATGTTCCCTCTTTCTAATAATTTAATTATTTTTAAGTTATTTACCACAACTTCTATATTTATAATTTAGAGAAATGGATTCCATTTTCGAAATTAGTAGGTCCAACATATGTAAATAATGTTATTTTATTTTTGGGCATTATGAATTGCAACATATGTAATTTTTTAAATATAGTAAAATGTTAAATCATGGAATTAAAATGTAAGAATACTATTATAAAATAACTATAAAACTTGTCATAATAAAATTAAATGAGTTTTTTTAAACCTAAATCATACTTGGGTCGAAATGGTGTCCTTCGGAACCCACATGGATTATATTAGACATTTTATTTTTTTTATTTAATGATTAACTTTAATATGTCTTACTCCAATTTTAATATGTATATCTTTTTTATATATATGTTTATACAGAAGATAAATTATATTATAAATACTCTTTTGAAATATAAAATGATTTTATTTATCATGGTATTATATTTATAATTTTTATAAAATAAAAGATTACCTTAAAGGCTTATATTTATTTTGATGAAATAAATAATAAATTTATTATAAATCCATAAAACAATTTAAATAAAATTAAAATAACAATTAAAGGACCCAAAAACATAATTAGTTATTATTATTAGAGTATATCTAGGCAATAACCCTCCAAGGGTCGAGTTATGAAACATTTTAAGCCTTATATAATAGATTCTAACAATAATATAATTTTATTAAAAGTGTTTTTAATGTTGTCGCATTCCTAACATAATAAGTAAAATATTTTAAATGTTTCATTTTCAAAAATATAAATTCCTCTAAAAATAATCTCACAAAATCTAGCAGATTTATAATCATCATAGTATTTTGGTTTTAATTTTTTTTAAAACATTTTTATATTAAATAATAACAAAAACATCATGTAGTAATTATTTTATTAATAGATATAACAAACAATGGTTATTAAAAATATTAAAATAAAAATAAAATGGACTTACCAATATGTATAATTAATTTTATAGAGGAATTTTACCTTGTAGAAATATAATAAAATAGATGATTAGATTTTATCATTTTATGTTAATATTTTATAAAAAATAAAGGAATTGAATAGTGTCAAAATTGACACTATTGATTATTTATTAAAAAAAGTTTTATTACATTATTTAAAAAATATAATTTTTCTAAAAAATATAGATTAATTTTGAAATGGAATAAAATGTTATACATTAATTTTTTGTTTCCTAATTTACATCGATCAGGTAAATATTTTACCCTTTTAATATTGAATGATTTTCCCTTAGTTAAAATGTAAATTGAATAACTATGTATTAATTAAAAACGAAAAAAATTAATTTGACATAAATAATTGATAAAAATTTATTGGATGGTTAGATATAAACCTTTTAAAATAACAGATTATTTGTTTGGTTCATTTTTTTAAATGAGGTTTTATTTTTATATAAATTAACATTTTTGGACAACCCAAAAGTACCCCTCACCTCAATAATAAAAGTGCACCTTCCTCCCTCGCCAATTAACTTCAAATTATGCCTTCATGATCATACATACCCTACCCTTTCCAATTATCAACATTAATAGTTAAATTCAAGAGGTTCTAGTTTTCTTCAAAGGCAAACTCTTTTGTAATAATATGAGATTTATAGGAAGAACAGCGAAAAAAGGAAATCTATTCTAACAACTCACCAGTAATCATTCTTCTTATAGTTCCTATTCATGATTTGTTTCATTATAATTTACTATATCCATTATAACTTATATACTAATATTTAATTATAATTATGAAGAAATATATTCCACTATTAATCGATACTAATAAAAACCAAAATCACCACATGTGCTTGCATTGAGTTAATTGACTCCACGTCATGGTGTAATCTATTTCCCCCCACCACCTTACCTGGATGGAAAAAATGATTTATATATTTACTATATATGATTATTATAAAATTATTTTAATTGATAAATATTATACACCATCCAATTCAATACAAAGCAATAAATATGGGAATGATATCATCATGCGTTCGTACGTACAATCTACTATATCCACCATGAGATGTGATTCTTTCTACATGATAATTATTAAATCATGATTATATAAATATAAATAATGAATAAATATGGTCTATATTATTTTAATATCATTCATTTATGATATAACTCTGACCTCTGAAGGATAATTAGAACTTATTATTCAAAACATGCATAATAAAATTAAGGAGTTATAACTTTAATAAGAAGTAATAATGAATTCTTGTTGTCACATAGATGATAATATGAATATATTTGATATCGTAAAAATGAAAATAATTTTGAAATATTTAAATGAAATTATTTAAATAAATTTAAAGGAGGCTGGAATACAATCAACAGAAATTGGACCTACGGTATGGGATAATTTTGAAATCACATTATTATCATAGATTTTTTATATGTAAGTATTTACTAGGATATATTTATCATCATGGTCCACATTTCTAAAATATGTTATATTATATCCATTCTTCTAAAACTGTATAAAGTAAAACTTACCCATTTCTAAATTTTTATTAAATGGTATAAATGGAATCTTTTGTCATTATTTGATACGTTGTACTTGATGTCTTTTCTGGAAAATGTACGAGGATACTATTTTTTAACTTATAAGGTATGAAAAAATATTTATATTTTCCTGACACATTATTTCGATTTTGATTCCTCTACATTATTTTATGTTTATATTAAAATAAATTATTTTCTTTTTTTCTGTTTTTTAATTTTGAGAAAAGAAATTACTTTTGAAGAAGGAATTATATTTTCCTCAAGAATTAATTTCAACTGTTATATAAAAATTATTTTCCATCTATGATGGAATTATTTTATAGGATAACGTTTGATGTGTAATATAAATATTTTTCATTTTATTTTATTTTGTTTGTTATAAAATTATATTTACGAAATCGATTATTTTTACATGGATTATGTTATGGTGTAATTATTTTTAAAGAACCCCATTTTATTACTTTAGTTATGTTGAATGAATTTTTTTATTGTAGACCATGGAATAATCAATTAATTATAAGATGGGTGGGACTATTTATCCCTATAATGTATTGGGTAATGATTTATATCTCATTAGGTAGACTTGGATGGAATTGGAAATGATCTTAGTTAAGGAATACTGGTATGGAATGAGGATTGGAATCAGTTCAGTGATGGAATTATCCTCTATAATGGTCTTTTAAGTGATACTTGACTAATATGAAATTATTTTCCTTGCTTATGTGTATGCCACAATATATCATTTTTTATGTTATTACCTTTTGGATTCTGTTCATTTATTCTTATGATTTTTCATGATATACCCCCTTAGATGATATCATGATCTTTCATAAGTAAGATTAGATTTTCAAATGTTATGTTCTTTGGTATTATGATTATGATATGATTGATATCTCCACTATTTATCCTTACGAATCATACAATATTTTCATTTGATATGATTTATTTCCCTAGTTCATGAAGAAGGGTTTTAAGTAAGATTCCTTATGAACCATTTGTTTATGTTTCCCGATTTCCAAAGACTCAATACCTATATAGTCATGTCTTGGGTTTATTATATTGTGTATGGAAAATTTTTCAATTATGATGTAATATCAATTTATGTAATTGATGGTTCATTATAGTTGGTATTAGAAAAAGTTATAGTTATCCTTTAGAAACTCCAATGTGAAAAATTTTGTAAGAACCCAGAGGATATGTCGATCTGTAATTTAAAATCACAGTGTTTTAGAAATAATCAAGAATAACCAATTATAAAACCTAATGATTCCTAAATTGTAATTTTTTTTCATTATTATGTGAGTTTTCCACTATGATAAATTTTTCTCACACTATTATTTTTGGCATTAGACAGTTGCTTTAACCTGAAGGACTAACGTTAATGCTGAATGTGATAGGAAATGAATTGATTGTCCTCTTAAGAAACCAAATGTTATTTGATCTCAAATGAAAAATATTGTTACTATGATAACACTACATTATAAAGCTATGAATCATAAAGGACTTCTAAATGAGTAATTGAGGGAATAAAATTTTGTTGAGTCCTTCATAAATCATCATCCACCTTTTTTCAGTGGGTCTTCTAATCCATTAGTAGATGAAATATGGATCAATACCACTAAAATTATATTTTCATTTATATTATGTTCAAAACATGATAATGTTAACTTAGCTGTCTATAATTTTTAACGTATGTTTAATCAATGGTTTAAATATATATAGAATTTGAGGCGATGGGATAAAACTGAACCCATGGAATGGGATAAGTTTATGAATTTATTTTCCAATAAGTACATTCCTCATATTCTTCTAATAAATATTGTGAAAGAGTTCTTCAGACACATGTAAAATGATGTTGAATACATTGGTACATATGCATAAAATTCTACAAGATGTGTAAGGTATTACTCTATATTTATTATCCAACATGAAATTAAAATTGTTCTATTTTTTCATGTCCTAAAACAAATATTGCAAAGGGAATTATCCGTAAGTGACATAAATAGCTATGTGGAAATTGTTCCATGTGATATCATGGATGACATGGAGATTGGAGTAACCCATTAGTCATATGGGATTTATATTAATAGAAAAATTAAATTCAAATGAAAATATAAATTCCACACTACATAAAAATGGATATCCCTTATACTTATAGTGTAGAAAGAAACATGTGGGAAATTTTAATAAATGGACTGGTAAATGTTTTAAGTGTGGAAATGAAGTTCATCGAGATATTTAATGCCAAAGTGATTGGAAGATATGTGTAATGATGCTAATAAAGAATGTTCTACATATAATTCACCTACTATACATCATTTTTACAAGTGAAAGGAAATGGGGCATCGTTCTATCAAATTCCCAACCCCATGGGTTAATAATGATGATGGATGTCAACAAACTCTTAACGACAAAGATATTGAAAAGTCAGACAAAGTCAACATCAGTGATGTGGAGTACGATAATGAAGTTGTGAAAGGTACCACTACCATCAAATCTAATGTATAAAATGTTTTATTTTATTTTGGATCCATACACTATTTTATTTCAGAATAATTTAATTAGGGTATCACTGTATTACCTCAACAATTAGATATTGTGTTATCTGCTAAAACTCTTAATGTCACAACGGTCACATAAAAAGTTTAAAAGTCTCCACTTGTTATATCTTAGGAGAATATGATTCCTGAAAATCTTGTGATCCTTCATATAGTGGAATTTAATGTTATTCTTGGAATGGATTGGATTTCTATATACGGGTCTCATATCTATTTTTAAGGAGGGGAATTCACATTTCATATTCCATATGATTATATGATAATATTTAAATGAAATTATCAGTATGAACATCAAATGAAAATTCATTCAATCGTATAGGTATTCATCCCTATGAATGAAATGTATCTATATAAAATTTTTGGCTAGAAACTAACAATTAATAATACACACATTGAATGGGTGATTGATGATGTCCCTCTGGAAGAATTACCAGGTCTTCTACAGAATCATGAGGTTGACTTATAATAGATCTCATACAATGTGTTATTCCTATTTCATAGACAACTTATAGAATACCCCAATTGAGTTCCATGAATTTAAGAAGAGACACCAATGGAATTTTGACAATGGATTCATACACACCAGTGCATCTCCTTGGAGTGAAACTATTCAATTTGTTAATAAGAAAAATGGAACAATGAGAATCTACATTGATTATCAAGAACATAACAAAATTAGTATCCATGAAAAACATCATCCTACCCCATTGATGACTTATTTTTCCAATAAAAGGAGTGCAATAATTTTCCATGATAAAACATCATTCAAGATATCATCAATTATTGGTAAAGAAGTAGGATATACAAAATACAACATCTCGTACAAGGTACGAACTATATGAATTTATGGTGATACCTTTTGGACTTATCAATGTCTTGTGATTTATTTTTTAGGATTATCTTATCCTACCCCAAGTATACTTGAAAATTAGTTAGGTTTAAGTGGAAAAAATAATGTGACGTGAATTTTAAATAGCTCAAAAGAAGGTCATACAGTGCAACTGTGCACACACTTCTTCATAGTGGAGAATGGTTTTTGATATAAAGTGATGAATCCAAAAGGGGATGGGATGTGTTCTTATGAAAAATTATATTGTGATATATTATGCCTCATTAAAATTAAAAATCCATGAGAAAAATTACCGAACATGTGATTTTTAGTTATCTACAATAATCTTTACACTAATGAAAATGAAGCATTACCATTTTAGGTAATTGTGTGATATATATTCTGATCATAAATGATTAAAGTATATTTTAACATTAAAGTATATGAATATGTGTCAAAGAATATTTTTTTATTAATTAATGATTATTAATGCTCAATGCATTACCTCCTTGGGAATATGAACATTGTGGTAGTTTCTTTGAGTCAAAAGAACCACGCTAGACTATCCTTGATGAGAATCAGAAGAGATATAATATTTATGTAATTTAAATGGATGGAAATTAATGTTTTAATGGAAGGAGTTAAATAATTTATTTCACATTTTAATTATAATCAATCAATACACGTGAAGATTATGGAGGCATAGAAAAAAGATATTGAGATAATAAATAAGGAATGAAATGTTACTGAATTAAACCTTATAGTGATGCAATAACAAGGTTAATAAACCGGGTCTGTAATAATCCCATTACATAATTAAATAAGGGCCTAATTGATGGGGCTCATAGTTCTTCAATATCTTTTCACCCTAGAAGTCCAAAAATATACACAGACAAAAATGAGTATTTATTATGGGATGGCATGAAAAGAGATGTTCGTAAATCTGTCTCTTGAGGCTTGGTATGTCAGCAAGTTAATGATGAGAGACAAAATTCAAAGAGGGTGATACCACCGTTACACATAGATGAATAGAAATGGGAAAACATAAAAATGGACTTTGTCATCAAACATCCCAAAATATCTAACATCAATAATGCTATATGGGTTTGAGTTGATCACCTTAAAAATTTGACACAATTCATTTATATTATAGAGGATTTCTCTCTGGATCATATTACCCGAATATAAGTTATTATGTATTATGATTGCACGGAGTAATAGTTTGCAATATATCTGATATGTATCTGAGGATTACCTCGATGTTCTTGTGAATCCTTCAGTAGACTCGGGATAACATTATTTTTTTCAGCCCTACATATCATCTTCAAATAGATGGTCAGTCTGAGAGGAAAATTCAAACTATAGATGAAATATTGATAACATAATATATGGATTTCAAAGGTATTTGGGATCAACACCTACCATAAGATGAATTTTATTACAACAATATCATTCACTTCAGTATTAATATGGCTTATGAATCCCAATACGGAAATAAGTGAAGAACTCCAACATACAGGGTTGAAGTTGGAGAAATAAATATGTTATGTCCATATCTTGTTAGAGAAGTGGAACAAAATATATGATCTATTCAACAACACATAAGAGTGTCATAGATTCATCATAAAAATTACACTAACAACTGATGAAAATTACTAGTATATAAAGTTGGTGATAAGGTATTTATATGAATATCTCCCTGAAAGAGTCTAATTAGATTTGAAAATAAGGGCAAGTGGAGCCCCTTTTATGTTGGTCTTTTTATATCGAGGATCTTGTTTGGAATATAGATTACCAATTGGAATATCCACTAAATCACTCTCAAGTTCCTGATGTGTTCCATGTATCTATCCAGAGACTGTACATACTTGGTCCTCCACATGTTCTAATCTCAAATGTAATACCGTTGGATCAAGATATTTTTTATGAAGAATAACCAATAGATATTCTATATCATAGAGAAAACGTTCTTCATAATAAGACCACTCATTCAGTTAATGTTTTATAGAGGACCTTGCAATTTCAGGAAGCTATGGGGAACATGAGGATATGATGAGAGAATGATATCCTTATTTTTTTGTATCCATGTGATGAATTTTGAGGGGAAAAATATAACAATGGGGGGTAGAAAGAAACTCCCCAATGTTTTATGAATTATATTATTTAAATAATTTTAATTATTCAATAGCTTGTACTATATAATATTATTAGTTTCAAAAAACCACATGATTCCCTTAGTATAAAATGTAAATTTTAACATAGCTGTTAGGGTATAATGAAAAAATTCAAAATACTTATGAAAATATACTTTTAATTCATTAACTATAAATTATTTATGAATAATATAAATCAATTATATATCTTTATTATTGTATTAATAATTTGAGTATATTACTATTAGTAAATGAAATTAGTGAAATATGTTTTTATATTCTGAAATAAATATTTTTCATATTCATCCAATATATATTTTTTTCATAGAGTATGAAGAAACTCTATTTGATTTATAGATACCTATATTTTTAAAAGGTTTATTTTACTAACTTTTAATGGGGAACATTTTTTAAATTATGATTTTGAAACATTAATAATTTTTATATGTCAACAAAATATTTTTCTATGGAAGTTTGACATCGAAAATTTAATTTGGATGAATTTTAAATATTTTTCTTCTAACATTCAAATTTTGATTAATAGTAAAAATACACTAAGTTTTGATTTAATAAAACTTCTTTCATCGAAATAGTGGATATGATTTAATAATAATATTGATATTTTTTAAAGTTTAAATAAAATATATTTTTCTTTTTGAATATATTTTATATCATTATCATTAATTTTACATTGATTTTAGATAGAAAAACATTTAATTTCTTACAATGTTATAACATTTAGAAAATCAGTCTCTCTTTATGTCAATGGGAATAATTTTAAATTAGTTACAAAAAATTTATATATTTTGAATTATGAAAAATATATCCCATATTTTGAATCATTATGTCCAAATTATGCAAATGTAAATATTTTCTTTGGCCACTATGAATAGTAATGTTGGTAATTTTTTTAATATGGTAAAAGGGTAAATCTAGTACATAAGTGTATGAATAATATTATATAATTACTTCTACACATGTTTAATATCATTGAATGATTGTGTATTTATTTATGTCATATGTGGGAAAAAATTGTGTCCTGTGAAATTCACTTGTGCGTGACGAAGACATTTTATTTTTTTAAAGGAAATGTTAAATATTACTTACAGAAATTTTAAAAACTATATCATTACACTTATGTTTATAATGAAGACAAATTTTATTATATAGACTGTTTTAAAAGATATAATGTTTTTCTTTATCACAATATGTAATATCCAATTTTTAGGAAATATATAATTACATTACAAAATTATACTTTGATGACAAAAAAAAATAATTAATTAATGAGAAATCAATAATTTTTTTAAATTATAAAAATCATTAAAGGACCCGAACACATAAAAAAATATTACTATTCGAGTATATCTTGATAATAACCATCCAAGGGTCACGTTTGGGACCATTTGTGTCCTTATAGAAGATATTGTGATGCTTATATTATTTTACTACAAGTGATGTTAAAGTTTCCACATTCAAAATTTCACAAGTATAATAATTTAAATGATGGATTTTTCAGAAGATAAATTCGAATTAAATTACTCTCCGACAATCTTGTAGCTTTTTCTTCATCATGGTATTTTTTTAATATTTTTATTCCACAAATAAGTATTGTAAATAATAACTCAAAATTGATTAAGTAATTACTCTACTTAAAGAGATAACATATAAATGTTATTAAAAATATTAAAATAAAAGTAATTTGGGCTAATTAATGTGTATAATTAATTTTATAGATGAAATTTGCGAGGTATAAATATAATAAAATAGTTTTTTCTAGGTTATATTTTTATATTTAAATATTTTGGAAAATAAACATATTGAATAGTGTCAAAATTGACACGATTGATAGTTTATCAAGATAATGTTTTATTACATTACTCAAAAATAATAAATAATTTTAAAAAATATAGAATAATTATTATATGTTATAATATTTTCCAAATTATTTATTTATGCTCTAATTTACATCATACAAGTAAATATTTCTCCCTTTTAATACTGACTTATTTTTAACAATAGTTAAAAAGTAAGATAAATAACTATGTGTTAATTAAAATTATAAGGTGTTAATTGACCATAATTCTTATGAAAAATTTAATACAACATTAGATTCAAAAAATATCTAACAGTATATTTATGTTTTGGGTCATTTTCATTTATTTTAATGGTTTTTATTTTATAATGAATTATTATTTTTTGAGATCACAAAAGATTCCCTCGACTCAATTATAAAAAAGAACATCCTCCCTCACATATTCAATTCTCCATGGGCCTTCAGGATCCTCATTAACCTACCATTTTACATTATAAACATCCATATGTATATTCTATATGTTCAGGTCTTCTTTAAGGACCAACTCTAGTGATATATGATGAGATTTAGAGGAATCGAGTCGAAGAAGAGGTAATTTGCGCTACTGACTCCATCAAACAACTATTTTTTTTATACATCTTCTTCATGAGTTGTTTAACTATTAAGGGATAACTACAGTATCACTTATATACTAATATGTCATTATATTTATGAAACCACTATATTACACCTTCTATTTATCCTCTAAAAATGACAAAACCACACATGCCTACATTCATCATATAATCTACACATCGTGGGGTAATATTTACTCACCAACACCTTAATCATATGGATATAATAATGTATATAATAACTATATATTATTATTATAACGTGAAAATAATTCTTAAATATTATACACCATCCAATTCAATTGAATTCAACAAATATGGCAATGATATCATCACTCGTGTGTACGTAAAACCTATAGTATCCACGATGATATACTGTTCACTCTACATGAAATTCATTAAAGAATTATTATATAAATGATAAAAATAAATAATCATGGTATATTTTTTGTTAATATAATTTTTAAGGATATAACTATGACCTATGAAATTGAATTGGAACTTATACTACAAAACATGCATAATCAAATTAATTAGTTAATACCCGGATAACAAGTAATAATGAGCCGTTATTTTAAAATATATGATAATATGATTATATATGATACCATAAAATTGAAAACAATTATGAAATAATTCAATGAAAATTTTTAAATCATTTTACAGGATGTTTGAATACATACAAAGGACATCAAACATGAGGTAAGGGATAATTTTTCAATCTCATTATTATTTGAGACTGTTTTTACATATTTATTTATTGGGGTATACTTTTCATCCAAACCCATGTATACTAAAATTTTAATTTTAATTCAATTCATCTAAAAAAATATAAATCCAAGTTTAGCCGTTGGAAATTTTTTATTAAATGGTATAACAAGAATCTTTTTTCATTTTTCGTTATGAGGAACTTTTTGATTTTTCTAGAAACAGTAAGAGGAGAATATTTTGTTATCATATACTACATGAAAAAAAAATTTACATTTACATAACACTTTATTTCCCTAAATATTACTATTAATGATTTAATGTTTATTTTCTAATAATTATTTTCAATTATAATTTTGTGAAATTTTGTGAAAAGAAATCAATTTTAAAGAATAAAGGATATTTTCCTCCAAAAATAATTTCAAGTGTTATATCAAAATTATTTTCCATCTATCATAGAATTATATTATAGGGATAATATTTAAGTAAAATACACTTAATTATCCTATAATTTTGTTGTGTTTATTATTGAATTATATTTAGGAAATCCATATGTTTTATATTGATTATGTTATGGTGGAATGATGTTTAATGAAACCAATTTTATTCCTTGGGTTGAGATGAATGATATATGTTATTATGGAATATGTCGGAAAGAATTTATTGTGGGATGAGTGGGACCTATATCTCCCTCCAATGCATTGGGTAATGATTTATATATCATGATATATAAATGGATGGATTGGTAAATGAACTTGATTCACTAATATTGGGCTGGAATGAGGATTGAACTCAGTTCAGTAATGGAATTTGTCTATTATGATGGTCTTGGAAATGAGCCTTGACTAATATGAAATTATCATCCATTATTATGTGAATTCAAAAAACATCATGACTTATGTTATAAATTTTTGGATTATGTTCGTTGATTCTTATGAACATTCCTGATTTATCTCATGGCATGATATCACAATCATTCATATATAGGATGATATTTTCAAATAATGTGCTCTTATGTTTTATGATTATGAGATGATTGATATTTACCTTATTTACACTTACTGAGAATGTGATCTAACCCTTTCATATGTTTCTTTTCCTCAATTCATCAATAAGTGTATTCAGTAAGATATTTTAAAAATGGGTCTAGTTACGGATAAATAAGTTGGATACAATGAATATGTCTTATGAACCAGTTGTTTATGTTTCACAGTTTCAAAAGACACTATACCTATATAGTCATATAGTGTATTTTTTATAATTTTAAATGAATATTCATAAACATTTATGTAATATCAATGTATATAATGTTTGGGTAAATATATTTTTTATCATTGTAAAGGTATTATAATCCTTTGGAAACTGGGATGAGAAAAATTAGTAAGAACACAAAGGATATGTCAAAGTATATGTTACAATCCGAGTGTTTTAGAAATGATCATTAATAACCTAGGATACAACAGAATTTTTCCTAAATTGAAATTTTATTCATGATAATGTGGCATTCCCATTATGATTAGTGTTTATTACATGATTATTCTTTTATTTAGTCAATGGATTGAACCCGTAGGAACCGTGTTAATACTGAATGCAATAGGTAATGAAATGATTGTCCTCCAGAGAAACCAAATGTTAATGGAGATCAAATTCAAAATATTGTAGCTATGATAACAATATTTTCTCTATTTATGAATCATGTTATACATCCAAATGAGATAATTATGGAACAACATTCAGTTGAGTCCATCATGAGGCAGCATCCAGCTTCTTTTAATGAGTCACATGTATCATTAGTTGATGAAAATTGGATCATTACCCCAAAAAAGATATTTTTTGATATCCAATATTTATGTCCTAATAATTTCATTATATAAATAAATCATTTTAAAGGAGAATCTGATCAATGGTGTAATCCTTATCAAAAATAAGAGGCCAAGAGATGAATGTGAACCCATGTAATGGGATGAGTTCATGATTTTTTTTTTCAATAAGTAAATTCATTGTAATATTAGAAAAAAGATAGAGAAAGAGTCCCTTGAAATTAATTAAAAGGATGATGAATTTATAGGTTCATAAAAACAATATAAAAGACATTCTAGGTATGCTTCTGGAATTATTATCCAACCTAAGATTCAAATTGATCAATTCCTTCATGGATTAAAACAAAGACATCATAGGGAATTATAAATAAAGGACATAAATAGTTATGAGGAAATAATTTTATGTTCTCTCAAGGTTGAGAAGTAGATTATAGTAACCCATTAGTCCAAAGGTTTTGATAAGAATAGAATAATGGAATTCAAGGGAAAATCTAAAGGCCACACTTCAGATAAGATGATTTTACCTTATACTAAATGTGTGGAATGAAAGATATAAAAAATTATCATAAAGGGACTTGTAACTATTTGAAGTGTGGAAAATAGTATCATTAGGTAGTTGAATGAAAATGTGATTGGAATAAATATTACTAATGAAGTGAATAGACAAATTTCTACACAAAATGAGCCTCATATACGTCAATGTAAAATGTTCAAGGAAATGGGGTATTATTCTATCAAATTCCCAAACCCAAGTATTATTGATGATGATCGATGCCAGCATACTCATATGGAATTAATAAAAAGGATGATCACCTGTAATTACTTTCAGTTATATGTAATACGATAATTTAGTAGTGAAAAGTACACTTACCATCCACTCTAAAGTTGGAATTGTTTTATTTAATTTTGTATCCATCTGAGCTTTTATTTATAATTATTTTTAGAAATTTATCACTGTATTGTCTCAAAAATTAGATGTTGAGTTATTTGTGAAAATTACTAATGTCACAATGGTTGCATCAAAAGTGTATAATTCATCTATTGTTGAACTATTTGGGAATATTCTTCATGAGAATCATGTGATCCTTCCTATAGTTGAATTTGATGTGATTCATTTAATGTGTACGACTTATCCATATTGAGCTCACATCAGTTTCCATGGAACGTAATGCACATTTCATATTATATAAAATTATATGATCATCTATTGATGAAAGGACGAGTACAACCTTCAAATGAGAATTCCTTCCATATTATATGTCTTATTTCCTCTAAATTAAGCTTATATGTCTCTAATTCATGGGGAGAAACTCACAATTAATAATACCCACATTATATGGGAGTGTGATGATTTGTTTATAGAGGAATTTCCAAGACTTCTATCGAATAATGATGTTCTATTTTAAATAGAACTCATACCTGGTTCCATGCCTACTGCGAAGACACATTATAGAATTTCCCCCCATTTAGTTGTAGGAATTGAAGAATAATCTCCAAGATAATATGGATATGGGACTCATTCACCCTAGTGTGTCTCCCTATAGTGAATCCAGTCGATCTTAAGATGAAATATTGATCAATGAGACTATGTATTCATTACTAAGAATATAACAAGATCACTGTCAATAAAAAATATTACCTTCCCTTTATTAATGAATTATTTGACCTACAACACGAAGCTAATTAATTTTCAAAGATTGATCTTTATTTTTGATATCATTAAATAAATTCCAATAAGTAGTATATAACAATGATAAAATTTTATACAAGTTATAGAAACTATGAATTTATAGTGATTCTTTTTGGTCCTACATATTCCCCCGCTATCTCCATGGACCAAATGAATATGTTCTTTAAAGACTACCATGATTAGTGTCTGGTAGTCTTTATAGAAGATAATCATTTCTATTCAATGAACAAGTAAGATCATGTAAGATAATTGAGAATATTACTTAATAATCTAATAAATGATGTGAATTAGGAGAAAAATTATATGCATGAATTTTGGGTTTTGAAATCATCATTTTTGGATCACATAATCTCAAAATCAAGGATATTTATGGATCCAGAAAAAAAACCAGTTATTGAAATTCTGTAGAGGTGAACATCAGGAACTGATATCTGAAGATTTCGTAGAATGGTTGGATATTTTGTGAAATATTTTTCAAAATTATCTAATCCAATAATCATTTTTACGTGACAATTAGTTATGTTCATGTGGTTATAAAAATGTAAAGATTATTTAAGAGAGCTCAAAAGAAGGTTATCTAGTGCACCTATGATCAGAGTACCTTGTAGTGGAGAAATGTTTGTGATCTATAGTTATTCATCCAAAAAGTTAACGGGATGTTTTCTTATGCAAGATGATATGGTGATAGCTTATGCCTCATGGAATTTGAAAATACATGATAAAAAATACCTTAATAATGATTTAGAGTTAGATATAGTAATATTTTCACTATTGATATAGAGGAATTATCTATATGTTGAATGTCATGATATAAATAACGATAAAAAAATATTAAAGTTTATTTTCCCACAAAAATTGGAGAATATGTGTCAAGGAATGTGGTTTCAGTTGATTATATATTATGAATTTTGTATACATTACCACCTTGGGAAAGCGATCATGGTGGAAAAAGATTTGATTCTAAAGGACCATTCTAGCCTATCCTTGATGAGGACCATAATAGATAAAAAAATTATGGTTTTACAAAGAATGGATCATGAAATTATATAAGAATGGGATAAATCTTATCTTTCTCAAATTAATGATCATCCATATATATATGTTAATCTTATGGGGGCATCGAATGAAGAAATAGAGTGACAAAATAAGGAGAGAAATGTTCCAGAATTCAACCATGATTCTAATCAAATAATAATGTTTAAAAACATGGGTTTTATTTTTCAATTCACGAATTAATGAAATATCTGTTGGATTAGGATCATCGTTCTTAATTTTATATTCACCTTGGAATCACGATGATCTATACAAACCAAAAAAAAGTATTGATGGTTAATGGAATGCAAATAGATTTTGCTGAATATGTTTTTCGATGCATGGGTTGTCTGTAAGAAAATTATGAGAGAAATATGTCTATGGGGATGTTATAACCATTACCTATACCAAAATGTATATGAAAAAAATACACAATGGATTTTTCCAGTGGAATTCCCAATCCATTTAATGTCTATAAATCTATAGGGGTTGTAGTTTATCACCTTACGAAGTCATCACACATCATTGATATTAAAGACAATTTCTCTCTAGATAATATTTCTAGGAGAAACATAATAGATGTGGTATGATTGAATGGAGTAAAACATTCAATTACATATAATTAGGATGTGATATTTACCTCGTTGTTATGGTGATGCCTTCAACTAGCTCTAGATACAGTGTTATCTTTCATAATTTTTTATCATCCCTAGGCAAATGTTCAGTCTGAGAGGAAAATTCATAACATATAAAACTTGTTGATATCATGATCTATGGATTTCAATTGTTGCTGGGATCAACACCTACCATTGGTTTAATTTTCATACAACAATATATTTCACTAGAGTATTTAGATTGATCCTAATGAATCCCTATATGGTAAAATGTGAAGAACTCCATCTTATTTGGATGAAGTTGGGTAAGGAAAGTATTTAAGACATGATATTGTTGATGAAATGGAATTAAAGGTCACATCTTTTCAAAAACACATAAGAGAAGCTCAGAGTTGAAAAAAATATATGCTCACAATAGAAAAACATAATGTGATTTTTATGTGGGTGAATAGGTGTTTCTATGAATATCTTCTTAGAAGAGAGTAATGGGATTTGGAAAGAAGGGAATGTACCACCCTCGGTATATCTTTCATTTAAAAATTATGGATCATGTTGGGAAGGTAGCTTATCAATTGGTGATTTAACCTAAACATTGTAATGTTCAGGATATGTTACATTAATATATTTTATAAAAGTATATACATGATCCTTGACATGTACTAAATTCATATGTCATACCTTTAGATCTAGATCATCCTTCTGAAGAACAACCGTAAGATATTCTAGATAATTGTGGAAATGTTTTGTGAAAAAATCCTACTCATTTGGTTAATGTTTTGTGGCAGTGACACCAATTTGAGGAAGCTAAATGGTAATATGAGGATATGATGAAAAATAGATATTGAAATCTATTTTTATCCTTATGATGAAATATGAGGTAAATATTATTTAATGGGTTGTAGAATGTAACACATAGTTTTTATGAAATATTTTCTCCAAATATTTTTTATTTTTAAATATATTTCATTACACAAACTTTTGAGTTTAAAGGAACTTTGATATTCCCTTAGTAGTAAATGATAATTTTGACATAATTTTTATGTTAGAGGGAAGAAATATAATTATCTGATGAAAATGTATGATGAAGTAATTTTGTATAAATTTTTTTATGAAAAATATTAAACAATTATATCGTTGTATTTTATTTTTATTAAATTGATAGAATTACTATAATAAAATGAAATTAATGAAATATATAAATTATATAACTAATAACACATGTTTTAATATTTGTCCGTTATATTTTTTTCATAGGGTATAAATAAACCCTATTTTATTTATAAAAACCATTTATTTTTAAAATTGTAATTTTACCTTCTTTCAATGGAGATCCTATTTTAAAATTAGATTATGAAACATTAATAATTTTTTTTGTAACATCCATGTTCTTGGTGCCGCCCAAAGGTGTTGTGTACCCAATTGTTGGATTGACCTCAATATCATTTCCCCAAATTCCATAGGTTATATAACAGTAGCGAGGGCCTTACGAGTGATATTGGAGAATCTATTCCCTCATTGGAAGAGCCTACACAATAGAATAACAATTAATAAATATTAGTGAATGAAAAATAACATACAACACGTAAATAGTGGATGACTGAAAGTAAATCACAAATAGATCACATATATAAATGATGCATGTCACATAAGTATAGGAATGGAACAAAACATGAAAATATTCTCGAAATAGAACTGAACCAATGTAAAAATAAAACATGAAACTCCAGCAGCATCAAATATTAAGGGTAGTCCTTTAATATCCACCTATAACCAAGCAATCATGTACCTGAGGAAGAAGGGTGATTGACATTATCTACACCTACAACCATATAACCTTTTTGGGTCCGAAAACATGACCCAAATAGGGTGTGAGACGAATCCCAGTAGGAAACCACCACAATATTTGTTCCTAACATTCATTTTGTGTATACAGTAGGTAATAATGGAATTGCAGCAAAGAACTAGGAGTACACAAAAGTAAACAATCCTACATTTTCCATTTATGTTCATTTGCATTTAATGTTCATCATTTAATCTAGTAAGAATCACAAACAGGTATCTTAGATGAATTCCTAACATGACTGAATCCAATAATGTGCTTTGTCTTGGAAGACACATCACAAACATTAAATATTTATTTTAACCCTCTGGGTATCTCACAGAGTTTAACCCCTCCAAACAAGTGATGCAATAAAAATAAAAAGAAACTCTGAGGAGGAACTCGCCTTCAATACCCCCTATAGTCATTCCACAATAACTATAGACTCTCAAGAGAACCACTCAATATCAATTATCTCTATGGCCTCGTAATGTAAATTATAGACAATTTGGGTGAGGACTCACCATCAATCCCTACTTGTGGTCTCATAGTGTGAAATATCACACACTCTGGGGAAGTTGTCAATGTCAATTCACCCTACCATCTAACTACACTAGGTTCTCACACCCCTGTGCATTTAAATCATGCATATATGATATCAATCATCCAAATGTAATATCAACTTCCATATGGCTAAACAATTCCAATTCATATCAATGGAATTTAACAACCAAAAAAAGGAAATCAGTTCCATCCTATCATGCATGGAAAGGAAACAAGGTCTACCTTATAAGAAACATACACCAAAAAACCCAAAATATTAAAGCAAGGAAATTTACCCATGGTTTGTTCCTTAAGCATGCACTTTCACATTATTACATAAGAAAAAACCCTTAGTCCAACAATCAATATAAGGAAGATAAATCATGTTTCAATTTCCTTAAACCAAAATACCTGAATCATTGGTAATCAAAACATTGTAATAAAATCTCAAAGACAAACAAAAAAAGGAAATCAACCACCTACATCAATTTTATATGAATAACAATCTAAAAAATTAACCCTTGAATAATCCTAGAACACCCTAGATCTACAAAATGTTTAAACACGTTCAACCTTGAATAACTCACGAATGAAGATAAACCAAGAGAAGATGATCTAGATGAAGAAAGAAATGATTGAGGATATTCCAACACACCTTCCAGGGATTTAATCTGACCTTGGATGGAGAGATATTGAATTATAGAAGAATTGGAGATTATAGATGCTCCTTCGTGAGGAATGACCAGAAGATGTTTTTTCTAGGGATCAGGTGCGACCCCAGTATGATTAGTCAAATAAAAGAAAAAGTACATGACTTGTATTATTAATGGACACGTGGTTTATATGCCTCAACCGGTCCCCTAAAATAGTGGTTTTCCATATCACCCCACATAGCCATATCATGGTTGTTACATGTCCAAGGCACGACTATACGCGGTAATTGGGTAGATAACATATACTAAGATGTTCACGTCGTGTAATTAGAAATTTTCAAATTCATCATTTTTCTAAAAAACACGCGAAATCATGATCCATACCAGATATTAATATATGGGGTCTTACGAACTTCAACCCTTAATGAAATTTGTCCTTGAATTTCCCTATCTAGGTTGTGAAGAAGAAACCATTAACAGCTCTAGCCACTGTGATCACACATCAGTATCCCTCTCCCTAGTCTCATCATGCACATGGTCATGCTACCACAACTCCCATACTAGAAGAACATACCAGCCATGGAGAACATTTGTGATGAAATCAAAAATTCATATAGGATTCTCCTTGAATGATTCATCAACCATCAACTCAATCTACCCAGGTAGAAAAACATGAGATAAGTCTGATATGTAACATCGTAGCTGAGAAATGGGGAAGACGTCGTGCATATCCCCACACCTTTTAGGTAACTAAAAGTAATAGGAAAACATCCCGAATCTCTCCAAAACCTCAAATGGACCAAACTATCTTGGAGAGATATTTATCTATCTACTAATCCTCTTCTGTCCCATCCTTAGTTTGTCACATAATAATACCAGATCTCTGACCTCAATCTCCAGAGGTCGTCTCCGTTGATCAGATTAAGACTTCTGTTGAGACTATGCAATAGACATCCACTTTTGAATCAACTCAACCTGCTATGTGGTCTACTGTACAATAGTTGTTCCCATCATAGCCTCCACTCCTACCTCCAACCAACATAGGGTTTATCAGCATGGCCTACTGTACAGAGCCTCATAAGGTCCCATCTGAATAGTTTCCTAAAAACTATTTTTGTAGGAACACTCCACCATAGGTATGTTTTTCTACAAATATCATAAATAATCTAGGACTCTTTCTCAAAGCATGTCTTTTAGCACCTAAATCATGCACTCTGACTTTCCATCTATATAGATATGGTATGTTTTACTGAGAATTACCAATGTTCCCAGTTCCCTCTATAGTCCCTATCAGACATGAGAAGTGAAACATGTGTCTATTTCTGAAATGATTGAGTGAAGAACCCCATGAAAACGTACAATATCTCAGATATAAAATCTCCAAAGCTCATAAAAACTGAAGGTGCCCTTGATTGGTAAATAGTGTGTAACCATTGTGAGTTTGTCAATAAAAACAAAACTACATCATTTTCTTTAGGAGTCCTCGGTAAACCTATCACAAAGTACATCACATAATTATTCCACTTCCACTCAGGAATAGGTAATTTATTTAGAAGCCCAGCTTTTCATTGGTGTTCTACATTCCCATCCTAGTAGGTGGAACATCTCATAATAAAAATTTTTATTTCCCACTTCATACCTCGAACCCAATACAGACGCAGCAAATCACAATACATCATGGTGAAACTACGATGAATTTCCCAAGTTGATGTATGAAAGTCTCACATCATCTCCTCACATATGTCTACAGAGACCCATACGTGTCCATGAATGCGCTAGACCTCATCTTCACCTATGGTCCACCCATTGGTAGGGTCCTCTACTTACACACCCTCTTATAAGACTAGGTCCTCAGAATCTGATAGCTGCCTTATTTGGTCTCGATCAAGTAGAGTATAGGATACACCTAAAAAAGATAGAAACGTCGTTCCCTCTCCATTGTGTACCTAAAAATGCATTTTAGGGAACATAGCCACTAGTTGTCACTCACTAATGGATTCCTGAACTTCTTGTATCTGAGTTCTCCTTCTCAATGCATTAATGTTTGTTCTTTCTTTTCCTAGTGTGTAGGCAAGATCAACATCAGAGGACTGAAGGTACTCTAACCACATTCGCTGTCTCAAATTCATGTCTTGATGGGTAATGAAGTACATCAGACTTTTTGGTCAGTATACACCAAAACAATTCTCTCCTAGAAGGTAATTTCTCTAACAAAAGAAGTCTTGAACAACTGCAACCAACTGAAGATCCAACTTTAGGTAATTCCTCTCATGTAGCCTCTATTACTGAGTCTCATGCGAAATGTCTCCTTCCCCATTCAGAAGAACTACTCCAAGCCCGATACATGCTGAATCTTAGTAAATGATGTAACTCATTCCCATTATTGGAAAATATAATATTACTGATGTAGTCGACCTTCCCTTTATCTCTTGAACGAATGACTCACATGAATCTGACCATGAGTACTTCACAACCATCTTAGTCAGGCCTATTGGTGGTGATTATAAACATGAAAATTCATGTATAAAATAATTTTAGTAACCATACATCCCCACAAAAATACATAAATCAAATAAGATCTTCATATTTTCCATGGAAACTACTAGTCTCACTTTTTCTAGGTCTACTGATACTCCTGTCTCTAAGAAAACATGACCCATGAAGTGAATCTGGTCCATCAAAAAGTGGCATTTTGAGAGCATAGAATATAAATGATTCTCTCTCAGGGTATAAAAAATGATCTCAATATGGATGGTGGTCGTGTCCAGTGTGAGAGTAATGTAACATATCGTCCACAAAACCCACTACAAAGGAGTCTATGTATTGATAGAACACTCAGTTCATTGGTGCAATAAAAATAACAGGAGCGTTTTTGAGACCAACTAGAATAGAAACATAGTCAAATAGACCATACCTACTCAGAAAGAATGTAAGAGCTATATTTGATGTTCTAATGCACAATTTATGATAACCAGACCTCAAGTTAGTCTTCTGGAACCCTTGGGATCCCCGAAGCTGGATGAAGAGATAATAAATCCTCAGTAAGGGATATCAGTTCTTAACAGTCAACTAGTTCATCTTCCTATAATCCATGAAAAGACTAAGGGTACTATATGCCTTTTTTGCAAACAGGATAGAAGAACCCCAAGGAGAAGTACTGAGTTAGATTAACCCCTTTTCCTATAACTCCTCTAACTACTTCTTGAGGTCATGTAACTTTGGTTTATCCATCCTATAATAAGTAATGGACACTGGTGATACCTGTGGAAATAATTCAATAGAAAAGTCTAATTCTCGCTCCAGAGTCAAACATGAAAAGTCGTCGAAAACAAAATCCTGAAATGATCGATAACTGGTTGAATGTCCATCTGTGAAGTCACCTTGTCATCCAGATACAGAACAGAAATCTATGTTGTAACACCTCTCAACCTGCGATGCTCATTTCCAGATCATCTCACATGGACATCCCATTCACCCTTATATAGAAACAATCCACCCTCTTGAGACATGATACTAACCCTACATTATAGTAATCAAAAATATCCTATAAGGGAACTAACCAATCCATTCCTAGAATGATGTGATATCCCATTATCTCTAAGAAATAATCATCCCATAAGAAGATACACACACTATCCTTGTAAAACCCAGAGATTTTATGAGATATATTATTTTAAATTTCTTTGATGTCATATGTTATAAACTACACCAAGATTAGCTTTTACTATATGAAACACCGTATTAGCTTGCAGTATACGCAAAACTATTCCTAGCTCGTGTTACACACAATTTCAAGTTCATTTTGTAGAAATTATTCTATGCAACATTAAGTATAGATTTTGTTTAATGTATAAATGAAATATGTTTTGATTATGTTATATGGAACACCAAATGGATATTTAACTACACGTATCTTTGACATGTCTTGCATTACATGAAATTAAGACCTTCCTCAATAGCTTATGTAGTACGCAATACCGAGTTTCACTAAACGTGATATTATTAAAATATTGTTATGAACTAGCCGTTATGAATAGTAATACCCATTTTTCGAAACATTATTAATTTTATCATTCAAAATGGACTTCATTTTTGGATTCAGAATATCAAAATTAGCCAAGGGTGAATTTTTCGTACTTTTCTGAAAACATTCAATTTTTGATGAATAGTGAAAACACTGGGTAACTATTTAGAAATCGACTTTTTAATTAAATAATTATTTATTTTAATTAAATTTATTTTAGGTAAAAATTGATACATAATACCTATATAAGTTCAATGTAATTCATTAGTGTCATATTATAATATTTTTAGATATATAAAAATTTTAATGAACTTTTCACCGTCTTCTACCAACCTCCTAGGAGAATTTGAAAATCTACATAAATCATAATTTTTCCACTTCTATGAGTGGAATTTCAAAAATCCGTGAGACACAGTTAATATCAAGGAGTAAAATGTGGTTCAATAAGATAAATTTTTTTGGTGAATAGTAATTTTTTACTTTTATTTACCAAGGTTAAAAGTAAATTGTGTAATTAAGGGTAAAAATGATATTATTATTACCCTAAAAAATGTCTTAATTATATTGGATAACTGTAATTTGACCACAAATAAACTTAGAACTAAAATATTATCATTCAGGTCCACTTGGATTAGATTAGGACATTTATTATTATTTTATTTAAAGAAGAGTTAAAACAGTAAAAATCCATGTTTAATAACTACAACTTTTTTAATATAGGGTTATAAATAAGATAAATTCGACTATAAATATTCCATAGAAAGATAAGAATATTTCTTACATAATTGTATTTTATTTATAATTTTTAGAAATGAAATAATTTAATTTGTTATGACACAATGATGATGCAGTAATTACCTTATTAATGAAATGTTTAATGGATGTTATAAATGCCCAAATAAATGTAATTTGAGACTTTTTATAAATTCCACTATTTTTTTAGGTTAAAATTACATGTTTATATTGATTCAATTAATGTTTTTCGAACTAATCATGCTTTTATGATTTTTAAAAAAATCAATTACCAAATAGTTTCAAAATTGACATAAAATATCTTTTAAAACAAATATTATATTATTAATTGTTATTATATTCAAAAAAATATAAGGTTCGGACAAATTACATAGATAAGGATTTATATATATTAATAATTAACCACTTGTGGTTCGTTTGGCATGTTATAGTATGTTAATTATCCATATAGTGTAACAAAACAAGAAGACACATTAAATGATAAATTTTTTTAACTTAGAGTTAAATCTAAATGATAAGGTTAAAATAGTAACCTCAACTTGTATAAAAACTATTGTTTGAGAGGATTTAGACCCATCCCCACTTTAGCTTCAAAATAAATCAATTTGGATTTATTATAAACTGAATATGACTTTATTATAAAATAATATTTTATGTTTTTTCTAAGGTGCCCCTCTCCTCCCTTATAAAACAGCACCTCATCCCTATTCTCTTTACACAATTTTGAGCCATCAAGATTAAAAAAACCATGCCCATTTCCCTTATATACTTCCCTATAAACATTATAGAGGTTCTGGTCTACTCAAAATACCAACTCTAGTTCCATAAGAGGAAGCTTAAAAGAGATGCATCGAAGAAGAGGTAATCTCTTCTACCGATTCTTTCAAGTTTCCTTCTTCTTCAACTTCTTATTATTTAGTTGATTCATTACAAATTATTAACATCAGTATCAATAATATACTTATATGTTATTATAAGTATTAAACAACCCCATTTCACCTTATATCCATCCTACGGAAAACGAAATCACCGCGTGTGCGTACGTACGGAATACCGTCTCCCCGTCGTGGTGTAATATGTTTTTCCACCACCACCTTACTTGGATGGGAATAATAATATAAAGAATAACTATATATTGTTATTATAATATCATAAGGATTCTTAGATATTATATCATCCACTCCAATTCAATTAAATAATTATGGTAACGATATCATCGTTCGTGCATATGTATGGATTGCCGTCTCCACGACGCAATGAGATTCATTCTCCATGTTAACCACTCAAGAATGATTATAAATTATAGATAATGAATAATAATTAAATATATGAAATGATAATGATACTGGAGTTATGTGTATATATATATGTCATCTACTTACTTCTATTCAAGTCAATTAGGAAAGGAAAACTGCGTTCATGCGTATATACAGCCTACCGTTTCCATGAACGGTGTATTTAATTTCATTTATCTTTCTTTTATATATATGCATATACTGAATATATATGATATATAAATCATTATTTAAATTTAGGAAGTAATTAAATCATGATATATGTATTAATTATATCATGAACAACAATTCCAAACACGTACGATAAATAAAACGATTTTACCCAAAACGCTGCTTTAAAAAGGAATTTACACAAGAATGGGTAATATAAAGTCATAAGTGAACCATTTATGATATAATAACAATGAATATGATTCTTTAATAAGTAAATGACATTATTTAAATCATTATACAAGATTTTCCGATATGTATGAATCATATCGGACCTGTGATAAGGGATAATTATTCTAGTCTCGTTCTTATCTGAGATTGTTTATTTATAAGTATTTACTGGGGTTATTGTTATCATCCATTTCCATGTTTTATAAAAAAATTTATGTATGTTTAAATTCCTTTTTAAACA
The DNA here is from genome assembly GCA_963277665.1 of Viscum album. Classification (NCBI taxonomy): domain Eukaryota; kingdom Viridiplantae; phylum Streptophyta; class Magnoliopsida; order Santalales; family Viscaceae; genus Viscum; species Viscum album. The sequence goes on along the minus strand of OY728129.1, from coordinate 879,719,868 downwards.
TTTTTGACTTTTACTACATGGTATGTAAGTAATATTTCTTTTTTTTACCATGAGAGGTACTTTTTGACTTTTCTGGAAAAATTACGAGAAGAAAGTTTTTTTAACTTATACGGAATGAATGGATTTTTATGATTTCATAAATCCTTATTTTAGTGAATCTTAATCCACAATATTTCATTAATATTTTCAACAATATCCTTTTATTTTAAAATTGAATGGAATTTTGTGAAAAGAAAACGATTTTCAAGAAGAAAGGATATTTTCCTCAAGAATTCATTTCAAGTGTTTTGTCAAAACTCTTTTCCATATAAGATGACATTTTTTAGTATGATTATGTTACAAGTATAATGTCTCTATGATTTACATGGTTTCACTTCTCCTATGATGAAATTATATCCATTTATTTTGTATGGATTATGTTATGATGGGATGATGTTTATGAAACCCATTTTATTCTTTGGGTTATGATAAATGATTTATGTTTATGTTGTGGCACACGTTAGAATGATTTCATTATGAGATGGGTGGGACCAGTATCTCCCTCCAATGCATTGGGTAATGATTTATATCTCATGAGAGAGACATGGCTGGAACAGTAAGTTAATCTGGTTCAGTGATACAAGACTGGAACGAGGAGTGAACTCGATTCAGAAAGGGAATTTTTCCACTAAGATTGTCTTGGAATTAATGCCTAGTCTATTATGGAAATAATATCATGTTATTAATGGTTTTCCAAAATTAAATGTTTTATTTCCATTCTATTTTATCATGATTGATGTTCCTTTATGATCTATTCCTTACGTAATGCCATGATTTATTTCAGAACTGAAGAATTTGATATTTAAACTTTATGTTCATGTTTTTAAGTTCAAAGGTATATAGTTTGTTTTATTTTCTCTATTACTAACATTACAAAGAATTTTTAGCTCACCCTTTATATTTTTTCTTTTCCCTAGGATAAAAAGAAAGGTTTTAGGTAAGAAAAAAAAGGGGAATATCTTTTTGGGAGATGTTGAAGATATTTCACCATTATTAGAAGATTATGTTCTGAGTTTCCAAATACACTAAACAGTTATGATCCTTGAGTGTTGGTTTTTGTTATATATTAAGTAGTCCACAAAAATAATGTAATGTCCATGTACTTCAAGCTTTGGGTCTCTACAGTTGGTATCAGAGGAATGGTTAAGTTAAGCTTTCGAAACTAGGATGCGAAAACATTAGTGAGATCCCTAAAGATATTTCTAAGGTGTGTCTTGGGATGTACCTAAGGAGAAGTATTAGTATAGGTTATAGTCCTATAATTACGGTAAAAATCTTATAATTAACCCTAAGATGTTATATATTGAAGGGAATCCCCCTTTATTATGTTGTTTTCCCTAGTATGAATTTTCCTCTCAGACTATTCTCTTTGGGTTTTAGACAATGGCTAGAACCTGGAGGAACCATGTTGATCAATGTAATGGACAATTCAAGGATTTTCCACCTAAACAAACCAATGTTGTGGGATATGGAGTGAAAAATCTTATTGATAAACTTACACAAGATATGAATCATTCTAAACTTCCAAATGAGTAGAGAAAGGAACAATATTCTATTGAGTCTTTCATGAGGCAACGCCCACCTTCATTCAGTGGGTCTTATAATCCACTTGTTGATAATCAATGGACCAATACAATTGAAATGATATTTTCCATACATTTTTGTTCAGAACATGAAAAAGGAATTCTGGATATTTACCATTTAGAAGGTTAAGAAGATCAATTGTGTACTCTAATTAACAATATGAGGCCCCAAGAAGAAATTGAATCCATGGAATGGGATGAGTTCAAGAACTTATTTTTCAATAAGTACTTCCGTCGTCATCTTAGAACAATTATGGAAAAGGATTTCCTTGAGCTTAAGAAAAAGGATGATGAATCTGTTGTATATACGAAACAAATTTTACAAGGCATGCAAGATATGCTTCTGGATTTTTCATCCAACCTGAATGTAAAGTTGATCGATTCTTCAGTGTCTTAAAACCATGTCTTCAAAGGGAATTAGCGATGATAGACTTCAGTAGCTATGAAGAAATTGTTCTTTGTGCTATCAAGGTAGAACTGGAAGTTGGTGTTACATATCCATATAAAGGTTTTGACAAGAAACAAAATATGGAGTTCAAGGAGAAATCTCAGAACAATGGTGAAAAGAATATGAATGTTTTTTTATGCACAAAGTGTGGAAAGAAGCATGGTGGAGATTGTATAAAAGGTACTATAAAATGTTTTATGTGTATAAAGTAAGGTCATCAAGCAGTTGAGTGTCGAAGTAATGTAAAAATGGTTGCTAATGATTTGAATAATGAGAAGACTACAGAGAATGCACCACCAACACTTCAATGCTTCAAGTGCAAGGTAATGGGGTATTATGCTAATCAATACCCTAATCCAATGGTTAATGATGATCAATGTGAGAAACCTCTTAAGGTAAAGGATAAAGGGAAGTCACATGTGATCTCTATTTGTGATGTTGAGTATGACAATGATGTTGTGTAATGATTAAGTTTTTATGTATTGGGATTTCAAAATATTATCATGGAATCACATTTATGGTATCATGGAATTTTGGAATATCTATGTATTGATTTTCGATAATTATATCGTACCAGTAACCATGAAAAGTGATTAAAATATTTTTGGAAAGAAGATGATATGCGTAAAATGAAGGGATAATGAAAAAAACTGAAATGAGCTTATGACTGATATAAGGACAATGTTATATCATGGTTTGAGTATATAGATTTTTTTTTGATTTTGGTATGTGGAAAGTGTTAAATTTTGATAGCATTCAAGTTTTTAATAATATTCAATGGGTATTCATTTTCCAAGAGAATAGATTATTAAGGTATTTACATGTTTTTAATTTGACCCACAAGATATATCGTATGATATATGGGGGATAAATGATGGTATTCACATGCTCAGCAGATGAAATTTCAAGTAATTGTTTTCTTTATACAATGAGCTTGGATAAAAGTATTTTGGATAAGCCTAAAGATTCTAATGGATTACGTAGGACATAAGTTAGTATTGTTTATGTCTAGATTTTTTTTTGATATTATTGATGGAATGTTATAATAATGTAGTTTTTGAAAAAGGACAACCTGTAGGACAAGTGATAACCCATCACATCGGACAAGGCTGTGGGAATCGAACCCACAACTGAAGTGCGACAGGCCTTTATCGCCTACCACTAGTCTACAGGAAGTCCCTGGTTAGTAGAAACTAGTTTTATTATATTAATAGGTATGATATATGAAGTATAAGTCCATTTTTGGAACCATATATGATTAATCTCACTATAGATGGACTTATGTATATTTAATAACTTTGCATATCCTTTTGTTTGAGATAGATGGAATGACATATCATTCTATCACATGATCTTCTAACACTTCACAGAAGACAAATTCAACTTCATTTCTTTAAGAGATAAAGTGTAAATTGTTCAAGGCTCAAACAACAGTAATATTGTACCAAAATCAAATAATTATTTCATTTAATTCAAAAATTATTCATCTTTACAGAAATGATTTTGAAAACCAAAAAAATGTTGTCCTAGTGTCCTTATATCCAATGAATCATATGGTACCTTAAATCATCACAAAGTTATGGATTTTTGATTGTTGCCTTTTTCATAGCCATGTCTTCTACCACTCTCTATCAGAACATCATGGTTAAATTTTTGTTCCATATCAATATTTTCACCAATGTTCTCATATGTGGAAACCAATTGATGAGTTAGTCTGGGTAACCATTTCATTTCTTACATTACTTTTTAAAATTAAGTTTTAGTATTCTTTTTACGATGTGGGTTTTTATGATCAAAAATTTCTAGTAGTAAACGATTTATAACCGTGACGAATTTCGAGGGTGAAATTCATTTTAAGGGGGTAGAATGTAACACCCAGAGATTTTATGAGATATATTATTTTTAATTTCTTTGATGTATTATATTATACACTACTCCAAGATTAGCTTGTAATCTAGGCAACACTGTATTAGTTTGCAGTATACACAAGACTATTCTTGGCTCGTGTTGCACACAATATCAAGTTCCTTTGTGGAAGTTATTCTATGCAACATTAAGTATAGATTTTGTTTAATGTATAAATGAAATAAGTTTGGATAATATTATATGCAACACCAAATGGATATTTCACTACACGCATCCATGACGTGGATTTTATTACACGCAATCAAGACCTTCCTCAATAGCATGTGTAGTACGCAATACCGAACTTCACTAAACGAGATATTATTATAATATTATTATGAACTAGCCATTATGAATTGTAATACCCACTTTTTGAAATTTTATAAATTTTATCATTCAAAATGGACTTAATTTTTTGATTCATAATGTCAAAATTATCCTACGGTGAATTTTTGGTATTTTTCTGAAAACTTTCAATTTTTGATGAATAGTGAAAACAATGGGTGACTATTTAAAAAAAGAATTTTTATTTAAATAATTATTTATTTTATTTAAATTTATTTTACCTAAAAATTGACACATAATACCTATATAAGTTAAATGTAATTTATTGGAGTCATTTTATAATAATTTTAGATATATAAAATTTTAATAAACTTTTCACCGTCTTTTACCCACCTCCTAGTAGAATTTGAACATTTACATAAAATATAATTTTACCACTTCTGTGAGTAAAATTTAATAAATATAAGAGACATGGTTAATATCAAGTAGTAATATGTGGTTCAATATGATAAAAACAATTTTTGGTGGATAGTAACTTTTTTACTTTTATTTACCACGGAAAAAAGTAAATAGCCTAATTAAGGGTAAAAATTATATTATTATTACCCTAACACATGTCCTAATTCTACTGGATTAGTTTAATTCGACCAAAAAAAGCCTTATAAATAAAATATTATCAGTTAGGTCCACTTGGATTAGATTAGGCCATTTATTATTATTTTATTTAAAGAAGAATTAAAATAGTTAAAATCAAAGTTTAATAACTAAAACATATTTAATATAGGGTTGTACATAAAACAAATTCGACTATAAATTTTCATTATAAATATAATAATATTTCCTACGTAATGGTATTTTATTTATAATTTTTTAGACAATAAATAATTTGATTTATTTATGACACAATGATGATGCAAAAATTACATTACTAATGAAATATTAACATAATGGATGTTATAAATACCCAAATAAATGTAATTTGAGACTTTTTATAAATTCCACTAATTTTTTTGGTTAATATTACATGTTATTATTGATTCAATTAACGTTTTTATAACTAATCATGCTTTTATGAATTTCATAAAAAATCAATTACCATATAGTGTCAAAATTGACAAAAAATAGCTTTTAAAACAAATATTATATTATTAATTGTTATTATATTACTAAATATCTAAGGTTTGAACAAAGGGATTAGATAAGGATATATATATTAATAATTAACCACTTGGATTTCGTTTGGATTGTTATTTTATGTTTATTAACAATATAGTGTAAGAAAACAAGAAGACACAGTAAAAGTTAAATTATTTAACATAGAGTTAAATCTAAATGAAAAGGTTAAAATAGAAATATAAAGTTTCCTAAAACATATTGGTTGAGAGGAGTTAGACCCATCCACACTTTTGATTTTATGTAAATCAATTTGGATCTATTATAAACTGAATATGACTTTATTATAAAATAACATTTTATGTTTTTCCTATGGTGCCCCTCTCTTCCCTTATAAAAGGGAACCTCCTCCCTCTTCTCTTTACCCAATTTTGAGCCTTCATGCTTGGCATAACCCTTACCATTTCCCTTATCAACTTCCCTAGAGACATTATATAGGTTATGTGCTCCTCAAAAGACCAACTCCAGTGCCGTAATAGGATGTTAAAAAGAGGTGTGTCGAAGAAGAGGTAATTTCTTCAACCGATTCTTTCATGTTTATTTCTTATTAAACATCTTCTTATTTAGTTTTTTCATTACAAAGTAATAACATAATTATTAATAATATACTGATATATTATTATAAATATGAAACAACTCCTTTCACCTTCTATCCATCCTACGGAAAACGAAATCACCGCACGTGTGTACGTATTGAATACCCTCTCCACGCCGTGGTGTAATCTGTTTTTCCACCACCACCTTACATGCATGGGTATAATGTAAAGAATAACTATATATGGTTATTAACACATCATAATGATTCTGAGATATTATATCTTCCACTCCAATTCAATTAAATTATTATGGGAATGATATCAACGTTTGTACATACGTACGGATTATTGTCTCCACGACGCGATGAGATTCATTCTCCATGTTAACCACTAAAGAATGATTCTAAAGTATATATAGTGAATAATAATGAAATATATGAAATGATAAATCTAATATATTTATTTGTATATATATATATTTCATATACTTACTTCCATTCAAGTCAATAAGGAATGGAAAACAACATTCATGCACACGTACGACCTACCGTCTCCATGAACCGTGTATTTCATTTCATTTATCTATATGTTATATATAGTTATATAATGAATATATATGATATATAATAATGATTTAAATTTTTGAAGTAATTATATAATGATATAAGTAATGATAATATCACGAACAACAAGTCCAAAGACGTACGATAAATAAAATAATTTTACCCAAAATGCTGATTTTAAATGAAATTTACAAAAGAATGGGTAATATAAAGTCATAAGTGAAACATTTATGATAACATAACAATGAATATTATTCTGTAATAAGTCAACGATATTATGTAAATCATTATACAGGAGGTTCCGATATGTACAAAACATATCAAACCTAAGGTAAGAGATAATTATTCTAGTATCATTCTTATCTGAGATTGTTTATTTGTAAGTATTTAATGGGGTTATTGTTATCATCCAATTCCATGATTTCTAAAAGTTTTTTTATGTATTTTTAAAGTCCTTTTTATCCATTATTTAATTTTACTACATGTTATATATGGAGTCATTATTTTTTTACAATTCATGGTACTTTTTGACATTTCTGGAAAAAGTACGAGAGTAATGATTTTTTAAATTGTACGGCATGAATGGATTTTTACGATTTCATAAAGCCTTATTTAAATGAAGCTTCATCCACAATATTTAATTATTAATTTCAAAAAAATAATTTTCTTTTAAAATTCAATGGAATTTTGTGAGAAGAAAATGATTTTGAAGAAGAAAGGATATTTTCCTCAATAATTCATTTCAAGTGTTTTGTCAAAACTATTTTCCATCTAAGATGACATGTTCTAGTATGATTATGTTTCAAGTATAATGTATCTATTATTTACATTGTTTAACTTCTCTTATGATGAAATGATATCCATTTATTTTATATGGATTATGTTATGATGGGATGTTGTTCATGAAACCAATTTTTTTCTTTGATTTATGATGAATGATTTATGATTATGTTATGGAATAGGTAAGAATGATTTCATTATGAGATGGGTGGGACCTATATCTCCCTCCAATTATTTGGGTAAAGAATTTTATCTCATGAGATATACATGGCTGGAATGGTAAGTTAATCTGGTTCAGTGATACAGGACTGGAATGAGGAGTGACCTCGATTTAGAAAGGGACTTTGTCCACTAAGATGTTATTGGAAATAATGCCTTGACTAATATGGAATTAATATCATGTGCATAATTATTTTCCACAATTAAATGTTTTATTCCTATGCTATTTTATCATGATTTATATTCCTTTATGATCTATGCCTTACTTACTACCATGATTTATTTCCCAACTCATGATTTTAATATTAAAACTTTATGATTTTTTTTGAAGATCAAATGTATATGGTTTGTTTTATTTTCTAAATTATTACCCATAATGAGAATTTGAGCTCACCCTTTATATGTTTTATTTTCCCCAGGATATGAAGAAAGGTTTTTGGTAAGAAAACAAAAGAGGAAGATCTTTATGGGAGATGTTGAAAATATTTCACCATCATTATTAGATTTTGCTCCGACTTTTCAAAGACACTAAACTATTACGATCCTTGAGTGTTGGTTTTTGTTATTTATTATGTATTCCACAGAATTATTGTAATGTCCATGTACATCAAGCTTTGGGTCTCTACAAACCTCAAGAGGGGAATCTTTTCATAGACATACACAAGCCGTTATAATTCCCAATATATTGTCCAATGTAATGATATTAGTTTATGTAAAGATACAAAGCCCATGGATGTCCAAAAAAGGTACAAATAAAAGCTATGTGAATCCCCTATATTGAAAACAGAAGAAGAAAAAACTGGAGCAACAGAAATAGTACCTATAACCATAGAGGTTTTGAGATATTTTTCATGCTAGATCTGATCCAGTGAAAAATCCTGACATACTTCGTGGACCTGTGAAGCTATCTGGGATCCTTGAGCTGATCCACCCCGTTTTTATCAAAAACCCAATGTTTGAACACTACGGCCATGAACACCACCTTGGCTTGAACATCCTGAAGAACTCCATTACCCAGTATGATGTGCAACTGGTGGTCCTACTCTGGTACAAGGAGTCAAAACGGATCCCCCATCACATGATACTAGAAGGAGGGAGTTATAGAAATGATGAATATTTCAAATCTCGCCACAAGATCCGCACTAAACTGGGTCTCTTTTCCATTGAGGTTTCTTATTTCCACCCTTCTCTCATTAGTATCACACCACCTGGTTATCATATGTAAAATACCACCTACTCGGATTGTCACACATAGACTCTATATGGATCTTCCTTCTATCATTAGGAGGTGTACCGACTATGGATTTTGAACCACCATGGCCCATAGATTCAGAATATGTTAGGTTGCGCTTAGTGATCCGTGTTTGGTTTTCTAATGAAGATATAGAAGCTGACTTGAATATATTCACTAGATATCAGATTTCATACCTAATACCATCCTCAAGATTTATTTCCTTAAATAACTCACCACCCCCTAGAATGAGGGTGAAGTGATAGATCTCTTTGAAGCAAGAAGAAAACTCCATGAAAGAGAGAGTACCCTTCTCCAAACTCATCAACTCATGGGATCAATCATCCCTTAAGGTCTTTGCATAGAAGTAGTCATATAAGGTATTCTAGAACTCATCCCAAGCCATTACTCACTGTCTTCCACATGTGATATCAAATACCACCATCTGTTGGTTGAATCCCAAATCATATATGTCATGAGATTCACCCTCATATCAAGAGGTGTATCTATATGGTCGAGGATAGAAAACATGGATTCCATCCATGACTTTGTAGCCCGAGTTCTTCCATACCATGAGAAGGTGGGCTGATTATGTAGTTGAAAAGCATGTTTCAATTCATCCATGGATGTGGCAATATGTAGTGCTTCCTTGAAAGTCTGTATCATCCCCATGAAGCCTTATCATAACTATGCGTCGGCACTTATATCCAGAATGACAAGTAGTTCATGAAGGGAACAAAGGGAGGATCTACTAGTATTCCATAGTCTACCATTTCTGGTGTCTGATCATTTCCCTGAACTTGGAGTACAATAGGAGGATGTATAGGGGGCCTGAATTTGCAAGGTCAAGTGCACACCTCAACACAATATTAAAGAAACAGCAACTTAGAAGTGAAAAATTGAAGAATGAAGGAAAATAATTCATGTTTTTCTTAAAAACATGGTTATATTACAAGTATTAGCTCTACATAGTGTGTTCCCATAAGTCTTTTCATGGGCGTGTACTTATGCCAAAATTGGTCATGTAACACCCCATACAAATGGCGTGTTATCCTTGAGACAAGGTGTGTACTTGAATGTGCCTTCCTTTCCAAGTGCTTCTACACAGCTAGTACTACACGGTTTTCTTAGAAAAAAACAACACATCGTGTATATTCTAGAAACAACGTCTAATATATGGATTTCACCGACCAGTGTCATTGGTCACATGGGTGGAAACAAGGATCCCCAAAACATTATGTGTACACCTTGTACATGGAGTGTTCAAGAAAATATTTCCAACACATATCTCTACCCTCGTAGTTGGCCACATGGTAGACAGATACATGATGTGTTCATTACAAACACAATGTGTTCTAAAAAAGTTTAATCATTCCCGTTCCAATGGTCACATGGTCTGTCACATGGTCATTTTCTACACTACGTGTAGTAAAATTACACGGCGTGTAATTATTAAAATCATTGTCTTATTGAATAGAAGGATATATGGCGTGTATTAATCATCACACATAATGTATTATGGGTTTATTTTCCAGACATTATTCCTCAGAAATTACTCCCAAACCCCATAAGAACACTAAAAAAGGCATTAAAGTTCCAAATTCTGATTCAGGGGGCCCATACTCTTGGAAAATCAATGATTAAAAATATATTCATGTATATAAAAAAGTATAAAAGTGAAATAAATCAAATGATCCACCAAATTCTGATCCATGAGGGCCCATACCACCTTAGTGAACAATGTATGGAAAATATTAGAATGAAAATTAAAATTTTACAATACCATATCAAAATAGCAGGTATTCAATCACAACATCAATCACAACAACATGCATATCTAGCACACCATATATCACAAAACCATATAATTAGTAATTCATCCTAAATGGCATGAAAAAATTCATGAAATGTGATCTCTAGTAAGTGCCTATATGATGAATTAGATGGCACACCCCCATCTCATCTAGTTGAAACAGAAATAGAACCTCAATAATATAAATCATAACACCACAAATCATGTGAATCACCCAATGGTGAAATCAAATGAATTGTAACAATTGTAGAAACAAAAAAAGTGAAATAATCAAGGTAAATTGTATTCCCCTGTACACGGGTTAGCTACTCCCAAGAACATCTATTTACCGACTACCCATTCCATCATATCACTGTATATAGAATCTAAACAGTATGAAAAATAAGAAAATAACATCATATGATACCAAATTGTAACGTCCCGATTCTGTGAGCTGCCCAAATGTACCCCATACTTGGTTGGTCACATGGATTCAATATCATTTCCCCAAATTCTCATGCCTGCCAACTAGAAGTGAGGGCCTTTGGTGTGACATTGGAGAAACACTTCTCTCATTGGCATAGCATGCACATCAGAATAATAATTAATAAATATTTGATAGAGAAACATATCACACAACAAATAATCATCGGAGTACTGAAAGTAAATAATAAATGGAGCACATATATAAATTATTCTTGTCACATATGTTTAGGAAAGCATCCAAACAAGACAATATCCTACAAAAACAACTGAATCAAAGTAAAAATAAAACAGGCACCTCCAGCAGCATCGAAATCCTATGCTTGGTCCTATGATCTCCAAATCCAACCAGCTAATCATGTACCTGTGGATGAACGATGCTTTCACTTAGGTACACCTAAAACCGTATAACCTGTTTCTGTCCAAAAACATGACCCAAATAGGGTGTCAGAAGAATCTTAGTCGAAAACCACCACAAGATCTGTGCCTAACTTATACTGAGTATATTATTAGGTAATAATGGAATTTCAGAAAATAACATGGAGTAAAAAAAGTAAACAATCCTAATGTTTCCATTTTGAATTCATTATCATTAAATTTTCATAATTTAAGCATGTAATAATCAAAAAATAGGTATCATAGAAAACCTCCTAACAAGTCTGAATCCAAGCATGTGCTTTGGCTCTGTAGACAAGTCACAAACATTCAATGTTTAAGTTAACCCCACTGGGTAGGTCACACAGTCTATCCTCTCTGGCCATGTAATGCAATAGAATGGCAATGAAACTCTGTGGATGCACTCATTGTCAAATCCCCATATGGTCTTTCCAAAAAAACTATAGACTCAATGGGGAAGCACTTATCATGAATTCCACATATGGGCGCATAACATAAACTATAGATACTCAAAGGGATCACTCATCATCAATCCCCAATGTGGTCTCATAGCATGAAATATAACAGACACTTTGAGGAAGCAGTCAACGTCAATTACCATTGTGATCTTACTACAATAGGTTCTCAAATCTCAATGCAATTAAATCGTGCATATATGATATCATGCATCCCATGGTAATCTCAACTACGACATGTCTAAAAAATTACAATGCATATCACATAATTTTAATAAGAAAAAAAGGATATTAGTTCCACCCTATCAAGAAAGGTGAGGAAACAAGGTCGGCCTCATAGGAAACATGGACCAAATGACCCTAGACATTGAAACACATAAATGAACCCTTGGGTTTTTACATAAACATGAAATTTTACATTATTCCACAACAACAAACCCTTAATCATTCAATAAATCTAAGGATAATAAAATAGGGTTCAATTTCCATAACCTGAAATTCCCGAAACATGTATAATTTTAATTTTGGAATATAAACTCAAACACAAACAATGAAAGGAAACAAGGAACCTACCTCGACATTTTATGAAGAAAAATCTTGAACAGCAGCCAAGGAATTGGCCTACAACATTGTAGATATACTAAAAGGTAAAAAACATTCAACAATGAATAACTCACAAAATAAAAGGAATCACGAGGAGAAGCTCAAAAAGAAGGGAAAAATCTCCAATACAATCTCAATGATCCTATAAGGGATAGAGTCAGACATTAAATAGATAAACTGTGGATTAGATAAGAATCAGTGATTTTGGACACTCCTTTATGAGGCACAACCATAAGAAAATGTTTTTTTGGAATCAGTCGCGACCCTAGTATGATTAGTCAAATAAAAAAAATACACAACATGTACGGTTAATGAAAAATTAATTTATTTGCCTCAACCATCCCCGGAGTTGTCTTCCATGTCAACCCACACAGCCATGTCTCAGTCGTTACATGCCCAAGAAGCGGTTGTGTGTGGTAACTGGGAACAGAACGTGTACTTAGAAGTAAACATCGTATACATAGTAAATTTTCAAATCCCCCAATTTATTTCTCAAAAACACCCAAAATCAAGATCCATAAATTAAATGAAGATATGGGTTCTAAAATTCATACTACAACAAAAACATTTTCTTTGGAAGTGAGATAAAGAAATTTAATTTGGATAAATGTTTAAAATTTTTCTATTAACATTCAAATTTTGATGAATAGGAAATAAACTTGTTGGAATCCTCATGTTTGATAATGTTTTAATGATCATAAAAACTTTATTTCATGAAAGTCATGCAAAATATGATAATATTGTTTAAATCAAGCTTGATGTTTATTGGTATTGTTATCATTCCATACTTGATGGTTCAAATTCAGAATCTCACTAGTTATTATTAATCAAGTTCTATTATGTTTTGTTATAACAGTAAATTAATTTAAACCATTCTATGAAAATTATTACTTAATACTATTTAAAAATATTTGTCAATGTTAGAGAAACAATACGTATTACACTGGTTCTAGATTTTGACAATGTACAAGTCACTGTGACCTGATACCATGAATTGATACCGTGACCAGACATCGTGACCTAGATTAAATTATCTGGTACCGTGACTAGACACCATGACCCAGATACCATGACATGATATAGTAAAAAGTCACCACAATGTTGATACCATGACCCAAACAATAAAATGTTGATACCATGACCCTTTCACATTAATTCTTACACTATGACTCAAGCACATGTCAATGATTTTACAAATTTGTAGACACTGCTACCATATACACTGTGATCCTAACACCGCATTCGTGCTACCAGTTCTTGATGTCAACATAGTTGTGGAACCATGATTATCTCATCTCTCAATGGAAAATGAGAATGAACTATTTCCCTATGACACTATTTTTATGTGACACCATTTCCAGACTAAGTGTTACACTATTCATTATTCTTTTTTTGTCGTTTTCAATTTAAATTATAACAGTAATATTTATGTAATTAAATGTAAATAATAGAAAGAATGTTTCTTTTTATACATTTCACCTGATAGTATGAGGTATGAGGTGCAGAATACATGCATCCTATTAGTTCAATCATTACACCCTCAATTAAAAAGAAGATTATCCATTCTTCTGAAATATACAGAGTATTGTGTGATCATTTTTTTAAAAAAAATAAATTCATTCATGAAATATACAATGGATGAACACGTGACTCACCATTGATCCATGAACTTGGAACTACCATAGATTAAAATACTCAAACATCAATGCATCAAAAACTAAAAGAACATGTGCTACATTTATCACATCTTCGAACTAGAAACCATAACACCAGACATGCGATACTTGTTTATCACAAGAGGACTCAATACTTCTCTATTCCTCATCCTACAAGTCCATAGTTCAATAGAATAACACTCAAATATCTTCTATCTCTTTATCATTATCTTCCCTATATTGTGTATTTTTTTTAGCTTTCGAGAAGTGTGTGTGGGTCTGTATTAAAAAAACAAACTGTCTCCAATATTAAATTTATAGGATACAAGATATCCGTCCTCTCAAATTTTCTTACATATGCTTATTCATGACGATAGGTGTTGAAAAGTTCCTTGTGTGAACATGTAGTTTACACCCATGAAGAACAGTGGAATAGGTCGTGTAACCTGGACAGTCTTACCTACTTCTTTTTTACCTCGATCCATGGTGTTGAACAATCTCTTTTCAATATTGACATATTTGTGGAAGGTCATCACCATGTGGAGTGGATTATGTCTCGTCTTGAAACTGAACTCAGTATTTTATCCATTGTGTATTTTAATTTTTTTCATCTCTATTTTACTTTATATTTCAAAAATCTTGATTTTACATTGATATTTACTCTTAGATAGAATTTATACCCACGTTTATCCCTATTATAGTAGCTTCAACAGTTGTATCAAAAAAACAAATTGATATTAATGATAATTAATAACACTTTAGAGAAGTTATTTGAATAATCAAAAAATTGTAACCTTATTACCTCGATTAACTATCCTGTATTAATTTTTATTGTCAAATATTATTAATTGAACTTTTTAAAAAAAAATTTAAATAGATACTTAATTCTCCCCCTATTGATTACTCTACTCCAACCTACATTTGGTATCAGTTTTTTTACACCAGTTAAGGTTTTTTTTAAATCTTTTTAATGTTTTATTTTAGTTGTACATTAAATATCTTTAAATATTGGTTAGTTTTAAATTTTATATCATTAAAATTATTTCTTTAATATGCATAAAAGACTAGATGTTTCTACTACCAACAAACTACCTTTCTTTAATGGTTCTAATTATGCCAAATGGAAAATTAAAATGAAAATGCATTTAAGAATAATTGGATTTGAAGTTTCCTATTCAATTGTAGATGAGTATAAGATTATTGCTTCTTATAGAACTACTTGGGATGAGCCAAATATGACTGTTTACAATAACAATTACAAATACATGAATTCAGTATATTTATATTTAAGAGATGATGAATTTAACAGAATATCTTCCTGTAAAACTGCCCAAGAAATTTGTTATACTCTATCTGTTCATATGAGAGAACCTCTAACATGGATGAAATGAGACTCAATACTTATACTATTATGTATGATAACTTTAAAATGAAGCTTGGTGAGCATATTTTTGATATGTATCTCAGGTTCAATGAAATTTACAACATAATGATTTCTCTTGGATGAGATGTCACTACTAAAGAACAATTCATGATGGTTCATCGATGCCTACCTGATTGATGTGTATGAACTTCTACCTCTATTTGAAAATCATGTGACATCAGAAAATTAATTTTAAAAGAACTCATTGGGAAACTAATGATGTGCGGAGAAGAGATGAAATTCAACAAGGAAGTGGAGGCTAAACCCAAAAGAAAATATGTGGCATTCAATACCAATACTAATAAGCATGAGGAAAAGGAGAAACCAAAATTCACTGTAGAAAGCTGTAGTAGTGAAAAATATTCAGAGAAACGTGATGGGGAGATATGCTAAATTATCCTGATGGTTTATAAATTTTTACAAAAGGATGAAATTATTCAAAAATACAAAATTCAATGAAAGATATGATAAAAAAAGAATCTAGATGAATGATTGGAAAAGAAATTAAAATTCTAATGAGATAGTATGTTATGAATGTAAGAGAGAGGGACATGTAAAGGCCGATTGTCTCGAGATCAAGTATAAAAGGAAATGTGAGGACATAGTTAGAAAGTATAGAAAGGAAATAAAAGAAACATGGATTTCTTCTTAGGACATTTCAAGTGACTTAGAGTCTTCACATAATGAATAAGCTAAAAAATCCAATACATGTTTCCTGAAAAACACATATGAGGTATCCTTGGAATCATCTGTACAGAAATCCTACTATTCAGGAGGTAAAAGTGATTCTGAAAATATGTCTACAGAAGTAATGTTTGAGTAGTGAAATATACTTCATGATACATGTAATGAAATAAATGATAAATACAAGTCTATAAAGAAACAATACTCTCTTACATCAATAGTTAAATATGAACATGCTATAGAAAGAGTGAAAACTGTTCAATAACTCAAAAAAACAATGAATTAAAGCTATCAAATGAGCAATTGAAACGGTACCTTGAAAGGCTTACTAATGGTAAATATATGTTTGTAAGAATTGTAGGTAAACATACTTCCCCTAAATACACTACTTGTATAGGCTGTCAATGTGGTGAAATAAATTTAGGAAAAATGAATTTTGTTTCTAAATCTTGGACATAGAGATTTATTCATAGTTCAAGAAAACATTCTTCTATTTCACAATATGATACATCCTCTACTGTCTCGATCATTTTTGGACTAAATAATGTTTATTCCTCAAATATTATACATAATGATTGTAGGAAACCTGTGAGGTATATGTAGGTTCTTAAAGCAGAAGTTTCAAATATTACTGGACCCAACAAAATGTGATTACCAAATAATGGCTTTATTTTCCTAATTTGTAAGAAATTTGTTGGATGAGCTCCCTTAAAAGATTATGGTACTTGGAATGTGTGTGTTGAAGACACATGATAGGAGAATATTCATTCTTTAGAAACCTTAAATATATTTATGGTGGACATGTCAATTTTGGTGAAAATGGAAAAGAAAAAATCATTATCCAAGGCCAACTCGGTAAATAAAACTTAGTGTTAATTTCTAATGTACTTTTTATTGATGGAAAAAATAATATTATTAGTATCTCACAACTATGTGATGAGGTATTTCATGTTAAATTTGAAAATGATTCCTGTAATTTTTTAAATTCTAAAAATAAATTTGTATTTTTTACATTATGAAATGATAATGTATATTCTGTTATCATAGATTCTTTAGTTTCTCAAATATACGTATGTTTGAGTGTATTTCACAAAGGGTCTTGGATATAGCATATAAGACCGGAACCCTTCAATATTCACCTCATTAGATAGCTAACTTGAAAATGTTTATTCAATTATCTACCCAAACTAGAATTTTCAAATTATAAAGTTTGTAATCCTTTTCAATATTAAATGAAACAAAAAATATATATCAAACCAAAGAAAGATTTATCAACTTCCAAACCTATCTAACATGTTCATATAGACTTGTTTAAGCCATCTAGAGCATCTAGTTGAAAAGGGATTCACTATGTTTATGTTCTTGTAGATGACTTTTCTAGGTATACATGGACCTTCTTCTTATATTAAAGAAGTGATGTCTTCTCTCACTTCACCAATTATACTAAAACTATAGAAATTATTAGTGTACATAGAATTAAATATCTAAGAAGTTACCCTGGTAATGAGTTTTAAAATCAATAGTATGAGTCCTTTTTAACAAAAAATAACTATAATCATAATTTCTCTACCCCTATAACACCTCAAAAAAATGGAGCTGTAGAAATAAGAAATAGGGCCATGCATGAAATTTCTATAATGATGAATAGTGAATATGAAATACCTATTTATTTTTAGAAAAAATTTATAAATACAACATGCTATATTTTTAATAGAGTGTTGATTATACCAATTAAAAAAAATAAATCCATATGAGTTTTGTAATAATATGAAACCCAAATTGAACAACTTCAATGCCTTTGGTTGAAAAGTCTATATCCATAATAATACAGAAAATATTGAAAAATTTGCATCAATGAGTGATGAATGAATATTTCTAGGATATTCAATCTCCCATAAATCCTATAGATTTCTTTCCAAGAAAAAAAATTGGTGGTGGAATCTTTCCATGTCATTTTTGATGAGGGAGGTGCACATGAGGATAAAAATTCTCTTAATAATCTTGATGATGATTTGTAAAACCAAGACATTACTACTAAATCCTTTGACCATCTATAAAGGAATATGTAAAAACCTCCAGTCCTATAAATTCTCTAGAATATAGAAATAATGAACAATTACCAAGTAATGAACATAAAACAACTAGCCCTACCTTTCTTAGACCAACTAAAACCCTTGAGAACCATATTTTTTGATGCTGTAGTTGGAGATCTAGATAGATGGACCCAAAATATATCTTTATTTAGAAATCAGGCTGAACATCAAGATTTATTATCACAACATGAACCAAAAAATATCAATCATTCTATAAATGATGAATTTTGGGAGATGAATATGAATGAATAACTTAATCTTTTATAAAGGAACAGAGTTTGGAAACTTTTTGATAGACCTTGAGAAATCCTTACCATAGGTACTAAGTGGTTGATTAGAAATAATGTTTATAAAGAATGTAACATAGTTCAAATCGAAGGTAGATTGGTCTCATAGGGAAATAGTTACGAATAATTAATTGACTATGTGGAGTCCTTTTCACCAATAGCCAGAAATAAATCCCTTAGCATCTTGCTTGCATATGATGCACATCTGAATTTCATACTATAACTTATGGATGTCATGAGTGTATTCCTAAATGGGTATATCACAGATAATGTTTCTATTGAACAAACCCATGGTTTTACAAATTGTTAGTTTCCAAGTAATTTTTTAAATTATCAAAATAATTATATGGTTTAAAACGTCCTCTAGGAGCATGGTATGATATATTAAGCATTTTTCTGATTTCCAAAGGCCTTACAAAATATATAATTTATCCTACTCTTTTTATAAAACAAATTTCCAGTGTTGTTTTAGTAGTTCAAATTTATGTAAATGTTATTATTTTTAGATCTTCTAAAAATTATTTTTGTATTGAGTTTTCTAAAATGATGAAAAATGAATTTGAAATGAGTTTAATGTGAGGACTAATATTCCATCTTGGATTTCAAATATTTCAAAATAAAGATGGTATTATTTTAAATAAATTAATATATAATAAATATCTAATAAATATTTTGTCTTGTATAGAACTATTAGTTGGGATACTCCAATTAGTACTAATTGTATGTTGGATCTTGATGAAGATGGAAAATGTGTTGATCAAACCACTCACAGTTGAATTATTTGAAGCTTACATTAGTTACCTTCCACCCAATCTTATATTATGTTTATTGTATGTATGTGTGATCACATTCAATCAATCCTTAAGGAATCTCATTTAAATTATGATAAATTATTGTTCGAATATCGCAAACATACACCGAATCAAGGACTGTTCATTCTGAGAGAATAATCATTTGAGTTAGTCTGCTATTCTGAAGCAGATTTTGGTAGTTGTATGTCAGATAGAAAAAGAACATGTAGAACATGTCACATTTTAGGAAAGTATATAGTTTCATTGTGTATTAAAATTCAAAAAATGGTTTCATTATCTACTACCAATGCTGAATACATAGCATATGGTAGTTGTTGTGCCCAAATTTTGTGGATGAAACACATATTACTAGACTATGGATATCAATTCAAGAATGTACCTTTAAATTGTGACTTTAAATGTGATATTAACATTTCAAAAAATTCTATTTCACACTCCAGGAAAACAATATTAATTTACAACATCACATTTTGAGAGACCATTATCAAAAAGTTGATATCACTTTGTAATTCATTGGAATTAAATATCATATTTATGGTATATTCATCAAACCATTAATTTAGGAAACGATATATTACATTACACATTAATTACAGATGATACGTTTTATATGAAATGGTTAATATCTGGACTTACTCTATCAAAGTTTACAGTTTCATGCTTCATGCTTTCACAAGATCACTGTCTTGATTTTAGTATTTCATGCTTAGGATCTCGCTATTAATGTTTCTTAGATACCATTTTTCACTTACTGTCTAAATGATAATATGGCACCATTGGCCGTCACAACATAAATGATAATATGGCACCATTGTCTCACAGTGAAAATTTTTCACTTATTTTCTAAGTGAAATTTTTTCACTTACTGTCTAAATGATAATATGGCACCATTGTCTAACAGTGAAGACACACACACACACACACACACACACACATATATATATATATATTATTTCCCGTAATGTTGTATGTAATATTTCCCTTTACCGAACTTTTTTATGACATCTGGACTTCTTAAATGATAAAAACCCAATAATTTTCACTTCTCTCTTCACTTGAGATTTCTTTTACTGAATCCTAAGACTATATGTTCCAAATATCATGCTATCCTTTAACTCCTTCTCCTGGTTGAACCCATTATTTAATGGCCAGAATAATGTGACCTTATTTTTGAACTCTTGATAATTGAGGGTCTCATAAAAAGTAAATAAAGGTACTAAAAATACCTCTTGAATGACTATTGAACCCTGTTCTTGTAAATAGAGTAGTCATGCTTGAATATGAAGTATGTATGAAGTGGATACTAACATGAAATTCACTGCTCTTGAATGTTCTAACTGAAAACGACTAGTAGGACTGGTTCACTAAGGAAAAATTACCCATTTATCCTGAATTTTTTTAGTTTAATCACTATGTCAAAATTTCATTCAATACTAAAAATGATTTTGTTGTATGAAGATGGATTAATGGTCAAAAGTGTACTCTTTCATTGAGGTTATAGGATACCTTTGTAGGAATACCTAATGAATGAAATTGTGAGGATCATCAATGAGAACCTCTTCCTTAATGTGATATTTTAACCATGGAATAAGCTTTGGGAAGCCTAACTGTATATAGAATGAAAAGTTGAGAAATTGCTGGTGAGTTGAATGGTGTACAAATGATACAAATTTTTTTATTTAGAACCTTATTAGTATATGAAAATGGTATTTTTTTACTCTTATGTATCAAGATGTATTCATGATACATCTTATGAAGAATGGGAACAAGATTAATATGTGTATGTTTATTGTACTTCACAGGTGTTATTTGATTCAGACGAGTTTAAATTCTACCTCTGTATTCTATTCACGACTTATCTCTGCAAAGCTGTCTGCTATTGGAGTAGTAGGAAAAAATGAATAAATAATTGAATGATATGATTTATGTATTTCAATGGATACAATCAGAAGGTTGAATATAAGCTGGAATCCTTGTAAATGTATTGGGTAGAGGATAATGAAAAGTTGTATTAAAAATTCAATCCTATTGAAAATCCCACTAGACCGAAAGAGAAGAGTGAATCATGCTTAGAACCTAATGAGTTTGTAGAATACTCAAGTCAAGAAGTAGAATATGGAAACACTATGCCTAGGTAAATAACAATCATATAAGAAGAGGACGTTGTCTTACCTAAACCGCAAGTTGATGAACAACCAATTTGTGAACAAATATTTGATGAAGCCTTTGTTAATAAAGAAGGACCAGATGCTAGTCCGGATTTGAAAGATGTTCCAGAGTAACATATAGAAGAACCTATTGTTGAGAATGTTCTTGCAGTAGTTTAAAGGTATGAAGAACAAGATGATTCTGAATTAATCCTATCAAGTGATGAATCAATGGACCAATCCTTTCAAAAATTAAAACAGAGATGGGTGAGCCTGACAATAATGGATGATTGGAAATATAGAAATTGATTGGGACTCTCACTCTTAGAGTTGATGCCCAAATTGAGCAGGAGATGATCCCATTCTAAAAACTACTCAAGAATAATGTTTGTTGAGACAAGCCCTATGGACAATGAGTATAAATTCCCTAGCTATTTTGATCTATCAAATTCTAAATAGGATTCAATGATAATAATTTATCATACAATAAAATTTCAATTGAAATATTTTTCTCTAATAGGAGTAATACTTTCTAAGGATCCTAAAGTTGTTGAGGTCTCTGAACCCGAGGGTTCTCATGAAGCCCCAAGATCTGAAAAGCCATGTATATTTAATGGTGTTTGGATAAAATATGTTGGCATGATTTGAGAAGGTTTTGAATTCTAAAACTCTTCCTGTAACTCATTTAAGTGAACATTATTCTAGTCTACTTTTGGAGAAACTTTTATTTAAAACTAGACCTCAAATGTTTTATGAAATTCGAGAATAAATAATTGGAAATCAGCTACTATGGGAGAAAAAAGATCTTTAAGGTCATTAGTTTAGGAACTAAAGAAGGAGTATGAAACTTATGAACCCCCTCTAGCTCTATTTAGCACAGAATATGCTGACATGATAGAAATTAAGGTTTCAGAAGTGATTCGACCAAATCTGGTAGATGTTGTTTAGAAAACAGTAGCAAACAATGACAAGCCCACAAAATTAGTTCAAAAATTATCATCCTCAATTGATTCCATGCTCGATTTTTTCAAGGTCTCTGTTGAAACTATTTTCAAGAGACTTCTTGAATCATCTTTAAAAATATCATCTTCTTCCTACTTAGCTAATCATGCTCAATAATCTTATTTTTCAGAAATATATGTTCTGAGAAATGTTATTCAAGAAGGGCTTAAATCTCTGAAAAGTCTATCGGTTCAAGAAATCTACTATAAGATTGATTAAAATAGAAAGAATTTATATGATATGGTTCACTTATATTATATGAATTCTTCTATAGAATATGATGATATTACAATGAATTTGGATTTATAAAACAAAAAGATTTATAGAAATAATGAATTGTCAAGTAATTTCATGTACCTTGGGGAAAATTTGAAAAATCTTTATATGACTCAAGCATTTAAGGATCAAGTGCAGAAAAAGAAATATTTTTCCCATACCATATAAATGTTTCTTAAGAATATAGATGAATATGAAAAAGATATCAATATAGAGGTGAGTTCATCACGGATTTCATCAATCTACTGAATCCCTATCTCCATGTGAAAAGAACTACAATTGTGGATCCTCCAGCGGATCCCTTGAAGATCGGTTCAACTCTTTCTTCATTGTCTGTATTTTCTTTTGCTACTATGTCTGTCTCTTAGGATCTGAGCCAGATCCAACCTATTTTTGTTGAACTATTTGTGCCTCAGTCTTGAATCAAACCCACTCTTTCCCCTTCTCTTTCTGAAGGTGTGTTTCCACCTCTCTCACCACTGGATACCTCTTAGCTACCACCTCCTCTTCTGCTCCTGTGGCTCCTCCTGCTGAATCCATGAGGGGATAAGAGAAGTCAACTACATCTTAAGAGATGTAAAGAATGTCTACATAATGTGAATGTTGTATATTTTGTTTCTTTTTTCTTATGTATGTACTATATTTCCTATTATTTGTCAATGGAATGTGGATTGTTTCTAGTTGACTTTCGATTTCAATTTATTATCATCTTATTTTGTGCCTCATATTTTCTTTTTTGATAATCTTGAAAAGGGGATAAATAATAATGAAATTATTCATTTTTAGATAGTTCATACATGCCAGAGTTTTTTATCATAAAAAGGGGAATATTGTTTTAATACATTTGTTTTATCATGTTTAAATGATCACAATTAATTAATATAATGAAAATTATGAAAATTATGATAAACATGTTTATGTCATGTTTGAATTTTGTTTGTCTTATTATGATTACTTGATTACTGGTTCAAATTTAGAATCACACTATCTATTCTTAATCATATTCTATTATGTTTTATTATTCTACTAATTAATCTTAATCCATTCTATGAATACTACTGCTTAAGACTATTTACAGATATTTGGCTATGTTTAAGAAACTATAAGTCTGACAATGGCTCTGGATTTTGACAGAGTTCCACACACCATGACCTAAAACCATGCCCCAAATACTATAACCAAACACTGTGACCCAGATACCGTGAGATGAAACCAAGAATAGACAGAATGACTGAAATAGCATGACTAGATAACACGACCAGACACTATAATGAAAGTACGATGACCCAGACACCAAAATGTTGATACAGTGACCATTACAACATAATACTAACACTGTGACTCTAGAACCGGTCAATGTTTTGACAAAGGAATATACATTGATTCTAGAGACATCGTGATCCTATCACCACATTTGTGATACTTGTTCCAGATGTCAACATAGTTGTGGCCCCACGACGGCCTCATCGCTCAATGAAAAACAAGAAGACATTGTCTCCTTATGACACCATTTCACGGTGACACCGTTTAAAATCTAAATTTTACATTGTTCTTTAATTTTCTTTTATTGTATTCAATTTAATTTAGAATGGTGATATTCAAGTTATTAAATGGAACTGATAGATTTAATGTTTCTTTGTATACATTTCACCTAACATTATGAGGTAAAAGGTTCATAATACATGCATCATATCAGTTCCAACATGTGCACCCTCAATTAAAAAGAAGATAAACATGGATACTGAAAAATACAGAGAGACGTTCAAGCATTTTAAATAAAAAACTAAATCAGGTAAGCAATATAGTACTAAAGAAGACACAATGCTTGATCGAACCACAAAGTCTGAAGTACCATATTTCAAGAGACTCAAACCTATTCGTAGTACAAACTAGAAGAACACAAGCTACAAAGATCGCATATTCAAATATGATACCATAACACCAGACATCGATACTCTGTTTTTCTCAAGAGGAATCGATACATTCATATACTTCATCCATTAATTCTAGAGCTACATAGAATAACACTCAGAGAACTTATAGTACATTCTCATCATCATCGCTCTGTTTTGTACTATTTTTTATATTTTCAGTAGTGTGTGTGAGTCTGTATTAAAAAAATAGACAGTCTCCTATATTAAACTGATGGATACATGATATATTTCATTTAATAACATCTTACATCTGTTTACTCTCACAGATATGTGTGGAATATGTACTTGTGTGACCTGGTATTTTATACCCACGAAGAACATTGGAAGATTTCATGTGACCTAGACAGTCTTGTGTTCTATTTTTTGACCCTAATTTAGGGTGTGGATCAATTTCTTATCTATATAGACTGCATGGTGGTAGGCGATCATGATGTGAAGTGTATTAAGTCTCAGATTGAGACTGAACCACTTGTTGTATCCTCTGTTTATTTTAATTTAGTTTTTCTCTATATTACGTTATATTTCATAAAACTAGATTTTACTTTGAAAGTTAGTATTGGATAGTAGTTATACCTATTTTCCCTATTACAGTAGCATGAAAAGTTATATCAATAACTCACATTAATAATAATGAGAATTAATTACACTTCTGAGAAGTTATTTTAATAGTCAAACTATTATAACCATATTACCATAATTATCTATCATTTATTTATTTTTATTGGTTAATCTTTTTATGTAAACTTTTTAACAGAAATTTTTATAGATACTCAATTCACCCCCCCCCCCCCACTTGAGTAATCTACTACGAGCAACACAAAATCTTAATTGAAAAAAACATTTTTTAACAAAAAAATTGTACAGTTAAATTATAATATTGAATTGTTTTTTAGTACAAATATAATGTATTTTTATCATTCAATGTAATTTATGACATTAGAATTAATTTTACATTAAATTCATATGAAAAAACATTTCAATCCTTTGCAATGGATATATTTTAAAAACTTGTTCTCTATTTCCAAAAATACGAATATGCTTAAATTAATTAATAAAATGTTTGTGTATTTTAATATAAACAATAGATTGCATATTTGGAATCATCTGGTCCAAATTATGTAAAAATAAATATTCTATTTTTGGCATTATGAATAATAAATGTGGTAATTTATATTAATAGTGTAAACAGGTAAATCATCTAATTAAGGGTAAGAATACTATTATAGTATTTCCCGAACACTTGACTTAATATCATTGGATTAGTATTTTTAGACCAACAACATCCTTGGGTCAAAATTTTGTCCTTTATAAGCTAGTTTAATTAGATAAGGACATTTAAATTATTATATTTATAAAGAACCATTATAAGTCAGACTCATATATTAATAACTATATCTGTTTTTATATAATTTTATACATAATATAAATTTGATTATAAGTATTTTTTAAAAAGATATTTTTTTTCTTTTATCCTTCTTATTTTTTGTAATTTTTATGAAATAATTAATTTTCTTAAAGATTTATAATTTGATGATGTAAAAAATTAATTAATTGACAAGAAATAAAAATATTTTTATTAAAATTTTAATCACCATCAAAGGACTCATGCACTTGAAAAAATATTATTGGCATATTATATCCCGACCATAACCATAATATGGACGAGTTATGGACCATTTGGTGTCTTATATAATTGATTTTGTCACTTATATTTTTTTACGAAAAGTGATGTTAATGTTGTCACATTCATTATTTAAAAAGTATAACATTTTAAATGTTGAATTTTTCAGAAGAAAAATTTGAATAAACTAATCTTAAAAAATCTATTACATTTATCTTCATTTGTAACGCCCCGACCCCAGTTACCTAGATTCGGTGCATTATTACATAACATTGGCATGATCACAAGAAAGATCAAATCTCGAAATACCGATTAGTTTAGTAGCCCTGGAAACACTAGATATATTCATAAGTTTTACATTACATCATAAAATGAAAAACTAATA
Source organism: Viscum album (assembly GCA_963277665.1). Lineage (NCBI taxonomy): Eukaryota > Viridiplantae > Streptophyta > Magnoliopsida > Santalales > Viscaceae > Viscum > Viscum album. The sequence goes on along the minus strand of OY728129.1, from coordinate 879,693,058 downwards.
CAACAACATATAGTCTCCACAGTTCACACTATTATCCCCTCATAATATCCCTGCAGGTCATTCATAACTTACTTCTTCACATCCTGGGGAAAATAAAACATAGAAAAGGGGTGAGCTCAAATGCCCAGTAAGGATAACAATATAGCAGAGCATTCAAAATAAGAATAAACATTTAAGGCAATGCATTACTAAAACAAAAGCCTTTTAAACTTGAACTTCAATATAGCATGGAAAAAGTAAAATGAAATAATTCCATTTACTTATTCACATGGATATTATACTAATCGAATAATAACACTCAAAATCAATAACTACTTTCATAATGATGGAATACATAATGCTAAACTTTAATTTCTTTTCAAGGCCTCGTCCCAAGACCTTGGGGCTAACTGTAACCGGAACCCAACCCGGAGTGCCTCTAATAACCGGACACCAACCCGGAGTGCCTCTAATAACCGGAAACCAACCCGGAGTTCCTCTAATAACCGGAGACCAAACCGGAGTTCCTCTAATAACCAGAGACCAAACCGGAGGGCTTACTTTTACCGGTCCCCAACCCAGAACATACTTGTCTAACACATTCATCTGAATGAAAAGTTGGAATATAACATAAACATTCGGATTAAAAATAACTTATGAAATGTCAATACATTAAACAAAAACCATGAGTGAAATAATAATAACTTATCCACAATCAAAAATATCACAAAACCTTCAATAAAATTTGGATGTTTTGTATCATAATAAATCAACTTCAAATAAGATTAAAATCCATCAAATTTTGTTGACATAGATGAAATCAAAACTATTTTAGAGAAATATCTCTTTTTTTTAAATAATTTTAAAAGAAACGTAATTATAAAATAATACATTAAATTTGAAAATATTCTTATAAGCTTGTAAGATAAGCTTCGACGATTTTATAATGGCAGAAAATAACCGCACCCGCCGTATAAGTTAAAAAAAACATTCTTACCTTAATTCTGTCGAAATGGTTAAAAAGCACCTTGTTTGGAAAACGATGAAAAGATTCCTTTATAAACCACTTATAAAAGTCAAACAAGGGTATAAATGACTTTAACCCATATTCTTTTAAATTTTAAATATGTTTTAAAATACATTTTTAAGAAACATGGATGTGGATGATAAAGAGATCCCAATAGATTATTACGCATAAACAATCTCAGATAATGAAGAGTTTTTGAAATAAACCCTTACTAATTTGGAAACATACGAAACGTACAACCCATGAATGAGGTATCATACAATGAATATGTAAATACACATAAATTAAAGTGTATTACACAAAGAATATAATTATGGGCAGTACATACACCACACAAAAGGTAATGCTGGCAATATGGCATGAATCTCACAGGAATAAGGAGTGAGATGAAAACCCCTTACCTTGTACTTTTCCTTGATTGGGGTAGGTTAAACACCTGTATAATGGTGAAATAATTGTTATTAAATTATACAAGAATCATATAATTTAATATTATATCATATATGATCTTTTAATATTGATTTGATAATAATATCTTAGTATTATCGTTGTTTCGGGTGTTAACTTACTTGTTTTCTTTTATATGTTTTGTTACGTAAGACATGTTTTTAAGGGATAGGTTGTATATTATTCATATCCAGAATGATATCATGTCCTTAAAAAGCATTTTTTAAATCATCAAATGATAATTATATACTTGAATGGATACGATGGAGAATGAATCTCATCGCATTCGTGGAGACGGTAGTCCGTACGTACGTACGAGCGACAATATCATTCTTTTGATATTATATTAATATATAAATGGATGGTATATCATATATACAGAATAATTAACATGTTATACTTATTATTTACATGCGTTACACATCATTATTATACCCATCCAAATAATAATATATTGAATAACAATTACACCACGACGTGGAGACGGTAAGCCGTCCGTACGCACGTATGGTGACATGTTATTCAAAGGGTAGATAGAATACTGAATATGGTTGTACCATATTTATAATAACATCACAGTATATATATGATACTGGAGTTATTATTTTAGAATGTTAACAACAAAGGAAGAATAAGTGGAAGAAGAAGAAACTTGGAAAAGGGTGGTGAAGTCATTACCTCTTCTTCGGTTTCTTCCTTTTGATTTGATAAAAAGGGCTCCTTAGGAGGGCTTTCTGATAAAACTAAGGCCTCTAGGTTGTATTGGGGGAAGTTGGGAGAGTATTTGGGTAGAGTTTGGCCGAGCCAAAAGGCTTTTATGGTGTGAAGAAAAGAGAAGGAGGAGTGCCCTTTTATAAGAGGGGTGAGGGGCACCTTTGGAGAAGCTAGAAATATTAGTTTATAATAAATTCTTATTCGGTTTCTAATGGCTCCAAAGTTTATTATTTAAATTTTAAGGTGGGGATGGGTCTCAAAAAACTCAACCAATAGATTTTAGACAGGTTTGGGTACTTATATTGACCTTATCTTTAAGTATTAACTCTAAGTTAATTAGTTTCACTTTTACAATGTCTCTTTGTATTTTTATATAATATGGTTAATAAACCTACTATATACATCTAAGCGACCCCCAAGTGGTCCATTAATTATGAACCTATAATTATATAAGTCTTTTGGCCGAACCTTAGATTTTTAAGAATTTAATATCAATTAATAATAGAATATTTGTTTTAAGAACTCTTTTATGTGAATTTTGACACTATTCAATAGTTGATTTTTGTAAAACTCATAACAGATTGATTACTTCGAAAAAAGTCAATTAAATAAATCCTAATATATCATATTATCCTAGAAAATTAGTTTAATTCATTAAAAGTTTCATATTATATTTATTTGGGTATTTATAATATCAATTATTTTAATGTTTCACTATTATAGTAATTAATTCATCATCATTGTGTCATAAATAAATAAAATTATTTAATGTCTGAAAATTATAAATAAAATATAACTATGTAGGAAAGCTTTGTATATTTCTATTGACTATTTATAATCTAAAATAAAACATATATAACCCTATGTAAAAATTGTTTTTCTAAACGATATATGCTTGTGCCATTTTTGTATTCATTTTAACTTAATTAAAATAATGTGTTCCTATCACCTACAAGTGGCACCATGGGGTCCCAAAATCGACCCAAATATGCCTATGGTCGAACATGTATCAACCAATATGGCTAGGACACGTTTTAGGGTAATTTAGTATTATTATAATATTATTTTTTAACCCTTATTTAACGAATTTATCCTTAACCATGGTAAATAAAATATTTACCGCAGTAATTATTCAAAATGTCTAAAAATAAAAGTTACCTATTTACACAATTTGAACATCCTGATTCCAAATATGGAATCCATTTTTTCTAAATTCAAAACACAGAAGTGGCAGAAATTAATTTAAAATTAATTCCCGCTGTCAAAACAAAAAGCGTGTTTTTAAGAGATAATAATTATCAAAAGATTGACACTTGTTTATGTTCAGTTTAATTGTAAAATTATGTCCAATGACCAAAATTATATTAAATGGTAAAAATATTTTATAAATATACGTTAAAACCACTCAAATTCATAATTTATCACTATTAATTATTTTGATTAAAAAAGTTGTTTTTAATTAAAATTAAGTAATTTTCACTATTCATCAAAATATGAAAGTTATCCGAAATGTACCAAAATTTCACGTTAGGCTAAATTCGATATTCCGAATCCAAAAATGAAGTCCATTTTGAAATATAAAATATATATAATTTCAAAAAGTAGGTATTACTATTCATAACGGCTAGTTTGATTGGTTGTGGTGTGTGTTAGAACTCGAAGTTGCGTACAACATACGCTACGGTATTATTCAAAAGAAAGCATACCGTGGAAGCTTGGGATGTTTCATTTTAAATTTTCTGATGTCCCCATTAAGTAAAAAAGTTTAAAATATTGTATTTAAAAAGGTTTCACTATTAAAAGTTGATAAAAGTGCAATACTGAATATGAATCTGTTCTTGCATTATCTCTAAGAAACTCATAATATGGATTCTAAAATTGTAAGGATTATATAAAGTTTAAAATTTAGTTAATACTATTTATAACCTCTTTTGAATGACTTTTTTTTGTTAAGTCATGGTGTGATTGAAGTCGGTGTTGCGTGTAGTGCAAGTTATTGAATTATTTTGAAGAAATAACACACTATGAAATCTTGGGGTGTTACATTCTCCCCTCCTTCAATAAATTGCGTCCTTGCAATTTGAAATTGTTTTTCGAAAATAAAAGGTTGAAAATAGAAAATATATTTGTGGGAAAACCCACATCGGAAATTGGGTTACTATAATTTAGTCTTAATATGAGGAAAAATGAAATGAAAGGGTCACCACCAAATTATGATCTCGATTAGGAGAACATTGGTGGCAATTAGAGACATATAATTGGAGGAAAAACATAAATATTTATAGGTAGTGATTGAGGTCATCAATCACAAACAAGTATAAAATTGAGGTCCTTAAACTAATCAATCTATGATGATTTGAAATACCATCGGTTCAACAAAACATAGGGTATTGGGATAACACATTTTTGACGTTTCAAAATATCTTAGTTGAAATCCCACATCGAAAAATGAATTAATGAGGCCTCCATTTAAAATAAAGAATGGAAAGTATGAAGATTACCGAAAATAACACATATTAGGGTTCCATGTAGAAAAATATGGATATGGAAGAGAAATATAACCATCAATTATCTGATGGAGAGTGGTAGAGAACATGGCTATGAAAAGGCCAACAATCCCAAAGCCATAAATTATTGATGATTTAAGGTACCATCTAGGACAACATTTTTGTTATAAGTTCCTTTTCTCAATGTTGAGGAATTTATTTATGAGATTGGCTAAGATCATTAGGAGATATACTTACATTATAATTAGAGTTTTATCCATTAATATATTTCTACCACAAACTTATCTTTAACTCGTAAAAAAATTCTATTTATACTATTCGTACAGGGTTCCAAAATAAACAAATTTATAATTAATCTACCAGATCTTTAAAAAACTACATTATTTAATCCAGGACATCTCGTGGGCCAGTGGTAGGTGATACACCCTTGTCGCCCTTTGGTTGCGGGTTCAAGTCTCGCGGCCTTGCCGGACGCAACAGGTTGTCGCCCGACCTCTGGGTTGTCCTTTTATGGAAATCCAAAATAATCCAAACTAGAACTATCCAAAATACTTCTGTCCAAACTCACAGTCCAACATTCATAAGGAAGGTAAACATAATGTAGATCCTTTTTACCCCATAATAGCATATGAATACCTCCATCATGTATTCTTTTAATACACTGAAACATCCTGAATTACCATATTCCTTATTGATTGCATTCATGCTCCATTATTCTATATAGAATGCTTGATATACTTCATCAATCCAAAAATATTTTAAACCCCAATAATGATGGAATATAAAAATCATTAATCAGCTTCATGGTAGTCAAGAATATCCAATATAATTTATCCAAATCAATCATGTATTATTCTAAAATCACTACCTCGGTATCAGAACCATATTATGGTTTATATTTCTCTCAACCATATATTTTCCAAAAATTTAACCTGCTATTGAGTCACTTTTCTTTGTTCCACACAATCTCAACCCCTTAATGAAATATTACTGCGGTACAATCCTTATATACTCCAGAATTATTATAAGAAGTACATTTTTGATACAACACTCAAATGACATAATCAACATAAGAACTCTAATCATTCATCATCATCTGTGGTAGTATCATAAATTGATTATTATCCAATAGAATCATTTGCGACATAGTCTGATGACTGGGACATAGGTTCGCGTAGTGTCCAAACTCCTTGCAAATTAAGCATTGTACATTTGAAACCATTTTCTTACTCTTGTAGTCACGTACTTTGTGCCCTTTTTCTCCACACTTATAACAAACTCTCATTCCTTTCAGAAAAGTTCTATGGTGTTTCTTCCCACAGTTATCACATATTGGAAAATTCTTATTTTCCCTCTTCCCTTTATCCATCGTTCTCTCTTCCATCCTTTTCTTATCTTTCTTCCCTTCAAAGCCATAAGACTCAGTAAAATCTTTACTTATCTTATCAACACATGATATTATTTCTTCATATGATGATAATACATGGGAGACTATTTCTCTTATAAATTCTGGCTTAAGGCCATGAAAGATATGATCCATCTTTCTCTTTGGATCATGTGCATTGCTGGAGTTCTCATTCCTTCTACTGGGCGCCATTTCTAAACAATGGCATACACTAGATTAGTTTATGAATAACAATACCTAATCCCAAACTTGTAAGACACATAACATAAATTAAATAGTTTATGGATATAATCCATAATCATATAAATTTCTCCTTTGAGGAAGTAAATCCACATAAACCCTTCATAATGGTTTGTAAAGAAAATGAGAATTATCCTAAGCATATCCCCCGGGAGTGTCGTAACCAAGAGTGCAGCAAGGCCCGTTGTCGTGCACCATTTCCCGTTCGAGTCTAGCTCAAAGAGGTGTTTTCGGGTTTTACCCCTAGGTACATCTGTGCGAGAGCCGCCTCTACCTGCTCGTATCCAGATAGGGATGTATTGCTCAGAAAACTCACAAAATCTCTACAATACCAAAATTCTAGGAAGTTCTTCTATATTAATCCTCAAAGTCCATCTTAAATCTATGTGACCTAATCAGAGTTTATCTAAATCTAGCTTCCAAGGTTTGTACTAAACTTCCTCTGATACCAACTGTAATGCCCTGACCCCAGTTACCTAGAGTCGGTGAATTATTACATAACATTGGCATGATCACAAGAAAGATCAAATCTCGGAAGACCGATTGGTTTAGTAGCCCTGGAAACACTAGATATATTCATAATTTTACATTACATCATAAAATGAAAAACTACTACAACAACATAATGTCTCCACAGTCCACACTATTATCCCCTCAAAATATCCCTGCAGGTCATTCATAACTTACATCTTCACATCCTGGGAAAAATAAAACTTAGAAAAGGGGTGAGCTCAAATGCCCAGTAAGGATAACAATATAGTAGAACATTCAAAATAAGCATAAACATTTAAGGCAATGCATTACTAAAACAAAAGCCTTTTAAACTTGAACTTCAACATAGTATGGAAAATGTAAAATGAAATAATGCCATTTACTTATTCACATGGATATTTTACTAATTGAATAATCACATGCAAAATCAATAACCACTTTCATAATGATGGAATTCATAATTCTAAACTTTAATTTCTTTTCAAGGCCTCGTCCCAAGACCTTGAGGCTAACTGTAACCGGAACCCAACCCGGAGTGCCTCTAATAACTGGAGACCAAACCGGAGTTCCTCTAATAACCGGAGACCAAACAGGAGGGCTTACTTTTACCAGTCCCCAACCCGGAACATACTTGTCTAACACATTCATCTGAATGAAATATTGGAATATAACATAAACATTTGGATTAAAAATAACTTATGAAATGTCAATAATTTAAACAAAAACCATGAGTGACAAAAGAATAAATTATCCGCAATCAAAAATATCACAAAACCTTCAATAAAATATGGATGTTTTGTATCATAATAAATCAACTTCAAATAAGCTTAAAATCCATCAAAGGATGTTGACATAGATGAAATCAAAACTATTTTATAGAAATATCTATTTTTTAAATCATTTTAAAAGAAACATAATTATAAAATAATACATTAAATTTGAATATATTCTTATAAGCTTGTAAGAGAAGCTTCGACGATTTTATAACGACGGAAAATAACCGCACCCACCGTATAAGTTAAAAAAAACATTCTTACCTTAATTCTGTCGAAAAGGTTAAAAAGCACCTTGTTTGGAAAACGACGGAAAGATTCCTTTATAAACCACTTATAAAAGTAAAACAAGGGTATAAATGACTTTAACCCATATTCTTGTAAATAGTAAAAATATTTTAAAATACATTTTGAAGAAACATGCATGTGGATGATAAAGAGATCCCATTAGATTATTACGCATAAACAACCTTAGATAATGAAGAGATTGTGAAATAAACCCTTACTAATTTGGAAACATACGAAACGTACAACCCATGAATGAAGTATCATACTATGAATATGTAAATACACATAAATTAAAGTGTATTACAGAAAGAATATAATTATGGGAAGTACATACACCACACAAAAGGTAATGGTGGCAATATGGCATGAATCTCACAGGAATAAGGAGTGAGATGAAAACCCCTTACCTTGTACTTTTCCTTGGTTGGGGTAGGTTAAACTCCTGTATAATGGTGAAATAATTGTTATTAAATTATACAAGAATCATATACATTAATATTATATCATATATGATCTTTTAATATTGATTTGATAATAATATCTTAGTATTATCGTTGTTTCGGGTGTTAACTTACTTGTTTTCTTTTATATGTTTTGTTACGTAAGACATGTTTGTATGGGATAGGTTGTATATTATTCATATCCAGAATGATATCATGTCCTTAAACATCATTTTTTAAATCATCAAATGATAATTATACTTGAATGGATACGATGGAGAATGAATCTCATCACATTCTGGAGACGGTAGTCCGTACGTACGCATGAGGGACAATATCATTCTTTTGATATTAAAATAATATATAAATGGATGGTATATCATATATACAGAATAATTAACATGTTATACTTATTATTTACATGAGTTACACATCATTATTATACCCATCCAAATAATAATATATTGAATAACAATTACACCACGACGTGGAGACGGTAAGCCGTACGTACACACGTATGGTGACATGTTATTCAAAGGGTGGATAGAATACTGAATATGGTTGTACCATATTTATAATAACATCATAGTATATATATGATACTGGAGTTATTATTTTAGAATGGTAACAACAAAGGAAGAATAAGTGGAAGAAGAAGAAACTTGGAAAAGGGTGGTGAAGTCATTACCTTTTCTTCGGTTTCTTCCTTTTGATTTGATCAAAAGGGCTCCTTAGGATGGATTTCTGATAAAACTAAGGCCTCTATGTTGTAGTGGGGGAAGTTGGGAGAGTATTTGGGCAGATTTTGGCCAAACCAAAAGGCTTTGAAGGTGTGAAGAAAAGAGAAGGAGGAGTGCCCTTTTATAAAAGGGGTGAGGGGAACCTTTGGAAAAGCTAGACATATTAGTTTATAATAAATTATTATTCGGTTTATAATGGCCCCAAAGTTGATTATATAAATTTTAAGGTGGGGATGGGTCGCAAACAACTCATCAAATATAATTTAGACAGGTTTGGGTACTTATATTAACCTTATCTTTAAGTATTAACTCTATGTTAATTAGTTTCACTTTTTCAATGTCTCTTTGTATTTTTATATAATATGGTTAATAAACTTACTATATACATCCAAGAGACCCCCAAGTGGTCCATTAATGATGAACCTATCATGATATAAGTCGTTTGGCTGAACCATATATTTTTAGGAATTTAATATCAATTAATAATATAATTTTTGTTTTAAGAACTCTTTTATGTCAATTTTGACAGTATTCAATAGTTGATTTTTGTGAAACTCATAACAGATTGATTAATTCGAAAAAAGTTAATTAAATCAATCCTAATATATCATATTATCCTAGAATATTAGTTTAATTCATTAAATGTTTCATAATATATTTATTTGGGTATTTATAATATCAATTATTATAATTTTTCACTATTATAGTAATTTATTCATCATCATTGTGTCATAAATAAATAAGATTTTTTAATGTCTGAAAATTATAAATAAAATATCAATATGTAGGAAATCATTTTATATTTCTAATGAATATTTATAATCTAAAACCCAACATATATAACCCTATGTAAAAATTGTTTTTCTAAATGATATATGCTTGTGTCATTTTTGTATTCATTTTAACTTAATTAAAATAAAGTGTCCCTATCACCTACAAGTGGCACCATGGGGTCCCCAAATCGACCCAACGATGCCTATGGTCGAACATGTATCAACCAATAAAGCTAGGACACGTTTTAGGGTAATTTATTATTATTATAATATTATTTTTTAACCCTTATTTACCGAATTTACCCTTAACCATGGTAAATAAAATATTTACCGCAGTAATTATTCAAAATGTCTAAAAATAAAAGTTAACTATTTACAAAATTTGAAAATACTGATTCCAAATATGGAATCCATTTTTCTAAATTCAAAACACAGAAGTGGCAAAAATTAATTTAAAATTAATTCCTGCTGTCAAAACAAAAATCGTGTTTTTAAGTGATAATAACTATCAAAAGATTGACACTTGTTTATGTTCGGTTTAATAGTAAAATTATGTCCAATGACCAACATTATATTAAATGGTAAAAATATATTATAAATATACTTTAAAACCGATCAAATTCATAATTTATTACTATTAATTATTTTGATTAAAAAAGTTGTTTTTAATTAAAATTTATTAATTTTCACTATTCATCAAAATATGAAAGTTATCCGAAATGTACCAAAAGTTCACCTTAGGCTAAATTTGATATTCCGAATCCAAAAATGAAGTCCATTTTGAAATATAAAATATATATAATTTCAAAATGTAGGTATTACTATTCATAACGGCTAGATTGATTGGTTGTGGTGTGTGTTAGAACTCGAAGTTGCGTACAACACACGCTACTGTATTATTCAAAGGAAAGAGTACCGTGGAAGCTTGGGATGTTTCATTTTAAATTTTTTGATGTCCCCATTTAGTCAAAAAGTTTAAAATATTGTATTTAAAAAGGTTTCACTATTAAAAGTTGATAAAATTGCAATACTGAAAATGAATCTGTTCTTGCATTATGTCTAAGAAACTCATAATATGGATTCAAAAATTATAAGGATTATATAAAGTTTAAAATTTAGTTAATACTATTCATAACATATTTTGAATGGATTTCTTTTGTTAAGTCATGGTGTGATTGAACTCAGTGTTGCGTGTAGTGAAATTTACTGAATTATTTTGAAGAAATAACACACTATGAAATCTTGGGGTGTTACATCATTAGAGGATTTTATTTTTAAATTTTATTCAAAAAAATTTATATTGAATAATTAAAAAAAATAATGTATTAATTATCTTATTAATAGAGATTAAAAAATAAATGTTATTAAAATAGTAAAATAAATATAATTTGGGACAATAAATATGTATAATGATTTTTTAGATTACCTTTACCTATTAAGTAATATAATAAAATAGTTGGTTTGAAGTTAACTTGTTATCTTCATGTTTTATAACAATCATTTATTTAAATAATGTCAAAATTGAAACTATTTATTGTTTTTGATAATAATGTTTTATTAAATTATTATAAATAAAAAACATTTTTAAAATTGTTTATTAATTATTACAAGGAATAAGTTGTAAAAAAGTATTTATTTATGGAATAATTTACATCAAATAAGTAAATATTTCCCCCTTTTAATATTAAATTATACATTACACAAGTTAATAAGTAAAATTAACAACTATGTGTTGATTAAAATTATAAAGTCTAAATTGGAAGAAATACTTATCAAAAATTTATTGGTTGACGATATTGAAACCTTATCTACCATCGCATTATAATTATAGGTCATTTTCTGGTTTTTGGATGGGTTTTTATTTTATTATAAAAAATATTTTTGGAGATCCCAAAGTTCCCCTAATCTCATTATAAAAGTTATCCAGATCCCCCACCTCCTAACATCTCCATAATCAATTAATCTCAGCCTTCCCCTACCTTCCAACCCTCTCAACATCTGTACTTACATTTTAGATATTTTGGTCTTCTTTAAAGAGAAACTCATGTTCTCTAAGAGGATATTTTGATGAAACACGTCCATGAAAAGGCAATCTACTCTATAAATTCTCTCAACCATATTTCTTCTTATACTTACTATTTATGAGTTTTTTCAGCATAAATTAATTAATATAATAAAAAATATATTCTGATATGTTTTTATAATAATGAAACAACCATATTCTCTATTATTTTAATTGCATGAAAAACAACAATCACCATGTCTATGTACAAAAGTCTTACCCTCTCCACACCGTGGAGTAATATATTTTTCACCACCACCTCACATTGATGGGTATAATGATTTAAATAATAATTATTTATTATTATTACAATTTTATATTAATTATAAAATATTATACACCATCCAATTTAATACCATTCAAAAAATAATGGAACGATACGATCACTCACAAATATATTTGACATACATCCTCCACGATGCGATGCAATTAATTCTATAAACTATTCATTAAATAATGATTATATAATTGTAAAAAATTAATAAATATGGTATATATTATGTTATTGTCATTTTATTATGATGTAACTATGACCTAAGAAGGAGGACCAAATCTTATTCAACAAAAACATTCATAATAAAATGAAGTTGTTAATACCAAAATAAAAAGTAGTAATGAAATTTTGTTTACAAATAGATGATAATATGATCATATAAGTTATCATAATAAGGTATATTATTCATAAATAATTTCATGTGTTAAATCAATAATATTTTCTATCTAAGATGGAAATATTATATAAGGATAAGTTTCGGGTATAATATCAATATTGTTCCTATTATTTGATTGTGTTTATAATAGAATTATTTTTTATGAAATCCATTTTTACATGGATTAGGTTATAGTTGAATGATGTTTAAAGAAACCCATTTTATTCCTTCAGCTATAATAAATGATTTATGTTATTATGGAACACGTAAGAATGAATTCATTATATAGTGGGTGGTAACTATATATCCCAAAAATAAATTGGGTAAAGATATATATATCATTAAATAGAGAAGGTATGAATGGATAATGATCTTGATTCCGTAATATAATGCTGGAATGTGGAGTGAAATCAATTCAGTAATATACTTTTTTCTTCTATGATGGTATTGGAATTGATTATTGACTAATTTGAAAAGCTTTTCTATGCTTATGTATATACCAAAAAACAACAAGTATTATGTTATTTATTTTGGGATTATGTTCTTTTATTCTCATGAACATTAATGATTTATCCCATGGAATGATATCACGATCCTTCATATGTAGGATAAGATTTTCAATTATTATGTTCTCATGTTCTATGATAATTTTATGATTGATATATCCCTTCTTTACCCTTACCGAGCATATAAGTTTACCCTTTCATATTTTTCTATTACCCATGTAATGAAGTGTATTATTATGTATGATATGTCAATAGGTAGTCTTGTAATGGAGAAATAAGAGAGAGACAATGAAGATGTATTTGAACCAGTTATTTATGTGCCCCAGTTTCGAACGACTGTATACCTATACGGTCCTGTCATGGATTTATTAAATTTTTTAATACATATTTGTAAAAATTGAATTAATATTAATGTATGTAGTTTATCGGTAGTTATATATAAGGATCGAGATGAATAGGTGGTGAGGATTTGTATTTATAGTGGATGAGAGTGGTGTTTTTTGATTATTTTTCTCATTTGTTTATTATTTTGGCTCAATACTATTAATACTTTTGATTTCTAGGACTAAATATAGTTACTAGAAAATTTTAGTTTTGTATAATAGTCCTCATATCATCCATACACCATCCATGAATAAAAAGATAATGCACTTATATTATAATATTAAATACCATAAATTACTATATTTCATGAATCACAAAAAATTCAACTATTATTAAAAAATATCAATACTTAAACCTTAAATTTTTTATATATGTGGATTTAAAAATTAGAATCCATTTTATGGAAATGATTTTTAAAATATGATAAAATTATTTTTTAATAAAAATCATCATTTCATTGAAAATGATAATTTAAATATTATAACAAATTTTATGAATCATTGCAAAAATAATTATGGTCTAAATAAATTATATTATAATTAAAATGAAACAATATATTATTTTAACAAACAATTTCATGAAAATAAATTCTAGGCTAAATATTTATATTAATTATAAAATTTCAAATAAAAATCTACAGTCCACCAAAATATCAACACATAATACAGATTTTTTTAATGTTTATTTATTTATTTTTTATTTAAATATATAATATTTTCATCTATGAGATAACTAAATTACTTTTATAATTTCATAGGAGTGGTTTTTATTCTAATTGTGACATTATTATTATAAATGGGAATATAACTATTATTAATGTTCATTAAAATATTTAATAGTATATCAAGGTTTTAAACGCATTTTTGAGTGAATGATAAGATATAAAATATGTTAAATTTAAATGAAACATACCATAAATTCTTTCTATGTTATAAGGATGATGTATCACCCTCGAGATCTATATTATGAGATGGAAATAATGAGAGATTCGAGATTTATTATCTGATTTTTAGGACAAAGGATGGAGATTCGACCCGAGTTATGCCTCATATAGCCATGATTATTTGATATAATGTATTATAATAAATATTAGGGGTTAAATTGATTGATTATATTTTTCAGATTTTTCATACCTTTCTCACTTCCCATGTTAACTTCCATTTTTATTGTTAATTATATCATAAAAAATAATGAGAAGAGTTGTATAATGCTTCTTTCTCTGATATAAAAATTGCATAGGGTCATGGGGAATGCTTAAACCATATTCTTAATGGTTAATAAAAAATGTAAGAATAAGTTTAATGGTTCCAAGACTCATTAGATGTTAATAGATTCCATGAACCATCATTCAAAGAAGAGTACGATCCATAGGCAGGGTAATGAAAAGGTTTTAATAATTTTTTCATATTCCCATAAAGGACACTAGATGAGCAACTACAACCAGAAGTAAGGTTAGTAATGTAAAATTCATTATCAAGTGTATTATTTCAAAATCTACCAATTTATTAGTGAAAATAGATTCTATTGATCACATATTTATCAAAATTCATTAACCTTGTATAATAAAAAATATTTCTAGAGGATGGTGGACATGTTAGCATCAAAAAGTGTGAGGCAGGTTAATCTATCCATTAGTAACTACCACCATTTATATCAAATGGGAATGATATCTGTTTTAATGTATTTTTATTGTGTACTAACTATTTCAATGAACACAAATATCTTCCATTCCTATATGTAGATGGTTTTATCATAATATTTTGAAATAAACATTGCTTGTTTTATAAATAAAACATATGTTATGGAATGGAAAAATTATATAATGGTCTTTATGTATTGAATTATGAAAACCATGTATTGAAAATATATAAAGGATTATGGCCACATGAATTATATAAAACCCATCTATGGCATCACCATCTTGGTCATGTAAAAAAGTATCATTTTACAATTCTCTATTAAGATGGCTATTTAAGCACTTTTGAGCTTACACAAATTAAATGATTTTATTGTTTTTTATAGTGAAAAATGAGTGAACATACATTAAATGGATAGTGAGAAAAGGATCCACATATTTTAGGGTTCTCACATAATGATATCTAGGAAAAAATAATATTTTATGATAGAGGTGGATATTCATACTTCATAACATTCACTAATAACTTGAGTAAATATTAAGTATACATGATTAGGTATAAGTCCAAGTCCATTAAGGAATGTAAAGATTTAAATATTTATATATAAATTCAATAAATAAATAAGATAATGAATATCTATGTGGATCAATGTGATTAATCTCTTAACCATGAGTTTATTGACATTCTATAGGCGTTTCATATTTTATATCAACTCAGTCCACCGTACACACAATAGTGGAATGGTGTTAGTGATATAATGAACCATAGATTATTATAAATAGTGAGGATGATATTTAGTCATGTAGTTATTATATTCTCATTTTGGGTATATTAATATCATTCTGGAGCATGAAAAAATAGACGAGTACCAACAAAACAATAAAATAGATATCCTTTCACATAATGGAGTTGAAAGAAATGTATTTTTTCGTGTACACGTGTATGAGCTTGTTAGGATTTTCTTAAGGCAAAAATATGTAATAATATATAACCATGGGGAACAATGAATATCATTATAGCGTATCCCATGGAAGCAAAATGGATACTACCTATACAACAAATTTTACAATAAAGTGTCTCTCATTGGAGATGTTGTCATTCTTGAGAGGTATAACATTATAAAAAATATTAGCGGGAGAATGATTGACTTTTATAATTTTGAGGTTAACGAATCATAATTGTTTGTACATGATAATATTCCATAGGTTCCAATGGAATAATTAGTTCTTAAAACACAAGTACTATGTAAGAGTAGTAGAGAGTTAAGATAACCAGATAGATATGCTTTTTTGGTCACCGATGATGGTGACTCAATATTGGTCGATAATGATGAACTTCTATCCAGAAATTATTTAGTTGTGAACTTAATATATAATATTAAAAGGATCCATGAATTAAAAAATGGAAAATATTTTTTTAAAATAAGTCTTAATTCTGGTTGATGGACTTGGAGATGAAAATATCCTAGGGTATAAATGGATATTCAAGAGAAAATTAGAAATGGATTGTAAAGTAAATACTTATAGTATATGTATAATAGATAAAGATTATAAATGGAATTAAATATATGACTATGATTAAGCCTTTTCACTAGATTCCAGGTTTATATCCATCGAAATTATACTTTCTATAGAAGGTTACCCTGTATATAAAATTTGGTATATTGATTTCAATTCATATTTCATTAATTGGATCCATTAGTAGGATATATAAATGACAAATAAAGAACAGTTTATGACACTCAGTGATTCCATAAGGACATTCTAGTTGCATAGATCAATATACATATTAATGAAAGGATCTAGGTTATGGAACCTTTTATTAAATGAATCTATAAATGAATTTTATTTCATTAAGAACGTATGTGACCCTTGTGATTATAATAAGATAATTTGTAGGGAGGCTTATATCCAAGTAGTATATTTCAAGGAAATATTAATTATTGAAAATTATATAACTATCATAAAGCCTGTTATGGATTGGTGAAACATGTGTTTTTGTGAGAATGAATTTAGTGAATTAGCCTATATATTAGGGACCAAGATAAATGATTGTAGCTCTAAGAGGATTCATAGTCAATGTAAAAGTACATACATTGACCAGATAATAAATATAGTTTATATGTAACCATCTAAAGGGGTATTGGTTTTTCTATCACATGGTATACATATTTCTACGAAAATTTGTCCTCAAACACTATAAGTGAAAGGGAGAATGAGTATGATCCCATACACTTCAGCAATATAAAAAATTATGCGTGACAAGTTATTTACTGTAATTTATGTTTCCCATGTATTGCTCATGATTGGAATATATCATGATAATCTAGAAGAACAACATTGGAATACTGTTAATGCAATCCCTATGTAGTTTAAGTTAACAAATGTTATATTCCTAATATATCTATGAGATTATGAGATTTTCATAATGGGTTATACTTGTTCTATTTTCAAAATAGATAATAATGATTTGATTTCATGGAAAAAGGATTTTTTCTATCACAATGGAGGGGTTATAGGTTGTAAGAGTTCAAATAAGCATGGTATACCTTATTCTAGAGAGGATTCCATATATATAGAATCTTCTTATATAGGCATGTAATCCATTTTGATATGAATAATTTCTGATTATTTAGATGTGGTACCATTAATTAAAGACCCCATCACATTTTTTGTGAAAATAGTATAGCAGTGGCTCTATCAAAAGGACCAAGTTCGCATGAATAGATAAAGAACATACTCTGGACGTGTCACCTCTTGATGGATTTTTCTAAGTGATGTGATATTGTAATAAGTAGTATTTACAAAAAAATAAAAATTGAAAGAACCCTTGAATAATGTGATATTTAAATAGTATCCTATGAATCATGTTAGAGTTAAAAGACTGAAGGTTGTTACCAATTGAATCTAGTGAAATAGGGGTTATTTTGTATTTGGTTCCCAACAACCAACTTCTCTATACATTATGATAACCTTTATTATCTTTTTTGAATATTAATAATCTCCAAATCAAATCAGATCAATTATTCTGTGTAAAATAGTATGTGAGACTATATTAAGTGTATTTATCACACTAAAAGTTATACTAGTTCCTTAAAATAATGAGAACATAGATGTTCCCTAACTGTACTCTTAAATAAATTTTCGATATCTGGATTAAATAATTTTAGGGACACAAATGTTATATGTTATAAGGAGTGACACTCATTGTATATTGGGGACCCTTCTCATGGTGTACGTTCCTAATAATATATAGTGTAGGATATTCTTAGAATGAGACCTTCTAGTCGGTAATACACATTTATACATGTCAATTTTTTTCTCATCTTTGAACGTGTGTATTGATCGATTGACATTATGATTATCATTAATTATTATTATAATTCATGTAAATTGATTTATTGATGAATCCATGATGAAAAATGTTTGTGGAAATGTAGTATATGTTAGGTGCATCACGTTTAATTTTTAATAAATTAATAATACAAGAAAATATTTTTCGTTTTTATTCATTAATAGATTTTAATATCTCAATCCCACTAGGGAAATAATACAGTAGAAATTAATAAAATACCATAGTATTAAATAAGAAATTTAAATTTTCAAATAGTCAATCAAAGACACATCAATCATATAGATTTATTGGACCAATATACAACCTTCTTGATTATAGATATCTGGTTAAAGGTATTTTATTTTAAAATAAGAAATCATATGAGATATTAAGTCATTTCAACATTAAATTCTGTCTTGATGGGTTCTTTTACGTGTTGATAAATGCCAACCATAGACTTTAGGAAGCTTCACCTACTGATACTAGTAAATTGTACCATACGGTCACATACTTAGGGTATCGAGAATCATAGATAAATAATATACTATTATTTATTTTCTACCTAGTTGATTAAATATTAATTCCAATAGTTGTTTAAAAATTATTGTTTTTTTAGATCACCTATATTATTTAACCAATTACATGGGAGAATATTATATGATTAGAATATTTAGTAACTATTTATTTAATATTTAGTTAATATAATATTAATTGATTTATTGGTTAATAATGTAGTGACATTTATTTCTAAAATAAGTAGTCATTATTCAAGGCCTGATATATAAGGTAGAGGAATGGTGGACTGAGTATAATGGTTCAATGAAAATATTATATATTGAATAATATTTGAAAAAATATATTCAGTATATTTAATGGTTTTATTAAATGTTAATACATAATAACAATAATATTTATTTTTATACAAATGGGGTTCCACAAAAAATATGGAAATAATAAGGGCATATATGGAATTATTATTTTTATACACTATCAGTATATAAAACAAATTATATTATTTTTATATAGAGACAATTACTTTTGTGTCCACAATTATATCTGAAAAAAATATTCTCAAAGACATAGGGATATCCTTCTCCATGAATTATATAAATAATTAAGAGCGGTCCTCCTCCACCACCACAAACAAGACTATAGAGATAATAGAGAACCCCACTGTGATGTGATTCATGAGTCAATCAAGGTTGAATTATGCAATAAATAATATATGTCATGCTAAAACATAATGATTCCTAGAATAATTATTATAGTTTTATGGTACATTATTTGATCACTGCTATATAGAATCAATTCATGATTCTTATAACATGATTAATGTATAATGTAGAGATGTTTTCGGATCCCTAAATGAAGAGATAATTTCTCATAGGAAAATTCAATAATTTATTAAATGAATTATAAATAATATGTAATGATCCTATATTTTGGTTTCAGGATATATCTATTTACTATAATATTGTTTTCAATTTTGATTATCATGTAATTTATTATAATTTAAGTCTCAAATTAATAATCAACCATGAAAAAAATATGACTTTGGCATTCGTCGTACGATGCTTACACTGCACTTAGAACCATCAGGCCCATGGATGGAAATTTTATTGTCTTTTTATATATTTAAAATATTTAATGAAAATAAAAATAAAAAACTAAATAATAATTTTGTTTAAACACAATAATAAATTTTATAGATTTATTCTTAACATAATTTTGTTTTTTAATTTTTTCACAAATGATTTTAATACCACTTACAATGATTAATTATTGTTGAATATGTAATAAAAGTATATTGATCAAATCTAAATTTAAAATTTAGATGTTTCTATGGATTTAACATATTTTTTCAAAATTATAAGTTCTTTAAAATTAATAGTATTTTAGTATATTCTAAAATGTAATTTTGAAAAAAAAAATAATATCCCCTCTAAAAGAATAAATATTCTTCTTCGATTCAAATTGTGTTTAATAAATATTAAATACATTTTACAATATATTTACTCAGTTAATACTAGTATATTTACCTATTGATATTTATTCTAAAAAATCAATTGAAAAAATATAAATGAATATTTAAAAATACTATTAAAACTATTTTAATAGAACTATAATTTAGAAAAAATTTACAAAAAATAATTTTAAAATCATTTAAAATTATATTTTCTTAAAATAGTATTTACCTAAAAAAGTAATACAATTAAATCATACAATATTGAAATCACTAGGAGTAGAAAACTAATTTTTTTAAATGAAATTTTAAAAAACTAAGTACATTTTTAAATATAAAAATAGATTTTATTTTAGATTTATTTATGAAAATACATTTAATTAAGGAGACTAAATTTTTAGATATATTAAAATATTTCTCCCTACAAATAATATTTATGGGAAAATAAAAGAAATATTATATAATTTTAATATCTTGTAATAAAAATATATATCGTATAATAGAATATAAAGTAGATTCATAACGAGAAAAGTTTTAATTAAATAGTGGGTTCTAAATTATAAAATAATATATTTAATATTATTTAATCACAAGAAGAATATGTTTCAATTCGTGGGATGTTACACTGAACATTATTTAGCCTCCTCTGAGCACTCTCCAACCAAAACACCATCAATGTAATTGGTTACGAAGGGAAACCCCCTTATATTTATTATGTATATGAGATATGATTTAAGGTGTTCAATGAATTGTTGTTTTATTGCGCGATGTATGACGATGGTTGTAATTTGGGAATGATCCTCGGAGTGATATCAGGTTCATTACTCTACTATCACAATAGTTAACCGGTCACCCATAGTAGTTATATAGGTAGAGTATGTACTCTCCCATTGAATAGTACATATACCCTATCAACCAATATGAACTCCCCAATCTAAGAGCTTCGATAGAGAGGAGTTCCACCATAGGAGTTATGGAAACTTGGTTGTGTACAGATGTAATTAAAGGGTGCACCCCTCAACAGAAATTCATGCGAGGTTTCACATGATTCTCAATATCAGTGAGGTAATTTCTGGGTTTCAGATAGACTCGTCAACTTTGTGTAACGCCCCGACCCCAGCTACCCAGAGTCGGTGCATTATTACATAACATTGGCATGATCACAAGAAGATCAAATCTCGAAAGACCGATTGGTTTAGTAGCCTTGGAAACACTAGATATAATCATAAAGTTTTACATTACATTTCAAAGTGAAAAACTACTACAACAACAAAGTCATCATATCCACACTATTAACCCCTCATAATATCCCTGCAAGTCATTCATAATTTACTTCTTCACTACCTGGGAAAAATAAAACATAGAAAAGGGGTGAGCTCAAATGCCCAGTAAGGATAACAATATAGCGGAACATTCAAAATAAGCATAAACATTTAAGGCAATGAATTACTAAAACAAAAGCCTTTTAAAATTGAACTTCAACATAGTATGGCAAAAGTAAAATGAAATAATTCCATTTACTTGTTCACATGGATATTCTACTAATCGAATAATCACATGCAATATCAATAACCACTTTCATAATGTTGGAATGCATAATGCCAGACTATCATAACCACATAGCCAAGGCCTCGTGCCAAGACTACAAATAAGATTTTGTCAAGGCCTTGTGCCAAGACACTAGTTTGTCTCATGAGACCTACCGATGCATCGAGGAGCTATAGCGGGCTCCACCCGTCACTTATTAAGTCCAATGCATTCCCATATGAAAAGGTTTAAACATAACATAAACATTCGTATTAAAACTAGCATACGAAATGTCAATAATTTCACCATAAACTATGAATGGTATAAAAATATCACATCCATAGTCAAACATATCACAAAACCTTCAATACAATATAGAAGTTTTGTATCATAATAAATCAACTTCAAATAATCTTAAAATCCATCAAAGGATGTTGACATAGATGAAATCAAAGTTCTTTTTAAAGAAATATCTCCTTTTATTTTGAAATCATTTAAGATCCATATAAAATAAAAAATTTTCTTTGAAAATATTCTTATAAGCTTGTAAGGAAAGCTTTGAAGATTTTATAACGGCGTAAACTAAGCGCACCCGCCGTATAAGTTAAAAAAACATTCTTACCTCAATTCTGTCGAAAAGGTTAAAAAGGACCTTGTTTTGAAAATGACGGAAAGATTCCTTTATAAACCACTTATAAAAGTCAAAAAGGGTATAAATGACTTTAACTCATATTTTAGTAAATAGTAAAAATGTTTTGAAATACATTTTTAAGAAACATGGATGTGGATGATAAAGAGATCCCAGTAGATTATTACGTATAAACAACCTCGGATAATGAAGAGATTGTGAAATAACCCTTACCTTGTACTTTTCCTTGGTTGGGGTAGGTTAACCTCCTGTATAATGGTGAAATAATTGTTATTAAATTATACAGGAATCATATATATTAATATGATATCATATATGATCTTTTAACATTGATTTGTTAATAATATCTTAGAATTATCGTTGTTTCGGGTGTTAACTTACTCATTTTCTTTTATATGTTTTGTTACATAAGCCATGTTTTTTGTATCTTATTCATATCCATAATGATATCAAGTCCGTAAACATCATTTTTAAATCATAAAATGATAATTATACATGAATGGATACGATGGAGAATGAATCTCATCGCGTTCGTGGAGACGGTAGTCCGTACGTACGCACGTGCGACGATATCATTCTTTTGATATTAAAATAATATATAAATGGATGGTATATCATATATACATAATCATTAACATGTTATATTTATTATTTACATGAGTTACACATCATTATTATACCCATCCACATAATAATATATTGAATAACAATTACACCACGACGTGGAGACGGTAAGCCGTACGTACGCACGTATGGTGACATGTTATTCAAAGGGTGGATAGAATACTGAATATGGTTGTACCATATTTATAATAACATCACAGTATATGTAAGATACTGGAGTTATTATTTTATAATGGTAAGAACAAAGAAAGAGGAAGTGGAAGAAGAAAGGAACTTAGAAAAGGGTGGTGAAATCATTACCTCTTCTTCGGGTTCTTCCTTTTGATTTGATCAAAAGGGCTCCTTAGGTTGGCTTTCTGATCAAACTAAGGCCTCTAGGTTGTAGTGAGGGATGTTGGGAGAGTATTTGGGCAGAGTTTTGCTGAACCAAAAGTTTTTAAGGTGTGAAGAAATGAGAAGGAGGAGTGCCCTTTTATAAGAGGGGTGAGGGGCACCTTTGGAAAAGCTAGAAATATTAATTTATAATAAATTCATATTCGGTTTCTAATGGCTCCAAAGCTTATTATTCAAAGGTTAAGGTGGGGATAGGTCGAAAACCACTCAACCAATAGAATTTAGACAGGTTTGGGTACTTATATTAACCTTATCTTTAAGTATTAACTCTAAGTTAATTAGTTTCACTTTTACAATGTCTCTTTGTATTTTTATATAATATGGTTAATAAACTTACTATATACATCCAAGCGACCCAAAAGTGGTCCATTAATGATGAACCTATCATGATATAAGTCTCTTGGCCTAACCTTAGATTTTTAGGAATTTAATATCAATTAATAATATAATATTTGTTTTAAGAACTCTTTTATGTCAATTTTGACACTATTCAATAGTTGATTTTTGTGAAACTCATAACAGATTGATTACTTCGAAAAAAGTCAATTAAATCAATCCTAATATATCATATTATCCTAGAAAATTAGTTTAATTCATTAAAAGTTTCATATTATATTTATTTGGGTATTTATAATATCAATTATTTTAATTTTTCACTATTATAGTAATTACTGCATCATCATTGTGTCATAAATAAAATAAATTATTTAATGTCTAAAAATTATAAATAAAATATCATTATGTAGTAAATCATTTTAGATTTCTAATGAATATTTATAATCTAAAATCCAACTTATATAACTCTATGTAACAATTGTTTTTCTAAAAGATATATGCTTGTGTCATTTTGTATTCATTTTGACTTAATTAAAATAAAGTGTCATTATCACTTACAAGTGGATCCATGGGGTCCCAAAATTGACACAAAGATGCCCATGGTCGACCATTTATCAACCAATAGGGTTAAGACACGTTTTAGGGTAATTTAGTATTATTATAATTTTTTTTAACCCTTATTTACCGGATTTACCCTTAACCATGGTAAATAAAATATTTACCGCAGTAATTATTCAAAATGTCTAAAAATAAAAGTTACCTATTTACACAATTTGAACATCCTGATTCCAAATATGGAATCCATTTTCCTAAATTCTAAACACAGAAGTGGCAGAAATTAATTTAAAATTAATTCCCGCTGTCAAAACAAAAAGCGTGTTTTTAAGAGATAATAACTATCAAAAGATTGACACTTGTTTATGTTCGGTTTAATTGTAAAATTATGTCCAATGACCAACATTATATTAAATAGTAAAAATATATTCTAAATATACTTTAAAACCACTCAAATTCATAATTTATCACTATTAATTATTTTGATTAAAAAAGTTGTTTTTAATTAAAATTTAGTAATTTTCACTATTCATCAAAATATGAAAGTTATCCGAAAAGTACCAAAATTTCACCTTAGGATAAATTTGATATTCCGAATCCAAAAATGAAGTCCATTTTAAAATATAAAATATATATAACTTCAAAAAGTAGGTATTACTATTCATAACAGCTAGTTTGATTGGTTACGGTATGTTAGAACTCGAAGTTGCGTACAACACACGCTACTGTTTTATTCAAAGGAAAGCGTACCGTGGAAGCTTGTGATGTTTCATTTTAAATTTTTTGATGTCTCCATTTAGTCAAAAATATTAAAATATTGTATTTAAAAAGGTTTCACTATCAAAAGTTGATAAAAGTGCAATACTGAAAATGAATCTATTCTTGCATTATGACTAAGAAACTCATAATATGGATTCTAAAATTATAAGGATTATATAAAGTTTAAAATTTAGTTAATACTATTCATGACCTCTTTTAATGGATTTTTTTTTGGTAAGTCATGGGGCAATTGAACTCGGTGTTGCGTGTAGTGCAAGTTATTAAATTATTTTGAAGAAATAACACACTATGAAATCTTGGGGTGTTACATTCTCCCCTCCTTAAATAAATTGCGTCCTCGCAATTTGAAATTGTTCTTCGAAAATAAAAGGTTGAAAGTAGAAAATATATTTGTGGGAAAACCCACATCGGAAATTGGGTTACTAAAATTTAGTCTTAATATGAGGAAAAGAGAAATCAAAGGGTCACCACCAAATTATGATCTCGATTAGGAGAACATTGGTGGAAATTGGAGACATATAATCGGAGGAAAAACGTAAATATTTATAGGTAGTGATTGAGGTCATCAATCACAAACAAATATAAAATTGAGGTCCTTAAATTCATCAATCTATGATGAATTGAAATACCATCGGTTCAATAAAACATAGGGTATTAGGATAACACATTTTTGACGTTTCAAAGTATCCTAGTTGAAATCCCACATCGAAAAATGAATTAATGAGGCCTCTATTTAAAATAAAGAGTCGAAAGAATGAAGATTACCGAAAATAACACATACTAGGGTTCCATGTAGGAAAATATGGATATGGAAGAAAAATCTAACCATCAATTATCTGATGGAGAGTGGTAGAGAACATGGCTATAAAAAGGCCAACAATACCAAAGCAAAAAATTAGTGATTATTTAAGGTACCATCTAGGAAAATTTTTTTGTTCAAAGTTGCTTTTCTTAATATTGAGGAATTTATTTATGAGATTGGCTAAGATCATAAGGAGATATACTTACTTTATAATTATAATTTTACCCATTAATAAATTTCTACCACAAACTCATCTTTCATTCTAAAAGATAATAGAACGTAATTTTTTTTTCTATTTATACTATTCGTACAGGGTTCCAAAATAAATGAATTATAATTCATCTACCAGATCTTTTAAAAAAACTACATTATTTAATTCAGGACATCTCGTGGGATAGTGGTAGGTGATACACCCTTGTCGCCCTTCAGTTGCGGGTTCAAGTCTCGCAGCCTTGCCGGACGCGACGGGTTGCCGCCCGACCTCCGGGTTGTCCTTTTATGGCAATCCAAAATAATCCAAACTAGAACTATCCAAAATACTTCTGTCTAAACTCACAGTCCAACATTTATAAGGAAGGTAAACATAATATAGATCCTTTTTACCCCGTAATAGAATATGAATACCTTCATCATGTATTACCATATTCCTTATTGATTACATTCATGCTCCCTTATTCCATATAGAATGCTGGATATACTTCCTTAATCCAAAAATGTTTTAAACCCCAACAATGATGGAATATACAAATCATTAATTAGTTCCAAGGTAGTCAAGAATATCCAATATAATTTATCCAAAACAATCACATATTATTCCAAAATCACTACCTCAGTATCAGAACTATATTATGATTTATCATTCTCTCAACCATATATTTTACAAAAATTTATCCTGCTATTGAGTCACTTTTCTTTGTTCCACACAATCTCAAGTCCTTAATGAAATAGTACTGCAGTACAATCCTTATATACTCCATGATTATTGTAACAAGTACATTGTTGATACAACACTCAATTGACATAATCAACATAAGAACTCTAATCATCCCTCTTCATCTATGGTAGTATCATAACATGATTATTATCCAATAACATCATTTGCGGCATAGTCTGATGACTGGGACATAGGTTCGCGTAGTGTCCAAACTCTTTGCAAATGAAGCTTTGTACATTTGAAACCATTTTCTTACCCTTGCAGTCAAGTACTTTGTGCCCTTTTCCTCCACACTTATAACAAACTCCCATTCCTTTCAGGCAAGTTCCAGGGTGTTTCTTTCCACGGTTACCACATATGGGAAAATTCTTCTTTTCCCTCTTCCCTTTATCCATCTTTCTCTCTTCTATCCTTTTCTTCTCTTGCTTCCCTTCAAAGCCATAGGACTCAGTAAACTCTTTACTTATCTTATCGACACATGATATTATTTCTCCATATGATGATAATACATGGGAGACTATTTCTCTTATAAATTCTAGCTTAAGACCATGAATGATATGATCCTTCCTTCTCTTTGGATCATGTGCATTTCTGGAGTTCTCATTCCTTCTACTGGGCGCCATTTGTAAACAATGGCATAAACTAGATTAGTTTATGAGTCAAAATACATAATCCCATACTTATAAAACACTTAACATAAATTGAACTATTTATGGATATAATCAATAATCATAAAAATGTTTTCTTTGAGGAAGTATATACTCATAAACCCTTCATAATGGTTTATAAAGAAAATGAGAATTATCCTAAGCATATCCCCCGGGAGTGTCGTAACCAAGAGTGCAGCAAGGCCCGTTGTCGTGCACCAGTTCCCGTTCGAGTCTAGCTCAAAGTGGTGTTTTCGGGTTTTACCCCTAGGTACATCTGTGCTAGAGCCGCCTCTACCTGCTCGTATCCAGACAGGGATGTATTGCTCGGAAAACTCACAAAATCTCTACAATACCAAAATTCTAGGAAGTTCTTCTACACTAATCCTCAAAGCTCATCTTAGGTCTACGTGCTATAATCAGAGTTTATCTAAATCTAGCTTCCAAGGTTTGTACTAAACTTCCTCTGATACCAACTGTAACGCCCCGACCCCAGCTACCCAGAGTCGGTGCATTATTACATAACATTGGCATGATCACAAGAAGATCAAATCTCGAAAGACCGATTGGTTTAGTAGCCTTGGAAACACTACATATAATCATAAAGTTTTACATTACATTTCAAAGTGAAAAACTACTACAACAACAAAGTCATCATATCCACACTATTAACCCCTCATAATATCCCTGCAAGTCATTCATAATTTACTTCTTCACTACCTGGGAAAAATAAAACATAGAAAAGGGGTGAGCTCAAATGCCCAGTAAGGATAACAATATAGCGGAACATTAAAAATAAGCATAAACATTTAAGGCAATGAATTACTAAAACAAAAGCCTTTTAAAATTGAACTTCAACATAGTTTGGCAAAAGTAAAATGAAATAATGCCATTTACTTGTTCACATGGATATTCTACTAATCGAATAATCATATGCAATATCAATAAGCACTTTCAAAATGTTGGAATGCATAATGCCAGAC
Organism: Viscum album; assembly: GCA_963277665.1. Classification (NCBI taxonomy): domain Eukaryota; kingdom Viridiplantae; phylum Streptophyta; class Magnoliopsida; order Santalales; family Viscaceae; genus Viscum; species Viscum album. The sequence continues at coordinate 879,664,468 of OY728129.1, read as the reverse complement.
TATCATAACCACATAGCCAAGGCCTCGTGCCAAGACTACAAATAAGATTTTGTCAAGGCCTTGTGCCAAGACACTAGTTTGTCTCATGAGACCTACCGATGCATCGAGGAGCTATAGCGGGCTCCACCCGTCACTTATTAAGTCCAATGCATTCCCATATGAAAAGGTTTAAACATAACATAAACATTCGTATTAAAACTAGCATACGAAATGTCAATAATTTCACCATAAACTATGAATGGTATAAAAATAGCACATCCATAGTCAAACATATCACAAAACCTTCAATACAATATAGAAGTTTTGTATCATAATAAATCAACTTCAAATAATCTTAAAATCCATCAAAGGATGTTGACATAGATGAAATCAAAGTTCTTTTTAAAGAAATATCTCCTTTATTTTGAAATCATTTAAGATCCATATAAAATAAAACATTTTCTTTGAAAATATTCTTATAAGCTTGTAAGGAAAGCTTTGAAGATTTTATAACGGCGTAAAATAAGCGCACCCACCGTATAAGTTAAAAAATACATTCTTACCTCAATTCTGTCGAAAAGGTTAAAAAGGTCCTTGTTTTGAAAATGACGGAAAGATTACTTTATAAACCACTTATAAAAGTCAAAAAGGGTATAAATGACTTTAACTCATATTTTAGTAAATAGTAAAAATGTTTTGAAATACATTTTTAAGAAACATGGATGTGGATGATAAAGAGATCCCAGTAGATTATTACGTATAAACAACCTCGGATAATGAAGAGATTGTGAAATAACCCTTACCTTGTACTTTTCCTTGGTTGGGGTAGGTTAACCTCCTGTATAATGGTGAAATAATTGTTATTAAATTATACAAGAATCATATATATTAATATGATATCATATATGATCTTTTAACATTGATTTGTTAATAATATCTTAGAATTATCGTTGTTTCGGGTGTTAACTTACTCATTTTCTTTTATATGTTTTGTTACATAAGCCATGTTTTTTGTATCTTATTCATATCCATAATGATATCAAGTCCTTAAACAACATTTTTAAATCATAAAATGATAATTATACTTGAATGGATACGATGGAGAATGAATCTCATCGCGTTCGTGGAGACGGTAGTCCGTACGTACGCACGAGCGACGATATCATTCTTTTGATATTAAAATAATATATAAATGGATGGTATATCATATATACAGAATCATTAACATGTTATATTTATTATTTACATGAGTTACACATCATTATTATACCCATCCACATAATAATATATTGAATAACAATTACACCACGACGTGGAGACGGTAAGCCGTACGTACGCACGTATGGTGACATGTTATTCAAAGGGTGGATAGAATACTGAATATGGTTGTACCATATTTATAATAACATCACAGTATATGTAAGATACTGGAGTTATTATTTTATAATGGTAAGAACAAAGAAAGAGGAAGTGGAAGAAGAAAGGAACTTAGAAAAGGGTGGTGAAATCATTACCTCTTCTTCGGGTTCTTCCTTTTGATTTGATCAAAAGGGCTCCTTAGGTTGGCTTTCTGATCAAACTAAGGCCTCTAGGTTGTAGTGAGGGATGTTGGGAGAGTATTTGGGAAGAGTTTTGCTGAACCAAAAGGTTTGAAGGTGTGAAGAAATGAGAAGGAGGAGTGCCCTTTTATAAGAGGGGTGAGGGGCACCTTTGGAAAAGCTAGAAATATTAATTTATAATAAATTCATATTCGGTTTCTAATGGCTCAAAAGCTTATTATTCAAAGGTTAAGGTGGGGATAGGTCGAAAACCACTCAACCAGTAGAATTTAGACAGGTTTGGGTACTTATATTAACCTTATCTTTAAGTATTAACTCTAAGTTAATTAGTTTCACTTTTACAATGTCTCTTTGTATTTTTATATAATATGGTTAATAAACTTACTATATACATCCACGCGACCCACAAGTGGTCCATTAATGATGAACCTATCATGATATAAGTCTCTTGGCCGAACCTTAGATTTTTAGGAATTTAATATCAATTAATAATATAATATTTGTTTTAAGAACTCTTTTATGTCAATTTTGACACTATTCAATAGTTGATTTTTGTGAAACTCATAACAGATTGATTACTTCGAAAAAAGTCAATTAAATCAATCCTAATATATCATATTATCCTATAAAATTAGTTTAATTCATTAAAAGTTTCATATTATATTTATTTGGGTATTTATAATATCAATTATTTTAATTTTTCACTATTATAGTAATTACTGCATCATCATTGTGTAATAAATAAAATAAATTATTTAATGTCTAAAAATTATAAATAAAATATAATTATGTAGGAAATCTTTTTAGCTTTCTAATGAATATTTATAATCTAAAATCCAACTTATATAACTCTATGTAACAATTGTTTTTCTAAAAGATATATGCTTGTGTCATTTTTGTATTCATTTTGACTTAATTAAAATAAAGTGTCATTATCACTTACAAGTGGATCCATGGGGTCCCAAAATTGACACAAAGATGCCCATGGTCGACCATTTATCAACCAATAGGGTTAAGACACGTTTTAGGGTAATTTAGTATTATTATAATATTATTTGTTAACCCTTATTTACCGGATTTACCCTTAACCATGGTAAATAAAATATTTACCGCAGTAATTATTCAAAATGTCTAAAAATAAAAGTTAACTATTTACACAATTTGAACATCCTGATTCCAAATATGGAATCCATTTTCCTAAATTCTAAACACAAAAGTGGCAGAAATTAATTTAAAATTAATTCCCGCTGTCAAAACAGAAAGCGTGTTTTTAAGAGATAATAACTATCAAAAGATTGACACTTGTTTATGTTCGGTTTAATTGTAAAATTATGTCCAATGACCAACATTATATTAAATAGTAAAAATATATTCTAAATATACTTTAAAACCACTCAAATTCATAATTTATCACTATTAATTATTTTGATTAAAAAAGTTGTTTTTAATTAAAATTTAGTAATTTTCACTATTCATCAAAATATGAAAGTTATCCGAAAAGTACCAAAATTTCACCTTAGGCTAAATTTGATATTCCGAATCCAAAAATGAAGTACATTTTAAAATATAAAATATATATAACTTCAAAAAGTAGGTATTACTATTCATAACAGCTAGTTTGATTGGTTACGGTATGTTAGAACTCGAAGTTGCGTACAACACACGCTACTGTTTTATTCAAAGGAAAGCGTACCGTGGAAGCTTGTGATGTTTCATTTTAAATTTTTTGATGTCTCCATTTAGTCAAAAAGATTAAAATATTGTATTTAAAAAGGTTTCACTATCAAAAGTTGATAAAATTGCAATACTGAAAATGAATATATTCTTGCATTATGACTAAGAAACTCATAATATGGATTCTAAAATTATAAGGATTATATAAAGTTTAAAATTTAGTTAATACTATTCATGACCTCTTTTAATGGATTTTTTTTTGGTAAGTCATGGTGAAATTGAACTCGGTGTTGCGTGTAGTGCAAGTTATTAAATTATTTTGAAGAAATAACACACTATGAAATCTTGGGGTGTTACACTTTGGGTGGGTAGTGAGAATGATATCCCCTCTATATATCTTTCTAATGGGTTTCATTTTGAGCATATTTATTTTTCCCCTTTCATTGTGTTGATCAGAGCTCTTTAATTACATTTTATTAATCCCATTGTATTTTTCAGTGAACCATACTGTGTATGTACATACTCACAAATGTTAGGAGTTTTCTTATACATGTTTTGTTTTATGTACATGACATGTGGTTTCGTGATGGCATCAATGGAGCACAGTGATTCCATAGTGCTTGACCGTATATGTTTTTCAAACAAAGAGATCATGAGCATATATCTCTCATTTGTACACTATTACCATTTTTTCATGTTGAGGCATTATTTATAGTACATAATATATTTTTCCAATTTATTATTTAGTGTCATATTATATTACTCAAATGTGTTACTAAGATGTTATTACGTACAAAGTTGTTCTTCAGAAATTCTGGTCATTCATTATTCCTCTTATACAACCCTTATCATTATTAACATCAATCCATGATTTATTTTATAATATTAAATACAATCAAACCATAGATATCGAGAAGTCTAGTGGATTTTGGAATCTAGGTTCATTTCATAACAATATAAAATTGGAAGATGTCATATTTATTGAAAACATTATTAATAATATTTTGCATAAAACTACATGAGATAACCTGAGGACATACATAAGAAAGGGGTGAGTCATAAAGCCCTATATGATAAAAAAATTTCCAAACATGAAGAAGACAATACATGTTATACAATAAGAATATAATTTTTTCATAAAAAGAGTGAGTATCATAAATATGAATAGTAAAGTATGATATAGCACGAGGACATAAAGAAAATATGGTAAATGTGGAAACAACATAAAAATGAATCATTAACATAAGAAAAGGAAAAATACCAAGTCATAATGATATAAAAAGACCCATAAAATAATATTTTTTACTCACTATCTTACAATGGAATCTCATGATACTAAATATTTCCATGTTAATAGGAGTGTTATATATCATGAAAAATACATTTTATTTGGTTTTGAAAATGTCTACTCTATGGATAAGAAGTGTCCCTGACACCCAAAATGGGATATAATATCTAAGGATATACTATGTTCAAAATTCCAAATTAAAGAACACATTGGTAGAATAGGATTCGAGGATATCATGATATGAGATTCACTCGTGTCTTTCAAGTTGTGTCTCTGGAAGAAATCAACGTGAAACAATATTTGCATCATCAAAATTGAATCAAAATTGACATAATCACCATATATACACCTCAACAGAATTCTAGGAATTTAAGAGTCCACCAATCTACTATAAAACATCTTCCCCAGGTCATCGACTTTCTCATCATATGGAAAAGAAAAATCAATCAACAATCAATGAAGACAACTTCACTAATCATCGATAATGTGCAATAAAATAGATATGAAATAATTAATGAGAGCCTCATAGAATAACTTAATAATTGAAAAAACATAAAACATCACTATAGATACCATTGAAAAAGTCATATTAAACACAAAAATCCACCCAATACTCAATCACATACTAATTTTGATGAATCATCAGTGATCAAACAAAAAAAAGAGAGAATAATAACAAACATCACCAATGAAACCATATTAAATGAGTAAACTGAAAAAGGTATCAATAGTAGGATCCAATGATTATAATGTTTTACAATCCTTCTAGAAGATCTATATCCATGCCTTCAAGAACCCATGGAACCCAATTAGCATTACATGACCCAGTGATTCCAAACCAGAAAGGTTACAGAAGAACTAAGCATCTTGGAATGTTTCTCCCCAACCAAAAATGACATCCCAATGTTTCCATTAGGACTAATGAACCAGAATTACCCATGAGGAATAATTTGTTAGAAAACCTGATTATATATTAGGTGGTCAATGGCTGAAACTGAGGGCCAAAGAAATATGGGCCTCTTTATAAAATGGCACCTCCTCATGCCTATGTGTGACACAATGATCATAAAAAATGAGTTCATTCATCTTCATATTGTATTCCAAAATCGTGGATTGTACAAGAAATAATGGTATGTCCCAAGTAGAAGTGGTATATGTTTATAATGGTGATAAATCATGATAGGAAATTAGTATTGTATTCACAACATAGATCTTATATAATGGAAAATCTAGGTGAAATTTGTGCAGCATAACAGTGTCACTTAAAACAACATAAAATGGGTTGATGAGAGGGAAATGGGTTTCTCATCATTTGGAATCATAATTATAATTAATAAGGAAATGTAAATAGATATACCAACATTGGGAATTATAAATATTTACTATATTATTATAAATAAATATGGACAAAGAAGATAAGGCAATGACCCATTAATAGAGTGTGTGACTCCAAATGTTTTCGAGGAGCTTTTTGGGTGATATGGTGTGCCTTGGGATGAATCTATATAGTAAATAGTAGAATAATAATATGGTATAAGGTATTTTAGTGAATATAAATGGGATACAATTTGGGTTTATATAGTAAATTATTGTGGAATTCTTTATCATTTTTCAAACATAGTTTTGGGAATCTATGTTATAAAATAACCAAAACCAAAAATATACAATTTTGGTTTAGCATGTTTTCAACAAAATGGGAGTGGTTATAATTATTTTATATGTTCAAGGTCTAGAAATAATAAAATAATACCCCTGTTGGGTTGGTAGTGGGACATACTCTTATTGAAATGATATCAACCCATTAAAATATTTTTTTTACCGCTTTATAAAAGCATTATAAAATTAATTAAATCAACATTATATAAAATTATTTTAAATGTAAATCATATATTACTTCTTGAATACAATTTAAAGTATTTATAACATCGTTTTTTTCATTAGGATATCATAATACATATTGTATATTTATATGATAATTATTTTTTCCTTAAAAATTGGACTACCTCAGAAAAATAGAAAAAAAAACACCATTGGGAAACATTTAAGTCATTATTCTAAATATACTAATAATTTTATATAATTAATTTTCTAAATAATTGATTTTATAATTTTATGTTAAGAATAATCATTTATTGAGAAGTTATAGGTCTTTTACAATATTAATTTTCAAACCCTTATAAAAATTAAATTTGACATCATAAAATAATTATGTAATTTTTTATTTGAGAATAATTATTAAATAATAATGTTTTATTCAAATTATATTTATTTCAGAAATCTATTAGTTCATAAAAACATTTCCTTATCTAATTTTTAATATTACCCAAAAATTAGATATTCTTTTTTATTATAACAATGTTAAAATAATTTAATAATTTACACTAACAGGATGAAAATATATTAAAATATTATATAAAAATTGATTTTTATAATCATATTTCAAAATAATGGATACATGTATGTTCAATACACCTGAAAACAACCCATGTGTAAGGTGCGCAATGGTATGAATTTCATGGGGTGGTTCCAAGTACATGGTTTGGGTCATGATCACGGTGATGATTAACTTCTCCCATAAATTTTTTTTATCATGCTAAAGTTATTGAATCTCTACGTTGGATTTGTCAAAGGAAAATCCCAGTGACACTAAAACCCTTGGATATTTTTTGAAATGGGATTCATAGGGTATGATCCCATTGTTTGAATTAATCACTTTATTTTTCTATATCAATTGGATTTGTTGACACCCGATATTAACAGTAATCATGTGATCCCTAATCAATCACTATATTATCAATTGTAATGATACATATAAGTTAATTAAATACAATAGGACATAGTAAATCTCAAAATTTCATGTGGTTTTTATAACCATATTATATAATAAGACATTTAACTAAATTATAAGATTAATATTATTTATAAAAGTATGGGTAATTATAATCTTACCCCCTTTCTAAGTTTATCCCTCATAATTTCCAATTATCACACGAAATAATATGAGGTTAACTCCCTTTCATCACATCCTCTAGTTCAGACATCACTTCTTCAAACTTTTTGTTTCTCCCCAAAAAAAAGATCAAGTGGATTATCTTATTTCATAGAACATTGTCTTTATAATGAATTATCTTCATTATATTCTATTTATATAAAATATCATTATTTAAACATACCACATATGGATTGAGTACATGTGAAGAATCGGGTATGTAATTTCTCAAGAGGGATACCTAGAATACATCATGTGCATGAGATAGGTGGGGTGGGGTGGTAGTCGATAGGCCATCACTCTAATGCGATCAAGGATATGAAAGGGGTTGAGGTGTCTTAATGTAAGATTTCACTTCATACAAAATTTCATGAATTTATTCCAAAGAAATATACAAGGTTATACCATGTTTCTAGCATTAAACTATCAGTATCATTAATTATTATAATAATTGTACTTTTCCCGCTCTTAGAGCCTTGATTTCATTCTAAATAGTCATAAACGTTTCCATCATTTCCTATAAAAGTTTTGTTTTCATTCACCAACTTCATACCATTACACATGTTTTGTACACCTCTTCCCATAAATGGATTCATAGGGAGGCATTTGGAATAATTAGTGGAAACTTTTATTTTATGATAACATTCCCAAAAGAAGTTGGTAGTACCATCCACATTGAAATATGTGGGTAATTTTGTCAACATTTCAATAAGTGTTTCGATATTAATTTTAGATTGGACATTAGTTTTAGGGTGAATAGCCTTACTGATGTTCAACATTATATGTAGATAATGAAGTTGATTATTCCAAAACATGGAGTTAAACATTTTATGTCTATCATATAAATTCATTAGCTCTATTCCATGAATCCATACAACTTATCAAATATATATCACTTCAAGTTGATCAATCTTCAAGTCCTCTTGAATTGAAATGAAGTGAGTACTCATTATATGAAAATCTAATAGAACCGAGATAACCTTATTTAATTTTTATGAATTTGGAATACTAATGAAAAAGGACATGGTGAATTTTTTTCATCTCAATGTATGTATGGATAATGGGTTCAACAACTACGAGTATTTTCTCCTTCCACTCTCAATTTCAGATATAGTAGACATATTTATGTATATTCCATGATATCCTTATTTATATTTTCCAAAAAATAGTGATATTGGAGATCCAAATTCAACTTTGTACTTTCAGAATGTATGTATAATGTTGAACTATACATATCAACTAATAGCTCCTTCATTAATTTTCGATTTGATAATACACTTATCCATGACCCAAATATCACAACTCTTTTTTCATTAACATCAATATCTAAGGATTTATCATTTATTGTAGTTTCAAATATCTCCTTAAATTCCAGCATAATCTATTTGATCTTCCTTTATCATCTCTAGAAGGTATGGATGAGAAATAATCATTCAGAGGATTTATGCTGTCACGTCCTTTATGATTCTGATGTCTACATTTCCTAATCTAATAATATGGGATCCATATCAATTCGCATAGATTATAGAATTGATGGATCCTTTCTCATTAGAGTGATTTGTACATTATTTTTTTTCATGGATGTTATTGAATTGAGTAATCATTGTCCTTTATAATATATAATTATCATTATTGGTGCATATTGAACTCTTTTTATGTGAATTGATACATGCAGTTTTAATGCCATGTATATATTTCAAACTTCTCCTCAAATAGATAATTCCACAGTAATTTTGAAGATATGGTCATTATAGCCAACTACAGATAATTCATTGGGTAGTTATGTCTTCAAACAATCAACTTCCTTAAATCATATGCATTCACTTTATAATTTTTCATTTATAAAAATCCCAATCCCTTTATGGAAGCATAAATAAATATTATAAAAATTTATCCACATGCTGGTACTATGAGTACATGGGTAGTGATAGACCCCATTTTTAACTCCATGAAGAAAATTTCACACTCATAATAACATGAATACATAACTCCCTTAGAAGTTATCTTTTTTAGAGTGTCTTATAATCGTTATAAAATTATCACAATTTAACGATAATACGCTCCTAATCAACAGATACTGTGGATATATTCCAAATATATTGGCCTCATCCATCATTCAATTTATTTTATCACAGAAGGGTACACAATTATTCCATTTATTTTGATTATATGACCCTTGAATGAGACATCCTTCCACCAAAACTACCATTTACAACACTTGGCATAAATATTCCTATTTCATAAGGTCTTTAGCATAATTCTAATATACTACACAAGTTATTCTTTTCTTTTAAAGTATATTACAATAAAATATACACTAACAAAAAAATCTATAATTGTAATATTTAAATACTATATTAGTTAATTACATAATTATTTTTGGAGAATTAGGGATTTTGAAAGTCATTACTATGAACTCATAGTTCTCGTAAATTTTATGGAAAGAATTCTTGGAGTATATGCTCCTTCTACAACATATCTTGGTAATATATCGACCAAATTTCCACCATGAATATGTATTGTGTAACATATACTAGAAAAGGAAAGTCATAAATCCATGGTAGAAAAGAATTTTTCATTATCGAGATATTTTTGAGCTCAAGATAATGAATGAAAAGGTGAATGAGACCATTTTCCATCTTGAAGAAGAGGATTCGTGTACAAGAATGTGAATAAATTGGACATATAAAACCTTTATCAAGATTCTAATACAGTTGTTTCTTCAGGTACATAAGTTCAAAAATATCAATTTTATAATCATTCCTGGAAAATTTAAATACTTGAATATTATTTTGTTTTGAAAATTCTACCTCTCAGATAGGAGGATGACTATGAAATTCCTTATGAAACACATCATATTATTCCCTCACAATGAGAACATATTCAAGGATTCTATTTTTTTAGATTCAATCATTTTATCCAAATAAGATTAATAATAGGTAAATAAAATCCATTCTTTAGATATTAGTTCTAAAAAACCTCTTAATTTTACTTGTATAGAACCGAAGGATGATTCAAAATATAGAGAGCGATTTCATTCCTGTGGTAATTTATGTTGGATCTAAAAGATTAAAGTAAATGCATAAATATAATTTCATCAAATTCCTTCAATGGTAGTATGAAAATATTATAATATAATATTATCCCCCAATTTTTTAAAGGGGTTGGAGTTATTAACAAGGGATGTAATAAATTCATCATTTTTCATTTTCACAAACAACTCTACTTCCATGAATTTTAGAGGTGTTTTAATAGTTATACAGAAATTTCATGATTTGACGGAATATTATGAGAAAAAACCAAAAAAATAATTTTCACTATTATTGAATGAATATGTATCATACCAATCACAAAATTATTTTCGAGATCCACCTCTAAACTTCTGATGGAAATAGCTCACCCATGAAGCCTTATTGGATGTTGGTTGCCTCTAAAAGCCCTTTTCATAGTACATTGGTTTACAAAGTGATCTAGTTAATTATATATGAATTAATGAACAAAGCTATGAAGGTTTATTGGATCATTTCATTCTTCCATCTCATTAGTGGATTTCTACTATCAGTAATCACTGGCCAGTTTTCCTTCCCTCCTACAATATATCATCACCTAGCCCGCTTAGGCAATTATTGTGTTCTAAATTTCACATCATTTAAAATAGGGATATCAAAATTTCATTATATTTCTTGATTTATAAATTAGATTGAAAAAATTAAAATGTAATTTTTCTTCTTGACCCTATGATGCACTTGAGATTCACTGGTCTCCATTACAAAATTTTGGGCACTTCAGACAATTTCCTCATTTCTATCAACGTCTCATATCAACATTGATTTTCAAAGACTATGTTATAACCAACTAAAGAAGTGGTTAAACTTGAATTCATGGGAAAAAACGATGTCATAGTCATGTGGTGTATGTCTTATGATGTTCTACCTGTAAGACCTAACATATTAATCATATTTTTCATGATGGAAAAGAAATCCAATTCCATTTTATTTTGGAGAGTTATAAAAAAATATTTATCAAAAATTATTTGTTGAATTCATAGTACCCCATCAATTATATCTCTTACGCATTCCTCTTGTCCTTGATCAATTTTCACCGCTGACTAGGATTTCCATCCATATTAAAAACTGCTAGTAAAACCTTCTCTCGTATCGAATAATGGAAGATAGAGAAGATATTCTCAATGGAGTTGATCCATTGTTCCATGATTAAGGGAGTGGATGATACATTAAAATTCATAGGCCATTGTAAAATAAAGGAATCAATTAATGATTTTTATTTTTAGGGGGATTTGTATGATATTATTGATCCATGTTTTTATTTATAACATAAGTTTGTGGGATTTTATCATGATAAAAGTTAGTTTTTCACACTGCCATTGGGTTGGGAATCTCATTGGGGCATTCATCACATTACTGATCACATTAGTTTTTACACGATTCCTCCAATTTTTGGCAATTAGATTGAATAAAGGGGAAATTTTGGATTATTATTTTTGAACAACTAAACACATTAATGAGAATTCATTGAAATTAAATGGTTAAATTATTAATTACATGTATTTATTTAACTTATGAATTTATAGGTTTCAATATATTTTATTCATGATCTATTTCTTAAAATATATTTTAATGGGTACTTTTAATTCCATTAATAATAGTTAATAAAGAGCATATTGATTTTCCAAAGAAAATCCCATTGTATTTTCAAATTATGTGGACCACAAGGCTCATTTTCATGCAATAGTTCGAAACTATGTCTAATTTGACGCGTTGTTTTCTTGTTTTACCAAACTATAAATTTGTTCTAGATCCAATATCACTTGTACTATACAAATGTGAATGTATATTATTCATAAAATAATTTCCCTATAATTACCAAATTATAGGTATGTTTTATTATACTTATTCTTATCCTTATGTCTTTCAAAAGTGTTTTTAATCATATTTAGAAAAATAACTAAACCTACCTTTGATAGAAACTGTAACATCCATTTTCATTAAGACAAATTAATCCATGATTTATAACATAATACATCCCATAATAAGTCCTTAAAAATTGAGAAATCTAGTTTCTTTGGTAATTACGTACATTATAGAACAACTTATAAAAGGAAAAAATACTTATTATTGAAAACCTCTTTAACATGATCCCATGTAAAACTACCTCGAATAACCTGGGGACATAAATAAGAATGTGGTGATATATAATGAATAGTAAGGGAATAAACATGGAATAAAATTAAGAAGATAACAAATGTTAGAATATATACATATCAATGGGCACAAAATGAGGGAAAGTCATTAACAAGAGCAATAAGGCATGATATAACATGGTAACATAAAGGAAATATGGGAAATGTGGAAACCACATAAAACACTGCATCATAAAAATAGGTCATGGCTAACTACCAAGACATCATGATGTCATATTTCCCATAATATAATGTAGCCTCGCGAAATTGTTCAATGTGGTTCATGATAGGTGAAGCACAATGCTCCCTCCAACATCGTGATGGTGGCAGCCATTATATCGGTCCCTTACCCATCGGAGAGGGAGGGATATCTGACGTACAACATGGTTGTGGGTTCTTCAATATCCTCTTTTATAAACCTGACATACTTCATCCTTTTCATTGAGTTTAGTTGAGTTTGAAATTCCCCAACTAGTTTGATGGGAGACCTAACATCTCGATCTCAATTGTAGAGTTCAACAAATCCTCAGGACTTCTAAAACATAAATTGTTTTCTCAGTTTAAATAGTGATTCCCCTCAATTGATGATTTTGATATGTATGTTTTTTGATCATGATACTTACAAGGGAGGGAGAAGGTGGGTTTTCTTGAAATCAATAATATTATAACCCATTTCTCTTTGGATGACTATTTAATTAGAGCCTCTTCTAGAGCACCCTGACGCTTCAACGGATTCCAGTTCTACCTATATAGATATACCTATGACTTACATATGGTGCACGACTCTTCATCGATCGTGATCTGGGTCAGCTTCTCTAACCTTCATTCTTCCTCTACCATTCCAAAAAACCTTTATAATTAGGCTATTTGGGAACTTATTTGGTAGATTCTTGTGTTCAGATAGTCGTAATAAAGCTATTTTTCATCCCTTTAACCCATGAGTCTATGTAGAAATGGATGTGTTGAGATTTCAATTCGATAATGGTTGCATCATAGTAGGTGAAGAGTTTCGGTATATTAATCATGTGGTTCACAAATCATGGTCCAATTTTTGTGATGTCAGTATGTGTGTGGGTCATTCATTGACAACCCGTAGATAAGTTTACTTGAATCCTACCAGGTAGATGGTTGCAGAAAGTGGTAATGTTATAGAGGCTACTATTGAGGGATCTTTGTATGGATAGAAGTCAGTGGGAGTGTACACTTAGTGTAAATCATCAATGGAGGACAAGCGTAGATCACAAGAATACAATCCTTCTGCGTTTGATATCTTCGGTTGCTTAAGGAATGACTTGGGAGTACGACATCCTCTTCTGCCTACTCATTTTGGGATAGAGGGTCCTACTGTGGTGGAGGTGTGGCCTAATAGTGGTCTTGTTCTTATGGATCAACACATTGTGAATGATGGAGGCTCCATGACTACCATATCTATTTCATACGTTAAGGAAGTGCACTCAAGGACTAGTACATTTGACAAGGATATGGTTAAGGCCTCTATGTAACTAAGTGGGGGGGGGGTGAATTATTGAGTTGTAAAGTTCTAAAATGTTAGGAGGTGGCTGTTATTGCGCTAAGGCAACCATTTTCAAGCGTTAGTACATGATAAACTGATTCAGGAGGATGAGTTGGTCATGTTAGGCCATCAATGAATCATAAGGGGGACTTTATGACCAATTCCAGTGATGGGGACTCTAAGAATTCTTTAGAAGATATATAAATATACACCTATGGTAATTGGAATTCAACTCTGAGATGTAGCAAGAATGAGAGGTGTACTCAAAAAGTGAGGAAGGATTATTTGTTTTTGCCTCCACATTGGGAGACAAGATCATTAAAAAAATTGATGGGAACTTTTCTTCCCTCCATGGTTGATTCTGGAAAAGAGTGGGAGATTGTTGTGGGGATAGACTCTTCTGTTGAGTTTCTTATGCACATGGAAGGATAAATCATTGAATTAGTTTGGAAAATTAAGGCTTCTAGAGAATAATCTTACAAGATGATGGAAATATCTTTAATGGTGGTTACTAAGGAGGATATAGTTAAATAGATTTAAAACAATGATATAATATTGATCCTGGGATTCAATAATTGGAATATCAATCAAGAGGAGTACAAAATGTCTTGGGACAAGATGGAATATCGATTCCAAAGACTTTTTAATAATAATCAATATTCTTAAGTTAGTATTATTATATGTAAATTATGTAGGGAGACCAAATCAAATAGACATATGTTGTTGTTTAATGGATATATTATTTATTTTAGTGCTTGAACTATGGTTGCTCACATTTTCATTAAAAGTGTTTTCTATAATAAAAAATTACTGTTATATCATGTAAGGGATCCTCACATTCACAGAATTATTCTTTACTCTTTATTATCTTATGGATTCTATTTAAAATTCATACTATTCGGTTATAAATTTACAAGTCTCCTTAACATTCCATTTTATTTCCAAATAATTAGAGATCCATAGCTCGCTAATAAACCCATTTTATTGAGTTTTAATTAATTTCACTATGCTATCGAATTTTCACTATGATTTCCCTTACCATAATAATTTTGTAGTGAATAACATACCCATTGTTTATCAATGTATTTCACTTTTATGCACTTATACCTATTTGAAAAGGTACATAAAAGAATGTACTCTACACTATCAAATAATGTAATAAAATATGATGATGAGTGCACCAATTTTGTATCATTTATGTGGCACACATAATAATTTGAATGAAAATAATTTTATGGGTACACCTAGATGTATATATCACTAAAATTCACTTGATATTGTTTAGTCACATGATATGTCATGATGAGATATAGAGGGAACTTTTATAATTTAAGAGACTTATGGCATCATGATATCTTGGAACATGGCCTTGAAAAATTTATTTGATGTAGTGTTTTATGATGTTTCCACATTTCCCTAGATTCCATTAATTTATCATTTAATAACATGCCACATTGTTAATGTTTATGATTCTCACTCATCTTATGCCCAATAATATTCATATTTTATAACATATATTATCTTCTTATTTTTATTCCATTTTTATTCCCTTATTAGGCTTTATAGAACCCTGATTCCTTCTGTTTATCACCCGGTAATTTGGGGCTATTTTATGTGAGATCTTGTGATAAAAGTTTTCAATAAAGATGATTATTTCATCTTTTTAGTAGTTTTGAAATGTACCTAATTACCAATGAATCTACACATATTAAATGTTTAGTATGTATTATGTTAAATTTTATGTAATAAATAATGGATTAAGTTGTAATAAATATAATGGTTGTTATAGTTGGTATCAAAAAGAGATTATTATTTTTGTAAATATGATAAAAACCTATAGTGAAAGACATATGTATAATAATAATTATATAAAAGCATACTTAACTTTTTTTAAAATATATAGTATGTATTATATAGATAATATACATTCATTTATATACACTAAAATTGAATTTGAATCTATAAGAAATGCACATAGGTGTAAAACCTAAAAACAACGCATTTAGAAAGTCATAGTTGGGAAAAGGTGCATGAAAATGAGCCTTGATGTCCACATAATTTTACAGTACCATGGGATATAGTATGGTAAATTAATAACATCATTATGAACAATTAATAATGGAATTAAAAGTATACATAAAAATATATGTTATCCCATGGTTCATAATGAGCTTATGAATTTACAAAATCATATCCCATGGGATTGTCAAACTATATAAACATCAAGGATCCTCTTCATGCTCCAATTCCCATCTAAGTCTATGTCAACACATTTTTTCAGTATTTAACCATATGTAATTCTTTTTAGATCCAAATTCACTTGTATTGTACGTAAATTAATTTATTTTATTTATAGAATACATAATATATAATTAAAAAACGTTAGGTATGTTTTATGATACATATTATTATACCTGAATCATTCACTAGATTTTTAATAATAATTTAAAAAAATACTAAAACTCCCTTTGATACCACCTATAAAAACCATGTTATTTATTAATCACTAATCCATGATTTATTACATAATATATCACATAATACATCATAAAAAATTTATAAGTCTAGGGAATTTTCTAATTAGGTACAATACAAAACAACTGAAATGAGGAAAACTTCATCATTTTGAAAACATACTTAACATGATATCACTTAAAAATACCTTGAATAATCTTGGGACATACATATGAAAGGGGTGAGCTATAAATCATAGTAAGTGAATAAAAATGGAATAAAATGTAGAAGATAATAAATGTAATAAAAAATTTATTTCTATGGGAATAAGATGAGTGAGAATCATAAACATGAACAATGAGGCATTATATATCATAAGAACATAATGGAATCCTGGGAAATGAGGAAACAACATTACACCCTACATCATAAAAATTGGTAAAGACAAACTACCAAGACATCATGTTTTTGTAAGTACCATAAAGTAATTAGGTTCACTCCCTATTTTATCATGACATCTAAGGTCACTAAACATCACCCAATGCATTTGAGTTTTATATAATTCTAGTTGATTTCATAAAATTCTTTTCATTATCATTCATATGTGGTCCCCATAAATAAGATGAAATTTTTTCATTCAACATCATATTTTATTCAATTATTAAGGATTGTAGATTACAATCATGTATGTCTCATTTAAAATAGGTATAAGTGTATAAAATTGAACACCATTGATAGGAAATGGATATGGTATTTACTACACAATTGTTATGGAAATGAATATCATAGAGAATTTTCTGTAGCGTAGCGACGTTAATTAAAACACAATAAAATGTGTTTATGAGTGAGAAATGGGTCTCTCATAATTTGGAAATAAATTGGAAAGATAATGAAAAATATAAATATATATCCTAATAGTATGAATTTGAAATAGAAGGCATAAGATAATAAGGAATGTTGAATAAATATGTGAAGTTGAGGATCCCTTACTTGACTAAAAATTCACATTTAATTATAGAAAAGAAGTTTAAGGAAAATGTAAGAAACCATAGATCAATCACTAAAGAAAATACTTTATCCATTAAAGGAAAAATTATATCAATTATATTTGATCTCCCTATATAAATTCAACGAAATAGTACTAACCAGAGAATCTGGATGGTCCTTAAAATGGTCTTTGAACCGATATTCCATCTTGTCCCAAGATAGGATGTACTCTTCTTGACTGATCTTCCTTTCATTGAATCACCATATCAATATTATATCATTCTTTTCAATCCTATTAATTTTCTTCTCTTTCGTGACCACCCTTGACGACCTTTCAATCATCATGACATTTTATTCTTTATTATCCATAATTGTCACAACTGATTCTACAATTTATTATTATGTGTTCATAAGAAACTCCACAGAAGAGTATCTCCCCAAAGTAAGCTCCTACTACTGTATAGAATCATCCTTTGAGGGAGGAAAACATCTGTTAAATTTCTTCATTGATCTAGTCTCCCTCGGTAATGGTAAAAAATGTATAATCCTTACTCACTTTCCGAGTACCCCTTCGGTTCTTGAAGCATCTCAGACATGAAATCCAATGACCATTGGTGTCAAAATAAATATTTCTTGATGAATTCTCAGATTCATAATCACTGGAAATGTTTAAGGAGGCCCCTCATTGATCCATTGTTGGCCTAATTGGATCAATTTCAACCTCCTTAATCATATTATAATGAAACAACCCATTAAAATTGTTTCTCTAGGCAATAGTGGCCCCACCTCACGTTGCAGCACTTTACAACCAGATGAGTCACCCTCCCTTGGTGACATAGTGTCCTTATCCAGAACCTTGTCAAAGGTAGTAGTCCCTGGGATCACTGCCTCTGAGTTTAAAACATCTATGGGTATCATGAAACCTCATTCATCCATGATGTGTGGATCCAAAAGAATGAGACTACTATCAGGTCGCATCTCCTACACAGGAGGACCCTCTATCCCCAAAAGAGCAGTTATTGGGGGATAGGGTATACTCAAATAATTCCTCAAGTGATAGAATATTTCATACACTAATTTATTCTCTTCCTGTGATCCACTCTTGAAATCCATTGATGATTTTGACTGAGTGTATGCTCCCACCGACTTCTGTCCAGATAAGGATGCCTAAAAAAATTTATGTAACTTTACAACTTTCTGCACACATCTTCATGGTAGGATTCAATGAACCTCTTCTACAGGGTAACAATGACTAACCCCGACCTTTACAAACATCACAAAAAATCAGACAATTATTCATAAACCACATTCTTCATATTCTGAAACTCTTTACCTACAATGATCCAAACATTATCAAAGAGAACTCTTGACACATCCACTTCCACATAGACTTTCATGTTAATATGATGAAAAATATCATCAGTACGGCTATCCAAACACAATAATATACCCACTATGTTCCCAATTATCATAATCACAAAGGGGTTTTAGAATGGTAATGGAAGGTTAGGGAAAGTGTCCCATATCGTCATCTCTGAAGAGTGGCACTTAATATGGATGTCGTAGGTCAATCTAAAGAGGTGTAACCAGAAACTATTGAAGATCTAGGGTGTTCTAGAATATCCTCTAATTAAATCTTCTTCTGAAGTGAAACATATCATAATATGTTTGCTTTTATGAAAACCCACTGTCTCCCTCTCTTGTATGTTCTGAGATCCAAAAACATTCATATCAAAATCCTCAATCGAGGGGTATCACTATTTGAATCAGGAATCCAAAGTATGTTTTATATTTTTTGAGGTTTCCTTAGACTCCATAATTTAGATCGAGAGGTATGGGATTCCATTGAATAAGTTATGGGCTTTCATACCCTGTGAAGACCATGTAAATGGATGAAGGAGCTCAGGGTTAGAAAATGGGAAAAAGAGGAACCCACTCCCATGTTGGATGTCAGAGTTCATTCCCTCGCCAATGAAGAAGGGACAAAAATAGTGGACGCCACTATCTTGATGTAAGAGTGAGCATCACAGTTCACCAATCGTGAATCCTAGAAAACTAAGTTGCAAGGAAATATTCCATTATGTGACTTATGCTATCATGATGTCTTGGAATTCATTATCATTTCTCCCATATAGGTTTTTGAATCTATATAAGAAAATAATAAAAACCTCAAACAATCTCATGGTTTTTCCCACTGTTTCAAAAAAATTAATGACTATTTCAAAATTTTATAAATAAAAGGGTAGAAGATTATAAAATAACAACCTTGATGATATCTAAGTGACTCATACTATTTATGAAATTCATATAAAAACAAGAAATATAAATGGTTTTGGTGGATTCATAAAATATTTATAGAATTAAAACAATAAATTAAAAAACCTATTATTTTAAATTGAAAACATATAAATTTCCATGAATACCATTTATAGTATTTATTATATCACTCTTGAATCATCATGATCACATAATTGAAACAGTATATTTATAGGGATTTAATTGTTGTTAAAAAATTTGTATATCTTAGAAAATGATGAAGATATAACTTTTGGATAATTTAGACATTCAAATTCAAGAAATAAATTCATTTTATAAAACTATTTTTTTAATATTTTCATTTACAATTTTAGAATAATAATATACATTTACTATGAAATGATGGGTTTTATACAATAATAAATGTTGAACCCTTATAAAAAAAATGCATTGGACATCATAGAAAAATACAATCATTTGAATTAGATAATAATTACATAATAATAATATTTTATTATCATATTTTATATGTGAACACATTTTTAATTCATCAATATAATATCCATAATTGAATATTAGTGTTAGCCAAAAATGCAATTGGTTTTTTATTGTATCAAAATACAAATCATTTATAAATTAATAATAAAAGGAGGAAAAAATAATGTTCTTAGTAATATTGATAAGGATATGATACAAATCCCATTAATACCTCAGAATACAACTTATCATTAAGGTTTATGACAGTGAGACTTTCATTAGGTTGTTCAGTGTGCACGGTTTGGGATGTGATCTCAATGAGCATGAACTTATCTAGTAAATGGTTTCTATCATGATTAATTTGTTGGCTCTTAGTCCATGATTGGTCAGGGGAAAAACCCAGTGATTCTATATCCCTTGTAATCCATGATAAATGGGCTTCATATGGTATGATCCTACTGATTTAGGTCACAAATTCCTTTGTTTCTTTCAAATTGATTTTTTAAAACATATATTCTAACTAATCAACTGATAATTATTATACGACTGTCTTTTCAATGATAATGATGATTAATGGTCTGTTAAATTTTATATGATACAATAAAATAAATTTAGGGAATGTTTATTCTATGATGATATTACATAATATGTGACTTAATTAAATTAGAGGAGTAACTGTGTTTATAAATGTTTGGGTCATTATACCACTGAACCTTTTTATGGTGTCTATTGGGTGAATGTGTAAAAGTACATTAGGAAAACCTCTTCTATTTTATTCATTAATTTTCAGTTATTATCTCTTTATCCTATCATATTAAAGGTGTGCATGTGTTTTTCATGTTCTTATTTTCGTTGTCTAATAAGGACCTAGTTAGTCACTCAAGATAAATTTATATCAGAGAAGTTCATTCCTTAGGATGGCATTTGGAATTTTACACTTTGTGAGGATTGGTAGGGAATTATGGAAATGGTGTAAAAGTGTCCCATTTGAGGATTTATACCTTGTAAACTACTATTAGTGTAGTGTCATCCATATATATTCCTACGGACTCTACTTACCTTCTTGTCTCCAGGGTATACCAAGTCATCAAATTCCTGAGATTTTGTTACATAAATAATATTTTACTACGTCAAGTGATATGAATTTTATATTCAAACATATATATTTATACACACTAATATAACACTATGTTATCAAAGAAATTATTTCAAATGGAAAGTTTTCGGAGTAGTCACCTTTGTGATAATTCTTAGGAAATTATTGAAATAGTTTCATTGTTTCTCGAGTTTAGATTTTAGACCAAGGATCTATGTTTTGTTGTGTTCTCTATCATATCCATTCAATAAGACTTTAAATTCCATAATTTTGATTCAGAATACATAGATATTTGATATAGTTGTTTTGGTACATGCATCATATTGGATTTATTGATTTGACATTCCGTAATGATTAATTTCCACAGAAATTCATATATTCTAATCTTTCTATGTTATATCTTTCTCACTTTTGTAATTCCAACATGAAGATGGTCAGAAACATTATAAATATTAGTTCATGAAGAATATCCATTAAGTGATGATGGCTATTTATGATGGAATCCCTTTAGTTGTTTCCTCCAGAAGAGTAAGGTAAAAATACCTTTCCTATCATAGAATATTTTACCTGTATGGAATGTTGATGAATCATATATTAATAATCACATCGAAAAATTCAAAAACAATAGACCTATGAAGTTCCATTATGATCTAAATCCATATTATGTGGTGTAATGTATTGAGTCAGTGATCCTAGACATTAGGGATATTTGGACCCCAACTGATCAGATGGTTGTGATGGTATATTGTATTTTATACAAAACAGTTGGGCCTCAGTGGAGTTCGGTTACGTAGAGCAATGATAATACAAAGAAATCATGATCATACATACAACAACTATTTCATAAAAAGTATCACCCATCATTATTACATACTATGTGTATTAAATACCTTATTTTGAATATGGGTTACATTAAAGTGACATGGAATTCTACGAGGATTAACAATCTCACATGTTACTCAATGCATATAGTTTGAGATAGTTAATTCTGGCAATGAATGCTTGATAAAGGTCTTGATGAGACATTTATGATATTTAGGTAATTTATTCCACCAAAACAATTATATTGTAAAATAATGAGATCTAATGAATGTGATATTACTTGAATAGGGACACCAGGCCATTGGAGATAATGATGGGAATCCTTTGGAATTTTCAACCATAGTATTTTCTAGAAATAATATTTAAAGGTGTTTCATGATGTTTAACGATCATTTTTGAACACTAACTAATGCATATGTGGTTAATTAATTACATGGAGGATACATCCTTATTTTTTTGGGGATAATTATATGGTTTTTATATGAGGTGTTACATGGAAAATGATTTCATAATCCATAGTGCCGATTCGGATTGGTAGACAGTGGATGGACCACCACGACATAGATAGTATAGTGACAAGGGATGTAACTAGAATGGTTAGGAGGGGCCTTAAGTAGGATGTGTATATATAGGATACGGGGGAGATATAGATTTATGATCAATTTATGGAAGTAGAAGTGATATTCTACTTATACCACCACCATTACATGGCCGTTATTTGGATTATAGAGATGTTGGTTGTGGAAGTGGATAGTTTCAATCTATAGTGGGATATGAATTGATAATGCACAAGATTGTCAAATATATGACTTATGACTTTAATACTCTTTACATAGTACTAGTATAATCATGTTTGATTCTTTCATTTTTCACCTTATCAGACATCTGATAGTTGAGGGGTTTTTCAAGCAGCCATGACAAGAGGTTTATATAGGGATAAATTCTCCATTCTAACATATCTACCCGAAATTAATGATGGTAAAAATTGGATAGAGATTCTTTTGGGAACTCTTAGTAAAATCCATGATAATATACTACATCGTATTAGGTGTCAAATTGTTGTGGTTGATCTAGGATGAGATTTAATTTCATTATATACATGTTTCATGCCTTTAGTTAGATGTGGAGATATTTTTCTTTATAGACCAATGATATCTCAAGGTTGATTGTGTGGGTATTGTGGATAGGGAGTTTTATCCCATCTCACATTAGTTGATTTTTTACCCCTTAATTAATTATTCCCTTCTGTTATTAGGAATACATTAGTTGTTGAGGAATTTATGAATGTCTTCCCAAGGATATGTTAGGACTACCAATGAGTTAAGAGATGGGAATCAACATTTACCTGCTTGATGGGACTATACCGAATTTTTTTTAAGAATATTTTATATTACCTACAAAAATCCTAGTGTAGAGGGTGCAGTTAGAGGTCCCTTGATAAAAAGGATTCATTAGAGCCAATGTGTCCCATTGGGGGGTTGTAGTGTTGTTCGTTACCAACGATGATGGGTTTATGGGTATTTGTGTTTATTATTTTTTCTTGAAAAAGGTAATGATAGAGAATCAGGACCCATCACCATGTATTGAATACATATTCACCTATTAAAATATGTTAGTTCGTTCTTGATTATTGATCTCAGGTATGGTTACAATCCGTATAGGGTTTATAGGGATGACTTTTTTAAAGATGTAATTTCTCTAAAACTATTTATACAATGTGTTCATAGTGATTAATTCTAGAGTGAGAATTTCTCAAATATTTTTATGATATTACTAAATAGATATTACAATCATACTCAGACTAAATCATTGTTGTCTTCATTGGTGAAATAATTATTCACACTATTTTAGATGAGGATCATGTAGAGAATATAATGTTGGTTCTAGACATACTCTCAGAGAAATATAATTAGGGTATGATCTGTAAGTCTTTGTTTTCAATTTTTGTGGATCTATTTCTAGGGCATACCATTTTTGAGAATTGGTAATCTATAGAGCAATATAGGATTTATTAGTTTATTTATTCTGATCCACAAAAGAGTGTATCCTTTGTGATTTGTCATCGTGTCATGGTGGGGTAATACTCAAGGTTTACGGAAAGATTCAATAGGATTTCATCCACATTAACCATCGTGATGTGTAAAGGAAATCCAATTATATATAATTACTATTCATATATATCCTAAAAAGAGTTTACTATAAATCTAACTATTGTTCCAATATTTAGAATACTAGAGTAGGTGATATATTACATTGTTTTTTTATTCTAATGGATCTGGTATTGGTTGTGTGTTTTTGTATAGTAATGTTGTAATCATATGTGGGTCATGTTAGTTGATACTCCTTGAGAATAAAAATTCTAATAAATTCCTAGATTTTGTAGAAGTAGTCTCCACTCTGAAGATGTAGAGGAACTATCTTATTAGATTTATTTGTGATATTTACATTGACAACTAGATTCGCATGTATATCTTCAAGCATAGAGAACTAAACCTGTGATTGAGGTTATGGTTAAAGTTTATGCATGACAATGAATTCGATATATTCTATATTATTGGGATGTAAAACATAGTAGTTGATTCCCTAAGATGAATTTATTGATAATTCTTTGAAGAGGAGGTATCTGATTGTTTAGATTCACTAAATTCCCTAATGGGTGGGAGGGGTGTAGTTTAATTAGGTATATGGTAAGTTATCCTCCCATTATTCAGCATGAGAAAGCGTCTTGGTTTTGAGACATCATCTTTGATGATCTAAAAAACTAGATATCCTCAAGATATTTACTAGATTAAATTTTTGATGGACTGGAGGACATCACCTTTTTATAGTGATTGAAAGTGGTTCTGGTCACATTTCACGAGGATGTGATTATAGAGGGTCACTATTCCACATTAGATATACATCATGGTGTAGTGATGATATACAAGGATCTTCATAAGATGTTTTGGTTGGATTATATTTCATATCTCAGTGTCAAAAATAAGACTAGGTTATGGTTGACCACATGGTTCCATCAATTTTGACATGGACTATTAAGGTCCTATTGTGGAAATGAGATGGCATAACCATGGACTTTTTAAGGGAATTACATGGAATATGAGAGGCTATAATGTGATCAAGGTGATTTTTTTGTGAATTACTAAGTCTAAACACATACATTGCATATGAGAGTAGGATTCTGTTGAGAGTATATAGTATTTTTATGGTGGGAGATCCTCTAGTTTCATGGGGTACCCATGATGATTTTCTATAACTGTGATTATATGTTCATTTTTTGTTTCTGAATAGGCTTTATGAAGTTTTAATGACCCATTTTTGGATGAGTAGTACATTTTACCAGAAAATGGATTGTTAGTATATGTTTACTATCAACGTTTTGGGGGGTATGCTGAGGGATTTCTTTTTGGACTTCAGATGGAGCTGGGAGGATCACTTTATATTGGTATTGTATTCATATAATGATAGTGGTCACTCTACTATAAATATAGAACTTTTGTTGTCATGTACATGGGACTTTGTAGTTTACACTTATGATGGAATGAGATTGGTGATTCACATATTTTTGTACTCATTATTTCGACATACAATATATAGAATGATATGGTGACCAATAAATGTATGATTATAATACAGAGTAGATAAAAATCCATTAAATATTGTCATTATTTTCCCTTAGAGTGATGGTTGGGATACCATGATTTCAAAAGACTCTCTCCAAGATGAGTTTTGTAGAGGTTTAATTGGAGAGTGATGATTTGTTCAATGGTCATCAAGGTATTTGAGATTTTATAAAGATTCAGTGAGATTTATTACATCCTAGTTATGCCTCTCAAGATGGATCAGTTTTATGATGACATACACGTGAAAAAATCAAAGAGATTCAAACTTGATCATACCTGCATTATTGACTAGGAAAATCTGGACATCTATGATGGTTCCACATTCCGGAAGTACCTAGTAGTGATCGCAAATTAGAAAGAAAAAATCTTTTAAGAACAAACCATTACATTGGCTTTGTGGTATAATAGAATGAATGTTTGCTGGGGAGATCATGAGAA
Source organism: Viscum album (assembly GCA_963277665.1). NCBI lineage: Eukaryota > Viridiplantae > Streptophyta > Magnoliopsida > Santalales > Viscaceae > Viscum > Viscum album. The sequence continues at coordinate 879,638,116 of OY728129.1, read as the reverse complement.
AAAGAAAGTATAATGTGGAATTAGTACCCACTCTATTGTGTAGCTTGATAGTTTCTGGTAGAAAATCCCGATAATATAGAGAATTTAGAGAATTTGGAAATTATGTATTTTTCCATTGAATATTTCTATATAAATATATTTGGGTTTATTCATCGAACTAGCATTGTAATTGGGTGTCTCTAGGCCCCAAAATAAATATAATAAAATTAATAATAATAATTTATTATCATGCATTGATCATTGTGGATTAATTATTTTTCTAATGGTTTGGGACCACCTATGGGTATAATGAGACCCTAGTTGATTCTAGAATGTGGGGTTTACAATAGAAATGACCCAATGTTGGTCGATATTAGACATTTTGATGAAGGAAACTATTTGTGGGTGGAATAACAAGATAACAAGATATCAATTTATTAACAGTTAGTATACAATGACATCAAACCTCAATAAATATCCCACTATAAAAATCTCAAGTGATATCAATATTTCTATATGAAGAGTTTAGTAGAGGATCAGGAGATATTCGTTGGTACATCATATCGATGATTGATGGGAAATTTAACATGGTTGATCATGGGGAATTGATTGTAGGATTCCTTATTAATAAATTGAGAAAATATTATTCACTAATGATCTAATAAAAATCTAGGTAGGGAATATTATTTATTTAAATAATCAATTATTTAATTATCCAGTAATTTGTATAGAAAACTTTTGATATTCGTAAGAGCCCATTTAAATTATCCTAATTGTTGATTCATTTTAATTTTATCATGATAGTTTTAAACCATGGATATACCCATTTGTGAAATCTTTGTCCACTAACAGATAGAAAATGAAGACATACTTCATTCTGGTGCATTACCACCACCAATATTCATGTTTTTTACTATGGTAACATCGGAATAATGTTCTATATTTTTTGTGTGAGTTCAATAATTATCAAGCATGAGATTCATTGTGTTTGTGTGAACAATGAATATGATGGTGATTTCTGGATGGATCATAATACATTTCAAGTGATGCTTTATCGATCTGTGATCCAATTCATTGATGGGAGATAAGTGGCACACAAGATGTTTGAAAACTCCAGGCTAGAAGATCATATTGGTATTTTTATCATTTATGATCTTAAAATAAATTTATGGAGGCATTAAGATTATATTTTGTGTTTTTAAATGGAGGATTTAGTAAGGATGAAATTTTATTTGGATATTTATGAAGAAAAAAATGTTTTTTTAAAGAATGATTACACAACATGTATCATGAATATCACTTGTTCTGTACTCCCTTATCCAGGACGACTAGGGTGTTAGGTAATGATTGATATCACACATAATTTGGACATTCCACATGCTATGAGAACCTATTTGGATGGCTTGGTTGGTATTATATGAGTAAAATTAAATGGAAATGGACATGAAAATGGTCACTACTAGAGTTCAGATGCACAAATATGTTCTTGGACTTATCCATGATACCAATAAAAACAATGTACACAACCATGAGGTGGTGTAAAATTGAAAAATTAGTTGTTCCTGGGTTGGGACCATGAGTTATAGACACTCTTTTTACTACTAGTACTGGTTTTGTAGTGTGTCATGGATTCCCAATCCATGTTCAGAGGATAACACTTCTTTGTGTCACAGTTAGTTCATAATTCATGTAGTCCGCATAAAAAATTTATTTCCAATAGATACTTCTTACTCCAACATTTACCTCTTCATGAAAAGAAATATTTCCTATAAATATCTTATCCTATTTATTTTTATACATAGAGAAATATATTGGTGATCTTTGTGGGATATAAGCAATGATGTTTAGTGTTTTAAGGGTTGAACTTATTTATGTGACACATGACAATGGTAGTGATCTGGGAAGGATCATCAGTGTGATGTTGGGTTTTGTACTCTCATGTTTCACTAGGGAACGTTTCTCCATACTATTTACGTAGGTCATGTTGGTACTACACCATTTCAGGTTATGGGTCCTCTATCTATGTAGTCATACTCCCCCGAATTATAACTCTAGTTGAGAGATGGTTTTCCATTTGATCTGTATCTCCCTTGGATATGGAGCATAACAGTGAGGGGTGGGCCCATGCACACATATTTTTGTGAGGTCTCATGTGATGTTGGCAACCATAGATTGTATTTTGGGGATGTAATAAGCCTTATTGACTTTGGATGGGCTATGGGATGGAGAACACTTTTCTCTCTCTACTGGGTTTCTTTATGAGAATATCAAATTTGTTTCCCCCTTTCTTTGGGTCGACCTGACCCCTTTAAATATTTCTAATTCTCCATTTTTAGTTCTCATGTAGTTCAACTAGGTATTTATATACTCAAAATTCATGTTCTTTTCCCACATGTGTGTTCTCATATGAAACTGAAATGTTTTTATTCAGTGACATCAATAGGTAAAATTGATTAAGAGGTGAATCGACCACATTGACTTGATGGAATTGGATATAAAATTCTTGGGACTCTATGATTTCCTCATTTATAGTTTATTCAGTTTTGGATTTATGTTCTTTTTGGGTGTGTAATTATCCCATTTATGAGATTGCTTCATATTATTGTATGATAATGTATTCTGATAAATTATTGCATGAATGGTTGGTCTCTATGTGAGATATTGTGTTTATTATTCCTCTATACTATTACATGGATATTGTTAAGTGCATTAATACAAGTACATTAATAAGAGGAATGCCATTTTAGTTATGCCTATTGGGATATTGATTCCTGCCCAGGATATATCAGATGCTGTCTCGCAGTTGTTACACTAGTCATTCCTCTATCTAGGCAGGCCCAAGTGGGTCTTTTTGGGGAAATATAAACATATAGACATCTCATAGTTTATACGCATAATTATAACCCATTTAAATAAGCATAATAAATAGAATAACTCAAATGATCAGTAATGTAAAAATTATAATTATTTCATGATGTGTTATTACATAAAAATATGATAAATAATGGTCATTACAGTAATTTCTAAATTAAAAATAACAAGGATCAATATGAGATATTATTAAATCCTAATTGAATGGTCTACAATCACAAATTAACAAACAAATGTTATTTATAATTACTGTGTATTCAGTATTTTATAAACATGATTGATTTGGAATAGTAATAAGAAATGACATTGTAATAAATTGCGACCTTAAAACATATAATAATAAAGTTCATCCGAATAAACATTAGAATATGAAAATAATGATGTTAATGGAAATTTTAATCATTCCCACTCATTAATTTTTAGGAAAAATTTTTGCACACATCATGAAATGAAAAAAATATAATTCCTTACATCATGTTGTGAATAATAAAAATTCTCAAGTTTAGTGAAGGGATCAAAGAAAAAAAATTTCATCAAATAATTTTCTTATGAGTTATACATCCTTAAATAATAAATTAGGGGATATTTTGGACATGATCCATCACCGTGTTTTACCATACCCAAAACATCTTAGTGATTTACCACACCCAACCCATCACGAGGCTTCATCAAACCCAAAAAATTTATTTTTTGTTGAATTACAATCATCTCATGGATTTTTGATAATCAAATTATATCATATTGAAAATGTATAAACATGTGTTCCACCAAAAAAAATAAAAAAATATCATATCATTAAGCATCCATAAAACAAAAATATATTACACAATATTTTGAAATATTACCCTCTAAATTGATCTAGGAATATAGATGGATATTATCATAATTTATCTGTCACAAAAAGTGTATTTTATATGAAAATATATAGGGTTACTAATGATATTTAATTTCTATGTAAATGAATCCTTTAGAGATAAGGAATAAATTGTAGAAAACTAATTAATGTTTTTTTAGAAAACTACATTATATTTAGCAGAAATATGAAGTTACAGTCACATTGAATGGTCATTTTTTAGAAGGTGAGTTTAAAAAATTTGAAAATTGTTTCTTTTAATGGATAATTATATAGGGAATCCTTGAAAAATAATTAATGTATTAAAAATGTCATGTAAAAACACGTTGAAAAATTTTACTTTTAAAAAGGATAAATAATATTTGATCAATAATAAGATATAATAGTTATCAAAAAATAATGTGAAGTATAATGTAATAAAATTTATTTATAATGTATGTGAAGCAATTTTAATATTAAGAAATACCATTATTGAAAACCTATATCATTAGAGGTAGACGTAAAAATAATTTTTTAAAAAGAATTTAAATATGCTGGTCATATGAGTGATAAAATATTTTGGTATCAAAATAATATAACGAAATAATTTTTAAAATAAATAACATGAAATATAGAAAACTCATCCTTAATGGATATGGAATTTTTTGGTAAAAAAGTCAAACTTTTGGACATTAATTCATCAAGAAATATTAATTTAGTTAAAATTAATGATTATACCTAGGGATAATAAATTAAAGTTCATATGAAATAATAATTATAATTATTTAACATAAATATAAGTATTATTATTTTAGAATAATATTTAAACATATATAAAGGAAATTTGATTTAGAAAAATCACTTGCAGATTCTAAAAACTTTTTAGAAATAAATAATTGAAATGGGAATATAGGGTTGAAATATTAATCCCTCAAGAATAATACATCCCTTAAACGATCATAATGATGAATGTGAAAACATATATGAAATATCTTCCAAAAGAAACAGTATAATACAATTAATAACAATTGATCTTCCAAAAAAATTACTTTAATAATAATGTATGAATAATAGGGATATCATGGAATGCAAATAAAAATATTATATAAAGAATTATATTAATAATAAACTATTTAAAAATGTTGGTGAATACATGATATAGTAGAAATGATGTATCAAAACATTAAAAAGACGACGAGGATTTAAAATTGAGACAAAGAAACACTTATTTGAATTATTAATATCACTAAATAGATTGAATCTCGTATAAAAGAAAGTAATATCCTAGATATATATTTTATAAGTATAATAAAATATATAACATTTTGTAAACCTCATTTATATCTATTCACTATTGAAATATATTATAGTTATTATGTATTTTTAGAATTGGACGTGAATTATCTTATTATTATGATGTAGTTTCAGATTAGTAGACTATTACATAAATATTATCACAAAAAGATTCCCTCCATGAGAAAGAAATTAATTTTTTTTGATATTAATTTTTATAATATCATTATATATGTCTTATAAGAAATTTTTTTAGATAAAAAAATTGTGATTACAATGATTAGTTATTTTTATGAAACAAATGGTTTTAGAATAATGAATGCGTTTAATATTAAATAATACATTTAATAAAAAAATAACTATTTATAAAAATATATCATACAAAATAATCAATTATTTTAATAGATTCATCATTGAAATTATTTTATATCATTTAACTGATGTGTGGTTATATCAAAAAAATCATGAACATACTATAAATAATAGATTAGTATAGTTATGGATGTTGTTTAGTTTGGAATAATAAAATTATTATAATATAATAGTTATATTATTTTAAAAAAATTATTTATTTCAAAATCAATCATGAGACTTAGACACATAAATAATGATTTAAATGAAAAATTTGATTTGTTAATTTGTGGAAGTGTTAATGTGAACAATTCATAATAAGAGTATTCATTTCCCAATGAATGAGATGGACATATGGTTTAAAATAATTTTTCTATTAATTATCATATTTATATTATATATTTCACATATATTATTAAATTACATCATTATAATTATCAAAGGGATGATGTAGTGAATAATTGAAGACTTTTCTTTATATTGGTGTTAGTCCTCACAATAGTACAATATATATTCTATTTCATTTAACTATTAATAGAATGAAAGAAATAATATATATTATAATAATTTAATGACAATATTAATGATTAAAAGCAATAATGATGTTTAAATAATTATGTTTTTGAAGAAAATAATGATGTTTAATGTAATAATTATGTTTAATATTATTTCGCAATAATGATGAAATGTTATAATTATGAATATATTAATGATGGAATGAAATAATGATGAAAGGAATAATGATGTCCAAAATATTAATTATGAAACAAATTAATGATGTTTAAAGAAATAATGAAGTTTACTGATGAAAATTAATAATGATGTTAATTTAAATAATGATGTTTTTATATTATTATGGTTAGGATGGGCTAGGATATAACTATTATGATAAAAACCATAGTTATAAATTAATACTCACTTTTAGTTCATTAAAATTCCATTAAATTTTTAATTATTAAGGAATAATTATAAAGGCCCATGATTATCAAACATATATATAAAATATTTTATATGAATATTCCTTTCACTAAACATATACATGCCTATGGACCATAATAATTTAGTACCTTTGGAAACATAGAAACATAATTTTTTAATTTTTTGAAACAATTTAAATTTATCCAATAAATATCTTCGACATTAGTAATCCTAGATAAAACCATTGCTGATGACATAGGGAGTGTAAATATAATAAAGGATTAGATTAGATTATCCATAATGTTAAATAAAGGAGATATATAATAACAACATGAATATATGGGTATAGAACATGAGCATAATAGTTGAATACGACACCCTTCATATCAATGATCATTATCCCGAGTCATGGAATAAAAACATTCATTTCATAAGAAATAAAACACAATATAATAAAATAACCTGATCAATAAGTGAATAGTATTTTTATATGTCATAGAAGTTTTGGAATAAAAATATTTATAGAGTATACTATGTCATGGATACCCTCCAAGATATTTATATCATTTTGGGATTTGGCTGACCACCGATGTACCTACATTAGGATTGGGCTGTCCACTAGTGTACTCACCTTTTGGACATAGGATAACCACTCATGTACCATCATCATTTTTATTGGAATAAGAACCCATGTACCCTCATTTATGGGTCCGGGATAAGCACTAGTGTACCATAATTGTTGAGATTGGGATAAGAACACATATACACTCAATATTGGGATTCAGATGACCACATGTGTACCCTTTATTTTTATCTTGGGATAAACACATGTGTACATTTGGAGTTCATATTGAATTTATAATTACCCAATTCTTTTAACAACTATAGAAGAGAACCCATCATTTAAGATATAAAGGACTTAACTGGTGATATCTAGGCCACCCCATCATATAAACTGTAAAAGGATTACCTGGATATTTCTTGTGTGTCCCATCATATAAGTCAAAACAGGATTACCTAGGGCCATCTGGGCCTCCCCATCAAATAATATGTAATGGGAATACCAAATTCAATTTCGGATTCCCCGTCACATAAGTAATACAAAAGAACCACAACATGAAAAAATATAATTATCTCTCATATCATCATTAAATTCATAATTAAATCATTATTCATTCATAACCTATGTAAACCATAGAAAATAAATTGGATTTATGGTATTCTCATTGAAATGTGATTAAATTATGGAAATAAAATGGGTTCTGCTTTTAACTTTTAGAAACAATCATAATCAATCCATATAAAAGAGATGATGGTATCGATAAGAAATATCCGTAAGGGAAAATTTATAAACAAGGGTAGTTTATGTGTGTGAATGAATGTAAATTTAAGATACCATTAAAAACATTCCTGAAGAAAATAACTTTTTCATATTGAAAATAACATTTTTGTAAATTAAATACATTCATAAAATATATTTCCATAATAAAACATTGGAAAATTATAGAGGGGGTTTTGAAATCGTTTATAACATATCGTGAGTCAAATATCAATTTTCATTTGAAAAAATGGTTTTAAATTTGTTTTGAAAACAATTTTAGAAGACATGGTTTTGGTATAATATGTGATTTTAGTCTTCAAATATTATTTTTAATAAAAAAAATTCATTTCAACCCTTGAATAAATAAAAGGATGAAAATTAAGGGAAATAATTATTATCATGGAATAAATATATGATAATAATATTCACAAGTTTTTTGATAGATATATCATAATAGTTCATCACTGGAAACATAATAATATAAAAATACCAATAAATGATAAGATAGTAGCGTTGGACTATCACTACATTGGTAATATTGAAAATTTAATCCCCATGAAAATATAAAATAAAAATAAAATTATAATATCTTGAAAATATTGATATTAATAAGATAAAATTTCAATTTATAAGTTTATACCCCATAAAAAGAAGATAGTACAACTACATAACATATGTGTCAAAGAAGGAAAATTAAGAAAAATACCCCTTATCGATTTGGAAACATTTTGAACTGTAAGCCCCATGAATGAGATATACAAAAATATATATACAAAACCAAATATTTTTTATTATAAGAATAAAATTTTATATTCTTGAGTAATATATAAACCACATAAAATAAATATGTAGTTAATATGAGACGTGTTTCACAGTAGTACAAATTGAAACATTAAACTATTGATGTATGTCTAATCTTTTGTAGTATTTGTTGAAACCTACTATTATATTTATATCCACTTTAATGTAGCACAAAATCCTTACATGTTTGGGTTTATGTCCAAACAAATGAATGTAGGATGATGGGTGGGTTGTTGGGAACTAATTTTGGAAGGGGTTGGTTGATCCAAATGGATTGAGAGGTGTGACGAAGGGGGAGAGTGAGATCCCTTTTATAATTGAGGAGTGGAATTTTTTAAATACCCAAACAAAATAAAAATTAGGAGGTATATCATACCTAATGTTATAATAATATTGATAAATAATGTAATTTATGGTTTATTTGGTTGATAAAAACCTCCAACAAAAAAATAAACACATTCTAATATCATTTTATTTTTTAGTTTTTCTATTAATTAAATTATATCCTTTAGATTTTTACAAGGAATATTTAATATTTTATATTTAGATATGTAATTTATACATTAATTATATAATTTTAATGAGATTTATTATATAATTTTTATAAAATTAATCTATGATACAAATTCAATTAATGAAATAAAAAACATAAGTGTGTGTTAAATTAATTTTTATACAAACACATGTACTGTGCCACACATTATTTTAAACTTAATCATATTAATAAATTCTAACTATTTTATGTACACATTATGATTAAAAATATATTTGACCATATAATACAATAAAAATTATTCTGATTATAATATGGAAAGCATATTCAAAATTCATACATAAGTGGAAAAGTTTAATTTAATATAGATCCAACTCACATGATGGGAAAACAGTAGTTTAAAGTCAAAATGATAAAAAGATTAAAAGAAATATAAAAATGAAACTTCTTCTAATGACCAGATTTTTATTAATATATATTTATTTTTTTCTATCCTCTTTAAAATAAATATAAAATATAATTTATCTTTTTAAATAAATTATGTAAAAAAGATAGTTATCAATTAAAATTATGTATTTTTCACTAATTATGGAAAATGACAGTTTTCAAAAATGAACCAAAAATTCACCCAATAATAATATTGATATTAAAATTTTGAAATTTTTTTTATTTTATAACATTTTATATATACAATTTTCTATTGTTTCAAATAATTTCTCTATAAAAAGGAAATCAAAATATTTTGTAGAATAAAATATGGTTTTATAATTAAATTTAATATATTCTTATTTTATGTCTATAAAACATTTAAGATGAATTATAAATATTTTATTGAATTTATATTGTATATGTTTCATTGGAATAAATTTCCAAAATTTATTTCCACAATTTGTTTATGTAAAATTCATTTCTGGACATAAAATTAGTTTTTTTAAAAAAATATTTTCTTTCTCATTCAAATGTTTATTATTTTGATTTATAAATAATTAGTTATCAATGTATTTTTGTTTATTTACAATTGTAAACCATAATTTCATTATTTAATTAATCGTAGATATACATTCTAGAATAACAACTTGGTGATAACTATCATATTAATTAATAATATTTTAGAAGAATGACACATTTTGTTTAAACTCATTGTTCCACGTGACGTAATTATAACTTGATATTATGTTAAAAAAAATAAAAAATTAGTATTGAATGTATCAAAATATATACAGAGAGTTTTGTGTAGAGAAATATTAATATGGTTTTTCACATAAATTCGTCTTAATTTTTTGTTTCATAAAAAAAAATCAATGAATTTTAATTTATTTGAAAAAATAATTCAAATAAACTCATGGTGTAACATTAGACCACATTTAAAATTAATTTCTCCGTTAATTGTTTGGATTAATCAACGGATTAATATTTTAATGTTCCTCTTATAGAAAACCACATTCTAAATTTTTTTAATAGAAAAACATCTTTTTATATTTAAAAGTATGTGTCAATGTTATTTAGAATAGAATATACTAGGTTTCAAAAAAGGATAATATAGGTCCAATGTTAAAAATAGACATATAAGAAAAAAATAACACCCAAATACTAATCTACTATGATAGAGCACATGGTCCGGGGAATGTTAATGATTTTAAATCCATAAACGAAATAGTATTGAAAACCACATTGAAATCACAAAAATGATAATAACATAACAATATTTTATTTCAAGAACCTCTTCCTAAATTTTAAGAATTTTCAATAGAATATATAGTTACTTGATTTAAATCCTTTTCATAATAATAATATCAACATGTGGGTATGCCTTTGAAATTGCACACATCATATCTTACAGCAAGATATCATGATGAATTTATTATGCTTGAATCACTAATGGATCATAATATCCATATATAGAATGAAAAGTAATTCATCCCCACATTAGTGATCATTAAGAAAAAATAGTTTTCATTGGTCATGCATAAATATATATATATATGGTGAAGTAATACATTAATATCTAAAACAACACGTTATATTAATAAAAACAATTCTATAATTGATTAAGCCTTTCATCCTTCCAAAATTTAGTTACTTATAAATAATGTAACATTTTTCACAAACTGAACAGAAAATTAATCCTCCAAATATCATTTACACACATTTAATATTCAAATTACATATATTATAATACCATGTAAATATATTCTCCCAAATATAGGTAATAAAATTAAATTCCATGAAATATCAATTAAAAAACTAATTCTTCCTTATTCATTAAAAACAAATCCATTTATTATTGTTCACATTGCATAGAAACAATTATATTGTAAACTCCTTCAATCTCAACATAAACCACATTGTCAAAAAATACATTATCAATTATGAGTTCATCAAAAATATTAGACACATTATTTCAAGTCCTAAAATAAAAACATATATTGAACATTCCTAATATATTTCATAATTCGTGAACTCTGGTATATAAAAAATCAATTATTCCACCTCATCCCTAACACATTAACTAGTATTCATCATATTATTCCATAATGTCTATTTCCTAAAATTTCATTATGAATCATGCATTATAATTCATAACACCCAATATAACCATTCTTTTTATGTCTATAATTATGAAATCCTAGTCATTGGTGCCAATCTGATATGCCTCGATCTTGGTTGTCCACAAGGCCTCAAGTGCTCATCCCTATACGCTAGTGGATGAAAATAAGATACAAGGTCCTAGAAAGAGTCTATGGGGATACAATTCCCTAATTTCATGGTGAAGCATATCAGGTGTATGTAAATATATACATATATATAGGGGAAGTATATATAAATAGTTGTATTAATTGAAACAAAAACAATATCGACTAGATTAGTAACCTACCATTGTCGAAGAAGACATTACATGCAAGTAAAAGATAATACTCAAACTATGGACACTAAATCATATTAAAAATTTATTATAATTTAATTCATCTCCCAATAAATCAAGAATGTAGGCATACATGGTAGTAGGAAATAAATTCTTAAAAAATTTAAATTAATCCAAATATCTATAAAGCATCATAAGTGCTATCCAATTCATATTCTATGAAGATCCAACCTAATGAATGAAAGAAATATTATGTGTCTGAAGTGATATTATTCCCCTAATCCACACCTTCATAAATATAATATGCATGAGAACCATCAGAGACCCACATAGCATGTGAGATAAATCTCTGTAGGCCACCACAAATGTAGTTTATACAATTAAATATATAAATATAAACTGAAATAGTGTACATGTGTATGTATATGTAACAAAATGTAGTAATGATAATTGATAATTACATCCTATTTATCTGGACATGTATTTAAACATGTAATAATTTAATTAATTTTTTTGAGTTCATTTATATAAATAAGTCACATGAATTATAACAACCTTGAAAGTGTATCATTGTAATAATAATGATGAAGGATCCAAGGCCTTATAAGTAATATTATATGGATGATTATATTGAATAAGATTGAAGTTAATAATAATGTAAGCCTTGACCATATGGTTGGATCAAACTCAGTAATGATTAGAAACTTGGATATATGGGGCTTGATTGTAATTGAAGGGTAATCTCATAAGTCATTCCACTATAAATATATTAAACTAATTCCATGGATCTCATCCAAGGTAAAATATTTTAAGAATAACTGGACAAAATTATCTGAATCTATGGAACCATTTGATCAAATAGATAATTCTAGATCAAAGGACTGTTTAAATGGTATCTTAATATAAAAAATTTAGTGAATGTATTAAATGGAATCATTTCAGTAATCATATAGTAGACAATAATCAAGTTCTAAGGTGGGAATCTCCCTTGGAAACTGAATCCTTTATTCCAAATGGAATCCTATGAGTGCTCTAGGAATTCCCTGAGGAATCCTGGGATGGATCATAATTAACCAATCCTATAAAAGGAAAAAAGGTTTATATAAAAGAGGAACATTATACATATTTCATTACATAATTAATTCCTTGTAATACTCATCCATTTTATTTTTCTATTTTTTATTCCAATTCTAATCATACTATGTGACAAGCTTAAATAGTGAATGAAACTATTTTTAATTGAATTATAATTAAAATTTTCAAGTGATACATGTAATAAAACGGTCATTCAGATTTGAGTTCTATTTTATATATTAAAACACATGAAATAGAAGGTTCATGTAATGTTCATATGGCACATTCCATAATCAATCACTTCTTTTTATTAATTAATTATAACACTTACCATAAAATGGTTATGTGACAACCATAGAGGTTATCTACAATTAGAAAATGATAATTCATTTATTTTGGGGGAATTTCCATAAACAGGTTCAAGAAACACAACAATAATATTCCATAGATAACGTAACATGGGTTACCAAGGAATATATATGGAAAACACGCTACTTGTGGTGATCACAATTGAGGTTTTAACGTCAAAAAATGAAGAACACTCAAGGAAGGGGATCTTGATTATGAGTATGATGATTATAAGCATGGAATACAACTTTAATTGGGAACACTTCGTAAAATCAATGTTTTCACAGTGAACAAAGATTATATAATTGAGATACTTGAGAGACGAATCATCGAACAAAATCCTTGATCCAATAACACTATACTCATCTAGTATCAGCCTTTAGTTTGGCCAAGATGGATTGAAAATAGATGAATGGATTAATTCCATGAACATAGGGTGTATTATAATTCATTAAATTTTCATCATTAAAAGAATAATAATAATGAAATAATCCCAAGGATTGAGGAAATTGCATGGTGGAATCCAAAAAGATGAACAAAAGCTCGATGAGACTTCTGATATAATATATATCAATACCCCAAGGAAGATTGAGCTTGATAGTCTTCAATGGGAGGAAGAGGATGGAATCTATCCTCTAGAGTACAATTAAGATTTGGGGTATGTTAATTAAACAATTAAGGGAAAAATTAAAATTTACCCAAATTATCTTGGATGCATGATTTGGCTACAAGGTTGTCCAAATAGTCCGCTAACCTTGTACCTCCCACTTCCTAAGCAGAGACCCACATTGTTTCAAGTAAACCGTTTGAATTACCATTATTAAACTATTAAAAATACTCTATTAAAAAGTATAGCTACCCCCTTAATAGGTTTGTGACACTGTGTGCATGTTTATTGCATACTGTACAGCATACCTTTCAACTTATCCATCTATTGCACGATTTGGAAAATTTCTCGGACGGACTGACACAGTATAGACAAACAGTATAACATGATTCTTTCTCCACCAGTCATGGTTCAATGATGAAAATAGCCCTGATCACCCCTTGAAAAAAATCATGAATTCATTATGAATCGATATTAGGTTATTGATAATTAATTTGACTAAATTTAAATGGATAAGTACATAATATAAAAACCAAATTCTTAATGTGTTCCCACATAAGTAACTCATCCCTGAGATCAACTTTTAATGGTAGAGAAACACAATCAGAGAATAAAAAGAACCACTAAGCATGTACGTTAGCATCCTTCTCCCATGTCTCATCATGTACATGGTTGTTCTTCTATAGCAGCCACAATAAAAAGACTTACTGGCCTCATAGATCCTTTTTTCTATTTTAAATGATGTGAATAAGAAAATTCATATATAATGAATAAATATCTAAATCATCATCCTTAGGATCCAAAATATGGGATGGGTCTTTATGATACTTGGGAATGTATGAAATGTGGAAGAAATATTTCATTACTTGGTACTTATGAGGTTATAAAAATTGATAAGCTACTGTCCTAACTCTATCCAGAATCTCAAACGGCCTGAAAAAATGATGAATGAAGATCCCTTTCCTCTGAACATAAATTTTCCCAATACTGGGTGATACCTTTAAGAAACAAATATCTATGACCTTGAACTAAAGTGGTTGAAAATGGAAATAAATATATGTTTTTTGTCCGTAATGATCGGCACACATATTCTTCTTGATCAGACAAACCTACTTCAATATCTATTATATGAAATGATGATCTAGCAGCACTACCTATCCTCCCTCTAAATTGAACAGTGGTTAATGGTACTACATTACATACAAGGCCTTATAGGTATTCCAATGAATCATCATCTGAAATCTATTATTTTAGGCCAACTCATATATAGGGATATAATTCTCCCGATAACTACAAAAAAAGATGTATGCCTAAAGAATGTCCTCTAACACCAATATCATATGTTCTGATTGACCATAAGTCTGAGGGTGAAAATATGTTCTTAAGATGACTATATTACCTATAAATCTCTATAACCACAACTATAACCTTGATATGAAATTACTATTAATATCTAAAATGATATTATGAGGGACCATGTGTCGCCATATAATCTCATATAAATATAGTCTTCATATATCATCAAATGAGAAATTCATCTTAGTATGTTGAAAGTGAGATACATTCATCAACAATTCTATTACTACCGAAACTGTGTCTCTACCTAATGGTGGCCTTGGTAATCTGTCTAAAAATTCTATGTAAACCACATTCTATTTCCATTTTGGGAATGCAAATGAACATATCAAGCATGCAATCCACTGGTTCTCAACCATGACCTACTAGAAAGTGGAAGACCTAGTATTAGAATCTTTTATATGACATTTCATCGAAGGCCATAAATACTATAGATTCGTATGATGATTCATCTTAAATATGGGTGGATAAACTACCCTCTAAGAATAATTGGAATCGCACAATAGTTCCTCTCTCATATTTGTAGGAACACAAAGGCTACCATAATTATGAAATATGTTGACTCCATCAACATACCAATCTACAGGCTCGTCATCATGAATAGTACTATCATGGATAACCAATCCATAAGGATTAGAGAATATTCTTATCACCCTATCTAGTATATGAAAGAAAACTACCATGTCTAGAAGAAAATATTTCAAATGACATTCATGAAACTATATAAAAGAGTGAGAACATGCCATGATATCATCCATAAGGAATATGAAAAAATAATATAGACGGTGGCGAAGAAATTTTTCAATCAATTACATGAAAATGGATGATTATTTTCTTTGATCAAATGACATAATGAGATAATAATATAGACCATAACATTTATGTATATCTAAAAGAGGTATGTATAAAGGCCTAACATGCACATTATCATAGCCATATACAAGGTTAATCCATTAGAATACCCTATATCATTATAGATTGTCAAAGAGATCATCTATTCAAGGTATTTTATACTAGTTCTTAATAATATGTCGGTTCAACCTTCTATAATCGTGTTAATTTTTATATAAAAGTAAATCAATGATGTAATGATAATTGAAACCTTTTTCATTTTAAGCTGGACATGTCTCTGAACATGTAGTCATTTAATTAATTTGTTTGAGTTCAATTTTTATAAATATGTCATGTGAATTATAAAAACCTTGGCTTTTCATCATTGAAATAATAATGATAATGTATCAAAGGTGTAAATTGTAATCTAGTAATGATGATAATAATGATCATGATCGAAGGAAATAATAAAGGAATCCATTACCATAGCGGTAGATCCAAATCAGTAATATTGGAAAACATGTATATATAGGTCTTGATTTTAATCGAAGGGTAATATCATTGATTATTCCACATTAAATAGTTCCAATTCATTCAAAGGATCTCGTCCACAGTATGACATCTTAAGAATAACTGGATCAAATTGGTTGAATCTATGGCACCCTGTTCCTGAAGAAATCAATCTAGATCAAATGAGTTTATAAAATTTATCCAAATGTCCATAATATAATGAATGGATTTTAAGGAATCATATCTGTAATAATTTAGTGGAAAATCATCATGTTCTATTGTGGGAATCTCTGTTGAAACTGACTCCTTGAATCTAATTGGATTCTTCTGAGTGCTCAAGGAATTATCAAAGGAATCCTAGGATGGCTCAAGATTGACCAGTCCAATAAATGTGAAATGGTCCCTATGAAATATAAACCTTATAAATATATCATTAATGAATTAATGACCCATAATACTCATCAATTTTAATATTTTATATTATTTATTTAAATTCAAATTATACTTACTAACAAGCATTCAAAGGGAATGAAACATTTTATAATTTAATTATAATTAACTTCTCTAAGTGATACATATAATATAATCATGATTTTAAATCGATTTCTATTTTTTATATTTAAACACTTGACATAGAAGGGTCATGTGATATTAATAAGTCACATTCCATAATCAATCCATTAATTTAGTTAATTAATTATAACATATACATTTGAATGGTCATGTCGCATCCATAGATGTTAATTCATTTATCAAATGATAATTAATTTATTTTGGTTGTATTTATATAATACATATCAAGGTACTCACTGGAAAAATGTCATAGATAAATCCACATTGGTTACCAAAGCATAGTTAATGAAAACACCCTACTTGTGTTGTTCTACGTTGAGGTTATAACCCCAATAAATTAGGAACACGCATGGAAGGGGAACTAGATTATGAGTATGATGATTATAATCATGGTATATGATTTAAATAGGGAAAATTTGATAAAATAAACATTCTTTAAATTAATAATTTTTATATAATGGAGAGACTTGAGGTATGAATCATAGAACACCTACCTTGATCATTTAACACTCTCTTTATCTAGTATCATCCTTTTTCTTGGCCTAGATCAAGAGAAAATAGATGAATTGATAAATTCCATGAAAATATAGAATATAAGAGTTCATTAAAAAAGAATCATTAATATAATAATAATGGTGAAACAAGCCAAATTATTGAATAAATCACATGGTGGAATCCTAAAAGATGAAAAAAAATATCGATCAGACATCTGGTGGAAGATATATCAAGAAGCCTATGTACATGGATCTTGAGAGCCTTCAATGGGAGGAAGATGAGCTCATATAACCTATAGAGTATAAATGACATTTGGGGGATGTTAATTAAACATTTAATGGAAAAATTTTATTTTTACTGAAAATATCGTGGTAGCACGATTTTGATACCTGGTTGTCCAACTAGTTCACCAACCGTGTACCTCCCACTGTCTAAGGAGGGACCCACATAGTTTCACGTACACAGTTTGGGTAACCATGCTTGAAAAATTAAAACTACTCTATTAAATGTTTTAGGTATACCCTTCAAAGGTATGTGTCCATGGGTGAATATTTAGGGCATACCGTACCCATTACCTTTCACCATATCCATCCATTGCACAATTTAAAAAGTATTTTGAACTGGATAACATGGATTATAAGAATAATTCATCACATTATTTTTCTCCACCAGTCATGGTTCCATGTGGAAAATAACCCTGAACACACCTTGAATCAATCATGACATTATTAAGAATCTATATTTTGTTTGGGATAAATAATTAGATGTAATTTAAATGTATACGTACATTAATGAAAACCCATAGTCTTGTAGTCTTCCCCTATAAAGTAACTCATCCCCGAGTTCACCTTCCAAATGTAGTGAAACCCTATATGAGAATAAATATAGCCGTTGATCATGTATTTTAGCCTTCCTCTCCCAAGCCTCATCTGGTACACGATCATGCTGCTCTAGCACCCACACTAAGGAGACTTATTGGCCCCAGAGAGCCTTCATGTTATAGTCAATGATTTTTATAATATAATACTTAACTAATTATTAAACATCTAAAAATAATACTTATAATCAATGTATTGGATGTGTATTCATTATCATAGAGAAACAATGAAATGAGGAATACATCATCCATGAGGTGGTACCTATTAGGCTGTAAAAACTAATAGGCTACTTCCCTAACTCTATCCAGAATCTCAAACGCTCTGAAAAAATGATGAAAGAAGATCCCTTTCTTCAGAAACTATTTATTACTCAAACTGGGTGATACCTTTAAAAATAACATCATCTTTGACCATGAACTATAGTGGTCAAAGAAGGAAATTGAAATAATGTTTCTGTCCATAATAATTAACTGACATATGCTTCTTGATCACACGAACCTAATCCATCATCTCCTATATGAGAAGACTCCCTACTAGAGCTACCTCTCCTACCTCTATATAGAACATGGGATAATGGTACGACATTCCATACAAGGCCATATATTTATCGAAATGAATCATCATCTGAATGTTATTTTTGTAGGCCAACTCACACATAGGGATATGATTCTCTCACAAATTACCAGAAAAAGGATGTATGCATGAAGAATATCCTCTAACACCTGTATCATCTATTCTGACTAACCATTAGTTTCAGGGTGAAAATGTGTTGATAGGAGCACCGTCATACCAATATATCTCTATAAACCCTAATATATCCTTGCTGTGAAAAGACCATCACTATATAAAATTATAGAATAAGGGACCCTGTGGATCCATATAATCTCATATAAATGTACTCTTCATATATCATCAAATGAGAAAGTCTCCCAGATAGGAAAGAAGTGGGATACCTTCATTAGGCTTTCTATATAAACTTAAATTGTGTCTCTACCTAAAGGTGGAATTGGTAATCCATCTAAAAATTTGATATAAACAACATTCCATTTCCATTATGGGAATGTAAATGATTGTATCTAGAATGTAATCCAATGGGTCTCCTCCATCACCTACTTATTGGTCGAACACCTAGTGATAAACTTGATATATTACAATTCATCCTAGGTCATCATTACTATTGATTTATATTTTGATTTATCTTAGAGATGTCTAGATGAACTTCTCACTTGAAATCATGGGACTCACATAATAGCTCTTCTCTCATATCTACAAGAGCATAGATGGACCCCAGAATATGAACTATGTTTTCTCTATCGACATAACAATATCGATGCTATTCCTCATGAATAGTATTGTCATAGAAAACCAATCCACATGGATTAAAGAATTACCTTCTCATTTCCCTATCGAGGTTGTGAGAGGAAACTACCTTTTCTATAAGAAAATACTAAACATGAATTTAAAAAAAGAGTGTCATCAATTTAAATTCATCATTTCTTCCTGTACGGCATATTCATTAGTTATCAAACTCAACCCAACAATCACCACATTTCCCTTTAGGCATATATGCATGCTCGAAATCAAAGTACTAGAGACATTAAACCCATCTTCATTTTTTTTATATTTAGGTCATGTTGTGTAAAGAAATATTTGAGTATCTTGTATTATTTATACACCAGTATTCACCCACCCATTAGATAATGTCCCCTAAAGTGAAATTGAGGGACATGAACTACTTGATCATAGTTTCGCATTGGCTAATATCTCTCATGAGGACTTAGTTTCCACTCTCTGTAAGCAACTACTATATCCTCCCACATAACCACTCCTCCCAACCAAAAACCATATGCATCACAGAACACTATATAGCCTCTTTTAGACTATTGTAGAACCAGAATCGGTGTTTAAATAAGTTTTACTTTCAACTCCTGAAATGAATTATATCATGATTTTGATCGTAGGAACATTACACTCTTATTTTTAAAACTAATAAGTGTGGAATCAAGGCATGTTATGTCATATAATTATCATTATAATATTGATCAATCCATAATAATCTACATAATTTGACACGTTCTAGGGATGCTACTAGAAAACCACAACAGTCACCTACTTTAGGTATATTATTACTCATGAAACTCATATAACAAATCCCAATATATGAAACTTTTCAATACAAAAGTGGCTCTTATCAAGAATTAAAAAATATTAATTATCACTAATGGTTTTTAATATGATCTCAAGATGTGAAGTATCGTATTTTAACTATGATAACACATCAATATTTCATCAATAAATAAGATTAAAAATAATATATATGGGAGAGAAAAATAATATTTATCCAATACATGTAAATGGAGGATGCGTTCCTAATATAAAATGACATAATGAGATACTGATATAGATCATAACTTCTACGAAAATCAATATAAGGTATGTCTGAAGAAATAATATGGACTTGATGACAAATTTATATTTGGATGATCTTTTTGAATACCCTCTATCATTTTATCTTTTCAAAGATATCATCTAATCGAGGTAGTGGATGTTGGTTATTAAAAATAAGTTGTTTCAACCATCTGGAATCAAATCATAAACGAATGGTCCAATCTGAATTCTTAGAGAAAAGATCAGGTGATACTCATGAATAAGTATTGGGTCAGATTAACCATTATTATCCAAGTATTAGAACTATCTCTTGAGATTATGGATCTCATTAGTTCTCAAGATTCTTGGAGGAATGGAAAATAGAGTTGCACCTAGAATGAGTTTGATCATAAAATCATGATATATAAAATATGGATATCAAAAAAATTTATCAAGAAATATTTCCATGAAATGATCCACTACCAAATGAAAGCTTGTTATATCAGTTCAATAATCTTCACAAAGAGACACAAAACCTGTGTGGTCACTCTACCTAGCCCATGATTCTATGGTCAGTCTCTACTATCCAAGACAGCCCACCCACCATTTTAGAGATGATTGATACCCTCTGGTGATATAAATGAAACCCTATAATGATATAATTCCTTAAAGACATGATAGGGAGCCATTTAATTCATTCCAATAATGACATTGTACCCCATAATCATGGGGGAGATGTGGTTCCATAAGAAGGGATAATTTCATACCTCAAGGGGATAGTCTCTACAATGGCCCCTCTTAATTCACAACCAACTGTGTGTCTAGGGTAATCACCTAATAGTAATAGTGAATCTACAGTTCATTTCATTCCATAGCCAACAATGATATAAAGGAATGTGAAGCACCTATATGAAATTGAGATGATATAATAGAAGATTATACTAGAATAATAACTCGTATTGTCAAGGGTTATACACTCTAATAACCGGGTATCAGTTGTAAAGAATAAAACAGGCTTAATCCATGGATTTTTTCTATAGATATACTACCTGGAAAAGGTCTGATCTGATGGTGCTAATAATCTGTAGTATGGCTACCATGACCATGATATAATCATTATATAGTCATTCTAGGTCTACTGGAAATATTTCCTATAGCATCATAAGAAATACTTCTCTAGAAGGTGGAACTAGTTCATATCCTATTACATTAGAAAGAAAATGGAATGCTTTGAAGGAATCTATGATGATCTCCCATATCATTGCATCCATAAAACTCTTTCAGGTATCTATCACAATAAGGCTACTGGTTCCCCATAAATACACAAAATGGCATAAAATAGAGCTTCTAGTGTGGATACTCTAACCGCCACTTCTCTAACGATAACACTCAAGGGTAAAACTCCTACTACTATAATAAAATATTCCCTACCATTAAAATGATGCAATATTCCTTGAAATGTCAGTTTTTTACATGTTTCACTTAGTTATAACAGACTAATTGATGCTCTTAGAAAGGGAATTTTGGTGAAATAAATTAACCCCAATTACGAATGGAATACCATAGACCATACTGTAACCATATAGAACGTGATATACCATTTCATGATAAGAGAGGATTAAATAATTACAACTCTATATTTAAGGATGAATAATCCATTTCTAATATTGTTCCCTACTATAAATGCATGAACTCTAAATCTTGGTCAGCTCTTAGTGTTTCTGGAAAAAATTGATCATAAAATGAAGTCTTGAATTATGCCTAGACAATTACCCAATGAAGATCAGCCTGGGTAATCACAACACCTCAATGCTTGGATGATCCTCGCAGTATATGGGTGCCACACTTTACCTTCAACTCTGGATATGTCATTACAAACTCAAAGAGAGATAATGTGTTCTCTAGCCCAGACACAGAAACCAATGGAATTTCATCATTTGAAAATGTGGGAGGATGATATTGTTGGAAGCAACATGATAGGTCAGCCATAGTATGTGCATGTTCTGGACCACCCTTCATACACTACATTATATCTTGAATGCTCTCTCAAATATGATAATCAGATCTTAATTTTATTTTTATAGGTGGTGCCTCATGTAGATCTCATTGTGGTGAGACTGGTGGCTCTTGGTCAACTATCTCTAGAGCATGGTCCTCACCACCCTCATAGTGCATGACATAAGGATATCATGATTCAATAGGTCTAAAAATTAAAAGAACATGCCTTAGATCAATATTTGTAAAAAATATATAAACATTAGTGGAAGTAGAATGTATGAATAAGGGACCACTACCCATGGTTCTATAGAAACTACTTGTTGGGAAGGAATATGTATTAGTAAGTGTTCAGGAATAATTTACAGGGGTTCCAATAGGTGAAGGGTAATATATAACATTCCTCTCAATTAACTATTGAATATATCATTTTATAACCCGTGATTTAAAATATTTTAATTTTTCATTTACTTATTTACATATACCAAGGTTCAATTAAGATGGTTCAACATTTCCAGTTAATAAGAGCATATACACCATAATAATGAATTTAAACCCCTTTTATTTTATTCAAAAACATCTACATTCGGTCTCATGTTGTAAAAAGTATTATATTAAGGATTGGCTCAATAAATTTACCATTCCAACACATGGGGCCCATAATCGAAATGAATTGAAATTGTAAATCGCTCAATCATAACCAAATAGAATATAATCTAACCAGAGGTACATAGATGACAAGGGTAGAAACCATCCATTCAATATTCCACTATCAACCTATATATGGAAAAAAATATTTAGTTTTATGGATGGACATTAAATATCCAATTACCATACCCTAGAAATGATGTTAGTAACACAATAAATTAATACTAGCATGTATCACACAAAAATCATAGGAAAGCAAGCAATGGATGTAGTTAAATGCACCTATAAGGAATTGTATATTCATTTAATGTGATTTATATGTTAATATAATGGATCATTATTGACTCTTCCTTTCCCATATCTAATCTGGCCAACAATGAAATGAAATCCTAAATAATAATTAAAATATTAACCCTAACAAATCATGTGAATAACCTAATTTTTAATGGATATCTACTATAATTGTAAAAATAACGAACAAAATTCCCCATTTTAGGATGCTTGGAATTTTCATGAATGTGGGTTAACTACTCTCATGTAAGTCTTATAACCAAGTTTCAATGGGTTCTCAATATCCAGTCTATTATCTCTAAATATTAATGCAGGAAATGAAACTTTGATACTAGATAGTGATATTTCAGAATTTGGTGCCACTCTGATGGGCTTTGATCCTGGTTAGACACATGGACTTAAACATACCTCCATGTACACTAGAGACTACAAACTATAATTGAGGTATTAGAAAGATTCAAAGGGGGTGTATACCATCTTTTTAGGGTGATGCACATTTGACATAGATAAACAAATAATTGGAAGAAGAACATGAAAATAGATCTAACAATAGAAAAAAACATCATATCGACATGTCGAGTATCCTATTATGTGAGAAACAAGCATAATATCCATGAAATAGATAATACTAAAATGTTTGAAGTTGAATCATATACAATAAAACTGATGACAATGTATGTGATGTTGATATAAAGTAGGAAAATATGTATATATTGAGTAAAAAAATACATTCATTACAATGTAATAAAAAACAATCCAGAAAACAATTGAGTATCAGAAGCTCTATTCGGTTCATCTGCTACCAAGATCCATCCCAATAAAAATAGGCAAGATCAGCTGTCCAAAGTGGGCTGCTTCTTCGTTTTAACAGCTACAGACTTTATTATTCATGGGTACACTTGGAAGACTAGATAGGGTGTGAGATAAATATCAGTTGGATACTAACAACGATTCTTATACCATATATTCTGTGAATAAAAATAGAAGCAATGTATAGGTTTAGTGAAAAAAAATAAATGATGTAAAGATAAATAATACATACTTTAGCCTCATTTGGAAATGTCTTTGAACATATAATGATTTAATTAATTCATTTGAGTTTAGTGTATATAAATAAGTCACATGAGGTATAATAACAAATACATTGTATCATAACAAAAACATTGATAATGATTAATATGGGTTCCTTACACCCAATTTGTGTTTTACTTTGAAAACCACAACATGTATAATGTTTGTTATATATACAGGTGTTTACCTATCCATAATATTATAGATAATTCCACATCCACTTTGATTATGGTAATGTCCATAGAAAAAGTGTCATATCAAAGGGTTATAACATATCCTAGGCTATATTGAGAACCTAGAGATTCAATGAAAGTGATCTTAAAGTAATATCCTATGGTCTAGTTACATCATTCTAATATGACATTGATGATGAGTGACTATTAGGTGTCGGGGGATGATGAGGAATGATACTTAGTCCCTTGATGTTCACACATACTGATCTATAGTAGTTGAGATCATGATGGGAATACCTACTAATAGGAACACCACATGTTTCATGTTTCATTGGTTTTTCCTACATATGGACCCGTGAAATGGTCTTCTGAAATGAGATCATTATCAATGTATGTCATTTAATTTATTACATTAATTCAATTGAAAAACCTTGTATATGATGTTTTCGCGATGTAGAATGTATTGGGTATGACATTGGTTACATAACATTGCTTGAATGATGAAGATAGTATTTGTCTCTTTCGTGTTTATGAAATGATCTCCATATCCTGTTTTATTAGGATGGTAGCATCTTGATTAAATCAATGGACGTGATAGTTGAAGATTAGACCATTTGGAAAAATCAAAAAAATTAAAATAATGCAAGATAAAGGATGATTACACCAGTGTTCATTCAGCTTTATTGAGATATCGATGACTAAGATTATATATTACATAGACCATGTTCAATGAAATGTAGTCATTGCTTTGACTTTTTCATATCTCTATAGGGTCCAAGATGGGTTGTTAAACCCTACTATTGGTCAATGAAATTTATTCACTACAAATGAGATAAGGGCCTAGATGGGCACATAGTATAGTGCTATGAGAATCATCCTCAATCAATTGAATAGGAATATGGAACTTCATAGTCCCCACCATGGGGTAGGGGTTTTTTCCCATGTTTTGAGGATCACCATGGAATAAATAAATAAATTAATAATTCATATTTCGAATATTTCATTGAATTTATTTATGACATGTATTTACTTGTGATTAAGTAAATACGAGGATAAATATTATTTGAATGAATATTAATTAATTGTCCCTCTATCATTTAATAATATCAAGATACTTGATTCAAGTTAAAGACACATGTTTATCATGTAATATATTTAATATATATTAGAGAAATGTGGTGAATTATAGAAAAAATTGTGGAGTAATTTAGTATT
Source organism: Viscum album (assembly GCA_963277665.1). Classification (NCBI taxonomy): domain Eukaryota; kingdom Viridiplantae; phylum Streptophyta; class Magnoliopsida; order Santalales; family Viscaceae; genus Viscum; species Viscum album. Next base: position 879,611,962 of record OY728129.1, on the reverse strand, counting down.
CTATATATAATTAATTATAATATTTATATAGTCGATGTTCATTATTTGGTTGTCAGGATCCTAAACTGGGTATTATGGATATTCACTATTTAAATTGAGAGAGGCCCATCCAATGATGAAAAATCAACCATTGGAATTGAGAGCCTCTATATCCTCCTGAATCCTAGAAAGAGACTCTCTCAAATAAAAAAGTTCAATAAGATCCCTCTTCTTGGATTGGAGACGCTGGATAGTGATTATCATCCATTCATTGAAGTGGTCTATGGAGTATTGTGATACCGCCTGAATTTCAAAGAATAATTTGTGAAAAAAATTCAAGAGGTGTGTGTGGACTATTTAGAGGTCATCAACATCGTAATCATCAATCATTGGTGGCCAAAATATTGTTATATGCTTGCGGACATCAGATCCAAAAGAGGTACAAATTAGTTATTATTTTGTTCTTTGTATAAACCACACGTTGTCCTCAGATCGTAACAAGATATGATCACCAAATTCAATGATGTAACATCGCTCTGGTGATGGAAAAAAATTTAAATTCTTGGTCCATCATCATCTTCTACGCGTCCCTATAACTAACTATGGAATCAAAAAGAGGTTGTGGTTTTTTTATGTCAAAGGAAAAATTTATTTTCCCTAAATCAAAGTCGAGAGTGTTATAATGGATCTCATGGATCCCACCACACATCGATCTATTTTTGAATAGCCACGTAATGACTATTTGAAATATTTTAAAAGGATCGACTTCATTTTAAAAATATTTGTTTTTCCTAATTCTGAAATTTTATTTTTGAGGATCAAGTTTTTAATTTATTTAGTTTCGTGAAAACTACCAGAATGCATGCATGTTTTGGCCCAATCCCGGTCAACAAGAATATTCTTATTGAGATGAATTATTAGAAGAAAAAGAAAAAATATACTTTTTTATTAATTTAATATTTATGATAATAAAAAAAAATTTATGTAATGATTTTTAATAGTTGTAAATAGTTGTATTCTTTCTTAAACACAATTATGAAATTAGAAATTTTTTTAAAGGGGAATGGAAATTTTTATTTAATGTAGTTAGAAATTTTTTTAAAAAATAAATTAAATTGGAGAAATAAAGAAAATGAGGTTATAGGTTTTCATCCCCCCCAACACATTCTTCTCCCAGCACACCCCACCTGCAAGGCAGCGTTAGTCGTACCTCCACCTGAGACACCGTATGTCCACCTTACTAGAACTGCATGTTGCTGCCCGGTGTGCCACACCCTAGCCTACCGTATTTCCCTCGATCCTAGCAGTTCCATCTGAAGAATCGTAGTGCTAACATATTCCCCTCACCAGAATCACATTCTATATTGTTGCCCAGGCCTTTCATGTTGCATGTGGCCCATAAGCCACCAGTTACTATCGATCTCCCCTACCTACTTTAAAGAATCAACCTCGACCTACCACTCTCCACTAGATGTTTCCACCCCCTGTTCGGGTTAGACACTAGTCACCAGAGTTGTGGTATGCCGCAATTACATCCAGGTTGGATGTTCTTTTCTGTAGTCACACTACGATCAACTACCATCAAGGTTCCTAGTTCCCATATCTAGCTTCCCAATACCATAGTCGGCCACTATTAGTGTTGAACCTCCCTTTTCCCGTAATCACCACCATGGGGTGTTACTGGACCAGATATGGTCAAACCCTGGTTTGACCAAGATCTATTGAAACACCTTCGCTAAAGTATGTAGTCCCAACAGACTCCTTCCTAGGCTGGAGGTAAACCATTTAAATTAATTTCATTATTTTCATTTAGTTTTTTAATAAAATTAATTTAAACTAATTTAGTGTTTGTTTTTTAATTGAATTTATATTTTTTTATTTAATTTGATAATTAAATTAAATTTTTTTTTTAAATTTTTTAAATTTAAAAACAAAATTATAAAATGGAATAGATAAATAAATTATTTGAATTTATTCAAATTCATTTAATTTATTAGAACACCATCGTAATGATTAAATACATTGTATTTTTATTTTACTGTGCATTATATTAATATCATCTTGACTTGAGAAAATGATTGTCCCGTTCATGTCAGGTATTATGTATCTCGTTAATTATTCAATGCATGTGATGATTGTAAAAAATAATTATATAAATGATGTTCTCTGAAATATATTTTTAATTCAAATATTTATAATTCCTTACGAGTCAAATGCACATATTTTATATTATACCCCTAGACTCCCTTGCTTATGTGTGAGTATATTCGTACTTACATGATGAAAATATCACATGTGGACCCCTACATGTCGTATTGGTAATCCAGAAGGGAGCTTTGCACATTGCAATAGGGAAAGCTGTGATATGTGTCAGGTATCGACTCATGTATAGAAGCCCCTAGGTCAAAACTAATCCATTATGGATCGATCATAATAAAATTCTCAAGAATAGTTGGATTACATTATTTAACATCATGGCATTATCGATCGATTTATTCATGTGAATTATTATTTCATGATCACATAAAATAGTAAACAAGATAAAATGCATAATTATGTGAATAATATATTTATATTGCATGTTTAGTTATGAGTTAGAAAAACATAGTATGAACTACTGTAATAGAAAAAGTATTATATTCTTCAATATATATGAAAATCCCTCAAATATATATTAAGTGTTAATTCCATTCATTACTCAAATTTCGAAAAAACAAATTGTTTAAGGTTCTCATTATCCATAGTTGAGAGTGCCTCTTACTACCTAGGCTTTCTCATGAGAGAATTGGGTCAACATAACTAATGTGAGCAATCAAGGATTAGTCACAGCTAATATTATATCAATTTAGAGGAAAAGAGTAGAGGAAACATAGTCACGATTCCAATAATATGGTACATTACTCATCATATCAAGGAACCACCAATTTAAGAAGTTATCCAGCCTAGTGACTACCTTGAAAACCTCCATGTTGTGGTGTAGCCATAGCTTGTAGAATATGAGGGAAATTTAGAGGATCCATTCCACTCAATACTGAAAAGACAGAGTATTCCAAATCTAATAGTGATGGATATTGATGATCAATAATATAGTGGGAGACATTTAAATGATATAATAATAATAATAATTAATCAAATATATAAATTTTAATTTACACAATGTTCCAACTGTTAATAAAAATCTTTTTTAGATCATAAATTGTAATCACCAACACCAAAAGTACAATATCGCTACAATAAATTTTGGTTAAAAAAAATATCCTAACCAGAAATAACTTCAATGTGTGGTAGAGGGTCTTTCAAATATTAAAACACGATGAAAGGAATATTTATGTGCTGGAATCGTTAGTTCCTGCAGAGCCTCCACTAGGAGAATGTAGGGAATAAAATGGAAAATGGAAAAATCATGTTGGGAATGAACTAGATGTTTAGTTCATCATGTTTTTATCCATTTCCAGCTAATTTCAATAAATTCATTAGAAAGAGGACTCCTAGAAGATTTTTTCACATCTCTAAGAATTATATCAGTAGAAGGAAAGATAATAAATGCATGAGATATATAGTTCCCATTATATGTGTAGGTTAGCAGAAGTGCATCAAGTGGGTCCTCTTGTACTCAAGATTATTGGGTACTTAGAGAGGCTAGATGCCCTAGATTTTAAATCGAACAAAGAACTAGCAATAGATCACATAATTTCGTATTTACTGCCATGAATTTCTACTTTTGTTGTCAAATTGAATATGAATGATATGACAAATGTTTCATCCAACCCTTTTGGAAATTGTTTTCATAGAAGGAAAGGATATTAAAAATTCCAATTAATCTGTCCTTTTAGTGAACATGAAAATGAAGGGAAAGGAAAAGTGTTCTAAGGCCAAGTCAATGGTGAAGACACAAATAGGCCATCCTACAGTGAAGCCAATAATACATAGGGAGAGAAATGAAAAAGAGGTTTTGTATGTTGTGTGTGGCATGAAAGGCCACTGGAAGAAAAATTGAAATACTGGGAAGAATAAGTTAGATGATTCTTATTCTTCAGGTATTTTTGACATTGAATGAAATATCTCATTATCTACATATTGGTCATTGGATATGGCATGTGGCCCAAACATTTGAATTCAAATACAAGAACCAAGTTGGTAAATGAATATTGGAAAAGTAGAAGTATATCATTGAAATGCAAATAGTGATTGTTGGGTAGCCTTAGTAGTGGGATGTTATCACCTTAAATTTCCTAGAAGTTTGGATCTAGTTTTAAAAAATTGTTATTGTGCACCTTCATTAACTAGAATTAAAATCAATGTTTAATTTTTTTATACTATTGTATTTTATTTAACGCTTGGAAATAAATGTTTTGTATTTTTTTAGGATGACTTTTGGTATTGTATGGAAGATCATAAAAATGGATTATATATACTTGAACATGAAAACCAATTGATGATAATCAACATCAAAACCCACAAACAAGTCTCATATACCATCTACATGTGGCACTTTAGGGTAGGTCAAGATAATGAAAAGTTAATAAAAACATTACACCCACAAGGGTATTTAGACTCGATATATTTAAAAGACATTGATGTATGTCATGGTTTTTTACAAGGGAAAATGACCAAAACACCTTTCTCTATGAAGGGATAAGGAGACAATGCATTACTGTAATTAATACATACCGATGTACGTGGTCCATTTCTAGTAGAGGAAAGGGATGTTTTCTTTAACATCATCACTTTCATTGATGAATATAGTAGTTATGGATATATCTCTATGATGCAGTATATATCTGATTACATGTAATATTTAAGAAATACCAACATGATGTAGAATACCATCATCATACGATGATCAAGCCACTCTGCTCCAACTAAGGTGGAATGTATCTTAAAGTAGCTTCCACTGATCCAATTATTGAGCATGGGATTTAATCCCAACTCACTATGTATTATAGAACACAATTGAATAGTGTTTGTGAAAGGGGGATTAGGGACTTCCTCGACATAGTAAGATCAATGGTGAGTAATGAAACTCTTCCATTATCATTTAGTGGAATCACATTGTACACAAAAACATATACCGTTAACTGTGTACCAACTAGAGCTTCAAATGTTACTCCAAATGAGTTATATTATGGAAAAACCCCAGTCTATCACGCATATGTGTATAGGGACATGGGGATTTTTTCAAGGCTATAACAATAGAGGCGCCAAAATTTGTGTAAAGGGAAAATAATAAAAGAGGAAACGAATTCAAAATAGGCCACATCCCAAATCCCATTCGTGGAGCCCTTTAGCACCACGTCCTTTGTGGAGACCATTAGCAATGCAACAGGTAAAAATCCACATCCCCCTCCATAGTCTCCGTAGAGTAAAAGATCTTGAAGGCTCTGCAGTTATGACACAATTAAAGAAGAATTTCATGATGTGGAGGGAACAAGTAACCTCTGCGATCCCTAAAAAATATAATGAAGCCTCTGCAAGGGCCACAGAGGGAATTCAGAAGGCCTCTGTGCTGAGGATGGGATGATGGTCGACATCGTAGTTACAAAAAACATGACAAAGTCTATGACAGATCATAGAACACCATGTGGCTTCGCAACAAGCTTTCAAATCACTGGACCACCAAACCTCACTAAATACATGGCTTCCCTCGAAACCAAATGAAGGATACCCTGACCATTCTTCTTATTGACACTCATATCATCATGGACCTTCTACTATTTGAAATATTAAGAAAAATGAGCTCTTCAATGTACTTGAGAATTGAGAATTACCTCTCCCTTAGATCAATAACTACCCCTCCTCATAGAGGGATTCCCCTTGCGAAGCCCACGAGCCATCTGAAAGAAAAGATATCTCTAAGGGAACTCGAGTCTTCACCATGAACTCGTACTTTGTACAGCAACTTCTATCCACATTTGAACCCCATGCTATTGTAGGATCATTCTGCTTCACGGAGTACATTTATTCATAGTTCCAATCTCTGTAAGGCACCCATGCTCTGTGAAGTCCTACTCCTCTAAAGAACTTGTACTTTGTCAATCACCCTTTCAATGCATGAATACCCTCTTCCTTGGATAGGTCACTCCACTTCACGAAGAATACACCTTCACGATGTCCCCCCCCCCACTCTGTGGTGCACCACATCATCACTACATCCATTCATTTGATCACATTTGTTTCACAAACCCTTCTCTTGTACGACACTCCAGGTTTATATGAAGTGAGTTCATAGTCCCTTGGGTGGTGCTTCATATTTCATTACATTTCCTCATGCTTCTTCGCATATGCACAATATCCACTATTTCTCCTTCTCATATCCACGCTAACTTGATCCCCTCAATGGAGAACTCCACATAGTCATCTCATCGTGGAATTGTTGATGCCTTCCCTACCCCAAGGGTTCGTGGGATTATGTTATGTAATTCATATGGGTGAAGATTGAACCCGCCTCATATATGTTGTAGGATGTTAAACATTCAAGCACCATCATGCTCAACAGATGATGTTTAAATATTGCCTTTAACCAAGCCATATAAACAGGGAGGCCCACCTCGGACATTATCCATGCACACTGGTCTCTGTGGGAGTGGGATCTTCCTCACATTGAATGAGATCAAACTTGCTGGAACAACATATTTTCATGGGAAGTTCATCCATCTTAGTGTAAGCCCTTATTGTTTCATGTGGAAGGTGTCGTCCCTACTCCTCCTCTCTTCTACTGCGCCCAAATACCGGATGATAAAGGGGCACATGGACCTTGTTTTCCCCATCCGTATTCTTGGTTTCATTGTTGCCATCGGGCCTCCATCATAGAGTATGCCCAAATCTCCATCTCCCTTGGGCGCTAACCAAGAGCAAGCCTTGATTTCCTCTTTAGGCTTCTAACCACGTGCAATCCCCACTTCATCCCTCTTGTACACCCCTTTTACAACATGATCGTTACTTCATTGCTGCATCTTGATTTGCACACTGAGCATGACTAATATTGGATTATAGTATAAACTCACCATGACATCCTCCTTGGGTTTTACTACCGCATAATCCCAAAACACCCCTTCTAAATTTTGTGTAATTTCATTCTTACCCTTTCAAAGCTAGGTAGGCAAGAATCCTCCATGAGGATAATGTCCAAAACCCATTTGTCCCGACCAATCCATGTTGGTTCACCCTCATCCTGGATGGAATTAATCTATATACACCCTTGAATCCTTCATTATGTTAAACTCTATGTATTCAAGCTATGGGTTTTTTATCTTTTCCTCTTAGACATGGTATGTAGTAACCCTCCATGAGGTTCAACCCCAAAAAATAGTAATACATTGTAGTCCCTAACCATCAGTAATCTATTGTAGTGTCTTACCAATAGCAAGTAATTGTAGTCCTAATCCAATGGTAAGCCATTATAGGCCCCAATCGATGGTAAGTCCTTTTAGATCACAACCAATGGTAATCCGTTGTAGTCCCCAACCAATAGTAACCCATTGTATTCCCCAATATCATATTTGAACTACGTGGGTTTTATCCATGTCTCATGGATAGGGTATCTTGGAAGCCTCCCTGAGGTTCAACCCCAAACACTGGTAAACATGGTGTCCCCCCTAGTGGGATCCACATCATTGGTCTATTCCTGTGGAATTAGACAAAATCATGGACCACTTATCATGGGTAATCACCATCATGTCATCAGGACACTGTCCTCTATGCACACCCTGATTTCATTCCCCTTCTTGAAATATGTGGACATAGATTCCCTGCCATAGGGATACGTAGGAATACTCCATACAGTTCAAACACGTCACTCGTGTTTCATTCTGGTCTCTCACTTGAGGCTTTGTGTTTTGGGAAGATCAGGCCCCTACTAGGGGGGTTCTACTTCTTTTGGGTCCCATCAATGCTTCCATTCTCATGAGACATGTCTTCAGGGGTCCCATCAACCCACCAAACTACACAGACTTTGATTCCCAGCCATTAGGATACATATAACGCTTATCTAGGTTGAAGACAAACATTTCAATCACTATAATGATAGATGTATCTCATTATACATACACTTCACTCAACCCTACATCCTCTATCATGGTTTTACCAAGTCCTACACAACCCGATGAGATCATGTCATCTACCTCTTCACTACTCCTATTAGTACATGGGTTGTTATCATTGCATATGGTCCAACATGTCTTTGGGTCATTGTCCTTTGTGTACGCCCTGATTCCATGTTTCACCCTTAGGTCTATGTGTGTTATGATCCCTGTATCCTAAACAGGATATGTAAGTTACCTACTATAGGATCAATCCCAGCCAATAATAAACCCTAGTATCCCCTTTATAGGGACCCATACATCCTCAGATCCATTTTTACTAAACATTGTGACACACTCATTTGGTAAACCCCCTAGGTGCTCCCTCTTGGGGATGCACCCATATCATCCACTCCCATCAGTCTTTTCGTATGATTGATCCATCTCCTGAAGTAATTAATCTCACAAAATACCCTTGGTTAAACATGGTAATCTGAGGAAAATCTCAGAGACATGCCAGTGGAATATAAGTCCCTGCACTCGATGTGGGGTGCCTTAGGCATCCACACACTCGAGAAGCCCTATCATAAGGGAAAGAAACACAGATGCATATATTTTTTAGTTTGAGGACACACCGGTGATTTTCAATGTGACTACTCTCCCAACTAAAGGTTTCTTCCCTAACATGATCCCTTGGAATGTCCTGACAAAAGAAGTGTAATTAACTAGTGTCCCCAATGAGATTGTAGTAGGAGTAGTTTCATGATTAACTTCATATTCTTTAAGGGAGACACAAACTAGGAAATTAATTGTGAGGAGGATTCCAAAGAAGGAGGAACTGAAATCACACCATCCTATTTTAATCAAGGAGAATACATCCCTTAATAAGTGATGGATGTCTCCTACCATTGGAAGTGAGTGTATTGGGAAATCATTAGCGCACCCCCAAGGATAAATGTGTTCCCCGATGAAAGCGTCTAAAACATAAATGGAGAATCTGATGTTATGTTCTTCTCCTCAATTTGGATATTAGTATAATTCAAGACATCGGTGGATTATCATGTCCCCAGATCCATGTATCATGTTCCGGGTCCCGCCCATAAAAAAGTGTGTATGGTGTGAAACTAACTATATATTGGGGATATTGAACGGTGGACATCACGGTCTACGACATTGTCAGTGTGGATCCTGCTTACTAACCATGGAAGATGGAATCACACTGGGGAACTGGATGCCGTTTTCCTTCTTTCGGTGCTGAACGTTGAATCTCACTGCTTTGAAGGACTTTAGGTACAACAAAAAAAACCTATCACCTCCTACCCACCGATGCGAGGGTCGGTGAAACAACAATGCATCGAATAATGTGTGGTTCCACCTATTCTGTAACGGCCTCCATATTCACTTCTATTGGGCATTCAACCCAATCCACCCATCTAAACTTGGTCAGAGGAGGGTGATTAACAACCTCATTTTATGATAGGAAATGGAAGGGATTATCCGAAACTGTGATATGGCCTGACAATACAATGTGGCATCTATGCCTTGTCGTTGTCGCCACCAACAAGGGCCGCTCAGGGAGACACTTCTCCCCACTCTGACCTAAAATCGTTATAGGAGCCTCTCCGAGGAGTGGTTTGTTGACTCTACCCCTTACGATGATGATGTGAAGGATGGCTGTGAAAGAGAATCTGTGATTCCATATCTGGAGACTCCTTGGAGGGCTCCCACTAGGACACGTCCATGGCACAACTAGACCATACCGGCTGAGGACCATGTGAAAAATACACATGTACTATCGGCCTCAGTTCGGTTAACCTAATGCCAGCGTCAGGCGCAAGTTAAGGAGGGTACCCTCTAGTGGTCGTCATCCACAATGATTGTAGGTGCCCATGCTTCTGTTGATGCATTTCATATATTCCCCATTTATATTTAATATAGTCAATCATACAACCAACCCGAATCAAGGACCCAACCACCCTATGGTTGTTTGGGATGACTCGCCTAGTCACCGGTGTCGGTGGCATCCATAGCGGGCAAACCTACGGTGATGAAATCTAGTATGAAGGTCTTACTCATGCAACCACCTATGAGATAATAGGTCCTCCATACTCCAATGATCAGCGCGGAGGTCCTCCCCACACCACCATCAGTACTATCAAAGGTCCTCCCCATCACACTTAAAATTTTCACGGAAGTCTCATCCCTATTTGTGACCCCAGGTATGGATCCATTCTTCCTGTCACATATATCTGATGAAAATATTCTCCTTGTCCAGTCAACCATCAGTGTGGGGGTATTCCCCATGTTCTTAAAACCACACCTTAATGTGATACTCATCTCGGAAATTATTGAAGAAAAATTTTTCCTGGATCCGTTGGAACCCAGCGCAGATGTCTTCACTACGTTAAGTCTTACCAGTATGATGGACCCCCTCATACTATTTCTACTAAGGGAAACACCCATGAAGGTACATACCATGTTCCCATTAGAAATATTGGAGGTCATACCCATTAAAACATTTTCTTCAGATATTCTCTCCAATTGATAGCTAGTGGACACAATGGTCCTCCCCGCGGTTTCATTGATATTTTTCTAGGTGCTCATCACACTCTGACTCACCCAGCTTGAAGTACTATCCCCTACCACACCACTTCGGCTGAATATCCTCCTCATGAAAAAAAGATACCTTATCCTAAGGTGTCATCCCAAGGTAGTAGGGCGGGTCGAAGACGCCATAAAAAGAATGATGAGATGTTTCAGACCACAATTAAGCTCATCTACTTCTCAGATTCTTAGGCATAATGCTATTCGATAATGGAACAAACACCTGGATCCTATGTTTCATGGGTCGGGGAAAGAATGAGGTAAATAAGACTCATCTGTTCGAAATGTGAGGTCCATTGGATTTCTACCTCCCTTTGAAGATACATAAAAAAAAGAGGAATATTTGGCATCTTTTCACGTCCTGGTCATGAAATCCTCCAAATCATCAACAAGGACATTCTCTACCTCAACCAAATATCACAGAGATTTATTATGGGGACCGATAGAGAACAAAAAATAGCCTAACCTACCATAAATAACTACAGTGCCTACATAAGATGATGCAGTAATTAGTTTGTCTTACCATGATGTGCGGGCACTGTCATTTATTTCATCAAAGGGCATCCCAAGATGTGGCGTCTTGTTAGCTCGTTCGACATATTCTCCACCGACCAATCTACCATCATAGCCGTCTACTTCAGAGTCATTACTGGTTACTCATCCACCCCTAGTCTATAGATGGGGAAACCAAGAGACAGATCCCGAGTCTTAGCCAAGGATATTATGGGATATCATTACGAAATATTATTTCCCAGAGATGTTCATACTAATTGAAATGAGAAATTCAGTGCTCCAGAATATCTTTTCTAAGAGAAGGTTGTGTGCTTTCACTAAACCCTCTAAGATATGCACTTCCATCTCAATTATTACCAAGTGGATTAACCAAGATCCAAGAACACTTTGATGATAGAGTCCAGCAATGACGCATGGTCAACTTGGCTACACTCCCTATGGATATGCATCCAGAGTCGTTTTCCATCATAATCTCTAGTAATGATGTGTTTAGAGCTTTAAAGTTTTCTATAGAATTATCAGGGATGCTTTCCCCAGAGTTCAGGTACATGGTTGGGAGTAGTATGATTGCCTTCATAAATGTTCTATCCAGCACCAGCCCAAATTTCAAGGTGATATTGAGGATATTCCTTCAATAAGATTCATGGTTAACATAACAGATCTAACATAGGGATAGAACGATCTAGATCTCCTTGAAGAGAGCATACCCCCCAATCGAGTGACACAACAATTGGATCCATTGGTAATGATTAATCTCAAGAAAAGATATTTATTGTATACTAATGTCCCAACCAAGTCATTATCCTTCTTCCGGAATCCCAATACAGAAAATTATCATTATTGGGTTGTAGAACCCTTTGACCCATCTAGAACACTATAGAAGATGGAAGATGATCTTGAAAATTCCGCATTGAATCATCAACTTAGGATGAATGAAAACATGGTCGATGAACTATTTATTGTACATGCTACGAAGTGGGGACCATACTATGGTGATCCTTGACAAGGGAAGTAGGGAAGGTTCCACTCACCCCCTGGCGAGTTGCCTCCAGGTGACCATAACTATCCTAGCCACATAGATAGGGTAGAATAAGCTTCTTATGGAAGGAGGTTGTGGTATGTATCACCAAATACACCTGAGAAACACTATAATATTCGAAACCCATCTCAGGATCCCCCTACAACTCCACAAATCAAGCCACCAACAGTCTCACAGGTCATCCCAAAAGTGGATCCATGAGCCACTGGGCCTTCTTATCATGTTGAAGAATCTTCGAATGCACTGGTGGTCATGAATCCCCTCTAATATAGAAATCCACATATAGATGATCTTATTGATGCACTCATTTTCCCCCTCAAGGATTTAGAAACCTGACATGTGGAAATTGTGCTTTATAGAAATCCATATCCGGCCTTGGTGGATGGTATGCCAACACCCCCTTGTTTCTAAAACCCATCTTTTCCCCTTTTAATAGGAAATGTGATCCGTTGCAGCATCTGACCCACTTCATCATAAGGTGGGGACCCATTAGGGAAATCTAGTGCAACAAGAGGCCGCCAAACTCTGTTTTTTTGAACAATCATTGGACGGTCCATTGTTTTTCTTGTACAGCTAAGTTCCCATTGGGTTAGTAATGGAATAGAAAGAAATTCATTGGAATTTTCATTAATAGTTTAGTTATACCTCCAAAATGATTAGTATTTTAGACCTCTTCAAGTGAAAAAAGAGTCCTGGTATGTGCGCCAGGTATTATGTTGGCCAATGGAAAGGCCTCATGTACTCCATGTATATACTGATGAATTAGGAAAAACTGATGAAAATGTGTGTGGGGAATGTAAAAACTAAACTGGTCCCCTCCCTAATCACTTACAATTACCCTCTGGGATTCTGGTATTTCTCTAATAAGGCATAGTGTCTAGAGGAATCCTTGTGATATGCCAAGCATTCATGACCACTGCCTCATGTAGTTCCCATAATAAGGGATGTTAATGCCAAGAACACTGCGGTAGCACATATAGTGGCCCCCAGGATGCTAGAGTTATTTCCAGTTCAGACACCTCCTTATCCTTATAGAGGCCCTCCACATCAGGCACAACCTCTAGTCTAGCATTTCCCTCCCCAGAATCGCTAGGTGCCCCCGTGTAACACACCACCACCTCTTAGGCATGATAACAGGTTCCACCTCCTAAGAAGGATCCTACATCCCCCCCTTCAAGGCCGGGCTCCCAGATCACCCTTCCCAGATAGAAGAAATTGGAGATTCTCATTCAATGAGGATTAGGTCCCCATTTATTTCAAAAGTGCCTTAGAGTTGGAAATTATATTGTTGTCGGAATACCGGAGGCCCAAAGGGCCAGACCTCATTAATTGCTCAAATTACAGCCCCTATCACTGGATCATGGGGCACACTCTTATGTATTTCTATTTTTTTATAGCTGGATTCATGACGAGGTTGATAACAATATATTCAGGTTAGGCCTATCACATACACATGGTGTATGTGTATTCTTACAGCTCACCTACAAAAGTGACAATAAAGGTGAGTGGCAGTAGGTTCCTAACCGTGACACTCAAAAATATCTTGTATTTATGGATTTTAAGGCAGCCATTGATTCCCATGATATTATCCACTGACATTTGAATCATTACAAGCCTTCAAAAGACTCTTCATCACCTGAAACAACTACTTCTGTGTCCACGTCTCAACCTTCCTATTCCTAGAAGGGAATTCCTCAGTGGCAAATGGGGAAAAAAATCCTCCACCGATACCATTGTCGTACTGTACTATCAGAGACTTCATGACCCCATAGATAGAAATTTACCCTAGGATAAATCATGTTGTGAGATTATTATTCAATTAAAATCCATGGGCACGCTTCAGTTAGTTTCATGTAGCTTGTAAACCACTATGTTATTACTGATGACGCGAAGCTCCAGACGGGTCGTCCCAACATCCCCAGCTGTAGCTAGTGCTGATAGAGCTATGTCTATATGTGTTTTCGGAATTCCCCAGTCAATACATCCATCCAAGATATGAATTCCACTAAAACTAGAGAATTAACCTAGCGTGATGCTCAACCCCACAACCTTCTCATCTTGTTTCACCATGTCTTCCTTCACCGTTGTTTTTTCTACTTGATCAGGCATGGACACCTAGACCGCGTCGTGATCCACCATGTTTTGTTACCGGAAGACATCATTCATCAATACCTCGGAGTTTATTTACTCTAATAGTTCCAGCTAGTGGGCTTTGGGATACTCCCAGCATGAGTCGGCCGCCGGTTCAGCCAGAAGGGCCCATTGTACATCTTGTCAGCAGAAGTTCACAGTTGGCACAAAGATATAATATTCTTAATCATCATTCTATAATTTCTATTATGGTATCTATCCTCTAGAACCTTCACCTACCAGCGGGTATTCATGAAGCACATGTTGAGGAATTAAGAAGCCCAATCCAATTCGAGAATGATGTAGTAGCCATAGATGCCATCCATGCTGAGGCTGCCGAGCATGTAGAATTTCAGGCCATAATCAGTTTTATTGGAGAACATAAAGGTTCTCCTATAAACTGGTATATTTTCCAAAAATACATTACTATCCACTTCAATGGAATGGATTTTTATCTTTGACTAGTCGACACTGGCTTTTGGATCAACCATATTGTGTCATGGACGCTCTGAAATAAGGGATTTCATGAGGATGATCTGAGCCCCTATGATATGAAAATTCAACGTTATGATAGGAAATAATAGACAGCAGTTGGAAATATCTGACTAAATTACTATTTTGGTGGCATGGTGGTGAGTTATTAGTTCATTTTTGTCTCACAACACACCCCCTACAACACGTTGATGGGTAAGCCATGGATCCACCTGTATGCGGTGGTCCCCTATTCATATCATCGATGCCTTAAGTACTCCATTAATCGTTGAGTAGGAATAATACCAGGTGATGATCCTCCCTTTTCCTCTTATGATGCACACTGTCTGGATGGTGACTATTACAAGAGAAAGGACAAGAAGACTCAGGCTAGTAAGGTTGAACCAACCATGATAGTGACCAACCCATGGATAGGTCTATATGATGCCTAAATCTTTTCGATCCACCGATTAGAGGCCACAACTCTAAATTTGTGGAAATGAATTATTATCTATTGAACTAGGGTAAACACATTATATGGTCTATGGAACATCAAAATATAACCTCATATTCCTATAAAAATTTAGATTAGGTGATCAATGAGCCTCCTACTCAAATAAGGTATTAGGATTTCTGACCCATGGAAATGGAAATACATCATACATTCTTGTTTTATGAGGCTAGAATAAACTGGATCATGCCAATGTGCGACTATTGCTTAGATATCGTAAATCATGACACCTTTGGATGAAAGCTAGATGGGATCTAGTCGAAGGCTTTCATTACTGTGGTTTTGACAGTACATGATCCCTTGATGTGGTGTCCATCACTGGCCAGGCTGGAAGCAGTTTCCTATTGGGATTTGTCAACATTGAGTAATTTCCTTTAGCTGAGTATCCCACCTCCATGTATGAATAAAAGGATTTAGAGGATGATCCTCCCACTTTTGAAGAGGGTGTCTCCACCATAGTCGATGTATTGGTATAGGTGAACCTCAGTGACGAGACAGATCTGAACACCACATTGATTAGTGCCACTATGTCTGTCAAATTACAACAGCAATACATGGGGTTACTGAAGCAACATCCTGATATATTATCCAAGAGTTATGATAAGATGCTTGTACAAGATCCTCTGGTCTTCATCCACTGCCCCGGTATTTTGGAAAATCAACGTGGGTTCAGTCAACCTCCATGAATGATTCATCCTTCACATGGTTCAATGGTTGAGGCTGAGGTTGATAAACTCATCAGAGACATATTTTTCATAATGATCTTATAAACTAGATAGTTATACTACATTGTGTTCATCAGGAAAATGAACAGACATATTCGAGTTTACGTTGACATATGGGATCTCAACTGTCACTGTATGAAGGATGATTTCCCCCTTCCTATAACAGAACTATAGATTGAAACCACCAATGGGTTCTAGTCTCTCCCTTTCATGGAAGGGTATTTGGGGTATAAAAAATTTAATAGACCCTGATGATGAAGAGTCTACAACCTTTAGTGAAACACAAGGTAATTTCTGCTACCAGGTAATTCATTTCAGTCTAAATATTGAAGGTTCCGCCTATCAATATTAAATTCATCTCATATTTAAGCTGATCCTCATGGAATTGGTGGAATGTTACATGGATGATCTGGTAGGAAAATCTTGCCAGCGCCAGGACCGTCCAAAAGACCGTGAGAAAGTGTTTGAATTCTTCTGATCTATCCATATAATGAAGAACACCTTGAAGTGTTCCTTAGAGGTCAAAAGTATAATTTTTTTGATTTGTAGTAAGATTATGAGGCATTGAGGTCGATCCAAGAGAGATCATGGCGATCAGTCAAATGACTTTCCCGTGAAATGTTTGGGAGCTGTGAGGTTTTGAAGGACACTTAGCCTATATATTCCCATTAATCACAAATATATTTTGAATGTGTGATCATGTGTCCCATCTCCTGAGGAAAGGTATCAATTATCAGTGGGATGAGGAGTGTCAGACTACTTTTGAGGAAATCAAGCAGAAACTATTACAACCTTCAGTCCTGATGCCACCCATTTGGGGAAAGCCGCAGATCCTTTATGTGACTGATCTGAAATGATCTCTTGTCACAATTATCAACCAAAAGTCCAATGAGGGAATGAATAATAGTTTATACTATCTCATATTCATGCTCCTCGACACAAATACAATATATTCCTCCATCTTCGTTGGGAATGCGGATCCACTGATATGGTAAACCACCTAGGTGATCCCTCTTAGGGAATCACACATCTAATCCAGTCATGTCTGTGTTATAATCAGTCTGATTTGTCTCCTCAAGACGTTAAACTCATGGAATAACCTATGTTAAACATTTGAAGTTTAGGAAAGACATGTAGATATGCATATGACAAACAATTCCCTATACTCAATGTGGTATTCCTAGGGCTTCCTCTCCCTTGAGAATCCCTGTCATAATAGAAAATAACATAGAAACATCAATGTTTCAGTGTTTAGACATGCCAACAATATCCAACATGAATACTCCCCCAACCAATGTTTGATTCCCAATATTAACCCTTTGGAATGTCCTGATAGGTGGAGTTTAATTAACCAGCATCTTGAAAGAGATGGAACTGGGAAGAGATACACAAAAAACGTCTTAATCATCAAGTGAGACCCAGAATTGGCGACGAATTCCAAGGAGGAATCCATAGAAGGAGGAAATAACATCCCATAACCCCATTTCGAAAAATGAGAAAATGTACCAGAATTAGTGACGAATGTCGCCCCCAATGGAAAGAGGGAATGCTGGGAAATAATCAGTATGTCCTCCAAGGAAGGATGCACACCCCGATGAAATATTTGGAAACATCATAGTTACAAAAAAGGCATTTCAAATGACAACATTAATATTTATATGTTATCATAAAGAAACCACATGATATGACCTACAAAACACTATAGATTGTAAGGTGATTGGTGGAAAAAAACCACATATTGTGAAAGGGAGCACATTTCCAAAGAATATAATTGGACAAATATTGACTTCGATGAAGCTAAGTCTCCATATTCACTAGAATTGGAATAAGAAAAATCTCCACTAGAGAAAGATGAAGAAAAAGTGGTTACTTAGACAAAAATATTGTGTTGGTCTACTCGAGAGGTTAGAGAACTAGTCTGTTATGGTTATCTTGTCACCGAATCAGGAGACACATTAATATTTGATGATGATGATACCCAAACATAAAAGGAAGCTATAGAAGGAAAAGAAGATGGTAAATGGGAATATTTCATGCATTTTATGACGGGGTCCATGACCCAAAATCATGTTTGTATATTGGTCAACCATCCAACTGGTGTAAAACCCATCAGCTGAAAATGGGTATTTTAGAAAAATCTATACATGGATGGTATGATTAATATCTATCAATAAAGAATATTTCTGAGGGGTTTTAGTCAATGTCATGGAATTGACTGTGGTGAAACATTCTCAATAGTATAAATTCTACAATCCATCTGAATATTACTTGCAATAAAATCCTATCCTGATTATGAGACTTTGAAAATGGATGTCAAAACTACTTTTCTAATAGGTAATTTTGTTAAAGACGTCAATATGGCTCAACCCCAAGGGGTTTTCAAGTAATATAATGACAATAAGGCGTGGAATATACATAGATCCGTTTATGGAATGATATAAGAATCTCGATCATGAAATGTTCATTTTGTTAATGCCATTAGAGACTTTTTCTTTTTCATAAACTATGGTTTTCCTTGTGTCTATATGAAGTTTCATGGTAATTCCATAGTTTTCCTAGTACTATATATTGATGAAATATTAATTATGGGAAACAATGTTGGAATCTTATAGTTATGGATAGAGTCACTGTATATACATTATCAATGTACTCAAAAGGTACAATATGAAACAATCCTTGAGAGTGTTGTTGCCTATATCGAATTGTATAAATCTCTCGTAGAAAATTATTCAAAAAACAGAGTAGGAGATTGATAGAATGAGTAGAATCCCTTATGCATTAGAAGTGTTTTCTAGCATGTATTACATGATATTTACTAGGTTCATGTTGCCTTTTTTTCTTTATGCATGGTTGGTAGATATCAAGCATTAATCTATGAAAACAATCCTAAAGTACATGAGGTGTAAAAAGGATATTTTCCTAGTGTATGAAGGTGGTGGAGAACTATTAGTGAGTGGAAACACTAATGCTAGTTTCGAGACAGATCTTGATGACTTGAAATTTTAGTCTGGCAACATCTTTTACCTGAATGGATGTGTGGTGAGCTGGAGAAGATCAAAAAATAATATGGTCGATGATTCAATAGTAGAATCTGAGTATATAGTAGCTTCTGATGATATAAAGGACGCAGTATAGATACAAACCATTGTCTCAGACATTGGTATTCTGACTTGCAGTGCAGACTCTGTTCTAGTATATTGTGATAATACTACTGTTGTGGTTCTTGCCAAAGATCCCAGATCTCACCAAAGGACAAAGTATATAATCCGGAAATTTAATATCTCGAGGAATTTTACATAGAGAGGTGAAGTCCCAATTACTTGATTAGAAATAGAGGACAACATGGTGGACCACTTAACTACATCCAATTATCAAATAATTCATGATTCTCATTTGAGAGATATTGTAATGATACATGTTATCACTTAGCTATTGTGCAATTGGGAGTGTCTAAAATTGGCTACCTAGACCCATATTGTATTTTACATTTATTTCCACTAAAAATATTGTCGTTATTATATATACATTCATTTATGATTTCATAATAGGGTAGATAAATGTGCATCAACTTTTTTATCGTAATTATCTTAGATGTTGTGTTATATCAAAGGGTTATAGAAGATCCCATGCTATAATCAGAGCCTATAGATAAAATGAAAGTAATATTTATGTAATATCCTATAGTATAGTTAAATCATTCTATCATAAAACAGATGATGAGTGACTATAATGTGTTGGGGGCTCATAAGTGTTGAGACTTCTTCTCATGACGTTCTCACATGGTGATCTCTATTATTTGAGATCATGAGGAATTACCCTCTAATATGAACACTACATGATTAAGGTGTCATTGGTTGTTACTATCCATAGACATGTGTGATGGTCTCCTATCATGAGATCATTATCAATATATGTCATTTAATTGTATACTTTGATGAAAGGCGAAAACCTAGGAAATGAAAAAGTGGTGAGGTAGTTTGTGTTTTGTATATAATTTGTGACATTAAATTGATTGAATGATCAATATAGTATATGACGCTTCCAAGTTTAGGAAGAAATATCTCATACCTGGTAGATTAGGATGGTGGCACTTTTTTAAATCTGTGTCCATGGTAGTCAAATGTAAGACCATCCAGATAGATTAACAAATAAAATAATTCAGGATAAAGGATGGTGAAACTAGTGTGCAATCTGCAGTATTGAGATATCGATGAAAAATAGATTATATTACATAGGCAATGTTTGTATGAAGGTTGTAATTTATTTGAATTTTAATTTTCTATATATGGAAATCGATGGGTTGTTAGACCCTATGCTTGTTCTGTGAATTTTATTTGCTTCTGTTGAGACAACGGACAAGAGGTTCACACACTATAGGGCTGTTAGAATATTCCCTATTGTTGTTGAATAAAAATATGGAAAATGGTGGGCCCAACCATGGGGTCGGGTTTTTATCCGTGTTATGAGGATGAACAATGAGTAAATAAATTCTTTAACAATTCATGTTTGGAATAATTCATGGAATTTATTTATGACTTTTATTTATAATTTATTAAGTAAATAAATGGATTAATATTATTCGAACTAATATTAAGTAAATATCTCGAGATTTATTAATATTATGAGGATAAATGTGTCAAGTTAAAGAAACACTTTTATCACATAATATATTTAATATAAATTAGATTAATGTGAAAAATTATATATATTATTTATGTCATGATTTATATTTTCATAAATAAATATTTTTAATACTTATATAGTGTTTTTTTATTACAGATGGGCTGGAAACCAAAACCTGTTATTATGGATATTCACTATATAAGTGAAGATAGGATCATCCCATGATGACTATTTGTCCATTGGGATTGAGAGCCTCTCTCTCCTCCTAAATCCTATAGAGATACTCTCTTAATGAAGCATGTTATTCATGATAGATTATCTCGGATCAAAGAATTTGGCTAGCGGTAATTATCATTGCAACAAAGTGGTTGAAGAAGTACTGTACTAGCATGATGATTCTAATGAAATATGTGAAAGTAGATTCAAGAGGTGTGAGTGGAAAATCTAGAGGTAATAGACCTTTTAATCATCAAGAAACAATCATTATAATGTTGTAGAAATATTTCACACATCAGATCCAACTGTGGTATATGTTCGTTATTATTATTTTCTATATTTTTAACCACACGTGGTCCTCAGACCATACTATGATAAGATCACCAGAGTCAACGATGTTACATCACTCAGGTGAAGCAATAAATATCAATTTCATAGACCATCTATTTCTACAACGCATCCCAGTACCTAATAGATAAAGGCTCCAATATGTAACAAGGAATCCAATAATGATAATAATATTGAATAAGATCCAAGGTAAAAGGCATGAATCCTTAACATCCTGGTATGATCCAACATAGTAATAATATTTATCCTAGATGGAAGTGGTCTGAGTGTAATCCAAATAGCATCACCAAAGAAAGTACAATATAAATAGTTCTATTTGAGTCCAAGTATTTCATTTGAGGTTGAATGGGATAATCATGATTATAACCAATGGGGTAAATCCATGGTCCCATGTTTCTAAAGACATCACATTGGATTGATGGAGTGTATCCAATGAATCTTAATATTTGAAAGATATATAATCTATCCTATGATTTCATCCCAAGAATCTCATTGTAGATAAGAACCATGTTCTGAGGTAGGTACCTCCCTTGGAAGACGATTCATTTAATCAGAATGGCATCCACTGAGTGATCAAGGTATTCGCTCCAGAATCCAAGGAATGCTCGTGTCTGACCACTCTTCTAATGTTTAAAATGCCAATATGCAATGGATTTGTTATAAATATTTAATTATATAATTAAGTCCATGTAATACACTTCCCTTTTTGTAATTTAGATTTTTTATTCATGTTCTCTTCATAATATGTGAAACGAGAAAATTGGGAATTGAATAATTTGAATTTAAATTATAACTAACTAGGCCATTTGATACATAATATATAAATACCATTTATTATTGAGTTCTATTTTATATATTTAAACACATTCCTTAGAATGCTAATGTGATATTATAATGTAATTACCATAATCTATTCATTTTTTTAATTAATTAGTCAGAACACTTAACTTAAAATGTTCAAGTGACAACCATACATGTGTTATCCAATACAAAATTTATAATCCATTTAGTTCAGAGTTATTACTATATGTTGGTTCAAGCCACATACCTGAACGATTTCATAGATAAACACAAATGGGTTACCTAGCTGTAGAAAAAGAAAATACCATACTTGGGGTGTTTGGAATTGAGTTTATGACCTTTGATGATGAATAACACATAGGGAAGGGGCACTGGATAATGAGAATGATGATTATATGCATGGAATATGGATTTAATAGGAAATTTCTGATGAAATCGCATTGTTCATAATTATGGTAGGTAATATAATGAATATATTTATGGATGAGTCATATATCACCTTTTGAGAGACTATAACACTCTAGACATCCAATATCATCCTGGGTTTGGTCTGATCAACAAAAAATTGAATAAGGACACAAAACCTTAAAAATAGGGCATATGATATGGAATTAAGATTGCATCTTTAGGAGAAATTAGAATGGAGACATGTACATAAGGCATGAAGATTAAATTTGGAAGAATCCTAAATATATAAAGATAAGTTTTATCAAACTATTCAAGGAAAAGATATCAAGAATCCTAGGTAAAGGGATCTTAAGAGACTTCAACAAGAGTATGAGGACCACATCTATCTATTCGAGGAGAATTGAGAAGTGGTGAATGTTAATTTAACATTTAAGGAGAAAGAAATAATTTTACCCAAAAATATTTGGAACATGTTTCTGTTTCACTGTTTTCCAAACCATTAACCAACCATGAACCTCCCACTATATAAGTATGGAACCCACATGTTTTTATAATCTTGGTTTGATTAAACATGAAAAAATCATAAAAAATACTATTTTGAAAACTATATGTACCCCCAAAATAGCATGCTGTCCTATGAATATTATTTGGGAAGATTGTGTGCCCTACCTTTCCCCACTTTGAAGCCACTAAATGGTTAGGGAAACCATGTAGACTGGCTCGTATGGTTTCTACTAACTATGCAACCCAATCCTTTTATCTATAGGTCGGTGTTCTGACCTCCAAACAAGCCCCAAACTCCACAAAAAAACCTTGAACTCATTAGGAATCAATATTTGGAATGATATATAGAATTATACAAATTTTTAAAGGAAATATATTTTAATGAAAATCATATTTTAACATATATATAAAATACTATTAGAACATCCAATATATTTTATATATCATTTTCATCTTCTTATTCAACAATAGAAAAACTATAACTCATATAGATTTATTGAATCTCTTCACATGAATTCCCATTCAGGAAAATATTTTCATAATTCGTATATTCTCATCGTTAAAACATTAATCCATAGATAATACCTTATGGAGAACAATATTCACAGCCATTTTGTTAACTAAAATTTTATACTTTCCATGGAAATTGTTTAAATCGTGTCCTTATTATCCAAACAAAAAAATTCTCATTAATTTAATAAATTCTCGGTATTGATTCTTTCAAAAATTTTGAATTATAGGGAATTGAATATTCTTTCAACAATGGTTTACACTACTTAAACACTCTGTAAACTCTATAATTTTCTTTATTCATGAGTTTTGGAGCTGGTTAAGGTGAACATTGTTAATCATGTTCTATGAAAACTAATTAAGAATAATCATAATATACATTAATTTAGTCATCATCTCATTTGGCTAAACATAATCACATTCGATGTTAACCCAGTTACTTCTAGTTTCATCCATTGACTAAAACCAAAATTCATAGTTTAAGAATTTATATTCATAATGGGAGACTAAATAGTAATGAAAGTAACTTATAAGATGTCTAAATAATGAAACATCATTTTTAATCTACGACACCTTAGATTTATCCTAGGAAATTCACAATCATAATATATTAAAATTTATTGATGATGGTTTGTAATGAATTTGGGAATTACATAATCATACCCCCCATGATATTCAAACAATGTGTGTAGAAAATCTCCTTTTCACGCACAAATTATCAATCAAGTCAAGCTCAGAATGATGTTTTTTTTGTAGAAACTCTTAAGAGCATCTTTTCCATTTCCATATCCATTTTTAATATCCACGAGGTATATAATTTTTTAGATACCATTTACTATATCCATTTCCAAAATTCTAAATATAATCATTTACTTTGATTCATACAAAGACATTTCCTTAGAGACAACCCTAGCCATATCATTAGAAATACCAATAGGGATCACAATAATGTTTTCTCATGTTAGTTACCTAGGTTAACTAAACCTTTCCATTTATACTGACCATAGAAAACTAGACTTTTGAAAAATGGATATTAGAATCATTTATAAAAATATTAATTACACCACACATACACAAAAAAAAATATTTTAACCGTTTATTACCATTGAAAAAGTAGAAAATCAATCATCTAACATGGTGAAAAATATTCAATGTATTAGATAAAGATATTTACCATTATTACTCTTAATTAAATGCATTATTCAAAAACATGGGAAATGAATAATAATATAGGCTTTACACAAATACTTAGTAATTATTAATTAAGAAGATACATAATAAAGAGATTAACATAGGGGAATGAAAATAGGATTATAACATTTGAAAGCCACACCATTAATATTAATGTTCATAATAAAAAGTCTTGTCATAAAGAATGGTAGATCATAATACATGAATAATAATTTAATCTATTTACCTAATCTATTAGAGGATAATGTTTTCAAAAGGTATGTTATTTCTGGAATATACATAAGAATAAAAATTATCATGGTAATGTTACCAACCCAGATGTTAATTACATTTTAGGATTGGGATAACCACCCATGAATATAATTTAGGATTAGGTTAACCATTCGTGAATCCTCAATTTCAGGATGATTAAAAGCACCAATATACCCTTATCTTTTAATTTGGGATTAAAATCCATATACCACCATCTTTAGGATTGGGATAAGCACCAGTGTACCATCATATTTTGGATTGGGATAAGAAATAGTTCACTCTCTTCTTTGGGATAACTCTAAAAATTCCAAAACCCACTTTTTTGGTCTTGGTATAGCATCCTTGTACCCTCTAAGTTCATATAACATATATCATTACCCAATGTATTGGAGTGTTATGTGGGAGAAAAATTCATATAAGAGATAACATGATTACCTGACACTATCTAGGCTACCCCATCGTACATGTTGTAATGATTTTACCCTGCACTATCAAGGATGATCTATTTAATAAGATATAATGAGCACACCCCAGACACTTCGGGATGCCCCATCAATACATCTATAATGGGCATACTCCATGCTATCTATTCTACCCCATCATTTATATAATTACCAAGAACCAAATCATGAATAATTAAAATGATATTTCATATCATTATTAAAACTCATAAAAACCATCATTACTCTTTCATAACCTCATTTATCCATGTAAAAGAAATGGGTTTCACGTCAATATCATTGAAACATGATTAACCAATGAAATCAAAATGGGTTCTATAATAATATCTTTAATATAGTCTTAATCCATCTTAATAAATAATGAGTATGGTATTAATACCATGTATCACATGGGGAATATAACTAAAAACAACTAATGTTTATGTTAATGAATATAAATATAATTAAAATATAATTAAAAATGTTGTTGAGGATGATATCTTTTTCATTTTAAAAGTCATTTTTTTTAAAAAATAATTTTTTATTATAAATAATTTCCTTTAAAAAACATCTTTTGATATTTATAAAGGGGGTTTAAAAAATAATTTAAAACATTTCATGCTGAAAATATCAAATGATATTTGAAATGAGATTTAAAAAAAATTATATCAGTTTTAGAACATATGATTTTAAAAAAGGTGAGTTTCTGACTTTAAATATGATTTTTTATGAAATCATTTGAATGAACGCTGAAGTACATAAAAATTTGAAAATGAATAAAAATCATTTATTGTTATTAAATAACAATATTATTAATAGAGTTCTATAATTATTGAGTGATAGATCATGATATTTCATCTTGTAAACATAACCAAATATAATCCACATAGATTATATGATTTTAACATAAGACTCATACTACTTTGGAAGAATTGTAACCGTAATCCCCATGATATAATAACATCAAATGAAATATAAACATAAAATATATCTCAGAGAATGAATATAAAAATCAAAACCATTTACTAACTTGATAACTTTTTAAACCATAATCTCCCTGAAAGAGAGATCCTAAAATGGATATGAAATACTCGATAGATTTTTTCTGAATCATTATAATGTAAATTAATGGGATATATATAAACCACATAAAACAAAATAGGTGGTGAGTATGACATGTGTCTCATGGAATAAACAAGTTAGATGAAAATACATTATCTAATGTCCTGATATATGTCATACTTCACCAAATCACTTATTCTTCGGCTATCCTAATTAGTTTTTCACTAATAACATTATTTGACGGATTTATATCCAAATTATGGATTCCAAGATTATGGGATGGATGTTGGGGAGTTATTTTGAGTAGGGGTTGGTTGAGTCAAATGGATTGAGCGGTGTGAAAAAATAGGTGTAAGTGAGTGCATTTTTATAATTGAGGAGGAGTGTAATTATTGTAAATACCCAAACGTATTTACTATTGTGATGTCTCCCTTACCTGATGTGCCCTCTAAATCATAAAATAATGGTTTTTAGGGTTGATTTGTTCTAGAAACTCCCCCAACACATAAATTTAACACATTATTTATAATTTTATTCTTCACTCTTTATGATTACTCAATTTTATCCTTATAATTTTTACAAGGGTAACCTTTCTATTTTTAATTTCTAAGATAATTTAACATAAAAATTAAAATTAAAACGACATTGATTATATAATTTATACATAATTATTCTAAATTTGAAATTAAATTCATTATATAAAAAATTGATGTGTGTAAAATAAATTCTAATACAAGCACATGAATCTCATAGAACCCAATTTCAACCTTAATTATAGTAATGAATTCTAGCTACCTTCAATAATCACTATAGATAAAACATTTACATGATTTTATTACATAATATATATAATGTTTATTCTAAAAATGGAGTCCATTTTTACAAATTTTACTTCAAGATGTTGTATAATTTAATTTAAAATTTATCCTGTATAGGTGACAAGAATGTTGGGTTTTAAAGACAAATTGTTCAAAATATTAAAAAGATTTTATATCGAATTTCAAAATTTAATTTGATGAAAATTACAAAAATAGGATTAATAGATGTATAAATTTAGTAACTATACATTAAGAATAATTTAAAATATTATTCCACTTTTTAAATAATATTGGTGAAAAATACAATTTTCAATTAAAATATAAGAATTTTCACCATTCATCAAAAAATGAAACATATCAGAAAAATCTAACTGAATAATGTGAGTCACCAAAAAACATATGTTAGAACATTTTATTTCATATAGTTAATGGACCATGACTATAAGCACGTAAGGTAATATAAAATCCGTATACATTATTATATATTTACTATTTAAAATATATTCTATATATTTTAATTCAAGAAAAAAAAGTTAAATTTTAATGAATATGGAACTAGGTTAGTGTACATCCAACACAAACATGAACTTCATATATAGCTTGTATTATGTGCAGAAATAACCTTCTTCGATGGCTTACACGTTACAAAATATTGAGTCTTATCAACAAACGATACATAATTAAAACATTATTATTTAATATAATAATATATCTACATTCTATTATGAAGATTATTAAATAAATAATGAAATTAAATTTTTTATAAAAAAATAATTGGTTACAAATAAATAATAAATTAATATAAGAATAAATTTAATATTTAAAGAATATTTATATTGAAATCTATTTTTATGTTCACAATGTTGTTTTACACTGATATATTAAATTAATTATAATTAGTGAGTGATATTAATCAATTATATATATTACATATTCAATCAATTATTTTTTATATTCATCTAATAGATTTATTAAGAATAAGATAAGAGAAAACACAATATTTCACATAAAAACCTATTAAGACATTTTTATCACCTTTTAATAAAGAACTTGTTTTAAACAATATTTTGACACTTTTATGAATTTAATATGATAAAATAAAAATTATATTTTAATTCAAAATGTTTATATTCTCTTAGGAGGATAGTTTTTATGTTTATGAGAAACATCATTTTTAATGAATATTTTAAAAAAATTGTTTTCATTAAAAACAACATTTTCATTTAAATAACTAAAAATGTTATATTTTATTATAAATTAGTTTTAAAGTCCTTTTGTATCAATAAAACAAAAATTAATATAATTTAGCTCATAATAATCAATATAAATTTTAAATTGGTTATAAAAACATAACATTCTTTTGGATATTTATCTACTAAACCAGTTAATCGGTTTATCTACTAGATTCGTATTAATCTTAATTTTTATACTTCTATAACTTTATTTTGAAATACCGACATAAAACAATATAATAAAGATAATATTTTTTTATAATAATATAATATTAACTTTTTTCAAAATTGATTAGGTAAAGTGATTAAAATTAATTATGGTGATTGAGGTGTAATTTGCCTTAAAAGGGACTAAAACCCTATGTTTAAGGGCCCAAATGAACAATCCACTTGTCCAAAACTAATTGTCTTGAAATATTTCGGCCATTAACCTTCCATTAAATATTTTTGTGGTATGTTATATCTAATATTTGGTAAGAAATTGTGCACACATAACTTATTTTCAAAAATAACAACTGATTCTGTTTCATTCCCTATAGAAGGCCACCACATCTACCCAACACTCACACACCTCATGCCTCTTAGGTTGTCCCAAACCTACCCAAATTTCCTAAAAACTATCATACCCACTACCTAGAATCCATACATTTTCCATACATAAATCCAAGGAAGCATTTGGTATACACCAAAAGAAGTTAACCGAGAATGAGGTAACACCTTCTCTCAAACTCTCAAGATATATATCCCTTATCCACTCCCTATTATATTATAAATCTATTATTTCATATAAAAACAATATACTCAGTGTACTAGGATATTATTACGTTAATATTCATACATACAATTATGGACACCTCTATCTAATGGGTAGTCAAGATGTTGTTTCTGTGTTCAGTGAACTATTGCCTCACGAAACGACGATTGTTCATCTTTCCATACCACCTCTCATGGTGGCCATTATTATGGAAAATATATTTATATAAACTCTATATTTAATTTATAATTATTTAATGATAATTAAATTTTGGCTAATAACATTCCTATATTCATCAATCATGTATAAATACGATAATTTCATTTGAGGAAGTGAGCACTACCACCCCGCTCAGAGTGATATGAATCATTAATTCCATACATGAAACATATAAACAATGGATATATTAAACCTATGGAACATATATAACATTAACATGATACTGAAATTTATAAAATACATATATATTATTTAGTTTTAATTCTTATAATTCAATAATGAAATAGATGTATCATTCATTAGTATGTATGAACTACTGTCCCCATAAACACATTTGTATTAAATATATATGATAATTTAGCAATGTTTAAATTATTCAGATGATTAAACTGTGATATTTTAATAGAGACAACAAATAACAATTCGAAATATACATGATAAAACTGAGCAATTAACACCCAAAACATAAAAAATGATGAATGTGTGTTAAAAAACAATTAATAAAATATTGTAATAAGTATATATATATGATATGTTAAACATGATTTTTGTTATTTTATCAGTTATTAAAATATTTTAAACCACTGTAGATGAGACTAAATACCACACAACACAAAAGATGGACAAAGTAAGGGATTGTTTTCTCATTTGATTATGTGAGGCATAGATAATTATTGTTCACAAAATTTCATATACATGGTGTAATTACTACAACAATGACATATATAATGAGGAATTATATTATCATCATGGTATTTATTTTTTTCACTTAAGGATTATTAAATTTCATCATTCCATTTGTAACTACATTAGTATGGACTTCCATACAACTTTTTATATCCATTAAATAAATGTGATATTAACCACATAATTCTTTTGTGTGGTGTACCTACTGAACAATTTGATATATTATATCATGTATTAAATATACATTATATTATCTAAAAATTTGATTAATATTATTCTTTCATGTGGTTTCTGATTTAAAAATGTTTCAAAGTGGTATGGGACCCTTTGAACTGTTTAGTGATTATTTTTGTCAAGTCTAATCATAATAATAATTCAATGGAATTACCATTCACTGAAATTATATAACCATTTTTAAATAATATATTTCATTCCACTATATTTTTTCTTGAACCTTTAAAAATATTAGTACCATTTACAACTCTTTGGTACTCAAGATGTTTTTATAAAAGGTTTTTCAGAAAACCCTAATTTATACATCTCTTTAGTCAGAGAACATGTTTTATTCTAAAAATCATGTCTTATTAAAAGGTTTTAAAAATGTTATTAAATGAATTGGTAGATATGTTTTTTCCTTTTTCTTTATTTTATCAATGTTTAAATGGAATTTTATTGTTACATTTATAATAACCCATTTTCTAACCATTTCCTCTAAAAAAGGAATATTCTTTTTTACTCATACGACATGTAGAATTTTTCCATCATCATGTATTTGAGAATCCTTGTAAATTTTTAAAGGTTTTTAAATTGAAAATTATATTTTCTTCAATATTATTTTTAAAAGTTAATATTTTATTTCATCAATTATAGAAAACCTCTAATTTACTCCACTTCGGGTTTTTGTATCGATACCATACTTATTCATTTTCTGGGCGATTTATTATTTTTTTTCCAAGGATAGTATTCACATTAACTTCCTTGATTTATTTTTTAATCACCTTGAATTATTCAATTTTGTATGTTCATTGTACTTTTAATTTCCCCTTATTAACCATTTCATGTTCCATGGATATTACTATTCTCTATACCATATATAATTTTACATACAGTGCCTACATTGACACTTATTTGATTAATTTTGGAATTATTGATAGAATTGTATTTCTCATCCAATACGGTTATATGATAATTAATATTGGTTATTTTGATTATTCAATGCGACAATTATTTGGACTAGATATAATTGGTGGACCCTGAACTTTATATTCCTCCTTGATTCATTGACAGGTACTCATGAGAAGAATAATTGAAGAAATGGGATTATACCATTAATTTTATTCTGTATTTTGAAATTCATTGACAGTGATAGGTTTTCATGTGTCCCAGACATGAAATCCATAAAGACTGAAATTTCCCATAATGTAGTTTCTGTTATTATTCATCACATTGATTTTTCATTGACATATCTATATATAAATTACATTTTATTTCATTTATTAATAGAATTTGATTTAAATTTACACATTTCAGTATTTATTTTTCCATATCTAATTATTTTAATGGAATTTTATTCTAGTCATTACATTCCCATATTTATTTTCAACATTCATAATTATAACGACCAATACTTTACATACATTTTTAGTAATTCAAAATTGAAGTACACTTATTACAACATATAAAAAAACCATGAAAGGACTGTATATATATAGTTTCTTTAGAAACTGGGAAACATAAACAACTGGTTCATAAAGCATCTACACTGTCTCCCACTTATTTCATCATATCTATAGTCCATTTTGGAATATCGTACTTAATAACCTTCTTCCTGAGCTGGGTAAAGAAAACATACAAAATGGTGATCTCAAATTCTTAGTAAGGGTAAACAAAAGAAATATCAATCACATCATTTTGATAAGAAATTAACATTTTGGAAATCTTACCCTGCAAAAGAGATCAAAATTTCATAACATGGGATAAATCATGGAAGTGAAATGTAATCACAATAATCATAACATAAAAAAGTAATCTTTGTGGGATACACACATAATCATATATAATCTTTTCTTATTAGTCAAGACTCATTTCCAAGACTATTTTAGTGAACAATGTCCATTTCTGAACCGAGTTCATTCCTCGTTTCAGTCCTGTTTCACTGAACCGGTTTAACCTGCCGTTCCAGCGATGTCTATCTCATGAGATATAAAATCTTTACACGATTCATTGGAGGGAGATATAGGTCCCACCCATCTCATAATGATACCATTCTTATGTGTGACCCAAAATCCTAAACCATACATCATTGCATAACCCATGTAATAAAAATGGGATTCTTACGCATCGTGACATCATAAAACAATTCATATAATATAAAGGAATTCATAAAAACAACTCCATCACAACATAATCAAATCAATGTAATTATAGGGATAGAAACAGAACCCTATATTATCTTATATGGAAAATAATTTTGATAAAACACTTGAACTCCATTCTTGAGGAAAATATCCTTTCTAATTTAAAAACATTTCCCTTTCTTAACATGTCATACAATTTTAAACTAAAAAAAGTTAATTAAAAATAAACTTGAAAAGTTTTAAAGGAAGCTTCTTGGAAATAATGTTTTTAAAAAAATCCATTCATGCCGTATAAGTTAAAAAAACATTCTTCTCGTACTTTTTTCAGAAAAGTCAAAAAATACCTCGTACGAAAAACGACAAAAGATTCCTTTCATATCTTTTACTAAAAACTCACCGAAGGGTAAAATTGGATTTAAACAATTTTAGGTGGATGGAAATAACATTACATATTGAGTAAACATGGATGTGGAAGATAAAATACACCCTAGTAAATTCCAAAGTATAAACAATATTGATAAAACACTTGAACTCTATTCTTGAGGAATTCATGAAAATAATTCCATCACAACATAATAAAATCAATTTAATAATAGGGATATAAAAAGAACCCTTTATTATCATAGATGGAAAATAATATTGATAAAACACTTGAACTCCATTCTTGAGGAAAATATCCTTTCTACATTAAAAAAATTTATCCTTTCTTAAAATGTCATACAATTTTAAACTAAAAGAACTTGATTAAAAATAAAATTGAAAACTTTTAAATGAAGATTATTCGAAATAATGTATTAAAAAAATCCATTCATGCCGTATAAGATTAAAAAAACATTCTTCTCGTACTTTTGTCGGAAAAGTCAAAAAGTACCTCGTACGAAAAACGAAAACAATTTCCTTTCATATCTTTTACTAAAAACTCACCAAAAGGTAAAATTGGATTTAAAAAATTGTAGGTGGATGGAAATAACATTACATACTGAGGAAACATGGATTTGGATGATAAAATACACCCCAGTAAATTCCATAGTATAAACAATCTCAGATAAAAATGAGATTGTGATGTTTCCCTTGCCTTAGGTCTGATTTGCTTCGTAAGTGTCCGAACCTCTTGTATAATGATTTAAATAATGTCATTTACTTATTACAGAATCATACTCATTGTTATGATATCATATATGGTCATATTCATAGCTTATTATTAGTAATATTTCATTACTACTGGTTATTCGGGTGTTTATTACTTTTTGTTTTTATGCGTGTTTTGTCGAATAAATTCATATTCTTATATTTAGGTTATAGATACCACATTTCCAGAATTTTATTAGTGTAATATATATCATATTAATTCATTCCATTCATTTATATAATCATTATGAAATGATGATCATGTATAATGATTCGCATCACATCGTGGAGACGGTATTCCGTACGTACGCACGAGCGATGATATTGTTCCCATGATCGTGGAATTGTATTGGAGTGTATGTATACTATTTCAGAATAAATATCACTTTAAAATAATAATATATATTCATTCTTTACACCATTATACCCATCCAAGTATGGTGGTGGTGGAAAATAGATTACACCACAGCGTGGAGACGGTATTCCGTACGTACGCACGCGCGGTGAATTTGTTTTCCGTAGGATGGATAGATTGTGAAATAGGGTTGTTTAAAACTTATAATAACCTATCATTATATGAGTGATACTGATGTTATTAATTCATAATGAAACAAATAATCAAGAATAAGTGGAAAAAGAAATAATGTTGAAAGAATTGGTAACGGACATACGTCTTTTTTGAAGCGCCTCTTTGAGACCTCCATTTAGGGCACTAAAATTGGTCTTTGAAGAAGAACATGACCTCTAGGATGTTTCTAGGGAATTGGAGAGGAGATACTATCAGGGTTTGGACGATCTTGAAGGCTCAAAGTGGTGTGAGGAAGAGAGGGAGGAGGTGCCCTTTTATAAGGGAGGAGAGGTGCACCTTTGGAAAACTAAAAATATTATTTTATTATAAGGACACATTCGGTTTTAAATAGATCCAAATTGATTTATTTAGAAGCTAAGGTGGGGATGGGTAGAAATATTCTCATAAAATATAATTTGGGCAAGTTTAGTTTACTATTTTAACCTTATCATATAGATTTAACTTTAAGTTATATAATTTTACTTTTACCGTGTCTTTTTGTGTTCTTACACTATAAGGTTAATAAACTTACCATAACAAGCCAAACGAACCCCAAGTTTCTTATTATTAATATATATAACCTTATCTAAGTCATTTTGATGATCCTTAGATTTTGAGGAATAAAATATCAGTTAATAATATAATATTTGTTTTAAAACTATTTAATGTCAATTTGGACACTATTTGGTAATTGATTTTTGTGAAAATCATAACAGAATGAATAGTTATAAAAAATTTAATTAAATCAATACTAACATGTTATATTAACATATAAAATTATTGGAATTAATAAAAAGTCTCAAATTACATTTATTTAGGTATTTATAACATCAATTATGTCAATATCTCATTAATAAGATAATTAATGTTTCATCATTGTGTCACAAATAAATTAACTTATTTAAAGTTAAAAAATTATAAATAAAATATAATTATGTAGGAAAGTGTCTTATATTTCTAATGAATATTTATAGACGAATTTATTTATGTATTACCCTATATTAAAAATTGTTTACTTATTAAACATTGATTTTAACTATTTTAACCCTTCTTTAAATAAATTAATAATAAATGTCCTAATCTAATACATGTGGGCCTAAATGGTCATATATTATTACTAAGGTTGTTTGTGTTCGAATTATACTTATCCAATAGAATTAGGAGATGTTTTAGGGCAATAATAATATCATTTTTACCCTTAGTTACCCTATTTATTTTTAATCGTGGTTAAAAAAAGTAAAAAGTTACTATTCATCCAAAATTATTTTCATATCATTAAACCACAATTTAGTCCTTGATATTAACCGTGTCTCTCGGATTTTTAAAATTCCACTCATAGATGTGGTAAAATTATGCTTTATGTAAATTTGCAAATTCTCCTAGGAGGTGGGTAAAAGACGGTCAAAAGTTCAATAAAATTTTTATATATCTAAAATTATTATAAAATGACTTCAATGAATTAATTTGAACATATAAAGGTTTTATGTGTCAATTTTGACCTATGATAAATTTAAATAAAATAAATAATAAATTAAATAAAAATTTGGTTTTTAAATAGTAACCCAGTGTTTTCACTATTCATCAAAAATTGAAAGTTCTCAGAAAAATACCAAAATTTCACCCTAGGCTAATTTTAATATTAAGAATCCAAAAATGAAGTCCATATTGAAAAATAAAATTTAAAAAATTTCAAAGAGTGGGTATTACTATTCATAACGGCTAGTTTTAATAATATTTTAATAGCATATCATTGCTAAGTGAAACTCGGTATTGCGTACGACGCAAGCTATCAACGAAGGTCGCAATTGCGTGTAAAGAAAGCCAAGCTAGTGTTGTGTTTAGTGAATTATTCCTTTGATGATTTATATAACATAAAAACATAATATTTCTCATAAAAGTCTCGGGTGATACATTCTACCCCCTTAAAATGAATTTCACCCTCAAAATTTGTCACTTGTAAAAAACATATGAGGATACCTCTCCCTCATTATATCCTAAAGCTCCCTTGTAGCTTCTTCTAATTGGTGGTTCCTCCATAAATATTTCACCAAGCGAGTGGTCTTGTACCGTATGAATTTTTCACTACGATCAAGAATCTCTATCAGCTGTTCTTCATAAGAAAGATCATGTTTCAGTGGTACAACTTCTGAGCTTAGTACATGTGAAGGATCAGGTATGTACATTCTCAGGAGAGATACACGGAACACATCGTGAAATTGACAGAGATTCGGTGTAAGTGCCAATCGGTAAGCAACCTTACCAACATGATCCAGTATTTCGAAAGGACCAATATATCTAGGGCTCAACTTTCCCTTATTTCCAAATCTCATGACCCTCTTCTAGGGAGATATTCATAAGAACACTTTGTCACTGACTTCAAACTCTAGGTCTTCTTTTCGGTTGTCGGCATAACATTTTTGTCAACTCTAAGACTCTCTTATGTGTTGTTGAATAGATCTGACCTTTTCTACCATTTAATCAACAAGATCAGGTCCTAATAGCTTTCTTTCCCCAAATTCATCCTAGCAAGTTGGAGTCCTGAATTTCATTCCATAGAGAGCTTCATAAGGAGCCATCCAAATACTGGAGTGAAAGCTATTATTATATGAAAATTCCACCAAAGGTAGGTGTTGATCCCAACCACCTTTAAAATCTATAGAGCAATCTCTCAACAAATCTTCTAGTGTTTGAATTGTCCTCTCAGACTGACCATCTATCTGAGGATGATAAGCAGTGCTGAAACTCAAATCTGTATCAAGAGTATGCTGAAGACTTCGCCAGAACTTTGAGGTAAACCTCAGACCCCGATGAGATATAATAGAAAGTGGTACTCCATGAAATCTTACCACTTACTTTACATATATCCTGGAAAGCTGATCTAGAGAGAAATCCTCTCTATTAACAATGAAGTGTGCAGAATTTGTAAGATGATCAAATATGACCCAGATAGCCTTATTGATTTTGGATATTTTAGGAAGTCCGGTGACAAAGTCCATAGTGATGTTTTCCCATTTCCATTCGGGTATGGGTAATGGTTGTAACAGCCCCTTAGACTTCTGTCTCTCTACTTTAACTAGATGAAAAACCAAGCATCGAGAGACATATTCAGCAACATCTCTTTTCATGCCATCCCACTAGAAGTACACTTTCAGGTCCCTATACATCTTCATGCTTCCAGGATGAATAGAGAATGAAGAACTATGAGCCTCATCCAGCAGCTCGTTCTTTAATTCTGGGATGGGTGGAACACAAACCGGATTCCTGAACATTATTATCCCATCACAATCAAGGTTGAATTCAGGAATATTTCTCACCTTCTTTTGTAACTGTACATCTTCTTTATGTGCCTCTTTAATCTTCACATGTATAGATGGTTGAACTTTCATCTGAGAAAGATACGATTTTCCCCCTTCCATTATAATTCCAAGATCCATCCTTTGTAAATCCAAAAATATTGGATCTTTTGTGATCCTCATCATGGATAAACTAGCATGGTCTTGTCGACTTAATGCATCTTCCTGCTTGTTTGCTTTCCCAGGGTGGTAATGAATTGAGCAGTCATAATCCTTAATCTACTATAACCATCTTCTTTGGTTCATATTCATCTCCTTTTGTGTGAAAATATACTTCAAACTTTTATGATCAGTATAAATATCACACCTTTCTCCATAATGATAGTGCCTCTAAATCTTTAATGCAATGATTACCACAGATAACTCCAAATCATGAGTTGGGTAATTTTGCCCATGTATTTTCAACTGTCGTGGGGAATAAGCTATCACAATATCATTTTTCATAAGAACACACCCCAATCCCTTCTTGGATGCATCACTGTAGATCACAAACCTTTCTCCACTACAAGGAAGTGTGAGTACAGGTTCACTGGATAACCTTCTTTTCAACTCCTTAATGTTTTCTTCACATTTTTCCATCCAAACAAATTTAACTCCTTTCCGAGTCAAGTTGGTGAGTGGATTAGATAATCGTGAAAAATCATTCACAAAACGTCGATAATATCCATCCAAACCAAGAAAACTTTGGATCTCAGTTACTGTTGTTGGTCTCGACCATATTTCGATAACCTCTGTTTTTGCTGGATCCACAGATATCCCCTCTTTTGAGATTATGTGATCAAAAAATACAACTTTTTGAAGCCAAAATTAACACTTGGTAAATTTGGCATAAAGCTTCTCCTTTCTCAGGGTCTTTAATACAATTATCAGGTGATCTTCATCTTCTTCCTTACTCTTTGAATAGACAAGAATATCATCTATAAATACTACCAAAAACTGATCAAGATAGTCTCTAAAGACTCTATTCCTCAGATTCATGAAGATAGTAGGGGAATTAGTAAGACCAAATGGAATCACTATAAATTCATAGTGTCCATACCCTATAAGGAAATCCATCCTTGGTATATCCTCCCTTTTGAACCATAATTGATGATACCTTGAATGAAGATCAAACTTGGAAAAGTATTGAAATCCGCGTAGTTGGTCAAATAAGTCAACAATGTGTGGGAGAGGATATTACTTCTTGATGGTGATCTTGTTATGTTCTCGATAATCAATGCAGAGTATCACTGATCCATCTTTCTTCATAACAAACAGAACATGTGCTCCCCATGGTGACACACTAGGGCGTATTAATCCTTTATCAAGATTCTCTTGGAGTTGCTTCTTCAATTCTGGTAACTCAATTGGGTCCATTCTATAAGGTGTCTTTGAAATAGGTAAAGCACCTGGTACGAGTTCTATTGAAAACTCAAAATCACAATTTGGGGGAAGACTCTGCAATTCCTCTGGAAAGACATCATCAAACTCCCTTACAATGGGAATATTCTTAATCATGAGTTTCTCACCAACCATTTGAGATAAATAACCTTCATTTAGTGGAATCAAGACCCATAAGATGGAAGAAATTTCCACTGGAAGGTTATGTTCATCCTTGCATCGATAGACGATCAAAGATTGATCTGGAATATGAAATGTAACTACCCTTATTTGTAAATTGATATGAGATCCATATAGAGAAAGCTATTCCATGCCAAGAATCACATCAAATTCCACTATAGGGAGGACCACAAGATTTGCAGGAAGCACTTTCCCCCAAACTTCAATCGGAGAAGAATTATAAACTTTTGATGCGACTGTTGTGCCATTAGGGATTTTCACAGCTAACTCAACATCTAATTGTTGAGGTAATATAGTGATACCCTTAGAAAATTCTTCAGAAATAAAATACTGGGTGGATCCAGAATCAAATAAAACATTTGCTACTTTAGATTGGATGGTATGTGTACCTTTCACCACTTCGTTATCATACTCGACATTGCTGATACAAATTGCATGTGACTTTACTTTGTCTTTGGATTTAAGAGTTTGTTGACGTCGATCATCATCATCAACCCTGGGATTAGTGCATTTATTGGCATAATGCCCCTTCTCCTTGCAATTGAAACATTGAAGTGTAATAGGTTTATTCTGTGTATCCCTTCCTTTGTTTGCATCATTAGACATCTTTTTCCCATCAATGCAGCATTCAAATGCCCGATGACCTTCCTTTTCACATTTGAAACATTTACTTGTCCCTTTAAGACAACTCCCTCCATGACTCTTTCCACACTTTGAGCATAAATGAAAGCTCATCTTCTTTTCAGTGTGCTCTTTAGATTTTCATTTGAATTAAATTTTCCTCTTCTTATCAAACCCATATGAATGATGGGTTACTCCAATCTCCATCTCAACTTTGAGAGCACATCGAATGATTTCCTCGTAGCTATTGAAGTTCGTTATGGCTAATGCCCATCTAAGACTTGGTTTTAAGCCACTAAATAATTGATCGATCTTACTCTCAGGTTGGATAATAATACCAGATGCATACCTTGCAAGTCTGGTAAAATTTTCTTCATTGGTACCAACAGATTCATCATCCTTTTGCTTTAGTTCAAGAAACTCCTTCTCCGACTTTGTTTGGAGAGTACAAGCGAAGTACTAATTGAAAAATAAGTTCTTGAACTCGTCCCATTCCATGGACTCAATTTAATCTCTTGGCCTCGTATTTTTGATAAGATTCCACCATTGATCAGCATCACCTTCCAAAAGATACACTGCTAAGATGACAATATCATGTTCAGAACATTGAAGAACTGAAAATATCATTTCAGTAGTACTGATCCATTGTTCAGCAACTAATGGATCAGTAGACCCACTGAATGAAGGCAGACGCTGCCTCATAAAGGATTAAACAGAATGTTTCTCTTTCCATTGCTCGTTTGGAAGTCCTGCATGACTCATAGATTGAGAATATTCGGTGATCATGGCTACAAGATTTTTCATTCCAGCTCCTATAACATTTGGTTGCTCAGAGGGACAATCATTACATTTCCCATCGCATTCCGCATAACACGGTTCCTTCGGGTTCCAGCCATTGACTAAAGCCGAGAGGAATAATGTGAGAAACGCTAATTATAATAGGAAAAACACATAATCAAGAATAAAATTTCACACTTAAGGTCTTATCCTAGGTTATTCATGGTCATTTCTAAAATAGTAATATTGTGTTCTATGCTTAGACTTATCCTTAGGATTCTTACTAAGGTTTTCACATCCAAGTTTCCAAAGGTTGACTATACCTTTCCTCTGATACCAACTATAATGACCCATATTTTACATAAATTTTTAGTAATTCAAAATTGAAGTACACTTATTACAACATATAACAAAACCATGAAAGTACTATATAGGTATAATGTCTTTAGAAACCGGGACACATAAACAACTGGTTTATAAAGCGTCTACACTGTCTCCCACTTATTTCATCATATCTATAGACACTTTTGGAATATCTTATTTAATAACCTTCTTCCTAACCTGGGGAAATAATACATACAAAAGTGTGAGCTAAAATGCTCAGTAAGGGTAAACAAAATAAATATCAATCACATCATATTCATAAGAACACAACATTTTGGAAATCGTACCCTGCAAAAGAGATCAAAATTTCATAACATGGGATTAATCATGGCAGTGAAATGTAATCAAATTAATCATAACATAAAATAGGAAGCTTTGTGGCATACACACATAATCATAGAGAATCATTTCTTATTAGTCAAGACTCATTTCCAAGACTATCTTAGTGAACAAAGTCCATTTCTGAACCAAGTTCATTCCTCATTTTAGTCTTGTTTCACTAAACCTATTTAACCTTTCGTTCTAGCCATGTCTATGTCATGGGATATAAAATATTTACCCAATGAATTGGAGGGAGATATAGGTCCCAACCATCATATAATTATACCATTCTTATGTGTGCCACAAAATCATAAACCATACATCATTGCATAACCCATGTAATAAAAATGGGATTCTTAAACATCGTGACATCATAAAACAATTCATATAAGATAAAGGAATTCATAAAAATAATTCCATCACAACATAATCAAATCAATGTAATAATAGGGATAGGAACAGTACCCTATATTATCTTATATGGAAAATAATTTTGATAAAAACACTTGAACTCCATTATTGAGGAAAATATCCTTTATACTTTAAAAACATTTTTCATTTCTTAACATGTCATACAATTTTAAACTAAAATAAGTTGATTAAAAATAAACATGAAAACATGTAAAGGAAGATTCTTGGAAATAATGTTTTAAAAAATTCCACTCATGACATATAATTTAAAAAAAACATTCTTCTCGTACTTTTGTCGGAAAAGTAAAAAAGTACCTCGTACAAAAAATGACAAAAGATTACTTTCATATCTTTTAATAAAAACTCACTGAAGGGTAAAATTGGATTTAAACAATTGTAGGTGGATGGAAATAACATTACATATTGAGGAAACATGGATGTGTATGATAAAATACACCACAGAAAATTCCAAAGTATAAGCAATCTCAGATAAAAATGAGATTGTGATGTTTCCCTTACCTTAGGTCTGATTTTCTTCATAAGTGTCTGAACCTCCTGTATAATGATTTAAATAATGTCATTGAATTATTCCAGAATCATAATCATTGTTATGATATCATATATGGTAATATTATTAGCTTATTATTAGTAAAATTTCATTTCTACTTGTTATTTGGGTGTTTATTACTTTTTGTTCTTATGCGTGTTTTGTCGAATAATTTCTTATTATTCACATTAGGTTATAGATAAATCATTTCCAGAATGTTATTAGTGTAATATATATCATATTCATTAATTCAATTCATTTGTATAATAATTATGCAATTAAGATCATGTATAACGAGTCATATCACATCCAGGAGACGGTATTCCGTACGTACGCAAGAGCGAAGATATCATTCCCATGATCATGGAATTTTATTGAAGTGTATGTATACTATTTCAGAATCAATATCACTTTACAATAATCATATATATCCATTCATTACACCATTATACCCATCCAAGTAAGGTGGTGGTGGAAAATAGATTACACCACGGCGTGGAGAAGGTATTTCGTACATACGCACACGTGGTGATTTCGTTTTCTGTAGGATGGATAGATGGTGAAATAGGGTTGTTTCATATATATAATAACATATCAGTATATGAGTGATACTGATGTTATTAATTCATAATTAAACAATTAAAGAAGAAAAAGTGGAAGAAGAAATAAAGTTGAAGGAATCGGTAACGGACATTACCTCTTCTTTGAAGCGCCTCTTTGAGACCTCCTTTTAGGGCACTAAAATTGGTCTTTGAAGAATACCAGGACCTATATGATATTTCTAGGGAAGTGGATAGGAGATATGGGTAGGGGTTGGTCATGCTTGAAGGCTCAAAGTGGGGTGAGGAAGAGAGGGAGTAGGTTTTCTTTTATAAGGGAGGAGAGGGGAACCTTTCGAAAAACTAAAAATATTATTTTATTATAAAGCCATATTCGGTTTTAAATAGCTCCAAATTGATTTATTTCGAAGATAAGGTGGGTATGGGTCGAAATACATTAATCCAATAGAATTTGGACATGTTTAGTTTAC
Source organism: Viscum album (assembly GCA_963277665.1). NCBI lineage: Eukaryota > Viridiplantae > Streptophyta > Magnoliopsida > Santalales > Viscaceae > Viscum > Viscum album. The sequence continues at coordinate 879,568,850 of OY728129.1, read as the reverse complement.
TATTTTAACCTTATCATTTAGATTTAACTTTAAGTTAGATAATTTTACTTTTACCGTGTCTTCTTGTGTTTTTACACTATAAGGTTAATAAACTTTCCATAACAAGCCACAATAACCCCAAGTTGTTTATTATTAATGTATATAACCTTATATAAGTAATTTTTCCGAACCTTAGGTTTTTAGGAATAAAATATCAATTAGTAATATAATATTTGTTTAAAAAACTATTTTATGTCTATTTTGACACTATTTGGTAATTGATTTTTGTGAAAATTATAAAAGAATTATTAGATCTAAAAAAGTTACTTAAATAAATACTAACATGTAATATTAAAATAAAAAATTATTGTAATTCATAAAAAGTCTCAAATTACATTTATTTGGGTATTTATAACATCATTTATGTCAATATTTCATTAATAAAATAATTACTACAACATCATTGTGTCATAAATAAATTAATTTATATAAAGTCTAAAAATTATAAATAAAATATAATTATGTAGGAAATCGTTTTACCTTTATAATGAATATTTATAGTCGAATTTATATTATACATAAACCAATATTAAAAATTATTTCCTTATTACACTTTGATTTTAACTATTTTAACCCTTCTTTAAATAATTTAATAATAAATGTCCTAATCTAATCCATGTGGGCCTAAATGGTCATATATTATTCCTAAGGTTGTTTTTGTTCGAATAATACTTATCCAATAGAATTAGTACATGTGTTAGGGTAATAATAATATCATTTTTACCCTTAGTTACCCTATTTACTTTTAACCGTGCTAAAAAAAGTAAAAAGTTACTATTCAAAAAAATTTATATTCATCTCATTGAACCACATTTTAGCCCTATATATTAACCATGTCTTTTGGAATTTTGAAATTCCACTCATAGAAGCGGTAAAATGATGTTTTATGTAAATTTACAAATTCTCCTAGGAGGTGGGTAAAAGACGGTCAAAAGTTCAATAAAATTTTTATATATGTAAAATTATTATAAAATGAATCCAATGAATTACATTGAACATATAAAGGGATTATGTATAAATTTATACCTAATATAAATTTAAATAAAATAAATATTTATTTAAATAAAAAGTCGGTTTTTATATAGTAACCCAGTGTTTTCACTATTCATAAAAAAATTTAAAGTTTTCAGAAAAATACCAAAATTTCACCCTAGGCTAATTTCGATATTCCGAATCAAAAAATAAAGTCCATTTTTAAAAATAAAATTTTCAAAATTTCAAAAAGTGGGTATTACTATTCATAACGGCTAGTTTTAATAATATTTTAATAGCATATCGTTGCTTAGTGAAACTCGGTATTGCATACCACACAAGCTATCGAGGAAGGTCGCAATTGCATGTAATGAAAGCCAAGCTAGTGTTGTGTGTAGTGAAAGATTCCTTTGATGATTTTTATAACATAAAAACAAAATATTTCTCATAAAAGTCTAGGGTGTTACAATTATGTTTATGGATTACATAAAATATGTGTTCAATTATTTACCATTCCATAATGAATATTCTCCTTGATTCGTTATTGATTCCGCCATATTTTTCCGTACTATCCATTTTAGATCAGCCTTATTATGTTTCGTCTTCAGGAATCCAAGAAGAGTACTATAAGGGAAATGAATGAATATTCTAGATGGATTAGAGTTATCCTCATGATGATTGTTTTTTTAATAAAAAAACATTCTATAATTTTTGTATCAATTTGTAAATATATACCCATTTATTTATCTAGTCTACTGAGATTAAAAAACTGATCAATACTTGGGGTCTTGATTCCTAGTAATCATGCTAATTTATTTAGTAGAAGACAGATGCTCTAGGATAATTTGTGCAGGGTCACTACAGTTGGTATGAGTGGAAAAATAGTTGAATCCTAGGGAACTGGATTTACGGAAACATATATTTTAAAACATAACCCTACAGTTGAATTTCAAGAACTATAGATGAAAACCCTATAATTTTGTAATGTATATATTATATGGGACTTCATAGAAACACATCCCTTTCATGATACTACATGTGGAAGAGGATCTGAAACATATGTACATAGGAGTAACAACTCCATCAAGGTTTTCCAGGCTTGGCTCGAGGTAACCAAGGACAAGGAAACGATCCTTACTGTGAACCTGGTTTGACATTCATGGGATATATTCTTTGGGTATTCGATGATATCTATACAAACCATTATGAATATTTTAAACAAATTTTGAAAATCAATAGTCCTTGTTAAACCAATGGTATTTTGGTTATGAATATAAGGTTTCATGATTTAGAAATCCTGGAAATGAAATTATGGACAAATCCTCTACCAATGAAGGAACTACGTGGAAATAAAATGGTTGAATTATTTATGTATTAATGACTTGTTAAAATCCATAGTTAAATCTCTATATATGGATTAGCCTAATTTAAATGAATTCCATTATATATATAGTAAATTTTCATATTATTATTTTAGAAAATGAAAACTTATAAACTGGGTGACCACCAATCAAATCCGGTAAGGCATTGGGTCTTGAATCTATCATGGAAGAATGATTAGGGTTTTCAAAAAAAACCCATTGTCCAACACAATGCCATTGTTAATTTTTATCGGTTTAATTAAACAATTTAATGAATAAATTTTAATGATGAACTAGTAGAAACTCTTTTGAGGAGTATAAATTAATCTATTAACCATATTCTGTTTTCGTGAGATTTAAAAGAAAAATAGTAATACTATTCACCCTTTTAAAGGCCTTAAGATCGTTTAAATATTTTTTTAGTGCTTCATTCATTGAAAAAATTCATTGTTTGTAATTAATTTATTTGGCAGTAAAGAGATCAATTAGAATTTTATCGATGAACAACCAATATTTATGATTTTTCCTATGACACTGAAAACGATCATGTAAGAATATTTTTTTGTTTTATTAATAAATAAAATAATTACACTAAATTCCAAAAATGACTTAGGGATAGAATATTTTCCTAATACGAAAATATTTGTTGAACTGACGGCCTTCTAAATTATAAAGGATTTATGGTTTCAAGGCCCTAAACATTCCATTGATCATTTAATTGTTTTTGATTTATCACTTCATTAACTTCATATAAATATTTTTTCTTTTACTCCATGTATGTATCTCTACATTCCAATATAGTTCTCCAACACAGAGTCCAAGTAACATGATATTACATGTTACAATTGTACATTCAATTCCCACTTTTCTGAGGATGTTTTATGAAGTCTTCTAACAATGCATGATTTCAATGTTGGAAGTATCAAACAATATATCACCATGGTCATTTTTAAATCATGCGGATTAAATTTAAATAAGTTAGGGATAATTTGACACACTGAAAAAATTCTGTATGAACCTTGTGTTTGGTAGCGTGTGTGAAATGTGAAAATAAGCACATAAGGTAATATAATATTTGTATACTTTATAATATATTAACTATTTAAATATATTCTATATATTTCAACACATGAAACACTAAGTTTACTTTTAATAGACACAAAATTGGGTCATCATACATCATACGCAATAACGACCATCCTCTATATCTTGCATGACATGAAAAAGCGTCTTTCTTTGACGGTATAAACTATATGAAATACCTAGTCTTACCGGGAAACAATCCATAATTAAAACATTTTTATTTAATATAATAAGATATAAAATATCCATTATGAATTTTATAAACTCTAACATGATTATATATGGTTTATAAAACTATGTCATTAGATATAAATAAATTAGAAATAAATATAGTAACTAATTGAATAGTATAATTTTATTTTTTAGAAAGATAATTTTTGTGTTCACAATGATTTATAACCCTTATAATTTAAATTAATTATAATTATTAAGTGATATTAAGGAAATCAATATGTTACATATTCAATAAATTATTTTTGATATTCATCCAATAGAATTGGTAATCATGAGATAATCAAAATCCATATATTTTAGATAAAAACCAACTACGGAATTTTCACCATCTTTTAATGGAGACCGTATTTCAATTATAAATTTTGACACTTTCGTGAATATAATTTTATAAAATAAACATAATTTTTGAATTCATAATGCCAAAATTATCTTTGGATGATTCATTACGATTATTACAAGAATATTCTTTTTTTGTGAAGAGTGAAAAATACTATGTTTTTTATAAAAAACCGCCTTTTCATTTAAACAATACATAATTATGAATTATATTATTTTTTTAAAAGTAAAATTAGTAAAATCAATATATCATTTAAATTGAATATAAAAACACAAAAATATTTTGAACAATATTTTTACTAAATCCAATTAATCTGTCTATCTAATAGATTAAGATTAATAAAAATATTTCCACTTATGTGATTTGAATGTTGAAAATATGAAATAAAACATTTTAATGAAGACCATATTTTTGGTCAAATAATTTCAACATAATTTTTGATTAAACTGATTTGAGAAAGTGATTAACATTAATTATAGTGATAAAGGTGTAATTTGAATTAAAATGGACTGAGACACTCTGTTTTAGGGTCGAAATGACCAAAAAACATGTCATAAACTCATCATATGGAAATAATTCTAAAATTATCTTTCCATTTATTTTTTTGGGGTTTTTTTTACTTTAGTAGGAAAGAAAATGTGCACACCTAACTTATTTTCAAAAATAAAAAGTGAATCATTATCATTCCATTTTAAAGGCCACCAAAATGAACCATTCCTCACCTTTCTCAAGCCTCGTATGTTATGCTATGAAAAAACCATATTTTCCTCCAAAATACGTACCCATGATGTAGCATCCTCCCTTTTTTCAGAAATAAATCCAAGGAAGATTTTGGTATACACCAAAAGAAGTTACCCGATAAAGTGGTAATGCCTTCTCTCTATCTCTCTAGATTCATTTCTCTAATCAAATCCCTATACTATTATTATTATTTTATTTCATAGAAACTATTGTAATATAAATATACCATGTTTTTGTAATGTTACTATTTCTACCTATACTGACACACATTTCTATCTAATTGGTAACGAACATACTATTTAGGTTTATGAGGAACTACAACCTCATGAAACAATGATTGTTCAAATTTTCCTACCACCTATCATGGTGGATATTATGAGGGGAAATATATTTATCTAATATATATACATAAATGATAATTTCTTTTTTATTATGTATTTTTTATACATAACAAACCTTTATGCTTCCATCAGATGTAAATACGTAAATTTAATTTGAGGAAGTGTGGGCCACCGCCCAGTCAATGTAATATGACTTGTTAATTCCATATATTGAACATATAAAGGATGGTTAAAATAAAACATCTTATAATAAGTAAAAAACATATGATACTAGATATTATAATATACACATGTATCATTTGGTTTTAATTCATATAATTCTATATTGAAATCAATGTAGTGTTCATGCATATGTTTGGCCTACCATCTCTAAGAATGGTGTACTTCATTTATAATCACTAAATGTTATTGACTGTTATAAATACATATGTAATGAATATATATGAAAATTTATTCATGTAATAAATTCATTATATTATTAAACCATGAAATATTAAATAATAACATTAAATTTCAAGTCAACACTTACTTGACAAAATATGGAAATTAACACCCAAACACATATAATAATCAATGAGTGTTAAAAATGTGTAATAAAATATATTAATATGATAATATATGATATTATAAAAATGATTGTGGTTTTTTAATTAGTTACTAACAAATTCAAAACATCTATATAGGAGTCTAAAGACAACAAAAGAAAAAGTAATGATAAGGTAATGTGTTCTTGTCTCATTTTCATTACGTGAGGCATACGTAACTGTTGTACAAAAAATTTCTTATATATAGTGTAGTTACTACCACATTGAAATATAATATCATGAAATAGATTTTCTTTGTTTTATATTAATGTTTTATTTATGTATTATTACTTTTGGGTTTTCCAATCAATTTTTTATACATTATTAAGGTCATCCATATCATTTTTTACATATGTGAGATAAATTTCATATTAGCCACTTATTTCTTTTTTGTGGTGTAACTAATGGAAATTTTGATATATTATATCAAGAATTAATTTTATTTTATTGATGTTAATACATTCATTTAATATTATCCTATTTTTCGGTTTATGATTTAATAATGTTTCAATGTGGTATCTAACACATTGGAATTTTTAAATATTATTTTCCACAAGAATAATCCTAAAAATATTTCATTTTAATTTAAATTTGAGGAAATTATATAAACATTTTTCAATAATACTAGTCTTTTTTTTATGATTCTTCAAGACCATTTTCATGTATTAGTACCATTTTCCATTATTTGGTACTCATGACTTTTTTATAATTGTGTTTTTAGAACACACAACATTTTATATCTCTTTAGTCTAATAACATATTATATTCTAAAAAACATGATTTATAAAAATGTTTTCAAATTTATTAAAAATATTTGGTTAACAAATTTTTACAATTTTCCCTTTACCAATTTTTCATAGGAATATTTTTGCCTCATTCCAAATGAGGCATTTTCTAACTGGTTTCCATACAAATGGAATATCCTTTTTACCTTATACAACATGTATACATTTATCCGCCATTATTTCGTTGAATCCGCCATCTCAATTTCTGAAGGATTTTCAAAACAGATGTTTATTTTCCTCAATAATATTTTTAAAAATTATTCTTTCATTTAAACAATGATTAATACAATATCTTTTTATTCACATGGGTTTTTTTATTTATACCATAATCATTCTTTATTTGGGTGGTTTATTGTTGATTTTCTTAAAGATAGAATTCACATTCACTTACATGATTTATTTGTTAGTCACCTTGATGTATTCAATTTCAGATGATTATTGAACATTGAATTTCCTCATATTATCCAATTTATGTTTCATGATTATTAAATTTTTTTAAACCGTATACAATTTTACAAAAGGTTCCTACGTTGGCAGTTATTCGATTAATTGGATAATTATTAAAAAATTCATATTTCTCACCAATTAGGTTATTTGATAAGGGATATTAGTTATTTTGATTATTTAATATGAGGAATTATTTGGAATAAAAATGATGGCTAGATCCTGAACAATATCAAGCTCATTGATGCAACGTTAGGTTCTCATGAGACACATAATTGTGAAAATGTGATTTTTCACATAGTTTTAAGCCATCTTGTGAAAGGTATTAACGATAATAGGTTTTCATGTGCCTGAGGAATGACATCCATAAATAAACAAATTTACCTCATAGTAGTATTAGTTATTATTCATCCATGATATTTTCTATCGTCATATCTATGGATTAATGTCCTTTATATTCATTGATTAATGGCATGTGTTTTAGTTTCATACCGTTCCATATATATATCTGTTTACAAATTTATTTGACTAAAAAGTGTTTCTAGTTATTACTAGTCCATATTTCTTATATACTTTAATTTAGTTTATTTATTACACAGTATGTGGGTTCACTAATTTACCATCACATAATGATTATTCACATTGATTCATTATTTCTTCCGTTATATTTTTCATTAACTTAGCATTTGAGCTCGACCATATTTTGTTTATTTCCCCAATAATCCATGAATCATATTATCAATGAAATTATGGAATATAAATAATGGATTATATTAATCCCCAAGATATTTATTTATTTATATGAAAAAGTATGTTTTAATTAGATTATCCATTATTAAATAAAATACTCATTTATGTATGTGTTTTACCAAGAAAACTAAATTGATCAGTCTTCAGGGCATGATTCCTTGTAATCATGCCAATTATTTTTCAGAAGACACAAGATCTGGTCGATATAGTGATGGGATGCTACAATTCATTCTTATATAATTTTGAAATAAATATTTAAAAAATTACATTTATTTTATAAGATTAATTTTTAAAACTGGAATTTTTTTAACATATATGCCGCAAAAAAAGTCAATAAAACTTCTTTTTATGAAAAATAGATTTTAAACATTAAATTTGATTTATTATTTTTTTATCTAAAAAAATAAGATTAATGTAAAATAGTTGATTGAATATATAATATATAAACTTAATTAAATTAATTCACCAAAATTTATTCGTTTAATTTATTTATAAAAAATGCAGTTATGCACATGCAATTATTTTTTATAGGAAAAGATATCCTTTATATTCAAAGCGGTTTTATTTTAATTTTTAAATAATTTGTTAGAAAACAATTAAGCTTATATAAAAGTGTAAACCATATTTTCATAATTTCTATAATCATATTCATACCATCCATTCAAATGGATAAGTGGTAACTATCATATTAAATAATAATATTTTATAGGTATGACTGTTTTTTTATGGTCGGTGTTGTGTGTATCACAAGATAAACTCGGTATTTTGTGTAAAAAAATCCATACATATTTTCACATGTACTACAGGAAAAACTAATAATTTCATTTAAAGGAAGCATATTTTTTTTATATAGATCAATATTAGCCTACTATAGCATGGAACATGAGGCATCAATGAGGTTTACATTATTTGAGAATAACTAATTAATAAAACCAAAAGTGTTACACTTACACTAACAAATGGTTAATTAGGGATTTATGATATTTAATTTGATTATTGAAGATTAATATGGGATAGGGTATCAAGGATATTTATAATGGGTTTTTTCTATTTTAGTATATGAATGTGATCCCCATTTTTAAGTGAAGACTAGGGAAATTTATTGAACACACAATATTTTTCATTAAATAAACAAAATTACTAAAGGTTAAATGGTATATAATTAACTAAATAATAAATTTTGGGGGTGGACTATATTGTAAAATTCGTCTAAATAGAAGGTGAAAATATATTTTAGTCAATATTAATTTCATTAAAATTTTGGTTTTTACATTTCACCAAGTTTGGTTTTACAATGGTTGCTAGTTTTTCACTATGTAGTATCTGGTTTTATAAAAGAATAAAATAAACCATATTAACATAAATTTGTGTCTTAAATTTAAATTTTTCATAATTGTAATCTAATAAAAAATATAAGTGATAAAAAATAAATTTTAATTAATAAAATTCTAATTTATAGAATGTTTTGGGATTTGTTTTTAATGTTATGTATTATAAATCATATTCAGTATTTATTAAAAATTAAATTATGGATAAAATCATTATATATAGTTCTGAAAATTATATTTATTTAATTTTTTGAATTTAATAATTTATTTGATTTAATAATTACTAAAATAATATAGATAAAGTAATAAATTTTTAATAATTTTTTTTCCATTATTATGGTCATTAACATTATTCATAATAATTATAAATTTTAAACCAAATATTAACTTGAATATATTAAAAAATATGATCATGTTAACATAAATTTGTATTCATACTTTTGTTGAATTAATTTCTATAAGGGGTGAAATCCAATTTGTAATATAAGAAAACAAAATCAATTTTTACAGTAAATTATTAATTAATTTTCTAAAACATAACAAAGAAGTTTAAAAAGTACATAATAGGATTATTACATTATTTATTTTATTTTATTATATTATTTTATATAATGAAATTACTTCACAAAAATTTTAAATTAGTCCTATATCGTTATAATTTCTAAAAGATGACAGAATTAATAAAATCCAAAATATATTAATATTTACCAAAAGTTTATTATTTTATGAAATTGAATAATCTTACTTATTCTTGATTCTATTTTTAGAATAAAATATCAAAATAAAATTTATTAACATTTAAAATATATTATTTCAAAATTTTATATTTAAATTAGAATTAATTATATATAATGAAAACCACTGGTTATTGAGAAATTGCTTTTTAAATTATTTAAAGTTCTTATTAGAGTTTTTTTAAATTATTAATTAATTAAAGTATTTTTATTAAATAAATGTATTACTATTATAATGTTTTATTAATTAAATTTATCTATTATGTTTTTGATAATTTTAGTTTGGATTTACATGGGAAGTGAGCTATCGATCAAAATAAAAATTTAAAGAAAAGAAAATATTCCATAATATCTAGTATTTATAACAATGTTTCTAGGATTTTAAATTTATAATCCTTCGAACATGGTTATATTGTATGGATCCTCTTGATTGGTATAAAAATTATCTTCATATAAAAGTTCATTAAATTATAACTAGGACTCTTCCTAGATAGAAGTGGAATTTATTGATATTCCTTTTACTGGTGAATTGGGCAGTGATCAGTAATTATTTCACTAACATGAATCATTCATTGGAAATGAGGTGAATCCTTATAATTAAATCACTAATTTCATTTGATCATTTGGGAACAGAAATATAATTGACAAATTCTTATTGTAACACCTTAATTTTTTTAGAATTTTATTGCTAGTTAAATTAATCTAATTTGGTAGCTTTTCATAAAAAAACACCATGATAATATTACACCACACACATAATTGGGTTATATTTCATTATAACACGTACTATGATTGTCTAGGGTTACAAAATATATTGAGTTTATTTTATGTTATATGCACAACCAAGTTTAAAAAACTTGTGATATATTATTAAAATATAACTGTGTGATAATTATAACATAGCCATAATAAGAGTCGGTTTGAATAAGATTAAATAATTTATGGAAATATGGTTTAAAAATCTTTATATAATGAATTATTTAGTGGACCATCAATAAAAATGAATTCAAAACAATTTTTAAAATAAAAAGATATTTTTGAAAATCTATTTTTATGCACTCAAGTGAGTTTTAATCCAATAAATTCAAAAAAAACAACTTTAAATTATATTAATAAAATTTATAAAATATATATTCTTTCTAATACATAACATCCATCTTATGTGTTCTATAAAAAATAGAAAAAATAAACCCAATTCTATGCTTAAAAAATTATTGTTTAAAAACTGTGTTTTTCGACATATTTATGGAACTCTATTTTAAAAATTATTTTTTAAAAATTTTATAATGTTTTTAGAAATTTTTTTTTAAATTTAGAATTATAAATATAAAAATTATAGATGAATGATTTTTTTGGTTTTTTTAAATGTTTTCGTTTTTCATGAATAGTGGAAAATATTGAAATTTAATTGAAAAATGACTTTTCAAATAAATTATTTAAAAAGATATATTCTATTTTAAATTGGTTTTTTAATTTAATAATTTTATATATAAATTTATTAAAAAATATTTTATTTTATTTTATATTTTAATTTGACGTAAAAACATTTTAATCAATTGTATTTTCATCTTCAAAAAACCACTTTCTCATTTCATCAGTGAGAAACATTTTAAATTATATTCTTCCACTTATGTGGATGGAATTTATAAAATCGATTCTATATTTGGAATAATAAAAATTTATATTAACTATTATGTTAAATAAAATTATTATAATAATTATTAGTGAAATTTTTTTAAATTAATTATCTTGGTTATGGTTAAATGTGCTTTTGTGCATTACATGTGTTTGAATGAAATTTAGTTTTATATATAGATATGAATTTTTAATTATCTGGATATCATATTTAGAAAAATTATGTATTAATTATACAATAAATATCATTTTAATATTATTATAAAATAATAAATTAACAGGGAAATAAAAATATACTAGCTTTCGTGGAAATATTTTATGGATAAAATTGGGTAATCATAATGAATATATAAAAAGGTGATAAAAATGTATTCCATTTGAGTGGTGGCATTTTTTCTCCAAACCTTCATCTCTTACCTCAACTATTGATCTATTTTTTAGGCACAACAGTTACGGGAGACCTCCCAATAGTGAATATTATTGTCCATTTATAAAAATGCCACTTCTTTTCAGTTATATAAGGGTAGTCACTATCTTCCCTTATTCACACATCTAAATCCATATGGATCTACCATACCACTTGTAAACGAAAAAAAATAAAATTCTCTCATCATATATTCCTTAGTTTGGGAATAAATAAATTCTAGCAATACTTTACTACTAACCCAAGGAATATACCCGATGAAGAGGTAATGTTCTTCCACAATAATATCAATATTATTTTCAATCACACATTATTATGTTAATATTATTACATTATTATATAATTAAAATAACTTATATATAATAAGATGTTATTATTTTATTTTTATGACCAACAAAATTATACACATCCATAAAATTGGTTTAAAAATAATCTTTTTTCATAGCATGGACTACCACTTCACAAATCGATATGATTCATTTTTCGATTACAAACTTTCATGATTGGGAATAATGATGTATTTATTTTTTATATATTATATATATGTGATATATGTGATTTTAAAATTATTATTATGTAAAAAATATATCACACACAAGTTCTTGCTTTCCATTTTTTAAGAATGTGATAACATTGATCATTCATACAACAAACTACCATGTCGCGAAGCGATGTGACTCATTCATGATTTAAATGATAACAATTATGTATTATATTAATAAAAAGAAGTTAAATATTTGAAATAAAAATTATTTTTTAATTACAGTATATATTTTATACTTTTCTTCATTCAATCTGATGAGGAATTGGAAACAACAATCGGGTATATTTATGGCCTACTGCTTCCATGAATATTGTATTTCATATCATATTTCTATCTTTTATAGATTTTTATAAGGACATATATAATTAATATATATGATACCTATATCATGTTTGTAATTTTTGATAAGATTAGAAATGATTAAATAACTAGAATAACTAATATAAGAAATCAATACACTTATGAAAAACGTTGTTATTACCTCAAAAATAACAGTTAGATGGAATCGTTAATAAATAGTTAATACACGTTTATTATAGATCAGATATTGTATAATATATTTGAAAATTTTTATATGATATATGTATAATATACTTATATTTATTATAAAATAAGTATGAATATGTATGATAGATGTTAATACTTAGTGTAAGGGGATATCCATTTTAACTATTATTTTTGAAAGGCTTATTCCATATTCAACACTTGATTATTATTTTTGGTGTATATAATTCCCTATAGGATGATATATAAATAATATAGCCCATTTATTCATAATAAATGAATACACGTATGCTATTTTTTAATGGGGATTACAATTTAAAAGTGACCCAGGTATAAGGAATTTTCATCTAACATTTTACATTCATGATACACATGTCATATCCACCACATTATTATTTTATATGGTGAATATAAATCCTATTAATTTATATTATGGTAAAATTAATGAAAAAATTGGGGATTATATATCCATTTTAGGATATATCACTCATTGGGTATATGGTTCAATGTCTAAAAAATAAGTATCAAATATTTGTCTCAATTTTACTTCTTTAGGACATATGTTATGTTATAAACACATATTATTTCAATATGGGTATATAAATCCATGTTGATATGGAATATCATGAATTCATTATTCCTTGTGATATTTTATATTCTATAATTTATTATACTTTAATGGGTATTATAATTCAATGTTTCTAATTTGCTAAGAGAGTAATGTCAAAATCAAAGAATATATTATAATTATTTATGATTATGACTCCATTGTTGAATTTTTAGGTAATATATCTAAATAATTATCATTAATATTATTACACTCAAGTTATTAATTATATATTAAATTAATGGTACCATTTTTTTCACTCCATGACACATAATATAATTAAAAAACTATTTTTAACAAAATTTGACATTATTTATCTCCATAGTCATAAATCTTTTTTATTTCAATGCCGTGTTTTTTAAAATGTTTTAAAAAATGTATTGAAATGATATTTAAAGATATTTATCCAGGAAATTTATTTTTATAATGATATATGTATTTAAAATTATTTTTAATGCTTTCTTTAAAAGTGTTGAAAATTATTTTGAAGGAAATATGATTTTAAATTATTCAATATTTTAAAGTGAGTTTTTCAAAGTTGAAAAGATATTTTATTCAATAAATGTCTTTAATGATACATTAAAAATGACTTTCCATATATAATGACATTTATTGGTGCTAAAGTATTCTTTTTGGGGATATAATCTAAAGATAACATATATATTATCTCTCAGAATGTTTTGTGAGATGGTTCCATGAGGTTTATGGAATGTATTACTTTCAAAAACTTAAACATATTTGAATCGAATTTTTATGAAACGTGATTCTTTTACATCGATTAATAATAATTCAATGTGAGTTTAATGAAAACTATTTTTTTAATATGTTAATATTATTTCAATAATAATTCGATTCAACCCAAATCTTTTCTATAGGTAAATCATTTTTAAAAGATATTATCATCAAACACATTTCCTTTACAAGGTTTAATCACATTATAAAGGGACTAATGGATGATTTTTGGAATTTTATGTTAAAAATAATTATATTTTTACTTCATTAATTCTGTGGTTTAGGGACATTAATTTAAAAAGAAGGAATCCCATATATCACTGAGTAATGTTGTTACAGCTTATACAGTGGGGGACATAGATAGTGATGGGTATAATTGTTACAATATATATAATGGGGAGCCCGAGATAACATCATTTAATCTTATTACATATTATATTATGGGTTTTCTCACATAGGTCTGACTAATCTAGTTATATCATATATGATGGTTGATCCCAAATAGTTCACCGATTAATTTCGTAGTGATAAATTATATATGATCTATGATGATACGCATGTGTTTATCCCAATCCCAAATAGAGATTTCACATGTTCTTGTCCCAATCCCTAGTAATATGGTACACAAGTGGTAATAAAATCCTAAAACAATTTTGTATAGTGGATCATAGACCAAGACCAATGAAGAGGGTACATTGGTTATCTTCTCAAAACCAAAAAATGAGTAAACAATAGTTTTCTTCCATATCCCAAAGTGAAAAATGAGTATTAAAACCAATAATAACATGTTATGAACTTTTATATGGGTGTTTTTGAAACATTATTTTCTATTATTATGTATATTCAACAAATTCTATAACTTATTCCAATGTTATTCACTGATGGATCAAGTTATTTTATACTATTATGAATCTTCTCTTTTAAACATCCCATATTTTTTCCATGATTCCTGAATGTGATATTTTATATGCATGGTATGGTTTTCGAATGTTATTATCATGTTCTACTATTATCATGTTCTTTTTTTAATTATGTATCTCTTTTATTTACCCCTACATGGAATGTAAGATCACCATTTATTATGTCTCATCTCCCTATGTAATTAAAAATGGTTTTAATAAGTAGTACTACATTGGAATATCTTCATTGGGGACATTTAAGATATTTCATCTAGGTAAAATATTATAATTCCAAATTTTCAATGGCATTAAACTATTTTGTATATCAGGAATTTATTTTTGAAATATAATGAATATTATTGAAATATTATGTAATATACATATATGAACATGTTGAGTTTCTATATTCGGTTTGAAAGGAATGGTGTTCTTTAACATTGAAAACATGGACGAGACAAATTATATGACATCACAACAAATATTTATAATGTATATTAAGGGATGTCTCTAAAGAGAATTCTAAGGATTTGTTAAATTTAAAAAAACGTTCAGGAATTTTGATAATGTATAGAGTGATTGATTTCAAAAAAATTACACGCTTTCATGGATACAACAAGTGGATGTTTATTTAGAAAAGATTTACTTTGGGGAACAACCTCAAAATCATTGTATGAATCTAAAATTGGAAAGGAACTAGTGCATGAAAATGGGCCTAACTCCACAGTTGGTTTTACACCTCCATGGATAATATTTTTGGAATTCATAAACTATTTACTAAACATCATGAATAATTTTATTTTTAATTACTATGGATGACCTATGGTAAACCTAAGGTGACATATAATAAAGAAGTATTCATGATTTTGACAACATATAAGTGATTTTTTATGATTACAATGTTTTCAATAAAGATTATTATTTATTAAAATACTATATTTAGTTTTATTCAATTACTTGAAATATAAGGACTAATCTTAATATAAAACATGATGGAAAAATTTACTGACTACGAGAATCCAAATTGGATAATGAATGATAAGAAAAATATTGTAATTATGCCAAATTATATATCGTGATGTATGAGTAATAAGGTGAACCTATGTGAGATTCTAGACACAATTTAGAAGAGTAATAGTTAATATTATGAATGTTCGTATTGTAATTAAAATAGAGGAATGAAAAATCAATATCCTACATTTCTTGATTCTATGAAGAAAAATCTAAATGAATATCACAAATGAAAGTGAAATGTTATCTATTTGGAAAAAGGTTAACATAGTGATAAATTTTTTAGGAGGTAAAGGTATTATCTATAGAGAACATGGGAATAACACATCTCAATTCCCTGACCCAATAATTAAATTATAAACAAGGGAATGACCTATTCCATCCCAATCATTGATGTACTTTTATTGATGCGTTTAGGTATTTTGATTCAATAATGATGATTTGGGATATATATAATTCTTGTTCAATATTATACTATCAGTGTTGAATTTAATGAAATGTTGAATGATGAAAAATGGACCATATAATTTATTTAATGGCAATTTTATATTTTGGGGAAAAGACAAGATTATTGTAATGAAACCCTTAATATTTTTATGATGTCGGGAAATGGTTTTTAGTTTCTTGGAATGTTTTTGGTTAAAAATAAAGTAAATTTTATAGTATAAAATACCTTGGGATATATTAATGAATTTTTTATAAAGTGTTTTATATACTAATGGATATAATTTACATAATTTTTGGATTTATATAACAAATCTAATAATCTATGTTCTATCCAATGATTGAAGAAGCATGTATGTTTTCAATATAGTTTTATGGTAATTTAGGTTAATATATTGTTTTAAGAGAATACAAGATCAACGTAATCACTTGTAGAGTATGAGAAAATCAAGGGAATCTTTATGGTAATTGGGGGATCAATTTGAAGATAATATTTATTTATTTAAGGACCTTCATTATATATTTTTTTCATTATTCATAAGGGTCCAAGGATAATCATTTATTAAATGGTTTGTATTATGCATCATACGAGTTTTTCGATATAAATGTATTATTTTTCCATAATAATATTAATTCATATTTTATATACAACGATAAGTAAAGATAGAATAAATAAATTATCATATTATATATCGATATCATAATCCATTTGTGATTTAGTGATAAAAATTAACCTTCATTTCCTAAAGTATGAGTTGAAGTGGAAGATGATTAAGGCACAACCAAAGTGTGAGAATGTACATATGAAATGGAATGAAATAAGTTAAATATTTTTTCTTTTGATAATTCCTAAACATTAGGAAAGGGGTATTAAAATATAATTATATCCTATTATCATCATTCTTTATAAAATCAATGACATTGTTCATTCCATTGTAGTCTATATTGTTATGATCAATAAACATATTTGTATAAATTAAATTATTCTGTTTAGTTATCATTTTAAAACCTTATAATTATTATGTATTTTCTTCCAGATCAATATCATCTCTTCCAACCCATGTTTTCTTATTTGGGAACCTATTATTTGTTATTTTATATGTCCTTCGCACACTAATTTTCACTTTTTGAAATGGTGACTTTTATATACTATTCATGGTGTGGGTTTTTATGAAAGGAGTATTCATTTATTGAACCGTTCGTTACTGGGAATAATTTTAATACTGAAATACATTTTAATTGGTTTTAGAATATGATCCTTTATTTTTAATGAATTATTATTTTTTCGATTAAATTAAATTTTTTTATAGCTTATATTATAGTTAAAAAAATTTAATATTTCACTACAAAATGAAGAATGTTATTATTAACTAAACAAAACCCTGTTTTTGACTTGTGTTACACAAAATCCTTAGTTTTTCTTATGTTATACACAATACTCGGTTTGAACGAAATTTAACATATTATTAAAATATTATTATGTTGTAATTATCACCTAGTTTTTTGAATGGTGGGTATGAATAAAATTAACTAAATTATTAAAATATGTTTTACACATGTTTATGTAATGAAATATTTTTTAAATAATTAATTTTAAATTAAAATAAAACCCTTTTTAAAATAATATGATAACTTTTTTTGAAAAAATATTTTTAGTTGAAAAAGTGAGATTTATGCCAATAAATTAAAAAATTCAAAATTATTTAATTGTATTTATGAAATTTTTAAATTGTATTTTAAATATATTTTTTAATATTAATCCATTGTTTTTTTCTCGATAATATTTGGATATAAATCCAGTTTTATGGTTAAAAATATTTTTTCTGAAAAAACTGTTTTGTCTCATTTTGATAGAGCACTTATTTTATAATTATTTTTTTACCACTGTTTTAAAAATTATTTGATAAAATTATTATTTTTTAAATAATAATATAATTATTATCTTAGAATTGAATTTTTGGTTTTTTAAAAAATATTTATTTTATAATTAATAGTGGAAAATACATTATTTTAATTGAAAATTGTATTTTAACCAAATATTTTTACGAAGTAAAATAATAAAATAATTTGGTTATAATGTATTATTACATCTATTATAAATTGAAATATAATATTTATGTAATTTAAATCATTATAATATTTAAATTAGATGTATGAACTTTGTAAACTTTTGATCGTTTTATCTTTCAAAACCTGCTTTCTCCTTTTATCCACGAGACGAATTTTAAATTCAATTCTATAACATATGCAAATGGGTTTTTAAAAAATAAATTAAATATTTGTAATAGAAATTCTTTATATTTTCCAATAATGTGAAAATAATTTGTTCTATAATAATTAGTTTAAGCAATTAAGATTAGTTAATGTGATGACCGATTAAATGGAGTTTTCACAATACATGTATTTATATTAACATTAAATTTACACACACAACTAATTTTTATTTAATGAATTGGATTTAATAATTATAATAAGTATGTATAATTTATATAATAAACCTAATTTTAATATTAGTATTAAAGGATAAATTACCTATATAAATAAAAATATACAAGTATCATTGGAAAAAACAATAAGGATAAAATTGTGTAAACATGAAGAATATGAAAGAACAAGAAAAAAAGAATATATTTAGAGATGTGGAGTTCTGGCTCAGCTAATAAACCCATGACATATATTATGGATCTTTTTTTTTTGGAAAATGATCTAAGGGATACCTAATAATAGTGAATACTTTTGGATATTTTCATGAATGACACTCCTCCTAAAATATAAAAGGGATCTCAATGTCACCACATAATCACACATCTCAATATATTTTCAATGACCAAAATGTAAAAAAAATAACATAAATACTATGTAAAATAATCTTATAAAATTAATTTTTGATTTAATCTTTCCTAGGAATACGTTAGTGGAATCCAATGGAGATTACCCAAAGAATAGGTGATGTTATTCAATGACTATAATTATTTTATTTCCTTCTCCATCTTCATAAATTTTAATTATTCACTTACTTATATAATAACATAATTATACTATATATATTTATATGTTTTTATATTAAGGTTATGACCTACAACAACACACACTTCTATCAATTGGTTGCGAAATTGTCGTTCATTTGTACAGTGGAATACCACCTCATGAACTGATGACATTCACTTTTCCATTACCAAAATTCCAGGATTGTAATTATGATGGGTTGGTAGATTTATATATATATATATATATATAAATATATTATTTATGATTTAATTATGATTCTGTAAATCATATATCTCACACACCTTCATTATTTCTATTTTGTTGGAATACAATAACATGGATCGTGTATACGACAGACTCCTGCCTCACAATGCGACGTCATTCAATAAATATTAACATATAATGTAATAAGGATTGTTTAAATTAATATATTTTATATATAGGAAATTTAATTTACTATTTAATGATAATATATCCTATATATTTCCTTAATTAAATCCGACATGAAAATGGAAACAATGCTAATGCGTACAAATGACATACCGTCTTCAGAAATAGTGGAATGAGTTTCCAATTTTTGTCTCCTATAAATTATTATAAGTACATATATACTTAGTATAAATGATTCTTATATCATTATTATAATTGATGGGCTTATTAAATCACTATTAATGTAACATAACCAAAAATACAAAAGATTAAAGATTTATGAAGAACCAAGTAGTTTTTACCATAAATGTAACATTAACACTGAATCATTAATAAATGGGTAATAATATTTCATATAAACAGCACATGTTTTTTAAAATATATTAATATTATTATTTATTATATGTATATTAATATATAATTACTATACAAGAGATCTGAATGATTACAAAAAATATCAACAGTTCAAGTAAGGGGATTCCTATTCTCACTTTTATTTCTTAGATACTTATGTGATATTCAGCACTGGAATATTTTTAGAGAATATATAATTACCTTTGATATTGTATATAAATAATATACCTCATTTAATGATAATTAATTTTTCCAAATTTTTTATAATTTCATGTTTATTATGATTCAATAGTTACTCATGCAGTAAAGGATCTCCACCTCACTTTTTTCCTTCCATGAGACACATGTCAATTTCACCAACTATTAATTGTATGTGGTGTATATATTTACAATGAATAAATATTTTTATTCTTATAAATAAATTTATTCACAATTACATGTCTATATTTTTATCTCTATTTTATGGGATTTATTTTTCAAAAAATAACAGATCTTTTAGGGATTTTTGTCTCAATTATTCTTCTCTCAAACACATGTTCTGTATGTTTTTCCTCGTGTCTGCAATGGTGGATCCCCTTGGTCAGGTTGTCATGCATGTGGTTCTTGTGTGGTTTCTCACTTTTTCCATATAAGATTCATTGAATTAAAAATTTTAATTTTCAGTCAAACGCATGTTCTATCATGCTCCTATATTATTTCATGTGGATTGTATACACCCCATTTGTCATGAAATATTAATATTTAATAAACCCTAAATATATTTTATTATTCATTATATGTTATTACTTCATGTGGATTATTCTTCAATGTTACCAATGTGTTAATATTTTTTTGTTATAATGTCACTATATATCGAGATTGTTTATGATTAAGTTTAAAATTTTAGAAATATAATTACAATACTCCAAATAATTATCATTATTTTTCTTCTATTTGGTTTATTGCAGTTTTATTCATGCAATCAAATCATTTTTAACTCTTTCTCTATTAATAAAATTAGGAAAATATTTTGATTAATATCTTAATTAATTTACATCTTAGTTTGGAAATGTGTTTTCTTTTAATCCCATTATTTATAAAAAAATTTAAATATGTATTAAAATAATATTATATTATATTTTTATTGAAAATTATGTTTAAAAAGTTTAAAACATTTTAAATGACATTCAAATCATCCTTTATATGTTTTCAAGGTTATTTTCCATGAAATTATGTTTTCTAAATATATGATGTTTTAAAAAGATTTTTCCAAATAGTTAATGATATTTTCCTCAGTAAATGAGTTAAATTATCCATCAAAAATTATTTTCAGTCACATATTAAACTCTTGGGGTTTCTTATGACATAAAACAGATATGATTTAATTATACTAATCAAAATATTTATGTGAATTGTGTATGTTTTGATAGCATGGTGTTTTGGGAAACCATATATTTTTCTTGGGTTAATCATGTTTCCAAATGATTGTTATGAAAACTGTATCATTTCAATATGATAATCATGTTTCAATGATATATTTATAAAACTAATTTAGTTTTTTTATTTTAATCATGTTTTGAAGATATTTTTATGGAACCTATTTCTTATCGATGGGTCAATAATGCTTAAAGTAGATTGACATACAACCATTTTTTTCCATGGGATAATCATGTTGTAAATAGAATAATGTATATTTTTTTAGTTTATGATTAAATTAATGATCATAGAAATTTATTTATGTTGTGGTTCATAAAAATTACTTATTTGATGGGGCGTCCCAGATAGTAGTTGGTAAGACTATTAGAGTTTATTTGATGGGGGTATCCTTGATAGCATCATGTAGGTTCATCACATAATATTTCATCAGTGGACCACATTCCACTAGGTAATCCCGTTACAAAATAAATGATTCAGCATCCCATAAGGAGTTGCGTAAGCCGATTTTGTATTTTATGACAGTTTTTCACATATAGAGATACACGGCCTTGCGTAATGATAAATTTTATATTATCTTATAGGGTAAACAATAGTTTATCCCAATCCCAAAAATGTGGGTGCATGGGTGCTTACCCCAGGAACAAAATGAGGGTACACGAGTGGTAATCCCAAACCCAATGATTAGAGAACATGGGTTCTTAGCTTAATCCTATTGATGAGGGTACACATGTGGTTAGCCAAAGACCAAAAAAGTGGGTACACTGGTGGTTAGTACTATCCCAATATAGTTACAAGTGTGGTTAACCCAGACATAACATGTGATTTAGATCTTAGGGGTTAGCCTCAACATAAGATGTACAATACTTATTTGTATTCCATATATTTCATTATATATTCCACATTTATATTCTAATAGAGTGTGTTTTCTAATTTCCTTTTCAAATATTATTCTCGTTTTATCAAGACCGTACAGTCATGTTATGATTATTTATATCCCATATTTCCCTTATTGAGCATCTAACCTCATAGTTTCATGTGATTCCTTTCGTCAGGGTATGAAGAATTGTTTTATGTTAGAGTACTGAAGGGGAAGATATTTATGGGCAACATTAAAAATTATTCAACAAGTTAGAAGATTATGTTTCCAATATTCTAATGGCAGTAAACAATTATGTCCCTTGGATGTGTGTTTGTGTAATATAGTGAATTTTAAGAATATATTATTTATTATCCAGGTCTGAAAAGCTTGGGTCTCTATACTTATGATTCATCATTTCACTCAGTATAACATGTATATCCATGGTAAATTTAGTCTCTGAATCACAGTCATACTCCATCCCATTGAATTAATTACATTTCATATGACATATTTTGATGTATCCTAGACAGTATTCTTTGTCCACATGGACTGTGAAATTTACCTCATATCATCTATGTTCGTTGAACTAAAACCAAATGTTTCAAATTTATTTAAATCTTCATCCTCGTAGTTGATCATCTACGAATTATATTATGTTTACCCACTCTCAATCAGTTCGTACCCATTCCTTTTTAGGACTTTAACACCATACTTCACAATAGAGGATTCATTCAATAATATTTTCAAGGGTGTATTTAAATAAATTATAGGAATTTATCATGTTATAATGGATGTGTTACTTTTATCCATTTTTATCTGTGGATGATGGTTCACTATGCAATCAAATAATTCTTTGATTCTATAAGATCAAGCCTCATTTATAAGAGTTATTCATTTAGTATCCATGGTAACTATTTTGACACATGTAGACGTTTCCTTAGAGAGAATCATCTATGCATGGATTATCATGCATATATCAGCTTTGTGAAATTCCACTTTGACATATTTGGAATATAACATATGAAGTTGATCTGTGTGGACCTCCTTTCTCATATCATTGTAGCCCTATACATAGATACCATGATTATTTCAAGAGAAATAATGTACGATAATAATTAATTGTCAATATAAAGTTTACAATGAAACAACTCATCAATTTGGTTCAATAAAATTTCCTAATAATCTTTTTAGATATAAAATTGATATAATTTTTGGGATTAATAAGATTAAACACTAACTAGGTGTATATATTTGACCAGTGTATGAGAAAACTAAAATTATCAATTATAATTATAATATGTGTATATTAGATTGAATCCCAAAAATATAGAAGAATATTTAAAAGTATCAAAGATTTATGTTAATAGTAAATATAAAATAAAAAAGTATAATAAAGAATTAATGGTGATAATAATTTTTGGACACTTTGGTGACAAACCAAACATGATATATATCATTTTTAAATGCGAGGAGAATATAAAAATTTTATGGATCAAGGATTTTAACAATAAGGAAAATTTTTAGACCATAATAATAATTGAAAAATCTATAAAATACAATGAAAAAATTATTTTTCTTTATAAATTAATAGAACACCATGAGTTCACTTAGGGAGGATATTTATATGAATTATATATATGATATCCATATAAAAGAATATACATTTTACAAATTAGACACCTCATTACTTTATAAGATACATTTCCAAAAAAACCATGTGTGACATGACAAACTCAAGGACAATATGAACATGATACTAAGTGAATAAGAGAGAAACCCACCTCTAACTTTGAGAAACTTCAAAGATGAGGTTCTATAAAATCCTCTAATTACATTCTTTAAAATTATTGGATTTTTGGGTTTTCATCTTGGTCTATTGAATTATTCAAATGTTGTTTTTCGCCGTACATCAGTGGATTATTATTATAAGCATTGGATGAGGAAAACAATGTTTATTGAGGTATTTTCTATTAGAGTTCTAATAAACTTCCTAGATTTTTACCCCTTTTCTAAGTCACCCATTGTTCCAATATATATCAGCTTCCCTAGGATACCACTCTACTTTTTTAATCAAAAAATATATGTTTTTTACTTCCATGTTCTTTAGAAATCCTCTAAAGTAGGAATCAACAATGAGGAGTCTATAAAGCCCATCAGTTGATAGAATTTCTGTCGAAATTTATGTATCTAAGGATCATCCTTCCCAAATTTTGATTTTCAATGGTAAGTATGGTTTATATAAGTTGTTTTTTATGAAATAATATCTTATTACTATCACTCATTCATTAAGATTCTACAAAATCACAAGGAATGTGACTATAAGATCCCACATCTCAGAAAGAAAAGTCACTTCGGTTAAAAAAACAAAAAAAAATCATGAAAATAGTTGGATTAATGTTATCCATTTATCTAATGTTTTCCCTGCTACTTTTGGGGTCATAAATTTTTTGTCAATATGGATATTGTGATTTCCAATGCCCAGCCTTCTCAACTGGAAAAATGTTCTATAGAAAAGCTAGGATTTGTTAATCCTATACCCAATACCACATGTTATTGCTCAATTACATCCCCTTGGTGTAGGAGTAGGATAAACACCTTTAATCACATCATGAAATAGATAAAGAATACAGTGAACTCTATAATTCTCGTGAATCCATGATATAGGTTGATGATCAACCTAATCAAATCTATGAATACTTCCAAAAGTCGTGATCTATAAGATAATAAAACAAATGGTGGACGATTATGGTTACATTAACCCAAATCCAAGAAAAATGAGGATACATAGAGACTAGTCTCACATAAAAATATCAATCATCACAAGTTATCTTGAAACCACATGTAAGGAGATTGAAACCCTAGATCTCATATATTCGGTTGATTATCAAATTTTATTCACTAGTTAAGATATTGAAAATGATGATCTTGTGTACATATATTTTAATTTCAATGAGGAGGTTGTGGTAGAACCAGACAATGACTGGATGGATGAACAATATGTGATCACATTGCACAAATATCAAGATCATTTCTTTACTACAGATAAGTTCCATGAAATAAGAAAATAGATGTTCATTAGGATGTTTGACTAACATAAAATAAATCCTTTTTGCAACATTAAATCCATTCCCTGGGAATGATTCATTCTTTGAATCATAAGAATTGATTGTTTACTGGGAGGGATTCCTTTGTATAGTGATTTATTTCCCATGACTTCTAGTCTTTTTTGGGATTCCTCACTTTATAATGGATTTGTTCCTTCTACATCATGCATGGTTTTCATTGGGATTTTCTTGAATGTTATTATTATTTCAGATACGTTTTTAGAAGATTTCATAATCACATCAGGTATTGATCAATTATGTGGAACTAACCTCGTTAAACTGTCAATAATGGTTAAGCAATATCCAATCAAGTGTAGTGATAAAAAGGAATTAATAACCTGTTCATTAGGGAATGATAATGTCAATAGATAATTATGAAGCAAAAACATAGAAGAATACTAATTCAAATCTATCACAGATTAAAGGAAAAAATTCATGGATCATGGTTGGAGGTTTCTCTATTTGGAATCACTCTCAT
This sequence comes from Viscum album, assembly GCA_963277665.1. NCBI lineage: Eukaryota > Viridiplantae > Streptophyta > Magnoliopsida > Santalales > Viscaceae > Viscum > Viscum album. The sequence goes on along the minus strand of OY728129.1, from coordinate 879,542,692 downwards.
TGCACTGAATGAGTACTTTATTTGAGGTCACCTAATGGGTAGCTACTAATTCCCTCTCTTGGTGGATGTTTTTTACAGGTTAATGATAGGACTCTGACATGTTTTCAACAGCCTGAGATTTTGGTTTTTATTTCCTTAAATACTCAACTTGTATCCCCCCTTAATTGCCTTCTGGTGTTGTCACGACCTGTCCCCCAGGGCCTGCATCGTGACTACCCCAAGCCCACCTTCCATAGGCCAGTGGCTAGTGACTAGCACCAAAGCCATAATTCCCTAATACTGGAAAGGAATTGCCTTTATAAAACGTAATAAAAAACAACCACAGTATAAGAGGAAGCATACAATATGTAAAGCAATATAACAAGTGTGCTGAAAGTACATATGGGACATAAATACAAGCCCAACTAAAAGGTACATCTACAACTGAAAGAAAGTACAACTGAAAAGACAAACAACTGAATAGTGAAAGCAGCTCCTGGGTCATCCTTTGGGTTCCTACCTGAAGGGTAGGTAATGATGTACTCCACAACACTCCATGTCTATCGGTCCACTCCATATTCCATCACACCAAGTTTTCCACCTCCGAGTACCATCCTGTCCTGTTGCTCTCGGCCTCCGTCAGCGCTGTCTGTCGTCTCCATCCAACACAATGACGTGCGGGCATAGCTCGTGCATGGGTGAGTATAGCGATAATCAGTAAGGACCCCGAGACCCTCAAGTTCTCACCAAATCTAACAAAGATAAACCACAAAGTATGAAATCAACAGATGACTATCACTTAGGTATATGCCCATACATATACCAAAGTTATCAAGTAACCCATCTCAATCAAGAGAAGAACACAAAGGTCATTGACTCTACTCATACAAGGAGTTTCATTCACGATGTCGAAACCAAAACTACAGGAGAACACCTCCTCTATTGAGTACAGTGGGAATGCCTCTATAACCAAGCACTTCCCACTAACTATATACTGCTGAAGTACTCCCCCTGTTGAGTACTGTGGGCATGCTGCTACAACCAAGTGCTTCCCACCATGGGTCTACCACTACAACCAAGCGCTCACCCTCATAGCCTACAAAGGTACTCCTTCTGTCGAGTACCATATGTCTGCCACTGCAACCAAGCGCTCCTCCACCGTGGGTCTGCTGCTACAACCAAACACTCCCCACTAGGCCATCTGAATCACTATGTGTCGATCGATCAGTAGTCGTTAAGTCTCAGCTAGCTACTAGGTGTCTGCAATCAGCTCGCTCCTCACAGGGAGGATCCGCTCCATGAGCTACTGGTCAATACTTTCAAGTGTCACTAAATCTCACGTTAGATTATCACAAATGAACTCCACATCATAGGGGTCTCAATTCAACAAACATCACGTCAATCGAACGCCCGGTCTGTGAGTTATTGGATTTTCCGTTCCAGGGGCCCGGTTGGTTTTTAAGATAAAACCAACCCGACCATACTCCAACTATGTCCAAACAACATGTGGAGTGTTCCAAAAGAACCATCTCAACAAACGGAAACCAATGTAGTTGATGGTACGTCAATCGGACGTCTGGTGATTACGATATAAGTGTTTCTGCTCTGAAGGCTAGGTTGGTTTTAGTTTCAAACCAACCCGGCCGTTTTTTCAGAGTTTTCCAAAACTCAATTAGGGTATCACAAATGGACCGCTTCATCGCGAGTGTCCCAGTTCCGTAGACGGTGCTTCGATCAGACGCACAGTCGTGAAGTTATTCTCATTTAAGCTTAACGGGCCCGACCTGTTAAGCCCAATGGGTTGGTGGGTTGGGTCGACCCAGTTCTGGAGGTTATGATCCGGATGGTGTTAGACTGGACCAGTGAACTATGTAGCCCGGCCCGAGCCAAGGGGTGCGGCATGGCACGGTGGTCCGTGGCCCGGTAGGCCGAGCTGCTCGGCCCGGGTGGCCGCGCGATGTGGGGGGGGGGGGGGGCACTTTCTCGAACAGCTGGCACCGAGTGCTGCCAACCTCCTATCGGGCCGAACGAAGCCGGCCGGTCTTCCTGGAATGATTGGCCCTCATTGGAGGGTTGGGGTCCATCGGTGCAGCACCTGTGGGTTTCGTGGCTCCTTCATCCCTACCGGCTAATGAGACAGCCGGTTCGACTCCGAAGCCGCCCATGGAGCACTGGCCGTGGTTTTCCGCAGTACGGCGCCCCTTGTGGCATCAAGGTCTCCCTTCGGGCCGGCCGGCCTTAGCCGGCCGGGTTTTCTTCGGTCGAGCGGCCCGTAGTTGCGGGCTGCAGTTCTTCCGCACGCGGCCGGCATGCGGCCCCTCCCTTCCCTCACCATTGACTTCCCATTATGGTCTCCATATCAAATAATAGAAACTACAGAGTGTCATCGGGCCATGTGAGTTTAGCCCGCACCCTCCGCATTAGGCGGTATCAATTGGCCAATACAATTCAGATAATTCAACAAAAAACATGGTACAAATTATTCTCTCAAAATTATACAAACCCCTACCTTGATTAGGGCTTGTTTGTGGACGAGCCACGAAAGATGATTGTTGCAGTGGTCGGGCGTTTCGGATGATGGTGTCCTTCCATCAATGTTGGAAGAAAAGGGAGGTAAGTATCGTTCTTTGTGGCGTCGTCTCCTTCCTTGCCCCAGTTGATGTAGTAGAGGAAGGTGATCGTGTCCCTCACGTTCTTCGTCGGAGTTGTTTGTCGTTGAAAAACAGTGTTCTTCATCAGACGAAGAACACTATTCTTCTCTTGAGCTATCCCAAAATCCTCCCAACCCAACGAGTGCCAAAATAAAATAATAACTAAGGATATTATTTTATTCACACATATCATTCAAAAAAAATCAACACTGTAATTTATTAATTGGAGATCAATTCATTAATTAAAAGAGTTGTAAAATATTAAAGGGGTAGAGAGGGAGGTGAAGAGATCACTTTCATTATGGGGGAGTTGTCAAATTAATTAATGCGGGTGTTAATATGGAGTTGAGGGGACGTGATAAGTTAGGGCTCGTGTAGGCCCCACTTCACAAATATCCACTCATGGGTGGTTATGTGGGTCTTGGACCCACCTATAACTCCTCTTGGGGGGAAATAAATAAAATTCATAAATAAAATTTTGTACTACAGATTTTATTTATTTTATTCTAAATCCCCAAATATTTACTCTCAACCCGAATAAAACGCAATTGCAGTAAAGGTCCCAAAAAGTGATTACCAGCACTGCGAGTTCATTGGTGTCCTAAGATTTCAATTTTGAGCACCGGTTCAAAAGATAGAAAAACCCGCACGTACATTTAATGAATGTACCCAAAAAAACTTTAGAAATTGATTCCGGGAACACCAGTCCTCAGAATCAAGTGCCATCAGAAACCGCAGACTCGTATAATTGAAAGGTATTAATGAAAAAAAATCATAGAAATTTTTGGGTCTTTACATTACTCCCACCTCAGGGATTTACGTCCCTGTAAAGGTAAAATGAATAATAGGGAAACAAAAGGGGGTACTGAATATGCATCTGAGCCTCCCGCTCCCATGCGCTCTCCTGGAGGTTCCTGTGCTGCCAGCGAACACACACCAGATGAATCGACCATCCACGTTGTACCCACTCCTGTCGATCCTCGTTCTTCACCGAGACCACCATGAATGTCACCCAATCATCGATGTCTAGCTACCCATGGTCGATGATGTGGGATAGGTCGTGCACATATCTCCTCAGGTGATATACATGTAAAACATCATGCACTCAGTGAAACTAAGGTAGAAGTGCCTTGTAGTAAGCCACCTCGCCTACTCTGCTGAGGACCTGGAAAGGTCTGATGAATTGTAGAGATAACTTGCCGCCCAGTCCAAAACTTCATAGACCTCATTGAGATGAGACCCGTAGGAAAACTTGGTTGCCATCCACGAACTTCAATGGTCTCAATATCCTATCAACATAGGACTTTTTTCGTCCTTGTGAAGTCTTCATCCACTCCTAGATGATCTACACCTTGTTCGTTGTAGCCTGCACTATCTCGGACTTTCTAAAGTAGTGGAGGAGTGATTGTGATGGACTGGAGAAAACATGCTCCATCCCTACCCACAAAGGATATATGCAATGCCACCAACCACTCTATCTCCTCTCCTAGCAGCTGAATGCCTGATATCTTACCGAGAGAATTTCCTATAATATTCCCCTTCCCAGGTGTATAGACTATCTCAAAGTCATAGTCCCGGATGAACTCAAGCCAAATTCACCGTCTAATGTCCAAGTCCTTTTATGAGAAGCCACACCTGTGACTTTTGGGATTAGAGTAAACCGTAAACCGTTTTCTAAACAAACTATGGGTGTGACTATCCATTTGTAAAGAACTCGACTACAACCATTTCTTTTAGCTCCTACAAGAGCATCTAAGATTTCTGTTTTGCCAAAAAGAGATATCCAATCTCATCCCTTGGATGAACCATAGTCTTTGCCTAATATAGTAAATCCTGATATGAACGGTACTATTTCATTCCATGGAGGACATCAGAAGTCCTTGATGCTACTACCAAGAGATCCAACTGTTACACTGGCCTCCAAAGGTCGGGTCACACAATCAGCAGCCGTGTGTGGTTACTGGGTCTCCTCCAGTAGGAATCTCGAAGGTGAGGGTAAAGTCAATGGTTTTAACCGTAACCTCTCAGTATCAATCACACAATAAGGTAGGAAAGAAAACATCACAAGGACAAGTGTATTTTATTACTACCTCACAATGTATAAATACACAAAGCATCCACAAACAATGACAACATCGAAGAATGAAGCATCATAAATAAAGGACTCCATGTCTTGAGTTAGGCCTGCTTCTGTACACTTATTGCTCGAACAACTCCTCTGCCACATAGACCTTCTCACGGAGAACCTCCTCGATCGAACCTCTACCTCTGCTTGAAAGGTCCCTCTACTGCATGCTGCTTATCTGCAGGAAAGGTCGGGCAGTCTTGAGCCATGTGACCTTGCCCGTCGCCTGCATAGAACTTCGGGCTCCTCGTATAGATGGCTCTGCTTTACAAGACTATCCCAACCGAACCTATATCCTGAGGTCTCCCACCTATTGGCCTAGTCCTCTTGGACTTCTATGTCATCTATATACTGCTAGCTGCAGATGACTCTGCTACGGTCATAAAGCCCTACGGAAAGAGTACTATCTCTTGATCATGCACAGAGAGTAGAGATGATGTTACAAAATCCGCCCTGAAAGACCCACAAAGTCTCCCCAGGTGAGGGTCGCCTCATCGTAAACCTGGAGCATCAGGCTCCACCACCTCTCAGCTGCTCCCTGAAAGAGACTAATAGCTATATACACCATAAAGTCAGCATGTGTCCCAACTGTGTGAAAAAATCGTGCTAGAAACTATATCCAGCACCTGACCGTCTGAAATTTTGTCTCGCCTCGAAACCTCAGAGGCCTCTATCACAGGAACCCGTGCAATGCGCTCAAGTGACTCACAACATATACTGATGGGGCTGGTGGCAACCTTTTCCCATCGGTTATTGGTACTACTAGTGCCTCTGTTGTGATTTGGCCCTGCATCGTGGACTCGCTGCTCGGGGTGCTACCATCATGCTCTCCACTCAGAAACCACTCTGTATGACTAGTTGAAGACATCATGAAAAGAAACAGGTGCTCCACGATCAAAAGATTACACCTGGTGAGCTGACCTAGTTTGAGCTGACTTATAGGAAAAAATTTGATTCACACATGCAATCAGTGTTTTCATGCACTAAGTCGAAAATCAGTAGACAGGGTCTTGGTGTACGGATACATCGGTCACCGCACCAACACTGGACTCCCTGAACTGAAAACCACACTCGGTACTCTTAACATTATTTCTTTATAGAAAGAAAGATCAGTGTCTGGAGTTCTACAGTAGAACCGACTCCTTTGATACCAATTTTTCACGACCCATACCCAGGGGCCAAAGTCATGGCTACCCTAAGCCCACATTCCATAGGCCAGGGGCTGGCGACTAGCACAAAAGGCGTAATTACATAAAATTTAGAAGGAACTGCCTTTATAAAACGTAATAACACACAACTAGAGTACAAGCGGAAGAAAACACTAAGTAAAGCTGTATAAAAATTGTGCTAAAACTAGAAAGGGGCCAGAAATTAAATCCCAACAAAAAGGTATAGCTACAACTGAATGAAAGTACAACTGAAAAGACAAACAACTGAATAGTGAAAGAAGCTCCTGGGTCGTCCTCTAGGTTCCTACTTGAAGGGTAGGTACATATGTCCTTCTCGGCACTCCATGTCTATCGGTCCACTCCGTATGTTGTCACGCTGAGTGGTCAACCTCTAGGTACCATCCAGCCATGGCGCCCTCAGCCTCTGTCAGTGTTGTCCGTCATCTGCATCCAACAAAATGAGGTGTCGGCACAGCCCATGCAGGAGTGAGGATAACGATACTCAGTAGGGACCCCGAGAACCTTAAGGTCTCACCAAATCCAACAACGATAAACCACAAAGTATGAAATAAACAGATAACCATCACTTAGGTATATGTACATACATATACCTAAGTTATCATGTAACCCGTCCCAATCATGAGGAAAACACAAAGGACAATGACTCAGCTCGAACCAAGATTTTCATTCACTATGTCGAAACCACAGCTACTGGAGAACTCCTCCTCTTTCGAGTACAGTGGTCCTGCCACTACAACGAAGTGCTTCCCACTAACCTTTGACAACTGAAGTACTCCACCTGTCAAGTACTGTGGGCGTGCTGCTACAACAAAGCGCTTCCCACCATGGGTCTGCTGCTACAACCAAGTTCTCCCCCTCATTTCCTACAGAGGTAATCCTTATGTAGAGTACCACAAGTCTACTGTTACAACCATGCACTCATCTGCCATGGTTCTGCTGCTACAAACAAGAACTCCCTACTGGTCCATTTGAATCACTCTGAGTCGGTCGATCAGTGGTCGTCATGTCTCATCCAGCTACTAGGTCTCTGCAATCAGCTCACTCATTACCAGGAGGGTCCACTCCATGAGCTACTGGTTGATACTTCCACGTGTAACCAAATCTCACGTAGAAGTATCACAATGGACCACCACGTCATAGGGGTCTCAACGCAATAGATAGCGCATCAATCGGCCGCCCGGTCTGTGAGTTATTGGCTTTTTCGTTCCAGGGGCCCAATTGGGTTTTATTATAAAACCAACCCAATAATACTCCAAATATGTCCAAACATCATGTGGAGTATTCCAAAAGAACATTATCATCAAAAGGAAACCAATGTAGTTGACGGTAAATCAATCCGACGTCAGGTCCATAAGGTATAAGCATTTCCACTCCGAGGCCCCTGTTGGTATCGGTTTCAAACCAACTTGGACATCTTTCCAGAGTCATCAAAAACACACGTATAGTATCGCAAAATGAACTCTTCGTTGCAAGGGTCCCAGTTCCACATACGGCACATCGATTGGACACACAGTTTTGATGTTATTCGCATTTAAGCATAATGAGCCCGGCCCGTAAAGCCTAGTGGGCTGTCGGGTCGGGTCGACCCAGTTTTGGTGTGTCCAACACCTCGGCCGGGGAGGCCAACCAAGACAGCCCGAGTGGTCGAGAGATGCGGGGGGGGGGGGGGGGGGTGCTTTCCCAATCCCGCGGCGCCACCCTCCTGCCCGGCCGGCCGAAGCAGGCCGGTCTTCCCCGCACGAGCGGGCTAGGGTCTGTCGGCGCGGCACCCGCTGGTGCCGCATCACCTTCATCCTGGTCGGCTGACGAGCCAACTGGTTCACCTATGAAGTGTTCCATGGAACACGAGCCATGGTACTCCTCATCCAATAGCCCTTGTGGCGATGCAGTCTCCCTTAGGCCCGGCTGGCCTTAGCCGGTTGTTTCTTCTTCGACCGAGCGGCCCGTTTTTGCAGGTCACAGTTCTTCCGCACGCGTCCAGTGCACGTCTGCCGCCTTCACTCTTCGCCACCTTCCCAACATGGTCTCCATCTCAAATTTAAGAAACTACGGAGTGTCATCGGGCCATGTGCATTTGTCCCACTCCCTCCCCGTTAGGCAGTATCAATTGGCCGATGACAATTCAGAAAATTCAGCAAAGAACTGGGTACAAATTATTCACTAAATATAGTACAAGCCCCTACCTTGATTAAGGATCATTTGTCAACGAGCTACGTAAGATAAGTGTCGAGGTGATTAGGCGTCATGTATGGTGTCATTTCGTCAACGTTGGAGGAAAACAGAGGTACATAGCATTCCTTGTGGTGTCGCCTCCTTCCTTGCCCTGGTTGATGTAGTGGAGGAAGGTGATAATATCCCTCGCGTTCTTCGTCGGAGTTGTTCTTCATTGAAGAACAATTCTCTTCGTCAGAAGAAGAACACTATTCATCTATTGAGATCTCCCAAAATCCTCCCAACACAATGAGTTCCAAACTAAAACAATAGCTAAGGATATTATTATATTCACACATGTAATTCAAATAAAATTAACACTTTATATAATTTATTGGAGTTCAATTCATTAATTAAAAGTGTTGGTAAATATTAAATAGAGAGATAGGGAGGTGAAGAGATCACATTCATTAAGGGGCTGTTTTCAAATTAATTAAAGAGGGTTGGAGTTGAGGGGAGGTGATAAGTAAGGGCTCGTGTGGGCCCCACCACACAAATATCTTCTCATTGGAGTTTTTGTGGGTTTCAGCCCCACCTCTAACTCCCCTTGGGAGGAAATAACTAACATCCATAAATAAAATTATGTACTACAAATTTTATTTATTTTATTATAAATCCCCAAATATTAACTCTCAACTCACATAAAACACAACTACAGTAAAGGTCCCCTTAAGCGATTAACAGCACTGTGAGTTCATCAGTGTCCTCAGATTTCAATTCCGAGCCCCAGTTCAAAAGATAGAAAACCCGCTCGTACGTTTTCTGAACGTACCATAACAAAACTTCAGAAATTTATTCCGGGAACACCGGGCCTCGGAATCAAGTTCCATCAGAAACCGAAGACTCGTAAAATTTCAAAGTATTTATGAATAAAAATTTCCTTGAAATTTTTGGGTCTTTACAGGTGTATTCTCATTACATCTCACTCTTACATTGAAACATTTTATTCTTTTAAAAACTTCTTTTTGGGAATGAGTTGGGTGAACAATTTATGTCACCGCTTTTATAAAAACACGTTACATGATACAAGCGATGGCTTGAAAAAATTATGGATAACTAAATTTAATGAAAAATTGATAAGTATGTTGGAAAATATCTATTTATATTTTAAGTTTCAATCCCTCTATGAAGTTGTAGGGATCAGAGTTCCATCCAGTTGTATCTAGGATGAAAATAATAATAATGGAGTGTTACCTATCATGTCTACTTCAATTGTCCACAAATAAAATAAATAAAATGAATTACATCTTAACGTCCTAGTTGAATCCAACTGAAAAATTGGTGTCCAACAAACCAAAATATTATTATTCCATAAATAATGAATCCCAATATTGTTAATTGACGAATAAAAATATAAAATATTGTATAACATATAAATGATTTAATTTATTTGAAAAATAAGAGAAAATAGAGTATACTAAATGATAGGTTTTTTAAAAACTGGTCTATGTTAATCTTGAATAATATTAATTTCAATATAATCAATAATCTATGATAATTGATATCTCTTAATTTTGTGTTAGTCAATATAAATTTATTCCATTAAATTTTAAAAGCAGCTAACATAATGAAACTAGAATTCATTAAATTATAAGTTGGAATGAATAATTATTATCCAATATATATGCAATAAAAATATTAATTCATAAAATATCAATCATACTCCCATATTGATTAATTTTTTAATTAAACTATAATAAATAAAATGAATAAATAATATTAATGTGACATGATATCAAATATAAATCATTTAAATTGAAATATCATATCCACTGTTTATAGAGAATACATTAAATTTTTTACTATCTCTTAGAAAGACTACTAACACATGACTCATAGAGAATAAATTACCAATGAAAGTTTCCTCACCAGAAATCTGGAAGACATGAAAAATTAATTATATGACTAATATGAATATACATAAAAATTGGAAATTTTCATAAGCATCAAAAATATATCTCAATCATCCACTATCATGTTTTAGACATTATTTCTACCTCTAGAAATGTAAAATGACATTAATATTTACAATCATATAAATTTTTTAATAAATATAACTATATAGAATTCCAATAGATGGTGTGTAAATTTATTCATCGTATTGTAATTCACGTATATCATTAGGGCTTTAAATCATATATAAACTTGATTTAATATAACCTTTGATGAAAATTGGTGTTTTTTATTATTGTCTAATAATGAATTATCATGTTTTGTATTGATAAAATCTATTCACATATCTCATCAAATCATAAAATGTTTTATTGAATCATCAAATGATGTTCTTCCTTGATTTGTTCTTCAAACATCACCTATAAACCCATCACTCAATAATGAATGTTGGATTATATTGTGAAATAATAAATGGACCTATGTATATTATATCCCTTTAGATGCAATATATTCTTGTTCATATAATATTTATTTTCACAAATAAGTTACTTACATACTTAAACACCAATAAATAACTATATAATTTATAAAGATTCTAACTATCAAAAGTATTTAAAAAATATTTTTGATATTTTATATTGATTAATATATTAGAATATTATTTATAATATCACATCATTTTTCATCAGAAACATAATTGGAATTATATAGTGAAGTGTATATTAGTTTTTTTGTTAAAAATACAATGGTCTATCTGATTACATTTTCTCTAAATCCCACCATTCAGTAAAATAAAGGTTTTAAAACATTTTAATTTAATATGTAGTAAGAGTAAGTCGTAATTAAGAATGTAATAAAAATTCATATATATTTGGGGGTTATAAAATTTATATTTATAATAACATTTACTTATATTTATGGAAAACCAAATATAAATAAAATCAATATAATATGATATTTGGACTATTTAATTCACTTTTCACATAAATATTACTTCTAAAATAAATATAACCAAAAAAATATCTAATCAACATTTATAAATTTTTTTACCTTTATGGATTATAGTAATTGTTTCTCTCCTCTTACACTCAGAAACATTTTAATGTCCCATATTGGGATGAAATAAGCTGGTACCCCATGGCAGTTCATTACATGACTTAAATCACACCATCTTATATTCCATAGTTTTTCTTTGTACAAAGAAGTTCTAATCAGATAAATAGGAATAAAATTCCATAATTACAGAAGAAAACCATTTGATATAATCTTAATGAACAATATCATGAAACAATAGGAATTTACATTACATTACATACCACGTTCCCAAATAGGGTATGTAGAAAAAACAAAAACTATTAACATATTACATGTCATGATATTCTATAGTGTTAAGGTAAAACCATAATATAGATATATGGGAAAATCATAAGTCGAATCCTTACATAATGTTTAATACTATCATCCAGGCTCAATCCCATGTCAACCGTCTAACGTTGGGCCTTTTCCATTATCCATAATTCAACCCTAGTATTTTATTGGCTACCAAAGGCGAAAGGAGAAGGGAATGATTAAAAATAAAAGGCCTAAAAATTAATTTTTAATGTAATATTAAGATTTATAAAGTTTTCTATAATAGTGTGAGAGAGTAATAACTAAAATACATGAGAGAAAAATTTCATTGGATCAAAAAATTACAAATTAACCACATAGGAATCGCACATAAAAAATAAAACATCTTGCCACTCGACATCAGATTCTGATTTGGAATAAGTGTTACTAGACTTAGGTGATGTCCCATGGAAAACAAATAATGGAAATAAATGCCCAGGTCTTAGTAAAAAATTGGGTGAATATTTATCATGATGAAAAATTACATACTAAAAAGAAAATATTTAATAAGAACCAAATACATGATAGTTTAATGAATAATAACATTTATTAATGGAGTTCTAATGAGTAAAAATATCCTATACTTAATGGAAAATTAAATAATGTATCAATGATAATGATCAAAATAAGAATGCATCACCACCAATGTCGAACTATACATGAATATTATAAGGACTATACCTTTCTACAACTTCATTACCCAAACAATGAAATCATGTATCACCCCAAGAGAATAATGATACATGAAAAGTACATGAATCAATGTAGATGACATTTGTAAATAAACCAATGTTCCAATGTAGGGATTTAGTATATCGAATATTATTATTTCCCTAAAAAATTCCCATCCCACACCTCTCGGACAAGAACATGATAATACATTTTATATAAAATAGTGGGTGATAATATCAAAAAAAATATAACATTTATATATCTAATTCATAAAATATAACATAATAAAAATATAAACATTATATTTTAGCTTCCACTTTTCATACCCATTATATAATCCATACTCTGACCCACAATTATACTGAATGAAAATTCCAACAATCAGGACTAGACATCCACCTTTCTCCAAGTTTAGACATAGTGATACTACCTTGTGCCATTATAGTTTCCATTATAAAAATTGTATATTTTAAAAAGACATCATAAGATATCACATTAATTCCAAAAACAATTTATGTGAAGACCACTGTCCATATCAAATAGTTTTCAAAACCAAAAATTATATTGCAAATATATTTTTCTGAAAAATGCTGTTAACATATCTCATGAGAATATTCCATAAATACACTATTTAAATCACATAAAAAGTGGTTTACAATGAAAATAATCAAGATATTATCAATAATATGTAGAGAAAAATGTATCAATATTCAATACCACATTACCATGAACTATATAGTTGGATTGAATCCATCTTCTACCATTAAGATTAGAAAAAATTATCCACGTTGATTTTGCAGATCAACCACTTCCTATCATTACCTTTACAAAATCTATTATGATCTCAAAAATATAATTCAAAACCAATAAATCTATTTAAAAAAACCAATTTATGGTAACAATAAGGGAAACTCAATGAGATACAACCTGAGAAATATGGAGTATATCTTAGATATTCTTTCCAAATAAAATGATCAAATATTTTTTTCAATGGATGCCAAACGTCGTCCATTATTGGAAATTTCATGCATTCTCACTTGTAATCAAGAGGAGTAAATCAATATCAAATGAGAATATATATCCATTTTCTAGGGAAAATATAATAGCTATAAAAATTTATGATGTTAATTGGGATATTATGTTATAAGTTCATCCTGGGTAAAATACTCTAAAACACCCATATCATGAGGTATTTTTCTAATCAAATACCATTTTTAGGATAAAATTATATTTTATTATTTAAATAGTTTTTCATATGCTAAATAATTTAGACATCATATGGACTGAACTATTTAAATTGTTAAAAACCTATTTGTGAGAAAAAATGATTCTTGTATATTTTTCCAATTTCCATACTCATGGGCCTTCTATTTTAACTCCTCCAAACACGTTATGAAACTAACCCTAGGACCCTAAGAACATAGAAATTGGAGAAAATAATAACATGAATCAATCTAGTGGGTGTTAAATTCTCACCCCCAGTTTCACCTTTCATCCATTGGGATCTCTATACCAATTTTTCTATCAAATAAGTGAGGATATTGATTCGATTTAACTTTTTTCCATTCATATGTTTAATCTTGATCCTGAACGTGCCATCATAGTACTCGCACCATGGAAATAGATCTCCTTGGATGGTTATAATAATATATATTAAAAAATGCTAATGTTTTGTTGATAAAAGATTAATTATTCTTTAGAGAAACATGATCCTAACAAATAAAATGGATAGGATTAGGGTGATAATTTTTGAAGTTTTGAAATATGGAATACATGATGAACAACATTGAATCTCAAAAATACCACTTACCTGTACATAATATATCAAATATTTTAGAGAAAAAAATTTATCAAGTCCATTGGTTCTAAATTCCATTTTATTCTTAAGAATCAGGGACCATGTTTCAGTGAAATGTTCAAGAATATGTGGCCACTCACATCAAAAGATAATAGTCGATAATTATTTTATTCATGTCACATTTATCTTTTTTTAGATGCATCTATACATCTATTGATCATTTTTTCCATATTGTATCATAATCAATACTCAGGCTAATCAAATATTTTTCTCATGTTCCCCCCGAATATAAAGGAGAATGAAAAAAATGAAAGAATGATGGCAATAACAAGTCTATATGTATTGTCACAAGACTAGTATTGTTATAAAACAATTCAACCAATGGAATATTATCTTCCCATGAAACACAATTGTACATCATGCTTGCTCAATATATCTCTTCTGATGCCTGAATAATATATTTTAACTCACCATCCATTTTTGGATGATATTATATTATCATTGTAAATTAACTTCTAATAGGATTTTGTAACGATATCCAAAATTGAAATGTGATAGTGGATATATATCTTACATACAATTGAAGATATAACCCCATGTAACAAAAAAAATTCTCAGACATAAAAGTTTACTAATTACACTACATTTATAAATTTTTTTATAAGGATAATGTGTCCAGACTAAGAAAGTCGATCAACTATTATCCATTTTGTATGAAGTTTCAATAATATTATTAGTAGGCCTACAAAAAAATAAGTCACTATTTAATCCTACTTCCATACAAATATAAGAATATAATATAATATACCATCTAGTCTTTGATGCTCAAAATTGACATTCATATTTATGAGATATTTCAAGAAATAGTCAATAATCGTTCATTCCATACCCTCCCACAAAAAATGCAATGTTGTTTTCTTTTACATTTTTTGATCTCCATGATGAATATAATATATATAATTGAGGTATACCAAAATTATATATTATAGAAAATATGTGAAATATATATTCAATAATGAATGCACAAGAAGGATTTTTCATCTTCTATTCAGTATTCATAAGTTTTCCACCATTTATGATTGACCTAATGGAGATACATTCTTGATATGATGTCATGGATATATTAAATAAATTTAGAATGTCTCAGATAATACATAATGGGTAAAAAACTACAGATTCACCCTATTATTCACAATCAAAATTAATATTAGCTATCAGAATGATCGACTTACATTGGTTACATTATTTAGAGAGCACTTCACTATATAATTTATGAATCACTATATTAGTTTTAGAATTCACATTAAAAGATGTGTATAATGAGTCCAGATAAAATATATGATGGTTTCTCATCTATTATTTTCCCACATTTTCTTTTATTTCTGAGAAAATATATATTTTAGACTCATATGGTTTGTGAAAATGTGAACTTTCCTCTAATTACATAATTCATAAAAATTGTTGAGCCATTGACAAGAAGAACTAATTACAGGTAATGTATAGGATAAATATCCTCAAATATTTAAATCTTCTTCACAACATATTCCAATAAAGAGTCTCCCTATAGGTGATAAAAACAATTATATATCTAGATTCATAATAATGCAACACATTGTTATTACATGGTGCTGGAAAGATTAGGATTTATGTCAACTTGAAATGAGTTTTATTATCCAAAAACGCATTTTGAAATTAACCAGTTCATACATCTAGAGAACATATTATTTATTATATGAGGGATGAGATGATAAATTCATGAGAAATCCTGATATAATCAGTGATAATATCCTTATGACCACAAAAAAAATATCAAAATAAATTATTGTTTTTCATTGGATAGTCTAATTCTTATATCATTCTAGGGGAAAATAATATTTCTATTTAGAAATTTCATTACCTAGGAAACATAATTTATGGATACAAAAGGAAAACTTTTAAAATATAGAATACAATTGATGTTACCACAACATACTAAAAAACTCAATGTTCTTTAAGTGGTCATTCTTGTTACCAGATTAGACCATTATATAACCAATAAGAAACCAAAATATAAATGTTTAGGTACCTGTAGAATACATAGTTCAGTATAGTCATAAAAATTCAGGTGACTCCCTTATGAAAATAAAAACATCACATTCAATATGGCCATATAAATCCTAGAATAACAAATTCATACGATCATATCTTCTAACTATAATACAATGATCTTAGGATATATATAATTTTTAGATATCCAATTGTACTAATTTAAAGGAGTACACATGTCATTAATTTGTGGATGAAAATGAATTTTTTTTCATTACATGGGTCAAAACATGCTAATCAACAGATAAGAGGAGAGTTCCATATATTAGTTTTATGAATAAAACTAATAAATAAAAATGTGATGCACTAAGTTAGATAAAACTATTATTTTCCAAATCTTTTTATTAAACTTTTAATTCATTAAACTAAGTCAGATCCATTCAATCATATGGTTTTTATTTATTTATTCTTCCTGATAGTGGATTAATATTAAATTCAATTTCATTTTTAAGTTGTAAACATGAGAAAATGTCCAAAAATATATCAGGGTATCGATCTACTATTTCAGAAAGTGTCTAATTCCATATTTCATCAACTGTTCTAAAGTTCATTACCACTATATTTATAGTGATATTTCAATCAATTTTCATGAATGGTGCTACTATTCATGAATTTATATATAAATTACCCTTGATTAGTTGATGTCCTTTACTTGTATATGTATATGTCACCTTCTAAATAAAATAGTCAATATTAGAATTGAGTACCACAAGCTAGTCCAATAAATATATTAAATTGAAAATATCCAGATTTAGGACTATAAAATCGTAGAGAAACTACATTCAATCCATGGTAATGCAACATGATGGGAATTTGAAACCTCCACACTCCCATGGTCCAATGGTAGTATTGATAATAACGACATTGTGAATCATTTAAAAGTATAGCTATAAATTTTTATCAATATACAAAGACTGTAATAATGTGATTTGATAACGTCAACGAAGACATTTACATTATTAGTTTTTAAAATAATGACACCTCACACTATAAGTGTACTGAATTTATTGATCACAATATCCAATTCTTCTCCATATATCAGTATCTCAAATATAAATAGATAGATCTTACTTACATGCAATTGTTTTGACTTTACAATTGATGTTTTCATAAAACATCCCAGTTCATGTATGTTTATGGGTACAAATAAGTCAAATAGAACTGTTCTATCTTATCATACAAATGTTAATGTTGAGCCTATCCTATTCCACCTAATAATCACCGATTATTAAAAAAATATAACTGATAGGGAATATCAATATATAGTGATGAAAATTCCATTATGGTTCAATACATTCTTTATTCTATGGTATTGACGAACCCCACATAAAACAACATGGTTTAGTAAAGGATCCTATTGGAAAATTAACAGAATCTATTTTAGAATTATTATGTGTTCCAAAATCATGATATTAGGCATATATATATGAATTATTTAATGAATTATATTTGAAATAATTCCCACAAGAATCAAATATACAACCTCTTTCATGTCTCCAACATGATCAATTTCTGCCAATGTAATCCTTTTAACCATACCCATAAAATCTATAATATACTAAAAAAATATTATGGATATAATTTATTAATTCAATCCCAAATCAATGATATGAATTTTCATGGATGCAATAGTGTCTACATTTATGAAGATATGAACTATAATAATACTCTTGGATGCAAACTCAGTCCCATAGAGGTTATCTTTCTTAAATATTATTATATTTTTTGTAGGTATTATTACTATTGTGTGTGTGGAGAATTTATTATTTAAAAATTCATTAAAATCCTCCAACATATCCTTTTTTTGGAATATTCTTTGAATGATAATTCGTATTACAGGATTTCAATATATTCCAACACATATTCGGGAAACATAATATCAATCTCAACCTGTATACAAATAAAATTTAAGATTCAATAAATATATATTATCCAGAAATAATATTTCATAGGTTCATAATCCCCAAAATAAAACTACTGGATTATATTTGTGTAATTATTTTTAATTATCTGCTTTCCTTGGTTAAAGATTTAAACTTTCTCTTTAAAACACATGAATAGATTGCACAATATTTTGTACAAGTTGTTCTTTATATTTTGTTTTTGGTGTAACCAAATTTTCTGTAGCTTCTAGCTAGTTCTATTTTATATATTAATAATAAAAAATAATTTATAAAACATTATTCAATGAAATGAACTCATGAAAAAAATTATAAAACGGTATAAAAATTTAATCACCATAAGAAACAACTAGTGTAACTAACATTGGAATGATAAAAAATTTATTCATTTTTCAGAAAACATCAATCATAAACTGAATAATGTATTCACTGTTGAAATTATATATACTATTTCATTCTATTCAATGATCATAAGCTAAACCCAGGATGATGTAATGATAACAGCTCTAAATTCATGCTAGAACAATTTAATTCGTGGATACCCTGATTATTTTATATTCAATACAAAAAAGATAGAATATATTTTTTGGAATAACTTCTATTTCCTGATAGTCATATTTCCATCCATGAATCCAAACTCAAGGAATGAACAAAAAATTATAACATTTAAAACATCCAAACCCTCATCATTGCCTTGTGATTGGGTGTATATGTTACTAGACAAAAGATACATCCATAGGACACCAAAAGTTGGGTATAAATGCCCAGGGATAAGTATAATATTGGTGAAATATTTTCCCTAGTGAACACATGACCTATTTAAAATAATTTATATAATAAAACACGAATAAATGTTATTTAAATGACTAATCTCATAACACAATGATGTATCAAAACATAAAAATATCAGAATAATGGTGTAAAATAAAATATTGGTTCATATATATTACTTGAAATTGAAATACATCAACTCCAAAGTGGCAGTGTGGCATGCCAATATATTGAAACACCATTTATCCAACAGAACTAAACAATCCACGATTTCAATGGTCTTTTAGAATAATTTCGGAAACATGGAAATTTATTATATCCTAGAACTATCTATAATAAAACACACCAAAGTGACCAAATCAGTGGATGCAAATTTCATAATGTAATATTTCTAAAAAAAACCCATCACACACCACTATGAAAATAATAATTTAGCACATTTAATATAAATAGTGGGTGAATATATTAATGTACTTTATCAATGGAAATTTTTTAATTCAATCTATTTATCTAAATATATCTTTCTACATTCTATTTCACTTTTTTTCTTGACAAACCAACTCTATGTACCATACCAAGACAACAATTAATTCCAAATGGAGATCCCAATTGTCATGTGAAGAAATATATCCTTCACAAAGTCATCAGTACTTGATATTTTATTACACAATTTGATTCTACACTAAGCTCCTAGTTTATTTCAATAAGGCCTCACACAATTTAATATGAACACATGCAACCATTCATTCCAATTACATAGTCAATATCAATTTGTTTCGATGAAAATTTTTAATTTTCAAAACTAAATCATTTGAAAACATTTAATAAATAATTTTATAATTATATTTCAAAACTACCCATTTAAAATAACACAAAAACAATTGGTTTTCACATAAACTAGTCAATTTATTTCTAATAAAATAACAATAAATCTTTTTTATAATTTAAGCCTGAATGTTCCAGAAAGTGGATTTCAATAAGAAAATTAGGACAAGTACTCTATGGGAAAACAATTTCCATAAAATGAAAAGGTATCTTCATTTAATATTTAATATTAGAACCATGATAGCTCTATTTAAGTGAACATATAATTTCAACACATATATTCCCAAATCATCATTTCTCTACCCAATAAAATAGTATGAGGATATATTTTCATCACCACATTCCATTAATGTGGAAAAACATGGTTGAAAATATGATAAAAATTATTTTTATTTCCATGTACAATCATTTTTATTATTTATATAAAATTCCATTCTCAACTTAAATATCATTGAAAAATAAATTCACCACCATGAATCAATATTTTAGAAAAGTCATCTTATAAAAAAATATTAATTCCCTAGAAAAAAATATAGTTCAAGAGATTTATATTAATATTAATTAAACTACATTTGTTACCCTATAAAATATAAGAAATAGGACTCATAGAATTACATGATTAATTTATTTATAATAAAAGTTTATTTTAATTCACAATAAATGGGAGAGGATGATCCTTGGGGAGAAAGGGATATCTTCGTCCACACCCCTTGCTATTGGGGAAGAAATGGTGTGAAATTTTGAGGAAGAAACATTTGTGGATGGGTGTGAAAAGGGTATTTTACCACATATTATGAGGATAATAGTTTGGCCACATGGGTATCAATGCTATTAACGAAACATGAAATTCCCTAGTTATATGAGTAACCTGAGCCACACGGTTTGTTTAGCAACCTGAACTTTTTTTAAAAATATGTGATAGCCAAGTGGTTTCTTCTATCTGATAGAGTTTAGGCCTTATATTCTCCTATGACCCCATTCATGGGTTTTAAACAATTCACTACCCTTAAACAGGTTGTATAATTATATGGAATGATAAGAAATTACTATGTGCCAACCTTAAACTATGCCCAAGATATCCTATTTACCCCTATTTTCTTATTTTAATTACATGGAACACTAATGATATAATCACTAATACCAAGAATAAATATTGGAAGGTCATAAGTAATGAATCATAAATAAATCATATATCATGATTCGTGAGATCATTTCAATGGCATAATTGATATATATTTTTACACACACTTAAGTATATAAAATCATTCCCTGAAATACATGGCACATTGAAAACATTTATGAAGGAGATTCATAGGGAATGTAAATAATAGTCAGGAAACACCATCATCCCCAGTTTTACTGAATTATTTACATTAGATTAGGTTATACAATCTTTAACTAGTGGTTCAAATCTGCTGATTATTTTTGCAATCATAGTAGTCAATGGTTCACATCCAAGACCATATTACTGGTAAATGTTCAATCCCAATATCATCTTAGTAGTCAAGGTTCAATCCTATTATCATCTTAGTAGTAAAGGTTCACTCCCAATACAATATTAAAAAATATATTCCCTTACTAAAATGGGTTCACTCTCCATTTCAACCATGTCTATCTCATGATATATAAATAATTATCCAATGAATTGGAGGGAAATATATGTCCCACCCATAACATAATGAAATCATACATATGTGTATCACATGATAATAAAAACCCATCATATCATATCCTATGAAGTCAAATGGGTATAATAATCATTTAAACGTATCACATCCTATAGAAATTGGATATTTTTTTCAATTATTTTATCATAGAATACACTCTGAAAGGAACCAAGTTTCATAAGTGTTTTGTCATCGTATATCTTATGTAAAAGTAATTGGTTAGGTAAAAAACAACATATCGAGAATAAACTATTAAAATATATAATGGGAATGGTTTCCTTAGATCATATCCCTAGTAAATCATAAAATATATCAAATTATGTCATATTACATGGATACTGATTTTGAAAGATAACTTGGGGCATTTCTAAAGTAAAATAACCCTTTTTAGGAAATTACTTTTTTATCCATAAAACTTATTTAAAATAAATTTCATTTAAAATTAAATAAAAAAAATATATAATAAGATTTAAAAATAATTTAAAACAATTTTCATGTAAAATATTCTTTTGGATTTGAAAATTACTTTTTCAGTCATAAAACATTTTTTATTTGTTTTGAAAATAACCATTAAAAGATATAAAGGATCATTTGAAAATCATTTTAGACACATTTTAAAAAAATAAATAAATTATCATTTAACATAGATGAAATTTTTTCATAAAATAGTTTGAAAACGTTTTTAGGAAACCAGGTTTTTGAAGAAAACATCATTTCAAATAAATGGAGAAATATTGTCTTCTTTTCTTAAAAATAGTTTCCAAATTATATTCAAAACAATGAAGTGGAAAAATGGTATAAATACTTCAATATACAATCAATAACTATAAGGGAAGATAAATATAGAAAATTCTTCAGATATGGATAACAATATTTCATGAATGGAATCATAATCACAAACAATACCTATAAACATAGATATTGTATCAATATAATTTTACCATTTTTCTATACATGAATCAAAATACCCATTAAATAAAAAAATTAAATAATAATTAATATATCATGACAGATTAATATTTTTCATATAAATGTTCAAATATTACTATATACTCCTCATTAAAGACTATAGGATCATAACAAAACATGTGTCTCAAAAAAGGTAAATTGGGAAAAAATTACCTTACCGATTTGCAAACTTTTGAACTGTACAACCATAGGAAAGAGAGGTTATCAAATGGATATTTACACAAACATAAAAATATTTATAATTATAATGGAATACATTCAGGGGATTTATGTACACCAAATAATGAAATGATTGTTGAAAATGCAATGGTCATAGAGAAATACAAGTGAGAGTAGATATCCCTTTATGACTTGAGAAAATTTTGAATCACGAGATCCATGAGAAAATAAAATAAATTGAAAATTTTGATATCATAAGTAAATAAAATTTACGATATAATGTGAATTATAGTAATATAAAAACCTCAAAACAAGAATAATTGTTTAATATACTATATATATCATAGAAATAAAAGTGAGCCGAGAAAACCCTTATGTTATGTCTTGAATTTACTTATAGATGTTCAAACATAAATTATAATAAATAAAATTTTATCTAAATCTACCATTAATCCAGATTATTATACATAATAATATATTTTATTTTATTATGACTCTATATTAATTGTTTGTTAACAATTCCTTATCAATGTTATTTTTTTGGGTAAGAACGGCTTTGGTTATCTTATATTTTTTGACTAGTTATTCTTCATCGTACTAATTGGGTCCAGATTTATTAATTAAATAATGTAAAATATTAAATAATTATAAATATATTAAATATTTTTTTATAATAATGAATAATAGATATAAATAAGAAATTGAGTGCACAATTTATGGAGGTAGTAGGATATAGCTACACATGAACGTTGTTTATGTTTTCTTCTCATATTGAAAGAAAGAAAGTGATATATATATATATATATATGAAATCAGTATATTAAAATTATTATTTCACATATATAATATAAATTTACTAAACCTATCCCTAATTCATTCAATATAAAGATTGATTGACGTACATCGCTTTGAGGAGGTGACAGTCAACATTTCCATAAATGATGTTATTGTATTCCCATAAAATGGATGAAATGAAGGTATGTGTTTTCTGAAAATTTCCTAAGAATTAATGAATCATATATATCATATAAAAACAGTACTTCTATCATTATTTTTATACTTTAATGGTATTAATGTATGAATAAACAACAACAGTTTGTGAGGCGGTAGTCAGTTGTACACACGAACAATGACTATGCATCCCCTTTGATGGGAGTGTGTATAGGTGTTTGTATAAAAATTAACATAAAATACCATAGAATATTTATTATATTGATTATATTATATGATCATGTAATAATAATAATGTAAAGTTTGGATTAATAAATAAACAAAAGTTTTTTTTGATGGTTGTTACCTCTCCTATGGGTATCTCCTTTTGGTTTTCACCAAAGGGATTCTTTGGTTGGATTTCATACCAAAGTGAAGCCTATATGATGAATCTATATATTTTAGAAGGATATATTGGTTTTTTTCTTTATCCAAATCGATTTAAACATGTACATAATATAGGGGTTTGATTTCCCTTTTATAGTGTAGTCGGAGGGACATTCTTGTAAATATTAAAATGTAAACACTATAGATAGGTATACCATGCATAATTTTCGTAAAATAATATTTAGTTTTTATAAAACGTTTTATATGATATATAATTCAATAAAATGGATTTCAGAAATGGGTCTAGGTTATTTGGCCACAAAAATTAATGTTTAACCACAAAGTAATCTTGTTTGGACCTTAATCACTATAATTAAATTTAATTACATTCAGTATTTTTATTGGTAAAAAAAACAGATTTCGTTACTATAAATTATAAATTCGTTTAAAATCAATTAATTAGTACATTCGGGAAGATTATTATCAGATTAATTTCTTAAATTAATTTAAAATTAATCCCGTATATGGGAAATGAAATCATTTTTTTAATGTGGAAGTGTTTAAAAGATATAAATGTTTTTTGTATCCAATTTTCAAGTGAAATTGATCTCATTGACCATAATTGGATAAAATATGGATAATTTGTATATTTAATATGTAAAAAAAACTAAAATATAAAAATACAATATAAATAGATTAGATGAAATAATATTTTTCAATTAAAATTTAGTGTATTCTTACTATTCCTCATAAAAGTAAATATCACTGAAGAATAACAAGAATTTACGAAAATTAAATTTGGATTTTACAATTTAAAAAATGATTTTTATTTTTTAAAATATAATTTTTAAAAAAAATAAAAAATTATTTTTATATTATGTGTTAAAATAAAAAGAGGTAAAAAACGTTTTATAAAAAATGCATTTTAAGCATTAAATTGGATTTACCCTCATCTCGTGTCTTGAAAAAACATAATAAGAATGTCAAAATATTTATCAAATATATATTATATCCATTAAAATAAAAATAATTCATTAAAAATAGTTTCATATATTTAATTAGGTAAAAGAGTTTTGATCAAAATAGTTTCTCTGAAAATGATTTCCCTATATTTTAAAAAGGGTTTTTTTCATTTATAGTTAATTTGATGCTTAATATTTCCTTGAATATACCTTTGTAAACTATATTTTCATAATTTAGTTAATAATATTCATAAATTCCATTCCAAATTCTTGGTGAAAATTATAATAATATTTTAATAATATTATTAATTGTATGTTTTATTTTGGGTAAATGAGGTCTTCTGTGGCACAAAAGTTTTCAAAGGGACTCAGAATTATGTTCAACACAATACAAACATAGTGTTATGTATACCACAACCTAATAAATGTGTCCTTTTTAGAGAAATATCAACCTGGTCATTCATTCCAAGCAAAACTAACATGGTTCTTTCATATAACTTAAGCTATATTCATTTTTGTGTGAAATGAAAAACATCAAAAAGAAATTATTTTGAAAATTAAATTTCACAAAATCATGATGTGTTACATTATTCCCCAATTAAAAATAATTTCCCCCACTAAATTATTAGGTGTTATCAATGTTTTTATACTTTAATGTTATTTTCAAAAAAAATACACAATATAAAATTAAATAATAAAAGTGACATTAAAAACGGAAACATGAAAATATAAATGTTACCCAAAGTAACTCATAACTAGGTTTCGATAATGGATAACATAGGTGGAAAGTGAAAACATTTAAATTGAAGAGAAATATGTACATCGTGTTTTTATGGAGAGTGATATAAAACATTTATAAGTAAAATTGGATTATCTAAATAAATTAGATGAGCACAAAACCATTACTCTATAATGACCTACAGGTTATATAATTAATTAGAAACGAATGTACACATAAATTTTTCCCATGTAATTTTCTTAGAGTTGAATAATTTTCACAAGGATATATTCTTACATGAATTAATTCCATTTCATGTTCACAATCTCACCCTTTGTTTCTGTGTTGACCAATTTTTAACAATCTCATTTAGTCTAAAAATTAAGATGAATTTATTATTCCAAATAATGTAATGGAACATAAGATCCATATATAGAATGATAATTCATTCCATCTGTATTTAGTTATCATCAAAAAAATATTGATTTCATCTGATTTCCAATATACATAAATCTTCATATGGTTAGATAATACCTTAATCTATCAAACATCATCCAAATTTCAACTCCAACCATTCATTAAATGATTGATATTTTCACCATTTTTAATGTTTAAAATAAAAAACTATAGAAATAAAGTCAGTAATCGGATTTACATTGATCCCGTATACATTAAATAGTATCTATTCTAATTCACATTCATAACATATGAATATCGTTATCATGTATACAATTGAAAAATGGAAATAACATTAATTATCATAAAACCATTTTAAAAAATCCTGCATTCTTATTCCAAATATTTTTGGATATATTCCTTAAATAAAACATGTTGTAAAATTTATTAATGTTATCATAGAAAACATTTTCCAAAAATCCTTAATCCATTATAAGTAAATATTTTTATTCCAATTTACTTATTCGTACCTAAGATATCATTATCCAAACATAATTATCTCAATATCAGAAACATATTAAGTGTTATCTTTCCCATTATCATGTGTTTTCTATGAATATTACATTTCAATTAAATAACTATTCATTTCCATCAAAAATATTAAACATATTATTGAAATTCATTTTCAAAAAATATAAACTAAAAAATGCATATATATTACATAATTTAAAATTATGGAATCAAAATACATAAACACTTAAATTATCCCACTTCATTTTTATCCATTAGCATGTCTACCTATTCTTATTACTTATCACCTATTTCCATTCACATCTAACATGTAATCTCATTATCATCTGCAACATAACCCTTACAAGTATCACACTTCTAATTCTATTTGTGATATTTCAACTTAGGAAAAAAATTTGTATAAATCCATTTCTTTCTATATATAGATAATTTAAAATTTGATAGTACATTGGAGAGGCCGACATTCTCATCGATTGTGTTAATTAATATTTTATTTTTTCCTTTCGTATTTACTCAAGTTGTGTCATTCTTTTCAATATTCAAAAAATATTCATATTTTTATATGAAATTGAATTGGGTTATTCTTAATACATTCTCAAAATGTAGGAAACAAACCCATAATTCTTCTATGGAATCCATTACCATAATTCTTAGTGAACTCATTCCCTATATTAATTGGCGATTCTATGTGTTGATTACAGTCATGTTATATGAAAACTGATTACAAATGACCTAATATTCATTTATTCCAGTTATCATCCCATTTGACTTCACATAAGAAAATTTCTAGTTACATTAAATGTTAACCGATATTTTTTTGGTTCCTACCATTTAGTAAAATAGGAAATAATACTTTCAAATACACATATCATAGTATAAAACCACATAACCATTAAAAATCACTTATATTATGTCTAATTTATGAAAAATTCATTATTTTATGACACATTACACTAATCCTTAGAGACATACCTAGAAACATTATTAATAATATCCCAAGTGATCTTACAAAATTATTCCCATTCTAGTTTACCATGGAAGACGAAACCACTAATTTTATATCAACTATAGGGACGACTTCTTAACATACATGTATATTACATCTTTTAAGAAAAATATTCATCATATTAAAATGGTTCATGTGTGAGGACAATAATATATTCATGTATTTGAAAATTTGAACACATTATTCTGATTTGGTGAAAGATCATCAATATCTCCAATAAATTTATTCCCCTTTAATAATCCTATATAAAACAATCATTCATGGCCTAGGGAAAGAAAACGTAAGAAATTATGATCTCCGATGATCAGTAAAAGTATTAATTAAAGAGATACATAATCATTACATGAACATAAGGTTATTAGAACAAGAGTAGAACATTTGATGATCATACACAACATTCAAATATCATAATCATTAGTCAAGACACAAAGAATGTAAGTTCATAATTCAATAATCATGCTGGAAAAAAGAGCATGATTCATGAGATCATTTCAATTGTATAATACATATACTTGTGGCATTAACATATTAATATAAAATAATTCCATATAAGTCAACACATAATGACAAAACATATTATTGAATTCTTGGGGGATAACCCTACAAAGAAGTATACACAACCACCCCTAGTAATAGACCATTCAATATAGTGGAGAATGATAGACCTTTTTCCCATAGTAGGTCAAGAACACCAACTTTTGTTTTATATTAGTCATAAAGGATCACTCTCAAAAAACATCTTAATAGTCAATGACCAATCCCAAGACCATATAACTTGTAAATATTAACTCTTATGACCATCATACTAGTTAAATATCACTACCAATATCATATTAGTGGACAAAGTATCTTACATAACCTGTTTCACTCTACATTTTGACCAATTCTGTCCCACAACATTTAAATCATTACCAAATAAACTTTTAGGAGATATAGGTCCCACTCGTCACATAATGAAATCACAATTACATGTTCTATATGGCCATAAAAACATGTTATATCATAACCCTTGAAATTAAATGGTTATTACAATCATTCCATCCTATCAAAACTGTTGAAACAGATATATGTTCTACAATCATTTAATCAAATAAATATCAGTGAAACAAAGTGGGTTTCATAAGTGTTTTATCATGGTATAACCCATGGAAATAAAAAAGGATTCATACCCAACATGAAATATTAAACATAAACCATAAAAAAGATAATGAGAATGGTTTCTTTATATCACATCCACAATAAATCATAAACTATATCAAATTATGTCGTCTTAGTTGTAGAAGGATTTTCAACGATAACAAGAATAATTTCTTATGTAAAATAATGTTATAAGGAAAAAAAATAAAAAAAAATTTCAATGAATATATATTTTCAAATAAATAATATAAGATATAAATACTCAATTAAAACATTACATATTGAAAACCTACTTTCTGATTTTAAAAAAAATTCTAAAATCATAAAACACTTTGACACCGTTTTTATTAGAAAATAAACATTAAAATTTATAAAGAACAATTATAAATTTAATTTTTTTAGAATATTTTTTTAAATAATTTTACATGAAAATTATAATTACATTTCCCTTAAAAACATTTTAATTTTTTTTAAAAAAATATAGTTATTGAATAAAACGATTCACAAACAGATAGATAAATAAGGTTATATTTTCTTAAAACACATTTTTAATTACATTAACTGCCGAAGAATTAAAAAATGGTATAGATAAATCAATATATAACTAACAATAATAGGATAATAATAATCATGATAATTCATGATATATGGATTATAATATTTCATCAATGAAAACATAATCATAAACAATCTTGAAAAACTATGAGATTGGGCCAATAAACTCTTACCATTTTAGTAACATTGAATCTAAATCCCAATGAAATAATTACATTATATTAACATTAAATCATCATTAAATTTGGATATTCATGATTAAAAATTTCAATGTATAGTTTATACAACTTGTAATAGAATATATGTTCATAACAAATCATGTGTCACCCATAAGGTAATTTGGGAAGAAATTACCTTACCTAAATAGAAACTTTTTAACTATAAAACCACATGATAGAGGGATAGTAAAATAAATACTAAAATATCGATAATTGTTTTTATAATAATAGTCTAATACATTCTTTGGATGTATATACCCCACACAAAATAAACGAGTGATGAATATGACAGAGTTATCACCGAAATAAATATAATTATTAATTCATGAGATCCATCAAAAAATAACACAAATTTTTATTTTATTATATTTAAAAAATGATATTAATTATATTAAATATCATATGGTATTTTTTACAACAATCAACGAGAATGATTGGTGAATATAGCATCCATCTATTAAAAATAAATGTGAGTCGATAAAGCCATTACCTAAAGACATGAATTTCATCAAACACAGTCCAACATCCTCTATCATAAATATAAATTTATTATAAATCTTACATACACCAATATTATTCTACATCATACCGTATATTATTAAATTATGACTTTATATTAACCACATATTAACAATTTCATATAAATGTAATTTTTTGGGTAATAACACAATTGTTATTCATATATATTTTTACTTGTTATTATTCATCAGCTTACATGGACCATGATATAATTATTTACATAATTTAAAATAAGATATAAATAACATATATATTTATATATATTTATATATAATAATATTTAAAATATATGAATATAAAATGGAGTACACCATTAACGGAAACGATATTCCATACATATGCATGGATCCGAATTCTGTTTTCTTATCCTATAGAAAAAAAAAAGAAATTAAATGAAAAAATTTATATATATTATAAATAAAATAGATTTATTATTTCATATATATCATATAATTTGACTAAACCCATCCTTAATACATTTCATGTATACAATGAATGAATCACATCGCATTGGGGAGGTTTTAGTCCAGACGTCCACACATGATGATATTGTATTCCCACAAAATGGAAATCCTGAAGGTATGTGTTATATAATATCAAAATAATCATAAAATAATCATAAATATTATATATATAATATAAAAATATTAATTAAATAATTATTACCAACCATTAAATGTTGTAATGGATGAAAAAACAACTTCAATTCGTGAGGGCTTAGTCTGTTATACACACGAATGATGATTGTGTATCCCATTTTGTGGAAGTGTGTTAGGTTTAGGTAAAAAACTAAAATAAAAATATATCTATATATTGTAAAAAATATAGTAATTAAATAATCATTTAAAATTAATAATTGATGGGATGGTGAAAGAAAGAAAACAAAAGTTCTTATGGAATGATGTTTCCTCTTCTTTGGGTATCTCATTTTGGTTTCCCAGAAATGGATTCCTTGTTTATATTTATAACCAATCTGAGACAGCTAGGATGAAGGGAGTGAAGATGCTAGGATATTTTTTTGGATTTGTATTTATAAAATGATTAATTTTTGTGAATATTTTAGGAGAAAATATTTACATTTTATAGAGGAGGAGTGACATTATGGTAAATATAAAAGTTAAATATTATTTAGAGGTATCTATTACATAATGTTCTTCCAATCATAATTAATATTTTATAAAATAGTGTATAATTCCGAAATATGGTCGTAATGTCTTTTTTTCATGTTTCTAGGTTATTTTCCCCCTTAAATTAATGTTCAACTACTAAGTAGCCTTGTTTTTTTCATTAATCATTGTAAACAAAATTTAAATAATTTCCCAAAAATCAAGATAAAAAACTTATTAAATCACAATTTAAATTATAAATTATGATGATTAAAATTATGGAATACGTTTTTACAAATTCTAATATAAAATTTTATTTAATTGATTTTAAAAATAATCTCATAGATAGGATGAGACAACGAGGTTTTAAAGTTAAAAAGATAAAAATATTGAGATGCTTTTATATCTAATTTGAATGTGAAATTAGTTCTAATGACAAAACATATTTTAATTAATTTAACATTTATCTATTTATTCATTAAAAACAAAACAAAACAAAATATATCTATATAAATTAATTTTATGAGAAATATGTTCTTAATAATAATTATTGTTGTTTGATAAAAATAGTTTTCTATTTAATGATTTTCTTGTAATTTTTTATGGGTTTTATTTTTATTTCTTGTAAATAAGTCAGAAAATAATTATTCTTATAAAAATTTGTAATCCATTTTTTCAGAATCTAAATATTCATTGTCATAACCCTCATTTAAGTGACTTGGTGTAAATAATAATAATATTTTAGAAATAATATTAATAAAATAGTTTATTTTGGTAAGACTAGGTCATTCATGTCTTGAAAATTAACGAAGAAACTATTATTTCTTTATTAAATAAGACAAACATAGTGTTGTGCGTCTTAAAATATAATCTAAGTGTTTTTTATAGTGTCATATATATTAGGAGTTGTGTTTAAAGAATAAAATATTGGATCTTTCCTATAAAAGAAGATATATTCAGTGTGGTAAGAAAAGAAAAACATAAAAATGTAAAATTAGTTTAAATATAAAAATTTAACATAATATCAGGGTGTTAAATGGAATAATCTCAATATGCATATTAAAATGGAGTTAAATACAATTAAAATGAATTTTTCCTTGTAAAAAGTGTGGGTTTTATAGTTTCCCCACCGTATAATAACTCATCCTCAATACACACACCCCTTAATCAGTACGAATCCTTGTAAAAAAGCTTTTTCAACTAGGCCCACATGTTAGAATCCATATCATATGGTTTCCCACGAAAACTTCCATGATACAACAATACATGGACCAATTGTATGATCATACGCTGAATATAAATCTCATTATGATTCACCACATAAATCAGATACTCTATAAAGGTACCATCATTTTCAAGATAAACATTATCAACATAAATCACAAGAAAATAAATAGGGTGATACTAACAAATCAATGACACTTGTTCAAATTTTTTTTATAACATCATACATATGATAAAGATAAAAAAGATTTTATACATGTCTTATCTCCTCCCTATAACTAATGACCACACCTGTCTATCAGCCAACATTCCATATTTCTAGAGTTGATGTTTACCAAATATCACCGATAATCAAAGAATACATAGTCACCCACTATAATCTAAAGTAGTCAACGAAATAAATATTTTTATAAATTTTTTCTATTATGGGAAAAAGCCTCACAATTCTAGATAAACTACACCAACCACAAAATATTTTATATAGTAATATGTCCAAAAAACCAAGATTCTTTATATTATATCTATCTCAATGGTGAGAAACATTGTTTATTAAAGATCATTTTATAGGTTTATATCTAAATAGTTTCTTCAGGTCTATTGTAATAGGCTAAATCTAAAAGAACTATATATTTCTCTCATATTCCTCTATATTTGATGTTTTATTCTCATAAAAATCCCCCTAACACAAAGGTTGTACATTTCAATTTCTCATCCATCTATGTATGAAAATTAATAATTAACACAATCTGAGTGCCCAAATCATTTTTCTATGATAACCATAATAGTAATGAAATTTGATGGTAATTATCTAAAAAAATACTCTAATCCACCTCATGAAAATTACCTATCTCTTGAAGATATAATTCTCCCATATTACTAATGATGAAATTCTCCTTGATTATAAAGAAATTGGATACCATTTACATTTGATCTAAAATTACCCATATTACATCCTTATTTTAAGTATTCCTCATAAACTTACCAAAAAAATACATTGTAATGTCATCCCACTACAATTACATAATGGAAATTTTCTATAATAGAACCGCATGTGACTGATACATGGCCTTCACATACTAACATGATTAGCATCACATCCTGAAACATATGATTTCCATCTTCGATCCCAACCACCAATTCATTCTATAGAGTTTGTGATTCATTTTGATCAATCCAAGGTTAACCAAACACTTCACGGGGTTGAACTCCCATATCATCTCATCAAGAATACAACTATGCACAATAACAATACTATGGACATGTATGTTCTCATCATAATTGATATTCCAATCAAAGGGTAGCTTAATAAATGATATTTACCCACAATTACAAGTGTTCTAGATCCACAGACACCTTTCCTTGATACATGCCAGAAGAGGGGGGTCAATCGATAATGATACATGTGTTATCTTCTACTCCTCCTCCAAAACAACTACTAAAATCTCAGTATGAAAATTCATAATCTTCCACTAATAACTAGACTACTGGACTGCTTGTGTTTGTGTCGTCCAAATTATATAATAAGAAAAACTATAAAAATTTCCAATAGAATACGTGAACCCAATAACAAACCATTACATATTCTCAACCCATTTTAACTACATATGATTTATATCATACAAATAAATGAAAAATTTAAACATCGTATATGCATCACAATGAATAATATTATTACCAAAAACATAATGCTTCCAACATATCATTACATAAACCACAATGGGTAACTTGAGATCATCGGTTGATATTTTCATTCATGAGGCCTAAAAAATCTAGGTCCATAAATAAAAAAATTGATCTACCTCCATCAAAAATGAACCATGTACGATCATATATAAACCAAAAAATATAGTATACCCTCCCATCCAAATTGAGGTAATAAAAAAATTGGAACAATGTTCATATGTTTAATTAACTCCTAGACTAAAGTATCACATTCAATATACAACTAAAATATTATACACATCTGATTTATGTCTAAGAAGAGTGATTTCAATAAAGAAACATTGTTGATGAACATTTAGTAATAACCAATCAAACCCAATAAGTTCAGGATATTTAGCATTCCTTGTTTTCTCCTCAGACAAAACCACTTGTACCATAATGGGGACCACTAAACCCTGTTCCTATGAGATGATGGGACCCAATAAATGTTTGTTATTTTACAATAAATAACACATTGATTTCTTGATGTATATAGGATTCTATCATAGTGTACTTTGGTGATGTGAAGTTGTTTCTCATCATCATTATTCGTATGGGAGTACAAAAAAATTTATCAATGAAGAAGGCCACAAAATATTCCAGTTATATTGGTGAGATCTAGTTAATTAAAACCATCATAACAAGTATAAGGTTTGTTATCCCAAACAATATTTCCAAAAATTCATAAAATCAGAACTATTTTTGAAACTAGTGTGCACTATATCAGATGGCCTTACTCTCAATAAATGATTCTATGATATCATATCTATCATTGAGAACAAAAAATAACCCATAATATGGTCATAAAATATCATCAATGCATAGATGTGGATAATAATTCTTAATCATCATCTAGGATAACTTATGGTTATCAAAAAAATGTTGGGATTTGTAATCCTTCATGGAAAATAACCCTATAGATCCCCAAATCTGTGTTCTCATAAGGAAAAACCATTAATTCTACATCTCTTTTATATAAATCATATGCTCTTCTAACACTTCTTCATCAATTTTTTATTAATAGAAACTGTCACATCCTCACATATCAATTAATTCATGAACTCAACATCGAACTCATTTGGAAACAATGAAATCCACTCATCTAAAAATGGATCCACGTTAATGAAAATGAATCATTATCTACTACCCCATAATCATTATTAAGTCTCACCAACTCATCTTTTAGTACACCCGTCCTTCTAAATACTAGTCCTACTGAAAATTCCTAAATATACCATAGTCCATGTTTAATAGAATTATAACTCTAAAGATATATGAAAAATACCATTCAAAGGAAAAAATAAATATAAGACTGATATGTTATCAACTTTTCCATTCACAATATCTTATCAAAATATGAAATCCCAAGTATTTAAATTTCCAATATAATACAGTATACACCATTATCTAGCGAACTCTCTATTCAATTACAAATACCCTATAAACTCACCCACAATACTGTATCAATTGATATAACCCAATACATGAACTCCATTTTCAGAACTATACCAATAGAAAACAAATAAATTATAAGTGAATGTGAATCTATGGATTAAAATTGGGATCAAAAAAGAATATAATATATAAGAATCCATCCTCAGAATTTTTTCTTCCTAGTCTCACAACTGATAGTTGTTAGCTGAATAACTTGTAGCTGACCTATTCCACTGGCTGAGACTCCTATTTGAGTCCCATGAATTATATTACTATATGATATATAATATCTTTTATTTAAGTACCACAACCCCCACCATGACTGTTATGGTTAGTGGAACTATAACTACCTAACTAAAATGATGTAGAATAACCCATGTTGGATCAATATATTTGAATATGTAATATATCACATCCCATATATTGAGATTTTATATAGAACCTCTGTATTTTAACCATAGTATAGAAGGCTAAAAACTCCATTTGTGGTCATTGAAACATATTACATATGTAAAATAGTTTGTAAAAATTATATTAGACCACATGAATAATTCATTTATAGCATTTTCCAATGACTTGGATTCCCTATCTGCAATCCCATTTTCATAATTTCTCATAATGATGCTTCGAATAATTGGATGAAACACCACAATGTCAACCAAGTGAAACCACATTTGCACCACATGAACCATCCTCTAAATCCTCATCACAAATGATAGAGTAATTTATAGCATCATTGAAATTGTGTATCAAAATGATATTCCCTTTTAATATAATATCACATTTTATCCTATCCAAACATTTCTTTACCTTTTTTGAATAATGTCCTTATATAATTGGGGAACAATAACACAAGTTAGTGTGGAAAAAACATAATATATTACTAAAATTTTCCCATTAGTTAAAATTCATGAACTCTAAATCCTTATCATCTTATTTTTTTCATGTGGCTTAAATTCTCAGATAACATCCCATAATATTTCATCCATACTATGCCATATGACTTCTCTTACAAGACCTGAATACCGCAATAATGCTTAAATATTCCTCATAATATATATGACTCCGTCTTGAAATTATTCACCAGCTATATTACTATGTAGTCTAGTATTTTTTGGACATACTCTATCCATAACTTAACCACCTTAGGTCTTCCAACTTCAACAAAATATAGAAGTTTTTGCGGCTAAAAATACCTCATCGGATCAAAAATACTCGAAACTGCTCACCTATAGTCTCTCTCAATAAAATTCAAAAAAAGTGATGTTTTCATGAAATCTCTCTTTTTCCTATTTCATAGACCAATCTTGGGTTCTTATCCCTGAACTGGAAGATAATTCTCAACAACTTCCTCCAGTAGCCTTACCCTAAAATTTCATCATGGTGGAAGCATTCAACAATTTCAAATTGACATTTCATGGAATATAATAAGTCATTTAACCATTATACAACATAGTGGTAAAAACTAAATGGTTTTAAAAAGAAACCACATATACCTTCCAAATATCACAACCAAATGACCAAAACTACCCTAAATAACCATATTTAGGACCATAAATATTATAGGGAAACCAAAAATCCCAATCTCAGATATCGAATTAGAAACTTGATGCACTAATTTAATATTAATTGAATTTATAAGTAGTTCAAACATAATAATGGGGATCTATTTTACCAATTTCAACAATTCATCTTATCAATTAATGAAACATATCCACATTTATTAGGATAAACGTTTTGAAATCACCAAATAATCCAAAAAAATTATTACCCATAACCCTCAAGATATTCTATGTGTTCTGAACATGATGTATGTCATGTAAATCCCTATGTACCGAAAATGATGAATTTATATGAATTCTATTCTATGTTGGACCATTTTTACTACATGAAAATCAATAAATTCCCATAAAATTTGATTCAACCAATGTTAAAAAACATCTAACAATAAAAATGATCATAAAGAACAATAATCACATTACAAGGAACTTGTGCTTTCCATTATAAATAGGTTAGTGACTCTATTTAAAGTGATTGGAAATAAAGACTAACTATTCATATTTCCATTTCTACCATTCAAGACCTATAATGTTGCATTAATGAAAATACGTCGATAAAAATGTTAGAAATCCTAACCTGGAAACATGTAAAATGATGCTTCAAGATTGTTCTCCACATTACCTCACACATGATTCACATTATGATGTGGTCTTCTAAATACTAGTGGGTTTTATTTTTATACATGTGGATACAATTACCTCTTTTCAAGAGTAATGTAATGTCTTAAATATAGATAATAATATCATGAAATATTAAT
Organism: Viscum album; assembly: GCA_963277665.1. Taxonomy (NCBI): domain Eukaryota; kingdom Viridiplantae; phylum Streptophyta; class Magnoliopsida; order Santalales; family Viscaceae; genus Viscum; species Viscum album. The sequence goes on along the minus strand of OY728129.1, from coordinate 879,505,266 downwards.
AATTACCAATACCCACATAACACATTCCCAAACCGGGTAAGTGTCAACACATGATATAATAAACACATTGCTTGTTAAGATAGTCTACAGTGTCGGTGAATGTACCAAATAAAGAAAAAATGAAATCTCCAATGTTGGGTCCCTTCATATCAACCATATAGAATAATGACTTTAACCATGTCTAGTTCTAAAACAATAAGATCTACTCCATTGCAGAAGGATTCCTATTCAGGGTGTTATTATAACTCAGTAGGAGACCACCAATGATTTATTAAGTGATATATTTTCTGATTAAAAAGTATAAACGAGTTTGTTATAATAATAAGTATATAAAAAGAAAGATAAAATTATATAATTTAACTAATTACCAAATATCCTCATAGGCCTCTCAATCTAAAAGTCTAGTTTATATACTCAAGTGGTTAACACCTTGCATAAAATTAAATGGGGGTTTAATTAAAATTTAATTATTGATAAAAAATAGTTCCTTCCAACTAGACACATCATGTCAAGATAAATTCCATGAATTTTCTTTTTTGGACCCCAACTCAAGAGTCTGAGGTACTATATCATAATCCCATGACAAAAATATATAAATCCATGTTTATCCATAACAATCCATGGGTATATAGTTATATGTTGAACCTCCTAAACCAAAGAGTATAAAATCCATGTCCATCCTCAAGCTCATATTAAAAAATATCCTTACCATGGAACGCTATTCAAGGTAAATCAACCACTAAAACTAATTAAAAATTTATATATAAAACACAATTTTTGTGATATTTATAAGAAAAAAATACACAAATTTATTATCCTATACAACAGATGAAAGTGGACTCGTAAAGTTAGTTGGGGATTTTATTCACACTAACACACAATTTAATCCCCAATGAAATTTGGGAGAATGATCCATGGGTATGTAGGAATCCCCTTGTTCACACCCATTGCTACTAGGGATGAAAATGGGTATATAATGGGGGACGAAATATTAATTTTTATGTGGGAAAACATATTATTTTTCACAAATTTTATGAGAATCATGGTTTGGAAACATGGTTTTCCAAACCATTCCCCATCTATGTATTTCTCTCAAACTCTAAAGAAATAAATCTACATGGTTTTCTTGGCTGCCCATATGGTTTATAATCTATGTGTTAGATATGATATTTCATTCCTATAATGGGTTTAGGATACATGGTCTTTGGGACACCATGCATTATTTTCAATCTATGATGCCTCCCACATGGCCACACGATTGTAGAACATAGTTATAACTAACCATAAACAATCCATTAACCATTCAATTGATTTTATATTTCCCTCCATCATGTATAGTGCCCTTGTGACACTCCCAATACCTTCTCAAACCCCTATGAGAATATAATTAACAACTATTAAGGGGAGTCTACTAAAATATTAATGAAAACATACATTATAAAATGTTGGGATCTTATATTATTAAGTATTTTATTACTATTTAGTATGAAAAAACAAGAAAACATACAAATATTATACATTATTTTGTAGGATTAATAATTAAATCTTTCAATTATTCAAACTCTTAAAATATAATGGATGAGTAGCTTTGGATAGTTAATACATAAGTATCTAATTTTACAATCCAACATACATTTCTTCACAAATATTTCCTGAAATTTTTTTCCATTAGATATCATACATAATAATATTCAATATTATGTGGTGAAATTTAAAACATTAGAAAAGTGTGATCTAAAATACTCAATAAGATGGTTATTGCATTAATGAGTCAAAAATTAAATGTATTTAAATCATAGCCATATTAGGAACATCATGATATGAGAAATGACATGATTAATGGAATAATTGTTTTTTTAAAAAATAATTATAATAATAGACCATAGAATATAATTTTACGATCATAAAACATTGATTACTAAATCCTAAAAAATTATTTATATAAGATGCAATATAATCTTATATGATGATTTCTGAACCCTTATTACATAAAATAGGCATGTGTAACATTCATATAAATATGAATTCATAAAATATATCAATGAAATATAACAAGACTATCATGACATAATAATTTAAAATCAATACGCATGTTAAATAACATAGAACACTGAGAAACATTACCAACATCCGAAAACAAAATATACTAGGAACCATAAACCATATCCTCTTTTAATTTCCTAAGATGTAAAGAATTACCCAATGTATTAAAGGTAAATACTATTCTGGAATAACATATTACATAATGATAAATAAATAAATTTTCAAATCCCACAATAATATTTATTAATTAATAAAAATATAAAAAATATAAAATATAAAATAATAACATTGAATTTAATAGTGTATGAGTCAAAAAAACAATGCTTAAATATCCCATAAAATATATTTATTTTTATTCAATCTTTTTGATCACTTGCAGAACACACAACCTCGAGTAATAAGTAATTGTGATATAACATGCAATTATAATCCAGAATTTAAATAGTTAATTATTAATAATAATAACTAAATAATGAATATTATGGTTACCTATTTATTATAAATAAAATAAAAATCATTTGAAATAAAAATATATGTTTTCTGAAAAATTAAATTTCTTTGAAAGAAGGTTTAATTGCATTTTCTTTTCATAATTTAAAAATATTTTCTACTACCTATTGAAATCATATTTGATAAAATGAAATAATTTTTTGAAATCATAATATCAAAATTATCTTAGTCTTCTTTTTTTGGATTTCTAGGAAAGGTTTCAGTTTTTTATGAATAAAATCAAATAAGCAATTTTAATTAAAAATTTAAAATTACCATAAAAAATATATATGGTTAAATTATTTTTTAAATTTTTTTTAATATAATATAAGTTCAAATATATTTCCATTAATCTAATTAATGTAATTATAATCGTTTCCATATTCAATTTAATATTTAAAATTTTACACTTTTGAATTGATTTTCTTTAGAAAAATATTTTATCGTCTAATTACGGATAAATTTTAAATTAAAAATTTCCACTTATACAAGTGGAATTTAGTAAAATGGATTACATATTTTGAATTAGAATAATTTATATTCTATAATAAGTTCAAATTATATTTTGAGCATAATGAATAATAATCCTAAAAAATGAATATTTACCATGGTTAAGAAAAAAATGGACTTATCAAGGGGATAGACTAAAATGACAAGGGCTAAAATAGAATAAAAGGTTTTATGAAATATATAATATTTCTATAGTTTGACCCAATTATACATGTGGATCAATAATAATATACTATGAAACCTTATTGATGGGAAAAACGTCTATAAAACATTTATCCTTTAAAAAATTTCAAATTTTCCACCCACCTAACTTAAAAAATACCACCCATATCATATATTTTTCGTATAATAAAACCATATTGGTTAATAAAATAACATGAAAAATATCATCCAAAATTCATTGAACTCATCTTATATGACAATGTTTTCTCATAAACCTATACTTGGAAGGGGTTTCTACAAACCCAAGGCGGTTATCCAAAGAATTGGTAAAAATATTCAACTATCATTTTTTATACCGTCCAAAACCTAATTAAATTGTGATTATAACATTATGATATAATAAAATCAGTATACTCAACATAAATATTTGTTTTTATGTGTGGTTATTACCTAAAATCATCAACAATTCAATAAAATGGGTTATGCGGTCAGTATTTATTTGTACGACAGACTACCGCCTTGCGAAAAGATATCCTTGGATTTTCTGTTACCACATTTGATGGTTGGGTATGATAATAAATTTAATATATATATATATATATAATATGTAAAAAAATTATACCTATATATTAATTATATAATATATAAATTTATTATATTCCATTCCATAGGGGGATATGATAACTTCTCTCCTTTGTATGGCTTACAACCGCCTCATGAAGCGATGTGATTCATTTTTCACTAACACTTTACATGGAAGGTGATAAATATAAATATAATTAATATATATGATATAAATGACATAATTATTATACTACTAAAATATTTATTATTACGAAAACATAATATTTCAATTTCATTCTTACCTTTTCACTCACTAAATGATGATAGAAACATTCATGTAACTATAGACTATCGCCTTTGTGAAATGATGTGACTCCCATTTCATCAACACAGTTCATGACTGTTATATATAAGTATATTTGAAAAAAAATTATTTATGATATTATAATCATTTCGTAATGATATAATATTACTTACCACCATTCCATAATCACTGTTGAAAAAAAATGATACCCATGCGTCTCCATGAAAATAACATACGTCCTTTAAAAGAAAATCATCCATGATTGGTATTAAAATTATATTGTATGTATAAATGTGAATTTTTTTATGATTATAATAATTTATATGATGTAACTATATTATATGTGCAATAACTAGATCATTCATGATAAATCATGAATGAGGAAACAAGGGAGTTAACACTCAAAAATATTAAAATACTGATAGATTATTAACGAACGATTATTAAGATGTTATAATGTATCATATATAATTTTATAAATATCAATATGAATTTTGTATAAGATAATAAAATTATTAAAACTTATATAAATGAGGTTAAATCGAATTCAACCAATAAAATCATTTGGTATTATACTTAATCGAAATTTCTTTTCATTGAGGCATATTATAATGTAATTCAAAAAATTTATTTTATATAGTGTATAAAATTCAAATTTTATATGTAATATCCTGAATAATTCATACAACATGGTATATTAAGTTTATATTTCAATTATTATATCCAATTAGACATGACATAAAAATTACCATGTTGTAAAGAATATAATAGCTTGATTTATTTTCATTGTTAAATTTTACTTATTCATCATATTTGATATTCTATGATTATTTGATATTCTTTGATTATTTTATACAGAAATGTTATAATTTTTGTGATGGCCTATTTAAAAATCACATTTTAATTAATATAGTTTAACATTGAATCTTCATTGAGGAAAATGTTTAGATAACTATAATATAAAACCATTTAATTTTATCTCCTCAGGTAATTAATGATGATTTCAACTAATAGTGTCATTCTCCCACACTTTGGTACATAAAATAATTGTGATTTTTTTTAAATATCCTTCACGTATCTCTCTCATTGGATGGAAATATATTTTTATCCAAATCCATATTCCCTAAAAATATTTTCAATAATTTATTTTCCATTTTTCAAAAAGATATAATAATTTATCTTATTACCATTTTTATTTATAATTTTTTTAGATGAATATTTATGTTGCTTTCAAAATAATGAACAATATGTTTTTATCAGAATAGTAAGAGGAATATTTTTTTTAATATGTATATAATATAATAATTTATTTTTACATATACCACTCATTTTTTTTAAAACATACATGGTATGTTTACACGGTTATTTAAAAAAAATTCCAATTGTTTTTGATTCGTGAGTTTTAAAAGATTATTTACAAAATAAAAAATATATTTTCCTCAAAAATTTTATTAAGGAACTTTTTATGGTATTCCTATTAGTAAATATCATGAACCCTCTATTATTCATATTTTACATGTGGTATATTTTGTGTTGGTACCATAATTATTATTAAACAACATGGTTTATGGTTAGCATGACCAAGAAGTTTATTGAAATTATCGTTCTTGAATTATTTTTTTTCTATTAAATTGAGATTTAATTTTTTAGCTTTCTGTAATGATATTTCATTAACATTCCCCTAAATTCCCATATTAATTATCTTGGATACAATTATTGATTAAATTTTATATTATTGATAAATATTATTTTTTAATTTTGGTGTTATTTGATTTACATCAAAAATATTATTAATCTATATTCTTTCTTCAATAAAAATATTTGATGCCATGTCACATTGTTCTTGCATTAAATCGATTATTTGATATATGAGGAATTCTTTGGACATAAAAACACAGGTGGGGCCTACATATTTTTAGCCCCTTTATGCATTGGTAATTATCATGAGAAAAATCAGTATGATTGAATTAAATATGTTTTTATATTTTCTTTTAAACCATATTTGGAAATTTTATAATGGTATAGGTATCATGTTCTTGACACATGATGTCTAATAATAATGAATTTCCTTCATTAAGAATTCAGTTATATTTATCCATAATATTTTCAAAATGTTATTTTCTTTGGATATATTTTATTATCAGTTTATTTTTTAAATTGTGTGTTTTTTTGTTATTTACATAGATATATTGATTATAAATTGTATAATTATGATATCCAAGTTATTTATAAAATGTAATGATTGTTCATTTATTTTATATTACTTATTTTTTTATTCATTACATATTTAAGATAGATTCCAATGTACAATTCTGTTATTGAGAATTTGAGACCACCCTTATTATAGTTCCTTTTCCTAGGATTCAATGATGTGTACTCTCATATTTGTGAAATGATATCATATAGGGAATGATTTTTTATCAAATATAAAAAACGAGGATTAAATTTCGTTTTCAGATGTAATATGGCACTCCATTATATATATAAATTTACATGTCTACCAAAATATTTGGTCTAGAAGGATGTGATTCCTTGTATTGTATTCCAATATAATAATGTAGACATTACGTTCAAGATACTGGTGTTGGTGTATCCATAGTTGGTATTAGAGAGAGGTTGGTAGAATCCTTCCAAACTATATTTATAAAAATATATAATAATTATCCTAACCCTATGGTAGAATGTTAAGATAAGTATATAAGAAAATCCAATTTTTTTGGTAATGTTCGAATTATGTGCCTTTTCCCGGAAATACGTGTCTTTATAGATATTAGAAGAGGGTGTTCATATAGATCATATGTACCTAGGAGAAACAATTCAAAAAATAGTGCATTGGTATTGAGGCAATTTTCACCAGGGGCATGAAAATTGGCCTAACTAGGAACCTTGTTTGAATTCCTGGTCGATATTCTTAGGTTAATTCACATTGGTTATACAAACAATTATACAATATTTTAATATAGAGATATCCCCCAAAAACCTAGTTTAATTATTATGAAATTTTCAATACATAATTTTTTTTATTTATGTTATGTATTACATCATTATTAGGGAATATGAATTATATTTCATAATGATGTCTTATAATATATTGTGTTATATCATTTAGAAATTAAGAATAGAAGAGATTTTGGGAACCAAATCAATATAAGTAAACAAAAGTGTAATAATGGTCATGTCTATTGTGGACCTAAGGCAATATTTTCATGGGAACTAGTCTCTCAAACATTCTCATCATATTTGGACATAGTATAATCATGTAACATGATATATAGATAAATATCTCTATGTGATTTATTAGAATGTAACAATGAGTATATGAGTTCAAACGAAAAAATTTAGATAAGAAAAATATTATAATGAAGGATTGTTAGAAATGTTATAATTTTGGAAATTAACAACATGATACTTGCTTATGGGAATGGGAAATTGCTATAATTGCAGAGATAACAAAAAAAATTCTTATGATTTCAAGGGAATAAAAAAATTTATAATGAACACTGATTCGACTTTAAGGATATCAGGAACTAAAAAAACCAATATATATAGCATCAAAAGAATAAACCTCGAAACTAGCCAATATATAATGGTAAAGCATATCATATTACCATAAACAAAGTGGAATGATTTATTTTATTTTTTTATAGATTCAATAATTATGTTATTTGATTATATTATCAATCAAATCATATTTTTAAAAATTATTATATGCATAATGATTGTATTATAGTAGTTTTGTATTGAGGATTTGAATACATATGTTGAATTGTATTGATGAACAAGATAAATTATTTTGTCTAATGATGAATTTTTCGAAAACACATGATTGAGTGAATTATTAACATTAATATGTACTTGATGTTGATATAATGAGTTTTCTTTATATACATTAATGATATGGATAATTTATATTGGATTACACTAACTACCATGGGAATAATTAAATGATTTTTCAAGAATGAGGTTTATGTTATAATTGATCTATTTTAGATATTATTTTTTGGATTTAAGAAATATATCAAATAATAAATGTTTTACCTTAGAAATAAGTATACGTGCATTTGTTTAATAATATTTTATGATAATTCATGTCATTTTCTTGTTCCATGATAATACCTGATAAAGGAATTAACATGTTTGGTATGTGATGTGTAAGAGCTAGTTTATGTTTTTTTGGGAATCATGATATGTTTATTTTGAAAATCCAATGAAATTATTTCTAAGGTTTTGGATAATAATATTTTTTACATTTCGTAAGTGTAACCCCTTTTTTATGGATTACGTTAAGAATTGTATGTGTGTTAGAGATTAATGTATTAAATCTCTATATAGATATTTATGCACATTTTACAACATTAGATAAATATTTTTACATTATAGTAACATGAGATTAAATGAATAAAATAAAAGGATACTTTCATTATTAGAGTACATTAAAAGTGAATTTTTTTCTTATGTCAGAAAATTTATTTTTTGATATTCTTTCCATGGACTATGAAATGAATTATAAATTAGATGAAGAATGACCAATGGATTAAATTTTTCTTATGAAATAGAAATGTATCCGGTATGAATGATTAATAATACTCATAGATGGTAAAATGAATCCCCACTATGTAGACACACACCTATAAATATAAATTTTATCTTATTACATTCATAACTGATGAATTGTATGGTATTTTAAATCATAAAAAATGTATGGTTTTCAACTCTTCATCTATCTATTGATTTTTCAATTTATTATGATCAATGACCCCTATCATTATCTATAAGTATTTATGATTTTATTCCAGATGCATACATTAAATTTCCACTAATTTAATCCTATATAGAAACATAGTTATGTGTTATTCCATTTTACTATTGTACTTCCCTTTCTCTTAATAATTTTTTTGATAACCATTATTACAAGGCGAGTTTTTTTAGAATGGTATTTCTAAATTTTGAAACCTTAATTATCAAGATCAAGATTAAATTATTAGGAAGATATTTATTTAATGTGGGGAATTGGGGACTTAATAAATAAAAAATACAATCATTAAATTCTATCTTGTATATGATAGGAATAATCGATCTTAAACAAATAACATAATATATTTCTTTAAATTTAATCTCTTAAACATCTTGTGAATCATTCCACCCTTAAAAAATAATAATTTATTATATTATAATATATAAATAAAATTTTTGGGTATGAAAGGTAAAAAATAAATTATTATTATTATAATTATTATCTTTTTCTTATAAATAAAATAACAACCATTTATGAAATTTATGGGTTTCTGAACAACTTTTTTTTCTAAAAGATAGGATTTTCGTGTTTTACACACGTAATTTATAGTTAATTTTAAATTTTTATTGAATTTTTATTTTAAAAAATCAACAAATTTTTTTATATCATTATATAAAAACTATCATAGGGTGAATTTTTTGTATTTTTAATAACATATATCATCTATTGATGAAAGTTGAAAAATAAAATATTTTAATAAAAAAAAATTTTATTTAAATAAATTTATAATGTAAAATTATATTTTGATTTTATTTTAAAAAAATTGGTAATATAATGTATCATTTATTGAAATATTTGTCATTTTAATCATTTTTATTTTAATATTTAATATAAAAATATTGTAATATTTTGACCATTTTCTCTTCGAAAACAAGATTTGTCATTTCTTTTGTGAGATAAATTATAAATTAAAATTTCCCCATTATGTGAATGGAATTTTAAAAAATGAATTACATATTTAAAATAATGAATTTTTATATTCAATAATAATTTCATTATAAAATTTGATAATCATTAATAGTAAAAACAATAAATATATATTTACTATGGTTAAAGAAAACATGTATTTAAATGGGGGTTAAACTAAACAGATAAGGGATAAAATGAAATAAAAAATTATCTAAAATATATATTACAGAAATCTTTAGTCCATAAATTTATAATAAACTATAATAATCATTTTTTACCATTTTATCATGAGAAAAAATGTGATTAAACCTTCTAATTTTCAAAAATTACTAGTGTTCCACTCACCTCACATATAAAGGGGAACCCACAACCCTATCTAATTAAAACCATAAATCATTTTTGGATAATCCATTAACTACCCAAATAACTTTTGAAATTCCCTCACCTTAAAATATAATTATTAGTTTGGTCACAAATATTGTTTTTGAATTATTTTTTGAAATCCGTAGGATGTTACCCTAATATGAGGTAACATTCATCAAGAAGAGTTTTTTATTTCTTCCTATACCTCCTTAAATTATAATTAAACCATGATAATATAATAAAATAATTATAATAAATTTAATTATATGTTTTTATATTAATTTTATGACCTAAAATAAGCTCATTTTTTATTAAATGGTTTATCAAGACATCATTCATACGTATGGCGGACTATTGTATCACGTGTCGATGTCTTCCGTTTTTCCATTACCACCTCTCATGGTTGGTTTTGATTATAGATAAAAATTATATATCTGATATTTATGAAATAAATATACCTATTAAGTCATTAAATAATATATATAATTTTATCTTTCCATTCCATAAGGGATATGATAATGTTTCTTTTTTGTGCGGAAGATTACCGCCACGCGAAACGATATGATCAATTTGTCACAGATGATTTGAATACAACGTAATTTGGATAAAATAAAAAAATATAATAAAAAATTAAAATATTTATCAAATTAATGACATATATATTAGTTTTAACTGATACAATATAATTTAAATTCTTACTTTTTCTAGTGACAAAATTGGGAGATCATCATCATGGTTCTTGTGGGCTACGACATTCAAGAAGTGCTAAAAATATTTTTTCATAACCTCTCCACATGAATGATATATATAATTACAATTAAATAAATTATACCATATTTAAGATTAAATTATCAATATTTAAATATAAATTATCCCTTATAGCCTTTCCATAAGGAACGCTGAAAAAGTGAAATGTAACTCATGCATAGGTATGACATACTATCTCTCTGATATTAATGTATTTAATTCATCCAAACCCTTTTTAATGACTTATCATCAAAGTATTAATAAATATAAATAAGATAATTATTTCATTATTATTATCATTTAAGTGATGTAACTATATAATATGTTAAATTACAGGATCATAGATTATATAGAATGAATGAGAAAATAAGGAAATGAATACTTGAAACAATAAAAATAATAAACTATTATTAACAAAAGCATGATATGATTTTTTAAAATGCTCATATACTATAATATTAATAATAAAATTATTATGATATATGTTAATAAAATCTTAAAAACCACTATACTAGAAGTTAAATCATGTTCTATCAAAATGAAATTTGAGGTAAAGGAATTTATCTAAATTTTCCCTCATTTAGGCATTTTGTGTTGTTACGCAACAAATTTCATTAATATGGGGTATATAGGGACCATTTTACATTTAATATCATTAATATTCATAATTAATTATATATTATTTTTAAATTTTAATTATTTAAACAATAAGTAGTTGAAATAGAAATTTCCATGTAGTAAGGATTATTATTACTCAATTTAATTTAATTGGATTTTATTACTTATTCATTTTCATTTATATTATTATATTATGTGTGTGATAAATTGTAATTATATTATTTTTAATTTCCAAATTTCTATGTGGTCTTAAATTTGATACACACAATAGATTCAATGATTATTTTTCACTGTAAAGTAGTTAGTTGTATGGGGGTTTATTCCAAAATATCATTTTAATAGAGAAAGTTTATAATTGAATTTCAATTAAAGGAAATTATTCAATAATTAATAAATTACACAAAATTATTTTATTATCATATGATTATTCATGATGTTTTCATGTAATATTACCATTTAATACTTTTTGTAACTTAATGTAATTGAGAAAGTGTTTTTAAGAAATCCTAGCAACATTTCTCGAATAGGTCAAAAATATTTTTTCATCTAATATAATACATTATATATATGTTTCCAAAAGATATTTTTGTTATTTTTCAAATTATTTTATGATTACCCTTTAACCCATTTTTATTTTCACCAAATGTTTTTAAAAAAACATCATTTATTTTTTAAATTTCTGATTATTTTAATTTTACTAAAAAATGTAAAGGAATCACTGTTCTTACATGTAAGACATCAATTGAATTTACATAGATTATAACCACTCATTATGTTAAAAAATAAATTATATGTTTCAAAGGGTATTTTGAAATAAATTTATTTTCAATTTTTTACCCACTAGATTCAAAAGGTGATTTTCAAAATGAAAATAATTTTTTCATCAATAAATTTTTAATGATATTTTTATAGTAATTTTATTCCTTAATAATAAGAAAACAATATTTTACATATAATCCACGATTGATATGTTTTATTAGTACTATCTATATTTTTAGCCTATATGTAATACAGTCATTGTGACCCTGGAAATTATTTACATTCACTTTTTTGATTCATTTATATAGTCATTACATTTCCATTGAATTATTCACATTCTAATGATGATTAGACATTAAATTTCAACTAAATAACCATATTATTTCTTAAATATTATCTCATTTCTTAATATGGGGTATTATATTTATACATGTTTCATTGAATTTGAGAATATTTTTAATTTTTATTCTCACTAGAATACACATGTTTAATGACAAGGAACATTAGTCCTAATTAAATCTATTATTTGATATGTGTGGAATGATTTGGACATGATGACTCAAGTGTAGAATGGTTATACATTTCCCCTTGACGCATTGGTTGTTGTCATAGTAAAAATTACTATGATAGCATTAAATGGGATTCTACATATAGTTTTAAATCATACAGTGAATGTTATTTTTAGTATAGGTATCATGTTCCTGAGACAATATATCCAATAATTAGGAATTTATTTAATTGAGAAGTCATTTATTATTCTCATTGATATTTTCACACTGGTATTACCTCATGATACGTTTCAATCTCAATTTATCGATTAAATGGAATTGGTCGGTATCTATTAACCTTAACATATTATTTATAACTTCTCAAATAATTATAGTCAAGTTATTTATTAAATTGAAAGTGTATTCATCTATTTTCCTTTCAATTTTTATTATTATTTATTGACAAATGATTCCTTCCACAATACAAAACCCTTACTAAAAATTTTATCTTTCAGTTAGTGTTTTTATTTTTCCTATGATTTGGTGAGGTTTATAATAATTTATGTGTAATGACATGATAGAGGGAATAATTTTATTCTGAAAAAATATTATCTATTTATTATTTTAAAATATAATATGGGAATAATGTATGTATCATGTTTAACAAGAGTATTAAACTATTTGGATTATTGGGATAAGAATCATTTTATCTTATTAGATTATAATAATGCATACACCAGCAAAGAGATACTAGGTTTGGGGTCTCTATTGAAAATCATTCCATATTTGACACGTGGAAATAAAATCTATCATATAACTATTCCTGAGTTGTCACATTTGAATTGATTAAAATATATATTAAATTACACAATAAATTCAAATTCCAAACATAAAAATTCAATAATAATATTTAATGGTTGATTGAAAAAACATAATCGCCAAGGATCATAGATATTCTCGAGAAAAACTGAAAATTTAAGAGGCATGACTTAAAAAGTCGCAAATTGTTTTGTTACATTTTTATAAAAAAAATTATAAAAGTCAAAATCAAAATCAGATTAAAAATATGAAACAATTTGTATATTATTTCAATAATAAAAACCCAATAATTTTACATTGAATGTAAATAATTATAATGTGTAAATATATTAGGATAAGGACAATAAGATATATAGATAATTAATGACGTAATTTTTTTTGAATATTGTAAAGAGTATTTAGGTATCCAACATCAATAATATATGTATAAAATTTCATTTTCTACAACAGAAAAAGTTTTTTATAATAATTGTCGAGTAAAATAAATATTTAACTTTAATAATACGAATACAATGGGTCACGATATTAAATAACATAGATATGGAGGGAAAATACTGAAAAAGTGACTACAATTAGCCCTTATTATATTTTGATTTATGATAAAAAACAAAAAATATTACATTTACATGAAAATAAAATTTACATAAGAAAAACCAGTCAACACATGATAATGTATTAATGGGGCTGATAAACCCACCATATAAGTCTGTTTTCAATAAATAAGGGGTAGAACCCATTCATAGGAGATTTAATCATTAAAAATTGTATAATAAACTATAAAAATAATGAATTAAATCTAAATATATTTATTATCAACATATATTTATTATATATCAATATAAATACATTATACTAATTTATTTTAATTAATAATATTATTCAATATTTCTTATTTATCTATTCATTTTCCATTCGTAGTAAATGTTATGAATCATGTATTTAATTTGTCAATTTGTTTTATACATTCATTAGTATAGCTATATTAATTATTCCTAATAGAATAATGGTTCATCCCTTCCAAAAAGTTTATAATATATATAAGTGTGTGTGTGTCTGTATGTTTTTTTAATGTTGTTACGATGTCTCATGATTATTTCATGTATTTTATAGAACTATTCAATAATTAAACTTTTGAAAATCATATTTTCTATGATAATGGAGTCATTGAAAATAATTAATTTTATTAATAAATAAACACACATATATAACAATAGTCCATTTCAAATAATAAAATAAATTCATCATTAAAATGATATATTTAGTGAGTTTATGTTTGTAGTCATCTATTATGAAAATAATTGATCATCAATCACATATACGATTTAACCATTCCAAATGAGATCATTCGATTATATAATGGATGTGTATAATCATATAATTATTATTATTTTATTTTCAGTTAACATTGATGGAATTATTTTGATGATGTGATGTCATTTGATAATATTTATTATTTTCTAAGAAATAATATTATTGAAAATGAATAAATTGCATTGTCTTTTAATACCTAGAAACTTGGCCACCTTTAGAAATAGACATTAATTTTTATATAATTGGGGATATTTTTTTGACTAGAAGATTTTGATAATGATAAGGGAATATTATAGTTTTAAATTAAGAAGATATTATAAGGAAAATATTAACACCCAGAAGGATATTTATGGAGATTCGTGCCACTTATGGAAGGGGTAAATCGAGATTGTTTATAAATATAATTTCTAGCAAATATACCAATTATTTATCATCAAATCCTATAGAATTATAAATATTAATAATTATAAACCCTCATTTCCACCATTTTTCCCACACAACAAAGAAAACACAAATATTGATTTAAATTGACATGAAAACAATGTTATACTTGTTATAACAATACTAGGATACATCATACGAGTATGTATACAATTATGTGAACATGTATTGAAATAATATATTACTAAAAAAATTATAGTATAAACCTTTTAGAAAATATTATGTCCATGATAAGGTACACCACCATTTAAATTATATAATAATTTCTCAATATTTAGATATGGGATAGTGAAAATTATTCTTCATTTTCTCACATAATTATATAATTCTTTAAATTTTATTGATTTTAGTGGATCTCCAATATAAAAATATAAAACAGATTATTAATTCTTTATCTGATACATATGAGATGTGTTGTTAATCTACAAATTTTATATATTCTTCTTGAAATATATAAAAAGGAAACGTGTTAAAAGATATATAAACAAAAACACTCCAATTAAAATTTCCAATATCCAAAAGCACATTAACATATTAGAATAATTCAAAAATTAAATTACAACTAATAATAATACATTATATTCTCCAAAAAATTAATTCATAAATTTTACCACAATATTTTCATCAATAAAACATATGCATAATGAAATCTCTTTTTATTATCACTCCTGTATTTAGGGAAAATGGATGTATATATAATTATAAAACCTTATCAGATCTTAAATTGTATAATTTTTAAGGATATTATAATATTATGATCATCTATCTATTATATTAATCAACAAAACATATATTTAGGATACATGATAATGCCTTGTGCACCAAAAAACCAAATATTTCCAATTTTGTCAACAAATACTAATTCAAACCACAAGAATATTATTATATTTTTAATATTTCGAAATCAATCCTTGTATTTATACTTTTTGAATCAATATTCAACATGAAATTATCTTCCTTCATGTAAATATGTTAATTTCTTATTAGCAACTCAAACCCATGAACCATTTTTTTTATCCCAACCACACTATGAATTTATCAATTTTTATTTTTCATATTTCTATACCTCAGTAAACTCTTTATAGTAATTATTTATAACATGAAATCTGTTGTGGAGATTAAAAACACCTTCCTCCATAATGACCATGGGGAAAGATTTGGTCATTTTTTCTAAAAACATACTATGAAACCCCTATAGACATGTCCAATTCATTATTTAGTAAAGAAATAATTTTTTATTAATATAAAACAACATATATTATAAAATGTATAAATTAATATAACCATTCTATCATCCATATTTAAAAAATTGTTTCCATTATAATTCTAATTCCTATTCACAACATGAATATCTATATTTTTAAATTTTTATTTATTAGATGACATAAATTACGATATATTAATTGAGAATTCATCATTTTCATTTCATACATAAAACCCATTATTATCCCTTCAGTCTATATTTTTGAAAACACCTCATTATCATTTTTTACATATGATTTCCAAAACAATGTCCTCTATTATTGAAATATTGTTTCCCTCCCATCATATGTTCCTTCATAAAATTAAATAAATGTCAATCTTATCCAATTTAAATGAGCTCAAATATTGTTAATTAAAGTAATTAAATAATAAAATCCATTTTCCCTTCTTATTTCAAAATAAAAAATTCATTAAATTTATCTTTGAATCAGGGTCTATAAAATGTAGGGCCCAATGATGAACTCTAAATTTATCATGACACCATTTTTTTATTTATACCACCGTGTCGTGGTTTAATTCATCTTCAAAAATTATCATCCAAAAATAAAAAAAATATATTGAATATTATGATATATCCTATGATTTTTTATATTATAGAATAAATAATTCATAAACTTTTGAATCATTAATGAATCATGTTTTATCTCATTCTAATAATTCTTATTTGATATAAGATTATTTAAAAATCTCTATAATATATTAACATGGAACCCTTTTATTATAGTTGTGACGCAAACCCCTACTATCCAAATCATTCTTGTATCCACATATTATTATATCTATGGTTTCATAATTATACAATTTATAACATCATTAAAGAAATAAATCATTGTCTTTTAACCTTATCCACCATTTTGGATTGATTATCATTATAGAAAATGGGTCCATCACAAATTCAGCCACATGGTGATAATTTCTCAATCAGTGATTACATTGATATATAAAACAATCAATATTTATTTTAAATATAAAAACATCTTATATTATATTGGTTCTTTTTAGAGGAAAAACTATATTTATAAAATCTTCCTTTTAACTTAAAGGTTAAAACATCCCCCCCCTTTTAATTTTGTTGATATTATTTCAATAAATAAATTACTATTTATGATGTATATATATATTTATCTCCATATACACGTTTATTAAAACTTATTACAATCTTATGAATATCTGAAAATATATCTAATAGATTAAATAACTAATATTTATCATCGATTTTTAAAACATAAAAAAGTTAACATCATAAGATGTTTTCATAATTCTAACCCTTTTTCAAGAAAAATCATGAAACTATATTTCATGGAATGATTAATATCTATGAATATTTAGTTATAGATATAGAGAGATAAAAACACAATATTTCATAAAACACATTAGTTAGTACACAATTTGTTTTTTTTAACTTGTAGACCTCTCACAATGTAAGCCTCTTATACTGAAAACATCATGATAAATATGTATAATTTATTTAAAACTTCTCTCCATGATTGAAAACACAATTATATTTTTAAAATTTTAATATGGACATGAAAAAATATAATATTCATTAAAAATGGATGAACCCATTTTGATCACTATTTTAATACTTTAAATACTTTTTCACTTGATCCTAAAATTTGGATATACTCTAAAAAATCCTTCACCAGTGAATAAACAACATTGAAAATAATTAATCAAAAATCATCTAATAAAATTTTAAAAACAAATTAGTGTAGGAAACAAATTGTACAAGATAACAACATGAACAACATCAATTATAGTAAATTATTTTCATAACAATATATATATATAAATCACGGTTTAATAAAAATAATTACAATGAGTTTTAGTTATAGAATATCACAAAAATTGTTAATATATAAAATATAATACAAGATACTACATGATTGTGGTATATTTTGATGATTTACCTTCATGATGATTACTAAATAAGAAATATTTTGATTTAAAATTAATCATTGACACTCCATTGATTAATTATGCCATAGGAAAAATTAGAATCAAATACCAATCATGATATAAATTATTCTTCTATATATATGAATGCCCTAAAATTATATATGGTACCTCATTTTATATTAAAACTAAAAAATTAATTAACTCTCTATTGAATGGTGTAAATTAACATTCAATAGGTGTTTATTTGTTATTCATTAATATTTGAATTCATCTATAATAAATCAGAATAAAATGATAATTTTAATATTAACAATGATATCCATTAAAATTCAATGACATTAATTTTAATATTTTATGTTGATATAAATTTTGATGGATATGAAACAAAATTGATATAAATCATGTGATTTAATGGATCAATCAATTTTATCATTTTTCTTCCATAATCCTATATCACTTAATCAATAATATAAATAAATTTAGTGATATGGGTACTTCATGAGCATCCACATGTGTTATAATAGGGTTAGTAATGGTTATCTAACCCTTTGAGACTAACATGCATTAAAGACTCTATTGTAGTTCACCATTTAGTGAAATAACATGATATTGTCTTATAAAAATGAATTAATTTGAAATCCCTATTTCTATAAAATTGTATCCATCTTCATTTTGAGATTAATATCACCAGTCTATAATTTATTCAATGATATCATGATTTCTTTATTCCTCATGACTACTCTCATATATTATGGATCATTCTTCTATTTTCCCTCTTGAATTATTGTAAAATTAATGAGACAACTTGGTTTTAATTTTGGCTTATCCACATCAACAAACTTTAATATAACCAAGGATTTATTGATCCTTAGTGATTTTATTTCTGATATATCATCATTAAATTGTTTAACAGTAAAATATTTGATCTATATTATTCATATATTCTAAATTATCATCAATTTTGTCTATTATAAATATTATATAATTGGTGAATTAATTCCTATATTTTTGTAATGTTTGCATGTTTTTTCCATCACAATAAATTTATTTTCAAATTTAATAAGTTTACTGACCTATTCTTGTAGAATCACCTTGATATATGAATGATGGATTTTCACTTTCTGAATCAATCATTTATCATACTATACCATAGGTTCATATATCCATGGATATTATAATAATATCTATTATAAATAATCATTGAATATTTTTCATTGTATCAGTTTCAAAATTGTCACATTTCTCATTTAATATATGAAATATTTTGCCCCAAAACACAATCCAATGGTGTCTCCAACATCACTATAATAGTAAAATATTAATTCATTATCTCATTGATAATTATTACACTAATATTTTTTAAAAACATTAATATGTGAAAATAATTCCATTATTCAAAATTTATGATATCCATACTTAGGGTTTCTTGTGAGTAATATGCCACTCTAAATATTAGTATTTCAACATCATTTGTTTAGGTGGGTTCTGGTCAAAAGACCAGAACCAAGAAATTTATTCAAAATAGAACGTCACAAGATAATTACAACAGACGAAAAGAGGGAAATTTTCTAGAATCCTTAAAAAAAGCAGGAAAAAACTCTGGCAGGAGATCATTCATCCAAGTGATCTCTTGGGAGACACCCATGTTGGCAAGCCCATCTGCGACCATATTAGCCTCCCGAAAGGTGTGTGTGGAAATAAAGATGAGATCACTGAGCGTAGCGAGGCAATCCATCCATCTGGGGGTGAGAGGCCATGCCAGATGAATATCACCCTTTCAGATGGCTTGCACAATGGTAGTGGAATCACTCTCGATCCAGATATTCTTCCAGTTGAAACGCTTTGCATAGGAGACAACATGAATAGTGGAAAGCATCTCCACCTCCAACGTAGAAGCAATTACGCAACTTCTATCGAAACATCCGAGGATCCGGTCTTGATGATCTCTAAAAATTCCCCCGCATCCGGCACGACCAGGATTGCCCTTTGAAGCTCCGTCCACATTTACTTTAATCCTGAAAGGAGAAGGAGCCTGCTAGAAAACTTCCAGAGTGTATCGAGGTTTTTGGAAATTACCTTTGACACCAATTCGGCGGAGGGTTTCAAAATCTATGACTGAATTGTCACAACAATTCTTTTTGGATCGTAGCCGCTTTCCTCATAGACAGTAGAATCCACATTTTACCTGCATTTATATTAAAGGGATTATTGTTGAAAACAGAATTATTTCTACCATACCATAGAATATGAATAAGCTCTACAACAGTCATTAGAAAGAGATTCTTGATTTGAGGAGATCTTGGGAGTTCAAACGATCTTTTCAGCTGAGAGAGAATAAAAGTATCTAAAAGCCATATACAATCAAAAAGGTCAAAAATGTAATGCCAAAGGGCCATAGCAGTATCACAGGATAAAAAAAGATGATTGATGTCCTCATGATGTTGGTTGCATAATCTACATTTGGAGAAAAGGTTAAAGTCTTAAGATTGCAGGCAGATATCAGTTGGAATTTTTTGATGAGCAATGTGCCACATAAGGGTAAGGCGAGAAGGCTTAATCCAAGCTTTATTGAAGTTAGAAACCCAATGAAAATTTTCATCTTCATTAGGGAATTGATAGGGATAGAACTTTTTAGAGTCTAACAAACCATAATGAGCAGGTTCCCAAACAAGAAGATCCTCATTGTAGGTGAAATAATAATTTTCCACAATCCCCTTGATATGATCCGGAAGTTGAGAATCAGGGGAATTGATCATCTCTCTAATGGAGCAATTAGAAATATTATGGGAAAAGGTATTAGGAATATCAGAAATGAGAGGGTAGCCAGTCCAGTTATCAAACCTAAAGTTTAAAGAAGAATTTTTACTAACAATCCATCTAGAATTTTCTATAATAGAGTGAAAAGAATCTTTGATCAATGGCCAGATAGAGGAGGTCATATAATTAGAGGAGCCAGACTTAAACTTATCAATAAATCAACTTTTGATAGAACTCATGTAGAGGGAGTTATTATGAATGAGGGACCATGTGAGTTTGGCTTGGAGGGCCTAATTAAAAATTTTAAGATTCTTAATGCTGATTCCTCCATTTTCAATAGGTTTACAGCAAGTGTCCGAAGAAACTGTAACTAATTTCTTCTCCAGAGTACATCCACTCCAGATGAAATTCCTGATAGCTTTATTAAGTCTTTTTATCAGCCCCAAAGGCCATTTTTAGACCATCATGGAATAGACAAGCTTAGAGACAATAGTGGATTTCACAAGACAAATTCTTCCAGCCATAGAAAGGGATTTACCTTTCTAGGAAGAAAAATGATTTAGCGTTTGATCAATAAGGCTAAGAAAATGGCAAGATTTAGGCCGACCCCAGAACAGGGGAACACCAAGATAAGTAAAAGGAAAGGATCCTTCCTTTATCCCTAAATCATTGGTGATATGAGTTTTCCTATTAGAGGGGAAGTTTTTAGCAAAGTATATAAAATAATTTTGCTAGTTAATACATTGACCATAGATCTCCTCATAATGAGAAATGATGGATTTAAGGTTATTGACATTTCTTTTATATCCCTGAAGGAAAAGGATAATATCATCGGCATAAAACAGGTGAGAGGGAGCATGAAGATTCTTGGAAGTAATGATAGGTTTGAGTCTGCCTCCCTCAACATTGAGGGAGAGCAGTCTACTAAGATAATCTTTGGAGATAGTAAAAATAATAGCAGAAAGCGGATCACCTTGCCTAACAAATTTAGAGCATTTGAAATAACCCATGGGAGAGCCATTAATAATCACTGAGATTTTTGCAGAGTTGAAGATGATTTTAATTTTATTAATAAAGGAGTCATTGAAGCCAAAACTGGAAGGGACCATAAAGATGAAGGACCAGTCAGTCATGTCGAAAGCCTTACTGATATCAAGCTTAAGAGAAATGTTCCAACCTCTAGTATTTCTGTTCAATAAATTGGTGGATTCAGAGGCGAGGAAAATACAATCCTGAATGGATCTACCATTAATGAAACCAAACTGGTTCCAGGAGACAATTTTTTTACTAATATTAGAAAGCCTATTAGCAAGGATCTTGGTGATAATTTTAAAAAGAGAATTTAAGAGGGTAATGGGACGGAAGAGGTGAATTTCATCCACATTATCAACTTTAGGAATTAATGTGAGAAACTAAGAGTTGAGAGTATGTGGAAGAACACCTTTTTCAAAGAAAGATCTAACTAAGTTGCAGACATCATTTTGTAGGACATCCCAATGTTTTTGATAGAAGCCATTTTTGAAACCATCGGGGCCCGGGGCACTGTCCGGGTTCAGACCATAAATAGTATCCTTGATCTCAGAATCAAGCGGGATACAATTAAGAAAACAGTTATCATCAGAGTACACCAAACATGGGATAATTTTTGGAAGGATATCCTTGTTAATGCTAGGACCATTAAAAATTCCAGTGAAGTAAGAAACAACATAATTGGCAATCTGTTCCTTGGACTCAATGATTTTACCCTCAACTCTTAAGCAATATAGAGGCTTACAGGTTTTCCTAATCCGTTGCAGAGCGTTGTAAAATTTGGTGTTTCTATCCCCATCCTTGAGCCATTTAGTTCTAAAGACTTGCTTTTTTAAATTATATTTAAACATTAAAAGAGAGATCAATTTAGTAGAGATGGTAATTTCATCCTGGGGGTTAGAAACGAATGAAGTGTTGTTAACTTGAATGAGAGACAAATCCTTTTCTAAGTCTTGGATATCTTTGTCAATTAAAGCTGGTTTATTAGCACACCATTTTTTAAGAATGCTCTTCAGATTTTTTAACTTAGTGGTGCAAACAAAGGGATCCCTGTGATTGACCATGTTAGACCAGGATGAATTTATAAGAGAGACACACCCCGAGTCAGAAGACCAGGCCAAATTAAATCTGAAAGGAAAAGAAGGTTTCCGAGAATTTTGAGGAAAAATGACTAAGATCGGATGATGATCAGAAGCGAGTTTAGTAAGAGTGGAACACAAGATTTGGTGAAAATTATCAAGAGAAAATTCATTAGTGAAAGCTCTATCGAGTTTACTCACCACCATTCGGTTGTAGTGGTGTCTATACCAAGTGAATTGGGCGCCAGTAAGGTTAATCTCAATGAGATTATTACCTTCTATAGAAGCTTTAAATTCCTTGGTGGAGATGGAGGAGAAGAAGTGCCCAATTTTTTCAGAGGGGGAGAAAATAGCATTGAAGTCCCCAACCATGACCCAGGGATCTTGAGTCAAAATATTGATGTCAGAAATCTCTTTCTAAAGAGATCTACGATCAATGTAATTATTCTTGGCATAGACAAAAGTAATGAAGATGTTAGAACTACCAAGGTAATAATCGCACGTCAAAGCTTGTGAAGAGAGACTAAAGATATTAACATTTTGCAAAGAGGAGTGGAAGAAAATCCAAAGAGTGTTCGTACATCCATTATTACAAGAACCCAAGAAAGTGAAACCAAGGTTATCTAGGTGCATGAACTTAGGGGAAAAGTTGATTTTAGGCTCAGCAATAGCAATCAGCATGGGACGGTGAGTAAGAATAATATGCTTCAAAACATTAATGGTACTAGGGTTTGCAATCCCCTGAAAATTCCAATATAGAATATGAATAATTATTTACCTTTTGGGTTTGACCCCCCTTTCTTTTTGGCAGCAGCATTTTGGCCTCTAGTTTTCCTAGGGGAAGTGGTTTTTCTAGTAGAGCAGATTTTATCCATTTTGGTCAAAGGAGATTCAGGATTGGAAGTATTACCTCCTGCCTTATGTCCAGAAGTAGACTTCACACAAGTAGACTTGAGAACAGGACCTGGAATCAAGAGATCCAGGTCTGAAACAGAAATTTCCCCCAAAGTAGAAGGACCTCCATCCAAGAGAGGGATCCCTTGATGGACAAGATTTGTTTCATTAGGATCGGGGGCTGGTGCATTTACATCAACCACATTTTTTGGAGTATCATGTCTGGAAATAGTGAAGGACAAATCCGTTGACAGAGTAGGGAGAGTACCATGAGATGAGGGATGTTTATCCCATATTATCCATTTATGACTCATGTTTTACTTTTAAATAGAGTATATTTGGTGGAATTCATGACACCATCATCATTCAAGAGTACTCAATAAATATTTATTATTAGTTCCCATAATTTATAAGTTTTATCA
This sequence comes from Viscum album, assembly GCA_963277665.1. NCBI lineage: Eukaryota > Viridiplantae > Streptophyta > Magnoliopsida > Santalales > Viscaceae > Viscum > Viscum album. Next base: position 879,480,601 of record OY728129.1, on the reverse strand, counting down.
CAACCATAATTATTAAGTGGAAACAATAATCTATTTAGTGTCATATTTGATTATAATCAGTGTATAATGTTATATAGATAGATTATTTTCTAATGCCAATGATATGGATAGAATTTGTGAAATCCATGATAATTGGACGATGATGAGTTGTTAATATTGAAGAGTCAACTAATTTTTTGGCACTGGCTAATAAAAGACGATTGTATTAGTATTCTGAAACATTCAATGAAGATTTATTAAAAACAAGGGAAATTAATTGGCATATGTGTCATAGAATAGTTGATTATAGAATTTCTAATTGTGAATTTTGACTAGAATGGTGTTTGAAAATAAAATGAATGATCAAATAAGAAGGATTTTATATTTAAAATAATAATATATGCATCAAATATAGGTTAATATCAATATTTTTACAAAGTCAATAAAACCCTATTGTTGATAAATAATAAGTTTATTATGTGAAAAAATGATTTATCAATTAAAATAACATAATAAATGTGTTAAGGCCCCTTATAAGGGTATAAGTGTAGATAACTATCTGGAATTTTCAATCAAATATTTTGAAGTCATATACTATATTGGTGCAAATTTCTAAGACCCGTAATTCCTTATAAAATATGAAATAAAATTATTAAATAATTTAAATTATTTGAATGAAATTATATAAATATAATTTAATAACAATAAAATGGAGCATCATATTAGAAATCCAAGAGCACTGTATGTTTAGATTTATCTTTTTACCATAGGAATGGTATAATATTTTTATGTGTCCAAAGTTTAGATGTATTTCTCAAGAATCGAGTTTATGTAATAATTTTTAATGTAATATTTTTAAAATTATTTAATATCTCCCAAATACTTTTTAATAGGACAATTATAAGATGACCGTTGGACCCTAAATGGTGGTTTACCTAATATGGGGAACAAAAATCATGAGAAACTTGTCTTTGGCCGAGTTGCTTTTAAATATTAGAATAATTAAAAATTATATTAATTTTTTTTAAATTTAAATTTTGTTATTATTTTATCTCTAAAATCATATTTTAACTATTCATCATCTCCTCGAGTCATTACACCCCCATACCCATGTCCCACTAATCCAAATTTAATTGAAAATCATGTGTTTTAATCTTTTTTAAAATCAAAACACCTTAAATGAAAAAAAACTAATCTCTCCCTTTAGATTATATGTTGAAATAATGACGTATTTTGGGAGTTTTGAATGTAATTTGATTCTATATCCATCTTATTATTCTTATTCTTCTAATACCTAAATGATTCACATTTCATTTGGTTTGATCTCATTGAATCTTATAGAACCAAATACTCCCTTTGACATGATCCATCTATTCTCATGTGATCCCCTTATTGATTGTGGTACTAGAAGGGTCGCATTATTCTTCCACAATTACGTTGTTTGAACTAGTTTATTTTGTTTATTCAGACATTTGATTATTTTACACTTTTTTATTTACATTCAATCCTACCCTAGTCAAATAATTCTTCTATATTGATCAAATTTTTACCCCACCAATTTTTTTGGATTAGTCTTTATGGGATGCACCTAAATCATATTTTTTTATGAATTTAGAGAATTATTCCAAAATGAAAATTTTCTCAAATTATTTGTGTATTTTTAATATATTATTAGATGTTGATTATGAAAATTATTCAAAGTCAAATTAAATAGTGTATAGGATAATTATGGGTGATAATTTATATAGAATTATCATATGATAATTAATAAATAATCAAATGATAATTAATAAATATTCAAAGGATGATTTATGGAATAAAAATGATCAACAGTTAATCACATTGATAAAATATATATTATTTATTTAAAATTTTCAAATGATAATAATTAAATTATCATGAAATAATTTTGAAAACCAATTATTTAGCATAATTATTAATTTAAAAATTAACTTGGAGAGAAAAAACCTTCTCACAAGTGATATTTTATTTCATTTGAAATAAAATAGATGTTCTTGGTTCTCGGAATCATTGATTAACCTCGATATTTTATGTGTTAAATTTTTCATCTACAAGATCACAATGTTGGATATTTATTTGTTTATTGCAATTTAATTTTTCATTAGAGGCCTTTGAGGTGGTATGTTCATTTCCTTTTAGGGTCATGTTTACAAATGTTTATATATTTAATTTATTTGTATAATTACAAGAAATTTTGATTTAATGTGATCAAATTTGGGATATTGTAGCCCATAGTATAGTACAATTTGTTTCCTTGAGATTGACATGATTACTTAATCACCTTATGATGTTTAAATAAAATGTTGATGTATTTAATGATTCTATGCATCTTATGATGTTTTCTATTGTTGCTATCATGCTACGAATTATCATGCATTCATTTGGAGGATTGGTATGTGTGTACTTGATAGGTGGCCTTCATGATAAAATTGCTTCTTCTGGGGACTGTACATGATGTGTGATGAAGAAAATGGCGGAAAATAACAACCTTATATCCTGGAATCTATTTATTCCATGTGGATTATGATTATATGACCAAAACATGATGCCTTGTGGATTCCAAGTGTTACCTAATTCCATGTAAATTCTAGTTTGGATAAATATCCTTGATGCAATAATAATAATGAGTATTACCTGATTCCGTCTGGATTCTAGGTAGGTTGTTTTCACTCGATTACTTGTGGATCCCGAGTGACTCACCAATAGTTGTTTGTCAAATTTTGGATAATTAACAATATGAAATATATTTCCATCAGGGCACTGAAGTAGGTACAGTTGATGGTTTATGGAAGCTTAGTTTGTGAACAACCATTTAGTTTTAGATTGTGTGTTATTCTGGTGATTTCATATTTATTTTATTATTTCATACACTTGTATATATGATAACATTAGGTTAAGGATTTATTGGTTGTTTCCTACTGAGTTTTTTACTCTCACCCTACATGGGCATTTCAATGCCTGTTTGGATTGAATGATGGATATAGTGAAGGGAGAGGACTGCGTCATGGATAAATGAGTAGAGGAGCGTCGGACTTGTAGTAGATAGTCACCGACTCTCGATGATCCACTATTTATTTATTTACATAATTTACTGTATATATTTTATATATGATTTCCACTTAGGAGAAACACTTTATATATATTACATTTATGTCATATTTTATTTTCATCATATTTACTCAAATTATTTATTTTATTCCATATTGCTGATTATTGATCCTATGATACGATATTTAGGGTATATTCTACTCATCAACAGACTCAAACCCTCACTTCTAATAAGCATCCTCTTGCATATTAGGAGATATGCATGATGTCACATGGAATTATAGATAGGACTCTCGGATTAAAGTCAGGATTTTAATACAATGGTATCATCAGTTTAGGACCCACTAATATGTTTCTTCTCTTATTTTGGGTTGGTTCATGTTAGAAAGAAGATTGGAAATTGGGACTCGGTCATGGGAACTATAATAGTTTGTGGCCCACACTGAAGACTGGACCCTTGTGTTTCCATGACTTGAGGAGTTTATGTTCTATTGTTATTATTGATTCACAATGGGTAGCACACTTGATGTTACATGTGACCTCTGATATTTCATGTATGATCATATAGAACAAATGATAGCATAGGATCACATTCCAAATATATACCTTTTTTTGTACTGCATAATAGTTTATTATTTAAATACCTTGATATGTGCTATCTGGTCTAGTTTGTTTCTTTGTATGAAATATAAGTGTTCTTTTGTTGTGTGTTATATATTTTTTTGGCTATAAATAATTGAACAAAGCACGATTTTGTGTTAATATATATATTTTGAATACAACTAACATGGATTGATTTAATCATGGGTTACATATATGAGGTGTACACATTTGATTGAGGATAGACTTCTATGAAAAACGTTTTTCTAGTTCCCTAGAGTATTTATTTGAAACCTTGGGTGATCCCATAGACTAAATATGATTTATCCTAATGACTCTCTTTCATTACTAAAGTGTCTTACTATATATTATATGAGATTTTTCCTTTATAATGTTTTATAGGAATACTTGGGAATCATGAGAGATTAATTTTGCAGGGGTGTATGTGACTGAATTACAACAACATGTGAATGATAATGCATTTGAGCATGCTCTAGCACATTTCAATATTGTTTATGAATTATGTTTCTTAAATTAATTTTTTAGTTCTTTCCAAGGAATAGGTGTTCAAAACTATGGTTGATTATTCTGTAATTTTTAACTCCAATAGTCTTTATCCATCCAAGGTATTGAATTCTTCCAAGATGTTGAATAATGGGTTGAAATATTGTTTTGAAATATCCATCGTAGTATAGACTATGACTTATTGACGTATTAATCTAATATTTAGAACATGTTAGGAGTGAGAAAATTTCAACACCCCATATCATATAGTTAAAACCAAGAATAAAGAGATCAAATATCTTATGGAAGAAATGGAGAGGAAGAAATTCATAAGGATAGATCCTCTACTATAGAATTCACCTTTGGTTCTACTTTATAGAGGAGAGCCGTCTATGTAAATATGTTGAATAACAAAATCTAAACACTATGATGGTGAAGAATTGACATCTATTTTTTAGAATGACGATATTTTCATTTAATTACCAGTAATCTGGTGGTTCTCCACAATTGTTATTCGATTAGGATACCACCAGTTCCAAGATGGTATGAGAAATTTTGATGATAGAATTTTGGTGTAGATATAAACTCTATGAGTATCTTGGGATGTTGTTCGGTATGACTAACACACCAGTGGTGTTCATGGACCTCATTAATAATATCTATAATCTATACTTCAAAACTTTCATCATAGTTTTCATTGATAATATCCTCATCTACTCGATGAAACCCGAGAAACATGCGAGGCACCAACAGATATTATTTAGTACCCTTTGATCACACATCATTGAATCATGCTATCAAAGTATGAATCTTGGAATCAAGATGTGAAATTATTTGAAAATGGTCTGTCTGAGATCGGTATATCATTAAAACAAAATAAAGTCGATGAACTCATGTCTTAGACACATCCCAAAAACATGTTTTATATTAGGAGATTTATGGTTTTGGATGGATAATATAAAAAAGTTTATCCAAGAATTCTCTACACTATTATCACCCCTCACATCACTAACCATGGAGGGAGTGAAGTTCCACTGTTCAGAATATTGTAGAAAAGATTTCGATGTGTTGTAGAGATGGATGACGATAGATCTAATATTGGCACTCACTAAGCCTTGGAGTAGTAATGTAGTATACTATGACACATCATGCATTGGTCTTGGAGCTGTATAATTTAAAATAGTGTAAGTTCTTTCGTATGGTTCATGTCAACTATGACCCCATGATAAGAAATAACCTACAAATGAGTTAAAGCTGGTATTCATGGTTCATTATTTTAATTGCTAGAGACACTATCTCATTAGTGGTTGATTTATTGATTACATGTACCACAAGAGTCGTCACTATAAATTAATATAGAGGGACTCTAATCTGATGTAGGGGTACTGGGTTTAGTATATGCATACATTTTATTATTGATATTTCACATGACATATGTAGTTAATAATTCTATGGTGATATTAGTAGTAGGATGAGTGGCCTCCGGGGAAGTACTCAAGTTGACCCCTTGGGAGTGATCACACTAGCATTAATGCACAATACCCCACAAGAAAACTACTTGTTTTGACTCCCGATGCGTTACTTTTATGAGAATGAAGGCCAAGAACCGTCGTCCGAGTGAGTTGTTTCATAAATTCTTGATCCCTATGTTGATGTGGGAAAAAATCAAAATGGAATTAGTTACATGGTTACCTTGGACCCAGAGAAGTCTAATTGTGGTTTTGGTGATTTCCAATTAGTTAACAATGTCTTCTCACTTCTTGAGATGAATTAGGATCACTCAATGAAGGATAAGTGAAGATATTATTTTGAGAGGCTATGTACATGCACAGAGTCCATTTGAACATTGATTCAGATAGGGATATATGTTTTACATCATGTTTTTTGTGGGGATTTCAAAAATCCATAGGGACACAACTGATATTTAGTGTGGTGTAACTTTCTCATACCAATGGACGTTCTGAGAAGACTATATATATATTAAAAGAAATTCTTCATGAATGTATGCTAGACCTTGGAGAATCACCAGATGAGTCCCTGAACATGATTGGGTTTATGTAAAATAACAATTATTAAGATTTGATTAAATTGGAACCTAACGAGGCTCTTTAGGGGAGGCTGTTTTGTTGGCCATTTTATAGAATGAGAAATGTGAGGAAAAAATTATTTACCATAGTTTGATGCAAGAGACATATGGGATTGTGAAACCAATGTAAAAGATATTGATTATCACGCATAGTAGAAAAATATCATATACATTCTGAAGTAAGATACCCTTGTACTTTTTTATGGAAAATCATGCTTTCAAGTGGGTGACTATGCATTTGAGTAAAATACATCTTGGAAGGAAAGGAAATATTGAACTATGTTTCTTAGACCCTTTGAGTTCACTGAGAGGATATGGGTAGTGGGATATCATCTAGACCACCCATCAAGCTATCGATGTATGCATTATTTGAAAGATGTTTCATAGCATTGGAGGAACAAACTGACCATGTTGATGTTAATGACTGCATAGATAATGAGATGGAGAAAGATGAATCTTACAAGTAGTGTCCAGTGTAGATAATAGATTGAAGAGAGTAGTTTTATAAAAGATGGTACCACTAGTCTGAATGATATGGTAGTATGGACGGATCCATGAACAAACATGTGAACATGAGTCTGATTTTTGATCCTAGTTTCTAGAGTAGCTAGAGTATGACAACTAGAGATACTTCTCAAACAAAAAAAAGAATTCATTTGAGGGAGAGAATGGTAATATAATAAATTTTAACATGTCTATGAACCCCCCTTGTTGAAAAATTATAGGTGTTTTATGTGAAAAATGATTTATCATTGAAAATAACATAATAAATGTCTCAAGGCCCCACATTATGGTAAAACCAAGATAACTATATATAATAGTGAATAAAATATTTTGGATTAGTACATAATATGGGTGTGAAATTATGTGATGCGTAATTCCTCATAGTTGGAGAAATAAAATTTTAAATATATTATATTAATGACATGCAATTAATTCGAAATAATTGAATAAATCAAATATACTGCATCATAGGAGAAATCCATGACCATTGTTAATCCCATTGTGTGGTTTTTACCCTATTAGGGGCATAGAATTAATTGGAATCAGATGTTTAGATTTCATGCTCACAAAAATAATTTAATATCTCTTAAATGATGTGTCATATAAAAAAAATCCAAGACAACTGTTTTTTCCAGAACGAGGGTTTTACTGTAGATGGGTCATAACATTCATGAGCAATGAGTGTTTGGCCATGTTTCTCATAAATTTTATATTCTTTAATAATTATATTAAATAAATAAATATTTATTTTTATTTAATTATTATTTTACCCTCAGAATCCATTATTCACATTTCATCATCTTTTTAAATCGTGAACTGTACATACCCATGACCCTCCGATCCAAAAATCAGAGAAAATAAATGGTTTTACTCTATTTAAATTTGAAACACTGTAAATTTAAGAAAAAAATATCCCTATTAGATTTCCTGATGAAACCATGATATATTTTTGGGGTTTTGGAATTTACATGAAGAGATAGTTGTTTTGTTCTTCTTAATCTAATACCAGATTGATTCACCCGTCTTTTGGGTTGATTTCATTGAATTTGTATGAACCCAATAATACCTTGTATGTGATCTACATATTCTCGAGTGATCCCATTGCTGATGGTGGAACTCAATGGGTAACCTTCTTCCAATGAAAATTGGTTAGACATCCAAATTTGGTATTTTCATGTTATCTTTATTTTTTGAATTTTAAATTTATTATTTTCCAATTTTATCTCATAAATTTCTTCTTCCATATTGATCAGATAATCATGTTTCTAGTGTAATTTGATTCATCTGAACAAGAAAAACATACATCCTATTTTTTTCTAATGGAAGAAAGTTATTCCAATATCTACTTTTTCAAAATTTAAATGGATATTTTAAATAAATTATTAAATTCGGATTATTTATTTTATTGAGAGTAATATAAATAAATATCTAAGAACTTAATGTGGGATATTTTATATGGAATTATTAAATTGTAATTAATAAATTATTAATGTTTAATTTATGGAAGAAATTATCAATGGTTAATCACATGGATATTCGAGGGATAATTTATTTAAAAATATCAAATCATAATAAATAAATTATCAAAGAATAATTTATTAAACATATGATTTAAAAGAAATATAAATTCAAAAATTATCCAGTATAGATAATCCTTTTTCTTAGGTGATATTATATTTCCATTGAAATAAATTAGATGTCTTCTGTATTATGAATCCTTTAAAAGCATTAAGATTTAACGTTTTAATATAATTATTGAATTTTAATTTCCCCCCATAGAAATTGATGTCAAAAATTTCAATAAATAAATTAAATAAGTTTGGTTATTTTTATTTAATATTATCTTTTGATCCATACACGACTTCTTCAAACAGGAAATTTTTCAATTGTAAATTGACTAAATGAGAGAAATTTTCCCATTGCACATTATTTTTAAAAACCCCAATCACCACAATTTGTTCCATTATTAATTGTTCATGTTACAGTTTGAAAAACTATAAGACAAGTATCGTTGATGGGTGTGGTATGTACATCCATAAAAATGATTCATGGATCATGTCAAGAAATTTTTTCATGTTTATTGGATGTGGAATAAAAAAATTATGTGTCCCCAATTGAATAAGAATATATGTGGGCCCAATGGTTCATTTATTCAGCATTACCTTCTTCCAGAATCCCATAACCATATTTTAATTTTATATTCAAAAGAACAATTTATCTAAAACAATTAAGTTCATATAATATAAAAATTATTACTATAGAAATTTTACAATTTTATGCATCATTAATATGTCACTAAATATTTGAAGCCTTCCATGTCATTTAATATGAATAATGTTTTTCTAAGAATAGAAAATGTTGAATATAATAAAAAATAGTTCAAAAAATATATCTCATGTGCTTTCAAATAAATATTTATGTTGAAACAATTGTTTTATAAAAACTAATAAGTAATATATTTATTCCAGTATTTCTTCTAGAAATGGGTATGACCTTGTTTGTTTAAGGTTCAAACTTTCCAATCGATTTATAATGGGTTTATTCCTAAAAAAACAGCCAATGATTCTATATCCATTTAGACCGACTTTCTAAAGGTATGTGCATATTAGTTGTGGGCCGATGAGGCTTAAGAATTTGCTTGGGAGAAAGGATGGAAGTTCAGACTCATCAAACCTTTTGGGGGGGGGGAATTATTGCCTACTATGGGACTCTATCATAGATTAAGGTAATGTTCACGAATCCTTATTAATTTACCAAGTATGAAAATGAGTTTTATCTTAGATTTAACAATCAATGATTGATATTAAAGGGATTTATAGAATCTTTTATATGTATTTGAGGTTCTTCATCGATGGAGAATCATCTGTATGTAATAGAGAATCTTAGTTAATGGTAACCTTCAATATAATATATAGTAATATCATGGTCATTATGATAACCATACTAGTATTAAAGCCACTCAGTGGGACACTTGATGTTTATTGTCGTTCAAAAAGACATATATTATTTCAGAGCTAGGATCGTACCCACAGATGGGTTACCTACGGATCTATGTTTAAAAAGGAATCATAACCCACATAGTTAGATAAGTTGAATATAGTTTAACGTCATATGGGACAAAAATTAATTAATGAAATATGGGCTTGAACCTTATAAAGGCTTCCTACGTACTCTACTTTTAAGGTAGAGATCAAATTCCACGTAGTTCGGGTAAAGAAATATGGGATTTATGCATGGTTAATATCCCAAAAAGAGATGTTGTGTTTACTTTTACACTCTATGCTCATGTGAGTCATGATTAGTGTGAGAAACACGAGGTAATAGTAATCTTGACAATGGTGCCATGAAAGATGTAGTCATGAGATATGATGTGGGGCTTACGTATGTATGACTGCCCATGTAGATGAAGACCATGACTTACTTTAGGATAGAAACCCAAGAGAAGGGTCAATAATGGTATTTTTACATTATTGAGATTTTGAGTTTTAACATGGTGCTTACTCCTGATTAGGTGGCCCAAATTAAAAGGGACTTATGATTAAGGATTATTCTTGACAAGGAGGCCCAAATCAAATGAAATTAATATTGGGGATTACTCCTTAGAAGGAGGCCCAATGTAAGGGAACAGATAACCCGGTGCTTACTCCCGAGAAGGAGGCCCAATGTTAAAAGAAATTATGAGTGGGTCTTACTCCTGAGAAGGAGGCCCTTGATAAGGGAAAATTATGACAGGGGATTACTCGTGAGAAGGAGGTCCATGTTATGGGGACATGAGACATGGGGTATACTATTGATAAGGAGGCCCAAACAAGGGGAACATGGGGCTTACTCATGAAGAGGATGCCCTAAATCAAAAGATCGTCTGATCATAAATGATGAGGTTATATAGGAAACCCCTATAGGCGGTGACATAAACCTTGTGATTCATGAGGTTTTGGGAGAGGATCTCATAGAATTCATTTCAGATAAGGAATCCAATGAACGAACAATGCCATAAATGGCTCTGAGAAGGGGTTCGAGGGCTAATATCTTGAAGAGGAGAGGTGAATGGGAGAGAGGCACACAAATAATGCTGGCACAAAAGTATAGTCAGGAAAATCAGTTGTCTTCCACGTCTTGGCCACACAACTATACTTACGCATCATGGTTTCACCTGGGCGACGAAGAATATATAGGGTAGTACTTGGGGGAGACTTAACTCAAGCATTTAGTATTATCCTATTATGTTTCCAAAAGGGAGGAGTGCTCGATTCATTGAAAGGGTAGTGTAGCGCGCAAGTGTTTCTACTTTTAAGGGGGTTTGGACACTTAGGCATGCAAGTGTTGATTGATTCTAACGACTTAGGCCTTATCATACCCCTTCAAGTCATCCATTCTAGGTAAAAATTTAACTTAGATGGTTTCGGAAGGGATGAGTTGAAGACATGGGCGACCCGAGCTTGAATATGAGTTTTGGAAAATTCCACATAGAAATGGGGGCCCACATGGACTATTTATAGGCCACTGGGCACCTTGAGAAAAAAATGGTTAGAAAGTGACTTGCGAAACCCATAGGGGGCGCGTAAGTGACTTTCGCGGCACACTGGATACTTGCGTGGCTCCCTCCAAATGGGTTCCTTGTCCATGCCATTGTCAATTTTTTATTTTCTTCATAGGGTGAAACTATTTGTTCTTAAGGTATTCCCCTTTTCCATTCATTGGACTCTGTGATGGAAAAGACCCTCAACAAAAGTTCCCCCTCAGAGTTGGATTCGAGAAGGATAGAGGATCGGGCTCTATGGTAAAGCGAGAGGAACAAGGGTCTGTGGTGCGCAAGTTTGGTGCGTAGATGCTGGGGCTCACAAGTATGGAATGCAGGAGGCCTGGATTTCTTATATATGTAGCCTCACTCTCGCGCAAACTCATTTAGCTTCCATCAGCTTGAGATCTCATCACACTCATGCTTCTGTCTTCGGTGAATCGCTTTTCTGGATTTGGTCGCGCTTCTCCAGAAGGTATTTGACTTGTGTGCCATGACTAGGGAGACAAAACATGCATGACCTGATTGACTTGCGCGCCATGTTTGTACTTGTGCGCCTTAATGCCTTTTCCATTTTTTTGATTTCCATCCTCATGATTTCTCAAAACAATCTCACTTAAGGTTCATCCGTTTGATCATTGTGCAGATTCAATGGCTCCTAGAAGAATTGTATCAGCTGATGAGTTGGACATCAATAGAATACATGACATGATGAACATCATCGGCCATGATTATTATATTATCTATTACAGAAATCTCTCGAATTTGTCTAAGTAGTTGAATAAATATCATACCAATTTCCCAAAAATCATTTACTTGCCTTTGTATGGCCATGGTCATCTGCAAGGAGTCAATGTTCTAGAGGCAAAGAATAATATCCCTCATTCCTGCTTTCAGACTTACACCAACTTTTATTTGGAAAATGTCTCTGTTGTTGGATCATTTTCCAATTATGTAATAGTGGAAAAGGCAAACATAATTCCTCATAGCCCATGTGCTCCATATCTGAAGCCTCACAAGCCTTAGCTGCAGACACATTTCTATCCCTCTATTTTCCAAAATTATCAGATGGAAAAATCTATGGAAAGGAAGAAGAGTTGGGATTTCTGTCCTAGAGGAGGTGTGAAGCTGACATTGATGTGGGAATATTGGGTAGGATAATCCTGTGAAATGTTTTTCGATGATCTGAAAGGAGTTGAAATATATAAAGCTGTCTGGGCTAGGCAGACATATGATTATAGGAATGAAAATTTCATGCCGAAGTTAATCAATCATTGGAGACCAGAAACGAGTTCTTTCCATCTGACTGATGGAGATGTAGGCATCAGTTTCTGGGATGGCTATATGATTTTAGGGGATCTAATGTTGGGAGATTTGTATGATGAATTCATTACCCCCAAAGTATCCTGGAATGATTTGGAGAAGATTACGGCATTGGCTAAATAGTTAATGATAATTTTACACAAGCTTAAGAATACCAACACCATGAAAACCCACTCCAGAAAAGATAACCAACTAGAGGAGTGGAATGAAATATTTTTTATTAAGAAAAAAGAGGAGGTACCTTCCTATATTCGTTAATGTAACGACCCGCCCTCGGGGCCCGTGCCGTGACTACCCCAAGCCCGCCTTCTATAGTCCAGGGGCTGGCGACTAGCACCAAGGCGTAATTCCCGGTAAAAAGGGAAGGCAATGCCTTCTTAAAGTAAACAAGCACCATAGAGTAAGCAAGCGGAAAAGTAAACACTAAGTAAAGACAGAGTACAACTGAAAGTACGGAAAAGTAAATGGGCCAGTATACAAACCCAAACAGATTGTAAAGTACAACTCGAAAGGGAAAACAACAACAGTAATGTAAAAGCCGCTACACCGAGATTTCCACTGGAGATCCCACCACAAGGGAGGGTACAGATATCTCTACTGCTCCACGGTTCCCACCGTCCGCTCCGAGTACGTCCCGCCCAGTGGTCCACCTCCAGGTACCATCCTGCTCTGCATGCCTCAACCACGATCAACGCTGTCTGTCGTCTGCAACCAACACTACATAGTGCGGGCATAGCCCGTGCAGGGGTGAGTATAACGATACTCAGCTGGGACCCCAAGACCATCAAGGTCTCACTAAACCAACAAGGATAACCACAAGAAGATATCTACAGATAACCTCTACTTAGATATATGCCCATATATATACCTAAGTTATCATGTAACCCATCTCAATCATGAGGAAACACAAGGATTGTGATATCAACGGATAACCACTATCTAGGTATATGCCCATACATATACCTAAGATATCAAGTGACCCATCTCAATCATGAGGTAAACACAAAGGTCAAAATCTCAGCTCAAACTAGGATTTTCATTATCGAAACCGTAACTACTGAAGATCTCTGTCTCTGGAGTGTACAGTGGTCCTATCACGACTCCGAGGTACTGCTCACTAAGCTAAGACTGCTGAGGTACTCCTCCTGTCGAGTACCGCGTGTCTGCGGCCAACTACCGGGCGCTCTGTCCGCTATGGTTCTGTCAACAAATATCGGGCTCTCCCCCCAATAGCCTACAGAGGTACTCCTCCTGTCGAGTACCGCGGGTTTTCAGCCAACTACCGGGTGCTCCGTCCTCCGTGGGTCTGTCGCCAAATATCGGGCGCTCCGTCCACTGGGCTAGTCGACTCACTCCAAGTCGAGTCGGTCAAGCAGTCGTCAGGTCTTAGCCAGCTACACGGTCTCCGTACTCCGCATGCTCATCTCTGGGAGGGTCCGCTCAACGAGCTATTGGTCGATACTCCAAGTATCACAAAGTCCCACAAATAAGTACCTCAAAGGACCTCCTCGTCATAGGGGTCTCAACGCAATAGACGGTGCATCAATCGGACGCCCGGTCTGTGAGTTATTAACCTTTTCGTCCCAGGGGCCCGGTTGGTTTCGAGTGCAAACCAAACCGGTCGTAACTCAACTATACCCCGAACACTCATAGGGTATACCCATAGGGACCGTTTCTCAACGAGATCACCTACACCGCTGATGGTTCGTCAAACGGACGTTCTGTCACAAAGGTATCAGCTTTTCCATTCTAGGGGCCCGGTTGGATTTCGAGTGCGATCCAACCCAGCCACTACCAACTGTATCCAAAACTCGGGCTAAGTATGCCAAAAGATCCGTCTCATCAAGAGGAATTCAATGAAATAGACGGCGCGTCTATCGGACGCCCGGTCTGTGAGTTATTGGCTTTTTCGTTCCAGGGGCCCGGTTGGTTTCGTAAGCGAACCAACCCGACCGCACTCTGACGGCATCCAAACCTCGAGGGGAGTATTCCAAATGTTCCATCTCACTTAGAGGATTCCATCAAATCTGACGGCACGTCAATCGGACGTCCGTAGCTAAAGATATGTGTGTTTCCGCTTCGAGGGCCCGGTTGGTTTCATGTACGATCCAACCCGGCCGAACTCAAAGTATTTCGAAACCTTGAGTGCGATATACTGAAACGACCGCTTCGATCCAAGGATCGCATCGCCGCTGACGGCACATCGTTTGGAAGTCCGTAGCCCGAGTTATGGGCATTTGAATCCAAACCGCTCGGTGACGGGGGTTTCGGGCCCGTGCCGTCCCGGCCCGAGACCCCCCCCCGGTTGGCCCGAATCGGGTCGACCTGGCCCGACACGCCGGTTCAGCACAAAGCAGTGCGCTGGGCGCGCTGCCAGCACGGCCGAAGGCCGAGCTGCTAGAAAATGGGGGGCGGCCTGCCCCCCTTTGTGAAACCGACCCCCCTCATATTTGGGGGCCATTATGGCTGGCCCGAGGAAATTATTTCCCCCGGTTTTCTCCCTTCCGGAAGGCCCGACCTGGCCGGCCGGTTCTTCCTCAATGGGACCGGCAAGGCCGGTCTACTTTCTGGCTTCCGACACCGGCGGCCCGGCTGGCCGCCGGTCTTCTCGTTCCGCCGCGGCCCGGAACCGGCCGCGGCCTTCGTTGTCCGGCGCAGTGCGACGACACCGCGCCCCTCCGCCACGGCCCCACTCCGGCCACGGTGCCTTCAACATTCTTTGACGCGGCGTGACGGCGTCGCATCCTTGCATTATTTTACGATGTGGCGTGACGGCGCCGCGCGTTTCTTTCCGTATGATCCTGCGCGGTGCGACGACACCGCGCCACACCTGTTTCAATCCACAACAGAATCAACATGAAAAGGAGGAGGGTCGGCCGTGTTCGTGCAGTCCGGCTCCCTCGCTTTATTTGCTAACAATTGGACAAATTTCACGAAGAAATAACCACGGGTATAAATCATGAACAAAATAATAGAATAAACCCCTTCCTCGAATTCAAGTGCGGAGCACGTCAACAAGCCGCAGAAGACAAGCGTCGTAGAGGTCGGGCGTCGCGGAAGTCAAACGTCATTTCCATTGATGTCGAGGTGCGTCCGAAGAGGTACGTCACTAGAGAAGCTTCGTAAGCTGATGGAGATAATCCGAGGAGGAAACAACGTCTCCTTTCGTTGAAATGGGAAGAATATCGAAGAAACGACGTCATCGATCTTCGGAAACACACCGGCTACGAAGAAGAGAGAAGCTGCGTTCTTCGTCGGAGCTTAAGTGTTCTTCGTGTTCTTCATCAAAGTTGAAGAAGGTGGAGAGAGCTTCTCAAAACCTCTCAAGATGGCTAAGGAGACCAACCAAAATAAAATAAGCTAAGGCTTATTTTATTTACACAAATAAACAACTTGAATTTCAAAAGTTTGAAATTCAAAAAACTCAACTCAATTAATTAACCAAGTTGTCGAGTTTAATAAAAGAGGAGTTATAGGGAGTTTAAAAAAAAGGAGGTGAAGTGTTAGGGCTCGTGTGGGCCCCACCACACTTAATCATCTCAAGGGAGGTTAAGTGGATGTGGGTCCCACCCCTAACTCTCTTTGGGAGGTTATAACCAACTTGGTTAAAAATAAAATGTGTTTCCACATTTTATTTAATTTCCTTTTAAAATCCCAAAAACTAACTCCCAACCCGCATAAAACGCAACCTAGGAAAAGGTTTCCTTACGCAAAAATCGGCGCTGCGAGTTCATCGGTGCCCTCAGAATTCGATTTCGAGCACCGGTTCAAATGTTAGAAATTCCAGCTCGTTCGTTCACTAAACGTACCCGAGCCAAACTTCGGAAATTGATTCCGGGCACACCGGGCCTCGGAATCAGGCGCCGTTAGAAACTGAGTTCTTGTCAAATTCCAAGAAAATTAAGAAAAAATTTTCCTTGAAATTTCTGGGTCCTTACATTACTCCCACCTCAGGGCTTTACGTCCCCGTAAAGCTTCAACACAATCTAGGGTCACAAAAGTAGTACAGAGCACACATCTGAGCCTTCCGCTCCTATGTGCTCACCTGGAGGTTTCCGTACTGCCAAAGAAAATGCACAAGAGGAATCAACCTTCCTTATAGGATCTCCTCCTGTCGATCCTCGATCCCCACTAGAACATCTGTTAAAGACACCCCATCGCCATCGTCCAGCTCCTCATGGTTGATGATATGCGAAGGGCTGAGCACGTATCTCCTCAGTTGAAATATGTGGATGTCGTCGTGCACCTAGTGCAATTGAAGTGGATGGGTTAAGCGGTAAACCAACTCGACTACCCATCTGAGGACCTAGAAAGGTCCGTTGAACCTCAGAGATAACTTGCCTCCCTGGCCACATCTCCGTAAACCTTGTCGTGGTGAGACTCATATAAGGACGTGATGGTCATCCTCGAACTCTAGAGGCCTCCAAGTCCTGTTATCATAAGGATTTTGTCGGCCCTTTGTCGTCCTCATCCGCTCTTGGATGACCTGGACTTTCTCTAGTCTCACAAGAGATGCTATGATTTCTTCTTTGCCGATAAGAGAAATCTGGTCTCATCCCCTAGATGAACCACATTCGTTGCCTAATACAGTCAATCCTGACATTAATGATGCATTCATGCCATGGATGACGTCATAAGGCCTCGACGTAACTACCAAGAGA
Organism: Viscum album; assembly: GCA_963277665.1. Classification (NCBI taxonomy): domain Eukaryota; kingdom Viridiplantae; phylum Streptophyta; class Magnoliopsida; order Santalales; family Viscaceae; genus Viscum; species Viscum album. Next base: position 879,463,356 of record OY728129.1, on the reverse strand, counting down.
TCCAACTGTCACTCTCGCCTCCAAGGGTCGAGTCACACCGTCGGCATCAGTGTGTGGTCACTAGGTCTCCTTCAGTAGAAAACTCGAAAGTGAGGGTCAAGTCAACAGTCTTAACCGGGACCACTCAGTATCATCCAAACAAAAGGACAAGAAAGTAAACAAAGATAAGTGTCTTTTTATTATTGTAGCTCATAGTACAAGACACAAAGCAACTACAGACATATATCAACAAAACCAGAAGCAACAGGATCAATAGCCTCCAGGTCGGAAGCTAGCCCCGCTCCTGTCCATCTGCTTCCGGAGCTCCATGACCATAGATCTCAGCTTCCTGAATCTGAGCTCTCCCATGTCCTCCTGTCCCCTGCGGTCAGGGTGGGCCTCCTGGTGGTGGTGGTGGAAACATCCCAAAGCGTCGTCCACTTCCATCTGCACGGCCAGCTCCCCTGCCATGGCCGCCTGCTCCTTCCGGTCCGCCCTAATCGAACCTCTGCCTCTGCCTCGGAGGTTCTTCATTTAACTGTTGGCCATCTGCATGGCGGGTCGGACAGTCACGTGCCATGTGACCCATTCCACCGCAGGAGTAACAATGTCCACTCCCGGCACGTCTGGCTCTGACTCCACCCCAGTTTCCCCGCCCAACTGAACCTGAGTCGTGCATTCGGCCACCGGTAGGTCTGGTCCTCTTGGACCTCTGCGTCATCTGTCTACTTTCTGCTGCAGAAGACTCTACCGCAAGTCGGCTAGTGGTGGGTCGTGTTGGTGGAGAGTTCTCAGCAAGGAAACACTCCACTAAGAGGGCTCTCTCCAACACCCATATCTGGGTCGGAATGCTGTGAGAAACAACAGAAGCTATAATCTCTCTCCTGAGCCCCTGCTCGAAGGTTCGGGCCCTGAAGAACGGGTCCCGTACCATATCTGTGGAGTAGCGCGAGAGGTCTGTGAACCTCGCTGAATACTGCGCCACTGACATGATGCCCTGCCGCAGCTGAAATACCTCTTGTATACGCTCCGCTTGAAGGGTGGATGGTACAAACTCTTCCCGGAACAGGCTCTCGAAGTCTGCCCATAGAAGTGTCGCCTCGTCATGCATCTGGAGCATCAGGCTCCACCATCTGCCTACTGCTGCCTGAAGAAGGCTAGCAGCAAGGATCACCATGAAGTTTGTCGGCGTCCCCACTAGCATGAAGACTCTCACCATAGCCTCCAGCCAATCCTCAGCCGCCTGCGGGTCCGTCCCTCCCTAGAACCTGGGTGGCCTCTGGCGCTGGAACTCATGCAGTGCACTCAAGCAACGTGCATCCTCTACTGCTGGGGCTGGTGGTATCGGTGGCCCAACGGGTAGTAGTACCACTGGTGCCTCCACTGGTGCCTCAACTGTGATAGGGCCCTGTACTGAGGCCACGTCGCTCGGCGGGCTGTCAGTACGTACCACTCTCGGGGCTCTAGCTGGTCATCCACGGGGAGGCATCCTGAAAGAAACAACGTGACACAGTCAAAAGATTATACCTGGTGAGCTGACCTGGTTTGAGCTGACATTTAAATAAAACTTCTGGAAAACACACACGGAATCAGAGTTTTCGTGCACAAAGTCGGAAATCAGTTGTCAGGGTCTTGGTGTATGGATACGTCGGCCGCCCGCACCAACACTGGACTCCCTGAACTGAAAACCACACTCGGTACTCTTAACACTATTGCTTCACAGAAAGAAACATCAGAGTTATAAGTTCTACGGTAGAACTGAACTCCTCTAATACCAATTTGTCACGACCCGCCCTCGGGGCCCGTGCCGTGACTACCCCAAACCCGCCTTCCATAGGCCAGGGGCTGGCGACTAGCACCAAGGCGTAATTCCCAGTAGAAAGGGAAGGCATTTCCTTTGTAAAGTAAACAAGCACCACAGAGTAAGCAAGCGGAAAAGTAAACACTAAGTAAAGACAGGGTAAAACTGATAGTCTGGAAAAGTAAATGGGCCAGTATAAAAACCCAAACTGAAAGTATTGTACAACTCGAAAGGGAAAATAACAACTGTAAAGTAAAAACCGCTACACCAAGCTATCCACTGGAGATCCCACATGAAGGGTGGGTACAGATAGCTCTACTGCTTCACGGGTCCCACCGTCCGCTCCGAGTACGTCCCGCCCAGTGGTCCACCTCCAGGTATTGTCCTGCTCTGCAAGCCTCAACCACGATCAACGATGTCCGTCGTCTGCAGCCAACACAACGTAGTGCGGGCATAGCCCGTGCAGGGGTGAGTATAACGATACTCAGTAGGGACCCCGAGACCCTCAAGGTCTCACTAAACCAACAAGGATAACCACAAGAAGATCTCAATAGATAACCTATACTTATATATATGACCATACATATACCTAAGTTATCAAGTAACCCATCTCAATCATGAGGAAACACAAGGATTGTGAAATCAACGGATAACCACTACCCAGGTATATGCCCATACATATACCTAAGTTATCAAGTGACCCATCTCAATCATGAGGTAAACACAAAGGTCAAACGTCTCATCTCAAACCAGGATTTTCATTATCGAAACCGTAACTGCTGAAGAGTTCCATCTTTGGAGTGTACAGTGGTCCTATCACGACTCCGAGGTACTACTCACTAACCTAAGACTGCTGAGGTACTCCTCCTGTCGAGTACCGCAGGTCTGCGGCCAACTACCGGGCGCTCCTTCCGCTGTGGGTCTGTCGCCAAATACCGGGCGCTCCCCCTAATAGCCTACATAGGTACTCCTCCTGTCGAGTACCGCGGGTTTGCAGCCTACTACCGGGCGCTCCGTCCGCCATGGGTCTGTCTCCAAATACCGGGCGCTCCGTCCACTGGGCTAGTCGACTCACTCCAAGTCGAGTCGGTCAAGCAGTCGTCAGGTCTCAGCCGGCTACACGGTCTCCGTACTCCGCACGCTCGTCTCCGGGAGGGTCCGCTCCACGAGATACTGGTCGATACTCCAAGTATCACAAAGTCCCACAAAGATGTACCTCAAATGACCGCCTCGTCATAGGGGTCTCAATGCAATAGATGGCACGTCAATCGGACGCCCGGTCTGTGAGTTATTAGCCTTTTCGTCCCAGGGGCCCGGTTGGTTTCGTGTGCGATCCAAACCGGCCGGAACTCAACTTTACCCCGAACACTCATAGGGTATAATCATAGGGATCGTTTCTCAACGAGATCACCTACGCTGCTGATGGTTCGTCAAACGGACGTTCTGTCAGAAAGGTATCAGCTTTTCCGTTCCAGGGGCCCGGTTGGATTTCGAGTGCGATCCAACCCGGCCACTACCAACTGTATCCAAAACTCAGGCGAAGTATGCCAAACGTTCCGTCTCATCAAGAGGAATTCAACGAAACAGACGGTGCGTCAATCGGACGACCGGTCTGTGAGTTATATGCTTTTTCGTTCTAGGGGCCCGGTTTTTTTCGTAAGCGAACCAACCCGACCGCACTCCGACGGCATCCAAACCTCGAGAGGAGTATGCCAAAAGTTCCGTCTCACTTAGAGGACTCCATCAAAGCTGACGGCACGTCAATCGGACGTCCGTAGCTCAAGATATGAGTGTTTTCCGCTCCGAGGGCCCTGTTGCGTTCGTGTACGAACCAACCCGGCCGAACTCAAAGTATTCCGAAACCTTGAGTGCAATATACCGTAACGACCGTCTCAATCCAAGGATCGCATCACTGCTAACAGCGCATCATTTGGAAGTCTGTAGCCCGAGTTATGGGTATTTAAATCCAAAACACTCGGTGACGGGGGTTTCGGGCCCGGACCGTCCCGGCCCGAGACCCCCCCTGTTGACCCGAACCGGGTCGACCCGCCCCGACACGGCCCGGACCGGCCCGGCGTGGCCCGGCCCGGCTCGGCCCGGCTTGGCCTGTCGGACCGGCCAGGCGCGCCGGTTCGGCGCAAAGCAGCGCGCTGGGCGTGCTGCCTGCTCGGCCGAAGGCCGAGCTGGTGGAAAACGGGTTAAAATTTGGATATGGAAGAAAAGTATAACCATCATGTTCTGATTGAGAGTTGTAGAGAACATGGCTATGAAAAATCCAACAATCACAAAACTATTGATTTGTGATGATCTAAGGTACCATCTGATTCATCGGATATAAGGGAACTAGGACAAAAATTTTGGTTTTCAAAATCATTTCCCTAAAGTTGATGAATTAAAAGAAATACTTGCATGATTTTGGTACAATCTCACTGTTGTTCGTGAATTGAACAATTTCCACTTTATCCCTTAAATAAATGAAGTTGAATTTGTTATTCGTGATGTATTAGCAGATCATGTGATAGAATGATGGATCATTCCATCTCTTACAAACAATATGTTAGCAAAAGTTATAAGTCCATATTATGGTTAGATTAATCGTATATGGTTCTAAAAATGAACTTATACTTCATATATCATACCTCTTAATAAACTAAAACTATTTTCTACTAACTAGGGACTTCCTATAGGCCAGTGGTATGTGATAAAGGCTAGTTGCACTTCGGTTGTGGGTTCGATTCCCATAGCCTTGTCCGACGCGATGGGCAGTCGCCCGTCCTGCAGGTTGTCTTTTTTCTAAATCTACATTACTATATCATCCCATCAATAATATCGAAAAAAGGTTTTATCCTTAAAGAATACTAACTTATGTCCAACATAATCCATTCCAATCTTTAGGCTTATCCATAATATTGCAGTCCATTGTCATATTATAGTGATACGATTAACAGAGATTTCATATAAGAAGCATGTTAATACAATCATTGATCCCCATATATCATAAGATTTGTCTTATTGGTCACATTACAAACGTTTGAAGGCCTTAATCATGTATTCTCTTGAAAAATGAATACCCATTGAACCATAGGGAAAACATGAATGCAGTTAAAAGTTAACACTTTCCACATACCAAAATCCTAAAAATTCTATATACTCAAACCATGATATCACTTAGTCCTTATTTCAGTCATGAGCTCATGAATACAATCAAACATCTCATTATCTTTTTATTCCTTCATTATGTAAATATCATCTACTTTAAAAAAATATCTAAATAACATTCCACGGTTACTGGTACCATTCAAAATATACTTTCAAATACTTTTATGAAAAACAATAGTGTAACAATCCTTAGATGATTCTTTATTCCATAGTACCATTAAAAATATAACATAACTCTCGATAAACATACAATCATTACACTACCTTCTAAAACAACCGACTGAGATTCAACACTTCATTCAGCTCATATATCATTTGTAGTCTCCTCATCATCATCCCCATAAATAATATTCATATGACCATGCTTATTCTCTTCATGAGATTTTCCAATAGGGAATTGGTTTGAATAATGCCCGTAAATTCAACATTTAAAACATCTAACCATTGTTGATGTCGTAGCAATACAATTATCTGTGTCCATGGTGTTAACTGAACATTTTCCTTTGCACTTACTGACTTTGTGTCCTTCTTTTCCACACCCAAAGCATCTTCCAGCCCTTTCAAACAATCTCCCTAATGCCTCTTCCCACATGATTTAAATGGGGGAAATTGAACTTTCTTTCCTCTATGATCATCATGAAACTCCATCTTTCTCTTATTATCTGAGTCGGGGAACTTACCAAAGTTGAGATTATTGATCATATTATGAGATTTCTGGTTAGGAATAATAACGATGTTTGGACTTCCATATCCCGTTTCATTTGGTTTCTCATGAAGAAAATCATTCCATTGTCTGTCATATCCTCCATTATCATGAATCTTCTTGTTTCCATCCATTTTCTAAAACCCAAAAATAATAGTGTGAGAGGAAAAAATCATGCTAGGGAAAACAACATAGTAAAGGGGGAGAACCCTCAATATCTAACATCTTAGGTTAAATTCTAATATCATTACCGTAGTTCTAGGACTATATCCTATACGAATTCTAATCCTTAGTTACATCCCTAGACATTCCTTTGAAATATCTTTATGAATCTCACTAACATTTTCACATCCTAGTTTCCAAAGGTTGACTAAACCTTTCCTGTGATACCAACTATAGAGACCCTAAGCTTGACATACATGGACATTACATTACTTTTGAGAAATAATTTATTCATAACAAAAACCGACACACAAGGACCGTAATAGTTTAGTGTCTTTGGAAACCTGGAACGTAATCTTCTAATCGTGGTGAAAGATCTTCAACATCTCCCATAAAGATCTTCCACTTTTTGTTTCCTGACATAAAACCGTTCTTTTGATCATGGGGGAAAATAAAACATAAAAAGGGTGAGCTCAAATTCTCAGTAACGGTAAGCATGGAAAAAATAAAACAAACCATATACATTGGAACTAAAAAAACATGAACATAATGATTAAAAATCAAAATCTTGAGCAACGACATAAAAATGGAAGTACATAAGGCATAGATCATAATGGAACATAAACAATGATAAAATAGAATGGGAATAAAACATGTACTTGTGGCATCCATTAAGAACATGTAATTATTTCCATAGTAGCCAAGGCATTGCTTCCAAGACCATCTTAGTGGAAACAGTCCCATTCTGAATCGATTTCACTCCTCATTTCAGTCCTGTTTTACTGAACCGGTTTAACCAGCCGTTCCAGCCATGTCTATCTCATGAGATATAAATCTTTACCCAATGAATTGGAGGGAGATATAGGTCCCACCCATCTCATAATGAAATAATTCTTGCTTGTGTCACAAAAAAAACATATATCATTCATAATAACCCAATAAACAAAATGGGTTTCATAAACATCATTCTATCATCACATAATCCATATAAAATAAATGGATATCATTTCATAATAAGAAAAGTGAAACCATTTAAATCATAGAGACATGATACTTGAAACATACACATATGAAATAATGTCATCTTAGATGAAAAATCATTTTGATAAAATACTTGAAAATAATTCTTGTGGAAAATATCCTTTCTTCTTAAAAATCAATTTCTTTTCACAAAACATCATGCAATTTTAAAAGAAATAGATTTTGTTGAAAACAGTAATGAAATATTTTGGAGGAAGCTTTAAAAAAATAAGGTTTTATAAAACCGTAAAAATCAGTTCATTCCGTATAAGTTAAAAAAACATTCTTCTCGTACATTTGCAGGAAAATTCAAAATATTACCTCGTAACGTAAACAAAAGAATGATTCCTTACATACCATGTAAAAAAATTAAAAAATGGGCAAAAAGTATTATAATCATTCATGAAAACATTTTTATAAAATTTGGACATGGTTGATAAATATAACCCCAGTAAATACTTACGAATAAGCAATCTCGGATAAAAATGAGATTTGAAAAATTATCCCTTACCTTATGTCGGATATGCTTCGTATGTATCAGAACCTCCTCTTCTTCGATACGCCTCTTTGAAACCTCCTCTTAAGGCACTAAGATTGGTCTTTAATCTAGACCAGAACCTCTAGGATGTTTCTAAGGAAGTGGAGAAGATAATTTGGCAGGGGTTGGATGAGATTGAAGGCTTGAATTGGTGTGAGTAGGAGAGGGAGGAGGTTCCCTTTTATAAGGGAGGGGAGGGGCCCCTTTGGAATTCTTAAAAATATTAATTTATAATAAATCCAACCCCACTTAAAAACCTCCAAAAATGACTCATATTCGATGATTAGATGAGATAGGGTTGTCATCTCATCCACCAATCAAATTTAGACATGTTTGGATCTTATTTTATACCTTATCATTTTGATTTATCCTTATTTAATCTATTTAAGTTTATTTGTGGTAATAAAATTCTAAATTTAAAATTATTACAAATAATTACTTATTTGTTGTGAATTTTCTATAATTGTTTACTTTATAACATTATAGACCATTTAAATTTAAATTTATAATTTTTAAATATTTTTTTTTATTTTTAAACAATTTTATAATATGTTATTTTTATAAAATAACAATAGTGTCAATTTTGACACTATTCATTTATTTGAATTTAAATAAAATATATAAAATGGATGTGTTCGAACTAAAAGCTTTAATAGACTCATAAAAGGTCATATGTATCTATAAAATTAGTGGATCACATTAAATAGTTCATATAATATTTAGTTTATTATTTTTATGACCATTTATTTGGTTTATCTCTTAATAAAACAATTACTGCAACATTTTTGTATAATTATTTAATATACTGATTTGTTGCATAAAAATTCACATTAAAATCATATGATGAAGATAAATCTACTACCTTTCACTATAATAATTTTACTCGAATTTATCATCTTAAAATAACAATATTTAAATTGTTATATTTATTAAATTATGAAGGTGACAACTTTGGCATCATTTAAAATAAAATAATATAACTGTCATAATCACTTTAATAAGTATTAAAACGGTTATATATGTGGTCATTTGATGATCAAGGTGTATCTATACACTACCAATAAGTTTTGGTCAGGTTTTTGGGCCTTTTAATGAGTATTATTATTTCAAAAAAACTATATTACTTATTTTCCACTTAATAAATAATTTATGTATCATTAATGTATCACCATTAATGAAAATTATATAATCCCTAAATATTCTAAATAAATTATCACGATGTAGATAATTTTATTAGATTTCTTGAGACTATTCATGTTCGAAGTTTTATGATATTTATCACTAAATTAAAATTATTATACTTATAAGATTTAAGAGAGTGACATGTTGTCACTTTCTTTGGTTTTAATAATAATTAAATTATTTTAATGGTCAAAAGTCCATAATATCAATCTAATCCGACCCTTAGTTGATATGGGTTTACTTTTATCCATCACATATAATTTTGGTATGTGTTAGGGTAATTTTAATATATTATATTTACCCTTAATTACCCGATTTACCTTTAACTATGGTAAATAAAATTTACCGTAGTTACTATTCATAATTCCCAAAAATAAAAAGTAGCCTATTAACATAATTTGGACCCACTGATTCCAAATATAGAATCCATTTTTTCAAATTCAATACACAAAAGTTTCTGAAATTAAATTAAAATTAATCCCGTTGTCGAATGAAAACAGGTTTTTGTTTAAAACATTGCAAAAGATTGAATTGAATTAACCTACGAATTCAATGTAAAATAAATGATAATGACATAAATTATATTAAATGGTAAAAATATATTTTATTTATACTTTAAAACCATTAAATATTATAATTCAACCATATAAATTATTACAATGAAAAATGTTGTTTTTCATTAAAATATAGCGTGTTTTTACTATTCATCAAAATATGAAAGTGACCATAATAATACGAAAAATTTATCCAAAGTAAATTTTTATTTCATGATTCCAAATAAGAATTTTATTTTTTCAAATTGAACTTCTAAACATGTCAAAAACTAGATTTAAGGTGGGTGAGCCATCAAAAGTCGGCAAAACTGCATTATTTGAAAAAAATACTTATTTTACCTGAAAAATTTAATTTGTTCTTATACCATGTTCTAGAAAATTTGTAAGATGAATAATAATGTTATAAAATTAAAAATTAAGTGAATACTATTCATAAATACTAGTTCATAATAATATTATAATAATATATCATTATTTAGTAAAACACGGTATTGCGTACAACACATGCTATCGAGGAAGGTCGTGATTGCGTGTAATGCAAGCCAAGTCAGGGTTGCGTGTTGTGAAAGAATCTTTCGTCGTTTTATATAACAGAATCCAACCATATTTCATTTATACATTGAATATATATATATATATACTCAATGTTGCGTAGAATAACTATTATAAAAATTGTGTGTAACACGATCCAAGAATAGTGTTGCGTATACTGCAAGCTAATACGGTGTTGTGTATAGCGCAAGGTAATCTTGGTGTAGCATACAACACAAGGAATTAATGAAATTAAAAGAATATTTTTCATAAAATCTCGAGGTGTTACATACAATTCACCCCCTCTTGTATATTGAGCATCTACATCGTTATTTCGATCTTACAATTGGAAGCCGAGGAGGTCTCTGAATTACTTGTACTCATGTATATGTTTTTCTTTCTCATCTTGTTCTTTATTCTTCCTCTATGTCATTCCGAAATTCTTCATTCCGAACTTTGTCATTCATAACATTTTCATTCCAAACTTTTTCATTCCGAACATCGTCATTCTGAACTTTTTCGTTCTGAACTTTGTGGTTATGATTTTTTTTCCTACTAACAAGTTTGGTTGCCAAAGTTTTTTTTAAAGAATGGAAGGAGTCAATGTGGGTTCTATTGGAAATATAAACCCTACAAGACCACCAATCATTGATGGTAATGACTATAAGTACTGGAGAGATCGAATGAAAAATCTTGTTATCAATATTGGAGTGGATAACTTCGTTATTCTTACTGGTGATTATAAAATTCCGGATAAGGAAGTTAGAACATTCACTAAACAGGAAAAGCAAGAGTATCAACTCAATTATATGTTACACAATACTTTACTATGTTCAATGACTGGAAATATATATATCCAAATTTCATCCTGTGAAGAATCTAATTGTATCTGGAATAAGTTAGAAGTTACACAATTTGGCACTTCTAAAGTGATTGAGACTAGGAGAGCTATCCATAGAGCTGAATACCATGGCCTCAATTTTCTGTATGGTGAACCAATTTGAAAAGTTCAACAGATATTTATGACTATAGTCAACAACTTACAGTCTATAGGAGAAAATGGGTTAGATTATGAAGCCCTTGTGGATAAGATAATTGATATTATGACAAATGAGTGGGAATCAAAGAGAACAGCTATAGATGAGAACAATAAGGTCACTCAAATTTCTCTTGATGAGATATTTGGAACTCTTCTCCAATAAGAAACAAGAATGAAGAGAGATGTTGACAACATCAAGAAGAATAATGGGAATGGTAATGTTGCTTTTACAACAACATCAAATCATATGAAAACTAGGACTCATGAGAGAGTAACTAGATCCATATCTAAGAAAGTTATTATCCATTCCGAATCTAGTGAGAGTGAAGTGTCTGAGAATGAGTTAGCAAATCTTGCTCGAAGGATGAACAAGATAGCTGGCCATAGAAGTTTCCTGTCCAAGCATAAGAAAAAGGAAAGGAAATATAGGAAATATGGAGATGTCACTTGTTATGAATGCATGAGAAATGGAAATATTAGACCAGAATTTCCTTTGCCCAAAAAGAAAGAAAGGAAAGAAAGGCATTCTGAAAGAAACAGAAAGAATTACTACAAAACCAAAGCTTATAATGTTATAAAATCAAGTGACACCTGGAGTGCCAGTGGTGGTGACTCTTCAGATGAATCTTCTAATTATGAATCTTCAGGAAAGAAGAATCCTGGTCTTATAGCCAGATTACCCATTATCAATCATTGTTTTATGGATAAGGTACTAAATGCTGAATCATTGACCAATGTTTCTTTTGATTCTAATGATAGAGAATATTATAACTCTTCTAAATAAGATTCATCTTCTGATGAATAAAATACTTTACCTACCTATGAAGAAGTTTCTAGGATTCCTTATCTTCTTGAAATTGAGAATTCTAAACTCAATAAAAAACATGATAAGGAAAACTCTAAGAATTCTATTCTTCAAAAATAAATATCATATCTTACTAAAGATAATGATAGGAAAAATGCTGATTTTATAAATATTTCAAAAAATCTTGAGGAAGTAAGATCTAAGAAGAACAAACTTTCTATAGAGTTAGAAAAAGTAATTTCTAAGAAAAGTATCTTCGAGCATAGCTCTAGTTCTAAATCTAATGATTTTGAAGATAAAAACGTGGTTATAAAACTCATGTCCGAAATTTTTTACTTAGAGAAGTGGTTGTCAAACTTCACCCATGGTATGGAAAAATTTGATAAAATGTATTCTCAAAAACGACCTTTGAGAAACAAATATGTATTTGGTTATACCCATGCTATACCAATTTTTAGTAACAATTACTTTGTTCCACAAAGTTCCCCATTTTGTACGAAGTGTCAATGTGGTGGTCACTGGTCAAAGAACTATTCTTTAAATAAAACCCAATCATTAGGTTTTCAAAAAGCCTATTTCTATAAGAAAGTTTGGTTTCCTAAAAAAAATTTATCTGTAAATCCCGGATCCAAGAAAGTTTGGATTCCGAAAGTCTAATTCATTTCTTTTTTTACAGGAAGATAAAGGGTGTACCAACAACAATACATGATTCATGGATAGTGGATGTTCCCGACACATGACTGGTAACACAAGTTATTTTGAAAAGATTATGAAAACAAATGGTGGAAAGGTAACCTTCGGAGATAATGCTCATGGAGAAATTGTTGGTATAGGTAATATTGTTCTTCTTGGTAAAACTTTGATTTCAAAGGTTTTATTTGTTAAGTGTCTTAACCACAACCTCATTATCATAATTCAGTTATGTGATGAAGGGTACCATGTGATATTTAGGAATTATATGTTCTTAGTACACAATTCCAAGGAAGAATTTATTCTGTCAGCCAATAGACAGAATAATGTTTAAACATTGAACTTAAAAGAACTTAGAATTCATGACCTAACTTGCCTAAGTGCAATGTAAGATCATTACTGCTTATGTCATAGAATATTAGGTCACTATAACCATAGAAACTTATGTAAAATCTCTAATAATAATCTAGTGAAGGATCTACCAGAGCTTAGATTTGATTCTTCTAAATTTTGTGATCCTTGTCAATATGGAAAGAAACATAAATCTAGTTTTAAATTATTTGGTGAAGTCTCAACTACTGATGCATTACTGCTGGTGCACATGGATCTTTTTGGTCCAACAGAAACTAGAAGTATTGGAGGCAAATACTATGTGTTTGTTTTAGTTGATGATTACAGTAGATTTACTGGGGTCTATTTTATAGCAAATAAGTCTGATGCTTTTTCTTATTTCAAAATTTTTAGAGCACAAGTTAAAAATGAGAATAACCTTCCACTAAAAACTATTCATAGTGATCATGGAGGAGAATTTCAAAATTCTGATTTTGAAACTTTTTGTAGTAGAAAAGGTATTACTCACAATTTTTCAGCACCTAGAACTCCTCAACAAAATGGTGTAGTTTAAAGAATAAATAGAATTATTCAAGAGATAACTAGAACCATGTCGAGTGAATATTCAATAGCTAGACATTTCTATGCTGAAGCCGTAAGTACTGCTTGTTATACTATAATTAGAGTTTTTATTAGACCTTATCTTAATAAAACTCCTTATGAATTATGGAATGGTAGAAAACCAAGACTTTCCTACTTCAAGGTTTTTGGTTGCAATGTATTCATTATGAATAAAAAAGATAATATACAAAAATTCGCACCAAAATCTGATGAAGGAATTTTCTTATGCTACTCTACAACTTCTAAGGGATATAGAGTTTTCAAAAAAATACCTGTACTGTTGAAAAAAATAGTGCATGTAATATTTGATGAGTCAGATCCTTTCGTTTTCAAACCATACCAACCTACATCCTCAGATTTGTTTTCAAAAACTGATTGTCAACTTTTGATAGAAGATCCTTCTGATAAGGAAAATGTTCAAGAAGATACTTCTGAAACATTTACCCCAGAAGACTTTCTACCCTATGTTGATGAACAGGTTTTAAAAAACCCAAATCAGGTGTTTCTTAAGAATCATCCCAGTGATAGCATCATTGGTGATGTAAATCAACCTATAAGGACTAGAAGTTCCTTACTAAATGAAGTAGAACATCTTGCATTTCTTTCCCAATTTGAACCAAAAAGCACTAATGATGCTATAGGTGATAATGATTGGATAAAAGCTATGCAAGATGAACAAAATGAACTTGAAAGAAACAAAGTCTGGACCTTGGTTGAAAGACCTAAGGAAACTTATGTTATTGGAGTAAAATGGGTCTTTAGAAACAAGTGTGATAAAAATGAAGTCATTGTAAGAAATAAATCTAGACTCGTTGCTAAAAGAAATAACCAGCAAGAGGGAATAGACTATGAAGAAACCTACACTCCAGTAGATAGACTTGAATCTATTCATATTCTACTTTCCTTTGCATAATTCTTCAATTTGAAACTCTATCAAATAGAGGTGAAATGTTCTTTTCTTAACGGTTATGTTCATGAGGAAGTGTTTATTGAATAACCTCGTGGATTTGAAGATACAAAATATCCTAATCATGTTTTTAGAATTACCAAAGCTTTGTATGGTATTATGCAAGCCCCATGAGCCTGGTATGATAGACTCATAGGATTTTTTCTTAAAAATAACTATGATAAGGGAAATGCATATCCAACCATTTTTATAAAGAAATATAAGAAAAATGTTTTAATTGTTCAAATTTATGTTGATGACATCATATTTGGTTCAACTCAGCAATCTTTAACTGACTCTTTTGCAAGTCTAATGAAATCTGAGTTTGAAATGAGTAAGATGGGAGAGTTAACTTTTTACCTTAGATTTCAAATTTCTAAAATACCAGAAGGAACCTATATATCTCAACATAAGTATATTAAAGATCTTCTCAAAAAGTATGGCTATGAAAACACTTAGAGTATAAGTACTCCCATCGATACCTCAAACTCTTTAGGTCTTGATGAAGCTGGGAAACTAGTAGATCAAACATCTTTTAGAGGTATGATAGGAAGTTTACTTTACTTAACAGCTAGTTGACCATACTTAATGTTCTCAGTATGCTTATGTTCAAGATATCAATCCAATCCTAAGGAATCTCACTTAAAGGTAGTCAAAAGAATTTTTCGCTACTTTAAGGGAACCATGGATCTAGGATTATTTTATACTTCTGGAAATGATTTTATTCTAAAAAGCTTTTTGGATGCTGACTTTTGTGGATGTAGGATGGATAGATATAGTACATTCGGAACTTGACATTTCTTAGGAGATTCATTATTTTATTGGTCCTACAAGAAGCAACATTCTGTACCACTTTCCACTACTGAAGCTGAATATGTAGCAGCTTGAAGTTGTTGTGCTCAAGTGTTGTGAATACAACACATACTCATAGACTATGGCCTGAGTTTTACTAAGACTCAAATTTTTTGTGATAACAGAAGTTCCATTTCCATAAGTAAGAACCCTGCACATCATTCTTGTGCAAAACACATTGACATTATGTAACACATTCTTAGGGATCACACACTTAAATGAGATATCATTCTTCAGTTTATCGGAACGCAAGATCAACTAGCTGATATTTTCACAAAATCATTACCCACCGATAGATTTGAATACATTAAACAAAAATTAGGAATGATAACGATAAGGTAATAATTCTTCATTAAAATCTTGTTGAACAATTCTCCTAACAGTAATAAACTCATTTTCATAGGGGGAGTACATTTTATTGTTAGTGTAACTAAATTTTTTCGTAGTTTATTTTGAAAACATTTCGGAACTAAAATTTACAGAATAGGAATTTCTAAAACTAAAATTTCCGGAATGGGAATTTTTGGAATTGAAATTTTCATGATTGAAATTTTTTTACTGAGAACTTCCAGAATGACGATTTTCATACTGGTGTAATCATAAGAAAATTTTCATACTGGAACTTTCGTAATGAGTTTTTTTTTAAATTCATTTCTTCAAAAAGAATATTACCAATTACGAACAATCTTTCTAGCCAATCCGAATGATATGTTTATCTTACTTATAGTTTCATAATCATATTTTTCTTGCTGGTATTTTCCTTGTTTTTTTAAAAAGTTCGGATTCTAGTTTTTCCTCAAATCCAGATTTTTTTCCCCTAAAACCTCAAAAGATCGGAGTCCTGTTTTTCTTGCGGGAGTGTTTTCAACCGTTAGATCAAGTTATAGCTCTTTCTGTAGGATCTAAATAGTGATGTAGATGCTCAATTTACAAGGGGGGGGGGGGGTGAATTGTATACTTTAAAAAATTCCTTTGGAACCTTTAAAGTTAGTTAAGAATAACTATGTTTTCCTTAAGAAAATGAAAAGGCTAAGTTTAACAAAGTTAAACTTACCAAATTCACAACACCTCTAACACCAAACAAAACTTGAAAAGAGATTCCGAAATTAATTTTCGGAAATATAGTTCCGGAAATAGAGCCTTAACAAAAGATTACAATATGATATTCTACCTTAAAGCATATAGAATCTAAATGTAATAGAGTAAAATTAAGGAAGTATAAGAAAGTTATACTTTTTTTATAATACAAAATACAGCGGAAATTAAACAAGTAGTTAAACTACAAGTAACATGATATAAGTCTTTTAACCCAAAGAGAAGGGTATCCAACAACCTTGGATAAAGGTCCCTTGATTTATACTTTCAAGCAAGTCTGTCTTACCCATACCAGGATAAGCCCTCGATACGAAGATCGGAGTCTCTGTCTTGCTATCCCCACAAGCCCTCAACTTCAAGGTAGTTGGAAACCTCTGTCTTCCTCAGCAAGGAAGCCCTCGAACTTCAAGGTATTCGGCACCTCTGTCTTCCTATCCCCAGAAGCCCTCGAATGTAGTCACCAATATTCGGAGTCGCACGAAGCTTTGAGAGTAAATAAGAGCCTCTCTCTCTATAGAAATCACTTCAAGCAGATTAGTCATCCTCTCAGTAGTGAGCTCTTTCAAATGAGCTCTTATTTATAAGTAAGGTCAGCTCCTTCTCCGATGGTCATATTTTCCTTACAGATTGGAGGGACCTGTACACGTTTCACTTAGAAAACGGTTAGTTTATAACAAAATAGACGACATAGTTTTATAACAAAACATGTGTAACAGAATGTACGACATCGTTTTATTTCTAACTCAAAAGTTCGGAATGAATGCTTCAGAGTGAAGGTTCGGAGTGTAATGAAAATAATAAAGAGTAGAAAAATTATAGAAGTGTAAGAAGAATAAAAGTTCTGAGTCTTAACCAAAATATTTTTCGGAGTCTGAATTAATTCAGAGTGTATAAAACAAAGGTAATCATATTATGTTTACTAGGTGAATTCAGAATGAGAATTCGGAATGAGAATTCATCATCATAATTCGTAATGATAATTCTTCATCAGAATTCGTAATGAGAAATCTTCATTAGAATTTGGAATGAGAATTCGTCATCAGAATTTGTAATAAGAATTCATTGTCGAACTTCATAAGGATTAATATCCTGAGTCTGGAGTAGAACTTAGTCAGATTTTGTATCCAGAATTCGGAATGAAACTTTATTACAGTTCTCATTCTGGAATTCGGAGTGAAACTTCCTTACAGTTCTTATCCAGAATTCGGATCCTAAAACAGAATACTTAATATCAAAGTTTCAAACAAATCCGAGAAAATAGAAATGAATCCGAATTTTATACTTAAGAAAAATATGAATGAAAATATGATAAGGAAAATTTTTCTTATAAAAGCGATTTTTCTTATAAAAGAAATTTTCCTTATAAAATCATTTTTTCTTATAAAAGCAATTTTGCTTATAAAAGAAATTTTCCTTATGAAAGCAATTTTACTTATAAAATCAATTTTCCTTATAAAAGCAACTTTCCTTATAATAGAAATTTTACTTAAGAAAACAATTTTCTTAAAGAAAGGTGTTTGTGATTTTCAAAACAAGAAGGAATGGAAAAGTCATAAGGAAAACCTTATTGACTCAACAATCTCCCCCTTTTTGGAATGCACAAACACCCTTATGAAAAATAAATTCTAAGAAGAAAAAAAAATATTAAGGCTTATCTCCCTTGGATTTAAGGAAATTGATGAATACCACTAACTCCCCCTTAGGATTTGAAACACTAAGGATCGTATTCTAGATTTCCAGAGTGACATTTCATTACGAAAAATAAAGTCTTCTTTAATGAAAAACTCCCCCTTAGATAGACTCTTATTAGAGTTCTTTTTTCCTTTAAGGATCTTTTTCTTCTCCCCTTTAGATAAACATTCATTGGAGTTCTTCATTTTCTTCAGGATCATTTCCTTCTCCCCCTTTGTGATTTTCAAAAAGAAATCAAGGGAATGGAAAAAAATAACAAAGTACCTGAAAAATTAGTAATAACAACAAAGGAACTGAGAAGCAAAATTTTCATTAGATTTGAAATGTCGGCAACAAAGAAAATTAGATACAACAAAAAGATCGGATTTGGTTATTTCAGATCTTTTTCCTTCGACATTATCCCCTTAAGAATAGTCTTGATCTTTTTCAGGTCATTACGATCTTCTTCAGTTTGCTTCTCTAAGACCACTATTCTTGCAGATTGAGCTTCAATCTTTTCATCCTGGGCTTTCAGCTTTTCTTCCTGGGCTTTAAGCTTTTCTTCCTGAGCCTTCATCTTCTGTTCAAACTCGATACGATGATCCCTTTCAAACTTCCAGTTTTGTGAAACGGAATTCAGTTTCCCATTTAGATCTCTGACTTCTTGGATCCAGAAGTTATTTTCATCTATCAGCTTCTCTTCAAAGGAAGAAGTTATCTCATTTATCTTCCTATCCTCAGTCTCAAAGGCATCATTAACATTGTCTTGAAAGTCATCGAATATCCTCATTTATTCCACAGTTTTCCTCGACCATCTCGTCATTCTCTTGCAAGATCTTTTGTGGGCTTCATAGACAACAAGAAAAGATTTCAATTCGGCTTCTATCTCGACATACTTATCCATAACCAAGGATACATAATCTGATTTCTAATTCAGATCATGTTGAAGCATTTGGCATCTTGAGTCCATGGTCGAGATGGTCGGAATGGAACCAACTAACTTCCTCAAAGATTGAACAACAAAGTCATGTCCCAATGAGGATAACTCCGAATCTGAAACTTTACTTGGAGAATTTTCTTCCTCAATAAGCTCCAACTTCTTTTTAGAAGAATCGCCAATTTCTCTGTTATTGCTAGACACTGATTTCGGAGTGTCAACAAGGAGTTTCTTTCCCTTGTCATTTTTCGAAATTGATTCTTGATCAGGAGTTTTCTGCTCGCCAGTAGACACCTGAATAATATCATCAGCAACTTTTTGAAAAACATCTTCCCCATTCATATCCTTCTCTGGAGTTACTAACATAGAGGATTTAGCCTCTGATGTTCGAAGTGACAGGTGTTCCGAAGGTGACCCCTTATAATCATCTACGTCATTCAATAAGTCTCTTGTTTCACCACTTCTTTCAGCAACTACTTCTTCCTCTCCCACCTATTGAATCTGCTCAAGTTGCTCAACATGTTCAGTTGTAATCTCTTCCGGAAAATCAAGGTTTCTTCCTGGATTCTCAGGTAGAGATTCCAAGGAGAAAGATCATGGAACTGGAATGCTTCCGGATACCATCTCATTAAACTTTAACAATGCTTGGACTGCCTCGGCTTCTGTCATCTTCTTCTTGAGCTTCTTTTCCTTTACTTGTTTTTCAAGTTCATCAGTAGTTCTATCCTTCAAGGCCTTAGCCTCCGCAGGGTCTAATCCGAACTGCAAATCCCCTTCTTTCCTTTTCTCTTTATCTGATCTCCACTTCGCAACAAGTTCATCCAGATAGGCTTTCTTCTTCTTTGGTTTGGGAGGTGCGGTTTGAACTTCCATAGCTTTAGGATCCTCAACTTCAACTGCAACTTCCTTCAACTTTCTTTTCTTTACGGGCTTAGATGATTCTGGTTCAGCAGCCTTCAGAGCCGCTTCTTCTTTATTAGGAAAATTGAAGAACTCACCAGTATCCTTGTTGAATGCCACATCCATCCTCTTAAGAGTATCATCAATGACCAACAAAATTTTACAAACCCTTGGTTTAGATCTGCAAGATTCCTTGAAAGACTCAAGGCACCGAACTATCAACCTTGATAGAATTTCTGGGTACATTACGATCTGGGCTCTGAGATTTCCTTTCTTAAGATTCTAAATGGTTATAAGAATGTGCCTCATAAAGTTTAACTTCCTTATATTTATTAGGAAATCTAATATATAGATCTCACTCTTCTTCAAGCTGTCTTTATCACCTTTCCTCGGTACGATAAGAACTTGCACCCACAACTCTAGAATCCGAAAGTTTGTAGGCAAACTAGCAATCTTCGGAGCCTTGTCATCAGCCAGTCCGAGATTTTCTAAGGATTTTTCCTTGTCGAAGCTACCCTTAGAGTCCAGCAAAATGTGAGATATGAACTCGGCTTCTCCTTCATAAGTCAGCCCTACCAAGCATGCTGCCTTGGTAAAATAAATCTTGTAAGTCTTACCATAAGACTTAAAAGAAAATTTCTCCCTATTATCTTCCTTAAAGAAGGAAACTGATTCATAGAACTCAACAAGTAATTCTGAAAAGACACCGTCTTGATTCCCCGGATTGGATACAACAATATCTTCCCAACCATTCAACTCAATGTTCTTCGAAATAAGAGAATCATAGTTATTGAAGAAATCCGGATAGACTAACCTTTCTCTGTAAACTAACCATTGTGAAATAGGTTTGGTGGATGACATCTCTTGAGACGCTAACTCCGCAGACATTCGGATCTGAAGTCCTCTGAGACGTTCGGAACAAAGAAATCTGAAGTTCGGAATGGCTTTAAAACTGAGAGGCAGAGATTCGGGATGCGAGAGCTTGAAATCGATGTTGGATACGTATTTGGGTCCCCTTTATATAGGCAATGGAACGACGGTTCAACTTCCTCAGTTGATCTAATGGTTGGAATAAGCTGAGATCAGATCTCATAGTTGAAAATTTGAATCTGATCTTTTTGAGGTTTTTATTAAAACAAAGAATTAAAAAAACTATAATCTGAAAACATAATACAAGAAAATTCCAGCAAGGGAAAAAATGACTACGAAAACTTGAGTAAGGAAATCATACCTTTCGGATTGGCTTAGGAGGATTATTCGTAATGGGTAATATAAAGATGACTACGAAAAAATCTTTATTATGAAAAGAAAATGTTCGCAAAAAAATTTTAATACGGAAAACAATCTCAGAAAAAAAAAACATACTTAGTAAGGGAAAAATGTAGTACGAAAAATTCATTTCAAAATTTTGAAAAAAAAAACTTATTAAGGAAGATTCAGTACGAAAGTTCCGTTATGAAAATACCAGTACGAAATTGTCCATTCCAGATGTTTTCAATACGAACACTTCCATTCCAGAAGTATTTTGTATGAAAATGTCCATTCTGGAAAAACTATAGTTCCAGAAGTTCCATTCCGGAAATCGTCGTTCCGAAAAGTTTGAAAAAAAGCTTTAAAAAAATTGTTATTCTATCAAACAAATGTACTCCCCCTATGAAAAGGAGTTTATTGCTGTAAGGAGACTTTTTCAGTAGAAAGTTAATTACAAAAGATTACCTTATGCTTATCATTCCTAACTTCTGTTTAATATATTCAAATCTATCAGAAGGAAAAGATTTTGTGAAAATAACAGCAAGTTGATCTTGTGTTCCGATAAAATGAAGAATAATATCTCCTTTATGTGTGTGATCCCTAAGAAAGTGAGGCCTAATATCTATGTATTTTGAACGGGAGTGATGTGCAGAGTTCTTAGTTAGGGAAATGGAACTTGTGTTATCACACAAAATTTGAGTTTTAGAAAAACTCAAGCCATAGTCTATGAGTGTGTGTTGCATCCACAACACTTGAGCACAACAACATCCAGCTGCTATATATTCAGCTTCAGCAGTGGAAAGTGCTACAGAATGTTGCTTCTTATAGGACCAAGAAACTAACGAATCTCCTAATAAATGACAAGTTCAGGATTTACTTTTTTTATCCATTCTACATCCACCAAAGTCAGCATCAGAAACGCTTTTTAGAACAAAATCATTTCCAGAAGTATAAAATAATCCTAGATCCATGGTTCTCTTAAGGTAGCGAAAAATTATTTTTACCACCTTTATGTGAGATTCCTTAGGATTGGATTGATATCTTGCACATAAGCATACTGTAAACATTAAGTCTAGTCGACTAGCTGTTATGTAATGTAAACTTCCTATCATACCTCTATAAGATGTTTGATCTACTGGTTTCCCAGCTTCACCAAGATCTAAAGAGTTTGAGGAACCAATGGGAGTACTTATACTCTTAGTGTTGTCATAACCATACTTTTTAAGAAGATCTTTAATATACTTATGTTGAGATTTGTAGGTTCCTTCTGGTTTTTGAACAATTTGAAAACCAAGGAAAAAAGTTAACTCACCCATCATACTCATTTCAAACTCAGATTTTATTAGACTTGCAAAAGAGTCAGTCAAAGATTGCTAAGTTGAACCAAATATAATGTCATCAACCTAAATTTGAACAATCAAAACATTTTTCTTATCTTTCTTTATAAAAAGGGTTGGATCTGCATTTCCCTTAACATAGTTATTTTGAAGCAAAAATCCACTGAGTCTATCATACCATGCTCTTGGGGATTGTTTAAGACCATACAAAGCTTTGGTAAGTCTAAAAACATGATCTGGATGATTTGTATCTTCAAATCCAGGAGGTTGTTCAACAAAAACTTCCTCTTGAACATAACTGTTAAGAAAATCACATTTCACATCCATTTAGAAAAGTTTGAAATTAAAGAATGCTACAAGGGTAAGTAGAATACAGATAGATTCAAGTCTAGCTACTGGAGCATAGGTTTCTTCATAGTCTATTCCCTCTTGCTGATTATAGCCTTTAGAAACAAGTCTATATTTATTTCTTACTATGACTCCATTTTCATCACATTTATTTCTGAAAACCCATTTTACTCCAATAACATAAGTTTCCTTATGTCTTTCAACAAAGGTCCAAACTTTATTCCTTTCGAATTCATTTAGTTCATCTTGCATGGCTTTGATCCAATCATCATCACCTAAAGCTTCATCAGTGCTTTTTGGTTCTAATTGGGAATGAAATGCTAGACGTTCTACTTCATTTCTTATGGAACTTCTTGTCCTTACAGGTTGATTTACATCACCAATGATACTATCACTAGGATGATTCTTAAGAAACACCTGATTTGGGTTTTGTAAAACCTGTTCATCAACATAGGTTAGAAAATCTTCTGGGGTAAATGTTTCAGAAGTATCTTCTTAAACAATTTCCTTATCACAAGGTTCTTCTATGAAAGGTTGATAATCAGTTTTTGAAAACACATCTGAAGATGGAGGCTGTGATGGTTTAAAAACAAAAGGATCTGACTCATCAAATTTTACATGTACTGTTTCTTCAATAGTGCAAGTATTTTTATTAAAAACTTTATAAGCCCTAGATGTAGTGGAATATCCTAAGAAAATTCCTTCATCAGATTTTGGTGTGAATTTATGTAATTTATCTTAAGTATTCAAAATAAATACCTTGCCACCAAAAACCTTGAAGTAGGAAAGTCTTTGTTTTCTACCATTCCGTAACTCATAAGGAGTTTTATTAAGAAAAGGTCTAATCAAAACTCGATTTATAGTATAGCAATCTGTACTTATATCTTTAGCCCAGAAATGTCTAGCCATAGAATATTCACTCAACATGGTTCTAGTTATCTCTTGAAGAACTCAATTTCTTCTTTCAACTACACCATTCTGTTGAGGAGTTATAGGTTCTGAAAAATTGTGAGTAATACCTTTATTACTACAAAAAGTTTCAAAATCAGAATTTTGAAATTCTCCACCATGATCACTATGAATAGATTTCAATGGAAGGTTTTTCTCATTTTTAACTTGAGCTCTAAAACTTTTGAAATATGAAAAAGCTTCAGATTTCGTTGCTAGAAAATAGACCCAAGTAAATCTAGTGTAATCATCTACTAGAACAAACACATATTATTTGCCTCCAATACGTCCAGTTTGTGTTGGACCAAAAAGATCTATGTGCTCTAACAGTAATTCATCGGTTGTTGAGACTTCACCGACTGATTTTAAACTAGATTTATGTTGCTTACCATATTGAGAAGGATCACAAACTTTAGAAGAGTCAAATATAAGCTCCTGTAGATCCTTAACTAGTTTTTTCTTAGAGAGTTTACATAGGTTTATAAGGTTACAGTGTCCTAGCCTTCTTTTCCATAACCAGGAATGATCTTCTATTGCTCTAAGGCAAGGTAAATCTTGACTCCTGAGGTCTTCTAGGTTCAATGTGTAGACATTCTCTTGCCTATTGGCTGAGAGAATAAATTCTTCCTTGGAATTGTGAACTAAACATTTATCATTCCTAAAATTCACATGGTAACCTTCATCACATAACTGACTTATGCTAATGAGGTTGTGCTTAATACCCTTAACAAAAAGAACATTTGAAATCAATGTTTTACCAAGAAAAACAACATTACCAATACCAACAATCTCTCCCTTAGCATTATCTCCGAAAGTTACATTTCCTCCTTTCGTTTTGATAATCTTTTTAAAATAGCTTTTTTTACCAGTCATGTGCCGGGAACATCCACTATCCATGTACCATGTATTGTTGCTAGTACCCTCTTTGTTTTCCTTAAATAAAGAAGAAAATTATATTTTCGGAATCCAAACTTTTTTGGATCCGAGATATCCAGACAATAAAAATTTAGGTACCCAGATCTTCTTAGAAAAGTAAGCTTTGTGAAATCCTAGAGATTGGGTTTTGTTTAAGAAACAATTCTTTGCCCAGTGACCACCACATTGACACTTGGTACAAAATGGGGCACTTTGAGGAAAAAAATAATTGTTACTGAAAATTGGTTTTGCATGGGTATAACCAATTCCAGATTTATTTCTTAAAGGTCGTATTTGAGATTACATTTTATCAAAATTTTCCTTACCATGGGTAAAGTTTGATAAACACTTCTTTAAGGAAAAAATTTTGGACTTGAGTTTTACAACCATGTTTTTATCCTCAAAATCATTAGTTTTTGAACTAGAGTTAGGCTCGAAAACATTTTTCATAGAAATTACTTTTTCAAATTCTTTAGAAAGTTTGTTCTTCTCAGAACTTACTTCCTCAAGATTTCTTGAAATACATTCAAAATCAGCATTTTTCTTATCAAGATCTTTAGAAATATCTGATATTTCTTTCATAAGAATAGAATTCCTAGAGTTTTCCTTATCAAGTTTCTTATTGAGTTTGGAATTATCAATCTCAAGATGTTCAGCAAGCCTAGAGACTTCTTCATAAGTAGGTAAAGTATTTTCTTCATCAGAAGAAGATTCTTCATCAGAAGAGTTATAATACTTACTATCATTAGAATTTAAAGAAACATTGGTTAATGATTCAACATTTCGTACCTTAGCCAAAAAACAATGATTATCAATAGGTAATCTGGCTATAAGACCAAGATTCTTCTGTCCTGAAGATTCAGAATCAATAGATTCATCTGAAGATTCACCACCACTGGCACTCCAGGTGTCATTAGCTTTCAAAACATTCTTAGCTTTGGATTTATAATATTTCTTTCTATTCCTGCCTGAATGCCTTTCTTTTCATTCATTCTTTTTGAGCATAGGAAAATCTGGTCTAATATGTCCAGATCTTTTACATTCATAACAAGTAACTTCTCTATCTTTCTTATCTTTCGTGTCCTTTTTCTTATACTTGGATTGTAAATTTCTCTGTCCAGCTATCTTGTTCATCCTTCGAGCAAGATTTTCTAATTCATTTTCTGAGACTTCACTCTCACTAGATTCATATTGGAAAATAACTTTCTTAGACTTGGATCTGGTTACTCTCTCAGGAGTCTTAGCTTTCATCTGATTTGAAGTTGTAGTAAAATCAACAGTACCATTTACATTCTTCTTCTTGATATTATCATCATCTCTCTTCATTCTTGTCTCATGTTGTAGAAGAGTTCCAAATAATTCATCAAGAGTAATTTGAGTGACCTTCCTGTTCTCATCTATGGCTGTTCTCTTGGACTCCCACTCATTGGGAATAATATCAATTATTTTATCCACAAGAGCTTCATCATCTAAACCTTTTTCTCCTATAGATTGTAGACTGTTGACTATAGTCATAAATATCTGTTGAACTTTACAGATTGGTTCACCATAATGAAAATTGAATCCATGATATTCAGCTCTAAGCATAGCTCTTCTAGTCTCAATAACTTTAGAAGTCCCAAAGTGTGTAACCTCTAACTTCTTCCAGATACAGTTAGCTGCTTCACATGAACAAATTTGGCTATATATATTTCTGGTCATTGAACAATTTAGAGTATTGGGTACCTTATAATTAAGTTGATATTCTTGATTTTCCTGGTTAGTAAAAGTTCTAACTTCCGTGTCAGGAATTTTATAATCACCAGTGATCATAACAAAGTTATCCACTCTAGTATTGATAACAAAAGTCTTCATGCGATCTCTCCAGTATTCATAATCATTACCATCAAAGATTTTTGGTCTTGTAGGATTCAGATTATCAATTGAACCAACATTGACTCCAGCCATACTAGAAACCATGGATACACAAACTTGTTAGTAGACAAAAGTTTTGTATTAACAAAGTTAGGAATGAGGAAGTTCAGAATGGGAAATTTATGAAATGGGAAA
Source organism: Viscum album (assembly GCA_963277665.1). NCBI lineage: Eukaryota > Viridiplantae > Streptophyta > Magnoliopsida > Santalales > Viscaceae > Viscum > Viscum album. Next base: position 879,436,993 of record OY728129.1, on the reverse strand, counting down.
ATTCGGAATGACAAAGTGAGCAAGAAAAACTTATTCGTAAGTATAAGTATTTCATAAACCTCCCTTTGATAACAATTGTAGGATCAAAATAGTGATGTAGATGCTCAATTTACAAGAGGGGGGGTGAATTGTATACTTTAAAAAATTCCTTTGGAACCATTAAAGTTAGTTAAGAATAACTATGTTTTCCTTAAGAAAAGGAAAAGGCTAATTTTAACAAAGTTAAACTTACAAAATTCATAACACCTCTAACACCAAACAAAACTTGAAAAGAGATTCCGAAAGTAAGTTCCAGAAATATGGTTCCGGAAATAGAACCTTAACAAAAGATTACAATATGATATTCTACCTTAAAGAGTATAGAATCTAAATGAAACAGAGTACAAGTAAGGAATTATAAGAAAGTTATACTTTCCTTATAATACAAAATGCAGTGGAAATTAAACAAGTAGATAAACTACAAGTAACAAGATATATGTCTTTTAACCCAAAGAGAAGGGAATCCAACAACCTTGGATAAAGGTCCCTTGATTTATACTTTCAAGAAAGTCTGTCTTACCCACACCAGGATAAGCCCTCGATACGAAAATTGGGGTCTCTGCCTTGCTATCCCCGCAAGCCCTCAACTTCAAGGTAGTTGGCAACCTCTTTCTTCCTCAACAAGGAAGCCCTCGAACATCAAGGTAGTCAGCACCTCTGTCTTTCTATCCACAGAAGCCCTCGAATGTAATCACCAAAATTTGGAGTCGCACGAAGCTTTGAGAGTAAATAAGAGCCTCTCTCTCTAGAAATCACTTCAAGCAGATTAGTCAGCCTTTCAGTAGCGAGCTCTTTCAAATGAGCTCCTATTTATAGGTAAGGTCGGCTCCTTCTCCAACGGTCATATTTTCCTTAAATATCAGAGGGACCCGTACACGTTTCACTTAGACAACGGTTAGTTTATAAAAAAATAGAAGACATCGTTTTATAAAAAAACAAGTGTAACAGAATGTACGAGATCATTTTATTTCTAACTCAAAAGTTCGGATTGAAAGCTTCGGACTGAAGGTTCGGAGTGTAATGAAAATAATAAAGAGTAGACAAATTATAGAAGTGTAAGCAGAATAAAAGTTCGAAGTCTTAACCAAAATATTTTTCGGAGTCTGAATTAATTCAGAGTGTATAAAACAAAGGTAATCAGATTCTGTTTAATAGGAGAATTTGGAATGAGAATTCAGAATGAGAATTCATCGTCAGATTTCGTAATGAGAATTCTTCATCAGAATTCTTAATGAGAATTCTTCATCAGAATTTGGAATGAGAATTCGTCATCCAAATTCATAATATGAATTCGTTGTCAAACTTCATAAGGATTCCTATCCTGAGTCTGGAGTAGAACTTAGTCAGAGTTCGTATCTGAAATTCGGAATTAAACGTTATTACAGTTCTCATTCTGGAATTCGCAGTGAAACTTCCTTACAGTTCTTATCCAGAATTCGGATCCTAAAACAGAATACTTAATATCAAAGTTTCAAACCAATTCGAGAAAACAGAAAAGAATCTGAATTTTATACTTAAGAAAAATATAAATGAAAATATGATAAGGAAAATTTTTCTTATAAAAGCGATTTTACTTATAAAAGAAATTTTCCTTATAAAAGCAATTTTCCTTATAAAAGAAATTTTCCTTATAAAAGAAATTTTCCTTAAGAAAGCAATTTTACTTATAAAATAAATTTTCCTTATAAAAGAAATTTTCCTTATAAAAGCAATTTTCCTTAAGAAAGAAATTTTCTTAAAGAAAGGTGTTTGTGATTTTCAAAACAAGAAGGAATGGACAAGTCATAAGGAAAACCTTATTGACTCAAAACTTTCAACTGTTAGATGGTTTTTGGAAGACCAATGGTCACATCCATCGCCTATATAAAGGGGACCTCGAGACTCATCCCACATCGATTTTTCAAGATTTTGCGTCTTGAAGCCCTGCTGCACTTCTTAAGGCTGGTTCTGAACATTGAAAAGCCGTTCCGAATCATTCAAATTTCTTCACTCCGAATGTCTATAGAAGCTACATCTCAAGATATGTAAACTGCGAATACAATTTCTAAATGGTTATTCTTCAGGGAAAGGTTTTTTCATCAACATTTCATCAATATTGATTCCCCCATTTCATAGAATATTAGACTGAATGGATGGGAAGATGTCTGCGTAGCAATGTCAGATAAACAAGATCCAATTTATACTGATTTTCTGATCGAGTTCTATTAGTCTGTTTCCTTCCAGATGGAAGATGGAAGAGAATGGGTTTCTTTCAAGTCTTATGGGATGACTTATATTCTATCTTACACCAAGGCCACAAGCTTGGCTGGTTTATCCAATTAAGGAGAAGCTGAATTCTACTCTCACAAACTTCCTGATGTGCAAAGAAGATTCAACAATGAGAAGGCACTGAAGTGTATTGGTCTTATGGATGATTCAATTATCAAGATTGCTCATCTCTCTCCGAACAATAGAATCCTTCATCTTTGGGTGCAAGGCTTTCTACTTCCAAGAAGAGGTGATAAAGAAAATTTAAAGAAGAGTAATATCTACGTCTTAGATTTCTTGGTAAACATAAGAAAGATAAATCTGATGAGGCATGTCTTGGTTACGATGAAGAACATCAAAGAAGGTAATTTGGGAGCTCATATTATCATGTTTCCTGCCCTACTATCTAAGCTGATAGTAAGGTTCTTAGAATCATTCATGGTATCTTGCAAATCAAATGTTTGGAATTTCAATATTATGCTAGTTAGTGATGATACCCTCAAGAGGATGAACATGAGTTTTTCCAGTGAATCCAGATAATTTTACCCACTCTCTGTGGAAGAGGTTGAAGTAGCTCAGAAAGAATCAAAGAATCGGGAACCATCCAAAAATCAAAGGAGGAAGATAAAGATTAAGGAAGTGGTTTCTGATGAAGAAAATCCTCAGGTTAAGGAAACTCAGTCTGCTCCCCCCAAGGAGAAGAAGCAGAAAACATATACAGATGAAGTGGCAGCCAAGTTGAGGGAAGATAAAGAACAAAGGAAGGAACGAGAACCACAATTCATATTAGACCCTGCAGAGGTTGAAGCCTTAAAAGAAAAAGCAACTAACTAGCTAGAGAAACAAGCGATGGAAAAGAAAATGATAAATAAAATTTCTGAAGTCGATGTGGTGCAATCTTTGCAGAAAGATTCAGATTTAGCTTCCGAAATGCTTCCCCTTCCAGAAACGTTCAATTTTGAACCTTATTTACCAGAAACACCAGCCAAGAATTATGTCACTCCGGATAGATCCAAGGGTAATGAAATAGTTGAAGAAGCTGAGAAAGAGGTTTCTGAAGTAGTAGAGGAATAAATTGAATAAGAAGAAGGAGAAGAAGCGGAAATTGAATATTTGGATACCCTGATCAAGCAAGTACAAGACTACAAAGATAAGACTGAATTCTCAATGTTAGATACTTTAGGAAATACTGACGAGGAAGTTAGTAAGAATGTTGATAAGCAACAACAAAAAGAATAGGATGAAAATATATGGTATGATGAGGAAAAATCCTATGAGAGGAATTTCCTTGAGGAAGGACAAGAAAAACAGAAACCAGATGAAGACCAGATTATCCAAGTGTCTGAATCCGAAGAAGTATCCCTTAATAAAGAACCTACTCCAAGAGCTGATAAGGGGAAGAAAACTCTCATGGAGACACCTATAAATGATGTCATCCGAAAGAAAGAGGTTGGTGGTACCCTTAGAAGAAAGATGGAAAAAATTGAATAAGAGCAGTGTCAAAGAAAAGTTTCGGATTCGGAATCATCATCTAATGGGCATGATTTTGTGGTTCAATCGTTGAGGAAGTTGGTAGAAACAATTCAGGTTTTTCCAACAATAGATTACAAATTCCAAATGCTGCAACAAATTATGAATCAGAAATCGGATTCTTTATCCATGGTCGTGGATAAGTTTGTGAAGTGGTAAGATGAATAGAAAAGTTTTCTTATTGATTATGATGTGCATAGAAAGTCCTGCAGTAAGGTAACCAAGTGGTCTAATAGAGTTGATGAATATTTAGTTCAGTTTGAGTGTTTTTAGGCTGAAGTTCAAAATTCTTTGGAAATAGTGGATAAAAAGGATAACGAGATTTAAGAAAATCTGACCCAAGAGAAAAATTATCAGAATCAATAGGTCAGGGACCTGAATGGGAAGCTTAACTCCGTATCTCAGAATTGGAAAACTGAAAGAGATTTTCGGAATGAGTTTCAGCAGAAGTTGGAAAAGAAACATGAGATAATAAATTTGCAGAAAGAAGCCTTGGAGACTTAGGCAGAAGCATTAAAAATCCAAGAAGAAAAGTTAAGAGCCATGGAGAGGCAGCATGAGGAAGACCAAAGAGACTTAAAGAAAGTCAAAACCTTGTTAAAGAAGCTCATTCCTAAGTAAAAGGATGACAAATGAACCCACTCTGATTTTTTGTTGTATTTTTCTTTCTTTGTAAATTTTTCAAACCCTAATGAAATGATTATTTGGTTATTTGTATCTTGTCATATACTAATGCTTTAGGTAACATATTTTTTTTACATTCCCTTCAATTCTTTTTGAAAATCACAAAGGGGGAGAAGGAAAAAATAACTACTACTAAGGAGGAGAAATGAATGTTTCCTAAGAGAATGTTTTTTAAAGAAAGTGGGAGTTTCCCACTACTAAGTTTTTTATTCCTACAATAATGAAAACTCTACTCTGGAAACTCAGAATGCAATCCTTAGAGTTTCAATGACTAAGGGGGGGGGGTTAGTTTTATTCATTTTCATTCATGAACAAAGGTAGATGAGTTTTAATTTCAAAGCCTAATGAAAATTTTCAATTTCCTTGTATGCTTTTTCGAAAGGATGTTTGTGCTTTTTAAAAAGGGATAGATTGTTGAATTAATAATTTTTTCCTTATGACTTTTCCATTCTTTTATATTTTTGAAAATCACAAACACCTTATACTTAAGGAAATATAAATTTTACCTCCATAGAGAATATTTACTTCTTTAAGGAAAGTTACCCTATTCCTGATTTTCTTATACATAGAAATATTTTTCTTTAGTACAAAAACTGGATTCATACCCAAAATTCTAGAAGTCAGTTAATGTAAAGATTTGGAGCATTCTATTTTTAGGATCCGAATTCTGGATGTGAACTGTAATGTAGTTCCAATCTGAATTCTGGACTCCGAACTTTGATGAGGTCGACTCCGAACTCTTAAGCGGTTCGACTCTGAACTCTTAGGCCGTTCGACTCCGAACTCTTGAGCAGTTCGACTCCGAACTCTTAAGAAGTTTCACTCTGAACTCTTAAGTTGTTTGACTCCGAACTCTTAGGCAGTTTGACTCCGAACTCTTATGCGGTTTGACTCCAAACTCTTAGGCGGTTCGACTCCAAACTCTTAAGAAGTTCGACTCTGAACTCTTAAGCGGTTCGACTCCGAACTCTTAAGTGGTTCAACTCCGACCTCTTAAGTGGTTCGACTCCGAACTCTAATGATATTCAACTCCAATCTTTTACTAGTTCGAATTCGAACTCTACAAGTTCAAATTCCGATCTCAGGTGAAACTAGACTCTGAATTCCTATAAAACAGAATCTGAACATTTCTTAACATAGACTCCGAATTTCATTTAGGTTAGACTCCGAATGTTTGACTTCCTTACACTCTGAAATTTTGATTATCTTTTACTTACATATGCTTCCTTTCAAAAAGATGTTGTGCATTCAAGTTATACATGATTTATTACTAAAAGATGTCATCCATTCTGTTTCTAATTAACTGTTGGTTAAGTTACACATGTACAGGTCCCTCTGAATTTCATGGGAAATATGACCATTGGAAGAGGGAGCCGACTATTGGAAATTTTCCTATAAATAGGATATCATTTGAAAGAGCTCAAAAGGAATTTGATTGATCTCGAGACCACACGCCGTTATGGTGATTTCTAGAGAGAGAAGATTTTCATGCCTTGTGCGTACTGAACCACTCGTTCAGATTACTTTGTGCGACTCCAAATGTCGGTGATTACAATCGAGGTCTTCCGGGGATAGGATGACAGAGGTGTCGACTACATTGATGTTCCAGGGCTTCCATACTGAGGAAGATAGAGGTTCTAACTACCTTAAAGTTGAGGGCTTGCGGGGATATCAAGACATAGATTCTGATCATTGTATCAAGGGCTTACCCAAAAGTGGGTAAGACAGACTTGCTTGAAAGTATAAATCAAGGGACCTTTATCCAAGGTTGTTGGATACCCTTCTCTTTGGGTTAAAAGATTCATATCATGTTACTTGTAGTTTTACTACTTGTTTTTCTGATGCTTATTGTATTGTAAGGAAAGTATAACCTTCTTATTTTTCCTTACACTTGTACTCTAATTAGTTTAGATTCTATACACTTTAAGGTAGAATCTTATATTGTAAACCTTGGTTCCAACTCTCCAGTTGGTGATTAGAGGTGTTGTGAATTTTCTTAGTTTAACATTGTTAAAAATAGAATTTTCTATGTCTAAGGAAAACATTGTTATACGTAACCAACTTTAAAGGTTCCAAAGGAGTTTTTAAAGTATAAAATTCACCCCCTCTTGTATATTGATCATCTACATCGTTATTTCGTTCCTACAGGCATGTGATGCATAGTCATGAAAAATAACTCTCATTAATTTCACATTCTATTGATAAAAGATGAAGAATATTTTATGGGGATCCAAACATTATAAATCATAGAGTCTACTTTCTGTATAAAGGTACTTGAATTTGGAGAGGATATTTCCAATCAGAATTGTCAAAGAATTAGAGGAATGTGACTTCTACAAAGGTCTGACCCAAACATAGGAAAAAAGGTATCTATGGTTTTAAATCATATGTATAGAGCTAGATATTGAAACATTATATGTCATAATACTTTCAAATCATGAAAAATAATATGGAACAAATATGTTAATGATGGCAGTTTTGTTGTAGATCCCTACATATCTTTATTAAGACCAATACAGACAAAAGAGGATTCTCATAAGAATGAAGTTACAATTACTTGTAAAACCCATTATGGAGGATGAATTATGTAGGGCCAACTATGGAATATGTTGCATAGTCAGATAGTAGCATCTCTTTGGCTGACATGTCTGTTTTGTAAACTACTTATGCAAAGACACCTAAGGGCACGTGCTGCATAGTCAGCCAAAAGAACACTTAGATATCAGACAGTTTGCAACCATAAGTCAAGAAAACCATTATGGAGATCAAAAATATTATTTTTATAATGTTGCAGATGGGTCCTAAATTGAGATTCTTGAATTCACTACATATCTCATTAGGATGAGAATCAATCCACGCATAGTTCATGAAATACAATTTATTGTCATGCAGGATGAAAGCATTGAAGATATTAGTTTAGTTCATAGATCTTGGACCATATTTAGGGAGGCAAATTGCTCATTTTTTATAAACATGATGTGAATAAAGACCAGGGTGTCCCATATCAAACCATATGCTTCTAGGGGGACTTTTCATCCATGTAATCGAAAGTGGAGTTTGGGGTTCGGCCTAAAGGCTCAGGGATGGACTCGAGGAATGCTCGAGTGTTCATACTTATCCCATGAGGGTGGGAATCAAGCTGCACGTAGTTCTTAAAAATACTATTTATACAAATTTGGTTCATACATATGAGGGTTAATGAAGACTTTCTTGCAATTATGGATTGACCCAAGATTAAAAACATGGGTGTCGCTACGTATCTCAAAAGGATGAGAATCATACCGCATGTAGTTCTTAAAACATGTCATGGTTGGAGACCATGTCAATTATAATTCCTCTCAAGTAATGGTGTTAGGGATTGTTGTAGTTTATTGTCACACATGAATAAAGTGAAAATATCATAAGGTTATATTCATGGACCAGTGCTATGAAATTTAATGTCTGGTAGCAAGGACAATGGGGAACTGTATAGTTTAATGTCATATAGCTTGGACGATGGGAAATAAAAAATTTAAAATCATGTAGGACAATTGTGAACTAATATGAATAAGAAGATTGACGGGGGCTTCATCGATCAACATCGTATGGAATGAAGGTTAATCGATGTGAAGAAAGTGGTTTTGGGCTTGATCCTCAGGAGGTTGCCTACATAAACGGACTAGGAGGGAAGTATCAAAGTCTGTGTAGTTCAATTGAGATAGATTTGATGATCGAGGTGTAATTGAGGACAACGACCTGATGTGATGATGGGACGTAAGCGTGATTAGCAGCCCATAGTATATTTCATGGTCGAAGCTTTCTCTAAGCTCATGTGAGTCATGATCGATGTGAGAAACAAGAATCAGCAACAGACCTGACGATCGTTTTGCAAAAGATGCAACCACGACAGATGGTGTGGGGCTTATGCATGATTAGCTACCCAAGGCGTGCATGGTAACATAGTTTAAAAGAAATATTTTCATGTGCCGATCACAGTTTAATGTCATGTGTCACATAAATGGGGTTCTTGGTAGTTTAATGTCTTGCAGCTCAGAAAATGCACAGTTTAATGTCATATCAGACGATAGAGGGAATATACAGTTTAATGTCTGCCAAAAAGGACAATATGGAAATGTATTTTTGTTATAGAAAATACTTCTTCAAGAATCTTGCAATAGTTTTAGTTTTAATGAGTTCTCCATCAATTGAGATTAAATAATAAGCTACATTGGAGTAGAACCTATGTATTGAGTAATGTCCTTCCCACTATGGCTCAAGCTTTGGAGGATTCTTTCCCAGTATCATTGGGGTTCTGAAGACCAATACCAATTCTCCATGAATGAATGAACAGGGACAAACTTTTTTATTGAAATCTCGTGCTATTCGATTCTGGTAGACTTCTAAATGGTGTAGTGTGGACAATATTTTTTTATCTAGTCATTACAATTCACCGAATTTATTTTAAGATGGTTCATCTGTAGATAACTGATCACAAATGGAGACTCTAAGAGAAGGTAATTGGACTTCAATAGGCAGTACTACTTCCATTCCATATACCAACGAATATGGAGTTGATCGTGTAGCAGTGAGGGTGGTAATCTGATAAGCCCATATAGCATGAAAAAGATTATTAGGCCATGACTTCATATCTTTATCCACCATTATTTGATGTAGGTTTGGAAGAGCATATTGAAAGCCTCTACTTGACCTTTGGCCACTTCATTATATAGAGAAGAATGGTTGGATCTAATATTGTATTATTGATACAATTTTCTTACTTCAGATAAACAACGGATGGTGCCATTATCCATCAATATGGCATGAGGAACACCAAATATTGTAATGAGGATATATTTGACAAAGATAACAATTATTTTAGAACCAACTTCTTTGAGAGGTATTGCCTCTTCCCATTTGGAAAAGATCTCAGTAGCAGTAAGAATATACTTAAACTGCTTACCTGTAGCCGGAGGATAAGGTCCTACAACATCCATTCCCTGTGTAGAAAACGTCCGGAAGTATTTTTCTCTATGAAGTAGCTCGAGGGGTTGATGAAATAATTTGGCACCTATTTGGGAAGAATGACACCTTTTAGGGAAATATACACAATCTTGCACAATTGAAGGCCAGAAGTATCCATGCCTTTGATTTTGACAAGAAAGTATATGTACAGACTGGTGGGCACCACAAACTCATGCATATACTTCATTCATGATAGCCATTGTCTCTTCACCATTAATAAAATTGAAAAAAATTCTATCAAAACCTCGGTTGAAGAGATTTGTTTGGTGATATGGGCTATCATTAAGAGTAAAATTGACCACACGTCGAAGGGATTGTTCTTTCCTAGATCTATCAGGTTGGAGTGTTCCATTATGAAGGTATTGTTTGATAGGTGTCATCCATCCCATAGTATGACCATATGGATCAAAAATGGGACTGATTTCATTGATTTACTATGTTCTGATTTTAACAAAAGGTGAAACTACATGATGATGGGCAATACTGAGGATTCTTTCGTCCTAGTTTAGATCTTCAAGGGTTGTGACTACATTAGCCAGTGCATCATCATAGGCATTTTCTGATCACAGGATATAAGAAAATGTCAGTTCTGAGGGAAATTCTTCAATTAACTCTCAGATGTAATCACACAAGGGAATTAACTCTTAATTTATGATGGAATAATCCACATTGATTTGTTTTATTTCTAAATCAGAATCAGCTTTTACATTCAAGTGATTCACATGTGCCTGATGTTCCAATTCCAACCCTATGATGAGAGCTTGACATTTTTCTTCATTGTTTGTACCGCCTTCCAACTATAAGAAAGAATAGGGTAGCACTGCCTTTTTGGGGAAATAAGAACAATTCCTAACCCAACTATTTCGAATTTAGAATATTCCTTTTTCATCCCTATTTGGCTTCGGGAGGCACCATCAAAGTACAATTCCCATGTTTGGGGATTATCTGAAATAGGTAAGACTTCCTCTTCAGGAAGTTAAATATTTAATGATGTATCTTCCAAAGATGGGTGTTCAGAATGGAAATCAGCCAGAGCATGGAACTTCATTTCCAAATGAGACATGTACTGGATATCATACTACTTCAAAATAACTACCCATAATGCCAGAAATCTTGTATGAATTGGATGAATAAGGATAAATTTGAGCGGGTTATTGCGAGTAACCAATTGGACCTCATGATGTTGCAGGTAGTGCATCAATTTTTGAACTGCAAAGATTACTCCTTGGAAGCACTTTTCAACACTTGATTATCGAGTTCCTACCTCAAGAATAGTCTGACTGAGATATTAAAGGTTGTATTCATTCCCATCATCATTCTTTTGGGCAAGGAAGGCACCCAATGATCGCTCTAAAGCTGTCATATAGAGAATAAGTGGTTTTCTATAAAAAGTTGACATTACTACCGATGGACTCAAGAGATATTTCTTGATTATATCAAATGCTTCCAAACATTCTTCAGTACACTGGTATGTGACTCCCTTTCACATTAATCTGTTGAAGGTTAAACAAATGCCTTCAAAATTGGCAATGAAATGACGAATATAGGACAAGTTTCATTGAAGTACTCTTAATTAATTCATTTTTCCAGAAGGTTACATGTTAAGGATTGATTTTTTCTTCTCAGTATCAACATTGATACCTTGATGGAAATCAACAAATCCAAGAAATTTTCTTCAGGTTACCCTGAAAGTACATTTCAAGGGGTTCACCTTCAAATTCTGTTTTCAATGTTTGTTGAATCTGATTTCCAGATCAGCCAAGTTATCATGATGTTTTTTGGATTTAGACACCAAATCATCCACATAACATTCAAAAAATCTCCCTAAATAGGGTTTGAAGATATGGTTCCTGGCACATTAATACGTTACACCTAAATTCTTCAGGCCAAAGGGAATTACCTGATAGAAAAACACACCTTGAGGAGGTCTGAAATATGTAGAATCTTCATCTTATGGGGCAATTTGTATTTGATTGTACCTAGAGTAACCAGCCATGATGGAAAGAGATTTGTAGCCATCTGTAGAATCAATTAGACGTTCTGTAATCGGGACTAGAAAATAATATTTAGGAATGTTATGATTAAGATCTCTGAAGTCAATGAAAAATATAATTTTTCCATTATTCTTTTTCACATGGACAATATTATCTAGACATATGGGATATTGAACATCTATGATGATGTTAGCCTTGATATGATTATCCAATTTAGCTTCAATTTTGGAGGCATATGTTGGGTGTGTTCTTTTGGCTGCTTGCTTGAATCCTCGATGTTCTTCTGGAAAACCCAAGTGATGAGTGGAAACATCAGGATCAAGACATGGCATTTCTGTATAATTCCAAGAAAATACATCTCAAGTTTTCTTTAGAAATGAAGTATACATTTTTTTGTTTTTCAAGAGTCATGGTTTCACTAATTAATGTGGGGCATGGATCTTCTTTTGTACCCTGATTTATTTCTCTAGGTTTATCCACAGTGGTAGAGATACCATCTTCAAATGTAGGAGGAGCATCCCTGAGATCTTCCTCTTATTCTTCAATATGTGTTACTTCTTCTGTTTCAACTTGAATAGTATATGACGAAGTAGAATATCCACTATTAGGGGAGAAGCTAAAATATGAACATAATGAAGAAGAGGCTTCCCTTTCTTACCCTATTGAAGATGAAGGGTCGTCCTGGGGTGATAAAGAGGAGATGATGGATCAAGAATTAACATCATTGTTTTCCACTGATATTGTTTTACATTCTTCTGACCCGGGTGATGGTGTATAGAATTTATGGATTTCAGCAGATGAAATGAAGACATATCCATCAATGATTTCATCATTTCTTGGTGAATCAACAGTTTCTCCCATGTTGTCTGGCTTGATTGTCGTAATTGACATTATGAAAGTTTCTATAAGAGTGTTTGGATTTAGGTCTATCCTGTCAATTTGAATGATAGGAAACACATATTATGTACTCAAATGTATGAATGGGTTTTACTGGAATCTTTTCCAAACCATTTGGAGCATTAATTTTGGTGACCTTCTTTACCATAGATTTTTCCTTTCCCTCCATGTGATAAAATTCTGCCTCAATGTATTGATATTCACATGTTTTGAATGAGGCCTTGTCATCGTTTAATGTCTTAATTTGACCATTAAAAAAATATTTGAGACATTGATTATACAAAAAAGGTACGTCGGCATGTTGATGTAACTACGGTCTTCCAATCAATATGTTGAAGGCTATGTCATGAAGAACAACCATGAAATCTGAATTAGACACTAGGACTCCAAACTGAATTCTGTGTGTAATCACGCCTAGATTTTCATGTTCATTTTTATCATATCCTTTCAACATCAATGTAGAAAGAGATAAATTAGATTCGGTGAGGGACAATTGATGAAGTGTACGAATAGGAATGAGGTTCACTCCTAAGCCATTATCAATGAATGATCTTCGGATTTCTATGTCATTGACTTTTCCAGATTGATACAAAGGTCTAATATGTCCATGTACAACATCATCTTAATCTTCATCTATAAAATATATCACTGCATGAAATTCTGTAGAATCATTCTCTATATGGTAGAACTCAACCGCATCAATTTTAGTTTCAAATTCATGAGGACTTGACAAAGCCTCAATAGGCGCCTCCCGAAGATCTTTTTATAGATTCAAGGCATCCAGAATAGATAACATATCTGGTAATTGGGCCAAATGGGTCAAGACATCATACTTTTGGTCTAAAGTTCTATGTTTCCCATCATTAATATGTTGTTTTTCAAGTTCCATGGATGTATTTTCTTTGGCAGTAGATGCATCCCGTATTGGGGCAGAAATTGAAAACACTCCTACCTTTAGTAGATTCGACATACTAGGTCTATCTATTTGCTGAGAGGAAGAAGGTGTGACTTCTAACCAGTCTTCCAAAATAAATGTGTCAGACCGAATCTTCCATGTGTGGAAGAACTTTCTTATTCTTGTTGAGCCCGCTGAAGGGCTTACCCATGATTTTCTTCCGCATATACAGTTCTAGCAGGGGTGGGATTGAAATAGCGGCTTCTGGAATATCCATGTATTCCTCTATTTCCTAGACCTCTGTCTCTTCGTCTAATTCCTCTTTTATATACAGGGGACTTAGTCTCATCATGATAAAAACTGTCATTAGTATAGGTATCTGTTAAATGAATTATGTTAACAGAAATAAAGATCAATTGTTCATCTGATGAAGATTTTTCCTGATGAACCAGTTTTGGTTGTGCCGTTGGGTGGGGATGTTCCCATTATTTTGATGCAGATAGAATAAAATTGGCCTGATTCAAAGAAAACTTAGGCTTTGACATGAGCTCCTCTTCTTTTGACTGCTCTTCTTTCATCGAATTACACTTCTTCTTTGTGTATTTTCTTTCTGATGAAGGGGGTTTTAATGTGGTAGACATAGCAGAAGACACAATTGGTTGATTCAATTGTGTTCCTAAAATGGCTTGAGTTTGATTGATCATTTTCATGACCATTCAATCATCCTATTTCTGTGCATTTTTTACTTTTGACTTCATGCCACTCACCTTATTCCTTAGGATCGGTAGTAGTAACACATGTTACCTGGGCTGAAGAACCTTTTAGTTTTACTTGTCCATAGTCCACCATATTTTTCCTGAGGTCATTGAAGACAAAAACACCCAAGAATAGGATGACCCAACACCTGATGAAATTAGAAATATTTTGGTAGGTCTTCATCTCCTTCCTTGTTCGGCCTTTTGGTCCATGGAAACTGAACCATGTTCTTTCCAGAGCCGAGATGATGTTACCAAAAACTTGTTCATACCAGAAAGAGGAATATTGTTCTTCAAATCTTCAAATTGTTTCCTCCATTGATCTATTTTATCATCTTGATGTGGCGGCCATTGTTTTTGACACTCAGGAGGTGGAGCCCTTCAATATAATGATGGAATTGAACTGGAAGTAGATACATGTGCTTGTTTAAGTGAAACTGTAGCAGTCTCTACATTCCCTATTCCACTTCCTGGAACTGATGGAATTACACGAGTTTTAGACTTATTCTTTATAAGAGAGTATTCTATCTATAAGAGATTTAAGAATGGTCTCAATACCCACCGGTGTATTTCACATGGATCAACGGTTTTCGTAATTCATCATAGAGAGCTTCCACATAGATTAGCTGCAATTCTTCTTGAGGGAGTGAAAAACTTAAGGAATATGTTAATCCCTTCCAGCTAGCAATGAAATATGAAACACTTTCATTTTACATATTCTTACAATTGGTATGATCAATAACTGTCATCTTTGGTAATGTTGAGCTAAATTAATGAATAAATCTTTGATGGAGATTTTCTCACCAAGTAATTGACCGAGATTGCAAACTTGTATAAAAAAAAGGAGTTCATTGTAATGACTGCACAAAACACATGAGCATAACTAATTCTTGTTGTTGAGGAGTTCCCATCATTGGATCACAATGAGAAACGAAAAGTGTCATGTGTTTTTCTGGTTCTCTCAAACCATTAAACATTAGGAATTTGGTATTCACAAAATTTGATGGGGGAGGAATTACATCCACCCATTTTGGGTAAGCTATCTTTTATGGTTTAACTTATGAATGTTGTCCTTCCGTAGCTTCCAACAAAGATATTGATGACTCAATGGTAGTCATTAATTTTTTAGAAACATCTTGTTGATCTTGGTCCTGAGCAGGTGCAATAACTGGTGTTTAGACGGCTGTGGTGACCGGTACAGCCACTGATGGCAGTATTGTCGGTTTCTGTCATGTATGACCCATAGGATTGGACCTGTGTGGGTGTACATGTAGATGGGGGTATTCTTGATCCATCCCAGTATCCACAACCAATTCCCGTGATTGATTAACTCCAACATTCTTAGGAGGAATACTACCTTGATGTAGTTCTGCATTTAACCTCCTTAATTCATTCATTTCTTCTTCATGGTGTGAAAACCTTTCATCTAACGAGAGTGATTGGCCTTCTCTAGATGTATGGTGAGATGTAACCTGATATTTACCCTTTTCCTTGGCATGTGATTTTCTAGAGTATAAAAGAGAATTACCCAAAATAATTCCTTTCCCCTAGGAAACCCTCTTTCTTCGTGTACACACACCTCCTTCATTCGTTTCTTTGTGTAAAACCTCCTGAATAGTAACATCTTCATCTAATTATTCTGAGTGAGCCTCATGTTTTACGGGATTAATGACAATGGAATTGATGATATTTATCGATGCATAATGCATTGAAGCCTTTTTATCAGCGCTTCTGTGATGCTGTCTTCTTCCAAGTCCTTTATGAGACACTTCCTTTGTTTTGATTGATCCCTGATGATCTTCTTGATGAACCATAATTTGGAAGAAATATCTTGATAATTAAGCTCTATCGTCCTCTTGTGGCTTCTTCCCTAATCGAAAGAATACTAACTTTCACTGAAGAAGAGACTCATAATTTGAAAAAGTCCCCAGTCTGGTGGACTGGGGATGTTTCTGTTTTTCCTGCTGAACCCCTTGAATCATTTCTATTGATGCCAAGGGTTGGATAAAAAGAGTCCCCATCTTGGAAAGCTGAGGTGGCTCTTGAGCTGGTACATATGAAACTTTCTTAAAAGCTCTCTTGATTTTGAAGACTTTAGTCTGGAAATTGGCCAGATGCATCATCCTACATCCACTAAAATTACCTGGTTCATATGACCGTTGGATTATTTCTAACACTTTTTTCACTTGATTATGTACATGCTCTAAATGAGAATCCTGTTCGATATTCTTATTTTCTTGATGCAAGATTAATTCGACAACTAGTTCATTATATGCCTGACTTTGGGAAGAACTAGTTGAGGCATGTTCTTGAGAAAGACATTGATTACACAGAAAACCAGTTAGATGTGTATAGTCATGGGCAATAACATTGCATTAGACCACATTTGGTAGGCTTTGTTGACTTAGGAGCACAGTGAAATGCAATGCTCCATGAACACCCCATCCCCTGATATGAATACCAGATGGGGAATTGGAAATTAACTAGCGCGACATTTTTAATGCACCAAGGCATGTATGCTGAAGTGATATTTTCTACTTTTCATCCTTTGGATGTTTGGAAACTTATAGTGATTCCAAGTAAATTTGGAATTTCAAGCCTTCTATTATCTTGACCTGGTTTTGATAATCATCATTAGTTAATATTTTATCATTTAGGTGAAAATGGGTTTTCCATATGTTGAGATGAATATCGTGAATACAATATTTTTTCAATGTTTTTGGAATATCATACTTAGAGTTAGCCAAAGTCCAAGACACGACTGGTATTTTACCTATCGCCATTTGTTTTCTCATATTCAGCACTTCTTCTTGGTCATTTGATGATGATTCTTCTACCTGATTGGACCAAAGTAGATTCTTGATTGTTGCTTCATCAGATTCAACAAGATTGGTATAGAATTCATTTGTCTAATTAGATGATAAATGTCCCAAGGGTGGTTCGGAGAATTACCTACACCTCAGGCTATCTTCTTATTGATAAAGTATTTCATTTTCAAGTGGTAAGGCATCATACATGACTGGATTTGAATTTGAATGTGCCTCATGATAAGAGGGATTTCTCTTTACAGTATTATCCATTGATGAATTGTCTAGGCAATGCGAATTACTACTGTGGAGAGGACATCCGCAGCTAAATTCATCACCATGTGGAGGACCACTATGGTGGGTTACAATAATAGATGAAATGTCTTGCTCAATGGTCTTTTGACCATGCAGAGGGTTATCGTGGATCTCATATGATGATGATACTTCGAGAATGACCAAATTTTCATGAAGAAAGACTTCATGAAGAAGTTTCTGATGAATACCATTAGAATTATTTTTGTTACATCCGGAATCTGGAAATGAGAGAGTAGAATATAGAGTTGCAATAGAAAATTTTCTAAGGGCTTCAAGAACTCCAGCATTGAGCAAGGCCTTATTGTAGATTGGCTCTTTATTTTTCAACTGTGCTGGATGGTACATTTTCTTGGAAGCCTTATTACTCACTTTGGAAACCACTTGTTGATGAATGTGGTTATTATGGGTAGGTGTATGTTCTTGTTCGGAAGAAATGGTCAGGTTAGACTGATTATCTCCATTTAAAATGGGTGTTTGTGCCAGACATGATTGTCCGTATGACATGGGAGTGTAAGCCCCCGACCCTCCTGGACTGGAACAGAGCTATGTATCTACTCCGGTGTGACATGTTGATGAGTCAATCAACTGACATGGATAGATTTATATTTATTTCTTTGTGATGTCGCTGAATATGTATTAATATTTTGAAAGGTATCCAGAATATGGGAAGGGATATTCTTCTTCTCTTTCACCATTGTCAGAATGTGATTGGTAAAATTAGCTTCCAGAATGGGAATATACGTCAATTTTGTGTTTGTAGTAGGTGTGTTTTTCTTATCCAATCCTCATTTTCGTTTCAGGGAATGCTGATAGTAGTCATGTGTGGGGGCATAAAGTTCTGTCTGCCTCTTGTTTGTCATTGGAGCTTTCCAATACACATCTTCTGGTACTACCAAACAAGATTGCTGGATAGCTTGATGAATTGCAGGTGTATGTTCCTGCCGATTGTTCTCCACCAACTATGATTGATGAACATCATTGAATACTGGAATATGAGACTGCTGACAGAATTAATGACTCTAAAAAAGTCTATGTGCCTGTTTACAGGTGGTTACCACATTTGGTTTGCGAGCTTTTTTGGATGCAGTCAGATGTGCCTGCTGACTGGATGATGAATTATAAACTGGTGTATATGCCTGCCTATAGTACTCTTCCAGAATCGCCTGGCGGGATTGTTGTGTTTTTGCAAGATGACTCTGCTGGGCAGTGAAATCAGGACGGGTGAGTGTATATTTCCGCTCATTTTTTTATTTCTTGTTAGATTTGTGGACTTGTATGGAGTGGTATAGGTAAGAAAATTCTCCCTATTGACCAAATTTTGCCTCTGACTATTCGTCTTGCGTGCTCTGGACTAAGGAACCTAAGCCGAAGGCCTAGAGGTGATAACCTCATCATGTTGAGGGTGAACTACCGCACGACTCTGGTAGAAATTTTTTAATGGATTCCTTAGGAAGGACTCTTTTCTCCTTGAACTGAGGCCTTGAGCGACCTCTTCATTCACCTCCCTGTAATATGGGAGGGATTGGTTGTGCGTTATGGGGATAACAACCCAAAATGGTTGGAAACGGTAGTTGGCACCACCTGCTTCATGACCACTGGTCGTCACTGTCTGGAAAACCAGGTTTAGTTATTAACTTAGGGGGCTAGTCGAGTGGCCTCCAGAGTTAGGATGGTACTGTGTTGACATTATTTCCTCACCAATGAATTTTAGACCCATCATTGATGTTGCAATGTAGGCGATGTCGTCCTCATAGCCGACGAGGATCCAGTTGGAGTAGCGGCTGAGGCATTCACATGTGTGTACTTAAAAGAAGCCATTTTGTGTCATAGAGAGATCTTAGAAAAGTGTTCCTGTTTAATATAAAATACATAATCAAGATATGTTTGGCCATACTACATATTTTTGATGAGTACATATATTATTTATTTCTTTGTTGTCCCTCATATGGATTTTAATAGGGGCCTAACAAATAATTAAAACATCATTTAACATGGTTAAGGATGCATGTCGGGTTCACCATTTTTTTTTCTTCTAGAAATGGTGATGACCTTGTTTGTTTATGGTTCAAAATTTCCAATCGGTTTCAAAAATGATTATTCATAGAACCGGAAACATCCAATGATTCTATATTTATTTAGAACTACTTTCCAAAGGTAGGTTCTCATTAGTTGTGGAACGATAAGGCTTAAGAATTTTCATTGCTCGAGAGGATGGGAGGTCAGGCTCATCACACCTTTTTGGGGGGATTTATTGCCTACTCCATGACTCTCTCATAGATTTAAGTTATGTTCACGAATCCTTATTAATTGACGAAGTATGAAAATGAGTTTTCCTTTTGATTTAGAAATCAATTATTGATATGAATGGGATTAGAGAATATTTTATATTTATTTGATGTTCTTCATCGATGGAGAATTATCTCTATGTATTATATATTATTTTTCAATGGTATCCATCAATACATTATATATACATTTCTTTGTCATTATGATAACCATACATGTTTTAAATCCACTTAGTGGGGCCCTTGAAGTTTATCTTCATTCAGAAAGACAAGTATTATTTCAGAGTTGGGAACGTACCCGCGGGTGAGTAACCAATGTATCCTAATTTAAAAAGGAATCACAACCCACGTAGTTTGATAATAAGGTTATAGTTTAACGTCATATGGTACAGAAAAGAATTAATGAATGATTTTCTATTACCTTATAAAGGCATACTACGTACTCTACTTTTAAGGTAGATATCAAAGTCCATGCAATTCAGGTAAAGAAATATGTGGTTTATGATTGGTTATTGGCCGAAAAAGAGATGTCATGACTACTTTTACACTCTAAGTTCATGAGAGTCATGCTGTGTTTGAGAAACAAGAGGTATCAGTAAACCTGATGATGGTGCCATGAATGATGAAATCATGAGATATGATGCAGGGCATACATATGTATGACTTCCCATGTAGATGATGACCAACACATACTTAAGAAAAAAATCCCAGGAACTGGGTCCATAAAAGAATTTTTACTTTATAGATTTTTGGAGTTTTAACATGGGGTTTACTCCTGAGAAGGAGGCCTAAATTAAAAATGACTTATGATTGGGGTTTATTACTGAGAAGGAGTCCCAAATCAAAAGAAATTAATATTGGGGCTTACTTTTGAGAAGGAGGCCCAATGTAAGGGAACTTATAACCTGGGGAATACTCTTGAGAAGGATTCCTAATGATAAAGGAAATTATTACAGGGGCATACTCTTAAGAAGGAGGCCCAGGTTAAGGGGAAATTATGATGGGGATTACTCCTGAGAAGCAGGACTATGTTAAGGGGACTTGAGACATGGGGCATACTCTTGAGAAGGAGGACCAAACCAGTGTAACTTGGGGCATACTCTTGAAGAGGATTCCCTAAAAATAAAAGATCTTATCATCTAAAAGGACGAGGTTATATAATAAATCCCTAACCATGATGACATAAAGCTTGCAAGTCAAGAGGTATTGGGTGTGTTACTCAAAGAATTCCTTCCAGATATGAAATCCAACGAAGGAACCATGCCATAAATCACTATAAAAATGGGTTCGAGGGATAATATCTTAAATAGGAGAGGTGAACAAGAGAGAGGCACACAAATAAAGTTGGTGCAAAAGTATAGCCGTGCAAATCAATTGGCGTACATGTCATGGCTGAGCAAGTGTACTTGTGCAGCATGGGATCACCTGGGTGATGAAGAATCTATAGGGTAATACCTGGGTGAGACTTAACTCACGCCTTTGGTCTTGTCCAAATATGTTTCCAAAAGGGAGTCACACAAGTTACATAGAAAGGGTAGGGTGGCGCATAAGTGTTTCGACTTTTAAGGAGGTCTAGAAACATAGGCGCACATGTGGTGATGAATTCTGAACACTTTTTCCTTATCCTACTCCTTCAAGTCTTCCATTCTAGGTAGAAAGCTACCTTAAAAGCTTTCAGACATGTTGAGTTGAAGACTTGGGCAACCACATCATGAATCTGAGTTTTGGAAAATTCCTTCTCGAAATGGGGGGACCACAGGGGCTCTTTGTGGGCCACTAGAAACCTTGGAAAAAAATAGGGTGCACATGTGAATTGTGAAACCCATAGGTGGCATTCCATTGACTTGCGCAGCACACAGAAAACTTCCACGGGTCCCTCCATATGGGATCATTGTCCATGCCTTTTTCATTTTTGATGTTCGTCAAAGGGTGGCCATCTTCATAAGTAAGGTATTCCCCTTTTCCATTCGTTGGACTCTTTGATGGAAACGAGCATCAACACCCAGTCTCCTTTGAAATCCATTAGGAATGATCCCATCATATTTAATTATTTTATCCGTACAATCAAATAAACATTATCTCTATTCATGATATTCTGGGTTAATGTTTAGTACTATATCTAATATTACTAAATTTCTTCTCAAGAATATTGATGTGATAGATGGATTTATATTATAAATATTTTACGTTGGAACATCAGGATATAATCAAAACTTTATTTAAATATAATTTAATTTATATAAAATATGAAATCAACATGATTTTCAATAATTTGGACTAAATTTTATGTAAATAAAGTACTAATAAAATAGAATTATATCTAGTAGATGGCATAGGAAAAATATTATCGAGACCTAAGGTGATTTCCTCCCATTTATATATGGGTATGGATAATGGTTTCATCATCCACATTGAAATATGTAATTAATATTTTACTTTAATGGCATAATAATCAGCTTATTTTATACTCCTCAATCATTAACTTCATATTGTCCTAGCATAAGATCTACATGAGATATTTTTAACTCAGTGTGCATACTTGGATAGTAGATAATTTTGATCTATGTGAATCATACCAAATATCCACCTTTTTTATAATATATATATATATGACATAAATTCATGTTCATAATATAATAATTAAGCAATTTCCAAGGTTGGAAACTAGATAATTTTTTAATATATTTTATAGATATCTATTATTCTATTATGCCTATATAATAATTAAATGGATGTATTACTATGTAATAATTTTTGAATTCGTGGACTTAATATATTATATTATTATTTCATATTATATTCATTTCATATCCATGATGATTGTTTCTCATTTTATTCAATTCTTGTATCACATTGAATTATATTTTATAGGGTGACTATCTACCACCATATTTTACTTCTCAATGTGATATTGTATTGATAAGTAATAATCCTTGATAATCACTAATAATATTTTATTTGGGTACTACAAAATTAATGGAAATTTATACTTCACGATATCACCATTATATATATTATACACCTCTACTGATATATAATTCATCATAATCATTAATGAAAAAATAACAATCATTAACTCTAAATAATGTGTTATCAACCCTCTGATGACATGATGAAGGGTAGAACCCTTGTATTTTTTACTATGAAAAAATCAATGAACTTATTTAATGTATCATTTTTAATAACAAACACTTATCCTGTATAACCTATTGTGATAACATGTGCAGTATCCAAATAGTTACTATTTTCTCTAAAGTAATAACCATATTATTCTGTTAAGAGAAATCGAACTCCAATATATGTAATGTAGTCTAGTAAATCTTCATATAAGGATAAAAATCATTAAAAACATATGTAATATAAAATAAATTCATGGATACTATGAATATATATTATATATTTTTCTCTCTGAAATTATATACTCACCTCTATCATTATGTAATCCTTAAATGTACCATACATATCCATTACATAACCTATTAATGATACTCATTATAGAACAAATTTAGACAATTTAATTTGAAAAATATCATAATATTATTTATTACCTATATAAAAATCCCAAAAATATGGTAATGTCATTAAAAATTATTAGAAATTTTTTTAAAACCATTAATTAAAAAATGATGTTCTTTTGTACAAAAAAATTTATCAAAATATATTAATCAAAACAATGAATATTATTTTGGAATTTTTAAGTGAAGTTCACCAGTATTTGATATTGTATTACTATGGGGTGTGTGGGTATTGAATCAATGTTTTTTGATTTTATAATTTACTATTGAAATTAACCATTAATAAGTTAATATCTTAATTCATTGCACCCAACTTGGTGATTTTGTGAGGGTATTTATCAAAGTAAATTTTGTTGGGAGTTTGATGATTTGGGTATTATTCTATTGGATGTAGGGGAATACAATGTAGGGTTTTTCATGGATGTTTTTTTCTGATCGACTTCAAAATTTCTTTCTTACATGGGTACCTGTTTTAGTGGCTTTTTTGTAAAACACCACACTTGGTTTTTCAAGAATATTGATCAATGTCCGGGCGACTCGAGGTTGTCTCTTGAAATTTGTTCTTTTTTTGTTTTCTATTTGATATTAATGACTGCTTTACCCTCAATACCCTGTTGGTGTAATTTTTTACACCTTGTGATAGTACTATTTCTATTTGTTTTAATAAATTACTCTTGGGGGAATTTATTATATGACCAATTCATGTCACTTTTGTTCTTAAATTTTTTTTATCAAAGTGTTTGTAAGAAGTCATTTATTTGATATGTCTCCACTAAGAACCACATATCCACTATACTATACATGTAAATAAAAAGTGAAATTTATTGAAAAGACAATATATATCATGTAATATGAACTACAATATTCTTATTTGGGTATTTATAAAATCTCAAACCATTTTACAACATGTCCTCTAAACCCTATGAAATATTTCTCAACCAACTCAAAATGTCACTATAACACATAATCTGATCATCTACATCATGTATTGCCCTTGAAAAAAAATATATATTTCTAAATGTAATAGAATATATGATGGAATTATTATACAAGTATATCATTAAGGGTTTAATCTTCCACCAAATAATCCATAATTATTCATGAATGATGGTGCATCATCCCAATAGTTATGCTCCAAATATGAATATATAATAACAATTATACATCATTTATATATAGGTAGTTCTATTATATGGTATTTTTTCTCCCCTCTCTTTGATACATATAGATTATTATATATGAATTTAAATATTTGGTCATAAATATTTTCATTCTTTTCATTTTTTTGTTTATATTATAAACCATTTAAATATTGTTTCCATAGTTTAATATGAAAATCACCAATGATTATAATGATTCTGATCATCATAAATCACATTAAATAATTGTTAATGATCATCATTGAATTATATAATATTATTTTTATAATCCTTCTTCAAAATGTTAAAAATATTTTTAAATATTTCAATTCATGAAGATATGAATATGTGCATGCATAGTGAATTATAGTGAAATATACCATTAATATGACGAATTTATTTCCACTCATCTATTGATTAATATTGTTATAGCAATAAATATACATTCTTAGTAATGATATACTCATTTGTACCATTTCATTATTTATATATCTATTTTTTCAATGTGGCACATATTCCATTAATTCAATCTAATTATTTTTCTTTGATCTAGTATCGATTAATAATGCGATGAAAATAGTTTTAGGGGTTTATCGGTTTATTTAGATCATGGAACCCTATTCAGTGGAGAAATTAACTACAACACATATTTATTAAAATACTTTTCATCTATTCCATAATGTTTATCCAAAATGTGTGGGAAATTTTATTGCGGAGAGTAGGGAACACTATCTTCCAAAATAGTGTTCCCAAAGTCGCACACCCGTATGGGTGGTATGAAATTTATAACTGGGCCATATATCATGATTATTTCATGGTTTATCAGACATTATAGACTAGTAGTGTGGGTCCACTTTTTATGTAATGTGTTTCACACTATTAAAACATAGTTTGGCCAACTGTGTAGATAAACTATGAGATCCCCTTGTTTATTGGGTAAAAAGACAAAAATGACATCAAATTCATTAAAACTCAATCCATCCTCTTATTTTCTTATTACCATTTCTATAAGAACTCTTTAATCACATGAATTGGATCCTACAGCTCTGTTCATATATTTTTCTGAACAATAATTTGAGATTTGTATGTCTCATTTTATGGCCACTGGTATATTCTTCAATCCTTATATTAATTTCTCTGTTATTTTTTTTATTAGATGAACTATTTTGGGGGCATGATCATGTTCCCCATTTTTAAGTCATATATTTTTTTATCTATTTTTTTGAACTAAGACAAAATAATTGCAAATACTGGACCAGGAAAGTGATATAGGGTCGACGTTGGTGGTCCATAACTGATCCCTCGTTGTCATGTTATATTATAATCATTCATCACTGTGTGTACCCCAATATCACCTAGAGTTTGTTATTTAATTCATTTCATATGATTATTATAATTCAAATCTTGTTATAGATAACATTCTATACATGTTCTTCATATTATTGGAAGTTATGACCTCAATACTGACCACCCCAACCTAGGTGTTTCATTGTTTATGCCATTTGTGGTGTGTAATGACTTTATTCACCACTATTTGGTTGTGTTTGGACATGGATAATGTGAGGAATATGTTTTTAATTAATTAGTTAATTTTTAAATTGAATTAAATATATATATATATATATCACTTTTTTTTGAATTAATGAATTGTTAATTGTTTTCATGTATCGAATCACCTTGTTATACATAATTAAAGGAAATGGATTGAAGGAACTAAATTATTATAATTAATTGAATTGGATTAATTTCCATAGCCATACTTATAGTGATTATTAATGTTAAATTAATTTACTTGATTAATTATTATGCAATTAAATGGTTAAATGGTTTCATGTACTTAATTATTCTATTCCCATTAATTAAATGTAACAGAATGAACCAAATAATTTATTAAATGACATATGTAGAGCATTACCTAAATTTAAGAATGATATATGTATAAGGTTCCAATATAATATGTTAATTTTTATTGTTATAATTGGGGTCAAAATTAATCCATCCATCGATTCCAGATGGAATTTCATTAGCACTCAAAAGACTCCATTTTAATTGAAGGAGTTAGTTGTGAATAGAGATAGCCACATTTGAACATGGTCCATCACAATAAATGATGCACGACATGACATAGTTTGATCCATCACTATTTATCTGTTGATTATGATTCATTAGGAACACCCCTTCAATTCAGATTTACTTCTTTAGGAACATGGTTCCTTTGATTCACCCCATTAGACCTAGTTATGAATAGAATATATTTACCTTGGAAGAGATCCTTGGACTCAGTTAGAGTCATTTACATTGGAATTCCTTTGTAAATACCACATGTATTTCACTGAGACCCCTTATTTCTTCATTGCATGTCTTAACATGTTGGCGAGACCCTTGATGTCATGGATGACTTGGTTTCACCTTGGATCTCCTTAAATTATAATAATCATTATACAATTACCTAGTTATATATTGCATCCTCTTATATTATCTATATAATTTTAAATACTTCGGATACGTATTATAAAATTGATCATAAATTACAAAATGATACATGTTTAGGCACCAACTAAGGATGAAGTAGGAATTGGATGTATAAATTTATATACAAACTTAAAATTTATATTTATTCATGGACACTATTATTTTATTTTCAAATACTTGATTGTATAGACATCGTTTGTGGTGGAAAACTATTATTTATATCACACCCTATATGGGATTTTGAGGGAACATAAGAATATTATAAGTATTTAGTTTTTGATAAGGTCACATTCCTTAATTTGAAAACATGACTTTATTTCTTTCTTTGAATGAAGTTTAATAGTAGATTACTGAGACAAAGCTCAGTATGCTTGGATAGTTTTGGATTATTTTATATTTTTTTTTGTATAGAATATCATTTCTATAGCTATTTATCTATTTTTTCATATTTTGTAGAGACACTAAGTCATCATCTAATTTTTTTGTATGATAGTATTCATATTTCGAGTTGATTATTATTAATGGTTTTTTATTTATCGTTATATTTTATTTTTTTATTAATTTGTAGACTTCTGAAATTTATCTACATATTATTATCATTTGTGTTCTACTCAAAAATTTGTTCATAGAATCCCTTGAGACACACCATAGGCCCTCACAACGTGTTGGTATCCTCTGGTGTACAATGAGGCACAAATGATATTATCTGGACCCTCAACATAGGCACCTTTGAGTGTTGCACATTCTAGGATGTCACAAAGTCATATCAGATTATTATTTTTCGTTTTCTTTTTATCTTGTATTATTTTTATGGATACATGGATAATATTTTAGGAACTTGCTAGAAGTTGGTTATAATCTGTTCATAGGAGTAGTTACCCATGTTCGGGGTAAATACCATGTTTCTGGGAACTGGGAATTTTTATTGTTACTATTATAGTTGATATATTTTGTCCATTTGGGGATACATGTGAGATTTTGGTTCTTTATATGATTCATATTTATATTTACAAAGGCATGGTAAAATACGGATCATTTTTTCATGAATCAATATGGGCCCCTAGAATTCACATTGCATTCATATTCCATACTAGATAGGTGCATTTCACTACTTTCATATCTTATGTGTTCATGTGATTATTGAATGATCCAGTGATGTGATATATTTTAGTTCTGTTAAATTATAGTATAAGGTATGAAATTTTTTATTTATTATGTCATCATCAATTTTAGTAGTGGTTTATTGTATATGATAATGGTGGAACCACAAATAAATGGTCTCTTCTCATTGAAGCTATGTATCTAGGACTTATATATGTTGAGTGAATTACATTTTAAATCCATGGGGTCTATATGACCTCATGAATTGGAAGAGGTAATTTGATGAGTTGATCCATAACATATTTCACATTACGTTCTATGAATAGATTTTTAGGGAACTAATTAAAAGTAAATGGGTGCCAGTTTTAGTTATAAAGTATGTCATACTTTATTAGTTGGGATTGAAGATCCATTTAATTAAACATTGATATTTTTATATAATAAAATAGAAACAATAAATGTTAATATTAATTTATAAAATAAAATGGTTTCCTATAAATGAAGAGGAATTGTTATTTGACCCTTCTCCTACAATAACCATTATAAATTAATCTTGATAACTTAACAATAAGATATGGTTATATACGGGATGTTGTGGAAGTATACTTTGGGTATTGATTCCTATTATTTATAGTATTCTACTACTAGTGACTCAATATATTTCAAATATTCATGGAGGAATGTTTTTGGAAACTGTATAAAAATTACCACCATGATGTACTTTAGTCATGCACTAGGAGGGTGGAAATGATCATTTTTTTGAGGTGATAGGCTCTGAGCCCTTAGTGATTCCACATGATGTGAAACATGAGGTTCCCCCTGTTATACCCTAAATTATCTCTAATGTTCATCTTCGAGTCCATCCTATCTATCATAGATTTCTATGTATTAGGTAGATTCCACAATATATATATTCAATAATCTATAGATTCATCCATAGATAATGGAGGATCATAAAACCTAAATGATACCTGATTCTTCCAAGAAATGGTGGGATGTGATTAGATAGACTGGTCACAATCTTTTCATGGTTTCTGATGGAATAAACAATACATTACATGATTAATTTCTCCCTCATCTGCTGAGAGATTAAAAAGACAGATACTTCATGCTCCTAGAATTAGTTGAAATTTATATCATGGATTTTTTAGTTCAGATTATTGAGTTGAAATGCTGGAAAGAGATTCAAGCTAGTGATGAAATAACACGGTCACGATGTTTCAAGGATGGGTTTATGTATTCCATCCTATTTAATGTGAATGTTTTCTTCTTACCATCCATTTTCTAGATCAATAATCAATATCTTATAACTGAGACCAACCTGACAGAATCCAAAATTATTGGGCACACAGGTTCAATATTGAGGTTGGGAAGTGGTTCCTCTAGTTATAGGAAGTGTAGCCCTATGTTTTCTCATCATAGTAGTGTCAGCCATGGAATCCATACCAGAACCTCCATTATATTCCATATGTATCGATAGTAGGGGAATTTAATTACTCTGCGTGATAGATACCCTATTGATTTTTGTTCTTTTGGTCACATGATACTATTTATAAATTCAATCGGCCCATTACACATATTTCTAGTGGAATAAGATCCACACTACGTCAACCTTTTGTAGAATAATCTTTTATGTCATGTCATGCTTGGTGTTGGAGTAGCTTCAACAAGAATGACATAGCAGGGGATTGCAATTGTGGTGTCCAGGCATATGATTATCATTGTTATAGAAGAATACATCCTCGTGGTAGTCTAGATATATCACATTGATGTGGATCAGGCTAGTTTCATACATTACAGCTGATACCAAAATATTATCATGTAGTACTGTCAATGTTATGATTTACTATTCCAGTGGCCTCATCTATTGAATCATATTTATTTTATATAGGTGCATCCAAAACTATTATCACGTTATCGACCATGGAAAGTATCCGGATTGAAATTTAATACTTTAATGGGGAAATGATGATAGACACACCATTGGGAGTGAATTAAATAAAATATACCAATGCATGGAATGTCCCATTGAGGTAGCAATTTATCCCCTCTTATGGTTACTCTTCATCAATTATATTATAGGCTTTGATGACTTCCTTTTGAAGGATTAGTTGGTTACCTATAATGAATATGTGGCCTAATATCACCACAGTTTATCATTTATACCACCAAAGGGATGAAATTATCTTAAAAAGGGTGAGTATAGTGTCCAAAGCATTATTGATGGACAATACCATCATGGGATACGTTGAGTGACCATCGAAATTGATAGTATTTTCATAGATTTTTAGGTAATAAATTTGAAATATCTTCCCCCCATGATAGATCGTTTTTAAGGAATATTTCTTGATGATTTTCCAGTATTACCACTTGAGAGAGTGGTATAGTTTACAATTGATCTTTTTCAATGTTAATCTCCTATGTATATTCCTCTATAGAGCATAGAACCAAATGAGAACTACGAGATGGAGTGATTGTTGTAAGACCTGGTTTCTATAGGTTTTATCTAAACCAACACTTCATCCTGGTGTTTTCATGTTCTTTCTTCCAATAAAGAAAATGGATCCTTTTATTTATGTGTGGATTGATTATTATTTAACAAACATACAATTAAATATTGGACACTAAATCCTTGATTATATGATATTTTTAATATCACTAAAGAGCTCGGGTGTTTAATAAAATCACATTCAGAATGGGTTATCACCATGTGTTTGTTAGGCCTTATGATAAACCATGTAAGACATTTCAAAGAACATATGTTCAATATATGTATTTCATTATGCCTTTTGGTCATATGATTTATGTTATCATTTTCATTCATTTGATGAATAGGTTTTCCCACTATAATATGGGATCCTTTATCATGGTTTTTATCGATGACATCTTAGAGTATTCACATCCTCAAGAAGAATATGAGAAAAATCATGGGATAATTCATAATACACTGATAGGGAATCAAATATTTACTAAAATTTTATGTTCTACTTATGGAATAATAATATTCACTTATTGGGTCATATTTTTGCAGAATGAAATGTATGTATTGACCTAGTTAATGTGAGTTCTTTTGTTTCCAAAGAGTATCCCAATAACATGATTGATAAATAATTATTATTGTTGATAGTTTGATATGATAAGAATTTATACAAGATTTAAAATTCATTTATATAACTCTTACTAGTATATCAATAATGGGTGTGAATCTCATCTGGTCTGAATCATCTAATGAGGTCTCTAGAAAATTGAAGGGAAGGCATACCTCGACACTAATTACGATTTTTACATAACCTGGAAGCAGACATATAGTGTTTTTTGATACATCATGCATCATGATAGGTGATATATTGACGAAGAAAGATTTATTTTTTGTGTATTGATCTCATTATTTAACGTCTATTGATGCTAATTATTTAACACATGATCACGATCTTCCATACATTGTCTATGCCTTTGGTTGATGACTCACTATATGAGTGGTAAGATATTTATGTAGTATATGAACCATAAGATCCAAAAATAAATATTTTCATAGTGTGAAATGAATCTAAAATAGCGAGAATTGGTTGAATATAGTAAGCCCATTTATTTTTAAATTCTTTTATTCCAGGAATGGGTAATGTCATAGATAATTCACTAAGCTAGATGACTCAATCACATACCATACAGGAAGCCAATGACTAGTAGAAATTTATGGCCCTATTATCATTGATGCATATGGGTCTTCATGACAGTCATGGGTAGTCATATCTATCATCCCTAATAGTTACCTCCTTGCTCCTTGATAGGGTGAAAAACATGGCGTTTTCAGATCATGAAGGATTGGTTCATTGGGAGTGTATGTCTGGTGACGACCATCATCATAATGGTTTGTGTATAGAGATTTAATTCTATATGTACATAGGCATGTATGGGATCCTATATATATGAGAGAGGAAGAGAAACGAGTGTCTCACACTTCATAGTGGGTAGTTTATCTTGGAATATCTATGGTATATCCAGATATGTTAAGCTTGTATTGTTGCCATGATATAAAACATCAGATAGAAGGTTTCATCAATAGGTGTATAACATCCTACACCTCCTCATTGGCTAGAGTCTAGGTAGATGTGCTACTCAGCCTCGGGTAATGATCCATAGGTTCTAAAGGATGACAATAGATGCGGGGGGATTCAAGAACATTGGCGGAATGATTTTCCATTAAAATAAAATAATCACAAAAACAAACCAATTCCAATACAACTACATGATTCATTTCAAAAATATTTTACATTTCAAGAATTATAAAGGTCCAACATAACCAATCCACAAAAATCGATAATCAATGTTACAAGTGGAATACTAAAAAACTCCATGGAATCTTTGACACAACTCCACAGATCCCCACCAAGATCCATTCTCCAAGAACTAAAATACCTCCCAAGCGTCATGAAGAACCACTAGGGAAAAGAGATGCTTTTCCTTTAGATGTTTCCTAGAATACAACATCAGAAAACTCAATGAGGTGCCAAAGTAAGGGGTGAGTTATAATACTAAAAAGGTATTCAAAAAATGACATCCCTACCCATGACACTATCAAATAACAAGTTAGAACATTTTTATAATAAATTTTATATAAAGCTGTTAAAATAGTTCGATAATTTACAATATGGAAAACACATCCTTACCAAAATAAAGTCACATAAATCAACACCAAACCATGTAAAGACACTAACCAATGAAACCAAATATATCATTAACCCAAATCTTCTTTCAAAATTTCAAACCCATTACCACTAGAGAGGCCATACACATAACCAACTCATGTACCCAAGTTCCACACACACAATTGAGCTCGGTGTTACCATTGATGATGGAACTTATCCTCTACCCACATCCCCTATTTCTAGTGGTAATTCACACAAATATTATATTACTTGATATTGATCCTTCAGGCCCACTATCAATCCCATATATCCCATGATATACCACATAAGACAACTTTTATAACAATTTAAATTACCAATAAAATATGAACACACAATTTTCAAAAACAAATTAACCAATTATGACAAACAATATTCCATCATAACATGACTCACTTATTCAATAAATCTCCCATTTATTAAAAACAGGCGTAATACATTATTCATTCCAAACTATACATAAATATAATTTTTTTTATTTAAACAATATTTTACAAATCATTTTCAATAAATCATCCAAATCCACTAATCTTAAAATCAACAATTTTATATCGAACAAAAAACACATTTCAAAACAATAACCAATTTTTCCAACATCTACATAGCATCATGAAATGGGGTTCAACAAAGCATAATACATCCCAATCACAATAAATTTCAAGGAAAAATACATAATTTGTAAATAATTTTTCTAGTTCTACAGATTTTGATTAGGGAGAGAAGCCTCCTACATTAGTGTTTTAATAAAATCATCCAATGAACAATCACACCAAAAATACAAGTGAAAACATAACAAAATCCCCTTATATATCTTTGACTAACATCAAAAAGAAAATCTATCATCACATTAGGCATAAAAATCCCCATATCTACATGTGACATGTATTGATCATGAAAAACAAGAGAGCGAGAGATATAGATCCAGGAAACCCTGCAAAAACCAAGAGATATGACTTGTCGGAAGAGAAATAGATTTACCAAACATTGATTACACTTCTAATAACCACTAAAATGAGTTTGAGAGGCATCCTATGCATTGAGAATTATAAATCCAGAGTGGGGTTCATATTGGATTAGAAAAGGATTATTTAGGGAATATCCCAAATGATCTAATTTTTAAAAACCCCATTTTTAATGTTGAGCATGGTTAGCTCACACGGTTAGACATACCATTCTATAACCATGCTAATACTTCTACCTCAAGAGACACCTCACATGGTTGGACCTTAGAGTTAATCAAATAGTTCATTGACCATGTGAATGACCAGTTTCACATGTAGCATAGTTTACCTGGGTTTTTTACATGGTTTGGAAGCCTTTCCCCTTAATTATAAACCCAACCTTTTATCTCCGCCACACTTTGCACGATTATTTAGGGATTATGCACATCTTCCAAAAAACAGTACACAAACTATGCACCCATAAAAAATCCTCCAAACCTGTAAAAAATTCT
Source organism: Viscum album (assembly GCA_963277665.1). Classification (NCBI taxonomy): domain Eukaryota; kingdom Viridiplantae; phylum Streptophyta; class Magnoliopsida; order Santalales; family Viscaceae; genus Viscum; species Viscum album. The sequence continues at coordinate 879,403,179 of OY728129.1, read as the reverse complement.
TACTAAAACTCCCAAACTTTACAGAACCAATATAATCACGTAAAAATTCATAAAAGGCGTTAAATATCTAAAAATGGATTTAATAATTTCCCAAAAATATTATACATTCCATCCTCAGAAAGTAGAGAACCAATGATTTCTGAATGAATATGGGCCATTACATGGACATCGTTTTTCCTACTCCCAATTCTCCCCCAGAATCTAGCCATTTTTTCACAACACCCAAACTAGACAAATTCTTTTACCATGTAAGACTTTTTATTTCCTATCCACAATTTACACTATCATGTAATCCAAATACGTATCTGCCACTAGATCAATGTGGTCCCAATAACTCACATGGTCACAATCTGATTGATACTTTCTCAATTGTGACAACTGAAACACAATGTGAACCACAATAAACCATGGTGGATAATACATATGATATTCCACCTCTACATTCTACTAATGTATCTTAATATACCTATTATAAATCAGATATATCTTCCCATAATATCAAATCTAACGATTTCCCAACTTCAGAGAGATATTTATGAACACATGATACCCACATTTAGTGACCACGATTATCGACATTGGTTTTCATATGATTTCTGATGACTCTAAGACATCTATTTTCTCTTATTGATCAACATAATCTTGTCCATTATCTCTTGGAAAATGCTAAGCCTACCATAAATTTCTTTCATGTATCCACCCAACATGGTGGAGAACGGCACAAATTCCCATAAAATGTGTCAAATAGATCCTTATGTATTGAGTCATGATTACTGTTGTTGTAGGAGAACTATACCAATGGCATGTGATCCTCCCATGGGCCACCGAAATCCTCAACAAAATCCAATAACATCTCATCCAAAAAAAATTTATTTTTCTCTAACTTCCCATATTTATGTAGATGATATTTTGTACGCATCATAAACTATTTCCCAAGGGATCACTGTAAGGATTTCTTGAAACGATATGTGAAACGTGGATTATTATCTAAAACAATTGAAACTGTCACACCATACCTCATTACCACCTTCTTGATATATAAATTTTATTGATCATCTACCATATGAGATTCCCAAGTACGGAATAAGTGGTTCAACTTTCTATGTTGATCCACAATCACAGATATGGAATCATGTTTCCTAACAATTACTGGGGAACTGAAGCCATATCCATTTTTATACTCTCATTTCCACATTGGTATTGGTAAGGAAAACAACATATGTGTTGGCCATTGATTATTTTCATTTTATTTCAGAAAATTGAATCATCTTGAAATAAACTCATCCACTTCTTTCATAACATCACATTGAAACTATGATTTTAATAACTTGTACATTTTATGAATTATAGGATTGGCATCTCATTCCAAATGGAGGTAAGAATTATGTATTTATTTTGAAAAGACAATGGTAAAACCAAAAAATTTACAAATCAAAACACTTAATTCCCATCTAATTTCCTACCCTTATGGTTTTCCCCATCATTTTTTTCGACCTCATATCCACACACTCAAAATCGTACAACTACTCATATTAAACGAAATCCACCAAGTTAGAAACCATGGATAAAATAAAGAATATTGATAAATCACCATGGTATTTACATTACAACCTCATTCATGTTGTATCCAACATCAACTTACACTAATATGATGCATATTTTCCCACTTGATCATATTACATTCTACTTACAACACCCCCCCCCCGAATTTTTCTTTCTCTATTTGTACATCTATTGTAAGCTAATGGTGTTGAGATATTCCATCATTCTCTATTCCCTAAAATTCAAATATCTTTTTGAGAAAATATTTTTCAAGATCTTTTGATTAGTATACACCATGAATTTCCCACCAAAGATATAATAAGACACCATTTTCCAAGGTGGACCACTATTTCCCAGTCCAAATCATGTGCGGGGTAGTTATTCCTATGAAATCCCATCTTCCATGAGAAATATACAATGAAATGGTCCCTTTAATTATAACACACCCCAAACATGTTCTTGATTCATCACAACACACAATATACACTTTCCCTAGTTCTAATTCTTGAAAAAATATGATTGGTGATGAGGTGTGATGATCCTTAGTCTCATCAAAAGATTTTTTTTCACTGCTCATTCCATTGAAATAGATCATTCCTTATTATCAAAAATATCATTGGAGAAGCTAATCAGGAAAATTCATGGAAACATCGTCATTAATACGCATATATTCCAAGGAATCCCCAAATATCAAGAACATTATTTGGAAGTTGTCATTAGATAATGACCTCTATCTTTTATGGATACATTGAAACGCCATTCTGAGAAAACAATGGCCAAGGAAATGAACTTAGTGAATCAAAAGACAAAAATTGATAATTTGGAATGCAAATTTTGATCTCTTAAGATTCCCAACACTATTTAAAACTGTTTCACATGATCCACCCTTGTCGTTGAATAATATAATTTTTCATCCACGAATACCACCAAGAAGGAATCCAAATATCCTTGTAATATCTTATTCATCAACTCCATGGACACCACTGGTGAAATAAAAAGGACAAATGGAATAAACCCAAACTCATAAATGTTATATGTACTCCTATATGTTGTTTTGGGAATATCATACTTTTTCTACCACAACTAATGATATTTGGATCTCAAGTCAATCATGTAGGACCACTGAGCTCCCCTCAATTGGTCGAAAAAGTCATCAATATGAGGATGTGGATATTGATTCATTATCATATATTTGTTATTATTATGATTATCAACAAAAAACTGAATATTTTTATATATATTTTAAACAAACATAATTGTAACTTCCCATAGAGACATGCAAGGCTGTATGAACCATTTGTTTTTAGCTCCTCCAACTTCACTTTCAATTCCATAAATTTTTTTGGCTACTTCCGATATTATGGAAGTGACATTACATAACTTTCCAAGAGGATATAAATTGTAAACATTAATTCTATAATAGGTAGAAACCCTTAGAATTAATTAGGAATTTCATCCATAAACTGATCAACCTCATCCGGAAAATTTCTTCCCCAAACCACTTCAATTGACTCTAACGTGTAATCCACTAACTAGAATGATATTTCCCCAACATATGTTAACAAATTCCAGTTTCAGACACCATTTAATTTATCTACCCTGAAAAAGAGATGTTTAATGCCCTCCCCTATCGTGAAACTCACAGTTCATGGATAATAGTCAATGTGAACCTGAAGTGTTGTCAACCATTCCATTCCCTAGTTTATATCATATTTATCCATCTCATGTACAGAGAATTCCCACATCAACTCAACCTCATCCAAAACTATTCCATATTATCTTCACTGTATGTCTCAACACTCTCTTTGACCAAGAGGAGATTAATGTTTTAGATTAAAGGTTATCATTTCCATATGCAAACCCAAAAATTCCACAAAATTGGAAATGAATGAATTATAACCACCCACGTAAAAAATCACTTTTATAATTTTATAATTCAAAGGAATCCTACCTCACAAAATGGATGGTCCTAATTTATCATCCACCACATCCTATTCATCTCTAAACAATTAAATTATTACCACATTTTTCTCTTTATTATCCTACTGAAACATTACCATTTGAGTAGTTATAGTATTACAAGAATAAAAATGACTAAATCAGATCTTCTATTGAAGATTATATTGCTTCCCCAATCCCATCAAGGGATATGACACCTGCGACCCGTGAGGAGCGTTACAAACACCATTCTATAGAATACTATACCAATAACACTGTAGATGCCCCAATATTCATACAATTATGACATTATAATGGTTATTCCATACAAACTCGATTCATGTTAACTATAAACTAGACTGAAAATACCCTGGATTACTCATAGGATTCATAGGAATATTCACTGAACCTTCTGTTGGATTCTGAGTCATACTCCCACCTTGTAAATAAGTTTCCCACTTCTACTTGATCCTAGTGTTAGAGTTCACACTATTCCCTATGGGTACCAATATGATTCACCCGAATATATCCCCCAATATATCACTTTATTTTATTGATTCTCTATTCACAATTTTGGTATAATCACTTATACATAGAAACACTATTTTGGAACTAATTTCTTACCTCAATGCTTATTCAATGATCCAAGACTTCAAGGATTCACTATCCACCAGCTTACATGAATACTGCACTATTTTTATAAACATAGTTCTATATTTCATCAAGTACCATTTCTCCTTATTCAGGATGATGAAATCCATTGTGCACATAATTTTGAACACATGAGGGAAGAGTTTTTTAAAAAAAAAATTCTAAAAACCTTCCCATGCCTTACCTTGGTCCAGTCAATCTGGGACTTCCAACTCCAACAATTTTCATGGAATATATTCCAAAATATATTTCACTGACTTCCCTTTCAACACTACCAGTGTGTCTAAGAAATCAATTATTTGATTTCTCTAGTTCAAACCACGCCTCCACCATTTTTTGTTCCAAATCACCCTTAAATATGGGTGGATTATGATTATGAAATTGAACCAAGTGATTCACATGCCACTGCTTATTTCATATACTCAAACATTCCTCTTCATTGAAACTTTAAACTATGATTTGAACTAGATACTAGTTCTCTGAGGGCATAGGTGTAACCACATTTTCCATGGAGTCCTCATTTTGGTCTCTACAAGGCCTACCCTGTTCCATTTCTATCAATACATGAATCACCATAAGTCCCTTTCCATAAAAACTAAGGCATTAATATTTCTATATCAATTTCATTTCATCTACCCCAGGAATGGTTTAAAAAAGAAATCTTTTATGATATTCAACCATATTTTAAAAATATTCCATGTTTTGAAATCATACCACTTTCCAAATACCACAACCATTCGTTTTTCAACACATTTGAAAACAATTTTTATATCTTTAAAAAGTGAACACATTAATATCCAAAACATAAATCATGATGAAAAATTAAAAATTCAACCCATGTGGAATGTCATTTGAACTATGCATGTCAGGTTTGTCTCATTAGCTACACCCATGAAAATGAGATCATTCTCCTATAGGTTTCTCTGAAAAGATTATGTTCCCAATTCACTGGTAACATGAATTTTAACATAAATGGTTAACTACATCATTTATTTCAATACATTTAATGTTAAAAAAATACTACTCTTTTATACCATCCCAACTCATTGAGTAAACAAACAATTAATTCCCACTCCAATACAAAAAACTGATTCTAGTGGACGGAAGGAGAAGCTTTCACCTGAAAGACAATGACTGAACAAACTAATACCACTTTTAACATCTCACTCCTCATCATTGGCATGAATCAAGGTAGTTTTGATACTCATCCTTAGGAGACATTCCCATGATTCCAAAAGCTGTCACGAGATGCAAATGGCTTTTAGAAAAACTGTGAAATGATTTTCCCTTAAAAATGGAAGTAACCGACCAAATGTTCTAACACCCAAAAAAATACATGATGCATGTAAAAAATGTACTAAATTACAAAAATACAAATGTACCAACAGAACAAAAATAGAAATCAATAATTATTGTTCCTAGTGTAATACTAAAAACAAAACCCAATGAATCTATGACACTAATCCATAACTCCCCAATGTGATGTATGCTCCAACCACCATAATATTTCCCAAGCATCACTATGAGCCACTGGGAAATGAGATTCTTTACATTAAATATTTCATGGAATACAATACCTAAAAAATAACCAATGTTCCAATGAATGGGTGTGTAATAATACTTCATATGATTTCCCAAAATGACATCCCTACGCACACCACTAGAATAAAACATGTTATCACAATTAAATAAAATAATTTCTATAAATCTGTTTAATCAATTCAAAAAATAACAACAAGACAAACACATCCCTACCCAATGAAAGTCACCCAAATCAACACAAAACCAATGAAACAAACCAAAAAAAGGAAAAAAAATATGTCATTAACCCAATTCCACTTTGATAATGTCAAACCTATTCCAATTAGCATGGTCACACATATATCACAATCCCGTTCTCATGTTCCAAACCAAATACAGAGATCGTTGTTAAGATTAATAGTAGATCCTCTCATTCAACCCCATCCCCTATTTATCATGTTATATCTGACCCACATACCCATTCCTTGGTGGGATTCATTTATTCCCTCTATCAATCCCATCCAACCCATTCTAATACCACATAATCCAACAATCATTACAATTAAAATTACAAAAACCATTTCATCAACAAATTACCAAAACCAAATTAACTAATAATTCCAGAAAAAATTCTAACCTAACATGCCCAACCACTACTATAAATCAACCATTTATTGAAAGCACTCTTAATTCATTATTTATGAACAACCACACTTTAATAAAATAATATTTGTATTAAAACTCAATTTTACCAATCATTTTCCATATATCACATCAAACCATTGATTGTAAAATCACTATTTTAGAATCCTAAAACACCAAAGATTTCAAAAAAAATAACCATTTTACCTAAAATCCCCAAATCATAACGGAATGCATTCACCGATCTCCAAATATTTGTGTGAAAACATCACAAAATATCCTTAGATCGCTTTCTTTAACATCAAAAAATACCATTTTTAATAATTTTAGGAAACAAGAACAATATATCTAAATGAAATAGGAGTAGATCTATAAAATCTAGATATATAGATAATTATATAATTGAAAACCTACTAAAAAACAATAGAGTAGACTTACTGGAGGTGGGAAGAATTTAGCTATCCTTGAAAACCATTCGAATCACCTCCAAAACATGTGTGAGAGGGCTCCTAACCCTTGAGAATAAGAAATCACAAGTGTGGTATATATGGTAATAGAAATGGGTGAATTATAGAATATCATGATTTGTATCATTTTTTAATAACCTTATTTACAAATACATACATGAATAGTTCACATTGTTATAAAACAGGTGCGCTTACCCTCCACATGCCAATGCCATAAGGGGGACCTTTCGTGGTGGGACTAAACATTTAAAAAAAATTGTGTTAACCATGAGAATTTCTATTGTCTCATGTTTCCCAGTTTACCTATGCTAGCAGTAAGGTTTTGAAACTACATGCCTTAACCGTGAGCCCAACCCTTTGTCTCTACATCACTATACATGATTACCTCGGTATTCTCCATGGTTTCCACTAACTGTGCCCAAAAGGTGCTCCCCTAGTAAAGACGTACTACACTTCCAAAATACTTATAAACTCCCCCAAAAATTTATAAAATCCTTTAATCGAATACAAAGGAATAGTAAAATGTTACATACCACAAACTAGAGCTACTACAAGGTGTTCTAGATGTTAGTAGGTGAAGGCGGAGCACATATGGCTTGATGGCTTGTTACAGTAGATTCTAGTACTAGAATTGAAATGGGATGATTCTTTAATGGGGTTTTTATTATAATTAGTTATGTCACCATTAGAAATCCATTCCAATTTAGTAGTCATGGATCAACTAAATAGGTTATCATGCTTCCAACCTATATTAGATACTTTCTATGTTTTTGAGTTGGAAAGACTATATTTTGTGATATTATATGGCTACATTGGTTCACTTGTACTATATTTTTAAATATGGATTTTTTTCTTGCATTGAGGTTCACGAATGGGTTCCAATGGGCCATGGGTACACAAGTTATACTAAGAAAAATTGGTGACTATCATACTGATGGATAATTAAATCAAATGATATTGGGTTTGGAGTGTGTACTTACTGAATTATTCCGTTGTTTCAATGGTTATTTTGAAAATCATATCCCTATAATCTAGATACCCTACAATAACAACTTTTAGAAAATTAATTTGAGGGATCGGTATGATTATTTATATGGTGGTATTCTCCATTCATAAATATATTATTTTAATGTAGGAGAGGTAATGCTATAAGGTCTTAATCTTATATAAGAGAATTTATAAAAGTTTTAACTCTCTAGAAAACATATGTATAATCCTCAATATTACAATAAATATTATATATAATTTCATGGAATACCTCAATACTGTGTGGTTTGGGAAACTTTATTTCTATAAGTATCACCTAATCTCAGATAATGATGGATATAGAGGAAATGAATGTAATCATAACATTATGTAAATCTGTTTGAGATATTGGATAGAGTCAGTCTAGTAGCCGATCCGTTTCTATTGACTCAAATGTACCAGTCCATGCAATAAATTTTAAACATTTTACAACTTTTCTATTATCTTTCAAACCCATCTCATTATTTTGTTAATAATGAGGTTGAGTGAGGTGTTTATGAATCATTTTAGGATTATCCCATATGTATTATTGATCGATGTGTGAAGGGTCTCTTTGGTAATTCTATCTCTTTATTATGGGTGATATGGTAGTTGGTATATGTAAAAGAAGATTCTTGGGAGTGGGAGGCAAGAGTATATGCTCAGTTTCCAAATTTTATCATAGACATATTTTCATAGTCCTATGATGTTTAACTCGTCCAAGAGTTCCATTAGGATGGAATGAATGCGAGAATCTGATTTCTCCACATGTTAAAAAACATTAAATATTATTTAAAATAATTTATCATGGAAATAATATTGAATCTTAATGATGTTAAAAAATGATTCATGGGGGTGACTATAGATTCATTAAATTCTCAATTCACTAATATATGTGGAATGAAACATAGTCATACTATTATTATAAAAAATGACAGCAAGTCTGTACAGTTTCCACTAACCACGTAGCGTGTTTTAGAGGGAATAGATGGGTGAATAGCCTTCTCTAACCATCAGACTAGGTCCTCATTCATATTCAAGTGGTATATAAATTTTAACACATCCTTATAGAATAGTTGGATAACATTTTTTCATATTTTTCTTCCTAATCCTTTGAGTACCCTTTTGAGATACTGAGGTTTACAAGGTTGATGCAATATTTGTTCAACCATGTGTCCAAATAATGAGACTGCCTTGTTTTTCGGAAAACTAACAAAAAATAATTCAAATTCATTAAAACTCAACCCACCCTCTTATTTTTGTATTTACAGTGGATGAGGATTTCCTTAAACTATTGAATGAGCTCATCCACCACACTTCCCATGTTTTGATCTATATTAGTCATCTATACTCAGTTTTGATATTCATAGGTATCTTGATTCTACATCATATAGTATTTTCTATTTTGGTGTGAGCTCTTATGTACTATTTTCAAGGTGATGACATGTTCCGTATTTTTCATCTTATATAAAAAAACTATAAGATGATACTGGAAGAGGTAAGTGACATAGGATTGAGAAATGTGGTCTAGGTATCATCCCTCAATATCTCATAATTTTATAAACATTCATCATTGTGCATATACCATTTTCCCCCAATAAATTCTTATTTAATTTATATCCCAATTTTATAATCATTGAAATCTTGTTCAAGAGCCCTTCAATGCATCTTCTTCATGTCACTGGTGGTTATTACCTCAACATTGACCACCCCAATTAGCGTGTTTCCTTATTTATACCATTAGTGATATTTCATGACTATCTATGCAACTATATATATGTTTCTAGACTTGACCATGATAATTTAAGAGTTTTAAATTAAATATAGAATTAGCAAATGTTATATAAATTATAGATATAACATTCACTTGACATATATGAATTCTTAGTGGGTTTCATGTTCCAATTTACCATCTTGGGAACAATAAAATTAAATGAAATAAACCTATTGAACCCTCAATGCTATAGTAGTTTTCATAATCACAAATAATGTCATTCTACAGATTCTATTATTTCATAACATTTAATATCTCTATGTAAATCATTTATTTCATATAGAACAATATATAAAAATAATATAATAAACTATATTTATGAATCAATATCATTACAAGTGTAAATTTACATGTATTTTTTTCTTTCACTTAATCTAGTAAAGTTATGTGTAATATATACACTTTAAATGTTTTTCAAATCCCATGGAACAGATAGTATGTTCGACATGCCGATGTTCGACACACCAATGTTCGACGACCCGTTGTTCGACACCCCGATGTTTTACACACCGCTGTTCGACACACCGATGCTCAACACACTGATGTTCGACACAACATTGTTCGACACACTTCCATTTGACACACCGATGTTAGACATAATGAGGTTCAAGACATCGATATTTGACACACAGATATTTGATACAACGATGTTTGAGACACTATTATTCGACACACCTTTGTCGAACGCATCGATGTTCGACACACCAATGATCAACACACCGATGATCGACAGACTGATGATGACAGACAATATGAGTTACATGACCATTGGGAGATCTTCATGCCTATTGGAATTTGAAGTATTAAAGGATTACAATATAAACCTTAAAAAAAATAAGTCTCTATTAACCCATGAGAAAAATAAAGGAAGACTGTGTAATGTGAAAGATATTAAAAATAGATGAACTCGAAGCATGAAGATACAAGATGTTTAATATTACAAGTAATAACCATATGATGCTCACTGAACTTGCTGACATCAAAGATCTGAAAATTTTCACACTCAGATTCTAGATTGTAGAGACCACAATAAACTATTTTGAATCCAACTTCCTCATGTGGATACAAATATAATTATCTCTACATTCATTGAGTCCAGATCTTTACCACCCAACACATTGAAATTATTAAAATGTTTTCTTCTTCAATAAATCTGTTGTGATCTTGTGTTCATTTTTTGAGTGGTGTGTGAATCTGGATGTTTCATATGCTATCTTCTGAGCATAACTAGAGGATACTAAAATATCCTCGCACACAATTTCATTTTATTCATGTACCCCACCTAGAACAGTGGAATAGATCATGTTTGATCTGTTTGTTAGTTTTAGCAAGAATAAATTTGGTTGAGGTCATGTGTGACATGGAATTCCATGTGTGATGCTATAAACCCCGATCCAGGTTGTGGATCAAATGTTTATTAATATAAATTTCTTTGTTGAAGGTGATCACTAAATGGAGAGGACTATTTCTCAACATGAGACTGAACCTATTGTTTTTTGTCCACTATGTTGATTTTCTATTGATTAAATCTGATATGTGTTTAATTCATTTAACAGTAAGAAAAATTGACCATTGACATTTAGATTAGAAAGTGTTTATAACAATTTGGAATTAGTAGATTAGTTTCAATATTTTGAATAATAATTAGATTGGTAAAGATGAGAAGTAATCATTATTATATGAAATTAATTTTACATTTAGGAAATTTATAAAATCACTAAAACTAGACTTTGATTATATTTTAATTGGGGGATATAATTTTAATGAACTAGTTTGAAATTAATTTTTTATAGATACTCGTTTCATCCCCTTATTGAGTGATCTACTCCGACCAACAATTGTATCATAAGATTGAATGTTACTTTTAATTTTTGAATCTTGTCAAATGTGATTATAGTTTTTTTCAAAGATCTCAAAATTTCTGTTATTTATAATTTTTTAGCTCATTTAAGATGTTTTACAATTTTTATCATGGATTATAAATTATAAGGGGATGCTATCAATAGAACAATTTAATTAATAGAACTAACTGTGCTCATGGGAAAATTAAAATGAAAATACATCTAGAAATCTTGGGATTTGAAATCTGGACTGCTATTGAAATTAAATATTAAATTCATGAAACTACTAGAAACAGATGGGATGAACCTACCAAGAATACCTAAAATAGTAATTATAAAGCCATGAATTTACTATACTGTGTAATTTGAGATAACAATTTTAACTGTATATCATCTTGTAAAACTGAAAATGAGATTTGGGACACTCTATCCGTTCCTTATGAGAGAACATCTAATGTCAATGAAAAGAAATTAAATACTTATACTATTAAATATGAAAACTTCAAAATGTAGATTGATTACTCTACTTCTGATATGTATGTCAGGTTAAATGAAATTTTTAATACAATGATTTCTTTAGGAAGATAAGTAACAGCGAAAGTAAAGATTATGAATATTTTGTGATGCTTAACAAAAAGATGTTGTGGGACATCTATATCTATTTCGGAATAATGTGACATCGATAAGAAGCCAGAGAAATAGTTTCTTGGAAAATTAATGATGTGTGAAGAGCAATCTAAGGCAAATCAAGAAGTGGATGAACCCAAAATAAATTTTGTAGATTTCAAGACAATAGAATCTAAATATAAAGGCATGAAGAATGTTCAATCTACTATCGAAATCTCCACCAGTGAAGAAGTAGTTTTGGATAGTGATGAAGGAATATCCCAACTGGGAAAATGATTTAATAAATTTTATAGGAAAAAGAAGTTTTTTAAAAAGCCTAATTACAAAGTAATGTATGATAAAAGGTGCAATTTGAAAAAGGATTGGAAGAGAAATGACAAGTGAGAAGACATAATCTGTTATGAATGTAAAAGGAATAGACATATCAAGGGTGACTGTACAAAAGATGAAATACAAGAAAAAATATGAATACAAGGATAGAAAGTATATGAATGGAATGAAGGCAACCTAGAGTTATTCTGAGGTTATAATAATTGAATAATCATATTTTAAAAATGAGAATGATGTTATGGCAAATATGTGTCTTATTAAAAACACAACTGAGGTACCCTTAGACTCTCATGTACATAATTTGAATTATTCTGGATGTGTGTTTGAGAATATGACAAATGATGATTTATTCGGATATTAAAACATGATATAAGAGACATCTAATGAGTTGATATATATGTGTATGACTTTGAAGAAACAACATGCTCTTACTAGGATTGTTAAATATGACCTTTCAACTAAAATAGATAAAAATGATCAACTGCTCAAGGAGAAAAATGAGATGAAAATGTCCAATGAGCAATTGAAGAGAGACATAGAAAATTATACTATTGGGAAAATACTCTTAATAAAATTATTGGTAATCAAATAGCTCTTAATTATACTTATGGGATAGAATATCAACCAAGTCAAAGTAATTCATACAAATTACAATTTATAACAAAATATAGTCAATCTGCTACTTTTTCTTGAATCCAGAATATTGTTTCTTGTTCCATTTCCAAGAAATCTATTACTACATCAATTTATTTAATAACAAATAGATTTTATTTTTCAAACACTCTATATTATGAATATAGGAATCCCATAAGATAGTATTGGATTCTTAATGTTTATATCACTAATCTATGTGGACCTAGACAAATATCAGTACCAAATTCATTTCATGGAAAAACTATTTTATAGGTAAAATGCCTAAAGAAATCCTATAAAAAGCTATATTACTTGGACATTGGTTTTTCAAGAGATATTATATGGTATTATTCACTCATTAAAAGTATAATCAAGATTTATGGAGGACATGTCACATTTGGTGACAATAGTAAAGGAAAAATCATCGGCCTAAGCCTGATTGGTAACCCTAAATCCATTTCAATTTTTAAAGTACTATATATTTGTATATTAAAGTATAACCTTATCATCATATATAAATTTTGTGATGACGGAATTAATTTTAAATTAAAAATTTATTCATTCCATGTTTTTTATGCAAAGCCTAACATATTATTTACTAGTTTTCAAAATTAAAATATATGTGCTATAAATCTAGACACACTAGCCTCATAGAATGTCTCTTGTGTAAATGACTTTCACAATGATTCTAGGATTTGGCATTGAAAACTATGAATATGCAACATACACTCTCTTATGATGTTAACTATAGAAGATTTAGTTAAAGACCTACACAAATAAGAGTTTCCAAACAATAAGGTGTGTAATCCTTGTCAAAAAGGAATGAAATAAAAAAACTACATCAACCCAATGAAATAAGTAACTACTTCTCAACTTCATGAGTTGGTTTACATGGATTTGTTTGGACCATCGAGATTTTTTAGTCCCAATAAAAAGAAAAATTTTTATGTTCTTGTTGATGATTTCACTAGGTACACCTCAACCTTTTTCCAAGATCACAAGAGTGAATGTTGTTCTCACTTTAACAAGTGTGATAGGTCTACAGAAAATCTCAGTTGACATAAGATTAAATCCTTATGAAGTGAACATGTCCAAGAGTTTGAGAATCATGATTTGGAAGCTCTATTATCCCAAAATGGTTATAATTATAATTTCTATACGCCTCGGACACATCAAAAAAAATTTGTGGTAGAAAGATTATATAAAACCATACAAGAAATTTCAAAAACTATGATTAATGAATATGAACAACCCCTTTATTTATGGGAGGATGCTATTAATAAAGTTTGTTATATATTAAATGGGGTCTCAATATGACCCATAATTAAGGAAACTCCTTATCAGTTGTGGAATAATAGGAAACCCAAAGTAGGTTTTTTAAAGTGGTTTGATGTAAAGCTTATATTCTGATCACTAAAGACAATTTTTATAAATTTGGCTCCAAAATTGAGGAAGGAATATTTCTTGGATATTATACATTAATAAATGTCTATAGTGTCATTAATTAGAAAACAAAATGTGTGTAGGAATATGTACATATCATGTTTGATGAAAAAAATCAAAATAAGCCCAATAATTCACTTGGAAAATGTTGAAGAGGATAAGTCCAATCTGGAAATTGATGATAAAACCTCAAATCATCATGTGATGGAATCTGTGAAAACATCCAGTTCTTTAAATTCACTAGAGCATAACCGTAATGAAATAGATCAACATGGCCAACCTCCAATATCAAGTCCTACCTTTCCTTTACCATCTAGGACCCTCATAAAGGATCCTTAGATGCTGTTGTAGGATATTTGGATAGAGGAATAGAAACGAGAAAATCCATGAGAATCCAGGTTCAATATCATGCCTTATTCTCACAACATGATCCTACAATTATAAATGATGCGATAAATGATGATTTTTGGGTACTGCCCATGCAAGAAGAACATGATGCGTTTGAAAGAAATAATATATGGAAACCTGTAGATAGACCGAAGGATACGATGACCAGAAGAACCAAATGAGTATTTATAAATAATGTATATGATGATAGACATATAGTTAGAAATAATTATATATTTGTTGCACAAGGATATAATCATGAATATGCAATTGATTATGAAGTGACCATTGCACCAGTAGCTGGATTTGATGAAATTAAGATCTTACATTCCTATGGAGCACATTTGTTTTTTAAACAATATCATATGGATGTAAAAAGTTCTTTCATAATTGGTTATATATTTGAGAATGTATTTGTTGAAAAACCCCCTGGTTTTAAAAATCCATATTTTCCAAATCAATTTATCAAACTATCTAATGCTTTTTATGGCTTGAAACATTCTCTAAGTGCTTGGAATGAAAGGTTGTTTAATTTTATTATTTCAAAAGTCTTTAAAAAAGGACATGTGGATCCAAAAGTATTTATAAAAATAATTTTAAAAGATGTTTTAGTAGATCAACTATATGTATAAGATATTAACTTTTGGATCTACTAAAAATTATTTATGTATTGATTTTTTAGAAATAATGTAAAGTGTGTTTGAAATGAGTTTAATGGGTGATCATTAATATTTTATTGGATTTAAAATATTTCAAAATAAATAAGGTATTGTTATAAATTAAAGTAAGTACACTAAAGATATTTTAAAAATATATTACTTTGATAGAATTAAGAGTAGTGAAACCCCTATGAGTTCTACATGTAAGATAGATCTTAATGAAAATGGAAAATCAGTTGATCAAACTACTTACAGATGAATGAATGTGAGTTTTTGTAATTAACTTATAGTAGGCCAGATATTATATTTAGTGGGTTTATGTGAGAGATTTCAATCACGTCTAATAGAGTCACATTTGAATGCTGTTAAAATAATTTTCAAATACCTAAAGTATACAAATAATTTCGGATTATTCTATCTTTGAGGAAAATCTTTTGATTTTGATAGTATTTCAGATGCTAACTTTGGTGGATCTAAGTTAGATAGAAAGAGTACCTCCGGAACATGTCACTTATTATGAATGTCTCTAATATCATGGTGTAGTAAAAAAAATTCAGTTGCATTATCAACTGCTAAAGAAGAATATAATGCTGCCGGTAGTTTTTGTGTAGAAATTTTGTGCATGAAACACACCATATTAGACAATGCATTTCAATTCAAACATATCCACATAAAAGGTGATAACACAAGTTCTATTAAAATTTCTAGGAATCCAATTTCTCATTCTAGAACTAATCATATTGATTATAATAAAACACATTTAGAGCTATCATTATCAAAAAGGTGATATAACTCATCAGTTTATTGGGACTGATGATCAACTTACTTATATCTTAACTAAACCCTTAAACTCTGAGAGAATTAACTACATCAGACGTCAAATAGTAATTATAAATCTGTAAAGTCCCACCAAACCTCATAGATTCTTGAAACCGATCACTTGAAACTAATCTCGTGAAACCGATCACTTGAAACTAATCTCGTTAAACTGATCTCGGGCAACAGATATCAGGAAACCGATCACTTTAATCATATATTGTGAAACTGATCTCATGAAACCAATCATTTGAAATCGATCTCATAATACAGATCTCTTGAAACCAATCACGTGAAAACTATATCGTGAAACTGTTCTCCTGAAACCGATCTATTGAAAATGATCTCATCAAAATGATCTCGTGAAACCAATCATGTGAAACCCGTCCCTTGAAACTGATTGTGTGAAATACATCTAGTGATACCCATATCACGAAAACAATATCGTGAAAATGATATCATGAAACTAAATCATGAAACTAATCCTTGAAACCAATCTATTGAAACCAATTTATTGAAACTGATTGTGTAAAACTATTCTATTACACCGATGAATTTAAGGACTCAATTGTAATTCTATCTATTTTAAATTATACGAATATGTATTGTGTTGATTTTTTCACATTTAAATTTTATGCTTTAAGGTTGAAAATACCTAAATGATTTAATATGTTTGATCTATCCTGACCTTTCACCTTACCACTTCCGTAAAACCTTATACCCTTTGTCAATCTATCTTTCATCCCTTGACCCCACAACCCCTTTAGAATCCATATATTCATAAATTGTTAGAATGAAGTGAGAAATGGAAGAGCTGAGAAAACAACCATCATCTAATAATCATAAGGCTGAGTCCATTGGGACTCCAAAACCAATCATGGAAATCCGAGTGGTTACATCTAATCAATAAGTGTCTGGTGAGTGGCTTCTATCAAGAAAGTAGTTTTAATTGAATGCATAGGGATCTTATAGATGTCTAATCTAGTTCTCAAAAAACTGAAAGGAATTATTATCCGTAGCTAGTACATGACTTTTATCAACAATTGAGGATATCCATGGATGATGTAGAGGAATATAGGATTATGTCACTGGTGAAGGGAAATGAGATAACTTTTTCATCTATGGAATGTGAAGAGTGCTTAGAGATGCCTCATGAAGGTTTCTATGCTGATTATCAGGGTAATATTTCACCTTCCTCATATTTTTTTTCATATGAAGATGTTATAAAGGAGCTGATAGGATGTGGAGAATCTGTGAGGATTACTTCCAGTCAATTCTATAGAGAGTAATGGATACTTTCTAAGTGTACAAAACATCAAATCTTACATAGGAAGGGATATTTCTATATCGTGATGCATCCGGATGTATTTATGATCTATCTGTTTAAAAAAAGGATAATGGTGATCCTTTGTAGGCATCTAATGGAGGATTTTTCAGATATAATAAATCTATAAAAGAAGGAAAATTTGTTGTACTATCCCATTATGATCTCATCCATGTTAAAAAAGTTGGTCTATGTGGGAGATGGAGAGGAAGTAATAATTCCATGTAGTGGTTTCTGCCTTCAAAATGATATTTTCAAGAGAATGATGATTTTCTAGAACACATGGAAAAAATGCTGGGTATGAGATGAGGAAATGTAGTATGAGGATTTCAATTTGTTTGAACATCCTACTAGACCAAAGGATCATATTGATCTAGGCCTCAAATCAGATGATAAACCTATTTATTCTGATCACTAAGTTGAGACTGAGTTGTCATGGGTAGAAGGATATCCTTTTGATGACAGGAGAGATCTTGACATTGCTAAAATCCCTAAAGATATGTCTTATAGAACTACTAGTTCTCCTTTGAATTTACCCTCATGAGATCCTTTGTTAGGTGATGAGGTTGAGGAATAGAAAAATGTTACTGGATTTGAAGGATATGTATGAAAATCATATGAGGAGTCCTATGATGATGATGAAAATAATGAGGGAAATGATGAACATGTCAGTGATTCATTAAAAGTGATACAACATGTAGTTGACAGATCTAGTGAAGAATATATACATGGATCTGGTGATAGTGTTGATCTTATTGAAAAAGAGGCTGTTGATCATGGAGATGATGGTCATGAGGAAAGATCTCCCCATCATAGTGATGAAAACCAAGATATAATTCAGGAATTGAATGAAAATATAGCTAGTGGCCATGAGAATGAAGATAAGAATCAGGTGCCTCAAATTGAGGATGTGATTGGAGAAGTTGAAGAGGATGGAGCACATGCAGAGCCTCAAGCTCAGTTTGTACCTTTTCCTAGATATGTTATTATGGATAGAGGACAGGATGAAAGAAGTAGATGACGTAGAAGTTGTTCTTGAGCCTCAGGGAAGAAGAGTCAGGATTGACACTATTGAGCCAAGAGACTGGTCATGTACTTGAGAGAGGAAAAATGATCCAATAAAATTTTTATTGGGGTTGGATTATGTCTCTAATGAGGAGATAGTTCCTCCTCCTTCTACTACACATGCCTTAGATGAAGCGGAACATCTTGCACCTATTCCACCAATTGAACCTCCAACAGATGAGAGAGTATCATAGATAGTTCCTTGAGACTATGTAACTAAGGATGATTTGGAGCATTTTAAAAATGACATCTGTGAGTTAGTGAAATCCTTAGTTGGATCATGAAATGTAGCCTCTTCTTCAATTGAAATTCTGGATGCAAATGCAGGAATGATTGAAAGGATATTTATCCAAGAAATTCAACCAAATATCATTACCACAATGGAAACCATCATTAGACATAATACCTTGCTAAGAGAAGAAGTAAGGAAGATGAGAAATGACTTAATTTCTCTAACTAATTTCAAGACCTCATTTAGTGGTTTACTAGAATTTCTTAGGAACATGGTGACTCATCTCCCAAGTGTACATCTGAAGAAGTTGAAAGTGGAGCGTGACAAAATGATTACCAGTCCATCCAGTTCTATAGGTGTGACAATTGTAGATTCTGATTTGGAATCTCTCTAGGTTATGATGGCAGAAGAACACATAAATCATCAGTGTGATTTAGACAAAGAAAATCTTGAAATGGTATATAGAAATAAAAACCTTGTGTACAATATTGTCAGGTAGTGCAGCAATGAAGCTGATACTACTCAAAAAAAGATTAGAGATATAGTTGATAAGTACATTACTAAGATCTATACCAAGCATGATCTATTGAACATCTTCAAGTTATTAGTATAAAATCTCATAATTCATCCAGTCATATAAGTCTTCAAGAATAATGTGACTTAATTGAAAGATTTTACCCTTCTATGGAATAAATTCATGTATAATATGGATCACATCGAGAAGGCCATGTAATATGGTGGTCAATTCATCAATGATTTCATCAAGATCCCCAAGTCGTATCTACATGTTCAAGATGAATCAATTGTGGTTCCTCTTGCTGCTTCTATTAGTAATACTTCTCGGCCTCCTTCTGAAATTACATTAACTCAGTGTCTTTCCCAAAATGGATCGGTCATTACAGATAAACTTCATAGTTGCGTGTTGTCAGAGAGAAGTGCTAGCCTTACAAAAAATGTTCCAACAAGTGTTGCCTTGCCTGTTGTTATCTTCAGACCACCTCATCCCTCTGCGAATCCCAAAACTTCTCATCCTACTCTGAATCCTTAATATAAAGGAAAATCCCCACAAAAATCCAAGCCCTTATTGATGTTTTGTTCCGTTGATAGGTTTTTGTCATTTTTTTGTTTATAATCTTTTGCTTCTTAATGGAAATCCCTTTTTTCTTATCTATGTCTCTCATTTTCATTATGATATTTATCTTCATTATTTTTCATTTTATTTTTTTCTGATCTCAAAAGGGGGAGAAAAAGAATAAATAATTTATTTATTTCAGGGGGAGAAATTATGGAAATGGGCACATGGCATGTACTCAACATAATATATATACATTTGTTTTCTCTAATCCTGTAATTGAGGGGAGTTGTGATTTAAAAAAACTCAAACCAGGGAAAGCATTAATTAAATTGTGTAATCACATTCAGAGAAGTATCCTAAATCTAGTTATTATTATTCATTAACATTACATGTATGAAATAATTAGTGATTAACAAAAAGGAGGAGATTGTTGGACCCTTAATTCTATAGTCGTATTCATAATCAAATATAATATCAATCAACAGATTCTACTATTTCATGCCTTTTAATATCTTCGAGTAAATAAATTATGTAAAGGAAAACAATAAATTTCAATAATTTGATAAACTATATTGATGAATCCATATGTGTACAAGTCTAAATTTATATGTATTTTTGGATGCCAATTAATCTAGTATTGTTATGTATAAGACAGACACTTCATATGTTTCTCAATGTCCCTGGCACTGATAGTTTGTTCGACACACTGATGTTCGAAGAACCATTGTTCAACACACCAATGTTTGAAAAACTGATGTTCTACACACCGATTTTTGAAACGCCTATGTTCGACACACCATTGTTTATCACATAGATGTTCGACACACCGATGTTCGAAACACAGATGTTCAACAGACTGATGATGAGAAACCAAAAATGATATATAGATGATGGACAACCAGTGATAAATGACTGATGACAAACCGATGATGATAGGCCGATGCAAATGGATCACCGATTCTTATGACTCACAAATAGACATAAATAACTATTTCAAATTTAATAATTAAATTTTATTTATAACTTTCATATTTGAAAAATTAATGTTTCTGACGTTATTTAATGTTGTCTGTAGGACTATCTGTATACAGTACAATGTACATTCATGTGGGTATATCTTCATGCCTACCAGACCATGAAGTATAAAATTATTACAATCTCAACCTAAAAAATGTTCTCTCTTAACCTACGAGAAAACGAAAGGCAGACTGTGCGAATGTGAAATATATTGCAAATAGAAGAAATCAAAGCATGAGTACACAAGAAGTTTAATATTACAAGCAATAGCCTGGTGAAGCTTAATGAACATCCAAATATCGAAGAGATGAACCTTTTCACACATGAAAGCTAGATTTCTGAGAATTCAATACATTATTTTGTAGCCAACATCCAGAAGGGGACTCGAATATCAATTTTTCTACATCCATTTAGTCCAGAGATTTACTACCCAGCACACAGAGATTCCTAAAATAATTTTTCTTCTATAACTCTCTTGTGATCTTTTGTTTATTTTCTGAGATGTATGCACATATTTTTTTTCACACACACTTTCTCTTGATCTTAACTAGAGGATAATGAAATATCATCACACTCAATCACTTTTTACTCATGTACTCCACATAGAATAGTGGAAGAGATCCTATGTGATATGTTTGTTAGCTTTCCCATGAATAACTCTGGTAGAGGTCATGTGTCACCTGGAAAGCCTTATGTGATGTTGTCAACCCCAATCCAAGGTGTGGATCAAATGATTATTAATATAAATTACTTGGTGGTAGGTGATCTCTATGTCGAGAGGACTATGTCTCATCTTGAGAATGAACCTATTTTTTATCCACTATGTAGTTTGTATTTTTATTTAATAATGTTTGTGTTTAATTCATTTCACATTAAGATAAATTGAACAATGATAGTTAGTTTAGCATGTATTTATATCTGTTTTTAAATAGTATAATAGTTTCAAATGTTTAACTAATATTTATATTGATAAAGTTGAGAACTAATCAATCTTTGGAGATATTAATTTAACATTTAAAAATTTTATAAATTCACTACAATAAGACTTTCATTATATTTTAATTGGTGGATATTCTTTTAAAGAACCAACTTTAATATAATCTTTTATAGATACACAATCCACCACCCTTATTTTTTGATTTACTGCGGCCAATAATACCTACTAGATGATTATAATTAATTAAATTGGTTTCATGATATTATCCTACCTTAACATGATTGTGAAAGGTAGAGTAACTTAGGTAATAAATGATTATGTAATTAAAGTGCTAAATGGTTGCATTTCCTTGATGATCCATAAAACATTGATGAAAGGTAACAGAATTAACCAAATGATTTCTTTTATGGAATGGGAACTAGATGGACTAAATTAAAGAATGATATAAGTGTATGGTGAATATTTTATATATACCTTCTTACCTTATAGTGGTTGTAAGTCTTGAAATATCCTTGGATTCTTGAGGGAATTCCTCAACCACATAGAGGATACTATTATGATTAAAAGAACTTGTTTCCAAGTGTGATACCCACCTTGAAACATGATATTTATCTACTATAGGATGTCTGGAATGATTCCAGAGGATCTCTTACTATCTCTCAGGATATTAAGATGCATTTGATACAGTCCTTGAATCTAGTTTGATGTCTTCCGACACGTGGCACCATGGATTCACCCTAGTGGACCTTGTCATTATTAGAATGTGTTTACCTTATACGAGATCCTTATAATTGGTTAGATTCATTTATAGTGGAATGACTATGGATATTCCATTTGGATGAAACTTTGACCTTTATATCTAAACGTCAAGTTATTACCGAGTTGGTTCAACACCTGAGGTTAGGGGAGCCTTAGTTTCACCATAGCTTTTCATTCATTATTATCATCACTATATAATATCATGATTTCAAATTGGACACTTTTAAATTATCTATGTCATATGTAGTATAGTTAAAACATATTATAAAATGTATCATAATTAACTAAATGATACATGTTCAGAAACCTGCTAAGGATGAAGCTTGTATGGGTTGTTTACATTATGGTTCTTTCTCTAACTTATTATATATATATATACATAAACACTATAAGTTTATATTGATAGAATATATTGTATAGATGCTGTTGGTGGTGGCATGCTGAGATTTTTGTCACACCCTATCTTGGCCACTGATTTTACCTACGAAGATTATATGTATACAGGTTTTGATATGGGGAAGCATCCTACTTTTTACAACATTATATTTTTCTATAATAGGATGGACCTTCGTATAAGATGAATAATCAAGAACCATGGATACTTGGATATTTTGGAATTCATACTAATTTTTTTATATAATGTATATCACAGTTCCTTATATCCTTGTTTTCATAATTTATAGGGACATTCGATCAACATATCTTTTTAATATATGATTATGTTCAACTTTGGAGTTGATTAATATTGATGGTTTGTTTTGGTTATCCTCTACATCTAGTTCTTTATTCAGTATTTGGATTCCTCTATTTATATTATTATTATTATCAATTGTGATCCACTCTCACATGAGGTAATTGTCTCCCGACACAAAAACTCTAGGGCCTGAATGAATGTTAGAAACCTATATTATATGAGGATTTGCTCTTGAGTCTTGTGGCCCACTAGCATGGGTCACCTTTGAGCAGAACGCGAGTCATGATGTCACAAATTCATACTTTATGGTTTCATTGAATAATATCAATGGTTTCAAATTATTACATTATTGTTTTATTTAAACAAAAACATGACCTTCATTCATTTTACATGTCTATATATCATTTCTCAAATCAATTTTCAACAAGTATTTGATAACTAGACATAATTTTTGTTGTCTCCTTCTTTATCAAATGAAATATGACAATATATAATTCCAATATTATTTTCAATGGGAATCTCATCTTATCTAATTGATTTCCAATAAACTAGGACATACATATTTTACAATTAATGAAATTTATGACATAAACATTGTTTCTGACAAATCTCAGTGTGATCAGAATATTCATAAATAATTTTAGGGATATTGACCCTTACATATGTTATTTTTCTTTTTATATATTAAGTGTCATTTTTTGATACATTTATATTACATTACTTTTAGTAAATATCTTATATTTTCTATAATAGACACTACATATCACATTATGATTTATCCATTTAAAAAATTATTTACTTATTTTGAGGATATCAATTATCATATAAAATATTCCTCTAAGCCCAAAAAATTCCTATAATGTTTTTTGATTCCTCACCATGATAATATTTTATATTTCTTATGATTGTTCCTCCCTTTATTGTTTTTTCAATACAAAAATTTGTATGATACATACATATTAATCATTTTTACTTGAATGTATTCATTTCTAATATAAGATATTTAGTTCTTCTATATAGATTCTTTTATTCATTTACATCCATTTCTAATTTCTCAATCAAGTCCTATATCTTCCTAAATTCATTAAAATGGGCCATAACCCCATAAAATCCCCTATGTGAATATCCAATAAAATCATAAAAAATTCAAAACTCATTACTTATATTTTAATTTTCCATAATATTTTACAGAAAAGTTAAAATTATTTTTATTGGATTATAAATTATTAATAGTCCACTTAATAATATATATATTGCTCCACTACATTAGCCGTATTTCACGGGAAGTATTTTTTTTCATAAAAATATTTCCTTATAATTATAATCAATATTTCATTTTCAATAGACTTCAAATTGAATATTAAAAAATTCATAAAAGATACTAATTAAACTAATAGTGCATTATTCATTCATAGATCAACCATTACAATAAAGGTCCATAAAACTAATTATTGAAGACAATGTATTATTACACACCATATATGATTATATATATATATAAAATATATTAATAAATGATAAAATAAAGAAATGAATAAAATAATAATGACTATTAAATACACTTGATTATCTTCATTCTTGATAATTAAGTCTATAATGAAGAGGAGCTCCATGAAATAAGAAAGATTTATTCATAATTAATAATATAAAAGATGGATATTCCTTTCAATTTGAGAATGGAATGAATTGTATATTTAAAAATTATATATATATATATATGTGTGTGTGTGTGTGTGTGTAATTTAGCCCTAAAAAATATTGTCATATATAATATGGTCATTGGAAATATGATCATTGAGAGTATTGTTCTTGGATATACATGTATTCAGTAGGTACAGTAAATTTTTTTATTTTTACATGTAATCATATGTTAACATAACCCTCACTGAAATAAAAATATAAAAAATATATAAATATATAAATTTAGGTGTTATATGTTAATATTATAAATATCTATAGAATATAAAATTATTTATTTTAATAATTTTAAATATTATTTTAATAAGAATGAATTTGTAAAATTATGATAAAAAGTTTAAACTATTTATTTTAATGGAATTTTAAAAGCATCATTTAGTATAAAATTAATATTTTTAAATCGAATTATTCTATTAATTATTATATATTATATTATAAAAAATTAAATATATAACATTTAAAAAATATTATATTAAATATATATGAATTAGAAATATATATATAATAATACTGAAAACATATAATGATTGAAAAATAAATTTTTAAATAAAACCAATGTATTCTTATATTATGTATGTTCAATATAAAGATAAAATGTAATTAATTTAATTTATAATTAAAAAATGAACACCATTTTCTAATTTAAAATGTAAAATTTTCTTATGTTTAATTTTTGGGATTTTTAGGAATTATTTTCTATTTATGTGAATAGTGAAAAATATAAATTATAAAAACTCAATGAATATTATAAAATTACTAAAATATAAGTATGAATTATAAATTCAAGATTCCTTTTTATAAAAAAATATATTTATTATAAAATTTCCAGAAAATATTAAGAATGTTTCTTTTTTATTTATTATCTAATATTTTACATTATAGAACATAAGTAATATTTATTAATAAAGTATTATCTTTAATAAATCGAATTTTTTTTTAAAATTTAATCATATCACTAATGAAAATTTATTTAAATTAAATTGATATAAAATTTTTAAAAAATATTAAAAAATTATATAATATGTATAATTATTTATACATAAATAATATGTTACATAGGTAAAAACTTAATCCCATTGTAAAAAAAAATAAAAAATGGAAAAAAATAAGTGTAAATAACCCCAAACAAGATTAAAAACACTGGAATCCATGTTTTAGGTGTTACTAAAACATATTAATTTCCATATTCATTATATCTCAAATATGGTGTTGTATTCTTTGAGGGTGACATCAAATTATTAAAAAGTTTTGGTTATTTTTAAAAAATCCACCCCCTTTCACTTATAAATGGGGAACCCCTCTCCCCAATTCCACTCAAACAAAAAACAAACATAGTTCATACCAAAGGCTATAAAAACCTCCCTTAAAAAATCATAGCCCACCTCAATAGGTTTTCATCTCTAGAAAATACATTCAATAAATTGTATAATTCCCCTTTGGAAAAGAGATAATCCTAAGTGATATATAAATTTTGAACAGCTCCTTTATCATTTATATTTCCTAAAATGAAAATTTTCGCCCAAAAATTCCTTTATATCTTATAATGAAATTAAATTATTATAATTAGTATTCTAGTAAATTTTTATAATAATGGTACTTGTATAAATCGTGTTTTGATTTTCCATTATGAGAAAATAAATTAAATCTTGTGCATGTGTGGACTACCCCTCTATTAAAAAACAAGTTTTATTTTCCCTTAATACCGAACTAGGTGCAACACCACAACTCCCATAACCACGATTTGTTTGTTATGTTACATCATATCCATAAACTACAAATGAGACCTATATAAAGGATCTTATATGTTAATAGGCATGGGAGTCTGGATACATGGATTATTCTAACATTACAAATGAAAACATGAAATAAATTATAAATATTATATTATATATAATATTATATATTTCATAAAATATAAGGAATTGTTCATATAACCCTTTTTGGTATCATGGTGAAGGGGGAGAAAAAAATATAATCAGATCATAAAATTACTTAGGTAATGTATTCAACAGAAGCTATCACAGAATAAATAATTATTTAGTAATGATTAAGAGATAAATAATAATAAAATGTTTTAGGTAATGAATATCATCAAATTGTAACATATCCATTGATTTCATATCATCATAAATAGTACTATTCATTATAATAACTAGTTTCATAATTATATAATTTATAATGTTGAGTTTCATTATATTGCCAGGAAGAACATGTATCAATACATCATCATAAAAAATGGAATATGAAAAATAACAAACCATTCATTCTCATGAATCAAAAATATTCATTTACGGGTTGTACCATTCCCTTCCCATCACATACTAATTTTAATATTTTTATCATATAAATAAAATCAATACCAATTCAATACATCACAAACATAAACATTAATAATGAAAAACTAGAATAAAAATATTAATATATTACCCAATCAATAAAGATTGAAATATTATTGTATTACAAAACGAATAATATGTTGGAGTTAATCAATATATTATATCCTATGATGTGTATTATATTTTTGAAAATATATTGATATTGGTGAAATTCATTGAAAATACCTCTGGAATATTTCATGCATGAAAATTCCCTTTTAATTCTTAAATAACATATATTAAAATAAATAATTTTGAAGATGTTAGAGAAAATATATTCTACAAAATTATAAATAGGAAACTTAAATTATTTTTATTGCAAATAAGTATTAAATATGATGAAAAAATATATTATTGTGTAAAATTTTAATGCAAATAATTTATTCACAGCTTTGGTAAATAGTACCTTATTCAGAATACAAAAAGATTTGTACTTTTAAATATTTTTATATAAATTAAAACTTCTCAAAAAATGACTGAAGTCAATTAATTTATATATTTTCAAGAATTAAGGGTACAATTTTATGTAAAATATGGACATGGAAAAATATAATTTATGTTCAAAATATAAAAAAATGTTGATTTTCTTTAATAATATTCCGTTTTTACATTAGAGTGAAAAATAAAGTAAAAATTGATCAAATAATATAAATCCAAAAAAAAATGATAAAAATATATGGGTTTTAATTTTGAAAATATTTTATAATATATATTATGTGATATTAAACATAACCAATCCTAAATAATAATGCCACAGTGAAATAACCCCTTACCTAAGGTTTCCCTTTTTTCATTTGAAGTGTTAAACTCTAATATATGAAATTTAAAATAATAAAAAATAATAAAAGAATGATATAAATTATTATAATATTATATATTATACAATTATATCATCTCAATATCCATTTTTTAAAAATTCTTTATTGAAAACCCTATTGTTTAGTGATAAATATTTTAATTTTCATGTATTTTTTTGTTTGGTTTCATAGAATTAAAAAAAACTCAATCATCCTCGGAATAATAAAATAAATTTAAATATAATACATTTTATTCATATAAATATTTAAAACAGTTAATGAAATGAATACCCGATTGAATTTATTAATTACTAACCATTTAAATGGAAAGAAAATAATTTAAAAATTCAGTTTTATGTTTAATTAATATTTCATTATTGTTATAGAAATTCATTATGTCTCTATTTTTAATCATCCAGAAATTTTCATGATGAAAAAATATTTACATTGTTATATGGATATAGAAGGGTGCACATTTGACTGCCGCATGTTTTCATTTTTTTAGGATGTAAAAGAGGTGAATAAGGGTTTTTCCAGCTAAATAATAGCATAAAAATATCATTATGATAATAATATCAGTATAAGAAAATTTTTATATAATATTTCAATTTGTAATTAGAGGAAATTAATTGAAAATACTTAGTGAATAATTATGTGTCTTTTTATAAAACAATAATGGGTTAATGACTAAAGCCTTTTATAATGGTATTCTGATCAAATTAGGATATCTAGGAGTCTAGTAATGATCTTAAGAAATTATTTTTAGAGATTTAATAATATAAATTTTAATTGATATTTTTGGATGGGAGGAGGCGTGGTGCCCTTTTATAAGTTAGGGAGATAACAAATGTGTACATTTTCAAAGGATTAAAATATTTTTGTATATTACCAAAGAAAAAAAGCCTCTAATATGAAATATCATCTATGATGAAAATGTTATGGGATAAACCCAACTAAATAATTAGGTTAACATGCTTTTTTTATCTAGAATACTTATCCCTATATTGTTATCAATGTAACCCATTTTGCAGTCAACAGAGTAGTTAAAAATTTACCCTAATTAATGTTCATTAAAAATATTAATTTTACCTTGTTAAATAATATAAATTAAGATTCATCAAAATATGGAATACATGTTATTTGATTCAACCTCTATAAGTGGGAAAAATAATTTTTAACATAATATCTCAAAATGTGATGAAAACGGTAATCCAAAATATAAATTTTATTATAAAAATGTTTTCATACCACAATTAAGAAAAATATTAGTTTTGTTAATATTTTTTGGATTACCTTTAAAATAAATTATGTAAAAAATTTTAAAATCCATTTAAATAAAAAAGAATAAATATAAATAGTTTTATTTAAAAAATATTTTTCTAAAATATCAATATTTTATCAATAATTAAATTAAAATTTATTATTTATAGAACATTACAAATTTTCCATCCTAAAATAATTTTATAAATGTAATTTTAATAATAATATAATGTTTAAAAATTGATAATTTTATTTACATTATGTTTTAATCATACTATTGAATAAATTGATGAGTTTTACAGTTTAATTTAATTTCATTGAATATAATACATACTGTAATAGAATATAGTTTATCGCATTAATTACCACATGAATAATTTTATCCTCTAAATATATAGAGTATAACCTTCAGAATAAATGTGTATAGTTCATTATCATACGTTTTATTATATCTCATACCCCAACTTCTATATTATGATTTATCTAATGTAAATTTACCTACTAAGTAGTCTGATTAACCAAAAAGTATTCTATAGTGTCTGTAATCTTTATATGCTCAATATATTAAGCTAAATATAGTATCAATTACATTTAATCATATGAAATAACATGGGTTGTGTTTGGAATTTACATTGTATTGTCTCGATCTACTATGACAAGATCAAATGGTGGCATGTCGAGTGTGAATCCCCATGACCATATAAAATAGGCTATATGATGGCGATATGTTGCACTATGTCATAATACGAAATTGGAAGCCTTAACCAAACGTACCAGTAATTATGAATGTTACATAATGAAATTCATGAAATAAGTACATTGTAATCGATAGCATATATGTCATGAAACGTTTCTTATAGATTTCCTTAAACAATTATTTATTCTTGTGTTACCTGACACACTAATTTTTCCTTCTGTTACACACAATTATGAGTGTCTTTAATAGATTCTGTTACAATTAAGACCATGTTTTACCGAACAACAATTTACTTTTAAAATTACTATTTACTATAAAAATTATCACCAATCCATTATTATGGAGGGTAAGAATATGATTTACAAAATTATGAAAATATATATTTCACATTATCTTTTTCTTATAATTAAAACAAGAATTATTTATAGGAAAATGAATTTTTTGGAAAACATTATTTTTTCTAAAATTCATTTTTATTGTGATTGTGGAACATAATTTAAAATAAATTTTTATCAATAAGAAAAAATTTATATGAATAAATAAAATTAATCTTTTCAATTGGAATACCATAAGTATTTTATATTTTACGACTTTTCCAGGTAGTTTCATTTTTTAATGAATATTGAAAATAGTCAATTTATTTAAAAAACCATTTTTAAATAAATTTTAATGAAAAATTATATTTAATTATTTATATAAAGTAAAATATAATAAATATAATAACAATTATTCTAATTTATTTTATTGGAATCAATTCCGTTCTTAAATTTGATATAAAAATGTTGAGATTTTGTGAGCATTTTCCCTTAACAAATCTGATTTATCTTCAATTCTGAGAGATTATTTTCAAATTAAATTATACTTATTATATGAGTTTAATTTGTCCAAATGGATTTAATGTATGGAATAATAATAATTCTTATTATGTTATACGATAATATTAAATTTTTTAAAATTAATTATTTGTGAAAATACATAAAATTAAATACAATAATTAAGGTAATAAAACGAGTTTACATATTGGTTTAACATATAATATTGGGTGTAAAATGTCATATAAACATATCCAAAACCAATTTTATGGACCTAGTTATAATCTTAACTCATTATTATTAATTATTAGGATTTATTGGGATAATATTTTATGAAATGGACCTACATAATATATTATGTAAAAACGAAAAAGGAACCTTCCTCAATATTAATTATTATAATGTGTTAGGATAGGGTAAAAAAACATTAGTTAAATTATACATTTTATTTTGAAAGGGAAATTAATTTTTTTTAACCAAAAATTTTATCTTTAATTTTTAGTGATTAATTATTCAACTTAAATTCTTAAAAAACATGATGGTGTAATTATTTAGTTAATAATTAACTAAATTAAATGACACTATAATATTAATAGGGTGTAAATAAAATAAAATATTATATTCTATTATTTGTAAATATTGATATATCATATTTAATATTATTTTACATAATATATTCATATTCCATTATTGTCTTAAAATTTTTAAATCTACATAAAAAATTTTGTTAAAATTGACATGAATGTTATTTTATAATAAATAATATTTTATTAAATGATTTAAAATTACTAAAAAACATAACAAATAAAAAGTGATTTTAAAAGGATAATAAATATAAAATATGTCCCATTAATGGACCAAATTATCTTTTATAATAAACATATTGACCCTTAAATTGTAAAAATCATGTTAGTGTAGTTAGGGTTAAATCGATTTTTTTGTAGATTGCATGTGATTCTATTAAAATTAATTTCATAAAAACATGATATTTTTATTTTAAATATTAGACATAATATTTTGAATCAGTTTTTATATGTTTTTAATAGTTTTATATTTAATTTATTATTAATTGATAGATAACATATAATAGAAAATTAGTTACCGTAATGAAATACTAAAATGGTAAAAATAAGGAAACATTGATGTTAAGGGGATAAATGTTCAAAAAATGTTGTAAAAATTTTTATTCGGTTTTTATCAGCCATATAATCCCTAAATATCTTTATTTATCATTTTTTATCCATTTTAGGTCATATTGACCTCCCAATTGTTAATACATATGATTATTAATAATAATGCCACTACTCTTAAACTGTAAACTGGAACTCACTCCCCTCACTTATTCACACTTCTCCCGATATTTAGATTATCAAACCCCCAAAAAAATAACTCCTTATATTCCCTCCATACATCATATAAGACATTTTTCAATAATAAAACCTAGGAATGGAATAGTGAAATCCAAAAAAATATACTTGAATTATTGGTAATTTTCTTGAACGAGTGCCTTTATTTTACATCTGTTTCCACCAAATTAAATTTTTATTAAAAAATTAAGATATAATAAGTCATTATCAAACATATATTTATGTATTTTATGTAAATTTTATTACCTAAAACCACACATACATTCTTTAAATGGGTTACAAATTCATCATTCATTTGTATGATAGACTATACCCTCACGAACCGATGTTATATATTTCATTTTTACCACCTCTAAGGTTTGGTTATGGGGATGGGAAAAATTATATATATGTTATTAATAACATAATTATACCTATGGAGTCATTATATCATATAAAATTTATTAATTACCATTCATTAGGAGACTCAATATCATTTCTTCTGTAGACGGCGGGTTAGTGCCTCACATAGCGATGCAATTCATCTTTCTATAATGCATAAAATTGAAGGTGATTGTGAATAATTATATGTGAAATTAATGAAATATTTATTATATTAAAGAAATATTAATCATTATGTAATGGAAATATATTATTTCATTTTCTAAGTTTTTGACCCGTTGACAAACATTATGGTTGTTCATCTAAAGGTGGACTACAACATTCACTAAATAATGTGACTCTTAATTCAACCCCATAACTCATGAAATAAATAAATAAGTATATAATATTTTATTAATGATATTTTTGTTATATAATGGTAAAATATTACCTACCGCTTTTCTTTAATGATCATTGAAATGTGGAAACCGTTATTCATACATATGTACGACCTATAATTTGAATGATCCAAACAAACATCATTTTTATACTCATAATTAATGACTTTGTTTTAAAGTATAATTTATTAATAAATATGATAATTTTATCATTATTATTATTCTTTATGTGATTAAGATATATAATAATTTCAACAGCTATATCATTCATGAAAATAAACTCATGAGAAAACATGTTAGTTAACACCTAAAAAATGGAAATAATGAAATATTATTAACGAAATGGTGATAATATGTAATAAAAGGAATCATGTATGTTATTATAATTATGAATATGAGTATATTATAAATTAAAAAAATTAAAAAAAAATATACATGTGGTAAAAATAAGCTCAACTGATAGAAATCACAAGTTAAGGGATTTCAACATAATTTCATTTAATTAAAGCATTTTTCAATGTTATAGACCACGATTATTTTATATAGTGCATATAATACCAAAATGACATGTAATTTCATGAATAATTTATTATTCACTGTATTTAATGCTTCAGTTTCAATTAATTTTTCTAAGGGGATTATAATTAAAAGTTACCAATTGGTATAAGATTTATTTACACCATTTTTGTTCTTTGGGTTAATATTCTATCTCATTGATTATGTCATTATAAGAATATATGTATAATAAATTTTTATTTCCATATTTTTTAATAAATATTTTTAATGTGGATTTATAGTTTATACAAATAATCTATTATTTTATTAATTCTCACATAAATGTAATGATCATTATAAATGATTATTTCAAAATCTTAATCTAATTGAGATCGTTTTATATGAAATATACATCAAGGGAAGGTATTTGAAATGTTTTTATAAAACCATTTAATTTATTGTTAGTAGTTTTATTTATTTTATTTTCGAATAATATTTCCATTTTTGAAACTATGGTAATTATATTATTTGATAAAAAACCTTTTTAGAAAATCAAACGTCATTTCACTATTCGGCAGGAAATATTTTTTTCTCAAAAATGATGATTTATAAACAAATTAAAAAAACTATTTATAACATTTTAAAAAATATTTATAAATGGATTTTTACCCCATTTTATATATTAAAAAAATTAAATTGATATTATTTTATTTTCAAAACAATACCCATTAAGATTTTATCAAACATGTGAATGTAATCTTTTTATCATTTTCAGAAAAAGTAAATTTCCTAACATTTTTACATTGAATAACTAATGTTATATTCATTTTTACATAATGTATGAAATTAGATTCTATCATTACTATATTTTCATTCAAGCTTCTTTATCTAGTTTATAATTAACATTGTCAATAAAATGTTTGTCAAAGTTATTTTCCAATTAAAGTATTTTCCAATTTTATTAAAATAAAAAGGATATTTGACTCAATAATGTTTTAATAGTATTTTAACAGTATTTAAATTCTTGAATGAAAAAACCCCTTTATTATTACTCAAATGGGAATATATTAAATTTATATCATCATTATTTTCGTTCTTGGTGTCTAGGATCATTTTTACCAATGAATTTATTGACATTAACTACATTGATTCATTCTAGAAATCAATCTATTTCCCTTGATTTATTAATATTCTCTTCGAAATTTATTTTACCCTAAATATAAATATTATTTATCAAGGACATGTTTATATACTAATATATATACATGTCATAACCCACTCCTTCCAAATATGCCCCACCTCAGTTTGTCAATAAAGGAAGAGAGAGAATGTACCACCAAGTCCAACCTACAGTATGTCCTGTGGTGGTGACCCATAGCAAGGGTATATAATCTCATGAAATTGGAGGAATTACAATTTTTATAAGAAAATGAGATTGGGAGATAATACGGTCTATCTCAAAACAATTCCAAGCA
This sequence comes from Viscum album, assembly GCA_963277665.1. Taxonomy (NCBI): domain Eukaryota; kingdom Viridiplantae; phylum Streptophyta; class Magnoliopsida; order Santalales; family Viscaceae; genus Viscum; species Viscum album. The sequence goes on along the minus strand of OY728129.1, from coordinate 879,368,066 downwards.
CTATATATATGAAAAACCAAAATCCATTCATCATGAATTATATATAGTAAAGCTTCTATAAGTACAATGAAAATACTCAATGTAAATACCCAAATTAAAAGCTAATAAAAGATATAGAAACTATCCCAAAGTCTGATATAGTAATGAAATCCATGGTCCATGTAGTAATCCTATAATACTTAAAGTATTTTTATAATTTAGGGTGATAGTATGATTATACTCATTAGGAAAACTCATGTATGTTGTTTTCATGTGGAGAAGCATACTAATTCCCCTATGTGAAAATAGTAGAATCCAACAGCACATAACATGGTATACTAGACACCAAAAACTCATCAAATGCTTGATCACTAAATAAAGAAATTAATGTAATTTAATTTAGATAACATCAATGATAGGGTAACCTACACAACTTTCCCACTATTTAGACACTCTCTCTCCCTAATGGAAAACGCCCTGACACTCCCACCTCCTCTGACAGTTCCATGAAACAACCTTCCCGCACACATCTAGGCCACATAGATAGTCCTGAAATCTGTGAAAGCAAGACAATATCATCTATTCTGGACACCCCTTCTCCTCAAAATGGAATCCATACCATAGACACCTATGACACATACAACATTACATTCTGAAAAAAATGGCAAATAACAAGTTAAATCATCTTATGGAAACCTAGTAAATTATCACTTTCCCACACAAACATGTTCCTCAAAAACCACTTACTCTGTAAAGAATCATAGGATATCATGACCTGGAAGAGGTTGTGGGGAAGATCTAGTGGCCATCCACCCATCATCCCACCTAGACGTTTGGGTAAGAGACCCCCAATAAAAATAGGGGTGATCATCACATCGTTCTCAACGAGGGTGGGGTGCATATAGAAAACACCAAGAAAATATAGGTATGTATATATAGTATTGAGCACTCAAGATCTAATTATGGTTTCTAAATAATAATATCAACCACCCTATGATACTTCCAACTCTACTTCTACCTAATAAATAATTATTTAACACTACCACAAGTCAAATCAGAAGATGATAAAAAAACCAACTCAAAAAATACACAACTCAAACATACCCCCATCCAACACATTAAACAAATTATCATTATTTATTTAGGAGACAATTAATTCCTTCCATACCTTCCTGAGATACTACTAATCAAATCACACAACAAGACACACAATATAAACCATTCATTGAAATACGAACCACAGTAAATAAAATCACACAAAATCTCTTCTCTATTCAACACCCATACCAACGACTTCAACCATCAGTATTCATGTTTATTCCTCTCTATCCATCCTCTCTACAAGGAAAGCCACAATTTAATTATAAACCCAATAAAACTCCTCATCACAAACATCCTTATATATCTAATACATAACAATACCACACCCATTACACTAATAAGAATAATAAAACCCAAACATACAGCCTCACTACTGAAACATTGCACATCCATTCCACAACTAGACAATAACTCAACCTGAAATACAATTTCATAATCTGTATCACCCCAAAAATATTTTTTTCTATAAACCCTACCACTAAAAAAAACATTAATGGAAAAATATAGAACAAAAAAATAGAAAAAAATAACCCCACTAACAAATAAATGTTTATTCAGATTTAGAATAAAATTCTTCATTAATACCACTTCAAAAATTTATTGGTTATCACATAAGAAGTTCGATCCTGAGGCATATATTTATTTAACCAAATATAGATGACTAACCTATTTCATATTCATACAGTAATTCATAAATGATTGAAATTAATCATCCATAATCCATCACATGTGAGCATGAAAAGACCACTATTCTCCATGATTTTCAACAGACATATAGCATATAGATCGCAATATTAGTAATTAATACGAAAAAATCTTGACTCACTTTTTCCAAGACCTTCTATATAAATATTAAACATATTAGATTATGATTATTAATTCATAATTATTTTATATTCATAATAGAACATTCATACACCCACCCTAGACGATATAAAAAATAAAAGAGATAAAGGGGTCAAAACCTAAATGAATAGACGATATCAAACTACTCCAGAATAAAATATTGTGGGTGCTCAAGGCTCTAGGGAATCATGATACATGGGTGAAAAAAAATAACTCCACGAGGAATAAAGGATACTTGAATATCGGTAAAACGGGTATAGATAAAATATAAAAGGGCGATAGGATCTCATCTTTAGAAAGTCCAGATCCTATAACAACAGAGAAAGAGTTTTTAAATCCATTAAAGTTGGACCATGATCAAACCACATGTTTTGACGAACATAATGCTTCTAAAACATTAAGAAATTAAATATATATTTTATATCAATTGAAACATACTAGAAAACACATACATATGGTTTTAAACACCTATTTCCAGAAATAAAATGTTAAAGGGGAAAATTTGGGCGAACTGGGGAAATGTATAATCATGAAAACCAGTTGGAAATGTCTTACCATAGGGTTAGTCACCGACACAAGTCACCGATGGATATGTCACTGATGGAGGATTCAATATTGGGTGACTCTCCATTGGATGAGTCAACATCAAGACCTATCATTAGTAAGTCATCGACATGACTCCCTAATGCTACTCACCAATGCCACCTACTGATGCCAACTATCAACAACACCTACTGATGCCACCTACTGATGGATTAGTCACCATCCTATCCCACCATTATAGAGTCACCAATGCCACCTAATGATTCCACCTACTGATACCACCTACCGAGACCACCTATCGACTAAATCTATGGACGCCACCTAATGATAGAAAACTAGATTTTGGGAAAAATATTGAAATGAGTCATTGTTGCCTCCAAGAACACCCCAACCCCATATTTTCATAATGTAATGGATGAGGAGGAATAATCTATACCTTAGATACTTCTCAAAATACTATCTCTAACATGAATTCAAAACCAACATTGAAGTAAGAGATGGATCTGAACAACCACTCCATGAGATACCTCTCACGGTTCCCACTATGCATAAAACACTGATACCGACTATGTACACCAGTGTTCTATGATAAAATACCTTTGAATGTATAAAAGATAGAGAGAAAACACATCATCCAATAGCACATCCTCTAGTATTTTCCAATAAAACTGTCCAAAAGAAACAACACACAAGTACAATAACCACACTATCCTAAACAAACGAATTTGAGAATTACTCCATCCTTGACAAGATACTATCCGCTCTAGGTGACACTGAATCGTCCTTACGAGTTTAATCACATATATATTAATAAATATCTATTAGGAATCAGTTCCTCCCATTTAAACATGTAAATTCATTATCACACATCCTAGAACAATAAAACAAGTCATCTCATAATAAAAAAGGCTCTGTCATTACATTACAAAGGGAAAAAACAATGAAAAACTCCGAAAAAATTTCTATACTGGGAATGCATCTGCGTTTCCCATTACTAGGTACTCTCTTCGAGGCCACCATGCCTCTAGAAAATAGAAACAATGGAATATCCCATCCCCATAGCTCATTCTTCAGAAGATCCTGGATCTCTCTTAGACACTCTATGAATTTTTTGTAATCATCGACATCTAAATCACCAAAATCAATGACTGGAGATTCATCATGAATATAAGGAAAAATAAAAGAGACATGAATGAGTTTGTGGAGCCTCTATAACTATGGAAGAAATTCTAACTAGAATTCCACCTTCTCAACTTGTACCAATTCCCCAAAGGGACTAATGAACCTCATAGAAATCATTCTCCCCTACCAAACCTAGGCATCAAATGAAATTAGGTAACCATTAAGAACATTTGTTCCCAAACTATAAACTCCAATTTCATCCTCCTATTATCACCATATTACTTTTTCTGGTCATTTTATTCCTTCATCCTCTGATAGACAAGTTTCACCCTTGTAGTCATACTCGTTACCACGTCTGGACCAAGAATAGTTTCCTCCCCAAATTTTGATTAGTAGAAGGGTCAATGAAACAATCTTCCATAGAAAGCTTCAAAAAGATCCATGATAATGGATTTATGTTATCCATTATTCTAAGAAAACTCTACCAATGGAATTTTCACACCAAAGATCATCCAATGTCCAAGGCGCACACCTTAATGATGTCCTCCAACGTCTGGATGGTCCGACCTGTCTATTCATCAGTCTGAGGTTGGAATGCAGTGCTGAATAATAACTTAGTGCCAAACTCATGATGAAATACATTATAAACTCGTGTGGTAAATTTTTCATCCCAATATGAGATGATGGATCTCATAATTCAATTCACCTGCACTACCTTTTCCATATAAAACATTTCCAAGGTATCCACTACACCGAACTCCTTAATCAATAAGAAGTTAGTTAATATCATAAGATGATCCACTACTAGCCATATTACGTCACATCCCCCATATACCATGGGTAACCCTGTGACTAAATCCATCAATATTCCATCCCACTTCAGGTTGAGGACATCTAGGGTATCAAATAAACCACTAGGGACATGGTTCCCAGCCTTCTCCTTCCGGAACACTAGCCACTTCATCACAAACACTGCCACTATCTACATCATCATGGGCCACCAAAACAATTCATTCAAGCCACAATACATCTTATAAATTCCCTAATAAACCACTATGGATGAGCTTTGAAACTCATGGAGAACTCCCTTGCTCATCGCAACTGGAACACATATATTTTCACGAAACAATAGGATTCTGACAATCCTTCGACCATACCTCTGAAGAATCACCAATATCAACACGATTTTGCAACACCTCTTCCTCCAATTATCCCCTTTGAGAATACTCTTCCAACTACAAAGGGTTAGACTACACCATCCTATGCAACATATAGCTTCATGCACCATCCATTTCTACAATTAAGTACATAATGTCTAACCCATCCATTTCCCACCAACATTCTTCAATTTTCAAAAACATGCACATTCTTTGAATTCCTTCTCAAAGGATCCAAAAAAACTTTCACATTTATTTAGATCCAAGACACTTAGAAATCAGGATCATGAAGAATCCCCATCCATATCCATTGTGTCAAGTTTATATCTCACTGTGAAATGATATCCCTCAAGACCTTATTATATGTAAAAACTAAAAAATGCTCCCAATGAGATAATACCGCAAAAAATTCAGTGCCAAAATGAACATGGTTAGCTTTAGATCAGGGGATGAATAGTATCATTATTGGGGATGTAACTTCACTAACCCATAAGAGATCACTACCCATTTTTGCATCAGCATACATCTCATACACATACCGGAATCATCCCAAAACACATCAAACGTCACTCCTTCCTCTTGTAATCAAAGAACTAGTGAACTAACCAACTTCCCTTTCGTGTAGATGAATTATTCCTAAAACTACACAGTCCCCAAAATGGTCTACATTTCCAGGTCCAGGTTGTCAAAAGAACTACACGTCGATGGATAAATCGGGTATAAATCTCTAGTAATCTCATGTCTGACTACAAAAACTATAAACCAATGCCACATTCATGTGTGATTCACAAGAAACAACTACATATACTATCGATTGTTCCACCACTACACCCTTCTAAAACACCACATTTCCATGGAAGTGTACCTATTGTGACCAAAACACTAATTTGAAAACATTATGTATTGGGTTTGGTGTTGAAGAACCTGTACGATGAACTTGGGATGCTCAATATCTCCTCGAATAATATAGAGTAAATCATGATTTCATATTTGAAAATGATGATGAAGAAATCTAGTAAATCATTAAAGATGGTGTTTATAAATCCCATTAATACAGTTTCTATATTTGTACCACCAAATGGCCTAACCACAATCTCAAAGTGCCTATATGTGCATGTGAATATAGTTTTCAAGATGTCATTCTCTTTTACACACAACTAATGATACCTAGACTTCATATTAGTATTAGGGAACCAAAATGCTACACTCAAATGGTAAATAAGATCATATATCCTTTGGATAGGGTAAAATTTATTGACTATAAACTAATTCACCTCTGGAAGTCTATACAAAAACTCATACAACCATCATCCTTTTTCACAAAAAAGACATAAGTACCACACAGTTAAACAACAATAAGGATAAATACCTTCTTCATCAGATCATCTATCCGAATAATCAACTCCTATAGCTCCGAAGGTTCCATTATATAAGGATCCATAGAAATAATATGATCATTAGGATTCATGTATATTTTGAACTCAACATCTCATCAACAGGGTAGATTAACCACCTCCTATCTTATGAAATTCAAGAACTCCCAAGCAATGCTGGGATCCTTCACCATCTTAGAATCCACTGATTTCACTAACACATCATTCATCAAAGAAATTAGTGGTCCCATACACTGACAGACCATCATGAAAATCCATTTTAAATTGAATGATACCTGATGGCCATACACTTCTAAAAATGAAACTCTCCCATGGAAGCGTTCGATAAAAGAATGCACATAGTACAACAAGTCGATGCAATGGATGACATCATAATGTTTTCATATGTAAGTGTAGATGATCCACATAGGACTGATGCAGGACTATCATCAGCCTACATCCCTAGCATACATCAAACAAGATGGTCTGATAACCAAATGGTGTACTCAACACCAGGGGTACGAGAATCGTCTCTACGTCTAGTAATAGATAAAGGTCTAGACCTGGTGCAATAATGGAGAAGGAAGATCCTAAATCAAATAATGTGAAAGAAAGTTTACTGAACAAACTGATCATACCTTGAACAATATCTGGACATGTTGAGACTACTGCCTCTACGTCGTGGAACTATCGACACCCAATTATATTTCCCCTCAGCAGATGAACACCTCGTTGACCATGCTTGGTTCGAGGTCCTTAAGGAACACACAATGGTTGTCCTTTAATGGCTCTTTCCCCTCTAGGTTGAGTGTGAGGATGATGTCCCTACTATTGGGCCTACCCACCTGGCAACTACTCTTGAGGATTGTGTTAGACCTACCAAACTCCACCATACTGAGCTCATAGGGCTGTTGATCACTGAGTCAGAATATTACCAAAGACTCCACAGTAAAAACACACCAGCACCATGCCTATATGATAGGCATGAGGACCAAGGTCGAACTAGAAACTACTGAGGGCACCTACCCACCGGTCAGAACCTTGATTGTCCTAGTTCTTGAGACATGATGTTGGTGACCTTACACATCGATGAACTATTATGACTCCCATATTATGCTAGACCTCCTCACAAGTGCATCCTAGCAACTAAATCTACATTCTTATGGAGATAAAAGTATCTATGAAAGGTAAAGGGGATGACCACGTACATGATCGATGGATGAGGTGTCTCCCCAAGGAATATAACATGAGAATCATCATCGGGAATATGATACTGAGGAAAATGAAGTAGTTCCTTGATTTTGATCCCAGGATTTTGTACTGACATACCCACATACAGGACAGGGAGTAACTCTGATCACTTCTCACTATTCATGGTCCGCTCGGAAATCCTTCTCAAAATAGACCTAGATAACATTAGCCTCCTTCCTCTTCCCTAGGTTAAGGGTCCACCATTAACTCATAACTCCTTGCATCTAGATCAACACCAAGGGAACTCAGTACTCTATTGTATCATGGATCAAGATGTAGGAGATCAAATTCTCTTCAAACAAACTTTTACCCAGCACTCCATTATATCCATGTATGATACTATAACATTTTAATTCCCCAAATAATGATGTAGGAAAGCATGGAATGTATTCTTCCACTGATTATCCTCCTCTACTAGTTCTTCCCTCAGCTGATCAATCCCATCAGCCAATTGAGCCTCCACATCTTGTACTACACGCAGATGATGATGTGGTGCCATATCTGAAAGGTAAAAAAGTAGTTCCTAAGAAAGAGTTTTATATAATCTTATTTAAGATTCATTTTAACTTATTTAAATCATTTTTTATCTCTTAAAATTCACCAAAACACCACATTACATATAACAACCCAAGTCAATATGATGAATCTAACTATCCTTGTCATTCTATATTAAAAATGTTGTAGCATCCCTTGTTCGTTTGGAAGACTTAGATTCCTTGCATCCAATCATGGGGGCCCTAAAATTTGGTGTCATAGCTAGTCTTCCATGTCCTATGTCACACACTAATATCATTTAACATTGTTTCCCTGCCAACCCATGCAATCATCACTATGCCTAACACAAAATTCCATCATATCTTTCCACCATCATCTCTGATACAAATATATCATGACACCCTCCCTCTAAAGATTTTCTTCCTGATATGGAATTTAATGAAGGGAGATAATTAACCCCTATCCTCCATCCAGCAGGCCTTGGAGTGGCGACCATCCCCAAGGGTATATAATCTCTTGAAATTAGAATCATTACCCTTTTAAATGAAAATGAGTTCTAGAGATAATCTTTTCCATCTCGAAACAACTACAATAACTATATAGAAGGAAAACAAAATTCTTCCCACATGTATGTTTTAGATTAAAAATTCTACAAGTATAATGAAAATCTAAATGAATACCCAAAAGTAATGCTATGCAGTGACACAACAACTATCACAATGTCTGAGCATGTAATTCTCCACATGGTCCATGTAGTCCTTACAGAATACTGAAAGTGGTTTTATAATGTATGGTGAGAATATGGATATACAGATTATGAGAACACAATTCCTTTGTTTAAAAGAGGACAAGAATACTAATTTCCCATTGAGAAAAAAGTAGAAATCAATAGAACATGACAAGGTATACTAGAAACCCAAACCTCATAAAAGGCACACACCCCAAATAACACAATTAAATTAAATTAATATTGAGGAAATCAATTATAGGGTACCCAAAACACATTTCAACTTATTAGACACTCTCAAACCATAATGGAAAATGTCCTCGCACTCCCACTTTTTCTGAAAGTACAACATCCTAACCCACCCGCACTCTCCATGGCATTACAGCTAGACCCACAACGTAGTAAAACGAAGCTCATCACATCATGTCCACACACACCTGTGCCTCACGGACACATCTCTTCCTATGAAACATTGGGCACATACCATGTAAAATCCCAAAAACAATTGGGAAACAATAACATATCGCATCCCAATGACACTTCAGAAAACAAAACTCACCCAGACACACCTGGCCTTCACAAACCACTACATGCCCGAAAAATCATGGTATATCACCCCTTGGAATAGGGATAAGTGATGATTTTTTTGCAATCAATCCATCCTTCCTTTGATATGTTTGGGAAAGATAGCCTCCCACATGATAATGGAAGTGTTCCGAACATAGTGATCAATGAGGGTGGTGTGTGTATAGAAAAAAGAATGGAAAAGATAAGTATATATATAAAATAATAAACACTCAAGGCCAACCTAAGGGTTTTATATCAAACTAGAAACCACCCTATGATACATCGAAATCATCTACTACCTCCAAATTAATTATTTAACACCATAATCAATCAGCTTGGAAATTGATAAATGAGATTTATTCCCACCAAGAAACAACAATAACATACCCCCATCCAACACATTTAACAAATTATTATTCCTTTTAAGGATACCATTTATTCATTTAATCAGTACCTAGGAAATACCAGTCATAGAACCCAACAAGACCAACAGCGTAATCCATACAAAGGAACCATGACCATAATAACTCAGATCACTTCATATCTCCACTCCCTTCAACACCCACACCAACCACTTCCCTCAACATTTGGTAAAGACATTATTCCATGTGATTTTCTCAATACGAAAACGCCCAATATAATTCCAAAAAAAACAACCCTCACCAAAAAAAATTCCATAAAAGACTCTATATAACAACACCACACCCATCAGTCCCATAAAAATACCACTACCCGAACCTAAATCATTAATTATCAATTCCTTCACGTCCAATACACAATCAAAAAATATCTCCACCCATGATAGCATTTCTCCACCCATATCATCCAAGGAATAGTTTTTATATCAACCTCAGAACCAAAAAATCATGAAAGGCACAAATACAGAACAAAGCCACAAATACAGAACAAATCCACACACAAAATATAGCTACACCAACAATATAAGGTGTATAAATATTTTGAAAACACTCATTTTTTAATTTCAATTGGAAAATTAATGGGTTATCATATAGAGGGTTTGATCCTAAGGCATCCATTTATTTAGAAAATATTTATGTGCTTTAACTATTTTATATTCTTAAATTAATTCACAAAATATCAAAAACATACATCCACGATCCATCTTCTGTTCATAAAGAATGAAGACTAATGGTCATGATTTTTAGTAGTCATATACCCTATATATTTCACAATATATGTAGCAAATACATCCTAAGTCTGAATCAAATTTCCCCATCCACAATATATCAGTATCGAATTGATTATAATATCAGTATTTTTTCATAACTTAGCTATCTTTAAAAGAAAACATTCATGTATCCACCCCACATGATACAAAAAATTATAAGAGACAAAGGGATGCCTACCAGAATGAATATAAGGTTTGCAACTCCTCCTAGTTCCAAAACATGGGGAGCATGAGGCTCCATGTAAATGTGATCTAGTGTTGAAAAAAATAATCACAAATATTTACGGAAGAAAGGTTATGGGATAATCAATAGTAATACTAAAGGGAAAATTCACATTCATGAAAGGATCTCAGGTTTAGAGAGGCCAAATCCTATATCAATGGAGGAACAGTTTATAATCCATTAATGTCGGATCATGATCAAGACCACATGTTTTGACTAACATAAAGCCTCTTGAGTGTTAGTAAATTAATGATATATTTTCAACCATTTACATATATTCGCAAAAAACATAAATATGGGTCTGAACTCATTTTACGTCAAATAAAATGTTAAAGGGGCGAATATGGAAAAACTAGAAAAACTAGAATCTTGAAAAACTATTGGAAATGACGCACTGTTTGGTGAGTCACTAATTCATGTTACTAATGGATGATTCCCCAATGGTTGAGTAACTAATGGATGAGTCACCGTTGAGTGACTCATAATTGGATGAGTCATTGATATGAACTACAGTTATTAAGTCGCCGACATGACTCACTAATGCCACTGACCGACACCACCTATAGATGCCACCTACAGACACAACCTACTGATAAAAGACTCATCTTCATGACCCCTCGTTACTGGGTCACTGATGTCAATCATCGATGCAACCTGTCAATGTCACCTACCGACACAACCTACTAACACTGCCTATAGAAAAAACTAGATTTTTTGGAAACTAATTAAATGAGTCACTACTGCCATCCAGAACATCCCAACACTATATTTTCACAATGTAGTGGACTAGGGAGGTCTGGAATATTAAAATACCATTATTTACATATGTAGTTTACTTTGAATTTTATTTGATGATCTGGGGGAATATTGTAAAATTTGCATCCTTTACACAATATAGTTATTTTATAGGTAACATTGTTATTTAATCAAATCGATTATTCAATATATGATAAAATTTATGGACATGAAATACATGGGTTTGGTATTGGTTAATTAAATCACCATGATTTATCACTAGTAATTTTAGAAAATATCATTTGTCTATAAACCCTTCACTTTTATAACCATAAACTTTTAAATTTCCCGGAAGATATATATTTAAAATATCTTTATTAAGAAATTTATTTATGAAAATAAGATGGGTTTTTATGTGGAATGATGAAAGAAATTTTTATGAATGATCATGATGGTAAATGCATAATTTTATTAGGAAACAATAAATTCATTAATTAATAGTTTCCTTTATATCATATTCATTTTTGTTTATCCATTTCATTTTCTATATGATATTATTTTAGAAGAATTTTATTCTAATTTTAATAATTAAATATAATGTGTGATCAGTTATTTACCATTACATATTGATTTTTACTTATAAAAACATGTTAGTTTTGTTATTTTAATGGAATTTGTTTTATATTATTTAATTATTTGTATAGATTATTCTTATTTATTTAGGATATAATCCATTATAATTAAATATTACCAAACATTTGATATCACCATTATTTTTTTCATAGCGTAGGAATCCATGAAATTTTATATTAATTGTATACATGTTTAGTCAAGATGGAATATATTTACTTTATAATGATACATTATATTGTAATTTTTTATTTAATTGATATTCATGCCTAGTGTGTATGTTTATTTGAACAAGTCTATTAAACTACTCTTTCTATAATGACCTGACTTCTTGTAATGTAGGCCAATGTAATGGTATATAGAACAATCTTCGAGGATATAGGGTTGGGGTTGATACATTATGTATCATTGGATGTTTATAATAAAACATGGAAACTACATTTAGGATAACATTGAGTAGAGAATATATGCCTTAGAATGAGTTTGAAGATATGTATAGAAGATCATCATAATAATACATTATGGTAGATATTAAGTTGTTTTCCTAGAAATAAATTTCCTTACTCATATTGAAAGTATATTTGGTCCTTCCAAAGTGTTACCTAAGGGTAATAACTACAAAAATGGGAACTTTTAGTTTGACCCCATCATCACCTGATTCACAAAAACGAGTCTGACTTTGTAACTGGTCTGACATTCCCAAAGGATCTTAATAGGATAATTCACATTATAATTACATACCATTATAATGGATTTGAAAAGACAATGGATGTGATGAACCATGTATAATGACCAGACTAGGTAAATATAGATATTTAAATAATGTGGATGAGGGATTGTTGCATTTGGATTCGATAATTAAATTGTAGAAGTATTTTTTTCAAAATTCTTTCGGTTATAATAGTGATGCAACATATAAGTACTGTGTAAAATTTGAGAACCACATTTGTATTCCTCAAATCCGATTAACAAATACCAACACATGATTATAATATTTTGTTTGATAAAATGTTTTAATTATTAAACCCATTTTTTTATGTTTTCTGTGATGCTATTCTACAATGTTTACCCACATTTGTGAAATATTATAGAAATCATATCATTTAGTGGAAAAAATAACTTTGGATTAATTATTTTATAATATATAGACATAATATTAATGAAATTGATAAGATTTAGGGTGTATATTATCATTATAATCAAATAATATCATTAGACATTGAAAAAAATTGGTGGTATTGATATCCTCATAAAAATGGATATTTAATTGTTAATTTTAATTCATTAATCTCCATTAATTTTTTGGAACGTTATTGGAATTATATTCAAATAGTTTATAAAAAGGACACCCCATTTTTTTGGTAACAACAAATTAATTTTGGCCAAGGCTGTGGGGCTTGATAAAATGACTGTATGATGATAAGGATTTATTTAATACCAATGGACTATGTGATGTCCTAGTTAATGTGTCATTTTCTACACGATTTAAAAAAATAATAAATATTAATGATAGTGAAGTAATATTAATTATTAGTTTGTGAGGTTAATTTATTTTATATTATATGTTAAACATATCAGTTTGGATAATATCTATACAGAAATTCTTGTAGTGCTTTTATTGTTCAGATGATCTGATCATAGTAAATTTAGTGCATCATGGATAAAAAATTCATTTTTTGATATTCAGTACATAGATTAAAAGTTGAATTGAAAATTGATCAAAGAACAACCTTAGGATGGTATTTTCCTTATTAAAAAGAAATATTTCAATTACGTATATTTCTTTGTATTCCTATAATGTAAAATATTTCTTCAACCATAGGAAAAACAATTAGAAGAAAAAAATTTAACTTTATTACACACATATATAATGAATTATATTTACTTTAAAAGTATAATTTCTTTTTATTTTTATTCCATAAAAATTCTATTCATTACTCATTTTTTTATGATTAATGACCTTAATAACTAACTAAAAATATTTAACCTTTTCCTCCTATGTTTATATCATTACTTTATTCAAATGTTCTCATAATTGGAAACATAGTTATACGACCATTGAACTACAAATTCACTTTTATTAAGAGATTTTTTTATAATAAACTTGTCATGATTTTGGAATTTCAACAATTATATTTTTAAAATTTCAATACTTGACTAAAATGATCAAGTATAAATTATGAGGATGAAATTTTTTTTTGATCGGGACAATGTAACATCTTGAAATTTTTAAACTTGGATATTTTATTCAATAGAATACGTGAAATAAAACATTGAGTCTATCCTGAATCACATGATGAGATTATATTGAGATAAATGGATAAGAAATATTATCTTATGTTATGTGAAATAATGAGTGCCTTTGAGGTCTTAACATACATTCAAGACCCAGTTTTACCAAACTATAATATTTGATTAATATAATTATTTATAATGAAAATTAATGAATAGATGATTGTAAGGTAGTGTAGAAAAAGATTTACTAACATATGATAATTTTTAGTTTACACACATTTAGTAGCTATCTCTTAATTACAACAAGTATAGTAACCATTGAAATGAAGAATAAATGTTCACATAAAAATAGAATTTTTTTTATAAAATAAGGTTTAATCATTTATTGTGAACACAATTTAAAATTATTTTCTTTCACATTTAAAAAAATTACATGGGAAAAGAAATTTAATTTTTTATGTAGGGACATAATAATTATCTTATGGTGAATTTGTTTGACTTTTTCATAGAAATTTTATTTTCATGATGAATAGTAAAAAAACAATTTATTTTCACTGAAAAAAATTATGAATAATTTATAATATTAAATTATATTTCGTATTTGTTTTATATTAATATTATATAAATTTTATAACCATTATTCAAATTTAATACATTGGAATCATTTTTATATTTTATTTTGATACACACACAATATGATATTATAAACATTTTGACATTAAAACATGCTTTCTCTTTATATCTAAGGGATTAATTTTATTTTACATCCTAACACATCAGTGGTATAAATTTAGAAAATTTTATTTTTATTTTTAAATAATAATATTTTATATTATTTATTTAGTTTAAATTAATGTTTAATCTTGATGATTTGTGAAAACAGTTAAAATTGATTATGGTGATGAAAATGAAAATGTGGTTACATAGTTGTTAAACATAGAATATATGGTGTAAAATATTCTAAATGTTTTTACCAAATCCATTGGATATAGATATTTTTACCATTAAAACTTTATGAATTATTATTTTTTGATTTAGAGGGATAATATTACATTAATGTGATCTATGTAATATATTTAGTAAAATAGATAAGAAAGGAACCGTTATTTGTTTTAATATCAAAAATACTTTGGGATAGGGAAAAAACAACATCGGTTAGGTTATAAATATTATTTTTTATTTATTAATGGTTTTTATCAAAATAATTTATCGTTAATTTTTAGGCATGATATTGAAACACAAAATGATTCAAAAATTCCAACACAATAATTATTTAAAAAACAATTAAATAAAACAATTATATTAAAAATATTTAATTTTAGATAATTTGAATGAATTATTATCATACAATATTTTTTAAAATTTATATAACATGTGATATGGTCTTTGACTTATCATATTCATATAACATCATTCATTTCACTTTTTGAAATTCACATTAAATAAATAATTTCAAAATCGATATTTATTTTATTTTATAATAAATGATATTTAAAGAAAATATTAGAAGTTATTAAAATTAATGTACATGAAAATTTTAATTTTTACATTATGTAAATTTAAAATTTATTCCATTCATGTAACTATTCATTATTTATAATGAACATATTGGCATGTAAATTGTTAAAAAAAATAAGTGTGGTTAAAGTTAAAGTTGTCTTTCTCTTCATTACATGTTATTCTGCTAAAATTAATTTTGAAAACACATGTAATTTTTATTTATTATCTTAGATAACATATCTCTAATCATTGGATAATTTTTTTTAAACAATAATAAATTGGTAATCGATAAATTACCCATGTTAGAAAATTAGTTTGTATAGTGAAGAACCTAAATAGTGAAAATAATGAAATTTAGATGTTATGGAATAAAATGATCAAAACATGAGTTTAATTATGATTTCAGGTTTATATAGACCACATAATCCCACCAGACCTTTAAATATCTATTTTTGGAAAACCATTAGATACAATTTACCTCCCAATATTGAATATTTTTTTAATATTTACCGAAGTTCCATTCATTGTCCACTTTGAAAGGGAACTCACACTTCTCACATTTAGTAACCTCTCAAGCCACTTGGATTGTCAAAATACTCAAAACATCCCTCTTAAACTTTTATTACCTATTAATATAATCTATATCATGGTAATAATTCTAACATAGTAACAGTTTAGTGCAAACCCAAGGAGGATACCTCAATAAGTTTTATTGTATTTCAAAACACCATTTATATTATATTTTTTCCCAAATTATTAATTTTTTTATTAAAACAAACTGATTTAATAAAATCATTATCATAAAAATAATAATATTTTAATATGTTATGGTAAAGGCCTTCATCCATGCACATTTCCTTCAAATATGTTTTGAAATTGTCGTTCGTGTGTACGTCAGACTACCACGTAGAAAACTGATTTTCTTCATTTTTCCATTACCACCTCTCTTGGTCACCAATAATGATTGAAAAGAATTATATAAGTGATATATATTAAAAAATTCTACTATTAGATTTTTTATATCATATATAAATTTTTACATGTAATTCATTAAAAGACTTGATAACGTTACTATTGTGTGTGTTGGACTACCGCCTCACCCAAAAATGTGATTCGTCTTTCACAAATGCATTATATAGAAGGAGTTAAGAATAATTATGTTCCTAATACATTACATAATTATGATTTTAATTAAATATTTATCATTTTGAAAAGGTAATATATTATTTTCTTTTCAAACATTTTCACCCATTGAAAGGCGATAGCGTCGTTCGTATACGTGTGGACTACCACCTTCTTAAAGCGATGTTACTCACATTTCATCACCATGCCACCTAAATTATATATATATGTAAGTATATATTTTCTTATCAATTATATTATTAAAATTTTTTAAAGGTAAATTATTACCTAACTCCTTTCATTATGATCATTGTCCAATAGAAAACGTTTTCAAGGGTACGTAGGACCTACCATCTCAGCGATCATAACATAGTAAATTTTTGGTTAACATCATTCATGACTGGTTTTAATGTATAATTAGTGAAAAATATTATAATTATGTTATGAATATTATTAGTGCGAGGACGAAAATTTATAATTTTTATGATAATATGATCCTTCAGGGAGAAACATGCTTGAGAAAACAAGGTAGTTAACACCTGAAACTAAGACAAAAATGATTGATTATAAATGAATGTATGATAAAATGTAATAATAGCATCATTTATAGTATTATATGTATGATAATTATTATGTATAAATTAATAAATTGCTTAAATTTTTATTACTTGTGGTTAAAAATGATCAACTAAAGGAAAGAATGGTGTAATGGATTTTGTCTCAATTTCATTTCATTTGGACATATTATAATGTTATGCACCTAGTTTATTTTATATTTTATTTTTATATACCCATGTATATTTAATATCATTAAAACATTTTTCAGAATTTTATTTTAATATTATATTTTAATTATTTCATATCAGGTGATTATATTTATGGTTTCCCTATTGTAATGGATTTTATAACCTAATTTATGTTCATTGGGTAAATCTTTTAATTCCTTGATAATTTCATTCAACAATTATATGTGTAATGGATTTTGATTAAATAATACTATATTGTAACCTATTTTATGTTTAAATATAGTTTATACACAAAATCTAATAATTTATTAATTCTCACATAAATGTTATGATCATTATAAATGTTTATTTCACAATCTCATTCACATCAAGATGGTTTTCAAATAAAACAGCAGTTGAAAAAATGTATTTGACCAATACATAATAGACCCATTTAATTTCATACTAAATTAGTTATTCATGATATTTTGAATTAATATTAATATTTTTTACACTACGCTACTGAATTCTTTTAAAAAATATTTTTATTAAAAATTGAATTCATATTTCACTTTGGTTGGAAATCTCTTTAAATCAAAAAGAATATTTTTTGAAATGTTTAAAAAAATTAACCATTACAAAGGTATTTTTAAATATAAATTTCCCCAATTTGAATTAATTTGGAAATAAGTTAATTAATTTTAGGTCATTTAAAAAATAATCCCAATTTGGGTTTTACTACTAATGTGGAATGTATCTTATTGTTATTTTCATATCAATGAAAACTAATTACCTTTTTTATGTAAAAAATAATTTTCCTTTTTTTAATTAGAAATAATGTTTGTAGTAACTCTAGATGATGATCATGATTTGTTTGAATAATTATTTTTATTTTTATAATTTCATTTTTAATGAATATGTTTATAAAAGTGATCATTAAAGAAAATGTTTTTTCAAAATGTTTTTCAAAATGAAAAGACAATAACCTTTTTTTAGCTTCTAATGGGTATATACTGTATTGAAACCATTTCTATTACTTTCCTTGATGGTTTAATAACAAATGAAAGTATAGAAATTAAATTCATTGAATCATTCTCTCAGTCGTTAATAATCCATTGAATTATTAACTTCTTATTGGATATTAAATTTATCATATATATATATATTATCAATCATATGTTTATTGTCTAAACTATGTTAATTTTTTATATATGATGTTTACTATTAATTTTATTTGATTAACAGCAGAATAATTGATAAATTTGTATCCTTTTCTCAATATAGTTAATTGATAATGAAGTTTTTTATGAATTATATAAATTGTTCGAAATATAGGGAATGACTTGGACATGCAATTATTGGGTTAGAGATCAATTAATGAAATCCCCATGATAAATTAGCAGTTTCATGAGATAAAATCTGTTTTCAATAAAACCTTCACATTTATAACCAATATGATTTAAACATTGTTAAATATAGATCCTGATAGTAAGCGTCTTGTGAAAGGTCTTGACAAAAATAAAATGGGGTTTTACCCAACATGTTATAAAACATCCTTAGGATAATTATTGAGGTTAACGGTATCATCTGTCTAGGAAACATAACATCTAATAATTAATCATTTCCTTTATTTCTGAATCATTTTTCATTAACCATGAAAATTTCTCTCGGATATTATTTATGGATGTAGTTTATTATCAATTTAATATTTAAATTTCATTTCTCAGTGATTAAAAATTATGTATTGATATGTCCTTATATAGACATGATAATCATGTTATTTAAATGGAATGTGTATTTAGTTATTTACCTTTACATATTGAATATTTTTATTAATTCATGATATATTCAACTATAAAAAATCTTAATCAATAATTTTATGCCACCCTTATTTTGTTTTCATTCCCTTAGATTCCGTGAAGTTTACTATGATAGATATACAATGAAATTCTATGTAACAACCCAATGTTTTATCAATGGAAATCCCCACTTATAATTATGTCTAATAATATAATCAAATATTGTTACATATTGAACACAATAAAAACCTTATAAATGATGAATGACTGAAATCAAAGGTATATATAGATGTTACAGAACTTTTACAGATGATATAGTAACTTAACCTTTAGAATAGTAATTTAAACCTTATGAATTGTAAATCAGGAAATGAAATAGAGATATCCACAATCAATTTACAGATAAAACGTATCCATATTATATGTGTCAATATGATACAATTGTATCATATTAAATTTAAATAAATATTTTTAAAATTATTTAATAATTTTTGGTATTTTGATTGTAATGTATACTTAATTACAATTTTTATATTAATTTAATAAATTAAAAGAAAATTAATTTTTATATAATTTATTCATAAAATAATATTTTATTGTCTTATGATTATATGATAATTTTATGAGACCTTGATTAATTTTTCAATGGGTTTAAAATCAGTTTTAATTAAAACATATTATTTTTTCATGTAAATTATTGTTTTAGAAAAAAATATAATTTCTAATATTTGGAAAATTATTTTTAAAAAAATGGATTTTATTTTTTGATTTTAAACATAAAAAAATTGTTAGGGTTTATTTTTGATATTTTTCAGAATTACATAAACTATTGGTGAATAGTAAAATATGGTAATTTACAATATATACACATTATAAATTAAATATACTCTTTATTGATTCATTGCTAATGAAATCACCATTGGTTCAAAATAACCTGATCTAATTATAGTATTTAGTCTCTAGAATTTGAACTATTTATTATTTTGATAAAAATAATAAACTAATGAATTAAATATTTAGAAACTCCCCTGTCTTTCACTATATGTATCACCCATCGCCTCCTCTCCTCACACATTTAATGATTTTTTTCATTGTCCTAAATCTTCTCGAATATCAACCGAAGACCCTCTACCATGTATATGAGCCCTTTTTCTCATCAATATACTAAAACCACTGCACTATGAAGATTCCCAAGAGGATTAAATTAAGTGGTAAAACCCTCATCTGTTTTCTTTTAATTTCTTCTGAAGTTACACTTTATTTATTGTTATCCTCAACTATCCTCATAAAAATGGTCAGATAAAACCAATATGTTACGTGTAAAATATTTTTATTATGCTAATGTAATAATATTTCCTCATTTCCCTTTTCCCGAAATTTTATACATGAATTAGAAACACCATTTGAGATGTGTTAATTTATCACCTTCATGGATAACATGGTTTGAATTTATATTAACATCTTCATGTACAGTAATAAAACAATTTTTTGTTGTACTCGATTACTATATATGTAATTTATCCTATTTAATTTTTTTAAAATCATTTTTTACAAATAGTATTTATTTATAAAAAATTGAGATCACTATGATCAATGAACTACCAATAAACAATAATAGTTATAATTAAAGTTTTATATAATGATTCATCCTCACCCCAAAAAACAAAATGATGTTTATAAAAATTTAATCATATGGATGTTACCAAATTATATTTAACTTCTATTATAGATAACCATCCTCATCCTACCTGATTATCAGTACATATATATAAGTAAAACAATCTTGAAATCCACGGAAACAAATACTTCCAAACAATAATATTGAACCTATTAACCAATCCAATAGTCCATTAATGAACATAATTGGGTTATAGTAAATAAATTACATATTGAATATGTTATCAATTTATTAATTAATTAATCAAATTTTATATTCCATGACATTAATATCAACGGAATAACACCTTCGGTCCTATGGTAAGGGATTCTACTGGAACCTCAACCAATTTTTCTTGTTATGTATACTATCTTTTTACCCAAATGAAATTATCTATTATTATTATTTATGTCCTAAATATGTTTTTTATATTTTCCAAAATCTTGTTTTTATACATCCATCATTCTTTTTCAGGGATAAACATGATTTCAACTGATTTCCCACTCAATTCATCTTGATGGGCATGCCGATTTAATGGAACATCTTAAAATCTTACCAAATTTCAAGTGCACTTTATCATCTATTTTAATCCCTAATTGATATTTGGTAATCATTATTTTTCATAAAAAACATAATGTTTCACCTATGTTTATTTATAAATGATTATTCCCATTCCCATTTTAAATGATTTTGATATTTTTCCATAAACCTCACTAAAATGTTATAAATCATAAGTTTCTTAAATAAACTTTTTACATTATATCACATCAATTTGACATATGTTATCATGATATATTCTTATTATAACTTATTATTTTCTTGGAATTATATAATTAATTTCCATTAGGGAAACTTTTGTGATACGCCCCTTGGTGATGCCTTATTATATGATTATGGTACCAATTTTATTCCACAAGTACACTTATGTTAATGTATGATTGATTATGTATTATTATTTAAGGGGAAAATATTCATGAACATGTTATAATTAGTGTACCTAGATAGTCATCTAATATATTGGGTAATGTTTACTCTCATGAGACGTTATGTGCAATAGTCTTGGTAGTAATTCATGACTTGTGGTCGATGTGAAGTGATCTTGGTTGGTGGTCGTTACTTGTGCTACTCTGTATGAAATGATACTTTACTCATCCTAATGCAATTTTATATGTTCCTTCCACATTACTATGATTACATGTTTATATGATCTCATATTTTATATGTTATTATTCCGTATGATCAATCTTCTTCCATGAAATTTTATATCATTATGACATACCTTATAAACCATATGCTAAAAAAATATTTTTATGTTTATTCCAATACATGGATTATGAGGTCATCCATTTTTTCATGTTATACCCATGTTATCCTATTCATATGTGTGAGAAAACTGGATGTTGGGATCTCAATATGTAGATTAAATGAATTTTTCTATTATGATGATAAATTATGTACCTAGTCTTCAAATACATTAGACTTTACAATCCTTGTATTGTATATTTAAGTATAGTTATGCCTGAAATCATTTAATAATATGTGTAAAAGGATAGGGTCTCTATAGTTTGTATTATAGGTATGTTCTAGCTATTTTTAGAGATTAGTATTGGAGATCTTTATTAAATATCCTAGGGATAAGACTGAGTAGAATAAAAAAATCCCAAAATTTTGGTTTGTATAAAATAAGATATTTATCATGAAAAAATTTCACTATCTAGACACTAAAAGTGGAAGTAGTTCTGGAAAATACGTACCTATAAGTAACAAATCTATCAAGGTGTTCCAAGCGCGACATGGGGTAACCTAGAATTGGACAACCGGACTTACTACGCACCTTGTTTGACAGTTCCTAGAAATATGATTTGGAAAATTCATAACCTCATTAGTTACCATTATTAGGGGAACAAAAAAGGATCCATCATCAATATATGTTATAAAAAAGATCAAGTATAACATTTATTTAATCCTAGGGAATAAAATGTTAGGATATACTTTTACATTACAATTTTATATTTTTTTGTTAAAAGTTTACTTTTATGATTATTATTTGAGTTTTAAGCCCCCTAATTACAGTTTATTTTCATAGTTAATGGCATCAAATAAAATAACACATTCCAAAAATAAATTTGATAGGTAATGTAAATATTTTCCTAAAAATATGGAAAAAATGATGGAAATGGGTGTGTAAATATTCATGATAATACTTCATTAGAAGGATCAGTTTATGAATAATAACATAAATCATGTGGAACAACCTCCTCCTCCATGGTAAGATAAGGTTTCTTCCAAATCCTTAATTTGGAAAATTCATCCCTTGCTAAGTGGATCTTCTAATCCCCTCCTCATAGAAAACTGGATTAATTCCACTAAAAAGATATTCTATGTCCTCTAGTGATCAAAGAAAAAGATAGTCATGTTGGTGGTATATCATTTTAATAGTGAAGTTGATCGGTGGTCGATACTGGTCGAGAATAAGAATTCGTATGAGGAAATTGGTTCCATAGAATTTGAGGAATTCAAGAACTTTGATTTCAATAAATATTTTCCCAGAACCCTTTATGTCAACATGGAAATAGAGTTCCTTAGATATAAGCACGAAGAAGATGAGAATATCATTCTATATAAGGAAACCCATAAAAGTCATGAAATATATAAACCTAGATTTGACATGAATACTTAAAGCAAGATGGATCCATTTTTTAGATGACTAAAATATAGTCTATGAAAACCATTTGTGATTCATGACTTTGAAATTTTTGTGATGAATTTCCATTATTTCCCAACGTATGAAATGGAGATAAGAGAATCTTTATGGTCGGATGGGCCAAATGATAAAAATTGAAATGGAGTCCAATATGGGTGGATCACAAAATAAAACCCCTCATGGATGGAATACCAAACATCCAACATGTTAATTTTTTTGGGAATAAGCATCCTTTGAAGTATCTAACATGTACTAGGGATTCCATAAAATGTTAAAAAATGGGACATCTGGATGAGAACTACTGATGGGATATTAAGAATTATATTAATTTGGAATAAGTAGGGAAGGTTCATATCAATTCTAAACAATAGTGTAGTGTTTAAACTACAAGAAACATGGGCATTATGCCAAACAAATTCCGTAATCCAGGTGTTCTGGAGTCTATAAATTACAACCACTAAGGAAACCAGGGAGGTCTTACACTGACACTACTACCACGGTGAATTCAGACAATGATGTGGTGATTGTTATGGTGTATATTCATTCAATAATAACAAACTTACTATTTAATTGTGGTCATATTCATTCATTCATATCTTTCATATTTTCTTGAACAATTCAAACACTAACTCAATATATAGATATTGATTTATATGTGAGAATAAATAGTTGGGAAATTATTAAATCCAATGAATAAAACTCCTCGCTAGTTAATGTTTGTGGATTAAACCTCCCATAAAATATAAGTATACATACTTTTAAAGGGATTGATACTACCTTGGTCACATGTTGTATATCTTTAAATAAATCCAACATAAACTATATGGAAATAGAGAGCAATCCTCTCATCCTAGAGTATTCTCCAATCATGTACAATTTTAAGGAGGAAGATGAATCTCTTTACAATCATTTTCTCATGTGTGGATATGGATTCATTATAAGAAATCATATCATGCTCAAATGATTCAGAAAAAGGATATAATCATTCTCAATTACATTCCTATCATGAGAGATTAGACTAATGTATTATATTAAGAGTTTCATGGACTTCTGCTTGACCAAGTGTTTGATTTCATTGTTAAACATATTCATGAATTTATTCCTATATCAAATACACTTTAGAGAATGGACACCGTCAATATAGAAGAGCAAAGGAAGAAGTTATGGGAAAATATGGAGAAGGTGTTTATATACCCAAGTGCTTCACCATGGGGTAAACATGTCTTATTTATTTTTAATAAGAATGGATTAGTGCACCTCAACAATAAATATCATTAGATCAATAAAATCATGATAAAGAACAAGTATACCCTTCCTCAAATAGAGGACTTTTTTGATTTTCTATGTGGGTATATTTATTTCACTAATGTATATCTTCTGTCAGGATATCACCAATTAATGGTGAGTGAGGATGATATTCCCTAGATTTCCTTTCGATCATGGTATGGAAACAATTAAATCATATTTACTCCCTTTAGACTCATTTAAACTCCATAAAAATTTATGGATTAATTTATTCAGTATTTATAAATTACCGAAACATATTTTTGGAATTCTTTATCTATGATATTTTGATATGCTCCAATATTTTGGAGGAACAAGAGGAGCATTTGAATAATATGTTGAAGACTTTGTAAATAGAGAATCTATATGCAATGTATAGTAAATGTGAGTTATAGATGGAGGATGTATCGTTCATGGGACATGTTATCACAATTAAAGGGATATCTATGGACCCTTCCAAAACAATGGCAATCAAATAGTTTCCTAGGCCAACATCTGTAATGATGATCCAAAAAATTCTTGGTTTAACTGGGTTTTACAGAATATTTTTTAATAAATTCTCACTCTTCTCAAACCTAACCAATATGAAATTGAAGGGAGTGATTTTTCTATAGACTCAAGTACATGAGAAAAGTTTTAATGATCTCAAAAAGAGGATTGTCATTGTTACAATACTCACACTACCGAAAAGTGGAGAATTGTTTCTGGTTAATAGAAATGGTTAAATGAATGTATTAGGGAATGTAATAATGAAAAATTATAACTTCATAACACATGCCTCAATTCAATTTAAAATCCCTGAGAAAAAAAATCCCACACATGATCTAGAGTTGGTAGTTGTGATCATTGCATTGAAAATCTAGAGGAATTATCCTTATTGGGAGAAGTGTGATATATACACTGATCACAAGAGTCTAAAATATATATTTACATAGAAGGAGATTAATTTTAACCATTAAAAATCATTAAATATCATCAAATATTAAGAGATATTAATCCATTACCATATTGGTAAGGTAAATAAGGTAGTTGAAGCTCTATGTAGAAAGGATCTTGCATCTTTATCTATGATGACAATTGAGAAGGATCCAAACTTCTTCGATTTTTAGAGGATGTAATTGGAAATAATTTAGGGAGTAACATTTTCAATCATTTCTCAAATAATTTCTCAACTATCCCTTATAGAGATTATAATGTAAGGACAATGAATAAATGTGGAAATTAAAAAAATAGTGGAAGCTATTAGAAATGTGAAATCATTTTAGTCCTAGATTGATGATGAGGGAGTTGTAATATTTGGGTCATGAGTATGTGTACCATTAAATCCATAGATAAAAAGGTATTATAAATTATTCACATAGATCAAGCTTATCTATTAACCTAGGGTTCCCAAAGATGAATCAAGATCTCAGAGGAAAACAATGGATTGAGAAATATGAAGAAGGTTATTTATGAATATACATCAAAGTGCCTAGTATGTAAACATGTGAATGATGAAAGACAAAAGTCTAAGGGGAGGATGCAGCCACTACCATAACAACATAGAAGTGGGATATTATTTCCATGGACATTGTCACGGGAATAACAAGGACATCCAAAGGAAACCATAATATATTTTTCATTATGGATTGTCTTAAAAAGACAACACAAATTATCACAAATTGAGGAGAAGTCTGATTAGAACAACTCACAGTGATATATATCAAACAGGTGGTAGTTCTATATGGAGTAACACTATTGATTGAATCTGATCATGATATGAGGTTCACCCCAATGTTCTAGAAATTTTTCCAACATTCTCTATTCACTGAGCTGAACTTTTGTACAACCTATCATCATCAAATTGATAGCCAATTTGGGAGAACTATTGAGGCACTAGAATACCTGTTGGGAACATAACTATGGACTTCAAATGAGGACGTGTCCAACACGTGCCTCTCGTTGAGTTCTCTTACAACATTAGATTCCACTTGTGCATATGAATGGAATCATATGAATCCCTTTATGTTAAATGATGTAGAACATTGGTGGGTTTGGATGATGTTTAGTGAGACTAATTTTTTAGGACCTAACATGTCTGATGAAATTATAGAGAATGGGATAAAATTATAGGAACACATCAAGGAATCCCCATGTTTTAATAAGATCTATGTAGAGAATCATTGACAAGAAGATTACTTTAATGATGGATACATGGTATTCCTCCACATATCTCCATGGAAGAAAGTCCTGAGATTTGGGAAGAAAGTAAAGGTAGGTCTTGGGTACATCATCCACTTATAGATTCTTGATCGTGTCAGATCATTGCACTATTGACTAGAAATTCCAATAATCATTTCTATAGTACATGATTTATTACTCATATCCCTCTTAAGAATGTAAATTCTACATCCTTCAAATATATTGTCTTCAAAGGTTACACATTTGGAGAATAACATTTCTTTCAAGGAAAAGCTAGTGAATATCATGTATCATATAGATAATGTTCTATGTATCAAGAATACTCATCTGGTCAATGTACTATATTGGAACCATAAGTATGAATAGGAAACATTGACACAGGATGAAACGATGATGAGAATGTACCTACACCTATTTTTATCATAGAATGTAGAACGAAATTTCAAGGGTGAAATTTCATAAGGGGTTAAATGTAACGGCCCAATCTTTTATCAATCGAATTACCTTCCTATAAATATTTATTAAGGTAAAATCACATAATATTACATATAAAAGACAATAAAAACCATACAAATGAATAATTATTGAAATGAATGGCATCTCCATGAGTTAAGGAACATTTACTGACGTAATAGTAACTTTACTTTTGGAATAGTAATGTGACCCTTATGAATGGTAAATCTGTCAATAAAATAGTAACCTCACAAATTTTGGTAGAAATAAAATATATCCATATTATAATTATCACTATGATATTATTATTTCATATTAAAAGTAAATAAATATTTTAAACATAATTAAATAACTCTTAGTAATTTCTGAAGTCATTAATATTTAATTCCAATATTATGACAAATTAAATAAATTAAATGCATTTTTTTGACAAAATTAATTTAATAAAAAAATATTTTAATTCCTTAATATTATAATATAATTTTTGGAGACTTTAATTAATTTATCAATATGATAGAATAGCAGTATAAATTTTAAAAATTTTATTACTTCCAGTAAATTATGGTTTAAATTTTAAAATTAAATTTCACATTTTAGAATATTATTTTAATAAAATGAAGTTATTTTCTTATTATACACACTGATAATTATTAGGGTGATTTTTTATATTTTTTCTAAAATAATTTAATTTGTTATGAATATTAAAATACAGTAATTTATGGTATATATACATTATAAATTAAATACAATATTTATTGAGTCATGGATGATGTAAGAACCATTGGTTATAAATGACATGATTAAATTATATAATTTAGTCTCAATAATCATCATTATTTATTTTCTTTAAAAAAATAATTAACCAATGAATAAAATATTGACAAACTCACCTCTCCTCCAATATAAATATACACCAA
This sequence comes from Viscum album, assembly GCA_963277665.1. Lineage (NCBI taxonomy): Eukaryota > Viridiplantae > Streptophyta > Magnoliopsida > Santalales > Viscaceae > Viscum > Viscum album. Next base: position 879,339,551 of record OY728129.1, on the reverse strand, counting down.
TAGAACCACTTCTCGTAACACCTCGCAAGCCTTGTGACTTGTCCGAATTCTTACTAAATATCTCCCAATTATGCTCTACCAAGTTTAGGATTTCATGGTATCATCAAAAAATCAAAATCTCTCCCCTATAGAGGATCTCAAAAGTAAGGAATCAAGATGAAAAATCGTCTTTCGTTTTTTAAAATTCATTTTAAGTTACTTTTTACTCTCTTCTATCCTCATCTCTCTTCAATAAAATGGTGTGTTAACTCTAGTAAAATACATGGACTATAATTGTTTTATTAAAATGTAATAATTAATCATAATCTCCCATTTCCCCTATTTTTATATTAGATATGGACACACTAGAGGAGATGTGTTATTTTATTACATTCAAGGGTGATGAGTTTTCAATTTCTATTACTAGCATTAATTCTGATCAAGATACCATTTTAATGGTTGAAAAAAATAAATTTTTGTGTAATATATCTTATTTAATGTTCTTTTTTTATTTTTAACAAATAGAATTAATTTATTAAAAAACATGTTCGTTGATATTAAAAAACTGCTAATTAACACATATGGTTATCAGTAATGTTTTATATAATTATTCATCCTTAATCAAAATTACCAAGTGAATTTTGAACCCATTTAATATTATGGATTTTATATAAGAACATATAAATTCAATTATGGATAATCACCCTCATATTACATTATTACACGTACGTGTATATAAGTAAACATATCATGAAAATTAAGGAAACAAACGCTCCAAAACAATAAAATTTAACCTCTTAACCCATCAAAAATGCCGTGAATGATATTAATAATGTTGTACTAAAAATATTACATGTATAAAAGGTTGTGGAATTATTAATTATTGAATTTAATTTTATTATACAATGCATTATGTTCAAGGGTATGGCACATTCAGACTAAATGTAAGGGACTCTACTATGAACTCCATTATTCCTTCAGGTTATTTTTATCTATTTTTAGCCAAATGTTATTCTATATTATTTTTACGTACATATAATAAATGATATTTATATTTTAAAAATCATGTTATATTATCTATTGACACTTATTTTTCAATTAAAAACATGTTTCTAATGATTCCCTTCCCAATCATTCATGATTGGAATGTCGATTTAAGAGAACATCCCAAATTATTAAACAATTTTTTGTGAAATCTATTATATGTTTTAAGATACCATTGTTTTTATAAAATATGTAATTATATTATGAAAATCTTCGTGGATTACATTAGGTTTTATATAAAATATTATTCCTCTTCTATTTTAAATGATCTTTGATATTTTTCTATAAACAACACTAAAATATTGTGAATCTAATGTATCTTAAATACTATTTTACATGATTTAACTTCAATTTGAGGTCACTTATAATGATATATGCATATTATACCATATTAATTATTATGAATTATCAAATTTCATTCCATCATGGAAACATTTATGACACACCCAGTGGATATTATTTATCACATTATTATGATCCACATTTCATTAAATGGGTACCCTAATATTTATTTATGATTGATTGAGTGTTATTCCAAATGTGGAAAACATATTCCTGAACATGTTTTTATAGGTGTTCCCATATAGAACTCTAATTAATTCTCTAATGTTTAGTCTCATGAGATGTTATGTGCAACAGTCTTGGTGGTTAGCCTTGAATCGTTCTCTATGTGCAACGATCTTGGTGGTTATCCTTGTCTCATGATACTCTATGTGAAAAAAATCCTTGGATCATGATAAAGTAATGTTCCATGTTACTAACACATTATTATGATAACATTTTTATGTGATCCCATTCTTTATATGTTATACTTCTATATGATTAATCTTGTTTCTTGCCATTTTATTTCAATATGTCATACCTTCTTTACCAATGTGATAATCTTTATTCATATGCTTATTCTCTTACTAGGATTTTAAGCCCATTAAATTTTACATGATAACCCTAGGTTATCCTATACATATATATGAGCACAATGGAAGTCAGTATCTCAATATGGAGATTAATTACAGTTTCATTAGTGATGGTTAATTATATACCTTTTTCATAAAATGACACTAGAAAATACGATCAATGGATTTTATTTTGATGCTTAATTATGATTATAATCATGTAATGATAGGTGTAGAATGATACAATAACTATATTCTAGAGGTAATAAATTAAATTTAATGAAAAAATTAATTTTTGTATTCAACTATAATTCAAGACTCATGTACGTACATAGTTTAATGGCTATTAAAATATTCTACCCTTTTGGATTTGATTCCTTTTATCTTATGCCAATGTAATTGTAGTACGTACTAGATCTGTGTTTCTGGGGTTGGGGTCACTAAAACACATGAATCTATCTCCAAGATAAACTATTGAAGAATTATACGAGGAGATAACAACACCGATAAACTATTGGTAATATAATTGATTAATACAAAAAAGAAAAAACATATAGGTTAAAAATACATTCCAATCCATAAATGAAGTAACAACCTACAAAAAAATAGAAAAGGAGAAATGTGGGGATATCCAAGAACATCATGTAAATATACAACCATATAACATGTTCAGTGCATCAATGCACCATTATGCTCTGCTGATGACACTATAGAATTGCTTTTGTTTTTTTATAATAAATGACATATTTGGGAAAATCCAATTAATTGGTGAGTATATACAAACCCAATAGTACACCATAATATATAAAAATAACTGATAAATGTGGATAAAATATTCATAAATAACCTTCATAAAATAGTGGTGTACCACTCATCATGAGTTTAGATTATGGGGGAACTGTGCACTTCTGTTAAAATGGGGTTTGACCCCAGTATCTATCTGACTATCTTTCAAGATCTCTTCCATCACCAATATAGAACCTAAACTTGTGTTATTATTATAACATCTACAACTATATCTTATAAGACACTACCAAGAGTACCACCATGTAATATATAGAAAAACACTCAGTATGGAATACTCACGTGTAATAATATGATTCCATGTAAAGGATATATGTAAGGATATGTTATTCAATGGAATTACTTTCCATGTATGAGACATCACATGGCATGTAACCTTTCCACCATACATGGGAATATTATCCCATGTACTTAGAATGGGAAACCACATTACACTACATGACATGTCCACATTGAACCCAATTTGTAAATACTGTTGAGGTTCTCTTCATTTACACATAGAAAGCATCTTTTTTGTCGATATACATATAAAAAATTATTACACATGGACACATAGTGTGTATGCCTAATGAATGTCATGGTAATCTACACATGATAGATGGATTGGTTGTTTATGTACATATAAACAATGTGTATTCTTTCATATATATAATATCATACAACATGGGGTCCTAAGATTTTTCTGAAGGCACATGACTCCACATCCGAGATATGTTTATACTATAGCACCTTCACCCCAGTTAACTAGAGTTGGTGCATTATTACATAACATTGGACTGATTCATGGATTAATGTCAACAAAAGGCCAATAAATTTGTTATCATTGGAAGTACTAGAAATATAATGTAGTATTACATTACATCATGAAATAAAAAAAATTGTGTCCCATTTGAATACACACTCTTATTATTTAGCATATCCTTGAATTTTAATTATAATATACTTCCTCGCATTAGGGAAAAAATAAAACACAGAAATGGGTCAGAATAGATGCTCTATGAGTATAAATATATTGTAGAAACTATCATAAATAAGCACAAACACATACATAAATGTATAAGACTAAGACAAAATCTTTTTAAACATAAACTTCAACATAATATGGCAAGGATAAATCAAAAAACTTCTTATAATTGTTCATATGGATATTCTACTAGTCGAATAATCACATGTAATATCAATAGAAAATTTCATAATTATGAAATGCATAATGTCGGACATCATAACCACATAGTCAAGGCATTGTTTCTTAACTAAAAATAATATTTTTTTCAATGTCTTATTCCAAGACACTAGTTTGTCTCATTAGACCTACCAGTGCATCGAGCAGCTATAGAGGGATCCACTTGTAACATAATAAGTCCAATGCATTCCTCATATGAATAGGTTGAAACATAAAATAAACATTCATATTAAAACTATCACCTGAAATGTTAATATATTAACCATAAACAATGAATGGTATAAAAATAAAACATACACAATAAAACATATCATAAAACATTCAATACAATATGGAAGATTGTATTATAATGAATAAATGTCAAACAAGTGTAAAATCCATCAAAATATGTTGAAAATATTTAACCAAAACTTTTTAAGAGAAATATATCTTTCTATTTGGAAATCATTTAAAAGTAGCATAATATTAAAAGAAAACAATTATTTTGGTAATATATTTTTAAGCTTGTAAGGGAATATCTGAAAGTGTTATAACGGTGTAAAATAGTCACACCCACGGTATATGTTAAAAAAATTCTTACAATAATATGTCAAAATGGTCATAAAGTTCTTTATTTGGAAAGTGAAAAAAGATTCCTTTCAATACCTTTTATAAAATATAAAAAAGGGTATAAATAAATTTTAACCATGCAGTAGTAAATAGTAAAAATGTCCTGAAATAAATTTTTAACAAACATGGATGTGGATGGTAAATAGGTCCCAATAGATACTCGTGTATAAACAACCTCAAACAATAAAGAGATTATAAAATTAACCATTAAATTGTACTTTTCCTTAGTCGATGGTATGTTTACCTCTTGTATAATGTTAAAATAAATTTTATTAAATTTAAAAATAACCACATACATAAATATGATACCATATATGATCTTCTAATATTGGTTTGTTAATGTTATTTTAGTGGTATCATCATATCAGGTGTCAAATAATTCATATTCCTTCATATGATTTGTTATGTAAACAATGTTTTTTATTGATAAAATGTATTTGATTCATATCCAAAATCATATTGAGATCTTAGACATTATTTATGAATCTTAAAATGAAATTTATTATAGAATGGTTATGATGGGAATGAATCTCAGCGCGTTTCTTGGAGACTATAATCCATACGTATGCACAAGTGACAATATCATTGTATTGATGTTGAAATAATCTAATATTGGATAGTATATCATGTTATATTTATTATGAATATCAAACATACTAATTATTATACTCATACAAATAATGATGCGTTGAATAACAAACTACACCACAACGTAGAGACGGTAAGTCGTACGTACTCACGTATGGAGACTTTTTCATTCATTGTATGTATAGAATAATGAATACGGTTGTACCATATTTATAATAAAATAAAATCATGTATAAGTTACTGAATCTATTTTATTGTTATGGAAACAATGAAGAAAGACAAATTGGATGAAGAAAATAACATTGAAAGTGGAGATTAAATTATTACCTCTTCTTCAAGAGCTTCCTTTTGATTTGATAAAAGGGGTCCTTATAATGGATATCGGAACACATTAAGGAATATAGGTTGAATTGAGGGTATTTTTGAGGATATTTGATTAGGGTTTTGGCCGAACCAAATGGATTTGGAGATGTGATTTTGAGTGAATAGGAAGTACCCTTTTATAAGAGAGGTAGGTGCCACTTTAGGAATAACATGAAATATTAATTTATTATATAGTCATATTCTATATCTAATTGCTAAAAAATATTTATTTCAAGGATAAGGTGGGACTAGGTTGAAAACCTATAAACTAATAGGTTATTGGCATGTATAGGACTCCATATTAGCCTTATATTTTATATATAACTCTTAGTTAAATAGTTTATCGTTTAACATGTATTCTTGTATTATTACAATGAATGGTTAATAAACATACTATAAAAATGAAAATATAACCCTAAGTGGTTAATTAATGACATATATATCATTATATGAGTCCTTTGGCCTAGCCTTTGATTTTGAGGAAAATTTTATCGTTTAGTAATATAGTATTTGTTTTAAAATTTTATTTATGTCAATAGTGACAATATTTAGTATTTTGTTTTTGTGAATGTCAACAAAACATGATTAAGTAGAATAAAAAAAATTAAATAAATCATAAAAAGTCATATTTACCTCAAAAATTAGTTTAATTCATCGAATGTATCAATTTACATTTATTTGGATATTTATAATATCAATTATCTTAACCATTCATTAATAAGACAAATATTGTATCATCATTGTGTCGTAAATAATGTTAATTATATAATGTATAAAAATTATAATTAAAAAACTATTTTGTTTGAATGATGTTAAAATTTATAATGAATATTGATAGTCGAATTTATCTTATGTATTACCTTATATTAATAATGTTTTAGTTTTGAAAATTTGAATTCAACAATTTGAACTATTCTTCAAATAAAATAATAACAAATGTCTTATTTCTAATCCAAGTGGATCAAAATGGGACATATATTATTCCTATGGTTCATTTTGTTCAAAAAAAACTTTTCAAATAGAATTAGGCATGTGTTAGGGTAATTATAAAGTCATTTATACCTTTAATTAACCAATGTACTTTTAACCATGGTAAATAAAATTCAAAATTTACTATTAACCAAAACTTATTATAATTCATATATAACCACATATTACTTATTGATGTAAACTGTATCTCTAGGATTTTGGAAATTTAGTTCACTGAAGCGGTAATATTAAATTTTATGCAAATTTGAAAATTTGACGAGAAGGTGGGTAAAATATGTTAAAGTGTTCAATAAAATTTTTTACATCTAATTTTATTATAAAATGAATTCAATAGATTAAATTAAAATTATATAGGTATAGTGTATCTTTTTTGACCTAAAATAAATTTATATAAAATAAATAATCACTTAAATAAATAGTTGGTTAAAAACAATAACACAATGTTTTTCACTATTCATAAAAAATTGAATGTTTTCAGAAAAAATACAAAAAAAATCACCCTATGATAATATTGATATTCTAAATCCAAAAATAAAGTCCATTTTGAAAAATAATGTTTATATAATATAAAAAATTGTGCATTACTATTCATAACGACAAGTTTGATTGGTCGTGGGGTGCTAGAAAACGATGTTGTGTACAACACAAGCTATTTTACTATTCATAGAGAAGCGTATCATAGATGTATGGGGTGTTACATTATTCCCTCCTTAAAAAACATTCATCCTCAATATTTCTAGAATAATGCCGCAAAAAATGAATCAGGTGGTTCTTCATCATAAGTTCCTCGGGCTTCCACGTTTCCTCTTCTAACTAATGGTTCTCCAATGAACTTTTACTAGACGAGTGTTATGGAATCTCAACACATGTACTCTAGTATAAGGAATCTTGATAGGCTCTTCATGAAACTATGGATCCGGTTCCAGTTCTATTTCCTCATAGGTGAGTACATGCATTGTGTCAGGCATGTATTTTCTCAACAGTGATAAGTGGACCACATCATGAACCTCAGAGAGACTTAGAGGAATTCAAAAACGGTAAGTTACAACTCCCATTATTTCAAGAATCTTGAAAGGAATGATTTAACTATGTCTTAATTTACTATTATTTTTGAATCATATAACAACCTTCCATGGTTATACCTTCAAAAATATGTTCATCAACATGAAATTAAAAATTTTTCTTTCAGTTATCAGTATAGATCATTTGCATATATTGATCTGATTTGATGAAGGTTTGGATAATCTTATCCTTTTCCATTGTTTCTTAAACATTTTGTGGGACGATGAGTTTTCTTTCACCGACATCATCCCATGATGTTGGTGTTACACATCTAATTCAATGTAATGCTTCATATGGTGGCATTTGAATACATAAATTGGAGTTATTATTATAAAAAAAATTCTACCAGAGGTAAATACTCATCCCACATACCTTAAAAGGAAATGAGAGAAAGATCTCAACAATTATTCTAAGGTTTTAGTAGTCCATTTTGATTTTCCATCATTTTGATGGTGGTAAGTAGTTCCTAAATGATTTTATGTATATAGGGACTTCTGAATACTTTTTTAGAATCTTTATGTGAAATAGGGATCATGAAAAAAAATAATCAATTGGGGTACTCCATAAAGCCTTAAAACAACATTAATATATAATCTTTCTAAACATTCAAGTGTTAAATATTCTCTTATAGCAGAAAAATGTGATGACTTGGTAAGACGATCAACAATGATTCAAATTCTATCATTCCTTGTCGGATTCTTTTGTAGCCCCATGAAAAAGTACATCGTAATATCACCCCATTTCCACTCAGGTATGGGAAGAGGTTTCATGACTCCTCAAGGATATTTTCTTCCAACCTTCACTTATTGAAAAACCATAAATCTTGAAACATAATCAGCAATCTCCCTCTTCATTTTGTTGCACCAAAATTGTTTCTTATAATCACTATACATATTAGTGCTACCAAGGTGTATAATTAAATTGTAGACATGAAGATTATCCTAAAATTCCCGTTCTAGATTTGGTATGTCATGAACACAAATCATCTTCCAAAATTTCAAAATCCCATCTTCATATATGAAGTCGGTCAATCTCAAATCATTGGCGGCATTAATTTTCTTTTGAAACTCCTCATCATTAGTCTGAGAAATTTTTCTCATTTCAATTAATGATGGATTGGATAGAATTTGAAAATGTATTGATGTTTCACCTTATATGATTATTACCATATCCTTATTTACAAGATCCACGAACATAGGATCCCTTTCAACACTCATCTTGTTCAAAACCACATGATTCTTACTACTCAAAGAAACTGCCACCTTTTTTTCCTCCCCTAGGTAGTAGTGTATAATGGAATCATAATCATTGATTAGTTCAATATATTTCCTTTTCCTCATGTTTAGTTATTTATATGAGAAAATATACTTCAATCTCATTTGATTTGTATATATGTCAAATTTTTTACCAAAGTGATAGTGTCCCCATATCTTCAGAGTAATGATTACAACTACTTTCTCAAGATCATGTGTAGTATAGTTTTTTTTAATGAATTTTTAGCTATCTTTATGAGAAAGAAATAAATCTATCATTCTAGATGAGGAAAAAACCCAGTCCTTTCTTTGAAGCATCACTATAAATACCAAACATGTCATTCCTCGATGGTAGAGTCAAGATAGAAGCATTGAATCATCTTATCATCAGTTCATAAAAAAATTATGCACACTCTTTTGTCCAAACCAATTTAACCTGATTACATGTGATCATTGTTAATGAGTTATCCAATCAGGAAACATTCTGTACGAAATGACAATAATAACCTTCTAATCCAATAAAATTGGGCTCCTCAATTATACTCATTGGTGCTGGCCATTCTAGTATTGCTATTGTCAAAGAAGGATCAACAGAGATTCCATCCTTAGATACAATATGGCCAATAAAAGAAATCGACTGAAGCCAAAATTCACAATTTTTAAACTTCCCAAATAAATCATTTATTTTGAGGGTTTTCAGAATAGTGTGTATGTGATTTTTATGATCACCATATATTTTTGAGTATTCCAAGATATCATCAATGAATACTACTATAATTTCTTCTAGATATTCCTGGAATACACTATTTATTAGATCCATGAAAACGTAGTGTACATTAGTCAGTCCAAAAGTAATTACTGTAAACATGTAATGCCCGTACCTGGTATGAAATTATGTCTTCGGAATGTATTACTTCTTCATGAACAACTAATGATATTGAGATCGAAGGAAAGTCTTTGAAATACATTGAGTTCTAAGATTTTGATCGAGTAAATCATCAATTCAAGGTACGGTATACATGTTCTTTATTGTTATAGCATTGATCTCCATGTATTCAACGCACAAAATCATATATCTATCATTATTATTAGAAAAAATAATATGTTCTCCCCATGGAGAAACACCAGGGTGAATAAATACTTTATCAATCAATTCCTCTAGTTTTTTCTTTAGTTCCACTAATTCCATAGTGTATAATCAATAACGGGTCTTCAATATGGGCCTTGAATATGGAATTAAGTTAGTGGAAAACCCAATTTCTCATTCTAGAGGATGTCCAGGTATATCCTCTAGAAACACATCAACATATTCTTGACTAATAGGTACAACCTCTATTTGAACATTCATCTCCTCACCCATAGTTATTTCACTTCCTTTTGAATTTAGTAAAGATACTAGGGGTGGATCAAGATATGAATCATATTGTTACATTTCCACATTAATGATAAGGTATTTCTTTGACATCATCTTCAAATATTACAACCAAATTGTTCTTACGATAAATTTTCTCATCATGGTCAAAAATCCAATCCATACCATGTATTATATTAAATTCAATCATGTGTATGGAGATATGATCAATAGATAAAGCATATTTATATACCATATCGGTAACTGGTAGAAAAACATTTGTTGTAATGATACTTCCATTAAGAGTTTTGACGAAAAAATACCTTGTTATGTCAAATTGGAAATATCTAATTTTCATAGAAAATTGGGAAGATGTGAAAAATGTGATGATCCAGAATCAAATAATGAATTGGATAAATTTGAGTAAACAGATAAATTACCTTCCACCATGTCATTCAGAGCATCAAACAAAGCAGTTGAGATCACATAAGCTTGGCCTTGCTTCCTTGGCCTTTTGAGGTAATTTTCCTTGACACTTGGACATTCATTTTCATAATTCATCACTTCACTATAATTTTATCATTAAATATTGGAAGTCTCTTTTTTTCTCCTTCAATCATGATCTTTGTGTCCTTTTTACCACAATTTAATAGAATCTCATTCCCTTTAGGAAAGATCCACGGTGTTTCATCCCACATTCACTACATGATGGAAATTTAAATTTTCCCTTATCTGCCTTTTTTATATTTCTAGTTTTTTAGCATATCTCTTCTACAATTTCTTTTCTTTAATGTCACAAGAGTATGAGAATTACTATTCTGTCTTGTAGCACATGAGACTATATCTTCGTACAATTAAATGTATTGTGAGACTAATGCTAGATGGAGAAATGGTTTTAACCCATCTTAGAATCCATAAATCTTACTCCTTGGGTTGTGTAAAGAATCTAATTCATGTCTTGGTATCTTGGTAAAGATAACCTCATACTTTGTGGCATTCTCATACGCCTTTTTTCATTAGAATCAGAAATTGACATTCAATATCCACTCAATGGTCACGAGGATTGTATTTTTCTATGAAAATATATTTATACTCCCTCCATTACATATTTGATAATTCTTAATCATATTTTGTGTTTTGATATAATTAACACCATTTATATTCATAACATAGGAGGTGAAAAACATCCATGACAACTTTTTACCTTTTGTTACTACTCAAGGCATGAAATATTTTCTCTAAGGAACTTATCCATTTCTCAGCTACCAATGGATTGGTAGTCATATATAATGTTTTTGGTCATTTCCTCGTGAATCAGTTTAACATTGGGCCTCCATGTTGTGGATTAGGATGCTCCATACTGGTAAGGTTAACATTCATAACCTGAGTTAATTTTCCAAGTATGGTTATAAGATGTTCAGCACTATTTTCATCACCAGCTCCACTATAATTATCATGAGAAAGAGGGAAATTCTTACATAGATTATGTGTGTTGATATAGTGTAACGCCTCGACCTTAGTTACCCAGAGTCGGTGCATTATTGAATAACTTTGGCATGATCACAAAAGATCATGTCTCGAAAGACCGATTAGTTTATTAGCCTTGGAAACACTAGATACATTCATAAATGTTACATTACATCATAAAGTGAAAAACAACAATAACAGTCTCCATTTTCCACACACCTATAACCTTCAGACTATACCAACATGTCATTCCTAAAATACATCTTCACATCTTGGAAAAATTAAAACATTGAAAGGGGTGAGCTCAGATGCTCAGTAACGATAACAATATATAGCAGAAGCTTTCATAAATAAACATAAACATTTAATGAAATGTATAACTAAACAAAAGCTTTTAAAACACAAACTTCAACATAATCTGGAAAAAGTAAAATTAAATAATACCATTTACTTATTCACATGGATATTCTACTAGTCGAATAATCACATGAAATATCAATAACCACATTCATAATGATGGAATGCATAATGTCGGACTATCATAACCACGTAGATAAGGCCTCGTGCCAAGACTACAAATAAGATTTTGTCAAGTCCTCGTGACAAGACACTTGTTTGTCTCATGAGACTTGCCGATGCATCGAGGAGCTATAACGGGCTCCACCTGTCACTTATTAAGTCCAATTCATTCCTCATATGAATAGGTTTAAACATATCATAAACCATAACATAATCGTATCACATAAAACATGCATAATGGAAACATAACCTTTCCATATTTCAATCACAAGATATCAATACAACACATAGATATAATGAAAACAATTTCAAAACCATTTTCAATACCAAAATGATAGAAAATTAAAACATTGTATTTAATTTTCATTTAAAAAATAGTTATGGCTTGTAGAGGAAGCCGAAACTCAAATAATGGTCACGACGGTGGAGAAGTCGTTATCGCCACATACGTACGACAAGAAAAACATCCCCTTTTTTTCATTTAGTAAAACGCTTCGTATAAAAAGATTCCTTTTGTAAAAGTCAAAGAGGTTTATACAACATATAAAAGAAATTTGACTATAAAAAAAATATGCCTCAACGAATGGAGATTGAGGCGAAGTCCCTTACAAAGATCATTTTTTAAATTAAATAGATATATTATATGTATTCACTATAATTACACATAAAAAAAGTACAAATACAAGATTGTACATAATAATATCATGACATAATTTGAAAGTAGGAGATTGACCCAAATAATGGATATTGGGTTAAGAAGCTCCCTTACCTCGTGTCCGACGTGGCTCGACCGCTCTTTAACCTCCTGAATAATAAACTAGAGTTAATCTATACCTGCATAAGAACCTTTTTCAATTTCATTATTCCTTTTATATCACTTATTATCATGTTGTGAACATTATGTAATTATTTATGTTAATAACGATCATTTTGTCGATCTTAGGTGCTTGAGTCAAAAATAAACTTCTTATAATTACACTTTGTTCATTTGGTAAAATATCCATTATATACATAATTTATTCGTTATTTAGAAATCATATACATCATATATATCCATTATATACATTCATTTATAATATTACATTACATTTAGAGGTATTAAATGAAATGCACTGTTCATGGAGACGGTAAGCCGTACGTACGCATGAACACTACTTTCAGTTTTATTTCATATTTAATGGAATGAAGTTATAATTATATAAAGGTATAATATAATTCCAGTATAATATAATGTATAATACCATTTACTACATCCTTTATACATCCCACATATGGCATTAACGATTCAAATCACTTTTTGGAGGCGGCAGTCCGCAAATCCTAAAATGAAATTATCACATTTACCAATAATGGAAATCGTAACGGTATGCCATAAAAGAAAAATACAGAATCATAAGGAAAACAAAAAAAAATAATATATATCATATATAAAAATAGTTTCATCATCATGGCCACCTTTGAAAGTGTTATATGAGTGTTGAACAATCATCGTTTCGTGAGGCAGATATTTTCCATGCACATAAACAGTATGTTCTTTAGACATTAGATGTAGGTGTGTGTAAGTGTAGCTTGAATAATTATTATAAAAATATCCTAGAATATTGAAGATACTGGTGTTATTACAAAATAAAGGAATAAAAAGAGTTTAAGGGGTTGGAGAAGAAAAATAAAACAAAATAACACAAGGGAAGACATTACCTTAAAATCAGGTAACTCTTTTTTGATTTGAGCCAAAGGATTCCTTTGGAAGAATTATGCCCAAAGGGAGGCTTCTAGGAGTAAGAGAGGGAATTTGAGAGATTATTTGGGCAGAGTTTGTCCAAGCTAAATGGCTTTTACGGTGTGAATAAGGTGGTAGTGGTGGGGGTCTTTTATAGGAGGAGAGGATGGGCACTCTTGGAAAGTCATGAAATATTACATTATTATATAATGAGTTTCGGATTTTAAAGGTCACACACATATATATTTCGAGGATAAAGTGATAAGGGTTCTAAATATACTCATCCAATAAATTTTTGACAAGATTAAGTCATATATTTTACATTATCTTTTCATTTATTTAAATCGTTAATTAATGAGGTAATCACTGCATCTTCATGGTGTCATAAAATATTTAATTTATTTAATGTATAAAAATTATAAAAAAAAATATCATAATGTAGGAAATATTTTTTTATTTCCAATTAATATTTTTAATTGAAAAATACCTTATATAACCCCATGTAATAATTGTTTTAGTAAAACAACTCATGTTTGTGACAATTTTATTTCTTCTTTAAATAAAAAGTAATTAATGTAATTTTCCTACCAAAGTGGCTCCATGGGGTCTCCAAGTTTACCCATGGATTTTATTGGTTTTCCATGACTCATACAATAGGGTTAGGACATGTTTCAAGGTCATTTGATATTATTATAACATTATCTTTACCTTAAATTACACTAATTATCTTTAATCGCGATTAATTAAACTTAAAAGTTACTATTCACCAAAAACTTATTTTAATCCCATTGAACCACATTTTTCTTCCTAATGACAACTATGTAGGTTGGAGTTTTGAAAATTAAATTATAGAAGTGGTAATGTTTCATTTAAACGAAAAATCATTTTTTTAACAACCACTTAGTAGTTTTACTATTCATAAAAAATTGATGTTTTTCAGAACAATTCCAAAATTTCACCCTAAGATATAATTGATATTATAAATTCAAAAATTATGTCTATTTTAAAAAATTCAAAACATATAAGTTTCATTAATTAATTTTATAATTAATTCCCGCAGATAAACAAATAGCGTGTTTTTAAAAACAATATATATCAAAAGATTGACAAATGTCTATGTCTAATTTCGAAGTGAAATTAATCCTAATTACCACCATTGGATAAAAGGGTAAAAATATATTCTTATTATACATTAAAACCACTCAATAGTAAAATTTATCACTATAAATTATTTTGATTAAAAAAGTTGTTTTTAATTATTTTTCACTATTCATAAAAAATTTGAAGTTCTCAGAAAAATACCAAAAATTCAACATAGGCTAATTTCGATATTCCGAATCAAAAAAATGAAGTGCATTTAAAATATAAAATATATATAATTTCAAAAAGTGGTTATTAATATTCGTAATGGCTATTTTGATTGGTCGTGGTGTGTTAGAATCTCGAACATGCGTACAATGCAAGCTATTGCATTATTGAAAGAGAAGCGTATCATGGAAGCTCGAGGTGTTATATTATCCCCTACTTTAATAAATTGTGTCCTCACAATTTGAAATCGTTCTTTGAAAATAAAAGGTTGAAAATAGAAAATACCTTTGCGGAAAACCCACATCGGAAATAATGTTAATAAAAATATAACTTTAAAAGAAAGAAAGAGAAGTACAATGGTCACCCGAGATCTCCCATACTAGGATTCTATGAAAATATTGATATGGAAGAAAAACAAACCATCATGGTCTGATGGAGAGTTGTAGAAAACAGTATTAGGAGAAAGTTAACCACCAGAAAATCACAAACTTGTGATTAGTTAAATGGTCATTGAATCCCCAGTTGGAAAAGTTAACCGGAAATTATTTTGTTTTAAGTTACCTTTTATAATATTGAGGAATTAATTTAGGAGATTTACTATGAATTTAATGGAATATACATACTTGTCATGTAGACTTTCATTCTTTATTAAATTTTTACCACAAACCCATCTTTCACTCTAAAAGGTAATACAACTCAAAATTATTCTATTTATTATAATTGTATAAGGTTCAAAATATTAACACATACCATTTAGATTAGGAAAACTTTTTTATAATAACCAGGGACTTCATGTAGGCTAGTGGTAGGTAATAAAGGCATGTCACACTATGGCTGTGGGTTCGATTCCTGCAGCTTTTCCCGACGCGACAGGTTATCCCACGACCTGCAGGTTTTCCCTTTCCTAAAAATATAGTATTATAATATTCCAAAAGTAATCTTGAGAAATGTTTTAAACTTAAACAATACAATGAAAAGTTCAACTTAATCCATTACAACCTTTACAGTTATCCAAAATACCGCTACCCAGACTTTCTTTAAAAGGTCTCTAAATTCCAAAATCAATTATAACATCAGATTCCCCAAACAAAGTAAAGTTTCTCTTATTGTCACATACTAAAAATATGATTACCATAATCGTATTAAATCATTAATGAAATTAAAAAGTACTAAAGTACAATACTTATATATATCACATTATTCTTATAACTAGAATAAAATCCTTGAGTCCAAAAGCACCAATACATTAATTATTCCACTTCAACTATAGTAACAACATAAGATTTCCTTGATCCCTTTGCCTTTTCTGAGGTAAGTTTCCCTAATGCTTAGGACATTCATTTTCATAATGCCCCATTTCCCTACAATTATAGAATTCAACATTGATAGACTCTTTCTTTCACTTACAATCACGTGCCTGGGGACCTTTTTCTCCACATTTATAACAAACTCTTACTTTTAGGCAACTACCAGGGTGATTCTTCACACAATTATCACATAATAGATAATCCTTGTTTCCCTTTTTCCCTTTATCTACCTCTTGTTCCACCGTTCTCTTCTTCTCTTGCATTACTTTATTATCATAAGATTTAGAAAATTCCTTTTTTGTCTTGATAGCACATGAGACAATATCTTCGTACGATGAGAAAGTTTGTGAGTCTAATGCTAGAAGGAGAAATTGTTTTAACCCATAAATGAAATGATCAATCTTACTTCTTGGGTTACTTATATAATCTACAGCATACCTCGCTAACCTTGTAATGTTAGCCTCATACTTTGCGACATTCTCATCCCCCTTCTGCCTCACACTCAGAAATTGCCTTTCCATATCTTCTCAATGGTCATATGGAATGTATTTTTCTAAGAATATTTCCTTAAACTCCATCCATTACATACTTGATACTTCTTTATCTTCCTTTGTGTTTTGAATATGTGACCATCGTTGATCGGCATCTCTAGTGAGGCAGTAGACTTCCCTGACAACCTTCTCCCTTTTGCTACTCCCCAAGGCGTGGAATATTTTCTATAAGGAGTTTATCCATTGCTCACCTACTAATAGATTTGTACCCCCATTAAATGTTGGCGGTTTTGCCTCATGAAGCAGTCTAACATTGATCTTCCACGTTGCGGATCAGGGTTCTCCATACGAGTAAGGTTATTATTCATAACATGAGTGAGTTATCCCAGTATGGTAATAAGTTGATCAGCACCAGTTGTATCTTCATCTCCACAATAATTATCTTGAGTAGGAGGGAAATCCCTACATGGAGTGCGTGCATTGATATGGTTTCCATTCCTCCCACTATGCGCCACTTCTAAAAAATTTCATAAACTAGATTAGTTTATGAATTAAAATACGTAATTCCATACTTGAAAAACACTTAACATAAATTGAACTATTTAGGGATATAATCCATAATCATAAAAAAAATTTCTTTGAGGAAGTATATAATCATAAACCTTCATAGTCGTTTGAAAAGAAAATTAGAATTATGCTAAGCATATCCCCCGGGAGTGTCATAACCAATTGTGAAACAAGGCCCATTGTCGTGCACCAGTTCCCGTTCGAGTCTAGCTTAAAGCGGTGTTTTTGGGTTTTACCCCTAGGTACATCTGTGCTAGAGACGCCTCTACCTACTCGTATCTAGACAGGGATGTATTGCTCAGAAAACTCACAAAATCACTATAATTCCAAAATTCTAGGAAGTTTTTCTATACTAATCTGCAAAGCCTGTCTTTGAGCTATGTGCTCTAATCAGAGTTTATCTAAATCTAGCTTCCAAGGTTAGTACAAAACTGCCTCTGATACCAACTGTAACGCCCCGACCCCAGTTACCCAGAGTCGGTGCATTATTGCACAACATTTTCATGATCACAAAAGATCATGTCTCGAAACACCGATCAGTTTAGTAGGCTTGGAAACACTAGACACATTAATAAATGTTACATTACATCATAAAGTGAAAAACTACAATAACAGTCTCCATTTTCCACAACTATATCCCCTTCAGTCTATCCCAGAAGCTCATTACTAAAATACATATTCACATCCTGGAGAAATTAAAACATTGAAAGGGGTGAGCTCAGATGCTCAGTAAGGATAATAATATATTGGAAGCTTTCATAAATAAACATAAAAATTTAAGGCAATGTATAACTAAACAAAATCCTTTTAAACATTAACTTCAACATAATATGGATAAAGTAAAATGAAATAATGCCATTTACTTATTCACATGGATATTCTACTGGTTGAATAATCACATTCAATATCAATAACCACTTTCATAATGATGGAATGCATAATGACAGACTATCATAACCACGTAGCCAATGCCTCGTGCCAAGACTACAAATAATATTTTGTCAAGGCCTCGTGCCAAGACACTAGTTTGTCTCATGAGACCTGCCGATGCATCGAGGAGCTATAGCGGGATCCACCCGTCACTTATTAAGTCCAATTCATTCCACATATGAATAGGTTCATACATATCATAAATCATAACATAATCGTATCACATAAAACATGCATAAAGGAAACATAACATTTCCACATTTCAGTCACAAGATATCAATACAGCACATTAGTATAATAAAAACACTTTCAAAACCATTTTCAATACCATAATGAATGAAAATTAAATCATTGTATTTACTTTTCATTTAAAAAAATGTTATGGCTTGTAGAGGAAGCCGAAAGTGAAATAATGGTCACGACGGCAGAGAAGGCGTTGTCACCGCATACGTACGAAAAGAAAAACAACCCCTTTTTTCATTTAGTAAAATGCTTCTTATAAAAAGATTCCTTTTGTAAAATTCAAAGGTGTTTATACACCGTATTAAAGAAATTTGAGTATAAAACAAAATATGCCTCAATGAATGGAGATTGAGACGAAGTACCTTAAAAAGATCATTTTTTGAATAAAATAGATCTATTATGTGTATTCAATATAATTACACATCAAAAAAGTACATATACAAGATAGGACATAATAATATCATCACATAATTTGAAAGTAGGAGATTGACCCAAATAATGGAAATTGGGTTAAGAAGTTCTGTTACCTCATGTCCGAATTGACTCGACCGCACTTTAACCTCCGGAATAATAAACTAGAGTTAATATCTAACTTCTTAAGAATATTTTTCAAGTTCATTATTCCTTATATATCACTTATTACCATGTTATGAACATTATGTAATTATTTCAGTTAATAAAGGTCGTTTTGTCGATCTTAGGTGCTTGAGTAAAAATAATCTTCTTATAATTACACTTTGTTCATGTGGTAAAATATAAATTATATCCATAATTATATTCATGATTTAGATATCATATAAATCATATATATCCACTATATACATTCATTTATAATATTACATAACATTTAGGGGTAAGGAATGATATGCACCGTTCATGGAGATGGTAAGCCGTACGTACGCATGAACGCTACATTCATTTCTATTTAATATTTAATGGAATGAAGTTATAATTATATAAAGGTATAATATAATTATAGTATTATATAATGTATTATACCATTTACTCCATCCTTTATACATCCCACATATGGCATTAACGATTCAAATCAATTTGAGGGGGCGGTAGTCCGCACTTCCTAAAATGAAATTATCGCGTTTACGCATAATGGAAATCGTAAAGGTATGCCATAAATGAAAAATACAGAATCATAAGGAAAAAAATAACATAATATATATCATATATAAAAATACGGTCATCATAATGGTCACCTTGGATGGTGTTATATGAGTGTTGAACAATCATCATTTCGTGAGGCCGAAATTCTCCATCCACAGAAACAATATGTTCTTTAACCATTAGATGTAGGTGTGTGTAAGTGTAGCTCGAATCCTTATTATAACAAAATCCTAGTATATTTAAGATACTGGTGTTGTTACAAAATAAAGGAATAAAAAAATTTTAAGGGGTTGGAGAAGCAAAATAAAACAAAATAACATAAGAGAAGACATTACCTTAAAATCGGGTAACTCTTTTTTGATTTAAGACAAAGGCTTCCTTGGGAAGTATTCTGCCCAAAGTGAGGCTTCTAGGAGTAATAGAGGGATGTTGAGAGAGTATTGGGGTAGAGTTTGGCCGAGATAAAAGGCTTTGACGGTGTGAATAAGGTTGTAGTGGTGGGGGCCTTTTATAAGAGGAGAGGAGGGGCACTCTTGGAAAGTTAGGAAATGTTACTTTATTTTATAATGATTTTCGGATTTTAAAGGTACCACGCTTAAATATTTAGAGGATAAAGTGATAAGGGTTTGAAATATAATCATCCAATAGGTTTTTGACCAGTGTAAGTCTTAGATTTTACATTATCTTTTCATTTTATTTAAATCGTTATTTAATGAGTTAATCGCTGCATCATCCTGGTGTCATAAAATATATAATTTATTTAATGTCTAAAAATTATAAACAAATATCATGATGTCGGAAATATTTTTGGTTTTCCAATGAATATTTTTAGTCGAAAATTTACCTTATATAACCCCATGTAATAATTTTTTTAGTAAAAGAACTCATGTTTGTGACAATTTTATTTTTACTTTAAATAAAAAGTTATTAATGTCAATTTCCTACCAATGTGGCTCCATGGGGTCCCCAAGTTGACCCATGGATTGTATTGGTCGGAAATGACTCATCCAATAGGGGTAGGACATATGTCAAGATCATTTGATATTATTATAACATTATATTTACCTTAAATTACACTAATTTCCTTTAATCGCGATTAATTATACTTAAAAGTTACTATTCACAAAAAATTATTTTAATCCCATTGAACCACATTTTACTTCCTAATGAAAACCCGGTATGTCGGATTTTTGAAAATAAAATCACATAAGTGGTAATGTTTCATTTAAACGGAAAATTTGTTTTTTTAACTACCACTTAGTGGTTTCACTATTGATCATAAATTGATGTTTTTGAGAACAATGCCAAAATTTCACCCTAAGCTATAATTGATATTCCAAATTCAAAATTGATTTATATTTTAAAAAATTCCAAACATATAAGTTGCATTAATTAATTTTATAATTAATTTCCGTTGTCACAACAAATAGCGTGTTTTAAAGAAACAATATATAACAAAAGATTGACAATTGTTAATGTCCAATTTCAAAGTGAAATTAATTCTAATAACCACCATAGGATAAAATTGTAAAAATATATTCCAATTATACTTTAAAACGACTAAATATTATAATTTATCACTATAAATTATTTTGATTAGAAAAGTTGTTTTTATGTAATTTTCACTATTCATAAAAAATTGGAAGTACTCAGAAAAATACAAAATTTCAACATAGGCTAATTTCGATATTCCAAATCAAAAAATGAAGTTCATTTTGAAATATAAAATATATATAATTTAAAAAATTTGGTATTACTATTCATAATGGCTATTTTGATTGGTCGCGGTGTGTTAGAATCTCGAACTTGCGTACAGTACAAGATATTGAATTATTGAAAGAGAAGCGTCTCGTGGAAGCTCGGGGTGTTACATATAGTTTCCATTATTTCCACTAGGAACCATTTATAAACAATGGCACACACTAGATTAGTTTATTAATCAAAATACATAATTCCAAAAAAGTAAAATACCTAACATATATTGAATAATTTATGCATATAATCTATAATCATAAAAATGTTTTCTTTGAGGAAGTATTTACTCATAAATAAATCATAGTGTCTTGTAAAGAAAATGTGAATTATCTTATGTATATCCCCCAGGACCATCATAACCAAGAGTGTAGCAACACCTGTTTTCGTGTACCAGGATTCCCAGGGTCATGCCTGAAACTCTTTGTCAAAGTTTTCACTCATATGTATATTTGTGCCAAAGATGCCTATAAATGCTCATATCCAGAAAGGGATGTATTTCTTGTAAAACATACCAAATATCTATATTTCCAAAATTCTAGGAAGTTTTTCTATACGAATCCTCATATATTATCTTAGGGAAATGTTCTCTAATCATAGTTTTTCAAAATCTAGTTTCCACTGATCAATATAGTAGCATTGGATGTACTAGATATATATAAGAGTTTTACATTACATTATGAAATAGAAAAACAAAATTTTTTCCCCTTTAAAAACACACTCATATCCTTTATCACATCCCTGCAGGTTAATCATAATATAATTCACTACATCCGATGAAAAATAAATCATAGAATTTGGTTAGCTGAGATTCTAAGTAAGGATAATAATATAGAAGTAACTATCATAAATAAGCATAAAAATTTAATTTAATGAATAAGTCTAAAACAAAAGACTTTTAATCTTAAACTTCTAAATAATATGGATATGATAAATTAATTAATTCCATTTACTTATTCACATAGATTTTCTACTAGTCAAATAATCACATGTAATATCAATAACCAATTTCATAATAATGTAATGCATAATGTCGAACATCCTAACCACATAGTCAAAGTCTCATTCCAAGACTACAAATAAGATTATTTCAAGGCATTGTTCCAAGACACTAGTGTGTCCCACAAGACCTACAGAATCATCGAGGAGCTATAGAGGGCTCCACACGTCACTTACTATGTCCAATGCTTTCCTCATATGAAAAGGTTTATACATAACATAAACATTTATATAAACACTATCATACACAATGTAAATTCATTAAAAATAAACCTTGAATGGTTTAAAAATGAAACATCCACATTTAGACATATCATAAAACCTTAAATACAATATGGAATATTGTATCATAATGAATCAACCTCAAACTAGTGTAAAATTCATCAAAGTATGTTGACATAGATGAAGTCAAAACTATTTGTGAGAAATATCTCTTTCAATTTCATAATCATTTAAAATTCACATAATTATAAAATAAAACATGTATTTTTGAAGTATTATTATTATAATTTAATGGAATATTAAAAGGTGTTATAATGATAGAAAATTGACACAGTTACCGTATAAGTTAAAAAAGGTTCTTACCAAAATTTGTCCAAAAGGACATAAAGTACCCTATTTGGCAAGCGACAAAAAGATTCATTTCAATCCATTTTATAAAAATTAATACATGGGTATAAATAAAATTAACACCTAGTTTATAAAATAGTAAAAAAAATTGAAATACATATTCATTAAACATGGATATGGATGATAAATAGGTCCCAGTAGATACTCATGTATAAACAACCTTGGATAATAAAGAGATTTTAAAATTAAACCTTACCTTATACCTTTCCATAGTAAAGGGTAGTTTAACCTCTTTTATAATGGTGAAATAATTTATATTAAATTTTACAAGAACCACATATATAAATATGATATCATATATGATCTTATAAAATTGTTTTTTAATGATATTTCAGTGGTATCATTATTTTGTGTGTTAACTGACTCATTTTTATTTATATGTTTTGTTTTGTATGTCATCTTATTTATAGATAGGATGTATTTATTTAATATCCATAATGATATTTTGTTCATAAAAATTATTTTTTTATCCTAAAAGGAAATTTATTCTTTAATGGTTATGTTGGTAAATTAATCTCATCAAGTTCGTGGATAGGGTAATCTATACGTATGCACATGTGAAAATATCATCTATTTTTGGTTAAAAAACATGTAATCGTATGGTATATAAAATATAAAAAATTATTAACATGTTATATTTATTATTAACTTCAAATATACTAATCATGAAACCAATCCATGTAATTAAGTGTTGAATAAAAAACTACACCACGGCATGGAGATGGTAAACCGTACGTATACACGTATGGTGACCTTTTCATTCCTAGGATGGATTGAATAATGAATTTGATTATATAATATTTATAATAACATCATAGTATGTATAAGGTACTAGATATATTTTTTTGGTATGTAAACAACAAAGAAAGAGGAAGTGGAAGAAGAAAATAACTTTGAAATAGGTGATGAAATTATTAGCTCAGCTTCAGATGATTCCTTTTGATTTGATCAAAAGGGATTTGTGGGATGGATTTATAATAAAATTCACTGCTCTAAAATTAAGTTAGGGTATTTGGTAGGATATTGGAGTAGGGTTTGTCTGAAATAAATGGCTTTGGAGGTGTGATTTTGAGAGAAGTGGAAGTACCCTTTTTTAAGAGAGGTGAGGGTAAGTTTAGGAAATACATAAAAGATTAATTTTTTATACAATAATATTCAGTTGATAATAGCCCAAAAGGACTTATGTTGATGATAATATATGGAGGGGTTGGAAGCCTCTCATCCAATAGTTTTTAGATAGGTTCAGTTCACCATATTAACCTTATCTTTTAAATATAACTCTTAGTTTAATAGTTTAACTTTTACCATGTATTCTTGTATTATTATTATAAATGATTAATAAACATACTATTACAAGCTAAAAGAACCCCAAGTGGTTAATTAATGACATATTTATCATTATATGAGTACTTTTTCTGATCCATAGATTTTTTGGAATGTTATATCATTTAATAATATAGTATTTGTTTAAAAACTCATTTATTACAATTTTGAGAGTACTTAGTATTTGGTTTTTGTAAAAGCCAAAAAAACATTATCATTTAGAAAAAAATAAAACAAATCAATACTAACAGGTCAAATTGAACTATTAAATTAGTTTTATGCATCAAAAGTCTCAATTTAAATTTATTTGGATATTTATAATATCAATTATTTTAATATTTCATTAATAAGGTAATTACTACATCATCATTGAGCCATATATAAATTTCATTATATGATGTATAAATATTATAAAGAAAATAAAATTATGTTAGAAATATTTTTATATTTATAAAGAATATATTTATTCTAATTTATCTTATGTATAACACTATATTAAAAAGGTTTTAGTTAGGAATATTTTTATTTAGCAATTTTAACTCTTTTTTAAATTAAATTATATTAAATGATCTATTTTAATCCATGTGGATAAAAGAGGTTCATATTTTATTCATAAGGCGTATTTTGGTAGAAAAACACTTATCCAATACAATTAGGACATGTGTTAGGGTAATTATAATATCAATTTTACCTTTAATTACCTAATTTACTTTTAATTGTGGTAAATAAAATTCAAAATTTACTATTCACCAATAAATTATTTTCATCCTATTAAAAAAATTACTTACTGATGTCAACCATGTATCATAGATTTTTTATATTAAATTCACATAAGCCGTAAAATTACGTTTTATGAAAAAGTTTAAATGTTCATATAAGTTGGGTAAGAGACGTTAGAATGTTCAATAAAATATTATAAATCTAATTTTATTATAAAATGAATTAAATGAATTAATTTTACCTTATATAGGTATTATGTATATATTTTGACTGAATATTAATTTAAATGAAATAAATAATTACTTATATAAAAATAAGATTAAAAACAATAACGTAGTATTTTTCACTATTCTTAAAAAATAGAATGTTTTCAGAGAAATACCAAAAAGTAACCCTGAGCCAATTTTGATATTACGAATAAAAAAAATCAAGTCCATTTTGAAAAATAAAATTTATAAAATTTCAAAAAGCGGGCATTGCTATCATAAAGGCTAGTATGATTAGATGTGGTGTGCTAGAACTCACTGTTGTGTACATCGCAAGATATTGTATTAATAAAAGAGAAGTGTATTGTGGAAGCTTAGTGTGTTACACACAAGACATATAGGCCTGAAAATATTACATGTTTTCATTAACTCGTCCCAAACCCTAACCCTTGAAAGACCCAAAATTACATAGCTTGTGTTCCTATAGGAAACAAAACACATAATCTATATTTTGTCAATATTTTTTGCATTGCATGGATTGTAGTTCCACATTCTCCACATCCATCCATTATTTTTTTATCACCCAAATCCAAAAAAAACTATGGAAACACCTCAATCAATTTATTCACAATCATCTGATGGTGGAAATGAGAAATATGTCATCCTATAAAAAATTTTCAACCATAGTATAATATATCCATATATTAAATTAATGAATAAATCACTCTCATAATGAAACAGACCATGATCCATACACAAAAATCTAATCCATACATAATTCATGAAACATCCACAAATATGGTGTTTTGATCGGTGCCAAATCTACATAGAAAATGTTGACCCCTGACCTGGTGGTCTAACTAAATAGAATGTGAATAATAGTGGGGGGAAATGAACAAAAAATTATGTGAATCCACCATTGGATGTTGCAATGTAAAAAATTATAACATAATGAGAAAACTAAGGGGTGAAATAATGTATAAAATTTATAGTTAAACTAAATCAATATTTTTTTCTTTTCTGAGATCATGTGAGAAATTAAAATCATCATAATAATGAATAATGATAACAAATATTTTTTTAATCATAATAAAATGGGAGGAAATAAAAAAATGTGAGACCAACATCAATTAGATAAGGATTTGTGGTTAATAGTGAATCCAATATTGATGAAGAATAAGATCTATAATGTTCTTTATCTATCTCATTAGTCCCCTCCTTCTATGTCGTCGTCGATCATGAATCTAAAAATTACAATATGTAACTCTCTCACCTCATCTAATTTTAAAACAAATATGCATGTAACATTAGAAAAACAACATAATGAAGTATTTATATTGTATTTGAGGTTTTTTGTAATTAAATAATTATATTAAAATAAAGTAATTAATGAACATAACAAACTCCATAATGAATTCATCAAAAAAATGTCACGTAATTTCCAAAATCTGGTCATTCCTATGGTAAACCCCACATTCTAGAATCATTATTGGTCTCAAATGTTTTATATGAGGTCCCAGTCGGCTTAAAAACAAGTTATACTATAATGAAATTCACATGTTCCTTAAAATATATACATATTTTTTAAATATTAATTCTTCGGTCTTTAAAAAACAAAACACCATTCCATATACAGAAAAAAATCAATATATATAAACATAATTGTTAAATAGGGTAATAAAAAATTTGTTACATTATCCCACTCTTCATGATTTCTTGTGGATAATATTGATCTATACAAAAAAGGCCAGGTAGTAATTATACACATTCCTCTCACATTACCAAGATCCCTCTTTCATGATCACGTGCTATAAAATTACATGTACCAATGGGATTACACATCAATGAAGTAACCTCTCCAACCAATACTCTATCAGTATTGTGTACTCCACAATGGTGGGTTTATAATTTATGTTAATCTCTCTCAAGTAAATAACTTACATAGGTTAATGCATGTATATACTCAATATTAACATGTAGAAGAAGTAATTAACTTGGTCTAACTATGGGGGAAATTACATGTTACATACAACTTCACCAACCCTATTATGGATCTGAACAATCTGGATAAATTTCATGAATAGACTTCTACACCAGTCAAACATCTTCAATCATCATTGTATGGAGACTCTCATCAAAGCATGGACTCACTATTATAAACATAAACTGATATGATAGCAACATGAACAACATTTATTTCATATATACTATATTCTCATACTCCCATTGAACACATATATATTCTCCATCATTTTATACACCATCTTTAGACCAACAACAGATGCCTCACCATTGTAATTCCAATAGATGGATTACCATAATTGTTTCTCATACATGGAATAAAAAGGATTCAATCTAATTATTGAATGATACCTATTATTATAAGAATAATATACCAATTTAATGTGATCCTCAATACTCCAACTAAAGTCTAATTCATATGCCCTCAACATATCGTCCAATAGTGGTATAGTCCACTATATTCTTCTATCCATTTGTGGGTGAAAAGATTATCTCAACGTTAACTATGTCTAAAAATTATCATGAAACTATCTCCAAAATTGTGGATTGAACCAATAATTATCGATTTAGACCATCATCATGGGTACCCAATGACGATGGATGATAACCCACTTGTACAACGACTCCAAAAACATACCCAAAACTACTATCTAGTGGAAAGAAAGTGTATCAAATTAATAAGTCATTCAATTATCACTTTGATAACTTTATAGCATACCACTATATATTGAAACCCCATAAAATATTATATGGTATTATATCCCACATGCAATACATTATTCCTATAGGGTATTTTAAAACTAATATAACCCAATCCTTCACCTATAACTACTAAATTTTGAGACATAAAGAGGAATACATTTTGATGGTCTAGGTTATTCAATCCCACCAAAACTGCCACCAAAGGTACATGTAAATAATTTCAAAATTGAGATGTAGATCCAATGGGGACATGTTAATCTCCCTCATAACCTTCTCTCACAACACGATAATATAAACCACCCATCCAAGGAAAAGGATAAAGTGTTACCCTCCTTCAGAAAATACAATTTATGCATATCATTTAGATATTTGCGCACATAGAACCCCAGAGTTGATGTCTCTAAAATTATCCTCTTCCACATGTTTAATAATAGGATAATTCACCACTATAAATTAAATAAAAATGTCACCACTCTCTTGTACCATTGATATTATAAATGAATCCATCTACTTAGATTCCTCCTCTACCAAAGCGAGAAGATGAATTATTGGTGAGAGAATATTCAACCATGTTTCTCTATCAAGTAGAATATATTTTCATGAATTAGTTATTCAATATAGTATCCAAACAGAAACTGTGTTTTATATTAAGATATATCTTAATTACAATAAACCTAAAAATATAGTGGTCTCCATGAAACACATAATGATAGCTTAGAAAATTATTCATTGGTATCACTACAGAAATTACAATCACATCCAACTCTACGTCATTAGCCAAAAATTATTCTCATGGAGTTTCAAATAACATGAAGAATATGTGACTAATTATTACCAATACATCGACAAAAAAATTATCAAAAATATATAGAAATCACAAAAACTATACACATTATGCCCTCCTCTTGTAGTCTAGATATAGAATCTCTATTAACTTGTAACCTCAATTCCTAAAAGGCTCTCTAAAACCTCTAAATTTAGGTTAATGGATACCCCTTTAATCTGAAGTAAATTAATTGGGTTCTAATACTATTGAATTCTACCAAAAATCATCTAGTAACCCACCATCTATGAAAAATCATCACCTCTATCATGCTTTAGTGTGTGTCTCAAGGAAAAACTAAATAAATCATTACTATGTCCATATATATACCACCCTAAACGATTAAATTAAATAAAAAGAAAACCATAGTAGTTTTAAACTAAGAATTATGGATATTACCAATATTATGGTACTCTTATAGTATGATTATGGAAAATCTGAAATTTCCAAATATACCCCTCCTTTGATATAGTGTATATGGGAATATCTTTACAGAAGACCACCAAAAATTGGTCAACATATGGATTTTAGATCCTTTAATAATAACAAAGAATAATGTAGGGGAATTCATTACATTTAATGACATCAATAAAACCCATAGTTTTCATAGAGACATCACAATTCAATCATGATGATATCTTGATCATAAATACTCTATTGGTCGATGTTGGACAATATATCGATCTTCGAGAACAAAATCTCAACTCTAATCATTTCATAATGGACATAAATTTTCATCATATAGAACTTATTGTTTATTGTTACATTATTTAGACGATTGTTATAAAAACCCATTTGGATCCGATAGATATTTTTAACAAACAAAAAAAGACCTTCCTATAGCGACACACTTGGTCAGATTAATTATTTCTCTTGATGGGCCTCAAATTTCACCCTAATCATTCGAGTACTGATATGGGAAATTAGATATGAAGTAAAAGATACCAGTATGATCTAGTAGTTTAAATAAAAAATATAGTCTATATACCAAATTGTAAGTGGTCCCACAAAATTATTGAGGATGAAATCTATATGGTCCTCCCCTACTATTTGATTTTAGACACTAGAAGATCCTCTAGTGCTAAGGGATAAACATACAATCTAATGGGTGATAATTTACAAAATAATGATTAAAATACATACCTTATTAACCATGAGATCCCCCTTTCAAAGAAAAGTGATGCTTGTGGAATTTGTTTAAGGTATCTATCTTACCTTATATAATATTCAATCCAGGAATTAATCATGGAAAACAAGTCCATACCCAAGATGAAGCCATTGAGATTAATCAAGTTAGCCAGGAGATGTATTGAGAATCCATCTATAGTGAAAACTAACTCACAATATGGTTATATATGGGATATTAATGATTCAATATATATATATGAACATCTAGCCATAGTTCCTGGCCTAAAGTCTCAAACATATGTTTCTACTCTCATAGAGGGGACACAATTATTAATGAAAGAATTTCAAATATTACTTAATCTATTTGATAAAGTGTATAAATCAAAGGGATCGTACCCTAAATAATATAATGAATAGGGCAGTTATATAACTTTATATCCTAGAGCTTTTAATGACCCCAAAATTGAGAACCTTGATAATAGTGTTAGAAACCTATTTGTAGTTGTCGGAGTACATCACAGTTTCATCCTCCACCAACAAATCCTCCCTCTAGAGCTGCATCGACTCATTTTCTAGTGTCGCCTCCCTGAGAATACCATGACCACAGATGGGATATCCCTAATCATGATGTTGTATCTATTTCATTGGTCCAACCAATTCATTTATTCCAAATTAATCTTGACAAGTCATGAAATCATGATCCCTGTGACCTGACCCATCACAAGTTTAGCATTTCTCCTCTCCAATCTAACCAGTTCCCTTTTTGAGGAATGAGATACATGACCATGTTCTAGATTATAGGAATGATAAGGTCACAAGTTCTATGAACATTATGAAATATATCATCTAGAAGTTATTGATGACATAACCCCATGATGTCCAATACCAACTCCAACTACCTTGTGTCATTCATATATCAAGATTTCAGTAACTAGATCCCTCTCCATCACCCAAGAATATGTATTAATTCATATGGGGAAAAATATTTCAGGGAAATCTGTTAGAATGACTTTATATGATATTATCTCATATATTAAAATATTTGACACCTATTTGATGAGAAATTCATGAGGTCAGTGAACCTTGTAGTTTACTCAACAACTATTATATAACATTTCTATAGTTTGAGAATCTCCCAAATATATATAGGGTTAAATAGATAGGGTAATTACTCATAGATAAACATATAACAGAGGTCATTTTGATATTATCATCACAACATGACTCGTTCATAATAGACTCTACTAGTTCTATGTTGAAACATGAAAATGATTGGCTAAATTCACCACAATTGGATCTACTCTGGTCTTATCCAGAATGGAGTATCAAACCACTGATTGAATCTAATAAAATAATGTTATAGGATCTAGATAGCCACAAAATCTTGGTGGTATCTATCCTAAGAACTATTGTAGAATAAAATTCATATATGTATCATTAGAATTACCAACTTGAACTATCCACTTCTCAATTATATTTGGAACAACTCATTTCCCTCTTAGAGGAAAAATCATTTCCAAAATTTTTTATAGAATTATAATTGAATTAAATTATTCTTATTGTAATAATTAAATTCAATGAAATGTAATCCATATTTGGAATCATAATGTTTGATACTATATAATTAAGTTAGATTAATTTTTGGTCAAATTGAAAAGTAAAAATTGTGAGAATAAATTATTGTGGTTGTAGATAAAATAAGTATACCAGGGGTAAACCTATGATGATAAGGATTAAAATGACATACCAACATGTCCAATTCATATATCCTATCCATATTTCTTTCTTATAATATATAATTATTGTTAATGAGCTATTCTAGAGTGGTTTGGAATGTAAAATGTGTCAATAATAAATTATTTTATAAATTTCCAATTGTTTCCTCCTTCATTATAGTAGGAAAGTACCTCATAAAACTTATTCAAAAAAATCTATCCATTTTTATCTGGCAGAACCTAGAAACATATCATCCAAATATACTTATAAATATTCTATAGGTTTTGGTCTTCACAAAATACCAACAATAGGGTAAATAAGAATATATCCAAATGAGATTTTTTCTATGTGAATTTAATAGTCTTAATGAACTTATTTCTCAGTGTTATATAAATTGTTCAATTCTAAAATAAATAATCTAAAAAATCATGCTAGTATATCAAATTAGATTATATAATATTATTTTTATGGAATAAATGTATTTGTATCCTTATACATCTAATGGGGATCAAATACATCGCGCGTGTGTATAATGAACAACCACATCACAAACAGATATAATTTTCTACCCATCACTAACCCCCATTGATTGTAATATGGATGGAAATAATGAATTTATATGATAGATATAAAAATAAATTGATTTTTTTAATTTAATATACATTCGAATTCCTTACCCATTCACCCATTAAGGGAATCATATTTTCATTCATGAATACAGACAACCTACAACCTCCACAAAGAGATGTGATTCTTTTTCCATATATGACATTCAATAATGGGTCTAAAAATATATATAATGAGAAAATATGATATATATAATTATTATAATAATATATATAGAGTTATATCATATGATCAAGAACCATGTCTTTAATAACAAAACCTGGATGAGAAAACAAGCCAATTAACACCCAAAACATTGAAGTTAAGGAACGATTTTGAACCAAGAAATGGTACAACGTGATAAGAGGATCATATATTATATATAAATATCAAAGTGGTTTATTATTAATTAATAAAATTCTTAAAAGTATTATAAATTATGGTAAATAATTTTCAACTATTCGAAAGTGTGATTAATGATATTTGGTATCAATTTCCATTCTATTAGGACATAATTGTTATGGTGATCCTATTCAAATATATATAGTGTATATAATATAGAATTAATCTATTTAACATGAATATACTTATATTAAGTATGAATTGTTTTTAAATTAATTAATATTATTTTAATGTTTGTAATATCATGGATAACAATGAGGTAATAATCAATTTTACAGTCTCAATTTATTCTGGGACTCCATTTATTATAATAGTATGAATAATATCATTTATCCTTCATAGGGTTGAATAATTATATTATCCATGGTAAATTTATGCCCTTTCTATATTCTCCTATAATAGTTTCTCTCTTGAAGTCTTGAATAATGAAATCAAATTTTTTAATGAGAAATTATTTTATTTCCTTTAAAATAAAATATATTTTTCATCCATGTCAAATTTTTCCAAATAAGCTATTTGAAAAAATATATTTAATAATTGTTTTTATGAAGGGTAATTTATTTTAATTGTGTCTTATAAAAAGAGATTTAAATGAGTCAGTAATCTATTATTAAAAGATGAAATTTTAATAAAAATTCACCTGGAATGTCTTTCTAATATATAATATGAAAAAAAACACCCCCACCACCATAAAAAATAAATGGAATGTATAATCATTAACTTGTTTTCAATGGGTTTTTAATGAAAACAATTTTATAAAATATTATTTTAATATTTCACATATTTTCCCTTTATTCTTTCAATGGATATGATTTTATTTTAAAAAACATATATTCATGATGAAATAATAGTCACCTATCATATCGTAATTTATTTTTTTATTTTTATCATTACAATAAATAAATAATTTTCCTATGAAAATATTCATTAGGAATTAAATTTTTATTAAATTTTCATATTATTTGTATCTTCGATATGATTATTTCCCAATCAATATAAAATTATTAGATATGGTGCTTACATTTAATCTTATTCGATTAATTGGGGAAATAAAAATAAATATTTATTCACCACTTAGTATGGATATTTATTAATAATGAATATTATTGATGAAATAAATTTATTATTTGATACATGTGTAATTATTTGAAAATTCAATGATTGATGGGACCAAAAATTATTAACCCTGTCAAAGAGTCAACATGTCACATGAGGCAAATCAGTCGAAAAAATTAAATGAGGTTTGACCATTGTTTTAAACCTTCATCTGAAAGGTCTTGATAGTATATGCATTATGATATTGGAGATCATTATGTATGAAATTAATCATTTACGTAATTATGAATTTAGTTATTATTTTTGGTATGATTATTTCATTGATATTATCAATGAACCCATATTGTTCAACTGTTATTGATTAATTTTCATGTGGTTTAAATTATTTAACCTGTCATAATGATTATACTTGATCTAATTGTGATACCAATGTTACTAATTTAATGAAATGTGTGTTCAGTTATACACCATTACATAT
The DNA here is from genome assembly GCA_963277665.1 of Viscum album. Taxonomy (NCBI): domain Eukaryota; kingdom Viridiplantae; phylum Streptophyta; class Magnoliopsida; order Santalales; family Viscaceae; genus Viscum; species Viscum album. Next base: position 879,305,198 of record OY728129.1, on the reverse strand, counting down.
TTATTATAAATTATTGATTCATGATATATTCCACTATATGTAACTCAAATTGACAATTTGAGCTAACCATTATATTTATTCCTTTCAATAAAATAAGAAGAAGAATTATTTCAATGAATTAATGGATACGAATTTTTTTCTATTAATATCTTTTATTCTATATTACTAATGTAAAATGAGTATCATGTATGTTTCTAATTTTAAAAGAACTATAAAAATGGTCCTTCCTTTGAAATGTTACTCCTTGTATCCATGCCACTGTAATAAATTAACCTTCATCTATATGTTAATGGCCTCAAGGTTGTTAAAATTTGTAAATGTAAATTTTTGGTAGACACCATAGGGAATATATTAAGGAAAACATATATTATGAAACAAAAATCTATGAATGTATTTGAAGAAATTTAAAAAAGAACAAATCATTTATTGGTTAAGATAGAGATTATATGGTTTTAATAGAAGTATATCGTTTTATAAATAGTTCAAGTGGATGTGGTTTTGGCACTGATCTATATGTGGGTATTAACATGTAATGGAGTTAGTCAAGTATATCATGGCCATTTTTCTACAGAATGGTGAGTGTTCCCCTACTAGAGGCCTAGTTTGGATTTCTTAGTGATATATGTAATATAAATCATCTTTTATTAATTAAAATTTATGAATGATTTACAAATAATGATATTTCAAAATAAAACATGATTATAATTATGAAACTGACATTGCATAAATTTCTAATTATTGCTATGTGGTAAAATATATTTATAACTCTTGATTGTGATTTTAAATTAAAATTTTCATAATCTAATCCAGTATATACAATTTTTTAAATGGATCATTGAAGAAAAAATGGAATCAACAATAATGGTCAATATAATGATTTCTCGGCTAATAAATCCAAATGAACTATTAATTATAAAAATAAGATCATTTATAATTATTTTAAGAATAATTATATCATGAAAAAAATAACATTTCCTGAATGGAGAAACCACTTATCCGACTTTATAATTATCTTATAATGGACCATTTAATTAGATAGAATCTCTCATCCTATAGTGGTACTACTAATATAGTGGTAGTTGTGAAATGGATTAAGCCCCTTGAGAATATATTTACGGCTTTTATATGAAATGAAAATGAAAATATTACACTAGAAGTTGATTTTTCAATGGTAATGCAGATCAATGGAGTTCATTCATCAAGAATAATATAGAGTCAGATGAAATCTAACACATGAAATAGTAATCCTATGAAAATCATTCTTAGTGAAATATTTTTCCAATGAAAAATGAAATTAAATGAAGAGAATGATATTTATATCGAAGAAAATGGTCGCAAAATGTGTGATAGAGTATGAGAAAATAATTAAAAAAAATACTAAGGTATGATACAAATTAAATATTCAATACTGAATATAATATTGAAAATTTCATTTGATGTTTTAGGTTAATTCTTTTATGTAAACTAATCTATAAAAATTCAGTTATATTATGAAAAAAATAAATGTCCCATTAAAATAGATAATTTATTTGAAAGATTTCATAAATTCAAGCGTAGTCAGTAGAAGAATATTTCATTTGAACACCAAGAAAAAATTAATGAATCAAATAAAAAGAATATGATAATTGAATTCAATCAAGTGAAAATTGTGTACTGATACATCTTATAAAACTCTTAATAGACATGGCATTTTGTTACAACTGTGTCGATAATTTTCATTTCTCTCGTGAATTTAATGGGAATAATAAAATAATATATTTCTAGTTCTCCATCTATAAAAAATGGGGAATTATTAACCCTAATTCCCTAAACATAAAGGGAAGATACAATAGAATACAACAAGGGAAAATCCCCAAAAAAATCAATATCAATATTTTGGGTATGATGTGGTAATGATTTCATGGATGGTACATTAATCATAGAATCAATAGCAGTTATTCAATTTATTTGATTCTGTATATTTATACTCCTTTAAATCATCCATGTTTTTTCAAAAAATTACATCAATCCCTCCAGGTTTAATAATGGAGTTGTTATTCAAAACTCATAGTGGGAGTCTCAATATAATAAGGATAAATTAGGGAGTCCCCCGTTATATCAAAAAAGTCATTTCATTTATAGAATTTTTTTACAAACTTTGTTTTTACATCTATATAATACTTTCTATATAATATATTTAAAAAATATTTGTGAACAATGTTATTGAAAATATAAGGAAATTAAATATTTCAATAAAGGAGAATAATTCCTTATCCTTAGATAAGATATGTAATTGTGTGATTCTTTTATATATCAACCTATAATATTATTAAGAATGATTCTCTAGGGAAAGTGTAAGGATAAAATATTTTTATAGAGAAGGTAAAACTCAAATTGAAATTTTAATATTGTACGTGAATATTATGATGTATTTCATGTGGAATTACCTATACATCCATTAGATCTTTATATTGAGTTTTCCATTGATTAAGTCCTTGATGAAAGGATAATATCAAATAGTTCATATAGACTAACCCATGTTGAATTTATATACTTGAAGAAAAAACTAGAACAGTTGTCTGATAATTGAGTTACTCACATTAGTGTTTCACGATTTGTCGACTATTATATATTCATTAAGAATATAAGTGAATAAATTAGGTTATTAATTGATTATAGGTAAATTATTTATATTTAAATAATAAACCTTTATAATCCACAACATATTGAAAACATATTCGATTGAAATCCCAATGTTCCTTATTATTCAATAATTCACCTTCATTTGGGATTTCATCAATTATTAGTATTGAAGGATTCCATTTTGAGACAAAATTCAAAATGTGGTATTTTCCATAAGATGTTTCTTTAATTGTAGTTGGATTGATTAATGTACCATCTATTTTTATGGACATAAGAAATAGATTATTATTTGATTTTATAGGATTTTGATATGGTATTTATTCATTATATCATAATGATTTCTAAATGGTATAAGGTCAATGAGAATCACTTGAAGATCATTCATGATACTATTAGATGAAAATAGATTTATATTGGGGATTTAGTATGTGTGATTTAAGTATTTAGGAATATTATTTCATTGGAAATATTTTATGTATATATAGAATATATATAGATTCTATGAATAAAAATGCTGTCTGAGAATGTCCTATAACAACAAACATAATTGTGATTCATTTTTTCATTGGTTTGGAAGGTTACAATCAAACATTCAATAATATTTGTCCATATAGGATACCATGTTAATAATGAATACACACAATGGTGATATTCTCATTTGGTAAAATGGAATGTGAAGTATATTATGATTAATTTATGGGGATATTGGTCAATGATCCATTTTTTACTTTACCATCATGAAATGATTGGTTTGGGAAATATAGTGACGCATCAAAGAAATGATTGGGTTGTGTATATAAAGAAAATGGTAATGTTATTACATATACATGAATAAATTTAGTGATTAATTAATTGAAAAATAAAACCCATGATCTACAGTTGGATTATATAATCATTTCGTTGATCATATTGAGATAATATAATATTGATGATAGATATGATATATACATAGACCATAAGAGGAAAAATAATTTTTTTAACAAATGATCTCAATATGTTGTAAAGGTGATGCCTAGAGTTATATGAGGATAATTATTTCACAATACATATCCATAAAGATAATAAAATTAGTTAATATATGCATTAATCATGAAGGGTATTTGTGTTCTGACCAAAATGAGGTTTTAATGGATTCCCATGTTCTTGAAAATAGTACATATATATATAAATATTCCTGTCAAAGTCGAGATATTATAATTTTTCAAATTAATGTTAAATAATAATTAAATGAAATGATAATTATTTTGTGACATAATGAGATTAATTGTTAAAATGAAATTAAATGTATTCATGATAATAAATTACAGACCGCATTTGTAAATATGGTGTTCTAAAAATTAAAGAGATAGTATAAATTCAATCTATAATGTATTTAAAGTGAGAATTTTAGTATGATGTTGTTAAATCATATTTATCTATACACTATGGCACTCTCAATATGTACTTGGATTTGATGGAAAATTTTAGATGGGATATCATAAATTGGGAAATTTCCTGTTATGTGTACATATGTTTGGTTTGTTAACAAGTGAAATTTGAGACAAAAATATCCTAGAGATTCAATAAATATCATTCTATTCCTTTCTGGAAATGGGATATAATTAGTTTTAAATTTTTCATAAGATTAACCACGATTGCATGAAGAAACAATTAAATAAGTGTTACTGTTGATCACCTAACCAAGTCTATATAGTTCCTCACTATAAGAGAAGATTTACATGTTGAAAACCTCAAATGTATGTATATTAATAGTTTTTTCTTGCTTCATGGAGAAACTTTTTTGAATTTGTGGGATGATGATCCTTATTTATGACTAATTTTATTGAGGAATATTTCAAAGAATCATGATACTGAGTTTCATTTGAGCACTTACTACTATACTAAAACTGATAGATAGTCAAAAACTACTTTTAAAATAACGGATGATATGTTGGGGGTCATTATACCTTCACATTAATAGAAATTGGGATCAGTATTCACATTTTGTTTAGTTTTCCTAGCACAATAGTTTCTATTCAATTATTCAAAATACACAGTAAGAAGCATTATCGGTAAGAAATATCAAACTTTATGTTTTTGGGATTATGATGGTGAACGGAATAATGTACGACTATAACTTTTTGAAGTGAAAATTGTAATTGTAAAATCAATTAAAACTCATATCAAATTAACATAATGATAAAAAAACATATTCCAAAATTAGTGGAAGGGTTTGTAATTTCATGTGAGAGAACAAATTTTTATTAAATTACCTTCAATTAAATGATTAATAAGGTTTTCTATGAATGGAAATATGAGCCCCTGATACATTATTCCCATTGAAATACTTATAAAATGGAGATGTGGAATATATGTTGGAAGTGGGACCATCAGTCTCTATGTTTCATTATGTGATACATATATCCTTATTATGAAAGTATATTCTTATCCCACTTCATGTGATCACTTTATATGAAATAGATTTGGAGAATCATATATCATTATGCGAAAATCCCTTCAATATTATTTTGATTATATAGCATGTATTGAGAAATCAAATAACTCAAATAGTAATGTTACATTAGAGAAATAATAAAATAGATGAAGGAACATGAAAACTAGAGTATGTTATGAATAAAAAAACCTTCTTTTATGTAAAATAAAATATCCATGAAATTTATGTTGTATGGAATAATGTAAAACCCTGACACGTTATGATATATTAACTTTAAAATAAATTTAATCTCTTTGATAAAATATGATTCAGGAAACCTTAATCCTCAAATATTGTAAGTGAATGTTACTTTTTAATAAACCTAAAATATATTGCACATGTCATTATTTTATGGGATAGAAATTCATAATTGATAGGATTAATATAAATGTTCAACTTACTTGGTCAATATTAGCACAAAATAGCATTTTTATGTTTTCTATTAAAAAAAAGATTGTATGATCAACTAAAAATTTAGTATTTAACTGTTCATACATTTAAATATAATAATGTGATATAATATTTCCAATTTAACGTTACTTAAAAATATATTTTATGGAAATAATAATAATATCATCACATGTTAATATGTATTGTGTACCATCTCCATGAAGGACTACGATTCACTTTGTATGTACACAATTCAAGAATTAAAAAAATATATATATTGGGTAAATACATTCTTTAAAAAATTATTATCATTATATAGATGACATATTTATAACTTATTTTCATAAACCAAAATGCTCCTGATAAAAAAAGTTTGATCAACAAAGGAAATTAACACCCAAAACAACCAAATATTTTCCTCAAATGGGTTTAAAATGTCATATAAGGATGATATATAATATTAGAAATATGAATATTGTTCAATTAAAAATTAAAAACGAGATTTAAATAATTATACATGATTTTAGTGAACATTCAACTAATATAAAGCATGAGGTAATTATTTTTATCTCAAATTCATTTCTAGAAAGACATATTTTGCATGTTGAGAATATTCAATTTTTGGCATTTTATATAATACCAGTTTGATATATGTTACACTAATAGCTATCTATTATCGTTGGATAATTTTTATATTGATTTTTATTAATTCATATGGTTACGATTTGAATGTTACAAAATTTTAATGATTCTATTTTATAATCTTACTTTCTTGGTGGGTTACTTTTATTCACATTGATGTAATATTATAATTTATAGTTAATATGAACCAATAATTTTCAAAAACAATTTAAATTTAAATATATTATTTATTTTATCATGTAATTTATTCTATTAATTTAAATAAATATAATTAATGTTTTATATAGAGATAGATTTTATCTATCCTTAAATTGGATATTTTTTTCTTCAATATAAATATTTTCTATAATTGTTTTTAAAAAGACCTTTTATGTTATATAATTATTATTTAATGAAATATTATTTTTTACATTATTCTAAAAATATATTTTAAGGAATCATTCTACTATTTCAAAATATGATGTTTATAACAGAAAGAAAAAAATTCCCTTTTTAATGCAAACGACAATAAAAGACTTTCCTATCTCACAATTATATTTTTGAAATTTTTATTCATTAAAAAATCATAAAAATTTTATCCTATAATAATCTTATAAGAAATATTCATTAAATATTAAGAATCCATTTCCTTTCATATTCATAATTATATATTTCTTTTAAATAAAAACCAATATTCCCAATGCACTAATGGAAACCTCTCATCTCATTATTTTTCTGGGATTATTAATATTATTATGAGTCAATAACTTTAATGTGATTATATTTCATTGGGAATTAAATTTATATAAAATATATATATATACATTTTAGGATTGATATGATTAATTCTTAATCTGTATACCATTTGAATATACAATGATTACTATCAATGTTATTTGATTAACTAAAAAATATTGATAAATCCAAACACTTTATTCAATATATATATTTCATGAAAATAAATATTAATGATGAATTAATTAAATTACTGAATATTTGAGAAATTAATTGGACATGATGTTATTGGTTATATACAAAATTAAATTGCCCCACAACATATTGATTGGCATCATGAGACCAATTAGTTGTCAAAAATAAACAGGTCTTTACCGATATATTTAATCTCTATTGTAAATGGGCATAAATGTATAGATTTCTTGATTTATAAGAACATGTCCTCTGAAATTAATCATTTACTCTATTATTAATACATTAATTATTATCCATGTGGTTGTTTGTTTGATATTACTCATAGAACCATTTTTCACTCATGACATTGATTAAATGGAATGATATTGTGTTATTTTCTTACCAGTATTTATTTTTCCTTTTCTAATTATGATATTAAATTGTTTGATTAAATGGAATATGTGTAATTTTATTTTCCATTCCATGTTGGTTACACCATCATTAATATTGATATTTTATAATATATGTAACCTTTACTATGTTTTTTAGAACTCCTATATTTTTATTCATTTTCCTTTGATCTGTAGAATAATTCATTGAGTGATTTAAAGTATACTAAGTATTTTCCATTACTAGGGTTCATTATGTATTGAAAATGTAATATAGGTATCAAGAGTGTATCTCTTTCTCCATTAAATCTAAATTCATTGGTCTGTTGGGATTTTTCCATTTTTATCATTTTCATTGTAATAATGTAACAACTGGATATGACCTACATGGGTAGGGTTTGTTAAAATATAATTTGGTTGATCATATGAATATTATGAAATATTTGAAGGCTTTATTTACTATTTATATTAAGTGATTAGGTTATAAAGAATGAGAAAACAAAATGTAATTTTGAAACACTAATGATATATGTCAAACTAAAAGAATAAGATAAAACATGATAGTGTCTAAGAGTTAGAAATTTATTGGATAAATTAAAAAAATTATATTATTCCCATATTCTGTTAATCATTCACCACTTATGGTAAAATATTATTGGTTTTATGAATGGTGAGTTCCCAATGGAATTATTTTAATGATGTGTTTATTTTAAAAAATGTGTACCTTTATAATGAGAAAGCTATTGGGTTAAGTAATGGAGTAAGAAATATAATGATTATTCAAAATTAATTAAAAAAATTGTCATTATATATGATTCTATAGGTTATATTAATTGAAACCAACAATTATATAAGGATATGGTTGCTTTTATATTTGGGTGACAAATATGATGAAGGGAAAATGTAATATATCAATCTTGTAAAAAATATTGTAACATGTGACCAAAGTATTTTATCAATTGAAAAATAAAAAAATTTCTGTGATTATGGATTAGAAATCCTGACAACTATTTGAAAATATTGAAAAATAAATCAATAAAAAAAATAGAATGTATTAATTTCATAACAAATACACAATCCACATATAAATGATTTGTATGTATGGAGTTTCAGAATCAAGAAAGTTGATTCCATTATATTGGAAAACAAATTCTGATAGGAATCTATGACCACACAGACAATTGTAATAAGGGAAATCATATACAATAGCAACTAGTAACATGAGTTAAATGAATGATGTAGAGTAGAGATCATATTTCACCCACTTAATTTCTATTATTATTTAATTTTTGTCCTATTGAGCTCACTCTAATGTACCTAGAATGACTAAAATGTACATCAAATAATGCCCAAGATGAATATATGTTGAGTGATTATAAAAATGTGATATTAGTATAGTTATTATATATCATGATTATTTTTATATGACAGTGATTCATGAAAATAATAATATTCACCATGTTGAATCATTTAATCTATTTTTTTAATTAGAATAGTTATCTACCAAGTAGGAAAAATGAAATTATAAAATATAGAAGTATAATATTAATATTAACCTATAATAGATAATCAATTTAATGTTGATTTTGAGGAAAATTTAGGATAAAATTACATAACGTGAGTTTTGATACTAAATAATGATAGAATTTTGAGCACAATTGGTTAGTAAATAACACAATAGTATGGTTAATGAAATACCAAGGAAAAAGATACGTTGAGTAAGTGTATAAGGTTTATAATTATCCAAATAAATATATCCATATTTATGTCAATCGTTTTTATTTACATATCAATTTTCTTTGGTATATAATAAATTAAATTTTCAGGATATAATATATTTAAGGTGGATTTTATTTCTCTATAACATTTTTAAGAATAATATTTTTAAAAAATCATTATATATGTAAATATTAAATTTCATTTATCGTATGAACTCTAAATTGATAAGAGAATAACATATATAAAATAGGAAATAAATTTACAACACATCATTAATTCATAAGTGGAACATTACAAAAGAAGTCACATAAATCAATGTATTTCACACTATATATCATCATTCACCCTAGATGAATATGTCCATTAAATGTGAATAAATAATTTTTAGATAAAATAATGAAAAGAATAAAATATTACTAACTAATAAATCCAATGGATCATCATCATCCTTCAGGATAAATAATAACCCGAAAAACATGTAATCAATAAGCTCAAAATGAAAGTAGAAAAAATTATCCCTTATATATGACATGGAATAATCTTATGATGAGTGACGTGAAATTGGAATAAATTAATGATTTAGTGATTCTATATAAATATAAATATATATATATATATATATATGATCTTTGGACATTATAAATATTATGGATGGAAATATAATTATTGTAAATATTTCAGTTGAGAATAGTTTCATTGGATATTCACATATCTAGTGGGTATACTAAACATATTTATACCTAGTAATAATTAGAGATTAATATAACTCAAAATGAAATAATGAAATAATAATGAAATATAATAAATATATTTGGGCTTGGCCCGGGTTACATTTGGGGGTCTTCACCACGGGATTGGGTGTCGTGGACGTCGGCTTGTGGCAGTTCAACTGTCAGGTTGGGCATGGCCTGGGTTACTAGGATGGAGATGCCATCAAACTTGGGCGGCATGGTCACAGGGACACGAGGTGTCATATGTGTTGATGGCTTAGTTACTATTTTGGTGATTACCGCTCACTCAGAACATTGAGTATTATGCACACAGAGATACTCCATGATGAGGTGGTTTTGACCAATCGTGTCTGTAGAGGCCCCCATAGTTGCTGTTAGGTATTTTGGTTGGGGGTGCTTATTGTAGAAAGCCACATGGGAATTGAGGAGCCTTCAGGGGATAGAATTTAGACAATTGGGTTGGGGTTGAGGCTCACCATGATTTGAGGGAAGTCATCAATGTTCCTCTAGATTATCCTGGGGTGTGCCTTCGGGACGTCGGTACTTCAGAAACGATTTTTCAGGAGGCACATGGTGCTAGGTTACTATTATTGGGAGTGACTTCAGGATGTCGTTAATTGAGACACGCGGTGTCAGGAGGCCCATGTTGTCAGGTTACATGGCAGAGATTCCAGTGTTGGATGATGTAGGTGACACTCCATGGTGGTTGCAGAGCACAAGAAGAGTTGCTGTTTATTTGTGCATTGTACTGCTTACAAATCTCCTTACACTTCCATGACTGCTGAAACACATATATTTGGTACGCACCGTTGGGTGGAATCCTACTGAGATTTGTCTCACACCTTGCACAGGACCTTCGTGACATGTGCAGACATTGTTGATTTACATGAAGGAAGGAGGCCATCTTTAGTAGGTGGGTTATGCTAGTTGTTTTATGGAGATGGTATGGATGATGAATTCATACCAAGCTAGGGTTACTTGGTTTTGTTTTCCTTTCATTATCGACTTGCTTAATTTATTATGAAGAAACTATTGGTTAGTCATTGGCCCCGTTATAAATTGATATTTATGACTTTCTATGGATGCATGTTGGTTGTTTATAGGAGTAGTTGCTTGTGATATCCAGTATGTAGTTATGTTTACATTCTGCTACTATTTTTCATATTTGTTGCTTCCACACTGCGGGTCTAGTTTGAGTCTGTTGAGTCTTTCATTCTGCTGTATATTTATTTTTATACTCAGACTAGTACCCTTATTTTGATCCTTCGAGAGGGTATAGCCTCTGCACTATACCAAACAGACCCTCACTATAAGTCGGCGGCGTTTGGCGTTTGAGGAGGTGCACCTAAGGTAGTAAGACCCGACCCATTTTCTACTGTTCGGGTGGCTGGCCGGGTCCAAGTCATTGCAAAGTTGTATCAGAGGTGTTCTAGACAAGGGTTTAGTATTAGTGTTTTTTTGGGTAATAATGAGATTGATACTTCACTTTTTATTTTTGCTTGTTTTACTATTTGGGATATGGTAGACTGGAGATAAGATGTTACTGGAACTGGGTTTCAAGCTTGTTCCTGGGTGCCTGAAGCCCTAGGTACAAGGGATGGACCAAGTTTCCATGTTTGGGAATTATTGTTTTGATTTTTACTCAGATTACGGTTTATATGATTTCCACCTCGGTGGCTCACTTGATGTGTGATGTTCTTGATTGTGATATGTGGCCCTTAACGTGGTGCGGTAAGGGAGAATAAGACCTTGGCCCTGTATGGAAAGTCTATTTTTCGTGGCTTTTGACAAGAACTATTTAGGGTATTTCAATTTCATAACTGCACATATGCTCTGTGAAATGACAATACCATGTAAATATAATGAATTTCAATTCTTTGTGTGCTTATAAAATGTGAATTGGTGAAATTACTGATTTAATTTCTTTGTTATTTGCAATGTTATGTGCAATGATTTAAATATCTATTGAATTTCATGTTGCAGGATATTTGGGTATGTCTCTTATGAGAGCAGGAAGGTACTATGGATGAGGTAGTGTAACTGTCAGGATTGGCTGACTCGGTCATCGGTTTGAGGAAACATGAGTTGTCAGGACGGGCATGGCCCATGGTACTTTTGATACTTTGATATGTTTAGGGCGTGTAAGGAGGCCATGAGGCTGGGATGCCATGGGGCATGGGTTGTGGTGAGGGGGAGTATGAATAGTGTGTATGCACTGCCTTTTACTGCTTTCCTTATCTAGGTAGAATATATTGTTATATATATATATATGGGTTGTCTGACCATTTATGATATTCAGCGAGTTCCTTTTTGGGTGTCTCAGATGGAGGTTCAGACAAGTGAGGATACAGTGCCGCTGGTGTAGGAACAGGTGCATCATTCGGTGCATGCATAGCTTGAGCCGTAGGTACAGGCTCAGGGACCAGAGCAGGTTCAGGATCCAGTGCAGGAAGGTCAGCATCCGGGCTTGGCATTGTTCGGGTCGTGGCTCAATGAGCAGCTATGAGTGAGCCTGGTACGCGTCTTGCAGGGGATCGATAAAGGTGTGCAGGGTACAGAGCCATCTATGGCGCATCTGATGCGGGAGTTCCAGTCGCAGAACCCGCCGCTTTTTCAATGTGATGGTGGTCCGCAGGCAGCTGAGAACTGGATAGAGAGTATGCAGATGATATTGGAGTAGCTCGAGATGCCTCCAGGGTGGAGGGTCAAGCTAGCGACGTACATGCTGAGAGGACTGGTGATGCGTTGGTGGGACATTCAGGTTCAGGATCGTAGGCACGGGGGACTAGCATGATAGAATTTCAAGGACATGATCTTTGTGCACTACTACCTAGAGACACTGAGGGTAGAGAGAGCTCGGGAGATCTTGATTCTTGAGCAGGGCAACATGTCTTTCATGGACTACGCATCTACATTCACAGAGCTGTATCACTTTTCACTTGGTATGGTAAGCGATGACGCGGCTAGGGTGAGGTGCTTCGAGGATGGCTTACGACACACCATTCGGGTCTAGGTGAACATCATCAGGCTAGTTTACTTCTCCTATGTGGTGAATTAGGCCCTCACAGCTAAGAGAATTGATAGTTAGAAGTATCGTTTGGGAAGGGCGATAGCTTCAGGTGATTGTTCAGACAACATGAAGCAAGGAGGAGATGAGTTCCATTAGGGTAGTCAGACTAGGGATTCAACTAGACCACCTCGTGGTAGTTCTTCGGTGATTTTCATTCAGTGTGGACAACTCGTACATGTTCAGTCTCAGTGCGATAGGGCTCCGAAGGAGTTCCGGGCATGTGGACAGGACGAACATCTGGAGAGGTTTTGTCGGGATCCTTCTCAGATAGCTGACAGGAAGGGCCGATGACAGATAGTAGCATTTGGAGTTGGTTCAGGTTCAGTACCCGGAGAGGGTAGTCGAGGTTCAATTGTGCACGGAGATCGTGACAGAGACGGTGGGTCCCAGCTGAGGGGTCAGTGGCCAATGCCTGAACTAGCACCGTAGGGAGGTCAGGCATCAGGCAGTCGTCCTTTAGGCTAGGTGCACACCATGGAGCTTCCAGAGGCTGAGCAGGATGGTGAGCCGACGACTTTTAGAGGTACACTGTGGTGTGGTCGTGATCTCCATGTTTTGTTTCTGGCATGTCTGGTAGAGGCGTGTCTGTTTTGACTGCACATGGTGCATAGGATCTATGTGGACTGACTAGATGCTATTCAATGGGATTGGCACAATATCTTATGCGTGATATAGTCTATATATATGTGTATGAGATGCGTGGCATCGATGATGCGGGTTACATGAGGTGTCGTGGGCACCAGGGCATCGAGGATGCAAGTTACTTGAGGTTCCAGGAACTAGGACCTCATAAAGGCGGACACTATTGCGGTATGGAATACGTTGGGTGTCGAGAATGATATAGGAGCGCCAATTTGGCGCAGGGGTGACGATGCATCATGGAAGGACTATGCGTCCAGAAAAAAGGTTAGTAAACATTGGTTGCTTTGATTTTAGTTGGGTTGAGACCAGGTTAGGCAATTCCTAAGGTGGGGAGCCCCTTGATAACTTTAGACGGAACCATTGAGACCGGGGAAGTCCAGGTTACTTTGATCGGGGTGGTATATACAGTGGCATCTCCGGGATTTTTCTGATAGATCGGGATGAGCTATGTTATGGTGGGGAGATTTTATGAACCCTATTTTTTAGAACGTGTCAAAATCCCGACCCTATTTGAATTTCTGACTAGTTTTTGAAAAACTGGAGAAAATGGGAAGTTTATAGAAATTTCCGGACTACACACCGTGTACTTTTAAGTACAAAATATGTATATGTTAAGTGACTGTAGGCCATGTTCTCACCAATTACATGTCGTGCGATCACCGTGTAGAAATTTCATACTACACAGCATGAGATTTTAAATATGTCGTGTACCCCCAACTATGTGTGACCATACATGGGGTGTAGTCCTGGTGGCCGGGTAGAACTAGGTACATGACTGGTTCCCCTTGAACAAGTAGTGTAGTCTAGCTATATATGAGGGATATACATTGCGTGTAGGTATGTCTGTGAAGAAGAGAATAGAAAAAAGTACATGCAGTGTACCCATAGGTACATGACGTGTACTCATGTCAGCAGGTCTAGAATGTAAGGCGGAGGAATTCGGACATCTTATGAATAGTTAAAAAACCAACACAGCATGTAGTCATGAAGTACACGTCGTGTCCTTTCTTTTTTTCATTAAAACGGGTATTAGCCTCGTATTGAGGCAGAACCTCAATTTTGTCGCCTGGTTTCACGAACCTAGCTGGCCAGAGTTTTTTTCTTCTCCTGATAGTCCGTCCGAGACCCGATTCGAACTCCGATTGATTCATTGTAACCCCTTCTGAAAGGCCTTGATTCCACATGGGCCATTTTGTTTGATTTTTGTTTTAGAAAGAGTTATAGGGGTTTGAGCGGCTTTTAATCTTTTGTAGATTTACCTCATTTTAGACCGAATTGGAGGTAGTTACCGGAGGTGTAGCATTGTATGAGTCTCAGGTAGGTGGTTCATACCTCATTTTATGTACTCTAGGTTGTTTGGGTGACGCGGCCTTCGGCGGGTTTTTGTGTATTTTGAGCGGGACTCATTTTATCTTCTGTTTCATATTGAATTTCTTGTTAGACCTATGGGATGCCTTTGGGTATGCCCTGTTACCAGTTTTCATGAGCGGGGCCGGGTGAGGGGTCGTTGCTCATCGGGGCATTTTGGCCGTGAAATGCTAGAATTGTTTTAATTGAAATATTAATGAATTAAACTGTTAAATTTAATTTATTAAGACTGATATAAGTTGTTATAGGTAATCAAGACCTTAGTGTTGTTGTTAGATACCTGTTGGGATGGGGAAATTCAACTATTTAAATTTTTTTGCCTGTTATGATTTCTTTTGGAATTTCATATATATGCAATTAATTAATTGTACATGCTAGACAACTTGGGTTGTGTTGGGCTTGGCCCAGTTACGCTTGAGTGATGTTGATCACAGGTTGGGCTTGGCCCGGGCTACATTAGGTGGGTTTTACCATGGGATTGGGCATCATGGATGTTGGCTTGAGTCTGTAGAACTGTCAGGTTGAGCATGACCTGGGTTACTAGGATGGAGATGCCATCAAAAAAGAGCGGCATGGTCTCAAGGACATGAGGTGTCAGATGTGTTGGTGGCTTATGTACTATATTGGTGATTACCTCTCACCCGGGAATTTGAGTAGTTTTCACACAGAGATACTCCGTGATGAGGTGTTTTTGACCAATCATATGGGTAGTGACCCACGTAGTTGTAGTTAGGTATTTTGGTATGGGGTGCTTTCCGTATAAAGGCATGAGGGAGGTGTGGAGCCTTAAGGAGATAGAAATTAGACTCTCAGGTTGGTGGTTGAGGCTCGCCGTGATTAGAGGGCGGACATTGTTGTTTATTTGGGTTATTCTTGTTCGTGCCTTCGGGACGTCGGTACTTGAGACACGAGGTGTCAGGAGGCACATGGTGCTGGGTTACTATTATTGGGCGTTCCTTTGGGATATGGGTACTTGAGACAAGAGGTGTTAGGGGGCGCATGTTGTCGGGTTACATGGCATAGATTTTGGCATTGACCAAAGCAGGCGACACTCCGTGGAGGCTGCTGAGCACTAGAGGAGTTAGTGTTTATTTGTGCATTGTACTACTTATAGTTTTCCTTACACTTGCATGATGGCTTAAACACATATATTTGGTACAAACAGTTGGGTGGTATCTTACTGAGATTTTTCTCACACCCTAAACGGGCACTTCGGGACGCGTGTAGACTTTATGGATTTACCTGCAAGAAAGAGGCCAGCTTCAAGAACTAGGATTCATTAGTTGTTGCATAGAGATGGTACAGACCATGAAGTCATACCTAACTGGGGTTACTTGGTTTTTTTCCATTCTTTATCATCATTATTACATTATTATGAAGAAACTGTTGGTTAGCCATTGTCACAATTGTAAATTGATATGTATGACTTTCTATAGATGCATGTTGGTTGTTTATAGTAGTAGATTCCTGTGATATTCAGAATGTTGTTCTGTTTACTTTCTACTGTTGTTGTTCTTATGTATTGCTTCTGCTCGGCGAGTCAAGTTTAAGTCTGCTATGTCTTTCATTCCACTACATATTTATTTTTATATACCGAATAATACTATTATTTTGATCCTCTGAGAGGGCATAACCTCCCCAATATAGCTAATAGACCCTTGCTACTAGTCGGTAACATTTGGGAATCGGGGAGGTGCGCCTAAGGTAGAAAAACCCGACCCATTTGGCACAGTTTGGGTGGCTAGCTGGGTCTAGGTCATTACTTCAATGAACTTATCCAAAATATACTATATCCTATACATTATTCCCCAATTTTTTTGATTAATTGGAAGAGAATGATATCCCATTATTATAATGATTTGGGTATTTAAGAAAATCACATCACTTTTCACTTATAAATGGGGCACTCCCCTCCTCACTTCCCCTAACACAACCATCCACATTGTTCTCGTAAAACTATGAAAAAATATTCTACATGTTACTAGAAATAATATAATGGATTATTTATTCTAGAAAAATCACCCCTCAATGTATTGACCCCCAATTTCTAATGTAGATAATATATGTTGTGATCTATATATTTATAACCTCATATTTCTCATTATAATTTAATTATATGATTTTCATCATATTCAAATAAAATTAGACACTAGAAAAATAATAACATCAAAATCATTTTCAAACGGTAATATTATTATATTTATTATACAAGAATTAACCAATTTTCCTATTTACATTAGATTTAATGAAAACATGAGTCATTCAAACATGAGGATTACCCCCTCCACAAGGAAGCACGCTTTTTTCCATCACAACATAACATATCTATTCAAAAATGGAAATTAAAATAATATGTAAAATATATATAAATATATATCATATTTAGGTCCCAAAAATTATTAACCATTTAACATTTTTTTTATCCTTACAAATAATTAAATAATCATCCATGTGATCGTAAGGACTTCCATTTCCATGGAATGAATCAATCCATTATTCAGTAATGACTTTACGGATGGTTTTTCCATATTATTAGTAGATAACGTATATATGTGGGTTATATATATCATGGATATGGTTATTTATGAATTACATAGAAATCACAGATAGTTATAAGGTAATAAATAAATATCAGGGCATATCCTGAAACTAGATCACAAATGTTTTCATCATCATGAAATGTAACTAAACTAACATTTAATGGAATTATAACATTATAATCCTTTATAAATAATAATTTATTGTAAAAATCATGGTTTCTAAATTAATAACTTTTGGAAAGTATAGATGATCAACACCACAATTACAAACCCAGTTCAAAATAGTCAAGGCTATTAACACTCGATAACAGACAGTGACTATAAAAATTTCAAAATTGAATAGAATTGTTAATAATGATGAATATAAATTAAAATTTATATGTCTATAGTTCTAAAATAGGAAAATAATGTTTTTTATATTTATGATATAGTAGGATAATCTATGTTTTGGTAATTAAAGTGAATATGTAATAGACATGGTCACTCAAACTCATTTGTTTGAATTCAATGATTTTGTATTTACCACCATTAATCCAACAATGTAAAATTTTAATGATTTTATATCTTCAGTATGTTTTTCTAAATAGTTTCCTTTTAATCCATTTTCATTAAATTAATTAATTCATTTTTTATTAATTAATATTAAAACACTTTGAAAAGTGACTCTTAACTAAGACATCAAAAAATGATGAATTCAAAATTATTAAAAAAATAATTTCATTATACTGAAAAGATTTATATCTAATTGAGTTAGCTTTTCTATTTCACAATATACATTTCTTTTATTATTTGACTATTTTTTGTGATTGTGGTTTTGATATCATTTGATTAATATATGATGTAATTATAAAATAATTTTATTTTTTTATGAAACGTATTAAATTTAGGTGGTTTGATTATTACCTATAGTGTGAATTAGTTTTTTGTAGAAAAAATACATATTTTATATGATGGTTGGGTTCCTATTAATCTTTTAATGCAGTGGTTAAAAATGATATCTAATGATGAATTCATTCTTCTTTGAATTTTATTTTTAGGTAAGCGTGGTCAGAAATGGCACAACTCGTGAATGTAATTTTTCCCAATGTTAATGTCTGTGGAAAATTACAAGGATGATATTTATTCTAATATTATACTCTAATTATTCAAGGATTATGTAAAATTTCTATAAGAAATGATTGAGCTACTATTGTTCTCTATGGATATTTTTTGGATTTATGTTCTCATGCCTTATTCATTTAATCTAACACATGTCTTATGGTATTCATTTTGTATGTTATGATATTCCTAATAGGTTTATGTTTTTTACATATTTTGATGAAACAATCCTTAATTATATCATTATTTTTCTATTACTATACATTTGAGCTCACCCAATTCCTATGTTTTCATACTCCATTATTTGAGGATTACTCTAAATAATGATTTGTATTGAAAATGGACTAGTATGGTTTGTTGAAGGTGAAATGGTCATGTTTATTATAAAATAATAGTATTTTGTATCTATTTTCTAAAGGCAATAAATATATTATTAATTAATATATTATTATATTTGAAATTAATTTTTTAGAATCTTGTAAAAGTTGTAATATAAAAGAATGTTTATTTTATATGGTGTGTTTGAAATTTGATCATATTGTTACTTAATGTCCCCAGATAGATCATAAATAAAAAAAATCTTTTGGATAATAAATTTAATGATAATCCACCATTTTATTATCTATAACCTTATAAACATAAAATATTTATTATAGAAAATTATTATCATATAAATAGATCATGTCATCGTTAATTTTTATGATATGAATCATCAATAGTTCATGATGTTCTAACAATCACACATTCCACTCTCAATGGGTTATTCTTCTTCCATCCATATTCTCTCTGTAATTTCATAATTCTATATACTTTTCAATATCAATAATCAAAACACTATAAATTTTATTTCATTAATTATTATACCTTAAATTTATGAATTCCGTTGATGTATTAATTATTTTTACCAATAATCAAATTTTCTTGATAAAGAATAACATAATAATACATTTCTGAATTACAATAGAAACAATTTTTATCATCTTACCCTATATCATGTATCCAAAATGAAAAAATATATTTAAATCCAATTTATAAGATATAAATTATTATCAAATCACATAATCAAGAGAAATAATTTTATTCCAAATAAACTTTCACTATATCATTAATTGGGGTCTTCAAAATCACACAAATTCAATAGGTATTTAAATTTATAAACATTAAAATGATGATACATAATACAACTATTGGACCATATTTATTGAAATGCAATCGTGTTCTTTAATAAAAATGATTATATTTTTTGTCAGTACACATTTACCAGCTGATCTTAATATAATTATCCACATTATTAAGAAAAAATTTAAAATTGAAGGAAAATGGGAAAACCTCTAAATTCATTAGTATTTAAATTATTTGAAAAATTAAATATTATTTACATTATTGCTTTCATTTTGAAAGGTGTAGTTTGATTCAGTAATTCACTGGATGATAGAATCACACTTCACATTATAATTAAAGTAAATTAATATAATATATGATTATATTGAATTTCTTTTGGTATAAAACTAGTATTATAATATAATAGACCAATCATATAAAACAATTCCATGCTTTTGATACAAATTGGTATTCATTATCCCAGGATATTGTCAAAAAGTTTAACAAAATTTTATCTGTAAAAATTTTCAATACATATATTAAATACATTAATGTGAACAATTGAATATACCTCTTGAGGAATAAAAATTCCCCCACCGTAATTATAAAAATTTTATGTAACTTAAAAATTAAGTGAAAGTTATCACCACACCAAAAACATTATTACTCCCTATAAATTATTGATTTATTGATAAAATATCCTCAGATGGAAGATTCTATTATTATTACATTATTGTAAGGTATTCACTATTGTATTATTTATTAATGATTGATTATTTTCATAAAATATCCCACCTTATTATTATTTCATCATATGAAATGATTCTAATATCCATAAGGAACTCAAAGATGGTTGAATCAATATGTTTCATAGATATAACATAATTATGATAACCTATAAATGTGATTACATCAACTCTATAAATTGGAACAAAAATAAATATTTATTTTATAATAATATATAACTTCCTTACTACTTCCTGAGAGGGATGAGGTTTTTTATTGCATATCAACCAAGATACTCATTACATTATAGATCCATCAATGAGATAAATCTTCATGAATGAGACCATGAATATGGTTTAATGATTTTCCAAATGAAAATGGTCTTATTATGTTTTTCCTTCATCCATTTATGTAGGAACTACTTAATTTCATGAGAATACAATTATTATAATTATGTTTATTTTTGTATCATATTCTTTTGAAAACATTATTAATACGATATAATTATCATGATTTCTTATTATATATTGATTATATTCACCACCAACTAATTATAAAATTATTTATATCGTTTTAACTTTTGTATATCCTCTACTGGAATTTTAATTAATAAAATGATTTCCCTTAATTACTTTATCCTTTTTAACATTCTAATGAATTATATTTAATTCATAATATAAACATATGGAATTTCGAAAATTATGTATGTATCCCTTCACTTCATTGAACATTTATATCTTTATAACTATGTTAGTTTATTACTATAAGTGATTCTATGAATATATTATCATGGTAACCCCATAGGTGACATATTCCACATACTAATTACACAAAATCAATTTTTTTTCAGATTATATAGACTTATCAATAGTTTAGTCACTGAATTTATCATAACTAATTTATTTCATATGATCATGGAGTTTCATAATATAAATTATGAGTTGATTTCACATTATTATTTATTATTCCATGGTAGTGAAATTTTGTATAATAATCAATAATATTTGATCACAATGTTCCTAATTCACCAACAAAAGAAATTAAATTTGGTCATTCCAAATTAATATGATTTTGGTTGATGGAAATTTTATTATTTTCTAGGAATATTATAAATGTTATTTTTTTATTTTAAATATAAGAATTACATATCCTCAAATATTTTACAACTATTAATGTTGTAATATTTAGTTTCTCATAACATTCTAGAACAAAAATATATCCAGTTTTCTTTTTAGGATCTATACTATCTTGTGAATAAAATTAATTAATAATAGAATATGTATGTATACATTGTTCCCACATTATTATGTTAAATTCCAAAATATCTATATTTTATTAATTAGGAAGTCAACTATTTTGGAAATAATATTTTTTTGCAATATTATCGATTATTTTTTTAACGATACCATGTTTGGGTATTAGTCTAATTTTATTCTATTATATAATTTATTTCATTTAATTCTTTAAGAGTTTTATTTTATTTATTAGATTCTCACAATTAGATTATTAATAAATTAAACTTTTTCACTCATTTTATTGTGTGATTAGTATTTTTATTTTATATCATTTCTATGCATTTTTATCATTTTATAATGATTTTTTCCACTATACATGTTACATACACAACATTCTATATGGAATTAGAGAAAATATGAATAATCTCTTAATCAATTCTAAAAATATCATCATTAGTAATAAAAATGACATCATGATTTTTACATAATCCCAATATTATATTTTTTACTACTGTATATAAAGCATTTGAATTATAACATTATGATATGTCATAATTATTTTCATTTATATTCATCAAATTCATAGTAACCATTATTTTGAGTAATGATATTTCAATATGGTTTTTGTACTTAATACTCATTTAAATTTTTTAAATCATAATTTTTATCATTATTCCATGTTGTTAATTTTTTTCTTTGTACAATCATCTTGAAATTTATTAATTCCACCAGGAATATTTCACATTAATGGAAGAATAAATATGTACATTCCACTTCATGTTTCAGTGTTTTTCAAAATCAGAGACATTACTCCCTCATTATATTCATCTCTTACATCATTATAATTAGTAATTTAGAATGGATATGTTAGACCACAAAACACCCTGAGAGGAGAGGGGTGAATTAAGATGATAACATCTTATATTAATGTAATAGATCATATTCCCACATTGGTAGGAACTAGTTAAACATAAATGATGTTATAACATAGTGAAAAATAGTCACATTAATATAGGAAACTTAACATTTTATTTTGGATCACCACTATGGGATTTTGCAAGGACCATACGCCGACAGTGCCTCGATCATACAAAAATTCTATAATATTCACCAGTTGTGGATTACGAAAGTTTACACACAATAAATCTATGCTAGGAACACTTCCATTATAAAATTTCAATGATAGAAAACTATATCCTATGGAACATATTCTTTGACCCCACCTATCTCATTATTTTGATAGAATTTTTACATAGTTTATTGACATTAATGTCTCTTCAACATATATTTTTTTTATTTGATTGTCTCTTTCCAACATGAGACACTACTTGAATGAAAATCCCGAAATGATGTACGCAGATCAAACAAACTAGATATATAAAACAACCTAGAATCAAACCCTGGTACTTGTGTGCTACACCTTCTCTTGCCAGCAATATTTGGTAATGTCACGTAAGATGAATTTTTCTTAAAAATTAATTTTCACATACCTCATAACATTTGGATATGCACAACATATGTTTTTTCTGGTATATTTAGGCTAATGGAACATTGTGCACTTATGAGTTTCTTGTTTCTTGTCCTCTAGGCACAAATCTATCACGTGGTATAAGAACCTGATATTCATTGAATATTTCTATGTGTTGAGTGAGGGTTTCCACCAATTTATAGGCCTTGATAAAATTTCATGTAAAATCATCTCTAATCATGACAACCCCATTCTGTCATATCATTGGGCTCATATGTGTCTCACGTGAAACCTTTTCTTTCACACACATTTAAATATTTCTCAATTTTTTTTTGTTTTCCCTACCTTGATGATATGATCATAAAACACACCTTAATCTTATGTTTCCAAACCACCTTAAATCTACCACACAATTTCCTTTTCCAAAAAGAAATTTATCTTTGAAAACCCAATAATCTAATATGTGAGTATTGATAAAAATAGAAACTATACTTCAAAAATAGGAAATAACATCCTTCATTTGAATAGACCCATTATTCTACCATTTGAACCTATTACCTTTAATAAAATATAAATCTATATCTACCTTTTCTTTTTTCATGAAAATATTAAAATTATCCATTACATTGAAGATATTATAATTAATTAATTATTCATGTTAATTATTTTATTTATCCTTTATAGGAATTAAATATTTATAGGAATATTTTCATGGGTTCCATGTCAATTTTTGAGCATCCTAATGAACATATGAAGATTTTATTAAATAAATTATTTCAAATTAATTAAAATTATATAATATATTATTTAAAAAATTACATAGTATATTATGAACCACAGAAAAAACTATTTTTATCATAAATTTTAAGAAACATCTATTTCCTTTGACAATTTATGTTACACAAAATCCCACGTCGTACCACACATCAATAATTTACTATTAATATAATCAATTAATATCAAAGATATCATAGACATTACACTAGGGGGCATAAATAATAATTACTATATTATATTTAAACATGTTTATAAAATGATTTTGCAATCATATAATTTATTTTATATGTATAAATCTATTTTTGTGCTTAACAACTCTATTTGTCCAACAAGTAGTTTTACCACCTTTTGAATGATGACATATTTTAAAATTAATGATGAAATTTTAATAATTTTTATTTGAAAAAATAATAATAATTTTTTATATTTTAATTTTAAAATTATATTGGGTATATAATTTTTGTATTTTTCTGATATGTTTTAATTTTTAAAAATAGTGAACAATAATAAATTTTAATGGAAAACATATTTTTTGTCTAAATAAATTTTATAATTATATTATAAATATAATTTGTTTTAATCTAAAAATGAATTAGTTATAAAAATATTAATCTAATATATCTCAATTTAAACTTATTTAAATTGATTTTAGAAACAAAAACATTGTAAACTTTTGAACATTTTAACATTAAAACCATGATTTCTTTCCACGTGTGTGGGGTTTGTTTGAAATTTAGTTTTATTAATTATATGATATGAATTTAGAAATATGGGTATACTTATATTAAATACGGATAATATTTTTATTCCAAAATTTTAAAATAATTTTTTACCGTATTTATTATTGAAAACAGTTACAATTAATTAATGTTATTAAAGTTAAAACAATTTTTTTCATATTACATGTGTTTGTATTTAATTTAATTTTTCAGAGACATAGGATTTTTTTAATGAATATTAAATATTATTCATAATTATTATGTATACCTTATTTAATAGATATCTTTACAATAATAGTTTTAATGTATTAATTACTAATATAAATAAAATGATACATTTTACTTTAGTAAACACTATAAAGATAAAAATGAGTACTCAAAATGAAAATGGAAATAATTATAAAAATTTATTTTAATTTTGTGTGATGTAGATTTGGATCCACCATATATTCCCTATAATAAATTATTTTTCAGTTTTTAGGCACATTATGTTAGGAAGACCTCCAAATAGTTATTACTTTTTTATATTTAAAAGAATGTCACTCCTCCTCCACTGTAAAAAAAATTCATTCATCAAACTTCATTACACCTATAAATACTTTTATATCATCCAAAACCTTCCAAAATAATCATAAAAATAAATAATATAATCTTAAAAGCCCCATTTTTGGAATAAATCACTCCATGTAATTCTTTTTGGGCCAACAAAAATGAGTTACCCAATAAAGATGAACAATCTTTCAATTAGCAATTCTATTTTTTATCCACCCATTCAATTATATTTATATCAGGATTATATAATAATCACAGTATAATTAGTATACTATTTTTCGATTTTAAGGGTTTAACTTACACCTTTTAACCCTTCCATAAAATTTTATATGTCGTTATCTTTTGTGTGTATTGAGCACTACCACCTCAAAAACTGTTTTTTTTCATTCTTCCATTACCACCTCTCACAGTAGGGAATAATTGTTTAAATAACATATTTATTTGATATGTTTTATATTTATGATTTCCTTATGTTTCTAGAATTGTTTTGTTATAATAAATACCTTTATTCATTCCATTTTTGGGGAATAAGATAACATCATTGGTAGACATGTGGACTATCACCTCCTCAAAAAAATAAGATTTGGTCACTCATTACATGGAATTTTTAATAGATGAGTTTAATAAAAATATGTTATTTAAATTAAATCTATATGATAATCATGAAATAAATAACTTTATGTAAATATAATATATAAATATTTTTCTTACCTTTTCACACAATAAAAAATGATGACGTTGTTCATGGACGTTTGGACACGCACCTCTATAAAGTAACATGATTCTTCTTTTTTCATCCCAAAATCACAAGAATAATATATATAAGTTTAATTAATTTAATAATATTTTATATTTGAAATAATTATCATTATGTAAATGTAAATTTTACTTGCCTTCTTTCCAAAGGGTTGATTGATAAAATGGAAAGTTACTTATCGGTACATAGAGCCTACCATCATCATGATATCAACGTCGGTTCTTTTTTCATAAGCATATTTCCTGGTTATTTTAAAATTATAATTTATGGACAAATATTATTGTTATTACATTAATATTATTCATGATATGTCAATATAATTACCCCCTTGACTATAGTAAATCATCCTTAGATGTTTTTAACACAGAAGCCGAACATGGTCAAAACAACGTATATAAAATTAATTATTTATCTAGTTGCATAAAACACTAAAATAAGTGAAATATAATTAGTAATGAAATTAAAAATAGTTACGAATAAAAAATAACATAAAATTATTATTTCATAAGATAAAGGCAGATGTGACATGTTACACTCATGTTATGATATTTTGTCTCAATCTCCATTCATTGAGGAATATTTTCATGTTATTAACACACCTCATTTTTGGAGGTGTATATACATCCCCATTGATATATCATATCATTAAATTATTTATTATTATGATATATATTTAATATTTAAATCTTTCAGGTTAGTTTAATTAAAAAAATTCTTTTTTAAATATTTAATATTTAATTTCAAAATTATTTCCTCCATTTCAATAGTCAATATATTATTTCATTTATTTATTTATATAAAATTACTATTCATTTAATTTTTTTTAATTTAAATCAACTATTTTAAAGAAAGAATATTTTTACATGTACAATACAGGTCATTTTGAATAATGAAAAAAGTAAAGTTCAATTCTTAATGTACATTAAGACAATATAATTTCTACTAACATGGACATAATTTTATTTTTGTATTACTCATTTATATTTCATGTTACCATAAATAAAAAAATAAAATTTTCAAGTATTTTGGTATTGAAAATAGTTTTCTAATGAATATTTGTATTTTATGGAAATATTTTTTAAAATAAAAATTTTATTTTAAACTGAAAGTGTTTTCATAATAGTTTATAATAGTTTTTCATGTATTATTGTTATGATGGTTTTTTATGCATGATTTTTTACATGAGAATTACATAATAGGGTGGCCCAATACTGTCAGGAAACCTTGTTACAACATTACATGGAGTGCCCAATATTGTAACGGAATAAGCCCTTACCAGAAAACATGGGGTGGTTAAGATACGGCCGAGAACGCCCATTATAACTTTACATGGGGTGTCCAAGATAGTATTGGGAAAACCCTCACATTTTAACATTGGATGGCCTAGATGACATGGAGTTAACCCATTATAGCTCTCCCATTCATTACGTAATGATCATATTGGATGTCTGTCGTATGGTTATTCAAATTGAAATGTTTTTGAAAGGGTTTTGAAATAGTTTTATGAATATGAATAATTAGGTTAAATGGAAGAGTTTTAAATTCATTTTATGGGGTTTAATAATTTTTTTGAGAATAATTTGTGTTTATTTCATGATATAATGTCATAATTAATACTCTCAAACAAACTTGAATATAAAGTTAAACTATAAGGACCGAGCCTTAAATCATTTCATACTCATGAATTTTAGTCATGAAAATACATTCGAAAACATTGAGGACCTTCTCAGGTTTAGAGTTTTTTATAATATTTCCATAACTAATACATAAAATCTAAAAAATTACAAAATTTAGACACTTATACCCACTATAAATTTTTTCACTAAATAAAACTCTATAAAATATAACATGATTTATTTTCTTTATAAAAACAATTATAACATTCACAATGGAATTATCCTTTATCTTAAACATCATTATAACTTGTGAAAAACATTTTTGAAACATGGTATGTGCACAAAAATATCCGTAAGGGATATAAAGAATGAAATTGTTAGTCATGTGATAACATAAAACCAATAAATCCCATTACATGAACACTTATTAACATGAATAGAATCCTTATGTCATATCAATTGGTCTTATTTACCATATCAACCTTACATAAACCCTTACACATGGAGTAATCTTTTGTTCAACTTCCATCTCTAGAGTACCCAATGCATTAGAGAGCTATAATGGGGGCTCACATGTCATATATTGAGCTACAATGGAGATCATCCTATCATATCTTGAGCTATTATGGGCTCAACCAATGATAAATTGTAACATCCTCGGTGAATATAGAATAAAATATATTCCAAAATATTAATTAGATATATATTTTACTTTATAAAGGATGGTTTAAATGATTTTGTATCTGATACGCAACAACGGGTTTCTACGAAATCTTATGTTTCAGACAGTACTTAGTTACAAAAAAAAATATAATATTAATATAATATTTTATATTTTATTTATCACATAGCTGTTATAATATAGAGAATGAATGATATCAAATATATTACGAAATTTGTATTTACACAAGTTAATATAATGATTCATTGGTTAGAAAATTAATAATAAATGAAAATCAAAACCAATTGAATATAAAGGATGATTTTTTATGAAAACTACTAATGAATGAATAATTATTTGTATAAAATAATCTCTTCACTCTTGTTGGATTGTTTTAATTAAATATAAATTAAATATGATTATTAAAATTCATCATATATTTTTTTCTAGACATTAAATATGAAAGAAAATCAATTTTATGATTAAAAGTATTATTTTTAAAAATTGCATTTTCGCTACCATTTGATATAGAATTATTTTTAGATATATTATTTAAAAAATTTATATGTTATATTATTTAGAAAAAATTCATTTTTGGGAATAGGGGCATAAAAATTTATTTTCGAATTTTTTTTGGTAATTTTATGATAACTTTAAAATTTTAATGAATTTTGAGTCATACTGAATTTTATTTCAAAACTACATTTTCAACTAATATATTTATATTGTATGGTTATCAATTTATATATTTTTTATTATATAATTATATGATGTTTTATCAGTTAATCTAATATAGTTCATTGTATTATTTTTCAAATAAAAATATTTTGGTAAACTATGTAAACTTTAGAATGTATTACATTGAAAAACATGTTTTCTCGATCTGTCAAAGGCATTAATTTTTAAATAATTTATTTTAATTATGTGTTTTTCATTAAGATAAATGGATTCCCCATATATAAATAGATGTTCCAAATTATTTAATCATTTGTATCTTATTTATGGATATTATTAATAGTAACTTTATGAATACATTGTATTACCATGGTTAAAGGTCAATTATGTAATTAATGGTAAAAATAATACTATATTAATATAAGTATTCACAATAAATATTACTAATTTTATTATTCTAGTTTATTACAACCATTATCATACTTTTATTGATTTAATGTATACATGGAGCCATGCGGTTGACTTAAATTCTTTTATATTATTATATTCTTTGAATATTCATTTTTGATACAATTTTGTTATTAAAAAGTAATGTTTTTTAATATGTGGTTATGTACGTGATATAACTGAATATGAATGATAAATTTAAATCTAAAAATATTACCTACAACATGGGAATTAAATTAAAATATTTAGAAATTAAATAAATATATTAATTTATGACATAAAGACGATGTAGTAATAGATTTATTAAAGAATGAATAAAATAAATGGTATTAATAAAATTAAAATAAATATTATTTGAAAAATTGATTCCAAAAACTCTTTATCGAGACTAATATTAAATGATATTATTTAGTTAATTTAATTATTTTGAAGGAATCATGCTATTACATATTTTTTAAATGTATAGTGATGAATATTGTTGAAATTGACATAATTGATAACATAAAATAGAAAATATGAAATTATATTATACAAAAATAATTAAAATATAATATTCATTCAAAATTTTGATATAACTATATTAATGTCATTAATTTCTCTATAATTTATTTTTTGGCATGATTTTGTAATTATTTTAACACTCTAAATGTAAATTACATAATAAAATGGTAATAGTTGGAAGGGGTTAAAACAAAATTGTAATAATTATAAAAATAATAAATATGTCTAATTTTTCAAGGATTGTTATATTTATAACCAAACACATCCTAAATTCTTATTAAATTATATGTAACCCATTGGAAATAGAAATTTAAATTATTTTATTTAAAAATATTTATAATTCCAAGGGTGCCCCTCCCCAGTCCTATTAAAAGAAACCCTTTCCTCTCTTTCACTCACACTTAATAAACATTTAGGATTAGATAAATTATACCCAAAAACATTCCTATAATCCCTACCCACATTCCTATGTCCTTATTTTAGTTAAAACATTATTATTAGTGGTTTTATTGTGTTATTAAAATTGATCATCCAAAGGAAATGTAATATTTTTATTTAAGTTTTATTATTTTATTTATACATACACTTCATTAAAATATCCATCATCCATGAGTTACTAATAAATAAAATATCATCAATATACATAGATTTTATTATGTTAATATCAACACCAAAATCTGTCTCCCATTTCATGAAATGGGAAATAAACATTTTGTTCCTATGTACGGCGGACTACCACCTCACGAACCGATATAGTCCATTTTTTAACAGTCTCTTAATACTGGTAATAATGATGGAAGAAATGTTTTTATATTATTTTCATTAAATATATGAAATTAGATAAAATAATCTATAAAAATTTTCTTACATTCCAGGAACATAACAATGATAATGTTGTTCATGTGTAATTTTTAGCTATCACATCTAAGAAGTGATTCAAATCATTTTTTTAACCGAATCACATTTATGATATATATAAATAAGAAAATTTTATTTATTATGATTATTATAAATATATAATGGCCATTACGGAAATATAAAATTATAATTTCATTATTTCCACAATAATCAATGAAATATGGAAACAATACACCTGTGTATGTACATCCTACCCTCTATATGATTATAACACTGTTCGTAACATAAATAAATGGTTTGATTTTAAAGTATAATTTATGTAATAAAGTGATTTTTATTTCAATAATATTATTCTACATATGATGGAATTATGACTACATGTACTATTTATATCATACTATGTTCATTTTCGACTCAAGTACTAAAATCAAAAAAATGTTTGACATAAACTAATAGAATTAACTAGTTATTATTATTTAGAAATTAATAAAATAAATGGAATTATAAACATTAAATGGATCTGAGGGAGGTATAAATTTACCAATGATAATTATTTTGGTAGAATAGGGAACATATGTGATGAATCAAACATAGGGTAAGGTATTTCATCGCAATCTTCTCTCATTAAGAGACATTTTTATAATATAGACCACCTTATTTTAGATTGTGTATTAGAAAACATTTTGACATATAATATCATTCAATGTTTTTCAAAAGTAATCTTTGTCTATGAAGAATTTTACTAAGTGAAAAATTGATTGATTTTAATGTATATGATGATAATGACTTCTCTTCTTCTCTAACTGTTATTTGATATTTGGATTTCTCTATAAGCCTTATTGTTTTTAAAATGAAAAAAAATCCCTTATTACTTTTTTGGGTGTGTTGGTATTTAAAATTGTTTTGAATGTGGATTGACTATTTCAATATCATGAAATTATTTTATCTAATTGGAAATGATGTTTTATTAATGAAATTTTCATAATTGAAATCTTTAATATGTAATAATTATATAATTTTACTTGGACATTTGATAGGTGGTTATGTGATAAACCAAAGAAATGTGGTTATGTGAAAAACAAAATATGGGTGGTTCTGTGATAATCCAAGGATGAGTGGTTACATTATAACCTTCAATGGATTGAGTATAAACATCGGTCGTATGGATATTCCATTTAGTGATATGTGTGGAACTTGACAATATCATTATTCTATTAAAGAATGGTTATGTCTGAATTAACCTTTATATGTTTTTTTGTGATTTATATGGGTTTTATGGTAATTTTGTTTTGAAAATACAAATAAATTATATTATACTCATTGAAGATTATTTACTCTTTATTAAATGTTATATGTATTACATTATGATAAAGAATTCATGGCTTGCAGGTTTTTGTAAGGATAATAGTTTTCCTCATATTTGTATCTTGTAATGATATTTTATTGATAATTACATGTGTATGAAATAAAATCATTGGATTTAAAATATAATTGAGTAAATTCTTTGTTTAAGTAAATGTTATGATGTTTAAACATGAAACTAAACCATGTTTATTTTTAAAAATTATTTGTTTTATGAAAAAAATAGATTGTGGGTATAAGTGTCTACATTGAAATTTTTTAGTTGATATTTAATAGTTATGGGATAATTCTCTAAAACTATAAACCTGGAAAGATCCCCAATGAGAAATATATTAAAATTATTGAATTAACTCAATATTATGTAATGTTTGAGGCTTTTGAGTTATAGTTGGTAGGAGAGGTCTAATGAGATAACATTATATGTTATGGTGTGATTGAGAATAAGTTCAAAGTTTTATATAACAACAATGGTTAGAATAATAGAAAAAGTAATGGTTATTATAGACAAATTGACTGAGTTTGATATATCTTGAATAAGTATATTTTAGTTTTTATCTTCATCATAATATAATATATGATTATTTTAGTAATATAATCATACTAACCATTTAGGTTATAGTAAAAGACTAGATCCAGCGTGAACTAAAGTAATAATGAATGTGAAGGAAAATGTGTTAGTTTAATGAATAAGGAACCCAATGTTATGGTATATACAATATTAACTCTTGTGTTTATTCTAAACCAATCATCGGGATTAATCAATAACCACTTGAACATTGGTGATTTTTCCGATGCATCATTTATTAGAGAAATGAATACTTATGGAATTTTAGGTAATATTAATCATAATGGAATGTATAACCAATGACATATGTTTCAATAATGTGGAAGGATACACCTAGGAAAATGTTTTAAATAGAGGGGAGTATTTTATAGATGTTGAAACAATGGTAATTAGGAAATCACCATCCAAGGAAAAATGAAGCATTCAGGTGACTCTAGAAAGGGAAAAGAATTTCTCTCTGAGTTATCAGTTGATTGTTTTAAATGTGGGGTGTATGGTCATTTTTAAAATATATTTCCTATAAATAAGGATCATGTATGG
The DNA here is from genome assembly GCA_963277665.1 of Viscum album. NCBI lineage: Eukaryota > Viridiplantae > Streptophyta > Magnoliopsida > Santalales > Viscaceae > Viscum > Viscum album. The sequence continues at coordinate 879,272,066 of OY728129.1, read as the reverse complement.
GATTAGAAATACCATAAAAATATATTTTTATAAATACTGAATGACTTTCTAGTTGAAGATGAGGAAAATAAAAATGACATATGAATGATATGGATTATTTCTTGTCACATGTTTCCACATTATTGAATCATAGGAAATGATTATTGTTTTTTAGAACAGTTTCATTAAATAATAATATGTAAAATAATTGCTAAAGGATCACGAAGAACATTGAATGATTAAAAAACCAACATATAATGGATTCAAGAGTAATGATATATAGTAGAATAATGAAATGTTTAAAACTATTAATACTCTTTTGATGATAGGATTACATTGTAAATCATTTTTAATAGTATACGTAACCATTGTCATTGTTATTTAAATGTTTTTTTGATGAATAATTATCTTTTATTATATGGAAATAATTCTGAAGGTATGGAAAATGATTATGGTTTATATTATCTTTTATTTTGAGGTAATTATTGGTTATAATATTTTCTCATTAAAAATGAATGTTATGAGATAAAACTTGAAGATAAAACTTGTTATGGAAATTTTTTATGAATTTATCTCATTTTGGGAATGTTATAAAAATATTTATTTTAGGAAAAGGGATACCCATTATAAGGGTGACAACTGATCACATCAGTAAAGGTTGTAGAAATCAAACCCACAACCTAATTATGACGAGGATTTATTTCCTACCACTGGCATATGGGAAGTCCCTTTTTGTATTATTTTTTAGTTAAATGATCTTATAGAATAATAATAAGTTGATTTTTGTAACTAAAGTCATATCAAATGGAAATCTTCATTTTTAAAAAATGAATTGGGGATTATGTGATAAATATAATTTTGAAATATTTTTACTATTTTGGGAACATTACATAATTATGGTAAATAGAAGACAATTTCAATTTATTTTAGGAGTAATGGTTGAATTTAAATATGGAATATTGTATATGTTTTCTGGACTGATGAAGAATTAGTTTATTTATGGAAATTATTATCCTATAATGGAGAATATGAGATTGGTTTAATTACTTTTATGTGGGAGACATTAAGAGTGGTAGATGTTATGTGAAGGTAAATATTAAAATTTTTCATGGAGGACTATGTGATTAAATCCTTCTTAATTTTGGGTTTTAATATTAATTTTTATTATTTTTAGAGATTTTAATAATGTTTATTTGTTAAATGTTCTATGTTGATTCTTTATATTAGAGTTGAATTTTCAAGGATAAAATTAGTCGTTCTTATTTTAGTGTTTATTATATTTGTGGAATTATATTATTTTACCCGATATTTATGGTTTGATTTAATTTTTTTCGAAAGGATGAATATAGAGATATTATTAATTAGACTATGTTATTCTCTATAAATTGTTAATAGTGTTTCAGGTGTGAAAAAAATACACTTAAATACATATCATTTGGAGAAAGAGAGGAGTTGTTGGTGAACTTTTATTAAAGAATGATACTTTACTTGTCATGAATTTTTTTATGTTCTTTTTCTATTGGGTAAAATACATCCAAACCAAAATGAAATGGATCTGAAAACAAAAAATATTCCGTTTAATTTTCCTACTAGTATATCAATAAACGTTATACCTTTCAGATGTTTGTGGTTTTTCTATTTTCAACATATTCGGATCATGTTCTCTAACACTCTCCATCATAACATGATGGATAGTTTTCATCCTTATCAATATTATCTAACATGGAATCCTAGTATGTGTATCTTGGGTTACCTTTTTACATCAATTTATATCTATAAAAGTGTATTTTTTATTTATAATTTTTCTGATGTGGAATTTCAATTAAGAAATTTTGAAGAATTAAACCATAGTTTCAGAGCCCAAGTAAATAATTTTGAGGACACGAAATTCAAAAGGGGTGTTTCTCCATGTGGTTCATGTCAGTGGGAGGGAACAAAATGGTCCAATGGAAAAATACTAATTTTCATATATTATAGAGGGTTTCACTCCGGGTTCACTATGTTTCAACCTAATTTACATCAGACTCATTTGATGCATTCATGTTGTTCAATGGTTACCGTAACACCCCAAGCTTCCACGATACTATTCTCTTTCAATAATGCAACAGCATGCATTGTACACAAGTTTGAGATTCTAACACACCGCAACCAATCAAAGTAGCCGTTATGAATAGTAATACCCACTTTTTGAAATTTTAAAAAATTTATTATTAAAATTGGACTTCATTATTGAATTTGGAATATAAATGTTATCCAAAGTATATTATTTCGTTTTTTTTGAGAACTTCCAATTTTTTATGAATAGTGTAAAATACTAAACTTTAATTAAAATCCAATTTTTTAATAAAAATAATTTATAGTGATAAATTATATTATTTAGTGGTTTTAAAGTATAAATATAATATATTTTTACCATTTTATCCAACGGTGGTCATTATAATTAATTTCACATTAAAATTGGACAAAAAAATTGTCAATCTTTTGATTGATATTCTTTCTTAAAAACACGCTATTTGTTTTGACGATGGGAATTAATTATAAAATTAATTAATGCAACTTATATGTTTGGAATTTTTCAATATAGGCATCATTTTTGAATTTGGAATATCAAATATATCTTAGGGTGAATTTTTGGTATTTTTATGAAAAACTTCAATTTTTGATGAATAGTGAAACCACTAAGTTGTAGTTAAAAAACTGAATTTTTGTTTAAATGATATTTTACCACTTCTGTGAATTTAATTTAAAAAATCTGACATACATGGATGTAATTAGGAATAAAAATTTGGTTCAATGAGATGAAAATAATTTTTGGTGAATAGTAACTTTTAAGTTTTATTAACCGTGATTAAAGGAAATTAGTGAAATTTACGGTAAAAATGATATTATAAAAATAGGAAAATATCATGAAACTTGTCATAACCTTATTGGATGATTAATTTACAACCAATACAATCCATAGGTCAACTTTGGGACCCCATGTAGCAACTTGGGTAAGAAAATGACATTAATAACTTTTTATTTAAAGTAAAAATAAAATTGTCACAAACATGTGTTGTTTTACTAAAACAATTATTACCTGGGGTAATATAAGATACCATTTCGACTATAAATATTCATTGGAAAGATAAATTTATTTCATACATCATGGTAATTTTTTTTATAATTTTTAGACATTAAATAAATTAAATTTTTTATGTACCATGATGATGCATCGATTACCTCATTAATTAACAATTTAAATAAAATGAAACGATGATGTAAAATCTAAGACATACAATTGTAAAAAACCTATTGGATGAGTATATTTATAACCATTATTACATTATCCTCTAAATATATAATTTTGGGACCTTTGAAATATGAAAATCACTTCATAATAATTTAACATTTCATGACGTTCCAAGAGTGCCCCTCCTCTCCTCTTATAAAAGGCCCCCACCTCTACCACAATATTCAAACTATAAAGCCATTTTGATCGGCCAAAATCTGCCCAAATACTCACTCAACTTCCCTCTCTTACTCCTAGAAGCCTCACTTGGGGACGAAGTTATCCCAAAGAAGCCTTTGGCATAAATCAAAAAGAGTTACCCAATTTAAAGGTAATTTCTTCACTTGTGTTCTGTTGTTTTATTTTTCTTCTCCAACACCCTAAACTATTTTTATTAATATATTTTGTAACAAAACCAGTATCTTTAATATACTAGGATTTTGTTATGATATTGATTTTATTTACACTTACACACACCTTCGTCTAATGGTTAAAGAAAATATTGTTTCTGTGGGTGGTGAATTGTTTCTTCACGAAAAGATGATTGTTAAACCTTCTTTTAACACATATCATGGTGGCCATTAAGATGTAAATATATTTATATATTATTTTTATTATTTTTATGTTTTCCTAATGCTTATTTATTTTTCACTTATGGCATAACTTTATGATTTAAATTATGGGTAAACGCGATAATTTCATTTTAGGAAGTGTGGACTACCGCCCCCTAAAAGTGATTTGAATCGTTAATTCTGTATGTGAGATGTATAAAGGATGGATTAAATGATATTATATATGATATTATACTGTAATTATAATATAACTTTATATAATTATGATTTCATTTCATTAAATATGAAATAGAAATGAACGTAGCGTTCATTCGTACGTATGGCTTACCGTCTCCATTAACAGTGCATTTCATTTCTTACCTCTAAATGTTATGTAATATTCTAACTGAATATATATACGTGATATATATGAGATATATGATATCTAAATCATGAATATAATTATGGATATAATGGATATTTTATCACATGAAAAACTTGTAATTATAAGAAGTTTATTTTTGAATCATGTACCAAAGATCGACAAAATGACTGTTATTTACTTAAATAATTACATAATGTTCATAACATGGTAATAAGTGATATAAAAGGAATAATGAACTTGAAAAAGTTTATTAAGCATGTATAAATTAACTCAAGTTTATTATTCAGGAGGTTAAAGAACGATTGAGTCAATTCGGACACGAGGTAAGGGACTTCGTCTCAATCTTCTTTTATTGAGGCATATTTTATTTTATACACAACTTTCTTTTATAAAGTGTATAAAACCCTTTGCCTTTTATGTTTATTCAAAAGGAATCTTTTTTAAATGCTGTGTTTTACTAAATGACAAAAAGGAATGATTTTTTTGTGGTACGTATGCGGCAACAACATCTTCTCCTCCGCCATGACCATTATTTAAGTTTCAGCTTCCTCTACAAGCCACAACTATTTTAAAATGAATAATAAATACCATGTTTTACTTTTATTTTATTTTGGTATTGAATATTGTTTTATTATATCAATTTTTTGTATTGATATCTTTTTATTGAAATGTGGGAATGTTATGTTTCCTTTATACATGTTTTATGTGATACGATTATGTTATGCTTTATGATATGTTTAAACCGTTTCATATAAAGAATTAATTGGACATAGTACGTGACGGGAGGAGACCGCTATAGCTCCTCAATGCATCAATAGGTCTCAAGAGAAAAACTGGTGTCTTGGAACAAGGCCTTGACAAAATCATATTTGTAGTCTTGTCATAATGCCTTGGATATGTGGTTATGATAGTCTGGCATTATTTATTCCATCATTATGAAAGTGGTTATTGATATTGCATGTGATTATTCGACTAGTAGAATATGCATGTGGATATGTAAATGAAATTATTTCATTTTACTTTTTCCATATTATGCTGAAGTTCATGTTTAAAAGGCTTTTGTTTTAGTTATACATTGCCTTATGTGTTTATGTTTATTTATGAAAGTTTCTACTATATTGTTATCCTTATTGAGCATTTGAGCTCACCCCTTTCAATGTGTTAATTTTTCCAGGATGTGAAGAAGTATTTAATGAATGACCTACAAGGATAGTATGAGGGGATATGAAGACAAGATGTTGTTTTAGTTTTTTTTACTTTATAATGTAATGTAAGACTTTTGAATATATCTAGTGTTTCCAAGGGTACTAAACTAAATGGTTTGTCGAAACTTGATATTCTGTGATCATGCCAATGTTAGGTAATAATGCACTGATCTGGGTAACTGGGTTCGAGGCATTACAGTTTGTATCAGATGTAGTTTAGTACTAACATTGGAAGCTAGATTTAGATAAACTATGATCAGTAAACATAGCCCTAAGATAGACTTTGAGGATTAGTATAGAAGAACTTCCTAGAATTTTGGTAATGTATATATTTTGTGTATTTTCCGAGAAATACATCCCTGTCTGGATACAAGCAGGTAGAGGCGGCTCTGGAAGAGATGTACCTAGTTGTAAAACCTGAAAACACCGCTTTTATCTTGATTCGATTGAGAAATGGTGCACAATAACGGGAATTTCTGGACTCTTGGTTACGACAGTCCCAGGGGATATGCTTAGGATAATTATCATTTTTTTCATTACAAACCATTATGAAGGGTTTATGAGTATATACATTCTCAAAGATGTTTTTTATGATTATGGATAATATCCATAAATAGTTCAATTTATGTTAAGTGTTTTACAAGTTTGTTATGTTGTATTTTTATTCATAAACAAATGTAGTTTATGACATTGTTTAGAAATAGAGCCTAGTAGAAGGAATGGAAACTGTATCAATGCACACACTCTATGTAGGGATTTCCCTCCTACTCAAGATAACTATAATGGAGCTGGTGATACAACTGGTGTAGATCAGCTTATCACCATACTGGGACAACTCACTCAGGTTATGAATAATAACCTTACTCATATGGAGCACCCTGATCCGCAACATGGAGGATCATTGTTAGACCGCTTCATGTGGCAACAACCACCAACATTCAATGGAGTACAAATCCATTAGTAGCTGAGAAACGGATAAGTTCCGTAGAGAAAATATTCCATTCCTTCAGGAGTAATGAATGGGAAAATGTTATCTTGACAGTTTACCGCCTCACTGGCGATGCTGATCAATGGTGGTCATTGAATCAAAACACAAAGGAAGATGATGAAGTATCAAATATGGAATGGAGGGAGTTCAAAGTGATTTTATTAGAAAAATACTTTCCTCATGACCATCTAGGAGATATGGAAAGGCAATTTCGGAGTCAGGGGAAAAAGGAGGATGAGAAGCTCGCAAATTATGAATCTAACTTTACAGGGTTATCGAGGCATGCTGTAGATTATATACGTAACCCAATAAGTAAAATTGAACATTTCTTTGATGGGATAAAAACATTTCTCTTTCGAGATTTAGTATCACAATCTTTCTCAACGTACGAAGATATAGTCTCATGTTCTATCAGAAAACAAAAGGAATTCTCTAAATCTTATGAAAATAATGTAAAGCAGGAGAAGAAGAGAACGGCGGAAGAAGAGATAGATAAAGGAAAAAAGGGAAAGAATGAATTTACATTATGCGATAATTGTGGGAAGAATTACCCCGGTACTTACCTAAAAGGAATGTGAGTTTGTTATAAATGTGGAGAAAAAGGTCACCAGGATCGTGATTGCAAGGGAAAGAAAGAGGCTATCAATTTTGAATGCTACAATTGTAGTATAATGGGGTATTATGAAAGTGAATGTCCTATGTGTTAGGGAAACATACCTCAGAAAAGGCCAAGGGATCAAGGCCAATCTTATGTTGTTTCTACAGTTGAAGTGGAATAACTACTGTATTTGTGTTTTTGGGTCAGGAACTATATTATGGTTATAAGAATAATGTGATATATATGTAAGGATTGTACTGAAGTATTTGTTGTTTTCATTAAGGTTTTAATGTGATGAAGGTAATCATATTTTTAGTATGTGACAATAGGAGAAACTTTACTTTGTTTGGGGAATATGATAAATTGATTTTGGAATTTAGAGACCTTTTAGAGAAAGTCTGGACAGAGGTATTTTGGATAAATATGAAGGTTATAGTGGATTAATTTTAACTTTAGATAGTATTGTTTAAGCTTAAAACATTTCTGAAGATTATTTTTTGAATATTATAATACTATATTTTTAGGAAAATGACACCTGCAGGTCAGGGATAACCCGTCCCATCGGACAAAGTTATTTGAATCGAACCCACAACCACAATGTGATAGGCCTTTATTACCTACCAGTAGCCTATAAGAAGTCCCTGGTTATTACAAAATAGTTTTCTTAATCTAAATGGTATGTGTTAAAATTTTGAACCTTTTACGATTAGGATAAATATAATATTTTTGAGTTATGTTATCATTTTGAGTGAAAGATGTGTTTGTGGTAGAAACTAGTTAAAGGTTGATACTCTACTTTTCATGCATATATATATATACCTATCTCTTATTCTATGAATAAAATAATTCTCAAACTTTAGGAAAGGTATATTAAAACAAAAAATGTGCTATCCAAATTCAATATGTTTTGTTGAAGTGATGATATTTTAAATCAACATAGATTGAAGGCTTTCAGGCCCTCAATTTTACACTTTTTTGTGATTGATGACCTCAATCAATTCTTATAAATATTAATGTTTTTCCTCAAATTATGTGTCTATAATTTCCACCAATGTTCTCCTATTTGAAACCCTAATTTGGTGGTAACTTTCTCTTTTCCATTTCACTCTTATTAAGACTAAATTTTATTAACCCAATTTCTGATATGGGTTTTCCACAAAGGTATTTTCTATTTTCGACCTTTTATTTTTTAAGAACATTTTCAAATTGCACGGAAGAAATTTATTGGACGGGATAATGTAACACCTCAAGCTTCCACGATACGCTTCTCTTTCAATAATGCAATATCTTGCATTGTACGCAAGTTTGAGATTCTAACACACCGTGACCTATCAAAGTAGCCATTATAAATACTAATACCGAAATTTTGAAATTTTAAAAATTTTATTATTCAAATTGGACTTCATTATTGGATTCAGAATATAGATGTTATCCTAAGTTGAATTTTTTTTAGAACTTCCAATTTTTTATGAATAATGTAAAATACTAAAGATTAATTAAAAACAAATTTTTTAATTAAAATAATTCATAGTGATAATATATATTATTTATTGGTTTTAAATTATAAATAGAATACATTTTTACAATTTTATCCAATGATGGTCATTATAATTAATTTCACTTTGAAATTAGATATAAAAAACTGTCAGTCATTTGATTGATATTATTTCTTAAAAACACGCTATTCGTTTTGACAACGGGAATTAATTATAAAATTAATTAATGCAAATTATATGTTTGGAATTTTGTAAAATAGACATCATTTTTTAATTTGGAATATCAGATATAGATTAGTGTGAATTTTTGGTATATTTCTAAATAAGTTCAATTTTTGATGAATAATGAAACAGGTAAGTTGTAGTTTAAAAACTGATTTTTCATTTAAATGAAATTTTACCACATCTGTGAAATTAATTTAAAAAATAAGACATATATGGTTTTAATTATGAAGAAAAATGTGTTTCAATGAGATGAAAATAATTTTTGGTGAATAGTAACTTTTAAGTTTTATTAATCGCGATTTAAGAAAATTAGTGAAATTTAATGTAAAAATGATATTATAAAAATAGGAAAATATCTTCACACTTATACTAACCTTATTGGATGAGTAATGAACAACCAAGACAATCCATGGGTGAACATGGGGACCCCATGGAGCCACTTGGGTATGAAAATCACATTAATAACTTTTTATTTAAAGTAAAAATAAAATTGTCACAAAATTGTGTTGTTTTACTAAAACAATTATTACATGGAGTTATATAATTTAACAGTGGTAATATAAATATTCATTGGAAATAATAAAATATTTCCTACATCATCGTATTTGTTTTATAATTTTTAGACATTAAATAAATTAAATTATTTATGACACCATGATGATTTAGCGATTACCTTATTAATTAATGATTTAAATAAGATGAAAAGATAATGTAAAATCTAAGACATAAACTTGTCAAAAACCTATTGGATGAGTTTATTTCGAACCATTATCATCTAATCCTTGAATTATATACTTTTGGGACCTTGTAAATCTGAAAAAGACTTCATAATAATGTAACATTTCATGACTTTCTAAGAGTTCCCTCCTCTTCTCTTATAAAATGACCCCACCTCTACCACCTTATTCACACATTCAGGCCATTTGGCTCATACAACCTATACCCATATACTCTCTCAACTTCCCTCTCTTACTCCTAGAATCCTCACATTGTTCAAGAGCCTTCCCAACGAAGCCTTTGGCACAAATAAAAAAGAGTTACCTAATTTAATGTTAATGAATTCACTTTTGTTCTTTTGTTTTACTTTTCTTCTCCAACACCCTAAACTATTTTTATTCATCTATTTTGTAACAACACCAGTATCTTCAATATAAAAAAATGTTTTTATGAGATGTATTTGATTTACACCTACAAACACCTTTGTCTAATGGTTAAAGAACATATTGTTTCTGGGGGTGGCGAATTACTACCTCACGAAACGATGATTGTTCAACCTTATTTTAACACCACTGATTTTGGACATTAAGATGTAACTATATTTATATATGATATATATTATATTTATGTTTTCCTTATGATTTTTTATTTTTCATTTATGGCATACCTTTATGATTTTTATTATGGGTAAACGCGATAATTTCATTTTAGGAAATGCGGATTTCCGCCCCCTCAAATTGATTTGAATCGTTAATTCCATATGTGGGAAGTATAAAAGATGGAGTAAATGATATTATATATGATATTATACTGGAATTATAATATACTTTTATATCTTTTTTTCTCCATTAAATACGAAATATAAATGAAGGTAGCGTTCAGGCATACATACGGCTTACCGTATCCATGAATAGTGCATTTCATCTCATACCTCTAAATGTTATTTAATATTATAAATGCATATATATACTGGATATATATATTATATATATATGATATTTACATCATGAATATAATTCTGGATATAATGGATATTTTACCACACAAACAACTTGTAATTATAAGAAGTTATTTTTTGAATCATGCACCAAAGATCGACAAAATGACCGTTATTAACATAAATAATTACATAATGTTCATAACATCGTAATAAGTGATACAAAAGGAATAATAAAATTTAAAAAGGGTTCTTAAGAAAGTATAAATTAACTGTAGTTTATTATTCATGAGGTTAAAGAATGATCGAGTCAAGTCGGACACGAGGTAAGGGACTAAGTCTCAATCTCCTTTCATTGACGCATATTTTATTTTATGCACAACATTCTTTTATACAGTGTATAAAACCCTTTTACATTTACGTTTATTCAAAAGGAATCTTTTTTATATGAAGAATTTTACTAAACAACAAAAAAAAATTTTTTGTCGTACGTATGAGGCGACAACAACATCTCCGCCGCTGTGACCATTATTTGAGTTTCGGCTTCCTCTACAAGCTATAACTTTTTTAAAATGAATAAAAAAACCAAGTTTTAATTTTCTTTTATTTTGGTATTGAAAATGGTTTTATTATATCAATGTGTTTTATTGATATCTTCTAATTAAAATGTGGAAATGTTATGTTTCCTTTATACATGTTTTATATGATACGATTATGTTATGGTTTATGATTTGTTTAAACCTTTTCATATAAGGAATTAATTGGACATATTATGTGATGGGTGGAGCCCGCTATAGATCCTCAATGCATCAGTAGGCCTTATGAGACAAACTAGTGTCTTGGCACGCGACCTTGAAAAAATATTATTTGTAATCTTGGCACGAGGCCCTGGCTACGTGTTTATGATAGTCTGGCATTATTCATTCCATCATTATGAATATTTTTATTGATATTGATGTGATTATTCGACTAGTATAATATCCATGTGAATAAGTAAATTGCATTATTTCATTTTACTTTTTCCATATTATGTTGAAGTTCAAGTTTAAAAGGATTTTGTTTTAGTTATACATTGCCATAAATGTTTATGTTTATTTATGAATGTTTCTGCTATATTGTTGTCCTTACTGAGCATCTGAGCTCACCTCTTTCAATGTTTTAATTTTTCCAGGATGTGAAGAATTATTTTATTAATGACTTGTGGGGATAGTATAAGGGGATATGAAGACAAGATGTTATTGTAGATTTGTTTTACTTTATGATGTGATGTAAGACTAATGAATATAACTAGTATTTCCAAGGCTACAAAACTAATCGGTCTTTCGAGAATTGACCTTTTGAGATCATTCTAATGTTACGTAATAATGCACCGACTCTAGGTAACTGGGTTCGGGGCATTACAGGTACTAAAAATTGTGTCCTTTTTAAATTGCTAATGGTATTCCATAGTTGAATGGACCTGGAAGGTGATTTTAGGGGGTTATGTGCATGCGCAATTAGCCCATGTCATTTATTATGTACTCATATGGTCTCAAACGAGTTTATTCACAAAGCCAAAAAAAGATAATTACCAGTTTTTTCCATGGTTCATGGACATAATTTTCTATAGTATGCGCTCATTGGATGATTTGACCAATTACACATAAGGAATCCATTGTTCGATAGAATGGTAGTTCTTGGTTATTATGCCTTTTTAGGGGTAATTACTCCATACTCCGATAATATTTTATATATTGAGACAAGGTTAATTTGTTCGTGAATCTTTTTTTATACGCCAATAATGCATCCATAGATTATTGCTGAGTTGCATGTTCAATAATAAATACATATGAGTCTAGAATCAACTTTTTGTTTCTGAGGTTCTCCATCAATGTGGATATAATTTGTTGGGTGGTTGGAAAATTCATTATTTTTACTGTGAAAAAATAATTTTATGCCAAATTATGTGTCACATAAGACTTATCAACATCTATCGGTGAGAGGAAATGTTCCAACATTGGGTTCGAAACCATAATTTGGTCTTCCTATGTGTCCTCATGTAAGGAATTATATCCCAAGTTTTTAGAGCCACTAATGTGGGCCCATAAACTTTTACGGTTGTTTGACGAGGACCCATCGATTTAGTTTAACGTCATGCAGTGAGGATGTTTATGTGAATGGTGCATAGTCGACATTCGGGGCGGGGCATACGCAGAGGAATCCCAAGATGTCCATAAGATATATCATCTCGTAGGTTGATATTAACCTATCATGGACATGGACCAAAAACATTAGGGTGATATGGATGACGAGTTTGGACCTTTGTGAGTCATCCTATGTATCCTCATTGGTTGGGAAGTAAAGACCTCATAGTTTAGTTTGAGTCAGTACTTCAACATAGTATGGGGACTATAAAATCCAGATGATTTGATTTAACCATTAAATAAGTATCCTCAATAATATTGGACCTTAGAAAGGAATCCTATATATCATGTCTGGTGTAGGAATGATAGTTCTTGTAGTTCAATTATGGAATTTGATCGTACATGCATTGTGAACGTGACTAGCCTCTAAGACCACGTGATTCATGCTCAGTTTGAGAAACAATGGGATGTGAAACATTCAAAAATAAAAAAAATGTTCCTCTATCCATGGATGGAAAAGAATGGTAATGATAGTAGAGGATGTTGGGGTGAGAATATTAACTCATATAATCAAAGGCACTTACTCTAGGAGGGATGTCCTAAATGTTTTTCTAAGAAAGGGGTAGGAATGATTCTTCTTGTCCAATGGAAAGAAATCATTATTCCCCATGGATATCACTTAACCTCATTGAAGGGAAAGACAAGTGATTAACCTTGATGCCTATAATGGGTAGGTCCACATTATAATCCCAAGGTTGGAAACTAGGATACCATGGGAATGTAATCATATTGAAATTTTAGGGTTCCACACTGTTGCAGGTATTACCCGTATGACTTCACTTTCCATGGGTGTGTAACTGTAAAGGGTGTGTGGATGCACTTGATGGTACTATCCATTGGGTCTGGTAACTTTGTAAGGAGGTTTTGAATTATTCAATTAGACTAGATTACGAAAGGACTATGGATGCGGTGATGGAAATGGAAGGAAGTGATAAGAGATAGAGGTTGAAATGCAAAAGGTTACCACATTCTGTATATCGTCTCGTCATGTGGGATTTGGTGTCCATCACATATTTTATTGACATGTGGGTGGAGAGATCATCTGCATATCGATGTGGTGTCTAGACCTAGATGTGGTTGGAATATTGTTGTGGTTCATGACCCTAGGTTTCATCTTCATTTTTTTTTCTTTGTGGTGCTAAATTCAATCCACATAGTGGGATGATACACATGGTAGAGATTCACCCAAATAGCGATGTTCTACGTGGGATGAAATATTGAAGAGGGGGAATTGATCCTACAGTTTGTGAGGTTTACGTCCACCAATAGGAAATTGTTCTAGGATTACAAATTAGGATCAATGTCAACCATAAAATATTATGATTCTTCTTATTATGGTATGTGGTGAGCTATATCAGCACGAAATCATCATAGAAGTCCATTTTTCTTCTTATGTGCCTTCAAATCATGGAAATATATTCTCCTCAAGTCCCTCCCACATCTCCTTTCTTAGATATATGTATTTATCTCACTTAATTGGCTCCCAATATATCATTTTATAGAGTATCAATAAAGCTAGATATACGGGTCACATGGATCCTTTTGGGCAAGCGCACGAGGTTGTCACCAAGCACATCGTTGACTAGCCCAATTGAGGATTTTGTGGTTGTGGTTGATGGAATCCAACATCAAAGTTTAAATTCCATGAACGATTCCATCTCATTACCAGGACACCACCAGCTTCTCCACACTCGGAAACCATTTAGTTCATGGGGATGGTTTGTGGTGGTGAATTTACCCACATATTTTCCTAAAACAACACCATTTGAAGGGGTATAATGTGGAGAAGATTATCCCACCCCCAATATTCCAACAACAGGGTTTATGGGAGCTGTCTTTGGTGTTTTTACTCTAAATTTCCCTTGTTTTGTTGCTACATTGTAAATATAGAGACCAAAATGCATTGGGGTGGTCTGTAAAGGACCTTGATTTTGCAGATGGTCCCCTTCCCTTTTCCAAATATGGATTCATTGATTTTATTATTCAATAATTTAGTAAAACACACAGACACACACAGACACACACACAGATATATATATATATATATATTTCATTATCAAATTTCTAGGAATATTTTATTCCCCTTTTCAATGTTTCTAAGCCCCAAAAAATGACCCCCATTAGGTTGGGTTCTGATCGGGACGAAGGGGTGGCAATTCCGATATGGAAAGTGGTCCTGATTTGAACTGAGTAACATTATAAATGTGGAAACATTGGGGATCCATGCATATATATAGGGTTCCAATGTAATTTTTCATTTACCTATTCTCTCATTGAACTCAGAACTACCAATTTTCCCACACTCACTTGCTCCAACACACCATCATCCTCTATGGATTACTTTTTTGTGAACTGATCCTTTCATCCCTTGAATGAATAATACATCACAGACTCCTTTTTATGTGAACTCAATTTTATGTATGTGATAGGGTCTTTGAATATTCAAATGGTGTGTTTGGATTTCCATGTTGCATGGGTCAGTGCGCGTAATTCATATTCCCAAAACCATTCAGTTTTCTGGCCAACGCCCCTATGGACCAGCGCCTCACGTATTTCTGAAAACTAGCAGTTCGAGGATGGCGCCTTTCGCATACCATTTCTGGGTTTTAATACGAATGACACATTATTTCCTTTTTCAAATTTTTTTGTAATTAACTTCTTCTGTGGACTTTTGATGTAGGTTCAATAATGGACTTTTCTCTTATCTCAATGGAAGAGGCCCTAAAAAGGGTGTATATGGGGGAGAATATTTAGTACAATCTAAATTCATGAAATAATACTCTAAATGGTGTTATAATATATCTTCATTCACCGAATCTTATGTTATATTCTATATATATTATTTTTACACTATATAGATTTTTTCCCAAGATAATGGTCCTTTTACATCCATTGATTGGACTAGCCTTATCGTTCCCCTTGAGGCATGAAAAATTCTTGATCAAGAGAATATCTATTTCATGGGGGATATCATATCATATTTCAGCCAGGAAGACACATTTTTTTAATGGATCTTCATGTATGTAGAGAAATTGACACAACCATTACATATAATTAGAATCAATCATTCCAGACTGTCACTCTATTTTCATCATTTCACAAGGAAACCCAAATTTTGGATGGAGCATTAAATGGGACAGACAATATAGAGGGTGCTACTATGATGAATGGTATTGGTCCATTTTTGTGCACTAAAAATACACGTAGTTCTCTAATCTATTGGAAGATATTGGCCGGTATCATGAATTATGGTTCTCCAAATTTTCCATCTAATCAATAGACTAAATTCTCACTGAACATCCATATTTCTGTTGTTCGAGAACCAAGTCCTTCCATTTATCACATGCTGAAGTGGGAATATGTTTGTGGGATATTTAGTATGTTAGGGTACATTC
Source organism: Viscum album (assembly GCA_963277665.1). Classification (NCBI taxonomy): domain Eukaryota; kingdom Viridiplantae; phylum Streptophyta; class Magnoliopsida; order Santalales; family Viscaceae; genus Viscum; species Viscum album. The sequence continues at coordinate 879,256,136 of OY728129.1, read as the reverse complement.
TATTCCGGGTGACATGTATGATGAAATCATACCTATGGCCAATATATGGGATAATATTGAAAATTTATCTCCTATGGTGAGAAATTTATTGGTTATAGAAGTGGGATTTCTTGGTTGGACTCTACATGATCGTATGATTATTAAATTTGAGGACTAGATATGGATGTTCATGATTGTGATTGGACCGAACCCAAGATTTCACCATAGCCAAACTCATCTGAGCCAACATTCATATCATATTCATATCTTCTAATATGATACCCTCAAGGTGGAATGACACACCACATGGAATTAGGAGAATTGATCAGACGTATCTTCCAAGCTCAGATTTGTAGGTTTATTAGCCATGTTCCTAAGTGGATGGATTTTTATTTCCCTTGATGTATACACTGATTTCTAATATTTTACGTTAATTTTGGAAGTTACATTATTGGAGGTACATCCCATTAACCTGGATATCCGTAAAATTTCCCATATTTATGAACAATGGGGAAAATATAGGAGGGGTGTCCTGCACATCACCATAGTGGTCGTTTTCATTTATTTTATAGCAGGATTGTAGATCACTATCCTTGATATAATTATTATTATTCTGGAAGCGTCAATCATTATTACTTTCATCCATATCTTATCAACATCACATCTATTCTTTCTCAATCTTTGACCATCGATGGTGTGTCTGAACTATGGATTGATATCTCTCAGTTCAATTTTATGTCCCTTTTTGTACCCCTTCTAAAAGTAATGGTCATTGGTAGGTGGTTCATTGAATAAATATCTTAAATCAATCTACTTTTAGATTCAATCTTCACTACTCGCATAGATAGAGTTCCTTTTTGCATACCCTAGTTCCTTTATAGGATCTATAAAAAATTTGGATTCCATCAATAGATCAAATTTATCCCTGCAACCCTATTTAAGAGAGAATATGATCTCGTAATCCTTCACCGAATTTTGTTTATGATGACATGGGAGGATTGTAATTTGGAATTACTTATTCCTCTCATTGTGGATTCAACATAACTATCACTAGAATATTCATGGTTATGAGTGGCTTCTTACACAAATAGGGTATTATAGGGTCTAGTTCATCGAGTTCACAAGCTATTTACTGTCTTCAATACCATCCCAACTTTTCCAACTGCACCATCTCCCTTCATTTTGGACAGAAAAAGGTGATCCACTAATTTTAGAAACATTTTAATGGGGATTAGTCTAGTTAGACTCTCTTTATGGGCAGTGACATACACCCCATACCTTCACTTGATACATTCTTTGGTCCTACTAAAGTTATTCTGAGTGGGGAAATACCTTGCATTCCTGAATTTGTGGTCAGTACCCATGCAATGTTCAAGAGACTGAAACATCTATTGGGAGGGAATGTCCTCACTCTTGGGTAACTTAACTCGGGGTTATCGAATCTGTTTGATAGAACATCCTGACTAAACACTTATTTTGGTGGTGGTGAGAAGCTAAAATTTCACTAACAATAAGAGGAATGGAGTCGTGCAGAGATAAGTATTGCATCAAATCCATTAACTTTCTACTAAAACTTCTCTAGAAAATTTTTATAATGACAGGGAGAACATTAAATGACTATTCATGGAATTGGGTTTTGGTGTCTTTGAATACTAACATTTACAAATCCATATATACAAAGTTGTCACATATCAGGAGGATCATTCAGTTTGTAATGAAAACCATTCAATGGTTAACTCTTCAAAAATACAACAAAAAACATTAGAGATGTTACAGAAAAGTTTCACCATCTAGTGGATAATGAAACAAATGCCTATGATTAGGTTATTACCCAAACAGATGAACATTGGGAGTTTGAGTCTCTTATAGATAGGCTGAAGGTGCCAGAAGAATTTTCAAGTTCCAATAATGAGACTATCAAATAAAAAGGAGAGTCCTCAAGGATGTCAGACATGAGAACTTCCAGTGGTTGATGCTGAAGCAGAATAGAGTAATAATTTGGAACAATCCATTGACGTCCCATTTATAGTGCTCATCAATCTGCTGGATAGAGCAATTCATGGTTTATTTTAACCCATTGGGTTACTTCATACTACCAATATTTTGATTTCAGGGATAGACTCAAATTTTTTATGTTCCAAAATTCATGTTTCGTTATATGGAATAGAAATAATTTACTCTATAGTGCTTTTACTTCATCATTTACAATACATTAAATCATTTATAATCGACCACATTTATATAGTAATTTCAACTAGATGTCAATATGACTCCAAACTCAGGATAAAAAATCTCAAATAATTAATCCATTCAATAATTGATTCCATATTTTAGGGAATTAGTGATCATAGATTGACTATTTCTAGGGTTATAAGGGAATCCCAACAAAATTTTTAATTTTATATTATAACCATTATTTTTTCCTAACCTCGTGATGTTGTGGACTAAGTGAGTATAACATGACTTTTCATAGGCCACCCTTTGTAGGTGATTGGCTTTAAAATCATTTTGTTTCATATGATTGTTTGAATTGTCAAAAAAATTTCCAAAACCATACGAGTTATAGGTTTTGAAACCATGAACATTTCTTTTATCCAGGGATCCCATTATGGATGTTAATCCTTGTGAGAGTTGTTGATTTTTCATGGGATGTTTAATGTCTTTAAAGTCATACTATACTTACTGATATTTTAGGTCAAATTTCATTTTCCAAGATTGATGTTTTAGGTTGAATTGTTTAGACCATGATTTATAAGGAATGGTCCCCAATTTTGGACTCATTAGCCAAATATATAACAATGGATTTCAAACATGGATATGGTATTTTTATTTTCCCTAACCTTGTCATTTTTGGATATGGAATATGACATGGGGCATAAAATCTATTGGTAATATGCATATTGGAGATTTCTCTTCTAAAGGGAATATTTCCATTGGTTGATAGGCTTCATTTTTGGGCGATTAATGTAGATCCACTATAGAATTGTGCATAATTTCAAACAAAGGTGTTTGTAGGACACAATTTTCCAATTTACGATATTCAGGTAGTTTTACATAAATTAGGACCAATTTTTTTTCAAATACCATAGTAGGTGGTCAGTTGAGGGGACTAAGTATGAATTTATGACAGTATTTGAATAAGATTTATAAGATAATTTCAGTCCCACATGAATTTTTCTTGTGTATTGAAGGTGCTAAACTATAGTGCGATTTCATTTAATGATATAGGGAGATTTGATTCTCATGATTTATAGTCACCTTACCCCGACCATGAAGTGAAAAAACAACTCATCGCTTCTGTAGTTTCTTGAATAGAAATGCTCCATCATCTTCAGACATGAGAGGGGCGAGGGTATAATCAGAAATCCCAGTGGTTTCAAAAAATGAGGAATGAGATGAGACATAAACATCATAGGGAATACAGAAGCAGGAAAAGAATCTCATGAGGATGAATTTTTCTTGGTTGGTAGGAAATTGTTTAGGTACTTTTCTATAGAACCACCAAGGCATTGTGTGCATATTCAATGAAATGTTTCTACAGGACGCTGCCCTTCCATCTCTGACGGCCATGTAAGATTATGGGGATTAGTACCCTTCGAGACATATAGTATTGGTGATGAAAAGTGGGTTATTGAACATTAAAGGGGATATGTTAAGATGAAAAATATTATGATTAGGTAAATATAATATATTCATACAAGTGATGGGTTTCTCCTTATGCTGGTCTGACCCTTACATAGGAAAGGATGGGATAATTTTGTTGAATGGTTGGTCATGCTATATTCAACTTTGGTGTCACATTGTATCCTCACGATGATAAGAATAAATTAAAATGTAGTTATTTTAATTTTTGGACATATGAGGATCTGATTCAACCTTATGGGTGGGGAATTTTTTGTTCTGGTGACAATCTCACCAATAAATAGAGGACTGGGTTTGATTTCCTTAGAGGTATTAACTTCATGTGGAAGAGCATAGGGAAAAATATTATATAACATTTATTTTCCCAACGGTAAGATTTAGGAATCAAGTATTGTGTAATATAAATTTCATAAAATTACAAAATTGACGTAGAAGTATTTATTTTCTAGAAGATAACAAAGAAAAGATATTTTGAAAAGTCCACGACATGAGTAAGAATGAATGTATAACCATTGGTTTTAAGTGATCTCAGATCGATTGAAATTATATATGCTTTGAATCCATTAGAAATTCAAGAAATAGAAAAATTCTCTCCTGATAAAAAAATTTCCTTCGGTTGATAGGTCATTTTAGTAGGACATTTTTTTAGAGCTGTCAGTGAATTATGTGAATACTCAAACAAAGGTGTCTATAAGACACTGTCCTTCCATTCTTGATAGACTGGTTGGTATATGAGGAACTATAACAACTTGAAGAATGGAGTTTAAAGAATAGATATTATTGGCTTAGAAATATTATAAACCCAAATTTTTTGATTATCCATGGAATCGAGAGTCACTCCACATTGATATGACCCTTATGTGGGGTGGGAAAGTTTTATATCCTTTTAGGAGCGATGCCCGGTTATGATGATCTAGGTGTCTGAAAATCCGATAATCTTAACAAGTTTGTTAACTGCATTGGGAGTGGGGATATTTAACTTATATATGGCATACCATGAAGTTTAATGTCTTACAATTAAGACTTTAGGATCTCCTTTATGGGTAGAACACCCACAATGTTCTATTTTAGGACATAAAACAAGGACTAGCCAATGGGGGTTGATTTTATGTTGATCCATGGGGGATCCCACTAACGAAATCTCTATGATCACATAGTTCATGCTTCGTATGATAAACAGGGGTGGAAAGGATTTCAATTCACCCAATAGGGGTATCCTAATTCAAGAATGGAGCATTATATACTCGAGGGGGGGGGGATATTGTGCATTTTATCATTGTGTACCTTGGTAGTTTCATCATACAAAAAAATTTCATATGATTAGGACCATTTAGGTACATTTGAACGTATTGTGGAAAGGATGTGTATGAACCAAAATGAATAGGTTAAATGTGATTATTTCGGAGATATTACTACTAATATGAAATATTTTGGAGCCTTCCACTTTGAAAAAGTTTAATTTTAGAAGGGGCATGTTTTTTTCTGGTTCGGAAATTGGATCTGGATCATAGAATCTTTCTATCACTGTGTATCCCTTAGGGATATAAAAATAACACAACACAAAATTCCTCATAAAAGGTAATTTGTCTATGTCTTTCACATATTCATTGGGAGGATTTTTTATTTTTAGGGTGGATGGGCCATGATGATATTCATTGCCTCTCACCATATCCAGTGAGGGAAGGAATCATGCTAAATGTAGTTCTATGACATAGTATGGTATGTGAATGATTCTGGAGGTAGTGTACTCTCAGGTGATAAAATTGTTCTTCCGTACAATATAACAGAATACGGTGATAAAGTTTGTCGCATGAAAAGAACAAGATAGATTACATGGGCCTATGTAGTTTTACATCATTGGGAATGGACATTGGCAATACATTTTAAGGTCATGTTTTGGGGAATAAATGTCAATAAAAAGGTCATGAAGAACTATGTGATAATTGATTTGTGCTATTCAAGCATGCCATAAATGAGACGGGGGGATAGAAAGTGTAAACAATGATCCTGAGGACCCATGGATCATGAGGAATGATATAGGTCATGCGACCCACTGGGTGTACGCAGGTAGGAATTGTCTCTTCTCAGGAAGAATTTACCTTTGGTTGATAGTCCTTTTTTAGGGAACTTTTACATAGTGATGATGGGGTATTGTGAACATTGTCAAACAATGGTGTCTTCGTGGCACTAGAATTCTATTTCTGATGGCCGTGGAGGTTTGTGGGTATCCAAAATTTATAATTTATGGAGTTTTATGGATGAAAATTGAAATTTTGGGTACAATAAATACTGTGACATGTTGAGAATCCTGAAATCCCCTACATTTATTTGAATTAAATGTTAAGGGATCATGATCATTTGACAAACCTTTACTGTGGGAATTCGGGTTTGGAACTTCATTCCAAACATTTCTTTTTCATACAGGTGGTGAGAACAATTTTAATTTTACCATGTTTCATGGATGGACCAATGTTTGTATATCTAGGCACCATTGTGTATCTCAGTATTTTGAATATCAATCCACATGTAGTTTATGGGGTAAATTGCAGTTTATGTTGTCCCGGTAGGAATCAGGACATGGATTTTTATGTATTATGGTAAGGAATCATTCCATGCAGTGAACTACTATGACAACAAGGAACCATCTTCTGAGATTCCAAAGCCAATATAGGTGGAAATTAGTGAGGAATAGGGGACAAAAAATTATTTTTCTTCCACACAAGGTGCATGCTGAAGGACAACGAAAATATTTCATTGATTATCATTAAATAACTAGGACTAAGTTTTATGACCAAGGTGCTTCTTACATACCCCATGTGGATGGGAATCAATCAGAATGATGTTCTATTGATTCCCATAGGCATGTCAGGCCTGTATGGAGGGGACGATAATTTTGATCTGGTGGCGGTCAGGCCCATGGATATGGAATTCACATGACACTTTATATACTGTGATGATAGGAATCATGCCACACATAGTTCTATAACAGATGTAGTCTGTGCTAGTATAACCCATGTGTAGAGATGGAGAATTTATTGTTTCAGGTAGTGGTTTTTCTAGGATATAAGATCCATGACTCAATACATATCCTATAAGGATGTGATTCTATTCATATGCATTTCTATGATTAAATGACCTTTATAGTCTAGATCCATATGCATGGGAATGGGAAATTTTTTTGCTGGCTACTAAACCAGGAGGTACAATCCGGGCGTTACTACAAATCCTAAAATGGAAGGAATCAAGGTAAACATAGTTCTAAGGTTCCTTGTATTGGTCGGGCCTTTGCATAGGGATGATATGTTTTAAAATAAATTTATGACCCCATTTTGAACCATTGATATTTTTTGTGTGTGGGGGAATCCTTTATCACTATTATTATTCTCATGTGAGCAATGATTGGTGTGAGAAACAAATAATATCAAGGGTTTCCTCTAATAAGACTGAGGAAGTAGTTGGTATCATAGATGCGTTGTGTAACATGTGAGTATTGTATTGTGAAATCTAACCAATCCATCTCTATAAATCCCATTGGATGATGAGATTCAATCCATACATGTTATGTGAAGATATATCCTCAGGTAGTTCCAGTCCATATACATGGATAAAAGGAATTTTCATTTTTTGTAGTGGGCGGATATTCCTCTATATAAGGTTTGGGTGTCACTACATATCCTACAAAGGCATGAATCATTCCATATGTAGTTATGAATAAACAGAACTGACGCAGACCAAGAACTCACATGGGACACTAATAGGGAAGCTGGGGATATTTTACCATTTTCTAGTTTAGATCTTCTTTATGATTGGAGAATTTTTTTCCAAAATAAAATAGGCCATGTTACATTTAACGGCTTGTGGTTAGGTCTATGGATGCCATGCATTTTTACTTCTTGTATTTAGGACGTTGGATCTTGCTATTTTTTTCATGTGATTAGGCCAAAGTTCACGCGACGTGAGTGGAAGGGAATGTGGTATCAATGTAGTTTAATGTCTTATGGTTATGAAACATCATCATGTAGTTTAACATCATGCTATCATGATTAAGGTTCTGACCAATATAACAACATATGACATGGATGTACATGGAATTACGTCTTTTAATATCATGAAGCTAACAAGAAGGTAAAATAATTTCATAAACTATTTCTTCAAGAACCTTGCAATGGTGGAATCTGTGGTGAGCTATCCATCCATTTAAATTATAGAATATTCTCTATTGGAGTAAACCTTGTGTATTTCATCTACTCCTTCCAATTTGGCTCTAATTTTAGTGGTTTATTTCTTACTTTCATTGGAGTTTTGAGGGCCAACATCATTTCTCTTTCAAGGAAAGAAGGAAGCCGATCCTTTTTGATAATTTCCAATGAAATCCCATTTCTGTTGAATTAGAAATTGTGAAGTGTCAAATATTTTCTCATCTAATCACTCCAAAACATTATGTTGATTTTGAGACTGCTCTGTTTCAAATATATGATTGAAGACCAAAACATAGAGAGTTGGTATTTGAACATAAATGTTTATAAACACCTTCATCTTTTATATATAAGAGTATAGGGTTGCATGAGTGGTAGTTCGGGTCGTGGTTAGTATGCCCACAGAGCATGGAGTATCTTATCAATCCATGATTTCTTTTCCTAGTCTACCATCATCTAAATTATATTATATATGGCCTTTTTGAAGGACTCTCTCTAGAAATTGGCCACTGTCTGGTAGTGGGATGAATGGATGGACTTGGTTACACACTCCCAATATAGCTTATCCAATTAAATAAATAAAAATTTGGTGTCATTGTCTGTTAATATTTTATTAAGGAAACAAAATTTGGTGATGAACTTATCATTCACACTGATTTCAATACTTATTTCCACAACCTCGTTGATGTATAAAACCTCTTCCCATTTTTAATAGAATCCAGTAGCCATGAGAAAAAATATGAATTGTTTTTCATTATCAAGAGGATATAATCCCATTACATCCAATCCCCATAATTTCTATGGCCACGAGTACTCAGATTTTTGAAAACCCATTGAGGGTTGGGGGATTAAATTAGTAAGAACGTGAATGGAATATAATTTCATAGTAAATTTTTCACAATCTTGTTTCGTAGTGAGACAATAGTTTGCAAGTCTTTTAATTTAATGAGATAGCTTGGATTCCAACTGATGTGATCCACAATCCCTTTCAAGAACTTATTTCATGACTTTAACGGTTAATTATCCATTGATAATCCTGAGAAAGATCCTTCCAAGAACAAATTTAAAAAATTCCTTTTGCTGGGTTGGGGCATCATACGTCTAGAAATTGATTTCTCATCTCTATATTTTCTCCTTTCTCGCCCTATCATGGGGAGTTCACACTTTTGGATGTAATTTTTATTACATTAATCCAGCCAGCGCTATGACCATAGGGTCAAATTATGGTACTAATCTCATTGATTTCCAATGTCATGGTCTAGAAATATTGTAAGATCATTTAGTAGTGGGCAATTCTGAAAACTATTTCATTTAAATCAGGGTCTTATAGAGTCGTGAAAACTATTTCTATAGTATCAGCTTTCCCATTTTGTAACTAGGGCAGACAAGTCAATATTAGATCTGATGCGAACTCTTTCATCTATTATCGAACATGGTTCATTAAATTTATTTTATCCAATATATTTATAGAATATTAACTATTGACTTTTTGGATTTCCAATTATGTATCTCCTTTTATAATTATGTTTTCAACAAATACATGATGGGCCAGCTCTATGCCTACAATAAAAGACTAATATTATGATTCATTTTTTTTCACCCCTCTAGCAGTAGGATGGAAATTGGTAGGAATAACTTTTCTGGGGATATGAGCAATACTTATACGTCCACATTGTTGATTCTTGGTTCTTCCATCTTGTTAGGTCAGAATATACAAAGTATCATAATAGAGGGTAAATTGTGTGTTTTTAGAGATCATCCACAATTCTACATTTTGACACCCAAATTGATTTATAAAAATATGTTGTGTTATTATTATATAGGAAAATATGCATCAGATAAATAGAAATAATGAAATAGTGTTTATAATGATTTGGGGTACAATGGTCCCCTATTCCACTCTACCAATTACTCTCTCTATGACATTGTAAAATTTTAGTAGAATGTTTTTCTCATTAGAAGACCATAAATTTAAAAATTAATTCATGAAGTTGATATCATTATAATAAAACTAATAATAAACCCTTTTTATTTTATATCAGAGAACTAGTTACCCACAACATGTATTGAGAAGTAGATACTCCACCACAAATGAGTACGAGCAGTTGAAACTCCAATATATCATAAGTGTTTTATTTGAATAGTTTTTGTTGATCTTCATAGTTGTAGCAATAATAAACTGACGAAATAATGGATATTATTCCTCCGAAAAGAATATATTCATTAATGAAATATCCTAAAGCACTCCTGATTACACAAAGATCCTAAATTAAAAACCAATAAAAAAACTGATCAGTGAAAAGATTACAAAAGGACGAGATGGAAGAGGTATATCTCCAAAGTGTAGTCCTCTATCACAGTTGTTAATTGTATGTCGCACTATAAAAGATAATTTCAATAATACAGTCTCATATATGAATCTCTTATCACAGAAACACACATATTTTTGAAGAGATTCTCTGAATGAAAACATATAAACAAAAACATTATTCATTATTATATTTCCAAAAGATTAACCAGATTCATTATACAAAATCAAATTCCAATCGACAAGGGGAGTCTTAACATCCCATATAAATATGATTGATTTCCCCCCTGAAGAACATGGTTATTCATAACAATCAAAAAATACTTCAATCGGTCTTTCATTCTGATATTACTATTGTATCAATACCAATTTGAAAATTCGGCTAGAAAAACATCACCATTGAGAACACAATGTAGGTTTGATAAGAGTAGAGTGGGGATCCATTACCAATGTAATGTAGCATTACATTTGCAAGACAATTTAAAAATAATAATCTATACATTTATCCCTGTCATCATAAAATCACAAACGTTGCATTGATTAATCATATGATCAAATTTTATAGATATAAGGTATTAATTGTGAATACATACTTCAATGTAGGGGTGTTGATTCATACATTTTACGATTCTATGAATGTAAAGTTCATTATACAAATGAAAACTATTTTAGAATTTTTTATAATTAATACCATACAAAAGAATTTTATTTCATAGTGTAACATAGGGTTCATACCATACGTTCATTTACTAGCTATAGGGGTTGAAATAGAGTTTCCAAATATATTCAGGAAATACTAAATTCCTTAAAATAGAATATAATTTCATGTATAACTCACTCAATAAAAAATAATTAGAACATAAACAAGGGTATTTGTTGACATCAAAATCATAATAAATTATAAAGTATTGGTGAGACAACACATTCCCAACAATCTCTCCCTTTTTATGATTACAAAACCCTTAACATAATCAAAAACAAAATTTAAATAGAAAGTTGGATTTGTAATCATTTTTTAATAAATATATAAAACATTATTATATTTAAATATCACAGTATTATTTTGATATAGAAAAAAACATAGTTGCAGATTTAATATTTTCTGTATTTAACTATTGTGGTTCGAAAATATTCTCCCCAAAGGTTATTCATAGATATTCTCCCTTCTCCCATTATTCACCATATTAGTTTTCTACTTATTTTTGTGATATCAAAAATTCGATTTCAAATAATAGAAAATTTAGACCACATTTAATATACCACAAATCAATAAAGAATATTTTTAACACTGGAATTAGAAAATTAAATCTAATATTGGATGTTTAATCAATGAACAACAACAAAATATAATAATAAAATAATAATAATGTATATTGAAATTAAATTAAATTTAATTATTTTGAAAAAATGTACAGTTTTTGATCAATGAATGTTTATTCAAAATTATGGGCTTTGGTAAAAAATGGCAAGGATAGAGGGATCATCTATATGAAGAAGGGCATGGTCCACACTGTAAATATCAAGAAGCTTAAAAAGGAGGCTCTAGAAATCATTGTTGAATAATTATATCCATTACTGTAGTAGTATCCTTGAATCATTTCCATCCATAAAATTCTCATACAGATTAACATTTACACACTCATTCATAGCTTCTTCTAAATAGATGAATGTATTCATTTTGTCTTTAACATGATTAATGATTTGTCCCAATATGGAATCACTTGATTTTAGTTTAATTATATGATGTCTTTTTTTACAATAACACACTTAAATAAGTAATATCGCCATGATGAGTGTGTATTATATCATTTATCTAAGCCAATATAGAGGATATAGATTTAAACATTCTATGCAGTTCTTGTCGTGTCTACTGAGAATATATGGAAGATCTATTTCATTCCCTGTGAGCCTAAATTTCTCTCCTGAAAATTATCTTAAATTCATAAAACATTATATTATTTAAATATTCATCCTTTAATGAAATAAATATCTTATCATTTTGTATATAATCTCTTTAAATCTCCAATAGAAATTAAAATTTCATTAAATTCCATTAAATGGAGAATTTGAGATTAGAATACTGATGTTATCAATACAGAAACCTTTTATTCTTAAAAATATTTAATATGGGAATCCAACTGTTCCCTAAAAATGTGTTATAATTCTCAAAAATATTTTCATTCACAACTATGTATTCCGTAGGGGAATAATAATATCCATAGGATGGAGTCCCATGGGTAGGAATAACATCCCTACAATGATCTTCTACCAAGACCAAAATTATTTCTTCATTATATTTTGTTCTATAAATTAGGGGATTACTTCCCACCACTTCTAATTCAGTAACAAAAAGAGTTTTGGGTTATGGGATTTTTACCTGATAAGTTTTTCACTATAGCCTATTTCTCAACATGCTCATCCACTGTATTCTCTTGATCCCCTCTAATAAAAACATAAACTAAAATATCTAGATCATTGGTTTAAATTATTCACATTTTATTAATAATATATCAGTCTAGCCTTAATGTTACATCTTCTTGAGGCCTATGTTGAATAAAGACAACTATGGGAATAAACACTTTCTCCCCATGTGCAACTACCAACGACTTCTGTTGTTGTTCCGTGCCAACTGCCAGAAAACAATTGCATGAATTTTCCCACAAAAAGAATCTTCATATTTGTATCATTAAAATTTTTTCTATAGTGAAATGGTTTCCAAAAAACACATTCACAATCATTCCATTACATCAATGTAAGAAATAAATAATACATCCCCTTGGATAAAATCCAGTCAGAGCATTATTATGATCATAGTGGTTTATATAAGTTATGGAAAATTGATCGAAATTAACCTTTATGTGATTTAGAAATAAAAAACATGACATACATGTCAGGATAAGGGACCTTTTTAATCACAGTATTCCTAGAAAAAATATCCGATTGAATATACATTAACATCACATGATGGTAATAGGAAATTGTTTCCATAAATACCTTCTTGAATGTTATTCTTCCAAACAAAGAAAAAAAATTATCCTCATATGAATGTCTTTCATTACTAATATTACTTAAATAAAATTTAAACTCCCCATCATGGGGTAAACTAAGCATCACATATATTTACACATTTGTAAAAGAAAACTCAAAATCATTATTCATAAATAAATGGTGTCTTCAATGAATCAATGAAAAAATGAACCATTTCTGAAAAATTCCATTTCTTATATTTCATATACCACTGGTATGATATCTTCTCAAAATGGTAAACCAATCCTTGAAATCTCATTTATTACTTATGTGAAATATTTTTTAATCTAAATATCCAAAATGAATTAGCTTTTCCAGTAACACCTTATGATCATTCCAGTTTGCATAGATATTATTGTCCAAATCAACATCAATGGATCGTCATGATGTTTCTATATCTTAAGATTTAGAGATTGAAGGGATTGAAGTTTAAGGGTTTTGGAACACTAGACTCAAAATAGGGAAATATATAGAGATGTACTCTGTAAGCTGAGAGGATGTGTAAGAGAGGAGAAATATTGTGGGAGAAGGTAAACAATTTCTCATTCTGATTATGTATGTACTTGTTATGTTCTTAATATTGAAAATAAATATAAAATAATATCAAAATGAAATTATAAATTAAAAAATAATTTAATAAAACATATTAAATAAAGCTTACTAAAAAGAAAACAGATATATTTGAAATAAGTTAATAAATATTTACATAAAAATTATATATTCCTAACTCCACCTTAATAAAATCTAGGCTAGAACTATGAAGTGTATTAGAAAAAATATCAATTAATTGATATTATGTATTAAAAAATTCTAAATAAATATCCCTTTCAAGGACATAATCTCTTATAAAATTATTTTTTATATAAATTTTATTATTCCTAGAATGAATTATATTATTTATTGAAATATATTTATCACATGTATTATCATATTAAATATGTATACTATTTTTGTTTAGTATTATTTCTAGTAGAGTGTTTTTCAATCACAATTCATGTGCCAAATACTGCCAACAGACACACATTCTGCCTTAGCAGTTGATAAGGAAAATTAGTGTTGTTTCTTAACAGAACATTAAACTAAATATTTTCCTAAAATGTGATAGGTTTTTAAGGAACATTTTCTAACTAATCCACAACATCCCAATTTGTGTAGCTGAATATGAAACCAAATTATAATAAAATGTTTTGGGGAAATAAAGAGATAGAAAAATAATCCTATTAAATACCAAAAGATTCTTTTAATATAAGTATGATGGAAAACTATTGGATATTATTGAAATTTATCACAATGACACAAGGAAAACATAATGTCTCATCTGATAGTAGTAAGATATAAAAAACTACAAATCGTTACTCTATATAAATTATTGTCAATTGGTTTTCCACCTTCATCAAAAGCATGTTTTATATTGGTATACATAGGAGTTGTATATGTCTTACTATTCTCATATCCAAAAATTTTTAATAAATAAATAATAATCTTTTTGTGATTTAAACCATTTACAAAATAATTTTGGTAAAAATGTAATCCTAAAAAGAAATTCTGTCCCCCCATCACAAAAATTTGAATATATTTTTACCTTAAATTTGAAGAACCATGAAAACAATTTTTATTAGTTGTAACAAAATTATCATCGTAAACCTACTTTTAAACTAATAAAATTTTATAGAAATGTTGTTTTCTTGAAATGGGTTTGATCTTACAATCGAAATGTTAATCCATTTTAAAAAGGAAAAGAACATAATATTTTATTCAAAGATCTCTGTTCTTGTTTAAGACCATAGAGTTCTCTAGTATTTTTAAAAATATAATTAGGTTTTTTATAATTTTAAAATCTAGGGGGATTGTAAACATAAAATTACTCAATTAAATAACATGTTCAAAATGATGACATAAAATCTATCTAATATAATTTAAAATTAATAAGAGATGCATAAGATAAAATAAATATAATGGCTTATAAAATAGCTACAATGTTAAAGGTCACATAATAATATTTACCTACTTCTAAATTATATCATTTATCTACTAATCTAACTTTATTTATGGTTATGATTACATGATCTTCTTGTTTATTTTGAAAGACCCACATTATTCCTATAACATTATAATTGGTTAGTTTTGAAACTAGTTCCAAAACATAAATCCCTTTTATGTGGTTTATTTCTTCAGGAATTTCTAATATCACAATATCATCTTATATTGAAACATAAATATCCATAGGTTTTAAATGATATACAATAGAATATAATTCTACTAGTTTTTGTAAATTTCTTCTACATCAAAATCTTTTGTCTAGGACTATTATAACAGTTTAAAAATGATTGTTTTTTAGAGTCCATAACAGTATATGAAAGAAAAATTCAGGTACTTATGTATACATATTGATTTATCTGGAAATATAGATTTTCTTTACGTTTCCATAACTCATATAACATTATTTACACCAACATTATGAAATAAAGGCTCTTTTAATTCCAATAATTTGAGGATTATTCAAATATAAATTATTATTGACATGTAATTTTTCTCTACAATGATAAAATATTAAAATTTTAAAATATGGTAAAAATTAGTTTTTATAAAAAAAATTCTCACCCTTACTTCCTATTCCAAATTGTTCCCTTTTAATGAAATTATTTCCAAGAATTTAATTTAATGAATTTTATAGTTTGGTAAAAATAACTGGAACAATGTTATAATATTCTACTTCATACTGTAAATCTTTGATTTTATTTTCATGATTGATATTGTTTGATGTAGGGGAATTTAGTTTTTTAAGTATCTATTGGTGGTTTTAAGCATGGTATATCTTTCACCTAAAACATTATGAATGTTTTTAAATGATTAATTCTTCTATAGAAAATAATTATATTTTCATTCTAGCATAGAACAATAGAATTCTAATTTGTAATTTGAGAAACTACTAGTATCATAATCTAATAAGTATTAAATTTTTACATTTTCCTATTGAGACATAAAGCACATGTTAGAAATTATATTTGAAATCACCTTCTATTAATCACAAATTTAACGACTATTCGAGTCTCTACATATAATACTTTTAGACTTCATTGATCTATTCATTTTCTATCATAATCCACATTTTTTATATCTCTTTATATTATTTTTAGTTAATATTTTATCTACGATAATTAGTTCTGATATGAAATAATTTCTGGCATTCAAAATATCTAAATTCTATTGAGGATTTCTCATCCATATTGAAGGATTTTATGAATCCTATTTTATTCTAATAAAACCATCTTAAAATTCATTCTAGTTTAGAAAGTTCAATTTTTTAATTAGATTAATCTGAATTATTCTCCATTTTGTGTTCTTTCTTTGATCTTTTGCTATTTTTCTAAGATGCATTTCTCATAGAAGTATTTTTTTTCTCCACTATAATATGAATATATTCATATTCATCGTTCATTTAGTCTTTATATATCATTAGTGTCCCAATTAGTTCCTTCACAGCCAGATCATGGATAAGAGGTGAATGGAGAACAACCACAACTATTCCGTTCCATTGAAAGGGTAGTAATTTATGTACTTTGAAATCTTTATCATATTGATTAATGGTTTCTTCTATGTATGAAATATTATTGATAAATTCAATATTATTTCTATTCATATGTGTGATTCATTCATCATAAAACATTCTAAATTTTTCATTTTTTATCTTATCTATAGTAAATATCATTTTTCTAAATTTATTTCAATCCTTCGTAAGAAACTACAATAGTATCCGAAATTTAATATAAATTTGGATATTTTGATACATGATTGAATTCGTCCGGCCCATGACCAAAAATAATATCATTAATTTCCATTGAATTCATATCATATTCAACTTTTGTTGTTGGATACAATTTTCTGGTTTTTATGGAATATTATAAGGAATAATAAATTTTGAATATAATCTGAATTCAATGTTTTCTTGATAGACAATCATTCAATATTTCCAGCATCAATAATTTTAACCATTCAAATATGGAGCACATACCATTGACATTACTCATATTGGATTAGCCATTTATGTCATTATATAGACATTATAATTGTACCATTCTATAGATTTATCCAAAATATATCCTATAATACTTATTTTTAGGTCATAATATTCAACGTAACACATGATAGGGTGAATTGTGTCTTTTCAAAAATATTCGACAATTCATTCATTTGACACCCACATTTATTTTTACAGTTATGAAGTGTTTTTCATCTGTATGAAAATATGTAGTGGATAAATAGAAATAAGTAGAAAATATTTTTATTTGTGAGAATCAAAAACATCATACATTATAGAGTATTAATTGGACCATACATGCCCAAACAAAAACATATTCCTGTCAGGCCTTGGGAGGAACCGTTATTGTGTCTTTACATAATTTGGGAGCGTTCTTGAACCAAGAACCCTTCTTAATCTGGTAGTTCGACATCTAATGGGGTTACCTCTGTTGAGGTATGATCTACATAAAATCCACTAACACATATAATTTGATTGATTTATGTAGTATAAATCATATATATAACTTCTGTATGATGACCACCCATCATTAATGGTGCCGAGTCCACATTCGATGATTGAGAATATATTTGAGCATGTTGCTATGTGAGAAAAACTAGAAATCATGGTGATATAAATAATACCTCATCATTTGGAATTAAAATATCTAACCCAAGAAACTCTTCACGAATTTTGTATAATGAGTCTAAGCCTCAATCATGGGTTTTCTAAGAAAATATAAGCTATTGTCACTAGCGACATCATTCCACTATTCAAGGAAGGTTCCTAGGGGTCAATCCATTGATGTCACGGATAGAATAAGATGTCTTACATCAAAAGGTAGCATTAGAAATGATGTTATTAAGATATATCTATAGGAATTCTATATTTCATCCAGACAATAATCAGTCCATTGATTTTTTAACACTTATTTCATCAAATTGGTGAATGGAGAAAATTTTCCGTTGTGGTCGACATTGAGGTGTCTGATGTAGTCCTTATGTCCATTAAGTGCACTGAACATAGTGAAGTTGTGAGGAGTGTAAATTCCAAAGATAGCCCTTGTATTGTCAGGATCAATGTTGATTCCACAATAGCATACAATGAAGCCAAGGAATCTCCCAGATGTGACCCTGATAGATCATTTCAGGAGGGTTATATTCAGAATATAATTATATAGTTTGTTGAAGACTATTTCAATATCTTACAGGTGGTCTGAAAACAATTGTGACAAAAGTTCCAAATCATCCACATAGAATTTAGTGATCATTCACATGAAGGGCTGGAAGATGCGCTGTGTGGTGTGTTGATATGTGGTGCGGACATTTTTCAAATCATAGGTCATTACGTTATAGAAAAACACACCATGGGGGACCTGAAGGAAGTGAATTCATCATATTCTCATTCACTTAAGATATGGTTATATCCTGAATAGTAATACATGAATGAGAGGTCCTCTTATTTTGAAATCACATTGATCCCAAATTATGTCATTGTGAAGTGGAATGAAACTTTTGGAAAGTGTCAATTATGATCCCTAAAATAAATGAAGAATTAGATTTTCTCAATTTTCCTCTTGACGTGAGCTATGTTTTCTAGACATATTGGATGATAGAACTCTAGAGTGCTGTTTTTTAAAATTACCTTGTCACCCTCAACCTCTATCTTTGCAGTATGTGACAGGTGAGTCCTTTTGGAGGCTTACATGTAACCAGTGTCATATTCTTGCATGTTCAGGTGGTGAGTGACCACCTATTGATCGAGTCCTAGAATTTCGGAATAATTCATGGTGAGAAAAACAATACTATTCATTCTGAAGGATTTGTATACCTCTTTATCTATGGAAGACATGACTGAACTAATATGAGTGGGTCACATGTCTTCTTTAGTAACTAGGTTAATTTTCACGAGTTCATCAATGGTGTAGATACACCCTCCTAAAATTCCGGGGGCCACCTATGATGTTTTGTACTTATTTTTCATCCTTTTATCATATTATTCTTCTTCCAATGGATGAATAGTTCTTGAGATGGTCACTCTAAATTTTAGAGAAATGTCACAATACTTTCATTTAATGGCTGATGAACCTTCGTCTGATTTGAAATCTAGCATGTAATCTTTTGTAGAGGATGGAGTGATAGAATGAGAAATGAATTCATTATATTCTTACATAGTGGAGTACGCAATAATATTAATTATCTTTGAGGGTAGATCAATTATATATCTATTTGAGAAATCACCATTATTTAGGGGATCAATAGATTTCTCAACAACATTAATCTTGGTATCCTTTACTGAAGCCATCAGGACTGTTGAGTACACATTCATATTTGGAAATGTGGACCCACTTTTATTGATTGAAAGTATATAATCCACAGAGAGTAGTTTGAAGGGGTCATTGAGAATCACTTACAAGCCATTTGTGGATGAGATCCAATCAGCACCATCGACCGGAGGACACTTCCCCTTCAACTCATAGAACCTTGCATAAATATAGTGGGTCTTGCAGAAGTTGAATGGGGTCTTAAAGGCATTATTTGTACAAATTTTTCCATTAATCACATTTTTGAGGAAATAATGTTAGGAGGAGTGAATTGATTCATGATTCAGAAGTTAGGGCCTTCCTAGCAGGTCATTGAAGGTTTTATTAGTTCGAACCTCCATAAATTTAGGGTGAGCTACGAGATCAACGAATTGTGTTTTGAGATTAATTTGGACAAAGAGATTCTACTCTATTTTATCCGAATCCAATAAGGTCATGGTTCTTGGTGTAATAGTTTCCTCATTAGATCCCAACCATTGGAATGAGAATAACTCCAAAGTTATTTTCAATAAAGTCTTTTTGAATGTAGAAATTTATTATCTAGTCAGACACGTATAGGGGCATGATGTTCCCTTGAGTAATGATGTCTTCATCTTCATCCATAAAGTATATAATATAATGGAATTCTGTAAGAACAGTCTCTATCAAATAGATTTCAGCAACAAATATTTGGCTTCAATATCATGGGTGATCAACAGAGCATCGATGAGTGTTCACTAAGGTCTACTGACAGATTCAGTGCTTCTAGTATTGAAATCTTGGATTGTATCGAGGCTTACTATTTTAGGATGTCGTATTTCTAATCTAAGGATTGGAACATCATATATCATGAATGCTAAATCATAGCTGATTTAGAGGCCTGGTCATTAGGTACAGACGGCCCAACTCCTAATATAAGAGTTGGTGATGCTTTTATGCGGTGTCGATTTAGCTGATTAGGCATGTCGAAATACCATGGGAGGTTCGACAATTTCTCCTCTTATGATTGATACTTCTGGATAGTCAGGCTATAGTTTCATATATTTGGGTCAGATATACTTTCATAATTATACTAAATCTGCGGAAGGTCCCCTCTACAAGACTATGCAACATTGACAATTTGAGGGAATGTGTGGGCAAGAATTTGGTTTCAACAATATATTTGTCTACCATGGAATCTATGGATTAGAATACCCCTTCCTTCGGCTTCCCAGTTAGACATGGGGAATTTTATTTCATTTCCACACTATTTATTGGATAAATGACCCACTATGTGAACAACATTAACAGAGCCAAATATCAGTTCATCATTTGATGATGAATTTTTCCTTATCAACTTCTTCTACTAGTGCCATAGGGTGGGAAAGTTCCAATTGTGGATTTTGGTGTGTTGATGCCTATTGGGACATTTTTAAGGGAGGTTCCTATATCATTAGATACATTGGAATGAAATCAGAGAGTTTCGAATCCAACATTAGAGTTGGTGCAGATTATTTTTTATCATCTTCATTGTTGTGACCCTTGATGGACTATAGAGCTAAGGGTGTTAGTTTTTACACATCAATAGATGTAGGGGGAATAATAAGTTTCTTAATAATATTTGTAGGATAAAATGGGATCGGTTTTATATTTTCCATGTAATCCAACCAGTGAACTTCTTCACCCTTTCACTGATCACTTTTTTTCATTCCCCTTCTTCATTATGTTTATTCATGGAAATATATGTCGCATATGCGGGAGGCAGTACTAGATTGACATATCCAAAATATATCACCATTTTAGGTGGTCCTCGAAGATAAAACTCCGTTGGATGGTGTTTCCTAGTATCATGTTGTAGTGAAAAATAATTTTTATAGTCATAAAGATGTATATCATCATCCCCCATCGGCTCTGGTAGACGATGAAAGTAGTAATTCATGGCCACTAAAAAGTAGTCGAAGACATGATCATCCCATAACTAATACACATTATTCCTTATCTCCTATAGTTTATTTATCTTATCTCCCCTTTCATCAACATATTGATGTGGTGGTGTTTGTTGACAACTATGGGAGAATGCATGGTTTAGTACAGGCCTTGGTGTTTGAGCTAGTGCATGGGGTGGATTTTTCATAATGGAAGCTACTTCAGAACATCCCACAATTTTACCTAGGATCGATGTGGTGACTCTTAACTTCTGATTAGTGATTTTCAAGGAATCCTTTATTATATAATAAAATGGTAGTGAAATCCTAGAACCTGGATGTATACTTCATCGAGATGAGGTGTGTTTTTAGCTCCTAATGGTTATTATAGATGCACAAGGTAATCATATCATCTTGGGGGAGAGGCTAATTTAGGGATTGGGTCATAAATTTCCCTCTGTAAATGAAGTCTAAAACTTTTTTCTATTAATGGGTTTTAATCCATGAGATCACTGACAGCTATTTTCAGCAACTTTGAACTGTGTTGGAAGAGGAACTACTACCAGAGGTCCTCCCAATTTTCTATTGAATTATATGGAAAGAATATATACCATAAAGATGTATAAATTTATAGGGTTTTCATGAAGAGTATGAGTTTTATAGATTATTTTTGTTCATGATTTCCAATCATGGGATCGTAGTAAGACGCATAGTGTATCTATTGTTGATACGGGCCCCCTAAGCCATGGAACACTAGGAATATGGGGTTCCCAAATTTTGGTGGCGGCTGAAAGTTGTTCACTGGGTTAGGGTAGGGATTCTATTATGGCTGTATCAGATCCCACAATCATTCAATATATTCTAATCGAGTCTTCATGTAATCAATATTTTTCATGATCCCTTGATGCATGTTTTGTTTTACCTGAGCTTGAGAAGGCATAATAGGGGAAAAGATTTGATGTATCAGCACTTATGGATCCTAAGCTAGATAACTGGATAGGGGCATCCTATTTTTATTTTTATTAATTTGTTCCAGTTACTTCTCTAGTGGGTATAAATATTCATATCCTTATGATATTGAGATTAGGTACAATGATTTTCCCTGTAATAGATTGGATGGGAATGTGGGACGTTATTAATTTTCCCAGATGATTACTTGTAGAAGTGGTACCTATATTAGATGTGTATGTTGAATCTCTACCTGAGTCACATATCTCATAGGATGCGTTTGTTGTAGAATCTCAGTTTAATTAGACTTATCTCTATCATTTCCTCTTTTTTCCGTGAAATTCACTCATGAATATTCAAGGATGCATTCACATTGGGAGGTGGAGGTTGGTGTTATGAAACATTGATATTATTTTAATGGTTTTTGGGGATTCACAAGGGAGGTTGTGAGGGATTTACTGGGGTAGTTCCCAAATTTACGGTGGTCAATTGGTTCCATGTACGGACACCTAAAGCTCGGTGTGGACCGCATTTGGGAGGAAACCATCTTCTCCCACATCCTCCTCATTTTTATTGTCATAACTGAGATCTATGGGGATTTACATCCATGATGTTAACTTATAAATATTGTGTTGGGGTTGATGTACTTGGTGTGGAATAGTATGAGGGTTTTTTTATCTTCCCTTTCCATCCCAGGGCCCTCGTTGGGTATTCTGATGAGGGAAAACTCAAAGAGAACATTGACATGACCTAGCCACACATCTCTTTTCCAAGGTATATGAATCATGAGGTGGGGCAGAATTGGTAACTACATTGTTCATTATTCTCCCTAAGAAGTAAATAACTTAAATCTACTGGTCAGGTTTTTGATGTAAAAATACACTCTACTAAGTGGGATTGTTTTCCCCCCTCTCCATTGTTATGTTACCTTATCCAAAATATTCTGGTCTTATGGGGGAATTTTTTTGTTAAAAATGCTCTCATCCATATTTTTTGGGCTGGATATCATACTGTGGTAGTTTCTGGTGCTATTTCTTCTTTCTTGATCTCACAAATTCCCATTCAATGATGAGCCAAATATAGTGTCAGGTACACATATGAATTGATTGCTTCTGAGGACATGATCAGTGATCATTTACTATCATCCCTTTGGTGATAAGCCTTGTAAATGTTCTTAGTGGCCTAATTTATGATCTTCTTGATGGATTGATATAATCAGAACTGTCAATTTTGAGACTTACTGAATGCATGTTCTTTCCAAGCATGATTTCTTTTCATAAACTATATTTCATTTGATATCTGTCCAGGGATAATGAAATTACAGAGTTCCATCACCAGCGGTTCTACTAGATAGTGAATGGGGTGAAGGGTAAATCTCGATGTTCTCACCATCCTTGTATATGAATAACTGATAGTGCTTCGTAGATGAGACAATACAACTTGTGCAGCGCATGAATAAATGAATGTTTATTTTCATCCTTCCACCTTAAAGATTGCATCCATCATGAAGATGGAATAGATTCCATGTTGATCTAACTAAAACACACCCCAAATATATTTACATGGTCATGTACCCATTATAGTTCGAAAAAAATTCTTTCAATTGGGGGATATTTGTCCAGATATTGAGGTGAATGTTTAGCATGTATTGTTCTAACAACATTGTTGGTATGCTGAACAAGAGATGTGTCCATGGGAGAATTCATCACGAGTATGGAATCCTTATCAATTTGAATTATAATAAACAACAAATTTTATTTTTGTTCCTCTAAGAAATTGTCTACATGATCAGACCATTTTGACAGTTTCTTAGCGATTTCATTCTAATAAGAAGAGATAGTAGGATCTTTATAGATGTTTGAGTAGAATGGTGTGTCTTGTTAGATGAACATAGCTCCGGGCCATCCACTTGTTGAGAAAGTATATTTATCATCATAGAAAGGATATCCAACAAATTTTGAGGAATCATTCTGAGGGCCTCTTCATATAAGGGATTCCATGTATTTAGTTCAGCGAGGGGAAGGCCATCTTTCTAATTAGGATTCTGAATAAGGGGATGCCCTTTTCAGTTTGTGTTATAATGCAGAGGGATACCGTGGAATCATACTGTCCAACAACAAGGAGTGTCCCAATGGTGTAAACCACTAGGAGGACCTTGGGAAGGGGAGGGCCTTCTTGGATCTCGATGTTGTTGGAGGGAGGACATTCAATTCGGTTTCAATTATGGAAAAGACTATCATCGTGGCTTGATATCCAGTTATAGGGACATCATCTGTAGTGTAAATTTTTGGGAGGTATGTAAGGATGTACTGATATGATGGGACGACCTTATCATAGCTTTATTTCACTATAGAAAGGTCCTTTTCAGTGACTACCATCATGGAAAGGACTAACATCCTATCAAGATATCCAACAATATATACAATAATATCTGCAGCGTATACCCTCAGGAGGACCATCAGGGTGGATGAGAACAAGGGGTAGAATTTCTTATAGCTTTATCATCTATTCTATGGGAGGTATTCTCAGATAAACATCATTATATAGGATCTCGTGGTCGATAGTTTCAATCCCATAGAGTAAACCCCCGTATGTGATATTTAGATGACCATCATTTCACCTATTAGCAAAATTGTGGGGAGGACCTTTACAACTACTACTGATTCTTTCGTAATTTGGTATTGCAATAGAAATGATACTTAGATTTTGTTGATTGATGCCTTTTGGGATGAATAACTCCAGATTCATGAGGATCAAAATCATGAGTATTGTCTTCATTTTCTTGTTTCTAATGGTGAATTTCATTTTTGGGTGATCATTTGTAGGAAACCGAGGATACCTATAGTTCGTAATGGCCTTAATATGTAGGTACATATTTTATTGGATTCCATGCAAAAACACGTATATGATGACAATCATCTTGAGTTTAGTGAGGGATATATTCCCACCCTAGAGTGGCCACTACATTGGACTACTATCCCCAAATTGTAATGCGTATTTGTTTATGATCTAGTTGTCTTTTTATCGTCTAACATTGTCTTTGACCCACCATTACTTGAGAACGGATGTATGTATTCTCTAGAGTGGCTATATGATTTTGTGGATGTGTCGCCCCGCTCGGGGAGACTGAGTCATAGTCCTGACTCATTACCTTTTCCATAGATTCAATTACATCATGATTGATTTGGAGAATAATATCTGGAATTGATTACTTATCCTCTATCATTTATAGGATGTTTTGAGATATTTAATTAAATGGAATGGGTATAAATACCCATTCCAAAGTCGGAGCAAGAGTTTTTGCCTACTTTGGTCCTCCACGTGTAGCCAGTGGGTACTGGCTGTTTTTGTGTGTCAATGGTGAGGAACAATTATTCTAATGACTTGTAGCAACAATACACCAACTACATTCTCTATTTTTTCCATATTTGGATGGACGGATTTATATTTGTTTGAATTAATGTGTTTCCTCTCCTTTTCCACATTACATTTATCATAATCATGAGATGCATCCGTCAGAATTCGAGACTTCTAATAAATTTTTTCCACAATATATGAAAAGTGCTATTTTTTGTGGAATTTTGGAATTTGAATCTTCCTATTGACATAAACCAAATATGATAGGTAGGATTCATACAAATTCGTAATACATTATGAATTCCCATAGTTTTCCTCCATAATTGGATGGAGGCCATGGGGTGTGTCAGTAGGAATTTGTGCCTGCTTGTACCTGGTTTCCACCATATTTGGACTGGGGGATTCTCGCGCATCATTAGGGAATTACATCCTCCTATAATTTTCCAAACTATTTCTCCAGTGGTATCAACGGTAATTGCAGACAATTATAACTGAATAATATTGTTCTATCATATACCTGTGGTGGGATTTATAAGAATTAGTGTGAATATGAATCCCATCGTAGTTTGCCTCCATATTTCTTAGGTGGGCTTCAGAATATGAGGTTGATTTGTATGTCTGACTGCGGTGTGCTACCATGTTTTTATGTAGTATATCCTCCTCAAAAACATTGAAATGATATACCTATGATTATTTCTTCCACTCCATTGATAGATAGATGAAGGGGACTAGTTCTGTTAGACTCAATAGGTGCCCTTAGTGTGGTATCAACCTTATAAAGAGGATACTGAGTTGTTCCACATTAACTGTGACATCTTCTGGAAGGGTGTTGTGGGTAAGACCAATGTAAATATACTATAATTTCCTTAGTATAGTCCTCATCTCCCTCCATAAGATAAGGGGGGATCTTTTGATCTTATTCCTGGGATAGGCTCCCAAAATGATTAAAAACTAAAAGTATGGATACCTGGTTTTGGAGTGTCAACTGCAGCTAAAGCATCAACTAGTGAATGTTCACTGATTGGAGGGCATGTATTTCAGCCTCAACTATGGGGAGATTAAAATTTTGAGGGTACTCCTTGATCAACATGTTTGAAACCCATCGTTGAAAATAATGGGTAGTCGACAAAGTCCTTCTCTTTGTTTGGGACCGTACCTCCTATGCGGTCACTGATGCGCATTTATAAGCATGTTTTCGGGATTCCATTGGGTTCAAGGTAGCTCCATGGGTCACCTAAAATATATATGAAAAGTACAGACATCAAAACCCCATCATAGTAGAATCTAATGATCATATTATAATTGATTCAATTCCATGGCCATCTTTCTTTCGAATGTGAATAGGGCTTGAGGTGGGGTAATAAGCCATCTTAGTGAATGATTCACGTAGGTTTTCTAAATTTTTTAGACCCTATGTGCATGTGTGTATGATCGAAAAAAATTGTGTGAATGAAAACAACTAATTTCCTTCTGTTAAGGAGGTTTCCACATCAGGTTCAATATTTTATCTTTAGCATATTTCTTTCATACACCTTTCATAAATTTAGGTGGTTTTGTGGGGAATGGGTAGTTTTTCCTTTTTATGTTGTGAAGTATATGACATAGATGAATTGTCATGGGACATGATTTTAGGGGCTATGTTCTTCTAAAATCAGCCAACATAAGGTACGAAGTCCTCTGATGGTCTCCAATGGGTTTATTTGTGGAGCTAAAAATACCCAATTACACTTTTTTCCACGATTCATTGACATGAGTTCCAAAGATAGATGCTCATTGGATTATTTGGTTAATTAATCTTAATGAATCTATTGGTGGAGAGGATTGAATGTCTATCTCATCACACCCTTTTGGGTGGAATTATTGTCTGCTATCATGAACTCTTATTGATTTTGGAAATGTTAATATGTTACTCAATCCATGGATCTTTCTCAAGAATATGTTATCAAAGTATTCCTAGGTTACAAGATCAATCAAATATTCAATAGATTTTGGAATCATATATTTGTATATGATGTTATCCAACAATGAGGATATCCTTTTGTTGATAGATCAGAAACTCCGTTAATTTTTTTTGAGACAATGAAAGTATAATCTATATGATGAGGAACTCTAGATTTATCATCTTAGATTTTATATGGGACCTATTCCAATGTTGGGGATGAACCCTTAAAATGGGATTCCAATGTGTCATCATGAGAGAAATAAAACCCCACATAGTTTGGTTCCAATCATATAAACACATCACCTTTATGTTCATGTGATGAAGACTGATAAATGCAGTTTAACATCATTCGATGGGGACATCTAAGCCAAATGTTCCTTGTCAGGATTCATTTACTAGCATACACAAAGGTGGAATGGGATTTCTTGAAGTGGTTCTGTATCCACGGTTTATATGAACCTATCGAGGACATGGAATAGATAACATTAGGGTAATATGTGTCATGATTTTGGAACTAATTAAAGATTCTTATGTATCCATGTTTGTTTTGAATCAAATGCCTCATAGTTCAGTTTCATTCCAGACTGACACCTAGGAGGTGGCCCGTAAAGGGGGAATTATTAATGTTAACCATTTTAAAAGATTACCCTTTGATCTCATGCCTTATACGGGTGTCAAATGTATCATGTTTGGCATAGGAATTATAGTTCTTGTATTTTAATGCCAGAATTGGATTTTGTGGGTATTTTATCATCACTGGATTCAAGGACCACGTGAGACATGATTGTTCTGAGGAACAACACGGTGTGAAAGATGTAACAAGACACTGATGTTACCTTATATTCACATGGAAAAGGAGGGGAATGATGGTGAAAGAGGTTGGGGGACGAAACCACCTCTTAGGATCAAAGGGTCTTACTACATGATGGATGCACTGAAATTGGTTTTTGGAAAGGCCGAGGAATACTTCTTCTAAAGAAAGAGAAAATAAATAATGATTCCACTTTGATATCACTGACCCTCATCGAAGGGAATGGCTAGTGAATACCCTTGATCCCTTGAACATATATGATTGTGTCAGTATTCCATGGTTGGACACTAGGTTTCAATTGTAATGTATACTTATGGACACTCCTAACATCTACGCCATTTTGGGGATTACCCTTGTGACTCCTCTTACCATGGGTTTGTAACATCACAAGGGTGAGATAATTACCCCAATGATTCTATTATATACGCCCAGTGACTTTTGAAGGTTATTTGGTCTAGTTCAATTAGACTGGTTTTTGGAATGGACTATGGCCGAGATAGAAGAAGTTGATGGAAATTATCAGATCCAAAGGGTGGAATGCATGATAATACCACATTCTGCGTACAATTTGTTCGTGTGATATGATGTATCCTTCTCATAGTGTGTGTCTATATTTTTTTAGAGTTCATTCCTGAACTAATGTGGTAGATCGACAAGGATGTGGTATATATACTATGGTGTCTTGCGGCCCCAAGATTTGTCTGCATAGTTTGGTGTTATGCGGAACTGGATTCCATCCATGTATTAGGACACTATACAGGGTAGGGTTTTGTCTGCATTGTTATGTGTTGTTCATGATGTCATATTGAAGAAGGGTCAATGATCTTGTGGTTCACTGGGAGTTCATCCACCATAAGGATATGGTTTTTGGTTTCCCAATTATGTTTGTTGTCTACAAATTTATATTATGTTACTTATTTTTATTGTATTAGGTGTGATAGAAATTCAATAAAATATTTGGTTATCACAGGGAAGTCAATTGGAGCTTATGGGACTCAGTCAACAGAGGCCCACAAGGTTTTGGTTCATGAAACCAGAAATCACAGTATAAATTATTAAAATTACAACATCTCGTTTGCGGTACACTGTCATCTTCTCCTCACCCGTGAACCATTAAAATCCCTTGGATGGTATGGAGTGGTGAATTTATACACCACTATTGTTCAAATGATGCCATTAATAGGGGTTGTAAGTGTAGTAGATTTTTTCCTCTATTTTTATTTCAAAACGTTCTGTAGGAGCAATGGCTGGCATCTCAAATCAATGAATCAATTGGTTCACAACTGCTATGCGAGGGCAGGGACTGCCATGTAGAGCGGTGGTGCTCGAAGGAATTTCATATCATAGTGACCCCCCTTACCATTTATGAATTTTTTTATTCAATATTATTCATCAATTATTTAGTCAAACATATATATATATATACCTTTATTCGATTTTCCAGAGTATTTACTATACTTTGGAAATATTTTCAAGACCCAATAGGGAGGGATGTAACATCCCCAATAATTATAGAATAATAATATTTTTCATAATTTCAAACTGTATTTATATTTTTATATAAAATGATACTATGTTAAATAGTGTATCCAATAGGAACAATTGGCTTCTCCGAAATATTTTATTTCACACAAGAAAGAGTTATACAAAAATATGATGTATTATTAATATTATTATTTTTAGTTCTAGTTATTTCATAAATGTTAGAATGAAATGAATTAATGATATTAACTAAAATTTTAATATAGGTTTTACACATATTTATATAATGTTTCATTGGTTATAAAATTTATTAGAAATAAAAAACCAGTTGAATAAAATGGTTGTTTTTTATGAAAAACTATTTACGTGAGAATAAATGTGTTTTCAACATAATCTGATCACAATTTTTGGATAATATTAATGAAATATAAATTAAATATTATATTAAAAGTAATATAAAATGTTATATAGGCATGATATTATAATACATTTAATTTTAAAAAAAGGATGTATTTTTCAAAAAAAGAATTTTCACCACATTTCGATAGGGAACCACTTTTAAATCTAGTGTCTATAAATTTTCTATATTTTATTTAAAAATGAAATTATTTTTTAGAAGAAGGACATAAACTTTTAGTTTGGATAATATTTTGGTATTTTTTTTTGATAATTTCCATATTCTAATGAATGGTGAAAAATATTTCATTTTATTTCAAAGATGCTTTTTCATCTAATGTATTTTTATTATATGATTTCCCTTTTATATGGTTTTAACGTATAAATAGATTATTTTTTATTTATAAATCAAATATAATTCATCCGGTTTTTTTAAAAAAAAATTTAAATAGACCAACTCTGTGAACATTTGAATGTTTTACTTAAAAAAAGGTTTTCTCGATCTATTAATGAGATAAAGTTTTCATTAATATATACAAATTATGTGTGTTGAATTTGAGAAAATGGATTCCATATTTGAAATGAGAAGGTACAAATTATTTAAATAGTTAGTTTTTATTTTTGGACATTGTGAATAATAAATTCATTAATAAATTTTAGAACCACTTTTAATGGTCAATTAGGTAATTAAAAGTAAAAATAATATTATATTAATTTAAAACAAGCCTAGAGCATTTTATAATTTAATTAATTGAGTTTAATCCAACCATGATCATCCATGGCTTGATTTTAGGGTAAATTTGATACACAATGATGACTTAAATACATTTATAATATTATATTCAATGAATAATCATTTTTGTTACACTTGTGTTTTTAAAATGTAATGTCTTTTAATAAGGGGTTTTATCAGTGGTATTTTATACTATTCATCGTACATAAAATGGTAAAAACATATTACCAACACCGTGGTAATTTATGTATAAGTTTTATCAATTAAATAATTAAATTCAATTATTATAGAAAGATGACGGAGTAATTTATTAATTAAAGAATGAATCAAATAAATGATATTAATAATATTAAAATAAATATAATTATAAATATTTCCTTCTATAAATGAATTATCAAGATTCATATGGCATTTTAGGATTGAGTTAATTTATTTTTTTCAATGGAATCAATTTGTTATGAATTTTAAAAAAAAATCAACTGATAAATAGTTTCAAGATTGGCATAATTCTTAAATTAAAATAAAAAATATATAATTAAATAATATAAAATTTATATAAATATAAAATTTGGAGAAATAATTGATATAAATATAATAATTTCATTATTTACTCATTCATGGGTCATTTGGTATGATTTGGTTATTAATTTAACCCTCCAAGTTTAAATTACCTGATAAATTGTTGGATTTAAAAGGAGTTAAAACAAAAAGATAAGGATTAAGAAATACTAAAACGTGAATAAAATAATTTGATGGTTAATTTTTGATATATACATATCATATCTTCTAACTAAAGGATTTTGGACCCATTTAGAGTCCACATTGATTTTATATTAATTTAATAATTTTAATAATTCTAACGGTGCCCCATCAAACATCTATAAAACGGAACTCAATCCTATCTATTACTAACACTTCCAAACCCTTTTAGGTAATCCATGATATACCAAAAACTATTCCTAGAATACCACTACACATTATTGGGGCCTTAATTTAGGTATAACACCTTTCTTAGAGGTGTTCAAGTGTTAGGAAAAGCGTCCATCCAAAGAAAATTTAAATTTTTTATTGAGGTGTATCTATTTTATTTATTTTTCCACTTACTTTAGATATCATTCATTGACGATGAACTAATAACTCTAGTATCCTAAATCTACATAGATTTTATTATGTTAATATCATCACCAAAATCCATCTACAATTTTATCAAATGGTTAATGAATATTTCGTTCTTCTGTACGACAGACTACAACCTCTTGAACTGATATAAATCATTTTTCATTAATGTCTCTTAACACTAGTCATAATGATAGATATAATTTATTTATATGATTTTCATGAAATATTTATCATTATATGAGAATAATATATCAAATATGTTCTTACAATACAAGAACATAATAATTATTACTGGGTTGATGTGTACGTGTGAACTATCACGTCTATGAAGTTATTTGAATCATTTTTATTCACTACATCACTTATATGCTATATAAATATATAGTTAAATGATTAATATGATGTAAATTATATTATGGTCATTCTTGAAAGGTAAAATAAAAATTAAATAATTTCAATAATGATTAATAAAAAATGTAAACGTTACTTATGCGTACATATGACCATCCATCTCTATGGTTATAACATTGTTCATTTTTTCATTTCATAAATATATGGTTTGATTTAAAATTATATTTATTATATAAAACATATTATTATAACATGAATATTATTCTGGAGATATTGGAATTCGACCACATGGACTATTGACATCATACCATGTTCACATTCGCCTCATGTACCGAATATCGACAAAATGTCTGACATGAACTCAAATATATATCTAAATGATATAACACAGTAATAAATGAAATAAAAGTAATAATAAACCTTAGAAGATTATGAAGAAAGTATAAATTTTTCCTATGTATATAATTTAGGTTGAACAAGGAAGATATGTAACGAATCGAACTCATGATATGGGACATTTCATCAATCTCCCCCCATTGAGGAATATTTTAATAATATACCATGCATTGTTTTATATGGTTTATAGTCAACCCTATTGACATATAATTTCATTAAAATGTTTTCCAAATAAATATTTGTATACTATGTGTTTTACAAAATGAAAAATGGAATTATTGTAATGTATATGAAAACAATGACTTCTCTGTTGATGTATCCATTATTTGATATTTTTATTCCCCTTCAAGAGTTAATGTATTTAAGATGAAAACAAATCCATTATTTCTTTTTTTGAGTTTTTTGTTATTGAAAATAGCTCTGAATGTGTATTAACTATTTTAATTACTGGAAATGATTTTTTGTTATTGAAAATATTTATTTATTAATGAAATCATTATAAGTTCAATATTTTATATGTTATGAATATATAATGGGACTTGTACATTTGATGGGTGGCTATGTGATAAACTAACGCTGGGTGGTTACGTGATAACCAATGATGTGAGGTTCTGTGATAAACCAAGGATGGGTGGTTAATTTATAATCTAAAATGAATTGGGTATGAAAGTCAATCGTATGGCTATTCCATTTACTAAGATGTGTTGAAGTTGACCGTATGGTTATTCCATTTAAATGTTATTATTTCTCTAGATACCTTTATATATTATATGTGATTTCAATGGGGTTTATGGTAATAATGTTTTAAAAAATAATAATCCATGATATTATATGCAGTGAATAATATTTACCACATAAAGTTGAAATGTATTAATTTGTGATAATGTATTCATTATTTACATGTCATCTCAAGGTTAATAGTTTTCCATATTTTTTTATCCCGTACTGTGATTTTTGTTCTCATCCCATGTTTTTCAATAGTTTTTAAAATAATTTAAATGAGACAGTGCCAAGGATTGGATAAAGGAAAATATATGATTAATAAACCTGAAACAAAAACATGAATCTATTTAAATTTTTTTTGTTTTTCATATAATATTTAATGTGAGTATAAGTGTATAATTTTTATTTTTTGAGTTATTTTGAAATTGGCTTGGGATAATCCTACAAATCTCTAAACCTGAAAATATACTAAACGAGAAATATTGTAATATTGTTGAAATAACCTGAGATTGTGTTATGTTTAAGGATAGGGCCCTATATAAACTATATTCTGGGAACCTATCATGAATAAAAAAATGTGATTACACATTTTAACCCCTAAGAAAAACACATTCAGAATTTCAAAATCCAAATTTTTTATACAAGAATTAACTTTTAAAATATAAAACATGTGATGATAATAATGTAATAATATTATTAAAAATAACTATTAAAACATATAATGAAATAATCATAGTAATATTCAATCATGAAATCACGACAAACCTCTCAAACCATATAGAAAATAGAATAATATTTTTCAATTTTGAAAAAGAAACATTTAAAAGAATTTTAAATGGAATGTAACATACCTCGAGTTTGACATCCGTAAAATGTGTTCAATACATATATATAATGGTTTGAATAGTTTTATTAATATATTAATTAACTAAAGTCATCATATAATATATTACATTATCTTTTTTACATGCATTTTTCACCCATTTACAAACAATGTTTTGTTATTTTTGTTGTATCTAGTGCATTATTTTCCTAGATTCCACTATTGGTTTATTAATTTTATTCCTTGTTAAAATGAAATAGTATGTGATAACATATATATATATAGTTTACTATAAAATATTACATGTGAATTTAACCATAGCATGATTTCAAAAAAAGGTAACAAAAACAACATCATCCACGAAGGCGGTGAATTAACAATCCACATATGAAAATTTAATTATTTATGAAATATAGTAAAATATAGGATATTTTATGACAAATATAACCTAAACACAAAAATAATATAATATATATTTTATAATAGAGTTTTCATGAAACATTGTATGAGAGTTGGGGTTAAGGTATTAGTGAAAAGTAATTAAAAATTTATGAAAAAGAAACCTTCCTAAAAATTTCTCCTTGAGGGCCTCTTTAAAGATGGTAGAAGTGGTATTTTTATGATACCATAAGCTCAAGAATTCGGAAATGGGTTAGGAAGAGGAAATTTTGAATATTTTATTCTAAAAATATGGCTTTAGGGAATGAATTATTATTTTGGGAACCTCCTTTTATAATTGTGGTGACATGTAACATAAGAATTACTCAAATTATTATAATATAATAATATTAATAGGGTTGAGAACTTCAAAAAATACTGATAAGAAATAAGATTAAATTGTAGAATGAATATCATAATTTTAGGACTTTTTCATTAAATTTATTATATTTAATTAATTTAGTAATATATTATATTCATGGATAATTATTTTTTCAAATTAAACATTATTCACTACATTTCACTTCAAAAAACAACAAAAAAAATTTCAATTTAGAAAATAATTTTTTATTATACCTTATAGATATCTTATTAATCAAGGTAATTCATTAATTTTCTTAAAAATATCATCTTTAATTTATTGTATTAATTTTAATATCATTAAATGAATTTATTAATTAATCAAATAATTATTGCATTATAATTATTCAATCCATTAAGGTAAAATAATTTCCTAAAAATAAGAAATAAAATTTCTCAGAAAATATAAATTTATTATATTTCCAAATAATATTCATTTTTAGAAAAACAATAAAAAATATCATATATAAAAATTATTTAAATTGACAATTACATTGGGAAAGATTTGTCTTTCATTTTAATAAAATAATATAAATAGAATAATGTGAGTGTTCTAGGTTAAACATGTAATAAATATTAATATAAACATGATAATGGTTTTTTATTTTCTCACACGAAATGTTTCAGCAAAAATATGTTCTATTTAATAATTCTAATAATTATAATAAATAAATTATTTATTTTTCATATTCTTTTCTAAGCACTATATCATCATTGGACATCCATTAATATTAATTATTTCCGATATAAAAATTAAAAATAATTTACCATCCTGAAAATGAAAAAATTAGGATCAAAATAATCACTTATATTTGTTCACCATGTTTATTTACATATATCCATAACAAGGAAAATTATTTAATTTTTTAAATTGGGTTTTCTTTTAATAAATACTATAAATGAATTAAAATTATCCATGTATCTGAATGTTTTCAAAAAACTGGACAATGGAATCTTTAGGTAGAACAATACTCATAAGAAAAAAATTAAGGCAAGTATTAGGGAAATTTTTTTGTACATATAATTTTATTTTTTCCCTTAATTACTAGATATACCATTGACAATAGTGAAAAATCAAAAGTCCTTATTCACCAAAAAAATGATTCACCAATTAGACCATAAATTTTTATGAATTACAACCATGAATATGAATTTTTATAAATTAAATTAATATAATTAGTTAAATTTATTTTAAAACATATATCATTATGGGATAGAGAAAAATTCTTCTTTTTATTTTAAATGTTAAAATATTATAAATATTTTATCTCCAATTTCAATGTGAAATTTATTCCAATGAACTATATTGGATGAAATGATAAAACACAATTTAACTATACCATAAATCCAATGAAAAGGATAATCTAAATTTATAAAGAAATTATATGGAAAATTAATTTTAAAATTACCTGTAGTGTCATTTAATATTCAAAAAAAATTAATATCATCCAAAATGTTATAAAAAATTCATAAAAAATAATTTAAACAATATGAATTATAAAGTAATATTATTTTTTTAACATTAAAATTTTATAATTTTATAATTAATAATTTTAAAAAACACCAATATAATAAATTATTTATTTTCAGGATTACTTTTTAAATAAAAAATACTAGTAATTGTTAAAAAATATTATATAGTTACATTGTTTGTTACATCCCCCCCAATCCTTTTGAAATTCCATCCACACAATTTTTATTTACTCATAAAAAATGAGGATAATTTTAACTTAGAACATTTTTATATTCTCATGATTCATTTTTTACCATTTGATTTCTCCAAAAAAACATAACATGGTTAATTACCTTGAACAACAAAACAAGCTCTCTATGATCGGGAATTTGAATTAGTTTCACTTTATAAGAAATTTTCTATTCCAATTGAACTACTTATGTGATAAAAACATGAGATGAATCTGTAAGATACATTCTTATCATCGAAACATTATATACATTATGTACCTAATGTAAAATCAGAGTTAAATCTACTCGGTTGGAAACTGGTGTAACATTATTTAGATTTTTAAATATCTAATGAACTGTGGACTTAACTGACCTATTTACCTAAACTCTTTACATATTTCCAATGAGATGATTTAATGAAAACAAGTTCCCCTACCTGAAATGAAATGTCTTTCCTCTAGTTATCTCCAAACATTTTCTTCCTTCTATGATATGTCCTTAATTTTCACTGAATCATCTGATCATTTTCTACCATTTTCAATATGAATTTATGTCGTATCAACTTCCTTTCACAAAATACATCCAAAAATACTGGATTTCACATCACTTTCCTTATAATTATCTAAAAAGGCTCTATTTGTACACTATAATGAAATCTATTATTATAATAAAACTCAAGTAATAAAATATATTGATCCCAAAATCATTATAAATATATTTATCATGATCATAGCAAGTCCCCCAATATCTGAAACTTTCATTCTGATTGCCCATTTGATTGTGGATGAGAAGATGCACAAAAATATTATTCTATTTCCCACTACCTTAAAATCCCTTTTCAAATGATAGAACTATAACAAGGATCAAGATCTTATATAATTTGGAGAGGTAACCAATGAAACCTATTAATATCATTGATGAAATGATTGGAAATTTTATCAAATGGCTGAGTATCTCGAATAAAATGAAAATGAACTGATATAGTCTATTTATCATCAATAACCAAGATTTAATTTATATCATTGGTAGTCCCACCACAATGTCCATGGATATATTTTCTCATTTAAACATTGATACAAGAGAATGTTAAAGAATCCACTTTAGTAACATACATTGTTATTTAAGTTATTGAAAATTAAAAAATATCATGATAATATCTACAACATCTATTTTCATTCCATCCAACATGTAATACTCTATATGATCATAGTAAATCATTGGGAATCCAATATTAGGTGAAAATATAGATCTATGAGCTTTACATAAAAATTCTTTCTCTAGCTGGGAATCACAAGGAACACATAATTTCTTCCCAAACATCAAAACACAATCTTTATCAATGTTACGCTCTAGAAAAATAAACTTTAGAAACAATTAGACATTTTTCTACAACTCACAGCCTTCCTTCTGAGCATTATTTATTATTTATGAATGAGATGACTGCACTAAAACATGACAAACCCCCAAGGTATTTCTTTGAAAAACAACATCCAAGACAAAATTTATGATATCATTCACCAAGGTGTAATTTTTGAAACATAACATGGTAAATGTAGAATTATTTTTATGAATTAAGGAATAAACTACTCTATTTACTTTTCTAGGATGGTAATGGATTGTCCAATCAAAATCGGTTATTAGTTCTAGCCATCTTTTATTTTTATTCTTCAATTATTTCTGATTAAATATATACTTAAAACATTTATGGTTACTATTTGTTTTACATTTTACTCCAAACAAATGATTCCTCAAAAATTGTACAGAAATACAATATCATTTATGATTATATCTTATGTAAGGTAATTTAACTCATGAGGTATCATTTTTTGTGATTAATAAGCAATTAACTAAGCAATCTGCATTATAGAACAACTAATTTCCTTTAAAGATGAATAAATATTGATGAATAATTCACCACTTATAGAAGAGTGGGTCAAAATTGTAATAGTTACAAAAATTATTTTCAATTCCTGAATACTATAAACATGTTCTAAGCTAGAGGGATTTAACATTTTATTTTTGTTAAATTAGTTATTAGGAAATCTAAATGTGCACTTTGTTCTATGAAATTCAGGAAATAGATTTCCAAACCATCAGAAATACGGATCATGGATATATTTGGGGGTATTGATGATTCTTAAAGAATGTTCTTTTAGCAGGATCAATATTTATTCCATTTTTTGAAACAATGTGATGAAGGAAAGAAATTTTATGCATCCAAAATTCACTCTTTCTGAATTTCAAATGATTTTATTTTCTCTTAAGGTTTCCAAAAAAAACTTAGATGTTTTTCATGTTCCTCATTAATTTTATAATATTCCACAATTTCATCAGTAAACACAAACATAAACATATTCATGACATCATGAAATATTATATTAATAAGATATGTGAATTCATATGACGCAATAGATAACCCCAAAGTCATAAGAATAAATTCTGAATTTCAATATCTATTATATTACTAATCTATTGGGATGTTTTTTTCCATTGCTTTCAATTGATGGTTCCCTGAACATAGGTCAAACATCAATAAATACTTCCCTCCCTGGTGCTGATAAAAAAAATTGATAAGTGGCAAAGTATATTTGTTCTTTATAAATAATTATATTCAAGGATCTATACTCAATTATAATTCTCATTAGATCATCTATATTTTTTTGTAACAATATAGGACTAGCCAATAGTGATGTTCTAGGTCATATAAATTATTTATCTAAAAATTCATGTGGGTTCTTTTTGAACTACTAATGTTCAATTTGAGCCATTTTATAAGTGGGTATTGAAATTGGATTTTTATCAGGAAATATATAAATAGTAAACTCAACTTCTTGATCAGTAATAACAAAAGGAAGATCACTAAGAAATATATCAAGATACTCTTTTACCACTGGAAAATCATTAATCTTATCAATTCCCTTTTTTCCATTAATGTGTGAATTATAACATTAATTTACATCATTTAATTGTTTCATAGATTCTTAATATGATATCAATGATAAAGGTTCATTATTTTTCCCAAACTGAAAGTATTTCTAAAGAATAACATATTTTTCTACTACAATATATCATAGCATGATAAAAATAATTCTAGTCCATTCCAAGAATAACATAAAACTCTACTAGATTCATTATAACATGTATTGTAGCCAAAATATATCCACATACAACGATAGATAGATTATAATAATTTATATTTTTCTACAATATTTCCTCTTGGAGTTTTTACCATGAGTTGTGGCTTCATTTCATAAGGTGGAATTTCTGATTTATTAGTAAATTTCAAAAAATTGAAGGAATCAGTAAACCCTGAATAAAACAATACAGTTGATAAATTTTTAAAAACAACGAATGTACCTAGTAATAAATCATTTGGAAGAACCACATCAACTGATGTTTTAGAAAAATGATATTCCACACCCTTCTACTTCTAATTTTGCTGATGTGCTGCCTAAGTGACTAGTTTTAGACACACATTAGTAAAATGACCCAATTACTTATAGTTAAAAAATCTCATCATAAGATTCTCATTAATTTTCGGATAATTTTCCTTGCAGTCATGAGATATTTTTCTAAAAATTTCACATTAGTATCATTTCCTTGGATTTTCAAGACATTTTCCAGAACAGTTTTTACAACAATTTTCAAAATATTGGAAATTGATTTTCATAACCATAGAATTCATTGATTAATTTTTCACCAAAGCCTTCAAACATGTCTGATTCTTATTATTTTCATCATGAGTAACATACATTCTAGAAAACTATATCTCATATTTTTCAGTACAATAATTACGTTTCTCATATATTTTAAAATCTCATGAATATAAGGCTCTATGTAAAAATGGTTCCAAAACATTCTAAAATTGAGTAGTTTTATTATTAATGTCCCAAGTTAAATATTATGCATACCAAGACAGTATTGTAAAATAAGATTCATATACTTCCATAAAATCAACATCTTTCAACTTTTATTCCATGTATTGTTTCTCCATTCTTTGTCGAATATCTTTAAGAAAATATTTGTCCAGAAATAGATAATTAAAATCATCCAATTCTAAATTATCTAGATAATCTCATTCACTTGTATTCTAGTCTAAATAACACCATTGATGTGCTACCCTCATATGAAATAATTGGTAAGTATTACCTTTTTATATTTTGAATATCCCATGATATCAAATATCTTTTTATGAGAATTGCTCCATCCTTCATCTATCACTGTATTCGTGTTTCCACTGAATGCTGGAGGATGTTGCCTTGTAAAAATATATACAAAATATATGGTTCTTCATTGTTGACTAGTTTACGCTCTAGTATTGAATCCTCCACTATTTATCACTAGATTCAACTAAAAAATTACTACCACACACTTCTCGGTTCTGATTCCCATCATTCAATTTTGCAGAATCAGAAGGATATTGTTCTATCGGGCCATTTCTAATTCCGCTTCCTGGTTCCTTCTATGGTAAACCATTACAATCATACATATCATTGATGATGAGACCTATATTTCATTAAAATATATATCATTTCAAATCATATATAAATTAAAAAACATTTATGGTATTCTATAAACATTATCCTAACCCATAACATTATATGAACCATTATTTGATACCATCTATATGGACGCAAGAATAAAACATATCATAAACATTAATTTTATTCAAAGAAATTAAATTATTACACATTTATTTTACTTTTAGGTTTATATTTTTAAATAATTAGACCATGAATATTACATAACAACTCAAGAATTACAAGGTAGACACTACTACTCACTATCAAATTTTACGATCAAATAAAACTCCATAAAATAAAACATGAAATAATTTTATTAACAAAAATATTCCTAATATTCAAAAATGAAAACCTCATATATCATACCCATATATAACACCCATGAAAACCATTTTTAAAAGATGATATGACCACAAAACCCCACTAAAGGTCATAAATAAGGAAATAACTAGTCATGTGATAACATAGAAACCAATAAATACCATTACGTAAAAACTAATTAACATGAATAGAATAATCATGAAATTTTCATGGTACATATTTACCATATCATGATTACATTCACCCTTACACATAAAATAACCATTTGGACCACTTCCATCTCTCTTGTACCCAATTCATTGGAGAATTATAATGGGAATCACTTATTAAATCTTGGGCAATAATGAGCTCAACCCAACATACCATGAGATATAATGGGGATAAACCCATAATATCCTCATATATAATGTTTTCTACCCATCATAAACTATTTCCAAGGAACATATCATGAATAAATCACTTGTTAACTCATTTCAAACCTTTGTAAAAACACATTAATATATTCAAAATACCATTTTTCTCATAAGACAATTCAGTTTTAAAATAAAAAAATTATGCACATAATAAAGAAATTATAATATTAAAAATAAATATAAATACATATAATTCAAAAATAATAGTAATACATAATCATGAAATTTTGAGAAACTTCTCATGCCATATAAAAATATTCCAATATTTTTTATTTGTTATAAATGATACATTTAAAAATAATTTCAAAGGAATGTCCCTTGCCTCAGGTTTGAATTCATTAAATTGTGTTCAAACATCCCATATAATGGTATTATTATTTTTATTAATATATTATAGTACTAAACACGTGTTATATAAATTTAGAATATCTTATTATTACATTTTACACCAATTTATTAAGAAAATTTTGTTATTTTCGTTGTTTCGATTGCGATCTTTTCATTGTATCATAGGTTGTTTTATTAATGGTCTTCCTGTAAAAATGAGCCAATAAAACTGAAGTGATAAAATATATATATTTAGGTCTTTATATTCATTTAAAATTGAATTTAATCTTTTTATGATTTCAGAAAAATGGAAACAAAAAAACCTCATCCATGAAATCTTTGAATTAATGCACCATAGATGTGGTTTTTTTTATTTATGAAATAAAAGAAAATTTGTTAGATTTTTTTATGAATATACAATAAAAAATAGATACTAATGTAAATATGATATACTTTATTTTTCATGAAACAT
The DNA here is from genome assembly GCA_963277665.1 of Viscum album. Taxonomy (NCBI): domain Eukaryota; kingdom Viridiplantae; phylum Streptophyta; class Magnoliopsida; order Santalales; family Viscaceae; genus Viscum; species Viscum album. The sequence goes on along the minus strand of OY728129.1, from coordinate 879,213,142 downwards.
TCCGTGAAGGGTGGCGATAATGTATAAGTGAAAAATAATTAAAAAGTGGTGAAAAAAGAACTATAATTATTGAAAATTCATCCTTGAGAACCACTTTATGGATATTAAAGGTGGTATTTTAGTGTGAATAGAAACTAATGAATGTTCCAAGGGGTGATGATGTAATTATTATTAGTTTAGTTGAAAACGGTGGTTTAATGTTATTAAAATTAATATAGGGATCCTCTTTTTATAATTTAGGTGAGGGGTAACATATGCATTACTCAAATTAATGAAATTTATATTTTTTTAGGGATTACGACTTAAAAACCCAAGGCAGGAAACTAAAATTCAGAAGGAATTTCATAGTGTTTTGACTTGTTCAATAATTTTGTGATTTTAAATTATTTAGTAATATTTTATATTTTTTAAAAATGTTTTTGTAAAATTAAACACTATTCAAAACATTTAGCATTAATAACATCAAAAAATATTACAAATTAGAAAATGATATTTTATCTTAAATTATAATTATCATATTAATCTAGAAAACTATCCAATTAGAAAAAATATGTCAAATTATATTTATTTAATTATTTGCAATACCATTACATTGATTTATTCATTAATCAAATAAATAATACATCATAATTGTTAAGCCCATTAAGGTATATATTTTTTTCCTAAAAATTTAAAAAAAAATAATGAAAAATATAATATTATTATACATCCAAAGACAATTATTTTTGTGAAAATAATTCTATAGGATCTCATATAGAAATATAAAAATATTTAAAATTTTAGTGCGAATAATTTTTCTATCCTTTTAATAAAATAGAATAAAGGGATGAATGTGATACATGATGGTCCAAAATGTCCAAAATTAGATTCAAAACATTAAAAGGGTATTTATTTTAGTATATATAATAATTTATCCAAAAATTTTGTTATTTAATAATTCTTATAATTTAAATAATACATTTTATTTATTTTTTTATTATTGCACAAGCACTACATTATAATTCAACATTCATTAATTTTAATTATTTTATATATTAAAATTAAAAAAACCTTAAAATCAAGAAAATGAATTATCTATTTTCAAAATAATAACGTATAATCATTAAATTTGTATGGTGAAATATAACCATGATAATGGAAATTTGTTATTTTGATAAATTGGATCTTATTTTAATAAAATGGTATAATTTAATTAAAATCATTCATTTCGCAAAAATTTATCCTAAATTTTACCCATGGTTGCCTTTGGTCGAAAAAATACTAGTACATATAAATTCTGACAAGGGATAGGGTAATTTTATAATACTTTCCATATTATTTTATCCATTAATTACCAAATTTACCTATAATAGTGGTGAAAAAAAACTAAAGTTAGTATTCATTAAAAATTATATTGTTCTTATTATAAAAAAAATCATATGGATTAAAAAAATGTATTTACAATTTTCAAAATTCAATTAAAAAATTAATAAAGTTTTTTTTATTTTTATCTCATTGACAGATCAATGAAATGAGTTTTTACAAACTGAAAACGTTTAAAAGATCATGATGTTTTTATATCCAACCTCACTATGAAATGGATTACAATGACCAAAGATAGATTAAATAATAAAAAAATATTTAATTATACATTAAAATTAAAAAAAAGGTAATATAATATTATAAAAAAATTATAAGAAAATATTATCTTGAAATAAAATGTCATGTTTTTACTATTCTTCAAAAAATAATATTATTTCATAAAATTACAAATAATTCAAAAAAAAATTATTTCACCGTGAAAAATTAAAAAGATAAATTATTTTTTATCAAATTGAAGTTTTATATTCGTTAAATTAATGATTTTGAAAAATAATTAGTTAATAAATTATTTATTCTAATAATTACAATTTAAATCAAAAATATTAATAATTATAAAAACTAATATTCTATAAATACCTAGGATTGTACGTATACATTATAAGAGTTGTCAATTTTTTGCTGAACTAACCATTTCCGTTCTTTTCATATTCCTTACTTTTCTTTTTTGTGTGTCCTATTTTTTTTAAATGACATTACTTGATTTAAGGACTTTTAAGGGAAAATAATATTTCAAGTTGAAAGTCATAGGGATTTTCCCTAAAAATAATTCATTCATTATTTTATTGGGTTAATACTATAGTAAATGGGGTTCTTATTGGATGTCTCCACTTTGTATTTTTTTAAGATCATGTTATGGCATAATTCTTTGAAACTCAAAACCTTAAAATATCATCCACGCTAAATAAATAAAATTATATAATAGTACTTAATATAATGTAATGTTTAGTGTAATGAACTTATATTCAGAATCAATAGTTGGTTTAGATAACATTAGAGTATAGGGTAATATTAATAGGATTCCCTTATACGATTTTATGTTATGTTAAACATCAAATGATATAGTATTTTATGATTTATATGTAACTACATATAATTTTTTTTAAAATTCTTTTCCAAAATGTAAACAACAAATATGTTGTGGGATTAATTGAAAAAGAAATATCCTTTCAAATACATATCGTGAAAGGTTTGGAAATGGAACAGACCAGTATTTTCGAAGATGGATGAGTTGAAACAAACTATAAACTTTGTGGTGTCCATGGAAGAGAGGAACCCAATATACCATAAACGAACATGTCTATATTATAGAATTTAAATATTCAGAATCTCAAATAATAAAATGGATCACCTGACCCATTGGTATCCAAAGGATAGATCACATCCCTAGAGAAGATATTTGATTTAATGAGATCTTCATGACATTGTTAACTAACTCTTGTCATCTATCATATTGAATATGAATCCTTTTTGACGGTATTTAGTTATTAATACTAAAAATAAAAATGATCATGAGTACATGGAATAATAAATATTTAAGTATATTTTTCGTCATAAATATTTTAATACAGTTATTTATATTATGATAAAGAAAAATTTATTTGAATTAAAGAAGAAGGTTGGAAATTACATTTCGGTGTATGAAGAGAAACATAAAAAAATCATCTAGATATTTTCCAGATTTTATTTTTCACATTGATAGTAAAATTGATATATTTCACTCATGATTACAAAAAGTCCTAGGAATATCATTTAAAAAAATTAATTTTTAAATTATGAAAATGATGAGAATTTTGAGATGGAGTTTTCTGACATTTATGTTCAATGTATTGAAGGGTGTAAGAAAGGGTTCAAATGGAAGCAAGTGGAGAATCATCCCACTAAGAAACATATAGGTAATCCTAAAACATGTTCAATTGGGGTAAAATATATTTCAAGAAATTTATGTTAGGACATAGAAAGTTTTATATGTTTTATAGGTTGGGACATATGTTTTCTGTCTCTAAGAAAAAACAGACCTAAACAATCGATGAATAGGATGATAGATAGCCAGAGGATAGTGAGACGTTTTAGTAAAATTTATATGTGAAATTAAGATAATGTGTGAAAAAAGTATAATACCCATAATGCATTTCATCAATAATGCAAATAAATGTGTGTGAAACTCTTTTTATATTATAATAGTAAATGATGGGCCTTCTAGTGAATTAATGGAAGCTCATGTGAACACTGTATTTGTTGAAGGTTAACCCTAACATAATTTTTTTAAAATATACTTCTCGGGGTTTATGTTCAATGAAAATAACATGAGTAATGACATTTTGGGAGATTTTTATTTGGGATTTTATTTATGTAATGATTTACATTAAGGAGATGTATGCCTTTAATTTTGAACATTAGATATTATTTTGTTATCTCATCACATGAATTCTTGAATTATATTATTATTTTCTAACCAGTTTGGTTCTGAGTAATATATAATGATATAAAAAATATCATTTTATTATTTTGAGGATTTTTTTGATCCATTAAAAGTTTATTTTATAGTTCAAGGAATGAAATGTCATCTTTGATTCTCATTGTATGGATAATGAGATGATTTTTTGGAGGAAATTGATTAAAGGATTAACATCTACTCATTAGTAAAAAACATTTTTATGCTCTATTATACATATGGAATGAGTGTTTGAATGTTTTGGAAAGGATATCAAATAAATTGTTATTATATAACCTTATTTTTTGATGAACTAAATAAATGATAGATCATCACAGATATATGGTTCTGAGAATTTTTATATAACATTTACCATTTACTTTTTTGGATCAATGAACTCAAATATACTCAATAATTATTTATTCTCTACTTCCATTCCCTCTTATGTTCTTCAATTTTGAAATATAAAATTTACTGTTTTAGAAAAATTTCACACATCCTTGTCTTTCTTATTAATAGTAAGTTTAATTAATCATTTTTACAATTTGGGTTTCAAAACATTAATTCTCTAAATTTTACTCATTTGATAACAAAGAATAATTTCATGGACTAAATTCATTTTAGTGGTGGTAGGATATAGCTTCCTGATTTTTCATGAAATATATATTTAAAACTAAATTAAAAATTTAAATATATTTTGTCAAATAAAATACAGATTTTATCTTCAATTACACACTACACCATGTTTATATAGTATTGCATGCCATATAATTTTTATTTGATGACTTATGTTACACATAAGCGCAATCCTTACCGGACAACAATAATGTACAATTAATATTATTATTTAATATTTTAGTTATTTCATATCCATTATATTGGCAGGTGTGAATATGAAAAAATATTTTTCATTTACACATGTTTATAATTTTTATTACATTCATCCAATAAATTTTATAGTCATAAATATTATTTTGCAGTTAAAAAATATAATTTTTCAAAAAAAATTATTTTCACTCCTTTTAATTACTGAATTATTATAAAAATATATGTTGAAAATTTAGTAACATTTTTTAAATAAAAAAAAATGTAATGGGTAATTTCAGATTATCATGGGGTTATTGTTTGGAATTTTTCTGAGAAGTTACATTTATTGATGAATATTGGAATATATTGTATTCTAATTAAAAATAATTTTCCATCTGACTAATTTATATTAATAAATTATCTTTCAAAATAGTTTTGAAGAAAAAATATATCAATTAAGAATGTATTAATCCAATTTAATTCATCAGATCCACACATATATTAAATTTAGATACAAAAACATAGTAAATGTTTGATCATTTTAACGTATAGACCATAATTTTTCACCACATCTGAATGATTTGGATTAAATTTAAATATTCCACTTAAATATGTTTAATTTTGAAAAATAGGTATAAATACCTAGAATCATTCTAATTTTTTTCCAATAAGCTCAGAAAATGTTTTTAATATAGTAATTACTGAAAATAGGTAAAATTGTGTAATGCGATTAGGGTTTAAGTGGGGTTTTGCGCATGAAATGCCTTTTTATTAAATTTAATTTGTTACAAACATAAAATTTCTGAAAAATAGACTTAAATTTATATTTATAATTTTTGGGTAAAATTTATCTAATAATGATCTATTTTATTTTAGAATAATATTATAAATTAAATAAGTAAATAATAATATACAATTACCATAGAAAAAACTATAATGATAAAATTGAGTAAAATTAAATACTAAAAAAAATGTTTAAAATGATTTTTCTTAACACTTTATCGAACATAATTCCATCCACTAAATTATTTTTCAATTTTGTAGGAACATGATTTATTGGTGGACAATAAATAGTGATTATGCATTTATATTTACAACAATTCCACTCCCCCTCTACTATAAATATAAACTCACTCTACCCACTTGTTCGGACATGTAAAAAACATTATCATAAAAAACTAGACATATGAGCTCCCAACTAACATAATATCATCATAGTAGAATCAATTTTGGATGAGATAAATGCAACAAATTACCTTTTTTATAAGAAAAATGAGTTACCCAAAAAAGTGGTTTTATTTTTCAATGAGAACTTCTATTTTATTTTATTCTCTAGAACATAAATTATTGTAAATGTTGATAATATACTTAATTGCGTACCATAAATATGCTAACATGTTGTTATATTATGGTTTAGACCCACACCTATACACACTTCAACCAATTGAGATATGCAATCAGCCTTCATGTTGACCACAGACTACCGCCTCGCAAACTAATGTCATTTGTTCTTTCATTACTGCCTCTCAAGGCTATGAATAATGAATGACATAATATTTTATATATTATATGGATAATATGTATTATTTATTTATTATTCATGAATTATTATATAACACCTACCTTCATTCATTACATTTTTTGGGAATACAATAGCTTCATTTGTGGATGTGTGGACTACTGCCTCCTTAAAGCGATATGATTCGTTCACACATTACATAGATTTTATTAAGGATGGGTTTAATAAAAATGTGACATTAATTAAACATATATTATAATCATTAAATACTTATATTAATATATATATAATATATCATTTTTTTCATCCTTTTTCACACACCTAAAAAATTGATAACGTCATTTGTGGACGTGTTAGCTACCACATCCTTGAAGCGATGTGAGTCTTCATTTTTCATTACCACAAACAAATAATGATAAATATAATAAATTATAATTGAATAAAAAGGTATTTATTATATAATTATCTTCATTTTATTATAAATTTTATTTATCCTTTTTCTTTATTGATCATTGAAAAATGGGAACTTTACTCATGAGTATATACGACCTACTATCTCAGTGATCATAACATTGGTTCATTTTTCACAACCATAATTCACAAATATTTTTTAAATTTTTATTTAGTTATTATTTCGTTAATAATTAAATTATTAATATTATTTATATTTAGATATAATGACCTCATTGACCATAGACTTCCAAATTTATTCGTTTCTTGACACATAAGATTAATATTTTCAAAACACATGATGAAAACCTAATTGTTAAGGTAGTAGTATTAAAAATTTTAATAAGTGAAATAAGAGTAATGAAAAAATTTAAATTATTTTTAATTAATTTCAATAATTAAAAAATTATTATTTTTATTGATAAAGACACATGTGAGAATTCAGACTCAAGGTAAGGGATTTCATCCCAATATCCTTTCTCTAAGGTGTATTTGATTTCTTACACCCAACATATGTTATGAAGTGTATATAATGAACCATTTAAAAACCATATCATGAATTTATTTATTCTGATTTTATTTAATGTTTTTCAAAATTTAATTCTTTCATGGGTATTTGGATTCAAATATTTCAATGTGGTTTGAGACATGTTGATTTAAAAATACAATTTTTATTGTTTTGACATGTAATTTAAAAATATTTTCCCCATATCAGTATTTTTAATATTATTTAAAATTATAATTTATTTAATTGTATTATAAATTAAATTTTATTTCTAATATGAATTTTAATCATTAATTTTCAAAGAAATAATTTTTTATATGATTTACATAGAACATTTTGATAAATGTTAAAAGGAATGTTTAATTCTTGATGGACATGGAAACGATGACTTTTACATGATAATGTCAATTATTTTATTTTTAGATTACTTTTGATGTATTAATATTTCCATAAATCAAAAAATATCTCATTATATGTTTTTTTATATTTCAATTAAAAATGATTTCCACAAACAATGGTATTTTATTTTGAAATTGTTTTAAAAAAAAATTATTCTTATCCAAATTATTTTTATATTTGTTATAAGAGATTTTAAAAGTGTTTTATGTGGAATGTGTTTTACTCAAGATGTGGTACATGATATATAAATAATAGGGTGGCCCAGATAGTACTAGGAAATCCTAATAATTCTTATCATGGGCTGACCCAGATAATGGTGGGAATGGCCACTACAACTAAACATGGGGTGGCCCAAATATCACTAGGAAATATCGTTACAATTTTATATGGAATATCTAAGATATCACTAGGAAATTACATTTTATATTTACATGGGGTGGCCGAAATAGCATCAAGTTATCATGTTATATCTTTCTAATTCATTAGTTAATGAATATATTATAATATGAATGTATGATTATTGTAATTCAAAGGGTTTTGAAAGGGATTCATGAATGTGATGATCTAGGTCATCTAAAAGAGTTTTAACTTTGTTCTATGGGTTTTAGTAATATTTTTAAGAAATATTTATGTTTGTTTTTTCATGTGAAAAATTATTATTTCATATTCTCAATGGACCTTGAATATAATGTTAAAAAAAGTATTAGATTTATTATTTTTACTAACTACTGTGTTCCTATCTTTCTATATCCATTGGTGTGATTTTTTGATCATGCAATTTTTTTAAAATGATTTTGTCAGATTTATTGATCAATAATGGAATATAAGAAGTAATGTTGAAATGAATTGAGATATTCCTTAAAAATAATTTCTTATTTATTTTTAAAAGTATAATATATGGAAAAAATGGATGTTGGTTGAAATTTTCACCTTTATAATTTCTGTTTTTGTTATATATGGGTTATTTCCAAATTCTATGATACTATAATCCTAAAACGATCCTCAATGTGAAAGAAATTATTCTATTAAATAAAACTGAAGATATTGTAATGTTAAATTACATGGTCTTACTGTTTTTATTATTTTTTGGTATAGATATAATTAGAGGTTATAGTAATATAATTATCATTCTGTAAGACTATAATAATACATGGTTTTGTTGAAATGATATAGAATATAATGATTTCCATATTTCATTTTCTAAATAATTTTTTTAGAATTGTTTTCCACATAGGATATAAAAATGATAAAGTGGGAAATAATTAAGGGGGAACTATCCTTTCTAATCAATATCTTGAGATTGTTGGAATTGGAACAGGAGGGACTTTTTTGTAGAGATTAAATAGATGATAAAATCTATAATTGGTGGCGGGCTCCATGCAAGAGAGGAACTCAATTTACCATGAATGAAAATTTCGCTGGTAGACAATTTCATGAGGAGAAATCCCTGATCATTTAATGGATCATCTAACCAATTATTAGATAAAGGATGGATCAATGACCTAGATAATATATTTTAGATCATGGTATAATACAAACAACATAAGGTAACGCGTGTCATTTATCATTTTAAAGATGAATATTATCGATTGTGGTCTTTAATTAAGAATAACAAAGAGAAAAATATATTGATTCCCTAGAATGAAGAATAATTAGGGATATTTTCCATAAGAAATATTTCCCTATGCTTATTCAGAATAGGATAAAGAAAAAATTAAAAGAAATAAACAAAATGAATGAAAATTCAGTTTTTGTGTTTGATGAAAAAATTCACAATATTTTACAAGTATATTAAAGATTTCATTCTATACACAGATAGTGAAATTAATAAATTTTACTCTCGATTAGAACCATTATTAATAATATCCTCGAAAAAAATGAATTTTAAATTTATTAGAATTTTTAGAATAATGAGATTGATTTTTCAGAGAGTTAAGATCCATGAAATTAAAGGAGTAATAAATAGTAATTGTGGTATGAAATGGAGAAACAACAAACTAAAAATCATATAGGTAATCCCTAAACATATTCCATATTTTTATAAAATATATTTCAATAAATTTGTGTTAGGATCTATAATGAATTATTTTCGTGGTATGTTTGGTCACAATGTTCTGGATAGTGAGACAATGATCTATGAAAAATCCAATAATTTGATGATAAAAACTAGTAGATAGTGATATGTTTTATTATTAATCAGTTGGTAGATTATGATCATGTGTGCCAAAATATTAATACTCATGAAGGAAGTCATCATGATTTTAAAGAAAAATAAATGGTAATTCCTATTATTGCCACTACACTTTATTTTGGGCCTTCCATTGAATTTATGGAAACTCCAACTAACATAGTATTATTCTAAGTGTAAATTTTTGTTAAATGTTTTAGAAACCACTTGTGTGGTTTTATTTTATGTGATCATAAAGTTAGTAAAGAATTCTTAAGAGATATTATGTTGTGTTTATTCTTATGTAAGGCTTTAAATTAATGAGAAGTATTCCTTTACGTTTAAACATTAGATATTACATTAATGTATGATTACATGAATAATTGAATTATCATACTATATTCTAATAATTTTAGTTTTTGATTAATATATAAAAAAAAGAGAAATGAAATTTTATTCTTGTGAAAATTATTGGATCTATTATAAATTTATTTTAGGACTTAATGCATAAAAATACATATTGGATACTGATTGTTTGGATAAATGGATAGGTATTAGGTAAAAATTTACTAATGGATAGATCTATTCTCCTCAAGGATTTATTTATCATTATGATCTAGTGTATATGTAATGGAAAGGACTAAACATTGGTAAAAGGATCTATAAAAAATTTATAATAATACCTTCATTTATGATGAAAAAATGTCCTCTTTTATCATTACAGGTTTAAGGTTTTGAGGATATCATCTCTCGATTGATCATTTAATTTTTTCTGATCTGTGTCCTCTAATACTCATTATATGTTTTTTATTTACCTACATTCCCACCAATGTTCTTCTATTTTCAAATATATAAAGTGATAACACATATGAGTTTCATAGGTCCATTTTTTCTAATTAAGAAAAATTTTGGATTACCCTTTCAGTGATGTTGGATTAAATAATGGAGTTCTAAAAATTCGAATCAGTTGATAACCAAAAATAAATGTGAGTGTGAAATTTATTTTAATTGGGGTAGGATATAACATCATGATATTTTGTAAATATATTATTTAAATTAATTTAAATTATATAATATACTTTTTTGAATGAAATGAATGTTCCATATTTAATCATAAAAAACACCATGTTTATCTTATGTCTTATGAAACATAGAATTTCAGTGAGGGCCAATGATACAAACAAGTTTGAGTCTTACCATACAATAATAATATTCTACTAAAAGAATTCCAATCCACCTCCACTATAAAATAGAACTCACTCTTCTCACTTATTCACACCTATGAATAAATTTAGATCCTCTATTACCTTGAAACATAAGCCCAAAAAATCTGTCCTCCAATCGTTGATGACTCAATTTTTTATAAATAAAAACACGGAAATCCTTGGTGACAACCAAATGGAGTAACATGGACAGGGTTAACATTTTTCAATGAGAAAAATTGTTATGTTTCATTCTCTACAACATAAATTATTCTTCTATCATGATTACATAATATCCTAAGAATAATAAATATAATGATATGTTTCAATATTAAGGTTTCTAAATACACATTAAGACACTTCCATTAAATGGGATGCATAATCATCATTCGTGTTTATGGTGGACTACATCCTCAAAACCGATACCATTCATTCATCCATTACCGCCTCTCGTAGATGATAATTATGACTAAATTATAATTTTATTATGATATGATTTAAATTTATTCATTATTTATTCATTTGGAATTATTATATAATACATACCTTCATTCCTTCCATTTTTTGGAATACAATAACATGTTTTGTGGATGTGTGGACTACCTCCCCCTTGAAGCGATATTATTCATTCACACTTTACATGGAATTTATTACTGATTTTTAATAAAAATATTTCATAAAAACTAAATATATATGATATACCTGATGGAATTAAATTTATGGAAATATAATATATAATTTTTTTTCATTAATTTTCACACACCAATAAAGTGATAACATCATTTAGGGATGTGTGGACTACCACATCCTCCAAGCGATATGATTCTTATTTATTCCATAAACACATAAAATTAATTATATATATAAATATATATATTTTAATAATATAGTTTTTATTATATAATGATAAAATATGAAATATAATGTTACTTACCTTTTTTCATAACGATCATTATAAAACGGGAATGTTACTAATGCGTACATTCTGACTTCCATCTCCATGACCATAATTTTCGTTAATTTTACATCACGAAAATTAAATACTGGTTTTAAAAGTATAATTAATGAAAATATATGATAATTATTTCAGGATTTTTTTTCCAGATATGTTCATATCATGACCTCTTTTACCATATTCAACAAACATTAGTTGTTTTCAAACATATTCATTGTCCAAACACCCGACATAAACATATTTGATTAAATAGTTGTATAAATCATTGTATTAAGTGAAATAAAACTAAAAAAAACATAAAAATTCTATTGAAAAATATATAAAAATACAATAAATATAATCTTATTGAAGATAATGACACACATGACATGTCAAACTCAAAATTAGGGATTTCCTCTCAACCTCCATTCATTGAGGCACATCTTGATTTTATACACCCATATTATTTTATGAGGTGACTATACAACACAATTGACATTCAATATCATGAATTTATTTAATTTCATTTTATTTAATTATTTTTTTAACATTATTCGTTCATTGGGATTTTAATTCCTATATCTCAAAGTGTTATGGGACACTTTGATTTAAAAATATTTTTTTAATCTTAAAATATTGAATTTTTAAATATATTCCACCATATAAATATTATATATATATAATTTTATAACCTTATTTATTAAAAAATCATAAAAAATTGTGTTTGTTTTTAATTTCATTCAATGGGTTTCAAAAAAATAATATTTTTACATGTTTTATATGGAATGTTTTGAAAAATGAATAAATAAATGTTCTATTTTAAATATTTATATAGAAAATGAAATCTCCACCATTGTGGCCATTATTTTATTGTTTGATTTATTTTTGGGATGTGAATTTTCCTTAAAAAACTCACTTTATCATATTTGGTATTTTGGTTTGGAAAATGTTTTTCAAATGAAAAAGTGAATTTTATTTTTGAAAAAACATTTCTATTAGAAAAATTTATTTTTTAGGAAAGTGATTTTATATTATATTAAAAGTGTTTTACAAAGGTTTATATGAGAAATATGTTTTATTCATGAAGTAGTACACAATAATTATAGAATAGGGGGCCCATATTGCTCCATGAAATCCTCTAATATCATAACATGCGGTGACCCAGATACACTGAGAAATCATGTTATAGATAAACACGGGATGTCCACGATAGAACTAGGAATGATTATTATAGAATAAGATGGAGTGTCTAAGATAGTTTTGGGAAATAACATTGTACATGTGGTGAACCAGATAGAATCAAGTGAGCCTTTAATAACACTCAATGAAATGGGAAATACTTATATTAGATGTTAAACATATAGTTATTCAGATTGAAATGGGTTTTAAAGTGTTTTATGAATATGATTCTCTAATTGACCTAAATTTGTCATAATTTCATGCAATGGTTACTTATAATTTTATTTTAGATAAAAGTGTGTTTTTCTGATGTGGAATGTTTTATTTCATATTCTCAAAGTAATATAATGATAAAGGTAAGAATTATATAAGTTCTCATATTTCAACAAAAATTATAGTTTCCATTATTTTTATATATCATGTTGATATTTTTTTAACATCACATCTTTTCAATTTATTTTAACATAATTTTTGGATGGGTAAAGGAAATTAATATGTCATGTTGAAAATATTTAACAATTTCCCTGATGAAAATTTTACATTTATTTTAATATTATTATTTTATGGAAGAAATATATATATATTGATTAGAATTGTCCAATTGTATTTTATGAATTTTTTATATATGAGTTAAATAATAATTCAATGAAAACTAAACATGAATAGATCCTAAAAGTGAAGGAATTTAAATTATTTACTTAAAATAAAGATATTTTTATTATTTATACACTTTATACCTATGATTTCTCCAAGAATTCTTATATTGAAATCAATATTAATTACCACTTTGAAATAATCACCAATGACCATAGTAAAAACAATTCAAACATCATTGATAAGTTCCTTATAAATCATTATTCTTGTTTCATTCACCTACAAATTCCCTTCAAATTTTCTCTCTTCATTATCCTAAATTTAATTGTATGATATGGGTCTCATTACATTTTTGTAATCCAATTATGAGATGAAAATTTAAATTGTGTTAATTTCATTTCCATAAAAAATAATATTAATATATTATAAAAATGTAACAGTATAACCTTTTTATAATTGGATGAACCCAAATAATGTATAATCCACTTATTATTGGGTTTAGGATAAAATAAAATTTATTATTTTGTTCACAAAAACATGATAATTCATTCAATAATATGTTGGAACAGATATATTGTTCTCTAAAATAATATTATATATATTCATGGTCAGTTAAGATATTATATTTCATTTGAAATACTGTTAAAAGTATTTCTAATTTTTTTTCCGCAATATTAGACAATGTATAACCTATATTGGAAGGTAAATCCTAACTATTTCTAAAGGTTGAAAATGACATATACCTTAGTGATCCATTAATGCCTCAATCCAATCATTTATTAAATTATTTACCTTATAAAAATACAACCAAATACAATTTTCATATGGACCACATGGTTTTTAAATTTTTCCATTCTGATATAGATATACAGTCCTTATTTTTTACATCACACTAAAACATTGATTTTCATTGTATTCTGTATATTCATATAATGTTATATGTCATGAAATACAACTTATATAACCTCATAGGTCTTATAATTTCTTGATTTTTTTTATACTTGATACTATTAGTTTAATCTACTATCTCCCAAAACCATATAAACAATATCACCAATCTAAATTTCATATTACTATATCAAATGGTCATATATTTTATCTCATGGATAAGTCATCACTTAGTTGTATATGTTCTAAAGTTGTATCATGAAAAATGTCCTTATTCTTCAACTCTATATTCTATTACATTGATTACCCCTAAATAATAAACATTAAAGCATTGATTTCGGGCCTTCAACCAACTTATTATCAAAATACACTAAATATATCAGAAGTATTATTCTTTATGAACATATTAGTTCTTCTCTATAAATATTATTATCATATTATTCATTTATACACAATGTGTTTTCAAAATTTACATTAGTATCTAATCTAAACTCTTCTATTTTTACTATTAATATTATTTTTGAAAATATATTAATATATTATCCAAATTAAATATTTGAAAAATCCTAGGATGTGTTGTAACATGATCTTATGGATTCCCAATCTCTCGTAGTAACTGATATTTATTCAAAATTATAAGATACTCCTAATAATTATAAATAAAAACATCTTAAAAATAAATATACATTTAAATCCTTTGAGGAACATATGTCTTCATACATAGAACATTTCATTACAATATACCTTTTACAATGTTAGTAGAATCACACATTAATCATTTTTTCTACGGATGTGGCATGGTATCTATAGTAATATTTGTGACATTCTCATCTGTTTAATTTTAGTGGTCCTCCTTTATTTCTTAGACTAAATCAATGTTGTTTAATTTATTTACATTATATTTCATATTAATAATTCAATAAAAAAACATCATAAGGAATGGATGTTTTTTAATTTATAATAACAATTTACATTGATATCAAAATCATATTTTTTTTTTCAAAGAATGGACTTTGTCACCAGGTCTTATTGCATCTCATCACAACATATCAATATTCTTTCTATAGGGAAGGTCATCTTCTGCACATAAAACTATGAACACCATGAACCCCACATTATTCAAATATATAGAACATAAAATAGAAATATAATTTCTTTTGAATATCAGCGTGATATATTGACACTCGCAATTTTCGCGTGAGTTTCACCCTTATAGAAGATATTATAGCTCTTATAAATTATATACGGTTTTCTAACATTGTATTGAGATTTTAACATATATATTCTAAATTATTTCAATGTTATTTTTCTATCTCTACACAAAACAATGAACTAAAAAAATTAAATGTATATATATTTTTAGAAAAAATTAAGAATAATAAAACATATTTAAAATTTAAAAAATTGTAATCTATTTGATATAGTGTAATTTTTTTTACAAATCCATAATATTTGTAAGTACAATTTTTCAATAAAAAAGGTTTTATTTATAGATAACGAATTTATATTTGATTGATAAATTAAAAAATATTATAATTATATTTTGGAAAAATTAACATTATTATATAATTTATAATTATAATATTATTTAAGTAATTTTTCCTTTTGTTCAAATATTTTTCCTTTTTTTTAAATTATGGAAAATGTACTTTTTAGAAAAATTGTAATTTTTTTGATTTTATCAATATATGACAAATAACTATAGGATGTAAAAAAAATATTTTATTAAATATTTATTTAAGGAGTCAAATAAATTATTTCAATGTATTTTTTTATTAATAAAATTAATATATATAATTTTTATATGGTAATCTACTTTTTATAAAAATTAGTTAGAATTTTATGTCAATTTATTTATTTATAAAAAATTATTGTAAAATTCAGTTGTTTCACACTTTTAAATTATATAATATATTATTTATTTCGTTACATAATAATATGTTTCATATTAGTTAGTAAAATATATATTTTCAATAAATGAATATATGATTTCCTTAAATATCACTTTTCCTAAAAAAACTGGGTTTTATTTAACTTAATTATAGAAATAAAATAACTAATCTGTAGTTATATTATCATAATGATTCAAATAAAATTTTTAAAAAATATATTGAAATTAAGTAACATTTTTTTATTATTATTTTTTCCAAAAAATATATTAAAAGTGAAGAATATATTTCTATGATAAAAGTTTTTAATAGAAAATTATATAATATTAAATAAAAGAACCCTTACAAAATATTTTATCTCTAAATTTATTTTTTGAGAGGAAAAGAGTCTCATGATGTCACACCCCAGACCATGTGGCCAAATATATTGGGTAAATTCTTTATTGTAGGGTATGCACAGATGGCGCACAATTTTTCTAACCTTGTAGCCAGAAAATGAGACTTTCCCAAGTCATTAAAAAATTGAAATTAACATCTTCCCCCTCTAGATGTTTGACCCCAAATAATGTCCTCTCATATCCCTCTTGTTTGGGAAGCCCTAGGGGGCCTTGTGAGGCTTCTTCCTTCCTCCATCATTGGAATCTTGGTGCTTCTCCTTAAAATTTATGGTGGTTTCATCTTTTGGATAGCATCCCTCCTATTGTTATATCATCCTCTTGCTTCATATTCCTTTTTGGCTTGCTCTCTCTTTCGCCAAACCATACTGTGAGGTTATTCTGATTTTGGCTGGTTTCATGGGTTCAAGCGTGGGCGATTTAATCTTTGGGCCTCATTTTTCTTCTTTGAAATGTTTTATTATAATAAAAAATTACTGATGTATTTGTCTCAATCCATTTAATTTATTATACATTCTTTGTGATTAATGAAAACATCACATTGATTTCTAAATGTTTCATTTCTGTTGTGATGTGTCTTTTGGATTTTTGTGGTGTTTAAATGCGTGATATTTGGGGTAAAATGGATTTAAAAGTTCATCTATATTTATTAAATATATATATATAATCATTTAAAAAAAATTAAACTAATATTTTAAAATGAAATTGGGAAATTTGGGTTTTGTATGGCTCTGATTATAATTTGGTAGTTTTGTTTTCATTATGAATTGAGATTGAATAATATATTAGGTGTATTATATTTTTCTATGGATGGTTAAAAATGGTTTT
This sequence comes from Viscum album, assembly GCA_963277665.1. Classification (NCBI taxonomy): domain Eukaryota; kingdom Viridiplantae; phylum Streptophyta; class Magnoliopsida; order Santalales; family Viscaceae; genus Viscum; species Viscum album. The sequence goes on along the minus strand of OY728129.1, from coordinate 879,195,593 downwards.
AAAGATCTCTTTTCTTCATAAAATGGAATTTGTGTATTTTGGCGACACATTTACAGTTCAATTGGATGTGGGAACACCAATATGTGCACGGGGTGCACATAAGGACGATATCACATTTGATAATGGTATTCATTATAAAATGTCCCCTTACAATAATTTGATTTTAAAGCACTTATAACTTATAGTTTTCTCCCATATTCCTTCCCAAAAAAATGGAGTTTCTAAAACCCAAATGTTTTCTAGGTGGTTTCATGGTTACTAAATGATTTTAAACATTGTTTCAAGTTGAATTTGTGCATATTTGTCCTATTTGGCAACATGGATAGATGTTTTGATTAAAAAAATGACCCAAATTCTTGATTGATATATTTCAGATGGATTTTCTGATCTATGTATGATTTTTGAAATATATATGGATTGGAATTTTTTATGTATTTTCTTATACCTTTTGTTATTCTGGAAACAATTTTTGAGATTTATGTAATGTGAAGACCCAGTTGGAACTTGTGTTTAACTCAACGGTGATGATAACCAATATGGTGGACCATCCATGGATAGTGACACGATAAATGTGGTTTTTTTGATTTGGATAAAAAAATATTGGACGCGGGTTATTGGATTATTTCATAGATGTGAGGGCCGCCTTATTCACTATGTACTAATATGATGGGTTTATTATGAATCATCAAGAGGGTTTAATGATGAATTCTTATCGACCCCAATGAGATGGGTTTGTATCCCTAGATTTTTTAGAGTCCAAGTGAGAGTTCCATTAGATTAGATAGAATATATCATTTAGTTCGTTATTGACTATAGAGCCCCACCATATATAGAATGGTGGGTCCAAAATGAGTATATCAAGGTATTTATTTTAGAAATATGTTGAAAATTACCTTGATTACTATCTGTATGATCGTGTTTTGTTTTTTACTATTTTGATGAACTATATTTTCCCAATCTTCTAGTTTCTATATATTTTTTTTATATAATTTTGATTATTATTATGTTTGTTTACCTTATTAGAATATTTTTTTTGGTATTGGGTTTAATGGATGTGTTCTCATTAAATGGAAATATATTTTGAGTAGAAGAAAGTGGTGTTTATGATAATTTAAAAATGTATGTTTATTCTTGGGTCTTGAAAATGAGAAAAAACTATTTTTAAAATTTATTTCAAACTATTTTTTATGGAAATTTTTTTGGAAAATAAATGTGTGGACTATGTAGTACTTTCCAACTATGATAGTTTTCATACACCCTACCTGTACCATTCAGTGTTGTTAGACTCGAGCTATTTTTTGGGTTCCAGTTTATTGTCCTATTATGAATTTGGATAAGGATGGTCTTATGGTTGGTTGTAACCATGATGTCACATGGAGATCATGTCATTTTGGATGGGTTATAGTTTCATTTATTAGTTTTGGTTTTGTTTAACAATTGTATCTAGATCTAGTTTTAATAAACAAATGTTATATTATTATTTTTTATGATGTATTAGTTTTTAATTTATTTTACAATGGGTTTTTGGGATGAAATCATTCCCATTTAGATTATCTTTTATTCATGGTGTTATTCGCTGGCCTAGGAGTATCGAGAATGCATATTAGGCATTTTTGTAGACCAGCTTATGTGTTGGATTAGATGTTCGCATAACATAGGTGTAAATAAATACTATTAGATCTTCCATAATTTATTTAGTTCATAAGGATGAAGGAAATAATGATTGGTCGATCTCAAGAGGAATAATAGGAATAATATTGCAAACTCTAAATCATTTTGTCCTAGTGTTTCCAGTGGTAGTCATGTTTTTGAGTCTTTATTCTATTTGTAGCTGATTTGATAGGGATTTACTATAGATGTGAGCAAGTGTCATGATGCATCCTCACTTAGAGTAGTGACCGGCATAGATCCTCGGTACACATCTCAAGATTGTCCTAGTTTTCCGATCATTCTTGGGGCATGGTTCACTAGCAGAATGTTAGGGTGCAACATAACTCATAGTTCCCTACTTTGTTTGCCTCCATGTGAGTGGTGTTATGGTTTTTATTTATCTAGTATAGTTTGTTTTTAATTGGTAAATGTATTGTAAAGTGAAAAAAGGTTTTAAAAGGGGGGTTTTCAAGGAAAAATGGTTTCTAGGTTTTGTTTTTTCTAAAATCATACATGGGTGCATAAAATTGAATGTGAAAGAAGATTTTTATATTTGTAATGTAACCTTGGGGCTATATGGGTTAACATATTAAATGGACATAGTGGGTATTTAATGTTAATTTTGGGTTCGTTTGGTGGGTCATGGTTACTGAGTTGCAATGTTTATTGTGGTTTACCATTTCAGTTGAGTTTGGTTTGATATTGATTTTGGGGTATTGTAATTGTTTTATTTAGAGTATGATTCACAGAATGGTCCTATTGGTTTAAATAGATTCTAATCTTTTGGTGACCCTATATAAGTTTATATTTAGGTGAAAGAGTCTATTATTTCAAATTTAACCCAATATTCTGTGGTGATCGTGTCCTGTTAGGGTCTACAAAGTATCTTAAGGATGTTAAAGTTGTTTTCAGATCATTGGGAACTCCCATAGCTATTAGAGTGCAAGCTATCCTACGATGATTCTATGATTTCAGTTTTGTGTAGTGGATGGTGATTTTTCCATCATTGTTTCATGATAGGATTACATGGGAGTTGTTAATGAATACCTTTGTCCATGGATAATACAAGGGATGGTGAAGGAATGTAATGTGGTATAACTATTGGGTATTCATCAGGTCGGTAGATGGAAAAGAACTATTTTGGACATTTCAAGAAGTTGGTTTCTATTTTTCTTGAGATAATGTTGTCAGATCTACTGAATGTTTATATATTCATCTAGGGTCCCCATATGGATATGAAGGAGTGGGTTCTCTCAACTGATGAAGTTCTGTTTTATTATATAGAAGATGAAGCATTCTTAGCTGAGTTGGTTTATGGGGAATAGTCCAAAAAATTGGCGTTCCATTCACTATTTGGGATAGTGAAGGTTCATACATTAATTAAAATGGTGTCCCAGAATAATAAATTATCATGGAGTCACCTCTGTTTGGTTTTTATTCTCTTATAGTGGAACACACACTCATATTCTTTAATATTGTAAAGTTTGGGATTTTGAATTCATATTGGTGTAATTCTATGAAGGCTTGTTGTCAATGAATGAATTTGGGACACAAGCATATGTTATACAAGATAATTATATATAATATTTTGTTCTATTTATAGGATGTTATATCTAGACTACGCGCTAGTAGATGATTCAGGGCATCATGGCTTTAGCCACAAGCCTCTGAGTTAATCTCTTCCTACATATAGGATATTTTTGTTATGTGAGTGTTTTCCTCCATATTTCAATTATAATGATATAGTGGGTATGGTTTATGTTGTCAATTTTAGTATTCTTTTTTATAGTATTGAGATCTTTGTTTTAATAATCTTAGTGGTTTTGTCCTTTTTTAATTATATGGGTTGAACACATTTGGGTGATCATATCATTAGCGTTCCTTCATGTATGTAATTGTACCTTTCTGAGGATTGTTTTTGTTCTTAGGTAATTATGGAATTGTAGATGATTGTTTCTTGTGGGGGAGGTGGTTCATGAATTGTTTCCTTTTTAGTCCATGTTTCTTATGAATTTTTTTTCGGGGGTTAGTTTGATTTGGGAGTTCCCGGTAGTTTTTCTAGTATGTTTATATTTGAAATCATGGGTTTTATCGTGTTGTGATTTACAAGTTAGTTTTTTGATGTTAATATGTTTCCTATGGTTGGTATACCTCTTCCTCCCACATGGTATTTCTTTTTGTGGGTTTCATTAGATTCGGTCAGGTTTGAATTATGGATTTAAAGGTCATGCTATGGACTATAGTTTCCATTGGTTATCATTTTGTTGGGTGACTTTTTGGGGGTAATTTTTTTTTGTGGTGGGGGAACTTTTCACACATCGACCTTGGTTTTTCCTTTATTATATACATTTATTTATGTTATATCATTTGGGTATTCTTGGTTTGCGTTTCTAGTGGAAATTTGGAGTTTTGGAGTTAATGGGTGAGTTTCTTCCATATGAATGGGTTCTCTGCATGGTTTGGGGTTATTTGTGCATCTTGTTTAGTAAAAAAGTATTTTATATTAAAAAACATATTGAATGGATTTATTTTTATTGATTTTCCATATTTTGGGATAAAAATGTTTAGCCCTAGGAGAAACATGTCGCTTTAGGATGGTGAATTGGACAAGGCACGTGACTTGTGAATGATTAGGTTAAACAATAAAGAAAGCCTACATGGGGGATCTACCATTTAATAGAGAACAATAAAATGGTTGGAGAATTTTCTCCCAAAACATGCAACAAAAACCAGGTTATTGTCCCTTATTTCTAGTAGGGTGCACATAGTTGGTGTATAGTTTTTAAAACTATGTGGCATAACCGTGCAATATTTCTAGGCCATTAAAAAGATGAAATCACTTTCTTTCCCCACATGATTTTTTAATTAAATTTATCTTTCATCATCTCCCTTTAATTCAAGAGGCCATAATATTTACTTGGGGGGATTCCTACTTCATCCCACCATTCAATCATGGACTTTCTTCTTCAAATATTGTGTGGATTCCTCTTTGGGTAAGATTAAATATCCCTATTGTTATCTCTTCTTCTTACGTATTCTTCTTTTTTTGTTTGGTCTCTCATAGATGGATCCCTTGGATCAGGGTTAGATAATTATGGTCATATTCATTGGTTCTAGTCTGTTAGGTTTAATCCTTGGACCTTCTTCTTCCACCAATGATGGTTTCATTGGAATTTCAAATTGTTGAGGTAGGATTCTCTTTCCATTATTTTTCCAACAAATTCCTTGTGATGCTTGAGAAATTTTAGTTAATTTCTAAATGTGTGACTTATATTTATGATGAGTAGTGTAAATTTTTATGGTAATTTTCTATGGAAAGATTTGTTTAAAAGAGGATTTTATATTGTTTATATATATATATATATATTAATATATATGTGTATATGCATGTAAGTTGTTTGATAAAATTTCCAAGGAACTTTTAAAATGAAATTACAATCTTCTGGTTTTGTTTGGTTATCATAATACCCTGGTATTTTGTTTTCATTATAAAAAGAGGTTGAATCTTGGATTGGAAAATATTTATGGTTAAATGGATTGGTGAAAATGGCTGCAAAGATCTCTTGGGTTCTTAACATGGAATTTGTGTATTTTGGTGAAAATTTATGTGTTCTATTTGATGTGGGAACAAAAATATGTGCATTATGTGAACATATGGATGAGCTCATAGCTAATAATGGTCCTCATTTGAAATTGTACACTCTTATCCCCCAAATCTCAAAAAAAATCTCCTTTACTTATTTTCCCATCTTCCTTCCCTATCAAATGGAGTTTCCGAAACCCAAATAATTTCTATTTTCTTCCATGGTCTAAAAATTATTTCCAATTTGGATTCAAATGTCTTCCCATCGACATAACCCATTTTTTCCTATGAGACATGTTTGGACAAATATCATGAAATGAAGGCCCATTTTATTTCTCTCAAGCATGTGTGGTGTTCTAAATATGATTTTTGAAATATATTTGGATAGGAAATGTAAATGTACTTATTATTACCTTGTGGTCATTTGGTATGTTTTCTTTAATTTCATGTCATTTGATGGCCCAATTGGAAATTATGGTTGAATCGAGGGTGATGGTAACTTATATGGTCATCCCTGTGCGGAGAGGGTCAACACAAATATGGTGTTAGTGTTTGGGACATAAATGCTTGGTGGATATGGGTTAGTGGATTGGGCCACTAGTGTGAGGACCTCTCAATTAACTATGATCAATTATAATGCGATTATTAGGGAATCATTTGAAGGGCTGGGTGCGAGATTCGTATCGACACTGATAAGACATGTTGGTACAACTTGTTTTTTTTCACCGGCTAGGTGTGATGTTCAACTAGACTTTCTAGGCTATATATTCTCGACGGTTATTAACTACAGAGGTACACAATACACTGACTTGTGGGTCTAAACCATGTATAACTATGGATTTATTCTAGATAAGTGCTATAAATTCTTAGGATTACTATCTGTGTGTTTATTTTTCCTTCTATACTATTTTTTCCCATGAGTTTCCTTTATTTATAGTATCTACATGATTGTTATATTTCCCTTATTTTTAGAATAGTTTTTTTTCACATTCTACTATATTATTTTGTGTATTTGGACTATAATATACATTTACATAAAAATGAGACTTGTTTTGAAATAAATAAAGGGGTATTTATTTTTTTTGAAAATGGAAGGTTCTTCTTGGTTCTTAAAAATGAGAAAAACATATTTTCTAAATTTGTTTAAAACTAATATTTATGGGGTATTATTTAAAATGAAATTCATTGAGTATATGGGGATTACCTACGGAGAATTTTATGCTCACATTGGACTTGTTCCATTTGGTGTTGGTAGAACTGATCTATTTATCATGTTAATGTTTTTATTTGGATACCTTTAGAGCAGGCTGGTCGTAACAACCTAAAATTTTGCGAAATATATTTTCTCGAATTACATTAATCTCTTTGATGTTTTATGATTTCATGGTTCACTAATAATAGATTATTTTATTTGAAAGTATAATGTTTTTCATGTGTTTCATGAAACCACTAGTTAATCATACACTACACTAAACACTTATATTAGCTTGCGGTAAATGCAAAACAATGTCTGGATTTTGTTAAATGGAATGTCATTTTCCTTCGATAGCTTGTGTTACACGCAAGAAATAGTTTTACCAAAATACAAAATACTACTAATATTATTGATGACATATTATTATAGTTTTCACCTATCCATTAATATGGTTTTTATGAGTCAAATTTTATATATACATGTGAAAAAAATAACCCTTATATGTAGAAATGAAAGTAAGAACGACTTGAAAAATATGAAATTGTTTTTCTTTTAATTTTTTTAAGTACAATCACCATTTTACATTTTTAAATTAAAAATTAAATATTAATTAAGGTTTTAAATATATTATATATTCAATATAATATTTTATCACTCATCCAATATATTTTGTAGATAAAATATATTAACCAATCATATTTTATAAAGAAAATGATAAATATTTTAGAAATCTAATTTTACCTCCTTTTAATAGTTAACAAATTTAAATATGATTATTAACAATTTAATAATTTTTTTTGAAAAAATTCAGTTCATTTTTTAAATAATATAATAAAAATTATAGTAGTGTGAATGTCTAGTATTTTTCTATGAATATTCAATTTATGATGAATATTGCATAATAATGATTTTTTTTTCAAATCTATTTTTTCAAATAAATAATTTAAAAAGATAAGTTATTTTTTTGATTGGTTTGATATTTAAATTATATTAATTAAAAATAAATTAATAAAATTTATCTCAGTGCATTAAGTTTCACTTTAATATTGGATATAAAACATTCCTATCTTTTGATCATGATTACATTAAAACATCGTTGTGACGTCACATCTACGAGATTAAATTTCAATTAATTTTTTCTACTTTTGTGATTTTAATTTGTATATACTGAGTCCACATTCGGGATAAGAATAATACATATTTGATAATTATTTAAACATTTTTTTAACAAAAAATATTCGTGACGGAGATTAAAATTAATTACAAAAACTATTAGAAAAACATACTCAGCACGTGGATAGACCTTATACATAAGTAAACAAATTGACTTATAAAGTTGTAAAAAAGAACATTTATGGCCATATATTGACACTATACTCCATTTTATCTTCCTTGGTTCATTATTTTATCCACTTTCACTAGAAAAAATGTGGGTGGAATTCCATTTTATAAAAATTATTAAAATGTTACTCCTCCATCACAATATAATTTAACTCACCCTACCACTTTTTCACACCTATCAAGACCATCATATCACCTGAAATATGGAAAAATAATCTTCAAAAATACCTAATTTCATCCTATAATCCATAAATGTTTCATAAATCCATCTACGTAATCCCTTTGGTGAAAACAGAGATGAGTTACCCAATGAAGAGGTATCATTCTTTCGCAAGATCTGTTATTTTATTTTCATTCTACATCACATAATATATTCTTAATACTTGATTATATGACAAAATATGTATCCTAAATATACTTATATGTTTTTATTACAAGGGATTCACAAAAACATTCACGTAATTATATTCAATGGATAATGAGCCTACCATTCTTGTGTGTGATAAACTACATCATCACGAAATGATGCTGTTAATTTTACCTTCACCATCTATCATGGTTGGAAATTATGATATAAAATCTTATATATAATTTATATATGATTTATATAATTTATTTATTCTTCTTGAATTATTAAAAAACATAAACCTTCTTAATTACATTTTTTTGTAAAAATGATAATTTTTTTGTTGAGTGTGGACTACCGCCTCCTCAAAGCAACGTGATTTATTCACACATTACATGAAATGTATTATGAAGAATTTAATTATTATTATATGATATATATGAAACAATAATGATACTATAATTATATTACATATATACACAGATTTTATTTTCTTTCATTCATTCAATATGACAGTAAAGCAGAAACGGTGTTCAAGCATACATATGGCATACTATCTCCGTGAATGTTGTATTTCATTTAAAATTTGTATATTTTAAGGATTACAGTAAATAATTATACACTAAATATATATTATATTTATATCATGATTTAAATTCCTGATATCATTATATATCTATGTGGAGAAACAATATAGCAAACCTGAACACATGAAAAAAATTTATCGATTATGACCCGAAACTGAACATTAAAATTGAGTTGATAATAAATAGTTAAGATAACGTCGTACTAAAATTATATGTTGTAATATATATAATAATATGTTTATTTATTATATTTATAATCAATTTATATTTATTTTATATGAATTTTTAATGAGTAAAATGTGATCTAGGGAATAAGGTTTGGGTTTTCTCGTCTCGATTTTATTTTTCAGGAGATATAATCCATGTTCACCACCCATTTATTATATGTACTGTGTTAAATACCCAAGGATGTATTCGATTATTATTATAATAAAATTTATGGGTATTTACATATCTATTTTATGATATTTATATTAGGGGGTTTTGATCTAATAGTTACCATGTCGGTAATGTAGTTTTGTTTCAATTTTATTTCATTGAGACACATGTCATTTTATGGAAATATATTATTTAACAATGTATGTAAATTTATATTTGACATGTTATATCATGAAAAATCGTATATTCATGATAATTTAGGATTTATTTAATTTTATTTTCTTACATGGTGAGTTTTATTCAAAGTTACTATGGGGTGAGATTTTACTGAAACAATATCATTGTTTAGATATAATGATTATGAGTATGCTTCCATCGATTAGATATTATTATACATATCTTAATAAAGGAAATGAAATTTCATCCACTATTTCTAGTCATGAATTATTGATTTATTTTTACCATTTCCACACTATTTTGTACATATGATAATTAATAATATGTTTTTATTAAAATATGACTTTATTTATCCATTGGGTTGAAAATCTATGTTATATAGAAATATTTTTTTTCTAAAATGAGTAACTATTATAATATGATATCTTTAAGTTTTTTAACCCATGTTTTATTTTTAAAAAATATATATTTTTAAAGCGGAATATTCTTTTCATTTTAGAAGGAAGGAAAATTTATAATCATTTTAGGTTCAAAGTTAATGTCTACCTTATACAGACTTCCTCACCATCATCGCCATCATTTCCTTAATGATACCTTTTTATCAGTACACAATTATTAGTAAATGATTTTTTTTTCAAATATTATCGAAATTTTATTAATTTAAATTGGTTTTCAACTAAAAACTATTTTTTATATAATTAATTCTAAAAAGTTTTTAAGTTATTTTTAATGATTAATTTATATATTTTAAGAAGTATATTTTTTAAGAAACCTATTTCAATGATTTCATGATTTACTTATATGTTTTGTAATGTATTTTCTAATAAAATGGTTTTAAAAATAGTAAACAAAATCCTAAAATCACATTTATTCCTTATGTGAATTAATTTTTTACTCTATATAAACAAAATAAGTTACCTTTCCGTCCCACACATTGTGATATTTCCATGAAGCATTGACATGGTTATCCAAATCAACATCTATGGATATTCATGAGGTTTCCATATATGATGATTCCGAGATTAAAGGGATTGAAGGTTTAAGGATTTGGAACACTGTAATCGAAATAGGAGGAGAGAGAGAGACATGCTCTGTAAGTCGAGAAGATGTGTTGGATAAGAGAAATAGAGTCGGAGAAGGTAAAAAATTTTCTAGAATAGATTAAGGATGCACACATTATGATCATAATTTTGAAAATAAATATAAAATAATACCATTAAAAAATTGATAATTAAAATGTAATTGATTAAAAAATAGAAAATAATGCTTACTAAAATTAAAATTGAGAGATTTAATATTTGTTAATAATCATTTACAAAAAATATATATATTCCTATATCCACCTTAATAAAATATAAACTAGCACTATGATGCATTTTAGTAAAAATATCAGCTAATTGATATTATGTATTTAAATGTTTTTAATAAATATCCTTTTCAAAGACATGATCTCATAGAAAATTATGTTGTATATCAATGTTCTATGTCCAAGAAAGAATGATAGTATTTTTTTGATATATAATCTACACTAATATTATCATATAAAGTAGGTATAATACTTTTTATTATTCCAATGTATAGTACATTTTTTTCATCCACAATACATGTGCACAACAACTGCCAGCAGACACACATTCTACCTTAGGATTTAACAAGGAAAATCAGTGTTGTTTCTTACCAAACCATGAAACTAAATATTTTCCTAAAAACTGATAGGTTTTTAATGTACATTTTTAATCTAATCTATAACATCCACTTTCAGATCCTAAATATGAAACCAAAATAAAATAAAAATTTTTTGGGTAAAGAAGATATAGTAAAAAAATTCCTTTTAAATATCTAAGGATTTATTTAATAGAAGTAGGATGGAAAACTATTCGATTTGATTGAAATCTATCACAATGAAATAAAGACAACATAATTTATGTTCTACTAGTAGTAAGATACAACACACTACCAATCATGCCATTATATAACTTATAGTCAATTTGTTTTCCGGCTTCATCAAAATCAAGTTTTATATTGGTACACATAGGAGTTGTATATGTCTTACTATTCTCAAATACAAATGTTTTTTAAAAATAAATAGTATCCATATTGTCATTTAATGAATTTAAAAAATCATATTGGTAAATATGTAATCGAAAAAAGTAATTCATTTCTCCTATCATACTAATTTGAAATTTTTTTTACCATAAATTTGAAAAACCATGACAATGATTTTTATTAGAAAGACCAAATTTAACATCATCAATATTATTTTAAAATAGTAAAATATATAAAAAAAGTGGTTTTCTTGAAATGTGTTGGATCTTCCAATCCGAACATAAATCTATTTTTCAAAGGAAACTATATTAATATTTAATACCCATAGTTATGATTTTTTAAAGTCCATAGAGATCTCAAATATGTTAAAAAATATAATATGGTTTTTTAGAATTTCAAAACTAGGGGTTGTTCAACATAAAATTCCTCAATTAAATAACAATTTAAAAATGAATACTTAACATCTATCTGATATAATTTAAAATTCATATGATATGTATAAGGTAAAATAATTATAAAGGCCTCTATAACAGATACATGGTTAAAGGTCTCATAATAATATATACATTCATTCTGATTATATCATTTAGCTACTAATGTAGCTTTATTTCAATTTATGATTCAATGATCATTATAATTATTTCTAAAGACCCAAGTGGTTCCAATAACAGGATAATTTGTTAATTTTTCTACTCGTTCCCAAAAATAAATCATTTTTAAATGGTATATATCTTCTTGAATGGATAATATCCCAATATCATCTTCTAAGGAAACTTAAACAGTTATGGTTTTTAACTGATACACAATTGAAGACAATTCAACTAGGTTTCCTACATTTTTCATGTTCGAATTCCTCTTTCTAGGGTGGTTATAAAAATTTCTAAGGGATGGTTCTTTAGAGTCCATAACTATATATGAAAGATAAATTCAGTTTCATAAGTTTCATGTACTTCTGAATGGGGATTAATTTTATTAATATAATTTTTAAAATCATTTTTTAAGGGTTTCATGTCTCATGTAATCAAAAAAGTCATTAACTTCCCTAGTTTGATAGTTCTCTTTAATAAAATTGCCAGTTTCTCAAAACATACAATGAATTTATTTTCCAAAAATCCATGAATTTTTATCAAATAATAAATAAGTTTAAAAAGTATCTGAATATCGCAAAAATATTATTTCATCTGATTTTGGATCGAACTTAAAATGGTTTCCTTAATAATAATGATATAATCCTTCCATCCAAAAACATTAAATTATATTACATTCAAGTATTTGTTGTTCCAATTTTAATATTCTATCTCATTGAATATAGTCCTTAGTAAAACTATGTCATGATACAACATGATTCTCTAACAGCTTCTTCCAAAAGATGGGTTGGAAGACTGTATTCATTCAGCATAGTCCTTTGAATTTCTTGAATTTTCCTATTTATCCATTGCACAATTCCATATATTTGAGGTGTTCTTTGTCAAGATAAGTTGTGTTTAATACATAAATTATAGAAAAATAAATTTTATTCGTGATTCTAAAATTATCAACAATGATCACTTCTTCATTAAATTATTTTCATATGTTTTTTATTTTTAACAATAATTAAAAAACATTAAAAAATAGTGAAAACCTCACTTTTCAGTTTTATAAAATAAACCCAAGTAAATATAGAACAGTAATTTACTAAAACATGAAAATTTAATTTACCAATCTTTCTTTTCACCCATTATGGTCAAAAAAATCCATATGGATATGTTTTAATGGTTTATATGTAACAATTTTGTTAAGATATTTGAAAGTATATTATTGCAGATTTTGAATTTTGCATGCATCACATAATCTTTGAGGATCAAACCTAACACTAGGAAAATTATAAACTAAATGTTTGTCAATAAATTATGTAAATCATATATATTTCCATTTCCAAGTATTTTATTCCAGATAAATGATTCATTTTTCATAACAGTAAAACAATTCACTTTCGGTTTATATGAGGAACAAAAATCAATAGTACAAACATTCTCAGTTCAAGGTTCTCCAAATTTAAGTAACTAATTTTTAAACACATAAAATAATTGTTATAAAATTATACATAAAACCCATCATCACAAATTTTATAGATACTTGTCATATTTTTCATTAACCCTTTCATATATAGTAATTTGTGGATTGATATGGTATTTGGATCTCCAATAGTTCTTATTCCAACTATTTTTCCACTAGCATTCTAACCAAAAGTGAAAAGACATCCGTCCATTTATTTAGTGTAATAATGTTTTCGTTATCTTCATTAATATTAAAAAATAACCACTATCCATATATAATACAATATATTTTCTTTATGACATGTTTTCTATTAAATAATTTAAACAGATGTTTGTTTTGATATCCATATTTTCTTGGGTCTAGCAAATATAGCTAGTAATGATCTGGAAATCTAGATTTCTGTTATGTTTCCATAACTCATATGACATTTCTCAAAAAAAATATGAAATAAAGTCTCATTCAATTCCAATAATGTTAGGATTTTGCAAACACACATTATTATCAACATGTTATTTTGTCATAAAATGATATAATATTACATTTTTATAATAAGGAAAAATATGTTTTTATACATTTTTTATCACACGAAATTCCTATTCCAAATAATTCCATTTTAATGAAATTCATTAAATGATATCAATTTAATGAATTTTATTATTTGTTAAAAATAATAGGAACACACTAATAGGAATCTACTTTATTAGCTAATTACTTAATTTTAATTTCATGACTGATATGGTTAAATGAAGAGGAATTGAGTTTTTGATGTAGCTCTTGATGTTTTTTAGTATAGTATATCTTTCATTTAAAAACATTATTAAAAATTTTCAATGATTTATTATTCTATCGAAAAAAAATTTATTTTTCTTCCAGTATAGAACAACAGACTTCCAATTTATCATTTGAGAAACTACTAGTATCAGAATTTGAAGAGTAATACGTTTTTTTCTTTTCATCTTCAGGCATAAATCACATGTTAGAATTTATATTTTAAATCACCTTCTATGAATTAGACATTTATAGACTACTATATTCTCAACATAAATTCCATGTCAATTTCATTTCTATTTTTCATTTGTGATCATAGTCAATAATTTTTATATCTATTTTTTCACTTTTTCATTAATATTTTAGAAGGGACAATCAGTTCTGATATTAAATAATTAATGGCATTCCAAAAAATCTAAATTCTCTTTTGGCTTTCACATCCTTCTCTTGTGAATTTATGAATCCTATTTTCTTATTATAAAACAATATTAACTCTATTTTTAGTAGAGAGAGTTCAATTTTAGAATTAGATGATTTTGAATTCTTCTCCATTTTGACTTCTTTCATTGATCTTTTTCCATTATTCTAAAATGTAACTTCTATAGAAGTATTTTTTTTCTCGACTATAATCATAGGATCTAAATAATCATCTGTCATTTCTACTTCAAACATAATTAGTGTCCAAATTAGTTCCTTCATTGTCAGATCTTGGATTGGTGAGGAATAGAGAATAGCTGCAAAAATGGAATTGCATTTATAGGGTAGTAATTTCAGTAAATTCAAATCATGATCAGATTGATTGATGGATTCATGTAAGGATGAAATATTTGTGATAATTTTAATAATATTTAAATTTATATGTGTGGTTCCTTCACCATAGAACATTATAAATATGTCGATTTTTATCTCAGTTATATCATATCTTATTTTTCTAACTTTATTTTAATCCTTCACATGAAACTGAAATAGTTTTCAACATTTCATAGGGAGTTGGATATTTTCATACACCTTTGAATTCATCTAGTCCATGAACGAAAATAATATCATTCATTTACATTGAATTTATATCATATTCTAATTCTATTGTTGGATCCCAAGATTCTAGTTTCTTCGGAATATTATAAAGAATAATAATTTTTTAATAGACTCTGAATCCAATATTTTTTACATAGTTAACCATTAAATATTTCTAACATCCATAATTTTACCAATTAAAATATGGAGCACATACCATTTCTAGTTGAGAGATATCCATTTATGAATTAGATGATTCCGATTAACCCTAGTACGATATATTAATCACTCTGTGTATAATATTTGTAATATTTACTCGAATTGTCCTTCTATCAAAAAACCGTAAATTTAAAACATTGTATATGATGATGATACCTTTAGAATAAGACTAATATAAAAACCTTATGATTCTATATTATAGAAAAATATACCTACTGATTATATAAAGAATATAATACCTCAACAAACCTATGTATGAACATTTGAAACTCTAAGAAATCATAATATTATGATTTGAAAGTTTTAGTTAGATCATCATAGTTGCGACCTCATGAAACTGAATAAATGATGGAACTTCATCTCCAAAAAATATATATTCACCAATTATATAGTCTGAAGTGATCTTTATTGCACAAATATATTCAATTAAATATCAGTAATAGAACATTGCAGTAACATGATTACAGATGAATGAGATAGAATATTTATATCTTCAAAGTACAGTCCTCTATCAGAGTTGTTCGTCTGTTGTAACACTATAATGATAATTTAAATAATACAATCACATATATGAATCACATATAACATGCATATATATATAATAGATATAATGAATGAATATATAGAGAAAAAAACATACATTGGAATTCTAGATCTAAAAGGATATCTTCATTGATCGCGTAAATTCAATTTCCAAATGATCAGGGGATTCATAACATCCCATGGAAATAGGAGTGATATTCCATAATGAACATGGAATATTGAAACAATCAAAATTATCCTTGAACCAGTATTTAATTAGGACTTGAACGTTGCAGTAATCACAAATCGAGAATGCGGGTGTTAAAACATTAACGTTATGATCACAATATTGGGTTTTAAGCATAGCATAGGGTTTCTTTGTGTAGCATAGGGTTCCTTTCCCACCATAACATATGGTTCCTTTACCAATGTATTTCATGGTTCCTTTACAAATATATCATAGGGATGTAATCCTTAATTTTATCTTTTTAATCATAATATCTCGAACATAGAATTGATTAACCATACATTCAACTTTTCCTCATGTAAGGTTTTAATAGAAAATATAGAATCAACATACGGTTTCTGATCCATAAATTTTATGATTATCGAAATTTAAGGATGTTGATCCAAATGCAATCAGTTTTAGAATAATGTAGGGTTCATACAATAGGCCATAATTTCACTTATTAGCATAACTTAGGATTCATATTGAACGTCCATTTACTGAATGTATGTTTTGAAATATTATTTTCATATTCATTTATGTAATGATAAATTCCTTAAAATAGAATATAAAGTAGTACCCACCCGTGCATTCCCACGGTGATATAAAATCAATCCTTATTTGAATTAAAAGAATACAATTTCACTATGATATTAATGATCACATGTGAATTTTTTTATTGTCCTGATAAAGGATACTATACAACGATAAATTTTTCATAAAAGATAAACATTTAAATGGAAAAGGGTTCAGAATTATCAAAGGAGATACAGAGAACAAAACCACTATGAGAATTTGATTATCATCATAAAAATTGATTCTATAAAACAATATTTTTTATAAAAGATACACATTTAAATAAAAAGGGATATAAATTATCAACGGAGATGCAAAGAACAAAACCTATATCATAGATAGAAAAGATAAATCCACATTGGTCACCATTGTAGGGAAAATGGAAGCTATCAGCCCCTCGATGTTTGGCTAGCCTGGTGTCTGATGAGATTAGCATATCCAATCTCTTAGGGATATTCATATTAGTAGGGTCAAAGAAGAGGATCTAGCATTGTGATGATGAAACTTGTCAAGAAAAACCCTGTATAAAGACACCAAAAACCTGCAAAAAAAAGAACATTACAGTATCACCATAGTAGAGAACAAGATAACACAAAACAATGAAGCCATAATCAGAGCTAAACCATTATTCCCACCCAATTCCCGCCATAAAATTTTATATCTCCTAGGAACACTATTATTGAGATAGAGACTCTACTTGTACCAGATAAAACAATCAATTAACCTTAACTCATTGTTTTCATATAAAATCAGAAACCCAGAAACAATTGAATCTACAAAGGGGGAAATAGGGAAAATATGAGATGACATCCACCATCAAGGAGAGACCATGGAAAGGATCCTGGGGACATCCATATGAAGTTTTGAAGTAAAGGTAACACATAACAGTAAGATGATAAAACAATAAAATCCATAAATGTAATGAAACATTAAATCAAAACCCCCTCATCCCACTTCCCGAAAGGTAAGAATTACCTCTTTTCAAAAAGGATCGAAAATACATAATATCATCATTTTTAGAATAATTGATGATTGTTGTATGTTTTTAAATTATATAGGATGAAATTTTCTCTCTAAAAAATATCATCATCACAAAATTTATTTCAAAATAATATATATAAAACTCAAGAACGTTTTAATTACTATCATTTCCCCTTGAATTGTAAAATATACAAACATGTTGATTCATTAACCATGCTTCTACATATCTTGTTAAAGAATTTGTTGGTAAAAGAATACCAGGATCAAACATCATTCAGCCTTAAATGAGATTTCTATCTTATATTTCATTTCTATGCATTTAAATTGAACACATTCATTCCATCATCCCATGAACATTAATCAATATTTAAGTTTTCCACTACGTAGGGATTAGAAAAATTGAAGTACATCTAGCGTACCTTATACATAACCCACTGATCCCTACCTTTTCATCTTTATATAGGTCTAATTACTTTTCTCCTGAGACGAATATCCCATAATTGAGACAAATATCACTGAATCACAACATAATCATATAAAAATACAACCTTATAAAGGTTTAGAAAATCTGTTCAGAATAGAGTATTCAGAAAAATTTAACACTATAAAAATTACAATTATTGTCACAGAAACATGCAGATCAGATTTGAAAAACACAAACATACATTAAACATTAAATGATTAAAGGAACAAATGCATATAGAATTATTTAGAACATAATTGATAATCAAATTATCAATGACGAAAGAAAAGAAACATAATTTACAATAAAAATATTGAAGGGGGAATAATCTAGGTAACAAAATTTCATGAAAATTAAGACACACAACCAACCTACACAAACCATAATAAAAATATAATAACAATCATTTGGTTGAACGGTCAAATGAATAATATTTTTTACCCTTTTCCTGCTACCAAATTTACAAAACCTACAAAAGAATTAATTTTTTATGCACGTTTCATGTAAAGTGATTAAATTATTATAAAGTATTCATTGGGAATTTGATTGTATGTAAAGTGAAATTGTTGTGTTTGGAATGAAAATAAATGATTAAATTTTAGTGATTTTAAAAATAATGATAGGAATATATTCACATTAATACTAATGTAATGTCAAATTTTAATAATATCATTCAATAAGAAAGTAAAATTAATATTGTTGCTACAAATTTTAAAACACATAACCAATTAACATTAGAACTTTTTTCTAGTAAACCAGAATGAGAAATATAGAGGGAAAGTAGAAAAGGCTTCAAACCAAATATAATAAACTCGTTTTCCACTTATAATTCCATTTACTCATTATGATTTTTCTTTTATAAACATATAATCATGGGAATAAAATTTAATCAATTATGTATAATTACCTCTACAAAATATATGTGGAGATGGTTGAGAAATAATATTTACATGAGACTACATGCTTGAAATCTCGACACAAAGACTCATGGAGTAGTCTCACTTCGGTTGGCCCTGGGAATATTGTTCCCATGGAAGGAATTATTGATGCCATTATGAATTTGAACAACTTTAAGCACCAGAACCTTCTATCCTGTAAACCAGTCAAACTGGTGAATTCCTTTAACCAATGCAATTTTATAGGTAATAGGGTTCAGCATAAACAATTACTGCATTCCAACATATGTTTTATTTTCAATGATGGTAAGGAACACTATTTTTTCATGTATAATAGATGAGTTCAAATTAGAAGAAACCAAAATCAAAGAATCCAGAATACAATCAGTAGTTGGGACAAGGTGATAGTAAGAGTCTCTTGAGAAAAAAGATAGAAAATTCAGGCAACGAATATATTTTTTCTACAATATAATTAGAGGAATATTCATCAATCAAAGGGTAGAGTACGACATTAGTTACCCATTAGAGTGGAAATATATTGACATGGAAGGTTTTAATTAATACATTCATGCATTCAAACATTCATATAGACATATATAAATATACAGAGTATGGTTACGGGCAGCGGGGGCAGAAAAATATTGTTTTTCATATAATGATATTCCAGTTTCCTATAATAAATCAAAGAAGGCATCCTATAGTTCTCTTCAATCAATGTTTTTTATTAAAATGTGGTATCAATCTATTAAAATCCATACAGTGACTTAAAGGTGATGTTAATATAACAGAAAACTATAATTGTTCTAGTAGGGTAAATAATGTGAAACATGATGTAATCATGAAACAGTAATGAAAATAAGACATTAAAAAATAAAAGTCCCAGTAATAAATTCAAATAGCTAAGTAGATATCCAGCTGAGTTTCCCAAAAATGAACATTATTAAATCCATCACATTGATAGATGAATATCTCAAACAAAAAATCAGTATGTAAAATTGGATAATCATACATATGATGTAGTGTAGGGTTTCCAGGTGCTAACATCAACTGAACCATCACTTTCCCATCCAAAAAACATGTTCTTTGATGCGTACTCATTTCCTAAAATCAATAGAATTCATAGATAGAAAACCTGGAAAATGAAATATATCCAGATATTCTACATCATACAATAAATAAATCATGAATTATAGTATACATTTACACATAAAAATAGTAGTAATGAAAATAATGTTTTGACAGACAGCAAAATCAGGTACCAACATTATCTGAAAGAACAATTTCCCAGGAAAAAAGTTGTTCTTCAATGAAAACCAATATCCTGATATAAATAGAAGCAACAAAACACAAACCATACAAGGGAAAAATCATAATAAGCTGACATCCGAGAAAAATGAATCACAAAATTCAGTATGCATTTACATTAAAATAAATGATTTTCATAATGAATTGATTATAACAACTTTTGAAATTTAATATAAATTATTAATTTTAACAATCAGTATTATTGAAAAAATACATACCTGTTTAAGATACAACATAATTATTATAGGGAAAAAAACAGAAAATTCATTGGAAAATTTGATGAGTAGAAATACCCATGAATTCGAAAAATTATCATTAATGAGGAATGTAAGTTGTTTATAAGAAATATACACTTTTTAAAAGATTTGATGCATGTCATGGTAGGAAAAGGTACCTTAATATTAAATAATGATCATTAGAAATATATAAAAATACCTAAATACATAAATTGGAATATGAATAATTTCTAAAATACTATGTTTTATAATAAAAAACTAATTAGAAAATTAATTAGTTTGTGTACACATGAATATTATTATGAAAATTATTTATAAATAAGTTTAAAAATCAAAATTTTAATGGAATCGTTATTATTAAGAATTTGATGCATATAAAACAAAACAATCCTTCAACTGATGGTACACTTCACCCATTGGCTTAGACTGTTTGTATAATGATGTTCCCATATCAATAAATGTTATACTGGATAATATATAACATATAAAAAAAGGAAATAGTAAGTGGAAAACAATAATTTAATTATGTATATTTAAAAATAATATTACTAAAAATTGATCCAAAGGCTCCCTATACTGAAATTATTTTCTGTGAAACCCCACCTCATGATAAAAAAATGTTGGTGTATGAACATGATACGGATGGAGTTCCTGTAATATTTGTAGTAAACAATGCTCTCATCTTTTGACTACTTATTGGAGTCACACCAATTATTCTAAAGACAATAATGATTCATTGTTGTCTTTATAATTCTCTTTTTCAACATTATCTACCACATGAAAGGTATCAATTGCTTCAAATTCTTTATTTTGTGAACTTATTAAATATAAATGAAGAACATTCATTTGGGAACATTTAATGACCACATTATTTACTTTAAGTTCCTCTATACAATGATTATCTCCAAGATTCCATTTTCTAAAAAGATATAAATATACAGTTTTAGAAGAAACAAAAAATTATTTCGTTTTTCTTACTAAAAGAAAAGATTGTGAATACAAATTGGCATTTTTTATCTTAGCAGATTAGAACATTGTTGGTAAAATGTAAAATAGATAGATGATAAAATATTCCAATATATGTATAATGTTTTTGCATTATCGAATGAAAATAATCCCTATGAGCATATTAAAAGGAAATAACCATTTATGTATAATAGTGACAATAAAATGTGTGTTCGTCTTCACATGTTGTTACTTGGTGTGACCGGTGGAGCTGCAGAAAAACATTCAACAGTTATTGGTAATGAAACATTGATATTTCAGTAACAATATATTTTTTCATAGAGCAAGAGGTTATTTTTTACACTTTTTAATCAATTGGTTTTCAAAATAAAAGCAAATGACATGCAAGGGAAACTGTAATATGAGGTTACCATCAGTGGGTATTAGTGACAATGTCGCATGTTCTCTTCATTGAGTGCATCCTGTGGGTGTTGGATGTTATTTTATAGTAATAATTTCAGGAGATATTTACCCTGTGATAGTGTAAATTGTAAATATGTATGAAATTTGAATGATAAATAAAGTATCACATTAATGTGTTCATAATACAAATAATTTAACCTATTTTTCATTGTCACCTAAGTTGTCTTATTCGAATCCTCTCCTTTTTATATGTCAGTGGCGATTGAATTTCTGTATTGTGTAACATTTTAGTTAATTATCATGAAATTTAACATAATAAAGTAATGAAAACTGTTACAAATAATCTATCTTATAACCCAATTTAATTAGTATAAAGTACATGAAATCAATGATAGTTATATCAATATTAATGAAATAAATATTTAATTACAACAATAACAAGGAAATTATTATGTATTGGATGGAATAGGTTACAGTTATAGGAATATGCATAATTATTTGGTTCGATGTGGAAATCAAGAGAAACTCTAGTAAGAATGACTGTTGAAGAATGAATGGATGAACTTATGGATATTAGTGACAATCGAATGTGTGTTTGTCTTTGTATTTTGTTACTTGGAGTGACCGGTGGTGGTGCAGAAAAAAATTCCACATTTATTAGTCATGAAACATTTATATTTCAGTAACAATAATTTTTTTTCAGATAGCGAGATTTTAGTTTTAACACTTTTTAATAAATTGGTTTTCATGATTAATGAAAATTACAAGTAAGGGAAACTGTAACATGAGGTTTCCATCAGTGGGTATAGGTGAAAGTGTCATGTGTTCTCCTCTTTGAGTTCATCTTGTGGGTTTTAGAAATTATTTTTTAGTAGTATTTGGAAGAGATATTTATCCTCTGATAGTGTAAATTGTCAATATTTAAGAAATTTTAATGATAAATAAAGGAACACATTAAGGTGTACATAATACAAATAATATAACATGTTTTTTGTTATTTATTTAGTTGTATTCTTTGATTCCTCACCTCTTTACATGTCAATTGTGATTGACGTTTAGTATTGTGTGACATTTTAGTAAATTGTCAAGAAATTGAACAAAATATTGTAATGAAATCTGTTACATATTATCTATCTTATAACACAATTTAATTAGTATATAGTGCATGAAATCAGTGATAGTTATCGCGATCATAATAAAATATTTATTTAATTACAATAATTAAATAGTAATAATTATATATTTAATGGAATAGGTTATAGTTATCGGACTGCGCAAAAGCCTTTGGTGCGATGAGGAAATCAAGAGAAAATCTCCTAAGAATGATTGTAGAAGAATGAATGGCCAAACTTATGTATGGTTGGGGGAGATGGAGAATCATAATAGCAGAAATATACTAACATTGTCTCATTAAATCTGGTTTAACTGCATATAAAGCATGATGGACAAAATGGAGTAAAATTAGTCATCATTAAAAGAATATAACTACTCTGAAACATTTGATGTGTAAGATGTCTGAATAACCTCTCATTGATGGGAAGGTCTCAATGAGGAACTTGGAGGGCTTCATCCAGGGTAGTGGAGATTAATGCAGAAAGTGGAATGGAATACACTATGGGAAGAAAAAGAGAAGGTGCATGTTGTGTTGAATTCTATGGAATTCTGATAATTATTGTAGGAAAGAGTCATTTGTCACCAAAAACCTGAGAATTATGGTATAAACATTTGAAGGAGGACAAATATTTACCTGATTCTAGAAGTGACAATTTAGGAGTCTAATATCCCATGGAAGCTAAATGAGGTGTTTTTTGAAGCATGCAGTGGTGTGAAAAGATGAATCTGTAATCGCAGCACAGTTCGTAGGATTCGAAATTTAGAGACAACTGGGTAGTGGAAGTAGTGCGATTAGAAATTGGTGGTCGAAGAAGATGAAGGAATCAGAGGAGAAGAATCCAGTTTTCATATTTGGTTGAAACCCTAGGTCAGTGATAAGGAGACCCGGAGCAGATGTTTTGAAACTGTAGAAAATAAAGAGAAATTTCACAATGGAGAGAGATTCTAAGGTGGAGAAATAATGGGAGCAGAATATTTGATAGTGGGGGGAGATGATGTGGGAGTTAAATGTGTCGAGAAAAAATAATTCTTTAGTATATATATAGATATAGATATATATATAGATATATATAGATTCTTTTCAAACTAAATCAAAAAAAATAATTAGAAAATAAAAAAGTTATTTGTGAAGATAAAAATCATCATAAATTATATACTATTAATGAAACCATACATACCCATCACAATCTAATTCCTGTTGGGATTTTGGAGGCAACATTAATGTGCCTTTACCACATTTGGGAGCCCTCTTGAACATGCATACTTCATCATTTGGTAGTTCAAAACCCAATGGGGTTACTTCTATTGAGGTATTCTCTATGTAAAATCCACTAATACATATACTTTGATATATTTATGTGGTATTAATCGTATATAAGACATTCGTAGGATGACCGCCCATCATGATTGGTTTCTAGTCAAAATTGGATGACTGAGAATATATTTGAGCATGTTGCTATGTGAGACTAACTACACATCATTGTGCTGAAAATAATACCTCATCATCTAGAATATAAAGATCATAGACAAGAATCTCTTCTCGATTTTTGAATAACAAGTCTCATCATCAATAATGGTTTTGCTGAGATAATATAGGTTATTGTCACTGCCAGCATCATTCCTCTATACAAGGGTGGTTCCTATGGATCACTCCAAGGATGTCATGTATATAATGATATGTCTTAATTCGAAATGTAGCATTATAAATTGTGTGATTAAACAATATCTCTTTGTATTATTGAATGATTCCTAACAATCATCATTCTATTGATTTTTTACCCCTTATTTCATCAAATTAGTGAATGGAAAACATTTTCTAGTGTGGTTGACATTGAAGTGTCGAATTTAGGCAATGTTACCATGAATTCAACTCATCATAGTGAAGTATTGAGGT
Organism: Viscum album; assembly: GCA_963277665.1. Taxonomy (NCBI): domain Eukaryota; kingdom Viridiplantae; phylum Streptophyta; class Magnoliopsida; order Santalales; family Viscaceae; genus Viscum; species Viscum album. Next base: position 879,170,672 of record OY728129.1, on the reverse strand, counting down.
GGATAAATTCCAAATAATGTCCTTGGATTCTCAGGATCAACATCTATGCCACAATGAAAAACAATGAAGAAAAGGAATTTCCCTGAGGTGACACTGATCAAACATTTCAGTGGGTTTATTTTCCGAATGTAATGACATAGTTTGTTGAAGACTATTTCAATATTTAATAGGTGGTTTAAACACTATTGGGACTTAACTACCAAATCATCCACATAGAATTCAGTGATCATTACCAATAATTGTTTGAATATGAAGTGTGTCGCATGTTGATATGGTATGTTGTAATTTTTTAAATAAAAGGTCATTACCTTTGAGATAAATACTACATGGGGGCCTGAAGTAAGTGAATTATTCATATTATCATGTCATTCCGATCTGGTTATATCTTGAATAATCTTCCATGAATGTGATAGACTCATATACAGCAATCACATTGTCAATATTTATTTTACTGGGACTAGGATGGAAACTTTTGGGTAGTGTCTATTGAGATCCCTCAAATAAATGAAGACTCAGATTTTCTCATTTTTCCTCTTTACAAGAGCTATGTTTTCTATCCAGATTTGATGATAGACCTCCATAATGATGTTTTATTTAATTAACTTGTCTACCTCATCCTCTATCATTGGAGTTTGTTTAGGGTGTATCCTTTTGACGGATTACATGTAACCAAGATTGTATTATGGTATGTCTGTGTGGTGAGTGACTAGCTCATGATCAAATCCAAGAATTTATGAATAATTCCAGGTGAAACAACTTGAATCTTTTTTCTGAAGGAATTGTGAACCTCATTATTTATGGAATAAATGACTGTACTAATACGAGTGGGTCACATGTCTTCTTCAGTACCCACGTTTCTTTCTGTGAGTTCATCAATGGTGGTAGAAACACCCTCCTCAAATGCTAGAGGGAATATGTGTGGTCTTATTCTTCTTGTTAATCCTTTTTCTAATATTCTTCTTCTTCCGATGGAGAAAATGTTCTTGAGATGATCACTCAAAAATGTAGAGAAAAGCCACAATTTTGGAATTTAGTGGATGACAAACCTTCTTTTAATTTGGCATCTATGAAGTAATATTTTAGAGAGGATGGAATGAGGGGACGAAAATGTATTACTTCTCTTTTAACGTAGTGGTGGAAGGAAATAAATTTTGATGTTTGAGGATAGATCTAGAATATTTCTTTCTGGCCATTCACCAGTATTTTGAGGATATATGGATTTTTTAACAATATCCGTCTTGGTATCCTTGACCAAAATCATCACGACTATTGAATACACATTCTTATTTGGAAGTTTTGACCCAATTTTTCTCATTGTAAGGACATACTCCTCAAAGAGAAGTTTGAAGGGGTCGGTTGGAACCATTTACTAGATATTCGGGTAAGAGATCCAATCAACACCATCGACTAAATGACACATACCCTTTGGCTCATATAACCCTGCATCAATATAGCATGTCTCACATAAGTCCAACAGTGTGTTATAGGCATGAAGTGTCCCTCTTTTTCCATTAATGATATTTATGAGGCACTAATGTTAAGAGGAGTGAATTGATGTATGTTTCTGCAGTTAGGGACTTCCTTGAAGGGAATTGAAGGTCTTATTATTTTGGACCACCATGAATTTAGGGTGAGCTATGATATCAACGAATTGTGTTTCGATCTTAATTTGTCCAACGAGATTCTACTCACTTTTATCAGAATCCAACAACATCATGGTACATTTTTCATATTTTCCTAACTGTAGCCCAACTAGTGGAATGAGAATAACTCCAAATCTATTATAAATGAAGTATTTTTGAATATAGTCTATGTTTATCTTTCCATCCATCTATAGGGGCATGGTGTGGCATTACATAATGACATCTTCATCTTCATCCATAGAGGAGTTGATATAATGAAGTTCTGTAGAATCTATCTCTATCATAAAGGCTTCATCGATAGCTACCACAACTTCAATTTCATGGGGGCTCAATAGAGCATTGATGAGTTCTTCACTAAGGTATATTGACAGATTCAGTGCATCTAGTTTTGACATCTTGGCCGGTATCGAGGATTACTACTTCAGATGACATATTTCTACACTATCGGTTTGAATAACCCATCTCAGGTATTTCCATTCATTGGGGAATTATACACCTTTTCATTGGTTATAGTTGGAGCAGCTCCTAAGATAGGAGTTGGTGAGGATTTTATGATTTTTGGATTTGGTAGAGTAGGATCACCGAAACACCGGGGTAGGTTTGAAATTTGTTCCTTTTTTATGGATAATACTAGATGGACTGGCCATATTATCTTTTTATAGGGCAAGCAATACTTTCATGATCCTACTAAGTCCTCTGAACTCCCCTTCTGTGAGTCTCCCAAACATTGAAAGTTTCAGTGTAAGTGTGTCCGTAGATTTGGTTTCTACAATGGATGCATCCACCCTCAAATCATTGGCTTCAAAAACCTCTTATTATGGCTTGCCAATTAACCATGTGGAATTTGGGTTCATGTCAATACTATTTATTATAGAAATGATCCATAGTTTTAATTACATTAATGGATCCAATGATAAGTTCCTCATCTGATGATAAATTTTCATGATCAAATTCTTCCACTGGTGCCAATGGGTGGGGCAGTGCCCATTGTGGATTTTGGTGGGGTAATTCCTTTTGGGCCATTTAGAAGGGAGGTTCCTATATCTTCATATATTTTTTCATAAAATCTAAGAGACTCAATTCCAACATTATACTTGGTACATATAATTTTTCTTCCACTTGATTTTCGTGACCCTTGAAGGTTTGTAGTGCTATGGATGTTGGTTTTTTCACATGAGGGGATGTAGAGGTAATAATTGGTTTCTTAACTATGATTCAAGGATATTTTGGTATTATTTTGATCTATTCCATATAATCCATCCAACGAGCTTCTTCACAATTTTTTTGATAACTTTTTTTCATTCCACTTCTTCATCAAGTTTGGTCATGGAAATATATGTCACATGTGCTGGTGGTGGTACCAGATTGACTTTTCTAAAATCTATCATCTTTTGTAGGAGGTTAGAAAATCTTTAACACTCTATGATGGTGTGTACCGATATCATGTTGTAGGGAAAATATTCTAGATATTCATCAAGATGTGCATCATTAGTCTTCTTCGGCTCTTGTAGTCGATGAAAGCTGTAATTCATAGTCAATAAAATGTACCCACAAAATTTATCATCCTAGAACTAATACACATTTTTCCATATCTCCTCAAATTTGTTTATAATATCTCCCCTTTGATAATATTATTGCGGTGGTATTGTCCATTGACATCTATAGGGGCATGAACAGTTCTGTGCAGGCCTTGGTGTTGGAGTTGGGGTAGGGGTTGATTTAGCATAATAAACGATTCTTCAGACCATCCCACCCTTTTCAATGGGATTGATGTCATCTCTCATGACTTGTGATTAGTTAATTGAAGGTAATCCCTTATTATATGAGGAATGGAAGTAAAATCCTGGAACCCACATGTATACATTATTAGGATGTGGGGTTTTTGTAGCACATCCATGTTAGTATCGACCCACATGGGAAGCATCTCATCTTGGGAGAGAGGAAACATCAGGGTGTGAGTCATACCTTTCCATTTGGAAATGATGTCTAAAACGATTTTGTTTTAAAAATATTTTCAGACCATGGGGATACTAACTATTGTATTCGGCAACATTGAACTGAGCTGTTAGATGAACTACTGCCATAGGTCCTCCCAACATGTCATTAAATTATATGTAATGATTTTATACCATAAAAATGAATAACATTGTCGGGTTCACATGAAAAGTATGATTTTTAATAACTCTTTTTGTTCAAGAGTTGCAATCATGAGATCATAGTAAGACAAGTAGTGCATAAATTGTTTCTATGGGTCCAATAAGCCATTGAACACTAGGAATATTGGGTTCCCAAAATTTGGTGGTGGCAGGACATTGTTCACCTAGTCTTTTTAGGGATTATATTTCGGTTTAATCAGATACCAACATCCTTCAATGTATTCTAATCGATTCTTCAATGATTTAATATTGTTCATGATCCCTTAATTAATGTCTTATTTTACCTGAGCATGATCTGGCACAATAGTGGAAAATATAGGACGTGTCAGCACTTATGGAACTTAAGGCATAGACCTGGATATGGGAATCCTTTTTTTATTTTCATTAATTTTTTCTTGTTACTTCCCTAGTGGATGAAATTATTGATATCCTTTTGATATTAGGTTCAGATACACTGATTTTCCCTGTACTATATTTGATGAGAATGTGAGACTTTATTCATTTTCAAGGATGATTAATTTTGGAATTGGTACCTCAATTAGAAGTGTATGTTGATTCTCAACCTGAGGCACATATCCATTAGGATGTGTTTCATGTAGCAACTTTGTTTCATTTTTCTTTTCTCTATCATTTACTCCTATTTCCATGATAATATCTCATCAATCTTCAATTTCATGTTCGCATTGAAAGGAGGAGGTTGGTGTTATGAAACATTTATCTTATTTTTCTTGTTTTCATGGATTCACATGGGTGGTAGTGAGGGATTGACTGGGGGAGATCCCAAATTTAGGGAAGCCCATTGCTCCAGGTACGGACACCTTAAAGCTTGGTGTGGACTACATCTTGGTGGGAACCATCGTCTCCCACATCCTCATATTTTTTATTATAATAACTATAATCTATGAGGTTTGACATCCATGATGCTAACCAATAAATATAGCATTTGGGTGTGACGTAATAGTTTTTAAATGGTATGAGATCTTTTTCCACTATTTTTTTATCTTACCTTTCCATCTAGTGGCCCTCATTGGGTATTCTGATGAGGTGTAACTCAATGTGAACATTGACATTACTTGGACACATGTCTCTTTTATGGGGTATATTAATCATGATATGTGAAAGAATGGGTAAATACATTGTTCATTCTTCTCCCTAAGGTGTAAATGACTAAAATCCACAGGTCATGTTGTTGAGGTAAAAATGATCACATCTTCACGGGTTGGTCTTTCTTCTATTCCATTGTTATTGTACGTTAGCCCAAATATTCTGGTCTTACAGGGGATGTTTATGTTAAAAAGTACCTCATAGATATTGTTTTGGGTGGATCTCATTTTGTGGTAATTTATGGTTCTATTTCCTTTTTCATGATCTCACACATTCCCCTTCAATGATGAGCCAAAATATAGTGTTAGGTATACATGTGAATTTCTGGATTCTGGGGACATGATCTGTGATCTTTTATTTTCTTCCCTTAGATGATAATCCTTAAAAACATTATTTGTGGCCTAGTTTAGGATCGCCTTTACCATTAGATCTCATCGTTACAGACACTATTGAGACTTACTGAGTGCATGTTCTCTCCAAGAATGTCATATTTTCATAACATGTGTTTCATTTGATTTTTATCTAGGGATAATGAAATTGTAGGGTTCCATCACCAGAGTTATATAATGGAAAGTGAATGGTGTGAAGTGTAAATATCAATGTTCTAACCATCCCCGGGTATGAATACCAGATAGTGCATCATCGATGAGACAACAGAGCTTGTGAAGTGCATGAAGACATGCTAATTTAGGTTCTTCCTTCCACGTTACTAATTGCAGCCATTATGAAGATGGAAGAGCTTTCATGTCAATATAATAGCAACACTCCCAAAAATATTGACATGGTATATGTACCCATTATAGTGAAAAGACAATGCTTTCAATTGGTGGAGATTTTTCCAGATACTGAGGTGAATGTTATGCATGTATTCATCTAACTACTCTCTTAGTATGATAAACTGAGATGTGGGTGTGGGACAATTTTTCACTAGTATGTCATCCATAGATTGTTGAATTATCACAAACATCATATTCTGTTGTTGTTCCTCTAGGGACTGATCTAATTTATTTGATATGTATGACAGTTTCATAGAGATTTCATTCAAATAAGCATGGATAGTAGGATCTTTATTGATGTGTGAAGAGAATAGGGTGACTCATAAGATGAGCACGACCCCGATCCATCCACTAGTTGAGAAAGTATGTGGATAGACATAGAAAGATTGTATAACATGTTTTGATCAATCCTTATAACTACCTCATCATATGAGGGCTTCCACGTAATTGGTTACGTGTGGGGAGGACTGCCTTTCTAATTAGGATTTTGACTATGGGGGGCACCTTTATAGTTGGTGTTATAATGGCGATGGATACCATTGTAGCATTCTATCCAAAGTGTATACCTTGGTGAGGTCCATAGAAAGGGGAGGTAATTCTTTGTGCTTGATGTCATTGCTGGGAAGACATTCAAATTGATTTCTATTATGATGAGCACTACTGTCATGACTTACTATCTAGATATTGTGACAACATCTACAGTGTAAATTCTTGGGAGATCCTTAAGGATGTACATATATGAGGGTAGAGAATTATTATTACTTCATGTCACTACAAGGTAAGACTTTTTAGTGAAAACTATCATGGAATGGAATACCATCATTGCTCGATTTCCAACTATACAAAGAATATTATCAACAGTATATACCCTAGGGAGGACCATCAAGATGTGTTCATATATTTCATTCAATGGAATGGCTATAAATACCCATTCTGATTTCGATTTGGTGTTTGTTCCTACTCTGGTCCTCTATGTGTTGGTTGTGGAAACAGGCCATTTACGTGTGTCAAGGGAGTGGAACAATTCATTTAATGACTTATATCAAGGATAAATCAACAAACCTCTCTGGTTTCCACTATATACAGATGGTGGGATTTATATTTGTTTGACATAATATGTTCCTTCTCTTTTTCCACTATAATTTTCTCATAGGCTTGAGATGCATCAGTAGGAATTTGAGTCTTCTAATATTTTCATTCCACCATATATGACTTGTGGGAATTTTTGTGGTAAGTAGGAAATTTTACCTTCTTGTTGATATAAACCTAATATGACCGGTATTATTCATATGCATCGGGAGTATTGTGTGAATTCTCAAAGTTTTTCACCATAATTGGATGGAGTCCATGGAGTTTGTTAGTATGGATTTGTATTTGCTTGTACCTGGTTCCACGCTATTCTTATTTCAGGCTTCCCACACATCGCTAGGGAGTTGTATCCTCCTATACATATACACACTATCTCTACGGTGGTATCAGTGATAATTGGGGAGAATTATAAATGACTCATATTTTGACATCATATACATGTGGTGGGATTTATAAGAATTAGCATGAATATGAATCCCCTTGTAGGTTTCCCCCATATATATTTGGTGGAATTCAGAATTAGAGGATGATTTGTATGTCTGCCTATGGTGTGATACCATGTTTTTATAGAGGATATCCTCCTAAAAAACATGGTAATTGCCTACTCATAATTATTTTTTCCCTCCCTTGATAGACAGGTAGAGGGGACCATGTTCATAAGAATCTAGAAGGTGCCCTCAGTGTGGTATCATCCATAGAAAGAGGATAATGGGTTCTGCCACATTAGCAGTGACATCTTCTGGTAGAGGATGGTGTGTAAGACCTATGTAGAGTTTGGATGAAGTCTTTAGTATCATCCTCTTCTCCCCCTATGTTAAGGGAGGTACTTGTTGTCTCATTCCTAGGATAGGAACCCAAAATGATTATAGACTATAAGTCGAGCTACCTAGTTATGGAGTGTCGACTGTGGCTGAAGAGGCAGCTAGTGATCATTCAATGATTGGATGGCCTCTCTTGTAGCCTCAACTATGGGGAGAGTAAAATTTTTATGGTACTACTTGATCAACATTTTGGAAATCCATCATTGAAGACACTGTGTAGTCGATGGATTCCTGCTCTTTGGTTGGGACCTGTCCACCTGTGCGGTCACTAATGAGCATTTCTGAACAAGTTTTCAGGATTACATTGGGTTAATGGAAGCTATATGAATCACCTAATATATATATTAAATGTAAAGACATAAAAACCCAATCAAAGTAGAATTTCATGATCACTTTATAATTGATGATCATACTTGGAAATCTTATTTTTGATTGTGAATGGGGATTGAGGTGGGGTAACAAGACACCTTAGTAAAGGATTCATCTAGGGTTCACCATTTTTGTTTCGAACCTAGGTGCATGTGTCTGGGATCGAAAAAAAATGGTGTGGGGGATGAAAAATAATTGTCTGTTGTTGAGGAGGGATCTACATAAGCTACACTATTTTTTATTAACCTGATTCATGTGATTCCCCTTATAAAATTAAGGTTGTCTCATGGGGGCTAGGTAGTGTTTCCTTTTTACATTGTGATGTAGATTCCATAATTGAATTGTTATTAAAGATGATTACAGGGGATAAGTGCTTCTATAATCAGTCAACATCATGTATAATGTCCTAAAATGGTCTCCAATTTTTTTTCTGAGCTAAAAACACCTTACTAACCTTTTATCCATAGTTCATGGACATACATTCTGAAGAGTGGTGCTTGTTGGATGATTTGGTCAATGTGTCTTAAGGAATCCATTGGTTGAGAGGTTGAGACGTCTCACTCATCACACCCATTTGGGTGGAATTTTTTTCTTCTATCGGACACTCTTATAGATTTAGGCAATGTTCATATGTTAGTAAATCCATGGATTTTTCTCAAGAATATGTTATCTGATTATTCATAGGTTACAAGATCAACCAAAAATACAAGAGATTTTGGAATCATCTGCATGTATATGATGTTCTCCATCAATGAGGATATCCTTTTGTTGATATATCAATAACTACTTTATCTTTTTATGAGAAAATTCATGTGTAATCCATATTTTGAGGCACTCTGAATTTATCATCATCTAGGGGAGATGGGAACTGTTCCATTGTTGGGGATGAATCCTTAAAATGGGTTTTTCGTGTGTCCTCTTGAGAGAAATCAGACCCCACATAGTTTTGTGTCAATCAACAGGACACATCACCTTTTATGTTCATGATAAAATGACTGATCCATGCAGTTTAATTTTATTTGATGAGGACATCTAGGCCAAATGTTCTGAGTCAAGATTCAATTCAGATCTTACGCTAAAGTTGATTCAGATTTCCTTAAGAGATTTTGTATCCGAGGTGTATATGAACATACCAAGGATATGGAATGAAGAACATTACGGTGATATGGGTAATGATTTTGGAACTATTAGAGGATTCCTATGTATCCATATTAGTTGGGAATTAAATCCCGCATAGTTCGGTTTGATTCCTAAATTACACCGATGAGGAGGCCCATATTGGGGGCATTATTGGGGTTAAAAATTTATTAATATCCCTATTGAGATCATGCCTTATATCAGTGTCCAATGTATCATATTTGGGACATGAATCAGAGTTCTTATAGATCAATACTAGGATTGGATTGTGTGATTATTTTTATCATCACTGGCTTCATGGCCCACATGAGACATGATCGTTGTATGGAACTACATAATGTGAAAGATATAACAGGAAACACATGTTCCCTTTCTCTGATGATGGATATGGAGGGGAACAATGATGGAAGAATATCAGGTGAGTGAACCACCTCTTATGATCATACGGTCTTACTACCAGAGGGATACACTAAAATTGGTTCTGGGAAATGGTGAGGAATACTAATTCTTATGAAAGAGGAAATAAAGAATGATTCCCCTCTGATATCACTGATTCTCATCAAAGGGAATGTCCAGTGAATACCCTTGATCCCTTGAACATGGATATTCTTTTCAGTATTCCATGGTTTGGATCTAGGTTACCATTTTAATGTAAACTTATGGACACTCCAAGGGTTTACACATTTGTGTGGATTACCAATGTGAATCTTGTAACCATGGGTATGTAACCTCAAAATGGTGTCCTAGTAGAACAAATGTTTCTATCATGAATGTCCTATGTCTTTGGAAGGGGAATTGGTCTAATTCCATTAGACTATTTTTTGGAATGGACTACGAGCGAGATAGAGGAAGTAGAAGGAAATGATCAGAGCTAATGGGAGGAACGCACAATGATACTATATTTTGTGTACCATTTATTGAAGTGGGATGGGGTATCCTTCTTCAAGTATATTGTTATAGTGGTGAAGAGGTCATCCATGTACAGAAGTGGTATGTAGTCCATGATGGGGTCAACATACTATGGTGTTATGTGACACCAGGATTCATCTGCATAGTGTGGTGCTCTGCAGAACTAGATTCCATCCATGTATCAGGACACTACACAATGAAAGGTTTTGTCTCCATAGAGATGTGTTGTTCCGGATGTTGGATTGAAGAATGGAAATTGATCTTGTAGTTCATGGGGAGATAAATTAACACTCGGATATGGTTTTTTCTTTTCCAATTAGTTTCTTGGTCTGCCAATTAATATTATATTTCGACTTTTTTTGGTTTGAGGTGAGATAGAAATTCAAATAATAATTGGATTCTCGCTAGGAATTAACTTGTCGTATAGGGTACTCCTTTAGCAGATTCCCACAAAGTTGCAGTTCATGGAAGAAAAAATTAGAGTCTCAATTATTAAAATGGCATCATTTTTTTTGGAGGCACACAATCAGCTACTCCTCAACCTCAATCCATTTAGGTAAAAGGGATATTATGGAGGGGTAAATTTATATTCCTCTATTAATCCAATGATTCCATTCATAGGGGTTATTTGAAAGTGTATTTTTTTCCTCCCTTTTTCTGACAAAACAGTTCACATGATCCACTATTGGCATTTCTAACCAATGAATCACATGGTTCGCAACTACTTTGCGAGGTCGGGGATGGCCATATACCGTGGTGGTCCGTGAAGGAATTTCATTTCACAATGAATCGCCTTAACTTTTATAAATTATTATTATTCGATATTATCCTTCAAACCTTCAGTAATATATATATATATATATATATATATATATATATATATATTCCCCTTTATCAAATTTTCTGGATTATTTACTATCCCTTTGCAATATTTTCAAGACCCAACAGGGGGGAGGATGTATCATCTCCAGAAATTATAGAATACTAATGTTTTATAATTTTGAATTAGATATAAATTTTACTATTATATTATGCTATGTCTGATATTTTATCCAAGACAAACTATAGGCTTCTTCGAAATCATTTATTGCACACAATACTACGTTATACCAAAAAATAATATATTATTAACATTATTTTTTTTACTTCTAGTTATCACATAAATGTTATAATAGTCATACTAAACGATGTTAACTGAATTATGAAAATAGGTTTTACACATGTTTATATAATGATTCATTGGTTACAGAATTCATTAGAAATAAAAATAAAATTCAATTAAATATAATGGATAGTTTTTTATAAAAATCTATTTACGTGGGAATTATTTTATTTTTAAAATTTTCAAATTACACTTTTTTATAATATTATTTAAATATATATTAAATATTTTTTATAAAATTCATATAAAATGTTTTCTATAAATAATATAAGAATAAATTTAATTTTATAAATAAAATGTGTATTTTTCAAAAAAATGCATTTCCACAACTTTTCGAGGGTGAACAACTTTTAAATAAGGATTATAAGATTTTTTAAATTCAATATCAAAATTAACATCTTATTTAGAAGCAGGACATGAAAATTTATTTTGGATATTTTTTTGTATTTTTATTATAATTTCTATATTTTACTGAATATTGAGAAATACTTCATTTTAATTTAATGTTTCTTTTTCATCTAGTGTATTTATATTGTAAGATTAAACTTTTACATGGTTTTATGGTATAATTATATTACGTTTTTATCTATTAATCCAATATCGTTCATTTTATTCTTTTTCAAATTAAAATTAAATATACCAACAATGTCAACATTTGAATGTCTAACATTTAAAAAATATTTTATCGATCTGCCAATGAGTTAAATTTTTAATTATTCTACAGAAATTATGTGTTTTTATTTGGAAAAATTGATTATATATTTTTAATGATAAGGCCCAAATTATTTGAATGGGTCCTTTTTATTTTTGGAAATTGTGAATAATAATCTCATTAATAAATTTTATTACCACATTTAATTGTAAATTAGATAATTAATAGTAAAAAATACTATATTAATATTAAACTACCCTATAACATTTCCTAATTTAGTTTGATGTGTTTATTCCATCCATGAGAATCTATGGGTTGATTTTTAGATAACATTGATACACACTAATGTCTTTAAATTTTGTTTAATATTATATTCAAATAATAATCATTTATATTACACTTTAGTTTTTAAAATGTAATGTATTTTAGTAAGGGGTTATGTTAGTGATATTTTATAGTACTAATAGTACATAAAAATATAATAATATTTCCAACACCATTGTAATTTATTAAAAAAATTTAACATTTAAATAATTATATTCAATGAGGACACAACGATGATAGAGTAATTGATTTTTTAAAAATTAATCAAATAAATGATATTAATAATTTTAAAATAAATAAAATTTAGAATATTTCATGCCATCCATGAATTATCTAGATGAATATTACATATTATGAATGATTTAATGTATTGTTTCAATGCAATCAAATTTTTATGTTTTTTTAAAAACAATCGTATGTTAAATAGTGTCAAAATAGACATAATTCTTAAATAATAATATAAATTATTTTATTAAATGATATAATGTTTATAAAATATAATATTCTTACAAATATTTGATATAATTGTAAAAATTCCATTAATTACTCTTTAATGGATCATTTGGCATGATTTAGAAATTATTTTTACCCTCTATGTTTAAATTACCTAATAAAATGGTAAGATTTAAATGGGGTTAATAAAAGATAAGGATTAAAAAATAATAAAATATCTCAAATATATTTATATGATTATGTTTTGATACATACTTAACTTATCATCTACTTAAATTATTCTGGACCCATTTGGAATCTAAATTGATTTTATATGAATTTTATAATTTTAATCATTCTAAGGGAGCCCCTCAAAAATATATTAAAAAGACACACATTCTTATCTATTAATCACACTTACAAAGTCTTTTATGTCATCCATGATGTACACAAAAACCTTCCTATAAGACCTATCCAAATTTTTGGAGGCATTATTTTAAGCATAAAAAACTTCTTAGAGGTGTTAAGGTGTTATGAAAGGCAATCATCCAGAGGAAATGTAATGATTTTATTTGAGTGTATATATATTTTTCTTCTTCTAGTTCATTTTAATTAAATTAATCCATGAGTAACTAATAACACTGGTATCCTTAATAATATGAGATTTTATTTTGTTAATATCATTACTAAAATCCATCTCTAATTTCATCAACTGGGAAATGAATATTTGGTTCATCTGTACTGAGGACTACAACCTCATAAACTGATATAATTAATTTTTCATTAATGTCTCTTAGGAATTGTCATAATAATGGTTATAATGTATTTATATTTTTTTCATGAAATATTTATCATTATATGAGAATAATATATCAAATATGTTATTACATTCAAATAAAATAACAAAGATTACTATATTGATGTGTACGTGTAAACTATCACATCTAGGAAGTGATGTGAATTGTTTTTATTCACTACATCTCTTATATGAGAGATATATATATATATATATATGATTATTATGATGTTAATTTTATTTTTATTATTATTTTAAGAGAAAATAATAATTACCTAATTTATATAATGATCCATGAAAAATGGAAACATTACATATGTTTACATACGACCTTCCATCTCCATGATTATTACATTATTAATATTTTCATTACATAATCAAATGGGTTGATTTAAAAGAATAATTTATGTATAAAACCGAATATTATACCATGAATATTATTTTAGAGATAAAGGACTTTGAACACATTGACAATTGACATCATCTCAGGGTCACATTCACCTCAAGTACAGAATATCGACAAAATGTATAAAATGAACTCAAATAGGTATTTAATTATTATAAAATGGTAATTAATGAAATAAAATGAACAATAAACCATAAAAATTTATGATAATGTATAAATTTTATTATGTATATTATTTTGGAACAAAATGGAATATACGTGACAAATCTAACTCATGTTAGGTGACTTTTCCTCAATTTCCCCTCAATGAGGCATATTTTAATAATCTAACACAAATTATTTTATACGGTGTATAGTCATCCCCTTTGACTTATAATTTCTTTAAAATGTTTTCAAAATTAATATTTTTATATGAAGTGTTTTACAAAATATTAAAAAGGAATTATTGTAATGAATAAGGAAACAATGAAATCTCTATTTATGTATCTATTATTTTATATTTGTATTCCCCTACAAGCCTTGTTGTTTTTAAAATGAAAAGAAGTACCTTATTTTCTTTTTGGGTCTTTTGTTATTGAAAATAGTTTTGAATATTGATTAACTATTTTAATGTCTTGAAATGAGTTTTTTTGAATGAAAATTATTTGTTATTAATACACTGTTTTAAATTTCAATCTTTTATCTGTTATGATTATATAATGGTACTTGTACATTTGACAGGTTTCTACATGATATACTAAAGACAGGTGGTTATGTGATAACCAACAATGGGAGGTTCTTTGATAAACCAAGGATGGGTGGTTACATTTTATCCTAAAATGAATTGGGTATGGAATTCAGTTGTATGGGTATTCCATTTTCTAATACACATGGAATTCAACTGTATGTTTATATCATTTAAGTATTAATATTTCATTAGATACCTTTATATATTATTTGTGCTTCTTATGGGGTTTAATGTTATGTTTTTTTTAAAAATGGTAATCCATGATATTATATTAAGTGATAGTATTTAATAATTAAAGGTAAAAAGTATTACATTATGATAATGTATTCATGGTTTACATGTCCTCTCAAGGTTAATAGTTTTCAATATTTTTGGTTTCCCTTACTGAGATTTTTGTGCACATACAATGTTTTTGAATTGTTTTTAAAATAATTTAAATGAGATATTATAGAGGATGTCATAAAAGAAAAATTTATTATTTATAGACATGAATCAAAACCTAGTTTCTTTTTAAATTATTCTTGTTTGAAATATAAAATTAATAGTGAGTAGAAGTGTCTATTATTTAGATTTTGACTTGTTTTCTAATAGTCCTTGCCTAATTCTACGAATCATTAAAAATCTAATGATCCTCAATGAGAAATAACATAATATTATTGAAATATCCCAAGACTGTGTTATTTTTAAGGGTGGGGTATTATATAAACTAGGTTCAGGGAACATATAATGAATAAAAAACATGATTACTAATTTTAACGCCTGAGAAAAACTGATTCAGAATTTCAAATTACAATTTTTCTCAGACAACAGTTCAATTTAAATATATAAAAAATGTTGTCAAAAATGTAATAATATTGAAAAATTACTATGAAAACATATGATGAAATAATCATAATAATATAAAATATTGAAATCAGGAGAGAACTCTCACACCATATAAAAAATAGAACATTATTTATCAATTTTATAAATGATACATTTAAATGGATTTTATATGGAATGTCCCTTACCTCAATTTTTACATCCTTAAAACGTGTTTAATACTCCTATATAATGGTTTTAATAGATTTATTATTATATTAATGAACTAAACATTACATATAATACATATCAGTATCTTCTTACATTCATTTTTCACGTATTTATTAACATTATTATGTTATTTTTGTGGTATCGGGTGCATTCGTTGCATGGTTTCCAAGATTAGTTTGTTAATGTTATTCCTTATTGAAACGAAATAATAAGCGATTAAATATATATATAGTTCACCGTAGAAATTTACATGTGAATTTAGCCATCGCGTGATTTCAAAAAAAGACAAACAAAAAAACATCATCAACGACGGTGTTGAATTAACACACCACAGATGACAAATTCATTATTTAAGAAATAAAGGAAATTATTGAATATTTTATGATGAATATACCTTAAAAAAATTATTTAGTATACATGTGATAATAGAGTGTTAATTAATCATTGGATGAGAGGTGGGTATAATGTATAAGGGAAAGATAATAAAAAAGGGAAGATAAAGGAACCTTAATTTATGAAAATTTTTCATATTAGTAATAAATTTTAATACAAACATGATAATGGTAGTTATTTGACTATATGAAATGTTTCAGCAAAAATAAGTTCAATTTAATAATTATTATATTTTTTAAAAAATAATTATTTATTTATTTTTGCTTCCCCAAGCACTGCATCAGCTTTGGACATCCATTAATGTTAATTATTTTAGATATAAAAATTAAAAATAAATTACCATCATGAAAATAAATAAATTAGGATAAAAATAATCACTTGTATTTGTTAACAGTTTGTATTTACATATATCCATGATAAATAAAAATTATTTAATTTTTTAAATTGGATTTTCATTGAATAAATAATATAAATGAATTAAATTCATACACCTGGCTGAATGTTTTCCTAAAACAAAGCCATGGATTCATTTTCTCGAATAATACTCATAAAATATAATTCAGGAAAGTGTTAGATAAACGTTTTAGTAATTATAATCTTATTTTAACCCTTAATTACTAAATTTACCATTGACAATTAGGAAAAAACTGAAGTTACTATTCATCAAAAAATATGTTCTTCGTATTAGACCACAAATTTCGTATGAATTACAACAATGTATGTACATTTTTTAAAATTAAATTAATATAATTTGTTAAATTTAATTTAAAAATTAACTCATTAAATGATATAGAAAACCTGTTTTTTTAATGAAAAAAACATTCAGATGTTTATAAAGATTTTATATCCAATTTCAATGTAAATTTCAATACAATGAGCTATAATAGATTTAATGATAAAAACACAAGTTAAATATACCTTAAATATAATTAAATGGATAACAGATCTTTATAAATGAAATATATGAAAAATTATTTTTGATATAAAATGTAGTGTTTTTTAATATTCAATAAATAATAACCTTTTTAAAAAATTTCAAACCAAATAAAAAAAATAATATAATCATTCTGAATTATAATGTAAAATTATTTTTTTAAACTTTAAATTTATTAATTTAATAATTAATGTTTTAAATAAATACCAATATAACAAATTATTTATTTTTAGAATTACTATTTAAATAAAAATACTAGTAATAGTAAAAAAAATTCTATAAATACATTGGTTGTTACATTCTCCCCCAACTCTTTTTAAATTGCATGAACACAATATTTTTTACCCAAAAAAATTTATTTAATTTACCTCATACCTATTTTAGATTACCTTGTTTCTTTTTTTATCATGTGATTTCTACACAAAACTTTAACTTGCTATATTACCTTGAACCAAAAAACAAGTTCTCTATGATCAAGAACTTGAATAGGTTTCTCTTCATAAGAAAGGTTCTATTCCAGTTGAACTACATCTGGGATAAAAATATGAGATAAATCTGGCAGATACATTCTTAACATCAAAACATTAAATACATTGTGTACCTGAGATAAACTTGGAGGTAAAGCTACTCGGTGGGAAACTGGTCCAACATTCTCTATGATTTGGAAAGGTCAAATGTACTGTGGACATAACTATAATGTTTTCTAAAACTTCTAATAGATATCCAAAGAGATTTTGAATGAAAACAATATCGCCTACCTCAAATGAAAGGTCTTTCACCCGGTTATCTCTATAATGTTTCTTCCTGCTATGATATGTCCTCAATTTTCGATGAATCATGTAACCTTTTTCAACCATTTTCAGTATTAATTTATGTCGCATCAGCTTCCATTCACCAACAACATCCCAGAAATCTAGATTTCACATAGTATTCCATATAAATCTTAAAACATTTTCAATTTGTATACTAG
Organism: Viscum album; assembly: GCA_963277665.1. Lineage (NCBI taxonomy): Eukaryota > Viridiplantae > Streptophyta > Magnoliopsida > Santalales > Viscaceae > Viscum > Viscum album. The sequence goes on along the minus strand of OY728129.1, from coordinate 879,152,840 downwards.
AATGAAAACAATTATTATAAGAAAACACAACTAAATAAATATGTTGATCCCAAAATCTTTGGAAATAAATTGATCAAGCTCGTAGCATTTCCTCCAATATCTGAATTGTTCATTCTAACTCCCATTTTAATTGGGTGATGACTCAACCCCCGAGACCGTTTTGTAACTACCCCAATTCCACATTCCAAATGCCAGGGGCTGGTGACTAGCACCAAAGCCGTAATTACTTAAAATTGGGAAGGAATTTCCATTATAATAGTAAAAAATAACAATCCTAGTATTGTCGAAAGAAAACACTAAGTAAAATCTATATACAGAAGAAGTGCTGGAAGTACATGGGTCCATAAATACAAACCCAACAGGAAATTACAACAGATAAGAAAGTACAACTAAAAAAGTGGAAACAGTTGAAAGGTAGAAGTACTCAAGGATCATCATCTAGGGTTCTTACCTGAAGGGTAGGTATATATATCCTCCTCAGCAATCAATGCCTATCGGTCCACTCCCTGTACCGTCACACCGATTTGTCCACCTTCGGGTACCGTCCAGACTTTGATTGCTCTCGGCCTCCATCAGCATTGTCCGTCATCTGCATCCAACACAACGAGGTGCGGGCATAGCCTGTGCCGGGGTGAGTATAATGATACTCAGTAGGGACCTCGAGACCCTCAATGTCTCACAAAATCATACAAGGATAAACCATAATGTATGAAATCAATGAATAACCATTACATAAGTATTTTCACATACATATATCAAGTAAACCATCTCAATTGTGAAGAAAACACAAAGATCATTGACTCAACTCAAACTAGGATTTTCATTAACGAAACCATGGCTATAGGAGAACTCCTACTCAGTTGAGTTTAGTGGGCCTGTTGCAACACTGAGATACTTCTCACTAACCTTGTACTCCTGAGGTACTCTTCCTATCGAGTACCGTGGGTCTGCTTCCATCTACCAGGCGCTCCGTCCATTGTGGGTCTGCCGCCAAATACCGTGTGCTACCCTTAATATCCTATAGAGGTACTCCTCCTGTCGAGTACTGTAGGTCTGCCGCCAAATACCTGGCACTCCTCCACCATGGGTCTGCCACCAACTTCCAGGCGCTCTGCACTGGGTTAGTCGAATCACTCCGAGTTGAATCGGTCAAGCAGTCGTCAGGTCTGTTAGCTACTAGGTCTTCGCACTCTATACGCTTGTCTTCAGGATGATCTTCAACACAAGCTACTGGATGATACACAAAATATCATGAAGACTCATGTGGAAGTATCTCAAAAGACCTCCACGTCATAGGGGTCTCAACGCACCATACAACAAGTCAATCAGACGCCTGGTCTGTGAGTTTTTGGCATTTCTGTCCCAGGAGGCAGGTTTGTTTTTAAGATCAAAAAAACTTGAACGTATTCCAACATTGTCCAAAAATCAAGTGGGATATCCCAAAACAACTGTCTCACTCTAATCGTTCAGTCTCCGCAGACGGTATGTCGATCGGACACCTGTAGCACATGATATGGATGTAAAGCTGTCTTCGGGTCTATCGAGTCTGATGTGGGGTCTGACCCGGTCCGTGGGTCTGACCCGATCTGCGGGTCCGACTAGGCCCAAAGGCATATTGTCTCGACGGAAGCCCGAAGGGTGTGGCCCAACCCTAAGGTGTGGCCTGACCCGAAGGTGCGGCCAGACAGGCCGTGTGGCCCGGCCCAGCTGGCCGCGTAGCCCGTCCCAGCTGGCCACTTGGCCTGGCCTGGCGGGCCGTGCGGCTTGGCCATGGGGCCCGGACCGGCGAGCCGCGCGGCCTGGGCTAGCATTTGGATGTGAGGCCCGGCTGACCATGCCGTAAGTCCTAGAGATCCATGCCATGGGGGGGGGTGTCACGCTCCCCTTTCTTCGTAACGGTCGGTGGATGGTGTTGGCCCCTGTAACCGCGGGACCTAAAGGGTCCCGCCTGTGTAGTGCCCTCCGGTGGCCGGCTCTTCCGGCTACCCTCTCATCTCCACCATGGGTATAGGCTGAGGGTATTCTCCATAACGGCGCAACAGTTCCACACCCCTGCTCTCCCACGGCGGCCCGCCCTTGCCGCTGTCCTGCACCGCCGGAGAGGCGCGACGGCGCCACGCCCTTCCACCATGGCCCGCCTTAGCCGCAGCCTCCCACTACCCCTAACACGGTACAACGGCACCACATGCCTCCACCACATCCCAACATGTTTGTGTCTCAATTCTGCATAGTGAGGCAGTGCCACACCCTCTTGGAGACCTGATGGCCTTTGCGGTGCCGGTTTCTTTCGCAACCGTCCCGTCGTTGGCCGCCGTTGTTTGTTGCGGTCTGTTCCTCCGTTGTCCACAAACAAGATCCACCAAAGGGGGAGGGTCAGCCATTTTTGTGGGGTCCAAACCAACCATGTTATGTTGATAACATTTTTCATAACGAATACCAAAATATTAACGACGAATAATGGGAACAAAACTACTCAAATCCCCCTACCTCACTTGTCCTTGATCTTTGACGAAGTCATGGGAAACGAGAGTTGTTTCGTTGAAGTCGGGAAAGAAGAATATGAGGATAGAATTATCTTTATTCATCTATGCTGGTGCTTCCACTTCCTTGCCCCAGTCGAAGAAGGTAGAAGATGGTGTTCGTCGTTCTTCAGTGGAAGTAGCGTTTTCCACATTCGTCGTTGAGAAGACGAAGTTCTCTCTAATGTCCGACACTAATGAATTTCCAACCAAATTAAATAAAATATTTTTCAATTATGTAATCTTTGGAATGAATTAACAATAATTAAATATTTGTATTAATTAATAGAGGGGGATCAATTAATTCAAATTGGGGTGGCAAATTAAATTAGTGGGGGAGTTCAAGGGTTCACCCCCATTTTATGGAGAGTTTCAAGGCGTTGAAGCCTGTGTGGTCCCCATGCTAAATATCCTCCAAAAGGAGGTTATGTGTGGGTGAGACCCACCTCCATACACTTTCCTGGAAGGTTATGGTCTGGTGGCCTCCACCATTAACCTCCTCTGGGATCATATAACCACCAAAAAATAAAAACAAGTTATCACCTTATTTTTATTTAACTTTATTAAAGAACCCCAAAATCTACCATCCTTTCTTGTTAAAACACAAATGCAGTGAAAGTCTTACTATGTAATCAATAATGCTATGAGTTCAACAGTGCCCTTAAATTCAATTCTAGGAAACTGTTCTGAAGTTATAAAATCTCGTTCGCACTTTTTTTGAACTTAACAGAGAAAAACATCAGAAGTTGATTCCGGGAACACCAGGCCATAGAATCAAACGTCGTCAATTTTCGGGGACTCGTAAAATTCCATTGTATTAAAAAATCTATGACAAATCCGGGTCTTTACATTCTCCCCACCTAAGCTATTTATGTACCCATAAGCTACTAATCGAACTAAGGGAACAAATGGGGGTACTGAGCACGCATCTGAGCTTTTCGCTCCCATTTACTCTTTTGGAGGATCCCGTGCTGCCAGCGAACAGGCACTATAGGTATCGACTATCCACGTAGGACCTGCTCCTGTCGATCCTCAATACAACAAGAACCTCAGGGAATGTCACCTCATCATTGATGTCTAGTTCTCCATGATCGATGATGTGAGAAGGGTCATGCACGTATCTCCTTAGCTAAGATACGTAGAATACTTCTTTCTCCTGATGCAACTTAGGTGGAAGAGACAAGTTGTAATCCACCTCTACTACTCTACTAAGGACTAGAAAAGGTCCGATTAACCTCAGTGATAGCTTTCCACCTCGGCCAAATCTCCGTAGACCTTTTCAAGGTGAGACCATAGGAAGCTGTGGTTTCCATCCTAAAACTCCAGAGGTCTCCATATCATGTCATCATATGACTTCTTCCAGGTTTGTGTAGTCTACATCGGCTCCTGGATGATCTTCACCCTCTTCGTGGTAGCACATTCCATCTCTTGTCCCACTAGTGCTGACTCCCCTGGGTCTGTACGGTAGAGTGGTGATCTGCATGGTTGGCCATACATGGACTCAAAAGGTTCCGTACCGATTTTGGAGTGATATTTGTAGTTGTCGGCAAACTCCACCAAAGGAAAGTGATCCTCATAGATGTGACTGAAGTCAAGGATTCATGTACGAAGCATGTTGTTGATGTTCTGGATGGTTCTCTCAGTCTGACCATCCATCTAATGATGGAAGGCGGTGATCCAGCGAGGCTGTCTCATGAAAGCTTCCTGCAACCATTTCTATAGTCGGGAAGTAAACTGTGTGTCACAGTATGAGACAACAGAAGATGGTACTCAATGTAACCACACAATATCTTGCATATAGATGTATCCCAATCTCTCTATTGGTCCCTTCTCTCTGATCGGTAGGAAGTTGGATGACATGGTGAGTTGGTCAACAATCACCCAAATCGAGTCGTGGCCCCTAGATGTATGTTGAAGACCCGTCACGATGTCCATGGATATCCCATACCACTTCCACTTTGGGACCTCTATGGTATGAACCAAGCTTGCTGGTACCTGGTTCTCTACCCTCACTTGATCACAAGTCAGGCACCGTGAGACAAACTCTGCCACTTCCTTATTCATACCTAGCCACCAGTGTTGTCGTTGATGGTCCTAGTACATCATTGCCACTCTTGGATGCACTGCTAGAGGGAAAGTGTGTAAGTCCATCAACATTTCCTCCTGAAGTGAAACTGGTACCATGGTATGTACTCTGAAGATAATGACGTGCTCCCCACCTTCAAAAAATCCATCATGTGCCTGCCCTGTGGATATCTAATCTCATCGCGTCCCGTAGTGATTGTCCCTATGTTTCACCTCCCGGACTCGCTGATGAAGTGGGTGAGTGACTGTAAGAGAATGTATATAGGCTGGTCCATCTCTATCCACAATGGATATCTGTAAGGTAGCTAGCTGCCATATAACATAACCAAGTAGTTGTATTCCAATCTTCCTACTAAGCGCATCCGCAATAATGTTCCCCTTCAGAAAAGTAAAGACTATCTCGAAGACATAGACTTGGAGGAACTCAATCCATTGACAATGTCGTAGGTTCAGGTCATTCTGAGATATGATATACGTGAGACTCTTGTGATCAGAGTACATATTGAAACGTTCTCCCATCAGATAGTGCCACCACATATTCAAGGAGAAGACCACTACTGAAAACTCCAGGTCATGGGTAGCATAGTCTTGCTCATGATGTCTTAGCTTCCAAAAAGAATATGTGATCACTACATGCTCCTGCATCAGGACACACCCGAGTCCGGTTTCTGATGCATCACAGTAAACTACATACCCTACGCCTTCCTCAGGAAGTCTCATGATAGGGACACTAGTCAGCCTCTAACTCATCTTGTGAATGGTCTACTGGCATCTCTCCAACCACACGAAGGGTTTCCCCTGCATCATCAAGGCAGATAGTGTTTCTTCAACCCTAGAGAAGTATGGCACAAATATCTGATAGTACCCAGCCAAAATAGGAATCTATGTACCTCCGTTACACTCCCCAGTGGTCCCACACAAGTATTTCCTCGATCTATGCTGGTTCAACTGCAACTACAGCCTCCGTGATGATGTGTCCCAATAAGTGAACCTTTAAAATCAAAAACATGATCTTAGATAGCTTACCATAATGTTGGTGCTCCCGGAGTGTGTCTAATACTACTTTAAATGGTTTTCTTGCTCATCCTCAGTAGTTGAGTAGATCAAAATGTCATCAATGAAGTCTACGAAAAAGAGATAGAGGTAAGGCCGGAAGATCCTGTTCATGAGACACATGAACACTGCTGGAGAATTGGTTTCATCAATGGGAATAACCAAGAACTCATATTGGCCATATAGACACATAAAGGTCATCTTCTTGCACATCCTTATCTAAAACTCGGAGCTAGTGATAACCTAATCTGAGGTCTATCTTTGAGAAGCATCATGCTCCATTGAGCTGATGAAAGAGGTCGTCAATCCTCAAAAGTGGTTACTTATTCTTCCTGGTCACCGTGTTCAGGAGATGGTAGTCAGCACAAAGCCGTAAGCACCCATCTTCCTTTTTTGCAGACATAATCGGGGCTTCCTAGGGAGAAACACAGGGCCGGATGAATCCCTTCCCCTACAAGTCCTCGAGCTGTACCCCCAGCTCACAAATCTCGGTGAGAGCCATCCGATATACTGGAGTAGATATCGTTGTCATTCCAAGTTATATTTCAATATATAAGTCCACCTCTCTGTGAGGAGGTAGTCCTGGAACATTGTTTTCAAAAACATCCATGTACTGGTCCACCACTACAAGATAAGTCGGACTCTCCACATCAACTGCTTCGTGGGTAAGGCAAGCCAACTGGTGAGTGATCCATTTCATCCTACACCAAGTAAGTCCATCTTGTTCTGCCAAGGATCCCTTCCCATCGGTGATGGTGAACGAGGTCCCATCTGTATGGAAACACCGCACTTTGAGCCTAATAAAGTCAATCTGAGCATGGACTATAGATAGCCAGTCCATAACCAAGATGACGTTGTAAGACATCGACGCCACTACAAGGAGATCCCAGCGGAAGCTCTCGCCTCCTAGAGTAATCTCACACTACTAGAACCAGAGCATAATCATCAATTCTTCTTCTGTAAGAGTCTCTAGCCATAAAGATTGAGCTAAATGCTTTGTCAGAATATTCAATCTCTGAATGAGGGAATTTTCTATGAAAGAGTGACCGACACCTATGTCTATAAGAACTGTAGCTATGGTGGATTAGGCAGAGATCGTACCTCGAACCATCACTGGAGCACCCTGGTCATAGGCCTCAGCTTCCTGTAGTTGTGCTCTTCCCTATCCACCCAGTCACTATGGCCGGGGTGGACCTCCGGGTAGTGGTGGTTGTGGCGGTAGCACATCTTAATGTCGACCACTGCTAGCTACACGACCAGCTCCTCTTCCATGTCTGAATATCCCCTACGGACCACCTTGATCGAACCACTGCATTTTCATGAGAGGTCCCTCAAATGTCCGCTGATAATCAGAGCTGTGGGATGAACATTCATGAGCTATGTGACCAAGCCCGCCGCAGGAGTAACAAAATCTAATCCTGGCATGAATGGCTCTGTCTCCACTCTAGGTGCCCCACACAACCGATCCTGAGTCATTCAGTCATCCACCTATAGGTTTGGTCCTTTTGGAACTCTATGACATCTTTCAATTGTTGGCTGCATAAGACTCTGGTGCGTGTCGACTGGTGGTGGGTTTCACTACTGGAGACTGCTTCGCAAGGAAACTCTCCACTAGGAGGGATCGCTCCAACACCCCTGTCTGCATTGGTATGTTATGGGAGATAACCGAATCTCTAATCTCTCTCCTGAGTCCCTGCTCAATGTTTAGGGACTTGAATAAAGGGTCCTGTACCGTATCTGTGGATTAACATGAGAGGTCGGTGAACCTCAATGAGTACTACACCACCGTCATGCTACCCAGCAGAAGATGCAGTCGCACCTGTATCTGAATTGCTCATAGGGTTGTTGGAACAAACCCCATCCAGAATAGACACATGAAGTCTTCCCATAGAAGTGACACCTCATAATGCATCTGGAGCATCAGGCTAAACCATCAACCTGTTTCTACCTAAAGGTGGCTGGAAGAAAGGATCACCATGAAGTTGGCTAGTGTCCTTACCCGTCCAAAGACTCTCACCATAGCCTCCAGCCAATCCTCAGAAGACTGTGGGTCTGTCTCTCCCCTGAAACTAGGTGGCCTATAGTTCTGGAACTCATGCTGTGCACTCAAGAAGTGTGCACTCTCTACCGATAGGGCCTATGGAATTGGTGGCCCAACATGGTGTAGTAACACAGGTTCCTCCACTGGTGCCTTAACTAGAAGAGGGCCCTGTACTGAGGCCTCATCACTCGGTGGGATGTCAGTACGTACAACTCTCAAGGATCTAGATGGTCATCCGCAGGGAGGCATCCTGAAAGGAACAGATGCGACACTATTAAAAGACTATACCTGGTTAGCAGACCTGGTTGAGCTAACATAAATAAAACTCTTGAAAACACACACGCAATCAGTGTATTCATGCACTGAGTCAGAAATCAGTAGTTATGGTCTTGTTGTATAGATATATAAACCACCGCACCAACACTGGACTCCCTGAACTGAAGACCACACTCAGTACCCATAACACTATTACTTCACAGAAAAGAAATATCAGAGTCCTATGTTCTGCGGTAGAACTGATTTCTCTGATTCCAATTTTTCACGACCCATCCCCCGGGGCCTGTGTCGTAACTACCCCAAGCTCGCCTTCCATAGGGCAGGTGATGGGGACTAGAACCAAAGGTGTAATTCCCTAAAACAGGGAAGGAATTTCCTTTATAATAGTAAACAATAATAATCAGAGTAAATACAGAAGAAAACATTAACTAAAAACTGTATACAGAAGAAGTGATAGATAGTACAAGGGGCAAAAAATACAAGCCCAAAATTAAAGTACAACTAAAATGCAAGTACAACTGAAAAAGGGGAAAATAGATGAAAGGTAGAAGTACCTCCAGGATCATCGTCCGGGGTTCCTACCTAAAGGGAAGGTACATATTTCCTCCTCAACACTCCATGTTTTTCAGTCCGCCCGTGTACCATCACATAGAGTTGTCCACCTCCGGGTACCATCCAATCCTGGCTCGCTCTCGGCCTCCGTCAGCGCTGTCCGTCGTCTACATCCAACACAACGAGGTACAGGCATAGCCCTTGTAGAGGTGAGTATAATGATACTCAGTAGGGACCCCGAGACCCTCAAGGTATCACAAAATCCAACAAGGACAAAAAAATATGAAATAAATGGATAACCCTTACATAGTTATATACCCATACATATACCTAAGTTATCAAGTAACCCATATCAATCATGAAGAAAACACAATGGTCATTGACTCAGCTCAAACCAGGATTTTCATTAAAGAAGCCATGGCTGCTAGAGAACTCCTCTTCTGTCGGGTACAGTGCACCAATCGCGACACTAAGGCGCTTCTCACTAACCCTGGATTGCTGAGGTAATTCTCCAGTCTAGTAGCGCATTTATGTTTCCAACTATGAGGGACTTAGTCCGTTGTGGACTTTCTTCCAAATACCGGGCGCTCCCCCTAATAGCCTGCATAGGTACTCCTCCTGTCGAGTACCATGGGACTGCCACCAAAAACCGAGCGCTCCTCCTCTATGGGTCTGCCGCCAACTACCAGGTGCTCCCAACTAGGTTATTTGAATCACTCCGACTCGAATCGGTCAAACTATCATCAGGTCTATCAGCTACTAGGTCTCCGCACTCTGTATGCTTGTCTCCTAGAAAATATTCTCCTAGATCTACTGGTCGATACTCTAAATTTCAGGAAGTGTCACGTGAAAGTATCTCAAAGAACTCCCATGTCATAGGGGTCTCAGCACAACAGACGGCACGTCAATCGAATGCCCAGTCTCTGAGTTATTGGCATTTCCGTCCAAAGGGCCTGGTTGGTTTTTAGGTTCAATCCAACCCGAACATATTCCAACTATGTCAAAAACATATGTGGGATATTCCAAAAGATCCATATCACTGTAAGCTTTCCATCGCTATAGAGGGTTCATCGATCGAACACCCGTTGCCCATGTTATGGGCGTAAAGGAGTTTTCGGGTCTGTCGGGTCCGGACCGGGGTCTGACCTAGTCCGTGGATCCGACACGGCCCAAAGGTGGACCAACCTGAAGTCATCCTGAAGGTGGAGGCCTGGCCCAAAGGTGCGTCGTGGCCTGGTTGGCTGGTGGTGTGGCCCGGCTAGACTGGCCATGGGGCCCGGGCCGGCTGGCCGTGTGACCTGGCCCGAACGACTGTGTGGTCCGACCGGATGGCTGTGTGGCCCAACGACTGGCCGTGTGGCCCGGCGCGGTTGGCCGTGGTGAGCTGGCCGCATGGCCCGGCTGGCCACACCACGTGGCATGGATGGCCGCACCATGTGGCCCGGATGGCCACACCAGTTGGCCCGGATGGCCACACCACGTGTCCCGGATAGCCACATCGTTGGGGCGGGGGCACCACCCCCCCCCCCCCCCCCCGCCCTTGTTCATAACAGCCGGCACATTGCACCGGTCCTTAAAACGCGGGACCCGAAGGGTCTCGCCGGTGTGGCGCACACTGGTGGCCACCTCAGCCGGCCGCCCTCCCCGGTCTACCGCAGCCATAGGCCACAGGTTTTCTTCTACGCGACATGAATGTGTAGCACCCCCCCCCCCCTTTGTTCATAACGGACGACGGATGGCGTCGGGACCTATAACTGCGGGACCCGAATGGCTCGCCTGTGTAAAGCGCACTAGCGGGAGGCTCAGCTGGCCGCCCTCCCATTTTCACCACGGCCATAGGCCGCGTGACTTCTCTGGCACGGCGCGACAACACTACACCCATGCTCTCCTACAATGGCCCGCCCTGGCCGCGGTCCTGTACCGCTGGCACGGCACGACGGCACCACACTCCTCCACCACGGTCTGACGTTGCGCGTGGATCTATTCCACCTAGAGAGGCAGTACCGTGCCCTCTTGGAGACCCTGCGGCCTTTATGCTACCAGTTTATTTCGCGGTCGGCCCGTTGTCGGCCGCCGTTGTTCGGCACGGTCCGTTCCTCCTTGATCAACAAACAAGATCATCCAAAGGGGGAAGGTCGGCCGTGTTGGTGCTGTCCAAACCCCCCATGTTATATTTATAACATTCAGCCTAACGAATACCAAAATATTAACGATGTAGAACGGGAACAAAACAACCAAAATCCCCTTACCTCACTTTTCATTGATCGTTAACGATGTCGCAGGAAACGAACAACATTTAATTAACATCAAGAAAGAAGAAGATGAGGATGTTGTCAGTGTTCTTCGTGGGTGGTGGTGCTTACACTTCCTTGACCTAGTCGAAGAAGGAAGAATATGGTGCACGTCGTTCTTCGGTGGAGGGAGAATTCTTCACATTCTTTGTTGGGAGGATGATGTTCTCTCTCAATTCCCACCCAAATAAATTTCCAACCAAATGAAATAATAGTTTTCTCTATTATTTAATCATTTGATTGAATTCAAAATAATTCAAAAGTTTAATCATTTAAACGAGGGGGTTCAATTAATTATAAGTGGGTTGGCACATTTAATTAGTGGGGGGGAGTTCAAGGCAGCCCCCCCCCACTTTTTGGAGAGTTACAAGGAGTTAAATCCCATGTGGTCCCCATGCTAAAAATACTCCCAAGGGAGGTTATGTGCGGATTGGTCCCACCTCCATATCATCTTATGGGATGTTATGGTGTGGTGGCCCCACCACTAACCACATCTAGGAGCTTATAACCACCATGAAATAAAAATTATCTATCACTTTATTTTTAATTAACTTTATTAAAGTACCCAAAAAACTATCATCCATTTTTGTAAAAATGAAACTGCGGTGAATGTCTTACTAAGAAATCACTAACACTCTGAGTTCAACGATGCCCTTGGAATTCGATTCTGAGCACTAGTTCAGACGTTATAAAATCTCTCCCGCACTTTTACTCAATGTATCCGAGAAAAACATCAGAAATTGATTCTGGGCACACCAGGCCTTGGAATCAAGTGTCGTTAATTTTTGCAGACTCGTAAAATTCCCATGTATTAAAAATAATTTCCACGGGAATTCTTTGTCGTTACATGATTTCCAATGAGTTGGTTCCCTAAAATTTAATTCAATTCCCAACTACTTCTGATGGCCATTCTAAATGATCGACGTGTACCTTGGATCATGATTTAATAAAATTGGGAGAAGAACTATATGAAACCTGAAAAAAACTATGAGGTAAAATTGGGAATGATGATCTAAAGACTAAGTATCTCGAATAGAATGAAAATTAACTGATTTAGGGAAATGGTCAATAAGAACCTATATTGAATTTTTACATCAAGATGTCTTGGTAGTCCCAACACAAAGTCTATAGATATATTTTCATATTTCCACATTGATACTAGAGATATTGAAAGCATCCACTTCGGTAACTACCACTATTCATTAAGATATTGGAAAGTTAAAATTTTTATCACATTATGTACAAAATCTATTTTTATTCCATCCCACTAGTAATACTACTGATGATCCGACTACATCTTAGTACTTCCAAGATTAACTGAAAATAGAGAACTATGAGCTTCACATAACAATTCTTTCTCTAGTTGGGAATCACAAAGAACACATAATCTCATCCCAAACACTAAAACAGAATCTTTATCAAAGTTATAATCTAAAAAATACCCTTGATAATCAATTATACATTTTTTTCAACTCATAGTCTTCTTTCTTAGAATGATTTATTATATTTGAAAGTAATGACTGCACTGAATCTTAAAACAAACCCAATGTATTTCATTGACCAACAACATCTAGTCCAAAATTTATGAAATCATTCACCAAGGGGATATTTTTCAAACATATCATGGTAAGTATAGAATTATTTCTCTAACTCAAGGAATCAACTGCTCAATTTTTTCTAGGATGTTAATGGATCATGCAATCATAATCCTTTATTTGTTCCATCTATATTCTATTTTTATTATTCAATTCCTTCTGAATAAATATATACTTAAATAATTTATGGTAAATTTGTATTTAAAATTTTACTATATATAAATGATGCCCCCATTATTTTAATTAAAAACTATATCATTTAATTCTGAATCATGTGTAATGTAATTTAACTCATGATGTTTCAATTTTTCTAAAGAATAATCAATTACCTGATCATTTTACATTAGAAAACAACCCATTCAGTTAAAATAAAAACTACTATTGATTATGAATTCACCACTTATTGAAGGTAGGGTCAAAATAAGAGAATTCAATAGAATTATTTGCAATTCTTGAATAGAATAAAAAAATTCTTTTGTCTAGATGAATTTTCCTTCGTTTTTTTTGTTATGTTAGTCAGTAATCTAGAAAATCATGGATTGATTTCAATGAACATCAGGTAATATATTTCCAATCCAACAAAACTATGTATATTGTTTATATTTTGGGGACTTGGTCATTCTTAAATAACTCTTTTTTGGTGGATCATGTGTTATTATATCTTTAAAATCAATGTGACAAAGGAAGAAATTTGCTTCATCCAATATTCAGACTTCTGGAATTTCAAAATATTATATTTTCTCTTAAGGTGTCCAAAAAAAACCCTTAAAAATTTTTCATGCTCCTCTTTAATTATATAATATACCACAATTTTATCAATAAACACAAACACAAACATATCCATGAACTCGTGAAATATTCTATTAATAAGATACATGAATTTAACAGATACATTAGATAACCCCAAAGGCAGAACAAAAAATTCATAATTCCCATATCTAGAAATGAACACTTTCTTTGCGATGTCTTCCTCAATTACAATCAACTAATGGTACCCTAACCATAGGTCAAACATCAGAAAATACTACTCTCCCTATAGCTGATAAAAAAACCATCAACATGAGGAAAAAGATATTTTTCCTTTATAAATAATTTTATTCAACGATCTATAGTCAATGAAAAGTCTCATTGGACCATCTTAATTTTTTTAAACAACATAGGACCCGCTATTGGTGAAGTGCGATGTCGAAATAATACTTTATCTAATAATTCATGTATGTTAATTTAAAACTCATAATGGAAAACTTAATACATTTGTTAAGTGGGTATTGAAATTGACATAGAATCAGGAACTATTGCAATAGTAAACTCATCTTCTTGATCAGTAATAACATACAGAAGATCAACAGAAAATAGATCAAGATACTCTTTTACCAATGAAAAATTATTACATTAAACAATTTTGTTTTTTCCATCAATGTGTGAATGATAACATTAATTTCCATCATTTAATAGTTTCATATATTTTTAAAATGTTATCAATGATATAGTTTTATTATTTTACCCAAACCAAAAATATTTCTGATGAACAACATATCATTCTTCTATAATATATCTTAGCATGATAGAAAAATCCAATCAATTCCCAGAATAACATGAAATATTACTAGAGGCATTAAAACATGTATAAAAGGTAAAATAATTCCATATAAAAAGATAGGTATACTATTATAATGTCTTTTTTCTACAACATTTCCTTTGTGTGTTTTGACATGAGTTATGGCTTCAATTCATGAGGTGGATTTTTTTTATTTATTATTAAATTTCTAATAAATTAAGGACTATGAAAACCCTGGATAGAAAACATTGTTGAAAATTTTATACAAACATGGAATGTACCAAATAATACATCATCTGATAGCTCTACATCTACTGATGTTGGAAGATATGATTTTTCCACACCCTTCCACTTCCAGTCATGGTGATGCCTTTCATGAGGGACTAGCTTCGAACATACATTAGTAAAATGACCGAATTCCTTATAGTTAAAGAATCTCACCATATTCTTATCATTAATTTGACAATCATTTCTCTTACACTCATGATATATTTCCCTAAAAATTTTACAGTTGTATCATTTCCCATAATTTTCCAGACAATCTCTAAAACTCTTTTAACAAGACATTTCCAAAGAAGGGAAATTGATTTTCATAACACAAGATTTCAATGATGAATTCTAAACCAAATACTTTGAACATGAATAAGTATTATTCTTTTCATCATAAGGAACATATGTGTCAACAAACTACATCTAAAAATTTTTCAGGGCAACAAATAATTTTCACATTGCTTTTAAAATCTCATGAATCCTAGGGTATCTGTAAAAATGGCTTCAAATGAGATTAAAATTATTTAGTTTTACTATCAATATACGAAGTCAGATAATCTACATAACCAACCATTATTTTCAAATAGTATTCATATTATACCATAGAATCATCATCATTCTATTTTAGTTCAAAGAATGGTTTCTCTATTCTGAGTTGAACATCTTTAAGAAAATATTTTTATAGAAATAGACATTTAGAATAATCTCCATCCAAATTTTATAGATCATATATTTATCTTATATTCTTATCAAGATACCTCCATTGATCATCTTTACCTTACAAGTGATCAATGGATAGTATGAACTTTTAAAATTCTAAACATCCCATGACATTAAATATCTTTTCAAGACCATTGATCCATCATTTTTCTATTACAGTATTCATGGTTCAACTGGGTTTTGGATGATGTTTCCTTATAAAATGATCAAGAAAAGATATGAATCTTCATGGTAGACTAGGTTCTGACCGAGTATTGATTCCACCACCATTTATATCATGAGTTGACTAAACAATTTCTACCACAAACTTCTTGGTTCTAATTCAAACCATTCCATTCTGTAGATTCAGACGAATTTTGTTCTGTCGGGGACATTATAATTCAGCTTCCTAGTTTCCTCTATAGAAAAATGTTCCAAACAGGCATATCGTTGATGAGGAAACCAAGATATCCTTAAAATTTATATCATTTCAAATAAACTATAAATTAAAAAACATTAATGGTATTCTATTAACATCACCCTAACCCCTAATGTTATATAAACTATCCTACGATACCAACAATAGAGACCCAACCACAATACAATTCATAATCAAAAATTTTATTCACGAAAATAAAACATACACATTTAAGAAATTTTCAGGATTATAGTCTGAAATAATTAGGACCTTACTATTACATAACAACTCTAAAATGACAAGGTAGACACTTCTACTGACTATCAATTTTTTTAATAAAATAAAACCTTTTATAATAAAACATGGCGTATTTTAATTAATATAAATCTTCATATCATTCAACATGATATAATAATATCTCTTACTCATCCTTATCCTCTGTGAAATCTGTTTTTAAAACTCGGGATGACCACCAAAGCCCCAACAAAGGATATAAATAAAGAACTCACTAGTGAAGTTATGACTAAGGAACCAATAAACCCTGTTACCAAAAAACTAATTAACACGCTTAGAATCATCATGAAGTTTACTTTGTACATATTTAACATATCATATATTCATACAACCTTACCCATAGAATAACTATTAATTCAACTTCTTTCTCTAGAGTACCCAATGAATTAGAGAACTATAATGGGGATCACTTCTTATATCTTGAGATATAATGAGGTCAACCCAACATACCTTGAGTTATAAAGGGGATTAACACACAATATCCTGAGATATAATGTTCTAAACCCAACATAAACTATTTCCATAGAAAATATATTTAATAAATAACTTGATTACTCATTTCAACCATAAAAAAGAACACATTTAGATATTCAAAAAACCATGTTTCATTCGACAATTCACTTTTAATATAATAAAATTGTGGACATAATATTGAAATATATTATTAAAAAATAACTATGAAAACATATATTGGAAAAATAATAGTAATATGTCATCATGAAATTAGGAGAAACTACTCAATCCCTATAAAAAGATAACAATATTTTTAATTTCTTTAAAAGACACATTTAATGGTATTTTATATGGAAAGTCCCTTACATCGGGTTTTGATTCATTAAATTGTGTTCAAAACACTAATATAATGGTATTAGTATTTTTATTAATATTTTACAGGACAAAAATAATTATATAATAATTTACATTATCTTCTTATAACATTTTACACAAATTTATTAAGAATATTTTGTTATTTTCGTTGTTTTGAGTGCGTTCATTACATGGTTTCTAAGGACCTTTTATTAATGGTCTTCCTATAAAAATGAATCAATAAACATGAAGTGATAAAAAATATATATTTAGGTCATTTTATTCATTTAAAATTGATTTTAAGCATTGCATGATTTTCAAAAAATGGAAACTAAAAATCATCATCCATGAAAGCGGCAAATTAACGCACCATAGACGACGATTTCATTATTTATGAAATAAAATAGAATATGAGAGATTTTTTTATGAATATACCATAAAAACAGTAATACCACAATATATATATGATACTACATTATCATGAATCATTTAATGATGGGTGGGGGTAATGTATATGTGAAAAATAATTAAAAAGAGATGAAAAGAAAACCATAATTCATGAAAATTCAACCGTGGGAACTTCTTTATGGATCGTGGATGTGGTATTTGTGTGTCACAAGAAGATCATGAATCTTTAGAGGGATGAGGATGGAATTTTTCTAATGTTAGACAAACAAGATGGCTTTAGGTGATTAAAATTAATGGGGGGATCCTTCATTTATAATTTATGTGAGGGGTAACATTGGAATTACTCAAATTAATAAAATAAAATATTTTTTATGGTTTAAGACTAAATTAATCCATGAAGAATGGGGATTACAATTTGAAATGAATTTCAAATTTTTTGACATGTTCAATAATTTTGTGAATTTAAATAATTTAAGAAATTATTATTATCAGGAAAAATGATATTGTCTAATTAAAAAATATTTGTGACATCTAACATTAAAAACATCAAAAAATGTTTTCAAATTAGAAAATAATATTTTTTTTATAAATTATACTTATCATATTAATCTATGTAATTAGTTAATTAGATAAAATATTTGAAATTACATTTAATTTTTTTAATATCATTATATTGATTTATTCATTAATCAAATAAATACTGCATCATAATTTTTAAATCCATTTTGGTAAATGTTTAGTAACTATAAATTAAAAATAATATTTGATGAAAAATTTAATATTATTAGATATCTGAAGACAATTTTATTTCTAAAAATACTTCTGTAAAACCTCATATTAAAATATTATTAAAATTAAAAATTATAGTGTGAACAAGTTTTCTTTTCTTTTAATAAAATAAAATAGAGGGACTAATGTGATACATGATTGTCAAAAATTCCCCCAATGTGAATCAAAACTTTCTAATGGTATTTATTTTATTATATATAAGGATTCATCCAGAAATTTTATTATTTAATAATTATTATAATTTAAATAAGAACATTTTATTTATTTTTCTTATTCTTGAACAAGCACTACATTATCATTGCATATGATTTAATGTTAATTAATATATATATATATAAATAAATAAAATTACCATCTAGAAAATAAATTATCTATGTTCAATATAATCACTTATAATCATTAAATATGTATGTTGACGTATATCCATGATAAGGAAAATTCATTAATTTGATAAATTGAATATTATTTTAATAAAATACTATAAATTAATTAAAATCATCCAAGTACCAGAAATGGGTCATAAATTTGACCCATGGACTCCATTGGTCGAAAAATACTTTTTTCCATTAGATTATTGTCAAGTGATAGGTAATTTTATGATACTTAACATATTATTTTATCCCTTAATTTCCTGTAACACCCCGAGATATTATGAGATATATTATTTTTAATTTCGTTGATGTCTTCTATTATACACTACACCAAGATTATTGTGTACTATACGCAACATCGTATTAGCTTGCAGTATACGCAACACTCTTCTTGGCTCGTGTTACACACAATTTGAAGTTCGTTTTGTGGAAATTATTCTATGCATCATTAAGTATAGATTTTATTTAATGTATAAATGAAATAAGTTTAGATTATGTTATACTCAACACGAAATAGATATTTCACTCCACGCAGCCATAACTTCGATTTCATTAAACACAATCAAGACCTTCCTCGATAGTGTGTGTAGTACGCAATACCGAGTTTCACTAAACGAGATATTATTATAATATTATTATGATCTAGCCTTATGAATAGTAATACCCACTTTTTGAAATTTTATAAATTTTATCTTTCAAAATGGACTTCATTTTTGGATTCAGAATATCAAAATTATCCTAGGGTGAATTTTTGGTATTTTTCTGAAAACATTCAATTTTTGATGAATAGGTAAAACACTGGGTTACTATTTAAAACCCGACTTTTTATTTAAATAATTATTTATTTTATTCAAATTTATTTTAGGAAAAAATTTATACATAATACCTATATATGTTCAATTTAATTCATTGGAGTCATTTTATAATAATTTTAGATATATAAAAGTTTTAGTGAACTTTTCATCATCTTTTACCCACCTCATTGGAGAATTTGAAAATTTACCTAAAAAATAATTTTACCGCTTCTGTGAGTGTAATTTCAAAAATCATACAGACACGTTTAATATCAAAGACTAAAATGTGGTTCAATAAGATAAAAATTATTTACTGGTGAATAGTAACTTGTTTACTTTTATTTATGACAGTTACAAGTAAATAGGGAAATTAAGGGTAAAAATGATATTATTATTACCCTAACACATGTCCTAATTCTATTTGATAAGTTTAATTCGACCAAAAACAACCATAGAAATAAAATATTATCATTTAGGTCCACATAGATTAGATTTGAACATTTATTATTTTTTTATTTAAAGAATAGTGAAAAGAGTTAAAAACAATGTTTAATAACTAAATAATTTTTAATATAGGGTTATACATAAGATAAATTCAAATATAATTATTCATTAGAAAGATAAAAATATTTCCTACATAATTTTATTTTATTTAAAATTTTTAGACATTAAATAATTTAATTTATTAATGACACAATGATGATGTAGTAATTACCTTATTAATGAAATGTTAATATAATAGATGTTATAAATTCCCAAAAAAAAATTTATTTTTAGTATTATTATAAATTACACTAATTTCTTAGATTAATATGACATTTTAGTAAAAATTAAATAAAAAGTTTTCGAAATAATAATGCTTTTATGATTTTCAAAAAAATTAATTACGAAATAGTGTCAAATTTGACATAAAATTACTTATAAAACACATATTATATTATTAATTATTATTCTATTCTTAAAAATATAAGGTTTGTAAAAATGACTTAGATAAGGATATATATTAATAATTAACCCCTTGGAGTTCGTTTGGATTGCTATAGTAAGTTTATTAACCATATAGTGTAAGAAAACAAGAAGACACTGTAAAAGTTAAATTATTTATCTTAGAGTTAAATCTAAATGATAAGGTTAAAATAGTAACCTAAACAAGTCTAAAAGATATATTTTGAGAGTTTTTAGACCCATCCCCACTTTAGATTCAAAATAAATTAATTTGGATCTATTATAAACCGAATATGACTTTATTATAAAATAATATTTTAAGTTTTTCCTAAGTTTCCCCTCTCCTCCCTTATAAAAGGGAACCTCCTCCATCTTTGATTTTCACAATTTTGATCCTTCATTATTGGCCAAACCCTGACCATTTCATTTATAAACCACCCTAGAAACATTATGGAGGTTCTGGTATCCTCAAAAGACCTACTCTAGTGCCTTAGGAGGAAGCTTAAAAGAGGTGCGTCGAAGAAGAGGTAATCTCTTCTACCGATTCATTCATGTTTCTTTCTTCTTCAAATTCTTATTATTTAGTTGATTCATTAGAAAGTAATAACATAAGTATCACTTATATAGTGATAATGTTTTATAAATATTAAACAACCCCTTTTCACCTTCTTTCCATCTTATAGAAAATGAAATCACCGCACGTGTGTAAGTACGGAATAACGTCTCCACGCCGTGGTGTAATCTATTTTTCCCCCACCAGCTTACATCGATGGTTATAATCATGTAAATGACAACTATATATGGTTATTATAATATAATAATGATTCTGAGATATTTTATCATCCACTTCAATTCAATTCAATAATTATGAGAACGATATCATCGTTCGTGCGTACGTACGGATTACCGTCTCCACGACGCGATGAGATTCATTCTCCATGATAACCTCTCAAGAATGATTATAAAGTATATAAAATTAATAATAATGAAATATATGAAACGATAAAGAAATTTTATTTAGTTATATATATATATATATATGTCATTTACATACTTCCATTCATGTAAATAATGAATGGAAAACAACGTTCATGCGTACGTACGACCTACCGTCTCTATGAATGGTGTATTTCATTTAATTTATCTATCTTTTATATATATGTATATACTGAATATATATGATATATAAAAAATTATTTAAATTCAGGAAGCAATTAAATAATGATAATAATAATAATATCATTAACAAAAAGTCCAAACATGTACGATAAATAAAACTATTTTTCCCAAAATGCTTCATTAAAATGGAATTTACAAAAGAATGGGTTATATAAAGTCATAAGTGAACCATTTATGATATCATAACAATTAATATGATATTTTAATAATTAAATGACATTATTTTAATCATTATACAAGAGTTTTGGATATGTATGAAGCATAACAGACCTAAGGTAAAGGATAATTATTCCAGTCTCTTTCTTTTCTGAGATTGTTTATTTGTAAGTATTTACTGGGGTTATTGTTATCATTCATGTCCATGTTTAATAAAAGTGTTTTTATGTATTTTTAAATTCCTTTTTACATATTTATTACTTTTACTACATGGTATGTAAGGAGTCATTCTTTTGTTTACCACATGTGGTACTTTTTTACTTTTCTGGAAAAAGTACGAGAAGAATGTTTTCTTAACTTATACGGCATGAATGGATATTTACGATTTCATAAAGCCTTATATTTATGAATATTCATCCACAAGATTTCATGATTATTTTCAACAAAATCCTTATCTTTTAAAATTGAATGTGATTTTGTGAAAATAAAATGATTTTGAAGAAGAAAGGATTTTTTCCTCAAGAATTCATTTCATGTGTTTTGTCAAAACTATTTTCCATCGAAGATGAAATTTTTTAGTATGATTATGTTTCAAGTAAAATGTCTCTATTATTTAAATGGTTTGACTTCTTTTATGATGTAATGATATCCATTTATTTTATATGGATTATTTTATGATGTGATGATGTTTATGAAACCCATTTTATTCTTTGTGTTATGATGAATGATTTATGTTTTTGTTGTGGCACAATTAAGAATGAATTCATTATGAGATGAGAGGGACCTATATATCCCTCCAATGAATTGGGTAAAGATTTATATATCATGAGATAGACATGGTTGGAATGGTATGTTAATCTGGTTCAGTGATAGAGCACTGGAACGAGCAGTGAACTCGATTCAGAAAGGGACTTTTTTCCTCTAATATGGTCTTGGTATGACTTTTCTACTATGGAAATAATATCATGTGAATAATGGTTTGCATCAATTAAATGTTTTATTACAATTATTTTTTATCATGATTGATGTTCCTTCATGATATATTTCTTACGTACTGCCATGATTTATTTCACTACTCACGATTTTGATGTTTAAACTTTATGATCATGTTTTGATGTTCAAATGTATATGGTTTGTTTTATTTTATACATTATTACCCTTACTTAGAATTTGAGCTCACCCTTTATGTGTTTTCTTTTCCCCCTGATATAAATAAAGGTTTTAGGTGAGAAAACAAAAGGGGAATATCTTTATGGGAGATGATGAAGATCTTTCACAATGATTAGAAGATTATGTTATGAGTTTTCAAAGATAATAAACTATTATGATCCTTGAGTGTTCGTTTTTGTTATGTATTAATTATTCTAAAAAATTAATTTAATTTCCATGTACGTCATGCTTTTAGTCTCTAAAGTTGGTATCAGATGAAAGGTTTAGTTATCCACTGTAAATTAGAATGCGAAATCTTTAGTGAGATCCTTATAGATATTTCTATGGAATGTCAAGGAATGTCCCTTAGTTTAAGTATAAGTATAGTTTATATAGCTAGAATAACTGTAAAAATATTATAATTAACCATAAGTTGTTATATATGGAAGGTACTCGCCCTTTATTATGTTTTTTCCCTAGCATGTTTTTTTCCTCTCACACTATTTTTTTTGGGTTTTAGATGATGGCTGGAACCCAAAGGAACCGTGTTGATCAATGTAATGGACAATGCAATGATTGTCTTTCTGAAAAAACCAATGTTGAGGGAGATGTAGTGAAAATTCTTATTTCTATACTTATAAAAGATATGAATCATTTTAGACTTCCAAATGAGCATAGAAAGGAACAATATTCTATTGAGTCCTTCATGAGGCAATGTCCACCATCATTCAGTGGGTCTTCTGACCCACTTGTCGTTGATCAATGGATCAGTACCATTGAAAAGATATTTTCCATAATTTTATGTTCGGAACATGAAAAACCCATTCTTGAAATTTTCCATATAGAAGGTGAAGCAGATCAATGGTGGACACTAATTAAGAATATGAGGCCCCGAGATTAAATTGAATCCATGGAATGGAATGAGTTCAAGAACATATTTTTCAATAAGTACATCCATCGTATTCTTATAACAATGATGGAAAAGTATTTATTTGAGCTCAATAAAAAGGATGATGAATCTGTTGGTATATGTGAAGCGAATTTTACAAGGCTTGCAAGGTATTAATCTTGATTTATCATCCAACCTAAAAGTAAAGTTGATCGATTCTTCAGTGGAAAAAAACCATGTCTTCAAAGGGAATTAGCGATAAGATACTTCAGTAGATATGATGAAATTTTGAATTTTGCTATCAAGGTAGAACTAGAAGTTGGTGTTACATATCCATCTCAAGGTTTTGAAATGAAATGAAAGATGGAGTTCAAGGAGAAATCTCAGAACAATGGTGAAAAAAAGATGAATGTTTCTTTACGCTCAGTGGGTGGGAAAGAGCATGGTGGATATTGTCAAAAAGGTAATAGAAAAAGTTTTAAGTGGGGAAAATAAGTTCATCGAGCAGATGAGTGTCAAATTAATGGAAAAATGGTTGGTAATGATGTGAATAAAGAAAATACTACAAAGAACACACCACCAACACATCAATGCTTCTAGTGCAAGGAAATGGGTCATTATACTAATAAATTCCATAATCCAAGGGTTAATGATGATCAATGTGAGAAACCTCTTAAGGAAAAGGATAAAGGGAAGTCACGTGCGATCACTATTTGAGATTTTGAGTATGAAAATTATGTTTTTTTATGATAAAGTGTTTATGTAATGGAATTTAAAAATAGGATCATGGAATATCATTTATGGTATCATGGAATTTTGGAATATCTATGTATTGGTTTTCAATAATTTTATGGTACCGGTAACCCTGAAAATTGATTGAAATATTTTTGAAAATAAAATGATATCCGCATAATGAAGGGATAATGATAAAAATGAAATGAGCTCATGACAGATATAAGGACAATGTTGTATAATGGTTTGAGTATATATAATTTTTGGGATTTTGGTATGCAGAAAGTGTTAAATTTTGATAGCATTCATGTTTTCACTAAGGTTCAGTGGGAATTCATTTTTGAATAGAATACATGATTAAGGTATTCACATGTTTTTAATTTGACTAAAAAGATATATCGTATGATATATGGGGGATAAATGATGGTATTCACATGCTCGGAAGATGACATTTCTATTAATTGTTTTCATTATACTATGAGCTTGGACAGAAGTATTTTGGATAAGCCTAAAGATTGGAATGGATTATGTTGGAAATAAGTTAGTATTGTTTAAGGATATAAATGTTCTCGATATTATTGATGGAATGTTATAATAATATAGTTTTAGAAAAAGGACAACATGTAGGACAGGAGACAACCCATCGCGTCGGACAAGGCTGTGGGAATCGAACCCACAACCGAAGTGCAACAAGCCTTTATCGCCTACCACTGGCCTACAGGAAGAACCCCGTTAGTAGAAACTAGTTTTATTATATTAAGCAGTATGATATATAATGTATAAGTCCATTTTAGAAACCATATACGATTAATCTAACTATAGATGGACTTATATATATTTAATAACTTTTGCTATCATTTTGTTTGAGACTGATGGAATGGCCAATCATTTTATCGCATGATCTGCTAACACTTCACGAAAGACAAATTAAACTTCATTTCATTAAGATATGATGTGGAAATTGTTCAAGGAACAAAAAACCGTAAGATTGTACCAAAATCAAGTAACTATTTATTTTATTTCAATAATTCATCAACTTTGGGTAAATGATGTTGAAAACAAAAAATGTTGTCATGGTGTCTTTATATCCAATGAATCAGATGGTACCTTAAATCATCACATATTTATGGCTTTGTGATTGTTGTATTTTTCATAGCCATGTCATCTACCACTCTTCATCAGAACATCATTGTAATATTTTTATTCTAGATTCATATTTCCACCTATGTTCTCCTACGTGGAAACCTAGTGATGAGTTAATCTGGGTAACCATTACATTTCTTACTTTTTAAAATTACGTTTTTGTATTCTTTTTACGATGTGGGTTTTTATGAACAAAACATTAATGATGTAAATGATTTATAACCCCGACAAATATCTAGGGCGATATTCATTTTGAGGGGGTAGAATGTAACACCTCGATATTTTAGGAGATATATTAATTTTAATTTCTTTGATGTCTTCTATTATACACTAAGGAAAGATTATCTTGTACTATATGAAACACTGTATTATCTTCCAGTATACGCAACACTATTCTTGGCTCATGTTACACACAATTTCATGTTTTTTTTTCTGGAAATCATTCTACACCACATTAAGTATAGATTTTGTTTAATTTATAAATGAAATAAGTTTTGATTATGTTATATGTGACACCAAACGGATATTTCACTACATGCAGCCCTGACTTGGCTTTCATTACACGCAATGAAGACCTTCCTCGATAGCGTGTGTAGTACACAATACCGAGTTTTACTAAAAGATATATTATTATAATATTACTATGAAGTAGTCGTTATGAATAGTAATAACGGCTTTTTGAAAATTTATAAATTTTATCTTTCAAAATGGACTTCATTTTTGGATTCAGAATATAAAAATTAGCCAAGGGTGAATTTTTGGTATATTACTGAAAACATTCAATTTGTTATGAATAGTGAAGGAACATGGTTAATATTTAAAAACCGACTTTTTATTTATATAATAATTTATTTTATTTAAATTTATTTAAGGTAGAAATTGATACATAATACATATATATGTTTAATTTAATTCATTGGAGTCATTTTATAATAGGTTTAAATATATAAAATTTTTGTATGAACTTTTCACCGTGTTTTACCCACCTCCTAGGATAATTTGAAAATTTACATAAAACATAATTTTACCACTTCTGTGAGTGGAATTTCGAAAATCCGAGAGACATGGTTAATATCAATGAGTAAAATGTGGTTCAATAAGATAAAAATAATTCTATGTGAATAGTAACTTTTTACATTTATTTACCACGGTTATAAGTAAATAGGGTAATTAAGGGTAAAAATGATATTATTATTACACTAACACATGTCCTAATTCTATTGGGTAAGTTTAATTCGACCAAAAACAACCTTTGTAAAAAATGCTATCATTTAGGTCCACATGGATTAGATTAGGACATTTATTATTATTTAATTTAATGAAGTGTTAAAATAGTTAAAATCAACGTTTAATAACTAAAACATTTTTAATATAGGGTTATACAATATATAAATTCAACTATAAATATTAATTAGAAAGATAAAAATATTTCCTATATAATGGTTTTTTATTTATAATTTTTAGACAATAAAAAATTTAATTTATTTACGACATAATGATGATGCAGTAATTACCTAATTAATGAAATGTTAACATAATAAATGTTATAAATATCCAAATAAATGTAATTTGATACTTTTTGTAAATTATAATAATTTTTTAGGTGAATATGATATGTTATTATTAATTCAATTAACCTTTTTTGAACTAATCAGGCTTTTATGATTTTAAAAAAATCAATTACCAAATAGTGTCAAAATTTACATAAAATAGCTTTTAAAAAAATTATTATATAATTAATATTTATTCTATTCCAAAAATTATAAGGTACAGCCAAATGAGTTTGATAATGATATATATATTAATAATTAACCACTTGGGGTTAGTTTGGGTTGTTATAGTAAGTTTATTAACCATATAGTGTAAGAAAATAAGAAGACTCGGAAATGTTTAATTATTTTACATAGAGTTAAATCTATATGATAAGGTTAAATAGTAACCTAAACATTTCTAACACTTATTGGTTGAGAGGTTTTAGAACCATCCCCACTTTAGCTTCCAAGTAAATAAATTTGGATCTATTATAAACCAAAAATTACAATATTATAAAATTATATTTAAAGATTTTCCTAAGGTGCCCCTCTCCTCCCTTATAAAAGGGCACCTCCTCCCCTTCTCATTACACAATTTTGAGCCTTCAATCTCGGCCAACACCTGAAAATTCCCTTTTAATATTCCCTAGAAACATTATAGAGGTTCTGGTCTCCTCAAAAGGCCAACTCTAGTGCCTTAAGAGGAATCATAAAATAGGTGCGTCGTAGAAGAGGTAATCTCTTATACCAATTCATTCAAGTTTATTTCTTCTTAAACTTATTCTTATTTAGTTGTTTCATTACAAAGTAATAAAATCAGTATCACTAATATACTGATATATTATTATAAATATGAAACAACCCCATTTCACCTTCTATTCATCTTACAAGAAACAAAATCACCACACGTGCCTACGTACGAAATACCGTCTCCACTCCGTGGTGTAATCTGTTCTCCCACCACCGCCTTAATTGGATGTGTATAATCATGTAAAGAATACCAATATATGGTTATTAATACATCATAATGATTCTGAGATATTATATCATCCACTCCAATTCAATTCAATAATTATGGGAATGATATCATCGTTTGTGCATACGTACGGATTAAAGTATCCATGATGCAATGAGATTAAATCTCCATGTTAACCACTCAAGAATGATTATAAAGTATATATAATGAATAATAATGAAAAATATGAAGTGATAAAGATACTGTAGTTATTTTTATATATATATTTCATCTACTTACTTCCATTCAAGTCAATAAGGAAAGGAAAACATCGTTCATGCGTACGTATGGCCTATCGTCTCAATGAACGGTGTATTTAATTTAACTTATCTAACTATTATATATATATATAGTGAATATATATGATATATAAATCATGATTTACATTCAGGATGTAATTAAATAATCATATATGTAATAGTAATATCAAGAACAACAAGTCCAAACACGTATGATAAATAAAATTATTTTACCCAAAACGCTGCTTTAAAATTAAATTTACAAAAGAATGGGTAATATAAAGTCATAATTGAATCATTTATGATATCATAACAATTAATATGATTCTTAAATAAGTCAATGACATTATTTAAATCATTATACAGTAGGTTCAGAAACGTACTAAGCATATCGTACCTAAGGTAAAGGATAATTATTCCAGTCTCTTTCTTTTCCGAGATTGTTTATTCGTAAGTATTTACTGGGGTTATTGTTATCATCCATGTACATGTTTTCTAAAAGTGTTTTTATATATGTTTAGAGTCCTTTTTACCCATTTTTTACTTTTACTACATGGTATTAAATGAATCGTTCTTTTTTTACCATACGAGGTACTTTTTGACTTTTCTCGCAAAAGTACGAGAAGAATGTTTTTTAAACTTATACGGCATGAATGGATTTTTAAGATTTTATAAATCCTTATTTTCATGAAGACTAATCCACAAGATTTCATGATTATTTTCAAAAAAATCCTTCTCTATTAAAATTGAATGGAATTTTGTGAAACTAAAATAATTTTGAAGAAGAAAGGATATTTTCCTAATGAATTCATTTCAAGTGTTTTGTCAAAACTATTTTCCATCTAAGATATAATTTTTTTACTATGATTATGTTTCAAGTATAATGTCTATATGATTTACATGGTTTAACTTCTCTTATGATGAAATGATATCCATTTATTTTATATGGATTATTTTATGATGTGATGATGTTTATGAAACCCATTTTATTCTTAAGAATATGATGAATGATTAATGCTTATGTTTTGGAACACGTAATAATGATTTCATTATGATATTGGTGGGACCTATATCTACCTCCAATTAATTGGGTAATGTTTTATATCTCATGAGATAGACATGGATGGAATGGTAAGTTAATCTGGTTCAGTGATACAAGACTGGAACGAGTAGTGAACTCGATTAAGAAAGGGATATTGTCCACTAAGATGGTTTTGGAAGTAATTGTATAGACCCTAAGCTTGACGTACATAGAAATTACATTACTTTTGCAGAATACTTAATACATAAAAAAACAGACACACAAGGACCGTAATAGATTATTGTCTTTGGAAACTTGGAACATAATCTTCTAATCATGGTGAAAGATCATCAACATCTCCCATAAAGATCTTCCACTTTTTTGTTTCCTAACTTAAAACCTTTCTTTTGATCATGGGGGAAAATAAAACATAAAAAGGGTGAGATCAAATGCTTAGTAAGGGTAAGTATGGATAAAATAAAATATACCATATACATTGGAACTTAAAAACATGAACATAATGTTTAAACATTAAAATCTTGAGCAACGACATAAAACATATAAGTACATAAGGCATAGATCATAATGTAACATAAACCATGATAAAATAGAATGGGAATGAAACATGTAATTGTGGAATCCATTAATCACATGTAATGATTTGAATAGTAGCCAAGGCACTGCTGCCAAGACCATCTTAGTAGACAAAGTCCCATTCTGAATCGAGTTCACCCCTCATTTCAGTCCTGTAACACTGAACCGGATTAACATACCATTCCAGCAATGTCTCTCTCATGAGATATAAAATCTTTACCCAATGCATTTGAGGGAGATATAGGTCCCAACCATCTCATAATGAAATCATTCTTACTTGTGCAACAAAAAAAACATTCTTCATAATAACCCAATAAACAAAATGGGTTTCATAAACATCATTCCATTATCACATAATCCATATAAAATAAATGGATATCATTTCATAATAAGAAAATTTAAACCATTTAAATAATAGATACATGATACTTGAAACATACACATATTAAATAATGTCCTCTTAGATGAAAAATGGTTTTGATAAAAAACTTGAAATGAATTCTTGAGGAAAATATCCTTTCTTCTTCATAATCAATTTCTTTTCACAAAACATCATGCAATTTTAAAAGAAAGAGATTTATTTGAAAATAGTAATGAAATATTTTGGAGTAAGCTTTATGAAAATAAGGTTTTATGAAACCGTAAAAATCCTTTCATGTCGTATAAGTTAAAAAAACATTCTTCTCGTACTTTGGTCAAAAAAGTCAAAAAAGTACCTCGGAACATAAACAAAAGAAAGATTCCTTCAATAACATGTAGTAAAAGTCAAAAAGTCAAAAATTGGTAAAAATGACTTTACAAATAAATGAAAACACTTTTATAAAACATGGACATGGATGATAGAAATAACCCCAGTAAATACTTACGAACCGGCAATCTCGGATAAAAATGAGATTTGCAAAATTTATCCCTTACCTTATGTCCGATATGCTTCGTATGTATCCAAAAATCCGGTATAATGATTTAAATAATGTCATTGACTTATTACAGAATAATATTCATTGTTATTATATCATATATGGTTCACTTATGACTTTATATTACCCGTTATTTTGTAAATTCCATGTTAAAGAGTGTTTTGGGTAAAATCGTTTCATTTGTCGTCCGTGTTTTTACTTGTAATTATTAATATGATTACTTAGATCACGATTACATAATTCCAGAATATAAAACATGATTTATATATAATATATATTCAGAATATACATATATATAATAGATCGATAAATGGAAAGAAATACACCGTTCATGGTGACGGTAGGCCGTACGTACGCATGAACACTGTATTGGTTTCCTTATTGAGTGGAATGGAATTAAGTAGATGACATACATATATACATAAATCCAGTAGGATTATAATGTCATATATTTCATTATTATTTCTTATATATACTTTATTATCATTCTTAAATGGTTAACATGGAGAATGAATCTCATCGCGTCGTGGAGACGGTAGTCCGTACGTACGCACGAGCGATGATATCATTTCCATAATTATTGAATTGAATTGGAGTGGATGATACAATATATCAAATTAATTATCATGTTATAATAAATATGTATAGTTATTATTTACACCATTATACCCATCCATGTAAGGTGTTGGTGGAAAAACAGATTACACCACGGCGTGGAGACGGTATTCCGTACGTACGCACGCGCGGTGATTTTGTTTTCCATAGGATGGATAGAAGGTGAATTTAGTTTTTTTCATATTTATAATAACAAATCAGTATATTATTGATACTTATGTTATTACTTTATAATGAAACAACTAAATAAGAATAAGTTTAAGAAGAAAGAAGCTTGAAAGAATCGGGAGAAGAAATTACCTCTTCTTCGATACACCTCTTTGAAACCTCCTCTTAGGGCACTATGATTAGACTTTAAAGTAGACCTGAACCTCTAGGATGTTTATAGGGAAGTGGAGAAGATAATTTGGCAGGGGTTGGACGAGCTTTAGGCTCAAATTGGTGCGAGGAGGAGAGGGAGGAGGTTCTCTTTTATAAGGGAGGAGAGGGGCACCTTTGGAATTCTTAAAAATATTAATTTATAATAAATCTAACCCCTCTTAAAAACATCCAAAAATGACTCATATTCGAAGATTAGATGAGATAGGGTTGTAATATCATCAACCAATAATATTTATACATGTTTGGATCTTATTTTAAACCTTATCATTTTGATTTATCCTTATTTAATCTATTTAAGTTTATTTGTGGTAATAAAATTCTAAATTTTAAATTATAAAAAATAATTACTTATTTGTTGTGAATTTTCCATAATTTTTTAATTATAACATTATAGACCATATAAATTTAAATTTATAATTTTTAAATATTTTTGTGATTTTTAAACAATTTTATAATATGTTATTTTTATAAAATAACAATAGTGTCAATTTTGACACTATTCATTTATTTGAATTTAAATAAAATATATACAGAAGATATGTTCGAAAAAAAAATCATTAATAGATTCATAAAAGGTCATATGTATCTATAAAATTAGTGGATAACATTAAATAGTTCATATAATATTTATTTTATTAATTTTAAAACCAGTTATTTGGTTTATCTCTTAATAAAATAATTACTACAACATTTTTGTATAACTATTTAATATACTGATTTGTTGCATAAAAATTTAAAATAAAATACTATGAGGAAGATAAATATATTACCATTCACAGTAATACTTTTACTAGAATTTATAATCTTAAAATCACAATATTTAAATTTTTATATATATTAAATTATGAAGGTGACAACTTTGGCAGCATTTAAAATAATATAATATAAGTTCCATAATCACCTTTATAAGATCCAAACGGTTATATATTATATCATTGGATAATTATGGTGTATAGATACACATAAAATAAGTTTTGGTCAGGTTTTTGGGCCTTTTAATGGGTATTATTATTTAAATAAAAACTATATTACTTATTTTCCACTTAATAAATAATTTCTGTATCATTAATGTATCACCATTAATGATAATTTTTTAATCCCTAGAATTATAAATAAATTATCATGATGTAGATAATTTTATTATATTTCTGGAGAGTATTCATGTTTGAAGTTTTATGAAGTTTATCACTAAACTAAAATTATTATACATATAAGATTTAAGAGAGTGACATGTTTTCACTTTCTTTGGTTTTAATAATAATTAAATTATTTTCATTGTAAAAAGTTCATAAAATGAATCTAATATGACCCTTAGTTGGTATGGGTTTACGTTTAGCCATCCAATATTGTTTTGGCATTTGTTAGGGTAATTATATAATATTATATTTTCCCTTAATTACCCGATTTACCTTTAACTATTGTAAATAAAATTTACCGTAGTTACTATTCATAATTCCCAAAAAATAAAAAGTAGCCTATTAACATAATTTGGACCCACTGATTCCAAATATGGAATCCATTTTTTCAAATTCAATACATAGAAGTTGCAGAAATTAAATTAAAATTAATCCTGTTGTCGAATGAAAACGGGTTTTTGTTTAAAACATTGCAAAATATTGAATTGATTTAACCTACGAATTCAATGTAAAATCAATGCTAATAACATACATTATATTAAATGGTAAAAATATATTCTATTTTTACATTAAAACCATACAATATTATAATTTAACCATATAAATTATTACGATGAAAAAAGTTGTTTTTCATTAAAATATAGCATGCTTTTACTATTCATCAAAATATGAAAGTTACCAGAATAATACAAAAAATTTATCCAAAGTAAATTTTTATTTTTTGATTCCAAAGAAGAATTTTATTTTTTCAAATTGAACTTATAAACACGTCAAAAACTATATTTAAAGTGGGTACACCATCAAAAGGCGGCAAAACTGCTTTTTTTAAAAAATACTTATTTTACCCAAAACATTTATTTTTTTCATATAACATGTTCTAGAAAATGTGTAAGATGAATAATAATGTTATAAAATTCAAAATATAGTTAATACTATTCATAACGGCTATTTCATAATAATATTATAATAATATATCATTGTTTAGTAAAACCCAGTATTGCGTACAACACACGATATCGAGGAAGGTCGCGATTGCGTGTAATGCAAGCCAAGTCAGGGTTGTGTGTTCTGAAAGAATCCTTCGTTGTTTTGTATAACAGAATCCAACCATATTAAATTTATACATTGAATATATATATATATACTCAATGTTTCGGAGAATAAATATTATCAAAATTTTGTGTAACACGATCCAAGAATAGTGTTGTGTATACTGCAAGCTAATACGGTGTTGCGTATATCGCAAGGTAATATTGGTGTTGCATAAAACACAATAAATTAATGAAATTAAAAGAATATTTTTCATAAAATCTCGGGGTGTTACATTCTACCCCCCTTAATATGAATTTCGCCCTCTAAATTCATCGGGGTTATAAATAGTTTACTACTCGAATGTTTGTTTAATAGAAACCCACATCGTAAAAAGGAAAACCAAAACATGGCTTTAAAAACTAAAGCATGAAATGTAACGGTTACCAAAATTAACTCATCACTAGGATTCCACATAAGAGAACATAGGTGAAAATATGGATATGGAAGAAAAATCTAACCATCATG
Source organism: Viscum album (assembly GCA_963277665.1). Taxonomy (NCBI): domain Eukaryota; kingdom Viridiplantae; phylum Streptophyta; class Magnoliopsida; order Santalales; family Viscaceae; genus Viscum; species Viscum album. The sequence continues at coordinate 879,118,820 of OY728129.1, read as the reverse complement.
TTCTGATGGAGAGTGGTTGAAACATGGCTATGAGAAATCCAACCATCACAAAGCTATTGATTTGTGATGATCTAAGGCACCGTCTGATTCATCGAATATATGGGAAGTAGGACAACATTTTTTTTTTCAAGATCATTTCCCTAAAGTTGATGAATTAAAAGAAATACTTGCATGATTTTGGTAGAATCTCACTATTGTTCGTGAATTGAACAATTTCCACTTCATCCCTTAAAGAAATGAAGTTGAATTTTTTATTCGTGATGTGTTAGCAGATCATGTGATAGAATGATGGGTCATTCCATCTGTTTCAAACAAAAGGTTAGAAAAAGTTATAAGTTCATCCTATGGTTAGATTAATCGTATATGGTTCCAGAAATAAACTTATACTTCATATATCATACCGCTTAATAAAATAAAACTAGTTTCTACTAACCATGGACTTCTTGTAGGCCAGTGGTAGGCGATAAAGGCCAGTCGCACTTCGGTTTTGGGTTCGATTCCCATAGCCTTGTCTGACACGATGGGCTGTCGCCCGTCCTACAGGTTGTCCTTTTTCTAAAACTACATTACTATATCATGCCATCAATAATATTGAAAAAAGGTTCTGTCCTTAAACAATACTAACTTTTGTCCAAAATAATCCATTCCAAACTTTAGGCTTATCCATAATATTGCAGTCCATTGTCATATTATAGTGAAAACGATTACCAGAGATTTCATATAACTAGTATGTTAATACCATCGTTGATCCCCATATATCATAAGATATGTATTTTTGGTCACATTACAAACGTTCTAAGGCCTTAAGCATGTATTCTCTTGAAAAAAAGAATACCCATTGAACCTTAGTGAAAACATGAATGCAGTTAAAAGTTAACAATTTCCACATACCAAAATCCTCAAAACTATATATACTCAAACCATGATATCACTTAGTCCTGATATCAATCATGAGATCATGAATTCAATCAATCATCTCATTATCTTCTTATTCCTTCATTATGTGCATATCATCTACTTTACAAAAATATCTGAATAACATTCCATGGTTATTGGTACCATTCCACATATACTTTCAAATACTTTTAGGAAAAACAATAGTGTAACAACCATTAGATGATTCTTTATTCCATAGTACCATAAACTATACATAATAACTCTTGATAAACATATAACATTCCACTACATTCTAAAACAACCGACTACGCTTCAACACTTCTTTCATATCATATATCATTTGTAGTCTCCTCATCATCATCCACATAAATACTACCCATATGACCATGCTGATTCTCTTCATGAGATTTTCCATTAGGGAATTGGTTGCATAATGCCCGTACATTCCACATTTGAAACATCTAATCATTTTTGATGTCGTAGCAATACAATTATCCTTGTCCATGGTGTCAACTGAACCTTTTCCTATGCACTTACTGGATTTGTGTCCTTCTTTTCCACACCCAAAGCATCTTCCAGTTTCATTGAAACAATCTCCGTGATGCCTCTTACCACATTATTTACATGAGGGAAATTGAACTTTCTTTCCTCTAAGATCATCATGAAACTCCATCTTTCTCTTATTATCTGAGTCAGGAAACTTACCAAAGTTGAGATTATTGATCATATTATGAGATTTCTGATTAGGAACAATAACGATTTTTGGACTTCCAGATCCCGTTTCATTTGGTTTCTCATGAATAAAATCATTCTATTGTTTGTCATATCTTCCATTATCATGAATCTTCCTGTTTCCAGCTATTTTATAAAACCCAAAAAGAATTATGTGAGAGGAAAAAATCATGCTAGGGAAAACAACATAGTAAAGGGGGAGCACCCTCAATATCTAACATCTTAGGTTAAATTCTAATATCGTTACAGTAGTTCTAGGACTATATCTTATACATATTCTTATCCTTAGGTACATCCTTAGACATACCTTAGAAATATCTCTAGGGATCTCACTAAAGTTTTGACATCCTAGTTTCCAAAGGATGACTAAACCTTTCCTCTGATACCAACTATAGAGACCCTAAGCTTGATGTACATGGACATTACATTACTTTTGCGGAATACTTAATACATAACAAAAGAAGACACGCAAGCACCATAATTGTTTAGTGTCTTTGGAAACTTGGAACGTAATCTTCTAATCATGGTGAAATATCTTCAACATCTCCCATAAAGATCTTCCACTTTTGGTTTCCTGAACTAAAACCTTTCTTTTTATCCTGGGGGAAAATAAAACATAAAAATGGTGAGCTCAAATGCTCAGTAAGGGTATGTATGGATAAAATAAAACATACCATATACATTGGAACTTAAAAACATGAACATAATGTTTAAACATTAAAATCTTGAGCAACAACATAAAACATGGAAGTACATAAGGCATAAGTCATAATGGAACATAAACCATGATAAAATAGAATGGGAATAAAACCTGAAATTTGGGCATCCATTAAGCACATGTAATGATTTCCATAGTAGCCAAGGCATTGCTGGCAAGACCATCTTTGTGGACAAAGTCCCATTCTGAATCGAGTTCACTCCTCGTTTCAGTCCTGTAACACTGAACCGTATTAACATACCGTTCCAGCCATGTCTATATCATGAGATATAAAATATTTACCCAATTCATTGGAGGGAGATATAGGTCCCACCCATCTTATAATGAAATCCTATTTACTTGTGCCACAAAAAAACATACATCATTCATAATAACCCAATAAACAAAATGGGTTTCATAAACATCATTCCATCATCACATAATCCATATAAAAGAAATGAATATCATTTAATAATAAGAAAAGTGAAACCATTTAAATCATAGAGACATGATACTTGAAACATACACATATAAAATAATGTCATCTTAGATGAAAAATGGTTTTGATAAAATACTTGAAATGAGTTCTGGAGGAAAATATCCTTTCATCATAAAAATCAATTTCGTTTCACAAAACGTCATGCAATTTTAAAAGAAAGATATTTTGGTGAAAATAGTAATGAAATCTTTTGTATTAAGTTACATGAAAATAAGGCTTTATGAAACCTTAAAAATCTTATCATGTCGTATAAGTTAAAAAAACATTCTTCTCGTACTTTTGTGGAAAAAGTCAAAAAAGTACCTCGTAACGTAAACAAAAGAAATATTCCTTACAGAACATGTAGTAAAAGTAAAAAAGTCAAAAAAGGGAAAAAATGACTTTAAAAATACATGAAAACACTTTTATAAAACTTGTACATGGATGATAAAAATAACCCCAGTAAATACTTACGAATAAGCAATCTCGGATAAAAATGAGATTTGCAAAATTTATCCCTTACCTTATGTCCGATATGCTTCGTATGTATCTGAACCTCCTGTATAATGATTTAAATAATGTCATTGACTTATTAAAGAATCATATTCATTGTTATGATATCATATATGGTTCACTTATGACTTTATATTACCCGTTATTTTGTAAATTCCATGTTAAAGGGTGTTTTGGGTAAAATCGTTTCATTTGTCCTCCGTGTTTTGACTTGTATTTATTCATATAAGTACTTAGATCACGATTACATAATTCCAGAATATAAAACATGATTTATATATAATATATATTGAGAATATACATATATAAAATAGATCGATAAATGGAATGAAACACACCGTTCATGGAGATGGTAGGCCGTACGTACGCAAGAACACTGTTTTCGTTTCCTTATTGAGTTGAATGGAATTAAGTAGATGACATACATATATACATAAATCCAGTATCTTTATAATGTCATATATTTCATTATTATTGCTTATATATACTTTAAAATCATTCTTAAATGGTTAACATGGAGAATGAATCTCATCGCGTTGTGGTGACGGTAGTCCGTACGTACGCACGAGCGATGATATCATTTCCATAATTATTGAATTGTATTGGAGTGGATGATACAATAAATCAGAATCAGTATGATGTTATAATAACTATGTATAGTTATTCTTTACACCATTATACGCTTCCATGTAAGGTGTTGGTGAAAAAACAGATTACACCATGGCGCGGAGACGGTATTTCGTACGTATGCACGTGAGGTGATTTTGATTTTCGTAAGATGGATAGAAGGTGAAATGGGGTTGTTTCATATTTATAATAACAAATAAGTATATTATTGTTACTGATGTTATTACTTTATAATTAAACAACTAAATAACAAGAAAGAAGCTTGAAAGAATCGGGAGAAGAAATTACCTTTTATTCGATATGCCTCTTTGAAACCTCCTCTTAGGGCACTATGATTGGACTTTAAAGTATACCAGAACCTCTAGTATGTTTCTAGGAAAGTGGATAAGATACATTGGCAGGGTTTGGACGAGCTTGAATGCTCAAATTGGTGTGAGGAGGAGGGGGAGGAGGTGCCCTTTTATAAGGGAGGAGAGGGGCACCTTTGGAATTCTTAAAAATATTAATTTATAATAAATCTAACCCCACTTAAAAACCTCCAAAAATGACTCATATTCTAAGATTAGATGTTATAGGGTTTTAATCTCATCAACCAATCAAATTTAGACATGTTTGGATCTTATTTTAAACCTTATCAGTTTGATTTATCCTTATTTAATCTATTTAAGTTTATTTGGGGTAATAAAATTCTAAATTTTAAATTATAACAAATAAATACTTATTTGTTGTGAATTTTCAATTATTTTTTACTTTATAACATTATAGACCATATAAATTTAAATTTATAATTTTTAAATATTTTGTGATTTTTAAACAATTTTATAATATGTTATGTTTATTAAATAAAAATAGTGTCAATTTTGACACTATTCATTTATTTGAATTTAAATAAAATACATACAGAAGATATGTTCGAACTAAAAGCTTTAATAGATTCATAAAATGTCATATGTATCTATAAAATTAGTGGATCACATTAAATAGTTCATTTAATATTTATTTTATTAATTTTAAAACCATTTATTTGGTTTATCTCTTAATAAAATAATTACTACAACATTTTTAAATAATTATTTAATATACTTATCTTTTGCATAAAAATTTAAAATAAAATCCTATGATGAAGATAAATCTATTACCTTTCACAATAATACTTTTACTCGAATTTATAATCTTAAAATCACAATATTTAAATTGTAATATTTATTAAATTATGAAGGAGAAAACTTTGGAATCATTTAATATAAAATAATATAAGTGTCATAATAACTTTTATAAGGATCCAAACGGTTATATATTAGGTCATTGGATAATTGAGGTGTATATATACACTACCAATAAGTTTTGGTCAGGTTTGATGGCCTTTTAATGGGTATTATTATTTCTATAAAAACTATATTACTTATTTTCCACTTAATAAATAATTTTTGTATCATTAATGTATCACCATTAATGACAATTATTTAATCCCTAAAATTCTAAATAAATTATCATGATGTATATAAATTTATTAGATTTCTGGATACTATTCATGTTCGAATTTTTATGATGTTTATCACTAAATTAAAATTATTATACTTATAAGATTTAAGAGAGTGACATGTTGTCACTTTCTTTGGTTTTAATAATAATTAAATTATTTTCATGGTAAAAAGACCATAAAATGAATCTAATCCGACCCTTAGTTGATATGGGTTTACTTTTAGCCATCCAATAGAATTTTGGCTTGTGTTAGGGTAATTTTATAATATTATATTTACCCTTAATTACCCGATTTACCTTTAGCCATGGTAAATAAAATTTACCGTAGTTACTATTCATAATTCCCAAAAATAAAAAGTATCCTATTAACATAATTTGTACCCACTGATTCCAAATATGGAATCCATTTTTTCAAATTCAATACACAGAAGTTGATGAAATTAAATTAAAATTAATCCCGTTGTCGAATGAAAACGGGGTTTTTTTTAAAACATTGTAAAATATTGAATTGATTTAACCTACGAATTAAATGTAAAATCAATGCTAAAGACATACATTATATTAAATGGTAGAAATATATTCTATTTATACTTTACAACCATTAAATATTATAATTTAACCATATAAATTATTATGATGAAAAAAGTTTTTTTTCATTAAAATATAGCGTGTTTTTACTATTCATCAAAATATGAAAGTTACCAGAATAATACGAAAAATTTAGCCAAAGTAAATTTTTATTTCTTGATTCCAAAGAAGAATTTTATTTTGTCAAATTGAAATTATAAACATGTCAAAAACTAGATTTAATGTGGGTGCGACATCAAAAGGCGGCAAAACTGCATTTTTTTTAAAATACTTATTTTACCCGAAAAATTTATTTTGTTCTTATACCATGTTCTAGAAAATTTGTAAGATGAATAATAATATTATAAAATTCAAAATTTAGTTAATACTATTCATAATGGCTATTTCATAATAATATTATAATAATATATCGTTGTTTAGTAAAACCCGGTATTGCGTACAACACACGCTATCGAGGAAGGTCATGATTGCGTGTAATGCAAGCGAAGTCAGGGTTGCATGTTGTGAAAGAATCCTTCGTCGTTCCATATAACAGAATCCAACCATATTTCATTTATACATTGAATATATATATATATATATATATATATACTCTCAATGTTGCGTAGAATAACTATTATCAAAATTGTGTGTAACACGATCCGAGAATAGTGTTGCGTATACTGCAAGCTAATACGGTGTTGCGTATAACGCAAGGTAATATTGGTGTTGCATACAACACAAGACATTAAAGAAATTAAAAGAATATTTTTCATAAAATCTAGGTGTGTTACAGTAATGCCTTGGCTACTATGGAAATCATATCATGTGTTTAATGGTTTTCTACAATTAAATGTTTTATTAACATGATATTTTATCAAGATTAATGTTCCATTAGGATCTATTCCTTACGTACTACCAATATTTATTTCACAACTCAAGATTTTGATGTTTAAACATTATGTTCATGTTTTGATGTTCAAATGTATATGGTTTGTTTTATTTTCTCCATTCCTACCCTTACTTAGAATTTGATCTCACCCATTATATTTTTTCTTTTCCCCAGGATATAAAGAAAGGTTTTAGATCAGAAAACAAAAGGGGAAGATCTTTATGGGAGATATTGAAGATCTTTCACCATGATTAGAAGATTATGTTCCAAGTTTCCAAAGTCACTAAACTATTACGATCCCTGAGTGTTGGTTTTGGTTATATATTAATTATTCCACAAAATAAATGTTATTTCCATGTACTTCATGCTTTGGGTCTCTACATTTCCCAATTTACCTATAATGGCAGTGAAAAAAACTAAAGTTACTATTCACTAAAAATTATTTTGTTCCTATTAAAACAAAAACAATTATATTAATTAAAACCACATATTTCCATTTTTCAAAATTCAATTCAAAAAATAAATTTAATTTAATTTAAATTTTATCTCGTTAACAGATCGATGGAACGAGTTTTTATAAATTGAAAACGTTTAAAAGTTCATGATGTTTTTATATCCAATTTCACTGTAAAATTGATTCCAATGACCTAAAATGGAATAAAAGATAAAAATTTAATTTAAATAAACATTAAAAATAATTAAAAGGGTAATATATAATTATAAATAAATTATAAGAAATTTTTATTTTGAAATAAAATGCAGTGTTTTTACAATTCATTAAAAACTAATATTATTTTTTAAATTTATAAATAATTAAAAGAAGATTATTTCAACTTGAAGAATTAAAATATTAAATTATTTTTCTCAAATTTATCTTATATATAATTAAAATTACTGATTACAAAAATAAACATTTAATAAATTATGTATTTTAAAAATTCCAGATTAAATAAAAAATAATAATAATAATAATAACAAATATTATTAAAATAACTAGGTTTTTACATCTAGATTATAATATTTTTCAGTTTTACAGTTAAATAACCCTTTCCATTATATTTATATTTCATAATTTACTTTTTTCTGCATCCTATGTTTTCAAAATGACATTACATGATTTAGGGACTTGTCAGGGAAAAGAATAAATCATGTTGAAAGTCATAAATATTTTCCATGAAACTAAATCACTCTTTATTTTAAGAGGTTAATATTATAGTAAATTTGGTTCTTATTATAATTATCCACTTCGTATTTTTTTATGATTGTGTTATGTCATAATTTCTTGAAACACTAAACCTGAAAATATTTTCAAAGTAAAATAAATAAAATTATTCAATAGAACTAAATACAATGTAATGATTAGTTTCATGGACATATATTTGGTATCAATTGTTGTTTTAGATATAATTTGAGGTCAAGGTAATATTAATATCATTCCGTTAAAAGATTTTATGTTATGGTAACATATAAAAGATATTTCATTTTATGATTTAAATTTTATTACATTAAAATTTTGTTTTTAAAAATTGTTTTCCAAAAATGTAAAGAATATATATGTAGTGGGATTAATTGAGAAGGAAAATTATTTTCAAATCCACATTTTGAGATGGTTGGAAATGGAACAAACCATTATTTTCAATGATGGCTAGGTTGACAGAAGCTATAAAATTTTGTGGTGTCCATGGATGATAGGATCTCAATGTACCATAAATGAACCCGTTTATAGTACATAATTTCAATATGAAACATCTCTATTATTTCAATGTACAATACGGCCCATTAGTTTCCAAAGGACTGATCACTTCCTTAGAGATGATATTTGATGTAATGAGATGTTTATGAAATCAAAAACATTATCATTTATTGTATTGAAGATGAATCTAATCTATGGTGGTATTTAGTTAAGAATAATAGAGATAAATATGATCATGATTCAATGTAATAAGAAACATTTATGGATATTTTTATTTATAAATATATTCTTATTTTTTTATATTATTACCGAGAATCATTTCATCGGATTGATGAAAAATGATGGAAATTCTGTTTCGGTGTATGAAGGAAAACATCAAATTATCATCTAGGTATTTTCAAAATTTTATTCTACACATTGATAGTATTGTGTGTATATATATATCACTCAGGATTAAAAACCCTTAGGGAAATCATGGAAAAAATAATTTAAATTTTTTATGAATGATTTGAATTTTGAGATGGTGTTTTCCAATAATTATGTTCCACGTGATGAAAGGAGTAAGAAATGGTCAAAATGGAATAAAATGTATAAGTATACAGCTAAGAAACATCTTGGTAAGCCCCAAACATGTTTAATTTGTGGTAAAATAGATTTCAAGGAATGCATGTTAGGATTTGGAAAATTTTAAAGGTTGGTAGGTTGGGACATATGTTTTGTGACTCTAAGAAAATTGGACCTGAACAATTGATGAATAAGATGATAGATATTTATTGGATAGTGAGAGGTTTTAGTTGAAACTTTTATTACATTAATATAGTGTGTGAAAATATTATCTTACTCATGATGGATGTCATCAATACTACAAACCAAAATGTGTGGAAAACTCTTTTACTACAACAATAGTAAATTATGGGCCTTCTAGTGAATTAATTGGAGTTCAAGTGAGATGTTTATTTGTTGAAGGTTAACCATACCATAATGGTTTTAAGTGATCATTATTTGGGTTTATGTGATGTGAAAATAAAATTACTATTGAATTATTGGGGGATGATTAGTTGGATTTTTGTTTATGTACATAATTAGATTAAGGAGATGAATGCCTTTAATTTTGACCAAAAAATATTAATTTATTATCTCATAACATGAATTAGTGAATAATATTACAATTTTCTAACCATTTTGGTTTTGGGTAATATAAAATGATATGAAAAATATCTTTTTATTATTTTGAGGATTTTTGAGCCATTAAAAGTTTACTATACGTATCAAGGAATTAAATGTCATTATGATTATCATTTTTTGGAGAAAGAGATTATTTTTTGGTGAATATTTATTAAAGGATTAATATCTACTCATCTATATACTACATTTCCTTATGATATAGTATATATAGTGAATGAGTATTTCAAAGTTTTGTAAAGGATCTCAAAAAATCATATCTTATAACCTTATTTTTTGATGAAGAGATTAAATGTTTGGTCATCATAGATTTATGGTTATGGGGCCTTTAATATTCCCTTTATCATTCAATTTTTTGTGATCAATGACCTCAAAAACACTCTATAATTATTTACACTCTACCTCCATTCCCACATATGTTATTCATTTTGGAAATAATGAGTGTGTTGTTCCAGATAAATTTCATAAATCCTTCTATTTCTAATTAAGAGTACGATTAATTAACCATTATTGCAATGTGGGTTTCAATAATATATTTCCATAAATTTTACTCATTTGATATCAACGAAGAATTTCATGTACTAAATTCATTTTAAAGGTGGTCAGATGTAGCATCCTAAGATTTCAGGAAATATATTTTTAAAAATAATTTCAATTCATAAAAATATGTCATTAAGTAAAATACATTTTTTATCATTAATTAAACACAACAACATGTATATATGTTGTTGCATGACACTTCAATTTCAGTTGATGAATTTTGTTACACACAAGCACAAGCCTTACCAGGCCATAATTATCTACTATTACAATTATTGTTCAATATTTCCATTATTGCCTTTCCATTATATTTTCATGTGTGAATATGACTAAATATAGTATGTTTAAATATATTTATAATTTTTTTGACATTCATACAATAAATTTGATAGTCCTAAATATTTTATTACGCTTAATAACTATATTTTTTTATAAAATAATGGTCATTTATTTTTAATTAAAGAATTATTATAAAACAAAATGTATACAATCTAATAATTTAAATTTAAAAAAATTGAATGAGGAATTTCAAATTATATTGGGGTTTTCGTTTTGTAAATTTTATGAGAAGTCACATTTATGGATTAGTATTAGAAAATATTTAATTTCAATTGAAAATGATATTATACCTAAATAATTTATATTAATAAATTATCTTTTGAATTAGTTTTGATGAAAATAAATATAAATTTGGAATCCAGTAAATTAATTTAATTCATCATATGCATGTGTATATTGAATTTAGTTACAAAAACATAGTAAGTGTTTGATCATTTTAACTTATAGAACCTACTTTTTCACCACATCTGCTTGATTTGGTTTAAATTTAATTTTTCCACATGTATGTTTTTAATTTTGAAAAGTATTTATAAATACTTGGAATCATCATAATTTCTTTTCAATATGGTTAGTTTATTTTTTGACAATAGTAATTACTGAAAACAATTCATACAAATTAACGCGATTGGGGTTTAAATGGGGGTTTTTCACTTGACATGCCTTTGTATTAAATTATATTATTCATGAAATAAATATTTCTAAACAATGGATTTAAATTTAAATTTCGAATTATTAAGTAAAATTTATATTGTAATGATATTTTTAATATTATTATAATGTCATAAATTACTTATGCAAATAAAAATATAAAAGTTACCTTAGAAAAAACTAATAACATAAAATTGAGTAAATTTAAATACTAATGATAAAATCATTACAAGGATTTTATTTATTTTTTGTTCAACATATTATTAAAAATAATTCCCTCTAATCCATTATATTTAATTTTCGGAAGCATAAGATTTGAGAGTGGCCTCCAAATAGTTATTGTGTTTTTATATTTTCATGAATTTGACTCCCCCTCCACTATAAATATGAACTCAATCTACCAACTTTTTCATACACCTAAAAATTGTTTATCATCTAAAAACTGGACATATATGTTACCAAATTCAATAATATCATCATTGAAGCTTCAATTTTGGATTATATAAAAACTAGGAATTCATATAGTGAAAATAAAAATGATTTACCCAAAAAAGAGGTGCTATTTTTCAATGAGCAGTTTTATTTTATTTTATACCCTACCACATAAAATATTTTAAATGTTGATAATATAATTAATTTAGTATAATAAACGTGATAACATTTTTTTATTTTATAGTTTAAACCCACTCTTACACACACATCACACAAATGAGATATGCAATCATTGTTCCTGTTTACAAGAGACTATCACCATGCAATCTGATGTAATTCGTTCTCCCATTACCACCACTCATGGTTGGGAATAATGATGGAAATAATATTTTTTATTTTATATATATGATAGGTTTTATTTTATTATGATTAATGAATTATTATATAACACATACCTTCTTTCTTTCCCTTTTGTGGGAATATGATAGCTTCATTTGTGGACGTGTGTGCTACTGCCTTCTCAAAGAGATATGATTCGTTCACAGATTACTTGGATTTTATTAAGGATGAGTCATAGAAAATGTGAAATAAATTAAATATATATTATAATCATGAAATATATATATTTAAATCTATATAATATTTAATTTTATTTCTTCCCTTTTCATACACCTAAAAAAGTTATAACATCATTTATAGACATGTATACTAACACCTCCTCAAAGCAATGAAATTCTTAAGTTATTATTACCACATAAGAATAATGATATATTTAATTTTATATAATTTTATGAACTTCTATTTCTGATATATTTATCATTCATTTAATATTAATGTTTCGTATCATATTTCTATAATGATCATTGAAAAATAGGAACGTTACTCATGAGTATATATGACCTAGAATCTCTTTGATCATGACATTGGTTAATTTTTCACAAAAAATCCCCATGTTTATTTTTAAAATTATTATTTATATATTATTATTTTTTTTAATTATTATTATAATTTAGATTTATATATAGTGTCATCCTTGAAAATAGTAAACTATCCTTAGTCATTTTTCACACATATGATGAATATTGTTAAAACACACGATGTAATCTTAATTACTTTTGTAGTTGTATAAAAATTGTAATAACCGTAACAAGTGTAATGAAAAAAATTAAAATTGTTATAATGGAAGTAAATAATTACATAATATTATTATTCAGAATGAAAAAGACACATGTGAAAATTCAGACTCAAGGTAAGGGATTTCATCTCAATATCATTTCATTGAGGCATATTTGATGTCGTACACCCAAATTATTTTACGAAGTGTATATAACGGCCCTCAAAAATACCATATCATGAATTTAATTATTTTGTTGTTATTTAAAGTTTTTTAAACATAATTCATTTGTGGGTATTTTGATTCAAATATTTCAATTTTCTATGGGACACATTGATTTAACTATTCAATTTTAATTGTTTTAGGATTTAATTTTAAAATATTTTCACCCATATCTGTATTCTTGATATTATTTTAAATTTTTATTTATTTCACATTATTATAAATGAACGTTTATGTCTAAATTTAATTTCAATCATTGGTTTAAAAAAATTATGTTTCACAAAGAACATTTTGATAAATGTTAAAAGGAATGAATAATTTTTAATTTACCTAGAAACAATGGATTTTCCGTCATAATTTACTATATTTTATTTTTGGAATACTTTTCATGATTTCCTATTTCCATAAATCAAATAATATCTCGTTATATTTTCTGTTATTTTACTATTCCAAATGGATTTCATAATAAAATGGGGATTTTATTTTGAAAATTGGTTTCAAAATAAATATGGCACTCTTATCCAAAGATGTTTTTATACGAGTTAGAATAGATTTTAAATGGTTTATAGATGTAATATGGTTTATTCAAGATGTGTTTCATGATTTATACATAATAGGGTGGCACAGATAGCATGAGGAATGCCCATTAAAGCATAAAATGGGGTGACATAGATAACATTGGCTAAGACCATTACTACTATACATGGGGTGGCCCTAATGTAATTGAGTAAGCCTGTTATATCTCTCTAATTAATTATTTAATACTTATATTAGAATTCAGATGTATGAGTATTATAATTCAATGGGATTTTAAAGGTTCTTATGAATATGATGATCTAATTATTCTAAAGGAGCTTAATTTTTTTCATTGGTTTTTAGTGATATTTGGTCAAACATGTAGTGTTTGTTTTTCATGTGTAAATGTTTTGTTATATATTCTCAATGATCCTTTAATATATTGATAAACATTATATTAGTTTTCATGTTTTTACTAACTACTGGGTTCCTATATTTTTATATCAATTGGTGTGATTTTGTTCTCATCAAAAGTTTTTAAAATGTTTTATAGGATTTATATATGAATAATGGAAAGGAAAAAACTAAATTTTAAATTTGTTGATATATTACCTAAAAATAATTCGTTATTTATTTGAAGGATTTTAATATATGAGAAAAATAGATTCTGATTGGATTTGTCTTGTTTATATTTTATGTTTTTGTTAAGTGTGAATTATTTCTTAATTCTATGAAACTATAAACCTAAAAATATCATCAGTGTGAAAGAAAATATAATCTAAAATAAAAGTCAAGGTAATATAATGTTAAATTCTGAGGTCTTACAGTTTGTATTAAAGGTCAGTATAGATAAAATTAGAGGTTATAGTAAAATAAATATAATTCAATTATCCCATTTTACTATATGTTTAAGTTGAGATGATATAGAATATAATTATTTCCATGTTTCATAATATCAATGATGTTTTTTAGAATTTTTTTCCACGTACTAAATAAGAAAGATGCATTGGGGTGGAAGGAACGAGAAAATAACCTTTTGAATCAACATCTTAAGACAGTTGGAATTTGAATAAACCGGTTTTTTATAGAGATGGGATAATTGATTCAATCTATAATTGGTAGGGGTTTCCATGCATGAGAGGAAATCAAGGTACCATGAATGAAAATTTCTATAGTAGATAATTTCATGAGGTGACAGCCACAATATTTAATGGATAATCTTGCCCATTATTATCCAAAGGATGGATCAATGACCTAGAGATAATATTTGATGTCATGGATTAATCCAAAAAACAAAAGATCACTCTTGTCATCTATCATTTTAAAGATGAATCTGATCGGTTGTGGTTTGTTTTTATGAATATTAGAGAGAAACATATATTTATTCCATTTAATGGGAAATAATCAGAGAAATTTTCCTTAAGAAATATTTCCCAATATTTATTCAGAATAATATAGAGAAACAATTCATAGAACTAAAAAAAGTATTCATGACAATTCAGATTCTGTGTATGAAGAAAAAATAAAAAATACTTTCTCATTATGTTCTAGATTTCATTATATTCATTGATAGTAAAAATAATAAATTTTACTTCAGATTAGAAACATTATTAGGAATATCCTTGGAAAAAAATAATTATAATTAAATTAGAATGTTTAAAAAGATGATATGAAGTTTTCAAATAGTTATGATATATGAAATAAAATGAGTAATAAATAGTAAATGTTGTAGGAAATGTAGTGACAATAAGTTAATAATATTATAGGTAATCCCAAAACAGATTCCATTTTTAGTTAAATATTTTCAATAAATTTGTGTTAGGATCTATAAAGAATTATCGGTGTGGTATGTTTGGTCACAATGTTCGTGACAGTTTGAAAAATATCTCTGAACAGTACAATAATGAGATGATAGATAACAAGAAGATAGTGATATATTTTATGTGTAATGAGTTGGCAGATTATGATAATGTGTGCCTGAATTTTCTTACTCAGGATATAAATCATCATGATTACAAAAAAATAGTATAGGAAAATCAATTATTTTTACTATAGTTAATGTTGGGCCTTCTGTTGAATTGATGGAGACTCGACTAATATTAGTATTTTTTAAGGGTAAATTTATGTTAAAGGTTTTAGAAAATCTTTTGGAGGTTTTATTTGATGTGATCATAAACAAACTAAGGAATTTTTGAAAGATATTCTATTGGGTTTATGTTTATGTAAGGATTTAGATTAATGGGAGTTATATCTTTACTTTTTAAAATTATGTATTAATTTATTATCTAATAACATTAATAATTTAATTATCAATATATGTGATATGAATTTTAGTTTTGATTAATATCTAAAAAATATAGATATAATATTTTATTTTTTTGACAATTATTTGTCTGTTAGATGTTGATATTAGGGATTCAGTCATAAAAATTCATATTTGATACTCATTTTTTGGAGCAATAGATATGTATTAGGTTAAAATTGACTAATGTATGATTCTCTACTCTTCAAGGATGTAAATTGCATTCTTATCAAGTATATATAGAAAATGGAAGGATTAAAAATTTGTAAAAGGGTATGTAAAAATTTTTATACAAGTACCTTTACATATTATTATTAAAATGTATTTTTTATAATTATCGATTTATGGTTTTGAGGCTCTCATATTTATAATGATCATTTAATTTTATGTGATAAATTTCCTCCAAAACTCTATATATGTTTTTTCATTACCTCAATCCCCACCTATGTTCTTCTATTTAGAAATATGTAATGTTCTATTCCAAATGAGTTCCATACATCCATTTCCTTCTAATTAAGAAAATTTTTTATTACCATTTCTGTGATTTGGGATTTAATAATATTGTTCTAGAAATTCTTATTAGCTGATAACCAAGACGATATATGAATATGTAATTCATTTAAAAGGGGGTAGGATGTAACATCATGATATTTTATGAAATATATTATTCAAATTAAATTAAATTCATTAATATAATTTATTACATTAAATTAATATTTTTTATTTCATCATAAAAAAACACCATGTTTATCTTATGTATTACAAAGCATTGAGTTCCTATGGGGAATTTTGATACACACATGCTCGAGTATTTCTAAACAACAATAATATACTAATAATATTATTTTTTAATATAGAATTTATATATTAGAAGTTATATTGGTGGGTATGAATATTATTATTGATATTATGTTAAAACATGTATATAAAATTTATTTACATTCGTCCACGAGATTTGATATGTATAAATCATGATTTCTGCTTAAAAATGTGATTATCCTAAACATAGTTTTACCACCATTCAATTGAAGAAATATTTTAAAAATAAATTTTGAAACTATAAATATTTAATTTTAAAATCTAAATTTTTTTTTTGAAATCAGAAACAAAAAATTACCTTAGTGTGAACTTATATTTTTTTTCTAAAATGTTTCACCTTTTAATGAATAGTGAAAATATTGAATTATAATTTAAAGTTTCATATCCATCAAAATATATTATATAATAAAATTTTATTTTTAATTATATTTAAAGTCACAATATACCTATTATTCATCTATTAATAAAATTTTTGTTATTCGAAATATTTTTATATTGAATTTATATATGAACACTTAGTAAATGGTTGAACATTTCATCTTTAATAAAGCCCTTTATGGCCACATATTCCGGATTAATATTTAATTTAAATTTTCCACTTCTTTTATATTAATTTTGAAAAAAATATAAAAATTTTAAATCCCCATAATACGTATATTCTATCAAGTTCAACCTGATGTACTAATATAACAATTAGGGAAAAAAATTAAAATTATTTAACAAAATTAAGGTTTAATGGGGATTTACGCATGAAATTATTTTGTATAAAAATTATTTTTACACACAAATAGGTTTTCATTTAATAATTAATAATTAATAATTATAATAATTAGTATTAAATATATATTAAATAACTTTTTAATTATCATATTAAATGATCAATTATCTTGGTAATCAATGATTAATGTTACCTAAGTAAAAACTATAAAGTTAAAATTTAGTATACCTAGAGACTACGGAAAACAAATTAAAATATTATTGTTTTCATATGTTTAGAAATGTGATAATTTCCCTAAACATCAGTTTTATTAATTTTATGTCACATTATTTAAGAGAGACCTCCAATTAGTTTTTACCTTTTTAAATGTAAAATAATTCCTCTCCTCAGGCACTATAAAATTGAAATCACTCTTCCCACTTATTCACACATATAAAACAATTTGGAACCTTCATAACCTTCAATAATATGCCCAAAAATACATCCTCTCATCCTAGAAGCCTCACATTTTGAAAAATCAAAACAAGGAATTACTTTAGTGACAACAAAAAGGTGTTTCCCAGAAAGGGTTACATTCTTCTATGAGAACTTTTGTTATATTTCATTCTAAACCACTTAAATTATTTTCTACCATAATTATATAATAACCTTAGAATAAAAGATATAATGATATGTTTCTATATTAAGGTTTCAAAATATTCCTTCATACACTTCCATTAAATGGGATACATAATCATCATTCCTTTCAAAGGATGTATACCGCCTCACAAACCAATGTCATTCATTCATCCATTAACACCTCTCGTGTACGAGGATAATGATTAAATAATAAATTTAATATGATATGAATTAAATTTATTCATTATTTATTGTCTTGGAATTATTATATAATACATACCTTCAATCTTTCCATTTTTTTGGATTATAATACATCTTTTCTAGACATGTGGACTACCTTTCACTTAAAGCGATATAATTCATTCACACATTACAGGGAATGTATTATGGTTTTTTAATAAATATTTTTCATAACAACTAAATATATATTATATTCATGAAATTATTGAATTAATGTAAATATAATATATTTTTTTTCTTTCTAACCTTATCACACACCAAAAAAGTGATTACATGATTCAAGGATGTGTGGACTACCACTTTCTCGAAGGGATGTGACTCTTATTTTTTTGATAAACACATCACATAAATGATATATATATATATAATAATATACTGTTTATGATATAATACTTATTTTGGAAATATAATGTTACTTACCTTTTCATCATCATGATCATTGAAAAATGGGAATGTTACTTATGCGTACGTACTGACTACCATCTCCATGACCATAATGATGGTTAATTTTCTATAAAGACAATTGAATATTGTTTTTAAAAGTATAATTGATGAAAAAATATTTTAATTATTTCATGATTATTATTCTGGATATGTTCGTATCATGACCTCTTTTACTGTATTCAACCATCCTTAGTCGTTTTCAATACATAATCATGGTCCAAACACCCATAATAATCATATATTATTAAGTATTTGTATAAAACATTTAATTATGTGAAATAAAACTTATAAAAACATCAAAATGGTTTTGAAGTTTTTATATAAATAATATATATATATTATTATATAAGATAATGACACACGTGACATAACAAACTCTTGGAAAGGGATTTCATCATAACCACAATTCATTGAGGTACATATCAATATTACACACATGTCTAATTTAATGAGGTGAATATACAACACTATTGACATATAATATCATGTATTTATTTAATTTCCATTTATTTACTCATTTTTAAACATTATTATTTCATTGGGATTTTAATTCAAATATTTCAATGTGCTATGGGACACATTGATGTAAACATCTCTTTTTAATGTTGAAAGATTTATTTTCAAAAATAATTTTCACCATGTCAATATTATTGATATTATTTTATATCGTTATTTATTAAAAAAAATACATTACAAATTTTTTATCTATATTTTTAATTTCATTAAAAGGGTTTCAAAAAAAGAATATTTTTCCACGTTTTATATGGAAGGTTTTGAAAAACGAAAAAAGGGATGTTCCATTTTTTATATGTAAATAGAAAATTAAACTTCCCCAACTATGGATGTTATTTTATTGTTTGATTTATTTTTTAGAATTAATTATTCTTTAAATTAAAAAACTCACATTATCATATATGGTATTTAGGTTTTGAATTATTTTTTTAAATTAAAAAGGAAATTCCATTTTTGAAAAAAGGATTTATATTAGAAATTTGGTTTTTCTAAAATTGATTTTAGATGAGGTTAGAAGTGTTTTTCAAAGTGTTAAATGAAGAAATTTGTTTTATTCATTGTTTAGTACATGAGAATTAGAAAATTGGGTTTCCCAAATAGCTCCAGGAAAGCTCGTTATATCTTAACATGGGGTGACCAAGATATTTTTGAGAAAAATTGTTATAGCTTAACATGTTGTGTCCAAGATAGAACATGGAAAAATAATTATTGCATAACTTCAAGTAGCCCAGTTATTTTCATGAAATAACATTATAGTTTAATATCTGGTGAACCAGATAGAATCATGTGATCCCATTATATCGCTGACTGAATTTGGTAATGCTTATATTGGACATTAGACATGTAGTTATTCAAATTGAAAGAGTTTTTAAAGGGTTTTATGAATATGATTAATTAATTCACCTAAATGTGTTATAATTTCATGCAATGATTATTAATAATTTTATTTCATAAAAAAATTGTTTTTTTCTCGTGTGAAATTTTTTATTTTATATTCCTAACCTAACATGACGATAAAGGTATGAATTATATTAATTTTCAAATTTTTACTAAATATAGGGTATCCATTATTTTTGTATCTCTAATTTAAATTTGTTTAACATCACGTGTTTTGAATTTATTTTAACATATTTTTATGATGGGTAATGGAAATTAAAATGTCAAGTCTAAATTTGTTGAGAATTTCCATCAAGAGATTTCAGGATTTATTTTAATAGTTCTATATTACTGAAAAATTAGACACTGATTAGAAGTTTCCAATATGTATTTAAGGGTTTTTTATATATGAATTATGGCCTAATTCAATAAAAACATAAAAGGATCCTAAAAGAGAATGAAGGTAAATTATTTATTTAAAATCAAGATAATTTATATTTTTATTTATACCCCTTATACCAATGATTTCTAAAAAATTACTAATATTGAAATCAATTTTAATTACCCTTTTGAAATAATCACCAATGTCCTTATTAAAAACAATTGTTACATCACTAATCAATTCCCTCTAACTCATTATTCTTGTTTCTTTCAACTACAAATTCCCATCAAATTTTCACCCTTTATTATCCTAAATTTAATTTTATGATATGTGTCTCAATACATTTTTATAATCCCATTATGATAAGAAAATTTTAATTTTTTTAATATCATTACCATAAAAAAACAATATTAATATTTCTGAAAAATGCCATAGTATAACCATTTTATAATTGAATGAACCCAACTATTGTATAATTCGATACATACATTATTTAAGATAATATAAAATTTATCATGTTGATCATAAAAATATGAGAATTCATCAAATAATATGTTGGAAGATATATATTCTTATCTAAAATAATATTAATATTTCTGAAAAATTCCATTGTATAAAAATTTTATAATTGAACAAACTCAACTAATGTATAATCTTATACATATAGAGTTTTGGAAAAAATAAAATTTATCAAGTTGTTCATAAAAATATGAAAATACATCAAATAATTATTTGGAAGAGGTCTGTTTTTTATTAAAGTAATATTATATATATTCATGGTTAGTTAAGATATAATATTTTATTGTAAATATTTTCTGAACTATTACCAATTGTTGTTCCATAATGATAGACAATTTATAACCTAAAATAGAAGGTAAAATCCAAACTATTTTTAAAAGTTAATCATGAAATTTAACTTAGTGATCCGTTAATGTCTCAATACAATCATTTATTAAATTATTTTCCTTATACATATAAAACCAAATATAAGTATCTTATGGACCACATAGTGTTTACATTTTTCATTTTAATATAGGTATATAGTACTTGTTATTTTTACATATCATTGAAACATATATTTTCATTGTATTATGTATTTGTATATAATGTAATATGTCATGAAGTACAACTTATATAACAAAGTAGGTTTTACAATCTCCTGATTAGTTTATACTAGATACTATTAAATTAATATTCATTATCCCAAAATCATCTATAAAATATCACCAATCTACTTTTCATATTACTATATCAAATGGTCATGTATTTTATCAAATGGATAAGTATTTATTTATTTATATATGTTCTAAAGAAACATCTTGAAGGATGACCTTATTATTCAACTCTATATTATTTTACTTCTATTACACCAAAATGATAAACATTGATTCATGGATTTCCAGCCTTCAACCAACTTATTCTAAAATTATATAAATATATAATTTATAATCTTTTTCATGAACATATAAGTTATTCTCTATAAATATTATCATCATATCTCCCATTGATACAAATTTAGTCTCCAAAATAATATTTTTTATCAAATCCAAACTCTTATATTTTCCCAATTCATTTTATTGATGAAAATATATTAATATATTTTCCTAATTAAATTTTTAAAAAAATCCATTGATGAGTTATATAATGATATTATTAATTCTCAATCAGTCCTAGTTTCTGATATTCATTCAATATCATAAGATACTCCTAATAATAATGAATACAAAAAATTATAAAATATAAATATACATTTAAATACTTATCGAATCATATGTTGTCATACATATAACATTTCGGTGCAATGCACCATTCACAATGTTGGTAGACTCACACATTAATCATTTTTGTTATGGGCGTGGCATGGTATCTGTAATAATGTTTTTGATATACTTGTTTATTTATTTTCAGTGGTCCTCCTTGATTTCATACATTCAATCCATGATGTGAAATAAATATACTTTCCACTTCATAATCATAATTGTTTAATCATTCTTTCCATAGAATGGATGTTTCGCAATTCATAACAATAATTTACATTGGTATCTCAAAATCATATTTTTTCATAGAATGGACTTTTTCCCCAAGTCCTGTTGTATCACATAACAACATATAAATATTCATTCTATGGGTAAGGTCATCTTCTAAACATATAATTTTGAAGACCATGACCCCCATATTTTCAAACATTTAGAACATTTGAAAAAAATATATTTTTTGATAAATATCAATGTGATATATTGACACTCACGAATTTCAAGTGAATTTTACCCTTATAGAATTTATTATATATCTTATATATTATATATGGTTTTCTGACATAGTCTTCAGATTTTGGAATATATATTCGAAATTATTTCCATTTAATATTTCTAGATTTATAGAAAACAATAAACTAAAAAAATTAATAATATACAGATTTTTAGGGAACAGTTAGAATAATAAAACATATAGTAAATTAAAAATAATGTAATTTTTTTGAAAATGTGTGAATTTTTTTTACGAATCCATAATGTTTGAAAATATAATTTTTAAATAAAAAGGATTTTTATTTATATATAAGGAATTTCAATTAAAATGATAAATTAGAAATCATTATAAATATATTTAGATAGATTTATCTTCATTATTTAATATATAATTTTAATATTAGACAATGCTTTTTTAACTATTTTCCAAATATTATATATTTTTGACTAAATTAGGAAAAAGTTAGCTTTTACCAATATTGCAAATTTTGTGATTTTATCAATAAATGAGAAAAAAAATATAGGATATAAAAACATTTTCATTTATTAGGTTTTTATTTAAGGAGTCAATTAATTTATTTTAATGTATTTTTTTATCATGAAATACCTACATATAATTTTTATATGTTAATAGTCTTTTTAAAAAAATTGGAAGCAATTTTATATCAATTTTTTTCTTTATAAAAACTTATGGTAAAAATCATTTTTTCTCACTTGTAATTATATAATATTTTATTCGTTTCATTACATAATAATATGTGTCACATAATTTAGTAAAATATATATATTCAATATATGAATATATTTTTTCCTTATGTATCACTTTTCCTAAAAACAATTGGTTGTTATTAAACATAACTATAAAAATAATATATCTAATTTTTAGTTATATTAGTTTAATATTTCTTATAAAATTTTAACTAAAATATTATAATTATGTAACAAGTTTTTTATTATTATTTTTTTCAAAAAAATTATTAAATGGATAATATATTTCTAGGATAAAATGTTTTTATAGAAAATTATATAATATTAAATAGAAGAAACTTTATATCAAAGTATTTCATCTCAAAATTTATTTTATGTATGTAAAATTGTCCCACTATGTCACACCCCAAACATTGAAGAAAAATTGATTGGGTACCTTCCTTCATGTAGGGTATGCACGGATGTCACACTGTTTTTCAAACCATGCTTCCAAACCATGAGACTATCACAAGTCATTACAAAGTTCAACTTAACTTTTATCCCCTTGAAATTTTGAACGCTGAATAGTGGACTCTCATTTTATCTTGTTTGTGAAGCCTTGGGGGCATTGGGAGGATTCCACCATCCTCTATCCTTAGAATCTTGTTGGTTCTCCTTAAAATATTTGGTGGTTTCTTCCTTGGGAAATCATTTCCCCTATTGTTCTCTCTTCTTCTTGTTTTGTATTCCTTCTTGGTTTAGTCTCCCATTGGCCAAACCATGTGGTGATTCATTTAGGATGTGGGCCAATTTAATTTGTTCTAGGGTGTGTGGTTTAACCATTGGGAATCCTTTTTCTTCATCGGTTGGTTTTACTATTTTCAAAAATTGCAATGTTATGCAACTCAATCCATTTCATTTAGAATACATTCTATGTGATTACTGAGAACTTCAAATTGATTTATAAATTGTTTAATTTTTTTTTGATGTGTCTTCTAGTTTTTTTGGCGTTTTAATGTGGGATAAGTGGGGGGAAATGGATTCAAAAGGTCTTCGATATTTATTTTGATATATAAATGTAATCATTTTGATAAAATGTAAAATAATATTTTTGTAAATTTGGGTTGCGTATCGATTTGATCATAATTTGGATGTATTTTTCATTATGAATTGATGTTCGATAATACATTTGGTGTCTTATATTATTTTATGGATGGATAAAATATGGTTGTAAATATATATTTGATTATTAAATTGGAATTTGTGTATTTTTGTGATATGTTAACTATTCAATTGGATGTGGGAATATCTATATGTTCATGGAGTGCACATATGGAGGAGATCACATTCAATAATGGTATTCATTCAAAAATTTCCCCTTACAATCCTTGTAATTTAAAACACTTCTCCCTTATAATCTTCTCCCATATTCCATCCCTATGATATGGAGTTTCAAAAACCCTACTGTTTTCTATGTAGTTTAATGGCCTCTAAATGATTTCAAACATGGTTTCAAAATGAATTCATGGAAGTTTGTTCTATTTGGCACTGTGGATACATGTTTTGAAAAACAAATTAAAAGAATTCCCGATTAACATCTTTCATATGGATGGCATGATCTATGTAAGGTTTTCAAATTATATATGGATTGGAAATTTTTGACGTTTGATTCATACCTTTTGGTATTTTGAAAACTGTTTTTGATATTCAAGTAATTTTAAGATCTAGTGGGAACTTGTGTTTAAATCAATGGTGATGAGAACCACTATGGTGGTCCCTCCAAGGAGAGGGACACGAAAAAGGTGGTGTTTGTGTTTGGGATGAAAAAAATATAGGATGTAGGTTATTGGTTTTTTAATGGATTTGAGGACCTCTTTATTTACCATGTACTAATATGATGGGTTTATTATGCATCATCATGATTATTCAGTTATGGATGTTTATTGACCCAAATTATATGGGTTTGTATACCATGGATTTTAGAGTCCAAGAGAGATGTTCCATTTGATTTTATAGAAAAGATCATCTAGTTTGTTATTGACTATAGAGCCCCACCATATATAGAAATGTGGGTCAAAACCAATTACATATCAGGATTTATCAAAGAGATGTGTATAAAATTCCAATTATTACTATATGTATGATTAATTTTTTTTACTGTTTTTATGTTGGGTATTTTCCTAATCTTCTTGATTCTATATAATTTTTATATTTCCATGTTTTAGTATTTTGTTTTTTACCTTTATTATAAGATTATTTTTGGAAATGGGTTTAATTTATGTGTTATCACTATATGGAAATCTATTTTTAGAAGAAGAATGTGGTGTTTATGCTATATTAAAAATGAATGTTTATTCATGGTTCTTCAAAATGTGGAAAACATTTTTTATAATTTTTTTTCAAACTATTGTTTATGAAATTTTTTGTAAAAGGAAATTTCTTGACTATGTATTTCTTTACTACTATACTATTTATTCTAACACCATACTTGAACTGCTTAGTGCCAGAAGACCTGAGATGTTTTTTAAGTTCCAATTTTTTATCATGTTATGATTTTGGATCAGCATGGTATTATGGATGGCCATAACCAAGATGTCACATAGAGATCTTGTCATTCTGTATGGGTATTAGTTTCATTTATTAGTTTTATTTTTTTATCTATTGTATTTAGATCTAGTTTGAATTAAAATATGTTATATTTTTTTTATGATGTATTATCTTTTAATTTATTTGACCATGATTTTTTTGTGAAAAAATCATTCCCATTTAGATTATCTTTTATTCATGGTGCTATTCACTGGCCCGAGAGTACCAGGAATTCATATTGGGCCTTGTCGCAGACCAAGTTATGTGTTAGGTTAGATGGTCTCATAACCTAGTGGGCAGACCACCCCTATTTTATTTGGTTCATCAAGTAGAAGGAGATATGTATTGCTTGATATTAGGAGGTAGATATAGGAAGACTTTTGCGAACTATCAATCATGTTGATCTTCATTTTTCTAGTTGTTGTCATGTTTTTGTGTATTTATTATATTTTTTAGGTGTGTAGATAGGGATTGACGTTGGGGGTGAGACAATATTTTGGTGTGGTCTGACATGGAGTAATGACAGACATGGAACCTTAGTACACAACTCAAGATACTCCTAGTTTTTAGATCATTCTTGAGGAATGTTTAACTTGATAAACGGTCAGGTGGGACATAATCCCTATTTCCATATATTGGTTTCTTCAATGTGAGTGGTGTTATGGTTTCCCTTTATCTAGTGTATATTGTTTTTAATTGGTAAATCGATTTTGATATGAAAAATGGTTTTAAAAAAAGGGGTTTCAAGGGAAAAAATGGTTTTGAGGTTTTTTTTCAAAAGGCATGCATTAGTGCTTCAAACTAGATGCAGAAGAAGATTTTCATATTTGTAATTCAGTCTTGGGGCCAAGTGGGTATGTATTAAGAAATGGACATAGTGGGATTTGAATGTAAATTGTGGGGTCATTTGGTGGTACTTTGTTTGTGAGTAGCTGTTTTTATTGTTTTTTTACAATTTTTGTTGAGTTTGGTTTGGTGTTTTTGGGGGTTTTATAGTTTTTTTATATTGAGTATGTTGCAAAGAAAGGACACATAGTCTTATAGAGATTATCTTCTAGTGGTGACCCTATCTAGACTTATAATGCGGTGAAAGAGTCAATGATTTTCAATTTACCCACATATTCTCAAAAAAACGTGGCCTGTTAGAGGCTACAAAAAAGATTGAGGATGATAAAATTGATTTCAGATTGATGGGAACTCCCACAACTGTGATATTGTAAGATATTCTAAGATATTAGATGATTAGAGTTTTGAGTAGTGGATGGTGATTGTCACGTCATTATTTCATGATGGAATGAAATGGGAGGTGTTTAATAACACTTTTATTACATTTTTTATACATGGAATGGTGAATGAAATGAATGTGGTAGAGATCATGGGTATTAAACAAGGTTGGTAGATTTTAAAGAACTATTTTGACCATTTTAAGAAGTTGTTTTCTATTTATCTAGTGAAAATATCATCAGATCTGCTGAAATTTTATCTATTCATCTAGGGTCCCCATTTGGAGATGAAGGAGTGAGTTCTCAAAACTGATGAAGTTCAGTTCAAATATATAAAAGTTGTTGCATTTGTACCTGAGTTGGTTTCTGGGGAAGTACCAAAAAAATATGTAGTTATATTCACTAATTGTCCCTGTGAAGGTTTATATTTTAATGATAACGATGTTCTGTAAGAACAAGTTCTCATGGAGTCTCCTCCATTGGTTTTTTATTCTATTATAGTGGACCGCTATCTCATATTCTTCCAGTGTGGTCAGTTTGGGAATTTGAATTCATATTTGTGTAATTATCTGAAGACTTGTTTTCAATGCAGTAATTTGGGTCACATATATAAGTATTAAAAGAATATTTTATTGAAGATAATGTTCTGGATAGAGGATGTTATATCCTCATTATGATCCACTAAGTGCTTCCTGAAATCAGGGCTTCAGCCACATGCCTCTGAGTTAATATCTTCCTATAGGTAGGATGTTATTGGTATGAGAATGTTTTTCCCCATCTTTAAACTCCCATGATATAGTGGGGATGGTTTTAGTTTTCTTTTTTAGTTTTCTTTTTTACTGTATTATCCTCTCAATTTTATGAATTCTAGTGGGTTTTTCCTTTTTAAATTCTAGTAGTTGAACCCATTTAGGTGATCCTATCAGTAGTGTTCCTTCATGTATGTACCTATCCCTTTTTGAGGATTGTTTTTATTATTCTTTAAGGTTGGAATTGGCTATGATTGTGTCTTGTTGGAATGCTTGATCTTTACTTGTTCCCTTATTAGTTCATGTTTCTTCTGTTGTTTTTGTCTAGGGGGTAGTTTGGGATGGGAGTTCTCGGATGTTTTTCTAGTATGTTTATATAAGAAATCATGGGTTATTTCATGTTGTGATTTCCATGTTAGTGTTGCTATGTTAGTAAGTATATTGTGGTTGGTATACCTCTTTCTCTCCCATGGTATTCCTTATTGTGGGTTTCCTTAGAGCCGGTCGGGTTTTACTTATGTATTGAAATGTTCCAATAAGCACATAATTTCCTTTAGTAATCATTCTACTCAGTGGAATCATGGGGGTGGATTTTTATTCGGTTGGGGGTAATTTTCACACATCGAACTTAGTTTTTCATTTATTATATAAATTTTGTATGTCAAATAATTTGTTATGTTTTAGTTTGGGTTTCTAGTATAAATTTTGAAGTTTTGATTTAACATATGAGTTCTTACTCTATGTATGGGTTATATGCATGGTCTGTGGGCTATTTTTGCATTATTTTTTATTATAAAAGTTTTTCATTTCAAAACCTTCTTTAATGGATTTCTTTGTATGGATGTGTATAGTTTGGGATAAATCTTTTTCGGCCGAAGAGAATCTTTGTGGCTTTAAGATTCTGTATGGGACAAGGTACGTGACTTGTTCTTGGTTAGGATAAACCATGACACAATCCTATATGGAGGCTCTACCATTTGATATAGAAAAATCAAATGGTTTGAGAATTTTCTCCAAAACCATGCGGCAAAACCATATTGTTGCCCCAACTCTCTAGTACGGTGAACACAATTGGGGTTTAGTTTTTCAATCTATGTGGCCTAATTATGAAATATTTCTAGGCAATTAAAAGGAAGAAATTACATTCCTTCCCCTCTTTATTTTTTAATCCAAATCATTTCCTCTCATCTCTATCTAATTAAAGATTCCATATTGTATGCTTGGGGGGATTCCTACATTATCTCACCTTTCAATCATGGGCAATCTCCTTCAAATATTTTGTGGTTTCTCATTCGGTAAGATTCTTTCTCCTTATTCTTATATCTTCTTCTTTCTTATTCTTTTATCATGGTTTGGTCTCATGTTTATGGATCCCTAGGGTGAGGGTCGGCTAATTATGGCCAAATTCATTGGTTCTAGTCTTTAGGGATTAATCATTGTTCCTAATTCTTCTTCTAACTATGGTTTCATCGGAATTTCAACTTGTTGAGGCAAGTGTCCCCTTCCATTATTTTTCCAATGCATTCCTTGTGGTGCTTGAAAAATTTTATTCATTTTCGAAATGTGTCATTTAGGTTAATGATGTGTCATGTTAATTTTTATTGTGTTTCAATGTGGAAAATTTTGTTGAAAGTGGTGTTTCATTGTGTTTCTATATATATGCTATATATGTGTATATGCATGTAAGTTTTTTGATATCATAAAAAATTAACATTTAAAATTAAATTGTGAACATCACATTGTGTTTTCTTATCATAATTCATATGTATTTTGTATTCATTTTTAATAGAGGTTGAATCATGGGTATGATAACATTTATGGTTTGATGGATGGATGAAAATGGTTGCAAAGATCTCTTGTGTTGTTAAAATGGAATTCATGTATTTTGGTGATACATAAGGTTTGATAATTTATGTGGGAATAACAATATGTGCATTATGTGAACATATGGATGATCTCACAAATGATAGTGGTCCTCATTTCAAATTGTCCACTCTTAAACCACATATTTCAAAACACATCTCCCTTATCTCTGTTTCCATCTTCCTTACCTATCAAATAGAGTTTCCAAACCACCAATATTTTCTATTAGTTTCTATGGTCTCTAAATGATTTCAAATGATGTTTCAAATGTGTTCTCATAAACATAGCCCCTTTTCTCAAAGGAGACCTGTTTTGACTAACAACGTGAAATGAATGGCCATTTTATATCTTTCTTACTTGTGTTGTGTTATGAATATAATTTTGGAAATATGTTTGGACTAGAATTATTAATGACTTGATTGGTACCATATGGTATTTTTATATTTTTTTTAATGTCATGTGATTTGAAGGCCCAGTTGGAACTTTTGTTTGACTAGATGGTGATGGGAACATATATGGTGGTCCCTCTGTGGAGAGGGAAAACAAAAATGTGGTGTCGGTGTTTAGTACAATAGTTCTTGTTGGATATATGTTATTACTTGGCTCCACTAGTGTGAGGACCTCTTGATTCACTGTGAACAATTATCATGGGATTCTTAGGGAATCATTTGGCGGGTTGGGTGAGAGATGCTTATCAACAATTATAAGACATGTTGGTACAACATGTATTATTTCAGCGGTTGGGTGTGATGTGCAACAAGATTTTCTATCTTAGATAGGCTAGAAGGTTATTGACTGCATAGCTAAACAATACTCCAGCATCTGGGCATAAACAAAGTATATCATGGTATATATTCTAGATAATTGTAGTAAATTACCATGATTACTATCTTTAAGATCCTATTTTCTTTTATACTATTTTTTTACTTGATTTCCATTCATTTTTAGTATATGCCTGATTTTTTTATTTCCCTTATTTTTAGTATAGATTTTATTCACATTATAATATATTCTTTTGTGTATTGGGTTTATGAGATTATGTTACCTATAAATGAGATATTTTTTTAAAATACTAAAGGGGTGTGTTTTTTTAAATGGATAGTTGTTCTTGGTTTCCAAAAATGCGGAAAAATTTATTTTATAAATGTGTTCAGAACTATTATTTACAGACTATTTTCGAAAAGGATATTCATGGAATCTATGGTGATTACTTACGGAGAAGTTTATGCCTACATCTTACTAGTTATATTTGGTGTTGGTAGACCCGATATGTTTATCAAGTTCATGTTTTTAGTATGGCTTCTTTTGGAGCAGACTAGTCGTAAGAACATGAAATTTTTTGAAATATATTTTTACTAATTAATTTAATCTCATTAATTTTATTTGATTTCATGGATCACTAATCATAGCTTATTTTATATGAATGAATTGGTTTTTCATGTGTTTCATTAAACACCATGTTAATATTACACCACACACAACACTTATGTTATATTGTAGTATATGAAAAACCATGAATGGCTTTTGTCAAATGAAATGTTGTTTTCATTCCATATCTTGTGTTACACGCAAGAGCTAGTTTTACCAATATACAACATTGTACTAATATTATTGTTGAAATATTATTATAGTTGTCTCCATTCCATTAATATGGTTTTTATGAATAATATTTCATTTTTAAATTTGAAATAATGAACCCTTATATCCAGAAATGAATGTAAGAACTACTTGAAAATAATGAAATTTTTTATATGAATTTTTTTATATATAATCACCATTTTATCTCTATAAATTAAAAGGTAAATATTCATTACTATTTTTAATATATTATTATTCAATAAAATATTTTTTCACTCCTCCAATATATTTTGTAGGTATAAGAACTGAAGAAATCATATTTCATGAATGAAAAGAATATTTTTTCAGAAAAGTAATTTTACCTCATTTTAATAGAGACCCATTTTAAATATTATTATTGAAGCTTTAATGATTTTTATTTGGAATATTTAACTTAATTTTTGAAATAAATATCTAAAAATTAGAGTAGGGTGAATTTCTACTATTTTTCTCTAACGATTCATTTTTTGAGGAATGTAGAATAATACTAAATTTTTATTCAAAACTTCTTTTTCATATAATTTAATTATAAAGATAAGTTTTTATTGATTGGTCTGAAATTTATATAATATTAATAATAAATAAATTAATCCAATTTCTAAAAATTCTATCAAATTCATATTCATATTGGATATTAAACATACCAAATTTGTGAACATGTTTACATTAAAACCTCGTTGTGGTGTCCTATCTACGAGATTAAATTTAAATTAAATTTTTATATATATGTGATTTTAATTTTAAAAAATGGATTACATATTGGGGATAATAATAATAAATATTTTATAATTACTTAAACTATATATTTGACAGAAAAATATTATGGAAGGAGATTAATATTAATTATAGAAATTAAGTGAAAAACTTGCTTAGTATGAGACGAAACCATATAATTAAGTAAACAATATACATATAAAATTGTCAGAATTAAATCTTATTTCCAAAAATAGAAAATATTATCCATTATATAGGACTATGTTCATTATTTTATCTACTTCATCAAGAATAAATGTGGGTGGAATTCCAATTTAATAAATTTACTAAAATGTTACTCCTCCTTCACAATATTATGTAACTCGCCCCTACCACTAATTCACACCAATCAAGCACATTATATCACCCAAAATATGGAACAATAATCATAAAATATAGCTAGTATCATCCTATAATACATAGTTTTAGTATAAATCCATCCAATTAATCCCTTGGGTGAAAACCAATAGGAGTTACCCAAAGAAGAGGTATCATTCATTCCCCTGTTCCTTTATTTTATTTTCATTTTTCTCCACATAAAATATTTTTAATCTGTGATTATATAATAAAATTAGTATCATAAATATACTTACATGTTTTTATTATAAGGGTTTTACCCTAACATATACATACTTATATGTAATTTCCAATAAACATACCATTCTTATGTATGAAAAACTGCATCATCAAGAAACGATGCTGGTAATTTCTCCTTTACCACCTCTCGTGGTAGGACATTATGATAAAAAAAGTTTTTTTAGTTAATATATGATGTATATGATGTATTTATTATTCTTTAATTATTAAAAACATATAACTTCTTACATAAATATTTTTGTAAATATGATAATTTGTTTTGTAAAGTGTGGACTACCGCCTTTTCAAAGCGACATGATTTATTCACAATTTACATGAAATTTATTATGCGGAATATTAGGGTTATTATATGATATATATATATATATATGAAATAATAATTATACTATAATTATATTACTTATATACACATGTTTCATTTACTTTCATTCATTCAATATGAAATCAAGGTCAAAACACTGTTGATGCATATATACGGCCTACTGTCTCAATGAACATTGTATTTAATTTAAAATTTGTATATTTTAAAGATCAATAAATAATTATATAATAATTACATATTGTATTTATATTCATGAGTTCAATATATAACTATGTGGAAAAACAATATATCAAACCTAACCGCATGAAAAAAACAAAGAGATTATTACCCGAAATGGAACATTAACATTGAGTTGAAAATAAATAGGTAATATAAAGTTATAACAAAAT
The DNA here is from genome assembly GCA_963277665.1 of Viscum album. Taxonomy (NCBI): domain Eukaryota; kingdom Viridiplantae; phylum Streptophyta; class Magnoliopsida; order Santalales; family Viscaceae; genus Viscum; species Viscum album. The sequence goes on along the minus strand of OY728129.1, from coordinate 879,085,305 downwards.
AATATGTTGTAATATATATAATAATATGGATATTTGGAATATTTATAAAAAATTATTATTTTTATATGAGTTTTGAATGAGTACAAAGGGATCTAGGGCATAGTGTAACAGTTTTCTCATCTGAGTGTCATTTTTAGGGAGATTTAAACCTTGTTCATCACCTACTTATTATATCTAGTTTTTTACTACCCATGGATGTATTATATTATTCTTTTAATTAATTTTATGTTTGTTTACAAATCTATTTTATGATATTTATTTCATGGTGTTATATTCTAAATGATACCAAATCGGTAATGTTATTTTGTCTTAATATTCCTTCTTTATGACACAAGTCTTGTTATGAAACAAGGTGTATACACTTCCATTTGAAATTTCATATCCTGAACATCCTTATATTCATGATATTATAGGATTTATTTTATTAAATTTTCATAAATGATTATTTTCATTCAATGTTATTATGTGGTGAGATTTTACTGAAATAATGTTATTATTTAGAGATTTTGTTTATGATTATACATCCATTGATGAGATATTATTATCCATATTTCAATATAAAACATGAGCATTCTACCACTCTTTCTATTATTGAATTATTCATTTATTTATTCCAATTTCAATCTATTTGGTACCTATGATAACTAAGAATTTTTTTCTATTAAAATATTACTTTATTTATCTTTTGGGTTAAAAATATGTGTTATATTAAAATATTGTATTCTGAAATGAATTAATATTATACTATGATGTCTAAAATATAATTTAGCCCAGGTTATAATTGTAAAAAAATAATTTTTTAAAATTATTATTCTTGTCATTTTCTATGGAAGGAAATTTTATAAACATTTATGGTGCAAAGAGAATGTTCGGCTTATACAGACTTTATTTCCATTAAGACCATCATATCCTTAATTATACATTTTAATGGAATAAGGTAACTTTTAAAAAAATTCCTTATATGATGTAAATTTTATAAATTTAAATATTTTTTAATCAAAATTTATTTTTTTATAAAATTAAATTTAATATGTTTATAAATGATTTTAAAATATCATTTATATATTTTCCAATGGTTATTTTCCATGAAATATTTTTTATTGACTTCATTTGTTTCTTCAATTTTCTGAATGTATTTTCAAAGGGAATGGTTTTCAAATTATTTATGCCTTTTTTAGTTTTTCAAAGTATTTTCAATCAAAGGATCTCGAATTTTTCTAAATATTCTTTAATGAGTTTTCAAGGTGCCTTCAATGAAAAATGTTTTCAAAATAATTTCAAGAATAATTTATTTTTTTAAATTATTTTTTAAAACGAAAAGGATTCGAATGTGATTTATGTTTCAAAAAGTGTTTTTAATATAATAAAGGATATTTTCATCAATAACTATTTTTAAAAAAATGATGTCCCTGTAACATGTTTTGAAAGTGTATTCATGGAAAAGGATAGTGAAAATCTTATATATTTTATAAAGTTATTTTCAAGGAAATGTTATCTTCCAAGTGATAATTCAAAGTCATTCTCAATAAAAGATGAAATCTTTGGTTATAATTTATTAATTATGTGGGATATCATCCATGGATACCATTTATATTATTTCTATGAAAGGCCTATGATTTTATGTCTTGTTATTTATGAAAACCACTTACATTCATCGGGTTATGATATAACACCCTGATATTTTTTTTAATTAAGTTTTTTCAAATTAATTTATCATTTTTGATATTTTTTTATTTCACTCAACACTAAAAATAGTATTTTTTATATTAATTCAATATGTTTATATAATGTCATATCTTTCACCAAGATAATAATTTACTAAAAGAAACATAAATTTTAGTTTTCTCTATATCGAAAACCGAGGATAGGTTGTGTTATATGCAACAATGACTTTCCTTGATGTCTTGCATAACACATATGGCTGATTTTTAAAGAACAATAACATATTTGTAAAATATTATTAATTATTATAATGAAATATAACCTTGTCATTAAATTAGATTCTATAAACAATATTAATTAATTTATTAATATACATTGTTTACATAAATATAAGGGGATTTCATATGTTACCAATTAATTATAAATGAATACAAAAAAACTGATTATAAATGAAATTATCTAATTTTTATAGGCACAAACTTTTTTTAAACTAATCAAATAAATTAATTAAAATTATTGACTGATATTAATGTAATATATTTGTTAAATATTCCATATAAAAATTATTTTCTTATATTATATTTTATATAAATAAGATATGAACAAACCCAATTTTATTCATAAAAACCATTATTTTTATAAAAGCAATTTTTCTCCATTTTAATTAACAACCCATTTTAATTCCAATTTTTTGAACAATGATAGATTTAATATATCAAAAATCCTACTTAAAAAAACATAAAAATTTGGTTAGGATAAGTTTTTGGTATTTTCTGTAAGGATTCATTTATTAATGGATATTTAATAATACTAAATTAGAGTTAAAAACTTCTTTTCTATATAATTTATTTAGGAGGATAAATTAAATTATAATTATTTTGAATGTTTAATTATAAAACGTTTTTTATTAGTAAATCTAATTTAGTCCATTTTAAGCAATTTCACATTGAAATTGGATATAAAATCATGGGAAAAAATTGAATATTTTTACATTAAAAACCCTCATTATCGACCTAACCATGTGATTAAATTTAAATAACATTCTTCCAATTATGTGTTTGGAATTTGGAAAAATGGATTCCATATATTGAATAAAAATATTTTATAATTTTTAATAAGGTCAAAAAAGTTTTTGACCAAAAATAATAATGAATTAAGCCAAAATTAATTACATCGATTAATTTAAAATTATTTTTAAATACAAACTAAACCTTAAACATATGGTTCCTAAATGACCTAGAATATTTTCCAAAATCCATTGGATGAAAATATATATACCCTATAAACACTATTCTCAAATAGTAACCCTTATTTGATCCACATCAACTTGAAAACTATGGGTGGAATTCTCTCTTCAAATATTTACAAGAGTGTAACTCCACCTCCACTATAAAAATTAATCATTTCCTATCACTTTGACACAACTCTCAAGAAATTTTACTTGAAATATATCTTCCAAAATAGCTCCCAAAATTTAATACCTTTGTCAATGATGCATCCCTTCATAAATAAATCTTTGCAACGAAGCCCTTTAGTGCAAACCAAAAGGATTTACCCAATTCAGTGGTAACTCCCTCCCTCAATATCCTTTCTTTTAGTTTCTATGTTCCAAAAAATCATCTTATTTGAATATTTTATGAAAAAATAATATCCTAAATATAGTAAGATTGTTTCATTCTAATATTATACCAACACTAACACACACATCCATCTAGGGGGTAACTAACATACTCTTTATGTGTACAGTGAACTACCCTCTCACTAAATGATGATTGCTAGTTTTTTCTTTAGCATCTCCCATGTTGGAAATTCTTTTGGATAAACATTATATATAAGATATATATTATATTTATTATGTCCTCAATATTATTTAACCCTTTTACCACACATATTTTTATGCTTTTAATTTTTTATATGCTATAATATCATTTGGGGAAGTGTGGACTACCTCCCACTTAAAGTGATGATCTTCAGCCACACACTATGTGAAATGTAAGAAGAATATATTTAATAATAATATATGATATATACAATAAATAATGAAACTGAAATAATTATATATATACATATATAGATATATATATATCATTCATTCTTCTGGAACGATAATTAAATGGAAACATCATTCATTGCTTACATACGTCCTACTATCTCCTTAAATGATGTATTGCATTAAATAATTGTACAATATATATATTATTTAAAAAAAATATAATTAATATAAATTAAATTTATAACATGTGTTATATAATTTAAATCATGACATAATTATAAGAACCACAGTTATAAAAAATTAATATTCAGGCAAAACCCAAAGTGAATATTACCTAAAGAATAACCTTAACATGTAATTATTAAAAGATGATATTATAAAGTAATAATAGAACCATATATGGTATTAGATATTATAATATTTTTATTTTATATATTTATAATAAATTTATATTTTCAAAAAATGAGGTTTTATTAGTACGGTGAGTGTCAAGACACAGGGTTAGGGAATTTCATCTCACTTTTTATATCTGTGAGATTCATGCCATGTTCACCACAATTTTAATTTTACATGGAGTATATAATTAAATTTATGTATTATATTATTATTATTCAAAAATTTATGGATATTTACATATCAACTCTAAGATCTTTCTTTCATGGGTTTTTTGTTTCAAGAGTTACCAAATCAGTAAGATAGCTTTTTCTCAATTTTCCTTCCATGAGCATATGTTTTGTTTTGAACCTACCATCTTCCAAAATGTGTATTTTTCATTTATATCATGAATATATTTCTTTTAAAGATATTATATTTTTCATGTAATTCCATTTTCTTATGTGGAGATTATCATCCCAATGTACCATGTCGTAAACGTTTATTGAAACAATCTCAACATTTTTTAAGATCTATTTTATGATTATGCTTCCAATAATAAAATATTATAATCCATATGTCAATAAAATTCAAGAATATTAGTATTAAATGGTTATTATTTATTTATTCATTTATTTTTAACTTTATTATACTCTTTTTTACATAAGATAGTTAATTTTGTTTTACGAAATCCCAACATTACCCACAATTTGGTTAGAATTTCGCGTTCCTTCAAAACAATGTTACTGAAAAGGGGTCTCCATTAATTTAATACTATTATACTATAATACATAAACGGATTTTTTTTAAAAAATGAATTAAATTGAATATTATTTTAATTTTATGAAGAATCCATGTTTTCAATTTTTATTGTGCAAGAGAAATGTTTGTCTTACCTTGTACTGCCTATACTAATTTACGTTCCATAATTTCTAATATGCATCATTTTTATATTTAAATTCTTAATTTTCATTAAAAAATTAAAAATTTAATTATTAATGAAATGGTCTTTATATGTGTTTCAAGATTTATATGTTTTTAGAGTATTTTTTAAGGCAAATGGTTATTAAAATTATTCCAATATTCTTTGGATGTTTTTATCGGAAATGGGTTTCAAATGATTTTTAAGCCTTATTAATATGTTTTCAATGATTCCCAATTAAATGGTTTTCAAAAGAAATTTAATATCCGTTTATATGTTTTCAGTGAAAATATTCTTGAAATATTACTTTTTAATATTTCTTTTTATTTTCTGTAAAATGGTTTTAAAAATGATTTCATGTTTTAAAGAGTCTTTTTCATATAAGATTGATTATTTTTCTCAATAAATGTTTTCAAAAAACCATTCAATGAATTTTACATCTAAGATGAAATATATTAATGTTACTCATTCCCTTTATGTATATGATCCAGTAGATCTATTCATTCCCTTTATTTAATAGAATATGTTGTTGGTGGAAGGATGTTTGTTACACAAATTTATATTTGATGGGTTATATTCTTTTGAAACCATTTATTTTCATGGGCTATTATTTTGTTAAATGATTAGGAATTTTTTTTTTGTGGCTATGATGTGGTGAAATGTTAAGGATTGTAATTTTTATTTCATAGGTTACGTTACAATGTTTATAAACCCATTTTTTATTATGGGTCATGATATGATGAATGCTTTGTGGAACATGTATGTATGATTTTACTATGTGATTGGGGGATTTATATACCCCTAAAATACATTGGGTAAAGATGGACGACTCATGAGTATAAATTTTATGCATGAAACTGTTGACAATTTCATTATTTTATTAATACACCTAGTTGCATGTCCATAAGCTTATGAATTAAATTGATTACATATTCAAAATCTTATGAGTGAACCTTATTATTTGTTCATAATTTTATATGTGAACATTATTGTATGTTCATAATGTTATGTGTAATCCTATTTTCATGGTCAAAACATAATTTGTGGACCTAGATTCATGTCTATATGTCTATTAAAGGGCCATATTTCATATCCTTTACATAATGGGTTGACCTATGTCTATATATACATGTTCAATATGTTAAACATCGATGTGTATTCAACCATTACATGTATTATTCCTATGTTTTGATTTCATAGAAAATGATCACGATTCCCTTACAATTCATGTGATATGAACTACAAATATTTATTCTATGATTCATATTTATGATCATTGATATGAAGGTTATGATCTTCTAATTACCATGATCACGTTTTTATACTCTTATGTTCATGATATTCATACAAATTCCTTTAATTTACCATTAATTATCATTATAGCTAACCCATTCCTTATGTTTCCTTTCCCTATGTTATAAAAAATTTAATTATTTATAATTACGAATGGGAGAGATCATTTTGGTAAATATTGATGATCTTTCACTGAGATAGAATATTTTTGTTCCACGTTTTTGACGGCACTCAATTAATATAGTTTTTGAAGCATGTTTTTATAATATTAAAAATATTACACTAATGTTATGTAATTTCTATGTATAACAATTGGGGGGTCTAAATTGTTTCTATAAGATTGAAGGTTGAGTGTTCTTTTAGAATCTATGTTGAGAAAACATCTGGGATATCCCTAAGCATATTTATATGAATATTTCTAGGTATGTCTCTATGGATTAGTATATGGATGAGTTAAAGTTTATTGAAATTACCAAGAATTTTATAAAAGGATAGAGTGAGTGGTTTCCTTGAAATACATCACTATTCATATACTAAATATGGATATGGCTCCATCACAAATGTACCTAGGGGTAACAACTCAAACAAGATTTGATGATCCTAACTTGGGGTAATATGGTACATCACAATGGGCCATATTGTACACCGGGTTTGACACTATAGGGGGATATGATTTGGGGATTCAAAAACTATTTATGAACCATTTTGATGGATTTTAATAGTGTTTGACTATGAATAACATAGGATAATATGATGTTTTAATATATTAAATATGTAGTAGCCATGATGTGGGATCCGTATATGTATGTTTTCATGATTATATGGTATCCCATTATAATAATTGTATCTTATTCTAGGCTTTCTGGTTTTTGTCAATAGGGATAAATAGAAGGAAGATGGTTAACATTTAATGTCTCATATGATTAAATTATGTTCATTATAAAAATTTATTTCGAAAGTGGGGATATCATAATGATAATCAAGAATGTGGTATGAGTATTGGTTACACTTCGGAATCAATGGGCCTGCAAATGATATGAAAAAGGTATGTGATGTGCTTCCACTATGATTTTCATTTATAATAAGAACCTATATTATATTGAGGTTTAGGAACCTTAATACATGATTCATATTTCATATTATATGAATGAGGTATTAAAGAATAATTTTATTATTCATGAGTATTCATTTTAGAATATTTTTTGATTAATGGAGCATTTGTTATTTGAAATTCAGATATTATTTTATATGAATCATAAAATATATAAGTATTTTCAATATATTTTTTCATTAAATATTTAATAATAAATGGTAGGTGGTGATGAATTAATATAAAAATGAATTCATGGAATGATGATGTTATGATTAAGGGTAGGCGACCCTTCATTAATTCCTAATGTTGAGGTATTGATGTTTGGATAAATATATACTTGATATGAATAACTAAATTGGATTTAATGGATTACCCTGTAACTACTTGTTGAAAAATTGTTCAATTTCAGCAAGGTTTATGTTTAAAAATTCTTGTATTTAAATAATATATCCAATATTCATTGGAATAATGAATAATTAATGTCTTCCAAAAGGATTTGTTATAATTAAGGTTATTACAGTTTTTGAAGGGAATGTACAATAAGGGTATTCATATATTTGGAATGTGATAGAAAAGTTATACACATTGATACATGGGGGATCATGTTTTATCCACTTTCATGAAAATATTTATAATGAAAATAATTTTCATCATTTGGAGGGGTTATAAGGATCACAATTTATCGAAATTATTTGTAAAAATTTAGATTAATTCTATTAAATTTATTTTTAATCTATCCATATGAGTATTTTTACTTATGGGGTAGCATGTTAAAATTAATTTGAGATGTTGATAACTGATGAAAAATGGTATGGAATATCATCTATCTCATGATCTGTTTGTAATTCATGATTGAAATAGTCACCATTCATTTTAGGGAAATAGGTGAAGTGGGTCAACAAACAAAAAAGGGTGACCTTTTCCTAAAATCGTCCAATAATATATTTTCACTAAAAGCCTTCATCTATTGGAAAATGTTTAATGATACCCAAAATTTCTTCCTAGTACAACGTTTTTAAATAAATCAAATGGTCCCTTAGACAGTCACATATTTATAGATTTGTGAATGTAAACATTCTCTTGATCAAGTTCTTGATCACTCTATAATAGAACAAGATATTAATATTTCTATTCCATATCCATGTTATCACATCCCCCTGATCTTCCTCTATGTGGAATCCTATATAAATGTTAATTTGGTTAACCAATATAGTTAAAAATAAATTTTTTTATAGAATTTTTTGAATTAGTTTTTAGGTTGTGGGATTCTATGAATTAGAATTCGGTTATTAGACCATTGATACCCAAAAAAATTGGGGGAGAAAAAGATTTCATGCGCGGTAGATTTTAACACCATTATATAATTTGAATTATTTTGTTTCAAATTAATGTAACATTTTTGATATTTTTCATTTCACGCAACACTGAAAAATATTTTATATTATTAAAAAGCACTATGTTTGGCTTGTGTTGTCCATAAAAAAAAGTTAATCATGAAGTAAACATGATATGAATTTTACCATTATTTATATGGAACCCTGCAGTTTGATTTCATTAATTGCAACATTGACTTTCCTTGATGGCTTGTCTTCAAGTTTTAAAGAATAATAATAAACAATTATAATGTTGGTATTTAATAAAAAAAGATATAACCTATCAATGAAAAGTGTTTTTATGAAAATTATAAACTAATTTATGAAAATAATTTGTATAAAAAAATATAAAATTAATTCATATGTTACCAATTAAATAGTAATGAGTATAAAAACTGATTGAATATAAAAACCAATTGAATATAAACAAAAATATTGTAAATTTGTTGGTCATAAATTTATTTTACCCTATTAAATTAAATTAATTACAATTAGTGAGTGATAATAATGTAATTTATATATTAAATATTGAATAATTTATTATTAATACCCATCAAATATATTTTATAGACATTTGATACAAGAATAACCAATTTTATGCATATGTAGCTATATTTTTATAAAGGAAGTATGGTAACCTTTTATTGGATAACAACAATTTAATACGATTTTTCGAAAATTTAATGATTTAATATGGAAAATTAATTATCATATTTGAAAAATAAATATAAAAATTATTTAATAATATGTTTTTGGTATTATTCTATAAGGATTTATTTTAATGAATAGTTTAAAATATTGAATTTTAGTTCAAAACTGGTTTTTCATATAATTTATTTGTAATAATAAATTTAATTTTAAATTAATTTCAATGCTAAATTAGATAATATTTTTAAAAATAAATCCAATTTTTTTCATTATAACCAATTTCACATTGATATTGGATATAAAGTCTAGGAAATCATTTGAATGTTTTAACATTAAAAACATACATTGTTGACCCGACCGTGGGATTAAAATTAAAATAATTTATGCCACTTCTCTTGTCTCAATGTTGAGAAATTGATTCTATATTTGTAATTAGAATAATTTATAATTTAATATAAATTCACCATAGTTTTTTACCTAATATAACAATGAATGCAATTAAACTGAATTACATCAATTAATGTAAAATTATTTTTAACAAAGGAATAAACATTATCCTGAAGGGCATAAATGACCTAGAAACTTATCCAAAATCCATTTAATGGCCATATATAGAAAATATAATTAGATTTATAAGCATTTTATCATTATTGGATACACTTTCAACATGAAAAATGTGGATGGAATTCTCTCTTTGAATATTTACAAGACTGCGACTCATCCTCCACTATAAAAGGGATATTTTCCTCCCACTTCCTCACACGATTGTTGCCCTTTGTCTAGAAGAAGATATAAAATAATATATCACAATATTTTATTTCATTGATCGTGATGCCTCAATTTTGTTAGAAATTATTCCAAATCAACCCTTTTTACGGAAACAAATAGGCGTTAACTGATTAAGAGGTAACACCATACCTCAAGCTCTGTTTTTTTTCTTTCTCTACTAACTCAATTCATCTAGTTCAACACATTTATTAAAAAAATATATATATAAAATTATACTTGGATGTTTTAAGGCTATGAATTTGACCTATAATTATACAAAAAACCCTATAATAGGTAACAAACATACTTTTTATGTTGACTATGATCTACTACCACACTAAATTTGGATTTTTTTTATTTTTTCCATTACCACCTCCCATGGAAGATATAATGGTGAAAACTATACATATATATGATATTTATTTTATTAATTATATATTTATTCTTATTTAATCATTTTAATAGACATGCCTTTATATATTCTATTTGGTGTAAATAATATAATTTCGTTTGAGGAAGTGTGGATTCTCACCCCCTACAAGCAATGTGATTTGTTTACACACTACATAGAGTGTGCTAAGGATTTATTTATTGAAGATATATGAATTAAATAAACAAGTAATCCTAATATAATAATTATATATTTTCATATGTATAAATATATGTCATTTAACATCTTTCATTCAATACGATAATTAAATGGAAAAACATTCATGTGTACGTACAACCTACTATCTCTATGAATGGTGTATTAAATTTAAAAAAACATATATTCTATGATTTTTATAATACAAAAATAATTAATATAAATTATATTTCTGTCATTTTTTAATTATAATATTCATTATTTAAATATAAGGAAAAAACATATTCCAAATTAAGACACATACGAAAAATAAAGTGAATACAACCCTAATCATAACCTTAACATAGAATTGTCAACATGAGTGTAATATAAAGAAATAATAACACTATATATGTTATTATATATTTGAATATGGTTCTGGTAAATATTTATAATAAATTAATATTAATTATGCATGTGGTTTTTATGAGTACAATGAGAATAAAGACACAAGGTACAAAAATTTCATCTTACATTTTATTTCCTTGAGATAAATTCCATGTTCACCACACTTTTCTTTTTCATGGTGTCTATAAAAACATGGAATTATTATATTTTTATTATTATTAAATTTATGGGTATCTACATGTCCAATCTTTAATATTTATTTCTTCGAGATTATGTAGCAAGAGTTACCAAATCGGTAAGATACTTTTGTTTTAATGTGACTTCCTTCAGACACATGTTTTTTACTGTCATTTTTTCATGAGTTTATTTGAAATGTTATATAATGAATCTCATTATATTAATGATATTATAGTATTAATTTAATTACATTACCTTATATGAATTTCATTATTCCAATGTACCATGTGTTAAGATTTTATTGAAACAGTCTCATCGCTTTCTGAGATTATTTTCTTTTAGAATTCCTTTGATGAGATATTATGATCCATCTCACAAGATCATTCATGATTAATATTATGCTATGTTTATTAATGATATATTCATGTGTTTATACCTTTTTACTAGGTTTTTTTAGACAATATGGTTACGACATGTTTTTTATAGAATCTTGAGTTTACCCTCTCTTCGGTCAGGAATACGTGGTCCATAAAACCATGTTTTCTAAAAAGGGTCTCCAATAATATTATATATTGTCAAATAATATTTAATAAAATTTTAAAAAATTGTATTTAATTTTTTTTTTATTAATCATATTTTATTTTTTCTAAACGTGGAATTTTCCTATCCTTTTACCCTATTAAAATAATGACATTCTTACCGCATATCACATGTAAATAGTTACCCAATATCATTTCTGCGAAGACTCATTGTCATTTTGAAAATGTTAATTTTAGTAAAAAATGTATTTAATTGTTATTTTCAAGGAAATGGTTTTAAAAAAATTAGGTTTTATTTGTATTCAAAGTATGTTTCAAGGAGAAAGGTTTTTAAAATGATTTCACACTTTTTTATATGTTTTCATGTAAAATGGTATTCGAATGATATTCAATCCTTATTTATATTTTTGAAATTTATATTCAATGAAATGGTTTTTAAATCATTTTCAATATCTCTTTATATTTTTTTGATGAAAATTTTTTCCAAATGGATTTCAAATCATCATTCTTAAGCTTTGATGTTTAATTTCATGAAAATGGTATTCAAATTTTTTTTTTTATGTTTTAATGACCCCTTATTAATGAGGAATGATTATTGTACTCATGTAATGTTTTAAAAATAACATTCCTTGTTGTTTTATGTCTATAATGACATATTTTGATGTTACTCATTCCCTTATAAGATATGATCTAATGGTTCCATTCATATCCATTATTGAATGGTATATGTTTTGATGGAATGATGCTTATAAAAAATATTTCTATTCCATGGGTTAGGTTCTTTTAAAGACAATTATTTTCAAAGGTTATGATTTGATGAAATGATTACAAAACGCCTCTATTTTACATAGGTTATGATGTGAAGGAATACTGATGATACCCATTTAATTTCATTAGTTATGTTCAGATGTTTATAAAACCCATTTTTATGTGTCATGATATGATGAATGTTTTGTAACACATATATGTATAATATTATTATGTGATGGGTGAGACCTATATCACATTCCAATGAATTGGGTAATGATGCATTAGTCATGAGAATATATTTTATGCATGAACCTGATTAAATGTTCAAAATTCTATGAAATTACTTGGTTTCAGGTCCATATGTTTATGCATGAACCTAATTACATGTTCACCATGTTATGAGTGAACATTATTAGAAGTTTACAATGTAATTCATGAACCCAATTACATGTTCAAATTGTAATGTGTGAACATGATTTCATGTTAAATAAATTGTTTGTGGACCTAATTTCATGTCCATATGTCTCTAGGTAATTCTGATTTGATTACCTTAACTTAATGTGTAAATAATTTTCTGCATATACATCTTCATTACATTACATTTTGATATGTATTCCGCAATCCCATGTCCTATTCCTATGTCATGTTTTCATGGATTATTCTCCTAATTTCCTTATTTTTTATGTTTTATATAATTCAAATAATTATACCATGGTTTATGTTTATGATCTTTGATATGCAATGTATGATCTTATAATGATCATGATCACATTCATATTCACTTATGTCCATGATATGGTTACAAATTTCATTAATTTACCATTAATAAGAATTTGATCTCACGCCTATATTATTTTTCCTTTCCCCATGTTATGAATAAGGGTTTTTAGTAATAATTTCTATAGGGGATTATCTTTGTGGGAAACATTGAATACCATTCACTGAGTTCAAGGATTTTTGTTCTACAGTTCTAAAAGAACTAAACTAGTATGGTATTTTAGCGTGTGTTGGCATAATGTTTTATATATTCTGAAAATGTTATGTAATGCATATGTAAGAAAATAAGGGTCTTTATATATACCATGATAAATTTTTATGAAACAAACTTCCATTAATGGGATATTATAGATTGAAATTTTTATGAAAACAATATATTTCTACATAGAATATGATATGATTACCTATATAATGAACCCATTTAATTTCATGGCTTATTCTTTGATTATTTATTATTTTTTTTCAAATGTTTTTATGATTTCATTTTGAGATGGGTCGTAACACTGTCTCCCTCAAATTAAATGTGTAAGGATTTTTATCATGTGATAATGAAGGGATTAATGATGGATATCTTTGTCATTTGTATAATATGTGGAAAATCAGACAATTTTAGGACGATGGGGAATCATGACCCACTATAGGATGTTGGGGGAACCCGATAAAATATCTAAAGATTGGAGAAAAAATCCAATATGGTATGATAGGGAAACCTGATCCACTATGGGAATATGGGGAATCACAATCCACCATAGAAATATGGGGAAACCCAATCCAATATGGGAAGATGTGGAAACTCAATCAAGTATGGGAATAAGGGAAACCTCATCCAGTATGGGAAGAATGGGATACCCGACACCTTATAAGGAAAGGACTGTGACTACGGATAGTGTTTTATCCTCAATAGTACGTATAATCCCCATGAAGTGCAATGAAAAATTCTTGAAATGTGTCCTAACTTATAGAGAATGATAATACAAGATTATGTATATTCAACAATTCCATTCCTTATTCCTATGTTATGATTCATAGATTATACTCTTGTTTCCCTTATTATACATGTCATGTGATTTTCTAATATTTACATCATGATTCATGTTTATAATCATTATAATGATTTATATATTATTTTAAATTATTTATCATGTTCTCATAACGTTAAGATCTTATTTATTATTACATATCTTCCTTGTTTACCCTTACAAAGCATTTGGTCTCAGCCATTTTATTTTTTCCTTCCACACATTATGTAGAAATATTTCATTTATTACACGTCTAGGATGGGTGATAGTATTGTAGAAAAAATTTGGATATAATGTGTCCTAATTAGGTATTAGAATTTATATTTCCATCCTCCCAAAGGAACTAAACTAATAACTTCTTTTGGAATTTATTGTTTAATATACTAAAAAAGTGATCAAATTTCTATGCCTAATAATCCTGGGTCATTATAGTTTGTATCAGAGTTATGGTTTAGTCAACCTTTGGATAATAGGACAATAAAACCTTACTGAGATCTCAATGTACAGTAATAAGGAAAAGTATAAGGATAAGATAATGTATATGATAATATCCCATAATATTGGTAAATGATAGAGCAAGTGGTTTCATAAAAATACAACACTATCTAGATAATACATGTAAATGTGTTTATGGAACAGATTTACCAAGGAGTAACAAATCATGGAAGGTGCATCAAACCTGATTTGAGCATAAACTAGTACACAACAGCAGGCATTACTACACAAGTGCCTAGACACTCTCGGGTGATATGATTATTGGAAATAAAAAACTTTTTATAAACCATCATGAAGGATTTAAATTGAGGATGAATATGAATAACCTAGTATAAACCTAATCTATCTTAAAATAATGATGTTTGTGTCACGATTTAGACATCGGAAAAGTAATTTTTTTCATAATTATGTCATTATACAGTATGATAAGTGATGCTCACAATAATAATTTTAGTTCAAATTAAAGGATGAAAGCAGAAAGAACAATATTAAAATTTAATTTATGGAAAATTTTCTACTAATCAATATAATGGGATAATCATTGTATTAAATGATATTGTGATCTTGCATCATCAATTTTCAGGAAACAGGATTACCAACGTGTACCATAACCAACTCTCTTACTCACCAAAGAATACAAGGAATGATTTTGATTAGATGTCATGTAATGGAGACCATTGAGGAAAGAAAATTATTTTTCCATTATTTCAATAATGTGTAAATAATCACCTAATTAAATGTATTATATGAAAAAGAATATTATTTAACTTTGGAAAATAAATACAAAAAGCTAGTAACTACAATAAAAAATGAAGGGTTCAGTCAATATAATGGATAAGAATATTGACCTACCCCAGTACATCATTTATAAATAAATTATATAAGTATGTAATGAATGGTAAATTTAAAAATTGTTTCCCTCAGTGTAATAATACAAAAGAGAATAAAAATGGTGGTGTGAGTAATAGTTGTATTACTATTGATGATGGCACTATATATGAAATTTTAAAGGAAAGTGTTATTAAAAAGTAGGATGTGGTAGCCTTCTAATGTATTAAATATAAAGATGAATAATAAATTTTTTGTGTATTTTTATTCAAGAATTATATTATAATAATGGTGAAATATATATGGATTTTTCATTTTATGTTTTTTGGCTATGTATATTAATGAATATGTTTAATGATTACAATGGAAATGAAAAGTTATTAATACAAATGTGATGTCATTAGAAAAAAAATGACTAAGGTAATGATAACTCTTAATATGATCCATAATTTAATATAATGTTTATTGGATAAATAAATGGAGGATATGAATAAGTAAACTGCATGGTTCAAATTACCTTAGAACTAATTAAGGACTTGATAAAAATTGGTTTATGATATCATTGATGATGTTTACAACAATTCTGGACATAAAATATATATCCAATAATATTTAGTAGATAAAAAACAATTGTTTCAATAATTATGTTTGGTTATTTAAGGTATTGTAATGTTTCAAGAGAATAAAAGATAAATGTACTCACATGCTTCGAATGTGAAAAATAATAGCTACTCTATGATACAACGGATCAATTTTATGCTTCTTTTGTGAGATGGTATAAAAAAATTTATTTTCCATATTATGGATGGGTTATAAGTGTAACCATTTTTGGAATGGTTTATGTTAAAATTTTTATGAGTTTTCAAATATTAATGTATTATCACGACATGTATGGAATTACGCATATGGGATAAATTGTGATAACTTTTTGTTGTTATATATGAAATGACCCACAATTTGATTTATGGATCGCATGATCTACTAATGCATTATGATAGAAAAATTATCGTTCTTATTTTAAAAGAATAAATAAATTTGAAATTGATCATGGAAAAAATAGTGACGTTTTATAGAAACCATGCAAGTATATATTTTTTGGAAATTATTCCATTTTCGATAAACAATCTAAAAATATATTTTTTTTCTTATTACCATATTTCTCTTGATTTATATCCTTTTAAATCATCATAGTTTTTTGAATTTACGGCCTTAAGGTTTCAATTTATCATCCACTTGTTTTTTTATTGATGACATAAATCACTCCTTATAAATATTTAATCTTTTCCTCCAAGTCTATATTTTCACATTCCACTAATGTTTTCCCATGTGGTTAACTAGTTATGTGTTAAACTGGATAGCCATTATGTTTCCAAATATTCGTTTTAAAAGGATGTTTTAGTATTTATTTTTACGATGTTGGTATATTTGAATAGAAATTTCATGTATTATACCATTAATAACCAAGATTATTTTTTAGGGTGATTTTTATTATAAGGGCGTAGAATATAACATCCTGTGATTTTTTAATATATTTTTTAGAATAAATTTAATCTCAATGAGGTTTTAAATTCCATAAATCACTAAATATTTGTTGTTTTAAAAAAAGTAATATCTTTTTATTGTTTTTTATTAAACACAAATTAAATATTTCTAGACAGAAAACATATATTAGCATGTTATATTTAAACATAATGTTTCATTTGTGATTCATGCAATGTTGATTTCATTATTTTTCATGTATTAGTCGCAAGACATAATTTTACAAAACTAAAATATAATATTAATATAATAATTAAAATATTTTTATTTTTTTATATTATACAATATTATATAAATTATTATTAAAATATTATTTAAACATGTGAATAAAATAAACCCTTTTAACTAGGATAGAAGCTAAGAACTATTTAAAAATAAATAATTTCATTTCCTATGAAATCTATTTTTCTATGTACAAACCCCATTTTAACTTAATGAACCAAAAAATAAATATTTATGAATTTTTTTATTATATTATATATTCAATAATATTTTGTGAAACTCATTGAATATAGTTTATAAGATTAAGATAATAATAAATCCACTTTTATTAATAAAGATATGTATTTTCTAGAAAATTAATTGTACCACCTTTTAATGGAAACCCATATTAAATATTATTTTTGACAATTATAATTTTTATTTGAAAAAGAAAACATAATTTTTAATGTGGAACATAAAAATTATATTAGTTTTATTTTTTGGACTTTTTCTATAATGTTTCATTTCTTGATGAATAGTGCATATTACTGAATTTTAATTCAAAAATCAATTTTTATATTATTATTTTATAATTGAAAAATATGTTATTATTGGTTTTAAAGTTAAATTAGATCAATTATACATAAATTAATCTAATTTACATCATTATAATCAATTTTAATTTGAATGTTTATTTAACAAAATAATTTTTTTTTTAATATTTTACATTTAAAAACCCACTATAGAGTTCCATCTAAGATATTAAATTTAAATTAATTTCTCCCTTTTTAGTGATTGTAATTTAAAAAATGGATTCTGTAATTGGGATCAAAATTATTTAAAATTTATTACAAATTAATCATATATTTTGGAAAAAAATATTTTTGAATGTTTTTAAAATAAATTAGAGTGATTAATAGAAAAATTGCCTTAAAAGGGACTAAAACTTTCACCTATGGGAAAAAATGGCGTAGAAACATGTCCAAAATAAATTGTAGGGACATATATAGAACCTACCATCTATTTCATAGATTTTTTTTTCATTATTTGAGATACATGGAAAAGGATAAAATGTGCATCGAATTCCATTTTCATTATTTTAGATGAATATCACTCCTTCTCCACTATAAAAAGGCACTCACCCCTCTCTCTTATTCAAAATAGTAAATCCATTTTTATGACACAAAATATGATCAAATAATATACAAAAATACATCACTCTATAATAAAATATTATATTTTGGTATAAATACATCCACATAATCCTTATACTACAAACTAATAACATTTACCCAAAGAAAGTGAAAAATCCTTTCTCAATGTACTTTTTTATATTTTCACTCCCCAGCACAACAAATCTTATTTTTCAATCTTATATGATATCCTCACAATAATTAATATTCTATATTAATTTTTTATGTTTATAAATATAATTATACATAGTCCCATCTAATGGGTAATGAACATACAATTCTTGTGTATAGTGTACTACCACCTCACGAAATGACATTTGTAATTTTACTTTACCTCCTCTAATGGTTGATAATTATAATATATATTATTTTTTTATAAAATATATATTATATTAATGATGTTTTTTTGTTTTATGGAATATTAATTAATACATACCTTCGTGATTTCGATTTTTTGAAAAAATGATAATTTCTTTTGGGGGAGTGTGGACTGGTGCCTCCCCAAAGCGATTTGATTCATTCACATGTTATATGCAATGTACTAAGGATGCGTTTAGTAAATGTATATAATATATATGAAATGATAATTCCAGTATGATTATATTATATATATTTCTTTTAATTTCTTTCATTCATTATGTTGGAAAAATTGAAACATCGTTTTTGCATACGTATGACCTACAATCTCAATGAATGGTGTATTTTGATTAATAATTTTATATTTTATAAATTAATGTAAATAATTATAAAAAAAATGAAGAAGATAATTTTCTAATTTTTTAAAATCTATAGATCATTATATAATTATAGGAACCAAAAATATAAAAAATCCAACCACAAGATAAAAACAATGAAATTATTACACAAAATGAAACACTAATGCTAATTTGTCATAAAGGGTAATATAATGTCATAATTATATAATATATGTAATTAAATATAACATAATGGTTATAGGTTATATTTATAGTAAATGTACATTGATTATATAAACATCTCTATTGTGCATGAATATAGTCACGAATTAAGGTAAGCATTTTCTCAACTTACAATAATTTTTCGTTAGACACAATCCATGTTCAACATCAAGTTAATATATGTCGAGTTTTTATAGACCATGTATTTATTCTATGATTATTGTAATTAAATTTATGTGTATTTTAATATCATTATTATTATCATTATTTCATGGATTTATGTTTCAATAGTAACCAAATCGGTAATGTAAGTCCATCTCAGTTTTCATTCTGGGATAAAGATGTTGTGTTATGAATCTTTATTCTTTTACAAGGGGTATATTATGAAATTTTACTTATTATATCCTGAATAAAATTCTTCTCATGTTATTTTTATCTTCATTTAATATTATTTTCTTATATGTCCTGTATAATTCAAAGTTACCATGTGGTATGAGTTTATTGAAACAATCTCAACATTTATTGAGATTATACATTATTAGGATTCCATTGATGATAAATTATTATTCATACCCCAAGATCACTCATGAATTTTAGTAACATATGTATATACATTAGGTATTAATGTATTAGTGCAAATTTCCTACTCTTTGGTACATCAGTTGTTTAATAAAATGTTATTTATGAAAATAAAACGTTATTTATTCATTCGGTTAGAAATATATGTTCCTTGAAAAGCATATTTTCTGAAAATTACTGAAAAAAGGTTTTACTATTATCCTATAATGTTTATAGAAAATTTTTAACAATGTTTTAATTTTGAAAAAAAAATTTAAAGGAAAATTCATGTCTTTTCTGATCAAGGTACTTTTTTAAAATTTTAACCTATAAGATGAATGTTCGGAATGTACAGACTCACCCAATATCAGGGAATTGATTTAAATAAATATTACATTGATATTTTCCAATGTCTCTTTAAATAAAATTTCACCCTAATATTCACTAATTTTTTTTAATTTAAATAAATTTTCTAATAAAAAGCTTATTAAAAATTATTTTAGGTTTAAAAACTTTTTGAAATAATTTTCAAAGATTCCATTATATGTTTTAAAAGTGTTACTTTATAAAATTAATATTTAACTAATTTCATTGTTTATTTGAATTTTTCAATTTTTTAAAATAAAAGTGTTTTTAATTGATTTCAGGCTATATTTTAGTTTTTAATATAATTTCAAAAATAATTCAAAATGTTATCAATGATTGTTTATAATTTCTCAAGGCCCATTCCAAAAAAAATGTTCTTAAATCATCTTTTATATTCATTTAAAAATTTTCAATGAAAATTTAAATGAAAATGGGTTTCAAATGCTTTTTATAAATAATTTTTCAAAGTGAAATGAAATTTTCCTCAATAAATTTTTAAAAGATTTTTCATGAATCCATTATATTTTATCAATGTTTTTCCGAGGAAAAGGATTATAAAAATGATTAATTTTTTGTGAATTGGTTTTCATGGAAAAGTTAGGTTCCATGTTATATTTCTAAATAATTCTCCAAATAATTTTACATCGTAGGTGGTTGTTTATGATTTACTAGGGATATGATCCAAGGATAACATCAATATTATTTCTCAAGGGGGTCTATGTTTTCATGGATTGATGATTATGAAACTTGTTTGCCTTAAATAATTTATACCATGATAAATTATTATGATCCCATATTACATTCATGGTTTATTATAGAATTAAATTATTATGAATCCTATATATATTCCATAGGTAATGATATGATTACATGGTTATGGTGCCCTTTTCATTTCTATAGTTGTGATAAGATTTTTCCGGATTTTTTGGAACATGTATATATGATTTAATTATGATATTGGTTAGAAATGTATATCCCTCCAATGAATTGTATAGTGATTTATATATCATAAAATTATGATGGGATCCAGGCTAATGTGATTAATATACTATTGAAGAGGGGGATCCTGATCTACTATGAGAATATGGGAAACCCGATCCACTATAGGAATATGGGGAAACCAGATCCACTAAGGGAATCTGGGGGAACATAATCCACTATAAAAATATGGGGAAACCAATTCCATTATGGGATATTGGGGAAACCAGATTGAATATGGGAATATGGGGAAACATGATCAACCATTAGATATTGGGGAAACCTGATCCACAATAGGAAGATACGAAAACTGTATCGACTACAAGGAGGTGGGGAAACCCGATCTATTGTAAGGAAAAGGATATGACTGAATATGACTTTGTGTCCCACACATTCGGTGTACTTCATCTGATTTTCATTTATTTGTTCTATAAATGCATCTTGACTTGTAGGGGATGATATCACATGTTTATGTGTATGAATCAACTCCATGTCTTATACTTATTCTATGCCTTCATGGATTATTCTCATGAATGTATTATGATTCATGTCTTATGAATTTATAATCGTTATTCCATGATTCATTTTTTATCTTTTACATGAATGGTAAGATCTTCTAATGTGATGATCACATTATCCATCCCTTATTCTAAGTTTTATGATTACATAGCTAGCTTGTTTTTCATTACAGAGAATCTGAGCTCAACCCTATTATTGATTCCTTCAATTGGTTATGAAGAACATTTATTGGTATGATATGGATAAGACAGGTCATAGTAATTGAAAATATAGTGGGTCATAATATATCTCACCCATGTACCAGTGTTTACATTTCCATGATTCCAAATACACTATACTAATATAGTATTTGGGTGTATGATGAGTAATCTATTATGTATTCTGAAAAAAAATATTGAAATGTATATGTGTAGAATATCTAGTTCATTATACTGGCCTTGTGTTTATTTTAAAAAAAAAGTTTACATGGTTATAATTTCATTCATGTTGGGTTTTAGTTTTATTTTGTGATATCTATTTTATTCAAAAAAATTATCTGGATATTTTTTTATTTGATTTTCATTTATTTTTAGTTTATGTTCTGTTCTCTCATTATATATTTTATCATGGTTTTTTTGGGAAGATATCATTCGCATATGTATTAGCTTTGAATCATAATGGTAGTCATAATCTATGGAGGATAAGAAACTCCTCTCAGACCTTGTTGCAAACCGGGTCCAGTGTCATGGGGGATGGAAGCCTGACCGGGATCGGGACACAATTACTATATGTAGTTTATCATTACACTTTTGGAAAATTTAACCATAACATAGTAATATTCCATTATTTAACATTCTGATATCCTCCCAAAATTTCCATATTCTTGAATTATAAAATAAGAACAATTTCCCATTCCATATCTCCCTTATTCCATTGAATTTCATATTGAAACAATGTTGTTTTACCCCACCATGATTGAAATCTCATGTTCATTTTACATTATATTCAAATAGATTATGTATGTCCACTATTATAGAAGATATTTCCATGAGGAATGTCAAGTACTCAAAATTAATATATCTTAATCATTTGTTTTTCTATTCTTAATTGTCATGTTCCAAACATATTAATGAATCCCAAATATAATGTCACTAATATTATTTTAAAATATAACATTAATAAATTAATTTTAAATACATTAATAAATCCATTTGATCCTATATAAAAAACTACATAAATTGTCTATATGTTTGGACTATAAGCAACATGAATCGGTGTAAATTATTTTTAATCTTTATAACTCATGTTTTTTAACAAGTACATATTTGAAGACTATATGTTTATGGGAATTTCAAAATTATGATTCAGAAAAAATACTATATTATATAACTTTATTTCATCCTATTTATTTAGAAATATAATCATTAAAAGTGCATATATATGGACTTCCAGCACCATGAATGACCAAATTCAGTTTTCCTTACTACCCTACATAAATTGTTATAAGGCTGAATTTTGTTAAGTTATATGGTAATTAAAAAATGATTAAGAATCTGATAAATTATATTATAATTATAAAAAACATTACCTAAATTTTAATATAATTACAACATACTATCTTTTTTAATGTATACATGAACATATTAACAATTTCTTAATCATGAGTGATTAAATAATTATATATAATTGTAATATCATTTAAGATAATTTTATTTATTGTCTTTTATTTATTATTTAACTCATTAATTAATATTTAATTCATTTACTAATATATCACTATTAGAAAATTAAATACATAATAACATGTTTTTTCCAATTTTCATTCTCATGAACTTTTTATATGACAATCACTTAAATAAATATAACAGAAAGAATCATTAAAAAAAATATTATGTCTTGAATAATCATGGGTTTTGGATCTTATGGAGTATAATGATGAATTAAATCACTGTTATAAAACTTGTTCAAATTGATCATTATTAGTCACCCTAAAATTGTAAATAGATGATAACATATATCGATACAACTAATGAATATACATTTTGTCTATAATGACACACTAATTCTCATTGTCTCGAGAGTGAAATGAGTAATTGCATGGGCTTAGGGACACCCCCCATGATGTAAAATCCATTAAATAAATGTCAAAGGGTTTAAAAGACTATTGGGGGATGATTTACTTTTTTAAATATAAACTATAAACCAAACAACTAAAATCCATAGAGGATATATAATGGATGGACAAAACAATGAAAATTCAGAAAATCTTTAATACCAAAGTGAGCCCAAAATAAGTGATAAAGTGGAAGACTGTTATATATCAACCTAAAATTAGAATATAAATAAAAATGAAAAAAATAACCAAAAAAAACCTTGATTCAGTAGCTCTATGCTCCACCACCACCAGATATCTCACCAACTCAAGATGTAATGCTTGAAACCTATTTCACACTACTTTTAACCATGACCCAGAAGATGACCTTTGAATAATCACCAAAGTACCCATGAAGGGGTGAGCATAAAATCATAATAGGCTTTCAACAATTAAATACCTACTCAATCCACTATTATAAAAGATTTAAAAACATTTATATAAAACATTTTATATAACAAAATTTCCAAAAACATTTTATAACTAAATCTAATCAATTCTAAAAATATTTAACAACTACATATAAAATCAAACCATGTGACAAAAGTTTATAGTATTCTATAATCTAGGCAAAAATTTAAATAAATATTTACAAAACAATCTGAAAAAAAAAATAAACACCACACAACAACAACATCCAGTAATTCATGCATAGTTATGACTATTCCATACTCATGAAAGGTTTCTCATCAATCTACCATGTCATGACAAGTTAATTATTAATTACATCCCATTAAACCATTTTAACTAAGAAAATTATCATATTTAATCCATTTCCTGTAATTAAATCGGATACACACACCATGATTTACAAAAATTAAAACCAATTTCAAACAATATCACATGTTTCAATACAAACACTTGTTTATTGAAAACAATCCAACCCTTCAATTTCAAAACAGTTAATCATTTTAAAATCCTATATATATACTTTAAAAATTATAATAAAATAAATATTATGAAATTATAGAATACCCATTTTTTAAAAATCCTCATTTAAAATAAAAAATAGGGTGTTTCACTAAACAATGAATTTTCCATGTTTTCCATCACTAGTCATTAAAGAGTGTTCAAAAAATGTACAGCAGAAAAAAACAATTTTTTTTGCTTAAAAAAGTAAATTTTAATTAATTAAAATAAATTAAACCAAGGTGAGTTGAAATTTTATCCACCTACCTTTCTCGTTTTGATGATATCATAAAATGGATGAAGAACACTATTGAATATGGGTCAAATTACAAAGAAACTTCCCAAAATCTCATCTCATGTCATTAAAAAACCCCAATATAACTTTATATGCCCTCAAAAATCATATATCTACCCAATAGTGGAATATATCTAACATAAAATGATGAAATTAGGGGTAGATATAAGAAAAAGTGCAGAAAATGGTGAAGAATGAGGGATTTCCACAAGAATCTACCTTCAATTCGCCATGGTATGTGTTTTGATATCATCTAGATTGACAGGAGAACATACTTTGTCCTTTGATGTATAAAAAATTCTTGTTTGGGTTTACTTGGGTCTAAAAAGATTAAACACATGTACAAATTGAATTAGATCGACATTGGTATAGAATTATTTTATCCTTGCATGGTTTGGCCACAAAGTATTTCCACACATTATGGCTAAACTGTGTGCTGACAGTGCACACCTTTTTTCTAAAAACCCACTAAAAGTACACCAAATTCTCCCCCAAATTCCCATACAACCTATAAACATATGAAAATCATCGTGGAAAGGTTACATACCAGAAATTGGGGGGGGGGGCTACAATGTCAATGAATGTAAATTTATAATAATATAGTTATATAATAACTAAATATAAATGTTATTGTTTTATATAGGATGTTAGATCGGATTTAGAGTAAGATAGAATAAAATTTATCATTTTATTTGTATCATTTTTAACTCTGTGAGACAAGTTTGTTTTTTTGACCCATCATTACTCATATACAGTGTATACACTACCCTATTTCCGTCAATTATAATGAATAAAAATCATTTAATTATAGTTTAAATATTATTTCATCGTATCCAAAAAATATTTCTCTAATTCATACATTTATATTAATATATGTGTTCTTAATCACTCATCTCTCTGTGTTGAGATACAAAATGACTTCATAATCTAAATTATTTTATGATTTGTTTCCCCACTATTTTATTTTATTTAATGGTCATTTATCATTTCATATTTAAAAATTTATCTTTTGATTCAAATAATCTACCTTAATAAATTTTTTCCATCTAAATAATATATCATTTTTTATATAATTATCATCCTTTTCGAAAAAAATTTCCCCTAATTGTCCAAATTTTCTATTTATGGTAATTTTGTAAATTATATTTTCAAATAAAATTTTGTGGTATCATATGTGACCATTATTTTTACCTTATAATCCGTTAAAATAGATGTTTTGGGTAAAATATTTTGAGGTGGGTTTTCAATATAGATATATCAAAATATTATAATAGTATTTCCATTCTTCAAATATCAAATAATTGATCTTCCATTTATCTGTTTGGATCATTTTTATATAATTTAAAATATATATTAACTGATTATAATTTTAAATATAATTTTTTCCATTCATTAATTTCAACATTTTGATAACATCATTTTGAATTAATTGTTTCAATATTAACATTCCCTCATACATGTAAATGATTTCAAAGAATTTTCCAATATATATTTTGAATCCATTATACATTTCAAGAGATTCATTATAAATTTTAATTTTGAAAATATATATTTTATCATTTTACAAAATGTTACATTTTAATGATTTCTTTTTGAATATATTGTGACTTTATATCCTACGATAATGATAAAATAGGTTTTATAAAAACTCCTTTACAGTTTATTTATCGTTTATTGATTTACATATAAAAGATATATTTATTTGGAAGTTGTTTTTTAGGAAAAAAATTCATAATTTTATTATCAAAGTAACTTTATTAGGTTCATGGGTTTTTGGAATTAGCTGATCACATACCTCAGGTGAATTTTATGGATACCATCTTGAAAGGTGGAAAAATAAATTTTTCGTTTTCATTGTTTATTAATAATTTAATGAATGATTTTTTTAAATTGGAACACATATGTATGGATTAATGATAGGTGGGGCTTAATAACTACCTTAAAAAAATTGGTAAACATTATATCTTAGGATCTTGAAAAGGTAGAAAAGAGAATTTTCTCAAACCAAATAGTACATAAGAGGAATATCTGAAGCCAAAAGTTAATCAATCGAATTATACATAGCCTAGTTTGGTGTATGGGTTACTATCCAAAGACAACTTCTAATTGAAATTATTGTTGGATAGCATTGAAAAATGATTTATACTTTTTTTTACATGGTATATTTGAATTAATTAAATTTTAAAATCCTTTTTATTATAAGCTACTTAAAAATAACGTTTTTGAAATGTTATTTTTAGAAATATATTTATCGAATGATAATGATTCCAAAAATTATTTGACGAAATTTTTTATGAAATTTACCTTTCAATGCATCTGAACACACCCCATTCTTATTTTTTGATTTCCCGTAATAGAAAAAAAGTGTAACATATAAAAATTGTTGATGGTGATATGGTGAAGATTTAGTATGGAGAAATGTTTTTTTAGAATAGTATAATATGTTCATTGTGTTGTTCATCCACAAATATTTTAAACCATATATTCTTGGGATAATGTGTTTCTTTTTATGATGTAATGTTTAAATATTGGTAATATATTAAAATCAAGATAAGTTCATCTCAATTTGTATCTAATAAAATTATTAAATAATGAAAATTTAACACTAGACTCAGGAGTTGGGTCTGTGGAAACTATGTTTTCCTTATTTCCGCTTGTTTTAGGAAAATATTATATGTTCTGAAAAAAAATATTATATACCATTAAGATATTTTAGTAAATTTTTAAATTCATTACTTCTATAGAATATATAATATATTATGTAAATATGTTATATATCTGATTAAACATTGAATATTTATTAATCTCATAAAATATTATATATCATAGTTATTTCCTCCCATTTCTGAATTTTTTTACCCGCACTTTAGGGTGAATCTTTTATCGGCATCACAATTACTAATTCGAATATAGTGAATCTAATAATTATTTTATTTAGATATATAATTACCATTTTATATAAAATACCATTTAAAATTATACAATGAAAACCTATATCATTCATAATTCATCATATATTCTCATAATATGAGAAAATATTCATAGGGGGTCTTCAATAACGTCAAAAAACATGTAATCTGAATAAATTATATTTTAAAATAATAAAATATTTTATATCAATTAAACCAAATTTCTAATTTCCTGTTTAATATTAATAAACCATTTGAGTGTTTCCATATAGATTAATTTCATTATCTAATAATGATTACATCCTCAATTATCGAATACCTATGAATAAGTACATTCACCATAGACCATTTAGTATAAAATATTCACTATCATCTCATATAACTCCTTTTTTCACCATATCATCTTCTCTAAGGGTTTTTATGTAGTGTTGAAAAAATTATACATGATATACATGGATGGATCTTAAATATCCCAAAAGGTTGTAACAGTTTCTTATTAACTATATATTAATTAATTTAGTTGTCATATTCTTATATTATATATGAATATACTATAAAAAGTTTTCCTTATATCCTAATAATTTTTTTCAATAATAGTAATGATTACTAAGAGAATCATAAAATATACTTAAAGTATGAAAACATTAAAATTAAAATAGTGATTGAATATTATCTTTCCACCACGATTTATAATTTAATGTAGCAACCACATGATATATTCAATATAAAGATTCATATTCTCTGTAAATTAGTTCGATATAGTTCTTATATATTGCATTTAACTCATGTCATTGATTCAATATAATATATTTTGAAAATCATCAAATATTAAAGTTTTTTTTTTATGGAAATTGATAATATTTTAATTTCATGTATTAGAATAAGACTCTCTTTATTATTTATAATTTAAATGTAATTATAGAATCTTGGGTAAATTCCAATACAATAAAGAAATGAATAGTTATTGATATTATTAATGATGGTTTGATAATAACATGTTTCATGTCACATAACAATTCACTGGGCTTCTCAACATCATCCAACCATAGTGTTCATTAAATTTACCTTTATGATAATCTAGATATGTCATAGGGCTGATGGGAGTCATAATTTTCCTAAAGTATAATATAAAATAAATATATTTTATCCTAGAAAAAAATTAATACAAATTCATAGTGAAGTGGATATACATAGTTATACCCACAGGGAGAGGGGAACACGGTAGAAAATTATTGGTGAATGATTGGGTTGTAAAAAATTCAATTAATTTTAGTAACCATATTAAATTAAAAAATATAAATAATAAATTAATAATTAAATATAATAAGTAATTATCATAAATTTTAGGGCTCTTAACAGAAAATAATCCTAGATTTAGCTTCTGATAGTCTTACATTATAACACCCCAATATTTTATTGTATGTTTCATCGTAAATTATTTCAAATCATTTGTAAACATTTAATGCATGAAAAAATGAGTATCTTTGAAACAACACCTAGATATATGAGATAGATATAGCCTACACATAAAATACAAAATTTTCTCTTCTATTATTGAAATTTCAAAAAACAGACATGCATGGTTGTGATTAGGGTGATATATGGAGTCTGATAGAAAGAAGTTATTTTTTGATGAATGGAAACATAACCTTATGAATAGTAATATATCCTTATGAATATTAAATTACCTTTATTAATATTAATTTTATAATTACTATTAATAATATGAAACTTATTAATGCTAACCTACCAATGAAATTATAAATAAAATTTAGGAACCTTATAAACGAAGATGAATATTTTAGTTAGGTGTTTGTATTTTTGTGAGTATTAAAATTTTAATTACAATATTTTAATTAATAATATGATTTAAATGATATTTTATTTTCATAAAATGTATTCATAATTCAATGTTTTTGTTCCTTACGATTTGTAGGATTATTTAACGAGACCTTGATTAATTATTTCAAAGTGACAGAAAATCTGTTATAAATTTTAAATTGGTATATTTAGATTAAATGATGATTTTAATAAAAAAATTAAATATATCATATTTAGAAAAATATTTTTTTAAAATTGAGTTAATTTTTATATTCTACACATTGTAATATGGCTATGCTGAATTTTTGGGATTGTTCTGAATTTCATGAATTTTTTTGAATAGGAAAATATGGTAATTACGGTATAAATGCATTATGAGATAAATAAATTATTACATTCATCATTTCTACTGTAAGAAACCATTAGTTATAACACACATGAACTTATAATTATTTTTATTCAAAATTATCCTGACTATTAATAGTCTTGATTCATAATAATAAACTACTGATTAATGTAATGAAAAAACCCACCTCTCCTACTATATATAACCCACACCTCACCCCCTCTTCCCATCTTATTGCTAAATATTTGATATATTATTATGTTCTGCCAAATACCCTTCCCAATCCCTCCCCAACATCCATGTCCTTTTGGTATAACTAAAACTCCCAAAACAAATTCCTTAACGAGATTCTCAAGGAGGAGTACTCAATAGGTAAAAATCTCATCCATTTATATTGAATTTCTTTTACAAGTTCAATTATTCTGTTTCTATATCCTAACCTCCACACATCCAAATCATATAATAATGAAATTACCTTAAATTTTTTTTAATTATATTTTTCTAATGTATTATTTCAACATCATCTTTATTTCCCCCACCTCTTATACTAAAAATGTAAACATCATCCGAGATTTGATAATTTTTCACATTCAAGGACGATGAGTTTTCAATTTCTATTAACATCTTCAATTCTATCCTGGAAAACATTTTAATGTTTGAACCAACTCATATTATATTTAATATATCATATTTAATTCTCTCTACTGATTTTGGACACATAGAATTTAATTGTTAAACAAAGTGACTTCGTGGTGATCGGAAAAAAATCAAACTAATCCAGGCTTTTATCACTAAAATTTCTTATAATTATTCATCCTATACTAAAATAATTGAACTAATTATACAATCATTTAACATTAATTTTTATCATTAATAACTCAAAACATCAATTATATTCTTAAATTTAAATTTTACACTCACTTCAATACACTTAAATAAACGAAAATATCATTAAAACAAACAAAACATGCATTAACAAATGATGAAATTGTATATATTAACCCATATAAAAGGACTTAAATGAATGTAATAAAGATAGATAAAATATAATAGATATAGATAAGGTTATTTAATTTGTAAATAATAAATCTAATTTGATTATTCTGAACATTATTATCAAATGCATAATACATTCATACATATGGTATGAGGTTTCCCATCTCACTTTTATTTCTATGAGATTTCCATTTCCTTCAACTGATTTCTTTTATGTGGTGTATATATACTTCAACATGATGTATAATATCATTATTCTATTTATAATCACGTAATTAAATGATTCATATTTTTTTTATTAATTTTTTAAATACAATTTGATTGATTACAATGTGTCGTGGGACATTGTCTCAATTTAAATTTCATTGAGACTTACTTGATATTGTGCACCTAATAATTATTATTTGTTGTATCTAATTCCCATTTGAGATCATTTTTCATTTGAAGATATAATTATGTTAAATATACATATTCTTGTGCCATTTATGTGATTATTCCTTTGTCGTATACCATTTTACATACGATGTTTATTTTGATGGCTATTTTCACTGTGGAAATGTTGTAAAGTCAGTATCCTCTACTCAAAATGGGTATTGAAAATGAATATTTTAATTCTATTAAATCTATTTATAAATAATTATTTGGACTTTCAGTGGCTGTTGGGTCCTAATATAGCTCATTGATGCATCGACGGGTCTCATTAGACATAATAATTGACAACAAACCCTTCAAGATAGTTTCTAAAAATTAATCACATGGATATCGACCCACATAATTAATCTAACTTGATGGTATTATGATTTATGTGACAGATAAATTTCATCAAAAAAATTATTATTCTATTTATACATTTTATAGTTATTACGTTCAATGAGGTTTTCACTATGAAAAAATCTATAGACACATTATAATTCATAGTTTATTGATGGCGTGTTCTTTTAATTTGTTCCTCATGCCATATTGATTATGATTCATTTATTATTGAATCATGCTCCCACTATATGTAACCCTTACTAATCATTTTATCTCACTCCATTAATGTTTTTTTCCTTCCACAGGTTATGAATATGGGATCATTTATTATGTTTTCCTGGATGCAATTTATTAGCTCTTGTTTTGTATTATGTTTTCGTTTATTTCCCCAATGTAAAATGGGATCTAGGTACGTATTTGGTTTCAAAAAAATGCTAAACTGATAGGTCCTTTGGGATTGATTCCTTTTAATTATGTTAATGTAATAAATTAATGCATCGACTTTGAGCTATTGGTTTCAGGGCGTTACAATTGCTATCAGTGGAAGTATACTATAACCCTTGGGAACTGGATTTTAAAAAATGTATATTTGGGAGAAAAAACCTAATATAGACTTTTAAGACAATAATTCGAGAACCAACCATATCAATTTTCAGGAAAGTTTACATGAAAAATTTTTACGATGAAATTTCTATCGGTGGGAAGAATATAACACCCTGTTATTTTATTGTAAGTTTCTTCATAAAGAATTTTATTCATTAGATATCATTTATTTCTTCCAACATTGAGTCTCTGTGAAACAACACCATGTTATAGAATATATATATAACCTTTCTATTAAACATAAATTATCAACCTCTATGATTTGAATTTTGAAAACTTTACATACATGGTTGTGGTCAGGGAGATATTTTGAGTTTGATAGAATTAACTTATTTTTTAGTGAATGGTAATATACCCATTGAATAGTAACATAGCCTTAGGAATATTAACATACCCATGTGAATAGTAATGATACAATTCTCAATAGTAATATGACCTTTATAAATAGTTTCATTACTAATGAAAGTATAAATATAATTTAGGCATCTAATAAATTATGGTGAATATTTTAAATAATTTTTGGTATTTTTGTGAGTAATAATTAGTTAAATATAATATTATAATTAGTAAAAAAATTAAAATACAATTCATTTTAATAAAACATATTCATAAATAAATAGATTTATTCCTTTTGATTTTTAGTATAATACCACAAGACATTGGTTAATTTCTCTACAACACAAAAAAATTGGTTATAATTTTTAAATTATAGATTTTTTATTAAATGTTTATTTTAATAAAAAAATAAAATTTCACACATTTAGAAAATTATTTTAATAAAATGGAGTTCAATTTTATATTATACACATTGAAAAATTTATTGGTTTAATTTTTTGTAATTTTCTAAAATATTTGAAATTTTGGTGAATAGTATTATAATGTAATTACTGTAAAAAACATTATGAGATAAATACACTATTACATAAACCATGGATGAAGTAAGGAACCTATTAATGAAAATCACATGAACTTGCCAATATTTTTAGTCACAAAAATCAATACTATCCATAGGCTTCACGAAAAATAATAATCTAATGATCAAAATAATGAAAAACCCCTCCTCTTCTCCATTATATAAACCAGCCCACACCCCACATCATCACATAGAACTAAATCATTGATCCTTTCCTAAATTATTCCAAATACATATCCCAATGCCCCCACCCCGGAATTTATAATACATTTTGGACTCACCAAATGTCTAAAATCAATGGCCTTAATAAGATTCTCAAGGAGGAGTACACAAGAGGTAAACCTCTCTTCCATTACCTTTTAACTTCTATTACATGTTCCATTCTATTGTTTACCGAAACTAACATCCACTATTCAAATTATGTGATAATTATAGTACCTCAAATTTAATGTAATATTATTATCCTAATGGAATATATCCTCATCATCTCTATTTCCCCCTCTTCTTTTATTTAAAAAAAACATAATCCAGTATGTGTTAATTTATAACATTCAAGGATGAAGGGTTTTAAATTTATTTTACCATCAATAATTAAGGTAATGAAAATACTTTTTTGGTTCAAAAACATAATATTATATGTAATATATCCTATTTAATTTTTTTAATCATTTTTACACATGGTATTTAATTATAAAAAAAAATTAGTTCGTGATGATCAAAAAACCATCAAAATAATCCATGAGTTTATCATTAAAAAGTTATTTATTGATTCATCCTCTACCGAAATAACAAATAAATATATATGAATATTTATCCTTTGGGATGATAATTAATAAATAATAACTTCAATTCGAGATTTCAGTTTCCATTTAACATGAAATATTATACTCTTATACAAGCAAACTGATCGTGAAAACTAATAAAACTTGAACTCCCAAATACTGAAATTAAATCTCTTAAGCTATATAATATGATATAAAGGAACATAATTAAGATATAATAATTCAATAATATATATATAAGGTTATTTATGTCATAATTAATGAATGTAATTTTATTAATCAATACATTAAAATCAAGTGGAAATTACATACAGACTTATGGTAAGGGGTTTCTCTTCTCACTTTTATTTATATGTGATTTCCATAGATCGTCAGATATTTAATGTATGTGGTGTATATATATTTACATTTGATAAATAATGTCATTATTATATTTATATTCATAGTATTTAATGATAAATTTTATGTTCATTAATTTCTGGTCATATGATTTGATTCATTGTCATGGGGTAACAGTGTTTGTCACAATATCCACTTTATTGAGACTTACCTGGTATTTTTAACCTAATATTACATATTTGGTGTTCCTACTACCCCTTTGAGAACATTTATAACTTCAATTTATAATTCTTTTAATTATCTACATTATTGTTTCATGGATATGATTATTTCCTTCATTTTATATAATTTTACATACGATGGTTATTTGGAATGCTATTTTAACCG
This sequence comes from Viscum album, assembly GCA_963277665.1. Classification (NCBI taxonomy): domain Eukaryota; kingdom Viridiplantae; phylum Streptophyta; class Magnoliopsida; order Santalales; family Viscaceae; genus Viscum; species Viscum album. The sequence goes on along the minus strand of OY728129.1, from coordinate 879,050,168 downwards.
TGGAAATGCTGATGAATCTATATTCCCTTCTCAATATGGGTATTGAAAATGAATATTATATTTTTATTAAATCTATTTATAAATACATATTTGGAATTTCGGTTATGGGAAGGGCCTACTATATCCTCTTTATGCATTGGCAGGTTTCATTATGCAAAATTGTTGGCGAAAAACCCTTAGAGTTTTCTTCCACAACAGAATAAGATGGGTATCGACCTAGAGACTCAAACTGTCATGATGGTATTATAGTTCGTGTGAAAAACTCATGATTTTAAAATAATAATCATTCACATTATTCATTATATAGTAATTACTTCCCAAGTGTATTTCACAATGAGAAAAATATATTAATACATTTCCATTATCGATTTATTAATAGTGTGTGATTTTAAATTATTCACCTTGCCATATTGATTATGATTAACATATTATTGATCTATTTATACACTATATTTAATCCTTACTAAGTATTTGAGAAATCCCCTTTCATTTTTTTCCTTCCACATGTTATGTATAAGTGATCATCTATTGATTTTTCATGGATGCAGATTATTATCTCTTGTTATGTATTATGTTTTCTTTCCTTTTCCCAATATAAAATGGGATCTATATATGTATCCTGTTTCTCCAAGACATCTAAAGTAATCACTACATCACGATTTACTCCTTGTAATCATTCCAATTAAAAAATTTAATGCACCTTCTCTTGGATATAGGGGTCTGGGAGTTACATATTTATAAGGATGGAAAGTAGTGAAAAGATCACCAATTGGTTTTGGTTAAACAAATTGGATTTGTCTATGCTGCAACTATCCCATGGCAAGGATATAGTTGGAAATATAAGTGCATTACATAGTGACTAATTTTATAATGATTCCAAGGGAATGGTTTATTGTTTTGGTCAACTAGAATTAGGATAGGATCATTCAATCACACTTCCCATGGTCATGGTTGTGAAAGAGAATGAGATAAAAATTATTATTAAACTAATCACTAGCCATATGGCAGCTGAGGTTCAATCATTCATTTAATTAGGATTATAAATGATCATTATTCTTGACCCTAAACCCTAAATAGATTATATATGTATGATATAATTGATAAAAGATAGAGAAATTATAAGAATGATGGATATTATCATTAATTGATTCAAAACACAGAAATCCACATTTGAAAAAAATGTGAAATTTTTTAAAAACAAAATTTAACAATGAAAAAATGAAAAAATTGATGAATGAATGAGAAAGGTAATTAAGGATGAAAAGAAATTATAATAAAACTAATGATAAAACCAACATTATATCGAAGCTAGAAAAAGAAAATAAAGGCGAAAATAAACATATCTACATGAAAATATTGGGTAAGAACCCTGCAACATCCTACCTATGTGTGTGCCTCAATATTAGAATAGAATGAATTACATCATTTCCAAAACCCATATAAATAATCTTGATGGTCGTACATAGATTCCACTAGGTTAAATGCCATATTTAATATCCATTTTAGGGTTCGAAATATAATCCCCATTGAAAAGATACATTTGAAATAATTTTTTTTATTGTCCCTGACACATTCACTTCATGTAAAGATAACTTGACATGCAATATTTGGGCTTTAATTGTTTCATGGTTTTCTACATGTCATGAAAAGTTCACTGGATCATCTTAGCATGTGTTATGAATTGTACATTTACACATAATGTATAAATTAGTTGACCAGTATCATTAATATCCTATGTCAAAAACTCTATTTCTTCTATCATATTCATCAATTTCCATTGTCATATAGATCCCATCAATGTATAACAGAGAAGTGTAACTATTCTACTAAATATGTCATATTATATATTTTATTTATCCAAATAAATTTATCATATAAGAATACAGAATAAATAAAATATATTCCATGATAGTCAAAAATAATAACATAATATTCAATGGATTGAAATATAAAAAAATCAATATATAAAATAAAATAAAATAATATGAAAAAACCATAAAAATAATTAATCCCAATCTAAATTTGTGCTTTAGTATTCCCTAATGTTGTAAATATATATGAATCCATTTTTCCAATATCTTATTAAAATGGATAGCTTAGGTACATTCATCCATTTATAACATATTTTATTACTTGTATTTAAAATATTAGTCATTGATAAGTATTAATCCCCTATGTGTTGGATAAAAAAATAAAAAGTATATTGTAGATTAAAATTGTTTTTAGTAATGTTCTTTTTAATCTCATTATAATCAATTGAAATAGTGCATGAATTATCTATCTTAATATAGGGACTGAATAACACATTGGATATGATCATGTGTATATATAATCATTCTTCATATTATCCTATAGTATATTATTCAAGTAATTTAATTTAAAAATATTCATTCTATAAGGACACATTATCAAATGAAAATTAACAGGTATGAAATAAAATGATAAATCAAATTCACAATCATGGGAATACTGAAAAAACACATTGATAAATACATCAAAATACTCCCAAATAAGTTTCAGATAATCAGTATTATTTTCTCCCCAACCATTTGAGGAAAATATAGTTTATTATGTGATATCACAATATATATAAATGAATTACATTCCAATTAAAATTATTAACAATTAGTTGATCAACATATAATGATTAGATGATTATGGATAATGATTAATATATCAATATATCGATATTTGATAATTCCTTACGTAATTGAATGTAGTAATTTCATAATTTCCAGTAAAATTTTACCAAGAGAGTAGATGATAGATTTCCACAAGTCAAATTCACTCCTACATTAATCAGAGAAAGGGAATATACATTATGTGCAGTCATCATACTACGAGATTGTTTCAAATGTATCCCAATATACAAAAGATTAGGCTGTAGAATAATTACTAGTCAATGAATTAATGATATGAATTAGTGAAAAAAATATTAAAACAATATTGTTCATACTTCACTAATGCGAAACAAGAATACATATCACCATTTCATTCTCTAGATTCATATTCAATTCATTTACCAAACCCAAAGCAGTATATATGCATAATTATACTATAAAATAAAATAAAATATATTAATTATTGAAAAAAATGTGTATTCCAAATTATTTATTTCTTATTAATGATTCAGTTCAATCTATGGCACCTACAGTTCAACTCATGAAACTCTTAGTTTAACTGTGGTTTATTTATATTAATAATTATTATTCCATTTTATTTATTCTAAAAATATCCCAAAATTAAAATAAACACCTCACTAATTCTAATTGATATGCTCTATGGAAAATAAATATAATTAAATTATATAAAAAAATTCCAATACAATTCCTAAAAAAACATTATATAATATTGTAAAAGGTTATAATATTTGGAGGTTAGAAACACAACAATATTATTTTAGGAAAAAACATATCTAATTTTTTAAAATTTCCTAACACTTTATTATCTTTTATGAAATAGATAATATTCGTAAAAATAATATTGGGAAATGGGAAACAATGGAAGATGCTATCATAAAATGAACTATAATGGGTAATAATTTAATTGAGTTATAAATGAGATATCAATAGATAATAAACAATTAAGGAACAAAAAATAAGATTCATTGAATGATTAAACATAAATGATTATGGAATCATAAAAGTAATAATAATATATCTTTTCCTTTATATTAAAAAACCAAATTCAATTATCACTAAGGAAAAAAGAATACCATATTATAAGAATGTGGTATTATAAATCATTAAATATGAAATATTCTGACATAAGATAAGAATGAGGCACTTATATTAACCTTGAAATTAATATCATTTTTTCATAATTGACTAGTTATCATTTCCCATGTCAAATAACCATATTGATTGAGATTGAGTACCCATATTCCTAAACCTAGTGGATTATGTATCACAATGCACATTGCAATTTAATCTTATGATATGTAATGTTTTAACAAATTAATGGAATTGATATAAAAATACACCCCATCACAACACATAATCATAAATTAAAATTTCTATAATCAACATGAAAAAAAAGACCATTATATTAAAATCATTGACTGATTGAAAAATTGAAAAATTTGTCTACAAATCATTATAATAGTGTATCCCATAAGTATGACTCATGAATCAGATCTACTGAATACCAACATATAATTACCAAAAGAATCATAACATTAATGAATTTATTTTTTGATAAACTAAATAAAATATGAATAGATGATTGATTATTCGTTTTATAAAAGAGTAAAGGAATAATATATATGATTTTTAAACATATTGGTAACATTTTAATAAAATAATGATATAATGGACTTTCAAAATCATATTCAAAATGTCACGAAAAAAATCTTGTCTCCACCGAAAATGATAACCAACTTGTCCTATGATATGCATGGAAAGGAATTCCTGATCCCCATGGTCTGGCACAAGTTCTCGAGTATCATAAAATGATAATTGGGAATGATTTACCCGTGTTTATAAACACTAAACAACAAATGAAAACAATAAAACAAATCTGTATTTTTCAATTGAAACCATATTTTACAAAGTTTCAGAACAAGATTACATGATTTTAAATAATGTAAAATGTTTATTACAAAGGTACAAAAAGAAAAATGGATATCCAAGAACCACATCAAGTCAATGGGTAATCACCCTTAGGCCATCTCCACAAAGACGCACCAAGAAGGACTTTGTCGAACCCTAACCACTGGCACTAAAACTATACCCAAACTAATGACACAAAATAAGAAAGTCTAAAATCACCAAAATGTGTATATTAAGTGTGAGACAAATCCCATTAGGACACCACTACTACAAGATTCCATGTGATAAACATTTAATGAAGAATTTCATGAATGTTTTCAAGAAAACACAAAATGATAGTTACAATTACTAAAAGATACAACAACAAAATTAAAACAGTTTTCAAGTGGGAAATAGTTAAGAATCAACACTTTTAAAATTAATGTATACACTACTAGATTATTCAGCCAACCATACTGTATGCCTATGATAAGCACAAAGTAACAAATGAATACAAGCAATAAGAAATAACCCCTAGGCACTAGCACATTGTGGGCCCCATGTACCTCATATTTCGGTGAGAGTAACCACCACAATATCTGTTCTCGTGCACAAGCCACTAGTAGGGAACATAACCATAACTTATTGGTCCCCAATTATCATAATAATAGTTTAGTTAGAGTTATAAGCTTCACTCTTTCTAAGTGAAACTCAGGCCAAACCCCACGGATTCACTAGTATACTAGTACACGTCCACCCACCTAGATACCCATGTTTTCCCCTTTTTCTCAAACAAGTTCTACCAGACAAGAAGTATTATTTTCACATGAAAATATCATTTCCACATCACATATTCATCAAACAAAACACATGTATATCCCACAAGTCGAAAATTATACTTTTTCATTCAAATGAATTTTGAAATCATACACACACCAAAATAACCCAAAACACTTTTCACATCACTTCAACACTTCAACACATACATTAAAAATTTTTATAAAAAATTTACAAGGTGATACACATCACATAACATCAAAATCATAAATGAAACATAATAGACTTTTGACCATAAAAATCATTTTTTCGTCAAACACATATTAAACAACCCGGAGACAAGTTTCACTCCAACATCACAATTTAATAAAAAAATTATGAAATTTACAAAACATTATAAAAATATATGACATATTAAAACATTAATTATCCTTTTTAAAACCCATAATAGGTGAACATATACACCAAATAGTAAATATTCACCCTTTTCCCACTTTTTTATCAAACTAATATATTTACAATTTTCATAAAAAGAACCTTTGTTGTGTAAATATTTCTTGCACACAAAACCCATTTAAAATCCCCCTTTAAGACCAAAGCCATACAAATTCCTATGAAAAATATAATCATTATCCGTATAGACATTTATAAAACCACTTTCAAGTGTTATAAAATCACTTTGAATAATACCACAAAAGATACAAATGAAAACACGCATTTTCATAAAATGCTCTCAAAAAGTATGAAAATGTTTTACAGAAAAAAATATATTAAAAAACCCTCTTTTTAGGCACACATCACACTAATACATTAGCAAACCAGAATTAGTAGGATAGAAAAGATTTTTTAAACCAATTCCAAAATTTATAAAATATTCCCAAATAATACACTATGAGTTACACATGAAAACACCCAATTTCAAGTTAGAATTCAACAATAAAATTAACCATATAACCAAATAAATCATAAATAGTATTATCACGAAACCCAACATATGAGGAATATGAAAAATGAGTAAATATAGTATGATAACTCATAAATAATTTTTTACACATGGAACCACCTACCTTTTATGTTGAAACCCTCAAAACATAGTGTGAAACATAAACTGCACCACCGCCACACCTCAAGGAAGTGAAATACAACCTAAAACCCCAATATTACAACCAAAAAGGATGAAATAAAACCCTAGTTTCTAACCTTAAATTTTGTAAATTAGGAACGTCTTGGATAAAGGAAGAAACCCTAATCACATTGAATGTACCACTAAACAAATTGAAAGAAGAATGAAGGAGACCAACTCACTTGAAGGATCTTGTAGAAATCTCCCAAAATACACTTGTATATGATTTTTAAAGCATCCAAAACTTATAGGGATGTTCGAATAAGGATAAGGATTTCATGTAGGAATTTGAATAGGGAAAAAGGAGTGATAAATGAAGGAGTCATGTAGGAAACAAATTACCTCTTCAATTCTGGCTGATTTGAGAAACCCCTTAATGTTCTAAACTAATTCGCGATGAACAAGAGCTCTAAATAGGGTGGAAAGAGGCTGGCCACGCTTCTGGGTTAATTGGTCTTGGGTGAGACTCAGAATAACTGAAAAATCCTTCCAATTGAATAGGTTATTAAAAAATCAAAACTTATTTTGAAAACTGGAAATGGGATTCCGGGAAAGCCCAATCCCATAAATAAAAACCCAAATACACATTGGTTGTGGATTTTTCAAAGCTCCAAATTTACAAGGTGGTGTTAATAGGATAGTGTAGGCCAAGTAGTAATTGGAATGGATGAAACATGTGGATAAATGAATGATTTACAAAAAATCAAAATTTATTTTTAAAGTTGAAATTGGGTTCACGGTTTCACCCAATTTATGAGAACTCACCCATTCCTCCATGAAAGCTTGGGAAACCCAAGAAACATAGCATTAATGGAAAATAAATGAAAAATAACTTTAAAATAAGTTAAAATGTGACACAAAATTAAAAAATAAAATAAAAAAATATTTGAAAATTATATATATAATTAGTTGGACAAATTTTGATGAAAAGAAGTGATTAATTTCATTAAAAGCATTAATAAAAATATAATGATAATTTTTTAGGGACTAATTTAGAGAGTTATTTAAGAATAATAATTAAAAGGATAACTCTTGATGATAAATGTTTCCATACAATGACCAATATGTCTTCCATCATATAATTACCCCAATGTTAATTGGATTTACATTTTTCCTTATCTTTAATAATATCCAAGAACAAAATATAAAAGGAAAATATTTTATTTAAATGGTCAATGTAAGAAGAAAAATTACAATTTAATTTTTATAGTGGAAGAAAGAATCATAAACACTCCTGCATTGGTGGTATTGAAAACCCAATATGTATATTATAGAATATATGTTCTTTAAATTCAATGAATTTATTGAACAATATTTATTGTGATCTAAAAAAAGTAATAAAAATTTATTTAATTGAAGCGAAATGATTAAGAGTGATATTAAATATAATAATATGGCACAATATTACTCTAATAAAGGAACAATGGTGACATGATTGTATATAATTTTTTACCATCCATCATACAGATTTATTTATTTTTTATTGTGGTTGCATATTGTTTACATAGGTCACTATAGTATATAAGAGTCCTTGGGTTTTGTGATAGGATGATGGGCGGAACAATGAGTATATAGATGGACTTTTTTTTAAATATCCCTCAACCGAACAAAAGTGACTACCAGAAATCCAATGAGAATGTGAAATATATAGGTGATAATTGTTATCACACATGAAGTATGCTGGAATAGCGATACCTATCCAGTATAAATTCATAATGAGTTCACCTAAAATGATAATCTACCCTTTTATTTAAGGAATATATTGACCATTTTAATACATAAGTTGACAACTAACAATAATTGAAAAAATATCGTAAAATGAAATTTTTAGAACAATTAAAATTAGTTTTTATAATTAAAATACTAATTGATGGATATGTATAACAATTTCACACATTTCTATTTCTAAAATGGATGAAATAATTGTCACTTGAGAGTGGGCTAGAAAATTAATCATCTAATGTAACTTTGAAATTAATTTCAATATTTCAGGATGAAATTAAAATTATAGTTTAATAATATTTTAAATAACTTAACATTAAATATGAATAATAAATTTGATGTTTAAAAGTTAAATAATAAAATATAATATAAAAATAGAATATTAATAATAAATTTAAATTTAAATTTTAAAATGGATTTTGAAAATAAACATAAAAAATAAATTTTATTTGAGTGATAAGAGTATTAAAACCATTATAAGAAAATTAACATTAATACTGCTTCCCTCTTTATTATTATAGAAAATTCATTAAATGTTAGAAAATATTAATGAAAATAATATATAAAGGATATAAATGTGTATAAACAATCTCTTTTTGTTATATAATTATCCCTCATTGTGAATTTATAAAAATCATAAAATATGGATTCAAAGATACTTAATATATAATAAAAATATATCCACATATAAGATGTAAAATAAACATATATAAAAAATAATTGAATATAGTCATTGTAGGTCATACTATGGAAGATTTCAAACCTAGATAGGTAAATATTGAATTTTTTTATTATCCAAATTAGAACATTATGAAATTCGTTATTTAATAGATTAAACAATATTGAGTTGTTGATGAGAGTTTCAAATTATGGATAGAGAAGTGAATTATGGTGAAGAAGCTACAAGAATCATTTTTCTAATACAAATATATATGTTCTTGAAATAACATTACTGAAAATTTTATTGATGTGGTATGTATTCTAAATCATTCATCCTTGATAATGAAAATAATGTTGAAAATTAAATGATGGAAAAAAAATTATATCAATGTCATTTAAAATGTAATATTGATGAACTAAAAACGGATATTAAAAAATTATTATATATATAAATGATTTATTTTAAAAAAAAATCTAATGTGATTATAGGAGTATCTAGTAGAATATTTTTGGAAAATTTTATTCCAAAAATATATATCATTTCTCTTATCGTGGAATACAATTCTATATCCATTGAGTATAATAGTGTGTGTCCTAGTTTCGATTGACACCAATATAAATTTGTGTTACACATATTTGATGTCTAAATCAATCAATATTTTTTTGTACACTAATAATGATCCATGTATACATATAATATAATATCCAATGGAACATTTAAAATATAGTATTGGTTCCACTTTACCAAATTTTCTTGTATTTCTCCTCAATATTTGTAGGTAAACTTGAATTATTTTTTTAAATAAAAGTGGTAGAGAAGGTAGGTCGAATATTAACATATCATCTATAAATGGGTGTTAAATAAAATATAAAAGGGGAGAGATTGTTGGTTCAACTGAGTGTATGTTATATTGGTTGATAAGTGATGTTTGTAAAGAGATTTCAATATGTTTAATAAGTATTGATGAAGTTACATCCATATTATTTTTAAAAAATAATTTAATGATAATGATTGTTGAAGATGTGATCCAACAAAATTTTTTAATATAAAAAAATATTATTGGATGATTATTTTTTATGGTGTTAAAAAAAGGGTATTTAAAAATAATTAAATATATACGTTTTTGATATAGATTTTTTGATGAGAATCAAATGTTGTTATGTATGTAGGGTGATTCCACCAATGGAATTACACTTCTTGGTTCCCCCTAAATGTTCCACTACAAGGTACCACTTCTATGTACTACAACTAGTTTACACTATCATGTTCTATTAATAGAGTGAAACTGTTGAGTTGTTATATAATGAAGATAAAATTTCATTCCTAAAATTTATGTTCTACCATTGAGATTCAAAAATTAGGATGATAAAATTAGTGATATACCATTAGGCTAGTACAATTTAGATAATGAAATAACCCAAGTTTCCCGGATTCGATGCCTTATTTTATTACATAGGCATATAGGAATAGGCATCCCAAAAGATAGAGTATTTTAGCATCTCTGGAAAATAGATATATACATAAGTTCTACATTACAACATGAAATGAAATATAACATTGAATCAAAATTGACTATATCCATAACTTTTTGGTTGTTTCTACATGTCATTCTTCATATAGCTCTTCATGTATGGGGAAAATAAATCATAAGAAATTGGTGTGATCCAAGACTTAGTAAGGGTAAGAAATATAGTGGAATAAATCTAAAACATTGACATTATTCATGGTAATTAACTGAAAAACATGATCCATTGAAAATGAAATTGAACACAATACGGTAGGAATAAGGGCTGAAAAATAATTCCATTATAACACATAATCATGGGTATTATAATAGTAGAATAACTAATTGACATATCCATGAATAGTTTTATAATGAGGGAATTAAAAATATGGGACATCATAACCATACTATAAAGGCCTCAGTCAAAGAACATAAATATCCATTTTGTTAAAGCCTAATACCAATACCACAGTTCAACTCATGAGAACTACCAATGCACCGAGGGGATATAGTGGGCCCCCCAGACACATTCAAATTCCAATGCATTACTCATATGAATGGTGGTAAACATAACAAATGTATACATTCATATTGAAACTAATATATGAAATGTAAATAACTTCCCTCGAATATGATGCTTAAACACTCATCACCCGATTTAAATTGGTGAATGGTTTTAAGATATCACATCGATAGTCAAAATAATAATATACCATTAAATTAAATATGATATATGATATAAAAAAATATAAATTCAAATAATACATAATAATCAACATGATTTTTTAAATAGTTGGACATTATCTGATAAAATCACCATGTAATTCTTGAGATAAATACTATTTTACTTTGAAAAGAAGAGTTCTTTGGGAAAAAAATAATCTTCTAAAACAATAAATCGATTCATAGGGTATTTTCATTGTAACGCCCCGACCCCAGTAACCCAGATTCGGCACATTATTACGTATCATTGGCATGATCACAAAAGATCACGTCTCTAAAGATCGTTTAGTTTAGTAGACTTGGAAGTACTAGATACATTTATATGGTTTATATTACATCATAAAATGGAAAAATACAACAAAATTTTTTCCAAAGACAACACTGAGACACCATAGACTATCCCTACAGGTCAGTCATAATATACTTCTTCACATCTTGGGAAAAATAAAACATAGAAAGGCTTGAGCTAAGATGATCAGTAAGGATAACAATATAGCGGAAATATTCATAAATAATCTTATGCATTTAAGACAATGTATAGAACTAAACCAAAGCCTTTTAAACATGAACTTTAGGATAATATGGCAAAGATAAAATCAAAATAATGTCATTTACTTACTCAAATGGATATTCTACTAGTCAAATAATCACATGCATTATTAATAGCCACTTTCATAATAATGTAATTCATAATGCCAGTCATTCATAACCACATAGTCAAGGCCTTGTTCCAATTCTATGAATTAGATTCTCTCAAGGCCTTGTGTCAAGAGACTAGTTTGTCTCATGAGACCTACCAATTCATTGAGGAGATATAGTGGGCTACACAAGTCATTTACTAAGTCTAATACATTCCTCATATGAAAAAGGGTTAAATATAACATAAACATTCAAATTAAAACTACCTTACGAAATGCCAATAATTTATCCATAAACCATGAATGGTGTAAAAATAACACATCCATAGTTAAACATATAACAAAACCTTAAATACAATATGGATGTTTTGTATCATAATAAATCACCTTCAAATAAGATTAAAATCCATCAAAGGATGTAGACATAGATGAAATCAAAACCCTTTTTAAAAAATTATCTTTTTCTATATTGAAATCATTTAAGAAAACATTTATTTTGTAAATATTGTTATAATCTTGTAAGGGAAGCATTGATGATGTTATAATGGTGGAAAATAGCTTCACCTTCTGTATAAGATAAGATAACATTTTTACCTTAATTATGTCGAAAATTCCATAAAGTACCATGTTTGGAAAATAATAGAATGATTCATTTACAAATATCTGATAAAATTCAAATAAGGGTATAAATGAAATTATCCCAAAGTTTATAAAATAGTAAGAATGTTTTGAAATACATTATTACGAAACATGGATGTGGTTGATAAAGATATCTCAGTTGATAATTACATATAAACAAACTCGAATAATGAAGAGATTGTGAAATTAACCCTTACCTCGTACTTTTCCTTGGACGAGGGTAGGTTAACCTCTTGTATAATGGTGAAATAATTTTTATTAAATTATACAAGAATAATACTAAATAATTTGATATCATATATTCTCTATTAAAATTGCATTGTTATTAATATCTTCGCAGCATCATAGTTTTGGGTGTTAACTGATTCGTTATCCTTTTTATGATTGGTCATGTAGGTAATATTTGTTGTTTATATGATGTATATTATTCATATTCCAAATGATATTAAGTATTTAACCAACATTTTTAATCATAAAATAAAAATTATTCTTGAATGGAAATGATGGGGAATGAATCTCATCGCGTTCGTGGAGACGTTAATCCATACGTATGCACGAGAGACAATATCATTATTAAAATAATATATAATTGGATGGTATATAATATATATAGAATAATTATCAAATTATATTTATTATTTACATCAATTAATCTTCATTATTATACCAATCCATATAATAATGTTTTGGATAACAATTACAACACGACGTGCAGACGGTAAGTCGTATGTACGCATGTATGGTGAAATGCCATTCAAAGGATGGATAGAATAATTAATATGGTTGATCCATATTTATAATAACATCACTATATATATAAGATTCAGTAGTTATTGTTTTATAATGGAAATAAAAATAAAAGTGGAAGTGGAAGAAGAAAGGAACTTCAAAGAGGTGATGAAATATTTACCTCTTCTTCGGGTTCTTCCTTTTGATTTGATCAAAAGGGATCTTTAGGTTGGATTTCTGACTATAGGATGTAATATATGATGAATTTAGGACAATTGATATAGTATTTACAAAGTTTTTGGCCAAGTGAAATGGATTTTAAGGTGTGAATTAGAGAGAAGGCGGAGTGACCTTTTATAAGAGGTGTGAGGGGACCTTAGGAAAAGAGAAAACATATTATTTTATAATAAACACATTTTCGGTTTCTAATAGCCCCAAAATGGAATATTTAAAGGATATGGTGTGTAGGGTTCAAAAACCACTCAAAAAATAGATTTTAGTTAAGTTTTGGTCACTATATTAACCTTATCTTTTAGATTTAACACTTAGTTATATAGTTTGACATTTACCATGTCTCTTTGTATTTGGATATTATATGGTTAGTAATCTAACTATATACCACCAATAAAACCCCAATTAGTTAATTAATGATACACCTACAATTATATGAGTCTTTTTTCCGAACCATAAATTTTTAGGAATAAAATATCAATTAATAAAATAATATTTGTTTTAAAAACTCTTTTATGTCATTTTTTACACTATTTGGTATCTCATATTTTATACTATGGTTTTTTGGTCGAATTATACTTAGCGAAACGAATTAGGACTTGTGTTAGGGTGATAATAATATCATTTTTACCCTTAATTACCATATTTACTTTTAACCGAGGTATATAAGAGTAAAATGTTATTATTCAACAAAAAACATTTTCATCTTACTGAACCAAATTTTACTTATTGATATCAACCATGTCTCTCAGATTATTGAAATTCAACTCACAGAAGTGGTAAAATTAAGTTTTATGTTAATTTTTAAATACTCCTAGGAGGCGGGTAAAAGATGGTAAAAAGTTATATACAATTTTTATATACCTAAAATTATTATAAACAAACTCCAATGAATTACATTGAACTTATATAAGTATTATTAATCTATTTTCCCCTAAAATAAATTTAAATAAATCAAAAAAAAATTAAATAAAAATTCAGTTTTAAACTATAATGTAGTGTTTTTCACTATTCATCAAAAAATTCACAGTTTTCAGAACAATAGAAAAAATTCATCCTAGGAAAATTTCGATATTTGGAATCCAAAAATGAATTCCATTTTGAAAGATAAAATTTTTAAAATTTCAAAATGTGGGTATTACTATTCAGAATGCCTAGTTTGATTGGTTGTGGTGTGTTAGAACTCTAAGTTGCGTACAACACAAGCTATTGTATTATTCAAAGAAAAGCATACCATAGAAGCTTAGAGTTTTACATTCTCCCATCTTTCAAATAATTTAACATTAGAAAATTTCTAGTGTATTACTGTGTAAAAATACATGAGTGTTTATTCATCATAATTTCCATGGGTTCCCACGTTGCCTCTTCCATCTTATGTTTTCTCCATAGAACTTTTACCAGAAGTGTAGTCTGTTTTCTAAGCACTTGTTCTCTTGTATCTAGATCCTTGACAGGCTCTTCGCAACCAGACAAATCGGGTGCCAATTCTAATTCCTCATAGAAGAGTACATGCGTTGGGTCAGGCATGTATTTTCTCAATAGCAATACGTGGAATATATCGTGAACCTTGGAGGGACATGGCGGCATTTCCAAACAGTAAGCTACATCCCCAATTGGTTCTAGAATTTTGAAATTTCCGATCTAACTGGGACTCAAATTACCATTTTGACCGAAATGTATAACACCCTTCCATGAATACACTTTCAAGAAAACTTGATCTCTTACCTGAAATTATAAATCCTTCCTTCGGTTATTAGCTTAGCTCTTCTACATACATTGACCTTCTTTGATGTGGGTTTGGATTACATTCACATTTTCCATCATTTACTCAAGAAGATCTAGGCCTGCAAGTTTTCTTTTACCAATATCATCACTATATGTTGGTTTGTGAAACCTATTTCCATATAAAGCTTCATATGGTGCCATATGAATACTTGAATAGAAGTTATTGTTATTGTAAAATTCTACCAAAGGTAAATATAGAACCCACATACCTTGAAAGTCAAGTGATCATGATCTCAACATGTCTTCTATGGTTTGAATAGTCCATTATGATTGTCCATGAGTATGGAGGTTGTTGGCAGTGCTAAAATGTTGTTCGGTATCTAGGGATTTCTGAAAATTTTTCCAGAATCTTGATGTAAAAAGGGGATCAAGGTAAGACAAAAACGTTAGTGGTACTCCATGAAGTCTTAAAACTCCATTAATATATAGTCTTTATAAATGTTCAAGTGGTAAATCTTCCCTTATAGCAAGAAAATGTGAAGACATGGTAATATGATCAATAATGATCCATATGGGATCATTCCTTCTAGGATCCTTTGGTAGCTCCATGACAAAGTCCATCATGATATCATCCCATTTCCACTCAGGTATGGGAAGAGGTTACATGACTCCTCCAGGATGTTGTCTTCTAACTTTCACTTATTGACAAACCAAACATTACGACACAAAATCAGCAATCTACCTCTACTTGTTGTCCCACCAAAAATGTTCCTCCAAATCACTATATATTATGGTGCTCGATGGTGTATAGAAAAATTGGAGCTACGAGAATCATCCAACAATTCTCTTTTCAGATAAGGTATATTAGGAACACATAGTCTCTTCTCAAATTTCAAAATCCCATCTTTGTATACAAAGTCAAACAATCACTTGTCATTCATATATTTAATATTCTTTTTAAATTCCTCATCATTAGACTGAGAATGTTTTATCGTTTCTAGGAAATATGGTTTGGGAATGATTTGAAAAGGCTTGATTTTTCACCTTTCATGGTTATTCCCATATCCATCTTTACTAGATCCATGAAAATAGGATCCCTTTCAACTCTCATATTGTTCAACACTCCGTGACCTTTTCTTCTCAAAGCATCTTCCACCTTATTTACCTTCCCCGGGTGAAAGTGTATAGTGCAATCATAATCCTTGAGTAGTTCAAGACATCTCCATTGCCTCATGTTGAGTTATTTCTGTGAGAAAATATACTTCAAACTCTTGTGATCAGTATAAATCTCAGATTTTTCACTATAGAGATAATTTATATTTATCTTTAAAGAAAATATTACACCTTCAAACTCAAGATCATGGGAGATAGTTTTGCTCATAAATTTTTAGCTTTCGTGATGCATAGGAAATAACCCTATCATTTTTCATAAGGACACAACCATGTCCTTTCTATGATGCATAACTATAAATATCAAACCCATAATTCCCCTATGGTAGAGTCAATATAATAGAATTGACTAATCTTCACTTAAATTATTCAAAACATTCTTCACGCTCTTTTTTCCAAACAAATTTAACCCCTTTATATGTGATATTGGTTAATGGGTTAGCCAATCAGGCTAAAATTTGGATGAAACGCTGATAATAACCTGCTAAACCAATAAAATTATGTACCTCAGTTTTACTCATTAGTGATGGACATTCTTGTATTTCCTTTGTCTTAGAAGGATCATTGGAGATTCCATCCATAGGGACCACATGGCCAATAAAAGAAATCTCCTGAATCCAGACCTCACACATGCTAAACATCCCATATAATTCATGTCTTCTAAGGGGCGTTCGGATAATGCACATGTTATTTTCATGATCTTCGTAGCTTTTGAGTATACCATGATGTCATCAATAAATACCACTACAATGTCATAAAGATATTCCTTGAAAACCCTATTCATTATATCCATGAAGAAATAGGGTTCATTAGTCAATCCAAAAGGCATTACTGTAAACTTGTAATGCCAGTACCTGGTTTGAAATATTGTTTTCGGAATGTATTCCTTATTCACACAAAAATAATGATATCTAGATCGAAGGAAAATATTTCAAAACTATTGAGCTCCATGGAGTTGGTCAAATAAATCATCAGTGCGAGGTATGGGATACTTGTTCTTTATTGTCATAACATTGATCTCCCTGTAGTCAATGCAAAACCAAATTGATCTATCATTCTTCTTAACGAAAAGAATAGGGGCTCACCCTGGAGAAAAACTAAGGAGAATAAATCCTTTATTACTCAATTCCTATAGTTGTCTATTTTGTTCTATTAATTCTACAGTGGCCATTTTATATGGGGTCTTCGATATGGGCATTGATCCATGAATTAAATCAATGGAAAATTAAATTTCTCATTCTGGAGGATGTCCAGGTAAATCCTCTGGAAACACATCAACATTTTCATTCAGAAATAGTACATCCTCTAATTAAACATTACTTTACTCACCCATAATCATTTCATTCTCTTCCTTCCCAATTATTGAATTTAGTTGATCTACTAGGGGTGGATCTAAATAAGAATTAGGTGGTGATGTTTCTGCTCTAAAGATAAGGTACTCCTTATCAACATCAAAAATTGAAACCTCCTTTTTTTACTATATATATTTTTATCATGGTCTGAAAGAAAATCCATATCGAAGATTATATAAAATTCAATCATGGGTATGATGATGAGATCAGCAGATAAAGAACATTTATATAGCCTAATAGGGACTGATTCACAAATTGTTTTTGCAATGATACTTCCCTTAGGAGTTTTTACTAACAAACCCCTTGTTAATTCAAATTGGAAATATCTAATTTTCTTATCATACTGGGATGATATGAATCAATGCGATGATCTATAATCAAATAAATCACTGGTTAAACTTGAGGAAACCATTAAATTACCTGCCCATATGTCTTTAGGAGGATCAACCTCAGCAGTAGTGATAGAATATGCTTGACCTTTATCCCTTGACATTTCTTAGGTATGTTCCTCTAATGCTTAGGACATACATTCTCATAATTCCCCCTTTCTCTACAATGGTATCATTCAACATTGATAGCCTCATTCTTCCCCTTGCATTCATGAGTTTGGTGGCCTTTTTCATCACACTTGTAATAGACTCCAATTCAATTCTGGTAAGTACCAAAGTGTTTCTTCCAACATTTATTACAAGATGGATATTCAACTTTTCCCTTCATCCCCTTATTTACATTTAGAGAGTGTTCAATAGATCTCTTACTCTCTTTCTTTTCTTTAAAGTCAAAAGACGTTGGGAATTCCTTTTCTATCTTGATAGCACATGAGACAATATCTTCGTACTATGAGAAGGATTGTGATACTAATTCTAGATAGATAAATGGTTTTAACCCATCAATGAAATGGTCAATATTTCTTCTTTGATTATGTATATAATTTGTAGCATGCCTCTCTATCGTTGAAAAGTTAGCTTCATACATTGTGACGTTCTCATCATCCTTTTTCCTCAGACTCAGAAATTTTCATTCCATATCTGCTCGATGGTCAAAAGGAAAGTATTGTTCTATGAAAAGATCTTTAAACTCCCTATATTCTATACTGGAAACTTCTTCAACTTCCTTTGTGTTTTGAATCAATGACCACCATTGATCAACATCTCCAGCGAGGAGATAAACATCCATGACAAAATTTTCCCTTTCGCTACTCCCCAAAGCATGAAATATTTTCTCTAAGGAATTTATCCACTTCTCAGCCACTAATGGATTTTTACTCCCATGAAATGTTGGTGGGTTTTTCCTCATGAAGTGGTCTAACAATGATCCTCTATGCTGTAGATTAGGGTGCTCCATACGGGTGAGGTTATTATTCATAACCTGAGTGAGTTGTCGGAGTATGGTGATTAGCAGATCAGTACCAGTTGCATCACTAACTCCATTTTAATTATCTTGAGTATGATGGAAATCCCGACATGGATTGCGTGCATTGATGCAGTTTCCATCCTTCTTCTAGGTTCCATTTCTAATAAATGGCATAAACTAGATTATTTTATGAATCAAAATTCATAATTCCAAACTTTTAAAACACTAACAGTAAATTGAAATGTTTTTGGATATAATCCTTAATCATAAAAATGATTTCATTGAGGAATTATATACTCCTAAACCCTTCATAATGGGTTGTAAAGAAAATGGGAATTATCCTAAGCAAATCCCCTGGGAGTGTCGTAACAAAGAGTACAACAAGGCCCGTTGTCATGCACCAGTTTCCATTCGAGTGTAGCTCAACATAGTGTTTTCGGGTTTTACCCCTATGTACATCTATGCCAGAGCCACCCCTACCTAATCGTATCCAGACAGGGATGTATTTCTTGGAAAACTCACAAAATCTCTACAATACCAATTTTCATGGATGTTCTTATACAAATAATCCTGAAAGTCTATCTTAGTGCTATGTGCTCTAATCAGAGTTTATCTAAATCAAGTTTCTATGGTTTGTACTAAACTTCCAATGATACCAACTGTAACGTCCCGACCCTAGTTACCCAGATTCAGTTCATTATTCTATATCATTGGCATGATCACAAAAGGTCAAGTCTCAAAAGATCGTTTAGTTTAGTAGCCTTTGAAATACTAGATACATTCATAAGGTTTATATTACCTCATAAAATAGAAAACTACAACAACATTGTTTCCATATAAAACACTGAGATCCCATATACTGTCCCTACAGGTTAGTCATAATATAATTCTTCACATCATAGGAAAAAAACAATGAAATGGGTGAGATCATATGCTCAATAAGGATAAAAATATAGTGGAAGCTTTTGTAAATATGCATAAACATTAAAGGCAATGTATAGAACTAAAAAAATCATTTAAAACATGAACTATGGAATAATATGGCGATGATAAAATCAAAATAATGTCATTTACTTACTCAAATCGCTATTCTAATAGTCGAATAATCACATGAAATATCAATAGCCACTTTCATAATGATGGAATGCATAATTACAGACTTTCATAACCACATAGTCAAATCCTTGTGAGAAGACAAAAAATAAGATTTTTTCATGTCCTTTTTCCAAGACACTAGTTTGACTCATGAGACCTAACGATGCATCGAGGAGCTATAGAGGGATCCACCTATCACTTACAAAGTCCAATACATTCCTTATATGATAAGGATTAAACATAACATAAACTTTCATATTAAAACTGGCACACGAAATGTTAATACTTTATCCATAAACGATGAATGGTGTAAAAATAACACATCCATAGTCAAACATATGAAAAAACCTTCAATATAATATGGATGTCTTGTATCATAATAAATCATCTTCAAATAATCTTAAAATCCATTAATATTTGTTGACATAGATGAAATCAATTTTTTTTAGAATTATATATATATATTTTGAAATCATTTATGAAATCATTTATTATGGAAATATTCTTATAATCTTTTACGGGAAGCTTCGACAATGTTATAATAGCGGAAAATAGTAGCACCCACTGTATAATTTAAAAAAACATTATTCCCTTAATTTTGTCGAAACTTTCATGAAGTACTTTGTTTGGAAAATGATAGAAAGATTCCTTTATAAACATATTCTAAAATTCAAAAAACAGTAGAAATGTCTTTATCGTATAGTATATAAAATATTAATAATGTTTTTAAATACATTTTTATGAATCATGGATGTGGATGATAACGAGGTCCTATTAGATAATTACATATAAACAAACTCATAAAATGAAGAGATTGTGAAATTAACCCTTACCTTGTACTTTTCCAAGATCGAGGGTAGGTAAAAATCTTTTATAATGGTGAAGTATTTGTTATTATATTATACAAGAATCATACACATTTATATGATATCATATATGATCTTTTAACAGTTCTTGGTTAATATCTTAGTAGTATCATCATTTCAGGTGTTTACTGATTTGTTTTCCATTATATGATTTTTTATGTAAGTAATGTTAGTTGTGGATATGATGTATATTATTCATATTCAGAATGTTATTAAGTCATTAAACATTATTTTTAATCATCAAATAAAAATTAGTCTTGAATGGATACGATGGGGAATGAATATCATCACATTCGTGGAGACGATAATTTGTACGTACGCCCAAGAAACAATATCATTCTTAAAATAATATATAATTGGATGGAATATCATATATAAATAATCATTATAATGTTATATTTATTATTTATATAAATTACACATCATTATTATACCCATCCAAATAATAATGTATTGAATAACAATTACACCACGACATGGAGACGGTAAGCTGTACGCAACCACGTATGGTGACATGTCATTCAAAGGATATATAGAATAATGAATATGGTTGAACCGTATTTATAATAACATCACAGTATATAAAAGATACTGGAGTTCTTATTTTATTATTGAAAAAATAAATAAAGGGTAAGTGGAAGAAGAAAGGAACATGAAAGAGATGATGAAATATTTACCTCTTCTTCAGGTTCTTCCTTTTGATTTGATAAAAAAGGCTCATTATGTTGGCTTTCTGACTAAAGGAAGGCCTCTAGGATGAAGAAGGGACAGTGGAGATAGTATTTGGGCATGGTTTGGCTTAGCCAAATTTCATTGAAGGTGTGAATTAGAGAGAAGGGAGAGTTCCCTTTTAAAGAGGGGTGAGGGGAACCTTAGGAAAATCTAGAAATGTTATCTTTTAATAAATTCATTGTCGGTTTCTAATGGCTCAAAAATAGATTATTTAAAGGATAAGGTGCGTATGGGTTGAAAACAACTAAACCAATAGTATTTAGACTGGTTTGGGTCACTATATTAACCTTATCCTATAAATATAACTATTACATAAATAGTTTGACATTTTCAATGTCTCTTGGTATTTTTATATTATATGGTTAATAATCTTACTATATACTTCCAAGTGAACCCCAAGTGGTTCACTAATGATTCAAATATCATTATATAATTCATTTGACCGATCCTTAGATTTTTTAGAAAATAATATCAATTAATAATATAATATTTGTTTCAAAAACTCTTTTATGTCAATTTTGACACTATTTGGTATTTTGTTATTGATAAATTTATTGCAGCATTATTACCTTGAAAAAATTCAAATAACCAACCATAATATGTCACTTTATCCTAGAAATTATTTTCACTCATTAAAAGTCTCAAATTACATTAATTTGGATATTTATAATAGCAATTATTTTAATATTTCATTAATTATATAATTATTGCATCATCATTCTGTCATAAATTAAATAAATTATATAAGTTATAAAATATGTAAATAAAATACCATTATGTAGGAAATATTTTAACATTTCTAATTAATATTTATAGTCTAATATATCTTATGTGTAACCCTATATTAAAATGGTTTAGTTATTAAACATTGAATTTAACACTTTTAAATCTTCTTTGAATTAAATAATAATAAATGTCCTAATCTAATCCATGTGGACCTAAAGGATCATATTTTATTCCTATGGTTGTTTTTGGTCAAATTATACTTTTCCAATAGAATTAGGACATGTGTTAGGATAATGATAATAACATTTTTACCCTTAATTACCCAATTTACTTTTAACAGTGGTAAATAAAAGTAAAAAGTTACTATTCCCAAAAAAAATTATTTTCATCTTATTGAACCACTTTTTACTTACTGATATCTTCCATTTCTCTCGGATTTTTTAAATTCAACTCACAGAAGTTGTAAGATTATCTTTTATATAAATTTGCAAATACTCCGTGGAGGTGGGTAAAATACGGTAAAAAGTTCAATAAAATTTTTATATATCTAAAATTATTATAAACTAACTCCGATGAAATAAATTGAACTTATATAGGTATTATGTATCTATATTTTCCTAAAATGAATTTAATTAATATAAATAATTATTTAAATAAAAATTCTGTTTTAAACTATAACATTGTGTTTTTCACTATTCATCAAAAATTGAATGTTTTCGGAAAAATACCAAAACTTCCACCTAAGATAATTTTTATATTCCGAATCCAAAAATGAAGTCCATTTTAAAATATAAAATTAATAAAATTTTAAAAAGAGGGTATTACTATTCATATTGGCTAATTTGATTGGTTGTGGTGTGTTAAAACTCGAAGTTGCGTACAACACATGCTATTGTTTTATTCAAAGAGAAGCATATCGTGGAAGATTGTTTGTTGAATTCATAATAAAATGAGAGATTTTATAATGATAATGGTTTGAAGAAATAGAATATAGAGTTCCCTTGAAAATATGTAGGGATTTGAGTAATTCACTTGAATCGGGATGGGATTACAGGAGGAATTTTTGAAAGATCCTTTTAAAACATATAACTACCCATAAATGGAAGTAGGTTTATGTTTTGTACACATATATATGACATAATAACATAACATATTATGAGTAAATATGAAAAAATAATTATTTAATAGAAGTAATTATAGAATAAGAATAACCCAATATAAAGTGGAGGTATTGGTAGAAAACCATTACATTAAGTCTAAAGGTGTTCCTCATTTGATATTAATGACCTGAATAATAAAATTTAGGATCATAAATTAATGATTCTAGAACAACCTATAAATTTAATTTTTATTATTATAAACTTATCAGGTTTATTCATGCACTTTTTATGGGTTAAGAGATTCAATTGCATTGGTTTGGAGTGTTTTGTTCTTTGGTTTTCATGATATGTTTACATATATTCATATATTGATAAAAATGTATAATGGGAATGGTTTTCCATAATATATAATGTATTTTATTAGTTATAACCCTTAATAATATTTTTTTATAAAAAAATTGATTATTGGGAGTGAAGATGTACCATTATATAAATATTTAATGACTATAATTTGGGTTAATTGTTGGTTTTTGATCACAACGAACTCTTTCGATTTATTAATTAATGTCACATGTATAAAATTTATTCCAAACCCATAAATAAGTAATAATTCATATATATTATATTCTATTTCAACATAAAAATAGTTTCTGGACTAGAATTAAGGACGATAATAGAAATTGAAAACCCATTGTCCATTAATGTTATAAATTAACATATCCCAGATGGTGTTTTCGTTTCCAGTAAAATCGAATGTGAAAGGATAGATGATAAAGAATTTTTTTTATAAAAACAATTCTAGTACATTAATGGTATGGTAGTCATGACAAAATTTGGTTTAATGGAGGTGAGGAAAATTAAAAAGAAAGAAAGGAACATGAAAAAAAAAGAAATGAAAAGGGTAATTTTCTTCTTGAAGTAATACTTCATGACAGCCCCTTTAGGGGATATTTTTTGGTTTTTTAATGAAAAAAAGAGTTGTTGTAAGTGGGGGTGGATCATTGGGGGTTATTTTAGATTAATTTTGAAAATTCAGAATGATTGATAGGAGTGATGAGAAGAGAGAGTGAGGGGGGTTTTGTACTATATGAGATAGGTGACTTGTGAATATCTTATTATTTATGGAATTATTTCCCTCAAGAAGACCAACAGTCTTGATTCATGTGACTGATAATATTAATAAGTTCATATCAGCTCGAACCAAGTTTTCATATATCATACATGAATCATGGAATAGTGAATTTAACGGATAATGTATATATACAGTAAATTACCATATTTTACTATACAAGAAAAATTTGTGTATCTCTGAAAAATCCCTAAAAATCACACCCACCATTTTTTATGTGTAAAATTTAAAAATGTACAAAATTTTATGAATATAATTTTCTAAATATGATTAATTTAATTTTTATAAAAATCCATTATATAATTTAAAACTAATAACTTTAAAACAACAATTCGTTTATAGAAATTTGAAAAATCAATCAAGATATCATTATTTATTAAACATAATATAACAAAATAATAATATTATTTACTATTCATAATGGTCATATTAATATTCATATGGGTATATTACAATTAACCAAAAATTATGTTTGTCTTATTAGACTCTAAATATCATACTAAACACAGATTTGTATGACAATTTCTCAAAATTGAAATCACAGAGAATGTAAAATTATTTTTACTGGAAAGGTTATAACTCAGTGTTTCATGAAATTGGTATTAAATTTATTTGTAAAATCTTGGGGTGTTAAATTATCCCCTCATTATATAAATTTCATCCTCAAAATTACCCGAATTTCACATCACAATACAATTTGGGTAGTTCTTCATCATAAGCTCTTCAGGATCCCATGTTCCCAATTCAATTTTATTATTTTAAAAAGTATCATACCAGTCGAGTCATCTGATTCCTCAACATAGGTTCTTTAGTTTCAATAATCTAGAAAGGCTTTTCATAGTACAATAGGTTAGGTTCCAAATTTATACTTTCAGAAGTGAGGACATGCATTTGATCTACATTGTACATTCTTAGTAATGATACATATAACACATTTTGTACATTAGACATTCTAGGTGGCATAACCAAAGGATATGAAATAGATCCAATTCTCTTCAGGATTTTAAAACATCCTATGCACATAGGTCTCAGTTTCCCTTTTTTCCCAAATCTTATAACACTCATCCATGGATTCACTTTTATGAAAACTTGATATCACATATTAAACTCCATATCCATCCTTTGATTATCCACATTGCTTTATTGTATGATTTGAGTATTATTGACATTTCCTTGGAATAGAATTTACCTTCACTACTATTTCCTTCACTAGCTTTGGCCCCAGTAGCTTCCTTTTACCAACTTCATCCCAACATAATGGTGTTTAACATCACTTTCCATGCAATTCTTCATATAGTTCCATTTAAATGTTGGAATGGAAATTATTATTGTAGGTATACTCCATAAAGGGTAAATACAGATCCCAAATAACTTGAATTTTATGCAAAAATGATCTCAACATGTATTCTAATGTATGGATCATCTTTTTTGATTGGCTGTAAGTTTGATGATGATTAGAAGTACTCAAACGAAGATCAGTATCCATATTATTCTAAATAAAATTCCATAATTTCTATGTAAATCTTGGATCGTGATCATACACTATTGAAATAGGTTCTCCATTTTGTCTTACAACATCATTGATATAGAGTTGATCAAGACACTCCTGTACAAAATCATCCCTTATAGTGAGAAAATGTGTATGTTTTGTATGTCGATCCATAATTAACCATATTGGAACATTTTTCATGATGTTATTTGGAAATCCAGTAAAAAAATCCATCATGATTTAATCCCATTTCTTTATAGGAATAGGTATAGGATTTAATGACTCCACTATATTGACGTAATTTGGTATTCACTTATTAACAGTCAAAAAATCTAAATTCCCAATCCTCAATTTTCTACATCTTGTTGTCCCAATAGAACTGTTTGATAAAATCATTATGCATTTTCATGAAACCATGGTGTATAGTGACATTTGATCTATGGGAATCATCCAATAAAAGTACATCATTATAACATGAAAATAAATACCACATAAAAACTCCATTTTTAACATCCATAACTCCTATATAATTTCTACAAGTCATTCATAATATACCTTTTATTGTCTAGGAAAAATGAAACATAAGATATGGGTGAAATCAAATTATTAGTAAGGGTAAGAAATATAGTGGAATATATCGTAAACACAAAAAAATCATGGAAAATAACATAAAAATACAATACATTACAAATGAACATGAACACATTATTGCAGGAATACGAGCTAAATAAATAATTCCATAATAAAACATAATCATGAGTATTATACAAGTTGAATAAACAAATGAAGTATCAATTACTAGTTTCATAATGAGCGAATGTATAATGTGGGACATCATAACCATACCATCAAGGCCTCATGCCAATATAATATATATACATTTTTATATGTCCTTGTACCAAGATGATAGTTCATCTCAAGAGACCTACTGATGCTGTCACGACCCCACCCTACCCGGGCTCGAGCCGCAACTACCCCAGGCCCGCCTCCATAGGCCAGGGGCTGGCGACTAGCGCTAAAGGCACAATAACTCGGGGAGGCCTTTGCCTAAGCACCTTTACACACACACACATAGCACACTCAATTAAAAAGTGCAGAGTAAAAGTAAAGGCAAGCAAAGAAAAGAAAAGGGAAACTGCTATATAAAACCACAGAGCGCATCGACCACTACAAGTAGAAAGTAAAAACTGAAAATAAAGGGGGGAAAACACGTGCCCAACCAAAAGTGCCACAACCAGGCAACATGTAAACAAAAGAAACTGCTGACGGGTCTCCCACCTGGAACCTGGCCACGACCGCCACACGCGGTCCAAGCTCCCAAGCTCCTAAGCTCAACTGAAGTCACGCTCCACCTGTCCGTCATCTGCAAGGGCACACCAAGTGTGGGCAAAGCCCAAGCAGGGGTGAGTACAAATATACTCAGTAGGATACCCCAAAGGCTCGAGGGAGAAAAAAAGGAGGTACCGAAGGGTGAGCAGTAGAGCGAACAGAGAAGTAGAGGAGTACAACCGAAAGTGTAGTAAGGAGTAACAGCTCAACCCATCAAGAGAAAGATAGAAGACTCGTCCTACCACAAGAAGCTGGACGCGGAAAGCACGTGGCATACCCTGCGCGTCTTCGCCTCTCTTGAAGGAGAGTATCCAAAACCCAAGGAGTGGGTACTCAAATCATTGTATATACATATATATGCTCTACCAAGAAGCTCGAACATCATCGTAAGGGGATCTCAGTCCCGTAGCTCAGCCCAAGAAAAGAGTAGCCAACAGTCCTAGACATAACCCATCATCGTCGCCCAGAAACCCGCACGTCTTCCCTAAACCGCAAGCCAAGGGGCTTAGTCACCACACCTTGATACTATCCGGTTTGGGCGGAACTGACTCGCCCGCACGGTTTTAGATCGCGTAACAAGAACGCGTCTCGGTGGGGAAAGTGCCCCTCGAACTTGAGAGTTATAGGGAAAGTCAAACTACACCTCGTCACTGCCCCGCAGTCGAGAGGTCTCCTAAAAGTCATGTTGTCACAACACTGACCCGTACAACCAAGGTTCCCGCTCCGATAATCACGGAGGAAAGCCACAGACTAGCCTAGTCGGAAGGACTGAGTCTGGAATGCTAACTGGTGTCCCACTGCCCAGCCCCGCTAGAGGGTAATTCATAACCAAATGTTGGGTGACCCACTGCCCAGCCCTGCTGGAGGGTAAACCCTAATACATCGTCAGGCGACCCACTACCCAGCCCCACTGGAGGGTAAACCATAATACATCGTCAGGCGACCCACTACCCAGCCCCGCTGGAGGGTAAACCATATTCAGATATTAGGTGACCCACTTCCCAGCCCTGTTGGAGGGTAAACCCTAATACATCATCAGGCAACCCACTGCCCAGCCCCACTGGAGGGTAGACCTGGAATAAGTCGACAGGTGACCCACTGCCCAGCCTTGCTGGAGGGTAGACCTAGAACTAGATGACGGGTGACCCACTCCCCAGCCATGCTGGAGGGTAGGCCCTAAGAGGTCGTCGGGTGACCCACATCCCAGTCTCTACTAGAGGGTAGACCCTAAGTGCATCGGGCGACCCACTGCCCAGTCTCTGCTAGAGGGTAGAACCTAAAAGTGTCGGGTGACCCACTGCCCAGTCTCTGCCGGAGGGTAGACCCTATAATCTGATTAGTAACCCACTTCTCAGCCCCACTAGAGGGTAAAACTCAGAACTTCTCTGGCCACATCCATTGGAGGGTACAACAATGGCCAATTGAACACGGAGTGGGTATCACGCGGCCACCCAACTCCAGCACAACTCACCCAAATGGGTTCAGCACCTGTTCCATCACTAGGGGCCACTGGCCCCGCTACCGGCCAATCCATCGAGAACGAAACCAGGGAGAGGCCACTCAACCCTGCTGGTCAACAACCGAGCCCCGAGCCAGGGGAAAACTCCACCCTGCTGGTCAAACAACAAGCACAGAGGGATCCTCTACGTCGCGAGAGCTCAAAGTAGGCAAAACAGAACATGGCACACATGTGGGTCCCCCATGACGTGTGGCCCCAGGTCAACCCCAACCAAGCGCACGAACATCTCAGGTACAAACCACACGTACCTCCAAGCGCTCCCATATACTCCCAGATTATACCTCGTTCCAACCCATAGGCTATCATGCACCCGGCGCCTAACTTCAACGTGAACGCGTGACGTAACAACTCCACCTCAAAGGCCCAGGCACGGCCTACCACAACTCGTGAAACATTCATATCACTCTCCCAAGAGCGCGCGATCACACACCAAGGGTCCACTACAGACAAAGTAGGGAGGTCCGCTACTGGATCACCCTCCATGCTCCACATTCAACAAGATCACGCAAGAGGCTCCGTGCAACCAAACGGATCACACCGTGGTAATCCTCGCGGAAAAACACGCGAGATCGACTACTTACTCACCTCCAACGGATACCCGACGGAAAAGTCACCAACACCGCCTCACTCCCGAACGGCGTCCTGTGATCCCGATCCTCGGCCTCGAAAACAGTCAGGCGCATCGCACCATTGCGATCCCCTCGGGAAAACACGCGGGATTGACTACTCAATCACCCAAAACAGCCACCCGGTGAAAAAGGTACTATTCACCATTGCCCGGTCGGGTGGGACCCACACCACATCTCCGAAAAAGGTCCGGCGGATTGCGCCATCGCGATGCTTTCGAAAAAACACGTCGAAAGCACTACTTTCTTGAGTAGAACGGGTATCCGGAGAAAAAGATGTGTTGCGGCGCACCGCACACGAGCGGTGCCACGTGGGACCCGCATCACGGTCCTAAAACTCCACGAACGGATCGCACCGTTGCGATCCTCTCGAAAAAGCACAAAATATGGACTACTCATTCATCCAAAACGGTCGCTCGGTGATAAAACTGGAAATCGCCGTCAACTCCCGAAACGTCCCTCGTGGGCCCCGCACCATCGTGCCAAATTAGGGCGGGCTGATTGCACCACTGCAATCCCCTCTGAAAAACACCCAGAAACGACTGCTCTCCTGCCCCGAACGGACACCCGGTTAAAAAGTCACTAGCAGCTGCACGCAGCTAAAAAGACGGGCTGTGGGGCCCGTGCCTCAACCCCAGCCTCAATGCCTGGAACCGCACTGGAAACCTCCGCCTCAGTGCCAGGGTCACAATTCCGCTGACGGCGCTCAAAACGGATGTCGGACGCGTCCACGCCGTCCTTAACAAAATTTTTCAGAAGAAACGCTCGTCCACATAAGGACATGTCGCACCTCCGTGACCACACGTTTCGGGAATTAAAAAATTCTAGAAACCATCTCAAAAACTCCGTCTTGACGCAAGCTCCGCGCTGCCGCAGACGGTGCGCAAAATGGACGCCCGTAGCCCGAAATACGGGCGTCCGAAGGCTGAGGGGCAAGCCCCTTGGGCCGGACCGGCCCGGCCCGGCCGGTCCGCCCTGCTTGGGCCGGCCCGCGCCGGCTGGCCCGCCGGACCGCGGCCCCGCCGCTGGGCCCGGTCCTGTCGAGTCGTGGGTCGCCACTCTGAGGCCAGCTCCCCTTCACACCCGCGCGCCCGGCGGGCGGGATTGCCACCGACCGGCCACGAGGGCCGGTCGCACTCCCCAGACAACGACCTGCAAAGCGCATGTCGTTGTCGCGCCACACGGGGCCGCCGCCCTGCGCCCCCCCCCCCCCCCCCCTCTCGATCTCACCGGCGCCACCGGCCGCCGCCGCTGCGCCCAGCGCCGCGCCGCCTTCTGAAGCCGCGGCCGCTGCGCCGCTTGCCCGGAGCCGTAGCCGCCGCCCTGCGCCGCCGTCCGCCGCCTTCGGCCCTCGCCGGAGCGCCCTGCCGACTGCCGGAAACCGCAAAACCACCCCCATCTTCGCCGGGCCGCTGCGGATGCCACGAAGCTCCGATTTCACTTCCGAAAGGTGCGTCGGAAATCTTGGATCGAGCTCTACTAATCTATGGGCTTTGGTCGAAGATCGGGCGGCAATTCTATGGTATGAATCGGGCTCAAAGAATGTGGGAATTTAAAAACGAAAACGAAATAAATCCTACCTCGTGGGGCTTTTCCCGACGCTTCCCGCGCGATCCGCCCCACACCGTTGCCTCGCTGGAGTTGGCTCGCCGAAGCTCGCCTCACTAGAGCTCTCCGGAATGGAGGAGGGAAGGGGAGAGGGTGAAGAAGAAGAAGAAGAAGGGGGGGGGGTGCTTTTAAGTAATAACACTTAAACACCCCCGCCCGGCACGCCCCCGACCCCGCTCTCGAAGCAGACAAAAAGGAGGGCGCCCCTGGGGTAAACACAACGCCCCGAGCACAACGGCGGTCTCAGAATTTTATTCCTAGACGCCGTTCAAATGTTATTAAACATAGCGCCTGAGGCCGCCAAATTACGAAAATGCCCCTGGGGCCATTTTTCACAAACGACCTACGCCCGCGAAACTTGTACCCCTCCTAGGATAAAAGGCACGCTCCGAACTCAACGGTGCCCTCGGTATTCCAATCCGAGCCACCGTTTAAGAGATACTAGCATTTCTCCATTAAAATAATTAATTAATTAATTAATTAATCCGTTTAACGTTCCAGAAGCGGGCGAGGGGTCCAAACATCCCGCGCCGACAAGTTTTATGTTGTTCCTAGGGTAAACACCCCATTCCGGACCCATCCGTACACTCAGATCCCTGCTCCGGAACTCAGTTTAGGAGTTATCGCATTTATTTAGCGTTTCCAGTGTGAACGCACTGAAAATTTAATTCTGGCCACTCCGGGGCTCGGAATCGCACGCCGTCTGAAGGCACTGCTCTGGAATATTATCAAGAATATTCCAAAGTCTTTCTCATCAAAACAGGGTTCTTAAATCATTTCCTCCTTCAAGATTTTAATCCTCGAAAAGCAAAACTAGGGAGGAACACAGGGTACTAAGCCCACACCTGGATTTCCCATACCCAGAAGAACTGACGCACAGCTCTGTGCCACACACACAGACCAAAGGATTGATCTGTTCACGCGAGGTCGGCCCTTGCCGATGTCGTGCACCCACTCCAAACTTTGGAACTAGGGAAAGGCGGTAGGGTACATCGCCATCCCTTTGCACGGTCTCAAACGACCCGAAGGCCCTCGGGGGTAGATCATCTCCCCAGTCAAACCTCTACATCGCATGTCACGACTGGAATCACCGCCCGCACCTGGAACAAGGCCCGGTGATTCCCTCCTTTAGAATATCCATATAGTGAAACACCCAAGGATATCTAGTCACGCTAGAGGCTCCACAGTCGATGCTCTCTTACACGCTCAACAGGCGATGGAGTCATCACCATCGACTAAAGGAAAAGGTCTCACGCCTTTTTCCTTACCAACACAGGGTTACACCCGACACCCTGCGTCACCCTGGTAACACCTCAAACAAGGAGTAGAGAAAAACGCCTTTCACACGCAGAGCCTATCAATTCTACTGCAAGAAGTAGAAGAGTCGCAAGGGGTACCTCTCACCATCCCATGATCTGCAGGATAGTAGACATCCAAATCTCGCCGCTACTCGCGGTCCCAACCGTCAGCTCCCGGAGCCTGACGTGGACTGCCTAGTGGTGATGGGGAGATCTCGTAATGTCGTCCCCCACCTCCAGCTCCTCCCGCTCCTCTGCTAGCACCACCTCTCTTGGTACCACTCCGATCACGGTGCTGCCTCCGTCGTGGTGGTGTATCTGCTGCCTGCCCGAAACTCTCAGCAACTCCGGTCAGGAAGTCTCATTCCAAGTGACCTCGCCTATCACAAGCATAGCATCGGCGCTCTCTGGGCTGCCCTGGTGTCC
The DNA here is from genome assembly GCA_963277665.1 of Viscum album. Lineage (NCBI taxonomy): Eukaryota > Viridiplantae > Streptophyta > Magnoliopsida > Santalales > Viscaceae > Viscum > Viscum album. Next base: position 879,017,349 of record OY728129.1, on the reverse strand, counting down.
TCCGGCGCTACTGTGGTGTACAACCACGTCCCGGGATCCACTCATGGAAGGCCATCCTCAGCTGAGGCACTGTGCCTTTTTGCCACAGTGGTATACGACCATGTCTCCAAAACTGGCTGTGGGAAGGCCTCCTGCATCGAGGTCCTATCCTCCGGCTCCTGCTAGCTACGACAGAAGTCCCGGCTCCAATGTGCCCACTGCCACTACCAACCGTAAAACATGACAGGAAGCCCTCTGTCACCAGCGCCTTCTCTAGCACCCTGACATATGTGGAAATTCCTAAGGGTACTAAGAAAGCACGAATCTCTCCGCGGAGACCCTGCCCAAACTTCCGCGCTCGGAAGTTGTCGTCATGGAGCAAGTTCGGGTAAAAGCGTGCACGGTCTGCAAAACTAGCCGCGTACTCAGCCACCGTCATCCCTCCCTGCTGAAACTGCAGGAGCTCCTGAATCCGAACGGAGTGCAAGCAGGAGGGGAAAAACTCCTCACGGAGCAACAACTGAAAGTCATCCAACAAAAAAGATGACTCGTCAGGAACTAAGTCACCAGACTCCACCAAAACCAAGCTGCTCCACGAAAAGGGGTGGCTGCCAAAGCCACTCTTTGATCTGTTGGTGTCTGAACAAGCCTGAAAAGACTATCCACTACCTCTAGCCAACCCTCTGCTGCCTGAGGGTCTGGCTCACCACTGAACCTCAGCGGTCTCTGCTGCTGGAACTCACGGAGCGCGCTCAACTTGCACTCACGCTTAGCCTGCTTTGCTGAAACTGTCTAATTCTCAACAGGTGGGGGTGCTTCTACCCGTCCACCCGGAGAAAGGGCTCACACGATGGGTCCTGGACTGTGGCCGCATAGCTCCTAGGGTCGTCTTCACGAACCAAAGCTGGTATCCTGGCTGGCTGTCCTCGCGGAGACATCCTGAATATTATCAAGGACTTCCGCGGTCAGATGATCATATATGTATATACAAATACAACAACAACGATGGGGAGCTGACTCAAGAAGGATGGTCAAAGACTCGATCCTTTGTAATGCACAAAAAAATTTCCCTGCAACAAGTGTCTCAGCATGAGTAGTCGACAAGCGGGTTATCAAGGTCCTGGTGAATGGATACGTTGGCCGCCACACCATCACTGGACTCCCTGGCCTGAGAGATGCTCTCGAGACACGTTAACACTATTTCCCTATATCCCAACCAATTCCGCTTTTAGGGACGTCCGAACAACATCCCAAGGAACGAACCACCTTTGATACCACTTTGTCACGACCCGACCCTACCCAGGCTCGAGCCACAACTACCTCAGGCCCGCCTCTATAGGCCAGGGGCTGGCGACTAGTGCTGAAGGCACAATAACTCGGGGAGGCCTTTGCCTAAGCACCTGTACACACACGCAACACACTCAATGAAAAAGTGCAGAGTAAAAGTAAAGGAAAGAAAAGAAAAGAAAAGTGAAACTGCTATATAAAACCACAGAGTGCATCGACCACTACAAGTAAAAAGTAAAAACTGAAAGGAAAAGGGGCAAAACACGCGCCCAACCAAACGTTCCACAACTCGGCAACAGGTAAACAAAAGAAACTGCTGATGGGTCTCCCACCAGGAACCCGACCATGACCGACGCACGTGGTCCAAGCTCCCAAGCTCCTACGCTCCACTGAAGTCACGCTCCACCTGTCCATCATCTGCAAGGGCACACCAAGTGCGGACAAAGCCCAAGAAGGGGTGAGTATAAAAATACTCATTAGGATACCCCGAAGGCTCGTGGAAGCAACAAAGGAGGTACCTAAGGGTGAGCAGTAGAGAGAACAGAAAAGTAGAGGAGTACAACCGAAAGCGCGGTAAGGAGTAACACCTCAACCCATCAAGAGAAAGATAGAAGACTCGTCCTACCACAAGAAACTGGATGCAGAATGCCTGTGGCATACCCCGCGCGTCTTCATCTCTCATGAAGGGGAGTAGCCAAAACCCAAGGAGTGGGTACTCAAATCATGGTATATACATATATATGCTCTGCCAAGAAGCCCGAACATCGTCGTAAGGGGATCTCCGTCCCGTAGCTCAGCCCATGAAAAGAGTAGCCAACAGTCCCAGACATAACCCATCATCGTCGCCCAGCAACCCGCACGTCTGCCCTGAACCGCACGCCAAGGGGCTCAGTCCCCACACCATGATACTATCTGCTTTGGGCAGCACTGACTCGCCCGCAGGGTTTTAGATCGCGTCACAAGAACGCGTCTCGGTGGGGAAAGTTCCCCTCGAACGTGAGAGTTATAGGGAAAGTCAAACTACACCTCGTCACTGCCCCGCAGTCGAGAGGTCTCCTCAAAGTAAAGCTGTCACAACACTGACCCGTACAAACAAGGTTCCCACTCTGGTAATCACGGAGGAATGCCACATACTAGCCTAGTCGGAAGGACTGAGTCTGGAATGAAAACTGGTATCCCACTGCCCAGCCCCACTAGAGGGTAATTCATAACCAAATGTCGGGTGACCCACTTCCCATCTCTACTGGAGGGTAAACCCTAATACATCGTCAGGCGACCCACTACCCAGCCCCGCTGGAGGGTAAACCATAATACATCGTCAGGCGACCCACTACCCAACCCCGCTGGAGGGTAAACCAAATTCAGATATCGGGTGACCCACTTCCCAAACCTGCTGGAGGGTAAACCCTAATACATCATCAGGCAACCCACTGCCCAGCCCCGCTGGGGGGTAGACCTGGAATAAGTCGACAGGTGACCCACTGCCTAGCCTTGCTGGAGGGTAGACCTGGAACTAGATGACGGGAGACCCACTACCTAGCCATGTTGGAGGGTAGGCCCTAAGAGATCTTCGGGTGACCCACTGCCCAGTCTCTGCTGGAGGGTAGACCCTAAGTGCATCGGGCAACCCACTGCCCAGTCTCTGCTGGAGGGTAGACCCTAAAACTGTCGGATGACCCACTTCCCAATCTCTGCCGGATGGTAGACCCTAAAATCCGATGAGTAACCCACTGACAAGCCCCGGTGGAGGGTAAAACTCAAAACTGCTCTAGCCACATCCACTGGAGAGTACAACACTGGCCAACTGAACACGGTGTGGGCATCACGTGACCACCCAACTCCAGCACAACTCACCCAAAGGGGTTCAGCACCTGTTCCATCACTAGGTGCCACTGGCCCCTCTACCGGCCAATCCATCCAGAACGAAACCAGGGGGAGTCCACTCAACCCTGCTAGTCAACAACTGAGCACTGAGCCAGGGGAAAACTCCACCCTGGTGGTCAAACAACGAGCACAAAGTGATCCTCTATGTCGCGAGAGCTCAAAGTACGCAAAGCAGAACACGACACGCACGTGGGGCCCACACGACGTGTGGCCCCGGGTCAACACCAAACAAGCGCACGAACATCTCAGGTACAAACCACACGTACCTCCTAGCGCTCCCGTATACTCCCAGAGTATACCTCGTTCCAGCCCATAGGCTATCATGCACCCGGCACCCAACGTCAACGCGAAGGCATGACGTAACAAGTCCACCTCAAAGGCCAAGGCACGGCCAACCACAACTCGTGAAACATTCATATCACTCTCCCAAGAGCGTGCGATCACACGCCAAGGGTCCGCTACCGACAAAGTAGGGTGGACCGCTACTAGAGCACCCTTCATGCTCCACATTCAACAAGATCATGCAAGAGGCTCCGCACAACCAAACGGATCAGAACGTGGTAATCCTCACGAAAAAACACGCGATATCGACTACTTACTCGCCTCCAACGGATACCCGATGGAAAAGTCACCAACACTACCTCACGCCCGAACGGCGTCCCGTGATCCCGAGCCTCGGCCCCGAAAACAGTCGGGTGCATCGTACCATTGCGATCCCCTCGAGGAAAACAGACGGGATTGACTACTCAATCACCCAAAACGGTCACCCGGTGAAAAGGTACTATTCACCATAGCCCGGTTGGGTGGGACCCACACCACATCTCCGAAAAAGGTCGGGCGGACTGCGCCATCACGATGCTCTCGAAAAAAAACGTCGAAAGCACTACTCGCTTGAGTAGAACGGGTATCCGGAGAAAAAGATGCGTTGCGGCACACCGCACACGAGCGGTGCCACATGGGACCTGCATCCCGGTCCCGAAACTCCACGAACGGATCGCACCGTTGCGATCCTCTCGAAAAATCACACAAGATGGACTACTGATTCGTCCAAAACAGTCGCCCGGTGATAAAACTGGAAATCACCGTCAACTCCCGAAACGGCCCTCGTGGGCCCTGCACCATCGTGCCGAAATAGGGCGGCGGATTTCACCACTGCAATCTCCTCGAAAAAACATCCAGAAATGACCGCTCGCACGCCCCGAACGGACGCCCGGTGAAAAAGTCGCTAGCAGTTGCACGCAGCTCAAAAGACGGGTTGTGGGGCCCGTGCCTCAACTCCAGCCTCAATGCCTGGAACCGCACTAGAAACCTCCACCTCAGTTCCAGGGTCACAACACCGCTGATGGCGCTCAAAACGGATGTCGGACGCGTCCGCGCCGTCCATAACAAGATTTTCCGGAAGAAACGCTCGTCCACTTAAGGACACGTCGCGCCTCTGCGACACCACATTTCGGGAATTAAAAAATTCCCAAAACCATCTCAAAACCTCTGTCTTGACGCAAGCTCCGCGCTGCTGCAGACGGTGCGCAAAACGGATGCTTGTAGCCCGAAATACGGGTGTCCGAAGGCTGAGGGGCAAGCCCCTTGGGCCGGACCGGCCCGGCCCGGCCGGTCCACCCTGCTTGGGCCGGCCCGCGCCGGCCGGCCCGCCGGACCGCGGCCCAGCCGCTGGGCCCAGTCCGGCCGAGCCGCGGGCCGCCCCTCTGTAGCCCGCTCCCCTTCACACCTGCGCGCCCGGCGCGCGAGATTGCCACCGACCGGCCACGAGGGCCGGTCGCACTCCCCACACAACGACCTGCAAAGCGCGGGTCGTTGTCGCGCCGCACGGGGCCGCCGCCCCGCCCCCCCCCCCCACCCCCCCCCCCCCCCCCCCTCTTGATCTCGCCGGCGCCCTGCCGGCGCCTCCGGCCGCCGCCGCCGTGCCGCCTTCCGAAGCAGCGGCCACCGCGCCGCCTGCCCGGAGCCGAAGCCGCCGCACTGTGCCGCCGTCTGCCGCCTTGGGCACTCGCCGGAGCGCCCTGCCGACCGCCGGAAACCGCAAAACCACCCCCATCTTCGCTGGGCCGCTGTGGACGCCTCAGAGCTCCGATTTCTCATCCGAAAGGTGCGTCGGAAATCTCGGATCGAGCTCCACTAATCTATGGGCTTTTTTCGAAGATCGGGCGGCAATTCGATGGTATAAATCGGGCTCAAAGAATGCGGGAATTTAAAAACGAAAACGAAATAAATCCTACCTCGTGGGGATTTGCCCGACGCTTCCCGCGCGATCCGCCCCGCGACGCTGCCTCGCCGGAGTTGGCTCGCAGGAGCTCGCCTCGCCGGAGCTCACCAGAATGGAGGAGGTAAGGGGAGAGGGTGAAGAAGAAGAAGAAGAAGAAGAAGAAGGGGGGTGGGGGTGCGTTTAAGTAATAACACTTAAACACCCCTGCCCTGCACGCCCCAGACCCCGCTCTCGAAGCAGACAAAAAGGAGGGCGCCCCTGGGGTAAACACAACGCTCCGAGCACAACGGAGGTCTCAGAATTTTATTCCGAGACCCCATTCAAAAGTTATTAAACTTAGCGCCCGAGGCCGCCAAATTACGAAAGCGCCCCTGGGGCCATTTTTCACAAACGGCATGCGCCCGCGAAACTTGTACCCCTCCTAGGGTAAACGGCACGCTCCGAATTCAACGGTGCCCTCAGTTTTCCAATCATAGCCACCGTTTAATAGATACTAGCATTTCACCATTAAACGAATTAATTAATTAATTAATTAATCTGTTTAACGTTCCAGAAGCGGGCGAGGGGTCCAAACATCCTGCGCCGACACATTTTATGTCATTCCTAGTGTAAACACCCCATTACAGACCCATTCGTACACTCGGATCCCTGATCCGGAACACCGTTTATGAGTTATCGGATTTATTTAGCGTTTCTAGTGTGAACGCACTGAAAATTTAATTCCGGCCACTCCGGGGCTCGGAATCGCACGCCGTTTGAAGGCACTGCTCTGGAATATAATCAAGAATATTCCAAAGTATTTCTCACCAAAAACCGAGTTCTTACAGATTCCCTGAGGGGGTATAGAAGGCCCCACTAAACACATACTATGTCCAATACATTCCTTATATTAACATGGATAAACATAAAAAACATATTCATTCATATTTAAACTAATATATGAAATATAAATACCATTCCCTATACATTAAGCATAAAGTCTAACCATTCAGAGTAAAGTGGTGAATGATTTTAAGATAGAACATACATAGTAAAAATAATAACGAAAAATAAAATTATATATGGTAGTTTAATCATAAAATATTATTCCCAGTAATACATAATAATTAATAAAATTATTTAAATAAGTGAATATTGCCTTATAAAATAATCAAGTAATTATTCAGATAAATACTCATTAACTTCAAAAAGAAGAGCTCATTTGTAAAAAAAATCAATAATACTAGAATTGAATTGTGATAGTATATTCATAATAAATTGAGGGATTTTATAAAGATAGTTTTTTCCAAAAAAAATATTATAGAGTTCCCTTGATAACAAGAATGAATTTGATTAATTCCCTTCAATCGCATTGTTATATCTAGAATAAATTTTCAACGATAATTTTATGAAATATTACTCTCATAAATGGAAGTAGGATTACAGTTTGTAAACATATATAGAACATTAAAATATAATATATGAGTATTAAATATTAATAAATAAGAATTTAATTGATGTAACTATAGATTAACAGTAACACGAATGAAAGTGGAGGTTCAGGGAGAAAACCCATACCTTATATCTGATGGTGTTCATAAATAGATCTTAATGACCTGAATAGTCAAATTTAGGTTCAAAAAGTAATAATTCCATAACTTTCTGTATATTTAATTGATTTATGATAAATTTATTAGGTTCATTCAGGCCCTTTTGATGTGTTAATAGACTCAATTCCATTGTTTAGGAGTATTTTCTTCCTTGGTTTTCTTCCTTGGGATTATATTTGATAAAATATTAGAAGAGGCAAAAAATATTAATAAGTGTATGTTAGTTCTCACCATGTGTTCTTACGTCAGCCATGATCCTAAGAACAGTGAATTTAACCTATAATTTATATATACAGTAAATTACTTTATTTTACTATTCATCAAAAATTCGAGTATCTAATAAAAATCCCAAAAATCCCCCTAACCATTTATCAACATGTAAACATAAAAAGTGAAAATCATTTTTTTTAATTAAATTTCTAAATATGATTAATTTAATTTTTAAATATAATAATTATTTATTCAAAAAATAATAACTTTGACACAATATTTCGTTTATATCACTTTGAAAAATTAACTAAGATGTCATTATCTTATAACCGTATGACAATAAAAGAATAATATGATTTAATATTCATAGGGTTCAAATCAGTATTCATATTACAATTCATATGTTTATATTAATATTCACCAAAAAGTAATTTTTTATTATTAAAATATAAATATCATACTGAACGCAAGTATGTATGATAGTTTTTCAAAATTCAAATCAATGAGGTAGTAGAATTATGTTTACTAAAAAAGTAACAAATTAATGTTTCATAAAATTATTATTAAATTTTTATTGAAAATCTTGGGTTGTAACATTATCTATTATTTACAAAAATTTTAGTATTGAAATTAGCAGAATGTTGCCTCACAAAAATATTTTGGTATTTGTTCATCATAAGCTCCTTAGACTCCAACATTTCCTCTCTGATTTTATAATATTTACAATGTATCTTTACTAGTCAAGTATTTTGATTCCTCGACATTTATTATTTTGTGTCAAGAATCTGGAAATTCTCTTCGTAGTAAGATAGGTCAGGTTCCAATTCTATACCTTCAAAAGTGAGAACATGTGTTGGGTCTTCCATGTACATTCTCAGCAATGAGACATGGAAGACATTGTGTACATTAGACATGCTAGGTGGGAAAGCCAAATGATATGGACCAACTATAATTCTCTTCAAAATTTAAAAAGGTCCTATGTATCTAGGGTTCACTTTCTCATTCTTCTCAAACCATATAACGCTCTTTCATAGAGATACTTCTATGAAAGCATGATCTCCCACTTAAAACATCAAATCATTCCTTTGATTATAAGCATAGATTTTTTATGATTTGTGTTTCTCTTACATTCCTTTTAATAGTATTTATCTTTGTTGTTGATTCCTCCACAATATTTGGTCCCACTACCTTCCTTCACCAACTTCATCCCAATATGTTGGTGTACGATATCCCTTTATTTACAGTGCTTCATATAGTTCCATTTAAATACTACAATGGAATCTGTTATTGTAGGTAAACTCTAAAATGGGTAAATACTAATCCAATATTCCTTTAAATTCTAGACATGATGGTATCAACATGTCTTGAAATGTTTTGATCATCCTTTATGATTTCCCTTTAGTATGAGGATGATTAGATGTACTCAAATGAATATCAGTATCCCATGTACTTTGAATATTATTCATTAAATTTTATGTAAATAAAAGATCGTGATTAGACACTACAGAATGTGGTGCTCTGTAAAGTCGTAAAACGTCATAGATATATAGTAGTTCTTGTTGTTTTATTTGAAAATCCACCTTATAGCGAGGAAATGTAAAAATTTTGTAAGTCAATCCACAATAATTCATATTGCATCATTCTTTCATGTAGTGTTAATTATTCTAGATACAAAATACATTGTTATGTCCTCCAATTTATATATAGGAATACGTAGATATTTCATTAATCCTATAGGATATAGTTGTTCGGACATCACATTTTGACAGACTAAACATATTGATACATAATCATAAATTTCCAGCATCATGTTTTCCCAGTAGGAATATTCTTTTAAATCTATATACATTATAGTGTTATTATATTGTATTGAGAAACTTTACAATTTGCATAATCTATTAACTCCCTTTTTAGATCAGGTATAGAAGGAATACATATACCCTCCTATAAGTTCAGAATTCCATCTTCATTTATGAAGTCAGCCAACATTACCTCTTTCACAGATTTAATTTTCTTCTATAGGTTCTCATCATCGTGCTGAGAGATTTTGATCTTTTTTAATAATGATTATTGTCCGACCAAATAATCAATTAGTGATGTTTTAACTTATATAATAATTCCAATATTAATATTCACTAGATCTATAATCAAAAGATCCCTTTTAATCCTCATTTTTTTAAAGTCCATGATCTTTCCTGCTCAATGCATCAGCTACCTTTTTTGACTTTCCTAGATGGTAGTGTATGAAAAAAAAACAAAATCACTAAGTAGTTCAAGCCATCTACTTTGCCTAATGTTCAGTTATATTTGTGATAAGATATACTTTACACTCTTTTAATATGTATATATCTCAAATATTTTACAATAGAGATAGTGTCTCTATATTTTTAGAGAATATATCACAACAGCGAACTCAAGATCATGAGTAGGATAGTTTTGTTCATTAATTTTTAGTTGCCTGGTTTCATATCCAAAAACACTATCATTTATTGAAAGGACCCAACCAATTACATTCAATGATGCATCAATATAGATCACAAACCCATCAATCCATGATTGTAGAGTTAGGATCATATAATTCACTAATATCTTCATAAATACAACAAAACATTCCTCGCATTATTTTAACCATACCAACATAACCCCTTTATGAATTATCTTGGTCATTCAGTTGGCTAAACGAGTGATGTTATGAACAATATATCGATAATAACTTACTAAAACAGTAAAAATATGTACCTCAGTTATGTTCATTGAAGTAGGCCAATCTTGAAAAACCATTGTCTTCAACGGATCAACAAATATTCCAAACTTAAAGACAATGTGGCCAAGAATAAATACTAATCGATGCCAAAATTAACACATTGTAAACATCCCATAAGATTTATTTCTTCTAATGTTATTCAGAATAAGGATCGAGTGATTTTCCTGATCTTTATAGTTTTTGGATTTCACAAAGTTATCATCAATAAATACCACCGAAAAGTCATAAATATACTTATTGTAAAATATATTCATTATATCCATTATAACAAAGGATTCATTTGTTAGTGTAAAAGGTATTACTATAAACTCGTAATGCCCATACATGGATCGAAATAATTTCTTTGGAATGTCCTACTTCGTTAGTAGAAACTAATGATATCCATATCGAAAGTCAATCTTTGAAAAATATCGGGACCCATGAGGATGATCAAATAAATCATAAATGTGATGTTTTGGATACTAATACATTTTTATTATAGAATTTATCTCTATATAGTCAATGCACTACCTCAAAGATCCATCTTTATTCTTGATGAAAAGAACTAGGGATTCCCATGGAGAGACATTAGGGATCACAAGTCCTTTATCACTCAATTCCTATAGTTGTTTCTTCAATTCCACTAGCTCCGTGGGGGCCATTCAATAAGTGGTATTTGATATAGACCTTTAATCCCGAATTAAGTCATTTGAAAACTCATTTTCCATCTCTGGAGGATGGTTAAGTAAATCCTTTGGAAAGAAATCAACATATTCATTCACAATAGGTAGGTCCTATTTTGGAAAAATCATTCTTAACCTATAGTTATTGCACTACCTTCCTACACAATAATTGAATTCAATAGAGATATTGGGGGTGGATCTAAATGAGAATGAGATGGTCCTGATTCTTCCCAAAGGAAAAGGGATTCCCACTCAACCTCATAAATTGTATCCTCCCCCTTATTGCAATAAATATTAATATCACGGTTCGAAAGCAAATCCATATCAAGGATTATATCAAATTCCATCATGGTTATGATACTAAAATAAGAAGATAAAGAATTTTTATATTCCATAATGGTGACTTCCTGACATAATTTTTTTTCAATGATACTTCCCTTTGGTGTTTTGACTGACAACTGTATTATTAAATAAAATTGTAAATATCTAATTTTCAAGGAAAACTAGGAAGATAATAAATACTATGAAGATTCCAAATCAAATAAGGCATTGGATATTTTTGAGTAAATGATTAATGTACCTGACACCACAACATTAGGAACAAAAAATTCTATAGTTTTGACCGCATAAACATGAACATGATCCCTAGGCCTTATTTAGGGAAAATTTCCTAAAATCATAGGTCATTAATGTTCATAATTTATCATCTCATTAAAAATATATAATTGATCGTTGGTAGCATTTTAATCCCCTTAAAATCCTAAGATAAGTGTTATTTCTCTCATAACTTGTAACAAACATACCTTCCCTTAAAGAAAATTAAAATATGTTTCCTCCCACAATTATTGTAGGGTGGAAGGTCAACTCTTCCCTTATTCCCCATTTCATTATTTCCTTTTCTCGAGTTTTCATCAGCCATATTCTCTTCATGATTTCCTATAATGTCATGCGATATAAAAAATTCCTTCTCTATATTTATAGCACTTGAGATGGTATCTTCAAATGATAAGAAACATTGAGAGACTAGACCCCATCAGAATAATGGTTTTAAAACATCAAAGAATCTATCAATAATTCTCCGTAGATTATGTATACAGTCTATAACATGCCTCACCATCCACGTAATGTAGGATTCATACCTAAAAGAATTTTTATCCTCCTTCAGTCTCATATTCATGAATTTCCTTTCCATATCATCTTGTTGCTTGTAGGGAAATATTATTACAGGCATATTTACATTAAAATACCACAATTATATCTCTTATATTTCTTCCTCGTCATTTCTGTTATTGATTAATGAACACCACTAATCAACACCTCTTGATAGACGATAAAATGCGATTTCAATCTTCTCTCTTGTGTTATATCCCAATGCGTGAAATATCTTTTCTAGGTAACATATCCCCTGTTAAAATAAAAATGGGGTTATAGTCCCATTTAATAATAGTGGTTGTTGTCGCATAAGTCAATCTGACATAGATCCCCCCACATTGTGGGTTTGGATGCCCCATACGGGAAATGATATTATTAATAACATGAATCAACTATCCTAGTATAGTTATATGTTACTCAACACCAGTCAAAGAACCAGCGCATATATCATTATATTGAGTCAGAGGTAAATCCCTAGAAGGGACATGCACTCCTAAAACTTTGATACATTTATAAATAAGGTTATACACTAGATTAGGTTATGAATCATAAAGTATAATCTCAAATTAGAAAAATACTTAGGATAATTTTAAATTACATATGTATCTAATATCATAATCGTAAACATGGTTTCTTTGGGGAAAATTTTAAATCTAAATCCTTTATAATGGATTGTAATGAAAACATGAATTTTCTGAAGCATATACCCCAAGAGTATCTAACCAGGTTTGTAGTAAGGCTCATTTTCATGTACAAGGATACCCTGAGTCAAGCCTGAAACTCCATGTCGGAGTGCTCACTCCAATAATCTTTTGTTCCAGAACTACATCTACTTCTACTATCCAAAAAATGTTGTATTTCTTATAAATATCTATATAATGTATTACTTAACAAATTCCTGGATGATCTTGTAGGTTTTTCCTCAAATACTATCTTAGGGGTTTGTTCTCTAATCTAAATTTTCTAAATCAATTTTCAATGTTTTCTACGGAACTACCTTTGGTACCAATTGTGAGGACTTGACCACAATTTCCTAGTGCCAGTGTCTTATTTAATTAGATTGGAATATAAAAAATAAATATACATCTTAAAGGAGTGAGTACATTATATGCATTGGAAACAAGATAAATACAAAAGTTCAATATTACAACATGAAATGAAATACAACAAAGATACTCTATTGTTAACATCCAAAACTCATTGGTTATTTCTACACGGAATTCATAATAAACTTCTTCATGTCCTGGGAAAATGAAACATAAGGATGGGTTGAGATCTGATTCTCAATAATGGAAATCAATAGTGCAGAAGATATAATAAACATACACACTAGTCATGGTAAAAAAACATAAAAAAACATTCCTTTAAAATTAATCTTGAACACATTATGGAAGAAATAAGAGATGGATAAATAATGCCATAATAAAACATAATAATGGTTATTATAATAGTCAGATAACCAAATGAAAAATGAATTACTAGTTTTAAAATTAGGGGAATGCATAGTGCGGTTCATCATAACCATACTTTCATGGCCTTGTTCTAAGGCCATAAATATCTATTTTGGGAAGGCCTCATTCCAAGACCATAGTTCGTCTCATGAGACATAATGATGTACCGAGGGGCTATAATGGGCCCCATCCATAACTTAATAAGTAATATTCATTCATAATGTGAATGGGGATAATCATAAAAATCATATACATTCACATTAAAAATTATATAAGAAATATAAATGGTATTTCAAGAACATTAATCATAAACAGTAACGGTTCAGAGTAAATTTGTGAATGGTTAAACATAAAGATTCCACAGTCAAAATATTCATAAAAAATTAATTAAATATGTAATATGATATCATATAATATGTCTTCCAATAATACATAACAATCAACAAGAGTGTTCAAATTTATGATGATTGTCAAATAATATCATTGAGTAGTTCTTCAGATAAATAATCTTATACATTAAAAAGAAGGGTTCTTTTGGAACACATATTTGTAAAAAACAAGAATTTATGTATGATATAATTTTAATAATAAAATTAGATATTTATATAGATAATGTTTTCCAATAATTGATTATAATTTTCCCTTCATAATAAGAAAAAATTTGAGTAATTACCTTGAATCGATTGTGTATTTCGGGAATAACTTTTGAAAGATGCTTTTAAAAAATATAACTCCCCATATATGGAAGTATGATTATGATTTGTACACATATATAAAACATTATAAAATAATATATGAGGATTAAATAAAAATAAATAACCATTTAATTGATGTAATTAGAGAATAAGAGTATCCTGAATGAATGTGGATGTTTGGGTAGAAAACCATTACCTTACATCTCACGGTTAACCTCACTTCATCTTAATTACCTGAATAATAAAATTTAGGTTCATAAATTAATGTTTCTAGTTCTTCCTATACATGTAATTGGTTAAATATAAATATATTATGTTCATTAATGGCCTTTTATTGGTTTAATTGATTCAATTTAATTGTTTCAGTGTGTGTTCTTCCTTGGTTTTCATGATCGATTTACGTATATTCACGTATGGATAAACATGTATAATTGTATTAGATTTATAGAATATGAGATAAATTATATTATTAAAAAATAATAATATTAAATGGTTATAATTTTTTTTATTTGTAGTAAAGATGTATCATTATATAAAACATTGAAGATAATTGTTTTGGTTAATTAGAGGTTTTTATCACAACGAACTCATTTTATTTATAAATTACTTTCATATGTAAATAAAATAAAGAACCATAAATAAGATATAATGAATATATTATAGTCTGTTTTAATCATGAAAATGGTTTCATGACTATAAATGAATATGGTAATAGGAATTGAAAACTCATCGTCTTTTAATGTGACAAATTAACACATCTTAGATGGTGTTTTCATTTCTAGTATAAAATAAGTGGAATGGAGTGATGCTGAATAATTATTCCTTTGTCAAACCAGTATTTTATTATCTGTATGGTACTTTTGTCATTGAAAATTTTTGATGATGTTGGGTGACGAAAAAGTAGAAGAAATTAAGGAACATAAAATAAAGTAAATGAAAAGTGTAATTTGCAACTTGAATAAATCGTCCTTGAGAGCATCTTTATGTGAGAGTATTTTGTCTTTTTATGAGACTAGGGGTTGATGGACGTGTATAAAGCACTTGTGACAATATTTGAGCCTAATTTAGGCAAGGCACAAGGAATGAGAGTTGTATATAGAAGAGGGAGGGATGGTGTTTTTTTATAGTAGAGTAGAGGGCTGATTTGTGAATATATTATTCATTATTTTTAAAATTTCCCTCATGTCAACAAATAGTATTGAATCATTTGACCAATAATAGTAGAAAGTGTATGTGAGTTTAGACGAAATGTTCTTACCTCATTCGTGAGGATATGAAGAGTGAATTTTAATGATAATGTATATATTCGGTAAATTAACATATTTTAGTATTCATCAAAAAGTCATGTATCTCAGAAAAATACCAATAACTCACCCAAAATATTTTTAAATGGGTACATTTCAAAAATTAACATTACTTTTTGAAAATAATTGCATAAATATAGCTAATTTAGTTTTTAAATAAAACCATTTTTATCATAAAAAACGATTTGAAAATAATAATTCTTTTATATCACTATGAATAATTAATCAAGATCTCATTTTCATATAACCTGAAGACAATAAAATAATAATTTGTTCTACTATTAATTAAATTAATATTACTATTCATATTAAATTTCATAAGGGTATATTACTATTAACCAAAAATTATGTTTGTATAATTAGACTCTAAATATCTTACTTAACGCAATGGGCTAAGTCACTAATTCTAAATTCAAATCATAGAGGTGGTAAAATTATGTTTACTAGCTAGGTTGTAAATCAGTGTTTCAGTACATTAGTTTTGTATTTATTTTCAAATAATTTGGGTGTTACATTTTTATTGAGTCTTCATATGTTCCACCATCTTGTTCTAGCTTTGATATGTGATAAAAAAATAAAAAAATAGAGGAACTACGAGTTACATTGTATATAGTTCTGCCATGAATAAGAAAATGTTAACTGGCGATTGAAGGCGGATGATAGTAGGAGAGATCCAATGAAATATTTCTAGATCAATGATGTATTGATAAAAGTAAATATATTTTTTGTTAATATTTATATGCATATAATGATGCTAGATCATAAAAAAATTCCATCATGTTCTACAATTTGATGAAGTTTTAATTATTCAAGTAAACCCTGAAAATAATTGTTGATCTCAATGTTTTTTATACATATCATCATGTGGATTTCTAGGAGATAATGTAGTCATGTACAGATCTTTTTTTATATAATATTTATGGTATATGAATACAATTTCTAGTATGGGTGAGATAAAAATATTGATACATGCATCTTATTACACTTACATTCACATTGATCAAAGGATATGCATATATAAAAGAAGGATGCAATATTAATACTTATTACAAATCATCAAATAATATGATAGTTCATGAGAAATATGTGATAAAAAATTTATTATTTAAAAAACAAGAAAAATTAAATAGTGGGATGCAATAATGAATGTTGTGTATATGAATAAATAATGAAAAGGATGTGTGTGCTTTTTTGCGGCCAATTGAAGACCATGAATGATGAATGTATACATATAGATGTGTTATGTAGGTTTTACATTGAAATTTTATGAATAAGGATGTTATTTTGTTATTAAAATCATTGTGATGAAATAGTAGTAAGAATACCCAAGTCCATTGAGTATTTAAATGAGAATCCACAGAATTAGAAATATTGATGATGCAAGAAAACAATAATTCAATTATGAGTATCATTATATCTATGCAGTGATTCATTTTTCATTAATGAAAAATATTTATTTGATATTATATAATACATTACATCAAGTA
Source organism: Viscum album (assembly GCA_963277665.1). NCBI lineage: Eukaryota > Viridiplantae > Streptophyta > Magnoliopsida > Santalales > Viscaceae > Viscum > Viscum album. The sequence goes on along the minus strand of OY728129.1, from coordinate 879,000,664 downwards.
ATAATGAGACATTAATTATAAATTTTCTTCATTATTGAATGAAAATGATGAAATATTATGTCATTGTTATGTAAATTTAAGAAGAAGCAATTGTGGAGGAAATTATGTTACTGAAGACTGTGAGAAGCATAAAATGTAATATGTATAATTATTATAATATTTAAATATAAATTCAATATTTTTTATTAACGGTTTAACATATTTTGGAGTTGTTGATATAATATTGAATCAGAAGAAAACATACAATGCTGTCGATGATGAATATAGAGATGAATCTTGACATTCACTCATATAAAAAAATTCCATGTATAAGAAAGATATCCATGTTAGTGTAATATGAAATGAAAAAATATATTTATGATGAGATAAATGAATAATTTATTTTGAATATTTGCTTGTATATGAAGAAGAAAGATAAGATGATTGATTAGAGTTGATTGTAAGGTTCTAAAAAAGATTTAGATATATATGAAATCTTATATGAACAAAATAATAATAATAATAAAAGGATTCAAAATAGGAATAACAATTTTTTTATATTATTTATATTTTGTGAATTGAATAAAAAGAATATGTGTTCAATGAAAAGCATATAAACCGAAAATGTGATATGATATTGTTCATGAGAAGAAGAAGAAAGAGGGACACATAAAAAGAAAATACAATATTCTATTATTGGAATGATAATATATTATTATTTAATCCACATTTAATTATAAATTTTAGAGATGTAAATTTAGTGTGGGATTCAACAAACAATTTTTTGGGATGCACATTCTAAAATATCGAGATATAATAGCGTAACACTCAAATGGTTTTACATAAATATTTAGAGTACTATAGATTTACTAGATCAAACTATGTATTAAATTTCACAAACTACGAGGTGAAAATGTTAAATCATTTTTCCTATTGTGTGTGTGTGTGAGTAATTTGTTGGGATGAAAGAATGAAGGAAATTGTGAGATATATAGAGAGAATAAGAGATTAAATACAACTTAACTTGTGGAAGAGGATTAAAGTAAAAGGGATAAAAAATATTTATTAATTTTTAAAATGAAATTTAATTACTCACCCCTCGCACTATCAGTTTCAAAAATATACCTCCATGATTTAAAATTTCTATCTTTAAAATTTTCCATATAAATTTGTGTTGAAAACATAATTAAAAAGCTAAATGGAGATGGTAGTCCATATGTATGAATGAGTGATTTTATTTTCTTATATATTATTTAAGTGAGATTAATAAGGGCCATTCTACTAAAATAATTACACATATGAATACATATGAAACATATATATATATATATATATAATCATGTCTAATGGTTATTTTAATATGGTAGAAGTGAAAAAAAATGAAAACACTTGGTTACGAACTACAATACATCATTACACAACCTTCGTAGTATTTTAAAAAAATCCAACATATGATAAAATTGATATTAATATATTAACTATATGATATAGGAAGGGCGTATAAGAAATTATATTCTGAAGGATTATTAGAAATATTATTCTATTTAATTTTGATGAATAAATAAGAGGAGATGTCCTTTTATAATCAAGGGGGAGGAAAATGTATAATTTTTTAACCCATTAAAATATATTAATAATTTACTTAAAGAAAGTGGAACCAAAAGGACATCGTATCCAATATGATATAGATATGTTCAATATGGAACTATATAAATTTGTTTAATAATGATTTTTATGATATTTTTAGGATTTATCACTTTATTTTTAACCATTTAAACCCATTTTACGCTTATCTAAGTTGATAAATATTTACCATTTATACTATTAATTATAGAAAATATAATTTTTACCTTAATAACTAATATAATTTATTATTATTCAAAAAATTAAATCTATTTGACATGATTAAACATCAAAATGTGATTGAAATTCCTTTTAATAAGTGCTTTCAAAACAACATAAAAACTATTGTCAAGAAAAATGTATATATAATATTCAAGAACGTTATTCCAAATATATTCATAAAAAACAATTATATATAAATTAATATTATTATTTGAATTATTATTTAACTAATTTATAATTTAACAAAAATAAAAAATAAAATATTGTTTGAAAATTATTTAATAAAAATTATTGGTTTCTGTAAAATTAGTATTTTTCACAATTCACTAAAAAAAATTCATTTTAAAAAAAATATAAAAACAAAAACCGACATTAAATTTTATATGATGATATATAAAATTATATACATATTAAAAATTTATGATTTAAAAATTTTAGAATTTATGTTTTAATAAGATACTTGAATTATGGTATCTGGAGAATATTATTGTTTCATTATAAATAAAATCATAATTATTATAATTGAATCTTCGGTGTTATAATTGAAAACCCCAAATTTGGATTTAACAAAATATGTTTGAATTATATATCAGACATATTTTCCAAAATATGATAAAAAATTTATTGCTTCATTCTTACAAAATTTGGAAAAGGAAATCACAATCCATGCATACAGGATGGATGCTGATGCAATGGAATGATGTATTTCATTTTAATAAAATACTATAATAGCTAGTTTCAGTATATAATTTTTTTATACATGATATATAAAATTAATTTGCATCATGAAAATGGTTCTATATGTATAATATGGTAATGATCGTTATGTGGAAATCAATTTAGGTCGATGAATAATTGAAAACTAGTTCATCAATATTTTGGCTTCATGAAGCACTACTAAAATAGAAATTTAAATGTATAAAGTCATTATAGGTATATATAAATCGAACATTATAGTGACATTACTTTTTTAAATAAATTATCATAATTTTGGATGAAATAATATCAACACCGCCTTTATGAAAATGTTTCAAAATAAAAAACATTATTAACATCTTATATTGACAGTTGTCTTTAAAAATCAAATAGCTGAAGATAATTATCATTAAAGAAAAATTTAGCATTGAATTGATATTAATATGGTTATGAAATATGTAATTAATATGTATTTAATTTTGATATAGAGGATAATTAACTACCATGGAAATCAAGGGTAATGTTATGAGTCTTTGTAAATCAGAATCATTTCATTGAGTTATAAAATATATTATTTGAAGACAGAATTTCACAAATTCAAATTTTTTTACTTATGTCATGTCCATTATTTCAACGGATGAGGTTTTTTATCCAAATACAATTAAATAAAATTTTATAATTCAATTTAAAACAAAAGGAGATATTTTGAAAAGTGACTCATGACTGTTCCTTTAAATATGTCAAATATAAAAAATTTTCAAATAGTATTATATACTTATTTGGTTTTTGTAATATATAATAGTGTATATTAAATTGAGTTATATTTAACATTTCTATTAATAATGTAATTTTAGTATGTGATTGTTTTGGGTGACTATGTTTTTTATATTAATTTATTTTGTACATGATGTTTTTTATACCATTGGTATATTTTATGAAACAAAATTAATATATATGGGTTCATTATAAATTAAAAAATTTATGGATTTTTATATTTCACACATATTTATTAGTTATGATGTATTTGGTATAATATCTCTTTCCAATTCATTAGTTTATTATTTATATCTCTTAATAAAAGTATATGTTATTAAATTTTCGTTACTCATAAAAATGATAAAAAATAATGTGACTAATTATTTTAAATTTCACATATTCTATTGTTAATTACCTTTTCAAATAATGTTAATAATTATGTTACTCTAGAATCTTTAATTATTGTATGAGAATATTTTTTAAATAATGTCATAGATATTCTTCTTCCATTTTGATATTTTTTATTTTTTATTTGTGTAACATATACATTTAATGACTCTTATGTTTTATTGTTATCAACCGTGATATTAAAATATTTAATATATTTTATAATTTTTATTTCTTTTTATGAAATAATCCATGATTAAATATTTATGCATCCCTTACTCATCGTTATAGTTGTAACTTCCCACCCATCTTCATTGGCCTTGTAATAACATGTATATTTTTGTTAGGTTTGGGTTTTTCTTTTATGGTGTTTTTGAGAAAATGACGAGTTTCTATAAATTTCAGAACTACACAACGTGTACATATATGTACACACCGTGTGCATAGTTATTGCGGGTTGTTGTGTGCTGGCCTTGTAATGGCAGAGCAGATAGCCGTGTGTGGTGACCTGGAGACCACCAAAGGCGGAGACCGGAAGGGGAATGTTTACACCTTTTGCATTTGTGATTTTCATTACAGAGAATGGGGTCACGTCTAATCGACAGAACACCCTCCTTCTAGGTCTATCTCATCCGAGAGTGACCGTACGACCACATATCTTCTCCAAGCCCCTAACTTGTCGTCTGTTTTTGAATTCAACCACTGTCGATTGCCTTGGAATCGCATCAGTGAGTTATTACTTCTTATAGAGAATCATATCCGGATTTCTCCTCTCTCTCAAGTTATTCTCGGTTCACCGTTATTGATGTTATTCTATATCTATTTCATTATATGTCGATCCAAGGGCTGACACCGTAGTATATAGATCATACAACGTCAAAGTAGGTGGTCTGTGCCTTTCCGTATTTATTATTTGAGTTATAAGTGAAAAAGTTCAAATACCCTTGTTCATGTTATTGCGTATTTATGGATTTTAGCCCTATTATTGGCTGTTATGCCATGTTTTATTCGATAGATGTTAATTTTTTGTGAATAGGGTAATCATTTCCATGTTATGGATGTTTTTCCCTTTTTTTCTTGTTTTTTACCATTTGGTCTATCGTTTCTTGTTAGGCTGCTGCTTTTATTTCCATGCCTAGTTTTGTCAGGATGGAATGATTATTATCATTCAGGCTATGATATGTTGTAGCTTGTATGGCCAAGTACTTCTTCATGTTTACTTTGGATTCCATATATACTTTTGTGCATGATTGACTTAGAAATGGATGGGGGAACCTAGAGTAGTATACCATATGGAGAATTGACGTTGAGGGCTTCACCAAAGTGTATATTTACTTTTATGTTGTGAGAACATAGAGGGGATGGACAGATGTTCTCCCTTAGAGTATATGTAGTTCCTCAACACAGTCCACATGGGGAATTGGTTGTTCAATGCTTTATCAGAGTTCCTATTATTTACTTACACGAGACCAAAGGGGGAATTGATGGTGAGTGCTTTTTCATAGTGTCTTTTCTATAGTTGAACCATAGGGGTTAGAGAATGATTACAACCTAAAGGGATACTTTTGTTTGTTTTGGATTGACTAGAGGGGATAGGTTGTGAGTACTTACCATAGGGTTACCTATTTTTGATTATCTTCCTACTTGATATATGGAATTGAATTCAATTTAACTATTGGATTTTTTTCTTTTAATAACTTCCTTGTATACTGCTTCATTTTTCTTATTGTATGTCGTACATATTCACCAACAGTTTGGCACAGATCCTTGGGTGGTTTCCTGCTGGGATTAGTCTCACACCCTATTTGGGTCATGATTTTGGGCCCAAACCGATTATATTGCTACAGTTATAGATAAGGGAAAGCGCCCTTATACATCATGTACTTGACTGCTTTAGAGATAGAGAGCATGAGACCATTCTGAGGCCTGTGATGCTAAGTAGTTGTTTACATGCATTCATGTACTTTGGTTTAGTACTACATTTCTAAATTGTGACTTTTTTTGCTGCTTTCCTAGTCATATGTATCATGCATCATTATATATGTGCTCAAGTTATTTTTTCCTTTAGTCTTCTGTAGTTTACTTTTGTATGGTATTATTACTACTTCCACTATTCTTATATGTTTTATATCTACTATGTTACACTACCAATGAGGGAATAGTTTCCCCACTATAACTCCTAAGGCCCTAGCTTCTAGTCGGCAGCCTATGGCATTTGGGGAAATATGCTTGAGGCCATTTGACAGACCGGTTATGGCACACCTCAGGGCGGCTTCAAGAACTAGGATGTTACAAAGTGGTAACAAAGGTATAATTTTATTCTTGACAATCTGATTGGAGACTATAGTTAGGGATAGGAAGGATATATGTACATGGTAATCAGATGTTCCTGGGAGTTGCTAACCCGTGAACATAGAAAATCCAATTTACCTCATTATTACTATTTTCTTATTTTTCAGTTTTTATAGTTGATTTGATTTCACTGTAGAGTGATTCACATGATTTCTGATGTTAGATTTGATGTTATTGAGTTTATATTTTGCTTGAAACGAGATGAGATTAGTGTTTTCCATCTCATGGATCATATAGGCATTTTATGGAAATCGCATGTCATGCATTCCTTCCTTTTAATTTATGGTGCATTAGTGATTGAATGTTATTGTGATTGAAGTCGTGATAAATATGCTTGTTGTTGTGATTGATTCCTTGATAGAATAACTGATTTTGAAAAGGTATTGAATTCTGTAAGGCTTGTTTGAATTAATGCCAATCATTGGTTATTGAGGTGTTATGTGCCCTCATGAATCATATTTTTTTGGATCATTGCCTTACTGTACTTTTAAATGAAGTGTATATGATTTCAATCTTAGATTCATGAGGTGTATGGGCCCTCATGGATCGCAATTTGGAACTGTGGACCTCACCTATTTTGATAATCCCAATCATGATTTCATATACTTTTATAATCCCATTTAATTCCAAACCTATGAGATTAAAGAATCAAGATGTTAATAATATTAAAATAATCTCTAGAATATGTTAATCATTGTTTATCCATGTTTATATGTGTTCTGAATTAATTCTAACCTAATCAGATGTGTTTTTCATAAAAACAGATAATTGTAAGTCATTGATCTGGATATAGCCACAGATAAAGAGCTATCGGTACTCAGTCTACCGATAGACTTAGTCTACTGATATACAGAGTCATTGATACACAATGCTCACTGATATGTATAGAGCTACCGACGTGCATGTCTACCAGTAGTTACTGATAGAGGAATCCTGCTTATACGAGTACAGACAATCACCGATAACCAGACCTACCGATAGACAGAAGTCTACCAATAGAACCAGTTCACAGATAGCTACTAATAGTCGTCTGCTGATAGTATAAGTCTAGAAATAGGAGTGCGAACAGCTACCGATACAAGGAGCTACCGATGGAGCAACAGCTACGAATGAATCTAGAGCTACTGATGGAACCAAGTCACCAGTATATAGTTCTACCAATGCAAGTTCAAAAGAGCTACCGATGGAAGGCCTAATGACCCAAGTCCACCGTATACATCTACCAATAAAAGGCTACTAATGATTGACCTACCAGTCAAACTCTATACTTTTCATACTATTTATTTATTCAGCTTACGGTTAAATTTTATGTTTTTAATGCAGTTAATGTTATTTAATGATCTATGTTTCCATTTTAGGGAACCGTACCTAGTACGGAGGAAAAAAGTAATTATTCTTTTTTTCCGAATCTGAAAGCTATAAAGGGAAGGAAAAAGATCGTGCAATATATATTTTATGAAAGAGAGAGAATCAAGGCACTAAAAATATACATGAAGGGTGAAAGAGAAAAGAGATGAACAACAGTAAAATGTGGAGCATTTTTCACTAGTCTACATCCATACTCCAGGAATCCTGGATATACATGAAGAAACTTGTTCTTGAGAAAAACACAAGCTGCATCCTGAGTGAAGAACTACAACAACAAACACTTCATGCACTCGGGTAGATAAGCTGAACCTAGAACCAAATAAGAAAACAACACTCTGTTTTTTGAATAAGAGACCAGAGAAGGACTCAAAAGCTTTTCTGACCAACCAAACGTGTCCAGAGTTGCACTGCTAATCACTAAAGGATTTATATACTCAGTCATACTTATGTTAGTGATTCTATCATTTACATTTCGAGCAGTGTGTGTACCCCGTTTATCTTACACACACATTGTCCCATGTGCTAAGCTGGAAGATTCTCAAATCCTCATTCAAACTCTACAACTCTTTTATTTCCCACTGTGGATAGTGGTAGAGGTCGAGTAAGACCTGGAAGTCTGTGAGTTGTTGTTTGTTTCCGACGAATAACTTTGGTAGAGTTTTTTGTACCTTGAAAGTGTGTTCACTGTTGTTTACCCCGATCTAGGGGGTGGATCAATTTATATAAATTGTTGAGGGGTCTATGTCTCAGCTTCAGACTGAACCTCCTAGTTACCTCTGATGTGCTTTCAATTTAAGTCTATAAGTAATATATTTATTTCATATTCCACTTATGTTACTTTGAAATAAAAAATTATTTTAATTCTACTTTGATATTTAAATTAGCACGTGTTTATATTTATTATAAATTAGTAAATAATTTTCAAAAGACAATTTAATCTTGATATTAAATTAACTGAGACCTAATCACTCTTTGATAAACTAATTGAACATTTATAAGATATATAATTTCACTACAATTTTACTTTGTTTTTAATTTGAGGGATTATAAGAGAAATATTTTTGAATAGATATTTTAATTGAAACTCAATTCACCCTCCTCTTGAGTGTCCACACCGACCAAAATTTGGTATCAGAGGATTGTTTTTGTTAAAGGATATTTGACATACTTTTATATTCAACTATGATTTTATTTGTATCTTTAAAGATGTTAAATTTCTGTTAATTCTAAATTTTATCTCATTAAAATTTCATTTCTAAAATCTAGTTATGGACAATAGACTAGAGGGAGCTGCTACTAATTGTCCACCTTTCTTCAATCTAACCAACTATGCCTAGTGGAAACTAAAAATGAAAATTCATTTAGAGAGTATGGGTTTTGATATTTGGACTGCTAAAGAGTCTCAATATAAAATTATAGAAACCGAATGAACAACATCGGATGAACCTACAAAGACTACTTGCAATAATTATTATAAAGACATGAATGACCTATATTGTGGTTTAGGAGATGAAGAATTCAATAGAATATCTACTTGCAAAACTGATTATGAAATATGGGATACTATGGGTGTTTCTAATGAAGGAACAACCAATGTTAAAGAAATGAGATTGAATACTTATACTATTAAATATAAAAATTTTAAAATGAAAAATGATGAACCTATTTATGTCATGTATCTCAGGTTCAATGATATAGTTAATAAAATGAGGTCACATGGAAAGGCTGATCTAGAAAAGGAACACATTATGAGAATCTTGAGATGTTAACTAGACCGATGGAGAGGCACTTCAGTTTCCATCAGAGAGTCATGTGACATTGGAGAAATTCCTGTAAAAGAGATTATTGGTATGCCTATAATGTATGAGGAAGCACTCAAGGTGAACAAGAATGAAGATGATGAACCTAAGAGAAAATCCGTAGCTTTCAAGTCTACTGCTTCTAAGAGTAAAGACAAAGAGAAAATGAAAATACAAACTAAAAGTTTAACAAGTGATGATTCAGACTCTGATAGTGATGCTAAGATGGCTCAACTAGCAAGGAGATTCAATAGGTTTTATAGGAAGAATAAATTCTTCAGGAAATATAAGTAAATGGAAAATATAACAATAAGGGACATTGGAAAATGGATTGGAAGAATGCTGACAGGGATGATGAAATAGTCTTCTATGAGTGAAAAATTAAAGGACTCATCAAGGACGATTGTCCAAAATTAAATATGAAAAAGAAATATGATTATAAGGACAAGAAGTATATGAATTCTATGAAATCTACGTGGATCTCTTTAGAGGATAGCATAAGTGAATCTGAAATTTCTGATTCTGAGAAGAATCGTTCCAAAATGTGCTTCATGACCAATACCTTTGAGGTACCTCTTTCCCCTGATCTAAATGATTATTATTCTGGAACTAATATTGATTCAGACAATGATGAAAATATGTCTAAGGCTTAAATGTTTGAATACTGTAACATGTAGGAAGAAACATGTAATGAAATCAAGGAAAAATATAATTCACTAAAGAAACAGCATGCTCTCACTGCCAATGTTAAATCCGCATTTGATATAGAAAAAGAAAATAATTCTCAACTGTTAAAGGAAAATATTGAACTGTAAATGTCTAATGAGCAACTTATAAAGGACTTAGAAAAGTTCACAAAGGGAAAAGATACTCTAACTCAAAATTTAGGTAAGAAAGTTGCACCTAAATACACTACTGGTTTGGGATACCAACCGGGGCAGAGACAGTTCACTAAAACTTGATTTATCTCTATGTCTGGACAAAATTCTTCTTATTCTAGTTTGGGAAATTACTATGATTCAACTAGTTATTCACATAGTTATAGATCAAATAAATATTATCTTTCAAAATCTATTGATTCAGTAAATTATATGAAACCCATAAGAGAAATATGGGTACCTAAAGCATTGATTTCTAACCTATCTGGACCCAAGAAGATCTGGGTACCGAAATAATTTTCTGTGTAAATATGTTTTGTAGGAAACCTGTTTGAAGAATTCTTACAAAAAAGTATGGTACTTGGATAGTGGATGTTCAAGAAATATGTCTGGAGATTAATCATGCTTCAAAACCTTAATCAAGGTTGATGGAGGCCATGTCACCTTTGGTGATAAGTCTAAAGGAAAAATCATCAGCCTAGGCCAGATTGGTAACACTGATACAGTTTTAATTTCTAAAGTCTTATTTGTTGATGGCCTTAAGTATAACCTGTTAAGTATTTCTCAATTATGTGATGATTTCATTAATTTCATGTTTGAAAATGATTCTTGTAATTTTTTTAACATTAAAAATGATATATTATTTTCTGCTTTAAGAAAGGAAGATATTTATGATGTTGATTTAAATTCTTTAGCCAAACAAATTGTTAATTGTTTAATGTTTTTCATAAATAATCATGGCTTTGGCACAGAATATTAGGACACTGCATCATCTATTCACATAGAAAATTGACTAAGAAAAAACTAGTTAGAGACCTACCTAATATTGAATTCCCAAATGACAATGTTTCTAATCCCTGTCAAAAGAGAAAGCAACATTAAGATTATTTTAAATCAGAGAAAAAAGTCTCAACTTCTCAACCTCTCGAGTTGGTTCACATGGACTTGTTTGGACCATCATGTGTTTATAGTTTAAATGGGAAGCACAATGTCTATGTCTTAGTAGATGAGTTTTCTAGATATACATGGGTATACTTCTTAGCTCACAGAAGTGAAGCATGTTCTTACTTTGTTAAATACTCCAAATCTGTAGAATATCATAGCGGAATTAAGATTAAAACACCGAGATGTGATCATGGCCATGAGTTTGAAAATGAAGAGTTTGAATCTTATTGCTCACACAATGGCTATAGTCACAACTTTTCTACTCCTAGGACACCTCATCATAATGGTGTGGTAGAAATAAGGAATATAACCCTTCAAAATATAGCTACAACCATGTTTACTGAATATGACATGCCTATTTATTTTTGGGCTGAATATGTGAATATATATTGTTATATTTTTAATAGAGTCGTAATTAGAACAGTTCTTCAGAATACCCCATATGAACTGTGGAATAATAGAAAACCTAATGTTAGTTACTTTAGAGTCTTTGGTTGCAAAGTTTTTATTCTTAATACAAAGGATAATCTGTACAAGTTTGCTTCTAAGAGTGATGAAGTAAGTTTTCTTGGTTATTCTTTAACAAGAATACCCTATAGAGTCTTTATTAAAAGAACCAAATGTGTGGAAGAATCTGTTCACATCTTGTTTAATAAGACTAATCCACATGATCCTAAAAACTCTCTTTAAAATGTTGAAGAAGATTTGACTGTTTTGACCTTAATGATAAGTCTAAAGAACCTGCTGTAAAAACATCCAATTCTGGTCATATTCCAGAATTTGCTGCTATAGAATCCGAACTTATAGATGAACCTAAAATTTCTAGTCATACCTTTACTATATCAACAAGGATTCTAAAGAATCATCCTTTATATTCTACTGTTGGTAATCTTGATAGAGGAACACCAACTAGAGATTCTCTAAGAAACCAGGTTGAACATCAAGCCTTTCATTCACATCTAGAACCTAAAAATGTCAATGATACTATCAATGATTAAATTTGGGTAATGGATAATCAAGAATAGTTAAATCAATTTGAAGGAAACAAAGGCTGGGAATTAGTTGAAAGACCTAAGGAAACATTAACAATAGGCACTAAATGGGTTTTTAGAAACAAATTTGATGAATCTGGAAACATAGTTAGAAGAAAAGCCAGAATAGTTGCACAAGGATATAGTCTAGAGGAAGGTATAGGCTATGAGGACACCTTTTGACCTATAGCCAGATTAGAATCCATAAGTATCTTACTTGCCTATGCTGCTCATCTGAATTTCAAGTTATATCAAATGGATGTCAAAAGTGACTTTCTAAGTGGTTTTATAATTGAAGATGTTTGTGTTGAAAAACCACATGTATTTACTAATATTCATTTTTGAAATCATGTTTTTAAACTTTCTAAATCTTTATATGGTTTAAAACAAGCTCCATGAGCTTGGTATGATATACATAGTAATTTTCTTCTCTCAAAATGTTTTACTAAAGTGATTGCTGATCCAAATCATTTTGTAAAAAGAATTTCTAAAGATGTTTTAATAGTACAAATCTATGTTGATGAAATTATTTTTGGATCTTCTTTACATTCATTATGTACAGACTTTTCAAATGGAATGCAAAATGAATTTGAAATGAGTTTAATGGTAGAACTCAATTATTTTCTTGGATTTCAGGTTTTCAAAAATGAAAATGGTATTATTTTGATTCAAAGTAAATATACCTTCCTGCTAATCATTTTTTCCCATTTTCAAAATGGCGGTTTCAGGGTTGCCAGTACCCAATACAGAACAAAATTGCCTTCCGTAATTATAACCAAGAAACCCATACATTCAAATTTCAAAATTCAAAAATTCAAAAAAACAAAACCAAACATATCCTCGAGCCGTGCACCTGCCAACGTACCACCTGTTGTCCGCTCACATGTCTGCACACCATCCAATTGATCGTGCCAAGATTCGAGAATTCTAAACACACACTAAACTATCTCCTTGGGATACGGTATCCTCATCCGTGCCCCTGACCCCATCATCACCAACGAACCAACCTACGGACACCGCCATCATCAGAATGCCTCTCCGTTGTACACCATCGTCGGCGCCAATAACCAGGACTTCCAGCCCAAAATCCTCTATTGACACCGGAAAAAACATCAACCGGAATAGAAAAATCCACAAATATCGAACAAAAACTGAATATACCAAAGTAACCAACATCAATAGAGTTGCCTCCTTGAGCCACCATCGTCGACATGAATTCCAGCCAGCACCAAATCAGGACATTGAATTCACTAGTTGATAGTAAAAAACAACTAGATCTGAGGAATCTCGCCGAGGGAAAAACCAATAGCCACCACCCAACCTCCGAAGAAGACCACAACGGGCCTCAAAGCACTTACTGCCGCAGAACAGGGAACGACTATCGGACGCTGAGAGAGCCACCACATGAAATCAACGCACACCAATAGTGAACCCTAGAACGCTCTGAAGAGTGTGCTGGGGAAAACCCACTCTTACGCCTACGGATCTAGCCAGTAGCGACGAATAATCCCAATGTACAACGTCTCATCAAAAGCGGAAATCCACTAAACTACCATAGAGAACACCCAAGGAACCATAGAAAATCCACCACTAGAATGAGACGGAGGCAGGAGAAACCCTAGCACTGTAAACTTCTAAGTGATCCACCAAAGGAAAAAGAGAATCCTTCCATAATAAAAAAACAAAACAAAGAAACAAGATAAAAAACCTCCCATCCCTGGACCAGACAAGATCTGTCATCATCCTCATTGGAAAGCACTCATCCACACAAGCCGAGCTCGTAGACCGATTCGCATACACTGTGACATCGGCACCAAGCCGACCAATCTTGGGGAAATATGTATAGAGGAGACTCGAGATAAGGAGTCCAGAGAGGGTAGGAGCGCAGAATCACTGGGAAACCGTAGTCGGTACTGACGGGAGAGAAGAATCCGCTCCGAGGCCCCACCTCCCACTAGCCTAACATCAAGAACATCACCACATTCAAAGGATATTTTAAATTATTTTGGGTTGGATAGTATTAAGGAAAGTGAAACTCTAATGAGTACTGTCGGTAAATTGGATGTAGATGAAACTGGGAAACTAGTTAATCAAACCAATTATAGAGGTATGATTGGAAGCTTACTTTAACTTACTTCTAGTCGACCAGATATTATGTTTAGTGTGTGTATGTGTTCAAGATTTTAAGCCAGTCTAAAGGAATCTCATTTACTTGCTGTTAAAAGAATTTTCAAGTATCTTAAACTTACTGTAAACTTAGGTTTGTTTTACCCCAAAAGGAGAGTCCGTTGAGTTAATGTGTTATTCAGATGCTGACTTTTCTGGTTGCAAATTGGATAGAAAAAGTACATCTAGAACATGTAATTTATTGGGAAAATCGTTAGTATCTTGGTGTAGTAAAAATCCGAATTCTGTAGCATTGTCCACTACTGAAGAAGAGTACATAGTTACGGGTAGTTTCTGTGCACAAATTTTGTGGATGAAACACACTATTTTGGATTATGGATATGACTTTACAAATGTTTCAATCAATTGTGATAACACTAGTGCAATTAATATCTCGAAGAACCGAGTGTATCACTCTAGAACAAAACACATTGATGTAAGGCACCATTTCTTGAGAGATCATTATCAAAAATGTGATATCACTCTTTAGTTTATAGGCACTGAACATCAATTAGATGACATATTCCCTAATCCATTGAGTTCAAATAGGTTAGGTTACATTAGACACGAGTTAGGTATGTTTAACTTCAATCAGTAGCAATTATCACCGATGCAAAATTATCACAAATGTTAAATTCTGACCGATGTAAAATTCTCACCAATGTGAAACTCTCACCAATGTGAATCCTTACCGAAGTAAAATTCTCACCGATGTGAAAATCACACCGATGTGAATCCTCACTGATGTATCCTCACTGATACGAATTCTCACTGATAGACTCCACTGATAGTGCACTGTTAAACTTCTGTGAGCCACCGTAATCTAAAACGGTTTTTTTCATTATTTTACTTTATTTATTTATTTTATGATTCCTAAATGATAAAAACAAAATCTGAGCTACTTCTCAATCCACCGAGCCTCAAACCCTTAACCCTCAATCCTTAGCTCCTGAATCGTTCGAGAACCCTAAATCCTTCGAATCCGAGATGGAAAAAACAAAACTCCATTCGGTTAGAGATGTTGTCGATGAGATGAAATCAATGAACCAAAAGTCAGATCTAGAAGCAAGTGTAAGTGCCAGCAGAACAAGATCAGGTAGACGACCAGTAAAAACTCATCTAAAAAATCGAGTTATTGTGATTGAAAAGGAGTTGTGTGTAGAATGGTTGCTGCCTAGCAAGTCCCTAGTGATCAAAGTAATTGATGATCAAAAATGGGTAGAGTGTTTTCCAATGAACAATGGTACCTATTTTACAAAGTTAGTGAAACAATTTTATGTGTTTGTAACAATTGAAAAATCTGAGAATGAAAATCAAGTAACCTCTTTTGTGAATGGAAAGGAGATGTAGTTTTCATCTTTTGAATGGGAAGAGTGCTTAAAAGTTCCACATGAAGGTGTATCTGGATTTGTCTCGAGAGCCATGCCACCTACTAGTGACATTTTCAATTATGAGACTTCTTTAGAAGAGCTGACTGGTGATGGAAGTCAAAGATAAGTATTTGCTGCAGAAATGGATGGAGAGAGCAGATTGATTTTCAAATTTGTTCAACATGTCTTGATACCGAGAAGAGGAGACTTTACCAATTTGAGATATTAGGATATCTATCTCTTGAACCTCTTAAGATAATGTGTAAAGGTGAATCTATGAAAATTGCTGATGATACAAATGGAATACAGGACAAGAATGAAATAAAAGACAAATGCCCTATTCTTTTCAATGTTGATTTCTATGATGATCAAAGTAAAAGGGTTTTATGAGTCTCAAGATGAGATAGTAGTAGTCAAGAATAACTTTTTTATCACATCCATAGTTTTCCAATACATGAGGATAAATTAGAACCCTTGGAAGGGATAATGGTTCAATGATGACCAGAAGGTGTATGACAAATTTAATCATGTGAATCATCTTTCAAGACCTAAGGATGTGAGGGATCCAAGTTTGGGACCTGATGAAGAGGAGCCAGAATATAGTGATAACTCAGAAGAGGAAGTTCCCTCTGCTGATGAAGGAGGATACCCTGACTTACCTAATCGACCAACTCCTGAAAATATAGATCAACATGAATCAGATAAGGATAAAGCTACTTTAGATGCTGTTGAAGAGGCTGTTGTAGAGAATGAAGAAGATATTCATGAGAGTGAAGCATCTCTGTCAGCTGATTTGAGCCTTAGTCCAGTGATTGGACAATCTTTAGTGTAACGCCCGAGACTTTTATGAGAAATATTTTTTTTATCAAAACAATCTTTCACTACACACAACACTAGCTTGGTTTTCTTTACACGCAACTGCGTCTTTCCTCGATAGCTTGCGTCGTACGGAATACCGAGTTTCACTAAACAACGATATGCTATTAAAATATTATTAAAACTAGTCGTTATGAATAGTACTAACTGAATTTTGAATTTTAAAACATTTTAATTCAACTTATACATTTTCTAGAATGAGGTATAAAAGCCAAATCAGTTTTTGTTTTGATAAAAGAAATATTATTCAAAAAATATAGTTTCGCCGCCTTTTGATGGTGCACCCACATTAAATCTAGTTTTTGACATGTTTATAAGTTAAATTTGACAAAATAAAATTCTTCTTTTGAATCAGGGTATAAAAATTTACTTTCAATTATTATTTGATATTTTTCTGATAACTTTCATATTTTGATGAATAGTAAAAATATGCTAATTTTTTTTTAAAAACAAGTTTTTTCATTGAGATAATTTATATGGATAAATTATAATATTGAATTATTTTAAAGTATAAATAGAATATATTTTTACCATTTGATATAATGTATGTCATTAGCATTAATTTCACATTGAATTCATAGGTAAAAACATTTCAATCTTTGGCAATGTTTTAACTTCTAAAACCCGTTTTCTTAACAAAAGGATTTATTTTACATTAATTACTACAACTTATATGTTTTGAATTTTGAAAAATGGATTCCATATTCAGAATCATTGGGTCCAAATTATGTAAATAGACCACTTCTTATTTTTGGGCATTATGAATAGTTACTACGGTAAATTTTATTTACCATAGTTAAAGGTAAATCGGGTCATTAAGGGTAAATATAAGATTATAAAATTACCCTAACACCTGCTAAAATCCTATTGGATAACTAAAAGTTCACCCATATCACCTAAGGGTCGGATTAGATTCATTTAATGGACTTTTTTCTATGAAAATGATTTAATTATTATTAAAACCAAAGAATGTGACAACATGTCACTTTCTTAAATCTTATAAGTATAATAATTTTAATTTGGTGATAACCTTAATGAAACGTCTAACATGAAAAGTATCCAGAAATATAATATAATTATCTACATCATAGGAATTTATTTATAATTTTTAGGGATTAAATAATTATCATTAATTATGACACAATAGTGATGTTGAAATTATTTTATTAATTAAAATATCAAATAAATTGTTTTAAAAATATTAAAATAAATATTATATGAACTATTTAATGTGCTAAACTAATTTTATAGATACTTATAACATTTTATTAATCTATTAAAGCTTTTAGTTTGAACATATATTCTGTATATATTTTATTTAAATTCAAATAAATTAATAGGGTTAAAATTGACACTATTGTTATTTTATAAAAATAACATATTATAAAATTGTTTAAAAATCACAAAAATATTAAAAAATTATAAATTAAATTTAATATGGTCGACAATGTCATAACGTGTCAAATCATGGAAAATTCACAACACATATGTAATTATTTATAATAATTTAAAATTTAGAATATTATTAGCACAAATAAAATTAAATTGATAAATAGGGATAAATCAAGTTGATAATGTTTAAAATAAATTCCTAACATGTCTAAATTTTATTTTTTGATGATATTACAACCCTATCTCATCTAAGCTTCGGATAGGAGTCATTTTGAATGTTTTTAAATGGGGTTGGGATTTAATATAAACTAATATTTCTTATATTTCCAAAGGTGCCCCTCTATGCCCTTATAAAAAGGCACATCCTCCCTCTCTTACTCACACCAATTTGAGACTTCAAGCTTGGAAAAACCCTGCCATTTCTCTTCCCCACTTCCTTAGAAACCTACTAGAGGTACTAGTCTCATCAAAAGTCCAAGTCTATTGCCTTAAGGGAAAGTTTAAAGGAGGCACTTCGAGAAATAGGTAATACCTTCAACCATTTTCTTGAAGTTCCATTCTTCTTCTACTACCTATTCTTTAGTTGTTTCATTATGAGGTAATAACATCAGTATATCTTATATACTGATATGTTATTATAAATATGAAACAACCCTATTTCACCTCTTATCCATCCTACGGAAAACAAAATCACCGTGCGTGTGTACGAACGGAATACCGTCTCCACACCGTGGTGTATTCTATTTTCCACCACCACCTTAATTGGATGGGTATAAGGGTGAAAGTAATGCATATATATGATTATTTTAAAGCAGTATTGATTCTTAAATAGTATACATACACTCCAATACAATTCCACGATCATGGGAACGATATCATCGCTCGTGCGTACGTAGGGAATACCCTCTCCACGATGTGATGTGATTCGTTCTACATGATCTTAATTTCATAATGATTATATAAATTAATTTCATGAATGAATATGATATATATTACACTAATAAAATTCTGGAAATTAGGTATCTATAACCTAAAGAGAAGAATAAGAATTTATTCGACAAACACGCATAAGATCAAAAAGTAATAAACACCCGAATAACAAGTAGTAATGAAATATTACTAATAAGAAGCTAATCATATGACTATATATGATATCATAAAAATAAGTATGATTCTGTAATAAGTAAATAACATTATTTAAATCATTATACAGCAGGTTTGGACACTTACGAAACAAATCAGACCTAAGGTAAGGAAAAATATCACAATTTCATTTTTATCCGAGATTGTTTATACATTGGTATTTACTGGGGTGTATTCTATCATACACATCCATTTTTCCTCAATATTTAATATTTACATCCTTCTACAATATTTTATATCAAATTTTACCCTTCAGTGAGTATTTAGTAAAAGATATGAAAGGAAACTTTTGTTGTTTTTCGTACGAGTTACTTTTTGACTTTTCCGACAAAAGTACGAGAAGAATGTTTTTTTAACTTATACGGCATGAATGGATTTTTAAAACATTATTTCCAAGAAGCTTACTTTACAAGTTTTCAAGTTTATTTTTAATCAACATCTTTTATTTTAAAATTGTATGACATGTTAAGAAAGGAAATGTTATTCAAGTAGAAAGGATATTTTCCTCAAGAATGGAGTTCAAGTGTTTTATCAAAATTAGTTTTCCATCTAAGATAATAAAGGGTTTTGTTTCTATCCCTATTTTTACATTGATTTTATCATGTTGTGATGGAATTATTTTTATAAATTCTTTTATCTTATATGAATTGTTTTATGATGTCACGATTTTTAAGATTCCCAATTTTATTACATGGGTTATGCTATGATGTATGGTTTATGATTTTGTGGCACACATAAGAATGGTATCATTATAATATGGGTGGGACCTATATCTCCCTCCAATTCATTGGGTAAATATTTTTTATCTCATGAGATAGACATGGCTGGAACGGTAGGTTATACCAGTTCAATGAAACAGGACCGAAAGGAGGAGTGAACTCGGTTCAGAAATGGACTTTGTCCACTAAGATAGTCTTGGCAATGAGTCCTGACTAATAAGAAGTGATTATATATGATTATGTGTGTATGCCACAATGTTTCATGTTTTAAATTATGATTATTGGGATTTCATTTCACTACTATGATTTATCCCATATTATGAAATTATGCTCTCTTTTGCAGGTTAAGATTTCCAAAATGTTATGTTCTTATGAATATGTTGTGATTGATATTTCTTTTGTTTACCCTTACTGAACATTTGATCTCACCCTTTTGTATGTTTTATTTCCCCAGATCAGGAAGAAGATTATTTAGTAAGATATGCTAAAAGGGACTATAGATATGATGAAATAAATGGGAGACAGTGTAGACGCTTTATGAACTAGTTTTTTATGTTTCCCAGTTTCTAAAGACACTATAACTATACGGTCCTTTTTTGGTTTGTTATATGTTGTAATAAGTATGATTAAATTTTTAAGTATTAACAATGTATGTAATGTTTGGGTTGTTATAGTTGGTATTAGAGGAAAGGTATAGCCAACCTTTGGAAACTAGGATGTGAAAGCCTTAGTAAGAACCCTAAGGCTAATTCTAATCATAGAACACAATCTTAGTGTTTTATAAATTTCCATGAATAACCTAGGATAAGACCTTAAGTGTGAAATTTTATTCTTTATTATGTGGTTTTCCTATTATAATTTGTGTTGCTCACAATATTCTTCTTGGTTTTAGTCTATGGCTGGAACCCGAAGGATCCGTGTTAATGCGGAATGCGACGGGAAATGCAAAGATTGTCCCCCTGAGCAACCAAACGTTAGGGGAGCTGGAATGAAAAATCTTGTAGCCATGCTCACACAACTTTCTCAAGCTATGAATCATGCAGGACTTCCAAATGAGCAAAGGAAGGAGCAACATTCTGTTGAACATTCATGAGGCAGCATCCACCCTCTTTCAGCGGTTCTACTGATCCATTAGTTGCTGAATAATTGATTAGTACTACTGCAAAGATATTTTCAGTTCTTCAATGTTCTGAACATGATAAATTCATCCTATCTGTGTATCGTTTGGAAGGAGATGTTGATCAATGGTGGAATCTTATTAAGAATACGGGGCAAAGGTATAAAATTGAGTCCATGGAATGGGACGAGTTCAGTAACTTATTTTTCAATAAGTACTTCCCTCGTATTCTCCGAAAAAAGATGGAGAATGAGTTTCTTGAACTGAAGCAAAAGGATGATGAATCTGTTGGTACCTATGAAGCAAATTTTACAAGACATGCAAGGTACGATTCTGGTATTGTTATCCAACCTGAGAGTAAGATAGATTGATTCTTTAGTGGCTTAAATACAAGTCTTCGAAGGGCCTTAGCCATAAGGGACTTCAATAGATATGAGGAAATCGTTCGATGTGATCTCAATGTTGAGATGGAGATTCTAGTAACCCATCAGTCATATGGGTTTGATAAGAAGAGGAAAATGGAATTCAAAGGAAGATCTAAAGAGCACACTGAAAAGAAGATGATCTTTCCCTTATGCTCAAATAGTGGAATTAAACATTGAGGGTGTTGTCTTAAAGGGACAAGTAAATGTTTCAAATGTGGAAAGGAAGGTCATTGGGCATTTGAATGCCGCGATGATAGGAAGAAGATGTCTAATGATGCAAACAGAGGAAGGGATACAAAGAATGAACCTACTAGACTTCAATTTTTCAAGTGAATGTAGATGGGGAATTATGCCAATAAATTCTCTAATCCAAGGGTTTATGATGGTGGTCGACTTCAACAAACTATTAAGGCTAAAGACAAAGGAAAGTCACATGAAATTTCTATCAGCGATGTGGTGAAATGTACACTTACCATCCACTCTAAAGTAGAAAATGATTTATTTGATTCTGGATCCACCCACTCTTTTATTTCTGATGAATTTTCTAAGGGTATCACCATATTACCTCAACAATTAGATGTTGAGTTAGCTGTGACAACACCTAATGGCACAACAGTCGCATCAAAAGTTTATAATTCTTCCCTGATTGAAGTTTATGGGAAAGTGCTTCTTACAAATCTTGTGATCCTTCCTATAGTGTAATTTTATGTGATTCTTGGAATGGACTGGCTTTCTTTATATGGAGCTCATATCAATTTCCATAGAAGGGAAGTCATATTTCATATTCCAGATCAATCTATGATCGTCTATCGATGCAAGGATGAACATAACCTTTCCATTGGAAATTTCTTCCATCTTATGGGTCTTGACTCCACTTAATGAAGGTTATTTATCTCAAATGGTTGGTGAGAAACTCACAATAAAGAATATGCACATTGTACGGTAGTTTGATAATGTCTTTACAGAGTAATTTCCAGGTCTTCCACCAAATCGTGATGTTGAGTTTTCAATAGAACTCGTACTGGGTTCTTTGACTATTTCAAAGACACCTTATAGAATGGCCCCAATTGAGTTGCAGGAACTGAAGAAGGAACTCCAAGAGAATCTTGATAAGGGATTCATACACCCTATTGCGTCACATTGGGGATCACTTGTTCTATTTGTTAAGAAAAAAATGGATCAATGAGACTCTGCATTGATTATCGAGAACTTAACAAGATCACTATCAAGAACAAATATCCTCTCCCACGCATTGATGACTTATTTGACCAACTACGCGGAGCTCAATACTTTTCCATGATTGATCTTCATTCAGGGTATCATCAATTAAGGGTCAAAAGTGAGGATATACCAAAGACGTCTTTCTGTACAAGGTATGGACATTATGAATTTATAGTGAGGCCATTTGGTCTCACTAATTCCCCTTCTATCTTCATGGATCGGATGAATAGATTCTTTAGATAATATCTTGATCAATTTGTGGTAGTCATTATAGAAGATATTCTTGTCTATTCAAATAGAAATGAAGAACATGAAGATCACTTGATAATTATATTGAAGACCCTGAGAAAGGAGAAGCTTTATGCCAAATTTACCAACTCTGAATTTTGGATTCAAAAAGTTTCATTTTTGGGTCACATAATCTCAAAAGAGGGGATATCTGTGGATCCAGAAAAAACAGAGGTTATCGAAAGATGGTCGAGACCATCAACAGTAACTGAGATCCAAAGTTTTCTTTGTTTGGCTGGATATTATGGACGTTTTGTGAATGATTTTTCACGATTATCTAATCCACTCACCAAGTTGACTCGGAAAGGAGTTAAGTTTGTTTGGATGGAAGAATTTGAAGTGAATTTCAAGGAGTTGAAAAGAAGGTTATCCAGTGCACCTGTGCTCACACTGACTTGTAGTGGAGAAAGGTTTGTGATCTATAGTGAAGCATCCAAGAAGAGATTGGGGTGTGTTCTTATGCAAAATGATATGGTGATAGCTTATGCCTCACAACAATTGAAAATCCATGAGAAAAATTACCCAACTCAGGATTTGGAGTTAGCTGTGGTAATATTTGAATTAATGATTTGAAGGCATTACATTTATGGTGAAAGGTGTGATATTTATACTGATCATAAAAGTTTAAAGTATATTTTCACACAAAAGGAGCTGAATATGTGTCAAAGAAGATGGTTAGAGCTGATTAAGGATTACGACTGCTCAATTCATTACCACCCTGGGAAAGCAAACAAGGTGGCAGATGCATTAAGTCGACAAGACCTTGCCAGTTTATCCATGATGAGGATCACGAAAGATCCAATATTTATGGATTTACAATGGATGGATCTTGTAATTATAATGGAAGGGGGAAAATCGTATCTTTCTCAAATGAATGTTCAACCATCTATACATGTTAAGATTAAATAGGAACCAAAAGAAGATGTAGAGTTACAAAAGAAGGTGAGAAATGTTCCTGAATTCAACCTTGATTGTGATGAGATAATAATGTTCCGGAATCGGCTTTGTGTACCTCCCATCCCCGAATTAAAGAAGGAGCTACTGGATGAGGCTCATCGTTCTTCATTCTATATTCATCATGGAAGCACAAAGATGTATAAGGACCTGAAAGAGTACTTCTGGTGGGATGGCATGAAAAGAGATGTTGCTGAATATGTCTCTTGATGCTTGGTTTGTCATCAAGTTAAAGCTGAGAGACAGAAGTATTAGGGGATGTTACAACCATTACCCATACACGAATGGAAATGGGAAAACATCACTATGGAATTTGTCACAGGACTTCCTAAAACATCCAAAGACAATAATGCTATCTGGGTCATAGTTGATCGTCTTAAAAAGTCCGCACACTTCATTGTTATTAGAGAGGATTTCTTTCTGGATCAGATTTCCATGATATATGTAAAGGAATTGGTAAGATTGCATGGAGTACCACTTTCTATTATATCTTATAGGGATCCGAGATTTACCTCGATGTTCTGGAAAAGTCTTTAGCATACTCTGGATACAGAGTTGTGTTTCAGCACTGCTTATCATCCTCAAACAGACGGTCAGTCTGAGAGAACAATTCAAACACTATAAGATATGTTGAGAGCTTCCTCTTTGGATTTCAGAGGTGGTTGGTATCAACACCTACATTTGGTGGAATTTTCTTATAATAATAGCATTCACTCGAGTATTAAGATGGCTCATTATGAATCTCTCTATGGAAAGAAATGCAGGACTCCAACTTGCTAGGATGAAGTTGGGGAAAAAAAGCTATTAGGACCTGATCTTGTTGATGAGATGGCAGAAAAGGTCCGATCTATTCAACAACACATAAGAGTAGCTCAGAGTCGACAGAAAAGTTATGCCGACAACTGATGAAAATACTTAGAGTTTGAAGTGGGTGATAAAGTGTTCTTAGGAATATCTCCCTAGAAGAGGGTCATGAGATTTGGAAAGAAGGGGAAGTTGATCCCTAGATATATCGGTCCTTTAAAAAATACTGGATCGTGTTGGAAAGTTATCTTACTAATTGGTGCTTCCACCAAATCTTTCTCAAGTTCACGATGTGTTCCATGTATCTCTCCTGAGAAAGTACATATCTGATCCTTCACATGTACTCAGCTCAAAAGTTGTACCGCTCGAGCAAGATCTTTCTTATGAAGAACAAGTGATAGAGATTCTAGATCGTAGCAAAAAAGTCCTAGGAAACAAGACCACATGCTTGGTGAAAGTTTAATGGAGGAACCACCAATTAGAAGAAGCTACATTGGAGCTTGAGGATATGATGAGGGAGAGGTATCCTCATATTTTTGTTACAAAGTGACGAATTTCGAGGGAGAAATTCATTTTAAGGGGGGTAGAATGTAACACCCAAGACTTTTATGAGAAATATTTTTTTTATCAAAGGAATCTTTCACTACACACAACACTTGCTTGGCTTGCTTTACATGCAACTGCGGCCTTCCTCGATAGCTTGCATCGTACGCAATACCGTGTTTCACTAAACAACGATATGATATTAAAATATTATTAAAACTAGCAGTTATGAATATTACTAACTGAATTTTGAATTTTATAACATTTTAATTCAACCTATACATTTTCTAGAATGAGATATAAAAGCAAAATCAGTTTTTTTTATAAAAGAAATATTATTCAAAAAATATAGTTTTGCCACCTTTTGATGGAGCACCCACATTAAATCTAGTTTTTGACATTCTTATAAGTTAAATTTGACAAAATAAAATTCTTATTTTGAATCAGGTTATAGAAATTTACTTTGGATAATATTTTGATATTTTTCTGATAACTTTCATATTTTGATGAATAGTAAAAATACGCTAATTTTTAATTAAAAACAAATTTTTTCATTGAGATAATTTATATGGATAAATTATAATATTGAATTGTTTTAAAGTATAAATAGAATATATTTTTACCATTTGATATAATGTATGTAATTATCATTAATTTCACATTGAATTCATAGGTAAAAACATTTCAATCTTTGGCAAAGTTTTAACTTCTGAAACCCGTTTTCTTAACAACGGGAGTTATTTTAAATTAATTACTGGAACTTATATGTTTTGAATTTTTAAAAATGGATTCCATATTCAGAATCATTGGGTCCAAATTATGTTAATAGGATACTTTTTATTTTTGAGCATTATGAATAGTAACTACGGTAAATTTTATTTACCATAGTTAATGGTAAATCAGGTAATTAAGGGTAAATATAAAATAATAAAATTACCCTAACAACTGATAAAATCCTATTGGATGACTAAAAGTAGACCCATATCACCTAAGGGTCGGATTAGATTCATTTAATGGACTTTTTTCCATGAAAATGATTTAATTATTATTAAAACCAAAGAATGTGACAACATGTTACTTTCTTAAATCTTATAAGTATAATAATTTTATTTTGGTGATAAACTTAATGAAACAACGAACATGAATAATATCCAGAAATCTAATATAATTATCTACATCATAGGAATTTATTTAGAATTTTTAGGGATTAAATAATTATCATTAATTATGACACAATAGTGATGTTGACATTATTTTATTAATTAAAATATCAAATAAATTGTTTTAAAAATATTAAAATAAATATTATATGAACTATTTAATGTGATAAACTAATTTTCTAGATACATATGACATTTTATGATTCTATTAAAGCTTATATTTCGAAAATATCTTCTATATATATTTTATTTAAATTCAAATAAATGAATAGTGTTAAAATTGACACTATTGTTATTTTATAAAAATTACATATTATAAAATTGTTTTAAAATCACAAAAATATTTAAAAAACATATATTAGAATTTATATGGTCTAAAATGTCATAAAGTGTCAAATTATAGAAAATTTACAACACATATGTAATTATTTATAATAATTTAAAATTTATAATATTATTACCACAAATAAAATTAAATTGATAAATAAGGATAAATCAAGTTGATAATGTTTAAAATAAATTCCTAACATGTCAAAATTTTATTGGTTGATGATATTACAAACCTATCTCATCTAACCTTCGGATATGAGTCATTTTGGCAGTTTTTATGTGGGGTTGGGATTTAATATAAACTAATATTTCTTATATTTCGAAAGGTGCCCATCTCTTCCCTTATATAAGGGCACCTCCTCCCTCTCTTCGTCACACTAATTTGAGACTTCAAGCTCGGCCAAACCCTGCCAATTTCATTTCCCCACTTCCTTAGAAACCTACTAGAGGTACTGGTCTCATCAAAAGACCAACTCTAGTGCCTTAATATAATGTTTAAAGGAGGCACTTCGAGAAAGAGGTAATACCTTCTACCGTTTTCATCAAGTTCCATTCTTCTTCTACTACATTTTATTTAATTGTTTCATTATGAGGTAATAAAATAAGTATAACTTATATACTTATATGTTATTATAAATATGGAACAACCCTATTTCACTTCTTATCCATCCTACGGAAAATGAAATCACCGCGTGTGCGTACGTATGGAATACCGTCTCCACGTCGTGGTGTAATCTATTTTCCACAACCACCTTACTTGGATGGGTATAAGGGTGAACGTAATGAATATATATGATTATTGTAAAGTATTATTGATTCTTAAATAGCATACATACACTCCAATACAATTCCATGATCATGGGAACGATATCATCGCTCGTGCGTACGTATAGAATATCGTCTCCATGATGTGATGTGATTCATTCTACATGATCTTCATTGCATAATGATTATATAAATTAATTTAATGAATTAATATGATATATATTACACTAATACCATTCTGGAAATGAAGTATCTATAACCTAAAGAGAAGAATATAAATTTATTCGACAAACACGCATAAGAACAAAAAGTAATAAACACCCAAATAACAAATAGTAATGAAATATTACTAATAAGAAGCTAAGAATATGACCATATATGATATCATAACAATAAGTATGATTCTATAATAAGTCAATAACAATATTTAAATCATTATAAAGGAGGTTCAGACACTTACAATGCAAATCGGACCTAAGGTAAGGAAAAATATCACAATCTCATTTTTATCTGAGATTGTGTATACTTCAGTATTTACTGCGGTGTATTCTATCATCCCCATCAATGTTTCCTCAATATGTAATATCTACATCCTTCTACAATAGTTTATATCAAAATTTACCCAACAGTGATTTTTAAGTAAAAGATATTAAAGGAATCTTTTGTCGTTTTTCGTACGAGGTACTTTTTGACTTTTCCGACAAAAGTACGAGAAGAATTTTTTTTAACTTATACGGAATGAATGGATTTATAAAACATTATTTTCAAGAAGATTAATTTACAAGATTTCAAGTTTATTTTTAATCAACTTATTTTAGTATAAAATTGTATGACATGTTAAGAAAGGAAAATGTTTTTGAAGTAGAAAGGATATTTTCCTCAAGAATGGAGTTCAATTGTTTTATTAAAATTATTTTCCATATAAGATAATAACGGGTTCTATTTCTATCACTATTTTTACATTGATTTGATTATGATGTGATGGAATTATTTTTATGAATTCCTTTATCTTATATGAACTATTTTATGATGTCACGATGTTTAAGATTCTCATTTTTATTACATGGGTTATGCTATGATGTATGGTTTATGATTTTGTGGCACACATAAGAATGGTATCATTATGAGATGGGTGGGACCTGTATCTCCCTCCAATGCATTGGGTAAAGATTTTTTATCTCATGAGATAGACATGGCTAGAATGGTAGGTTATACCGGTTTAGTGAAACAGGATTGAAACGAGGAGTGAACTCGGTTCAGAAATAGAATTTGTCCACTAAGATAGTCTTGGAAATGAGTCTTGACTAATAAGAAATGATTCTATATGATTATGTGTGTATTCTACAAAGTTTCTTTTTTTAAATTATTATTATTGGATTTCATTTTACTACTATGATTTTTCCCATGTTATGAAATTATGCTCTCTTTTGGAGGTTATGATTTCCAAAATGTTATGTTCTTATGAATATGATGTGATTGATATTTCTTTTGTTTACCATTAATGAGAATTTGAGCTCACCCTTTTGTATTCTTTCTTTCCATAGGTCAGGAATAAGCTCATTATGTAAGATATTCCAGAAGGGACTATAGATATGATGAAATAAATGGGATAAAGTGTAGATATTTTATGAACCAGTTGTTTATGTTTCCCAGTTTCAAAAGACACTATACCTATACGGTCCATTCATGGTTTGTTATATTTTGTAATAAGAATGCATCAATTTTTATGAATTAACAATGTATGTAAAGTATGGGTTGTTATACTTTAGTGCCTCCTAAGGATACAAATGAAGTTGATATACACATTCCTATTTTAGAAGACTCTCCAGCTATTGCAGAGAAAGTATTGATAGTGGAAGTTTCTCCTCATGATGAAAGACCTGCTAGGAATTCTGCTTATAATGATGTTGTTTTACTTGAGGATGCACCCATTGAGGGGGAGAATAAATCTAATGTTGGATGTGTTACAGTGGAAGATGGAATTGAAGATTGGGAAGAAGACCCAGGTTTTGTAGTATGTGATTTCGACAATCCAAGTTCAGATAATGAGGGATCTCACAATAGACCAAAAATTATTTATAATATTGAATCTAAGTTGTTCCTTGAAGATGTGGTCAAGAATACATGACAATTATACATTAAAGAAAAATCTTTAAGACAGATTTTAGGAAGAGGTAAAGAAGAAGTATGTTTCTCTCGTATCTTCAATAAAATCGATCATGACTGACTCAGTGGTCAGTGTAGCATCTAAAAGAGTACACACTACAGTTTCACCTACTGATATGATCACAAGGGAAGATCTAGAATCCTTGAAGTGTGAGCTGAAAGAATCTTTTAATGCCTCAATTTATGTGATGAAGCATAGTTTTGGTGAGGAGATGATTATGTTGGAAAGATCATTTTAACTCTCTCAAGGTTGTAATTTGTCAACCTTCATGGCAGAAATAGTGGAAGAAGTTAAAAACTACCAGACTCAAGTATCTAGGATGGAAGAAGATCTTGATGATTTAAAGAAATTGGTTATTTCTTTAGACTCTTACATGAGTTCAACATCCCAAGAAGATAAGGACTTATCTTTTGTCAAGGTTTTGGTAATCCAGATGGTTTCAGTGTTTGAATGTTTTAAAACTTCCATGAATGATCATGTTAAAACCCAGGATTCTGATGTTCAAAATATTATCAGTGGGTTGACCAATAACTTCAAGGAAATAGTAAAATTCTCTGTTAGTTCTATTGCTTCTAAACCCTTTGTAGAGTTGAATCAAATTCGAGCTATGATGAAGGAGGAGCTTGGTTCAGCTTCAACTAGTGGCTCTGTGGACTCATCGGAGCTGAGGAGAGTTATTATTTCTACTAGTTATTCATCTAGAGAAATAATTAAGATAGTCCAAGACTATATGATAGAAGCTTCTTCCTCTCAAAAAGAGGTGAAAGATAAAGTGGACTCCTATTTCCAAAAGATTTACACAAAGAATCAAATTACCAGTCACTTCAAGATTCTAATAGAAAATATGAAGATGCCTCCTCTAAATCAATACATCAGAGAGAAATTTAGGATGCTAAGGGAATTGAGTCCAGCGTTAGACATGTTTATGGAGAACAAGGATGACTTCATCTATGCTATGGAGAGAGGAGGAATAATTTTAGATTTCAGAAATCCGTTGCTGTCGTTTCTGTATGTTGATGCTAAGACAGTGATTATACCTCCAGCCTTACTAGCCTATACCTCTACTACTTCACCAACTTAGATGACTCCAGCCCAAGCAATTCGATGCCTCACATCTATGATCACAGAAAGGACTCCTCAGTATAGACTAGGAACAGTTTCTGTGGCTCAACCTCCTAAGATCATTTCCGGAATTCCTAAGACTTCACCAACATCCTCTCCACCTGAATCCTCTTCTAATCCAAAAGGCAAATCTCAAATTGAGGATGTGGATTGAACAAGTGGATAGACTGTTTGATAGGAATCCATTGTATTTTGTTTAATATCTTTGTACTTTATTTTGAACATCAAATAAAACTGGTTTTTATCTCTTCTCTTTGTCTTATTTTATTACTCTTCTCTATGGTTTCCCACTTTTTAATTATCACAAAGGGGGAGAAATATTTTACCAAGATTCTACAACGAGGGAGAAATATTCACCCAGGGGGAGAAGTCTTAAAGGGAGAAAAAATAATGAGGAGAAATTATGAAAGGGAAAAAAATTTCTCTATGGAAGAGCTATCATTCTTTTCCACTATGATACTAGTACTTTTTATTTCATCCTCAGAAACCATTTCATTTAATTCTCTGATACCACTAAATTTTACCTCTGATATCATTGCAATTTGTTATCTATGATATAATATCTCATTTGATTTTACCTCTGATAAATTATGTTTTCACTAAGAAAATTGAATTTAATTATATATCCTCTGGTACAATTTCCCACTATATTAAGACTATAATATTATATGTTGTGATTATAAAAAAGGAGGAGATTGTTGACCTCACCGGTTTTGATAATCCCAATCAAGCTTTCATATAGTTTGATATTTCCAATTAATTCGAAACCTATGAGATTCTATAATCATGATGATAATAATATTAAAATAATCTCTAGAATATTTTAATCATTGTTTATCCATGTTTATATGTGTTCTGAAGTAATTTTAACCCAATAAGATGTGTTTTTCATAAAAACATATAAGTGTATGTCACTAATCTACGTATAGCTACTGATAACGAGATACCAATGCACAGTCTACCGATAGACTTAGTCTACCGATAGACAGAGTCATCGATACCCAAAGGTCACTAATATGTATAGAGCTACTGACGTTCATGTCTACTAGTAGTTACAGATAGTGTATGCCTGCTGACACGAGTACAGACAGTCACCGATAACTAGAGCTACCGATAGATAGAAGTCTACCGATAGAACCAGTTCACAGATAGCTACCGATAAAAGTCTGCTGATAGTATAAGTCTACCGATACGAGTGTGAACAGCTACCGATACAAGGAGATATTTTTGGAGCAACAAATACTGATGGATCAAGAGCTACTGATGGAACCAAGTCACTGGTATATAGAGCTATCGACGCAAGTTCAAAAGAGCTACCGATGGAAGGCACTGTGACACAAGTCTATCATATACATCTACCAAAAAAAGACTAATAATGATTGACCAACCAGTCAAACCCAATACTCTTTATACTATTTATTTATTAAGACAACAGTTAAATTTTATATTTTTAATACAGTTAATGTTATTTAATGATCACTGTTTCCATGTTAGGGAACGGTACCTAGTACCCATGCAAAAAGTAATTATTATTTTCTGCCGAAGCTGAAAGCTATAAATGGAAGGAAAATGATCATGCAATATAGATTTTTTGAATGAGAGAGAATCAAGGCACTAAGAAGATACACGTAGGGTGAAAGAGACAAGAGATGAACAAAATTAAATTGTGGATCATTTTTCACTAGTCAACATCCATACTCCAAGAATCCTAGACATACATGAAGAAACATGTTCTTTAGGAGAACACAAGATGCATCCTGAGTGAAGAACTACAACAACAAACACTTTATACACTCGGGTTGATAATCTGAACCTGGAACCAAGGGAAAAAATGACACTCTGTTTTCGGAATAAGAAACCAGAGAAGGACTAAGAAGCTTTTCTGACCAGCCAAACGAGTCCAGCGCTGCACTTCTAATCACTAAAGAATTTTTAAACTCAGTCATACTTTTCTTAGTGATTATTTCATTTACATTTATAGTAGTGTGTGTACCCTATTTACCATACACACACATTGTCTCCTGTGCTAAGCTGGATGATTCTAAAATCCTCATTTAAACTCTATAACTCTTTTGTATACCACTGTGGATAGTGGTATAGGTCGAGTAAGACCTGGAAAGCTGTGAGTTGTTGATTGTTTCCCACAAAGAACTGTGGTAGAGGTCTGTGTACCTAGACAATGACTTCACTCTTGTTATCCACAATCCAGGGTGTGGATCAATTTATATAATTTGTTGAGTGGACAAAGACTAGGGTTGAGACTGAACCTCTTGGTTACCTCTATTGTGATTCTAGTTTAAGTGTATAATTAATATATTTATTTCATATTCTGCTATTGTTACATTTAAAAAAAATAATTTTAAAGCGACTTTGATAGTTAAATTAGAAAGTGTTTATATTTATTGTAAATCAGTAAATCAGTTTCAAAAGTCAATTTAATCTTGAGATTTAATTAACTGAGACCTAATCAATCTTTGAGAAACTAATTGAACATTTATAATCTATATAAATTCAATACAGTTTAACTTTGTTTTTAATTTGGGTGATTTTAATAGAAATATTTTTGAACAGAAATTTTAATTAGAACTCAATTCACCCCCCTCTTGAGTGTACACTCCGACCAACAGAAAAGTTAATGTTTTTTTGCGGTGTTTTCAGGGTTCCAAAGCATTTTCTGAGGCATACATTCCGAAAAAACCATGAATACATGGAAATAATGATGAATACACGCCATTTTTCCTCTTATTTGGGAAGAAACTATTTTTCTCAAGTACAAATTGTGTACTGTATGAACATGTTGTGTAGTCTCTAACTGTGTCACTGGCTGTGTGGGTAGAGACACAGGGTTGGGAAATCATTGGCGAACATGTTGTGTACCGGTTGTACAAGTTGTGTTGTAGAGAATTTGTATCCGATCGTGTGACTAACGACAAAGGTGGATGAAATGGAAGGAAGTACACTATGTGTAGTGTAATCCATGTCTACGACTGTGTAAAAAACAACATAAGATGGTGGAAACCATATTTTACAGGAATTGTATGGAATAAACACACAGTGTATACTCACTCATGTGTTTACCCCGGTGAGAAACAACATGAGCAGTTGAAAAACAAGTAGTACCTGTTATGTCCATCAAGAACTTGTTGTGTAGAGTGAACTGTGTAATCGGGTATCTAACTAACAACACATGGAGGTGAAGTTAATCTAGTAGAAGTTGTGTCTTGAACTAAAACCCTGTGTAGTCTTTTTCCAGGGGGAACCGTGTGTCTTATACATGTAAGAGAACTCGAAAAGGGAAAGAGGATTCAAGTACATACCATGTGTTAGGACTACACACCGTGTGTTTGGGGTGTTACTCAAACTGGGTTGGAAAAAGTACACGCCCATGTGAAGGCTTAATGGAACATGTCGTGTATGCACTATACACACCGTGTATCCATGTTTTGATAAACATGAATTATTTCATTCTCTTGTTCAACTATTACACATCTAAGTTATAATCCTTGTTAATCTTGATCTAAGGTGTGCGCTTGACCATGTAGAGTCAATCCACCGAGACATCCTCCGGCTGACCACTAGTTACTGGGCAGTGATTAGACATGGGACATGGCTAAATAAGTACTACCAGTAGCTCCTCTAGTTGTGCCATAATTGGCACCAATCATCATTCTAGACACAAGTGATGATGAACTGTTCCGAGAGGGATTCATGAGGTTCATGCATACATTCCAAGGAGTACCACATCTTTCCCCTTCTACAGAAGAGTTGATGCGGGCTTTCCATCAGTAGAATCCTCCCACCTTTAGAGGGGAATTAGGACCTCAGGCTAAAAATTCATGGTTAGAAGCCATGTTATCTATCATCGAGCATCTGGAGATGCCTCTGGTGAACAAGGTGAATCATGTTGCGTATATTCTTTGATATTCCACCCAAAGAAGGTGGGATGTTATCTCACATGCAAGATTCCATAATTTGATGGTGTGGGATAAGTTCTAGCATGGATTCTATGACTACTTATTCCTAGGGAATTTAAGGGCTGATCGAGCCAAAGAGTTCGTGAGTCTTGAGGGTGGTACCCTTTCTGTTATGGAGTATTATTCCTGCTTCACATAGTTCCAATTCTTCATTCCCATTCCAATAGGTGATGAGTTATTCCTTTCAAGGATGATTGAGGATGGTCTCAAGCACAACATCTGATCTCAGGTGAACTTCTGCTGGTTGACTTCTATAACTTCTATAGTAACCAAGGAGCTGATTTCGAAGAGAAATATGAGGCATTATCGAGTTGTTTCCCGGGGTGTCTCAACATCCAGAGATGGTATCCCTCCTACTAACATTATGATGTTCCACAGGGAGTCTATGAATGGAGATATGAGGAGGCGATAGACATTTTCTAGTAGCTAGGTGGTGTGCTACCAGTGCGGGAATAACAGGAATAAGAAGCCTCATTGCCGGAGATACCTAGTAGTGTACATATATTGCGGAAATATGGGTCATCTTCAGCACTTCTATCATCTTCAATCACTGACAGCTGGTGAGAGGGGTTCTTCTATGACACAACTTTCGGGAGTAGCAACATCAGTTTCTCACCAGTCAATGAACTGGAGTTCTTTAAACCGTTTAGGCTGATTTGGAGGTCGTGGCCATGGTTTCCAGTCTCCAAGATTTCAGGTACAATAGGATGGATCAGATCAGATTGGTCAAGTACTGTCATAGGGCCATGATTTAGGTCATAATTTTGCAGTGGAATAGACCCAGCAAGAGTAGGATCCCATACCCTCTGTTGTCCGATGTACGATCCTAGTTTCTTTAGTTTTAGCTTATGCTCTTTTCGATACAAGGGATTCCGATAGCTTTATATCTATTTTCGTTGTAGAGAGCCTTGGTATCTGTATCTTTTCTTCATCTGATATCTTGACCTGAGACCTCCGTTGGGGAAAATAATGGTAGTTTACATCAGTGCAAGGAGTTCCCTCTTGAGGTTAGTGGGTGTCATTTCTCAAGTGACATTTATGTATTATAGATGATAGGCTATAATTTCATTCCCAGAATGTACAGGTTAGTTACCTTCCAGGTTTTTATCGATTTCTATCATTGTAGGATGACATTGAAACCACCAGAGGGCGGATTGTATCTTCATAAGGGAGGTTTGGATGTCTATGCAAGAAGAGTAGGACCCGAGCATAATTGGTTAGGGGTAGTTACCACCCAGATTTCTAGTCTAGATCTGGATGACTAGGGGACTTTACAGAAGGACTTCCATATAGTGTTGGATCTCTTCAGGGACTTCTTTCCATAGAACATTTCACGTTTTCCCTCTAAAGCATGAGGTGGACTTCCCAATTGAGCTTGTTCCATGAGACGAAACCAGTGTCCATTCATCCTTATAGGATGGACACAGCAGAGTTTCAGTAGCTCAAGAAGTAGTTAGAGGAGTTGGAGGCAAAGGGTTTGATCCAACCCAGTAAATCTCTTTAGGGATCGAGTGTCTTGTCTATGATGAAGGCAGATGATACCCTTAGACTTTGTGTGGATTATCGGATGTTGAACCAATTGACGGTCAAAAACTAATATGCCTTACCCAGAATTGTTGATTTTTTTTATTATCTTTGAGGACCCTGTGTATTCTTGATGATTGACATGAGGTCCAGATTCCATCATTTTCACGTTAGACCATTCGATATACCTATTACAACCTTTTGGAGTATGTATGGTCTATATGAGTATGTCATTATGCCTTTCGGTCTCATGAATGCCCCTGCAGTTTTCTTGGCATAGATAAACTGAGTGTTCCATCAATACTTGGATTATTTCATGGTAGTCTTTTTGGGATATATCTTGATGTACTCTCACACTCGACACGATCCTACTACCCATTTTGAGATCGTCTAGAGTACACTGAGAGAGCATCTGTTATATTCTAAGATCTCAAAATGCCACTTTTGGATGGATCAAATTCACTTATTGGGACATGTTATCTCATGGGAAAGAGTATCAGTAGACCCAAAGAATATGAGAGCTATAGTTTCTTGGGAGCATCTGAAGAACCTCTTTGATGAATGAAGTTTTTTAGGGCTGGTGGGTTACTATAGATATTTCATACATGACTTTTCAGGCTTAGAAACAGCAGTAACAGGTCTGACCATGGTGTGTATGAAGAACATTTGGTCAGATTCTTGTGAGTCATCCTTTTAGGAGATGAATGGGAGAATGACTTGAGCACAGATACTAGTATTTCCAAAACTGGGAAAAATATATACTGTTTACTGTGATGCGGTAGGTATTGAGTTGGGAGTTGTGCACATGCAGGGGGAAGGAGTCATTTTGTATGGGTCCCAGCGGTTTAGGCCACATGAGAGGAATTATCTAATGCACAATCTTGAGCTGGCTGTAGTTGTCCATGAATTACACTGTCTGAGAAACTACCTTTTGGGAGATCATATTGGGGTTTTCACAGACCAAAAGAGTATCAAAAATATCTTCACTCAGTGTGATCTGAATTTGAGATAGTGGAGGTGGGTTGAGTACCTTCATTACATTGATTTTGAACTTGCCTATATGTCTATTAAAGGAAAATCAGTGGCTGATGTTCTGAGCAGATGGACTCAATTACATGTAGTTCAGGAGGCTAGCAGTGAGTGGTAGCTTATGTCTCTGTTCACTGAGATGCATTTGGAGATACATTACATACATGTGAAAATGTTTCTATCTTTTATAGTTATTACCTTTACTCTTATTGATTGAGAGAGAATGGGGAAACTGTAATATTCAAAAGTCCTAGTCATATGGGAGAGTGTGTTAAGAGAGGACCCTTTTCCTAGATGAACCATAGGCTTGGATGAGATCATTAATTTTCATGGGTGTGTATGGGTGTTAGGAGACATATGTGAGGAGCTGATGCGGGACATTCATTCCATAGTTTGGGAAATTCATCTTGTTGTCACCAAGATGTAATGAGATCCACACCATCAGTATTTGTGGCCAGGTATGAAGAGATATGTTTCCGGTTTCCTCATGAGGGTTTCCACCATTCAGAAGGTGAAGGCAGAGAAACAATGACAAACAAGGATTTTGCAGTAGTTACCCATTCCCAATTGGAAGTGGAATGATGTCATGATGGAATTTGTTACATTTTCACTGAGATCGCCTCGACAGAATGATTTTGTATGGGTTTTCATTAACATACTTACGAAGTTTTCTCACATCATGCTGATTAAGGAGACCTTCAATGATGATGATATGTGAAGGTTGCACATCAAAGATATTTTACGTCTACATGGGGTTTCACACACAATTTTTTATGATCGGGATTCTTGTTTTACTTTTCTGGTCTAGTAGGGACATCAGAGGGATTTGGGTACACATGTACTTCTTAGTACATCATACCCTCCCAAGAGAGATGGCCAATCTGATCGTATGATTCAGGTGCTTGAGGACAGGCTTCAAGCATGGATTTAGGATTTTTTTGGTTTGTGTGAGAAACACATACCTCTTGTGGAGTTTTTATACAACAATAGTTTTAAAAAAAATATTAAGATTACACCTTGTGAGGCTTTGTATGGTAGGCCATTCCAATCACCCTTATGCAGGCTACAGGTAGGAGATGAAGTTAAGCTGGGACCTCATCTTATCCAGGAGGCCACGAAGCATATAGAGTTGATTCAGAAGAGGATGACTACTGTAAAGTCACAATAGAAGTCTTATGCTAATCGTCAGAGATGACATCTAGAGTTCGAGGTTGGAGATCATTTTTTCATGTGTGTCACAATGAGGTTAGTAAACAGAAGGATTAGGAGACAAGATAAGCTTTCATTTAGGTACATCGGGATGTTTGAGGTTTTGGAGAGAGTTGTATTGGTTGCCTATCGGTTGTATTTACCTCATTGGTACCATTCTATGAGTGATGTCTTCCATGTTTCTCAGCTTTGATGTTACTTCTCAGACCTATCTCATGGTTTCCATCCTGATGAGGTTGATATTGAGGTGGACGCCTCGTTCGAGGAGAGTCCAATCCATATTGTTGATCACTGGGAGAAGGTTCTCTTTGGCCAGTCTATTCCTCTAGTATGAGTGATATGGCATCACGAGAGAATACAGGACGAGACTTTGGAGAGGTAGAATGATGTACGGTCACAGTGGTAGGAGATTATTGAGGTTTCTACTCTTATTCCCCCTTGATAGGGAAATTTAAGGACAAAAATCATTAAATGGGGACGTTTGTAAGAACCTAGATCTTTTTTTTTCAGGTATGGGTTTTTCTTTTGTAGTGTTTTTGAAAAAAAGAGGAGTTTATGGAAATTTAAGAAGTACACATTGTGTACATATATTTTCATACCCTATACTTTCATGTCACGAGAATCTGTGTGCTGGTTCTGTAACGGCCGAGCACATTGCCATGTGCGGTGACTAGGAGACAGCCTAAAGCGGAGACTGGAAAGGGAAATTACACATCATTTAATTTTAAAATACACGTCGTGTACCATCTTTTTTTCCATTAAATGGACATGGGACGCGTCTAATCGAAAAAATATCCTCATTCATGGTTTGTCTCATCTGGGAAGGATTATGCAGTCGCAGATCTTTTCTGATCCCCCGAATCACCATTCATTCTCTAATTCGAACTTTTTTTATTACATTGGAATCACATCAGTGAGTTCATCCTTCTTCAATAGCATCACCTATAGATATATCCTATCCCTCTCATGATATCTTCGGCTGAAGGTTTTTGACATTTGTGTAGATCTAATGCATTCTAGTTCGATCCAAGGGTCGATGCCAATGTATATCTATCATTCAATGTCGAGGTATGTGGTGTGCCTTTCCGTGGTTAGTATTTGATATATATGTGAAAAAGTTCAAATTCAATCGTTTAGGGTATTGCGTGTGTATCGCTTTTATCCCTATTTTTTCCTTATATGCCTTGTTTGATTGGATATAGGTT
Source organism: Viscum album (assembly GCA_963277665.1). NCBI lineage: Eukaryota > Viridiplantae > Streptophyta > Magnoliopsida > Santalales > Viscaceae > Viscum > Viscum album. The sequence goes on along the minus strand of OY728129.1, from coordinate 878,961,125 downwards.
AATTATTTGTTAATATAGTTATATTTTCCATGTTATTGATGTTTTTCTCTTGTCTTCTTGTTTTTGACCATTTGGTAAAGCTTTTCCGGTTAGGTTGATGCAATGCTTTCCATGCCTAGTATTGTTAGGATGGATTAATTATTATCTGTCACACTATGATATGTTGTAGATTGATTAGAAAAGTTGTTCTTGAGGTTTAATTTGGTAGCCAATGTATTCATTGGTGCACGATTGACTTACATACGGTTGTGGGAACGTGGTGTAGTAAACCATAGGGAGAATTGACATTGAGGGATTCTCTAGAGTGTCTGATTACTTTTACGTTGTGAGAACATTGGGGGGATATACATAAGTGCTTCCTTAGAGTGTCTATAGTCCCTCGAGTCGGGACACATGGGGAATTGTACGTTTGGTTCTTCCTCAGAGTTCATATTAGTTATCGACATGAGACCACATGGTGAATTGTGGGTGAGTGATTCCTCAAAGTGTCTTTTCTAACACTGAACCAGAGGGGTTAGACTGTAAGTACTACCCAGAGGGTTACATGTGTTTGTTTTGGTTGAACCAGAGGGGTTAGGCTGGGAGTACTTCCCAGAGGGGTTCTGATTTGATATTATGTGCTTACATGATATATTGAATTTAATGCAAATTAATCTATAGGATTGTTTTCTTTCGAGCACTTCCTTGTTTACTGCTTTTTTTTCTTATTGCATTCCATATATATTCACTGACTTTTATGCACATATTATTGGGTGGTTTCCTACTAGGATTGTTCTCACACCCTGTTTAGGTCATGGTTTTGGGCCCAAATAGATTATATTATTGTAGGTATAGATAAAGGCAAGCTCCCTTCTCCTTCTGGTACTGGACTGCTTTGGAGCTACAGAGCATGGGACCAAGATGAGGCTTGTGATACTGAAGAGTTTTTTACTTGCCTTCTTCTACATTGTTTTAGTACTATATTTCAGCGATATTAATTGATTGGTTTCTTTCCTAGACATATGTAATAATTAAAACTAATTTACATACATTGTTATTACTTCAAAATTGAAGCACACTTATTACAACATATAACAAAACCATGAAAGGACCGTATAGGTATAGTGTCTTTAGAAACTGGAAATCATAAACAACTGGTTCATAAAGCATCTACTTTGTCTCCCATTTTTTTCGACATATCTAGAGTCCCTTTTTGGCATATTCTACTTAATAACCTTCTTCCTGACCTTGGTAAATAAAACATACAAAAAGGTGAGCTCAAATGCTCAGTACAGGTAAACAAAAGAAATATCCATCACATCATATACAAAGGCACATAACTTTTTGAAATCTTAACCTGCAAAAATAGATCAAAATTTCATAACATGGGATAAATCATATTAGTGAAATGTAATCCCAGTAATCATAACTTAAAACATGAAACCTTGTGGCATACACACATAATAATTGAGAATCATTTCTTTTTAGTCAAGACTCATTGCCAAGACTATCTTAGTGGACAATGTCCATTTATAAACCGAGTTCACCTCTCATTTCAGTACTGTTTTACTGAACCGGTTTAACCTGCCGTTCAAGCCATTTTATCTCATGAGATATAAAATCTTTACCCAATGCATTAGAGGGAGATATAGTTCTCACCGATCTCATAATGATACCATTCTTATGTGTTCCACAAAATCATAAACCACACATCATAAAATAACACATGTAACAAAACTAGGAATCTTAAACATCATGACATCCTAAAATAATTCATATAAGATAAAGGAATTCATAAAAATATTTCCATCACAACATAATCAAATCAATGTAATAATAGGGATAGAAACAGAACCCTATATTATCTTAGAGGGAAAATAATTTTGATAAAACTCTTGAACTCCATTCTTGAGGAAAATATGCTTTGTACTTCAAAAACATTTTTCCTTTCTTAACATGTAAAACAATTTTAAAATAAAAGAAGTTGATTAAAAATAAACTTGAAAACTTGTAAAGGAATCTTCTTGGAAATAATTTTTTAAAAATCCATTCATTCCGTATAAGTTAAAAAAACATTCTTCTTGTACTTTTGTTGGACAATTCAAAAAAGTACCTCGTACAAAAAACGAAAAAAGATTCCTTTCATATCTTTTACTAAAAACTCACCGAAGGGTAAAATAGGATTTAAACAATTGTAGGTGATTGGAAATAATATTACATATTGAGGAATCATGGATGTGGATGATAAAACACACCCCAGTAAATGCCAAAGTATAAACAATCTCGGATAAAAATGAGATTGTGATATTTCCCTTACCTTAGGTCGGATATGCTTTGTACGTATCCGAACCTCCTCTATAATGATTTAAATAATGTTATTGACTTATTCCATAATCTTAATCATTGTTATGATATCATATATGTTCATATTCTTAGCTTCTTATTAGTAATATTTCATTACAACATGTTATTCAGGTGTTTATTACTTTTTGTTCTTATGCGTGTTTTGTCGAATAAATTCTTATTCTTCTCCTTAGGTTATATATACCTCATTTCCAGAATGTTATTAGTGTAATATATATCATATTCATTCATTCAATTCATTTATATAATCATTATTCAATGAAGATCATGTAGAACGAGTCGCATCACATCGTGAAGACGGTATTCCGTACGTACGCACGAGCGATGATATCGTTCCCATGATCATGGAATTGTATTGGAGTGTATGTATAGTATTTAAGAATCAATATCACTTTACAATAATCATATATAGTCATTATTTACCCCATTATACCCATCCAAGTAAGGTGGTGGTGGAATGTAGATTACACCACGGCGTGGATATGGTATTCCGTACGTACGCACGCGCGGTGATTTCATTTTTTGTAGGACGGATAGATGGTGAAATAGGGTTGTTTCATACTTATAATAACATATCAGTATATGAGTGATACTGATGTTATTACTTCATAATGGAACAAGTAAAGAAGAAGAAGTGGAAGAAGAAATAAAGATGAAATAATCGGTAACGGACATTACCTCTTCTTTGAAGTGCTTCTTTGAGACCTCCTTTTAGGGCACTAAATTTGGTCTTTGAAGAATACTAGGACCTCTAGGATGTCTCTAGGGAAGTGGAGAGGAGAAATTGGCAGGGTTTTGCCGATCTTGAAGGCTCAAAGTGGTGTGAGGAAGAGAGGGAGGAGGTTCCCTTTTATAATGGAGGAGAGGGGCACCTTTGGAATAACTAAAAATATTATTTTATTATAAAGACAAATTTGGTTTTAAATAGCTCCAAGTGAGCCTAAATGGTAATATATTATTCCTAAGTTTTATTATGGTCGAATTACACTTATCCAATAGAATTAGGACATGTGTTAGGGTAATAATAATATCATTTTGACCCTTAATTACCCTATTTACCTTTAACCGTGGTAAATAAAAGTAAAAATTTACTATTCACCAAAAATTATATTCATCTCATTGAACCACATTTTTCTTACTGACATCAATCGTGTCTCTTGGTTTTTTTAAATTTCACTCACAGAAGCGGTAAAATTAAGTTTTATGAAAAATTAATTTTTTTAACTACCACTTAGTGGTTTCACTATTCATCAAAAATTGAATGTTTTCAGAAAAATACCAAAATTTCACCCTAGGATAATTTCGATATTCCGAATCAAAAAAGGAAGTCCATTTTGAATAATAAAATTTAAAAATTTCAAAAAGTGGTTATTACTATTCATAACGGCTAGTTTTAATAATATTTTATTAGCATATCATTGTTTAGTGAAACTCTGTATTGCGTTGGACGCAAGCTATCGAGGAAGGTCGTGATTTCCTGTAAAGCAAGACAAGAAAGTGTTGTGTGCAGAAAAAGATTCCTATAATGATTTATATAACATAAAAGTCTCAGGTGTTATATTCTACCCCCCTTAAAATGAATTTTTCCATTGAAATTCGTCACTTTGTAACAAACAGATGGGGATACCTCTCCCTCATCATATCCTCAAGCTCCCATGTAGCTTCTTCTAATTGGTGGTTCCTCCATAAAAGATTCAACAATCGAGTGGTCTTGTTTAGTAGGACGTTTTCTCTATGATCCAGAATCTCTATCGGCTGTTCTTCATAAGAATGATCCTGCTCCAGCGGTACAACTTCTGAGCTGAGTACATGTGAAGGATTAGGTATGTACTTTCCTAGGAGAGATACATGGAACACATCGTGAACTTGAGAGAGATTCGGTGGAAGTGCCAATCGGTAAGCTACCTTCCCAAAACGACCCAGTATTTCGAATAGACTGATATATCTAGGACTCAACTTCCCCTTCTTTCCAAATCTCATGACCCTCTTCCAGGGAGATATTCGCAAGAACACTTTATCACCTACATCAAACTCTAGGTCTTTTCTTCGGTTGTCGGCATAACTTTTCTGTCGACTTTGATCTGCACTTATGTGTTGTTGAATATATCTGACCTTTTCTGCCATTTCATCAACGAGATCGGGTCCTAATAGCTTTCTTTCCCCAACTTCATCCCAGAAAGTTGGAGTCCTGCATTTCTTTCCATAGAGAGCTTCATAAGGGGCCATATGAATACTGGAGTGAAATCTATTATTATAAGAAAATTCCACCAAAGGTAGGTGTTGATCCCAACCACCTTTGAAATCCATAGAGCAAGATCCCAATATATCTTCTAGAGTTTGTATTTATCTCTTAGACTGACCATCTATCTGAGGATGATAAGCAGTGCTGAAACTCAACTCTGTATCCAGAGTATGCTAAAGACCTCACCAGAACTTCAAGGTATATCTCAGATCCCGATCAGATATAATAGAATGTGGTACTCCATGCAATCTTACCACTTCCTTAACATATATCATGGCAAGCTGATCTAGAAAGAAATCCACTCTAATAGAAATGAAGTGTGCAGACATTGTAAGACGGTCCACTATGACCGAGATAACATTATTGCCTTTGGACGTTTTAGGAAGTCCAGTGAAAAAGTCCATAGTGATGTTTTCCCATTTCCATTCGGGTATGGGTAATGGTTGTAACATCCCCTTAGACTTCTGTCTCTTAGGTTTAACTTGTTGAAAAACCAAGCATCGAGAGACATATTCTGCAACATCTCTTTTCATGCCATCCCACCAGAAGTACTCTATCAGGTCCCTATACATCATCGTGCTTCCAGGATGAATAGAGAATGAAGAACTATGAGCCTCATCCGGAAACTCCTTCTTTAATTCGGGGATTGGAGGAACACAAAACCTATTCCTGAACTTTATTATCCCATCACAATCAAGGTTGAATTCAGGAACATTTCTCACCTTCTTTTGTAACTCGGCATCTTCTTTCTGTGCCTCTTTAATCTTCACATGTATAGATGGATGAACATTCATTTGAGAAAGATACGATTTTTTCCCTTTTATTATAATTCCAAGATCCATCCTTTGTAAATCCATAAATATTGGATCTTTTGTGATCCTCATCATGGATAAACTATCATGGTCTTATCGACTTAATGCATCTACCACCTTGTTTGATTTCCCAGGGTGGTAATGAATTGAGCAGTCATAATCCTTAATCATCTCCAACCATCTTCTTTGTCACATATTCAGCTCCGTTTGTGTGAAAATATACTTTAATCTTTTATGATCATTAGAAATATCACACCTCTCACCATAAAGGTAATTCATCCAAATCATTAATGCAAAGATTACCGCAGCTAACTCCAAATCATGAGTTGGGTAATTTTTCTCATTTATTTTCAACTGTCGTGAGACATAATCTATCACCATATAATTTTGCATAAGAAAACACCCCAAATCCTTCTTGGATGCATCACTGTAGATCACAAACCTTTCTCCACTACAAGGCAGTGTGAGCACAGGTGCACTGGATAACCTTCTTTTCAACTCCATGAAATTCTCTTCACATTCCTCCATCCAAACTAACATAACTCCTTTCCGAGTCAAATAGGTGAGTGGATTAGATAATCGTGAAAATATTTTCACAAAACGTCTATAATATCCAGGCAAACCAAGAAAACATCAGATATCAGTTACTGTTGTTGGTCTCGACCATCTTTCGATAACCTCTGTTTTTGCTGGATCCATAGATATCCCCTCTTTTGAGATTATGGGACCCAAAAATGAAACTTTTTGAAGCCAAAATTCACACTTGGTAAATTTGGAATAAAGCTTCTCCTTTCTTAGGGTCTTCAATATAATTCTCAAGTGATCTTCATGTTATTTCTTGATCTTTGAATAGACAATAATATCATCTATAAAGACTACCACAAATTGATCAAGATAGTCTCTAAAGACTCTATTCATTAGATCCATGAAGATAGCAGGGGAATTAGTAAGACCAAATGGCATCACTATAAATTCATTGTGTCCATACCTTGTATGGAAATCCGTCTTTGGTATATCCTCCCTTTTGACCTTTAATTGATGATACCCTAAACGAAGATCAATCTTGGAAAAGTATCGAGCTCCACGTAGTTGGTCAAATAGGTCATCAATGCGCGGGAGAGGATATTTGTTCTTGATAGTGATCTTGTTAAGTTCACGATAATCAATGCAGAGTCTCATTGATCCATCTTTCTTCTTAACAAACAGAACAGGTGATCCACAAGGTGACACACTATGGTGTATGAACCCCTAATCAAGATTCTCTTGGAGTTGCTTATTCAATTCTTGCAACTCAATTGGGGCCATTCTATAAGGTGTCTTTGAAATAGGCAAAGCATCCGGTACGAGTTCTATTGAAAACTCAACATCACGATTCGGTGGAAGACCCGATAATTCCTCTGGAAAGACATCATCAACCTCTCATACAATGGGAATATTCTTAATCATGAGTTTCTCACCAACCATTTGAGATAAATACCCTTCATTTAGTGGAATCAATACCCATAAAATGGAAGAAATTTCCACTGGAAGGTTATGTTCATCCTTGCATCGATAGACGATCATAGATTGATCTGGAATATGAAATGTGACTTCCCTTCTTTGGAAATTGATATGAGCTCCATGTAGAGAAATCCAATACATTCCAAAAATCACATCAAATTTCACTATAGGAAGGATCACAAGATTTGCAGGAAGCACTTTCCCACAAACGTCAATCGGAGAAGAATTATAAACTTTTGATGCAACTGTTGTGCCATTTGGGGTTGTCACAGCTAACTCAACATCTAACTGTTGAGGTAATATGGTGATATCCTTAGAAATTTCTTCATAAATAAATGAGTGGGGGGATCCAAACTCAAATAAAAAATTTTATACTTTAGAGTGGATGGAAAGTCTACCTTTCACCACATCATTATCGTACTCCACATCGCTGATAGAAATTGCATGTGACTTTCCATTATATTTAGCCTTAAGAGTTTGTTGACGTCGACCATCATCATCAACCCTTGTATTTGGGCATTGATTGTCATAATTCCCCATCTCCTTGCACTTGAAACATTGATGTGTAGTAGGGTCATTTTGTGTATCCCTTCCTTTGTTTTCATCATTAGACATCTTCTTCCCATCATTGAGGCATTCAAATGCCCGATGACCTTCCTTTTCACATTTGAAACATTTACTTGTCCCTTTAAGACAACTCCCTACATATTTCTTTCCACACTTTGAGCATAATGGAAATCTCATCTTCTTTTCAGTGTGGTCTTTAGATTTTCCTTTGAATTCCATTTTCCTCTTCTTATCAAACCCATATGACTGATGTGTTACTCCATTCTCTATCTCGACTTTGAGAGCACATCAAACGATTTCCTCGTAGCTATTGAAGTCCCTTATAGATAACTCCCTTCTAAGACTTGTTTTTAAGCCACTAAAGAATCGATCGATCTTACTCTCAGGTTGTATAATAATACCAGAAGCGTACCTTGCATGTCTGGTAAAATTTTCTTTATAAGTACCAATAGATTCATCATCATTTTTCTTCAGTTCAAGAAACTCTTTCTGCATCTTTATTCGGAGAATACGAGGGAAGTACTTATTGAAAAATAAGTTCTTGAACTCATCCCATTACATGGACTCAATTTCATCCCTTTGCCTCGTATTCTTAATAAGATTCCACCATTGATAAACATCTCCTTCCAAACAATACACTGCTAGGATGACTTTATCATGTTCTGAACATTGAAGAACTGAAAATATCTTTTCAGTAGTACTAATCCATTGTTCAGTAACTAATGGATCAGTAGACCCATTGAAAGAAGGTGGACGCTGCCTCATAAAGGATTCAACAGAATGTTGCTCCTTCCTTTTCTCGTTTGGAAGTCCTGCATGATTCAAAGCTTGAGAAAGTTGTGTGAGCATGGCTACAAGATTTTTCATTCTGGCTCCAATAATGTTTGGTTGCTCCGGGAGACAATCATTTCATTGCCCGTCGCATTCCGCATTAACACGGTTCCTTCGGGTTCCAGCCATTGACTAAAACCAAGAAGAGTAGTGTGATCAACACTAATTATAAATGGAAAACCACATAATCAAGAATAAAATTTCACACTTAAGGTCTTATCCTAGGTTATTCATGGTCATTCCTAAAACACTAAGATTGTGTTCTATGCTTAGAATTATCCTTAGGGTTCTTACTAAGGCTTTCACATCCTAGTTTCCAAAGGTTGACTATACCTTTCCTCTGATACCAACTATAACAACCCATAATTTACATACATTGTTATTACTTCAAAATTGAAGAACAATTATTACAACATATAACAAAACCATGAAAGTACCGTATAGGTATAGTGTCTTTAGAAACTAGAAATCATAAACAACTGGTTCATAAAGCATCTACTTTTCCTCCCATTTATTTCATCATATCTAGAGTCCCTTTTTGGCATATTCTACTTAATAACCTTCTTCCTGACCTGGGAAAATAAAACATACAAAAGGGTGAGCTCAAATTCTCAGTAAGGGTAAACAAAAGAAATATCAATGACATCACATACATAACCCCACAACTTTTGGAAATCATAACCTGAAAATGAGATCATAATTTCATAACATGGGATAAATAATAGTAGTGAAATGTAATCCCAATAATCATAACATAAAACATGAAACTTTGTGGCATACACAGATAATCATTGAGAATAATTTTTGTTAGTCAAGACTCATTTCCAAGACTATCTTAGTGGACAAAGTCCATTTTGGAACCGAGTTCTCTCCTCGTTTCAGTCCTGTTTTACTGAACCGGTTTAACCTGCCGTTCCAGCCATGTCTATCTCATGAGATATAAAATAATTACCCAATGAATTGGAGGGAGATATAGGTCCCACCCATCTCATAATGATACCATTCTTATGTGTGCCACAAAATCATAAACCATACATTATAGCATAACACATGTAATAAAAATGGGAATCTTAAACATCGTGACATCATAAAATAATTAATATAAGATAAATGAATTCATAAAATTATTTCCATCACAACATAATCAAATCAATGTAATAATAGGGATAGAAACAGAACCCTAAATTATCTTAGATGGAAAATAATTTTGATAAAACTTCTGAACTCCATTGTTGAGAAAAATATCCTTTCTACTTCAAAAACATTTTTCCTTTCTTAACATGTCAAACAATTTTTAACTAAAAGAAGTTGATTAAAAATATACTTGAAAACTTGTAAAGGAAGCTTCTAGGAAATAATGTTTTAAAAATCCATTCATGTCGTATAAGTTTAAAAAACATCATTCTCGTACTTCTGTCGGAAAAGTAAAAAAAGTACCTCGTACGAAAAATGACAAAAGATTCTTTTCATATCTTTTAATAAAAACTCACCGAAGGGTAAAATAGGATTTAAAAAATTGTAGGTGAATGGAAATAATATTACATATTGAGGAAACATGGATGTGGATGATAAAATACACCCCAATAAATGCCAAAGTATAAACAATCTCAAATAAAAATGAGATTGTGATATTTCCCTTACCATAGGTCAGATATGCATTGTACATATCCTAACCTCCTCTATAATGATTTAAATAATCTTATTGACTTATTCCATAATCATAATCATTGTTATTATATCATATATGGTCATATTCTTAGCTTCTTATTAGAAATATTTCATTACAACTTGTTATTCGGGTGTTTATTACTTTTTGTTCTTATGCGTGTTTTGTCAAATAAATTCTTATTCTTCTATTTAGGTTATAGATACCTCATTTACAGAATGTTATTAGTGTAATATATATCATATTCATTCATTCAATTCATTTATATAATCCTTATGCAATGAATATCATGTAGAACGAGTTGCATCACATCGTGGAGACAGTATTCCGTACGTACACACGAGCGATGATATCGTTCCCATGATCATGGAATTATATTGGAGTGTATGTATACTATTTCAGAATCAATATAAATTTACAATATTTATATATAGTCCTTATTTACACCATTATACCCATCCAAGTAAGGTGGTGGTGGAAAGTAGATTACACCACGACGTGGAGACCGTATTCCGTACGTACGCACGCGCGGTGATTTCATTTTCCGTAGGATGGATAGATGGTGAAATAGGGTTGTTTCATACTTATAATAACATATCAGTATATGGGTGATACTAATGTTATTACTTCACAATGAAACAACTAAAAAAGAATAAGTGGAAGAAGAAATAAAGATGAAAGAATCGGTAACAGACATTACCTTTTCTTTGAAGTGCTTCTTTGAGACCTCCTTTTAGAGCACTAAAATTGGTCTTTGAAGAAAACCAGGACCTCTAGGATGTCTCTAGGGAAGTGTATAGGATAACGTGGCAGGGGTTGGCCAAGCATGAAGGCTCAAAGTTGTGTGAGGAAGAGAGGGAGGAGGTTCCCTTTTATAAGGGAGGAGAGGGGCACCTTTGGAATAACTAAAAATATTATTTTATTATAAAGCCAAATTCGGTTTTAAATAGATCCAAATTGATGTATTTAGAATCTAAGGTTGGGATGGGTCAAAATCCACTCATCCAATAGAATTTAGACAAGTTTAGGTTCCTATTTGGACCTTATCATTTAGATTTAACATTAAGTTAAATAATTTTACTTCTACCGTGTCTTCTTGTGTTCTTACACTATAAGGTTAATAAACATACTATAAAAATCCAAACGAACACCATGTTGTTTATTATTAATATATATAACTTATCTATGTAATTTGGCCGAACCTTAGATTTTTAGGAATAAAATAACAATTAATAATATTATATTTTTTTTAAAAACTATTTTATGTCAATTTTGACACTATTTATTAATTTATTTTTGTGAAAATCATAACAGAATTATTAGTTCTAAAAAAGTTAATTAAATCAATAATAACATGTTATGTTAACCTATAAAATTATTGTAATTCATAAAAATTCTCATATTACATTTATTTTGATATTTATAACATCAATTATGTCAATATTTCATTAATAAGATAATTACTGCATCATCTTTGTGTCATAAATAAATTAAATTATTTAATGTCTAAAAATTAAAAATAAAATAAGATTATGTAGGAAATCTTTTCAGATTTCTAATTAATATTTATAGTCTAATTTATATTATATATAACCTTATATTAAAAATTATTTACTTATTAAACTTTGGTTTTAACTATTTTAACCCTTCTTTAAATAAATTAATAATAAATGTCCTAATCTAATCCAAGTGGGCCTAAATGGTCATATTTTATTCCTAAGTTTTTTTTGGTAGAATTACACTTATCCAACAGAATTAGGACATGTGTTAGGGTAATAATAATATAATTTTTACGCTTAATTACCCTATTTACTTTTAACCGTGGTAAAAAAAAATAAAAAGTTACTATTCACCAAAACTTATTTTCATCTCATTGAACCACATTTTACTTACTGACATCAACCGTGTCTCTCGGATTTTTGAAATTCCACTCACAGAAGCGGTAAAATTTAGTTTTATGAAAAATTCAGTTTTTAACTACCACTTAGTGGTTTCACTATTCATCAAAAATTGAAAGTTTTCAGAAAAATACCAAAATTTCAACCTAGGATAATTTCGATATTCCGAATCCAAAAATGAAGTCCATTTTGAAAAATAAAATTTATAAAATTTCAAAGAGTGGTTATTACTATTCGTAACGGCTAGTTTTAATAATATTTTATTAGCATATCATTGTTTAGTGATACTCGGTATTACGTACGACACAAGCTATCGAGGAAGGTCGCGATTGCATGTAAAGCAAGCCAAGAAAGTATTGTGTGTAGAAAAAGATTCCATTGATGATTTATATAACATAAAATCTCAGGTGTTATATATGTATCATGCATAATTATATATGTGCTCCAGTTATTTGTTTCTTGAGTCTCCTACTGTCTAAATTTTTATGGTATTATTACTACGTCCGATAATTTTATCTATTTTACATCCTTTGTGTTACTCTTCCAATGAGGTCACATTTTCCCCACTATCATTCCCAAGTCCCTCATAGCTATTAGACATCCAATGGAGTTCTGGGAAATGCACTTGAGGCCATGTGACCAACCGAGTACCTGGCACCTCTAGGAGGCTTCTGGAACTAAGATGTTACAGGCATGTGGGGAAACATTGGATAAACTAGGTCTTAGGTGACATTCCCATGAAAAAAGGATAATAATAAATAAAAAGGGACTTATGAAATTTTTGGGGATGATTTAAAATTTTAAATTTAAATCATCCAAAAAAGTAAAAAAGTAAATAAAAAATCTCTATATGATTCAAGATTACAAAATACAACACATACAAAACCAAACCAATACCATATTAGAGTACAAGATGAAAATAATATAAATACTCAATGGTGAACAAATGGGAATAAAAAATCATAACATCATAATAAAATAAATATTTGACAACAAGCCCACTGCACGATCCAACTCCATGTGACAAGACCATTTTATCAAGAATATGTTTTGATGAATATAGAATCATTCCCTTTACCTACGTACTGATTGATGACATCATCAAACTAAAACAATTTCCCATTAAGTGGGTATCTATAAAAGAAGTTGGATCTCTCCAATGACTTCCCAACTCATTGCACTGTTAAAAACATTATTATCATATTTTATAATACATATTCAAGAAGTATATTTAGTTTATATCAAATCTATATAATATTTTTCCATGTAATACTTAAATATTTTTTTATTTTTTTGAAAACAATTTCATGTTTTCCTTATATAGAAATACACACGCACATTCTTGGTGATTTCATTAATGATTGATCTTCACATTCTTGATCCAAACCATTAGATGATCATCACCATTATCCCTCTAATTAAACTCATTCCAAATTTTTGATGAAAACATAATTTCATTCCATATTTGAAAAAATAAATCAATTCAAAACTTTTCTCATAATACAATTTCTTTCTTTTATATAATTTCAAAAACCACATATGTGCATCAATACTGAAACATAATTTTATATAATCTTTTTAATATTATAAATAAAGGGGTTTCAATAATATAATAAAATATCCATATTGTATTGTCCTATACCAAAGAATATTTGGAACAAGATTCACACAAATATATCCCAAATATTTCAAGAAATATATTCAATTTTAGCAAATTAATTTAGTTTTAGATCTTGTACAGTAATCATATAATACATATGACTCTTAATCATTGGAAAAAAATAAAGACAACATAACAAAACATCAATATTCGAACACAAACTATTCCCCCTTCACTAGATCAAACAATATTTCATCAATAAACCATTCATAACACATTGATCTATTAATAATGGAAAATATCTATGGTTCAGAGAGAGAGGAAGAGAGAATAAATGTCTATGTAAGATGAATGACGAATAATTGGGAAATTACTATCAAATCCATGCATCCAATGTACTTTGATTCACATAGGGATCACTTATGGATTGAAGGGGATCATCTATCACACCTTAGGAGAAAAAATAAATTTATGTTATTGGTTGACTGAGGAAAAATAAATTAATTGGTGGAATTAAAATTAGATCCACATATTTTTGAGGGATAACTATATACCTCATAGTTCATCTAATCTACTTGAAAACACATGCTCCAAATGTGTGGAGGTACTATCATAAGGATACACCATGAAGGGTTGTCACTTATAGTTAGAAAAAATGTGTGGAAACCATGATTTTACTCTATTTGATGATACATAGTTTATAATAGGAATCCACATGGTTTGGAAACCACATATGACCACTATGGGCTTCCTCGTTCCCCTTTCTCACATTTCATGGTTTCTTGGAGATAGTTCATAGTTTTTTCTAAATCTGAATGAACTATGAACCTCTATAAATGCATGATAAACATTCCAAATTCAACTGTAACATCCTAAAATAGAACACGAGTATCATAGAGATTCAAAATGCATTAATAAAGGGTTATGTGACTAAAAAGAGGGCTTCCAAATTCTATCCACCATTACACTATCCATCACCATAAAGTAAAGAATCATTGTTTCCCTAAAATAATTTGGTCTATTAAACAACTATTTCCATCTCACACATAGGTGGTTCTCCTTAAATCATACAATCTGAAATTTGTGTAATCACATGAAAAAATATTGAATATTTCTCAATGTATGATTGACCCCATCAAATTACATGGTCAGGATCAAATTGGTAATTATTAATCTGAGACTCATGAAACAAATTCTGCACTCAACAAATACTTAGTGTAGAAAACAAATGGTATTCCACATCACCTACTCATTCATGTTTATAAAAATGGACAATATATTTAGGACGTAACTTCCCCTACATACCAAAATGTCAATGCCAAGCCTTGGAGTGATTACCAAGAACACATGATCACTCACCTCAAATGACAATCGTCATCGATGATGATCCACAATGTAATTGTAGAAAATAAAAGACATATCCATTATCTTTTAGATAATTTTAATCACCTATATTGTCTCCTACACAATGATCGCTCCAATTAATAATTTCCTACATATTCCCATGCAATAATGTCGAGAATGACCTAGATTCATGTTAAATTATTCAAAAGGAGTCATATTTAATGAGTCATGAAAACTATTGTTATATGAGAACTCCACTAATGGTGAATTATCATCCCTTAAGCCATCAAAATTGATTATAAAATCCTTATTCGTATCTTAAAATGTTTGGATTTTCCATTCAGACAGTCCATCGATTTGAGGTTGGTAATCCTTAATCATAGTAAACTGTGTTCCTAGGGATTCTTGCACGGATTTCCAAAAATGAGACACAAAACGTGGTCTTGGTATGATATAATCAACATACTATGGTATGTATCTTTATAATTTACCAATTTTATATAATGTAAATGTCATCCCATGAATAAGTTTCATGAATAAGGATGATGTGAGGTGGCTATGTGATGAAATCCATAGTCACCCATATGACTTCATGTTTCATAACCATCCCTTGTATAGCTATTTCAAAATCAGTGTCCAATTTCTCCCATTTACACATAAGAATTTGTAACTATGATAATATACCCACATGTTTTTTATTCTTCACCTTAACCCACTAACATGTGTGGAATTTTATGACATTATCTACAACTTTTCTTTTCATGCCAACCCACCAAAATAACATTCTCAAATATTATCAAATTTCTGAATCCTAGGGTGAAAAAATGATATTAAATAGTGGTTGGTAATAAGAATTTGTTCTGTAAAAGACCAAGGTGTGAAAATTCAATAACTAAACCAAAACATAGAATACCGATCTGTCTTCTATCCCACAATGATTTCCACACCATTTCATTTTTTCACAAAAAACGTTTCAATGATTAGATCTATCAGCCTTTATAACATACTTAAAAAAATTAAGAATAAAAAAACTAGAAGAAAACTGAAACGCCATCTTTGTCATAGTATTCTAAATGAATATCCATAATAACTTAAATTAGTTTTGAATATTATGAAACTTCTTTATTCAATAGATAATATGAATTCCTTATAAATTAATCCACCATAGATTTCCTTTTACATAATGTATACCCCAAGTTAAAGTTAAAACTTCTTATTTGCTTCATCCATCTATACTATTTTTAATTAAAATATAATTATGATAACATGTGTTTCCAACTATTATTGTTAATAAACAAATGAATTTTTTCACGAAAGAGGTTATGATGAAATTTCTTTTAAGAATAGACCAAAATGACTAATTACAAATCTTGTATTAGTCAGTTCTTATCATGAAACAATAAGTACAGTGAACCATAAATAACAACATGATCACCATGTATGAGATCACATCACAACCCAAGTCTTGATGGATCAAAATAGAATACATTTCCCTCTCTTGAATCTACAAACATAAGGTCAAGGGTTGATGTAAGTTTACAATATGTTCATGAAATGAATTTTTAAAATTATCATTTCATTCGAATGAAACAACATTCCATATCAATGTTATCATTGAAGATTCCATATGTTAATAATCACATCAAAACATTTGCAGTATCCCACTATGATAAGAGAACTATATATCTCAGAAAAATTCTTCTATTGTTTCTTTGAGATAACATGTTCTATCATATTATGATATGCAGTAACACATTTTTTTGAAATGACATGGATAAGGAAACATATATATTTTTTCTGTAAATCAGACATTTTTAACTCGGATTATAGAATATGTTCCCACAAGATACCAAAAAATAACATCATTATATTGATAATGATACTATATTGTCTTAGAATACAATATTATATCATAAAAATGACAACAAAAAGGAATTTACAGAATATTGAATGAAAAAATTCATCATTGAAATTAAGAAGACGTGCGCTTTAAAAATTCCAATAAACATTAATGCATATTCATAATGTCCACAACATATTCTCAAAACAACACTAAGAATATTTCCCATATGAATAAGAAATTTGGAATATTTTCAATTTTAGTAAATTATATAGAACCACTAAGATTCCCTTAATTAATTAAAATTATCATCAATTTATGGAATGGTATACATATTCATTATTATCACAATTTTTTTATTATGATTATCCACAAATATTCTATTATTTGCATCCATGCTCTTCGCAAAAGAAATAATGATTCCCTTGATGATGTACATTGTATAATGAAATCTTTACTTAAAAAATCTTCCAAAGAGACATTAAATTTCCCCAATTATGTTGGTTCCATCCGATAACATGGTTAGGATATTGTACTCGTCCCTAATCAAAGATTAATCATATCCTCCACTTCAATTTTTTGTGGAAACCCAATGAAATTGTTTTTGAAATAACTAGGAAACTAATCAATAATATTTAGAAAATATGTGTTCCATGTATCATCCTTATATTCTTTTGTAATCAATATCGAATAATATGTGAGAGTTCCAAACATGGGTGAAAAAATTCCTCCTTTACTAGAATTTAAGTACAATCTCATCTAAAAAGAATCTCAATTCCATAAATAGATGTAAAAACATATTTCCTGAAAAAAACATTATGTGTGACTCAAACAATGTGATCCAATCCATATCCAAACTCATGTCATAAAAATACATCTTGTGAAATGATAACTCCCCATGAAACATATCCCCATAGATAGTGATGGAACATTATTTACACATAAGGCCTTAACATTATCTTTATCCAAGAGGAGATTATAGTCTTAAATTAGAAGGTATAATCTATAAAAACCTATATTATTAATAGAAAAACATTAAATACATGAATATAACACACAAATAATAAACAACTGATTTCATTATGTAATATTTTAATAGAAATATACCTCTCATCGATGAAGGACCCTATTGATCATCGATTATCAGTTTCTAAAATCCATTTTATTACATTATCATTTTACCATTATTTGTGTTATATTGTTGATATTTTACTTCATGAGGAGTTATTTTGTTCCTAAGATCATCTACAGTCACAATATTTAAATGATGAAAAGTTTTCTTTTACTGTTCCCATCAAATAATATGTTTCCAAAGAAGGATGGGTTTTGTTTCTATAACCCCACAATGGAGCACTATGAAAATAGCATTGAACATGTCTGAACTTATTGTAGTAATGAAATAACATAGGTGGTGTCATAAAATCTCAAATGATGATATCATGTGAACAAAACTAAAAACATCAGGGATTACTATTGGATCATGGAGAAATATTTTCTAATACCATATTTTTATTCTGAGGTGTTCTTCCACTCTAGATATATGTTACCCTCTTTTATTTATTCTCATCATTAGTGTTACATCCTATTCCCATAGAAATAAACATTCTATTTATAAATATATATATTTATATATACCTATCATAAAAAATATCTATATTGACTCTATCTACATAACAAATTATATAAATCTGGACATCCATTGAGTGAATATCTGGTCAGAATCCAAACTCAAAAAATGTGTTCCTTCATCAATGTAATAAAAAACATACATGGAAAAGGAGACTAAATTCATATCATTATCCATGTAATCTGTGACTAAGATGTTTTATTACTTCAATCTGAATAGGTCTTTCATTCTAGAAATATTAATGGTGTGGGGATAGATGGAATGTTAAACAATTCTTCTAAATCTTCAAATGTCAAGATTTTCCAAAATAATTCCCAAATTATTAATTCCATCTGTTGGAATTAAAAATACTCTAGTATATACATAAAATCATGACATCCATATCTCTTGGTATCCTATAGAAATAAAGTATTTCATTCATCATATTGAATCACACACAATCTTTTTATATCTTATTATCCCAACAATTGATTTGTGCATTAGGATTTTGGATGTAAATAGAATAGTCCACATTCCATGGAATATCATTCATATTACACCTACATATATGCCTTTAAATTATCAAAAAAAGCATTGAACTATTTTTTGGTTCACCTGTGGTTTTCATGTAACCAAATTTTCAATAGCCTATTCTAATTGGTCTCTACGATGCCTACATTGTTTCATACACGATAACTAGGAAAAAACTCTATTCAAGGTCATATATTTTCAATTTATGTATTTGTAATTTCTATTTATCAATCCAATTCATATTAGAATATATTATTTTTCAGTTGATCCTTTTTCATTAAGTTGTCAATTCTTGAGAAAAATCTATCCATTATTTTGAGAACAACCTTTTTTCTTAATGTTTTCATTAATAAAAAAAATTTAATTTTGAAATTTTTTTACTCAAAATTAATATTTCTGAGTTTTTGAAATTTATTACAACCAATGAATTCCATAAAAAACTCATTGGATAAACCCATTATGATGAGGTGGAAACTCACCTTGAAGTGACACAAAATAAAAAGGTGCCCAATCTCCTTGATAACTAGTTGTTCAACCTAATGAGGATAGTGATTCCGTTTTCAAATTTATATTTCATGTTCAAAAAATAAAACATTGTATTAAAATAAAATTAGATACACTAATAATTTTTCCAAATACATGATAAAAAATAATCCTTCAATATTTCATATGTCACAAAATAAACAATGGTGAAAAAATGTGTCTCAAACTAATAGATGGACCAAAATAAGTTGATACCATTTTTCACAAAATGTTACATTGAATGAAAAAAATTGATTACATTTTAAAAAAATTTCAATATTGAATAACTAATAATTGTACAATTGGTAACATACCAACCCTCCTCACATTTTGGAAGACTGATAGAGGTGACACTATCAATTAGGTGACATCCCCATAAACAAAAAGACGTAAATGATTGCAATTGTCCAAAGGAACATTTGAGGTATGATTCACCCATTGAAATATAAAACATCCAAAAACGAAAATTCTTAACCAAAATGACCTCCATATGTTTCACGAGTAAAATATAGGTAAAAAATATAATCAAAAAACATAATATTTTACAGTGTATGGGGAAACCAAAGTACACACTCAAGAGGACCAAAATTTCTATAAAATAAAGACTCTAAAGGGACAAAAACTAGAAACACCCTTCCCACTACAAGATACAACTCTATATTCTAATACATTATATCATAAAGTCTCAATATTGAATTGAGATATCATTCAATTACATGTGTCTAGATAGATTATTTATACTTCTTCACTATTGTATGTTTGTAGATGTCATATATTGATACATAGGTAAAGGAAATGTATCTAAGTAAATTAGTGATTATAATTTATACAGTCACATGGAAAGTGGATTGGGATATTAAGGAGGGTGTGGTGTGATTAGTTGTTGTAACTTTTACTCATTAATTATATTAATGGTTTCTTACGTTATTGTTTTTGTGGTTTGGATATTTTTTCTATAAAAGGGGAAATGATAAACCAAATGATGTTGAGGCACTCATCATTTATTGTTAGCCTTTGTTTTCTTGGGGATGTCACTCAAACCCTGGTATCTCTCTCTTCACTCCTCAATCTGATAATTAGGGGAAATATGTTTCAGTTTCATCCCCAATTCTTCTGTTTTTATTCCCTATTTCATTCAGATGATTTTTAATAATGGGATGTCTAGATGATTGGGATATTTTGTTGATTTTAAAGTGTAATTATTACATGTTTTGTGAAATAACAATATTAAGCATTCAGACACACAATTCCATGAACATATCAGACAATGAGAGTTTATCATAAAATGAATTTAATTTTTTAATCTTGTAAAAGATTTGAAATATTATTATGTTATTCATGTCTTTCTACATTTGTTATCACAAATTTTTTAGACATTAGAGAAATTATTTTTTATAAATATATTAATAAAATAGTGAAATCCCTAAAGAAAATCCTATATATTAGGTGATGTACTAATTTTGTTTAATTTTTGTTGGTGTACTATTTTCATAGAAATATCATCATTATCTAGATATTTAATGTTGATTTATGATAAAAAAAAATATACATATGGTCGATAAACCTATAAAGGGATGAATGGGAGTTAATATGATCATAAGCAGGTTAATAAACACGTTTCTTATATATAAACATATCATGAAACTCCAATGGGATATTTATAATTCAATGAGAATTTATAAAATACTTCCTTTAAAAAAAATTCATTATCTTTGATAACATGAGATATAAACAACCAATGAATCAAATATAATAAATGAAAAAAATATAAAGAAACTAAACTACTTTAAAAATTTTAATATTCCGTGGTATTTTTTTAAAATATTATAGTATGAATGTAAATTCTAAATATACATGGTCATAATAAGATTAAAATTAATTTTTGAAAATTTCACATAGAAATACTCTTCTATGATAAATTTAAAAAATTATATTTCAATATTCCTAATTGAATTTATAAAAAATTTATATAAATTTTTTTAAATAATTAATAAATATTTAAAGATTTGATTGAAATAATTTTTACGACAATTGGAGGTATAAAACTGATATTTTTTAGGACACAAATTTTGTTTTAATGGAATAATAACTATATATATATATTATTTAATTAAAATATTAATTAATTTAGAATGATATAGTTTGTTATTATAAATTACATATACAAAAATATGATTTCTAAACAATCTAATTATTGTTACTATTCATATAGTCTATATAATATCATATTATTCATGAAAAATTTCTTTTAAAAAAATGGTTTTTCGAAATCATTACCAGTTTTATCATTCAAATAAAATTTTCAACTTCATTAAATTTGATTTTGTAAAATGGTTTCATATTTGGAACTGGAATATATAATATTATATTATAAGGATAAGATATATTTCTTGACATAATTAAAAGTAAAAATATTAAAAATTATTTATCACGGTTAATATTAGAACAATTTAACCAGGGGTTAAATATAATATAAGAGTGAAAATGGAATTCCAACATATATATTGACATTCATGCATACGAATAGCCTACTATTTCCACAATGAGATGCAACTAATTTTGCATGTCTAATATTCATGAATGGTTATGTATTATTTGTGAGTTAATATGATATTTATATTTTAATTATTATTCATTAAATGATGTGTATATATCCTATTCACAGAAATACAAACATTCCTGAAAATAAATGTTTGATAAATCAAGGTAATTAAGACACAAAACAATGAAAATAATAACATAATACCATGAAAATAGAGGTAAAAATTTATAATGTGAATAGATATGATATTATAAAAATGAATAAGGTTCTTGTATAAATAAAATTAATTATTAAAACCAATATAATGGATGGTAATTAATATTAAACTAAAGGAAAGAACAAGGTAAGGTATTTTAGATTAATTTATATTCCATTGTGACATAATTTTTATTGTGAACCTATACACATTTATGTGGTGCATATACTACACCTTTTAAGTATTAAAAATTATAAAATATTCAATATGTATAATGATTCCATTCATTAATATTGTCTCCAGGGGTTTCAATTTTAATGCTTTCAAAGATTTATGAATATATTTTAATATCAAAAACATTTTTGGGAATGATTTTAATCTTGTTGATGGAATTTTATCATTTCTTCTCCATAATTCAATTCATTATCAAATAGCCAATAAATTCTTGGATTTTAAATATTTTCTTATAACATTTAATATCTTTGTTACGTGAATAAATATATGAAATGTTTAAAATAAAAAATGGTTATATATTTATTTAATTCAGATATATTTTTCATTAAATTGATTTTTACCATATTTTTTATACAATATCTAACTTTTTTAATCATATTTAATATAAATATATTTTATTTTGAACTTTGAATTTTAATACGGGTTTTAAAGGAATCATTGTTCATATTTTTAAATGATATGTTTTAGACAAAATTAAAAAGAAATGTTAGTTTTCCATGTATATAATGATAATAAATTTCTCAGGCACTATTACCGTTTTTTTAAATGTAGCTTATTTAACATATTGAAAATGTGTTAAAAAAATACTATTTCATTAAATAATATTATATTATTTCACATCCATTCCTTTTATTTTTTCTAAGGAGGTGATTTTATTTTAAAAAATCATATATTCTCAATAAACTGATGGTCATGATTCATCTCCAATTTTTTTGTTCATTGATAAATTTTTGATGAGATAATAAACTAAATGTGATGTTTTATCATAAAACATTAAATTTCACTTAAATATACTTATTTTCCGTCTCACAAATATTATTATTTCTTAATCTAAATACCATCTCTACATACAAAATTGTCATTGAAAGATAGATTATTAACCGGCTAAATATTGATAAATTTATATTCATTAATCAATTTGGATATTTAATGACAATGAATATTATTTGTGAATTAAATTAACTCATATATTTAAAATGAATGCTTTGTACATACACTGGAGTGTATAGACTACAATTGTATAGACCTCGATGCATTAATAGGTCACATGAGAAAACATGGTTGTGAAAATAAAATTTATTTTTAGACATTATTCTAAAATATCTTGCGAATGGTATTCATAGTATATAAATAACTATATTCGAGATCATGCTATTGAAAATCAATAACTAACATTACATTTAATTCAGTTTTTATTATTCATGTGTTTTCTTCATTTATATTATCCATGTATTCTTTTTTTCTTCTAAAATAATTGATTAAAAGACCTGTTTTTACATTCATTTACCTTATTGTATTTATTATTAATTATATAATTCTGATAGTCATGTTATTGATTCAATTACATGTGTGTTCAGTTATTTACCTTGATATATTTTTTATTCCTTAATAATTCATAAATATTGGATTCTAAGAAAACTTTAGTTAGGATTATAAATAACATTAATTATTTTCCATTCTACAAGATTTGAAGAAAAATTCATTGAATGAGTCCAAATATGTTGAATGTTTTTAATTTCTATTTCTTATTTGGTATTCCTAATTTAAAATAGGATTCAGGTATCTTTACGGTTCTCTAGAACTAAACAAACAATACATCCTTGAAGGTTTTCCCCTTATATAAAGGATGTTTTATTAATGTAACAACCATCATGGGGCTATTATGATCAAGGTCTTTTCTATTGGTATTAGAGAAAATTTAGAAGAAACCATGAGAAATAGATTTATAAAAATATGGATTGTGGAACCGAACCCTTTGATATACATTGTGGAGAAATATATAAGAACAGATTAATAATTATTCATGGCAATGAGTATGTTTCTAACTATTAATAAACCCTTATTTGGATATAATTGTATGATCAAAATATGAATGTATATTCTCAATTACATGAGGGGGGAATTTTATGCTTAAAATTTTTCATATTTAACCTTAAAGAAAACTATGTTTAACAAGGTTAAACAAGGTAAATTTACAAGACCTATTGTTGTTCTACAAATGATATAGGTACTGAATATATGGTTCTAGAAATGAAACATAAGGAATGTTTAAAAGGAAAAATGTTTCCCTTAATGATTATACAATCATACTTATTCAAGAATCCATAAGTAAAAGAAACTATAATAAGGTTATACGTTCTTTAATATCAAAAAATACAGTGCAAATAAACTTGAAACAAAACAAGTAACAAGTATGATACCTTTTAACCCAAGTAGAAGGGTATCCAACAACCTTGGATAAAGGTCCCTTGATTTATAATTGCAAGAAATTTTGTCATATCCACACCTTGGGTAAGTCCTATATAGGAATATCGGAATCTGTATTGCTATCCCTATAAGCCCACAAAACAATAATGTAGTCAGTACCACTGTCTTCCTATACCCAAAGTCCTCAAACATTAATGTAGTCGACACCTCTATCTACTAATCCTCAGAAGCACATGATTGATCACAGTAAAAATCAGTGTCACAAGAAAAATATGAACTAGATTTTTAGTACACACAATACATGAGGGTCTCTCTCTTTAGAAATCACTACAACAACATGAAATCATTAGAGTGATAAACATATATTCTCAATATATGGGCTCGTTCAAATGAGATTTTATTTATAATAACTTCTGCAATTTTCGGCTCACTCCTCTAACTGTCGTATTTTTACTTGAATCATGGAGGGACCAATAAACATGTCTCTCAAAAATTGGTTACATAGAAATATATTTTACAACATCATTTCAAAACTATAACAAGTATAATAAAAATAATGTGTTTTAACCAAATATAATTTTTGGAGTCTATGGAATAAATAATGTTCAGAGTCCAACCAAATAAACCATCAGAGATTATAACTAATGGATATTCATATTCTGTTTTCAAAAGACATTAGATCCTTAATTATATAGATTTAGGAGTCTGAATTCCAATGAATTTGAAGCCTATATTCTAATGAATTCAGAGTCTGAATTGTGAGGAATTTTGAGTCTGAATTCTGATGAATTAGAAGTCGTAATTATGAGGAATTTGGAGTCTGAATTCGTGAGGAATTTAGAGTCATAATTCAGAGGAATTTAGAGTCCAAATTTTGTGGAATTCAGAGTGGGATTTCTGAAAAATTCGGTGTATGAATTCAAAAAAATTCATTGAATATATTTCAAAAAACACAGAACATGAATTCAGAACATGAAAACAAAATACTATATATATATATATTTATTGGATTATGAGGTGTTAGAAGTGAAACCTCTTTTTAGGCATAGGAATAAAATTAGTTAGATTTAGACAAACTATAAAACTAACAATGAAATCAATGTTAAGGAAAAAATTTATTTGGGAAAGTGAAATTTTCCCTATTAATATTTATCATAGGGAATATATAATTTTCCATAAGATAGAGTGTTTGTTTTTTTCAAATTATAGTGGAATGGAAATTTCACAAGGAAACCTTATTGACTAAACAGTATCCACCTTCTGGGAAAGAAAAAATCTATTTATGAAAATGAATATTAGAACATAGAATTTTTCTTTATGGACTTAAAAAAAATTATATCCCTTTACTTTTGAATCATGGTTAATACAACTAACTCCCCCTTAGGTTTCTAAATCCCTAAGGATAAAATTCATGACTTCATTAAATAGATTTTGTTTTTTCCACTATAATGAAATCTTCTTGGATGAAACTCTCCCTTATATAGAATCCCCCTAACTATAGGAATTTACTTCTATTCATAGTATTTTTTTATCATTCGTTTATTACCATTTGTGATTTTCAAAAAAAAAATAAAAATAATAGAAAAATAAATATGTTACCTGAAATATTAGAACTATAAAACAAAACACATGATGAACAACAAATATTTAATAATGATGGGAAAAATTTATACAGAGAATGAAATACAACAAAATATCAGATTAGTGGAAAATTATCCTTATTTCTCATGGGTCAGTAACATCATTATGTTTGTTTTAAGTTTCGTACGATCTTTATGATTCTCTTACCAATGTTTGAGAAGATGTTCATGATCTTATCTTTTCTTCTCCAAGGCATTGATATTTTTATCTTGAGCCGTAAAAATATCTACCTGAGCCTTAAAAATATCTTCTTTCTTTTCAATATTTTCCTCAAACATTATTTTTGATCTCTTTCCTTATTTCAATTTATAGACACTAAATTGGGAATCTCAGTAAGATCCATGACTTCCTACATCTGAGTTGACTATTCAATAGATTGATTTTCCTAGAATCTCTTGGTAATATTTTTGAATATCACATATTCAGTGTCAAAATTATGCATCACACTTTCATGAAAATCGTCAAGGATTTTCATCTCTTCGATTTTTTTACTTAACAACTTTGTGATTTCCTTACCTGATCTTTTGTGAGATTCATATCCAATGATGAAATATTTGAAATCATCTTTAAGCCTACAAAACTTATCTATAATCATGGTATGTGAATCTTATTTCTGATTATTTGAGTGATAAATCATTTGGAATATCATGTCTATACTCAGAAACAACAGAATGGTATCAACTGGATATTTCAAATATTGAACTACAATGTAATGTCCAAGAGTGGAATATTCAGACTCGGACAGCTTGGTTGGTGAGGATATGTATTCTGTCTATTCAGCTTTTTTCTTTGACAAACAACCAACAAAATTATTTTTCACTATATATTTACATGGTGTATCAATCAAAACCTTCTTTCCCTTATCAGCTCTCAGTATTATCTCTTCTGCTTTGAGTGAATCATGTTCACTCTCTAATAGTTAAAATTATTGTCTTCCTCATGATTTTCATTCTCAGCATCTTCCAAAATATCTTATGGTTGAATAAATTCATGGTAGCTACTCCCTTCTTCGGATAGTTTATTTACTTCTTCATGGCCCTTTACTTCTATTCCTACGGTATCAATTTTCAAATACTCAGCATTAGTTGTGCGGATTGACAATTTTTTAGAGGGTCTCTCCTTCTCTTGAAATTCCTCCACTTGTCTAATCATATCATTGGTATCACCACTTCTTTACTCTTCTTCTTATTCACCTTCTGCTTCTTCCACTTATTCTTATTCTCGTGGCTCCGATATCATTATCTTCATTTCCTAAGTTACTATATGATATTCTCACATAATTGATTCAGGTACCAAGTGTTTTTCAGAAGCTATCTCAGTGACCATGAGAAGAGACTGAACAATCCCACCCTTGGACATCTTTCTCCTCTAATTATTTTCATTCTTTTGCATATCATGATCCTCAGTAGCATTCATCTTTAATTTTATTTCCTCATCATGGCCCAAGAGAGAACTAGAATCCACTCCATTCTTGTTCTTCTTGTCTTCTCTCCACTTTTAAACCACTTCATCTGTGTAAGGCTATTACTAATTTGGTTATGGAGGTGCGGATTGAGTTTCATGAATAGTATGAGTTTTTTATTTCTCTTCTGGTGCCTTCACATTCCTCTTATTTTCCCCTTCATAGATGTATGATCCACTTCTGGTTTCTTTGATATGGTTTCTATTTTATCTTTATATAATTTATAAAAATTGTTGTATTAACTATTAAATCCAACATTAATCTTTCTCTGTGTATCATCACTCAACAACATCACTTTGAAATTCCTTGGGATATTACTACAATGTATTTTGAACGAATCATTACAATGAACTACAAACATTGAGACAATAGTCAAATACATGATTATTTGTGATTTGAGATATCAATTATAGATATTCAAGATTGTAATAAAGACATACTTGACCAAATTAATCTTCATGTGGTTCACCAAGAAATCAATAATATAGACGTCACGTTTATTTAGGGTGTCCTTATCCCCTTTTCATGGAATGATAAATAATTGAACCCATAACTCAAGAATATAAAGGATTATCGAAAGATGAATAATCTTTTGAGTCTTCACTACTGAATGACCACTGTGCTCTAAAGCCTTTTCCTTATCGAATTAGACTGAAAAATCTAGTAACTTTTGGGTGAAAATCAGCTTCACCCACATATGGGATTCCAATTAAGCTTGTAGCCATGCTGTAAGAATGAGTGCATGTTTTACCATATATCTTAAATGAAAAAATTTCTCTCCCTCCTTAATTAAAGAAACATATGGTTTCATTAAATTTTACCAAAAAATATCGATAAATCGGATCTTGTTCCTTCTTTGTGGATACACCTAAGATCTCAAAGCCATTAAAATTGATATTTTTCCAGATTATAGAATAATACTTAACAAATAATTTAAGATCAACTAAAATTTATATGTATATCTTCCATTATGATATATTCATTACAGAGGACATTTGTTTCCAAGGAGAAGCTTCCACAGTCATTTGGAATTGAGGAAAACCAGAAGATTTAGAACAGTATTAAGTAGACTAGTAGGGCTTCATCATGCCAAATCTGTGATGACCAATGTGAGATAACCATCTGGGGTCCTTATATAGGTGTTTGAGGTGACTGTTCCTCTTCCCAAAGAGATCCAAATGTGGAAATACTCTTAATCAGATCTTATGGTTGATATGATACTCGAAGAATGAATTTGGTAGGTTCTGATATTTACATGTTATTAATATTAAAAAATCGTATTTTAGGAAAAGTGAATCCGAAAAAGTTTTTTTAAAAAAATGTTCAACATGTAAGAAAACTGATTACAAAAACATTTGTAAGGAAACATACCTTCTAGATTGCAAGGTAAATTATATTTATTGTGGAAAATTCTTCCGGATGAACTTTAGATTTCAGAAAACAGTCTTATAAAAAAAATTTGATTAAGAACATTTTGATTATGAAAACTTGTTATGATGAAAGTTTTGATTAGGTAAATATTGATTACAAAAATTTTGATTAAGAAAATTTTGATTATTAAAATTTTGATTATGAATCTTTTAATCTCGAAAATTATTATTACGAGAAATTTAAATGGAAAAAAATACTAACAAGAAACTTTACTACCCTTTTGAAAATGAAATTCTTACTCTAAAGAGATAGGTTTCATCAAGAAGTTAATGTGGAAGATTAAATTACAATTATCATTTGTAACATCAGTTTAATTTATTCAAATCTATCATAAGGTAATGATATTGGGAAATAATCAGAAAGATGATCTTTCATTTCGATAAATTGAGGAATGATATCTCATTTTTGTGTGGGATCTATTAGAAAGTGATGCCTAATATCTATGTGTTATTCATGTGAGTGATGTTCATGGTTTTTACTTAGGGAAATGGAACTAGTTTTATCACACAATATTTATGTTTTGGTAAAACTCATACCATAGTATGTGAGTTTGTGTTGCTTTTACTAGACTTTGTCACAACAACTTCAGCTGCTATATATTGAACTTCAGAAGTAGAATGTGCTATTGAGTGTTTCATTTTTCATGACCATGATATTAATGAATCTCTTAGGAAATGAAAAGTTATGGATGTGTTCTTCCTATCCATTCGGCATCCCCCTAATTCAGTATCCAAAAAATATTTAAAAAAATCATTTCATGAAGTATAAAAAAGTCCTAAATCCATGGATCCCATTAAATAGTTAAAAATATTTTTCACTATTTTTAAATGAGATTCCTTAGGATTGGATTGATATATTGCACATAAGAATAATAAAAACATTACGTTAATAAAACTAGTTGTCATGTATAGTAAACTTCTTATCATTCCTATAAATGATTTTTGTTCTACGGGTTTCTCATCTTCGTCAAGATCATGAGAGTTTGAGGTACCCATGGGCGTACATATACACTTAGTGTTTTCATATCCATGATTTTAAAAAAGATATTTAATATACATATGTTAAAATATATATGTTCCTTATGTTTATTGAGAGATATTAAAACCTAGGGATAATTTTAACACTCAAATCATACTCATTTCAAACTCATATTTCATTAAATTCAAAAATGAATCAGTTAATGGTTGGTTAGTTGAACCAAATATAATATCATTAACGTATATTTGAATAATTTAAAAAATTATTTTAATTATTTATAAAATGTTTTGGATCATCATTTCTCTTAACATAATTGTTTTGTAACAAAAATCATGTAATTCTATCATACCAGTCTCTAAGAGATTGCTTAAGTCCATAAAAAGCATTGGTAGGTTTGAAAACATGTTCAGGATGATTTTTGTCATCACAAATATGAGGTTGTTCGACAAGAACATCCTCTTGAACATATCCATTATGGAAAGAAAATTTAACATCCCATTGAATAAGTTTAAAGTTTAAGAATGATGCAAAGGAAAGAAAAATATAGATAGATTCGTGTCTAGATAACAGAGCACATGTTTCATCATAGTCGATTACTTCATGATGATTATAGCCTTTAGCAACTGATCTAACATTATTTCATTAAATGATTCGATTTTCATCATACATATTTTTATAGACCCATTTTACTCCAATAACATAAATTTCATTAGATCTTTCAACCAAGATCCATACATTATTTCTTTAGAATTAATTTAGCTCATCATTCATGGATTTAATCCAACCATCATCACCTAAAGCTTCATCAGTGCATTTTGGTTATAATTGGGAAATAAATGATATATATTCTACTTCATTTATTAAATAACATCTAGTCCATACGAGTTTATTTACATCACCAATGATACTATCACTGGGATGATTATTAAGAAACAACTAATTTGGGTTTTTATTATTTGTTTATCAATATATGGTAGGAAATCATCTAGGGTAAATACTGAAGAAAAATTTTATTGAACATTTTATTTATTAGAATGATCTACTATGAAGGGTTGATAATCAGTTTTTTAAAACTCATCCGAAGATGTAGGTTGAGGGTTTCAAAAAACAAATGGATCAATTTCATCAAATTTTACATGTACTCTTTCTTCTACAGTACATGTGTTTTTATTAAAAACTCTATATGTTTTATAAGTTGTTGAGTAGCCTTTGAAAATTCCTTCATCAGATTTTGGAGCAAATTTATGTAAATTATCTTTAGTATTCAGAATGAATACACTGCAATAGAATACATTGAAGTAGGAAAGTATATTTTTTCTACAATTCCATAACACATAAGGAGTTTTATTAATAAAAGATCTAATTAAAACTATATTTATAGTATAACAAGATGTACATATAGCTTCATCATAAAAAGTATTTAGGTGTATAATATTCACTCAGCATGGTTCTAGTTATCTCTTGAAGAATTCGATTTATTTTTTCAACAAATCCATTCTATTGAGGAGTTATCAGGGAAGAGAATATATGAGTAACACCTTTTTTACTTAAAAAGATTTGAAATTAGAATTTTGAAATTATTTTCCATAATAACAACAGATAGTTATCAATTTAAGGTTATTCTCATTATTATATTTGGATCTAAAAATTTTACACTATTAAAAAGATTCAGATATCATTCCTATAAAATAGACCAACATAAATCTTCTGTAATCATCAAAGAAGATAAATACAGAGTATTTTCCACCAATTCTTCCAGTTTTTGTTGGTCAAAAAATATTTATATGCACCAATTGTAATGCATAAATAGTTGAGACTTCTCTGATTGATTTAAAACATGATTTATGTTTCATTCCTTATTGACATGGATCAAAAACTTTTGAAGAATTAAATCTAAACTATGGTAGATCCTTAAAATGTATTTTCATAGATATTTTACAAAGGTTCCTATGATTCCAGTGTCCTAAACTTTGACATCATAACAAATATTGATCATCTATTGAACTTAATAAAGGTAGATTTGGGCTCCTATAGTCATATATTTTTAGTGGGTATAAATTATCTTGTCTGTGTACATAAAGAATAAACTCTTCCTTGGAATTTTATAATAAGAAATTATCATTCCTAATATTCATAAGGTAACCATCATCACATAATTGACTTAATCTAATGAGATTTTTCTTAATAACATTAACTTATAAAATATTTGAAATAAATGTATTTCCAAGAATAACAATGTAACCTGTACAAATAATTTCTCCATGAGAATTATCTCTTGAAGTTACATTTCATCCTCTCATCTTGATAATATTTTCAAAGATGCTTTTGTTACCTGTTATATATCGGGACATCCAAAATCCATGTACCAAGTATTCATGTTGAAACATTAATTATTTTCTAGAAGATAAGATGGTTATACTTTTTGAATCCAATCTTTCAGGGTTCTAAAATTTTCAAAAAGAAATATTTTTGGAATCAATATTTTCTATGAAAAAATATTTTTTATGAAAACCTAAATACCGGGTTTTATTTAAAGAAACATTTATAGTCCAATTTCTAACACACTTACATTTAGTGTTGAATGGAGCCTTCTTAGGAACAAAATAGTTATTTCTAAATACTTTTTTAGAATGAGTATAAAAAAATCTAGAATATTTCCATAGAGGCTGAATTTGGGACTTCATCTTGTCAAAGATTTCTTTACCAGATGTAAGGTTTGAAAAACACTTCCTTAGGGAATGTATTTCCAACTTTAGTTTAATAAAAAAAATTTATCTGAAAAAACATTAGTTTTAGAACTAGAGTTAGTCTCTAAAATATATTTCATATAAATACCTTTTTCAATGTCCTTAGAAATTATATCATTCAAAGAATTAAATTCCTAATGGTTTTTGGAAACACTTTAAAAACATAAATTTTCATATCAAGATATTTAGAAAGATATTATATTACGTTATTTAGAATAGATATTCTAGAATTCAACTTACCATACATTTTCATTAGATTAGAAATTTCTTTCTCAAGATGGTTAGCAAATCGAGACACTTCTTTCATAAGTAGGTAATCAATTATCATCATCATAAAAAGATTATTCATTTGAAGAATCACAATATTTATTATCATTATAATTTTCATTTAAATATATATTAGTTATAGATTAATCATTGTATACCTTGGCCATTTGAAAATGATTTTTAATCGTTATTCTTGCTAGTATACCAAGATTCATCTGACCAGAAGAGTCATACACTAAGGATTCATCCGAAAAGTGTCCACATCCTTCACTCTAGGTGTCATTGGCTCTCAAAACTTTCATAGCATTATCCTTGTAGTAATTCTTTCTATTCCTCTCAAAATGATTTCCCTTTATGTCCTTTTTTTTAATTTTCCGAGAATCATGCCTTATATACCCTGCGCTTTTTGATTCATAACATGTGACTTCCGTGTATTTCATGTCATTTCAATATGTCTTATTATATCTATAATGAAATTATTTCTTTCCAAAAATCTTGTTCATCCTTTGAGATTGATTAGGTAGTTCGTTTTCAGAATGTTCACATTCAATTGATTCAGATAAAACAGAAACTTTCTTCGAATTCGATCATGTAACTATTTCAGGAGTCTTAAATTTAGTAGTATTAAAGGATACAATTCCATTATCAATCTTATTATTATTCATATCAGCATCTATTTTCATTTTTATATCATGTTGAAGAAGAGTTCCCAAAATTTCATCCAGAGAAATTTGGGATACTTTCATATTCCCATCAATAGATGTTCTATTAGATTCCCACTCATTAAGAAATATATATATAATCTTGTCCAAAAGAGCTTCATCATCATGACCTTTCTCAGGCATAGATTGTAAACTGTTAAAAATAGAAATAATCCTTTTTTTCTCATTACATATTGGTTCTCTATAGGGAAATAGTAATCCATGATATTCTTCTCTAATCATAGATATTCTAGTTTCTATAACATTGGATATACCCAAATGAGTATCTTCCAATTTAATCTAGATACAGTTAGTTGCATCACAAGAAGAAATCAGACTATATATATTCCTAGTCAAGGAAAAAACGTATTGTGTACCTTGTAATTTAATTGATATTCTGAATTTTCATTATTATTAAAAGTTCTGACTTCATTGTTTAGAATCAGGTAATCTCTAGTAAGCATAACAAAATTTTACACACTAGTATTAATAAAAATAGCATTCCTACAGTCTCTCAAATATTCATAATCATTCCCATCAAATATATATGGTCTTGTTATATTTTTATTGTCAATCATACCAAAATTCATTCCTGCCATTCTTTAAAATATCCTTCCACAAAAGGACATCTTAATAGTAAAAGTTGGTAAACAAGGATAAAAATATCTAAGTAAGGAAAAAAATTATAACCATGAAATCTTGAGCATGAAAATTTATATGTGAATATATGTATTTCAAAAAACTCCTTTGATTCAAATTGTAGGATGGAAATATGAATATAGATTCTCAATTACAAGAGGGGGTGAATAATATGTTTAAAAACATTCATTTTTAACCATGTGAAAAGCCATGTTTAACAAACATAAACAAGGTAAATTTACAAGACCTCTTATAGTTCTAGAAACATTCTAGGTTGGAAAAATATGTTTCCATAAATGAATCTTAAGGAATGATTACAAGGAAAATATTCTACCATAAATCTTATAGAAACTTACTTATCAGAGTGTACTATAGTACAATAATGTATTATAAGGTTATACTTTAATACATTATCAAAATAAATTGGAAATAAACTTTAAACAAAAAAAGTAATAGGTAATAAATATTTTAACCCAAAGATAAGGGTATCCAACAACTTTGTATAAAGCTCCCTCGATTTATACATTCAAGAAATTCTGTCTTACCCATTCCTACGGTCATCCCTCGATAGAAATATCATAATTTTCCTTGATATCTTCGTAAGACCTTGATTTATAAGGTGGTAGGTACCTCTGTCTTCCTATCCCCAGAATTCATTGATCATTAAGGTAGTCAGCACCTCTATCTTCTTATCCCCATAATCCCTCGATGGATTACAAAAAAAATCAGAGTCGCTCGAAGCAATCAGAACAAGATGTTCAGTACACACAAAGCATGAGAGTCTATATTTTTATTTTGAAATCAATTCTAATGCATAGAATCTATATATTGATCAATATGTATTCTAAATGTATGATCTTGTTCTAATGAGATCCTATTAATAGGAACTTCTCCAACGGTCAGCTCCCTCCTCCAACGGTCATATTTTTTGTTGAATCATAGAGGGACTTGTATTCGTGTCACTCAATAAATGTTTAGTTAGAAACATATTGTATGAAATCATTTCATAAATAAAACAAGTGTAAATACATATTGTTTCTTAAACAAATATATTTTTCAGAGTCTAAGGAAAAAATGTTGGGATATTAACCAAATAAAAATTCATATAATATAACTCAAGGATATTCAGATTCTAATTTCTAAAGAATTTGAAACCTGGATTTTATATATTTCGGAGTCCAAATTACAATGAATTCAGTTTTAAAATTCTAAAGAATTCTGACTCTAAATTCTGAGTTATTCGGAGTTTGAATTATGAGGAATTCAGAGTCCTAATTCTGAAGAATTTGGAGTCCGAATTTTTAGGAATTCAGTGTCTAAATTTCCAATAATTCCGAAACCGAATTCAGAACATGAAAATAGAATAATATATATATATATATATATATCTGTGTGTGTGTGTGTGTGTGTGTATTTATAGGATTACACGGTTTTAGATGTGAAACCTAATTTTATACTAAGTAATAAAATTATTTTGATTTTGAGAAACTATACAATGAACAATTAAAACATAGTTAATTATAAAAGAAATTTGGGGAAGAATAATTCTCCTGATTAATATTGTTTTTGGGGAAAATATAATTTTCCTTATGATAGACTGTTTGTGATTCTCAAAACATAGTGGAATGTAAAATTCATAAGGAAACCTTATTGAGACAACATCAATATGTGGAAATTGTTTTAGAATAGACATATGTAGGCATAATAACCCCAAAAGAGTCGTTCATGTATATATTGGCCATTATTATGCTACATAGTCAGTGTTCCCTTTCTGATAACCTCATATAACACACCTAGGGCATATTATTTACATATTTCAAATTTTATTTATATAAAATTATGAATTTTTTTCAATTTTTTGAATGAAACCAAATATATTATTTTCATATAAATAATTTAGAAATATTTAATATATTTTAAGTGTTACATCATATTTAGAATTATAGAAGATGATTTTAAATTAATAATTTTATGAGCTTATCAAGTATATAGAATATTTATATATAGAATCTATGGTATATAAAGGATATTAATACTCATGAAAAATGTAGATATTTCCTTATAGGGAAATCCAATAGAGATTGTATTGGGGAAGAGAATATCATGACTAAATTTAGGTAGATTAGTAGGGTTAAGAACAATACAATTTCCAGAAAGGATCGTAATTATTTCCCATAACATCATTCTCTTATATTGGATAACATCATGTGATAAAACCCCCATAATTATTGGTAAAATATTCTTAGTGGTATTTGAGGAATTGAATATGTCCCATAAGAATATTTCTCTATACATGGGTTGTGATTAAAAGTAAAATGATAGAAATTTATTGTATTATATAAAATGTTATGTTGATCAATTGTTGATGTTGATCAAGAATTGTAAAGTGGAAGATGAAATATAACACGTGGAATATAAATCTTTCGAATAGTTTTTTGAAAATATTTTCTTCATGAGTAATGAACTAGAATGACAATAATGTTCCTTATCTAAATGTTAATGGAATAATAAATTTTGGTGGAGTATATGTATACCCATATAATAACTGGAATGAATGATATGAATTATATACAAAATATAGAATGCAATAATATCTATTTCATTTAATTGATTAATCAAAGCCTCCAATGGGTGTTGGTCTATCATAAAAAATCATTATATGATGATATAGTTTCATATTCAATCAAATTGAATAAACAATTTTATAGATCTTATATACTCAACAGTATCATGAAAAAAAATGTTATCTTAACTATAACAACCAAAATATTTTGTGGAACATTTATCTTAAATACATTCTATTCATTATGTAGACTATTTTCATAAAGACTTTAGTTTCTTTAAAACAACACATTTTTATTTAAGAGATAGTCATAACCAAGACTTTAAACATAAATTTTCTACTTTTGTGATTTTATTTTTGAAAAATGGACATTAACAATGGTGATCAGGATGATATATAAAGTCTAATAGAATATAGTTATTTTTCATTGAATATTAACCTTCCATTATGAATAGTAACATACCCTTATGAATAATAATATGACACTTATGAATGGTATCTATACCCATGATTGAATAACTAAATTTAGTCACTTTAAAAATGAAGAATAATATATTAGGTGTTTATATTTTTCGAATAAATAATGATTTTTATTAAAAATTGAATTTATCATATTTAGAATTTTTTTTTTGAAAAATGGAGTTCATTTTTGGATTGTAAAAATTAAAAAAATCTTATAGTGAATTTTTTAGATATTTCTGAATTATTTGATTTTTTGGTGAGTAGTAAAATATATTAATTTACCATATAAATAAATTATAATATAAAAAAACTATTACTAGTATCAGGAAGGATATAGGCACCCAAATCTCGGACTCACATTCATATATATCTATTCTAAGACATCAAATACTCAAAATTTATTATCATGTGAAGAAATAATCAATTAATGATTATAATATTATGAATACCCCCTCCCCTAAACTATATCAACCACCCCTCACCCCCTCTTCCACCCACAACACTAAATCTTCATGACATGGCTAAATTATGTTATGTACTCATCCCAAACCCTATCCCCATGTCCATGGCCTGATGGTCTCACCAAAAGTCCAAAAAAAGGCCTTAAGGGGTTTGTCAAGTAGGAGTACTCAAGAAATGAACATCTCTTCCTTTTTCATTCAATTTTTTTTAAACGTCTATTCCTATGTTATATATTCTCACCTAACATCATCCAAATATTATGATAAATCTAATAACTTACATGCACTAGATTTTAATTATTATAATGTAATATTTCATCATAATTTATCTTGTCCCCCCTCCATTTCTACTGTAAACGCAAACACTGTTCGGGTTGTGTTAATTTATCACACACAAGGAAGACATGTTTTCAATTTATATTACTATCTTAATGAATATTCATGAAATATTTTTAATGGAGGAAACATATCATATTATATGTATTTTATCTTGTTTAATTTTATTTTTATCCTTACACACTCATAATTTGGAATAACAATACAAAACAAGCTCATTGTGTACAGAACCGCCAAGCTAAATCCAAGCATTTATCATTAACATTACAAATGAGTCATCCTCAATGTATATAAACAAAATTATTATAATATAATTTATATATATTTAATTAAAATAATAAAATATAATAACAATTCTATATGTTTAACCAAATTCCAAATGATCTCCCATTCAGGCATTTAAGTAAACAGATCATGAAAACCATGGAATTAAATGCTTCCAATACAAAAAAATTGAATCTCTTAAACCCATAAAAATTGATTAATAGAACTAATATGGTTATAAAATATCAATTAAATGTTAATTAGATTATATAATTAGTGATTAATGAAGCTAAATTTTATTATTCGAAGCATTAAGAACAACCAAGAACACATTCCAGCATATGGTAAGGAATCCTCTCTCTCAGTTTTGTTCACGAATTTACACAATATTGTACCCTTTTATTTTTAATTCCTAATTATGGGGAATGTTTTAGAACCTTCCCGTAGTTACATTTTAATATGTAAATAATTTAATACCAATTTACGTCTCATTAATTCTTTTCAAGAACACCTGTTACCGTGCCGAAATGTTTGTAAGGTGTTTCTAATCTCACTTTCAATTCCATCAGATATCTATTTCTCATTGATTATTTCTGATATGTAGTGTATGTTTAATACCTATTGATATATAATATCATGATTATTTTTATATTCATTGTATCTAATTATTAAATTTATGGATATTAACTTTTGGTCATACAATTCGATTAACTACCATGTGGTAAGAAACAATGTCTCATTTTCCATTTCGTTGTGACTTACTTTGTGTTGGGCACCTAATAATTATTATGTGGTGTACCTAATGCCCATTTTAGATCACTATTCATTCAAAATTAAATTTCTATTAGATATCAACATTCTGGTTTCATTGAACTGATTATTGTCTTAAGCCATATACCCTTTCGCATAGGTGTTTATTTGGAATATTGTTTTAACTATGGAAATATTGATGAATCTGTATTCTCAACACTATATGAATATTGGGAATTCATATCATATATGTATTAAATCTATGTAAAAATAACTATTTTGAAAATTATTAATGGGAAGAACCTACTATATCCCTTCGATGCATCGAAGGGTCTCATGAGACAATCAGTTGGTGAAAAACCCCGTTCAAGTTTGTTTCTAAAAATCATATCTGTTTATACACGGAAACATAAACTGTTCTGAAGATATAGGGGTATCATGTTCCAGATATATGATGTCAAATTAATAATCATTATCTTTACACTATATCAGTTATTACAATCCATGAGGTTTTCACAATGAATAAATCTATGGATGAGGTTTCATTCTATGTTTATTAATAGCATGTGTTTTTTCATTTATTCACCATGACATATTGACTATGCAATTTTGTTTATGATTTAGTAATTAATGATTGATGATTCAGCTATTTTTAACCCTTACTGAGCATTTGAGCTCACCCCTTTCATTTG
Organism: Viscum album; assembly: GCA_963277665.1. Taxonomy (NCBI): domain Eukaryota; kingdom Viridiplantae; phylum Streptophyta; class Magnoliopsida; order Santalales; family Viscaceae; genus Viscum; species Viscum album. Next base: position 878,921,249 of record OY728129.1, on the reverse strand, counting down.
ATTACCTTCAATAGGCTATGAAGAGGAAATCATTTATTATGGTTCCACAGATGTAGTTTTTAGTGTTTATTATTTGTTGTATTTTTTTACTTTTTAAAATGTGAATTGATTTAAATCTATGTATATTGTTTTTTCAACACTACTAAGTGGTTAATTCGTTCGAGAATTCATTGATTTTAAGCATTCTGATTTAATAATTAAAGCATCACCTCTGATCTAGGCGGTTTGTCTTGTTACAGTTTGTATCAAATGTATATTAGTAAAATCCTTGGAAACTAGATTAGAAAGTATATATTAGGCAACAAACCCCTAAGTTAGTATTTGTGGAAACAAATACAAGAATGTACTAAAACATTTGTAATGAATATGTTATGTGGATATTTTAAATAAATACATCCAATTCTGGTTAAAAACAGGTAGAGTTGTCTCTGAAACATATGTACCTAGGAGTGGAAATTCTGACAATTAGTTTCGGGCTTTACCCATGATATCACGGTACACAAGAATGGTCACTGCTGTTCTCTTGGTATTTACACTCCTAGGGAATATTCTTAAGTTAATTCAAATTTATTTACAAGAAATTATAATGGATTTTAATGTAAATTGTTTCTTAGTAAAACCATGCTTAAAATATTTTCGATGCATATAATTTCAATCTATGTTATGTGAATTTCTATTTTAGATTCATAACCTAATATAATTTTTCCCATTATATAGAAGTGGAACCTAATGGAAGAAGGGGAATAAATAGTCATGGAAAATGTAAGGACTACCCCACTGAATAGGTCGACATAGTCAATATCAGAGAAGTTCAGATCATGAACATATTGGGATAACATACTCATGTTGTGAAAAATAACCATGTTACACCTATTTTGGATCATTTCATGTGGAAGAAGCACCAATATTTTAGTGGGACTACTAATATGATGATATCTGAGAAGTAGATCAAATCCCTTGATAAAATTTTCATGGTATTACGATAAAATGAAAATGAAAATGTATTGATGGAAGTATATTGCCTCAAGGGAGATACAGATCAATGTTGGTCTATAATCTAGAATACCACAGAGGAAGATAAAATAGAATATATGGAATGGATTACTTTTTAGGAAATATTTTACAAAAAATACTTCCCTCGTGAGAAATGAACTAAAATGAAGTGGAAATTCTTATCTTAATGGAATGGGAAGAAGACTGTTTCATAAATTAAGATTCTACCTTTATAAGGCTAGCAAAGAATTACATAGATTACGTTTGTGACTATGAAGACAATATTGATCATTTCATTAAAGTTCATAAGATAATTCTTCAAAGGGAATTGGCTTCTCAAAAAATTTATTCATATGAAGAAATTGTATAAAGTACCATCAAAACCTAGAAGGAATTATCTAGAGAAACTTTTTTCAAGGGAAACTAAGATAAAAAGTGGTACTCTGATAATCAAGGAAATGGTGAAGTGCCAAATAAGAACTACGGAATGAAGAAACTCCCATTATGTGAGAATAGTGCAAAGAATCATCCCAGGAAATGCTTGAAAGGCATGGGAGTATTACATATGTTTGTAGAAAAGGGTCATAGATCTAATGATTTCATGGGGAATAAACATGTCAATGATGTTCAATTCTACAATTGTAGATATATGGGACACTATTCAAGTAGGTGTCCTTAGCTCTAAGGAAACATGCCTCAGAAAAGGCCACAAGTGTAAGGGAATGATTATTCGATTATAATTGAGGAGTTTGATGTTCCTAATGATGTGGTGGTAGGTACTTTAATTGTATCCCCAATCTTGGATAATGCATTATTTGATTCTAGATCATCACATTCATTTATATCATCCTAGTTTTCTATGAAAATTATATATGTCCAATTTTATTTAATAAATGAGTATTTAGTCAAAACACATTGGGTTGTATCATTAAAACAGAGGCGTGTTGATTCGTCCCCCTATGGACATAGAAACATTATTTAATTTCTAACCTTTTCACAATACCAATGATTGACTTTTATATAAATCTCGGTATGAATTGGTTGTCAAATTATTATTTGACGATCTATTTCAAGAAGAAGGTTGTTATTATTTTTTAAATTGTGTAGAATACATTATCTTTATAGAAAAAACAAGGCCATAAAATTCTTAACTAAATCCAACCCCTTTATACCTACTGAATGCAATTCATGGAGAGTAAGCGAACCAAATATATAAGTGCGTGGAAAGAAATATTCAAATTGAATATGTATATATAGTGTAATAATACATTGATATATTTCCAGAGGATTTACATGGAAATCCACTAGAGTGAGATATTGAGTTCTATATATATTTTATTCCTATTGTAATACCTATATCAAAGACTCCTTATAGAATGGCCACTATGGAGCATGTGGAGAAAAATAAAAAATTAGAAGAATTGATTGAAAGGGGATTTATTCGAAATAGTGTATCTCCATGGGAAGCACATGTCCTCTTTCTCAAAAAGAAACGTGGATCCATGAGGCAATGCATTGATTTCATGGAAATAAAAGATGTTAAAATAAATAATAAGTATCCAATACCATGAATCGATGATTTATTTGATCAACATCAGGGACAAAAACAATTTTCAATGTTTGGCCTTCGATTAGGATATCATCATCTATTTATAAAGAATGAAGATATTCTAAAGAAAACATTTCACACTACGAATGGGCATTACGAGTATACAATGATGGTTTTTGGACTAAATAATGAACCCTGTGTTTTCATGGATTACATGAATAGAGTTCTCAATGAAAATATTGATATCTTTTTTGTCTTATTTATCAATGATATCCCGATATACTTCAAAATATATTAATGCAATGAGAATCACTTGGGGATTATTTTGAAATCTCTTTGATGAAATGAATTATATGGGAAGTTTAGAAAGTGTGAATTCTAGGTTCAATATGTTTATTTTATATGCCATATCATCTCTAAAGACAAAATCCTAGTTAATCCTATGAAGAAAAAAGAAATCCATGAATGTCCCACACCAAAAAAACATTACCTAGGTACGTTGTTTTATTTCTTTAACAGGTGATAATCGGCGTTTCATTCCGAATTATTCTCGACTGGCTAACCCACTAACAAAGTTCACATGTAAAGGGGTTAGGTTTGCATAAAATAAATAATGTATATAATTGATTGATGAATTTTAAATTAACATTAGTCAGTGATATAATGTTGAATCTTCTATCTAGAAATCATGAATTTGTGACATAAAGTAATGCATCCAAAAATGGGTTGGGTTGCGTACTTATTCAAAGTGATAATGTTATTTCACATACATCGAGGAAATTTAAGACTCATGAGAAAAATTACCCTACACATGATCTTGATTTAGCATAAAAAATCATTGCTCTGAAAATATGGAGACATTATCTCTACGGATATGTATGTGATATATACATGGATCACAAAAATTTTAAATACATGTTTACAGAAAAAGAACTAATCATGAGTCAAAGGGGATGGATTGAGATAATAAAATATTATGATTTTTCAATGCACTACCACTTAAAAAAGGAAAATAAGGTGGCATATTCATTAATTAGGAATGTTCATGGACACCTGAACCAAATTGGGATTGAGAGAGATCATATATCCATATATCTATTAATGATTGATATTTGAATTGTTATGAAAGGAGAATCATCTTTCATCTTTCAAATGGTTGCTAAACTATCATTAATAGAAAATTAAAAATCCTCTCAAACTAATATGAGAATATGCACAAGAAAATTTATGTTGTCAAAGATGGTAGATTGTTGGACTTCGTGTATAAGTAAGGAGTTCTAAAATTTGGGAACAGGTTTTTTGTTCCATTCATACATGAGCTAAAAGGTAACTATTAGACAATTCGGATAGCTCAAATTTCTCTTTACACCTGGGTATAAAAATTATGTGTAGTGATATGGAAGAATATTTTTGGTGGCATAATATTGAGCATGAATTTGTTGACAACATGCCAAGTTGTCTAGTTTTCCAACAAGGGAAGGCATAAGGAAAAAATCTTAGAGGGGGAATGAAACCTATACCTATTCTTATGTGAATTTGGGATGAAATTACACTGGATTTTATCACCAAACTACTAAGGACACCTATGTGGAATGATGTAATATGGGTAATTGGTTATCGTCTCACAAAATCAGCACATTAGTTTGCTATAATAAAGGACGTACCACTTCAGTGCCTAGAAAGACATTATATAAATGAATTTATAAGACTTCATGGTGAAGATATATCAATTTTTTCTGATCGAGGTCCCAGATTTACATCAAATTTTTGGAAAATTCTCTATAAGGATTTGAATACAGAGCTTCATTTGAGTACTTGTTATCTACCCCAACTGATAGACAGTATAAAATGACTATTCAAACATGGACAACAAGTTTAGATCACTGTCCCTTGAATTTCAAGGTATGTGGGGTAAATACATACCATTGGTGAAATTTTCATACAAAAATAGTTTCCATTATAGTATTTAAATGTCTCAAGATGAATCATTATATAGAATGATATGTCGATATCCCATATTTTGAGATGATTTTGGTGAGAGGAAATCTATAGGCCCATAAATTATTGAAGAGATAATGGAAAATGTAAATACAATTAAACCACATATTAAAGTAGTCCAAAGTTGGTAGATGAGTTATGCTGACAAACAAAGAAAGGATTTTTAATTTCTAGAGTTATATTATGTCTTCCTAAAAGTATCTCTATGGAAGGGTGTCTTATGGTTTAGTACGAAATGTAAACAAATCATCATGTACATCTTATCATTTGAAATTATGGAAAGTATCAGAGCTGTATCTTACCATTTAGAAATTACACTAAGTCTCTCCAATGTCCATGATGTGTTCCATGTGTCATTATTGAAGAAATAAATTCCATACCCAATGCATGTACTCAACTATGATTAAACAGAACCAAAACCTTATTTTTCATACAATGAAGAGCCTATCAGGATTCATGAAACAATGAAGAAGGTATTGATAAATCAGACAACTCATCTAGTAATGTTTCTTTGGAGAAGACATAATATGGAGGAAGAAATGTGGGAACCTGAGGTTGTTATAAAAATGAACCACCCACATCTATTTTATGGACTTTAGAAAAGAAAAATTTTGGGGAAGATGTTTCTGAAGGAGGGAATAATGTATCACCCAATACATTTTGTGCTACATTTCTCTTAAATACATTATATTCCTTAGGTATCCTATTTTTTTAAATAACTATTTTTATTTTAAATAACACTTGGTTATTTAAGAGATAGTCATAAGCAAGCCTTTATACTTAAATTTTACACTTTTTTGTTTCGAATATTGAAAAAAAAACATTACAGTTCGATTAGGATGATATTTAGATTCTGGTAGAATTAACTTAATATTTGTTGAATAGTAACATACACTTATTAATAGTAAACTCCCATTTTGAATAGTACCTTCCCCTTATGAATGTTAATATAACTCTTATAAATGATATCTGTAACATCCCAGGTAAATAAAGAATAAATAATTTTCATATTTATTAATATTTACGAATTAAATATTAATTTTATTTTAAAGGGGTTGCTATGTTCGATAGCGTACCCGATACGCAACGATGAGTTTCTTTGAAACTTACGTAGCACACTAGTAATAAAATAATATTATATTAAATGTTAGTTAACAAGTAGCCGTTGTACTGGCGGGAATGGATAGAAATAACTAAAATATGATTAGATAAGTTTTTAAATGTTTATACATTTACCCAATAAAAGATAAAGGCTTAAAATATGGAAAGAGTTCAATTTTAGGCATATATACTCTAATTTTCACTAAAGGTTCACTTATCACCTTTTAATGGTGAACCGTCATTAAATATAGTTTTGATCACTCTTATACTTTATTTTGGACCAAATATAACTCTTATTTAAAATCGGGACATCAAAATTTAATTTGTGTAAATTTTTGGTACCTTTCTGATAAAGTTCATTTTTTTATGAATAGTGTAAAATGTTGTATTTTAATTCAAAACCTCTTTTTAATCTAAATTATTTATATGATTAGATTATCTTTTGAATTGGTTTTAAAGTGAAATTAGAAAATATTTTTACCATTAAATCCAATAGTGTTCATTGGAATCAATTTCACTTTGAAATTGGACTTAAACTGGTGTCAATCTTTTGATACTTATTGTTTCACAAAAACATGGTATTTGTCATGACAACGGGAATTAATTATTAAATTAATTAATGTGACTTATATGTTTTGAATTTTGTAAAATAGACTTCATTTTTGAATTCGGAATATTAAATATAGCTTAGGGTGAATTTTTGGTAATTTTCTGAAAAACTTCAATTTTTGATGAATAGTGAAACCACTAAGTGGTAATCAAGCAAACTGATTTTTCAGTTAAATGAAAGTTTACCAATAATGAGTATTGAATTTTGAAAATCCGACATACATGGTTGTCATTAAGAAGTAAAATGTGGTTCAATGAGATTAAAATAATTTTTTGGTGAATAGTAACTTTTTTTCATTACTCGCGATTAGAGGTAATTGGAGTAGTTTAAGGTAAAAATGGTATTATAAGATTGCAAAAACACCATGACACTTGTCCTACACCTATTGGGTGAGTCATGGCCGACCAAGACATGCGATGGGCCAACTTGGGGACCCCATGGAGCCACTTTAGTTGGAAAATGACATTAATATATTTTTATTTAATGTTAAAGTGAAAATGACACTAACATAAATTTTTTTACTAAAATAATTTTTGAGTGGGGTTATACAAGTACAAATTTTGATTATAAATAGTCATTGGAAATATAAAAAGATTTCCTAAATCATAGTATTTTTTTTATAATTTTTAGACATTAAATAAATTAAATTATTTATGACATAATAATGATGCAGCGATGACATCATTATTTGACGATTTAAATTAAATGGAAAGATAATTAAAAATCTAAAACCTACACATGTACAAAACCAATTGGATGAGTGGATTTCGGACCCTTATCACCTTATCCACGAATTATATCAATGTGGGACCTTTTAAAACCGAAACACATTTTCAAATAAAGTAATATTTCTTTACTTTCCAAAAGTGCCCCTCCTCTCCTCTTATAAAAGGCCCCCACCTCTACCTCATTTCACACACTTCTCAAGCCTTTGGCTCGGCCAAACCCTGCCCAATTACTCTCTCCACATGCCTATCCTCATCCTAGAGGATTCCATTTGGGCAGAATCTTTTCAAAGGAAGCCTTTAGGCTCAAATCAAAAGGGAGTTACACTTTTAAAGGTAATTCATTCTCTCTTGTTCATTTGTTTTAGTTTGCTTCTCCAACCCTCTAAACTCTTTTTATTTACTTCTTTTGTAATAACAACAGTATCTTCAATATACTTGGATGTTGTTATAATATTTATTTGAGCTACACTCTCACACAACCACATCAAATGGTTAAAGAACATACGGTTTCCGTGGATGGCGAAATTCTGCCTCCCGAAACGATGATTGTTCAATACTCATTTAACACCTTCAAGGGTGGCCATTATGATGTCACTATTTTTATATATGATATATAATATGTTTATTTTTTCTTTAAGCTTCTGTATTTTTCATTTTTGGCATACCTTTATGGTTTCCATTATGGGTAAACACGATATCTTCATTTAAGGAAGTGCGGACTACCGCCCCCTAAAAGTGATGTGATTCGTTAATGCCATATGTGGGACGTGTAAAGGATGGATTTAAAGTAATTATATATGATTTTATACTGGAATTATAATATACCTCTATATCATTATTATTTCATTCCATTAATGTATGAGATAGAAATGAAATTAGCGTTCATGCGTACGTACGGCTTACCGTCTCCATGAACGGTGCATTTCATTTCTTATCCCTAAATGTAATGTACTATTAAAAGTACATGTATATAATGTATATATATAATTAATGATATATCTAAATGATGAATATAATTCTGGAATTAAAATATACATACCTCTCATTTAGTTTTAATTCCACTAATATGACAAAGAAATGAAAGTATCGTTCATGCGTACGTACGGCTTACCGTCTCCATGAACGGTACATTTCATTTCTTACCTCTAAATGATTATTTAATATTATAAATACATGTATATGCTGGATATATATTATATATATGATATCCAAATCAGGAATTTCATTCTGGATATAAAGAACTTTTGACCACACGAACAACATGTAATTGTATGAAGCCAACTTTCGACTTAAGAACCAAATATTGACAAAACAAACATTATTAACTTAAATGGTTACATAAGGATTATAACATGGAAATAAGTGATATAAAAGGAAGAATGAACTTTAAAAATGTTCTTAATCAAGTATAAATTAACTCAAGTTTATTATTCAGGACGTTAAAGAACGATCGAGTCAAGTCGGACCCGAGGTAAGGGACTTCGTCTCAATCTCCTTTCATTGAGGAATATTTCGTTTTATACACAACTTTCTTTTAAACGGTGTATAAACCCTTTGACTTTTACTTTTATACAAAAGGAATCTTTTTCTACGAAGCGTTTTACTAAACGACAAAAAGGAATGTTTTTTTAACGTACGCGGTGACAATGACTATTTCCGCCGCCACGAGTATTATTTGGTCTTTGGCTTCCTCAACAAGCCGTATTGTTTTTAGAATAAAATAAATACCATATACTCTTTTATGTATTTTGGTATTGAAAATGGTTTTGATAATGGATTCTATTATGTCAATATATTTATGTTATATTATGATTGAAATGTGGAAATGTTATCATTCCTTTATATTAGTTTTATGTTTTATGTTTTTATATTGGTACTTGGACATTTTAACGGGTGGTTACATTATAAACCATATGACGGGTGGTGCCGTGAATACCAGGACGGGTGGTTACGTTATAACCTCCAATGAATTGGGTATGGAAGTCGGCCGTATGGCTATTCCATTAAGTATGTATGGAAATCGGCCGTATGGCTATTCCATTAAGTGATATGTGTGGAAGTCGACCATATGGTTATTCCACTTAAGTATGTTTATGTCCCAAGTTACCTTTATATATGTTATGTGTTCTTTATATGGGTTTTATGGTAATACTTTGGTTACAAAAAGGTAAGTAGTGATACTTTATTCAATGAAGAGTTTTTATTACTTCATGAAGGTGAAGGTATTACTTTGATAGAGTATACATGGTTTACTTGATTTTGAAAAACTAACAGTTTTCATTCTTTGTGTATCCCTTACTGAGTTTTTTATGCTCACCCCAATTTTTTCGAAATGTTTTTCATAGGAATTAAAGTGGAATAAGTTCAAGGATGGGATCAAGGGAATTTCATGCTATCTAAAACATGGAATCTAGACATCTTTATTTTTAAGAGTTTTTATTTTATGGAGACTTAGTAGAAGTGTCTACTTTGTAATCTTTTAAGATGTAATAGTTATGTTCTAATTATCTAAAACTCTAAACCTGAAAAGATCCTCAATGTGAATTATTCATTTAATTCAATATTAAGTAAGGTTTAAGGCTGGGGCCTTATAGTTGGTATCAAAGGTCGGTTTAGACAACATTAGGAGTTAGAAAAGTGTTAAATTATAATATGATTGAAATGATATAGCATTTACGGATTACCATGTTGCTTCGCCTAAGATATTTATGTGTTCAGAATGGTTTTCCGCAGAGGAAACAAAGCAGCTATGTTGGGACGACATCAGGAGGAAGATAACCTTCCAAATCAGCAACCTGAGATGGTCGGAATCAGAACTGAATAGTTTGTTGCAGTGATGGCACAGTTGACTCAGGCTATAAATGGTGGTGGTATCCATGCACGAGATCAGCCAGATCAACCGCAGAGGAACATGTCAGTGGTGGAACATTTCGTGAGGCAACATCCCCCATCATTCAGAGGATCATCTGACCCTGTGCAAGCTTAAGGGTGGATTAAAGCACTAGAGAAGATTTTTGATGTCATGGGGTGTTCAGAACATCAAAAGGTTAGTCTTGTTGTTTACCGTTTTGAAGGTGAAGCTGATCAGTGGTGGTCGATGGTGGAAAATATAAGGGATAGTGATGAGATTGAGGATCTTCACTGGGACGAATTCAAAGGTATGTTTCTTGAGAAATATTTTCCTAAGGTGGTTCGTCTTAGGATGGAAAAACAGCTCCTAGAATTGAGGCAGGAGGATGATTCAGTGGCTGCTTATGAAGAAAAGTTCACTCGATTGGCAAGGTATGCTCCAAACTTCATACGAGATCTTGATAGTAAAATAAACCGTTTTTACTCAGGGTTAAAGCCAAAGTATCGAAGGGCTTTAGCTTCTCGTGAGTTCAAAAGTTATGAAAAACTTGTTTGATGTACGGAGAAGGTGGAAATGGAGTTTTCTGATGATCAGGTGTTCTATGACAAACAACAGAATAAGAGATCTAGATGGCAGGAAAAGGGGAAGAATTCATCAAAGAAGAAAGGAGGTAAGAAAACCAAATATCCATCCTGTGAGAAGTGTGGTAAAATGCATCCTGGAGAATGTTTATCCAAGTCTGGTATGTGCTTTCGATGTGGTAAGTCTGGTCATATTGCTCGTAACTGTAAGGAAGATGATCAAGCAGGAAATGAAAAGCCAACGGTAAGATGTTTTAAGTTTAATGAAATGGGTCATTATGCAGACGAGTGTCTGACAAGGAGCTTGAGTGATGGGAAGCAGTTAGACTACAAGCTGAAAGGGGTGGTAAAATCATTTGCAACAACTTCATCATATGTTGGGCCATCGAATGAAGTGGTATCAGCTCTAGGGAGCTCAGTATTTTTCGAAGATTGACTTGAGGTCGGGGTACCATCAGTTGAAAGTAAAAGAAGCAGACATTCCGAAGACTGCGTTCCGTACTAGATATGGCCATTATGAATTTGTAGTTATGCCTTTTGGGTTAACCAATGCACCTGCTGTATTCATGGACCTTATGAATAAAATTTTCATGAGTTCTTGGATAAGTTTGTGTTTTGAGGTTTGGGAAGAGGTTATGTGTGCCTTGTGATTCACAATTGAAGAGAGAGTGGTTATGTGAAGCTCATAGATCTCCGTTTTCAGTTCATCCGGGCAGTACTAAGATGTATAGAGATCTGCGAGAGTATTACTGGTGGGATGGAATGAAAAGAGACATTGCTGATTTTACTGTGAAGTGTTTAACAAGTCAACAGGTTAAAGTAGAGAGGCAGTTACCGAAAGGGATGCTTCAACCTTTACCAGTGCCATAGTGGACATGGGAGAATATATCCATGGACTTTGTTGTTGGATTACCGAAGACATCTCGAGGTAATAATGCAATCTGGGTTATTGTTGATCGCTTGACCAAATCTGCTCATTTACTTTCTATACGAGATACTTTCTCTCTTGATCAACTTTCCCGTTTGTATCTTAAAGAGATAGTCAGGTTACATGGAGTTCCTCTCTCCATTGTATCGGATTGTGATCCCAGGTTTACTTCTAACTTTTGGAAAGGCCTTCAGAAGTCGTTGGGTACTGAATTAAATTTTAGTACAGATTTTCATCCTCAATCAGATTGGCAGTCAGAACAAACAATCCAGACATTGGAGGATATGCTACGAGTTTGTTCTATGGATTATCAGGGAAGTTGGGACCAACATCTTTCTTTGGTTGAATTTTCGTATAATAACAGTTTTCATTCTAGTATACAGATGGCACCATTTGATGCATTATATGGGAAGCGGTGTCAAACTCCAGCATTTTGGAATGAAGTGGGTGAAAGGAAGTTTATGGGACCAGAATTGGTAGAAGATTTGGCAGAAAAAGTTCAGTTGATTCAGAAGCACATGAGAACAGCTCAGAGCAGGCAGAAGAGTTATGCGGATAACCGGAGGAAGGATCTATCTTTCGATGTAGGTGATCATGTTTTTCTCAAGGTTTCTCCCTGGAAAAGTGTGATGTGATTTGGTAAGAAAGGAAAGCTGAGTCCAAGGTTTATTGGACCATATGAAATTCTGGAGAGAGTTGGATCAGTTGCATACCGGGTGGCTTTACCTCCGAGTTTATCTCAGGTACACAATGTTTTTCATGTTTCAATGTTGAGAAAGTATATGCCAGATCCATCTCATGTTTTGAGTCCAGAGGTAGTTCAGCTGGAAGAGAACCTATCTTATGAGGAACAACCGGTCCAGATTCTTGACCACAGGGAGGAGGTGTTACGGAATAAGGTGATTCATCAGGTAAAGGTTTTGTGGAAAAACCATGTGATTGAAGAGGCAACGTGGGAATCTGAAAATGCTGTGAGGGATAAATACGCCCACTTATTTTGATAAGTGAATAAAATTGCGAGGACACAATTCCCAAAACGGGGGAAGGATGTAACATCCCAGGTAAATAAAGAATAAAGAATTTTCATATTTATTAATATTTATGAATTAAATATTAATTTTATTTTAAAGGGGTTGCTCTATTCGATAGCGTACCCGATACGCAACGATGAGTTTCTTTGAAACTTACGTAGCACACTAGTAATAAAATAATATTATTTTAAATGTTAGTTAACAAGTAGTCGTTGTAATGGCGGGAATGGATAGAAATAACTAAAATATGATTAGATATGTTTTTAAATGTTTATACATTTACCCAATAAAAGATAAAGGCTTAAAATACGGAAAGAGTTCAATTTTAGGCATATATACTCTAATTTTCACTAAAGGTTCACTTATCACCTTTTAATGGTGAACCATCATTAAATATAGTTTTGATCACTCTTATACTTTATTTTGGACCAAATATAACTCTTCTTTAGAATCGGGACATCAAAATTTACTTTGTGTAAATTTTTGGTACCTTTCTGATAAAGTTCATTTTTTTATGAATAGTGTAAAATGTTGTATTTTAATTCAAAACCTCTTTTTAATCTAAATTCTTTATCTGATTATATTATCTTTTGAATTGGGTTTAAAGTGAAATTAGAAAATATTTTTACCATTAAATCCAATAGTGGTCATTGGAATCAATTTCACTTTGAAATTGGACTTAAACTGGTGTCAATCTTTTGATACTTATTGTTTCACAAAAACACGCTATTTGTCATGACATCGGGAATTAATTATTAAATTAATTAATGTGACTTATATGTTTTGAATTTTGTAAAATAGACTTAATTTTTGAATTCGGAATATCAAATATAGCTTAGGGTGAATTTTTGGTAATTTTCTGAAAAACTTCAATTTTTGATGAATAGTGAAACCACTAAGTGGTAATCAAGCAAACTGATTTTTCAGTTAAATGAAAGTTTACCACTAATGTGTATTGAATTTTGAAAATCCGACATACATGGTTGTCATTAAGAAGTAAAATGTGGTTCAATGAGATTAAAATAATTTTTTGGTGAATAGTAACTTTTTTTCATTAATCGCGATTAGAGGTAATTAGTGTAGTTTAAGGTAAAAATGGTATTATAAGAATGTGAAAACACCATGAAACTTGTCCTACACCTATTGGGTGAGTCATGGCCGACCAAGACAAGCCATGGGCCAACTTGGGGACCCCATGGAGCCACTTTAGTTGAAAATGACATTAATATATTTTTATTTAATGTTAAAGTGAAAATGACACTAACATAAATTGTTTTACTAATATAATTTTTGAGTGGGGTTATACAAGTCCAAATTTTGATTATAAATAGTCATTGGAAAGCTAAAAAGATTTCCTACATCAAAGTATTTTTTTATAATTTGTAGACATTAAATAATGTAAATTATTTATGACATAATAATGATGCAGCGATGACATCATTATTTGACGATTTAAATAAAATGGAAAGATAATGAAAAATCTAAAACCTACACATGTCCAAAACCAATTGGATTAGTGGATTTCGTACCCTTATCACCTTATCCACTAATTATATCAATGTGGGACCTTTTAAAACCGAAACACATTTTCAAATAAAGTAATATTTCTTTACTTTCCAAAAGTGCTCCTCCTCTCCTGTTATAAAAGGCCCCCACCTCTACCTCATTTCAAACACTTCTCAAGCCTTTGTCTCGTCCAACCCCTTCCCAATTACTCTCTACACATCCCTCTCCTCATCCTAGAGGACTCCCTTTGGGCAGAATCCTTTTAAAGGAAGCCTTTAGGTTCAAATCAAAAGGGAGTTACACTTTTAAAGGTAATTCATTCTCTCTTGTTCATTTGTTTTAGTTTGCTTCTCCAACCCTCTAAACTCTTTTTATTTACTTCTTTCGTAACAACAACAGTATATTCAATATACTTGTATGTTTTTATAATATTTATTTGATCTACACTCTCACACAACTACATCAAATGGTTAAAGAACATACGGTTTCCGTGGATGGCGAAATTCTGCCTCCCGAAACGATGATTGTTCAATACTCATTTAACACCTTAAAGGGTGGCCATTATGATGTCACTATTTTTATATATGATATATAATATGTTTATTTTTTCTTTAAGCTTCTGTATTTTTCATTTTTGGCATACCTTTATGGTTTCCATTATGGGTAAACACGATATCTTCATTTAAGGAAGTGCGGACTACCGCCCCCTAAAAGTGATGTGATTCGTTAATGCCATATGTGGGACGTTTAAAGGATGGATTTAAAGTAATTATATATGATGATATACTGGAATTATAATATACCTCTATATCATTATTATTTCTTTCCATTAAAGTATGAGATAGAAATGAAAGTAGCATTCATGCGTACGTACGGCTTACCGTCTCCATTACTGTGCATTTCATTTCTTATCCCTAAATGTAATGTACTATTAAAAGTACATGTATATAATGTATATATTTAATTAATGATATATCTAAATGATGAATATAATTCTGGAATTAAAATATACATACCTCTCATTTAGTTTTAATTCCACTAATATGACAATGAAATTAAAGTAGCGTTCATGCGTACGTACGGCTTACCGTCTCCATGAACGGTATATTTCATTTCATAACTCTAAATGATTATGTAATATTATAAATACATGTATATGATGGATATATATGATATATATGATATCCAAATCAGGAATTTCATTCTGGATATAAAGAACTTTTGACCACACGAACAACATGTAATTGTAAGAAGTCAACTTTCGACTTAAGAACCAAATATTGACAAAACAAACATTATTAACCTAAATGGTTACATAATGTTTATAACATGGAAATAAGTGATATAAAAGGAATAATGAACTTTAAAAAGGTTCTTAATCAAGTATAAATTAACTCAAGTTTATTATTCAGGACGTTAAAGAACGATCGAGTCAAGTCGGACCTGAGGTAAGGGACTTCGTCTCAATCTCCTTTCATTGAGGCATATTTCGTTTTATACACAACTTTATTTTATACGGTGTATAAACCCTTTGACTTTTACTTTTATACAAAAGGAATCTTTTTCTACGAAGCGTTTTACTAAACGACAAAAAGGAATGTTTTTTTAACGTACGCGGTGACAACGACTTTTTCCGCCACCGCGAGTATTATTTGGTCTTTGGCTTCCTCAGCAAGCCGTATTGTTTTTAGAATAAAATAAATACCATATACTCTTTTATGTATTTTGGTATTGAAAATGGTTTTGATAAAGGATTCTATTATGTCAATATATTTATGTTATATTATGATTGAAATTTGGAAATGTTATCATTCCTTTATATTGGTTTTATGTTTTATGATTTTATATTGGTACTTGGACATTTTAACGGGTGGTTACGTTATAAACCATATGACGGGTGGTGCCGTGAATACCCGGACGGGTGGTTACGTTATAACCTCCAATGCATTGGGTATGGAAGTCGGCCGTATGGCTATTCCATTAAGTATGTATGGAAATTGGCCGTATGGCTATTCCATTAAGTGATATGTGTGGAAGTCGACCATATGGTTATTCCACTTAAGTATGTTTATGTCCCAAGTTACCTTTATATATGTTATGTGTTCTTTATATGGGTTTTATGGTAATAATTTGGTTACAAAAAGGTAAGTAATGATACTTTATTCAATGAAGAGTTTTTACTACTTCATGAAGGTGAAGGTATTACTTTGATAGAGTATACATGGTTTAATTTATTTTGAAAAACTAACAGTTTTCATTCTTTGTGTATCCCTTACTGAGCTTTTTATGCTCACCCCAAGTTTTTAGAAATGTTTTTCACAGGAATTAATGTGGAATAAGGTCAAGGATGGGATCAAGGTAATTTCATGCTATCTAAAACATGGAATCTAGACATCTTAATTTTTAAGAGTTTTTATTTTATGGAGACTTAGTAGAAGTGTCTACTTTGTAATCGTTTAAGATGTAATAGTTATGTTCTAATTCTCTAAAACTCTAAACCTAAAAAGATCCTCAATGTGAATTATTCATTTAATTCAATAATAAGTAAGGTTTAAGGCTGGGGCCTTATAATATCTATACCCATGAATGTATAAATATTCTTAGGCACCAAAAAATGAAGATGAATATTTTAGGTGCTTATATTTTCCGATTAAATAATGAATTTCATTAAATATTAAATTTTTAATATTTAGAAATTTATTTTTGAAAAATGGAGGTCATTTTTTTATTTGAAATGTCTAAAAATGGTAACGGATAATTTTTCAGATTTTTGAAATACTAGAATTTTTTGTGAATAGTAAAATACATTAATTTAGTGTAAAAATACATTATAATTTAAATTAACTATTCCTAGAATCATGAGTGATGTAAGCTTAAAAATCTCAAAATAACATGCATATATTACTATTATAGTTCATGGAATACTCACTATTTCTTGACTTGTGAAGAATAATTAATTAGTTATTAAAATATTAAGAATACCCTCCTCCCCTCTACTATATAAACTACCCCTCACCCCATCATCCTCCCACACCACTCCAGACTCATTAATTGCTTAAATTTTATGAAATACTATACCCAATTCCAATACCCACATCCAATCCCTAATGGTCTCACCAAAAGGCCAGAAACAAAGGTCCTGGAGAGTTTCTGAAGGAGGAGTACTCAAGAGTTAATCCTCTCTTCCCTTTTCATTAAATTTATTTTACAAGTTCCATTATTTTGTTATCTCTTCTAACCTCATCAATTAGAACTTCCATGATAATTAAATTCCCTTAAATGTACTGAATTTTAATTATTTTAATGGAATATTTCATCATAAAATCTCTTTTTCTCCACATTTTATAATATAAATTCAAACACCACCCGAGATGTGTTAATTTATCACACTCAAGGAAGACAGGTTTCCAATTTTCATTAATATCATCAATAATGGTAATGAAAATTTTTTAATGATATAATCAGGTTCTTATATATGTATTTTATATTTTTTAATGTTCTATTATCCATACACACTCATAATATTGAATAATAATACAAAACAAGTTCATTGTGCAAACAACCACCAAACTAAATCCAAACATTTATCATTAACTTATCGAATGAGTCATCCTCATGGTATATAACCAAAATTTATATAATAAAATTTATATATATTTAATTTCACAAAAAAATAAATATTAACAATTCTGGATATTTATCCAAATTTGAAACGGACATCCATTCCTGAATACAAGTAACCAGATCATGAAAACCAAGGAAAAAAATGTTTCCAAAACAATAAAATTTAATCACTTACACCCTTAAAAAGGGAAATAATGTACCTATTATGGTTATACCAAATAAATTAAATATTTATAGGGTTATGGAAGTACCAATTAATGATGGTAAGGATTATTATTCATGTCTTTAAGAACAAACAAGAACACCTTTGCGCATAATATAACGGATCCTACCTATCACTTTTGTCCATGAATTTCTCCTATAATGTGCCCTTTTATTTTTAATTCCTACTGATGGGGTTTGTTTTCACAACACCACAATAATTCAATTATGAGATTAAAATAATGGGATACCCCTTTAAATATCATTAATCCCTCTCAATAACACTAATTACCATGCCGAAATGTTTGAAAGGGGTTTCTCATCTCACATTCAATTTTGTGAGATTTTCATTGTTCACCACTTATTTCTTGTATGTGGTATACTTTTACTACCTATTGATGTTTAATATCATTGTTCTATATATATTCATGGCATCTAATGATTCAATTTATGGTTATAAACTTTTTTTCGTATAGTTTTATTGACTACAATGTGGTAAAGAACGTTGTCTCATTTCCATTTCGTTGTGACTTACTTTGTATTGTGTACCTAATAATTTCTATGTGGTGTGTCTACTTCCCATTTGAGATAAAATTTTATTTAAAATTATAATTCTATTAGATATCCAATTTCTGGATTCATGAATATTTTTTTTTCTTAAGTCATATAACCCATCACATACGGTGTTTATTTGGAATATTGTTTTAACCATGGAAATATTGATGAATCTGTATTTTCTACTCTATACAGGTATTGAGAGGGAATATTGTTATTTTATTAAATCTATGTATAAATAATTATTTGGACATGTATTAATAGTTTTGGCCTTCTTTATCCCATCCATCCATCAACATGTATCTTGAGACAATAAGTTGGTGATAAACCCTTCGGGTTTTTTCCAAAAATCAGACATGTTTCTACCCACAAACATAACCAGTTCTGAAGGTATAGTTGTATCTTGTCCCAGATACACGATCTACAATTAATAATAATCATATTTATTTATTATTAGTTTATAATTTTCATGGGGTTTTCACTATGACAAAATCTATCGATGTAGTTTCATTATCAGTTTATTAATGGCGTCAGTTTTATCATTTATTCACCATGCCTTTTTGACTATGCCAAGTTGTTTAGGGTTCAGTTATTATTGACTCCTACTTATGATATTTGTAACCATTATAGAAAATTTGATCTCACCCCTTACATTTGTTTACCTTTATCAGGTTATGAATATGAAATCCATAATTGAGTTTTTGTGGATGCAGTTTTTTGTTGTTGTTATGTTTTGTATTTTGTTTCCTTTCACAATGAAATTTTAGGTACATACATTTTTCTAGTTTCTCTATGAAAACTAAACCAATTATTGGTTTGGAAATTTTTTCTTTTTATGCATTCCAATGTCATAAGTATTTATCCATCTCGGGTCTAGAGGGGTATGAGTGTTAAATTAACACTAAGAAAGAGGTAATCCGCCAAAGAAGAAAAATATGATGAAGAAATTTACATCATTTGAAAATTGTAGAAAATAATATCCTAGTATATTTTTGAATTGAATTAGTTTTTATAATATGTCAGTTTATAACTATCATATGGCCAATAATTTTAAGGGAAGAAAAATATTTAATGATGACTAGTGCATCACCTATAATGAAATGGTGAAAAATTAACCATAATTCCCCAAGATTCAGGGGTACATTCCAAAGATGAGCCCCAGGGTAAAATTCCAATGATATGAAAATCCCTACTAATGAGTTGGAAGAACACAATGATTTGGTGAACCATAATTAATAATATTCTTAAATTTATGCAGTGGATTATTTTATTCTAGTTCATTTCCCTATATTATCTCTTCAATTTCGTCAAAAAAATTTGGTTAGTTCCATAGAACCTTGATAAGGAAGTTAATATTAAATACTCATTGTGGAAGTGTAATTATTATAAGGATGTGTTAAGAAATAATAATTATGAATCATAAATGTACCTGATTTATGAAATTTATTATCATGCCAGTGGTTGAGTTTGATATAATCATTGTATGAACTAGTTTTCATATTAAGATATAAAACATTTATTTCACGGAGGAGAAAATTACAATTTGAAAATATGATGTTGAATTAATAATCTTTATAAAAGAGAAATAATCAAATAATTCTTGTCTATATCAACCACAATATCTCTTCTAAATAATTTTTTTTGGAAAATGTGAAAAATATGTGGATGGAGAAGTTAGTATCAAAATCAAGGATGTATCTATTTTAATTGAATGCAATTATTAATTTCTTGATAAATTACATAGACAAGAACAAAATCAAGAAGGTGAGTTTTCCATTATTCTTATCCCTAATGGAAAGAAAAAATCAAATACTTCTTATTGAATGAACACTCTAGAATCAGTATATTTGTAGAGAAAACTATATAAGATATGTGTTAAGGTATTTATTCCCCCAAATTATTAAATATGGGGATTCACTATTAAATGTTTTATAAATAAATTTAGATAAATTAGGTTCTTCATTGATTATACGAAAATAAATTATATTGAAATAATGAACATGAATTTTATTCCTCTCATTGATGAATTTTTCGATCAACATCACATTTCTCAATGTTCATCAATGATTGAATTTATTCTGGTTATCATAAATTATAAGAAAATAAGGTTAAAGTTATAATATATCATTATAAATAATTTATAGACATTAAATATTGATAATATCTCCCATTTTACTAACTAAAACACACCATATAATTATAGACCTAACAAACATATTATTCATGGAATATATTGGTGATTTTATTATGGTATTAATTGATGATAGATTTTTTTATTCTACAATTTATGATGAGTATTAATATAAATTTCAAAAAAAATTTGATATTCTTATATGAGAAATGTAATGTGGGAACATTTATTTTGTGAAACTTTTAGCTTTAATAAGTTTTGTTTCATGGACATATTTTCTCCATGTATGTAATGTAAATATATCATTCACAAAAAAAATAATTCAATATATATGATATACTAATTAACATAACCAGTACATACCGTTTCAATAGTTTTATAGATTACTATCAATGCGTTGTTTTTAGTTTTTCCTTCTTGGATAACCAATTAATCAAGCATACACACAAAGGGATCAAGGTAATTTAGACTCAAGAATGTGAATAATTTTGTGACGAATTTGATAGGAGACTATTGAATAATAAATTTTTTTATCTACCATAAATAAATTTTGGTGTTGTGATATATATTTATTCATCAAGGAACGGAAAAGTTTTTTTACTTATAACAAATGATAATGATATGGAAAAGTCATCATGGAAATTGAAGACTCGCGAATATAACTATAAAACCTATGATATTGAACTAAAATCTATACTCATTTCATTTATTATTCATAGACAGTATTGATATAGTAAATTATGTGAGATATAAAAGGACCATGAAGACATAAAATTTTACTTTTCACCATATGCTAACAATAGGAGGAAAATGCACCAGCTCAAGCTACTCAAGGATTAATAATTATTTATACACATTTACATTGTAAATCAAATAATGAAGTTTCCATATTGAGTAGGAATGATGAAGGAGTTATGACCCGTGTTATTATTGAGATGTATTCCATCATCACAAACATAGTAAATATGGTTATATGAATTTCTATGTAAGGAAAGATATCAATCATTTTTTTAATGATTATGAATCCATAATTTTTAGAAAATATAAAATGTTCAAATATAATGATTTAATATATAGAAGTAAAATTAATGATATGAATGATGGAAAATTTAAATATATTAACTTCGAAGATTCCTTCATGTAATTTAGAGATAGATTCTAATTTCAATTTATCTATGTTCTAATAAAAGAATGGTTGGATAACACATATATGCAAAATTTCTCTATATAAAAATGTAGTACTAATATATATTGAGATTTAAGGGAATATTTCTAATTATATTTCATGATGTGTGCAACCACAAATTATGTGTCCATATTTTTATTTTTTCAACAATTAAAAGTTGACAGACATCGTTCAATAATATTCATGAAAAACATTTATATATCTTTGTGTAAATGGGAGAAAATTACAATGGAATTTGACCTTGTATTAAAAATGATTCTCTGAATGAATGAAATAATATGTGTTTTTTATTTTCTAACCATGTCTAAAAATTTTCTTACTAAAAGAGAAAATTTAGCTCTTTAGTGACCCATATAAATAAATATTAATGATGTTGTAATAATTCATGGTGGCCCTTTGATGATTATACCTAATCTTGATACCCATTTATCATCAAAATTCTCGAGGAATAATCATAAGAATATTTATACTAATCATTTGTTGGTCCCAATCAACCATCCTCAAGTTGAGGCAAAAAACGAAAGTACGATTCATTCAATGGAAGTCATGTTGAGGTCATTCTCACATGACAATCATGGTATGTGGGATCTATATTTAACATTGGTTGATTTTTTATATAACATTATTACACATTCATGTATTTAAATTATACCATATAAATATATCATTAATGTGAACTATAGTTTGTACACATTATTTTTGGGATTTAATTAGTGAATTGAAATAGGTGGGATAAGAACATATTAATGACAAAACTACAAAGGTATTATTTATTAAGGATCAAATTAAATAATCATAATATTAGAAAAAGATTTCATTGAGGAATTAGTGCAATTATTTGGAATATCAAGTGAGAAATCTCGTTTTACTAAATGATTCTCTATTGAATGGTGTCATGAGGATCAATAAGAATGAATAGATTAACACCAAGTAAATTATACCATGTTAATTTTTTAGATATATTAAATCTATTGATTATTATTTGTAAAATCCAAAAATCATCTCTAAAGTACATGATGATTTCAATATATCATTATTAATTATGTAAATTCTATACCTAGAGCATGAAATCACCTCTGGATAAATTTAATTGGATCTTGATTCTACTTACTATGAATTTCCCATCAAGATTATTCATACTAAGAGGAATCTATTAAGAACAGAGATAACTTGAATTCTAAATGTACATCAGAGAAATGAAAAAATGGAGGAAGGAACATGGGAAATAGAGGATATCATGTAAAGAACCCCAATTTTGTTTAGAAGGTATTATCCATGACATTTTTTGATGAAATTTATATAGGATGGAAAAATATAAAATCATGACGTATTATGATATATTTATTTTTAAATAAATTCAATCCATTTTATACTGTGTAATAGTCATGTTAGAGTCCTTGACCCCAGTATCCTAAACCCACTATTTTAGTTTTTACATTGTCACACGTTACAAGGAATTACATCTTAAAGGACATGATAGTTTAATAATCTTGGTAAACTAGATACATAACAGAGTCATATATTACATATAAAGAAACAAATTACAACACAATTTGTTTCGATAATACCATTATTCCCTCTAGCATATCGTTGAATAACAAAATTATACACATCATGGATTATTTGGGAAAGAAAAAAATGAGAGTGACTTTAAATAATCAGTAATGGTTATGTATATTGGAATAAATCATGAATCAATAAGTGTAATAAATATATAAAGGTAAATAGTGGGAAAATGGAGAGGGAGAGTGGATGGGAGAATGCTAAGAACCCAAAACTGGACGATTCTAATTTTTAAATTGATGGCACAGGTTGAAAGGCAGCTCATGGACTAGAAGATGACTACATTGGCAACAAGGATCTCTTTAGTTGATGTTCAATGAATCCCTATGAAGATTGTAGGAAAAGATAGATCTAAAGGAGATTTGTAGAAGCTGTCAAAGGCATGGGGAATTCATCCTTTCTTGAGTGTGAATTGGCCTCTTCTATAAGAATTATTTGTAAATGGATAATTGTGCATGCCTCGAAGAATCAAACTACTATTGAATAAAGAATACAAATGTGTAAGTTTTCAATAATTGGTTGGGTTGTCAGACCGAAGGGGGTGAAGCCATGGATGTTTAGTGATCTTACTTCTAGGATTGTTTAGATCGAGGGTTTTGATGAATAGAAGATGATGGCGTTGGGTCGTGGGTTCCATCACATTATATTTCCCTCCGATGAATATAAATGACGTGCTTAGAGTTTTAGTTCTACAGACATAAAACATCTTTTCCTATGGATTCATGAATGGGATATGAATTTTGATCCCAATTCTTTTAAGAACATGTTTTCACAAATGTAGATATGGATTTTCAATTTGAATTGGCCGTATTGGAATCCACAAATTCTTTTTGATATTTCCTAATCGGTGGGGAATCCCATTAGGCTGGATAGATAGACTGAAAATCCCACTTTTGATCATTATGCCATAATTCTTGTCGAAGTGGATATGTCATCCACATTAGTGGAGGAGGTGGTGCTAACTACAAAGGATCACAGGATCACGCTCAGAATTCTTTATGAAATAAAGCCCAATTTCTTCTTCAATTGTGAAGTTCACTGTGTTGCATTTATTGTCAATGAGGTATGTTGTTGTCAAGGAATGAATGGATGGATGTCAAGCAGTTTCAATATGTGAATGAAAAAGGTTGTGATGGTGTTGGTGAGGAATGTAGAATGACCATGGTACTTAGAGGCATGTCACTTAGGAGATTCACTAAGTGACCTAAGATGTTGTGGTTGAAACATTCTCTATGAATATCAGACGATTGTAGAACTGATCTTAATGTTTCAATACTTGTATCAAGATGATACTAAGTGACAACACTTGAAGAATGAATGATGATGGAGCATCATTATATCAGACGATTGTTGAGTTGTTCTTAAAGTTTCAAGAACATGTATCAACTGGATACAATGTCACAACAATGTTTGAAGACCATGAATTGTCATAACAATGCATGAGGAGATGAAGATGATCCATCCACAATCACTGAGTGAATGATGTGCATTAATGAAGACCATGCACTATCTGTTAGTGCATGATGAATTGAAGATGATCCAACTTGATCTCTGATTAGATCAATAAAGTACTTTGATGAATATGTTTGATTCAAGAGTTCGGTTGAAGAAGAACCTTTGGTAATTCCTTCTAAGGAATTGATGAAGTCTAGTTAAAGAATGGAGGAATTCTTAAGAAGAAGAATAATGGAGATGAGAAGAAGAAGATTTGTGGCTTGGCATATTACATGTGGTTAACATTGTTTTTACACAAAGTCCTAACCATTACTTAGCCAAAAAAATTGGCCAGCCAATGACACCTTGAGGGTTCAACCCCAAGGCACATGTGGGCCTAAGGCGCCACGCCCAAGGGGGAACCCGTGGGGAAAGCCCAAGGCAGAAGGAGGCCACGCGGTGATCAAATCCGCGCGGCAGGGGCGCATAGCGCGCGCCCGCGAGAGGCAGAGTGGGCGCCAGTGGCACGCCTGAGTGGCAGGGGTGGGCGCAAGAGCGCGCCCGCAGAGGGAACACGGTGCGGGGCAGCACCGTGGAGGTTGGAAGTTCAATAGAGGGGTTGCGGCAGCGCCTGGTTGATAAACCGTGGAAATTCCGTGAGGCGATTCGATGTGGGATGAAAAATTTCACCGCGGATCAGATCTGATCCGTCCGTCTCATCGTGCGCTCGATCTCTGCCACTCATTGCATCGCACCGCTCCCGTTCAGATCCAGGCCGTCCGATGTCGTTCATTCGCCCGATCCAACGGCTCCCGATGTGTCTCCTACCTCGAGCTCGACCGAGGCACCCGCGACGTCCCCGCTGAACCAGAGGCCACCCGAGCATGGATTTTGAGATTCCGGCCGCCTCTGAAGAAGCCGAAGGCTCCATTGAGCACGTCTAGACCTACTGAACAGATCCATGTCTAATAATATTCTTGCATGCGACAAATGAGGATTTCGAAGTTCGGCCGAGGCAAGCAACGCTGCCGAGGCCATGAAGGGTTTATGCCTCTGCATGGATTGTCTTAAAATAAAGCCATGCATACGTTTCCATGCACATTCATGAAGAGGTAAATAAAGAGAAGGAGTTCGCGTGTGAAATAGAGGAAAAAAAATATTTGGAGAAAATCTTGAAGATCTGAAATCTTCGGTGATTTGAGATTTATCACGCGGATCGACAGAGGCATCCCTCTGCCTATATAAGGAGTGCTAGAGGCTCTCATTGAGCTTTGCTAATTTTTTGAAGAACCGAAGTCCCGTGAGAGCTTATTTGCCTCACAAAGAATAGCTCCGCGCAACACCCCCTACGCGGCATAAAATCCCGGAGCTCTCCTAGCTCCGTTAGGTTCCTTTCGCGCAACCCTTGTGTGAAAGAGGTGAAGGGAAGTCCCCTGCGCGCCTTCCCCTTGCGTGGCAGGAAGACCCCGTGGCCGCAGCACCTTGCGCGCCCACGGTTGAAGCCCGCACTTGCGCGGCAGTTGGTGTCCTTGACACCCTGCGCGCCCACGGCTGTCAGAGGACTTGCACGGCTGTTGAAGGCAGGAAGGCCGAGGCTTGTATTCAAGCACCTTGCGCGATCCAAAATTAAGAACACCTTGGGCAGTGTGTGTGCTTAGTGCAACATGAAGATGAAGTTCATTACATACCTACGGGTTGTGTGCTAAGTGAGGAGGAAATCCACATCAAGTGAAATACATACACCCTAGCCGTGAGTGTGCAAGAAGAGGAGGAAGACCGAGGCCATACCTAGGTTGTGCGAAATTGAAGAACACACTTTGTGTGTGCATTTGAAGAAGAGGTCGTAACCCTTGTGTGTACAAAATGGAGAACCAAGTGTGTGCATAAGTGAAGTGCATACATTGAAGAATATTAAATGAACAAGGAAGTGTGTGTGCTTAGTAAGTGAAGTAGGCCAAGCCTTGTGTTTGCTAATTGATCAAAGGAAGTGTGTGTGAGAAAACAAGGACAAGAAGGCCGAACCTAGTGTGTGTGCACTAAGTGGAGTGAACACACTTAGAAGAAGTAGAAGACACTCACACAAATTATAACACACACTTAAGTGTGTAAACACATTGAACAAAGTGTGAAGTTCAAGTGAGGAGGTGTGTGCTATAGTTGACTACACCCTCTGAGGGTTTACTGCACCACGAAGAGAAGAAGGGGAGTGCATGCATGCATGCATGCACGTGCACACGTAAACAAGTCAAATCTGCTTGTGTGCATTTGAGTTGACCAAGACCAGAGGATCTTGAAGAATTTGAGAGACCATGAAATCAGTGCATGAGGATGCAGAGATTCCATGCACTCAGTGCATGAAGTTGATGTGAACTGAGACTGGACCAGACTGAAGTTAAAGATATCATTTTTCTGAGTATTCAGTAGTTGGAGAGAAGCCAGGTCATCCTGAGAAGAAGGAGATAAATCCTGAGCAAGACGAGAAGACCTGATCAACTCAAGTGATCAGAGGTACAGAGCAAGGCCAGCAGTCATTATCCCAGACTGCTGAAGAAACATGAAGAGCTTAAAGTGAAGAAGAGCTACTCGTGTGACTCGAGGAGCCAGGAGAAGCCCCCTGTGAGACTCAGGGTGGAAGAAGTCTATAGTGGGATTCTGGAGTAGGCCAGTGGTACTCTGGTAACACTGGGGGACGCAGTATAAAGACCCTCCTGTGGGACTCAGGAGAGATACAGTGGGATGCTGTATCGACCATTATAATACTAACAGATTATAATGGGAGAAACCATGTTGGGGCGTATAACCAACATGGCAAGGACGTAGGCCTTTGGTGCCGAACATTGTAAATCCTTGTGTCCAGTGCCTTTAAATTTACTGCATCATTCGTGGAAAGGTGAGAGATACAAGAAGAGTGGATCAAGGCCTTAACAAGCCATAGAGGTTTAATTGATTAAGAATCAATTAGTAAAAATTTTTAAAGGATCACTGATTCACCCCCTCCCCCTCATAGTGATTTACACTGATCTGGGCACTACAATTGGTATCAGAGCGAAGGTTACCTCTAAAAGATCCAAGAGAGTCTATACGGTGTGCAGATTTGAGGAAATGAAAGAACAGCCTCAAATGGAGACATCTACCAAGACTCTAAAAAATAGAATGAAGAAACAGGCAAAGAAGATGAAGAAGAAGGTTGTTGCAATCAGAGAAACTCCTTCTATAGAAAGAAATGTGAAAGTCACATCAGATGACAATTCCTTTTATCATTATTCTGATGAAGCCTACTCTAGCTGTGATGAAGATGGAAGGAACAATGATCTTCTAAATGCAATCAAATATCTTCAGAAGACAGTCCCCAAGGAAGTGACAATGTGTATAGCTACAGGCATCCTTGATCATCAAGAAGAAAAATTACAGCTAGAAGATGAATCCAATTCTCTGGAAGTCCAATTGGCTAAAAGGGTTGGCATAACCAACACTCTCAGAAATCTAGTGAAGGCTAAAGATGAAACAGTTTCTCTTTGCAATGATAGATATGAAGATGCTTGTGAAGAATTGCAAAGAAGCCTTTCTGAGAAAGAAATATTTATGATAATGATCAAAGATGTTTTCCATGCAATGGAAAAGAGGAACAAAGTTTCAATGAATGTCAGAGATGCTCAACTTGGAGACAAAGTAAACAGGGTAAAGGAGCTTGACAATTCATTACAAGAAATGAAGAAGGTGCATGAAGACCAGTTAGAACAGCTGAAAGAAAATTGGGAAGGAAGGCTAAAAACTGTTGAGGATGAGAAGAACTCCCTTAACATGAAATGCTTAGAACTAGAGGTGATATTGAAAAATCTGCAATCACACAAAGCTGAATCCTCCCAGTCATCTGAAAGTAGAAATGTTGCTACACAATTGTGCATTGAGAAGGATGATTCCAAAATAAGGACATCCTATAATAAAAGGGAAACATATTCTAAAAGGAAGGTACCATCCATCCCATCTTGTACTAATGCTTCTAATTGTGTTTCCACAAAAGGTGCAGGATGGAAGAATAATTCCAAACAAGTATGGATGAAGACAATGACGAAAGAAAGCTCTCCTCAAATAGCACAACAAGTCAAGAAAAGTACCCTACAATCAGAAGGACTGAAGAGGTCAAGATTTTTGGGTCAGTGTTGGTGTTGTAATAAGTATGGGCATTGTGCAAAGGATTGTTGGTACAATCCACTGAATGTCAAAGCACAGAGGAAGCCCATGCCAAGGGGGAGCAAGACAGAGGAAAAGAAGCAACATCCACAGGTCCAGAGACAACTGTTTACTGCTAACAGGTTTGGATTTCTTGATAACATCTGGGATGTGTGAAAAGTGGTCAAATAGATACATGTCAATCTCCAACTTTATCCAGAGCTCAAAAGAAGAAAAGATCACAGAACCTGGCTCAGAAATAATCCTTGGAAAGCAAGAAGAAAGTTGAAGATTCTCCCAAGAAGGTTTTGAAAAAGGAAAAGAAGACCTTGGAGTCTAAATCCAAGAAGGGTGATGCATCCAGAAGGACCACCAAGAAGAAATGCTTCTACTGTGGAAAGAAAGGACATATCATGGATCTTTGTAAAGAAGCCATGGAAATCAATAGAAGCCAACTGAACTCAAACAGTCAATGAATCCAAAAGAAGCAGAAGGGATTGATTGAAAACAAGTTTCCTAAGAGAGGTAGCTCGACAAAATCAAAGGAACCATGTGAAACTTCCAGAACTGAGGCCACACTTCCAAATGACTTGTTAGTCATATGGCCAAATCAGTTGCAACTTTCCAGAGAACTGCAAAGAGCTGAAGATAATGTTCTGGCAATTGCTAAGGCAAAAGGGAAGAAGAAGATTTCACATGAAGATGTGTTGAGATCCACACCAGCACAAACATTAATGAAGATCAAACGTGCAAGTGTGAAGAATGGTGAAAATGGGACATCTCGGTTGAGAGAATCTTCTCAACCTTGTTGTTCACATTGATGAACCAAGGAGGTTCCATATTATTCCCTAATCACTTGTATTTACATGTGCTAACATTGCATGGAATTGAAGATGACGATCATTCTCAACTGGAGAGTGGTTTGGGTAGAATGGAGAGCACCCCTTGAGGGGGAGCCAATCTGTAGAAGATGGGATTCTAAGATTTAATACCATCTTGAGAAAAGTAAAGGTATTCCAATCATACATTCATCCCTTGTTTCTTAATTGAGTTTATCTTGTCAATTAAGGGGGAGTATGGATTGAAGACAAATGGATGAAAGGGGGAGCTTTATCTTTGCACCTGAACTTTCTAATGAGTTTTGTGAAGATGTGCAGGATTTAGCAAATTCATTGTTATATCTGAAAAATTTCAAACCCCTAAGCATGATCTCACATGTGTAGAGAATTATGGACATCTTTGAATTCCTTGGTCATATCACTCTTGTTTTCTACACCGGGTTAGCCCAAGTAGACTTAGAGCTGATTTACTAAAGGTTCATTGCTCAAGTGAACATGTGACATCATCCCTCTCTAGTGTTTTTCAAGAAAATACTTTTCAAAGGGAGGAAGTGATATTTTGAAAAATAACCACACTACACCTTTGCATTTGATTGCCAATAAGGGGGAGAAAATATTGGCACACATATTGACCCATTCATATGTGCTAAATAAGTGTATTGACAAAAAATACAAAGGGGGAGATTGAAGTGCACTGTGTTGCATTTGTTGTCAATGAGGTATGTTATTGTCAAGGAATGAATGGATGGATGTCAAGGAGTTTCAATATGTGAATGACAAAGGTTGTGATGGTGTTGGTGAGGAAAGGAGAATGACCATGGTACTTAGAGGCATGTCACTTAAGAGATTCACTAAGTGACATAGGATGTTGTGGTTGAAACATTCTCTATGAATATCAGACGATTGTAGAACTGATCTTAATGTTTCAATACTTGTATCATGATGATACAAAGTGACAACACTTGAAGAATGAATGATGATGGAGCATCATTATATCAGACGATTGTTGAGCTGTTCTTAAATTTCCAAGAACTTGTATCAACTGGATACAATGTCACAACAATGTTTGAAGACCATGAATTGTCATAACAATGCATGGGGATATGAGGATGATCCTTCCACAATCACTGAGTGGATGATGTGCATTAATGAAGACCATGCACTATCTGTTAGTGCATGATGAATTGAAGATGATCCAACTTGATCTATGATTAGATCAATAAAGAACTTTGATGAATATGTTTGATTCAAGAGTTCGGTTGAAGAAGAACCTTCGGGAATTCCATCGAAGGAATTGATGAAGGATAGTGAAAGAATGGAAGAATTATTAAGAAGAAGATGAATGGAGATGAGAAGAAGAAGATTTGTGGCTTGGCATATTACATATGGTTAACATTGTTTTTACACAAAGTCCTAACCATTACTTAGCCAAAAAAATTGGCCAGCCAAGGACACCTTGAGGGTTCAACCCCAAGGCACATGTGGGCCTAAGGCGCCACGCCCAAGGGGGAACCCGTGGGGCAAGCCCAAGGCGACAGGAGGCCACGCGGTGATCAAATC
The DNA here is from genome assembly GCA_963277665.1 of Viscum album. Taxonomy (NCBI): domain Eukaryota; kingdom Viridiplantae; phylum Streptophyta; class Magnoliopsida; order Santalales; family Viscaceae; genus Viscum; species Viscum album. The sequence goes on along the minus strand of OY728129.1, from coordinate 878,890,110 downwards.
CGTGCGGCAGGGGCGTAGAGCGCGCGCCCGCGAGAGGCAGAGTGGGCGCCAGTGGCGCGCCCGAGTGGCAGGGGTGGGCGCAAGAGCGCGCCCGCAGAGAGAACACGGTTCGGGGCGGAATCGTGGAGGTTGGAAGTTCAATCGAGGGGATGTGGCAGCGCCTGGTTGATAAACCGCGGAAATTCCGTGAGGCGATTCGATGTGGGACGAAAAATTTCGCCGCGGATCATATCTGAGCCGTCCGTCTCATCGCGCGCTCGATCTCCGCCGCTCATCGCATCGCGCCACTCCCGTTCAGATCCAGGCCGTCTGATGCCTTTCATTCATCCGATCCAATGGCTCCCGGTGTGTCTCCTACCTCGAGCTCGACCGAGGCACCCGCGACGTCCCCGCTGAACCAGAGGCCACCCGAGCATGGATTTTGAGATTCCGGCCGCCTCTGAAGAAGCCTAAGGCTCCATTTATCTCGTCTAGACCTATTGAACAGATCCATGTCTAATAATATGCTTGCATGCGACAAATGAGGATTTCAAAGTTCAGCCGAGGCAAGCAACGCTGCCGAGGCCATTAAGGGTTTATGCCTCTGCATGGATTGTCTTAAAATAAGGCCATGCATATGTTTCCATGCACATGCATGAAGAGGTAAATAAAGAGAAGGAGTTCGCGTGTGAAATAGAGGAAAAACAAGATTTGGAGAAAATTTTGAAGATCCAATATCTTCGGTGATTTGAGATTTATCACGTGGATGGACAAAGGCATCCCTCTGCCTATATAAGGAGAGCTCGAGGCTCTCATTGAGCTTTGCTAATTTTTTGAAGAACCGAAGTCCCGTGAGAGATTCTTTGCCTCACGAAGAATATCTCCGCGCAACACCCCCTGCGCGGCATAAAAGCCCGGAGCTCTCCTAGCTCCGTTAGGTTCCTTTCGCGCATCCCTTGTGTGAAAGAGCTGAAGGGAAGTCCCCTGCGCGCCTTCCCCTTGCGCGGCAGGAAGACCCCGTGGCCGCAGCACCTTGCGCGCCCACGGTTGAATCCCGCACTTGCGCGGCAGTTGGTGTCCTTGACACCCTGCGCGCCCACGGCTGTCAGAGGACTTGCACGGCTGTTGAAGGCAGGAAGGCCGAGGCTTGTATTCAAGCACCTTGCGCGATCCAAAATTAAGAACACCCTGGGCAGTGTGTGTGCTTAGTGAAACATGAAGATGAAGTGCATTACATACCTACGGGTTGTGTGCTAAGTGAGGAGGAAAGCCACATCAAGTGAAAGACATACACCCTAGCCGTGAGAGTTCTAGAAGAGGAGGAAGACCGAGGCCATACCTTGGTTGTGCCAAATTGAAGAACACACTTTGTGTGTGCATTTGAAGAAGAGGCCGTAACCCTTGTGTGTACAAAATGGAGAACCAAGTGTGTGCATACTTTGAAGAAGATTAAAATAACAAGGAAGTGTGTGTGCTTAGTAAGTGAAGTAGGCCAAGCCTTGTGTTTGCTAATTGATCAAAGGAATTGTGTGTGAGCAAACAAGAACAAGAAGGCCGAACCTAGTGTGTGTTCACTAAGTGGAGTGAACACACTTAGAAGAAGTAGAAGACACTCACACAAAGTATAACACACATTTAAGTGTGTAAACACATTGAACAAAGTGTGAAGTTCAAGTGAGGAGGTGTGTGCTATAGTTGACTACACCCTATGAGGGTTTACTGCACCAAGAAGAGAAGAAGGGGAGTGCATGCATGCATGCATGCACGTGCACACGTAAACAAGTAAAATCTGCTTGTGTGCATTTGAGTTGACCAAGACCAGAGGATCTTGAAGAATTTGAGAGACCATGCAATCAGTGCATGAGGATGCAGAGATTCCATGCACTCAGTGCATGAAGTTGATGTGAACTGAGACTGGACCAGACTGAAGTTAAAGATATCAGTTGTCTGAGTATTCAGTAGTTGGAGAGAAGCCAGGTCATCCTGAGAAGAATGAGATAAATCCTGAGCAAGACGAGAAGACCTGATCAACTCAAGTGATCAGAGGTACAGAGCAAGGCCAGCAGTCTTTATCCCAGACTGCTGAAGATACTTGAAGAGCTTAAAGTGAAGAAGAGCTACTCATGTGACTCGAGGAGCCAGGAGAAGCCCCCTATGAGACTCAGGGTGTAAGAAGTCTTCAGTGGGATTCTGGAGCAGGCCAGTGGGACTCTGGTAACACTGTGGGACGCAGTATAAAGACCCTCCTCTGGGACTCAGGAGATATACAGTGGGATGCTGTATCGACCATTGTAATAATAAAAGATTATAATGGGAGAAACCATGTTGGGGCGTATAACCAACATGGCAAGGACGTAGGCCTTTGGTGCCGAACCTTGTAAATATTTGTGTCCAGTGCCTTTACATTTACTGCATCATTCGTGGAAAGGTAAGAGATACAAGAAGAGTGGATCGAGGCCTTAACAAGCCATAGAGGTTTAATTGACTAAGAATCAATTAGTAAAAAGTTTTAAAGGATCACTGATTCACCCCCTCCCCCTCTCAGTGATTCACACTGATCTGGGCACTACAAATTGTTACTTTTTTTGGACATGTTACTTCGGATTGCAACCGGAATAAGTTATGAAACATCTGTAAGATCTGAGGTCATGATGCAGAGAACTATAGGTGAGGCAGGGGAAAGAAAACAGCTTCTATTTTATTTGAGCCTTCTCTCTCTAAAGAAAATACACAATGGTCTTGCCGCTGGGGTTGGTGAGAATGGCTGGAATTCTATCATTGAAGGGACCGCTCATGTTGCTCGAGAGATTGCTACTGAATGTAGAAATCACACTTCCGATACCACCTTTCTGGTACCAACTGATGAGACCACTATGGGGAACCTCCTGCAGCCCGATGAGCTTTCGGTTCCAGTGAATGATTTGGTTGTAGATCTTATTCAGTTCTTGATCACAAAAAATGATAATGATACAGTTCCTATGTAGAAATAGGCCATTGATTCTATGGGCACACAACTAGACTCTAAGAAGCATTTATCTAAGGTGATTGATGCATATCACCCCAGTGTTATCACTGATGGTGTCAACACAATAGAGGCCCCTGCATTCTTGCAAGTGGAGAACGCTGTAAATAGGGTACTCCCTATAAGACTTCTTGCTGCCCTAATTGACTCTATCAATAGGGTTTCCCCGCTCACCAGTGATGAGCCCACTAGAAAGGATGATGATCCTATATCGAATGGAAACATGATCGGAAATTCTACTTCCAGTGATATTATCTTCTCTGATATGGAAATTGTACAATGAAATAAAAGTCCTAGCACTATGCTCAGATCAAAAAAAATGATGATTCTTTATTGGAATTGTCAAGGGATTGGGAATCCTCCCATAATCAGGTCCCTTAGACATTTCATTATGACCAAAAAACATTTACTAATTGTTTTTTCTAAACCAAGGTTGATGTTTGAATCCTATTGGTCTTTTAAATTGGAGACTCTGGGTTACTCATTTATTGAAAATAATCAAATTGATGGATTCTTTGTAACCTTATTGGTGCTCAAACATGACAGTGTTTCCATTAATTCTACTAGAACTAACCTGCAATCTACTACTCTCACTTACTGATCTGGTAATTTCCCAATTTCGATGACTATTGTGTATGCTTTCAATCTCTACACAAGAATACGTGCTTTTTGGAGAAACATAGTTAAAATTTCAGAGAATATGTAAAACCGCTAGGTCTTACTTGGTGAATTTAATACTATTTTGAATCCTGAGGAGAAAACCGATGATTCTTTTTATGTATCTCAGCTGATGACCTCTCATATTTTATTGATAAATGTGGACTCTCTGAGGTGCCCCTTTTTGGAGCTAATTTTACCTAAAGTGGTTACACTATTAATGGGAGGCATGCAAGCAAATTGGATAGTTGCAATTTTCATGTTGATGATAGGAATGTGGAAATTGATGTTTCTGGGAGGACCCTTCCATGATTACATTCAAATCATAACCCTATTATTGTTTCTGTTTATTTTCTCTCTTTAAGGGTTGTTCCTCTCCCCGTCACATTCAATAATGCTTGGATTTTTATTCTGGGTTGTAGGGAAGTAGTCCTGGAGTCTTGAAAAACTGAGTGCTTTGGAAGCCCCTCCCAAATTCTTTGTTCAAAATTAAAGCTGGTCAAGGAAAGGATGAAAAAGTGGAGCAAAGGATTCATTGAAAGCATTGATAATGACATCAGATAGGATGAAATTGCTCTATCAAATATTCAACAGGCTAATATACCTCAGGAATTTCCAACACAAGATGAGATTCATTCTGCATCAAATCTGGATAAACAATTGGAACTGAAGGAAATTTTGACACAGAATCAGTTTTATATTGGGTGGTTGAAAGATGGGGACATAGATTCACGACTATTTCACTGCATGATTAGTGAGAAAATGGCTAATAGAAGTCTTCATGACCTAAATATTGAGGGTAATCTCTTCTCAACTGATAATGATATTGCAATTTCTGTCGTAAAATATTTTGAGAATCTCTATTCAGATAATGATGAGGACTACTCTGATAGAATCATTCAGTGTTTTGGCCCCTCAATTCAGGAGGATCAAAACAGAAATCTTGTTGAAATCCCCAACGTAAAAGAGATACATGATGCCCTCTTCACATTAAATATTCACAGTGTGTCAGGCCCTGAAGGCATTAATAATAATTTTTTCATGTGTTACTGGGACATTATACATAATGATTTTGCTAATGCTATAAGTGAATTCTTTTGATCATTTTACATGCCTTTTATCATGAGCTCTAATTTTGTTTCTTTGATTCCTAAGAAAGAGAATGCCCTCGATATTAATGATTTTAGACCTGTTGGTATTGGTAACACCCTACCAACGATGATTAGTAAGATCATGACTCATTTTCTCAGATTTATTGCAAAAAAACATATTTCAAAAAATCAATATGGTTTTTTTCCAGGATAGAACATTCAGAAATGCCTTTTCACTACTTTTGAGTGTGTCAACGGAATGAAAAGTTGATCAATGGAGGGTAACATGGCCCTGAAGATTGACATCTCTAAATCTTTCGACACCATCAAATGGATCATTATTTTTACCATCCATAAAATGCATGGGTTTTCACAAAGATTTGTTGATCTGATTGGATCCATTCTCTCAAGCACCAAACTCTCAGTTCTTATTAATGGATCTCTTAGGGGAATCTTCCAATGCTCGAGGGGGTTTAGGCAATTTGATCCTCTCTCTAGGCTGATTTTTTCATTTTCATAGGATTACTTAAGATGGTGTCTTATAGATCTTGCAAATTTCGGATAGTATCAGAGGATGAAAGTAGGGCGGGATTTGTGTGCTCCGTCACATCTTTTCAATGCCGATTACATTTTTCTCTTTGGGAAAGATGATAAAGGAAAAATCTATTCGATTAATGTCTTTTTTCACATTATGAGGATGTTTCTGGACAAGTCATTACCTTGAGGAATTCATTAGTTATGTTTTGTGGAGCACTTACTACATCAAAGAAAAATACAGTTGCCTTGAAACATGGAGTCAAACTTGGTTCAATTACTTTCATTTATTTGGGGTGCCTCTATATTGGGGTAGAGTTAAATGTTGTTATTTAGAAAACATTGCTCTAAAAATAAGAAAAATAATTTCATGATGTAAAGGAAAATACATGTCACAAGAATGGAGGATATAATTTGTAAATTATGTGATTACATCGATGTTTGTCGACTCATTTTCATTGTATCGATGGCCTAGGACCCTTATTAAGGATCTTAATTGCATAATAAGAAACTTTATTTTGACTTTCTCAATTCATTAGAGGATGATGGTCACTGTTTCATGGAAGGACTGTGTGAAACCAATTCACATGGGTAGACTGGGTGTCAAAGATATAATATTATTCAATGACACCTTGATTAGTAAGCTCACATAGATTCCTATTTCAATGTCTGGCGATTCCATTGAGTTTCTTAAAATTCATTTTGTTGAGAAACACTATAATGGGTACTCTAATTATATTTGTTCATCTATTTGGTCTACATTAAAGCAAGCATTCACTGTGATGATGACCGGTTCGAAATAGACTGTTTTCAAGCTCTCCCTGCTCATTTTTGGACTACTCCCTGGTTGTCTTCGTCCCTTTGTGATGTTGTTGTTTTCCACACTCTCCTAATGAATAATTCCATTAATGATTTTCATAGGAGCCCATCAAACAGTGATCTGATTCCTTGTCAGATTGGCCTAGACATCTTGAGGTACTATTACTGTGATTTTGAAACATTGGTTTGGATGAATAACTTGAATGGTATGTTCATAAGGTAGGAGTATTACAGGTCTCTCTATGGTGCCTCTGTAGAACCAACAACATGGGTTTTAAATTTTCATGAATCTTTTATTTCCCCAACCTCATTGGTGATGATATGGAAAATTTGGAAAGGGAGACTCCTGCTACAGGATCTACTACAGCGAGCTGGTATTCACCTAGCTGCTGCATGTCTGTTCTGTGTGGAGGTGGATGAATCATCCTATCATATTTTATCTCCTTTAGATTTGCTTGAACGTTATGGGATTATGTGCAGGGAATTTTTCATTTCTGGTTAGACTATGATTCGGTTGGGGAGCTGCTGCAAGCCATCTTTCAGGCTAGGTGCAATGAACAGGTTCATGGACTTCTTTTGGAATCTGCGGCCAGCATGATCTCCTTCTTACGGAAGGCATGAAATGACTATCTTCAGTAATTTTGTCCCCTCAGTTCATGCTGGTGTTCTGGATATTCGTCGTGTAGTCCGTACTGCTTCCAGGATTCACACTTGAATGATGAGTAATGATGTCTCTGATCTTGTGTTGTTAAGATCTCTTGGTGTTATTGGCAGGGCGAGGAGACCGTTGATGCAGAAACAAGTTCCAGGGATTTCACCTTTTTCTCAGTGGTTGAAGGTTAATGTTGACAGAGCGGCTGTTGTCGCCCCTGGACACTCCAGATGCGGTGGAGTCTTCTGAAATCATAGATGTTTTGTTAAATGATGTTTCTTCCACTTCATTGGAAATGAGTTTGCAGTTGCAGCAGAGCTCTGGTCTATGATAAAGGAAATTAGATATGCTTTTCTGTATGGATATAATGACTTATGTCATGAGTCATACTCCTCTGTTGTAGTTCAGATCCTTAGAGATCGATCAAGGAATGTTCCCTGGAGGATGTTACCGGCTCGGGTTGAAGGGTTCCAACTTGTAGAGTCGCTTTCACATGATGTTCTACATGTCTACCGTGAGGCCAATCAAATTTTGAATGCTCTCTCTAAGAGAGAAATTTCTGAGGTGAGCTTGAGTTGGTCTCTCATATCACCTGAGTTTTGTAGTAGCCTTGTTCAGGCTGAATATCTTGGTGAGTCCTATACTCGCCTTTGTAGAATGTATCATTGATCTTCACTTTGTAATCATTAATTTTTAATTTCTTTTATTGGGAGCAGGGTAGCCTGACTCTGGATCTTCTTGGTAAATAAATAAACATGAATTACATATAATCAATTAGAGGAGATAGAACTCCATCTAGGGATAATATTAATGTGACAATTTCATGGATAATAATCATTGTAGAAATATAAAAAAATGAAAACATGTTACATTTAATCAATAAGATTAATATAATATATTTATAATGCGTGGTCAATATGGAGATGTAAATTTTTGAATACTAATTTCATATAATCAATACAATGTCTACACTAGCTTGATATAAAAATATAATATGGAAAAGAAAATAATTAAAAAAACATCACATTGAATCAATAAATTTATAATGAAATTCATCCAGAGATAATATAATTGTAAAAATATCATTGATAATAATAACTAAATTCTTAGTTAATTAAATTCTTAATTATTGGTCATAATGTCTCAGGAACATGATACCTCTACTATAAAGGCCTTTCACAACACAATTTATACTATAGGTAGAAAGATATTTAATATAATCTTAAGGATTTTTCATTTGATAACTACGGTTGTATCAAGGGGATATATAATATCAGGACCTACCCATCACTATATGTCCAAATAATTGATCATATATTGAGTCATAGATTTAATTAATTAATCAATATTACTTAATGTAAAATAATCATATTTTGTAGAGGATTCAAATTTTTCAATATTTATATAGTGAGTCAAAAAATTAGAAGTAAGGAACCATATGTATAAATGAGATAATATTTATGAAATAATAATATTCAGGATAAAACATAAGGACATGTAGGGTAATTTATTTTTAATGATCATTTTAAAGTGACCATTCCAAGGTGGATTTAATCGGTAAAAAATTAAGAAATGTAAGTGAATGTAAAGACTATATTTGGTCAAAATAACCATAAACCAAGAAGAGGTATAATATAGATGATATAAATACAACATATCCCCATTATTGTAAGAATAAAGGGTTTTTTATGATGAATATAAATACCAAAAAAATATTCTAAAACATTTTTTTGTGGAAAATATCCTGATCATTTTTTGAATGACATATTAAAACATAAATATTTATTAAAAAAATTTCCACTAAAATTCATGTTTAAAAACTAATAATTTATAGAATAATATGAAAGAAATATTTTTAAAATTTATTTATTTATCATGAAAAGGAATCTTTAAAAACATTATGGCCATGATGGTGGGTAATTCTATACGTGACATACAATTTAAAAAGAACAATAATTTTGTATTGTTAAAATGATTGAAAATTCATTATCGATAAAATAAAAATAAGATTCATTTATATGTTTTAAAAAAAATTGGTTAAAAATATCATTGAAAAATCATTTGGAAAATAGTTAAAAATGTGAAAATATTTTTAGAATACAAGGTTTTGGTAAATAAACATATCTCTAATTGAAGAGAGAAATGTAGTTGGATTTTCATAAATTAATTTGGTCAATTATTTTTTGTTACAAGGATTGTAAAGATGGAAATATTACATGAAAATATCATAAATGTTTTGAGGTAAAAAAAAATCAAATGTGTTTATTATGAAATTTTGAAATAATATCTCATAACAGAAATTCACGATTAAAAAATCCTGATTAAAATGAGACTATAAAATGATCCATTATAGTGATCATACTATATAAGTGGGAAATATTAAATGAATCAATTTTTTAAAAAAAAATTTAACTATGTACAAACTACCTTTTTTCCTTGTAAAATGTTGAAATATTTTTATAAATTTTTTAAGAGCAAGATGCTCAGACAACATGTGATTTTGATGCTCGGGGTGCCTGAATGTATTTCAAGTATTAGCATCAAAATCATCAATGATAGAGGAACATAAATGATTCTATTATTTTGATGAACCTACATGGTTATGATTTTTGATTTTGGAAAATCATATTGCTAGAAACAAACAATGGTGAATAGATGCACCCTATATTTTCAATGACAAATATTTATATGTAGACGCTAGATTACATCCATCACATGGAGATTGGATTAATATTTATAGAGAAATACTAATTACATAATTTTTGTTTTAAAGAACACAGGGAATTTCAAGTCTTGGCTATGAAGGAATGAGTTTCAGTGATTTGTAAATATAAGATTCCACATGGGACCCTACAGACTCTGTATTCTAATTCTACTAGACTCAACATGTTATCTGGGAGTAAATTGGCATGGGAATGGCTAGGAACACTGAGTACTAAATTAAACTTACATGAGGTAATATACATGGACATGATACAGATACATGAACATGAGCAAGTCCATGAGAAATACCATAAGATTCATGGGCTTGACCAATAATGCCACGTAAAAAAGTACATGTACATGGGTTAAAGTAAATAGATATGATATAGATACAAGGACATGACCAAGAACATAGTCAGGACCACAAGTGGGACGAGAACACATGTATATCCCTAAAAGCCATGTACCCCTACACAGTATGTGAGATATATACCTCCTGGTACATGACTAGGTGATGGCGTGGGACATCACATAACGTGGGTCCCCTAACATGTTATGTTCCCCTTGATCTCCTTCAAGGAAAATAAAATCGTGTGTATCACCATTTTTTGGACATGGATTTCGGATAAAAATATCCTTTCCTGATATTTTTTCAATGTAGAATGCAATGGTTCCCTCAGCTATGGCTTTTGGGATATGATGTGCAATATTCTTGGAATGAATCCTTTTTAAGAGATTCTCCGTGAGGACATTGATCACATAGGATCTCCCAAGGCATTCTAAGTGAGACCCTGCTGGTGGTCATGGAATGCATCCGAAATGATTAGAGTTGAATCCATCATCTAATTTATGAATCAATCCTCTATAGACTTCTATAGTGGATCCCTCCATCTGGGTATTGCATGGATACTTTATATTCAAATAGAGTGAAACTCTCCAGCTAGATGGGGCTTGGGTCCTCGTCCTTCATAGTCAAACCCTCTTATTAGCATAAGGAATCAGTCCTCTATTGAATATTATGGTGGGACACTCCTGTTGGGATGGGAATGGGTCATGTACCATAAAAGTGGAATTCCTTTTCTATATATTCCATGTGCCATCTATGGACTATTACAATGGAATCATTAAATTTTGTCATGGTATCGGTCCTCCATCTATCCACTTAGTGGAACCCTCCTATAGTACCAGGACATAGGCCATCAAAATAGAGATTGTGGACCCTCTAATGTGTGTAACATTAAGGCATCATTAATTTATATTGATGTTTTATATTTGGTAGAAACATGCGATGTTGGAATCATTTATGGACTTTTTCAACAATTGGTGACTCATTTCATTGATTGAGTTGTGATATGAAGATCTCTTTCCTCTCTCATGTGGGATTCTATACTTTTAGAACATATATATATATATATATATTCTTGTGTGTTTGTGTGTCCATGTTTATTATTTGGTTACTCTCATTCAATGAGTTATGAAGATGCATTGTGTATACCACGTTCTTTCCATGTTTATCTTATCATGGATGGATGAGAATACTCTCCTACTATGGGTGGAAAACAGTCAACATGTTGTTCATATACCCACCATGTTGCTCCCCATATACTTGGCTGAGGTTACTCGTTCTCATTATTTGGGTTTAGCTACATCTTATTTTCTATATCTAGTATTTCATTTACTATCGTATCGATTTATATGCCCAATTTTAGATTTTGAGGAATATTAAATTGTATGTATATACACATCCCTACATGGGCATGGCCAGAATTTTTCATTTATTTTTCAGATGACAGACGATTCAATGTTGACATCAGCTGAGTTAGGTATATTTTGTGTTATAGTATTTGTATAGTTTTTCTATCTTGGAGATTTAGATAATTACTCACTCATTAGTATGAAAAATATTTCTTGTTAGGTTGGGACACTTTTTTGGTTGTACTTGAATTTTTTCCCTTTACATTTTAGTTTTCATTTTCATAATCATGTACACCCTAGATGTTTTGAATGTATGGCCTACTTTATAGTTGTTGCATCATTTTATTATTATTTCTTGCTGATTAATTAATATAGTCTGTTGTGTTTGTACATGTACATTAGGTAATTTTCTACCATTTAATACATTCCATTCGATGCTTGTTTCCACCACAGGCCTATGAAGGTGATCATAGGGGAGTTTGTTTTCTTGATCCCTAGATTTATTTAGGTCATTAAGTTCATTGTTTGGTTCATTTTTTGGAGTAGTCCTAGTACTAGGATTAGTTTAGGATTAGTGAAACAATTCAATGTGGCTAGAGTACGGCTCTCAGGCCAGGGAATCCGGTGAAGGTACGGGCGACTGATGTATTCATTCTCCATGACCTAAACCACCTTCTTCAAGACCCATCATATCTAGACATTGGCTGCTTGGATCAATGGTGCATGTATCATATAAAATTGTGTCATTCATGGTTCCTATTTATTCCATTACTCGTGTAGATAAATATACATAATATTTTAACGGTGGTACACTTTGATAAAATTTTAAGATTCCAGCATGAAAAATTCCATTCAGGATACCATTTTATGATCATGAGGAAAATATAATTACTGAAGTGGCCTAATATTAGTGTCTATCTCATGATCTTCTTCCTGCAAGCAGGATGGTAGCAGCACCTCCATCCATTGAGTATGTCATCATATTATCCAAAAATGTTAGGGAAGTGTTCAAGCTTAGTGAACGTAACAATTTCTAGTACCAGAGGCTGCTAAGGTTCTATGATGATCTAAATTGATAGGTAGTGAGGAATTTATTTAGAGTCTTTGGTCTATATATTCAATCTTATTCGGACCTAGACCGAGCAGGTACATGCACATGAATCGATCCTTTTCCACAGAGCAGTTGGGTGTTGATGTACAATTATAACCCAAATTCACAATAAGTCGACCATATCATAGAATCAAATAAATATGTTATTTAATTTGGTGTACCACCCATCCTAGTAGATCTCAATTCATATATAGGAAATTATAGAGCATTTGTAGGGAGGGATGATGGTGGATGTGTAATCAGTGAGGCTTATAGACATTTACCATTACTCCATTAATATGAATCGAAATGGATACTTCTGAGTAGGGAATATTGAGGAAGGAATCTATTGAAATATCCATTCTACTGTGGTGTTGTTGTGAATTTCAACCTCTGTCAGGTATTGAAGTGTGTACCAATGATAGAGATATTTCAGTTAGATCGACAGTAGGTAGTTTGAGCTTATGGTGGGTGGCACAAATGTGAGTCATATGCAACATCTAGCAGGTGTCAGTTGATAGAATATCAGCACAACAAAAAAACTCATGATCATAATCATATGTGTTTTCATGTGACACAGGGTCTTCGAATACCCCTAGGGAATCCTAGATAGGTGTATATCTTTTTTTGTGACAAGCAATGTAAAATGCACCTCATTTTCTAATCAGACACAAAGCTGAGCATAGATGTAAAGATGACAAACTAAGACATAAAGGACAATGTTGTGGCCATGGATCTCCTATGAGAGGGAAGGGATGCCCCACTTGGATAGAATATATAAGTGGATGAGTAGGATCATTGTGTGGGGGATCATTATATGAGAACCTTCCACCAACAGCTCCACCAAGTATCCCATGATAGGCTCAGGGATTTCATGATTAATTTTCTTGGACAGATGCAGGATCTGGAATCTTATGACCCCAGAACACACAAGATGATCATATGTATTATCTATGTATTTTATACTATTGATTTAGTATTAGTATACATAGGTTCTAGTCAATCCATAATCTCCATACTCAAGGTGTGATAACTAGAGCTCTAAGATGAGCCAATATCCTAGGAGCTTTGTCTTGAGGTACATACATAGAATGATTCTAATGTGAATTTAATCGTTCGGATCTTTTATCTATCACTTGGTGGAGATAGGATCATGTTGTAGCTTTTGGTCAACATGATGGAACCATATGATGTAATATTACGAATGATTTGGTTTTCTATGGTCCAAGCCCTAAATCATAATCACCATATATGATTTGGATTCATTCTCATCAATGGGATGATGTTCTATTTTTAGAGTGAGACAGATCTCATTGTGAGATAATTTAGGGTTTCAAGTAGGAAAATATAGATCATAACAAATTAGAAGCAGGTTATATCCCATGGTACAACATTATTTTTAGAAATCTATATTCTATTATCCATGGAGAATTTTGTGGATGTATTCCCCATGGATGTTATAGAAATAAAACCAATGTAGTAGAAGGAGTGTTTTATTGAATTTCATCATGGAAAAACATTGATATACTTTTTGGCATATCCGGAGGGACCCACTGATATGTACGAGTTGTGGCTATAGTTGGGGGATCTTAGAGATATGAGTTTCATTTGGCCCATTGTGTTCCCATGTGCAGCACTAGTGTTTTCCATGAAAAATGTGGATGTGATTTTGTGGATTTTCATGGATTATCATATCCAAAGACATTCCAAAATAACGAAAAGGTAACCCTTTTTAGGATTGATGACATCTTTTTCCAGTTGGGAGGTGTGAGATGTTTGTGAGAGGATAATCTCCAGTCTGAATACTACCATTTGAGGGCTTTCAAGGATGATATTCCAATGATGAAATGCTTATTTTAAATAGGAATTATGTGTTCTTAATGATTCCCTTTAGTGTTAAAATATATCCTACCATGTTCATGGCTTTGATAAACAAAATAATCTAAATTTTCTTTGACCAGTGTTTTGTCATCTTCATCGAAGATATAATTATCTACTTTGTACTAGAGGAGGATTATGGGGAGCAATTGAAGATGGCTCTATATTTTCTAAAAGAGCAGTATCATTATTGAAAGATGTCAACGTTATAGTTATATATTCATGAGGCTTAAATTATAGGGAATTTTATATATTGTTGTGGTTTAGCTATAGACCTAGTGATTCTCATTGTAGTGATTTCATGGTATCCACCAAAGAGTGTGTTAGAGATGTAATGTTTTTTGGTCTTAGAGGGTTACATCATGAGTTTGGTTGAATACTTCTCAATTATTCAAGGCTCTATGAAATTCCTAATGTGGAATGGGAATACTTTTACCTTGAATTATTAGTTCTAAGGAATAGTTATGGAGTTTATTCAAATGATATTGACTGATCATTTGTTGAGACTACCAGAGGTGGGTGTATAGTACATAGTGTATTTTGTTGCCTTAGGGGGTAGGATCTACTGACTGTGGATGACACAACAGTAAATTATCTCATACAGGTTGTGGTAGTTGAAGAACCACTAGATGAACATTGGGATAGAAAACCAAGATATTTCAGTGGGTTTCTCCTCCCTACGGATTTAGATACACTGAATTTTGGGGGAGGTAATCGTTGTTTACTCAGAACATTAGAGTCTTAGGTATGTATTCACGCAGAGGGTCAAAAAATTGAGGCATCATCACTGGTTAGAGTTAATTCCAGAATATAAATTTTATATAGTATAAAATTAATGAAAATTTATTTTAGAATAATTTTAACTTAGCAAGAATTCAAAGGCCCACTTGGTAAATGATTTTTATGAGTAGTCAGCTTCCTTGTAGCTGACCGTAGGAGCATAGAAGGGTGCCTCTATTCTTAAGTTGATTGTGTTGAATCATCTACATATCATGAATTTGAGAGAGTACAAATAGGAATACAATAATTATTAGTTCCAGTGCGACCAAATATGCATAGCACACTCTCCATATAGATATTCAGAAGGTGGAAATATTTTCATCATTTTTCATGGATGAATGGTGGTTTCAATCATGATGCAGGATGAGGGGGTGTGATAGTTGAACACTTATCCAGTAGCTATACATACCGATGTGGGAAGATGTACATAGGACATTAGTCGATGTTTTTTAATTCCACAAAGAGATAGACTGTTGTATATTTGGTCTCTTGATGCCTCACATTTGATGCACTAAAGGATGAGAACAAGGTGCTTTTAGGTTTTTTAGCTCCTTGAGATTGCAGAGTGGATGTGAGATGGAACCTCAATAAAATTTTTGTTAGAGAATCCATATAGAGATATTGTTCATGAAAACATATGGGTGATATTTAAATTAATCATTATATTGGAACACATCCATGCAATTAGGTATATGAGTTTGGTGGAGAGTATTCAGAAGCTATCTGTACGAGAGATAATTGACAACCCTTGGGGTCCCTCAATGATTGTATTTGATTGTGATGTACAGTTTATGTCACGGATCTGGGGAGGATTATGGGAGGAATTTGGGAACATTTTAGTATGATTATGGTATTTCTTTCTCATAGGGATGTAAAAAATGGACACACTATCCATATCTTACAGGTTATTCTATGGGATTTCATGAAAGATTTTTTTCAGAGCTGGGAGGATTATTTTTCCTCAAAATATTTTTCATCCAATATAAACGATGAATATACCATCATCATAACACCATCTGAGGTCATGAATGGTAGACCCTATGGATCACCCAGTTGTTTGACATAAATTGATGTGATATCTCTTGTGGGTCCATAGTGGGTACATGTGATTACTGAGAAGGTCTAGGTCATCAGTGAGTGGATAAGGAAGGAACATAGAAGGCGTTACTCTTACAAATATCACCAACATAGGCCATTGGAGTTTGACCAAGGAGACTATGTTTTCTTGAGAGTATCTCCACGATGAGGTTTGTTGAGGTCTGTTTAGGGAGGAAATCTTACTATGTGGTTCATCGAGCCATTCAAGATCATGAAGAGGGTTGGTGTGGTCTCATACAACCTCATTCTACCCCCATAGATGGAGTAGGTGCACAATATATTCCACATTTCATAACTAATGAGATACATGCATGATCCTATAGACGTTATCTATTATGGAGAGTTGGACATCGAGGAAGAAGTCACCATTTTGGAGCACCCTATGTCGGTCAAGGATCGATGGGGGAGGACACAATGATGTTGGTCCATCCTGTTGGATCCAATGTTGTAGAATCATTTGAACATGTATGATAGATCTTGGGAGTGGGAAACAAATATGCGTGGTCAATACCCTAATATTGTTTTTATTTTTTAGAAAAAAACATGAAGAATAGACTAATGTAGAGAGTTGAATTTTTCCGTGCATGATTTTGAAAATTTTCTACCTATATTTTTGGAGATAGATGATGAGATGGTATAAAATTCAAAACCTAGTTTCCCCAAAATTAATTTCATAAATTTATTAGATGTATATTATATTTTTCTTAAAAACTTTATGTAATGTATTCTTGGATGAGAAATATAACACTATAGTCGAGTAGAGAATGCAATGTTTTCCCTATGTGTGATAAAAAATGGGTCGGTATGGGGTGTCTATATATCCCACCCATCAGATGTATGTATAGGGAATTAAATAATGTATAATTTAATTAGTTTAATTAAATAACATAATTTTGAAATCCTCTAAATATATAATCATGTATATTTTCCCATGTTCATCATCATAATCCTAGGATTGTTAGGAGGTTAACATTCCACCTTCTGTTTGAAGATCATGTCAGATAGTGACAGAAATCTGGATTGGTGAATATCAAAACACATCAAAGGAAAAAACATCCTCATATTAATGGAAGGTTTATTCATTAATTTATAATGATCAAATATCCATATAGGAAAAAAATCATTGATTTCACTTTTTTGATTATATTGATTCAACAAAATCACTATGTCTTTGATCTATGCTAATTGTTGAACACTGCATGCATATATGTACACGTTAATTTGATTGTGTAGTTATTTTATTACCCCATATATTCCAGTTTTTGATCGTTGTCAATGAAATTGTGGAAATGATTGGTGTTCATTTTTTTTTGTATTCCTTCCTCCCCCAATTGCTTCTTGTTCTTCACCAGTTGGACCCCATGGTCCTGGTTCGACATTTTCTGCATGTACCAAGAATTATTGACTCCTAGAACTGTAAGAGAACTCATACATGTAATTTATTTAAAATGTAAGGATGATTTCTTATTTTTTTGCATTTGGATTATCAATTCAGTGATCAATGTTTAAATTATCAGCCGTTTTTTATCCTGAGGCACATGGGTCAAGAAATAAACAACTATGGTGATTAATATTGATTTCTAACCTCCAGATGGCTGACAATGGCCATTGGTGATTAGACCCTTATTACCTAGGTTATGATGATGCCAAATATAAAGGCATAATACTGGATATTTTTTTAGATATATGATCAAGACTTATTGGAAAACCCAAACTATACACCAAATAGTTTATGTACCTCACAATATTTCGTTCCCTAGCTGTTGCGGCTATGATTTCAATTGTTAATATGTATGACATTCCATGTGAGACCCCTATATGACATGGGGTCTCTTACTGGAAGACTCGATATGAAATCTAGGAGAACAAGGTCATGGTAATGACCAAGAAAATAGTTTACTGAAGAACAGAGACCCAGTGTATAGTATATAGACATGGGGTAAATAATAGAAAGACTGTATGGATACACAAACACATCCAAACAAAAAACCAGGACACCGAGTGGTATAAACACGCTATTGATATCCCCTACACACCTATTATACCTACACGATAGTAAATACATGTACCTATGAGTACACAACCAGGTGATGGAGTGGGAGCACATTCCTTTGGGGACCCCTCACACTCCATGTACCCCATGGTTCAATTGATGAAAATGTTAATATATTATATCTCCTTTTTTATACATGGATTTTGTCCTATGAGTATCCTATCATATGTTTTTTCATCCTTGACTAAGACTATTCCATTGGTTGTGTCTTTTTTGATACAATGTGATATGTTCTAAGAATTGAGGTTGTTTAACCGACACTCAATGATGATAGTTATCACACAGGTTCACCAGAGGCATTCCTCATTAAAACATTTTTTTTGGGATGATCATGGGACATCAACAATCTTATAGATTGTAACCCTCTAGAATATCTATGCATGGAAACATTACAAACATTTAAAGTGTAACCCTCTATCTAGGATGGTTATAGATCCTCTACCTACAGATTGGAACCATCCTGTTGGAATGTGGAATGGGCAATCTATTGCCTTCTATGGTGGAAGCTTCCAATTGTACTGGGCATGATTCGTATTCCATTAGAGTGGAACCCTCTTTCTAAGATGGGTATGGGTCTTCCATTAACTGTTTTAGTTGAACCCACCGATTGGAATAGATTATGGGTCATCTATCTATCCACTAAGTAGAACACCCCTATTGTAATATAGCATGGGTCCTCTACATATAGATAGTTTCCCCTCAACTATGTGACACATTTATATAGAATGTCTTGGAATTGATTTTTTCTTTTGGGAATATGTACAAGATTATGGGAATGGTTTTAGACTTCTAGAACTATAGGATATTATTTTTTGGATAATCAATGAGATATAGATTCACTATCTCTATTTTATAGGATATTTTTAATATATATATATATATATATATATTATTGGATTTTGCTACTCTTTTTACATGGGATATAAATATTCATTTAGTTTTCCTCTTTTATTCTGTGTTTATCATATAATTTTTGGATGTGGTTACTCTTCTACCATGGGTGGAAACAATTTGATTTTTAGTTAATCTAATCTTCTTGTTAAGCCCCTTGTTCCCTGAAGAGGTTACCCTATCAATTTTTTGGGTTATGATGCATCCTATGTCCTATAAATTTTATTTACTTTCTTATTGTATATCTTATTTCTCCCATTGTTTAGATTTTGAGGAATCTTACTATGTACATATATTCCCCTACCAAAAGGGGATTTTCCCACATTTTTCATGTCTAGATTAGAAGACTGACATGTTATATATTACTTCAAATAATATTAATAATACATGGTGTAGTGGACCATTTATGGATGTCATATCTTGTAGATCATGAGACATGATCTCTCTTAATTTTACATTCTAGTTTTCATTAGCTTGGGGAACATTTCTAGTTGGTCATGTATTTTTTCACTTTACTTTTTATTTTTCTCACTGATGCTCTTGTACAACTTTGAGGTTATTGATTCATGGTACACATTATAGATATTAAATATTATTATTATTATTCCACTTCACCTCTTCATTGAGATGTTCTGATGTGTGCATACTGGTATCATAGGAAAAGTCCTCCTATTTATGACATGAATTTCGGCGCTTGTCACCTCCCCTGGCCTCTAGATGTGGGTTGGTGAAGTTGAGGCTCAATCCCGAATTTGGGTCGGGTTGTGAAACAACACACACAAAATCATAAACACAATATAAGATATAGAAGTTTTATTAAAAACATTATCATAAAATATCATTGATGATGAATATGTAAGATAATGGCCTATAATGAAATTGAGATATGAAATTATTTACCACATGTTTAAATATTAGTAAAATTCAATTAAATTAAATAATTCAAATTGATACAAAAATACATGAATATTCATGTATTCTGGATATTACATGTTAAATCTATTTTACATACACTATATAACATAAAGTAGGTGTGTAACATACAATATGCCTCAAAGAAATGAAATTGTGGTGGAATACCTTTCCTTATAGTTTCTTTTGGTTAAAGCTTATTTACAATTAAGTATGTAATTTTTAATCATGTCAATAACAAATAAAATAATATTATAAATATTTAAATATATCATATATGATCCTTTTATATAATATTATCACCCATTCTATAATAACATTTACTTATTTTCAATATTTCTAGAATTACTTTCCATGTTTCCTCACGCATGGTTTTAAATGAATGATTAATTAGGGGCACATATTATATAAATATATAATCTTTAGAATAAGAATCATGAAATATTAATAATATTTATATAAAAATAATACTTTTAATACAAATCGTGTAATTTGTTTTATAAATTATGTACATTGTGATCATGAAAACAATATGTCATATGTATGCATGAGTACTGTTTTCATTTTTCAATGATCATTTTTTTAAAAATGTATGAAATATTTTATGTTTCCATACTGATAATAATATTATAAATACAATATTATTTATTTAAATACATATATTTTTATCACACCTGTATTTGGTTACTAAAATAGAGTAACCTTTTTTATGAAGGCGGTAGTCAACACGTACACGAATGAAATTATCATCTTCCATTGAGTTAAAAGTTAAGAATGAAAATGATATATATTATATTTTATGATTAATTAATATTTGAAAATTATTTAATTTATATTAGTTATAATAATTAAATATAACCTTATCACATTTCATGTTAATTTTTAGTTAAAGAAGAACCACATCACTTTGTGAGGTGGTGGTCTTCCATACACATGAGAGATGTTATCATACCCCTTAAAAAATTTAAAATAAAATGATATATAATATATAATAAAAAAATTAATAATTTTGTGTTAAATAACATATATCTAATTTAGATTCCTCATTATACCGAACTGTGAGGGGTTTAATGTGAAAAAATAATGGCATCGATTCGTGAGACAGTAGTCTACCATACTTATGAACGATGATTTTTAAAACCTTTAATGGAAGAACATATGGAAAAAGGCCACTACATTATTATAATAAAATCCAAGTATATGTAATTTAAAGAGTTAATTATATAATATGTTTTTAATTATTTTTTGTGTTGGTGTAGGAAAAATTAATATAAAAATGATTATTGAATAATATGACCCCTTTTTCAAGTTATCCTTCTTATATGACCACCATACCATTCCTAGATAGGTCTTATGAATAAAATAATGATTCTTGGATTTGGTGAATGTATTTTATAAATTATTTATGTGGGAATTTGGATGATAAAAAGGGGATTTATTGTGTGATGAATAGAGGAGAGTGGGTGACATTTTATATGGGTGGTGAGTGGAACACTTGTAATTATTTGAAAGCATTCAAGGACACCAACATTTTTACTGGGAAACATTCTTCATAAATGGAGATATTCTAGATCATAGATGATATAATTTGTAAATATTACTATAAAATTGATGTTTTATAGGTTGTTAGGTCATTATTTACAAATATCATCTTTATTAAACCATAGGTAAATCCATACCTACCAAAACCATGATAATTAATTTATTATTTTTTTACTGTTCATTTGAGTAATAATTTAATTCCACCTTATTAGATAATAGAAATTATTCCAATTAAATATATGGAATTAAATTTAAAAAAAATCTATTCATATAAATGTACAAATTTCACTAAAATTTAATCTCGTAGATGAGATGAGATAGTGTGTTTTGAATGATGAATTGTTTAAAAGTTTACAAAGAATTTATATCAAAGATCAATATGAAAATTAATAAAGTGATAAAAATTATATTAATTGATATAGAATATAACTTATTTCAGATTAAGTATAATTTGAACTATAATTTAACATTATAAATTATTTAAATTAACTCGTAGTTTTTATTTAAAATTATGTTTTATTCAATATTCATAAAAATGAAATTTTTCAAAAATATCCCATAAAATCTCCCATAATATAATTACAATATTATTATTTCATAAATTATGTCCTTTAAATCATTTTAATTATATCAATGTGTCAAAAATTATATTTAAAATATGTGTGCAATACATGACAAATCATTCCTTTAGAAAAATACATTTTTCTAGAAAATATTTCATTTCCTTTTAAATGATTATTATTTTATTTCTATTAAGTAAATTACAAATTAACTAGTGTTAACTGTATATTGTAATTATTTATTTAATATTACTACTTCCTAAAATTCTAATGGCTACCTGAGGACTATCACATTAAAGAATAATATTTTATTTATATGTTATATTTTATTTGGACTCAGTGTTGCGTGTAACACAATATGAACTCAGTGTTTCATGTAAGGGAATATAAAATATGTTCTTTATGTAATAAAATATAATTTCTTTAATGAAAAAAATTGATGAAATAAAATATATTTAAAAATAAATATATAGTACAGTCTCAGGGTGTTTTGTATTCTTTTACTCTTAGTGCTGCAAGTTTAACATTATATTGAATAAATTATTTTTATTTTACTATTTTAGGTTGTTATATTCTCCCTTATTTAAATAAATTGCATCCTTTAAATTAAAAAATTTCTTTATAATCATGGGTCTATTATTTTAAAATTATTTTTTCAAAAACCAATAACATAAAAAATATTTAATAAAATATCATATTAAAATGTATTATGGGGAGAAAAAGAAGACATGGAATAAAAAATAACTACATTCCTACATATAAGAATATTGGTGTAATGTAAAGACATTTACATGGAGGAAGAGAATAAATAATTATTGATAGTTCTTTTTGCCACTAATCACATAGAAGTGAATGATCAATGGAATGGTAATGGCTTCAAAACCATAAATCTATGATGATTAAAAAAATTATATGATTCATCAGATATAAATGTAAAAGGATTAAATTTTTTTGTCATGAATTTTTTCCTAAACAATTTTAATTCCTTTCTATCTATGAATATAAAACAATATCATTAATTGATAATTTTTTATTTCTTAATATTAATTTATTTCGTGGGTTGTGATTTCATCGATTTCCAATTCACTTCTTAATCTAATAATTGAATATCTAGAAACGAATTTTTGTCTATAAAGAACTGAAAATAACTTTTAACAGATCATAAGATCCACAATAGAATGAAAACATTTTTCTTCTATGTTTAACTATTTTAAAAAATATATTTATAGAAATAGATGTCCAATATGATAAATTATTCTCTAAACCACAAATGTTACACGATAGGTAAATAATTAATATTTATTTTTCAAATAGTTTAACTAAAAGTAAAGATATTTTAACCAGGACAGCATGTAGTCTAGTGGTAGGTGGTAAAATATTTTTGTCCTTCAGTCATGTGTTCAAGACCCATGGACATTAAAATTGTGATATTTCTTCACCTAGAATTTGGTTTCTATTTTTTTCAAAACAATATTAATAAAATTTCAATAATGATCCCAAAATAATATGATCAGTATCATTGAAACAAAAATAGTCATTAATTACTCCTTTTAATATAGTTTTCAAAAATAATTTTTTTTATCTAGATAGTCCAATAATCTTATTTGACTATTATTTCAATATTATTAATGATCATATGAACCATAAATTTTTTCAATACCATTATACAAATTTCAATAAAATTTGATGAAATTATTCTTTAAATATCCATTTCACCAAAAATATATACTAAACAGATGGGTTTTTTTCCATATATTTATCTTAATATACTCTTAATCAGGGTAAACTTCCATCACATAAAACCAATAAACTCTGTGTTGAATACTATGATCCTATGATCAATCATATTCTTATAAAACAGTGATGTTATCCATAACTCAAAAGTTGATAAATACATACATGATTCAAAAATTAAAAACAATCATTAGATGTTTCATGGTTTTTTATAACCAAAATTGAAATCATAAAAAACATGAATAATTTAATTCATGAATAAAATATATTAATAATTCATATATTTTATTTCAATATATTTCATCCCATGGTCTAGGGATTAAGCCTTATAAGAGTTTATTACCATAGATAATGGAAAGGTTATCTAAAATAAAGGTAGTAATCTATAAAATGGGTCAGTAGGATGATATTTATTTCTTCCTATTGTAATTATAATTTTCCCAAACAAAATCATTACCTAAATATCCACAATTCCTCACATAAAAAATTCTCACATTTGTTTGCGGAAACATTATTTAAATCCACGAATACTTGTTTTTAACCAATAATATTTTTTGTCCCTTTCAATTAAAATCCTTCTTCACTTCATGTAAATAAAATGTGAATTATAATAACCATACCCCCTTACGATTTTTAAACTAGCTATGTAGTAAGACCCATTGGCATTCACAAGGTGATGATTAGATCTATCCAAATGTCCTCTTTTCTGAGTTTTTACCCGTAGGTACCTATATTCTAGAATCATGTAAAATTAAAAAATCCATACAGGGATAAATTTATATAAAAAAACCACATAATTTTATTCTTACCAAAACATTAATATGTTCTGCTATACATATCCTCAATGTGTATCATATGGTTATGTTACCTAATCTATGTTTTCATAAATATAGTTTGCAATGTAGGTAATAAATTTCTTTTGATACAAACACTAGATACCAAACCTTAGTAACCCAAATCTAGTGTCTTCAATATTACATTGGATTAAGATTAAATGAATCATATGTCAATATATCTAATATTTTAGTTGTCTTAGTAAACAAGATATAGACATCAGTGCCATATTACATATAAAAAACACATATTTTTTTTTAAAAATAATAACATTATAGCCTCTGTCATTTCCTTCTACATAAAATATACTACAATTCATCGATTGTTTTGGAATATAATCAATATAAATGGGATCTCAAACTCTATGTAAGGGTTATATATAGTATAATAAATCATGAATCAATATGAAAAATTAACACAGAGTGGTAAATAACTAAACAGACACACATACAACATATAATCAATAAAATGTGAAGTTAATGCATCTCTAGATAATATCAATGTGAAAATTTAAGGGATAATATTGAATTAGGCTAGGTTAATTACATAAAACACAATGAATTTAATCAATATAATTACTATAATATCATGACATGAATTTATTAATATGGGTATGTAAATATATGAAAATACATTCCTCTAAATCAATAATTTTATATTGAAATGCATCCATAGATAATATCATTTTGAAAATTTCATGTATATTAAAAAAATCAGAATTATTAACTAACAAAATGCTTAAATATTGGATTTCATGTCTCCAGAACAAGATAGATTTACCATCAGGACCATTCATATTATGTTTTACACTAAATATATAATCCGATATAATACCACCTTCATCATTTTTCTCATGATACCTACTGATGCATTGATGTGTTATATAATAAAATGCCTCAACCTTCACATTGGTTTCAAAAAACTCCTCATATATTTAATAACCTCTTTAATTCCAGAATCAATGTTCCTTAACATCAAATAAATGTATTATGAAAATGATACAAATTTATCAATATTTCCCCAGTCAATCAAAATAAATTTATATTAAGACACCATATAAAAAATTGATATACTAATTAATAAAAAAGAATATACATGATAAATAATATGGATATTTAATGGAAATAAAATTTTCAATGATCACATCAAATATAATATTTAAAGGGGAATCTAGTGACTAAAAAAATTATGAAAATATGTAAATGTAAATAATCTCCTTAGTAAAATTAAACAAAAATCATATAGAGGAATAATACAGATTATATCAATATAAAATATTCCATTTAATAATGATTCATTTAAATATGTTATTAATGGATATAAATACCATATATATTTCTATAAAAAAATTCATGTGGAAAATATCCTTCTCATTTTAAAAATAACTTTTTAAAAAATATTACATTTTTAAAATAATATTATTTAAAAATAATATTTAAAATTGAATTATTTCCATATAATTAAGAAACAAATTCATTATATAGATCCTTTTAAAAATGTAATGGTTTCTTCAATGAAATAATAGTTATAGGAGTGTGTTATTCCATACATGTCATACATGTTTAACAGAACATTTCTTTTTCACAAAAAACTATTATACATATTCATTTAGAAACAACAAAAAGATGATTATTTTTTAAAAACAATATAATAGGTCCAAATGAGTAAAAATTTATTTCAGATTATTTTTTGAAATTACATGAAATATGTTTTTGAATTTTTTTTATAAAACAAGGTTCTGGTTAAATCAATTCGACTGAAGAGTTAAATATGTTCAAATTTCATTGGATTCATTTTATAAATTATTACAGGTACCAAGTATGGGAAAATTATAATATGCATGAAAATATCATGAAAATGTAGAGGGGGGATTTAATGGGTTTATTTTAAAACATTCATGTAAATTTATTTTAATTGAAATTCATGAATAAACAACCCCAATTATAATAACATTTTCATATAAACCCTTACATTGATTAGAATTTTGAAGTGAAAATTATTAAATGAATCACTTCTATGTAACTACAATAAATCCAAATAAGAAGAGATGAAATATAATATATAATAATAATTCATCCTTGTAAACATAGTATTATAATGTAAAATGTAATTAAGAAATAATATAACACATTGAAAATAATTAAATTTATGAAATTTTTTTCCACTTGGTAACCCTTATGTCAAATCCCATTAGATGGAATATTTCAAATTAAAACATCTAATAACATAATTAGTGATGTATTCTTGGAATTATATTTCAAAGGTTCAATATATATGCCATGTAAAATAAAATATTTTAATAACATTACAATAATCCTCATAGAAATGAAATTTTTATAAAATATATTTCATCATGCTTCCATTCAGGTGAACATTATTTAAAAACCCATATAATTTTTTTAATAATGTTATTAACTTATGATGGAACTATATTAATGTTTAAAATATCATATATTGTAATATCCAAAACATTCTTGTAGGTGAGTCCTTATTTAAATTGATAGATAAACATCCTTTAATTCAACTAATTACGTGATTCTTGAGTATATAAAATTTTTTGGGGGTCATCTAGGGCTAGAGGACTCTGAAGGAAGGGAAAAAAGACTAAACAGTGTTCACCTCATTTTTGGCACCTAGTTAGAACAAATAGTGCCTTTGGCTAGTGAAACCATTTAGTCGTGCCTCATTTTTGATATAGGCTATAACACAGTTACAAAATAGTCTTCCAAATAATGGGGCTGAATCTAAATGATAGTGTGGCCTAGACCATATTGGCTAGAGTATTCTACAAGATTAGTGCATAGTTTGTAGAACTATACTACTATACGCTACTATCATTAAAAAGAGGGAAATTCCTATTTTCCCTTAGGATCATTTTTTATCTCCTAAATTTCTCTTTAAATCAACCCCCTATATCTATGGTGGTGATCTAGAAACACCCTCCTCCACTATGGGTGATTCTCCTTCTATTATTGGGTTTTGAAGTGTTGTTTTGTTAAAAATGAAGAACATGTTAAGTATTCTACAATGTTTCATTCATTTTTATGGAATACGTTTGCTATGTGGTTTCCTCCACTTCTAAAACACTAAAACCCACATTATAAAAAAGGTACACTTTTTTGGGTATTAATGGTTGGAGTTCTAATGAAGTGTGAAATTTAATTGAGTGGTTGCCAATAGATATAAGGTAGGTGGTACTAATGATTTTCCCATAGCCTTGGTCTATTAAATGTAAATGTTGTTGAACTAACTCACCACCTTACTACTTTTTGATGACTTTTGTTATGTAAAATTATTTAAGCCTTATATTAAGGTGAAAGACCCAACATGCACCACATTTGGTTCAGTTTAGTTGTTATACCAAATCTAGGGCTACAATTGTGGTATAAAGAACTCTTTAAAATAGTGAAATGAGCCAGTAAACATTGATATAGGGGAATTAATTGTGTGAATTTGGTGTTAACATTACATTTGTTTACGGAATTTCTTTAAACTGATAATTGAATTACTTATATATTGTAATTTTTTAAAATGTATAAGAAGCCTTTGAAATGGTTTAAATAATGAGTTTTGAATTTTGATCCAGTTATGGGTTTTTAAATGATGAAAATGATGTTTTTATAGTGGAAAACAATTTCAATGGGGGGGGTTTACTCACAGGGATTTATAATATGTTTATCATGTTAGATTTTAAATGATGATTTAAAATGAGGTAATTTCAACCCTTTTTAAAAATTATATAATAACTTTTGAAATGATTGAAAATATTTAATAAGGATTATGGTATGGTTTCATTTTTAAAGAGGAAGACATGTATCTCAAATTACTATCTTCATATTCAGTTCAAATTATTATTTTGGTTTGTTTTCTATCATGGATTACGAAATGGGTTTTTTATTGATTTATGTCATTAGGTTTTTAATATAGAATATGGTGGGATCCTTTGGTATAATGGTATATATTTTCCACGTGTTATGGTTTTCAAATGGTATATGTTTTTTATGAATTATGGTTTTAAAATGATATATGTATTTAAATGTGTCAAGTCTTTTAAATGGTTACTATTTCAAATGGATAAATAAACATTTTCACATATCTTTGTAGTATGTGTGGCATTAACATGAGGTTTTACACCCATGGACTGGGTTGGACGGAGGCTCTAAATGAAACCCCTATAATAAAAAAGTTATAGAGTTGTATTAATTATCTATTAACCTAATAGTTGCATTTGATGAGACCAAATGTACGAATACTCCATGGTATGTGTTGTGAAATATATGGTTGAGATGTCAAATGGAGGATTAATTATTCCCAACATATGAACATGTCATGGTTTGGGATGTCGGAATGAGGATATATGTTTCCCTAACATGTGGACATGGCTTGATCACCAAACTATGGATCAGGTATATTGTTAAAAACTATGAAATGTTAATAATAACTTTTGGTTAAATACTTGTGTACCGCTTATATTATAACATATTCTCTTAGTGTGACTAGTGATAATTTAGTTGATTAGTTGAAGCTAAATAACTTAATATATAAAATTGTAATATTATTATTTTAGAAATGGTGAGATATGATCCTTTTGGATTTTGTTTTTATTTATTTTACTTTCTTTCCTTCATATACTCTTGAATAGTACAAATATTTGGTTAGACA
Source organism: Viscum album (assembly GCA_963277665.1). Classification (NCBI taxonomy): domain Eukaryota; kingdom Viridiplantae; phylum Streptophyta; class Magnoliopsida; order Santalales; family Viscaceae; genus Viscum; species Viscum album. The sequence continues at coordinate 878,860,924 of OY728129.1, read as the reverse complement.
AAATTTGTGGTATTATATTAAATTATCCTCACACCCTTTTCTGGAATCCACGGTACTTGTGTAGACAAGAATATTTTTCTTATTTTCATGTTTAGGTTCAGGATAGGGACCTCATTTTTGGTTCCTGGATGACAATTTTAGATGGAGAATTGGAGATCAGAACTAATTTTTCACACTGATCCATGTTCAAGGTCATTCGGTAGTTTGTTTTTGGATATTTTTAAGGATACACAACAAGTAGAGTACATATATCATTTTTGTATCTGGTCTTACTTTGTTATAGTTGTCATTTTTCACATGATGTCTATTTATTTGTTTTGGATTATTATTGCACCTATTGATATTATTTCATCAGTATAATCACTTTGATGGGCATGTGTAGTCTCCCCAACATTCCTCCATAGACATGAACTACCTGTAAGAAACCACTTGCATACAGGGAGGCAATCCTAAGGTAATGGGACAAATCAGCTCGAGGCACCATATATAGTGGGAACTAGGCTAGGGATGTTAAAGAATAGTATCAAAGGGTGTGTATTTTATTTAATATTTGTTCCATATTATCAAGGATACTAGGATATTTTTTGGGCTTGGTAATGAGATCATTCTTGGGTTCTTAAATCCCAATGTGTGAGGAAAAACCATGGTATCCTTAATGTGAATTGATTCTCTACATTGTGTTTTTGTGGTAGGTTGATTCATCTAACATGGGTGGTATACATGGACATGATTTTTGTATTTATGATGTGTTATCTCTTTGATTAGGATGTAAAGAGAGGGTTATTTAGTTCATACATTATACTAGGAACATATGAATGATATCACATATGTATGTTTCTTGTGATTGATAGTTACTTGTGATTTAAATGCTAGTATAATACTTTTCTTCTTGTCATTTTTTTTCTGTTGATCCTTCCTTGAACTATTTGATAATGAAAATGATATGAAATGTGATATTGAATAAATTATGGATTTTTTAAACATTTTATTATTAAAAAGTTTTCTAAAAGTCCAAATTCATTGGTTTTAAAAATTGAAATTTTCTAAAATTTGAAACCATGGGTTTCAAATGGTATTTTTTATTATGAATGGATCTGAATAATCATTGAATATGTAAGTACATTTGGAATTATAATACCTAGTTTTATGATCAGACCATATTTACTAGTGGTTTGGGTTGTTGTAGTGCCCTAGTTTGATATCATATTTTTCAGTCATGAGGCTTATTGCGGTATTTGTATAGTAATATCGATGTGGTTGTTTTCCGCTTAATATGGATTTGTCCTCGGGTTATGATATGATTTCAAATATTGTGGTTGTTCTAACCCTTATAGGTTGAAATTGTGTGAGGAATTTTTTGGACACTAGAGTGGGTGTTTTACCTGACGTGATGATGTCTGTATATGGATATCCTTGGTGTTTGGTGAAGAGTATATCTATTCCACAATGCATTTTACGCAATGTTTTTTTGTATTGGGGGAAGGAGTGCCACTTTTGAGTAGTGAGTTTTTTGACGTCTGGTATGTATGGCTTAGAGAGATTTTGACCTTGGACTTTTCTTTAGGAGACTCAATTTTAGGGAGTTCGTATTGTTAGGATTTTGTGGTTACCTATGAGAATGGTTGACTAGGGTTGAAAGTGCCTTTCCTATATATGGAACATGTACACCTACTGGACTCTGGTAGTGGGACACTGAGTGTATTTCCTTGTGAGGTTTTATCTTAGAGGGCTATATGAAACGGGTAATTTTTTATGAGGTGTGAAAAGTGTTTTGGATATGAGTTTACAACATTGGTAAATTGAGGGAATCATCTATTGTGGTTAGACTAGTGTTGTTGGTATCCTAAAATGAATTGAAAAATCAGTTATTCAATTGTGGAATTGAATCATGGTTGGTGCCACTATGATTTTGGTAAAAGTGCATAATTATTCCTTGGTCTTACCCAAAGAAAAAATGTATCACCGAAAGAAATAACTTGAGTTCATATTTTTGATTTTAAATGTGGTTGGGAAGGGAAGAATCGTTCAGAGACCTGACCTTGTGGTTTTGAATGTTTTTTATGTGGAAATTGATATTTATTTTGGATGAACATGTTTAGGGAGACAAAATCATCGATGTATTGATTTATTATGGAAGTGACTCCTAGGCTTTGGGTAATTAAACAGATTTTCTTGGTTGACGAATGGTTTTTTTCGGTGAGATGATGAGAAATCCTTGAGTCTGATGTGGTCGATATATCAAATGGCATGGTATGTTTTGTGAGAGGGAATTTTGGCCTAGAATTGGTGATGAACGACTCATGTGAACCTTAATCAGGTGTGTGTTCCCAGAATGTGTATGGTCTCAAGGGATTTTATAAGGTCTAGATGTAAGCATTCTTGGGATGGAATGATACAATTAGACCGATCAAACAATTGGCTCGGGATAATTGAATTTTTTCTCCTCTTTTATCACAGTGGGAATCATATTCTATATATGGGAAATTTTGGTTGTGCAATAGTGTGGTGGTCATTTTGTTTCCTTGTAAATCAATGGCTTAATTATAATATAACTTCATCTGGGTGATGAAAATGGTTTCATTCAAACTGTTGGGTTACAAATAATTACTGGAGGGTCATGAGGTGGTTTTGGGATTTATTTGGAATTTCCATTTGAGTGGTGGTGATTTACTGTTGATGATAAATTGTTGGGCATGTAATCCTAAAACATTTTTCAGGTTTCGGTGTTCTAATGCAGGGATGATACACTAGTGACGAATAAATTGTGGTGTTTTCGTCTGAAACATTTAATCATAATTTTAGCTAGTGAAAATCATGCTCAATATCGTTAAAACCACATGGGTATACTAAGAGAGATCTTGAATTATGAATAATTACAAAAATGTGTCTTTGTTGGATGTGGAGCCTCTTAGACGGTGTTCTCATAATGCAGTATATGTGGAGTTTTATCAGTGGGAATATACCATTTACAAATTTCGGTTGAGGACCTTGGGATAGACTGAATGAAAAAAAATGTCATGAGTTTTATTATTGTAATCGAGGAATTGATAGTTTTTTCGGATGGTTATTGTTCTAAGAAATTTTTGAGGGACACATCCAGGTTTTGGGGTCCTACTCATGATAATAAAGTGAGATTTGGTGGATCGAATTGCATGAGGAGATTGGGATAATGAATCATTGATATTGGGGTTCATTATATAAGTCACTAATATGTGGAGAAATCATGGGTGGATATTTTCTTTCATCAACGATCCATTGAAAACCCAAGGAGGGACATGTTTTAGAGTATTTTTGAAGACCATTTTGGCCATATATGTTTTGTTTGATCATGATAATGGATTGATTCTGGATTAGGGTTATTCCATGTGAAATTTTAGATTCTCATGTCGGAGTCCTTGATGGGTGAGTTGAGCAATAAAAATTTCTAATGAAAATCTAGGACTGGTATTATAACCACATTAAATGTTTTACATAGACTAATATATGTGTTTTTTTGGACTTTTGAATTCCTTAAATGTGAAAAAACTTTAGGTCATAAGAAGTGGTGGAATGCCAATAGTGAAGCAAAGTGTGTTATAAAAACAAAAATGGGTTTTGATAATGTTCTAACATTTCTGTTATTAATGTTTTATCAATAGAGTAATTTGGTTTAGTAATTTTTATGTGTGCCATGGGGCATGGTGATGGAATGGAGAGGTCCAGATACCTTAATGGTGATGTTTCACTAGAGTTAAGAAATGACTATGTTTGGTGTGTCGGATAATAGTGGTATTTCTTATGTGAGAAGGTTCCTTGGGATGGTGAATGGGGAAGTTTTTCCATAATGGAAGATGGGTGTTTCGAGAAAATCTAGTTGTGGAAAGTCTTACTTGGTATGGTAAGAGTTAGAATACATTGTAGGTATATGTCACATCAAATTAATTTTTTTTATAGAGAGTGTCTTCAGAAAATGAAGTGAAACTTGTGAAAGGTCATGTTTTCCTTATTTCAAAAGGGGTGACTATGTTTTTTTTAATCCATGTGGTTTTAATGACAAGAACAGATGTGAGTGTTGGGTGGGGTTCTCATTCTTGTTTTGCTGAAACAATTTTTGAAATGAGTCGGGTACATTGTGAAAGTGGAGTTAAGGTTTGGATAGTATTTTTGGTTGGTGGTGTGCCAAAATCTAGAAGGTAGTGGTGATGGGATAAAGAGTTTGGTGAGTTAAACTATGGTATTTAATAGGTTAGGTGATGACATGATTAGATTTTGGAGTGGGTGTAGATGGGTTATATACATCATGGTCTTCATTTTATTTGTGATGGTCATTGGCTAGTGTTTTGACCAATTTCGTAGATTGAGTTCAGGGTTATGGTTGGGTGGTGCCTTGCATGTTTTGAAGAGGAACAAGGCTATGGGACAAGATTTTTGGACCAACATAGGTTGGGAAATGTAGTTATAATATATGTGTGTTCCTAAAGATGTCATTGAGCTAGGGTTACCATTATATTTTTGTAATATTAGTAAGATGGTGCGAAGCAATTTGAGACATGAATTGTTGTGGGGATCAGAACTAAAGGTGTTACCATTGGCTCTCCATGGTAATATTATTTATTTCTCTGTTCCCTTTGGTTACATGTTTCAGAAATATTAAACATACTTTTCTGTTTTCTTCAGACTGGTAATGATAATTTGAGATCAGTGCATCCCTTGAGGAGAATTGGGTTCTTTATTATGGACCATGGGGGAAATATTTCTAGGTTATTATAGTTGATTGGTTTTATGGTTGTGAAATCATGGAAATTTTCAAGAGGAATATTGGGAAATGAATGTTGGTAGGTGGACCTCATGGTCCAAATTGTTTTTCTTGATGGCTCGGTAAGTCTTGGATGTGAGGCTAAAGGGGGAGCCATTATATGGAAGGGTGGTTGTAAGATCATAAACTTGCATGGATATAAATAATTATTTAATGTTTTGGTTAAACATACCTAGATACATATTATGAAGTTATTCTTGAGTGTGTGAGATATTTTGGGAGGTGTTTAATGTTCACGGGATGTAAAAAAGAAGAAAAAAGAGGAAAAATAGTGTGTGTTGCATGGTATAAACAAGGTTAGTACAAACCATTCGTGTGTCCTGGGAACCCGTGGGACCAGACCTTCCCTTGGAAAATGGATGATGAATGGTCCCTTCCTTGAATTCCAAACAATGTGGATTATTCTAATAGAGTGTACGTACTGGACCCTCTTAGACCGAAGGATCCATATAAATACAGAATGGTTTGGCCAATGATGTGACCAAACAACATGGTTGATAAAATGAGTGAAAAATACAATTTTCCCACATGATATTATATATTTATCCCCTTATTTTCTCCACAATTCAACAAAATATATATACGGTGATGAACCATGAGTTCCGTCCTCCTCCATTGGTGGTTTTACTTTTATTATTGATAAATTTAGAGTGAAATTTTGTACGAATCAAAGCTACCGGTAAATATTAAACTCATTTCACATCATTTTTCTATAATTGATTGGTATGTGGCTCTGTATCCATATGAAACCATAAAACACTCATTTTCAAGTAAATTATGTGTTAGGGATTTAAGGGGAGTTGGATTTTGAATCATGGTTGGAGTTTAATAAAGAGGATTCCACCAAATATGAGGTAGGATGACTTAAATATTAATCCAATAATATTGATTTGATAAAAATGTATTTATTTGTTCTAACATTCTCCTTACTTTATTTTTATGTATTTGGATACAGAAAATTATTTTTTCCTTATATTGAGTTGTGAGAACCTCTATCAACCCTATATGGTGTTTTGATGTTTTGAGACAAGAAAGGGGGATTCACTTAGGGAATGCCAAACCCTTCAAAATAGAGAATTTTTTGGTAAGCATTGAGATAGTTAAATTATGAAAATGAATAGGATATGAATATTAAAATAGTATATGGAATTGGATTAATGGTATAATTGAATGAATTATATTTTTTTGTGTTAAAATTTTAAGTGGATTTTGAAATGGATTAAATGATGTTCTTTGTAATTTAATCTATTTATGGGTTTATAAATGAAGAATATGATGTTTGGATGGTGGATAATGTTTTCAAATGAGGTGTTGGTCAAAAAGGGAATTACTACATGGTTTTCTTGATATTTTTTAATTGATGCTTTTAAATGGGGGAATGATTCCCATTTTTTTAACTACATAAATATTATTTAAATGATTTGTAATTAAAATAAAGGACATGGTGAACTGATTAGTTTTCAAATATGATGACAACTATATTAAAGTGGTGGTATTAAAATGAGTTTAAATACATTAGTTTTTTTGTGCGCTATCATTGATTGGGAAATGAGGATTGAAATATATTTTTGTTGTTAAGTTTTTAATTTGGAATATGGGGTAAAGGGAATTTGGTTTATTCGTATATGTTTTTAATGAGTTATGGTTTGAAAATGGTATATGTGTTTAATGAGTTATGGTTTTGAAATTATATATGTGTTGATAGGGGATAAGTCATGTAAATGGTTATTACGTTAAATGGATAAAAATCACATGTACATGGCTTTGTAGTATGTTGGGTATTGGCAAGAGGTTATACTAATATGGTTCGGGTTTGATTGAGGATCTAACCCCACCCCCATAATGCATGGGTTAGGGAGGTGTACTAAGGATATATGAAACTAATTGTTGTCATTTGTGATAGTATATGTACTGAGGCACTATGATAAGTGTTATGTAATGTATGGCTTGGATTTTGGTCTCAGGAACTATACTTCCCAATATATGGTATGGAATGGTTTGGGATGTCTTATTGAGGATCTATGTTTCCAAAACATGTGAACATGGATAGATCACAAAACTGAGGCTCTAGGGTTATACTCACCTGGCCTTAAACATTAAATAATATTGAATTAAATGAATAAATCACTTTGAGGATCTTATCTGGTTTAGAGTTTTAGAGAATTAGGACATAACTATTACATATCAGTAGATAACAAGGTAGACAATTCTACACAGTTTCCATTTTTTCATAAAATAAAAACTGTTGAAAAAAAGAGTCATGTCTAGTTCCATGTTTTAGACAACATGACTTTTCCTTGATCCCATAGTTTACCCTATTCATATTTAAGTCCTTTGAAAACATATCAAAAGTAGGGATGAGAATAAAAAGCTTAGTAAGGGTTATAAAACCAAGAATGAAAACAGATGTTCATAAATACATATAAAACATGAAATCTTTTACCTAACTCATGAAATCATAAGATTTATGAATGTCACATTAAAATAATACAACATTAAGGTAAATTGTGGCATCCATATCATACTTACATTGTAGTTATCATAGATACATAGGTAGATACTTTGGAATACCCATCATAGTATCTTCCCAAAATCTCTTAGGAGAAACATACATGTTTACCTCCATCATGTTAACCAATGCATTGGAGAGCTATCTCGGGATCACCTTCCCTAGGGTTACCCCAGAACCACCCTTATATATAAATAATTCCCAAGAACCATAACATGATCATAACACATAACATAAGCATAAAGGAAATATAACATTTTCACATTGCAAAAAAAATATCATTTCACGATATTTAAATAATAAATCCATTATCAAAATAATTTTAAATACCAATATATGTAAGAAGAGTATATGGTTTTTATTTTTCCATTTAAAAATATTACGTCTTTTTAAGTAAGCCAAAGATAAAATAATACTCATAGTGGCGGAAAGGTCGTTGTCACCACTTATGTAAAAAAACATTATTTTTTCGTTTAGTAAATTGCATCATAGAAAAAGATTCCCTTTGAATGAAATGAAAATGAAAATTTGTTTATATAGCGTATAAAAGAAAGTCGTGTGGTAGAAAATAATATGCCTCAATGAATGGAGATTGAGACGAAGTCCCTTACCCCGTGTTTGACATGACATGATCGTTCATTAATCTCATGAATAATAAACTAATGTTAATTTCTACTTGCTTAAGAACCTTTTTCAATTTTATTATTCCTTTTATATAACTTATTACTGTGTTATAAAAATTATGTAATCGCTACTGGAAAATGGGTCTATATCCATGGTTTTGTGTAGAACTCTGGGTATAGGCCCCCATATACCCCACGGTTTTGGAAACCGTGGGTATAGGGATAGTATCGGGACCTATACCCACAGTTTTAGAGAACCATGGATATATGTCCATTTTACCCACGGTTCTTGGAAAAACCGTGTGTATAGGTTTTTTTTTGAAGACCTATACCCACGGTTTTAACAAAACCGTGGGTATAGGTGTTGTTCTGCAGACGTATACCCAGGATTTTTGGAAACCATGGGTATAGGCGGTATATATTTCAATGACCTATACCCACGGTTTTTCAAAACCGTGGGTATATCATTCCCGCGTTATGGCGGGAACAAAAAATTCCGCGGGATGGAAATTTTTTTGGGGTAAAAGATGATCTGATATAATATAAATTTATGGCTACGAAATTTTAAGACGTATAATATGTTCAGGTCAGTTGGTCTGTTCCTCACATCCCTCCGCATAGGGCACGGGTTCAAAACCCCAGGTATTTTATTTTTCGATTATATCATATATATTAATATAAGAAAATAAAAGTATACTGATATATCAATTGTGTCGGTACCTCAGATGGTCGATGTGACTTTGCAGCAAACAGGAAGCGCGAGTTCAAAACCGGAAGAATTTTCTTCTCGATTATAACTGTTATATTAATATATTTAAATAAAATTATCCATATATATCAATAGCGGTGTTAGATTAGTTGGTTCCGTTGTGGGGCGCTGGTTTGAGGCGCTGCGGGGTTGCGGGTTCGATTCCCCCCCTCTGCGCGATTTTTTAAATTCAATACCCCACGGTTTGAAAACCGTGGTGTCTGTTGTGTGCCACGCTAGAATAGTGGTGTGGCACACATTGACCCCACTATACCCACGGTTCTCCAAAACCGTGGGTATAGGCTGAGACCCCTATACCGATGCCATTCCAACCCATGGTTCCCAAAACCGTGGGTATAGCCTATACCCACGGTTTTGGGGGCTATACCCACAGTTTTTAACCGTGGGTATGGGTCATGTTTCCTGTAGTGAATAATTTAGGTTAATAACATTCATTTTGTTGATATTTGTTACTTGAGTAAAAAATGAACACCTTATATTTACAGGTTGTCCATGTTGTCAATTTTCCTTTATATCCAGAATGATATTCATGACTTAGATATCATATATATCATATATATCCAGTATATTCATATATTTGTAATAGTACATAACATATGGAGGTATGAAATTAAATGCACCGTTTATGGAGACGGTAAGTCGTACGTACGCATGAATGCTACTTTCATTTCTATTACTAATTTTAATGGAATTAAAATATATTGATACATAGGTATAATATAATTAAAATATAATATCATATATAATATCACTAACACTATCCTTTATAAATCCCACATAAGGAATTAACGAGTCACATCACTTTAAGGGGGAGGTAGTCTGCACTTCCTCAAATGAGATTATAGTATTTACCCACTATGGAGACAAAAAGGGCATGATATAATTGGGAAGTACATATTCATAAGGAAATCATAGACATAATATATATCATATATAAATACAGTTCCCTCCTAATGGCCCCTATGAGAGGCGGTATGATGTAATTGAACAATCATTGTTTCATGAGGCGTTAGTTTTCCATCAACAGAAACATTATGTTCTTTATTAATTAGATGGAGGTGTGTGTAAGTTTAGTTATAATATTTCTCAAAAAAAATCCTATTATATTGATGATACTGGTGTTGTTACAAAATAATGGAATAAAAAGAGTTTAGCGGTTGAAAAAGTAAAATAAAAGAAAACAATTTAAGAGAAACTGTTATGATTAATTTGGGTAACTCCATTTGGTTTGAACCAATGGACTTCTTGAAGTGCCTTCTGCATATGGTAAGGCTTCTATTAGGAGGAGAGGGATGTATGGAGCTTAAATGGGCAGTGTCTGGACGAGCCAAATGGCTTAAGAGGTGTAAGGAATTGGTTAGAAGTGTTCTCCTTTTATAAGTGGGAGGAGGGGCTCTTTTTGGAAGTGTGGAAATATTATTTTATTATATAATGATATTCGGTTTCAAAAGGACAAAAAACATTAATGATAAAGATAAGATGACTAATGGTCGAAATAAAATCATCCAATAATAATTTTACTGGTTATGGATAATACGTTAATCATTATAATCTTATTTATTTAAATCATTAATTAATGAGGTAAATACTACAACATTATTGTGTCATGAATAATTTAATTTATGCAATGTATAAAAGTTATTAAACCAATAATATCATGTAGGAAATTTTTTATCTTTACAAAGAATATTTATAGTCGAAAATAGGACTTATATAACACTGTATAAAAATTATTTACTAAAATATTTTTGTTAATGTCCATTTTGCCTTTACATTAAATTAATTAATCTAAAGTGTCATTATCTTTCATAAGTTGATCCATAGGGTCCCACAATCAACCCAAGGATTCCCAAGGTCGGACACTAGTCTTCCAAAATGGTTAGGACAAGTGTTAAGGTAATTTTTTATTATTATAATATTCTTTTAACCTTGAATTACCCTATTTACCATTAACCACGGTAAATAAAAGTCCAAAGTTACTATTCACCAAAAATTATTTTCATCTTAATGAACCAAATATTAATTCTCGATAACAACCATGTATGTAGTATTTTTGAAATTAAATTCACAAAAGTGGTAAAATTTCATTTAAATAAAAAAAGTCAGTTTTTTTAACTACCAGTAAGTGGTTTCACAATTCATCAATAATTGAAGTTTTTCGAAAAAATACCAAAAAAAGCCTAAGATATATTTGATATTACGAATTCAAAAATGATGTATGTTTTTCCAAATTCAAAACATAGAAGTGGCATTAATTAATTTTAAAATTAATTCCCGTTATCAAAACAAATAATGTGTTTTAAGAAACAATAACTATCGAAAGATTGAAACTTGTTTCTGTCAAATTTTAAAATGAAATTAATTCTAATGACCAACAATGTATTAAATGGTAAAAATATATTTTAATTTCACTTTAAAATCGATTAAAATTATAATCAAGCCATATAAATAATTAATATTAAAAGGCTCTTTTGAATTAAAATACAATATTTTTCACTATTCATTAAAAAATGAACTCTATCGGAAAAATTCCAAATATTTACACAAAGTAAATTTTTATGTCCCCATTATAAAGAAGGATTTTATTTGGTCATATATAATTTATTAAAGTGACAAAAAGTAGATTTAAATAGGGATCTCCATTAAAAGGCGATAAATCACACTTTTAATGTAAATTATTCTTGAAATTAGATTCATTCACATTTTAAGCATCTAACTTTTTATTGGATAATTTAAATACATTTAAAAATCAGTTAAAATCATATTGTGGTTTGTTTTGTTCATTCCCTCCAATACAACGGCTAGGAGTTAACTACCATTATAAATAATAGTATTATATTAATATTGTGCAACAAAGGATTCCAAAGAAACTCGTTGTTGCGTATCAGGTACGCTATCGAACATAGAAACCCCTTCAATGAAAAATTAATATTAATTCACAATTTTTAATAAATAAGAATTATTTATTATTCTTCATTTACAATTTATGTTACATCATTCCCCCCTTTTGAGAATTGTGTCCTCACAATTTTTATTTACTTATCCAAATATGTGGGGGTATTTATCCCTCATAGGATTTTCAGATTCCCACGTTTCCTCTCTAATCATATGGTTTTTCCAAAAAACCTTTACATAGTGAATTACATTATTCCGAATCACTTCCTCTCTATATTCAATAATCTAGACTGGTTTTTCTTCATAAGAGAGATTCTCTTCCAACTGAACTACCTCTTGGCTCAAAAACTAAGATGGATCTGGCATATACATTCTCAACATCGAAACATGAAAAACATTATGTATCTGGGATAAACTCGGAGGTAAAACCAATGTATACACAACTGATCCAACTTTCTCAAGAATTTCATAAGGTCCAACGAATTTCACACTCAACATTATATTCTTACCAAAATGCTTCACACTTTTCCATGGATAAACTTTTGAGAAAGACAAGATCACCTTCCTCAAAATAATGATCCTTCCTCCGGTTATCGGAATAAATTTTATGTCTGCTCTAAGCAATTCTCATGTGCTTTTGAATCAACTAATCTTTCTCTGCCATCTATTCTACCAATTTTGGTCCCTGCAGCTTCCTCTCACCTACTTCATCCCAAAAAGATGGAGTTCGACTACGCTTTCCATATAATTCCTTATATGGGGCCATATTTATACTGGAATTAATACTGTTATTATAAAAATATTCAACCAAAAAATTGGTTGGTCCTAACTTCCTTGATAATCCATCAAGAATGCACGTAACATATCCTCCAAGGTCTAAATTGTCCATTCTGACTACACATTCGATTGAGGATGAAAAGCTGTAATAAAAATTAATTCTGTACCCATTGACTTCTAAAGGTGTTTCCAAAAGTTAGAAGTGAACCTGGGATCACGATAATATACAATGGAGTGGGTATGTCCATGAAACCTGAATATCTTTTAAACATACAACGGAGAAAGTTGATCTAGAGACAAAGTATCTCGAATAGGAAGGAAATGAGCAGATTTTGTCAATCGATCATATATAACCCAGATTTCATTATTACATTGATATTTCTTTGGTAATCCCACATCAAAGTCCATGGATATATTTTCCCATTTCCACTCTGGCACTTTTAAAGGCTGAAGCATTCCATTTGGCAACTGTCTCTCTGATTTAACCTACTGAAAAGTCACACACTTCACAGTAAAATCATCAATATTTATTTTCATTCAATCCCACCAGCAATACTCTCGAAGATCTCTGTATATCATAGTACTACCAGGATGAACTGAAAATAGATAACTATGACATTCACATAACAACTCATTCTTCAACTGTTATTCACAAGTAACACATAATCACTTTCCAAATCTCAAAACACAATCATTATCAACGTTAAAATCAGGTAAGTTATCCTTCTGATCCAACACAACATTTTTCTACAACTCAATATCTTCCTTCTGCGCATTCTTAATTTTGTCTGATAGAGATGATTTTACTGACACCTTAAACATAACAGAATATTTTCTTGCAACAAAAAATTCTATGCCAAAGTTCATCAAATTAAAAACCAAAGGATCTCATTCAAAGCGTAACATGGTTAATGAAGCATTACTTTTTAGACTCAAAGCATCAACCACTTTATTTTCTTTTCTCGGATGATAAAGGATCATGAAATCATAATCCATGATTAATTCCTCCCATATCCTCTATCTAATGTTCAATTATTTCTGAGTGAATATATACTTCAAGCTTTTTTGATCAGTATATATTTCACAAATCACTCCATACAAATGATGCCTCCAAATTTTCAATGCAAAAACAATAGAAACTAATTCAAAATAATGGGTAGTGTAATTATAATCATGTGGTTTCAACTGGCGTGAAGCATAAGCAATTAATTGGTCATTTTTAATAGGACACAACCTAGTCCTTTCAACGATGCGTCACTGTAAATAAAAAACTCACTATTTCTGGAAGGCAGTGCCAAAACTGGATCATTCACCAATCTTCATTTCAATTCCTGAAAACAATAATCACAATCTGTTGTCCAGATGAACTTAACACCTTTTCGAGTTAACTTAGTCATTGTACTAGATAACCATTCAAAATTTTTGACAAACCTCTTATAATAACCTACCAAACCATGAAAACTACGAATCTTTGTTATATTTGTGGGTATTGGCCATTCTTCAACAAATTTCATTTTACCAAGATCAACAGTTATGGAATTTTTTGAAACAATCTAGAAAAGGAAAGAAATTTTTTGTAACCAAAACTCACACTTACTGAATTTTCCATAATGTTTCTGTTCTTTTATGGTTTACACGATAACCCTTAAATGACTTTTATGATCATCTTTACTTTTAGAATAAACTATAATATCATCAATAAACACAACCAGCATTAATAATCTGGTTCAAATGAGCCATCATTGTAGTAAACTACTCAATTCTGATTCTATCCATCTCATGATACTGATTTGAAAGGTCATTTCCTTTTGTATGCCTTCCCAGAAAATCTCGTCTGTTTCCACTATGAAAAACCATTATTAACATAGAAATATCTTAGATGAAGAAACATGGTAATCTATAAATTCTATATGATTCCAATATTACCATAAATTAATTTATGGAAATTTATTTAACAATAATCTAACTCATAATGTTGTCTAAACTGACCTCTGATACCAACTATAAGGACTCGGCCTTAAAAATTACATAATATTGAATTAAATAAATAATTTACTTTGAGGATCTTTTCAGGTTTATAGTTTTAGATTATTAGGACATAATTATAACATCTCAAAAATATTACAAGGTAGACACTTCTACAATGTTTCCATTTTTTCATAAAATAAAAACTCTTGAAAAAAGGGTCATGTCTAGTTCCATGTTTTAGACAGCATGACTTTTCCTTGATCCCATACCTGACCCTATTCATCTTTATGTCCTGTGAAAACACTTCAAAACATGGAATGAGCATAGAAACATCAGTAAGGGATATAAAACAATGAATGAAAACATTTTTTCATAAATACATACAAAACATGAAATATTTTAATTACCTCATGAAATTATAAGATTTATGAAAGTCAAATGGAAATCATAAAACATAAATGTAACTTGTGGAATCCATATCATACATACATTGTAGCTATCACAACTACATAGGGAGTTACTTTGGAATACCCATCACAGTATATTCCATAAATCTCTTAGAAGAAACATTCACGTTTACCTCCATCACGTTACCCAATGTGTAGGAGAGATGTCTCAGGCTCTCCCATCCTAGGTTTATCACGGAACCACCCGTATACATAAAAAATGCCCATGAAACATAACATGATCATAACACATAACATAAGAATAAAGGAAAGATAATATTTCCACATTGCATAAACTAAATATCATTTAAAGATATTGAAATAATAAATCCATTATCAAAATCATTTGCAATAAAAAAATACGAAAATTGGTATATGGTTTTTATTTTTCCTTTTAAAAACATTACAGCTTGTTAAGGAAGCCAAAGATCAAATAATAATCACGGTGGAGGAAAGGTCATCGTCACCGCTTACGTAAATTTTTTTTGTCTTTTAGTAAAACTCTTCATAGAAAAAAGATTCCCTTTTAATGAAATGAAAATTCAATGTTGTTTATAAAGCATATAAAAGAAATTAGTGTATTAGAACAAAATATGCCTCAATGAAAATAGATTTAGATGAAGTACATTACCTTGTGTCTGACTTGACTCGTTCATTCTTTAATCTCCTGAATAATAAACTAAAGTTAATTTATACTTTCTTAAGAACCATTTTCAATTTAATTATTCCTTTTATATAACTTATTACCATGTTAGAAAAATTATGTATTCATTTAGGATAATAATGTTCATTTTGTCGATATTTGGTACTTGAGTCAGAAATTAACACCTTATATTTACAAGTTGTCCAAGTGGTCAATAGTCTATTATATACAGAATGATATTCATGATTTAGATATCATATATCATATATATCCAATATATATATGTATTTATAATAGTACTTAAAATTTGGAGGTAAGAAATGAAATGCATCGTTCATGGAGACGGTAAGCCGTACGTACGCATGAACGCTACTTTCATTTCTATTTCTTATTTTAATAGAATTAAAACATAATGATACATCGGTATATTATAATTCTAGTATAATATCATATATAATATCATTAACTCTATCTTTTATATATCTGACATAAGGCATTAACGAGTCACATCACTTTAACGGGGTCGTAGTTCACACTTCCTCAAATTAGATGATCATATTTACCCACTATGGAACCCATAAAGGTTTGATATAATTGAAAAGTACATAAAAATAAAGAAATCATAAAAATAATATATATCATTTATAAATTCAGTGCTATCATAATGGCCACCATGAGAGGCGGTAAGATGTAATTGAACAATCATCATTTCGTGAGACGTTGGTTTACCATCCACAGAAACATTATGTTCTTAATCCATTAGATAGAGGTGTGCGTAAGTGTAGTTAGAATATTTCTCACAAAAATATCCTTGTATATTAAGGATATTGGTGTTGTTAATAAATAATGGAATAAAAAGAGTTTATGGGTTAGAGAAATAAAATAAAAGAAAACAATTTAAGAGAAAACGGTTGCCTTTAATTTGGGTAACTCCCTTTGGTTTGAACCAATGGACTTCTTGAAGTGTCTTCAGCCTAAGGTAAGGCTTGTAGGAGGAAGAGAAGGATGAAGGGATATTAATTGGGTATAGTTTGGAGGAGCCAAATTTCTTGAGAGGTGTGAGGTATTGGTTAGAAGTTGTCTCCTTTTATTAGAGAGAGGAGGGTCTCTTTCAAAAAGTGTGAAAATATCATTTTATTATATAACGATATTCGGTTTCAAAATGTCAAAAAAACGATAAAGATGAAGATAAGATGACTCATGTTTTAAATAAAATAATCCAATTTGAATTAGATAGGTTTTGGATAATATTTTAATCATTATAATCTTATTTATTTAAATCATTCATTAGTGAGGTAAATACTCCTCATTATTATATCGTGAATAATGTACTTTATTCGATGTCTAAAAATTATAAAAATATAATATCATGTAGGAAATTTTTAGCTTTCCAATAAATATTTATAGTAAAAAATATGACTTATATAACACCATATAAAAATTAAATACTAGAAGATTAATGATAATGTCATTTTTGTCTTTACATTAAATAAATCAATCTTAAGTGTCATTGTCTTTCATAAGTTGCTCAAAGGGGTCCCAAAATCAACCCAAGGATGCCCATGGTCGGAAATTACTCATCCATAAAGGTTAGAACAAGTGTTAAGGTAATTTTGAAATATTATAATATTATTTTTACATTGAATTATTCTATTTACCTTTAACCGTGCTAAATAAAAGTCCAAAGTTACTATTCACCAAAAATTATTTTCATTTTAATGAACCACAATTTATTTCTTCATAACAACCATGTGTGTTGGATTTTTGAAATTCAATTCATAGAATGGGTAAAATTTCTTTTAAATGAAAAAGTCAGTTTTTTAACTATCACTAAGTGGTTTCACTATTCATAAAAATTTAATGTTTTTCAGAAAAATACCAAAAATTCAGCCAAAGCAATATTTGATATTCCGAAATCAAAAATGATGTATATTTTTCCATATTAAATACATATAAGTGGAATTAATTAGTTTTAAAATTTATTCTCGTTATTAAAACAAATAACTTGATTTTAAGAAACAATAACTATCAAAATATTGATACTTGTTTTTGTCGAATTTTCAAGTGAAATTAATTCAAATTACCAACATTGTATTTAATGGTAAAAATTTATTTCAATTTCACTTCAAAAGCAATTAAGAACATAATATTACCATATAAATAAATTAGAATAAAAGTAACTTTTGAATTAAAATAAAATATTTTTCACTATTCATTATAAAAATGAACTTTATCAGAAAAATACCATAAATTTACAAAAATTAAATTTTCATGTCCACAATCTAAATAAGTATTTTATTTGGTCATATAGAATTTATTAGAGTGACCAAAACTATATTTAATAATGGTTCTCCATTAAATGGCGATAAATCGGCCTTTTAATGTAAATTATGCTTAAAATTGGTTTTATTCATATTTTAAGCCTCTAACTTTTTATTGGATAATTTAAATACATTTAAAAGTCATGTATAATCACATTGTAGTTAGTTTTGTACCTTTCTTCCAATACAATGTCTAGGAGTTAACTACCATTTAAATTAATAATATTATATTATTCGTGTGCAACGTAAGATTCCAAAGAAACTTGTTGTTTCATATCGGGTACCCTATCGAACATAGAATCCCCTTTAAAGTAAAATTAATATTCAATTCACAAATATTAATAAATATGAAATATGTCTTATTCTTTATTTACCTGGGATGTTACAAGGGTATGTTGATAAATTTTGAATAGGTAATTACCACTTGTGATTAAATCTGCATGTACTACTTCTTCAACAGCTTAGGTTCCCAATGTGACAAGAGTTATTTTAGCGGATTGATTTCCCCTACAAGACATAGTAGATAAAATAGTTACTTTTTTATTCAATACATGGTGAGATGTGTTCCTTTTTTCATATTTATTTATCAATATTTCTTACCTATCTACACTCTTTTAAAAACTGGTTATTTATTTAGATATGGTTGGTAGTGTTTAAATGTGTTGTAATCACAACCTGGTCGGGACTCCATGAATCATGGGTGGCCGATATAATATGAATTGTTTTTATAGATAGGTTCAGGAGGTTGAATTGGTGTTTTTCATGCATAGATTGTTTGTTTGGATCGTGGGAGGGGGTGATCGGGTTGGGAATCGGGCCGTGTTAGTGGTCTTTTAACAATATGTCTTTTGAATTCTTTGTATAACTACCTTCATGTAGAGTATACATATCAATACTATATCTGGTCTTTCCAATGATATAGTAGGGATTTTTCATATGTTTTCTATTTATATGTTTTAGATGTTTATTAAATCTGTTGATATTGTTTCTATTATACCATCTTTCTTATTAGTGTATATAGTCTTTCCAACATTTCCCTATAGACTCACAAAGATTGTCAGAATCCTCGAGCACATGGGGAGGAACACCTAAGGTCATGTGAAGATCCATCTCAGTTAATTGGATATAGTTTCCATGAGGCCAAAGATGATACTTATATAATACTTATATAATATTTTATCACACTTTCTTTAAAAATATAACATTAGTTTCATTATTTCTATGGTTAATTTTAATTTTATCATGCATGATTTGTCCTAAATGATCATTATCTTACACATATTATATAGTTTCATCATCTATAAAATAATAAACAGAAAATAATTATCTTATTTATACAACAATTATACTTTTAACGCCAACAATAAAATATGGTTCTCAGAGATGAAGTATGTTATGATCAAAGAGATAGTATGTCATATGTATTCGTGATTTTCATTTTATTTTTTCACTGATAATTTTGGAAAGGAGGTATTTAATATTTTATCCATACATAATGATAATAATATAATAAATACTGTGTAATTTATATATATATATATAAATTTCAACTAAGTGGTTTTGTGATGAAAATATAATCACATCTTTTGATGAATGAATTAGTTCCCACATATATGAACGACGTTATCATCTTTCATTTAATTAAAAGTTTAGTGATGAAAATGATATATATTATCATTTAATAGTGATAAATATATCATAATTTATTGTATATAACACATAATAATTAATTATATCCTTACCTATATCCTTGTAAAATGTGTTAGTGTAAGACGAATCACATCGCTTCGTGAGGTGATAGTTCTTTATATAGATGAGTGATGTGATAATATACCTTAAAAATGAAATTTAAAATGTTATATATTATATTAAAAAAACATTTCTATAATTTTTTTATAAATATCATATATATAATCTATATCCATCACCATAATAGTCCATGAGATGTGGATGTTGAAAATTGGATGGCATCGGTTCGTGAGGCGGTATTCCACTTGACACATGAACGATGATTTTGTAACCCATTTAATGGAAATGGAGATGTTTATTGGACATAATATTATAATAAAAAACTACCAGTATATAGAAAATAATTATTTTATTATATCATAATGGTTTAATAATAATTGAAGGATATGGTGTATGAAATACAATAAAAATGCTTATTAAAGATCATTACCTCATTTTTGGGTATCCATCTCTTGACAGCAAAAAATCATAAATAGTATCGCTTTAAGGAAAATATATGATTTATAGTTTGAGCAGAGGGATTTGGATATTTTATTTGGTTATATAATTTCCTATACAATTTTTTTATGGTGTGAGAATGAGATAATAGTTGGTGGCCTTTTATATGTGAGTTTAATGTCACACTTGTAATTTTTTTTTGAAAAGATTCAATCATATGGATGTTTTTAGGATTTTAAAAGATTCCAAAATGAAAAATATGTGATCCTAAAATGGAAAAAAGATGATATATAGGGAAAAATGGGTGTTAGAGATGTTTTCAAGTAATTTTAACCCATATCATCTTAGTATAACCCTTGATAAGACAAATTTTTCCTTGACCATGATAATTATTATTTTTTGATTTAACTATTCATGGTGTTCACCAATAAAATTTACATTATTAGATAATAAAAATTTCACTGATTTTGAAATATTAAAACCATTATTTAAAATTCAATTCCTATAAGGGGAAAATTTTATTTTGAAATTAATCCCCCTAATGCGATGAGAAAGTGGTTTTTAAAGAGAAAATTTCCAAAAGTTTACAAAGTCATTCTATAAAAAATTAATATTAAAATTAATACAACGACCTAAAATTGATTAATTAATGTACAATAATAAAAATTTAACTACAAAAAAATGAAAAAAAATTATCATTATAAATTAATTAAATTATAATAATAATTTAAACTATAATAAAGTATTTTTCACTCTTAATCAGAAAAATCAATCTTTTCAGAAAGATCAAAAAAATTCTACTTAATATTATTTTGATAATATTATTTAAAAATCAATTTTATTTATACATTTATTTTTTCTAATATTTATAAAAATTATTTTTCAAAAATGTGGGCAATTCATGTCTAATTTGTCCTTTATAAAAATATAGGTTTCCAGAAAAAATACATTTTTTTAATTTTAACTGAATCTTAATTAATTTCCAATCACTAAATAAAAAAATAAATATTTGTAAAAAATGTATTTTTATAATTAGTTAATCAATTTAAACTTCCTGTAACTCTAATAGATTAGTATTAAATATCATGTTAAATATTAATATTTTAATGACATGTCATGTTTTGTTTAGGCTCAGAGTTTCCTGTAAGGAACGAAAAAAACAGTTTTGTGTATATAGAATGAAAAAATCAATGTTCTGAAGAACAAAATATATAAAAAATTCATGTAATAAATTCTATTAAATATAATTTTTTTATTTTAAATAAGTTTACTATAATTTATTCTGGTGTTATAATTTCGTATATTCCTGGTTTTTATTATTTTATATGTAATTGAATAAAATTTTCTTATTTTTCAATTTCCTAGTTTCATACACACTATATTGATCCTAAATTGTAATATATGATCATTATGTATTATTAAAACTATAATAAAATTTAAATATTAAAATTTCATGCAACATATAGTAATTTTATTGGTTTAATAATCATTTTGATCATTTTTTCTCAAAATAATAATATAACAAATTTATTAAATTTTCCATTCCAAATAAGATTTTAGTATTAATTGAGAATATAGTTTTTACAAATTACTAATTTTTTCTATAATAATGTGTTATATTATCTGTAATAAAATAAAATTTACTATTTATTTTATGTAAATAATTATAATATCATTTGGTGGTAAAATTTGATATTTTTCCTAAAACTGTATGTTTTTCAGAAAATTGTTTTCTTATGGAATAATTCGTATACATTTTAATTTATTTATATAAAAATAAATTAATAATTATTTAACATAAATTTATATATTATATATCTAACTTTATTTATATAAATCCATTTACTAATGTTTACTATTCATATATATAATATTATATATTCTTATGCTTGAAAATTGAATTTCTTGAAAAACTATTTTTTGATTCGTTTTATTGCTTTATAATTAGATTAAAACATTCCAATTCATTGAATTTAAAAGGATCAAATATTTTCTTTTTATTAATTATAATAAATAATATAATTTAATAATTCCAAAAAAAATTGGTATCTGGACTTGTAATAACATTAATTTTTTTACTATAGTTAAGGATTAAATCGGTTTACCGTGTGGGGGGCAACTAGTATGATAAAGTTTAGAATGGGATAAAATCATGTCTAATTCCTATTACACATAACTATTTCTACTTTTAAATATATAATTATATATAATGGATAAGTTTCTATCCTTTAAGAATATGAAAAATTATTTTATGATTAATCAATTAATACAATTCTCGGTATGTCCATATCCTCAAATATAAGAGGTAACATCGTCCCCAAAACTAATCAAACCACTAAATAAATTTGGCTCTACCAAAACCTATATAAATATATCATAAATATCCACATCCACATTTTATATATTTTGGTCTTCCCAAAATTTCTACTGTAGCTTCCTTCAAATGATTTTTAAAGGATTTTTTTCTCAGAGAAGGTAATCATTTAAAAAATGATGTTTCTTCTTTATTTCCCATTTTTAAAAAATTAATTATGTCTTAGCACATAAAATGAAATGAAAAAAATATTACACATATTCTTATTAATTATTTTTATTTTTATGTCATAATATTTATCCATCCATTTCTACATCAAATGCGAACCAAATCCATCATGTGTGGTTACGTCAAACTACCACCTCACAAACCAATTTGATTTCAATTCCATAACCATATCACATGGATAATAATAATGATTAAAATAATTAATGTATATGATTATATGAAATTATATTTTTTTAATTGATATGAATTCCAATACTTTATCCTTTTATCCGTTAAGGGGATGATATCATCATTCGTGCATACGTACGACCTATGGTCTCCATGAAGTGATGCAATTCATTTTATATGTAAAAAATTTGAATAATATTTATAAAAATTATGATAAAGACTAAATTTTATATTTTTACCAATTTATTAATTATTGATATGATATATTTATAACATATTCATTAGAACCAGAACATTCATGAAAAAATACATGTGAGAAAACTTGGTAATTAACACTCGAAGCATTGTGACTAATGAATTATTATGAGAAAATTGGTGTTAAAATGTTATAAGGTGATAATATATGATATTATATATTTAAATGTGGTTGTTTAAAAAATTATTATCGTTCTTAAAACCATTATACATGATTTGATAAAACCTTTAACAAGTAGAATGTTTTGGGTATATAATTTCATCTCAATTTCTGTTCCATTGAGTCATTCTTGTTCTTGTGAATGAATTCACATTTACTGGTTTATATACATCCATATTTATGTATTCAAAATTAATAATAATTTATTATATATTGATAATTCTTAAATTCATGTATATTACTTAATGTTTTTAAAATTTGAATGTTAATATAGAGGAACAGATATATTTAACAATCTCAATTTTATTGAAGAATGAATTTATTATCATTTAAGGAATGTAATATTATATTCTTCATATGATCCAGTATTTTCTTATGAAAATTAAATTTAACATCATTATTATGTTTCATCTAAATTTCCTTCTCAAATGTATTAGTATCCTGAAAAAAATATTTAAAATAAAATTCCATATTATTTCTCTTTAAATATGATATTTATTCATTCCTAATCATTATTATAATTTTTTTAACAAATTAAATCTATTTAATAAAATTATTTATTATAAAATTTTTAATATAATCATAAATTTCAGAATGGATTTTATAGGATTCATTCTATTTTTTTAAAGGAACCATTTTCAATAATATTCCAAAATGATTGTTCCTTTTTAAAAAATATACAAAAATTTATTTTTTAAAAGGTTTGGGATGAAGACTCAATTTATTATTTTAAAGCAATGACCTATTTTTTAACTGGGTAGAGGGAGACCCATTACATAAACCGAAGTCCCAAGGCCAAGTGTCCTGAATACAAGGCTTGAAAACCCATTTCAATGGCCCAAAGGTCCCCTCAGTGAAAATTACAGCTACAGTAACCGCGCTACTACAGTGCCACCTACAGTACCACCACCGCTACAGTATCTACTACAGTCCCTCCGCCGCTATAGTGCTGCCGCTGCTACAGTGCCGTCGCTGCTACAGTACCAGCTACAATACTTCTACAGTACCTGGGAAATTTTCCCCTGCCCGGAATTGATCCTGGGTCTTTTGGATTCCAATCAGGAGCCTGTACCACTAGGGTACAGGCTCGCTGGCAACAAATATACAACAATAATAAGCTTCCACACTTTCATAAACATTTAATGAAATGTACCTTCCTTATAATGTCTTCAATAGTTTTACAAAGAAAAATCTTTTATAAATTCTTATATTCATATTGAACATACGTTCCCTTTATTCTTCTTTGGGAAATCATTTTACTACCAAAAATATATATCAATCATTAACCGATGGTAACCTCTCATCGTATGATTTTTTTGATTGGAAACATTCAATTAATTAAATAACATACATGTAGTGATATTTTATTGGAAGTTTAATTAATCTTAGATATCCATATTATTTGGATCATTTATATGGTATCTTTATAAATCATATACCAATTATGCATTTATTGTTTACATTTGCTGTTTTTAATTAAGTGAGAAAATATGGATAAATATGTACTTATTAATCAAAAATGATATTTGTTGAATATGAATTCCATTCATTATAAAATATATTATTCAATATAAGATGAATATTTGGACATGCACTGATGATTGGGAACCTAAATTTATGACCCCATCAACGCATTGACAGGTCTCATGAGTCACATCCGTTAGCCAAGTTAATGGTTTTTTCCTTTAGTTTTAAAAAGTATTTTAAATGGTTTAAAAAACATATATAACATGATGTTTAAGATCATGAAAAATAATAATTATTTCCTTCATTATGAATTTAGTTATTATTATCATGTGATATCTCAATTGATGTTATCAATGGATTCATTTCTTTCATAAGGTATTTATTAAATTACATGTGTACTAAGTTATTTACCATTCCATATTGATTATAAATTTTTTAATTATGATACTCATGTTGCCGATTAAATGGAATGTGTGTTACATTATTTACTATTCCAGATTGATTATGAAATTTTTATTCAAGATTGTTCCACTGTAAGAAACCCATACTGAGTATTTGAGATCACAATTATTTTTTTCCATTCCCTGTGATAGAAATAATTTCTCACAGAATGAGTTCAATGATGTTGAATTTTTTGTAGTATATTGTATTTTTCCCTATTCACAGTTTCATACTGGTATCATGTATATAACATTTGTCTCAAATAATTATAAATTTATCAGTTCTTTGGGATCTGATAAATTGTATCCATAACATTTTAATAATGTAACTATAAAACCAATGCTAGTGGGGCTTGTGTTCCTACAATATTATTATGTTGATCAAACTATCATTAATATTTATTGTTGAGGTTTTATTTCTGAGATACATATAGAAATTATGATATAATTCATGATAACACTAAATCAAAAGATGAACCATGAACGATGTTGGTAGAACTGATATAATAGAAGAAAAATATTATATTGTCAAATATTAAGACATTTTATGGTGAAATTCCATTAATGATATTATGTAATTTTTTATTTTAAAAATTCAAACCTAGTACCCTAGAGTTAGAGTTAACATTATTAAATTTGGATAATATACAATGAATCACATCCCAAATGACAAATTGGTTTAGTATTTTTGAAGTACATGATTTATACATGGTATCCATATTACATTAGTAAAAAAATAAAACAACAGTAATCTCCATCATTGAAACCATTGTAAAATTTAATTATCATACCATAAGAAGAATATAAAAATAAGAGGGTGAGTATATAGTCCCATTACGCATTATATACCATAAAATCTATCATTACTCAATGATTGCAATCAAGAATATAATGTAGATAACAGCTCAGACATTCCATTTAATCAATAAAATGAAAATAAAAAGAATCCATATATTTTTTCACATATAAAATATAATTTTTAATAATGTCAAATTTTGAATGTATGTAATTATTAATTATTGGATTTTATGTATCATGCATTTGAGCACCTATCATCGAGACAAATCAAAAGTCAGTTTAATCATTATGGTTAAAAACACTGTTTCATTTGGCCCACTTTATTACCTCGTGAGACTACTATTTCATTGAGGGGATTTATATATATGGTCCCCACATGTTCCATCAAACCCAAAGAATTACTCTAAGATTAAATTGATCAATTTAAACAATGAATTTGTATTCATTCTCAACAAATATCCATATTGAGAAAAAGATACCTATTTAACATTATATCCATAGTTATTCAAATAACATTCAATGTAAACACCATATGTAAAAATGGTATATTGTTTATGAAATATTAAATTGAATAAATTATGTGTATATTCTATAAATAAAAATAAAATAAGTGGAAATAAAATATAAAATATTTAAAAATTCACTTCACAGATAATCTTAACACGACACAATTAGTGAAGTCGAAGTTTAACCCAATGATTGAAAATTAATTTAGGAAATTTGTTACAACTTGAAATTAGTCGAATCATATGACCAATAAAATAATAAAATTTTAAAAAAACTTAAAAATAATGAGAATGAATAAGTTAATTATGAACATTTAATATTGGGAAGTGTTTTCACCACACAAAAGAAATAAGTGGTGAATAAGGTATGTTTCCCATAGAAATAAAAGTGAGATGAAAAACACTTACCTTGCACATTCCATTAGGTGAATGTGATTAAAGCCCATTAATATTTGTTTATGTAATGTTATTAAAATTTTCTTAAACAATTATCATATTTATTATATCTTATATGATCTTATTATAGCATATTATGACCCATTTGATAAAAATATTTTTCTATGACTCATGTTTTGGCTGTTAACTACTTAGTTTTACTAAGGATGTTTTACAATGTAAGTCCTATTTTTGAGTATAGAATATAGATACCTCATATCAATAATGATATAAAGGTCACAGATATTAAATTTAACAGTTATATACATTTTTATAATCCTACATGGGTAGGGAATAAGGTAAATGGATCACATCGCATCCTAGAGACAGTCAGCCATATGTACGCACGAGTGACTAAATCATTACATAAGTGATAAAAGGGTAAGTAATTGGATGTTATATTAATATTAAATAAAAACTATCTTATCATAATTATAGTATTCCCTATGTATGCACGCATGATGATTTTGATTTTTATAGGATGGAGAAACAATGGAATATTTTTATACCATAACCATAATAACAACTCAGAATATATATTATAACATATTTATTATTTTATCATGGGAAAAAATCTTGATGAATATGTAGAATAAATATGCTACTGGAATGAGTTGATAATGACGATTACCTCTTGTTCGAATGACTTCCTTTAATCTATTCATTTTGGATCAAGGGGTGTTTTTTGATAGAAACAAAGCTCAATAAAGTAAAAAAGGTATTTCATAGTAGAAAATATTAAATTTTTTTCAAGGTATAAGGCTAAATATTTTGGTAATATATTAGGGAGGAGGATCCGGTTTATAATTGAGATGAGGGTAATTTTAAAAAATCCTCAAAATATTAAAATATATTAAGGGTATCATAGAGGAAATGACTAAAAAATAAACTATAAATAAATATTTAATGAAATTTATCAATATATGTTATCATTTTCGGGATTATTTTTTATTTTTTATTATTAATACATAATTAAATATAATATAATTTGAATAAAAAATCATTAATGCCAAATTCGTTACTATTCATTTAATTTGACTTAAAATACATCAATAAAAATTAAAAATGAAAATATTATGATTTAAAATGTCTATAACATATCCTATAGATATATAAAATTATTTTCATACATTAACTATCCCAAATTATCAAAAAAATCCTTTTAACATAAATAATTTTATTTGTTATTTTATTAAAAAAAATATTATATTAGACATTAAAGAAGAATTTAAAGTAATTTCAGAATTTAAAGAAAATTAAAATAAAATAATATAATGAATATAATTTCACTAATATCAAAATATATATTTATATTCAATAATATATAGAATTTTTCTTATATGGATACATAAATGATATTAAATTCAAAGAGATTGATATTTTGTTTCTATCTTTCATTTAAATAATATATAAATTATTTTTTGAGAAAATATTATTTTAAAAAACTAATATTCTATATAATGGTGATATTGGTCAATTAATCTCCATTGAATAATTTTTGGGCAATTTTATGTCATTGTTATACCCTTATTGTTTGGTTTTAACACTTATTTAATCTATTTAACTTTTACCGTGATCACATTGACATTTTCTAATGGAGGGTAATTATTGTCAATATAAAATGGAAAATTAACCATACCCGAACAATTGATTAAATTTTAATCCTTATCCCAATCATTTCGACTGTGTTTCAATTTTAAAAAATTCATTTAATAAAATTGTAATTATTTTAAAATATAATTAATGTAAATATTGATACTATTAATTACATGACTTTTTAATATAATCAATATAACAATATATCATCAAATAAAAAAACATTATACATACTTACTATTACAATATCATCTATAAAATTTTTGGATCACTGTAATTATCTCCAAATATTCATCTTTTAATAGTTTTAATATCATATATTTCATATTAACATTTATAAAATAATTACTACATCACTGTTGTGCTAGAATTTATGAAAATTATTTCTTCCCTTAAAATTAAAATTATATTACCATAACGAGGATAAATATTAAATAATTAAAAATAAATTTTATGGTCTGAATACTCTTATGTATTACCATATATTAGAATTTTTATACATATTAAAAACATTAGTGTGAAAGAAATTAATGCTTTATAAAAATATTATATATAGATAATGTCATAAAAGTGGCTCTATGGGGACATAGATTTGACCAAATGATGATTTTTATGAAATTTACTAATTCAATAAAATTAGAACATGTTTAAGGCTAATTTTAAAACTAGAATCATAATTAATTTTACCCTTAATTAAATGATTTACCCTTAACTATGGTAATAAAAATTACTAAGATTTATATTAATATTACACAAAAATAAATGGGACCTATTTACTAAATTTGAACCTTATTATTAAAATTATTAAATCCTTTTATATGAAATAAATCCCTAGATTAGTAAAAATTAAATTCAGAATTAGTCTCATAGGAGTGATGAGAAAGAATGTTTTTTAAATGAATATTTTGAATATTTTTTTTAAAAAAATTTATTTGATTTCAATATAAAAATAATTAACAGGACATAAATTAAATTTTTATGTTTATAATTGATCTAATTTAAATTTATAACCAGTTTAATGTATAATTTAACATTATAAATTAAATAGATGATATATTATTTTCCAATTAAAATATATATTTTCCATTGTTCATCAAAAATGATAAATATAAGAAAAATACCAAAAACCTAAATAAAGCTAATTATTATATTTATATTAAAAAAATATATTTAATTTTTTCAAATTTAATTTTGTTGTTTTTTTCAAAAAAAAATTTACAAAAAAGGTCACCATTGAAAGGAAACAAAACTGAATTGAGGGAAATATATTTTTTATTCCTAAAATTTCATTTATTCTTATCATATTCCTATAAAATATATTATATTAAATTCAAAAAAAATATCATTGAATATATAATATATGAATTTTATAATGTGGTTAATTCCATTAATTCTCACCAATTTAATATTTAGGTTATAATAATATTTCATTATTATTTAAATCTTCGTGTTGTGTGCAACATAAGATGTTTATGAAAATGAGTTTGTTTAAGAAGATGCATATTGTAAAATTTTGGGGTGTCACATTTTACCATACATAAATAAAATTTCCCCCATAATTTGAAACAAGGCTTTGAGTATCAATGGTTTATACTTGAAAATACCAGTTTGGGACACTGTCATCATAAATATTTTCAATAAAACAACCTCTTCGTAATAGGAAAAGTGAAATGTGATGGTAAAAAATAGTCTTTTGGAAAGGAGAACATTGGTTGCATGTTAATAAGTTGACAAATAATTATAAATAATGATAGACTTCATTTTTATAAGGATATAAATGTTAACTGGAAGGTGAAGGGCCTCAAATCCATAAATTTGTAATGATTTAGAAGGACACCTTATTCATGTGGCCTAAATTTAATTTGATAAAAAAAATTCAATATCCTTTTCTTAAATTTTAGTAATTCTGTAAACATTTATATAAATAATTCATGAAAATTTTCTTACTCAATTTCATTCAATGTCATGATATTAATGTCATTATTTGGTTTTTCTTCGATCTGTATCCACATAATTTTTTTAACTCCAAGAGAAATATTCAAGATGAATTTTATGACTAATAGAATTTTACTGAATGCCGACATTCATAAGTCCTTCCATTACGATTTAAATATTTATCAAAACAAAAATGGTTAGCACAAGTTATGAAAAATCATACATTAACCTCAAACAATAAAATCCTTAATACATTTAATAATAAGTTAACCATTAGACTCATCCAATATATATCAATCCAAATTCATCATCTAATCATTTTTAAAGAAGGTCACTCAATTTCCATAAAAAATACATTATATTTCCATGAAAATAATTGAATCTATTATTATCAAATATATGATTTCTATGATCACCTTAAATCATTAATTAAAACATGCATGATTCCAAAAATAGAATCTCAAATTTTTAATATATTCATTAAATACAAACACATATTAAACTCCATGAACAATAAAATTAATAAATAATTAAATTTTCACCCATACTATAACATAGAAATGTATTTAACACTATGCACATATTTATGATTATCTTTCCCAAATCTTGTTTTTTCCGAACGATTAACTTGCCCCAAATCACATCTCTATGTAATTGGTGTCATTCATCAGATGATTCCAAATAACTAAAGAATAAGCACTAAATTATTATAAATATATATCTCAAGATTCATATAATTATATAATAATTGATAATATAATTCATGAATCCATATACATAAGAAATTTATTAATTATAAATCATTCTAGAAACCATTAAGTACGCTTAGTCATATAAATCCTTAATAAATCCTTCTTTTATTAATTAAATTTTTGAATAATAAAAAATTAGTAGAATAAAAATTTAATATATAACCATTCTTATTCTATTCATGAGTTTTACCACTAGTTCATAGGTTCTCATAATATCCATATTGTTTACATTTAAAACATTCAAAAATCGATAATACAATAGGGATATAATTTTTCTAGACTTATGATATTTCCTTGGAAATTACATTCCTTATATCCTTATGTTTTAAACCCAAAAAAGAATCTAATTCTTCTGATAAATTCACTTTGGTATTTCTTCTCATATTTTTTCATATATTGGAAACTAAATCTTCATTTCTATAAGGTATTTAAAATATGATCTATCAGAAAATAGTACCGTTCTCTTAATTAGTGAGTACGGGAGTTGGTTAAGATGTGTGTTGATAATCATATATAATGATAAATGAATAGTAATAATGAGAATATCATTTAATATAGTCCTAATTTCATTTTTTTTTCTTTTAATAACATTTTTAATCACATTAAGAGTAATTTAGTACCTTTTGATTCTCAATATTGACTATATCCCAAAGAACAGAGAGATGAAAACTAATAATAGTGATATTTTCATGAATAATCGTTTATAGGATTTAAAAATTAGAAATATTATTCTTAATAAATTATTCCATATTCTTAACCTAGGTTATCCTTTTATATTAATAAATCTATATGATATTAATCTATACTAAGGCTTATCGTCATGGTCTATCATAGGGTTGGGTTATCTAAATCATTATTTTGTAAATGTAGTTCTGAAGGTTTCAACTAAAAATTCGTTGATACCAACATTAAAAACATTGATCCCATTATATCAAATATTGTAGTCCATTTATTAAATTTTCATAGTATGCATTTAATTTTATCCTGATGGAAAAATTGGATTAATATTCTCAAAGAAATAGATTCAAGAAATTTTACCCATATTCAATTGGTAGAAAATTAATACCAAATTAACGTGCATCCCTGGACTCATTCAAAACATTCATCTTAAAATCCTAGGTAAAGAAAAATAATACATGTATAATCTTAGATTCTCATAAAGGTCAAATTTCAATTCAATATATTGTGAGTCAATGTGAAGAAACAACATGAAAAATGAGATAACTGAACACACATTCCATTTAATTAATAATTTATGAATGAAATGCATCTATAAATTTCAACATAGAGAAAATATCATGGATAATAATAAATTAATGCAGAATGATGTTAGTGATTAATTAATTGGATCATATTTCTGGAATATGATCAACTACCGTAATGATATTTCATAAGATAGTTTAATAATTATAGGTAAAACCCATTTAATTTAGCCAACATTGTCATCTCATGAGACTAGCGATGAATCAATGGGTTTTTATACATATAGTCTGATCCATTAGTTCATGATGAAATAATTCCACTTATATAGATGTCTTTGATTTATTTCATGAATTAGTACTCCTTATCAAAAAATTTATGAATTGAAAAAAATATAATAATTTACTAATAATTCCACAATTTTTCAAGTAACTTTGAAGGTTAACACTGTATCAAAAAAATTTATATGGTCATGGAAATAATAAAATTAATTACTTATTTATATTTTATGTGAATTAACATAAATGAAGTGTAACTATAACACAATATTTTTTAAAATCACTTCACACATAATATAAACATGATATAATTAATGAAGTATATGATTATCCCAATGATTTGAAATTTAGTTAACAAATACATTAAAACATGTAATTAGTTGAATCATATGTATAATGAAGGATTAACATTTTAGAAAAATAAATATCATGAAAATAAATAAATATATAACATAAAATTTTAAAGGGTCATTATATACACCAAACAATATAAATAACTGTAACAAATCATATGTTACGTATATATAAAAGTGAGATAAAGAACCGTAACCCATGCATTACTTTTTTAGAACCTATTTTAACATCATGTATAGTATTTTAACAAATTATATTAATTTATAACAAAACCATTTTTAAATTTAGGATATCATAAATTATTTTATTATATCATCTTATCACCCATATGTTAATAATATTTTGTTATTACCGAGGTTTTTGGTGTCAAATAGTACATTTTCCTATGCAATTTTTTACATGTACGAACAGTTCTTATAGATGGGATACAGTCCCGTCAATGATAGAACAATATTTTGGTCATAGATATCATATTTATTCGTTTTATATTGTTTTATAATCATTATTTAATGGTTAACATGGATAATGAATCACATCCCATCATAGGCATGACATGTCGTACATATTAATGAGTAATGGTATCTTTTTCTTGACAATGAATTTCTAAATAATTTGATGATATATTAATTATAAAAAATACATATAATGTAATAATTTCCATATATGTTTATCCATTATTTCTATTTTAAACTCATCCGTGTAATATGGTGACAAAAAATACCCCAAATTTTGAGACGGTAAGCCATACGAACAAACAGACGATGCTTTCATTTTACATAGGATTGATAAAACATGGAATATGGTGGTAAAATAATCATAAATACATCCAATTATATATGTTATACCATAGAAAATAAATTATCATTAATACAACTAATGAATAGTTTGTAGAAAAAAAAATTAACTTGAATGAGTCCTTAAATATGAGTACCTCTTCATCTGTTGTTTTCCATTATTCTCTTCTTAATGGATCTAGGGTATTAATTTTCAAAGGGAAAAACCTTAATAAAATATATTATGATGTTTATTAGATAAATGTGAATAATTCTTTAGAACTAGTTGACTTAATGGGTTGTGAAAGAGTTTGTGAAGATGTCCCCCTTGTAAATTGAGATGAGGGGCACTTTATGAAATCATCAAAATAATAAAATAGTATAAGTCTATTATAGGGATAAAGTCTTAAACATTAAATAAAAATTAATAGGGTATGATATTTTCACAGTATATTATAATATATTTTATTAGTTAATATTTTAATGATTTTTTAATTATTTTATGAAATCTAAATTCAATAAAATATAATTATTTTCAGATTTCTAACTATTCAATTAATGGGACTTCAAATACATCTAAATAAAGTGTTAATTTGAATATATTGTTTTTAAAACCTCTATAGTGTATCTTATAGATATATAATAGTGATTATATTCATTATCACAACCCAATTATATCAAAATTAAAACTTTTCAAAAAATAATATTATTTTAATATTAATTAAATACTTACAGTATTATCATTACAGAAGAATTTAAGGTAATTATATAATTTATAATAAAATAAATATAAATTTCTATAATTTATAAAAATTAAATAATATAAAAATATATATGACTTTTATTTCATATCTTGATTTGGTTCATATGGGGATATATAAAATATATTAAATACAAATATATTGTAAATTTTTTACTATCATTGAATTAAATAATATATTTATTTTTATGGAAAAGTGTCCACTAAATACTATATATATATATATTAGGGAGATAAGGGTATAATACACTTCATGAAATAATACATGGATGAATTTAGGTTACAGTTATGAAATTAGCATTTGGTTTAAACCATTATTTATTCACTTCAACTTGTAGCACGACCACATGGTTTTTTTCACTTTGAAGGTCTAAATCATTAATATAAAATTAGAAAATAACCACAACAAAACCATGGATAAAATTTTAAACCTTATAAAAATATTTTGGATGATTTATTAATTTTTAAATGTCATATCAATTAATGAAATTTGATTTTTTAAAATAACATTAATGTCAATCTTAGTACAAATCATTAAATGACTTTTACAAAACAAAATATGACAAGTTATATTCAAACAAACTATTTTAGTGCATCCCTAATTTGTCAAGGTAATTTATACTTTTTTTGATAACATTAATTAAATCAAATTATAATAGATTAAATAGTGTTCATATCCATTATTTGATATATTATTTAGCAGAATATTTACTATGTCATTGTTGGGGAAGTATTTAACATAATTTTTTCTTCCCAAAAATTAAAAAAAAATTATTAAGATAAATATATTATATTTAAGTATAATATTAATTTAACAACATATATTCTTAATGAAAATATATTAAAATTTATATACTTATTAAAAACATTTGGGAAGTAACATTTTAATTTTTTAAAAATAAAATACTATTAGGGGAATAAATTCATCAATGTGGCTCCATGAGGTCATAAATTGGAATTGGTGATTTTTTATAACATTACCTCATTAAAAAAATTAGTACCACTTTTTTTAATTTCTTGATCTTTATTATATTAATTTTTATCCTTAATTACACAATTCACCATTTTCCATTGTAATAAAAATTTCTATATGTACTATTAATATTATCTAGAAATAAGAGGAACCAATTTAAAAAATATAGACTCTATTATTATAAATTCTGATTCAAATTTTACAAATTAAATTCATTTCATTGAAAAAAATTAGTTCAAAACTATTCATGTAGACGTGATGTGAAATCGTGGTTTTAAAGTTAAAAAGTTCAAATGAGTAAGACATTTTTTATCCAAATTAAATTATAAAAATATTGAAATGAACTATACTGGATTTATTGATGTATAATTGATATAATATTACATTAAAACAAATTCAAAATATAATTTCAGCATATAATATATTTAGATAAAATTTATTTTTCGATTAGAATGATAAAATTTTGACAATTCATCATAAATGATACATATCAGAAAAGAACACAAAATTATACCAAAGTACATTTTAATATTTAGATTTTACAAAAAAAAATTTAATTTTATTAAAATACAATAGTTTAATGTTTTAAATCATAGTTTTAATACAAGTGTTCCATTAAATGGAAAAAAACAACATTTTTAAAAATACAACTTTTTATACGTAAAAGTGTAATTTTTTATCTTATTCATATATAATCTGTTGGATATATTTCACAAAAAAATAATTGATTATATAATATATAAATTTATTAATGTTCTTAATAGTGTTCATTATATTAATTTTAATGGCTAGGTTGTAATAATATTTCACTCTTTGTTTAAGTTGGGTGTTTAGTGAAACATAATCTATCAAGGAAACTTAATTTATTTTATAAGAGACATACAATAAACTCATAGGGTGCGACATTATGTTAATTTGTTTTATTATGGAACATTATTATATTATTTTTTAATGGATGATTCACAAATGAATGATGTTAATTATGGGTTTCATATAACACATTGGTACAATTATACTGGGAAACCCAATAGATGATATATAGAGTTTGAAATCTCATGATTCAACCAAAAACATTTTCATGAATTATAATTATTTATGTGACCCTTTTTTGAATCAAAAAAAATATATGGTTGGTGTTCATATTTTTTTGGTAGAAAAAGATAATGATAGAATAAATATAAAATTTCTTTTATATCAATAATTTCTGTAGTTGTACATAAATTATTGTGTCAAAATAACAATTAAATATTTTATGTGATGTGGGATTTTATATCATGATCATGATTTTTGGAGAGACAAAATTATGTATGAATATATAGTGGAATGTATTGTTTTTTTAATTAACACACTGTCAACATATTAATGAAAATAATTTATCGAGTTGGGGAATTAAGAGAACTGATGACCTAAACATGGAATCAACTGATAATGGGAACATGTGTACATATATAATAATGTTTTAATGGAAATAGATTACATCCACAACTATTAATGTGAGTTATTTCAATGATTTGGAGTGAGTAATATCATCAATCCACTCAGGAACTAGGAGTAATTTATTTGTGTCATGTTCATCTCACTCTTTTGTACATATAATGTTTTAGAAAATCCTAAAATATTCCCCCTATTGTATATTTGTTAAATTATAAGAAAAATATTATATTGATATGATTATTATATCTCATGTTTATGCGTATAGGTTAGTTAGTTATGAAAATTAAATTATTCTTCAAAAGGAAAATTATAGAAATTTTTTTCAGTGGATAATTTATCTATCTAGCGGGAAGAAATTTTAATTGGAATTAAGAAGTAAAATTTAACATCAACATACGATATAAAATCAATTTAATGATAACTATAAACACCCTTTAGGATAAATCGTTATAATTCTAGTATAGATACTGAATAATGATAGTCTTTGGGGATAATGTTTTGGGGAAAACCTCAATATTAGGGATAAGCCTCTTATATGGAAAAAGATAATTTTAAGAATTTTATAATTTTTGTAACTCAATAAAAATTAAATCATGAGTTGCGTGTCTCATTTTTATTCCCTCAACTATTTTCATTTTCATTTGATAATTAAAATTTTGAGGGTGAATATTATTTAAGGGGGATGATTTGATACCCTATTATGTTTTTTGAATCATATTCTTTATATATAATCTATGTATAAAAAAATTGTTAATTGTATTAAAAATTGATAAAGAAATATGATATATATGATATAAAATAACAATACTTTATTCAATTAGAATATGAAAATTAAAAACAAGTCACATAAAAATAAGTATTCCATGATGTATATAATACAATCAATGGATGAATATATCATTTATAAGTTCATATAAAGATATTGTAAACAAAATAAAAGACTAAAATATCCATGACTAATAAATAACAATCATCATCAATATCCTTGAGGATAATTAATGTAATAAAACGTATTATAAAGAAGGGAATCATGAATTTATAATTAATTATGGAATATATTTGACATGAAATAAGAATATGCCATGCGAACTATGAGTGGAATAAACGAATGATTTAGTAAGTCTATATATGTTATTGAAATTTTTCCTATGTAAATATAGTTCATGCAAAAATGTCCATTTGAAATAATTAAGTATGGAATATGGCCATTCTATATACATGTTTCATATAGGTAAACTAAACTTTTCAATAGTTTTTATTAAATTTAAAATAAGAAAACTCAAAATTGAATATTAGAAAAATATTAAAATATTATAAAAATGTGTTTTTTATCTGGTAATATTTTTAATAATATTATTAAAACATTATACTAGTTATTTTTAAAATAAAAAAATATTTTAAAATAAATGGATTAGAAAAAATATATATATAATTAATAATTATTTTCAAGGAATTTTTTATGTTTTATTTAGTATAATTGTAAAATATTCTGAAATAGGCATTGTATTATGTATTTTCTATTTTAGCATAATAAATTTAATTTTCTACATAAATGAAATGATTATATTAGTATTATTATGTTTACAAATTTATGTGAAATAATATTAATATCACATATTGTTTAATAAAGCCATATTTTAATAAAAATTGTTTAGAATTATATTTTTTATTTTCCTTATAATGTTAAATATATTTTTTAATATTTTTACATTTGATAAAATTAATATTAATTTTTCATTTATAATGTCAAAATTATCTTAGAGTGAAAATATTTTACTTTTATAAATCATATTTTTTGGTGACAGAAAAAAATTAAATTTTTAAAAATAATATTATTGTGTTGATATTAATAGTATATAAATGTGAATTATAAGTTCATTAAAACTTTTTCTAAAAACATATTTTTATTTTATAATTTTGTTTGTTATTTTTATTTTTATTTTATTTTATAAATCCTTATTTGACGTTTTATAACTGATGTTATATTATTGAAACATATATTTCAAATAACTCTTATTCATATTATTTTAAAATTATTTTTTATTAATATTAGAAAATTATTAAAATTTAAATTATTCTAAATTTTAATTATTAAGTCTATGTTATATAAAAAACAATTTTTTAATTATAAATAGTTATTTTCAAAGCTAAAAATTTTTCTTTCATAAAAGTGAAAATAACCTAACTGAAAATATAAGTATAAATAACCACCAATATGTTTCAAAAATGATCGGGAATATGTGGATAATGAATTTAGGAAGCATATAACACCCCTCACCATCATTACAAAAAAATATAATTTACATGATTGAAATTTCTAGTAATAATAAATATTTTCACATTTACAAAAATAATTCCCCTCATTACTTATTGAAGGGGAACACCTCTCCCAAATTCCAATTACACAATATCCCACATTGTCCCACTAAAAAATCTACTCAAACATATGTTAAAAAATATAGGAAACCTTAAATAGGCTACAATATTCTCATAATATCATCATTCAATGGTTTAACAAACTATTTCTAATAGAGATCATCTATGTAGTGAGCTATATATTTATAACCAATCCTTTCTCAAATCTAAATAATTATATTCACTTCTTCATTATCGAATTACATTACACTGTATAAAAATAATAAAACCATTATAATTATTATAACATTA
The DNA here is from genome assembly GCA_963277665.1 of Viscum album. Taxonomy (NCBI): domain Eukaryota; kingdom Viridiplantae; phylum Streptophyta; class Magnoliopsida; order Santalales; family Viscaceae; genus Viscum; species Viscum album. The sequence goes on along the minus strand of OY728129.1, from coordinate 878,821,498 downwards.
AATTGTTGTAATTATCATATAATAATTAACCACCTTTTCCTTTTCCTTTATGATAATGGAAAAATTAATCATTCATACGTGTGGACTAACCACTACACTAAGAAACATGTTTTCCTTTACATAACTACATAACCTAACTGGTAAAAACGGGATAATTTTTATAAATGACAATATATAATTATATATATTTGATATATATTTTCTTTAAATGATAATCCATGTTACTTATTTCCTATGTCATATAAAAAAAATGAAATTGTCATTCATGTCTATGTATAGATTAATTTCTCCATGGAATGATTCATTCCATTTTTCAGTATGGTCTATATGGATTGTTTTATTTTATGTATAATTATAATAAATAATATATATTGATATATAATTAATTTATATCATGATAATGATCATTTATGGATAAAATATAAAATAAGTGTCATTATAATGTAATACATTAATATCATTGAATAACATGAATCTAGTTCATCACTGTTGTTATTTTCATGGAATGTAATGAAAATTCACATATAATGGAATTATAACATTATTAGTTTTTTTAAATGATCTATTAAAGTACCTATAATAGTAATGAAATGATGAACATTGGGATAATAATGATGATCAAACCTATATTTATAAACCTACTTCAAAACAACCATGATTATTAACACATACTGTTAAAAATATATTATTACAATTTAATAAAAGAAAAAAAAATTAGTTACTGAATAATATAATTGTAAAATTAAATAAATAAAATAAATAAATATTTAAGTGAGATTTTCAGCTTTATGATACGTGACAATAAAAATCATTTTGGAATTCAAGGGTAAATGTAAGGGAAAAGGTAACTCAATATCATATTATTGGGTTAAATGTTTTCCTATTAAAATTCTTATATATAAAAATTTTCATTTTTATTGATTTCAAATCCTTATTATATTTTAATCAATTTTATGATCCAAATAAATTTACACATAATTAATTTTTTAAACTTTTTTAATTTGGGGCATTTTGAAAATAGACTCACAACTATGACTTCTACAACAATGAAAAATAAAATTCAAAAACAAATTTCCATGATTTGTTATTCATTATATTCAAAATATCATTCTATAATGGATTTCTGTTTCATGTATATAAATATATCTAATTATTAATATGTTTTTTTGGGTGATCAAGATTTCAGTATCTTTTTATTAAATATATGATGTAATTTTATAGAATTTAGATGTTTTATGGTACCAATTTTTTCATCTGTTTATTATGATTCTTGGAGTGAATAATATTTAACTACTAGACATATTTGTGGATGAGGATGGGTTGGATCCAATGGACCCCTAAATGTATTGCATAAAAATTGATATCTGGATATAAATGTATTTGTGAGTAAATTTTAGTTCCTTGTAACCATGTTCACTGATGGGGTGGATGATGAATGTAATATATACTATATTAATGGTTTTTGAATAGCTACAAGATATTAATCATTATTCTATTATACTATAATGGATTAATTATTATGGAAAATTTTTCTAATAAATTTAATAACTATTTTTCATCGAAGTTTATCTTCTTTTGATATCTATTCTTAAGTCATGTTGTTTGAAAATCACGTAGGGCTTATTGTTTATTTACATGATATTTTTAAATTTCCCTTCTATTAATCTTATTATGTATTCTTATGAACTAATAATTTATTAATTCCCCAAACATCCTTTACTGATCATTTGAGCTCACCATTTTATTATGAGTCATACCCAATTATTTGAAGATGCATCTTACTAATGCTATGTATAGAAGATGTTATTATATAGTTATGTGAAGCATAAATGATAATTAGTTTTAATAAATAATATTATTATGTTTCTAGTGTCTACATACACCAAACATATCATTAATTGGAATATTATTACATATGAAACGTTTTTTAATCATGTACGCTTAGTAATGTAATTTCAAGTTTAGCCAACGTCACTATATCCAAAACCTATTCAGTTCCATCATTATATCATAGATCTATGATGCCTCATAAATAATTAATTAATTATAGATCAAACATTATAGATAATTAAATATTACCATAGATCATTATTTGTTTCAATCAATCATAATAAAATATTTTCAATTTATTATATGATAAAACGTTCACTTAATATCCACGTATGGATCTAAAATAACAAATCCCCATGGTTACTGAAAACATCGTTCCTAATAATCATTTTGGATTCAAATAATTTCTTTTATTTATGTACATTCATTTATATCCTACCATTTCATTATCTATTAACCTATATTCACTAAAAATATATTATAGACAAAATTCCTTGTAGACATAAAATAGTTCTTCATTAATTATTCTGATCATATCAATAATCATCATAATCATTTGATTTCTGAACATTCACACATTCTACTCTTAATGGAATTATCAAATTTTAGTATTCTTTTCTCTTAAATATAACAATTATATATTCTTTCTGGTGTCAAAAATGTCTATCACCATGTTTTTTGTCAGCAACGCCTCTACCATCCATTTAACACGTGTAATTACATGTTTAAAATCAATTTCATCAATAATAATATATGCTTTATATAATACTCTAAATTTTTTCAATTTATAATATCATGATAAAAATATTCAATTTCATACCCAATTCCATGTTTTCAAAATGACATCAAGAAAACATAAATTCTATTTAATACATATGAATTCTTCACTCATTATAGAATGAATGGAAGGAATCTTCAACCAAATAGTATCTCAATTTAACATTTATTGGCATCTCAAAAATTACCCAAATTTAGAAGATATTAAATTTTCTTCATGTAATAGTATTGATACAAAAAACCAAAAATAAAATCTACTTATATCTAGTTTTGTTATTTAGTCAACATCATTAAATTATATTTCAATAAAAATTTAACATATATTGTAAATATCATTTTCAAAAATATTAATAACATGTAAAAAAATATTTGTAAGGGAAAACCTCATTATTCAATGATTTTTCTAGGATTTGAAAAATATATAAATTCTATAAACTATTCTCTCAACACTATAAGGTACAATCTAATTCAACAATTTGGAGAAGGATATAATCACCCTTCATTTTACAATGGTTAATAAATTAATAAAAATTTATGTTTAATATGTATTTATTTTTATAAAAAACTATAATAATTATCCTAATAAATAATCATATCTAAAAAATATCTAGAGTGTAATTCTTACAAATGTTCCTCTTTTTGGGGTGCAGTCAGATAGTTTTAGTAAATTTCACATGTAACCAATTTTAATCCACACAATAAATACATTAAAATAAATGAATGAATCACCATCATCATGAATAACAAGCACCCCCAATATATTTTATACATTCAAAAATAATATGTGAAATGGATCATCGTACCTCAAAAAATAATACGCCTCGGAAATTCGATATTTTCACGTTAAATATCCTCATCTCAAATATTTTATACTTTTTACCACCCATGATGTTATTAAGTTTAATTTTATTCAATTATTATGTTTTCATTTCGAATAATCTCAAATAAAATTTTTATTTTATCACATGGAATAATGCAAGGAGTCATTAATCACTCCAAGATGGATGAGTCACTATGCTGTATATATATCACCAAATTCATCTCTTGAGCTACATATAACACAACCAAATCCATAAATAAAAATAAAAATGAATATATAATATTGAATAGTATGGAACATATTCAATTTATAGTGAAAGGGAATAGGAGAAGAATTACATCATTACTAAGAAACGTTTTTGTCTCTGATTCCATATTTCAAATAACTTTTTGTGAAAACGCATACGGATATTTTTTATTAGATTCCATAAGAAACATGGGATAATTATTTAATTCATCCACTCCATTATGTGGGAACTACTTCATAACATGATAACATAAATCTTATTAATATCTTCGTTCTTGTATCAAATTCTTATATATCCCTAATTTAACTTGTTGAATTATTAATAAATATTTTTAGTCATATCTAGAGGAAATTTTCCTCTCGTTAATTAAACCATGAAAAATATAATGTTCACTTATTGATATCCTCTAATTAATGTTGTATTCATATTTTGATTTTACTTAATTTTATTTAACTTGTTCTCTTGTCAATGAATTCTCTTTTAATCATATTTTACTAAAATTACTTGAAATATAATAGCAAGGTATAACTTCCCATTGTTGAATAATTATATCTTTAAAAACCTATAGAGTTTTTCATTTATGATTTTCAATGAATTTTTTATCATAATGAAAATATAGGTCACATCTTCCATTTATTTTTCCATATAGTCAATTTATTTTATATTATATTGATATTTCGATATTTGAGTAAAAAAATGTATCATCAAAATATTACATAACCTCTGCATAAGGTTACTTCAAATCCTTCATGAGTTGATTTACTTTTGTTATTTCCTGATCAGTATTAATAAAACATTGTACTATAAACTACATTCTTTTATCCCAATGCTATAAAATAATCAATAATCCAAATTAATATCATTATGGTTATGGGAAATTATATTTTGGTCTAGGAAAAACATGTACTTTATTTAATTACAATGATTATAATAATATCCTGTCCTCAAATAGTCTCCCTCATATTCTGTTTTATGATTGAGTTATTCCAAATAATCTATAGAAAAAATATTTCCAATTCAGTATTAAGGATATTCACTATCTGATGAAACTAGATTGTTATCATTTGAATAAGAATGAAGACATAATACCTTCTTCCTTGTTAAAATTTCCTTATTAACATTATTTTATTATGTAAGGGCCTACATATCTTCTTCCTAATATTTATTTCTTATTGTCAATGAATTTTTATTTTAATGACACCATGTTAGTTTATTAATCATTTATTTTCCATTTATATATAATTTTACGTCCATTTTTTTTAGCATTTTATCATGTTATAAAATTCTAACATTGATAGTATTAAACCCTTTAATATATTAATTAATCTTATTATTCTATTTTTCATTACATTTTCTATCATTTTGTTGTTTTTTATAAAATAACTATATGTGGACATTTTATGTGATCTTCATTAAATATGTAATCTATGAAAGGAACTTTAAACACATTATAATTAGTGACAATATCATAGCCAGTACTATAATTTAATAAAATTATTCCATACATGATCAATATTGGATAACATTTTTATAAATCTCTCAATATCTTTTGTATCACTACATTATGATGTGATAACAATTTTTGTCTTTTTTCTTGATATTTATTCTAAACATTATTTTGAAATTAAACTTTTCAACATAACTTTACTAGTATCCAATAATTTATTTTTTTAATATCATTCTTTTTCTCATCATTCTATGATACTAAATTTTTATCTTTGAAAAAAACCAGAAAAAATATAATTCCACCATAACTAAATCATATTAATGGTTGAATAACTTTATTCATTATTCTTATTTTTCTATTTTTTTTTAAATAAGAGACATAATTATCTCATTCAATTCATCTATATCTTCAATATATTTAGAATATGATAATTAATCATTATTATATCATTTGATTATGAGACCTTACATATTTTTAAAATGAACCTAAACTTTTTCATTATTTTTGGATATTGGGAGTATCTACATTTTAAAGGGGATATGAAAATATTGCAATTCATCATGTGTACGATCATATATATCTTCCCAAAGAATTAAATATTATGTTGAATAGTATGTTTAATTTTTTTTGAAAAATTTCATAAGAGATTACTTATAAAATTTATTTAAACCAACTAACGTAGAATCTTTTACTTCAGGTTCTTGAGCTAAAATAAATGGTTCCATCATTTTCATTAAACATGTATATGTCATCCAATTTATTTCCTAAAAAACTTTAGTTGTATAAAATTATATTATATATTTCCATGATTAGTAATGATTGAATATTTCATTTTAAATAATGTTATACCTATTACCAGTTGATTTTCCTTAATATTTGAAAATATATACATTAGATTAAGGGGTTAAATACTTGATAATTTTTTTTACTATTTGTTCAACAAATTAACCTCAATGACCAGTTAATTTCTTCATCTGAAATTTCATTAAATTTTCAGCCTTACATATATAAAACAATAAAAAATACATTTCCCACGTATTTATTAAAATTTTCTTTCCCAATGTAGGTATTGTATCCTTATTATTATCACATCTCACCTAGACATATATATTAATTAGATTATATAAGTTTAAATAATATTATATGTCATGAAATAATAGTTATATATCACAATAGGTACTATAATTTCATTATTGTGTTTTGATACTAGACATTATCTACTTACTATATGTCATATAAAAACATTCATAACAGTATCTCCAATATAATTTTGATATCACTACATAACGTGAAAATAAGTTTTTCCTCATTAACATGTATTCAACTAATATTATTTGTTAGGAATCATTATCATTCAATTTTTCCTTATTATTGAAATCTATATTATTTGACATTGATTTCTTTTAACACCCCGAGCTTCCACGATACGCTTCTCATTCAATAATGCAATAGCTTGCATTGTATGCAACTTCGAGTTCTAAAACAACACGACTAATAAAAGTAGCCGTTATGAATATTAATACCCACCTTTTGAAATTATATATATTTTATATTTCAAAATGGACTTCATTTTTGGATTCGAAATGTCAAAATTAGCCTATGTTGAATTTTTTTTAATTTTCTGAGAACTTCGAAATTTTTATGAATAATGAAAAATACTTAAAACAAATTTTTTAATAAAAATAATTTAAAGTGATAAGTTATACTATTGAGTTATTTTAAACTATAATTATAATATAGTTTTACCATTTTATCCAACGGTGGTCATTAGAATTAATATAACATTGAAATTGGACATAAACGATTGCCAATCTTTTGATATAAATTGTTTCTTAAAAACACTCTATTTGTTGTGACAGAGGGAATTAATTATAAAATTAATTAATGCAACTTATATGTTTGGAATTTTTTAAAATAGATATCATTTTTGAATTAGGAATATTAATTATAGCTTAGGGTGAAATTTTGGCATTGTTCTGAAAAACTTCAACTTTTGATGAATAGTGAAACCACTAAGTGGTAGTTAAATAAATGATTTTTCATTTAAATGAATTATTACCACTTATGTGATTTTATTTTCGAAAATCCAACATACATGGTTTTCATTAAGAAGTAAAATGTGGTTCAATGAGATTAAAATAATTTTTGGTGAATAGTAACTTCTATGTTCTTAATCGCGATTAGAGGTAATTTGTGTAGTTTAAGGTAAAAATAATGTTTTAATAATATGAGATGAGCTTGAGACATGTCCTACCCTCATTGGATGTGCCATGGCCGACCAAGACAATCCATGGGTCAACTTGGGGACCCCATGGAGCCACTTTAGTTGGAAAATGACATAAATACCTTTTATTTAATGTTAAAGTAAAAAATGACACAAACATGAAATGTTTTATTAAAATAATTTTTAAATGGGGTTATACAAGTCATATTATTTACTATAAATAGTCATTGTAAATATAAAAATATTTCCTACATCATAGTATTTTTTTATAATTTTTAGACATTAAATAAATTAAATTATTTATGACATCATTATGATGCAGCGATGACCTCATTATTTAACGATTTTAATAAAATGAAAATATAATGTAAAATCCAAGGCGTACACTTGTCCAAAGACTATTTTATAGGTATCTGTCTAACCTTTATCACCTTATCCTCGAATTATATAAGTGTGGGACCTTTAGAATCCGAAAATCATTGTATAATAATGTAAAATTTCCTTACTTTCCAAGAGTGCCTCTCCTCTCCTCTTATAAAAGGCCCCAACCTCTACCACCTCATTCACACTTTCAAGCCATTTGGATCGGCCAACCTCTGCCCAAATACTCTCCCAACTTCCCCCAATTACTCTTAGAAGCCTCACTTTGGGCATAACTCTTCCCAAGTAAGCCTTTGGCCCAAATCAAAAAGAGTTACCCGATTTTGAGGTAATGTATTCTCTAATGTTGTTTTGTTTTATTTTTCTTCTCCAACCCCCTAAACTCTTTTTATTCATTTATCTTGTCACAACACCAGTATCCTCAATATACTAGGATGTTTTTATAAGAAGGATTCGAGCTACACTTACACACACCTACATCTAATGGTTAAAGAACATACGGTTTCTATGGATGGCGAATTTCTGCCTCACGAAACGATGATTGTTCAACACTCATATAACATCTTCAAAGGTGGCCATTAAGATTTCACTATATTTATATATGATATATAATATGTTTATGTTTTAATTATACTTCTGTATTTTTCATTTATGACATACTTTATGATTTCCATTATGGGTAAATGCGATAATTTCATTTTAGGAAGTGCGGACAACCGCCCCCTCAAAGTGATTTGAATCGTTAATACAATATGTGGGGTGTATAAAGTATGGAGTAAATGGTATTATACAATATATTATACTGGAATTATATTATACCTTTATATAAATATGATTTTATTCCATTAAATATGAAATAGAAATGAAAGTAGCGTTCATGCGTACGTACGGCTTACCGTCTCCATGAACGGTGGATTTCATTTCTTACCTCTAAATGTTACGTAATATTATAAATGAATGTATATAATGGATATATATGATATATATGATATCTACATCATGAATATAATTCTAGATATAATGGATATTTCACCACATGAACTACATGTAATTATAAGAAGTTTATTGTTGACTCAAGTACCTAAGATCGACAAAATGACCATTATAAACTTTAATAATTACATAATGTTCATAACATGGTAATAAGGGATATAAAAAGAATAATGAACATTAAAAATGTTCTTATGTAAATAGAAATTGACTCTAGTTTATTATTCAGGAGGTTAAAGATTGGTCGAATCAAGTCGGACACAAGGTAAGGGAACTTCTTAACCCTATTTCTACTAATTGGGTTAATCTCCTACTTTCAAATTATGTCATGATATTATTATGTCCTATCTTGTATTTTTACATTATTTATGTGTAATTATAGTGAATACACATTATAGATGTACTTTATTTAAAAAAAATGATCTTTTTTACGGACTTCGTCTCAATCCCCTTTCATTGAGGCATATTTGGTTTTATACACAACTTTCTTTTATATGGTGTATAAACCCCTTTGACATTTACGTTTATTCAAAAGTAATCTTTTTTATATGAAGCATTTTACTAAATGAAAAAAACAGAATGTTTTTCTTTCCGTACATATGCGGCGAAAATGACTTCTCCGACGCCGTGACCGTTATTTGAGTTCCGGCTTCCTCTACAAGCCATAACTATTTTTAAATGATTTAAAAAAAAGAGATATATTTCTCTCAAATGTATGAAAATCCAGTGAAAATGTATACGTATTTAACGCAAGCTTAAAAATGTTGTTAAAAAACCTGACTCTCGAGTGTGGTAGATAGGAAGGGATTGGGCATGGACCCATCATGGCCTGCAATTAGTCGAGCAGTCTCAGAATTAGTTATTTTGTTTTTAGAATCTTGCATAATGTTTTCAGAAAAACACTGGAGTATATTTGAGCAATTTTAAATGTAATTATCTTCTAAAATTTGAACTGGTATTTTTATGCCGCAATTAATTTCAAATGGTATTTTAAAAAAATGGTATTCCTAAATGTTTATATACCATTTTTCATATAAGGAATGCATTGGACTTAGTATGTGATGGGTGCATCCCGCTATAGCTCCTCGATGCATCGGTAGGTCTCATGAGACAACTAGAAGTGGAATTGGCCAAGGCACTTTCCCAATTTGATTTATGGTTTTTGCCGAGGCCTTAATAATTTTAGGCGTCTTGTCCGAGGCCTTGAAAAAATGTTTCAGAATGTCTGGAATTATACATTCCCTCATTATGAAAGTGGTTATTGATATTGCATGTGATTATTCGACCAGTAGAATATCCATGTGAATAAGTGAATGGAATTATCTCATATTACTCTTGCCATATTATATTGAAGTTCAAGTTTAAAAGGCTATTGTTTTAGTTAGACATTGCCTCAAATGTTTATGTTTATTGATGAAAGCTTCCTCTATATTGTTATCCTTACTGAGCATCTGAGCTCCCCCATTTCAATGTTTTAATATTTTCCAGGATGTGAAGAAGTATTTTATGAATGACCTGCAGGGATAGTCAGAAGAGGATATGAGTGTGGACTATGAAGACTTTGTTATTAGTTTTTCACTTTATGATGTAATGTAAGACTTATGAATGTATCTAGTGTTTCAAAGGATACTAAACTAATCGGTATTTCGAGACTTGATCTTTTGTGATCATGCCAATGTTATGAAGTAAAGCACCGACTCTGGGTAGCTGGGTTCGGGGTGTTACAGTTGGTATCAGAGGTAGTTTAGTACTAACCTTGGAAGCTAGATTTAGATAAACTCTGAGTAGAACACATAGCCCAAAGATAGACATTAAGGATTAGTACAGAAGAACTTCCTAGAATTTTGGTATTATAGGGATTTGGTGAGTTTTCCGAGCAATACATCCCTATCTGGATACGAGCAGGTAGAGGCGGCTCTGGCACAGATGTACCTAGGGGTAAAACCCGAAAACACCGCTTTGAGCTAGACTCGAACTGGAACTGGTGCACGACCACGGGCCTTGCTGCACTCTTGGTTACGACACTCCCGGGGTATATGCTTAGGATAATTCTCATTTTCTTTACAAACCACTATGAAGGGTTATGAGTATATACTTCCTCGAAGAAAACATTTATTTTTATGATTATGGATTATATCCATAAATAGTTCAATTTATGTAAAGTGTTTTAAAAATATGGAATTATGTATTTTATTTCATAAACTAATATAGTTTATGCCATTGTTTAGAAATGGCGCCTAGTGGAAAGAATGGAAACCGTATCAATGCATGCACTCCGTGTAGGGATTCCCCTCATGTACAAGATAATTATTGTGGGTCCGGAGATACAACTAGTGCTGATCAACTTATTACCATACTGGGACAACTCACTCAGGTTATGAATAATAACCTTACTCGTATGGAGCACCCTTATCCGCAACGTGGAGGATCAATGTTAGACCGCTTTATGAGGCAACAACCGCCAACATTTAATGGGGGTACAAATCCATTAGTAGCTGAGCAATGGATAAACTCCTTAGAGAAAATATTCCATGCCTTGGGGAGTAGCGAAAGGGAGAAGGTTGTCATGGCAGTTTACCGCCTCACTGGAGATGCCGATCAGTGGTGGTCACTGATTCAAAACACAAAGGAAGATGATGACGTATTGAATGTGGAATGGAGGGAGTTTAAAGAGATTTTCCTAGAAAAATACTATACTCGTGACCATCGAGCAGATATGGAAAGACGATTTTTGAGTCTTAGACAAAAGGAGGATGAGAATGTCGCAATGTATGAGGCCAACTTTACAAGGTTAGCGAGGTATGCTGCAGATTATATACGTAACCCAAGAGGTAAGATTGATCGTTTCATTGATGGGTTAAAACCAATTCTTCGTCGAGCTTTAGTATCACAATCGTTCTCAACATACAAAGATATTGTCTCATGTGCTATCAAGACAGAAAAGGAATTCTCTAAGTCTTATGACAACAATGTAAATCAAGAGAAGAAAAGAACGGTGGAACAAGAGACAGATAATGGGAAAAAGGGAATGAAGGATTTTCCATTATGTGATAATTGTGGGAAGAATCACCCTGGTACTTGCCTAAAAGGAATGGGAGTTTGTTATAAATGTGGGGAAAGAGGTCACCAGGCGCGTGATTGCAAGGGAAAGAAAGAGGCTATCAATGTTGAATGCTACATTTGTAGGGAAATTGTGCATTATGCAAATGAATGTCCTAAGCGTTAGGGAAAATTACCTCAGAATAGGCCAAGGGATCAAGGATAATCTTATGCTGTTACTACAGTTGAAGTAGAATAACTAATGTATTGGTGCTTTTGGACTCATTGATTATATTCTGGCTATTATAATAATATGATATATATATATATATAAAGATTGTACTGCAGTACTTGTTGATTTCCGTAAGGTTTGAATATGATGAAGGTAATTATATTTTTAGTATGTGACAATAAGAGAAACATTACTTTGTTTGGTGAATCTGATAAATTGATTTTGGAATTAAGAGACCTTTTAGAGAAAGTCTGGACATAGGTATTTTGGTTAACTATAAAGGTTTGAGTGGATTAAGTTGATCTTTGGATAGTATTGTTTAAGGTTAAAAAATTTATGAATATTATTTTTGGAATATTATAATACTATAGTTTTAGGAAAAGTACAACATGTAGGGTGGGGCATAACCCGTCGCGTCGGACAAAGCTGCAGGAATCGAACCCACAACCATAGTTCGACAGACCTTTATTTCCTACCACTATCCTACAGGAAGTCCCTGGTTATTAAAAAATAATTTTACTAATCTAAATGGTATGTGTTAACATTTGGAACCTTATACAATTAGGATAAGTATAATATATTTGAGTTCTGTTATCTTTTTGAGTGAAAGATGAGTTGAAGGCTGAAACTATATTTTTCAAGCATAAATATATATATACCTATCTCTTATTCATTGAATAAATTAATTCTTAAACTTTAGTAAAGGGATATTAAAACAAAAAAAATCTGTTATCCTAATACCTTATGTCTTGTTGAACTGATGATATTTTAAATAAACATAGATTGATGGCTTTGAGGCCCTCAATTTGGCAGTTGATTGTGATTGATGACCTCAATCACTCCCTACAAATATTTACGTTTTTCCTCCAATTATATGTCTCTAATTGCCACCAATGTTCTCCTAATCGAGATCATAATTGGGTGGTGACTTTTTCATTTCCCTTTCGCTCTTATTAAGGCTAAATTTTATTAATCTTATTTCCGATGTGGGTTTTCCACAAAGGTATTTTCTATTTTCAACCTTTTATTTTCCAAGAAAAATTTCAAATTGCGAGGACACAATTTATTGAAGGATGGGAGAATGTAACACCCCGAGCATCCACGATACGCTTCTCATTCAATAATGCAATAGCTGGCATTGTACGCAACTTCGAGTTCTAAAACACCGCGACTAATCAAAGTAGCCGTTATGAATAGTAATACCCACCTTTTGAAATTATATATATTTTATATTTCAACATGCACTTCATTTTTGGATTCCAAATGTCAAAATTAGCATATGTTGAATTTTTTGTCATTTTCTGAGAACTTCGAAATTTTTATGAATAGTGAAAAATACATAAAACAAATTTTTTAATCAAAGTAATATATAATGATAAGTTATACTATTTAGTGGTTTTAAAGTATAATTATAATTTGTTTTTACCATTTTATCCAATGTTGGTCATTAGAATTAATTTAACATTAAAATTGGACATAAACAATTGCCAATCTTTTGATATAAATTGTTTCTTAAAAACACGCTATTTGTTGTGACAGCGAGAATTAATTATAAAATTAATGAATGCAACTTATATGTTTGGAATTTTGTAAAATAGACATCATTTTTGAATTCGTAATATTAATTATAGCTTAGGGTGAAATTTTGGCATTGTTCTGAAAAACTTCAATTTTTTATGAATAGTGAAACCACTTAGTGGTAGTTAAATAACTGATTTTTCGTTTAAATGAAATATTACCACTTATGTGATTTGATTTTCAAAAATATGACATACATGGTTGTCATTAAGAAGTAAAATGTGGTTCAGTGAGATTAAAATAATTTTTGGTGATTAGTAACTTTTAAGTTCTTAATCGCGATTAGAGGTAATTAGTGTAGTTTAAGGTAAAAATAATGTTTTAATAATATGAGATGATCTTGACACATGTTATACCCTCATTGGATGTTCCATTGCCGACCAAGAAAATCCATGGGTCATCTTGGGGACCCCATGGAGCCACTTTAGTTGGAAAATGACATAAATACCTTTTATTTAATGTTAAATTAAAAAATGACACAAACATGAAATGTTTTATTAAAAAAAAATTTACATGGGGTTATAGAAGTCATATTTTTGACTATAAATAGTAATTGGAAAGATAAAAATATTTCCTACATCATAGTTGTTTTTTATAATTTTTAGACATTAAATAAATTAAATTATTTATGACATCATTATGATTCAGCGATGACCTCATTATTTAACGATTTTAATAAAATGAAAATATAATGTAAAATCCAAGGCATAAACTTGTCCAAAGACTATTGGATGGGTAGATTTCGAAACCTTATCACCTTAGCCTCGAATTATATATGTTTGGTACCTTTAGAATCCGAAAAAATTTGTATAATAATGTAAAATTTCCTTTCTTTCCAAGAGTGCCCCTCCTCTCCTCTTATAAAAGGCCACCACCTCTACCACCTCATTAAAACTTTCAAGCCATTTGGCTCGGCCAACCTCTGCCCAAATACTCTCCCAACTTCCCCCTCTTACTTCTAGAAGCCTCAATTTGGGCATAACTCTTCCCAAGGAAGCCTTTGGCTCAAATCAAAAAGAGTTACCCGATTTTGAGGTAATGTCTTCTCTGATGTTGTTTTGTATTATTTTTCTTCTCCAACCCCCTAAAATCTTTTTATTAATTTCTCTTGTAACAAAAACAGTATCCTCAGTATACTAGGATGTTGTTATAATAAGTATTCGAGCTACACTTACACACACCAACATCCAATGGTTAAAGAACATACGGTTTCTGTGGATGGCGAATTTCGACCTCACGAAACGATGATTGTTCAACACTCATATAACACCTTCAAAGGTGTACATTAAGATTACACTATATTTATATATGATATATAATATGTTTATGTTTTACTTATGCTTCTGTATTTCTCATTTATGTCATACTTTATGATTTCCATTATGGGTAAATGTGATAATTTCATTTTAGGAAGTGCGGACTACCGCCCCCTCAAAGTGATTTGAATCGTTAATACCATATTTGGGATGTATAAAGGATAGAGTAAATGGTATTATACAATATATTATACTGGAATTATATTATACCTTTATATAATTATGATTTCATTCCATTAAATACGAAATAGAAATGAAAGTAGCGTTCATGCGTACGTACGGCTTACCGTCTCCATGAACGGTGCATTTCATTTCTTACCTCTAAATGTTACGTAATATTATGAATGAATGTATATACTGGATATATATGATATATATGATATCTAAATCATGAATATAATTCTAGATATAATGGATATTTCACCAAATGAACAACTTGTAATTATAAGAAGTTTATTGTTGACTGAAGTACCTAAGATCGACAAAATGAGCATTATAAACTTTAATAATTACATAATGTTCATAACATGGTAATAAGGGATATAAATGGAATAATGAACATGAAAAAGGTTCTTAAGTAAATAGAAATTAACTCTAGTTTATTATTCAGGAGGTTAAAGAATGGTTGAATCAAGTCGGACACAAGGTAATGGAACTTCTTTACCCAATTTCTATTCTTTGGGTTAATCTCATACTTTCAAATTATGTCATGATATTATTATGTCCTGTCTTGTATTTTTACATTATTTATGTGTAATTATAGTGAATACACATTATATATGAACTTTATTTAAAAAAATGATCTTTTTAAGGGCTTCGTCTCAATCCCCTTTCATTGAGGCATATTTGGTTTTATACACAACTTTCTTTTATACGGTGTATAAACCCCTTTGAATTTTACATTTATTCAAAAGGAATCTTTTTATACGAAGCGTTTTACTAAAAGATTAAAAGGGAATGTTTTTCTTTCCGTACATATGCGGCGATAATGACTTCTCTGCCGCCGTGACCGTTATTTGAGTTTCGGCTTCCTCTACAAGCCATAACTATTTTTAAATGATTTAAAAAAAAGAGAGATATTTCTCTCAAATGTATGAAAATACAGTGAAAATGTATACATATTTAACGCAAGCTTAAAAATGTTGTTAGAAAACCTGACTCTCGAGTGTGGTAGATAGGAAGGGATTGGGCGTGGACCCATCATGGACTGCAATTAGTCGAGCAGTCTCAGAATTAGTTATTTTGTTTTCAGAAGCTTACATAGTGTTTTCCGAAAAACACTGGAGTATATTTGAGCAATTTTAAATGTAATTATCTACTAAAATATGAACTGGTATTTTGATGTCGCAATTAATTTCAAATGCTATTTTAAAAAAAATGGTATTCCTAAATGTTTATATACCATTTTTCATATAAGGAATGCATTGGACTTAGTAAGTAACGGATGGAGCCCGCTATATCTCCTCGATGCATCGATAAGTCTCATGAGACAACTAGATGTTGAATTTCCTGAGGCCCTTTCCCAATTTGATTTATGGTTTTGGCCGAGGCCTTAATCATTTTAGACGTCTTGGCCGAGGCCTTGACAAAATGTTTCAGAATGTCTGGCATTATACATTCCCTCATTATGAAAGTGGATATTGATATTGCATGTGATTATTCGACCAGTAGAATATCCATGTGAATATGTGAATGGCATTATCTCATTTTACTCTTTCCATATTATGTTGAAGTTCATGTTTAAAAAGATTTTGTTTTAGTTAGACATTTCCTTAAATGTTTATGTTTATTGATGAAATCTTCCGCTATATTGTTATCCTTCCTGAGCATCTGAGCTCACCCCTTTCAATGTTTTAATATTTTCCAGGATGTGTAGAAGTATTTTATGAATGACTTGCAGGGATATTCAGAAGAGGATATGAGTGTGGACTATGAAGACTTTGTTATTAGTTTTTCACTTTATGATGTAATGTAAGACTTATAAATGTATCTAGTGTTTCCAAGGCTACTAAACTAATCGGTCTTTCGAGACATGATCTTTTGTGATCATGGCAATGTTACGAAGTAATGCACCGACTCTGGGTAGCTGGGGTCGGGGCGTTACATTTCCACTGAATGATCAAATTTGATACATGCATATCATACCTTCTACCCAATTATTCTCCAGCGGTTGTAATGATATAATATATAATCATCTTCATTAAAAATTAATTTTATATCTCAAATTGTGGTTATCATATTTCTATTTGATTCATAATGAGTCTTAAAAATATTCATTATTGTATAATCAACACGGCCATATTTTTCACTATTTGATTTATATTTATAATTATATTAATATATTTTGAACATTTATTTTTTGAAAGACTCCATTAATTAGTGGTCACATAATCTTATTTAATCTTATTCACTCACAATCAGTTATATCTATATAATATTACATGAAAATCAGGATTATAATTCATCAAATCATTGAAAATGAATATAAATATTTAAATCCTCTTCAAATTTTATATTTTCATATATAGAACATTATAGAGAAATATAATTTCCACATAATTATTTAACTGTCATGTTGCTCTTCATTATTATTATTATGGCATTGCGTGTATAGTCTTGTTTGTTATATAACATTCCTGTTAATTTTAGTTATGTTCAATGATTTGATTTATTTAAATAATTATGTGTCCATTATCTAAATCACATTTCATAGTCACAATGGAATAAACCATCTTCTTGTAACCTGTATAATTCGCAATTTTCAATAATATTTTCTATTGGTGTTTGGAGCTGTTACTTCTTCACATCATGGCCAATTTTATCATGTCCAGATACATCATATATCAATATAACAATCATATTAATAGAGGGAATATCTTTTTCTATGCATGAAATTACGAACAATTTGATCATTAATTTTTTGAACTATTATAACATATGTATGAATTATAATTTCCTTTGAATGTCTGTTTTTTGTAAATAAATTAAAAAATATCTAGTAATTTTGAACCAGATAGATGATATTATAAATCCAAGATTAAACATATCATTTTCTAACTTAGTCATATGTTTTGGAATAGAGAGATATATTTATATATTCTTAATTATTTCCATGTTTGATTTCCAACAATACATGAAATAATGATATAAAATGACCGATTTATTTATTATTAGGATGAATAAATAATAATAAATCATATAGTAAATTCAAATTATTGTAATATAATTTACAAATAAAAAATTATTTAATAACTATTAATTTTTTTAAAAAATAAATTTTTATAAAATATGTTCTTTTATATATATTTAATTATAATTCAAAAGGAAAATATTAAAATATGATTATTGTATTTTTCCCAATTTATCATAATAAAAAAATTATCTAATGGTAATTATTTTATAATTTTTAAAAAATATTTACTTTTTTCAGAATCATGAAAAATGAATTTTTTACTAAAATTAAATTTTTTTTAATTATCAACATATTAGTGATTAATATGAAAATACATAAAATTAATTTTTTTAATCAATTTCATTAAGTATTTTGAAAATATTTTAAATTTTTTCTATGAAGATTGAAAACCGATATTCACATTTTGAAGTCATGTAACCTGTTATAGAATTTTAATTAAATGAAAATTGGCCAATTATTTTAATTAATAAAATTTATATTTATATTTTAACATTTTTAATGAAATAATTAATTTATTTTAACAAAATAATGATATATGTATCTTATATTAATAATATTTATATTTTTAACATAATAAAATATTTTTTATTTAAACCATAATTTTTCTAAAAAATTAGTTGGAATGTTCATTTCTCTAAAAACAAAATATCATATTCCATAGTAATTTTAGATAGAAAATTACATTAAAATTTTCAACAAACATTTTGAAATTATATAACATATTTATTTCAATTTTCTCAATAAATGTAATTACCAAGTAGGAAGTAAAATTACAATGATGCATTTATTTTAGGGAGAAATATAAGAAACTAAATGTTAAAATCATTAAATCTCAACATATTATCTCAAAAATGTGTATCGAATTGAATAATAGATTGAATGATTATATCTATTTCATATTTTCCAATATTTGAATGTCTGACTCTTGAATTATATTTTTCAATTATTTTCGAGAAACTTGTTCTCAGAAATTAGCAGTTCAATTCAGTTATAAAATTGAAACAATTGTACCCATTTTTTCCAACATTATTCCATTAAATTACATTATGATGCCCTACTATTATACTAAATATATAATCAACTATCATTTTTTTAATCCATTTGGTTCAAATAAATAGTGTATAGTGTCTATTTTTATTATATTTCTATGGGGAATCTTATGTAATCAATGTTAGTAAATCTTAATCCTGGGTTTTCCCCCCTTAATAGACCTCTTGTACAAATCATTTTGAAAAACGTATATAATGACACTATAATGATAAATAAAATAAAATGTTTTTTTATTAATGTATAAACAACTGTTAAATCCTTTGCATAATATATGAAAAAAATAGAAATAGTGTGTATGTGTGCACAAATGTCACCATAAAGCGATGTAGTTAGTGTTTATTAGAAAAATATCGTGATTAGTATAAAGAATTTATTTTTGGAAATAATTTTCTACTAAGTAAAAGATATCGTTATGTAATTATAATTTATTAGAAACATTCATTCCAGCCAATTGTTTAATAAATTGAATTGTAAACTGTTTGTATATACAAAAATCCACCCCCGCGACAGAATAATTTCATTTAACATATCCACTATATCGGAATAGTTACAATATTTATTTTCATATTGTTAATTGATATTTATAACATTATTATGGTTTGGAAAAATTTTATTTTCAATATAGGAAACCTGTCTTGACTTGTAAAATAATTATAACATTATATAATTTGTTACAAGATACATAAATGATGTTATAATTTTTTAATCATTAATAATTTAGAAATGTTTTATAATAGGAATATCAAATAATATTATTTTTTAATTTTACTTATTCTAAAATTTTAATATCTTTTTTTATTTTATTTATTAATATAACACTAGTAAATCTCTAAACAAGATGGAACAAGTTCATCATGTTTTTCATTCCAATGAAAAATAAACATAATATTCCTATAATCAAATAGGGAAAAAAATTATAATTGAAAGACTATTATTAGTATATAATAAATAGTCTTGTAATGATAATACATTGGAGATTAATCTTGAATTACACCCCTAATACAAATCTAGCTCAAAACTATAATGATTACTCTCCCGGATATAGAAAATAAGTGATAACATATGTACATGTAGAGAGTTAGTATAAATTTATTCTATTATAGGATATAGTTATTAATAACATTATATAATAAATAATTAAGTTTTTCATATTATTATATATATGATTATATGGATATTTAGTAAGTGGGAATAAAAGTTAATGATTTATTTAACTCATTTTCAAATCAATGAGATATATTTGATATTGTCCCCCATCATTTATCATATATAGTGTTTTCATTGAACCATCTCATTCAATTATATTGAATATATTTCATTTTGAAATTTTTATATCTATTTCATTGTGTCCATATTATGTCACTTTATTCTTATGTTACAATTAAATTAAGGGTTCTTCATCACTGATCTATCATCGTTGAGATATAACATGTATTATTAAACACATATCGTCCATGATTCCCTTATTATGATAATATTTTATTACATGGTATGGTAAGATACCTTATAGAAAAAAATTCACATTTAATTCAAATCACTCTCCTTGAATAATTTCATACCTATCAATGCAATATAATTTTTTATAACAATTCTAATCCTATTTAAAGACAGTTCGACATCCTTGTAAAAACATTCAATTCCAACAAATCTAGTCCTTTTTATGTTAAAAAACAATAATCTGTTATCTCATGTGACCATTATATTTAACATTTACAATTTTATTAAGTATGATTTAGTTACCAATACGTGAGGTGGTTTTCAATACAGGCATATCAAATATTACAAATTTATTTTCATAACATCTAAATAAAATAAGTGTACATCAATTTTAATATTTTTAAAAACATAATTTACTTTCCAAGATCTATTAATGATGCATCATCATTAAAAGTTAATGTTTCTCAACCCTAACAATTCATCTTCTGGAACTTTCATGTCTATTTCATTGGTCTATTATCATAGATTTATTTTAAATTTAAATGATTTCAGTGTTTTCTACTTTACCTTTTTACAATCATGTATTCATTTAAAAGGATTCATTAAAAATTATTTATATTGAAGAAAAAATCTTTAAAATTTCTAAATGAAGGACATTCCAAAAAATTACATTCCAAATCTATAATGTATTCAACTTTTATGATGATGATTAAAAATGTTTCATAAATACCCCTTTATGATATCGCTATCATTTTACTCTATAACTCTATTAGATATATTTCTTTGGAAATTATTTTCCATTATTCAAAAACCAAATTTAAAATTTAAATACACACTAATTGGTGATTTAAAATTTGATATTATTCATTTTATTCAAGACTTCAAATTTATGGATACCATCATGAAATATTAGGAATCATATTTTTTATTCACATGGGTTATTAATGGTTTAAGGAATTTTTTGTTCGAATCAGCACACACATATATATCGATTAATGATAGGTGTGTCCCATGATCTCCTTTTAGTATATTTTTCTTGTTTACATATCATGATCTAAAATGGATACAAATGAGGATTATCTAAAAACAAAGGGTACTTGAATGAAATATCCTAAATTAATATATAGTCATGAGAATGATCTAAAACCCAATAAGCTACATGTCTTATTTACCAAATCCTAAATGTGTCTATTTTCATAGTTAGTTCTATTGACATGTGATTTATTAGTTTAGGTTTATTCCAAATTGTTTTGTTAAAATGTATTATCAATGGTCACCCTCCTTGAAAATTGATTAATTTCACTTGATTTAACACACTTTTTAAATTTAATATTTTAATTCATTTGAGATTAATAAAATTTTTAACATAACTGATCAGTAACTTTTATTTTTATATTTTCTTTTTTACAAAATATTTCCCCCATTCTCATGTTCCCTCAAATGATTCTGATATATCCCTTGAGGATATATTGTTAAAACATCTCATCACTATGCATATGATCTCACCCCATTCTTTTGATTTAATTATCTAGGTTATAAACAAAAGAACAACATATGATTATTCTAGAATTATTTCTTATGAATATCAATTATGCATTACTATTCATTAATATCAAAATATAATTTTAAATTTTATTTGATCTAAAATACGATAAATCTTACAATATTGGGGTTATAAGATAATTTTTCAGATGTTACATTTAATATTTTATAATATAATAAAATCAATAATAGTTCATCTCAATTTATATGTAATATGTTATTATAAAATTGTACATCTTTCCTGAAACATTGGATATGGGGTTTGGGGTACCTCAGTTTACCATATTTTTAAATTTTCTAGTAAAAATCATACATATTCCAAAATAAATTATATTTACCACATTGACAAGTTAGTAAATTTAAAAAATTAATTACTTCTCATTAAGATATAACATTTCAAAGAAATTGCTTCAGTTTCTTAGTGAACATTCAATATTTAATACACTATGAATATATTATTTATCTTACGATTGTTCCTCCATTTGATATATTTTCTAGCTTAGAGTTCCAGATGAATTTAATATATGCATTATATTTACTCACACATATTTACTACATTTTATAATACATCAGTTCAGTTCTAGAGATAAATTTATATTAAAAAAATTATATTTATAGTTAGAAAAATAAAACATATATCATCCAAAATTCCTAAAATTTTCATAGAATAGTATCAAATCTCTTTGAATAACCTCCAATAACATTAAAAAAATAATGGTGAACATAATAAATGTATCATCTCGGCAAGGGAGCCACTAAATGGTGGCCCGGGCTAGTAGGTTACATTGCCTCCAACATTCCTCCCAATTGCAAAAGGCTAATGACTAGTAGTGGAGATGAATGGTGATTCAATGGGGAGATTATACACTCATAATCATAGTAGCAGAGTTATATGATAATGACTATATAAGAGGAAGGAAAACATAAATCAGGATAAGTGATGACATCCATAATATATTGCTAATAATCAAAACCATATTTAGATACATATAAAATATTATGAACATGTTATGTCTTTATAAAAAATTGAATTAAGTATATGGAAGCATATATCCAGTACGACACATATTTTAAATGTAAAAAAGGCTAAATAGAACTGTGTTCCAATTGCATCATGAGCATAACAAGGTCTTATTTTCTATTCCTCCTAATCATAATGTAGTACCCCTGGTTTCTAGTATGTAACCACTTATTGATGATTTTAATGGTTATAACGTTATGGGCATCGAATTGGAGAGTCTGGATAACATTGAATGATGTTTTGAGGCAAAGGGGATGTCGCACGGTTTGACTAAACCGTACAAACAAACCATCAGTAGTTCGTCTTTGAGGCAGTAGCTTCCACCCGGGTGGTGCATGGTTTGTCTAACAGTGCAGCCAAACCATTCTTGGAGGGTCTACTGAGGAAGTGGCTTATACACGGTTAGTGTAGGGTTTGTCTAACTATGCGAGCAAACCGTCCAGCCATTGAAATGAGACCCCATAAAGGTGGATCTCATGCATTTGTTCCTCTACGCGGCACTTTTTTTCCTCTTATGTAGAAATAACATGGGATTTTTATAATCCAAAGGTCAATAAAGGTTCTCTCATCATTCCAGTGGTGATTCGAAGGTTTTTCTTGGTGAATCGAAGCCAGAATGTTGAGGTATATGATCGTTCTTTTTCGTTCTTGATCGGTTTCATAGATCAACATAGATCTACTTCTCATATTCTCTCAGTTTCATAGATATACACCAATTATGGGTATATATAAGTATTTGGATGCTGAATATGTTGAGATTTGATCTTGGTTTTGTTAGGAGAAGAGATCTAAGGAGGGTTCTTGGAGAATCGTCCTAGTTTTCTTGAGTATTCTCTGACCATTATGGTTTTCGTCAAAACCTTTGAGGTAGGAGGCTTCTCTTTCAACTCCTCGTGATATATTTGATTGTCTTAGATTCAAACTGATTTATTTGAATGGATTTGATTGTGAAAATCATTGAATAAATCTTCTTTAGTGATGATTTATGGTTTTGATGAAAATGTGAAATCATGGTGAATTATTGTGCAAAGTGATTTCGCTTCATGAATTTAAATTGTTGATTTTAAATTATGGATTTTATGAGATTTTAAATGTTTTGATGAAAAAATGGATTTTCAAAAAAAATGGTGTTTTGTTGAAATGGTTTGAGATTTAACTGACATTGATGGTTTTGGTTTTCAATAAATAGGAGGTTTTATTGAAATGGTTTGGAATTGAATTGGTTTTGATGAAAATGGATTTCAATACAATGGTGTTTTTATTGAAAGGGTGTTTTGGATTGATCATTTGGAATATGTGGGGTGTGTTAATGATGCATGTATGAGACTTGGTTGAAATAAGACCATGTTCTCAGTGCCAAATGTTTAATGGCACATGATAACTACATGTACGAGGCTTGGTTGAAATATGACCTTGTGCTCGGTGCCAATGATGTAATGGAACATGGGGAACAATTACCTTGTGATGACTTGGTAAATCGATGAGAGACTGATCATGAGTATGGAACTATCATAACGTATCATTCATGGTTGGTAGCATCAGTTGTAAAATGGTAGGGTATGCCAAAAAAGGATGTTTGGGAAATGCTTCTAAAGCCTTTTTGGTTATTTTTGTGAAAAACTAAATTTCTGGAAAAATGGTTTCAATTTCTCGATTATTGTTTTGGATATAAGTTTTTTTGGGAAACTATTTTATATTTAGTTATAATCTGATTTTGAGAAAATGTTTTATATAAACATTTTTATATTAATGTTTTTAACTCTTATATACTAGTGGCGTGAGTAGGGAAGTCATTAGGGAAAACCTATTGAGTTTTATACTAACCCATGATTTTGTGATTTGGTGCTTTTGCAGATATCATATTTTGGGACATAGGTAAAGGTATGGAATCCTATTTCTAGTTGATAGAGGTAATGCCTGGGAGATGTTGTGGAGCTTGGAACTAGTGGATCATGGAGTCGGGGTGTCTCTTGGGAGTCTTGAGTTTTCTACCCGTTGTGCACTTGTTCTTGGTTTAGTCTTCTGCTATTGTTCACTTTGATGTGGTTTGTCTTAAATGAAGATGTTTAGTTGTCATTCTTTTTTTCATGCATTATATAGTGAATGTGTGGTTAAGCTTGGTTGGATTATGGGTTATTTCAAAAATGGAAAATAATCCCCCAACTTGTATTTGAAACCCTTCGGCATTTATTGCCAGCCTTTGGCTTCATGGGGATGTCTCTTAAGTCCTAGTAATGACTCGTTGTACTCTCAATCCAATTAAAATTTTCGGGTCATTACTAATGGTATCAGCTTGTTCTGTCCCTTCATAACAATTAGTGATCGATGTTCTTAATCTTGGAGTTGAAATTCCTTCTTCTCTATTCCATAGGTTGAAGTCTTAGATATGAGTAGGATTGTTGGAACTTTAAATTTATAGCATAAAAGGATGTAGCTTACCCATTTATTCTGAGCTTCATGTTACCATGGTGTTGGGTACATTAGTGTTTTTGACACACTTCTATAATCTTTGAAGTATCATTGTCATGGGTTTAGCCAATGAGATGAACATGACATGCATTGCAGAGGAATGAAATCCCACTAGGATTGCATATCTCATTTTGTTGAAAGATTTATGATTTCGGGAAAGGTGAATTGTTTTGAAAAATGGAGAAATTATTTTCAAATGAATGCTTTTGAAAAGAATATATTTGGTGTATTTAGAAAATGGGTTGATTTTAAAAAAGTCATGCAAAATGTTTTTAAAAAAATTTGAACCTAGGAAAAAGGATGTTTTAGAAAATAATGGTGTGATAGTTGATGTGATAGAATTAGAAATTCAAAGCCATCAGTTGCTAGAGAGTGAGATTGACTAAGTTTGTTGTTGGTTTTGAAAATTTCACCTGATAGGCGTCATCAAATCCAACCCAAAGAGGTTGCGTAGAATGTGGTTTCACCTAAACCATATATGAACTAAGAGCTTATTCAGATTATTGTGTAATCTTTTCAAGTTGTGGATACATGGAACCATATGAATGAAAAAAGGAATGTGGATCATACCATCCACTTTATGAGGTAGAATCCTCCAAACATTCGGGTGATGGTGAACCCGAGAAGGCAAAGGTGTAGTTATGCAGCTTGAATCGTATCTTGGATTTCATCAACAAACCAGTAGAGTTGAAAGTAAATCTGGTGACGTATATACTCTAGGATCATGCATTTCATCGGTGGGATTTAGTGGTCTTGGAAAAATTGAATGAATTCCTTACATCGGAGGATATTAAAGAATTAGTGAACAAAAAATTGTATCCCCACAAACTCAAAATCCAGAAAAAATGGACTTCTTCAGCTTGAAGCTGG
Source organism: Viscum album (assembly GCA_963277665.1). Classification (NCBI taxonomy): domain Eukaryota; kingdom Viridiplantae; phylum Streptophyta; class Magnoliopsida; order Santalales; family Viscaceae; genus Viscum; species Viscum album. Next base: position 878,795,035 of record OY728129.1, on the reverse strand, counting down.
AGAGCCTCTCTATCACAGAGTGTGTGGCTAAATTCATTTGTTTATATTTTTTTCACCAGAGGTTGCAGCAAGTGTATCTTTGAAGGCCGAAATCTTCGAATAAGGGATAAGGCAGGATATTCGATTGAATATTGTGGTGATCAGCATTACATATTATACAGAAATGGTGAACAAAACGAATTTTGATGAGTGTGAAATCTCGGAATCGATAGGAGGAGTAATGATGACACCTACATGAGAGGCTGGGAACAATACTTCTAGGAACAAGGGGAAGAGGGACACCTATTTCCATGGTGCAAGTGAAAATCAGTATCCGACAGTGGGACTACAAAACCTTCCGCCATGACCCCAGAGCAAGGAAGGTTGTTTTCAATTTGGTTCATAAGACCAAATAAAGAGGGATTGTATGACACAACCATGAACATGTCACAATTGAAATTATATAGGGAATATATAGTGCTATTATAGGAATTCTTTGAGGTCTAGTGTGCGTGACATTTCCCAGGAATTGCAAGCATCGTATGCTTCGATTGGACAAGGACAGTAGAGTCACTCTTGTCACCAAAACAGAGCTAGCCATGGTGACTCTCGAAATACCATGACTCCTAAAACAGGGAAATCTCAGTAAGGAAACAAGTAGAACAGTGTAGCAATGAATAAATTGTTTGGAGCTAGGCAGATGATGGTTGATGATCAAGATGAACCATTTACAGTAAGTGGTACAATTATTTTGAATTCTACCTTTGTGAAAGTGTTGTTTGATACTAGTGTATCAAATTCATTCATTTCTTCTCGTGTTGTTGACTTTCTATATTTAAAACCTGAAATGATGCCTTCTGTTATGAAACTGAAAAATCCTCTTGGTGAAAGAGAATGTCAAGCCTTTATTGTAGATAATTCGTTATAACTATTGATGGATCTGAGTTAATATGAGGCTTCTCAATATTGAACAAGGATTTTTATGATGTAATACAAGGTATGGATTGGTTTAAAATGTTTAATGCTCACATTCACTGTTATAGGAGAACAGTTCATTTCACGACTGAGGAAAACATCGACCATCTCTTGAGAGGAGAGAGGATGGAAAATAAAGGTGAAAAGATACTTTTGGAACTACTGGTGGGAACATTCTCTTACTAATTAGCAGCATTGACTTTGGCATCAATGGAAGTGATCGAGAGAAATTATTTTCAAGATTTTTTGAATCAATTTACACATAACTTTCTCAAGGAATTATTAGGTTATCCACCTCTTAGTGAAGTGGATTTTATGATTGATCCCTTTCCAGGTACAAGTTCTATTTTCCATCTGTCTTAAAGGATGTAACCAACAGAGTTACTAGAATTGAATACATAGTTAGGGGAGATGGAAAGAAAAGGGTATATTCGACTAGGTTCTTCTCCATGGAAGCATGGGTTTTTTTTTGTAAAGATTGAAGATAGAACTCTTTGGTTGTGTGTTGATTATCATAATCATAACCATGTTACAATAAATAATAGATATCCACTTCCACTTATTGAGGATCTATTTGATCAATTAAGGGGAGCTCAGGTGTAATCCAAGGCTCAGATGTGATGATGATATCATCAATTGTGAGTTCATATGGAGAATATAACAAAGACACCTTTTATAAGTAGATATGGAAAGAAATAATATGTAGTCATGCCTTTAGGCTTAACAAATGCACCCGCGATCTTCATGGATTTGATGAATCAGATATTTCAACAATATATGGATTCTTTTGTTATGGTGTTTGTGGATGAAATTTTACTGTACTCAAAGACAAGGGCTGATCATTAGGTGCACTAGGAATCATTGTTAAAAATATAGAGAGATCATTATTTGTATGCCAAATTATCAACGTGTGATATTTGGATACAGGAAGTACATTTTCTTTGGCAATGCCATTTCTAATAAAGGAGATTCTATTGATCCTAAAAAGATAGAAGCTGTTATCTAGTGGAAACCACCTAATAATGTGTTCGAGATATGAAGGTTTCTTGGTCTAGCTAGTTACTACGGATGCTTTATGCATGATTTCTTACGACTAGATTAAAAAATGACAGCTCTAAAAATGAATAATTCCCCATTCCTATGGACAGAATAATGTCAAAAGTCATTCTGAGAACTGAAATTTCAGCTTACATCCACACCTATCCTGATCTTGCCAGAATTAGGACTACGGTATGTGATGTATTGTGATGCTTCAGGATCAGGGTTGGGTTGTGATCTCATGAAAAGAGATCATGTGGTTTCATATGGCTCAAGGAAGTTGAGGGTGCATTAGAATAAATACCCATCACATGATTTAGAGTTAGCTACAGTTGGCCATGTAATGAAAACATGAACACATTATCTATTTGGTGAGAAATTCACTGTGTTTACGGATCACAAAAGCATTAAACACATTTTCTCACCATGAGATTTTAATCTTAGGGAAAAGAGGGGGATAGAGTACCTCTAAATATTTGACTTTGACTTGATGTACACACTGAGGAAAGGAAATTCGGTGGTGGATGTATTGAGTAGAAAGTCATATTCTCAGTCGGTGAAAGATGCTTCAGATGAATGACATTTAAAGTAGGTCTTAGCCGACATGCATGTGGAATGTGAAGACCGAGGAAATGTTGCAATTTTCATTTTTAGCTACACTTGTTCCTGATATAGTAATGATGATAATTGAATCACAAACATCTGATGTAGAATATCAAGTTGTAAGATTATAACTCAATGGTGGGGAGACTATTAATGGATGGAAACATGATGGAGGTTTGTTTTTTTTTTGTTTCAGAGATCAGATGGTTGTACCTAGGGTTTGTCAGAAACAAATCCTTCATGCTTAACACCATTAAATATAGGTTGTACATCCAGGTACATAAAACATGTATAAGGCGTCGAAAGCGCAGTTTTGGTGGAGCGACATGAAATGAAAGGTGGCCTAGTTTGTCTCGCGGTGGTTAAATTGTCAGCATGTTAATGAAGAGAATTAGAGAGCAGCTGGTATGTTATAATCTTTTCCCATCTCAGTGTGAAAATGGAATCAAATAGAAATGTAATTTTTTACATGTCATCCAACAATGGGTCAGAAACAAAATTCCATTTGGGTGATAGTGTATCGTCTAACCAAGTCGGCCCATTTTGTCCCAATTCGTGAAACTCATTCAGTGGAAGATCATTCATAACTCAATATACGAGAAGTGGTGAAGAGGCATGGTGTACCAGTGTCTATAGTATCAGATTGAGATCTGAGATTCGCATCTCATTTCTGGAAATCTTTACAAGAAGCCCTCAAAACGCAGTTGACTATGAGCACGGTGTATCATCCTCAGACTGATGGGTTATCCGAGAGGACAATTCAATCATTGGATGAATTGTTGTGGGATTTTATAATGTATTTTGGTGGCTCATGAGATGATAATATAACCTTAGCTGAGTTCTAATACATTAACATCTATCAAGCATCGATATGCATGGCTCCGTTTGAAGCATTGTATGGGCGTCCTTACCGTTTTGCACTATTCTAGGAGGAAACAGGAGAAACATCACTTGTTGGGCCAAGCCTTTTCCAAAAAAATAGTAGAGAAGATCATGTCTATTAGAAAGAAGAAGGAGACGACTCAGTGTTCTCAGAAATATTATGCAGATCACCGTCGAAGACCGTTGTTGTTCATTGTTGGTGATCATGTCTTCTTGAGGATCTCCCCAAGGCATGGACATCGTTGTTTCAGGAAGCATGGTAAGTTATCTCTTATATAAATTAGCCCTTTTTAAATAATGGAACACATTGGATAGGTGGAATATCGGTTTCTAGTACCACAACTATCTAGTTCGGTGCATAATGTGTTCCATTTATCTCAGTTGATAAAGTATCTGCCTGATCCTGATCATGTTATCAGATTGGATCACGTTGACCTAGAAACGGACGCTTTGTTGATACATATCCTGGTACGGATTTTGGATAGGAAGGATAATTTCTTGCATGGAAAATCATTGGTCTAGTGCGGGTTTTGTGGCAGAAATTTCATATTCAGGAAGAGACATGGGAACGTGAGAAGGAAATCAAAGAGTAGTGTCTAGAACTCTTTTAGTTGGGTAAGGGTCTTCTACTTTCTGAGGACAGAAAGACCAATGGTGGAAAGAATTTACTACCCCCGGGATCTGGTTTGTAACATTTTCTTGATTTTTTTAATGGTTATAATGTTATGGGTGTTGAATGGGAGATCCAAGAGAACATTGAATGATGTTTTGAGGCAAATGGGAAGACACACAGACAGTGCACGTTTTGTGTAAACCATGCGGCAATAGTGTGTGTAGTTGTTCGTGGAGGCAGTAGTTTCCATATGGTCAGTGAATGATTTTTCGTACTTTACAGCCAAACCATGCGTGGAGGGTCTACTGATGCAGTGGCTAACTCATAGTTAGCGCACTGTTTGTCTAAACGTGGGAGCAAACCGTGCAGACACTTAATTGATATCCTATAAAGGTGGATATCACGCGTTTTTGCCTCTAAGTGGCTCATGTTTCTTCCTAAGCATACCTAAATCAGGATTTTGCTTCTCCAAAGGTCAGAGAAGGTTCTCCAATCGTTCTAGAGGTGATCCGAAAGCTTCTCTTGGAAAATCGAAGCCTGATTCTTGAGGTACATGATTGTTCTTCTTCATTCTTGATCGGTTTCATAGATCTACTTAGATCTACTTATCCTTTTCTAAATATTTAATATATCTATACCTTTTATGCGTAGATCTATGTTTTTGTATGCTTTCGTCTTGGTTTTGTTAGGACAAGAGATCTAAGGAGGGTTCCTGGAGAATCGACCCGGTTTTCTTGAGCATTCTTCGACCGTTGTGGTTTTTGTCGAATCCTTTGAGGTAAGAGGATTCTAGCTCGACCCCTTTTTCTATAATTGATTGGATTATATTAAAACTGGTTTATTTGAATGGATTTTATTCTAAAAAGCATGGAAAAAATATTCTTTAGTGATGATTTATGGTTTTGATGAAATTTTGACATCTTGGTGAATTGTTGTGAAAAGTGATTTGGCTTTTGGAATTTAAAATGTTTATTTTAAATTACGGATTTTCTGAAATTGTAAATGGTTTGATGAAAAATTGGTTTTCAATAAAAATGGTGTTTTATTGAAATGGTTTGAGATTGAAATGACATTGATGGTTTTGGTTTTCAATAAAAAAGGAGTTTTATTGAAATGGTTTGGAATTGAAATGGTTTTGATGGAAATGGTTTTCATTAATAAGGTGTTTTTATTGAAAGGGTGTTTTTTCCGGATCGTTGGGAAGATGTGGTGTGTGTTCATGTATCATGTTATAGGCTTGGATGGAATATGACCTCTTTCTCAGTTCCAAACTTTTAATGGCACATGGTAACCACTTTCACGAGGCTTGGTTGAAATATGACCTTGTTCTCGATGCCAAACGTGTAATGGAACATGGGGAACAATTACCTTGTGATGACTTGGTATATCAAAAAGTGACTGATCATGAGTATGGATCTATAATAACGAAGCATGCATAGTAGTTTTCAGGGGTTGGGAAATAGTCGGGTATGCCAAAAAGGGATGTTTGTCAAATGGTTCTAAAGCTTGTTTGGTTATTTTTTTTGGAAAAATAACATGTTGGAAAACTCATTTCAATTTCTTTTTTAATGGTTTCAGTAATAAGTGGTTTATTGAAACTTTTTTATTTTTTGTTGTGATCTTCTTTTGAGAAAATGTTTTATATAAACTATTTTTATATAAATGTTGCTAACTCTTCTATCTTAGTGGCATGAGTAGGGAAGTCATTGGGGGTAATCCTACTGAGTTTTATACTCACCCATGCTTTGGTTCATTGATGCTTTTGGAGATGTTATATTTCGGGACATATGAAAATGTGAGGAATCATATTTCTACTGGATCGTTGTGATTCTCGGGAGATGTTGTGGTGCTTTGAGCTTGTGGAGCATTAAGTCATGGTGTCTATTGAGAGTCGTGAGTTGTCTACTCACTATGAACTTTTTCTTGGTTTTCTCTTCCGATGTTGTGTACTTTGAGGTGGTTTTTCATTAATGAAGTTGTTTAGTTGTCATTATTTTGTTCAGGAATCATATAGTGAATTGTTGGTTATACTTGGTTGGTTAATGGGTTATTTCCTAAAGGGTAAATTGTCCCCCAACTTGAATATGAAAGACTTCCGTATTTATTTCCAGCATTTGGCATCATGGGGATATCTCTTAAGGTCTAGTAATGACTCGTTGTACTCTTAATTCAATGAGAATTGAAGGGTAATTATAAGTAATCAATCAAGAATTATAAAACATTATCTTTCCCCGATCACTAATTCCATTGATGCGGTCTTTCAAAGTTCCCAATATCATCATGAACGGTGTATGATATAACACTAAGTGGTCCACCAATAATGGTATCTATAACAAGTCATGTCTATGTACATAAGACGAATAAGTGTTCAATATATAAAAATAGTGTAAATGATTACTATATGTGATACTGTCCATAAAAATTAAGATCACTAAAAAGTAAAACATAAACATATGTTAAAATTATATATTTATTAAATATGAGTGATACCATCTATTATAACAACTGTAATCAAACACTCATACTATGGTTGTTTTTAAATCATGGTAAAAAATCCACTATGGCCTATGCTGATTATTCTAGTGTTAGACCTACTGGATGGATCCAGGTTATGAATGATTAAGGAATTACCTCTATTCCATGGTGAATTTCCATAGAAATATCAGTAATGACTTGGGTGGATCCTAATGAGCAAGTCCATATAGAATGTCCATGTTGGTTTAAGGAAGGAAAATCCAAGGAGTATAAGTGTCCTTGGCATCCAATGTAATCCAAATCCATAGAGTATAAATTTCATTGGAATCCAATATAATTCAAATTCAGGACCTCAATGGATGGATACAAGTAATATAAATGAATACGGTATCTAGTATAATCATATGTCAGACCCTCAAGGGTCATATCTAAGTAGAATAATTGAGCATGGAATCCATATTAATATTAACCATTGCAATAACCCTTTTAATAATCTTATAAAATGTATGAGTTCATCCAACCAATTAAAAATATCCATTTAAACCAATTAACCATTTTAACATAATGTAATAACATAAAGATGATTCATAAACCATATCAGAATGATACATTTATGTCATTAAGGACCCCACTAAGATGGAGAGCTCACACACACCTAACTAGGTGGTAAATCATCGTGAATAATAAAAAAACACCTCTCAGCTGGACCGATTTTATTTTTCAATACACTAATCATAACGTAGTAAAAATTTGAAAACCTATTATGGTTAAAAAATTTAAGAAATGAATTTAATTAACTTAGGTGGAACACTTAAATGGTCATTCATGTGTGATTACAAAAACATGAAATAAACAAGTTGACATTACATGAAAAGTTATAGAAGACCATATTAATTCCTTCGGTAGAATAGTTGTACAATATCATCTTCTAACTATACATAAATTGGATGAAAATAGAATAACTGATGAATGAACTAAAATTGGATCTTAAGATCCAATCCCAAAATAACTCCATCGAGGAAGAGAGAAATAATGAAAGGTGAAATTTTAATAGATATCTTAAATAGAACATCTAATGAGACAAATAGTGTGAGAAAAATGTTTAGATTAGGGATATATCATATATACTAGGTCAAGACTACATTAGATAGATCCTTGTTGTACATCTTGTAAATGATAGAAAGGGGTAAATTTTATTGAAAAAGAGATCGTGGGACTTATTTTATAGAAATAAAAAATGATAACAATCTGTATGTAATACTTACACATGATTTAATGTTAAGGTACTCACATCCATGGTAAAAACCATTACACAATGTGAAATGTTCTAGTTGGACCAATAAATTTCATGTGTTTCACACAAGTCGGGTATTTTAAATACATGTAGTGTATTTTCCTTAAATAAAAGTATAATCCCCCATATTACATCTTCCAAAAAACACAATAATCAGCCTAAAGGCACAACTTCTAGGTCTACTCCTAAAATTTAACATAACAAAGATTTTAATCCCAAAATAAAAGGATCCATACCTCAATAAAAACCATTGTTATTGAAATTACACATACTTAGAAAACTCATACCTATGTTTCTCTTCTGAGGGTGGTGAACCATCTGAAAAGAGCTCTAGACACTGGTCACATGCATCTTGCTCTATCTTCAATGTCTCATCATGAAACTTACTATGCATCCATTCATCCAAACTATAGAAATGTATATAAGAGCATTCATGCTCCAATCAATAAGACAAATAGGATGATCCGTGAATGATGCATTGACATGTAACTCATCCACATCTAGATGAGGAGTACGGGATGGGTCTGAATGATAATGATGTATCCCAGATACATTGAAAAATTTAGGCATGACTTTGTACCTTTGAGGTAATAGAAAATGGTATTATATAATCCCAACCATCTCTGAAATCCCTAAAGGCCCAACATATCATTGAGTAATCTTAACCTTTCCCAAAATATTTTAATTACGCACCCTAAGAGAGATATTTAAAAATAATTGACCCCCAACTTCTATCTCTAGAATTAGTTGATGGTGATCGGTGAAGGATTAATTTCTAGAATAAGCACTATCCATCCATTTTTTCATCAACTAGACCTTCTCCAGTGTCTCTTGTCGAGACAATGTCCATGAAGCACTACCACACATGCCTATAACAAGTTTTCCATAATGTGCTATCATAAAAATTTCTATAAGGTTCCATATTTATATTCACATAATATATTTTGTTTTAATGTAATTCGAACATGGGTATATGCCTCCCCCATGTTCCTGCAAAATTTAGGACACTTATTGTGAGAATTTCCTCTGAAACCTGTATGCAAAACATCGACTAGCCATTAGTCTGAGGGTGGTACGATGTGCTCAAAATAAATCAGTACCTAATTCCCTATGTTATATTGTCCAAAATTGAGATCTAAACAAGGAATCCTTATCTGGTACAATGGTTTGCAGAAGCCTATGAAGGTGCCTTATCTGACAAATATAATGTATCACAATCTCATCTAACAATAAGCTCTTTGTAGTTGGTATTAAATGTGAGACCTTCATGAGACTATCCATAAAAACCAATACAACATCACTACCTATGGGTGACCTCAATAACCTGATCATACAATCAATCATAACAACATTAAATTTCTACACAACAATGGGATTCGTCAATAGTAGACAAGACAGTCGCTGGAGTTCCACCTTCACCTCCCGATATGTGGATCACCTAGTGAAAAATCCTGTTACCTCTCATTTCATACACGGAAAGTAATACTGGAGGCATAAATATTGGTACTTTTTGGGGATGTATGACTATAATACCAAAACTAAGGTATAAAACACTCTCATAAACTTCCCACTTCATGTCTTCAAGAAACCAGACGTGACCAATAACATATATAATTTCAACCACGATAATGGTCTATCTAGGAGGGGGTCCTCACCTTCCATACTCCCCCATAGGAGTGGGCCCTCATAATTTGAAAACTTTCTCATCCTCTCCCAATTTAAAAGAGAGGATGTAACTTCTATGGACTATAAAAAATATTTTATGTGACTATCTTTCACGTCCACATGAATCTCATAGAACAAATCCATCGGCATCAGTTCACTACCGGCTTCCTTAAATGCCTGCTTCTGAGACCTAATAATCAACACATTAGAAAAATAATTCCTCCTTCCGAGAATATATGAAAGCTCAAATTTAACATAAAATATGTATTAAACCCACCTTTGTTTCCATATATTCAAGTAATACTATGAAAATATGTACGTATGTATTTTTTGGTCCATGTACCAAAAAATGCTCTCCCTTTAAATAATGTCTCCAATTATGTATGAAAACATAAATAGAAGATATCATAGGATCTTGGGTCAATAATTCCATCTATTGTGGGATCAACTAAGGAGACCCATACACCACTGATCGATCCTCCTTCATTATAATTTTTCATATGTGGATACCTAATGCATCATAATATAAGGTAATTCATTATAGCTGATCGAATAGAAACTGGTTATGAGCTATGGTCAGCCCCCTTTTAGCTTCTGAAAGGAAATCTCATATGTATCTTACCAAATAAACATCACACTCATCTTATTCAAGCCCATAAAAGGTGATTCCAAGCACAAGAAACCTTTATGAGACACATGTAGTAACTAGCTTACCCCATTAAACATTGTATTTCAATTTCATTCGTGGTATTCTCCTAGTAAACTACAACATTAACCTTCTTTGGGTCAAACGAAACTCCTCTATCTGAGAAAATATGACCATGAATTGAATTTTATTAATATTGAATAATCCCTTTATAATATTAGAATAAAAACTATTCTATCACAGTGTATTCCATAGGATTTAATGGTATTTGGCATGATCCTGTTTATTTTGGTGATACAGAAATACGTTATCAACACAAATAGCCACATATGAATCCAGATAAGGATGTAAAACATTGTCAATCCATGCCATGAAAACTACAAGAGTGTTCGTGAGACCGAACAACAAAACTATACACTCATATAACCCATATCTTCTACAAAAAACCATATGATGAATGTATGCAGTTTGAAGATGAACATGATGACAATGTTACTTCAAATCAGTTGTTGCGAAAAAGTGATCTCCATTGAGCTAGTCTAAGATGTCATCGATACGGGGTGAAGGCTAATAAATCATCACCACCAAGTGGTTCAATTTTCAGTAATTCATATAAGGCCAATGGATACACCCCTAATTTTGGAAAACAAATCAATAACACCACAAATACATATTGGGTGGTATAAATCCATTTTATTTATTTGTACTATAACCATCCATTGAGCTTCGATAGATCAATTTTAGTCATGTGGTAGGGAGGAATGGATAGTCATAGACCTCTTATAACTAGCTCTAATGAGAACTCCATATGTATCTAAGGGTTAAACTATCTAATTCAATAAAAAATAAATATTTCAAATGATATAATAATGAAGTAAATTCAGCATTCTGTATGCCCGGATAACCTATATAATGGAAGACAGTCGTAGTTATCAAAACACTCTGCCCACAATGTTGTGGATTAACAATACCTACCTAGGAATCCCATTCACCCTTGGAAATATAAACCCCACCCTCATGTGATTTGAATATCAATATTTAGTGATATAAATAAAACGGTTCATGACAATAATCATACCAATACATTTAGAGTATGACATTATTGACTATCATCGTATGCATAAGGAGAACAATCATGATAAGACACCAACTAATATAAAGGGGTAACTCCCTACACTAGAATTTTTTTGATCAAATATTCAATACTGTATTGTGTTTCAAAATTCTATTTGAAAACAAAACATCGAGGCCCAGATTTTCAAAAATTGTCTAAAATAAGAATTAATTTTATGCACTGCCATCAAAAATGGAAAGAACTATATTAGAAGTTAATAATAATGTATTGGTCACTATAGATGATCTTATTCTCTATTCCTTGTGTATAAGAACTACTCAAAAATTTTAATTGTAAATGTGGCCCAGAGAAATATTCTGACTACACTGAAGAATCTCACTCTACATCCGTGGTGAAACTAGAGTCAGGATCCCTTGTCCACAATCACCACATTTACTTGAATGACTGGTAGTTCACTATCTCCTAGCCTGATGTGAATCTATGAATCCCACTCCAAAAACTAGAGTCATAGATGACCCACTCTTAGAAACTATGGGATGAAAGGACCAGTATAAATAATATATATGTTCAATCATAATGAATGCTTGACACTTGACTAGGTATCCCTCAAACTAGCTCCTCATTTGTCCCCACATTTGACACTAATGATAAATTATGAACTACCGACACTCACACCTAGGATAGTATTTCCCACTTAAGAATCCTCAAAATGTCACATCCTTCCACAATTCCTAAAACCATTGGGCCAACATGATGCACTACCCTGCTCTAGGCCTCAATATTTCCTCAAATTTCATAAAATAATAAGCACCTATTTCACAATTTCAATAATACCGTTCAATAAAAAACATAATAATTTATAACCAAGTGACATTATTTAGACCATAATTATAAAATATTTCCCTAAATGTATCATTAGTCTGATACACTGGTGAATAGAACTGAATCTCTCTAAAAATGAATACTTCATAACAGTCATCTCAACATACTCTATTAAGATAAACTCAATGGCCCATTTATCTCTCATAGTATTAGGAATGAATTATTCATAAACAATTGAATGGTGATGCATCTAAAACATGTTATAAATCATGACTTTTCCTTCATCCATGACCCTATTCATCATTACATCCTGTGAAAACATTTCAAAACATGGGATGAGCATAAAAATTTCAATAAGGGTTATAAAATAATCAATGAAAACATGAGTTCATTGATACATACAAAACATAAAGTCTTTTACATACCTCATGAAAACATAAGATTTATGAATAACACATAGAAATCATTAATCATTAAGGTATCTTTTGGAATCCATAACATACTTACAATGTGTCTATCACAACTACATATGGAGTTACTTTGGAATACACATCACAGAATATTCCCTAAATCTATTAGGAGAAACATTCACATTTACCATCGTCATGTTACCCAATGCATTGAAGAGCTATCATGGGCTCACCCGCCCGAGGATTATCACGGAACCACCCGTATATGTATATAATTCTCAAGAACCATAACATGATCATAACACATAACATAAGCATAATGTAAAGATATCATTTTCTCATTGAAATAAAAAAATATCATTTCAAGATATTGAAATAATAAATCCACTCTAAAAAATAATTTTCAATACCAAAATACGTAAAAACTATATATGGTATTTATTTTTCCTCTGAAAAACGTTTTGGCTTGTAAGGAAGCCAATGATCAAATAATACTCACAGCGGCGGAAAGATCGTTGTCACCGCTTAGGTAAAAAAACATTCCTTTTTTTCATTTAGTAAAAATATTAGTATAAAAATATTTCCTTTTAATGAAATAAAATGTAAAAGCGGTTTATACACCTTATAAAACAAATTCAAGTATAAAACTAAATATGCCTCAATGAAAGGATATTGAGACGAAGTCCCATACCTCGTGTTAGACTTGACTCCTTCGTTGTTTAATCTCCAGAATAATAAACATAAGTTTATATCATCATGCATAAAAACCTTTTTCAATTTTATTAGTCCTTTTATATCAATTGTTACCATGTTATAAATATTATGTAATAATTTAAGTTAATAATGGTCATTTTATCGATATTTGGTACTTGATTCAAAAATGAACAACTTATACATACAAGTTTTCAATGTGGTCAATTGTCCATTATATCCATAATGATATTCATTTTTTAGATATCATATATATCATATATATCCAATATATATATATATATATATATTTATATATGTAAATATCATTTGGAGGTAAGAAATTAAATGCACCATTCATGGAGACGGTAAGTGGTACATACTCATAAACACTAATTTCATTTCTATTTCTTATTTTAATGGAGTTAAAACACAATGATACATATGTATTTTATAATTACAGTATAATATCATATATAATATCATTAACTCCATCCTTTATACTTCCCATATATGGCATTAACGAGTCATATCACTTTTAAGGGGTCGTAGTCCACACTTCCTCAAATGAAATTATCATGTTTACACATAATGGAAACCAAAAAGGTATGCTATAAAAAAATAGAGAAGTATAAAGAAAACATAAAAATAATATATATAATATATAAATACAGTTCCATATTAATGGCCACCATGAGAGGCGGTAGGAGATAATTGAACAATCATTGATTCGTGAGGCGTTAGTTTTCCATCCACAGAAACATTATGTTCTTTGACCATTAGATGATGGTGTGTGTCAGTGTAGTTCAAATAATCATCATAAAAACATCCTAATATATTGAGGATAATGGTGTAGTTACAAAATAATGGAATAAAAAGAGTTTAGTGGAAGGATAATTAAAATAAATGAAGACAATCTAAAAGATATAGTTAATTTTACTTTGGGTATCTCCCTTTGGTTTGAACCAAACAACTCCTTGAAGTTTCTTATGCCTAAGGCAAGGCTTCTATGAGGAGGATATGGATTTATTTAGCTTAATTTGGTAGAGTTTGGACAAGACAAAATTCTTTAGAGGTGGGAGGAATTGGTTAGACGTGGTCTCATTTTATAAGGGGGGGGAGGGGTTCTTTTGGAAAGTGTGATAATATTTTTTTATTATATAATGATATTCAGTTTCTAAGGGTCCAAAAATTATTAATGTTGATGATAAGATGAATCATGGTCAAAATAATATCATCCAAAAAAATTGATAGGTTGTGGATGTTATTTTAATATTTATAATCTTTTTTATTTAAATCTATTATTAATGAGGTAAACATTTTATCATTATTGTTCCATAAATATTTTAATTTATTATTTGACTAAAAATTATAAAAAAAATACCATGATGTAGGAAATATTGTTATATTTCCAATGAATATGTATAGTAAAAAATATATATTATATAACACTATGTAAAAATTTATTTACAAAGAGATATTTGTTTGTGTAATTTTTGTCTTTACTTTAAATTAATTAATCTAATGTGTCATTATCTTCAATAGGTTTTTACATAGGGTCCCAAAAATAGACCCAAATATGACCATGGTCGGCCATTACTCATTAAATAAAGTATGGACATGTTTTTAGGTAATTTTGAATTATTATAATTTTCTTTTTACCTTGAATTCTCTTATTTACCTTTAACCGCGGTAAATAAAAGTTAAAAGTTACTATTCATCAAAAATTAATTTTGACCTATAGAACTAAATTTTACATCTTAATAATAACCATGTATGTTGGAATTTAGAAATTCAATTCACAGAAGTGGTAAAATTTTATTTAAATGAAATACTTTTTTAACTACTACTAAGTGGTTTCACTATTACTCAAAAATTGAGGTTTTTCAAAAAAAAATACCAAATATTCATGCTAAGATGTATTTGATATTCCGAATCCAAAAATGATTTTTATTTTTCAAAATTAGAAACATAGAAGTGGAATTAACTAATTTTAAAAATAATTCCCGTATCAAAACAAATAGCATGTTTTTAAAAAACAATAACTATCAAAAGATTGATACTTGTTTATGTTCAATTTCAAAGTGAAATTAATTACAATGCCCCCAATTGGATTAAATGGTAAAAATATATTTTAATTTCACTTTAAAACCATTCAAATAGACAACCTTTCTACATAAATAATTTATATTAAAAATCAGTTTTGAATTACAATACAATATTTTCATGAATCATTAAAAAAAGTTACTTTATCAGAATAATTCAAAAAAATTAATCAAAGTAAATTTTTTTCCCCATTATAAAGAAGGATTCGATTTGGTCAATTAGAATATATTAATTTCAAAAATACCATATTTAACGAGGGTCCTTCATTAAAAGGCCATAAATCGACATTTTTAATGTAAATTGTGCTTAAAATTAGATTCATTCAAATTTTATGCCTATAACTTTTTTATTGGATAAATATAAATACATTTAACAAACATTTATATTCATATTTTAGTTAGTTCTTTTCATTCCCACTAACACACCATTTAGGAGTTATCTATAATTTAAAATAATAATATTATATTATTATTGTGCAATGTATGATTTCAATGAAACGCTGTTGTTGCTTATCGGGTATGCTATCGAACATAGAGATCCCTTTAAAGTAAAATTAATATTTCATTCTCAAATATTAATAAATATTAAATATGTATTATTCTTTATTTACCAGAGATGCTACATAAATAATAGGGAACTCTCTCAAAGTTTTCCATCAACGCCCATTTTTGTAATAATTGGATGTGCAAGAAGTGGAACTAATGGAGGATTTTCTAGAGGCTCAGGGCCCATCGTATCCAAATAATGTTTATTAACTCCCTCCAAGAATATGGTAGAGGATATAGTGTTGTCATATATCTAAAATTTTTGAGCACACACCTCAAAATATTTTTGGTAATGACAGGATTACATACCTAAACATAGGAATGGTATAATAACTTATATAACAATGATACACCCCAATTCCTACTCCTAAATAGTGGATTGGGTAATAGGAACTATCTTAAAGAACATCAGATACACTACCTAATTGGAACTAGTAATGGCTGGTCTAGGTCAAGCATGCTATTTACATGGTTCCCAATATATGGAATATATATTTCAATTTAGAGAGGAAAACCCTATATATTTCAATTGTAATGTATAAATAATAGAAGAATTTCTATATCAAATTTCGTAATAAATTTTCATCATTCTCATTAATATAATAAGTCAATTTAATTGGTTGAATTATGTATATAAACATTTCCAATTTATAAGTTCAAATAAAACTCATGTAAATTAAAGTATGGTATCCATTTAAACATGAACATATCATGTCACAACACATGAGACCAATTGTCCCAGAATCAATGTGAAATAATTGACATCATAAGTTTTATCTTATAGCCTATATAAGAAATATCGGTTAATTTTAACATAAACTATTTATGTACCAATTATGTTTCCCAATACCGAGAAAATAATTTCATTGAATACAATATTAATCATACAAGGAACATATAATATTTTAATTTATTCAATAAATTAATCCTATATATAATGACATAATTAATTTTATATTAATCATAACATGTGCCTAATTTATTTCATGATATGGGATTCCCTCAAATCATCAGGCCAAGGATAAAAATATGTAATCATATTAAACATCCAACCCAATGCGTGTCAATAAATGGGGAAGTAAAATGAACTGTAACAATAATACTTCGAAAAACAATTCGTTATTCCATGATAATTGGTAATGACCCCAAATGTGCATCAAAAACTCATACGAATAATTTATAGCCATGTTATGATTCATTATAAATCTCATTTATATTTTCTCAAAATTTGATGGAATTAAAAGAAGTTCCTTTGATCCCACGTTGTAAAGTCCTAACCTGAGATCACCTAAATAGTGCCTAGAGCCTATGTGTCACATGGGCTTAACCATGCCTCCCCATACACTCGATCCTACAGAAAATAAGTGATAATCCAATGTGATATAATTGGAATACTATACCCTCCTAATCAAAGTAACATTGAGGTATCATACATTAGTAAATAAGAGGAATAATAATATAAATCATGAAAAATATGACATCTAGTTAAAGTTAATAATGATAATATTCAGATGTAGTGTTATATACAATATGATGAACCTTTCATGTCTCTATACACGGTGGTTGGTATAACATTGTCAAATACATCAAGTACAATACATTTATCAAAATTACCAAAGATCAAAAATAAATATCTCCATATTGAATCACTTGAATAACTCGTTCATGTAATACCCTACTGCTAAGAATAATCTACCAACCATCGTAATGAGTGTTCTTCTATGTTACCTGACTACATAATAGGTTTCGGTTTGAGTACCTGAAAATAGTCCAAATTGAGTGTGAGATTAAACTCATTAGGCCACCAGTAATAGATTTTACATCCATTATTGTCTATTAATATAAGCTAAATTATTATTCAGTACATAAAAACAAGGTATATTATATTCATTTTTTATAAAATCTCTCCAACCAATTATATATTTAAAAAAATCCCTAAACACAATCTAACTAGGTTGTATGATAAAACATGGGTGATACTATCTTGTGAAAAAACTGTAATATAACAAAAAAACTACTGCTATTTATAAATCAAGGTAAAATATCTGTTATAACTGATTCCAAGTAATATAGTGTCATACCTATGAATTCCAGATCCAATGTATTAATCACAGTGTTACCCATTGATTCTATGGATCATATCTATAGAAAACATGGTAATGAATTGGCTGGAACACATAGAGCATGTTTTAGGATCATGTTTGAGGTAGTCCATGTAAGCTAAATCAATATAGTATAATTGCCATTGGCATCCAAAGTAATCATGATCCATGGGGAAGAATGGTCCATGGAATCAAATATAATCTAAATTTATTCCCTCAAGGGAAGGATATAATGATTATAAATATCCATGGTGTCCAATATAATAAAAATTTATACCCTCCAGGGACCAATCCCTAGAGTTAAAATTTCCATGGAAACTATATTAATGATAACCATTTAATTAACCCATTTCACAATCATATACAAGCCATGAGTTTATCCAACTCATTACACAATTATATTTAAACTATTTATCCATTTTAACATCATGTAATATAATGGAAAATGAGGCATAAACACTCTCCAAAAGTATCATTTAATTCATTATTCCCCCCCCCCACTACGATGGAGATCTCACACAAACAAAAAAGTGGTAAATCATTGAGAAGATACATAAAAACACCACATAGGTGGTCCACATTGAGATGTAGAACATACAATATTATATTGGTACTAATTTGGAAACCTATCAAGGTTACCAAAATTTAGGAATTGATTTTAAATAATTTAGCATTAGAACCTGAAAGGTATGACAATTCTCACAATAATAACTACATATAAACCAACTAGAAATCATGGTAAATATTTTAGACCGCCTATGTTATGAACATTGTAGAACTATTTTCCATTGTCGGTGCCTAACTCCACCTAAATTAGGAGAAAATTGATGAATAGATGAATGATTTTAAAGGACGATATAATAGAAATAAAAAATAACTCCATCAAGAAGTAGACAAATGGTTATTGTCACAACAGAAATAATTAACACAGAGAAAACATCCATTGAGACAAATAGGGAGGGAAATAGAGTCCTAATCTGAGTGATATATCAACACCTATGTTCTGATTCCTTGTAATGATCATCAATGAACTTCTCATGCGTGATTGAAAAAGGTTGGTTAGATTGGAAAAAAATGGGACCCTAAATATTATTTTAAATTCCATAAACATGGAGATTAGATAATGTGTATGATTTATATACCTTGTAATTTTATGGTTCTCAACTACATGGAAAAATCCATTACATGTCATGAATGGTTCTTTCCAGACCCACACACATTGCATATTGAAAAAATGTTGTGTATATGGCATGGAACAACCCTTAAAATCCCTTTTTTCCTTCTCTCCAAAAACATACCAACCAACCTAAAGGATAAAATTCAAGTTCTATAACAATTTAAATTAACATAGAGTTTAATAAAATTTAATAGGATATGTACACCAATGTAGAACCTGATATCGTACAAAAAATTAGTATTTTAATTAGTAAATTATTTCATTATCTATTGGACAAAATTTAAAATTTTTAATTTCCTTTGAATAAAATATTTTAGTAGTTGCATATGGATCCAATTCCCTATATAATAAAAACATCTAAATTAATTATATAGTGCCTTAGTAATTGAAAATTAATCATAGGTCATTTAGTATAAAACCTTCATTATCATCGTATATCAAACTCGGTAACATATTTTCATTATCTATTGTGGTCTCCGTATAAGGAAACACTATTCTGAAATATATATATGTATATATATGGATTTTCCCTTAATAAATTAGAAAATTATAATACATATATAATTAATAATTATAATTAATTTCTGTAGTTATCATCTTATATTCCCCATGATTTTTTTATAAACATCGGTAATTATATCCACATTAATTTTTCCATCCTTTTTTACTAATAAAAAACTATAATTTGATGTTTCTGATGTGGGAAAACATTAACATTCCAGCCATAATTGATTCAAATATGTAAATCCCTAATTTCACTTTAATATTAAAACTAAATAATATTTTATAGATCATATTTCTAATTATCCATAAATCGGTTGAAGATTGTAGTTATACATTTCATTTATCTCATTTACTTGATTTAATATAATCCATTAAAAATCATCAAATATATATGTTTTTTCCTATTAAAATTTGTTATGTTACAATTACATGTATTAAAAGATATATTTACTTCATTTTGAAAATTTATAACCAATTATAAAAACTCCGGTAAATTTCATTAACAACATATGAATCATTCCCCATTCAAAAATTCGATGACATGTTGATTTATCTATGCTTCAGTTTACATAATCATTCATCGGGATCCAAAATGTCATCTAGAATCATGGTTTATAAACATTATCAGTGTAATAATATTAATTTCAATAAATATATATATATATATATATAATTCACCTCAATTTGATTTTTCCACCAATAAACCAAAATCATGTAAATATAAATCAATTTTTCCAATTCAATGTTTAAATGGTTACCATAGGTATATAAGCACATAGATAACTCATTTAAATATATCTAGATCATAGATATACTGTTGAGAAATATTATTCCCCTCATATTTTTTCAAACAAGGAAATAATAAAGGGAAAAGGGTACTTTTTGTTGGTCATGATTTAGTAATGTTAATAATAAACAATTACATGTGTTCTTAAATTATAATTATTATAAAAGTAATGTACATCCCCTAAGATATAAACTTGATTGTATTAAAACCTTTTAATATATAAGGACATGTCCTTAAAATTTAAATAATATTCAATTTAATGTATAATTCACATTGAGGATCTTTTTAGGTTTAGAGTTTTAGAGAATTAAAAGATAACTATTACATCTCAAAAGATTACAAGGTAGATACTTCTACACAATTTCCATTATTTCCATAAAATAAAAATCTCTTGAAAAAAAAGAGTCATGTCTAGTTCCATGTTTTAGAGAGAAAGACTTTTCCTTGATCCTATCCTTGACCATATTTATCTTTAAGTCTTGTGAAAATATTTCAAAACATGGGATGAGCATAAAAAGCTAAGTATGGGTTATAAAACAAAGATTGAAAACATTTGGTCATAAATACATATAAAACATGAACCCTTTAACTGAACTCATGAAATCATAAGATTTATGAAAGACACATAGAAATAATAAATCATAAAGGTAACTTGTGGCATCCATATCATACATACATTGTTTCTATCACTGATACATAGAGAGTTACTTTGGAATACCAATCACAGTATAATCCCTAAAATCTCTTAGGAGAAACATTTACATTTAACATCGTCACTTTACCCAATTAATTAGAGAGATACCTCGGGATCACCCACCCTACGTTTATCACGAAACCACCCGTATATGTAAATAATTCCCAAGAACCATAACATGATCATAACACATAAAAAAGAATAAAGGAAAGAAAAGATTTCAACATTGCAATAAAAAATATCATTTCAAGATATTGAAATAATAAATCCATTTTAAAAATCATTTTCAATACAAAAATACATAAAAAGTGTATATGGTATTTATTTTTCCTTTTAAAAATAGTACAACTAGTTAAGCTAGCCAAAGATCAAATAATACTCATGGAGACGGAAAGGTTGTTGTCACCGCTTACGTTAAAAAAAACATTCCTTTTTTCGTTTTGTAAAATACATCTTATAAAAAGATTCCCTTTTAATAAATTGAAAATTCAAAGGGGTTTGTACAACATATAAAATAAAATCATGTATAAAACTAAAAATGCCTTAATGAAAGGAGATTGAGACAGAGTCCCTTACCTCATGTCCGACTTGACTCGATGATTCTTTAATCAATTGAATAATAAAATAAAGTTAATTTCTACTTTCTTAAGAACATTTTTTAAGATTATTATTCCTTTTATATCACCTATTACCATGTTATATACATTATGAAATAATTTAAGTTAATAACGTTCATTTTTTCGATATTTTTTACTAGAGTAAAAAATGGACTTCTTATAATTACATGTTGTTCATGTGTCAAAGGATCATTATATCAAGAATGAAATTAATTATTTTGGTATCATATATAACATATATATCCATCATATATATGTATTTATAATATTACATTACATTTAGAGGTTAGAAATGAAATGCACCGTTCAGGAAGACGGTAAGTCGTACGTACGCATGAACGCTACATTAATTTATATTTGATATTTTAATGGAATTAAAAAATAATGATACATATATATATTATAATTCCTATATAATATAATTAACTCTATCCTTTATACATTCCACATAAGGCATTAACGAATCACATCACTTTGAAGGGGTTGTATTCCGCACTTCCACAAATTAGATTATTGTATTTACCCACTATGGAAAACATAA
The DNA here is from genome assembly GCA_963277665.1 of Viscum album. Classification (NCBI taxonomy): domain Eukaryota; kingdom Viridiplantae; phylum Streptophyta; class Magnoliopsida; order Santalales; family Viscaceae; genus Viscum; species Viscum album. The sequence continues at coordinate 878,772,795 of OY728129.1, read as the reverse complement.
AGTTTTGATATATTTGAGAAGTGTAGAAGAATAATGAAATCATAAAAATAATATATATCATATATAAATACATTTCCATCACAATGGCCACCATGATAGGCCGTAAGATGTAATTGAACAATCATCATTTCGTGAGGCGTTAGTTTTCCATCCACAAAAACATTATGTTCTTCATCCATTAGATGGAGGTGTGTGTATGTGTTGTTAGAATACAACTCATAACAACATCCTTGTATATTGAGGATACTTGTGTTGTTACAAAAGGAAGGAATAAACATATATTAGGGGTTGGAGAAGTAAAATAAAAGGAAAAAATTTAAGAGAAACTATGGCCTTTAATTTGAGTAACTCTCTTTTGTTTGAAACAAAAGGCTTCTTGAAGTGCCTTCTACCTATGTTAAGGATTATATTAGTAGGAGAGGAAAGTAGATAGGTTAATTGGGTAGTGTTTGTAATAGCCAAATGGCCTGATAGGTGTGTGGAATTGGATAGAAAATGTCTCCGTTTATAAGGGGTGGGGGAGGGGCTCTTTAGGAACGTGTGAAAATATTATTTTATAATATAATGATATTCAGTTATTAATGGTCCAAAAATCATTAAGGTCAAAGATAAGATGACTAATTTTCGAAATAAAATCATCCCATCAGAATTGGACATGTTTTGGATAATATTTTAATCATTATAATCTTATTTATTTAAATCATTTATTAATGAGGTAAATGCTGAATCATTATTATGTCATAAATAATATAATTTATTCGATGCCTTAAAATTATAAAAAAATTATATCATGTATAAAATATTCTTATCCTTCCAAATAATATTTATAGTTAGAAATAGTACTTCTATAACACCATATAAATTAATTACTAAACGATTTTTGTTAATGTCAGTTTTGTCTTCACATTAAATTAATTAATCTAAAATGTCATTATCACTCCCAATTGGCTCAATGGGGTCCTAAAATCGACCCAAATATTCCCATGGTCGAAATTACTCAACCAATAATGTTAGAAAAAGTGTTAGGGAAATTTTGAATTATTAAAATATTCTTTTAACATTGAATTACTTTATTTACCTTTAACCTCCGCAAAAAAAGTCAAAACTTACTATTCACCAAAAATTATTTTCATCTTAATGAACAAAATTTTTCTTCTTGATAACAACCATGTATTTCAAATTTTTGATATTCAATTCAAATAAGTCGACAAATTTCATTTAAATGAATAGTCTGGGTTTTTAACTACCACTAAATGTTTTCACTATTCATCAAAAAAATGATGTTTTTCAGAAAATTACCGAAACTTTTGCAAAAGATATATTTGATATTATGAATTAAAAAATGATGTCTATTTTTCCAAATTAAAAACATATAAGTGAAAATAATTAATTTTAAAATTAATTCCCATTATAAAAAAAATTGCATAATTTTAAGAAACAATAACTATCAAAAGATTGATACTTGTTTATGTCTAATTTCAAAGTGAAATTAATGCCAATAACCAACATTGGATTAAATGGTAAAAATATATTTTAATTTCAATTTAAAAACAATTAACAAGATAATCTAACAATATAAATATATTATATTAAAAAGAACTTTTGAATTAAAATACAATTTTTCTCACTATTCATTAAAAATGAACTTTATCAGAAAAAATCCAAAAAATTGCACAAAGAAAATTTTGATGTCCCCATTATAAAGAAGGATTTTATTTGGTAATATAGAATATATTAAAGTGACCAAATCTATATTTAAAGAGGGTTCTCCATTAAAAGGCGGTAAATCCTCCTTTTAATGTAAATTATGCTTAAAAATTAGATTCATTCATATTTTAAGCCTCTAAAATTTTATTGGATAAATGTAAATACATTTAACAATCATGTATAATCATATTATAGTTAATTCTGTTCATTCCAGCCAATACAATCGCTAAGAGTTAAATACCATTTAAAATAATAATATTATATTTTTAGTGTGCAATGTATGATTCCAATGAAACCCATTGTTGCGTATTATGTACATTATCGAACATAGAAACCCCTTTAAAGTAAAATTATTATTTAATTCAATAATATTAATAAATAATAAAATATCTTATTTTTCATTTACCTTGGATGTTACATCCTTCCCCCCTTTTGGAAATATCATCCTCAAAATTTTTATTCACTTATCAAAATATGTGGGGTTATTTTTCCGTCATAGCATTTTTAGATTCCCACGTTGCCTCCTCAACCATATGGTTTTTCCAAAAAACCATTACCGGGTAAATTAACTTATTCTGCTACACCTACTCTCTAAGGTCAATAATCAAGACTGGTTGTTCTTCATAAGAGAGATTATCTTCCAACTGAACTACCTCTAGGCTCAAAACATGAGATGGATCTAACATATACCTTCTCAACATCGAAACATGAAAAACATTGTGTACCTGGGATAAACATGAAGGTAAAGCCACTCTATACGCAACTCGTCCAACTTTTTCCAGGATTTCATAAGGTCCAATGAACCCCGGACTCAACTATCCTTTCTTACCGAAACATATCACACTTTTTCCTAGAGAAACTTTGAGAAAAACCCAATCACATACCTCAAAAGATTGATCCTTCCTCCAGTTATCATCATAACTTTTCTTCCTGCTCTAAGATGTTCTCATGTTCTTCGGAATCAAATGAAATTTTTCTACAATCTCTTCTACCAATTTTGGTCCCATCAGCTTCCTTTCCACTACATCATCCCAAAAAGATGGAGTCCCACAACGCTTTCCATATTATGCCTCAAATGGAGCCATCTGTATACTAGAGTGAAAGATGTTAATATAAGAAAATTCAACCAAAAAAAGTTGTTGGTCCCAACTTCCCTAATAATCCTGTGAACAAGCATATAGCATATCCTCCAAGGTTTGAATTATTCTTCATAACTGCCCATATGATTGAGGACAAAATGATGTACAATTGATTAATTTTGTACCCAATTACTTCTCAAGGACTTTCCAAAAATTAGAAGTAAACCTAGGATCACGATCAGATAAAATAGAGAGGGGAACACCATGAAACTCGATGATCACTTTAATATACAACTGAGAAAGTTGATCTAGAGATAAAGTATCTCTAATATGATGGAAATAAGAAGATTTGGTCAATCGATCAACTATAACCTAGATTGCATTATTACCTTGAGATGTCTTTGGTAATCCCACAACATAGTCCATGGATATATTTTCCCATTTCCACTCTGGCACCGGTAGAGGTTGAAGCATTCCTTTCGTTAACTATCACTCTGCTTTAACCCGCTAACATGTCCAACACTTCACAGTAAAATCCACAATATCTCTTTTCATTCCATCCCACCAGTAATACTCTTGATGATCTCTGTACATTATAGTACATCCAGGATGAACAAAAAACGGGGAACAATGAGCTTCACATAACAACTCATTCTTAAAATATTAATCACATGGCACACATAATCTCTTCACAAACCTCAATACACAATCATTATCTATGTTAAAATTAGGCAACTTACCCTTCTGAACCAACATATCCTTTTTCTCTAAGTCACTGTCTCCCTTCTACGCTTGCTTCATTCTATCTGATAGAGATGATTTCTCTAACACCTAAAACAAAAAAGAAGAATTTCCTCTAACAACAACTTCTATGCCAAAGTTTATCAAATAAAAAACCATAGGACCTCATTCCAAATGTAACATGGTTAATGAAGTATTGATTTTTTTACTCAAAGTATCAGCCACTTTATTTTCTCTTCCCGGATGATAAAGGATCGTGCAATCATAATCCTTGATTAATTCTAACCATATCCTCTATCACATGTCCAATTCATTCTGAGTGAATATATACTTCAAACATTTGTGATCATTATATATTTCACAATTCACTCCATATAATTGATGCCTCAAAATTTTTAAAGAAAAAACAACAATAGCTAATTCCAAATCTTGTGTAGTGTAATTTAACTCATGTGGTTTCAACTGACGTGAAGAATAAGAAATTACCTGATCATTCTGCATTATGACACAACCCAGTCCATTCAATGAAGCATTGCAATAGATAACAAACTCACCATTTATGGAAGGCAGTGCCAAAACTGGAGTATTCACCAATCTTCTTTTCAATTCCTGAAAACAATCATCACATTATTTTGTTGAGACGAACTTAACACCTTTTCGGGTAAACATAGTCATTGGTCTAGATAACCATGAAAAAATTTCAACAAAACTCTGGTAATAACCTGTAAAACCATGAAATCTATGGATCTCTGTTATATTTGTGGGTCTTGACCATTCTTCAACTACTTTAATTTGAGCAGGACCAACAGTTATGCCATTTTATCAAAAAATGTGACCAAGGAACGAAATTTGATTTTACCAAAAGTCACACTTGATGAATTTCCAAAATAGTTTTTTTCTTTTATGGTTTTCAAGGCAACCCTTAAATGACTTTCATGCTCCTATTTAATTTTATAATAAAGAAAAATATCATCAATGAACACAACCACAAACTTATCCAAGAATTCATTGAAAATTCTATTCATAAGATCCATGAATACAACATGTGCATCAGTTAAACCAAAAGGCATAACTACTAATTCATAATAGTTATATCTAGTACGAAACATGGTCTTCGGAATGTCTGCATCTTTTACTTTCAACTGATGGTACACTGACCTCAAGTCAATCTTCGGAAAATACTGAGTTCCTTAGAGATGATCAAACAAATCATCGATATGAGGAAAAGGATACTTATTCTTAATAGTGATGTTATTCAATGTTCTAAAATCAATGAAAAGTCTCATTGATCCATCATTATTTTAAAAACAAAATACGAAAGAACCCCATGGTGATGTGCTAGTTTGAATAAAACTTTAATCTAATAACTCATGCAATTGCTTTTTTAAATCTAAAATATCAATTTTATCCATTCGATATGGGGGATTTGAAATTGGCATAGCATCAGGAACTAAGCCAACAGTAAATTCAACTTCACAATCAGGTATAATACTCAGATACTCACTAGTAAAAACATCAACATAATCATTTACCACTGGCACATCATTAATCTAAACAGTTCCTTTGTTTTCAACGATATGTGCAAGGTAACAGTCATTTCCATCTTTTACCTGTTTCTCAGCTTCCTGATATGTTATCAACATAAAGAGTTCATTTTTGTATACAAACTGAAAATCATTATGAAAAGAAACCTCTCTAGCTCTAAAACCAATCTTAGAATGATAAAAAGAAACCAAATCTATTCCCAATATAACAACAAACTCTAATAGAGGAAAAACAATAAGGTTTGTAGGTAGATTCTTTCCACACATAAGGACATGAATTTTCATATCTTTTCTTTTTATCTCAACATTTCCTCCATGTTTTTTTAACGTAAGTTCAGTATTCATATAATGAGATGGAATTCCCAATTTACAAGAAAACGTTTCAGAAATTAAAGAGTGTTTAGACCCGAAATCAGACAACGCATTGGCATAATCTGAAAAAAAACAGTGTACTCGAAACAACTTCATTTGATGGCCCAACAACTTCTGAAGTAGTTGCAAAGGATTTCACCACCCCTTTCTTCTTTTAGTCAAGTATATATAATTTGGTTGAGTTATTTGTTGGACACTCATTTGAATAATGACCCATTTCATTGCACTTAAAACATTTTTCTGACTGTAAATCAGATTTTGTCTTACCAATACCCTGATCTTTTTCAGTGCAATTTCAAGCCTGATGCCCCATTTTACCACATCATTAGCACTAAGCGAAATTAAAAAGACATTCCCCCGCATGATTTTTACCACAATTTTCATAAACTGTAAACTTAAGTTTCTTACCATCATACATTTTTGAAGAGTTCATCCCTTTCGCCTGCCACCTCGACCTCTTATGCTATTGTTTGTCAAAGAATACCCGATTATCAGCAAACTCCATTTCCACCTTCTCCGTACAACAAAGAAGTTTTTCATAAATTTTTAACTCACTAGAAGCTAAATCCCGTTGATAATTTGGCTTTAATCTTGAGTAAAAACGTTTGATTTTACTATCATGGTCTCATATGAAATTTGGAACATACCTTCCCAGTCAAGTGAATTTTTCTTCATAAGCTGCCACTGAGTCATCCTCCTGCCTCAATTCCAGGAAATATTTTTCCAATATAAGTCGAACCACCTTAGGAAAATATTTCCCAAGAAACATACCTTTGAACTCATCCCAATTGAGAGCATCAATCTCCTCACTATCCCTTATATTTTTCACCATCGACCAGCACTGATCAGCTTCACCTTCAAAATGGTAAATATCAAGACTAACCTTTTGACATTCTGAAAAACCCCTGACATCAAAAATCTTTTCCAGTGCTTTAATACACCCTTCAACTTGAACAAGGTATGATGATCCTCTGAATGATAGGGGATGTTGGGCCATGAAATGCTCCACTACTGACGTGTTCCTCTTTGGTTGATCTGGCTGATCTCGTATATGGATACCACCACCATTTATAGCCTATGTCAAATGTGCCATCGCCTCAAAGAACTATTCAGTTCCGATTCTGACCATCTCAGTTTTCTGATTTGGAAGGTTGCCTTCCTCCTAGTGTCATCCCAACATATCTTCCATGTTTCCTTTGTGGAAAACCATTCTGAACAATGAAATATCTTAGGCGAAGCAAAATGGTAATCGGTAAATTCTATATGATTTAAATATTAAAATAAATTACTTTATGGATATTAATTTAACAATACCCTAACTACTAATGTTGTCTAAACCGACCATTGATACCAACTATAATGACATGGCCTTAAACATTACATAATATTGAATTAAATGAATAATTCACGTTGAGGATCTTTTCAGGTTTAGAGTTTTAGAGAATAAGGACATAACTATTACATCCCCAAAGATTACAAGGTTGAAACGTATACACAATTTCCAATTTTTAATTAAAATAATAAACTCCTGAAAAAAGGGTCATGTCTAGTTCCATGTTTTAGACAACAAGACTTTTCCTTGATCCCATACTTGGGACGATTCATCTTTAAGTCATGTGAAAACATTTCAAAACATGGGATGAGCATACAAATCTCAGTAAGGGTTATAAAACAAAGAATGAAAACATTTGTTCATAAATACATACAATACAAGAACACTTTTACATACCTCATGAAATCATAAGATTCATGAAAGACACATAGAAATCATTAATCATAAAGGTAACTTGTGGCATCCATATCATACTTACATTATAGCTATCACATCGACATAGGGAGTTACTTTGGAATACCCATCACATTATATTACATAAGATATATTAGATGAAACATTCACATTTACCTTTGTCGCGTTACACAATGCATTGGAGAGATATCTCGGGCTCACCCACCCTAGGTTTATCGTAGAACCACCTGAATATGTAAATAATGCCCAAGAACCATAACATGATCCTAACACATAACATACGCATAAAGAAAAGATAAAATTTCCACATTGAAATAACAAAATATCATTTCAATATATTGAAATAATAAATCAATTCTTAAAATCATTTTCAATACCAAAATACGTAAAAAGTATATATGGTATTTGTTTTTCCTTTTAAAAACATTACGGCTTGTTAAGGAATCCAAAGATCAAATAATACTCTCGGTGGCAGAAAGGTCGTCGTCACCACTTAGGAAAAAAAATTCAATTTTTTTGTTTAGTAAAATTCTTCATATAAAAAGATTCCCTTTGAATAAAATAAAAATTCAAAGGGGTTTATAAACCGTATAAATTAAATTCTTGTATAAAACAAAAAATGCCTCATTCAAAGGATATTGAGACGAAGTCCCTTACCTCGTGTCCGACTAGACTCGATCATTCTTTGATATTTTCAATAATAAACTAATGTTAATTTATATTTTATAAAAAACCTTTTTAATGTTTTTTATTCCTTTTATATCAATTATTACCATGTTATAACCATTATGCAATCATTTAAGTTAATAACGTTCGTTTTGTCAATAATTGGTACTTGAGTCAAAATGGACTTCTTATAATTACATGTTGTTCATGTGGTCACAGGTTCATTATATCCAGAATTATATTCACGATTTTGGTATCATATATATAATATATATCCATCAAATACTTGTATTTATATTAGTACATAACATTTAGAGTTAATAGATGAAATACACCGTTCAGGGAGATGGTAAGCCGTACGTACGCATGAACGATACTTTCATTTATATTTCTTATTTTAATGGAATAAAAACATAATTATACAAAGATATATTATAATTACAGTAAAATATCATCAACTCCATCCTTTATACATCACACATAATTCATTAACGAATAAAATCACTTTTAGGGGATGGTAGTTTGCACTTCCTCAAATGAGATTATGGTATTTAGCCACTATGAAAACCATAAAGGTTTGATATAATTGGTAAGTACAGAATCATAAGGAAATCATAAAAATAATATATATCATATATAGATATATTTTTATCATAATGTCCACCATGAGAGGCGGGAAGTTGTAATTTAACAATCATCATTTCGTGAGGCGTTAGTTTGCCTTCCACAGATACATTATGTTCTTCATCAATTAGATGGAGGTCTGTGTAAGTGTAGTTCAAATCCTTCTCATAAAAAAATCCTATTATATTGAGTAATTGGTGTTGTAATAATATAACCGAATAAAAAGATTTTAGAGGTTGGAGAAGTAAAATAAAAGAAAACAATTTAAGAGAAATTGTTACCTTTAATTTGGGTAACTCCCTTTTGGTTTGAACAAAAGGACTTCTTGAAGTGCCTTCCACAAAAGTTAAGGCTTCTAGGAGGAGTATAGGGATATAGGGAGATTAATTGTGTAGATTTTGGATGATCCAAATGGTTTGAGAGGGGTGAATAATTGGATACAAAAGGTCACCTTTTATAAGTGGGAGGAGGGTCTCTTTAAGAAAGTGTGAAAATATTATTTTATAATATAATGATATTCAGTTTATAATGATCCAAAAATAATTATGGTCAAATATTAGACGACTCGTATTCGAAATAAAATCTTCCAATCAGAATTGGACATGTTTTGGATAATATTTTAATCCTTATAATCTTATTTATTAAAATAATTTATTAATGAGGTAAATACTGCATCATTATTGTGTCATATATAATTTAATTTATTCAATGTCTAAAAATTATAAAAAACAGAATATCATTTATTAAATATTTTTATCCCAACAAAGAATATTTATAGTCAAAAATAGGACTTATATAACACCAAATGAAAATTAATTACTAAACGATTTTTGTTAATGTCAATTTTGTCTTCACATTAAATTAATTAATCTAAATTGCCATTATCACTCCCAAGTGGCTCAATGGGGTCCCAGAATCGACCCAAAGATGCCCATGGTCATAAATGACTCAACCAATAATCTTAGGACATGTTTTATGTTAATTTTTAATTATTATAACATTCTTTTAACCTTGAATTACACTATTTACCTTTAACCGTGGTAAATAAAATTCAACAGTTACTAATCACAAAAAATTATTTTCATCTTAATGAACGAAATTTTACTTCTTTATAACAACAATTTATGTCGGATTTTAGAAATTCAATTCACAGAAGTGGTAAAATTTCATTTAAATGAAAGTCAGTTTTTTTAACTACTACTATGTGGTTTCACTATTCATCAAAAATTGAATTTTTTCAGAAAATTACCAAAATTTCAGCCTAAGCTATATTTGATATTCCAATTTAAAAAATGATGTGTATTTATTCAAATTAAAAACATAGAAGTCTAATTAATTAATTTTAAAATTAATTCCCGTTATCAAAACAAATAGCGTGTTTTCAAGAAATAATAACTATCAAAAGATTGATGCTTGTTTATGTACAATTTCAAAGTAAAAATAATGCCAATGATCAAAATTGGATTAAATGGTAAAAATATATTTTAATTTCACTTTAAAACCAATTAAAAAGATAATCTAACCATATAAATAAATTAGATTAAAATGAACTTTTGGATTAAAATATTATATTTCTCACTATTCATTAAAAAATGAACTTTATCGGAAAAAATACAAAAAAATTGCACAAAGTTATTTTTTATGTCCCCATGTAAAATAAAGATTCTATTTGGTCATATAAAATTTATTAATGTGACCAAAACTATATTTAATGAGGCTTCGCCATTAAAAGGCGGTAAATCAGCCTTTCAATGTAAATTATGCATAAAAATTAGATTCATTCATTTTTTAAGCCTCGAACATTATATTGGATAAATGTAAATACATTTAACAATCATGTATAATCATATTATAGTTAGTTTTGTTCATTTCATCCAATACAACAGCTAGGAGATAACTACCATTTAAAATAATAATATTATATTATTAGTGTGCAACGTAAGATTCCAAAGAAACCTGTTGTTGCGTATCAGGTACGCTATCGAACATAGAAACCCCTTTAAAGTAAAATTAATATTTAATTCACTAATATTAATAAATATTAAAATATCTTATTCTTCATTTACCTGGGATGTTACATAATAATTATCTTGTATTTTACACATTGATTCATTGAATTCAATTGGATCTAATCTATAAGGTACATTTATCATAATACTAGCACCAGGTATGAGTTCAAATGAAAACTTAACCTCAAAAAATTGGTGAATACTAAAAAACCCTTCAAGAAATAAATTTTCATACTCAACAATGATTTCCTTATATTCAATATTTAGTTTCTCCCCAACCATTTGAGGAAAATAAAATTAATTATTTACTATCACAACAAATATAAATGAATTGCATTTGAAGAGATATTTGTAGTAATAATTTCATCAATTTCTAATTATGAGATTATTTGATATACAATTATATATATAACTATATCAATAATGAAAAAAATATCTATATAGAAATGGTAATAATTTCCAAATGACTAGTAAAACTATACCATGTAATGTGTGAATATTTTTATGAAAAGTATCATCAAATAACCCATAATTTATGAAATTCTATATACATTAAATGTATTCATTGTACAATGAGGTGGTATCAGAGTAATAACAATATCCAATCCTTAAGGCAGTGGAATAATTCCCTTGGATTGATTTCAAGATATGACACATTGAAAAGAAAAATATACAACAATAATTTTTAAACTTTCCGAATAGAAAAAAATTATAACTGTATCTATTTCATTATTCATATTCATATTCAAATAATCTATAAAAATTTGTGATTATTATCTTAAAATTATATTATATAATAAAAATAATATTAATTATTTACATGAATGACAAATTTTAATCATCATAATTCATAGCCTATGAATGATTCAGTTGAACCTATGGAATATATAGTTTAAATCATGACACTATTGGTTTAACCTGTGATTGTTTATATTAATAAATATTATTCTTGTGAACAAAATATCAAAAATTAACTATTCCCACCATATTAATAGTTCAGATGATCCAGTCATAATTTAGATTCATTTTATATTTATTTACATAATTAGACATTACAAATCATAATGAAAACATTTTGTAATAAATTATATTGTTTTTTTATTTTTACATTACATACAAATTAATTTATTATACAACACAATATAAATTTAATTTATAACTTTTTCTCACATGTTATTATCTTTTATAATATTCTTAATATTCTACAAAATTGTTTGAGTAATTGGGTAGAAAAAGGAGTTAGTGATCTGAAATACTCATTAAGGTAAAATCATACCATGGATTCATTAATGACATCATTAGATCATACTAATTAAGGAACATTAAAATAAGAGACATGAAATTATTTCTAAAAATAATATCTGGAACCATAGATCCCAACCTAGAAATTAAAATATCCAAAAATATTATAAATAAAGTATAAATGAATTACATAGTATTACTATGTGGTATCATAAATAATTAATTATTTTACACAATGACATAATATGAGAAGGTTAAACCTATATTAACATAGGAATTTAAATAATTTATAAAACAACTCATTTGGAATCATTTCCCTGTTCATAATCATTATTGATTTGGAATCACTACATGTGTACCATAATGAAGTCGACTGTGATTCACTACCCACATCACATAGAAATATCATGATATGTAATGTTTTACATAATTAATTTTAATAAAATATAAATATTCACCATACCATCATAAAATAATTAATCAATCTATATTTGTCTTCATATTTAAATAAGTTTTTGAATAAGTATGATCATTGATAGATTAATAAATTGAAAAAATGGTTAATAAAACATTATCATCAAGTATTATATATGAATAAATCATGAATAGAATTTGTTGATTACAAAAAATCAATTACCCATAGAAACATAAAATTGATGAATTTATTGGTTGATAAATTAAATAATATTTTCATGGATTATGCATTATTCATTTGATGAAAAAACAAATTATTAGAAATTATTAAATTATATTATTGAATATTTTGGTAAAATTTTATTAAAACAACTACAAAATTTTCATTAAAAATCATATTCGAAAAATAAAAATACAATAAAAAATTATCTGATAAATAAACCAAAAATGGGGTTTTCTAATTCAAAATTAATAGGGGGTTTCATTTACTTCAAAAATTTAAAATAAATATAATGTTACATTATATGGTAGAGAATATTTAACTCAGTATTTTAGGAAAAATAAATAAATTGAAAACAAAAGAAGATAATTGTTTTTTTGAAATTCCCAATATTATTTCCTTTATAAAATTATCTCAATGAAATTAGGATTACCATTATATATTTTATTAAATAATATCCATGAAAATAATATTATGGGAATGTACATTAATTAAAATTGTAAAATGGTAAATCCAAATTTTAATTTCTTTTATATAGTGAAAGAATGAAACCCAAAAGCTCTCACATTTGTCGTAGTGTGAACCCAAGAATAAGATTATAAATTTTTTATTTTTTATGTTCCATGATTTTAAAAATTACTCTAAACTACAAGGTGGAATGTAAATGAAAAATATGACAGTTGAAGAGAAATGAATAAATATTAAAATCGGATATAATAATTTAGAACAATATGAATCTATTGTAGGCACAATTGTAATCAATTGGTCACTAATAACTCCAAAGACATATTTTTGATGTATTTATTTACAAATGAGGTATAATTATCATTTTAGAGGTCCTGAGAGTCTATAATAATCATTGGGTGAGGAGAGAGGCTGGATAGGGGGACAATGATTATATATACTGACTTTCTAGAAAACCTTAATCAGTATGTTGTAAGGATTTATCGACAAGAAAAAAATGACGGCCAATAAGTATTACCCACTTATTATCACACATTAAGGGAAATGGTATTGTTACAGCTGTCATATAGATATTCACAATGTGGTACCTCAAAATGGTCTTCTTCACTTTTCTTTATCCCGTAGAATCATTGATTGAATAAATTAGCCAATAGAAAAAATAACAGCTAAAATATAGTCAAATGAAATATTTATGAATATATTTTTTTATCAATAAAAACAAATATATTTGTAGTTACAATAATATCTCCAATATTTATTACCATAAACACATGAAAAATAGTTCATATAAGAAGAAGATAAAACTAAATAAATATATAAAAAAAATTGAAATTAATTTTAGTAGGTCATAACGAACCTCAAAAGATATTTTACAATTATATTAAATTATTAATGATTAAATATTATTAAAAATATTATGTTTAATAAGTAAATAATAAAATTAAAAATAATAAATTGGTTTATAAATAATTCATTAAAAATAAAATTTAAAAAGAATGTCAATTACATGAATAATTTTTTTTAAAATATTTGGAAAATATGATTATTCATATAATTATATAAAACATTTTGATTAACAATTATTTACCTATTTATGACTATTAAAATGATATAATAATATTTTCCACACAAAAAAATATTATATCCCACATTCTGATTATCCGTTAATGGATACTACATTAGAAATGAAATTTCAATGTAAATTTATGTTTAAAAAAAAATAAATAAAAAATTCTTCAATTAATAATTAAAATGTACGTGTCATAAGAAATAAATAGTAAAATACAATATAATAAAATCAAAATTTTCAATGGAATATTTTTTCTTATATTATCAACTAATTAAATATCTTATCTAATAAATTCATATTGGACATTTTCCATTTGAATCTGATCACTAAAACATAGTTCATATGATCATTGTTCATATTATGTGGTATTGGAATGGCATTCCAAGATTAAAATATAACAATAAATTTATGAAACATAATTAGTAGATGATCATATTTATTCCCACAATCCTAGAGGGTGTTTTTTCAAATTTACTTGGATAAAAAAACCCAGAATGTATATATTTCTTTTGTTCATCCACATAAATAATTTTTTTTATTCCTTCTACAATATGATACTAAAGATATTTTCTAATTTACATGTCCCACAAGTTCATTACATTTCTTGTTTTTATCCTCCAAAATAATAATCAAAAAAATATTTATGATCATATGATGTATCATATGAAAAAATTTGTTTATTATATATTTTTAAATTCATGTATATTCTATAAATATATAACAAAATATTTTCATTAGTATTTTTATTTAAATGATCATATGATAAACACTAAAATAAATTATTATTGGTTTTTGGAATCATAATGATTAATCAAATTAAAAAAAATTGGTTTTTAGCCAAATTTACATGTTTTATCCAATGTTTGTTTATAATAAGTACTCATGGGAATATTTATTTCCCTAATTTTATCCATTCTAATACAATTTTATAATAAATTATTTATTTTAATTGGTATGGAAAAAAATAATTTTAATCATGTTTCATACCATGATTTTATATTAATTTTCAAATTAATAATCTAGCATTAATTTCTATTTAAAGATGAAAATTAAACACATAGTGATTATTTTGTAAACAAAACTGTATGATTGAAAAATATTTTAACAATTAATAAAACCATTGAAATTATATTTTCAAAAAAAATCATTTCATAATATGAATTTAGTTAACAGATAATACTAAATTTTAGGATCATGATTTAAATAATAAAGAGTAATGGTTACCATTAAAAAATTATTTGGATGTTTTAAACATTCAAACCCTATATTTTTTAGTTCAAAATTTTTTGATGATAAACACATTACAAACTAAAAATTTTATTATAATTTGCAAAAATGAATAATTTATGTAGAAAAAGAATGATAATAATATTCTAACCAGCTCAAGTCATTTGGGTGGTGCAAAAATGTCACTACCAATATTTCCCACTTCTCGATTTTAAACCTTCGTTATGTAAATATTTATTAATAATTATTTTTACATTAACATTTAACATTTTTCTAAAAATCCATTAAGAAATAGGAATTTGATGATCATATTGTCTTTAAAAATATATAATATGTTGTTCCTTTTCACTTTTTTAATACTTTTTTCATTAAGTGTACCCAATATTCATCATTTATGGAATAATAACAATTTTGGGATTCTATATAAGAATTAATTTCTCATTTTCAACCACATTTAATATACATATACTAATAATTGTAAAATTTTTCAAATCTACCAAAATATTTTAAAAGGAAATTCCCAAAACCCCACCCATAAGTAAAAAAAAATTCTATATTATGGTCTCCATCTGCACCAATTTGATTATAAGTACATTATTGGATCAGGTTAAATGATTAGAGGTCAATATTAGCATTATCAATTTTGGGATGTTTTTTATGAAAATTCTCATCATCTTTTATATAGATTTATTATTTTATAGGATTGGTCCATTTTTTAATGATCCATTAATTTTGACATTAGATAATTTTCCCATGAAAAATACCTTCATCATATTTATGGTTAAATGTTTTATTTTTATAATTATTGTTAAGAATATATAATTTAAATCCAACCGAATAAAAATTGTAAAATTTTGGTTTATCTATTCATTCAAAATCTTATAGGGTTTCTTCTTATGGAAGGGTTTTACTAGAACACGGTCAATTATATAAAAAGATAAAATGATCACCTCTTTCCAAAAATATAAAGGGATTATAAATCCATTAATGATCTTTATTGGAATAACTTTAAGAGTTCTATTTTTTATTGTTGGATACACATTTTGTTGGGGACTATATAGACTGTAGAAAGAATGTTGATACCCTTGTGAATTATAAAATTCATCAATATAATTATTTTTGAACTATTACGAATTAAAAATCCAAATTTCTCTGAAATTATACACTTTATCAAATTTTACCGTATTGGAATTTTTTTAAAAACATTTCAAAACACATTTTTTGAGCTATGAATATTCCCTATTAAATGAAATATAATCCTCAATAATTAAATGCTTTTAATATTTACCTACTTTATGAGTAACCTAGGTTGCTCAAAAACATATCAATATGTAAATCATCAAGGGGGCATGTGGTGGATACACCCTTTACTCATTTAATAAATGATTTGGGTTTCTTAAAATGTTTTAATCGCTAATATAAATTGTCAGTTTTTAAATTAAATTATTGACATTCTCATTGTAGTTGATTTCTATTTAGTTACTCTAAAATATATGTTATATAATGTTTAATCCATCTATAACAAATACAAGACTCACTATCGGTTGATACAGAGATATTAAATATTCTATTTTTCTATTGATTTTGGATTAATAGTGTAAAATTTTTAAATTCAGGTTGCTTAGAATGTATAATTTCTTGTTTAATCTATAAAAATGAAAAAATATTTTTAAAAAGATAAATTAAAACACTTACAATAAAATTGTATAATACTAATCATTTTTTTGTGTTAAACCATCATCATTTCAAAATCATTAATAATTTTTATATTTAAAAAATAATTATTATTTTTTGAAGAAGTTTTAAACAATGATTTTCATGAGTGGTGATGATATTTTTGGAGTGAAAGTGGCAAGAAATTATTCAACATGTGAATTAAATTAATATTTCAATGATCAAGTGGTTAAAATAAGAGATTGTATTAAAAGGAAACTAGTTAGTTTCAAATCAATTTTCCACAATTAATTTTAAAAAAGTAAAACACAATATTTAAAGATGTTGGGAATGATCTTATATAGGATCAAATAGTGGGTGAATAGATCATATAGTTCCTCACTACAACATTAATTCATCTAATAATTTATTTGATAATTTATTCATAAACACCTATATCTCTATTAGTCATGAAGAACTACCATCAAAAAGAAAATCCTTTTTCCAATGGGTGATATAATGTTTAGAAATAAAATAAATAAGTTCAACTAATATTTTTTCCCCAAAATACATATGCTTCTAGATGAATATACCATGATATATGAGTATGGGGTATATTCTAGTAAGATAATGGGAATGAATGGGCTATATGATATTTCCAACACAATATCATTCTCAATATTATTTTTCCAAATATGATTTTCTTTTAAAAAATAATCAAAATTGAATCCATTAAAATACATAAATATAAATAGTTAAAACCAAATTAGGTTTATTAACACACTATCCCATGTATCATCCATAAAACTTTTCTCCCTCTATCCCATATAATTTATAGTCCTCAGCCTTTATGTATCCTAAAAATCCCCTTTCTATATTCTAAACTAGTTCCTTCTTATTATAGACAATATAGTGTGCCCACACAACATCCACTTTGAGAAAATTTTCACAACTCCTAAAATTAATTATGTCCACCATGTTCCAAATTTAGTAAGCATCATCCTTATTATCAGTAATTATAGTTGTTCCATTGATAACAAATGAATTTATCCTTATAATTGAATACATATCTGTGAGTATGATCTCATATTAAATAGTATAAACATTATAAGGGATATCTAATGATATTATTAATTACTTATTCATCCTAACTATAGTAATCAAATGAATAATTGACATTAAATTGAACAAATTTTTTTTAGGAATAGATTTCCATAGTTCATGAATATTTTGGGTACTCGTGAGCTTACTATCGTCGAATAATGAAATCAAAATTAGATATATAAAACTCATACATAAATATATCACTATATCGAATCTTATTCTAATTATTGTTAATATATATAGGATGGGTGAGAATTTTATATGTTTCCAGATGACTAAATTTTAATTCAACAATATATAAACATTATCTATGTGATATTCATAATTGAGAATTTGTAAACATATAGAATTCATATATTTAATGAATTTGTCTTTGATCATTCTCTATAATTATATAAATTGCTAATAAATTATATGAATTTATCATCTAATTTGATTCATCTCCATGGATTTAACAACATTGTGAAAATATCGATGTGGAATTGGCTATATAGTGATTCGGCTATATGAAAATATAAATATGTAGATATTAGTTCATCTATGTAGCACAAATGTATTAAAAATCATCTACATTGAAATCCATTTATATAAATTGATTCACATTGACAATATGAAAAAAATATACCTCCGTCAATATATCATCAATGACAAATCGGTCCATCAATTTTTTAAGACCAAATAGTTATATTTCCACATGATATTTAATGATGTGTGAATTTAAAAAAAATAACAAATATAAAATAATTTCAGAATTAAATAACATTTCAGGATTCAAAACCAATGAAATAAACAAAATATATTATGATGAATGTATTAACATGTTGACCACATGATATTCCACGACACATAGTGTATTATAATCTATATCAATGAAATTAATCTAATTTATTTTAAATGAATTATATGATCAAATATGTATCCTTACTTGGTTCAAAATCACAATGTAATAAAATAAAATAATAGATCCCATGATTTATTGGAATTATAATACCAATAATATTAGTCATCCTCAATGTTATATATTCAATTCAAATTCATCATCCATTTATGAGGGTGATACATGATTGATTTAAGTGGAACAAAAACCATTAAAAGATACACATTCAATTAACACTCTTCGATAGATTCCAAAAACTATATATCAATTTATTACCTCATTTATTTAACTAATATTATTATATTTAATGTCACTTTCCACAAGTACAACTTTGTTCCATATTCTTCAATCTTAATTGAAATAAACTTTGACACTTAGGAACAAAAATATATATTTTCCTCCCATTTAATGTGAAAATCAGTGGGAATAACATATTGAATTTTGATTTCAATTATTTATGGAACT
Source organism: Viscum album (assembly GCA_963277665.1). NCBI lineage: Eukaryota > Viridiplantae > Streptophyta > Magnoliopsida > Santalales > Viscaceae > Viscum > Viscum album. Next base: position 878,753,570 of record OY728129.1, on the reverse strand, counting down.
CTCGATGTGTGTAATTTTACATAGATTCACCATGGGACCCTTTTTTATAATTTCTCTCCAGTATCAATGTACTAATGTGATTATAATTTAATTTTATTTGATGAGGTTTTTTATTTCATAATTATTGAGTATACTAAGATTATGTACAATTATTCACTTTCATTTATTTTTGATTCAAATAAATATCCCTCATATCAATCATCCTTTATTTATGTATAAATAAATTTTTTGTAACAATAGTGGGTAAATAAATAAAAAATAATCTAGCTCTAATAAATAAATAATAAAATAAATCCCATATAAGTAGCATGATATGGTCTCCATATGAAATTAATATTAATAAATTTTATACATGAAAAAACACAAAAAATGATTTCATTTTTAAATCATCGAAGGAGTTTAATTTTGAAATAAATATGATGGTTTATTTATGGGATAATATTTATGAAAATATGAGGGAAATTTTATTTCCCCTATCCCAACATAGATAACATAATATTTTTCTAATGTTAAATCATAAGGTGGACTAATTCTTGAAATAATATCTTTTATCATAGATTTTTCATTATAGTTTAAAAAATTATTGTTCATTGGTGGTAGAAAAAGTTTACAAAATAACATTTTCATAGATCACAAAATATCTAAAAATAAATACTTCCATAAAAATATCATCTAACAATAACCTTAGAAACATCACACAAATTCATGTGTTCCCAAAACTGATATACTAAAGCATTTAAATAAAAACATGTTTTTAAGAAATAAATAAACGTTATACTATCGTTACACTATTACAAAAAATATAATATTTGTTATAATATAAACAGAAAATATACAATAATATTAGCATTTCTCTCAAGAATTTCTAAATAATTTTCATCATGAATATTACATAAATCATTTTATAACACCAAAATCAATGGGTTGTCAATTGGAGAATCATGGTATTAAATTTGATATTTTATAATTTCAATTTTATATATATAAGAAATCTATATACACAAATATAAATTATTAAAAATCATTTGAAAAAAACATGTAGTATTCCCCCGAACATAATTTCCCCTATGATGTAGTAAAATGAATTGAAACAGAAGATTATATCATAACTCTCATAAATGTGGAAGCATTAAGTGTTTAGTTAAGAAAAATGAACTCATCATTTGGTAAATAATATATAATTCATTTAGGAAAATATAGTTACCAAAAAAATATACAAATAAACATAAGATTCCAAATTATGAAATTTGAGAATGAAAAAATAAAGTGGGAAGAGTTTATAGGAATGTTATCATCAAATATTTTGTAACCAACTCTATTGATATTTTTTACAGAGTTTAAATATTTTTTAACATATTTTATATTACATTTTTATCTTTTATAAAAAATTTGGAGGGCCAGAATGTAGGTTGAAATATAGGCATAATATTTATAATAATTAAAAGAATAAAAAAATTAAATATATTAATGAACTAGGGGTTGACTCCCATGGTTAATTGAGTTTAATTATTTTATTTATAACAAATAAATAGTTCCTATTTTAAATAAGGAACACTTGATCCCATCGAATTCCATAATAGTAATGATTTATTATCATGCCATTTATTAGAAGTGATATTTTATCCACCACATACCACTCAATATCACCATTGAAAATGAGTGTAAAAATGATGAATAAATCAGATGTAAATGATTCATATTATCATAGGAAAAAGATTCAACATTGAATTAAAATTCCACAAAATTTTTCAAATGATTATTTATCTATTCCAATAAATTATTAATGACTTGGTTTTGTTTCTAATATGAAAATCTTGGAATTCGCAAAATATATCATAATGATATCAAAAATATTACTCATCTATAAAAATATTCTTTAGAAAAAAAATCCTAAAATAAATGTTCAAGGATTTCATTATTTAAAAACACTTTTTATGTAACTATACATGAATATAATATATCATCCAATATGAAAACCTACATGGATAATTTATTAAAGGATTTTGTTACAAAATCTTGTAAGACCAAAAAATTTTATCCTATTTTACTATGATATCATTCCTAATAGTTGTAATTGTATTCCTTAAATATTGATTAATATCTATTCATAATTTCCATCATGTTCACTATACTGTGGGTAATAGTTGGCTTCAAATATATGAGCACACCCATAACTTTCCCTTTATAATATGAATGTTATTTTCAGGAAATGATTTCAATTATCGGTATTGAAATTTTAACATCCTATGTTTTGAACCAGACAGAATTGAGAAGGAAATTAATGTTTTTGTTGGCTGGGATTTCCAGTTTTAGAACTTTGAAATACAAATTTTCCTTCCGAGAGATAAAAGGAAGATTGGTTTCTTTTCTGTTGAAATTATATTAATTAAAATTACTTTAAAATATAAAGTAAATTGGATTTCACTTATATGGAAAAATAAAAATAATAGCTTTAATAATAATAATAATATAAATATTATTATGTTTACTTATATAATAATAATAATTATTATACGTATAATTAATATTATATAATATTATAACTATTTTGTCATTTTTATTATTAGTTTTTTTATTAATTATATTTTTTTTAAAGAAATCACAAAGGGGTCTCCCCCACCCTCTCCTTGTAGTGATGCACCACCCCCCCCCCCCTCGAGCGTGCACTATCTGCAAGACCCCTCCACGGGCAGACCTCCTTTCTATGCAATCTCCCTTCATTTAAAATCCCTTAAGCATGCACCACCTCAAGTGCACATCATCCCTCATGTGACCCTCTTTCTAAACACCCACAAGCACATGATACCACCCCACTGAGCTCCTCAGATCTCCAATCAAGGTCTAATTTAACCTATATTTCCCCATCTTCACCTCAAGTAATGGGATTCCACTCTACATCCTATTTGTTTCCAGACGTGATTTGGTATTATTGTCACCCTCCTCATTTTTTGATGAAGCCTTTGGGTTTGGGTTGGATCGATTCTTGTGTTTCTTCTTTCGATATGGTGTGTGAATCATATCTCGTGACCCATTCATGTGTGTTCTGAAACTGTCACTAAAGGATAATAGGTTCACATCGATCCAGTCCTCCATCATCAATTTAAGTTATGTTTTTATACCAATAAATTGGGTTACACCCTCTATTTTGGTTCTATTAGTGTTTATGCATCCTTGGGGAAATTTAGTAGGTTGTTGTGAATGATTCCAAGTGTTTGAACACATATTCCTATGTATTTATATATATATATGAATTTCAACCATATGCATCATCTATAATGAAACATAGAACACATGCATCAGTTTAAGGAAATGTATTTATATATATGAATGTGTGTGTGTGCAGGAGTTAGTTGCTACATGAGTAAGGAAACATTGAATGCCAATAATCGGCTTGGTTCGGCTTTTTATGTATGATCCCTTTCATTTCCCTTTTATTTTTTTTAATTAATTTATTAACATCTTATCACATCATTCTCAGTTTCAAAATGTATGATGTATGGTTTTTATATTAAATTATTCCATAGATAATGATGATAAACATATTAAATGTGAAAATGATTGTTTGATAAAAAAATTATGGTTTTGTAATAAAACCCTTATGTTGAAATTTCTTCCTTCAATATAAAAATATAGTGATAGAATTATATGTTTACCTTTTTAATGAATTGGTTTTATTTTGTGAATGATATTATAATTATTAAATTTCATGCCTGTTCATGAACCATCTTGGTTATTTCTAAATGATTTTTCTTCCTAGAAAAATGATAGATGATCCAAGAAAACTCTTAAGTGTGTGGATCAACATGTAATAATATTTCCATTTTCACGTTCTCTACACTCTTCCCTTGACCTCACTACTTATGTCTTGACGCACTATTGTTCCTCTTGCAGTAACATTTGGAATAAATGCATTATTCCATGTTGATTTCCTAGATTGGTTTACATGATATCTTAAAGTTTGTGGCTCACACTGGTAATTTGACAACATGATTTCTATAAATTCGTTCCAAGTCACATATATATTTATTCTTTCCTTTAATTGTTCATTGTCTATAATGGTTCTCTTAAAATGGGTCAGGTGGGACCATGTGTTCTATATTAAGGGCTCAGGGATCAACTCACTTTCTCAGGTGTTTATAAGAAATAATTCCATGAAAGTGGTGTCTTAGGAATTTTCCATAAGATGGTTTCCTTGGGATTTCAATATACTTTTGATTGATAATAGTTACAAAAGTTAAAATCAGGGACGAACCCATTGGAAAGTTACTACTCCAATCCTAGGGTGATACTAAACCCCTTATGTGTGATACCCTGGATGAACTCATGATAAACTATGCTTCAAGAGCTACTTTAACTTTTGAATGATTTCCATGGATGAGCTCGGCGATATTGGATAAATTGAAGGATGTACCATAGTGATACCTTCAGGACTATCTCAAAACCAAACTCTATATTTGATTGAAATTCAATGAGTGAATACTTTGGTTAAATTGATTTTTTTTATACTTGTTTCTTCTATTTCTATTAGAGCATTCACTTGCCACTTTTGTTCCTTATTAGAAATCTTATGTGATGACATGGGAATTAGACCCCAAATCTAAGAAAAATCATGGGGGTGAACCTTATTGAGTTTCATTGTTAATTTTTCATTTGGTGAAAATTTAAATCTTACAATAGTAGATTATTCTAAATTAGGACTCTACTCGAAGAAAGTAGTATGGGAAGGGTGACTATTTAGGAACTCGAACCCATTTTATATGATGCACTTCTTAGTTTATATTTAATTTTCTAGATTGTTTTAGAAACTATTGGTGATAGACTATTTAGATTTATATCCCACACCATACACAGTCTTCCATTACAATGCGGTACCTGAGTATACCTTTCCTTCTCACAAGACCATGACCCATGATGGACTACTCATACTTTTCGAGTTGTACAATGATGTAAGGTGGAAAGGACTTATCTGAAGATCAAGAATCTCGTGGAGATCACACTTTGGGATTTGGTTCCTTTTCATAATTATTGTATTTTGATATCAGGCATGATGAATTGTTTAATACTTTTAGTTTAGTAGATTAAAACTAACATGTCATAATCATTTGTATAATATGGCATTGACCACATTTATTTAATTGTTAATTATTGTCTTCCACTGATTTGTTAATTACATTTACTGTTATCTACTTCTATTTGTTTATGTTATTCTTACGATATATAATATTTTATTAATTACTATTCATACTCTAGTTTCTGGGGGGAATATTACCCCCCCCCCCACCCCACGAACACACTCTAGGCCCTCAATTCTAGTCGGAAGCCTATGAAATTCAGGGAGATGCGCTTGAGGTCATGTTACCCTTCAATCCCGCCACCATATTAGAGGTGATCTGGGTCGGGATGTTATAATGTGTTACTAGAGGTGGTAATTTTTCATTGCCTTCCAATTTTGGGTTTCTAGATAATATACTAGTAAAGTTTCGATGCTTGGTTAATAGTCAGTTCTGGCATGGATACCACCATGCATGAGAAATGACCATGTGGCCAGGGCCAGGAATTGATGTTCATGTTTTTCAATATTATAATTGATATGATTTCAACATGAGTAGTTGGTGTAATTTCCATGGCCAAGGAACTTATGTAATTTATGGAAATTTTCCCTTTCCCTTGTTCTCCAAGGATGAAACATATCATACATCATTTTATGCACAATAAATTTCACATGTCAAGCATAGTTCCAGGCCATGTAAGTTCATTTTAGTTTTCAAGTTGATTAATATTGTGTGTATTAAATGTATTCCATGTCTAAAATTTTTTATCGTTCCAACTGAATACCATGTTTTGGTTTTATATTTAGCATTCTATAGTGTTTCCATATTTCCCGGTTAATATCATGTTTGCATTGTATCAAGATTTTGAGCTTATTAGAAAGTTTATGTGATTAAAATTCCATGCTTATATGATTTCAAAAAGAATCTATCTTTTAGCATCTTATACTGTAATACTAGACTTTGTGATATGTAATTGGATTATTTTACAAAAATATATTAGGTTTCAATTAAGTGAGATCCAAATAACACATGTATTGTAAATGGGTGATTTATGGATTGTATATGGACACCCATATGAATGAATTGTTGAACATGTTCATATTGTTTTATGAAATGGTTTTAAATGAAATGTTCATGGAAATGGAACCAGTAGTGTTTTCCTCTTTTTACGAAACCCGTGTAATGGAATTTTGGGTTTCTACTTTATTTTCCTTGGAATAGAACTGTATGTATCTTTCATAGTAATTATTATCATTAGGAATGGCCTTAATGATCTTCTTTTCAGCCTGGTAACTTTCGTAGGAGGAAACGCCATGTGGTTCGACACCGTCTACTTTTGTAAGGGAATAGCCTATTGTAGGTAGCCCCATTTTAGTTTAAATTCCTTGATAATTCTATGATTTATCTGATTTTATGTGTTTTTCAGGTGTCATTGTACCTAGTACGACTCTTACATTCTAAAAGAATAATTTTTTTTGTATGAGTGGTCTTGGTATCCTTGAATTGTGTTTTAGGATTTAGCATTAGGTGCTTATCATTTGAAGTTGGTTTGTCATGTCTTAGGCATGGTCATGTGATTCATAGTTTATTCAATAATATCTTAACCAATGTGATGGATGTCTTGATATGTTTTCATCTGAGTAAAATGTCATATTTGTTCTTTATAACCTTGGGGTAGTATGCATTTATGTACGTAGTCTCATCGATTTCTTAGTGTTTTTAAGAACATGCTGAGTTTTTTGTAATATTTTAGCCTTGTGATGTTAAATACATCTCAGGAAATATCCATAGTAGAGTGACATGTGTGTTAAAGGAATATAGTTTTTCATATTTCTAAGGATAACTTCGATATACTTGCACGTTTTCATACCCTTGTCTTGTTGGTTTTGGGATTCATTTCACTTGTTTAAATGTTTTCATTTAAGGATTTTCTGACTTATCTCCCTCTTCAGTGGCTATTCTATCTATTCTTTCATTTCATTATTAGGACACAACTTAGGTGGGATGTGTCATGTAAGTTTTGTTAAATATCTGTCCATCCAGGTAGAAGAAAAACAACCAAATATTACCATTATATAATGGATGGGCTATCTTAAATGTTGTGCGTCTTGTGGATATTAAATCATTCCAGTGCATGCTCCGAAATACAACATTGGTGTTTTTATTAGTGAATGAAACCTTTGAGTAATGATATTGGTCGTGGGTGGAATATCGTAATTAATTAGGAGCAATCATGGGATGGCTTGAGTGGAAAGGTCTTAGTGATTTTATAATGATTGTGTAGTGAAAGGTGAATCCCAGTTTCTTCTTGAAGTTGACCAGTTCTAGTTCAACCATTTTTCATTATAGTAATTGGGTATGTTTGACTAGAAGCTATTTAAACCCTATTAAAGAACCCTAATATCTGATGTCCATGTCCGCTCTCTTTATGTTATCTTAGTATAGAAATAGAGCATTTTTTTACACCGTGATAATTTCTAAAAGTTTTTGGGTAATCTCTATCTAGTTTCACACTGAATTTGTTGTAATTATCAAAGCCTGTCCATTCATGACTGACCCTTGGATTCCTATGTAGGAATTGCTTGGATGAAATCTTATACACCATATTTCTTCATACATGACCACCAGACCGATTCCTCTCTAGGATCATTCAATGAACGAAGGTGTACGTTTTGGTTTTTTATCAACATCTCACCCATAAACATGTAGTATGGACTACCTTATGTTAGTTCCTTATACATATGTCATAACAATCTGAGGTTATCTATAAATTTTTATCAGTCTCAATGATGCTTAAATCAAGGAAGATCACTGGAATTTAGGTATGGACATTGGTGGATGTGTTCATTGTGAATGAGAGATACCTTGTAAGAAGGAAACACATTTCCATTTTTAAAATTCCAAACATCAAAGAAAAGTGTCTTCTAGAATATTCGGTCAGAGTGTCTCAAATTATTGTCTCACTTGTTCAACAGAGTGATTAGTGAAGGACCTTCTCTGGAACGTCCTTAGATGAGACGAGTGCAGTTTGTTTTAGCCAAGGATATTCATGGAACTCTGGCTTGAAAAAGACTTTTAGGTAAGTGTGGAATCAACCAATGTATCCATTTTGGATTCATAGTAGCAGAATCTCTAGAATTATTAATGGTTTGTTTAATTGGAAATTTAAATGGTGAAAGGTATTGTGGATTGAAATTTTTCCTTTTATAAAGATAAATCAAGTGTTACAAATTACCTTTAGCATGATGTTTAACGAGATGATGGCTTGGATGTGTTTCTAGATAAACATAGTTAGGCAATTTCTATCTCTTTGTTTCGATTAGAAAATGAGCATTTCCTTAGATCTTAATTTCTTTTGATCCCCTTTCCTAACAAATTGATGAATATTGATTGGGTGTTTGGAGATGAAACACAAAATTTTATGAGAGACTTAATGACCCTAATATGTCGGGTGAAGGCTACATGGTTCCCAAAGGATTCTCAAGGAAGATAATTTCTATGATGGGAAGGTTGTAATATCCTTTGTTTTGAACTAGATGAAAAAGTGAAGGAAATTAAATTATTCTATTAGTTGGGAAGGATAGTTTTAATACTGAGCATCATAAATTTTTGCTTCCAAGAGTTTGCACTACGATGTTTGTTTTTTAAAACGAAATTAAATTAACTAAATTAAATTTACAATGGAATGTTAATAAAAGTTCAATTAAATAGAAAAATAATAACAAAGGTTTTAATAAAAATTATAATTTAATTATTATTATTATTATTATAAGGAGTATAATTATTATCATTTAATAGTATTTTTATTAATATCATTATTAGTTTTTTATAAATTTGATTAATTTTTAGAGAATACACAAAGGGGTTCCACCACCCCCACCCCCTCTCCTTGCAGCGACACCCCCCCCCAACAGGCACCATCTATTGTGCCACTTGATGGTTGGACCTCGCATTTGTGCACGTTCCCTCTATGATACCTCCATCCAGTGTACACCACCTATATCATGCATCAACCCTCATGTGACCCCCACCCACCAGATTAACTCCCATAGGCATGTGACACATCCCCTCCACCCTCCTTCGTTCATCAGTTTTGGACAGATTTATCCTCGATTTCTCCTTCTTTACCTCAAGGTTAAGGCTTCTGATCCTCATAATCTTCATTTCCATCCAATATTTTGTATTTCTGTCAACCTACTTGTTTTGGAAAAATCCCTAAGGCTAGGTATTGACCTATTCTAGTGTTTCTCTATTTTATAGGGGTGTTAAAATGATCTCTCATGAACCATTGATGTGTGTTCCAATAACTTCCACTCATGGTGAAGCGGTTCTCTTCGATCTAGATTTCATTAATCTACTTTATGTAAGATTTTATACCACTAAATTATATTCCACCCCCTATTTTGGGCCTACTAGTGTTTTTGAAACCCATGTTAATTATTTTATGGTGTTGCAAATGATTCCATGTGCAGGAACAAATATTTATAATTATTAATATTTTATATATACATATATATATTTTACATTTACTTATTTCCCCCTGGAGAGGGGTTCCTTAGTATAAGGATATGTATATATATACATATATATATATATATATATATATATGAAATATTGAATGTGTGAGAGGGCTTCTACTTGAGTTAGAAAGCACTGAATTCCATGTTTTGGCATGGTTCTTCTGTTGATGTAGGTTCACTTTCCATACCCCTTTACTTTTAGTAATGCATTAATTAATTTCATATCACATCATTATTTATTTTAAAATTAATGCACTACTGTTTTTATATTAGATATTTCATTCGATAATGTTGATGAACTAACTAAATGTAATAAACAATTGTTTTATAAAAAATTCATGGTTTTATAGTAAAACCCCACTGTTGAGGTGTTATATCTTCAATTTAAAAATATAGTGATAGACTAGTATGATTTCCTTTTATAATGCATTGGTGTGTCTTAATTCATGAGATTATATTTATTAAATGGAATTCGTGTACATTACCATTCTTTTTTATTTCACAATTATGTTTATTCTATAAGAAATGACAGATTACCCAAGATACCTCCTAATTAAAATGTTTGGCATGTTATAAGAATTAAAATGTGAGGATTTTACCCTCTTAGTGTTACTTCATTTCTTATGTCATATCATGCCTTTTTGTTGCTTGCTGCAACCTTCCGGCGATGCCTTTTCATCACTTATTAAATTATTTTGTTTTTTCAAGAATGCCATTGTGGCATTCGCTTATAACATAACCCATTCATGGTTTTCTCCTTACCTCTTGGAAACCTCTTTGGCTATGTGAACCCTAAGTGGAATTTTCATTATGCATTTGATTCTAAATGTAATGTGATGGTTTGAATTGAATGACATGATTAAACAATCTTTTGAGCTTTTATAATTTAATTTCATTTATAATCTATCATTAGAGGCATACAGATCCCATGTGTTTTTTTTTACATTCTTTTTCTTGTGAATATTGATATGTATTCTATGATTTTGAGCTTCAGATACTAAAATTCTTACATTGTCATGTTATTGTTACATTATTAATTTTGTGAAAAATTCCATATGTCATGTTGATGTCTTGGATTGTTGTACTTGATAGTGTAAATAGCTTGTGGCTCATGGTTCTAGTCTTATAGAGTGATTTATGTTTATTCTTTCCATGTGATATATATATATATATATATATTGATGTTTTCCATGTAATGTGCTTTGACTAATATGGTTTGGTTGATATGGGCTAGGTGAGAAAATGGGTTTTTTATTAATGTCTCATGGATCAACTAACATAATCAGGTTGTTATACCATGAGGCATCACGAAAGAGTTGTCTTAGGACTTTCCAGATTACGGTTTTGATGTGATTTCTATATAATCTTGGGTGATATTGGTTCCCTATGGGACAATAAAGGATGGACTTGTTGGTAGGTGTAATTTCCAAGCCTTGGGTCATACTCAACCCCTTATGTGTGATACCTCGGACAAATTCATAATAAACCATGCCTCGAGTGATACTTAGTCTTTGAGATGATTTCCAGGGATGGGTTCGGAGTTATTGGGTAAATTAAAATATTCTTTATAGTGATACCTTCTGGATTTTCTCAAACTCCAACAATTTATTTGATTTAATAGAAGTGAATGATTCTTTAGGTTAATTTTGACATGTTATACTTCTTTCTAAAATTTATATTAGATCATTCACTTGTGAATTTCATCTACTGTTTGTTAGCATACTCATGCGATGAAATTGTAATTAGACCCCAAGCCTAATCACAAGCTTAAGCAGACATCATTTTGAGTAGCCTTGTTAATTTTTGAATTGGTACCCATATTATTCCTATATAGGTACTATATTTTAAATTACGTCTTTGGTAAAAGCTGGTGGTATGGGAAGGTTGTCCATTTAGGAACTCGGACCTGGTTACTATTACTACCTTGTTATCACCCCCAATTTATTTTTTTGGAACACTTCATAATTTATATTTCATTGTATGTATTGGGAAATACATCGGTTGTTCCGGCCTATTGAGATTTATATCTCACACCTTATTAGGATTCTATTGAACTTGGGTACTCGACTAGACCTTTCATGTTCATAGGATAATAGACCATGATTGATTTCTTATGTTTTGATTTTTGTACCAAGAACATAGGAGGAAATGACTGAAATAGAACTCATGATTCTTGTGGAGATCACCCTTGGGGATTTTGTGTCTTTTCAATATTATTGTACATTTTTTTAACTAATGCTACATTGTTACTAATTTGAGTTAAGTATCATCACCCTGAAATTTATTCATATGTCATATAATATGGTGTTGGTCAAATCTATTAAAGTATTAAATATTTTCATCCTCTACTTTGTCAATTATTTGTTACAGTTTTATACTATTGTTTTTTCTTGTTGTGTTTTTTATCTCTAATATTTTGTTAATCGTTCTAAATACTTTTAAATATTAGGGAATAAACACCGCACGGACACACTATAGGCCATCCCTACTAGTCAGCAGCCTCTAGAATTCAGTGAGATGCTCTTTTGGTTGTGTTACAAACCGGTCTGACCACCTTCTTAGAGGGGAGTTTGGTCGGGATGTTATAAAATATATTTGTAATTACCATCATTGAAAATATTTTTATATATTATTTTTTCAATATAATGGGAAATATTTTTCTTATGTGAAACCACCTCAAACCTCTTGAAAAAATTGTAAACATCTACTAGAATATTTGCATTCGCATATGAATACTAAAATTGTGTCATGATACTTGAACCCACAAAATAAAAAATTTAAACCAAAATATTTATTTTTTGTAGTTACTCCATAATTAGTACAATAGTTTTAGTCCTTTGATCATTTTCATATCATACTAAAAGACTCCTAGAATCAATGTTTTGAGTGGGATTAAAAACCCTCATAGTGGAATATTTATGCAGTTTTACCTCCCCAATCATGTCCTCACCATGGTGATGATTTAATTATCTCCTGAATTGGACCATTATACTCATTATACAAAAAATTGTTATAATACCATTTACATATATCCAACAAACTAAGGGTCCATCTGATTTAAAGTTCTTGAAATTAAGGTTGAATTGCTTTCTATGATTTATCAAATGGTCCCTGTTCCAGAATCATACAACATTAAAATTAGTAAAATATAAAAAATTGTAGATTGAATCAATAATTAAAAATAGAAATTTTCAACAATAAATGTCTTATTTTTCCTCTCTTAGTTCCAAAATATTGGTGTTGTGTAATCTAGATATTTAGTCATCAACAATAATTTCTTCTCTATTCATATATTTTATTTCAAAATCAGACTGTAATAAAGACTATATCATAGAGAACACGACATTGAATTATTTTTTCTAAAATTTATTTTATATTTTAATGCCTAGTGAATGTGAAAAAATAATACTAGATAAGGTAATACATAATTGTGTCCTGGGAAAACCAAACATAATACAATTATAATTTGTTTTGTGAAATTTCTATGTGTGTTATCTAACATATTTCTCCCAAGAAAATAAATAGTATCCATTTCTCCTCTCTAGGTCACAAAATAAAATAACTACACCATAAATTGAATTTCACATATCCTCAAAAGGCAACATCTTGTGAGGGGAAGTGATATTTGGAAATGTTCAGATTTAAATTACCCTAAAGACATTTCATAAAAAATGTGTGTGTCCTTAATAAGTAGTGAGCATAATGGACTTTTGATTTTGTAATAATTCTTAATGAATAACCAATAGAATCCCACATGAACTAAAAATAATTTATTCCTCTACAATTATTATGTTTTTGTAACTATGGGATTACCTAAATTTTAGCATTATATCCCAAAACACATCTTTTGGAATTTTTGTGGCATTTTAAAATGAAAGTAGTGATGATAAAATTTCACATTTCCCAGTATAAAATAAGGTTCGTTTCAGCACTTATTTATAAAAAATATACAAGAATCTATAGTTCTTTATTATTTATTTATATCAATAAAAAAATAATCCATAAAATACACAATAATAATTTTAATCTTTTTTATTTTTATGTCCACCAAAAATATTTTAAATTTGTTCTAACCACCGAAAAATCGAAATAAAATTCAATGGTTGAAAATTTACAAAAATGAAAAATTTATACTAGACTACACATTCTGAGAAAAATTTATTGAAGTTTTTTTATAACACTAATATACCAAGAGAATGTAGAAAAACAAATTCCCTACAAACCAAAAATCAATTTCATCCAAAACATTGGTAGGAGATATTTCTTCATATTGTAATCATTATGATTATTTTAGACTATATAGGAAATCAATTTTTCAACATTTTGTAGATAGAATCTCAAATTAATTTCACTGTTAATTACTATCGCTCTATAGTTTCATGATTTACCTGGACATGAATAAACCAATGTCTGTTAGAAAAGTGAATTATTATTCTCAATTAATCATCCTAATCCCATCATATTGTATCTAGTATTTCATATATGGGGATAGCCTTATCCCCTCCTCACTCATGGATAACTCATAGGTTCCACTATTATTGTATATGTGATACAATATGTACTTATATTTTAAATTTTGTATTCGATCGACCAATAATAGACTAACAATTTTTTAATACAGTCAACTGGTTATCCTCTTGATCTCCTTAAAAATTGGTTTAGATTATTCAAGTAGGTGTTGATATAATCACCCCATACTAAATATTTCAAAAGGAGTGGCCAGTGTTAGAGCTCATAATTAGTTTATTGTTGATTTGATGAAATGCGTTTTGATCTATACGGTTTAAAGACCTTATTTTTCCTCTTAATAAAAGTATTGTAGTAGGTTTTCACTTCACCGTTATTAAAAATAAAAAATATTCCCTCACAACTAGATTCATTGACTGGGGTCAATTTTGTTTTAATTTGTAATTAAAAATTGGTTCCATTATTTACCATAGAAAACTCATTTAAAGGATCCTTATCATTTTTAAAACTATTTCCCACATACATTTCAGAAATAATATTATGTTCATGATTAATTTATCCAATCATACTTACTAACACATATTATTTTACATTGATATATTATTATAGTATTAAATTCAAATCTTGTGAATTTATTTTTCCATTGGCGGGCTCTTGAATTTCTTCCAAAAACATGAATTCCTTATTATGTTCATTTATGTTAAAAAATAATTTTCCTTTAGAATAATTAATGATAACACCCATGGGGATGGAAATGGTCTTCATAGATTTATAGGTACCTAATACTCACATTTCTTTTCCAATGTCTATAAAAAGACATAAAAATATACTTTCCATCCCCCACTAACAAGTCATCCACCAAACCAACTGGGTGAGAAATGGATCGATAATTTAAATATCAAAAATATTTTAGGTTTTTTTTCACTCTTAATATGATGTGAAGAAACAATGATAATGTGATCATGATGATAAATTATACAAGATCAAATATTGTATTCAACATGAAACCTATATCTTTAAATTAGTACGGGATGATAAGACATCATGGATCTTGAAGAACAATAGTTATCTGATTATTCATAACAAAAATACATTCCATTTTATGATTTTAAGTACAAAATTATTTCATTTTTTCCATGTATATAAATAGTTTTAGTTATTTTATATAAGATTTAATTTTGATTATGGGCTAATGGAAAAGTATGATATGTTTCATGACATAATGGAGAAATTTAAATAGTTTCATACCATAATTTTTTATTTTATTATATGTGGGAACATAATTGTTAGATAATAATTCCTAAAATGTTTACAAATTCTATTATCTTCTTCTTTATGAAATTTCCAACCCAAATTTTATACATTCGTAATTTAATATTTTATATTTATACATTTATAATTGAAGGATTCATAGTTTTTGTAGTGTTGATGTCTAGATCTCCAAATACATATATTTCCATCATTCAGGAATTCATTTAATCCAAATATTCATTTAATGTTATATTTTTTGTCATATAAATTTTATTTATGGGATTTAAAACAAATACTAGTAGGTAAATCCAGAACATTTTAACTATGAATAAACATAGTTGTGCTTAATGGTTGACCAATTTCATACTATTGGAATCTCTAGAATATTTAGACATTTGTTACACTAGGTTTTAAATCATGGAATCTGAGATATATTTGATTCAAAAATAATAATGAATTTTAGAATCATTTCCTTTAAATAAACTTCATTACTAGTTGTTTTTACCTTTGATTAGGTTTATAATTATTACCTATTTTGTTGTTTATGTCAAGATTGAGAAGTAAGAATATGAAATCCCAACTCCTTCCAAGAATTGTATTCAATGTTTCAATTTAACGGATTTTATATGTTCAATAATGGGTGATCTATTGGTTTCATATAAAATTTATTACTAAAATAATTATCATTTTTAGGTTCAAGGATAGTCATGAAAAAATTTAGAATGTACAATTAAGAATTCCCAAACATGAAACAGTGGTTAAATTTCCTCCTATGTGTGTTTTGAATATTTCTATCATATAACCAACTATATTTTCATTTAACTTCTGGAATAGGATCAGTTTCATTTCTATTATTTCATTATAATTTTACTAAATTATGATGTGAATTTTTACAAATTTTAAAATGATTTCAGTAAACTCCAATGCTATTTTATCACCCAAAGTTCATTGATAGGGTTAATTATCTAGTTAGATAATATTTTATGTGAAAATATTTTCAAACATATCGATGAGAAGTATTTTGATACGCTAGTGGTAAGGTTATTACATAAGTAACCACTTGATTCCCCAAATTCTTTGTGAAAAAATTAACAGTATTCTTGAATAAACATGGTTATTTGTTACCTAATTTTATTGAATAGTATCCTGGGAAAAATATAATACTAATGGAATTTTATAATTTTAACAATGTATCAAAAATATCGTAATAGATCTTCCACAATTATTTTTTTCATTTTTATTAAAGAAAATGTTTAAGTCAATTTTTCCAGATCATCTACACTGAACTCTCTTAGTAGAAACTGCAACAAACGATAATAGAAAGTTCCCAATGAATTCCATATAATAGAAATTGACTATTCCATTATAATATTTTAAATCTTTTGGGATGTGAATGTCTCCATTCATGACACATTCTATTAGCACATTTCAAGGATTTGGGGGGATGATATTCCCTGTTCGGAAGTCAATTTGATTTTCATCCAGTTCATTATCTTCCATTTCAATTTTATTATATTTTATTTTTTTGAGAACACATATGTATATTTTTATAAGATATTAATTGATAAAAATGTCTAGGGGATAACCTAGTGTTCATTCACCAATAATATCAATATATTTGTTCAATTTTAAAGAATTTTTTGATGTTTTTTGTGATTTTTTAAATTAATATTTTGTATACTGTTTTATATATATATATATGTGGAAAGTTATTTTTAACATGGTCAAATGTGACCATCCCAGAATCGAATGCCAAAATTTGACACATTACTAACATTTTGTTGGATTATATATATATATATATATATATATTAACCCTAAATAATACGTTTATTTGTTTCCATGGTTCACTCCACAGTTAATATCCCTTTTTAGTTAGTGAGTTTGATAATGTAATTTGGAAAAAATTTCACGAATAAAATCAATGAAACATGGTTATAGTATTTATTAATTTTTTGTGAAAGTGTTTAATAGTGTTTAAAAAAGTGGAGGAATAGAATAGATCACAATGAATGAAATGGAAAACAAGTGGTGATATATAGTAACTCAAATTGATGGTTCAGAATAAATTTTATTTCATTCATTTTCTACCATAAAAAATGATCTAAACATGATTCTCTAGTTTATTCAAAGGATAATATTTGGATATAATGGATAGTAAAATTCCTCATTATAGCATTAATAAAACTAAAATTTGATCTGAGTTACTGTATATAAAGTAATATATCTCTGTTGATCTATATATACTACCCTAACCGAAACAATGCAATTTTGGATTGATTTTTGAATGATTAAATCAGTAAATAAATATTAATCCAAGATCATCTCTCACAGACTCAAGATGCTTCCATATTGATTATGATTTTGACAATAAGATGATGGTACCCCATTGTAATAGACTAGAAATGGATATAATGTTAAATATAAAAAACATAATCTCATTCTACAAAATAATTTAGAAAAATAACATTATGATTTCATTGTAAAATAATTCAAAAATAATTCATTAGATCAATAAATGAAAACTAGTTAAAACCATATGGGTAGAGAAAAAAATTTCTCATAAGGAGATTACTCTCTATTTTTCATCCTTTTTTCATTATACTCTTTCATAAATAACATCTATATTTCCTCCCAATCACCATGCTAATGCCCTCTTTCTAATCCTTCTCTATCTGGATATAACTGTTTGTGCACCAAACCTCTCTTTTGTTAAAACTGTAACAATATCTAAAATTTACTATAACCTCTATATATTACATTATATATATATATATTACTTCTTTTCATTGATACTATTTGAGTCATGAAAAATTCATTTATAAGAATAATTCTTAACTTAGTGTTTAGAAATATCTCAACTCAAGATGGCCACCATGTGTAATGTGATCTCTTATAATCATATTCCATCTTGATTCTTTTAAACAACAATATTCAAATGAACGACTAACATTGAAATGAATAGATATAATTTGGAAATTTATTTCTCCATCTTCAAAAAATTTAGGTCACCCATGATGTTACCAACATCAAATTAAAAAATTCATATTCTTTATAAAAGTCAGACATAGAGATTTTTTCCATTGACCCTTCCAGCTGAAATTTCATTACCATTATTGAAGAAGGGTTTGTAGCTGTATAAGATGATAATTCATGATGATATAATTCAGAAAAGTAGAAACATTGTTAATGTGTTTTTACTGAGTGAGAATTTGGATAATTTCATAATAAAACTATTTACATATTTTGGATACATGGTCATTCTCAATATTAGGATATGTCACTAATTATATTCACATATTTTTATCTATGTGGTAAATTTGTCTAATAACATCAGATACATTCTTTCTTTAGTTACATGTATTTGGTTACATCATGATTCAGATGAGTGCTAATTCAGACATATATGTATTTCAATTTGTGTATAGAGCACTTTTAAAAAATTGAGTTATGTAGATATACCCTTTGTATAATTTTTCATACATTGGCACATTCATGTATAAATTAAACAATAAAAAATATTCAATGAAGAATGGCATCATATTTTTATCTCTTTAACACAGAAAGAACATTTTTCATAATAAATTATTCTACCTATAAATTTTACAATTATTTAAATAAAAAAAATTAATTTACATTATAATTACATTTCTCTATAAAAAACAAAATATTTTTTTTAAAAAAAATGTTAATAATTATATAAAAATTAAGGCCACATCAATAAAAAATATACTTCAAATTTATTATATTGGTTCCATAATATTGAGAAATTTATAATAAATTCATAAATAATATAATATGTTTATCAAAAAAATTGAAATTTTATTTTGCGATAATAATTTTTAAAAAATATTATTATTGGAGTTGCAAGAATAATTTGATGATTCAATCCCAATTTCTTTTTCAAATGATGCTTCATACTCAAAATTTGATTTTTATTTTACTCACCACTACTAAAATTAAAAAAAATGAATTTTTAATCTCCTTAATAGTGGTTTCTGATATATTTATTTTTTTTCTTCTAACTGTAAGGAAAATTGTACAATTTAATTTAGCATTTGATTCATTAAATTTATTTGGTTACTATTTTTGGCTTTATTATCTTTGAAATATATTTTATATTCCCAAAATCCACCATTAATATGATCTAAATTCTATTTATGATCATCATAAATTAGGAAATTTGATGAATAATAGGTAGTATCAAAATTTACATCAATATTTACCTCTATTTGGGGCATGATAGATTCAAAAATATCATAATTAAATTTTGTTGATGAGATATTTCCATAAGTCGAACTACATATATTCAAAATTGATATAATTCATGAATTAATTAATTTCATTCAACATCTAATTTATATGGGGCACTTTGATTTCATATATCCCATATTCATACATTCATTAAAGGACACCACTTCTCCTCCATGAGGATTCTACTTTTTATAACATTTAAAATATTTCTTTATCCTCATTAATTTAATTATCTTCTTTGTTGTGTGAGAAATTATTACATCACTAGGAGAACATTAATCTTATATTTTATTTAAAGGAAACTGTCCCCTTTTCCATTATTTACATGGATTTAATTTATTATATTTAAATTTTACACACCATGGTAATCTCATATGTCCCTTGTAACCAAAATAGTCCATCCACAAACATGTTGTTGATATCTGTTTACAGTTGAATACATATTAACATGAGTCATCATAAACATGGAAATAACTAATGTATAATATTCAAATGACATACTATAATAATAACATCTCCATGTGATTTTATACAATTTTATATATCATAAATTCAAGTAAACATTTCAATAAAATATTAACTATTATCAATGAAAAAATGATTAATGTCTTTATAATACATTTAATTTAAAATTTCCTCAAACATAAGAGTTCCCTCATGTTTGACTTCATGATTTATCTAAATTCCAAGATATGTTTTAACGTTTAAGAATAATTACAATCATTATGCTGGAACCCATAATGAAGGGTATCCATGTCCTTTAGAACTATTTCAATGTCCATAATATCATAAATAGTTAACAATCCTTCTATAAGATCGTTTGTGAATAATCATACATGAACACTATCCACATGAGAAAATAAATATAAATATTATATATATATTCAGGATTTTATAAAAAAATATAATATGAGTTCAAAAAAATGGATTTTAAATAATTACTGGACACACAGGATCACTATAGTTTTTTATAGGATCGGGCTATCCTTTAAAATTATTCCAGGTAAATGGTTCCATATTATATTTCAGGGATTGATATGATAATAATTATTAGTATGATTAGGTTAGGATTATGGGGTTTAACATAATTTTTCAAAATATAATATATTTATAGTGGTAAAATTAGTGAAAAATACGAATTACTAGGGAAAGGAAATCAGAATAAATAAATGGTCAATGTATGATTAGGATTGAGTTTGACATTTTTACAATATTATGGCCTATACATCCCATCATAAATGTAAGGATGTTACCAATTATTTTATTACATTAATGGAATCCAAGAACATAATTTCAATTGAAAAACCTTACTATTAAATGATTAAACAATGAAAACTAGATAGAAATGTTTTTAGAGGGTGAATAACGGAATCCCAAAAAATAATATTTTGTTGATAGTGAGCTCCCATTAATAAAATTAAGGATTGGTTTTTTTATTTTAAAACCCTACCAACATACACTAATGTAATAGTAACAATTAAAATTGAAAAATTATAAAATGGGAATAAAATACGGATAAATATGGTGGACACTATAATAAGGAAAAATATGATTGAAATAAATATAAAATTGTATCCCATTGCAAACTAAATATATATATGCCTTGTGCGGGATGTATTTACATCCTATTGTTGTATCATTATTTTATTGGAGGTCTTATAAATCCATAATGGTTTTATAGTTGTTAGATTTTACGAGGAATAATAAAAAATGACTACTTTTACATTTGTAAATGCTTCACTTGGGATACAATATACTTCATTGGCATGATAGTGGGACGTCCAACAATCACTAATCGGATGGTTTGGCAAGGTAGTGACAAGGTTCCAAATAGAAGCACATCAATTGGCCGATTTGTTTCCTCAATAATTCTAAAATAAATTCCAAGTCATAGATTTTAAAGTGGTCCTTAATAATTCTCTTGAACCCTATTATTAATTGGCCAAATACAATACAGCATAACTCAATATTATAACTAAAAGGAAGACAAATGAAATTTTACCTAAAATTATTAGGGGTTTTTATCATTAAAATAGATTTCATATTTATTTGTACAATATAATTGACGACCAAAATAATATAAATCAAATTTAAAAAGTCTAAAGGATAAATATAATAAATTTATAAAAGTTTAAATATTTAATTTTTGTCATTATTTATACTATTTTTGTGTTAACCAAATATATAAAAGTTATATAAAATATACAACTGGAGAGTGTTAATTATATTTATGAGAGATAAGGAATAAAATAAAGATTATAAATTATAAATATGAAAACAAAATATCATTTTGTCCAGGGACATGGACATGTAATAGAAATTCAAAAAATATAGTGCTAGGATTATCCAATAAAGAATCACATTTTATAAGATAAAAGTCATTATAAAATATATTTTGATAATTATATTAAATTTACCTATAATAAAATTGGATTGAAATATTATTTAGTTGTTATGTAAAATGTACACAACATGAAAGAAAATAGTCATCGAATAGTGTGTTTAACACATTGAAATTATATTAAGCAAAGAATATCCTTACATTGGATCCTTACGTGATAAAATATTAACTAAATTCTTAAAAAATAAAATAAAAATTTATAAATTTATTATATATATATATATATATATTAAAATATATTACACAAATATTTTTTAATTACCAATTAATTGACTAATAATTGAGTAAATTTATCAGTGGATATTTATTTGTTTTGTTATATCCACATTTTCATTAGTATAAGAGTTATATTACACCCTACCTTATCATTTTCTTAACTAACTAAAATTATTCATTGAAATAGTATATATATATATATATATATTTCAATATTTCATTGATTATTTCTTTGATGTTATGGAATTGATTCATTGAAATATTTTTACCAATAATTATATTAAACAAAAAACATCATTATAATAAAAATGTACAAATATATTAAAATAATATAACTCACATCATTCCATAATATCTTCATTAATAAATTATAATAAAATAATATATGTCACTATAAATGTATATGTAAATAATTATTACATTGTTCATGTAGGAGGTCAAACCAAGTCAAAGGATAGGAAGATATAAATGAATCAATGTATATGAAATTATTGTCATTATAATGTCTTTATAAATTTGAAATAATGATATTATTTATATGGTTTAAGAGTGTTAAATAATATATAAGATAAATGGGTGTAATGATAGAAGAAAAACGAATAGTTGTTTAGGTTAGTTACTAAATAATAACCTAACAACATTTGAAAATAGACTATAGGATTAAATAATTTGGGGATCATTCTCAATGAAATGGGATTATAACTGCTTGATGAACTGATCCCAATCACCCCAAACTTGACACATAATATGGATAATCGAAAGGCTAGAATGGCGTTCCTGATCCCCACTAGATTAGGAACATTACCTACTCATCATGAAATATCATTGGGAATGATATTTTCGAACGTAAACTGATAAAAAAACTGGAATATATTAAACAAATAAAATTGTTCAATGTCAAATACTAGAAGAAATTGAGTAATAAAAAATATTATAGAGAACCCCAAAAGTATTAAATAATATTTCTTTGAAAAATATAACCCCACTTCCATGCGATATGAGGGAAATGTTTCCCACATGTCCCCATAAAACTCCCACACTCTTCTAGAAAAATTACACACCACCACTATGATCCTCCATTCCTATATTCGCACCAAATCAAATAAGATCTACATAATCCCAATGTTATATGAAGGATGCAAGAAAAGTAATATAAGTTTAACCCACCCCCCCCACAAATTGTTTCATATTTAATGATTATAAAATATACTTTTTATGATAATTTTATGAAAAATAATGTATTGAAATGTAAATTTACAATTTTTTTTGGAATACATGGAAATTCAACCATTTATTCATGTTCCCAATGCATTAGTAAAAAATTAATTTTTGATAAAACTATTATATAATCCATATTCATTCAATATAAATTTAAATTTAGACATTTAAATTCAATGTAAACCAGATACACAATGAACAACCAGAAAAAATATAGAAACATATACTAGGATTGTTTTGGATTGGGATAGATAGGATCCCCACAAAATCTAATTTGTGAATGTCTTCTATGTTTGAACATTACCGTTAGACACTAGGAATAGGGTGTAATATCTCACTCCCATGAGCTTCTCCCATGAAATATAATATTAATCCACCTCATGCACACATAACCCTATAACACATGGAATATGGTGTAATGATATACTCTCAAAAGTGCCTCCCAAATTCAAAAATTACCACCCACATGGTTCAACAATTCTATTAAATAAAATCATTCATAAAAAATATCATATATAAATAATTTGGAAACATCTAAAACTTTTTTAAAAATTTTATTAAATAAAATTTTATTTAAATACCAAATGATACAAAATCAATAGTCATTAACAAAACCAATCTGAAAATAAATTTCAATCAAATAGTAAATTCACTAAAATTTCATAAAATAAAAAATCATTCCATTTAAAATTTAAAAATCATCCTCAAACCATTAATAATTAATTTTTCATAGAACAAGTCTTTTCATGGATCCAAAACCATCACAAATATTAGTTTATTAAAAAATTACACACAATTTATATGAAAGGATCAAATATGTGTCTCTAATGAAATTGTCTAAATGATGGATAGTTGTCTAAATAATGACCCATAGTCATCAAAAATGAGAAACTAATTGCCAAATAAATTTTGTTTTAGAAATCGAAAATATAATATCCATGGAATTTTGAAACAATTGAGAATGGTCTTCAATTAGTGGTGGTCATTCACAATTTCCTTTCTCCTCAAATTATCCACTATGAGTTGATAAAATTTAAATCCTCCCATAATAAAAAAACAACCTAACCAGTATGATATAATAATTATATAATGAATGGAAGAAATTTTTACACAATGATTATCCCCAATTTTTATTCTTTATCCTTATTGTGTAGAATAACAGCAATCCAAATATATCTCTAATATAATGTATGTGAATACTCAGGAGCTATATCACATCAATAACCATCAATGTTATAACTGAAAATATTACTAGTTTCAACTGGTTTGAATATTATCCTCTTCATAATTCCTAATATAATTTGTTCTTTGAAAACATTTAAAATTAAAATCTATCCATAATATATATTAATTTAATCTCTAACTTGGAACCATTTTTCCGGGACATCATCATTTGGTATATATCCATTGGGTTCGTTTGTGTCTAATATGATTTTCCAAAATTCAAAAAACATTATTCATAACAAGGGGATTCTGTCATCTCAAACATATTTCTTCAAATCAATTCACTAAAATGTTATAATATCTATATCCCATCATCTACAAATCATAATGATACTTCTCCCATTTATATAAACACATATCCTTCTCAATTATGGAATAAAACATATACTCCAAATTGGAATTCCATACTCAACTCAATTATAATTAACATCATTCAATACCTCAAAATATATTTTTGTCAGTATTCTAAATTAATGTTTCCTCAAATATATATTTTTCAAAATAGTCTACAAAACAATGTCAAATATTAGGTAGATTTGTGAACATTTATTGAACATAGCATCATCGTCAAAATGTTTATATTATAAAAATATTAAGGAACACTTATTCGATAAGGGGTAAGAATCTCAATGTTTTCTTATTCATAAGAAATAATTCTTATAATATTTATTCATCAATTACATATTTTTGTGAAATAAAAAAGTGAATAAAGGGAGAGGATGTTATAGTGCATGGATAATTGGTAAAATGCCAAATCCAATTATCCAAATGGACAAGAAAAGATAATTGATATTGAAAATAAAAAGAAACCGTAAATTTTGGATCATATAGGATACAAGGACGTATTTTTTCATACAATAATGAAGCCAATTTTAGGTGATAAATATCCAAACAATATCCCTAGTGCAAAGAAGATTTTTACAGACATAGTCAAATAATCTTCCAATATATCCTTCATGGATTTTTATCTACCACCTCCATAATGGATTATCAAAAAAGGGTGGATATCACATGGTTTACAAATCCCTGAAGCTATAGAAGAATGTGTTAATCTATTTCAACACTCCCTTATTCTTCACGTTCATGTGAAGAATGGTTAAAGGATATGGAAATTTAGTGCTCCCATGAGATAAATTGTGAACATTGGGGCTTCAATGATTGGAAGAAGATTTAAATGGTTAATGACTATTACCTCGTGGTTTTTTATTTAGATAACATCAAGTGTAGGGCATGACGCTTTGTTTTTCCTCCATTAATGATTTTATTCCTACAAATATAGGAATTATATACAACTTTTCATATAGATGCAGTATGTTACACTCACACATATGTCTATATCTGAATTTGTAGGCTTAATTGGATTTACTAGCATCAATGGATCTCATGGGACATAGCCTATGCTGTGAGGAACCCAATCAAGATTGAAAGAAAAACTATAAACACATTTTATGGGAACTATTCAATTATACTGGTGGAATTTGAAATGTTAAAAAAAATTATGGAGGACGTTGTGTATAGAACTAATGAAATCATGGAATTTATAATTTAATATTAATTGAAGAAAAATTATTCTCTAGTAGCGTGTTATTTTGTTATATCTTTTCTAAATATAATATATATATAGACTGTGTATCTATTCATGTGACGGGATTTATATTATAGAAAGAGAAAAGGAAAGGTGAAATTCAAATCATATTATACCCAAAAAAACATTCCTGGTCCTTCTAGTGTGGAAAATTTGTCAAGTTGGACGATGGAGACCTTTTTGGATGGTTGTTGTGAAAATCCTACTCCTAGTATCAAGCTTACCACCCATATGGAGGTGCAGTATGTGCCAAATCCCCATGTTTTTAGGACAAGGAATATACCTTTAGAAGGAAAAAATATCTAATATAAGACTCCTCCTTCCAACCTTGATTGAAATATCCTTGGCCTTAATG
This sequence comes from Viscum album, assembly GCA_963277665.1. Taxonomy (NCBI): domain Eukaryota; kingdom Viridiplantae; phylum Streptophyta; class Magnoliopsida; order Santalales; family Viscaceae; genus Viscum; species Viscum album. The sequence continues at coordinate 878,727,028 of OY728129.1, read as the reverse complement.
ATGTTTTGGGGATTGGGAATCCATTGGAATCTCAAGATTTCAGGGGGGACCATGATCTTGTTGAGAGGCACATCCCTAGATATGATGGAAACACATGAATTATTCCCATTAATTTTTATTCTATAGATTCTAGTACTATAGAAACAACATAGACTATACCCACTAAATCACCCTATCATGGAAATCTTGGAATATTGTCTAAAGTGGATCCTAAGGATAAACAATTTCAGCATTCTTGCTTACTAAATCATGGATAGAGATCATAGGAACCCCTCTTACCCAGACTCAAGTAAGAGATTCACACTTTCTATTTTCACATTGGTATATATGGGTATATTAAGAAAAAAACATCCATTCTATGAAGAGGGAAGTAAACATGAAATGCACGCCTTTTTTATTCACATAGGTACATATGAGTGTGTATAAAATAAGCTCACATGACACATAAAGGGAAGTCATCAAGAAAAATATGATGACACCTCAACTTGATTTAGAGTAGTAAGGTCTCAGTATATGATGGGGTATACAATTTTGGAGTAATCGGACAATGGTGATTATTATCATCTATTAGGGACATGATATTTCACTTGGATATCTAATATTCAATCCCCTCAACATTATGTCACTCTTAAGAAAACACATACATTCTCATAGGTTCCTTATTCTAAGACTTCAAGAAGGATAACATCAAAAGTAATGGCCCATGAGCCCATACTATCCAAAAATAGCTTCACTCCATTAAGTGGAAAATATTTTAGTATTAAATTTGAGGAACAACAATTCCTTGTGCAGTGTGAAGATAATAAGGGGAATCATTATTAAAAAAACCCGTACACGGTATGTTCTTTCTTGGATGGATAAGAAATAGAATGAATGGAAAATGAAAGAAAACTAAAGGAAGAAAGTGTAAACGGAAAGGTTATGCTGAAATAGAAAATGATCAAAGACCCCTTGACAATGAGCATAGACCTAAAAATAAATATCGTCTACATGAATATCAAGGGGTTAGGGAATCCCATTACAGCCAAAACCCTTATTAATTTTTATATCCAATAAACAAATGCTCAATATAATTGATAAACCAATTTTTTTCATAAATTGGATGGATTTAAAATGACAATATATGGGAGACAATTTTTTTCACATTACATTCCCAATTACATTCTGTATCATCGTTGTATCCTAAATCATGAAACTACTTATATTTCCACATTTCAAATTAAAAAAATGTATAAATGTATATTTCATTAGTTCTAGTAATAATATTTATGTCTCCATGGTATATGCATCAACATCATTTATTAAGAAAAGTGAAATCTAGTAGGATCTCGAGGAAATTTGTAGGAATGTAGTAATCAAAAGGTTTATTATGTGTGAATTTTATTATTTTCCCACTCCTTTAGAAAAAATTGGTTCAAGATTCAATTCGGTTGTAGGTCTTGAATTTTCATCCTTCGTTGATTAATGAAACTTCTTGATATTACAACTGCAAGTGATAATATTACCTGAAGTGGGAAAACATTTCAATGGAGGTAAACAAGAAAACATGGTAGGTGTTTTGTTCATTTAGTTTACATTAGTGTTGTGGATGAAAATTCCGGCTATGTTCTCCCAAAAAATCACATTGTTCACAACCACGTAATTATGGGAATTTTTGAAATATGGATGATTGTCTATCCCCCATATCATTTCAACAATGGGTGGGTTTTTTATCCATGATGTAGGGAAATAGCTTGGAATCTTGGATGTTTTTTCCATTGGGAGGACCAATTCACAACCTTAAAGATAAATTAAATAATATATATCGTTTGTTATGAGATTGGAGTGAAAATTCATTTTCAATGTATTATTTTTAAATTATAGATGAGGAAGAACATCTTGAAAGCATTCAATAAATGAATCATAATTAAAATACCCCCTCTAGGGAGGACGTGAAATATCACTCAAACCATGATGATGTTCACCCCATCAAATAGTGGGCAGAATGTAACCATTTGAAAATAAAATGTAGAAAATAGGGGAATAAGAATTAATGATTCTTATATAGACTATGTAGAGATAATATATCAGTAATAGGGAACAATGACATCAGCCTTAATGGGTAGTTGTACACCTCTTAAAATGACATCACAAAGGTCATGGATTAATATTTTAGTTTAATATTTACAGATTATAGGATTGATAATACATCGTAAATAATTGATAATATTATTCATTTCATTGATGAGCACCTGAAGTGAGGCCTTGCCTCTACACCTAACAGAGTGGAAGTAAGAGAACTCTTTTTCCCTCAATATGGAAAGTTCTTCTAGAGCCGATGGTTTCTCAAGTAAATTATTTATGCACTATTTTTGATATTATACAAGATGACCTCATTTAATTTTAATTGTATTCTTCTCTCAATTTTTTCTCCACATGGGATTAATTCAAACATCTTTTATTTAATTACCTTAGAAATAAAATTCTATTGAGATCAATGATATCAGGTCAGTTTCCATTTGGATAATATCCCCCATGTTTATCTAAAAAAATAATGTCTAATATGGGGGAGACCCACAAAGACTACGTTTACCCTAAATAGTATTATTCCATCCATGTAAGGTGTACCAAAAATTTCTTGTTCAAAACCTCAAAATGTGTCAACATAATGAAGAGGAATGAAAATGGAGAGAAATTTTCCCAAAATATTGATATGTATAATCATTTTGACACTCTAAAATGAACTTTTCTAGTAAATATTCTTAAGATATATGGATTCTCCATAAATTTTTCAAAAATATTTGTTCCATTATATCATCTCCATGACATTCCATTCTCATCAATGGGACCCCCTAAGGTTTCTTTTATTTCAAAATGGGTGTTAAATATGAGTATAAACTCTAAATACTCCTCTTTGACATTTATGAAGATTATATTAGCAGATGAATCAATTAACTTTTATATTTTGGAGTTTATATAAAAATTAAAGCAGGTATGGGTTAACCAATTCCATTATAGATGTTATATACATATGACATACTTCTTTTTTGGTATGGCTTATAAGAGGACCATAAATTATATCAAGCAAACGTTTACTCAATATGAAGAAATGGATGTCTATACTATCTCTTGGGAAAATTCTTTCATTAGGCATGGTGATGGACTAACTGTGGGAAATAATAATAGGATTACATGAAGAATTGTGGTGAGAAAATGACCTCTTCCTTTAACCTATCATGGTGTCCCATTATTTTTGGGAAAAATAATGTTCCATTTATTTTGATTCATATGCTCTATAAATGTTAAAAAACATTCCAAATGGAAGGGAAAATAAATATATCACGATCGATGGGTGTGTCTTATGAATCCAGTCAATACCATTAAATTTTTTAACTCTATTTATATAGGTGGCCAAGATTCCTCATCAAGGAGTTTCACGGCATGATTAGGAATATCATGTTGAATAGATGTGGGCATGATAGAAAAATGAATATTGCCTCATTGATGGAATGTATTAAACACATAAAAATTAGGGGAATTGAAATCAAAGATATAAAAATAATCAATGATGTCTTTATTGGAAAATATACATGGAACATATTAAGATGAAATGAAACATATAATGATTTCATAGTTATAAGATTAAATAGAAGGCTACTGTATGGATATCAATATTATCTTGGGAACTTGTTATGGCCATTAATCATGAAATATTTAAATGAAATAATGAGGAATACTAAATATATGGTCTCAATGAATTTTCATTTGAACAGTTTGAAGAATAATTCGACTGATAGAACATTCATTGACCATATAATTATCCCACACGAAATAATTAAGATGAAAATTGGTAAATTAATTGGGAATTAGAGCAACCATTAATTTTTACCCATGCATGTCATGGTGAAAATTTAGTATCAATCCGCCATACACCTAGATACTGTAACACCCCAAGATTTCATAGTGTGTTATTTCTTCAAAATAATTCAATAACTTGCACTACACGCAACACCGAGTTCAATTTCACCATGACTTACAAAAAAAAATCCATTAAAAGAGGTCATGAATAGCATTAACTACATTTTTAACTTTATATAATCCTTATAATTTTAGAATCCATATTATGAGTTTCTTAGTCATAATGCAAGAACAGATTCATTTTCAGTATTGCACTTTTATCAACTTTTGATAGTGAAACCTTTTTAAATACAATATTTTAAGTTTTTTTTTACTAAATGGAGACATCAAAAAATTTATAATGAAACATCCCAAGCTTCCATGGTACGTTTCCCTTCGAATAATGCGATAGCGTGTGTTGTACGCAACCTCGAGTTCTAACACACACCATATCTAATTAAAATAGCCGTTGTGAATAGTAATACCTACTTTTTGAAATCATATATATTTTATATTTCAAAATAGACTTCATTTTTGGATTAAGAATATCGAATTTATCCTAAGGTGAAATTTTGGTACATTTCGGATAACTTTCATATTTTGATGAATAGTGAAAATTTCTAAATTTTAATTAAAAACAACTTTTTTAATCAAAATAATTAATAGTGATAAATTGTGAATTTTAGTTGGTTTAAATTATATTTAGAATATATTTTTACCATTTAATATAATGTTGGTCATTGGACATAATTTTACAATTAAACCAAACATAAACAAGTGTCAATCTTTTTATAGTTATTATCTCTTAAAAACACGCTTTTTGTTTTGACAGCGGGAATTAATTTTAAATTAATTTCTGACACTTCTGTGTTTTGAATTTAGGAGAATGGATTCCATATTTGGAATCAGGATGTTCAAATTGTGTAAATAGGTAACTTTTATTTTTAGACATTTTGAATAGTTACTGTGGTAAATATTTTATTTACCATGGTTAAAGGGTAAATCCGGTAAATAAGGGTTACAAAATAATATTATAATAATACAAAATTACCCTAAAACGTGTCCTAACCTTATTGGTGGACACATACCCGACCATGGGCATCCTTGGGTCAATTTGGGGACCCCTTGGAGCCACTTGTATGTGGTAGGGACACATTATATTAATAAAGTTAAAATAAAAATAAAAATGGCATAAGCTTACATCTTTTAGAAGAACAATTTTTACATAGGGTTATACATGTTGGATTTTCGATTATAAATATTCATTAGAAAGCTAAAAAGCTTTCCTACATAATTATATTTTATTTATAATTTTTATACATTAAATAATTTATTATATTTATGACACAATGATGATGCAGTAATTACTATAATAGTGAAAAATTAAAATAATTGATATTATAAAAACCCAAAAAAATATAATATGAAACTTTTCATGAATTAAACTAATTTTCTAGGATAATATGATATATTAGGATTTATTTAATTTACTTTGTTCGAAGTAATAAATCTGTTCTGAGTTTCACAAAAATCAACTATTGAATAGTGTCAAAATTGACATAAAAGAGTTCTTAAAACAAATATTATATTATTAATTGATATTAAATTCCTAAAAATCTAAGGTTCGGCCAAGAGACTTATATCAGGATAGGTTCATCATTAATGGACCACTTGGGGGTCGCTTGGAAGTATATAGTAAGTTTATTAACCATATTATATAAAAATACAAAGAGACATTGTAAAAGTGAAACTAATTAACTTTGAGTTAATACTTAAAGATAAGGTTAATATAAGTACCCAAAACTGTCTAAATTCTATTGGTTGAGTGGTTTTCGACCTATCCCCACATTAGCCTTTTAATAGTAAACTTTGGAGCCATTGGAAACCGAATATGAATTTATTATAAATTAATATTTCTAGCTTTTCCAAAGGTGCCCCTCACCCCTCTTATAAAAGGGCACTCCTCCTTCTCATTTCTTCACACCTTCAAAGCCTTTTGGTTCGGACAAACTCTGCCCAAATACTCTGCCAACTTCCCTCACTACAACCTAGGGGCCTTAGTTTGATCAGAAAGCCAACCTAAGGATCCCTTTTGATCAAATCAAAAGGAAGAACCCGAAGAAGAGGTAATGATTTCACCACCCTTTTCTAAGTTCCTTTCTTCTTCCACTTCTTCTTCCTTTGATCTTACCATCTTAAAATAATAACTCCAGTATCTCACATATACTGTGATGTTATTATAAATATGGTACAACCATATTCAGTATTCTATCCACCCTTTGAATAACATGTCACCATACGTGCGTACGTACGGCTTACCGTCTCCACGTTGTGGTGTAATTGTTATTCAATATATTATTATGTGGATGGGTATAATAATGATGTGTAACTCATGTAAATAATAAATATAACATGTTAATGATTCAGTATATATGATATACCATCCATTTATATATTATTTTAATATCAAAAGAATGATATCGTCGCTCGTGCGTACGTACGGACTACCGTCTCCACGAACGCGATGAGATTCATTCTCCATCGTATCCATTCAAGTATAATTATCATTTGATGATTTAAAAATGATTTTTAAGGACTGGATATCATTCTGGATATGAATAAGATACAACAACCATGGCTTATGTAACAAAACATATAAAATAAAATGAGTAAGTTAACTCCCGAAACGACGATAATTCTAAGATATTATTAACAAATCAATGTTAAAATATCATATATGATATCATATTAATATATATGATTCTTGTATAATTTAATAACAACTATTTCACCATTATACAGAAGGTTAACCTACCCCAACCAAGGAAAAGTACAAGGTAAGGTTTTATTTCACAATCTCTTCATTATCCGAGGTTGTTTATACGTAATAATCTACTGGGATCTCTTTATCATCCACGTCCATGTTTTTTTTAAAAATGTATTTCAAAACATTTTTACTATTTACAAGAATATGGGTTAAATTCATTTATACCCTTGTTTGACTTTTTATAAGAGGTTTATAAAGGAATCTTTCCGTCGTTTTCAAAACAAGGTCCTTTTTAACCTTTTCGACAGAATTGAGGTAAGAATGTTTTTTTTAACTTATACGGTGGGTGCGGTTATTTTCCGCCGTTATAAAATCGTCGAAGCTTTCCTTACAAGCTTATAAGAATATTATCAAATAAAATGTTTTATTTTATATGGATCTTAAATGATTTCAAAATAAAAGGAGATACTTCTTTTAAAAGAATTTTGATTTCATCTATGTCAACATCCTTCGATGGATTTTAAGATTATTTGAAGTTGATTTATTATAATACAAAACTTCTATATTTTATTGAAGGTTTTGTGTAATGTTTGACTGTGGATGTGATATTTTATACCATTCATAGTTTATGGTGAAACTATTGACATTTCGTATGCTAGTTTTAATCCGAATGTTTATGTTATATTTCAAACTTTTCTTCAGATGAATGTGCTAAACAAGTATGTTCCGGGTTGGGGACCGGTAAAAGTAATCCCTCCAGGTTGGGGACTGGTTAAAGTAAGCCCTCCAGGTTAGGGACTGGTAAAAGTAAGCCCTCTGGTTTGGTCTCCGGTTATTATAGGTACTCCGGGTTGGTGTCCGGTTATTAGAGGCACTCCGGGTTGGTGTCCGGTTATTAGAGGCACTCCGGGTTGGGTTCCGGTTAGAAGTAACACCTAGGTCTTGGGATGAGTCCTAGACAATGAAATTAACGTTTGACATTATGCATTCCAACATTATGAAAGTGGTTATTGATATTGCATTTGATTATTCGATTAGTAGAATATCCATGTGAATAAGTAAATGGCATTATTTCATTTTACTTTTGCCATACTATGTTGAAGTTCAATTTTAAAAGGCTTTTGTTTTAGTAATTCATTGCCTTAAATGTTTATGATTATTTTGAATGTTCCGCTATATTGTTATCCTTTCTGGGCATTTGAGCTCACCCCTTTTCTATGTTTTTTTTCCCAAGTAGTGAAGAAGTAAATTATGAATGACTTGCAGGGATATTATGAGGGGTTAATAGTGTGGATATGAAGACATTGTTGTTGTAGTAGTTTTTCACTTTGAAATGTAATGTAAAACTTTATGATTATATCTAGTGTTTCCAAGGCTACTAAACCAATCGGTCTTTCGGGATTTGATCTTTCTTGTGATCATGCCAATGTTATGTAATAATGCACCGACTCTGGGTAACTGGGGTCGGGGCTTTACAGTTGGTATCAGAGGAAGTTTAGTACAAACCTTGGAAGCTAGGTTTAGATAAACTCTGATTAGAGCACGTAGACCTAAGATTAACTTTGAGGATTAGTATAGAAGAACTTCATAGAATTTTGGTATTGTAGAGATTTTGTGAGTTTTCCGAGCAATACATCCCTGTCTGGATACGAGCAGGTATAGGCGGCTCTGGCACAGATGTACCTAGGGGTAAAACCCGAAAACACTGCTTTGAGCTAGACTCGAACGGGAACTGGTGCACGACAACGGGCCTTGCTGCACTCTAGGTTACGACACTCCCGGGGGATATGCTTAGGATAACTCTCATTTTCGTTACAAATCATTTTGAAGGGATTATGAGTATATAATTCCTCAAAGAAAACATTCTTATGATTATGGATTATATCCATAAATAGTTCAATTTATGTTAAGTGTTTTATAAGTATGGGATTATGTATTTTGATTCATAAACTGATCTAGTTTATGCCATTGTTTAGAAATGGCGCCCAGTAGAAGGAATGAGAACTCTAGAAATGCACATGATCCAAAGAGAAGGAAGGATCATATCTTTCATGGTCTTAAGCTAGAATTGATAAGAGAAATAGTCTCCCATGTATTATCATCATATGAAGAAATAATATCATGTGTTGATAAGATAAGTAAAGAGTTTACTGAGTCCTATGGCTTTGAAGGGAAGCAAGAGAAGAAAAGGATGGAAGAGAGAAAAATGGATAAAGGGAAGAGGGAAAAGAAGAATTTTCCCATATGTGGTAACTGTGGGAAGAAACACCCAGGAACTTGCCTGAAAGGAATGGGAGTTTGTTATAAGTGTGGAGGAAAAGGGCACAAAGTACGTGACTCCAAGGGTGAGAAAATGGTTTCAAATGTACAATGCTTCATTTGCAAGGAGTTTGGACACTACGCGAACCTATGCCCCAGTCATCAGAGTATGACGCAAATGATGCTATTGGATAATAATCATGTTATGATACTACCACAGATGAAGAGGAATGATTAGAGTTCTTATGTTGATTATGTCAATTGAGTGTTGTATCAACAATGTACTTGTTATAATAATTATGGAGTATATAAGGATTGTACTGCAGTACTATTTCATTAAGGACTTGAGATTGTGAGGAACAAAGAAAAGTGACTCAATAGCAGGATAAATTTTTGGAAAATACATGGTTGAGAGAAAGATAAATCATAATATAGTTCTGATACTGAGGTAGTGATTTTGGAATAATACATGATTGTTTTGGATAAATTAAATTGGATATTTTTGACTACCTTGGAACTGATTAATGATTTGTATATTCCATCATTGTTGGGGTTTAAAACGTTTTTGGATTAATGAAGTATATCCAGCATTCTATATGCAATAAGGGAGAATGAATGTAATCAATAAGGAATATGGTAATACATGATGAAGGTATTCATATGCTATTACGGGGTAAAATGGATCTATATTATGTTTATCTTCCTTATAAATGTTGGACTGTGAGTATGGATAGAAGTATTTTGGATAGTTCTAGTTTGGATTATTTTGGATTGCCATAAAAGGACAACCCGGAGGTCGGGCGGCAACCCGTCGCGTCCGGCAAGGCTGCGAGACTTGAACCCGCAACCGAAGGGCGACAAGGGTGTATCACCTACCACTGGCCCATGAGATGTCCTAGATTAAATAATGTAGTTTTTATTAAAAGATCTTGTAGATGAATTATAAATTCGTTTTTTTTGGAACCCTATACGAATAGTGTAAATAGAATTTTTTTTTTTACATTCTATTATCTTTTAGAGTGAAAGATGAGTTTGTGGTAGAAATTTATTAATGGATAAAACTCTAATTATAAAGTAAGTATATCTCCTTATGATCTTATCCAATCTCATAAATAAATTCCTCCATATTAAGAAAAGCAACTTAGAACAAAAATGTTTTCCTAGATGGTACCTTAAATCATCACTAATTTATGGCTTTTGGATTGTTGGCCTTTTCATAGCCATGTTCTCTACCACTCTCCATCAGATAATTGATGGTTAGATTTTTCTTCCATATCCATATTTTCTTACATGGAACCCTAGTATGTGTTATTTTCGGTAATCTTCATACTTTCGACTCTTTATTTTAAATAGAGGCCTCGTTAATTCATTTTTCGATGTGGGATTTCAACTAAGATATTTTGAAACGTCAAAAATGTGTTATCCCAATACCCTATATTTTGTTGAACCGATGGTACTTCAAATCATCATAGATTGATGAGTTTAAGGACCTCAATTATACACTTGTTTGTGATTGATGACCTCAATCACTACCTATAAATATTTACGTTTTTCCTCCGATTATATGTCTCTAATTGCCACCAATGTTCTCCTAATCAAGATCATAATTTGGTGGTGACCCTTTCATTTCTCTTTTCCTCATATTAAGACTAAATTTTAGTAACCTAATTTCCGATGTGGGTTTTCCCACAAATATATTATCTATTTTCAACCTTTTATTTTCGAAGAACAATTTCAAATTGCGAGGACGCAATTTATTGAAGGAGGGGAGAATGTAACACCCCAAGATTTCATAGTGTGTTATTTCTTCAAAATAATTCAATAACTTGCACTACACGCAACACCGAGTTCAATTGCACCATGACTTACCAAAAAAAGGCCATTAAAAGAGGTCATGAATAGCATTAACTACATTTTTAACTTTATATAATCCTTATAATTTTAGAATCCATATTATGAGTTTCTTAGTCATAATGCAAGAACAGATTCATTTTCAGTATTGCACTTTTATCAACTTTTGATAGTGAAACCTTTTTAAATACAATATTTTAAGTTTTTTTGACTAAATGGAGACATCAAAAAATTTATAATGAAACATCCCAAGCTTCCATGGTACGTTTCCCTTTGAATAATGCGATAGCGTGTGTTGTACGCAACCTCAAGTTCTAACACACACCATAACTAATTAAAATAGCCGTTGTGAATAGTAATACCTACTTTTTGAAATAATATATATTTTATATTTCAAAATAGACTTCATTTTTGGATTCGGAATATCGAATTTAGCCTAAGGTGAAATTTCGGTACATTTCGGATAACTTTCATATTTTGATGAATCGTGAAAATTACTAAATTTTAATTAAAAACAACTTTTTTAATCAAAATAATTAATAGTGATAAATTGTGAATTTGAGTAGGTTTAAAGTATATTTAGAATATATTTTTACCATTTAATATAATTTTGGTCATTGGACATAATTTTACAATTAAACCGAACATAAACAAGTGTCAATCTTTTTATAGTTATTATCTCTTAAAAACACGCTTTTTGTTTTGACAGCGGGAATTAATTTTAAATTAATTTCTGCCACTTATGTGTTTTGAATTTAGTAAAATGGATTCCATATTTGGAATCAGGATGTTCAAATTTTGTAAATAGGTAACTTTTATTTTTAGACATTTTGAATAGTTATTGTGGTAAATATTTTATTTACCATGGTTAAAGGGTAAATCCGGTAAATAAGGGTTAAAAAATAATATTATAATAATACAAAATTACCCTAAAACGTGTCCTAACCTTATTGGTGGACACATACCCGACCATGGGCATCCTTGGGTCAATTTGGGGACCCCTTGGAGCCACGTGTATGTGGTAGGGACACATTATATTAATAAAGTTAAAATAAAAATAAAAATGGCATAAGCTTACATCTTTTAGAAGAACACTTTTTACATAGGGTTATACATGTTGGATTTTCTATTATAAATATTCATTAGAAAGATAAAAAGATTTCCTACATAATTATATTTTATTTATAATTTTTAGACATTAAATAATTTATTTTATTTTTGACACAATGATGATGCAATAATTACTATAATAGTGAACAATTAAAATAATTGATATTATAAATACCCAAAAAAATATAATATGAAACTTTTAATGAATTAAACTAATTTTCTAGGATAATATGATATATTAGGATTTATTTAATTTACTTTTTTCGAAGTAATCAATCTGTTATGAGTTTCACAAAAATCAACTATTGAATAGTGTCAAAATTGACATAAAAGAGTTCTTAAAACAGATATTATATTATTAATTGATATTAAATTCCTAAAAATCTAAGGTTCGGCCAAGAGACTTATATCAGGATAGGTTCATCATTAATGGACCACTTGGGGGTTTCTTGGATGTATATAGTAAGTTTATTAACCATATTATATAAAAATACAAAGAGACATTGTAAAAGTGAAACTAATTAACTTAGAGTTAATACTTAAAGATAAGGTTAATATAAGTACCCAAAACTGTCTAAATTCTATTGGTTGAGTGGTTTTCGACCTATCCCCACATTAGCCTTTGAATAGTAAACTTTCGAGCCATTGGAAAGCGAATATGAATTTATTATAAATTAATATTTCTAGCTTTTCCAAAGGTGCCCCTCACCCCTCTTATAAAAGGGCACTCCTCCTTCTTATTTCTTCACACCTTCAAAGCCTTTTTGTTCTGCCAAACTCTGCCCAAATAATCTCCCAATTTCCTTCACTACAACCTAGGGGCCTTAGTTTGATCAGAAAGCCAACCTAAGGAGCCCTTTTGATCAAATCAAAAGGAAGAACCCGAAGAAGAGGTAATGATTTCACCACCCTTTTCTAAGTTCATTTCTTCTTCCACTTCCTCTTCCTTTGTTATTACCATCCTAAAATAATAACTCCAGTATCTCACATATACTGTGATGTTATTATAAATATGGTACAACCCTATTCAGTATTCTATCCACCCTTTGAATAACATGTCACCATACGTGCGTACGTACGGCTTACCGTCTCCACGTTGTGGTGTAATTGTTATTCAATATATTATTATGTGGATGGGTATAATAATGATGTGTAACTCATGTAAATAATAAATATAACATGTTAATGATTCTGTATATATGATATACCATCCATTTATATATTATTTTAATATCAAAAGAATGATATCGTCGCTCGTGTGTACGTACGGACTACCGTCTCCACGAACGCGATGAGATTCATTCTCCATCGTATCCATTCAAGTATAATTATCATTTCATGATTTAAAAATGATTTTTAAGGACTGGATATCATTCTGGATATGAATAAGATACAACAAACATGGCTTATGTAACAAAACATATAAAATAAAATGAGTAAGTTAACTCCCGAAACGACGATAATTCTAAGATATTATTAACAAATCAATGTTAAAAGATAATATATGATATCATATTAATATATATGATTCTTGTATAATTTAATAACAACTATTTCACCATTATACAGAAGGTTAACCTACCCCAACCAAGGAAAAGTACAAGTTAAGGGTTTATTTCACAATCTCTTCATTATCCGAGGTTGTTTATACGTAATAATCTACTGGGATCTCTTTATCATCCACGTCCATGTTTTTTTTAAAATGTATTTCAAAACATTTTTACTATTTACAAGAATATGGGTTAAAGTCATTTATACCCTTGTTTGACTTTTTATAAGAGGTTTATAAAGGAATCTTTCCGTCGTTTTCAAAACAAGGTCCTTTTTAACCTTTTCGACAGAATTGAGGTAAGAATGTTTTTTTTAACTTATACGGCGGGTGCGGTTATTTTCCGCCGTTATAAAATCGTCGAAGCTTTCCTTACAAGCTTATAATAATATTTTCAAAGAAAATGTTTTATTTTATATGGATCTTAAATGATTTCAAAATAAAAGGAGATACTTCTTTTAAAAGAATTTTGATTTCATCTATGTCAACATCCTTCGATGGATTTTAAGATTATTTGAAGTTGATTTATTATAATACAAAACTTCTATATTGTATTGAAGGTTTTGTGATATGTTTGACTGTGGATGTTCTATTTTATACCATTCATAGTTTATGGTGAAACTATTGACATTTCGTATGCTAGTTTTAATCCGAATGTTTATGTTATATTTCAAACTTTTCATCAGATGAATGTGCTAAACAAGTATGTTCCGGGTTGGGGACCGGTAAAAGTAAGCCCTCCAGGTTGGAGACTGTTTAAAGTAAGCCCTCCAGGTTAGGGACTGGTAAAAGTAAGCCCTTTGGTTTGGTCTCCGGTTATTAGAGGTACTCCGGGTTGGTGTCCGGTTATTAGAGGCACTCCGGGTTGGTGTCCGGTTATTAGAGGCACTCCGGGTTGGGTTCCGGTTAGAAGTAACCCCTAGGTCTTGGGATGAGGCCTAGACAATGAAATTAACATTTGACATTATGAATTCCAACATTATGAAAGTGGTTATTGATATTGCATTTGATTATTCGATTAGTAGAATATCCATGTGAATAAGTAAATGGCATTATTTCATTTTACTTTTGCCATACTATGTTGAAGTTCAATTTTAAAAGGTTTTTGTTTTAGTAATTCATTGCCTTAAATGTTTATGATTATTTTGAATGTTCCTCTATATTGTTATCCTTACTGGGCATTTGAGCTCACCCCTTTTCTATGTTTTATTTTTCCCAGGTAGTGATGAAGTAAATTATGAATGACTTGCAGGGATATTATGAGGGGTTAATAGTGTGGATATGAAGACTTTGTTGTTGTAGTAGTTTTTCACTTTGAAATGTAATGTAAAACTTTATGATTATATCTAGTGTTTCCAAGGCTACTAAACCAATCGGTCTTTCGGGATTTGATCTTTCTTGTGATCATGCCAATGTTATGTAATAATGCACCGAATCTGGGTAACTGGGGTCGGGGCTTTACGGATACCCTTTTATTGATTCCAATTACTAATGGGTTGTCCAATGACAAAGAGTTTTACATGATGTAGATTCATATCTCAATAATGATACCATCATGGTTATAAAAATTCAATGTGTGTTTCATTCGACCACTAAAGTAAATTCCCTTATAGAGAATTTAGAAAAATTGTTTTACAGCATACGCTCAATTGAAAAATGTTGTAATGTTCATTGTCTCAGAATTCAATCTATATTAACAAGAAAAAATATTTAGACAACACTTATTCCTCAAATCTACATTTTCTCATGATCTATTGAACATTGCAGGCTGGGATGTTATCCTAGATATTGGTGCAGGATGGATACTAAAAGATCATATAGAGTTCATCATAAATCATAGAAAGAGAGAGAATCAGGATAACCTACTACATGGAGTGCTTGAATCCATATATGCCTCAATATTTAAGGCTAAAAATTATTTCCTATTTGAGGAATATGTGATATCCAATCATACTAGAATTATTTCCTTGAACAGGGAGGTCCATGCATCTACAAAGATGAAAATGATGGTGATTCACAACTACTTGAATGACCTGAAGTCCTTATAGATTCTCAGAGTGGAATGTTGATAAAAAATTTCCACTATTTCTTAAATATTTTTGATGGATTCCTCTGATTGTACATTGGATTAAATTAATCTTAAATGGTGTGACTTTTGGCTTGATAGGGCCATCAGGATGTGGAGGTATTTTCTGAAACCATTGTGGATTTGATAAAGGTTGTTTCCATCACTATATTGGAATTGGAACTGATTAAAAAACAGAATTGTGAGAGATAATTAATGTTATCAAGGATGTTTTCTAGTATAATTGCACTTCCCTATGGTTTGAATGTGACCCAAAAATTTCAGTCAATGATATAAAGGAAAGAACCTGGAATGTTTCATAAAATCTTCTCTCCTTCTAGATTGATTTTATTAATCATGCTTATCATCCCAATCTAATTATTTCATATGTATTTTTACAATACAACTAGATGGTGTCTTATATAAATAAAAGGAAGAAAATATAAACATGTAATTTGTGGTATATTAGATCTCCTAAAATTTGTACATCTTTGCTGGATGATGACATGAAATGAGTGATTCAATCCCAACATTGTAAACTCGTATGTAATGTTTGAATTTTCCATGATTTTTTTATTAATAATTTTTTTATTGGCTTTTCTTGGATCCCATATCTTCTTGGTAAATCAAGAAACTACTATATGATGAACTCATGATAAAAAATTACAATCATGAATGATTCATTATCTCATGACTTGACACTTATTTGTCAAGTGATCTCAAAGATTCTATATCACATATTATATATAATTTCCCTCAATATGATAATGTTTATATTGTAATCTCATATCATTTCACCCATTATCCATTTAATAGTCACACTTTGATGAAGTTAAACTTCACATTCTAGCCACCTTCATCATTATCTATATAGAAAGATTTATAAAAATTCTTCTCTTTATTTTACATCATTGTCTAGTGAATATTAAATGAAATCTATGTCTGATGTAATTTTGATTTGTTTCTAATCGATGGAACAAAAAACATTAATATATACATAAAATGAACCCATATAATCATTATAATTCCACCAATATATTTATTGCTCAAAATATATACATCCATAAATACATGACATCATAACCTCACACTTTTTTACAAATTTTAATACTATAAATTTATAACATAAATTTTTTTCAAACATTATCTTCCCAAAAACATGATGAGTGATCTTTCCTTGAACCATGATAAAATATAATAAACATTATATGATAATAATTAATGAATGGAAAATATCCTGAATGGCCTGAAGGCCTTCATTTTTATTTATTTTTTGATAACCCCCTTTCAATGGATGAGGTGTAACCCTTACAAGGCCCGGAGGCTTATAGATTAGGTGGCCTGTAGGCTTATGAGATTACATGACCGGACGGTCTTAGGAATTTAACCAGACTATATTCAAGGAATTTCCCCTCCCCACCATCTGCATCATGATTGTAGCTCTCCACCTTCACATGGCCATCTGGCTAGGCTTCCTCCACAAACACAGATTGGTCCCGATGGCATAGCCATACCATCTCATTATGACAAATCCATTTGGCTTTGCTCTGGTGAGTTCACCTACGCTGACTCATCTTCTGGGGATGGTCCCTTTGTTTGTATTCCGTCTGGGGCAACTCGATGTGGCCTGGTGGCCTTCAGGTGGCTCGAAGGCCTTAAAGGTAGCATGAAAGCCCTACTGACCCCAAGGATTGGGTGGTCAAAAATCCCCAAGGACTCCAAACCATAACTGTTGGCCCAAGGTGGATAGTTCCAGCTACTACAATACCGAAAATTTGTTTCTACAGAAAAATCTACAGCTCCAGCACTGTGTATAGTTCTGTTATAGAACCTGTACAGTGTACAGAATTCTACAGTATTACACAGTGTACAATCTTCTACAGTCCTTCTATAGTTCTGATATTAAGACACATACATTCACCATAAACATAGAAAATATTCTAGAAAACATATTTATAAAAAAATGAATTTTTTGTAAATCAACCTAATGGAAATTAAATATCTTTATTTTTATTTTTTTAAAAATTATTAGAAACTATTCTCACATTTTTTCAATTCCTAACTATTATCATAGTGTGTTTCTTATTACGACCTTATAAAATTCGACATTAATTATGAAATAATTTTATCCCTAATTCATAAGATATTTTTTGACCATGATATCGATACTCCACTTAAATTATCTCGTTGTATATAAATGTAACATTTGGGAATTTTAATCTTTATTTCAATTATATCATTATCCTAATATTCACAAAAGATATTTTATAGTGTCGTATTTATTATCATCCTATGATAATAGAATCATAAATAACAAGATGGTGACATACAAGAAATATTAAATCAGTGGTGAAGGTTGAACATATTTTTTTCCCAAAATTCATCTATTATTTACCGTGACATAGATTTGATAAAAACATCAATATTTTGACCATTAGTTCAAATACTCTATAACATCTCAAATCTATTTGAACAATTATACCTAATGAATTGATATTTTATATCAATTTAACAATATAATTAATATTTCACTATATAATTTTAGATTAAAATATAATTATTTGTTGTTATAAACATTTTTCAATTGATTTTTGACACTCACTATTTAAAAAAATATATTCAAATTTTCCTCTTAATTTTCATAAATTTTTAGGGGGGTAAAACATATTTCTCTTACAATGTTCTCAATGTTATATAAAATTATTTGATATTATTTTATAACTCATAAAATTAATACAATATGAAATTTGCAATCAATAATTATTTTTGATGATTTTAAACAAATTCCATGTTACCATCAGTGAAACTAATTATGTTTAACTCATTATATTATCTAAACATAATTATATTCTTTATTGTTATTATAACATACAAGAGGGTTATTTTTAGTAATATAATGTTTTATACCATTAGATCTATATGTCATATTTTACATAGGGTTATAATATATAAATTTTTTTTGTTCTTGTATTTAGATTTATTAAACACCTAATCTCTATATGATATTCCTTATGATTTACACCTTCTCCAATTTAATTTTTTGTCATCAATAAACCACGATAAAAAATTGTATAAACTTCATTTGAATCTATCTGGAATTACAATTAAAATAAATCACTAGAAAAAACAATACTCATGACAGGAAGATTTATGTTCCTTACTATTGAATTTTTAATCCCATGAATATATTCCTCCATCAAATCATTATCATGTCAAAATTCATCTTCAATAGTTCATAAAATGACTCTCAAGAATTATTCTTATAGAAATAAAAAATTATATCACTATCATATATAATTAGGAACTTGGTTATTTTAATAGTATACCTTATATATAAGATCATATACACTATTCCATTAATGTCTTCCAACTACTTCACAAAACTATCATGTTTTGAGTAATAGTAATGTGGGAACCATTTTAATGTATAAAATGATTTCATCGACTTACACACAATTAATATATCATTAAATAGTTTGAAATCTTTTATTTTTCCTATTGAAAATTCATATTAATTTTAAAAATTATATAATTATGAAATAACATCCATCAAATAGAACTTTTAATTTTGATGATATTCTTTATGAAAAAATATTCTACAAGTTTCATCACTTGAAACTGGGGGAAAAGATAAATCAAAATCAACTCACTCTACTTCTTTAGATCCTTTTCAAATAAAAAACGTCTTCCAAATAAAAATTACACTTCTCATTGAGTCTATTTATATAAAACCATATTTTTTTGTGTTATTATTAACTTATATTTATGGAATTAGATCATGGGGTTGTTTTTTGAAAATTTGTTACCACTCATCATATATTATTTTTAACCATTCATTATGATTAACTATTTCGATGAAACAATTACTTAAACCAATGAGATAATTGAATCTATATTTTATAACCTTAATTATTTTTTTTTGATTTGTAACTTCTTGGTTCCCAATAATAACATGGTCAATATGATTTTTTAATGGTCTAATTTGTTTAATTGGGATTAAATTTCCTTGTCATTGGAATAATTTTGATTAGTGTATATATCATTAGGATCCCAGTCATCTTTATTATACTTGAATTATTTAGAAATCCTAATTTTATATTTTATTAATTCATCCAGTCTATGTTCAACATATTCTTTAAATGTAGATAGTGATTCAATGCATATTTCTTTAAAGGAATCTATTTACACATCAACTCATTATCTCTAGAATGTGTAGCTTCTTTTCTTGGGTAATTATCCCATTAAAACACATTTTTTTCTTTAACATAAAAAAACTCTTTCATTCAATCATTTATCTTATTAAGAAATTAATCCCAAAAAAACCAAGAATTATTTATTTATATTAATTTTCAATTAAAAAATCTGAAAAATATTAATTTTTTATTCTTTTCAAATCAAAAATCTGTTTTGAACATATATATTAGTACTTGTATTTAAACTCTAAATGAAAATATAATTATTATATTGAGATAAAATACATGTTTTCATATTAAATTTTTTTTTATTTTTCCTCTCCATAAATTAATATTATTATGGAGTGTGGGGAGAACTGCATTTTTATTTAATTACATTTTTAATTTTCTATAACTCAAAAAGAGTTCCTTGTTGAAATATTTCTATTTTACATTCAATATATATATATAGATACATTCATATCCTTATCATATTCCCTTAAAAATATTCAAAAAAACATTATAACCAGTGAGTTAGGTTTCACAAAAATTGCAATGGTCAACCTAGTGAATTAACTAATCAATGTATTAAAAAACGATCATTATTTCATATTTATGTCTCATAATACTATATTGTTCAATGCTTCGGGTGAATATAATATCAATATTGTTATCACATACAAAAACCATCCTTTATTTTTGTAATGTTTCTAATATAACAACAATTATATTATTCATTTTTTTTAATCCACTTTTGTTAACTAATTTCAAAATTACACTCATTCATTTCTAGCCAATATAGCCAAGTCTTATATTACACAATATATATTTATCTTCAAAACTCAAATAAAATGTATTACTACAATCTCCAATATGAAATATATTTATATTAGTATTTCCTCTTTTGACTTATTTTATCATATATCAAACATCATATTATACATGAATTTTATTTGAATATAACATATTTTCCATCATTAATGAGAATAATAAAAATAAGTATCTCGTGTTTCTATCCATAAAAAATAAACATCCTTTGGAATTAACATATATGTATCAATTTAATATATATTAAACTTAATTTTTAGGATTTTTTTATTTCCACAGCTACCTTCTCATCATTAATGATCATATTTCTTTTAAATGATTTTAACAGTGCCTATCATATGTGACTAAAAACAATAATCATGTTTCCATGGTTTATTTCTTTGGTTATCCTTCAGAATAATTTCAACAGCAAATTATTTTCATTAATTATTCTTTTCCAAATATAATTTTCATTTATGGTACAATTATAATTCCACTAACTTTTTCTCTAGTATTATTATATCACTTTTCATGGTTGGTTACACCTTCCCAAAATTCCAATTAGTCATTGAAATTAATTTCTATATAAAGAGTTTTTATTTTTTGATTCCTATTAATTTATAAAATTATTCTTACCTTTTATTATTTCTAGTGATAGACATTTTATTCCATAAGTTATGTGCATTTTGCCTAAATATATAAAAACATAACTATTGAATCTCAATATTATATATATGCATGTTTTCCTTGGGATACTTTAGATGAAATTCAATGTATGTTGTAGCATTATATTACCAATGTAAAATGGAATCAGTCTACAAGAAGTTAATTTTGATACTTATTAATGGGATGTGTTTGTCACCATATTTCTCAAAAAATATCCCACTTTTTGAATATAAATTTTTGTGGTTACTAAAATTATCTGAAAATATATGTTTAATTGATAGCGATTTCACAACTGTTTTAAAAAAGGATATTTCCATAGGTCGAGATGTTTCTATCTCCACATATGATTTTTTATTAAAACTATATTTCATTTTAATAAATTATATTCATCCTTGAGAAATATAAAATGATTCATATATATCTCTTTTACATTATCAATATGTATTTCATCAATAAAAAACACCATATTAAATTTTCCTACAATATTGATATTATGAATTTTGATTCATCTATTTATGTATATTTATTTTTCAGAAATAATTCTCTTTTATCAGTCATTAGTTATCATTAATTCATCAATACTATGGAATAATTCATTGGCTTTCATTATTTCTCAATACATGTTGGATGTAGTTATCTGATGATATTTTCCATTTAGGTTACTTCACCATCATTATATTAACTTTATAAAGAATATTCAACTATTCTAATGTGGGACATGATGGTTGTTCAATTCTTTAGAAAAATTTTCTCTAATGAACTATATTCAAATTATTAATTCATTTCCTTTTAATAAACATAATTATTTTTTCCCTTTTAGCAAATTTTAATTAAACCTAAGGGATTTCACAAAATCAATTGATTTTTTACAGCACTTGTTTCTCTAAGGGATTTCTTTAGATTAATCATTATGATATTATTTATGTTTCTTCATCAGATTGTTTATTTCAAAATAAATGATTCCCCCATATTAAAAGCAATTTTGTATAGGATTTTTTACATACCCTTATGATTTATTTAATTACTAGAGATAAGGAAAATAATCATTGTAATATCATCAATTTCATATTCATTATCACTTAATTCATTATTTATAATTACCTCAAGTTACTTTTCTTAGTTATTTAGATACCATACATATTCAAAAAATATATCCACCATCTCCTTCTTTTTGAATGTTGGAGATCCCTTTACATTATATGACACAAACATGTTATGTAGTATACCAAGGGATAAGTTATCTCTTTATTTTAATGTAATGAATTTACTATTGAACCATCCTTGAATGTTCCTCTATAATTTTATAATTATAGATTTATATTTGAAACCATTTATAAATCCTCTATTTTCAATAAAAAGTTTGTTTACATAGTTGAAATATTAATAAATAGTTTCATCTCCCAAAATCCACACATCATTGAACATGATTCTCTATATTTGATTCATTACATAGTATATATTTATATTTTTTCCTTAATAATGCATTCATGATTATAATATATTTTCTTATATATTTTGAGAACCATCACCTATATATATACAATTTTAGAGAAATAAATTATAATTGATTTCTATGATTTTTATTCAACATTGAGATTTATTTTGTTAGTAAATAAAATAAGAGTATTTATATCCATGGGGGTGAAAAAAATATAGTTTAGTCTATCACCTCTTGGAAAATAGATATAATATTCCTTATCATTCAATTTTATTATCATTGATAGTTTTTTAAAGGTAGTAAAACCTCTATCAATGACTATGTTACGACAATCCATGATAAAAATATATTTATCTTATATAGGGGTCATATTCTATGATGCCGATTGATGATCCTAGGAATGTTTCCACCAGTGATAAGGTTAGGGGGATGATGAATCCAAGGCATATTATTATAATATATTATCTCATTAAGTTAACATATTCTGATTATTAAGGTTTTTTTATCCCATCTTTATAAAATATTATCACCCTTTTTTAAATATTATTAACAAATTTAAGGCATGAATGTTTTTGATATTTTTTTATCATAATGTTGGTATTTAGTCCCCCTATATTATACTCATGTTGATCCCCATATATCCACAATAATTTTTTTTTCAATACATAATTTCAAACTCCAATCATGATCCTTATGCCTCCCCACATGAAATATTTTTGTACCAATATTATAATATAATCTTTTAAATATAAGATAAATACTATGACATATGAAAAGTGATGAATAAAAATCCTCTCAAGAATTTCTATTATATGTTCCTCTATCGAGAAAAATTATATCCAGTTCTTCATCATTTATTTATCCTTCATATTATTGTCATTCTGGATCAATTATTTTGGATATATTAATTTATTCCTCAAAATGTGTTGATATGTACTTCATAAGACACATCCATTAAATGAGATTACATAATGGTATTATGTCTCAATCTCATCATCATAACATCACAATGAAACTACTCACATCCATTTATACAAGATTCTTTCTTGAAATAAGGATGATGCAAGGACACTACATTTGAATCTCCTTCTCAACTCAAACAAAATATCTCTTACTTTAATGACTCAGAATAAATTGGATTCAGTGTTATTTTTACATGATTCATTAAATATTATAATTAAAACTATTTAAATAATGTTGAAATCTCATCTTGATTTATTAATATCGAATGTACATATTAGCATTATCACAATGACTACAGTGTAAAAATATGATGGTGGATATTTTTATTATAGTGTTTGAACATATATTTATTGTTTTTATATGAACTCCATGAACATAATGATTCTCAATCTAGTGATACTTTATTTATATTCCATCTATTTTGAAACCACTACAAGATGAACTCATGATTGGAGCTTACGAAAAAATAAGAATCATTTTCTGATGACTTCACTTTTCATCATCTAGTAATCTAAGGATTTCTATTTCCAATGTTTAGTATTTATTTCCTAAAACATATTAACATTATATAGTAATCACTTAATATCCCATCCAACTTACTTCTTTTCATGTTTTCCATATGAAGACACATATCTCTATTTAGTGACCACAAACATTACCAATCTTGTGAGATTCACAAATTTTACATTGTTCCTATTACAAATTCATCAAGAAAAAATGTATTCATTTGATCCTCTAAAGGATTAATGAATTTCATCCATTTGGTTGACCAAAAACACTCCTATATAATGATTTACAATGGTTTTTATGATCATTCATTTTTTTCTAATAACATTCTAGATTAAACATCTCACAACTACAAACCCATGAATTCATAAATTCAATATTATTATATTCTTTAATTTCATTTTCTTATAATAACAAAATTATACATTCATTCAATATCTATAATAATCATAGAGTTAAATCAACTTAACAAACGTTTAATTTTTTCTTTAATCATGTAAGAAACAATCATAAAAATAGATATTCATATCAATTTTTATGCTAAGTAACTCAAAAAAGATATAATAAGATGAAACAATATCTTATCAAAATCAAATAAAACATTTATATGTAATTTTATTAAAAAATGCAGCAATATCAAAAAACTCAATGGATATTAAAAAACCAATAAGAATGGAATTAATCAACCCCTCTTAATGATCTTGTTCTCCAAAATAAATTGGCATGGAATCTTCTGAATGACTTGGTATACTTTTTAGTTTTTCAAAAATTGAAAACATACAAAAACGTTACATAGTCCGAATGCAACAAACCCATAGAAGTCATTACTATGACACATCGAGAATCACATCACACAGAAGGAAAATGGAATTTTATTGAAATATTGTTCATTGTAGAGCCCACGTGAACTGCACCATGTCTTGGTGAATTCTAATCATGTTTTTTTTCACATTTGGTTTCTCCTCACCCCATGACTCAAACAATGCATTTAAAAAGTAATTTCATTCCCTCCAATAGAACACAATGGATATTTTGGATTAATAGGTATTGTTCCATGGGGTTGTGTAACACTTATTGCATAAAGAAATTGAAAATACATCATTTAAATGATGGGGGGAAAATAAAATAATCCCAAACCTAATATAAAAAATTAAAACTCTTATAAACACCCACACAAAACATGGTGTGTGGAAATCAAAAAAAATATCAATATTTTTTTCCTCGTAATGTTTTCTAGGATAATGGTCAATAATGAGGAATAATTAACTAAAATATAAAGAGAAAAATATTATAATGATATGGTACTGAACCAAATCATTTATATTAAACATATAAAACTCAAAACAATTTACCTATAATAGATGAAAATTGAATAATATGAATCTTATAACTTGAAAAAACAATATTGGTTTTCTTATATCTTTGGTAGAAATCCATTTGATTAGTTCTCCACCCAAATGATTTCCCCTCTCTATGAACTGAAAAGGGAAAAGTTGTTGAAGAATATTATTTTTCAATGAAAATTATTTAACAAATCATCCATTATATAAAGGATGATAGATCCTTTGAAACTCAATATGAAAAGAACATTATCATCCATAACTAAATGAAATATCAAAATCAATTCATTTGAAAAATTAGATACTTCATACTAGAAAATATTCCTAAAAGGAATACCACTAAAGTAGAAAAAATATAACCATTAGAAAATAATTATAATTGATATACCTAAAAAAGACACCATACTCACAACTATGTTTAAGTAAGTCTAACCCAAGTCTATGTATTTATAAAACTGGATCATCATGATTCTATCATACCATCATATCAAAATTAAAACTGGACTCCTTCTCCCCAAAACTAACCAATGATTTCCTATGTACAATCATATAAAATATCCCACCATGAGACCAACCTGACATGAAGAAAGGATTTTTAAAATAAACAAAGAGGCCTACAAATTAAAAATTGAAGAAGAAACCCTTAATTTATAATCAAGGGAAATTAATGAAATGAGATTAACATAAATCACCTAAAGTTTTAATATCCAAAAAGAAAAAAATCTCATCTTTGACTAAAAAACTAGATAAATAAATAAACACCATTTAAAGAAGTGATATTATCTCCATAATAAATTCTCATGTGTGAGGTGTTCTTACCACCATTGATAAATTTCTATCAAATTAGGACTCTTCTAACACAAATCATTAAATTACTATAAATTTAAGGTGACATATAGATCTTATGAATAAAAATATATAAACAAAAAATCATACATCATTAAGGAAGAATTCCCAAATGAAAAAAAAAGGTTCAAGAAGTAAATATAAAAATTCCAAAACAACCAAAACACAAATATTGATATTACATGGTAAATAAAGGATAAAAAATAAATTAAATCAAAACCTAATTGGTATTCACATTGACATAGGAATGAATGAGTTTAATTAGAGGTACATCAGTAATGGTATATTTTACTTCACATATTTTATAGGTAAAACCTATTTATAACATTTTAAAATAATTAAATTGTTGCAATCATGACAGGACTTATGAATACTTGACCATGAAATTTTTTATCCCATATTTACAAAATAAAACTATATAATGTTCATTTTTAAAAAAAAAATAGATGGTTATAAGAATCAATAAATTATTTTTAAACTACTATTCAAAGGTTTTGACATATAATAATATATTTTAGAATTGGTAGAGATTCATTCACAAAATATGAAAATTGTTGGTTTTGATAAATCAATTTGTTCTTCTACCATGTATTACTCATATTTTATTTTTTACCTTTCCACCACTCTATATTAGTATAGGTTAATATATTTCACTTCTGCTAAATAGTTTGGTAATAGAAATTCACAGGAAACTATTCCAGTAAAAGACTATATATGGAAATATTGGATAGGTATGATAGAAATGTAATAAAATAGAATGCATACTAGAACATTATTTCATCGCCTTAATGAATGATATGAATCTCCCTATCACTAGGTACATTCACACAATTAAAAAATAACATTAATAAATCTGTCTATGAAATATTCCTAGTAGTGGTATTTTTTTGTCTTGGACTATATAATAATGTTCAGAATATCCAAGTATGAAAAAAATAATTAAATTTGAAAACATAACATTAATTGATTCAGGAATATATAGCTAGATAAAAATAATCTCAACCCTTAGTATCAATAAACTACATCCTAATAAACATTTCTCTAATGATATGGGTAGAATTAATGTTCTAGACATCTCGATAGAAAACATGATATATTGGAATAAGATGGGAAAATATATATTAGATACAATAATAAGTTGTTACATACATCCGAAGAAAATAAAAATCAACCAAATAGAATATTTAAAATTGAATGTTTGTGTAAATTAAACATAAAAGTTTTAAAAATTACCTAGTTAACCTCCCAAATTCAATCCATTTCTTGAAAATAACAACTGAAAACAAAATATAAATAACACAATTTATATAAATTTACAATTACGACACTTAAATAATCCTTAAATAACAAACCCATTTGATTTATAAAAAAAATTATTGACCACTTGAACAATATAGTCTTTTTACAATACTCATGTAAACGATATCATGAATTCTTAAAACCAAAATTTTATTATATTATGTAAAATTTTAAGATTATTTTTTTAAAAAAACATATATTTTAAACCACCAATTTTATTACATTTCAAATATAATCTTCTTGAAATCTTCCAAATAAATTTTATTATCCTCATATTTAAATGTAGAAAATATTTAAAAATATAAAATTATCAACATTTTACAAATAAATTGTTTAAAAGAATTTATTTTTTGGAATTCGAATGATCATAGATTCACTTCAAAAATGTAATATGATTTCAAATTAAAATAATTCAAAATATACTTTTAAATATAATTTAATGTCTCAGTAAAATAATTTTTGACATATTATGAATTTATTTTGGGAGAATACCCCATTCAAATACTCTAAATATTTGCGCCCTTAAGAAAAATAAAATATTCAATTGTGTATTTTTAAAATTTTCACTAGAATCACATTTTCAAAAAACTAAAAACTCTTAAAATATAATAATTCAACATAATTGGACTAAATGAAAACAGAAATTGATTGAATTCAAAAATAAATTTTCATCCAAAAATCCAAGAAACAGATTAAAATGACTGGAATAAAACTAGATTATTTACAAATATTTTAACCATAAGATGTCTTATAGAAGTCACATAGTTAACATCCTCTGCACACAGTTTTCCAAAAAATATACAATAATAGTAGGTCATTGACTTATCCCCTATCAATATTGAAACACAAAACTGACTAAAAAATAATGAACAATTTTATCATAAAATTAAATAACACATCTTGATTACAAATTAGATACACCAATGTTAATCCTAAAAAATAGGGGTCATCACAATAGGTCGAAATTAAGAACATATTCTTGATCTAGATTATGAATTTTTAAATTCATATATCATATCTATTTAACATCCTTGTGTAATAAGGTAAGACTTATATTTATGATAATTTATCCTTAAATAATTTTACCCATAATTCATTTCTAAACCCAATTCTTCCCATGGAAAGGATCTAAGGGTGTACCTATACCCCAATAGAAATAAAACATACATGAGAATTAAAAACTACATTTGGGAATGATTCTGAAAATTGAATCAAAGAAAAACATAGTTGGATTATAATAAAAAATTGAAACGTACCAATGTATTATGAGAAAGAAGAAGTCATAGTGTATAAAGTGATAAATTTTAAAAATGGAAATACAGAAACCAGTGTAGTTGAGACTAAAAAAACCTCACCTATATGTGATATTATGGAAAACATCATTCTATGTCACCGCAAAACAACCACACCCCAACTCGCATATATTCTTACCACAATCATGTGGAAACATGACTTTACCTACTTCAGATATAACAATATCTACATATTCCCAATCATATGTGTATGGCATGAGAAATACATGTTAATTAGGATCTAACAAGGTTTCAAATAAGAATCATTTATGAAAAAAAACAAATTATAATATAATTATAGAACAAACCATTTTGAAATATTACCTCACACATTTTATGTTAAATAATATAAATGAACCATTTTAAAATATTTTCACATAGAATTTAAAAATATTATATTTTCAAATCACATTTGATAAATCCATTTTCCACCAATGAATATTTGAATTTTGAGCTATTTAAATTCAATGATGACCAATTCAAAAATCCATAACACGTAAGAACATTTAATGTTATACATGGTTGCATTAGCCCTTGGAGAACTATGATCCTCACAAAATAATAGTAGTCAAGGGACACCTAGTGCACAAATTTAACTCAGGATCTAGAAATATGGGTAAGATCCATCATCATAAATTTGATAATATGCCACATGTTGAATACATTATAAAAAAACACATTGTATATGGTTAAAAGTCTACTATCAATATTGTCACCTAACCTCAATAGTTACCACACATGGTATTTAACTCCTTGAACAAATAAAATATTTCAATGTTAATTTCATATATAATTATCCAAAAAGCTTATAAAATAAATTAATTTTTTTTTCTAAACAATTTCATTAAAAAAATACGTTCTGAAATATTTCTTCATCAAAAAACTGATGGAATTAAATTTCTATAAAATTGCTTAACATTCGCATATAAAAAATCAATATTCAATCCTTTTGAAATTTTGAACCACTATAGATTTAGTGACTAATCAATGTTACTAATATAATACATATAACGACCTATACTTTACATAAATTATTAGTAATTCAAAATTAAAGTACACTTATTACAACATATAACAAAACCATGAAAGGACCGTATAGGTATAGTGTCTTTAGAAACTGTGAAACATAAACAACTGGTTCATAAAGAATCTACACTGTCTCCCACATATTTCATCATATCTATAGTCCCTTTAGGAATATAATACTTAATAACCTTCTTCATGACCTGTGGAAAGAAAACATAAAAAAGGGTGAGCTCAAATGCTCAGTAAGGATAATCAAAAGAAATATCAATCACATCATATTCATAAGAACATAACATTTCGGAAATCTTACCCTGCAAAAGAGATCAAAATTTCATAACATGGGATAAATCATGGTAGTGAAATGTAATCATAATAATCATAACATAAAATATGAATCTTTTTGTCAACACACACATAATCATAGATAATCATTTCTTATTAGTCAAGACTCATTGCCAAGACTATCGTAGTGAACAAAGTCCATTTCTGAACCGAGTTCATTCCTTGTTTCAGTCCTATTTCACAGAACCAGTTTAACCTGCCATTCCAGCCATGTCTATCTCATGAGATATAAAATCATTACCCAATGCATTAGAGGTAGATATAGGTCCACCCATCTCATAATGATACCATTCTTATATGTGCCACAAAATCATACACCATACATCATTGGATAACCTGTGTAATAAAAACGGGATTCTTAAACATTGTGACATCATAAAAAAATTCATAAAAGATAAGTAATTTATAAAAATAATTCCATCACAATATAATCAAATCAACGTAATAATAGGGATAGAAACAGAACCCTATATTATCTTAGATGGAAAATAATTTTGATAAAACACTTGAACTCCATTCTTGAGGAAAATATCCTTTCTACTTTAAAAACATTTTTCCTTTCTTAACATGTCATACAATTTTAAACTAAAATATGTTGATTAAAAATAAACTTTCAAAATTGTAATGGAATTATCTTGGAAATAATGTTTTAAAAAAATCCATTCACGCTGTATAAGTTAAAAAAACATTTTTCTCATACTTTTGTCAGAAAATTCAAAAAGTACCTCGCACGAAAAACGACAAAAGATTCCTTTCATATCTTTTAATAAAAACTCACCAAAGGGTAAAATTGGATTTAAAAAATTATAGGTGGATTTAAATAACATTACATATTGAGTAAACATGGATGGGGATTATAAAATACACCCTTGTAAATTTGAAAATATACACAATCTCGGATAAAAATGAGATTGTGATGTTTCCCTTACCTTAGGTCCAATATGATTCATAAGTGTCCGAACCTCATGTATAATGATATAAATAATATCATTGACTTATTCCAGAATCATAATCATTTTTATGATATCATATATGGTCATATTCTTAGCTTATTATTAGTAATATTTCATTGCTACTTGTTATTTGGGTGTTTATTACTTTTTGTTTTTATGCGTGTTTTGTCGAATAAATTATTATTCTTCTCTTTAGGTTATAGATACCTCATTTCATGAATTTTATTAGTGTAATATATATCATATTCATTCATTCAATTCATTTATATAATCATTATGCAATTAAGATCATGTATAACGAGTCGCATCACATCGTGGAGACGGTATTCTGTACGTACGCATGAGTGATGATATCATTCCCATGATCGTGGAATTGTATTGGAGTGTATGTATACTATTAAAGAATAAATATCACTTTAAATTAATCAAATATATTCATTATTTACACCATTATACCCATCCAAGTAAGGTGGTGGTGGAAAATAGATTACACCATGGCGTGGAGACGGTATTCCGTACGAACGCACGCACGGTGATTTCATTTTCCGTAGGATGGATAGATGGTGAAATAGGGTTGTTTCATAATTATAATCACATATAAGTATATGAGTGATACTGATGTTATTAATTCATAATGAAACAACTAAAAAAGAATAATTGGAAGAAGAAATAATGTTGAATGAATCGGTAACAGACATTACCTCTTCTTTGAAGCGCCTCTTTTAGACCTAAATTTAGGGCACTAAAATTAGTCTTTGAAGAAGACCAGGACCTATAGGATGTTTCCAGGGAAGTGGAGAGGAGATATTGGCAGGTGTTGTCCTTGTTTGAAGTCTCAAAGTGGTGTGAGGAAGAGAGGGAGGAGGTTCCCTTTTATAAGGGAGGAGAGGGGCACCTTTGGAAAAACTAAAAATATTATTTTATTATAAAGCCATATTCGGTTTTAAATAGCTCCAAATTGACTTATTCGATGTTAAGGTGGGGTTGGGTCGACATAATCTCATCCAATAGAATTTGGACAAGTTTATTTAACTATTTTAACCTTATCATTTAGATTTAACTTTAAGTTAGATAATTTTACTTTTACCGTGTCTTTTTGTGTTCTTACACTATAAGGTTAATAAACATACCATAACAAGCCAGACGAACCCCAAGATGTTTGTTATTAATATGTATAATCTTATCTAAGTAATTAGGCCGAACCATCAATTTTTAGGAATAAAATATCAATTAATAATATAATATTTGTTTTAAATACTATTTTATGTCAATTTTGACACTATTTGTTAATTTATTTTTTGTGAAAATGATAACAGAATGATTAGTTCAGAAAAAGTTAATTAAATCAATACTAACATGTCATATTAACATAGAAAATTATTTGCATTCATAAAAAGTCTCAAAATACCTTTATTAGTGTATTTATAACATCAATTATGTCAATATTTCATTAATAAGAAAATTACTGCATCATCATTGTGTCATAAATAAATTAAATTATTTAAAGTCTAAAAATTAAATAAAATATCATTATGTAGTAAATATATTTATCTTTCTAAGGAATATTTATTGTTGAATTTATCTTATGTATAACCCTATATTAAAAATTATTTACATATTAATCGTTGATTTTAACTATTTTAACCCTTCTTTAAATAAATTAATAATAAATGTCCTAATCTAATCCATGTCGGACTAAATAGTCATATATTGTTCCTAAGGTTGGTATTGGTCTAATTATACTTATAAAATAGAATTTGGACATGTTTTAGGGTAATAATAATATCATTTTTACACATAGTTACCTTATTTACTTTTAACCGTGGTAAAAAAAGTAAAAAGTTACTATTCACGGAAAATTATTTTCATCTCATTGAACCAAATTTTAGTCCTTGATATTAACTGTGTCTCTTGGATTTTCAAAATTCCACTCATAGAAGTGGTAAAATTATGGTTTATGTAAATTTGCAAATTTTCCTAGGAGGTGGGTAAAAGACGGTCAAAAGTTCAATAAAATTTTTATTTATAGAAAATTATTAGAAAATGACTCCAATGAATTATATTGAACTTATAAAGGTGTTAAGTATCAATTTTGACCTAAGATAAATTTAAATAAAATAAATAATTATTTAAATAAATAGTCGGTTAATAAATAGTAACCTAGTGTTTTCACTATTCATCAAAAATTGAAAGTTTTCAGAAAAATACGATTATTTCACCCTTTTCTAATTTCGATATTCTGAATCCAAAAATGAAGTCCATTTTGGAAAATAAAATTTATAAAATTTCAATAAGTGGTTATTACTATTCATAACGGCTAGTTTTTATAATATTTTAATAGTATATCGTTACTTAGTGAAACTCGGTATTGCGTACGACGCAAGCTATCGAGGAAGGTCGAAATTTCTTGTAAAAAAGCCAAACTAGTGTTGTGTGTAGTGAAAGAATCCTTTGATGATTTATATAACATAAAACCAAAAGATTTCTCATAAATGTCTCAGGTGTTACATTCTACCCCCCTTAAAATGAATTTCTCCCTTGAAATTCATCACTTGTAACAAACAGATGAGGATACCTCTCCCTCATAATATCCTCATGCTCCCATGTAACTTTTTCTAATTGGTGGTTCCTACATAAAACATTCACCAAGCGAGTGGTCTTGTTCCATAGGTCTTTTTCACTATGATCGAGAATCTCTATCGGTTATTATTCATAAGAAATATCTTGTTCCAGCGGTACAACTTCTGAGCTGAGTACATGTGAAAGATCAGGTATGTACTTTCTCAGGAGAGATACATGGAACACATCGTGAACTTGAGAGAGATTCTGTGGAAGCGCCAATCGGTAAGCAACCTTCCCAACACGATCCAGTATTTCAAAAGGACCGATATATCTAGGGCTCAACTTCCCCTTCTTTCCAAATCTCATGACCCTCTTCCCGGAAGATATTCGTAAGAACACTTAATCACCCACTTAAAACTCTTTGTCTTTTCTGCGGTTGTCAGAATAACTTTTTTGTTGAATCTGAGCTTCTCTTATGTGTTGTTGAATAGATCTGACCTTTTTTCCATTTCATCAACAAGATCAGGTCCTAATAGCTTTCTTTCCCCAACTTCATCCCAGCAAGTAGGAGTCCTGCATTTCATTCCATAGAGAGCTTCACAAGGAGCCATCCGAATACTGGAGTGAAAGCAATTATTATAAGAAAATTCCACCAAAGGTATGTGTTGATCCCAACCACCTTTGAAATCTATAGAGCAAGCTCTCAACATATCTTCTAGTGTTTGAATTGTCCTCTCAGACTGACCGTCTGTATGAGGATGATAAGCAATGCTGAAACTCAACTCTTTATCCAGCGTATACTAAAGACATCGCTAGAACATTGAGGTAAACCTCGTATCCCAATCAGATATAATAGAAAGTGGTACTCCATGCAATCTTACCACTTCCTTTACATATATCTTGGAAAACTGATCTAGAGAGAAATCCTCTCTAATAGAAATGAAGTGTGCAGACTTTTTAAGACGATCAACTATAACCCAGATAGCATTATTGCCTTTGTATGTTTTAAGAAGTCTGGTGACAAAGTCCATAGTGATGATTTCTCATTTCCATTCTGGTATGGGTAATGGTCGTAACATCCCCTTAGACTTATGTCTCTCTACTTTAACTTGCTGACAAACCAATAAAAGAGAGACATATTCAGAAAAATCTCTTTTCATGCCATCCCACCAGAAGTACTCTTTCAAGTCCCTATACATCTTCGTGCTTCCAGGATAAATAGAGAAGGAAGAACTATGAGCCTCATCCAGTAGCTCCTTCTTCAATTCTGGGATGGGAGTAACACAAACCCGATTGCTGAACTTTATTATCCCATCACAATCAAGGTTGAATTCCGGATACTTCTCACCTTCTTTTGTAACTCTACATCTTCTTTCTGTGCCTCTTTAAACTTCACAAATATATATGATTGAACATTCATTTGAGAAAGATATGAATTTTCCCCTTCCATTATAATTTCCAAATCCATCCATTGTAAATCCATAAATATTGGATCTTTTGTGATCCTCATCTTGGATAAACTGGCATGGTCTTGTCGACCTAATGCATCTGCCACCATGTTTTCTTTCCCATGGTGGTAATGAATTGAGAAGTCATAATCCTTAATCAACTCTAACCATCTACTTTGGCGCATATTCAGCTCCGTTTGTGTGAAATTATACTTTAAACATTTATGATCAGTATAAATATCACACCATTCTCCATAAAGATAATACCTCCAAATATTTAATGGAAAGATTACTGCAGCTAACTCTAAATCGTGAGTTGGGTAATTTTTCTCATGGATTTTCAACTGTTGTGAGGCATAAGCTACCACCATATCATTCTGCATAAGAACACACCCCAACCCCTTCTTGGAAGCATCACTGTAGATCACAAACCTTTCTCCACTACAAGGAAGTGTGAGTACAGGTGGGCTGGATAACCTTCTTTTCAACTCCTTGAAATTCACTTCACATTACTCTGTCCAAACTATCTTAACTCCTTTCCGAGTCAACCTGGTGATTGGATTAGATAATCATGAAAAATCTTTCACAAAATGTCGATAATATCCATCCAACCCAAGAAAACTTCGGATCTCAGTTACTATTGTTGGTCTTGACCATTTTTCAATAACCTCTGTTTTTGCTGGATCCACAGATATCCCATCTTTTGAGATTATGTGTCCCAAAAATGCAACTTTTTGAAGCCAAAATTCACACATGGTAAATTTGGAATAATGCTTCTCCTTTCTTAGGGTCTTCAATATAATTCTCACGTGATCTTCATGTTTTTCCTTGATCTTTGAATATACAAGAATATCATCTATAAAGACTACCACAAACTGATCAACATAGTCTCTAAAGACTCTATACATCAGATCCATGAAGATAGCAGGGGCATTAGAAAGACCAAATGGCGTCACTATAAATTCCTAGTGTCCATACCTTGTACGGAAAGCCGTCTTTGGTATATCCTCCCTTTGTACCCTTAATTGATGATACCCTGAACGAAAATCAATCTTGGAAAAGTTTTCAGCTCCACATAGTTGGTCAAATAAGTCATCAATGCATGGGAGAGGATATTTTTCCGTGATAGTGATCTTGTTAAGTTCTCGATAATCAATGCAGAGTCTCATTGATCGATATTATTTCTCAACAAACAGAACAGGTGCTCCCCAAGTTGATGCACTAGGGAGTATGAATCCCTTATCATGATTCTCTTGGAGTTGCTTCTTCAATTTTTGCAACTCAATTGGGGTCATTCTATAAGGTGTCTTTGAAATAGGCCAAGCATCCGTTATGAGTTCTATTGAAAAATCAACATCACGATTTGGTGGAAGACCTGGAAATTCCTCTAGAAAGTCATTATCAAACTCCCCAACAATGGGTATATTCTTAATCATGAGTTTCTAACCAACCATTTGAGATAAATAACCATAATTTAGAGGAATCAAGACCCATAAGATGGGAGAAATTTCCACTGGAAGCTTATGTTCATCCTTGCATCGATAGATGATCAAAGATTGATCTGGAATATGAAATGTGACTTCCATTCTTTGGCAATTGATATCAGCTCCATATAGAGAAATCCAATCCATGCCAAGAATCACATCAAATTCCAATATATGGAGGATCACAAGATTTTTATGAAGCACTTTCCCACAAACATCAATTGGAGAAGAATTACAAACTTTTGATGCGACTGTTGTGCCATTAGGGGTTGTCACAGCTAACTCAACATCTTATTGTTGAGGTAATATAGTGATACCATTAGAAAATTCTTCAGAAATAAAAGAGTGGGTGGATCTAGAATCAAATAAAACATTTTCTACATTAGAGTGGATGGTATTTGTACCTTTCACCACTTCGTTATCGTACTCCACATCGCTAATAGAAATTGAATGTGACTTTCCTTTTTCTTCGGGCTTAAGAGTTTGTTGACATCAATCATCATCATCAACCCTTGGATTATGGCATTTATTGGCATAATGCCCCATCTTTTTTCACATGAATCATTCAAGTGTACTGGGTTCATTCTTTGTATCCCTTCTTTTGTTTGCATCATTAGACATCTTATTCCCATCATTTCAGCATTCAAATTCATGATGACCATCCTTTACACATTTGAATCATTTACTTGTACCTTTAAGACAACTCCCTCCATGTTTCTTTCCACAATTTGAGAATAATGGAAAGCTCATCTTCTTTTCAGTTTGCTCTTTATATTTTCCTTTGAATTCCATTTTTCTCTTCTTATCAATCCCATATGACTGATGGGTTACTCCAATCTCCATCTCAACTTTGAGAGCACAATGAACGATTTCCTCATTGCTATTGAATTCCCTTATGGCTAAATGCCTTCGTAGACTTGGTTTTAAGCCAATAAAGAATCGATCGATCTTACTCTCATGTTGGATAATAATACCGAAATCATACCTCACAATTCTTGTAAAATTTTCTTCATAGGTACCAAAAGATTTATCATCCGTTTGCTTTAGTTCAAGAAACTCCTTCTCTATCTTTCTTCGGAGAATACGAGGGAAATACTTATTGAAAATTAAGTTCTTGAACTCGTCCAATTCCATGGGCTCAATTTCATCTCTTGGCCTCATATTCTTGATAAGATTCCACCATTGATCATCTTCACCTTCCAAATGATAAACTGCTAAGATGACTTTATCAAGTTCAGAACATTGAAGAACTGAAAATATCTTTTCAGTAGTACTGATCCATTGTTCAGAAACTAATGGATCAGTAGACCCGCTGAATGAAGGCAGACGCTGCCTCATGATAGATTCCACAGAATGTTGCTCCTTACTTTGCTCGTTTGGATGTCCTGTATGATTCATAGCTTGAGAATGTTGTGTGATCATGGCTATAAGATTTTTCATTCTAGCTCCCATAACATTTGGTTTCTCAGGGGGACAATCATTTCATTGCCCGTCGCATTCCGCATTAACACGGTTCCTTTGGGTTCCAACCATTGACTAAAACCAAGAAGAATAGTGTGAGCAACACTAATTATAATAGGTAAAAAACATAATCAAGAATAAAATTTCACACTTAAGGGATTATCCTAGGTTATTCATGGTCATTTCTAAAACACAAAGATAGTTTTCTATGCTTAGACTTATCCTTAGGTTTCTTACTAAGGATTTCACATCCTAGTTTCTAAAGGTTGACTATACCTTTCCTCTGATACCAACCATAACGACCCATACTTTACTTACATTTTTAGTACTTCAAAATTGAAGTACACTTATTACAACATATAACAAAACAATGAATGGACTGTATGGGTATAGTGTCTTTAGAAACTGGGAAACATAAACAACTAGTTCATAAAGCGTCTACAATGTCTCCCACTTATTTCATCATATCTATAGTCAAGTTTGGACTATCATACTTAATAACCATCTTCCTGACCTGGGGAAGGAAAACATACAAAAGGATGATCTCAAATTCTCAGTAAGGGTAAACAAAAGAAATATCAATCACATCATATTCAGAAGAACATAACATTTTAGAGATCCTACCCTGAAAAAGAGATCAAAATTCATAACATGGGATAAATCATGGCAGTGAAATGTAATCACAATAATCATAACTTAAAAAAGGAAGCTTTGTGGCATACACACATAATCATAGAGAATCATTTCTTATTATTCAAGACTCATTGCCAAGACTATCTTAGCGAACAAAGTCCATTTCTGAACCGAGTTCATTCCTCGTTTCAGTCCTATTTCATTGAACTGGTTTAACCTGCCGTTCCATCCATGTCTATCTGATGAGATATAAAATCTTTACCCAATGCATTGGTGGGAGATATAGGTCCCACCCATCTCATAATGATACCATTTTTATGTGTGCCACAAAATCATAAACCATACATCATTGCATAACCCATGTAATAAATATGGGATTCATAAACATCGTGACATCATAATACAATTCATATAATATAAAGTAATTCATAAAAATAATTCCATCTAAAAATAATAAAATCAATGTATTAATAGGTATAGAAACATAACCCTATCTTATCTTAGATGGAATATAATTTTGATAAAACACATGAACTCCATTCTTGAGGAAAATATCCTTTCTACTTTAAAATGTTTTTTCCTTTCTTAACATGTCATACAATTTTAAACTAAAAGAAGTTGAATACAACTAAAAATGAAAACTTGTAAAGTAAGCTTCATGGAAATAATGTTTTAAAAAAAACCATTCATGCCGTATAAGTTAAAAAAATCATTCTTCTCTTACTTTTTTCGGAAAAGTCAAAAAGTACCTCGTACGAAAAATGACAAAAGATTCATTTCATATCTTTTACTAAAAACTCACTGAAGGGTAAAATTGGATTTAAACAATTTTATTTGGATGGAAATAACATTAGATATTGAGGAAACATTGATGTGGATGATAAAATACACCCCAATAAATTCCAAATTATAAACAATCTCGGATAAAAATGAGATTGTGATGTAACCCTTACCTTAGGTCTGATTTGCTTCATAAGTGTCTAAACCTCCTGTATAATGATTTAAATAATGTAATTGACTTATTCCAGGATCATACTCATTGTTATGATATCATATATGGTCATATTCTTATCTTATTATTTGTAATATTTCATTCCTACTTGTTATTCGAGTGTTTATTAGTTTTTGTTCTTATGCGTGTTTTGTCGAATAAATTCGTATTCATCTCTTTAGGTTATAGATAACTCATATACATAATGTTATTAGTATAATATATATCATATTAATTCATTCAATTAATTTATATAATAATTATGCAATGAATATCATGTATAACGAGGCACATCACATCGTGGAGATGGTATTCCGTACGTATGCACGAGTGATGATATCATTCCCATGATCGTGGAATTGTATTGGAGTGTATGTATACTATTTAAGAATCAATATCACTATAAAATAATCATATATATTCATTCTTTACAGAATTATACCCATCCAAGTAAGGTGGTGGTGGAAAAAAATTACACCACGGCGTGGAGACGGTATTCTGTACGTACGCACGCGCGGTGATTTCGTTTTCCGTAGGATGGATAGATGGTGAAATAGAGTTGTTTCATACTTATAATAACATATCAGTATAAGAGTGATACTGATGTTATTAATTCATAATGAAACAACTAAAGAAGATTAAGTGGAAGAAGAAATAAAGTTGAAAGAATCGGCAACAGACATTACCTCTTCTTTGAAGCGCCTCTTTGAGACCTTATTTTAGGGCAATAAAATTGGTCTTTGAAGAAGACCAGGACCACTAGGAAGTTTATAGGGACGTGGAGAGGAGATATTTGTCACGTACGTAACCTATTCTAGGGTTATTTTAAATTTATTTTCCACTCATGATTTGTTTTGGTGGTTTCCAAAGGTTTTATTGAGAATAGATGAGTTTTCATTAATTTGGCCAAACTGCGAGCCCAATTCCATATTTAAAAATAAATTTTGTTTCATTTATAACATTTTCAATTTTTAATATTTTTGACTCATTTCAACTCCTAATTGTTCTCCCCTGATATATTAACCCCAAATTTAAATTTGGGGCCTTTATAAATCCATAAGCATGGGGGATTTTTGTTTTTATTTGAGAGTTGGGCCAACCCGAAGGCCCACTTTCCAGTTTTAAATTGTTTCATTAATTTATTAATATCTTATTCATTCAAATGGATTTTTCGGTGATTCCACCTCCCTATCGACCCTAAGAAGCCCAGGCGCGACCCCATGCCCTCCTCCCACAATTTTGAGCTCGATAGAGTCGCGAAAATAGTCGAAATTTCTGGATTTTAGAAATCGTCCAGATTTTGGAGAGGTAAATTGATCCTTTCATAAATCCTTCTATTATTAATCTTTTACCTCCATTCCAATTCCTAAATGACCTAATAATTATTGTGAGACCATCCCCTGAGTTTTGGCCGTTTTAAAATTCCTATACTAGTGTTTTGGGGAGATTGATTATAGATTTCTCAAGTAAGTTTGTCCATTTCTTTTCCTCTTTCAAATTTATTAGGGTTTCATTCTATTTTTTCAGGGTTTCCTCCCTTTTTATTGAAGTGAACAATGACCAGTGGGTAGGGGTTCGAAAATAAGGTTGAAACTTGGGTTTTCTTGGTCCAATTTTCTATTTTTAGGTTTGATCTACCCTTCTTGAGGTGCGGTGGTGGTGCGTTTGTGTTTTCGCACAAAGGATTCAATGGTTTCATTTGATTTGGTAGGAGATTCCAATGTTGATGCAATATTTGTGTATTAGCATGATGTATTTATCATATTTTCAGATTTATATAATTTTATTATTGCTACAAAAATTGGTTCTAATGATGTTTCCATTGCAATTGAATTTAAAATGTCAATTTGGTGTGAAATTGGGGGTTTTCCAAAGAAGTGTTTTGTTTGTTTATTTGGGGATGCCCTATAAATACTTAGTTGTTTTTATTGATCTGTAATAAGGCATAAAATATTGTTTATAATGTTTATCCCCTTTGATAATTGCTGCAAAAAAATGGGTTTTAATTGTGTTTGTAAAGAAAGTGATGTTTTGGTTCCACTATTGTGTGAAAATGAAGGTTTTACAAAGATAACACTTCTTGTTTAACATAAGGATGCCCAAAAATTGATTTATTGTTTTAATTGATATTTATTGGGCTGCCTTTACTGTTTTGGTAACTTACAATTGTGAACATCATTTACAAGTGGGTTTCTTAAGGGGTTTTGTGTGCAAAACTACACGAGATTTTGTGAAATGGATTTATTCAAATTCAAAGAGTTTGTTGTGTGTTTTAAGTGGTATAAAATGAGATAGCTACTGTATTTGGTGTATGTGACCAGTAGTGGAGTTTTATATTAAAATGGATGTGTGTGAAATCCTGAAATTGTTTGAGCACAAAGGGGGAAGCCCGGGTACCTAGGTGGGGCGGATTTGTACTAGTACGGCTAGTGGACCGGATGGGTTTTGTCCCTGTTTCCCTTAGCATTTGGATAATGACACCTCTAACTAAACTTTGTGGATGATGATTGGGGACCACTAGGTTATGGGTATGTTCCCTACTAGTGGCTCGTGCACGAGAAAGGATTTTACTATGGTTACATTACACTGAGGTACGAGGTACATGGGGCCTGAGACTATCTAGTGCCTAGGGGTGTTCCCGGTTTTGTTGCTCTGTGGATTTGTGGTATTTGCCCTTGTTTTTGGGTGACTTTGGAATTATAATGCAGTATCTAATATTCCTATTTAAATTTGTTAACATTCTGAAAGTTTTATCTTGAAAAATGTTTTCAATTTAAAGTTTCATTTTGTGGAATTTTTCACCGCTTTTAATTGCATATTAAAACTGCTTGCTTTTTCACCTTGTATTGCATGCTCCTTGGAATCATAGGGTGGTATCCTATTGGGCTTAGGCTCACACCCTACTTACACCCCTTGGGTGTATGTAGACCTTTTTTATTGACCCAGGTAAAGGAAAGGCTAAGGGTGATGGCAGTTCAGGGTGTTAGTCCTCATCCTTGGGGCGGAGTAGTGGAGACGACTTGGGGGTGATGACCCCTTGTCATGTGGAGTCCATGGGGCTGTTTTGTTTCTGTTCCTGTTATGTTGGGAAAATGTCCCCCTTGGAAAAACTTCAAAATCATCTATTTTAGAGGAATGTGAGTGTATGTGTTCTTTACTTATATTGTTTCTCACCTGAAGAAACAAGTTGTGATGTGTTTGTATCTTCTCAGCCCTTGTTTCAGTGAAATATCTGGATAAGGTAAAGTGAGTTTGGAATGTGTTATGTCTAGAAAACTTATTTTGGACTGCGGTGTAGATTTTGGTGGCACCGAAAATAAGAATTCTCATTCAGTGGGTTTCCAAATATTAACTACGAGGCCGAAGATGCTTCAATCATTTGAGCTCCATCCATAGGTCTCAGAGAGAAGCTGGCTCGTAGTCAGGGAAAATCCCAGGGCCATTTAAACCCTTGTACAAAGTCCTATCCTTAGTATAAAAGATGGGAATAGTTCAAACCTATGGTTTCATCATGGTTGAGAACATAGTTTGTGCACGTTTAGTAGTGGTCGTGTGCTAGGAAGCCATGTAGAAATAATTATATTCATAGTTAGTGCACAGTTTCCCAAACCATTCATACTAATCATGCGCCCTTCCTAAATCTTTGATTTCTTTTTGGGTCTTTCTGTGTCGGCCCATGCTGGTCGGTTAAGATGGTCAGTTCTTATGGTGGGGAGACCCACTATGATTCTCATGAATATTCCTTCATAAACATTTAATGGAAGTATATCCCTTTTACTAGAGAGTATGTTTGGGCCTCCCACTATTAGTGTCTTGATTCTGTCTCGGGAAAACAATTTAAGTTGTCTCTTATGGTGGGGAGCCCATTTGTGTCTCTTCATACGAGAAACTCATTTTTTTTTTCTTTGGACTTGTCTGGGAAGTAGGTATTATCATTCGAATATATCTAACTACCTACATATTCATTGGGTAAACATTGATATTGGATAGTTTCCAATGGTTTAGTTATAGTAGGGAAGTGTAACCTTGTTCAATGTTGTTGTTTTTTTTGGTAAATTGATTGAGTATTGTTCAGATTGTATTTGAGGAGTTTTCATTTGGGATAAATCCTGAATGTACTTTATTGTTTCAGGAAAGTGGTGTAAGTTTGGTTTGTGATAGTATTCCTTCCATCATTGATCACTGGAGGTGTTTTGACCTTTGGGGGTGAAACCTGGCAAGGGTGTACCTATTGGTTTCTCAGTTGGGTTTGGTTGTTGCTTTGACCTTGCTGTGACTTTCCGGGGCGGAAAGTTTTCAAGGTGGAAAGAATTTTCACGTACGTAACCTATTCTAGGGTTATTTTAAATTTATTTTCCACTCATGATTTGTTTTGGTGTTTTCCAAAGGTTTTATTGAGAATAGGTGAGTTTTCATGAA
The DNA here is from genome assembly GCA_963277665.1 of Viscum album. NCBI lineage: Eukaryota > Viridiplantae > Streptophyta > Magnoliopsida > Santalales > Viscaceae > Viscum > Viscum album. Next base: position 878,682,902 of record OY728129.1, on the reverse strand, counting down.
TTGGGCCAAACTGCGAGCCCAATTCCAGATTTTAAAAAAAATTTTGTTTCATTTATAACTTTTTCAATTTTTAATATTTTTGACTCATTCAAACTCCTAATTGTTCTCCCCTGATCTATTAACCCCAAATTTGAATTTGTGGCCTTTATAAATCCATAAGCATGGGGGATTTTTGTTTTTATTTGAGAGTTGGGCCAACCCGAAGGCACATTTTCCAGTTTTTAATTGTTTCATTAATTTATTAATATCTTATTCATTAAAATGGATTTTTCGGTGATTCCACCTCCCTATCGACCCGAAGAAGCCCAGGCGCGACCCCATTCCCTCCTCCCACAATTGTGAGCTCGATAGAGTCGCGAAAATTGTCGAAACTTTCTGGATTTCAGAAATCGTCCAGATTTTGGAGAGGTAAATTGATCCTTTCATAACTCCTTCTATTATTAATCTTTTACCTCAATTCCAATTCCTAAATGACCTAATAATTCTTGTGAGACCATCCCTTGAGTTTTGGACGTTTTAAATTTCAGATACTAGTGTTTTGGGGAGATTGAATCTAGATTTCTCAAGTAAGTTTGTCCATTTCTTTTCCCCTTTCTAATTGATTAGGGTTTCATTCTATTTTTTAGGGTTTCCTCCCTTTTTATTGAAGTGAACAATGACCAGTGAGTAGGGGTTCGAACCTAAGGTTTAAACTTGGGTTTTCTTGATCCAATTTTCTATTTTTAGGTTTGATCTACCCTTCTTGAGGTGTGGCGGTGGTGCGTTTGTGTTTTCGCACAAAGGATTCAATGGTTTCATTTGATTTGGTAGGTGATTCCAATGTTGATGCAATCTTTGTGTATTAGAATGCTGTATTTATCATATTTTCAGATTTATATAATTTTATTATTGCTACAAAAATTGGTTCTAATGATGTTTCCATTGCAATTGAATTTAAAATGCCAATTTGGTGTGAAATTGGGGGTTTTCCAAAGAAGTGCCTTGTTTGTTTATTTGGGGATGCCCTATAAATACTTAGTTGTTTTTATTGATATGTAATAAGGCATAAAATACTGTTTATAATGTTTATCCCCTTTGGTAATTGCTGCAAAAAAATGGGTTTTAATTGTGTTTGTAAAGAAAGTGATGTTTTGGTTCCACTTTTGTGTGAAAATGAAGGTTTTACAAAGATAACACTTCTTGTTTAACATAAGGATGCCCAAAAATTGATTTGTTGTTTTAATTGATATTTATTGGGATGCCATTACTGTTTTGGTTACTTACAATTGTGAACATCATGTACAAGTGGGTTTCTTAAGGGGTTTTGTGTGCAAAACTACACGAGATTTTGTGAAATTGATTTATTCAAATTCAAAGAGTTTGTTGTGTGTTTTAAGTGGTATAAAATGAGATAGCTACTGTATTTGGTGTATGTGACCAGTAGTGGTGTTTTACATTAAAATGGATGTGTGTTAAATCCTGAAATTGTTTGAGCACAAAGGGGGAAGCCCAGGTACCTAGGTGGGGCGGATTTGTACTAGTACGGCTAGTGGACCGGATGGGTTTTGTCCCTGTTTCACTTAGCATTTGGATAACGACAACTCTAACTAAACTTTGTGGATGATGATTGGGGACCACTCGGTTATGGGTATGTTCCCTACTAGTGGCTCGTGCACGAGAAAGGATTTTACTATGGTTACATTACACTGAGGTACGAGGTACATGGGGCCTGAGACTATCTAGTGCCTAGGGGTGTTCCCGGTTTTGTTGCTCAATGGATTTGTGGTATTTGCCCTTGTTTTTGGGTGTATTTGGAATTATAATGCAGTATCTAATATTCCTATTTAAATGTGTTAACATTCTGAAAGTTTTATCTTGAAAAATGTTTTCAATTTAAAGTTTCATTTTGTGGAATTTTTCACCGCTTTTAATTGCATATGAAAACTGCTTGCTTTTTCACCTTGTATTGCATGCACCTTGGAATCATAGGGTGGTATCCTATTGGGCTTAGGCTCAGACCCTACTTACACCCCTTGGGTGTAATTAGACCTTTTTTTTGACCCATGTAAAGGAAAGGCTAAGGGTGATGGCGGTTCAGGGTGTTAGTCCTCATCCTTGGGGCGGAGTAGTGGAGACGACTTGGGGGTGATGACCCCTTGTCATGTGGAGTCCATGGGGATGTTTTGTTTCTGTTCCATTGTGTCATTGGACCTTTTGTATTGAATCTAAACCTATTTATTCCGTTCTGGTTTTTGTTTAAACATCATTTGGTATAAATTTTCAGATTCAGTTTATTGATTGTTTTTAATGGTTTATGACTTCATATTCGGGTAAATCGTTCCCAAACCTAAATAAATGATACCCGAGCACTTGTGCCAGCCCGTGGGGATCGGGAACGCCCTTCGGGTCATGTCACGGGCTGGGTTTGGTGCCGGTTTGGGCGGTGACCAGATTTGGTTCGTGACAATATTGGTAGAGGTTCTCCGAGCATGATGGCTAAAAGTGGTGTGAGGAAGAGAGGAGGAGGTTCCCATTTATAAGGGAGGAGAGGGGCACCTTTAGAAAAACTAAAAATATTATTTTATTATAAAGCCATATTCAGTTTTAAATAGCTCCAAATTGATTTATATAGAAGATAAGGTGTGGATGGGTCTAAATACTCTCATCCAATATAATTTGGACAAGTTTAGTTTACTATTTTAATCTAATCATTTAGATTTAACTTTAAGTTAGATAATTTTACTTTTACCGTGTCTTTTTGTGTTCTTACACTATAAGGTTAATAAACATACCATAACAAGCCAAAAAAATCCCAAGTTGTTTATTATTAATATATATAACCTTATCTAAGTAATTTTTCCTATCCTAATATTTTTAGTAATAAAATATCAATTAATAATATAATATTTGTTTTAAAAACTATTTTATGTCAATTTTGACACTATTTGGTAATTGGTTTTTGTGGAAATCATAACAGAATGATTAGTTCACAAAAATTAAATTAAATGAATAATAACATAGAAAATTATTGGAATTCATAAAATGTCTCAAATTACATTTATTTGGGTATTTATAACATCAATTATGTCAATATTTCATTAATAAGATAATTACTGCATCATCATTGTGTCATAAATAAATCACATTATTTAAAGTTAAAAAATTATAAATAAAATATAATTATGTAGGAAATCTTTTTATCTTTCTAATGAATATTTATAGTCAATTTATCTTATGTATAACCCTATAATAAAAATTATTTACTTATTAAACTTTGATTTTATCTATTTTAACCCTTCTTTAAATAAATTAATAATAAATGTCCTAATCTAATCCATGTAGGCCTAAATGGTCATATATTATTCTTAAGGTTGTTTTTGGTCGAATTATACTTATCCAATAGAATTAGGAAATGTGTTAGGGTAATAATAATATCATTTTTACCCATAGTCATCCTATTTACTTGTAACCATGGTAAAAAAAATTAAAAAGTTACTATTCATCAAAAATTATTTTCATCTCATTGAACCACATTTTAGTCCTTGATATTAACTGTGTCTCTCAGATTTTCAAAATTCCACTCAAAGAAGTGGTAAAATTAAGTTTTATGTAAATTTGCAAATTCTCCATGGAGGTGGGTAAAAGACGGTTAAAAGTTCAATAACATTTTTATATATCTAAAATTATTATAAAATGACTCCAATGAATAACATTGAACTTATAAAATCATTACGTATCAATTTTGACCTAAGATAAATTTAAATAAAATAAATAATTATTTAAATAAAAAGTCGGTTTTTAAATAGTAACCTACTGTTTTGACTATTCATCAAAAATTGAATGTTTTCAGAAAAATACCAAAATTCTACCCTAGGGTTATTTCGATATTCCGAATCAAAAAATGAAGTCCATTTTGAAAAATAAAATTTACAAAATTTCAAAAAATGGGTATTACTATTCATAATGGCTAGTTTTAATAATATTTTAATAGCATATCGCTGCTTAGTGAAACTCGGTATTGCGTACGACGCAAGCTATCGAGGAAGGTCGCAATTGCATGTAAAGAAAGCCAAGATAGTGTTGTGTGTAATGAATGATTCCTTTGATGATTTATATAACATAAAAACAAAATATTTCTTATAAAATTCCCAAGTGTAACAATACATTTCATGAATCCATATCCCTTAGAACAATTGGTAATTCCTAAATGTACATACAATACAAAAGACATTAAAATGAGGTATTAAAAAAAGTGAGTGAAGATCATAATCCTAAGAATGTGAATACCAAATTATTAATTAAACCACATGTTTAAACTATAATGAGAAGAGGAAAGATTTAATATAATTATTCATTAAGAAAGACACAATTATACATGATTAGAAATTCACTATCAACCTTATATTGACATCCAATTTTTTTAATGGAAACATGATATAAAGGGTCAAGATCACAATCATAAATAAGATGAATTAATATTGATTGACCCCCCCCCCCCAATCGGTTGAATCAAGAACCCATGAAACAAATAAGTAAGTCTTAAGATTAGAAATATCAAGATAAAAAAGTTAGTTAACCTTCCCTCATGATCGTGTCTATTGGAGTACCTAGGTGTAACCTCCTTTGGAATTCCCTGCTACTGATTCATCCATTATAAATTTTGAAACTAATAACCAGACAATGTGGTGGGTATTCACCACCACCCAATGGGGGTATTAACTCATCTACACCAAATATCCAAACTTACTGAATGTATATAGTTTGGGGTAGAAATAAATCCATTTGGACTCACACTAATAGAAAAATAGCATACACCAATAGTTTGGAAGCATTGGTCTAGGTCCCCAATCCATGTGTATTGCCCAAACTAATGGTTTGGAGGGATGTTGGCTGATTTTGTGTTGGAACAACTAATCTAAAATAAAATTCCAAACAGGGGTTTGAACCCATGTCCTATATAATATATATCAAAGACTATAAAAATATCCTATAATGATATTTTTGAATATATTTTGATATATATATATATATATATATATATATATATATGCATAGGTAATTTATATAATTATTTATTTGATTATATTCCAAAAAATAATTCATAAAAAAACTAGTTTACATACCCTAAAGGTTCTCAAAACCATTGCGATAGGTACCCTTGCAAAAATTGTCTATATCAATGGGTTTTTCCAAAACCATTGGGGTAACCTTACCCTATCCCAATGGTTTTATATAACCATTGGGATAGGTGTTATAAAAAAGGACTATATAAATGGTTTTGGAATATTGTTGGGAAATCATTACATATTCTAATGGTGTTAAAAACCCGTTGTGGTAGGTGTTTTCAAAATGGTCACTCCCAGTGGTTTTCAAAAAATTATTGGGATAGCCATTACATATCCTAATGGTTTTCATAAAACCATTTCGATATCCCTACTATATCTGAACGGTTTTCACATAACCGTTGGGATATGTCCAATTTGTTGGATTTATGCCAACAATTTTACAAAACCATTAGGATAGCCTAATATTTTAGGGCATATCCTAATGGTTTTAAAGAACCATTGGTATGGGGGGTCCTATCCAAATAGTTTTTACAATTTTTTGGTATAGGGGAGTTCGTACAGGTAGGATTTCCAATAGTGGCACATTCCCTCCACTAAGTCGATGTAGAGGTCAAACTGGTTTTAGTGACCATGGGGACATCCAAAATTTCATTCATGAGACTATTACCTATACTAGAATTGGATTCCTTGAACATGGTACACATTATATACATAGTCTCAACATGGACTGGACCATGGAATGGTCTAGCCCATTTCCACCAAGAAGTTACAAAACCTTATTTAATACATCGGGATAGGCCCAAACATCTGAAAAAAATATATCATCTCATTGACAAAAAACCCAATCCCATGATGTGATAATATTTTTTATTGGATTACTATATATCCAATTTTCTATTGTGTGGGTGAGTAAAATATTTAATAATTTTTTATTAAATAGATGAATGAGGGTTCCAATTTTTGATGAGATTGAGTGATATAATTTTTTTAAAAAAATTACTTAATGCATAAGGAATATAAATTTTCATTAAAATGGAATATTTTTTTAAACCTAATTGATATAGGGCATTAATTAAATCATTCACATAATTTTATAATTATATTAAGAGATATTTTCTCAATTTACAAAATTTTTTAACTATTTAGATATTTTTAACCATTAATATCATAACCCAATTTCTATAGACATATATTTTTTCTACTAAAAAAAATTGATCATTTTAACTAAAATTAAAATGATACATACAAATATGAAATCCAATATATAAAACTGAAAATTTAAAAATTATAAATTAATATTTAAAAATAAAAAACAATAAATAAATTTTAATAATACGATATTTGACATTAAAATATTTTATTCTTGTTCTTAAATTTTTACTAAAAATACTGTGAATTTTAAATAATATTTAATCAATATGAATATTAAATTTATTTATTTTTTTTATAAATATGATGAGAATAATTTTCTTAAATATTAATTACTTTTCATATATTAATATACATGTTTTAGAAGAAATCGTATTATTACAACTAAATTATTAATTTATGATTTCATCAAATAATTATTTATTTTATATTGGATAAATATATTATTTATAAAATATTATAACATTATATCTAATGATTTTATTTAAATATCCCTATCTGATTCATTTAAAATAATAAACATGTATCCAAAAACAATTTACCAAACCTCAATATATCCAATGACCATATAATTATTATATTACCATTTTTATTACTATATATAAATGTTTAAATTTTAGAGATGTTTTTTATCATTTAGTACAAAAAATGAGTATTATATATTGTTCGATGGAGTAAATTTCTCAAGAGGTGGTGAATTTAGTAACTATAAATATTTCTTTTTGAAATGAATTTTTAAAAATTTCCCCAATAAAAAAATATAGCCCAGTTAATCAATTTAATATAGTTATGAATCTTTGACAATTTAAATATCTTCTCAAAGGATTGATTATTTCTTATTAATCTTAATATCAGTCATTAAAATTACTTTGGAAGATATTCTAATAAGGCAATGTAATTATAACATCCTTCCAAGATAAACTATCAAATCTAGTTTAATGATTTATAAATTATATTGTAAAAAATATAAATATAAGTCAAACAACATAGCGGATATAAAAAGGTGGATTAGTATCAAGACGAGACCTAGTCCACTCCACTTTATGATAACCTTCCACCAAGCAGTTTATATTAAAAATATTGATCCACACCCAAGATCCAGGTAAAAAACAGTTCATTGGATTTCCCAAGTCACATGTCCTCTTCCACAGTTATTCGTTGGTATGAACTATCAGGTCACACATGGACCTCTTCCATACTTATCTGTGGGAATAAAGTAGTGTAAAAAGATGTGAGAGGAAGAATATCTTTTATCCTCCCATTTAATGTAGGAGACAGTTTGTGTTTTTATAAATATACACACACACTTATCAAAAGATACAAACAAAACACATGTGAGAAAATATTATGAGATATGGTTATTACTGCTCTGAATGATATTATTTGCAGCTGTGGAATTATATAATGAAGTAGATGCAGGAATCAAGTCCTCTTGTGGAAAATAGACTACCGCAAGTAAGTTATGTCTATATCGTTATCTTCTTGTTGTTGACAGTGCGAATATGTCCTCGACTATAATATATGGTATCTCAGATTTGGGATTCAACAATTTTTTGTGTGTTCTTCGAGTGTATTATGGAGCATGTGTCAGTTCTTTTCATCTAGAATGATTGACCATCTTCGTTATCACGCACACACATGTTGCTGGACCACACTTCTCGTTTATTCTAAGAGTCAATGTGTTGGAGCCAAAAGCATGCATGTATTCTACACCTCATACCTCTTACATTTAGGTGACATGTCTACAAAGAAACAATAATTATGTCATTGAATTTAAAATATTCAAATATGACCGTTATAAATTAAAATGAAAAACTAAAAAAAGATTAAGAAATGGGATAATAGTCTATCTGGAAATGTTGTCACTTTAGAACTGTGTCTCCACGAAACAGAGTCTCTATCATTTTATATGAATAGTGAGATAATTATGATGAGGAATTGGTAGAATAGATGCAGTGTTAGGATTACGAGATCTAATCTTTTTCTAAACATCAAACGGTGTCTGTTCATGGTGATTGGGTCACAGTGTCAGGTCACGGTGTCTGGGTCACGGTGTATGGTCACGGTGTCCGGTCACGGTCTCTAGTCATGGTGTCTAGTCATAGTGTCCAGTCATGGTGTATGGGTCGTTTTCCAGAAAAACATAACTGGTGGCAGACTCGTAGTTTCTCAGACATATCCAAATATCTGTACACAGAAATAAATAGTGATATTCATATAATATATTGGACTTAATCAGTTATTAAGTTAATTCATTGTGACATGAATAAAAAATATTTTACAATAATTCTTTAGTGCATAATGAGTCCAACCATGTGTACAAATTATTTGACATAGATTAAATAGTATTAACACGTTTTACAAAATGTATATTATTTTTCATCATTAAAACAGTTTTTAACAGATGAGGAGTCCAAAAATCTCCCCCCTTATTCTAATCACAAATAATGTGAGTGAGAGATATTATTCTTACATAATGTTTCACTTTAGTTTCCTTCGTATTCATATCTCTTAGTGTGTATATCCCTCTGTGTGCATATCTCTCCCCCTTTTGCGATTATTAGAAAATAATAAATAATAAATAGAAAATAAGAGTTCATAATGAATTAGGTGAATAAAAATTTAAAATGAAAATAGTAGACAACAAAATAAATTCAACAAGATCCCAATCAAAATATAATAGTAATTTTTTTTTCAAAACTAGATGTCTTCTCTTTTCCATTGTTAGTAACATCAAGAGAAGCCACAGGATCATATGTTGAAGTTAAATAAGGAGGTGTACTAATTGACCGAGAAGGTAAATGGAGTCCATCAAAAACAGAAGGGGCCATGGTAGGTTCAGTGGATGACCGAGGAAAATATTGATCAAGGATAATAGGTCAGATATGAATCATATCCTGAGAGATAGAAATAGAGGTAGAGGTAAGGGCATATGATGAGAAGGTAGGAAAACCAGGTCACAAAGGTGTAGCTATAAGAGGCACAATACCAGTACATTGAACATAAAGATAAGGCCACAAAATCTTGAGGGAGATAGCAATAATATCAACACCATACTACATCGATTTCTCAAAGTCACCCTTTTTATCCATTAACTGGTCCAATAATGGAGTGAAATATTTGAGTTTTTGGACTTGAGTATTGAAATCTTGAGTGATAGAAGGGATTTATAGATTCTCAAAAAGGTTCTTGAAATGGTTTTTCATGTCATTCTTTGAGACGATCCTTTTAAAGTAGAAGTCCACCTTCTTATTAATCTCTTCTCGATCATCGTTTTCTATTTTGATTTGAATTCTCACCAAATCAAGAACCATGTCATTGTTCATGACAACTTCAGAGAGAGTCTCTTTATCAAAGCCACTGAAAACATATTGGAGTTCTTATTTAACAACTGTTCTGATCATATCACTTTCGAAAGAGGGTTGAGATTATTTTCTATAGGCTTGATAAGTAGTAACATATGAAGTAAGAGACTTCATTTGATTAATAACACTATGTAGATAGACCTTATAGTCATTAGTCAACTTGTTTCGACCAATAATGAGCTCACATATCTCTTGAACAATTTTCATGTTTCTTTAAGCTACCTAGTCATCCATGGAGGTTAGATTAGGTTGAATTAAATATGATAATTCCTATTGAATATGACTAATAATATCCTCAACAAAATGGGAAATAGGTTATGGTTTTTATTTCAACACTCTCAGGATATCTTCAACCATACATCTAAGAGACTTCACTTCCTCACTTAACTGTTTGTTCTAAATACTGGTTTCTTGAATATCATGAAGCATCATGGGATGAATCTTCCATATGATCTTTTCCAACAACAAGGCAACATCTCTTTTACTCAAATATGTTATAAGAGCTCAATGGGTATTCATGATCTTTTCAACTCCATCCAATAGGGTAGCTCCAAATACATTCAAACCATTGTTAATCACCATGGAGGAAGGTTATTGTGAAGGATCTAGAATTTGAGTTGAGATAGGCTCAGGGTCATTTACAGAGACTAGATCAGATACTGATTTCAATTGAAACATGGAATAGAGGACAATGCCTTTAATTGAGACATTTTGTGAATCATTAAAATCAAAATAACTAGGGAATTTATACCATGTATCCATTGAGCTTGGATCAAATGGATTAAGGACTTCAATACCATCCAGACTAGGGCGATTTTCCCCCTCAATAGGAGCATCTTTATTAGGAATAAGAGATGTATATCCTTGATCTATTTACATGATTTCAACGCCTATATCCCCACCCAATCCTTTCTAGACAACTAAAAGTCTTGCTCCATTCTCTCTTTAGCTGATTCAGTAATTTCATGAACAACTTGTTTCTCCACATGTTCTTCATAAGTGGATTCTTGCACAAGAGAATGATCTTCATCTATATATTCCTCTACAACATCATTTTCAAATACCTTAGCAACAGATTCTTCATTAAATGTAGGTTGTTCTTCTAGATCATTAAATTCTTCAGGAACATGCATTTCCTTCTCAGAAAAGTCATAAGGAATAGGTTTACTGTCTATCTCATCCATAATTGTTTCCCTTTTAAGTGAAACAACATCTACTTATTCTTCGACATTATAATACAAAACATTTTTATCTAGTTCCTACCCATGATAAGGAATGTCCCTAGGACATTAGGAGTGGTCAACTGGGTTGATTTTTTCATAGAACCCCTCATTATCTTCCACCCATGTTTTTCTAAATGGAATTTAACTGATTTTCATTCTCTTTATTGTAACATTTTAAATAAAAAAATTCATTATCCTTAATAACTTATTCATCTGGTCCAAACTATCCTTTCACATGATACATAACTGAGATAATCCTTGAGTATAATAGGGAGGTTGACTTGGAAGTTGTCATGATCAATTCACACATATTGAGTATAACATATTTCCATAGGTTTATATTGTGTCCATTATTCATGAGATGTATCTAAAATACATCCTGATACATGAGTGTATATAAACCACATTTATCGGGCTAATAAAATTTTTAACAAATTTAAACAAAATTCTTGTTTCACCATTTAGCATAGTGGTTATAGCTCATCCCTTTGTTTCATTACCAATTATGATTACCAATGCTTCTTCCAAAAAAAATAACTAACATGGAGGAGGAGGACCTATATGGTAGTCCTCAAAAATACCCTCATCAGGTATCCTTAGGCATGCATCCCCTACCATCTATGAAAGGGTACATCTTTTCCTATTGATCCAACTTTTGACAATAAAATAAATTTCCTTATCAAAATAAAATTCAATGAAGTAATAAAATTATACAACAAGTTTCAGGTAAATTTGTATATCCTCCTTTGTGAACCAGTTCTTCCATATTTTTCTCTTTCCACACTATCAAAACCAAAGACTAACTTGATAGAATCCTCTTAGGGAAGATTTTCTTTTGGGTTACCATTATTCGGTCCACCAGATTCGGATTCAAACGACCTTCGGGGGCTATCTTCGATGCGATTTTCATCTTATTCTTTTATCATTGCTTCTCAGGAGATGGTGACAATGGGCACATCAATCTGGGCATTCCACAAAGGTTCAAGAGAGAGGGAATGGTTGAAGGAGGGGTTACATTTTTAGAGAAGAGATCTTAGGTGAAGAGTGGAGTGAAACTTCATTCATTTTTATCATTTAGGGACACCAAGTTTCACAAAATCTAAAGTTAAGGAAAGTAATAGAACACAATAATTATTCACCACAATATGAGTTATAATATGAAAATAAAAAAATAATGTTTCATTACTGTGATACTATAATAGATTTTCACTCTTATATCGTAAGTAGTTTTCATGGTCAGATTGTAACTGGATTTCACGGTGAGACTGTAGTTGTGTAATTTCTAAACACTATGACCATAATGATTGAGACAGTATGTTCTAGACAGTAACAGAGAGATAATAACTATGAGACAATAAACATGAAATAGAGACTTTTAAGATAGTAAAACTATAGAACTATTACAGTTAGACAGTAGTCTTAAGACAATTACTTCTGAAACTGTAAACTATCAAACAGTAAGATGTGAAACCGTAAGCTGTGAAATATGATACTTATTACTTAAGAGTTATCATTCCCAATTCATGTATGATGTAATATATTCTTTCAAAATTTAATGGTTAGGTTAATACATCAGGGAGCTGATATTTAGTTCCAATGAATTCCATTGTGATGTCACCATTTGGAAAATGATTTCTAAAAAATTGATGTCTCACATCAATGTGTTTTTTCCTATTGTGTTAAATAGGATTTTTTGACATGTTATTATTACTTATGTTGTCACAATTTATAGGTATATGTCTGGATTTATATCCAAAATATATTAATGTGTGTTTCATCTAAAAGTTTTTTTCACAATTACTACCAGCTACTATGTATTCAGCTTCTGCTATACATAATTCAACAATTTTTTTTTTCATTCTACACCATGATACTACTGGATTTCCTAAAAAGTGACATGTTCTAGAGGTGATTTTTCTATCTAACATAAAACCACTGATGTCAGCATCAAATAACTAACTAACTCAAATAATTGTCCTCTAGGATAGAACATTTCTACATTGGGTGTATGATTCAGGTATTTACACATTCTCTTAACAACATTTAAATGAGATTCCTCATGGTTTCTGGAAAGATATCACTCAAACACACACTAAACATAATTTTATGTCAGTTATTAGTTTAGTAGAGTAAGCTTCCAATCATCACTATGATAGTGGTTTGATCAACATATTTTCCATCTTCATTAAGATCCTACTTATAAGTTGTACTCATTGGAGTGTCACTACTTTTAGTGTTATCCAAACAAAATCATTTTAGAAGATCCCTAGTTTATTTTCTTGGATTTAAGATAATAAGATAAGTAATTTTAAAGGCATTAAATCCAAGAATGATTTTTAGTTCACCTATTAAACTCATTTAAAATTATTTTTGCAGTACATTATAAAATTCAATACATATTGAATTTTTTGAATATCAAAAGATAAGGTCATCTACATAAATTTGAACATATAAAACATCACTAGAAATGAAATTTATAAAATGGTTAGGATCAGTTATTCCTTTTGTATAACCTTTGGAAATAAGAATAGTACTCAGTCTATCGTGCCAATCTCTCAGAGCTTATTTTAAACCATATAAAGATTTTGATAATTTAAAAAAATGATTTGGAAATAGAGGATTTGTAAAACCATTGGGATAGTAAACAAAGTAAACCTCAACTATATACCCATTTAGGAATGCTCTCATAAAATCCATTTGATATAGTTTGAAATTAAGATGTGCATCATTAGAAAGTAAAATTGTGATAGATTGAATTCTAGCTATTGGTGAAAAGGACTCATCATAGTCAATTTATTCTTCTTGAAAATAACCTTGTGCAACCTAAATAGCCTTGTTTCTAACTATGTTACCATCTTCATCAATTTTATTTCTAAACACCCACTAAGTGCCTATGGTGAATGTGTCTTTGGGTCTGTCAACAAGTTTCTAGACTTTGGTTCATTCAAACATATTAATCTCTTCTTGTATATCCATCACCCAAAATTCATCATTGATAGCATCATTAATTTTTTTAGTTCATGTGATGACCATTAGGCTTGATGTTCAACCTATTTTCTATGAGATTCTCTAGTTTGAGGTCCTTTATCTAAGTCTCTGACAATAGCATCTAAAGGATGGTTCATAAGAGTTCTAACAGCTTTGGAAAAATAATGACTATAGATTTTAGGTTCTTCAATTGGGTCACATTCATTGTGAAATAAAATCTAATGAATTTCTAGAACTAGAAATTATCAAAAATTTCTTCTTCGAACGGTTAGAGGATTTTAAATTAATGTTCAGATTTGATACATTATCCTCCACATAATTTAGAGTAGTTTTGGACTCATGTGGATCTGTTTCATCAAATTTGACAATGACAGATTCTTCCACACATCTAGTTATTTTATTAAACACTCTATAGGCATTACTAGTGATTGAATATCCTAAAAATATTACTTTCTCACTATAGGATGAATATTTATCAAGATTGTCCATGTTATTAAGGATATACACTTTGAAAACCAAAAATATTTAAGTAGATTACTTTGGTTTTTCTGTTGTTCAAATAATAATATATAGATCTTTTATGAATAGATCTAATCAACACTCAATTAATTAAATATCGTGATTTACTTACAACTTCATCCCAAAAATAAATAGTTAAGTCATATTCACTAATCATGGTTCTAGAAATCGCTTTCATGGTTCTATTTCATATTTAAACAACTCCATTCTTTTGAGTTGTTCTAGGGGAAAAGAAATTATTACCATAGCCATCTTATGAGAAAAAGTATTCAAAATCTTGATTTCTATACTCATGGAAATGATCACATCTTAAGGATTAAATTCTAAGTCCACTAATATTTTCCATAGTTTTGGAATATTTTGATAAATGAGAGCAGTATTAACTTTTTTAGCCAAAAAAGGTCCATGTATATATAGAAAAGTCATGTACAATAACAAAAAATAGGTCTTCCCATTTAAACTAGAAACTCTAGATGGTCAAAACAAATCCATGTGAACCAGTTCGAGATGTTGTGAAGTTGACACTTCTTTCTTTGGTTTGAAGGTAAAATTGTGATGGTTTCCATTTTAATAAGGATTATAAAATTTATCATTTGGAAACTCAATTTTGGGTAGATCACAGACTATGATTTTTATATTTAATTTTATAAGAGAGTTAATGTGATAATATTTTAGTCTCATATTCCAATGCAAGGACTCTTTGTGAATTACACTTAAACATGAGGCATTTTGAGAGACTAAGGAATATAAGTTAACATAGTATACATTTTCATTTCTTAATGCAGGAAACACCAATTCATTTTTAGAATTAAAAAAATTTCAAGCATCATATTCAAATTTAACATGAAATCCATCATCACATAGTTGAGAAACACCAAGGAGATTATATTTCAATCCATCAACCAAACGTACTTTGGAAATAAAAATTAAGTTAGAGTCACCGATTTGGCCAAGTCCAATGATCGTTCCTTTTCCATTTTCACTAAAGGTGACATGTATTCAATAACTTTTTATTAAATTCTTGTTGCATGAATAGTCTCCTATAATGTGTCTTGAACACCCACTATCCAAGTACCATATGATTTTAAAGAAGGTATTTAAGAAACGTTCCTACAAAATAGTCAAATAAAAATAGTTTTTGGTACCCATACATGATTGGGTCTAGTAATATTATTGACTACTTCTTTAGTAACATATATCTGCCACTTAGGATTCCTATAAGAATTATGTAATGTAATTGAAAAATAAACTCTATTTGGTCGAGAAAATCATGAAATAGTAAAGAGTGTATAATAATGTTAATTAGGTAAATGTCTTCTAAAACTATGAGTAACGCTGTATGTCCTAGATTTAGAGAATAAATTAGTTCTTCCAAAATTTATTTTACTAGGATGATAGACAATGAATGTAGTATATTTAGTAGAAATCCATTTATATATAATTTTTACTAGATTATAATTACCATTAGTAAACCATTCAATATTGTTTTTCAATTTCTCATTAGATAGTTATAGATTCTTATATTCTTTGAGAAATTGAGAAGTTTTCTCCCTTTATACCATAATTTTAGATTTAAAAGTTGAGGAAGGAGCATGATTTTTCTTTAATGAATTGTATTTATCATTTTTTTCATTACATGTGTCTTCAATCATATTATAGTAATCAAATATTTCTTCATTATAAATATTTTTAGAGTCACTCTCATATCTAGAATAATAGTAATTGTGTACAAGAGATTCCAGAGTTAACTCAGATGTGTTTGTCAAAAAACACATATTGGCTTTGTTATCATGTTCATCAATTTATGATTCTATGTCACTTGAACTATCCTCGGAAGCACCCCATGTTTCTTTCATTTTTTTATACTATCAATAATTGTCTGTATACTTCTTTTTGAACATGATCTTGGGAAAACCAGCCTTATTCTATCCCTTTTTATTACATTCATAGAAAAATATCTCCTCAGACTTGTCACTTATTTTCCAATATTTCTTTCAGGTTCCCTTTTGATCATATATTCCCATGAATATTGTATTTCTCGAAAATTTCTTCTTTATGTAAATTATCTTAAACCTTCTGGATTATTGAGCCATATCCTCATCACTATCAGGTGATGATTGTTCAATGCTGGAAAATTTTATTGAGTATTCCAATTTACCATTCTATTTGAGTTTAGAAGTTGTGGTTTTGAATGCAACATATTTTCTTTTTGGTCCTTTCTCCTCTTCCTTGTTGGTTTTCAGCTCCACTTCATACATCCTCAGTATACCAATGAGTTATTTTATAGGCAACATGATGATGTTGCATGACACTCTAATAGAGATAGAGATTCCTCTCCATCTGTCATGTAGGCATCTGAGAATCCTCATGATCTATTCTTTTGTAGTGAGTTCTCTTCCAAGAGAAATCATTGTGTAGACAATTTCATTGATCATAAGATACATGTTAGAAATAGGCTCATCATGTTTCATTTTAATGTAATCATATTTAATATTATAAGTATTAAGTCTCATTTCTTTCACACTAGAAATACCTTCATGTGAAACAGACAAATCATCCCAAACTTCTTGGGAAGTTTTACATGTGGAAATTCCGTTAAATTCCTCATCTCCAAAGGAGCAATATAAAGAATTCATGGATTTGAAATTTTTATTGTAGGTGGTCTTGGTAGGTTCATCCCATGTGATTATATCAGTAGAAGTATTTTTATACTCATCTATAATGGAAGACCAGATTTCAAAAATCATACTTTCTAAATGCATTTTCATTTTAATTTTACATTTATCATAATTGTTTCCATTAATGAATGGTGGTCTGTTTGTTGCAGCACCTTCCAATCTATTATCTATAATAAAGAACTACATTGAAATAAATAGAAACTATAAATTAACAAAAATTTACAGTTCATTAAATTCCAACTAAAATCCCAGTTGAATAAGGTCAAACCAGATTCTTTAAATAGCCGATGTTACCAAATGTTGGTCGAAGTAGAGTACTCAAGAGGGGGGAGAATTGAGTATCAATAAAAAATTGTATTTGAATTATAGTTTTAAAAGGTTACCCAATTAAAATTAATACATCCCAATTAATCAATTTAATATGGTTATAAATGTTTTTCAGTTTAAATAACTTCTCCGAAGATTGATTAATTCTCAATAATCTTAATATCAGTTATTAACATTAATAGTGAGGATATTCTAATAAGGAAAGCAATTATAAATTCATTACAAGACTAACTATCAATTAATTTTTTTTTATTTCTGAAATATATTGTAAAAAAGATAAAACTAAATCAAACAACACAACAGATATAAAAAAGTGGTTCTTTCTTAAGCCATGACCTAATTCACTCCACATGGTGATCACCTTCCACTAATAAGTTCATAGTAATAAATGTGATCCACACCCTGGATCCGGGTAAACAATATATCATGTGACTTTCCAAGTCACATGACCTATTCCACAATTATTTTTGTGTATGAACTATCATGTCACACATAGACCACTTTCACACTAATATGTGGGAATAAACAAGTGTAAAAATATGTGAGAGGATGGATATCTTTTACCCTCCAGTTTAATTCAAGAGAGAGTGTGTGTTTATACAGATACACACACATAGCTCAAAAGCTAAAATCAATACACAATAGAGAATAATTGATGAGTTAAAGATAGAAGTGGGTTGAGTGTTATTCTATGCAGCTTTTTATATCTATGATGAATAAGATGCAGTAATCAAGTCCTGTTGTGGAAAATAGAGTATTGCAAGTCGGTTTGTTCAAGATATTTGTCTTCATGGTGTTGGGAGTGTGATGATTTCCTCATGTCTTTTCTATGTTATCTCAACTTTTGGATTCAATAATGCTTCATGTGTTATTCGATTATATTGTGTGGAATGTGTCAGTTCTCTTCTTCAAGAATTCCAATGCTTCTTCTTTATCACAAACACGCTTGTTTCTGGACCGCACGTCTCTTTTAATCATGGAGTATATGTGTTGGAGCCAACAAGATTCATGTATTATTCACCACTTTCCTTGTACTGTTAGGTGACATGTCTACAAAAAAACATTAATTATGTCATTGCATTTAAAAGCTTCAAATATGACCATTAGAGATTATATTGAAAAACAAAAAATAGATTAATAAATGGTGTCAAATCCTTTCTGGAAAGAGTGTCACTTGGAAACAATGTCTTGATGAAATGGTCACTCATTCTTTGTCTTTGAGTGGTGAGATTGTTGTGATGCAGTACTTGTAGCACATACACGGTGTTAGGATTATGGTGTCTGATCTTTTTTCAAACATCAAATAGTGTTGTCTTAGTGTATGGGACATGATGTCCATTCATGGTGTCTGGTTCATAGTGTCTAGTCAGGATGTCTAGTCATAGTTTCTGGTCATGGTGTATGGTCACAGTGTCTGAGTTCTTTTCTAGAAAAATATAACTGGTGGCAGACTCATGGTATCCCAGACTTAGACAAATATCATAACACAATCTTAAATGGTGATATTAATAGAATTTATAAGAATTAATAATTTAACATATAAATACCATAGAACATGAATTAAAAAATTTTCTTAATAATTTTTTAATTTATAAATAAACCAATCATTTTTACACATGATTTGAGATAGATTAAACAGGATTAACATGTTTTACAGAATGCATAATATTTGTGATCATTAAAACATGATTATCACATGAGGATTCAAACATATATATTATTCTTGTTTACTCACTCTATACATATAATCAGTGGTATAATACTCCTAGGTGATAGTTAGGATAAATACTTGAAATATGTTTACTTTTATTTTGTTGAATGTTTCCTCTTCTATTTTTGAAAATTATTTTTAATATAAAATTAATTTGATGTATTGATGTTTATTTATATTTTATATATTATTTTTAGGGAATTGGTTCATAACTCATACATTACAAAACAATATAAAAAAGTGTAAACTTCTAATTAATATATATTTTCACCATAATATAATATTTTAAACTAATGAATAAATTAATTTATGGAGAATATTCATGAAATTATAAATTAATTATTCTATTCTAATCCCATTAATAACTCCAATGATAAACATTTAAAATCATGTGGTGATCTCAAAAATTTCAGTAATTGATACACAAAAAAATAAATTCGTTAGTCTTATGAAAGCATTGAAACTCATAAAATGTTTACCTTTATCATCAAATTTATTTTTGTATATATATAATATTGACATGAGATACACTCATTTTTTTCAATGAAAATCATTTAAACCTATATAAATGAATTAATACCCATTCGTAGTATCATAGAGTATATCACTCAGAACTCATTTAAATCCCTTTTTAGAAGTAACTGGATACCAGTAAAATACATAGGAGAAACCCATTGGTAAATCCATACTTCTAACCTAGTACGAAAAGGAAAAATATCAAATGTATCACGTCCCTATCCAGTTTCACCTTTCAATTAAGAAATAATGGGCTCACATAGTACTATATGTGCATCCATATAATATAAGTTTTAACTAGTTCAATTGATACTCCTTAAGCCACCGCATCATATATACTAAAACATTCTCATCCAAAGTTATTCGTGATACCATTTTCCAAAATTTTCTAGTATCATATCTTGGATAATTTTTTTTCACCTTTCCATTATAAAATATATTGAATAATTTCTCATATTCATCAATATGTAACTTTTGGAAATGAAAATACACATTTATTTTAAAATAAATAATTATAAAAATATCCTTAATTTTGGACAATAGTATTCAGTACAAAAATACCCCAAAAAATAAAAATCAATTTTCCGTAAATGGAACAAGAAACCTTGCTATGGATTCTAGAAATAACATATTGGTCACTGTATTATAATAGTTGTTTTCACCTTGAATGTTATGATTTCCTTTTTTATTTTTCAGAAATTTATATATAGAACATATCAAAAGATATCATTTGAAAACATTTGAATATAGATTATGATTTATGATTTATAGATCAATTATTTATATCAAAAATGTTTTTTAAACTAATTAATAAAATTAACAAGGAATAGAATGTGTGTTTCACGTAAAAACATTAAATAAAGAATTTAATAAAGGAAAATTCCCCTATCAACTGAGAAAACAGTTGAATAATAATACTAGTTGAATAATAAAATTTAAAATAACTATAATAATGTGATAGTAAATAAAATAATGATATATCATGTAAATATGCCTATATATACATTACATAATAAAATATAGGTGTATAAAATCATGATATGTGTCCATGAAAGGAAATAGAGATAATTTCCATTACCAAGTGTTTGATTCATCATGTGTGTCTTTATCATCCTTAACAATGAAATTAGGTAAACTATTTCAATGATTGATAACCATTTTTATGTTAATTATTACTTTTATTTCACTTATTATCAAATAATATACAATTATTTAATCAAATCTTTTTATGTTTGATGTATAGACCATATTCGGTTTATATAAAAAACATTGGTAGGTAGACTACAATAAAGGTGTTTATTATTTTAAAGTATCCATTATAATAATGGAATAATTATAATATTTATGAATCAATAATAACATTAATACTATTCATTGAATATGGTAATAGATAATGAACTGAAAATATGATCTTAGAGAGGGTAGGTCATATATACCCATATGTAATGTTTCAATTTTTCAATGGTCATTTTTGAATAATGATAAGTCACATTTATCATTTCATTGTGATTATTACATCATAATTACCACAATATTTATGTTTACATATATATATATATATATATATATCATTCATGTTATTTTTCGTGGAAAAAATGAATCAAATTTATTTGAGGAGGCGGTAGTCTAGACGTCCATGAAGTATGTTATCACTTTTTCATTGAATGAAAATATAAGAAAGAAAATTACATATAATACATAAAAAATGATATAAATATAATTAATATCATAAATATTTCATTTAAATAAAATATATTCATTATATTTAGCATTATTATTCTCCATGTAACGCATTAGTGAAAATGAATCACAACACTTTTTGAGGTGGTAGCTTTCCACACACACAAAATATGTTATTTTATACCTTAAATACTACTAAGAAAATTTTTATATATAATATATTGAATATAAAGTTTTAATTATGATTTAAATATCATATATATATATTTTATATCCATCATTATATTATTCTTTGAAATGTGTTAATGGAAAAATTAATGACATAGTTTTGCAGGGCGGTATTCCACCGTACACAAGAATGCTGATTTTATGACAAATTCGATGTATTTTTTTGTGTTTTAATATCTAGAACTGAAAAATTCATAGTATATGTAATATTTTAATGTTATTAAATAATCATGTTATATAAATAATTTAATGTGATATATGAGGAAATAATATAAAAGGCTCGTTGATGAACAATATTTCTCCCTTAGGTCTCCCTTTTAGTTTTCACAAGATGAATTCATTGGTTGGATTTATTCCACAGGTAAGGATCCTATGAGGGTAGGTGGGGAGTTTAGAATTTATTTTGATAAATCCTAAAATAAATAATTTTTGTTTACAATTTTAAGAGAGGAGTACATAGTGTGTTGTTTTATAAGTGGTATGAGTTTCACACTTGTAATTTTTGAAAGAGTAAATTTGAAGCATGTAGTTTTCAAGAACAAATTAGAAAATAAATAAATAAATAAATAATTTGAGGATTGAGGTCTAAATATTTCTACCAATTGGATTTTTGAAATATTTTTATGTCATTTTCTCCCATCAGTTTAATGTTTAACCACTATGTAAACTCACTTTTTCCTTAATCCCTATAATAAATTTTAGCACCATTCGTAGATCCCTTTTTTAAACAATTATGTTTACCCTATTACAAATTTTAAATTATTTTGATTCCAAATATGGAATGATTTTAAAAATTAAAACCGTATATGTGGAAAATCCATTTTAATATCAATCCTACTTATGCGGCGAGACAATAGGTTTTTAAAAAGACTATTATTTACAAAAATATAAATCTATATTAACATATTGAATAATAATATTCACTACATGAAAATATATCAATATTAATGATATAATATATATATATATATATATCGTTGAAAAAATTACCCATTAGGGATTAATTTAATTAATTTTAATAGGGAATCAATTTTAATTTTAAAACATCTTTATAATGAAACAATTTTTAAACCCCAGAAAAAAAAAATATACTAAAAACTAATATATGGTTTACTCAAAAGTAATTAATTGTATTGAATGTGAATAAATAATAAATAGAATATTTTAATATATATTTCATCCATATTCGGACTCCTAAATTACATAATTTATTTAAAAAGGAAATACTTTTTATAAAAAGGTAATTTTCTTTATTCACTGAAAATCAATATTTTCTGAATTATCCCACAATTTTACCCAGTATAATTTGTCATATTATTATTTAAAAAATGATATTTTTTATCCAATTAATAATCGAAAATTTAGAAATCAATATTTTAAAAAAACATTATATGAAAATAGTTTAGTTAAATTATTTATAATTAAATTTAAAAATTAACTAATATTTTATAATAAATATAACTACATATTCCAATTAGGAATTATGGAAATTATTTATTCTATAATTTTCTGGGATTTTATGTGATTTCCCAATTTTATAAATATTTTTCCCACAATACAATTTATCTTTTTAACAACTGGAAATATATTTCCCTCATAACATTTTCATATTACCATTTTTCTTCTTAAAAAATGTGGGTTTTATATAAAACCATAACATCATAAGTCACCTTATTCCAAAACACATTATCTAAAAGGTAGAAAATATGAATATAATCTTCCATATAATAATTATTATCTTGCATCTAAATTTTTGATGGGTTCAAAACATGAGATGTATCCAGCACATATTTCCATAACATTAAAATAGAAAATACATTGTATACATAATATGAAAACAAAAAAAAGTAAACACGGTACGAACTAATCGAACATTATTAAAAATATCATATGAGTCAATGAACTAGGGACTTAGATTCCCAATTTTACCAAAACATAGTACACATTTCATTCAAGAAAAGTTGTGAATGTAATAGTAAACAGCCTTTAATGAATGATATTTCCTTTAGTAATATGTTTACATTCCTTAATACTTGATCTACCATCATATATTTCTTAATAAACTACACATTCTCCTCTTTTTAATCTATAATCCCCAGTCCAATAAATATCATTTCTCCTACTTAATCACAGAAAGTTTGTCTCTAACTCCAATTTCTATATAATGTCTCTAATAGTCAAATCAGTATACTGTAATGAAAAACATTAATATAGGAAAACTAAACTATCAAAATATAATGATCCCAACTTCCTTGTAAATACACTGAGAAATAATTATTCATATCATCCAAGGTATTAATTTTACACTAAGTCTTCCAAAACAATTGAATATAAAAAGATATAATGAAATTTAATTCATTACCCAATGAATAATGATATCTTTTACATAAATTAGATGTGATCTTGATATCATGGTATGATAAAATTTATATATTCTGTCCATGTAAGATGCATTTATCCTATATATATATTTTATAATATTTATCTAATGAAATTCTAACTTGAATGAGTGAAAAATGTGCAGATTCAGTTAATTGATCAATAATTACCGAAATCACATTTTTATCTCTTGATTCCCTTGGAAATACTACCAAAAATCCATTGAAATATTCTCCCATTTACACTATGTAATTGTAAATTTTGGAAGAATCCCTTTTGGATAATTAAAAAATTAATTAATCTAGTAAAATTTCTATCACATCATGGTAATGTTAAAAAAACAATTTTCTGTCTAACCCATCAGTAGAACTCCAAGAGGTCTCCGCACATCTATGTACTACATGGATGATCCATCCTACATCCATTTATAATAACAATTTCATAGTAACGCATATTTACTAGGAAGATAATTTGGTGGAGAAGGGGATCACCAATAAAAGGATCAATAAGGAACACACTTGGCTCAATGATCTTCCTTTTGATTTGATACCTCATTATGAGAAATACTATAATAAAATTCCTTCTTTTAGACTCATGTAATCCTCTAATGATTTAATAAAACTATCTTGGATACATGGCCAAGACATCCATATCAATAATAAAATAAAAAACTACGTCCATAAAATATAATCTCAATGCATAAATAGCCTTTTTCGAAATTTTTAAACACATTCTTCATGAATATTAAAAGTATGAAACAAACCCTGTTGAATGGATTCAACAATTTACTTCAATGATTTATCTTCCTTCTATTAAAGATGAATTATTTATAAAATTTCTATACTACTGAAACCTGTAATAAAATAACGAGTGTCCCTACATCAATAACATCTATGGAATAATTTATAAAATCACAAACAAAATGGGTCACATTCATAACGTAACACTGTTAATGTATAATTGTTTTTTCATCTCAAATCAGCATTCCATTTGTTTTCATTTATAGGATTTTAATGAATAATTTAATAAAAATCATTGATCAGTTCCATCCATATTCTATATCTCTTATAAAATTCATTCTAATTTAATATATACTTTAATATTTTCTGATCAGTATATATTTCACACTTTAATACATATAAATTATGCCTCCAAATTATTAATTAAAAAACTAAATCACGTAATTCCAAATCATGTGTAGGGTAATTTTACTCATGTAGTTTCAATTATTAGGAAGCATAAGAAATTACACGACCATTATTCATTTTTCAAAAACTTGATTCCTTTCAATAAAGAATAACTCTATATGAAAAAATTATAATTTTTGAATGTAGGGCAAAAAATTGAGCATTCACCAATATAATTTTTAATTCTTGAAAACATTCATCATATTCTCTTATATAGAACAATTTAATTACTTTTTGGGTGAACATATTAAATGTCCTAACCAAATGGGAAAAGTCTTCAAAAAACTACCAGTAGTAGCCCGCTAATCCATGAAAACTATGATTCTCTATGATATATTTTGGCCTTGTAAATTCATCAAATTTTATTTTTGTACTTTCAATAGTTAAAGTATTTGTAGAAAAAATATTTACAAGGAAATTCAATTTTTGAAACAAAAATTCACACTTTATAAATTTCCAAAACATTTTATTTTTATTATTGTACTTATAACTACCATTATGTGTCACTAACATTCCTCATGAATTTTAGAAAATAATAATATTTCATCGTTAAATAAACCACAATATTTTCCCAGAGGTCATGACAAATTCCATTCATATAGTCCATAAATATAGTAATCACATTAGATATCACAAATTATATAACTAAAATCTCATAGCGCATATATCTATTCAAGAGAGTAGTCTTTAGAAAATATTCTTCTCTAACATTTTATTAATGGTACCATGAATTTAGGTCAATAATTAAAAAATATTGACCTCCCTAGTAAAGTTAAAAAAATAATCAATATGAGTAAAAGGATACTTGATCTTAACTGTGATGTTATTCAAGGCTCTATAATTAATTAAAAGACTCATTAGACCATATTTTAGTTTCCTAATAAGCAAGATAACCTCTTTGTAGGGTTCTATGTTTGATGAAAACATTATCTAATAACTCCATCAGTTTCTTTTAGAATTCTAATGGTTTTACTTGATCAATTCAATAAAGTGTTTTAGAAATAGATTTATCATCCGGATCTAAGTTAAAATTAATCGCAAACTCTCAATTAAGAATAATACTAAGAAAATCATTAATAAATACACATATTCATTCATTTAATAGTGATGAATCACTCATTTAAACAATTTTGTAATTTTTTAAAATATGATCTCGGTAACTTTCACTTCTATCTCTAATAAATTTCCAAGAATCTACGTAAGTAATAAATGGCATGAAATCATAAAACCCAACATTCTTATCTATGAAATCTATCTTATCATGATAAATTGAAATACATTGTATAACAGTAATGACATAAAACTCTGATATAACCATTTCAGAAT
The DNA here is from genome assembly GCA_963277665.1 of Viscum album. NCBI lineage: Eukaryota > Viridiplantae > Streptophyta > Magnoliopsida > Santalales > Viscaceae > Viscum > Viscum album. The sequence continues at coordinate 878,656,581 of OY728129.1, read as the reverse complement.
GATTTAGATTTATTAATATCCCACTCATAATAGTTGGAAGATTCTTATAAATATTGGATTCTTTAACAATTCCACCTACTGTTTACACCAAAAGTTATACCATACGTTTATGATGAGATATTCTATATTTAATTGAAAAGTCCATTGAAATGAAATAATTTAGCAATCAAACGTCAAATAGGGTATTGAAATAATTTCAATAAAAATGTAACATACCTATCACCAATTCATTTGATTGTCCAAAATAAATTGTAGTAGTAGAAAATGACATCAATATATATTTCTATTTCTGATAATGATGATTTCAATCCTATGAAACTAAATGTTGACATGAATTATCATAATTACTATACACATTGAAACTAAAACACCTCATTAACGGAAGGATATCAGTTAACCAATTCTATGGTCATTTAGGTCTTTCACCCTTACAACCACAAGCCCTATGACCAAACTAACAACTACAAAAACACTTCTGAAATACTATAAATCATTTATTGAAATTTCATTTTCCACCCATGGATCATTTTTGGGTATTAAATTTGGAATTATTATCTGGTTTCTTATCTATTCCCTACCATTGTGTCCTTTTCTGACTACTCTCATGTTAAAGAACATATATTTCAGCAAATACTATCTCAACTTTCTATGAACATATAACCTCTTTCTTGTAAAATTTACAATATAGTGTTGTTAAATCTATTCATAAACTATCTTTAAAGAATTAATAAAATATAAAAATTTAACTATAAGTGTCCTAAAAAATTATGGCACATAACTAATCAATCTCTTGATGATTTCTTCATATAAAGCCCATAAATACTCATCCATAAGCCTGATTTCTATGAAAGTTATTCTATCTAGAGATGAAAAACCATATGGATGTGTTTATCAATGAAAATTATCCTCCAATGTTTTCCATTCCATGGAAAAAAATCGTATTTTTCTATTTTTTTCAACCATATACCACCATCTATAATATTATCCTTTAAATAATATATGATAATAGTTACCTTTTGATGTTTTGATTATCACATGACATCAAATATCTTTTCAGAGCCTTCATCCATCCTTCAAAAACAATAGGATCATATGATCCATTGAATTATGGGGTATTTCCCTTCATGAAATGATCCATGAATAAAATATTCCATCATGATAGATCATGTTACTCTATATCATGGATACCACCACAATTTTTTGCTTGTTTCAACTGATCTATCACTAAAAAAAATTTCTTTTATAAATGAAATCATATTAGAATTCACATTCAGATTGATATTTTCATATTGGTTACTTCCCAAAACAACTTCCGTGTTTCCATAGGGCCTTCAGGATGCAGGGAATTCGGGCCACCAAAGGCCTTCGTGCCACCAATGGCCATTGGTCCAGAGGGATTTTAGGGTGAAGAAAATACCAAATAAGAACACCACATATGAGTAGGCCTAGAATAATATTGAGAGAAAAAATAGAATCCACTAGAGGATAGATAATTGTATTCTAATAATGAGAGGGTATGACATCTTCAATCATGACCAGGCACTGTGCAAATCTACACGGGGAAATGCTAACTGATGAGCCATTAAATGTGGGGAGCTAGGCTCCTTCAGCATGTAGATGCTGGGGAGGGACTGTTTGAAGTGTGTCAGGTCTTGGCCTTTTAATGACATGTATTGGGCCTTTGATGGGCCTGGTGGGTTCGGATTACGGGTCATGTAAGGGTTTCCATTGAAACCTTAAAAGGAAGATTAACTAAAATAAAAATAAAAAAATCATTTAGGATATTCGGGAATAAGGTATCAAAGGAAATTTATAAACATTGTACAAAACTATAATGTTATCGAAAAATTTCCATCAACCCAACAATAATATATAGAATTAAACAAAACATAATATTAATTTTTAGTCAATTTTTTTCTTTATTTCACATTGAGGATGCTTTCATGTTTATTAATTTAGAGAATTAGGTCAAAACTCAAACATTACAAAACCATATAATTCAAACCGGGAACATACATATGAGTATCCATTTTTCCATTATATAAAACTTCTATAATAATGAAGGTTTTATTATAGGCAAAACATTCCTGAAATTGAACATTACTTCATCCATTCCCATAACCATCCTTACTAACATGAGTTTTTTTTATAATTTGTGATGATTAAAAAATCTCAATAAGGGATACACATATAAGGAACATAGTTAGTTGATTGAAAACATGAGTACTCATTAAAAATTAACAATTCCCTAAAATTTATTTTTGCATATTAAATAACTATAAAGGGGAACAAACACTTTTTTCAAAAATAAAATCAATACAACCCATACAAATCAATTAAAACCCATTCTTGATATATTAGAGAATAAGATTTTTTTACCAATTTTACAATAATCCAAGAAGTAACCAGATACCTATTAAATCGATTGGATATGCCCATTGGTTACACCCACATTTTATAATTCTATGAAAAAAATAGTACCTCTTGCATTAGAGCTCTATCTAGGTGTGCCCATAATTTACGCTATAACAAGCTCACCCAATTCTTATTGGGATACCCCATCATATATGTTGTAACAAGATCACCAGACATTATTTAGACTACCCCATCAAATAAACTATAAGAGGATCAGTCGATGCTATCTAATCAACAACATCATATAATTATAAAGTACCATATATTTTGATAAACTTTTTATACATGTACCTTTATTTCATAAAACATATAAAAGACTCTTTTAAACTTATAAATAAATCACTTTTTGATATCTAATTATTATTTTCTATTAAAAACCAATTTTCAATGTATAAATAAAATTTTATTTTCAAACAAATCAATAAAAAATAACCCCAAAATGAAAAGTTGTTTTTCATGTAAGGAAACATGAAATCATGAAATGGAATCTAGAAATCGTGTAATGGACATGGTGGTGGGAATTTTTTTTCACACTATGTATGTTAGGAATTACTATTTTTTTCTTTTGTCAAAATATTCTATATAAAACACATAAAATTATTACATTTGAAAACCAATGAAAATAAAACATATAATTTTCTTTATAAATAACATATGTCCTATTTAAATATATTATAAAATAATTTATAAGAAAATTAAAATGGAATATAGAGATAGTTTGAACTAAAAACATAAGAGATTATTTTTTAAATGAAAATTCCCTTATTAGTTTAAAAAAACTTAATCATAACCCCATGAAATATTGACATTAAAAAATATAAATAACATGGGAGTAAAAAAAGTCATGTTATATCATATAAGACGAAGTGTATATACACCTTGTAAAATAATTTATGTGTATAAAATCAAAACATTCCTCAATAAAAGGAAATTAAGATGAAGTCCCTTACTTGGTGTCTGATTCAGCAAACATGTAATTATCTTCCAAAATAATAAAAATATTTTATTTATATTATTGATTTTGAGAATTTTTCATGATTATTAAAAATTATATTTCATTTATTATCAAATTATATAAAATCACATAATTAATTGGTTTATGTAGGTTGTTTTGACTATATTTTTTTAATATGTCAAAATTACATTGGTTGGCCTAAAATGGTCAAGGTCGTAATTATAGACACATATAAACTATAATAATCATCATATAATTAAAATATCTATACATAAAATATAATTTTAAAACATGTTATGGTGATGGTTATGAATAATTAAATAATATTACATTCATGGAGACTAGGTCGTACGTACGCATGAGTAATGTTTTTATTTTTTGATGACCATTACAGAATGAACATAAGTGAAATGTATGTTTCTATATTATAATATATATATATATATTAAATTCTAAAATATTTAATTATATATACATATATGTGTCACTAATATCATAAGAATTTCATATATAACACATAAATTCATATATTTACCCTTACTTCCATCAATGAAACACATTAATAAAAAAGAATCACATAACTTCGTGAGGTGGTAGTCCAGCGTACACCTGAAAAAAATTATTATATCCATTACATATTGAAAGATAAAATAGTGTATATGATATGATTAATTTATTGTTTTAAATATTTTATAAACGAAATATAAAAACATTAAATAAAACATTATACCGAACTATGAGAGGTTGTATGTGAATCAAAAATTACATCGTTTTACAAGCATGTAGTCTTCCATATAGATGAATGATAATTTCATCACCTATTTGATCGATTTTTCTATGGTTTTAGGTTAAATAATTTATATAAAAACGTATTATTATATTTAAAATACTAATATTTTATTATAAATTAACAAAAAAATTAAGGGTAGGTGTAGGAATTAATATAAAATTATCATTATTGAACATTATCCATTCTTAGAGAATATCCCTATGGTTTGCACCAAAATCCTTAATTTGTTGTATTTAAACCAAAATTAAGTATTATAGGGGGATATTATGGTATTGTAAATGTTATTTGTTTATGTCAGGGCTAATACAATTGGATTAATTTTGAAGAGAGGAGGAGAGATGGTGTCCTTTTATATGTGGGGTGAGGGGAAGACCTATAATTTTCTAAATGAGTGAATTCAACCCATGTTTTTTTATGTCACCAGGAAAAAATAATGTAAAAAACTGAAACAATAATTTATTAGATTGAAATATTTCCATAAAATTTTGTTTTGACAAGTTTCTAGGTCATTTAGATCCCAAATATTAAGGTATAACCAACAATTAAGCTCATTATTAAATTAATTGTTGGGATTAATTTTAATTTATTTCACTAATATCATTGCTAAAATATTATATTTACCTTATTATAAATTATGAAAAATTACTATTTTAAATATATAATCCATTATTCAAAATTTATTTCACATAAGTTTAAATAATAAATTTTATATTAATCCCTCAAACGCAGCGAGGAAATGGGATTTTAAGAAGAGTATTTTTAGAATCAAAATGAATCTATATTAATACGTGACTAATAATAACAATTTATAAAACTAAATTAAAATTTTATGATATATATTCTTTAAAATTAATTTATAATATTCATAATTCTATATTATTATAAATAATTTAAGTTGATAAACATTAATCTTTATAATATATTTTTTAAAAAGAACATTATTTAAACACAAAAGAACCGTATAATAAAAACTAATAAAATTTTGATTCAAATGTAATTATGTTGATTAAATATAAATAAATAATATATAGTTTATATTAAAAAATACTCGGACTCTCTAAATTGTAATTTTTTTTAAAAACAAACAACTTTTCATAAATTGTGTTATTTTTTACATTTCATTAAAAAGTCAACATTTTCAAAAAAAATCACAAACATTAACTCGAATTAAAAATTAACATTATTATTTAAAAAAATATTCATTTTACAAACTTCAAATTATAAAAATTAGTAATTAATATATTAAATATACCGTATACAATGATTTTAGTTAAACTATATCATTTTTATTTAAAAACTACTTTATATTTCATACCAAATATAACTATATTATTCATATTAATAATTATAAATATAATTTATTATATCATTTCATGGGTTGTTACTTTATAATTATACCATAATAATAAATGGAGTAACTCAATTTTCTTGGGGTGTGTGAATGAAAATTTTGAGATTTTGAAAATAAATATCCAACAATTAGATGGTTTATTCAAAATATTTCATTAAAATCATTTATAAATTCTTTTAGGTTTAGAGTTTTATAGAAGTTGGATAAATTATTATCTAAAAACTAAAATAAATTTCTTACCGTAAGGGTATTTTCCACCAAAATTGGGATATATTTAATCCATAATAATACTATATAACCTACATATATTCTCCCCACATGTTATTCTCATAAAAATAACATGTGTAATACATTTTATAATAATATAGTGAATAGAAAATAAAATTAGTGAGTTAGAATTCTTAGTCAGTAAATTATTATCACAAAATATATCCTAGAAATAATAATGCATGAATAATATGGTTTGAAGTACATAATAATCATATAATTACATATATTTGATTACACAATCTTGAACTAAAATCCATTATTAAAAATAAAAATAAATATATAGATTCAAATAATATATTTAATGGTGATGGAATTCATAATGAAATATTTTTCCATTCCTTTTTCTATCACCTTATATACTATAAATTACATCATCCAGGGGAACTAATTGATTTCAATACAATAGTAAATAAATCTTTATAAATTGGAAGGGATACACCAAATACCCATACATGTTTGTCTAACAAGACATTACAATTCATCGAGGGGCTATTGTAGGCCCTACAAATAAAAAAGTATGTCATATGTGTTCATCATATATTTTTTGGTTGAAAAAATACATTACATAATAATTATTATTTTATAAAAAATATACAAATAATTGAAATGTATGATAATTTTGAATATTTCCCAATAAATTATTATGATATATCTCTAGAACTATATATAATAATTGGTATACTATTATGTAATAAAATCATCCACCATAAAATTGAATTGAATGACCTTATAAAATTCGGAGAAATAATTTTTTTTCATAAGACACGATTTAAGTAAATAATTTTCAATATATAACGTTGAGTAGAATGTACTTTATGAAACAACAAAACAATGAAAAATTAAGTAGTTTAGTGAAATAATGTTATTGAAACGACCCAACATCACTATGATGAGGGAAGGGACAACAGATTGAAAGATAATTCCATCCTCATGTTGAAGGGGAGATAATGACCCCAAGACCCACCTTCAATAGGACCCAGAGTGGTGACTGGAACCAATGGTATAAAATCACACATAATATGGAAGGCATTACCCTTTCTATTTAGTAATATCAGGAGATATGATAGTAAATCCCAAACAACAGAAAAACAAAAAGTAAAAGTAAAGCCAAAAAAATTGATTCCCATATGAATGTTCTAATTATAAGTACTGCAAAAATACAAGAAAACTATAATGGAGAATACAAAAAGAAAAGAAGAAGAACAACGACAATGGTCCCATCATCCAATATAGTAGTGTCTAGCACAGTCCTCGAAGTATTCCTGGAAACCTGAAATTTTTTTATATACATAGGGTGAGTATATGGGTATACTCAGTAGGGAAACCCAAAAGATCTCATGCATAGGTGAGGAGGTATCCTAATAACCCATGAGAAAAAGGAGATAACCAAAGCACCTAGCAAAGAAACTATCCACCCAAACCTCACCAAGTCACACTCCCCAAATAACGAAAGTCAAGTAAGGTATTAGTAAAAACACATCAATATTTGGGTACCCCGCACCACTTTCGCACTGGTTATTTAAGACATCATACGCGTCAGACCTCGCCTATAATTATAACCATATTCCCATTACCATACACACACTTTGGCTACCATAACCACACATCTCACCCAAAAACACATGTGCCACAACAACCACATGTAACCACACCCATAGATACCTTGGCCAGAACAACTACCACCACACCTGAAGACACCTGGGCTAGAACAACTACTCCCACACCTGAAGAAACGAGACTCATCCTAAAGACACTTGGGAAACAACCCGCCTACACAGACCTGAGCCAACCACAAAAACATGCCCTCCCCGAAGAATCTTGGGCTAAAATGGACCTCATGCTATGACATCCTGCCTGAAGTGTCTTGGGACACTCGGGAGTGGGAGAATAAAAGGAGCTAATAACCAGGCACTCATAGGAGTGTTGGGAATGACACCCTCCCTAATGAAATGGGGGTGTTTTTCATGATGTTATCAACATGGGTGGGGTGCGAATACTAAACATAAGTACTAAATTATACAAATAAGTAATCAACCACTCCTCCCAACCTAGGGGTTCCAAAACCAAACCATATACAACCACCATCGTTACTATTCAAATTCGTGTGGAGGCATATTTCTGGGGGTACTGTAGAAGTACTGTAGTAGGCACAGTTAGGTACTGTAGCAGCCGGAACTATTCATCCATCTGGGCCATCAAGCCACTGGTTTGGTCCTTGGGTCCTGCAAGGCTTTCGAGCCACTCAACGCCTTCAAGAAAGATGATTATCAAGGCCTTCGTGCTACCTTAAGGCCTTAGGGCCACCACAAGGCCTTTGGGGCACATGAATGTAGGCCCCAGACAGAATACAAAAAAAGTGGAGCACCAGAAGAGGATTCATAGAAGGTGCACTCACCAGAGCAGAGCCAAATGGATTGTCATAATGATAGTGTATGGATATGCCATTGATACAAGCCTGTGATTGTATGGGAAGCCTAGCCATACGGTCATGAAAAGGTGGAGATATACTATGAGGATGTAGATGCTGGGGAGGGGCAGTTCCTTGTAGATGTTCTGGTTGAATTAACTTATAACATCAGGTCATGTACTCTCCTAAGTCTACGAGCCATGTAATCTATGAGCCTATAGGAATTTTACGCGTTCCCTCTCATCCCTTGAAAGGGGGGTTATCAAAAACCAATAAAAATGAAGGCCCTAGGGACATTCAAGAAGTCCCAACTAATTCCTGGAAAACAACTCCCCATTGAGCCCATTTTTTTCACATTCATGTAAGTCCATTTAAATAATTCTACCCTACCGGGTGAATAACAGGAATAGCCATAACCATGGAAGGAAAAACATCCTAGAAGCAATTTAAGCATTCACACCCAAATCTCTTGTATAGTCACAACAACAAAAGGGATCTTTGAGATCCCTTGATATACTGAAACAAAACCATGCCCCAAAAAATGGCCCCACACTGCCCTAGAACCACAAACCTACAATTGCACAATAGGGGAACCCATCACCTTCTATGTCACCCCACTAGTAGAACAATCAGACATGTTAACAAGATAATGTAAGTGAGTTTTCATATTCAACACATCATTCAATAAGTTCCTCCTTTAATTTTGGATGACTAGGGTGATCCCACAAGGATTCTTGTTCACTGGGCATCAATTTAATTAACCAATTTTATGTGATTAACCAATTTCCATGTTACTACAATTCAATCACAGAAATATCTAGAAAAAAGAGGTTCATTAGTGAGCAATAAAGGACCCCAAAATACCTTAATTATCAATGGATATAAGCCCACAAAATTAACAACATATATGAAAAGATAAAATATTATAGCATCATCATCATACACACCCTGTAATTATTTTAAAATCATTTTTTATATTTGTGATGGATTTTTTTCATCCACCCCGGAAGGAACACCATCCTACCCACCACGCATGATACATAGTAATGAGATACGAATGAAAAACACTACTTGGATTATCAAAGATCGGAGTTTTTCTCCACACGCCATGAATTTAGGATGCCCGACTTCTAGGGGAAGAGCTTCGAGGACTCCATGAATGAGCAGGAAAGGATCCAACAGAGGCGCACCACTAACATCGGGATGGCAGACTCCAAATACACCATGGAAAGGAAAGATTCTAGCCAAGAAGGAGGAAGAATCCTCAAGCGATAAAAGGTGATATTCTATAGTTATGGGATATGAAATCATGAATGGCTTTAAAGGTGGATCATGGCTTCACCACGCGGTTGGAAATTTACACATGATGGAATTACTTTTTTTAATAACTCCCATGTGGGAGGTGCCCATAACAATTGTGCGTTAAGGGATTTCATTTAAAGAGAGGGAAATGGGTTAGATGAGGGTAAACCTAGTCTTAGGGGATTATAAACAATTTTTAGGGGGATAAAAACAGACATAAACCACTTTAAAATGTTTAAAAGACATAAATTTGGAATTAAGGGATAACTAGAAAAATAAAACCCTTACAAGCCACTCATGGAACCGATCGGGGACCCACTGATCGATGTACCCAATTATTGAATACACTGTGACATCCTTCCATCAACATGAAGCCCTCTATACGTGTGTCCAAGGTGTTACAAACACCATAAATTTGCAATTAAATAGGACAAGAGGGTCTAGGACATTACATTAGATACCTGACAAACTATTTTTGTCCTCGAGAATTAAAACTAATAATGGATAAAAAGATAGTGATTCAATCAACCACCTCGAAGATACCTCTAATGGATATACCACACATGACATCTTGTAACACATCTCCATCAAGGGACCACACAAACATATAATGTTTATGTTGTCTAGTCATATGGATTAGGGAGTCCCTTCCCCCATGTCATGATACTATCTTCTTTGGGAATCCCTGACTCACCCACATGGGTTAAATCTCAACCACATTAATGAGTCTGGATTAGGGAATAGGTCCTCCCCATTTCCATAGTCAAGACTCATCACACACAATCAGAGAACAAGGAAAATAACACATTATATAGTTAACCAAGGCAACCACTACATCACAAAAAAAAATTATGAAAAAAATATAACAAAACTCAGAACAACTCTTCGTACTGGGCACACATATGTTGCCTCCATTCCAAGGTATTCTCCTCAAGGCCACCATGCCTTCACAACACACGAACCAAGGGAATGGTTCCTCAATTAATCACATTCTCCCTATGAACCTAAATCCTCACTGGTTCCTCTACAAAACTCGTTATATCCTCTATATCCATTCTTCCCTAGTCGAGGACCTGGGAATCATCGGGTAGATATTGATGATTCTGAGACACATGGAAGACATCGAGCACTCTCAGTAGTGGTCATGGTAGCGCTAGCTGATAAGATACTTCACAATCCCATCGCAACACCTTGATGGGTCTGACGAACCTAGGAGAAATCTTACTCCCCAAGTCAAACATCTATTTCCCGTGCTGAGGGGAGACCTTCAAGAACACATGGAACCCGACCTCAAACTCCAAGGGCCTACTCCTATGATTGGTATACATATTATGCCAGTCCCAAGATTCCTTCATCAACTCCCTTATAAGCTGAACAATTATTGTTTTTCTCTGCACCACCTCTAGGCCGAGAACACCTGCTACACGGACTTCTTCCCAACACACGGGTGAGCGACATGGTCTCACGCAAAATTATTTAAATCGAGCCATTACAATGGTATAGTGATAGATATTTTTCTATGAAATAAATACCAGAGGCGTGTATCATACCCATGATCCCACAAAGTCCAAAACACATGAACATAGCATATCCTCCTATGTCTGGATTGTGCTCTTTGTCTGCCCATTTTTCTGGGGGAGCAAAATAGTGTTGGGGTGTAGTTGGGTACCAAATGCTTATTGAAATTACCTCTAGACTCATGATGTAAACTATGCATCCCTATCCAAAACAATGGACCACAATACTCCATGAACCTGCAAAACATTGTCCACGTACCTCTGTGTTAAGGCATCTACTGCACTCTACTCCTTGAATGCTAGGAAGTCATCTGATTTCATTATCTAGTCTTCTGCTACCTAGATATCATCGGAACCCCAATGAACTCTAGGTAGTTCTGGGACGAAATCCATCTAGATTTTTTCTTACTTCCACTCAAGGACATTTAATGGTCGTAACAGACCTCCTGGGATGAGGTGTTCTTCCTTCACCTGATGACACACAAAGCACTATCCACAAGGTATGTCACTGCCTGCTTCACCCTGGGCCACCAAACCTAACCCCTCACGCCCCGTTACATCTTAGAAACTACTGGGTGTACCAACAAGGGTGATGTTTCGAACTCACCAAGAACACTATCATGAATTTCCACCACGGAGAACATCTTTTCATGAAACAACATCGGTTTTTGGACATCTTCGGACCATCCTTCCAAATCATTTCACTGTCTAACATGATAGCACATCACATTAGCCTCTATGTCCCCCCATTGAGACTCCTCCACTTGCTGTAACAGATAGGACTACACATTCATCTGGAACAGAAAATCACATCCCTCCTCCACCTTTGAATCCATGTGTAGGGCAGCCAACTCCTCCATCTCCTTCCAAGAATCATCCGATTCTCAAACCACATCTTTATTTGAATTCCTTATCAAGTCATCGACCACCACGTCCCCCTTTCCAAAGGTGTAGGAAATCATGAAGTCGAAGTCCTGATGAAACTCCATCCTCCTCTGATGCTACATGTTTAGGACTAGTTTATAGAAGATATACTTCAAGCTCTTGTGATATCTGAATACCACAAAGTGCTCCCCAATAAGGTAGTTCGCCCATAACTATAGTGTGAATGCCACTGTTGCGATCTCTATGTAATGGGTGGAATAGTTACAGTCATGGGGTCATAACATCCTATACATTTAAGAGATCACCACTATTATTTCATAAGAACACAGCCCAATCATTGACATAAAGCATCACAGAAAACAACACACATCACTCCTTCTACTAGAAACCTTTGCACTGGTGCACTGACCAACTTCCCCTTCAGATAAAGGTAGGCTTCGAGGAACCTCTCACTCCACATGATGGCATATTCTTTTCGGGTTAATACTTTCAAAAGAGCATCAACTCAAGTGAATTCCCTAATGAACCTCTGAAAATATCCTGCTAGACCCAATAAAGAAGGAATATCCATCACATTCTTTTTTGCTTCCCAAGAAACAATCAATTTGACCTTTGATGGATCAATATCTATTCCCTACTCAGACACGACGTGTCCATGGATGTGCACCTATAGTGTAAAGAACATGCAATTGGACAACTTCTCAGAGAGCTGGTAGTGTTGTAAGAACCCTAAAACCTCTCTTAGATGATTGGAATGATCCTCCTCTAATCTTTAGTATGTCAGGATGTTTTCAATAAACATTACCAAAAAAAGGTCAAGATATTACCGGATGTTGGATTTCATGAGTCTCATGAATAGTTATGGTCCATTCGTAATGCCGATAGACATGACTACGAACTCAAAGTTTCCATATCTACATGTGAAGGTAGTCATTGAGATGTCACCCTTCTTCATCCTCAACTGATGATATCCTAAACGCTGGTAGATCTTGGATAACGCTCCTTCCCCCTTAAACTAATCAAAAAGGTTTCCTATCCTTGGGAGAGGGTAATGGTTCTTGAGCATCACAAAATTTAGGCTCCAGTAGTCCATGAAATGTCGGAGGCCTCTATATGCCCTCATCACGAAGATGACCATATAACACCCCATGGTGACATGCTTGGTTGCAAAAAACCATCTTCATTAGATCATCAATATGAGTCCATATCTCCCGCAACACAGAAGGTGCAATATGATAGGAAGCCATCAATATCGGATGTGTACTAAGTCAAAAGTCTATCCCGAACTCCACATCTTGTTTAGGGGGTACAGTCACCACCTCCTCATGGAATACATCCATGAATTCTCTGTCAATCTCCAAGACATCCACCATCTCTATATCTATTGGCTCCACTGACAACTCAACTAAAAAGAAAATAAGGGGCTCCACTCACCGTATGGCTTCTTGGAAACCCTGCTCGCCCACAAAAGTCAAACTTTGTCCACCAACATCTCAAAACATGATCCTTCTATAGAATTAGTTAATAATGGCACACATAGAGAAGAACTAGTCGGTGCCTAGATTGACATCTTACGGCTGCATATATAGCAAAAGAAGGTCCCTAATATACTAATTTGACCCAAAAATTAGTCTACATCCCTATAAAACATGAGACAAGCTAGTCGGACCTCCAACTGGTATACTCAAAACCAGGGGTATAAGAAGTCTCTCTTCATCTAGAGTCAAGGAATGGGCTACACTGGGTGCAACAAAGGAGTGTGAAGCTCCTGAATCAAACAAGGAAAATGCAGCGATACTAAACAAGCTAATCGTACCTTGAACGACTTCTGGCCAGGCTGGAACTACTTCCTCTGTGGCTTGCGATTGCCCACGCCCATCTCCACTTCCCCTCAGCTGTCGGCTACCTCCTCGACCATGCCCTGGTTGAGGTATCATATCAGCACCCTGAGGTGGGCCTCCTCTTTAAATTTCTTCTCTCGGGGGATCGGGATCTCACTATTTCTACTACTACTATTGAAATAGTCTGGCCGAAAACTATTTCTAATGAGGTGGGTGCTGATCCTACCCACCCCCACTATACTGCACTCGGTTTGGGCACTGATTTCGAAGGTGACCATGACTACCAAAGATGAATAATCTCATCCATGAGCCCACAAGAAAAAGGCAAGGACCGGGAGACCTGATCTGGAACAACTGGGGCTTGATCCCCACTATTTGAAACCTAGAACGCACTAATGTTGGAGGCCTGGTGCAGATGGACTTCCCCTTTAACGAGCCCAAATAGCACCCTTCTAGCGGTAGACCTCTCAGTGTGTACATCCTCTGCACCTCTTTGGCCTTTTTTTGGACCTTCATGTATGTCGGTAGAGTGAAGGGAGTAACAATATACTGAATTGAAGGTCTGAGTGACTCCTCTAAACATCTGTCCCAAGACAGCTCATCTAGAAAGAGGTAGTGAGAAAAGAGAAGGATATCCTTGAACGTGATCCCGAACTCCCTTAATGACATGTTCCCCTACTACAGGGAGAGTAGCTCCTATGTCTTATTTACCATCATCATGGAAGAGAGGAATTTTGAATGGAAATCCCTCTCGAAGTATATCCATGAAACATCAGCCTCCCTATTCTCCCTGATATAGAGTGTCCACCACTAATGCACCACTCCCCACATTTAGAATATAGCTATTGGAACCCAGTACTCCATCAGAGCCCAAATAATACTGAAAGTTATCTCCAGGTCCTTGAGCTAGCTCTATGTATCCATGTCTGAGATACTACCATCGTACATCCCGAAGGTCTGTCGCTAAAATTCATGAAGTATCCTTTCCCACTTTTTATCCTCCTCTTTTCAATAATCCCTCTGTTGTTCATCCAAATCATCGTCAGGGGCCTCGATCACCCAGACTACTCAGGGTCATCGTTCGGGTGTCATAGCTGTAAGGTAAATAAGGAATGTCTAAGCCCAGGTAGTCTAGAATTTTTATTTATAATTTTTCTTAATTTTCATTATTTATTCAAATTCCTAGAACACCATGAACACAAAAGAACACAAGTCATGATGATGCATGTACCTTTCCTATGGTCTCTACCCTACAATCAGTGTAGCCTCACTAGGATGTTCGGTGGGTCCTGAGTCCTTGCATCAGATCATAGGGGGGCCCTAAAATCTAGCATCCTAGCCGGACTTACCTGGCCTATTTCACATGCCATGATTTCCAAACATTGTTTTCCAACCATTCCATGCAATCCTCACTGTTTCTAACTCTGAACTCCATCCAATCTCTCATCCTCGTACCTTCGATACCATTTTTCCATGACCCGCCATCACCATGATGAGGGAAGGGACAACATATTGCCATAACCTTCCTTACACATGTTTAAGGAGATATAATGACCCCTAATACCCTCCTTTAATATTCACCATAGTGGATACTAGCACCAAGAGTATAGAATCAAACATAATATGGATGGAATTACCCTTTATAATTAGTAGGATCGGGTGATAAGATAGTAAATCCCAAACAACACAAAAACTGGAAGTAAAAGTAAAGACAAAACAATCCATTCCCATAAACATGTTCCAATAATATGTACTACAAAAATAAAAGAAAAATCCAAAGGAGGGTACCAAAATAAAAGATGAACATCAACATAAACGATCCCAATGTCTGAACTAGTTGGGTCTGAAACTGCCCTAGATGTCCTCCTAAAAACTTGAAAGTTGTTTTATATACATAGTTGAGTATACAGGTATACTGAGTAGATAAAATCAAAATATCTTGTGCAAAAGTGGGGAGGCATCCTAATTCCCCATGAGAAAATGAGATAACGAAAGAACCTATCAGGGGAACTATCCTGCCAGAACTCACCTAGAAACAATCTCCCAGTAACACAAGTCGAGTAAGGTAATAGTAATAACACATCCTTGATTGGGTACCCTGTACCACTTTCCCACTGGTTATTTAAGACATCTTATGCGTCAGACCTCCCCAACATTCTCACTGCAGCCCCACTACCATACCCTGTCTGCAAACACTTGGGATACCATAACCACACATCCCTCCCACAAACACTTGGTCCACAAAAACCACACGTAACCACGCCCATAGGCACCTGGGATAGAACATAAAGCACCCTGCCTAAAGACACCTGGTCTAGAACTACTATGACCACACTTGAAGACACATATTCCCTATCCCGAAAAGACTTGGGAAACAACCTGCCCGTATCACAGATGGGTGAACCACTAAAACGTACAATGACAAAAGAATAATGGTCTAAAATGGACCTCATGCCATCACAGCCTGTACGAAGAGTCTTACGACACTTGAGAGGAGGATCAGAAAAGGATCAAATAACCATCCATTGATAAATGTGTTGGAAAAAACACAATCCCCGATGAAATAGGGGTTTTTTGGTACGATGTTCTCAATTTGGGTGGGGTACGAATAAGAAATAAATAAATAAATTATACATATAGGTAAACAAGTATTCATCTCAAGCTAGTGGTTCAAAAACAATCGCATACACAAACACCCTCGTTACTATTCAATAATGAAAAGAACAACAACCACATCTAAGTCAAAACTCATTTTTGACAAACAAACCCCCTTTGGTCCCATTCTTGTTTACACATTCATGTGGTTCCATTTAAATAATTCTTCACCAACGGGTGACTAACAGGAATAGCCTCAATCCAAGGAAGTTAAAATAGCCAAGAATCAATTTTTGTTTTCATGCTTAGTTCTCTTGTAAATTCACAACAAAATAAGGGATCTGTGAGATCAGTAGATGTACTGGAACAAAACCAAGCCCCACCATACGACCCCCACATAGCCTCAAATACACAATCCAACAATTGCACAATAGGGGATCCCATACACATCTACATCACCCCACTATCAGAACAATCACACATGTTACCATGATAGAGTAAGTGAGTTTTCAGAATCAACACATTATTCAATAAGTTCATTCTTTCTGTTTGGTTAAACAAGGTGATCAGAGAAGGTTTCTTGTTAACTGGACATCTATTTAATCAAATGAGTTTACGTGATTAACCAATTTCCATATTACATCCATTCAATCACATAAATATTCAGAAAATCATAAGTCTATCAGTGCGCAATAAAGGACCACCAATGACCACTATTGTCCATGGACATAATCTCATAAAAATCACAACATATATACAAAGATTAAATAGTAAAATATCATCATAAAACACGTCCCATCATTGTTTAAAAATAATTTTTTGTCATTGTTAAGGTTTGGTTTCATCGAACATTGACGGAACATCATTCTACCCACCCCGCATGATACACAGTCAAGAGAGAAGAAGCAAACAACCCTACTTGGATAATCAATGATCGATGTTTGTCTCCATATGCCATGAATTTGGGATGTGTGAATAATAGGGGAAGAGCTCTGAGGACTCCATGAATGAGAAGGAAAGGCTCCAGCCCAGGCGCACCACTAGCATTGGGAAGGGGGACTATAAATGCACCAAGTAAATGAAAGAGACTAGCAATGAAGAAGGAGGAATCCATGTGCGATAGAAGGTGACATCCTGGAGTTAAGGGATATTAAATCATGAACCGAATGGAAGGCGGATTGTGGTTTTACCATGTGGTTAGACAGTTACAAATGATGGAATTAATTGTTATTTAATAATTCTCATAGGAGAAGAGGCCAAAATAGCTGTGCGTTAAGGGATTTCATTTTAATAGAGAAAAACGGGTTAGTTGAGGGTATACCAACTCCTAAGGGATTTAAAATATAGTTTATGGGAATAAATATATCCTTGAACCACTTTTAAAAAGGTTAAAATACATAAAGTTTATGTTACGGGAAAACTGGGAAAAGAAAACCCCAGCAAGCCCCTAGTGGCACTAATTGAGTGCAGCTCCAATCAGCGACACACCGATCGGAAACACACCGATCTGGGATACACCAATCGACCACACCAATCTGTCACACACCAATCGACGACACACCAGTCGGTATCACACAGATCGGTGGCACACCGATCGATTTCACCGATGGGTGACACCACAATGATATCCTCCCACAGACACACTGTCCTCCATACTTGAATCCAGGGCATGCTAGACACCAGAAATTTGAAAAGTAATGGACCAAGAGATATTGGTCCATTAATGTTATTAAATACTAAGGACATATTATAGATAATACATTTTTTTATGTCCTTTTACGTTACCACCACATGGAAAATATATAAAAGTTCTAATAAAAGAAGTTTAAATTATTCTTGATGAATATAGTTTTAAAGAAAATTTTTATATTCGTTTTATGTGTAAAAAATTCAGTTTTTATCTTCTCATCCAGATATATTTTATTCATTATATATATTTTATAGTTATAATATATAATAAAACATTATAATGAAATACCAATTTCATTATTAGTTTTAAAATTAAAATTAGTAATTAAAATGTTAAATTTGGGGGTTAATATTGAAACAGACATTTTGATTGATTTTTTAAAATGTTGTGTAATTATATATCTAAAAAATAAAATTACTATATTACCAATAATTAAAGTATTATAATGTTTGAAAAAGACATAATGATTTAAAACCCATTTAAAATTTAAACAGTTTAAAATATGTTTCATACATATAATGGTTAAAAAAACATTTTTAATATGAAATAATATTTATATATATAGATTTTTTATTTTAAGTGATATTTTTAGATTAATAAAAAAATTATTTAAATACGATGGGTAATAAATTAATGTGATTAACACCAAAATTTTATAATAGAGGGTAAAATTTTATCAATAAAAAATTATTACCTTTTTAAAAACTACTCTTTATATAAAAACAACATTATAAACTGAATTAATCATGGGGTAAAATATTTAAAACATGATTTAAATTTGTATGAAAATAATTTAGGAGGATTTATATATCATATTCATGCTAAAATAAATTATTTATAACATTTGGCTCCTTTGATAATTTAAGAGTTTCATACAATTATTGAAAAGTAACTTGAATTTATAAAGTTTTAATATTACTCACTTATAAATGTAGATAAATTCCACCCTTCAAATGTTACACGTCCCAATTGAAATTTCCATGAAATATAGAAATTTTTCCCTATATTAGCATTCAGGAAGTACCTAAATGCTTTGGTTACCATAATATTTCCTAATCCATTAATTTCTAAGGAGACTTTCAATAAAATGTTCAGTTTACCAACATGAGTATTATATATTACTTAACTATTTATTTTAAATATTTCTCTTATAAATATATCCTAAAAAATATAAAATTATTATATATTTATCATTATTATATTTAATTGTTATTACATTATGAAAATATATTTAATTATTCATTTCCATTTACATAGAGAGGTAAAAAATCATGAAATTTGTAGTTCTATAGACTACCACCAACATAAATAATTGTCATCAAATATTTGACACTTTCTATATTCAGTGATTATATAGATATAATAGAAGAATAAATGTTAAATATAAAATATAATTTTGATTCTAATGATTCATGTTACATTGAACTTTAATTTTCTCACATTAAATGGGAAATGAAATCATTAACTATTCATCATACAGACTACCAACTCTAGAATTTTATATATCCCTATTTGTATTTTGTATCTGTTTAAAATATTAAAAAAAATTAAAAAAAAAATCAATTTTTTTTAAAAATATAAAAAATATGCTTTTTAAAAAAAAATTATTCCAAAATAATCTCCTACATTAATAAACGTAACCATTCATTAATTATGACATATTCAATATATGGTTGTTTTAACCACTAACATGGACAATGTTATAAAACTATATAATGGATTACTATGGAAAAATAATTCTATTATTATAAAAATTTATTAATAATTTCTTCATTATAAGGAATAAACCTTAAACATTACATAATCCTTAGATATGTAGATAATTTTTCATTAATTCAAATAGAGGATCTTTTCATCTTTATATCTTTAGAGAATTAGGTTATGACTTATACATAACAACATACATATTACATGTAGACACATGTACTCACTATCCATTCTTTCTATAATAAAAAAACTCGAAAAAAAGAAACTTGGTTTTATTTTATGTTTTAAAGGAAAAAATTCCCGTGATCCCATCCATGACTCTATTCTTTATTAAGTGTTGTTAATAACATTTCATAAAATTGTATTATCTTAAACATATCCGTAAGGGACACACAATGAAGGAAAACTATTAGTCCTGGGAAAAAATGAAACCTATGAATCACTAAATGGAATATCAATATAGTCAAATTTCATACCAAATGCATTTGAGGTTATAATGTAACCAGCCATCCTTGGTTTATCATGGAACCCCTCGTCATTTGGTATATCATGTAACCACCAATCATGGATTATCAAGTGATCATCCATAAAATATTTAAATACAATTTAATATTCATAAAACATAAAACAACCATAAAGAAAAAATAACATTTCCACAATGAAACCACATGATATCATTTTAAGATATTGAAATATTCAATAAATTTCGAAAAACATATAAAAAATTTGATAAATAGAATTTGGAATCAAGGGGTCCCATACCACATTGAAACTTTTGAAAAAAAATTATCATTTTAAAACATTTACGTCATCAAAAATTAATTATTCAAAACAATATTGAAATCATGGATATAAAATCGAAGGTTTTAAATGAATAAATCTTTAAAACATTAAAAAGGATGTTTTAGTTAAAGAGACCCTTACCTCTAGAGAAAATACATGAATTAAAATCATTATGGATTAAAATAAATCAGAACAGATAATATCATGAAAAAAAAGATTCATGATATAATATATCAAAGGGTAGTGTATACACCATTTAATAGTGAATTGGTGTATAACAACAAATAAGTCTGAATGGAATATAAATTGAGATGAAATCCCGTACAAAGATTTATCATTAGATTAAGGATAAATCAATGACATGATTATGAGTGAAAATTTTAAATACAACCAATATAAGTGTAAATTCAGTATAAAACAATCAGGGGTTTTTCACACATATCCATCAAAGAACATAACCAATGACATAGATATTTAACTCAATGGATGGATATTGAGTTAATATTTCCCTTACAGGGTTCATATAAATGATCTATGAATTACTCAATAGGGTGATTATGTGTGTAAATAGTATATACACAAAATGGGAAGGGTAAAAAACAACATAAATAAATAAAAATTTATTCCACACATAATCTTGGAATAATATAATAAAAAAAGTATGCATAAAATACAATATTCGGAAATTGAGTTTAGAAATCCCTTTTAAAAGATCATTTTGGTAATAAAACAAATTAATTATGTTTATTCACTATTAATACACATAAATAAATTATAAATACATGATAGGATAGCATTACTTGTTTCTCACATAATCACAGCACAACATGATCAAGAAGTAGAAGATTAACCCAATGAATGGAAATTGGGTTAAGAAGTCCCCTTACCTTGAGTCCAAATCATCATGTATGTTCATATTTCATCCTGAATAATAAACATATGTTAATTTATACATTCATCAGAAAATTTTTAATGTATTTTTTCCATTTTATAGTACTTATTTTTTTGTTATCAAAAATGCATAATTATTTAAGTTCATATACATCAATTTTTTATATTCAGTACCTGAGTCAAAAAAACATGATTTATGTAAATTGCCATTGTGGTCAAAATTAAATCTTCTCAATAAGATTTTTAATGAAATAAATATCATATATATCTTTTATATATTTATTTATAATATTCCATAACATTTTCAGATAATAAATTAAATGCACCATTTATGGAGACAGTAGGTCATACGTACGCATGAACTCTACATTCGTTTCCTTGTCATATTAATGGAATGAAAAACAAATGATACATAGGTATGTTATAATTCAAATATAATATATGTGTTATATATGTTATATATTTTCAGTAAATCTATCCTTTATAAATTCCATGTATGTAATTAAAGAGTCATATCACATTGAGAGGACCGTTGTCCACACTTCCTCAAATTAAATTATCATATATACACATTATGAAAAGCATAAAGGTATGTCGTAAAAAAAATTTATATAATAATAGATAAAATATAAATATATCATATATAATTTATAAAGATAGTTCTATAATAATGGCCACCATTATAGGTGGTAGGATAAAATTTAACAGTCATTGTTTCGTGAGGTAGTAGTTCGTCATACACATAAACAAAATGTTCATGTCTATTAAAAGGAGGTGTATGTAAGTGTAGTTCGAATAAATCTCATAAAAACATCCAAGTATATTAAGTATAATATTTTCATTATGTAATAATATAATAATAGTATAATAGGGATGGTATAATGAAAACAATGGACAAGAACTTGAGAGAAGACGTTACCTCTAAACATGGTTACTTCTTTTGATTTGAGACAAAAGGCATTCTTGAAATTGCTTCTGGACAAGTAGAGAATTCTAAAAAAGATGGGAGGGATTTTGGGAGATTATTTAAATATAATTTGGATGAGGCAAGGGGTTTGAGAGGTGTGATTATGTGGGTAGAGTCAATGGCCTTTTATAATAGGAAAAAGGGGAACTTTAGTAATGTATTGAAATATATTTTATTATAAATTTATATTTGGATTATAATAGTTAAAATGTATTATATTTCCAGGATAAGATGATAATGGGTAAAAATACTCTCAAAAAATATATTTAAGGTATGTTTAGGTCACATAATTAACCTTATCTTTTAGCTTTAACCCTTAGTTTAATATATTAACTCTTACCATGTCTTATTATATTTTGATAATATATTGTTACTATAGTTATTATAAAAAGAAAATAGCAAAAAAATTGGATCATTAATTAAATTTTTAACATTATATAAGTCAATTATTAGAATATCATATTTTTAGGATAACTATGTAATATAATAAAATAGATTTTTTTTGAAAAACTCATTTTCATCAATTTTGACACTATTTACTAATTGAATTTTTAAAAGTAATAACATCTAGATTCCTTAAAACAAATCCATTAACTCAAAGATAATATATAAATATCATCTATAAATTTTTTGTGTGTAATAAAATAATACAAATTAATTTTATTTTAATATTTATAATATCATTTATTGAAATATTTCATTAACAATGAAATCACTACATCGTCGTTGTGAATTAAATTAATTTTAATATTTAATTTCTAAATATTATAAATAAAATACCATGATGTAGAAAATATTTTTTCATTTTTAATTAATTTATATAGTCAAATAAATCAAATATATAACTTTATATTAAATTTATTTTGTAAAAAGATACATGTTTATTTTATATTTCTCTTTATTAGAAATTAGATTTATAACATGTCATTATCACACCAATGTGGCTCCACGGGGTCCCAAAATCGACACAAAGATGAACATGGTCAGAAATATCTGACTAATAGGATTATTACACATGTTAGGATAGTTTAAATTTATTATAATAATATTTATTACCCCAATTTACCTGATTTACCCTTAAACCATGGTAAATTAAAATAAATACTCAAGTTACTATTCATAATGTCTAAAAATAAAAGATACCAATTTACAAAATTTCTACCTTATGATATCAAATATGGAAACCATTTTTTAAATTCAAAACTTATAATTAGGAAAATTTATTTAAAACTACTTCCCGCTGTCAAAACTAGAAAGTGAGTTTTTACGTAGTAAAACCTATCAAATGATTGACATGGGTTTATATCCAATTTAAATGTAAAATTACATAAAATTACCATAATTGGATTAAATTATAAATACTTAATATAATGAAAAATTAAAACTAATTAAAATTATAATATAACTATATACATAAATTAGAATAAAATGTAGTTTTTAAATAGAATTATGTATTTTTCACTACTCGTTACAAAATTAAATTTTTTGAAAATTAAAACAAAATTATCCAAATATAATTTTGATGTGCATGTTATATAGAATATTTTTGTTTCAAATATAACATATAAAATAGAAAAAAACTAGATTTAAAAAGGTTTCCTCTTCAAAAGGCTCTAAAATGACATTTGAAAAATATTAACGTATTTTATGTTTAAATTTGGATTCATTCTCATTTAATCCTTAAAAATTTATTGGATAAATGTTATGATATTTAGAAAATATTTAAAATAATAATATAGTTAATTATTTTCATTCCTTCAAAAAAATGGCTAGCTGTTTACAAACATTTAAAATAATATTATTTCTATTTTATTAATTTTCTGTATAACTCAACATTGTGGGCAGCATAAGATTTCCGAGAGACATGTTGTTGTGTATCAGGTGCACTATTAGAAAAAGATTCCTCATTAACATAAAATAAATATCAAATTCATAAATAATAATAAATATGAAATGTATTATTATATAAATACATATATTATTACATCCTTCCCCTATTTTTGAAATTTTAGCCTCAAAATTTTAAAATTGGGCACAAAAACATCATTAAAAATCCCATATCAGAAAAAGATTCAATGATATTAATAATTTAAAATAATTAAAGATAAATATATTGGTTACCCAATATAAACATAAAAGGATTCTATAATGGAAAACATGGATATGGGAGAATAAATAACCATCTTGTTCTAGTGGAGAGTGATAGAAATCTTGATCCTGGGAAAGTTAAGAGTCTAAAAACCACAAACATTTCATGGGTTAAAAGGACATTCATTCCCCAGTAGGAAATGTTAATGGACAAAGTTTTTTACTGTCCAATTTATAATTTTGAGGAATTTATTTATTATCATTACTATGAACATAAGGAAACATACTTACTTGTCATGTAGTGTTTCATCGTTTAATTAATATATACCATATTCTGATTCTTTCTCCAAATGATGAGTATTAAAGATGACTTGGTCACACATGAAGTGCAGGAATAATCATCTAGAGAAACACATAATAAACAAAACATTAATCATGTATTTTCCTTGTCTTAGACATCATCTAAAACAAAAATGGTTAGTATAAGATTAAATAATCCCCCTAAATTAATAATCCATTATAAAAAGAAATACAAATTGTAAGATCCAAAATTTAACAAACAATACCCCAATGTTCAAAAAAGACCATTTAGTAAATAATTGTCCATATAATTCCAAAAAAGAATAATACAAAGTAAGACTTAGAGCCAAAAATCAGAAGGATTTGATCACATAGTCTTTCGCGAAAAACCATAACATTTATCTCTAAATAACATCGAATACTCTTAAAGTATCATAATGAATAATAATTTACCTAATCACTTATTCTCCATTATAGGTTATTCATTTCCATAAAGAACCCAATTATTAATATGTACACAATAAAAATATATATTCTTCCAAAATAATATTCAACCATTATTTCACAGATGAATTCTCATAGTATTCTATTTTCCTTAGGCATATAATGTTCCCAAATTAGTGAAAGTATTCCAAAATAACATTTATAACTTCATGCCCAAATAATTTTCCTCTCCATAGGATATCTATTCGATAAAACATAAGTTCCGAAAAGAAAGTTATTGTTAATCCATAAAATCATTTAACTAAAATGAATAATACATACTAACCAAGGAATTTGTGTATGACAGTGGTAGGAAATGTATCATTGTCGCCCTATAGTTGTGGGATTGATTCCCACAGCTTTGTCTGACGACATGGGTTGTTACCCATTTTGTGGGTTCTCACTCTTTATAAAATCCAAAATAACCCTAACATCTTTTAACCTCAATAGTTTTCTTATAATACTCATTTTCATACGAACTCATAATGACCTCAACATCTTAATTCATGAAGTATTAGATATATTTAAATTTTTCTCACCAAAATATGATATAATAAAACTATATCAAATAAAAATAATATCATACATTGATCACTATGTCCACCTGGTTTCACTGTCATATTTTTCACATAAATAGATTTTTCATGCATTTCAAAAATGATTTAGATATCCTTCAAAATCATTTACATCCTTTTATTCAAATACAACATGAAAAACATGGGTCTTATGGGTGTTCATTGAAAAATTGTTTTGGAAAATAATCATGTTTGGCATATAATTTCAAAACATAGGTTAAATTTTGATTTTTATAAAACATTCAGACCACTTTTGAGTAGAAACATTCAATCAATGGTACTTTTAAAATACCACATGTATGTGATGAGAGAAAATATTTTAAAAGAAAATATTAATATGTAGTGAAAGGGACCCTTTCTTCTGTACATTTTTAAAATACATAATATTTTTAAAAATCATATGATAAGGTAAATCTTTTGAAAATTACTTTATAATATTTAGATTTCGTTAAAATATCTGAATACTGAGAAAAATGATTTGATTAAACATAACCCATGATCCATCATGGTATTGAGATATTTTGGAGGTGTTTGATATAGCAATCAACTTCATGAAATTGAGTTGTATGATAGAAATTTTTTCAAAATCATCTGATCATGTTTTTTAATTAATTATTGCAATGAAGTCATTAGAAAAAAATTGTAATGTTGTATTAAGATCCCCCCTTCCATTTATAACCAAATTTCAATGATCTGAAAAAGTTATACATCAAATATTTAACTAAAAGAATACAGATATATAATTACCATGTGTTTAGCAAAAACTCATAATCCCTAAATTTTTCTAAACTGTCCTCTGGTACCAAATGTAAGATTCCAGCAATAAACATTACTAAATCATTAGATAATTCAATAATTTTACTTTAATTCACACCGAGGATCTTTTTTGGTTTTTATATTTATTGAATTTCTTCATAAATCATTTGTAACAACATAAATATTTCTTGTATACACTTCAACACAATATCCATTTTTTCCAAAAAACTAAAAATATAAAAAAACATTGTATCGTTTCATGTTTCAATGATATATATTTTCCTTAATCCTCTCCTTGACTATATTCTTCAATATGTCCTCTGAAAAAAAAAATCGGAAGATCCTGAAAAGATGAGTAAGGGATACACAACAAAGGAATACTATTAGTCTTGAAAAAACATGAAAACCATGAATGATTTATCTTTATGTAATTCTTTTGACCTTTATGAATTAGTAAGTATACTTCATTGAATATAATATCATTGATTACCCATTTTGTAACCACAATATTACCATAACACCCATAGAAAAATGTATATAACATATATAGATAAAATTGAACATAAGCATACCAAAATGGAATAACCATACAGTCGACTTCCTCACATATCATTAAATCGAATAGCCATTCAGCCGAATTCTATACATATAACTAAATAGAATATCCATTTGACTGACTTCCATACCCAATTCATTAGTGGTAATAACATAACCAGTCATCCACGGTTTATCACGGAACCACTTGTAATTTTGTTTTTCATATAACCACCCATATTGGATTATAATGTAACCACCAGTAAAATTTCCAAGTAACATTTAATAATCATAACACATAAAATGAGCATAAATACAAAATAACATTTCCAAACTGTAACCACAAGAGATAATTTTAAGATATAGAAATATCTAAACCATTTCCAAAACAATTTAATAAATTTAATAAATATAATTTTGAATCAAAGTTTCACATACCACATTGAAAATTGTGAAATAAATAATTATTTTAATACATTCATGTCCATATAAATTAATTCATAAAAACTATTTTTAATATATGGACTTGATATAGAATTTTTTAAATGAATTAATATTTAAAAAATTTTAAAAGATGTTTTAGTTAAAGAGTGACATACGACTTGAGAAAATAATTGAATTAATATCATTAAGGAATATAATTAAAACTAACATAAAATATCATGAATATAAGGATATTAATGATATAATTCTGAAAATGGTAGTATATACATCATATAAAAGTGAATTGGTGCATCAAAACAAAAAAGTCTTAATGGAATGTAAATTGAGTGAAAATCCCTTATAATGATTATATTATTTTATTAAGGATTAATCAATGAAATAATTATGTGTGAAAAATAAAAATCCACAAAATATAAGGGTATTTTCATTATAAAACAATTTTGGGTGATTCACACATATTCATAGAATAACATAACCAATGACATAGATATTTAACTCAATTAATGGAGATTGAATTAATATTTCAATTAAAATGCTCATATAAATGATGTTGTAATTTATCAATGTAATGATTATGTGTATACATAGTACATACAGAAAAATGGATGTAAAAAATATTACATAAATAGATAAGAAAACTATTCCACACCAAATCATGGCATAATATAATCAATGAAGTACACGTAAAAGCCAATTTGTGGAAATTGAGTTATGAATTCCCTTAAGAAGATCATTTTTTTAATCCAAAATATCAATTATGTGTATTCTATTAAATCCACAATATTCTTGTAGATAAAAAGATAGTATTTCAAATTTTATTTCTCACAAAATAATTTCAAGGTATAATTAGTAAGTAGAATATTTTCCCAATGAATGGAAATTGGGTTAAGAAGTTCCTTTAACATGATTCCAAATCATCATGTATGTTACTTGTTCATCCTGAATAAGAAACTTAAGAAAATTTATACTCTCTTCATAACATTTTTAATGTTTATTTTCAATTTTATATTACTTATTATCATGTTATTAAAATTACATAATTATTTTAGTTCTTATCCGTCATTTGTTGATATTCAGTACATGAGTCAAAATTTAACTTGATTTATGTTAATTTTCATTACGGTCAAAAGTCCATTGTTTCCAAAATATTATTCATTATTTAAATATATTATATATATTATATATTTATTTATAATATTCCATAACATTTGGAGATATTAAATGAAATGCACCGTTTATGGAGGTAGTAGGTCATATGTGCACATGAACGCAACTTCTATTTCTTTTTCATATTAAAGGAATAAAAACTAAATGATACATAAGTATGTTATAATTAAAATAATATATATATATATATATATATTATAAATGTTACATATTTTAATTAACTCTATCATTTATACATTTCATTTATGACATGAACGAGTCATATAACTTTGAGGGGGCGATTGAGCGCACTTTCTCAAATGAAATTATCGTATTTACATATTATTTAAAGAAAAAAGTTATATTGTAAATAAAAATTACAGAATAAAAAATAAAATAAAAATATAATATATATAATATATAAATATAGTTAAATCATTATTTCCACCATGAGAGGTCGTAGGAGAAAATTTACGAATCACCATTTCTTGAGGCAGTAGTTCATTGTACATAGAAATAGTATGTTCGCATCTATTGAGTTGAGGTTTGTGTAAGTGTAGTCTGATTAATTATCATAACAACCTATTATTATATTTAGAATACTGTTTTTTTCAAGTAATATTATAATAATAAAATAATAGGAACTGGAGAAGGAAAATAAATGAAAGGAACTTAAGAGAAGATCTTGCCCCTAAATCGGGCAACTTCTTTTGATTTGATCCAAAAGAAATTCTTGAATATCCTTCTAAAAATGGAAAGGAATATATAAGAAAATTATTGTTGTTGGGAGCTTATTTTAGTATAATTTTTACTAATCCAAGGGAGTGAGAGTTGTGAGTAAGTGGTTAGAGGTTGTGGAAGCTTCTGAGAGGAGGGAGAGGCACTTTAGGAATGTCTTGAAATATTATTTAATTATAAATTGATTTTCAGTTTCTTATAGAAAAAAAGTAATATATTTCAAGGATAGTATGATAATGTGCCTATAGGATCAAAACCAATAGGTTTTTGGCATGTTTTTCTCACAAAATCAACATTATCTTTTAGCTATAATCCTTAGATAGAAACCATTAGTCTTACCATGTCTTCTTGTATTTTCATAATATATGATTACTATAGTTGCTGTAAAATAAAAATATAACCAAAAGTGGATCATTAATGACATTTGTAACACCATATAAGTTATTTTCCAAATATTATATATTTAAGAAAATAATATCATTTAATAAAATATTATTTGTTTTAAAAATTCTTTTATTCCAATTCTGACAGTATATAGTAATTGATTTTTTTAAATTCATAAAACTTTATTCCTTAGAAAAAATGAAATTAACTAAAAGGTAATTTGTAATTATCATCCTTAAAATTGATGGATGGAATCAAAATGTTCAAATTTCATTTATTTTAATATTTATAATATGATTTTTTGGATTTTTTAATTAATATTTTAATCAATATATCATCATTCTATCATAAATATATAGTATTTATATAATCAATATAATTTATAAATGAAAAATCATGATGTAGTAAATCCTTTATATTTAAAATTACTATTTATAATCAATGATATCAATTATATAAATATATATTAAAATTTTTATTGTAAAAAGATACATGTTTATGTTATATTTCCCTTTAATTTAAATTAATTATTATGATATGTCATTATCACACCCATGTGGATCAATGGGGTCCCAAAATCAACCCAAGGATGCCCCTAGTCTTATATATCTCATCAAATAGAAATATGACACATGTAAGGTTAGTTTTAAAGTATTATAATATTATATTGTTCAATAATTTACTTGATTTACCCTTTAACCATAGAAAATAAAAATAATTACTGATCTTACTATTCATAATGAACACAAATAAAAGGTAACTATTTACAATATTTAAACCTCATAATTAATAATATAGAATTCATTTTTCCAAATTCAAAAAATAGAATTGGATGAAATTAATTTTAAATTAATTCTAATGAGAAAACCAGAAACTGGGTTTTTAAGAAGTAAAAACTATCTATTGATTGAAATGTGTTTACATATAATTTAAATGTTAAATTAAATACAATAACCAAAATTGGATCAAATTATAAATACATAAATCAAATACTCTTTAAAACCAATTATAAGTGCAATCTTACAATATAAATAAATTAGAAGAAAAAGTACTTTTGAATTAAAATGCATTATTTCTCACTATTCATTAAAAAATGAACTTTATCAACAAATTACCAAAAAATTATCCAAATTAAATTTTTATGTCTTTATTATATAAAATATATTTATATTTTCAAATTTTTTATATAAAAGTGGAAAAACAGGATTTAAAAACTGTTCCCTTTCAAAAGGCGGTAAAACGACATTTTAAAAATATTAGAGTATTTTATGCTTAAATTTAGATTCTTTATCATTTTAATAATCTAAAATTTATTAGATATATTTTAAAAAAAATTATTTTTTAATATCATAATATAGTTAATTCTATTCATTCTAACCAACACAACTGGTAGTCGTTAACTACCAACTAAAATAATAATATTATCATTGTATTATTTTTTTCAGTATAACTCAATGTTGGGGGGAACACATGATTTCAAAGAATTCCATTATTGTGAATTAGGTACGCTATCAGACAAAGCTTCATATTTAACATCAAATTATATATTATTCATAAATATTAATAGATATGAAAATGTATTATTCGTTAAATACCTAGGTCATTGCATTAATGGTTTACTGGTATTGGATTTTAAATATTATAGAATATCCCAATATCAATACATCATCATTCAAATGTTATGAATTACAGAGATAAGATTTTCATCATTTTTGTTTCATCATAACATAACTAAAATTGTAAATGAAAATAAAAGAACATTCTATATGTGTGTGTGTGAGTGTGTGTGTGTTATATCAATTATACTTCCTTAAATTATCTATGAATGATAATATTCATTTAAAAATTAAAATATTAGTATCGACATTAAAAATACCCATGAAACAATAAATTTACTTAACCCCTAATGGTAAGTATTATCCATAAATAACCTTTTTTCATAAATGGTTAAATGTAAATTATGTATCTGTAAATATATAAAATTATGTTTATTTAATATTTAATTATTGTTTTATGTATATTTTATAGGATTATATGACGTGATAATGTAAGTATGAATTCAGGGTTAGTGTTTCAACAACTGAGTTTTTGATTTATCAGGTCATAGTCTTTCTTACATGAATATAGATTCCAAGAATCATATGATGCTTCCAATCCATTATTTTATCTATTAATTATAATAAATATCATTGAAATTTATTTCTCATCATCAATAACCTAATATTATATTATATTCATTCCAAAATAAAAGTATAATATTAATCAGTATAACTGATATTTTTAGAGTGATTTTTTTCATCAAAGTTAATGGTTTACATTTGAATGTTTTTTATTTAATGTAATTGCTATATTTTATTTCTATTGTATTAATTTTATTTTCTGTTAACTTATTTATGAAATGAAAAATTTTAATAATTTCTGAAATATGTTTTTTCTTTAAAATATCCCAATCTTCCTAACTATTTCATTTCATTTCATAACTAACTAATATGGATTTATTAGCTCTATGTTTTTCATGTATCCTTTTTTGAACACTTTATAAATATTTTCTATAAAACATTTTATTTCACATATTTTTTGAAATTTTTTTTAAAACATTTATAAATATCATTAAATGTTTTAGTGAAAACATTTTTATTTTCAGTCATATTTTTCTTACACGTTTTACCTCTTATGAAGTGACATTATATATAACCCTATAAATTTTATTATTATATGATTTATTTTGGAAAATTATTATGTTTTCATAATGATTGGCAATGTTCATTTTATGTGATGTGTTTGAACATCTTATTTTACCCATTCCTTTCAATGGGTTCTCTATTTTATAATGATGATTGATATTATGTGGAATACATATATAAGGATAATAGAAGAAGGGTTCTATATATCACTCCAGTTTGTGTATTCATTTAATATCTCCTGTGATGTTCTATCATTGATTTAATGATATATTTGTTTATTAGTGGTTATAATGAGTTTTCTCATATTTATTGTTAACAATATAAGTATTATCATGACAAATTCATGGGAATAATGATTTTTTATAGCACAAACATATATGTCAATGATTATTTTATATCTTAATGTTTTCTTATCATGTTATTTCTTATTTTATTCTTTTTATTTTCATTATATTTTTTTTGTGTTATGCCCTATTATTAAAATATTCCACTAACTTGTGTCATAATGTCATGTTTTTTTGTTATTATGATGTATTTTGAGCCAGGATATATCTTTTTTGGTCCCATAATGATTATTTTATAGTATTCTAATATACCATGTTTTGGGATTATCACCACATTCTTATATTATTTTATTAATATATTTATCCACTCCAAATGTCATCTCTCATGATTATGAAACGATGTGTTATGATGATTTTTTCAATTTTTGAGCATATATGGACACTGAGTTAACATGATTCAATTAAAAATGGTATGAAGATGATTATGTCGTATTATATGCCAAGAAGATAGTCTATAAGAGAATATTTTTTAGATAGTTTTTCATGTGTATTATACATAATATATAATTTTATAAAATAAAATATAGTAATAATACATTTCCACAGATTTTCAGACTAATTTTATAAGTATTCTATAAATCAATATATTTAAATATTCATATAGTTATTATTATATCCATCCACATTAGTTGGTTTGAAAGTAGGGATTATTTATTCTTGGGAAATAGTTCAGTTATTTTTGGGAAGTTGGGTTATATACCATTATTGAAAACCCATTTGAAAATGAAATTATAATTTTATGTATAAGATAAAATCCCAATGATCATTTAAAGTATGAATTATTTAGTAATCCAAGAAATTTAATCATAATAAGTATATTATCAAGTGTATATGGGTGTTGTATAGATGAATTAACTGTAATAACCCTAAAATTGTTTGGTTGATAATTTACACAATCTTCAGTCTTGTGTAAAATTCGTTGGTCTATGACAGAACACCATGTGGGGTACTATAAGGGGATATGAACTGTTTAATTTAAATTATCATCTTAAACAATTATAATGGAATTTAATATATAACTTGTTAATTTAGAAAAATTCATTTCTTAACCTAGAATGAAACCAAGAGATTCATAAGTTGATGTGTGCATGTTATTTAAAGAATCAACATTCTATGTTTATAGTTTAATTATATATACATTCAAAAAATTAGGGTTTATTCATTTCCAATTTTCAAATATTCATATAAATAAAAGGATCATTAAATAATTGATTTATCAGTCACTGTGGTCTATAGTGTTTATATTTTCACAAAACAACTACTTAGAATGGGGATGGATGTATGTTATTGAAATGATCCAAAAACTATATCATGTTTTGAAAAATATTGAAAATCATTTTCAGATCTGAAATACATCGAGGATGTCATATCTCACTATTGAATCATTCATGAATCAATATCGACCACCTATTAATGGATTCAATGTGATGGAAAAGATATTTCCCATTATTATGTTCTTATTCAATGATAATTTTTCAAACCATATAACTTTTAGATGGTGATACTGAATAATAGTGGAAACTCTCTAATATGACCCTGAAAATGGAGGAAGTATACTATTTGGAATGGGAGTAATTCAACAATATTTTTATCACTAAATATTTTAATTATACTATTTTAATGAAAATTTTGTTTCAATATTTGGGATTGATTTTATTAGGGTATAAATCTAATGGATCTTATGATGAAAATATTACAAAACATTTCAAGTATTCCGATAGATTCATATATCGTCCTGATTGTAAAACTGATCACTTCATTATGAGTTTGTATATTATTATTGAAATGGTTTTATTCCTATGATAATATAGTACCAATTACTATATAATTCAATGTGAAGATAAATTTGATATAGAGTCATAAAACTATCCTTATGGAGTGTAAAATAACCTTTATGTGGAGTATCTTGGAAGCATTATTTAAAATACATATTGACGTAAGAATATCTATTTTCATATATGCATTGAATGTGGGATTAATAACCTATGAAATTTCCATAGGTGATTATGGAAGTGTTTTAGGAGTTGTAATGTATTACAACAATCTCAACACTACTAATGTGTTTCTATGTTGTTGAATATGAGAATAGAGGATAATAAGTCAATTACTAATGTGTCATCCACACTAATATGTTTTAAATTTATGGTATTAGTGTATTAATTGAATAAATTTGATATACCTATAAAAAAGGAATATCATAGACAAAATAATCCTACTAATCAATGATAGAAAATTATATCCTACATTGTAATAACTACATATATGGATAACATGGATGGAGTACTAAAACATACACTTATCCTACACTCTTAATCTATGAATGTATTATTTAATTATTTTTCTTCATATTCTTCAATTCCAATCCCATTTTATATCAAAGTTGATTCACCCCATAAAATACTAGATATATAAATATATTTTAAAACTATTGGTGGTGTAATATATTTAGACATATATTATTAGTATTTGATAGAATATACTCCATGAAATCTAGTTTATACAACCCTTTATAGAGATCAATGTAATATTATGCAAAGATTGGATCTCTCTTCCTATATAGCTCATCAAATATATTGATAATGGAATCCAATTCCATATCACAAATATTCTTGTAATCATGTATACATTCCCAATGTATTTTTATTTCCATATGGAATAAAATTATATAACATGGCTTATGACACACAAATATGAGGATATCTTAACTCAAATGGTCTTTTTTTTGTATTTTTAAAAAAGATTCATTATGGATAAGTGGGAACAATACTGGATTTTAAAATTTCGAAAAACAAATTTCAAACATCAAAAACAAAACTGAAAATACAAAGAAACCATCAATACTTCGAACCTATCATGTGAACTGAATTTGAACTTCAAACAGAGAACATCTTTACCTATATTTGATTGATAATTTAAAATTCTAGAAATTCCATCATCACAACCTTGCTCCACACACCGCTAACATGAAACATTAGGGCATATCATGGGCCATGATCCTCCCACCTGCATTACATCCACAATGTCGAAGAGAACCCAGCAAACTTCAAATGATCATTTAGGAATTCAACATTGATGACATGTCTATAATATGATATTATCCTATAGAATATATTAATAAATATCATAGTCTACTCCTATAGTGTGAGGTTGATTTTTTAATCAAACTAATCCCATTATCCAAGACTATTATGAAAATTTCATATGGAATGGATCCAATTAAATAAGATGAATTAAACAAGAAAATACAGAAGATTATAAGAAATGGATTAACATTCCCCAAAAATTAACCATTAGTTGAACCAGTCATATAAATAAATTATATGGATCGATCAACTATTGTATTTATTGATTGTTGTGAGATTAAAAAATAATGGTCTACAAGATTTTTCATATACACCTTATTGATGATTTATTTTATCAACATAAATGAGCTCTATACTTCACAATGTTTGACCATATATTCTAATATCATCATATAGTGGTTAAAAGGTGGTATATTTCCCAAGAAACCTTTTTAAAGGTTATAAAAACTATGATATTATATTTATTCCTAATTTAATTTTAAATTACCCGAATTTCTACATGGATATAATGAATAATGTTTTCAAATACCACCATTATAAATTTGTCGTTGTCTTCATAAATGATATTCTTATATATTCAATGATCAAGTATGTGAATAATGATGAAATGAGTATTTTCTTAATGATATTTTGTAATGTGAACCAACATTCTATATTCATTATCTTTGAATTAAGAGTGTATGAATTATTATTTTTGGGTCATGTAATCACTAGTAAGGTTATATCAATAGTCTATTAAAGACATAATTTTTCGAGAAATGGCCTAGACCCAAAATTATTACTAAGATCTATATTTTCATTGGTTCTATAGGGTATTATTGATGCATTGAGAGAAATTTAATAAAATAATAGAAACTACAAAAACATGAATATGAATGGGAGGGAAGTTATTTATAAAGAGAACCATGAAATATGTTTCAAGTAAATAATAAAAATATTAGTCACTGGCCCAATAAATTCATTACCCAATTGTGGGAATAGTTTATCATATACTATATTGATTCAAAAAATGTCAGGGGATTCATCCTCATATATAAAAACTGAAATTTCATAGGCCTCTCCAAATTAATGATCTATGGGAAAAATTACATAGAATAAGATATAGAGATTTTAGATGTGGAATTTGTGTAATGTATTTGTGATGAATTATATATATTAAGGAAAATTTGAATTATATATTTATCCTAAGAGATAAAAATATATACTTTTATAGAGAGATTTGAATATATCGTAATGGTTATTTCATAATTTGGAACAAGATTATATTTATCATCATATTATCACTTAGTAAAGGAAAATATGTTTGAAAATTTCATGACCAGCAATGACCAAGTTAAACTATACATGATGTAGATTTAAGAAGAATCAAAACTCATGTATTTTCATAAGATTAATTTTGAAGTCATAATGGGAGGTGTGTAATTATACATTTCAAACGTGACTGATAAAATTTTGATAACATGCTGATAAAAGATGTTTATAAACATAATGTATGTTTTTAAGAAATGAAACAATTATTCTATATTTCAACAACTATAATGATAGATTTATAAAGATTGGAACAGATATAATTGTTTCATTAAAAATCCTAATTAAGGAATGAACATTGGATGAAATACATAAATCAACTTTCTATACTCAATAAGAAAGTAGAAATCAAAAGAGATATCAAAAATTCGTATGGTGGAATTGAATTAATAACATTATCATATAATATATATCACTATGTGTGTTATCAAACATTTTTCAGTTTGAACAAATAAATTTTTCATGGAATATTGAAACTATTACCCATAAATGTATAGAAATGGGAAAATATCAACATATATTTCACCATAAAACTCCCAAACAAAACTAATCGACATAATTATATTTGTGTTGTAGTCGATCAATGCACAAATTAATCATATTCTATTGTCATTAATGATTATTTAAATATCAAAAAAATAACATTATACTAAGAAGGAACGTAATACCGCTACATAGAGTACCATTATCAATTTTATATTTTTAGGTATTGCGATTTACCCCAATGTTTGACATGATTAATCTACATGAATTTTATACAGATTTTTTTTAAAACTACATATAAAACTTAGTTAAAAGATAATTCTTATGGGACCACTAAAACACTGTGGAATGTTTTGAGATCTTTTTTTTATTTTTTTAATTAGAATTTATGATTGAAAATCTCCCTTGAAGTGTTCCCATGAAACAATATTTTCCATTACATCACTTTGATATAACCATATCAGGCTAATTGGGGAAAATTATATTGGAATCTATCCTGATTAAATGATATACGATAGTGTAGTATGGTAGCTTCTAATATTTTATAATAAATGTTAGAAAAGGTAAAAACCATTAAAAGGAATATTATAGTGGTAAAAATTCAACAAGATAATTATGAATAAAATTTTTATTTTTTTCATGATATAGATTTTTGTAAAATTGAGATCATTAAAATATCTTTATGGATGTGGGTTTGGTGATTTAGGATGAAATGGAAGTTGATTCCTTAGTACATAGGTCCTTTTAAAGAGTTTCTATTCTTTTAGGGTCGTAACATATATATATGAACTTTATCTAAAAATATTTTATGTGCATGTTGTATTTCAAATATTTGATTTTTTAAATTACATAGTAGATCCACCACATTTACTAGGTTTTAAATATGTCAAATTGTTTCGTGAAATTACATCAGAAGAACAATCTGTTGGGGTCTTAGATAAAAGAATGATAGATCTATAGAATAATACCCCCTAAATAGTTAATGTTTTGTGGAATAATTATATGTTTGAGGTGTCTGAATAGGAACATGTTTCTGTCATGGGAAAAAATTAAACTTAACTTCTTTCATTATTGTTATGAAATTTCACTAATGAAATTCATTTAAGGGTGTTAAAATGTAACGACACACCATTTTAACTAATATATTTCACTGTTAATTTTTATAAACATGACATATATATAATAGAAAAGTACAAAAAAAATATTAACAAGGTAAATTAATATAATAAAATTATTAAATTGTAATGATTTATTATATGATGGTTCTGCATATAGTGGAAGTGCATGTTGGGGCCGACACCAGCTCATTAATTGTTAGAAACGATGTATCATTTTTATATTGTACTATATTTAAATTTCATAAGTAATAAATAATTAGAAATTAAAAATGGAATATAAGTCCATGATAACCCAAAAAATATAATTTCATTATAAATTTATTACAAAAATAAATATATTAGAAGAAAATTACTATAGACTGGTGATAATTCATCGATGAAGACTCTGATGATCTGAAACCCTTTTCATTAAAATGTAGTATTTTTTGTAAAACAAATGTGTAGAATCTATCAAGAGGTGATCCACATGTTTTCATTTGATCTATGAACTAATATAAAGGATTTTCATGTGCTACTATAGAGGAATTCCCATATTTAAGTTCTCATCATGATACCTATGATGATAACATATGGATTTAATCATTACCCATTCACTGTTTTTCATGATATGGTGGAGGAGGAAATTGAATCTCTAGATCATTCTCTAGTGCTAATGGATATCACAATATTTCATTATTTTCAATGAATCATAATTTTGATATATCTCAACAAAAATCTAGAAAATTGACATATTTTTCTACTTAAAGTGTTAGAGTTGAGGGTAAAATGTTGATAATTTCACAATAGCTACTAAATAATATTTTAAATTATAGCTTACCCCATTATATTTAATAATATTATCGTTATAATATTTTCATGGGATGCGTAATCAAGGTAAATGGTAAATATTATATTACCGTATTGAAAATTAATATTTTCTATGAGGAACAATGTTGTTCTAATCATCATCTTATACATTTATTTATTAGTAGAATAAATATTTAATAAAATATAATTCATTCAATAAATAATATAAATATTATATTCAAATCCTAGAGATAATTGTTTATTAAATAGTCACATAATTAAATTAATTATTTATAAATTTATAAATAATTATTTATTACCACCTGAATGAAAAAAATAAATACATATTAAATATATTTTAGAAATTAAATTATAACAACTAGAATAATTATTTGTCAATAATTTTTTGATTGGTAAATACAAACTAAAATTATTCCCCATTCTTAAATATAATATTTATTCCATTAATTAAATAAAAATTTAATTTAATAGTGATAAATTGAAACACATACTATGTGAGCCTCTAGGATCATTTTTCCCATGGCATTATGAAAACATGATTAATTTCCATGATTATTATATTGAACCAGGTCTAGGAACCCAAGAATATTTATTTAATTTCCCAATGTCCAAAACCGTATAAAAGTTCTCATAGTATAATATACATCCTTTTTTACAATATCACATCAAGAAGGCCAGACACTCATATCATCAACCTAAGGGAATATTTTTTCATTATATGACTTTTTCAAATAAGAATATCATAATAAAACGTTCATGGAATATAATGAGATGGTTCTATTTCAAAAAAATGACAATATATAAATAATCATTAATATGGAATTCTAAAATCATATATTTATTTATTCATTAATAATGTGTAATTGGTTATTTAACAAGTATAAAAAATTTCCTTAAGAATAAATTTCATCAAGGTTTCTTGTAAAACAAATATATGAGCATGTAAATCCGTGAATTGATAATAATCTCATGGTATTAAACCATTACACACACTCATATATAGTAATTTTTTCATGGCACCTAAACATGTGTAACTCAAATTGGAGAGACCTTTTTCATTGTCTACTCCCATAAATATTACCATGTCAAGATATCATGATAATAAATCTCATCTTCTTAGGAATACTAACACCAGATAGTCAATATACTATGTTCCCCACTGCTAAATTTTATTTGATCATAAACCTAGTATTAAGAATACAATGATTGCATTTCCAAATCTCATTATATTGGAAAATTACAATGACCATTTATATGATATAGATATACAATGAATTTATCATATTAGTGCTATACATAGGGAAAATCAATATTTGATATGATTTTAAATTTAATATTCACTTCATTGAATATATTTTCATTATAGTGTTTTTATTATTTGGTTCTACAGCTACAATATCGCAGATTCGGGTGCCTCCCAAGGGTGCCCTGATCCCGGTTGGTCACAAAATCTCTAGCGCATTTCCCCAAACACCAGTGGCTACTGAATAGCTGCGAGGGAGAATGTGAGATATTTGAAAAACAATTCCCTCATTGGAAGTTCATACACATCAGATGATGAATAGTAAACAATAATGAAATAGTAATATCATAAAATATAAGTATATAGTGGAAGACTAATAGTAATAAAACAATTGGAGTATATATAAATGATGCATGTGACATCATTATAAGATTTCAGACAAACATGTCATGATGTTGGAAATACAACATAGAAACCAAATTACCAAAAAAGAAAGTATACATTAATGGTATCACAAGGCTCAGTTTGGTCCCAAGCTCTCCTGATCCAACCGTAATCAAGTTCCTAATGAAGAAGGGTGATTTCAATTATATATACCTACAATCATATAATCTTTTTGGGTCCAGAATCATGACCCAAACAAAGTATGAGCCAAATCCTAGTAGGAAACCACCAAAACATTTGTGCCAAACTATGAGTGAATATATATAGCAGTTAATATACATAAATGAGGTAATAAACTTGAAAATAATTATAATTAAACAAACCTATAATTTTAAATTACATTCATTTACATTTATTATTAAATCATTTGAATCCTAAAATATCGGGATCTAGCTTAATATCTATATCCCCCTATGTATTAGTAACAAGTATATGTCTCAGAATCCCATTTAAAAAATCAAGTAAAACTAATTCCACGATTGTGCATTGTCTTGGAATACACTTCACAATCAGTCAACCATTTATAAACAATCCTCTGGGAAATCTCTCACAGTCTAACCCATTTGGTTTAATATGGATCTAATTTATTAAATAATGGCCCTTAAGGAAGATCTCCCAGTCTAACCCCTTTGGTCCCACATAGCACTATATCAATTACAAATGACCTAATGGGTATCTCTCAAGGTCAATACCCCTTGGTCTACATGGAATCAATATTTACAAACAACCTCTTAGGTAGCACTCATGTTGAGTAACCTTGGGTCAACATCTACATCAAGGATGTCATGGTCCAATGTAATAAATGTGGATTTCCACCTAGTATTCATGGATCTTCACTCTCACGGCCCATTGGGGAAAATAGTGCGTGTAAAATATCAAGCAGTTCATGGAATATGAAACGACAACATAAATAATAATTCAAAAGAATATCACATGAATCTTATATAATAAATCAAAATCTATCCTAATAAAACAAGGAATAGAAAAAAATGCAACCCCAATAGGCATCCTAGACCAAACGATAATAAAAAAACTAACAAGAGAAATGCAACCATGTGGTTTCCCATAAACTATGTATCCAACCTTACACATTAGCAACTACACTTTATCAATTAAACAAATCATAGCAGGTAATAAACATTGTTAAATTCCAAATCAAGTAATACCCCAAACATGGGTATGCAACACATTATTCATATATAATCCAAAAACAATCAACTAATTGTATAATCCACCATCCCCAATGTCAACTGATCGATATCGTCGAACGTAGACCCTTGAATTGTCCTAGATCGGCGTAGATCTAAAAAAAGGTGAAAAACACCCAACCTGGAATGAATTTTGAGAGAAGAATAATCTGAAATAATGGATCTAGGGGAATTGATAATTCACCATTGGGATTCCAATGCACCTGACAGAGTCCTAATCAAAGGATGGATAGAGAATCGGGAGGGGTTTGGAGTCTGTTGGCCATTCTGTCTCACTCATATAAGAACCATGGGGAGAAGAAGATTTTTTCGAATATGCGACGTGACCGCGCTCTGATT
Organism: Viscum album; assembly: GCA_963277665.1. Lineage (NCBI taxonomy): Eukaryota > Viridiplantae > Streptophyta > Magnoliopsida > Santalales > Viscaceae > Viscum > Viscum album. The sequence goes on along the minus strand of OY728129.1, from coordinate 878,613,706 downwards.
TATCAAATAAAAAAGAAAACTACATAGTGTGATCATTAAAGGGACACATCAGGTGTTAGCCTTGACCGGGCCAAGTACTCGACTGTTACACATCCAGTACATAGTTGTACACAGAAACCAGGTACATAACGTGTACTCATAATTACACAACTTGTACATAGAAAATATCATTACTTTATTTTTCCCCAAAACAACCAAAAATTAAGGTCCATATCTGAAATAATTATTTGGTTTGTTACAAAAACTCTAACTCCAAAAAAAATCCCAACTACGTTAAAGACAACTAAATATTACTAGATAGTTCTCACAAATTATACAATGTTATACTCAATATATCTATAAATGTTGATCCTACCACATTTCCGTGATATGGGTTGGAAATTACACTTTTCAATGTGAAGAATCTTTTTAATCCAACATTTATACATTTAGAAAACACTTCATTTTGTGTTATTAACTATTATACAACACTTTTTCTTGTTTTATAAGACAAAAAAAAATATTAACTCTATATTACACATTTTCCATAAAATTGATTATATTATTTCCTTAGGTTAACCCGAAAATGAATTATATTTTGTTAGGAAGCATTGTAAGATACTTTGATTCCACAACATGTTAATATATTTTATATTTTGCTACAATCGTCTGTAATAAGTATGTATTAGATATTACCATTGAACTACTCCAATACTTGTCCAAATTAAAAAAACGAATAAAAAATTTCAATTCCATTAATCACTATTATTCCCACTTCTCCATACAAATGAACATATATTATTCTACAATTTGAATTAATGGAAAAATGTTCTGACTAAATTTCAATGTAGTTGTAATTGATCTATCTGATATTCCACTATTATTCCTCATGCATATATAATATCAAATGTCAGTATATATATCTTCATATGAGATAATTTCAAATATCTAAAGAATGAGAAATAATTAAAATTTTAAAGAAATTTTCTTATTCCCATACATATTTAACTGGATGTATTATATACCAACAAGTATTTGATCATGAAATTTTTATATTTTCCAATACATTGTTAATATAAATATGATGACTTCATTCAGAAAACCCATGGATCTATTTTTTATATTTTTTTCCTTAGAACACTAATGTTACTTTTTGTCATACATTGTAATGCACTTTACCAGTTTCCACTATAACCAGTGCACCATTCTAACACTCCACATGACCATAGGCACGCCTTTCCAAATTCCATAGGCTTCCTTAAAGTAGTGAAGGTCCAAAAAAACAAGTAGGGTGACTATACCATCCTTATCAAATTATTACACGATAGAAAAAATAAAAATAATATAGAAAAAATTAATACAATAACCATGCTTCCCAAATCCATTTCTCCAAATTTGGTATAATCCTACAGCAAAAATTAGATAATAAATTTCATGTATTATAATTACCATTTTCAATAAATACCAAAATAATGGAAAAAGAATAATCCCCCAAAAAATATATTTGACCCCATGTCTCGTGCACTCAACCATGCACATCCCATGTCCCTAAATCAACTATCTAGCATCAGTCATTTTCCTTCTCCTAGCCTACAACCATGAACTCTGCTTGGGTACCCAATGGTGGACCATGAACGGTTTGAGTACAACATTTTTTAGCACTCATAATAGTGTCTCAAAAATATAAATTCGCAATAAATTTTCTTGATGATCTATAATATACAAAATGGTGAACAATACATAAACAACTACAATCATTTTACAATATTTTGATTATCCAACTATATCATTAGTTCAAAAAGTTATCCATTGTCATCAAATTCACTTTGTCTTATATTGATCAACTAAAATATATATATGGGTTTCATGTTCATTAATTCACTGGTACAATCATTTTGAAATTAGTAAAATAATTTTACAACTTACCTCAAAACATTGATTCCGGTATCATTCCTTGTGTATTAATTAAGGGAATAGAGCATCATTCTAACACCCTAACGCATGAATTATAAGATTCAGTTCTAGAGCCTCAGTCAATATCAATTCATGTTTTTAGATACTTAGTCCAATACCACACACATACATCTTAATCATGTGAACATTATTTTCAAACTGCTCATCACATTTACCACATTACATGTCATAAACCATTTTACCAATTCACGCTTGACCAAACACCCATTTAAGTCACATTCTCAAATTAAACACGTTCATAATTGGTTTAATTTCATAAACTCATGTTAGTATTTTAAATATTCTAATATTGGGTCCTATTTCACAAACCCATCAATTTACCATTTAACATATCACTTTCCTTGTTCATGATAGATCACCCCACATTAGTGGCCTTAAGAACTACTATAGTCATCCACATCACATTCTACAAGGATCATGAGGTGTTAAATTAATCATTTAATAACACAATTTAATATTTAGTACCAATTGAATGGCTCCCTCATGAGCTCTCTTCTTTCGTGTGTTCCCTAGCACTTTGTGGTCAACGGATTTTGGGAAGAAGGCCTGATAGATGAAGTCAACATGTGCTATGTGAGAAAATGTGTGGCACGGGAATTTTATTTTTAGTAATTGGGATCCTATGTTGGTTGGGTTCATGGAGACATATCTTCATCATCATTAGTCATCATTTCGAAATCATCTGCTTACGACTTCGTCGACCTCAGTTGTAGCTTTGGTCTTAGTTCGCTTTCAACATGACTACGTCTCTCAGATTTGGTAGTCAAAATATTGTTTGGGAGCCCCATATTGAATAAATATAAGAGAGGGGTTTTCCAATTTTTTCCTTTGATGGCTTCTTTCCTTCTTCCCTCGTCCATGTCACAGCCACAGCTTTGGATTCATTCATCAGATGTTATGAAATCAAGTATTCAGCTTCAATCTTAGTGACAAGGGGCATGTTCTGGTTAGTGATGAAGATCCTTTTGGATTTAGTTCTTCAATGATATTTTGGTTGTATATAATAAATTTACAATGTTCTCGGTCTGAGCATCATGATGGACTTTGAGAATGGATTCATGTTTTCTAGATTTCAACTCATCTAGTTGTAATTATTGTGAACCAATGTAGATGTTGGTTTACCATTGGAGTGTCATTGATTTCAACTAACATGATTTCAATTGATAGAGACTTTGGGAACAACTATTGTGATTATCTTACTTCGGTCTGATAGGTTTGGATCCTACTAAAACATCTGTCGATGTTTGTGTCTACTAGGAATAATTGGGGGTGTCCTTACCTACTGGTTGAGTTTCCCATCCCGATGATTTCCTCTTACATTGCTCTGGAGGGATTTAGGATGAACGTATATTATTGCCAAAGTTTTCTCTAAGATTCACCTTTCATCTCTTCTACTGTTGTTTTTCTCCCCATCTTGGTGTAGTTTGTGATTGTTTTTATTGTTTGATTGTTTTTTATGGTACTATTAAAAGTGTTTTCTAGTTCTTTGATGTTGTTTGAGTGTCTGGACCCCCTGGTTGTGGTCCTAGTCCTTGTGATTCACCCTTTCTCTGCTCTAGAATCCATTTTGATGCACATATTTGGTTTACCTAGTTTCCACTGTAATGTCCCTTTCATCTACTCTAGTCACCTTTGCGATGTGCATTTTAGTTGCTCCAGTTTTCTTTGCGATGAGCTTTGGGATTCTATAATGGTTTTCATTGGTATTGGTTTCGATGATGCTACTCAATATAATGATTCTTGAGTTTATGTGATGATGGTGAAGGTGACATGATGATGTCAAGAGGTGGTGTCACAGGTGATTCATCCATCCTCTGATTGATGCGATGACGTCTAGTCTAGGGAGATGAGTGGAAATTATCGAATTGAAGGCTTTATGGTGTCTTTTTGGATTTCCATTCTGGAAAATAATCACTTGGGGTGTTTGAAATCTGTTATGGGTGGGATTTGATTATGTTTTTGGAATGAAGTTTCATTCAGAATATTAATGGTGAAGCAACCATCACTCTACAACGATCATCTTCAAATGAGGAACATACCACGAACAATCCATCCTGGCCTATACAATTGGATTTGTAAGAATGAGAGTGTATGGATTTTCCATCCCTAGCAAACTTGTGCAACCCTGCACAAGGGAGCATTTTGAGAGATCAGGTGACATTGAGGATTGACATAATATTGTAGTTTCTGGATAAAGTCATTTTCTAGTAGTATTTGTCTAGGTCAATTATTGTATAATATTAATTTGGGTTTCCCACTTTTTCCTCAAATGTTATTTTGAAAAAATAAATCAACATTCATAAAAACATTTATTACAAAGAAATCCAAATATGTATCATAACAACAGATTTTTCACATCCACTTCCCTATAACTAACTTCAAGAAAAAGAGAATTAACTTCTAGACCATCAATATCTCGTTTGAATTTCAATGCTCACTTAAACTCTTCCCTGGATTCAAATTCAAACCACCCTCAAAGCCTCAAAATAGAATCTATCATATTTTTTTATCCACACCCAATGTTACTCTAGACGACTTTGAAATAAGAGAGATCATTCCTTGGTATGTTTTTTAATAATAATTCATCACCCATTGCTATCTTATAAAGAGTGGGGAATAAAACTGTGTATAGTTTGATAAATAATTAGCGGAGAAATGGGAAATTATCCTAGGTTTAATGTTGCACATGATTTGGGCACATGGATGGACAAACCAAGAACTAACCTTGTTCCACCCTCTTTCAAGAGGGATCCTAGGTCACATAGTCTCCAAGGTAGAGACAAAATTTGAAATAAAAGGTATTATGGACATGTGGGGAGGATCTATCCAAGACCACACCGTTTATTACCCCATTGTGCCTCTGTTTACAAACAATGCAGCACTATTCTCCAGGACACATGGTTCTAGATCATGGTTAGCGCTAACTACACACCAACCATACAACATGTATTGAATGGCCTCTTCCCTTCATTTCTTTCTCAGAACCCTAGGGACACTGTTGAGACTCTATATAATCTCCGAAAAAAAATTATTTATTGAATTTAATGGAGTTAAATAATAATAATACACCTCTTTAGATGTTTGGGATATTACATACATGGAAGAATTTATTCCATATAGTTAAAAGACTGGTATGATATAAAATTTGTTCACATATATTATTATAACCTCATTTTGGAGAAATTATAGGAATCCCAATTATTAGAGAGGAACATATGGAACTCAATCATTTCTAAATAATTAAACTATGATCATTGTGTATGATTGGTTCATAATTCCTTCCTTAATATAAAAATCATAGTTGAATTTTTTGATTTAACTAACCATTTATTACAACTTATTGATGACATATATCCTAGGGTATCCTATTTTAGTCACATAATGTAGCGATCACCTATATGAATCCATCCAATAGAGATGTCCTTGAAGTTGAATATCCTAATATTATAATTATAGAAGTAAAATATTACATGTAGAATTCTAAATTTTATTATTCATGATTATTCATGTATAGGTTCATTCAAAGACTAAACCTTTTAATAATAAATTCTAATTTATTAGTACAATATTCTATTATATGTGCCCAGTTACACTTGATGACTATGACACAATATCATATTTTAGAAATATTAAAAATATTTGGTCAATGAATATTGATACATGAAGTCCATTATATAAATTGATTCATATAGTTTGTCCTTAACATCATTCATTTTATTTAATATTTATAATATTATTTAATAGGAAAAATTAGTTAATCATTCACTCATAATGGTGAATATAACCCACTTATTTGGTTGTGAATTCATATGGAGTATATTTATATTGAACTGATTAACCTACTGATCATAGTGGAGTCAATTATTTGTATTATTATGATTGTGTAATAAAATATTTAACCCATAGTAGTTATGCATTCTCCAATTATCCTCAATGTGATAAGTTTTCATTATAGAAAGGAAGTTATCCTTGGATAGTTTTTATTATCCTTAGTGGATATAGAATAATTAATTGAGTTGCATCTCATATTTAATGTACATTTATACACACATATATCTTTTAAAAATTGATTTTCATAAAATACTTGATGTTTTGATTTAATAAATTCTTATCATACAATAATTATTATGATATACATTTGACAATTTGGTTTGAAAATGTGCATTTCATTGACAAAAAATATGAAAACACATCTAGAAGAATTTATTGACTCTTTTAAATATATAAAATTATTTTCATTGATATATATTTTAATACTACTATGATATTGATTTATATAAGGAAATATTATTTTTTGAATACCACAATTAAACATGAATTTTTATTAATTAGCTAAAAAATATTCTCTCTGGAAAGCTAGAACTATGTTTCCTCAATATCTACTGTCTACTCATTTACATAATAGAGAATCAAAAAAATTCTTAAAGGATCACCATGAAACCATTGATAAAACCTTTGTCATTAAAATCATTGATATGGCCATGTTGAACTAACTATAAAGGTATTATGGTATAAAATAATAATTTATTCCTTTTTTTAAAAATAAATATCATTTTTTTATACCTATTGTGTTAAATCAATTGATACTAAAATAGTTATAAGTATAAATAAGTCCACATAATTCACTTTTATGTGAAAAAGACATAACATTCCTCAATTAGGTTTGAATATTATATTTTATATTCTTAAGTCATAGCAATGTAAATATATGACTTATTAGATACATAATTGTTAGTATAGTAATTAATTACAATAAAAACAAATATTCCAAATAAGAAAAAATATATCATTGTGTCTACTAATGAACTGAGGTATCTTTTTTAATAAAACATGCTATAAACCTAAGTCAATGAATTTTGTAAATCAGATGTAGTGAGAAATGCTTGGTTGAAATTATATTCTTCCTTTTCAGTTCCTTTTTAGTTGCCTCTATAACCATTAAATTATAAATCATTTCATGCATTGAATTACATATATATTGTAATCATACAATTTTGTAATATGAAAATGGTGAAAAACATGATGAATATACCTAAAGTGGTGAAAATATTTTCATTTTCAATTCATTAAATTTTCTTTTCCAATTTAAATTATTTACATATCTGAAGACCAAAGCCTTTTTTCATTATATTTCCTCATATTCCTTTTATCATGGAAAGATGCAATAATTTCATTTTTTCATTATATTTACCGTGGGATCCTTATCCCTGTGTATCGAATATTTCACTATAAGGGGTTGAGAAAAATATTTTAACTAATAATTATCATCTTTATGAATTATATCAAACATTTTCCTGAGAGACATATCTATTTCCTCTATCATTTGATTGAAAAAAATGTAAACATTCTATTCAGGTTAATAAAATAATATTCAAGGATAATTTATTATTCAATTGGAATCCCAATTTCACTAACTGGTCAATATTGCACTTCATTTTGAAAGAATGATTTGTATCAATATTATCTCCATCACGTCTATATTGATATTATGCATTAACAAATATACTTATTTCAAGAAATTCCTTATCATTATCTAGAAAAATAATATGATATATTATATTTTTTGAATTTGATCCCTTATGCTGCATCATCAACTCTAAGAAAATAGTTTATAAAATAATAAAATATAAAAAATGAGACATCCTTAGCATATCTCTATTTTTCATCCATTTCAACTATTCATTCATGATTTGGTGAGAATTATGGAATATGGAATTCAAATAACAAATAAAATTTCTAGAAAATAATGAATCCCATAAATTAATGTTCCATATCAATAAAATTTTTATTATTGTGACATTCGGTGAGTTGAGAAATGATCATTGTGTTTTTGTGTTTTTGTGTTCCATTTTTAATTAATAATTAAAATATTTTTATATCATGATCAAATATTTTGTGAGTCATAATAATTTGTTTTTATAATCCTCTTCTATATATCGTGTCTCAACATAGTCCACTATATAAATCAGAATGTAATGTCTATTTAGAAAGTCTATTGTAATTGAAAAATATTCCCATTTTATGTCAGGAGTGTGGGGTTAGTCAATTATTCAGGGGTTTTTTGGTAGGATAGTATTTTCAATATATGATAAAATAACTCCCTATTATTTTTAGTGCAACCTATAATAGAAAAATATTTTGTTGAATTTCTTCAACACTTACATCTGGGTTTTTATCAGTTAAATGGATTATATTACACATAATAATTATTTACTAATATAAATGCACTATCTTTGATAATAATTTATGATAATTAATTATTTTCCTAACTGACTCCAAAATGATTCATTAATTATGGTTTCATCCTAATTAATATTATGTAAGGCTTAACGACATAGTATAAAATTTAATGATTATGTTAATTGTTCATAATGGTAATTTTTCTATCATTTACTCTTCGTGATAATATAATATGGATTTTAAATTAGAAAATAATAATGTTCTGGTAAAATATTTACTAATAACCCTTTAATAATATTATATATTTTCACATGTACTCATTTATATAGTGGATACTAGAAATTCATCTATAAAATGAATCACTCATTGTTTCTGACGCTTTTACGCTGGCGCGCGCGCGCGTGTCTGTCATGCATGGGAGGATGCATGGCTCACAGCCCCGCATTCCCTCTTTCCAAAGGCGGGCGTTATCTGTTCCTAATTCAGGGACGTCTTCTCCATGATCGAAATCAGGATGATGGGATGTTGGTTCTTCCTTCTGTGGATTCCTCCTTAGAGCTCATTACGTAATCTGGTTCTCCCTCATAGATTTAAAATGGGTTCATGAAGATCATTCCTGGTGCCATATCTGCATGGACGCCAGTTAATTACGCTGCTTCCGTCGAGGCGATCCAAGGGGTCTTGTCGGGGCAGCAACCTTCGATGAGGAGAACGGTCGCGTTGGGGTGTCGTTGGCATGTCTTGGCACTAGGGATCATCATGTTTGTCTTTTGTCCCTTATCATAGGGATTCTAGAGGGCACAGAAGACCGATGCACCCTGTATCGAATGCAGGGAATGTGTAACGTCTGAGGTTTTCCTCAACTTCCCATGTTTAACACGGGGAATGACGCGAGTTTAACGTCTTGTAGAGACGGATCAGACTGATCAAAACACTGAGAGTGGATCAGATTGAAGGACCCCCTAGGGGGAACTCCGATGTTGGGGCCATCATGTGGGAGGCTTCCCAGATGCTATGGAGTGGGGTGGAGTGGCATGATCTCACCATGATGTGGCGGCCCGGGTAAGGATCAGGATGTATGATGGAGTGAGGCATGGGGCTTATGCTCTAAGACGGCCCAAGAGGAGAATACAATTTAACGTCATGAGGGATGAGATATAGTTTAACGTCATGCGGTACAACGGAATACAGTTTAACGTCATGCGGGACGAGGGATATGGGGCTTACTCTCTGAGGCGGCCCGTGGTGAATATGGGGCTTACGCTCTGAGGCAGCCCATCGTTGATATGGGGCTTATGCTCTGAGGTGGACCGTGGTGGATATGGGGCTTATGCTCTGAGGCGGCCCCTATTGGATATGGGGCTTACCATCTAAGGCGACCCATGGTGGATATGGGGCTTACGCTCTGAGGCGGGCCATGGTGGTTGGGGAACCGACGCGGAGAGGTCGGAATGATCGGGTGGTGTGCTTGAACATCGTGGAGGCTTCCTATGTACCATGCATTAGCATGGATCAAAGTACACGTTGTTCGCTGGGATGCGGCTTACACTCTAAGGTGGCCCATAGGATGATGTCATGGTTTATGTGCACTCTAATCCCACGTGAGTCATGCTCGGTGTGAGAAACAAGAGGCAGTAGGGACCAGACGATCACTTTGCGAAGGGTGTGTCCGTGAGAAGTAGAATGGGGCTTACGCGTTGAGATTCCCAAAGAGGAAACATGGTCTTACACATGGTTAGTGGCCCTGGGTGCCAGGGCTTACTCCAGGATGGAGGCCCGTGTTGCTACAAAGCATAGTGGGAAAGGGACTCCACTGGCCTTGGCAGGGGGGGGGAGTACGGAGATGCATGGGTGCAACCTTCCATAAGAGAGGCTAGGGGCTTACGCTAAGAGGTAGCCCTTCCCCTGTGGACAAACGCCACTCCGACAAGGAGAATCTCATTCCATACGATGAGGATTCCATTACAGTGGAGACGACAGGTGTAATGAATGTCTGAGCTGGGGGGGGGGACCCAGTGTGCGAAGCACGGGGTCGGACCATAGTTTAACGTCATGTGTTATGGACGAGGTGCATAGCAGTTTAACGTCTTGTAGCTTGTAAGAGGTGGTTTCTCTCCACAGCCCTAGGGCTTACATGCCCAATGCCCTCTACCCCTTGTTTGAGGGAAGGCATCGGCAAGGCCGTAGTGAAGGGGGCTACAGGACGAACCATTGGGGGCTCCACGTTAGCGTGGCTATGGTGGATGGGGCTTACGCAAGGAAGATGCCTAGGTGGCACTAAGGAGGGGAAATGAAGGATGGTACTTACGTGTGGATGCATCCCATAATTTCTTCCTCATGTCTGGCCATGAGGTCATCCCAACTCATTGGTGGGTTGAGGTATGCACCTATGCGCTAGTGCACAAGCGGGATAATGCCAAGGGCGTTGGAATCGGACCGAACAAAGGGATGTGAAAAGTTTGAATCACATGAATGGAATTTGGAATGAAATGAGAGTGGCATGGTGATAGAGGATAGTTGTTGACCATGTTTGCAACACAGCATCATGTCGCGTTAGCCTAGAATGGGGATAAACAAATGAGGGGTTGACTGCTAACCTTGTTTGAAACACAGGACCTGACTCAAAGTGTCACCCAAAGTCCTTTGGGGCGTTGGCCTAGGACAGTAGGCGGACCATAGATCAATCATCCATACCATTAGGGGGTCCCTCTAGAATTTGAAGTGGATGCAGATCCAAATGAAGGACATGCAAAGCGTGGGGTGGAGTAATGGAATTTTTTAACGGATTCCAACACTCTTGATACTACGCCACTGTAATCTTGGAATTAGGCATCTTTTGCTTGGCGCACAAGGCATCCCTTATTTGGAACAAGAAGAATCATACATTTGGAGCACAGGGTTTACTACAGTTTATACTCATGTAGATAGGACTACTGGCATCTCATGCTTGGAGCATAAGGCGTCTCTTATTTGGAACAAGAGGCATCCTATTATTGAATGCTAGGTCATTCTTCTCAGGGGAATTGATGATGAGAATCTGAACTCACAATATAAGAAACGAACCAATAGGAATATGTCAACTCAAGGAATTTTCATAGTGTGCAGAGGAGTATATCAAATCTTGGTATTCCCTAGGTGGAAGGTGGGTGCGCATAAGGGCGCAATGGAAAATCCCGACATCTCGCCCCGAATGTTTGTAGTGTGACTCTCCATTTTTCATGGGGGTCTATGATGGTAGCGAAGGGACCGGCCTGGAGGGCCGGGAGATCGGCCGTCTAAGGGGAGAAGTAGCCCTCCAAGCGTCGAAGTGGCCTTCTTTAGAAGGTGGGGCGAGCTGGGTATTTATAGGTATGGACCAGCGGGTGAGAGCATGTATACTGTTGCGCACAATAGGAGCGACACATAGGATAGGTTGCGCGTAATAAGGAAGGTCTGCACGCAATAGGGTAGCCATGCGCGCAATTGAGGCTGCTGCGTGGAAAACACCAGGCCAACACACAATTTAGGGATGTGTGCGAAAAAGGTCGTGTCGGCGCGCAAAGGAAGGGATGCATGCAAAAGAAGGAATTTTGCGCAAGGGAAGGATTGCGCGCGACTTGGCCGGCCTGCACGCAAATGAAGGAATTGTGTGCAAGGGGCAGACCCTAAGGGGATGGACATTAGTCTAAGCCTGGGGGATCTCGTGCAAAAGCGGATCCCAGGGTGATTTGGCGCGGAAAAGAACCATAAGTCATGACTGTATTGAGAGCGCAATTATGCGCACGGGAGCCGTTCTGAATTCCGCCCCAAAAAAGAAGGGGGTCGCCTTTTATTTATAGTCACCTGGTGGTGCGGAATCCATGGTTGCGCGAAATTATAGCGCGACAGGGTTGGCGGTGAGAAATATCAACCATGCGGGATGCGGGCGTGAAATAATTTCGTGCCGGCATCAGGACTTTTCACGAATCCCGAGTTCCCTTTCGCACGTGACTTTTTTTCGCACACTTCACCCAATTTTTCGTGTACCACTTACGGGACCTCCGGACCGTGCCTATGAGTCTGAATAGGACTTCTCTTCATCATTTCTGAACTTCTTCTGCGAGTTATGGACATTTTTGGCTTCTACACTCATAATCAAATGATTAAATAAAAAAAATTATGTTTTACCTCTTATATAATGGTTTAAATTGTGGGGAGATAATTAATCAACCAAGAAAATAAATTAAAACTCTTTTTTAATTTATTGTACTTCGTTTTTGTTGATCTTCCTAGAGAATAGCTAACTGAAAACTGAAGAGGGAGTGAACTGTGTTCCTAAATATTTTATTTAATTAAACCCACCCAATTTATGGAATGTGGGATCAAATTTTTTCTGAAATAGAAACATGTAGTAGATAAAATAAAAACCTAGTTTAATGATAATGAACATAAGATATTAATATTATTTTTGAAATATAAATTACCTAATACATAACACTAATACCCTAATCCCCGATTCCTGTGAATTTCACTATGAAACCCCTTTTTCTAGGCATCATATGATAATATAAGAAGTTATTACTTGGTAAAATGTTTCACGTCATTTCCACCAAAACTCACCCATTACATGACCCATCTATGTTCATGACAATGTCACATACAATTGGAATAGATTAAATAATGATTAATGAATAGTAATAAATTTTTGTATCATAGAGATTCATTTATCACCTCATAGTAGATAAAGATAAATCATGAGAAGATATGATCTTCAAGTCACAACACATATTGTTATTAATTTTTAATTGATATACTTGTTAGAAAAAATATTATATACTGTATAATAATTCTCTATATACATGAATTTTAAATTTAAATTATTAGATTGTTTATGTGTACATGTGTATCTAAATCTATCATGCACCCTTCCTGTGAATAAATCTCCCTATTTATATATGTTAATTGGATTGAAATTTAGAATACATGATATTAATAACTTTTGGGTTAGTAACCCATTGAAAATAAGATTAGACATGCTATTAATGAATTGTATATATTCCCTCCAAATATAGAATATGCTTCTGCAATAATGATGTCAGAAAATTTATAGTTCAAATATTTCTATTCATGGAAAAAAGATTATAAAAATAAAAATTTTGTTAATTAAACTATTGGTTTTATGATATTCTTAAAATAACCAAATAACATATTGAGATATTATGGAAAAATTATGAATATAATAATAAAAATCTACAGAAAATATTTTTCTTCGTCAGGTTACTGAATGATAAATTTATGAGTCCCTTTGAAAGATAATACATATATTTGACTTTTATGATGCATAAGGTAAATTGAATTCAATATCTTGTAGAATAAATATTCTTTGTAAGATAATTGTGTTATTAATGTATAATACATATCATGAAAAATATCTCATTGTTCTTTCTAGATAATAATTATTCTAATATCATTTACATATGAGAAAAAACTCATTATTACTTTTAAACTGAAATATGTTGCTCTGAACACGTAGTATCTATTATATATTCTTAAGATAATCTCATATATAGTCATATAGACAATCCGCATTATATTTATATAATATAAAACTAATTCTAATATATTGAACATATTACTCAGCGTAAGATAACATCATATATTAAATGTATGATCAATTCCATTGAAACAAATAGTTCACTACAAATAATAGAATAAAATATGAAACAATTTATAAGAAATAATTTGAATAAAAATAGGTATTTTTTATTCATCAAAACCCATTATAGAATTTATATATTGGATCAACATTAGTATCACCAAAAATTACCCCCTTTTATGATAAATCATTAATTGAGTAATATATAACTTTTATAATAAATTTTTTTTGAGTTAGATTTAAATATTTTATTTTCCACATTCATCTACATATTTTATTTAATATAAAAATAATTTTGAATAGTGAAACATAATAAAATTAGTATTAATCATGGACATGTGTGAATATTTATAAACTCTAACTGTAATAATAATTTGGAATGAAGTTGAATTAACAAAATTATTGTGAAACGTAAATCATGAAATAATAAAAGTCATTGGGAATATTAAATATAAGCATGGAACTATTAAAATGTTCTGTGAAAACTACCATTAGATTTCTTTGGTAGGTGAAATTCAATTATACAAAAGAAACATGATATTATGTCAGTTATTAAGGAGAAATATGATTTTTTAGGGGAAATTTTAAACAATTATGTCTAGTTTGATGGAAAGGATAATTTTAGTATAGGATCATCAATCCTTATTAAAAAAAGTTATCCAATTTTAATAAGTTTCCTATAACTACAACTCTATCACCTCAAGCAATCCAAACAAGCACTACTACAAAAATGGACAAGGGATGCGCTACACTTTTATCAGCGCTAAAAAAAGCACTGGTAAAGGGGTCCTATATCAGTACTTTTTTTAGCGCTGATTAAGGTGCGCCCTTTATCAGTGCCTCTTTTAGTAGTGCTGATAAAGGGGGGATTTATCAGCACTTTTCCCAAGCACTGATAAATGCTATGTTTCAAAAAAACCGGAAAAATAATATTTTGCTATATAATTATGTTTATATTGATATAAATAAAATAAGTTTTTTAAATATTTTATAGATACGTATAAATAGACAATTACTTTTAAATATAAGAAATTTAGTGGAAACGGCTTCAAAATATTTCTATAAAATATTATTAATTAATAATTATCAAATTATTATTGATTAAAAATCATTTCATAACAATTTAAGGACATAAATAATTAAAACAAATAATAAAAGATGTAAAATATGTTAAAAACGTAACTCAAACTTCAAACAACCATAAATTTTGATCCGTGTTTCCATTTGAGCTCTACAATATATCGAATCGAATTCTGTGATGAGCTATACGTGGTTCATATTGAAGCAAGGCCTCTCTCACATTTTTCGAGCCCAAAAAAGGCCCAGAAGGCCTCCAAAACTGAGTTTTTAGTCGAGATACCCCGATTTTTTAATATTCAAAAAACTATAAATTCTGATCCGGATGTCTGTTAGGAATGTACCACATATGATATCAAATATTGTTTCAATTTTTTCTTTTTTACGGGTTGTGGGATTGATACGGAATTATAGATTGTATGTTAGGGTCATTTTAACATTCTATGGCTTTTCAAATACACATATATATGTATTTATTCATAAATATATATGTGTCTCTTTGTGTGTGGGTGTCTTTGTGTGTGTCTGTGTGTTGTATATATGTATATATGTATGTATTTTTTATTTACTTATAAACACACTTCAGAAACATATCTTTTCAGAAATATATTTAAAAATAATCTTTATAAGTACAATCTATAGCTTTTCAAATACACATATATATGTATTTATTCGTAAATATATATGTTTTTGTGTGTGTGTGTGTCTCTTTGTGTGTCTGTGTGTTGTATATATCAATGTATGTATTTATTTATTTATAAACACACATAAAAAATATATTTTTTAATAAATGTTTTTAAAACTAATATTATAAGTATATATATTAATATACAAATAAATATACATATTATAAATTATAACTAAAAATATATATATAAATATATTAATATATGAATTAATATATATATACTAATATATGAATAAATATATTTATATTAATATGAATCTATATCAATATATGAATAAATATAACTATATATATAGGTATATCATTAAATATAGAACAAAACGAAATGTCATAGTGGTAAAGCTGAAGCCACGAAAGGGGGGAGGTCCCGGGTTCGAGATCAGGTGGAAGCGAAGGGGGTGTGCACGTATGAGGCTGTGCGGGAAGGGCAGTGCGTGGGATACCTCCAAGCGTTGATAAAGGGGTGTGAACTACTTATAAAAGCACTCACCGCATTATTTTTAATAATTTATTTTTAAATTTTTTTTGTCCTTTATCAGTGCTTTTTAAAAGCGTTGATAAAGTCTCCTTTTATCAGCGCTAAAAAAAGAGATGATAAAGGGGTCCTTTATCATCGCATTTTTAGTGCTGATAAAAGTGGAATTTATCAGCTCTTTTCGGAGCACTGATAAAAGGGACCCCCCCCTATATTAGCGCTGAGCTTTACAATGCTTTTTTAGCACAGTTAAAGCCCATTTTGAGCGCTGATATAGACCATTTTTGTAGTAGTAAAGGTGGACTAAATCTGGAGAAATGTTTTTTTCTCTTTCCATATCAATGTTATCTTGAGGGGAAAATTCAATCATAGAAGATGTTTTATATAGAGTTAATGAAAAATATTTTTCAAAGATATGATTCTCCATTAAATAGATTCTAAATGGGTCAATGATCTCTTTGAGACTCTATAATATAGTGGCATGATATCCAGTAATTTAGGGCCTAAGTGGATATCGTCCATGAAGATGAAATAGATCATTTTCACAGATGTCAATTATCGTCTCTATATAACTCATGCTATAATATAGGATAGTCATAATACAGTTAAAATGTATTTGAGAAGAATTTGAAATGATATTTTGAAATTCTCTATTCCTCAAAGATCTCCAAACAAACATCTACACTATTCTGAATTGATTTTCTTAAAATCCAACTATAAAATTGTCCAGAACTATTTCCCTTTCATTCATGCACGTTTGATACTTTCATGGTTCACTAAACACACCTTTATATTCTTCTTATTCATAAAATTAGTCTGGTATTAATTTTTTAATTACCAACTAATGGATGTTTTCAATCTTCTTCTCAAATACATTGAAATTATCTTTCATTGTTCCATCAATATTTTGAATCCCAGTGATAATAAATATGCTATAAATTTTCACTTAAACAAAATCATTATAAATTTTATGTTTTCCTTATAATTAAAGAATGTATTTCCCTATAATATTCATTAATTTATAGGTTAGAGATTTTGGGAAATGCATACATTCTTTAAAAATTATAAACTATATTTTTTTGATGATCTTGTAAAATTTCCCTAATAAGAATCCTATACATCACTAAAGAAATTTTAGAGTTGATATTTATTTTATTTCGTGAGAAAATCCATAAATTTTTGACAATATTAAAAAATGACTATTACCTTCTCCAATAGATTATTTAAATAAAATTCTAAAGTTGATTCATCTTGTGACATTAATTGATCAACCTCATATTGTGGATCAACATGCTCTTAGGGAGTATTTATTTCACTTCTATATAAATCTAAATTATATTTCAAATATTCCACATGAGACATAATCTTGGATAGATATCTTTATTTCTATCATCAACAACATCCAATTATGAAATGTGAATTTTTGAGTATGAATATAGTGAAAAATAAGTGATAAAAATTATTGATGAACTTATGCAATATAATTTTTACAAATTTCTCTACTTTAAACAAGATAACATGCTTACTCAATAGGATATGGTTCTCCTAATTTGAATTTTGGAATTCGTATTGCAATATTATGAGTTTTATATTTTCTTTATTCTTCTTGTCTAAATGAAACATTTTGATTAAAAAATAACTCTCCTTATTATTATTTTTTACTTGTCTCCTTTGATGGATGTATTTCTAAAAGAACCGAAACAACTAATATTTTTGATATGTTATTTTACATTCCAACACAATCCATTAAAAAAAATTTAAGTCCAATTAATGTTTTAATGAATAAATATGAATCACATCAGGTTGAAATGTTTCAAGAGAAGGGGATGAACTATGATCAAGAATAATTCCTTCCATGTATTTTTAACTCTTCTATTATCGTTCATTCTGGTATGTTCTCATCATTTCACCATTTTTAATTCTTCATTGATTGTGAATTTTCCACCCTATATTAGTAGGACACAAGTGTATGTGAAGTGCCAGATTTTTTGGATTTTAATATTTTAATGTGAATTATTTTTGTTCACTAAGTAGTTACAATAAATGTATTAGGGCTTCATGGAATGAAATTCTATCTGAACCCATACCATAATTTGATTTAAAAAAACAATTTTTTAAACATTCTGTAAGGGGTTACACATCGTACAATGTGGAAGAAAGGTTTCAATTAAAAATGAAACTCATTTTCAGCGTACCATGAATAAATAAGGTTTAACGATATGTAAAGGGGTTACACTCCATGTAATACCCTAATTCCAGTGTTTGGATTATTGTACATGATTTTGAATCCCATTTCTATCTTGTATCCTTCGTTCAGCCAGATGTTATACCCAATGTGATTTTTCTTATCCTTCTTCTATCCAAATAGATTCTCTGAATAATTTATATATAGGGTTAATAGCTTCATATTTTCTCGGTATGCATTATTATTGGTTTATATATCATTTTTGGATGTGACACTGTTTATTTTAGGGACTATTTATTAGATTGTTTTTCTTATCAAATAAATCCTTTTTAGAATTTGTTCGTACCTTGTCTTCTGAAAGAATATCTTTTTTTTCTAATCCACATTATTGAAAGTGTTTAGGTATTATATTCTATAGATCTAGTTGAATCTATTCAACTCTTCCAATTTATGAAATTTCTTATAGTTCTTATTGATTAATAGATGATTGAACTAGAATTGAATGTATTCAAATTTAAAAGGTCATGGGTTTTCATTAAAAAGTTTCTTTCATTAAAAATGGAATTTCTAAGATTTAAAATGGAAAATTAATATTCAAAACCTGAAGAATATTGTCTTGGATTGTAAATTGTTTAATAAAAATGTAGGAATGGGGTTTAGAATAGAAATTAACAAACATTTCAAAGTGGGAAACATGTGTTTATTGAGATTACAACATAGGTAACCTTAGTGTGTGTGATACCACTAGGAGGTAACCTATTACATGTTTATGGTATATTTATGGCCAAGATGTTTGTTCATTTCCAAAATATTCCTTTTTTAGATTTTCAGTGTCTAATACATATTTTCCCACAGGCTAGAGCCTAATTTGTATGTCCATTGTTTTTTCATGTTTCTTATTACTTGATAGTTTATTACGTGGTTGTTGGCTGACATGTTTACTTATATTTGGTATCTATACCTAGTTTGTTTCATGATTAGGAAAATGTAGCATTTAATTTTTTAAAATTTAAAGATAATTTTCAAAATGATTTCGTATTTGATTTATTTATCCAACATCTTTTAAAAATAATTGGTTTTAAAACATGGACTTCTAAATTCTTTTTATTAAGCCTTTTCTAGATTCTTTTGGTGGTATATTAATGGTAGTTTTTTCTCATATACTAATTCATTCTATAGGTTTATGTATATTTCATTTTTTAGTACATATGTAAATGGAAAATAATTATACAGAATAGATTCTTCTCTTTTTATTGTGATATCATTTTGGGATCGTTTGGTTGCGATGCTTGGTCACATGCATACATTTTTCCTAGACATGACTTGTTTTTCTAGTTTATCCAATTTTTATTTGTTGTAAAATTAATTTTTACTTGATTAGTACTCAAATTTGATTTTTTTTTCTTATATTTAAGGATTGTTTATTTAACTATGTTTTAACCCAGCCCATAATTTGATGGATCGATTGAATGGTTTTGTTGGTGTGGGTTGGTATGTCACTATTTGGTATCTCTTCCATGATCAGTCTATAGGATATTAAAAATTCTTGATTTGATTTAGTGTCTTCGGTATTCATGAGTAGGAACGTCCAAATTTCAATAGTAGGTACAAAAAAGGGGCCTAGACAGCATACTCATGTTTCTAAATCTAAGTTTCCATGGGTGGTTAAAAAATCATCACTAAGTCCAATATCAGGTATTTAGGATCATTTTAATAAATAAAATTGAAATTTTATTTAAATAATCCTATTAAAATGTATTAGGACTTGGTGTGTGTAAGGTCATTTAAATAAACTATGTAGATATTTTATTAAGATGTACATATTCCATTAGTATGGTGGTGGCCTTTTTTGGTAGAAATCATAATAGATTTAAATTCATATTCTCTCCAAGAATGGTTTTGGAATCTTGTTTTGGTTCATGGGTTTTTTTATATTCCCAAGGAAGATTAGTTATTTTATTATGATTAATATAAAATGTATCCAGGAAGATATCTTCAAAAGACAAGACAGAAAGATGCAAAGAAGGTTCTATTTTAGGATCTTCTAGTGGACCCTTCTTTGGGTAAGGTAGTGATGCATACAATTCGGAATCTGTGTTTAGTGGGAATAGTAAAAATAGAATAAATAGTATATCATGGTTTGAAGTTTACCAAGAATCATCAACTTAGAATCTATTGTAACAAAGGACCACAAGATTAAGAGGATTGGATTGAATGTATTGAGAGGATCTTCCACATTTTGAAGACAATTAATGATTATATAGGGGCTTCCATGTATGCCCTCGAAGGACCATGATGAAGATATTAGAATTATATATTGAAAGGTATGATGAATAGATGTATTAATTGTGTCTCTTTGAATAGGATCAGAAATCAATAGTTTTATCCCGATCATTAAATGCATCAATGACACAAGAGTTTCTATCATTGTATAAAGTTTAGTGTACCTTTACTAGGGTACTCCACCCACATTTCTGAGTTAATCCATCGGGCATTGGTGCCAATTTCCAAATATTACATGAATTCATAGAGGATTAACATGAGGATTTAGTCTGATGTTCGATAAATGGTAATTCATGTTGTCGCTTCCTAAATTTTTGTAGGTATTGGATACAGAAAACATGGTTAAGGAAGGAATATCTGAATGAACATGCATGGGTAGATCTTCGGTTGATGTAGTGGTTAACCATGGTGCCAGTTTGGGTCATAAAAGGAAGTGTAAGACTAGAAAAATTTCTATAGGAATAGATTTCAAGGATTTATTATGAAAGAAACATATTATTTTCTACTACTGTGGTAGGAATGTTCATACCCAACTATAATTTATGGTGGATCCATGATTATTTCATCATTATCAATGATATAGTTAGATGAAGTGTTAATGTGATAATTTTACCCAAAGCAGTAAGGTGGGATCCACTTCCACCAAGGTGTCGCAAGATCATGATTATGCATCCAAATGTGGTGGGTCTCATTAAAATTCCATGGTGTATTTCCAAGTGGGATTTAACAGAAGACTTTATGAAACTATGTTTACAACATAGTAGTCTGAAGTAGGGCCAGCTACTATTAGATGTACATTGTTTATTTCATATTTTATGGTGATAGCTTTTTTATATAGGTTCAACCCATTATTTTATATCCTCAATGTTAGTATATGTTTTGTAATTTTTATTTTAATGTTCTTACATTTTTATTATATCATTCTAAAACATTAGGAAAGATTTTCAAATAATAATTCAAATGAATCGTGGTTTGGAAGGTGATCAGCCACATTAAGGTGGGTTGGGAATTCTTAGTTCTTGATCACTACATATTTGACTTCATCATCTGAGTGGATTATATGGTTGGTGTAAATAACTACATAGTATTTTACTGCAAACATGAAATTTTTTATCTTCCAATGAGGTTCCTCACGTTTTTCATATTTATTTGGCCTCTATATCTCGAAGGGAAGGTCTGGATGTTCCATATACCATTTTAATCTCAGTCTAATTTTCTGAAATGTTTCATAATTTATCCGATCCTTGCTTGGGCAGTCAGTTATATACAGTTGTGTGTGTTTAAAATAAGTTATTTAAATATGGTTTTTGGGATTTATTCTATAGAGAGATCTTGTTTTTACTATTGACCTATAACCTAAATATCCCTATTTCTATGCCATCCTATCAAAAAGAAACATATAGAGTTAGTGGAACTTAATGTACAACTTGTGGACCTTAAGGTGAAGTATTTATTCATCCTGGCTTGTCCCTATTGTCTTCTCTTATTCTCTTGTCCATGATTGTAGACAGATGTTTAAGACATTGTATCGACTAATGAATGTTGAATCTGGTAATTGATAAGAACAAGTATCTTTTTAGATAATTGATGATCTCATTGATCAAATGAGAGGGGAATGTTGGTTTCATAAGACTGACATTTGGTTAAGATATCCCCAATTGAGTGTTGGAGAAGAGGATATGCCAAAGACAACATTTCAGTGATGATATTCAAAATTATATTTTCAAGTTATTCCTTTTAGACTCACTAATGATCCTATGGTATTGAGTGCTTGATGTACCAAATTCTTCATCAGTTGCTGGACTCTTTTCTTGTTTTGTTTCTGGATTATATCTTGGTGTACATTAAGAAAGAGAAGAAGAATATAGAGAATTTTAATATTATTATTCGAACATTGATAGAACATCACATGTATGGTAATCCTTCTATGATTGTTTTCTTTTCTGAGAAGTGATGTTTCTAGGGAATGGAACAACTTATTGGGGAATATCACTTGATCCTAAAATGCGATAAGAAGTTCTGTATTGTGAGAATTCTATAAACATGTCTAAGATTTGATGATTCTTGGGATCAATGGGTAACTATAGATGGTTAGATATGGAATTATCCAAGATTTCATATTCAATGATAGAGTTAAACCACAATGTTGTAATGTTTGAATGAAATGATAAATATCATTGATATTTTTAGGAGATAAAAATGAGTATGTCCTCCACAATAGTTTTGATTATTCAAACATTGGGTTTAGGTTATGAATTTTTCTATGAAATTTATGGTACTAGTTTGGGACTTTTCATGATGCATAAGAAACAAATGGTTGATGATGGATCAATCCACTTATTCCCTTATAAGAAGAACTACCCTACATAGGATCTTAAGATGGCTGGTGTTATGCATACACTCAAAACATGGAATCACAACAACCTTGGAGAGTGGTTTATGGTATATCTTGATATCAATATCTTGGATAATATCATCATTCAAAGAGATATGATCTTACAACTTAGGCATCAGGTTGGGTATATTGAGACCTTTTATTTTAATGTCGGATATACCCCTAGAAAAGGGAATCTATTGGTCAATGCTTTGAGCAGAAAACATACAATAAAACACATGAAATAATCAGTTGAGTAGTTGTCTCTGATGATTTTATTTCTTGAGATGTGCATGGTAGTAGAGGAGGATGGAGGAAAAGTGTTAATGGATTCAATAATGGTTTATTTATCTTTAAATGAGTGTGTTCTAATCGAGAATATGGAATACATAAAGAGATGATATATAAGAGAAATCCTAAATGGCTGGGAGATGTTGTGTGAGTTGACTTGGTCTCATTTTGGATCATTTTTCTTTTGTTGTATGATAGTTGTCCTATTTTCCTTAAGACATCTATTTTTAGATTGTGGAAATCTATCATGATGGATTCTAAACATCAGGGACACAAATATTTACCACAATTTGAGATTTCAATATTAGTGGCCAATAATGGCATGGTTGGTTTCAGATTTTGTATCATGGTTTCTCACATTTTAAAGAGTTAAGGAAAAATAAAAGATATCAGCGTGGTTTTTTCTACCTTTAACCATTCCAATTTGGAAGTGATATACGATTTCCATGGATTTCATCATTAGTTTACCACCGAATCCTAGTAGTAAGGATATGATTTGGATGATTGTTGAAAGACTCACTAAATAATGTAATTTCATTCCAATAATGGAGACACAAAAAGATGAACATCTTGGGAACATTAATATATGAGAGTGTTGGAATATTCACAGGGTTCTCTCTACACATGTTTTATAAAGGGAACCAAGGTTCACATCAATATTCTAGAATGGTTTGTAGAAGAAATGGGATACCAATTGAAATTGATCATGATTTTCCATCTACAAACTAATGGAAATATAGAGAGGGAAATCCAGGTTCTTGAGGATATGCACCAGGATTGTGTGATTGATTTCGGTTGATATTGTGATAGATATTATCATAGGAAAGGTTTCCAATAAATATAGTCTGAAATATTAGATAAAGATGGATCCCTTTGAATATTTTTATGGGAAGCCTTGTCGATCTCTTTTCTACTTGTAATAGTTTGGAGATCTGTCCCTCTATTTTTAGGAGATTACACAGGTATTTCAGTGTATCCGGAGGAGCTTAGTCATTAAATAGAGTCATCATAAATCTAATGTACACAATATTAATTAGGATTGAGATATTGAGGTTAGTTATGGGTATTTCTCAGAGTTTCTCCTCACTTAAGACATCATCATTGGGACATACAGGGTATGTTAACACTCATGTTTGTGGGCCCATTTGCGTTTTTTGAGAGCTTGGGGAGGGTGTCCTATGGGTTTTTTTTTACCATTTGGCTTGACCTCCATACATGAAATGCTTCATAATTCCTATCTGATGATATGTATTTCATATAATTCGCATTCAAGTATACTGGAGGATATTTTTTTGATATTAATACCAATTTGGTTGACCATACAATTCAGATTTATAGATCAACATGATAAATTACATAGTGATAAAATGACTCCCCTGGTCTGCGTACTGTACCCATATGGACATGATCTCCTTGATATGTGAGTGTGTGACTTTTTTATGATGTGGAACTGGCCTAATATTTTTTCTAATCCTTGATCTTGAGATGTTACAAGATACAAAATGCTTTTATAATGGTGATAATGTAATTCCATGATACATTTCATTTAGGCATTTTCTGATCATTGTCATTGGTTATTATTTTTATTGGGCATGAATTTTGTCCCTGAATTGGGAGGATACTAGTAATTGTGAAGTCATATATTTTTTGGAGTTTTATCAATTCCCTTGGATTTATTTTGTTTGATAGTAATCTTCATGAACTGTAGTAGGGTTTTAAAATGTGTAACGATAGTTGAACTCATCACGTGATTTGATTTCATAACATGGGTATTTACACATCATATAAAGAGTTACATGGTGAGTAATGTGAAATAATGTTTTTAATTAAAAGGTGATGAATATTGTATCATAAAAGGAATTAAAAGTGCTTCAAAACATATAATAGGAATTCATTCCATGTAATACCCTACATTCTAGTATTTAGATGGTCCAATAGGATTTGAGGCTCATTTCAATCTTTTTTCATTCTACTCTTTGGTAGAGTTTATGCCATTGGTGACTTTTCATGTCTTCTTTTAGACTATATTGATCCATTCAACAATTGATCAACATGATTAGGCAGTTCAACTTTAAAGGTAAGCCTTCTTATTGGTTTTTCTCTCATTGGTGGTTGTGACACTATTTTTAATAGGGATTTTTGATTGAATTTGTGTTTCTTATCAATTCCATCTCAGTCTTCAGTCAATCTTTGTATTAAAATGGTTGATATTGTGTTTTCAATCCTTGATATCAATGGTGATTAGGATTTCTATTCTCTTGAGGAATTTTGATCTATTAAAGATGACTATTTTTTAATTTGTTTTAAATATTATAGATTCGTTGAGTTTTAAAATGTAATTTTTTATATTGAAATTGAAAATGGAATGAGGTCACAATTTAAAGGCGATTTTGTTTATGAAAAACGAATTTCCTTATTTAATAATTGAAAATTTTTCTTCAAAAATTGAAAAAAATTCACTTGGATATGAATTTTTTTGACAAAAATGTTAGCAAGCTTTATATAATAGAGATTTTCATGCATTGTACATAGAGAAGTTTGGGTATGTTTAGATTGAGACACATGTAGAATTATTGTTTGGGAAACCACTAAGAGGTAAGCTATTACAAGTATATGGTCTAAAAGAGTCCTTGATTATAATGTGGATCAAAATTTACACCATGTTTTGATTCTAAGTTTTTTATGTTTATTCTCCCAACAACTAGATCTAACATGGTAGGTTTATTTTTGTTTTTGGATGTATATTAAATGATATGTAATTTCATGGGTATTGGATCACATGTTTACTTATATTTGGAATCTTTACCTATATTTTTTATTTCAATGAAATATGTTTCATGAATTTTGTGAAGCTTATAGGATATATTTTATAAGTATATCAAAATTATTTAATGATGCAATTTCTTATAAAAATGTTCTGATTTAAGGAGATGAATTTTGAATTATTTTTATTATAAATCCTATAGATTTATTGGGTGGTATAAAAAGGGGACTTTTTGCTCACACCATACTTATTCATCTGGGAGGAAGAAGGAAGTTTTTACGATATAGGTAAATGGAAGAGAATACTATATAATTTAGGATTCTTTTACAATTTTTATTCAATTTTGCGATATTCTTGTTCTGATGCATCATAAAATAAATACTTGTGTCCATCACATTCATGTTTTTAATGTTTATCTAGTTTGAATCAATTTTATCTTTCATTTGTTTCAGAATTATCATATGGTTTTATGTTTTATTTTCATTATATTCAAGAAATTATTTGTTATCACTATTTCCCCCCCCCACATATTGCTCTAGCACAGGTGACTTGTCCAATTAGTCTGGTATGGTCTATTATTGACTAATAAATCACTCATACTCTTATTTCTCTATTATATATAGATTTATTATCTAGAATATATCTTACATTCATATCATGAATTGGTTCTTCCACATAATCTAGAACAAATATAAGAGGTTGTGTATAAACATCACTAAAAACTACCATATGAGATCACTCCCCCTAAGTATCACCCCAGTATATATCAACATATTACTTTAAAAAATACTATAATTATATTTATCATAGGAAAACTATAATAAAGACCAATTTTTCTTTACTTGCATTCATACAAACAAAATCCCTGACAAAATTTTGTAGTGGTTTTGTCCGTACTGACAATAAATTTACCAATAAATAAGGTTAAAATTCACAAGAATGGATAAATGGTTTATGATCTATGTTGATTATGAAATACTTGCATCATTATATATCAATAAAATTTAATTGGTTTCTATATTAAAAAATATATATAACAATGTATCATCCTGAAAATTTTCATTTTCAAACACACTGTTCTATTTTACAAATGCATTGTTAATGACTTTTATGAGAACCTCCCTCTTAGGATCATAAATAGTCACTAGATTATTTTAAAACTAATTCATTATGAACATATAATTCATTGTTTCTTGTGAAATTACTTCATTAATGTAATATATTTAATCAATGAAGTCATCGTAACATTAATGGGAATAATTGTATGCTTCTTCAATTGAATATTATGTTATAAAAAATATTTTTTGGTTTGTAGTCACCTCATCGATGTCTTTACAATTAATGAAATTAAATTCAACAGTCTCATATAAATATCGAACATTATTTTAATAAAAAATCATTTTTTATTTCGACAAAAATAATTTCCCAAATTTGATGATTTTTGAATTTTTATGTATCATATTATTACAATCCAACCGACTAAAATCTAAACCTCTTACAATCAATAAATGTTTAGCAATAATTAGACATGGGATAATGATAGAGTTATCACCACTTGTTCTTTTTATATTTATTACTTTTTCAAAACGGTTTTTATGAATGGAAGGTTATGGAAGATCTTTTCTGATAGAAAATATACGAAGATTCAATTTTTTAAAGGGTTTCAAATGTAGCACTAATCTACCTTATTTTCTTTTATGTAACAGAATATTAATGACCTGTTTCAATTTTATTAATCCAAAAAAATCTAGTTTATATTTCTTATAATGATATGACAAATACATAAAACTAAAATTCAGAATCTTGAATGAAATAATGAAAATATTGGATTTATTAATTAGAAATTAATTCTTCTAAATAACAAGAATTCAGATTAAATTAACCCAAGTAAAAAAATCATTAATCAGAATTATAAATATTAAATATTGCAGGAAATAATGATTTAGTAAAAATATTTCTCAAAGGTGATTCAATGAAAAAAAATAAGAGAGTTATATAACACTTTTATGCATGATATCCTAAGAAATGATGCATTAAATCAAGGTTATTTTTTATAGAGTAGAATACTGTTTTAATTGAAATCTTAATAGGACTCATGATATTGAATTTTATTAGAAAAATAAAATTAAATTTGAATCCAAAATCCATTATTTTGTTCTGTTCACATAACATTTCAACGTGATCTTCCAACTAAAATTCATTCACCCCTTGTGGTTATCAGTGAATGAAGTCGTGTTTCTTACTAGCCATTGATATAAATTATTTACCAAGAAAAAGGAATATTCATGAGGTGATTTTCATTTGTATTCAGTATCCACCAAAATAAAAATATTAATATGAAGTTAAATTGAATTTAGTAGTTTATCAAAATGGTACTGAAGATATATTTTTTTTAAAAAAATATAATGATATCATTATGTAACCAATTAAATGAGACTACATTAGTTTGGATGAAAATATTTCACAAAGGAGTACAAAAAATATAATTTTTTGTCTACTTCTAGATACATTAGCTAAAAATGTAATTATTTTTCTAATATTACTTGTTGTCAACTAATTCTCCAACTTAATCTGAGTTATGATTGATATTGGTGGTAATTGGAATTTAATAATCCTTATAGTTTCCTATATTTATTTTTAAGTCATTAAATTCTGTATTTGATTTGATATAAGATATTTCCAAAATATCATTGATAAATTTGAAGTCCATGATTTTATTTCCAATTTACCACCATACTCATTTCATATTCCTTTCGAATATTTTTGGAAGAAAATAAAATATTTCTTGGCTTCTTGATCTGAAAAAACATAATCAACATATATTTTTACAAATAAAATATATTAAAATGAAAATTTCTTAAAGAATGTATTATATACATTTCTTACTAAAAAACTATTTTACAATTGAAAAGAACCTAATATCTCATACCATGTTA
This sequence comes from Viscum album, assembly GCA_963277665.1. Lineage (NCBI taxonomy): Eukaryota > Viridiplantae > Streptophyta > Magnoliopsida > Santalales > Viscaceae > Viscum > Viscum album. The sequence continues at coordinate 878,584,886 of OY728129.1, read as the reverse complement.
TAGTTTATTATTGATTTATATATATTTCTTTGTTATATTCAAAATTACAATTTTTAAAATGTATGTCTTTGAAACCAATAGGTTTTTCGACATAAATATCCTTATTTTAAAATACATTTAGAAATATAGGTTAAAAAACCATATAATATAATTAAAAATTCGTAACATATGTATATTCAAGAGGGGTTATGAATTCTTCTAACCGTTCAATAGGATAAAATGCCTCTTAATTGGATATGCCTTCTTATTAGTAGTAACCTTTTTCTCCTAATGTCCCATTATTTCAAGTGATCAATCCTTGAACATCCTATTTTTTAAAAAATACCCATTGATTTCTAATAACAGAATAGAGAGACGGTATGTTAAATAATTACTAATCATTATTCATCGTGAACTTTTTTAACTACTCTTTTGTAGTTGTACCAATTGTTCATCAGTTAGAGCTTCTTTTACAGTTTCACATTATAGATAAGAGAAATTATAGAGAAATATACTCTATTTACTAGATTTCCTCAATTCATATCTTTTTAATCCAAACATTCAATCACTATTCATATAAGATGATATTTACATTTTGTAGGATGTATAGGAAACACAATTTTTGTTTCAATAATATCTACCCTTATAGTATTTCGTTCAAAATAATAATTTTCCAAATAATCATCCTTCATATTTTTAAAAATATATTTACGTATTGTGAACATAATATAGTAACCCATATCATCAGTTTGAGTCATTTTGTGATCAAAATGTTCAATTTCATCAAAAATTTGATGATTTGATTCTTTAATAATACTTTATATATTTTTGAAAACTATATATGATTTATAATTAGTAGAATAACATTGGAAGATAAATTCATCATATTTTGGATCAAACATAAAAATATTATTCTTGTTATTTATCATATAATCCTTGAGTAAAAATGCATTAATATACTCAATAATTTGTTTTTTATTATTCCATATCTCATTCAGTTTTTTAATTATTATTTGATTTATTAGAAATCGAATAATGATATGAAATTCAATGTTAATTTATTCACCCTAAAAATAAGTTGGAATGTTTTATTCACATTAAACTATTTATACAATTTCATGAAATTTTGTATTCATCATTTCGCCAAAAAAATTATGTTGAGGATTATAGAGGGTATAAATGTACATGTAATACATATTTTTGGGAAACATTGATTAAATTCATGGTTCCCTAATCTCGATCCACGATAACTATTCAATGATTTAACATTTTTCATTTATTGAAATTTTGTTCAAATTAATAAATATAAAAATGTAATCACTTTTGTATTTCAATATATAAACACATCTAAATCATGAGAAATCACCAACCATCAAATAAAAAATTATTTCCAACATGACATCTAGTACTAGAAGTTCCAGACTTATACATATGGATATGATCATTGGGTATAAGTGTAGAGAACATTATACATTATTTAAAAGATTATGTGTGTCTATTTCCCTTTTTAAATGCATCACATTGTATCTAATTATCCAATTGATGATGATAAAGATAATAAATAATATTTCATTTAATATAATATTTCATATAATGAACATTAAAATGTCTATGACTTCTATTCGAAATCCATATTTATTATATTTAATTATTAAGAAAAATTACTTTTTTCCTACAAAATGAATTAATAACTAAGTATAAACATTGTTGGTTATTGGTTCATTAAATATTAAAAACATATCTTTAATAATGGAACAATAATTTTTAAATAAAACTAAAAAACTATAATTATTAATATGAGAAATTATTGTTAAGTTTTTTTTAAGACGTTGATATATATTAAATTTCAAATGATTATTGATTTTGGATCTCCAAAAGACCCAATTCCATCAATTTTTCCTTTTTCATTACCACCAAATGTGATATATCAACCATCAATATTATAAAGTTTGTGATTTTTTTAGAAATATAAACTCATATAACATAACCATAACTTTCCAAAAACTATTTTTCATTACTTCTCACATGGGGTTTCCCCAAAATTGAAAAATAAAACAACAAAATTCATTGGTATGAAGGCACTCTTGGTGCAACAAATGGAAGATACAAAATACATGGATATGTAAATTTATTTGTTCTTTATATAAAAACTACCATTAAATTGTTTGGATACATTTTTATAGAATAAAATATTTAATTCCAAAAAATATAACGTTTTCAGAATAAAAATATTTTCATAATATCCTTCTTCCCTATAGTAAAAACTAGTATCCTTTTAGAGATTTCTGTTTTAGAACATGGAATAATTTTTTTAAAATTCTTTTTCCAATCACGATGACTAACTATAAAAAATATATAAATTTTTATATTGGGTTTGAAAATAAATTTTATTTATGTAAACTTACCCATTAATAAAAATGGCCATTGAATTTTTAAGGCTATCAACCTCATTACATAGGTTCTGAATTGTTCTAATCAGTTTTGTACACGATGCAGTACACTTTGCAAATATTTTTTTTCAAATAAAAATATTATTGTTTAATTACCTCACTATATGAAAAAAAAACATTTATTGGAACTCTTGAGTTATTTTTTTTATTAATAATAATTCATACATATTTTCTAACATGGTACTGTATTGATTTAATTCTTCAGTGGATTAATTTTCACCCTTCTATTTCAATTCATTATTAGATGAACAATAAGAATGTACCTCATATGATTTTTCCATGAAACCGAAGTTTGCCAATTGATTAAATGTTTCAACCTATGATTCATAGGATGTGTATCCACTATATTAATCATAATAATGACACATGAAATTCATATCCTTCTTCTGTTTCTTCTTAAACCCATTATTGTTGATGAAACTTTTATCAGGATTTTAATTTTCATCTAATTATAGATAATATCAAATGATTTTTCTTAAATTCTTCCACTCATAACATATCAAATCTTTATAATTGTCACCATTATTATTATTCTTGATTAATGATCCTATAAAACAACTTCTCATATAATTGATCTCTATAAAAATTTGAAAAATTGAAAAAGTTTGTTGTTTGATCCTGAATCGCTTGAGGAATATTCATCACCTAATGTTTCATATATTTTTATACCATTGTTCATTTTTTCATTTTTATACGTATAAATATTCCAGTATGAATTTTATTTCTTAACTATTTTATATTCTCCATATTCAGCTTCCATTTCTACTTCATATATAATACGAGTCCCACAGAGATATTTTATTTTAAAATTTATAACCCCTTTATATTTTATGAAGGTATCTAAAATTCCATGTTGCATAGCCAGTAAAACTCTAAGAACATTCAATGAATTAATCCTATTTGAATTTGATGTTTCTAGAGAATAATCATTATTCATAATCTTTTAATTTCTATAATTAAAATTATTAATTATTTGACCTTCAACCGTTTTAATGGATTAAATATTATTTTGTAAAGTATATTTTCTAAGGGAATGCACATTTCTTGTACCCTCATATAAAACTGCTATAGAAATCCACCTTCCATGAGCTACTACACATTTAGAAACATTGTTAAACTCATCAATAACTATTCAACATATTATTGGATTCATTTTATTAAAATCCAGATCGTATATTTCTTTTGTCTAAACATAAATTGAATCTAGTTGATTCTTTATAATTTCATAAGTTTTAGCTACATTAAGATAATACATAATTCCAATATTCATCAAATATATGGTTATTTGTACCTTATAACAAAAATAATTCTCACTATTAAATTAAGGATCTCTAAATATTGAGATGTAATATGCACTTTCTTACATAGTATCCATTTCGAAATATATCTTTGGTCTTAAACCTTTGAAAAATTAATGTTGAAGAGTCACATAATCTTATAAATGTTTTTCTCCTAGATAGTAGATATCTAAAAAATCAAGAGGGGTGAATTAATCTGCTAAAAATTTTAATTATTGAGAACCACCATCTTCGTGGTATGTGAGTTCCAATGTTTTCCCAAATAAAAACATGCATTGGAAATAATAAAATCATTATCAAAAGATATTTAACATAATATATTTATAGTTTTTCAGGGAATAGAAATAACCAAGTCCACTACACAAACACTCTACTCTATGAGTTTACTGACTTTCACTATCTAACATTTTTTTACATGGGATCCTAGTTTTGAAAAGGAAGATATTATTTATTCAAATTGTTTGAGATATTTTAAAAAATATCTCTATTTTAAAGACCAATCCACATTCATAGCACACTCACATACAATGAGTTTGGAGGAAATATAGTTTAATGAACCTTCAAAAAAAAATATCACATTTCTAAGAAGAAACTGATTGAAAATAATGATATTTCTATACAATATATTGATTTTCAAGTATAACATTATATGTTCTTCAATAAAATGTGATTAAATTATAAGCCCAATACTCAAGTGTCATATTATATTTTTCAAAATACATATGTATTTCTTTTATGTTATAAGAGTATTAATATATATTTGGGTTTATGAATATTGTGTATCACGCAGTGACTCACTCAACCTATTTATATCGCATCATATATTTTGAACATATGAATATGAGATAATAAAAGCAGTATCAAGTATAACCTATTTAAAAGTTTATGAGGCATGATCTTAATAGAATTTTTCCATTCCATATAAATATAAAATATTATTATGCAATAGAAATTTCCAAAACCTTCTTCTTCAAATATTTTTATTCATAAATAAATTATACATTATAGAAATATATACTTCGTTAATTAGATGACTAATATATATATATATATATTCATATAATTGTGAAATTAGTTTTCAAGAGATTATTAAAAATTTATATAAGTAAATATGATGATCTCTAGAATGGATTTCTCTTCATAGGTAACTTATTGATTAATTTGGGAGTGGCTTCGTAAGATAAAATAGGTATTTTTCATCAATGATCCCTAAGATATACTAAATTCAATGTTTTATAGAATAATTATTTTTCATAATATAATTATGTGAATGATTGATATTTCATTACATTCACAACATGAATTGGTAAATTATTTGGATATGATCATGTTGTAGATAATATATCTTCATAAGATAATATCATAAATAGTATGAAAATATTTCAAACCTATATTTCGAAAAGATAAAATACATTTCCATTGATTGAAATCTAGACTACGTATATGATAACATCTTTTGTTATCCAAATGGATAATTATATTAAAAATATCTCGCCATATATAATAGAATAAAATCTATACCACATAAGGAAAATTAATTATAATTAAAATATGGATTTATTGAAAAATCAAAACAAATTAAAATTGAGACATGTTGGGAAAAAATAAGTGTGTATAAAATAATATTCAAATTTTACCCCTATGTATAAAATTTGATGGTTTCATTTTGGTTCCATCATGAACATCCACTCCATCAAATCATTCTTAAATGGAATCCATGTGCCTTTAAATACTCTACTTATTATATATGTTTTATGGATCACATAAGGGTTAGTGGAACCAAACGATTTTCTATGGAAAATCACATAAATAACCTTGGACATATTACTCCAGTATAAGAAAATATTTATTGGTGACATGAATACCATGATATATAAATTAAAAATAAATAACATAAATATATTACAATAAAAAAATTAAATAAAATTAAAAAAATACATAATTCTAGTCAAATATCAAGATCATTTGGGTGGAATCAACCACTCGGTATTCAACTCAACTATCCATAATTCATTTTGATTTTTTATTAAATATAATTAAATATTCACAAAAAAATCTAATTAAAAGACTTATTAATATTTTATTACATTTTATCATATTTTATTTAGTCATCCATAAATTACTACTAACATTTATTTTAATTAAAATATTAATTTCAACTAAATTTATTACATAAAAAAATAATACAAATCTTCTTACATTGATGAATAAAATGATTTCCAATTCGAACATATCAGTATGGTTCTAATTTCATAAAATGTACTAAAAAATTATTATGTACATGTCTGGTGTCATAATTTTATTATGTTTTCCACATAATTAATACAACATGTAATAAATGATAATTAAATTTCTAATACAATTTAATGTGATGAGTCATTTTTGTTAAATTATTTTTCACGATTCATATTTTTTAATATTTTGTGGAATTTATTTTGAGCTTAATACATTATCAAGACTAAAAAATTAATTGTATAATAAATTTAATGACTGGAATAACACCTATTAATGAGGTTTAATAGAATAAATAATATTGTTATTATTTCCACATAGATTGTAGGATAGACACAAAGAATATTGTTTTGGTCCCCAAATATTCACAATATATACCTAGGTTCTAATAATTTACTTCCGGATGAAATTGATGAATTAAAAAAAATGTAAAATGGATAGAGAGAATTTTCATCATGTTTTACAATCAATAGCCTCTACACATTAGCTATTATATACTTATAGTGAATTACATCCTTAACTCATCTTGACCTCAACTTCTCTATCTTGAAAAAACATATAATACATATCTTTTTTGAAATATACAGTGATTTTAGATTGAATAAAATATAGATCCCTTCTATGTGAAAATGTAGTGATTTTAATGCAAAGTCCATATATTAATTACATAATGGGGCAGAGTCTACACAGGTCTCCTATGGAATTCAAAAAGGATAAAGAATTTGTACAATAAGATTACATGATGTGTAACCATTTATTATGTGAAAAAATTCTTATCAATAATGAATGGGTACACATATATGATCTTCGTTAATTTTTAAATACTCTTGATTTTGTGGGTGAGAAATATAGAGGAAGAGTAATAGATTTCCTTTGAGGATAAAGAAATAATAAAACGTAAAATAAATATGAATACATAAATGGATAACGATTGAAAATAAAATAAATAATTATATATTTAATAGTGACACTATCATACAATATTTTGTTTCTTGATGTAGTGTATGATCTAATAAATGATGATCCAAACTCATCAATTTTAAGATTAATTAGATAATTATAAAATTCAAAAATTCATTTCTAACAAAAATAATGAAATTTTTGTAATTTATATTTGAAAATAAGTTACCTATAACCAAATGTAGGTCATTTAAATTTAATGTTTCAATTTCTATAAATATTTTTGAAGAAATAATACATAAACCATGAGATAATTCATTAATGATGATGTATATTGTATAAAACACTTTTCATTAATAATTAATTGATTCTAGAGGATCCAAATTTAGAGTACCTCTACATGTGATCTTGTGATCTATAAGAAATATATATGGATTACAAGTTAAAAGTGTTGTAGTTTGATCATCTTGGGGTTTTTATATTTATCACATCCATGATTTCATTGGCTTGAATAATAATCATTTCAATATTGTCCTTGATATGATATAGGGGGATGGATAATCACTAGAATATTTTTTAATGTTGATATAGATCTCTATATTTCATTGAGTAAAAAGATTCTCTATTTAAATTTATCTAGATAAACATCTACACTATAACTGTAGTTTTCTATTTATGAAGTTCATTTTTGGTTCGAATATTTGTTTAATTTCTTGATATATATTAAATAACATAATAAACCTCAGATAAATCCTTTTGAAAACCCCTTTTTTATGGTAAATGAATCATTATTCATTTATTTTGAGTTTTTATAATTTTTGGGTTATGTTTTTGCTGGTTTTGAGAGGTTTTGTCGTGTTTTATTGTTTTTTATAGAGGTTTTTTGTTCAATGCATGTTTTTGTATAAATATTGAACCATCAATAGGAAACCATGTTTGAGAAGATAGAGTTAACCAATTAGGAATGCTATTGGGGCATGTTTTGTTCAAAATAAGAAGATTACTTGGTGATACTGTGCTTCTTGAAATAATGTATAAAATACAGTTTGGACACTATTTTTCAAATTGTGTGAGCCAACCAGGTGGGGTATGGCTTCAAGATAGTATCACTATAAGGTTGGCGCATAGTTTCTGAAACTGTGTAGACTAAACTATGAGATGTTCTGATATACCTTATTAAAAAGGGGTTATAATCCCAATTAACACATTAAAGCATTGTTTTCCTCTAGTATTTCTATAAATGAATTCTATTTTATTCTAAGTAATTAGATATGATACCCTTCGATCCATACACAATCCTTACTTATATCATAGTGTGCTGGAGGCCTAAATGTTTCGTTAAGTGATGAATCCTTTTCATTATTCAGAGATATAAGGTTTAAATCTCTCACATAACCATATATATATAATTTCATGGATATATATATATTTGTGTTATCAATGGTCTTATGAATAAATCATTTTGGATCTATTAATGATAGCATGAGTTTTGATCGGATCTAGAAGCCTCATTATACCAGACATCATTTTCACCAACGTTTTGGATGTAGTAGTCTCCTTTTTCAACTCCACGTGATTATAAAAAGATGAAAATGTTTAAAATTGAAACATTTTCAGGCAATTACTGTTTAAATAATTAGGTAATTTGATTGAATGTCTCGTTCTGGTTGTTGTTTTTGAAGTCATGGAAATTATATGGATGTTTGGAAAACACAATTTGTTGAAATTTTTAAATTAATTATTATAAAATTATGATTTGGATTTGGTACATATATAGTTTTTTAATGTATATTAAATAATGAAATGCATTTTTTGAATGTATTGGCATGGTTATTTGACAAACATTATTGGTGTGAGTTTCTTTTCATTATGCATGACCATGTCGAATAGGCATGTTCCATTATGTAAAATGGTATTGGTTACCTTGTGATGGAATGATATATTGATGAGATACTAGTCAAAAGTGTGGATCTATCACATAGGAATGTCAGGTTTCTATTGAGACGTTATTATGGGTGTTCAAAATGACATTTAATGGATTCAATACAATTAAAATACTTTTTGATGACATTTTTTTACAATGTACATTTGTTTCTAAATTGTGATAATAATTATTTTCCTATTTTCACTATATAGGATGTAATTTGTCAAATCCTAATATGTTTAGAATAACCACCATCTTTGAAATGGTTGTGCGTTTGCGTATTTTATTTATCCAGACACACGTAGTGGCAAGGAATATCATCTCTTCAATGATGCTTTAAGTTTCTGTGGAAAGGTGTGTTGGGTGTGATCTTGGATTAGGTTGGGAGTTATGGGTTATTGTAACTATAATATTTTGATATATGTATTCTTTTTTCTAAAATGGAGTATATATTTTGGTTTCCATTTTATCCTCTGACATGGATGTGATTTTGTTACTTTTGAGTTTTATTTTGTACCCATGCATCATGTAATGGTATTTGGGTTTATTATTTTGTAGTTTGGTTGGTTATTCTTTCAAAAGAGAAAATAATCCAAATAATATTATAATAACATTGGAATTTATTTCTAACCTATGTTTTCATTGGGTTGTCACCTATGTCCAAGTTTTAACACCCCAAAATTCTGAGAAAATAACATTGAATTCAATAAAAATTCTGAGAATCAACACAAAATAAAAACATCCCAGGAAATATATTTCATTAAATGTAATATATTTGATAGCATTTGGAAAAAGCTACTAAAATTCTCAATGAACCACATTGTAGAATACTTTTATAACATAGCCATTAAATTAGTGGGTATGATTCTATATAAGTCAATTATGAAAAATATTTTTTTACACACCTATATTTATTACTTGGTGATTATAAATAGAAATTAGAACCATTATATTGAAAACAATATGTCTTCTAAAACCCACTATTTTGTTAAAATATGGATTATTCACACTTTTTCACATAATGTAAAATTAAATTTTCATATTTTTCAATTTTATTTTTTGAAATGAACATAATTTTTAAAATTATAATATAAAAATAGGGTATTTTTATAATTTTTTGGATTCTTCAGAAAAGATTCATTTTTTTATGAGTTGTGAAAAATAGGGCATTATGGAAAAAAAATCACTTTCATTTAAATAATTAATAAGGATAAATTATATTTTGAAATGGTTTTAAAGAAAAATTAGTCAAATTTATTATAATTAATTAAATTTTCAGAAAAGGAATAATTTTTATATTTAATTTTGATATAAAAACTTTTCAAAATATTGAACATTTTCTCTTTATAAACTATATTTATTACAAATTTTTGGTGATTAATTTCAAAAAAATATCTACAAATGTGAATGGAATTTTTCAAAATTTATTCCATATTTTTAATCTCAATAATTTATATTATCAAATATGTTCAACTTATTTTTAGATAATAATGCATATAATAAATATTAAAAATTATTTATCATTCTTAATTTAAAAATGGTTTTACTATGGTGTTAAACCAAGAATATTGTGATTAAAATGACCTACTATTTTCCACACACACATTGGATGGAAATATTTCATCACGTATCACATTGTGATCTAATTTTATGAGTTTTTTTAATAATTTTCTATGAATGTTTCATATATAATATGTTATGTATGTAAAAATATGAAAAATAAACCTACCATGATTTTGATATCTATAATGCTCTAGGATAGGGAAAAATAAACAATATTTAGTTTTAGTTGTTATTTTTAATGACAAATTAATTTTCTTATCATTATAATTTATTTATATTTATTGGGATAAAATAATTAATTTAAATTCTTAAGAAACAAAAAATATATTATTATTTATCTAATAAGAAAATAAAAAATTGATATTATAAATATTATAGGTAATGTAAATGGAATGAATTATTTTATTCCATTATATTTTTAGATAAATATATCATTTTATAAATGTTTCATCATAATATATTCTAATTGTATCATTTTCTTAATATCTTTTTAAAGTCACAATAAATAACTATTGTCAAAATGTTCACTAATGTTATTTTATGAAAAATGATATTTTATTTAATGATTTAAAATTATATATATATATATATATATTATATTCTAAAATTGATTTTAAATTTTATGAAATACCAAATTCCATCCATTAATTTCTAATTTTTTTTATCACTATATTTACCACAAAATATTAAAAACTTTTTTAGATCTATTATGTTTAAAATGATATTTTTTCATGTTACATGGACATTTTTAAAAATCATTTTTTAAAATATTTTTTATTTTTATTTTTTAAAATATATTTAATATGTTAAATCATTAGTTACAAATTTTCTAATATTTACAATGTTATTATATTCATAAAGGATAAATTAATTAGGTTAAAAAGACAAGTTATTGTAGCGAAAACCAAAAATGGTAAATGTAAGGAAACCTTGAAGCTAAAGAAAAACATGTATAAAAATGTGTTTTTTGAGTGGTGGAGGTGTGGATCGACCATATCATCCCCAAAATACATTAATTATAATCTCATTATCTACTTAGTATTATTTTGTAATCCAATTATTGAAAAGTTTTTTGGAATTTAAAGAAATGTCACTTTTTAATTCTAAAATACCACTCAATCTGCCCCCTTCATTACACTGATCAATCCATTTGGAACATAAAAAACCAAACCATATGACAAAACCATTTTGATATCCTCAAATTGAAATCATTAATAAGTAATTAAATCCAATCTAGGTTGGATTTGGAACAAACCTATGCATGTTACCCGAAAAGGATGTATCTTTCTTCAACAAGCATTTTCGTATTATTTAATCCTCCACCACCACCAATTACTATTAAAAAATTGTGATATAATAAAATGTGTATTCAATATAATAATATTTTATTATATTAATAAAATTATCTTCAAAGATCACCACTTCCTTAAAATGATTTATGAAATAATCATGCGTGTATACATCATACTACCACCTCACATAAAAATTTCATTCATTTTTTAATTTCCCACATTCATGGTTGGGAATAATGATGGATATATTATATATATATATTATATATACAGCATAACTAAACCTATGGTTTCATTATATCTTATTTACCATTTTTAGTTTCAATTTTTTGGGGATACAATAATGTCATTTATGTGAATTAAGGATTACCGCCTCACGAGGTGATGTGATTTATTTTTCATTAACACATTACATTGAATATTATAATGGAAATATTAATCATGCTATGTTATAAAAATGATATTTCAATGATATTAATGGATTATTTATCATTATTAAAATGTAATATATCATTTTTTACTTATACTAAATATTGTTAACATTGCTTGTGTATATGTGGACTACCGCATTCACAAAGTGATGTCACTCTATTTTCAGAACCATGCCACATAGACGATATATATTTTTATATATAAACACATAATATTTTATTTTTTATATTATGATCATTTTGAAATGAAAAAATATTACTTACCTCTTTTCCATAATTATCACTGTAAAATGTAAATGTTATTCAAGTTTATGTGTGACCTACTTTCTCCATGATCGTAATGTACTTCATTTCTAAAAACCATCCTTCGTGATTTCGTATAAAAGAAAAATTTATGTATTAATATTATCTATCAGAATGGCTCAAAGGCCTTCATTTTTTATTATTTTAGATAATCCATCATTCAAGGGATGAGTAGGAACCCTAAATAGGCTCGCAGGCTCAGAGCCAGTTACATGACCCATAGGTCTTAGAGGAAATCACCCAGATGAGACAATGTGGAACTGCTGCCCCCTAGCATGTTTCATGACATCAGAAGTCCACCTTTGTAGTGCTAGTCGGCTAGTTTTCCTATGAAAATCTGAACAGGCCTGGTACCGATGGCAAATCCTTACCCTATCATCCTTCCAATTTTGGTTTTCTTTGCTCTAGTGAATGTGCATGCCCTGAACCCTCCTCTGAAGCCTTGTCCAATGTAGTCTAACTGGTACATCTGCATTCATGTGGCCCGAAGGCATTGGGGTGACCCAAAGGCCTTAAGGTGGCCCGAAGGCCTTGATAATCAACTAGCCTGAAGGCCGTGGTTGGCCCGAAATCTATACAGGACCTAAGGACCAAACTGGTGGCTCAAAGGCCCATATGGATGAATAGTTCTGGCTGCTACAGTATCGGACAGTGCCTGCTACATTACCTGGTATAGTACCATACTGTATCTGCTACAGTACCCACTACAGTACCGATCAATATCTTCATAGTCTCCATACAGAACATTCAGGATAAATATAGAAAGAGAAATCATGTAAACTAACACCTAAAAAATAAAAATAATGAAGGATTATTAATGAGTAGGTGAAAAGTTGTTATAAAAGAATAAAATATATTATTATAAATATTTATTTTTTTATACTATAGGTTATGGGAATTTTTAAGGACCACTATATTATTGTTTCAAAAACCATCATCCAAACGGAAGCATGAGTTAAATGTAATCAACTCAATTTCACTACGTTGTGGAATATTCTATTATTGTGAACATATTATATTTTATACTATAAAATTAATACCCTTTTGACATGTAATATCATCATTAATTAATACATCATGGAATTTTATGCCTCAATTTGTAATATGTCATCCAATTTAATTCTTAATGAAAACATACAAGACTTACAAGATATTGTACATTATTACTTTATATTGTGATCATTAACTTTCTCTAGAAACAAAAAATTTCTTATAATCATTTTCAACATACATTAAATAATTATAAAATATTAATATTCTTGTATAATGTATATGATTAATTCTTAAACTATATTCAATTTTTACATATGGTTCTTAATTTAATAATTATTTGATTAACTACGGAAATATTGATAAATATGTATATGATACCCAATATGGATATATGATGATAAAGAACATTGTTCATTTATTAAATCTAATATTATATATTTTAGGATCCATTTGGAATTAGAGTCACTTGTGAGGACCAGTTATAGATAGCACCTCAATTAATCGACATGTGTTAAGAGACAAACTAGTTGACCAAATTAGATGGTTTTTTACATAGTAGTTTTAATCCAGCTAAAGATATAGCTTCATGGAAGAGTTATCATGTGGGTGAGACGTGAAATAGTATAATTAAAAATTTCCTCCATTGATAATTTTTTTTATTAAAATCCATGAGATTTTATTTATGATGTTATCTATGTATTCATTTTATTCTTACCTATTGAAAAAATTTCATATGTTTCCCATTATTTAACTTTCTATATTAATTATTATTTATTATATCATGATTTAAATGTATTTTAAATGGAATTTGTTTTTTGTTTTTTTACAAATTTCATATTCCTTATTTTTTCTTGAAAATCAGGTTATTAAAATCTCATCTATATTTAGTAATCTTCCCTACCATATTCATTATTCTTATTGATTCGTGATATATTCTACTATGCATAACCCTTATTAAGGATTTTATCTCACCTATTATCTATGTCCATTCTCATATTATATAAAAAAGATATAATTGAATGATTTTTCTTGGATTCATTTAATTTACATTTTTTCATTTCATTTTTTATTTTCAATTAAACTTTTAAAATGGATTTCATATATGTATTTTGATTTCAGAAACTTTTAAAAAGATTCGACCTTCAGGATTTGGATTTTTTATCTATGTCACTATAATAATGAATAAAATGACTGTAGATAACTCTGGTCTGGGTTTCTACAGATGGAATTAGTGGATGTTTATTCATAATCTTGGGAACTATACATTAGAATAAATACATTAGGGATCAGAACACTATGATAGAAATTGAATATAGGTATAGAGGAATCACATTATTCATCGGTAAGTTCGAGATTATATGGTATTTCTGTGTAATACATCCTTTTATGGATACTATATGTGGAAATGGTAATGGAATAGATGTACACTCGGGTAATACCTCCAAAAATGGTGAATTAGTAATAAATTGATTTTAACATGGTGTGTGAAGAAATACTTATTGTGCACTTAGTATAACACTCGCGAGGGTATTCATATAATAATTTACATGTTATTTACAAACCATTATAATGATTTTAAATTGGAGATATGCCCTAATAAACCATGTTTAAGCATATGAGAGTTTATAAGAATACATTTTAATATTTTTTCTAATTATTTCACTAGTATTAGGATTACACAAAATATTTCATAATGATATGATATTATATAGTATATCAAATTATTTATAAATGGAACCTTGAAGAAGGAATGTGAACTAAATCAATTCATGTGATCCATAAAAAAATAGTGATCATTTATTTGATGAGATTAATCTTATATTTCTTATTGATGTAGTCTCCCAAACATTCTCATCATATGAGGACATAGTATCCTATTCTAATAAAATAATGATAGAATTAGATAACTATTGTTTTATGGAAGAAAAATATGATAATAAGTGGATGATATTGAAAAAGTAAAATAAATTGTAGAAGGGAATTATGTATCTTCCTAAATATGATAATTCTGGATAAAAAAACTAAGGTAATTCCCTAAAAGGAATGGGAGTTTTCTATAAGTGTAGATTAAAATGACACCACGCTGGTAATTTAAGGTGTAAGAAAAAGTTTCCAATGATAAATGATTAAACTTTTAGGATATGGGGCACCATAAAAATAAATTTCTCAAGCATCAACATAATATACCTCAAAAGAGGCGAATGTATTTTTTCAAAATTTATAATATTACAAAAAACTAAGTAGAATGACTAATTTAAATATTATTGGATTCTTGAATTATTTCATTGGATTATTTTAACAATTTTATCATAGTTATAAGAATTATTAAATTTTTAAGGATTATATTTTAGAACTTTTATATTAAGGATTTAAATGCATACGATAAACTCATATGATGAAGAAGAAAAATGATTTAGTGCTATTTTTAAGTTCTTGTAAAACTCACGACTGAGGGAAAGATAACACTTAATACATTTTTTCTTTTGTGATAATGATTTTGGGATAATGATTTGATTGATATGAATAATGAAAATTGGATATTACCAACTACCATGTGACTAATTAATGATTGGATTTAAATTTAGTTAATATTGTCATTGATGGAGTTTACTATATCATTGGATTAATGGAATATATTCTAAGATCGCCTTTTTACATAAAGAATAAGAATTAAATATTTATTAGAAAAGTTTAAATTAAATTTCAGGTTATTAAAATGTTTTCCAGAAAATACATGATGATGGAATTAGAATGTATTTCTTGTAATTATTAAAAGATAATAAATAGTTTTTGGTGTATTGATTATATTTTAATTTTGAAAAATCTATGATCATTTTTATAATGTTTTGCATCTTAGTATTTGGAAATGTTCGTAAGGATAACAATTTATGAAATGGATTATGTTGAACTATGGATGTGGTTGTACATATTAATTTATTACATATCCAAATGTAGATTTGTGGATATTATCTAATTTGGGAAAATCATATTGGTATTTTAAAATAGATAGAGAATGATGAAAATAATTGTAACACGTTTCAGGTTTTTATGATCTATTAAAAGTTACTTTTAGTGCATTAGGCATAAAAATAATTTTTTTATTTTTATTTCATTTTGTAATTGTTGAATTTTAAATTGATCAAATTATATCCATAGGATGAAATTGTTTTTATGAAATACAATGGTATCATAATAGAATATTAATTTATATTTTTATACAGTAAAATAATTCTACAAATTAAGACATAGATCTTGAATGAAAACTTTTACCATATTACCATCACATCCAATGAATCAAGTGGTATTTTATATAATCACAATTTATGGTTTTTAGGTCCTTATCATTCTATTTACAATTCAATTTCAAATGAACAATGACCTTTTTCAAACTCAACCATTATTTATGTTTTTCTTCCAAGTCAATATCTTCACATGCCTTCAATTTTATAAAATTTTGAAACCTTTTTATGTCTTATTACATATGAAATATTAATTTCCTTTTTTAAATTATCAATATTTTTTTATTAAATATTTTTACAATGTGGAATTTCAAAAAAATAATTTTCAATTATAAAAATGTTGATAATAGAGATCATGTTTATGTTTTGAGGGAACAATGTCATTAAGGTGGAAAGAATGTTACACCAAAAAATTATAAAATAATGAAATTTTATTACATATAATATGTTTGAAAGAAAAATGATCTTAAAAAAACTATTAAACATATTTCATTACATTTAATCTCTTCAATACCTTTAGAAATACACAACCCCGAGTCTGAATAAACCGTAATATAGAATGTCATTATAACCTTATATTTAAATTAAATGGTATAAATATAAGAACTGAAAAATAATTCATGTATATTTTATACACCAATATTTATTTTATATTTATTAGAAATAAATATTAGATCTACTTAAAAAAATTAATTTTTCTAAAAATTGTATTTTTCTAAAAGATAAATTAAAATGCTTTGTGAACATAATATAAAATTAATTTTTTCAAATATTATAATATTTATTAATTAGAATAGACTTAATTTTTGAAACTATATTATCGAAACTATCATTGGATTATTTTTTGGGATTTTTTTTAAAAATTTCATGTTTAGATGCATAGTAAAAAATTCTGAAATTTGACTAAAAATATCCTTTCCATTTTAATGATTTATATTATAGTTTTTTTATCAAATTGATATTAATTTAAAACTGGTTCCATTTTATATTAAATAATTAAATTTTGGTTAGTGGAATTACTTTTGAATTGAATTATTATAAAAAAAACAGTGTATGATTTTGAACATTCTCTCTTTAAAACCCCTCATTCTCATGGCTTCAACAAGGTTGATTTTAATTTATAATTTTTAAACAAATGTGAATAAAATATTTCAAATTAAATTTAATATTTGGAATCAAAATAATTTTTTTATATAATAAGGACATATTAATTGTTAATAATTATGAACAGTAAAAATATTAATATTTATTCACCATGTTTCAGGTAAAAATGTTCTTATCAAGGGTTAATATTTTTAGATAAGGGATACAATGGCATAAAAAATTTTCAAACATCCATTGGATTTCCATATTTTGATCCTTATCAACATTGAATATACTTGTATCATATTTACGGAAAAAATCAATGAAATTAGCATGTATAATAAGTTTCATAAAGAAAAATTAAATAAAAAAACCTTTTTTCTTTTAATATCAAATAATCATTTTAATACTGAAAAAATAAAAAAACGGTCGCCTATAAATATGATTTTAAATGATAAATGTTATTTTTTATGATAATTTATTTTATTTTTTAGTGATGTTTTAATTAATTTAAATGATTATGAAACAAAATTTTAGTAAAAATGTAGTTAATAGAAAAAAATGACACTAATAATATTAAAATTAATGTAAATTGTTTTAATTTTTGTGTTCAATAATTTTTTATATAAACAAATCATGTTATTCATGTGTGAAAATAAAAAACTCTGAATCCATAATTTTTTTTAGAATTTCTTTAATTCTAATTAAATGAATAAATTAAAATTTTACATTGATATTATTTTATACAAATGGATATTTAATAAAGTGATTTAAAATGAATAACATATTATATTCTTAAATATGGTTTTTAAATGATTAAAAATAACAATTATGGTCCATCAATGGTCCAATTTTTCTTTTATAATAACTATATTGACCCCAAAAATAGTAAAAAAAGTTTGCTATTAAGGTTAAAACGATGTTTTCAAATTTTAGATGCACTTCTATTCGAAAATATTTAACAAACATTAAATTTTTATCTGATAAATTGGATTTTATATTAATAATGAATGGGATATAAATTCTAAAATATTTCAAGATTTATTTTATGTTTAATAAGTAAATTAACTATTGTAAAAATACTAGTTCCTGTAGTGAAAAAAATTGTAAAGTTGAAGAAACATGAAAGTAAATGGAAAACATGTTTAAAAAATGGAATTTTGTGGGTTGAAGGTGTTTCTGAGACATTTAGTCTTACAAATGATTTTATTAAAAAAATTGATACACTAAGGTTGGAGTGACATACAAATATTGAATAAATTTTTTAATTTAAAAAAATTAAACTCCTCATCATTTATAAAATGGTACCCACTCCCCTCAATTATTCAAACCTCTAAATACAATTAGCTCTACCATAGCCTATCCAAATAAAATCCCAACTTCCATACTTTAGTCACAGAAGAATTATCATTATTTTTTATATAAGGGAACGACCTTAAACATTAAATATTATTTAGTCTTTGAAATAGAAATCACAATTGAGGATCTATTTACTTTAGTGTTTTAATTAATCAGTTCATAATTCATCCATAACATTCAAAATTCATTCAAATTGGATTTTATCTTAACATTATCCACTTTTTCCAATATAAAACTTTTTTAAATAAAACATGTATTTTTTTATATTCTATCATAAAATAAATATTTACTTCCTTATTTCACATAAACATTATTATACCTGATGGAAAACATTTTAAAACCTGGGATGATAAAAAAATATCATTAAGGATCATATGAAATAAAATTGATAGTCCAGAGAGAAAATGAGAAGAAATTAAAATCCTTTTTGTGAAAACTCCTTTATCATGCATATAAATATCATGAATGATCCTTATGACATAATTATAATATCACTATTATATTAATCCATAAAAATTGAATAAACATAGGGTAATATTTTATATCTGAAGAACCCCATGCATTGGTGTGATATAATAGATCTCAACCGATATATATTGTGCTATAATGGGGATCAACTATAAACATCTTGAGTTATAATGGGGATAAACCGATCATATCAACAACTATAATGGATTACACCCACAATAAATAATTTCCTTGGAACATATCTTGAATAAAACCATTGAAAATTCTTTCAAACACATGATAAAAACACTTTTAGATATCAAAATACCCTAATCTGTAAAAAAAATCAAATATAAAAACCATGAATATAATAATGAAATAATTTTCATCAAATATAAATATAAATAAAAAATTAAATTAATAAATTTTCATGAATTTTTTAAGAACCACTCATTCCCTATATGTTAAAAAACATTCCCTTTCACATTTGTGAAATGAGTTGAAAAGGGAACTTTGAAACAAGGATTTTAAAATGAATGTCTGTTACCCTGAGTCAGATTCATATCATCCAATTTTTATCATCATGAATAATAATATTAGGTTGATTATTTAATTTATTTGAGAATATATAAATATTTAATATTACATTTATATTACTTATTGTGATTTTATCGTAATTAATTAATTATTTAAGTTAATGTTGTACGTTTTGTTGATATTTGGTACTTCAGCTTGAAATAACTTTAGTATGATGTCAAAAATAGAAATGTGAATTAATCCATCATATCCAAAATAATATGCAGGACATAATAATAAATTTTTTACATAAATTAAAAATTTAAATACATCAATTACATATGGACGTGAAATATGAACTACATTATAAACATGGAAATGGTAACTCATACATAGACATAAGAATTGTTTTCATTTATCTATGATCATTATAAAAAGAAGGTAAGAATTATTTTAACTTAATATAATTACAATAATATAATTTTTGTCATATTAATAATTTAAATATTATTATATTTGTCATCAATGTGATGCATGGATGATGAATGAATCACATCGCGTCATGGAGGCTATAGTTCACACGTACCCATGAACGTCATTATAATTATTATATTAATGGGAAGGTAAGAAAATAGATGATATATTATAATTTTATAATTTTAAATACCTCTTGAATATAATATAAAAATGTCTTCCATCTTTATAACCTGTCCTAAGAAACAGCGACGAAAAATGAATTTTAATGGGTCTTTAGGTGGTATTTCTTCATTTCACATTTGATGGAATTAGAGATGTAATTTTGTTATGATATTGAAACTATAAAATATAAATATATTTATGAGAATATAGTTATTATTTAATCATCTTGAGATATTATTTTAAGGATGTTTAATAAGAAATAAAACAAAATAAAACATTATCAAAATAATACATCTTCTTCGGATGATCAAATTTTTTTAAAATATAAAGATCACTATTGTTGGTGTTATGCCTAAAATATGTCTATAATATTGTTGGTAGGGGTAATATTAATGAATTTGGGCAGATATTGGTAGATCCAAATAGGTTTTTAAGTGTGATAAAGAGAGAAGAAGAGTTTCTCTTTTAAAAGAGAATGAAGAGTCCCTCTTGGGATTCTACAAAATATTAATTTATTATAAATTAAATTTATATTAAAAAATGGATCAAATGTGATTAATTTAGATTATTTTATTATTATGGGTATAAATCCATTTATAAAATGAAAATTGGATATATTTTTTATTATTTTTTGATATTTGTTCTTTTGTTTGAACCCTTATTTGACTGTTTTATCACATATAATGATATCATGTAATTTAATCATTGAGTGTTAATATAATTACTATAAACATCAAAACATACAATATACGATTAATTTAAGATATTTTATTCCTTATCCAAATGATTTGTCAAAATATTATATTTTTATAAATTTTATACTATTTAATAAAATATTTTAAAATTTATAATATAGTTAATGTCAATTTACCCATTATTCAATTCATTTCAAAAAAAATATAATGAAAATATGATATAATTGAAGAAATTTCTATGAAACATAAATAAAATGTAAACTTCTTCTAGAAAAGTCCCAGATCATATTAATTATATTAAATTATAATTAGTTCATTTTTTTAATATAAGATATTTAAGGATGAATACAATTTTCTTTTGTGGACATAATTATAATGGTATAGATAAACATTATAGATTAATATGATCATTTATTTTGGGTTAATTATTGTATTATAAATATTTGAATGAAAAATTAGAGGTATAAGAAAACTGTGAGATTAGATAAATAATTATTATTTTTGAGAATCTTATCAAAATTGTATATTTTTAAAATCTCATAACAACATGATATATTTGAAAAACATTCTCCATAACATAACTAAAATTATAAAGGTATATAGATAATTTAGGGTGGATTTTATTTATATTAAATAGTCATTATGTTAATATATGTAAAATCATTTATATGACATTCCCCTTATTTAAATAATTATTATATCATCACTGTGTAAGCCCTTAAGGTAATTATTTATACTATATAAACTAAAAATAAAATACCATGTTAAAAATAGAAATTTTATATTTCAAAATAAAATTTATAGTCTGTCATTTACTCTATATAATCATATATTACCAATATTTCAATTGTTGAAAACAAAAAAGTGAAGCAATTGACTTTTATTTGAATTAAATAATATAAATGTATTAAATTCATATAAGTGGCTATTCGAGCTTAAAAAATAGGCACAAGGATAAATTTGGTAGACGTTCACTCATGAAACATAATTTGGAAATGTTTTCAAGAAATTTTATAACATTTTATATATTACTTTTTCACTTAATTACACGATTTACCTTCTAACCATGTCAAAAAATTACCAATATTACTACTCATTTTGTGAAAAAAATATCTAAATGATATATTTACTAAAATGTTGCCTTTGGGTTACAAATATAGAATATATTTTTAAAAATTAAAAACAAGTAACTGGATAAAATTAAATTATAATTCAACCCATTGACAGGTCGAGAGAACAAGTTTTTAATGTAAAAACATTAATAATGTCACAAAGTTTTAATATCCATTTTCATTGTAAAATTGAATATAATGACATAAACTAGATTAAATGATATAATATTTATCTAATTATACATTAAAAAATTAAAAATATAATTTATCATTATAAATTATTTACAAGAAAAAAGATATTTTAAATAAAAAATGAAATATTTTGCCACTATTCATTAAAACATGACACTTAACAGAAATATATTATAAATTTATATAAAATATATTTTGATATTTTCCATTCAAAAATATGTTTATTTTGTTTAATATAATTTAAACAAGTGAAAAAACTAGATTAAAACAAATGCTTCATCTAATGTTGGAAATATTTCATGTTTAGAAAAAGACTTCATTGGTACATAAAATTTGATTTGTTCTTATATAATTTATAGAATATATATAATAAAAAAAATTAAACACTATATTTAATAATATATATATATATCATTAACATAATCCAATAAGCTTGATTTGTTCATTTATTGGTATAAAACACACCTGTGCACATTCAAATAATTCTTTAGAAAAACATTCCATTTTATTTGAAAAGGGGTTTATATTCATTTATAATTAATTGTGTAAATAATTTTTTATATATAAATGTATATACCATATTTTAATAATTTATTTAATACCATTAATACCATCCATTCAAACATATAGGTTATAATAATTACATTTAAATAACTAATATTTAAGTTTTCATTTATTCTCAATGTGCAATATAATTAATGGTATTGACCATAGTTTCTCAATCATAAAATATTGGTATGTGATAATAAATTCATCCTAGGATGGATTTAGTAAATCCTAGTGATTTTACCCAAAGAAAGTATTATGTTCTTCAATATGTGTTTTTAATTTATTTCTTCACCCACCTCCCTCAATTATTATTTTTCCATATTAATATATTAACCTCAATATATTCAATATATGCATATGTTTTCATGTTATGGTAAATACATAAAACCATATCCACTTCCATCATGTACTTTACAGTATCATCGTTCATGTACACATAAGACTACCACCCCAAGAACTGAAGACATTCATTTTTCTATTTCTACATTTCACGGCTAGGTATGATGATAGATCCAATGTGAATATATGAAATATATAAATATTATAAATACCGATTCATTATATCATATTTAATTTTTTTACATTCATATCTTATTGGATATGATAATGTCACTTCTGTGTACAGTGGACAGTCGCCTGAGGATGTGATGTAATTCAATTTTTTAGCAATTATTTAAATAGAAGATGATTTGGAAAAATTTATTTAATATATGTGATACAAATGAAATATTTATCACATTACTCGAATATATATAATTATTAAAATATGACCTATAATTTTATTCTTATACTGAAAAATGATAATGCCTCTCATATACGTGTCGACTACCACCTTCACAAAGTGAGGTGACACTATTTTTTTCACCACACAACATGGCTAATAAATATATTTATTTTTATTAAAATTTATTTTTATTAAATATATTATTATCAATATATAAGGAGATAATATTACATAAATACGCTTCATAATAATCATTGAAAAATCAAAATGTCACTAATGCATACATACAACCTAAAGTATCCCTGATACTGATGTAAATCATTTTTCTAAACCATCATTATTGACTAGTCTTACAATTATAATTGATGTATAAATATGATAATTTTTTGATAAATAATATTTTAGATAATATGAAACTATATAATATCCACAATAACTACTATTATCATAATAAATAATGAATGGGGAAACAAGGTGATTAAAACCTGAAGTAATGATGATAATGAACATTTATTGATGAACATGTAATAAGATGTTAATAAAAGATTATATATGATATTACAAATATTAATATGGTTATATAATATGTTATTAAATATTTTAAAAACCACTATACATGATGTAAAAGAATATTCAACCAAACCGAAGAATAATGTATATGTAATCTTCTCAATTTCCATTCATTATGCCATATTCTATTTTTGTTTTCATGATCTCTATTATTTTATTTAAATTCTAACCCAATGAAATATCATATGATAATGAATTCATAAATCATTGTCTTTTATGTATCAGTTTTAATTATATCTTCCAAGGGTATTGATTTGAATATTATCATGTGGCAAAATTTATTATCCAATCTAACTTTTTTTTGTGATTGTTAATTTTCCCTTGAAAATATCATATTATTATGATCTTTTGTATTCATTTCAATTATATTATAATATATTTAAATATTTATATATATATATATATAAGATATTATTATAACCTAAAATGTATACCATTTATTTATATATTGTTAGCATTGATAGTTATTTGATTAGCTGGGTAAATATTGAGAAATCGATATCCTTTATGGAATAAAATTACTTGATAACATGTAATATTTTCACATACATGACTTATTTTAAATGTATTTTTATTTAATTTCAATTCTTTATTTTTTCGGGGTTTTCGTATTCATTTTTTGAGGATGGAGTGATTTGTCAATATTTGAGCCAAACTGTGAGCCCATTTCCAGTTTCAAATACAATTTTTTTGATAACATAATCATTTTTCAACATTTATCACCCATTCCACTTCCAAATTGGCATCCCATGACCTATTAAAACCACTTGATCCATTTGGACAACTTTATAACTCATTATCGTTTTGTATTTTAGTGATTTAATTAGGCATTGGGCCAACCGAAAAGAACATTTCATGTTTTAACTTTTATTCAATCTTTAACATCTTATCAATTTTTTACTCATTTTCAAGTGTTCCACCTATCCTTGATCACATTGAACCATGGAGCACCCCCCCCCCCATTTTCATTTATCCCTCTTTGGAGCTCATCATTATCACATATTAGGGAAAACATTCTCAATCTTTCTCAAATCGTCCAAATTTAGAAAGGTAATTTGTTTCCTTCATAACACATTAATTTTTCAAACTTTTTCTCCCATTTAAGTTCCTACATGACCTCCTTAGACTTATTTGAAACTCAATTTAGTTTTTTCTATTTATAGATACACATACTAGTTTTTTGTGGATATTTTTTAAAAATGTTCAATTAAGTGAGTTTCCTCTCATGTTCCTCCCAATGTCCTAGGGTTTCATCAACTTTTCATGATGTTCTTAATGTCCAGAATGTAGGGATAGAATATAGAGTTTTGTCTTGGGTATATTGGTCTAATATTGTTGTTTTAGATTTTATTGAACTCCATTGTGGTGTGTCGGTGGTGCCGGTGAGCATTCACAGAATTATTTAATGTTTTGACACTTTTGGTCGGTGGTTCGATGTGTAAGCACTAATAGATGAGTTAGCCTTTCTTGATTTATATTTTTAGCATAATATTCTTTCATTTTTTATTACTAAAAAAAAATTTTTCATGGTATTTGTTATGAAATTGATTTTTATGTGACAATTTTATGTGAAAATGGGTATTTTACACGTCCATTCAAGGTCATACTGGTTATTGCTGTTTTATAACTCATTTAATTGTTTTATTAAAATGAGTTAGTTCTTACAATTATATTTTGGTTTTAAATTTGTGTTAATTTTTTTTAAATGAGCTATTTTAAATATATTTTATTTTCAAAGCCTGGTAGTATAAATTCAAGCTATTTTATGAAATCATTTCATTGTTTATTGAGTTGTGTAATTGGTGAAAAGCATGTGTAGCTACTTTTTTGAGTGTGTTTGGCTCGAAATGGAGTTTTAATTTGAAAATGGAATTTGTTAACATGTGGAAATTGTTTGAGCACAAAGGGGAAACCTGGTTATCTAAGTGGGCAGATAGGTACTAGTACACTAGTGATTAGTAGCAGTTTTATCCATACTTCACTTAGAAATTTGGACATTTACATGTTTGATGTAAGTAAAGGGATGGTATTGGGTCATGGTGGTTCGGGTTGCTAGTTTCTTCCATTGGTGTGTTGTTCTGGAGATGGCTTGTTGGTGATAACCCCTTGTTGTGTGGAGTCCCTTGGAATGTTTTAATGATAATTTTATTTTTCATTGGACCTCTTCTGTCATGTTTAAACCCATGTGTTTAGTTATGGGTTTTATTTTAGGCATGTTTGGAATTAATTATTAGATTTGTTTTATTGATTGTTTTTTGTTGTTAAATGATTATAAAATAATGTAAATCATTCCCAAACCAGAATACTTGATACATATACAGAGGTTTTAGACCATGGGGATAGGTAACGCCCTTCAGGCCTTTCTATGGTCTGAGTCGGGTGATGGTTTTAATGGAGACCAGATTCAGTTCGTGACAAAATGGTATCAAAGCAAGTGAATGTTTTGCATTATGTTATTATATGTGGATGAGTTGGTCTTGAAAATATCTAAGACTTTCGAGGCTCATTTTTTTTTTCACGAGTAGGGTTCCTGGCCCTCACCTTTCACAATAGACCTCGATTCGCCATGGGACATTGGTATTTTTTGTTTGGATTCACTTACAGGTGAGTCGTGCGGGCTACAAACTAGATGTGGTCATCAGGTGGGGGTAAATTAGTTTATTTTATTATTGTAATGTGTTTGTATTACTTAAGTTATATGTTATTGATAAAATTATCATAAATATTGTACAAAAATTTGTTATTGTGATTGTTTTATTTTGTAGACACATGCCTCCCTGAAAAGATCCATGCACCCAATGGAGGAAACTGGAGAGATTTTCCCCTCACCGCTTGATCAGAGTCTAGTAGAGAATCTGTTTTAGGATGTCCAAGCTCTAGGATAGACACTGGATCCTGATATAGATCTGGTTAGGGATAATGAGACCAGTCCTGGGAAGTACAAAGCCCATGAGTTTCTGAAAAATAAGACTCCATCATTTTGAGGTAGCACAAAACCCCAGGAAGCGGAGGAGTGGCTTAAAAAGATCGATTTCATGATTGAGTTCCTAGAAACACCTCAGGAGGTCATGGTGAAATGTGCCTCTTTCTTATTAGAGGGACCCAGCCAATGTTTGTGGCAATCTGTGCTTCATGTTGGGAAGCACAACCAGATGAGATTTAAGAAATTAAAGGTTATGTTCAATGGCCAGTACAGCCCTGATGTTTTGGCATATGCATAATCATAAGAGTTTATAGAACTTGTTCATGGGGTTATTTTGTGATGGAGTACACAAACTAGTTTTTTAAGTTGGTCTGTTACATTACGGAAATGGTCTCCAATGAAAAAATGAAGGCCCTGAAGTTCGATTAGTGTCTGTAGGTAGAGATTTATTCCCATGTGTTCTTGTTCGAGATGAAAACATATTCACAGGTGGTTGACCAAGCGTGTATAGTGAAGATAGACCGAATGGGGATGGATGGTTTTTCTAGGATAATATCACTTCTAGGTAGTGTAATCTCTTAGGAGAAGAAAATTAAGCAGGAGGAATAGGGAAAGAAGGGGGGTGGAAGCTCAGGCCAACCTTCTAGGAAGTTTTATTTTCTGGTGTGTGCCACCATTTTGGGAATCCAGGGTACATCCTACCAGCATGAACTTTTCTTCAAAAGACTTTTTATCAGTGTGTTATTATGGGACACATGCAATTATTTTTCAGGATGGAACGCCCACTCTAATGTGGGGCTAGATTAGTGGATTCTAAGGGAGTGCCAGCTCAGTCAGAGCTGTCAAGGATAGGGGGTCTCAGTTTGGTGGCCATGGTGGCTAGTTTGGATCATCTTCTGGGTCGAGCCAGTTCAGGGCACTGCCACAGACTATAGGATTTTCTCAGGTAGTGACAATTGATCTTCATGTGGTTGATCATGCACCAACATTATCATACGAGGGACCATCAACAGTTTGAGGTAACATTTTCACAACATCATCAATAGTTATTCCTCCTTTTGAATATGGTGCCTCAGTTTCATTAATCTATTCCCGTTTTTTGACCATAATAAATTTTCCAATTCATCTTTTGGATTTTTAAATGGAGTTGGTGATGTCTCTGGGAAAGAATAAGGATTGGGTTCTTAGTTGTATGTCATGTGTGCTTTTTGTGTTAGGGGTTGAGATGTAGTGGGAACTCTTGATCATAGATATTGATATTTTTGATGTAATACATGGAATGGATTTTCTATTACACATTCAATTTCACATCTATTGTTATAGGTTTGTGTTATGATTCACATCACGAGATGGGATTCGTCAAGTTTTCTTTGGGGATTTGGATCCCCAGTCAGGTCGTACAGGACCTTCACTCCTGGAGATTGGGAATCTTGTATTATAGTTATCATCACTCACGCTAGAGGATTATGGTAGTTCTACTTAAGGTGGACTACCTCGTGTAGTGGATGAGTCTCTATAGGTATTCCCAGTTTATTTTTCAGGAATACCTCTAGATCACGACGTGGGGTTTTCGATTGAATTTCCATAACAAACACCACTATTATCTTTTACCTCGTATGGTATGGCCCCACACTAAGATGAGGGAATTAACGATACAAATTGTGGATTTGGAATCAAAAGTATTCTATTTCACAACCATCTCTTCCTGATGTGTATTGATTACTAGAACCTAAAAAGGTATTCAAAATAAGTATCCTTTGCCCCGAATAAATTACTTGTTTGATCAGTTGAAGATGGAAAAGTGGTTTTCTAAATTAGATTTGCATTCGGGTTACCACCTTCTTAGGATGAAAGATGAAAATATCCCAAATACATCCTTCCAAAGCAGGTACGGACACTTTGAGTACTTGTTCATGCCCTTTGGATTGACCAATGCTCCAGCAGTCATTTTGGAACACATAATAGGGTGTTCCACCAATATGTCACCTCTTTCATTGTGGTATCGATGGATGACTTCCAAGTTTACTCTAGATCTGATGAGGATAATGGGCATCATTTGTGGGTCATGTTGAGAACTTTGCAGGATCACATTCTTTATGTAAAGATGTCCAAGAACACCCTCTGGATCAGGGAGGTAAAGATTTGAGGGCATGTGATCTCGAAGCAGGGAGTAATGGGGGATCCTAGGATGATTAGTGTAGGGATTTCATGGGATCATCCAAAGAACTTTTATGAGATCAAGAGTTTCCTCAGCTTGTCAAGATACTAAATGGGGTTTTTTTGGATCAATATTAACTTTCTTCTCTCATGACAGCACTCACATAGAAATGGGAGATGTTTGTATGGGGAAAATAATGTTAGGCATCATTTGAGGAGCAGAAGAAGCGGTTGAATACCACCCCCTGGTTGATCTTTACAGAATCTAGAAACGGTTATTTTGCGTAATGTGACACATCATATATGCGTGTAGGGTGTCTTCTTATGCATGATGATCATGTGGTAGTGTATGGATCAGGCATATTCTGACCCAATGAAAATAATTACATAAACAATGACTTGAATCTAATAGTTGTGATGTATGATTTGAAAACAAGGTGTCACTACGACTTTGGGGAGATGTTTTTGTTCTCCTTTTATCACAAATTCATGGCCTACAGCTTCTCATAGAAGGATCTCAGTCTATGATAGAGCCGCTAGATCGAGTACATAAAAGGGTTCAACTTTGAAATTTTCTATACCTTGGGAAAGGGTAATGTGGTGGCAGATTCATTAAGTCGAATAGTACTAGTGCAGGCCTTCACGAAGTCCAATGATGAGTGGAATCTGATGTTCTCTTTGCTCAAATGCATGTGAAGATCAAGGAGAATAGTTGAAGTGTGTTCTTGGGGAGCATTTAGTTGACTCCTTCTATCTTGGATCTGATTAAACAATAACATACCACTAATTATCTTAATCATTGGTTGAGGCTATTTCATCATGGTGGGGAGACATCTTTTGATTGGTTATCATCTCCCAAGGGCATCTTGTTCTTCAAGGGTCATTCAACAGTGTCGTCGTCTCTACAGAAGGTGGGGATTTAGGATATCCACTAATCTCAATGGGATATCCATCCAGGTTCCAAAAATATTTATTATGATCTCTGATTACATTTCTAGTGTCTAGTTATGCAACAAAAAATAGTGGACTTCTTGTCGAGATGCAACACATGTCAGCTGATGAAATAGGAACACAAAAGGCCCTCTGATTTTTTCAATCTAGTACCCATTCCTATATATAAATAGAAATAATTTCACCATGGGCTTTATTTTTTTCATACCTAGTAAACCTCGGGGTAATAATTCCATTTGGGTATTGATTGGTCATCTGACCAAATAACCCCACTTCATTCCGATCAAAGATACAGATAAAGTGGATGTGTTGAGTCAATTTTATATCTAAGAGG
Source organism: Viscum album (assembly GCA_963277665.1). Taxonomy (NCBI): domain Eukaryota; kingdom Viridiplantae; phylum Streptophyta; class Magnoliopsida; order Santalales; family Viscaceae; genus Viscum; species Viscum album. The sequence goes on along the minus strand of OY728129.1, from coordinate 878,554,031 downwards.
TGGTAAGGTTTCATGGGGTGTCATAAACAATTGTTCCATATAGATTCCCCCATTTAATTTCTATGTTTCTGGAAGGCCTTCCTAAGGCCTTGGGGTCACAGTGTAATATATGAACAACTTACCATCCTCAACCGGGTGCTCAGACGAAGCAGTCAAATCAGATCCTGGAGTACATGATTAATCATGTGTTTTGTACATTCGAGGTTTATGGGATATCTATTTGATATGTGTCAATTTTTCCAATAATAATAGTTACCAATCCTTGATTCTAATGGATTCTTTTGAGGCTCTCTATGGTCAGCCTTGTCGGTCCCCCCTATGTTAGGTTGAGGTAGGTGAGACTTCACTATAGGAGTTGAGCCTTGTCCAGGAGGTATCTGAGAAGTTCATGTTGATCAGGAAATTCTTGATGATAGCTCAGAGTCATCATAAATCTTATGATGACCAAAGGCGTTGACACCTAGAGATTTCTGTGGGTGACAGGTTATTCATTAATGTTGCCCCTCGTTTGAGCCATCAATGATTAGGAAAGCAAGGGATGCTAACACCATAGTATTTTGGTCCTTTTGAGATCACCAAGTTTATTGTTAGGGTTTAATATAGGTTGGAATTTCCTTCTCAGTTAACTTCCATTCATGATGTCTTCCATGTCTCCCAGTTGAATAAGAACAACCCAGAACTGTCCCATGTTCTGAATTGGGACGAACTAAAGATAGATCCTGATTTTTCTTTTTTTGAGCGGCTAGTGTGAATAGTTGATTCCCAAGAGAATTTGCTTTGGGTAAATTCAATTCCACTGGTTTAGATTCTTTGGAATCATGGGAGTGGTACACAAAATACAAGGGATTTGATGTCTTGGGTTCAAAAAGAGTATGTGTTCGTGTTTTCTGATCAAACATCGTGTTGACATTCGAGGGAGGAAAGTCTTTCATGGTTGGGAGAATTTTCACATCCATGACATATTTTAATAAAATTTTAATTTAATTTCTATTATTTTTTTTGGGGTTTCCCCAATGTTTTTCCAGGAAAAAATGACTTCTCATGATTTAGGCCAAACCGTGATCTCATTTCAGTTTTCAAAACGAATTTGTTTTATATTAACTCTTCCCTTTTTCAACATTTTTCACACTTTACACTTCCCAAATGGCCTCCCCTGACCTTTTAAAACCACCATATCCATTTGGAACACATAGAAACTCATTATCATATTGGATTTGATTGATTTATTTAGGCATTGGGCCAACCCGTAAGCCCATTTCATGTTTACATTTTTTTTAATTCTTTAATATCATATTAATTTTTTACTCTTTTTAAGTGATTCAACCCCTCACCCAAGTCCAATGAACCAATGTGCACCCACATGTTCGTTTATAACTCTTTGGATCTAATCTTTATTTCAGATTTGGGAAAAACTTGTCAATATTTCTCTAATAATCCATATTTGAAAAGGTAATTTGTTTCCTTCATAGCTCCATTTTTCTCTATTTTCCCCAATTTCAGTTCCTACATGGCCTTTTTAGCCTTATAAGAACCTCATATTGATTTTTTACTATTCAAAGATTCATATACTTGTGTATTTTGGGAGATTTCTTCAAATTTTCTCAATTGTGTGAGTTTCCTTTCATGTTCCTCCCATTTTCCATTGGTTTCTTCAACTTTTTCTTGATGTTCCCAATATTGAAAATGCAGGGCTTCAAATATAAGGCCCCATCCATAAAACCTTATTTAATATTGAGTTAAATCAAGAATTAACATTGAAGATTTTTTTAGGATTAGAGTTTTAGATAATTTCTTCGTAACAAGTTCATTACATCTCAAATATTACAAAGTAGACACTTCTACTCAGTATCTATTTTATCATAAAATTAAAATTATTTAATAAAACAAGAATTAACATCTATATATAAATATTCATGAATTCTTCCTTTCTCGTAACCTTCCTTATCCTATTTGAAAAAAATTTCAAAAACATGGTATGAGCATAAAAATCTCAGTAAGGATTATGAAATAATGAATTAAAACATTAGTCCATCAATATATACAAAACATAAGCTCTTTAATATACCTCATGAAATCATAAGATTTATGAATAACATATATAAATCATAAATCATAAAAGTATATTTTGGAATCCATAGAATACATACATTGTATCATTCATAGCTACGTAGGTAGTTAAATTTGGAATACCCATCATAGTATATTCCATAAAATCTATTAGCAGAAACATTAACATTTACCTCTTTCACTTTACCCAATGCATTGGAGAGATATCTTGGTCTCACTCGCCTTAGGATTATCACGAAACCACCCGTATTTGTAAACAATTCCCAAGAACCATAACATATTCAGAACACATAAAACCAACTTAATGGAAAGAAAACATTTTCACATTGTATTCACAAGATATTAGTTCAAGATATTAATATAATCAATTAATTTAAAACATTAAAAATGAAGAATTTTGAATCAAAGTGTCCTATACCACTCTAAAACATTGGAAAGGAATTTAAAATTTAAAACAGTCATTTCCATAAAAATATATCCAAAAAACCATTTCTAAACCATGGAAATGAAAGAGAATGATTTAGAAGATTAAATCTTTAAAACAATTATAATGATATTTTAGTTAATGAATCCATTACAACTTGAGAAACTCATGGATAAAAATTATTAAAGAATAACATAAAAGAAAACTATAAATATCATTATAATATATAAATTCTTGAAATAAAATGTTAAAATTGTTGTATATACACCTTATAGGGTAAAAAATGAGCACAATATCAATATATGTCGTAATTAAAGGAGACTGATATATAGTCCCTTACAGAGATTGTACCATTAGATTAAGGATAAATCAATGGAATAATTATGTGTATAAAATATAAATACACCAAATATAAGTGGATATTATGTGTAAAATAATCATATGTCATTCACACATATTCATATCACACCATAATTAAGAAGTAGAATTTTATCCCAGTGAATTGAAAATGGGATAAGAAGTTCCTTTAAATGATTTCGGCAGCCTAATGGCATCACATAAAAATTCTTAATATGAGTTGATTGGAGAGAAGAGGGTATATCATCACATGGATGTAAAATGTACAGAAATATGGATATAGAAGAACAAATCCCAACATTTTAAAATTTTAATTTAAATACATAACATAAAAGAATTCTTTACTATATGATGATGGTGAAACATTACTTACCAATTTGGTAACATAAAAAACATACACCCCATGAAAGAAGGATCATAAAATGAATATGTAAATACCGATAACATAAGTTTTACTACTCAAATAATACAATCTCAGTCAGTAAAAACACAACACAAAAGGAAATATAGGAAAATATTGCATGAATCCACAATAATAAAAACTTACATGAAAACCCCTTACCGAGTGTCAGACCTGACACGTTCCCTCTTTGATTTCCTGAATAATAAACCTAATTTAATTTATAACTTCTTCATACCCATTTTAATGTTTATTTTTATATCACTTATTTCCACATTGTAAAAATATAATAATTATTTAAGATTATTTCTGTCTTTTTTTTGAAATTTGGTACTTCAATAGAAAATGAACTTGTTATAATTACAAACTGTCCATGTGGTAAAAAGTTCATCATATCCATATTTTTATTCACTATTTAGATATAATTTATATCATATATATCCATTATATATGTACATAGAATATTCCATATCATTTTGACATAAGAAATTAAATATATCGTTCATGATGACGGTAAGCCATACGTACGCATGAACACTACCTTCAATTATTTTTCATATTTAAAGGAATGAAAACTAAATTATAAATAGGTATGCTATAATTCCATTAATATATATATATATATTATATGTTACATAATTTCATTAATTCCATACTTTATACATTCCACGTATAGCATAAATGAGTCATATCACTTTGAGGGGGAGGTAGTTTGCATTTCCTCAAATGACATTTTCAAATATATACAACATCAAAAGCATAATGTTATGTAATAAATGATAATTATAGAATAATAGGGATAAAATAAATATTATATATATCATATATAATTTCATTTCCATCATAATGAACACCATGAGATGTGGTAGAAGAAAATTGAACAATCATCATTTTATGAGGTAGTAGTTCGTCGTCCACAGAAACAGTATGTTCTTATACATTATATGGAGGTTTTTGGAAGTGTAGTTAAAATAATTCTCCTAAAAACACCCTAGTATATTTAATATACTGGTGTCTTCATTAAATAATGTAATAAATATAGTTTATGGAGTGGGAGACGGAAAAAATTATCTTGAGAGAAGACGTCACCTTTAAATTAGGTAACTCCTTTTGGTTTGAACTAAAAGGAGTTATTTAAATGAATTATACACAAAATAAGGATTATTGGTGGAATATGTGTATATTAAGAAAATATTTTGGTAGATTATTTATGATCCAAGGGTATTTAGAGTTATGAGTAATGGGTTGGAGTTGATGGCCTTTTATAAGGGGGAAGAGGAAATCTTTAGGAATGTTTAAAACTATTATTTTATTATAAACTGAATTTCGATTTCAAAATGCCTCAAGATCATTTAATACTAACATAAGGTGATTATGGTTCTTAATCATCTCATAAAACGGGTTTTTGACTAGTTGTGGTCATTAAAGTAACCTTATCATTTAGCTTTAACCATTGGTTAACTAATTTATCTTTTACCAGGTTCTCTTGTATATTCATACAATATGGTCAATATATTTACAATAAAATTACAAGAGACCCAAAATGTATAATTAATATTATTTTGAGCTTATATATGTCCTTTATCCAAATCTAATATTTTTTGGACAATTGTATCCTTTAATAAAATATTAATTGTTTTAAAAAACATTTATGCCAATTTATAAATAATTCATATCATGGTTTTTAAAAAATCTTTTACAACATGATTTTTTAAAACACAATTAATTAATTCAATTAAAAAATGTATTAATTATCCCTAAAATTTTGGTATGGCATAAACTGTTTGAATATAAATATATTTTAATATTTATAAACTCATTTATTTTTAACATTCATTAAAAAGGTAATCACTACATCATCATCGTGTCATAAATAAATTTATTTATATGATGTCTAAAAATTATAAATAAAAAACATGATTTAGGAAATATTAATATATTTATAATGACTATTTATAGTATAAATTATCACTTATATAACACAAATAAAAATTGTTTTAATAAAAGATATATGTTTATGTTTCAATTATCTAAACTTTAAATTAATTTTTATAAAATTTCATTTTCACTTACAAGTGGCTACACAGGGTCCACAAATCTACCCAAGGATTTTCATGGTCATACATGTATCATCCAATAGGTTTAGGACACGTGTTAGGGTAATTTAATATTATTATAATATGTTTTTACATTTACATACCAGATTTACCCTTTAACCATGGTAAATTAAATATTTAATGATGTTACTATTAATAATGATTAAAAATAAAAGTTACCTATTTATAAAATATAGTCATCCTGATTCCAAATATGTAATTCATTTTTCCAAATTCAAAACACAGAAGTTGCAGAAAATATTTTAAAATTAATTCCCATTTTCAAAACCAAAAAGCATGTTTTTAAGAAATAATAACTATCAAAATATTGATAGGTGTTTATGTTTAATTAAAAAATAAAATTATTTCTAATGACTAACACTAGATTAAATTGTAAAAACACAATCTAATTAGACATTAAAACTAGTTAAAAATATAATCTTTCCATATTAATATATTATATTAAAATATCGTTTTGAAATAAAAGGAAGTATTTTTTCACTATTCATAAAAAAATGGACATTATTAGCAAAATACCAAATTTTTATCCAATGTAAATTTTTATGTCCCACTTCTAAAAAAAATTATTTTTTTCAAATGGAAGATATAAAAGTGACATAAACTAGATATAAAAAGGGTTCTCCATTAAAACTAGTTATTCAAACCTGAATCACTGGAATCAACTTCAAAAGAATATAATTAGCCACAAAAGATGAACCATATATTTCACATTTATTCAAAAATTAACAAAAACCAAAAATGCTAATACAAGATCATATAATCTCCAAAGAGGATAATATTTCCTAAAAATAAATACTACTCATAATCTCTAAAATTCGACAAACAATACCCAAATTTCATCAAAGACAATTCAATAAACAATTATCCTTAAAATTCATCAAGGTAATTAAAACATTTATTGAAACCCAAAACATAGAAGGATTTAATCACATAGTCATCCAAATTAAATCTTAAACTTAATCTCCAAAGACATCGACTACTCTTAAAGTCTCTTACTGAAGTGTAATTAACCGAATCACATATTCTCTATGATAGGTTAATCATTTCCAGAAATAACCCAAATCACCATATATCCACAATAAAAGAAATATATTCTAACAAAATATTATTTCAGACATTACTCCACAAATGATATCCCATAGTATTCTATTTTCTTTAAGAACGTAGTTTTCCCAAAAGAGAGAATGTCTTCCAAAATAATATATATCACTTAATTACCAAATCATATTCTTATACTAAGGATATCCATTTGATAAAACATATGTTCCTGAATCAACTTATTCTTGATAACAAAAATCATTTAAATAAAAAATAATAAGTCATAATAGCCTAGGACATCACGTAGTCCAGTGGTAGGTGATGTGACCATGTCGCCCTTCGGTTGTGGGTTCGATTCCTACGGCCATGCCGGACGTGACGACTTGTCACCCTTCTTGTGTGTTTTGATTTTGGATAAACACAAAAATAAACCCAACATGATTTAAACTCAATAGTTGTCTTATACATCTCATTTTCATCCCAACTCATAATGACCTCAATATCTTAATTCATGATGTCTTATTAATATTGACATTTTTACCTCCATAAAATAACACTATTCCCAATGAAAGAATATCGTACCTTAATCATGGTGTCTAACTGGTTTCATTGTTATCTTTTTCACATCGAGTGATGGTCCACACATTGGAATAATGATTTAGAGATACTAAAAAATCATCAACTTCCTTTTTCCAAATACACCTTGTACTACATGGTTCATATGGGTTTTCATAGAAAAATTGTTTCTAAAAATAATCATGTATGACATATAATTTTAGAACATCTTCTAAAACATGATTTCTATAAAACTATCGGACTGATTTTGAGTAGAAACATTCAACGAATGGTCCTTTTAAAATACCATATTTATGTTCTGAAATACTATAATTTAAAATCAAATATAAATAGGTTGTGTAAGGGTCTCCTACTTTAGAATATTTTTCAAAAGCATAATATGATTCAAAATGTCATGATAAGGTAAAATCTTTGACAATGATTTGGTAATATTTACCTTTCTTGGAAATATGAGAATATTGAGGAAATAGTTTTTGATTAAATAAAAACCATTATTCATGATGGTATCGTGGTACATCGGAGGTGTTTGATATCTCAAACAATTTCATGCAAGTGAGTTGTATTTTGGAAATTCTTTCAGAATAGTATAGACATGACTTTACAATAATTATGGAAAAAAAGTCATCAGAAAAGATATGAATGTCATTTGAGATACTCATCCTTGCATCTGTAAAAGACATTCATTGATCTGAAAATGTTACTAAATAAGGATTTAATCTATAGAGTAGACATAGTGACTAACCATGTGTCTAAAAAACTGTTAATCCCTATAGTTCTCTAATCCAAACTTTGATACCAATTTTAAGGTATGAAGCTTAAAACATTAAATAATAATCAGATCAATAATTAATTAACATTGAATATCTTTTCATGTGTATATTTTCAGATAATTAGACCATAATTATTACATTACATCTCAAATATTAGAAATAAGACACTTCTACTAAGTGTCCATTTTTTCATAAAATAAAAACTTCTTAAAGGAAAAAAGAATTATCTTCTTGATAAAAGTATTCATGAATTATACTTTTCTCTTACACATCATTATACCAAGTGAAAAACATTTCAAATACATGGGATGAGCATAAAAATCTATAAGGGTTATAAAATAATGAAAGAAAACATTAGTCTATAAATACATACTAAACACAATCTCTTTAACAAACCTCATGAAATCATAAGATTTATGAATAACACATAGAAATAATAGATCATAAAGGTAAATTGTTACATACATAATATACATACAATGTAGCTTTCACATCAATGCAGGTAGTTATGTTTTGAATACCAATCAAAGTATATTCCCTAAATCTCTCAGGAGAAACATTAAAGTTTACCTCTATCATGTTACCCAATGAATTAGAGATCCATCATGGGATCACCCTCCTTAGGATTTTCATGTAACCACCAATATTAGTAAACAATGACCAAGAACAATAACATATTCATAACACATAAAACCAACATCAAGGAAATATAACATTTCCACATTGTATTCACAACATATCAGATCAAGATATTGACATAATCAATTCACTTAGAACATTCAAAAAAGAAGAATTTTGAATCAAAGTGTCCCATTCCACTCTAAAACATTTGAAAGAATTTAAACATTAGAATACTCCTGTACATATAAATATATCATTAAAATTATATCGAAAAAATGGACATGAAAGATATGATATAGAATGTTGAATCTTTTAAACATTTAAAATGTTGTTTTAGTTAAAGAAACGTTTACCACATTAGGAACTCTTGAATAAAAAAAATTAAAGAATAACATCAAATAAAACTATAAATTCCATTAGAATATAGAAATTAATGATATAAATTGTCAAAATTGTATTATAAGAAAACTTATATGATAATAAAGGTGAAAAATATCAAGATATGATTCAATGAAACGAGATTCAGACATAGTCCCTTACAGATATTCTACCATTATATTAAAGATAATTCAAAGGCATAATTATGTGTGGAAAATATAAATTCACCCAATGTATGAGGCTATTGAGATTAAAACAATAATAGATCATTCCAAAATATTCATATAATGACATAATCAAGAATTAGAAGTTTAACCCAAACATTTGAAATTGGGTTCAGAAGTTCCCTTACCAAAATTAGGCAGCCTAACGGCATCACATAAAAATTCAGAAAATGAGTTGATGAGAAGGAAAAGGGTCTCTCATTACATGTAAATAAAATTTAAAGAAATAAGGATATATAATAAAAAATCCCAACATATGAAAATTAAAATTTAAATTCATAACATAAAAGAACACTTTTACTAGTAGAGGAGGGGGAAATGTTACCTTACTGATTTAGTGACTTAAGAAACATACAACACATGAAAGAAAAATCATAAAATAAAGATTTAAATACCCATATATTAAATTATATTACTCAAATAATACAATCATGGGCATTACATACACCCCACAAAAGAAAATAGTGGAAAATATAGCCAGAATCCCACGAGAATAAAATGTGAGATGAAAACCCCTTACCTCGTGTCAGACTTGACTCACTCATTCTTTAATATATTGGATAATAACTTTAAGATAATTTCAAATTTATTAAAAACATTTTTCAATTTTATTATTCTTTTTACATCACTTGTTACAATGTTATAAAAATTATATAATTATTTAAGTTAATATCGGTCGTTTTGTCAATATTGGGTACTTGAGTAAAAAATGAACATGTTATAATTAGAAATTGTCCATCTGGTAAATAGTCCATCATCAACAAAATGATATTAATTATTTATACATAATATATATCCAGTATATATGAATTTATATTAGTCCATATCATTTGTACTTATGAAATGAAATGCACCGTTCATGGAGACGGTAAGCCGTATGTACGCATGAATGCCAATTTCATTTATTTTTTCACATTTAATGGAATGAAAAATAATTGATACATATGTATATAATAATTAAATTATAATATATATATATTATATATTTTACCTTATTTCATTAGTTCCAACTTTTATAAATTCTATGTATAGCATGAACGGGTCATATCACTTTGTTGGGGCGGTAGTTTGTAGTTCCTCAAAAGAAATTATCATATATATATACAAAATGAAAAGAATAACGATATTTTATAATTTTTAATTAAATAATTATAGGGATAAAATAAATATCATATATATCATATATAATTTCAATTTCGTTATAATGGACAAAATGAGAGGCGATAGGAGACAATTGAACAATCATCATTTCGTAAGGCAATAGTTCGTCGTCCACAAAAATAGTATGTTCGTACCCATTAGATGGAGGAGTGTGAAATTTTATTTTGAATAATTATCATAAAAACATCTTAGTATATTGAATAATTTTTTTTATAATATATTGGAATAAAGATATTTTAGGGGGTTGGAGAAATAAAATAAAAGAAAATAACTTGAGATAAGTCGTTGACTTTAAATCGTGTAACTCCATTTGGATCAATCCAAAAGAATTATTTGAAATGCCTTATGCACAAAGTAAGTAATCTAGGTGTAAGAGAGGTATTATGGGATATTATTTTCGAATGGTTTATACAGACCAAGGGACTTGAGATCTGTGATTAATGGGGTAGAGTTGATGGCCTTTTATAAGGGGGAGGAGGGGCTCATTTAAAAAATTAAAAATTATTATTTTATTATAAACTTAATTTCAATTTAAAAAGGCCCCCAACAAATTTAATTTGAATCTAAGGTGATAAATGTTTGACATAATCTCATATAATAATATTTAGAAATGTTTACGGCACAAAATTACCCTTTTCTTTTAGCTTCAACCATTAGTTAACTAATATAACTTTTACAATGTCCTCTTGTATATTCATACTATAAGGATAATATATTAACAATAAAATTCCAAACGACCCCATATGGATCATTAATGACATCTTTAGCATCGTATATGCCATTTTTTGTAATCATAGATTTATATGATTATTTTATCATTTAATAAAATATGAATTATTTTAAGAAAACATTTCTGTCAATTTAAAAATTATTCATATAAATATTTTCTAAAAATCTATAATAATAATATTTTGTCTAAAAACCATTATTAATTCAAATATAACAAGTAATTCGTACCCATAAAATGCTTGTATGGCATAAAAAACTTCAAAATAAAAAATATTATTATTTATAATCTCATTTATTTTAAAAATTCATTAAAATGGTAATCACTACCTCATCCTTGTATATTAAATAAATTTATTTATTTGATGACTAAAAATTATAAATAAACTACCATGATGTAGGAAATATTTTAACTTTTTAATGACTATTTATTGTCGAAATTATCACTTATATAACCAAATATAATTATTGTTTTACTAAAAGTTATATGTTTTCGTTGCATTTTACTTATCATAAAATTAATTTTTGTAAAAGTTCAATTTAACATACAAGTGGCTCCAAGGGGACCTAAAATCGACCCAAGGATTACCATGGTTGGACATGTATAATTAAATAGGGTTAGGACAAGTGTTATTTTAATATTATGTTATTAAAATATTATTTTTTTACCCTTAATTACTAGATTTACCCATAAACCATGGTAAATAAAATATTTACTGTAGTTACAATTCATAATGTCTAAAAATCAAAGATACATATTTACACAATCTAGACCTCCGGATTCCAAATATGAAATCATTTTTTCCAAATGTAAAAGAAATAATTTGTAGAAATTAATTTTTAATTAATTCCTATTGTCAAAAAAATGCATGATTTTAAGAAAAAATAACTTTAGAAAGATTGACATGTGATTTTGTCTAATTGAAAAGTAAAATTGATGACAATGAGAAAAAATTGATTGAATGGTAACAAAAATGTACAAACACTTTAAAAACAATTAAAAATATAATATAAACATATAAATAAATTAGATTAAAAAGAATTGTTGAATTAAAATCCAGTATTTCTCACAATTCAACAAAAAATGAACCTTATAAAAAATAAATTTTTTTACCCAAAGTAAATATTGATATCACTATTCTAAATAAGAAGTTTATTTTTTTCAAATGTAACATATAAAAGTGAAAAAATAGTATTTAAAAATGGTTCTCCATAAAAAGGTGGTAAATCGACCTTTTAATTAATATCATAGTATTTCATGCTTAAAATTAAATTCATTCTAATTTTATGCCTATAAAATTTATTGGATAAAAGTAAAAACATATAATAAAAAAGTGTAATCATATTGATGTATGATCTATTCATTCCTGCCAATAAAATGGATAGACGTTAACGACCATTTAAATATTATTATTATTTCATTATTATTATGTATAACTCAATGTTGTGTGGAACATAAGATTTCAAAGAAACTCATCGTTGCGTGTTGAGTATGCAATCAGACATAGAATTCCTTTAAAATTAAAATTAATATTTAATTAAAAAATATTAATAAATATGAAAATTTCATATTCTTTATTAACATAGTTTGTTACATCCTTCCCTTCTTTTTGGAATTGTGTTCTTTCTATTTTAAGCATGGACTCGGAAACTTCATTGAAAGTCTCACATCAGAAAAACAATAAAAAAATATCACTTTAAAAGTATGAAATAGAAGTACAAAGGTCACCTGAGATAACCCATACTATCATTCCATGTAGGAAAACATGTATATATAGGATAAACTATGTGTCACGTTCTGATGGAGAGTGATAGAAAACATTATCACGAGAAAGTTAACAACAAGAAAACCAAATACTTGTGATGGGTTAAACGGTCACTGGTTTCCCAGTAGGAAAAGTAAATAGACAACATTTTTTATTTCCCTTTTATAAAGATAGAGAATCAATTTATGATATTGACTAAGGAAATGAAGAAATATACTACGATTACAAGAAGAGTTTCATCCTATAATAAGTTTCTACCAAAAACTCATCTTTTCTTCAAAGGATGAGTATTCAAGATGACTTGGTCACACCTGAAGAACTAGAATCAACTTCTATACAATAGAATAATCTATATAAGATGAACCATATATTTCCAATTACTTTATAAATTTATCAAAACCAAAAAGTTCAGTACAATATTAGATAAAATTTTAAAAGGATAATACTTCATAAAAATATTCTACTCTTAATCTGTAAAACTCGACAAACAGTACCCAAAGTTCAACAAAAGACAATTCAATAAAAAAATTTCATTCAAACTCATCAATGTAATACATACTAAGATTGAAACCCAAATCTCAGAAGGATTCAATTATATTTTCTTCCTTATTAAATCTTAACATTTATCTCCAAAAACATTGACTACTATTAAAGTCACATACTGAAGTAAAATTATCCTAATTAAATATTCTCAAGGGTAGGTTAATCATTTCTAGAAATAACCCAAGACACTATATGTTCACAATAAAAACATTGATTCATAGAAAATAAAATTTCAATAGTTACTCCACAAATGATATCATATATTTTTATATTTTCTTTTAAGCATATAGTTTTTCCAAAAGAAATAATGTATTCCAAAATAACCATTATCACTTAATCTCCAAATAATTTTCTTATAATAAGGATATCTGTTTGATAAAACATAAGATCAAAAATCAAATTAATCTTTATCAATAAAATCATTAACTAATAAGAATAATTCATAATAACCTAGGACTTCACATAGAATAGTGGTAGGCGAGGCACCCTTTTCTCCCTTTGGTTGTGGGTTCGATTTATGCGGCCTTGACGAACGCGATGTGTTTTCAATCATCATGGGTGTTTTCTCTTTTTATAAAACTAAAAATTAACCCTAAGAAGATTTAACATCAATGGTTCTATTATAACTCACATTTTTATCCCATCTCATAGTGACCTCAATATCTTAATTAATTATGTTTTGTATATATTGACATTTTTTACATCTATAAAATAACACTATTCTAAAATAAATAACATCATATTTTGATCATTGTGTCTACAGGGTTTCATCATCATCATGTTCATGTAGATATATGGTCTATGCATTGAAATAATTATTTATAGATCCTTTAAAATCATATGCTACCTTTATCCAAGTACAAATTGTAAAAATTCGTTAATATGGGTGTTCATAGAAATATAGTTTCAGAATATATTCATGTATGAAAAATAATTTTAAAACTTCTGATAAAACATGATTTATATAAAACAGTCAGACCAAGTTTGATTTGAAACATTAAATCTATAGTCCTTTTAATATACCATAAGTATGTGCTGAAAGACTATAATTTAAAAGAAAATATAAATAGGTTGTGCAAGGTTATCCTTCTTCATCACCTCTTCCAAAGTCATAATACGCTTCAAAGTCTAGTGATAAGGTAAAAAATTTGAAAATTCCTTGATAATATTTAAATTTCATGAAAATATGAGAATATTGATAAAATAGTATTTGATTAAATACAACCCAAGATCTACGATGGTATCGAGGTATAACGGATGTGTTTGATATCTCAAACAATTGCTTGTAGGTGAGTTGTATGTTAGAAAATGTTTCAGAATTGTATGGACATGACATTGAAATAATTATTGCACGAAAGTCATCAGGATGCAATAGGAATTTCGTTTGAGATCCTACTCCTTCAATTTGTAACAGACATTCCGTGATATAAAAAATTTACAAAATAAAGATTTAACTTAAAGTGTAGGCATAGAAACTAAACTTGTGTCTATCAAAAACTCTTAACCACTAAAGTGGTCTAAACCGACCTTTAATAACAACTATAAGGCCCCACCATTAAATAGTACTTATTATTGAGTTAAATTAAGAGTTAATATTAAGGATCATTTAGGGTTTAGAGTTGGAGAACTAATCCTTAACTATAACATTAAATCTCAAATAATATATTGTAGATAATTCTACTTAGTAACAATTTTTTCATAAAATAAAAACTCCTTAAATAAAACAAGATTTTTTTTCATGATATAAATCTTCATGAATTATTCCATTCTCTTAACCTTCCTTATACCCTGTGGAAAACATTTCAAAAACATGGTATGATTATAAAAACCTCAGTAAGAATTATAAAATTAATAAAGAAAACATTTTTCCATAAATACATATAAACACAATATCTTTAAAATACCTCTTGAAATCATAATATTTATGAATATCAACTAGATATCATAAATTATAAAGGTAACTTGTGGCATCCATAACATGCATAAATTTTAGCTTTCATAGATACATAGGTAGTTACATTTGGAAGACCCATCAAATTATATTCCCTACATCTCTTGGGAGAAACATTAATGTTTACCTCTGTCACATTACCCAATGCATTTGATTACTATCTCAGGCTCACCCACCCTAGGTATATCAGAGAACCATCCATATTTATAAATAATTCCAAACAACCAGAACCTATTAATAACACATAAAATCAAAAGAAAGGAATGATAACATTTCTACATTGTATTCACAATATATTAGTTCAAGATATTGACATAATAGATTAATTTAAAACATTCAAAATAAATAGTTTTGATTCAAAGTGTCCCATATCATTCCAGAAAATTTGAAAAGAATTTACACATTAAAACACTCATGTCCTTATAAAAAAATCCTTATAATAATTTATAAATAATGTACATGAAATAGAAAGATTTATAAGATTAAATCTTTAAAAGGTTTAAAATGATGTTTTAGTTATGAAATCGTTCACCACTTGAGAAACTATTGAATAATAATTATTAAAGAATAACATCAAAGATAACTATAAATGTCATGATAATATAGAAATTCATGATATAAAATGTAAAAATATTTGTATATACACCATATTGGATAATAAAGGTTCACAATATCAAGATGTTCCTCAATTAATAGAGATTGAGATGTAGTCCCTTACAAGGATTGTTCCATTAGACTATCGATAAATCAATTGAATAATTTTGTGTGAGAAATATAAATACACCCAATATAATTGGATATTAAATGTAAATAAAATTAGAGGTCATTCACATGTATTCATATAATGACATAATAAATAAGTATATGTTTAACCAAAAGAATTGAAATTCGGTTAAGATGTTTCCTTACATACATTTGGCTGCCTAACAACGTCACATAATAATTAAAAAAAGGTTTTATGAGAAATAAAAGGGTCTCTCATCACATGGAAATACAATTTATAGTAATAATGATATATAATAACAAATCCCAGCATTTGAAAATTCAAATATAATGACATAACATAAAATAAGTCTTTTACTAGAAGAAGATGGTGAAATGTTCACTTACTGATTCGGTAACATAGGAAACATACACCCCATGAATGAAGGATCGTAAAATTAAGATGTAAATACCAATAAATTAAATTATATTACAAAAATAATAAAATCATGGGAAGTATATACACCACAAAAAAGTAAACAGGGAAAAATATAGCATGAATCCCCCAAGAATAAAAAGTGAGATGAAAACCCCTTACCTCGTGTCCGAATAGACTCGCTCGTTCTTTAATTTACAGAATAATAAACATAATTTAATTTATAATTTCTTTAGATCCTTTCTCAATTTTTTTATTGATTTTATATCACTTGTTAACATGCTATAAATGTTACATAATTTTTTATGTTAATATCAGTCATTTTGTCGATATTGGGTACTTGACTCGAAAATGAACTTGTAATAATTACAAATTGTCTATGTGGTAAAACAACTATTATCATTAGAATGATATTAATTCAATATTTATAATATACATCATATAAATCCAGTATATATGTATTAATAATAGACCATATCATTTTTAAATAATAAATGAAATGCACCATTCATGGATATTGTAAGTTGTATGTTCATATGAACAGTAATATCATTTCTTTTTCATATTGAAAGAAATTAAAAATAAATGATAAAATGGTATATTATAATTCCATTATAATATATATACATATTATATATGTTACATATGTTCATTAATTCCACCCTTAATACATTCCATGTATAGAATTAATGAGTCATATCACATTGAGGGGGTGGTAGTCCGCAGTTCCCCAAATGAAATTATCGTATATATAAAACATGAAAAGAATAAAGATATGTTATAATTGTTAATTAAATAATTATAGGGATAAAATAAATATCATATATATAATATATAATTTCAATTTCATCATAATGTCCACCATGAGAGGTGATAGGATATAATTGATCAATCATCATTTCGAGAGGCAGTAGTTCGCCGTTCACAGAAACAGAATGTTCGTAACCATTAGACGGAGGTTTGTAAAAGTGTATTTAGAATACATCTCATAAAACATCCTAGTATATTTAATATATTGTTTTTTATAAAATAATGGAATTAATATTATTTTGGGGGTAGGAAAAAATAATATAAATGAACATGAGATAAGATGTTACCTTTCAATCAGGTAACTCCATTTAGTTTGAACCAAAATGTCTCATTGAAATTCATTATCTACAAAATTAGGATTATAGGAGGAAGATTGGGATTTTGGAATATTATTTGGGAAGAGTTTTTATTAGAGAAATAGCTTTAGGGTTTTAAGTAATGGGTTAGAGTTGATGGCCTTTTATAAGGGGGGGGCTCTTTAGGAATGTTTAAAAATATTATTTTATTATAAACTGCATTTCGACCTAAAAACGTCCCCAGCTCATTTAATTAGAATATAGGGTAATTATTGTTCGACATACTCATGGATAATTGGTTTTATAATGTTTAGTGCATAAAACCAATCTTATCTTTTTTGCTTTGACCCTTATCTAACTAATTTAACTTTTACCATGTCCTCTAGTATATTTATACTATATGGTTAATACATTTACTATAAATTTTCAAGAAACCCAAAATGGATCATTAATGAAATATTTAAATTAATATATGTCATTTGGAAAAATATTTTATTTTTAGGATTATTTTATTATTTAATAAAACTTTAATTGTTTTAAAATCCTATTTATGTCAATTTATAAACTATTAATATCAAGATTTTTAAAAAAATCTATAACAACAACATTGTTTTGAAAAAACTTTTTTAATTCAACGATAACATGTAGTTATTAACCCTAATATTCATTGATGTTATAAAAAGGTATAAATAAATTTATTTTAATATTTATAATCGCATTTATTTAAATTATTCATTGAAAAGGTAATAATTACAACACCACTGTGTCATAAATAAATTTATTTATTTGAAGTATGAAAATTATAAATAAATTACCATGATTCTGGATATATATTTATATTTATAATTACAATTTATGGTATAAATTATCACATATATAACCCCATGTAATTGTTTTTTACTAAAAGATATTTGTTTATGTTACATTTTCCTTACCTTTAAATTAATATTTATAAAATGTCATTTTCACTAAGAAGTGGCTCTTTAGGGTCCCAAATTAACCCAAGGATGACCATGGTTGCAACGGTATCATCCAATAGTTTTAGGACACGTGTTAGGGAAATTTTATATCATTATAATATTGTTTATTTACCCTTACTTAAAAGATTTACCCTTTAACCATGGTAAATAATATATTTACTAAAGTTACAATTCATAATGTCTAATAATAAAAGATATATATTTAGACAATTTTTACCTCATTATTCCAAATATTGAATCCATTTTTCGAAATTCAAAACATAGAAGTGGAATAAATTAATTTAAATTAATTCTCGTTGTGAAAACCAAATAACCTCTTTTTAAAAAATAATAACTATCAAAAGATTGACATGTGTTTTTGTCTAATTAAAAAGTGAAATTACTTCCAATGACCAAAATTGGATTATATTGTAAAAACATAATCTAATTAAACTTTAAAACCAAAAAAATAGATAATCTAACCATATAAATAAATTAGATTAAAAGGAAGTTTTGAATTAAAATGTTTTAATTTCCACTATTCATCAATAAAATGAACATTATCATAAAAATACCAAAATTTTACCCTAAGTAAATTTTGATGTCCTAATTATAAATAATATGTTTTTTTCAAAAGGAATATATAAAAGTTACAATATCTATTTGTAAAATTTGTTTTCCATTATAATGTAGTAAATTGATTTTTAATGAATATTAGAGTATTTCTGACTTAAAATCGGATTCATTCATGTTTTATGCCTATACAATTTATTGTATGAAAGTACAAAAATTTAAAAAACATGTGTAATATTATTGTATTTAGTTCTGCTCATTCCCTCCTAAACAATGGCTTTGTGTAACCTAGCATTTAAATAATATTATTATTCTGTTATTTATCTGTATAACTCCAAGTTATGTGCAACATATGATTTCAAAGACACTCATCATTCCGTGTCGAGTACGCTATCAGACATAAAATCCCCTACAAAGAAAAATTAACAATTTATCAAAAATATTAATAACTATTAAAATGCCATATTTTTTATTTATCGGGGATGTAACACCCTTCCCCCCTTTTGGAAACTGTGTCCTCGCAATTTTAAACATGCCCTTGAAAACTTCATTGAAAAACACAAATCGAAAAAATATTCAATAAAATTATCACTTTAAAAAAACAAAGAGACGTATAAAGGTCACCCAGGATAACCCATACTATGATTCCATGTAGGAAAACATGGAGATGTAAGGAGAAAGTAAGTGTCAGGTTCTGATGGAGAGTGATAGAAAACATGATCATGAGAAAGCAAACAACAAGAAAACAAAAAAATGTGATGGGTTAAATTGTCATTGGTTTCCCAGTAGGAAATTAAACACACACAAAAATATAATTTCCCTTTTATAAATTAGGAGAATTTATAAATGAGATTCATTAAGGAAATAATGAAATATACTTACTTTTTAAGTATAGTTTCATCTTTTAAAATATTTCTACAAATAACTCATCTTTTCTCCAAATGATGAGTATTCAAGCTAACTTGGTCACACCTGAATCACTAGAATCAACGTCTACAGAATATAATAATCCAAAAAATATGAAACATATATTTCCAATGACTTTATACATTAACCAATACCAAAAAGGTGAGTACATGATCAGATAATCTCTAAAAAGGATAATAAATCATAAAAAATACAACACTTAATCTCCAAAATTTGACAAACAATACCCAATGTTCAACAAATACCATTGAATTAACAATTTTCCTTAAAACTCATCAAAGTAATCGAAAATAATATTGAAACCCATAACTCTGAAGGATTTAATTACACATTCTTACAAATTAAATCTTAACATTTATCTCAAAAAACATTGACTACTCTTAAAGGCACAGACTGAAATGTAATTAACCTAATCAAATATTCTCTATGGTAGTTTAATAATTTCCCAAAATCACCCAAATAACCATATGTACACAATACAAACATTTATTTTTCACAAATTCAATTCCAACCATTACTCCAAAAATGATATCCTATAGTATACTATTTTCATTATGCATATAGTTTTCCCAAAAGAGAGAATGTATTCCAAAATATACTTTTTTCAATTAATCACTAAATAATTTTCTTATAGTAAGGATATCCATTTGATTAAAAATTAGTTCCCAAATCAATTTATTCTTGATCAATAAAATCATTTAACTAAAATGAATAAGCCATACTGACCTGGGACTTCACATAGGCCAGTGGAAGGTGATGCGCCCTTATAGCCCTTCAGTTGTGGGTTCGATTCCTATGGAATAGCCGGACACAATGGATTTTAAATAATCTTGTGTGTTGTGTCTTTTTATAAATCTATAAAATAACCCTAACATGATGTAATCTCAATTGTTTTCTTATAACTCTCGTTTTTATCCCACATCGGAAAAAAAATCAATAAATCAATCACTTTAAAAGAAATAAAGAGAAGTTTCAAGGCCACTCAATATAACCCATACAAGGATTCCATGTTGTAAAACATGTATATGGAGGAGAAACTATGTGTTATGTTATGATGTAGAGTGATAAAAATCATGATAAATAGAAAGTTAACAACAAGAAAACGAAAAACTGGTGATGGGTTAAATGGTCATTGGTTTCCCAGAAGAAAAATTAAACGGATAGTTTTTTTTGTTTTAATTACCATTTCATAATGTTGGAGAATTTATTAATGAGATTGATTAAGTATATAAAGAAATATACTTACTTTTTAAGTAGTTTTTCATCCTTTAATATTATTCAACCCAAAACTCATCTTTTCTACAAAAGAAATATTCATGTTGACTTGGTAACACCTAAGGCACTATAATCAACTTCTAGATTATATCATGATCTACTAGGTTATGGTTATGATCCATAATAGTGTCTTGTTCAAGAGAAAAAATATTACTATTGTCACTTTACAGTGATATATGAGGTATTTGGAGGCTGAAACTAACTAGTGCCTAAGGATGTTCCAAAGATTAGTTCTCATTGACTATTTTATATTGATAATTATCTCATGGTGTGTTTTGATGGAAACTTAAATATATTAAATTTTTTATTGAAATTTTTTCATCCATTGAAATCATAATTTGTAAATGGTTTACTTTTAAATGTTTCATTCATTATAAATTATTCCCTCCATTTCTTATTTATTAAAACATGCATGCTTTTTATCCTGTATTGATAACTATATGAAATATTTGGGAGGATTTTTATTGGTATTATTCTCACACACTACTTACACCCATTGTATGTAACAAAATTTGATCATGTTTAACTTATATAATGGCAAGGCCTAGGGTGATGGCAGATCGGGTTGCTAGTTTCTTCCCATGGTGCGATGTTGTGGAGATGAATTGTTGGTGATAACCCCTTGTCGTGTGGAGTCCCTTAGGATGTTTTGCAACTACATTTATGTATATTTGGACCTCTCGTGTCATTTTTAAACCTATGTGTTCGGTTATTTATTTTATTTAAGGATTTTTTGGAATAAATTCTTCGATATGGATTATTGATTGTTTTATGTTTTTAAATGATTCTAAACACAGATAAATCATTCCCAAACCATAATAAATGATACCCATGAACTTTTTGTAGATCTTGGGGATAGATAATTCCCATTGGGCCTTGCCAATGGATTTTTCAGGTGTCATATTTAATGGTAACAAAATTCAATTCGTGACCAAAACATTTCATTTATTAAATCTATTATTGGATACATTAGGATTTCGTTATACATGAAAACATCGGGGGCTAGAAAGTAGATTATACCTTGATGCATCAAAATTTATCATGATAAAAATAGTTATCCAAATAATATATGATCTATAACCAATACTTTATAAGTATCTTGATGATAGGTCTTAATGTTAGAGGTTTTATATTCCAGAAAAGTGATATCCAATAATTATGTATTTTATTTTTTGAGAATTCCATTATTATATTTACCCATGAGACATTCTCTCTGATTTTATATCTAGACACATTTTATTCTCACGTACTTATTAAGTGATTGTTTTTTTAGTAATTTACATTACTGTAATGATATATCAATTTCTTATCAAGTTAGTGAAGGTATTTTAATGGAATGTGTCTCTAGTTATTTACTATTCCATTTTGATTATTCCTTATTTTATCATCATATATTGTTATTTAAAAATAATGAGTGTCTAGTTATTTACAATTCAATTTTTATTATTCTTATTGATTCATGATATATTACACTATACATAATCATTACTATGAATTTTATCCCACCCTTATTTTTTCTAATTCCCCATTATATTAAAAAGATATAGTTGAATGTGTTTTCAGTGATTAATTTCATTTGATTTCATTTTTTGTCATGTTCTATTTTCATTTTCCAATGTATAATTGTTATCATATATGTATATTATTTTATAAAAATTCTAATGTAATTTCTCCATTGGGATTTGACTCGTTGCATTTATGCCAATGTAATAAAGAATACACCGGCTTTGGGTTACTAGTTTCAAGGTTTTTTCACAAGTATCTCCCTTTTCACTCCTCAAGTCAATGATGAGGGGTGGGATGTTTTCAATAGTGTAGGTATTTGTTAGTCCATATATCTTTTTGAGACAAATGATATTTTGTTGAGTCAAATGGAATCAGTTATGGCTAGTCTGTATTTCAGTTTAGGAAAAAATGGTATAAACATGGTTAGTAATTGATATAGGATATGGTGTCAGTTTTATTTTGTTTTTAAGTTAAATATAGTATAAGTCTCAATCATAGTATAGTAAAAATGATTTGGATGTTTTGAAGTTAAAATTTAATTAATAAAACGATGTGTCCATCCCCTTTAGTCTGAACATCATTTTATCATGGTGTTTGGATACATGTGTGTTTCAAGACACATCTTGGTGAGTTGTCACATTATAATCATGGGATTAGCCTTTAATAGTTTAATGAAATCCATTAATTCTGAGAAATGAAAATAGTACCACATGGTTAATACTAACTAAAAAATTTATCAAAAGGAAAATAAGCATTTATTTTTAATGATTTTTTAAATGGTTGAATTAAAAATATTCATGTTTGTAAAAATTACAAAATAGCTAAAAAAATTTATAGTGGTTAAATAAGGAAGATATTTGTGTTTGTATGCTTTTAGGTGGTAAATTGAGATTTATAATCCTTATTTTTAAAGTGATATATATTTGGTAGAGTTTTTGTGCTTATAGTGAATGGAATGGTGTAGGCGCCATAGAAACCAACCAAAGGTGGATGTTGAGAATGTGGTTGCACCTGAGCCATAATATAACCTAAAATTATTCAATCATATTGTTCAGGATTTGTAGTCCATGGACAAAAGAAATTTTTAAGATGGTCCTATTAAGGATGACCATTCAATTTAGTTATATAAAATAATCCACATTTCTTTTATGGGAATTCTAGCTAGAAAAAAAAGATGTCTTGTTTAATGAGATGAATCAAATATGTAGTTTTCATGGAATACAATATGAGTTGAAGGTTATGTTATAAACATATATACTAGAAAATATTTACTTCTATTAGAAGAAATTTTCATTTTAGGGTAAATTGGACCTTGGTGAGACATTAGAGTATTTTTATGAATTTTTGAATAATAAATTATATCCCCACACATTTCTAATTACTTTAATAATTCAATTTTTCATTGTGAAATAATACAACATCACAGTGATAGATTATATTGTAAAATTTATAAATTTATTCCACTCTTCCCTAGATTTTGATGTATTTTATTATTTAAATGAAATGAATTTTTATGTCTGGGTTGAGGATATTAATTCTCATAATGATTTTGATGCATTTTATAATGGATAAAACAAAAATGGTCAACTGGTAGATTCCAGCAGAAATGAATATATTTGGAAATAATTGCAAGGAGCATTTTAATTTTTCTAGGACAAGTGGGAACTATTATGCTATAAATAATCATAAGAGATACAACACCCCGAGATTTATGAGAAATATTATTTTTAATTTATTTTATTTCTTCTGTTGTAAGCTACACAAATATTATCTTATGATATACGCGACACCTTATTAGCTTACAATATACACAAACACTATTCTAGGCTTGTGTTGCACGCTAGAAAAACCTTTCTTGATAGCGTGTGTAGTACCCAATACCGAGATTCACTAAACACCAATATATTTTTTTAATGTTACTATGGACTATCCGTTATAAATAGTATTAACTAAATTTTGAATTTTATAATATTATTATTCATCTTACACATTTTTTAAACATGTTATGTAAACAAAATAATTTTTGTGGGTAAAATAAGTATTTTTAAAAAAATACAATTTTTCCACCTTTTGATGGCGCACTCAATTTAAATCTAGTTTTTGAAATGTTTATACGTTCAATTTGACAAAATAAAATTCTATTTTGTGATCAGGATATAAAAATTTACTTTGGATAAAATTTTCATATTATTCTGATAACTTTCATTTCATTGATTTTATATTGAATTCATTGGTAAAATCATTTCAATCTTTTGCAATGTTTTAGCTTTTAAAACTTGTTTTCTTAACTACAGAATTAATTTTATATTAATTTCTGAAACTTTTATTTATTTAATTTAGAAAAATTTATTCTATATTTGGAATAAATGGGTCCAAATAAGGTTAATAGTCTGCTTTTTATTTTTGGGCATTATGAATTGTAACAATGGTAATTTTATTTACCATAGTTAAAGATAAATCAGGTAATTAAGGGTAAATATAATATTATAAAATTACCATAACATTTGTATTAATATAATTTGATACATATATTTCGTCCTAAGGAATATTTTGGGAGAAATGGAATCCATTGGAACCCACATGGAGGTGATTAAGACCTTTAATTTATTTTATTTAATGGAATGTGAAATATGTCTCACTCAACTTTAATAATTAATGTATTTTTTATATAACATTAGACAGAAAATAAATTTGGTTATAAATACTCATTTCAAATATAAATTTTTTTTCTTTATAATGGTAATTTATTTATAATTTTTAAGATGTATTTAATTACCTTAATAGCTTATACATTAATGATGCAGAAATTATTTATTTAGTGAAAAATAAGTAATATAGTTTTTATTGAAATAATAATACCCATTAAAAGGCTCACAAACCTGAACAAAACATATTGGTAGTGTATATATACACCATAATCATACAATGACCGAATATTTGACTGTTTGGAGTGTTATAAAAGTGATTATGGCACTTATATTATTTTATTTTAAATGATGTCAAAGTTGTCACCTTCATAATTTAATAAATATAACATTTTAAAAGATGGGTGTTTTAGAATATAAATCCTAATTAAAGTATTCTTATGAAATCATTAAGATATATCTTCATACTAGTATTTTAGTTTTAATTTTTATGCAACAAATATGTATATTTAATTATTATACAAAAATGTTGTCGAAATTATTTAATTAAGAGAAGTATCAAATAAATGGTTTTAAAAATATTAAAATAAATAATATATGAACAATTTAATGTTCTCCAATAATTTTATAGATGAATAAGACATGTTAGGAACCTATTAAATATTTTAGTTAGAATATCTCTTTTTTGTGGGTTTTAATTAAATTCAAATAAATGTATAGTGTCCAAATTGACACTATAATTATTTTATAAAAATAACATATTATTAAATTGTTTAAAAATCTCAAAAATATTTAAAAATTACAAATTGAAATTTATATAGTCCATAATGTCATAAAGTTTCCAATTATTGAAAATTAACAGCACATATGTGATTATTTATAACCATTTAAGATTTATAATTTTATTACCACAAATAAAATTAAATAGATTAAATAAGAATAAATCAAAATGATAAGGTTTAAAATAAGATAAAAACATGTCTAAATTTGATTGGTTGATGATATTACAACCCTATATCATCTAATATTCTAATTTAGTCATTTTGGGAGGTTTTTATGTTGGGTTTGAATTTATATTAAACTAATATTTTTGAGGACTCCAAAGGTGCCCCTCTCCTCCCTTATAAAAGGGCACCACCTCCCACTCATCTTTACACGACATTGAGCCTTCAAGCTTGTACAAACCCTGACCATTTCCATTCTAAACTTACCGATAAATATTCTGGAGGTCCTGGTCTTCTTTAAAGACCAATTTTAGTGCCCTAAGAGGATGTTTCAAAGAGGCGTGTCAAAGAAGAGATAATATCTGTTACCGATTAATTCAAATTTATTTCTTATTCTAGTTCCTCTTCATTAGTTGTTTAATTATAAAGTAATAACATATGTACCACTAATATAATAATATCTTATTATAATTATTAAAAACAACCTATTCCACCTTCTATCCATCCTATGGAAAATGAAATCATCGTGCGTGCGTACGTATGGAATACCGTCTCCACGTCGTGGTGTAATTTGTTTTCCACCACCACCTTACTTGGATAGATATAATGGTTTAAAGAATAACTATATGTGATTATTGTTAAGTGATATTGATTCTGAAATAGTATATATACACTTCAATACAATTCCATGATCATGGGTATGATATCATTAATCGTGCGTACGTACGGACTACCGTATCCATGAACGCGAAAAGATTCATTCTTTATGTTAACCATTCATGAATGATTATAAAGTATATATAATGAATAATATTGAAATATATTACATAATAATGCTACTAGATTTGTTAATATATATATTTATGTCATCTATTTAATTCCATTCAATTCAATAAGGAAACGAAAACAATGTTCATGCATACATATGGGCTACTGTCTCCATGAACGGTGTATTTCATTCAATTTATCAATATATCATATATATGTATGTACTGAATATTTATTATATATAAATCATGTTTTACATTCTGAAATTATGTAAATCCGGATATAAGTAATAATATCACGTGCAAAAAGTCGAAACACGTATGATAAATGAAACGATTTTACCAAAAACGCAGCTTTAACATGGATTTACAAAAGAACGGGTAATATAAAGTCATAAGTGAACCATATATTATATCATAACAATGAATATGATTCAGTAATAAGTCAATGAAATTATTTAAATAATTATACAGAAGCTTCAGATATGTACGAAGCATATCAGACCTAAGGTAAGGGATAATTATTCCAATCTCATTCTTATACGAGATTGTTTATTCGTAAGTATTTAATGGGGTTATGTTTATTATCCATGTCCATATGTTATGAAAATGTTTTCATAAAATGTTTAATTTTCTTCCATGTATGTTTAAAGACATTTTTACCCTTTTTTATATTTACCACATCATATTTAAGGATTCTTTTTTTTACCATACACGGTACTTTTTGACTTTTCTGACAAAAGTAGGAGAAGAAAGTTATTTTTAACTTATACGGCGTGAACAGATTTTTACAGCTTCATAACGCCTCATTTTCATGAAGCTTACTCAACAGGATTTTATGACTATTTTCAACAAAATAATTTTCTTTTAAAAATACATGACGTTTTGTGAAAAGATAATGTTTTTGAAAAACAAAGGATAATTTCCTCAAGAATTAATTTCAAGTGTTTTATCAAAACCATATTCCATATAAGATGAAATTATTTCATATTTGTATGTTTCAAGTACAATGTCTCTATGATTTTCATGGTTTCACTTTTCTTATAATGAAATATCCATTTGTTTTTTATGGATTATGCGATGATGAGATGATGTTTAGGATACACATTTTATTCTTTGGGTTATAATGAATGTTTTTAGTTTATTTTGTTGAAAAAGTAAGAATGATTACATTATGATATGGGTGGGACCAATATCTCCCTCAAATTCATTGGGTAATGATTTATATCTCAGGAGGTAGACATGGCTGGAACAGTATGTTAATCCGGTTCAATGATACATGACTAGAATGAGGAGTGAACTCGATTCAGAAAGGGACTTTGTCCACTAAGACAGTTTTGGTAGCAATTCCTTGGCTACTATGGAAATCATATCATGTGATTAATGGTTTGCCACAATAAAATGTTTTATTCCCATGTTTTTTTATCATGATTGATGATTCATTATGATATATGCCATATGTAATGCCAAGTTTTATGTCATTTCTCAATATTTTGATGGTTAAACATTATGTTCATGTTTTTTTTCAAGTTCAAATGTATATGTTTTCTTTTATTTTCTCCATGCTTACCCTTACTGAGCATTTGAGCTCACCCTTTATATGTTTTATTTTCCCCACCATGTAGAGAAATTTTTTAGGTAGGAAAACAAATGGGGAAGATCTTTATAGTAGATATTGAAAATATTTCACCATTATTAGATGATTATGTTTTGAGTTTCCAAAGACACTAAAATATTACTATCCTTTTGGTGTCTATTTTTGTTATGTATTAAGTATTCATAAAAAGTAATTTAATGTCTATGTACGTCAATCTTTGGGTCTCTACAAGAGAGATACCAACATTTAGAGTTTTTGGTCACCATAGAATCAGACTTTGGGAACAATAAAAATTACTCCTTAATTTAAAACTATCCCATGGGGTTTTAAATGTTTTTATTTTGATCAAATGAAATTTTATTGTATAAGGCCACCTATATCTTCTCACATGTTCCACCAGATGGGAAATATTAAATGATATTATCCTAATAATCATTAATTAGGTTCTATAAACACATCCAATGATTCACATGCTTTATATGCATCGATAGGATCAGTGTAGTAGAATAGTTCTCATCATTAGAATAGAGATATCTATGGTGATCCTCAGAACACCATTCCCCATAAATTAGTGAAATCTCAACATGGTAAAAATGATTAATGTAAATTAAGTAAAAAATATAGGGTTCTTTTTACAATATCATGGATGATCTACATTTTTCATCAATGTTGATAGGTACAATTATTTTTTAATTCTTTCCCTATGCATGTTTTATTTTATAGGGGTGTGTTTCACTTGTTTACTTATTCTCGTATTGTTGATAATATGGTTTTTTTGAGATGATTCCTCTATTTTGAAATATAAAAATAATATTGTCAAAATAGACCACTGATCATTTTATTAATTTCTTGTTACTATTCATAGGGATGAGTATCTTTGGGATTTATTTATTATTTATATGGATGCCTATGACTTGGTTTTTATAGATTGGTTCCCATCATTCAAGGACCACATAACCAATAAGGACAAAAAGGATATTTTCACTTCTTTGTATAGAGTTAAGCATCTATTTATAGGATATTTTCATGTAATGGAAAAGTAAATATTATTTTTATCACTAATGGATAGAACCATATATTATCATATGAAAATGACTACTTTAGAACCAATGGATGATTTTTTGAATGGATATTTTCCAAATATTTTTTATTAGTTTCAGGATGTTTTCATTAATTTTTTTTCATCAATACCACCCAAAAGACAAGTGGAAATTACAATTTATCTCCTATGTGGGACCAATCCTATAACACTTCCATTTTATTAAATGAAACCTACATAATTGACTAAATTTAATGTTCAGTTGTAAGAGTTTGAATTTAAATTTCACATTTGAATTTGTACTCTTTTATGTATAGAAATGTTTCTATTTGTGAAGAAAAGAGATTTAAATATTTTCCTTTATTTGGAATATATTATGTCTCAACATGTTATGATAAAAAATTTATATCCCCTTCCATACAATGATGCTATTTTCTGGTCAATTTAAGGGATCATAGTGGTTATCAAAAAAATTCTTACATTCAAGACATCACTGATATTGAGTTCAGAATGAGGATATTCTAAATATGAATTTCAAAATGACTATGTTGTTATGCCTTTTGGTACTTCAACTTCACCAACTACCATTATTGTATGGACAAATAAAAACATTTAGATACTACAAGATTCCTATGTGATGTTATTTTTTTTATGATTTAGTTGTATATTCTAGGAAATTTCCAATCAAGATAGAGACATGTATAGTGTGTTGGGTATCATAAGGGACCATAATATGTATTCCATGTTATCGTAGAGTGATTTTCAGATATAAGAGGTATGTTTCCATATAAAGTTCATTTTTGAGAATGGAATTTTTGTATATATTTAAAAGACAGAAGATTTTATCTCTTGTAAATCTCTAAAAAAATATTTCAGATACCGTGTTTCCTTTGATTTATTGGATACTATTTATTTTTATTTGATTTTTCACATTTGGAATCATGAATTAAATATTTGATGTGAAATGAAATTTTTTCCGAGTTGAATTTGGATTTTTTATAAATCCTTTAAATTACATAAGGGTAGACGTACATCAACACTCATCCTCACATTCTCAATGACCTGCCTCGGCTTTGTAGTCTATTGTGATGTGGTGGGATCAGTGTTAGGATATGTTCCCAATAAGGGAAATAATGTTGTTGTATCTAGTTAATGTAAATTATAGTGAAATGAGATGAAAAAACTAACACATAACATATAATTATGTACTTTTTCCATTATTTTAAGGAAATTATTTATTAACTTTTTTGTGAAAAAGTCATAGTGTTTAATGATTTGAATAGTTTCAATCAAAAATTTTTATAAATATATTTGAATTTATGGAATAACCAATTAATAGAGTATCTATAGATTCTTGGATTAGACATGACTTATACACTCTATAAATGTAACTTTGTGTCATATGAATTTATCATGAAGTCATGTGAATATTATTCTAAAGAGGATTTATAATAGTGGAGAAATTTCTATTATAATGGATATGAATCATAATTTCTCAAACCAAGGTGATGGTGAAGTAATAATTTCAATTTCATTTTTTCAAGATTTTTCTGAGAAAGTTTGAAAGGATCTAACATCATATTCAGAATGACGTACTATGATATAAAAACTAAATAGAAGGGTGGTTTTAGTGAGTGTAAGTTATATGATAATTCAGTTTTCTGATGTAGTGACCCGATGGTCATACCTTTTCCTTTACCATAATATATTTTTAATGGCTAGAACCATAAAATATGGTACGTCACACAGTGGATCATAAAATTTATAAATTTTTGAAGAATAAGATTTGGTGGGTTGGATTAAAATGATCAATAATTGAGTATGTCTTGAGATTCCACACCTATCAATAGGTCAATTCTGAAAATTAACATCTTTCATGTATATTGTAGTTGATTCCAATTCTATTTTTGAAATGGTGGAATATTTCAAAGTATTTTATAGGAGATCAATAAATTAAGATTATATAAAACGATGATAAATGGGTGATTATGAATTATCTCACAGTTTTAGTAAATTTCATCTATATCTGTGAAAATAATATACTTGAATAATGGTAAGAAAAATTATATTTGTGAAATTGTAAATATGAACAGTGTTCTTATCTTGATTGTATCGGATAGATACTGCATC
Organism: Viscum album; assembly: GCA_963277665.1. Classification (NCBI taxonomy): domain Eukaryota; kingdom Viridiplantae; phylum Streptophyta; class Magnoliopsida; order Santalales; family Viscaceae; genus Viscum; species Viscum album. Next base: position 878,522,306 of record OY728129.1, on the reverse strand, counting down.
ATTACATCTTATTTTAGGTAATCATTATAGAAATACATTGGAACATAGTTTACTATGAGTGTAGAATATTGTCCTCAAATGGATGGATAGTCCAAACAAACAATCCTAGAATTTAATCACATTATTAGGGATTTGGTGTTGAATTTTAGGTTCTCATGGAAGGATCATTTAATATTTTTACTATTATCATAAAATATTAGCTTTTTTCATGATACACTTGTATCCATTAGAATCAGTGTATGAGTTTAATTTTCATTATCTGAGTTATTGGGTAGAAGTAGGTGAGACCTCACTAATTTGACTAAACCTTGTCCAAGGGATGAAAAAAATTATTTAGTTGATTAAAAATAAAATTGAGATGTCTTAGAGTCATCAAAAATCATATGCGGGTCAAAATTGAGGACTACTGTTGATTTAGGTTACTAATTATGTATTCTTGATAATCACTCAATGTCTTCAGATTCATCACTTTGGTATTTAGTTAATGTTATACCCTTTAGACATAGGCCCTTTTGATATAAGTGAATTGTTTTTTAGGTGGCATATCAGTTATCTTTTTACCATGGTAATATATAGGGGAAAATGTGATTAATGTTTCTCAATTAACAAGTTACATCTAGATCCTAACCATGTGACTTTAGTGGATGACATTGACCTACATTAAGATGATATGTTGATTCTTATACCAATAATTATTGGGGAAGTGAATGAAAATATCTTGTATGGGAAAATTATTTGTCTAGAGTGGGTTTAATCAAAACAAGGTCATATATTGGAAGACACATTGGAGTAGAAAAATCAAATGGTTGACTACTGGTTAGAACTATTCTAAAAAAATTGTGGTTTCAGCATTTTTGGAGAAAAAAGGCCAATGGTGGGGAGAACGTAACATCCTCAGTTCCAGGTACATAACCCTTTATTCAGGTATTTTATGTCTAAATAATTTTTAGGTTACGTTTCAAAATTATACAAGGGGGTTTTTAATGTTTGAGGGGAATTTTTATGGTTTTTAGTTTCTTAATCTTTATAAGAAACCATGAATCATATCCTAGAACCCGTGAATGAGAAGAAATTATTAATTATGATGGTGAAAATTTCAAACACCATTTGTCCAAACTATGTGGATTCTCTTGACAAACAATTATTGTTAATAAAGTAGAGAGAATATGGTTGAAACATGGTTTTTCTAACCATGTAATTCAACCTTTGAGTCAGGGAATTATGATATATGTATCATTTTGTTGTTGCACAGTTTTTTGTACCGTGTGTCTTAACCATGAATCATATTGTTGGGCCTCCTTAAAAAGTGTATATAATTAGAATAAATACCTTAAGAGATAACTTTCAAACTAGTATCTCCATAACTGAAATTTCATATTCTCACAAGGCATTAGATACCATCCCTTTCAGTATTGGAGCGATCCTTAGGTGAATTAATGTGAATTTGAGGACCATACTCATTGGTAAGTGCCTATTATTGGTCATTATTATTATATCCCTGGTTCTTATCCCTCAAAACAGATGATATATAGTCCATTATTGAAAGATATATGTGTTATGAATGTCCGTTTAATGAAATCATGATGGATCATGTTATTTGAACATGGTTTTTGATCAGATCATGATGTTTCATTATGCCATTCTTTGTTTTTACCAACTTTTGATGGGTTGGTGGCTTCTCTCACTACGAAAATTGATTATAACTGCAATTAATTGTTATAAATTTATTTATTTACATGAAATTTATGTTTAAATTGGAGTGTCCTTTGTTATAATGTGTCATTTTCATTGTGGTTTTGGAAATCCAGTAAATTGAATGAATTTTTGGGATAACATCTTTTAAGAAATTTTATAAAAGTGACTTTAGAATTATTATTTCATTTTGGTACATGTGAAGAAATTATTTAAATTATCTACAGAAATAAATTTTACGTCAAAATTTCTTGAAACAGGTATTTTTCTTACATGGTTGGAATGAGATCATTTTCCATAGATGTGGCCCTATGTATGTGAATTGTGTAATTATGGCACCTAGTATTGGTTACCTTTTAATAACATGGTAAATGGTCGAGAGGCTACTCATGAGTATGGAACATCCATCTAGGTATTCATGGTGTGTATAGAGATATTTTTTTTGGATTCTAAATAACATCAAGTTAATATATCCCTTGATAAAAATTTTCCCATGTAAATTGATTATGATTTGGATATTTATTTTTTTAAAGCATAAAATTGGTTAATAAAATTTTCTTAATTTTTTTCTTATTAATGATAGTTGGGATGTTATTGTGTAAATCCTTTTGAGATTATACCCTCCCTTTATTGGGAACTATTTTTCATTTACAAATTTCATCTATCATGATATAGGTAAAGGAAACATATCTCATCTCTTTTGTGATTCTTATTGATAATGTCTATTAAAATGTGGGTTTAGAGTCTAGAGATGTTGGGGTGTTTCTTGTAATATTAACCACAGTGTAATTAGTTTTGTGGCCTTTTGGAACCCTTTTTTTATTTATCTTGTTTTCCACTTATATTATGATCTGCTTTTGGGTTGCCTATGTTTGAGTTCTACCGTGTACTCATGAAACATATAAATATTTGTTTGGTCATACCATATGTAGTTTAGCTTATTCTTTCAAAATAGAAAATCTTCCTAAAACATTTTTGAGGCCCTTGGAATTTACTTCTAGTATTCGGTGTCTTATGTGTGTCACATATTTCCTAGTGGCTCCCCCATCACTCCTCAAGCCAATGAGGATGGGTGGGATGTTAAAATGTTCCATGTAATAATAATATTTTTATTTTTCTAAGGTATTCACAATTTGAAACAATGATAAATATAATTGTACCATCTTGAAATTTTTTTTCTCACCATAATGAATCTTGGTACTTATATCCTCATTAAAAGTTATCAAATACCATAATAAATATTTAATTAAATAATTATACATTCAAACAACAAATTAATATATAAAAATTATCTAAATTAATATATTAAAAATATTCACATAAATAAAAAAATTACAAATTAATGAATAAAAAATTTATTATCTCTCTAAAAAGAAATATTTAAATTTATTATTTAACCATATAATGAAATAATTACCCTATGAATAAATATTTATTAAATATATAAAATCAATTAATATTGAATAAAATTATTCATCAGTATTTAGAATAAAATTTCACACAATAACAAAACAAAAATAGAATTAAATTGAGGTAAATGGAACTACCTACTATATAACCCTCTAGGATTCACTCTAATCATTATTATCTTGGATTTCATGAATTATAAGATTAATACCTTTTAACTCATCATAGAACCAAAAAAATGATATAAACCTCACAACATTAAGAACAATTTAAGAGTGCTAATTGTATAAAATAATAACTTTGCTAAAATATCTCATTAAGTGGATTTACCACATATGTTATCAACCTATATGCTTCATATGACAGTTATTGTCTATCTAAAATGAACTCATAGTTACACCATATCCTTGGTATATAATATTAAAATTCTATTTTAATCAAAGTGATGATATATCAACATCTTTTATTATTGTTTCTCAATATCATGTCTTTATTATTCATTAATAACATATTATTCATATTGCACCCAATGATTCCAACATTTCCAAGAATGGTTTTCATCATGGTTTATGACAATAAAACTCTGCTCACTAGTGATGAAAGTTATTAGTAATATTAATATAGTCAATGGCACACTACACACACACATATAAAGGAATATTTGATAACAAATAGACATGCCGTATTTTTATCGGTGTATCTGTTATCATAAATCCCCATCATAGAGATTACAAACTATGAACTTCATGAGTAAACATGTAATTTTCTTACAGTAAATTTGACATGATATTCAACATACTATCTTTCCCATTATAGAATGTTATAGTGTTATTAAACTATTTGAATAATACATCAATTAGACTTCATGGTACAAATCATTTAGGGGAAAATCTATGATATTTTAAATGAGATATATACTCTATGAAATTATCCAACAAATTTCATATAGAACAACAATCAATATGTAATAATGTATTTAAATTAAAATTAAACTTTTTTAATATACATTTAACCTAATGTATAATTTAGTGTGTCTTACTTCACTAAATTCAAGATTATAGATATCATACTAGTAGGTATTAACTTAAGTATCTACATTGTGATAAGTATGTAAAATTTTATAATAAATAATTTTTTTCATTACTAATTTATAAAACAAATTACACACTAATTATGCTAAAAAATTTTATTTTTCTCACACATCTATATTACATTTGGTAAAATGTATTTCATATTTTGATTAATTAGGTAAAAATTATCAGAAAATTGTCATTCTAATTTCATGTACAAAATGATATTATAAGGGCTTATGTTAATTATATTAATAATGATGAAACTATTATTTTTAACGGGTTTTAAATTAATATTGTGTAATTTATTATCTAAAATATTATAATAATGTATTATTACTCTTAATACTAAAATTATGATTAATAATATATATAATTATATTAACAACATTTAATTAGTATTAAATTTTGTATAATATTAAAAAACATAATGTCCAAAACAAAAACATTCCAAAAAAATTTACTATACTATATATAGAATATTTAATTTTAAATGATTATTTTACCTTATTTGGAAATTTAATTATATTATATGGGAATTAAAATTAGGTTCTTCGCAAAAAATTTTGTAATGAATGATTTTTTTTATTTTAAAAAAATATATATACAATAGATAAAAATTAGTGAACAAGGTCAAAATTGAATTGGTATACTGTAAGTCATGTGGATAAATAATTAGAACAAAATTAAAACACGCGTCAAAATATGTTTTCAAATAATTATAAATTTATTTCACTAAAAAATCAATTACTTATTTATTTTGGAACTATTGACCCATGAATACTTTCATCCCAATATTGAAAAATAATTTGTGTAAATAAAAGTTACGTTTTCTTCACTTATAAAAGTGTATCACTTATACACTCTCAATTGTACACATAAACATATAAATTTTATTTATCCACTACCCAGTTCCCTACTTATAGAAGTCCCTTACATGGCCTAAATCCCTTAGTCACCATTATAGATCCTAATCCATTCATTACCATGGATATTTTTTTGTGAATGTTTAAAGAACCAAACTATGTATTTTTTTATCCTAAACATTTTCATAATTTTTTTCCCATCCATACATAACATAATAATAGATATATTTTTTCATAAATATTATTTTTATAAAATAATGTTGTTATGTTATGTAACTATCATTATTTATTTCTTTATATCAACTTATATATACAAATGAATGCCAATATTGTGTTTTTGAGAACAAACACCTCTGTAAATCGACATCTTAAATATTTCACCACCAACACAATTTTTTTGTTATAAGGATTAAAATGAGAAATAATTCTAAAATATAGAATATAATTTTTATTCTAAGGTGAAATAATATATTCTTCCTATATTCCATTTCATTCATTACGATGTGAGAACAAAAACTGTGTGTTTTTCAACTAACACCTACATGAAATATCAAAATTCAATTTTAATATACACTATGGACTCAATTATTACCCTATAATACATGAAAATATTTCTATATATATATTCTGAACTAGGTACTAAGATGACATGGGATTTTGAGCCACGTTGTGCCTAGAAAAAATTTTATAAAAATATTAAATATATCATATATTGTACGTGCAGTAATTATTTATATAAAATCATATTACTCATAAAAAAATATTGGATCATAAATATAAGGACACCATTGAGTTTGTGACAAGGTGATTACCCTACCCACAACAAAATATAGTTTTTCATGAGGTGTTCATACACGTCACCCATTGGTGGGTAGATTTAGTGGATTAATAAATTTTTTAATTAACATAATTAGTCTAAGATAAGAATAATTGTTCCTAAAAATATAAAATAATGGTGTATTGGCGAGGGTTATCCTCAGAATCTAGGAATCAGCCATAACACTCTCATTTATCCTCCACTGTAAAATCTAATTGGATCGTGATGAAATGATGAATTTTACTAGATCAAGATAAAATTATCCCAATGAATCCTCTCAAATAGTGGGAATCCATTTCATACAATAATGGTTGATCCATAGTCGAGTTAAGACTCATGAATGGTATATTTACTCCCAATTATTATATTTATTGAGTGGATCCATCCTTATTCTGGGATTTTTACCAAATGTGGCCAATAAAATGGGCCTGTGTATTGAAGTATTAATTTATTTTATTGGTTTCTAACCATGAATCACGATTCATTATATTTTTCAAAGAATTATTTTCCAATTATCATATAAACCATTAAATTAGTGAATTTTTCACATTTTGTATTTCCACTCAACCCCGATTTGACCTTGTGGTCCCAATTCACCATTATCTGGGGTACTATGCCCAATTGGAACACTAGAACAACTAAAGATCAAGAAAGAAAGCTTGGATTGATGGTTTATTTCTAGATATGTGATTTTTGAGAGTCATGGGAAATCCTTTATATGATCGGTGTACGAATCCATTGAAGTGGATGGATGAGTGTCTTGAAGAATGTATAACGAGACCTTTGATTATTGTTACACCCTGAGATTTTATGAAAAATATTCTTTTAATTTCATTAGTGTCTTGTGTTGTATGCTACACTAAGATTACCTTGCGCTATATGCAACACCGTATTAGCTTGAAGTATGCGCAACACTATTCTTGGATCGTGTTACACACAATTTTGATAATAGTTATTCTATGCAACATTGAGTATATATATATATATATATTCAATGTATAAATGAAATATGGTTGGATTATGTTATACGAAACAACGAAGGATTCTTTCACAACATGCAACCCTGAATTGGCTTGCATTACACGCAATCACGACCTTCCTCGATAGCATGTGTTGTACGCAATACCGGGTTTTACTAAACAATGATATATTATTAAATATTATTATTAACTAGCCATTATGAATAGTATTAACTAAATTTTTTATTTTATAACATTATTATACATCTTACACATTTTCTAGAACATGGTATAAGAACAAAATAAATTTTTCAGGTAAAATAAGTATTTTTTTCAAAAAATGCAGTTTTGCCGCCTTTTGATGGCGCACCCACTTTAAATCTATTTTTTGACATGTTTATAAGTTCAATATGTCAAAATAAAATTCTTATTTGGAATCAAGAAATAAAAATTTCCTTTGGATAATTTTTTCGTATTATTCTGGTAACTTTCATATTTCGATGAATAGTAAAAACACGCTATATTTTAATGAAATACATCTTTTTTTCATCGTAATAATTTATATGGTTAAATTATAACATTTAATGGTTTTAATGTATAAAAATAATATATTTTTACCATTTAATATAATTTATGTCATTAGCATTGATTTTACATTGAATTTGTAGGTTAAATCAATTCAATCTTTTGCAATGTTTTAAACAAAAACCAATTTTTATTCGACAACGGGATTAATTTTAATTTAATTTCTGCAACTTCTTTGTATTGAATATGAAAAAATGGATTCCATATTTGTAATAAGTGGGTCCAAATTATTTTAATAGGCTACTTTTTATTTTTGGGAACTATGAATAGTAACTACGGTAAATTTTATTTACAATAGTTAAAGGTAAATCGGGTAATTAAGGGTAAATATGATATTATAAAATTACACCAACACATGCCAAAATTCTATTGGATGGCTAAATGTAAACCCATATCAACTAGGGGTCGTATTAGATTCATTTTATGGACTTTTGACCATGAAAATAATTTAATTATTATTAAAACCAAAGAAAGTGACAACATGTCACTCTATTAAATCTTATAAGTATAATAATTTTAATTTAGTGATAAATATCATAAAACCTCGAACATTAATAGTCTCCAGAAAGCTAATAAAATTATTTACATCATGATAATATATTTAGAATTTTTAGGGACTAAATAATTGTCATTAATGGTGATACATTAATGATACAGAAATTATTTGTTAAGTGGAAAATAAGTAATATAGTTTTTATTGAAATAATAATACCCATTAAAAGGCCCAAAAACCTGACCAAAACTTATTGGTAGTGTATATATACACCTTTATCATCCAAGTACCTAATAAATAACCGTTTGGATCCTTATAAAAGTAATTATGACACTTATATTATTTTATTTTAAATGATGACAAAGTTGTCACCTTCATAATTTAATAAATATAACAATTTAAATATTGTGATATTAAGATGATAAATTCGAGTAAATTTATTATTTTGAAATGTAATATATTTATCTTCATCATAGGATTTTATTTTTAATTTTTATGCAACAAATATGTATATTAAATAATTATAGAAAAATGTTGTAGTAAATATTTTATTAAGAGATAAACCAAATAAATGGTTTTAAAAATAATAAAATAAATATTATATGAACTATTTAATGTGATCAACTAATATTATAGATACATATGACCATTTATGAATCTATTAAAGCTTTTAGTTATAACATATCTTCTGTATATAGTTTATTTAAATTCAAATAAATGAATAGTGTCAAAATTGACACTATTGTTATTTTATAAAAATAACATATTATAAAATTGTTTACAAATCACAAAAATATTTAAAAATTGTAAATTTAAATTTATATGATCTATAATGTTATAATGTAAACAATTATGGAAAATTCACAACAAATAAGTAATTATTTGTTATAATTTTAAATTTATAATTTTATTACCATAAATAAACTTAAATAGATTAAATAAGGATAAATCTAAATGATAAGGATTAAAATAAGATCCAAACATGTCTAAATTTGATTGGTTGATGGGATTAAAACCCTATATCATATAATATTTGAATATGATTCGTTTTTTGAGGATTTTATGTGGGGTTAGATTTATTATAAATTAATATTTTTAAGAATTCCAAAGGTGCCCCTCTCCTCCTTTATAAAAGGGCACCACCTCTCTCTCCTCATCACACCAATTTGAGCCTTCAAGCTCGGACAACCCCTGCCAAAGTATCTTCTACACTTCCATAGAAACATCCTAGAGGTTCTGGTCTACTTTAGAGACCAATCATAGTTCCCTAAGAGGAGGTTTCAAAGAGGCGTATCGAAGAAGAGGTTATTTCTTCTCCCGATTCTTTCAAGCTTCTTTCTTCTTCAACATCTTCTTATTTAGTTGTTTAATTATAAAGTAATAACATCAGTATCAATAATATACTGATTTTTTATTATAAATATGAAACAACCCCATTGCACCTTCTATCCATCCTATGGCATACAAAATCATCACGCGTGCGTACGTACGGAATACCGTCTCCACACCATGGTGTAATCTGTTTTTCCACCAACACCTTACATGGATGGGTATAATGGTGTAAATAATAACTATACATAGTTATTATAACATCATACTTATTATGATATATTTTATCATCTACTCCAATTCAATTCAATAATTATGGAAACGATATCATCGCTCGTGCTTATGTACGGACTACCGTCTCCACGACGCGATGAGATTAATTCTCCATGATAACCATTTAAAAATGATTATGAAGTATATATAAGCAATAATAATTAAATATATGAAATTATAAAGCTACTGGATTTATGTATATATGTATGTCATCTACTTAATTCCATTCAACTCAATAAGGAAACAAAAACAGTGTTCATGCGTGCGTACGACCTACCGTCTCCATGAATAGTTTATTTCTTTCCATTTATCGATCTATTATATATATGTATATTCTGAATATATATTATATATAAATCATGTTTTATATTCTGGAATTATGTAATCGTGATCTAAGTAATCATATGAATAATTACAAGTCAAAACATGGACAACAAATGAAACGATTTTACCCAAAACACTCTTTAACATGGAAATTACAAAAGAACGGGTAATAAAAAGTCATAAGTGAACCATATATGATATCATAAAAATGAATATGATTCCGTAATAAGTCAATGACATTATTTAAATCATTATACAGGAGGTTCGGATACATACAAAGCATATCAGACATAAGGTAAGGGATAATTTTGCAAATCTCATTTTTATCCGAGATTGCTTATTCGTAAGTATTTACTGGAGTTATATTTATCATCCATGTCCAAATTTTATAAAAAAAATTTCATGAATGTTTAAAGTAATTTTTACCCATTTTGGAATTTTACTACATGGTATGTAATGAATCTTTCTTTTATTAACGTTATGAGGTACTTTTTTGACTTTTCTAGCAAAAGTACGAGAAGAATGTTTTTTTAACTTATACGGAACAAACTGATTTTTACGGTTTTATAAATCCTTATTTTCATGAAGAATCATCCAAAATATTTCATTAGTATTTTCAACAAAATACCTTTATTTTAAAATTGCATTACTTTTTGTGAAAAGAAATTGATTTTGAAGAAGAAAAGATATTTCCCTCAAGAATTCTTTTCAAGTATTTTTTCAAAACCATTTTTCATCTAAGATGAAATTATTTCATATGTGTATGTTTCAAGTATCATGTCTCTATGATTTAAATGGTTTAACTTTTCATATTATGAAATGATATCCATTTCTTTTATTTGGATTATGTGATGATGGAATGATGCTTATGAAACCCATTTTGTTTATTGGGTTATTATGAATGATGTATGTTTTTTTGTGGCATAAGTAAGAATGATTTCATTATGAGATGGGTGGGACCTATATATCCTTCCAATTAATTGGATAAATATTTATATATCATGATATAAACATGGCTGGAACGCCAAGTTAAACCGGTTCAGTAAAATAGGACTAAAACGAGGAGTGAACTCGATTCAGAATGGGACTTCGTCCACTAAGATGGTCTTGGCAGCAATGCCTTGGCTACTATGGAAATCATTACAATTACTTAATGAATTCCACAATTACATGTTTTATTCCCATGCTATTTTATCATGTTTTATGTTCCATTATGATCTATACCTTATGTACATCCAGGTTTTATGTCGTTGCTCAAAATTTAATGTTTAAACATTATTTTCATGATTTTTTTAGTTCCAATGTATACGGTATGTTTTATTTTATCCATGCTCACCCATAATGAGCATTTGAGCTCACCCTTTTTATGTTTTATTTTCCCCCTGGATCAAAATAAAGGTTTTAGGTCAGGAAACAAAAAGTGGAAGATCTTTATGGGAGATGTTGAAGATCTTTCACCATGATTAGAAGATTATGTTCCATGTTTCCAAAGACACTAAACTATTACGGTCCTTGTGTGTCTATTTTTTTATGTATTAATTATTCTGTAAAAGTAATGTAATTTCCATGTACGTCATGATTAGGGTCTCTACAATGATTGACTGAAACTAATTTATAGTAAGTGATGATCAGATTCCAAGATCCACCGAATGATCCTCCTGTTCATGGTGGAGATAGATTCATATGTAAAGGTGGAATACCATATTCATACACAAATATTGGATATGAGAAACTATGAAAAACATAACAACACACCTATTATAACTACACACCTAATCCCTTCACGTGGGTGGCATATTGTGTCGAAGTACATAACCTGGAACATATATTTGTGCCTTATTTCATAAGAACGTGTTTTGGTACAAATAAACGAGCAACAGGACATGACCTGGTCTTGGTTATTCTTGAAACACTATATGGTCCACCTATAAAGTTTATAATAGTACATGGGATGGGAACCGTTTGTCATCCATGGACAAAGCTAGGTGGTGGAGTAGGGCAACACCCTATGTGAGTCCCCTTACACGTATTACAACACTTTATTGATTTGTAGGAAACCTCAATAGTTTGTATGTCCATCAGTTGAAATTGAATTTTATAATATGGGTATCCTATTTTTAGTGTTTTTCACTGATAACATGATGCTTCCATACACTGTGTCTTTCAAGATATAATGTGGAATGTTATGTGCATGATCCCAGGTTAGGAGACACTTGATGATGACAGTGATAACGCTGGTTCACCTAGACCTATCTGAGTGGTACCCTTGAGAAGGGATGGGTAGTGGAGTTCCACAATGACCTTTATAAGTGACACCCTTTAGCAGGACATGGTATCTGAGCTCGATGATGACTGTTCTGTGTTTTACACTTAAGTAGGGCTGTGTAGTGGAGTTCTTTGACAACCTGTCTGGGAGTTACCCTCTAGTAAGGATGAGATGTGATCTTCCTCGATGACTATTCGAGTGGAAACCTAATTTTTTTCTAGTTCATGAATTTCCTTCCATTAGTTTTTGTCCCCACAACTATGTAGTATAGTGATGAGGCATAGAGTGACTTGTTTGGTTACTTTTGGGTAGAAGTGTGAGATTTTACGAATTGATAATGGACATTTAGATCTATTGGCTACCCTTCATCCTGGTTTGAGATATTAGAAGGAGATACCCCTAATATAATGTTTGGGATTATTTGAATGGGGATATATATATATATTCTTTTGAACCCACACCTTTTATATGGTTACTCTCTTTCTTTGATAGGTGAATAAGTGTTGGGTATTCGACATGCTTTATGTGTTTATCTTGTCATTGTCTGGTGATTCTACTCTTCTATTATGGGTGTTTAATAATTTATGTATAGTTTTTATACTCACCATACTAATTCCTTTTTTCTTTGATGAGGTTAATTTGCCTTTTGGTTTTATTTGAGATTTTCCCATTAATTATAACTTACACCTACTATCTTCATTTTTCTGTTGTATCTCTTACTTATCACCCTTCAACTTTTGGTTATCTTGCTGGGTATATATATACTCACACATTCATGGGATTTTCCCACACATTTCATGTCTTATTTAGATGATGTAAAGCTTGTCTATTACTACAAAGGATCTTAGGGATAACTGGTACATTAGACCTCTTATGATAGTTTCTGCTTCAGATTCAGGAGTTGAGCTCCCTCAGAAGATTAATTTTCGATTTTTTAATGTTTTTGTACATAACATTAGTTTCGTGTGTATTTTTTCCCTTTACATTTCATATTTCACTATCGTACTTCTATACTCCTTATAGGTTATGCATGGTTGGATTACTTTATTGTTTTGTTTCATCTTTTACTCTTTCCCTATGCACTTTTGCATCTACATTGATGTGTATGTTTTTACATGTACATTGAAAAGTCCTCCATCATATATCTATTCCTTAAAAACATGTTTCCACCCCCTGTCTAGTAGATATGGTCTTGGGGTAGTTGTAGCTCAAGCATTGGCATGGGTCAGGTCATGAAAGATTGGTAGTAGAGAGAGATTATTCTATTAGAAGATTTACGGACTAGACCACATAAGATGATTTAATTGAATTTATGCAATAGTTTCAATGCTTCTCAAGTGTGGTCATCATGTCAGGGAATCCTGTAATGGTGCAGGTGTAGGACGTATCCATCCACCAAGGTCTTGAATACATTCTTTTTTAATCATCAAAACATGACATTATTTAGAGGGATTAATGGTACATTCATCATATGTGATTTATTATTTGAATATGTTTCTTGAGTCATCTCCACATTTTTTTTGTTATATATATATATATATATTATTTTATGACCATGGTATGTTGTGATAAATCCACATAGATATCCAACCATGATACCAGTTCAATATCTTGATAATGATCTGATGACCGATGAGGCATCAGCTTACGGTCCATCACATGACCCCCTTCTTCAAGGTTGGTATGGAGTATCACCTCCACCAATGGAGAGACATATCATTCCATCAGATTAGGATGAGTACATGAAGATACATGGTGCGCTCTATAAGATCTATCACTAGAGACTGTAAAGGTTTTACAATGAGCCATATGATTAGGCAGAAGAGGATTGACTCGATTCGATGGTCTATATCTTTAGGCATGTTCAGAACTTTATAGATCAGTTGGGTTGTCTTGTATTATTCAATTTCAACTATGAATTTGGGAGATACTGGAAACTTTTTATGAATATTAATGATGATTCACCACTCTCATGTCCTATCATCCAACAACTATTTCATGAGGAGTTATACCACTCCTTCGTTTGGTCAGTCCAAATTCAGATTCTTCTATAGTTTCATCAGGGAGGGATGTTGATGGATGAGTATATAGTATGGTTCAAATAATATTCCCAGTACACCACAGACATGATCTGTGATGACTTCTTACAAGAATGGAAATTTGATAGGGACTCCACAGAGAGACTTGAACTTGAGACAGTGATTCCAGTTGGAGTTCTCGAAGGACTATGACATATATATGGTATATAATACATGAATGTGAAAAATTGTAGCTGATTCCACTTATAATAATTCCATGAATCACTTATTTTAGGATTTTTTATAGTAGTTAGCCTCCCTCCAGGTGAACCTGGTAGATCATGATGGTAATATTTTTCTACAATCGATGGTTTTGGATCCTCCACTTCATAATCATGTGAGAGAGTCATAGATAAGAAACATTTAATGTGACTTCTTAAATGATCATATTTATATAGGGAACTCACAAGATGGAAATTTTAATAGATAGAATAATTTCATTTAATTCCAAATGTGAACGATGGTTTTGATCACAATGTAGGTGGAGGTTATGTGAGAGTTCCACACATATCCCGTAGTTATACATCCCGGTGTCGGGAATATGTATGCAGTCCTTCAACAACAGTTTTGGTGGTCAAACAGAAGACAATATTTAGAGGATTTCATCTCTCAGTGTCTCACCTATCATTAGGTGAAGGCTGAGCACTAGGTATTTTTTGGGTTTTTTGCAGCCCATTGTGATTTTAATGTGGAAATGTGACGACATATTAAATGACATTGTGATAGGGATTTCAAGAAAATTTAAGGTCAAGGATGCCATCGAAGTGATAATTGACCACCTCAAAAATCCATAACACATTCTTGCTATCATGGTGCTGAGTTCAGTGAAGAGTTTGGTGCAGTTTGACATACGAGTGATCGTTCTCTTTCATGGGGTACACTCAAAAATCATCTCTAATCATGAAACATGGTTGACATTATGATTGTTGAGAGGCATGTTGGAGGAATTCAGGAACCAAATGGGGAATAGTAAATCCTTTCACCTCCATACCAATGGGATGACCAAGTATGCTATCTAGGTGTTAGATTATATACTAAATATTTGGGTGTTAGAATTTCAACATAGCTAGGAGGATCAGTTTCCCTTGGTAGAGTTTGTATACAACAATAACCAATCTTCCATTAGCATGGAATATTTTTAGGACCAATATCGGAGACCCTGTAGGTCAACCACTGGATGAATAGAGATCCAGGAAAAAACTCTGGTGGGACAAGAGATGTTATTGGTAAAAATAGAGATGTTCTTGGTCATTCTTGAGCATATGAGAATGGGCCAGAGCCGAACTAAATCCTACACTGATCACCATTATAGGCCCATGGATTTTTATTTGGGACAGCAGGTTTTCATGGGAGTCTCCCCAGGACAAGGATCAAGGAGGTTCGAAAAGATAGGCATGTTGTCCCAAAGGTTCGTCGTGCCTTTAGAGATCATGAAGAGGGTTGGTGGTTAGCTGAACGCATACCCCTACCCCCATAGATAGAGTAGGATAATGACTTTTTCAACGTGTTATTGGTGAGAGGATACATGCATCATCCCCCATAGATTATCGAGTAGGGAAATATGGACCTTGAGGATAGATCCCCCTATGCAGAGCACCTAGTGTTGATCAAGGATCCATAAGAGAGGAACCTACGTGGATATACCTTCCCCTTTGTCTTCATTTTGTGTTATCATAGAGGAGTGTAGGAGAGTTCCTTGGAGATGGAGATCCAAGTATGGGCTCATTATCCCACATTTTTTGTAGTTTTTATTTTTGTAGAATATAGAATTGAAAGTGGTGATGATGTAGTGACCAGTTTTTTTTCCTTTTATGACTTTGAAATAATTCGATATATATTTATAGGGTTAGGATTTGAGATGGTGTGTGATTCAAGGGCCCAGTGATCTAGAAATTAATTTCATAAAAATGTTAATTATATTTCATATTTTCCAAGCACAACTTCTTAAAATAAAATTGGATAATGCTTAAAAGAAAAATTAGATTAATAATTTGAGTCCACGTATGAGTCTATAATGTAGATTTTACCATCTATGATACCTTTAATAGGACGTTTTTGTGTGTTTGGATACCTCGCAAGTTGGAGGTACGTTCAATGAATTAATTATTTTATTAAAAAAATTCATAAATCTCATTTGATATAATTGTTTTTATAAATATATAGTCATGGTTGATTTCTTAGGTTTTCCTTTTAATAATTGAATCCCCAATGACACTCTTATGCATCCTCAGTTGAAAAATCCCATCAAATGATAATGAAATCATATATCAGAGCCTATCTTGACACATCGAACATGAAGAATCCTCTCAAATTGTTGATAGACAAATTTTTTGATTATGATCGATCCCTAATCAAGGTTTTACTTTCCAGCCTTATTTTTGTTCCATTTGATGATATTGATTGGGAATTTTTGTCCTTGTTCTTGAATATGAACCAATTACAGCCAATTTCATGGAAATTTGTTTTTAAATATAAATTTATTTTATTAGATTCTAACCTGAGATCACTGTTCTTTATTAATATCCATGAAATATCATATAAAAACTACTTAAGCCATTTTTATGATGCTTCTATACAATTTTTTCTTCATGTTATAGACTAGTAGGACTCTATAGACCTAGTTAGACATTTTTGGATGGTACCATGTACGATCAGACCCCCATACAATGAATGGTTGAGAATAATACACAGATCGATTATGTATGGATAGATGAGTGATGCTAGTGAGTCATGGGAGTTAATTTCGATGATCAGAGAGTGAAATAACGTATGTGGAAGAAATTATGGAATGAATAATTTATGAAAAGACCTATGATGAACGAACATATTTGATTTCCCATGGTGGATAGCCTGAATATGCGATCTACAGCTAGAATCACATGTTTTTGTATATATATGGGCAGATCTATTATTGGAACACCATATTTAGGCATAATTATTGGATGTGAAAACACTATAAAAACCCTGACTATCTTCCATGTAAAAGGATAAACACATGAGTTCTGGCTCCTCAACAGCAACAGTTAGTCTTTTGGAAAATATTATGGATTAGAGGGCATGTAGAAATAATACATGTCATGTACCCATTCCCACGATACAAAGTCCATGTAGAGGTCCACACAGACATGATCCCATGTTATTGTACATGGCTAGTTACCCAAATCTGTACATTAGTATATAGGCATGGGGTCTGGAATACGAACACCGCCAATAGGACATGTCCAAATCATGGTTAGGCCAGACAATCCATGTAGTCCACTTACATGGAATGTAATACAACATGGGATGGGAGACTTGTGTCATCTAGGGACACATCAAGGTGGTGGTGTGGGACCATACACTATATAGGTCCACTCACACAGCGTGTACACCGGGTCTCCTTTTCAAAAACATAATTAGTTTGTTTCTCCATTATATGAACTCAAATTTTTTCTCATGAGTATCATATTCTATGTTTTATCCATTTATAATGTGATGGTTCCCTATATTTTATAATTAGAGATACGATGTGGAATGATCCGGGAATAATTCATGGTTAGGGAACACCTAATGACAATAATTATCACGCATGATCACCAGGACCATTCTGAGTAGTACCCTTGGTGGGGATGGGTAGAGGAGTTCCTCAACAACATTTTTGAGTGGTTCTTTCCAGCATGGATTGGTAGTGGAGTTCCATGATGACCTCTCAAAGTACCCTCCAACAGGGATGTGTAGGGGAGTTCCTTGATAACCATTATTAGTGGTACCCTCTTGTAGGCCAGAGTAGTGTAGTTCCTCAATGAATATCAGAGTGGGAACCTCATATTATACAATAGAATGGGTTCCCTACATAGAGATATTGGACCCTCGATTGTGCGGCCTTGTGATGAACCACGGATGAATGAGGACGATTACTCTATCTAGAAGTGTGAGATGCTAGGCATCAATGAAAGTCTTTTGGATATATTGTCTAATCATCTTCTAGGATTGATCTATGAGATGGAGATCCCCTTACACAATAATTCAGCAAAATTTTACAGAGCATATATATATATATATATATATGAGTATGTATGCAGACCTTGTATTTGGTTACTCTCATTCTTGGATATGAAATAACATGTGGGGTCTTCCATATGTTTTCTATGTTTATATTATCATGGATGGATGAGTCTAATATCATGTTATATGTGGTAAAGATGAGATTTTTAGTTTATCTACTTATTTTAAAGAGTCCTTTTTTCTTGGAAAAGTTAATTTCACTCTTGGTTTAGGTTGATATTTTCTCTTTTCATGTATCTGGCGTCTATTTTCTTCCTTTTCCTAGTGTATATCTAACTTATCCCCTTTAGCAATTACGATTTCCTACTTTGAATTTATATACTTAGACATACATTAGTTTTTATAGAATGATTCTTGTCTTATGGAGTTGAATGATATGTCATCAAAGATTACATAAAAGCTTAGGGATACCTGGTCTTTGGACTGCGTATGATGGTAGAAACTTGGGATTCCATGTTGGGATATCTCAGTAGTTTACTTTTCCAATTTTGTCAGTTTGGGGCATATTTATTTTTTTGTTTTGTATTTTTTCACTTTAATTTTTGTTTTGTACTATCAAACTCTTGTACATTGTAGAGGTCATGCATGCTTGGTTTAATTTATTAACATGTTATCTATTTTACTAATTCCCTCTACAATTTTGAATCGACATGGTTGTCTATGTGTAATGGTAATTAGAAAAATTACTATCTGAAATAGTAATTCCTTAAGTGCATGTCGCCAACTCCAAGCCTATGAAGACTGGATTGTGGTAGTTGCATCTAGAGCCCTGCCATGGGTCCGGTCATGACATATATTATTTATTATCTATTAATTTCTTATAAATTAATATTATTCACCTTAAAATATATATAATTAATATAAGTATTCATCTTCAATTATTCTATTATTCTATATGAATGAACATTGAGAACTAAAATCATCAATTAATTATGCTATGTTCATGTTTCAGTTGGTTTAACATACTTCATGAATTGCAATATAATACTATTTTGTACATGATAATTATAATGTAAATGCTAACATAATTATATAAAAATAATAAAATTAAAAAAAAATATTATTATGAAATCATCATATTAAATGTTATCACATTATTCAAAAACCACCATTCATATGTTAAGAATTACGAAAACTATATTATTACCAATTTTTTTTATAAAAAATTACTAAAACATATATTAAATGAGGTAATCCAATTTTATATTGATGTAACATTTCTATTATTGTTCCTTGTATTACATTGTAATGAAAATATTAATATCAATAAATGGGTATCAATAGTGACATTATAAAACATAATGAAAATATAAATAAAATACTAACACCCAATGCTTTGGATAGACCCAAATTGTCTAATATATTTTCCCTAAATATATATAAATGTGGTATATAAACTGAAAAAATATATTTACATTTTTGAAAAATAATTTATAAAATCTGTTAAATAATTTTATAGGAATTTAGAGTTGGATAAACTATGTGGGATATCAAGGTTAGGTTATTGTCAACTCAATTACTAAACCATCAGGTTATAGTTTCTCTTAATTGAATATTCTATTCTACATTTTGTTCATTTTATTACATTGAAATTTAATTATTTTTTTCCTATTGTTCTCTATGGAAACTAACTCTCATAAAAAAATTCCACATCACTGATATCATGTTTTCAAAAATATAAGTATAACATGAGTAATAATAACTATCATTCCTAGAAATGAATCTTTTTTCCCATGAAAATATTTTCCAATCAATTTTTTTCACTAATAAAATTAAAATAAGTTAATTATTTTTTATTACATATATATTCATTTATATATTTTGTTAAATTAATTAATTTTTATATTTCATTGATGATGTTTTTATTAAAAATATCTTAAAACAAAAATAATGGAATCTAATTTCATTATTTACAGTATATATTTATAAGATTCCTTTTTTCCATATTCTATAGGATCCATTATTTTTAAATCAATATTATATAGTTTTCTCCAATTCTTCTCATTTCATTCTCAAAAAAATTTAATATATTTTTTGAACAATATTTTACAATATTGTTTAAAATGTATTTTTAAATACTTTTAATTTTCACTGCTATTATTTCTACCAATTTTTACCTATCATTAACTAATTTTTTAAATCACCCTCTATATTTTTTTTATGATATTATTTTCATTAGAAAATTAATTTTTTTATAACATAAGATTTATTAATTTTATTTTATGCCCTATTTCTTAAATATTTAAAAAACTCATTCTTTTCTAATTGTTCATTAAAATATGATGATGATTGAATTTATGTGGAACACATATAAATTAACTAAAACTAGTGGGGTATTATATCTCTCTACAACAATTTATTTTATTTTTATCTCACAAGAGATATTCTTTCAAGAACATAATTTGTTCTTTCACATTGTACTGGGTATCATAGGTTTCCTCGATGTTTTTAGCATTGACATGATAGGTTATTTATTAGAGGAATACAATCAATTATTTTGATCATAATGGTTTCCCTATGATAATGGATATTACACATTTATATATTGTGTTATAATGTTATACACTATTTATATAATCATTTTAATTTTCTACATCATCTATGTTTTCAATTAATTCATCAAATAATAAGATATAAAAAATTTGGGTATGAAGATGATTATTTCATGTCAGATATATAGAAAATGGTGTTGAAGAATTTAAAAATGAATTATTTCTTACATTTTTTGTATAATAATTTGATGAAATTGGTAATATGTGGTATATTAAAAAATGAGGTTCAAGGGTCATGAGAGTATTTGAGATATATATTATCATAATCATTAAATAAATTTAATATATATATGTAATTTATACCATGGATCTATTTATTATTGATGTAATTAAAAAGGAAAATGAATTGTGAAACATAATAAATTTAAGGATGTTGACCAAGATGAAAACACCATTTAAAGAAGAACATATCAAATAATATCACATTGGAAGGTATAAATAATTACATTTTTTGCTCCCTAAATATTATTTCGCCAATTGAAAATTTTATGAGAGGATTTATATGGTAATCTATAGATAGTCACTATAGTGGTAGTAAATACCATTTATTATAATTAGGAATTTTGATATGAAATAATGAATGTTTTTACATATAGTTTTTTTAACCAATTCCATAAAAGTTAATGTTTTAAGTCATCATCAAAAGACATTTTTTAAGTGCAGAAGTGAAAAAAATTGATGTAATTTTATTTTAAAAATAATATTCAATGGTGGGTCCTTGAAAAATTCCTAATTACTATCTCATGGAATTTTTTATTTGAATAAAATATAATGAATCATGTGAGAAAAAAATTAATATATTAAAATAAATTATTGAAATACAACATAAAAATGGGTAAAAAAATAATTTCTATAAGAGGAATTGTTATATGTAATGATCAAAATAGATATTACATAATCAGGTATCCCATTATAAAGGTAGCGTTAGATAGAAGAAAAAACATTGATAAGAATGAAGAAGAGATTACTTCAAATAATTTAGAATTAATCATAACAACCTTATCCATTTAAGATAATGAAATACATTATGAAAGTATATTTTATATATAAATTCATTTTAACAAAATTTATGGATAATATAAAATTTATATAATTTTATTGTGGAAGAACCAATGAATGTAAAATAAATTTGTGATGAAATATTGTAAATCAATTAATGAAATTTGATATATCAATATTCATTATGGATTTAGTATTAGTAAAATTGGTAACCAACTAAAGGGGAACATAAATTATATTTTATACTATAATAGATATCATGAAGTATTACAAAAACAGAAATTCATGTCCCATTTTCACCAAAATAATGAAAACAATTTATAGATATTCAACAAATATAGATGGAGAAAAAATATTAATGTAAAAACTATTTTCTTGTATCCCAATTAGATCGAAATGCACTTGAAACATATATATATAAACTCTGATTCCTAATCTCTTATTTCTAAACCAAATTTTTACATGTAATATTTTAAAATTTCTATTACAAAAAATTATCAAAAATAGATTTTTGTTATATTTTATTTTCATCATTTGATTTTATTAGATTCAAATATTTTTTCTGATTGCTTCAGAATGGTAGATTCAAATATTCTTTATAAATTTAATTTCATAAATGTAATATCATTAACTGTATTGGAATATATTATTATAATTATTTATATTGTTATATTTTCAATTCATAGGTATTTATTATATGATTTGGGACATCAAAATTAATGATGAGATTACATCAGTAAATTTAGTTAAACAAATGGTTGATATAGTAATAAAATATTAAACACTAATATAACCATTACTAAAAAACTAAAAAAATTCTTGTATCCATAATTTCTAGTAATAAAATTTATTAAAATTTTTTTTAAATCTGTGATATATATCTATTTCATTATTAATATTATTTGTTAATGTGACCAAAGAAAGAAGAAGTTGAACTATAAAGAGTATGGTTATGAAACATATACATGTTTCATAATATCATTATTATAGAATAATAATTATTTAATTTAAAAAATTTAATATGGGAATTCATATTTGAAGACTAATTTTAAATGAATAAATTCTATGTGTGAAATAAAATATTTAACTTTTGTGGGGGTCATGATATTGATGTATACAAGGTTGACACGTCCATTTTTTTAATTAAATCATAGGAATACATAGAATTATTTATAGTTTCAGGGACTTTATATTTTTATAGATGTATTTTATATCATTAAAATGTAGTTTTAGAACAATCCATCAAATGTTGTTGTGAAAAATCAATCATGCTACTCATTAAGGCTCTCGTTCTCACCAATACAAGAATACTTTTTTATTTTCTTCTATAAAATGTAAAGGGAATTTAATTAATATTCCATAAATATTATAACAACTTTTTATATTAATAATAATGATTTAGTTATAAAAAATTTATAAAATAGATCTTTTTTAGTTGGAAGCATAAAGGTATGAAATGAACAATAAAATAATTAATTAGATATTTTTACAGTAATCCATGGAAAAATACTATGAAATAAGGATTAAAATATTATGGATGGTCTTTTGAGAAAATATAAACACATAGAATGTATATATGAATTTATTCTAAGGATTTGAGAATATTTTTCTTTGAAATATGTTTCATTCTGTGTGAGTATATTTTTTGTTCGGAATTATTCTTTTATTAATGGAAAGTGTGGCATTTTTATTATTATATATGATATAAAGACTATATTAAAGGACCAAATGCATAAAATATGGGATAAAAATAAATTCAGTAATGATTATGGATGGTAAATATATAAAAATCATTTTTAAATGTGTTTTATTTCTTTGTGTATTTTACTCGTAAATATTTCACGTTTACAATTTTTTATTTTTAATGTTGTATCAAATTTTCACATTTGTTAATTATTTCTTATGAAAAAAATGGTTATTCACAAAAAAATTTTTATTCCAAATATTATAACAAAATTTTAAAATAAAATTTTCATTACTGTCAAAAATTATTTTTAATATTAGAGTGCAAAATGTCCAAAATAAATATTTCTAAAAAATTTATATTTATGAATTAAAATAATGATTATGTTAATAAGATCATTAATTTTAGGGAAATAAATTTGAAAATTTTGAAAAAAATTTGACTATGAGTGTTTTCCAAAATCTGATTTTCAAAAAGTTATATATAAATAAAAGAAAAACAAAATAATTTTTTAAAAAAATTAGTTCAATCTAAAACATGTTAATCATAAGATTTATAAATTCATCATAATATTTAAAAAATATCTATATATTCATCTAAAATAAATATCTTATAAAATATTATGTTTTATAAACATATAATAAATTATTATATAAATTTAAACTAATAAAAATTAATTTTTTAGTAAAAACTGTATTTTTCATTATTCTCCTAAAAATAAATTATTTTAGAAAAGAAAAAAATTTCATCCTAATATAATTTAATAATAATAAATATGTATATGAAAATATTTTTCTTAAATTTAATTATTTAAAATTGATAACATAAGTTTTTTATAAAACATATATGTAAACTGTAAATTTTTTTAATTGGTATATGTATTTTTAAAATATTTTCCATTCTTATTAAGATATAAACAAATTATTAAATTAATGTTAATGTTTCTTCCACCAGAATAATATATGTTATCGACAACATATTAACATTATTTATACAAGTCACATAATGTTACAATTTTTAGAAAAAAAGTATCTTTACCATTAAATAATCTAATCATTTATTTAGCCAAAATAATTGAATTTCATTAGTTAATTATTATTTACATTGAAAATTATTCTATTTCTTTATATATTTAATAAAAAAGTTATCTATATCTCTACATTCCAATTAATAGTGATATTAATATGGCAATGTAATGGTATGTGGTTCATTTTGTTTCTTTTTTTCCTATAAGTAAATCTATTTATGGAAAACAGTATCCATGAAAATATAATCTAAAATCTCATGTTTCACATTATATTTATTTGAATAAATTAATAACTAAAAAATTATATTAAAAATAATAATAAAATTAGATTAGGGTATCTCAGTTAAATAGCAAAGGCCTAAGTGTAATTTTTTTTGTCAATGATTATTCAATGTTTTTTGGATTGTTCTAATGAAGTTTTCATTCTTGAAGAACTGAAATGGATTAATTTCATTAAATTAGATATTTTTCAAGAGATATCTTACTTCTATATGTTAAAATAGATTTTGTCATCTAAAAAATATAATGCAAGTGTTAGTGTATGTATAAAAAATATCTTCAACCTTTGATGATGGTTGGAAAGCTATGTGAATTTGGCCTATGTTTTCTATAAGTCCCAAAATGAATTTCATTTGTTTTGACTACCAATATAATGAAAATTTTATTTGTAGTTAATTTGGATACTTACGTCGAGGTAATATAAATTTTTCATTATATTTATTAATGTAAATAATATTGTTTTCAAAACATATTAGTGTAGTATTACATATATGCAGATATCATGCTCGATTATGATACTATGTTGGGGTAACAAAATATCAAAAAAGATAATAGGGGATCCAAAAAACGGGACCAGGCTTTAGACAATTGTTAATGAGGCTCTATAAAAGGCAAATCAGTGGACTTAACAACCTAAATAAGTGTAATTTAGTTCATTATAAATGGTAACATAGAGCACATGCAACTTTACATGGAAGCTTATGTTTTACCAATATAAGTTTTAACATCATTTTTACTATGATGTGTATGGGTAAATACAAGTTTGTGTGAGGGTAACGAGTGTTAGTTCGGTTCTATGTAAAGGTATTTGGAAACCTAATTTTGAAAACGAAATGATTTATAATACCCTCATAAGGTAAATACATTTGTTTTGTAAGTATAGTGAACAACATTTTTATGGGTTTCATGTGTGTTCTCAAACCAGTTAACATTTCTACCATATTTTCATGAGGTTGTATAATTCCTTTCTATAATATGTTATTAAGAACTTCTACTATGAATTTTTTGATACATTAAGTCATTTTATGCTTCTACCAATTATCACATTCAAAATAATGGAATATAGTTATTCCATAAGAATAGTAGTGATATTATAATAATATTAGTGCTCCGATATAAAGATAAGTTGTACTATAAGTATATTAGTGCTACAATGAAATGGTATAAAATGTTGAAAAATATAGTATATATTCTTTCATGAGTGAAGGGTCATTGGAGATTAGATAATTGTGGTATGCATTAAAATCCTTTTAAATTCATGAGATTAAAATTATGATGTGAGGTAATGTCTTTTATTTAATGACACTACTATAGTAACATGAATTCTCATTTAATAATGATTAGTTTAATAATTTCCTAGCTTTTTCATTATCAGTGGTCTGAAGATATTAATGTTTTATAATTCATTAATACCATATGTATATTCATACCATATGATGAAATGACTATACATGAGGCTTGTTGGTATTTACGAATCAAGGAGGAAAATTAATGAATTTGACAATTTGAATGCCAACATGTGATTTATGATTATGTTCCTGATGATTTTTGGAGAATTTTATATTTATTTACAACATAACAAGAAGTTATTATATAGTATTTCCTATTTTATTTCTGGATCAATTATTATGGGTTTTCAAAGATGGAATTATGCAATAGATAATGATAAAATATGGATAACTGGGTTAATTCCAATATTCCATGATTTCAAATATTATCATGATATCTATATAAAAAATATTTTAATTTTGATGAATAATAATTTTGGGATTTTATAAAAAAAAATCATTAATTGATGTGAAGATAGGTAAGGATTCAATCTAAATAAAATGAAATATTGTATAACTACTTTTGATTTCAGGTATTTATGAAAAATAAATCATTTAGTAAAATGTGTAAGATCATGATAATGATAAACTGATGATATAATTATTATTATTGTTATCAAATTTAGAGAAACATATATAAGGTTCTCAAATAATTTCAAGTGTGTGAAGAAACAAAGGGTTTTTCTACACTATTTATAATTGAGTGATATTAAATTAGTTGATAAATAGTATATCGAAAGTTATAGATATCTCAAATATCAACTATGATGAGGAAAATTCAAATCACAACATATCATTAAGGAGTTTCAAGATAAGTAGAGTTATAAGACATTGTTGTTGATATTAGAGAAGTATACTAGGTAACCTAATCAGGTAGCCTCATAGAGGAAAATTTTCATCTTTAATGATGATGATTTTTCTATATTTGGATCATTCATTAAAAATAGATACATATAAAATTTAGTTATAGAATTACGGGAAGGCTCAAGTGGGACATTAAATCAGAATAAATAATTCTTTTTCTACTCGACATTAATGATGTCAATTGATTAATATTGAATATTTTTTTGGTGTTTAATAGACACAATAGGGAGTACTATTTCTTGTTTTTTATAGGAAATAAATTTTTTTATTATCTACCAACAAATCAACTAAAAATTACGTAAGATTTAAATATAATAATTAATGGATATTGAACCATAAAAATATTGAGAGGGTGAATTTTAAAGAAAACCATCTTTTAAAAGTAACAATTGATAAACCTTTCCCACTTGAATTCAACCTGACCTTCAGAAACTGTACTATAATCAAATTAATTATTCGTCACTATGATCTAAAAGTCATTATTAAATATAAATATTCATAAGTCAATTGACAACATATGTGTTCCCATTTGTGGGGGAGTTAATTTCCATAGTTGATATAATTTGACTTTACCCCAACTCCTATAAAAGGGATTATATGTGAGATATGTTAAAACATAGGGGTATTAAATCATTGAAAATATTACTTGTGATATAAAATGATAAGTGTAATATTGAGTTATATGGAAAGGATAAATATTACACCTTATGTATCTATCGAACCAGGACATTGTAAAAGTCAAGGCCCTCCAAACTTCTATGGATATCTAGGACAAACTAAGAATTAGTTAAAAAGGTAATTTAGATTTAAAATAAGCCAATTTATAATTTTATTTTTGTCATTTTGTGGAAAAGAAATTACCAATATGAAAAATATTGAGGTTTTTTAGGGAATTGAGTCAAATAGTCCAAAAAATTGAAGGATTTGTTATGAAGAAAGATAATAGTATTATTTTGAAAAAAACATTGAGGAATTATCATTGATGTTTTGATTCAATGATCTCATTAGTTGATGTAGGAGAAAATTTTTCTCATACTAAACTAAAAAAATATCATTATTTATGAGATGAGGAAATTCTATCTTTTAGGAAGGATGAAAATTATAAAATTGATTTTGAAGGTATGCGAAAGGGAAAATACATGAAATAAGAGTTTAATGAATCATGTGATTAATATAGTGATAGTGATGATGATGATGTAATGTGTTTAAAATATAAAGGATTCAAAGAGGTAAGGGAAAATTTAAGAAATCACTAAATTCTTAGAATGTTGGTGACTCTGGTCATATTTCTAAAACATTTCAAATTAGGATATTTAAAGAATCAGAGTTAGGATTTGTATCATATTATAAGAGACCTCATAAATACATCATAAATTTTATATTTTAATAATTATGTGAATTTAAATTCCCATGTAATTAAGAAAATATATACATCATAATGAAGTGATAATTTAGATTAAATGAAAAGAAAATAATTGGAGATAAAAGGAAAATTTGATTTCTAAATGAGCTAGAGATAATAACTTCAAAAGGAAATGAAATTTTTTTAGAATGAAAATAAAATTGTTTTTACAACGATGGAAAACTATTTATGAATGAAGAAGAATATAATAATGATACAAGTAATATAAATTTTAATATATATACAATGAGTAGATTCTCAGGTAGCTATATTATTATGTGGATGAAAATGAATAAGTGTTTTTTAAACCCATGTTGTATGGTTCAATGATCAAAATTAGTTAAATGAGGGAAATTAAAACATCACTAAAGCAACAAAGATAAATGGAGAATCATGTGAAGTGAATGATAAGTTAATTTCATTAGATACATATATAATTATTTACTGTAAAAATAGGGAAATTTATTCGAAATGTGTAGTGATAAAACCAACAACATAGGATTGATGTTCAAAATAATCTAATAGAAAATATACCACAAATACGGAATATAGAAATATTACAAGGGGACATCCCCTAATGAAAACTAAATATTTCATTATAACAGAAAAAGAAAAATATTAATATGGACATATCTAGAACTTATATGTAAGAGAAATTTTTTCATAGTTTTACTAGTTTTATTGTATGAATAAATAGAAAGGATATTCTTGCTATATTAACTTCACTTTTCTTAGAAGGAACAAAGAATCAAGGGGAGGCTTCAAAGATTATATGGGAAAACTGTTAGAAAAATATTTGTGACCATTTCTATAAAAAACCATATACATTAAATAAATTTTATATTCTTCATAATATTTTGGGAATATGATATATAGTATGTCAAATGCGTGAGGTTTTTCTAAAAACTATTGATGAATAGATTCCCTAAAATATGAAAGGGAAGTTGTTTCAATATAGAACCAACTAAAATTCATGAAATGATTATTATAAGTCTAATAATTTCATGTATGATTTAAAATTTAATTATAAATATTAATTTAAATATGATCTAAATTTAAATAATAAAGAAAATCATATTGATGATAAATCAAATAATGTTGTTTCACTAGGTAAAGTAAAGTTTGATGAAAAGTTATCAATAATTAGGAACCAAAAGAATCATTATACAGAGGTTAAAAAATTCATTTCATAAAATTAATATGTTCCTAGGATTAAATGAGATATTCAATATGATTAGCCTCAAAATATAAAGATGAATTATAACAACCATTGTCTTTATATAATATTTAAACATGATTTATGAAATAATATATCACTATATACAACTCAGAAGATCGAGAGTCCTAGTGTCTTTATTAATTTATATATATTACATAACAACATAAAGAATTAAAATAAACATAATTATTGAATTTTTTTTACATGACCAAAACATTCCTTCATACTTAAAACTACATGGGATAACCTCAGGAAATATATAATAAATGGGTGATCTATAATGCCTATTAATGGAATGAACAAGGTATAACATGAGGAAGACAACACATGTTAAACAATAAGAATATCAATGGAAAATAAGCTGAACTTTAATAATATGTAAATATACTTCATGATAACTATAACATATAAAATGCGGAAAAAACATAAAATATTAACTAATATAGCGTCAAGGAACATTGCACATATATTAGCATTAGTCAAGGCTCATTGCACATGGAGAATCAAGGGTCGGAGCCCATTCCACATGGGGGATCATGAGTCAAGTCACATTGAACATGGAGGATCCTGATTCAATTTCCATATCTCATGACATATTATGATACAAATCCTTACCCAATGCATTGGAGAACTACCAGGGAACACCCTTCGTAATAATTTCGTTATCATATTTAAGTGTCCCACGTAGATCATTTAATATGGTTTCATTCAAAAATATAATTTATTCACATATATAAGAATGTGGAATAAATACATGTAAGTCCCCAATAAATAATTATATTTTTATGAAGGTTAATAAACATGATATAGAAAATGGTATGGTATTCACGAAATGATGATTTTGGTATAAAATTTTGTGGCACAATTTCAGCAGCATTACAGCGTCACATATGATTTCATGAAATGGGTTAATGGGAGGTACATTGGTATCTCATAATTTATAAATTGAATGGATAATAATGGGGTATTTATGAACATATACCAGCATTAGAGAATGGAAATTATAGGACATTCCATAAAAGAAATTTTTGATTAAAAGTGAGGGTGGAAGATTCCTTAAAAAATTTCAGCATAGTAACAGGTGTACATAAAGGTTATTAATTGGGATAAATAAGATTAAAAGGGGATCCCATAATTTTAAAATCAATTTTAATGTTATGGGAATAGTTATTAATGTATCCCATGATAATCAAATGAAAATCAAGAGGGAATATAATGAATGAAGTTCTTGATAAAAGGTGGAAAGAGATAATCCCATACAGAATTTGGTTATCGTAAAGTCTAAGGTAAGGTTACAAATGTAGAGGAATAAATGATCCCTCATACCAATTTAATAAATTTGAAATTAATCTAATTATTATAAATGAATATAAATATAATAAATTGAAGTAAATACACTAATCTCAAATAATGTGCTTGAATTCAATAGTGAGGAGAGATATCCATTAACTTAATTAATGACACCAAAGGCTTGAGAGAGTCATCATGTGATCTTGGGGTGTATTGGGATGACTTTATTGTGTGTGTTGTAAGGGTTTTAGGATCATCAAGTAGTTTTAGTGATAATATATTGGATTTGGGGGGGTTTATATAAGAAAGTAGGGGGATTTCTTTATTATTTTGGTTTTTGACACCAAATAATAAAATAATAAAAACCACAAACCATCACATTTTTTTACCATTGTTTTTGAAAAATGTATTTTTATATATTATTTTATATGCACGAGGGAAAAATATTATAAAATACTTACATTTATTATGTGGAGGTGAGTTAAGCTTTAAATAAATGATTTCCATATCATAAAATATAATATAAGTTTTGTAGGATTCATTAAGGCTTTATGAAATAAATAAAATATTTCTAAAATTAATTTATTTTAAAGGAAAAATATATATGTATCCAATTATACCTTTTATATTATTTATTATATCACTGTTATTCCAATATGATGTCATAAGACACATATTAGATTAGTACAGTATTTAATTTTTTCCAAAAAATTCGAATGTCTAAAAACATTATGAAAATTCCACCATTGAATAATTTTTATGCCCTGATTCAAAAAATAATATTAAAATTTTAATAATAATTTTATATATTTGTGAATTTTTACCTTTAAAATAAAAACCATTATTTATTAAAAATTTACCAGTTTTTATTGATAATAGTTGTCAAAACCTAATAATTAATAAATTTAACATGATAAACAATTATATTATCATTTAAATTTAAAAAAATTAAAATATTCTGTTAAAATATTATTTTTTTCAAACATAAATTAATTCATCAAAATATTTTGTTAATGGAATTTGAATGTTAACCAAAAATTATATTTGTGCTTTAAAAATCAATTACAATGTAACAATAATTGGAATGAAATATTTTCAATATTGTATAAAATATATAATGTACATTTTCCTTTTACTAGGGTATTTAGACATATCAATTTATTACACAATCATATTCCCAAGGAGTACGATTTGGGATGGTGTGGATTTCATGGGGTCATCCTATAAACATTGTTTGGGTCGTGATATCAATGTTATTGAACTTATCCACTAAATGGTTTCTCCCATGATTTAGTTATTAGATCTTGGTTTGGGCTTGGTGTTGGGAAAAGCCCAAAAATTCTGACTCCCTAAGAAGATCTGGTAAAAGGGATTTATAGGGTTTTGTCGTATTAGTTTATTTCGTCGCATTCAATTTTTATTCCAAAAAGATTTGTTAAAACCGTATATTTAGACTAGTCATGTGATCGATGTTCAAAGACTATATAATCAATTGTACTAATAATTAATTTTTGTTTAAAATACAATGGGATAAAATAAAAAGCTTCACGTGTTTTCTATAACCATAAGTCATTTAATTAAATCAAAAAGGGTATTTTTTTACATAAATGTTTGGGTTGTTACCCTCTTCCCCCCTTAATAATTTTCCCCTTGAAATTTACCTTTCCCATATTAAAATAGATGATAGTATCTCTATTTCATCACTTCCTATGGCTCCCATGTTTCTTCAAAAAAAAATTAGTTTCACCACAACACTTTGACGAGGGGAATTGTAATATTTCGTAGAACATTTTTTGTACGATGTAATATCTTTACCAGATTCTCCCCATAAGAAATGTAATTCTCCAATGGCACCACCTCAAGATTGGGAACATGTTCTGTGTCTAGTATGTACATTATTAAGACAAATACATGAAATACAGCATGTACTTAAGATAGGTTTAGTGGTATTTCTAGTCAATAGGTCACTACATCCATGCAATCAAGGATCTCAAAAGGGTTGAGGTACCTTGGACTAAGATTATATTTCATCACAAATCTCATCAATATCTTTCATTAATATATGTATAGAAAAACCATGCCTCCAAGATAAAACTATAGGTCATGTAGCTGATTTATAGAAAATATCTGTTGTAAACTCTGAGAATCATTTATGTGATGTTGGATGGTCTAAACATTATCCACTGTTTCATCAACCATTTTAGGACCTAGACGTTTTTGTTCCCCAACATCATTCCAACATGATACTTTTTGACACCTATTTCTATAAAGGGATTCATAAGTAGCCTTTTGGATTATTTATTGGAATTTGTTTTGTAAGTTAAATCCACCAAAAGAATATGTTCGTATCATCCTCCATTAAATTACATTGTGAAATATCTCAACATTTACTCAATTGTATGAATAGTCTGCTCAGATTGGACTTTATTTTTGTTCTTGATAAGTCATACTGATTTCCAAATCGCTATTTAGATCATTCTCTATACTTTTCCAAATAATAGAGGTGAATCTTGGATATTGATCTAACGTAATCAATAGTGGAATTCCAAGTAGCCTTACCAAATCTACAATGTATATCTATGCCAGTCGATCTAGGGAAATATACACTTGAATTTAGATGATGCGTCCAGTTTTTATAAGATGATCGACAGAACACAGATAGAATTGATTCCCTTGGATGGCATTGGATGTCTCGTAACAAATTCCTTGGTGATGTTTTCCCATTTTCATGTTAGTATTGGTAATTTTTTCATTATACCCATATAATTATACCCTTAATCCATCACTTTCCTATTTACAATAAAATGTTATGTATATTTTATGATCTCTTTATTCATGTTATCCCTCTAATACTTCTCTTGAATAGCTTGATACATCATTCTATTTCCTATGTGAATAGTGAAATTCAAACAATGTGCATCATACAAATTTCATTCCATAACTCTAGATTTGATGAAACACATTGTCTTGACCCAAATCTAACAATACCTTATTAATTAACACTATACTCTATGTATTTCCCTATCCTCATAGTTTCCACATTTTTCTAAATTCACACATCATCTTTTTGACTAGCCTTTAATATTTCCAAAATAGACTGTTGATAAATAATTTTTTATATGATTGATGATGTTAAATAATTTATGATTATCATTCCTATCCTATTAAAATATAATAATATCTTATCCTTGTCAATTTTCATTTGTGATAGAAATTATGGATCCAATCTACTTAGTGAATATGTCACTTTTTTCACTTTCAATAGATGGTAGTAGATTGAGCAATCGTTATCCATGATGATCTCTAACAATATTCATTGATGCATATTTAGATATTTCATTGTGAATGTATATTTAATACATTTGTGATCTATATATATTCCACCCTTCTCCCAAAAGAGATAATTTTCCCTAATTTTCAACCCAAATATCATAGATACCAACTCCAAATCATGTGTGAGATAGTTTTTTCTCGTGCATTTTCACCAAAAATGATGTGTATGAAATTACTTTTTCATTTTTCATCAACAAAATTATAGTACCTTCTTCGAATCATAACATAAAATTATGTAGAGCTCTGTCCTAGTTGTTAGTGTGAGCACTAGGGCAGTGATAAGTAATAATTTCAATTTTTTAAAGATTTCCTCACAGTTATCATTCCTAGAAAACTGGATACACTTCCATGTTATATTAGTAAGAGGGTTTGACATTCATGAGACATTTCTCATAAATCTGTCAAAATATCAAGCTATCCCATATAATCTATGGATATTTGTCATATATGATGGCCTCAGGTATCCCTATATTTCATTTTGCTTGAAGGATCTACATATATTCCATTTCTTATGATGATATTCCCCTGGAATGATAATTCATTCAGAAAGAACTCACAATTACTATACTTTTCATAGAGCTTCTACTTTCACCTGTACATTAGCACAGTGATCATATACTCTTCATGATCCTCTTTGGTTTTTGATTATATTATATTATAATCTATAGAGTCTACAATGAATTTTTTTAGGTACAATCTATAGAATCTATTCATCAAGTCGATGAAGATTTCTATAAAATTAGTGAGTCTAAATGCCATCGTTATAAACTTGTTGTGCCCTTGCTTTATACAAAAAAAATCTTTTGTGATATCATCCTTCTTCACCCTTACATGGTAATATCCTGACCGCATATCCACCCTGATAAAGTATTTCCCCCCATATAGTTGATTGAATAATTATTCCAATCGTGCAAAAGGATAGTTGTTCTTTATCGTGATTTTTTTGAGCTCATGATAATTAGTGTAAAGAAAAATTGACCAATCCTTGTTTTCTAAGAAGAGGCCTTATTCACCACATGTTGAATCTCTTTGTCACATAAACCCTTTATCTAGACTCTTCATTAGATTTTTCTTCAATTCCTCATGTTCCACAAAATCCATCTTATATGCAGTATTAAAAATTGGAAAACCACCCATGTGTAAAATCGATCGAAAATTCAACTAGTCAGCTAACGAGAAGACTGAGAAACTCTTTGGGAAACCCATCAACAAATTTCATCACAATAGACATGTCTTCGAGGATGGTTCATTGCATAGTATATATCATATGATCTAGATACACTTTCTCGTATAAAAATAATATCCATTCTTCAGATGATGAGGGTAAAGACGATTCATCCTTTTCCTTGCACTTGTATATAATCAGATTTTAATTCTTAATATGGTTGGATGTTTCCCTCGAATGGAAATTTATGTTGGATAATTGTAGATAAAGCTAATACATGGTCATAATTTCCTCAAATTCAACCAAATATAGAATGATAAGATTTTATAGGATGTTGTTCGATATCTTTATTTACATTCTTCTTTTCCTTGATTAGATTGTTTAACTAATCATTCATGATTTTCTGGTTCTACTACTTTTCTTAATCCAAAATAGACATAGGTAAGATATTTTTTTAACGTGTTAAACACAAAAATGGTACCCTAATGAAATTAAAGGGATAACTCTTAACTTACGAGTTTTTAAGATTCAATCTATGTTTTCCATGACATTGTTCCAATCATATATTATCATAGTAATTTTTTTGTTCCCATAATTACATTTTGTAATGGTATTATGAATTTACCAAATCATATTACTTAGGAGTGTCAAACAATGTGGGAAATTAGACCCGTTTTCATATACCAGGTTACACCAATTCTTTCCAGAAACACCATTTTAGAGTTGTTACTCCTAGGTACATCTTTTCCAGAACCATGTCTGCTTGTAGTTTCCAGACATGGATGTATATTCATGATAAACTACTTTATATATACCCACTAAAATTTCAGGATGTTTTCATACACATAGACTATTACTTAAGGTTTATCACTAGGGTTTTCGAATCCTAATCCCCGAAATACCTAAACCAATCCTTGGATACCATCTATACCAACACTACACTGTATATCATATTTAAACATTATTTTTTACATAAACATTCACTTCATAAATCTCATAAGATCAAGAGGTATTCTGTATTTGGAAAATTAGGTACATTACATAAAATCATAAAACATGAAAAGATAAATATTTATTGAAAACTTTTATGAAATTACCATAGAATTACATTGTACTTAAAATAGTATGGGATAACTTGAGGACAAGAATAAGAAAGGGTGAGCTATAAAGACATGTAAGTGAATAAACAAGGCATAGCATGAGGAAGACAATAGGTGTTAGAAAATATGAATATTAGTGGACAATAAAATGAACTTGAATAACAATGAATGATATTACAAGATAATTATAACATGGTAAATGTGTCAGAAACATACAACATGATGTAATAATGAGTCAAGGCTCATTTCACATAAAGGATCATGAGTCAAGGCTCATTGCACTTGGAAGAGAATGGGCCTAGTCCGGTTGCACATGGAGGAGCATTAGTGAAGGCACAATTCACATGGATTAGACTGATTCAAGAACTATTTCAAATGATTTATCATGATACTAAACATTACCCAATACATTGGAGCACTATCAGGGCACACCCTTTATAATTATTTCATTCTCTTTTTAATGTTTTCCACATAGATCATATAACATGGTATCAGTCAACAACATAATTTATTACAATATCTAATAATGTGGAATAGATAAATTTAACACCTCGATCAATTATTATATGTACATGTACGTGAATACCCAAGAAAAAGACAGTGGTATGGTATTCCCTACATGATTATTTTTCCATGGATAGTCCTGGGGTAGTTTTGGAAGTATAATGATGTCATTTAAGAATTTAAAAAATGGGTTGACGAAAGAGAAAGATGTATCAAATAATTTATGAATAAAATTTAAAATAATAGATTTATTTAAGAAGATATCCCTATATATAAAAATGTAAATGAAAAGACAAAACATTAAAGTAATTCTTGATAAAAATAGAGGGTGGAAGATTCTTTGAAAATCTCAACATAGTAATGGGTGTATATAAGGGTTCATAAGAGGGATAAATGAGGGTGAAAGGGGATCCCTTAATTTCAAATTAAAATTTATAGTATGATAAATTTATAATAATACATCCCAACTTAATCAAATGGAAGTCAAAATGAAATATCATAAATGAAGTGCTTGATAAAAACGGGAGAGAGATAATCCCTTATAAACTTCTATCATATTAACAGCATAGGTACTAGTAAAATGAGGTGAAATAAATGATACCTCATACAAGTAACATCAATTTGATAGTAAATTAATTATTATAAAATAATTTAAATATATGAAATAGAAATTAAAGTAACTAATCTCAAGGTATGTGCTTGAATTTAAAAGAGATGAGAGAAATAACTTACTAGAATGTGTGACTCTAGTGGCATGGTAGAGGTTTATTGGGAGCCTATGGGAACCTTGGGAAGAATATAGGGAGTATAAGAAAGTTGGTGGATGAGATTGAAGGAGTCTGAGTGAAGAGAAATGGGTTCTTTAGTGGGGTTTTATTGGAATGGAGAGTGATTTCATTATTATTTTGGTTCTGGAAACTACATTATAACATATTCAAAACCACAGACCATACCATGGTTCATTTAATTGGGTTTTCCCAAAGTGGTGTGGTATAAAATATTTTATTAGGCCAAGGGACAATAGTAATAAATTATTACCCATATATATATGTGGAGCTAAGTTAAACATTCAAAGAAGTTATTTCAAAATCCTGAAATATTATATAAGTCTTGGATGATTCACAAGGCATTATAAAATAAAGAAAAAAAACCTAAAATTAAATTATTTTTAGGTAAAAAATATTTTTTTTTCTGAGGATACCTTTTATTGTATTTATTACATCATTATTGTGACATTATGATTTCATAAGCCACACAATATATTTAAACGGTATTTAAATATTACCCATAATTTAAACTCTCAGAAAATTATATAAAATTCCCCATTAGATAATTTATAAATTGTGATTAAAAAAATATTAATATTTTTTTTAAATAATTTTATAAATATTATAGTTATCTCTTTTAAAATAAAAACTGGTATTTCTTGAAATTTGATGGGTTTTGGTCAATAACAGCTTTCAAAACCTAATATAAATTTCATTTGACTTCATAAAAAATTAAATCATAATTTATATTTCAAAAATAAATTTAATAATGATATTTTTAAAAAATATTATTTATTTAAAAAATTTATTAATCCATGAAAATTTATTTTTTAAATTGAATTTGAATAATAACCGAAAATAATATTTGTTATATAAAAATATTTTACAATGTAACTATAATAAGAAGGAAATATATTCAATATTTTATAAAAAATAATGTATGTATTCCTATTGCAATGTTCATGATATATATCCTATTATTACAAGAGAAAATTCACTAATATTGAGGTGTGTGTTGGTGGTGATTTCATGGTTTCATTAAGTGCATATGGTTTCGGTTGTGATCTCAATGAGATTGAACTTATCCAATCAATAGTTTTTATCATGCTTATGTTATTGGATATCATATTGGGCATGGCCTAGGGGAAAGCCTATAAATTATATTTCAATCAATATCACTGATAAATGGGCTTCATATGGCATGATCCTGCAAATTGAATCCATCAATACATGTGTCTGTTCCAAAAAGATTTTTTAAAACCATATATTTATAAGAGTTATGTGATCACTGTTCAACAGCTATATTATCTATGTTAATGAAACTTAATGATCATTTTAAATATAATTGGATATAATAAAATATGTTCATGTATTTTCTATAACTGTAATATGTTTTATTAAATCAAATAGTGGAATTTTATTCAAAAAAGTTTGGCTCCATACATGTATAATATCAAATATTACCATATTTATATTAGAATAAATGAATGTTCAGATTGAGGGAAATACCTCAGCTTGAATGTTTTTTCTATAAATCCTACAGGTCCTTCCTTATTACTCAATATTTTATATATTTTTAGAGAACATAAATGGAAATTTAGAAAGAGTTATTAGGATATCACTACTGGAAAACAAGTAGATATGTTTTCTATTGTATTTTACTGACTAATATGAAAAAATAGGAGTGCACCCCTAAAGGTGGAGAAACATTGATAAAAAATAATTCATGTTACTACATTCCAGTACACCTTTAAATTAATGAAATATTTCATCCACTATGGCTAATTCTTGAGAATTGCACTTACAAACCATTAAAATGAATTTATTAAAATGGATTATTTTTAGAGGGAGGGTGGTGTTTATCATAGAATTAGTAAAATGTGGTGTTACATGACTTATATATGAACTATATTGATTGGTTATTTATATTTTTACAAGTTACATGATTCTGTTCAATGATTTTTTTTCTTAAATCCCATATTTTAGAAATAATAATTCATGATCATGATAAAACATGAATAGTATATTGTTGATGACATATCAAAATATGGTTGCATCATACTTTTTTTCACAACTAATTAGCACATGTAAACCTATAGTATAAAAACTGATGTCTCTTTATTAGGGGAAACATATTTCTTCACTAATATCACATAAAAATGGGTAATAGATTGAGAGTGCTCTGTTAGGTATAATAATAGATGTAATAATCCCCCTCATATCATTTAAATTTATTTTTAAATTACGGGATGAATATTTTGAAAAAATGTATTGATATAAAATATTTTAATTAATATTGATATCAAAATGAATTTTTTTTTGTTTCTAAACCCATAACCATGTTTTCATTTGATAGAAATGTTGTGTAAGTATATGTTTGCAATGTTGGGAAGAAGTGGTGAATAATTGGGAATTATTATTGAATCAATTAATTTCATTAGTTGTTATTCCGTAAAAATTTTCCATGTATATGTGATTATTGATGTAATAAACATCAATAAAAACTAATACATGTGTTAGAGGATATAGAAACACTATGAACAAAATTTGATAGAGGTAGTGAGTCCTAGGGAATTGAACCAATGGTGTTTGAGAATGACATTAACAGTTTTGAGTTGAATTGAAAAAAAATTTATAGGTTGTGTATATTTTGAGCTAATTTTAGTACTTATTTAATGATAAATTTTATATTTCATTACATAAAAATGGAAAAGGACAACATGATACATGATTTAAAATTTTTGTATTACCTATATAGGGGAAACCCGCATTTTTACTATACAACGTAAGGTAACTTTTTTATAAAAAGGAAAATAAGTGATATGTATAATTGTATCAGGTTCACATAAAGTTAACTGAGAAATAATTTCAAGATAATAGAAAAAATACACATCCAATATTAGGGTAATTTAATTTTTTGTAATGTTAATAGGTAGCGCCCATAAATGTAAATTGTAGCATACAAAACAGAACATTTTGGAATGTAATTTTAAACTATATTTATATTATTTTACATAATGGTAGTAATTCGGTTCTGTAATGGTGCTGAGTGGAGTCTAGGCATAGAATAAAGGTACTCAATGATGCAAAAATTATTTGGAGACCTGTTGAAGGGTAAATTTTGTTACAAAATACCTTATCAAGTTTAATATTTTTATTGCATGAGTGTATCCAAAAACCAAATAATAGTATCCTATGAGTTTTGGATGAAATGTATAGGATGGATTCATATCTCATTAGTGTACAAATGTATTTTTACCATATTTCATTGAGTCCTAACACTGTGCATTGTGTTCCATCATTGGTAATTTCTTACTCTCTCCAATTATCATGTGTTACTTTCATGAATACGTTACTATAGTGAAAAGAGAAATTGTACCATCATAAAAGTATTTTTATGGTTATAAGACCTCTAATAGACTAAGAAGATAATTTATACTATTATATAAGAGAAGATGATGAAAAATAATGTATATATTCAAACATGAGAGATAGGATTAGTGGGTTATTTTTATTAATGCATGGATTCATATTCACATGTGTTCCTAGAAATCGAGTTATGATGTGAAGAAAGGCTCTTAGTCGATGAGTCCACAAATGTGAGTTTCATGATCAGTTAATTTTCTAGAATTTTATACTTTTATGGGTTGATGTATCATTAATCATTCGAATACATTGACTATTCATAATTATTCTATATTATAAGTATATGAATTCCATGTGACAAAATTATTATAACTATTTATTTTCAGATCTTATGAATCAATGAATAATATGAAATCATTTAATTTTCTTGATTCATGCATTTGATTTAGGATTGTGTGCATGGATAAGGAATGAGAATCAATTACTAATTTACCTCACAAAGAAGAAAATAATAAATCCAAATTCCATGGATATTTTATAAGACATTAATATGGGTGTTCAATCATGAAATAATTCCCAGAAAAGTGACCAATTAAGAATTTTTTTCGATGATGTTATGGAATAATTTAAATTAATAGTATTAGGATATCAGGATCCTAATTAATGTTGTATAGATAAAAATATATGGGATATATTGGAAATATTATATACAATTTATGTGAACTTAATTTAGGTATAACTCTAACCAAATTAAAATAAATAAGAACTCCTTTTAGATTCAAGCATCCATGAGAAGAAACCATGGAAAAAATTATTAATGTTCTTGATAATGGGGAACATATGATATAGTTTTTACTATTAGTATTATTATCATATTCATGTATATAATATGTTTTTGAGTGATTTAATTTGTTTTAAAAAATGTAGGGATGTTCAATACTATTGAGAATGGAGAGATATTAAATCTATTTTTCATGGGTATTTTTAAGGATATTAATATTGTGAGTATCAAGAAAGATATGGATAATCCTAGTCATACTAAATCTGGATGTTGTTCAAGGAAAGAATATATTAATTCCACTTCTGATGATATCAAAGATGTACATGAAAAAATTTGTACTCTATATTGATGGGAGAATACTATTAACTATAGTTTTAAATGAAAATATAGTTGTGGAATAACTATAATGAAATACAGATTTATCTTAGTTGGTTATATAAGTAGGAGAAGACATTTGTGGGACTATAGAACATAATAAATCATTTATTGAGTATTGTAATTAGATATAATAACATTCTTGATTGTCAGTAATATTTTTTGTGTGTCTAACTAATACCACATGGTGTAGGAATCTTTGAAAACCCTCCCAAATAATTAATTGTAGCTCTCTCATTTATTTCCAATACTTTTGAGATG
Organism: Viscum album; assembly: GCA_963277665.1. Classification (NCBI taxonomy): domain Eukaryota; kingdom Viridiplantae; phylum Streptophyta; class Magnoliopsida; order Santalales; family Viscaceae; genus Viscum; species Viscum album. Next base: position 878,479,807 of record OY728129.1, on the reverse strand, counting down.
ATATTGAGAGATAATATTGAGTTGACTGAGAACCATGACTTGTTTGAGATGTTAAATTTGAAAAAACTACAATTCACAAAAGTAATCATCAAATAAACACCAATCTTTATCGTCAATAAATCTTGCCTCTCTATATAAAAGATAAAAAACAATTAAATTATTATATTTAATTATATATCAACCTTCATATCATATGAATGATTTAGAATCCCATCTATATATTCTTAGTAAACATATATTAGTAAATTCTATTTTCATAACTATTTTTTCAAACATTATTCTATTCCTATCTATATGTTTAATGAGTTTTGGAGATAAAACCTACAAGCCTTATTATCATGATCCTTTTTAAAACAAAATTATAAATCCAAAATACATATGATAATATAAAAATAAATATTTACACATAATAATATGAAAATATTATCTCAATATTACTATATATTCACCTTTTAATAATTTTCATAATCACGAATCACTTACTTTTAAAAATAATTTTATCTTTTCTATGTTCTTATATACTTCTAAAACTGATAAAAATACAATTATTCTAAGATTTCAATGAAATTTATTATAATTTTCTTATTAAAATACATAATGATATGAATGATCTAAAAATTAAAAATACACATTATCCATCACAACACATATCAATTAATATATTACTCAACTTATGAATGTCTATTTGATAAACTATGTTATCATTTTTCATTACATATATTGTTATCAAAGATAAGTAGTAATATATAAAAACCCAGAAACAGTTTTCCTAAATAGCATAAGGATTATCTAAATTATAACCTAAAGGAGTGAAACACAGGTTTGTATTTATTTGACTACTTATCTCACAACATTAAGTGATCAATTGGATACTAAAATCATACATTTTCAAATTAATTAAAAATTTTTTGATCGGTGGAAAACATTCAACCACATTATAGTATCTAAAAATGGTGTAACTACATATATAATATCATATTATTTAATTAAAAAAATATAACTTTTTCCAATATATAGACTCATCCATTGGTTAATAATTAGTGTTTTATCTAAATACTAATACAACATAATTTATTTATCATTTCCATATCATCATTCCCTTTACCAAACTAATGTGTTATCTATAACATGAAATTATTATCATCCATAAAGATTCAAATATAAATTATATTTATAACTCTTGAATAATCGTAAATAGGTACCATCATAGTTTAAAAAGATATCTAGACCCTTAAACAAAAAAATCTATAATAGTTTTTATATAAATATCCTATAATTGATTGATTTATAACTATTATTATGTTAACATATTCACTTGACTATTTATTTTTTGTGTTTTTTAGAATTATTAGACACCATTAACTTATAAAGCTTATTTTTTCATCAAATTGATATTTATTACAATACATAAGTAACCACATATTCTTTAATAAGTCTTAAGAATCTAAAAGTCATTATACATCGATTTCATTCATTGAGACATATCACGTGTAATGTGTTTCCTCAGATCATGGGAAAATAGAGATGTAAGAGGGGTGAGATCAAACACAAAGAGAGGTATATCTTATTCTAAGTGATTTCACAGAATAAGAATTGCATGTATTACATTTTATGATATAAATGATAATAAAATAATTACACGTATCTGATCACATGAATGGGAACAATATTTATGGTTGGTGGTATAAACAATATCTTAATAGATATAAATATTTATTTTCGGTTGAATAAAAAAGTCAGAATTATTGAGGACCATTGAAAAGACATTAAAATTTAACATGGACTTCAGCCAAGAACTATAATTATTTTCATGACTGTATAAAATACATCTAAATAAATAGGTAGTGATAAACCAAATACCCAAACTAGATTCTCTCTTGAGACATACTAATGGATTGAGTGTCTATTGTGGACTAAATGAATCCCTAAATGTTTCTAGTTAATTCAACCAATAAATGAATTAATAAAATATAAAATATTTATAACCACCATTACATAGTAACCAAGAAACATCCACATTGAAATGACAAGTATATGAATTTTGTAAACATCCCCATCAATAAATGTAATTTATTTGTAACACTCTAAATGGTAATATGTATGAGGTTAAGAAAAATAAAAACCTCAGTCATTAGATGGAATTATGTGACCATAATCCATAATGAGAAAATAGGGTGTAGAATTATCATTTCATACCCTATGTGTATCAGAATAAAAGAAATGGACTTTTTCACAGATGAGACAACCTTCCAAAGAGGAACACCTCAAATTATTGCACATTAAAAGGGATCAAGAATTAGATTGATTGAAACAAAAATTTAAGTCCTCCAAAATAATATAATTAGATGATTTAAAATTTTTTCCATGAATAATAACTCTAAAATAGTTAAAAAAAATATTATAAAGTGGAAAATCGAAGTATAATACTAAAAAATATTTTTCTATAGGTAAATGTTAATTAATGTTTATGACGTTTAATTAATAACTAAATTTGAAATTATATTTCCAAAAAGGGTAAGATATATTTTTTAAATAATTTAAATTTGAAAATAATATTAAACTTGGCCTACTCTAAAAAGGAATATTTCATATCTGGAGGAAATTTAGAGTGGAAGATAGAACAAAGAAACATGGAAGTGTATATTTTTTAATATACTAAAAATATAATACTAAAATACCGCATTATAAAAGGGTAATAATAATAAATTTTTTGAAGAGGAAAAGGAAAATTTGAGGATAAAATAAGATAAATCAGTAATAATATTCCAAATATAAATGAGTGAATTGTTCAAAAAAAATTAAAAGTTAGAAAAAGAGAGAACTTCATAATTATAGGAATTATTCATAACAATATTATACATTAATTTCAATGAAATTCATCATGTAATGATATTTGAATAGAAATTTATTTTTTTACGAGGCATATTGTAGAAATATATTATAAAAAATTTTCATTGCAAAAAAAACCCATCAATGGAGGAAATATTTTTAAGAATAAACATCATAAATCAATGAATGAAATTTGAGATATCAATATCCCATACAAATGATTTATCAATTGAATTAAAACACAATAAAATTTTAATCTAATATTTATTCATTAAACCAATAGATTTATCAATTATTTGTGAAAATATTATTTCATAGAATATATATTTTCTATAAAAATAAACTGGATAACTGACAATATATCTCAGTGAATGAATATTGACAATCAAAGAACCCTTACATTTTACCCTACATAGATGACCATGGTCTAATATATAAAAATATAAACCATAATCTCTATTTATAGAACCTAATGTAAACATTTAATCTTGTATAAAATTTATTTATAATCATTTCATAGATATATATTTTTATTTTTATTTCATTTCAATAATAGGAAGTTATTAGCTTCAGTTATTTATTTAGTACATGTTATAAAAACACATTGTCAATTTATATTTATCTACTAAAATCCCATAATTATAAGAATGTAGTAGTTTATAGATTATATTTTTATAATAATTTTTAATATTATATGTTCATTTTATAGGTATTTTTTATGATTTGTGGTGACCAATATTGGGCAGATCATGATTCAGTAATTTCTAACGATCAAATTGTTGGTATAGTTATAATCATCTTAATATTAATATATCATTTTCACATTAATAAGAAAATAGATTTTTGTTCATTAATTGATAATAAAAATACATGTTATCTTTCCATTCTAAACTATGATGGAAATTTATGTCATTGTTAAAATTGTTTGTTAAATCAATCAAAATAAAACAAAAATAAAATTTATTAGAATATGTATAATAAAGTTGTACTTTTTGGATAATATAAACAGCATTGATAAATAAAGATAAGTTTTTTGTCTTATATTGGTAAATAAAATTTTAGTATAAATTTTCAATAATAAATAAAAAGATGAAAAATGAAATACATCGATTCATTATAGGATGTAGTCCCCACATTCTCATGGGTGAAATTTTCATTTTCCATTTTATGTGATGAGGATAGGGAATGTATTATAATGATAGAATAATAATAATGTTATAAATATCATATTAAAAACTTATATATAAATTTATAATCACCCATCTAATATCTAGCTCAAAAATAAAGCATTCCACTCATGGAGGCTGTAGTCCGCATGTAAATATCATAAAATTTTCATATTTAAATTTAAAATGGAAAGGGTAGTTAATTATTATTTATATGAGGAACCAACCTAAAAAATTACATATTTTATTTTATTTACAAGAACATTAAATTTCATAAAATCTTAATGATCTATTAGGTTTACTATATTACATATTTAAATTAGAACCAATATACAAATATAAAATAATAAAAACTAAACAGCTCAAACCATTAGCAATTTTTCTAATAATTTAAAACTTTTAAAATTATTCATCTTTTAATTTCTTGAAAAATACATTACGAAATTAATTATAAAATATTCATTGGTATTACTGATCCATAAACCCTATGAAAAAACTTTTCAAATTATATGTGAGCGTAATATTCTAAATAAGGGTCATAAATTAATATAAAGAAAACCATTAGTGTATGGTTACATATAAAAAAAATATTTTTCAAAGTATTTATTGAGAAAAAAATTTATTTCCCAATAAAACTATTAATCTAAATTAGTATTTTAATAAAACATTTTATAATAAAAATCATGGAAAAAATACAGAAATGGTTTTTTGAAAACATGATAAAAATTTGAATGTTTTTCATAATTTTATATCTTTCACCTTTAAGATATAGAGAATAATTTTTTGTTGACAATAAGATCAATGATTACTTTTTTACCAATCATAAGAATACTGAAAAACACCTATAATTCATATATAAAATATATATTTTAATTAGTATCTCATTATCCTTATCATTCCTACATATAAAATAACCATATGGTCTAACTCTATATATAATGCATTGGAGGGCTATGACGGACCCACCCATACTTGGTTGATAATGTAACCACACATATATTGATAATTACATAACCAAACATCCAGAATTTATCACAAAACCAATTATACATGGCTTATAAAGGATTCAATTATCATCATAAATAATTTTAAAAAACCACAACATAATCATTACATGAAAAATCAAGAAATGGTTAGCATTATAGACATAAAATATTAGTTTTACCATTATAAAAACATTACTGTATATTTATAAATACAATACATTTTAAGAACACATTTTCAATCAAAAAGTTCCCAAAAAAGTGAAAGAGGTTTTATTTTTGGAAAAATTTAAATCATTAAAGGAATCTATACTAAAAAAATGGCTACGATGATGGAAAAATTCATTTTCTATGAATACATTAAAATATATCATTCCTTTTGTATTTTGTAACTAATGTAAAACATTTGGTATAAATATTCCTTTTGAAATTCATTGAATAATATGTAACCTATAAATTATAACCCATTCAGTATCAAATATGTAAATTATAAAATTATATTATAAACCTCAACATGGAATATAATATTTTTGAAGGGAAACTCTAAAAGATGGTTTTTAATAAATTTCCCTTATCTTTAGTCTGAATCATAACATACATTATTAATCATTAAGATCAATTTAAAGTGAATTAATTAATTTCCCTAATAATTAAATATTCATGTATATTACTTCTTTTTTTTATCTAATATAAAATTCATAAAATTTTCCAATAATTTATGTTCACATGAATGCTTTGAGAATATCCAACCATTTTTTATAAAATGTCCTCAAATGGTTGACTATGATCAATTAGATCATTATTAAATAATATTCAAAATAATAATCATAAAATAATTATCACATCTAATAAAATATATAATTTTAAATAAAATAATGAATTAGGTTTAGTAATTATGAAATAATATACTATCACGGAGATTGTAGGCTGAAAATACAGATGTCTAATATCCCCATTTTCCAATGGTAAATTGAGAAACTGGGTTATATTATATTATCCATTTAGAAATATAATGATATCATTAATACCGTAAAATTTATATATATAGATATATATATCATCCATATGATGGTTTGATGAAAGAAATAATCATATCTCTTTGTGGAGGTTGTAGTCCACACATATGTACAATCATTGTTATCATTTAAAAGATAGTGGAATTGTGTGAAATAAAATAATAAATTTTCAATTGAAAATGATAAATATAGCATGAATATCATAATTATTCCATATATATCAATATTTGTATTACACTAGCTATTATTACCTTCTATATTAAGTGTCTCTAAAAATGAATCTTATCACTTCGTGAGATATTAGTCCGTCGTACACAAGAAAAACGTTATCATATACCCCAAATAATAGAAAGTAAGAAGATATATACGATATAATAAATATAAAATTATTATTATTTTAAAAATAAAATATATATATATATATATATAATTTTAATCATTTATTTAACTATTATTTAGATGAAGTGATTGAAAACAATATACATCAGTTCATGATGGAGTAGTCCTCCATATAGACAAATGATGGTTTCCTTTCAAAATTAACGGAATAAGAAATGTATTTATGTTATTAAGTAAACATAATAACATCTAAATATATGAGTGACATGAGTATTACTACTTCATCATGTTTTTTGATAATTTTAATGTGGCTCTGATGAAATAATATAAAAAATACAGGGTCAAGAATGATACCTATTTTCAGAATACATAATAAGTTTTTACAAAAAATTATTTTCAAGAATGGGTTTATGATAAAATAGATTACTCAATTATTTTTATTGGGATTTAAAAATGGTATCTATGTAATGATTTTATAATCATAACTTGTTTTATGGTGTAAAGGGGATATGATATGGGGTTTCCTTATATAAGTGTGGGAGAGGACACACATTGAATTTATGAAATGAAAAAGTGATACCCATTATTTTCAAATTAAACCATGTCTAAACTGGACCATTATATATCTTTAGATGATATAATACATAAATATTTATTGAAAATATAATTTAGAAAATTTTTAACTGATTTTGACCATTATCAATTAATATTATCCCTATGAACAATGTGTTTTAACCATAACCACCGTAAAAACTTTTTACTATTCTAAATATTCATTATTACCAAAAACTATGTTGACTATATTATATAATATAAATTATCTTAATTCCAAATATGAACTCTATTTTTTTAGATTAATTTAATTACAGTGTTTTAATTGAAATAAATTTTAATCCAGCATAGATAAAAAAAATATATTTTTGAAGAATCATGTTCTTCATGAATAATATTATATATTAAACTAATTATGAGAAGTAATAATTAAATAAATTTATATTAATATTTATATAAATACAATTTTTTACCCAGGACTATGAAATACATTTCTTTTAGAATAAATTAAATTTCTCTAATGTCTTTTAAAGGATACAACATCAGGTTTAAAAACATGTGATACATAATTTAAAATTATATCCTTAACACTTTTATAAAATTTATTAAAAAAACAGAAATTATTTTCAGAATCATCATATCAAATTTATCTTTGGGTGAATTTTTTTAATTTTTCTGAAAATTTTAATTTTTTATTATTAGTATAAAAATAATTAATATTAATTGAATGTTACCTTTTTGTTTGAATAATTTATAATTCTAAATTATATTTTGAATTGGTTTTAAATTAATATTAGTACAATTTTATACCAATTCTTGGATAATATTATATTTTCATATTGGTCACATTTTTAAGGATTATTCATTTTTATTCAATAATTCATTGGGATTTGTTTTTTCCTAGTATTGGTAATCTCAAACTCAAAATAAAAAATGTTCAAAATATGTGAAAATATGATTTTTAATTCATGAATAACAAACATTACTTGTGGAAATAATTCATAGATACCCTATAGATCCATAACCAACCAATGAAGAATTTACATTATGTAAAAAATAAAGAACATCATGTACATACATTTAACATGATGTGAATTTCAAAATTATAATTCCAATGAAGGTGAAAAAATAAGTTGTGTGTAGAGTTTATACGACATGAAATGATCAAGATCACACTTAATCGATGATATGGGACAAATTTTTAGAGGAGATTTTTGATCTCAAATACATGATGTGAATCCTGATTACAAGACATGATGATGCTGGGATGAATCAACATAAAGCAAGTACAGGATCTGGATGCTTTAATCATCAAGTAATTTTTGGGAAAATAAATGTTTTACTACTCCTCCGTGTATAGAGAGATTAGAAACATAAATTTTCCCTCATTTTTTATTATTTTTTTTATTTTTTTCTCATCTAAAATCAATTATGACTCATTGCTTTCATTTTTCTTAACCCATTTTATTTTCTCACTATTCAACATCCATTTGTTGTCCATTGATGTTTCTTACATTTAGATGATAATATTTAATTCCAATCACAACTCTTTATCATTGATTTCTATTACTTAATTGTATATTAATAATGAAACTACTAAAAAATTGAATATTCCAACAGTTTTAAGGATTGTTATTTAATTTTCTGTTGGGATAGACCTATCCAAATGGTTTTGAGAAAACTATTTGTATTCGAAAATTAAAATAGAATACAATGCTGAGGTATGAACCCAAAACCTCCACCTTATATATCAAATACCTACCACAATGATAATTTTTTTTTGTGAAATAAATTGAATATATGTTTATAATTTATATGTTTATTTATTTGATGATATTTGAGAAATAAATTTATAAAAAAAGAATAGTACATATCCAAATGGATATGAAATCATTAGGATAGTTATTTCACAACGGTTTTGAGAACCGTTCGTCTAGGCACCCAAATTTTTGGGACCAATACATAGGATTTTTTAAAACTGTTAGTGTATGTTTGGCATTAGAATCTATCCCAATGTTTTTCCATAACCGCTGGGATACCAATTGATCAATCTAAACAGTTTTACACAACTATTGGGATAGCCATATATTACTTGTATCTCTCCCAATGGGTTTCCAAAACTATTGGGATACCCTTTTATTGCAGGTATTATCCCAATGGGTTTTCCAAACCATTGGGATAGGGTTGTTGGGATATATATTATTTTCAATATTGTGAGTAAGTGTCTCATTGGGTTTACATTGGGTTTTAATTATTAACATGATTCATGATTACTGTAAATTGTAGATTTCTTATTTCTCAGATGTTTCATGATTATGAAGATCGTGTTTTATATTCTTTTAGATTTAATAAATACCTCGATACCCAGTTTATCCTTTTAGGGTTATAAGTCATGATTTTGGTTTTTTCTATGCCTAATGAATATATAAATTTTAACTAGGTATTCATATGACTTGAAATTAGGATAAACATGTCCTTAAACATGAGATGCAAAATGGATGAAAACTAAAATAATTTAATTTGAGTTGGTTATTTGCATTATCATGTGATTATTTCTTCATATAATCTATGATTATTGATTTTGAGTTGTTATGTATACTCATCCCAAGGGAAAATTGTATCATAGGTTCATCCAGTAGGTTTGAACAAAAAAACATTGGTGACCCTTACACCACTTCATAGCCTAATATTTTTTAATATTCCTGGTTAGATTTATGATTATTATCTTATTATAGATAATAAATTGACCTAGATTTCATTATAGTTATCTGATTTGAATCCAAACTACATAGTTTATCAAAATCAAATCAAAAAGAGTGATCATTGGGAATCTTTTCAAAAGGTTTTTTTCAATGGTTTCTTTCTTACAAATGGTCACTATGGGTTCAACCCCAAACTCCCAACATAATTCACAATATTAGTAAGTGTAGTTTGGAATCATAAATTACTAATGTGATCAATTCCCGCATGTAATAAATAATGCTTAGGGGTCATCAAATTTTTGCTTCATTGTTAGTGATTACTGTTTACATGGCACAATACCCTTTGAAAAACACACAGGACTAAATCACCCCTCACCATTTATTATTTCTCCTACTCCTATTCATTTTTCAATTTTCATTATGTGGACTAGAACATGTGTCTGAATTATTCCATCTAGTGCATGACTTCTATCAATTTTAATCGCTCATAATTCATGGTTACACAAGAACTACATAATTTTGATCATAATATAAATAGGTTAATTTATTCCCACCAACTTTCCACAATGTATAAGTGAAATGATCTATAACTGCCTTACATGAATAAATATCAATATGAACCAATTAATAATCTAGTTGAGTGAATATCACTAAAGGATAGAACCATAATGGAATATAGTTATATGCCCATTAGTAGTACTGAAATTAGCATTTTTCACCTGCCTATTCCACCATATAACCCATAAATAATTCATAGACTAAAACACACTATCTAAAATGTTATCTGATTTAGTGGGATTCATCAAAATGAAACCCAAGAGAACATTTCAATTTCTTATTTTTTTATATCTTTCCTGACTACGGTGTTTCTTCAAATGGAAGTAGACATTGTGTCTTCTGATATCCTTATGTGACTAAGATAAGGATTGGTTCTAAAGTCTAGTGCACGATTCCATAACAAGATGGGATGATCTACCCAATAAAATACTCAATAATTACTTCCAAAAAACCCTACTGTGGAATCTATGAAATAAAATTCATATCCTGAACCATGAAGATGTATAATCAGTATGGGAAACAGAAGATAGATTCATTGAACTAACCCACAAATATCCACATCATGAACATGATATGTAGCATAATTTTAAAAATTTATATCAAGGGAATTTAACCTACACCATAAAACATGGTAAGAACTTGTTTTTATGGAAGGCCCATGTTTAAAATATTGAAGTAGGCTGAGCCATTCCAGATTAATTCTACCTCAATACTATTTTATCGAAGAGAAATAAGGAAATCTCTAGGTGAGAAACCCACCACATAGAGGAACGAACCAACCTTTAATCCCATGTAGAGGATCTCCTAAATATTTTTGATTCATTTTAGGTACCTACACCAACACCCTCTCCCTCTAATGTGATAGAGAATCACTCATAAAAACTGTGTGGAGTTCCGCACCTGTAAAAATACTAAATTGAGATAATAATGAAACCCAATTTCAATGATTTTGATTATGAAAATTGCAATCAAAAATAAAAATATTCTAACATCCAAATCCATAATAATCTCAAAAATTATACCAATATATATTAGTTGAAGACCCACAATTGTAACACAACAATGGATATCTTAAGTAGAAGGGTGGTATAGAGCCTCAAGGGAACCAGGGCCCACATGGGTACCTAGATAATTTTTTAGATACTCTAAAATAAAAGAAAAACCTCATCAACCCCCCCCCCCCTAATCCCATTATAAATTCCAACCCACTCCCTATATACTACTAAAACAAGGCCCACCTGTTCAATTTAATTTTAAAATATTTCTCTATGTATTTGTTAGAAATAAGATAATGGTATGACTAACACTGATATATAGATTCAAAAATAATTAACTTCCATTAAAAATATCATTAAAAAAATGTGTAAAAAAACATAACACAAATGAAGATGTTATGGAAATAGATAAAATAAGAAGCTACCGGAAAAGCTAAATTTCATTGGAGTATAAAAATCATTTACAGTCAACAAATATGAAAATATGTTGAATATGAGTAAGAGTTACCTGAGAAATGAGAGATAATATTTGGTGTGGGAGAAAATCATAACACAAATGAAGATGTTATGGAATTTCATCCAAAATAAGCAGCAACCGGAAAAGCTAAAAAAAGTGAATCTATTAATGGATGATGTATATGTTGGACTTCCAACATAAAAATCCCATTTTCCACTCCTATATTGAATTAGTAATGGAAATATTGAAGGGATGTATAAGATGTTTCTAATTATTTTCATTTAAATTACACATAAACAACCCTTTCTCCAAATCAATTTTTCATATGTAAACCTATATAATATTCTTGAATGAATTTCACTGCAAAAAAATAGGATATAAGTTTTATTTCTCATTTATTTAAATGAATAATTATTTATTATAGTTCATTGGAATTATCCCCATAGGATGATAAGCCTTGTAATCTCTTCGATTCCATGCACTATTTGGAAAATCAACTTCATAAGATCATTATGTGATATAGGAATAAGAATCCATATTATGCTACTGAACATATTTTTAAAGCTAGGGATTGATTAATTAATACAAAAAATTGTGGAACATCATGTGTAAAACATATTATTCAAGTGTCCATGAGGACTTATCAAGGATATCTTGGTTAATGTTGGAAAGTATAACATTCCAATATATTTTCTAACATTAGACATGTATAAATAAGGAAATTATCCAATTATTATAGGAGATAAATTATTTGAAATTGGGAAGGAATTAATTGATCTTAATGAAGGGAAACATATATACAGAGTCGGAGATGAATGAGTTGTGTTCAACGTTCAAAAGGATTATAAGAAAATAGATTATACATTTGATTATAATGAAATGTTTTTTTACTAATGGGAAATATGATTTTTTGACCATTGATGATGATTAATAGATCATATACCCTGAAAATGATAAATGTTTTGATCATGTTAATGAAAACTACAATGGACATTATCCCACCATTAATGTCTCTAGTCAGCGTTTCACTAACATTGAAAATAAAACCTCTACCGATCACACTCATGTACTCATATATATTAAATTTGGAAACACTACAAATCCTTATCATCTCTTAGATACCCCAATGAAAAGGGGATACATTGTTAAAGCCATTAAATGGTAAAAACTTCATATTTCAAGGAATGAATATCCTTAAGGTGATCATCCCCATAATCTCCACTAAAAGTTTTTAGGAAAAACGTGTTAAACCAAAATGCCAACACCAGAGGTGACTCAATCCACCAATGAAATAGTTGGCTATGAATGAAGTGATCGAACTCATAGATGTTACAATAATATTTTTAATAACTAATAGTGATTGGGTTTTTAAACCTTAAATAATTTGAAATAAGGGTAACCTAACTATTGTGAAAATACCATGAATAAAAGTTGATCTCTACTCAAAAAAACATTGTATGGTGAGTATTCATTGATTATTGGAACCCAAATAAAAAAACTGAAATGATCATTTCCAACTACCCTTCATGGATGAAATGATATAATGACTATTAGTGAAATAATTTAATTGTTTCAAATATGGTTATTTTAGATAAAATCAATATGTATTCGATATATATGACTGCACCAAAACTACTTTCACTTGTCCATTTGGACCCTTTTCCTATCAAAAAATTTCATTTTGAGTGTGTAACACACCATAAAAGTTTCAACTATACAAAAAAAATATTTTCCATGATATTGAAAAATAGTTTATGTAGTACTTTATAGAAGATTATTTGGTAAATAAATAATCCTCTAAGTTGATACTATGTAATTTGGATATATCCATGAAATGGAGTGAAATATAATTACTATTTTTATACTAGATAAAATGTCACTTGTGGCCTAAGGATGGATATTTCTCAAAGATAAAATCTTAAAACAATGCATTGGAGTGGTTCTATTGAAAAAATTGATAATAGACTAACTTGAGCCAATAATAGTGAATGTTATAAGGATCTTTTAATCCAATAAATATTATATTGCTATATTTTTAAAAAAAATGGAAAATTATCCCTCATATTGACACATTTTTTGTTATATATACATTGTTTACATGTTTAATAAAGAGATTCAATAGGAATTGAATACCCTAAATAAATGTCTAGTATCCAGTCATAATTTTTCTAGCATAGGGTACAGAAATTATGTTTATTAAAAAAATAGGCTTTATAGTTGGAATGGTTATAGGATAGCTAGTCAGAAATATATTTTTTCCCATTTACTATATCATTAGAATACTTAATTATGCATAATAAATTTATATGACTACAGAAATGGAACATATTATAGTCTTTTGTGTGTTTGAAAAGTTTAACTCATGCATTTTACTATCTAATGTAGTGGTATAAATTTATCAAGAAACACATAAAAATATACTAAAAAATAACTCCAAAATACATATTATATGGTTGATCCTATAGATAAAAGATATTGAAATTATAATCAAGTATATAAAATAAAATGAGAATATTATTGCTGATTATTTATCTTGACCTCCACTACCCAACTTCAAGGATGATGATAATCCAGGCATCGAGGATGAATTTCCTAATGAATCATATTTTATAATAAATACCCATGTCCAACCATGGTATTTGGGTATTGAATATTATATATCCATGGTATTACTTTATGCTAACCATACCAATAATTAGATGAACATATTTTTTAGAAGAAGAGTCACATTACTACAAGGACATTCCACTAATTATTAAGTGCAATACTGGTTTCTTAATGCATCTCTGAAGCACATAAAAAAATAATGATTTAAATTTGAATTTTTATTTTTCAACCACTTCTAACGGAAAGTGAGAACTAATGAAATTACAAAATCAAAACCATTAACTACCATATGAAATGGATGAACCATTAAAAATTAAACTAAAATCTATTAAATTCATTATTCATAATTAATTTCTAATGGAGTCCATTTTCATGTATATCTAGATCATCATTGATAAGGTATTTGAACCAACATGAAATATTTTCCACAATTTAAATGTACTCCTCCATATTTATGTTCCCTAAATTGAATCCTCGTACAAAAATCAGGTCTTTCTTGTTGATCAATTTCATACTTACCTTATTAGTTTCCATAATTAATAGTCCCTCAAGCTTCTTATAAATCTCTTCTTGTGATGAATAAATTGGGAGTGATTCCTCATAAATTTCATCCTCATATTAGATGATAGGTTCCCATGAATCCCCATTGACATTATCCTCATCCCTATCATTGTTTTCCATGTTGGAATAATGGTTTTCAACCTCTAATCCTTCCTAATTTGGATTATTAGTCCCTAAGATGCCTCCATCATAGGCATGATCCTTGGCCTTCAAATTTTTGGAGGATATAGTCTTCATTTGATGGGGTAAGAAGGAATAGTCCTTCCACACTTTTGATTTTTGACTTTTGATCAGGATATATGTCAATGAGTCCTAATTTCATCTTTATCCCTTCCTCCTCCTTAGAATAGGCATTCCTTAATCTTGAATTCCATCTACATTATACGGTGAAATTTGATCAGAAGACTCATCACTATAATCATCCCTTTGAACAAATTCCCCCCATTTATGTTATCTACCTAAGATGATTCCATATCCTGATCTATCCATTCACTTACCAAACCTTTGAAATGGTTTCCAAGTGTAATATATGGAACATCCCATCAATTGATTTTCTTGAAATTCATCTCTCCCACTATGACCTAAAACTCTTGCAGTGTATCGCATGTTTCACATTTCTCCCTTTCATCATGAGATACCACATGGAAATGTCACATATTTTCGAATTCCAATGACCACACTCTTCCTTATATTATTCTTTTGCCAATAATTCATCAACATATGATGAAAAAATGGGGGAAATATTTATCTATATAAACATTCTTGTATTGAAAACCCCTTCAAAATATCTTTGTCTATACGGGTCATCCACCTCCCAATAGATCATAGTAAGATCACACCTCCATCTTCCAAAGACATCCATGAAATTCATATCATGGTTTGAAAGGAATCCCTTATTCATGGGAAGAGTGTACATGGATTCTCCATCATCCACCCGCTAATATGCCTCTAAAAAATAAGAAGACTGCATATTGAGAGTGCTTTGATTAGGCATACCATAGAATGTAACAGGTTCCTTCATACTGTCAGACCTGGGGTCACCAGGATGGAACTCCACAATTTATCCCTCTTCTATTTACCACCCATGAGTCCCCAACAGAAAAATTATAACAGATGACTGAAATTGTTGCATTGAGAAAAAAAATCACCCATGATTTGAAAAGCACTGTTTGTTTATATTGGAATTAATCTATGATTTCAATCGAAACAAATTCAATTAGAATCCTTGAATCATCAATTTCAACACATATACTAGGGGATACTGGGTGACATAATTTAGTAGTTCTACTATGGGAACAAATAAATTGACCTATTATGTTACCTATTATATGTATTAATGAAGGTTTCAGAAATGGAAGATGAAGATCTAGAAAAAAAACACAAATCCTCAATGTTAGAGAGTCATGATTTATGTGGAAGTAGTAGGACCAATAAAACAATATGAAATGGTATTATTTGAAGATAAAAGTTGATTTGGACAAGGCCTAGATAATATCAAAATCTAAGGAAAAACAAATTGTGATATGCTTCTTGTAGAGAAGATTGATTTTATCTCAATCTTGTAATCCCCATTCATCAAAGACAAACATTTCACATAAAAGCACCAATGTATGACATTACTTAAATTGAGTAACCTGAGTAAGATCATTATGGGAAGAGGAATGGGTAAATTTTAAAGTCTAAATCAAATGTTTTGGGTAACCTTTGATTAGGATTTTCACTTTATTACAAAGAGAGATCAAAGGAAATGGAAGAAAAGACTTAGGGATATAGAAATGAATTAAATAATTGAAATTATCCAAAATACCATCATGGATGTCAAACTATCCAATTTATGGGGTATTTATTTTATGTTAAAATTCCCTAATTCTCATCATATGTTTTACTTATTAGTCATATTTGACTAAAACTAATTTTTTTTGAAGCTGAAGCCACTACTCATGATAGAACTACTATGGTATGAAATTTATTAAAATTTTATCATATCTAGACTATGATTTCCAAGAATACTAATTTTTTAATCAAGAACCTACTTCACCAATAATTTTTTATAGTCTTTCTTAAAATTTATGGAATTCTTTAAAATACTAGTATGCCATGAAACCCGTAAACAAGTGCTAATATTGAACTATCAAATAGATAAATTAAGAAAAATATTGAAAAATATGGTGATAACTAGTAGAAATTATTTTGTTATCAAAATAGATGTCTCATTTTTTGGAGTATCACATAGCCTAAAAATTACCATCAATACAACTCCATTCGTACTAGGGTACAGAATGCCATGCCCTCTAATAGTGGAATTAGAGGACCAATCATATGGGGAAAAAATATTAAACATTGATTATCAAAAATCCAGATAAGTAAAAATTATCTAAATAGTGGAGATATAATAAATGAAGTATGATGCCAATAATAATGATATAATTTATTAACAAAAGAAAATGACATTTCATAACTAAATAATCATGTATCGAATCTTTACACTGGGGCTAATGTCCTGTTATTCGATCCTAAATTAATGTAATTCTTTGGAAGGATGAGATCTCCCTAAATGGGTCCTTATAAAGTAATTAAGGTTTTACCTTAGTGAGTTATTGAGATTCTGAAAATCATAGAACCACTATTCACGGTGAATGGTCAAAGTTTAAATATTTCCCTTGATCCATTTAAAGATGTCGGCTCCATCACTCAAAAATTCACCAGAATGAAAAAGAGACTAGTTGATGATATTATCGTCACCTATTTATTGTATGAAAACAATATTTTTTCATTTATATTATTTCATTGAAAAGGAATAATGTTAAATATTTCATGAATTTCTAGTTATAGGTAATATCATACTAAAATGTACTCTCACACAATATTTTTTGGAGATGCTTTTTCATACCGTCAACTGTGTGCACATACCATATTTCTTTACCATAATTACATAACCATTTGGACTAAAGATTCATCTAGTGTAGGTATTGTTGTTACTAAAAATATTTGGAGGTAGAAAAATTTCAAATCACTTTCCACCATGTTTCCCAAGGGAATGATATTCACAACCGGTAGATCCTGATTCCCTAATTTCCTTTTCCTCTTTCCATTTCATTTTTTACTATGATTATATTGATATCTCTCCCATGATGATTCTGAGAATAGTTTGAAAACTATATTATTTTATGTGTGGGAGTGTATTTCTTGAGAATTATCGTCAATACATGTGGATTATTGTGTATTTTCACTTATGTTGGGTAAATTTTCATTATAATCATGATTTAAACTTCAAATATCATTACCCTGAATTTATATAAAAGAAAAGGTTATTTTATAAAAAAATTTAAACCCATTTGTAATAATGTAAATTTTTTTATCTTGATTACTATGTTTATTAATTTAGTTATAATTATAGGTTTTTGAAATTTTTTTGACTTAGGTATTACAATATATTATGTCATGAATAATTTCTAGTTCTATTATTCTCCCTTTTCCAAGAGGATTATAGACTTACAATATCATAATCTTTTCTTATAATATTTATTAAAGAAAAAATGGGTCATGTAAATCTATCATGACATTCAATGATATCTTATTAATTCAATAATTGATAAAAATTAAATTTAATATTATTAGGGAACTTTTGTGACTTAATTTTTCTATAGACCCACTAATATATATTTCCTTCATTGTCCCATAGTATCCATGAATAACCATGTTATGATAGATCTTTTTCAAGCCTATTATCCCTTCCTACCCAGATCATAGTACTATACATGATTACCCTCTGAACATGTGTGGTTGATTTTTCATCTCATACATACATAATATACTGATATTATGAAGATGTATAATGGATCTTTCTTCCTATTGTTTTATTGTGGTCTATGATTAAATTTTGAATTTTCTATGCATAACATATAACATTGTAAAAAATAAATATAAATTTAAAAAAAATAAATTAAAATAAAATGATATTGGGTTGTGTATTATGAATGTCAAAATTAACCATTACGAGGAAGATGAATCATATGATGGATCATATGTGGTCTGGTGATAGATGTGTGAACTAGAAATGTCATGATTTTCGAGGAATAAAGAAAAATAAAAATAAAGGAACAAGGGTACATTTTTTATACTTATGTGATACATTCATGGACCCACATCAGTTGTGGGAGTAAAGAAACATTTTATCTAGGAGGAGTTATTTTATTTCACTATTCACAACGATTGTTTATTTTATGTTAGATCTTAACCTCTTTTTAAGCTAGATTTTTTACTTTATTCTCCCTTTCCATTATCTTGGGATTCATTGGAAACTTATTGTTAAACCTGTCAGGAATTTTTGTATTTTTTTATTGTGTGGAGAGGATATAATAAATTCAATCATATTTATAGGAACATTTCTTAAGGGTATTCTTATAAATCCATTTTTATTTTACCATAACTGAGGATATAAAATTTATTCGTTGGTAAATTTTATAATGGGCCTATTATTTAATAAACCACGATAAGAATTGTATTTAAATGAAGAAATAATTTCAATATAGATCTTGAATCTAAGGAATGAATAATTTTCCCTATTACATTCATTTTGGGGGATTACTATTTAATTACATTGTTTTATGTTCCATGTTTAAATACATGTTTATAATTATAAAAATCGATTATTTTGGAATCCATGGTGATATCATATTTTTCTTGATGAAAAAAATATTTATTATGTTGTGAACTTTGATAATATAAATTTTTATTTACATATTGTATATATTTGTCTACATTATATTGATGTTTTATTTGATAATGCAATGAGTTTTGGTATTTTTCATAGGATTTTGTATTTTCTGACTAATAATGAGGTAATTCATAAAACTGGGGAAATTGTATTTAGATGTCTTGAATAATGAACACAACATGTATTCCTCATTCATATCATGTCAATAGAGACATAAACCAACATGTGATACTTTACATTACATGAATATCATACATGACATGTACATATATTAATTTACCCTCTCTAACCCTATTTCAAGTTATTTGGTTAAAAACCATTGTTCATCGCACTTTTTTTCATAGCCTCAATAATGGGAGGGGAAATTGAATTAACCTTTCATACTTGAGTTTAGAAGGATATGACCATTTTCCTGTTACTCATTCTAGGTAGAATATATGTGTAATGAATCTGTTTTGTTAGCCACACCCTGACCAAGGGATAGATAAAACATAGGTAGATCAAATTTGTTTGAGAAAAACCAATTGGTGACCCTTACACTACTTCATTTTCTAGGTTGTAGGAGTATTCCAAGCTGGATTCAGGACTATATTATACAAATAGACCCAAAATTAACCCTGATAAATTATAATTTGTCTAATTTAAATCAAACTTATGGCGTTTTTGACAAAAAATCACAATGACTGAAATGACGAATCATTTAATAGTGTATTTTTTAATTGGTTTCTTACTTACCAATAATCAATTTGTATTCAACCACACATTGAATATTTACTAGTCCATGGTAGTAAGTGTTGTTTGGTAACATATATATATAGTATCATCAATTAATGTGTGTATTAAATGATTTTTTTGGGATCATAAATGATATAATCCAATTTAGTTCGTTTTAATAATTTTTATAACAAATTTTGATATAAAAATATTGTAATCTTTTGGATCATTGCTTCATAAAAACCCACATTATAGTCACGTCTGTGGGATTAATATAAAACTAAAATGTTTCACTTATATAAACTGAATTTGGAAGAATGGATTACACATTTGGATGAATAAGAATTTATAATGTCTAACATGTTCACCTTAATTTTTGACAAAAATCCAAAATGAATGCGATGAAATTAATTACCATAGTTAAGGTAAAATGGTTTTACTGGGGTTAAACATAAAATATAAGTGTTGAAATTACATTTTCAATTTTCTAAAAAATATTTTCTATACTTATTTTGACCATTACACATGTAGGGTTTGATAATGACCTATTTGTTTACCCTTGTAACCAATGAAAAACAGAGTTTCCCTCAATTATTTTATAATATATTGAATGTTACCTCTCCTCCACTTATAAAAAATCACCACATCTACCTTCTTATTCAAAACTAAACACCTATTTGGATCACCCAATACCTAAAAAATCACTTCCAAAATTCCATAACCTTATTCCATAATCCATGTTTTGGGAATAAATACAACATTGTGATAATTTAGTGCAAACCTAAAGAGGATTCAGAATGATTATGTTAGATTGTTCAATGTGTATCTTTATGTAATTTAAAATTTAAACCTCATAAATCATTATTAAACCATTCTAATATAAGAACATAAGTATCTTCCATATTTTGAGATGGTTTTATAGTAATGTAATGCCCTAAAATCATCACCTCTGGCATCAAATGGGTTACGACATCATTTTTTGTTTACGATGGACTACCACCTGGTGATATGATACCATTTCTTAATCCATTACAAAAATTCATAGTTGGGTAAGATGTAGGATAAAAAATATATGTTTTTTATTTGTATCAATAATATACCTCTATATTAATTATATCATATATAAATTTTTGGATTCCCATTCAATTGGGGATATGATAATGTCCCCTGTCTGTACAGCGGATAACCGCCTGAGGAAGCGATGTATTTCATCATTCACTAATGCTTTACATGGAATGTAATAAGGTTAAATTTTATTATTAAATGTGATATACATGATATAGTTACGATATTAATGATTATTTTATAATTCTTAAAAGATAATATATATCATATTTTTTACCAACTAATTAACTTATAGATGATGGCATCGTTAATGTATGTGTGGACTACTGCCTCGACAAAGAGATCTAACTCTCTTATCATCGCCACACCACATGGATTATATATTTAAGTATATAATATGGTACAGATGATTTTATTACCAGTCTGTATTGATAATATGTAAGTTATCATATTTGCATTATTGTCAATGAAAAATGGGAATGTTTCTCATGAATACATACATCATATAGTCTACATGATCGTAACATACTTCATTTTTCATATCCATCATTAAAGATTGGTTTTAATCGTAAAATTAATTACTAACTCTGATAATTATTTTATTATTATTATCTTTAATGATAAGAAATGAAAAACAAAATTCAACAATTAAAACCGAAAATAATGTAAATGATGAATGATTGTTGGAAAAAAAGTGATAAGATGTTATAAATGGATCATATATGATATTATAACTATTAATGTGGTTCTTTTTTAAGAAAATAAATATTTTAAAACTAATATATAGGAGCTAAAATCACGGTCCACCAAGAGTAAGAGTAAGTTGTGTGGTTGCATCTCAATTTAAATTCCATTGAAAATTAATTGTTGTTAAACACAAATTCACATTATGTGGTAAATGAACGAACCCATTAATTTGTATTATCATGATTAATTTTTAATTAATGTAAATTTATGCTGAAATTAGAATTATTAAATCCAAGGACAATTAAATTGAAAATTACCTAGTGGTTAATGTTATTGAACAATCTCACATTTATTTGTGATTGATAACATTATATTGAAACAATAACCTTATTAGATAAATTTTTAATTGTAAATTACATTTATATTACATATCTATATTAACATATTATGGATATGATTATTTCCTAAACTATTTAAAAAATTTAACATATTGTATTAACATTGATTGTTGTTTTATTTACTAGGTAAATTTTGATAGATTTATTTCCTTCAATCAATATGTGTATTTTTTGATAAGGAATAGTGATCCGTGAATTAAATTGATTATTCGATATATAAGTAATGATTACGACATATATTGATAGGTGTTTCCCAACATTATATAGCCCCTCGATGCATCAATAAGTCTCATGAGACTAATGTGTTGGCCAATTTAAACAGGTTTCTACATGTAATTAAAATTGTATTTTGAAATATTTTGATAGTTGAGGTATCATGTGGATTATACATGAAATAAAATAATTATTAATTTCCTTAATTTAGAATTAAATTACTATTCTCCATGATATTTTCACAATTATAAAATCACTATTTTTATTTTACTCTCATTTTATTGATTTAATAGATCATGTTTCCCGTTATTTACTTTTCTATATTGATAATGCCTTATATTTTCCAGGAGAGAAGTTATTAAAATGGAATGTGTGTGAAATTATTTACCTTTAAATAATGACTATTATTTAGTGTTTCATGAAATCTTACATTTTACTCAACCCTTACTGAGCATTTGAGACCACCATTATTATTTTTCCTTCCCTAGGGATATAAAGAAGATATATTTAAATTAGTTTTAAAGGATTGTTGATAATATTGTTTTGTTATGTAATATGTATTATTTTATATTCATAATGTAATATGTTTCTCATTTATAAATATATTACTATAAAACTACTAAACAAATAAATCCATTAGAATCTGACCCACTATATATATATATGTGCAATAATGCAAGTCACTGCCTCTCAGCAATGGATGTTTGGGTCATTCGAGTTAGTATGAGAGGAATATTCGGAGAAATTTTTTGAACTAAGTTAAGGAAAACATATAATATAGTACTTAAACCTATGATAGACATTAGGAATAGTCATATAAGCGTATCATATTGTATTTTTTGGAATACATTACGTGATGTTTCCTATAATTACATAACTAGTTGGATAATACATGTGATCATGGTTACAAAACCAAGGTACCAAGTGGTAATACCTATGAAAATGGTGCATTGGAATGGATATATTCGTCTCTTAGTTCATAAAAATGGGCCTTAATGTACACTTGGTTTGACACAGCCATGGTAAATTATTAATATAATTCACATTATAATTATAAACAATTTTGATGGATTTGGAAATAAATAAATACCAAATGAATCCAATTTTATGATTTTGATATTAAAAATTAATAATTATTAATTTAATCATTTTTTAGACAATATATGGAATTGTACATTGTGACAGCAAATTATTATTATTATTAGAAAATCCAGTATAATTTATTTTTTAGAGATGGTTCCTAGATGGTAGAAGAGTATCAATACTCATGGTCAAAGTAGATATTTACCTACTAAGGAAGCAAATATACATGTTATTGGAACTGAGAAAATTATTGTTATATTGTGGTTTCTTAATTGGGTAATGATAAAAGACCTTACATAGATTTAGAAACTAATCTCAAATTTGATATTATCCTATGACAGAGAACTTTATGTTATAGGGTCCCCCATAATTTAGTGGGAAAACTAATTCTATTATATCCAAGAAATGGATTACGTATCTAGATAATATATTTATGGAATTGGGATGTAGTGAAAAGGAAAATGTTATAATTGATGTGTATTGTCTCAATGGTTTTTCTAACCAATGATGGCCATTGAACCATAATACTTGAGAGGAAGAGGAAAAAGGACTCAATGAATGGAATGATCTTTATAATAAATTAAACTACAATATTTTCAGTGTGATCAAAAAAATTTAAAGGAAGATAAAATTACATATCTTAAGGAAAAATTATGAACAATGTTTCTTGTATTATGATGAATCCTTTACAAGGTCATAAAGGTATGATACATATTACATTCTTAACAATAAATTTATGATTGAACATTTATTCAAGGGATAATGTTGATTCAATTAAGGGAACTCCAGTTTGATTTTTTTCATATGATGAACTTGTTTTATGAACCATAAATTATGATAAGGAATTATATAAACATACGTATTCAAGAGAATTAAAAAATAATAACCAAAACATCCCATATAATGACATTATGGAGAGATTATAAATATGGTGAAAGATTTTGGATATATACATATCTTAAATTCCTAAAATACATTTTCACCAAATGAGCTCGAAAATAGTCAAATGAGATGGAACTAGCAACTAAATTATAATTATTTCTCAATACACTACCACCCAGGGAATGAAAATAAAGTAGTAAATTAATTGAGTATTAAGGATCATGGGTTTAAGATGAAAATGTGGATTCAAAGGGGTCATATGTTCATGGATTTTGTAAATATATATATTAGAGCCATTATGGAAGGGGTGATATCAATAATTTTTCAAATAATTTAAAGAATATATTTAAGAGAAAAGATAAAAATTTCTCAATTCAATGTTGAGATAATTCTTGAGAAAATAATGTAGTGAATATTTTGAAATTCGGAGATTTTATTTTAGAAGATGGTATATTGAAATTTGGACTTATATAATGTGTTCCATCTATACCCGATCTAAAAGTGAATTGTTTGATGATGCTCATTGAATGAGTTTCTCAATACACCATGGTATCAAAAATATGAATATGGATTTTATGAATCATTTTGGGTGGGATAACATGATGTGGGAAATTTCTCTTTATACATCATGATAATTGGTTTTTAAACAAGTGAACGTGGTGATATAACATCCAATAATACCCATGAGACCACCTTCTATTCCTATGTAGATCTTGGATGACATTACAATGGAAATTGTCATAATACAATG
This sequence comes from Viscum album, assembly GCA_963277665.1. Lineage (NCBI taxonomy): Eukaryota > Viridiplantae > Streptophyta > Magnoliopsida > Santalales > Viscaceae > Viscum > Viscum album. The sequence goes on along the minus strand of OY728129.1, from coordinate 878,454,532 downwards.
AAATAATCAATAAAATCGTGATTTAATATGTGTTATAATTGAAAACATACCCAAATATTTAAATTTTCTCTCTATAAGAGAATATTTTCCTCTTGATCACCTCACAAGGATCTATATTAATGACATTGTAAGATTTAATGGTGTAACTCTTTCAGTTTTTTCGGATCAAGATATCCATTTTACTTTGAGATTCTAGAAGGGACGTCAGAAGGCTCTCGATATTGATCTTCATTTGGATAATGCATTCAATTTTCAAACTGATTGATAGTTCAAAAATATGATTGAAACAATAGAACTTAGGTTGAGGGGTTTCTCACATGAATTTCAAGGTATGTATTATAAGTATTTACATTTCGTATAGTACTCATGTAACAACAGTTTCTAATAAATTATTGAAAGTGTATTATGAATCCTAATATGGAGAGAGATATCACACTACAGCTTTTTGGGATTTTTTTTGTGGATGTAAATGTATATGCCTAAATAATTGAAGAGAATAAACAAAATGAAAAGGCCACTCAGGCTCAAATTAAAGAATCCCAATGTAGGAAAACATGTTATGATGCTAATAAGAGTAATGTTTTGGAATTCTTAGTGGGATATCTTGTTTTTATGATATTATTTCTACAAAAGGGTATTATATGGATCAATAAAAATTGATAAGTAAGCCCCAAGTACATCATACCCTTTAAAATGCATTAATGAATAAGCATTTTTTTCTTATAATTTGGAAATTCAACCAATTAAATCAAATTTAAATCATTTCTTTCATGTATGATTACTAAATAAGTACATAAAAGTTACAATGTATTTGGTCACCTATGATGAAAACAATTTGAAACCTAATTTATCTATCTTTGAAGAACCCATATAGATTCTTGATACTTGAGAGAAATTAATAAGTAATCAGACGACTGTTATGCTAAAGGTACCTTAGTGAAATCACACAATATAGGAAAAATCATGGGATATTGAGGATATAATCAATTATAACTACAAGAATATATTTAAACGGTTATATCCATGAAATTTCAAGGACTAAATTTTTAATTTTGGAAAAATTGCAACACCCCAAGACATGAATTTAATTTTCCAAATAGCTTTTAATTCACATTACACTAGTTTTATAAAAAAACATTATTCAAAATTTAAAATTAATTCTAAAAGCTATTATTATGTTTATTTTAAAAAAATAAATTCATTTTTAAATAATAATAACAATATTATCTTAAGGTAAATGTTTGGTGTTTAAATTAAAAAATTTCTTTAAATAATAGTAAAAATAATGAATTTTAATTAAAATTTAATTTTCATTTCAATAAGTTATAATTATAAATAATATATTGAATAGTTTTTCAAGAAATATTTCTTCAATTTTATATCAATTAGTCCAATTTAGTTAATTGGTATAATATTTATACATAATTTTGATAAAAATAACACTGTAAACCTTTGTACTTTATCTCATTAAAACCCCACATTCTCATCACATCTATGAGATTAATTTTAATTTAAAAAATCCAAAATTTATGAATTGAATTTGGTAAAATTTATTTTTTATTTGGAATCATAATAATTTATGATGTATAATAATATTACAATATGATTTTTAGAAAATGAATATCAAATGTTGTAAAAATGAATTACTACGGTTAAGGTAAAAATGGGATTACTAGTAGCTGATCATAAAAGATAAGAATCCAAATAACCTATAAAAATTTCTAAAATCAATTTTTTTTATTTATTTAGATCATTAATCCAAAAGGGGTATGTAATTACCCTTTCTTACCTTGTGACATATGTAAAACGAGGGAGAACCCAATTATTTTCAAAAATACCAACTGTGTCATCTACCCCACTTATAAAAGGTAACCCCTCTGCTCTATTATTCACTATATCACTTCTACATTTTATTCCACTACCTACCTTTATCATTTCACAACATCCCAAAACTCGTCCTAGAAGTTATATTTTGGGAGAAAATCCATCCTTGGGAGGCTTTAGTTAAAACCTAAGGAGGATACGTGGAGAAGAGGTAATATTCTTAAATAGCCAACACTATTTTATTTTGGTATCCACCTCCTTTATTTATTATTGAACATATCAAATATAATAACTTTATAATAATCCATATACATGTATTCTATTATAATAGGAATATTACCTAAAATATTCTCCACTTAAATCAAATGGATTATGAAATCAACATTTGTGTCTATAAAGAACTACCTCTTCATTAACCGATGTCATTTGTTCTTGCATTACCACTTTTCACTGTAGTTTTAAATGATGTATATAACCTAAATATATTAATGTTATAACATAATTTTACCTATAGATTCATTATATCGTATATATATATATATATTGATTTTTATAATTTCTATTCCATAAGGGATACTATAATATTTATCATTTGTACGACATACAACAACTTCATGAAGCGATGAGATTCTTTATTCACTAACGCTTTACAGGGAATATAAAAAGGTTAATGTTAATGATTATAAGTGATATACATGACCGAATTATTATATTTATGACATATTTATTATTATATAAAGATAATATTTAAAATTTACTTTATTACCATTTCACTCACTAAAAGATGATAACATCGTTCATGTACGTGTGGACTACAATATTAACTAAGAAAAGTGATTGTATTTTCATCCGAACGCAACATATGTGATATATATAAGTATATAATATTGTATATATGATATTATTATAATTATTTAATTAAAATAAATTACTTACCTTCTATCTATAATTATCATGGTGAAATGGAAATGATACTCATGTGTATGTACGACATACCATCCCCATGATTGTAACATGCCTTATCTTTCATAACCATCATTCATGATTGGTTTTAAATGTAAAAGTGATATTAAATATTAAAAAAATGGTTATTATATAATATATTAGTAAGCTATGTAATATGTGAAATAAATGTATCTTTAAAATCATAAGATGCATAAAATAACAAGGAAATTAACAACCAGAACATCGAAATTTTTGAATCGTTATTAAAGAATGAGTCAAAAGATGTTATAAAATAATATTATATGGTATTATAAATATTAATATGGTAATTATATAAGTTAATTAAATATTTAAACCCACTATAAAAGTGGTTAAATATTTTTTAACCAAAATGAAGGGTGAGGAATGTGATTTCATCTCAATTAACATTCCATTGAGTCCTTTTTGATAATAAGCACTAATTCATTTTTATATCATGTATATACTTAATATATTAAATATAATATCATAGTTCAGTCATTATTCATGGTATTATAAGTATATATTTGAATTATTTAATCCAAGTAAATTCTAATTAAAAAATCTAATGTGGTAATGTTTATCTAACAATGTCACTTTTATTATCCAATTGATTAATTTTTATTGAAGAAATCACATTCTATTAATAAATTTTAATTTGAAATTAAATAAATCTTAAATATCAATATTATTTCAAGATAGATATGATTATTTCTTAAACCATATACCATATTTTCATATGGTTTTTACTTTTTTTATTAACCACTAAAATAATGATAAATTAGTATCCTTTACACAATATAGATATTTGATGATACTACAAAATGATTCATGAATTAAATAGATTATTCAATATATGAAAATTTATTTGGGACTTTAGTGATGGGTAGCTAATGAAATTTGATAGCCCCTTGATAAATATGTAGGTATCTGGAGAAAAACCATTTGACCAAAATAAATGGGTTTATACCTGTAGTTTAAACAATCTTGTGAAATGTATTAATAGTAGAGGTATAATGTGCCTTCTACAATGAATCCAATATTTAATAATTTTATTTATTATGCATTTAGTTAGTATTATACATGGTATTTTAACAATGATATTATGTCTAGAAATTTTCATTTTAAAATTTATTGACAAAATGGATTGAGTTTTTGGTTATTTACCTTTCCATAATGATTATTCACTATCTTCAAATGAATTGATGTTATTTAATTGAAATGTGTGTTCCATTATTTACCATTCCATATTGACTACTCTTTAATGTTTCATAAATATAACTACCGAAGATTAATTTTTACAGGTAGTACAACATTTGTTGATGAATACACAAACAATTCCCAAATAACTTATTAGTATAATACCATTGGAATCTAGAAACATAAAATTCCTGTTAGTTGAATGATATTCAATGTTTCCCAAAAATATCATAAACATTTAACACTCCTACCTAGAGAATTTCTTTATGACTATGGGAACATAAAACATAAAAAATGTTCGTATCAAATTTTTAGGAAGGGTTAAAAGGTAGATGCATATGAATAATCATGACCTTAAGGGCATGATAGCATTATAATAACATCAAAAGGTCATACACTACATATCAATGATCATATACATGATTCTTGGTGTAAAGAATGTCAGTTAAAATACATGAATCCTATGAAAATAAAGATAATAAGCCATGAAATCATAACATAGAAATAATATCTATACTTTTTGACAGACACAAAAATATGAAATATCATTCCCAATAAGTTAAGGCTCATTTCCAAAACATAATATAATATTTTTTTCATAAAATATCATTTGTGTCAATTTTAACATTATTCAATACATTCACATTTAAAAAATTATTATGTAATGAAAAATGCAACCCAAATCATTTAATACACCCCAAATATGTAATATTTTTCGAGAAAATTCAAGGATCACATAAATTAATTAAAATTATATTTCTTTTAATATTTAAAATATAATTTAATAGATTGCTTCATTAATTGACTAATTATATCGTCATCATTTTTATAACGACCCATAATTTACATACATGGTTATTAGTTCAGAATTAAAGCATACTTATTGCAAAAAATAACAAAACCATGGTAGGACTGTATAGGTATAGTGTCTTTAGAAACTGGGAAACATAAACAACTGGTTCATAAATCGTATTCATTGTCTCCCATATTTTTCATCAGATTAAGAGTCCCTTTTTGACATATCCTACTTAATACACTTCTTCCGGACCTGGGGAAAAGAAAACATACAAAAGGGTGAGCTAAAATTCTCAGTAAGGGTAACAAAAGAAATATCAATGATATCATATTCATAAAAACATAACATTTTGAATATATTAACCTACAAAAGAGATTATAATATCATAACATGGGATAAATCACAGTAATGAAATGAAATCCCAATAATCATAACATAAAACATGAAACTTTGTGTCATCCACACATAATCATAGAAAATCATTTCATATTAGTCAAGACTAATTTCCAAACTATCATAGCAGACAATGTCCATTACTGAACTGAGATCACTCCTCAATCCAGTCCTATGTCACTAAACCAGATTAACATGCCATTCCAGCCATGTCTATCTCATGAGATATAAATCTTTACCCAATTCGTTGGAGGGATATATAGGTCCCACCCATCTCATAATGAAACCATTCTTTTGTGTGCCACAAAATCCTAAATCATATATCATTGCATAACCCATGTAATAAAAATGCGATTCTTAAACATCGTGACATCATAAAACAATTAATATAGGGTAATGGACTTCATTAAAATAATTCAATCACAAAAAAAATCATATATATTTAATAATAGGGATAGAAACTGATTCCTATATTATCTTAGATGGAAAATTATTTTTATAAAACACTTCAACTCCATTCTTGAGAAAAATATCCTTTCTACTTCAAAATAATTTTTCCTTTCTTAACATGACATAAAATTTTAAACTAAAAGAAGTAAATTAAAAATATACTTGAAAATTTTTAAATGAATATTCATGTAAATAATGTTCTATGGAATCATAAAAATCCATTCATGTCGTATAAGTTAAAAAATCATTCTTCTCGTACTTTGTCTGAAATAGTCAAAAAGTTCCTAGTACTAAAAACGACAAAACATTCCTTTCATATCTTTTACTAAAAACTCATCAATGGGTAAAATTGGATTTAAAAAATTGTAAGATGATAGAAATAATATTACATATTTTGAAAACAAGTATGTAAATGATAAATATTCCCTAGTAAATTCTGAAGTATAAACAATCTCGGATAAAAATGAAATTGCAAGATTTTCCCCTACCATAGGTCCGATTTTATTCGTACGTATCTAAACCTCATGTATAATAATATAAATAATGTCATTTAATTATTAGAGAGCCATATTCATTTTTATGATATCATATATGTTCATATTCTAATCTTTTTATTAGTAATATTTCATTGCTACTTATTATGCATGTGTTCGTTGCTTTATGTTGTTATGCATGTTTTGTCGAATAAATTATTATTCTTCTTTTTAGGTTATAGATACCTCATTTACAGAATGTTATTAGTGTTATATATATCATATTTATTCATTAAATTAATTTATATAATCATTATTGATTGATGATCATGTAGAAGGAGTCGCATCACATCGTAGAGACGGTTGGATATATGTACGCACGAGCAATGATATCTTTCCCAAGATCGTGGAATTATATTGAAGTGTAGGTATACTATTTCAGAATCAATATCACTTTACAATAATCATATATAGTTTTTCTTTACACCATTATACCCATCCAAGTATGTTGGTGGTGGAAATTAGATTACACCAAGGCGTGCAGACTGTATTCCTTACGTACGCACGCGCGGTTATTTCATTTTCCGTAGGATGGATAGAAGGTGAAATAGAGTTATTTAATATTTATAATATCATATCACTATATTAGTGATACTGATTTTATTACTTCATAACAAAACAACTAAAGAAAATAAATTACAAGAAGAAATAAATTTGAAATAATCGGTAACGGATATTACCTCTTCTTCAACATGCTTCTTTGAAAACTCCTCTTAGGGAACCAAAATTTGACTTTGAAGAAGACAAGGACCTCTTGTGTGTTTCTAGGTAAGTTTATAAGGGAAATGGGCAGGGGATGGACGAGCTTTAAGGCTCAAAATTGTGTGTGGATGAGAAAAATGAGGTTCCCTTTTATAAGGTAGGAGAGGGGAACCTTTAGAAAAACATAAAATATTTTTTTATAATAATATCATATTCGATTTTTAATAGATGAAAATTAATTTATTTAGAAGATAAGGTTGGTATGGGTCGAAACCCTCTCGACCAATAGGTTTTAGACAAGTTTAGTTTACTATTTTAACCTTATCACTTAGATTTAACTCTAAGTTAAATAATTTAACTTTTACTGTCTCTTCTTGTTTTCTTACACTACATGGTTAGTAAACATACTATACGAAGAAAAAGGAACCCCAAGTGGTTCATTATTAATATATATAACCTTATCTAAGTTATTTGGCCGAACCATAGATTATTAGCAATAAAATAACAATTAATACTATAATATGTTTTTTAAAAACTATTTTATGTCAATTATGAAACTATTTGGTAATTGATTTTTGTGAAACTAATAACATCATAATTAGTTAAAAATAGTTAGTTAAATCAATACTTTCATGTCATATAAACCTATATATTATTTCAATTTATAAAAAGTCTCAAATTACATTTATTTGGGTATTTATAACATCAATTATGTTAATATTTCATTAATAAGGTAATTATTGCATCATCATTGTATCATAAATAAATTAAATTATTTAATGTCAAAAAGACATAACTAAAACACCATTATGTTGTAAATCTTTTTATCTTTATAATGAATATTTATAGTTGAATTTATCTAATGTATAACCCTATATTAAAAATGTTTTAGTTATTAAACATTGATTTTATCTCTTTTAACTCTTCTTTAAATAAAATAATAATATGTGTCTTAATCTAATCCAAGTGGGCCTAAAGGGTAATATTTTATTCCCAAGGTTGTTTTTTGTCAAATTACACTTATCCAATATAATTACTACATGTTTTAGGGTAAATGTAATATCATTTTTACCCTTAATTACCCTATTTACATTTAACCTTGGATAAAAAAAGTAAAAAGTTTCTATTGACCAAAAATTATTTTTTTCTTATTGAACCACATTTTACTCCCTGATATTGACCATTTCTCTCGGATTTTAGAAATTCTACTTAATGAAGCGGTAAAATTATGTTTTATGTAAATTTCTAAATTCGCCTAAGAGGTTGGTAAAAGACTGTGAAAAGTTCAATAAAATTTTTATATTTCTAAAATTATTATAAAATGACTCCAATGAATTTCATTGAACTTATATAAGTATTATGTATCAATTTTTACATAAAATAAATTTAAATAAAATAAATTATTATTTAAATAAAAAGTCGGATTTTAAATAATAACCCAGTGTTTTAACTATTCATCAAAAATTGAAAGTTTTCATAAAAATACAAAAAAATCTACCTAGGATAATTTCGATATTCAGAATCCAAAAATGAAGTCCATTCTGAAAGATAAAATTCAAAAAATTTCAAAAATTGGGTATTACTCTTCATAATGGCTAGTTTATATAATATTTTATTAACATATTGTTGTTTAGCGATACTCGGTATTGCATACAACGCAAGTTATTGAGGAACGTTGATCTTGCGTGTTACGTAAGACAAGACAATGTTGTTTGTAGTGAAAGATTCCTTTGGTGATTTATATAACATAAAAACAAAATATTTCTCATAAAATCTTGGATGTTACATTCTACGCCCCTTAAAATGAATTTCTCCCTCGAAATTCGTCACTTTGTAACAAAAGATGAGGATAACTCTCCCTCATAATATCCTCAAGCTCTCATTTAGATTCTTCTAATTCGTGGTTCCTCCATAAAAATTTCACTAAGCGGGTTGTCTTGTTCCGTAGGACTTTTTCACTACGATCCAGAGTGTTTATCGGCTGTTCTTCACAATAATGATCTTGTTCCAGTGGTACAACTTCTGAGCTGAGTACATTTGAAGGATCAGGTATGTACATTCTCAGGAGAGATACACGGAACACATAGTGAACTTGAGAGAGATTCTGTGGAAGCGCAAATTGGTAATCTACCTTCCCAACATGATCTCGTATTTCAAATGGACCGATATACCTAGGGCACAACATTCCCTTCTTTCCAAATATCATTACTCTCTTCCAAGGAGATATTCATAATAACACTTTATCACCCACTTCAAACTCTAGGTCTTTTCTTTGGTTTTCATCATATCTTTTTTGCTGACTCTGAGCAGCTCTTATGTGTTGTTGAATAGATCGGACCTTTTCTTCCATCACATCAACAAGATCAGGTCCTAATAACTTTTTTCCCCAACTTCATCCCAGCAAGTTGGAGTCCTGCATTTCTTTCCAAAGAGATCTTCATAAGGAGCCATCTGAATACTGGAGTGAAGCTATAATTATATGAAAATTCCACCAAAGGTAGGTGTTGATCCCAACTACCTTGGAAATCCATAGAGCATGCTCTCAACATGTCTTATAGAGTTTGAATTGTCCTCTAAGATTGACCGTCTATCTGAGGATGATAAGTAGTGTGGAAACTCAACTCTGTATCTAGAGTATGCTGAAGACTTCACCAAAATATCGAGGTAATCCTAAGATCCCGATCAGATATGATGGAAAGTGGTACTCCATGCAATATTACCACTTACTTATCATATATCCTGGCAAGCGGATCAAGTGAAAAAATTTCTCTAATAGAAATGAAGTGTGTCGACTTCATAAGACGGTCAACTATAACCCAGATAGCATCATTGCCTTTAGATGATTTAGGATGTCTAGTGACAAAGTCCATAGTGATGTTTTCTTATTTCTGTTCTGGTATGGGTAATGGTTGTAACATCCCCTTAGACTTCTGTCTCTCAGCTTTAACATGCTGACAGACCAAGCATCGAGAGATATATTCAGAAACATCTCTTTTCATGCCATCCAACCAGAAGTACTCTTTCACGTCCCTATAAATCTTTTTGCATCCATGATGAATAGAGAATGAAGAACTATGAGCTTCATCTAGCAGCTCCTTCTTTAATTATAGGATGGGAGGAACACAAACCTGATTCCTGAACCATATTATTTCCTCACAATCAATGTGAAATCCAGGAACATTTCGCACAATATTTTATAACTCTACATCTTCCTTATGTGCCTCTTTAATCATTATATGTATATATGGTTTAACATTCATTTGAGACAGATAATATTTTTCCCTTAGATTATATTTCCAAGATCCACCCTCTGTAAATCCATAATTATTGGATCTTTTGTGATCCTCATCATGGATAAGCTAGCATGGTATTGTCGAATTAATGAATCTGCCACCCTGTTTGCTTTCCCAGGGTGATAAAGAATCGAGCAGTCGTAATCCTTAATAAACTCCAACCATCTTATTTGGTGCATATTCAGCTCCATTTGTGATAAAATATACATAAAACTTTTACGATCAGTATAAATATCACACGTTTCAACATAAAGGTTATGTGTGCAAATATTTAATGAAAATATTACCGCATCAAACTCAAAATCATGAGTAGGGAAATTTTGCTCATGTATTTTCAACTTTCGTGAGGCATAAGCTATCACCATATCATTTTTATGATAACACACTCCAGTCCCTTCTTGGATGCATCACTGTAGATCACAAACCTTTCTCCACGACACGGTAGTGTGAGCACAAGTTCACTAGATAACCTTCTTTTTAACTCCTTGAAATTCTCTTAACACTCCTACGTCCAAAAGAACATATCTCCTTTTCGATTAAAACTGGTGAGGGAATTTGATAATCATGAAAAATGTTTCACAAAAAGTTGATAATATCCATCGAAACCATGAAAAATTCGGATCTCAGTTACTGTTGTTGGTCTTGACCATCTTTCGATCACCCTTGTTTTTGCTGGATGCACAGATATCCCTAATATTGAGATTATCTGACCCAAAAATGAGACTTTTTTAATCAAAAATTCAAACTTGGTAAATTTTGCATAAATATTCTCCTTTAATAGGGTCTTTAATACAATTCTCAAGTGATCTTCATGTTCTTCCTTTCTCTTTGAATATGCATGAATATCATCTATAAAGACTAACACAAAATGATCAAGATAGTCTCTAAAGGCTCTATTCATTAGATCCATGAAGATACCAGGGGAATTAGTAAGACCAAATAGAATCACTATAAATTCATAGTGTCCATACCTTGTACGGAAATAGGTCTTTGGTATGTCCTCCCTTTTGACCCTTCCTTGATGAAACCTTGAATGAAGATCAATCTTTAAAAGTATTGAGCTCCGTGTAGTTGGCCAAATAAGTCATCAATGCGTGGGAGAGGATATTTTTTCTTTATAGTGGTCTTATTAATTTCTCGACAATCAATGCATAGTCTCATTGATCCATCATACTTCTTAACAAATAGAACTGGTGTTCCCCAAGGTGATGCACTAGGTAGTATGAATCCCTTATCAAGATTCTCTTGGAGTTGATTCTTAAATTCTTTCAACTCAATTGGGGCCATTCTATAACGTCTCTTTGAAATAGGTAAAGCACCCGGTACGAGTTCTATTGAAAAATCAACTTCACAATTTGGTGGAAGACCTAGAAATTCCTCTGGAAAGACATCATCAAACTCCCACACAATGGGAATATTCTTAATCTTGAGTTTTTCTCCAACCATTTGAGATAAGAAACCATCATTTAGTGGAATCAATACCCATTAGGTGGAAGAAATTTCCATTGGATGGTTATGTTCATCCTTGCATCGATAGACGATCATAGATTGATCTGGAATATGAAATTTGACTTCCCTTGTTTAGAAATTGATATGAGACCCATATAAACAATTCCAATCCATGCCAAGAATAACATCAAATTATACTATACAAAAGATCACAAGATGTGCAGGAAGCACTTTCCCATAAACATCAATAAGAGAATAATTGTAAAATTTTGATGCAACTGTTGTACCATAGGGGTTGTCACAGCTAACTCAACATCTAATTGTTAAGGTAATACGGCGATACCCTTAGAAAATTCGTTAAAAATAAAATAGTGGGTGGATCCAGAATCAAATTAAACATTTTCTACTTTAGAGTGGATTATAAGTCTACCTTTCACCACTTTGTTATCGTACTCCATGTCACCAATAGAAATTGCATGTGAATTTCCATTGTCATTGGCCTTAAGAGTTTTTTGACATCGATCATCATCAACAACCCTTGTATTAGGGCACTGATTGGAATAATTCCCCATTTCCTTGAACTTGAAGCATTGAAGTGTAAGAGGTGCATTCTGTGTATCCCTTTCTTTTTTCACATCATTATAAATATTCTTCCCATTATTTCAACATTAAACTACCCGATGACCTTCTTTTCCACACATAAAACATTTACTTGTCCCTTTAAGAAAATTACCTCCGTGTTTCTTTCCACACTTTGAGCATAAGGGAAAGCTCCTCTTCTTTTCAGTGTGGTCTTTATATTTTCCATTTAATTCCATTTTCCCATTCTTATCAAACCCATATGATTTATGGGTTACTTAAATCTCCATATCAACCTTGAGAGCACATTGAAAAATTTCCTTGTAGCTATTGAAGTCCCTTATGGCTAAATCCCTTCGAAGAATTGGTTTTAAGACACTAAAAAATCGATTGCTCTTACTCTCAGGTTGGATAATAATTCTGGAAACGTACCTTGCAAATCTTGTAAAATTTTCTTTGTAGGTAGCAACAGATTCATCATCCTTTTTCTTCAGTTCAAGAAACTCCCTCTCCATCTTTGTTCAAAGAATGTGAGGGAAGTACTTATTAAAAATAAGTTCTTAAACTCATCCCATTCTATGGACTCAATTGAGTCCCTTTGCCTTGTATTCTTGATAAGATTACACCATTGATTAGTATCACCTTCCAAATGATACACTACTAAGATGACTTTGTCATGTTCAGAATATTGTAGAACTGAAAATATCTTTTCAGTGGTACTGATCCATTGTTCATCCACTAATGGATCAGAAGACCCACTGAATGAAGGTGGATGTTACCTCATGAAGCATTCAACATAATATTTCTCCTTCCTTTTCACGTTTGGAAGTCCGGCATGATTCATAGCTTGAGAAAGTTGTGTTTGCATGGATACAAATTTTTTCATTCCAGCTCCCATAATGTTTCTTTTCTCAGGGGGACAATCATTTCATTTTCCATCGCATTTAGCATTAACATGGTTCCTTCGATTTCCAGCCATTGACTAAAACCAAGAAAAATATTGTGAGAAACACTAATTACAATAGGAAAACCACATAATTAGTAATAATATTTCACACTTTAGGACTTATCATAGGTTATTCATGGCCATTTATAAAATACTAAGATAATGTTCTATGCTTAGACATATCCTTTGGGTTCTTACTACTACTTTCACAACCTAGTTTCCAAAGGTTGACTATACCTTTCCACTGATACCAACTATAACGACTCTTACATTACATACATGGTTATTACTTAAGAATTGAAGTATAATTATTACAACATGTAACAAAACCATGGTAGGACCGTATAGGTATATTGTCTTTAGAAACTAGGAAACATAAACAACTGGTTCATAAATCATCTACATTGTCTCCCTCTTATTTCGTCATATTTAGAGTCCCTTTTGGAATATCCTACTTAATACCCTTCTTCCAGACCTGGGGAAAAGAAAACATACAATAGGGTGAGCTCAAATGCTCAGTAAGGGTAAACAAAAGCAATATCAATCATATCATATTTAGAAGAACATAACATTTTGAATATCTTAACCTGAAAAAGAGATCATAATATCATAACATGGGATAAATCATAGTAATGAAATGTAATCCCAATAATCATAAATTAAAAAATGAAACTTTGTTTCATACACACATAATCATAGATAATCATTTCTTATTAGTCAAGACTCATTGCCAATACTATCATAGCGGACAAAGTCCATTACTGAACCCAGTTCACTCCTCGTTCTAGTACTATGTCACTAAACCAGCTTATCTTACCGTTCCATCCATGTCTATCTCATGAGATATAAATCTTTACCCAATGAGTTGGAGGGAGATATAGGTCCCACAAATCTCATAATGAAACCATTCTTATATGTTACAAAAAATCATAAATCATAAATCATTTCAGAACCCATGTAATAAAAATGGGAATCTTAAACATCGTGACATAATAAAACAATTCATATAAGATAAAGGACTTCATAAAAATAATTCCATCACAACATAATAAAATCAATTTAATAATAGGGATAAAAATAGAACCTTATATTATCTTAGATGGAAAATAATTTTGATAATACACTTGAACTCCATTCTTGAGAAAAATATCCTTTCTACATCAAAATCAATTTTCATTTCTTAACATATCATAACATTTTAAACTAAAATAATTTAATTAAAAATAAACATGAAAATTTTTAAAGGATGATTCATGGAAATAATGTGTTATATAATCATAAAAATCCATTCATGCCATATAATTTAAAAAAAACATTCTTCTCGTACTTTGGCCGAAAAAGTCAAAAAGTACGTCGTACTAAAAATTACAAAAGATTCCTTTCATATCATTTACTAAAAACTCACCAATGGGTAAAATTGGATTTAAAAAATTTTAGGAGGATAGAAATAATATTACATATTGAGAAAACATGGATGTGGATGATAAATATTCATCAGTAAATTCTGAAGTATAAACAATCTCGGATAAAAATGAGATTGCGAAATTTTCCCTTACCTTAGGTCTAATTAGCTTCATACGTATCTGAACCTCTTGTATAATGATTTAAATAATTCCATTCACTTATTATACCACCATATTCATTGTTATGATATCATATACGTTCTTATTATTATCTTTTTATTAGTAATATTTCATTTCTACTTGTTATTCATGTGTTCGTTAATTTATGTTCTTATGCATGTTTTGTCGAATAAATTATTATTATTCATTTTAGGTTATAGATACATCATTTAATGAATTTTATTATTTTAATAAATATCATATTTATTCCTTCAATTCATTTATATAATCATTATTCAATGATGATCATGTAGAACGAGTCGCATCACATCGTGGAGACGGTAGGCAGTACATATGCACGAGCGATGATATCATTCCCATGATCGTAGAATTGTATTGAAGTGTATGTATACTATTTTAGAATTAATATCACTTTAAAATAATCATATATAGTAATTCTTTACCCCATTATACCCATCCAAGTATGGTGGTGGTGGAAAATAGATTACACTACGGTGTAGAGACGGTATTTCGTACATACGCACGCGTTGTGATATCATTTTCCATAGGATGGATATAAGGTGAAATAGGATTATTTCATATTTATAATAACATATCAGTATATGAGTTATAGTTATTTTATTACTTCATAATGAAAAAACTAATGAAGAGGATGTAGAAGAAAAAATAAATTTGAAAGAATCGGTAACAGATATTACCTCTTTTTCGACGTGCCTCTTTGAAACCTCCTCTTCTGGCACTGAAATTGGACATCGCAGAAGACCAGGGCCTCTAGTATGTTTCTAGGGATGTTTATATGAGAAATGGTCAGGGGTTGGCTGAGCTTTAAGTCTCAAAATTGTGTGTGGAGGAGAGGGAGTAGGTGCCTTTTTATAAGGGAGGGGAGGGGCACCTTTGGAAAATCTTAAAATATTATTTTATAATAAAGCCATATTTAGTTTTTAATAGATCCAAATTGATTTATTTAGAATATATGGTTGGTATGGGTCTAAATCCACTCAAAAAACTAGGTTTTATACAAGTTTAGGTTACTATTTTAACCTTATCACTTAGATTTAACTCTAAGTTAAATAATTTAACTTTTACTGTGTCTTCTTGTTTTCTTACACTATATGGTTAATAAACATACAATAACAAGACAAAATAACACCAAGTGGTTAATTATTAATATATATAACCTTATATAAGTCATTTGGCCGAACCTTATATTTTTATGAATAAAATATCAATTAATAATATAAAATTGTTTTTAAAAACTATTTTATGTCAATTATGTAACTATTTGGTAATTGATTTTTGTGAAAATCATAACAGCATGATTAGTTCAAAAAATGTTACTTAAATAAATACTTACATGTCATATTAACCTATAAAATTAGTGGAATATTTAAAAAGTCTCATATTACATTTATTTGGGTATTTATAACATCAATTATGTTAATATTTCATTAATAAGGTAATTATTGCATCATCATTGTGTCCTAAATAAAGAAATTTATTTAATGTCTAAAAATTATATATAAAATACCATTATATAGGAAATATTTTTATCATTCTATTGAATATTTATAGTTGAATTTAGCTAATGTATTACCCTATATTAAAAATGTTTTAGTTATTAAACTTTGATTTTGACTCTTTTAACTCTTCTTTAAATAAAATAATAATAAGTGTATTAATCGAATCCTAGTGGACCTAAGGCGTATTATTTTATTCCTAAGGTTGTTTTTGGTCGAATTAAATTTTTCCAATAGAATTTGGACATGTGTTATGGTAATAATAATATCATTTTTACCCTTAAATACCCTATTTACTTTTAACCGTGGTAAAAAATGTATAAAGTTACTATTCACCAAAAATTATTTTTATCTTATTGAACCAAATTTTACTCCTTGATATTAACCATGTCTCTCAGATTTTATAAATTCCACTCTCATAAGTGGTAAAATTATGTTTTATGTAAATTTTTAAATTCTCTTAGGAGGTGGGTAAAAGACGGTGAAAAGTTCAATAAATATTATATATATCTAAAATAGTTATAAAATGACTCTAATTAATTACATTGAACTTATATATGTATTATGTATCAATTTTGACCTAATATAAATTTAAATCAAATAAATAATTATTTAAATAAAAAGTCGGTTTTTAAATAGTAACCCAGTGTTTTCCTTATTCATCAAAAATTGAAAGTTTTCATAAAAATACAAGCACTTCACCATAGGATAATTTAGATATTCCAAATAAAAAAATTAAGTCCATTTTGAAAGATAAATTTTATAAAATTTTAAAAAGGGGGTATTACTGTCCATAACGGCTAGTTTACATAATATTTTAATAACATATTGTTGTTTAGCGAAACTCGGTATTGCGTACAACGCAAGTTACTGAGGAAGGTTTCTCTTGCGTGTAATGCAAACCAAGACAATGTTTTATATATTGAAAGATTCCTTTGGTGATGTATATAACCTAAAAACAAAATATTTCTCATAAAATCTCGGATGTTACAATTGTGTAATTATTTATCATAATTATTTATTCACTAAATATTTTTAAAAAATATCCATGATGTAGATAAAAAATATTCTTTTTGAATAACATTTATACTCTAGAATATATTATTTTTATTCAGGTATTAAATATATTATACTTTTTAGAGTAAGAGTATGACATTTTTTTACTCTCTTTGAATTTAATAGAATCTATGTAATTTACCTGGGGAATTGTCCCTTAAATAATTCCATTCAAAACCATAGTTGTTAATTTTTTAATTAACATTATTCAATAATAATTGGGGGGGTTTTATGATTGTTCATAAATGATAATAATATTATTCCAACACTTAATTACCTGATTGACCTTTAATCATGTTAATAAGAAAAAACTATAGTTCATATTCATATTTTCCAAAAATAAAACGGATTATTTTTTGAAAATTGGACCTGATGATTTAAAATATGGAATCAGGTTTTCAAAATTCTAATAACAAATATTGATGAAATTAATTTAAAAGTAATCTTGCAGATTGGATGACATGATTTGTTTTAAAAGTGACAATTTTTAAATGGTTGAAATGTTTTAAAATCAAATATCAATTTCAAATTGGTTAAAATAAAAAAAGAAATCAACATTAAATCATATAAAATTGCACTAATTTCACATTAAACCCAATTAAAAACATAATTTAACTTCATAAATAAAGTATATGAAAAACTAATTCCCAATTAAAGTTTAGTATTATTGACTATTCATCAAAACATGAATCTCTTTAGAAAAATAACAAAAGATCACGCAAATTAAATTTCGATACTACACATTAAAAAAATATTTTAATTTTTTCATAAGTAAATTATAAAAATTTCAAACATTATATTTTAAATATGTTCCCTATTAAAAGTTTGTAAATTTACCTTTTAGAAAAATAAATATCTTTAACCATAAAATTGGATTCATTATTATCTCTTTTCTAGAAAAAACAAAAAAATAACGTTACTTATATGACTGAATATAACATATATAATTCATTAAAATAAATTATCAAAATTATTTTAAAAAAAGTATTCAGTTAAATTTCATTTTATTCCATAAATAATGTTTTCCATCAAAATGATTTCTTATATTTTCAAAGGGGATTTATTTTCATTTCAAATTAATTGGTCACCAAATAATTCAACTTATATACATATGTATACCATATGTTTAGAATTAAAATAATTTTATCCATGACCTCCATTACAATGCCTATGTAAAAAAATATAATATAAATTTAATAATGATATTAATAATGCATTGTTGATTAATAAAACTAGGACTTGAATATATTGTAAGATTTATAAAGAATTCGGCATTGTGTGTTAAAAAATTCAAACATAGTGTCACATGTACCCAAGGAAAATATATGGTTGGAATGTAGCTCAATATCAATTTGGTGTTTCTTGTAAGGAAATAATATCATTGTTTTTTATAATGACTTGAATAGTTATACATAATATTCCCCTTTCTATTTTATTAATAATATTAATATGTAAATATTTTTATTGAAAAAACATTAACTTATATGGATTAGTTCTATCTTATTAGATTTAATTTACCTTTAAAAATCATTTCTATTGATAATATAGTCATTGAAAACAAATCCATTATTATTATAAAAATAGGGTTTTAATAATCCAATGAAAACTAGAAAAAGATGTGATTTCACCAACCAGTATGATAATACCCTATAAAACCCATTTATCAAAGATTCTAAGTGAGATCTCCTCTCTATGATTTTCCCTTGACCAATCCTAAGATGTGATCCAACAATATATGCTTGATTAAAACTATTTAAGAGATAAATTCAAGGTCATTGAGACCATGAACATAACCATTTTTATCAAACCACCACATGAAATTCTCACCATCAAACACCTTACACTTAGGGATAATCCGGGAATATTAATTGAATTATTAAATGACTTCAATTATGTATAGACTAAAATCTTCCTCTTGTTGAGTTATCATACGAAAAACGTTTTATACTCAAACATCCAAATGGATTTATTTGGAGCTCTTTATGGGAAGAAGTGAACAACACCAGCGTGATTGTATGACATTAGGGGATAAAAACTACTCAGTCTTGAAATGCTTGAGTATATTGTTGAAATGGATAAGAACATTCAGCAACATGTCAATGATTATTTGTGTTGAAAAAAATAGCTATGCTAATATGAATCGATGATACATAGAGTTTGATATTAGATAAATGGTCTTACTCTACATATCTCCATCGATGAAAGTGAATATATTTGAGTAGAATGTAAATCTTAGTCCAAGATACATCTTCCCTTTTGGTATCCTTCATTACCATGGAATGGTGACCTATTAACTAGCACTCCTAATGAACCTATATCAAGTATAGGATGTATTTTATATATCCCTCTTGAGGAAGTACAAACAAGACCCGTCACATTTACTCAATCAAATGGTGTTACCATTATAGAATGAAATTTATAATAAAGAGTTGCCAATGAAAATCTTACCTCGTAAAGAAAATGTTTGCCAAAACAATACACTGCACCTTATCAAAGTGTTTTGGAGGAACAAAAGATTGATAAAGAAACATAGGAACCAGAGGAAGAGATAAAGCAAAGTTTTTTTCATCTGTCTTAGTGTGTGAAAATAAAATTTCAATAGAGAAATTATTAGGGAGGAAAGAATGTAATGACCCAAACTATAATAAATAAATTTCCTTTTTTTATTTAATTAGTAGTTGTACTATTTAAATATGCTCATTGAGAACCCATGAAATTATTATTTTTAATTATATCCAATATGATTTAATTGAACATTATTATTCATTTTGATGATAATATATCCATTTAATAGTTATCAAATTGTTAGTATATATAATGGGTTTGAATTATCTAATTTAGACATACAAAAGAACTGATGTCCTCAACCTGTAGCTCATATCATATGAATCCCATTTATCATAGATTCCAAGGGATATAATTTATATTTTATTTTTCCTTGACCTATCCCATGATGAAATATAACATCTTATGCACGAGAGAACCCATTTATGGGGAAGCTAAAGCTCATCAATATCATGTCACAAACCATGTTCATTGAACATCCCCATGAATGTACCATCATCACACACCGTATTCTTAGGGTTTATTCTAATGTAATAATTTAATATGTATCAATACCAAAATAATAGAAATATGTATATTATTTTTTATAAATTAATGAATATATTATCATTATTTTATTGTCACATTGTAAATTGTATCTATTTTGATACAATAATGCACAAATTTTATTTCTGGTTAGTATTCGAATTCAATTATTTAATTTATTAAATTAATGGTTTTTTACGTGAAAATTTATTTTAATAAAATAATTTTTTTAAATAATTTTTTCCTAATAAAAATTATCATATAATCATTTTTAATATTTATATGTGAGGAAAATTGTTATTGTTAAAAACACATAATTTCTTACTAAATGTAAATTTTATTTTAAAATATAAAATTCAAATATTTAAAAAAACATTTAGATAATATGAATATTATTTTGGGAATTAGAGAATCAATTTTATACAATGGGGAATTCATCATATTTTTCTAAGAAAGAAGAATTTTTAGCTAAAAATTAAATACATAATAAATATATTTTTTGTATTATTCAATAAAAATAACACATAATTGGTGTAATAAATAATTTTAATTATATCCAAGACAGAAAATAAATATTCAATTTAAAATAATTTTATTTTATGTTTGTTTTATATATTTTATAAATCCATTTTTAATCCTCCAAAACGTGTAATATATTTTATTGTTTTAAAAACATAAATTTTGTAGTATGGATCACCTCCACATAAGAGAGGGTGTTATTTTATTATGATTTTCCAATTAAATTATATAAATATTTTAAAACTATCCTGTTTTTTAGAAAACATATAAAAAACATTGGATGATGTTTGGTTTTGGTTATTTTATTATATAGATTCCAAAACCAAAATAATAATGAAATCCACCTCTTTTCCGATGTAAACCCTCAATTATTGATTTTTTCTTCAACAAAACTCATTTTGCCCAGGAAAAACTCTTACTTCCCCTCTCTATAGTCCTCCCAAGGCACCCAAGCTCTCAAAATCCACTTCCATGCATTTGGTGTCAAATACTCATTTAAGGGATCCTACCCACTCCTCTTTTATCTAGCATCCCTCTTATGTTAATTATTTTAATTTCAATTTGAATATGTTGGGATATATTCCTCCATTCCCCCCCTTACTTTCTATTTTATTTATAAATTCTTATATCCCCTTTCACTCTCATCTTCCCCCTTCTAAAATCTTATATACTCTGGTTTCCAGGTAGAAACCTTGTAATGGTTCTTTCCTTTTTCTTCACTTTTAATGTTTCTTCAATAATGTATGCCTTATATTTCAAATACCTCATGTTGGGGAATGTCATTACATTCCCTTATTACGTTAAATCTCATTTCAAAATTATAAAAGTCTATTTTTTCTATCATCAAGTACTTTTATGATTTTTTATGTGTCATCGTTATGCTGCCAAAATCTCACCACAATTATCCTTGTTAAATTAATTATTTATTGATTACCATACCAATTTCATATCAATGGTATTCACATTTATGCACATATAATTTTTTTGGGGACTTATTTATATTTATTCAGCACTCCTTGTTAGTGGAATAAACTATGATGATGAATGAATCCATATTGAATTATCTCTACGGCCTAATTATGTATGAGTATGAAATGAAAATGATTGGTGGAAACGTAAAACACATAAATGCATTAGTTAATGTTTTTTATCATGATACATCATGTTTGGAAAAGGAGAAAACTATATTTCTTTATGGGAAATTTTACACCAGGTTGTATTTTCAGTTTTAGTTTGGAATATGTTTAGGATCCAATTTTTTATGTTCTTCCAATATTTCCCATATTATGATTATCAGGATATATCATGTCTCATTGGTCATTTTTAATGATTCCTACAATTTTTATAACTCATTTTTATTCCCACTATTTAAAAAAAATCCCTCCTCTATTATTCTAGGAATATTAACTTACTAGGGTTTATAGCCCTCACTGTTCATATGTATGTCCCCATGTTATTCCATGATGTTTTAAGAATGATGGAATATTATGAACATGTTATGAAGGTTTTTAATAAAGATTATGTATTTAATATTTTATGTTATTTTATAATGTACCTAATTCCGAAATACACATGACTAATCGATATTTTGGGTTGTAATAAGTGTTATCTTATGAAATAAGTCATGTATTAATGAAAAATAAATATCAAGTTTGTTATAGCATTCATATGACACAAGATATATTCAGTGTTCTGTGAATTGAAAAATATAAACAATATTATGTTATTTCGAAAATATATTTCACAAAATCATATTTCGTAAGATTCTAGCCTCCTAAAAAATAATTTTACCCTCAAAATTGTTCTCATTTATCAATATATTAATACATGAATGTTATTTTCAATGAAATATATTTCATAAAAATGGTTAAAATGGTTCCCTTTAAACAGGGAATGTTAGATACATTATGGTACCCAAAAGTAACTCATATTGACGTTTCCACATAGGATAAAATATGTGGAATGGTAAAACATTGACTTAGAGGAGAAATTTAACTATCATGTTAAAAATGAGATTGATAGATATTGTGGTCATTATAAACCAAAACATCATGGAATGAGAAATCTATAATGATTTATAAGACCACATGATTCATCGGAAATAAAGGTACTAGGATATTATTTTTCAATCAAGATACATTTCAAAAAAATTAATAATTCTTCCAGGTAGATATAATTAATTTACTTTGGTCCATTTTGTTTGCACAATCTAATCCATTTGTTGGGTCTTGATTATTTTATTCTTTATCTCTTACTCAATGAAATGAGGTTGAAATAGTAATATATCAATAACTAGGGAATCGAAATATCTATCATGGGATGATATGTCATTCCTTCCCTCTATAGTTATCATTACAAAAAATTTATTAGTATATGATATCAAATATGAATAATTATTCTTATGGAGATGAAATACTTTAATCTTAAAATATTAATTCGAATATTAGAATAAACCATTTCATAAATGGTTAACCTTGTAATCCTTATAAAATAATAAAATAATATTCATTATAAATAATTTTAAAATGATTATCAAATTCATCGTAACATTTATTTCCTCAAATATCATATAACATTTTAATACCATCATCTTGTACACTCATGAAACATAGTAATAACCTGTATTACAATAAATCCATATTTAAAACTTGATTACTTTCTCATTCCAAATATTATTGGATATATTCCATAAATCTAAAAATTGTTTATCCTCATCAACGGTGGAATACGAATCATTCTCACTAATTCATTATTCAATTCCAATGTAATCTTTACCATTAAATTTACTTTATCCAACCATCCTTATTTTGACATTAAGAACATATTAAGGGTTGTCTTTGAAAAAATAAAATGTTTCCCATGGAAATCACTTTTGTCTAAAATCATGTTTAAAGTCCATCAGAACCATTAAACATATCCTTGAAAATCATTAATGAAAAAAAATTGTACATTCATTATATATTTCAATATTTATATAACATAATTCTTGAATCCATATATACAAAAACATTGATTATTTCACTTCATCCTAACATAATTAACATGACTACCTCATCTGATTACTTAATATCTCTTTCATTTAAAATTTTACCTATAGTCTCATCATAAAAAGAAATATAACCATTACGTGTACCACTTTTTTATAATATTCACGAGCTTTACACTCATGAAATAAATTTTTATAATTCACATTCTCTCCAAATTTAAGGAATTCATCAATTAATAGTACAATAGGGAGGCCAATATTCCCATACATTACATTAACTGAACATGTCATTTCCTTTTATAGTTAAATTTTTTCCTTTTTTCAATAGTAAAAACTATTTATTATCCCTAAAATACATCCATTTGGTTGTTTATTTTAACATTATTGACACAAAGGAAACTATTTCTTCATTCATCAATTTTTTTCATTAACAGAATTCTCAAAAAGATATCTACATCACATAATAGGTATGTCTGAGAGTTCGTCAAGGTACACGGTTTTAATCATGTTCCATGAAAACTGATTAGGAGTGATTAAAACATCCTCCACTCTTCCCATTTCATAGCTCATTAGTAAAAAATCTTCATATTCCTCTTTAATCATGTCCCTTTTGATACAGATTATAGCCTAATACAATAAATCATAGGGTGAGAAAAAATTTCATTGTGTAAATCCAAATAACCCTAAGAAATAACTAATACGATATTAAAAATTAAACATTATTTAATCTATCATGCCATATTATTACCCTTAGATATATCCCTAGAAATATCCCTAAGATTTCACAAAGTATTTGTCATCATAGTATCCAATGGTTCAGTCAACCATTACTCTGATACCAAATACAACATCCCGATATTATGGTATATGGACATTACCTATATTTTTGGAATATAAAAAAATAGTTCAAAAGACAATGTTACTTTTGTGTATTTGGAGTCTTGGAAAAAAAAACTTGTAGTATAGTGAAACATCATCAATGTTTTCTATAAATATATTCTCCCTTTCATACATGTCTAAAAACAATTCTTTAAACTGGTGAGAAAACATAATAAAACGGTGAGCTCATGTGCTCAATAAGGGTAAATGAGGGACATACATATGAATTATCATGACCATAAGAGAATGAGAACATGATTATAACATTATAATGTCAAACCCTAAAAATCAATGATCATATATATGATTCATGAAATAAGTGATTGAAGTTCAGAAGACATGAATCCTCAGAAATTCAATAACATAATCCATGAAATCATAACATAAGAATAAGATGTGGAATTTTTGGTAGTCACATAGACATGTAATATAAGTCCCTTTAATTCAAGGATCATTTCCCTATCATAATATAGAAAATCATTGGGGACACACCTACATAGTGAGACAGACCACCATCCCAAGTCGCAGTTGTTTCCTTATAGTGGATCAGTTTCCCCCTTATTCCCATAGTGTATTGGGTTTACCATTTTTACTATAGTGGATCATTCTTGTGGAACGATTTTCGGTCATTTTTAAATGATATATAAATATTTACCCAATGAATTGTAAGGAGATATCAGTCCCAACCATCAAATAATGAAAACCATATATATGTGTTCCATAAGAAAATAAATCATTCATTATAATAATAAACTAATAGTAAAATAATAAGTGTAAAATAATTCAATAATAACCCCAATCAAGCATATGTAACATCAAATAATGTTATAATATATAATAAATTATTTTGAAATGACATTTTAAATAATTCATGGGGAAAATATCCTTTACTCTTTGAAAAAACATTTTAGAATAATAAAACATTTAGATAACTTTTTAAATTATAAAATACCATTAAATAATATAATATAGTCTTTTAAAACCATTTTATAAATCTTTTAAATACATTTCCTTAAAATTTAAAAATATATTATTTTAAACACTTAATTTTTTTAGACTAAATTTTTCTAAAGAAACAGTGTTTTCCATCTGAAGAAAGAATACCATTATATGAAATATTTAATATCGTTAAGAAGGTTATATTGAGGATAAACATGTAAACTATTATTATATAAACATAAATATAAAATCTAGTGGGATAACATAGAATGTGTCACAAAGAAGGAAATTTGAGACAAAATTACCTTATACATTTGGTAAATTTTGATCTATAAACCACATGAAAGATAGATCATCAAATGGATATGTAAATTCACATATATTTAATAATAAAATCATTGATCACATTCATGGGTAGTATATACACCACAAGAAATAAATTAGTGAATAATATAGAAAAATTATCACAAAAAAATGAGGCTAGATATTCCTTAACTACTAGTGTAGATTTTGAATTGAGAGACCTATTAATGTGTAACATCAATTGAATCATTGAATATCATGAAATAATTTAAATTCAAGATATAATGAAATTAGAAATTATACAACCCAAAAAACAATAATAAGTGGTGAATATAGTATATATTTCCTAGAAATAAATGTGAGATGATAAAACCATCACCTTAATTCATGACTTTCTTCATACACATCGAGACCTCCACTTCTTCAGGTATCTCCTTTTGATTTTCCTAAAATAAAATATTTGATTGTCTTTCTTTCCAATGTAAGGATTATATGATTAAGGTATTTAATTTTGTAGGACGGTTTTATACATTTTTTTTAATAAAAATATTTTTTAATGTGTAAAGAAAATGAAAGATGAGGTGCCATTTAATAAGAGAGGGGACGGGAACTCTTTGAATTTATCAATATATTATGTTATAATAAATCAAATATTGTTCCAAATCCCAAAAAATAAAATTTATTCTATTCTAATATGTGGTATTTTTTAATAACATCATCCAATGGATTTTAGACCTGTTTTGGTGATATTTTAAACATTATCATTTTTATTAACTCTTAGTTAACCTATTTTAATTTTAACTATGGTAACAAATTTTTCATCATTAAAATGTTGAAATTTTTACCTATAAAGTGTCAATAGGATAATAAATTTACAATTTATGATATTTTTTACCACATATCTTCCCATTTTCATATTTAATATATATATGATATCAAAATAATATAACAAAATATTATAATCATAAAATATCATTACTATCAATTTTGACAATATTTATTATTTTGACTATAAGAAACACAAAACCGAAAATTAACATCTAGAAAAACAATTTAATATAACATTAATATGCTATAATAGTATATACAACACTTGTATCACCTTAATTAAGTCAAATTACATTTTTAAACATTTTCAATACCATTTAATCTATTTTTTTATTAATTAGAAATTACTTCATCATCATTGTGAAATTATTTATAATAGTTATTTCTTTACTAAAATTTGAAAATAAAGATCCCTGATGAAAATAATCATTTTATATTTCATAATAATTTTTATAGTAAGGAATATCTTCTATTAAACCACTTATTAATAATATAAAACTTATTAATGTAAGATTTTGACATTTTTTCACACTCTTTGATTTTGGTAACATCTATGTTAATTTCATGGTCAATAGTACTTTAAGAAATTATATTTAAAACCATAGGTTGTAAGGGTCAAATTAACATCACAGAATAACATTTAGGAGTTTTTTATTATAGTTTTATAATATTTATAAAATTATATTAACCTTAATTAACAAATTTACTCTAATCCATGGTAATAAACAATACTAAAGTCACTATTGATATTTTAAAAAAAATATAATATTCCTATTTACAATGTTTTGACATTGTGATTAAAAATATGGACTTGATTTTTAAAAATAATAATCACATAAGTGTGAGAAATTAATTTAAAAATAATTCCATAGAGGGATTAGACGATAGATATTAGAAGTGAAAAAGTCATATAGATTTGAATTTTTTGATAACCAATTTCAATGTGAAATTGGTTCTAATAAAATACATTGGAATAATTAATGTAAAATTATCCAAATTATAATTTAAAACTAACTAAAAAAACTATTTAAATAAATTAGATGAAAATTAATTTTTCAATTAAAATTAAGTATTTTTTAATATTCCACAAAACATGAATCTTCTCAAAAAAACCAAATTTTTACCCAAAATAAAATTTTATATTATTATTACAAAAAATAATTTTATTTTATCATATAAAAATGATAATAGGTTCAATAATTATTTTTAAAATTTGTTCTCAAATAATATGTGGTAAAATTAATTTTTAGAAAAATAGATATCCTTATGTATAATATTGTCTTCATTCTTATCTCTTGTTTTAAAAAAATATATAGACACTAATTGGTTTACTGGATGTTGTTTATATACATTATTAAAATAATTTTGAAAATGTTTTTTAATTAATTTATTGAGTTTTAAAATTTTTAATTTTATAAAAATAGTTTTCCAATAGAAGACTTCTTATATTGTCAAAATAGATTTATATTCATTTATATTTAATTCACTGCCAAATAATTCTTCATATATACATATGTGAACCATATTCTCATAGTTCAATAAATCAAATTAATAACCACCATTCCTGTGTCTAGGTAAAAGATGTAATAATATCTTAATAATATTATTAATGGATGATTTTATTTTGGTAAAACTAGGTCTTACGTTTAACAAATGATATCGAAAGAATTTGGAATTGTGTGTAACACAACCCAAACATTGTATTGAATGCATTCAAAAAAATCTAGTGGTTTCATGTAGTGCACTATCATCATGGTGTTGTGTAAAATGAAACAATAACTTGGGGATTTCATATAACACAAGTTATATTTAGTGTTTTTTGAAACAGAAAATATCAAAAATATTAAATTATTTCGAAAAACATATTTCAAAAAATATCAAGGTGTTACAATGAATGATTCTTTTGAACTCAACCCTTACCCAGCATTTAATTTCACCCATATTGTTTTTCCTTTCCCCATGATTTGAAGTTGATGTTATTAAATTAGTTTTCAAGGATTTTGAGAATTTTATTTTGTTATGTAATATGTTGTCTTTTCAATTACCAATGAAAATTAAAAAACATGTATGTATATAGATCTCCAGAACTAATAAATTGATTGGCGATAATGGATTCAACCCATTATATCAATTCCAATTTCATAATTTAATACAATATCTCCAATATATTATGGATGGGTTCATTATGTATAATTTATAATTTTCATTTAAAACATAAACCATTAGGGTTTGTTTTAATTAATTTAAATAGAGAAACATTAACCATTTAACAGATTTTTCTTAAAAAATCATTTTTTTAACCATAAATCAAATTTTTACTAAAATATTGTCTAAATATAATAAAAAATTAATTACTTGGTGTGTATAATACATATGAAACATGAACTAATATTCAAATCTAGATCGGGATTTTAAAGTATTAATTTCTATAAAGGACTAGTATTTTTTTAAGAATATTTCCCTAATCACTGAAAAAAAAATATTTTTCATAAAATAATTATATTTCAACCCTATATTATTTATTATATTCCTCTTCCAATAATAAAATTTATTTTATAAAATAAAAATACTATATTTTACAAATTATTCTTTTAATTAAAAACATTTACGAAAAGAGTTTATATAATTCAATTTCACTTTTGATTTAAAAATTATTTAATATTTTCATAGTGAATAGAATTATCTAATTCATATTACTTTATATGAACATGATTTATCCAATAAATTTCAAAGATTTTACAATCTTCCACCCTTTTACAGTTTATTTTTTTTAATTTTACTCACGTATTAATCAAGTGGTAATATCTTTCCCTCATAGTATTTCCATATTATCATGTTGCATTATCAACCATATTATTTTTGGCAACACCATAATCTAGTAAATCATCTTATTCTATAGAATTAAACCTCTATGGTTAAAAATCTGGATATTATTCTCATAATAAGAACAATTCTACTCCAATAGAACTACATCTTGTCTCACAACATGGGAAGAATGTTGAAAATATTTCCTTATCATTAAATTATGATATATATACTATATACTAAGGATATAATCAGAGAAAAATACAATCATTATGAATTTGATCCATCATTACCTTCTATTTCAAACAATATAATCCTTCATGGACTTAACAACCCCTTTTATCAAAATTCATAGCACTTTAACATTGAGATAATATAAAAAAATCATAATCATCTACCTTGAAATAATTATCAATCCTCCTATTATTGGCATAATTTTTTTCCTATGTTGCATCATCATTTTTTATTTGATATATTAAAAATTATTATATATTTCTTCTCCTAACTATGGTCCCATTAACTTCCATTCACATGCTTCAAACAAAAATATAGAATCTAACACCAGATTCTAGATAATTACATAAAGAGTTCCATTGTTATAGTAGGATGAAAACTACGATTATAAGAAAAATCATCCAAATAAAGATTTTGTAGGTACCCCACACATAAAATACTAGAGAATGTGTTGTGATTCTATTACATTGGCATAAGATACAGATGAATTACATTACAAAGGAATGAACAATTTATCAGTCTTGGTAGTCTATTTACATATACGATTCTCATATTATAAATGAAAACAAAAATAAAAAAATATGGAGGAAATATATTTATTCAAACAACCATATCCTTTTATAACATTCGTATTACACTTCAGGGATAAATGGGATTAAAAAACAAAATAAGGGTGAGCCCAAATTATTAGTTATGTTGTGTACATTGGATGTAATAACGAATCAATGAACATACTCATAATTTAATGTTATATAATAGAACACACATAAATTGTAAGAATTATATTTAGAACAAATTTCATAAATAGTTTGGAATGGTAACTAAATAAAAACACAAGACATTTAATTAACTAGATATGGAAAAATAGATTTTTGAAGGTATGAAACTAAAAACACATTCCATTTAATTAGTATAGTCATAATGAAAAACAACCATTATAATTGTCATAGTGAAAATATCAGGGGTAAAAAATACTAAATATTAGTGAAGGAAATTCATAATTGTCAGATTTTATGTTTCCTCGGAATATGATACCTTTATCATCTAGAAATAATCTGAAGACAATTTAAATATGTTGTTAGAAACCTGTCTATTCTGCTGAGGTTCCACCACCAGTTGTGGAATCAAATAACCATTACAGTTCAACCCCACCTCTTGAGGATTTGCCCACAGTGAAAATACAAGATGATACTAAGGAGGATGATAATTAAAGGTGTGAACCATCTAAAAATAGTGATTCACCTCATTAAGAAGAAGCTAAAACCACTCATATTGAGGAAGATTACTTGTGATCAATGGCCAGGAAGGGGAAGAAACCACTATTTGATTTTTATGGGTTCATCACACCTAACCCCAGAAAAATGAGGAAACCCAAAGACTACTCTCAACTTGAAAGAACCATAGTCACATGTTCATTAGACATCTCAATATAGAAAGTCTCTACCACTGCCACAACTCAGCATGTAGAGTCCCAAAAACATTCTAAAGGGGACAATTCACATAATGTACCTTGTTGTGAAGTTCCTAACTCTACGAAGAAGCATCAAGATGAAATCCAATATCAATATTTTAGAAGAGGATATATTTCAGAGGATACTTACTTAGCCATCAAGTCGGATATATTCATGGAATGAATGAATAAAGAGTTTCAAAAAACTCCCTAACTCATCTTATTGGTCGAGTGGAATCTAGAAGACCTTGATTATAGGAGTCCATTAGTGTCTTTCTGCAGTCTTATCTTTGGCAAAAAAAATTGACATGATCTTGTTGCTTTTTATCTAGAAACTGTGGATTTCTACTTCTCTGTCTGGACTCTGTCCGGCTGGAACATGTTCATGCTATACTAATTAAAGTGGTCATGTTCCAGCTCTGTTTCTATCTTCTTGATTCTGATACTTTGCTACTTGATCATTTCACCGGTTCTTCGGTTGTGGATCTGCCTTGCTGAGGAGCTATACTGGAAGCACATAAATAATGGAATTTCTGCTCTACCATTTTGATCTGAAATTTGAGTAGTCTGGACTTTTGAGGATCTTCTATCCTTAACATAATGAAGAGGATATCACTCATCTTGATGTCTAGGATTATGAAGTTTCATCTGTAGAATTACAAAATAGATTGTCATATTTTTTCATTTCTTGGAATGGCATAAAGAATTCAGAAATACACTTTCCATCTCTTTTTCTATCTCTTTATGCTATCGTTACATCTGTTTTTCTGTGATGAGCAGGCGTTTCGATGAAAATACTAAAAGTATCATCACCCCCTTTTGATGAATTTTCAATCACCATTTCCCACTTTTTGTTTTCTAGATCTTCAAGGAATGGAGGCGGGGATTTTTTCCTACAATGTGCTCAAAAATTGTTGTTGTGGAATGGGTGAGTTCTGATTGGAAAGGTGTGATGATGGGTGGATGCTCTGGTGAGTCTTGACTCTATCATATTGTTCTCTCTCCCTCACATGGATGATATAGAGGTTCCAGTGTCCTTTATTTTAATTTTTCTCTTGCTGTTACAAGACTATTATACCTCGTGTATTCATCTGACATTTACTTATATTTAATAAAATTTGGGGAGCATGGGTTTACTCAAGCTCTGAGCCTTTCGAAAAATACTGTCTATTCCACTGGGAAAAAACATGAAGGATTTTTCTCCAAATAATTCCATATGATGAGACTACCAATGAATAATTGGTCTTACTTTAAATGGTACAACTCTTATAGGGATTCCATTGACCATTCCCTAACTAGTATAGTGTGTTTCCAAAGCATTCCTCATATATGAAATAATCGATTTAAATAAACAAATTGCCTATGAAGATCCATAATGACTAAAGGATATAGATTTATGAATATTTACCTATATAATAAAATAGTAAAAGTAAAAAATGTATGTAAAAATGATATATGGTTTAGTCAATAAACATATACTTGGTAAATGATATGAATAATTAGCGTAACCTCAATGTTTAATGACCATATGGAATTTTATATTTCAAGAAAACTAACAATGGAATCACGGAATATAATGTCAATACAATCCTTAAAAAATCAATTGTATATCATCCAGAGGAAGAATAAGGATGTTTTGAGTACAAAATATATCATTTAGTTTAAAAAATGTATTTTTTTCATTGGATAAAGGAAATAATATAATTATTTCTTTTAAAAACATTTTTGTGTAAAATATAATTTTGATTTTGAAAAACATTTTAAATGTCATTCTCATTGAAAATAAATTTTAAAAGATAAATTTTATTTAAAAATTAACCATTTAAACTTTCTAAGGAAGCTTCTAAGTAATAATGGTTGGTAAATATGTACATTTCATACATGGTAAAAATTAGATATATTTTCTATAGTAAAAAAGATTAGAAAAGTTACTTGATTTGAAAAATACAATATGATTCCTTTGAATAAACAAATTAAAAGGCCAAAAGAGTAAAAAATTATTTAATTATTCATTTTGAAAAGGGTAAAATTATTATTGAATGATTTTTCAAAAATATCTTTTTTTAAAAGAAAAAATATTTTTGACTAAAGAGAGAAATAAATTAGTGTTATATTCTTAACATTTTCTAAAATATTTTGAGTGCCAAATAGTGAAAAAATTGTACCTGTACTTTTAGAATTTAATGAATAACCATAGGAGAAAAATCTAGAAAATGGTTTATTGAAAATTTATCTTATAATTTCCTTTCATGGGAATTTAAGAATAATCAATCTTAAATAGATTGAGATTGTGAAATAAACTTTTAAAAAGGCCATTAGATTGATGTGAGAAACAATGAATGAATATATTGTGTGTGTAAAATTTAAATCCATATTATAATAGTTTAATTAAATCAATGTATTTTATATGTTTATCACACACGTAATAATATATCGTTAACAACAATGAGCAGGTGATATAACCCAATGAAAAGGATTCATGTCAAGAAAATCAACACAACTTGGTATCTTTTAATTAAAATACCATTAGAAGGAATAATTAGAATTGAAACTAAAAATAAAATGATGATAATATAATTCATGATATAATATATCATAATGGGATGTAGATACACCACACTAAAAAAGTGGTGAATAAGACATTAATCTCTCAGAAGTAAAAATGTAATATGAAAATCTCGTAAATTACATTTCCATTTGGGAGAACGTCCTAAAAAATCATTTATAAGGGTTTTAAAAATGTCAAAAAGTTATACCAGAACCATAAAAAATTTTATAATATCATATATTAACTTCTTGTGATATCTTATTATCTTATTCTTAATAAAATTTTATTATTTTCACTATTTCAGGTGCTAATTTTCTCGTTTCTTGAGTATATTTTACCTTGATACTTGCTTTTATTATTAATAAGATAACGATATAATAATCTGCATAATGTAAACCGTGATTTAATATATAATATATACCCTCTCTATATTTATTTATAATAATCCATAAAATCTGGAGGTGGGATGTGAGATTCACTATTAATGGACACAATATGTCATACATACGCAATGACACTACTTCCATTTCTTTGTTGTATTTAATAGAATAAAAGTAAATTATATCTAATAATATGTTTATTATTAAAATATAATAATATTTCCACATATGACATATATTTTTGTTAAAAATATCATTTATATATTCCTTGTAGAGCATGAAGGAATCAAATCGCCTTGAAGAGGCAATAGTCCACACATCCAGAAATGATTAATTCATATTCCCACAAAATGGAATAAATAAAGGAATGTGTTGTATAAAAATTAATGAAGTGTAAATACATAATAAATTACATATATATGTAATATTTTAACTATATTCCTATCATGATTCCCAACCATGAGATTTTCTAAATGAAAAACGAATGACATCATTTTGCAAGGTGGTCGTTCACCGTACAAATAAATGGTATGTTCTTTACCCATTAGATGGAAGTATATGTCAAAAAATTATCATAAAAATTTATCATTACATTTATGAAACTTATTGTATTATTAAATCATGGAATAAGAATAATTGAAGGGGTGTATAATGTAAATAAAATAAAATAGCTTGAGTGATGATATTTCCTCTTATTCAGGTAACTCCTTTTGATTTTCACCAAAGGGATTCACTGGTTTTATTTATTCCCAAGGTTACACATATAGTATGGGGTTATATATGTTTATAAGCAATTTTTTATGATCTTGGTTGATCCAAAATAGATTGAGGGGTGTAAGTATTTTGGAGGGGTGAGTTCCTTTTTATAGTGGTGGAGGAGTGGAAATCTTATAAATTTTTGAGAAGGGAATCCCACCCACGTCTTTTCTATAAAATGATGCACCAATAATGGAAAAAAATATTTAAAAGGTATTATATGCTTGAAATATTAATAACCAATGGTTTTTGTATAGGGTTATATGTTATTTTCCATATTTTGTTTAAGGTGTAATCCTTTGTTTAGTTAATCCTTTGTTTAGTTAATTTCACTAATAGTTTTGGTAGAAAACTAAGTTGACATTTTTACATATTATAAAATATTATTATTCCAAATATATATTATATTTTTTGATATCCCAATCCAAAAAGTGGTATAATTTATTTTAAAATGTATCCATTTTATGGGATTACAATGTGGGGTCTTAAAGAAAAAATGTTCAAAAAATTTGCTAAGTTTTTATATCCAATTTCAATGTAATATTTATTCCAACTAAAAAAATGTATTAATTTATATAATAAAATAACTAATTTATATTTAAAACCTATAAAATAATTAATTTATCCTTATAAATAAATTATATGAAAAAGAAATTTTGAATTAAAATTCAGTATTTTTTAGTATACATCAAAAAATGAAAAATTCCAAAAAAAATACAAAAATTATTCCCAATATAATATTGACATACCTATTTAAAAAATGAATATTATTTTTACCTATATAATTTATAAGAGTTCCAAAAATTCTATATAAAATAGTTTTTGTAATAAAATTCGGTAATAGTGCATTTACAAAAATATAGGTTTTTATATATAAAATTTAGTTTGTTCTTATCTTATGCCTATAAAATCAAATAGATAAATGAAAAAAATGATTGAATATATAATATATATTCTCATATATTAATTAAAACTATTCATAACTCTTCATTTAACAGTTAGGTTTTATCATATTTTTTTAAATAATGATGTTTTAGTAATTTATTATTGTTTAGTAAAACTCAATCTTGAGTGTAACACAAGACATTGGAGAAACTTTTTATTGCATGTGAAGAACGATAACTCAGTATTGCATTCATTGTGATATATATTATGGATTAATTTTATTTGATATATAAAATATATAATAATGTCTATATATATTATATTCCCTTATGATCCTAGTGTTTCATGTCATACACACTATCAAATACAATGTTTTTATTTTAGAATTTTTAGGGTGTTACATTCTCCCAACACTAATTATATTTCATCCTCACAATTTAAAATCAACATTGGTAATATATTTTTTGATATTTCCTATGATCAATTATCACATCCTATAAAGGGTTCATAAAACACCCTCTTAAAAAGAGATAATGGGAAGTACAAAGGTCGCATACAATCAAATATAACTAGGTCTTTATGTTGGAAAAAATTAGTTGAACGTATATATACTTGGATGGAGGACAAGCATAAATATTTATATAGAGTTTTGAGGTTGTAATGACCCTCCAATTCTCATTGTCTTGAGAGTACAACGAGTCATTACTAGGCCTTAAGCGACATACCCAAGACGCCAAAGGCTAGCAATAAATGTCGAAGGGTTTCAAATACAAGTTGGGGGACGATTAAACATTTAATAAATAACCCATAAACCAACCAAGAATAACCAAACATTCACTATATAAAGCATGAAATAAAAAATGACAACTAAACAGCTTCATTTTTGACAAGCCACCTCAAAGTACACAATAGCAGAAGACTAAACCAAGAATAAGTGCACAGCGGGTAGACAACTCAAGACTCTTAAGAGACACCATAACTATGTGCTCCACAAGCACCAAGCTCCAAAACATCTCCCAAGAATCACCATGAGCGACTAGAAATAATATTATTTAGATTTACATGTGTCCCAGAATATGACATCTGCAAAATCACCAAAGTACCAAGTAGGGTTGAGAATAAATCTCAGTAGGCTTTCCCCAATTCCTTCCCGACTCAAGCCACTAGTATATAAGAGTTAGTAACATTTAGATAAACACATTTTATATAACACATTTTCTCAAAAGTAGTATATAAAAATATATAAACAAGATTACCAATACCACTTATTACCAAAATAATTCAAAGAGAAATTGAAACAAAGTTTCCAGCAAGTTATTTTTCCAGAAAAATAACCAAACATGCTGTAGAACCATTAAACACACATCCCTTTTGGGCATACCCAAACATTTCCCAACCCATGATACCAACCATGAATGATTCATTATGACAGTTCCATATAAATGAGCAATCTCTCATCGATCTACCAGGTCGTCACAATATAATTGTTCCCCATGTTCTATTACAACTATGGCACCGAGCACGAGGTCATATTCCAACCAATCCTCGTACAAGTAGAAACCATGATCCATTAAATTTTTGGCACCGAGCAAAAGGACATATTTCAACAAAGCCACATACATGAAACATGAACACACACCACTTATTCCTAATGATCATGCCAAAACATTATTTCAATAAAAACACCTTTTTATATAATACCATTTCCATAAAAACCATTTCAATTCCAAACTATTTCAATAAAACTACATTTTTATTTAAAACCAAAACCATCAAAGTCATTTCAATCTCAATCCATTTCTAAGAAACACCCTTTTTATTGAAAACTCATTTTCATCAAAACATTTACAATTTCAGCTAATCCATAATTAAAAATCATCATTTTAAATTCAAGAATCCAAATCACTTTGCACAACAATTCACCCAAATTTCACAATTTCATCAAAACCATAAATCATAACTATAGAAGATTTATTCTATTCTTTTCACAATCAAATCCACTCAAATAAACCAGTATGAATCTAATCCAATCCATTTATGAAAGAGGAGTCAAGAGAGAACCCCCTACCTGAAATGTTTTGATGAAAACCACAATGGTTGAAAATGCTCAAGAAAACCGGGTCGATTCTCCAAGAACCCTCCATAGATATCTTTCCCTAACAAAACCAAGTCTAAATCTCAACATATTTGGAATCCACACAAATAGATATACCCATAACAGGTTTATATCTATGAAACCGAGAGAAGAAGAGAAGTAGATCTTAGTAGCTCTAAGAAACTGATCAAGAACGAAGAAGAATGATCTCATACCTCAAGAATCCAGCTTCGCTTCACCATGAGAACCCCTCGGATCTCCTCCGGAATGATGGTACAACCTTTTATAACCTTTGGAGAAGAAAAATCCCGAGTTAGGGCCTCCTATGAGGAAAAACGAGCCACTTAGAGGAAAAAACACGTGAGATCCACCATTATGGATCTCATTTAAGTGGCCACACGGTTTGCTTGCATGTTCAGACAAACCATGTGCTAATCGTGCATTACAAACTACCTTGGTCGACCCTCCATGCAAGGTTTGGCCACATGGTTAGACA
Organism: Viscum album; assembly: GCA_963277665.1. NCBI lineage: Eukaryota > Viridiplantae > Streptophyta > Magnoliopsida > Santalales > Viscaceae > Viscum > Viscum album. The sequence goes on along the minus strand of OY728129.1, from coordinate 878,416,055 downwards.
AATCGGGTGCCGCCCTTGCGGAAGTTGATGCCTCCAAGACCAATTACGCATGGTTTTACTGCACAGTTTAGAAACATCGTGCACCATCCGTGCGACTTCCCCTTTGCCTCAAAACATCATTAAAAGTTATCTCAGCTCTCCCATTAGACACTCATAACATCATAACCATTAAAATAATAAAGAAAACGTTACATACCAGAAATAGGGGGAACTACATTCTCCACACTATTGGTATTTTTTCCTCGGAAAGTCGGAGACCCTCACCCAACTAAAAGAGTTTCAGCCACTGCTCTTTCATTTCCCTCTCACATTCCCATGACTCGTCTTTGATATAGATTCTTGAAAGATCGTCCACCGTATGAGTTTCATGAATAAGGATAAAAAGGGCCGACATAGTTAGATGATCCACTATCACCCAAATGGAATCGTCTTTTGGAATTGTTCTTTGAATGCCTATAACAAAATCCATTGATATCTGATCCCATTTCCACACTGGGATGGGCAAGGATTGTAACATACCAGCTGGTCTCTTATGCACTACTTTAACCTTCTAACAAGTTAAGAACTACGAGACAAACTCAACCACCTTTCTCTTCATGCCTCTCCACCAAAACTGCACCTTCAACGCCTTATACCTCTTCTGTTTACCTGGGTGTACATCCCATCTTGAATCGTGGTAAGCATGAAAGAGTTGTTCCTGAAAAACCATAGGTTCAACCATCCAATCTATGAAACACAAAACCGAACCTCCATCAAGTTTCCTACCATCAATGGTCTCCCCACCATTGAGTTTTGATCTTACAACTAGTCATTCTGCATCGGATGTTTGTGCTTATTTGATGATCTTTACTAAATCACGAACAAGCGTAGCTGAAAAGAAAACTGCAACATTACCACATTCATCACATTCCACATGCATTTCAACTAATACCAACATGAATTACCATTCATATGAAGCTTCTTTCGCCAACTAAGCATATGAATTTCTACTAAATGCATTTCCCACCAAATTTCCTTTCCCCAGTGTGTACATCAAGTCAAATCCAAGCATTTGGATGTAATCCATCCACCTCCTTTCCTTAAGATTGAATTCACACTATGATAAAATGTATTTCAAACTTTTTTGACCAATAAACACAATGAATTTCTCACAAAAAAGATAATGTCTCCATGATTTAAATGCATGGATGATTGCATCTAACTCAAAATCATGTGTTGGGTAATTCTTCGCTTGCACCCTCAGCTGCATTGAGCCATAAGAAACCCCATGATATCTTTTCATGATAACACAACCTAACTCTGGTCTTTAAGTATCACAATACACCACATATCTTTTTCTGGATTCTTGAAAGATCATGATAGGTGCCGAAGTAAGCCAAATATTCAGTTCTTGGAATGACTTCTGACATTCGTCAGTCCAACAGAATGGGGCACTCTTCTTTTTCAGAGTTGTCATTGGTGAATCTAGTTGTATAAATCACGCAAAAAGCATCGGAAGTAACCATCTAGACTAAGAAAACATTGTATTTTGAACATATTATTTGGTAGTTTCCACGAGATAATAACTTCAATATTTTCAACATCAACAAAAATTCTTTTCTCAGAAATGACATGGCCAAGGAAACGTACTTCCTGTATCCAAAAATCACACTTTGATAATTCGACATACAAATGATGATCTCTCGAGATTTGTAACACTATTTCTAGGTGCACCTCCTGATCTGCCCTTGTCATTGAATAAACTAAAATTAGATCCACAATCACAACAAAAACAGAATCCAGATATTGTTGAAATATTTGATTCATCATATCCATGAGGACCACTGGTGCATTCATTAGACCGAAAGGCATGACTACATATTTGTAGTGGTCATATCTACTTCTGAAAGATGTCTTTGGAATATCCTTCTTTTGAACTCGCAATTGGTGGTATCCTAATCGAATGTCAACCTTGGAGAACCACTGAGCTCCCCTTTATTGATCAAATAAATCATCAATTTGTGGAAGTGGATATCTATTCTTTATCGTAACTTGGTTAAGCTTATGATAATAAACACATAGTCGAAGAGTTCCATCAGTCTTCATCACAAACAACACCGGTGCTGCCCATGGAGAAGTAAATGGTTGAATAAAACCCTTTCTTTCAACATCCTCTAACTACATATTCAATTTCTATAACTCTCTAGGTACCATTCTATAAGATGGAAGGGGAATATGAATAATCCCCGGAATGATATCAATTGTAAACTCCACTTCCCTTAGAGGTGGTAAACCTAACAAGTTCATGGGAAATACATCTAGGAATTGATCCAAAACAGCTGGAAAACTATTTTCTTTATACTCATCCATTGATTCCAAAGTCAACACTAACAATTGCTAAGAGATCATTTCCCCCATTGGTTTCAATAGGCTCATTTCACCTTTCTTTACCATCCTCTCTCCTCTGAAGAGATGGTCGATGTCGTCCTCATTCATGAAACAAAATTTTCTCCTATAATAGTCAATGTGAGCCTTAAACATTAACAACCAATCCATACCTAGGATTAAATCATATAAATCCATGTCCAACCTCGAGAAGTCCGATTTTAACTCAGCTCCATCAATAGTTACAACACATTCTCTCCATGTAAACCCTTCATACAATTTTTCCCACGCCGCTAAATCCCACCACCAAAATGAAAGATCCTCGAGCATATACATCACCAGATTGAAATCTAGCTCAGATGGTTTTCCGATGAAATCAAGGATATGATTTATCCTACTTAGCCACAACTCTGCCTTCTCGGGATCAATGTCACCCCTAAATTTTGGTGGATTCTGCTTGATGAACTGGATGGTATGATCCACATGCCTTGGTTCATTCCTCTATTTCCCCGTATCCATAGCATGAAAAGCTTGGACAATACTCTGAACCAGCTCTTGGTTCACCCATGGTTTAGGTGAAACCACATTCTCCGAAGCTTCTTTGGGTTGGTTTCGACAATGGCTACCGGGTTCCATTTTCTAAACCAACAACAAACTCCTTCAATCTCACCCTTTAGAAACTGATGGCTTAGCATTTCCAATTCTATCACATCATCTATCATAATATTGTTTTCCAAAACATATTTTTTCCCATGTTCAACCATTTTTGAAATTGTTCTGCATTCCTTTTTGAAAATCAAACCATTCTTAAAATATAACAAATATCGTCTTTTCAAAATCTATTATTTGAAAATAATTTCTGCATTTTTCAAAAATTTGCACCTTGCCCAAAATCATAAATCATTCTTCACAATGAGATATGAAATCCTAGTGGGACATCATTCCTCTACAATGCATGTCAGGATCATCTCATTGGCTAAACCCATTATAATGAGATTTCCATGACTCTAGAAGTGTATCAAAAACACTTATGTACCCACCACCCTGGTAACTTGAAGTTCAACATAAAAGGGTTATCTACATCCTTTTATGCTATACATTTCATGTTTTGATAATCCTACTCATGTCTATGTTTTAAACCCAAGAAATAGACAAGAATTAATTTCAACTCCATGACAAAGAACATCAATGACTACTTATTAGGAAGGGACTGAACAAGTTGATACCATTTGTAATGACCCTCCAATATTCTTTGGCTTTAGAGTACAACGAGTCATTACTAGGCCTTAAGCGACATCCCCAAGACACCAAAGGATAGAAATAAATGCCTAATGGTTTCAAATAAAAGTTGGGAAATGATTTACCATTTAATAAATAACCCATAAACCAACCAACCATAACCAAACATTCACTATATGATTAATGAAAAAAACAAAAACAACTAAACAACCTCATTTATGACAAACCAACTCAATGTACAGAATAGCGGAAGACTAAACCAAGAAAAAATTCACATCGAGTAGAAAACTCAAGACTCTCAAGAGACACCATGACATTGTGCTCCACAATCTCCAATATCCACAATATCTCACAAGCATCACCATGTGCCACTTGAAATATGATGCTTTACCTTTACCTATGTCCTAGAATATGACATCTCTAAAAGCCCAAAATTGACAAAACACGGGTGAGTATAAAACTCAGTAGGTTTTCCCAAATGACTTTCATACTCATCCCACTATGATTGAAGAGTTAGAAACATTTATATAAAAACAGTTTATTTAAAACATTTTTTCAAAAGTAGTTTATAACTAAATATAAACTACTTTCCCAAAACCACTTATAACCAAAATCATTCAAAGAGTAATTGAAACCAACTTTCAAGAAAGTTATTTTTTCAGAAAAATAACGAAACAAGCTTTAGAACCATTTTAAAAACATCCCTTTTTGGCATACCCAACCATTTCTCAACCCATGCTACCAATCATGAATGCTTCATTAGGACAGTTCCATACTCATGAGTGGTCACTCGTCGATCTACCTAGTCTTCACAATGTAATTGTTCCCCATGATCCATTACACATTTGGCACGAAGAAAAAGTTCTTATTTCAACCAAGCCTCGTAAAATTAGTTACACCGTGCCATTAGACCTTTGGCACCGAGCACAAGGTCATATTTCAACCATTCCTCATACAAGTAGTTACCATGTCCCATTAAACATTTGGAACCGAGCACAATGTCATATTTCAACCAAGACTCATACATGCAACATGAACACACACCACATATTCTCAATGATCATCCCAAAAAACCTTTTAAAAGAACACATTTTATTGAAAACCATTTCCATCAAAACAATTTCAATTCCAAGTCATTTCAATAGAACTCACTTTTAATTGAAAACCAAAACCATCAAAGTCATTTCAATCTAAATCCATTTCAATAAAACACCATTTTTATTGAAAACCCATTTTTCATCAAAACCATTTACAATTTCCAAAAATCCATTATTTAAAATCAAAATTTTAAATTCAAGAAGCCAAATCACTTTGCCCAACAATTCATCAAAATTTCACAATTTCATCAAAACCATAAATAATCAATAAAGAATATTTATTCCATGATTTTGAAAATAAAATCCATTCAAATAAACTAGTTTTAATCTAATCTAATCAATTCTAGCAAGAGGAGTCAATAGAGAATCCTCCTACCTCAAAGGTTTTGACGAAAACCATAAACGGTCGAAGAATGCTCAAGAAAACCGGGTCGATTTTCTAAGAACCCTCCTTAGATCTCTTCACTTAACAAAAGAAAGACTAAATCTCAACATATTTGTAATCCACACACTTAGATCTACCAAAACGGGCATAGATCTAGGAAAATGAGAGAAGAGGGGATGTATATCTAAGTAGATCTATGAAACCGATTAAGAACGGAGATGAACGATCACATACCTCAAGAATCCGACTTCAATTTGCCAAGAGAAGCCTTCATATCATCTTCGGAATGATGGGAGAACATTATCTCAACTTTGGAGAAGCAAAATCCAGAGATAGGGCCTCATAGAAGGAAAATAGAGCCACATAGAGGAAATAACACATTACATCCACCTTTATAGGATCTCATTTAAGTGGTCACACGGTTTTCTCCCATGGTTAGACAAGTCTTACGCTAACCGTGCGTCAGTCACTGCCTCAACAGACCCCCCATGCACGGTTTGGCCACCTAATTTGGAAAACTGTGTGCCACACATGCAGAAGCTTCTGCCTACATGAGCAACTACGCATGGTTTTACCGCACGGTTTAGAAAAACCGTGCGCTGTCCGTGTGACTTCCCCTTTGCCTTTAAATTTCATTCAATGTTCTCCTGAATCTCCCATTCGACACCCTTTACTTTAAAACCATTAAAAGAATCAATAAAGGGTTACATACCAGAAACCAGGGGTACTAAAAAGTTCATAAATCACAAAAAATTTAATGACTAGTGGAATGTTGAAGTCCTGGATGCAAAAAAAATTGATGATTTAGAAGACCAACAGTTCAAAAAAATTTAAGGTATTAGGAATACATTTTTTTTGGATTATTTTACAAGTGTTGAGTAACATTTTTACTACCACAGAATATTTGGAAATATAATTACATGACATATTTCTTTAATGATAATTTTCTCCTTCAGTTTTTCTTGGATCAATATTAAATTTTATTGCTTTAGTCTAAGAAGTGGATATCCAAAAATGAACATTGATTTCTAAAGCATTAAAATAAAAATTTAAATGATTGGGAGGCCAATAAAATACTAAAAAATATTTAGATTTTATTTTAACTATTATCCAAATCTTATATGGTTAATATATTAAATTCTAAACCTAAAAAATTAATACCACAAGTTGACAATAAATATTTATATTTCAAATTGTTTAACTAAAAACAACTACTCATTAACCAAAACATTGTGTAAGCCAGTGGTAGGTGTAAAGCCCTTATCATACTTCAGTCATAGGTTCAAGTCCTATGTCCTTTCCGAAAATGATGCTTCATCAACCAACATATAGTTTGTCCATTTCAAAGTACATATTAATATAATATCCAAAACAAATATGATAGGCATACTTGAAATAAGGTTAATCACTAAATAGACTTTTTCCTACATTTTTAATAGAACCTTAATACATAAATACATTCACCATTTTAATTCCACATATATCCTTGAATTTTGTATGTTTTATCATATGATATTAATTTTCATTTTCTATTCAAATCCTATATAATGATTTTTAAATAAAATGTGAATTATAATAAGTGTATCCTCTATGAGTTTCAAACTAGGTGTACAATGAGGCCCATTGTTGTGTTCCAGGTCACCCTTGAGACATGATCGGCACAGATTTTTAGATTTTTTACCCCCTGGAGAATCTATTTGAGAACAAAATCCCATTTTAGTATCTTGAAGGAGAGCATATTCTAGGAAAACCACATAATTACTGTCATACTAAATCGTTAGGATGTTATTCATTACTTAACTACAAATTATACATTATGGAAATGTTCTCAAATTTATGATATCTTAAATCATATACAAGAATTTTACTACTAAGCCTTCTCTGAAAAAAAACTATATAAAAAACCTTGAAATCCCAGAGACGGTATCGTGCTACAATTACATTAGAATAAGATACAAGTGAATGGTGTCCAAAATGAATGAACAGATTAGTAGTCATGGTAAAATAGATACATACACGAGTATTTTAAAATAAAAGAATACACAAATTGCAATATAATATTTTTAAGGATAATAAATTTATTCTATATATTGTATCTTTGGATATCTTTCATAGTACACATTCGGGATTTCTTGGGGAAAGGAATCATAATAAGTGTGATATTAAATGTCCAATAAGTGTATTTTTAGAAGAAGAAATTATGAATCAATTAAAAATGTCATAATGTAAAGGTTTATTAAATGAAAACGCTTTCCATGTAATAAGTATATTGGGAAATAGATAATTAAATAGTATATCAAGGTAAATAACTGAAAACATATTCTATTTAAATAATTGGATAAGGAAAATTAAACATGTCATAGTAATTAACTAAAAATATAAGCCATTAAATTAGTAAAATGAGAATGAAATGCATCCACAAACATTATCATTATGAAAATGTCATAGATAATAAAAATTGAATATTAATGATGGGATGTCTTACTTATCGAACATCATGTTTAACAAGAACATGAAACCTTTACCAACTAGACCTAATCTAAAGAAAACTTAAATCAGTGGGTTGAAACTCGCATATTCTTCTTGGAAAAAAACTCAAATGGTCTTTATCAAATTGTTATCATCCCATGAGACTATGAATTAATTTTGGGGATTACATTAAATAGTCTCCAACCTGAAGTTCTTGCATGAAACGGTCCCCAACCCATATAGTTCATATCTATAACATTACATATATATAAAATAATCTATTTAAATAAACATGGAGACTAACCAAATATCCTTATTCATTAATTGATATACATTTATCTACATTTACCTAGATAATAAAATAATTTTCAATTTAAAGAAGCATATGTAAAAATGATATATCGTTTAGGAAATAATCATATCCATGATAAATGATATGGATAATTTGGAGAAATTAAATGTTTAATGATCACATGAAATTGGATTTTTCAAGGGGACTAAAAAAGAAATCATGGAAGTGATTTTTAAGACTATACTCAATGAAAACAATCATAGATGATGAATAGGAAAAATATGGGTGTTATCAATACAACATTTACCACATGGTGTATAAAAGGGATGTTGTCATTGATGAATGCAAATACTAGAAATATATATTTTAGAAACAATCTTTTGGAAAATTTCATTTTCATTTTAGAAAACATTTTAAAAATAATTTTCATTTAAAATCACCTTAAAAACAATATTTTCATTAAAATTTGCCATTTTAATCTTTCAAATTAATTCTCAATAGAATGACGGTGTGTAAATATGTACATGTCGTACAAGGTAAATAGAACATTCATTTTGCATGGAAAAAGGTTAGAAAAGTTCCTTGTTCAGAAAATGACTATAATATTCCATTGAAAAAATCTTTTAAAGATAGAAAGGGGAATAATTTATTTAATAAATCATTTTGTAATGTGTAGAAAGTTTTTTTTTCAAAAAAAATTAGAAAAAAATGGTTTTTATAAGTGAAATAGTTCTCCAAAAAAAGAGTGAAAGAGAATCTTATATTCATAAAAACATTTTTGAAAAAAAGATTATTACCAAAGAGTGTAACATTTTTACTATATCATAGAAAAGTTTATGAATAACCATAGGAGAATAAATTGAAAAGTTTTAAATGGAATTGGATAAAATAATTTTCATTAATGGAAATTCAAGAATAAACAATCTCAAATAGAATTACATTGTTAAATAAAACCATAAAAATACTATCACATTGATGTGAGGATAAATAAATGAATAGATTGTTTGTGTCAAATATAAATCTACATAAAATAAGAGAAAATAAAATAATTGATAGTAAAAAATCTATTATGCACATAATCATAGAATATTAATGATAACAAGGATGTAATATAACATAATAAAAAGGAAGTGGGTCATGAAATTTATTAAATTATGGTAACATTTAATTAAAATACCCTTAGAATAAATAATTAGATTTAAAATTCAAATAATATGATGATAAAATAATCTATGATATAATATTTCAAAATGACAATTTGATACACCACAAAAAAAAAATCATAACTGGTAAATATGACTTTACCTCATAGATGTAATAAATGAGATAAAAATCCCTTACATTGCGTTTCCTTGTGGGTGAACGTTTATTAACCTCATGTACAAGGGTTTTAGAAATGAAAATAACTTATATCAAAACCATTCCCATATTTATATTGTCATATATTTACATTTTATAATATCTTATTACCGTTTGTCAATAATCATTCATTATTTTCACTATTTGGGGTGTTAATTGTTTCCCAAGTATGTTTTAAATTGTTCATTATTGTTCTTATTAATTAGATCAAGATTTAATAATATACAAAATGTAAACTACAATATCAATATCATATATATCAATTATATATGTTTTATAATAATCTATAAAATTCGATGATATAAAATGAGATGTACAATTCATGGTGACGGTAGGCTGTATGTATGCCTTCCATTTCCTTTTCAAATTTAGAAAAATGAAAATTAAATTATATTAATTTAATTTATTTATTTAAATATATATTATTATTTTGCAATCATATTAATGTCATATATTTAATATAGTTTTATTAAAACCATCCTTTATACATTATATATATAGCATGAAATATTCAAATCACATTGAGATTGTGGTTGTCCACACTTCAACAAATGATGTTATCGTATTCCAAAAAAATGGAAAGCGTGGAGGAATGTGTTATATGAAAATTAAATAAGAATAAATACATAATAAAAATGATATGTATCATATATAAATACTTTTTTGAATCATAATTTACAACAATGGAAGGTGGTAAAGGAAAAAAATGAACGACCTCGTTTTGCGAGGGTGTAGTTCACCGTAAAAAATGGTATGTTTGTTACCAATTAGATGGGCATCTGTCTATGTGTTGGAGTAACCCTTAAACTCAAAAAATCATTGTATATTAAAGATACTGAGGGTATTACATATGAATGGAATTAGAAGAGTTAAGTGGGTGTAGAATGAAAAAAAACAAAAGAGTTTGAAGAATGATGTTACATCTTATTCTGGTAACTCCTTTTGGATTGCACAAAATGGTCTCCCTAGTTGTATTTATTCCCAATATGAGGATTGTATGATGATGGGAGGGATGTTGATGAGATATTTGGGAAGATATTAGTCGATCCAATGAGGTTTGAGGGGTGAGAGGATACAGGAGGGGTGAGTTCATTTTTATAAGGGAGGAGTGACAATCTTGTAAATTTTTGAAAAGGGAATTACACCCCTGTTTATCAAATGCAAAGTGGATCAAATAATTGTAACTATTAGTTAAAATGGGGGACATGGTCAAAATATGAATATCAAATGGATTCTAGAAGCTTTTCTACGTCATTTCGACACTTACGGTTTAGAATTATGGGAAAAATAGGTATTGATGACAGTTTCCATCGCAAATAATCCAATGTATATATACCCTCATCTATTTTTCCATTTCACAACTCTCTCAACTCCTCTCTCCCACTCTACTATCATAATTTTCTTAAAAAAATTACAGTTTTCAATTTTACATTAGAGTGATTTAAATGGCATGCATCCTACAAATGATTCTATTTTAAGTTATTATCTATTGGATTTATTTTTAGTTAATTCATTTAATTTTATATTAGTTATAATTATTATCAATCACCAACAATTAAATTAAATTATAATTTTATAGTTAAATTTTGCATTATTTATTTTTACAAATATGTTGTTTCATTAGTAATCAATACTATTAAAATTGTAAAAATTAGTGGTAATTAGTAATAATCAGGGCTAATTAGTAATAATTAGCGTTGATTAGTAATAATGAGCACTCATCAGTAATAATTATCAATAATAATTAATAATTAGTAGTTATTAATAATAATTAGTAATAATTAGTGGTATTTAGTAACAATTAATTTTATTTAGTAATAAATAGTAATAAAGATTAATAATTTGTAGTAATTAGTATTAAATAGCGATAATTAGTAATAAATAGTGATAATTAGTAAAAATTAGCGATAATTATGATGAAATAATGATTATTAGAAGTAACTCATAACATTTAGCAGAAATTATGAATAAACAGTAACAAATAGTAATAAATTGGACCAAATGGTAATAATTAGTAATAAACAGTAATAAATAGGAATAATTTGTAATAAATTGAAATAAATATTAATAAATAAGAATAATAAGTAGAAAATATTAATAAATAGTAATAATTTTTAATAAATAGGATTAAATAGTAAGAAAGAGTAATAAAGAGAAATAAATAGCTATAAATATAAATAAATAAGAATAAATAGAAATAATTTGTAACAGATAAAAATAATTAGTAATTATTAGTAATAATTATGACAAACTAGTAATTTTTTAGAATAACAAGTAATTAATAGAAATAAATAGTAATAAATATTGATAAATAGTAATAATTAGTAATAAATAGGGATAATTAGTTATCCTTACTAATAAATAGTAATAATTAATAATAAATAGGAATAAATAGAAATAATTGAAAATAATTACGATTAATTTGGAATATTTAGTAATAAATTTTAATAAATAGTAAAAAATTAGTTTTAAATAGTAATAAATAGTAATAAATAGTAACAATAATTAATAAATATGAATTATTAGAAATAAATATGAATAATTATCAATTGTTTTTAATAAATAAGAATAAAAATCAATAATTATTAATAAATAGTAATAAATAATAATAATATGTAATACACATTAATAAATACTAATAAAAAATAGTAATTAGTAATAATTATTAATAATTTATAATAATTAGTTATAATTTGGAATAATTTGGAATAATTTGGAATAAATAAAATTAAATAGAAATAAATAGTAATAATTATGAATAATTAATAATAATTAGTAATAATTAGTAATAATTACTCATAATTAGAAATAATTGGGAATAATTAATAATAATCAGGGATAATTGGTAATAGTTAAGAATAATTAGTAATAATTAGTCATAATTACGATTAATTAAAATTAATTAGTAATAATTAATAATAACTAGAAATAATTAGGAATAGTTAGTAGTATTTAGTAATAAATGGTAACCATTATGAATAATTAGGAATAATTAGTAATAATTAGTAATCAATATTTATAAATAATAATAAATAGTATTAATTATAAATAAATTGTAATAATTAATAATACTTAGTAATACTTAGTAATAAATATTAATAAATACTTCTAGTTAGTAATAATTAGTAATAAATATACATAATTAGGAATAAATAGGAATACCTATGAATAAATAGGGATAAATACAAATAATTTGTAATGATTGGGAATAAATAGTAATAAATTCTAATCATTAGTTATAATTAGTAATAAGTAGATGTAATTAGTAATAATTAGAATTAATTAAAAATAATTAGGAATAATTAGGAATTATTGGAATGATTGGGAATAATTATGAATAATTATGAATAATTAGTAAAAAATTGTAAAAAATTTGTAATAAACAGTAAAAAATATTTATAAACAGGAATAAATAGTAATAAACAAGAAAAATCATTACTACTAAATAGTACAAATAGTACCAAATAGTATTAAATGGTAAAATATTGTTATATTTATTATGAAATAGTAATAATTGGGAAGAAATAGTAATAATTATTAATAAATAGTAATAATTAAGAAGAATTTGGAATTAATAGTAATATTTAGTAATAATATAAAATAATTAATAATAATTAGTGACAATAATGATTAATTAGTAATATTTAGTAATAAATTGTAATTAATTGTAGTAAATAGTAATAATTATTAATAATTGGTAATAATTAATTATAATTAATAATAAATAATAATAATTATTAATAATTATTAATAATTCAGAATAATTATTGAGAAATAGGAATAATTTGTAATAATTTGTAATAATTAGTCATAATTATTAATAAATAGTAATTATTAGTAATAAATAGTAATAATTAGTCAAAAATAGTAATAATTAGAAATAATTAGTAATAAATTGTTATAAATAGTAATAAATTGTAATGAAGTGTAATAATTAGAATTAAATAGAAATAATTATTATTAATTATGAATAATTAGTAATAATTAGTAATAATTAGTAATAAATAAGAATAAATAGTAATATATAAAAATAAATAATAATATATATGAATAAATGTGAATATATTTTGATAATTGTTTATAATTAGTAATAATTTTTAATAATTTATAATAATTAGTAATAATTGGTAATAAATAGGAATAAAAGAAATAAATATTTTTAATTTTTAATATCTAAAAATAACTATGAATATTTATTAATAATTAAGAATACATAAAAATAATTAACAGTTTTTTCCTTTTTTGTTTGTGTTTTTATTAAATATATTTATTCATAAATAATCTAATTATTTTATATTATTTAGGAAAATATGGATCAAGTAAGTCCAAAAGAGTCATTTTTATATGTACACAATTAGATAAATCGTTGTTGGAATCCAAATAGTTCTGGTATAAATCTTGTATATATTAAGGGTGCAGAAACCTTATTATCATTTGCATCATCAAAATTAAAATTTATTTCAGAAGGAATAATTAAATGTCCATATGTAAACTGTGATTTGAGGATGGTTGAAACATTTAAAAAAAATAGGGGTCATCTTTTGTGTTTTGGTTTTCATATAGATTTTATTTTTGGTATCAACCTGGTGAACCCCATTCAAGAGTTGATACTAACTATATGGTTTCAGATCCATCAGAATTTCAAAATTTTGTACATGATGTGGGAGGTTTATCTATTCAATAAACTGAAACTTGAAATGATATTGATTTAACTCCCATATTGGATCCATCTCAATTTTATGATTTGCTGATGTCTATTAAGGATTCTTTATATCTTGTATGCAAGATAAAAAAATTTACTGTTGTAACAAATTTTATGGCTATTAAATCAAATAATGGAATGTAAAATAACTATTTCTATTTGATATTCTCTTTGGTTAAAACACCAATACCTAAAGTAAATTTATTTTCTACCAGTTTCTAGGAGAGAAATTGGTTGATTTTTAATCTGGTTCATGGTTATGAGAAGATTTGTTCCTATTTAAATGATTTCATCTTATATTATGGTTAAAATAAGTTGTTGGATAGTTAACCTACATGTGGAATGTCTATGTATAATGTGGATCAACTAGTGATGTCTAGATTGAATCATGTAAAATAGTTGTGGTATTTCCTGATTACACTTTAATTGTAGTGTTAATTTATGTCTCCAAACACAAGGTCCATGATGTCATAGTAGAAACCAATATCTCAACTGGTAAAAGGATAAATCGTCCCTCTGATAGTGATTCAAGGAAAATTTTTGACCTATTACATCTACTTTTGTCTTCAAAATCCAAAAATTAGCGATTGTGTCTTTCCCCTAGTAGTTTATGTATCTTTGGTTCATATTGTAGTTAATATTATTATTGGTCTAACTTTATAACTCCATAAAATTTATCTCCACATATGATAGTGAAGTATCCATATATTTTTATATTTTTATTAATTCTAGGACATCTACAAAAGAATATTTATGTTTATTTGAATCTATTAATATATGAATTATGTTTTGGTTGAATTAATGCTTTCAATACATATTGTGTTGCTGTGAATCAAAATTTTCTACTGGAAGAGGCATTGATGTGAATAATTACTAACTACCCAACTTATGGAATGTTATCCGGATGGAGTACAGATGGTCCAATGTCATGTACGTACTATATGAGTGTCAACAAAGTGTTAATTCTTATCAATTGAAGAAAAAAGTTTTTCAATAATTATATATTACTTCTAACAAATCTCCCTTTTTATAGGAACATATATCAATTCCGAAAAGGTATAACATAAATTGATGGACCTCAATAAATGATCTTAGGTGAATATTTAAAATAATTTGTCCCTTCATTAACTCTCATTACATCTGGAAAAACTATAAACCAATAGAAAATTGATGAGTTTGGGAAAGAACAGAGTTAGATAAAAATAGTTTTTTTTGTGATCTTATATATTGGACTATTTTGATGGTCCATCACAAATTGGATGTCAGGAATATTGAGAAAGAATATTTTGATAATATATTTTATACAGTGTTGGATAAACCAGGTAGGACCAAATATAATTTAAAGGAATGATTAAATCTTTCCCAAATTTTCAGTTGTTGAGAACTTGAAAATTTTGGAAATGTCAGATCATAGACGTTAATGAAGACAAAATCAGCTAATAAACATTCTAAAGAAAATGAATAATTATTTTTTTATGGATTGAATATTAGAAATATCCATATTGTTATGTTTCCAATTTGGTTATGTGTGTTAAAAAATTTCATATTACTAGATTAAGAAGTTAGGACTGTCATGTTATCATGGAAATACATCAACACTTTAGTTTAAGAGGTTTGTTGAATTTTATGATTTGGGATGCGCTAACAGAAATATCATATTTTTTCGAGACAATTGTGCAGCTATAACAGAATAAAATTCATTCTGCATACTATATGAAGGTGTTGTTTGAATTTTATGTAAAATTTAAAAAATCATGCCACATTATTTCTTTAAATCAATACAACATTTGATATTACATTATATTTATTAAGAAATATTATGAGTCCTGATAAGGATTTAATGGATGTACCCATTCGAGAGATGCATATGATATTGAATAAAAAAGTATGTAACAAAGCATTGGTTGAATGATCAATTGCATAATATTATTTATATGAGGAAATTTCTTTTTTCTGCACTCATTATTTTCAATCTAAATATCCTTCAAAACCTAACCACGTGGGTTGTAATGAGGAAATCATTTGTGATGAAATGAGAAATAAATTATCACTTATTAATCATCTAGAACTTTTCTTCAGTGGAGTTCATGAATGATGACTTTCATATGATGAAAAATACAGAGCTCATACATATGTTCATCTCAATAATGAATAAATAACAACATTTTTAATAGGAGTTCTCTTATCACGTATTATATAAATTTTTTCATAGTTAATTTATATTTTTTTAGGTTATATGATAATCATATCAAGACATAAATACCAACATTTACAGTATCATCTCTTGAAGAATGTTTGAAAACAAAACTTTACATACTGGTTTCAAAAACTAGAAATATATATTATTTATGGTTTAATATATATAATTAATTTATTACTTGTTTTTTTAAATAAAATCAGTGGCATGAATCTGCCTCCAAACTAATTCCACATGAAATTTGTTAAAAGAAAATGCAGCTGTACAAGAATGTGGTGTATATAACATACACCAGTAGGTAGTCAATGAAGATACAAGTTAACAATATAAGAAGAGAACAGAAAACTCAAGATGTAAAAAATAAATGAAATTAAATTATAGAATCCATTCCACACAGTGTAGCAGTAATACGACAGCTCTGATGGGAGGTATAAAATGTGTCTCATACCCATTATAGTCATACTTCCTTATTTATATGAATAGAGATATTTTTAGAAAACTGGTATGGCCATCAGACTGTCAACAAGAGCTATCAAGAAGTTGAAGGGGGGCCAAAACATCCATGCATAGCTGTTTTTCATGAGATCTCAGCATAAAGTATCAATGAGAATCAACGTTCCAAGGCCATCATAGTCATCATGGACTTTGAAAGATTATATTTCCTAACTTCAATTAAAAGAAATCGGCATTTCTCTCTAGTTCATCAATAATAAAAACATCCAAGATGTCTAATGGGACCACAACAATTTTTAGGTAGAGGGAAAGAAAACCACAACATCCCACTAATAGAGGTACATCTGAGCTAGTGACATTATCTATTAGCAACAATACGACAAAGGAAACTATGAAAATGGATGATCAGTATTCAGAAAAAATCAAAGTACAATCAAATTCGGAGCAGAAGAACTCAAAACTCTGGGAAAGCCACATCAAGACGTAAATGACAAAAAATTTCAGATGGAACCAGGGAGCGAAAATCAATCCCCATACACTCCCAATATTTAACACATAGGTCAAAAATACATATCCATTAATTCATGATCCATCTAAAAAAATGATTTCATAAAAATAACCTTCCATTATAAGGAATTTAAGGAAAATTCCCAACGAACAAAAAAAGAAATCAAAGACCATGATTCAATACGTCAAACTGATGAAATCAATGTTAGGGTATTTCTCTAAAGTTGAATCTATGATTTTTATGGTATTCATCGAACATCATTGTGAACATATGTTTTTTAATTTCAAGGTGTGTTTTATAAAAAATATCAAGATGGACATATTTTTGATGTGTTACTCATCATGTTCTTCTATCCATGAATTATCTTAATCAATCACATAATCCTCAATAATATAGAAATATCTATACAGAAGAGACTTTTTCATGTCATATTCCTCATAATCATCAATGATTGTGCTGACACTCCTTTCTGTCATATAGTCCAATGAATGGAAAAGACCATAATCACAAAGAGGGTCACCTTTTTAAGAATATAAAAAAATTTTACAAAAGCATGGGCTAGGAGCCCATTTCGAGTGAGGTGCACAAGTGACTTGCACTCCCATTTTATTTTTCACCCAACGCACAAGGTGTCTTATAAATAGCCCCTGTGGTCCCCCATTTTAGAGGATAGATTTTCCAAAAATTAAATTCAAGCACTGGTTTCTGTAGTCTTCAACTCAACTCTTCTGAAAACATTTGAGGTAACTTTTTTCCTAGAATGGAATACATTAAGGAGTAGAATAAGGCCTAGGTGTTTAGAATTCGTCAACAATTTCACGCCTAAGTGTTGAGTCCTCCTTAAAAATGGAAACACGTGTGTGTTGCCCTACCCTATCGATGAAACTTGCATGCCTCCATTTTGGAAACATCTTAGGAGAATACAAAAGGCTTGAGTTAAATCTCGCCCAAGTATTACCCTACAGATTCTTCATTTCCCAGGTGAACCCATGCTATGTAAGTACACTTCCGCGTCCAATAATTTCATTCCAAATGACTTACGTGACCTACACTTGCACGCCAAGTTCATTTGTGAGCCTCTCTCCCATTAACCTCTCCTCTTCAAGGTATTAGCCATCAAACCACTTTTTAAATCCATTTATGGCATGGTTACTTTGTTGGATTCCTAATCTGAAAGGAATTCTGTGAGAACCTCTCCCAAAACCTCATGACATACAAGCTTTATGTCACTATAATTAGAGGTTTTCCTCCATATAACTTCATTATTTACGATGAGAAAATCATTTCTATTTTGGGCATCCTCCTCCAGAGTAAGCTCTAAGTCCCCTTAACCTGGGCCTCCCTCTCAAGAGTAAGCCCCAGTCATAGTCTCTTTTTACATTGGGCATCCTCCTCAGGAGTAAGTCCCAATCTTAATTTCTTTTGATTTGTGCCTCCTTCTCAAGAATAATCCCCAATCATAAGTCTCTTTTAATTTGGGCCTCCTTATCAAGTGTAAGCCCCTGGTTAAAATAGAAAATCTCTATAATGCACAAATACCTTTATGGACTCTGCTCCTAGGATTCTTTCCTGAAGTAAGTCTTGGTCTTCATCTACATGGGCAATCATACATATGTAAGCTCCACATAATTTCTTTTGATTCCATCTTTCATGGAACAATCATTTGGTTTTCTGATACCGCTTTTTTCTCACATTGAGCATGACTCACAAAGATCTTAGAGTGTAAAAGTAATCAGTAAATCTCTTTTTTGGTCATTAACCAATCATAAGAATCATATTTGTTCACATGAACTACATAGAATTTGATCTCTTCCTTAAAAGTAGAGTACATAGCAGTACTTTTTAAGGATTAATCCCATCATTAATTAATTATTTTCCGTCCCATATGAAGTTAAACTATATAATTCTTATCGAACTACGTGGGTTCTGATTGTTTTTTTATGATGATACGTAGGTAGCCCATCTGCGGGTATGATCCCAACCCTGAAAAAATCCATGTCTTTCTGATTGAAAATAAATGTCAAATTCCCCACCAAGTGGAATTAAAACCAGTATGGTCATCATAAGGACCAGGAGATTTCTATATAATGTATTGAATGATACCATTGACTAAGAATCTCTAATATATTTGGATGATTCTACATCAATGAAGAACCTGAAATACATATAAAAGATTCTCTAAATCCAATTCATATCAATCATCAATTGCCAAATCTAAAGGAAAACTCGTTTTCATGCATGTTGAATTTATAAGGATTCATGAACATAACATAAATCTATAAGAGGGTCCTAGAGTAGGAAATAATTCCCCCTAAAAAGGTGTGATGAGGTAGACCTCCCATCCTCTCGAATAATGAAAATTCGTAAGCCTTATCAGTCCACAACAAATGAGAACCTACCTTTAAAACATAGGTCCAAATTGATATAGAATCATTGGGTGTTTCCGATTCTATGAATAAACCCATTAGAAAACGATTGGAATGTTTGAACCATAAACAAACAAAGTCATCCTCATTTCCAGATGAAACAAAAAATGTTGAACCCGAAATTGAACCTTAACCAAGTTAACTGATGTTTTACTTATTTGATAGGCCCCTATTGAACTCAATATGAGGAACAAAAAAGTAATAAAAAACATATGTGATTATCTAAAAGATGTAGTCTAGATAGAATTATCTTGATTATGTCTGCTATATCAAACAGGCACTCTTTTCCAAGATCACTCTGTAATACAAAATGTCTTCTTTAAGGTTCAAACCTATGAATGCCTTGGCCACTGCTCCAGTTAGATCCTCTTCTACTCTGAGGACGACATCACGTACTCAGTATCTTCAACGTAGGGTCTCAAGTGCTTCATTGATGGAATAACGTCAACATGGTACCATCCCGACATGGGAGGCCGCTTCACAAGCCCCCCAAGTTAATAACCCACCCAGGTTGTCCGGACAGCGATGACCAGTGATCAAGAAGCAGGTGGTGCTAACCACCATCTCTAACCATTTTGGGTCTTTATCCCTAAAATGAAATAACCAGTACTTCCCATATTACAGGGAGGTGGATCAATAGGTCACTCAAAGACATGGTTCAATAAGACAAGAGTCTTTCCTGAGGACTCCCACCAACAATCGCAGCCATACTCGTGCGGTAATGCACCCTCAACATGATGGGGGTATCGCCTCTAGGCGTTCGGATTAGGTTCCTCAAACCCAAGCCTGCAAGACGAACCGTCATAGGAAAAATTTGGCCAATAGGGATCGGGTTCTTACCTATGCCCCCTCGGGTGAAGTCCATCAACCTAACTTGATGGAAAACAACGAGCTGGCATATACACCTGTTCGTCCTAATTTTATTACCCAGCAAAATAATCTGGTAGTAACACACCAATCCCACTAGGAAATTCCGACAGAGTACTATAGGCAGACACATACACCTGTTATAAATCATCAACCAGTCAGTAGGCTCGTCTGACTACATCCAAGGAAGCCCTCCAACCAAATGTGGTGACCACCTGTAAACAAGCACATACACCTGCTTACACTCATCAATTCTTCCAGTAGTCTCGTCTGCCAGTATTGAAGGAAATTCGTCAATAAAATTTTGTGTAGAAAAATTAGCGGGCACATACACCTAGAATTAATCAAGATAACCAATAGTCTTGTTTGGTAGCACACGGAGATGTCAATTGGAATGCTCTAATGAGAAACAGGAGGCAGACACAGCTTTTTTCCCCCACACTTGAGTACTGTCAGAATTCACTGATAGAAAAAGGAGGATAGGAGCAGGAACTCACACCTACTCCAAAAATGGAATGGATGTATATTCATGTTCGAGAAGCTGAAGTCACCAAGCACATTCTAAAAATTGTGAAAAAGCAGAAGCAAATACCTACCCATATTCTTGATACCTGTTAGAGTATTATAACAACTTCAGTGACATCACATGGAAAGAAATATAAATCTATCCCTATCAGTGGAGTGACTCATCAACATGTCACTCCAAAGGAGATAAACTCCTATGTTCCAGTCCAGGAGGGTCCTGTGGAATACTCCCCCTTGGCATATGGACAATCAAGTCGGGCACATACAACTAATTTAAATGAAGATAGTCATCCTACCTAAACATTTCTCTTGAGTAGGAACATACACCTGTCCATAATAACCCCTTTCACCAACAAGTGGTTTCCATAGTGAGTAAGAAGGCATCCAAGAAAAAGACTCATCCATCACAGTTAAAAAATAAAGAGCCAATCTAAAATAAAGCCTTTCTCAATGTTGTAGTTCTAGTAGCCCCCATATAATTAAATGTTGCAACTCAAGAATATAATCTCTCATTTTGAAATTCGGAAAATAACAACAATATTTCTGTAGGTCTTCATCAGACACTTCCTCATGAAGGCTTTCTTCATAACCATTCAGTCTATCTCAAAGCTTCATCTTCATATGAGAGCCACGATAACCCTCTACATGGCCAGAAGACTAAGGAGAAAAATATTTTATCTTTTATTGTAACCCACCATGGTGGTTCTCCCCATGATGATGAATTTAGCTATGAAAGTCCTCTACGCAGTAGTAATTAACATTTCCTGAAAAATTCTTCAATGGACAATACAGAAATCCCTCTTATCTTGAGGAACTTTCAAATGCGAAGCCATTCCTGTCTAATGCCTTACCACTAGGAGGTGAAATACTTTCTCAATCAGAAGATAACCCAGGGTGCAGGTTATTATCTGAACCACCCATGGGTTATTCATCTTCTAATTTGACAAATTAATTCTCTACTACTCTTTTTGAATCTGATGAAGCAACAAAGAAGCACCGACATTGGTCCATTAAGGTAGAATCATCATCATCAAATGACAATGTGGGGGTTCTGAATATGAGAAAACAATTGGTGAAAGGGGAAATAACAGTCATTTTTTGGACTTTGGATAACACTCAGTATGATATTCCAGATACATTGACAGAAGATTATATTCAAGATATTCGTCTCAACAACGGAAAAATCTTTGTCACTTAAAAGAGAAAATATTACTTTATGATGGATATCAAAATCATGTTAAGGTAATATAATGGTTTCAATTCCATATCGACTTGGCATATCTCTCAGTTTCCCGACATCCAATGGTTGAAAATCAGCAGAGATACCTCCATCATACTTGCCTTGACGCATAAAAAAGTTTGCGACAGTTAATTACTAATGCACAATATGGTATTCATATCAGTGGATGGGGTGTTCAGGGATCATTACATGTCACTGTGCTCTCCAGTCAATAAAGCCCACCAACAGTGGTCTCATGAAATGTTATTTCCCATGGATGGCCACAGATGTCTAGTTTTCTGTGTAATCAAATGCATGCTCAAGAACAGGCCCCAACTAGTTCTTCATAATGTTATGTATATAAAGACCAAGTTGTCTAATTACACTTGCATCATTAAAATGAGAATATTGAACAGGCTTATCATTTAGAGCATGCGCATCATCAGGTGATAGAGGTTTCAGAAATAATCCAAGGGTCATCTGAGCCAGGTGATTTGAGTGGATGTAGGATGATGCATCCGGATAATTTCTGGACTAAAATCTGCAAAATCATGAGCACATTTATGAAAGTTTCATATGTAGCAGCTCAAGAGACACCTCAGCTTCCTAGGCTGGGACTCTTTTAATCCAACCCTCAGGATCAACAAACAGGATTCGAGGAGTTGAGCATGAAAAATAGGAACACCCCCAATCCACTGGATTGGGGACTTTTTCAAATTCTCAATCACTTCCTCACCAAAAGTTAGCCTTCTTTCGATTAGGAATGAATCCAAAAGAGGAACGTAGAGCCAAATTATCAGGAAATTCCTTCAAAATTATAGTAAATAAAGATGTTCCTGAAGGATCAACGAAACAAAGGGAAATGTCTTAAAAATGACATGGAATAAGACAGTTTTGTAAAAATTCTGAAAAAAGGGCTGCAATGTGTTATGCATCGATAAATGTCATCAATACCATTGTCACTAATCCCAAATAACATGAGGCTCACTCAAAGGAGTAATATAAAAGAGTTCATGTTCAAGAGTCCATATACACAAAAACAAATGAAGGGCAGTGTGTACCATCAACTAGAGGATTTCCTAAAGGAAAGACATTCTTTCGGATAATACCCTTCCATACTCTAGAAAGGAACATGCTAAGAAAAAGGGTAAAAGTCTAGTTACATCCCACCCTAACTGTGGTGAAGGACAATCACTCTCATTAGAAGAAAGTTTCACACAACAAGAAGAAGAAATGAATGAGTTAAGGAGGTTAAATTCAGAACTACTTCAAAGTAGTCTGCCTCCTAAGCATGCTGCAGTTAATCAATAGAGGGAATTTGTTGCAGCTATTGGGATAGATCAAGAATATCCCCCCTTTACAAGTACACCTTCACAGGTCCAATCCTATGGGTCATACGTGACAACATCTGTCAATACTACCATCAGTGTAAGTACTAGTCGCCACACCCGTCCAAACTCTAGTTATTTCACCTTCTTAGGATCAAGATCAACCAGATATTTCTCAAGCATTAATAACTACCATTGAGTCATTACCAGCTCGATTGGAAGCAATGGAAGGACGACTTCTACCATTTCAACCAGAAAAGAGAGCTTACCCTAAATGGATGATGCAATTCCTCCCCCATCAAAGTATTTGAATACCACATTCCCATTTTTTAATGGTTCAAGAGATCCAGAAAAACACTTAACAAATTTTGTTTCTCATTGTGATCCTATGATGGGAACTCCTCAAAAACAAGAATCAGTTAATATTTGTTGTTTTTGAAGTCAATAAAAGGAATTTCTTTTGTCTGGTATACAAATTTTCAATCTCTATTAATTACTAGGTGGTATGATATCTGTCAAAAATTCGTTCTTCAATTTAGCTCAACATTACAAAATTTGAAATTTCTTATCTTACCAATTGTTAAAAAAGGGAAAATGAATGAATTTCAGATTTCATTGCTCAATGGAAGGGATTAACATATTCCATATGTTTAGAACTCCCTCAAGAAGAGTTGTTTCCAATCTGTGTGGCAATTCTGCGTGATGAATTGCGCACACCATTGATCCCTGTGAAATACACATGAGGGTTTCAAGACTTTACATCAATCACTCAGCAGATAGAAGACTCTCTAATAGATACTAGGGATAAAACTCATGTAATCCGATCACCTCCAGGATGGAGAATATGGAATTCAGAGACTGATACAATTACACTTAAACAAGAACATGTACCTACTTCTACTTCAAAACCTTCATCATATCGAATGGATACACCTCCCGAGCGTCAACAACAACGGTCGCCTCGTCAATATGATCAAAGAGATAAAAGGAGGAAATAGCTTGAGGATTTGGAGAACAAAGTTTATTCTTTCTTGAATGAAAAGTTCTTGGTTACTTCATCTCAGCTCTGGAAAACAATCTAGTTCAGTTTCCAAGGCCCAAAAGGATGAACAAGGAAGGAGATGAAGAGCTCCCCAACAAATTCCAATTTCATCAGATGTTGGGGCATCCAATTCACGAGTGTTTTATCTTCAAAGACCTCCTGCAAAAGATGGTGGACTCTAGAAAAGGAAAAAGGAAAGGTTCTCTAGCCCAGTTTGCATGTGTTACTACTATTGATCCAGAGGAATAATGTGAGTGGCACAAAGTCATAAGTAAAAATACATAGAAATATGATAATTGGATGGTCATTAAATTGATAAACCAAACTCATGAAATTTTACAAACAAAATTGAATCAACTAATTGTGTCTGCTGTTATTCCTTCCATAACATAACCTCCTTCATCATAAGGAAAATACTAAAAGAAGTAGCATAATTTGATGAAAGAATAGCAGTCGAAAGAAGACAAGCTCGTGTCAAACACTAAGTTGTCTTTGAATCTCACAGATTTTATGCCATCTGCTTCAAAACCACGGGCACTACCCCACCGAATGGCACATCCTAAACTGGTTTATCAGGTAGAATCATCATCGTATGAAAAATTAATCTCTGGTTTTGGTAACATGATTCATTCAACAGATCTGTATGCCAATGATAGTTAGGATCATGATGAGCCTATGTTCCTTGTATCTAACAAAGAAATTAGAGGAAGAGATAGTGGTCTGTGATAAATAGGAAGACATGGGTATTCCATAAGCCTCTATATCAATCCTACCCCTGCTAGAATAGTATATGCGGCAAAAACTCATGGAAAATCCCTTCAACGGGCTCAACAGGAACATGAAAGTTCATCCACAAATGGAAGATTCAGTCCTGACATAGTTATTTTGGAGGACCGGTTAGAGGTTACACCTTCTTCTTCTCAAAAAATAGATAGACCTAGTCGGTCTAATCTACTGAAGCCAAGAGTGTTTCCACTTCTTACCCTGATACGGGATGCATCAACTGCCGAAGCATCAACTTCGAAGGAACCTACAAAACCACATTTTCATGCTGCGAAACGCAGACCATTGGAGAAAAAGTATGATGTCATGAAACATTTGTCCCAAGTACCTTCCATGTTATCAATTCCAGATGCCTTGAATCTATCAAAATATCTTCAGGAGGCGCTTATTGAGGCTTTGTCAAGTCCTCATGAATTCAAAACTGAAATTGTTGCGGCTGAGGTCTACCATATAGAGAATGATCCTAATGAATTCCATGCAGTGATATATTTTAAAGATAAAGATGAAGATGATGGTGTACATGGACATATCAGACCTTTGTATCTATTTTTAAAAGTCAATGACATAGGCATTCGATGAGCTTTCATTGATAATGGCTCAAGAGTCAACCTCATTCCTCTTCGTACACTTCGTCGATTGGGATGCACCAAATTGGATTTATCTCCATATACATTGATGTTATAAGGATATGATAAGAATGAAAAAGAACCTTTGGGTGAGATTACACTCAAAATTCAGTTTGGAGACCTTATGTCTAATTTAGATTTCTTGGTTGTTTTTCAGGACACATCCTTCAACATTTTTCTTATAAGACCTTGGCAACATCAACATGTGGACGTACCTTCATCATAACACCAGTTTCTGAAATATTGTTTCAATGGTCAAATTGGGACATTTTATGGTGACAAGGCCCCATTAAAAACGTGTGAATCTCAATACATTGAGGAATAATTTCATCCTATGGTGGAAAAGATAAAATCCACGGCAAAGAAGGTCCCCAAAATTAATGATCAAAATAGTTTGGAAAAGATTCCAGTAAACCCATTGATATATGTGAGTACAGATTATGTGTTTCCTTTTAGTCAAATTGACAGGATAGACCTAAATCCAAACACTCTTATAAAAACTTCCATAATGTCAATTACAGAAATCATCCAAGAAAACCTGAGAGAAAATGTTGATTGGCCAAGCAGTGCTGAAAGCTTAAATGCAGATGTATTCATTTCATCCATTCAAATCCATCAATTCTATACTTCATCAACCAGGTCAGAAGAAGTAACAGCAATACCATAGGAAAACAATGATGTCGATTCCCAATCCTTCATCTCCTCTATATCACCCCAAGAAGACCCTTCATCATCAATAGGCTCAGAAATGGAAGCCTCTTCATCAAGATGTACAAATTTTATCATCTCCCCTGACAATAGAAATTCTTCATCATTATCTGCTAAGCATGTTCAAACAGAAGAAGTAACACATATTAAAGAATAATTGGGAGATCTCAAGGATTCTCCACTAGCATTTGAAGAGGGTATCTCTACCACTGTAGATGAACACAGAGAAATAAATTTTTGTAAAAAAGAAGATCCACTCCCAACTTTAATTAGTGTATCCATGACACTTGAAGAGAAAGAAATGTATACTTCATTTCTAATGAAAAATCAAGATGTATTTTCATGGAATTATACACAAATGCTAGTTCTTTATCCTGGTGTTTCTACTCATCATTTGGGTTTTCCAGAAGAACATCGAGAATGCAAGCAAGAAGAAAGAAGAACACACCCAACTTATTCCTCCAATATTGAAGTTGATATTGATAAGCTTATCAAAGCTAAATTCAGTATAGAATTTCAATATCCCAAATGGCTGGCTAATATTATCCTTGTGAAAAATAATAATGGACAAATTAGAGTTTTCATTGACTTTAGAGATCTTAATCGGCATTGTCCCAAAGATGATTTTCTAGTTCCAATAATAGAACACATTATTGATGAAAAAGCTGGCTACGATGCCCTATCCTTCATGGATGGTTACTCTGGGTACAATAAAATACACATGGCTCCAGAATATGAGGAGTCTATAGCCTTCAGAGATCCTCATGGAGTGTTTTTCTATTGGGTAATGCCCTTTGTCATAAAGAATGCAGGTGCAACGTATCAACGTGCCATGCACCATATCTTCAACCATTTTTTTAGGAAAATTTGTTGAATGTTATGTGGATGATTTGGTGGTTAAATCCAGACAAGGTGCTGATCAATTGGCTGATCTGGAAATATTATTCAACAAACTTTTACAACACAATTTGATGATGAACCCCTTGAAATGTGATTTCAGGGTAACGTCAGAAAATTTCTCATCTTTTTTGTATGCCATCATGGTATCGAAGTTGATAATGAGAAGAAAAAATCAATCCAAGACATGTAATTTCTAAGAAATTTGAAGTAATTACGAGGACATCAAGTACACTTGGCCTATATTTGGCATTTCATTTCCAATTCCGCAGTTGAGTGTTTACCCTTCACCTGATTAATGATGAAGGGAGTCACCTACCAGTGGACTGAGGAATGTTAATAAGCATTAGATATCCTCAAGAAATATCTCTTGATTACACCAGTATTAATTCCACCTGTTGATGGAAGACCACTTATTCTCTATGTGACAGTTTTAGAGAGATCCATGGGTGCCTTCCTTGCCCAAAAGAATGATATAGGGAATCAAATTAGCCTTTACTGTCTCAGTCAGACTATGCTTGAGGTAGAAACTCGATATATAAATATTGAAAAGTGTTGTATAGCATTAATATTTCATATTCAGAAATTTAGACACTACCTGCAACATAATGAGGTCCAATTAGTATCTCATAATAACCCGCTCAAATTTATCCTTCATCGTCCAATGCTTAGAGGATGTCTGGAAAGGTGGGCAGTTATTTTGCCGCAATTTGATATCCAATATGTGTCTCAAAAGGAAATCAAAGGCCAAGCACTGGATGATTTCCTTGCTGAACACCCATCTGTAGAAGATACATCTTTAAATATTGAACTTCCTAATGAGGAAGTCTTCTCTATTCAAGATAAAACTCAAACATGTGAAATGTATGTTGACGGTCCCTCCAGAAGTCCAATAGAGAAGAAAATGGAAGATCCAAAATTCAACAATGTTGGGTTAGGAATCGTTCATATTTCCATTGAAAAGGTAGTGATACCCTATTCCTTCTTATTTTCGGAAGGCGGTACAAACAATGAAGTAGAATATCAAGCTCCCATCATAGGCTTGGAATTGGCGATTCAGGAACAGGTGAATCACTTGATGGTAAAAGGTTATTCAAATTTAGAAATCAAACAAATAAATGTGGATTATGCCATCAAAAAGGAAGAGTTATCCCCTTTTGTGATTATGTAAAAATTTTAATGGCATAATTTACCTCGGAACTGACATTTTCTTATGTCCCGCGATCAAAAAATGCCCAAGCTGATGCACTGACTAATGTAGCCACAGCCCTGATAGATCCAAATCGGGACAAACAAATTATCAGTATTGCCCACCATCATATAGTTTTAACTTTTGTTCAAATCAGAATAGAGCAAATCAATGAAATCAGCCCCATTTCAGAACCATATGGTCAAACCACAGGATGGATGACACCTATAAGGGTATACCTTCAGAATGGAACACTCCCACCTGATGGAGCTGGGAAAGAATAATTTTGGCGATGTGTGGTCAATTTTACTCTTTATGATATCCCAGATCACCAGATAATTCTCTACAAGAGAGGTTTTGATGGAATTATCTTCAGATGTATTGATGGCGAAGATACAATGGATGTCATGAATGAAGTACATGGAGGAGTTTGTGGTGCCCACCAGTCTGGACATAGACATTATGGACAAATTTGAAGTCTTGGATACTTCTGGCCTCCAATGATGCAAGATTCTTTTCATTTCAATAAGAAGTGTCGTTGATTCCATGTATGTGACAACTTCATTCATTATCCCCTAGAGTTTCTTCATACGGCCAAATACTCCTCTTCGTTTTCTATATAGGGAATAGATGCAGTGGGACCTTATCCTCCGGCTATAGCTATGTAGTTTAAGTATATTTTTACTAACACTGACTTCTTTTCCAAATGGGTAGAGGATATACCTCTCAAAGAAGTTAGTGCTAAAAGCATATTTAGCTTTGTCAAGTCCAATATCATTACCATATTTTGTGTTCCTCAAACCATATTGACGGATAATGGGACCATCTTCTGTTCATCCATGGTAAGAAAATTGTATCAAGAATATAGTATCAGATCCAACCATTCATCTCGGTATCATGCAGTGGCCAATGGTCAAGTAGAGGCTTTCAATACAACTCTTTAAAACATACTTCTAAAGATGGTGGATAAAGATAAGAAGTCATGGCCTGATAAACTTTTTCATTCTCCATGGGCTTATCGGACGATCACCCACACTACTACACACTCAACTCCTTATTGAATAGTATATGGAACAGAAGCATTCATTCCTATTGAAGTCCAACTACCTTTGCTTAGAGTCACCATTTGTGATCAGTTATTTACATATGAACAATATCCAAATAGATTGGATGAATTGGTAAGAATAGATAAAACATATTGTGCACACTTAACCATTTAGAAATCTATCATAATTGAATAGCATGAACTTTCAATAATAATTTTGGTCTTCATTCATTCATTCAATGAGAATTGTTATTGGTCCTCATAACCCCAATGATTCTGGGAAAGAAGCCTCCAAATCATGAGCCAATGAGGGAAGGACCTTACTTAATACAATGGGTCTACTCTAATAGAGATTATTCTTTAATCTCAATGGATGGAGAACTCATTACAACTCCAACCAATGCAAGATTCTTGAAGAAGTATTTTGTGTAACACAAATACACCTGTTGTCCTTGATATTGGACATTAAACTAAATAGCCCCCTCTATCATCCAACAAGACATTAAAATGTGTCCCTCTATCATCAAACGCTATGTTATACTAGGCCTCGTACGACCTATAGGATGTTAAACTGCCAAGCACCCCATGTCTATGACACATGACATTAAACTGTGATCACTGCATGCACAATTGTCTTTTAAAATCCATTTCCATTAGTGCCCTAGGTAGCTAACCATGCATAAGCCCCACACCTTCCATTGTGGTCACATCTTTCGTGAAATGATCATCAGGTCTGTTGATGCATCTTGTTTACCACCCCAAGCATGACTCACGTGATCTTAGAGAAAGCTTTGAACATTACGTCTTCTCTGGTCCACTAACCACGCTTAAGTACCAACATCATCTTCAGGTTTTTGTCCTCAAGTACACCCAGATCATTGAATCCCTCTCAATTGAAATACATGGACTTTGATCCTTGCCTCCTAGGCTGGGTACGTAGGCAACCTTCTGAGGTTCAAGCCCGAAACCACATTCTTCACATCGATTCACCTCCATCCCATACGTTGTTGGTTCGTGAATCCCCCATCAACCAATTTATTCATATCGATTCACATTCTCCCTACATGAAGTTAAACTATGTACATCACATCTTCCTAGATATATGACGTTAAACGATAAAATCCCACATTTTCCTTGCAGCAAGACATTAATCCACAAAGTACTGGTCCATGCATGTGACCTTAAACTATTTGCACTTTTTTCTTGAATTACAATAAACTGAAACAATCCCATATACCCTCACTCGATAGAAATCATCATTGACATGGTCTCCAACCATGTCATATTTCAAGAACTATGTATGGCTTGATTCTCATCATTATGAGATACATAGTGACCCCCAAGTCATTAATCATGGGTCTAGCCATAATTGCAATAAATTCCTCTTTACCCCTCATATGTAAGAACAAAATCTGTACATAGGGTATTTCAAGAATTACGTTCAGCTTGATTCCCATCCTCATG
Source organism: Viscum album (assembly GCA_963277665.1). Classification (NCBI taxonomy): domain Eukaryota; kingdom Viridiplantae; phylum Streptophyta; class Magnoliopsida; order Santalales; family Viscaceae; genus Viscum; species Viscum album. Next base: position 878,384,871 of record OY728129.1, on the reverse strand, counting down.
GGATACGTTGGAACGCTCGAGCATTCCTTAAGTCCAGCCATGTGCTTTTGGGGCTAACCCCAAACTCAACTTTCGGTCCCTGGGCTAGAAAGTCCCCCTGGGAGAATGTGGTGTGATATTGAACACCCTGGTCTTTATCCACATGAGGTTTATATCAATTGAATAATGTGTCTATCTCACTATGGTCCAAGTTATATGACCCTAAACTATGATCTTCCATGATCTCATCCTACATAATGTTAAACTATACTTTAAGAACTATGTGTGGCTAGATTCTCGTCCTAATGAGATACATAGTGACATCCATAATCTCAATTCAGGACCTGGCCGCAAGATTATACAAATAATATTCACGGTCTCCATAACCCTTTTCTTGAATTCTGGTTACAAAATGCCTAATACCTAAGAGTTATTTTTCCTGACAATACATCATGTTTCCTTAGGTGGCCTTGCATAAGTTATCTAAATAATGGACCTATTAGCCAAATTATTATACTATTTGACAATGCAGTTTATACCCTAGTTGGACCTGCATAATTCAACCTCCATAATGGGTTTTTTCATGTAATGGTAACTTCATTATTAGGAGAATCTTCTTTTGTCCCTATTTATCTTAACATCGATATGTAGGGATCTGCCAAAAAATGTCATCCTTAATATATTTTCCAAACTCTTTTTTCATGATCTTAAAGTATTCATGTCAATGGTTTACATTTTCCTCCTTCTCCATATGTTTATATAAATATGAAATAACATTGGATCACTTGACCATATGTCTTATAATGTTTCAATCTCCGGTTTTAGTAATATGATTTAAAACCACATATAGATTTTTCTATGTTTGGGCTAGACCTTCATTGAATTCACATTTCTCCAAGTCTATGACAATTCTGATTAGAAATATCCTCTCTGTATTCAAGTACCATTCTTTATAAATCTGACTCTATGCTTTGAAAAATTTGAATTTCCATAAAACATTCTTTGTCTTTTAGAAATATGAAGTAAAAATTTTTAGTGTTCTTTTGCCTAAATATGCAGCATGATCCCTTAGGTGGCCTTGCATAAGTTTTGTAAAAAATGGACCTGTCATCCAAAAGATACTATTATTTGAATATGCATCTTATGCCCCAATTGGCCCTGCATAATTCAGACCCCATAATGAGGTTTTCATGTAGTGGTAACTTCATTCTTAGATAAGACTTCCTCTAATGCGTTTTTTCTCTTTTCCAATGTCATACCTCATTTTCAAAATTTCTCAGGTCATAGTTTAAAATTTTCCCCCTCCATACATGAATATGGTAATATGTTTCCAAAACAAATTATTAATAATTGAGTCAATATCATCTATTCAGTCAAATATATTTGACCTTAAATATTAGCATTTTCATATTCGAACATGCATGAATTTAAACTGCCAATAACAAAAGACATGGGAAACTGTAAAGGGTAATATGAACAAAATTCAAGTCCTAGCTCGCTAAAAGTACATTTTTTATGATTTTGGAAATATTGAGAAATTAATAGATTTAAATTTTGTGGAGGTTTTTTATATAACCCTAGTAAAAATCAAACTATGTTTACTATTCCCATTGGCTTAGGTAAAATAAGAGAAATTATTAGGAAAACTATGGAACAGATGATTAAAGATGAATTGTTTTTTATTGATGAAAATAATTAGAAGAACATCTACAGACTGGAGTCTCTTCTCTTTTTTCTGAAATTACAATAGAATTTCAACATGATTTCTCATCTGTTTCATAGCTTCTCGAGCTTCATCAACAGCCACTTGATGTTCATTTACTCAACCAGCTTTACTATCTTCAGCTCGACGAAGTGCTTTTGGGCATCTGTGATGGATTTTATACCATCCGCTTGGACTTCTTCTAAGTAATTATGAAGCTAGTCAAGCTCCCCAGTAACATCATGTAGCTCTTTGTGAAGGTGAAACTGTTGGAAAATATTATCCTTGATCTTCTACTTCAGTTCCATCATCTTTGTATCTTGATCTTCCTTTGCTCAGAACACTCCTGCCTGAAATTCACTGATATTGGTCATCAATCTAGCTTTGATCTGGTCTTCATGACACCTTTTCTCTTGCTCCCTCCTTCGAATGACTTGTTTTACTGTGACATGGATTTCTTGATATCCAAAACAGCCATGTCCCAGAATGATGAACATGGATGATAGTCTTGGAATTATCGAAGGAATCACTTCAAGAGGCATCTCATATTTTATCTTCCATATATTTTTCCATGACTTGCGATGTGAGAATTGGAGCACCTTCTTCACCTCTGGGGCTAATTTGGCATCGCTATCACAAGGAGGAAAGTAGTCTAGGATTAATGCACTAAAGGAAGTGCCATGTTCTGCTCCTTCCCTAACCATGGTTGCTTCACCTTATACTACTGTTTGGGCTAAGGATGAGGCTTCACCTCCAGATCTCTCCATTGATGTTTACAGCCCTGTTTGGTCAATTGAAAGTATGGTTAGTTTCAAAGGACAGTAAAAGTTGATTGATTGTCTTGCAGGTTATGTAAGCCACAAATATCATTATCTTTTACCTAACAGTATATCTTCAACTTGTGAAGACTCTTCCCCATCTATCCTAGCTTCAACAGAATTTTTAGGATGTGTTTCAAGAGGGTCTGTCATCTGAAGTTCCTACCTGATCCAATTTTTTACAATAACAAGTTTGACATAAATGTCTACACCACATTCAATCATTATTGGTTTAGAAGTTTCATCACATGGAAAAATACATTTTTTTAACCAAACATGATTAGAAGAGTAATCATGAGAATATTAAGAGTAAAAATGATGAAAATCATGTCCAATTGATTCTATAACTGGATATCCAAAATCGTCTAAATCAAGTGGTAATTTAAAATGTTTTAAAATTAAATCAAAGGACATGCTAAGATTAATCCAATGATATCCTAGATCCCAGGTTAGTCTCACAAGTGGGAGCACTTGGTTTGACTTCTTTGTAACTTTCATCTACCAATCTCTGACCCCGAATAGCTTCTCCAAAGAAAAATTTGGGGTCATCTTCGGTGGTTTCCCAATGTTCTAGTTCATGTGTTTACCCAAAAACATCACAAAATTGAAGTCAGTTTTTGTCTCATTTGAGGTTCTATGAAGTATTTTTAATTTACCAAAAGCCGCTTCTCTCTTTGCATCAGAAATATGAGCGGTGATGGGAAAAGATGTCAGCTCATCTACTCTCAGTATTTCTTTAGGAACAGTCATTTCAAGAGGAACAAGTGGTTATTCTACAGCACACTCTGTTGTACTCTAAGGATGGTTAGTCCTTTCCCTTAAAGGAGGAACTAAATAATCCATTTCAATCCCGATAAGTTTGAGATCTTTTTCATAAGTTAAAATTCATGACTACCCGAAAGGCATACCACTACTAATAAAGCATTTGACTGTGGTCTTATATATTTGATGCCTTTTATTTATGGCCCTTTTGGGTGGACTGGATTCATCATCTATGAAAACAGGTATCAGAGATAATAACTCCCTTTCTAGCTCCTCATCTATGACTTTGGGGCCTGGAGATACTTCGCCCTGCTCACAAGGTGATTCTGTGGCTCCATGATCAGTGACACCATGGCTATACTGCGGTGAAGGGATGTTATTTGTTATTTCCTTTACAAGCTGTAGGATGAAGAAGAATATTTCCTTGAATAAAAAAGATTGGACTAAATTCAAATTGAAAAGAAAATAGAAATATATGAAAAAATGAAACTTAAATCTCCAGGTTCCACGTAATCACACAACTCTGTCTAATGAAGGACTAATCCCCTCAGTGGTACCATGGTCCATCATTTCCTTCACCCCCTTGATGGCAGTAACTGAGTCATCAGTGTCATATATAATTATTTCATGTTCTTTGATGAATTCCCACACTTCATTGGGGTTTTCCTCAAAACGGATGTTAGAGGAATCCCGGTGATTCCCCACTCCAGGGATACACAACCCTTCATATAAGCTTATCCAGACATTTTAAGCATCAAAATATAAACTCTACCATGTCTGGATAGCCTCTGGTCGTAAATATTAAAAATGTGCACCTGAAGGCCGCGATGAGGGTCATAAAATCTAGGACTTCAACTTCTTCCTAGCTTTTTCAATCAAAGATAAAGGATAAGAAAATGAAACTTTTTTCTCTTTAAAATAATGCAGACTAAATTCCCTCAATGATGTCACTCACTAGGAGTTGATGGAGTAGGTATCTTGACTCTGGAAGGCAGATTATATCCGGCACAATGCCGCATTGATGCATTTTGAGCCCCACCATCCCCATCCAGAGAATCCGATGAATCAGCTCCGAGTGAGGAAGATTCACCTTCCAAATGAAGAGATTCTTTCCTAGTGGTTCTCTTATTTATCCCCACCTAAGGGACTGGCTGATTCAGTACTCCTTCTGGGTATGATTCTACCCAGCTCTATGCATACCATGTAGTAAATCATCTTTCCACTTCAACAGTTGGTAGATCAGATACTTCCCCAGTCTTCTCTATATATGTCATTAACCTTAGTTGACGAGAAACCATCAGATGTTGCTCTAACCTGACATGCACTGGAGGGGATACGGTAATTTTCTGCATACATTTGCATTGACATGCGAATATGTATAGAGCTAGGCCTCCCATATAATTTATCCATCCATCCTTTTGTCCAATGTACCATCTCTACATGCCAGAATATATGCCCTTAACTCGAGGCTGGCTATTCCATCATCAAAAATTCTCCATGTTGACATATTTACATAAGGAAAGAAGTGAACCTCCATGAACATGCTCAGCCTTATTTTAATTTCATAAGCATTGACGGATAAGGGAGAAATCCCAAAAAAGGCCTGAACAGACGGCCCGAATGAACTTTGAGGAACATGTACCCCACTTTGTACATCATATGTAAAGAAGTGGGTGGTGAGACATCCCCATAAAACATGGAATGGTCCCACAATTCCTAGAGGAGACTTCCCCATTAAACATGAAGTATCATTCTATGAATCTTTTCCAAAACTAGGGTGTCTAACCCAGCCATCTTCTTTTCAGCCAGCTTGGATGCAACGGCAAAGGTCCCCAACCTCACACCTTCTTTCGAATATCGAATAAGTAAAAGGTAAAAACTGATCCACAAGGCCAAAAAGCCTGCTAGATGGGTCTTTTCTAGAATTTTCTTGTTCACTTCATACCCCCACCTATCAAACTCTCATACTTCCAGCGTTTGCCAAAATTTTCCCGGAGCACCCGTCTTTGCTTCTATATGGTAACTTGTAGGATGAGTGCAAGAAGGTCCCTCCTCTCTCTTCCTAATCATAAACATGTCTATCCACTCCTCTGTATGGATATCTTTTCTAGAGTTGTTTTTCGTGGTGGTGGTATTCATAAGCTTTAAGAAAATTTTCATTAACTCTCGATCCAAAGTCTGAGTCTTCTCCGAATCATTCCAGGTCACCTTGGGGGGATGAATTCATCATACAAATCTCCTAAAAATGGATCCCCTTAAATATTGTAGATATCCCACAAACGTATTATTACTTCTCCATGAGTCACATGGAAAGAATTCGTTTTTGGGATCCAATGGCTAATTAACTCGGGCATGAAATTTTCATTCCTATAGACATATGTATGCCCATCACAAACAACTTCATATATAGAATCTCCATTTAGATCATTGAAAAACTCTACACAGGTTTGTCACACCCAATATTCCCACATTCAAGTCACCTTCACACCTCCCCCAGGATGGAAATCCCAACTCTTCTCCCATCCCTTAGATTGGTCCATCTGGGAATTTCAGAAAATAGAGGGATAGCAATGCGGCTGCAGCTCAGGCAGGTGAGGAATCAGATCTAGAGAACATGGGCTATGATGAATTATGTATGCCTTCTCCATTTTCCCATCATGGAAAAATGAACGTTCAACTAAGACAATTGCGGAAGAGATGTTAGTGTAGCTCTGAAACTAAGAATGATGGATATAATACTTTTCCTCTAGAATGTTGACTCTTTGCAGATAACCATGGACTTATAAAGGAAAGTAAATGCTCTGTGGGAAATTGGAATGATATTTCTACAAGTACATATACAAATATGGTAGAGTGCTATCAGAGATAATATAATAGTCATGGATGATGATGTTCATTGTGTCATCTATTACCTTGGTGGCCAACTCATCAGCTAATCCAATTCATCTGGGAACCATTTAATCTTCACAAAGATCAAACAATAAACTTTTATGTAAGACATTATTGTGAAATTTTGATGAAGGAAATCAAAAAAATGTCAAAGTAATTATGGTGCGCAAGTCCCAACTTGGTGCTCACGTTGAACCGGTCGCGCATGTTTTTCCACCCCAGTTATGGCGTGCATTCAAATACCTTCTGTAGAACCACGACAAAATCCATAAGAGAGATTCTCTGAAGAATGAAGCTCATGTGTGATGAGAGATCAAGTTTCTGGAAGCCGAGTGAGTTTGTGAAAGAGTGAGACTGTATATATAGGTGAACCAGAAAACTTGTATTCCATACCTGCGTGCCCCATCATCTGTGCGCCAAACTTGTGCACTACATACCCTTGATTTCTCCAGATTTACCTCAGATCCTGATCCTCTTTCCTTTTCATATCCATCTCTGAGGGAGGACTTTTGTGGACACTCTATTCCATCACAAAGTCCAACTAATGGAAAAGTACTTAAGCACAAAGAGGGTCACCCATTGAAAAACATCAAAACAAATTGACGAAAGCATGGACCCGGAGCCCATTTTGAGGAAGGTGCGCAAGTTACTTGTGCGCCGTGCAAGTACCTTGAATACTCATTTTATATTATTTCCAAGGTGCTGGGTGGCCTATAAATAGCCCCTGTGGGCCCACATTTGAGTGGACAAATTTTCCAAAAGGCAAATTCAAGCCCTAGTCGCCCTAGTCTTCGACTCAACTCTTTCAAAAGCTTCTAAGGTAACTTTTTAACTAGAATGGAAGGCTTGAAGGAGTAGAATAAGGCATAAGTGTTTAGAATTCATCAACACTTGTGTGACTAAGTGTCCAAACCTCCTTAAAATGTAAACACTTTCATGTCTCCATACCCTTTAAATGAAACTTGCACATAGCCTATTTGGAAACATCTTAAGATAACACTAAAGGCTTGAGTTAAATCCTTCCCATGTATTACCCTACAGATTCTTCATCACCTAGGTGATCCCAGGCTGTGCAAGTACACTGGTGTAGCAAAGGCATGCACTCCAAATGACTTACGCGACCTACACATGCATGCCAATTTCATTTGTGTTCCTCCATCCCGTTCACCTCTCCTCTTCAAGATATTATCCCTTGAACTACTTTCCAAAGCCATTTATGGCATGGTTCATTTGTTGGATTCCTTATTTGAATGTAATTTTGTGAGAACCTCTCCCAAAACCTAGTGACATACAAAAATTATGTCACTGCGGTTTGAGGTTTTCTTCAATATAACATCATCCTTTAATATGAGAAGATATTTTTTATTTAGGGAATCCTCCATAGGAGTAATCCCCAATTCCCCTTAACCTGGGCCTCCTTCTCAAGAGTAATCCAGGGTCATAGTTTCCTTTACCATTGGACATCCTTCACAAGAGTAATCTCATATCTTAATTTCTTATGATTTGGGTCTCGTTCTTAGGAATAAGCCTCAACCCAAGTCCCATTTAATTTGGTCATCCTTCTCAAGAGTATGCCCCGGTTTAAAACTCAAAATCTTCATAAAGTACAAATACCTTTATGGACCCTAATCCTAGGCTTCTTTCCTTATGTATGTCATGGTATTCAACTACTTGGGGAGTCATAAATACGTAAGCCCAATATCATTTCTTGTGACGGAATCTTTTGTGGAACAATCGTCAGGTTTACTGATACCTCTTGTTTCTCACACCGAGCCTGACTCACGTGAGCTTAGAGTGTAAAAGTAATCACAACATCTTTTTTGGGCCATTAACCATGCATTATCCCCATATTTATTCACCAGAACTACATAGAATTTAATCACTACCTTAAAAATAAAGTACATAGGAAGCCTTTCTAAGGTTCAAGCCCATAATTCATTAATTCATTTCCATCCCATATGACGTTAAACTATATCCTTATTATCGAACTACGTGGGTTCTAATTATTTTTTAACAAGGATACATAGGTAGCCAATCTGCAGGTACGATCCTAACTCGGAATTAATCCCTATCTTTCTGAATGTCAATAAAATTCAAGTGCCCCACTGAGTGGCTTTAAAACCTATATGGTCATCATAATGACCAAGGGATTTCTATATAATGTATTGAAGGATACCACTGACGAAGAATATCTAATACATATGGATGATTAAACAACGATGAAGAACCTTAAATACGTATAAAATATTTTCTAAATCCCATACATAACAATCATTCATTTCCAAATCTTAAGTAAAACTAATTTTCATACTTAATGAATTAATAAGGATTCATGAACATAACTTAAATCTATAAGAGAGTCCCTCAATAGGCAAAACTTCCTCCAAAAAAGGTGTGATTTTTAAGAACCCCTTTCTTATATTTGAGGTACGGGTTTCTTCTTTTCCATTTTCCTTAGGTTTTTTTGAGAAAAATAAGGAAAATTGAGAAAAATCAGAAAATTTATGACTACACACAGTGTAATTTTTCACATGCGGTGTACTTTGGCCATGTGGGATGACTACACAGGGAGTGTTAGCCCATCAGCAATGAAGGGTGCGAAAACTTACTACATGCCGTGTATATGGTATTTACACGCCGTGTATTCAGTCGGTATGTGAATAGTAAAGTAGTGGAGGCAGCCGCCAGTGGAGTGACAGTACACGTCGTGTAATCAGGAATACACACTGTATACTCATGTAGACGGATTAAAAGTGTTGTAGTGGAATGAAGACACCAGAGGAAAAGTTTAAAAAATGATATGTACACACCATGTACTTTGTAGTATATGTTGTGTAGTTTTTTTTGCGCTTAAAATGGGTGGTAGAATCCTCAATTCACATAGGAAGCTTAAAATGATGGAGGATCATGGCAAGATGTCCGAAACATGGATGATCAAACGATCGCGCACCGGGAATACGTTTTCACTTCTGTCGATCATGTTGGGACCGTACGGGTGTGACCTCCCTTCTCCTTGCACTATTCGTATCAATTATTCTTCTAAGGTAAGTTATTTAAGTTTTAATGGGAATTATTTTGTCCTAGATATACGTCGTTCATGGATGATTTGGGAGGCATCGTTCGCGTATACCGATCAAAGACGATCGAGGTAGGTGGTCTGGTGTTTAAATTCCAACTGCTATGTGTTTTGTGTACCACTATGCTACATTCCCTTGTTTGGGATGTCGTATTGATGAGGCCTTACATAATTAAATACCAATAATTGTATATGTAGTTTATTTAATATGTATAACTATTGTTTGGGATCACTTCTTGGATCCAGAACAACCACAGGGGTGCGTCCCTCTATTTAGTCATTTGGCCAGGATACCCGATGGTTTTCCATGATTATGTTATGCATTGATTTTTCTTGATAGAAAATATATTTAAATTGTTTATATGTGTTGGGCTCGTCCAAGTTACTTAATTCCGTTTCTCCTGAGGGCAAGGCCTGAGGGAAAGGTATTATTTCGCCTGAGGGCAAGGCCTGTGGGAATGATTTTGTTTCACCTGAGGGTAAGGCCTAAGGGAAAGATTCTGTTTTGCCTAAGGGAAATGCCTATGGGAAATGTACTATTCCACCCAAGGGTAAAAAAACATCCTATAAGAGTTTTTACTGACAAATCCCTTGTTAAATCAAAATGGAAATATCTAATTTTCTTAGAAAACTGGGAAGATATGAAACTATGCGATGATCCCGAATCAAATAATACATTGGCTAAACTTAAGGAAACCATTAAATTGCCTTCCACCACATATTTTTGAGCTTCAACCTTAGCATTAGTGATAGCATAATCTTGGCCTTGATCCCTTGGCCTTTTCGGAGGTAATTTCTCATGATGATTAGTAAATTTATTTCAATAATGTCTCATCTCCCTGCAATTGTATCTTTGAACATTGGTAGCTACTTTATTCCCCTTGCAATCATGATCTTGGTGGCCTTTTTCACCACGCTTGTATCGGACTCCCATTCCCTTCAAGAAAGTAACAGGGTGTTTCTTCAAACATTTACTACAAGATTGACATTCAAATTTTCCCTTCTTCCCCATATTTCTATTTCCTGAGTGGTCACCAGATCACTTCTTCTCTTGCTTTTCATTAAAGTTATAAGACTCAGAGAATTATTTTTCTATCTTGATAGCACATAAGGCAATATCTTCATACGATGAGAAGGATTTTCAGACTAATATTTGATAGAAAATGGTTTTAACCCATCAAATAAATGATCGATATTACTTCTTGGGTTATGTATATAATCTACAACATGCTTCACTAACCATGTAAAGTTAGCCTCATACTTTGCGACATTCTCATCCCCCTTTTGCCTCAGACTCAGAAATTGCCTTTCCATATATGCTCGATGGTCAAAAGGAAAGTATTTTTCAAAGAAAATATCTTTAAACTCCCTCCATTCCATATTTGATACCTCATCATCTACCTTTGTGTTTTGAATCAATTTCCACCATTGATCAACATCTCCAGTGATGCAGTAAGCTTCTATGACAACTTTTTCCCTTTCACTACTTCCCACGGTGCCGAATATTTTCTCTAAAGAACATATCCATTACTTAGCTACCAATGGATTTGTAATCCCATTGAATGTTGGTGGTTGTTTCCTTAAGAAGCGATCTAGCATTGATCCTAGGCGTTGCGGATCAAGGGATTCATACGGGTAAGGTTATTATTCATAACCTGAGTGAGTTGTCCTAGTATAGTGATAAGGTGATCTCCACCAGTTGTATCACTAGCTCCGCTATAATTATCTTGAGTAGGAGGGAAATCCCTACATGGAGTGCGTTCATTGATACGGTTTCCATTCCTTCCACTAGGCATCATTTCTAAATAATGGCATACACTAGGTTAGTTTATGAATCGCAATACAGAAATCCAAACTTGTAAAACACTTAACATAAATTGAACAGTTTATGGATATAATCCATAATCATAAAAATGTTTTCTTTGAAAAATTATATACTCATAAGCCCTTCCTAATGGTTTGTAAAGAAAATGAGAAATATCCTAAGCATATCCCCTGAGAGTGTCGTATCCAAGAGTACAGCAAGGCCTGTTGTCATTCACCAGTTCCTGTTCGGGTCTAGATCAAAGCGTTGTTTTTGGGATTTACCCCTTGGTACATCTGTTCCAGAGCTGCCTCTACCTTCTCGTATCCATAGAGGGATCTATTTATTGAAAAACTCACAAAATCTCTACAACACCAAAATTCTAGGAAGTTCTTCTTGACTAATCCTCAAAGTCTATCTGAAGTCTATGTGCTTTAATCAATGTTTATCTAAGTCTATCTTCCACGGTTTGTATTAATCTTTCTCTGATACCAACTCTAACAGCCCGACCCCAGTTACCCAGAGTTGGTGCATTATTACATAACATTGGCATGATCACAAAAGATCATGTCTCAAAAGATAGATTAGTTTAGTAGCCTTGGAAACACTAGATACATTCATAAGTCTTACGATACATGATAAAATGGAAAAATACAACAACATAGTCTCCATTGCCCACACTCATATCCCCTAAGACTATCCCTACAGTTCAGTCATAAAATACTTCTTCACATCCTGGGAAAAAATAAAACATATAAATGGGTGAGCTTAGATGCTCAGTAACGATAACAAAATAGAGGAAACTTTCATAAGTAAGCATAAACATTTAAGGAAATGTTTAACTAAAACAAAATCCTTTTAAACATGAACATCAGCATAACATGGAAAAAATAAAATTAAATAATTCCATTTACTTATCAAATGGATATTCTACTAGTAGAGTAATCACATGCAATATCAATAACCACTTTTATAATGATGGAATGCATAATGACAAACTTTAATGACCACATAGTCAAGGCCCTGTGCCAAGACTAAAAATAATATTTTTTCAAATCCTTGTGCGAAGAGAGTAGTTTGTATCATGATACCTACAGATGCATCGAGGATCTATAGTGGGCTTCACCCGTCACTTTCAAAGTCCAATGCATTCCTCATAAGAATAGGTTTAAACATAACATAAACATTCATATTAAATATAGCATACGAAATGTCAATAATTTCTCCATAAAACATTAATGGTATAAAAATAACTCATCCATCGTCATACATATAACAAAACCTTCAATAAAATATGGAATTTGTCTATCTAAATAAATCAACTTCAAATAAGCTTATAATCCATCAAATTATGTCTACATAGTTGAAATCAAAACTATTTGAGAGAAATATCTCTTTTTTTTAAATCATTTAAAAGTCACATAATTATAAAAGAAAACATTTAATTTGAAAATATTCTTATAAGCTTGTAAGTGAAGATTCAATTATTTTATAATGGCGGAAAATATCCACACTTTCTGTATAAGTTAAAAATGATATTCTTCCCTTAAGTTTGTCGAAAATATTAAAAAGGACCTTGTTTAGAAAACAACAGATAGATTCCTTTATAAACTTATTATATAACGTAAAACAAGGGTATAAATGACTTTAACCCATAGTCTATAAAATAGTAAAAAAATTGAAATATATTTTTAAGAAACATGGATGTGGATGATAAAGAGGTCCAAGTAGATAATCATGTATAAATAACCTCGAATAAGGATGAGATTGTGAAATAAACTCTTACCATGTACTTTTCCTTGGTCGAGGGTATGTTAACCTCCTGTATAATGGTGAAATAATTTTTATTAAATTAGAAAATAATAATATACATTAATATGATATCATATATGATCTTTTAACATTTTTTTGTTAATAATATCTTATTATTTTCATCGTTTCGGGTGTTAACGGATTCGTTTTCCTTTATATTCGTTATTATGTGAGTCAGATTTGTTATGGTTGGAATGTATATTATTAATATCCAGAATGATATCATGTCTTTCAAAATTATTTTTAATCATCAAATGAAAATTAGTCTTGAATGGATACAATGGAGAATTAATCTAATCACATTTGTGGAGACGATAATCCATACGTACGCACAAGCGACAATATCATTGTTTTGATATTAAAATAATATATAATTTGATGTTATATAAAATATAAAGAATAATTATCATGTTATATTTATTATTAAAATAAATTACACATCATTATTATACCCATAAAAATAATAAAGTATTTAATAACAATTACAGCCCGATGTAGAGACGGTAAGTCGAACGTACACACGTATGGTGACATGTCATTCAAAGGATGGATAGAATAATGAATTTGGTTGTACCATATTTATAATAACATCACATTATATAGAATACACTAGATTTATTATTTTATAATGGAAACAACAAAGAGAAAATAAGTGGAAGAAGAAAGGAACTTGAATGAGGTGGTGAGATATTTACCTCTTCTTTGGGTTCTTCATTTTGATTTGATCGAAAGGGCTCATAGGTTGTCTTTATGACAAAATTAAGGCCTCTAGGATGATGGAAAGAAAGTTGAGAGGGTATTTGGGTAGAGTGTGTCTGATCTAAATGGCTTTGATGGTGTGAATTAGAGAGAAGGGGGAGTTCCCTTTTATATGAGGGGTGAGGGGCACCTTAGGAGAAGCTAGAAATATTATTTTATAATAGTATCATTTTCGGTTTATAATGGCTCCAAAATGGTTTATTTAAAGGATTATGTGGGGATGGGTCTAACACCACTCAACAAATTTGTTTTACAAAGTTTTGGGTCACTATATTATCTTCATATTTTAGATTTAACACTTAGTTAAATAGTTGGACATTAACCATGAACCTTTGTATTTTTATATTATATAGTTAATAAACTTACTACATTCTTCCAAGTGAAACCCAAGGGTTTCATTAATTATACAAATATTATTATCTAAATCTTTTGTCTGAACCTTATATTTTTAGGAATATAATATCAATTAATAATATAATATTTGTTTTAAATACTTTTTTATGTAAATTTTGACACAATTTGGTATTTTGTTTTTGCTAAATACATAACAATATTATTGCCTCCAAAAAAATTAATCTAACCAATCCTAATATTTCATATTAATCTAGATAAATAGTGTAAATCATAAAAAGTCTAACGTACATTTATTTGGATATTTATAATGACAATTATTTTAACATTTCATTAATTATTTAATTACTGCATCATAATTGTTTCATTAATAATTTAAATTATTTAATGTATAAAAAATATAAATAAACTACCATTATGTATGAAATATTTTTAGCTTCATAATTAATATTTATAGTTGAATTTATCTTATTTATAACCCTATATTGAAAATGTTTTAGATATTAAACTTTGGATTTAACTCTTTTAACTCTTCTTTAAAAAAAAATAATAAATGTCCTAATCTAATACAAGTGGACCAAAGAGGTTAATATTTTATTCCTTAGGTGTTTTTTTGTTGAATTATACTTATCTAATTGAATTAGTACATGTGTTAGGGTAACAATAATATCATTTTTACCCTTAATTATCCTATTTACTTTTAACTGTGGTAAATAAATGTAAAAAGTTACTATTCACAAAAAAATATTTTTACCTTATTGAACCACATTTTACTCCTTGATATTAACCATGTCTCTCTGATTTTCGAAAATCCACTCACAGAAGCAGTAATATTATGTTTTATATGAATTTGAAAATTCTCTTAGGAGGTGGGTAAAAGACAGTGAAAAGTTCTATAAAATTTTTATATATCTAAAATTGTTATAAATTGAATCCAAAGAATTAAATAGAACTTATATAGGTATTAGGTGTCTATTTTGACTTAGAATATATTCAAATAAAATAAAAAATTATTTAAATAAAAATTTGGTTTTAAACTATAACTAAGTGTTTTACACTATTCATAAAAAATTTAATGTTTTCAGAAAAATACCTAAAATTCACCCTAATATAATTTCGATATTAAGAATCCAAAAATGAAGTCCATTTTGAAATATAAAATTTATAAAATTTCAAAAATTGGGTATTAATAATCATAATGGCTAGTTTGATTGGTTTTGGTTTGTTAGAACTTGAAGATCCGTACAACACAGGCTACTGTATTATTCAAAGAGAAGCGTACTGTGGAATCTTGGGCTATCAGAAAATTGTTGAAAAATCTTCTCCATAACCTCTAAGCTTCCTTGATGTGCTATTGAGTTATAGTAAAATTATTCTCCATTCCATTAGCTAAATCAGGTCAAAATAGTTTTCTTTCTTCATATTCATCTAAATAGGTGGGAGTTGTATAAATATATCTATAGGTGTATTCATAATGAGATATCTAAATACTTGAGTAAAAGCTATTTTTGTATGAAAAATACATTAAAGGATTGTGTTGATCCAGACATCCATTAAAATACATTAAACTAGATCAAAATATACCCACCATGGATTAAATGTTCCACTCAAACGAACGATCTATTATATGATGATATTCAATACAAATACTTAAAATTGTAATCCCATCACTCTAAAAACTTTTCTCTAACATCGAGAAAAAACTAGTATCTCAACCAAATATATAGAGTTTGGTACTTTATGGAACCTTAACACCTCTTAATTTTACATTGTGGAAAGTTTATCTAGAGATTTGTTTCCTAATATTTCAACAAAGAAAGACTAATTCATATGGTGATCTAATATAACAAAAAAACTATTTTGAAATATTAACATTTTGGGGAGTCTCACAACAAATTCCATAGTGATGTTCTCTTATTCCCAATTTTTTCATAGGTAATGGTCTTAACGTCCCCTTACACATTATCCTATAAAACATAACATAGATATATACCTAGAACAAAGATACATACTTACAATATAAATCTCTATGTTTTCCCACCATAAATACACTTTTAGATATCTTTTAATATTCATTATTCGATGATGAATAGAAAATTCTGAACATTGAGCCTCATGAAATGACACATTTTAGTTGTCTGGTATTTAGGTGAGGCATAATAAGTTCCCCATCCATATAATTATATCACACTAATGTTTTATATTAGGAAAATTCCTTATATTCTTCTATAATTTCACATATTCCTTTAACACCTTCTTAAAAATCTCATGGATGGATAAAGAATAGTCACCTAGTAAATATAACATCATTCACATTTACTCATGATTATAAGATCCTCATTATGAAAATCCAAGAATATTCGTTCCCTTTAAAATATTATCATGGAAAAACATGCATGGTATTTCTAAAATAGAGCATTTACCACCTTGTTAGATATCCCATGGAGTTAATTTATGAGAAATAAAATCATTTGATTAACTCTAACAATATTAACTTGTGGTTAATTATCTTTTGTTAATATAGACTTCACTATTTTATGAATAGTATATTTGACACACCATTCACCATATTGATAGTATATATATATATATTTAATGAAAAAATCCCCACCACCAATTCAAAATCATGATTTGGGTATTATTTTTTTGAGACAATCATATAGTGTGAGACATAAGATATAACCATATCAATACACATGAAAATGCATCCCTAACCCCTATCTTCTAAATAACTATTGATCAAAAATATTTCACAACAATATGGTACTATAATCATAGATGGGAAAACCAAACATCTCATCCATTCATTGAAACTCTCATCGCATTCGTCTAACCACCACAACATAGGCCCCTTCCAAGTTAACCAGTCGAGTGGATTAGATACTTATGATAAATATCTCACAAAGAATTATAATTATATTCTAAACACAAGAATATTATGAATTTTAATTATAGGGGTTGGTCCAGTGCATTGCTAAAATACATCCTCTATTAAATGATCTATTAATATACACTAACTAGAGATTATATGACCAAAGAGTCAAAATTTATGAATCCAAAATTCATTGCTAGTAAATTTGGCATGCATGTTTTCATTTTTCAACATCCTCCGAATAATTCTCAAATTTTCTTCCCAGTATTCCTTTAAAATTTTATATATAATAATTTTATCAATAAGAACTACTAAAAACTCATTAAGATAGTCTCTAAAGACTCTATTAATTAAATCAATGATGCCATATGAAGAATTGGTAATTTCAAATGGTAATACTATGAATTCATAATGACTGTACATTGTACGGATGGTTGTATTTTTTATGTCCTTCATGATCCTTAGTCAATGATTTCTATATAAAATATCAATCTTGTAAAAATATAGAGCTCATTATAATTGATCAAATGGGACATCAATAAAGGATAGATCATACATGCTCTTAATAAAATTTTTATGTTCCCAATAATCAATGTCAAGATGCATTGAGTCATATTTCTTCTTAATAAATCAAATTTTTTCACACCATGATGAAACACATGTACTAATGAATATCTTATAAATATTATCTTGGTTTTTTCTTCAATTATTGTTTCTCAATTATTTCCAATCAATATAGATTAATTGAAAAATTTGTATCCCTGGGGATGAGTTATATTGAAAATTTCACTTATTAATTTGACGGATGCATATGTACATATTTAGGAAAAACATCATAAAATTCCCAAAAAGTGGGAAAATTTTAAAAGTTCAATTTCTCCCACAAACCATTGTGAAAAAACCCTCATGAATTGGTAGGGAAACCCATATGATCGAATCAATTAACTTGGGGTGCATAGGTTCTTCTACTCACTGATAACAGCCAAATTGATAATTAATAATAACTTCTATAACTTCCCTTACTAGAAAATATATATGGGATTTATAATGGGTGATAAAATACTTACAGAAAATTACATCAAATTTCAATTGGGAAATAATAAAAACTATTCCCATGAAGAACCATCCCATAAAATTATATCATAGAGGAGTTATAACATGATATGTGGTCATACAATAATTTAGAGTTCTCCCTGCCAACTCAATATCCAATTGTTCAGTTGGTGACATGATACCCTAAGATATTTATTTAGATAAAAAATATTTGGTATAACTTGAATAAATTAAAAATTTATAAATTAAAGAGTGTGTTATAATGTACCTTTCCCAATTTCTCTAGAAACTTCCACATCCTCTATAGTAATTGCATAATCTTGACCTTCAAATATTCAGTTCTTGTGTTTTAGGATCCCTTGATGTTTTGGGGATTTTTTTTGGATTAGTTCCCTATTAAAATTTCATTTTATTCATGTTACAAGGTTTTTCCTTCCACATTAATAATATTTTGGAGAAGTATTCTATTTATTCATCTATTTATCCATTTTTTCTTTGGCATCCCATCTTTGATTTATTTAATTCAAATTCATAATAAATGGATAATTTATTTTATTTTATCATAGTACATGGTATTATATAATCATTTTATCATAATTTATGGTATATTGATCACTTTGAAGTATTTAATTCTTCCAATCAATGATATAGTCAATGTTACTATTTGGATAATCTAAAATATTCTACTATATTCCTTATAATCTTAAAAAGATAGCTTTGAACGCTATAAAAATTTTCAATTACTTTTTTTTGATACTGAATAATTTCCTCTCCATATCCAATAATTGTTCTTGTGGAATATATTTTTCGATTAAATGTTCCTTAAAATTAATATATTTCATGCTCTCTTCTTCATCAATATAATTAGTGATTTAAATAAATAATCACTATTCATATGCATACCTTAAGAGATGATAGACTGAAATTAAATCCTTCTCCTTTTATTCCTTCCCAATCTAAAAAATATATTTTCTATTTAAATTAATCATTTTATAATGAAAAATGGATTTTTAGTCCAATTTAATGATATAGGATTCTGAGGAGTGATGTTCTCTAAAACTTTTTCCCCACATTGTGGATTAGCATGTTGCTCCATAAAGGCATGGTTTTTTTCCATAACATGATTCAACATCGACATTATTTTTTAATTTTTTTTGTCACTAGATATAAAAATACCTACAACATTATTATCATTCCCAAAAGGTAAATCCATACATGGATTATGTGAATTGGTAAATATTCCATTCCATCATCATGGTATCATTCATAAAGAATGGAATACACTATATTATATCATAAAATTGTGAATCAAAATACATGATTTTAAAAATATTCAAACACATAAAAAATTGAAAATTTATTAATAAAAAATGTTAAAATCATACTATTGGTTTCATTGGGAATATTATCATGATGTTTTTCAATTTTTTTTAAAAAATATTTATCAATGATTCTACTAAAATACATCTAATAAAAAATTTAAAGAACCCAACCCTAGTATTTTAGGTTGAATTTTTAAATTATGAAATTTTTAGTAAATAGTTGAAATCCCTATCCAAATGTTCGAATAGGTTAGTAGTCCTGGTAAACTAGATACACACGTAAATCATATATTACATTTTTAAACATAAATAAAACAACATATTTTCTTTTATTTCCTCAATAGATACTATATAATATACCTACTAATCAATCATAAGTCATTTTATGGAATCATAGGGAAATTAAATATATGAAAGGTTCCAACTCAAATTCTCAGTATGGGAATACATATAGTAGAATAAATAAATGTATAATAAAATTGATTAAATATATTATGATTAAAGAATGAAATATAAATAAACACATGAGATTTAAAATATTACATGTTTATAAAAGAACTAAATTAAAATCATGAGAACCAATAACCAATATCATAATGATGGAATGCATAATTTCGAACAAATAAATATTTCTGTCAATGAATTTTAAAAAGACATCTAAAAGTACGTCCAGAGCCATATACCAAGACATATACAAATGTATATATTCTTGGTCAACTAACTAATATATTTTGTATCATTGATCCCACTGATGGATGATTCAGGTTTTTAATTCGGGTCCCCATCTATCACTTATTAAGACCAATGCATTCATCATTTGAATGTACAAAAAAATTTAATCAACAGGACATTAAAATCTAGATTTGTCCCTTTTCAATGAAATATCAAATTGAATATCAATAATTTCCCAAATAGGATGATCTTATAACCTCTACAGAAATTTTGTGGATTTTTTAATAAAGATACAAAATTATTAGATTTAATATTAAACATATAATAAAGTCAGAGATGTAAATACTTTCAAACTGCACTCAAAAAATTATTGATGAAAATACAATTTTCACATTAAAATACTAATTAAAATCTATAAAATTAACCAATATTAAGGAAAAATATTTAGTCAATTTTATAAAAAAAATTTAAATTTAATATTCAAATAAATGAGGAGACATGATGGATAGAAATTCTATTCATATTGTAGAGGTTAAAAAAATTATTCACACTTTTGTAAAATAGTAGCTCATTTGGAAAACAATTAGAGTACACTAATAATACAAATTTAGAAATATTCAATCATCAAGAAAAAGTTCTTTATTATATCATTAAATAATGTTTAAACTAATGTTTTAGAATTTTTTGGGAAATATGGTCGTGGAAGATAATGAATCTCGACTAAGCAGAAAAATAGGGCCAGTTTTCCGTAAAATCGTTGTTTTAGTATCATGAGTACATAAAGAGAGGGAAATGAAAAGAAAAAAACTAAAATTTATAGAAATGACCAGATTATTTGAACATTTTTAGTTTTATTATATAGATATCACATAATTCTCAATATTGAATTCTGAACATAAAAAGTCTTTAATTATAATGAGAGTGTGAAATATTCCATTACCTCATGTTGAACATCCTTTGTATGTGTCTGATCCACATATAAAAAATATAGATTTATTATTCATATATTTAAGAAACCAATTATAATACATGATACCATAATAATTTTAATTATAATGTTTTATCACTTTTATTTAATGAATTGTTTCATAAAATGATTTTTCTTGGTAATAACAACTTTGTTATTCAGGAATATTGTGGCCAAGAAGTTTCAGATAATTTAATTTAATCATAATTCAATATTTTTTTATAATTTTACAAATATAAAACATATTAATTATATTTATATATAGTATTACATCTATGATAGATATATAAAATTTAATTACATCATTCATGGATATGTTAGGTCGTACGCTCACTTGATATCTGCTTTAACATTTTCAAATATTAAACTAAAGAAATTAAATTAATTATTCAACATTACATAATAATTATTATTAAATTCATAACAAATATATTATGTAAATATATAGTTTTCATCATACATAAGTATTCTTTATAAAAAATAGATCACATTTTTTCTTGGATGTTGTAGTCCACACATATGCACAAGTGATGTTTTCATATACCAAAAGTTTTGAAGGTAATAAGACATATATGATATTATAATCATAGGATCATAATTATGTCATAAATTTCACATATATCTTTACACACATTCCTAATACCTTTTATAAAACATTTATATGGAAAATAAATTGTATCGCTACGTGGAGAAAGAAAGTCAGTACGTATGGACAATGGATACCTTAATATTCAATTTCTTTGAAAAGATGACTGATAATGGTTGATTAAAAAGTATTAAACGTTTAATAATATTTAGGATAATGATTTTATTATTTTATGATAAATTAAGTAGATTTATAGGATGTTATAGAATATATAAATTGATATAGGGTAGATAAGATGATTATCTATTCTTCCAGAGACATCCACTAGATCGTTTATTATAGAAACTATGATTTGTATGTTCAGAATAACATAAAATATAAAATAAAATTAATGAATTTCAAAATATAAATGTGTAGGTATTGATTGTGCTAGTTTTATCAATGAGTGTAAAGAAGGTAAGGAGTGGTTCCCTATTATAAATAAGGGAAGGGGGATTCATGGTATTTCATAAAAGATTAAAATACAACAATGAATTTATTTAAAAAAATGATTTACAGTGTATAAAGATTTAAAGATAAATTTGGATGGGGTATAAATATCATAAAAATAAAATTTCAATTGGTTTGGGTGTAATTTTAAACAATAAATTTTTTATTAACATCTTGGTTAACCAATTTGGACCTTAACTGTGGTAACATATTTTGTACTTGTAAACGGTTAATATTTTACTTTTAAGGAATCAATTGGTTCTGAAATATGTGAGGTGTACAATTTTTGATAATATATTCCAAATATTATCCAAATTCAATTTTTTTATTTTTAAATAATTTATTGAAATATTATTTTGAGAAAATATCAATAATTATAATTTTTTTAGTATTTATTCAATTTGAATTAAAATAAATAAAGAAAATGTAAGAATTATAAAATAATATTTTTACATAGGGCTATAATTTTATATTTATCTAAAAAATCATGAAACACTATAACTCAATAAAATTATATTTTTTATACGTTTCAAATCATTTATTTTATTTTTACATTACAGGAAGAAATATTGTGTTAGAACTATGATATCATTTAAGGTATTTTTATAACTGATAAATATTAGAAATAAATTACCATCATGAATTTTAATTTATTTGTATAAAATAACATTCTTGATTAATCTAATACATTCTTTTTTCCCTTCGTAAACACATTAGATATATTTAATACTAAGAATGTGAGATTTTTTATTTTTTTCATTAAATAATATATAATTATTTTAAATAGAATATTATCATTAAATTTTTAAATTAGAACCTATGTATGATGTCACCCCAACAGTGTCATATCACTCTGCAAAATGCAATTTTCATTATATAAAGCACCATTACATGAAGGATAACTAACTGAATATACCTTTAAACCACTAGGTGTGATGTTAAATTTCAAAATCATCCTGGTCAATAAATTGATATTGATATAGATAGCAGTCATTCAATTGGGAAACATGGAAGACATCACAGATAAAATTAAAATGAGTAGTTAAGTATAATTGATTATACAAATGATTGTTCCACTAAATAGTTTGAAATAGTATGACCTAATAATTCTATATGTCATAGTACATCTAAATATTTCAATATTCTAACCTTGGTAATACTTAGATGAAATCGTGATCATGTATCTAGAATTTTATTGGTAGATGATGTTTTTCTGTATTTTATTTATAGAGTCTATGTTATATTTTTAATATACTCTTATATAATTTATTGAACTCCATCATTTTTTTAATGATTCTTGGTGAATGAAATGTTAATTATATTAATTATACCCAAAATAGGTGCTCTATAATCCCTCCCATTTAATTCCTCAAATGAATCCATCAGGATTGAATCTTGATAACTAATTTTATAGGAAATCTAAAATATGTGAAGATTATTATATAAAAAGTCATTGGATTACAACGTGAGCTTTACCTATGTCTAAATGAATATTGGTAGATCTCATAGAATATAAACCCATTAGTTGATGATAAATCATGTTTAACATCATCTGAGTATACATGGATTCATATAATCCAATACAAAGACTAAGATGTCTTGTGAGGGTCCCTATCAAAAATTATATCGAATAGAACACTTTATGTAACACCCCGAGCTTCCATGATATGCATCTCATTCAATAATGCAATAGCTTGCATTGTACGCAACTTCGAGTTCTAAAACACCGCGACTAATCAAAGTAGCCGTTATGAATAGTAATAACCACTTTTTAAAATTATAGAAATTTTATATTTCAAAATGGACTTCATTTTTGTATTCGTAATATCGAAATTAGCCTATGTTGAATTTTTTGTATTTTCCTGAGAACTTCTAATTTTTATGAATAGTGAAAAATACATTAAAACAACTTTTTTAATCAAAATAATTTATTGTGATAAATTATACTATTTAGTGGTTCATATGGTATAATTAGAATATATTTTTACCATTTTATCCAATGGTGGTCATTAGAATTAATTTAACATCGAAATTGGACATAAACAATTGCCAATCTTTTGATATAAATTGTTTCTTAAAAACACGCTATTTGTCGTAACAGCGGGAATTAATTATAAAATTAATTAATGCAACTTATATGTTTGTAATTTTTTAAAATAGACATCATTTTTGAATTTGGAATATCAATTATAGCTTAGGGTGAAATTTTGGCCTTATTCTGAAAAACTTCAATTTTTGATGAATAGTGAAACCACTAAGTGGTTGTTAAAAACTGATTTTTCATTTAAATGAAATATTACCACTTCTGTGATTTTATTTTCAAAAATACGACATACATGGTTGTCACTAAGAAGTAAAATGTGGTTCAATGAGATTAAAATAATTTTTTTGTGAATAGTAACTTTTAAGTTCTTAATCGCGATTAGAGGTAATTAGTGTAGTTTAAGGTAAAAACAATGTTTTAATAATATGATATGAGCTTGAAACTTGTCCTACTCCTATTTGATGAGTCATGGCCGACCAAGAAAACCCATGGGTCAACTTGGGGACCCCATGGAGCCACTTTATTTGGAAAATGACATTAATATATATTTATTTAATGTTAAAATTAAATTGACACAAATATGAGTTATTTTACTAAAACAGTTTTTAAGTGGGGTTAAACAAGTCCAAATTTTGACTATAAATATTCATTAGAAAGATAAAAAGATTTCATACATCATATTATTTTATTTATAATTTTTAGACATTATATAAATTAAATTATATATGACATCATTATGATGCAGCGATGACCTCATTATTTAACGATTTAAATAAAATGAGAAGATAATGCAAAATCCAAGGCTTACACTTGTCCAAAGCCTATTTGATGAGGAGATTTCGAAACCTTATCACCTTATACTCGAATTATATAATTTGTTCACCTTTAGAATCCGAAAAGCATTGTGAAATAATATAACATTTCAATCTTTCCAAAAGTGCCCCTCCTCTCCACTTATAAAAGGCCCCCACCTCTCCCACATCATTTACACTTTCAAGCCATTTGGCTCGGACAACCTCTTCCCAAATACTCTCCCAACTTCCCCCTCTTACTCCTAGAAGCCTCACTTTGGGCATAACTCTTCCCAAGGAAGCCTTTGGATCAAATCAAAAAGAGTTACCAGATTTTGAGGTAATGTCCTCTCTAAAGTTGTTTTGTTTTGTTTTTCTTCTCCAACCCCCTAAACTCTTTTTATTCATTTATTTTGTAACAACACCAGTATCCTCAATATACTAGGATGTTGTCATAAGATGGATTCGAGCTACACTTACACACACCTACATCTAATGGTTAAATAACATACGGTTTCTGTGGATGGCGAATTTCTGCCTCACGAAACGATGATTGTTCAACACTCATATAACACCATAAAAGGTGGCCATTAAGATGTCACTATTTTTATATATGATATATAATATGTTTATGTTTTACTTATGCTTATGTATTTCTCATTTATGGCATACTTTATGATTTCCATTATGGGTAAAATGCGATAATTTCATTTTAGGAAGTGCGGACTACCGCCCCCTCAAAGTGATTTGAATCGTTAATGCCATATTTGGGGTGTATAAAGGATGGATTAAATGGTATTATACACTATATTATACTGGAATTATATTATACATTTATATAATTATGATTTAGTTCCATTAAATATGAAATTGAAATGAAAGTAGCGTTCATGCGTACGTACGGCTTACCGTCTCCATGAACGGTGCATTTCATTTCTTACCTCTAAATGTTACGTGACATTATGAATGAATGTATATAATGTATATATGATATATATGATATCTAAATCATGAATATAATTCTGTATATAATGGATATTTCACCACATGAACAACTTGTAATTATAAGAAGTTTATTTTTGACTCAAGTACCAAAGATCGACAAAACGACCGTTATTAACATAAATAATTACATAATGTTAATATCATTGTAATAAGTGATATAATAAGAATAATGAAATTGAAAATGGTTCTTAATAAGGTATATAATAACTCTAGTTTATTATTCAGGAGGTTAAAGAACGGTTGAGTCAAGTCAGACATGAGGTAAGGGAACTTCTTAACCCAATTTCTATTCTTTGGGTTAATATCCTAATTTCAAATTATGTCATGATATTATTATGTCCTATATTGTATTTTTACATTATTTATGTGTAATTATAGTGAATACACATTATAGATGTACTTTATTTAAAAAAAATTATCTTTTTAAGGACTTCGTCTCAATCCCCTTTCATTGAGGCATATTTGGTTTTATACACAACTTTCTTATATACGGTGTATAAACCCCGTTGACTTTTACGTTTATTCAAAAGGAATATTTTTTATACGAAGAATTTTTCTAAATGACAAAAGGGAATGTTTTTCTTTCCTTACTTATGCGGCGACAAGGACTTCTCCACCGTCGTGACCATTATTTGAGTTTCGGCTTCCTCTACAAGCCATCATTTTTTTAATGAAAAATAAATACAAAGTTTTAACTTTCTTTTATTTTGGTATTGAAAATGGTTTTGAAAGAGTTTTTATTATATCAATGTGTTGTATTGATATCTTGTGATTGAAATGTGGAAATGTTATGTTTCCTTTATGCATGTTTTATGTGATACGATTATGTTATGGTTTATGATATGTTTAAACCTATTCATATGAGGAATGTATTGGACTTAATAAGTGACGGGTGGAGCCCTCTATAGCTCCTCGATGCATCGGTAGGTCTCATGAGACAACTAGACGTGGAATTGGCCGAGGCCCTTTCCAAATTTGATTTATGGTTTTGGCCGAGGCCTTAATCATTTTAGACGTCTTGGCCGAGGCCTTGACAAAATGTTTCAGAATGTCTGGCATTATACATTCCCTCATTATGAAAGTGGTTATTGATATTGCATGTGATTATTCGACTAGTAGAATATCCATGTGAGTAAGTAAATGGCATCATTTAATTTTATTTCGCCATATTATGCTGAAGTTCAAGTTTAAAAAGGCTTTTGTTTTAGTTATACATTGCCTTAAATGTTAATGTTTATTTAGGAAAGCTTCCGCAATATTGTTAACCTTACTGAGCATCTGAGCTCACCCCTTTCAATGTTTTAATATTTTTCCAGGATGTGAAGAAGTATTTTATGAATGACCTACAGGGATAGTCAGAAAGGGATAAGAGTGTGGACTATGAAGACCATGTTATTGTATTTTGTTTACTTTTTGTAATGAAAGACTTATGAATGTATCTAGTGTTTCCAAGGCTACTAAACTAATCAGTCTTTCGAGACTTGATCTTTTGTGATCATGCCAATGTTACGAAGTAATGCGCCGACTCTGGGTAGATGGGGTCGGGGAGTTACAGTTGGTATCAGAGGCAGTTTAGTACAAACCTTGGAAGCTATATTTAGATAAACTCTGATTAAAGCACGTAGACCAAAGATGAACTTTGAGGATTAGTATAGAAGAACTTCCTAGAATTATGGTATTGTAGAGATTTTGTGAGTTTTCCGAGCAATACATCCCTGTCTGGATACGAGCAGGTAGAGGCGGCTGTGGCACAGATGTACCTAGGGGTAAAACCCGAAAACACCGCTTCGAGCTAGACTTGAACGGGAACTGGTGCACGACAACGGGCCTTGCTGCACTCTTGGTTACGACACTCCCGGGGGATATGCTTAGGATAATTCTCATTTTCTTTACAAACCACTATGAATGGTTATGAGTATATACTTCCTCAAAGTAAACATTTCTTTTTATGATTATGGATTATATCCATAAATAGTTCAATTTATGTTTAGTGTTTTATAAGTATGGGATTATGTATTTTGATTCATAAACTGATCTAGTTTATGAAATTGTTTAGAAATGGCGCCTAGTGGAAGAAATGGAAACCGTATCAATGCACGCACTCCATGTAGGGATTGCCATCCTGCTCGAGATAATTATAGTGGGGCTGGTGATGCAACTGGTGCCGATCAGCTAATCACCATACTGGGACAACTTACTCAGGTTATGAATAATAACCTTACTCGTATAGATCACCCTGATCCGCAATTTGGAGGATCAATGCTACACCGTTTCATGAGGCAACAACCACCAACCTTCAATGGGGGTACAAATCTGTTAGTAACTGAGCAATGGATAAACTCCTTAGAGAAAATATTTTATGCCTTGTGGAGTAGCGAAAGGGAGAAGGTTGTCATGGCAGTTTACCGCCTCACTGGAGATGCCGATCAGTGGTGGTCGCTGATTCAAAACACAAAGGAAGATGATGACGTATCGAATATGTAATGGAGGGAGTTCAAAGAGATTTTCTTAGAAAAATAATTTCCTCGTGACCATCGAGCAGATATGGAAAGGCAATTTCTGAGTTTGAGGCAAAAGGAGGATGAGAATGTCCCAAAGTATGAGGCTAACTTTACAAGGTTAGCGAGGCATGCTGCCGATTATATACGTAACCCATGGAGTAAGATTGATCGTTTCTTTGATGGGTTAAAACCATTTCTCCGTCGAGCTATAGTATCACAATCCTTCTCATCATACGAAGATATTGTCTCGTGTGCTATCAAGACAGAAAATGAATTCTCTAAGTCTTATGACAACAAAGTAAAGCAAGAGAAGAAGAGAACGGTGGAACAAGAGATAGATAAAGGGAAAAAGGGAAAGAAGGATTTTCCATTATGTGATAATTGTGGGAAGAATCACCCTGGTACTTGTCTAAAAGGAATGGGATTTTGTTATAAATGTGGACAAAAGGGTCACCAGGCTCGTGATTGCAAGGGAAAGAAAGAGGCTATCAAAGTTGAATGCTATAATTGTAGAGAAATGGGGCATTATGCAAATGAATGTCCTAAGCGTCAAGGAAACTTACCTCAGAAAAGGCCAAGGGATCAAGGCCAATCTTATGCTCTAACTACAGTTGAAGTGGAATAATTAATGTATTGGTGCTTTTGGACTAATGGATAATATTCTGGTTATTAGAATAATGTGATATATATATAAGGATTGAACTTCAGTACTTGTTGTTTCAGTAAGGTTTTAATATGATGAAGGTAATTATATTTTTAGTATGTGACAATAAGAGAATATTTACTTTGTTTGGGGAATCTGATAAATTGATTTTAGAATTAAGAGACCTTTTAGAGAAAGTTTGGACAAAGGTATTTTGGATAATTATAAAGGTTGGAGTGGATTAAGTTGATCTTTGGATAGTATTGTTTGAGGTTAAAAAATTTATGAAGATTATTTTTGGAATATTATGATACTATAGTTTTAGGAAAAGGACAACCTGCAGGGTGGGGCATAACCCGTCGCGTCGGACAAAGCTGCAGGAATCGAACCCACAACCATAGTGCGACAAGCCTTTATTTCCTACCACTAGCCTACAGGAAGTCCCCGATTATTACAAAATAATTTTACTAATCTAAATGGTATGTGTTAACATTTGGAACCTTATACAATTAGGATAATTATAATATTTTCGAGTTCTATTTTCTTTTTGAGTGAAAGATGAGTTGACGGTTGAAACTCTAATTGTCAAGCATAAATATATATATATACCTATCTCTTATTCAATGAATAAATTAATTCTTAAACTTTAGTAAAGGGATATTAAAACAAAAAAAATGTGTTATCCTAATACCTTATGTCTTGTTGAAATGATGATATTTTAAATCAACATAGATTGAAGGCTTTGAGGCCCTCAATTTGACAGTTGCTTGTGATTGATGACCTCAATCACTCCCTACAAATATTTAGGTTTTTCCTCCAATTATATGTCTTTAATTTCCACCAATTTTCTCCTAATCGAGATCATAATTGTGTGGTGACTTTTTCATTTCCCTTTCCCTCTTATTAAGGCTAAATTTTATTAATCTTATTTCCGATGTGGGTTTTCCACAAAGGTATTTTCTCTTTTCAACCTTTTATTTTCAAAGAAAATTTTCAAATTGCGAGGACGCAATTTATTGAAGGAGAGGAGAATGTAACACCCCGAGCTTCCACGATACACATCTCATTCAATAATGCAATAGCTTGCATTGTACGCAACTTCGAGTTCTAAAACACCGCGACTAATCAAAGTAGTCGTTATGAATAGTAATAACCACTTTTTAAAATTATAGAAATTTTATATTTCAAAATGGACTTCATTTTTGTATTCGTAATATCGAAATTAGCCTATGTTGAATTTTTGGTATTTTTCTGAGAACTTCTAATTTTTATGAATAGTGAAAAATACTTTAAAACAACTTTTTTAATCAAAATAATTTATTGTGATAAATTATACTATTTAGTGGTTTTATGGTATAATTAGAATATATTTTTACCATTTTATCCAATGGTGGTCATTAGAATTAATTTAACATTGAAATTGCACATAAACAATTGCCAATCTTTTGATATAAATTGTTTCTTAAAAACACGCTATTTGTCATAACAGCGGGAATTAATTATAAAATTAATTAATGCCACTTATATGTTTGGAATTTTGTAAAATAGAAATCATTTTTGAATTCGGAATATCAATTATAGCTTATGGTGAATTTTTGGCCTTATTCTGAAAAACTTCAATTTTTGATGAATAGTGAAACCACTAAGTGGTTGTTAAAAACTGATTTTTCATTTAAATAAAATATTACCACTTCTATGATTTGATTTTCAAAAATCCGACATACATGGTTGTCATTAAGAAGTAAAATGTGGTTCAATGAGATTAAAATAATTTTTTGGTGAATAGTAACTTTTAAGTTCTTAATCGCGATTAGAGGTAATTAGTGTAGTTTAAGGTAAAAACAATGTTTTAATAATATGATA
This sequence comes from Viscum album, assembly GCA_963277665.1. Lineage (NCBI taxonomy): Eukaryota > Viridiplantae > Streptophyta > Magnoliopsida > Santalales > Viscaceae > Viscum > Viscum album. The sequence continues at coordinate 878,354,111 of OY728129.1, read as the reverse complement.
TAAGCTTGACACTTGTCCTACTCCTATTGGATGAGTCATGACCGACCACGACAACCCATGGGACAACTTGGGGACCCCATGGAGCCACTTTAGTTGGAAAATGACATTAATATATATTTATTTAATGTTAAAATTAAATTGACACAAATATGAGTTATTTTACTAAAACAGTTTTTAAGTGGGGTTACACAAGTCCAATTATTGACTATAAATATTAATTAGAAAGCTAAAAATATTTCCTACATCATAGTATTTTATTTATAATTTTTAGACATTATATAAATTAAATTATGTATGACATCATTATGATGCAGCGATGACCTCATTATTTAACGATTTAAATAAAATGAGAAGATAATGCAAAATCCAAGGCTTACACTTGTCCAAGCCTATTGGATGAGAATATTTCGAAACCATATCACCTTATCCTAGAATTATATAAGTTTGGGACCTTTATAATCCGAAAAGCATTGTGAAATAATATAACATTTCAATCTTTCCAAAAGTGCCCCACCTCTCCACTTATAAAAGCCCCCACCTCTCCCACCTCATTTACACTTTCAAGCCATTTGGCTCGGCCAAACTCTGTCCAAATACTCTTCCAACTTCCCCCTATTACTCCTAGAAGCCTCAATTTGGGCATAAATCTTCCCAAGGATGCCTTTGGCTCAAATCAAAAAGAGTTACCCGATTTTGAGGTAATGTCATCTCTAATGTGGTTTTGTTTTGTTTTTCTTCTCCAACCCCCTAAACTCTTTTTATTCATTTCTTTTGTAACAACACCAGTATCCTAAATATACTAGGAGGTTGTTATAAGATGTATTCTAGCTACACTTACACACACCTACATATAATGGATAAAGAACATACAGTTTCTGTGGATGGCGAATTTCTGCCTCACGAAACGATGATTGTTCAACACTCATATAACACCATCAAAGGTGGCCATTAAGATTTCACTTTTTTTATATATGATATATAATATTTTTATGTTTTACTTATGCTTCTGTATTTCTCATTTATGGAATACTTTATTATTTCCAATATGGGTAAAACGCGATAATTTCATTTTAGGAAGTGCGGACTACCGCCCCCTCAAAGTGATTTGAATCGTTAATGCCATATTTGGGATGTATAAAGGATGGAGTAAATGGTATTATACACTATATTTTACTGGAATTATATTATACATTTATATCGTTATGATTTAGTTCCATTAAATATGAAATTGAAATTAAAGTAGCGTTCATGCGTACGTACGGCTTACCGTCTCCATGAACGGTGCATTTCATTTCTTAACTCTAAATGTTACATGACATTATGAATGAATGTATATACTGTATATATGATATATATGATATCTACATCATGAATATAATTCTGGATATAATGGATATTTAACCACACGAACAACTTGTAATTATAAGAAGTTTATTTTTGACTCAAGTACCAAAGATCGACAAAACGACCGTTATTAACATAAATAATTACATAATGTTCATATCATTGTAATAAGTGATATAATAAGGATAATGAAATTGAAAATGGTTCTTAATAAGTTATATAATAAATCTATTTTATTATTCAGGAGGTTAAAGAACGGTTGAGTCAAGTCAGACACGAGGTAAGGGAACTTCTTAACCCAATTTCTATTCTTTGGGTTAATCTCCAACTTTCAAATTATGTCATGATATTATTATGTCCTATCTTGTATTTTTACATTATTTATGTGTACATATAGTGAATACACATTATAGATGTACTTTATTTAAAAAAAATTATCTTTTTAAGGACTTCGTCTCAATCCCCTTTCATTGAGGCATATTTGGTTTTATACACAACTTTCTTGTATACGGTGTATAAACCCCTTTGACTTTTACGTTTATTCAAAAGGAATCTTTTTTATACGAAGCATTTTTCTAAACGACAAAAGGGAATGTTTTTCTTTCCGTACTTATGCGGCGACAAGGACTTCTCCGCCGCCGTGACCATTATTTGAGTTTCGGCTTCCTCTACAAGCCATCATTTTTTTAATGAAAAATAAATACAAAGTTTTAACTTTCTTTTATTTTGGTATTGAAAATGGTTTTGAAAGCGTTTTTATTATATCAATGTGTTGTATTGATATCTTGTGATTGAAATGTTGAAATGTTATGTTTCCTTTATGCATGTTTTATGTGATACGATTTTGTTATGGTTTATGATATGTTTAAACCTATTCACATGAGGAATGTATTGGACTTAATAAGTGACGGGTGGAGCCCGCTATATCTCCTCGATGTATCGGTAGGTCTCATGAGACAACTAGACGTGGAATTGGACGAGGCCCTTTCCAAATTTGATTTATGGTTTTGGCCGAGGCCTTAATCATTTTAGACGTCTTGGCCGAGGCCTTGACAAAATGTTTCAGAATGTCTGGCATTATACATTCCCTCATTATGGAAGTGGTTATTGATATTGCATGTGATTATTCGACTAGAAGAATATCCATGTGAGTAAGTAAATGGCATCATTTAATTTTATTTTGCCATATTATGCTGAAGTTCAAGTTTAAAAAGTCTTTTGTTTTAGTTATACATTTCCTTAAATGTTAATGTTTATTTATGAAAGCTTCTGCAATATTGTTAACCTTACTGAGCATCTGAGCTCACCCCTTTCAATGTTTTAATATTTTTCCAGGATGTGAAGAAGTATTTTATGAATGACCTACAGGGATAGTCAGAAAGGGATAAGAGTGTGGACTATGAAGACCATGTTATTGTATTTTGTTTACTTTTTGTAATGAAAGACTTATGAATGTATCTAGTGTTTCCAAGGCTACTAAACTAATCGGTCTTTCAAGACTTGATCTTTTGTGATCATGCCAATGTTACGAAGTAATGCACCGACTCTGGGTAGCTGGGGTCGGGGCGTTACACTTTAAAATCTACAATTATCCCAAAAATACATGTTCCTAGGATGATCTAACATCATAATCTCATTTATATGTATTAAATTCACTAATTTCTTGAGTCGATCAATAATCACAAATATCACATCCTTTCCACATAGAGTCATGGTATCCCAATCTTGATGTTCATGGGATATATGATCTCATTCTCATACTATAATTTGTAGATGATATAGTTAATTAGTATTCCTCTTCTGATCCAACTTATTTCTATTAGTCGTAATGCATCATGAAAAAAAATTCATATTTTACCACCTCATTCCTAGGAACTAAGATTGGGATCTCAAGACAATGTATATCTTTGTAAATCATTGGTGCACACACCAATCGATCAATGTTAATAATAAACCAATTTAATTTTGAATCCTATATGAATAAACAAACTTCCTTGGAAACCCAATACACCATCATGAACCTGATACCACTCACCCGATTTCTCCCAACAATATAAATTCATGCTAAAGATTTGAAACTCAATATTAACTTCTATTTCAAGTTGGTTATAATCATACATAAATGTTTAATCTGAAATATAATCATTTAGTACTAGTATGTTGGAACTAAATTAATCAATTTAAATCTCACAAAATACGATCCTCATGAGCCACTCAGTGAAATATACCAAAATTAACCGAGTTACATAATTTCTTCTCTAAGTTTCCATGAGTATTTTTATAATTATAGGGGTCCATAAATTAGAAAAATTAAATGTATAAATATACTCAAAACATTATTATTGTCTCATTTTGAAATCCATTTGTGTGAAAATATACATAAGACTATTATGGACTGGATACACTTTGATCCCCTCCACAAAGAGGTAGTGGAACTATTTCATAACTGAATTTGTCACTATCATTATCTGAATATCATATGCGGGGTAGTACATCAAATAATGATTTGAATAATTAGATCCATAAGACACCACATATCTTCCCTAGATCATAACATAAACCAAAATCATATATATGATATCATAATGTATATGATATCTAAAAAATTTAGAATGAAGATTCCAAACTAGGGATGAATTCAAAAACACAATAATCAATTTAATAGGACTTAGGAACTGATCATTAAAAACAATGTTAACATCCATACGGGTTAACTACATTATCATAGATTCATGTTTAGAGAAGTACCATGAAATTCCCTAGTAATAACCACTCAATCCCTATAATATTTAGAATTAAAACAAATTTTTTTGTTTTACCTAAGACATAACACTCTAAATGTTATCAAGATCTACTAATATTCCCTTTTTAGGAAACATATTTCCCAAAAATATATCTTCTTTAATCTATATATTTAATTTAGAGATATTCACATAGAGAATAAGATCACTCAGGAATCCATGGGTGATATAAAATTCATATAATGATCCTATTTAGATCTATATTGAAAATTAATGTCATAAATAAAGAGTCCAAAAAACGAATAGAAAACGGAATTAATTATATACATCAGCAACGAAGGAGGATAAGTAAGGCCAAATAACATAACCATAAAATCAAAATGCCAGAACATACACATGAATGCTCTCTAGATCTACTGATATTCCCTATTAGAAATAATATTTCCTAGAAATTTCACCTCTTAAACATATAGAATGCATTTATAGAGATTCATATAGAGGCGATTAAGATACATGATTATATGGATGTTATAAATATTCATAGAAATATCTTATTTTAATCTAGAATAAACAATGATTTCATCCAAAAAAAGAATATTCAATGATTCGAAAGAAAAATAGAAAATGGAATTTATTATATACATCCTCAATGAAAGGGAATTGGTAAGTCGAAATAACATAACCCGAAAATCATAATTCCCATACATGCTCGCAAATTGTATCATAAGATTATTTTTCTCTAAAAACATCAGTTGATGATATTGTAACCATTGAATTATTTTTTCAAACAATAGGGTTACCTTGACTTGATATAAATCATCAATAATAATTGAATGTGGAATTTTTTATTGAAATTATCTTATTTGAGTTTTTGGTAAACAACATATAGTTTAATCCCCTCATTCACCTTTAATTAATGATTATTGTTTATTATCAATGTGAAACTCTAGAATAAATAAATCTTTATTCATAAATATGTTCATGATTAACCATAAAAAATTTATTTCAATATGTTTTATATGGTATAAAGTTAATGAGATTGGGATTATCACTCAAAAAAATGTATTGAACACTTAACACCCCTTTGAGTGGAAATCCCGAAAATCATATACGAAAACATAGGGACATTTAGTCACCATCAAAGGACAAGGAAAACAATGGTATGGTCCAATTGCATCAAGATACATCTCTAATAGCTTGTATATTTTCATATAAACACTCGGGGAAATAGAATCGTCCCCCTATAACTAGGATCCTAATGACCATAAATTACATGATAGTCTCAATCAAAAGAAATGATCTATAAAAAATGATAACAGAAATTGGGTTCTGCCTTATTTATTATTATTCAATCCATTACAAATAAAACATTAAATATTCTTTTACTAATAATTAAAAATTTACATAATGTGTCACGGTCATTGATAACCACCTGAAACTATATACATTAAAAACCATCATCCAATATCAATGCCAAGGGCATGGAAATAGTAATTATAAATTAAATACTCTCCCAATTATAATCTAATATGTCAATAATCATGGATATGATAAATTATTGTTTTCATCCAGTATCCAAGAAAGAAATGATAATAAAATAAGGAATGAAAAACATAATCCTAATAATATATTTTCTACACTCAGACTTCTATAGTTCATACATTACTTCACACACACGTCCAGCCTCATCCTACCCTTTCTTTCTAAACTATTAATCACCCATAGTGTAAGGATTTGATCTCAAACTATTTTTTTGTAAGATATTATCTAAGAACACGTCATGAAGATGGATCTATATATAGTTCCATGCGATTCCCTATCCCAAAATAATTGATGAAAACAAATTTCACATATGTGTGACTCACTTTTGGTACATCCTTATAATCAGGTTTTTAGGAATCCAAGTTTCCTATTATGGTACTAGACCACCTGACTCAGCACTAGCATTTTTTTCACATCAGGAACTTCCATGTAACTGGTCACCCTACTTTCTCTTCTAGAAATAAAGAAACATCTTCCAAAATAATGTAGTTACTGATACAATGAAATCCCTATCTTTTTATTAATGTCTACCTCAACCATAGTTTCCTTTTTATATACACATTAATGGTAGGTATGAATATTCAAATGAAAACCATGCACATAAATTCACTCAAACTCAACTCGATCCTACATTACATGAGATAGTAATTGGATAAAATCCCTTGAGATAGGATAAACAACTAATGAAATGAGTATCTTTCTCTATGATAGAATGATATACTACTCTATAGTAATGAATTCTCATGTATTTACCACACTATGTATCTCATGATATAATAGTTGATATAAGGTTTTCATGAATGTATTAGAAGATAAATTTACATAAAACTTGGTTTCCATAATAGATTCCCACAACATCTTTCTTATCCTTCAAAGCATATATGTGGATATGAAATCATTGAAAACACATGGTGTTTTAATGAAATTGTAAATTTTCTCAATACCCTTTATTAGTTCCTTAATTTATGGTGACGCGTGAACCATAAATGATTGGTGGATATGTCATAGTGACTTATAAAGCATAGTCCAGCCATTAATTTATTCAATTATTACGTTCCATATCATTGGTCTGAATCTTTCAGACTATAATTTCCATTAAATACATGTTAACAAGCAGATTCACCTTCAATTATTTCTCCGTAAATTCAAATCTAGTAATATGACATGTTGTTCTTGGAGGATCCATTATATATAAAATATGAGGGAAAACTACACTTAGAAAAAAATATCATTCTTACATAGAAAATTAATTTACCATAAAAATCCATAAAGATTAAAATGATAAATTAGGATACTAAAAACCCTCTAACATGATATGTTACATTGAGAATTATTATGAAATTGAGCCATCCAAACACACTCTCGAACTACCAAATGATTTTTGGATATCCTAGACTCTATTATATCAACAACACCCACAAAAAAGATAGTGAAATAGAACATCAATATTTTATTTCTTGACATTTTTACCCTCTGATACACAATGTTAATAGACCAACTAGGGTCAACCAAAAACATTACCAAATGTGACCCGAAAAAATTCTAGAAGTGTGTTCCTAATCATAAAAATTTATTGAAAACCACAAATATTTTTAAAAATGTGATAATTAGTTCACCATATTAAACAATATGATAATATATAATGAACATGTTTAAAAATAAGATATCAATATTATATCATATGTCAAGAAACTGATCCTGATATGGTATCATCATACATCTTGATAATAAGGTATCAATAGAAACCTTAAAGACCATCAACAATGTGGTTATCACAAAAACCCCTGGGAAAATTTATATGTGATAATATATCACCACCAACAGAACCGAATTGAAAGGAAACAAGATTGTGTATATTCATCTTATGAATCAATATAATCCCTATAAATATATCTTAAAAAATATGTCCTCAAAGAAACGGAATAATTTTTTAGTGGTAACAAGAACTCAATATCCTACAACATAAATATAATTAACTTCAATCCATGTGAATCTAATATTTATTATAAAAAATGTCTTTATAAAACATTTTATTAAAAAATAATCTCCTTAAAAACATTTCGATTAAAATAAACTTATGTTTTAATTCCAAAATCACTCCATATTCAATAAATCTCAAAAATATGAAAAACAGTACTAGAATCACAACCAATGATATTAAAAAATACTTTATTCATTTATATTTAATTAGGAAGGGTAATATAAGATTCGTATCCACATAATGTATGAACAAAAAAAATAAATGTACCATAAAAAAAGTTATACACAAAAAAGTTATCCTTAAAATATTCAAAATTAGTAAAATTTGATGTTTTAAAATCCCAAATAACTATAATGTCTAACCACTAGAATCCATGGATTCCTAAGAACCTCACCTAGTGAATTTTTATAGCAGTAGGGCTTCCTAGTGTTTTTTTCCAGGTAGCATATGGTTTTCATGGTTTTCTATTATATAGTAATTAAATTCTTGTAATTAAATTCATATTTATTAAACATTTGTTTAGTAAAATACATTAAATTAACATTAATTAAAAACCCATTTTATACTCAATTAATACTTTTAGTCAGTTCCTCGATCACATCATGTGCATCAAAAAAATTCCCTAACAATCACTTTTTATAAAACAATTCTACATCCTTCAATAATAATTTTCACATATCGTGGACTTAATATCACTATATTATTTTATTAAAATCATAGGGATTCAATGAATGTGAATAATACATTGGGAAATACAAATAGAAAGTGTATCCTACCAATAGATCAAACATGAATTCTTTTCATTAAAAAAATTGATTAAAAAAATGATCAACTCCTCACAAACTTATATCTAGGATAAAAAATATAATTTCTCCATAAAAATGTCTATTTATCGTAATCAAAATCAGTTATTCTTCCATATATATAAGGTAATAAGAGATAATTTGTATATTCAGGTAAATAAAGTGAAACTCAGAGGAAAAAAACATTTCATGATGATATCCATCTAAAATGGTCATGAATCAACAATGAATCAAGGGGGAGTCCTTGATATCAACATAGAGAGATCAAATTTAGATAATAAGGGATTAGTAGAATAATAGAGTTAAAAATGATCAATTTCATCAAGGTAAGTTTTAGTTTATGATGCTTTCATTAGGTTACATGCATGGGAAAATAAGTTCAAATAACTATGTGTCATCCTCATTGGGGCCACTATGCAATGAGAACCAAGTCATACAGATTTATAGAAATAACTACACAATTTAAATAAATATTCACATGGAATGGTACAACTCTGAACTAAATAACTAACATAAATATTTTTTATTGATGACTAACATCATTATAAAAATCAATATAAAACTGTTAAAAACAACACTAGAATCTGTAAATACATGTCACATGGTTACTATACAATTAAAAACAGTTATACACCTAAACTATTATAATTAAAACTTTTCTGAGAAAACCAATTTTTCACACCATTACTCTAGAAAGCCTCTAATATCTCAATAATATTAATCAATTCTCAATAATATATGTTCCTATAACATGAAGGTAATCACTATTATGTCCACCATAAAAGGGTTCATTCCCTAGATGTACCAAGATCCTAAAATGAAAATCAAATTATGCTATTTGAACATCATCAGGTCCCCTTTATCATATGTCTCAGGGATTTACATATGACACAACATTATTAATTAAACCAATATGATCAAATTTCCATGCAGAAACTTCTCCTTTTGGATAACTATCTATAAAATACTTTCAATCACTATTATATTGGGTTCAATTTACATATCCTCTCACTCAATCATGTGAGAATGATCTAGGTGATACTTTCCTGGTTGTGTAAAAAATAACATATCATAGATTAATAAAAAATGATAAGTAATATTTAATTTATTAAACAACTTCATGAGTCACTCCACAATCTCAAATTGGACACCAGAACAATGTGTTAACATACACTAATTCTTGAAAATTATATAACCCAACCAAGTTGAAAATATATGGTAAAACTATTCCCTATCCTCAAATACCAATGAATGATGCTAATGACCAGGTTATGATTTCTAGCAATATTTATCTATCACTAATAATCTCATGATCAATTTCATGATATCCCATAGTTCCTTAATGATTCCTAATCCAACCAAAAAAAATTCTCCAATCCAGTCCAATATAATTTTTTATTTGAAAGACCTATATATAAAACATAAAATTTTATATTTTTTATCAAATCAAGAAATCAATTTGTTATGAAAAATAAACTAATGGAATAATCTTCTCCGAATATAAATTTATTTTATCAAGCATGCCTAAAGCATGTATTTAATAATTTTGATGTCTCAATACGACTTTCCATCCATCTAAAAATGTGAATTAGTGATCATTATCAGATGATAACCCATAACTACCTATAGTATAATCCATGATCAATATGTGAAGTGATATTCCCTATAAAAAACATATAGATGATGGAACAAATTGATGCTAAAGAATTTCCTTCACATTTATGTTCAATTGAATATCTACCTTAATCAACTCCTTGATCAGTTAAGAATGAGTTCATTTGGAGATTCTATCAATAATCACCCACAATTAATCATTACCAATAAGATTACAAATTAATACAATGATAATTTAAATTTATATCTAATCAAAATTTCATACTAAAATGGATAATTTTTTTGTAAACTATTATTTCCCTAGTTTTCCTCCATAATCAACTAACATGTAATGGACTAGGAAAAAATGCATAATCAAAATTATGTTTTTAAACCACACATAACAATGTCTTATGTAAATTTACATCTTGGTAGATCTAGGTTGTAAGTAAAAAATTCATTAGTACCCATAAACTAGTAATTTCTAGCTCTTTTATATCATAAAATCCATCATACTATGAAAGTGTAATACACCCTCAGGAGACTGAGACCACTCCCCTAAGGTCACCACACAATAAAAATTGATATTAAAGATTTGAAACACTATATTCATATTATTTCCAAGTAAAATATGAAAATATGTGTACGGTCTATCACAAAGAAATGACAGAAAATCATATCAATCATATATCTATTCATCTATGTGATTATTTATAATCCAGCTCAAAAATCACCATTCCCTGACTGATTATTTCACTATATGAATCAAAGTATTTATTATAAATAATATAAGATAAAAATTAATTTTCTAGTGGTGAATAAAATATAAAATTAAATTTTATGAAGGAACTATACCCAAGGGATCTATCTGATGATGACATACCTCTTAGTGGAAACATAATTTAGTCAATTTTTATTCTGAACACACTATGAACCACTCATTAAATAGGTAGTTATATAATATCTTATGAACATGTATCACTTTAAAAAACTCTAAGTCGATATATCAAAGTAGAAATCATCTCCCAAACAAGGATAAAGTGTAATAAAAATAAAATCATATGTCAATCACACATATAACTCCCAAAAAGATCTCTTGAATTGAGTGTTGAATAATAATTCACACCCTTATGAGTTAACTCTATAATTATATATGAAGAAGTATAGTTTTACCAAAAAAAATCAATAATAACTATTTAATACCTTCAAAATTTTTATTTAATTATTTCGTGACACTCCCTTGTCACCAAAAACTAAAACATCTTAGGATCCATAGATTATGTATTCCTAAAAATCTCATAGCCCAAACATTATAATCTCTAAATCCCAAAATATAATTTTGATTGCTTCTCTAGTATACAATTTTCTTGTGAACATTCTAGGAAAATATTCAACTACTCAATATGATCATATTAAAATATAGAATAAATAATTATATCATCCATGAAAATATAAATGAATAATTTTGATAACTGATTACAAATTGGATACATTAAATCCAAAAAAAACATGAGAATTAGTAAGAACAAACATCATATCCCTATACTAATTATTTTTGGATATCCATTCTCCAAATGAATACCCTTGGTGGTCTTTCACTAGATCTATCTTTTTGTTATCTGGAACTCTGATCATGTTTTATTAGATGATAATTTAATTTTATAGGGTGTTGTTACATGGATATTGGTTTTGGATGTCCTATTTTATGTATTCCATTTTTTATATTATAGTATGACAATAATAATTTAGAATTTAAAATTATGATCCCTATCCAATCTGTTTATATTCTTTATCTTCATTATAATGTGAATAGTTTAGTTTGATGTTGGTATGATATTGTTATATTAATATGTTTTTTTGAGTTATTTCATTCCATGTTTTCCTGATATTTACTATTTTTTTTGTGTGCCTGAATTTCCAATATAGGGAGATATAATGCATGGTTCTTTGTTAGAACCATTTTATATTAAAAAATATTATTGTAAATAAATGATCCCAAAATGAATATAAATGATTCAAAAGAACTACATTGTAGCTCATGATGATTGGGAATGACCTTGGGAAATTTTCAGTAACTTGCATGGGCTCTTAGGTATGGGGAATCTCAATTTGGTTCTTTAAAAACATAATAGCATGACCTAATTATTTTTTCATGTTATTTGTAATGTTATAGTAGATAATAGATATGATCTTCAGAGAGTAAAATATAGAAATAAAAGATTTCATATAGAATATTTTTAATACAAAAATATTAATTATGGGGGGTGTATGAAAGCATAATACAAACGTTTGATGGATTTATATCTACCATACATGTTAGTTACATGGGATATTAAATATGGACATGGGCCATGAATTACGAATTTTTTAATTTATTTATTAAATTCAATCTACATTCTTTCAATTGAATAATTAATTCTTATAATTTGATACTAATAAAAATTACTCATTTTAGTATATTCCCTTTAGATTTTACATCATATTATATTATTCTATTTCTCATCATGGAGTCTTAGTAGACCCTCTAATGGGAGAAGTTGATATGATACCACTTGTGAATCTTTCTATTGAATTGAACCTCATTATGACTATGGAAATAATTTTTCAAAACAAGTAGATATGACTACGCATTATAAAATATTATCCTACATAAGTGGTACATTAATTTTTTGATTAAAACTAACCTTATGAGATTATCAATCACTACCCATTGACATTAACATACATATATGATCTGTAGGAATCATAATAGTCTATAGATAATAAGGAATATTTATAATCATTTCTAATTCCAAATCAATTAATGTGAAATCTCACTTGTTTTATTTTTTAGGGGTCCAAAAGTAAGTGGTGGGAATCAAAGTATTGGACTACGAAACATGAGAGTCTATAATGGAATAATTTATTTGGTATTTTCACTATATAGATTAATATATAATAATTGGAAAAATAAAAAATACCTAGAATTTTTATTACTTGATCTTCGTTATAGAAAGGATATATAATATATAAATTGGTTTGTTTCTATTTTTCATTATACTAGTGTGATGGTTTCTAATGATGGTATGATGGCCTTCTAATTTGGAAGATTTTTCCACTGTTCCCAAAGATATCACATTGTTTCACAAATTTATATATCATTTAAAGATGTGGTAGAATAATATTTGACTATGGAAATTGATTTATCTTGTGGAAATACATTGGTTATTGTTTCTACTATTCTTATAGGTAGATTTTGTGATTTTCCATAAATATTGGTAAATAAAGATAAATAAAGAAGAAAAAATAGTGATTGTTCATAACCACATTTTTACATAGTTACATATACACCACAGAGAGTATAAGTCTTGTTTTCCATCAATGATTCAATATTGGGGACATAATTCCATCTTTCATTGGGACTGGTGAAATATTACAGGAATTATAGCATGTGAAAACTATTAATGATAATTTCACAAATATACATGTTATTGAGGGGTATTTCTTATTTTTGATATCTTTTGGGATTCATGTTTACATTTATGTATTAATAGTTGTTGGTATGCATACCCATGGGCATGCATTAAATGTATATAACCATATTGGTAGATCCAATAATAAATTTGTCCTCAAGATATTATTATTCCCCAAGTGTATACAAAAAGATGCTTGATACAGGAAATATAGACTTTTCTTATTGATTCAGTGACATGACTGGGGATAATGTGTAGTTTTATCCTCATTACATTATTTGGGTAATAAACTAATCATATTCCCATAGTATTATATTTCATATGCTCTATTAAATAAGTAAAAAATTCACTAGATTATATCTCCTTGTGCATACCATATATTTTTGGACAATAATATATCAACCATATCCATTAAAAAAGGATATTACATGATTTTCAAAATATTAACCATCAAAAACAACCAAGGATAATATACTATAGTGTCTTTGGAGGATTAGGTACATAAAACTGAAAACATGGAAATAAAATAACATAATTATAATAATCCATAAAGTGATCCTAACTCCCACTGAGCTCTTTCATCTACATAGGATAATCTGGGGAAGACAAGAATAAAAGGGATGGGTTAAAAATCCTAGTAAGGGAATAAACATAGGAATAATGCAAATAGCATGGGTAAGACTGCATAAAATGATGACAGAAAATGAAATAGATCATGAATAAAAAATGTTGACTAACAAATATAAAATAGGGACATGAAATCATGGAATCATATTAAGGTTGAAATAATAGACATCATGGCATATTCATGAATAAAGGATATCTTCAAAGACCATTTCTCATGGCGTACGAATTCCCAAAATAAAATCATGTTCAGTCACTCTCGCAAATTGATGTATCATTAGATAAGAAATCACCCTATGAAATAGAGCATTATATGGGTTCACCCTTCATAACATGTTCATGAATATTTTTTACACATGAAAAATCATACATAAGTAATCAAATATAAACATAAGGGTTAACCATGGAAAGAATTTGGGGATCATAATCATGTCAAAAGGCATAACCAATGGGAATATCATAGTGCAGTCAATGAAAAGAATGGATTTAAATAATTCTAGAAATTAATAATGGGAAATAGTTATAGATAATGGTAGGTTATGTCAAAATGAAGTAATAACATGTAAAAAATTGTTTAATAAACATTAGAAATAATGTATTTTAGTTATATTTAAGAGAAAATTTTCCAATTTCATTATAACAAACAATATATTTTTAAAAAAAAATTAAATATGAAACAACATAGTTTTATTGATAAAATGAGTTTTTTTAATAACATTAATGTGCATTAAAATATATAATGGTGAGAACATTAATATTTTTAAGAAATCAGGACTTTCCCTTTAATCAGGAAAGCCAATCAATAAGAACTGAGAAGGGACCCTTTTTAAAACATTTTTATCCCTAAAAAAGGAGGTTGAAATGATCTAGATACATAATTTTGGAACATATTCATGGAAAATAAAAGAATTATATAAAATGAATGAATATTTATAGTAGGGTAAAGAGAGAGAAAGAGTAATCTAAAGGAAAAAAATAAAGTTTTGTAAAGAATCCCTTACCTTATATATGAATGTGTTATGCACATAATATTAATTTCATGTATAATCTAATTAAATCCCTTAATAAATTAATAACCATTTTGTCTTCATTTTATTGGTTTCCAATATTGTTCCATTTTTATATGAGTATAAAGGTTCATACAAAATTAGAATAGTTATCTGATCATGCACGTCATTGAGTACACACAATGTTAAAATTTATAAACCCTAAAAACTACAGGTACGGTGGTATGAAGTGTGTCAAACCACATAGAATGAATTATGTTTGGATAAACTAAACAAACTAAAAAAACATGAAGAAACAAAACAAAACGAAAAACTAATGTAATAGAAATTAAAATGATGGAAGGAAGTGGGTGTGAAAATGATGTTGAAATAATGTGATGAAAGAAATAAATGGATAGTAAACATCAATGACGAATTTACGGTCTTCAGGCCAGTTTGAACTGATTTGAAAATATATTCTCTAATCCAACCTAGATTAATCCAATTACTTAGTGCATAGAAAAATGGTGGTTATCTATTGAGTTTCCAATTAAAAAGATAAAAAAAATTCAGTTAATTTCCATATGCCTCAATTAATTGATCTTATCCATTGAATCAGTCTGTTCAATATACATAATAAATACAGTGAACATTTCCATTTTTCAATACATCATTCTATGATCAAGGTGAATTGATTAAGTACCTTACCCTTAGGTTATTAAGTTTCATAAATTGGTACTCATAAATGAAGAGAAAATAAAATTGAACTTGAAATTTTCACTAAAAAAATAAATCAACTAAGACAAATGGATAAATATATGGTTATTTCATCACATATTCAGTCCCATAATCTATTTAATGACAAATTAAACTAGAAAAATAAAAAAAAGAAAATCAAATTGAATGATGAAACATATTTTGAAAGATGTTTTCTCTCTCCAGCTTCAAATTCAATGTCCTACTCATGATAGATGCCTTTATCATGCTTTTTTTCTATTGCTTAGGTGAATTGGGATGGTGGTGATTTATCCATATTGGAGAATGGCTAACGAGATGAAGAGATGTGAAGATGGAATAATTTATAAATCTCGAGATAGAATGACGGAAGGGTTTGGATAATATTGATTGAATGGAATTAAGTTGAGTATATTCTTCCCCCAGTGAGTAGTATGGATATTTTGGATGAATTTCCAATACTCTACTCATTCCCCTTGAATGAACTAATGCTACTTCGAGTAGAACTCTCTAGAATCTTGGGGAAGACTTCCTGGGCCTTCATGTGGTGATTTTGTGATGCCATTTCCTCCCCACATGTTACTGAAGTGGATACACCCTAACTGAATGAAACGTCTAGAAAAAATCCATAATGATCCCATTTGAAAATATAAAACATGAAAATAAAAAAATAAAATTTAAATGAGAATCATAATTAAATATAAATATTTTAATCTACATGTTTTTAAAGAAATAATTAAAAAATTTATATATATTATTTAATAAGAATAAATATTAACATTATTAAATTATTTAGCAGAATTATATAAATATTATATTTGATATTCTTATTATTGTTATTGGATAATTAGAATAAATCGAATGAAAAAATAAATTTTAAACAGGTATAAAATCAAATAATTAAAATTAACTATTTAAATTAAAGGGGACGTAGTGACAGGCTCTGTATCGGGAAAGGGGATCATGCAATATAGGGGGCGGTTCTGGATTCAACTTGGGGAGCAGGTTTGATGGATGTCACCCAATAGTGCTCTGGGGTCAGGTTTTGGTGGATTTCATCTTTGAGTGTCGTGCTGGTAAGGGTTCAGTATTCGCAGCGATGGAGGCCAGCATCAAACTCCAGGTCTAGTTTGGTCGATTTGGTGTGTTTTTTCATATACTATAGATATGTATTTGATCTTCTATTGTTGAATAATTAATGAAATTACTAAATTAATTAATGAAATTACAAAGATAAATTAACATCAATTAATATGTTGAATATAATTAAATTTATAAAAGTAATTTAATTTATTAGAGAACTGAACACTAAAATTTAAAATTTATTTATTTATAATTAAAAATAATTAATTAATTATATTTAATGAACTAATAAAAATAATTATTTCAAAAAATATTAAAAGAAAAATAAATGATATAATAAAAAGAACAAACAGTTATAATTTGATTAAAAACAAAAGGATAAATTTCAAAATTAAAAACAAAAAAATTATTTTTTTTCTAAAATATTTAAAAAAAATTAAACATAAAAACATATGATTTATACACCAAAAACATAGTTTCAACAATTCTATACAATATTGCAAACAATGGAAATTATTTATCAAAAAAACTATTTTAATATTAAAAGGAGAGTAAAAAGTGAAAAATAGATATAGAAATGATTGGGAAAACACATCCACCTTAATATCTAGAATTGAAATTATATGTTATTAATGATCATAAAGAAAATAAATGGGTTATATTATTCATTCGGCTAAATGGGGTGAGGATGAATCATTAGATATGATAATAATGAAAATTGTTTAGATTATTTTGGCAATTTTTTATCATAATAAACATTTTGATTCATTCCTAATTATTATGTATAAATTTAGTTTCAGAACATAAAATGGGATTAAACATACATTTTAAAATCTATAACAACCATTAAAATGGTTTTATGTCCTGTCCTGGTGGTGGTGAAGGAAAATGAAAACTCGTTATATTTGAATGAAACAAATTAACACAATAAGGATGATGATTTCATTTAAAAAAATGGGAGTGGAAATAAATGATGATGGGTTATTTCATTAGAATAATAAAATTATAGTATATGTGAGATACTATATTCACCATATCACTTGGATAAGGGGAGGCATGGAGAAAATAAGAATAGAAAAAAAAAATAATAAACTAAATGAGACAGAAATATGTTTTTAGCTCTTGAATTCTTCTCCTTGAGAACCACCTTAAGGCACATGAGATTTGTCTTTTATTGAGACAAAAATCTGTTAGATGTGACAATGTTACTGGGGAAAAGGTTTGTTCCGAATTTGGACAAAATCCAATGCTTAATAGGTATGAGGAGAAGAGGTGGTAATGGTTTGTCATTATAGTGGAGGGGAGTAATGTTTTCTTTTATTTTATTCATTAGTTAATTATTTTGGATCAAGACAATAAATAGTAATGATTCAATGAATTAATATAGTAAAAAGAGAGGGATATATAAATATTATGGTTCTTATATCATAACTGTCTCAATAAATAGTGTATTTTACTTATACTATATATATACCATAGATTACTAAATTTTACTACCCACCAAAAAAAACTATTTTAAAAAAAATACAAAATATGACCCTAACTATTTTTCATCCTGTAGATTCGAAAATTAACTCCATTTTATGAAAATAAATTTCTAAATATGATAAATTTAATTTTTAATTAATATTATCATTTTAATTATAAATATATATTTTAAAATTATAACTCATTTTACGACACATTGAAAAATTAACGGTCTCATAAAATTATGTTGAAATTGTAAAAAAATAATTATTAATTATTAAATTTTGTGAAAATACATTTTATAATAAATTATTATATTAATTATAAAATTGTAATTAAATATTCATGACTTCAAAAAATACAAACAATTAAATTGTCATTTTTTAAAAAAAATTATTTAGTTAATTCATGATATAAATATATTATATTTTTATTTATGATATATATATAATGTTTTTTAGACTCTCATAGGTGACATTACTGTCCTATTGAAAAGATTACTATTTCTAAGATTCATATTACTATTACAATGGTAATGTTACAATACCATTAGTATATGTTCCTTAATTTCAAGAAATACCTCATATTTCATTCATTATTAATTTGTAAAGTTCATATTGTATTCTCTATGTAATTTTATGTGATTTATACTATGTGACATAAATATAAGATGATGATCTTCCATTGATAAAAGATTGGATCATTACATTCTTCCCCCTTATGAAATTTCTCCCTCAAATTTTCATTTCAAATACTATGTAGAAAATAGGAAAGGGTTCTTCTCTTTCCTTAAGTACTATGGTTCCCATGTTTCATCTTTGTACTTATAGTTCGACCAAAATACATTCATTAGGTGAGGGGTATTGTTGCGTAGAACATTATCTCTATGGTCCAACATCATTATTGGTTTCTCCTTATAAGAGAGATCATATTCCAATTATACCACCTTTGAATTGAATACATGCGAGGAATATGGTATGTATTTACTCAAGAGGGATATTAAAAATACATCACGTACTTGAGACATGGTATGTGGAAATTCATGTCGATAGGAAACAACTCTAACATTATTAAGAATATAGAAGGGTTCAATGTACATGGGAATTATCTTTCCTTTCATAAAAAATCTTATGATCCTCTTCCATGTAGATATGTTGAGGAATACAATGTATCCAAACTTAATCTTCATGTGTTGTCAAAATTAACTACATAGAACTTATTTCATCTTTGGGTACCTCAGATATGATACTAAATGGTTTTCACCATTTCTATCATTTCTTCATCCATTTTAGGTCATATAAGCATACATTCACAAACTTCATCCTAGAATTTGGTGTTCTTCATCATTTAACATAAAGGGAATCATACGGAGCCGTGTAGATGATCGAGTGGAAACTATTGTTATTAGAGAACTCGACCAGAGGAAGATTTTGGACCCATCCTCCCTTGAAGTCCAGAGAAAACACTCTAAACATTTCATATAGTGTGTGAATAGTACCGTATGATTGGAAATCAGTTTGAGGATGATAATCCATAATGAAGTTCAACTCACTATTCAGAGCATGTTGATGAATTTTCAATAACATGGAGGAGAATCCTGAATCTCGATCTAATACAATCTATAGTGGTAATAAATTCATCCTTAACACTTTCTTGATGTATATTCATGCAAGAATATCTGGTGAGAAGTCCTCCTGAAATTCTATAATGTGAGATTTCATTGTAAGACAATTCAAAATAACCCATATAGCACTATTTGATCTAGATGTATTTGGATGTCTAGTGACAATGTCTATGGTGGTGTTTTCCAATTTCCTTGTTAGTATGTGTAATGGTTTCATCATCCCCTTATAGTTTTTCCACTTTTCCTTCACATTTTGACATAAAATTAACATTGATGTATATTTATTGATCTGTTTCTTCATATTGTCCCACAAATAGTTCTCTAGGAAATCATCATACAACTCTGTACTCCGTTGGTAAATAGAGAAGGTAGAGCAATACACATTATTCAAAATCTCTCTATTTAGCTCTAGGTTTGTAGTTACAAATAATCATGATGTAAATCTAATGAATGGTTCTACATCCATTTTGATCAAAGTGGGTTTTCCATTTCTCATGGATTCCACCTTCTTCTAAATTTCAACATCAGTTATTTGATAATACATTATTTTCAACATATGGGATAGTTCTGAAATAATTTGATAAAATATTGATGATATTTCTTCCATAATTATTTCCATGTCCATAATTTTCATGTCTATGATGATTTTATATTTATCAATTCTCATCATTAATAATGATACAAGATTATTTCTACATAAGTCATCAACAACCATATTTTCTTTACCATGATGGTAGTGTATCGAGAAGTCATAATCCATGATGATCTCTAACTAACTTCACTAGAACATTTTATGATCCTTTTTTGTGAATATATATTGCATGATATTATGGTTAGTATATATCTAATAATTATCCCTCTTGAGATAATGTTACTAAATGTTCAGTAAGAAGATGACAACCACAAACTTCAGATCACGTGTATGATATTTTTTCAAATGAATTTTCAACTACCATGAGGTGTAAGATGGCACTATATCATTTTTCATTAGTAAAGATCCAAATTAATTTTGTTAAGCATCATTGTACACAATAAATAGTTACCCACTGGTTCGTAGTGTGAGCACCGATTGTATGCTTTGCCTCTCTTTCAACTCTTTAAAAAATTCTTCACATTTACTAGTTCAAATAGAAAAAACACCATTCTGAGTAAACATGGTTAGTGATTTTTAGAATCATGAGATGTTCTATGAAAATCATCAGTAATTACTAGGTATACCAGGGAAGCTACGGATCTCTATTACAGAGTTTGGACTTTCCCTCTCTTTGATTTCCTATATTTTAGAAGGGTCTATAGACATCCATTTTCTAGTGATTACATTCCCCAAGAATTATACATCCTCCATATAGAAATAAAATTTACTATATTTATTATTTAGTTTCTCTCTTCTTAATTACATTAGCAGTGTATTGAAATACTCCTCCTGTTTCTACAAACTCAATAGTATATCAAAATACCATCAATAATGACTACCAAAAATTTGTAAATGTAATCTATAAAGACTCTTTTCAATGAATCCAAGAAAAATATGGTAACATTATAGGGTATGGAGGTATTTAATGTAAACTCATAATTCTCATACCTTGTTTGAAATACAGTATTGGGAATATTCCTTCATCCCCATTAATTGGTGATATCCCAACCGAGATCAATCTTATAGAAATAATTGGCCCCACATAGTTAATAGATAAATCCATCTAAATTTTGAATGGGATAAATTTCATTATCATGAATTTTTTGAGTTAGTTGTAATAAATACATAGGCACATTGATCCATCCTTCTTATTGAATAAGAGGACTGGTGCACCCCATGTTGAAGCACCTGGGAATATAAAATCCTTATCCAGATTATCCTATAAATTCATCATTAGTTATTCCAACTGAATGGTGGTCATTCTATAAGGTTTCTTTGATATAGGTAAGTATCCATGAATAAGTTCAATTGATAACTCAACATCTTAGTTAGGAGTAATACCAGACAATTTTTATGAGAATATATTAGTGTAGTCCCTCCCAATGGGAATTTCAGTGTGCATGATTAATGTAACGCCCTGATTTTTTATGAAATATTTCATTTAAATAATATTTATTCTTCATTATCATGCATTGAATTTAATCATGAGTTTAATAGAAAAAGTAGAGTCCCTTATTATAAATTTATCATTATATCATTGTTGTTAGGTTAGAGAGAATAAGTATAAATAACATATGAAAATGAATTGTGAATTCATTGACTATAAATTATTTATGAAAAATATAAATCAATTAGTTAATTTTATTTTTGAGGAAATTATAATTGGTAAGGAAATTAATGTGATATATAATTTTTGGATACTTAATAAAATATTTTTTATATACATCCAATTGATATTTTAGTCCTACATAATGAATAAACCATATTTGATATATAAAAACCTATTTTAGGTTAATTTTACACCTTTGAATGTTGAACACCTTTCAAATTAAAATTTGGAAACATTAATAATTTTTATATGAAAATATAAAAATGATATTTTGAATTGGGAAATAAAAATTTACATTGGATGAATTTGTGATATTTTTCCGATAATATTCATGTTTTGATTAACAGTAAAAATACACTTAATTTTAAGATAAAAAAACATATTTTCATAGAATTAATTTATCTGGTAATATTATAATATTGAATGGTTTTAAAGTATAAATATAATATATTTATATCATTCAATAAATTTATGTCATTATCATTACTTTTACATTGAATTTATACGTAAAAATATTTAAATCTTTTGCAATGTTTTAACTTTTAAAGACTCATTCTCTCTTTCCGACAACGAGAATGATTTTCAATTAATTACTCCAACTTATGTATTTTGAATTCTTAAAAATTTACTCCATATTTGGAATTTGTAGGTCTATGTTATGTTAATAGGATAATTTTATTTTTGGGAATTATGAATAGTAACGTTGGCAATTATTTTTATTACCACGGTTTAAGGTAAACAACGTAACTAAAGTTAAATATAATATTATAAAATTAAATTTACACCCTCAAATATAATATTGAATGAATAAATTTAAACCTTATAATATATTTTTAGAAATTGATTCACTTAATTTCTACGTGCCCATGAATATGACAGTAATTTTATTAAAATCAATGAATGTGACAAAATGTCACACATTATTTTTATATAAGTATATTAATTTTAATATATGGATAACTAGAATATAATATCTACTATAGAGAGTCTCTTGAATGATAAAATAATTTCATACATCATCGAAATTGTTTTCTAATTTTTATAAATTAAATAATTACCATTTATAATGACCCAATAGTTATGTATAAATTATTTTATTAATAGAAATATCAAATAAATGGTTTTAAAAATCATAATAGAAATTTCATATGAACTAATTAATGTGATCTAAGAATTTTCTAGGTGACTGTGAAAGGATAGAAGTTCATTAAATATTTGTTTTAAAATTTATCATATTTTTTTATTGTATTTAAAGTCAAATAAATGAATAGTGTCAAAATTGACACTATTGATATTTAAAAAACATATTATTAAATTATTGAAAAACAAAAAATTATATATAAAAATTTCTAAGTGAAAATTATAATGAAATTTTTTTCAAAAAGTATCCAATGATGGAAAATTCCCAAAAAATAAGTAAATATTAAAAACTATTTAATATTTATAATATTATTACAATAAATAAAATAAAAAAGATTATATAAGGATAAATCAAAAACGAAGGCATAAAATAAAATATAAACATGTCTAAACATTATTTTTTGATATTATATAGAACCATACTCATTATATCTTTGAAATAATATAGTTTGGGACCATTATAAACACACAATCATTTTATAATAAATTAATATTTCAAGACATTCCTAATGTGCCCCTCCCCCCTCTTATAAAATTATACCACCTATACCAACTTACTCACACCTTTAAATCCATTTGGATCATCCACAATCATCCCAAATAAGATCTCAACATCCCTCCCTTACTCTTAGAGGCTACATTTTGGGAAGAAACCCATCATAAGAAGGAATTTTTTTAAATTCAAAAGATAATACTTGAAAAGGTGTTAATTGTTTTATCACATCATTAAAATTCATTTCTTCTTATACTTCAAAATATTATGTTTCTTCTAAAATAATGTAACAAATCCAGTATCCTATACATTCTGAGATGTTACTATATTTATGGGACAACCTTATACCTCCTTTTATCCATCATATGAATAACAATATCACCATACATGCGTACATATGACCTATCGTCTTCGTACCATGGTGTAATATGTTATTCAACAATACTTTAGTTGTATGGGTGTAATTATGGGTATAATTGATTTAAATAATGAATATAAAATGATTATTATTCTGTCTAATTAATATACCATGCAATTCAATACCATTTAACTATCAATGTAAATGATATTGTCTCTCGTCGGTACGTATGATCTACCGTCTCCAAGACGCGGTGAGATTCATTCTCTGTGTTAACAATCCAAGAATGATTATTAAATTTATATTATGAGTAAAAATAAAAAGTATTAACTTAATTTTATTCTGTAAATTAATAAAATACATCCTAAGAATAAAAAACATGACATACATGGAAAAACAACAATGGGAAAATGAAGCAGTTAACACACAAAATAATGGCAATATTAAAACACTATTAAGAAAATTATATAATAGGATCATATATGATATCATAAATATGAATATGGTTATGGTATAATTTAATAACTTACATTAAACATTATATAGTAGGTTCTAATACACACGAAGGATATCAAACCTATGGTAAGTGATAATTCTGCAATCTCATTATTTTCTGAAATTGTAATTGTGTAAGTATTTAGTGGGTTATATTTATCATCAAGATCCATATTTCTTAAATATATAATATTAATTCTAAAATTATACTATTTTTTAATGACTATTTTACCCATTAGTGAATTTTTATTATACCATATAGAAATAATATTTCATTCGTTATCCATACGAGGTGATTTTTGACTTTTCTGGTAAGAGTACGAGAAGAATGTTTTTAACTTATATGAAATGAATGTATTTTTATGTCTTCATGGTGCCTTTTTTCATGAATCTTACTCTATAATATTTCATGTTTATTTTCAACTGAATTTTTATCTTTTAAAATTTCATGGTATTGTGAGAATAGAAAATTTATTTGAAAAAGAAAGGATATTTTCATCAGGAATTAAGCTCGAGTGTATTATCAAAATTATTTTCAATCTATGATGACATAGGGTAATGTTTATTTCCATATTATTAAACGATAGAAAGGGTGAGATAAAATTCTCAGTAAGGGTAAGTATGGATAAAATAAAACATACCATATACATTAGAACTTAAAAACATGAACATAATGTTTAAACATTAAAATCTTGACCAACGACATAAAACATAGAAGTACATAAGGCATTGATAATAATGGAAAATAAACCATGATAAAATAGAATGGGAATAAAACATTTAATTTTGGCATCCATTATGATTTATATAGTATCCAAGGCATTGCTGCCAAGACCATCTTAGTGGACAAAGTCCCATTCTGAATCGAGTTCACTCCTCGTTTCAGTCCTGTAACACTGAACCGGATTACCTTACCATTCCAGCCATGTCTGTATCATGGGATATAAAATCCTTACCCAATTCATTAGAGGGAGATATAGGTCCCACCCATCTCATAATGAAATCTTTCTTACTTGTTCCACCAAAAAAAACATACATCATTCATAATAACCCAATAAACAAAATGGGTTTCATAAACATCATTCCATCTTCACATAATCCATATAAAAGAAATGGATATCATTTCATAATAAGAAAAGTTAATCTATTTAAATCATAGAGATATGATACTTGAAACATACACATATGAAATAATGTCATCTTAGATGAAAAATGGTTTTGATAAAATACTTGAAATGAATTCTTGAGGAAAATATCCTTTCTTCTTTAAAATCAATTTCTTTTCACAAAACGTCATGAAATTTTAAAAGAAAGAGATTTTGTTGAAAACAGTAATGAAATATTTTGGAGTAAGCTTCATGACAATTAGGCTTTATGAAACCGTAAAAATCCTTTCATGTCGTATAAGTTAAAAAAACATTCTTCTCGTACTTTTGTCGAAAAAGTCAAAAAAGTACCTCGTAACGTAAACAAAATAAAGATTCCATACAAAACATGTAGTAAAAGTAAAAAAGTAAAAAATGGGTAAAAATGACTTTAAAAATACATGAAAACACTTTTATAAAACATGGACACGGATGGTAGAAATAACCCCAGTAAATACTTACGAATAAGCAATCTCGGATAAAAATGAGATTTGCAAAATGTATCCCTTACCTTATGTCTGATATGCTTCGTATGTATCCGAAACTCCTGTATAATGATTTAAATAATGTCATTGACTTATTACAGAATCATATTCATTGTTATTATATCATATATGGTTCACTTATGACTTTATATTACCCGTTATTTTGTAAATTCCATGTTAAAGTGTGTTTTGGGTAAAATCATTTCATTTGTCATCCGTGTTTTGACTTATAATTATTCATATGATTAATTAGATCACGATTACATAATTAAAGAATATAAAACATGATTTATATATAATATATATTCAGAATATACATATATATAATAGATCGATAAATGGAAATAAATACACTGTTCATGGAGACGGTAGGCCGTATGTACGCATGAACGCTGTCTTCGTTTCCTTATTGAGTTGAATGGAATTATGTATATGACATACATATATAAATAAATCCAATAGCTTTATAATGTCATATATTTCAGTATTATTTCTTATATATACTTTATAATCATTCTTAAATGGTTTACATGGAGAATTAATCTAATCGAGTCGTGGAGACGGTAGTCCGTACGTACACACGAGCGATGATATCATTTCCATAATTATTTAATTGAATTGGAGTGGATGATACAATAAATCAGAATCATTATGATGTTATAATAACTATTTATAGTTATTCTTTACACCATTATACCAATCCATGTAAGGTGTTGGTGGAAAAATAGATTACACCACGGCGTGGAGACGGTATTCCGTACGTACGCACGCGCGGTGATTTTGTTTTCCGTAGGATGGATAGAAGGTGAAATGGGGTTGTTTCATATTTATAATAACAAATCCGTATATTATTGATACTGATGTTATTACTTTATAATTAAATAACAAAAGAAGAATAAGTTGAAGAAGAAAGAAGCTTGAAAGAATCAGTAGATGAAATTACCTCTTCTTCGATACGCCTCTTTGAAACCTCCTCTTAGGGCACTAAGATTGGACTTTAAAGTAGACCATAACCTCTAGGATGTTTCTAGGGAAGTGGATAAGATAATGTTTCAGGGGTTGTCCGATCTTGAAGGCTCAAATTGGTGTGAGGAGGAGAGGGAGGAGGTGCCCTTTTATAAGGGAGGAGAGGGGCACCTTTGGAATTCATAAAAATATTAATTTATAATAAATCTAACACCACTTGAAAACCTCCAAAAATGACTCATATTAGAAGATTAGATGATATAGGGTTTTAATCTCATCAACCAATCAAATTTAGACATGTTTGGATCTTATTTTAAACATTATCATTTTCAATTATCCTTATTTAATCTATTTAAGTTTATTTGTGTTAATAAAATTCTAAATTTTAAATTATAACAAATAATTACTTATTTGTTGTGAATTTTCCATAATTTTTTACTTTATAACATTATAGACCCTATAAATTTAAATTTATAATTTTTAAATATTTTTTTTATTTTTAAACAATTTTATAATATGTTATTTTTATAAAATAACAATAGTGTCAATTTTGACACTATTCATTTATTTGAATTTAAATAAAATATATACAGAAGATATGTTCGAAATAAAAGCTTTGATAGATTCATAAAAGGTCATATGTATCTATAATATTAGTGGATCACATTAAATAGTTCATATAATACTTATTTTATTAATTTTAAAACCATATATTTGGTTTATCTCTTAATAAAATAATTACTACAACATTTTTGTATAATTATTTAATATACATATTTGTTGCATAAAATTTTAAAATAAAATCCTATGATGAATATAAATATATTACCTTTCAGAATAATAATTTTACTCGAATTTATCATCTTAAAATCACAATATTTAAATTGTTATATTTATTAAATTATGAAGGTGACAACTTTTGCATCATTTAAAATAATTTAATATAAGTGTCATAATCACTTTTTAAGGATCAAAACGGTCATTTATTAGGTAATTGGATAACTAATGTGTATATATACACTACCAATATGTTTTGGTTAGGTTTGTGGGCCTTTTAATGGGTATTAGTATTTCAATAAAAACTATATTACTTATTTTCCACTTAATAAAAAATTTATGTATCATTAATATATCACCATTAATGACAATTATTTAATCCCTAAAAACTCTAAATAAATTATCATGATGTAGATAATTTTATTATTTTTCTGGATACTATTCATGTTTGAAGTTTTATGTTGTTTATCAGTAAATTAAAATTATTATACTTATAAGATTTAAGAGAGTGACATGTTGTCACTTTCTTTGGTTTTAATAATAATTAAATTATTTTCATGGTCAAAAGTACATAAAATGAATCTAATCCAACCCTTAGTTGATATGGGTTTACTTTTAGCCATCCAATAGAATTTTGGCATGTGTTAGGGTAATTTTATAATATTATATTTTCCCTTAATTACCCAATTTTCCTTTAACTATGTTAAATAAAATTTACCGTAGTTACTATTCATAATTACCAAAAATAAAAAGTATCCTATTAACATAATTTGGACCCATAGATTCCAAATATGGAATCCATTTTTTCAAATTCAATACATAGAAGTTACAGAAATTTAATTAATATTAATCCCGTTGTCGAATGAAAACGGGTTTTTGTTTAAAACATTGCAAAAGATTGAATTGATTTAACCTACAAATTCAATGTAAAATCAATGCTAATGACATAAATTATATTAAATGGTAAAAATATATTCTATTTATACTTTAAAACCATTCAATATTATAATTTAACCATATAAATTATTACGATGAAAAAAGTTTTTTTTCATTAAAATATAGCGTGTTTTTACGATTCATCAAAATATGAATGTTACCAGAATAATACGAAAAATTTATCCAAATTAAATTTTTATTTATTGATTCTGAAGAAGAATGTTTTTTTTTCAAATTGACCTAATAAACCTGTCAAAAACTAGATTTAAAGTGGGTGCGCCCACAAAAGGCGGCAAAACTGCATTTTTTTAAAAATACTTAATTTTACCTGAAAAATTTATTTTGTTCTTATACCATGTTCTAGAAAATGTGTAAGATGAGTAATAATGTTATAAAATTAAAATTTTAGTTAATACTATTCATAACAGCTAGTTCATAATAATATTATAATAATATATCGTTGTTTAGTAAAACCCGGTATTGCGTACAACACACGCTATTGAGGAAGGTCGTGATTGCGTGTAATGCACGCCAAGTCAGGGTTGTGTGTTGTGAAAAAGTCCTTCGTTGTTTCTTATAACAGAATCCAACATATTTCATTTATACATTGAATATATATATATATATATATACTCAATGTTGCGTAGAATAACTATTATCAAAATTGTGTGTAACACGATCCAAGAATAGTGTTGCGTATACTGCAAGCTAATACGGTGTTGCATATAGCGCAAGGTAATATTGGTGTTGCATACAACACAGGAAATTAATGAAATTAAAAGTATATTTTTCATAAAATCACGGGGTGTTACATTCAACCCCCCTTAAAATGAATTTTTCCCTCGAAATTCGTCGGGGTTATAAATGGTTTACTGCTCGAAAGTTTGTTTAATAGAAACCCACATCGCAAAAAAGAATATCAAAACATGGCTTTAAAAACTAAAGTATGAAATGTAACGGTTACCCAAATTAACTCATCACTGGGTTTCCACATAGGAGAACATAGGTGAAAATATGGATATGGAAGAAAAATCTAACCCTCAAGTTATAATGAAAGTGGTAGAGAACATGGCTATGAAAAAGCCAACAATCACAAAGCTATTGATTTGTGATGATCTAAGGTACCATCTGATTCATCGGATATAAGGAAACTATGACAAAATTTTGGTTTTCAAGATCATTTCCCTAAAGTTGATGAATTAAAAGAAATACTTTCATGATTTTGATACAATCTCACTGTTGTTAGTGAATTGAACAATTTCCACTTAATCCCTTAATGAAATGAAGTTGAATTTTTTATTCGTGATGTGTTATCAGATCCTGTGATAGAATGATGGGTCATTCCATCTCTTCCAAACAAAAGGTTAGAAAAAATTATAAGTCCATATTATGGTTAGATTAATCGTATATGGTTCCAAAAATGAACTTATACTTCATATATCATACCGCTTAATAAAATAAAACTAGTTTCTACTAACCAGGGACATCCTGTAGGCCAGTGTTTGGCGATAAAGGCCAGTCGCACTTTAGTTGTGGGTTTGATTCCTGCAGCCTTGTCCGACGCGATGGGTTGTTTCCCGTCCTGCAGGTTGTCCTTTTTCTAAAACTACATTACTATATCATCCCATCAATAATATCGAAAAAAGGTTCTATCCTTAAACAATACTAACTTATGTCCATCATAATACATTCCAATCTTTAGGCTTATCCATAATATTGCAGTCCATTGTCATATTATAGTGAAAATGATTACCAGAGATTTCATATAAGAAGCATGTTAATACCATTGTTGATCCCCAAATATCATAAGATATGTCTTCTTTGTCACATTACAAATGGTCGAAGGACTTAATCATGTATTCTCTTGAAAAAAAATACCCATTGAACCTTAGTGAAAACATGAATGCAGTTAAAAGTTAACACTTTCCACATACCAAAATCCTAAAAATTTTATATACTCAAACCATGATATCACTTAGTCCTTATATCAACCATGAGCTCATGAATACAATCAAACATATAATTATCTTCTTATTCCTTCATTATGCGCATATCATATACTTTACAAAAATATCTGAATAACATTCCATGGTTATTGGTACCATTCAACATATACATTCAAATTCTTTTAGGAGAAACAATAGTGTAACAATACTTAGATGATTATTTATTCCATAGTACAATTAACTATACAACATAACTCTCGATAAACATACAATCATTCCACTACCTTCTAAAACAAACGACTGAGCTTCAACACTTCTTTCAGCTGATATATCATTTGTATTCTCCTCATCATCATCCACATAAATACTACCCATATGACCATGCTGATTCTCTTCATGAGATTTTCCATTAGGGAATTGGTTTGCATAATGCCCGTACATTCCAAATTTAAAACATCTAATCATTGTTGATGTCGTAGCAATACCATTATCCTTGTTCATGGTGTTAACTGGACCTTTTCCATTGCACTTACTGGCTTTGTGTCCTTCTTTTCCACACCCAACGAATCTTCTAGTTCCTTTGAAACAATCTCCCTGATGCCTCTTCCCACATAATTTACATGAGGGAAATTAAACTTTATTTCCTCTATGATCATCATGAAAGTCCATATTTCTATTATTATCTGAGTCAGGAAACTTACCAATGTTGAGATTATTGATCATATTATGAGATTGCTGATTAGGCATAATAATGATGTTTGGACTTCCAGATCCCATTTCATTTGGTTTCTCATGAAGAAAATCATTCCATTGTCCATCATATCCTCCATTATCAGGAATCTTCCTGTTTCCAGCCATTTTCTAAAACCAAAAAAGAATAGTGTGAGAGGCAAAAATCATGCTAGGGAAAACAACATAGTAATGGGGGAGCACCCTCAATATCTAAAATATTAGGTTGAATTCTATGATCGTTACCGTAGTTCTAGGACTATATCCTATACGTATTCTTATCCTTAGGTACATCCCTAGACATACCGTAGAAATATCTCTAGGGATCTCACTAATGTTTTCACATCCTAGTTTCCAAAGGTTGACTAAAACGTTCCTCTAATACCAACTATAGAGACCCTAAGAATGACATACATGGAAATTACATTACTTTTGCGGAATACCTAATACATAACAAAAACAGATACACAAGGACCGTAATAGTTTAGTGACTTTGGAAACTTGGAACGTAATCTTCTAATCATGGTGAAGGATCTTCAACATCTCCTATAAAGATCTTCCACTTTTTGTTTCCTGACCTAAAACCTTTCTTTTGATCCTGGGGGAAAATAAATCATAAAAAGGGTGAGCTCAAATTCTCAGTAAGGGTAATCATGGATAAAATAAAACATACCATATACATTGGAACTTAAAAACATGAACATAATGTTTAAACATTAAAATCTTGAGCAACAACATAAAGCATTGAAGTACGTAAGGCATAGATCACAATGGAACATAAACCATGATAAAATATAATGGTAATAAAACATGTAATTTTGGCATCCATTAATCACATTTAATGATTTCCATAGTAGCCAAGGCATTGCTGCCAAGACCATCTTAGTGGACAAAGTCCCATTCTGAATCGGGTTCACTCCTCGTTTCAGTCCTGTAACACTGAACCGGATTAACTTACCATTCCATCCATGTCTATCTCCTGAGATATAAAATATTTACCCAATGAATTGGAGGGAGATATAGGTCCCACCCATCTCATAAGGAAATCATTCTTACTTGTGCCACAAAAAAAACATACATCATTCATAATAACCCAATAAACAAAATGGGTTTCATAAACGTTATTCCATCATCACATAATCCATATAAAAGAAATGGATATCATTTCATAATAAGAAAAGTGAAATCATTTAAATCATAGAGAAATGATACTTGAAACATACACATATGAAATAATGTCATCTTAGATGAAAAATTGTTTTTATAAAATACTTGAAATGAATTCTTGAGGAAAATATCCTTTCTTATTCAAATTCAATTTCATTTCACAAAACATCATGCAATTTTAAAAGAAAGAGATTTTGTTGAAAACAGTAATGATATCTTTTGGAGTAAGCTTCATGAAAATAAGGCTTTATGAAACCGAAAAAATCCCTTCATGTCATATAAGTTAAAAAAATAATTCTTCTCGTACTTTTGTCGAAAAAGTCAAAAAGGTACCTCGTAACGTAAACAAAAGAAAGATTCCTTAAATAACATGTAGTTAAAGTCAAAAATTCAAAAATGGGTAAAAATGACTTTAAACATACATTAAAACACTTTTATAAAACATGGACATGGATGATAGAAATAACCCCAGTAAATACTTACGAATAAGCAATCTTGGTTAAAATTAGATTTGCAAAATTTATCCCTTAACTTATGTCTGATATTCATCATATGTATCCGAACCTCCTGTATAATGATTTGAATAATGTCATTGACTTATTACAGAATCATATTAATTGTTATGATATCATATATTTTTCACTTATGACTTTATATTACCCGTTATTTTGTAAATTCCATGTTAAAGAGTGTTTTGGGTAAAATCATTTCATTTTTCATCCGTGTTTTGACTTGTAATTATTCATATGATTACATAGATCACGATTACATAATTATAGAATATAAAACATGATTTATATATAATATATATTCATAATATACATATATATAATAGTTTGATAAATGGAAAGAAATACACCGTTCATGGAGACGGTAGGCCTTACGTATGCATGAACGTTGTTTTCGTTTCCTTATTGACTTGAATGGAATTAAGTAGATGAAATAAATATATACATAAATCTAGTAGCTTTATAATTTCATATATTTCATTATTATTTCTTATATATACTTTATAATCATTCTTAAATGGTTAACATGGAGAATGAATCTCATCGCGTCGTGGAGACGGTAGTCTGTACATACGCATGAGCGATGATATCATTTCTATAATTATTGAATTGAATTGGAGTGGATGATACAATATATCAGAATCAGTTTGATGTTATAATAACTATGTATATTTATTCTTTACACCATTATACCAATCCATGTAAGGTGTTGGTGAAAAAACAGATTACACCACGGCGTGGAGACGGTATTCCGTATGTACGCACGTGCGGTGATTTTGTTTTCCGTAGGATGGATAGAAGGTGAAATGGGGTTGTTTCGTATTTATAATAACAAATAAGTATATTATTGATACTGATGTTATTACTTTATAATGAAACAACTAATGAAAAATAAGTTGAAGAAGAAAGAAGCTTGAAAGAATCGGGAGAAAAAATTACCTCTTCTTCGATACGCCTCATTGAAACCTCCTCTTAGGGCACTAAGATTGGTCTTAAAAGTAGACCAGAACCTCTAGGATGTTTCTTGGTAAGTGGAGAAGATAATTCTTCAGGGTATGGCAGAGAATGAAGTCTCAAATTGGTGTGAGGATGAGAGGGAGGAGGTGCCCTTTTATAAGGGAGGAGAGGGGCACCTTTGGAATTCTTAAAAATACTAATTTATAATAAATCTAACCCCACTTAAAAACCTCCAACAATGACGCATATTTGAATATTAGATGAGATAGGGTTTTAATATCATCAAAAAATAAAATTCAGACATGTTTGGAACTTATTTTAAACCTTATCATTTTGATTTATCCTTATTTAATCTATTTAAGTTTATTTGTGGTAATAAAATTCTAAATTTTAAATTATAACAAATAATTACTTATTTGTTGTGAATTTTCAATAATTTTTTACTTTATAACATTATAGACCATATAAATTTAAATTTATAATTTTTAAATATTTATGTGATTTTTAAACAATTTTATAATTTGTTTTTTTATAAAATAACAATAGTGTCAATTTTGACACTATTCATTTATTTGAATTTAAATAAAATATATACAGAAGTTATGTTCTAAATAAAATCTTTAATAGATTAATAAAAGGTCATATTTATCTATAAAATTAGTGGATCACATTAAATAGTTCATATAATATTTATTTTATTAATTTTAAAACGATTTATTTGGTTTATCTCATAATAAAATAATTTCTACAACATTTTTGTATAATTATTTAATATACTTATTTTTGCATAAAAATTTAAAATAAAATCCTATGATGAATATAAATATATTATCTTTCACAATAATACTTTTACTTGAATTTAACATCTTAAAATCACAATATTTAAATTGTTATATTTATTAAATTATGAAGGAGAAAACTTTGGCATCATTTAAAATAAAATAATATAAGTGTCATAATCACTTTTATAAGGATAAAAACGGTTATATATTATTTAATTGGATATTTAAGGTGTATATATACACTACCAATAAGTTTTTGTCAGGTTGTTGGGAATTGTAATGGTTATTATTATTTCAATAAAACTATATTACTTATTTTCCACTTAATAAATAATTTCTGTATCATTAATGTATTACCATTAATGACAATTATTTAATCTCTAAAAATTCTAAATAAATTATCATGATGTAGATAATTGTATTAGATTTCTGGAGACTATTCATGTTCGAAGTTTCATGATGTTTATCACTAAATTAAAATTATTATACTTATAATATTTAAGAGAGTGACATGTTTTCACTTTCTTTGGTTTTAGTAATAATTAAATTATTTTCATGGAACAAAGTCCATAAAATGAATATAAACTTACCCTTAGTTGATATGGGTTTACTTTTAGCCATCCAATAGAATTTTCTCATGTGTTAGGTTAATTTTATAATATTATATTTTCCCTTAATTACCCGATTTACCTTTAACTATGGTAAATAAAATTTACCGTAGTTACAATTCATAATTTCAAAAAATAAAAAGTATCCTATTAACATAATTTGGACCCACTGATTCCAAATAAGAAATCCATTTTTTCAAATTCAATACACAGAAGTTTCAGATATTAAATTAAAATTAATCCCGTTGTCGAATGAAAACGGGTTTTTGTTTAAAACATTGCAAAAGATTGAATTGATTTAACATAGGAATTCAATGTAAAATCAATGCTAATGACATACATTATATTAAATCGTAAAAATAAATTATATTTAAAATTTAAAACCATTTAATATTATAATTTAACCATATAAATTATTACGATGAAAAAAGTTGTTTTTCATTAAAATATAGCGTGTTTTTACTATTCATCAAAATATGAAAGTTACCAGAATAATACGAAAAAATTATCCAAAGTAAATTTTTATTTCTTGATTCCAAATAATAATTTCATTTCGTCAAATTGAACTTATAAAAATGTCAAAAACTAGATTTAAAGTGGGTGCGCCATCAAAAGGCAGCAAAACTGCATTTTTTTAAAAATACTTATTTTACCCAAAAAATTTATTTTGTTCTTATACCATGTTCTAGAAAATGTGTAAGATGGATAATAATGTTATAAAATTCAAAATTTAGTTAATACTATTCATAACGGTTAGTTTATAATAATATTATAATAATATATCGTTGTTCAGTAAAACCCGGTATTGCGTACAACACAAGCTATCGAGGAAGGTCGCGATTGTGTATAATGCAAGCCAAGTCAGGGTTGCGTGTTGTGAAATAATCCTTCGTTGTTTTGTATAACAGAATCCAACCATAATTCATTTATAAATTTAATATATATATATATATATACTCAATGTTGCGTAGAATAACTATTATCAAAATTGTGTGTAACACGATCCAAGAATAGTGTTGCATATACTGCAAGCTAATAAGGTGTTGTGTATAGGGCAATGTAATAATGGTGTTGCATAAAACACAAGACATTAATGAAATTAAAACAATATCTTTTACAAAATCTCGTGGTGTTGTAATTATGGAATTATTTTTAATGAAATCCATTTATCTTATATGGATTATGTTATGATGGAATGATGTTTATGAAACCCAATTTTGTTCTTTTGGTATGCTATGGTGAATAGTTTTTGTTTTCCTCTAACAATTAATAATGATTTAATTATGAGATAGGTGGGACCTATATCTCCCTCAAATTAACTAGGTAAAGATTTATATCTCATGATATAGATATGAATGGAATGATATGTAAATCGGGTTCAGTAATACCTGGCTGGAATGACAAGTAAACACAGTTCAGTAATGGACTTTTTCAGCTATGATGGTCTTGGTTATGAGCCTTGTCTAAAATTGAAATTATTATCTGTGCTTATATCTATTCCACAAAACATCATATCCAATGTAATGACTTTTAGGATTATGTCTATTAATTCTAAAAAACTTTTATCCCCTTAATTGATATCATGATAGTTCGTATATATGATTAGGATTTAAAATGGAATGTTTTTATGTATTATGATTATGATATTATTCATATTTACCTTGTATAACCTTATTGAGTATTTGAGCCCACCATTTCATATGTTTCATTTTCTCATGTATTGAAATAGGGTATTACGTAATCCGTGTTAGAATTGAGTAATAAAGACCCAATCTTTACGTACATGGACATTACATTTATTTTGCGGAATACTTAATACATTATAGAAACACACACCCAATAAAAATATTAGTTTAGTGTGTTTGGAAAAATCGAACAAAATATTATATCTTGGTGAAAGATGTTTAACATCTACCATAATGATTTTACCCTTTTGTTTTCCTACCTTTAAACCTTTCTTTATATCCTCGGTAAATGAAAACATAAAAAGGGTGAGTTCAAATGTTCTGTAAGGGTAAATATTGTGAACATAATACAAACCATAAACATTAGAATGTAAAAACCTGAACATAACATTTAAATATTAATATCCTAATTCATGAAATAAATCATTGCAGTACATGTGGCATAGATCATAAAGGAACATTAACCATGATAAAATTCCATTGGAATAAAATATGGAATTGTGGAAAAAAATAAGAATGAAATATGATTTACATAGTATCCTAGGCATTCCATCCAATAACATCATAGTGGACAAAGTATATTACTGAACTAGATATACTCATCCTTCCAACCATGTATTACTGAACTGGATTTACTTGTTGTTCCAGCCCTGTATTAGTCATCGAAAGTTACTTGTCATTCCATTCATATCTATCTTCTAAGATATAAATCTTTTCCCAATTTATTGGAAGGAGACATATGTCCCAAAAATATCATAATTAAATCATTCTTACATGTTCCACAAAAATATAATTTATTCATCATAGCATAACCAAAAAAATAAAATGGATTTATTATAAATTATTCTATCACATCATATTCCATATAAAATATCATTCCAACATAAACACAATAAAATAATAGTAATAATAGGGATTGAAATATAACCCTCTTTAAATAGAATCATTATATATGGAAACTAATTTTGATAAAATATTTGAACTTAATTCTTGGGGAAAATATATTTTCTTCTTAAAAAACGTTTTCTTTTCTCAAAATGGCATGAAATTTTAAAAGAAAAAAATTATTTGAAAATAAAAATGAAATAGTATAGAGAAATCTTCATGGAAATAAGGTTTTTTGAAGACTTAAAAATATGTTCATGCCGTATAATTTAAAAAACATTCTTCTAATACTTTTGTCAGAGAAGTCAAATGGTAACTCGTATTGTAAATGAAAGAAATAATCCTTTCAAATCTTGTAGTAAAAGTCAAAGAAATGGTAAAAATGACATTAAACACATATATAATAATAGTAAACAATTTACTAATAAAATTTTAGAAAACATGGACATTGATGATAAATATACCCACATTAAATATTTACTTATAAATAATATCATATGAAAATGAGATTGAAAAGTTATCTGTTACCTTAGGAATGATGTGATTCGTATGTGATTGAATCTCCGGTATAGTGGGTTTATACATATTATTAACTATTAATAGAACCATAATAATATTTATTGTATCATATATCATTCACTTATGACTTTATATTACTCATTTATTTATCAATTACCTGTTAAAGCACTGTTTTCAGTAATAGTGGTTTATTTATTATACATGTTTTAACTTTTTATTCTTGATCTTTTTACATAGATCATTATTTACATAATTATTGAATGTAAAACATGATATAAATATCTTAAATATTAAGCATAGAAATATATTTAGTAGAATGATAAATGAAATGGAATACAACATTAATGGGTAAGGAAGGTCGTACATATGCATAAATGTTGTTTCCATTTCCTTATTGAATTGATTGGATGGAAGTAAATGTCATATATATATACACACACATAAATAATGTAAAATTATTATGTCATATATTTCATTAATATATTTTAAATATACTTTATGTTTATTCTTTAATGGTTAACGTGGTGAATGAATCTCATCGCATCATGAAGACGGCAGGCCTTACGTACACACGAATGTCGATATCATTCTGATTATGGTTAAATTGCATAAAATTGGATGAAATATAAATTATAAAAACTAATTATCATTTTATATTCTTTATTTAAAGCCATTACACTCAACATTATACCCAAATAAATTATGTATTATTGAATAACAAATTACATCCCAGTGTGGAGACGGTAAGCCGTATGTATGCACACACGATGATATGGTTATTCGTCTAAAGGATAAAAGGAGGTATAAGGTTTTCCCATAATTATAATAACATATCAGAATGTATAAGATACTGGATTTATTAATTTATTATGAGAACAACATAACAAGAGCATGTAGAAGATGAAAATAATTTTCAAAGAGGTGATAAAACAATTACCTCTTTTTTGAGTATGTCATTTTGATTTTCACAAATGGCCTCACTAGGATGAATTTCTGCCCAATGTTTAGAATCTAGGAGAAAGGTAGGGATTATGGGAGCTTATTTGATTATATTTTTTTGATACAAATGTATTTAATGGTGTGAGTATGTGGGTAGAAGTAGTGGCATTTTATAAGAGGGAGGATGGAACTTTTGGAAAGTCTTGAAATATTAATTTATTATAAATTTATTTTCACTTAAAAATGTTACCAAACTCATTTATTTATAATGTAAGATGTTTATGGGTAGTCATAATGTCAGCCAATAAAAGTTATTAATGTTTTAATTTTATTTTAACCATTATCATCAAGATTTATCGTTTTTTAATCTATTTAATTTTATTTATTATAATAATATTTTAAATATTAAGTGGTTATAAATATTTTCTAATGTGGTTTCAATTTTAAATAATGGGATACCTTATGAAATTTGAGGCCATATAATTTTCAAATTTTAATTTTTTTTAAAAAAAATATTTTTAAATAATTTATTAATAGGTTATTTTTATAAAATATTAATAGTGTCAATTTTGACACTATTAATTTATTGGGATTTAAATAAATACACACTAAAGATATTTCGTATGAAAATATTTAATACAATAATAATATATCTTAATCAACTATAATATTTGTGGATGAAATTAATTAGTTCATATGATATTTATTTTAATATTTTTATAACTATTTATTTGATATTTTTATGAAAAATATTATTTCCACATCACTTTTGTGTCAAAATTTATGGTAACTATTTAATCCCTAAAAATATAAATAAATTGTCAGGATATATATAATTTCATTATATTTTTATTGATTATTTATGTTCGATTTTGTATCATGTTTGTTACTATACTAAAATTATTATAATTATAATAGGTAAGAGAGTGACATTTTGTCACTTTCATATATATTATTTATAATTACATCACATTCATAAAACAAATTCCATTCAATGAATAAATTCAGACCCTAAGTTGATATTGGTCCCATTTAATTCATCCAATAGAATTTTGGAAGGTGGTAGGGTAATTTTACTATCTTTATCGTATTGTTTCTTACTCTAATTTACCTAATTTACATTTATCTGTGGTAAATAAAAATAATCAAAGTTACTATTCATAGTGACCAGATATAAAATGTACCTATTTAAATAATTTTGACTTTTTTATTACAAATATGGAATCCATTTTTATGAATTTAATACACAAAATTGGAAGAAATTAATTTTAAATTAATTCCTACTGTCGAAATCCAAAAAAGCGTGTTTTGAAGAAGTAAAAAATTAATCAAAATATTGATACGTGTTTATGTCCAATTTAAATATAAAATTACTTTCAATGAAAAAAATGTATTAAAATACACAAAAAAATCCAATTAAACATTAAAAATTTAAAAATATAATCTAACTATATAAATAAATTCGATGAAAATGTAATTTTGAATTTAAATATAGTATCTTTCACTATTCATTAAAATGTGAATTTTATCAGAAAAATATAAAACATTAAACCAAAGTTAAATTTGATATCCCTATTCCAAAAAAGATGGTTATTTATTAAAATATAATATATAAAAGTATTAAAAATTATATTTAAATTTGGTGCGCCAACAAAAGGTGGCAAAAATACATTTTTTAAAAAATACGACTTTTATCCAAAAAATTGAATTTGTTCTTATATAATGTTCAAGAAAATAAATAAGTTGAATTTTAATGTTATATGAAATTAAAAATGTGGTTAATTCTATTAATAACACCTATTTTATATTGCATTAGCTAATAATATATCGTTTTTTTAGTGAAACTCGGTATTGCGTACAACGCATGCTATCAAGGAAGGTCGCTCTTGCATGTAATGCATGCCAAATAATTGGTGTACTTAGTGAAAGCTATTTTTATTGTTCTGTATAACCAATTCAAATCATAGTTATTTTATACATTGAATAAAATCTTTATTTAGTATTGTGTGAAATCAATTCTATCAAATGAACTTCAAATTTTGTGTAACACAATCTAAGCATAATGTTGCATATACTGCAAGCTAATACGGTGTTGTGTATTGAAAAAAAAAATCAGTGTGTAGCATAGAACACAAGAGATACAGTAAATTAAAAAATATATATCTTATAAAATCTCAAGGTGTTACATTATACCCACCATAAAATGAATTTTTCCCTCAAAATTCATCAGAGTTATAAAAGCTTTACTACTTGAAAGTTTATTTCATAGAAACACACATAGTATAAAGGAATAAAAAAACCTAATTTTAAAAAGGAAAGACAGAAACTTAATGGTTACTCAATGTTACTCATCACTGGATTTCCACAATGAATAACATAGGTGGGGAGTGAAATCATCGATGTTGAAGTGAAATCTAACCATCAAGTTCGGATGGTTAGTGACAGAATACAAAGTTGGAGAAAGTTGTCAACCAGAAATTCATAAATCTATGATGATTTAATGGACCATATAATTCTTAGTATTATAATGTAATTAGATATAATTTTTTTTCAATATCATTTCCCTAATGTTTAAAAACATGAGAAGAAATACTTACATGATATTTGTACAGTCTCATCATTGGTCGTTCCTTGAACAATTTCCACTTCATCACTAATTGAATGAAATGAAGTAGAATTTATCATTACGTTAGTGTTAGAAGATCATGAAATTGATAAGTAGAATGATAATAAATTCCATCAGTCAAAAAAATGGTTAACATGGATGATCAAATATACAATAGCCCGCCTATAGTAAACTAATACATTAATCTAACAAACTTTAACTGGAGTATAACTTATACTATCCATAATTGGATAACGTTAAAAATGTTCCAAAAACTAAAAATCTACAACTTTAGAAAGAGGTGAACTAAATTTCTTTATCATTTATCTCCCATATCTCATAAGTTAGTTTTTGGTTGTCACATTCCAAACATATGAATACCTTAATCATGATTTCTCTTGAAACATGGTAGCAACCTAAATTATCTGATATCCTTATTTAGAACATGAATGTTACCTAATTCCAAAACATATTGGATATGATCCTTATGTCCCAAAACATTTTCTACTTCATCCATGATAACATAACCCTCTTATCGATAACTCCATAATTATATCTCAAGAAACAATCATCATCTAATTTACTAATTCAAATCCAACATCTCATTAGCCAAGCATAATTATCTTAATAAAATGGACATATTAAGGGTTACATTTCCCTTAATCATGTGTTCTAAAAGTATATCACATTACTGTTAAATCACTTTTTGTATCCTTATAACTATTCAATATATATTTTCCAAACCATAATGAAAAATTTACACTGAAAACACTTATATATTTCATCATTTATATGACTTAATATTTCAATTCTAAAACATATTCAACTCAATCATCTAATTGTATTATTAAACCATTACATATTATCCATTATATTTTCCTTTCCTAAAATAGGAATCATGTATTAAGGTTTATCAACCTCAAGATTCTTAGGTTTAACGTAAACAATATTGGAAGAACAACACATACCTTTCACATGATGTTTATAATATCTTTATCCCCATAAGTATGACTAACACTCATACCATCATCATGATTATCTTCATGATATTTCCACTTATGAAATCAATATTTATATTTCCCATAATTTCCACATCTAAAATGTTCAATGGTAAACTATGTTCAATGTAGTTATAGCTATTGACTAAGACAAGAATAAAAAGTGTGAGAAATACATATCAGATATTAAAAGAACATATGTACTGTAAATTTATTATAATATTTCAATTTATGATATATTAGGTTTAATCCTAGGTTATTCATGATTATCATAGTAAAAATATGATTGAAACATATATTTAACATGTCCTTAGGACATCTCTAGAACTATTTTTATAAAAATTTCTAGGGATATCACTAAATTTTTTGCATCCTAGTTTCCAAAAGATAATTAAAACTTCACAATGATTCCATCTATGAATAACCATGATCAACGTACATGGATATTACATTTATTTTTAGTAATACATAATATATGAAACAAATAAACACCCAAATACCGTATTAGT
This sequence comes from Viscum album, assembly GCA_963277665.1. Lineage (NCBI taxonomy): Eukaryota > Viridiplantae > Streptophyta > Magnoliopsida > Santalales > Viscaceae > Viscum > Viscum album. Next base: position 878,310,260 of record OY728129.1, on the reverse strand, counting down.
TTAGTCTTTTTGGAAACATAGTACATAATCTTCTAACATGATGAATGATCTTCAATATCTACCGTAAAGATTTTACCCTTTTTTCCTACCAAAAACCATTATTTATATCACGCGGAAAAGAAACCATGAAAATGGTGAGATCAAATGTTCTGTAAGGGTAAAAATTGAGAACATAAAACAAATCATAAACATAAGAATGTAAAATCTTTAACATAAATTTTAAATTTCAAAATCTTGAGTCATAAAATAAATCAGTGCAATACATAAAGCATAGATCATAAATGATCATTAACCATGATAAAATAGCATTGGTATAAAACATGGAATTTTGAAAAAAATCATATAATATGATTTTCATAATAGCCATGGCATTGGTTCCAAGATCATCATAGTGGAGAAAGACCATTACTGAACTAGTTTTACTTTCTGTTCCTACCTCATATTACTCAACCAGATTTACTTTCCATTCTAGCCCTATATTACTGAAACATGTTTACATTTCATTTTAGTCATGTCTATATCATGAGATATAATTTTTTACCAAATTAATTTAATGTAGTAATAGGTCCCACCCATCTTCTAATTAAATTATTCTTACATGTGCCACAAAAATATAAGTCATTTATCATAACATAACCCATGAAATAAAATGGGTTTCTTAAACATAATTCTATCATAACAAATTCAATATCAAATATTATTACATCATTAACATAATAAAATCATATTAATATTAGAGACATAAACATAACACTATTTAAAGAGCATCATCATAGAAGGAAATTTTTTTTATAAAACACTTGAACATAATTCTTGAGTAAAATATCATTTCTTTTTCAAACACATTGTCTTTTCTCAAAATAACTGCAATTTTAAAATAAAATAATTTAGTTGAAAATAAACATTAAATCATGTATAGTAATCTCCATGGAAATTAGGCATTATAAATATGTAAAAATGTGTTTATGTCGTATAAGTTAAAAAACATTATCATTATACTTTTGTCAAAGAAGTCAAATAGTAACTCGTATTGTTAATGAAAGAAAGATTCCTTCTAAACCTTGTAGTAAAAGTAAAAAATGGGTAAAAATTAATTTAAAAATACATAGAAGAATATTAAGCATTTTATTAAAACATTTTTTAGAAAAAATGGACATGTATGATAAATATATCCCCAGTAAATACTTACTTATAAATAATATCAAATAAAATTGGAATTGACAAATTATCCCTTACCATAGGTCAGATGTGCTTTGTATGTATCCAAAACTCTTTTATAATAGGTTTAAACATATTATTATGTTTTAATAGAACCTATTTAATATTTATTATATCATATATGATTTACTTATGTATTTATATTACTTGTTTGTTTATCAATTCCATGTTAAATCAACGTTTTGGGTAATAATTGTTTTTTTATCAAACGTGTTTTGACTTTTTATTCTTGATATTATTGCTTATATCATGATTTAAATAATTCCATAATGTAAAAAAATATTTATATATCATTAATATTTTTTATAGAAATATATATAATATATAGATAAATGAAATAGAATACACCATTCATGGAGACGGTAGGTCGTAGATACGCATGAATGTTGTTTCCATTTCCTTATTGAATTGAATGGAAGAAAGTAAATAACATATATATATACATAACTCTAGTAGTATTATTATTTCATATATTTTATTCTTATTTATTATATATACATTATATTCATTCTTGAAAGGTTAACATGGATAATGAATCTCATCGCGTTGTGGGGACGGTAGGTTGTACGTACGCACGAGCGATGATATCATTTAATTGATGGTTAAATGATATAGAATTGGATATTAAGTTAATTTTATATAATAATTATCATTTTATATTATTTATTTACATCCATTATATCCATAATTATTCAAGAACCTTTGTATTGTTTTGTTTTAACAATGTTTTATATTTTTTGACAACTAACCTTTTGTTAAATTTTTTTTTGATATATAATAATATGAAGTTACTTTTTTGTAGAAGTTTCTATTTTTTGCTGAGAAAAAAAGAAGTAGTTGGTTTTAATAAATTTTTTAATCTTAATGAAAGTTGGTGTGTTTAAAGTATGCTTCTGCGAAAGAAACATGTTTCTTAGTTAAAAAGATGTTGTTGAAGTCGTTTTTGTTGCTGATGAATCTTATAAAAAGATCTTGTTGAAGAGTCGGAGGATAGATGTCTCTAAAACATTATAAAAAACATCATACGGCGATTTTATGATCATTAAGTAATAAAAAATCATGAAAATATTCATGATAAATATATTTGATGGAATGGTGAAGAGGTTTTAGACTCTAAATGGGAAACATTTTGAGAAAATCAGATCAAGAATTTTGAGAAACATTCTGGGAAAATAAGGATCTAGAATTATAAGATGCATTCTGAGAGAATCATAACCTGCATTCTGGAAGATTTGTAACCATCATTCTACATAGAATCATAACCTACATTCTGAGAGAATTGTAACCTGCAGTCTGGAAGAATTGTAACCTACATTCTGCAGAGAATCATAACCTGAATTATAAGAAAATCGGAACCTACATTCCATAGAGACTCATAACAGTCACTCTAAGAAGAATTGTAACAAACATTATATAGATAATAATAACCTTCATTATGAGATATTAATAACCTATATTCTATAAAGAATCATAACCATCATTCTAAGAGAATTGTAACGAACATTCTTCAGAGAATCATAACTTGCATTCAGAGAGGATCATAACCTCCATTCTGAGAGAATCGAAACCTACATTCTAAGAGGATCCACTACTATAAATATGGACATTATCAACTATAGAAAAGGGAATTAATAGTGCTAAAAATCACTATTAATTGAGGTGAAGATAAAGGGGGTCCCTTTTATCTACTATAAAAAAAGCGCCGATAAAAGTTAAAAAATAAAAAAAATTATTAAAAAAATTGAAGGGGATTTGATGGAACTTTATTCCCCCATCAATAGTGCCCCACCCAACACTGCAGTCCACATGCCCAAGCCACCGCACCAGCCTTTAAAAGCGACCCCAACCCCTTTAATAGTGCAAGGCACTATTTCCCACCTACGCACGTGACCAGTCTCCCCTAGGATTTGAACTTGGGATTGTTGCCTGCGAACCTAATCCTTTACCACTCCACCATATTGTTTTTATCTTCATTTTTTAATATATATTTATATATAGAGAGAGTTATACTTACTCATATATTAATATATATATATATATATATATATATTAACATATATTTAGTTATATTAATATATATATATAGTTATATTAATATATATATATATAATTATATTAATATATATATATATATATTTAGTTATATTATCATATATATCAGTATATTAATATTTATATATGTAGTTATATTTATTTATTAAAATATTTATTCATATATTAATATATATTTATAAGATTAGTTTTGATTTCATGGATAAAATATTCATTTTATGTCTGTTTATAAATAAATACATACATATATACAACAAACACACATAGAGATACATATCTGCACACAAAAGGATCATCACAGGATACACGAATCAACAATGCCCAACACACAAAACAAAATCCATTATTTTAAACATGAAATTGACAATTAAACCATGTCATCACATTAAATCATTCAATTAATTTAAAATGAATGCACGTACTTTCAATTCACACATTTCATGGTTTAATCATCACAAAATTTAATCAAATAAAATTATAAATAAAAATCCCCCCCCAAAGATGTATGTATTTCAAATTTTCAAATAACACCAAACATTATTATTTTGAATCAATAAAAAATTGAAAAATTAAAAAAAAATTATTTCTAATATCTTTTAAAAAATCCCACACCACATTGGTGAATTTATAATCATGTATTTTAGTCACAAGAAATTTCCGAAATGATATATGAAATATGAGTTTAGTTAACTAGTAAATTACCTTAAAACATATTTTTTAAAGAAAAATATACTTTAAAAAATTGAAATCAAGACAGGAATAAATTTGAGAAATTAAAATGTAATAAATGGATTAAAAAAATTAGTCACAACTTGTAGAGCATGATGAATTCTTCAATCTGATATGTTGTATGGCTCAAATGGACACCTAGATCAAAAATTATGGTCATTTGAAGATTGATTTAGGTTTTCAACTTATTTTAGATCTTTTATTAATATTGTAATTTATTATCTTCAAATTGTTATTAAATGACTATTACTCAGTGATAATAAAAAATTTATTTGTTAAAAATATTTTTTAATTATTTTATAACCCAATTTCACTAAATATATTATATATTAAATGTAAATTCATATTTATCTTATCTAAAACGTATTTTAAAAAATATATATTATTTTTATATCAATATAAATTTACTTATATATGAATATATTAATTTTTATGAATTTTTTGAAATATAAACTTTTACCAGTACTAGGAAAAAGTGATGATAAAGATCCCCATCCCCCTTTATCATCTCTACTAAAAAATTGATGATAAAGGGGGCCCCTTCTATAATGCTAAAAAAATGGCTGAAAAGGGGGTGCCTTTATCAGTGCTTTTTTGCATCGATAAAGACACACCCTTTATTAGTTCTTTTTTAGCGCTATTATAGGGTGTTGTTATGGACCATGTTCTGTGGTAGTGATCGTAACCTGAATTCTAAATATATCAGATCCAACATCATTATTTTGGAAAAATAGGATCCATCATCATTTATTTGAAACAATAGGATCCATCATCATTGTTTTGAAACAACCGGATCCAATATTATTGTATTGAGAAATAATTCATAATGAGATGATAAAAAATAATAATTAATGTGGTCAAACCTTAAATTCACTATTTCATAAATCTTAGAAAAATCTATGGTGGTTTGATGAAGTCAAAGATGAAGTTTAAATGTCTGACTGTTTCAGAGTTTTGCGATTTGTGAATGCGGGGAAAGATTTAATGGTTCCCGCCTGATTTTCCTATAAATAATTCCTCTAATAATTCATTCATTCACAGCTTTTGACACACGTGAAAAATATGGGGAATTGGAGAATTTACAAGTGGGAGTTCCCATATGATCGCGAAGAATTGAATTGTGCATTCTATCATATTTGGATATTTTTAGATTGAGAGTGGGTTCATCATAGTTTTGAAAAAATATGATCTAACAACATTGTTTTGAAAGAATCGGATCCATCATAGTTGTTTTTTAATAATCGGATACAACGTTATTGATTAAAAATAATTTTATCTATCACCATAATTTTGAATGAATCAAATCTGACATCACTGTTGTGATAGAATTGGACCCTGCATCATTGTTTTGAAAGATTCGGATCTAGTGCCATTGATTTGAAAGAATCGGATCTAGATTCATTGTTTTGAAAAAATCAGATCCATCATCATTGTTCTGAATGAATCAGATCCAGAATTTTAATATTCAATGAATCAAATCCAGCATTATTATTTTTAGAGAATCGGATCTAGCATAAATCAGACTGAGGATTTAGACTGAAAAATTGTAGAGTATATTCAACAATGTTTTTATACTTTCTTTTGGTTCATTTTTTCTATAAGAAAACATTGTAGACTGTGGGAGTTATTATAATTTCTCATATTAGGAGATAGAAGGTTTCTAATGGGAGGTGGAACAAGTTGTATTCTTTTTCATTATAGTAGATTTCCATAGACCCATGGGAGTGGCTATGGACAGGACATAGGTTCTGAAATTGAGGTCAAACCTTCTAAATAGTGTGTGCCTTACTTTCTTTACTATTCTTGTATATTAAGTATTTATTAAAGGTTGATAAGGAAATAGATCTTAATAGTTTGTGGGGGTTATGTTTCTTAATGTTTTGAAATATATAAAATGTGAAGAACTACTTCAACCCCCCCCCCCCCTTCTTAGTTGATATTCGATCATTTGAAGTTAAATTGGTATCAGAAGAATGTCCCCTAGTTTAATCCTTTTCATAGAGAATATCAATTCTATTAACAATTGAAGTATTCGTACATTCTATGGAATGAATTTTTATGAATGAAAATATAGGATTACTCATCATCTCATATCTCTTGGCATTGATGTTGTTTATGCTGCTGCAATTGGTTTTCCACCTATTGAGAAATAGGGTCCTTTGAATTTTACTAATAAAAGAAATATATAATTTAATGTTAAGTCTAGAAATGATATTCGTATGTCTTTATCAGAAAAATTTATCATATGGTGATGGGACTCAAAACATAAAAAATCATGTCGGACAAACTGGATAGCGTTTTCTAAGGAAATAAGAAAGTCAACAGGGGAAGGTGATAAATCTCAAGTTGTAAGTTTGGAGATATCAGAATGATAGATGATGAAATAATTGATGAATACATCACCATAGTTAATGAAATTTTTTGCAATATCTGAGTATTCAGAGATGTCTTTAATGATTCTACAATTGTGGAGAAACTTAAGAGAAACTTTCGAGATAGGTTCTATTCTAAAGTTTCTTCATTAGAATATAAGGATGATATAAATCTAGATGAATTTAATAACGTTATTCATTCTTGTTAAATGATTAAATATCTAATATTTAAGAATATAATGAAAGATGAAAAGGATTTTGAATCAATGAGAAAGATAAAAATCCATGAAGTTGATGAATCCAATCATTGTGAATCTGATGATTAGGTAGATGATGAGATAAATTAAAAAATCATGAATCATATATCTAAGAATTATTTAAGAGGAAGAGGTAAGTATTGAGGAATTTTTTCCTTTAAATTGTTTGAGTGTGGTAAAATTAGACACATTGCTATGAAATTCATCAATATTAAAGTTGGATAATATTGAGAAGATTCCTAACAAAAACCTCATTAGAAAAGTGGACCAAAAATGATAATGAATAGAAGTCTTCCAACAAATTGAAGAATAAGACTTTCAGAAATTACAGAAACCTGTTTATCAAGAAGGCTAAATTATACTAAACTGAAAATGATTCATCGGAAAATTAAAGTTCACAAAAATTAAAACCACAATTGAAAATGTTGATAAAATAAAAGACTCCTCAGAGGGTGAATAAGGTGGTGAATAATCTTAGAGAGAGAGTATCGACTCAATACCAAAATTCTTTTAAGCCCTGAGCAAAAAAAATATACAAAGAAAAAAATTTGAGTAATGAAGAAAGATCATGAAGAAGATGTTGATGGATGAAAAGATGACATCAAGAAGAAGGATCAACACATTCAAGAGATTCTAAGATACAAACATAGAAATGGAGAACATGGGAAGATTATTAAAGATCTTTGAAATAATATAAAATATAACGAAGAAGAAGTCAACAAGTTTCAGTAAAAAAATCTTGAGTCTGAAAATACCATGAGGAAGATGAGTTAAAACTTTAAAAAAGCTACAGAAATAAAATATGAGACCTCAAAATATGTTATGATGGCTCATTAAGATAATTATGTGAAATATTCTCTTAGAAAAAATAAGGTTTATTCCGATTCTTCTAACATTTCTGGTTCTGGAATAATTATTTGGAAATATTGTGTTGAAAATTATTGTTAAAAACCCATCAAATCTAAAAAAGTAGAAACTTCACTTAAATGGAATTATTCTCAACATCCTTACAATGTTAGGGCTAAAATAAGTTACCAAACTATAAAATGTTTCTATATAAAAAGATCATTCATTATTAGAATATCAATAATTGAGGGCTATTTTTGGTGCTATGGAATATATGCGCATATAGATTACAATTTTTGGCACAATGTATCTCCACCTAGAAGAAGGTTTGAGAAAGTGGAAGAAATAGTGAAATAAGAATGAGTAACTTTCCTCACTAAATATACAGTTGAAAAGGTGCATTCTCAGGATGTTATAAACATTCCGAAAAAGAATAAATTTGAATGTATGGATGAACTTTGGGAAGATGTGATCAGTTTAGTCATCATGCCGAAATATGTAGGAGACTCCTTCCAGATTAATTTTCTTATGATAATAAAAAAGGATTAAAATAAGAAGGTTGGTGAGAAATATTATATTATTGAAACAGCTTTGAAAGCATTTACAAGAAACAAACCATTCATTCATTCTAGAGGTTTTTCTTCACACATGATTGGTGATATAAAAATCTTTGAACATTTTGAAATGCATGATGGACTAGAAGTTACTTTTGGAAATGATAGTTCCTTAGAAATTAAAGGAATAATAACGATAGAGATTGAAGTAGAGAAACTAACATCTATGTATGTCTAACTTGTTGATGGGTTAAAACACAACTTACTATAAGTCAACAATGTGATTATGGAAAATAGGTTATCTTCAGAAATGATTCATGTATCATCAAAATTTTGGAAAATGGAAAAGTCATTGAAAAAGTAGAAATAACAAATAGGAATCTATTTCAAATTTAATAATCCAATAACTCTAGTAATTTGAGTGTTGAGGATGAAACAAGTTGTGGCACTGAAGACATGGACTCCTTAGGAAGAAGATCATGAGTAAGATTTTCAAATATGATGTTGTTCATAATTTTCCATAATTGAGGTGAAGACGTTAAGATGTTTGTATTGTTTTCTAGAAAATAATTTTGACTAAAAAAAGTAATAAAATAGTTGAGATCAAATCTAACAAATCACTTGAACTTATTCATTCTGATATTTGTGGGCTAAAAAGACATCAATTAAAAAATGGGACTTACACATTATCACTTTTATTGATGATTTCACTCGGATAAAAAACATCATGTTAATGAAGCACAAGTCATAGTCTATTGAAATGTTCAAATTCATCAGAAATGATGTTGGGAAAAATCGGGGGTTTCTATAAAGAAGTTAAGAATAAATACTGGTACTAAATTTATAAAAACTTATTTTGAAACTTTTCTATGAATTATTAATATCAAACATCATTATAGTTCTCACTATAGTCCAAAAAAATGGAGTAGCAGGAAAGAATAATACATACTCGGTGGAAATGAGAACAAGTATATTAGTAACATAAAAACGTTAAAAATTATTTTCGAGAGAAGTTGTTAGTACTTATACACATGTTCAAAATAAATGATTGTTGAGACAGGAAACCAACATGACTGTTTTTGAAATGTGTTATAACAAAATACCATCATGTAAATACTTCAAAGCATTTGTAAGTCCATGTTTTCTTAAAGTACATAATTCCATATTTGGGAGTGTTTGATGAGAAAGATGAGGAAAGAAATTTCATGGGTTATTCACCAAATGGATAAAGTTACAAACATTGGAACAAACTTTTACAATACTTGGTAAACTCATATGATTTTAATGTCATTGAAAATAAAAGTTCCTTAAAAAAAGTCATTGAGAATTCTGAGGATGAAAAATTGGAGAAATCCAACAATAGTGAATGTTTTCCGAAACAACCTCGTCATGATTCAAATCAGTCATATAGAGAAGAAAGTGATGCTATAGAAGAAACCGTGATATTTCCAACCTTACGAAAGCATGTTGAATCTGAAAAAATTGTTGGGAATCAGAAGGTTCTAGTTCATACAAAAAAGAAGTTGAGAATTGAAAATCTTACTTCACTTATCTCAAAATTTGAACTATATTCAATTTCAGAGGATATTCAACATAAATAATGGATGGATTCTATGAATAAAGAGTTAGATCAAATTGAGTAGAATGAAACATGGGAACATGTTCTAAGACCCTCAAATAAAAAATTTATCATAACAATGTTGGTTTACATAAATAAATTGAATAAACATGGAGAAGTTTAAAGAAACAAATAATGACTTTTTTGTAAAGGATATGAACAGGTGGAAAGTGTGTATTTTGATGAAACCTTTTCCCATATTACAAGTCTAGAAACCACTCAAATGTTTCTTGTAGTGGCTGCTCATCATAATTACAATGTTTATCAGATGAATGTAAATTCATCATTCTTAAATGGTGAAATTGAGGAAGAAGCTTACATTAAGCACCCATGGGGGTTTATACATGATGGGGATGAGAACAAAGTTTGTAAATTGAAGAAATATTATTATGGGCTAAAACAGGCTCCAAGTGTTTGGTATTCAATGCTTGAAAATTGTTTGAGAGAGATGAATTTTTCTAAAGGAAATGTTGATAGCAACATGTAACTGAAATATGTTGACTCTGGTACTTTAATAGTAATTGTTTTGTGGATGATATAATTTTTTTTGGGATGAAGAAAAGATATTTGAAGTATTTTATCATGATATAAAGAATAATTTTGAAATTTCATTGTTGGGGGAATTAACTTTCTTCCTTGGCTTACAAGTTCAACAAAAAGAAAGATACATTTTATTATCTAATTAATGGTATGTCAAAAAATTTGTAAGTAATTTTTGAATGGAACAATCAAAAAAATATTTAAATCCTATTTCCGTGAGCACAAAGTTGAACAAAGGTGAATCCATAATAAGTTTGAATCAAAAATATTTTCAAAAGATGATAGGATGTCTTATTTACCTTACAACATCATGGCCTGGTATTTTTTATGCTATGAATTTATGTACTAGGTATCAAAGTAATCCAAAATAATCACATGTATTGGTAGTAAAGAGGATTCTGGAATATTCAAAAGGAACAAATTCAGATAGATTTTTAAAAAAAATAAACAGTGAGTTAATGTTTCATGGTTAGACTAATGCTGATTGGGATGGTGATTGTAATGATAGAAAATAAACTTCATGAGGAACATTTTTCTTTGGTGAATGTTGTGTAAGATGGCATAGTATGAAACAATGTTCGGGATCTTTGAGTATAACCGGATCCAAATATGTTGCAGCTATACATTCTTGTAATCAAATGATGTGGATTAAAGTTCAACTAGAAGATTTGAATGTAATAGTTTATGAACAATTGAAGATACTTTGTAAAAATCATAGTGAAATTTATCTTTCTAAAATTCCTATAAAACACTCAAGATCAAAAAAATTTGATATAAAATTTCACATAATAAATGAGATAGTTCCGGATGGAGATGTTTTGCTAGAATCACTTCAACAATGTATCAGATTGTTGATATCTTTACAAAAGCAATGTTGAAGGAATGATTCTTCGAATTAAGGCTACAACTCCTTGTTCAGCCTCCTCCCATGTCTTATTAAACCTCATAAGGAAGCACCCCGATGTGCTTGTTATTATGCTGACAAAGGGGTAGAGTAAATAAAAACATTTTACATTATAATTAGTTTTTCATAGCTTTATTTTATGAATCTGTAGTTCTGGTTATCATATAATGGTGGAGAGAAATGGAAAAATGAGAGAGACAAAAAATGTCAGAAAGAGAAATATAAAAGTGAATGGGGGTTTGAGTAAGGGGGAGTTTATCATCACATGGACGAAACATTTTTTCCCATCGAGGGATGGAAATCCTTCAAAATAAAATTACTTTATCTAGTAGTGTGGTGTTAGGACACTATCTTTTGAGGAAGGATATGTTTTTATAAAAGTCAAAAACATGTGTTGTGAAAAAAACTGAGAGGTGAAAAGTTGTTAACAAGGTTTTTCAAAAAATTAAAAGGGGGATATTTAAGAACCTTTGTGGTGTTCTGTTTTAACAATTTTTTTATCTATTTACAAATAACATTTTGGTCAAAGAATGATTTTGATATACAAAAAGATGAAGTTGTTGGTTCTTGAAAGATTGTCTTCGTTACTAATAAAGTATGAAGTTTCTTGGTTTAAAAAAGTTGTTGAGCTTAAATAAATTTGGTGAGTTTGAAGGAATTTGGTGAGAATGAAATATTTTTATGAGGTTAAAAGATGTTTCTAGAGTCATTTTTTTGTTGAGAAATCATGAAAAAGGATGTTGAAGAAGATTAATAAGATAAAAAGTTTATCAAACATTTTAAACAAAATCAGATGATGCTTTTCTGATTTTAGAGTTCTCACAATTAAAGAATAGATTCATGATAAAAGCTGTAAAATAAATGTTTAAGAGGTTAGAAGATATTAAATGAGAAAAATTCTGAAAAAAATCAGATTTAGAGTTCTGAGCAACATTCTAGGAACATTCAGATCGTGAATTATGGGTTGTATCTTGAGGGAATCGTAACCTGTATTTTGGAAGAATTGTAACCTGTGTACTGCCATAATTCGTAAGCTACATTCTATGAAAATAATAACCTGCATTCTGGAAGAATCATCACCTACATTCTGCAGAGAATCGTAACCTATATTCTAAGGGAACCATAACCTACATTCTGCATAGAATCATAAAATTCATTCTGAAAAGAATCTAAACCTACATTATGTAGAAAATCATAATCTGCATTCTGAGATAATTGTAACTTGTATTCTATAGAAAATTGTAACCAGCATTTTGATTAAATAATAAGCTACATTCTGTAGAGACTCATAACCTACATTCTAAGAGGATCATAACCTCCATTATGAGAGAATTGTAACCGACATTAAGAGAGTATCATAACATACATTCTGAAAGAATTAGATCCAACATCATTGTTTTGAAAAAATAGGATCCAACACTAGTGTTTTGAACCAATAGGATCCATCATAATTGATTTGAAAGAATAAGATCCAACATTATTGTATTGAGAAATAATTCATAATGAGTTTATTACAAAGAATAATTAAATTTTTCAAACATGATATAAAATTTTTCATAAATCATGGAGAAATCTAAGGATGCTTGATAAAGTCAAAGATGATGTTTAAATATGAGAATGTTTCAGAGTTTTGAGATTTCTGAAATAGGGGAAATATTTCATGTTTCCCGTCCGATTTGACTAAAAATACATCCTCAGATCATTCGTTCAATCACAACATTAGACACATGGGAAAAAGACAGAGTGAAACAGAATTTATAAGTGGATGTTCCCATCTGACCGTGAAGAATTTAATTGGGCATTCTATCAGATTTTGATATTTGTATATTGTGAGTGAGTTCGTCATTATTTTGAAACAATAAGATCTAGAATCATTGTTTTGAAAGAATCGGATCCAGCATCATAGTTTTGAAATAATCGAATACATCATCATTGTTTTTAATCAATCGAATCAAGCATCATTATATTGAAATAATTGGATCCATCATCATTATTTTTAGAGAATCAGATCCAGCATCATTGTTGTGAACGAATCAGACCCAACATCAGTATTTTGAAATAATTGTATCTGGAATTATCGTATTCAGAGAATCAGATCCAACATTATTTTTTGGAGAGAATCAGATCCATCCAAAATCAGACTAAGGATTTAAAATAGGAATTTGTGAGGATTATTCAACAATATTATTATTCTTTTGTCTGGATCATTTTTGATATAATAAATCATTGTAAACTAACAAGAGTTAGTATAATATTTCTTATCAGGAGATAGATGGTGTTTAATGCGATTTGGCAGATGTTGAATTATTTTTCATTATTGTGGATTTCCATAGACCTACAGGAGTGTCTATGGAAAGGATGTAGTTTCTCACATTGAGTTCAAACCTTGTAAATCATGTGTTCCTTACTTTCATTAATATTCTTTTATTTATAAGTCTTTGTTAAAGGGTGATAAAGAATGAAATATTAAGAGGTTGCATGGGTTATGTTTATTAATGTTTTGAAACTTATAAAAAGTGAAAAACTAATTGAACCCTGCCATCATAGTTGTTATTTATTACTGGGATCTTCAATTAAACCATTCCAGATTAAGTATTGTTGAATAACAAATTACACTACTATGTGGAGATGGTGATTCATACATATGCACACACGGTGATATAGTTATTCATAGGATAGCTAAAAGGTTGTATAAGGTTTTCCCATAATTATAATAACATCTCATCTTGTAGAATATAATTTATTTATTACATTATTATGAGAACAACATAAGAAGAGTAAGTAGAGAAAGAAAATAATTATAAAAGAGTTGATAAAAAATGACCTCTTTATTGAATATCTTCTTTTTATTTTCACAAAATGTCAACCTAGGATGACTTTTTCCCCAATGTGTGGTCTCTTAGAGGAATGGAGGAATGTAGTGATATTATTTGAGCAGATTTTGGATGATCCAATGGGCTTGAAAGGTGTTATTAAGTTGTTAGATGTGGATGCCATTTATAAGAGGGGGGAGGGGCACCTTAGGAATGTCTTTAAATATTAATATAATTTAAATTTATTTTAGATATATAATGGTCCCAAACTCATTTATTTTGAATATAAGATGAGTATGGGTAGTAATCCTTTCAACCAATAAAATTTTGACTTGTTTTTATTTTATTTTAATCCTTATCTTTTTGATTCATCCTTATTTAATCTATTTAGGTTTATTTATGTTAATAATATTCTAAATGTTAAATTGTAATAAATATTTACATCTTTGTTGTGAAATGTCCACAATTGGATACTTTATGAAATTTTAGACCACATAATTTTCACTTTTCAATTTTTAAATTTTTTTTTATTTATTTTTAAATAACTAAATTATATGTTATTTTTATAAAATGTCAATAGTCTCGATTTTGACACTATTCATTTATTTGTATTTAAATAAAATACATATAGAAGATAAATTAAAACAAAAATATTTAATACACTCAAAAAATTTCATATTCACCTTTACTTTTTTTGGATCACATTAATTAGTTCTTATGGTATTTATTTTAATATTTTTAAAATCATTTACTTCATATTTCTATCAATAAAATAATTTCTACAACAGTATTGTGTAATCATTAACAGTAATTATTTAATCTCTAAAAATTATAAATAAATTATCATGATGTAGATATTTTCCTTGTATTTCATGAGACTATTTTAGTTTTATGTTTTATAATTTTTATCACTGTATTAAAATTTTATACTTATAAGAGATACGAGAGTGACATGTTGTCACTTTGTTTTGATTTAATTATAATTAAATCATTTTCTTGGAAAAAGTTATTAAATGAATTAATTCTGGACCTTAGGTGATATTAATCAACTTTAATTCATTCAATAGGATTTTGGTATGTGTTTGGTTAATGTTATTAACCTTATTGTATTTTCTATTACCATAACATACCTGATTTACCTTTAATTGCGGTAAATAAAAACTATCAAAGATACTATTCATAATGTCCAAAAATAAAAGCTATATATTTACCCAATTTTGGACTTATGATTCCAAATATGTAATCCATTTTTTTCAATTTCAAAACAGAAAAATTTCGTAAATTAATTTAAAAATAATTCTCATTGTCAAAAAACCCAAAAGTGGATTTTTTAAGAACTAAAAACTTATCCAAAGATTGACATGTATTTATATCCAATTTAGATGTGAAATTACATAAAATTACCAAAATTAGATTAAATAATAAAATATTAATCCAATTAAAGTATAAAACCAATTAAAAAGATAATCTGACTATATAAATAAATTAGATGAAAAGGTAGTTTTGAATTAAACTACAGTATTTTTCAATATTCATCAAAATTTGAATTTTATTAGAAAAATACCAAAAATTAAACATAAGTAAATTATAATGTACTGCTTCCAAATAATATTTTTATTTTTTCAAATAAAATATATAAAAGTGTTAAAAACTCGATTCAAAACTGGTGCACCATCAAAAAGATGCAAAACTGCATTTTTTTGGAAAAATACTTATTTTTTCTAAAAAAATTAATTTTTCTTACATCATGTTCTATAAAATACATAATATGAATTTTAATATTATATAAAATTAAAAATGTGGATAATTCTATTCTTAATATCTAGTTTATAATCCATTAAAAGAGTAATATTTTAATAATATATCATGCTTTATTAAAACATGGTATTGCATACAACACAAGCTATCAATGAAGGTCTCTATTGCATGTAATGAAAGACAATTCAGTGTTTCATTTAATGAAATATTCATTTGATGCTTTATATAATATAATCCAAACATACTTATTTTATAAATCGAACCAAATCTATACTCAATGTTGTGTAAATATAATTCTATCAAAAAAACATCAAATTGTGTGTAACACAAGCCAAGAATAGTATTGCATATACTATAAACTGATATGATGTTTCATATAGCGGAAGAAAATAATGGTGTAGTGTACAATACAAGAAATCAATGAAACTAAAATAATCTATCTCATAAAATCTCGGGGTGTTGGAGGATTATATTTATGAGGAAATAAGTGGAAAAAAATGTTGATGTTTTATGAACCAGTTGTTTATGTTTCCCAGTTTCTAAATATAATATACCTATATGGTCCTGTCATGGATTTATTATATGTTGTAATGAATTTAATTTAATTTTATGTAATATCAATTTATGAAATGTATGGTTCGTTATAGTTTTTATCAGAGGAAAGGAATAGTTTACCTTTGGAAACATGGATAATAAAGAATTAGTAAGAACCCTAAGGATATGTCTAAATATAGCTTATAATCCTAGTTTTTTATAAATGACCATTAATAACGTAGGATAAAACGTCATGTGCTCTAAATTGAAATTATATTCTTGATTATGTGGTTTTCTAGTCATGATTAGAGTTTCTCACACTATGCTTCTTGATTTTAGTCAATGGTTTGAACCTGAAGGAACTGCGTTAATGTTAAATGTGATGGAAAATGAAATGATGGTCCCCCTTAGCAACCAAATCTTATGGGATCTGAAATGAAAAATCATGTAGCACTTCTCACACAACATTCTCAATATATGAATCATAAATGAATTCCAAATGAGCAAAGGAGGGAGCAACATTCTGTTGATTCCATCATGAGGCCGCACCTTTCTTCATTTAGCAAGTATTCTGATCCATTAGTGGCTCAACAATGTATCAGTACCACTAAAAATATATTTTTACTTCTAAAATGTTCTGAACATGATAAATTCATCTTATAATTCTATCATTTGGAGGGTGATGATGATAAATAGTGGAATCTTATCAAGAATACTAGTCAAGGAGATGAGATTGAGTCCATGGAATGGGACAAGTTAAAGAAATTATTTATTAATAATTACTTTCCTTGTATTAAAAGAAAAATTATGGAGAAGGAATTCCTTGAACATAGGAAAAAGAATTATGAATCTTTTGGTACCTATGAAGTATATTTTATAATACTTCCAAGGTATGATTTTGGAATTCATATCCAACTTGAGAGTAAAATTGATTTGTTTTTTAGTGTCTTAAAACCAATTATCCAAAGGGAATTATCCATAAGGGACATTAAAAGATACAATTAAATCATTCGATGTGCTCTCACGGTTGAGAAACAAATTAGAGTAACCGATTAGTCCTATGAATTTGATAAGAATATAATAATGGAATTCAATGAAAAATATGAAGAGCACACAAAAAATATGATCTTTACCTTATGCACAATGTGTGGAAATAAACATGGAGGAAGTTTTCTTAAATGGTAGTGTATATAATATAAGTGTGTAAAAGAAGTTCACTGGGTAGTTGAATGCTGAAATGATGGGAAAAAAGATGTTTAATAATGTGAACAATTAAAAGGCTACACAAAATGAACCTCCTACACTTCAATTCTATAAGTTCGTGGAAATGGGGCATTATTCCCATCAATTCCCTAGTCCAAGGGTTATTGATGATGATCGACATCAAAATACTCTTAAGTCCCAATACAAAGGAATGTCACATGCAATCAATATCGGTGACATGGAGTATGATAATGAAGTAGTGGCAGTAAAACATACTATCCAATCTAAAGTAATAAATTCTGTATTTTATTCAAGATCCACCCACTATTTTATTTTGTAATAATTTTCTAAGGGTATCATCTTATTACCTCAACAAATTTATATTTAGTTAGTTGTGGTGACTCTTAATGGAACAACTATCACAACAAAATATTATAATTCTTATACGGTTGAAGTTTATGGGAAAGTTCCTTTTGAAAATCTTGTGATCCTTCCTATAGTGGAACTTAATGTGATT
Source organism: Viscum album (assembly GCA_963277665.1). Taxonomy (NCBI): domain Eukaryota; kingdom Viridiplantae; phylum Streptophyta; class Magnoliopsida; order Santalales; family Viscaceae; genus Viscum; species Viscum album. The sequence continues at coordinate 878,292,345 of OY728129.1, read as the reverse complement.
CTTAGCATGGTATTTCATTCTCTATATGGAGCTCATAACAATTTCCAAGGAATGGAAGTTACAATTCATATTCCAGATCAATATAAGATCTTCTATTGATGTAAGGATGAATATAAACTTATAATAGAAATTTCTTCCATATTATATGTTTTGATTCCTATAAATGAATTTTATTTATCTCAAGTGGTTGGGGAGAAACTCAAAATTAACAATACACCCATTGTACTGAAGTTTGATAATATCTTTAAAGAGGAACTGACAGTTCTTCAACTAAATCGTGATGTTGGGTTTTGAATAGAACTCGTACCATGTTCTATGCCTATTTCAAAGATAAATTATATAATGGCCCCAACTGAGTTTTAGGAATTGAAGAAGAAACTCCAAGAGAATATTGATAAGGGATTCATACGCCCTAGTGTGTCACCTTCGATAGAACAAATTTTGTTTTTTAGGAAAAAAGATGGATCAATGAGACTCTATATTGATTATCTGAAGCTTAACAAGTTCACTAACTTGAAAAATATCCTCTTCCCTGCATTGATGACTTATTTGACCACCTATATAGAGATCAATAATTTTCCAAGATTGATCTTCATTCAGGATATCATCAATTAATGGTCAAGAAGGAGGTTATAATAATGATGGAATTCTAAAAAAGTTATGGACAATAAGAATTTATATTTATGCATTTTTGTCTTACAAATTTACCCTCTATCATCATGGATCTAATTAATAGAGCCTTTAGAGACTATCATGTCAGTTAATGGTAGTCTTTATTGATAATAATCTTGTCTATTGGAAGATAAATTAAGAACATGAAGTCTACTTGATAATTGTACTGAAGACCATGGCAAAAGACCAACTTTATGAAAAATATACCATGTGGGAATATTGGATTCAGAAAGATTCATTTTTGGGACACAAAATCTCAAGAGATTTGATATAGGTGGAAACATTAGAATCATAAGTTGTTGAATGTTGGCTCAGACCAAATAGGTTGATTGAGATGAGAGGTTTTCTTGGTTTGGCTGGATATTATTGACATTTTTTGAGAGATGTTTTGAGATTATCTAATCCACTCACCAAGTTTTCTTGTAAAAGGAGTTAAGTACCTATAGACCGAAGAATATGAAGATAATTTCAAAGAGCAAAAAATAAGGTTAGCCCATGCACCTGTGGTCAAACTGCCTTGTAGTGGAGAAGGTGTTTTGATCTATAGTGATGCATCCAAGATGGGGATGAGATGTGTTTTGATGAAAAATTATATGATGATAGATTATGCCCCACAAAAGTTGATAATCCATGAGAAAAATTACCAAACTCATTATTTGGAGTTATCTAGGTTAATTTTTTCATTAAATATATGGATCCATTATGTTTATAGAGAAAGGTGTGGTATTTATACTAATTATAAAATATTAAGGTATATTTTCACACAAAGGGAGATGAATATGCACCAAAGAAGATGGTTGCAGTTTATTAGAGATCATGAATAATCAATACATTACCACCATAGGAAAGTGAACAAGGTGGAAGATTCATTGAGTTGACTAGACCATGCTAGCCTATCCATGATAAGGATCACAAAAGATCTAATTTTTATGGATTTGTAAATATATGATCTTGAAATTTTAATGGAAGGGGGAAATATTATCTTTCTCAAATGAATGTTCAACCATCTATACATGTGAATATTAAGGAGTCATAGAATAATGATGTAGAAATATAATAAACAGTGAGATATGTTTCTGAATTCAACCTTTATGGTGATAAAATAATAAGGTTCATGAATGTAGATTGTATTCCTACCCTACCAAAATTAAAGAATTAGCTATTGGATGAGGCTCAAATTAATTCATTATCTGTTCATCCAAGAAGGTAAAAGATTTACAAGGACCTAAAAGAGTATCTATGGTGGTATGGAACAAAAATATATGTCACTGAATATGCCCCTCGATGCTTGGTTAGTCAGCAAGTTAATGCTGAGAGACAAATGTATAAGGATATTTTACAACCATTACCCATTCCAGAATAGAAATTTGAAAACAAAACTATGGATATTGCCATCGAACCTCCCAAAAAATCTAATAGTAATAATGATATTTGAGTTATAGTTGATCATATCATGAAGTTGGATCACTCCACTACTATTAGAGAGGATTTTACTATTGATCAACTTTCCAGGTTATATGTAAAGGATATGGTATGATTTCATATAGTACCACTTTCCATTATATCTAATCGGAAAATGAGGATTACATCTAATTTCTGGAGAAGTCTTTATCATTCTATAGATACAGAGTTATGTTTCCGCACTTTTTATCATCCTTATACTGATGATTAGTCAGATAGGACAATAAAAACTCTCGAAGACATATTGATATCTTTCTCTATGGAATTCAATGGTGGTTGGGATCAACACATAAATTTGGTGGATTTTTCATAAAACAATATCTTTCACTCCAATATTCAGATGTATCCTTATGAAACCCTTTATGGAAAGAAGTACAGAACTCTAACATGCTGGGATGATATTGGGGAATTAAATCTATTAGGACCTGTTCTTATTAATGAAATGGAAGAAAAGGTCAGATCTATTTAACAAGATATTCATGGTTATGAGAGTTGACAAAAATTTATGATAAGTATTGAAATAAATACATAGATTTTGAAGTGGGTGATATGGTTTTTTTAATAATATATCCTTGGAAGGGAGTAATGATATTTGGAGATAATGGAATGTTGATCCCTTTGTATATCAGTCCTTTTGAAATTCTGGATCATGTTGGGAATGTAGCATACCAATTGGTTCTTCCACCGAATCTATCTAAATTTCATGATGTGTTCCCTGTATCTCTTCTAAGTATGTAAATACATGATCATTTAAATGTACTAAAATCATAATTCATAACACTAGAGCAACATCTTTCTTATAAAGAACAACAGATATGGATTCTTGATAGTATAGAAAAAGTTCCATGAAATAAGACCGCTCGCTTGGTTAATGTTTTTTGTAAGAACCACAAATTTGAAGAAGATACATGGTAACATGATGATATGATTAGGGATATGTATCCTCATCTTTTTTATTCAATGTGACAAATTTTGAGGTCAAAATTCAATTTAAGGGGGGTAAAATGTAACACCAGGATATTTTTAGGAAATATTTTCTTTAAATAATTTTTATTCTTCATTAGATTGTTTTAGACACAATAGTGAGTTTAAATGAACATCCAAATTCTCTTAATATAATATTTACATTGTATCATAACTATTAGGTTGTTGGGAAAATGTATTACTAACTTATGGAAATGAATTTTGAATTCATTGGGTATCAATTATTTATGAAAAATATAAATCATTTAGATATTTTTATTATTGAGTGAATTACTTTTGGTAATGAAATTAATGATATGTACATAAGTTATATACTTATTGAAAAACTTTTTATATTCATCCATTGTATATTTTAGTCATAGGTTATGAATAAACCCAATTTGATATATAAATGCCTATTTTATGGTAATTTTACACCTTTTAATAGTGAACCCATTTCAAATTAATATTTTGACACATTAATAATTTTTATATAAAAACATAAACATTATATTTCTAATAAATATATAAAAATCTACTTTCGATGAATTTATGTTATTTTTATGATAACATTCATGTCTTTTTAAATAGTAAAAATACACTAAATTTTAAGAGAAACGAAAATTTTTCAACGAACAGATTTTTATGGATAAATTATAATATTTAATGGTTTTAAATTTTTATTATAATATATTTTTATCATTAAATATAATGTATTTAATTTACATTATGTTTACATTGAATTCATATGTAAAAATATTTCAATATTTTGCAAGGTTTTAACATGTAAAAACATGTTCTCTCATTTAGACAGAGGGTTGATTTTAAATTAATTACTGAAAATTCTTTGTTTTGAATTTTTAAAAATGGACTCCATATTTTTGAATATTTTGGTCTAAATTTTATTGATAGGATACTTTTATTTTTGGGCATTATGAATAGTAATTTGGGAAATTATTTTTATTACCATGGTTGAAGGTAAAGCATGTAATTAATGGTAAAAATAATGTTATAAAATTATCTTAACACCTATAAAAATACTATTAGATGGCTAAATTATACCCTTATCATCTATGTGTCTAAATAGTATCACTTAATGGTCGTATACCAATGAATATGACATTAATTGTATTAAAATCAATGAATGTGACAAAATGTCACACTTTCTTTTTATATAAGTTTATTAATTTTAATATATGGATAAACAAGAGATAATATCAACTACAGATGTTCTAAGGAAAGATTAAATAATTAACTAATTAATATAAATTTATTTATAATTTTGATAAATTAAATAATTACCATTAATGATGACACAATAGTGATGTAGAAATTATTTTATTAATAAAAATATCAAATTAATGTTTTTAAAAATATTAAAAGAAATATCATATGAACAAATTAATGTGCTCCATGAATTTATTAGGTGACTATGATATGTTATGAGTGTATTAAATATTTTTTTTCGAATTTTTATTCTCTGAGGATTTTATTTAATGTCAAATAAATGAATGCTGTCAAAAATGAACCTATTGATATTTTATAAAAATAACATATTATTAAATTATTTAAAAATAAAAATAAAAATAAAAAATTGAAAATTGAAAATTATAAGGTCTAAAATTTCATAAATTATCCAATTATGGACAATTAAGAACACATAAGTAAATATTTATAATCATTTAATATTTATAATATTATTACCACAAATAAAATTAAATAGATTAAATAAGGGTAAATAGAAATAATAATGTTTAAAATAAAATAAAAAACATGTATAACTTTTGTTGTTTGAGATTATTTATACACATAAACAAATTATATTCTAAATAAATTAGTTTAGTACCATTATAAACTAAAAATAAATTTATAATAAATTAATATTTCAAGACATTCCCAAAGTCCCCCTCCTCCCTCTTATAAAAGGCCCCCATATATACCCACTTACTAAAAACATAAATCTATTTGGAATGTCAAAAATCTTCCCAAAGAACCTACTAACATCTCTACATTCTTTATAGAGGCCACACATTGGGAAAGAGGCATATTATGGAGGACTTTTTTGCAAATCAAAATGTGATACTCGAAAACGAGGTAATTATTTTATCACCTATTTCAAAATTCATTTCATATTCTACAAACTCTTCATATGATGTTACATAATAAAGTAATAAATATAGTATATTATACATTCTGATATGTTACAATAGTTATCGGACAACCTTATACCTCCTTTTATCCATAATTTGAATAACAATATCATCATGTGTGCGTACGTACGACTTATCATCTCTACGTCATGGTGTAATCTGTTATTCAATAATAAATTATTTGGATGAGTATAAAAATGGGTATAATGGACTTAAATAATGAATATAACATGTATATTATTCTTTATAATTCAAATACCATCCAATTCTATGCCATCTAACCATCAAAGGAAATTATAGCGTCCCTCATGCGTACGTAAGGCCTACCGTCTCCACGACGCAGTGAGATTAATTCTTCGCATTAACAATTATTGAATGATAATAAAATTTATATGATGAGTATAAATAAAATATATGTACATATTTTCATTATATAAATGAATAAAATACATCATAATAATATAAAAAATGACTTTAATTGAAAAATTGTAATGGGAAAACGAAGTAGTTAACACCCAAAATAATGGAAATATTGAAACACTATTAACAAAATGATATGATAGGATCATATTTCATATCATAAATATGAATATCGTTATGGTATAATTAAATAACATACGTTAACCAATATAAAGGATTTTTAGATACATGTGAAGGATATGAGACCTATGGTAAAGAATAATTCCACAATCACATTATTTTCTGAGATTGTTTATACGTAACTCTTTACTAGTGTATATTTATCATCCACATACATGTTTCCTAAATATATAATTTCATTTATATACTTCTACTATTTTTTAAATTATATTTTAACCATTAGTACATTTTTATTAAATGTTATGGAAGGATTATTTTCGTCATTTTCTCTACGAGGTACTTTTCGACTTTTTTGGAAAGAGTATAAGAAGAATGTTTTCTAACTTATATAATGTGAATTGATTTTTATGTCTTAATAATGAATTATTTACATGAATAATACTCTATAATATTTAATGTTTATTTTAAAATAAATTCATTTATTTTAAAGTTGAATGTTATTTTCAGAATAGAAAACATTTTTTAGAAAAGTGAGGATATTTTCTTTAGGAACTATGCTCATGTGATTTATCAAAATTATTTTCCATCTAAGATGACATAGGGTTATGTTTCTATCCCTATTATTACTTGGAATTTTTTTATGATTGAATAAATCTTATGAAATCCATTTATGTTATATGAATTATTTTATAATGGAATGATGTTTAAGAAACCCATTTTTGTTCCTTGGGTTATGCTACGATGAATGGTTTATGTTTTTGTGGAACATGTAAGAATTATTTGATTATGATATGAATGGGACCTAAAACATCATCCAATTGATTGGAAAAAAGATTTATATCGCATTAGATAGACATGATTGGAATGGTAAGTAAATCTAGTTCAATAATATAGGGATGTAATGACAAGTAAACCCGGTTTAGTAATGGACTTTTTCCGCTATGATGGTCTTGACTATGAGTCCCAATTAATATGGAAATGATTTATAGGATTATATGTATGCAATAAAACATCATGTATCATGTAATGACTTTTTTTATTAGTGTCCATTAATTCTTATGAACTTTTATCCCATGACATGATATAAAAATATATTGTATGTAGGATACGATTTTAAAATTTTATGTTCTTATGACTTTTGACTATGAGATGATTGATATTTCCCATGTATACCCTTACTGAATAGTTGAGTTAAAAATTTCATATGTTTCATTTCCCAAGGTCATGAAGAAGGGTATTATGTAAGTAATGTTAGAAAGGATTCTAGTTTTCAAGAAACAAGTGGAAGAAAATGTAGATGTTTTAGGAAACAATTTTTTATTTTTCCTAGATTCTATAGACACTATACCTATGACATATTATCATGGAATTGTTATATTATATAATTAATTTAATTCAATTTTGAATTAATATCAATGTATTTAATGTATTGGTCATTATAATTATCTCAATAATTTGATCTTGATTATAATTCTAATAAGGATGTAATAAAAACAATTGATACAATGACTCTAAAGGTGAATTGTTCCCCTCATACACTTGTATAGAATTGGAGGGTTGATTAGGATAGGAAGAGTGGTGTCCTTACCCAGAATGATGTTTTGGTATTTCTATAGATATAGAAAACCTATGAAAAATATTAAATCAAACTTCACTAAAGGAAGTAAGAAAATATTTTCTTTGAGGTATATTCCACCAAAATAAATATGGGAGTAGTTATATACATTGGATGAAATAATTTCCCAATTTTCTATTCTCAAATATTACTCAACCTCCAAATTTTGAGGTGGTGTCTAAATAGTTCTACTAATCATTAATGATATAAAAAAAATTATAACTAGAATCAAATAGTACATTAACTATTCATGAATAAATTACAATTATACATGTAACCACATCATTGTAAGGTCCCACCTAATCAGAAGTGATATAATATGGAAATACTTATTTCCTTGGAGGTTTTTTTTATTTCATCCAAAAACCCTTGGATTAAAAAATGACATTAATAATTCACATATTTGTTTCTATTGAAACACTTCACTATATGATGTTATATGATCTTAACCTTCTTTTATTCTCCTTCATTAGTGGGATTCTTCATACCCAATTAACAGTTATTGTCCATATTACCCGCCCTTACACACTTGTTATAGCTATGGATTCCCTTTATGATGTTTCATGGATTCTTCTTCCCACTCTATTGATATGTGGGATATTGGGTATTCTTTTCCATCATGAGATTTATCCATTGATCGACCCATATTAAACTCCATTTTCTTCTTTTTTTCACTAGGACCATGAGACCACTAAGTGTATATATAATTACCCATACATTGCATACATTGTTATTACTTCAGAATTTAAGCATACTTATTACAACATATAACAAAAACATGAATGGAAAGTATAGGTATAGTGTCTTTAGAAACTGGGAAACCTAAAAAACTGGTTCGTAAAGCATCTACATTGTCTCCCATTTATTTTATCATATTTAGAGTCCCTTTTTGGATTATTCTATTCAATACCCGTCTTCCTGACCTGGGGAAAATAAAACATACAAAAGGGGGACCTCAAATTCTCAGTAGGGGTAAATAAAAGAAATATATTTCAATCATATCATATTCATAATAACATAACATTTTGAAAATCTTAACCTTCAGAAGAGATCATAATATCATAACATGGGATATATCATAGTAGTGAAATGTAATCCCAATAATAATAAAATAAAACATGAAACTTTGTGGAATACACACATAATCATAAAGAATAATTTCTTAGTAGTCGAGACTCATTGACAAGACTATCCTAGAGGACAAAATCCATTTCTGAACCGAGTTCACTCCTCGTTTAAGTCCTATATCACTAAACTGGATTAACCTTCCATTCCAGCCATATCTATCTCATGAGATATAAATCTTTATCCAATTCATTGGAGGGAGATATAGGTCCCACCCATCTCATAATTAATCCATTATTATGTGTGCCACAAAATCATAAATCATACATCATAGCATAACCCATGTAATAAAAAATGGTATTCTTAAACATCGTGACATCATAAAATAATTAATATAAGATAAAAGAATTCATAAAAATAATTCCATCACAACATAATAAAATCAATGTAATAATAGGGATAGAAATCAAATCCTATATAATCTTCAAGGGAAAATAATTTTGATAAAACACTTGAACTCCATTCTTGAGGAAAATATCCTTTCTACATCAAAAACATTTTATCTTTCTTATCATGTCATTAATTTTTAAACTAAAATAAGTTGATTAAAAATAATCTTTAAAACTTTTAAATGAAGATTCATAGAAATTATTTTATATGAAATCATAAAAATCCATTCATTCCATATAAGTTAAAAAAAGACATTCTTAGCTTAATTTATCAAAAAGGATAAAAAGGTCCTTGTTTGGAAAAGTACATAATAATTCCTTTATAAAATTCTTATAAAAAGTCAAACAAGGGTATAAATGACTTTAACCCATGTTCTGAAAAATTGTAAGAATTTTATGAAATTCATTTTTAAGAAACATGGATGTGGATGATAAAGAGGTCTCAGTAGATAATTACATATAAACAACCTCAGATAATGAGGAGATTGTGATATAAACCCTTACAAAGATATTTTTGTAAATAAAATAGATCACTTATGTGTATTCACTATAAGGTCACATAAAGAAATCATAAATAGATGATATTATATAAAAATTTGTTTCCCACATAATCAAATATTGAAATAAACAGCAAGAGAAGATCAACCCATAGAACGGAAATTGGGTTAAGAAGTTCCCTTACCTCATGTCTGACTTGACTCGGTCGTTCTTTAATCTCCTGAATAATAAACCAAAATTAATTTCTACTTTCTTAAGAACCTTTCTCATGTTTAATATTACTTTTATATAACCTATTACCATTTTATAAACATTATGTAACCATTTAAGTTAATAACATTCGTTTTGTCGATATTCGGTACTTGAGTCAAAATGGACTTCTTATAATTTCATGTAGTTCATGTGGTCAAGGTTTCATTATATCCAGAATGATATTCAGGATTTATACATCATATATATCATATATATCCAGCATATACATGTATTCAAAATACTACATAACATATGAATTTAAGAAATTAAATGCATCATTCATGGAGATGGTAAGTCGTACGTATGCATGAACACTACTTTCATTTTAATTTCTTATTTTAATTTAAGTAAAACAGAACGATACATAGTTATATTACAATTCCAGTATAATATAATATATAGTATCATTAACTCCATCCTTTATACATCCCACATAAGGCATTAACGAATCACATCACTTTGAGGGGGCGGTAGTCCGCACTTCCTCAAATGAGATTATCATATTTACCCACTATGGAAACCATAATGGATTTATATAATTGGAAAGTAAATAAGAATAAGGAAATCCAAAACACAATATATTTCATATATAAATATAGTTCCATCATAATGGCCACCATGAGATGCGGTAGGATAAAATCAAACAATCATCGTTTTGTTAGGTGTTAGTTTTTCATCCACATAAACATTATGTTCTTCATCCATTAGATGGATCCTTTTGTAAGTGTAGTTCGAATAATTATCATGAAAACATCCTAGTATATTGAGGATACTTGTGTTGTTTCAAAAGAAAAGATTAAGAATATTTTACGGGTTGGAGAAATAGAATAAAAGAAAACAATTTAAGAGAAACTGTTACCTTTAATTTGGGTAACTTCCTTTGGATTGAACCAAAAAGACATATTGGAGTGCCTTATTCCTAAGGTAAGGCTTCTAGAGCGAGGAGAGGGATGTAGGGAGATTAATTGGTCAGAGATTGGACGAGAGAAAGGGCTTGAGAGGTGTGAGGAATTAGATAGAAGTGGTCTCCTTTTATATGGGGGAGGAGGGGCTCTTTTGGAAAGTGTGAAAGTATTATTTTATTATAAACTAATCTTCGGTTTCAAAATGTCCAAAATCATTAATGATTAATATAAGATTACTCATGGTCTAAATAAAATCATCCAATCATAATTTTACATGGTTTGGATAATATTTTAATCATTATAATCTTATTTATTTGAATCGTTTATTAAAGAGGTAAATACGGCATCATTATTGTGTCATAAATAATTTAATTAATTTGATGTTTAAAAATTATAAAAAATAACATCATGTAGGAAATTTTTTTATCTTTCCAATCAATATTTATATTAGAAAAGATATTTTATATAACCCCTTATAATAATTAATTACTAAAAGATTTTGGTTCATGTCAATTTTGTCTTTACATTAAATTAATAATCCAAGTTGTCATTATCACTACCAAGTGGCTCAAAGGGGTCCCAAAATTGACTCCATGATACCCATATTCGGACACTACTCATCAAATAATTTTATGACATGTTTTAGGGTAATTTATTATTATTATTAGATTATTGTTTACCCTTATTTACCGGATTTACCCTTTTGCCATGGTAAATAAAATATTTACCGAAGTAATTATTCAAAATGTCTAAAAATAAAAGTTACATATTTACACAATTTGGAAATCCTGATTCCAAATATGGAATCCATTTTTCCAAATTCAAATCAAAGAAGTGGCAGAAATTAATTTAACATCAATTCCCATTGTTAAAACAAAAAGCATGTTTTTAAGAGATAATAATTATCAAAAGATTGACAGTTGTTTATGTCCCGTTTAATTGTGAAATTATGTCCAATGCCCAAAATTGTATTAAATGGTAAAATTATATTCTAAATATATTTTAAAACCACTCATATTCCTAATTTATCACTACTAATAATTTTGATTAAAAAAGTTTTTTTTAATTAAAATTTAGTAATTTTCACTATTCATCAAAATATAAAATTTTTCAGAAAAATACCAAAATTTCACACTAAGATAATTTCGAAATTCTAAATCCAAAAATGAAGTCTCTTTGGAACGTCAAAATTTATAAAATTTAAAAAAGTGGGTATGACTATTCATAATGGCTATTTTATATAATATTTTAATAGCATATTGTTGTTTAGTGAAACTCGGTATTGCGTACAACATAAGTTATCACGGAAGGTAGCGGATGTGTGTAAAGAAAGACAAGCTAATGTTCTATGTAGTGAAAGATTCCTTTGATTTTGTGTATAAAATAAGACAAAAAGAATATACTTCTCATAAAATATCAGGGTGTTACATTCTACCACCCTTAAAATAAATTTCGCCCTCGAAATTCGTCACTTCGTAACAAACAGATGAGGATACCACTCCCTCATCATATCCTCAAGCTCCCATGTAGCTTCTTCTAATTGGTGGTTTCTCCATAAACCTTTCACCAAGAGAGTGTTCTTGTTCTGTAGGACTTTTTCACTACGATCCAGAATCTCTATCGGTTGTTCTTCATAAAAAAGATCATGCTCCAGCGGTACTACATCTGAGCATAGTACATGTGAAAGATCGGGTATGTACTTTCTCAGGATAGATACATGGGACACATTGTGAACTCAAGAGAGATTTGTTGGAAGCGCCAATCAGTAAGCTACCTTCCCAACATGGTCCAGTATTTCAAAAGGATCAATATACCGAGGGCTTAGCTTTCCCTTTATTCCAAAGCGCATTACTCTCTTCCTAGCAGATATTCTTAAGAACACTTTATCACCCACTTCAAACTCTAGGTCTTTTCTTTGGTTGTCGGCATGACTCTTTTGTCGACTCTGAGATGCTCTTATGTATTTTTGAATAGATCTGACCTTTTCTTCTATCTCATCAACAAGATCAGGTCCTAATTGCATTCTTTCCCCAACATCATCCCAGCATGTTGGATTCCTTCATTTTTTCCCATAGAGAGCTTCATAAGGAGCCATCTGAATACTGGAGTGAAAGATATTATTATAATAAAATTCCACCAAAGGTAGGTGTTGATCCCAACCACCTTTAAAATCCATAGATCAATCTCTTAACATATCTTCTAGAGTTTTATTTATTCTCTCAGACTGACCATCTTTCTGAGGATGATAAGTAGTGCTAAAGGTCAACTCTATATCCAGAGTATGCTGAAGACTTCGCCAAAACATTGAGGTAAACATCGGATCCCGATCAGATATAATGGAAAGTGGTACTCCATGCAATCTTACCACTTACTTCACATATATCCCGGCAAGCTGATCCTGAGAGAAATCTTCTCTAATAGAAATGAAGTGTTCTGACTTCGTAAGATGATCAACTATGACCCGGATAGCATTATTTCCTTTGGATGTTTTTGGAAGTCTAGTGACAAAATCAATAGTGATTTTTTCTCATTTCCATTCTCGTATTGGTAATGGTTGTAACATCCCCTTAGGATTCTGTCTCTTAGCTTGAACTTGCTAACAAACCAAGCATCAAGAGACATATTCAGCAACATCTATTTTCATTACATCCCACCAGAAATACTCTTTTAGGTCCCTATACTTCTTTGTTCTTCTAGGATGACTAGAGATTGAAGAACTATGAGCCTCATCCAACATCTCCTTCATTAATTATGGGATGGGAGGAACACAAACTCGATTCCTTAGCCTTATTATCCCATCACAATCAAGGTTGAATTCAGGACCATTTCTCACCTTTTTTTGTAACTCTGCATCTTCTTTCTGTGCCTCTTTAATCTTCGCAAGTATAGATGGTTGAACATTAATTTGAGAAAGATATGATTTTCCCCTTCTATTATAATTCGATGATCCATCCTTTGTAAATACATAAATATTGGATCTTTTGTGATCCTCATCATGGATAATCTATCATGGTCTTGTCGACTTAATGAATCTGCCACCAAGTTTTCATTCCCAGTGTGATAATGTATTGAGCAGTCATAATCCTTAATCAGCTCCAACCATCTTCTTTGATGCATATTCAGCTCCTTTAGTGTGAAAATATACTTTAAAATTTTATGATCAGTATAAATATCTCACCTTTCACCATAAAGAAAATGCCTCCAAGTCTTTAATGAAAATATTACCGCCACCAACTCCAAATCATGAGTTGGGTAATTTTTCTCCTGGATTTTCAACTGTCTTGAGGCATAAGTTATCACCATATCATTTTGCATGAGAAAACACCCAAACTCCTTCTTGGATGCATTACTATAGATCACAAACCATTCTCTACTACAAGGCAGTGTGAGCACAGGTGCACTGGATATCCTTCTTTTTAACTCTTTGAAATTCACTTCACACTCCTCTGTCCAAACAAACTTAACTCCTTTTCGATTCATCCTAGTGAGTGGATTAGATAATCGTGAAAAATCATTCACAAAACATCGATAATATCCATCCAAACCAAAAAAACTTCATGTCTCAGTTACTGTTGTTGGTCTCGACCATATTTCGATAACCTTTTTCATTGCTGGATCCATATATATCCCCTCTTTTGAGATTATGTGACCCAAAAATGAAACTTTTTTAAGCCAAAATTCACACTTGTTAAATTTGGCATAATGCTTCTCCTTTCTCATGGTCATAAATATAATTATCAAATGATCTTCATGTTCTTCCTTGATCATTTAATAGACAAGAATATCATCTATAAAGACTACCAAAAACTGATCAAAATTGCCTCTAAAGACTCTATTCATCAGATCCATTAAGATAACATGGTAATTAGAAAGACCAAATGGCATCACTATAAATTCATAGTGTCCATACCTTGTACGGAAAGACATCCTTGGTATATCCTCCCTTTTGAACCATAATTAATGATACCCTGAACGAAGATCAATCTTTGAAAAGTATTGAGCTCCGTTTAGTAGGTCAAGTAATTCATCAATGCGCAGGAGAGGATATTTGTTCTTGATCGTGATATTGTTAAGTTTTCAATAATCAATGTAGAGTCTCATTGATCAATCTTTCTTCTTAACAAACAGAACAGGTGCTCCCCATGGTGACACACTAGGGAGTATGAATCCTTTATCAAGATTAACTTAGAGTTGCTTCTTCAATTCCTGCAACTCAATTGTGGTAATTCTATATGTTGTCTTTGAAATGGTCATAGCACCCAATATGAGTTCTATTGAAAACTCAACTTCACGATTTGGTGGAAGACCTGGAAATTCCTCTGGAATGACATCGTCAAACTCCCGTACAATGGGTGTTTTCATAATTTTGAGTTTCTCTCCAACCATTTGAGATAAATAACCTTCATTCAGTGGAACCAAGACCAATAAGATGGAACAAATTTCTATTGGAAGGTTATATTCATCCTTGCTTCCATAGATGATAGTATATTGATTGGGAATATTAAACATGATTTCCCTTCATTGGAAATTGATATGAGTTCCGTATAAATAAATCTAATCGATTCCATGAATCACATAAAATTCTATTATTGGAAGGATCACAAGATTTGTAGGAATCACTTTCCCACAAACTTCCATTGAAGAAGAATTGTAAACTTTTGATACGACCGTTGTGCAATTAAGAGATGTCACAGCAAACTCAACATATAATAAAACATTTTCTACTTTAGAGTGGATGGTAAGTGTACCTTTCACCACTTCGTTATTGTACTCCACATCGCCGATAGTAATTGCATGTGACTTTCCTTTTTCTTTGGCCTTAAGAGATTGTTGTTGTCAATCATCATCAACAACCCTTGGATTAGGGGATTGATTTGCTTAATTCCCCATATCCTTGCACATGTAACATTGAATTGTAGGAGGTGTATTATGTGTAGCCTTTTCATTGTTCGCATCACTAGACATATTTTTCCCATCACTGTGGCATTAAAATGCCTGATGACCCTCTTTTACACATTTGCAAAATTTACTTGTCCCTTTTAGACAATTTTCTCCATGTTTCTTTCCACACTCTGACCATAACGGAAAACTCATCTTCTTTTTAGTGTGCTCTTTAGATTTTCCTTTGAATTCCATTTTCTCTTCTTATCAAACACATATGACTGATGGGTTACTCCAATCCCCATCTCAACCTTGAGAGCACATCGAACGATTTCATCCTAGCTGTTAAAGTCCCTTATGGCTAACTCCCTTAAATGACTTGGTTTTAAGCCACTAATGAATTGATCGATCTTACTCTCAGGTTGGATAATAATACCATAAGGGAACCTTGCAATTCTTGTAAAATTTTCTTTGTAATTACTAAATGATTCATCATCCATTTTCTTTAGTTCAAGAAACTCCTTCTCCATCTTTGCTCGGAGAGTACGAGGGAAGTACTTATTGAAAAATAAGTTCTTGAACTCATCCCATTCTATGGACTCAATTTCGTCTCTTGGCCTAGTATTCCTGACAAGATTCCCCCATTGATCAGCTTCACATTCCAAATTATATACCGCTAATATGAATTTATCATGTTCAGAACATTGAATAACTGAAAATATCTTTTCAGTGGTGCTGATCCATTGTTCAGAAACTAATGGATCAGTAGACCCGCTGAATGAGGGTGGCACTACCTCATGAAGGATTCAACAGAATATTGCTCCTTCTTTTTCTCTTTTGGATGTCCGACATGATTCATAGCTTGAGAAAGTTGTGTGAGCATGGGCACAAGATTTTCCATTCCATCTCCCATAACTTTGGGTTGCTTAGGGGGACAATCATTGCATTTCCCATCACATTCCACATTAATAGGGTTACTTCCGGTTCCATCCATTGACTAAAACCAAGAAGAATAGTGTGAGAAACACTAATTATAATAGGAAAATCACATAATCAAGAATAAAATTTAACACGTAAGGTCTTATAATAGGTTGTTCCTGGCCATTTTTAAAACACTAAGATTGTGTTCTATTCTTAGACCAATCCTTAGGGTTCTTACTAAAGCTTTCACATCCTAGTTTCCAAAGGATGACTATACCATTCCTCTGATACCAACTATAATGACCCATACATTACATACATTGTTATTACTTAAGAATTGAAGCAAACTTATTAAAATATATAAAAAAACCATGAAAGGACCGTATAAGTATAGTGTCTTTAGAAACCGGGAAATATAAACAACTGGTTCATAAAGATTCTACATTGTATCTTGTTTATTTCATCATATTTAGAGTCCCCTTTGTCATATCCTATTTAATACCCTTCTTCCTGACCTGGGGAAAAGAAAACATACAAACGGGTGAGCTCAAATTCTCAGTAAAGGTAAAAAAAATATCAATCATATCATATTCATAAGAACATAACATTTTAAAAATCTTAACCTGCAAAAGTGATCATAATATCATAACAGGGGTTAAATCATAGTAGTAAAATGTAATCCAAATAATTATAACATAAAACATGAACCTTTGTGGAATACACCCATAATCATAGAGAATCATTTCTTAGTAGTCACGACTCATTTCAAAGACTATCCTAGCATACAAAGTCCAATTCTGAACTGAGTTCACTCCTCGTTTCATTCCTTTATCACTGAACCGGATTAACCTGACGTTCCAGCCATTTCTATCTCATGAGATATAAATCATTACCCAATGAATTGGAGGGTGATATAGGTCCCACCCATCTCATAATGAAACCATTCTTATGTGTTCCACAAAATCATAAATCATACATCATAGCATAACCAATGTAATAAAAAAATGGAACTTAAATATCGTGACATCATAAAAAAATTTGTATAAGATAAAAGAATTCATATAAATAATTCCAACATAATGTAATCAAATCAATATAATAATAGGGATAGAAACAGAACCCTATATTATCTTATATGGAAAATAATTTTGATAAAACACTTGAACTCCATTCTTGAGGAAAATACCCTTTCTACTTCAAAAACATTTTATCTTTCTTATCAGGTCATAAAATTTTAAACTAAAAGAATTTGATTAAAAATAAACATGAAAACTTGTAATGTAAGATTCATGGAAATAATGTTCTATGAAATCATAAAAATCCATTCATGCTGCATAAGTTAAAAAAAAGACATTATTACCTTAATTTATCTAAAATGTTAAAAATGTCCTTGTTTGGAAAAGGACGTAATGATTCTTTTATAAAATTCTTATAAAAAGTCAAACCATGTTATAAAAGAGATTAACCCATATTATGTAAAATAGTAAGAATATTTTGAAATACATTTTTAAGAAACATGGATGTGGATGATAAAGAGGTCCCAGTAGATAATTACGTATAATCAACCTCAGATAATGAGGATATTGTGATATAAACCCTTAAAAAGATCTTTTTGTAAATAAAATAGATCACTTATGTATATTCACTATAAGGTCACATAAAGAAATCATAAATACATGATATGATATAAAAATTCATTTCTCACATAATCAAAGAATGACATAAACAGAAAGAGAAAATCAATCCATAGAATGGAAATTGGGTTAAGAAGTTCCCTTACCTTCTGTCCGACATGACTCGATCGTTCTTTAATCTTCTGAATAATAAAACAAAGTTAATTTATACTTTCTTAAGAACATTTTTAAAGTTTAATATTCATTTTATATAACTTATTACCATGTTATAACCATTATGTAACTATTTTAGTTAATAACATTCGTTTTGTCGATATTTGGTACTTGAGTCAAAAATGGTCTTCTTATAATTACTTGTTGTTCACGTGGTCAAAGGTTAATTATATGCAGAACAATATTCATGATTTATACATCATATATATCATATATATCAAGCATATGCATGTATTTATAATAGAACATAACATATGAAGGTAGGAAATGAAATGCACCGTTCATGGAGACGGTAAGCCGTACGTACGCATGAACACTACTTTCATTTCTATTTATTATTTTAATGGAAGTAAAACAGAATGATAAATTGGTATATTACAGATCCAATATAATATCATATATAATATCATTAACTCCATCCTATATAAATCCCACATAATGCATTAACGAATCACATTACTTTGAAGGGGCGGTAGTCCGCACTTCCTCAAATGAGATTATCGTATTTAACCACTATGGAAACCATAAAAGATTGATATAATTGGGAAGTAAATAAGAATAATGAAATCATAAACTTAATATATTTCATATATAAATACTGTACCATCATAATGGCCACCATTATAGGCGGTAGGATAAAATCGAACAATCATCGTTTCGTGAGGCGTTAGTTTGCCATCCACATAAAAATTATGTTCTTCATACATTAGATGGAGGTGAGTGTAAGTGTAGTTAGAATCATTATCATAACAACATCCTAGTATACCGATGATACAATTTTTGTTATAGAATAAAGGATTAAAAAGAGTTTAGTGGTTGGAGAGGTAGAATAAAAGAAAACAATTTAAGAGAAACTGTTACCTTTAATTTGGGAAACTTCATTTGGTTTGAACCAAAAGGACATTCCTCTTCCTAAGGTAAGGCTTCTAGGTGGAGGAGAGGGATGTAGGGATCTTAATTGGGCAGACGTTGGATGAGCCAAATGGCTTGATAGGTGTGAAGAATTGGATAGAAGTGGTCTTCTTTTATAAGGGGGAGGAGGGGCTCTTTTGGAATGTGTGAAAAAAGTATTTTATTATAAACTTATCATCGATTTAAAATGGTCCAAAAATCAATAAAGATGAATATAAGATGACACATGGTCGAAATAAAATCATCCAATCATAATTGGACATGTTTAATATAATATTTTAATCATTATAATCTTATATATTTAAATCATTTAATAAGGAGGTAAATACGGCATCATTATTGTGCCATAAATAATTTAATTTATTGGATGTCTAAAAATTATAAAAAAAATAACAACATGTAGGAAATAGTTTTATATTTCCAATTAATTTTTATAGTTGAAAAGATAATTTATATAACCCCTTATAAAAATTAATTACTAAATGATTTTTGTTAATGTCAATTTTGTCTTTACATTAAATTAATTAATCAAAATTGTAATTATCACTACCAAGTGGCTCAAAGGGGTCCCAAAATCAACTCAGGAATGCCCATGGTCTGCCACTACTAATCTAATAAGGTTAGGACACGTTTTAGGGTAATTTATTATTATTATAATATTATTTGTTACCCTTATTTGCCAGATTTACCCTTTAACCATGGTAAATAAAATATTTACCGAAATAATTATTCAGAATGTCTAAAAATAAAAGTTACCTATTTACAAAATTTGGACATCCTGATTCCAAATATGGAATCCATTTTTCCAAATTCAAAAAACAAAAGTGGCAAAAATTAATTTAAAATTAATTCCCGTTTTTAAAACAAAAAACGTGTTTTTAAGAGATAATAACTATCAAAAGATTGAAAGTTGTTTATGTCCGGTTTAATTGTGAAATTATGTCCAATGACCAAAATTGTATTAAATGGTAAAAATAAATTCTAAATATATTTTAAAACCTCTAAAATTCTTAATTTATCACTACTAATTATTTTGATTAAAAATTTTGTTTTTAATTCAAATTTAGTAATTATCACTATTCATCAAAATATAATAGTTTTCAGAAAAATACCAAAATTTCACCCTAGGATAATTTCGATATTCTGAATCAAAAAATGAAGTCCAGTTTGAAAGATAAATTTTATTAAATTTCAAAAAGTGGGTATTACTATTCATAACGGCTAATTTATATAATATTTTAATAGGATATTGTTGTTTAGTGAACCTCGGTATTGCGTACAACACACATTATCATCGAAGGTCAAGAATGCGTGTAAAGAAATACAAGATAGTGTTTTGTGTACTGAATGATTCCTTTGAGGTTTTTCATAACATAAGACATAAAAACATACAGTTCTCATAAAATATTAGGGTGTTACAGTATATGATCTCCATTTCATCCTTAAGGTCACAATAAACAATCTCTTCGTAAATGTAGAAGTATTTAATCACCAACACGTCTCAAAAAATAAAGACTAATCTGAAAAATAAGTGATCCACCGTTTTTGTATTTCATGAGAAATCTATGGGCGTATCTTTAAATCCTTGGGATGTTTTTCGAGTACACAGAAATAGACTCATCTAACTTTTATTTCAACCCAAAGAACTCCCTTTGCATCGTAATTTTCAGGGTTCAGGGAAAATATTTATTGGAAAATCTTTTTTCTTGGAATCATCCTATTATATAGAATCAATTTCAAATTTGGAATTCATGTTCATGATTAGTATCCACCGCTGATCAGCTTCCCCGTCAAAATGAATGACTTCCAGAACAATTTTCTATTCTTTTGACCACTGAAAGACATGGAAAATGTTTTCAATAGAGATAATCCATTTTTCTATTATGAGGGGATCATAAGATCCACTAAACATGTGATTCCTTTAAAAATTAAATGATTCAACTGAAACATTCTCTCTCATAGGAGAAGAAGAGATTTCCACATGATTTATGTTATTATTAGTAACATGATCTATCTAAAAAAGTACTATAATTAGGTTTTCATCACTTGTTTCCATCATATATTCCATATCATCAAAAAAAATTCACATTTTTTATCACTTTGATTATTTGCATAGGTTCTTCTACATAAATCCAGTAATGACGATAAATAATGTACACTTAGTTAGGATGGAATACATATCTAATAATTTCATAAAAATAATTCTTTTGAAAATTATTTATAATCTTGTTAATGAAGATTTTATCATAACACATGATTCCATAAGTTTCTTAGTTATCCATATTGTTATAATTTTGAATAGGGCTATTACTAAAGTGCTCTGGTCCTAAAGTTAAAAACAACTAGATATTTTATTGATATCAACTATAGGGACCCTATCCTTTTACAAATATTATTACATGATATTAAACATAATTAACCATAAAATACTGCCAAGGATCAAAAAGTCTACTTTCATTTTCAAATTAGTAACATAAAACTAAAAGAATAGAAACAAATAATATTTAATTTAATCATCCATAAAGATCTCATAAAAACCATTGAGAACCTATAGCATCATAGGATAACCTGAGGAATAAAATAACAAAGGGATGAGATAAAAATCCCATTATGGGTATAAATATATGAATAAAGAAAAGAAAGTGGGTTAGAAGGCATAACATGATTAAATAAAAAGGAATGCAAAATGAATTTACATAAGGAAGCATAAGATATAGATCATAGGGACACGTAATCATGGAATTAGATGAATTTGTAAACAACACACAAACTGATATAATAATGAGTCAAGGATTACTTCAAAGACCACTGCACATAGTGGACGAAGCCCTATAAGTGAATCAGGTTCACTCTCTATCCCAAATTAAAGTCTCATGAGATGAAACATTACCCAATGCATTACACTGCTATCTGGGCACAACCCATCATAACATTATCATGAATATGTGTGAAACATAATGAATCAAACATACATAATCAAAAATAAATATAAGGTTTTCCCATGGAAACAATATGGGCATCATAATCATGATAAAAGGCATAATAAACGGAAATATCATAATGAGGTCTATGAAAAAATGGAAGTAAATAATACAAGGACATTAATATGGGCGTAATATGAATATTAACTGATAATTTAAGTCAAACTGAAGTGAAAACACAAAAAAAAGTGATTAAGAAAAAATATAAATAAAAAAGATTAGTGCAATTTAAGGAAAAAATATCATGATTCATTTAGAGAAAAAATACATAATTGTTTGTATAAAACCACAATTGAACCAAGATATTTATTCATGATAAAATTATAGGTTTTAAAAAAATTATTTTCGCTTGAAATATGTTATTTATAGCACTTTAAAATGTATAAGAATTCAGGAGGTTCCCTTTAATTGGTTCAGCTTATCGGAAAGAATTGATAAGGGGTCGTTTTTTAAACTTGTGTATCCTAGAAAAAATGGATGAAATGTTATGGATAAATTAGTTTGGAAAAGAGTAATTTAATTTATAATATGTATATAAAAATAAATTAGATTTATATTTGGGTAAATAGAGAGAAATTCCAATCCAAAGGGAAAATGTAGGTTTAGATAGGATCCCCTACCTTATGTTTGAAAGTGTTTTTAACTTGGTATTAATGTAATATATAATAAAATTCACTCAATAAATATTTTAATTCATATCCTTTTATAAATTTATTTTATTTATAATAATTTATTATGATAATATATGGATTATTAGATGATTTATAAAGTTCAATTCCATTGGTTATGACTATTCCTTTTCTTGGTTTTCAATATTAATCCACTAAAATAGGAGTATGTAGGTTCATATAAAATGAGAATAATTATACAAAACATAAAAAATATTCTATTTAATATCATCAAGAATATAAAATTTTTATATTATTCTTTTGGATATATGGAGTGATGATGAATCATTAGACAAGACAATAGTGATAATTGTTTAAATTATTTTGGAGGTTTTTTTTATCATCGCAAACTAGCTCTATTTCAATATTCATTATTTTGTATAAAAGTTATCTTCTAAAAATAAGATGGTTATAAAATAAGTTTTAAAGTCTTTTCTGACCATTATTATGTTTTTATGTCTAGCCTTAATAGTGGTAAATGAAAATGGATACTCGTTATCCTTGAAATCAACAAATGATCACATCATAGAAAAAGTTTTCATTTTTAGAATAAACATGGAGGGGAAATTAATAATGATGTGTTATTACATTATCATAATAACATTATTGTATTTTTTAGATACTGGAGTTACCAAGGGACTTTGATTAGGGGAGGTGTAGAAATAATAAGAAATGAAATTAAATTGGAATGAAATTAAAAGAAAATGAAAGAGTTGTTTCCTCAAGAATTATTCACCTTGACAACCTCTTTGAGGTACACAAGTTTGTTCTTTAATTGATAATAAAGGCAATTGGACATGGGGAAGATAACTAAGAAGAGGGTTGTGTAGAATTTGGAAAATATTAATGTCTTAAGAGGTGTGAGGAGAAAAGGAGGTGAGGGTGGTATTTATAGAGGATGAGAGGGGTGTTTTTAATTATTTTACTCTTTATTTTATTTTTTATTCTTAAATAAGGAATTAGAGTTTATTCCATGACTAAATATAGTAAAGAGAGAAGGATAGTTAAATATTATGGTGCTCACAACAGTGACGAATCAAGGAATACTGTATTTGACTTATAAAATAGATATATTGTAAATTACCATATTTTACAACTAACCAAGGATTCAACTACACTATAATAATCCCAAAAACTAAAAATAACCATTTTTTGACATTTAGAATAAAAAAATAAACTCCATTTTCTCAAAAATAATTTTCTAAATATGAGAAATTTAATTTTTATTTATAATAATCATTATTTTGAAAGTATAGGTTTTAAAATTATAACTGATTTTATAACACTTTTATAAATTAATTATGGTGAAATAAAATTATCTTCTAATCATAAAAAATTAAATATTGATATATGAATATATTTTCTGAAAAGTAAATTTTCTTTTAAATTATTATATTATTTATAAAATTATAATTAAATATTTATAACATACAAAAATACATGGAATTAATTTATCATTTTTTAAACATCTATTTACATAATCTATGATATAAATATTTCTTATTTTCATTTATGATATACCCAAATTTTATTTATACTTTCATAGTTGGGGTTACTATTCTGTTAGTAAGATTAATATTCCTAAGATCCACATTACTAATCCAAATGTCATGTTATTATTCCTTCGGTATATGACCATTAATTTATAAAAAACTTCTTATTCAATTTATTATTCAATTATATAGTTTTTGTTGTGTCACATAAGTAATATGAAGTGATTTATATTATGTGATATAAATATATGAAGGTAATATTCCATTGACAAAAAGTTCATGTCATTGCAAAGATCATGGATAAGAAACTTGAAAAATTAATTTAATAGTATAAGTCTATAAAGTTTGGTATAAATATGAAATATCTATTTCTCGACATCAATATCATATTTGATTAACTAAAATAGGAAATTTCATTTTTAATGATAGATTATAATTCTTGTAATAATATTCTTATAGTGATAAAAATATGTATTCTTAACACTATTTTCAATAGAAAATATGGGAAATATCAATATATTGTACTGCATTCAAGTTTGATGAATTATATTTCAGTATTTCTGGTATTGATTAACATAATATATTATTGATTCCTAAATTCTATATTCATAGTGTTTAGGGATCAAAATTTTATTTATTAAATGGATATGTTTTATAATTAGATTCATACTAGTATTGTTCTACTAACTCTTCATGTGAGAATTCTCATTGCAAATTTGGAAAAATATATTTTTTGGAACTTGGAAGTTGTATTATTTCATTATTTTTTTAATAAATAAAATATTTTAATCAATAAAAATTAAAGAATGTTAAATCTTTGAAGAAACTAAAAAAATCTATTTGGTGTAATTATTCTTCTTATTGCAATGGTACTAGTTATGATTGAATAATGTTTTCTTTAATCATTCTCTCATTATAAATCATTAAATTGGAAAATATTTACTTTAGTAGGACACCAACTACATTAATCATTGTTTTAATATTGAAAGATTCCATTCACATCAACCCCTATCTTGATCATACCATATATTGTTTGGGATTAGGTTCTTTTTAATGATTATGTATCAGAGTTGGTTTTGTGTTTATTCTATGTGAATGTGTGGTATAAATGTATTATGAAAAATATTTCCATATTCGATGAATTATCCCACCCATGATCATGAACATGAAGAATTTATGAATGCACTCAGGTGTTGAAGACATTACCTTCTAGATGATAAGGTTATTATAAACACAACTCTTAAGATCATCAAATATATATTCTCTCAGAAGTAATTATAAATTGGTCATAAGAATTAATTTTTTACATCAATATGGTTTATTTATGCCTACATTATATACTATATTAGGTAAATGTTTTCTCTTTTGCTTTTAGTACAAAATTATTGTACCCTAATTTGTTGGAAATGAGTAAGTAATGGAATCGAGTGATAATTTTCATAAAGTTGTATAAATTTTTAATGGATAATAAGAAAAATGTATTCCTTTAAAATATGAAATTGAAACTATATAATTTTTCACTCATACATCATTAGTAACTAGATTATGGTGAATGTCATAGTTTTAAAGAAAGTACATATTACAATTATTACCATAAGTTATGTTTCCATATACCTTGAGGAAATTTTTTATTGAAGAACTTGTATTGCATTATTCATTTATGACAAATGTGTTGATAGAGTTATTTCATCGATCTTACTCGGCTGGAAATCATTTTTTCACTAAAAATTATAATGAAACGAGATGTCATTATTGATTCATAACAATAAAAATTTATATTTATTAATTTCTATCTTAGTGATAATAAAAGTAGTAGTCTAAAAATAATATCAAATGCCATTTGGATTATTTTATCCCCTTACGTTTCCTATATTGGAATGCGGTGAGGTGCTCAGGGAATTTCACATTGACTTTCTTAAAAAATCTTGTGAAAATATATGTATTTGGGTTTTCATTGATCCACTAATGTATTTCACACAATTAACACCGATCAAAGATAATGAGAATGAGGAGGATCTATAGAAACTATATATTCATGAGATTTTGGGGCTATTGATTTCCATTATTCATTGTTTCTAACAGAGATAAATTATTTAGTAATTAATTATGAAGAGGAATCCATTTTGAGATTGTGTCCTACGTGAAATGAGTCATAACGTACACTCTAAAAAATATTGTATAGATGAAGAGGGACCTCCAGATTTTGTTCATTATGTTCTAGGATTATTTTTAATATTTAATAAACAGTGAAAAAAAAATCTCACTTGTCCAATTTTCAGAAAAAAAATATTTAGTAATCTTATTTAAATATGTCTCTGTTATATTTTTTTTTTTTATTCTATGATGCTCTTGATTGTGTAGGACTAATGTAACTAAAACGAATATTTATTGACATGTCCTTTTCTAGGAGATAACTAAGTGGATTAAAATTATATAGATGTATAAGGAAATGACCTAACTAGATTATATTTATTATAATAGTAATAATCATCATAAAACCTTGGAAATGTATATTGGAGACCATGTGTTTCCAAGAGTATAACCTTAATTGGGACACAGATGATTTGAAATGTTTGGGAATCGTTTGAAGAGATTTTTTGGACTTTTTGATATCATTTAAAGGGTTTTGATTGATACGGTCAAACATTTTTTTACACCTTTATTATAAATGATTTTAAATGATTACTATGTACCTTAATTGAATAAATATCAACTTGATTGTTCTAATGTATTGAACTAGAATAATGTGGAGTTGGAGATGAATGTTTCATTAACTGAGAAACCAATATTGATCATTGAATCTTGTAAAAATATGATCCATGAAAAATACAATTTTTATATTTGATAAATATGGAATCATGGGAGTGACTCCTATGAGAAATTTTAATTATATTCCTTTATGATTATCAACATAGTATTTTAGTTTACATTATCTGTATGTAAATAATTGGTTTGATGGATTTCTCCACAGAAAACACAGAACTAAAATGTTGCCATTATATTTTTAGATCAATAAAAACTATCCATAGAATTAAAATTCATGAATAAGAATAATCATATTATGATATATATATATAATTACTATAAATTTATCTTTTAATACTAATGAAACTCTA
Organism: Viscum album; assembly: GCA_963277665.1. Classification (NCBI taxonomy): domain Eukaryota; kingdom Viridiplantae; phylum Streptophyta; class Magnoliopsida; order Santalales; family Viscaceae; genus Viscum; species Viscum album. The sequence goes on along the minus strand of OY728129.1, from coordinate 878,264,956 downwards.
ATGATGTAGCTAAAATAACTAATATGATCATTTTATTGTTGATGATATAAATTTAAACAAATCAACTTTTCTATGGTAGTAAATTATATTTCTATAAACTATCTATTAAATGAAAATAAAATTAATAATATTTTTCTTAGAATTAATTTATTATATGTAAAAAATAGAAATATAATTTTTATTATTAATATTCAATTAACATAGGAAAAAAACTAATTCAATTAAATTATTTGAAAAAAAAACATTGTAAATTTTATAATTTTTATTTCAATAAATTATCACCATTTTGAGAATTATAATATCAATATTGAATTATGAAAATTTAAATTATTTTTTATATAAAGAGTTATGTTAATGTGAATATTAAAATATACTATTTTTACAAATACTTTTCCTATGTAAAATTAGTAATATAAAATTATGATTATAAAATTTTTTAGCCTTTTTTATTTAAAATAATTTATTTAAAAAGTGAATTTATATTTTTAAAATTATTATATTTAAATTAAATTCATATAATTGGAATTTTATTATAGAAGTAATATTTTTATAAAAAAATATTTAATTTATTATAAATTTATTATTTTAAAATAAATTTTTATAAATTTATGAAAATAAATCAATCAAAATGGTTTTCAAATTTGAAATTTGTAGGTCCAAATTTTTAATATAGACTATTTTATTTTTATTTAGAGAGTATAAATTACTTCAGTAAAAAATTGTTACCTCATTAAAAATAAAAAGGGTTAAAACTGGATTAACCTTGATGGAATGACGACAAACATGATTAAACCTTATCTTGGAGTGGGTGGTCAAGGTATATCATTATCTTATCAATTTTACTCTCAATTAATCACTATTTCTATGCTACATTATTTTAAAGAGACTTCCTATTTTATAATTTCTTAGGTAGTTAGAAAAAATCCATCACATTTCTCTTATAAAAGAGGCTCTCCTCTCATCACATCATCTCATACCCAAACTATGTTATTTGTGAAAGAAATATATCCAAAACTCTTCAAATAAAATCATATTAAAATATTTTAGTTATTTTCCCCTCAAAATACAATCCTTTAATGGCCTAACCACTATTGGAATAGAGACAATCGAAGATGTGAGGTATAATTTTCTAAATAATCCTTTACCATAATGATTTATTTATGTTGAATTAATGTTCCTAAAATTAAAAATTATCAAAATTATATCATTAGTATAAATTGGATACATTAATGAAATTATAAATTTCATAAAATCATTATTCACCTTTTCCTTATTGATTAATGAAAACATAACTGTAATTTGTGTTTTGTGCGCTAAAGACACTCAAACGAACATTTTTTTTGATTCACAACAATAAATTGATATTACAAATAGGTAATTTATAATAAAGTATTATATTTATTACATATTATAAATTATATAATGATTAACTTTATTATTTCTTTATCATATTATATATAAAATGAAATCAATATCTATGTATATGTGTGGAATACCGACTCCATTTATAGATTAATTTCAATTTACCCTTTTTATCACTAGTCTACATGGATGGTTTTGATAATGGGTTTTACGTAAAAATATTATGTTCCTAAATATATAATGTTTTTATGAAGGAAAATTTTAAACCTACTATAAATAAAAGAAATAAACAAATGTGGTAAATTCTATCTTCTAAAAGGGTGTTTGGAGATAGAGTGAAATTATTCATTCCTATTATAAAACATCATCATATTAATTATATTAATGTTATAATATTAAAATAATTATATATCACATTAATAAACACTATATAATATCATTATATTTCATGAATGGTGGTATTACAAAAAAATCACATCATAATCATCCCTTAATATTGGCTTAGTTGTATTTTAGTTTGTCTTAACAACTAAATTAAATATGATATAGAATTATTTCATAGATTTATATGGGAAATAAATTTCTTCTAATATACGGTATAAATTAGAAAATAATTTTTTTTTTTGGAATTTTAGTGTAAAAATTTGCCTCGATTTTTAAGAGAATCCCCATTATTTTGTATGAATGCCAAAAACATTCTCATCTCCAAATTCATCATTACAGAAAATTTAGAAAATTTAAATATAATTAAATGATAAAATTTAAAATATTTATAAAACAAAAAATTAATAAATTTTTATAATCATGGAATATTTAATATTTTCATAAAAATGAATAATAATATCTCTACTATCAATATGTTTAATATGATCATGATTATTCACACATTATATCAAAAATATGTAATCCAAAACTAATATATGTGTTTAAATTTTAAAAAACTTCCCTCCTTTATATTTTTATATTTATTTGTGTATTATCTCATGTGTCCTGTATTTCTCAAATATACACTTCTAAGAAGGGTTTTTTCATTTTCAAATAATTATTCTGGGTTTTTTAAATGTATTTCAAAATATTAAAAATATATTCTATCATTTCAATATATAATGTTTTATCATCCACTCTAAATTTTAGTTTGATATCCATTTTTTATTTTAAATTTCAATATTCTTTAAGATTATTTTTAATAAAAAAATGTTTTATAATATGTTCAGCTAGACTATTTTAAAATTTTATGTCTCTTTTAATGATAAAATAATTAATATTCTTTTCAATTAATCATTCTACATATTTATTTCCAAAAACGTATACATAAAATTAAATTAAATTTTTAAAAAAATTACCTATCATTTCACATTTCATAACAATATTAAAATCATTTTCAAATTTAAAAATATATAGATTATCTTAAACATGAAATTTATCTGGAAAGGACTTATTTAAATGAAATATATTGTTTTCAAAACTACCCAATAACTTTTAAAAAAATTATTTTAAGAAGATTTAATATTTGAGTATCAACCATATAAATTTTTGAGAAAAAAATTTGATACAATTTTGAAATATTCTAAACAATTTTTTGTTCCATGTTATCATTATAATGTAATGAATTATTGATTTCATGTCGAAAACATATGTATTAATTTTTTATGGTTGTGTAATTTAATTATGTACCAATGTATTTATTATGGTTTTATATCTCTTGAGATAGTCATTTTGTGTGTGTGTGTGTGTATAATTGTGATATTTTGAATATCAAAAGGTAGTGTATGTTTATAATTTAGGTTTTTATTTTCTCTAATGGTTGTGTTTTAAAATAATCACATTTTATACCCAATAAAATTATTTTACACGAGTATAATTATGGTATAGATAATATCAGAAGGTTGTTAATTGGTATAATTGTGGTAATTAGCTGATCAAAAATTCTTTCTATGGGCATAATTGCAGTTTAGGTATACTTTAGGTGTGGTTATAATTATGAATAATATCTATAAAAAATGTTATGTGTGGAAATAAATATGGTTTATAAATGATCTAAAGGTTTTTAATGGGTATAAATGATTTTTTGGTATGCCCAAATGGGTTTCCATGTGTAAAATTTCAAATATTATATTCCCACAAGTGTTTATGTGGATATATTTAATGTAATCCTATTTTAAAAATGATTTTGTGTCAAATTACCATTTTTATTCATAAAATTATTCATTTAAATATATCTATGTTTCAATATCAAGGATAATTTTTATTGACTAGTTTTTTTTTTAAATTATTTATTAACACATTTTTATCTACCAATCCTTATGCCATGAATCTGGACTATTGATCTATTATTATTTTTATATGATTTTATCTTTAACACTGATTGTTCTTATATACTAATCTAATTCTCACTTTTGATATTTCTTTGGTATCACAAATTATTTACCCTGCTAAGAAGATGAGATCATGAATTTCTATTGTTTTTATCCCCTAGATTATGAAAATGTATATGATATAAATAAGTTTTAAATTGATATAGTGTAGTTAGATTATAGATAATTATTCACAAGATTTCAAAATAATAATCCTATATTACTATCCCACAAAGACTCTATATGTTTCACTCAATGGATTGGGTAGTTTTTTTATGAGATTTAATATTTTGGCTATAAACATGATTTAAAATAAATGAATCCTTATCTTATGTCACTTCAATATAATTTTGAATTTCCAGATCAATCACAGGGAAACAATTCATGGGATGAATGCGGCATGGTGGGTATAATTTTTACACACAATGGGTAACTGATACATACTTAAATTTTAATTTTAAAATATTCATTTTTTAATATTTTAGATATATTAGTTTACATAGTTGTTTAAAAGATTTTTGTTTTCTTTAATTATATATTTTAGAAATGTAGATTCATTAAAAAAGGTGGTCATATTAAAAATTATTTCCCCCTTAATTTACAGTTATGAACTTTTAAAAAGGTATCAAATTATGGTGAAAATATAATATGATAGATCTTCAGATAGTAGCACCCAATTAAGGGTCAAGAAGGGGTGGGATTATGTTGTCCTGATAGGTTATGTTTCTCTATGATGGGTTCAACCCATAATATTTTTTAAATTAATATTTTATAATATGCCCATATTTGATTTTAAACTATTAATCCCTATTTTCTCCCTATTTATGATCACTTTTTTTCAATTTCATGATGAACTTTTTTCCACATCAATATCCCCGATAAATTAACAGATGTTTCTCCCAAAATCATATTAATATCATATAGTATGTGATTCCAACAATATTTCATGACCATATTATTATTATATAATTGGTTTTATTACATATATATAATATATCTAGAAAATTTATTATGTTACATGGTCTTTATGGTATTAGTTTTAGAATTTAGGGTTTCCCATTCATTTTAGGGATACCACCTTCTCTTTTCATGTTGATCCAATATGTGTATTGAATTTTTCATCGGATTAAGGTTATCGGATCCTTGAACACCCTTTTATTGGTTGAATTTTTTGTTCTTTTGAAGTGAAAATATAGTTCTAAACAATTTGAAAAAAATATATAATCTACAGCTCAAAGAATATTGTACATTTAATTTGATTTTTTGTTCTGATGATGTATCTTAAATGATTAAATAGGATTCAAGAACACATTTTATTTGAAAAGTAGATGTGTTTGTAATTTTATTAAATAACCACTATTTAATTATATATTTTTTTAAATTTTATACCTACTGAGAAACATTGAATGCATAGGTCCAGACCCCAATAAATGATAATTATATTTAAATTTTTGTTCCATTGGATAACAGTGTTTTTTAAAATAATTATAAAATATTATTTATATCTTTCCCCAAAAAACTGTAAAACCCTTAGGGGATGTGTTAAAGCGATGTATAGTAAATTTACACACTCATACCTTGAAAAAATAATTTCCTAATTTTTAATAGGGAAATGTATATATTCCAACAGTTGATATAGAACACTAAAGAAGAAATGGATAGAAACAAAATTCATTACACAGTTTAACCAAATTGTCTAATTGATGGAGTATTCAGAGAAGTGTGAATATAAATTATAAACTGTAATAAAATTATTTTTTACAATGAATTTGAATTTATAATGACAAGAATTGTTTACAACCTTCAAAATATGTTAATAACTAAATTTTATCCCAACACAGTAGAACTCATTACTTGTAATGCCTTGATAATCTAAATTATAAACATTGTATTCGTTAGCATGTATAAAACACAACAACAATCTTGTAAGGGAATATAATATCCTAAGACATATATTTGACATTTTAAATAAATTGTAACTATTATTTAGTATTTGATATACCAGATATTTATTTAGTTTTTGAGATAAACATCAATGAGCTTATTCAATGGCTTGGGTTATAGGCAAGATTGAGTTTTACATAACAATAATATATTATCAAAATATTATTATTTAAAGTAATAAGACTCAAATTTACCATTAAATTAGTGGTTATAAATAGTTTTAACTATATTTTTAAAACAAATGATTTAATAAAATATAGTAATAGTTCATCAGTTAAAACTTAATTGGAAATTAATAAAATAACTGATTTAATATAAGGATAATAATTTTATAGAAAACTATTCATATTCTCGCAAAGTGGTTTTACACTAAAAAAATAAATTAATTAAATTTAAGGAGTTATATTAATGTAATATATATATATATTATATATTACATTAAAGAAAATATATTTTTAATCATCCAATATATTTGATAGGAATTAAATGAGAATAAATCCAATATTGCACATAAAAAATATATTTTTATTAATAAAATGTTACCGCCTTTTATGGAGAACCTAATTTAAATCCAATTTCTTTTACTCTTATAAATATTATATATGAAAATAAACATAATATATGAAATAATAACATAAAAATTAATTTAATATGATTTTTTATAATTTTTCTATGATTCGTCATTTTTTAATGAATAATGAAAAATATTTAATTTTTAACTAAAAGATTCTATTTCATATAATTTATTTATAAGGATAAATAAAAATATAAATTGGTTTTAATGTTTTATTTGATAAAATATTTTAATTAATCCAATATAGGGCTTTGGAATCAATTTCAAATTCAAATGTCTTATAAAAATGTTGCATGCTTTTAAAAGTCTACTTTAAAAACCTCATTAGTTGTCTTGTATGTGGGATTTAATTTAAATTGATTTTTGCAACTTCAATGATTTTAATTTGGAATAAAAAGACTCCATATCTGGAATCATCATAATTTAAAATTTATAATAAGTTAATAGTATTTTTTGACAACAAATATTAGTGAATGTGATTAAAATTAATTACAACGACTAATACTAAAATTTGCTTTATAAGAGATTAACCATAAATTTAAGAGCCAAAATACCCTTTAAATTTGTCTAAAATACATTTTTTATCCATATATCAACCATATAAACCCATTTATATACTTTATTATATTATTTTATTCAATTTAAATGGAAAATACATGGTTGAAATTCCCTTTTCCCAAATTTAGAAGAGTGTCGCTCCTCCTTAAATGTAAAAAGGAATCCTCTCCTCCTACTTCCCCACACATCTCAATCCACTTTGGATCAACCAAGATCTATACAAATATATCCTCAAAATATTAAGCCTAATCCTATAATCTTTATATTGGTAGTAAATAAAATCAAGTAATACTTTTAGTGAAAACTATAAGAAGTTACCCTATTAATCGGTTACATGTTTCCTCAATCTCTTTTGTTTTCTTTCCATTATACACCCCATAAAATCTTCTGATTTCATTATTATATAACATCCATTGTATCATAATTATAATTATATGATTTTCTGTTATGTTTTATAACTAAAATTACCCAAACATCCATCTAATGGGTAATGAACATAACATTTATGTGTATGGCGAACTACAACCCAACCATTGAAATGTTGTTCATTTTTCCTTTACCACCTCTCATGGTTGTGAATTATGATGGAAAATTATTTATGTTATATAATATATTTATAATGTTTTTATACTTATTTAATACTTTTATAACTTATAACTTTATGATTCTGATTTTGTGTAAATATGATAACATCATTTGTCGAAGTGTGGACTACCACCCCCTCAAATAGATTTGACTCATTCACAATATAAATGAAATGTATAAATAATTATTTTAATAAACCTATGTAAAATATATGAAATAGATATTATATTGGAATTAATATATACAAAAATATAATATTATTTTCATTCTTTTGGTACAATAATGAAATTAAAGGAGAGTTCATGCGTACGTATGACCTACTATATCTGTTAATATTGTATTTCATTTCTTGTCTCCAAATACTATTTTATATTATAATTTAATATATATTGAATATATATATGATAATTAAATCATGTTTTTATCCTGGAGATGATGAAATAATGATACACATAATAAGAATAATAAGTAACCATATAAAATATAATCAATAAACAATGAAATTAACATCCAAAATATTGAAAATAATGAAATATTGTTAAAAAATTGGTAAAAATATGTTATAAGAAGATAATATATGATATTATAAGTATAATAATGGTATTTATATTAGTTATTGACATGATTAAAACCATTATACAAGAATCTTATGATCATTCACCCAAATAAGAAATGCAGGATAAGGTATTTTTATCTCACTTTTTACATCTTTGAGATAAATTTCATATTCACCACTTACTTATTTTGGGCGATGTATCCACTTCCCATTCTCATATATTATATCATGAACTGCATTATTATCATGGAATATAAATATTTCAATTAATTTTATTCTTTCATGAGTACTATTATTCAAATTTTTCAAAGTGGTTTGTGAGACATTGGATGTTTAAAGATGATTTTCCTTAAGAATATATTTAATGATCTTCCAATGGTAAGATTCATTTTTGGGATTGAATACTTTATTTTATTAATTATTATTCTATGCTTTTGTTTTCAATAATTCCAACCAATTTTTTTTTCCACTTCTTTTTGTGGATTTACATTTGACACGCATAATATATTAATTGATTGGTTTTCACATAAATATTGTGGACATTTAAAGTGTTCAGTTCACAATCTCATTTTTTTGGGATTGATTACACATTAATTTAAATTGGACAAAATTATTTGATCGTTTTATAATATAAACATTTATTTTATTATACTTTGTTTATTCATGATAATATTAAATTATTATTTCCATTTATTCACTCATTTGTAATCAAATTAATTTAGATTTTTTTTAGAAAACCCGAATTTATTTATAACTTTTGTCAAAGATCATTTTTTCTTTTAAAACCAAGTTTTATAAAAAAAATTCAAAAACATATCCCCTCCAAAATTATTTTATTTTATAAATTTTTACCTATTTCATTATTTACCAATGATTATAAAAGAATATTCATGTCTCTTTCCAAACAAGGGATTTCTCTAACCGATTTACCATGAAAAAGGAATATTTATTTTACCTCATACGGAATATATAGACTTACCATAGTAATCTCTTTTAAGATTCCTTTTCATGTTAAATATGATAATATTTAATGAAAAAAATTTCAAATGTTATTTTCTAAGAATGGGTTTTTCAAATAGTTTTTTTAATGAGAAGGATATTTTTATCAAGACTTTTTATAAATAAAATTTTTATAATATTTATATTCATCAATTACGAAAACCCTTTATTTCACTCCTCTTGAGGTATATTTTTTTAATACCATAAGTAATCTTCCTTTTGATGGTATAGGATTTATTTTTTTATGGATAGTATTTACATTCACTTAACTGATTCCTTTAATTCCCCCTGAAATATTTAATTTCCTAGGATCATTTGACATTGAATTTCCCTAACATATCCACATCATTTTACCTGGATATGATTATTTCTTAAACATTATCTCATTTTCTATATAGTATTTACTTTTAAAAAAATTTAATGGTCTGGGGAAATATTGGTAAATCTATATCCTTTATTAAATATAGATATTTGATATGAGATATTTTTATTCAATATAAAGAATGCATATGAATTCAAAGAAATGGGTTGGAGACTAGTTAAGGAATGGTGTACAGGTTGTGGGCCACATAAAGAAAGAACCTAGATTCATCAGTAGCCTCATGAGGTGAAATTAGTTGGTGAATATCCTTCCAATTTGTTACCAAGAAGAATAGATTAGTTTCTACTTATATTTTTAAATTGTATTGTGCAAGGTCCTGATGGTAGAGGTTCATGTTCCAGATACATTATGTCCAATAATTAATTTATACCTTTATTTTGATTCATTATTTATTTATCCTTGAGATTTTTCATCAACATATATATGGATACATTTAATTCATTATTTATTGATTAAAATGGAATTTTTTTCAGTTCCTTACGTTACCATTTTAATTTTGAAAGCCATGTGTTTTCATTTATTTATTTCCATATTTATTATAAATTTTATTTCCATTCTATTAGTATCATGGATTGTGAGTTTATTTATTTAACTTTATATTTTATTATTCTCATTAATTCATTATTTATTCCATTATATTTTTACCTTAATGATCATTTTAGCCCATCGTTATTATGTTTACTTCCCAAAGGATTCCCTGAAGCATAATATGAATTATATGAATGTATATTCTAGATGGAAAATTGTTATTATCGAATAAAGGGAAAATATGTCGTAAGTTTTTCTATTTAGTATTACATTAACAATAATGTATGAATCTTCTTTACCAAGACTAATAAACTTTTTGTTCCTTTGAGGCACAATTTACTTATATCTCATGCTAATGTAATAATATAACTCTATCGACTCTTGTCTTATTTGTGCTGGCTATCTATAGTTTGTATTATAGAAAATTTAGTATAATCCTTCGGAATTATATTTAGAAAACCATAAATTAGAAAATGATAACCTAACATATACTTTTATGATAATTATATAAGAATATCCTATAATTTTAATAGGTTAGAGATTTTGTGGGTGTTCAAGGAAATAAATCAATTTTTTGATACTACAAGTGGACATGATTCTAGAACAAATTTACCAATGTGTATCAACTCCAACAAGGTGTGTTGGTCCAGGCATTATGTAACCTGGTACACAACCATAGTCCTTACTCCTTACTGAGTATTAAAATCCGTGGGAAATTTTTAAGATGATTCACATTTTATTTACAAACCATTGTAATGGTTTTAATAGTTATTGAAAATGTATGCACTTGGATAGTCATTATACCAAGGAAGGAAATATGTTGAAATAAAATATAATAATTACTTATGTATTAATGTTGTATTGAGAAACATAGTTAAAATGATATTTAGTGATTAACCTTAATTCAGGGATATCTATCTTATTTATTTTGACAATTTTATTAAGAAAAGTAAAACATTATACTATGTGGCAACCATTCAATTTTGGTAAGGTCTCGGGTCTTGAGCACATGACCGAAAGATGACATGTTTTCTTTTCTACCACTAGCATATGTGATGTACATGTCAATTTATCATTATTTCAGATAAACAGTTGTTGAATACTTATTAATGATAATACAAAATTGTTTATTTTTATGTCTATATATTAGTTTCTTAACCATATTTTCTTTGGAGAATATTTTGATAAAAGTATTTAGACTGGTCACACTTTTATGGGTCTTACAATATGTTAGAAATATATGTAGTGCTTCTGAAATAAAATATATTTCTTTTATATCCATTTCTTGAAGTAATGAATGAATTTTAAATGTATCAAAGCACAACCAAATTTGGGAACTGTGTATATAGAAATATATCAAGTAATAATATTTCCTTCAATTATTAGGAAGTAAAATAATTACCCAATATTAAGAAATTGACTTAGAATAGAATGTGGTCCTAATACCTTAATTCTTGTTGAACAGATGTTATTTTTAATCATCATAAATTTATGGATTAGAGGTCCTTAATTTTTCAATGATCTTTTTCTGATTTATGAACTCAATAAATCCCTATAAATATTTTCACTTTTCCTCTAAGCATGTATATCAACTTCCCCTTAATTTTATCGAATATAGATTTTTAGTTATATTTTATTTGAAAGTGACCATTGTATTTCTCATCCTATTTTTTTCTAGATCATTAATAACAAATTCTTCTCACTACATGGGATTTAAAATATAAGAAATATAAATAAATCTATCATAATTATAGAGTTTATATTGGGAGGATGCAATTTAATTATCGTGCAATGAATGTAATGCCTTAATATTCTAACGTGAAAACATTGTATTCGATATCATTTAGGAAACCCAACACCAAGCCTGTAAGGGGATATAATATCACAAGACATTACTATATTTTTACAATTTTTAAATAAATTCATACTACAATTTAGTTATCAATAGATGTGATTCTGAGTTATTGTGTGACACATGAAACAACGACTTTCATCGATGGCTAGCATTACACACATTACCATTTTTTAACAAAAAATTATAGATTATTAAAATATAATAATTTAATATAGTAAGACATAACCTAGACATTAAATTATTAGTAATAAATAGTATTAAATAAATTATGAAAATAAATTGGTTTCAAAAATATAAATATAATTCATTGGTTAAAACAAAGTTGAAAATAAATATAATAACAAATTTAATATAAATAGATTTTTTATAGACAAATATTTTTATGCTCATAATGATTTTTTACCCTAATAAAATAAATTCATTAAAATTAATAAGTGAAAATAATGTAATATAGATATTATATATTCAATTAAAAAATTTATATTCATACAATATATTTTATAGGCATGAGATAAGAACAAACCCAATATTACACAAAAAAAACTTATATTTTTATTAAGGAATTTTTAAAACCTTTTAATTGTGACCATATTTTAAATCCAGTATTTGAAAATTCTATAAATAATATATTTCAAAATAAATATAGTGTATGAATTTAGAACATAAAAATTATGTTACGGTGAATTTTAGGAATTGTTATTCGAAGTTTCATTTTTTAATGAATATTAAAAAATTCTTAAATTCAACTGAAAAGGTCTTTTTAGACTCATTTATTTATGATGTTAAATAATATTTGAAATTGTTTTTAATTTTTATTATATATATTTGATATAAAATAATCCAACTTATTATATTTTAATCAATTTCACATTTTATTTTGATATAAAATTGTTACAATCTTATAAATGTTTTTACATTAAAACCCCAATTATCTTCCCGTTTGTCAGATTGAATGTAAATTAATTTCCTCAACTTATAAGATTAGAATTTGGAAAATGGATTCCATATTTAGAATCGATATAATTTTAAATATCTTTTAAAGTTAAATATGTTTATTAACACAATTACTATTTAATGTGATTAAAATTAATTACAACAATTATAAGAAAAATTAGATAAACAAGGTACTTAACAACAAATAGGAGAGCCTAAATGACCCTGAATCTTGTTCAAAATCAATTTAATGTCCATATTATAACCCTATAACCCCTTTTATCAACCTGGGTCTTACTTTAGAACCACTTTAAAGGGAAAAACATGTGTGGAATTCACTTTTTTATAATTTACCAGAGGTCCACTTGTCCTCTACTATAAAAAGGTCTCATCTACTTCCACATCCTCACACCTCTCAAGATACATTGGCTCCACTAAGGTCTTATTAAATTTTACCTATAATTTCCTCATATATTATTATAAGACTCTTGTTTTTTATAATACAATCCAAAAAAACCCTTTACTGAAAACCAAAATTAGTTACCTAATTAAGTGGTAACAGTTTACCATAAGAACTTTCGTTTTATTTCCATTCTCCACCCCTATACTATCAGTATTAAATTATTATTTATAAAACCCCATATATCATAAATATAATTAATTTTTTTTACTTTATGTTTCATATCTAAATTTTCACACACATCCATATTATGCATAATGAACGTACCATTTATGTGTACGGTGAACTACCACCTCACGAAATGAAGTTGTTTGTTTTTAATTTACCACATATCATGGTTTGGAAATATTATGGAAACCCTTTTTATATATGTTATTTATTATATTTATAATATAATTTTACTTATTTAATTATTTTATTACACATACCATTATTCCTTCAATTTTCTATAAAAAGATAAGATTATTTGTGGATGTGTGGACTACTGCCCCCTCAATGTGACGCTACTCGTTCACATTATATGTGGAATGTATAAAGGGTAGTTTCAATAAATCTATATAAAACATATGAAATATATAAGATACTTTAATCACAATATAAATAAATATGATTTTATTTTTAATCTTTTAATATGACAGAGAAATGAATGTAGCGTTCATTCACTTGTTGGACATACCATCTCCATGCATGATGCATTTTACTTCATATCTACAAATATAATAGATTATGACAAATAAATATATAATGAATATATATGATAATTAAATCATATATGAAATCGTGTACATGATGAAATAATAATTTAAATAAGAATAAAAATAAGTGACCAGTTAAAATATTCTCAACAAACTACGTAATTAACACCCAAAATTATTAAAATAATGAAAGATTTATAACAAATGTGTAATAAGATATTATAATAATATATGAAATGATATCATAAATATTATTATGGTTCTTATTTTTGTTATTGAGATTTTTAAAACAATTATAAAATAAGTTAATGGTTGTTCACCCTAAAATAAAATGCAGGGTATGAGATTTTCATCTCATTTTTTAAATCTGTGAGTTAAATGTCATATTCACCACTTACTTCATTTTTTTGTTGTATATAATACCCCTTATGATATATTATACTATGATCCATTTTATGATCATTGTATATAAATCCTTAAAATAATTTTATTCCTTCATAATGCTTGGGATTCAAATGTTACAAAGTGGTATGGGACACATTGGAATGTTGGCTGATTATTTTCCTCATGAAACATTTTAATGCTCATCAATGGTTTGATTATAGTTTGGGTTAAGAAAATTATTTATTATCATCAATATTCTAGGATTATGTTTTTAATAAAATTCTAATATATATTTTTATATCAAAACTTATTTTTTTGGATTTACATTTGACACACATAATATATTCATTCATCGGTTTTCACATCAATGTTATGGTCTTCTCAAGTGTTTACATCCAAATATAATTTTGTTCATGATTATTTACAGTTAAATTTTCCTTAGAGGAAATTAATTGATCATTTTCTAATAAACTATTTCATTTTATTCCCATATATTTTTTTATTAATTTTTTAATTTATTATTACAATTTAAATCCTTTGGTACTAAAAATGATTTAGAAAGTATTTTAAAGAAAACATAACTTCATTTAACTCTTTACTTGGATAACATATTTTCTTTAAAACACCCATTTTAGAAAAAATCTTAAAAAATTTATTCAACATAGATAAATTATTTTCATTAAGATATTTTTATATGTATTTTCTTTTACAAAGTTTTTTAGATGAATATTCTTGTCATTTTCCAGACATGAAATTTTAATAACCTTTTTACCATAATAAATGAATGTTTTTTACCTCATATAGAATGTATTATTTAATTCCACAATTTCATTAAAGCTTACTTTTCATATTAAAATGGATAATTTTAAAATATTTTTTTTGAAAAGTGATTTTAAAAGAAAGTTGTTATTCAAAAAGTATTTTAAAAAAAGGATATTTCCATCAAGAATTTTTTGAAAAGAACTTTTTATAATATTTCCATTCATCAATGACTAAAACCTTTAAATTTACTCTTCTTAGTATATGTTTTATTGATAATATCGTTAATCTTCTTTTGGATGGTTTATGATTTATTTTCATAAGAAACTATTCACATTCAATTCCATGATTCCTTTTAGTCCCCCGGAAATATTAAATTATGACCATTTAACATTGAATTTCCACTAAATTTCCATGTCATTTTTCATGAATATGATTATTTCCCAAACCATATACAATTTTTCATATAATATTTACTTCTAAATTTATTCAATTATTAGGGGAAATATGGATAAATTTTTATGAATTATTCAATACAGATATATCTTAAGGAATATTGTATAGTAATTATTAGGAATTCATGTGACATGAAAGAAAAAGGTTAGAGACAATTTAAGGTATTTTGTTTGATTATGGGTTTAATAAAAATCCCATATAGGAATCAATTGTCTCGTGAAGTGAAATTAATTATCATAAAACAATTTAAGAATTTTTAAATAAAGAATATATGAGTTTTTACACATAGTTTTAAAATTTCATGTGGATGTTATTGATGGTAGTAGTTCATGTGCCAGATAAATGATTTCCAATATTTAATAATTCCATTCATTTTGATTTAGTATTTCTTTTTCCATGATATTTTGAATTGAAATTTCTATGGATTCATTTATTTCATAGTATATTGATTAAAATGAATTCTGTTTTCAGTTTCTTAACTTTCTATATTGATTTTGAATGAAATTTGTTTTCTATTATTTACCTTTTCATATCCATTAAACAATTATTTCCCAATTCATTATAATAGTTTAATGTGTGTTTACTTATTTACCTTTTTATTTTATTATTCTCATTGATTCATTGTTTCTTCCACTTTATTTTTCCCATACAAATAATTTTATATCATTCTTATCATGTTTCATTTCCCCAAGATACCCTAAATCATACTGATAAATATATTCAAGTGTACACAAGATTGAATAAAGATATTTTCATTGAAAGAAAAAAATGTTCCAATTAGTAAATCTAGGTTTAATGTAATGCTCATGTATGTATCTACTTTTCGAGTAATACTAAATTGTATAGTATTTTGGGATGAAATTTACTTGTATCTTATTCCAATGTAATGATATCACACCACTAGCTCTGGTATTTCAAGTAGGATCCCTATACTACTCATTCAATAACAATTATATTTAAAAGAATTAATGTTAAAGAGTTCACTATTTATATTATATCAATTTTACTCATCCATCATCCACTATTTAATATAATTAACACTGTGGTCGGAATGTATTAGGGTGCTAATATATTATCCTTATTTTTGTTGAGAAATTGTGATATAAAGCACTCCAAAAATAAATTTTATAGAATTTTCCATTTTTAAAGGACATAATAAAGCTTCAAAATAGTCATTAACCAAACATTAAATTTATTTCATTCATCTTTAAAACTCTCATTATGATCGTTTTTTATTTTTATTATAAGGATGAACATAAATCCTTGAAAAAATCACCAGGGTATTCTATTCTCAAATTAGATATTCCCTTCAACATGACTCTATGATTATCATATAGTCAGACACCCTTTTACGTTAGTATTCTTCAAATCCACCACAACTGCCAACACAGTGTAGTCAATATGATCATCTTATAATTTCTTCTCAATGAATCCACAAATAAAATGCATTAAAAACAACCTTTGCCTAGAGCATGACCTCTAAAATAACACAAAAATACCTTCATATATTACATATATGAACATCTAGCATAAAATACCATCCTCTAGGGTTTATGATAAAACATATTTCTCATTTTACACATAACGTAATCATTCTCCCATCATGTATGAGGTGGTTTTCTTCTCTACCACATTTTTTTCTATCCTCTATTTATGTAAATAATTAAATATCTCATTATCAAACATTTTTTTTAAGAAAATGGTGGATTTTTAATAATCTCGATATTGAGACACCCTTTTATTTCATCTCATAGTTCTGGCTCAATATATGGATATAATTTAGTAAATGTCATGACCAACACTAGATCAAATATTATAACACTAATTACTAGGATTATCTATTAATCCAAATTAAACATTATTTTTTTCATTATCTAGTTTGATATCTATGTAATTTTTTTTAATATAAAATTATTGATAGGGAAATATGTTCTTTTATAGTCAATCACGGTCACCTAAACAACATTCTTGTTTACCATCATATGGTACCATCCAACCAGTTCCATTAAAACACAGAAATAATTCCACTTGAATCTTTTTTTAAATTGGTTTCCCCATGAATTAATTAATTTTTTGGAAAAACCTTCTTTACTATTTTCAACAAACACAAACTAATGTCCATTCAAGGGATATTTTTGATAATAATATCCGCATTTAGGTTTCCTGGAATTTAAAAAACATATTAATATCTTCGTTTATTAAAAATCATAAAATATAACTACATATAATAAAGAAACACATTTGAGACTCTATAATTCATAGAGTCTATAAATTAATAACTAATCTATAACTTTTTCCCTTATGGTATCATGAATAATTGTTGAATGAAAATTAATTTCATGAAATTACATCTATGAATATCAGGATCTTTAATAACTATAAATTCATGAATTTTACACTAAATAATAATTCAAAACTATATTGTTCAAAAAAGCATAGGTATATAGTCTCTCCACTATTATCAGTAGGAAGGACCACTCTATTCATTCATAATATAGAAATAGTTTCTCCCATGTAACATATAGACTACATATAATGTATTATCATGAGAATTCAATGGATAACTGATTCATGCTTCCGAGGTGGGGGATAAATTAATGTATGTTTTCTGTAATAAATTATATTTCTGATAAATGAACCCAATTTATTGATAATGACATGATACAATCATTTAGAAAATTCATCCTTACACATATGAAATAATTTAAAACTTCAAATAATAACTAATTTTTACAAGGACCAACCTAGATTTTGTTGCTAATCCTTTATGTTTTCAAATCCAATTATGCAATGGATAATTTACTAAAAAATATAGAAAATAAATGGTGATATTTTAGGTATCATATTATATACATGGTTAGTATAATTCCACATGGATATACATAACATCCTCATGTGATAAAATGATTATAACAAAATCATGAAGTCCCATGGGGAATATTGTTACATCCATAAAAGTTTATTATCATATCATTTATCAATTACTATATATAAAATAATATACTCAATAAACAAAAAGTAAAAAACAATCTATTAATCAAAACTCATAACAAAATTTAGTTTCTCTGATTACTCGATTTGACACAAAGGATGAATTCTTCTTATCATCGATCTTTATATTCATTTTTTTTCTCATAGTTTGCTGAGACTTTTTTTTTTGAAACATCATAATACATGTATTGATTCATTTTTATCTACTCATATATACTAATTTTGAAACTAATTTTTTTTAAAATAATTCACATTATTCTATTTATAGCTTTATATTTTAAAAAAATACTGACAAAAATAGAAATACAACATCCTTTAGAATTTTCCCATTAATTTAAAGGCCAAATTTAACAACCATAATATCATAATATTATCCTCTTTTGAAAACAAATTATTCCAAAAAATAATAATAATTCTTATACACTTATTGATTAACAGAATACCAACAAAAGATCATTACACAATCTTATTCATACTCAATCAACATTTTGATTAATTTATATATAATTATTTCATAAATTCTTATAATCACCATATTTTCTTCATTTCAAAAGGAAACTCCACCTCTACCTTGAACTAATTTTCAAAATATGACCCAGCACCTTAAACACACATCCATTCAAAAATTAGTATGAATTACTAAATATCAAATTAGTAGTTACTATTTCATATCTTAACATTTAATCCAACATTTCATTAATTATATAACATTTATAAATGAATTTTCTTCAAAAAAAAGATTTAGCTTCAATACACCCAACAACTTTTTAGATAAATAGTTTCAGAACATTAAATAGGCATGATATTTGAATAATTTTTTCGAGATCTCTCATAAAATATCATGAATAACATTTCAAATTTTATTTTCTACTCTTGAGATCGGCATGAGTAACATCATAATTAATATCATCAGAATAATAAAAATTATATAATAGTATTATCACCCAGTAGACTCAAATAAAAAAATCTCAAGATTTTACCAACTATGAGTTATATTTACTATGTGAAGATATTGAACACTATGGGTCAGACATGTTAATCATTCAAATGACAAACTAACTTTCCATATGGATCAACCATGAGAAATTAGATGAAATATATAAATAAACATATCGTTTTCATAATAAACTGAGTATAAGCATAAGTAATAGATCTAAGGATAGATAAACTAATCAAAAACATGAGTTACCATTCGAACATATGAATCATATGATCAATCAATCAAACCTATATACAATTTATATTTTAAAATTATATTTTCATGTATATAATTGTTTTAGATTCATTTAATTCTTCATATAAACATCTATAAATCAATCTAATAATATTTAGTAAAATCCCACAAATCTCAAATACATATATTATGTTTTCAATTAACGTATAAAATAAATAAATCCAATGAACACTTCATATACATATCTAAAGGTACTTCAATATCCCCCAATTTTATTTAATGGAAACGAAACACACCTCATATAAATCGTATAATATCTACTAAAAACCAAATAAGATATTTATGGATCATAAAATAAAAGCATTTATCACATATGAAATGTATTTAACCACAAAATAGAATAATCCCCTTTTTTGTAATAAATTCATCCCTCAGTTATATGAAATTCTAACCTACCTAGTTAGATAAACACCCACTCAATTCACACAACAAATATCTCTTTTAACTTGATCATGTAATCTATCTTGACCTAATTTGTTCACTTCAAAATGGAAAATAGTTATTCTTACTAACTAATTATAACCCTTCATGATAGTAATATTTTCCCAGGTGACATATATGAAATCAAACTCAATTCATGTATCTAATATAACATTCATCTATCAACCTTAATAAACATTATTCAATACATCATGTGAAACTATACAAATCAATTCCATTTTAATTCACTCATACATTTATTAAGAGTGGTTTTAAACTTTTCCCCCTTTATAAACATATTAAAAAGCATCATTGGGGTCACATTTAAAGACATGAACTCATGATTCTGGGTTTAAAACATATAAATTTTGTGTATTTTTTATCAAATAAACCGAACAAATACACAATATTTAATAAATAACAGGAAATTTTACTTGTCTAGGTTTTGTAGAATTAGATACATTCCATAAAACTTAAAAAACTATACAAAATAAAATGAATAAAATAAAAAGATTAAATGTGTGATTTATACTCAAAGAAACTCACATCATAGAGAATTTATACGAAACCTATAGAAATATAAATTCAAAAACATAGTTTGAACATAATTTCCAAGTATGAATTATCCTAAAATCCAAGATTTGTTTTGAAAAATATATTTATAAAATATTATAATATTATTAAAATAATAATAAACTGAACAATATTTAAAAATAATCCATGGATTTTTTTAAAATATTAAGAAAGAATCTAAAGAAAACCAAGACGGTACTTGTATCATTGAAGGTTTTCTAGACATTCCCACATTCCAAAGGGATAGGTTGAATCCCCACTCCCTTTCATGTTCACAACATCGAAGTGAAAATATTTTATAAAAAACTTTTCAGATTCAAATACTTATATATATATATATATATGTTTACACCTGAGTTTTTGTTTTAAAAACATAAACAAGAAATATATACATGTACACTTATATTATTTATAAAAGTTTATAAATATAAACCTTCATTGAAAATAAATTTTTAGGCTTGAACAACAAAATCTCCTGATATATAGGATTTTCATATTTACTTGGAAGGTTTTTTAACAACCATGTACATAAAATTTCATTCAAAATCTCATAAAATCCATTTGTATGTAGTTATGATAAATGAAAAAAATTTATTCAGTGCACATGCTTACATGTATATATATATATATAAATATATATATTAATATTAATGTATGAGAAGTAATGGAAACTCAATGATGTACGGCCATAATCATGATTTTTTATTAAAATGCATATGAAATGAATCCATTCCATAAAATTTTTGAATTCATAAAAACTATTTTATTAAATAAATTAATAATAATAAATAATTTATTCATGAATTACTATTAACTTAAAATTAGAAATAAAATTGGTATTAACAATGAATAAAACAAATGTATAACTTATAAATATAATAATTTTATATTTTTGAAGAAACTAATACTGGAATAATGCTTAAATATGTGAAAAATATAATTTCATATAAATTTCATATTGATACATATATATGTGAAATTGAATTTATAACACACACAATATATTAATAAATTCTTGTATAAAAAATCAATAAATAAAAATATAAATTTCTCTAATTTATCATGAATTAAAGCATAATTTTGATAAACATAAATATAATAATTTACCGTAGAAAAAAAACATAATAAAATTAAAAAAAACTTATTACAAAACCATGAATTTGGAAAATTAACTAATAAATAAAAATAATTCTTTACCCTTAAAGAAGAATATCTCAACATTGTTAAATAAATAAAACCCCAAACTAATTTGAAAATAGATAACCATAATTGATGATAAATAATTATGGTATCACCCTTATTTGATTTTATAAAATTTAAAAGAATGAAATAAACATATAGAAAAAAACTTATATAAACTGTAAAACATAAATAACCATTATTATATTTATAAATTTTGAAATATTTTAAATAAATAAATCACTCACATGATCGGTAGACACATTCTCTTCTACTACACCACCTTTTCACAAACTTTCACACTCTCCTGATTACCAAATAGTGTTTATTCAAATAAACATTTTTATGTATGATTGCGGATTTATATAACCATATCCTCACTCATTGTACACTATTTATATAGTGATGAAAACATATAAAACCAAAATGTTAAATACCTATTATAAGAGAAGACTAGATGATATTTTTAGATCTCAAAATGAAAACATATACTAGAAAATAGTGCAAGATAGGTTTATAGATACAGACATCAAAAGGAAAAATTTTCATATACTCATTGTACGTAGATCATCAAATGAAAAATCAGTATTTAAATGTTGACATAATAGTTTAAAATAACTAGAATAAGAGCATGTGAATCGATATCTGCAAACCATAATAAAATACTCATTATTCATAATCAAAAACTAGAGAAAGATGTTGAACGGACAACAAATCGATTGATGTCAATGTTTAACTGATAGAAAATTGAAAACTTAAAAATTAAAAGAAAAATTACCTCACATAGATCCATTATCTAAAAAATTGGTCTTGGTTATGATATTTTCCAAACACTACAGACGAACACTGACATTGCTTATCCTTTTCAACCCCTCGACCATCACCGACTCAGACTCTTCGCCGACATATGGGCCTTGCTCGATTGAAACTAAAGATTGATTTGTGCTCAAATGCTACTCAGACTCCTCATACTTTCTTGGTACAACAACAAAGTCCCTCATACTTCGTCTTCGACTACTCAAATCGCATACTACGTGACCCCTAGACCTCAAAATGCCTTAAAACCCCTTTTTTACTTTTTATCCCATCTTATCTTTTTTTATTATTTTTATCAATTTTTATTTTATCTTATTATTTATTCATTTTATTTATAAATTAAATTTTAATTTAATAATATAATTACCATATCTATAAGATTTGAATAATTTTAATATTAAAATATTTATAATTTCATATTTATATATTAACATAATTAATAGTTTTGTAAAGGAATTATAATAGTTACAATGTTATAATCTAATCACAATTTATAATTTAAAACTAATAATAGAAATTTTATACATATATTTTTATATATCATAATTCTGGAAATAAAAAATTATAAAAACAAATTAAAAATATTCATATATTAATATCATTATTGATTATTTCATATTTTGGAATTTTAATAATTTATATCAATATTGTATATAATAATTTGATTCATTCATTGAATTTAATATTAGAATATGAATATTTATATTGGATATACTCCTGATTTATAACTGGCATAATTTAGTATTTTAAAATTTTTATAAAAAAATTCCAATGTCATTATGATGTGTATTGTCCTCAAAACTTAGAAATATATTCTTTTAAAATACTTTATTAAATAATAATTTTATAAAAATAAATTTTTCTTCAAAATATTTTACAAAAAATATCATAAATATAATACAATAAAATTGTATTTATTTTTATAATATTACCTAAATTAAATTTAAAACGATAAATTTGAAATATAATTATTTTAAAGTATTATATTATTTTAAATATTTAAATTAACATATAATTAAACAAATTAAAAGAGTTAAATGAAATTATTATTTTTCATAACATAGTTTATTATAAAACAACTTACTCGGATGTTACATTCTTACCCCTTAAAATTGTTGTATCATCACAATTCATTTGTGAGACATAAGAAAATTATGAATTGCCAACCTATGAATTAAGAAAACTAGGAATACTAAACTTCTATAATCTACTACTTAGATAAAAAAATATAATATCCAAAGTATTCTAGATTTTATTTTTCATACCTACTATAAAGACCTGAACCCACACTTCTGGGT
The DNA here is from genome assembly GCA_963277665.1 of Viscum album. Classification (NCBI taxonomy): domain Eukaryota; kingdom Viridiplantae; phylum Streptophyta; class Magnoliopsida; order Santalales; family Viscaceae; genus Viscum; species Viscum album. The sequence goes on along the minus strand of OY728129.1, from coordinate 878,241,061 downwards.
TCGGCACATATAAATGTGGTGTTTTTAATAAAATAAACTGAAAAAATAAAACATTTATCAGATACCATGAACATTTACTAGTCGAGGTATATATTATAAAATGAGATACATCCTATAAAAACAAAACAAAACTATAAAAAATAAATGTAAATAAATAAATAAATTCACACATAGGGTTATCATAAATAGCAATTAAAAAGTTTTCTAAAATTATAATGAAAATAAATTTTTAAAATACCTTTATAAAATATTATAATATAGTGAAAATAATTATACTTGGGAAATTCTTTAAAAATAATCCATTGATTTTTGGAAAATATTAATCAAGCTTTTAAAAACAAATCCATGGGGCCACATGTAACATTGAATGTTTTCTAGTCCTGCCCACAATCTTGAGGGACAAGTTCACTCCCTACTCCCTTTCATGTTTACAATGTCCAGGTGCCAATATTTTATAAAAACCATTTTCTCTTTCCTTACTTTTATATATATAATACCATTCGATTTAAAAAAAAGTAACAAGAATTAAATTATTATTCACTTATATTTATATATAAATATATAAATTCAAAAATTCATTCAAAATCACTTGTTAGACTTGGTACAACCATATATATTGATACTTAGGATTTTTATATTTACATGTAAACTTAATTAACATCCATGTAATTAAAATTTCACTCATAATCTCATAAAGTCCATTTTTGTGTGTAATTTCATAAAATTAGAAAACATTTATTCAATGTACATGCTTACATGTATATATATAAATAAATATAATAATTTATTATAATTAATAAAAAATAAATGATGTATGGCTATAATCATGATTTTTGAATGGAATGCACATGACATGATTCAATTTAATAAAAGTTTGGAATTATCATCCTTTAATTTTTTAAATAAATTAATACTCATCAATAATTTATTCATGAAATGGAATAAAGGAAAAATTAGAAATCAAATGGTCTTGAACAATAAATAAAACATATGTATTACTTATTAATATAATACATTCATTATTTTGAAGAAAATAATAATTGAATAATGATTAAATATATGAAAAAAATAATTTCGAATCAAATGTATATTTATGTGTGTATATATATATATATTAAATAGAATTTATAGTATACATAACAGTATAATACATTAAATTTTAAAAAAAACATCAATAAATAAAATTATCCATTTCACCAGATTTATCATGAATTAGAACATAATTTTAATAAACATAAATATATCCATTAATTGTAGAATATGAAAACTTATGAAAATAAATAAACTCATTACACAACCATGAATAAAAACATGAATCGATGAATAAAAATAATTGCTCACAATTATAGAAGAATATCAAAACATAATAAAGTAAATGCAACCCCATAATAATTTGAAAATATAGAATCATAATTGAAAATAAATATTTTTGGGATCACACTTACATGATTTTACAAAATTTAAAAGAATTATATACATATAAAAATATATAATTATATAAATTTTAAAAAATAGACAACCATTAATTTAACATTAAATTTTGAAATATTTGAAATAATGAAATCCCATACTTGATCTGTACACATAAGCACTTATACTACTACACCATTGCACACACTCTCACTGTCTCCGAACAAACAAATGGGTTTCTCAAATTAACAATTATACGGTTGTTTAAGGATTTTATAATCTATATCCTCAATAATTGTACACATTTTATAAAGTGATGAAAATATATATATGTATATGAAAGGTTAAATTAATATCTATGGAAAAGACGTGAGGAGATTTTTAGATCTCAAAATAGAAACATTCATCATCTTGTAGTGCAAGCTATGTTTATAAATATAGATAGAAAAAGGAAAAATATTCATAAACTCATTTTAAATGAATAATCTAAAGAATAAATATGATAAAAAATATTAAATCTTAATTTAAATTAATAAGAAAACGAAATTATGAATCACCATCTACACCCCAAAAACAAATACATGTTGTTCAAAATCTAAAAGCAGAGAAATGGATTGAATGGACAAAAAATCAACGAATGTCAATTTTTAACCAATAGATAATTGGACACCTACAACCTAAAAAGAATCCTACCTCACACAGATCCTGGATCTAAACCATTGGGTTTGGATTCCATTCTTTTCCCATCACTATTGTCTAACCCTAACACCACTCGACCTTTGGATGCCCACAGACGATGCTCTCTTGAACTCTTCTCTAGTAGATGGTACTTGCTTGGTCAAAAATGTGTCTGGATATATGGTAGAATGATTCTCAGAATCCTCATCCTTTCCAGGAATGAGAACAACCATCATAAATTTTCTTCAACTACTTGAATCCCCGACTGCATGACCCATAAACCTCAAAAGGCCCCCAAAACACTTTTGTGTTTTTTAACCCCTATTATCTCATTTTATTATTTTTTTCCATTTTATTTTTATCTTATTATTTATTAATTTTTTTTAAAAAAAATATAATTTAATATTAATATTATAATAGTTATAAAGTATATATAATTTTAACATTAAAATATTTATACATTCATATTTATATATAATCATAATTCATAGTTCAGAAAAAAAAAATCTATAATAGTAGTAATTTTATAATCTAATCATAATTTATAATTCGAAACTAATAACTATAATATTATACAAACATATATATATATATTAAATTTTTTATGTTAAATATTTATAAAAGAGATTATATTTGTATGTTAATATAATTATTCATTATTTCATATATCAGAATTTTAATAATTATTATCATTGTTAATATATTATTTAGATTCATTCAGTATATTTAATATTAAAGTATTAATATTTATATTCAATATACTCATGATTCATAAGTAGAATAATTAATTATTTTGATGTTTTTGTAAAATAAATTCAACAGTAATGATAAAGTATTTTTTTAAAAAAATAAAATTCATTCATTTAAAATATTTTTTTAAATAATAATTTGATAAAAATATATTTGGTTTTTTAAATTTTATTAAAAAATTATAAATATAATACTATATTGAATTTTTTATTTTTATAGTACTAAATAAATTAAATTCAGAACAACAAATTTGAAATACATTTATTTATAAGTATTATATATTTTTAAATATTTAAATTAACTTATAATAAAAAAAAATTAAAACAAATAATTTCAATAATTAGTTTTCATAACATATATTATTTTAAAACAATTTATTGTGATGTTACATTTTGGTTCACATTTTATCAATAATGTAGAGAATGATGGAAATGAAATTTAATAATATGTTAAAAAAATATAATAATCGGCATTTCCTATGTATAAATTTCCAAAATTGGAACCATTTTAAAAATGTAATAAATATTTATAACCCTACATACCACCATTTCATTAGTAAAATAGATCTTCATATCAATGTTTTTATCAAAATTAGTACAAAGGACTCATTTACACATATTTAGAACTCATATTGTCACAATAAAATATTAATTACTACCCAAAAACTACTTTTATATCATTATAATTCACATGAATAAATTGTTTTTAATATAGGAATTTGTTGTTTCTATATTTTAATCATTATATATACTTAGTTACATTGATAATTTATTTTCATTGTGACATATTACATAACTCTCACCAAGGAAGAAGACTCCCCTATATGTAGAATTTCTATACGTTTAATCACCTTCTGAATGAACATATGTGAACCCCTTTATCTACAAGGTGGATATTATTTTCAATTCCAAGTCACTAATTATTATTCCATAAAATATTTCAGAATCATCAAAAATTTTAGTATATTAATTTATATTTCATCACAATGGAATCTATAAGAAATTATTACTAATAATAAAATATCCATCCTTGATTCGGTCAGGTAAATTCGGCTTGTAACAATTCATCTGACATCCTTTGGTTTAACTCATATTACATTCTCATATTATATGAATTTTTTTCTCACTAACAAGATAGTGGATATCTCCCTTGAATCCTTCACTGTAATCATTCAAAATATTGTTTTTGGAATTATTTTATTGAGATAGAAAAATGTATTCATATTTTTAACAACTATCATTAACATGTAATCTATTATCTCCCACAGAAATGTCAAATAAAAATTACACTTTTTTGTGAAAAATTTATCATAGTGAGCCTTATGCTCAATTAAATATATTATATCACCATTATATGTCATATAAATTTTTTTACTTCTTTTTTATCATTAAAATATTCATTCTTGACAAGATTTCAATTTGAATATTTTAGATTCATCAAGTAACAATATATTCTATTTTAATAGGATCATAGAACTGTTTTCACACCATATAAATATTTAATAAAAATAGAAACCATATTATCTTACTTATATAGAATAATACCCTATGAAATCCCATTGAAAATAACCCCTTCATGATCTCCATTATAGAAATATGGTTTCATATAAATTTGGAAAATCACTCTATATTTTTTGGTCCTCCACTTCTATCTGAATCCTAATGTCTTCCACGCTTGAAACTAGATAAAAATATTTTTCAATATTGATAACATCCAGCTAATACTATCCCTTAATTACACTCATTTATTCATTTAAACTTTACTATGAAATTTGGTTTATATATAATAATACACTTGGAGATAATAATTTATTTATTTTCATTCCTTAGAAAAACTCAAAGTTATTATTTTTCTAAAATTAATGAAGTAATTAATTTTGAGGAATAATATGTTGTTAACATTCTACTACATCTGGAAATTTATATTGGATCAATTTGTTAAATATGAGATGTTTGATTCACAACTCTTAGCATTCATCTATTCTGGATAGGTGCCTTCAAGTTACCGACAATATGTTCATTATCAAAATGTCTTTCTAGAATCTATTTATATCCTATATGATTATAAATTGATTTATCATCATCAAATAATTGATCAGAATCAACTACATCAATATTCATCAAATTTTTTACTTGTTTTGTGGGGTGGTTTTGTTAAATATATACTCTATAATATTCTTAAAAACTATATGCCTCTGCAACTAAAACTCATATCATGGAAAGGTTCTCAAAAATTATGAAATCACTATATTAAAAGAGTTTATTACAAAATTTTCATACACATGTATCCACATTAAATTGATACATAACCCATGAATGTTCATTATATTTCTTTTCATTAAAATTTCATAATAAATTACCATTGTTTACCATCAAACATATGCAAACAAATAAATCAAATAATCTCCCTAAGGGATTCTATTATAATAAAATTTCAAAATTTTTTTTTCTTTATCAGGCCTCATAATTAATATATACCTAATTTTTATAGTAATGAACATGGATTTGATTCTATTTTTTTAATGTTTGTTAAAGGAAAACATTATCCTTCCCATTTCGACAACAATTTGGTTTTTCCTTTTAGTTCTTCGATTCTATTTTTGGAGTTTATGTATTATAGTATTATTGTTAAATCCTATTTTTACCTTTGTGAATAGAAAATCATTTTATACAAATTCTATATAATTATATTTTTTTCATATTCAAGATTTAAGCTTTATTCCCTTTATCTACATGTCTTATAAATACCATGAAAAACATAAATACATCTAACATATGATACTTCAACATGGATTTATTTATCATAGTTAAATCATGATTGATGGTAATGAAATTTAATTCAACTTTTATAGAATTATTTCTCTATGAGTAACACAAATCAGAGTGAAAGTGTTCATGTGGTTCTCCTGATTGTATATTCGCATTCATATGTGTTTATTAGACGGTTAACCCCTTTTAAAATGTTGAAAAAATAATAATTTATCCACTATTTTTGGAAAATATATAATCATGTCATGCATTGAAATTTTACACATACTCATTTATAAATGGTGTCTAAGTCACATGTTGAGCAATAAAGTTTCTTATCTATCAATCAAGTAAAATTAATCCGTTTGATCAATAATTTTGAATCAGTTGACTCTTTTCCAATAAAAATGTTTGATTAAACTTGTACCGTTATAGTTCAATATGACTCATGAGTTACTTAATAATATAATATCATTTACTTTATAACACAATTTAATTATAATTAATATATTATTGTTCATTAATTTAATAAAATTGATTCCAATGTAATTATGTTTATTTTCATGTATCTTTGCTGAACAAATGCCTTTAATTATCAATGAAATTTTATATTGGAATTTAAATTCTCCAACATGATGTAATTTAATAATTATAATGATATTTACACCATTATACATATTTAAAAAACATCAATAATCAATTACCTTTATATTTCATAACTTTCTATACTTCAATGACATATCTATAATAAATTATCTTTGTCATTGATCTAATATGAAATACCATATATTAATTTCCTTATTGGGGATTCTTTTAAGAAATATTATTCATAAAATATTTAGCTATAAGCCATTATATATGTAATATCTCACATGCTTCATCCAAGAATTCCAAACAATTTTGTGTGGGTTGAAAAATAATTTCATACAACTTGTTTACATCTTCCTAACATATGTTCTCGTATTCCAAGAACTACAACACCATTATACATATATTTTTCCTACTAAACACATAATATCGTTTCATAGATATTCATTTTGTCGATATTTTTTTCATCCATAGATGATGAAATGAATTTCTCATTACCTTTAATATCTGATACGTTAACATATAATGAATTGGAACCTTTATGGTTTGATAAAATATTATTCCAATTAGAAAAATTAGGTATTTTGTTACCAACTACATTGAGTTCAAATTTTTAATAGACTATGATTATTCATATTTGATCTCCATGTATATATTAAAATAATCTCTCATATTAATTATTTTTTTTACTTTTTCTGTTTTTTGATTGAGTCCTAAAAATATAATCTTCATTCCAATTCATTTTCTCCTAGTTTTTTTTTCATAATTCCATTTACATAAACATAAAAACAACCTTTTTTATAAAATTATTATATATAGGATCCATTATGGAAAATTCATTAGAAGATTAAACATTTATTTCATCCCCACTCATCAATAGTATACCTTATTTCATGAGTCATGTATTATACTCTAGAAATTATTTGAGATCATATATTAGAATATGTTCTACATAGGATTTATCATCATCAACTTCGCCATTATAATTTTCCACATATCATTATAGTTATTCCTAGAAATTTCTAAATTTGTAAAAATATTCATAAAATGATTTTCTAAAAGAATAAAATATATCCTCTTCCTCCATAAATTATTGACAATATCTATCATTTGTGGGAAACACATCATATTCTCAATCATTTTTGTGGATTATTTTTTCTCTCTCCCAAGCTCATACATTGAGGATTTTTATCAGTAGTATTATACACTCAAATTTTCTTCTTTGAATGGTAAATGTAAAAGCATCTTATAACACCAAATTTTAATCGTATAAGTAGTAATTTTCCTTTTTTGAAATATTATGTCCCATTCTTATAGTTCCTTTTGATTTAGGATATAATTCATTTATGTAGAACATCATAATCATCTTCTCCATTAATGTAACTTGATCCACTATCTACATAAAATTTTATCATCATCACCCTTATGGATTCAAATTCTATTTCATCTTACGTGTTATATTTACCTGTTGGGACCTTTCTAAATTCATATTCATTGAGAATTTTTTGATTTTATTCAATGTAATGATCATATCTATATTTTAGAGAATAAAAACTATAATAAAAAATTTATATAATGTTTATCATCAACCATTTAATAATATTATAGTAATCAAGATTCCAACGAGAGCCTAGTATTTTACTATCAATTCCATTAAACATCAAAAAACATTAACCAAGGCTATCATCTTTTTCCATCTTGATATCTTTAAATTGTATTCTCTATATTTTTGGAATATCATCTATGACATTAAAATATTCCACATTTCTATTCTCAAGATAATCAAATATATCCTTTCATGTATTCCATACCATAAATATATTGGATAAACTGTGAGATTATGACAATATAAACACATTTCATCCTTCCCATTGGTCTCCTTATTCCTTTTAAAAGTAAATATTACTTTTGTTATTCTGTTCGATGTTATGAAACCATAGGTAATGGAATAAAAAAATCTTCTATATGTGAACGAATACAATGAATCATTATATTCATCAATTATTTTCAATTTAGTGAAGTAAATACTTCCACACCATTAATACTAATAGAATTCATATTATCAACCACACATTACTCTGGGATATGATAGAGGGAATTTTGTATTTGATAACACAATAAATTCCATAGGAAAAAATTCACTAGTTAGAATGGTGGGGTTGAAGCAATGATAGTTTTATTTCATTCAATATTTTAATTAAAAATAATCTAGATATTCCAAAATATAACTAATACCATTAGTTTAAACATTATTCCATAGTTATACAAAAAATGTATAATATGATACACATTCAGTTTTTACAAGGATCTAAACTAATATGGGTTCCAGGTTTATCCAGTTTTACTCACATTAATCAATAATTTTCCAATATATTATTGTTAATTAGTTTCCCATGTTTCTTTAAACAACATTATTCTTATTATACAATTATTAGATAATAATTTGAAATATCTCAGGAGAATTAGTTTTATTTAGAAGCAATTCTTGATATTTACCAAGAGCATTTAATATTGATAGAACAATCCAAAAACTAAACACAAAATTACATTATTATGTAGTCATCAAAACTAACACACATATATGATTCCAGAAAATACTTCAACTCAAATAGGTGTCCAATACTATTAAACCCTGAGCATTTTATTTCCCATTTCACATAGTTTTGTGAAAATATTTCTTTTCTAAAAATTTTAATACATATATTGTATAATAATTAAAACCATAAATTCAGAAGAAAAAAAACTCTCTAAATTAAAAATATTTTTTAGAATCAAATTTAGATATATAAATTTTTAAATAATCTGTCAACCTAACCATATTGTGTGATACTCTATAATTTTCCAAATTATTTAAAAAACATACTTAGGCTTCCATGTTAAGGAGAAATTTTTTTCTTTCATCAGCAAAATTTTTAATGTAAAAGAACACATATCTATATATTATCTATAGGAAATAAAATAGAAGAACATTGAAGAATATTATCCATCCTCAATAAAATTTGAGAATAATCCAAAAATAGAAATTTTATAAATTCCATTAATACATATGAAATATTCAGTACTAAAACTTACTTTATCTCTACCTTATCCAATATGTTATCATAAGAAAATATCTGTTAAAAATGTAGTCCATAACCTCAAACAAATATTCAATCAAACATAAAATAAATAACTCAACATTATGATGACTATTATTATATTACATTTAAAACAAAAAAAATATCACATTAATATTAAAGATTTATATTATCAGTATTATTCAAAAACATATTTTTCTTCAAGGTATATAATATTTTTTAAGATAATCTTGATCAAAACATCAAACTGTTATATGCGATGAATAATATTTTAGAAATTTTTTAGTAAAATGATAGAATCATATTTAAAATGTGATGTTTAACTTGTTATAGGTAATAATTGTAAATATTGGTTTTAATTTTAATATAATATCCAAAATATGGAAAGAAACATTTTCCCCAAATTCCCTAAGTAAAAAAATACACATATTGTAATGTCTTAGATTTTCTGTGTATTATTTTTAAATATTATATGGAATTATTTCAAGAGCCAGCGAGAAGACGGCACATCATTCCGATGTCCAGTGAGACCAGAATTGTGGTTTGAACTTTTTTTAAGATATGTGAGTCGGTGATTGTGCGGAGTTGTGACAGTTTCCAAAAGGATTCCTGGATTAAAAATATGAGGGAACCATTTCGTTTGGGACAACAAATTTACCTAAGAACCATTCTAACCTCGACCGGCACGGGTTGAGGGAAAAAGTTGATTTTTGGACGTTTTAAAGTTAAATGAAATAAAATAAATTTACAAGTTTATTTTATTTCTTTTTTAAGGAAACATCTGTTATAGTGCGGTAAACAGCACAGCTGTTTCCTAATTTAATGACACGTCATAATTACGTAAAAATGGAAATTTGGACTCATTAACACCATTTCATAATTAAATGCCAAACATGTTTCCTTTTTTTGGATTATGCGAATAGTGGTAATTGACGAATTTTTGAGAGGAAACTCTGGAGAAAAAAATTCTTCAAGCCTTAGAGGAAATTCTTGGAGACGAACGATGACGGATCGAGGCTACAAATCGTTGTGCCAATGACGTTTGAGTATCTCGACGACGACGGAAGTGCGACGCCTTCGTCAATGATCAATCCTTTCTAAAGGTAGGGGTTGTTTTTTCATTCCACTATCCTTGTTTTTTATTTAAATGACGAATACAGATCAACCACGAACATATTGATCCACGAATTCGTACGTTCTTGCAGGAGGGATTTTTTCTTTGGGAATTTTATGGGGAATTAATCCATGCTATTTACTATTGTTGATCTTCACTCTGTTTCAGCCTGCTAATGGGAGTGGATCAATGGCGTGACGAACGATGGTGGGGGTTCGTTCTTTACTTTTTTTATTGGATTTCTTCCCCTTTTCTTTTCTTGCAGGTTCTTTGTGTTCTCCACGGGGCGACAAACAATGGATCGTTGCATAACCTTTTCGTTACCCAATGATCCCAAATTGAAGGTTCGAAACTGCAATGAACTTGTAGAGGTGCGACGACGATGGCGGATGACAAATCAAACCAGATCAGAAAAGGCCGTTCTTCGATCGTTCTTTACACAGGTAGATCAAATCATGTTTTTGGAGCCGATCAGAGGTCTAAAAACACTGGAAGCGGCTTTGTGGTTTCAGGGCAAACAAAACCTGAAGGTTTCGTGGCGATCGGGTGGCCGAATCGACGAAAAAATCATCACCAGAGGCGCGACGGCGGAAGTCTGTGTTTCTAGAAATTTCTAGAATAAACGTCATGTACTTCCTAAGAACACATCATGTAGTACTAGCGGTGGCGGCTAGGGTTCGGGGGTCAGAGAAGAATCACACGGCGTGTGACCCTGGTCACATGATGTGATGGACTTTACCCGAATACTTGGCATGTACATTGTGAAATACCCGGACATGGTATGATCTACAAGGCTTCAGGCGGGCACGACATGTACATCATGACAGAAGGAACTATGTGGGACTCGGTGTGAATCATGGGGATACACGGACATGGGTTGAATCAAACGGGTTGAAGACCGTGTACGGGCATGTGGAAAGGGTACACGGAGCCAACCCCAGTCACTCGGACATGGCGTGTACACCGTACTACACGCTGTGTACTCAGTTTTGTTTCCTACGCGACCAGCTTTACGACACGGTCCATTGTACACGGGCAGTACCCGTGGTCATACCACACGGTGTGTAACCATTCTACACACCGTGTAATTTTTGGAAAAGGGCATCATCCTCTTCTTCACTGTATCTTGGACATATTTCGTTTGTGTTATCTCTCCTTCTTCTCTTTCCCCTGAAGGTCGGGCATCATTTCCTCACACAAGAGTGTGATCACTTCACCGTGACTTTCTGTGATAGAGTCAGGCATCCATCCAAGAGGCCAAGATAGAGATCCTCTATCCATTCATGACCCTAGTTAGATTTAGGCATCGACGTGACCAACTCTACCGGGTGTTGATCAACTACCTAGATGGTGTATCACCTAACAGGTGAATCCGGATGAGTCGTGATATCCACCATGGCCCTCGCAGTGATCCTCATCTGTGTATCATATCTTTCCCACTCAAGAGTGTGTCTCCCATAATGAGTACATTCTATCAACTATAACCTTCCCACTCAAGAGTGTGTCTCTAGTATTGATAATAGCTACCTCTCTTGATAGTTCCCAACAAACATTACTTCTCGGACCGACATCATGGGAGATATAAGACTCGTGAAGTGTGTTCTCCTGGAACGAGTGCATCGTGGAATCTTTGAACAGAATCCCTAATGGGGGTATGCAGTTGTGTGACTTGTCTCTAGACCACAGGACTGGGTTTTGAGTATATCTGGTTTGTTTATTATGTTCTATAGACATATACTGTGCATAGATGATTGTACCTTTACTTATGTACTGCTTTGTGGTTTTCGGGGTCCTCTATTGAGAATTGTTATACTCACACCTGCACGGGTATTTCCCACACATCTGGTGTCTTGTGTAGATGAGAAGCCTTTTGACAGAGTCCAGTGTTGGTGCTGCGACTGACATATCCATACACCAAAACTCTGATAACCTTCTTTTCGACTCGGTACACGAGAACACTGGTTGCAGGGAAATAAAAAGGTGCATTCATCATATAGGAATGGGTTGTGTTTTCCATGTCCTTTGTGTCTGCTATCTAGATATACTAATTGACCATGGTACATCCTGTTTTTTTACAGGATTCCCCCGTGAGGCATACCTGCTAGGATTCAGAAGAACGATCACGAGGATGACCCCCTCAGTGATGAGGCATCGATACAGGGACAAATTCCACAGGTGTTACCACCTGGTGGCGCGGCTACTATACCACCAGTGCAGTAGCCAGTGGTACTTGTAGTACCGACCAGTGAGGAGCACAGGCTCAGCGCGCTCCATGAGTTCTAGAGACAGAGACCCATAAGGTTCCATGGCAATCCCAACCCTCAGTAGGCTGAGGACTAGCTTAAGGTGGTGACCAGGGTATTATGTCTAGTGAGTACACCGGCAGACCAGATGGTGATCCTAGGAGCGAGCCTTCATCCAGGTTCGGCTGAATGATGGTGGAGTCTGACCACACAGACTCACGAAGAGGAGACTCTTTCATGTACAGAGTTTCAGAGACTCTTTAGGGAGGAGTTATCTATGGTTATGCTGAGATCTGTGCGCATCTAGAAGCTTCTCCAGCTCTAGCATGGCAGTATGACAGTAGCTGACTATTCATCGAGGGTCACCAACCTCGCTAGGTAGTCGATGGATATGGTTAGGTATCACTACTTCAGAGCTCAGAACATTGAGCAAGGTCTACGATGAGAAATTCAAACAAGTGTTGTGACTCAATGCATATCGACTTATGATGGAGTGCTCGAGCGGGCCTTGGTGATAGAGGGCTTCTTGGTGGAGCAGAGACAGCCTCCGGCAGTTAGCAGCAGGCGGACAGGTGCGGAGACACCGGAAGCAGGGAGCTGACATCAGGCAGAGGGGTCTGGACGTGGGAAAGTCATAGGAGGACCCCAGACCGGGGATCGATAGTCCAAGGCTCTCAGGCTGGATCCAATCAGCCTAGGGATAAGTGATTCTATGCATGCGATGGTAGGGGACATCTCTCTAGAGATTGCCCAACCCGTCGAGCTGCTGACAGGGATGCAGTGGATGGACCACCAAGGCAGAGGCAGAGAACGGAACAAGTAGACCCTCCAGGTGGTGGACATGTAAGAGGAGGAGGGAGAGCTACAGGTGGTGGAAGACGCTTTGAATTACTTCCACCACCACCCCCAGGTTGTCCTCACTAGGCTCAGGGAGCTGGGGGATAGGGGTGGGGATAGCTTCATGGAGTCGATACGTACGATCCTAGGACTCTAGGAATGATTTTATGTACGATCTATGTCTTCTCTACCTTATATTCCATGCTTATAGACATACGTTCCATTCATTCCTTCATATCCACATGTCTTTTACGAAACCTTGAGATTCCGAAAGAACCATTGACTCGATCCTTACTCTTGGAGACACCTATGGGAGGAGACTCGATGATCATTCACCTTTGCAGATACTGTGATCTTACCCTTATAGGTGAGAGTTTCAGTTGGAACATCTTAGATATAGCATCGAGGCCTTACAACTTCATTCTTGGTATGGATTGGTTATCTTCGGTCCATGCCCAGATTGATTGTTTTAGGCAAAGATTATGGTGTGTCTGCTGTGATGGGACGAGGTTTTCCTTTTTCGGAGAAAGGGAGACCCAGGCAGCACAAAATGGGCTCATGCTTAGGAGGCTGCAGCCGATCACTCATGACAAGTCCAGCCTTACCCTCAGAGCAGTAGATGTTGTGAGCTCCTAGTTTCCAGCAGTAGTGGCGGAGTATGAGTATTTCCTTCCCGAAGATGTTCCAAGACTACCTCCCCATCGTGAAATTGACTTCTATATCGACATACTCCCTCAGTCGACACAGATCTACTCATCAACATATCAGATGCCTCCCGTAGAGCTTTGCGAGCTAAGGGTGCAGTTGGAGGATTCGCAGAGCAAGGGTTTCGTGAGACCCAGCGTTTCACCTAGGGCTGCCACAGTCTTGTTTTCCAAGAAGGAAAACGGGATTCTGAGGCTGTGCATCGATTACCAGCGCCTGAACCAGGTAATTGTAAATAAAAAACATCCACTGGCTAGAATTGATAAACTCTTCGATCAACTAAGAGGGGAACAATGGTTCTCGAAGGTTGACCTTTGATCAGGATATCACGATCTTCAATTCTGGGAAGAGGATATACCGAAGACAGCTTTCAGATGCCACTACAGTCACTATGAGTACTTGGTGATGCCTTTTGGCGTGATGAATTCCCCTACAGTGTTCATGGGGATGATGAACCGGATCTTCATGTTGTACTTGTACCGGTTCATGGTGGTCTTCATCGACGACATCCTCGTGTACTCGGCATCATATGATGAGCATGCGAGACACCTACGGATGGTTCTGGATGTACTCCGGGAGCACCAACTTTATGGGAAGCTCTCAAAGAGCCAATTCTAGATTCAGGAGGTCCACTTTCTGGGTCATGTCATCTCAGTAGATGGATTAGTTGTAGATCCAGCCATGGTGGAGGTTGTGTTGGCATGGGAGCCGCCTTGGAGAGTGATGGAGGTACGAAGATTCCTTGGGTTGGCAGGATATTACCGGAGATTCATTCCTGACTTCTGTCGGATATCCGCACCAATGACATCCCTGACCAAGAAGGGAAACCCTTCGTATGGAAAGAGAAGTGCCAGTAGGCTTTTGAGCAGCTGAGGCAGAGTTTGACGAGCGCCCTAGTCTTGAGAGTTTTGGAGAAGGGTGTTGAGAACGAAGTCTTCTGCGACGCATCAGGGACCAGGCTCGGATGTGTCCTGATGCAGCGGTATGCAGTAATTGATTATGGTTCACGCCAGCCTAGGCCACATGAGAAGAACTATTCAACCCATTATCTCGAGTAGGTAGTGTTAGTCTTCACATTGAATATGTGGTGACACTACCTTATGGGCGAGCGGTTTATAGTCTACTCTGACCACAAGAGCCTCAAGTACATCTTCTCACAGAGAGATCTGAATCTGTGGCAGAAGAGTTGGCTAGAGTTCCTCCAGGATTATGACTTTGAGATATTATATACTCCTGGGAAGGGGAACAAGGTGGCAGATTCTCTTAGCAGAAGGTCGTGCTCACAGCTATTGAGTGAGGCACCACAGTAGTTATCCACATTGCAATCATCCTTCATGGATGGAGAGGATGCATCTTACCTATACTTTATGGTTGTCAACCCTCCACTCTTACAGCAAGTTAGGGAGGCACTGCTTGGGGATGTTGACTATGTGGATTTACGTGCTCAGTTATCCACATGACATGCTCCTGATGGATATTCACAATGTGGGGAGCACGTAATTCTTTTCAGAGGGCACATTGTTGTACCAATGGCATTTCAGGAGGAGGTCTTGAGGGATTTTCATACATCACCATTAGCGGTACATCATGGAGTGGCAGAGATATACAAGTATCTCCTATGACATTTCTAGTGGTCATACATGAAGAATGTAGTAGCGGATTTCATTTCTCGATGCCTCACATGCCAGATGGTGAAGGCTGAGCACCAGGTTCTAGCTGGATTAGCTCACCCCCTGGAATTTCTAGAGTGGAAGTGGGATGGAATATCGATGGACTTCGTGACAATCTTACCACAGACGTCCAAGGGTAATGATTCTATCTGGGAGATCGTTGACAGACTCACCTAGTCGGCCCACTTCCTAGTTAACAGGGAGTAGAGTCCTATAGAGATCTTGGGACGCCTCTACATGTATGAGATAGATCGGATTCCTGGAATCCCCTTGACTATAGTCTCAGATCGAGATGCCCGATTCACGTCCCGGTTGTGGAAGGGATTGTAGGAGACTTTTGGGACTTAGCTACGCTTGAGCACGGCCTTTCATCCCCAGATAGATGGTCAGACAGAGAGGACCATTCGAGTTTTAGATGATATGTTGCGGGCCAGAATATTGTACTTTGGTAGCACTGGGGAGGACCACCTACCACTAGGGGTGTTTGCATACAACAATAGCTACCACTCCACCATTGGTGTGGCACTGTTCGAGGCCTTGTGTGGGAGAACCTTCCAGTCACCACTTTGCTGGACTGATCCCGGAGAGTCAGCACTCATGGGTCGAGAGTTGGTGCAAGCTACCACAGAGAAGGTACAGATCATCCGGGAGTGGATGAAGACTGCCCAGAGCCATCAGAAGTCTTATGCTGACAGAAAATAGAGACCTCTGGAGTTCGAAGAGGGATACCACATATTTCTTCGAGTCTCACCATGATGAGGGTTATAGATATTTGGCTGAGGCGGAAAGCTATCTCCAAGGTTCAGGAGACCCTTCCAGATACTGTGCAGAGTTGGTGAGGTGGCGTACCGCCTAGCTCTACCACCACAGTTTCATCAGGTACATGACGTCTTCCACGTGTCACAACTGCCGAGGAACGTGCACGACCTGTCACACGTCATTGACTTGGGCGAGCTGGAAATTGAGGATGGAGTGACCTTTGTTGAGTACCCGGTGGAGATCGAGTATCGGCAGAAGAGGATCCTTCGTGGAAGATCGATTCCCTTGGTGCACATCCGGTGGCAGCATGGGAATCTTCAGGAGATCATGTGGGAGTGAGAGGCCCAAATTCATGTCCATTACCCACATCTTTGTGAGTAGCATTTGTTTCGGCTTTTTGGTGACATAAAGCCCCAAGGTGGGGAGAATGTAATGTCTCATATTTTCCATGTCTTATTTTAAAATATTATATGGAATTATTTTGAGACCCAGTGTGAATACAAAACATCATTCCGAGGTCCAGTGAGCCCAGAATGGTGGTTTGAACTTTTTTTAATTTAATGGAGTTGGTGACTGTGTGTGGTTGTGGCAGTTTCCAGATGGATGCCTAGATTAAAAATCTGAGGGCTCTATTGCGTCTGGGATAATGTCTTTTCCTAAGAATGAGTTTAACCTCGAATGGCATGGGTCGAGGTAAAAAGTTGATTTTCGGAAGTTTTAAAGTAAAATGAAATAAAATAAAGTCACAAGTTTATTTTATTTATTTTTTAAGGAAACATCCGCTGGAGTGCGGAAAATGGCACAACTGTTTCCTAATTTAATCATGCGTCATAATTACGCAAAAATGGAAAGTTAGACTCATTAATACCACCACTTAATTAAATTCCAAACATGCTTCCTTTTTTTGTGATTATGAGAATAGTGGTCATTGACGAATTTTTTAGAGGAAACTCTGGAGAAACAAATTCGTGGATCATTGGAGGAAATTCTCGGCGACGAATGATGATGGATCGAAGCTGCGAATCTCTACGCCAACGATGTTCAAGGATCTTGACGATGAAGGTAGTGTGATGACTTTGTCAATGATCAATCCATTCTAAAGGTAGCAGTTGTTATTTCATTCCTCTGTCCCCATTATTGATTTATACGATGAACGCGGATAAACCACGAACATGTTGATCCGCGGATTCGTGCGTTCTTGCGGGAGGGATTTTTTCTTTGGGAAGATTATGGAGAATTAATCCATGCTCTTTACTATAGTTGATCCTTTATCATTTTATGCCTTCTAATGGGAGCAGATCAATGTCATGATGAACGACGGCGGGGGTTTGTTCCTCACTTTGTCTATTGGATTTCTCCCCCTTTTATTTTCTCGCGCGTTCTTTGTGTTCTCCATGGGGCGACGAACAACGGATCATTGCACAACAGTTTCATAACGCAACGATCCCAAATCGAAGGTTCAACACCACAACAACCATGCAGAGGTGCGACGACGATGGCAGATGACAAATCGGTCTGGATCAGAAAAGGGTGTTCTTTGATCATTCTTCGCGCGGGGAGATCAAATCATGTTTTCATAGCATAGCGGAGGTCCGAAAACACCGTAAGTGGGTTCGTGGTGTCGGGGTGACCAAAACCTAAAGGTTTTTTGGTGATCAGGAGACCGAATCGTTGAAAGAATCATCACTAGAGGTGCGATGGAGGAAGTCCATGCTTCTGGAAATTTCCAGAATACACAGTGTGTACTTCCTAAGAACATGTCGTGTAGTACTGGCGACGGCGACTAGGGTTTCAGGGGTCAAAGAAGAATCACACTGCATGTGATCTCAGTCACACAGCATGTTGGACCTTCCTCAAAGACTCGACATGTACTTTGGGAAATACACAGACACCGGATGATCAACATGGCTTCAGGAATCATGGCGTGTACATCATGACAGAAGCAGCTACGTGTGACTCGGCGTGTATCCCAGGGATAAATGAACACGAGATGAAACACACAAGTTGAAGACCATGTACGAGCACATGGATAGGGTTCACGGAGCCAACCCCAGTCACTCAGACACAGGGTGTACACCGTACTACATGTCATGTACTCAGTTATTTTTCTACGTGACCAGCTATACGACACGGGCCGTTGTACACGGGCAGTACCCGAGGTCAGACCACACGACATGTAACCTTTCTACACGCCGTGTACTTTTTGGAAAAAGGAATGGTCCACTTGTTCACCATATCTTGGAAATATTTCAATTGGGTTACTTCCCCTTCTTCTCATTCCCATGATGGTCAGGCATCATTTCCTCACACAGGAGTATGATCCCTTCAGAAGAACTTTCTGTGATAGAGTCAGGCATCCATCTGAGAGGCCAATATCGAGATCCTCTATCCATTCTTGACCCTAGGTAGAGTCAGATATCTATGTGACCAAATATACCGGGTGTTGATCCTCTACCTATCTGGTGTATCACCTAACAGGTGAATCCGGATGAGTCACGGTATCCGCCATGGCCCTAGCAGTGATCCTCATCTGTGTATCGGATCTTTCCCACTCATGAGTGTGTCTCCCATAGTGATTGATTTCTATCTACTGTCACATTCCCACTCAGGAGTGTGTCTCCTGTAATGAGTGTATCTACCTCTCGTGATGGTTCTCGATGAACATCACTACTCTGATGGACGTCATCGGAGCTATAAGACTCATGAAGTGTGTTCCCAGGAATGAGTGCATTGCGGAATCTTCGAACAGAATCCCTAATGGGGGTATGCAGTTGTGTGACTTGCCTCTAGATCACGGGTCTAGGTTTTGAGTATATTTGGTTTGTTCTATATGTTCTGTATACATATACTTTGCATAGCTGACTATACCTTTACATATGTATTACTTTGTGGTTTTTGGGGTCCTCTAATGATTATTGTTATACTCACCCCTGCATAGGCCTTTCCCGCACATCTGGTGTCTTGTGCAGACGAGCAGCCTTTTCACAGAGTCCAGGGCGGACCAAGATAGGACTGAGCTTTCTGAGTTCCCTATAGGCCGAGGTGTTCCTACAGCTACGAGCATCAGTCCCAGTACGTTTTTTGTTTAAATGTTGGACTTTGTAGTTTTCAGACTCTCGTTTTTTGTGGGCTTGTATTCCGGCCTAGTTTACTTTTTAGTACTCTACCTTTCGCCGTACTCTTTTGGTTGGGTTTAGTTGTATGAATTCATTATTTCCTTAGTATTTTTTTCATTTCAGCATTATGGGCTTGGAGATGTGTGTGTGTGTGTACAGGTATATAGGCAATGCCTCCCATGTTAGTAATATACCTACTTGGTGCTAGTCACCAGCACCTGGCCTATTAGAGGTGGGGTTGGGGAGTCACGACGCGGGCCCCACTAGGATGGGTCGTGAAACATATATATATATATATATATATATTACTTAATATGAGTTGGATAAATAATATTATTCTAAAAAATCATAATCATTCAATCATGTTCATTGGCCACATTAACAACTTAGTTACCATATTTATCATCAAATGATACATTACGTAGACTGAATAACAACAAATCAAACACCCGAGTAACTGAATGAAGACATTAATAATTAAAACTATATATAAATAAATTATCAAATACCTAAGTAATAAAATTATTGTATGATACATATAGATAATGGATTTCATCTATGTAAAAACTGAAAAAAAATTAAAATCATCAATATATACACTAAATTGGTTTATAAAAAATTTGATCCACCATGATTTTTTTAAAAAAAATATAATATAAACTCAAAATCCTTGAATACCATCTTCTAATTTGTCAAGTAAGAAGAATATAACTTCAAACCAGTAAGATAATCACTAAAGCCCTCATATGTATTTTATCAATAAAACAAAAGGAAAATTTTTTATTTTTTTATAACTAAAAAGTTGACTTTAATGTTTGTGTTTATGAGTTAAGGGATTAATTTTACTAAATATAAATTCCCACTGAGGGGTGTAGGTATCATGTATAACTTATCTAGTTGGATGAATATGGATGGACACCATGAGATGGATAATCACATTCAAAATTTTTCTTTGGATACTCATTTTTCCTTACTTAAGTAAAATGTTGTTATATATATATATATATATATTGTAATGTACATATCCCTTTTCCAAAATTCATGTTAATAATGATATAATATATAGTTATTCAAATATTTTCTGGAGGTTTTATGTTTTTTTTTATTATAAAATCACTTGTGTTTAAACATGTTATAGAAAATAAATATTTCATATCATAAAAAATATATAGAAGTACTTGTTTCATCCAATTAACCATAATAGAATCTTGATTAATCATAATATATTCAATAAAACATACTTTTCCTTGAAATACACTACTTACTTACATAGCTTAAAATAAAATGATAATACAACATAAATATAACTACTATATGTTTGATTTAGTTCATCAGCTGAACCTACATGATATTGATCTATGTATCCAAAATAATCATGATTGGATGTTCTACAATAATAAAACATTAATTCTACTGTATGATTATAATATCTATGTATCCTCTTCATAGATAAAATTTTACTCTCATGGGAATGGAACTATTAGTGGGAGTTATATGATATAGAAATAACTAATTCATTTTCCATGGAAATAAGATATACAACATTCCCAATATTTTATTGATTGTCTTTTACATTGACCATCCTACAATACAAACTGAAAAATAATTTCTATAAAGTAACTTATAGAGTTATAATTTTCAT
This sequence comes from Viscum album, assembly GCA_963277665.1. Taxonomy (NCBI): domain Eukaryota; kingdom Viridiplantae; phylum Streptophyta; class Magnoliopsida; order Santalales; family Viscaceae; genus Viscum; species Viscum album. The sequence goes on along the minus strand of OY728129.1, from coordinate 878,219,725 downwards.
TGAACATAAAATTTATATTTTTTATGACATCCTTTATCTCAACCTAGGATTATCATTCATGGATATTACATATTTTTATATTAATATACATTACATTACACAAATTAAATCTAGATGACAATAGAAGTGTAGTGCCTTTTTATTCATGGAATAAAATAATCTATGTTCTTATATCATATTTAATGTACCCGATAGTGATGTTCCCATTTAGTACTAATACATAAAACCACTCTTCATAACCTTGTTAAATTAAATATAAGAAAGAGTGCGCTTATATTCTCTGAAATGGTAAATAATGGAGATGTGTATTCATAATCTAAGAATTATGGTATGAGAACATGGGAATAGTATTTGAATACCATACCATAAATATAAATTATAATAATCATGATTCGTGGAATAAATATTTTATTTTCATAGTACATGAATCATAATGAAAAATAATAATAACAGCCCTAATATAATACCCTTATCATAAGAAATTTACTTATAAATTACACATAAGCATAGAAAATATTATGTCAAGGACAACCCCCATGACATTCATAACATGTTAATCTTGGGTTAACAACCCATGTACCTTCATTGTGTCTTTGATAAAATCTCTTGTACCCACTTTCGCAATTGGGATAACCTCTCATGTACCATCATTTGGCCTTGGGATAACCTCTCATGTTCCCTTTTATCTCACATAACATTAATAATTACTTAATTCATTAGAGGGAGATATAGATCCCACCGATATCATAATGAAAATTCATACATATTCATTCTAAATGATAATAAAAAATTCATCATATCATAACTTGTTTAAAATATATTGGGTTTATAATCATTTTATCATTTTATAATAGAGTAATCTGTGAAAAGAATAACATGGTTTTTTAAGAACCTTTTTATGGAATAACATGTCGAATTGAAATGGGTATCATAAAAATATTTTCATCATAAACCATTCATAAAATGAATAATAATGGTAATATTAGTTCATATACCCTACAAATAATAAGTTACATTAGAAGATGTCATCATAGATGGTAAATGATTTTAAGTGATCACTTTATACAATTCTTGAGGAAAATAAAATATCGTTGAAGAAAAATAATTTAAATAATTTAAAATAATATCATTTGAAAATAATAGTGAAAATATGTAACAAAATTTTGAAATCATTGATCAATCATGACAATGATAAATAAAGTCCATGCCATTGTTGTTAAAAATAATGACTATTTTCACATTTTTTGTAAAATCCAAATGGAAATTATTTTGAAAATGACATTAAGTTTCTTTTAGAAAAATCTTTTAAAAATTACTACAATTGTAAAAATGTATTTCATAAACTATTTGAGTAATTTTTTAAAAATTATGAACCCATTTTTAGAAAACATGGTTTTGGAAGAAAATGTTTTTTGACATAAAATTTTAATTTTTGAAAAAAAATTATTTTGAACACTTTAGTAAATAAATAAAAGAAAATGAAATAAAAAATTTATTTACATTAAACTAAAAAAGGTAAAATCATAATGAGTCCTATGAGATATGGACCATACAATTACATCACCTTAATCAAAAACAATAATAATCTCTTTAAATTATTATATTGTATGATAAAACAAATAACACTTTAATAAGATTAAATAAAAAGAATTATGAATGAAAAAAAATTACATGGAGTACCAAATAACTTTAGAATAAATAAATTAAATAAATTAATAATAGTAGGGGTTTTTATATACACCTCTTAAAAAATGATTTGTTCATAAAATAACATATGTCTCAAGGAATGAAAATTGAGACAAAAATCCTTCAATAACTTGGAATGTTTTGAATTGAAAAACCAAATAAAGAATAACATAAATTAAAAACATAAATATAAATAAAATATTATATTCATGATGAAAAAATGTCAATGAGGTTATATATACAATGAAGATAATAAATTCATTGTGAATTTACATATGTCTCTATGAAATAAAAGAGATAATGGAAATCCTCTTCCTTAAGTCCCAAATTCATTCTAACACATTTGGAAATACAATATAATAAGTAATACATTATTATAAATATATTATATAAACATTATTATAAATATAATTTCATTTATGATTTACTTAGGAAAATTTCATACCCATTTATTAACAATTCCTTGTTAAAATCACATTTTAGGAAATAACCTTTTTGATTTTCATATTATCTACTTGTTATTTATTGTCCTCTGACATTGATCTGGGTTTTATAATCTCCAAAATAATAATTATAACATAATTATCATATAAATACAAAATTTATCTTTTTAATACAAATCCTAAAAGATTAATTTTTTTGAAATGAATTACATTACAATCATGGATATGGTAGGCCTTATGTATTCATCAGTAATATTTCCCATTTCAATGGTCATTTTGGAATGGAAGTAAGCAATATTATTCCCTCAAATAATGATAATATTAACATAAATGTGATATTATTTCATTAAATTCACAAACATGTATATATATATATATAGAATCCATATTGTGTGGTGATAAAAAAAGAAAGTCTCATTACTTCATGAAGGAGGAAGTCCACACGTACCTGAATGACATTATCATATGTCAGGTAGTGAAGAGTTCAGAATTGAAATGATATATTATCATTTTATAAAGATTAATATTTCATAAATATCATTATTTGTTTAATTTATATCACATATGATTATAAATCACATCCTTATTACCTTCAATGTAATGTGTTAGTGAGAAACGAATCACTTTTCTTAGTGAGGCGGTAGTATTCCGTAGACACGAGCAACCCAATCATATCTCCTGTAGAATGGAATATAAAAAGGTTTTATATTGTAAAATTAATCTAAAAATTTATTTATGTTATAAATATAATATATATATATATATATACTTTATATATACCATAATACCAACCCATGAGATGTGGTAATGAAAAAATGAATGACATTGGTTTGTGAGGAGGTAGTCCACCCTACACTCAAATAATGATTTCATAACCCATTTGATGGGAGGGGAGGTGTTTTTAGGTTTTTACTATAAAATAATAATATATAATTATTTTTAATATAATTATTTTTTTATATCATGAAGGGTTATTAATAATTTAACTAGGTCGATGAATAAATTAAATAAAAATGTTGGTTGAAGAAGGTCACATATTCGTGGGGTTATCTCCTTAGGTTTTCACCAAAATACATCCTATTTTGGATTTATGCCAATCATAAGGCTTCTAGGATGTAATGATGGATGTTTTGAATTGATAAGTGATTTTAATGCATGATCCAAATGGATTTTAAAGTGTGAATAAGGGAGTATAGGGGTCGGCATTTCATAAGTGTGGTGAGTTACAAACATATAATTTTTGAAAACAAAATCTGTGACCACATTTTTCACATGTCACAAGGGACCCCAATGGAGTACTCATGTATATCAGACATGATATGGTTTAAATATTTCTATAAAATAGGTTTTAGTCTTGTTTATAGGTAATTTTATCAATTATCATTTCTATTTTATCACTGGTAAACTAATTTTTACCTTAAACACGAGAATTAATTTTTATTATTATCTATATTCATATTTGAAAAAAAATAAGTTGACCTTATTATATAAAAAAATATGATGATTAACAATATTTATTCTATTTTCCTAAATTCAATAAATATAAATTGAAATTTTTAACTTTAAATTAATCCTGAGGAAGAAAAGAGAATACATGTTTTCAAAGAGAAAATGTTCAAAAGATTAAAAAGTTTTTACATCAAATTTCAATGTATAATTATTTCACATAAATTAAATTTTATTAATATTAATATATTTTTGAACAAATTTTACTTTACATTATTTTTAAACTATAATATATATTTTAAAATAATTTAAATGAAAATGATATTTTAAATTAAAATTCATTATTTTCACTATTCATCTAAAAAAATATTCTTTATAGAAATTCACAAAAAAAATCACCCACATTTAATTTTTACATCTTGATTTTAAGAATGAAATTTATTTTATAATATTAGTTTTCTAATAGTGTTAAATATTATTTTGAAAATAATTTTTTTAAAAGTAGACAAAAATTATTTTCATGAAAAATATAGTTTTTAGGAATTAAATTTGATTTATTATTATATCATATCTAAAAAACATATAGTATAAATGTTAAATAGTTTATTGAATATATAATATATTAATTTAATTAAAATAGATCACAAAAAGTGGGTTTTTTAATTTATTTTTGTAAAATGAGTTTTTTCATAAAAATACTTTCACAGAGAAAGATTCTGTTTTTTCAAATAGTTATTTATTTACATTTTCAATTATTTGGTTGGAAAAATATATATTTTATATACATGAAAATACGATTTATTTTCATAAATTATTATTCATATTTGTACCCACCATTCCAACTACCTGGTGATAAGTATAATATTAAATAATACTTTTTTAATGGAATGTCACATTTCAATTAAATGTCGTGTTTAATGTCACATAAGATAAACATAATATTGTGTATAAAACCATATGAACTTAGTGTTGACTGAAAATACATATAAAAAAATTTAACTTATTTGAAAATTAATAATTCATAACATCATGGTGTGATACATTCTACAACCATAAAAAAAATTCTCCCTCAGAAATCCTCACATTGGTACTAATAAATGAGGTTATGTATTCCTAATTAAATCCTCAGGATCCCATGTGACTTTCTCAAATGTGTGGTTTTTCTCTAAAACCTTTACCAGGTGAGTGGTATTGTTTTTTATAACTTATCTATAGGATCCATAATCTAAAACTATTTATCTTTATAGGGATGATCTTGCTCTAGTAGTTCGACCTCTATGTTTAATACATGTGATGGATCATATATGAAAATTCTTATGATAGGTACATGGAACACATCATGAACCTAATGAGTTTTAATGGAAGATTCAGACAATAATCTACTATCATAAAAGAATCAAATATTTCATAGTGACCAGTATTCATATGGATTAGTTTTCTATTTATTCTTGCATAATTAAATACAATGAAACAACTTCTCACAAAGTTCATGTTCTAGACCACATCAATAATTACAAGCATAAAATTTCTATAGTATTTGTGTTGTCTTTACTTGTTGATTAATGGATCTAACTATCTCTACCAAATCATAAACATACAACAGTCCCAATATATTTCATTTTTCAAAATCAATATAGTATATTGTAGTTCTATAGTTCTTTATATAAAGGGATTCATTAGGATCTATCTAAGATTTCAAGTGAAAGCTATTATTACAAGAAAACAAAACTTGAGGAAATTTTTTATCTCAAAAACCATTTAAATCCATAGAATAAGATCATAGAATATCCTTAAGGGTTTGAAATTTTCTCTAATATCGACCATATATCAAAGGATAATATATAGCATTGAGAATAAACTATAAATAATGAACTTACTAAATAGTTCACAAAAACATCAATGTAGACTTCAGATCATATTCAAAAAAAAAATTATTCTATTACTCCATTAAAATTATCTTCTTCCATAATGATTATTATATCAAGAAGAATCATGGAGAAATTATCTATGATTGCATGGAATTATGATGACATCATAAGTGGATCAACTGTGACAACTAATTACCACAAAATAAAAGATTACATAAACCCCTATAGATTACCGACACCATTAATCATGATTCCAAAAATTGTAAAAGAATTCCCCCTTAAATAAATTTTTTACTAAATAATACAAAAAACCAATTTGTTGTATTTCCAAAATTTTCTTTTAAAATATCCTTAATCATGATACACTCACAACACATAAAATCCTAAAAAGGGATTCTTAGACTTGGAATTTATGATAAACCTAAAACTCATAATCCCATGATGGAATCCACAACTCTTAATTTAATAATACATGGAGACATACATTCTTCCTAAAATAATGAAATTCTTAGATTCTTTAAAATTGCTATAACTAAAATAAAATTGGATCAATAATTCTACAACATATATCATGAATCCAAATACATATATACTTCAATAATTTCACATAATGGAATGGAATAGAATTTTTACATCTTTTGTACAAATTTTAATTCTTTGTTTAGTATATTGAGTTGGAAAATAACTTTGTTCCCTACACATAATACATCGGACTCCATGGTAACTTCTAACTCTATTACATTATTTTCCATACATATAAAATCTATCACTCAATTTTAGTTATTCATCTTGGTTTATTTTCACCTACGCGACATGTAGGATTCTAAATATTCTTTAACCTAGGTTAATTACCATATGAAAATTAAAGAAATTATATCTTTATATTATTCAATATGTTAGTAATCTCACCAAATATCGTGTTTTTAGTCATGTATCATGATATCTAAATAAGAATAATAACATTATCTTTCTCCAAAGTAACCATCCAATTTTGTTTCTCATCATCACTAAATTTTCCGGCATATTCAATGTTAACATGATTAATTGTGGTTCTATGTATTTAATAAAACATAAAAAAAACTGTTGAGTAACACATAGCATAGTGTAAAACCACATAATCATAAAAAATCACATATAGGATGTCTAAATGATGAAACCTACTTTTCATTAAATTAAAATTTAAGTATATACTAGGACATTCAAATTCATCATAATATCTAAATCCTTTATGATGTGTGAGAAATAGTTTGTAAATTTACAAATCACATCCCATGGATGTCTCAAGCCAGGTATTTATCAAAGATCATTGTCATAAACCTAGTGACAATCAGGTTTATGTGAATATTACCTTTTTGGTACTATAAAATAGAGGTACCATTGTGCCAGATCCATATCCACATGTAGTATCCAGATAGGTATATAATAGCCTAAAAACAACATGGTATATCCTTTATCAAAATTATTTTATGTTTTACTATACTTTAATTCATACTTAGCCTTATATGTCGATAAATACCTAGACATATCATTAGAAATAACCCTAGGGATATCAATAATGTTTTCTCAACCTAGTTCCCAAATGATAAATAAACCATTTTTATGATTCCATATTTTGGGACCCATGATTCTCATACATGGATATTAAATCCTTTTAGATGAATATTTTTTACATTACACAATGAAACACCTACAGACAATAATAGGTTTTTACCATTGTAAAATTGGAAAAAAATCATATAAATTCATTAATGTTCTTAAATGTATCCCATAGGATCATATCCATTATTAAAAATACATAAAACCTTCCATCATATCATAGGGAAAAGAATCATATGAGACGGTGAGATCTGATTTTTAGAATGTGTAATGAAGGGAGATACATAATCATAACATGAGAATAAGGGTATGAAAACATTAGAATAGAATTTGGAAACCATACCCAAATATTATAATCATGAGTCATGGAATATGGATTGGTGGAGAATAAGATATGAATTATATGGGAATCCAAGATCATGATCCATGACAGAATAACATTCCATAAGAAATAGACTTGTGGCATACATATAAGAATAAAACATCTTATATGAAGGCTACCTACTACGACGTTTATTACATGTTAGTCTTGGTCAAACCACCCTTAGACCTACTTCGAGAATGGGATGACATCCAATGTATACTCTCTCATTCTTGGGATAACCACCATTGTACCCTCTTTCAAGAATGGGAAAACCACCCATATACAGTTTGATATTATACAACATTAATCATTAACTAATGCATTTGAGGGATATATAATTCCTACACGTATCATAATGAAAATCACACATATATGTTCCAAGAGACCATAAAATATTTATCATATAATAAAATTTTAAATTAAATGGTTTTCATCAACATTTTATCATGTCATAACTTATGGATAAGAGAAATGTTTCATAATCTATTCATCATTTCGATGTAGCATAACTCGTGGAAAAAAGATGGGGGTTTCATAATAATTTTATCATCTTAAAACTAGTTCAACAGAAATAGGTTTCATAGATATCCTTCCATATTGAACAATTCATTGGAAAAATAACATTTGTATCGAAGGATTATATCCCCCATAAAGTATAATTTACTTTTTAGCATGTCATATTATATGGAGAGGGATTTTGAAGGATCATTTGGAAACATTATTATGGAAAATAACCTTTGTTTAAATTAATTTTTTGAAAAAAAGAATTAAAACATTTTTTGAAAATTTTTTATTATAAATAAACATTAATAATTTTAATATATGTGTCAAATATTTGAGAGATTCTGATAACTATAAATATTATTCATTCTATTTATGTTAAAAAAAATATTCATTTAACATTTTTGATAAAATCCAAACGGCCATTGTTAGGAAAATTTCATGAATATAAATTTGAAAACGTTTTTTTAAAAAGTATAATATCTATAGAAAAGTATTTAATAAACTATTTGATAAAATTTAAAAAAAAATTGAAAACCTTTTTATAATAAATGATTTTTCATAGTAAAATGGTTTTCATTTGAATAAATTATTTTTCTTAAAAACATTATATTCCATTACTAAGTACATAAATTGATAAAAATTAATGACAAATATATATTATAATGATATAACCATAGGATAATGAAATTTAGGGTTTTATTGATATATTGATCATAACATTTCTTAATCATAAGCATAAATAAAAAATCCTAATAAACGGTGTTATTTTACCATAAAACCATTACCACATTGGTTTCATTGATCCACAAGACCCATGATGGAATAAAATAAAATTAAACCTAAATTATAATTAGAAACAAAACATGATATTAAATTAAAAATGGGCTGTATATACACGTCATAGAGGAAGACAGGTGGATCATAAAATTTATGTAATAAAAAGAAGAATATTTAGACAAACATTCTTTACCATATTGTTATATTTTGAATACTAAATAAAAAATAAAATTCAATGATCATTTATATTTCATTAAAATAATATTTTTAATGATATAAATCGAAAAAGTCTCATTGTATAAACCACATATATGAACAAAATTTTGAATTTTCATAGATCTCTCATAAATTAAATGTATACTAAATATTGTTTACCATAAGTATCGACTTCTATAATATACATCGGAAAATACCTTATAATAAATAAAATTTTATTAGAAAAATAATTTCGAACCATAAATATATATCATACAATATATTATTTAGTTTTTACTACTTATCACCCATTTATTAGAAAAATTATTAATGTCATATTCCTCGTAATAACCACTTTTTTCTATATGTCTTGATTTTTTACATTTTGACCTCTTACTTTGATCATGAATCCATAATCTCAAGAATAATAATAATGACATAAATATAATATTCATATATATATATTGTACTTTTAAGACCAACCATGAATGAGTTTTTGAGAAATTATGTACGTTATGATCATTGAGACAGAAGGTAATGCATATGCTTGTGTAACATTTCCATTTCACAATAGTCATTATAGAATTGTGTTATGTAATATATTATTACTATATAATGATAATAATATCCTAAAATACATATTAATTATTTAAATTTACATAAAAATATCATCGATGTGATGTGGTGATGAAAACAGAGAATCACATCCCTTCGTGAGGGCGGTGGTCCACACATATTGGAACAACATTATCATATATCAGTGAGTGAAGAGGTAATAAATAAAAAGATGTATTATATTTCAAGAATTTTGAATATTCCATTAAATTAATAATTATTTATTTTATATCATGTATATAAATTAAATTTATTATTTTTATCTTCCATGTAATGTGTTAGTGGAAAATAAAGCATATCGCTTTGTGAGGCCGTAGTTCATCATACACAAAAATAATGTTATCATATCCCCTACATAATGGAAAGTAAAAAAATAAATATAATTTATGGTGACTCAAAAGTTACAAAAATATTTTAAATATCATATATATAGTATATATCCATCATCATACCCAACTGCTAAAGGTGGTAATAGAAAAAATGAATGGCATTAGTTAACAAGGTAGCAGTAATTTGTACACCTGAATGATGATTTTATAAACCATTTGATGGATGTGTAGAATTTTTCAGTCATGAAATTAATATATAAATGCATATGAACATGAGATAAATAGGTTATTATATCATAATAGGTTAATAATAATTTTCCATACTGGAGGCAGAAATTAGTAAAAATGCTCATTGAAGAACGTTTCCTCTTCTTCGGGTTACTAACTTAGTATTGCATTAAAATCCTTAATAGGATGGATTTATGACTATAAAGAGTATTAAAGACTATAATAGGGACGTTATAAATAAAATTTGACATGAATTTTCCAAATGAAATGGGTTTGCTATTTTCATGAAGAGAGGAGAGGGTGGAAAATTATATATGAAGAGAGAGGCACACTTGTTATTTTTGAAGACAAATGGTGTAAGCACATTTTTTTCAATAACTAACGGCCCAAATTTGAATATTTTCAATACATAGATATTATATGTCTTAAATATGGTATCAGATAGATTTTACAAAAATTTTAGTTAATTTTAACACTTTTCATTTTAGTTTAACCCCAACTGTTATCCGATTTTTACATTAAATGTGGAAATTAATTATTATTTTTTCAATATTAATTTAGGAAAAAAATTAAATTTAAAAAATTTAAAAATATGAATTTTTAAAATTAAAATTATTTATTCCATTTTTAAATTTTTAATTCATTGAAGTGGAAAGTTTTAATTCCAAATTAATCTTCTAGATGTGATGAAAAAGCAGGTTTTCAAAATGATAATATTTAAAATTTTACAAAGAATTTGTATCCAATTTTTTTTGGAATTGATTCCAGTTAAATAAATTGTAGAAATAAATTTATTATTGAAATAATTTTACTTTAAAATCTATTTAATTTATAATTTTTCATTATATGTAATTTTAAAAAAGAATTTTTCAATTAAAATTCTCTATATTTAACTTTTAATCAATAAATTTACTCTTCGAAGAATTACCAAAAATTCACCCATAGATAATTTTTACATGATGATTTAAAATATTAATATTTTTTTAATTAAATTTTATATAATTTTGAAAAAAAAATTATATTAATTTTTTAAACACTTACCAAAACTATTTTTAGATAAAAACATTTTTTATGCATAAAATTTGATTTATTCATATCTCTTATCTAGAGGGAAAAAATATTAGTGTTATACATTTTATTGAATGTATAAATTAAAATTTTCATTAAAATCCTTCAATAAAAGTGTTTTGTTTAATTTATTGATGTAAAACATGATTGTTTCATAAATATACTTTTCGAGGGAAATATTTACTTAATTTTCATATATTTTTTGATTTTAATTATTAATTAATTGGTCCCTAAAGAATTAATTTTATAGACTTATTTAAACCATATATTTTTGTAATTTTGAAAATACAATTGATACCCACCATTATAATAGATAATTGACTAATATTATATTAAATAATAATTTCTTTATCATAATTCACATTTCGTTTAAACTTGATGTTGCATGTAACACGAGTTAAACTCATTGTAGTGTACAATAGAATATTAACTCATTATTGGTTGTGAAATAATATTTCTACGAAATGTAATTTATTATAAAATTAAAAATTTATATAAAAATTGGTTGTTAAAACATCAGCATATATATTTAGAGAAATTAATGTTTCCCCTTTACTTTAAATCACCTAGAAGACATGGAATCATCTTACTACTTTAATCATAAAAATCTAACAGTTATAGAGTATAATTTCTAAACACACAATAAATTTTGTGTTAATAAATCTTACAAAATATGACATTTACATAATCAAAAAAATAATAATAAATTCATCATGTTGGGTCATTGTATAATTTTTTTTATCAACTACTTCTCTTTAAATCATTTCAACGAATAAATATTTTTCTAACCGAGACTATCAGTACCTTGGTATATTCATTAGGTTATATCCCTCCTTTTTTAACATATATATATATTTATATTGATCTCATATTTTTCTAAAATTTAGTAGTATTGATTATCAATATAAACAAATTATTTAGTAATGACATTTTAAAATGATAATTTATTATCTATTTTATATAATTTGTTGAACCATTCACCACCATAGAAAAAAATCCATTTTATAGTCTGTAACAATTTCGTATTTGCTAAATACTCTTCTATATATATGTATTCGCATTTGGAATATTATTTTCATAGTATCTATTTTTCATTCCATGTGTAATTTTAATTTTATTTAGTTTATTCCTGATAACCGACATAGTTCAAATTATTTTCTTGTTCTTAGGACTTGGATATACATCCCATGTTGGTTTATTTTAAAATTAGTCATGTTGTTGAGTCATAAATGGGACCTAATTCATATATATATCATAATTTTTATATTTTTTTATCCAATAACATGGATTAAAGAGAGGTTTTATATAGTGAATTTTAGAAAACTAATGCATTATATTCATATATATTACATCATTTAAAATAAAAATTCAATACCTCTTATAATAATATCTAAAATAAAAATAGTAATGGTTTAGTTTATTTAGAGACTACATATATAATCAATTTTGTCATGAATTATATCTATAATCCCTCTCAATGATTATTTGAAATTTTACCATTTGTATACATACAATATTTAAAATAATTCTTCATAACCTATGGAAAATGAATCATACTAAAGGTTATGTTTAGATGCATAGTATGGGTGTACATGGGATATATAATTTAATGTTCATTAAAGTGAAAAAGAAAAGAATAATTATTTTATAAGATGATCTTAACATATGTATTTGTAGCCCAATAATTCAATTATCACTCATAATGAGTAATTTTATAAGTAAATATCATAATAAAATAAACAATCCACACGAGTGTGAAATCATAAATAATCAATCAAAATTTATATGAACATATCATAGGTACAAGTCATGAATTTTTGGAAACTAAATAATATTTGAAAATAATCTCCTTATTAAAAGATCTCGTTAATGACAATAATATAGTAAAAATACCATATGTGATTGGGTTCAGTCCAAGTTAAATTATTTCTATTGTCATGGGTCACTTCCAATATAATAATAGTAGATAGAGTCCCTTGCTAGAATCTGCTCACTCTCCATACAAGTTCATAATATATCTGGAAATATCATTCATTCACCATATAATTTGAGGGATATATAATTTTGAGCACATCCATAATATATTGACAATAATATAAAATTATTCCAAAAGATAATAAAAATAATAATATATTTATCAAATAATAAACTATGAAAAACTACAGGTTTCAAAAACATTTCTTATAACATAATTAACAATTCGGAATAAAAAATGATTTATTGAATATTCATTAAAAAAACATCATCATTTGTCATATAGGGATATAATGGTTATGGTATCACAATTTTATATCCCATTTAAATAACTAAAATCATTAAAATATGTTAACAAAGATAGAAAATACATTTAAAAGATAACTTTAACATTTCATTGAATACATGGAATATATCCTTTTTAATTTTTATCATTACAATCAGAAATTCATTGAATATTAAGAAAATTATTTTCTTTAAATATAAAAATTGAAACATGTAAATGATTACTGAATGAAAATAAAAGTAAAGATCTTATGAGAATCCATTTAATAGATAATAATCTAACAATGATTCATCTCACAGATTAGTAATGAACTTCAAATATTATTAGTACGTTAAACAGTGAAAATATTCCTTTATAATCCATTGTAATTTATTCTAATATGAAAAAAAAACAATTTTGAAATTATTTAAGTGTTAACAATATCCATTTTTAAAAACATGAGAACATGGACATGGAATGAAAATATTCCTAACTAAAAAAAGAGAAAAAAAGATTTCATTTTAATAAAAAAATTTGTGGGTCTATTTGAGAACAAATGATATTAATTTGGATCCAGTTAATGGAATAAATTAACTTTGGGAAATAAAATATGAATATCTGAGAAAACCCAACATTGTAAAATTTATAATAGTAAATCCCAAAATGAAATGACCTTATAACATAATCCATTACCCCTTTATATCTTATGAATCATAAATCTATAGAATTAAATTAACATAAAATAAAATTGAATAACCTAAATATAAATCTATTAATGTTGTAATAGATCATTGGGGGTAGTATAGACACAATATAATCGCTTATTTTTCTTAATATGAAACATTTTATAATGAAAATATATGGAGATGATGAATTATTACCACACATCTCATATTTATTTGATCTCAATATTATATCATATATACTAAATATAGATTTATCGCAAACAGATTACATAGAGTAAATCATATATATTTATATATATTATTTTTCATTCCCATATAATATTAAATTGTACTTTTATTAACAATTTTTCATTAAATAAATATTAGTGTGAAAGTTATCCCATTTTATTTAAATGTTTTGGTTTGAAAATTCCTATAATTCCATGTAATTTTTAATTTTTTTTAAATTATGGGATTATTTTGAGACTTGGCGATCAGACAGAACTTTATTACAGGGACTAATGAACTCGAAATAAGGTTTTTAATTTTTTTAAGTTTATTTAAAATAGTGCACATGAGTTATTTTAGAAAAATCTAAATGGGTGCCCAGATTGAAAATATAAGGGTACCATTGCGTCTGTAATGATGAATTAACTGGAGAAAGAACATTACCTTGACCGACATTGTTCAAGAAAAAAAGTTAGTTTAAAGACATTATATGAAATTTTATTATAAAAATTTCTTAAGGTAAAATAAAATAAATATCAATGTTTATCTTATTTTTTATTTTGAATTAGTTTCAAAGTAACATCATTGAAGCTTGAGTGTAACTAAAATGTTGTTTAATTTATGAAATATAATAACGACGCTGAAATGCTACAGAAACATTAGAAAACATTTTCTACCATTAATGGTTTTATTGAATACTGATCTTTAGCATGTTGGAAAATTGTTATGAACCCAGATAGATTAGTTATTGGCAAGTGATGATAGACTAAAATTCGTCAATGATAGAATGGGTCGCGATGAATTCAGTGGCAAGATCCTCCCTAGATAATGATCAGACTTCAAGGTAGGGGTTTGTTCTTCATGAAATTGTTTCCCCATTCTTTCTTTCTAAACAACGAACTTGGATCAACCCACTAATAGGTAGATCTATAAAATTTTATTTGTTCCATGTGGATTTGTTTGTCTCAGTCTCAAAGGGATAGAAACATAGTGATAATAATCACCATTTTATTCTAATGTAGAGGATTCAGGCCAACAAAAATAAGGGCAGATCCCACTATTGTGGCATTATTGGTTTCTTCATGACCGAACCCCCGGATCGACGACAAGGATAATTTGAAATCGTAGCAGGGACATCAATGACCTGAGGACCCTGAAAGTTCACACGGATCAATGAACAGGCCACCAAATAAAGTCTTGTGGCCCACAGTGGCAGCCACATACAGAAGGCGGCGCGCACAGGTGGCACAAATCGGCGACACAATGGGGCAGTGGAGGTCCACACGACATCGGCCGTGGGGAAGAGGATGATGGAAGCTAGAAATAGTTGGAAGTAGGTTCTCTGAGTGTTACGGAATCAAGCTGTGTCACGCTGGACCATGGCAGCAGGCCCCCACAGTGACCTGCAGCACGGTGACGCGGAAAACCTGTGGGGAATTAAAGAGGTGATCCTAAGGCATTGAGTGTGAGAGAACGTGGTGACTGCTATTGTGTTGGAGCAAGACAAGATATCCCACTCACACTGGGCTAGGTAGGAGAAGGCGGCTCTGGTCGATGGGCCTAGTGGGTGGTGTCGATGCTCCTAGCAGGTCGGACCAGACTCAAACCCAGCCGGCCCCTTTTTACTAAAACATCTATAACTTCCAAAATCTTAATCCAATTGACAAGCCCTTTATTGGATTGGGAATCTTGGGAAAAGACATTCCAGTTGAAACACTCCAAGTGGGATTTCATTGAAGTTTAGATTCAACAGATGCATTGAGGAATATATTATCCCGAAATCTAGTGTGTTATGAGTGGGAATCCTTCAGTTGGTTGTGATGAGAAGGAAGTGATGGGATGTATCCATGAAGATCTAAATGGAATAGAATACGAGCAGTAGATGAGCGGATCTCAGTGGACCAATATATGAGAAGTAACCAAACGGACCTCATTGGCCCAACAGAAGTGCAGTAACTAATCAAATCTCAAAGTCCCAATAGATGATAAATAGTCAAGAGGACCTCAGTGGCCTGGAAGATGAGGAGTAGCCGAGTGGAACTCAGTGTCTTGGAGATGAGTGGTAGCTTAGAGGACCACAGTGGAATGATATCCAAGTGGACCTTTTTGGCCCGACAGACAAACAAACCCCAATGAATCATCAGGAATGGTTCCCCCAGCAGTACAATACGTTCATCTTTATGAATTATAATATTACTTTATATACCTTAGGTTATACCTTTGTGAGATATCCATCTATTCGTGTGTTCTTTCCTTTGTGGTCATTTCTTTATGGTTTGGGATCTCTAAAAAGAATTGTGTTACTCATCCCTGCACAGGATCCATCCACACATGTCGTGTCTTACACAGATGACCAATGTCTTAACAGAGACATTGGTGGACAAGGACCAGGTCGTGCCCATTGAGGTTTGATAGGAGAGGCATACTCAAAAAGATTCTAAAAGATACTCTTCACCTACCCTTAAGCTAGGGTTTTACGTGGATGGATTATCAAGGACCTTGTACTCCCTTGTTTATATCTGTTCATTTGTTGGGTTGGTATTCTGGCCCATTTTTAGTTAAATCTTGTGCATTTACTATTAATGGTTTTCTTAGGTGGAGGCTTGTTTACTTTTCAAAATTATGGGTTTTGATGTGTGTGTGTGTGAATACTACTATACAATAAATTTCCTCCCATATATAGGATAATACATTCAGTGATAGTCGCCATCCCCTATCAATCAGGAGGCGGGATTGGTGTAGCCATGGCACGGGCCTCGGGGGACGGGATGTGAAAATTTAGTTTCAGAGGTGGTCGGTCCTACCTTAAAGATTGAGAGTCTATGGTTTTGTTTTGGGGCAACAGTGTTAATTGTTTTGAGTTCGACATTCATTATTGGGGAATCTAGTTTTTGTGTGGCGGAAAACGTATCCATATACAAGGACACTAAATTATACTTTTTCTCTCAATACATGAAACCACCGGTTGCATGAATCATATTGGATATTGAGTGTTCCTCATATTCTTCTTGAGTTAGAGACAGCTCACCAGGTATAACCTATTGACCACGGTTCATCTGGATCTTTTTCAGGATTATGCAACCCAGACAGCTAGTGAGGATCATAGTGCATGTCCATGAATATGGGACACCCATCGATAAGACATCAGTACAAGGATCAATACTGGAGATATCCCCACTGATAGGTGCACCGGTGTTGCCACCACCCATTGTTCAGTAGTTTCTACCAGCTCTTCTTGTAGAGGACACATGTAGGTTCATTTCTTTACAATAGTTTTAGAGGGATAGTCCTCACAGGTTCAGGGGTGAGACTGACCCGTAGGTGGTAGCGGATTGGCTTGAGGTGGTTACATGAGTCCTCCGTCTGGTGAGGATGCCTCTCGACCATATGGTGATCATGGAAGCGAGCCTTCTTCGGGGATCAGTGGGGAGATTATTGATATTGACAATAAAAATTTATGATGAGGTGACCCTCACCTAGATATAATTTTAGTGCCACTTTAGAAATGATTTATTTCTAGATACCTTGTTCTCATTATGCATACAGGAGTTACTGTACCTATAGTAGGGTGGCATGACAATAATGGAGTTCTCATCGAGATTAACTATTCTTTATCAGTACTCCATATATATGGTGAAAAACTCATTATTTAGGGCATTATATTTTGAGTAGGGACTAAACTGGGAGATAAGGGGTCCATGGTATCTCTTATCATCCCTATTCCAGTGGGGGTACTAGAGTGATTCCTACTCCTGGAGATATTACTAGAAGAGAAGGTTACAGTAGTGGGAACTACCAGTAAACCCCGGGTAGTAGAGTCTTCAACTGTGGGTAGAAAGAAGCAGACACGGGGACCCAAGAGTGCCCATAATTTTAGGGGATGACTCTTGGATGCAGGATCAGCAGTAAAAAATCCCCAAGCTGGAGGGAGTCGTTAGCCAGGTAGGTGGTGCTACTATTTATGTGGCGGGCATGGGAACATTGATCGTGATTGCCTGACTCACTATGCGGATGACTAGAGGTTGATCAATGGGACACCGAGGCAGAGGAAGAGAGACAAGCATGGTAGTCTATAGGACATTGGAAATGGTAGAGGATCCATTAGTGTTGTCAACGGTGGGAGGAGGTTCAATGTGATACCACCACCACCCCTGGTGGTCCACCACAGGCTCCAACAGCTGATGGATAGGGAAAAGGCCAGCTACAGGTGATGGAGGCCTATGACCACAGTTCTATGGATATGATTAGAGGTATTATCTATGCCTTCTCCACCATATCATCATTTATTATAGACATTTGTTCCAGTCACTCTTTCATTTTCACCGAACTTGTCCGGAGAATGGAGATTCTAGTGGATGTTTGGGCTAAATCATTATGAATAGAGACTCATACTGGAGGGGATTCAACAATAACACACTAGAGCTAGTAGTGTGAGCTTACTATAGGAGGTGAGAGTTGTGGCTAGGATCTCTTAGTAGTGGTATTGAATCCTTACGACATCATCCAAAAAATGGACTGGTTATCCAGAGTTTATGATCAAATCAAATACTTTAAATAAAGAGTGTGGTGTGTCCACGGATACGAGAATATGATTTCATTCACTTGAGAGAATGGAGATCAATCACCGCAAGATGGTATTTCTCAGAGTAGACTGAAGCTGATCACTCACCAGTTAGATTGCCTCACACTAAGTGTGGTGGACAATAATAGTCCTCACTTTCCTATGGTGGTGGATGAGTATGAAGACGTATTTCCTGAAGAGGATCTCGTATTACCTCCTCATAGAGAGGTATACTTATTCATTGATATGTAACCTGGGATGGCACTAATATCCACACCAGCATATCGGATGGCTCCCACAGAGGTTTGTCAGGTGAGGGTGTAGCTCAAATATTTGTAGAATAAGGGCTTCGTGAGGCCCAATGTTTCATCATTGGAAGCCCCAATATTGTTTTCGAGAAGGTAGACAAGAGTTTGAGGCTTTGTGTGGTCTTCTGGTGCATGAACTAGGAAAATGTGAAGAATAAGTATCCACTGTCGGGGATTGATGACCTCTTTAATCAGATGAAGGGAGTGACATGGTTTTTAAAGATAGATCTCTAATCAAGCTAACATCAACTTTGTGTATGGGATGATTATGTACCAAAGACTGCCTTTAGATGTTAGTATGGACAATATGTGTTCTTGGTGATGCCTTTTGGTGTTACCAATGCCCCAATAGTGTTCATGGGAGTCATTAATATGATCTTTTATCCCAACCTAGACTGGTTTTTCATGGTCTTCATTGATGACATCCTGGTGTACTAGATGTCTAGGGAGGAGGATGCCACACAACTATGTATTGTTTGGGAAACACTCAGAGAGAACCAACATTATGAGAAGATCTCAAAGTTTCAATTTTGGAATCAAGAGGTCCACTTTCTAGGACACGTCATTTCATAGGCTGGAGTTGTAGCGGATCCAGCAATAATAGAGGCTTCTATTGCTTGGGTTCCACCTAGGAATTTAACTAAGGTATGTAGATTCTTTGGTTTGTCTAGGTGGTACCAGGGGTTTGTGCCTATCTTTTCTAGGTTAGAATCACCCTTATCACCTTTTACATGGAAGGAAAAATGTTTTATGTGGTTGGATAGATACCAGAAGATTTTTCAGGAGCTGAGGAAGTGATTGACTAGTGCCCCCATATTGAGACTACAAGAGGGGGTGTTGGACATGTAGTGTTCCTCCACACATCGGGGACTGAATTGGGTTGTATCCTGATGCAGGGGTATGGATTCATTGCCTATGGTTCACAAAAATTAAGGCACCATGAGCAGAACTATGCAACCTATGACCTAGAGCAAGCAATAAGGATCTTTTCCTTGTATATGTGGAGGCACTACTTGATGGGTGAGTGGTTTACCATCTTTTCCTCGGAAAAACCAATGAGGTATATCTTCTCCCAGAAGGACATAAAAATGTAGTAGCGTTAGTGGCTAGTGTTCCTCCAAGACCATGACTTAGAGATATTGTATTCTCCTGGGAAGTGGAATGTGGTGGTAGACAAACTCAATAAGAGATCTGATTTACAGTTGCTGAGTGAGGCATCAGAGCAGTTAGTCATGATGCATATATCTTTCATGGATACTGATGGAGTAGATTACCTCCAGCATATGGCTATCACTAACCCCACATACAACGAGTTAGGGAGGCACATCTTCAGGATGATCACTCTGAGACTCGACCTACTCAGACATCCTCAGGACAAGCTACTAATGGATTTTTGATAGCATTGGAGCACTACATTTTTTTAGGGCACACTGTAGTACTATGGGCATTATGTGAGGAGGTTCTGAGGGAGTTCCACACTACCCCTTTGGATGATCATCCATGGGTGATAAATATTTTCTTGGATATCCATGGATAGTTGATGTTATTCATTTATTCAGAACTTTTTATTTACTCTCTTTACTGATTTTCAATTATAAGTGCACAATTGTTGTGAAATACTCATGTCTTAATATTAAATGTGATTTTTGGGGATTATTTGAATTAATAAAAAAAAGTTAGTTTACTATTTTAATTATAAATCTCACCCTAATAATCTAAATTTCACGATTCTATAGTTTTAGGGTTCCTTACTCAAATTAAAACATTTCATTAGAAGTTACCTCTGGACAAATCATCAATTTGGAGGGTCGTATGGTCCACATTAGAAAACCAAAATAATTTTTGGAGAAAATAGACCATCCACGATTATTGAGTTAAAGGTCTAAATCATGAATCCCAAATTTTATGAAACTCCACAATTTTTTCTTGATTATCTATAATAACCGTGGATAAAAAATTTAAGGTCCAGCTACAACAATAAGGGGCCCAAGATATGCTTTGAAGTCCAACCCACCATTCTGGACGGGAATTAATATCAAGACACAATTCATTACTTTTCTTTTGATCTACTCATCTAATAAATCTGGAATTTTTTATTGTGAATGATAAGATATGGGTGGGTAACTTGTTAGAATATGTGATTTTTATCTGATGGAATCTTCCAATTCAAAAAACCATTAACATTTCAGAATTCAAAAAAGTGTAGATTGAAATGGACAGATTACAATTGTTTATTAAAATAGTAATAACATTGGATTATTAAGTCCAATGATCACCAATGTTTCAGATTATACATAAGACATTCATATCTACAACTTTAAAAAAGACAATATTTTGTGATTCAGATTTATGAATGTCCAAATTGTCGAGGAAAGTGGAGAGGTAATTTTGGAATGCAAACAGTCCACCTTCTAGGGATATATATACATCCCCCTCTTCTCCATTCAACGAGGTTGGAATTTTATAGAAAATGAGGATAGTTTGGCATGACCAAAGCGCTCCAGAAGTCTTGGTGTTATTTTCCATACTCATGTTTTATCTTTAGAAACAATTATTCCTTTCTTCCTTTCATTTACTTTTGTATTGTTCTTCATTTATAATCGTGTAAGTGTTTGTTTTTTGTAATTATATTTTAATGAAATTGTCTTCTTCATAATCTCATTGAATCATCCAGACTCTGTTATTAAATAGTAGTGGTCTTAAAATAGTTTAAATCTAGTAAAAATTCATTTTCTATTTTTCTTTCTCATTCAATAAAAAGTCTGTGTTTATTTCTCTTCATTGCTTGTGTGTGTGTTCGGCACACCACTATTTTCATATCCATTTATTTTTCATCTCTTCTTAATTCATCATCAAAAACCTAATAAACCAGATTACTAATTATATCAATGGATAAGAAAATATATAATTGGGGTGAGTTATAATTTATGTATGTTAAGTGATTGAGAGCTTTTCCTCGATGTATATTCTTTTAATTAACATTGTGAATGTTGGACTTAACATGTCAGGGATTAATGACTTGTTTTGTTTAACGAGTGGTTTACATTGATTATTGGAACCATTAATACACTACCAAAAACAATATATGATTAATATTTTAAACCTAAGTTAAAATAATTCTTTGATTAAATCTTTAACACTTGGGAATTCCAATCAACGTCAACTTGTGACATGTGTGTAAATTTAATGAAATATAAAGCAACGATCAAGTATATCACAATATTAACTACCATATGATGAACTCATCCAAATATTTCTCAAATTTGTAAATCAAAATTAATAAATCAATTATTTTAATTAAGCTTCGCAGACAACCCCCCCCCCCCAATCAAAATATAATCAACTAAAATCAATATACTATTAAAAAGTATCATCACTGAAGATTCGACACGAGTATTGTTAAACACATTAGTAGAGCATAAAAACCATGAACGGTCAATAGGTGACAATCATCTATTCTTTAAAATTACTATTTTGCTGTGGAGGTGCATTAAGTAGTCCTTAGTTTTTGGTTATTGTAAAAAAATAAAAAATAAATTAAAAAAAAAACAAAAAGGAAAACCCGCCTTCTTATAAAAATCATAAACAGAAAAAACACATAGGAAAAAAGGCTTTCCTCTTTCTTCAAAAATCTCTCTGAATTCCCCATAACCTCCAAAACAATCCCTTGGAATTCTTTGACCCTGAAATTGAGTTAACACTTCACCATCATTGGGGTAACATTAGGATAATCCAAACCTTGTCCAACCAAATGAATTAGATATGGATAATCCTAGGGAAAAAAACCTTTAAGTATTTATTTCCCATGATATGAATTACCAACCCCATGATATTCAATCTAAAAACATTAAGGATTAATTCAAGTTCAAATTTGGTTGGATTCATCTTCTACCTCATTTCCACGTGTTAGCTAGTGAGGATCCACATCTCCACCAAAAATAGATTCAAGTGGTGTTCACTACCATAAAGCCTCAAGGGGTTTCTATGGATCAAATAAAACGTTAAGCATTACCTTTTACCCTTACATTAATCATACTTTTGAATTAAACTTTGAGCCTATGAAAACCTTTTCTTTGATAGCCACATTACTAGCCCAAAACCTTATCCCACCCAATATCTACATGGATTTAGATTGCATTATTTATTGAAATTTTAGTTTGGGGGAATGGATTTTATTCTGGGTGCCCTTTTATTCATATTCAAAATGTTATCATATTATTGAGGGCATGTATCCATTTTAGTGTGGGGGATAGGTTTTCATTTAGTGAGTTTTGGGAATGTATATATGTTTGGGACATATTATTCAAATTTTATTGAAAGGTGTTCAAAAAAATAAAAAAAAAATATAATATAATTAAAAAGGATTGGGTTGTGTCTTGGGTGGGTCAGAAATCACTCTTACTCAACCTTTGATCATTTTATAACTATTACAACTAGTGTTGTGAGGTGATCAAACATGGGTTGGGAGATGAGTGTGAGATCTGTTTCAAATTCATCTTTCAAAAAAAATAACACTTATGTCATTGAGATATGTTTTGTGTTTTGTAAATATTTGATCTTCTCATTCCATTCAAATTTTCTCCCACTTTTGTGTCTTGATTCACACAATTTATCACTTGTAAATATCTGTTTCCATTTCTATCCATGTTTTATTTCAAAAATACTATGCATTTCTTTTTCCATGTTGGTGTTTTACACCTCTTTCTACTATTTGTAATACTGAATTCCTACCATCCCATAGCCACAAAGAACCCCCTCAAAATACCTATTTATTCTTGTGCACTTTAGAATAGGGAATGGAATCTGAGAGCACTTTAAAACTCTATTATTTTCAGTTTTCTTTGGTGAATGGGTGAACCTCCAGAAAGAAAATTTTAAGATCTTGGGAGGAGTATGTTTAGAGTGCCCATAATTTCCATTTCTAAATTTTATCATGAAATATAGTTATATATGGAACATTTTTTCTATAAAAATTTGAGGTGGAATTCAATATGGATGAGTGTAATATTTTAAACCACCCTGAGTGAAGAAAATACAATTTAAATATTTGTTAGTGAGTGAAAAAGATTTGTAATTTTTTTCATATTTGTTGCACATGAGGAAATGCACAAGCCAAATTTTGGGTGAGTTCATGTTATTAATTTATTCAGAACTTTTTATTTACACTATTTATTGATTTTCAATGAAAACTGCATAATTGGTGTGAAATACTCATGTTTTAATATTAAATGTTATTTTTGAGCAATATTTGAATTAATCAAATCAAGTTAGTTTACTATTTTAATTAAAACTTTCACTATACGTATACAAATTGCATGATTATTTCTTTTTAGGATTCCTTACTTAAATTAATACAAATATTTAAAAGGTAACTTTGGCCAAATTGTCCATTTATAGAGTCATATAGTCTACAAAAGAATACCTAATGAATTTGTAAAGAAACTAAACTAACCATAATGATTTAGTTACTAGTATAAAACTCGAAGACCAAATACTATGAAACACAACCATATTTTATTTATTATATAAATGAATCATGGATAAAAAATATAAGGTCCAACTATAACAACAAGGGGCACAAATGATGATTTGAAATCGAGCCCACCATTCTAGCTAGGAATTAAACTCAGTAAACTATTCATTACTTTTATCCTAATATACTAATCAAATAAAGCTATGGTTTTTCAATGAAAAATATAATCTATGTTCATTCAAATTTCAGCCTTTGAAAAAGTGTAGATTGAAATGGACAGATTACAATTGTTTATTCAAATCACCATAACATTGGAACCATAAGTTAAATGGCCACAAAAGATTCATAGTATACAGAAAAAATTCATATCAAAAACTATAAAGAAGACAGCATTTCGTGATTCAGTTGTCTAAATGTCCAAATCATCGAGCCAAGTGAATGGGTAGTTTTGGAATTCAAATAGTCCAACTCCTTGGGCTATATATAAATCCCCCTCTTCTCTATTCTAGGGGTTATAATTTTAGAGAAAAGGATGATAGTTTGGAATGATCATGGCTATGAAAAGCTCTTGGGAGGATCTTCCATACTCAAGTTTTAACATTAGAAACCTTTTTTCTTTTCTTCTATTCATTTACTTTTGTTTTGTTCTTCGTTTATAATTGTTTAACTGTTTGTTTTTATATAATTATATTTTATTGAATTTTTATTATTTATATTCTATTTGAATCATAAAAACTCTATTATTAAATAGTATTGGTCTTAAAATAGTTTAAATCCAATAAAAATATATTTTCTATTTTTCTATCTCATTCAATCGAAAGTTTGTGATTATTTCACTTCGTCGCTCGGGTGTGTGTTTTAGCAGACCAATATTTTATTATCCCTTTATTTTTATGATATTTATTAATTCATCGTCATACACATAATAAACAAGATTAATAATAATTTAAATGTATCAGTAAATCTCCCATTGGGCTGAGTTATAATTTAGGTATGTCAAGTGATTGAGGGATTTTGCTTGGTGCATATTCCTTGTATTAACATTGTGCATGTTGGACATGACATGTCATGGATTGATGACTTGTTTTGTTTAACTATTGGTTTCCATGGATTATTGGAACCTTAAATACACTACCATAAAAAAGATATGATTAATATTAGAAACCTAAGTGAAGTTAAGGATTGGATTAAAGCCTTAACACTTGATAATTCCAATCAACGTCAACTTGTGACTTGGGAGTTAATTTAATGCAATATAAAATAAGGAACAATGATATCACAAACGTAACAACCTAAGGATTAACTCTCCATAATATTTATCAAATTATTGAATCAATGTTAATCAATCAATAATTTTAATTTTGATCTTCAAACAAACCCCCCAATCAAAATACAATCAACTCAAAAACTGACTATTAAAAAGTATCATCGCTGAGGATTTGACCCGAGTGCTATTATACACATTAGCAGAGCACTGAAACCATTAATGGTCGATAGGTGAAAATCATCTGAGATTTCAATATTATTGGTGGTCAGGGATATAGAAGGTAGTAACATAGTTAGTTTCATAGTGCCTCACTTGTCGACAAGTGAAGACAGAGCATCAGGTTCCATCAGGCTTGACAAAGCTGCTTGAAGGGATAGAGTGGAAGTGATATGGTATATGACTTTATGATGGGATTAACATGCACATATAGGGGTACGATACCATATGGGTGATTTTGGACCGACTAACCATGTCGTCCCACTTCCTACCCATTCAAGAGAAGAGTTCTATTGTAACACCCCAATATTTTATGATAAGTATTTTTTCTAATTTATTTGATGTCATGTGTTTTATGCTACACCAATATTATCTTGTGCTATACACAACACCGTATTATCTTGAATTATACACAACACTATTCTTAGATTGTGTTACAGTCAATTTGAAGTTCGTTTGATAATAGTCATTCTACGCAACATTGAGTGTTTCTATATATATATATATATATATTCAATGTATAAATGAAAAATGGTTGGATACTATTATAACAAAACAAAAAAGTTGTCTTTCACAACATGCAACCCAGACTTGGGTTGCATTACACGCAATCGCGACCTTCCCCGATAGCGTGTGTAGTTCGAAATACCGGGTTTCACTAAACAACGATATATTATAATAATATTATAAACTAGCCATTATGAATAGTATTAACTGAATTTTGATTTTTATAACATTATAATTCTTCTTAAACATTTTCTTGAATGAGGTATGAAGACAAAATCAGTTTTTCAGATAAAAGAAGTATTTTTCAAAAAATACAGTTTTACCGCCTTTTGATGGCGCACCCATTTTAAATCTAGTTTTTTACATATTTATAATTTTAATTTGAAAAAATTAAATTCTTTTTTTGAATCAGGATATAAAAATTTACCTTGGATAAATTTTTCATATTATTCTCGTAACTTTCATATTTTGATGAATTGTAAAAACACGCTATATTTTACTTAAAAACAACTTTTTTCAACGCAATAACTTATATGGTTAAATTATAATATTGAATGGTTTTAAAGTATAAATATAATATATTTTTACCATTTAATATAATTTATGACATTAGCATTAATTTTACATTGAATTCATAGGTAAAAACATTTCAATCTTTGGTAATGTTTTATCTTTTAAAACTTGTTTGCTTAACTACAATATTAATTTTAAATTAATTACTGCAACTTCTGTGTTTCGAATTTTGAAAAATTAATTTCATATTTGGAATCAGTGGGTACAAATTATGATAATAGGTTACTTTTATTTATATTGATATTATCAATAGTAACTACGGTAATTTTTATTTACTACGGTTAAAGGTAAAAAGGGTAATTCGAGGTTAAAAGAATAATATAATAATTCAAAATTACCTTGACACTTGTCCTAACCTTATTGGATGAGTAATGGCTGACCATGGGCATCCTTGGGTCGATTTGGGGCCCCATGGAGCCACCTATGATAGAAAATGACACATTAGATTAATTAATTTAATGTAAAGACAAAATTGGCATTAACAAAAATCTTTTAGTAATTAATTTTTATAAGGGGCTATATAAATTATGTTTTAGACTATAAATATTCATTGGAAAGCTAAAATTATTTACTACATGTTGGAATTTTGTTTATAATTTTTAGACTTCTAATAAATTAAATTATTTATGGCACAATAATGATGCAGTATTTACCTCATTAATAAATGATTTAAATAAATAAGACTATAATGATTAAAATATTATCCAAACCCTGTCCAATTCCTATTGGATGATTTTTTTTCGAATATGAGTCAACTTTTCTTTGACATTAATGTGTTTTTTACCTCTTGAAACCGAATATATGTTTATAATAAAATAATGTTTTCACACTTTCCTAAAGAGACCCTCCTCTCCATTATAAAAGGAGACCACTTATATGCAATTCCACACACCTATCAAGCCATTTGGCTCGTCCAAACTCTGCCCAATTAATCTCCATACATCCCTCTACTCCCCATAGAAGCATTACCTTAGGAAGAAGGCACTTCAAGAAGTCCTTTTGGTTCAAACCAAAGAATGTTACCCAAATTAAAGGTAATAGTTTCTCTTAAGTTGTTATCTTTTATTCTACTTCTCCAACCCATAAACTCTTTTTAATACTTTATTTTGTAACAAAAACAGTATCCTCAATATACTAGGATGTTTTTATGAGATGTATTCTGACTATACCTACACACACCTCAATCTAATGGATGAAGAACATAATGTTTCTGTGGATGGAAAACTAACGCCTCACGAAACGATGACTGTTTGATTTTCTCATACCGCCTCTCATGGTGGACATTATGATGGAACTATATTTTTATATGATATATAATATGTTTATTATTTCCTTATAATTCTATACTTCCCAATTATATCAATCCTTTATGGTTTCCATAGTGGGTAAATATGATGAACTCATTTGAGGAAGTGAGGACTACCGCCCCCCTCAAAGTGATATGAATCGTTAATGCCTTATGTGAGATTTATAAAGGATGGAGTTAATGATATTATATATAATATTATAATGGAATTATAATATACCAATTCCATTAAAATAATAAATATAAATGAAAGTAGCGTTCATGCGTAAGTACGGCTTACCGTCTCTATGAACGGCGCATTTCATTTCTTACCTCCATATGTTATGTACTATTATAAATACATGTATATGATGGATATATAATGAATATATATGATTTATAAATCATTATTTACATTTTGGAAGTAATTAAATAATGATATAAGTAATAATAACATCAAGAACAACATGTCCAAACACGTACGATAAATAAGATGATTTTACCCAAAACATTGCTTTAACATGGGATTTACAAAAGAAATGGTAATATAAAGTCATAAGTAAACCAAATATGATATAATAACCAATAATATTATTTTTAATAATTCAATTATATCATTTAAATCATTATACAGGAGGTTTGGGTATGTACGAAGCATATCAGACCTAAGGTAAGGGATAGCTATTTCAATCACGTTCTTATCCAAGATTGTTTATTCGTAAGTATTTATTAGGGTTATTGTTATCATCAATGTACATGTTTCCTAAAAATGGTTTCATGTATGATTAAAGTCCATTTTAACCATTTCTGACTTTTACTACATGGTATGTAATGAATCATTTTTTTACCATACGAGGTACTTTTTTGACTTTTCTGACAAATGTACAAGGAGAATTTTATTTTAAACTTATACGGCGTGAATGAAGTTTTATGGTTTCATCACGCCACATTTTCATGAAGCATCCTATACAAGATTTCATGATTATTTTCAACAAAACCCTTTTCTTTTAAAAATTCATGAAATTTTGTGAAAAGAAAATGATTTTAAAGAAGAAAGAATATTTTCCTCAAGAATTCATTTCAAGTGTTTTATCAAAACCATTTTCCATCTAAGATGACATTATTTAATATGTGTATGTTTCAAGTATAATGTCTCTATGATTTACATGGTTTCAATTTTCTTATTATGAAATGATAGCCATTTCTTTTATATTGATTGTGTGATGATGGGATGATATTTATGAAACCCATTTTATTCATTGGGTTATCATGAATGATATATGTTTATTTTGTGGCACAAGTAAAAATGATTTCATGATGAGATGAGTGGGACCTATATCACCCTCCAATGAATTGGGTAAAGATTTATATCTCATGAGATAGACATGGCTCAAATGACAAGAAAATCCAGTTCAGTAATACAGGGCTGGATTGGCAAGTAAACCCAGTTCAGTAAAGGACTTTGTCCACTAAGATGGTATTGGAATAAATACCTTGGATACTATGGAAATAATATAATGTACTTAATTTTTTTACACAATTACATGTTTTATTCCCATTCTATTTTATCATGATTAATGTTTCGTTATGATATGTGCCTTATGTACTACCATGTTTTATGTCACTACTCAAGATTGTGATATTTAATCATTATGTTCATGTTTTTATGTTCAAATGTATATGATTTGTTATATTTTATTCATTATTACCCTTACTAAGAATTTCATCTCACCCTTTATATGTTTTCTTTTCCCGAGGATATAAATAAAGGTTTTTGGTAAGAAAACAAAATGGGAAGATCTTTATGGGAGATGTTGAAGATCTTTCACCATGATTAGAAGATTATTTTTTCGAGTTTCCAAAGACACTAAACTATTACGGTCCTTGTGTGTCTTTTTTTGTTATGTTATAATTATTCTACAAAATTAATGTAATGTCCATGTATGTCAAGATTTGGGCCTCTACAGTTGGTATCAGAGTAAAGGTTTAGTTAACCTTTGGAAACTATGTTGCGAAAACTTTAGTGAGATCCCTAGAGATATTTCTAAGGTATGTCTAGGGGTGTCCCTAAGGTTAAGTATAAGTATAGGTTATAGTCCTAGAATTATGATAACAATCTCATAATTAAAACTAATATGTTAGATATTGATGTTACACCCCATTTATTATGTTGTTTTACCTATCATGATTTTTTTCACTCACACTATTCTTTTTGGGTTTTCGATGGTGGCTGGAACCCGAAAGAACCGTGTTGATCAATGTAATGGAAAATGCAATGATTGTCCTTCTGAAAAAACCAATTTTATGGTATATGGAGTGAAAAAAATTACTACCATACTTACTGATGCTATGGATCATTCTGGACTTCTGAATGAGCAGAGAAGGGAACATTATTCTATTGAGTCCTTCATGAGGCAACGTCCCCCTTCTTTTAGTGGGTCTTCTAATCCACTTGTTGCTGAACAATGGATCAGTACCATTGAAAAGATATTTTCCATATTCATTGTTCAAAACATGAAAAAGTCATTCTGGCTATTTACTGATTAGAAGGCGAAGCAGATCAATGGTGGACTTTAATTAAGATTACAAGACCCCAAGGTGAAATTTACTCCATGGAATGGGATGAGTTGAAGAACTTATTTTTCGATAAGTACATCCCTCATATTATTTGAACAAAGATGGAAAATAAGTTCCTTGAGCTTATGGAAAAGGATGATGTATCTATTTTTATATACGAAGAGAATTTTACAAGCCTTTCAAGGAATGAAACTTGCTTTATCATCCAACCTGAAAGTAAACATTATTTATTCTTCAGTGACTTAAAACCAAGTCTTCGAAGGGCATTAGCAATAGTAGACTTCAGTAGCTATGAAGAAATTGTGCATTGTACTATCAAGGTAGAAATGGAAGTTGGTGTTACATATCCGTCTCATGGTTTTGACGAGAAACGAAAGATAGAGTTCAGTGAGAAATATCAGAACAATGGTGAAAAGAAGATGAATGTTTCTTTATGCTCAAAGTGTGGAAAGAAGCATGGTGGAGATTACCTAAAATGTACTATAAAATGTTTTAAGTGTGGAAAAGAAGGTCATCGAGCTATTGATTGTCGAAGTAATGGGAAAAAAGGTTTCTAATGATTTGAATAGAGAAAATATTACAGATAACTCTCCACCAATACCCCAATACTTCAAGTGCAAGGAAATTGGACATTATGCTAATAAATGCCCTAATCCATGGGTTAATGATGATCAGTGTGAGAAAACTCTTAAGGAAAAGGATAAAGGGAAGTCTCATGCGGTCACTATTTTTGATGTTGAGTATGAAAATGTTTCTTTGTAATGATTAAGTGTTTATGAAGTGGGATTTCAAAATAGTATCATGAAATCTAATTTATGGTATTGTGGAATTTTGGAATATCTATGTATTGGTCTATTGTGGTTTTCAATAATTTTATGGTACTGGTAATGATGAAAAGTGATTCAAATATTTTGGAATCCATATGATATGAACATAATGAAGGGATAAGGAGAAAATAAATTGTTTGATAGTATTCATGAGCTCATGACTGATATAAGGACAATGTGATACCATGGATTGAGATTATCGAAATTTTTGGATATTGGTATGTGGAAAGAGTTAACTTTTGCAGCATCCGTGTTTTCAGAAAGGTTCAATGGGTATTCATTTTTCCTGAGAATAAAAGATTGAGGTATTCACATGTTCGTAATGCGATCAAAATGATATATCTTGTGATATATGAGGGATAAATGATGGTATTCACGTGCTTGTTATATGACCTTTTTAGTAATCATTCTCTTTATACTATAAGATTAGACAGAAGTATTTTTGAAAAACCTAATGATTGGACCGGATTATGTTGGACATAAGTAAGTATTGTCTAAGGATAGAACTTTTTTTGATATTATTGAAGGGATGTTATAATAATGTATTTTTAGAAAAATGACAACCTGTAGGATGGGAAACAACCCGTCATTTCGGACTAGGTTGTGGGAATCGAACCCACAACCGATGTGCGATGGGCCTTCATCACCTACCACTGGCCTACATGAAGTCCCTGGTTTGTAGAAATTAGTTTTATTATATTATGTGGTATGATAGATAAAGTATAAGTCCATTTTTGGAACCATATACGATTAATCTCACGATAGATGGATTTATATATATATATATATATATCTTTCGCTAACCTTATGTTTGAGACAGATGGAATGACCTATAATTCTATCACATGATCTGATAACACTTCGCTAAAGACAAATTCAACTTCATTTCTTTTTGAGATGAAGTGGAAATTGTATAAGGCAAAAACAATGGTGAGATTGTACTGAAATAAAGTAATTATTCTTCTAATTCAAATTCTTCAACATTAGGTAAATTATCTTGAAATACAAAAATTTTGTCCTAGTACTCTCATATCTGATGAATCAGATAGTACGTTAGATCATTATAAATGTATGACTTTGTAATTGTTGGCTTTTTAATATCCATTTTCTCTACCACTCCCCATCAGAATTTAATGGATAGATTTCTCTTCCATATCCATATTTTTACCTATGTTTTTTTAAGTGTAAACCATGTGATTAGTTAATTTGGGTAACTATTACATTTTATAATTTATTTTTTAATGTTCAGTTTTGGTATTACTTTTTACGATGTGGGTTACTAGGAAAGAATCTTTCAAGTAGTAAACCATTTATAACCCCGACGAATTTCAAGGGCCAAATTCATTTTTAGGGGGGTAGAATGTGACACCCCGAGATTTTATGATAAGTATTATTTTTAATTTGTTTGATCTCATGTGTTTTATGCTACACCATTATTATCTTGTGCTATACACAACACCATATTAGCTTTCATTATATGCAACACTATTCATAGATTGTGTTACACACAATTTCAAGTTCATTTGATAATAGTCATTCTACGCAACATTGAGTGTATATATATATATATTCAATGTATAAATGAAAAATGGTAGGATCCTGTTATAATGAAACAAAAAGGAGTCTTTCACAACATGCAACCCTGACTTTTCTTGCATTAAACGCAATCGCGACCTTCCTCGATAGAGTGTGTAGTACGTAATACCGGGTTTCACTAAACAATGATATATTATTATAAAATTATAAACTAGCCGTTATGAATCGTATTAACTGAATTTTGAATTTTATAACAATATAATTAATCATACTGATTTTATAGAATGAGGTATGAAAACAAAATCAGTTTTTTTGGAAAAAAGAGGTACTTTTCTAAAAATGCAGTTTTACCACCTTTTGATGGCGCAATGATTTTAAATCTAGGTTTTTACATGTTCATAAGTTAAAAAATACAAAATAAAATTATTATTTGGAATCATGATATACAAATTTACATTGGATAAAGTTTTCATATTATTCTGGTAACTTTTATATTTTGATGAATAGTAAAAACATGCTATATTTTAATTAAAAACAACTTTTTTCATCACAATACTTTTTATGATTAAATTGTAATATTGAATGGTTTTAAAGTATAAATAGAATATATTCTTAAAATTTAATATAATTTATGTCATTTGAATCAATTTTACATTGAATTCATAGGTAAAAACATTTCAATCTTTGGCAATGTTTTAACTTTTAAAACCCGTTTGCTTAACAACGGGATTAATTTTAAATTAATTACTGCAACTTCTGTGTTTCGAATTTTGAAAAATGTATTCCATATTTGGAATTAGTGGATCCAAATTATGTTAATGGGTTACTTTTTTTATATTATGAATAGTACCTACGGTAATTTTTTTTTACTACGGTTAAAGGTAAATAGGGTAATTCAAGGTCAAAAGAATATTATAATAATTCAAAATGACCTTGACACTTGTCCTAACCTTATTTTATGAGTAATGGCTGACCATGGTCATCCTTGTGTCTATTTTGGGACCCCATGGAGCCACCTATGAAAAAAAATGACACATTAGATTAATTAATTTAATGTAAAGACAAAATTGGCATTAAAAAAAATATTTAATAATTAATTTTTATAAGGGGATATACAAATTATCATTTCAACTATAAATATTAATTGGAAATCTAAAAATATTTCCTACATGTTAGTATTTTTATATAAGTTTTAGACATCAAATAAATTAAATTATTTATGACACAATAATGATGCAGTATTTACGTCATTAATAAATGATTTAAATATATAATATTATAATGATTACAATATTATCCAAACCCTATCAAATTCTTATTAGATGATTTTATTTCAAATATGAGTCATCTTATCTTCGACATTAATGTGTTTTGGACCTCTTGAAACCGAATATATGTTTATAATAAAATAATGTTTTCACACTTTCCAAAAGAGCTCCTCCTCTCCATTATAAAAGGAGACCACTTCTATGTAATTCCACACACCTCTCAAGCCATTTGGATCTTCCAAACTCTGCAAAATTAAGCTTCCTACACCCCCCCTCCTCCCCCTAGAAGCCTTACATTAGGCATAAGGCACTTCAAGAAGTCCTTTTGGTTCAAACCAAAGGAAGTTACCCAAATTAAAGGTAATAGTTTCTCTTATGTTGTTTTATATTATTCTACTTCTCCAACCCGTAAACTCTTTTTAATCCTTTATTTTGTAACAACAACAGTATCCTCAATATACTAGTAAGTTTTCATGATATGGATTCAGACTAAACTTACACACACCACCATCTAATGGATGAATAACATAATTTTTTTTGTGGATGGAAAACTAACAGTTCACGAAACGATGATTGTTAAATTTTCTCCTACCACCTCTCATGGTGGCCATTATGATGGAACTGTATTTATATATGATATATATTTTGTTTATGATTTTCTTATTCCTCTTTACTTCCCAATTATATCAAGCCTTTATGGTTTCCACAGTGGGTAAATATGATGATCTCATTTGAGGAAGTGCAGACTACCGCCCCCTCAAAGTGATGTGATTCGTTAATGCCTCTTGTGGGACGTATAAAGGATGGAGTCAATGATATTATATATTATATTACACTGTAATTATTATATAACTATTCAATTAAAATAATAAATATAAATGAAAGTAGCGTTCATGCGTACGTACGGCTTACCGTCTCCATGAACGGTGCATTTCATTTCTTACCTCCATATATTATGTACTATTACAAATACATGTATATGATTGATATATAATGAATATATATGATATATAAATCATTATTTACATTCTGGAAGTAATTAAATCATGATATAAGTAATAATAACATCAAGAACAACAAGTCCAAACACGTACGATAAATAAGATGATTTTACGCAAAACGTTGCTTAATATGGGATTTACAAAAGAACGGGTAATATAAGGTCATAATTAAACCATATATGATATCATAACAAGTAATATGATTCTTTAATAAGTCAATGACATTATTTTAATCATTATACAGGAGGTTCGGATACGTACGAAGCATATCGGACCTAAGGTAAGGGATAACTATTCCAATCTCATTCTTATCCGAGATTGTTTATTCTTAAGTATTTACTAGGGTTATTGTTATAATCCATGTCCATGTTTCCTAAAAATGTTTTCATGTATGTTTAAATTCATTTTTAACCATTTTTTACTTTTACTATATCGTATGTAAGGAATATTTCTTCTTTTTTACCATACGAGGTACTTTTTGACTTTTTCGACAAAAGTACGAGGAGAATGTTATTTTTATCTTATATGGCATGAACATAGTTTTACGGTTTCATAACGCCTCATTTTCATGAATCTTCTTATCCAATATTGGATTATTATATTCAAGAAACCCTTTTCTTTTAAAAAAGCATGAAATTTTGTGAAAAGAAAATTATTCTAAAGAAGAAAGGATATTTTCCTCAAGAATTCATTTCAAGTGTTATATCAAAACCGTTTTCCATCTAAGATGACATTATTTAATATGTGTATGTTTCAAGTATAATTTAAATATGATTTACATGGTTTCACTTTTATTATTATGAAATGATATCCATTTCTTTTATATGGATTGTGTGACGATGGGTTGATGTTTATGAAATCCATTTTATTCCTTGGGTTATTATAAAGGATGTATGTTTATTTTGTGGCACATGTAAGAATGATTTCATTATGAGATGGGTGGGACCTATATCACCCTCTAATAAATTGGGTAAAGATTTATATCTCATGAGATAGACATGGCTGGAATGAAAAGTAAATACGGTTCAGTAATACAGGGCTGGAACGGCAAGTAAACCCAGTTCAATAAGGGACTTTTTCCACTAAGATGGTCTTGGTAGCAATGACTTGGCTACAATGGAAATAATATCATGTGCATAATTTTTTTCAACAATTACATGTTTTATTCCCAGGATATTTTATCATGATTAATGTTTCTTTATTATTTGTGTCGTATATACTTCCATGTTTTATATCAGTGCTCAATATTTTAATGTTTAAACATTATGTTCATTTTTTTAAGTTCAAATATATATGATTTGTTTTATTTTATCCATGCTTACCCTTACTGAGCATTTGACCTCACTATTTATATGTTTTCTTTTCCCCAGGATATAAATAAAGGTTTTAGGTAAGAAAACAAAAGGGGAATATCTTTATTAGAGATTTTGAAGATCATTCACCAAGATTAGAAGATTATTTTTTTGAGTTTCCAAAGACACTAAACTATTACGACCCTTGTGTGTCTGTTTTTTCTATGTATTAAGTATTTCTCAAAAGTAATGTAATGTCCATGTACGTCATGATTTGAGCCTCTACATCTATAGGGAGCTTGGGACACCTATACGGGCAGGAGATAGTTCGACTCCATGTGGTCCAATCAACGATACTCTCAAATCGTGGCATGATCCTTACATCGCAGTTGTGAAAGGGATTTCAAACGTTTGGTAGGGGTGTAAATATATCTATGAGGTATATAGAACCATTTCATATCCGGAGTATAGTTTTCAAGGTGGTGTTCCACCTAGCTCTCCCCGCACAGATGCACCGGGTACATAATGTCTTCCACGTATCACAACTGAGGTGGTACATGCAATATACATTGCACACAGTCAACTGTGGAAGGTTGGATATTGATGATGGAGTGACACATTCAGAGTTTTTCATCGAGATTGAGGATTGAAAGGAGAATAACCTTTGCATATGGTTGATTCATTAGGTGTGTGTTCGGTTGCAGCATGGGAATCTCCAAAAGAGCACGTTGGTGTAGAAGGATCAGTTCTGTAAACAGTGCTCTCATTTGTTTGATTAACTATTGTTTTGGATTATGAGGATGAAAATCCCTAAGGGTGAGGGGAAATGTAATGTCCTATAATTCCATGTAATTTTTATGAAAGAAATGATGGGATTTTTTCAAGACAAGGTGCTCAGAAATAACATTGTTTTAAGGCCCGATGAACCCTGAATAAGTGTTTGAACATTTTTTAATGTTTATTCAAAACATCACACGTGATTGGTTTTGGAAACATCTAAATAGCTTCTCATATTAAAAATATGAGTATACCATCACGTCCGGAACGAAGATGTAACCTATGAATTAAATTCACCCAGACTGGCACAGGATGAGGGAAAATTAGTTTCTACACTTTTTTAAGAAAATTATTAAAATAATTTCATAAGAAAAAACAAAATAAACATAAAAGTTTATTTTATTTTGAATTTTTAATTCATTCCAACATAATGGAATTAGAACCCAAGCTTAACCGAAACACTATTTCACATATGATACACTATAATTATGTTGCAATGCAATTAAAAACTCTAAAACGTTTTTATACCATTAACAGTTTGACTGAAGCCAGATCATTAGTATGTTAGAGAATTTTTTTGAACCCTTGGAGGTTTTTAATTAAAGGGAAATGATAGATAAAAGGATTTCAATGACAGATTATGGAGTAAAAATGTAGAGGAGTGATCCCAAACAAAAAATGAT
Source organism: Viscum album (assembly GCA_963277665.1). Classification (NCBI taxonomy): domain Eukaryota; kingdom Viridiplantae; phylum Streptophyta; class Magnoliopsida; order Santalales; family Viscaceae; genus Viscum; species Viscum album. The sequence continues at coordinate 878,181,323 of OY728129.1, read as the reverse complement.
CTGACATTGAAGTGGGTTTTTTTTCTCGATGAAATTGTTTCCCTATTCTTTCATTATAAACAACGAATGTCGATCAACCAACTAATAGACTGATCAATGGATGGTTTGTTCTTGCGCAGGGGATTTGTTTATCTCGGGCTCGAAGGGATAGAAATATAGTATTACTCATCTCCTTTTTTATTCTAATTCGGAGGAATCGGGATGACAAGAACAAGGCTGGATCCTTCCATTGTGGCGTCTTGTGTTCTTCATGACCAAACCCCCAGATCAACAATAAGGCTACTTTGAAACCATAGTTGGGAAAACGACGACCCGATGACCATGAAAGTGATTATAGATCATATAACGGACCACCATAACAAGTTTTGTGGCCCATAGAAGGACCTACTAGTGCGTCAGCGTTGGCAGTGGTCGCATTTGGTAGGCAGCACACACCAGAGGAGCGCCGCAGTGGTGGAGTTCCCAGCGAGATCGGCATTGGGGTGATAGAAGAGGGTCACCGGAAAAAGTTGGGGTGGGGTCTTTGGTGGACAAGACATCGAGATACATTATGGGGGACCACGATAGGAGTGACACACGGTGTACTCTCCGCATTGACTAGTAGAGAATACGGAAACCTCCGCCGCATCCAGGCAAGGAAAGATAGCCTGTTGACTATAGGTCGTGTTGGAGAAGGAAGACTTGGTCAGACCCACATCCCAGCTATCCAGACCTACAGACCAGGGAGCCAGACCTGTGGCCCAATCATATTCAGCTAAGCCCAGTTGATTAGGTCAGATTCGGGTTGGGTTGGACCCAGACCCAATCATCACATTCTTACTAAAACATCTATAACAAAAAAACTATGCATCTAATTGATGATTTGTTTATAGCATTGGGATACTCATGATGAGATGATCCTTTTTTACATAATCATAGTGTTATTTTGTGGATGTTGGTTTATGACAAATGGATTGAGGAGTATTTTCTCACGAAATCAAGCGTGCTATAAGCAACAATCATCAGGTTGTTTGTGATGAGAAGGAAGTGATGAGAAGTAGGTGAGTGTGCCTTAGTGACCCGACAGACAAGAAGTAATTGAGAAGACGTTAGTGGCATTGGAAAAGAGAATTTGGTTAAATGACCTAAGTGGATTGGGAGGCAACTAGTAGCTAAGTGGACTTCAGTGGCCCGATAGACAAGCGGTAGACGAGCGGACCTCAGTGGCCTTGTAGCTGAGTGGAACTCAGTGGCCTCGTAGCTGAGTGGACCTCAGTGGCCCGATAGACAAATAGACCTCAGTGACTCATCAGGGATGAGTCCCTCAACAGTACAAGATGTTCAGATTTATGTCAAATAATATTACTTTCTATATATTAGTTTATTGTAGTGTGAGTAGTCAACTACTTCCTGTGTGATTTTCTTTTATGGTATTTTATTTGTGGCTTGGGGCCCCTAATGAGTATTATGTTACCCACCCCTACACGGGCTCCACTCGCACGTGTTGTGTCTTCTGCATACAACTAGCATCTTGATGGATAATGTGGTGGCCCTGGTCCAAGTGACGCCTAGTGGGGTTAGAATGGTGAGTCATACTCCTACAACGTCTGACATCTACACTTCACCTACCCTTCAAGTAGTTTTTTTTGTAGACAGATTCTCAAATATAGTGTACTCCCTTGTTTACAGCTTTTCTATTTCTGGGTTTGTATTCTGGCCCATTTTTACTTACAGCTTATACTTTTACTCTCAGTGGTTTTCCTTGTGTCATGCTTGTTTATTTTTTAGCATTGTGGGTTCGGAAGTGTGTTGGTGAGCATTCATATAGGTTCTAAGGGAAATGCCTCCCACCTAGGAGATAATGCCTTAGGCCCTAGTCTCCAGCCCCACGCCATCAGGTGATGGGCTTTGTTTAGTCATGGTACGGGCCCTGGGGGACGGTTCATGACATGGTTAGAAATTTTTCATAATTTCACATTGTTCATGGTTTAATAATAAGTAAAGTACTATTAGTTTTTTTATAATACTGTATATTTATTAAATCTATCCATATTACCAATAGTGAAAAGAATAAATAAAAACTGATTCAAAACACATCGTAGATGTTGTTTTCCACATGTATGTATAAGTGACGTTATTATAATCAATTAGATGTAAAGGTAAAAATAAATATAATAAATTATATTTAAAGAATCATAATTAGGTTATAAATATAATTTATATCCAAAACATTATCCAATATAACTATCCAATATAGAATTTGATGAGAAATATAATATATCACTTTATGGACATGGTAGTTCGTATATACAAATCATCATTATTTTTATTTTCCATTACATAATAAAGATTTCAAAATTTTAATTACCATTGAAAAAAATTAGTATACTAAATAAAGATTAATTGTAATTTTACATTGGTTATATAATATATGAATCATATAGAAAGTGAAATATATATAAAAGTATTCTTTTTAAATGATTAAAGTCACATTTAGATCTATTTGTAAGGACCCTTGTGCCAATCAATTAAGATGAAAAGAACCCCAAAAATGTGGATAGGGAAGATTAGATGAGATTTTTGTAAATTTTTAATCAGATACATAGATTATTATGGTTTGAATAATATATGATAGTGCGTTCTAATTTATTAATGTGTGGAGTAGAAGACATGTAATTAATTAGTAAATTAAAATAATGAAATAATTTTCAGGGTTATGTGGATCAAAATTGGGAAAATTTAAAAGATTAGATGAGATAAGGTGAAAATAAACGAATCAAAAGGGGTGTACACATGTTCCATGGATACATAAACAATTATATATTAACCTTTTTTCATCATTATCCCTTGTAATCCAATTAATTATAATGAATTTTTACCATGATTACCCTTCATTATGACATAGAATGAAATTGGACTATTTACCAAATTTTTACAAGATGATATAAAATATTCTACCAATTTTATCTGATTCAATTATTATGAATGTTATATGTTATATTGAAAATTAACATGTTAACATAAAATGAAAACAATTTTTAGAAAAAATAATTATTAAGTAGAATTGAATTTATTCTATTACAATATCGACTAAAAACACATAGATGAATGTTAATATAAATTTTTTAATAATTTATGAACTCATTTGTTTAATTTCGTTCATCATTACCAATTAATTCATTGAATTGTGATTAGATACATTTCTCATATGAAAAATATTTTTCTTAAAAAATATCACCATTTACCATCCAATACATTTTTCCTAATTTGAAAACAATTTATAATAAATATATAAATGATTATCAGGTTTTAAAAATTAAATACAAATACATTTTATCGATTTGAAAATTTATTTTTGATTTTGTCAAATAATATATAAAAAATAAAATACAAACAAAAAAATATATTTTAACATTAAATTAGAATATTTTTAAGAATTAAAATTGTGCAATTATTTCATAGGAATTAATCACTACTTCTTTATTGATGAAAATTTTCTCACACCATTTTCTACACTAGTTACTCAAGTTCATACACACCTATACAATAGCTATATAATAATAGTCGCATTTAATAAAACTATATCCATAGTATACAGTTGTTCATTTAATCTTAGTGTAGGATGTAATGAAAAGTATCCAACTCGTCAAATTTAATTAAAGGTAAATATATCACCCAATAATGTTGTGTTACATTACACTCAATTATAGTAAATTTAAACTTGAAATTTCATTTTGGGGATGAATAAAAATTAGGATTATTTATATTCATATTCTAGTTAACATTCTATATAGCGTCATAAAATTTATTTTCCCACCAAAACAATTGACCATGTCAGTGGTCTTACACATCAACAAATTATATCTTGGATCCAAAATTGACTCTCATTGTTCCTCATAATAATGATCATTATCCTCTGGTATAACCTATGAGGTATTACATGTGAATGATATATTAAAGGTGATAAATGGAAAAAATCATCGACTTGAAATATATTCAGTTCAATCACCAAACTATATGCTACCATCCTAATACGTTCATAAATATAAAATTAAATAATATATATAGACCTTATGCATCCCTTAATTCCCAATACCATAAAAATAATTCATATAAATATTCACATGAATACCATATCAATGAATTAAATCTATAGATCTCACATACGATTATAAGCATAAATTTTATATCCAAAATAATTTTCCCTATTATATTGAAAAATGGGTCTATCCATATATACCTTTTTATAATCTTTCTTAAGACCCAATAGGTTTATTTATCATACCCAATCCCAGAAAATTATAGTATTGTACATTCATCCATATGGTCTTTTATATAGAGCTATATGAATGTTCGAGTGAAATATATTGTTGTAATAAAATTCAACTAGAGGAAGGTAATGATCCCAAACAATATTACAAAAATTGTAATTTTATAAAAACATATTTTATATGATTTTATAATTCCTATCATAATAACCACAAGTTGTAGGATGATATATAGTGTTATAGTTCAGCTCTGAATTCATTTCTTTCTAAATAATTTTCGGTATCTTTGATGTAAACCTCATATCTTGATCAGATGTAATTTAAATTGTACCAAATGTAACCTTAACAATTTTTGGGGTATATTTAGGTATAAAGATCAACAAGTAAATTAACTCCATTAAAAATTAAACATGAAAAATTCATAATAATATTGACTATAACCCTAATATCATTATGAACTTTAGATTTTTTTATATGTCTAATGAATAAATAAATGGTGTAGGTATCACGTTTACATTCTGGTATGGGTAATGGTTGTAAAATAAATATTTAAATTTTAAACACATATTTCACTTTATTATATATAATGAACCAATTTAGAAATTATAAATTATACCTTTTTAGGTTGTTTCACCTAAAATAATCACTCATGTATCCCTATAACAATCATGAGTGTAATTAAGATCATTCCTCAACTATTTATATAGTTCCACATCCTCCTTATGCACCTATTTAATTATCACGGGGATAGAATATTATAAATTTATATGAGAAAGATAAGAAATATCTTCTTTCCTCATGATTTCAATATACATTATCCAGTAATCTATATGTTTCAATCTCTTTAAATAATAATCATATAAAATTCATCATGTTTAAAACCAAATTTTTCATCGCATTTGTGGGTTTTTTTTAAAATTAATTTTGAAAATTATTCCAATTTAATTGATATAATGGATTTTTTATTTTTAATGAAATGATAATCATTAGATAATATATTAATTTCTGTTTATTATTCATAAAAAATTATCATGGTTAAAAATGACTTATGGCGGTATGGGTAAAATTATAAAAATGGTTAATGTAAAAAGCTAAAAGAAAAAAAATCATAAAAAATACAACATAAAATGGGTGGTTGATGTGTTTATTGATCATAAATATCTTTTACAGCATTAATTATTAGTGAAATTAATTTTAATGAATACCACCTAAATGTGGTTGGAATTAAATAAAAAATAATTATTATTTAATCACAAAAAACCTCCCCTCCTCAAGTATAAATACTACTTCATACCACCCCATTTATCCTCACCTGTCATGAAGCACATAAAATTTATAAAAAAAACCCCTCTTATACTCAGTCTCCCCATGTCCATGTGCTACTGTTCTCACCCAATGACCAATTCCATTTTCATTATGGGATCTTTCTACGAGGTTATATTCAAGAAGTATCTTTATCAAACGACTTCTATTAATTACAATTCTTCTTTTATATTATACTAAACTCATTCATTCAACAAAACATAATAACACCGGTATCCAATATATACTGAAATTTTAAATTTCTAATGGAATATCTTAAATCCAATAAATTTCTTGCATCCTTATACTCAAAGAAATGAAACAACTGTTTAAATTTTTTCATTTAACTGTCTCCTAGAATACTGACTATTCTGATTATGTTAACACTATAATGGTCAGTCATAGAAACTTTATTATGGTTGAAAAATATTTTAATATTTATATTATATATTATGTTATTTTTTGGATCTAATATGGGAATAATATTAAATTAAACTAAACAATTTCATTATGGCTGAAAGAAAACATCCAAAAAAACTAATTATTTATCATTAACATTTTATCAAATGAATCATCCTCATGTTAGAAAAATATATATATGGGACCAGTTAATCTTATGTAATTTCATTATTAGGATTTCATTCCATGTCTACAGTATTATTACCATTTGACAGGAATATCCATAATTATACTCAAGTTAACCAACCCTAAAACAACAAAATAAATGCTCCCAAAAAATGAAATTGGACATTATAACTCATACAAATATCCATAAGAGAAACATAAAAAATTATAATAAATAAAAGATATGTGGAATAGATTTTTATATACATAATTAATGATTATAATTTTATTATCCATGTTATTAAGAGCATGTTCAGAACACATTCAAACACAGGGTTAGGGACCATTTAACTAAAAAATGCATTTAAAATTTTTTAAATATTTATTTTATTATTTTTTATCATTAAAGTAATACTATATAGAATAATTTATACAAATTTATTTACATTTTATTGTACTATTATATAAGGAATGTCAATAATTTCCAAAAAATTAAAAAATTGATCTTTTTAAGATTTTATATAAGGGACTTTCATTAAAAAAATATTCTTTAAATTTTTTTATTTTGAAAATTAACCAAGAATTATTTTTAAATTATATTCAATGAGTTTATTTTCTTGGAGAATTGATTCATTAATGAATTAAATATTCCATTACAAGTTAATAATTTTTTTCAAAAAATATTTTTTAAAATATATTAGCACAGTTTTTTAAAAAAAATATATTTTTTCAAAATAGAGATGTTATTTTCCTCAGGAATGTTTTTAATTATTTTTTGTTCTTAAAAAACCATCATTACTTTATTGTAGTTATTTTCACAAAAATAGAGGTTTTAATAGAAAAATGTATTTCTTATTATAAATAATTTTACATGTAATCATTAAAGAGTATTTCAAAAAAATTGATTAAAAGGTGTAAGCATATTGTTTTTTATTCATGACATGGTACTTGATAATTATATTAAATTGGTGATCCTAATATATATTATACTAATATCCCCTTTATAACTCACATTTTATCTTGTTATATCATATATTAAGGGATGATCCCCATTATAGCTCATAGGTGAGGCCGGTATAGCTTATACAAAGGGCTAATCCCTGATATAACTCACGAGTGAGTTTGATATAGCTTATATGAAAGGTGTTCACTATTTTAGATCTCAAATAAATTAGTTATTCCTTATATTGTATACCTAATATATGTTTATTCTTATTTAATGGTTTTATAAGCGTTTTATGAATATGATTCTCAAAGTTACTAAAAAAATTTATTTAATTACTTTCCATTGGTTTTATAAGTTTTATTAAAGATTTTTAATTTTCTTTTCATGTGAACTATTTTTATTTTATACAAACAATGATCATTAAAGTTAAAGGAAAATATTATATGAGTTTTTTACACATGACTAATGGTGTTATTTCCTTTTTAACTTACTGAGAATTTTGTTCTCAATCCTTGTCTTTAAGCAGAAATTTCAAAATATTCTTGTAAGATTATGGATGATTTTGATTTCAAGATAAAAATTAAAAAGATTTTTCATGAAGAGAAACCATGTTTTAATTTAACATAGTTTTCATTTCTGGAAAAAAATAGATACTAAGTATGAGTTACCACCTGTAATGTTTTGGTTTAAATTAAAATAATCTTTCAAAATTTTCTAATACTCTAATCTAAAAAGATCTAAATAAATTTATGAAATTTATTTCTACTCAAATAACACTGGAATATATAATGATTTAGGTAGGTTAGTTATATTTAGTATCCAAAATATGTTTATAAAACATTTGAGATCAATACTTTTTCTTATGAGGTTTTCATAAGAGTTATAGATATCATCATCAATGTATCAGTTTATATATCATTATATGTTCAGTGTCTTAGAAACCCATTTTAATGTTTATATAGATGGATTTATACTGGATTAATGATATTTTTGTATATTGGATATATAATGTTAATCTATTTTGGATTAAAGGATTTGGAGGTTAAATTATTATAGTGTTTATAAGGGTATTATCATTAAAGGGGCCATTTTCATTTCCTTAGATGTAATAATTCATTTCATGTTTTAAATATGTTATATAGATTAATTATCATTTATCAATATATAACGGTAGAGATATTTCATGAACTTATTATCCAATTTGGATATATCGACTTCTATTATTATTAAAAAAGCATGTTCAAATGATTCAGACAGTATTATGAGTATTTAAATCACCTTCCTGAAACTATTTTACTTTTCTAACACCTTTTATTTTCTAGAATAATATTATGATTTTTAGAATATTTTTTATTTTTTTCAAAATATCTACATTAGAAACTCTCTCTAAAAGGTAAATTCTACAAAGGACAAGACCATTTACTTTCTAGATGTTAATGATAATGATGATATCAATGAAATATAAAATTTTAGATTAAATGTATGAATTATTTTATTATGTTCAAATTATGTATTATTTTTTTGTTTGATAATAATGATTCATAAGTATAGAAATCTTATTTTTGATTATATTAATTATGTATTAAGGAATATTACATCAAAGCATGGTTAATGGTATAAGAGAGATGTTGAATGAAGGATTTGTTTGTGTATTGAGTTTTAAAGTACATGATAAAGTGGTATTTTATAAATATTATGAGAATCATAGAAGAACTAATGATTTTTATATAGTAGGTTTTTTTATAAATTTATAAAAAATGAGTTAGATGGAATCGATAACATTGGGAATTGGTGAAATGGTGATAATTTTTGAGAGTTGTTTATGTTTTAGGTACACATAACCGATAAATTTATAATATGAAAAATCTTATTTGTGGAATGATGACATTACTGTTAGTGGAAATAAGTTTAAATGTAATGACACAAACATTTTAAATTATATTTTTTTCCTTAATAAATTTTTTTAAATGTTATATAAATTTATTCACTTACAAAAATAAGGAAGGCCTATAAAATTTAATCTTATTAACAATGTTCATTACATTAGTGAGTTATTAAACCAATTAAAATGATGAACATTACAACTGCACATAAATATAAAATAGAAAATGTAAAAGGGGGAAATAAGGATTTCCCTAATCTACTAGAATCATCATCCTAACTACAAATTTTAAAGAAATAAAAAAAATTAATTTATCAAATAGAAATTGAACGAAATGAAAATATAACCTTAGGGATAAATTGTGGTGAATTATAAGTGAATGGATGATTTGGTTTTTGTAGGAAATAAAGGGAAATATAACTGGTTGGATTCAACCATTATATGACCATTGTTCAAATATGACTGTAGTTCAATATAAAAATTTGTAAATTTAACCATTGGAAACTATACACGTGGTTAATAGTATTTCTATTTTAGTTAGTGTTAATAAGTAGTAATTACAATGATTAAGTAATATAGAAATGAGAACTGATGGCCCCAACCAGTGGAGTCATGATGTTTGATGCCCATTTGTCACAACATAAGAGGGTGGTATCATTAATGGGGTACAACATAGAACAAGCCGATGCTTTGATTCAAAAAGTGAATCTTAAACATAATCTCATAAGGGACATGTTTGGGTTTATGGTGATTACAACTCGATCGATGTTCACCGAGCCACCCTAAAAAACTACCACCATCACACACATTACCTTTAGGGAATATGTTTGTGTAATAAGGGCTTATGTGTGCTGATTTTAGTTATATAAAATGAAAATTCCTTCGTATAAAAAAAAATTTCTTCAATCAATTCATCTTAAGAAAAGATTTTCTTAAAAAACTATATTTTTAATTGACATGAATTTAATTATTTTATACTCAGATGAGAATAAAATATCATTGCATTTTTCTAGGAAATATTTAAAATTTTATAATAAAATAATTTATCCTTAATAATATTTTTTAATAAATTATTCTTTTAAAACAATCTCACATAAATAAAAATGATAAAATGATAACGGCGTACGAAATTTTCTATATGTGTCAAAATATTTACTCTACCTTAAAACTATAATTTTTAATTAAACAAGGATATATATATATGTATAAGTAAAAAATCTCAATTTTATTGAATTACTATAGAATAATATACCTTATATTTTAACTATCACTTTCATGTCTGGTTGTGATATATTTTTTATAACATTATATAATACATTATTTTTTTCATGAATAGTAAAAATATAGTTTTGGGTTTTTTATATATTTTATTAATTCATATTTACATCATAATGATTTAATGTGAAATTAATAAAATCTAAATCCTATAAAGTTTTTTTTTATTAATATTAATTATTTGAATGTATTTAATTAACCACTAAACTATAGGATTCTTTCTGAAGAGTAAAAACGAAAATTTGTTTTTTAATGACATTACTTTGTGGAATCATTACTTTTCCATGCCAAAATAAGTATTTTAAAATGGTGTTCAGTTATAGTGGACTAAAATATCAAAAAAATATCCAAATATCCTAAAATAATGGAAAACCTAGGGGTAATCCAATGGATTTAGATTTAACAAAACCTAGATTTTAGAGACCTATATATAGATATTAAAATAAAATTCCTATATGTTTTTATAAATACCCACCCATTTCAACATTACCCTTAACTACCAATATATTCTAAACTATTTTGATGTTATTAGTACTCCCAAATTTTCCTCAATCCCCCAAGGTTCCAGCCTTATGTTTGTGGAACCACTCTTTATGGTATGGGAAATTCATACTTCTCATTTCTATTCTTGTTGAATTTTCATGTTTTATTTATTATAATTTTAAATCTATGTTAATTTTTTCACAATATATTGTCCCATTATTGTGTTAATAGTCATTTATGAATGAGATACCCTCATCAGCTCTCATTTTACCATTTTTTAAACCATGTTTTATACCTTTTATTCTCCCCAAATTACTTCTATAATTTCTATATATTACATGAGAAAGTATCCTTATATTTTTTATTTGAATACCCAATCCTCTTTTATTTTTAGTGGTTGTTCAATTAGATATATAAGTTAATTTTTTATTTTTGGATTTATATATTTGAAACACACAATTCCATTCATTAGTTAAAAATTACATAATGACCATGTATTTATGATTTTTTATATGCCAAAATTTTTAATAAGAAACTAATTCTTTATACTCCATGGGTTATTAATGAAATAATTTATTACGATATTTTTTGATCTTATAAAATTAATATATATGAAGGGTTCATCCTGATATGTATCTAATGCATTGGGTAAAGAATATAATCCATAGATATGACATGTTTTATGATAACATAGTGAATAATGTTTGTACATTTCATTCATGAAAACATGGATATAATCCACGGTGATATTATTTTTTTCATTTCAATGTTTTATCCATATTTCCATGTTTTTAATCATGTTATTATTATTATTATGATCTTACTTTTTTTAATTCCTTATTTTTAATGACCTGAACTTTTTAAATGATATTATTTTCTGAGAAAATGTGTGTTAGATTGTCCCATACACAACAAAACCATATATCATTAATAATTAAGTGATTATGAATGGAATTACGACAAATAGGATTTTAAATTTTTTTCAAATATGACCATTTTTCAATATGATCATTGAAAATTATTCTCTAGATAATGTTTTTAACTTTATCATTGGTAGAAATTTCAAAGGATAATTAATGAAGAAATGAGAAGCGATGGCCTCAACCAGTAGAGTCATGTCATATAAAGCCAATTTTTTAGAGCTTGTGAGGTTGGTATAATCACTTTGGTTCCCTATAGATAAGGGAAAATACAAGCTTCAACAAGTAATCCTAGAACAAAATCATCTATGATAAAATTTCATGTTTGTGGAAATTACCCCTCATACGATGTTAGATGATACACCCCATGAATCTATCACAATCACACACCTTACCCATAGGTCGTATATAGGTTTTATAAGGTGTTATGTGTTAAAGACCTAGTTATATACAATAGAATTTTATTGTATGAATAAAATTTTAATTCCATCCATTCTGTTTTAAGAATAGTTTTTCTTATCAAAATTGAGATGAAATTTGATAAATTGATTTTTTCGAAAATAAATATAATTTATAAAAAAGATATAAATATTTATAATAAACAAATATGTTATGAATTAAAAAAAATTTAATAGTATTATGAAAACACATTTACTTAAATATAAAAGATAAAAAAAACTTATTTATTTCAAGTGTTCGGAATTTTACAATGCCTTTTCAATCCTCTATAATTTTTAATAAAGATGGATCTTATATGATTTAAAGTTATAATTATCATATATAGAGAATTATAATGATAAAAATCATATCATTTTTTAAATTAGGATGCTAAAATATAATTAGGTGAATTTAAAATAATTTTATAAAATGTATATATTATTTCAGGAATAGTAAAAGTACAACTAGAGTTTTTGACTATGTTTAATGAATTCATAATTATTTGATAATGATATAATAACTAATTAACAACAATACATGACATAAAATATTTTATTTTATTAATATCATTTATTTTAATATATTTAAATCAATTTCACAATTGATAATTTTCCTTCTAAAGACTCAAGTGTAATTTTTAATATTGAAAACAGTAATTGTTTTTTGGAAAATCTAATTTTACATGCCAAAATAAGTAATATAAAATGATTCTAAACAATTTTGGATTAAATTATATTAAATATAACCAATTTGACTGAAACAATGGGAAAATACCATGGGAATTCCCATGGTTTCTCATTTTCCACACCCTAGGTTTCTGAGGCTTATATTTGGAAATTAATAAACAAATCCTCCACTTTTTCAATAAATACCCATCTGTTTATAAATTTATTTTCATTAAAAAAACTCCATGAACAATTATTAGTTTTACTTCCCATGGACTCCTCCCATGGTTTCCTCAAGCCCCAAAGGTCACAGTCTTCATGTTTTCAGAGTAACTCTTCAAGGTAAGGGAATTATCATTAATTTCATTTCAATTCAAGAATAAAAAATTGTATATGTATTATAAATGTTGGCGTTACTCTCTTATGTTACCCATTGGATCATACCATTAATTTTTTAATTAATGGGAGAACCCTGTTCCCTCTAATTTTACCCATTTTGAAGACCATTTTTTATACAAGTTATGTTGTAGAATTCACATCTCAAAATTTCCCTCTTCCCCTCATGAAATTCTCTTTTATTTTATTTGTATGAGTAAAAAATTCTAATTAAATTATAATAGTATTTAAATTTGTTTCATAATGATTTATTTTATTCTAGGATATCCATAAAAGAAACAATCAATTATATTCCATGGCCTACAAATGAAAAAATGGCCATGATTTTAAGCACTATTCAAACTCAATGATCATAATATGAAACCTACTTATTTTATTCTCCAATGGTTATTTATAAAATGTTTGATTATGATATATTTGAATCACATGAAATTAATTAATATTAACTTTATACCCATATAGTTCTCTAGTGCATTGGGTAATGAATTTAACTTCTAAAGATGACCTGTTTTATGATACCTTAGTGAATAACCACGGTAAATGTTTTGACTCCTTGGTGATAAAACATGGTGGTATTATTATGAATGTTTCATATAATTTTTGTAGCCAAATTTACATGTAATTAATTATGTAATTTTTATGATATTTTTAATGTTCCCTTTATCATTACATAATGACATTCCTCACATTTTTATTGATATTCCTCAAGATCATATATAAATTGTTTCCCTAGTATTCCCATAATGGGACTTATTCTCACACTTTCCCAGAAATTATGTAACCTAGTTATGATATTCCTAAAATGTACATAGAAAAAACATATAATTAAGCCTTTCAAGTAGATTAAAATAATATTTTTCTGTTTTCAGGTCTTATGTACCTTATTTAAAATAAACTAAATTTTAAAAGATCCTCTATTTGAACCATTTAATGAAATGTTGTGTAATGAAATGGTGGGATTTCATAGTTGGTATCAAACAATGTTTTTCTTATTTGTGGAAATTAGAATTTTAAAACATTATTAGGAACCCAAGGGACAAGTTAAAACATAGGAAAACATCCAATTATTTTTTTAAAGAATTAAGTAAGTTGTTTCTAAGAAAATAAATCCATTTTTGGATAAAAAAAATATGATGTGGTTATGGAACATATGTATCTATGGGTAAAATCTGAAAACACTTCATTGAGACAAACTCAAATGGGAACTACTTCAAGATAAAGGGAATTTCTACACTCATGGTTTTACAATTCTATAGGATATGTTCATTTAATCAGATGTTTTTTATTAACCATTAAGAAAGATTAATATAAATTTATGTGTTGTTAAATAATTAAATTTTTTAGCATTATTTTTTATGACATATATCTTCCTTTATAATTATATTTTTTTTAATAGAAACCCATTTCTCAATAAGGTTTTCTTATTTTAATAAATAGTGGGAAATATGAAGAATTACATAAATGGTGAGAGAAACTGATGATATACTAACAGCCCTTCAATGGATGATGATAGAGATAATATTTTAATCATTTTATATATGTGATCAAATGATCTAATCACTAAAAAATTTCTAATTTTTTTATTTACATAAATTTTGTATTTATAGGTTGTTTTGAGCTTAAATTGGAAAAATTATAAATTTGGATATATAGACATATTTTAATAGCTTTGTTAAATTGTACATATCTTTTAAAATATAAATCCAATTGATGTGATTATTTTTTTATTGTATCACAATATTAATTTTCTTCATCTTTGTCTCCAATACCAAGATTTAATTTGGTTGTCCATGGGTCATAAAAATTCACTCAACTTAGAAACTTTTTGGGGATGACTACATGGACCCCACCTAAATGAATTGATCATTAATCAGTCAAAAACACATACCATTGGGGTTATTCTAATTGTACTGGAAATAAAATTAAATTGGGCGTTCATCTGTTGAAGATTATGATGATTTTACTTCATTAAGGAGGCCTATGGATGCTCACAGTTTGGGGAAGAAAAAGGAAATATTCATCCAAAATAAAATCTCATATTTAATTAACCATATATCATACTTCATTTGGAAGATCAATCATAAATTTTGGAATGAAACGTAAAAGATATTTTGGAATATCATTCATGAAGACACTATGCAAAAATTTATCGATTCATTTTCCCTACCACGATCAATCATTCGATGGACAGAATCATTAGGAAATCATAAAGATAGATTTTGAAGATCATAAATTTGATTACCTAAGGATGTAACCCCTGTGGCCTATATAAAGAAGAGTTCACCAATTATTTATGGGGAAGAACACCACACTCAGATACATGAGGAAGCCAAGGGACACTTGGGGACCATCCCCTTTAGTATCATTTTATTTCTTTCTTTTATATTATTTACTTTAAAATGTCTCTCCTCTTCGGCATCAACTCACTAGCCCCATACATAGAGGTTTAGTTTCATTGGAGTGATTGGGAAGAATATAGGATGGACCTATGTGTGTTCTTTGTTTCTTGTTCTTGAAATGAATCAAATTCATTATTCTTTCTTATTCTGGTTTATATTCTTAATACAGTTTAAAATCCCGAATGTGGTTCTATTAGGTTTTGATTCTTTAATTGTAAATTGAATTGTTTAATGATTATATCTCTCTCCACCCAACTATTATCTATATATGGTGGAACAAGATTAGCGTTGGGTGCTGAGTGCTCAATGGTAGTCAAGCACGTTTGTAGGATTGTTTGTCGGAACACTGGTTTATTAGAGAAAAACAATTCTAGGTCAGGGATTGCTCAAATTAATCAAGAAACCTTCTTAAACCTGAAACACATTAGAAGGATGATAGGCCTATCTAAGTTTTTCAGTTGGAAAATTCTCATCACATCTATCTGACCAAGGGAGAGAGAGGACTCGGCAAATGAATCTCTCTCTTACCAGTTAAAGGAAGAAAAAGGGGCCAAATTTGGAAACCATGATGGCACAATACTATGTCTAGCAGAACCCAATATGATAACTATCATTATAATTTGTTAACACAAATCAATTCAATCTATTTTATTTCTCACACATTAATTCAAATTAATTAAAACCAATCCTTTCCAGAAAACCTACAAAAAGAGACAGCCTTTTTTTTGTGCACTCCTCTTCGAGATACTACCTAAGATCAACTCTTTTTCTATACTTGTTTAATTAAAATGCAGTTTTACAAAACCCCAGGATAGTTGTGTGTAAAACATGGCACTGTTTCTGGGGAGTTAGTTCTACAATCTAATTATAAATATTTGACATTTTTTAAAATAAAGAAAATAAAAAACATTGTAATGGTGTTTTAAAATGATTATTTCCCTAATTCATGGAACAATTACTCACAGATTAAAGAACCAATTATTGTCTCACCCTTTTCCATTGGTTATTGGGTTTCATTTCCTATTAGACATGTTAGGTTATTTTGGAAGTCAAATAATGAGGGACAAACATTTAATGAATTCATAGTTGGCCTAAGGGAGGACATGATCAAATAAATTTTTGAAGTGATGGATCAATAGCTAACTGTGTTCTTCCATTACATTTTAGAGTTTTATGTAGTTTAAAAGGTCCAAGAATATCCATCCATATACATCACTAATTTTTATAAGGTGATCCATTAAATGGAGGAGACCGACTACATGTATCTATCTGAAACTACTCAACTCCAATAGGTGATTTACACTAAAGATGATATTGATTATGAAAAATCATAGGGATAAGATCTTTTCTTTAACTAGTTATATTATAATTTTTTTAAAAATAAATTGTGTATCACCTCCCTTTGCTTGAAATTTTTAGATTTAGCTATATTTTTGTTTCCCTTGGAGGATGATTATAAAAAATAAGATGAACCGAACGAAGAACAACTAGAGCTCCCTAGACATATTGATCATTTTTTAGAGGGAGATCAAGAGAAGATCAAAGTTGATTTTCATGAGGAAATAGAGACACAAGCTGCATACATTGAAAGGGATGAATTTTATATTGATTCTTGAAGCATTATTTTTTTCAAATAGAATTAATCTCCGACATTCCCTATGATTATTCCATTGATGTAGCTTACTTTGAGAACTCATTGGTGAAAGAAAAATAAATTGGGAAAATGGAAATAAAGAAAGAAGAGGACTCATTCATTATCTAACCTCCATCATGAAAGTTTTATCCGATTCTCGTAGAGGAGGATTTGGTATTCTATATCCAAGGAGTCCTCAACAATAAGTAATAAGTGCATATGGGAGAGAATAATTTTTGTTGGTTCATGAGAAAAAAACATCACCAAGCATCATGTTGAGGATAACCGATTAGAACTATCCATTTAGAGGTTGTGAAAACCCAGGGCCCACATGGAGGATTAAACCAATATTTATCCTTATTTTCTCATTGAAATTAAATTTTCATTTCATTAATAAATTTCTTACAATATTATTTTACTTTATTTTGGTTTTCAAAGAGAAACACTTAGGATTCTAACTCAACGTTACATTGCCAATAATTCAGTTTGTACCACTTATTTACATTTTCATGGATGTCATGAATCATTTTCTAATATTCTTAAATGTTAAATCCATTTTAATTCATTGAGTACACTTCAGAAATTATGTTTGGGTGAGATAATCATTTAGTCTAGGATTTGTTTCTAATAAAGTAGTTGAGCCAACGACATTAAACAAAAATTCTTTTGGGATTCAACCCGCATTTTCCCCCATTGTACACTTGTCCTCTTGGTAATATAACAACATGATTGAACAGACCTCCACTAACAATTATATGTATTATTGTATTTCATGTCCACTAATTAAGATGCTCCATGGATGAAAATTTTCAAGCCAATTAAGAACCCTCAATACAGGCAGAAAATAGGAAAAGAAGATGTTGTGGGATTAAACGTCGTGAATATTATTTACGTGTCATGAATGTGTCATGATAGCACCTAAAAATATAATTTCAAAGCATCCATTTCAATTGGAGTAAGAGTTACATTTCAATATTATCTAAATGTATTCCTTGTATTTTTATTCTATTATTGTGTTAATTATAAAATAAATTCCCATGCTTGAATTCATGTTTTACTTGACTTATCTAGGAGACATGAGTTTCTTAGGTATCTAGTGATGCCATGTTTTAGATTTCAATGTTAATAATATTGAGTGAGTAGAATTAAGAATATGATGATTAAAGTGAGGCATGAATATTGAAATGCGACTCATGATATTAGAGAATTAATTGTTTCATGTAAATGAAATTTCCCTACCATTTTTCATGAATTGAATTTATGAAAGTCATATGAATTAATTTGTTATTATTAATAATTAAATGAGTGATTTTATAATAACATATTTCCATTCTCGATAGTATTTATAGACACAAATCTTGTTATTTTATCTTGAGCATATTTCTTAAGTGATCCTAGGACCTGACACCTTTTAAAACATGTATTAAAACTTTTCAAAACTATGACTGGGAAAAAACACATTTAAAATGACTGAGGAACTACATTGTCTAGCCACATATTTATCGGTGACCCACCCTTACATTTATCCTTCATTATCCCATAGATGTCATGAATTTTCTTATAGGTTTAATCCACATTTCAAGACAATTTTTCCTTACCTACTCACACATTTAGTATTTTTTTCATGGATATTTCAATATAGAGTGTGGGGAAAGGCCTTTATTTGTGTTCATTGGGATTTGTATCAATTTTTGTAGTTTTAGGTGCGCGTAATCATTTTGGTCATTGTATTATTAGAAAATTGGTTACGAGTCCTAATTTGATTGTGTTTCTTTCACTTCATCTGGTACTCCTTAAAAAATAAAAAAAGAATGAGAAAATAAAGATATACTTTTCTAGAGCATTACAAAAAAAATAAAATAATTAAATAATTAAATTAAGTTGTGCATTTAGGGAGATTTATTTTAAAAATAGAGGAGATCATTGATGATATAATTCTTTGCAATCATTTATTGACTCAAATTCCATGTCATAAAATGGGGGTGGTGTTGTGTTTCACATTCTCAAGGGGATTTGAGTGAGGTCAATCTTGTGTTTTCACTCGATTAATCATGCACTCTACTTTAGAGTCAAACCTCATACTTCTAGCCATAAATTATTTCAATTTTTTCTTCATACCATAATCCACAGATTCATTTCAACCCTTATTTCAAGTCCTCGTGATTTTACGTGTTTTTTGTCTTTACAAAGTGGATAAAGTATTTCCTTGACAAGACTATGGTTAAGGAGCATGTTCTCATGATATGAGCATGACTCCACTTTAACTGGATCATGAGTGATGATAGAAAAGATTCAAAAGGTGGGTAGATCATGATTTTTCATGTTTTAGAATAATAAATTGAGAAGCATGATTGAATGAAAGGAGAAGCTCCTTCATTTTTCAAAGGGGAAACGTAAAATTCATGAATTGATTGTATCTTTGAAAAATGTGAAATTTAATTGATATTTTATGCGGAACATGAAAATATTATTTGACATTGAAAATTGACATATTTTATTACATTGGAAATTAAATATTGTTAACAATGGTGCCCTTTGAATTCCATGTTGAGAATTGATGCTTGAGGAAAAGTGTGGTTTATGTGTGGGGTAACTGATCAAGATCATATTTTGGCCATTTTTAAATGTAATTCAATGATTTAATAACTAAAAAATTATCAATTTGTGTTATTTACATCAATTGTGGATTTATAGGTTGTTTTGAGATTAAATGTGAAAACTCCTTAATTTGGAAATATAGATAGATTTTAATATCTTTGTTAATCCACACATATATTTTAAAATATAAATATAATTGATGTGATTAATTTTTTATGGGATTCCTATATTTATTGTCTTCATCATTGTCTTCATGACCAAGATTTAATTCTGTTATCCAAGGGTCATAAAAATTTACACATTTTTGGACAATTATTCAAGATGACTTCATGGACCTCACTTCAATGAATTGATCATAAATAGATGAAAACACATCAAATTAGTGTGATTATAATTGTAATGGAAAGAAAATTAAATGGGAAATTCTTCGATTAAACATTGTGAAGATTTCCATTCATTAAGGCGGCCCATAGATGCTCAAATTTTGGGGGGGGGGGAAGGAAACATTTATCCATAATAAAATATCATCATTAATTGGCCATATATCATTCTACATAGGTAAGATAAATCATAAAATTTGGTATGAAACATAAAAGAGATTTTGGAATATCTTTTAAGAAGACACCATGCAAAAAATTCTGCCTTTAAATTTCCCTACCATGATCAATCATTAGGTGGATAGAAGCTGCATTAAATCATAAAGAGAGATTTTGAAGATCTTAAATTTGAAGACCAAAGGATAGTACCCCCTTTTACAATATAAATATTAGTTCACCCATTCTGAATAAGGAGAATAATACCACACTCTGAGATGGGAGGAATCTAATGGACACTTGGGGACCATCTCCTTTAGTATAATTTTGTTTTTTATTTTATTTTATTTACCTTAAAATGTCTCTCCTCTCTCGAATCATCTTGCTTGCCCTATCCATGGGGGGGTGTTTAATTTGAGGGATCGAGAAGAGAGTAGTCTGGAACTATTTTTGTTCTTGAGTTCTTGTGCTTAAAATGAATCAAATTCTTTTTAATTTCTTATTATATTTTCAATTATTAATTAAGTTTTAAATTCCAAATGTTGTTGTGTAAGGTTTTGATTCTATTATTATAAATTACTTTAGTCTATGATCACATCTTCCTCCAAACAATTCTAATATGTATATGGTGAAACAATATTAGGTTTGGTTGGTGAGTTCTCGATGTTAGTCAATCACATGTGTAGGATTGTTTGTCGGATCATTTGTCTATTAGGGAACAATAATTCATGGTCAGGGATTACTCTAATTAATCAAGAAACCTTCTATAACCCTAAACATGATGGAGAAAGGATAGACCAATCAAAGGTTTTATATTGGAAAATTCTCATCACGTCCATTTGACCAAGGGATAGAGAGGACTCGGTAGATGAATCTATCTCTTACTAGTTAATGGAAAAAAATTGGCAAAATTTAGAATCCATGATGGATCAACACCAAGTCTAGCCAAACCCAATCTGGCCACCGCCTTAATATTTTCATAACACCAATAAATTAAAGTTGTTTATTTCTCTCACAGTTATTCAAATTAATTAAAAACAATCCTTTTCGGAAAACCTACAAAAAGTGACAACCTTGTTTTTTGTGAACTATTCTTCGAGAAACTACCAAGGATCAACTACTATACTATATATATATAATTAAAATATTTTTTAGCCACGCCCCAGGACAGGCATGAGTCAAAATTATATGCATCTTATAATGCATATGCATCTTTTTATTTCAAGTGTTTACATCTTCTTCCATCTCTCATTCACTTCGAACCCTAATCTAATTCTTCTCTTTTATTCTCCCTCTCTCCATCGTGATCTATAATCACCTTACAATGGAATGTGACAAACCATAGGCTTATCCCTAGGGGAGGTTTCATGGTGTTTTTCATTATTACACATTAAATTTAAATTGGTTTAAAACTATTTTTGGTGGATTTAGAAATATTTCATGGGTGTGGTAGTCGTCCACCATGACACTATTTGAAAATCCATTTTTTCGTTGATTAATTAATTTTCCCTCTCCTCTCTTAGGAAAATCCTTAATATGGTGGATTTGGGGTATCCATAATAGATGAAACGAGATATGGTGGAGCCGAGTATTTTGGGATTAAATTCACAGTTGAGGTGTTATCATATTTTACTATTTCAGGGGGTGTGGTTTGGTATGCCAAACACATACTAAAATCACACACTAAATAAATAAAGGGAAATTAATTCATTAATGAGGCTTCAATAAATGAATTATCAAATTGAATTTAAACAATAAATAAATAATGAATGAACCTGTGTTATCCAACCCTAGGACCATGTTCTTTATTCACTAATTATATTCTATAATTTCATGTTAGTATATTTTTTAAAATTTAATTTGAATTTAAATTTCATTTTATTGTAAGAATAATTTAAAAAAATAAAAAAATTGTTTAGGTGATATAGATTAAGTAGGTGAACAACTGAGAAATATTCTCAAGTGAGATGACCCCGGTAAGCCTCTGTACTACATTAGGAAAATAAATTACTTTTTCCACGCCCTACGACTGGTGTGGTTCAAATAACAGAATTGAAAAAATCATGTCAATAACAACTCAACTAACTTGATTTGTGAATAATAACATGAATCAAGATAAGTGGTTGGATTCATTAGGAAGGGATAAAAATTATATTGATTCCTTAATGTGTCAATGAACGCCTTAATTTATTGAATCTACTAACTCATTAACTTTTGAAAAATGTATATGCTCTATATAAAATATCTTTATTTTACTCCAATGCTCAGAATAAGATAATTTCACCCAAAATGTATACTGCTTATAGGGAGAAACTTATCAATGATGGAAACTAATTGGAACATGAATCCAAGAAGCGAGAATGATTATATGGATTGGGAAGAGTTCAGGGGAATGTTTTATCAAAAAATATTTCCCCCATTTTATTAAAACAAAAATAGAGAATAAATTCTTAGATCTGATTCAGAATGAAAACTATCTATGGGAAACTTTGTGATGAACTTTAAACTAATTTCTCATTACACCACCAGAATTTTCATGGTTCCTAAAAGAAAGGTTGATATATTTTTTGGTGGGCCAATACCCTATCTATGGAAGAATCTATCCAATAAAGATTATGAGAACTATATTGAGATAGTGCTTCGGGATATGAAGGTTTAATTAGACTTCATAGAGACATTGTGGTCCTATATACTGAATGAAAACAATAGATAAATAGGGAAATGATTAGGGAGTAACTTTTATCATGGAAGATAAGTAATGAAAGTGAAACATTCCATAGTTGAAAATTGTTGAAAGAAGTATTCGTGGAACTATATTCTTGAGAGAATGAAATGATACATGTGTGGAAGTGACATACATATTTCATGGAACAATCATTGCGAGGTAATGACTAAACTTCTAATCACTAACGAAAAAGGGAAGATGGTGTTAGACTATCCTAGTGTCCAGTGCTTCCTGTGTGGAAAACTTGGTCACTTATCTATTAACCTCCCAAATTAGAAGATAGTAGAGGTGAACCATAATCAACCTCATCATAGGTTAAGGGGGATGGTTGTTATTTTTATATCACAGTGGATGTAGTTGAAGCTCAAAATGATGTGGTAGCAGGTACTCTCATTGTTCTATCAATGCTAGTAATTATATTATTAGATTATGGTTCTACACATACCATTATTTCCTCTTTATTTTTAAAGAATATAAAATCGATAACCAAACTTCAAAAATTAGTGTTATTAGTCAAGACTCATGTAGGTATTATCCATACATCAATAGAATATACAAACTTAAGTATTCACTTTGGTGAGCACAATCTCATCAGAAATATAGAAGTCATTCCCATGATTTAATTCTACACCATACAAGTGATGGACAGGATCTCAAATTATATTATGAAGATCAATTTTTGGATGAAAGTAAATATCAGTAGTCTTGAAAGTAAAACCTATAGTTGTTTTAAAGGGTGATATTATAAGGACCTGACTCTAAACATAACATAAAATAGTAATTTCAACTAGATGTTACATCTTTACATTCCTAAATATATTTTAGGTTTATAATTTTAGAATTTTTGGACATAAATCGACCACATCAACCCATAATTGTTCAAAGTGCATACCATTACAATAATTTCCATTTCTTCAAAAACATAAAATATTTAACACAAAACAAAAAAATGATTTCTTTGAAAAATATTCATTTCATTTAACATTAATTCCATAATTCTATTACAAATAACTATAAAATATAAAAAACTTTTAAAAAGGATGGGAACTAATATCTCAATGAGGTATATAAAAATAGGGAATTAAATCATTAGTTTTTTAATACTTATAAACAGATGAAATAATTTTCACAAAGTCATACTTCTCAACCATATATACAAACTTTAGGAAACAATATATTTCCATAAAATATTAATGAACATATATAAAACCATAAGATTATATTTGGGGAATTAATTAATTATATTTTAATCATCACTACTACCTTATGATTTTCAATCCTCACGGCCACCTTATAATGTAACCCTCGCAACTACCTTATAGTGTAACGATCGCAGCTACACTTGGAGTAACCATGCGACTGACCTCTAACTTACACATAACCAATGCATTAAATTAAGATATAATTACAAACCTTTATCATAAAGAATTACCATGAACTGTAACATAATCATAAAATATGAATAATTTCCTAAAACAACTCTTTTAAATTTCCAAAAATATCATTTTAAAAGAGATTTTTAAAAGAAATTCCCTTAAAAATATCATATAATTGATGTGAGAATTATTATGTTGAAAGGATTATGTGTAAACAATATAAATAAACATCATAAATCATAATTTACACGAAATTAATTGCACAAATAATCATGGTAGTACATAATTATTGAATTATAATGTTAACCCAAGGAATGGAAATTGGGTTAAGAAGTCCCTTACCTTGGGTTCGACTTTCTGGAGACTTATTTAGAACTCTTGTATAATTCTTAAAATTGTGTTATATATATTTTAATGAAGCATAATCATCTTTATAACACCTTATATGATCTTTTTATAACATTAATACACCTATTTATTAAAAATATTCTGGTATTTTCATTGTTTCATGTGCGTCCTTTACCTCAATTTGATGGTTAGTTCGTAAAGGATTTTCTTGTAGAATGGAAGAGAAACAAAAGAAGTGGAAAAATTTGGTGTTAATATATTTATAAAATATTAAATTATTACATAAATAATTGTGCTTATATTTTATGAGGATGAATCATTAGATAAATCGTTAGTGATATTCGTTTAGATCATTTTTGCGGATCTTCGATAATCAAAAACTTGGTTTCATAATATACATTTAATATTATTCATATATGTTAATTATAGAACATAATAGAGGTCATATAATAAAATTAAAAATCTTTTTCAAAAATTAAAATGGTTTTACAACCATCTTTCAAGGAAGTAATGGAAATAGAAGACACATTGTCCAGGATGTCAGTAGGTCGACTCATCATGGATGGGGTTTTATTTTTAGAATAATAGGAAAGGGAGATGAAGAATGGTGATGATTTTTTCCATAAACATGATAAAAATATACAATATATATAAAAATATTTCATTCATTTTTCTTGGATAAGGGTAGGTTCATTGATTATATGAAATGAAAATAATTGAAAAGAGAACATAAGAACATGAAAGGGGGTTTTTACCTATTTATCTTTTCTCCTTGAGATCCTCCTTAAGGCATATATTTTTTAAAATTGGTTAAGATCACTAGGTCTTGCAAATGGGGAAGATCCTTAAGAATGGTTTTGGTCAAAATTTAGAAAAATTTTAGACTTTAGTGGTGTGATTGGAAGAGGGGGATGAGGGTGGTATTTAAAGTGGAGGAGAGGAGGGGTTTACCATTATTTTAATCATCAGTTTAATATTTTTTCTCAAGTCTATGAATAGTCTTCATTAATGTGACCTATAATAGTAAATAGATCATGTGAGTTTGAACTAAGAGTTATTACATCAGCCACAATTCTAGGAATAGTGTATTTATGATATAATGTATATATTCGTTAAATTACCTTATTTCACTATTCATCAAACATTTGAGTATTTAAGAAAATTCACCCTAACCATATTTAGATGTCTATAATTCAACAATAAACTCCATTTTACCAAAATATATTTATAAATAAGAGAATATTATTTTTTACATAAAATCCTACTTTATTCCAAAAATGTAAATTTTAAAACTATAATTGATTTTATTACACCTTGGATAATTAATCAAGGAATCATATATTATTATAAATACATTAATTGGTGAGTTTAATACTCATTTAGTCATATTACTACTCATAATGGTAACATTAATATTCATAAGGGTAGCTTTCTGTTTACTAAAAATTACGTTTTTCATATCAGACTCCAAAAAACATATTGATCGCTATAGTGTATGTCTTTTTTTAAAAATTCAAATCCTATAAGTGGAAAAATTATATTTAACGGATTTTTTATAGATATATCCTTAAAAAATATATCATTATATAGATAATAAAACTTTCATGCATTTCCATTTATTTTAAAAACCAAAGGGTGTTACATTCTCCCCACCTTTCATAAATTTCCTTCCTTGAAATTTTATTTACATATTAAACAAGTGAGGGTACCTTTACCTCATAGAATTTTCATATTCCCATGTTTCTTCTCTAACTATGTGTTTTATCCAAAAAAACGTTACCTTATGGATTAACTTATTCCACAGTACTCATTCTTTTCGATCAAGAATCTGAATTGGTTTCTCTTCATAAGAAAGGTTCTTGTCTATTTGAACTTATTCTGGGCTCAACACAAGTGATATATATGGAAATTACATTCTCAACATCAAAAGATGAAGACCATTGTGTACATGAGATAAACTCATAGGAAAAGCTACTCGGTAGGAAACTGGTCCAACCTTCTCCAACATTATATAAAGTCCAATGAATAATGGACTCCTTTTTCCTTTTTTGAAAACTGAATAACACTTTTCCATGGTGATATTTTACGAAAAATATGATCACATAACTCAAAATAAAATTCTTTCCTCTAGTTATATGTATTACTTTTATTCCTACTCTGAGTTGTTCTCATGTGTTTCTGGATCATCTTCATATTCTTAGTAACTTCCTATACTAATTCTGGTCCCTTCAACATTCTTTCCCCAACTTCATCCAAAAAAATAAATAGTTTAACACTGCTTCCCAAATAATGACACAAAAGTTTCCATCTATATGCTGGAATAAAAACTGTTGTTATAAGAAAATCCAACTAATAAAATATGATTATCCTAACTTCCTTAGAAATCCATTAACAAGATCAAACAATATCCCCCAATGTATGAATATTCTATTCTAACTACCCATTTGATTGAGGATGAATAGATGTAAAGAAATTTAATTATGTTCCCAATGACTTCTGGAGTCCTTTCCCAAATATGTAAGTGAACCTAGGATCACAATCATATATAATAGATAGACGAACACCATGTAACCTAAAAATATATTTATGTTACAGTAGAGAAATATGATTCAAAAACATAGTATCTTGAATAGAAAGTAAATGGTGAGATTTAGTTATTAGATCAGCAATAACATATATTTCATTATTACATAGAGAATTATTTGGTAGTCCCACAACTATGTCCATGTAAATATTTTCCCATTTCCACTCTGGAAATGGTAAACTTTGAATCATCACCTTCAGTAATGGTCGCTCTACTTTAACCTATTTATATGTCAAAAATTTCATGGTCAAATATAAAATATCTCTTTTAATTATATCCAACCATTAATACCATTGAGGGTCTTTGTACACCTTTTTACTTCCATGATAAACTGAAAACTGAGATCAATGAGCTTCACACAACAATTATTACTTTAGATGAGAATCACAATGCACACATAATCTCATTCAAAATATTAATGAATAATATTTATCAGTGTAAAATTATGTAAACATAGAAATTTTAAACAGGTATACCTTTTTATGTAACTCCTTGTATTCCATCTGCACTTTCCTTTTTCTACATGACAAATATGACTGCACTGAATCTTGAAAAAAAACCGAGGAATTTCTTGCACCAAAAAAATCCAAGATTAAATTCTTTAAATCATTAATCATAGAGTATTGTTCTGGATATAACATAGTTAATGATACATGATGTTTTTTACTCAAGATATCTGCCACTTTTTTTCTATTCCTATATCGTAATTGATAGTACAATCATAATCATTTATCAATTCATACAATTTTCTCTACCTCTTGTTTAATTATTTTTGAGTGAATATATACTTCATACATTTTTGGTTTGTATATGTTTCGCATTTTTATTCATATAAATGATGCGTCCATGTTTTTAAATTGAATAACACAGTTTCTAATTCCAAATCATGTGTGGGATAATTTAACTCATTATATTTTAGTTGTCTTGGATAATAAGAAATTATCTGATCATTCTGCATCAAAACAAAACTAATTCCATTTAATGAAGCATCGCTATAGATGACAAACACTCCATTTATGGAAGCTAGGGTTTAAACTGGAGAAATCACCAATCTTATTTTCAATTCCTAAAATGAATCGTCACAGTCACTTATCCAGGTGAATTTAATTCTGTTTCAGGTTAACTAGTCAGTGGACTGAATAACCATGCAATGTTTTCAGCAAACCTTTAGTAATATACATCCAAACCAAGATAACTAAAAACGTAGTTTATATTTTTTAGTCTTGATCATTCTTCAACTACTTTATTTCTAGAAGGACTGACAATTATTCCGTCATTAGAAATAATGTGACTAAGAAAATAAATTAGTTACAACCAAAATTCACACATTTTGAATTTTCCAATCAATATATTTTTAAGGATTGTAAAACAACCCTTAGATATTTTTCATATTCCTATTTACATCTATAATATACCATAATTTCGTCAATAAAAAACAACCACAAACCTATCCAAGAACTCATGAAGTGTTCTATTTATAATATCCATTAATATAGTAGGTTCCTTAGTTTATCCAAATGGAAAAACAATATATTTATATTGACCATATCTAGTTCAAAAAGCTATTTTTAGAATGTCATCCTCCTTAAACTTCATATGATGGTACCTATATCTCAAGTAAATCATTGTAAAATACTGAGCTCCTTGTATCTGATCAAATAAGTCATCAATATGGGTAAAATTTTACTTCTTCTTAAGAGTAATGTTATTCAAAACTATATTATCAATGGAATGTATAATGGAACCATATTTCTTTTTAACATAAAAAAAATAAAATATCTCCATGGTGAAGTGCTATTATAATTGAATCCTTTATTAAGAAACTTCTGAAACTGATTTTCCAATTCAATAACTTCCATTTGAGCCATTAGATAAGGATAATTTAAAATTTTTTTAGTATCCAAAACTATGTCAATTGTGAATTCAACTTCTCTATCAGGTATAACACTAGGTAACTCATCAATAAAAACATCAAGGTATTCATTTACCACAGGAACATAATTAATCTAAATAGTTAAATTTTTTTCAATAATATAAACAAGATAACATTCAGTTTAATATTTCTATAGTTTCTCAGCTTCCTTATATGTTATTAATTGTCTGGGTTCATTCTGGAATACATAATGAAACTATTTCTGAAAAACAATTTATTTAGCTCTATAATAAATATTAACATGATAACTAGATATCCAATCTATACCCATAATGACATCAAACTATACTAAGTGACAAAAAATAAGGTTTAAAAGTAATGTATTTTCATATATAACCATCGAAAGCTTCTTAAAAAGAATTTTTCATTTGTAAGAGAATCCCCCCCATTATTTTAACAATAAGCTTTTGTCTCATTTTTTGATGTGATATTTCCAATTTACCAGAAAATTTCACATACAAAAGGAATGTGTAGGCCCCATATAAAAAAATTATCAAAATATGAGTAAATAAACAAAGTACCTGATATCAAT
Source organism: Viscum album (assembly GCA_963277665.1). Classification (NCBI taxonomy): domain Eukaryota; kingdom Viridiplantae; phylum Streptophyta; class Magnoliopsida; order Santalales; family Viscaceae; genus Viscum; species Viscum album. The sequence continues at coordinate 878,151,544 of OY728129.1, read as the reverse complement.
TTGTTGGATTTCCCGACATCTTTTGATGTAGTCGCAAAATAATCTCAATACACATTTCTGCTTATAGTTAGGCTTCTTTTCATCACTCAGATCTTTCTTGTGGTAGGTATTCTCATAATGACCCATTTAACAACATTTAAAACACTATAATTTTCTTATCATAATTTATGTTAAGATCATTTTGATTACAATCTCAAGCCATATGTCCAAACTTACCACATCGAAAACACCTATATATTTTTATAAGACATAACCCTAGGTTCTTTTTACCAAGCCTTTAAAAAATTTGAAACGGGAATTTCATACAATAAGATTTCTTTGATTGACTCTTACCCATCGCATTCCATATGGGCCTATTCTTCTATAGTGATCATGAGAAAACTCCATTTCTATTCTCTAAGCACATTGGACAGGTTTATCATAAATTTTTAAATCTCAAGAGTCCAATTCCCTATATAATCTGGGATTTAATCCAGATTAAAAGTGATTGATTTTTCTATCAATATCTCAAATATGATTTGGATCATTCCTTTCCATTCGGGTGATGTTTGATTCATACATATCCACTGAATCTTCCTCCTTTTTCCTCAATTTATAGAATTTATTTCCATCTGAAGACAAACCTCCTAAAAAAATATTTTTCAAGGAAGACACATTTTAGTTCATCGCATACCAAGGCTTCAATATTTTCTCTATTCATAATATTCTTGGCCATTGACCACCACTGATTAGATTCACAATCAAAATAAAAAATTATAATACTAATTGTTTCATTTTCATAATAACCCATAACATTGAATATATTTTCAAGGGCTTTAATCCATCCTTCAGCCGCTACTAGGTACGAAGATCCATTGAAAGTCGGGGGGTGTTTCCTCATAAAATGTTCCACTATCATCAAATTTGTTTGTGGAAGATCTTTTTATTCTATTTCATTGATTCCACCAACATTTATTTCCAGCATCAGCTGAGCCATTACTGTTTCAAATTTCTCAGTTCCAATTCCCACCATTCTCGGTTGCAGATTCGGAAAGATATCAGCCTCACAGTTCCTTCCATCTTCAACTTCCCTATTTCTCATACAAAAAAACATTCTGAACCGACATATCATAGATAAATAAACATGGTAATCTTTAAATACTATACCATTTCATCATAAACATATAGTAAATATAATATATATTATTTTGATAACTTCATACTTACTCCAAAAGCTATCTAAACTATGCTCTGATACCAACTATAAGGACCTGACCCTAAAAATTACATAAAATATCTATTTCAACTAGATTTCACTTGATTAAATTCACAAATAACAATTCTTATTAGAGTTTTACAATGCTATTACATAACTCATACATATCAAATAAGAAGCATACAATATTTGTACCATTAACACAGTATAAATTTCTTTGAAAACATATATTTTTTAACACAAAAAACAATATAATTTCTTTAAAAAATGGTCATAACATTTAACATGAAATCCTTATTTCACCTATGCATCCTTATAACCTATGAATAAACATTTTTAAACATGTTATTAGAATAAAAATCTCATTAACGATATAAAAAGAAGGAATGAAACCATTAGTCTATGAATACTTATAAACATATGACATCATTTTCACATATTCATACTTTACACCAATATATAATTAAATTTTAAAACATGATATTTAAATAAAACAATTGAGAACATATATAAAACCATAAAGGAATATTTGGGCATTAATTAATTATATTTTAACCCTCACAACTATTTTATAATTTTTTTCCCTCACGGCTACCGTATGGTGTAACCATATCAGTTTCACTTGGAGTAACCATATGAACAACCTCCAAATTACACATATTGTAAGGATATTAAGGTCCCACCTTTCATCATAAATAATTCCTAAGAAACATAATATATTAATAAGATATGAATAATTTCATAAAAACATTACTTTTAAATTTCACTAAATATAATTTTTAAAGAGGATTTTTAAAGGAAAGTCCCATAGAAATATCATAAAATTATAGTGAGAATTAATATAATGAATGGATTATGTGAATAAAATATAAATCCACATTCAAAATTATATTATAAATGGAATTAATTAAACAAATAATATTTTTATCACATAATTAAGGAATTAAAATTTTAACCAGAATAATGTAAATTTTGTTATGAATTCCCATACCTCGGGTTCATATACATAAAACATGTTTAATCCTCATGTATAATGGTTAAAAGGGTGTTATTAAAATTTTATAGATTCATAATCATGTTTATAAAATATTATATGCTCATTTTATAACATCATTTGTCCCATTTGTTAATAATATTTTTTTTGTTTCCATTGTTTCAGGTGCGTTCATTACATGATTTCCATAGTTAGTTTGTGAAGGATTATCTTCTCGAATGGAAGAGAAACTCCAGAAGTAGAATGTGATGTCATTTATATGTTTATACAATATTAAATTATGCCATAAATCATTTTGTTTATATTTTCTGAGGATGAATCACCAAATAAATCATTAGTGATATTCGTTTAGATCATTTCGGCGGTTTATCGATAATCAAAAATTCATTTCATCATATACCTTTAATAGTATGCACATAAGATAATTAAAAAATATAAGAGAGGTTATATAATAAATTCTAAAATAATATTCAACAATCAAAATGTTTTTATAACCATATTTTAATTAATTAAAGGAAATTGAAGATACATCATCCATGATGTCGGTAAATCAACACATCACAGACAATGTTTTTATTTGTATAATATGAGGAAGATGACAGGAATAATAAGGATGAAATTCTCCAAAAACATGATAATAATATGAATATATATAATACTAGATATTTCATTCCTATTGGATAAGGGTAGGTGAATATAGTATTAGAGAATGAAATAATTGATAAGAAAACACAAGAAAATGAAAGAGGACTTTTACATCTTGATCTCTTCTCCTTGATATCCTCCTTAAAGACATTGGTTTTGGCCTTTTGTTGAGAACATAGTGACATGGACACAAGAAATGGATTTGGGAAGGGTATTATGCAGAATTTATTCTACTCTTAAATCTTGATAGGTTTGAGAGGAAGAGGGGGTGAGGTTGGTGTTTATAGTGGAGGAGATGAGGGGTTTTCAATTATTTTAATCATTATTTGAATATTTTTTTCTCAAAAATATGATTACTCTTGATTATTGTTACCCAAAATAGTAAATAGAGAATGTGTGTTAGAAACAAGTTATCTTAAATCATCCATGATTCTAGGAATATTGTATCTAACAAATAATGTATATATACAGTAAATTACTATATTTCACTATTAATAAAAAATTCAAGTATTTCAGAAAAATACCAAAAATTCACCCTAACCATTTTTCAACAAGTAGAAATCAAAATAAACTCAATTTTATCAAAAAAAATTATAAATATGATAAAATTAATATTTTTATAAAATAATAATTTATTCTAAAATTAAAAATTTTTAAACAATAACTGATTTTATAACACCTTGTAAAATTAATCAATGTCTCATAAATTATTAGTAATACATTTATTTGGGAGGTTACTATTAATTGGTAATATTACTATTTATAAGGTAAGAATTCCTAATCATAAGGGTATGTAACTATTATCCAAAAAACTGTTTGTCCAATCCGACTCCAAAAAACTTTCTGATCGCAAATGTGAATGTTTGTTTTTCGAAATTCAAATCAAAGAGGTGGAAAAATAATATTTAATAGTTTGTTTAAAAATTTCTCTTTAAAACAGAGTGTCATTATTTAGAGACTCATTGTTTCATGAATTTATGTTTATTTTAAAAACCCATGGGGTCTTAAAGATTTATCTAGACCTCATCTTTGTCAAGAAGAACCTCCCATATCCATCTTCATAGAAATGGACACTGAATTAGAACAAAGAAATGAAAGTATAAAAATCGAAAATATCCCTATAGTACAAAAATACATTGACATATTTTCAAAGGAGTTACCTATCCCCCAAAAAATAGAGGTATATTTATCCATTGAACTCATGTCTAGATACAAAACGATTTCAATGAACCCTTATAGAATGGTAAATGTTGAACTGGATGAATTAAATAAACAACTCTAAGATCTTTTGGAGAAGGGGATTGTCTGACTTGGTGTGTATCATATGGGATCCCTATTTTTATTTTTTAATAATAATTATGGACTAATTTGGATATTAAATGATTATAGAGAACATAACTGGATAACAGTAAAGAACAAGTACCCACTTCATAGGATTGATGAATTATTTGACAAGTTGTAAGGGGATCAATTTTTCTGCATGATTGATATTCGAATTGGTTATAATCAATTGAGGGTTAATAAAGAATATATTAAAAATACATTCTTGTTGTCAAGATATGTGAATTATGACTTTGTTGTTATTCCCTTCCTCTTGACTAATGCATCTATTATATTTATGGATTTTATGAATAGATTTTTTAATGACTACATTGATAAATTTTTGGTAGTTATTATTGATGATATTATGATATATTCCAAAATCCGTAGGTAACAGAAGGATCATATAAGATTTAAATTGAAAACATTAAGGAATGATTGGATATTTGTAAAATTAATAAAATGTGATTTTTGGTTACAAAATTTTGTTTTTTTTTGGAACATTATAACCAATGAAGGAATCTCAGTTGATCATGCTAAGAAAAATGTTGTGGAGGAGTGGCTAGATCCTACAATAGTAACTAATATTCAAGGATTCCACGGTTTATAAGGATATTGTAAGAGGATTTTGGAAACAAGTTATGACTTTCTAATCCACTAACCATGTTACCTGGAAAAGGGTCCATGTTCTTCTAGGAACTTGATTGTGAAGGATGTTTCCAAAATCTAAATAAGAGATTGGTTACATCACCCATGTTAACTCTACCCAATATCATATCAGGATTCATTATTTTCAGTGATTCATCTATAAAATGGATTGGGTATGTACTCTAAAAATTACATGGTCATTTATTAGGAATCATGATATTTAAATCCTAATTAGAAAAATTATCCTACGCATGACATGGAATTAGCTGTAGTTATTTTCTCTCGAAAGACATGGAGGCGCTATCTTTATAGGGATTAATTTGATACAAACATAGACCAAAAAAATTTAAATTATATTTTAAATAAAAAGGAATTGACCATGTGGTATAGGAGATGGTTGGAAGTTTCCAAAGTCTTTGATTAATTAATTCATTATCATCCAAGAAGGGAAAACAATGTGAGTGATTTATTAAGTAGGAAATACCGTATTGTGCTATATCTGATGTGAATTCAAGGACATCATTTGGTCAATTACCTAGTAAAATTGGATATGGTAAATATAATGGAGGTGAAAACATCAACCATATACCAAATTATTTATCAACCATAATTACTAAATAAGATCAAGAAATCTCAAAGAGAATACTTGTTTTTACAAAACAAGATAGAGGTTGTAAAGAATGGGATGTTTAATAAGTTATTTATTGATCAAGAAAGTATACAAAAATATCATACAAGGCTATGAGATAAATCTTTATTAGAACTAAATAAGTATATAATGGATGAATCTAAAAGATCTACATTATTTTTACATAATTTAAGCTCAAAAATGATTCCAGACCTTCATGCTCATTATTTGTGGGATAACATGAAAAGGGAAATTTATAACTACACTATAAGATTCATGGGGTGATAACAAGTTAAAGAAGAAATAAAACTTTCAAATGGTGTATTAAAAACTCTACACATACAAATAGTGAAGTGTAATGATATTACATTAGAATTTTTCATTGGTCTCGTAAGAATATATAAAGGAAAAAATTCAAAATGGGTTATAGAGGATCATCTCACCAGGATATCCCATTTCATAGCTATTTGGGAATATTTATCTCTTAGCCAAGTTTCCAGGATTTACAAAAAGGATTTCATGAGGATACATGAGGTACCACTTTCTATCATTTCAGATTGTGATCCAAGGATCACATCAAATACTAGAAAATTCGTCAACATGATCTAAATACCGAATTGAATTTTAGAATGACTTATCACACCCACTTGTTGAGTTCTAATAAAAAAATATCTTTCCTTAGAGTATTCAAATGGAACCCTATAATTATCAATATGGTAAGCAATGTAGAATTCCTGATTTTTGGGATGAAGTTGGTGAGAGAAGTAATCTTGGGCCCAATCTTATATAAGAGATGACAAAAAAGGAACATGCCATCCAAAAACACATAATGGATACTCATATTCATAAAAAGATCTATCATGACAATTGGTGAAGGTAATTGTAATTTGATATTGGGGAAAAGGTGTTTCTATGATTTTTATCATGGTATATATAAATTTTTTTTGGGAAGAAAAGGAAGCTTATCCCTAGGTATATTGGACCCTATGAAATCCTTGATCGCATAAAAGAAATGTCTTATATTTTGGCACTTCCAACAAACATAGCTCATGGTTATGATGCATTCCATGTATCTCTCATGATAAATTACATTCCTAACCCATCACATGTACTAAATATATAAATGGTATAACTCAAACATGTCCTTTATTAGGATGAGAATATGTTACAGATCATGGACCGTGCAGACAAGGCTTTATACAACAAGACTACCCATCGTGCCAAAGTGTTGTGAGAAACCACATATATGATGAAGTACTATGGGAATCAGAGGAGAAAATGAGACAGAAGTAGCCATATACTTTCTCAACTAAGAGAATAATTTGTAATTTAAGGAATTATATTTCTTAATGAGGACAGAATGTAATGACTTGAACTTTCTAAATGATATTTGTTTCCTAAGAAAATGTGTTTAATATTGTAGCATTAACAATATAAAAACAACATTTTAACAATGATGTGAGTATAGAGGTAAATGTGACCATCGATATTCAATTTTTTTTACCATTAGTCAAAAATGACCATTAGTCAATATGAACATTGAAATATATCCTCTTGATAATAATTTTAGCATTGTCATTAGTTGAAATTAAAACGGATAATTAATATCGAAAGGAGAAGTATTGGACTCAACCAGTTGATTCATACTGTATGAATCCTATTTTTTAGAGATTGGTAGGGAGGTAGAATCAATATGGTTCATTATTTACGCAGTGCATTCCAATCTTCAACACGTGTGGATAGAACGGAAGCACATCTTGGAGAAGTTCAAGTTAGTGGAAATTACCACTCGAGTAATGTTAGTCAAGTCACCCCATGAATATATCACCATCACACACCTTAAAATTATCATATGTGGGTGTTCTAATGGGTTATGTGTCAAGCCCCAATATACTTAGTGTAATTACCTTGGATAAATAAAATTTTTATTCAATCAATTCTATTTTAAGGCTAGTTTTTCACAATAAAATTTACATGCACATTGATATATTAATTTTTAAGATACAAAATTGTACAGTTTTGAAAAGTTTTACATATTTATTATAAAATATTATATTATGAACAATAATTATGCTAATAGTATTACAAAAAAATATTTATTTGTGTATAAATGAAAAAATAAGTTCAACTTTTTCAAATTTCTGAAATTTTACTTTGCATTTTCAATCTACTGTTATTTTTTACAAATAAGGATTTTTATATTTAAAAGTAAAAATTATCATATTTAGATAATTATTATGATAAAAAATATATAATTTTTAAAATATTCATTTTATAGTTAGGTTAGGGTGAATATATGATAATTTTCTAACATACTTTATTTTTCATGAATAGTAAAAACACAGTTTAAGTTTTTCAGAATGTTTAATGACTTCATAATTATTTAAAAAATTATTTAAGAATGATTTAACCACAATAAAAAATCTAAAATATGTTATTTTTTTATATCAAGTATTTTAATATATTTTATTCAATTTCAAAAACTGTAATTTAATTTCTAATGACTAAAATGGAAAATTTAACATTAAAACCATTATTTTATTGAAAGCATTCCTTTTCCATGACAAAATAAGTAATAAAAAATATTATCAACTAATTTTCATTAAAATAACATAAAATATGACCCAAATGTCCAAACCCATGTGAAAAATACAATGTTAGAGGCAATGATTTTCTATTTTCCACAACTTAGGATTCTATGGCCTATATTTTGAAATTAATAATCAAATCATTCAATTTTTTTATAAATATCCACCCATTAACAATTTAAATTCTCTAAAAATAAATCCTCCACGAATATCTGGCAGTTTTACCTCCCAAGGAGTCATTCAAATGTGTCCTTAATCCCCCAATGTCTCAATATTCATGGTTTAGGAGTAACTCTTCAAGGTAAGGGAATCATCCTTTATTTTCAGTTCATAAACCTATGTTTGTATATGTCATATCAATGTTATGGATAATATCTTATAATAAAATTTATATCATACCCTTTTCCCAGATATTTTTTTATCAATGGGAGAACGTTTTTCGCTCTCATGTTATCATTTTTCAAAACCACACTTTATAGCTGTTATGCTGCCAAATTTACTTTTGAGATTTTCCCTATACTCCTTAAGAAATTATCTTTTATTTTTATTTTTTGAATCTATATATTTTCTAAGGTAATTAAACTACTTATCAAAATTATTTATATGATTTTTTGATTAACATACTTGAAACCTTCATTCTTTTTCCATGAGATGAAATTGAAGAAATGATCATGATTTTAAGTACTTTTGAAACTCTATTATTTTATTATTAACCCCATTTTTTTATTCTCAATGGGTTATTTATGAAATATTTTATAATGATATATTTGGAACACATGAAGTTAATATATATTAAGGGTGCTCCCTGATATTTCTATAGTGATTTTTATGTAGAATTTAATCTCTATAGTTGACGATTTTACGATATCTTTGTGAATATATTTGGTAATTTTTACAACACCTCAGGGAAAAACGTAATGATATGATTTTTCATGTATCATTAAAATATTGTAGAAAAAATTTCATGTTATGGATCATGTTATTTTTATTATATGAGTCATTTTCCCTTTTTCGATGACATAATGATATTTCTTATAATCTTATTTATATTCCTCAAGATCATTTGTAATTTTTTTCCCTTGGTTACCCTTACTGGGGCTTTTATGAACCCTTTCCATTAATGTAATGTTTTTAATGTTTTCCACCATGTAATCCTACTAGAGAATATCGACATTCATTGATGGTATCATTGTTCCCCACATTCCCTTTTTAAAAAGGTGGGTGACATGAGCCACCTTCTTAGGGATGTTTAGTCCATGATCGAAATGGAATATTGGGATGTCATTTTTTTATTTTGTGGATTCCTCCTTGGAACTAGTTTCCTAGTTTGGGTACCCATCATTGATTAAGACATTGTTCATGAAACTCATTCCTAGTGTCATCTCTTTATGGGTTCTAGTTAATTACTCTTCTTTTATTAGGGCTTTTCCATGGGGTCATGTTAGGGCAGTAACCTTTGATCAGGGGAGTAGTCACGCTAGGGAAACTCTAACATGTTTGGATGATGGAACACTAGAACACTTACATTTTTTCCTCATTCGAGGGCCTCTCAAGGGTGAAAAAACTATAGTCTTCCAACAGAAATCTTGGGGGTATCCTCTTCCATATGCATGTCTCCGAGGTTTCCTCACCTTCCCATTTTTAATAAAGTGTATGTCAAGAGTTAAACATCTAGAAGATAAGGATTTGACTAATTCGAACACTAATAAGGGTGGATCAGATGAGTTGGGCCCCATAGATGGGGACACCAAGGTGTTCCTTTGGTTAGTATTGAACAAAATAGAGGCCTCCAACATACCTTGTTTAGAATATAGGATTAAAAACCCGCATAGTTCGAAAGGTTTATTAGTGGATTACACAAGGTTAGTAGCCCATCGAAAGAGGGGAAATCTTGGATGAAGGGAAATAATGTGCAGGGCTTATTCATGCTTAGATTCCTGTATTGGGTGGTATTATTACACATAGATTTTGAAGCTCGGGTAGGAATAATGATAGATGATGAAGGGTTGAATGAAGTGGATGGTAAATAAGATGTAAATTACAGGAATATGACATTGGTATTGGGATTGAAGTTCAGGGAGGATTCCTATGTATCCCCATGTATTGGAATCAAATTCCATGATGTTTAGTGGGGGGAGATGAGACACCCTAGGAGGAGTCTTGTGAGAATGAGTGCATGGGTAAGGATGTAAAGGAAGTAGAACCTCTGGATTGGGGAACGATCCTCCTGAGCCACAAAGGCTCATGGGAGAGTCCATTATGTGAATGGATGATGGTATTGAACATCTGGGAGGCTTCCAATGAATCCTAGTGGTGGGGAATCAAAGTCCTTGTAATTATGGATGGGTGGATAAACTTGAGATGTACATAAAAGACAGTGAGCTGGAGACATTCCAGGGCTTATGCATGGTAATCATCCAATTGCAATAGGGTCACTCTATGTATGATTTAGTGAGTTGGATTATGCATGGTCATTAGCATATGAAAATGGGACATGTGGTTGGGGATAATTCATTGTTATCATCCCACATGAATTTATCAAGACTCCCCAAGGAGGCAAATATGGGATATGTGTCCCAAAAAGTGAAGGTGTCACATCAGGAGAGTACATCCCTAGAATGGAGCACTTGAATTTACCATTGATCATGGTTTAACTTTAGGGGGGCTTCCTATGTACCTTGTGTAGAAGATTGAGATCAAATATCAGGTAGTTCAATGAAATAAAGGAGCCTAAAATTTAACGTCATGCAGGATGAAAGTGAACTGACAAGAAGTGGTCGGGATAGATGGATGTTGGGATTGGACCTCGTGGAGGCTTCTTGTGTACCCTAGGAAAGACAGGGAAAATATTCCACATAGTTCTTGATGGGGCTATAGACTCTAGGTGCACACAATGGATAGTGACTTGGAGACATGCCAGGTATTACACATGCCTAGTAGGCCAGAGAGGATGTCATTGTTGTTTCTTTCTATAATCCCACTTGAGTCATGCTCGGTGTGAGACAAAAGAGGTACCGGTGGACCTGGATATTGTGTTACATAGGATGTTTCCAAGAAGAATAATTAGGATTGGGACTTACTCCATGATGGAATCACAAGGTGGGTGAGCCAGTATACGAGGAGAATATGGTCATCGTATAGGTAACACCCTCTCAAGGTTTTTTGGAGCAAACATAAGGACTTCCCAAGTGGTACATATTAGTAAAGGCCAAAGGGAATGATAAAGATGGAGACATATAATGCTCATTCCCATTGAATATTACCAGGACTGTCACACATGTAATGATAAAAGTTTAACATCATGTGTTTAGGAAGAGGGGTGCTTGGTAGTTTAACATCCTGTAGCTCAAATGATAAGACCTCATTCCTCACCCCTTCGACCTACATACTTTGTACCAACCCAAACATGGGAAAGGGAAGGCGCAAGAATTTCTAGTCATTAATAAGGTGGGGGATTGGTCGATAGAGGGGTCAATGTTAGTGTAGTTATGAAAAGAATAAATATCTATTAGAGTACCAATGAAATGATGAATGTGTCAGGGAAAAGCAACATGGAACACAAATCGAAGAACTATGAAATCACTACACACAAGCCTCAAGGACTTCACAGAGGAGGTGCCTGAAAGATAGGGATTTTTTGAACAAGGGTAGATTAAACATGATTCCTTAGAATGAATAAGAAACATGTAATACAATGTAAGGGGAGCACACAATATATAATTCTTGCATGCAAAATCAAAGGTTTTGTGAAATCTTGGAGCCAAGCATGTAAGGGGAAGGGGTCTTAGTGAAATATGTCTTGCATAAGTTTAATGATTGTATGCAAGAGGGATCCTTTGTGCACACGTGACTTTAGAAAATTTTAAATGGTAAGGGTTCCATCCTTAGTGGGCCTGCTCAGAGGGGGACCCATGGGAGACCAGTCGCGCAATATCTGGTACCTTGACATGATGACTTTAAGGTAGTCATGAAAGGGGAATTTATTATGCACATGGGAGTGGCAGTTCAACTACCAGAGAATTAATGCTAATGGAGGGTGTACCCTTTAATTTATCGGTGAGAATATCTGTAGTGCCACACAAGGTGGTGTGTGTGGAAGAGGTCGGTTGACGTCATATTTGGCGCAAAAGAGGGTCGTGCACTGATCCTTACATTTTCATGCTGACTTGGCTTCTTTAGCACATCTAACATGGACTTTAATGGAGAATCGGAGAAAAATAAAACCTTTGATGTCGAATAGGCTGTTCAAGAGGCTTGTTCATCGATTTCACTCTTCTATGCAAGCTTCAAATCATGCACAAAGTATCTTTGGGATCTTCAGGATCATCCATGGAATAAAAATATGTTGTTGGGTTGCTTAAATGAGGAAATCCATTCCCTAATGTTGAATTTGGTGCCAAAATCCCCCCCCCCAATGAAATTCAAGCTGAAAGAAAACTATAAGGTTGTATGCCAAGGGTAGCCCTGGCAAGCATAAAATGTGTCCAATATTGTGTGAAAAGTGGGCGACTTAGCATGTAAGGCACCCTGGGCTCACATGAAATACCTAGTATAAGCCTATAAATATGCGCAAGGTAGGAGGGGTTAAATTGTACCTTTACATTCTGTACAATAGGTGATCAGCTATTGTACATGAAAATTCCCTCATTCTACACGAAAGATCTCAAATCCAGTAGGTGTGTTACGCACAACTGTTGGATCTTGAGTAATTCGGACATAGATTGTTTTTCTTGCATGACTATCATAAATCTTGTGAATAGACATCTATCTTGCATTAAAAACCCCCAATATTTCATGTATAACCATTCTATTGTTCTTGTCCTTGAACAAGATGGTTAGCGAACAGATCAATGTTTAGAGGGAGGTTGTCGAAGCAGCCTATGTTGTATAGAGGGATGAGATGTCTGCAAACCCTCAAAATAACCATGTGAGAAAGGTGATATAAAACAATCAAATTCTCCTATCCATGATGACGTAGGCTCAAAAGGATTATGTCCTGAGTGATATCCTCCCACTGTGGAATTTTGGCATTCTAGAGGAGGTGATGATTCCAGGATTTAAGGCAGAATCACTTCCATCATGGGTGATACACAAGGATAACCTTTCATCATTCAGAATAATGAGAAAGGGTCATCCCACCATGAAATATAGGGATATGTATATTTATATCATGAAACCAAAAACAAATTCAGTTATGGGGTGATCCAGTTTCTGAAGACTTTTCCACCTAATATGAAAAAAAATCAGGAGAAATAACACTGATGAGACTAACGGATGGCAGAAACTCTAGGAAATTATGTTTAGAGGAAACTTCACTAGAGATTGGGAATGGGCGTACTGGGTGATCTAAACATGCGAGGAGTTTAGGGTGGAGCTTCGACACATTGTGATGTTTGAGGCTGTGTGGAAATCAGAATTCCATTTCTTTTTCAACAGGACTTGGTGTCGAAGCTATTCAGACTAGGGTCTCTTCATACCAATACATTCCATCTTCACCATGGGGATGTCATCATCAACCTTTGGTTCATACACTTCATCGATGGAATACCACTAGGAGGGTTATAATATAATGAGTTCGGATAGACGGAGAATGTATTGGGAGATAGGGTGCGAACACCTTTCTATACATGGAACCTATTAGAGCGGGTGAAGGAGAGGCTGATGATTAAGCACATACTAAAGGACATATCCTATTCATCATAGTTTGTCATATTTCTCATTAGAGACCATAATTTTAGGATTCCCAAGTGAGGGAGGCATTTTCCAACCATGTTACTGAGGAGAAAAGCATGATCATATTGGGTGGTCTTGGATGTAGGGGAATACCAATTATGGGGATTTAGAGTGAAAGAAAATTTGGGACCCATATGTGCGAGATGCTGGGTTCCTTACTGCCTTCCTGAGCGAGTGGCTACTGCCAGTGAGGGAAACATAGATAGGGGTCTTTCTAGGGACATTGGGGATGGATTGGATCATGGAAATCAACCATAAGGTCAAACTCGGAGTGCCTATGTTATCCAGGATGTACAACATTCGGTTGTGCTTCTTAATAATAAGTATGCCTAGGAGAATCTATGAACTGTTTTAAAATCACCATGGTTTTGTTTTATCTCACTATGGTAGGTATGATTTCCCAAATTCCATATATCCTCTAGGTGAGATGTTACAACCATGTCTATTGAACATTGTTTTTGTTCTGCTGCTAATGATTAATGGGGTAATTAGGCTAAGGATCAGCAATCATGAAAAATTAAACATCCACCCATTTCAAACCATGGCTAGTAAAATGGATAATAAATTCTGAGGCCCGAAAAAGTATATGTAGTTCCTATAGAGTATCAAGGGTGGTGTGATGGTGTCCTGGAATAATATTTTAATCTTCTGTGAACCATATATTCCATCAGGGTTTTCCTAAAAGGTCACGTACGTGAAGTGAATATTGATGTAAGTGTATAGGGAGGTTTGTGAAGAGTGGAACCCACACATCCTTTTCAATTTTTTCTCATGTTCAAAACATCTTGAGTTGTTAATGTCATTACCTTCCCCACACTGATAACAATGATAGCCTATTAATAGAGTATGCGGACCACGGGGTGGTAGCGTATTCGGATGAAATTTGGTGGAAATGAATTTAGAAGATCATGTAGGAGATCATATTGTCTTGATGGATAGATGGAATGAAAGGTGCTATAGTAGAGGCATGCCCAGGGGAAAACCATGAGAAAAGGGGGAAAAGAAAGAACATCAGTGGTAGGAGCGTCGCATGGTATTACTATGCCTCTACATTTTAAAGAGGAGTGGTCCCATGAGAGACCTCGTGGGACATCTACGGATTCCCTTTCGAAGAAAATGTGATATCCTTTGTAGCTAGCCGTAGACACTAATTACATATCCTTATTTTCTGGTCGGAGAATACTACGAAAATCGATGACAACTGATGAACTATGTTGAATACTAGTTTTCAATGGTCTTCATCTATCAGAGAAAAGGTGAATCCATGTCATAAGAAAGGTTCACATTTATCACTGACATGCATGCCTAGAAGCCATGGATACATATTCATGCCACCATGGGTGGTATGAAGAACCACATTTCTTTGTTAAAGTAATGTTTGGTCAAGAGCCAGACCCTAAAGAAATGAGACATGAGGATTATGTCAATGATGATGAAGAAGGGGAAAAAGAATAGGATGAGGATGAGGAGGAAGAGGAGGAATTAGAATTGTATTAGGTAGATGATGAGGATGAGGACGAGGTTCCTAGAGGTGTGGGACCCTAGAAAATAGTGACCCATGAGAGGATCCCATGTGATAGCAAAAAAGTTGTATGCTCCGATGAGGAACTGGCCAAACATCTCAAGGTATGTTTTGACTCCTATCACTCTTGGTCACTTTTAATCCAATAACTAGAATCCACTAACCACGATTTGTCCTATTTAGAAACAAAATGTTTTTGGGGATTAGGGATATACCATTTAAGGGGGAGAAAATGTGTTGATGTTCATATAAGGGTATCTCCCTAAAACTGTATCTAGGCTTGGGGAAGGGGGAGTACCAAACATGGTTGATATAGTGAAAGGGTCCATAGTGACAACCACATAATCTCAAGCATTCCTCACTACTCATAAGGATCTATCACCAATTAGTGATTTATTTTTCATCAAGGGATATCCAATTGAAGAAGCTTCTGTGGTGACACAAACACTCGATCTGGCTACACTCAACTCTTGTTAATCACTACATTTAAAGACTCATATGTATTATTCTAAAACATGGATAACTAAGGTACCAATTTTTCATGTAATAATCATGAGGATAGAGTCTCAACAAATAGACATTTCTAGTAAATCATTGGGAGATCTTCTAGCAACTATACCTATCCATGAGGAACCAACCACCCATGCTTATTTGGGCTTAGCACTTGGTGGGTAGGAATTTCTTATCACAAATGATGACACTACCATGGAAGAACCTAAGGCTGGTGATGGAAAAGTTGTTGAGAATGTAATGAGGGAAGATGGTCTCCCACATATCATAGGGCTTTGTCCCTTAGTCCGGATGTCATAGAAATATCTTACCGTGGATCTTCTAGCCATATTTCCCCAAAATAGACCCATAGATCCTAAAGAGATGGATGATGATGATCCGACACAGATGAGGAGAGTCATATGACATGCAACAAGTCATGGAACTACATCAAATGCATCCTCGGTAACCCATAGGTATAATGGACGAGTTGAACGGGGTCACTCCACACCTGGATGTGTTTCCTATGTGTTGGGTGGTGGATGATCTCCATCTCCACAAAATGATTTGAGAATATCATGGTGAGAATATGTATGAAGGAAGACAACACTAAGATGTTTCCCAGTTTAGGAAGAAATATATTAATATTCAGAAACTCTAAGAGGATGAGCCAGTAATTCGACTTCTTGTAGAACATTTGGGGGAACAAGACACATTTTCCATGAATCGAGCCATGGTTACTCAACAACTAAGATCCCAGCTAGCAGAAGCCTAGAATTAGCTAGTTATGTTAAGTCGTCAAATGGCTCAAATCTGAACTATGTGGGAACTGGTGCAAGACGGGGTCATTGAGATTCACTCTATGACTATGGACTAGGAAAGGGATCTTAGGGAGCAGGAAGTAATCATGGAGTTTACATGCCTGAGGGTGGGAAAACTGAATTAGTCCATTGAAGGGGATGATCCAAAAGGGTCGTGTTTTGGCCAAACTAATGAAATATATCTCCTTATTTATTTTTTGGTTCTGAACTATGTTCATGGATTTATTGTTTTCCTGTTTTATTTAATCACTACATATTAAACATAACAATGAACCAACTAGAAATCAATCCCTAAGCTCACGTTGTTTATAACCAGTGTGAGAATCAAGGTACGACCACATAGTTATCCATTTTTTTCTAAGGGTGTAATTTAAACATAGAATACTCTGGGACTTCAATCATAAATTGACCACCCAAAATATTTGGGATGAGAGAGGGGTTGTGACTTGAATATACGGATCTTATAACAACCAACATGTCTTCCCTAATGCACTCATGTACAAGAGTAGGGTAATTCCATGGGCATTGGAATCAATCTGAACAAAGGTGAATAAGGAGAGTGAATCATGATACCCCAAATTAAGAACCTATTGAGAGTGACATGAAGATGGAGGATAAGAGTTGATCATATTATAATCACAACAACTATATCGTGTTATCCTGAAATGGGGATAAACAAATGAGGTCCAATTGTTGACCAAATATGAAACACGGGGCCAAACTCAAATTGTTGGCTGATGTCTTCTTTAACATTGGTTCAAGACTATATATGGTCTTTAAGACCGAGAATCCATACTGTTAGTGGGTTATTACAGATGTGAAAGATGATGAGGATCCAAATAAAGGGCATGTAAAGCATGGGATGTAGTAATGGGGTGTCTTAATGGAGTCCAAAAACCATTAAATTATGGAACTATGATGAAAGAATATTAGGTGGGCATACCAATATGAAATAGGATCAATCCTACTTTTGTGTAGGATTGCTGTAGTAATAACCTTCAATATATTAAATTTTGACATCATGAAAAGGTAGACAAAGAGTACATATTTTAACATCATATTGTGAGGATGATATATGGAATATTTTAACATCATATGAATAAGATTTTGCATACAATATAAGGTTATGCTCCCTGGAACGTGGTCAATAGTTTAATTCCATGTAACATGGACTAGGGGATTCAATTTTATGGTTGTAGAGTTTGGATCGTAGTTGGGGCCAAAGGGCTGATGAGGTTAACGATCCTAAGGCTGTCCCTGAAGACAAAATGTCCCATTGTCGCTACATATCCCATAAGGATGGTAATCAAGATAAATATTTTTCTTTAAGAACAGTGTGATTAGAGACCAACACCGGTGGGGGAAATTCTCTTTGATTGTGAGGAAGCTGGAGCATCCCACAATTATCATAGTGAATCCTGAATTTATTCTGGTTCGTGTCATAGTCTAACTTTATGTGTGGATGATGATGATCCCATGCAGTTTATTGTCATTTGGTTGGGAAATTAGAAACATATAGGGTGTGGTAAACAAACATGTTGTGATTAAGGACCAAAGGAGTCCAAACAACTCCCAATGCATTGTCAATGGGAAACACATGCCGAAAGGTGTTGGAAAGGGTGAATGGGTAATCTTTTGATAGGGCACATGGAAATGGTGTTTGGGAATCACTAAGTATACTAGAAGGGAAAGAAATAAGAAACACATTGTTCTTGAATGTAGGCATGGAAGTCATCCAATTCTAAAGGGGAGATATCCTCCTAAAAGAGGAAAATGAAGTTGTTACGCAATTCAATGTCATGCGAATATGGAAACTAAAGATCATAGTTTATGTTTATAGAGCTAGACCATGAGAAAAATCATCCCAAAGTGGAAACATGTAACACTATGCCGGAGAATAAACTAATTTGAATGAGGAAAAAGAAGTCCAAAATGCATCACACATTCCTGGGAGAAAACCCACACATAGTTTAAAGCCATGATGCATGGAATTTGGGACCCTAACTCCAAGTTTATGGTCATAGATTTTTGGACCATATGGAATGTGATTATTCCATGCAATTTTAAAACATATAAATAACCCTAATTCCACATGATTCATGCTTCCTGTGGGATAAAAGGGTCATAAAGGTCTTTACAACACACATGATCACACAATAGGGGAATGAATGTGTGAAGTCTGGGGAAACCCCAGGGTGATTGTCCACCGACTCAAAGTGTAAAGGTGTATAGAGGGAAGACACCAAGAGTATTGAAGTTCTATCTAAACATAAGAATTTGGGAAGGATTTTTGAATTATGAGACCAATATTCGGGAAACAGTGGGCATTGTAGAAATAATGGAGGATAACTAGTGACCATATTTGAAACATAGAATCTATATCTATTATCTTGATATTGGAACAAACAACTGAGGGTTATATACTGACCATATTCGAAATGTGAGTGGAACCTCTCTCAATATTTCATTCAGGATCCTCTATGATGTTAGCCCATAATGGTAGGTGAGCCTTATGGCCGATCATCCATACCATTTGGGGGTCCTTTTGGATATGAAATTAATATGGAGACCCAAATAAAGGGCATGTAAATCATGGTATTGTAATGAAAGAATTTCTATAAATAATCCAACACTCTAAGTATCATACCATGATGTGTCTGACCATACTAATGAGGAAAATTAGATTGAGGGATCTGATTAGTGGTAAGAGACTTGAGAGAATGAGTAACAGAAAGAGAAAAATAGGTAGATATATCTGGGGCTAGCCCTAAAGACAAGATGCATGGGCAATACTACATATCCTTTCAGAGAAGGAATCAATCAATGCGTAGTTTTGAATGGTTTTATAGTTTAACATCATGTTATAAGTATAATGGTTGCAATGAAGTTTATAATTATACAACTAAGAAATTGGGGGAAATAATATCCCAAAGGGGGTACGCGTGTCATGGGAAAATAATCTTGATGTGAATTAGTATAAAATTTGTCCAGACCACACCATGCCTACCCAAGAGATGATTCAGGAGGAAGGGTCGAGAGATGGGGACTATGGCTGAGTGTCATTCATTTTAACACCATGATGTAAGGATGAAGATGTTTAATGAAATGGGGAATATAAAATATATTTTCTTAAGGTTATATAACTTGGACCATAATGGTGAGGTTGGGGAACTTGGGCTGTACCTGATAAAGAAATTTCTGGGTGTCCATATGTATCCTATTAGGGAAAGAATCAATCTATACATAGTTATATAATGTCTTGTTGTTTATTATCATGCGGTAAGGATGTATGAATAGAAATTTCTCTCGAAATGGGTCATTTTGTGGCCATTGTAAGCCTGACATGAATGAGATCCAAAGAGGCCCACACCAAATCATGTCTACACAAGTGAGGACTGAGGACAAGAGGATATAAAGATATGGAATGATTTTTGGTACCTAGGAATGGACCATAAGAAGAAATATTTGGTCATTTCTATGTACCATGTGAGGGAAATAATCAATCCACACGTAGATATGAAAATATTTTGTATTTTAACATCATGCGGTGGGTTTGTAGGATAACTACTCCCGAGGAAGGTATCCCAGGGAATGTATATGGAGAAGAAGTTTTATATTTGGTGTAGATGATAAAAAAAATAAGTCTCACCATACTATTCACTTCCCATGGGACTTTGGAAAATGAGTGATGCCCGCTCAGAGGAAAACTCCAAGATAATGAAAAGTTTATCGTCTTGTGGCCAGGATGAAATGATATTTCAACCTCAAATAGGATGGGGTAGTTTAACATCCTGAAGGAAGATAATACTAGGATGTTCTACATATTGAAGCCTGAATGAGGGTGAGTATTTTAACATCATGCAGGATGCTCTTGTACAGTTTAATGTCATGCAGGAAAATTATACTATTAAGTTTTACATCCTTCAACTCGGACAACTGTGTTCTTCATGCGAAGTACTAATTAAGGAATTTGGCATTGCTGGGAGGAGTAATTCACTCACCATCCATGGTGACCAAATAGTATGAGCCATTGGGATTCACCTTATTAATAATTTAGGTTCACACCTATTTAGGAACCAACATTGGTGGATTCCTTCAATGTATCATTGACATCCTTAGATACAATACCATGCCACCAAGGAGGATGGAGTGGAGGCAAACATTCTTTTTGAATGTTCTTGCTACTTTATTCTGGTGCCTCTCCAGAATATACAAGGCCTGGAACCTATTATCATCAAGGGATGTTAGTTCATCTCTACAGACTATAGCTTCATTATTTTACATCTATTAATCGTAAATTGTCATAAAAAGCGATGGTAAATGAATATTTATTGCTAGGACTGCCATTGTCCTGTACACTAGGGAATATGGGCTCACATGGATGGAATTGAGAGTCGTCATCTAGTAAGCTCAGAGAGCTTTAGGGAGCTTGTTCGGCCAACTTCTCATGTTCTCACCAACCATGTTCTACAAAATAATACATAGGGTCTTGTTAAATTCCTTGACCATTCTATATTCTTGTGCATGATATCAAGAAGCGTGGTTATATTGGATGAAGTATGTGGCATAAAATTGCTTCAGCTCAACTGCTCAAAATTTGGTGTTGTTGTCAGTGAAAATGACCTAGGGGACTATGAATTGGTGAATGATGTTGTATCTCATGAAATCAATGATAGAACTGTCTTTGACTACCTTGAGAGGAATCACTTTTTTTCACATGGAAACTAAATTAGCAGTGGTCAAGATAAACCTACACTGGCGAGTTTTTTCTGGTGTATATGGTCCCACGTCATTGAGTCCCTTGATCATGAAAGTTTGGGAGTACATGGTAGTATGGAGAGGACCTGGAGGCTGATTCAAAAATATGGAATGGATCTAGTATGTGTGAAACCTCTTGGTGAACTCAATACAGTCATGGACCATGGTGGGAGAAATGTAGCCCAATCTTCGAATTTGATGAGAGAGTTTCAACCCAACATGATGAGCTCCATAGGAACCAACATGAACTTCTTGAATAACTTGGGGTGTAAAGACCCGCAAATTTCAAGGAAATTTTTTTCTTAATTTTCTTTGGAATTTTACAAGAGCGCAGCTTCAGACGGCACCTGATTCCGAGGCCCGGTGTGCCCGGAATCAATTTCCGAAGTTTGGCTCGGGTACGTTCAGTGAACGGACGAGCGGGTTTTTCTATCTTTTGAACCGGTGCCCGGAATCGAATTCTGAGGGCACCGATGAAATCGCAGCGCTGGTATTTGCTTAGAAACGCCTCTTCCGGAGTTGCGTTTGCTCAGACGTGGTTTTTAAATTTTGCGGCTTTAAGTCAGAAATAAAATAAAGTTTGTGCGACAACTTTATTTTATTTCACTTAAGCTGCTTGGAAGCCACTTGAAGTCACTTAAAGACGGCTTGAACTGAGTTGAACTGGATAGGATGCTATCCAGAAATATCCTACCCCTTGGTAGGATATTTGTGCGGTGGGACCCGCACGAGCCCCGCCGTTTCTTTCGCTAAGTAACGCACCCGCGAAAACCCGTCAAAGTAACTGAAAAGTCAACCGACGCGTTTTCTTTAATTCTTAACAGACCATTTAATTGGGCGGTTTATTTCGTGAATTAAATGGACTGTTTCTTCGTGAATTAAATGGGTCGTTTCTTTCGTTGAATTAATTCAACGAATTGATGGATCGTTTCTTAACCGGTTTCGTGTTGGCATGTTTATAAAATAAGACCAACATAAAAATCCTTGGAAAGGATTTGAGAGAATCTTCGTTCCTCCACCCTCTCCGCGAAGAACGCGAAGAACGCGAAGAACGCGAAGAACGCGAAGAACGCGAAGAACGCGAAGAACGCCGGCGACCGGAATTCGACGACGCACACCAAGATCTGCGACGTCGACGAGATCTACCCGCGACGTTCTTCGGCGACGCCTCTTCTTCCGCGGCCGACCCTCGTTCGGCAACAAAGGTGAGAATCAGATCTTTTCTTCTCCCTTTTTAATTTCAATATCAACGGATTTAAACTAATTAAATCCGTTGATCTTGATCCGGAGATTGGCGACGCGACGAGCGATTCCGCGACGACGCGGCGATCTCCATCTTCCGCGACGAGCAATTCCGCGACGATCCCTCGTTCGGCAACGACAGCTGCGAGGTAAGGGATGTTGGAATTCTTTTTAAAATCCCGTGTTTATTCTTTTGAAATATAGAACCCGATCACGAAACAATTTTAATTTATTTAAAATTGTTGATTGGTTTCTTTCCTGTTTCTCCCGTTGATTATGACTAACGCGGAGGGTGCGGGTCTAACGAACAAGACCCGGCAACCCTCCGCCGATCTTCCTTTGTGTGCGGATTTGGCGAGCGACGGCAAAAGCGCGACGCAAGGGCCATATGTTGATTCCGCAGTGGAGGACGCATCCCGGGAGGAACAACGGCGCAGACGGGAGGCAAATCGGGCCACCGGAGCATCTCCGGCGGCCCGCGGAAGGAGGCGGCGGCGCGGGTCGCCGGCGCGGCGGCGCCGGCGACCGGGGGCGGCGGCGCCCGGCGCGCCGCCGGAGGAGTCCGCCGCGGCCGAGCCGCGGCGGCGGCGAGCCGCCGGACCGCGTCCGCGGTCCGGCCTTCCAGCACGCGGCCCGCGCGGGCCGCGTTTTCTCCAAGCCGCGGGTTTGACCCGCGGCGGCAGCGCTTCGGCCGCTCGGCCGAAGCCGAGCCGGTCCGGTCGGCCGGGCCGCGCCCAGGCCGGACCGGACCCGGCCGAGCCGGTTCGGGCCGGGTCGGGCCGACCCGGTTCGGGCCGACCCGGTTCGGCCGACCCCAGGGGGGGGTTCGGGCCGGGTCGCCCCGGGCCCAGAACCCCCGTTTTCGGGCCCTCTTCGGTCTTTCGCCCATATCTTGGGCCTGGGACCTCCGATTGACGAACCGTCAGCGGCTACGCGATCCTTGGATCAAGACGGTCGTTTCGGTATATTATACTCAAGGTTTCGGAAGACTTTGGGTTCGGCCGGGTTGGTTCGTACACGAAACCAACCGGGCCCTCGGAGCGGAAACGCTCATAACTTGAGCTACGGACGTCCGATCGACGTACCGTCAGCTGTGGTAGTTTCCTCTAAGTGAGACGGAACTTTTGGCATACCCCGCCCGAGGATCGGACACAGGCGGAGTACGGTCGGGTTGGTTTTGCCCTAAAAACCAACCGGGCCCCTGGGACGAAAATGCCAATAACTCTCAGACCGGGCGTCCGATTGACGCGCCGTCTGTCGCGTTGAGATCCTGTTGTCGATACGGAACTTTTGGATACATCAACTTCGGACTACGTGTCAGTTGATGTATCAGCCCCTCGGCTCGTGGAGCGGACCCTCCTAGACGAGCACGCTACGTGCGGGAACCCTAGCGCTGGCTGTGACCTCGACGACAGAGCAGAGATCCTCCGTGGACTGCGACGACGACAGAGCAGAGATCCTCCGTGGACTGCGACGACGACAGAGCAGAGATCCTTCGTGGACTGCGGCGACGACTGTGCAGAGATCCTCAGTGGACTGCGTCGACTACTGCACTCAGCGATCCTACGTGGAACAGTGCTACCGAACCTGTGTGAGCTGAATCTTCTTTTTACCTTGAGCGGTGGAGCGCTTGGGTGTAGCGGCGGACCCGTGGTACTTGACAGTGGTGGTGCGCTTAGATGCAGCAGCAGACCCTTGGCGGTGGAGCGCTTGGTTGTAGCGGCAGACCCGCGATACTCTACGGAGTGTGTGCGCTTGGTTGTAGCGACAGACCCGCGGCGGTGGAGACGTGCGTGCGGAGTACGGAGACCGTGTAGATGACTGAGACCTGACGACTGCTTGACCGACTCGACTTGGAGTGAGTCGACTAGCCCAGTGGACGGAGCGCCCAGTAGTTGGCAGCAGACCCACGGCGGACGGAGCGCCTGGTAGTTGGCGGCAAACCCGCGGTACTCGACAGGAGGAGTACCTCAGTAGGCTATCTGGGTGAGCGCCCGGTATTTGGCAGCAGACCCTCAGCGGACGGAGCGCCCGGTAGTTGGCAGCAGACCCGCGGTACTCGACAGGAGGAGTACTTCAGCAGTCATAGGTTAGTGAGCAGTACCTCGGAGTCGTGACAGGACCACTGTACACTTCAGAGATGGGGCTCTTCAACATTTACGGTTTCGATAATGAAAATCCTGGTTGAGCTGAATCTTATGTTACTCTCCTTTGTGGTTTGTGTTGAACTATCCTATGTGGATTTACTATTTACTCTCCTTTGTGGATTGTGTTGAACTATCCTTTGTGGATTTACTGTTTACTCTCCTTGTGGATTTGAGTCTTGCTTTCCTTTGTGGATTGAGTTGTTCTTGAGCTCGTGAGCAGAGCTAGATTTGGGGACTTAGGTATATGTATGGGCATATACCTAAGTCGAGTCAGATGTTACTTCGTGATTGCATCTTTCTTTTGTTCTATATCCTTTGTGGATTTCGGGAGACCTTCGGGGGTCTCGGGGTCCTTACTGAGTAGTTGTACTCACCCCTGCACGGGCTATGCCCGCACCTTGTTGTGTTGGTTGCAGACGACGGACAGCGCTGATCACGGTTGGGGCGTGGAGCAGGACGGTACCTGGAGGTGGACCACTGGGCGGGACGTGCTCGGAGCGGACGTGGGACCCGAGGAGCCTGGAGGCTATCTGTACCCACCCTTCAGGTGGGATTGCCAGTGGACGACACGAGGCCGCCGTCTTTTCTTCAGTTGCTGTACTTTACTTTTCAGTTGTACTTTACAGTTGGGCTTGTATTTCCGGCCCCTTTACCTTTCTGCACTTTACTTTCCGCTTGCTGACTCTGTGTGGTTGTTACTTATAAAGGCAATGCCTTCCCTGTTTACTGGGATTTTACGCCTTGGTGCTAGTCGCCAGCCCCTGGCCTATGGAAGGCGGGCTTGGGGTAGTCACGGCACGGGCCCCGAGGACGGGTCGTGACAAATTGGTATCAGAGGCGGTCGGTTCTACCGCAGACTCTGATCGTCCTTTCTTTCTATGTGAAGCAATAGTGTTTAGTGTATTGAGTGTGGTTATCAGTTCAGGGAGCCCAGTGTTGGTGCGGCGGCCGACGTATCCGTACACCAGGACCCTGACTCCTGATTTCCGACTTAATGCATGAAAACATTGATTGCGTGTGTGTTTCAAGTTTTTCTTTGTGATTGCTTGTGTCAGCTCACCAGGTATACTGATCTGCTTTATGAAAGTCTCAAGTTTTCCTTGTGATTACTTGTGCCAGCTCACCAGGTATACTGTTCTGACTGTGGTGCTCTTGTTCTCCTTTTCAGGATGGCCCCGCGACGACTGCCAGCTAGGGTTCCGAGTGTTGGGCGCGACGGCAGCCCACCGAGCGACGAGGCCTCGGTGCAGGGCCCTTTGCCAGCAGTGGCACCGGCGGCAGCTTTACCCGCCGAGCCACCGATGCTACCAGTACCAGACGCTGACGATGCACGTCGCCTCAGGGCACTGCATGAGTTTCAGAGCCAGCGACCGCCCAGGTTTCGCGGTGAGGCGGACCCCCAGGCCGCCGAGGACTGGCTAGAGGCGGTGGTACGGATCTTTAGGCTAGTGAGGACACCAGCGGATCTCATGGTGATTCTCGCGGCGAGCCTCCTGCAGGCGGCGGCAGGACGATGGTGGAGCTTGATGCTCCAGGTGCACGATGAGGCATCTCTTCTTTGGACGGACTTTGAGAGCCTCTTCCGCTCGGAGTTCGTCCCAGCCACCCTTCGTGCGGTGCGTATCCAGGAGCTTCTACAGCTGCGGCAGGGCAGCATGACGGTCGCTCAGTACGCGGCAAGGTTCACCGACCTTTCTCGGTACTCGACAGACATGGTACGGGACCCCTTCTTCCGGGCCCGGACCTTCGAGCAGGGTTTGAGACACGAGATCAGGGCATCGCTGATCTCCCTCAGCATACCGACTCAGACAGGAGTACTAGAGCGGGCCCTTCTGATCGAGAGCTTCCTTGCTGAGTCTACACCAGCACAGAGACCCACCGCAGGGCGGCACGTAGCGGAGTCTTCGGTGGCAGGTAGCCGACAGATGACTCAGGGTTCCAGGCAGACCAGACCTACCAGTGGCCGACTGCACGACTCAGGCTCAGTTGTGCGGGGAAGCCGGGGTGGAGTCAGAGCCAGGCGTGCCGAGAGTGGGCAGTGCTACTCCTGTGGCGGAATTGGTCACATGGCTCGTGACTGCCCGACCCGCCATGCGGGGGAGCAGCAAACGGTTGAGGAACCACCTAGGCAGAGGCAGAGGTTCGACCGTGGCGGTCTGCAGGGAGGAGACGGACGAGGTAGAGGAGCTGGCCGAGCAGCAGGTGGTGGACGACGCTTTGAGGCTCTACCACCACCACCACCAGGAGGTCCACCCCGACCGCAGGGGAGAGCTCAGCTTCAGGCAGTCGAGGCCTTCGATCATGGAGCCCTGGGAGCTGATGGACAGGAGCAGAACTAGTGGATACATCCTTTGTACTTCTGGTTCCTTGTTGCTTTTGTGTTGCGTCTTGTAATATGAGCTGCAATAATAAAAGATGCATACCTTTGTGATATTTTCGTTCCTGTCCTCTTTCGTGATGTTACTAGGAGATTCCAGTTTTGGCTGTTGACTTGACCCTCACTTGTGAGACATCTACTGGAGGAGACCCAGTTACCACACACTGATGCCGACAGTGTGACTCAACCCTTGGAGGCGAGAGTAACAGTTGAATCTCTTAGTAGTAGCGTCGAGGCCTTACGACGTCATCCTTGGTATGGATTAGTATCATCCATGTTAGGATTGACTGTTTTAGGCAAAGAATGTGGTTCATCCAGGGGATGAGACCAGATTTCTCTTTTCGGCAAAGAAGAAATCTTGCAGCTCTTGTGGGACCTGTGATGGTCCAGGCCACGACAGAGAAGGTCCAAATCATCCAGGAGAGGATGAGGACAGCTCAGAGCCGGCAGAAGTCATATGCTGACAGGAGGCGGAGGCCACTAGAGTTCGAGGATGGCGACCACGTCTTTTTGCGTGTCTCACCTCGACGTGGATTACGGAGATTTGGCCGAGGCGGCAAGTTGTCTCCACGCTTCATCGGGCCTTTCCAGGTCCTCAGCAGGATAGGAGAGGTGGCTTATCGCCTGGCTCTACCACCTCAGTTGCACCGGGTGCACGACGTCTTCCACGTGTCTCAGCTGAGGAGATACGTGCACGACCCGACGCACATCATCGACTTTGGGGAGCTGGACGTGGACGATGGGGCGACTTTTGCGGAGGTCCCAGTGGAGATCGAGGATCGACAGGAGCGGGTCCTACGTGGGCGGTCGATTCCTCTTGTGCGCGTCAGATGGCAGCACGGGAACCTCCAGGAGAGCACTTGGGAGCGGGAGGCTCAGATGCGTGCTCAGTACCCCCATTTGTTCCCCTAGTTTTGATGTATCTTTACGGGGACGTAAAGCCCTGAGGTGGGAGTAATGTAAAGACCCGCAAATTTCAAGGAAATTTTTTTCTTAATTTTCTTTGGAATTTTACAAGAGCGCAGCTTCAGACGGCACCTGATTCCGAGGCCCGGTGTGCCCGGAATCAATTTCCGAAGTTTGGCTCGGGTACGTTCAGTGAACGGACGAGCGGGTTTTTCTATCTTTTGAACCGGTGCCCGGAATCGAATTCTGAGGGCACCGATGAAATCGCAGCGCCGGTATTTGCTTAGAAACGCCTCTTCCGGAGTTGCGTTTGCTCAGACGTGGTTTTTAAATTTTGCGGCTTTAAGTCAGAAATAAAATAAAGTTTGTGCGACAACTTTATTTTATTTCACTTAAGCTGCTTGGAAGCCACTTGAAGTCACTTAAAGACGGCTTGAACTGAGTTGAACTGGATAGGATGCTATCCAGAAATATCCTACCCCTTGGTAGGATATTTGTGCGGTGGGACCCGCACGAGCCCCGCCGTTTCTTTCGCTAAGTAACGCACCCGCGAAAACCCGTCAAAGTAACTGAAAAGTCAACCGACGCGTTTTCTTTAATTCTTAACAGACCATTTAATTGGGCGGTTTATTTCGTGAATTAAATGGACTGTTTCTTCGTGAATTAAATGGGTCGTTTCTTTCGTTGAATTAATTCAACGAATTGATGGATCGTTTCTTAACCGGTTTCGTGTTGGCATGTTTATAAAATAAGACCAACATAAAAATCCTTGGAAAGGATTTGAGAGAATCTTCGTTCCTCCACCCTCTCCGCGAAGAACGCGAAGAACGCGAAGAACGCGAAGAACGCGAAGAACGCGAAGAACGCGAAGAACGCCGGCGACCGGAATTCGACGACGCACACCAAGATCTGCGACGTCGACGAGATCTACCCGCGACGTTCTTCGGCGACGCCTCTTCTTCCGCGGCCGACCCTCGTTCGGCAACAAAGGTGAGAATCAGATCTTTTCTTCTCCCTTTTTAATTTCAATATCAACGGATTTAAACTAATTAAATCCGTTGATCTTGATCCGGAGATTGGCGACGCGACGAGCGATTCCGCGACGACGCGGCGATCTCCATCTTCCGCGACGAGCAATTCCGCGACGATCCCTCGTTCGGCAACGACAGCTGCGAGGTAAGGGATGTTGGAATTCTTTTTAAAATCCCGTGTTTATTCTTTTGAAATATAGAACCCGATCACGAAACAATTTTAATTTATTTAAAATTGTTGATTGGTTTCTTTCCTGTTTCTCCCGTTGATTATGACTAACGCGGAGGGTGCGGGTCTAACGAACAAGACCCGGCAACCCTCCGCCGATCTTCCTTTGTGTGCGGATTTGGCGAGCGACGGCAAAAGCGCGACGCAAGGGCCATATGTTGATTCCGCAGTGGAGGACGCATCCCGGGAGGAACAACGGCGCAGACGGGAGGCAAATCGGGCCACCGGAGCATCTCCGGCGGCCCGCGGAAGGAGGCGGCGGCGCGGGTCGCCGGCGCGGCGGCGCCGGCGACCGGGGGCGGCGGCGCCCGGCGCGCCGCCGGAGGAGTCCGCCGCGGCCGAGCCGCGGCGGCGGCGAGCCGCCGGACCGCGTCCGCGGTCCGGCCTTCCAGCACGCGGCCCGCGCGGGCCGCGTTTTCTCCAAGCCGCGGGTTTGACCCGCGGCGGCAGCGCTTCGGCCGCTCGGCCGAAGCCGAGCCGGTCCGGTCGGCCGGGCCGCGCCCAGGCCGGACCGGACCCGGCCGAGCCGGTTCGGGCCGGGTCGGGCCGACCCGGTTCGGGCCGACCCGGTTCGGCCGACCCCAGGGGGGGGTTCGGGCCGGGTCGCCCCGGGCCCAGAACCCCCGTTTTCGGGCCCTCTTCGGTCTTTCGCCCATATCTTGGGCCTGGGACCTCCGATTGACGAACCGTCAGCGGCTACGCGATCCTTGGATCAAGACGGTCGTTTCGGTATATTATACTCAAGGTTTCGGAAGACTTTGGGTTCGGCCGGGTTGGTTCGTACACGAAACCAACCGGGCCCTCGGAGCGGAAACGCTCATAACTTGAGCTACGGACGTCCGATCGACGTACCGTCAGCTGTGGTAGTTTCCTCTAAGTGAGACGGAACTTTTGGCATACCCCGCCCGAGGATCGGACACAGGCGGAGTACGGTCGGGTTGGTTTTGCCCTAAAAACCAACCGGGCCCCTGGGACGAAAATGCCAATAACTCTCAGACCGGGCGTCCGATTGACGCGCCGTCTGTCGCGTTGAGATCCTGTTGTCGATACGGAACTTTTGGATACATCAACTTCGGACTACGTGTCAGTTGATGTATCAGCCCCTCGGCTCGTGGAGCGGACCCTCCTAGACGAGCACGCTACGTGCGGGAACCCTAGCGCTGGCTGTGACCTCGACGACAGAGCAGAGATCCTCCGTGGACTGCGACGACGACAGAGCAGAGATCCTCCGTGGACTGCGACGACGACAGAGCAGAGATCCTTCGTGGACTGCGGCGACGACTGTGCAGAGATCCTCAGTGGACTGCGTCGACTACTGCACTCAGCGATCCTACGTGGAACAGTGCTACCGAACCTGTGTGAGCTGAATCTTCTTTTTACCTTGAGCGGTGGAGCGCTTGGGTGTAGCGGCGGACCCGTGGTACTTGACAGTGGTGGTGCGCTTAGATGCAGCAGCAGACCCTTGGCGGTGGAGCGCTTGGTTGTAGCGGCAGACCCGCGATACTCTACGGAGTGTGTGCGCTTGGTTGTAGCGACAGACCCGCGGCGGTGGAGACGTGCGTGCGGAGTACGGAGACCGTGTAGATGACTGAGACCTGACGACTGCTTGACCGACTCGACTTGGAGTGAGTCGACTAGCCCAGTGGACGGAGCGCCCAGTAGTTGGCAGCAGACCCACGGCGGACGGAGCGCCTGGTAGTTGGCGGCAAACCCGCGGTACTCGACAGGAGGAGTACCTCAGTAGGCTATCTGGGTGAGCGCCCGGTATTTGGCAGCAGACCCTCAGCGGACGGAGCGCCCGGTAGTTGGCAGCAGACCCGCGGTACTCGACAGGAGGAGTACTTCAGCAGTCATAGGTTAGTGAGCAGTACCTCGGAGTCGTGACAGGACCACTGTACACTTCAGAGATGGGGCTCTTCAACATTTACGGTTTCGATAATGAAAATCCTGGTTGAGCTGAATCTTATGTTACTCTCCTTTGTGGTTTGTGTTGAACTATCCTATGTGGATTTACTATTTACTCTCCTTTGTGGATTGTGTTGAACTATCCTTTGTGGATTTACTGTTTACTCTCCTTGTGGATTTGAGTCTTGCTTTCCTTTGTGGATTGAGTTGTTCTTGAGCTCGTGAGCAGAGCTAGATTTGGGGACTTAGGTATATGTATGGGCATATACCTAAGTCGAGTCAGATGTTACTTCGTGATTGCATCTTTCTTTTGTTCTATATCCTTTGTGGATTTCGGGAGACCTTCGGGGGTCTCGGGGTCCTTACTGAGTAGTTGTACTCACCCCTGCACGGGCTATGCCCGCACCTTGTTGTGTTGGTTGCAGACGACGGACAGCGCTGATCACGGTTGGGGCGTGGAGCAGGACGGTACCTGGAGGTGGACCACTGGGCGGGACGTGCTCGGAGCGGACGTGGGACCCGAGGAGCCTGGAGGCTATCTGTACCCACCCTTCAGGTGGGATTGCCAGTGGACGACACGAGGCCGCCGTCTTTTCTTCAGTTGCTGTACTTTACTTTTCAGTTGTACTTTACAGTTGGGCTTGTATTTCCGGCCCCTTTACCTTTCTGCACTTTACTTTCCGCTTGCTGACTCTGTGTGGTTGTTACTTATAAAGGCAATGCCTTCCCTGTTTACTGGGATTTTACGCCTTGGTGCTAGTCGCCAGCCCCTGGCCTATGGAAGGCGGGCTTGGGGTAGTCACGGCACGGGCCCCGAGGACGGGTCGTGACATGGGGAATCTCATATACTTGGATTTAGTAGAGAATAACTCCATTAAATCATTGTCTGTAGACAATCTGCTCAATGCTGGGACAACTCCGGATAGTGAGCTATAAAGCACAAAAACTGAATGATTCTCTCACGTTCGTCTCTGTCTGTAAGGAGATGAATGTTTTGGCAATACTATATATATGGAGTCAACCAATAATGGGTATCTTCTACTTGGGCGGGGAGATTTGATGGTCTTGATGTTGATGCATGATTGGTAATATGGATTACTTGTTGGTTATCATCACTGTCAAAACTGATGGGAGTGATGACCCTTCAATGCGCAACATAGATAATCAGATCGTCCTGGCTAGGATTTATGAAATAATAGGAATGGTTGGAGAAGGAATCGGCTTGACCATTCTGTGATTGAGGGACATGAGTGACCTTTGGTAGATAAGGGAACTGGTCTATCATCTAGAGAGTTCTATTTATGAGGGGAACAAGCTCTGGCTTCCTGATGACATGGTCACCATTGATCTCCATGACTACAAGATTGGAGTCCCCTTTAACATGGAGGTGGGGAACATCAATCTCACGGTTCATATCTAGACCAATGATGAAGGCATGATACCTTGTATCGTTGGTGGTACAACCTTATGACAATAAAAATGATTAGGGTTCGACTTTCCATGGACATGTGATGAATATGAAACCCAGGCCTACTCTATTGAGTCTAGGGTCGTTGACCCTTCTGCCAACTAGACATCCAAAGGTGCCATCAAATTTTATCTTCCAACATGTAATAGTTTTTTCCACTAATTGAATGTCCTAATATGTAAATTCACGATCCAGAGAGTGTTCTGTGGAGTCTGCATGGGTGTCCAGAAAAACTGAGAGTGGCTGACCCTCGACAGCTTTCTACAGGATAAACTTGAAGTTGAACTACTGAGGGATCACATCCTACCAAGCGAGATGACCTATCAACATAGGGTGTTTTAGAATATATTTTAGTGGATCAAAATGGGATACCAACTATATCTCATGATGCTACAGATTATGCTATACCTTATGAAATGCGAAGTCCTTTTTTAGGGAGCTCTTTTAAATAGAGGTATATCATGTCTCGGTATCGAGGTGTTTGTGACTGAGAAAGTATAAACTATTATTTGACCCAAAATTATATGTGTGGGTGAGGAGTGGTGTGAGGGATTTGTCTAGAGTTGTCACATAATGGAATAGTGTATTTCTGAAGATGGTTGGCATTGGAACTGGATACTTGAGCAGATACTACTTAATCTCCTCAAAACTGGTCTGGAATTCTTCATCCAACTAGTAAATGAAAACATTCATCACGAGTCAGGAAATGGGATTACACTTGAAAGCCACATTTTTAATGAATTTTTGTAAGTAGGCTAAGTGGAATTGAAATCCTTAAATATCACATAGAATTATCCAAGGAGGAATCTGACTAGTAGCCTAGATCTTATCTCAATGCCTCTATATCTAAGGATAAATCAAATAAACTTCGCAGAGGTAAACCTAAATTAACTCTTCAAACAGTTTAAAGTTAAATGATACGAATAGAGGAAGACTAACACCTTCTCAAGATATTTGAGATGGTCCTAACAGTGGTGGGATTTGACCACAAAATCTTCCACATATAATTCCACTAGTTTACTGAGGATTAGCTTGAATATGTGGTGCATGGCCTAATAATTGATTGATCCCTCATTCTTTAGAATGAAAAGCATTACCTGGTAATAGAATATAGATTGTTCTGCTATAAAGGTAGTGGAACATTCTTCCTTAGGGGAAATTCTGATATGATTGTATCTGATATACACATCCTTGAACGTGAGATCCTATAATCTAGTGGTGGCATCAATCAATATCTCTACCATGGGAAGGGTAAAAGTTTCATTCATCTAGTGAGGGTTTAGGTCTCCAATGTCAAGGTAGACTCTAGTCTATCAATTCATCTCCCTGATAAGAACAATTTTGGCCAGCTACCTAGGGTATTGGACATCCGTGAAGAATTTTTCTTTGATGAGCTTATCAACTTCAGCTTTGATCATGGAATAGTTAGAAGGGTGAATCTTTTTGGGAGGTTGTTTGAACCCATGATGACTTACTAGGAGTCCAATTTGGTGGATGATGACTTGAGGATCTAGTCCTGGAATCTTATTATAGCAATAATAAAATGAATCCTGATGTTTCTTTATGAAATCCACAAACTATTGCTGCTCTTCAGAAATTATAGTTGTGCTAATCAATTTCAGTATTGGGTCCACCTTTGTATCGAGATTCATCTAGATTAACTCATCAATAGTGGATGAGAAACCTTCCTTGAATATAGGAGTAGCTTCATCTGAATATTCTTCATTACGTACTATGGGAGGATCATTGGAAAGAGGTAGCTAATTTAAATTGTCTTACCCTGATGGAGTGCTAGTGTCGACCTGAGTGGCAGTGTAATATTCATTATGAGACTCTTGTAATGCTAAAACCATAGTAACAAAATCTATCTACCCATTAATATCAGGACATCAACCAAGGGGCCAAGTTTGATAATATCAATGTAGTGGTGGTGCGTTTTCCAGATTCTGTTTATCCTAGACTGTAGAAACATGAAAGTATGGAAAAATTTTATTTCCATGCGGTGAACATCACGACACAAAACATGTGTAAGGGGCTCTAGTATCACTCGATCATGATTTGTGTTGGATTATAAAGTGATCTTCCGAAACTCCTTGTGCTTGGGAATGTGCTTCTCACTCCTTCCAGATATGATACTCCTTCTAGATACAAAACATTATTTTCCAAAATATGGGGTTGTGGCCTCCAACTGGTGAATAGTTATGATGAATGCATCGTCCAAGTCCTTCAATAGGTCAGCCACAGTGGTGGTGGGTTGAAACTCATTAACCTAAACTTACTTTTCATCTCTCTTGTTATAGTCACCATCTATGTAGAGGTATTCACAAAAGGAAAATGGAGAAATATAACCCGATAGTACACCCACTAGACCATTGAAGAATTCCTTGAGGCACTAGTGATATGAGGACAGAACTTCCACATGTATATTGAGCCAATGTCCACCCATAAATGTGTTTTCGGTAGTACCCTGTGAAATGACAATGAAATTAGTGCTGGAAATCATGGCACCAAATTTCTCTTTTGGTGTATATTTTCCACTGGAAGTCTACTCTATTTTTTCATAACCTTGATTCTTTTGGTCTTAGGGACTCATATCTGCTTCATTCATTCCTATATTATGGATCGTTTGCGTTGGGATGTGATTTATCCAAGAATTGGTGTCGACAAAACAGTGGTGGACTTCCATTCCATTAAACTAGCTAGTAATATACAACAAGTGGATGTTCCCTTGAATGAGAGAACCTGCATATTCCACTAAGAATGAAATGATGCCCTGACATTTTGTGTGCTCAAATTCCTTAGTACAAAAATCATCTACATTTGCTACCACTATTAAGAACAAGGGAGGGATTTTTAAAGCCTCTACATGGGATTCACGCACATCATCAAAAACTAATAATTCCTTGAGAATCAAGAGATTAGGGTGAATACTGGAGATATTCATAAGAACGTCATACTTCCACGTGAGGAGTGTATTTCTACTGACATGATGTTTCTATATGGTCGGAAGTATGATGGGTGTTGTTGGTCGATCTAGATGATATTGGATAGTTCATGGGATATCCCACTACTGACCTGTAAAACCATGCATAATGACTACCAGCTGACAGCCAGATGATTGATGTCTACACGCAACTAAATGTGACTGGTCATAACATAGTTGTGATAGCTCTGCCTGATCGAGCTACACAAATAGTTGTAGTAGTGTTCCAAACGAGACAGGTTGAGAGGACTACGCATGTTGTGCTCTACACTGGTCTTGGTGTCTAGTCTCAATAGCATGAATGGCTCATCTTGAGGCACTAAATGGTGCATTATGATGGTTAACATACCCATAGATTCATCAATGATTTCACTAATCGGGAACATTAAGAGGAGTATTTTGGAATTCCATGTCACCAGGAACCATGCAAGGGTCCACCATCTTGATGGTATTTACTGAGACATACTACTGATCATTACATGAAGAATCCCAGTATTGTTGGGTGATTTATGGGGTTAATACCTATCATTAGGGGAATAAAGGAACTAAGAGTATGGGATGGATTTGGAATCGATGAGGGACTTTGATTTGTCTTTTGTGGTTGTAAACTGCTCTTCTGAGAGGTGGAAGACTAAGAAGTGGATGTAGAAGTTGTATTGGGAGGATGTATGAAATATTCAAAAGGATCAAGATGATTCAGACAGGAAAAAATGATACCATGAGGGTGAACTAATTATATGTGAGCCATCCAGTCATCATACATCTGGGACCCATGACAGGAGACTTGCTACCATTTATCCTCACATTCATTATCTGGCTCTAGGGAGACACATTCCACCTAAGTTGGGGCCAAAACCAATCTGACTATGTTATTATTGACTAAGTCCTGCAGCCAGTAGTGGAACACATAGAACTGCTTGAGGGTATGAACAAGGAACTGATGGTAGGGTCAATATTCAAGTTGATCAATGAGATCATCCTCTGTGGGGTTCATGCATGTTTCCCGCCTCAAGACTCCCTGATCAACGCAAAATATAAAAAACTAGGGTCTTATTCCTCATCAAAGGAGTAGGTTTAGTTTATCTGATCAAGGAAAGGGACTCTGGGAGCTGTTCCCTAATTAGGGGAAAGATTATTCAAAGTAGGTGGATCGTCATTATCTCTCCTATGAGGTGGTGGTTGATGGGGTAGTGCCGACTGATTATGATGCTTGAGATGTTGAACCTAAGGTTCATCCTGATTCTCTTATCCTAGGAAGGGTAGTCGAGGAGGCTCCACTGGTTAAAACTCTAGAGGCCTAGGGGATTCAACTTGTGTAATGGTAGCTACCTATTCCTTGGAGTATCTTCTTGTAGGAGTGGTAGGGGGAAACAGACGGGCCTGATTGGCTTACTACAAGGATTTCTCTAGGAATTGAGCCTCGTTAGTTAATTCCCTAAATCCTCTGTGGAAATTTTGAGGGACGATGGAGGTATATAATTCAGTATTCAAATTCCCCATGCACATCGTTAGCAACTATTCTTCAGTCAGTGGAATGTTGACTGAATATGTGAGGCTCTTCCACTAGGCGATGAAGTATGTGAATCGCTCATATAGTCTTTTCATTCACATGAAGATGTCGACAATACTAGTCTTCTGAGTTGTGGAGCTAAATGGAAAAAATAATTGCCAATGGAGATCCTGAAACCGAATAGAAAGATGATAGGTAGATGGTTGTAATAGATGAATGCAAGCCCTTCCAGTGTTTGTATGAAGCACCTGAGCTTGGCATCTTCCTACTACACTAGAGTCCCTAGCATGGTTTTGTATCTGAAAATGAAGTGGGCTAGGTGCTGCAGTGGATCTCCCATATTGTTGAATGGGGAGAATATAGGATTTCTGAAATCTAGTGGTGTGAGAATACCATCTACCAATGATGGATATGTATTTCTATCAGGCATAATCTCTACTTATCACATCTCAATAGGCTCAAGGTTGGTAATGAGTGTATCCAGCAGATCAAATGGAGGGGTGTCTTTTCCCTGGTGATGATTCCTAACAACCAATATGTTGGAGGGTTCTTCAACATTATAAGAAATCCCAATAAATCATGGGGAGTCCATTGGAACAACTCAATGAACTACTGGAGGGTTGACCTGTGGATTTGATGGGGGAATAACCTGAAGAGATCCCTAAGGATGGTGCTCATGCAGTTTTTGTAGGTTAAGTGATGCATATGTTGGATTCTTTTCAGAGGCTCCAACATCCATCTTATCTAGATGATTGGTGTTAGTGGGATCAATATGGTAAAACTCATCAAGAAGAACCTATGTCTTCCCCTATGGCCCTGGTGGAGGACGGATGGGATCATACTAGGGATCACCATAATATGGATGTCGCTACGCAGTACAGTGGACAAGGAGATCATCAATGACCTTTTTCTATTATATGAGTTAGTGAAGAAATGTGGATTTTTAAAGGCTATATTCCATTTTCTTTAATAAACCAGATAGGTTAGATGGATAAATGATCCCATGGGGTCATTTACCCTTGTTGGCATCCTGACTGATAGGAGATGACTCATTTGGAAGATAAAGGCCAAGAAAGTGTCTTTACTGACAAGTGAAAATTCCTGAGGGATCCAAGAGAGGTGGTACTACCCCAGGGGATAATCATTATTCAAAGAGACCTATCTTAGAATCTTTAAATGCAACCTCATCCATGTTTAGCATGAGTTCACTTGGAGGCATATCCTTTATATCACCTAGATGATCGAGTAGATGCCATATTTTTATGAAATGGAGAGATGCATACTATCCCTAGCCATGGATATGATTTTTTGGGGAAACCTCAACAATAATACAATGAAGCAAGGTGAACCTATGGACACATTGTTACCGGACGATCTAATGATAGCCAGATGATGCAGAGTGCTGAGCGCTGGGTAGCGCGACCAAGTCAACCATGTGACCATGCTGGCTGATATCATCATAATGATCTGGGACCTTTAGATAAACCAAATGATTCTTATGGTGACAGAAATGCATCATTCAGAGACTCCGATAGAAAAACATGACTTTTTCTATGTCAGGGGACTCTAGAGCTCTGATTTTTGATGTAGCGATTATCCAAAACATCTTAGAGAAGTGGTATGTCGCAAGCATATCCCATAAACTTATAAATTCAAAAGTAGGATCTGGAATTTTTTTCCCCATTCCTAAACTACCCATGGTTGTATGACCAGAAAGGGAACTAAAATAGACTGTTGTGGTGGCGGACTAGCTGGTGGAGAGAATAGTGCCCGAGCAGATAAGACGTTTCATATTGGGATGCCCCTCAGATATTTTACTAACTATATCACTACATCCCTATATGATGGGATATCAATCAATGTTTCTGGTACAATGGTGTAGAACATCAGTGTCTGGTTAGGCTTGTGTTCATCATCTACAAAACCCAAGAACAACTCTCTGTGATCGCATGTGGAGGTAGAGAGTGTGTCTGGTGATGGGTGAGAAGACTACACAATAAGACCCTGCAAGGGAGACAAATATACCTCATCTTGCATATACCTATGGAGATATTTATGGATCTGGGGAATCTATATTTCCGAGTGGATAAAGATAAAATATTGGGTTTCGTCCCCAAACCCTAATATAGGAGATCAGGTTGAAGGCTCCATCCTTGAGTCACATTCCTCTTTTGAATCTAAAAAGAGGACTTGGTTGACTATGAATTGATGCTTCACATGCATGTTCCTTTGGTGACGGTGTTTTTACATCATACCTCAGTATGGTTCTTCATGGAAAGGGATATATTCGACATGGGGAAGAACAATGTGGGGGTATATTTTGAAGAAAGTAGGAAATACACTTAGATGAGCTGGGGTGCGAGGAGATCGACGGCATATTTTGAATGGAACACGAGGAGAGACTCCTTGTCTACTGCCTGGTGCACAAGGAGGGCCTCCATGGTAGGAAGTGTCATAGTGGGGAGGTCATACATTGGATCCCATGAGAACATGGGGATAACCTGCATGCCAATATTTTGTGGAACTATAAGAAAGGCCCTTATACTGGTCAAACTAGACATTGGGAGGACCTCCGTGATGACAGTCGATGAAGTAGGGTGGACCCCTGCTAAAGCAAGAGATGATGAGAGGATGAACTTCATTTTAATGAACCTAAATATGGTAAAACCTCTTAACCTAGGGTTATGTGCATAGGTAGGACCTTCATACTGAATTTCATCATCACATGTCATGCTGTGAGGGATTCTACTTGCACCGGTGATTGGAATAGTCATCCTAGCCTGACCATGTGGTGGTTGGGTTATCAATATGGATCGGGAATAGACATTCCCATGTTCTGTAATAATATAGAAATGGTAATATGCATCGGTTGTGGCATGATCCACTTAATCTGTAAAGATGAGACCTCCTGACAAGCATCTTCATGAGTCTATGCCTGACGTTTATGATTGTTCAGCTGGTTTGGGGCCGACACAGAATATATGTCAACCAACTACTCCTAGACTTGGGGGACTGGTTTGCAGGATTAAAAATGTGTGGTGGGTTCCCACCTTAGAGGCTCTATAGCTATGGTTGATGCCAGAGTGCGTCAAACATCCCTCAACTCATCCACGTAAGGGAGTGAATTATAGAAGCATTCTGAGGATATGACCCCAATATGGTTGGATGTTGGAGTGGGAAGTAGAAACTCGCTACGCGGCCCCTGGGGTGGTGGTGATGATGAGGCATAGAGGCCTCCATATATTTATGGTCATATACATTACTAGGATGACCCCCTCCTGTTCATATCATTGGATGAGAGTATCAATCACCCTCCTCTAGATGATCTCAGTGGCTGAGATATGGCATGGGTGACTAATATCTATGTTTGTGGAAAGTATCGTGGTGGAGGAGAAGTCACGCAGAGTAACCATCTTAGTATTTCCCCTACCCATGCATCTTTGTTGATGAGGTTACTGGTTTCTTATGGTCACAGCTTTGTTCTTGAAAAGTAAGAAGATTCAGTAATTAGCACATATTTTAGGAAAACAATTCCCAATGACCCGGTGTAGTTAATTCTTCCATGGCTGGAAAAAATATCTATGCTGATAATTCCACAAATAGAAATTTCCAATGATCAAATGCCCCAAATTATGTTTACATCATGCCTGGTCTACTATTTTCATGGGGGATCTAGTGCCGAATATCTACCTCTGGTGACACGCTCATCTGCTAATGTATTGAGTGTTAATAATTCCCAAATTTGGAGGAGAACATTTTCATGTTGAGTTCACAATTTCTATTTCTGAATCTTTCCACTGGGGTGCACCACCAGATCTTATTGAGATTTTCTGATGGTCACATTGTGCCCTACATTCCGGCTTTCTGTAGTTGGTTTGTATCTATAACCTTTGGGAAATGTTTTCTCCTTGAAAAAAATGGGATGGTGAGAGGTTTGTTCCTCCTTCTTTGAATTCCTCCTCAGAACTCATTACATAGTATACGTATCCCTCATATATTAAGATTTTGTTCGTGAAACTCATTCCTGAAGTCATCATTTTGTGAATAATGTTTAATTAGCATGCTCCTATCAGAACATTCCAAGGGTTCATGTTAGGGAAGGAACCTTTAGTGAGGAGATTAGTCATGTTGATGCATTTGTGGGCTGTATTGATGC
Source organism: Viscum album (assembly GCA_963277665.1). NCBI lineage: Eukaryota > Viridiplantae > Streptophyta > Magnoliopsida > Santalales > Viscaceae > Viscum > Viscum album. The sequence goes on along the minus strand of OY728129.1, from coordinate 878,110,249 downwards.
TAGAACCCAAGGAAAACTACATTTTTTCCTCATCAGAGGTATTCTTGAGGGTGTAAAAACCAAGTTATTCCCACAACGATAACGGGGTATCCTATTCTAGTGGCATGTCTCCTAGTTTTTCCTCAGCTTCCCATGTTTAAAAATTGGTATGCCACAAGTTTAACATCTAGAGGAGACGGATTGGACTGATCAGAACACCGATGAGAGTGGATCAAATGATATGGCACCCATTGAGGGGGACACCAATGTTTGCCTTTGGTTATGATTGAGCCTCATAGAGGTGTCTTATGTACCCTATTTAGGATATTTGGATTAAATATAAAACAAATGTCCTCTATTTCAATTTTAATCATGATTTATTACATATATTTTCACATAATACATCTTAAAAGATTATAGGGTCTAGTGTCTTGTAAAATTAGAAATGTTACATAACAACATAAAACATGAAATATAACATCTTTATTGAAAACTTATTTTACATACCCACAACATTCCTTCATACTTAAAACAACATGGGATAACCTAAGGACATACATAAGAAAGGGGTGTGCTATAAAGCATAGTAATGGAATTAAAAGGGAATAACATGAGGATAATAATACTTGATAGACAAGGCATATCAAAGAGGCATAAAGGAACATGAATATAAAATACTAATATAGCATGATAATCCTAAAATTGAAATGTGGAAACAACTTAAAACACTAAATTAAAAAAATAAGTCAAAGCTAAACCAAAATGACTTCATGGTGGGATAATTTCTCATTAAGTAATATGGTAAAACCCTATCCCAACATGACGTGTCATGATTTTAAACCTTAAAAAATACATTGGAGAGCTATCAGGGCGTACAGGTCATAACCATTTCAATATCATGCTTAGGTGTGCCATGTAAATCATATAACATGGATTCATTCAACATCATCATTTATTCCATGATCAAGGAATGTAGAATAAATACATGTAATTCCCAAATCAATAATTATATGTGTGTAAATATGAATACCATTAATAGAGGAATGGGTATGGTATTCAATACATGATGAGATGATACACATTATTTTATAAGTCTAAGGGCCAAACATTTTAAAATATTTCCCTTTATTATGTTGATATGAGTCACATTTTTAAGGAAATTATTTTAAATTCCTGAAATATTTTATTTATTTTGGAGGATTCACTAAGGATTTATAAAATGAATAAAATAAACTGAAAATTACATTATTTTCAAGTAAAAACATATATTTGTAAGAATATCCCTCTCATAGAATTTGTTACATCATTTTTTTCCCATTATGATGTCATAAAACACATTGTATATTTATTAAGAATTTAATTTTTACCATGAAATTCGACTCTCTCGGAAAATGATGAAAACTACACCATTAGAAAATTTTGACATCCTGATTAAAAAATAATATTAATTTTATGTCAATAATTTCCTAAATCTTTGAATTTTAAATTTTAAAATAAAAGGCGACATTTATTGAAAATTGATAGGTTTTGAAAAAAATAGTTTTTAAACCTTAATAAAAATTACTTTTGACTTCATTATATGATCATTTGTATTTAATAAAAGTAATTTAATTATAATATTTTATGGAAATATTTTTTATTTAATAAATTAATTAATTAATTAAAAATAAATTTCTTAATTTACATTGAATATTAACCAAAAATAATATTTTTGCTTTAAAAATAATTTACAAAGTAACAATAATAGAATGAAAGTATATAATTATTCTATTCAAAAATAGTGTACATGGTCATAAATATAGGGTCTTGTTACATATCTCTTTGTTACACCAGCATAATCCCTATGAGTAAAGTGTGCAATGGTGGGGTTTCATGGGGTTGTTCGATGAATATGGTTTGGGTTATGATTTGGATGAGCACGAAATTATCCTATAAAATGTTTCACTCTGCTTAAGATATTGGATCATTGATTGGGATTGGTCTAGGAAAAATCCCAAGATTCTATATCCCTTATAATCTCCAATAAATGGGCTTTATAGGGAATGATCCTAAAAGTTGAGGCCATCAATTCATTTTTCTGTTCCCAAATTAGTTATTAAAAAATGATATTTTTACTAGTCATGATATCACATTTAAACAAATATATTATCAATGGTAATGATATATAATGGTAATTTAATTCTAGTTGAATATAATCAACAAAATATGTTCATGTGTGTTCTATATCCGTATGAAATTTAATTAAAGAAAACATGGAATTTAATTCATAACATCTTGGTTATTTACAACCTTCCCCCTTAAGAAATGTCACCCTCAAAATTTCATTTTCCCACACTAAAACAAATGAGGGTATCTCTACTTCGTCGCCTCCTCTAGTTCCGACGTTTCTTATTGAAACTTTTTGTTTCACAAAAACACTTTTATGAGGGTAATTGTCTAATTTTGTAGAAATTTTTTTCTATGATATAAGATATTCACTGGATGATCATTATAGGAAAGTTTATTCTCCAATGGTACCACCTCTGGATTGATTATATGTGATGGGTATGGTATGTACTTTATTAAGAGGGATACAAGAAATACATTGTGTACTTGAAACAGGTTCGATGGGAGTTCTAGTTCATATTCCACTGCTTTGATGTGATCAATGGTCTAAAAAGGGCTGATATTCCTTTCAATAAGTTTTCCCTTATTCCCAAATCTCATTATTAACTTCCATTAATATATTTATATGAATACCATGTATTCAATATTGAACTCTAAGACATGTCACTGATTGTTTTCATTACTATTTTGTTGACTTTGATCAGTATTGATGTGATTCTATATGGTTTTAACGTTCTCCACCATTTCATAGACCATTTTAAGACCTATATGCTTTTCCCCAACTTAATCACAACACATTGGTGTTCTACACCTCTTCCCATAAAGGGCTTCATATGGGGCCATTTGGATTCTTGAATGGAATCCGTTGTTGTATGAAAACACCACCAAATTAATATGTTGTTCTCATATGCCTTTTATTTCCATTGAGAAATATCTCAAAACGTCCTCAAGTGTTTGGATAGTAATCTTAGATTGACCTGCAGTTTGAGGGTGATAATTCATACTAAAATTTAGCTCAATGTTTAGAGAATTCTATATATTTTTCAAAACTTAGAGATGAATCATGGATCTTGATTGGAAACAATCGATAATGGTACTCCATGTAGCCTTACCACTTCTATGATTTATATCCATTCCAAGTGATCCAGTGATAAATCATCTTGAATCCCAATAATGTGTGAAGTCTTTGTAATATAATCCACAACAACCTAGATAGAATTATTTCATTTGGATACCTTTGTAATTTTGGTGACAAATTCCATGGTTATGTTTTCCCAGTTCCATGTTGGTATCGGAAATATTTTCATCATCCCCTAGACTTCTATCTTTCATCCTTCACTTGTTAACATACCAAACACATTGATGTATATTTTGTGATATCATTCCCCATGGAATCCCAGCAATAATTTTTTTGGATATCTCGATGCATCAGTGCGCTTTCTGGGTGAATGGAGAATGTCAAACTATTTGCGTCATCCAAATGTTATTTCTTTAACTCAGGCTTTGGTGGAACATATTTCTTTGAATGAAATCTCAAAATTCCTTTTCATTAAATAGGTTCTCTGAGGATTTCCCTTTTATGATAGTTTCCTCTTTCTTATAAATTGCCCCATCATCTTTTTGAGAATCCATTAACATTTACAAAAGATATAGTTGAGAAATAATTTGTGAATGGATTGATGATGAGCCCTTATGTATGATTCCCATGTCCATATTTATCAAATCTATCAACATTGGATCCTTGTCAATTCACATCAATGATAGGATTTATGGGACCTTTCTACCTAGATCATCTTCCACCTTGTTCACTTTCCCAGAATGGTAGTGGATTGAGAAGTCATAATCATTGATGAGCTCTAACCATCTACATTGGAAGATATTCATATCTTTTTCTATGAATATATATCTGAGATATTTTTTATCCATATATATTTCACAATTCTCCCCAAATATATAATTCCATCAGAATTAAGGTCCATATTCGGATTCTTATCCCCATGATACCTGAGAGATTCACCAATATCAATATCATTATTGATGGTATATCAGGCACTTTCTTCAAAGCTATCGAAGTAACAAATTACCAAGGATATTCATATTCTAGTATTTATCCCACTAAAAATGCATTGAACCTTACATTCTATGGTAAAAACAAAAACGGAGGTGTCTCATGCAATTCTTGTGATGTTTTCTTCATACTCCCTAAAATATTCTTTGTCTTTTTTCCTGAGTCAATTAAATATATTTTCATATAAAGGTGGAGGGTGCGAGGAAAATATTTATTTAAAATAATTTTCTAGAATTCCTTCCCCTTTATTTCTTTAATCTCTTCCCCATGGTTCATATGATCAATGTCCACCACAGATGAGTTTCACCCTCCTTATGATAAATAGCTTGAAGAACATTCTCTTGTTCATAACATTGAAGGATATAGTAGATATTTTCGATAGAATTGATCCATTACTCCAAGATTAAGGGATCATATGATCTATTGATTGTAAGAGACCATTGCTGCATGAAGCTATTGTCTATAGGTTTATCTCTCTTGGTGGGGGGGGCGATCCTCTTGGTCCATGTTTAAATTTATAACTTGACTTAATTGAAATAGTATCATAACATAGTTTATTATTATCGATCCCATCAAGTTGGGAATCTCATTGGGGAAATCAACGCACTGCTCCTCACATCGATTGTTAATATGATTCCTCATATTACAGGCCATTGGCTCGAATAAAAAGAAAATTAGGAATGAGTATCTTAAAATAGTTAATCATATAAAGGGAATTCATTAACAAAGAAGGGATAACATATAAAATATATTTATCTCAGTAACTTATGAGTTTCTAGGAATTTTTCTAATTTATCCATGATCTAAAACCTAATATATATTGTTATGGGATTTTTTTTTGTATTACCTTTAGTAACAGTTCATAATGTGGTTATGAATTTACAAAATCATATCCTTGGGAGTGTCAAACCAAGTGTGAATAAAAGCTCATTATCGTGCACTAGTTCATGCTTGAGTCTATCTCAAAACGGTGTTTTCGGGTATTACCCCTAGATACATATTTTCTAGATCCAAATACACTTGTTTGTATCAAAAAAATGATTTATTTTCTTGATAAACCACCAAATATATACTCACCAAAAATTTTGGATGTTTTCTTACACATAGTATTTTCCCTAAGGGTTTTCACTGGGGTTTTCTAAATCAAATCCCAAAATAACTGAACCTATCCTATGATACCATCTATATATAACCATGCTCTTTATTTCATATTTAACCACGATTTAGTACATCAATTTGAACTAAAAAACTCATAATATTTAGAGTTATAATATCTTGATAAATTAGCAACATTACATAATAACATAAAACATGAAATAAAAAATATTTATTGAAAACTTATTTTACATGACCACAACATTCTTTCATACATAACACTGCATGGGATAATCTCAGTCCATACATAAAAAAGGGGTGAGATATATAGCCCAGTAAGAGAATAAAAAATAATCAAATTAGGATAATAATAATTTTTATAAAAGTAATATCAATGAGACATAAGGTAACATAAATTTAAAGGCATGATATATCATGATAATTATAAAATGGAAATGTGGAAACAACATAAAATACTTCATCATAAACAAAAGTCAAAGATAAAATGAAAATAATTAATGGTGTAATAATGTCCCATAAAGGAATAATGTAACCCCTATCCCAACATAAAATATCTTGATACTAAACATTACCAAAATAATTGGACCACTATCAGGGTTCACGCTTTATAATCATTTAAATATCATTCTTAGGTGTGCAAAATAAATCATATAACATGGATTCATTCAACATAATTATTTATGTCACGATAAAGGAATGTTTGAATACAAAAATGTATACCCCTGATAAATAAGTATATGTGCATAAAGTTGAATACCATTTATATTGGAATGGGTGTGGTATTTACTACACGATGATTTTGGCATGGAAATTCATGGTGAAAGTTTGGCAATATAACTACGTCATATAGAAATTCATAAAATAGGTTAATGAGATACAAAATGGTATATCATAATTTAAAAATTAAATGGACAATTAAGGTATCACGTAACATAACATACTAATATTTTTAATGGAATTAAGATTCAAACTATAAAATAAGTTCAAGAATGGAAATGGGAAGAGAGAAATCCTTTATAGAATTTTGGCATAGTAATAGATTAAAATAGGTTCCATATGAGGGAGGATTAATTATACCTAATTAAAATGACATAAAATGTATAGTAAAAGATTTATTATAAAAGTATTAAAATATAACCAATTTAAATTAAAAGGTTTAATTTCAAAGAATGTTTTTGAATTGAAAGGAAGAGAGGAAGGTGATGATCCATTAAAGAATTTTAGAATTGTAACATGTGTTTATAAATGATCGGGGATTGATTAATTAGAGTGGAAGGAATCTATCATTATTTATAAATAAAATGGAAAATAATGGAAGTATGTATGAACATATACTAACATATTTAAATCAAAATTAAAATATATCTCACAAAAGGAGTGGTTGGTAAAATAGGAGAGTTGAAAATCCCTTACTTGAATATGTGACACCAATAGGATTGGAGAGGCATCTTGGGAGAATAGGGGAGGCTTTGGAGGACTCTAGGGAGTTGGGGAAGTGGTTTTTCAGGATTGAAAAATTTTGAGTGATGTTAAATGGGATATTGGGTGGGTATATATAGAAAAGGAGGGGGATTTCTTTATTATTTTGTTTTTAGACACTACATAATAAAATATTCAAAAATAAAAAGAATATCATGGTGTTCCCATGGTTTAGGGAAAGGGGGAGTGGAATGAATTATTTTATAAGGATAAGGGATGATTATATTAAAATATTTATAATTCTTATGTGGAGGTGAGTCACACTTTAAAGGAAATGATTTCAAAATCATAAAATATTTTATATGTTTTTGAGGATTCATTAAGGCTTTATAAAATAAATAAAATAAACTTAAAATTACATTATTTTGAAGGTAAAACATATATATATATATATATATATGTATATCCCTTTTATAGTATTTATTAAATCATTTTTTATCCATTATGATGGCATCAAGCACATAGTTTTTTAATACTGTATTTAATTTTTACCCAAAAATTCAACTATCTCTGAAAATTACCAAAAATTTATAATTAGATAATTTTGATGCCCTTATTACAAAAATAATATTAATTTTATATAAATAATTCAATAAATATGAGAATTTTAATTTCTATAATAAAAACCAACTATTATTGAAAATAGATAGGTTTTGACGAATATAGTTTTTATACCTTAATAAAAATTAATTTTGAATTCATTATTTGATCATTTATATTTAATAAATTAAATTTAGTTATAATATTTTATTATAATATTATTAATTTTAAAATTACCTTAATTTAGTAAAAAAATATTTCATAATTGAATTTGAATATTAACCAAAAATAATATCTTTGCTTTCAAAATCATTTACAAAGTAACAATAATAGAATTAAAGTATATTCATTATTATATAAAAAAATATTATACATATTAATATTTATAGGGTATTGATACATATCCCTTTATTACACCATCAAACACCTTGAGAGTAAGGCAAGTGATGGTGGGGCTTTCATGGGGACATTCGGTGAACATGGTTTGGGTCGTGATCTCTATGAGCATGAACTTCTCCAAAAAAATTCTTTCTTCATGCATAAGTTGTTGGATCTGGGGTAGGGATTGGTCTAGATAAAATCCCATAAATTATATCTACCTCGTAATCTTTTATAAATTGGATTCATAGGGAATGGTCCTACTAGTTGATGTCATCACTTCATTTTTCTGCGCCAAAAGGATTTTCTAAAACCCTATATTTATATTAGTCATGAAATTACTATTCAAAGACTATATTATTAATTATAATGATACATAGGGGTAATTTTAACCTAAATTAATATAATAAACCAAATAATTGCATCTATATTCTATATCCATAATGCATTTATTTGAATAAAATGGTAAATATATTCGTAACAGTTTGGGTCATTACATCAATCCCCACATAGTTCAAAAGGTGATTTGGGGATTACACTTGGTTAAAATCTCATGGAAAGAGGGGTTCTCTTAGTTGGAGGGATATGATGTCTGGGACCTATTCATGGTTAGTTACATGTATTGGATGTTGTGATCCTGCCAGGATGTGGTATCCTAGGTAGGAATTAGGATGCATGATGGATGGATGAATTAAGTTGATGGTGAATGAGATGGATCTGACTTGAAGATGACAGTGATGTTGGGTTGGAACATCATGTAGGATTCCTACATATCCAGGTGGATGTGAATCAATGTCCATGTAGTTTATTGGGGGCGGTGAGACACCTGAGGAGGTGGCTCATGATAATGTGCACATGGGTAAGGACTTGAAAGAAGTAGAACATTTGGTTTGGGGAAAAATCTTCCTGAGGCACAAATGATTAAGGGAGAGACCAGGGTAGGAATGGATGATGGGCTTGAACCTCGGGGAGTCTTATTATGTATCTTAGTGGCTGGGAATAAAATCTCTTGTAGTTATATATGGGGGCATAGAATTGGGGTGCACACAAAGGAATGTTACCTGGTAATATGTCTTGGATTACACATGGTTAACATCCCATCATAAGAGGGGAACTCATGGTATATTGAAGTAAGTGGACGTATGCATGGTTATTAGCCCTGTAAAACGGGAAATGTGGTAGGGGCTTAAAAATGGTTAGCATCCCACATTAATGGATCAAGATTCCCCAAGGAGGCGGAAACAGGAGATGTGTCACGAAAAGGTAAGGTTTCACGTCATAAGGGTACATCCCTAGGGGAGAACTTGATGTTACCAAGTATCAGGGTTAATCCTCTAGGATGTTTCCTACATTCTGTTTGTAGAAGACGAGGATCAAATGCCACGTAGTTCGGGGAAATAAAGGAGCCCAAAATTTAACTTCATGTGTGATTACTGTAAAAGGATGTGAAGTTGTTGGGATGGATTTAAGATGCTCTTGAACCTCTAGGAGGCTTCCTACATACCTTTTGGAAGATAAGGATCAATGTACACATAGTTCTCGATGGGTGAATAGACTCAGGGTTTACACAAATGACAATGACCTGGATGGATGTCGGGGATTACACATAATTATCATCCTAGAGAGGATTTCATGGTCATTTTTTTCTCTAAGGATACTTGATTCATGCTCAGTGTGAGAAATAAGAGGTTCTGGCAGACTTGATGATTGTGAAATGAAAGACGATTCCATGAAGAATAGTGAGGAATGGGACTTACTCCAGGAAGGAAAACCTAGGAGTGTGACTTGATGTACAGGGAGGATATAGTCATTGTATAGGGATAAGTCTATCAAGGAGTGTTAGGTATTATATAAGGATTTCTTAAGGGTCTCATAATGAAAAATCCCAAAGGGAATGAGAACATAGGAGATCTGTGATTCTCATTCTCCTTTGAATCCCCCCCAGGCTTTCCACATATATGGTGATCATAGGTAAACATCACGTGTTGAGGATGACAGTTCCTTGGTAGTTTAGCATCCAATAGCTCGGATGATGGGGCCTCTTTCCTCACCCCTTTAACTTACATCACTTGTGTAAACCCACACTTCTGGAAGGGAAGGCACAAGTAATTACAATCGGTAATGAGGTCAAGGAGTGATCGATAGATGGGTCTATGCTAGCGTACATATGTGAATAAGAAAGAAATGTCAGTGTACCTATGTGAAGAAGCATGGGGTAAGGAAATGTAATATGGATACCTGCTCGAGGGACCATGAAATCGATGCGTATAATCCTATAGGTATGCATAAAAGTGGATCCCACAGTACAGGGATGTTGCACTCAAGGGTTGATCAGTCATCGTGCCTTATAATGATGTCTACACATGGAACAAAAAAGAAGGGCCACATAAAAATATTGAAGGCTTGCACACAATATAAAAGGTAGCGTGAAATTTTGGATCCAACCATGTAAATGGAAGGGGTCCCAGTGCAAGATATGTTCCCAAAGGGTAATCCCTTCATACAAGAGGGATCGTTTGCATACACATGACTTTGGAAAAATGGAAATGGTCGAGGTTCAAGACCTAGTGGGACAACTCATAGGAGGGTCCATGGGAGACCTGTCCCACAATATCCTATACCTTGACTTGATGACTTTCACATGGTCGTGTAATGGATCATTCAATAGGCATGGGAGAAAGATTTCAACTTCTGGAGAATTAACTCTAAGGTAGGCGTACCACTATATTTATAAGTGAAAATTGTGGTAGTGGAGAGTAAGTTGGTGTGCATGGAAGAGGGTGTTTGATGTCGTATTAGGCGTGCAAGATCTTTGCGCTCTGATCCTTACCTTTGTACACCGGATGGGATAATGTAGAGTATCTGGCATGGCTATTCTTTGGGGATTAGAGAAACATAACCCCTCTAACATCATATCGGGCACATAAGAGGCTTCCGTGAAAATGTCACTCTTACATTCGGGCTTCAAATATTACAAAAAACTTCCATTGGATCTTCCAGATAATCCAAGAAATCAAAATATGGCATTGGGTTGCTTATGTGGACCAATCCCTATCCTCAAGAATAATTTAGAACCAACATATCTTCTTCAGGTTATGAGATGCATTAAATTTACATAAGAAGTGTCTATTAATAATCTTTACAATTGTATTAGTGTAATTATTTAATTTATAATGTATTATGTACCTTATTTCCAAGAAATTAAACATTTAAGGATCCTATGTATGTACCAGGTAATGAAAAGTTATTTAATAAAAATAAGAGATTCCATAGTTATTATCAAAATAAGGATAAATTAGTTATGGAAGTTATGATTCTAAAATGGTACGAAGAACCCTAGGGAATAGTTGGAATATATGAAAACATCGTGTTATTTTAGTGAAGTAATATGTAAGTGGTTTCCATGAAATTAAATCCATGTCTGGATAAAAATATATGGATTTTTCTCTAGTGTATATATATATAGGGGTAAAACAAAAAAACACCACTTTTAGTTAGACTCAAATGGGAACTGGTGCACAAAAATAAGCTTCTATGCACTCCTATTTTGAGACTCCCAGTGGATATGTTTGGTTAATCAAATTATTTTTATGAACCATTACGAAGGATTTATAGAAAATTTATTTGTTCTTAAGGAATAAGATATTTAATCATGATGTTTTAAAACATAAAAATTTCTTTATAATTCTAATATTTTTATAAGAAACATGTTCCTTAGTGTGGTTTTTTTATATTAGAAACTTTTCAGAAATAGTAGGATTCATGTAAAACATGAGTGAAAAGGACCATGCACTGATGACCCTCTAATGGAATTAAGAATGGAAAGCATCATAGAAAGGATGAATCAACTAACTCAAGTTATTAACATTAACATGAATCAAGATAAGAGTCCAAATTCACTTTTCTATGGAACCAATTTCCATTGATTATTTCCTATATCAATGACCATATTCTATTAGTTGATCTAGAAACCCTTGTTTCTAAACACTGTATAAGCTCAATTTAAATTATCATTAATATTATCTATTTTTAGTAAAAGAGAAGGTAACCATGGATATGTATACCTTAAAGATAGAATATTATCAATTTTGGAAATGATTAAAAACATCAATACAAGAAAATAGATTCATTCTATAGTGTAGTAAGATTTTATTAGAACATTGTTTCAAAATATATTTCCCAAATTCAATAAAAAGAAATTGTGGATAGAAATATTATAATTGAATTGAAAATAAAAATAATCTATGGGAAGATATGATATGAACTTTATAATAATTTCTCATTACACCTCTTTATTTTTCATGTATCATTGTGGAATGGTTGATATATTTTTCAGTTGACTAAGACACCATATATGGATGAATCTATCAAATCGATACTATGAGAGATATGAAGAGATAGTGAGATGTTCCATGAAGGTTGAATTATAATTTCGAGATTCATAGTGGTACCATGAATTTAACAAAGAGAAGAGATAAACAAAGACAATATTAGGAAGGAACTTTGATCATCGAAGAGGAGTAATTCAAGTGTAACATACCACATACAACAAAAGTGGAATGAAGTATTTGGGGAACTACATCCTTGTAATGGGAAATTTTACATGTGTGGAAAAAATATATATATTTCTCAGAACTATCATAGTGAATTGAATCAAAATATTATAAACACTAATGAAAAATGTAAGATAGCTTAGGTCTAGCCTAATGTACAATGCTTCATGTGTGTAAAATGAGACAACATTTCTAATAACTATCCAAATCTAAACATAGTGAATGGAAATCACCATCAAACTCAGAATAGGATAATGGAGCATGGTCCGGATTTTTCTATCACAATAGTTGAATTTGAAGCTCCAAATGATGTGGTAGTGGGTACTCTTATTGTTCTCTCAAATATATAAATTACGTTGTTTGATTCTGGTTCTATTCATTCCTTTATTTCCTCCATGTTTGCAATGAATATAATATCAATCAATGAAATTCCTAATACCGAGTCGTCAATCAAGAATCCTAGAGAAATTATCCAATAATAAAAAGTGTATATAAACTCCAGTATTCTCTTTGGAGGGCATAATATAATCATAAATCTATTAGTCATTCCTATTCTAGGATTTGACACTATACTAGGTATGGACATTCTCTTAATGTATAATAATAAGTACCATTCTGGAAGCAAGGAAATCTTATTACACTTGAATGGAAAACCTACATCTGTTTTCCAAGTATAAATATCTCGACCTAATCTTTTTCAGGATTCAACCTCCAAAGACTTGATTTTGGAAATGGTCAGTGAATATAGAGAATGAAATGAATGTATATGAATTGAAAATGACCCCATAATGGAGTAATACATTGATTTATTTCATAAGGTGTTAACTAGACACCCCTATAAATAGAGGAAGAGTTATCTATTGTAATCCTAACTGCATCCAACAAAATATCCATGACACCATATAGAATATAAAATGTGGACCTGGAGGAATTGAATTTCAAAATCAAAGGTATTTTGGAGTAGGGTTTTACATAACCAAGTGTGTCTCATTGGGGAAGACCCATTCTATTTGGGAATATGATGTATGAATAAATGTGGCTATATATTTATTATAATGAACATAATGGGGTCACAATTAAGAAACAGTACCCCTTTTCAAGGATTGATGATTTATTTGACCAGCTTCATGGGGATCAATTATTCTCTATGATTTATTTTCTATATTTTTATCATCAATTAGGGGTGAATAAAGAAGACATTCTAAAGGATTTCTTCCTATCAGGATATGGGAACTATGATCTTGTTCTTCGGCCCTTTGTCTTGAATAATGAACCTATATTATTTATGGATTTGGGTAATAGATTTTTTAAGGGCTACCATGACAAAATTTTTGTATTATTTAGTGATTATATTATGATATATTTCAAAATTCATCAGGATCATATATGGATTGTATTTCAAACTATGAGTAAGGATATTCTATTTTGAATGTTCAGAAAATGAGAATTTTGGTTATAACAAGTTTCTTTCATGGGGAACATTATAACCAATGAAGCAATATCATTTGAACCTACAAAGATAGTTTTTGAGGAGGAGTGGACTCGTCATACAGAGGTAACTAAGATTCTTAGTTTCCTTGGTATAACATGATATTATAGTAGCTTTTTGATAAACTCATGAATTTATAATCCACTAACAATGTTAACCGGAAAAGGGGACATGCTCATCTAGACAAAGGAGTGTGAAATATGTTTTCAAGTACTGGTGAAGAGATTTTTTACTTAGCTTGGGTTAACTCTACCCTCTATCGGTGAATGTTTTTTTTATATTTTTCAACGTATCATTGAAAGTGAAAAGGTGTTTCCTCAGGAAATATGAAAATGTGATTTCTTATTCATCTTGAATTTTAATGCATCATCAGAATAATTATCCTCTGTATGAACTGTATCAAGTTGTGGTGATTTTTTCTCTAAATGTATGGTGGATTCACCTATATAGGGATAAATGTCGTAAATACACAGAATACCAATTTTTGAAGTATATTTTCATTAAAATGGAATTTTACATGGAAAAGAAGATATGGTTGGAACTATTTGAAGACTATAATTTTTCAATTCAATATCATCCTAGATGAGAAAACAGATTTTTTAATATGTCCTCCAAGAATCTCTAGTATTTTAACCTACTGTGGAATCCTCTCAAGGTGTCCTCAATCCCCAATGGTCCCAATGATCATGTTTTAGGATTAAATCTTCATGATAAGGGAATTATACTTTATTTAAATTTGATTCAAGAACTTATTTTTATATATATATTCTAAATATTATGTTTACTCTCTTATATTACCCTTTTGGTGATAACATTACTACAAAATATTGTTTTATAAATGGGTGACCCTTGTCCCCTCACATATTACCTTTTTTCAAAACCCTGTTTAATACATGTTATACTGCTTAATTTACTTCTAAATCATTCCCTCTTATCCTCAATAAATTCTCCTTTATTTTTTTTGAATAAAAAAATTATTTATTTTCAAAGGGTATTCACCAATATGTAAAAATGAATTATTTTATTCTGGTATTAATAAACATGAAATCCTAATTCCTTTTCCGTGCCATAAAAATCACAAAATATTCATGATTTTGGAACACCATGATTTTAATATGAAAACCATTTTTTATTATCTATGGGATATTTCAAAAATATTTAATTATGATTTATGTTGATCGAATGAAAATATTACATATTTATGGTTCTCCATGAAAGCTATCTAATGCAATGATAATGTAATTTAATCTTATAGATGGCATGTTTTACGATACCTTGGTGAATAATCTTGGAAAAACATTTAACACATCAATGACAAAACATGTTGATATGCTTATGAATTTCTAATTTAAATGTTGTTGTCCCATTTGAATTTGATAAATAAAGTTCTTTTTATGATATTAATTTTTATCAATTTCTTACTCCATATTGATATTCCTCATGTTCTTATTGATATTCCTCAAGATCATATGTAAATTTTTTCCCTTTATTTCCCTTACTATGAATTATGCTTACCCTTTCCATTGATGTAAATACACAGGCTATGAGATATCGTAATTTTACTTATAAAGAACCTATGATGAATCCTTTAAATTGTATTAGAATAATGTTTTACTTTTTCATATATTAATTACCTTATTTACAAGAAACTAATCTTTAAAAGATCCTCTACATGTTCCATTAAATGAAAATTTATGAAAAAAATGTGGGATTCCTTATTATTTCATTTGTTGTGTTATTTTTCATATATCCCATGATAATACTCTATATGTATCACTTTATTTTTCTATTAATGTGATTCATGCTCAACCTTTTCGTTTTATGTGTGTCCCCAGATATGAGATGAATTAAAAGATACATAGGGTGAACCCATGAAGATGTATTTCTTGTGGATTTAGTATAATGTTTTAAATTTTCCGGTTTTATGTACCCTAATTCTGTGAAACTAAGCATTAAAATATCCTCTTTTTTACCATGTATTTAAATTTTTCTGAATAAAAGTTAGGATTCCATAGTTGGTATCATATGACAGTTTAATAATTTTCTAAATTAGGAATTCAAAACATTAGGAAGAACCCTAGGGAAAAGAAAAAATATATAATAAAATCCTGGTACATTGGTAAGTATTCTGAAATTGGTTTAAAAAAATATAACCCCATCATGATACTACAAGTGGATGTGTATCTAGAATAGATGTTCCTAGGGGTAACACCAAAAATCACCACTTTGATATAGACTCGAACATGAACTAGTTTATGACAATGATTATTGATCTACCCATTGATTGAAACTCATGGGGGATATGTTTGGTTAATAACAATATTTTTATCTACTGATATGAAGTATATATATATAATGTAATTTTTATTAGAGGAGATTAAAAACATATTCAAGTATCATATTTTAGGTAATAAAATCACTTTTGAATTATAATATTCCAAAAATGTAACATCTCTATCACTAATGATTAACTCTTTTTTAAAAATGTAATGAAATATGAGTAACCACAAAAATTATGAGTTAATTAGACAAAGAACTAGTTATGTTCTGATGGAACTTGGAATTGAAAACTTTATGAGGATGGTGAATCAAGTAACTCATTTTAGAAAATATAACATGAACCATGTCAAGAGACAAGATTCACCTCAAAGGGAAAACATTCCATTGAGTCCTTCATGAAACAATGAACACCTTAATTTCATGGATTTACTAACCTTTTAATTAATGAACAATCTATAGGATATTTATATAAATGATCTTTTAAGTACTCTATTTTTCACATAAAGTGAATGTAACCGTGTATGTATACCTCATCGAAGGATAAATTGACCATTGGTGGAAACTAAATAAAAACATGAATCTAGGAAGGGAGATTATTTCTATGGAGTGGGAAGAGTTCATGGTAATATTTTTCAGTAAATATTTTCCTTGTTTGATGGAGTAAATACAAAGAAAGAATTACTAGGATCAAGAAAATGGAAAATGAATTAGTGGGATGTTGTGAGATTACCATTATATGAATTTCATGATACACCACTATATTGATTATGTATCCTAATGGGTGGTTTGATAAAATCTTTAGTTCATGGAGACCCATTCTGTAGAGGAATCATGAAAATCAAGACTATGAAATCTAGGATAATATTGTGTGGAGTTAAATAAAATTTGGATATAGTGTCTGGAGAGACATAGTGGTCACATAAGTCGAATGAGAAGAAGATAGAAATGGTGAAAAAATCAACGAAGGTATTTGATTACAGAAGAGGAAAGAAGGTTCAGAATTCCTATGGGAAAAATATAGGAATAAGTATTCGGGGAACTAAATTCATGGTATTTGAATATGAAACATATACGGAAGTGATGTATATATAGTTAGAAACTATTGTGGTGAGGTAAAGCCTAGAATTATCAATGCTATTGATAAAGGGAAGATAGTGATGTACTCGTAGATAGTTCAATAATTCAAGTGATTATAGCTTGTGAAATTTACCAAACAACATCAAAATCATATGATAATGGAGGGTAACCACCATCAACCTCATCATAGGACAAGGGATCATGTTCAGGAATTTTTTGTCATTATAGAAGAAGTGGAGGCTCTAAATTATGTGGTTGAAGGTATAATAATTGTGCTCTGAAAGATAGTAATTACACTGTATGATTATAGTTCTATGCATTATATTATATAATCTTACATTAACAAAATATAGAATTAATCCCTAAACTATTAGATGTAGAGTTTTATACAATACTCATGGAGGGATTATCCTACCATCAATAGTGTATATAAACTACATTATTAACTTTGGTGAGTACAATCTCATCACAAATCTAGTTTTCATTCCCATCATGGAATTTCACAATATACTAGGGATGTACTGGATCTAAATGTATAATAGTAAGATCAACTGCAAAAGAGAATAAATTTCAGAAGTATTTAATGGGAAACATATAATAATTTTCAATATAGATATATCTCATCCTAATATTTTTTAGTTTCTACTCTCATAACCTTCTCAGTAGATATTATTGGTAAATATGGAGAATTAAATGAATGTATAAATATAGAAAATGTCCACATCATTCTGAAATACATTTACATATTTTTAAATGCATTACATGGACCTCCTATAGAAAGAGAGATGGATTTATCCACTAAACTCATACCTAAATACAATCCAATATCAAATAAACCATATAGAATAAAAAATATGGGGTTATAGGAATTAATGAAAAAACTAACTCATATTTTGGATAAGGGATTTATCATACCAAGTGTGTCTCCTTAGGGAGAACATGTTCAATTTGTAAATAATAAGGATGAATCAATGCATCTATGGATTGATTATAGATAACATAAGGGGATCTAGGTGAAGAACAAGTAACCTCTCCCAAATATTGATGATTTATTTCACTAGCTTCATATGGATTAATTCTCCTCTATGATTGACCTCTAATCTAGGTATCATCAATTAATGGAAATAAAAGAATATATTACAATGACTTCATTTCGAACAAGATATGGGAATTATGATTTTGTTGTTATCCAATTTGGATTTACTAATTCTCCTATTATATTTATGTATTTTGTTAATAGAATCATTAAGATCAACCTTGATAAATTGTTGGTAGTTTTTATTTTGATATTCTAATATACATCAAAATTCACAAGGAGCATGAGGACCATCTTAAAGTTATATTGGGACTATGAAGAAGGATAATCTAATTGTAAAATTTAGAAAATATGAATTCTAGTAAAAACAATTCTCATTATTGGGAACATTGTAGCCATTGAAGGAAACTCAGTTGACCTTGTGATTATAATGTCTTTATAGGGGTGTCCTCATCCTATAATGGTAACTGAGGTTTGTATTTTCCTTGGTTTAGTGTGATATTATAGGTGATTTGTGAAACAAATTATGTATTTCTAATCAACTAACCATTTTAAATCCAAAACATTATATGCTTATCTCGATAAAGGATTCTAAAAAAATTTCTATTAACTGAATAAGAAATTAGTTACTACACCTATGTTAACTCTAGCATCTATTGGAAAGTATTAAATATTTATAGTGATTCATCTATGAATGTGAATGGGTTCATCCTCAAGAAAAATGAAAAGGTGAGTGGATATACAACCTGGAAGTTGAATCCTCATGAACATAATTATCAAACACATCACATGGATTTAGCTTCATTTATTTCTATCTAAAAATATGGAGGCAATATTATTATGGGAATAAAGTTGATATATACATAGACCACTAAAGGTTTAAGTATATTTTCATTTAACAGGAATTGAACATGAGACAAAAGAGATTGATGGATGTTATTTAAGTCTATGATTATTCAATTCATTATCACCATAGTATAGGGGGAAATCCCAGAATTCATTTCGTATGAAAGACCCTATTATGTTAGAAATTATTTGGATTCAAGAAGATCCATTGATCATGGACCTAGTGAAGTTAGAGATTAGAATTTAATGGGAAATTTACATCATCAACCATATAAAAAAAAGATTACTAAAACATAATTACTTTATAAGAGCAAGAAATATCGAATAAAATATTACTTTTTTTAGAAGACATTATAGGCTATGAAGAATGGGAAGTTTTTTGAGTTAAATATTGATCATTAAATTGTATTGAAATTCATACAAGGATTTGTGTTCCATATTTACTAGAAATAATTAAGGGCATGATGGATAAACCTCATAGATCATCATATCTATATGTCCTAGAAGCACTAGAATGTATATAGAACATCTTGATTATTATTGGTGGGATAATATATAAAGGGGGATTTGCTACTACACTACAAGATGTTTGGTTTGTCAACAAGTGAAGGTTGAGTGAAAACATCCTAAATGGTTAATGAAACCACTAACCATTCCAATATAGATGTGGGATAATATCCTTATAGACTTCATTACTGATATCCCAGGAAAATCCAATGGAGATAATGTGATATGGGTTATAGTGGATCAACTCACAAGTACTTCTCAATTCATCGCAATTCCGGGAAGAATTGTCTCTTGACCAAATTTCAATGATATATGTAAAGGAAGTGGTGAGGAAGCATGGGGTTCCACTTTATATATTATTTGATCATGAACTAATGTTCACATCTAAATTATAAAGATTTTATCAACATGATCTGAACACTGAATTGAATTTGATTATGGCATATCACCCAAAACAGATGGCCAGTTTGAAAGTGGTATTCATACACTCTACAAATGATGATAAAATTATCAATGGAATTTAATGTTGAATGGGATAAACACCTTCCATTAGTGGATTTCTCATACAAAAAAATATTCCATTATAGAATTTATATGGTAAAACATAATTCACTATATGAAATTCGATTGTGTATCATAATTTTCTGGATGAATTTGGTGAGAGGAAACTACTTAGGACTGATCTTATCCAACATATGACAAAAAACATTTATTCCATCCAACAATATATAAAGGATAATCATAGTTGGAAGGAGATTTATACTGATAACCATTTAATGGAATTGGAGTTTGATATTAGGGAAATTATTTCCTTCAGACATCACTATGAAATAGTGTCAGGCCATTTGGAAATAAATCAAATCATATCCCTCTGTACATTGAACCCTTTGAAATTATTTATCTCATAGGATTAGTTTTTTATCAGCTAGAATTTCAATAAAATAATTATCATGTTCATGATGTATTCAACATATAACAATTTAGGAAGTACATACCTAATCCTTTACTTTTTCTATATCCTGAAGTGGTATAGTGGGAAAATGTCCACTCTTAAGAGGAGCTGCTGCTAGAGATATTGGAAAATTGAGAAAAGGTTCTTAAAAACCCCATGTCATAAACGGTTTGTGGAGTAACCATAAATATGAAGAATATAAATGGAAACAATAGGATATATTGAGATAGAAGTACCCTCACTTATTCGGAACCAAGATAATGAGTTGAAATTCCAGGGATGAAATTTATTAAGGGTGAAGAATGATACGACCCATACATTTGAAGTGATATTTGTTTCATGAAGAAATGTTTTCTATATTTTCTATAATATTATACTAATAAAAAAAATAAAGTGATACCAACAAAACATTATCTCATTAATAATGATAATTACATTAGTCGACTATGAAACTGATAAAAATTATAAACAATACAAATAAACTATAAATATAAAATATAAAATATAAAATTGGAAAATAAGTATCAAACCAGTATACAAGAATTATGACCCCCACTAAAAATACTTTATAAATGAAACAAAATATTATTAAACTAGTAAACATATTAGGAAATAATAAAATATCCTTAGGGAGAAATTATGGTGAATTTTGAGTGAAATAATGAAGTGGTATTTTTACGGTATAATGGAAAATGTGTCTATTGGGATTCAACCATCATATGAACATTGGTCCAATATGACCACTATTTATTATAACCACTGGTGAACTGGAGAATTGGAAAGTATATATATGGGTGATATATTTACTATCATAATTTTTTTTTTTAATTTCTAATGAAAAATGATAATTGATATAGAAAGGAAAATCAATGGACACAAGTAGTAGAGTCGTATTGTTTGAAGCCCATTTATCCAAACATGAATGGGATGTATCATTACTAAAATTTCCCATTGACCAATAACAAGTTTATATTCAACAACTGATTCTTGAATTAAATCACCCATGGTAGAGGTTTTTGTTAATGGAGATTTCCACTAACTCGATGTTAGCTAAGCCATCACACAAAACTACCAACACTGCAAACCTTACCCTTAGGTAGTATGTGCATGTAATAAGGGGTTCCGTGTGTAGAAGGAGTTACAAAAAGTGTAAATTCCTTTGTAGAAATAGAATATTTATTCCTCCAATTCTTCTTAATAATAGTTATTCTTAATAAAATATATGATCAATTGAGTTGAATTTGATAATTTTATTTTTGGGTAAAAATAAAAAATAATTTTATATTTCTAGAAAATATATACAATTTCATAATAAAATTATTTATTTTGAATATTATTTTATTTAATAAAATAGTCTTTTAAAATACTATCTACTAAATATTTTTGATAATATTATAATGGCTTGGGAATTTTTTTTAAGTGTGTGAATTTTGACTATGCCCCTAAATAAATAACTGTTTTAATATTTAAAAGTTAAAATTATCATATTTTTAAATTTATTATATATAAAATGTCATTATATTTGAAATAATAATTTTAAAATTATATTAGGGTGAAGATTGTATAATTTTCTAAAATACGTTATTTTTTGTGAATAGTAAAAAAAATACAGTTTTGGGTTTTCAGTATATTTTACGAATTAATAGTTACATAATAATGAAGTAATAAATAATTAAATAAAATCCATGACTTAAAACATTTTATTTAATTATTTTTAATTATTTTTATAAATTTAATCAATTTCAAAACTATAAGTGGCCTTCGAAGGTCTAAAAAGTATATTTTTGTTTAAAAAAACAAACTTTGTGTAATTTTAATATTCAATGCAAAAAGAAATACTAAAGAATTTAATTTGATTATGGTGGATTAAAATATAATAAAACATACTCAAAATTTTGATATCCCTGAGAAAAACCCATGGGTAAGATAATTTTTTTCCATATTACAACACCTGTATTTCCAAGACATATATTTAGAAATTATATAGCAATTCCTCCACTTTTTTATAAATACCCACAAATTTAAACATTATAAATCACTCCCAATCCATTATATATTATGTTATAGTGGATTTTGGCCTCCCAAGGAGTCCAATCCAAGATTTCCTCAATCCCGCATGGTTTCATCCTCATGTATTTGGAACAACTCTTCCAGGTAATGGAAATATCCACTTCTCTTCTCCATTCATGTCCCCATTTCATGTGGTATGTCTTCTAATTTCCAAAATATTATCATTATTAAAATTTCTATTGTACCATTACTATAATAAGATTAATTTATAAATGGGATACCATTTTAGACTCTCATTCTACTCTTTACTAAAACTATGTTTTATACCCATCATGATACTAGGTTTACTTATAAAATTTTCCTCTTTTCCCTGAGAAACTCTCCTTTCCTTTTTATTTGAATTCCCAAACCTATTTTCATGTTAATGGGTATTAAAATATATTTAAAAATAATTTATTTATTGGGGAATTTATATAAATAATAAATATTAAATTCCTTTCGTGTGTTAAAAATGAAGTATTAATCATTTCATTAATCTCTTTTGTATGTAATGATTTTTTATAATAAACCTATTCATTACTCTACATGGGTTATTTTTGAAATTATTTTTTATGATCTATTTGGTTCACATGATATTATGATATATTAAGTGTGCCTCGTGATATTTCTATAGTGAATTGGGTAATCAATTGAATCGCTTTAGATGACATGTTTTACGATACCTTTGTGAATGAACATGTAAATTTTTGTTTATGACACCTTATTGATAAACCGTGGTTATATTCATAAGAATGTAATATTTAAATTTTGTAGCCACATATCCATGTTAAGATTCGTGTTAATATTATTATGATATTCCACTTTTCAAGAATTATTTTTATGCCTCATGTTCTTTTTGATATGTCTCATGATCACAAACTATATGTATCTCTTACTTGTTACCTTAATAGGTTTCATGCTCACCCTTTTCCTTTGATGTATCTCTCTTGGATTGGAGATATAGTAAAATTATTTTAGGTTAAGTGCATTAATTTGTTTTCAAGTGTATTTATATGAATTTTTTATGTTTTTATGTATTATCTACCCTATTTACAAATAACTAAACTTTAAACCAATTATTTTATACTATGTAATGAAAAGTTAGGTAATAAAAAGGCAGGAATCCATATTAAATGTATTATAAAATTTTTTCAATTATATGATAAACAATTCTGAGGTAATTATGGGTTCTTAAATTTTGGGATACAAAATAAAAGGTTCGGTACAACCATTTAGGATAAAACAATTATTTAATATTGAATATTTTTAGATTATTTGTTCATATGTTTGCTAAAATATATGGAATTTTATAAGGATTTAATTAATATTGTTTTAGTAAAAGTACAACATGGGGATGGGTGACAACCTATCACATTTGGAAAGGTCATAAGAATTGAACTAATAACCATACGCTGATAAAGGTGCATCAGCTACCACTGGCCTATGTGATGTTCTTCTTAGTATGAAATTGTTTTTCTTTATTTAAATTATCTAAAGGATAAAGTTTGTGATCATTTTGGTAACATATGTTTTATCATATTTATAAAATTGGGATTGTAATTTATTTTGGTGATTAAGTTAAAAATGTTATTTTAGAACATATTCACTATTTTCGAAGCCCAATATAGTTAATTCAAAATGAATTTTATGGAATTTAATATGACGAGTAAATGTTGAATTAAATTTTAGAGGAAATTATTTTTTTGTGTTGATTTATGATGATTTAGGTTATTTATATAAATAATTATAATATCTAGGAGATTATTTGATTATGTAAATTACATTTTGGAATATAAATATATGAGGGATGGATATTATTTTATGATAAAAAGTAAAATTATATTGGAATATTATGTGATAAAAGATTTTTAATTTTTGGATTTTAAATTGTAGTCTAGAATATCTAAAGGAATTTTAAGGATATTTATTTGTTAAATGATCTCAGTTGAACTTTGGGTATTTCTATTTAATTTTAGAGATTAAATTTTTTTTAATACATAGTTATATTATTTTTGGAAGATTTTATCTTTTATTGACTATTTTGTTTTTTGTTAAGGACTAATAATTGTAGTAATATATATTTATACATTTTTAGATTTTTTTTATCTCTAAAAGATGATTACGATGCTTAAGAAATAAAAATTAATCATGAATAATCATTGATTATGGAAAAGATGATACTGTTGGGGATACTGATTAAAGGAATAATTTCATGTAATTATTATTATTTATTCCATTAGTATAGGTAGTAAATTGTTTCCTCAATTTTAGGAGAATATTTTTTCAAATAAAAAAAACATTATTTTTTACTTTTCTTATATATAATTTAATGTAATTTTAACCTATAATAGACGTACTATTCCCTAATGTGTCATAAAAATTTTCTCTAACACTAACTATTATTCCATGTGTGTTATCATTTTTCTTCTTTGAAAATTATTTCCAAGAAGTAAACCTAGTATGTGGTATTCAATGTGACCATCACACTTTTCCTTTTCACTTTTCATGTGGAAACTTTTTTTAATTTTTTATGATGTGGGATATCATAAATAGTTTTTTGGAAGGTAAAACCCATGGTTTTTTATTTGAGTTCATATTTTTTTATTTGAGTTCAGATTTTTTAGTATGTACTATATTTTTAGTAATTTTATTTTATTCATCAAAAACATATTTACCTCAAAAAAATTATTTCTATTTATAAAATAATTAATTAATTAATTTTCTGAAAATTTATAAAATATATTTTATAAAATGATATTAATTTTTATAATCACAATATTTAAATTATAAAATGGTAAAAATTTAATAATTTTCTCAAAAGAATAATTTTTTAGTTAATGTGGAAATAAAAATTTTGTAAAAACACTACTTTTTAAATAAATTTCGAAATTTGAAAGTGCCATTATTTTTTGAATATTAAATAAAGGAAAAAATTATTATTTATTAATTTTCCACAAATATAAATTTTTTTGAATAATAATTATATTTCATTTTATAATATTTTTATTTTTGGGATAAAAAATAAGATTTTTCTGAAAATTATTTTTTAAGTAAATAATGTTTATCCATTTTAATTATTTAAAATTATCACTAATGGGGAATTATGAGAAATTAAATTTATATATTATAAATTATATTATAATAATTTATTTTCATAAAATGATAATTATTAGTCAAATAGTAAATATAATATAATCTTTTTCTTGAAAAAATCATCTTGAAAACCATCATTTTCATCGTGTATGTTGGTTTTGTTACTAAATTACTATTTACAAATTATAATAATTTAATTTTCTAAAATGGATTAAATATTTGAAATTATAAATTAAAATTGATTTATTTTGTAATTTTTCATTTTTTATATATAAAATAATTATTTGGGCAAAAAAACATATTTCGTAGTATAGATAAGTTAATGAAACGGGTTAGAGTTAAAAGGTAAAATCATAAAATATCAAAAAAAATTAAAAATTAAGTAGGTGGATTATGTATTGATATAAAATTACCAAAAATTAAAACTATATTGTGAAGAAGATTGTTTGGAATTAATTCAACCCTAATGAGGTTGGATTTAATTATAAAATAATTATTATTTAATCACTATAAACCTCTCATCACAATGTATAAATAAAATAATCACCGGCCCCATTATCCTCACAAGATAAGAATCTCATAAAATTTTATCTAAACCCTCTACTCCCCACTATATCCATGTTTATGTTATTTTATTCTCACCCAATGAATAATTCCATGTTAATTAAGGGATCCTTCAAGGATGTGATATTCGAGGGGTAACCTTCTCAAAACACATATCTTAATTTCTTGTCTTATTTTACATTATCCTAAACTCATTATTCCTTAAAATAATAATAACCCATGTATCCTATATATAATATAATTTATGTTGCTAATTTATTATATTATATATATTCCTTTTCTTATCTCCTTTTATTCATAGGACTGCAGATACTATCCAAATTATAGAGATTAGCCATCTATGTGGATAATTATTATCTGTTTTCCATTACCAACTTCAAGGTGGTTATAAAAATATTATTATGGTTGAAATAATTTTAATAAGTATTTTAAAAAATATTTTTTGTTTTGAAACTAATTTATAGAAATAATATTAAATAAAACCATAATAGTTTGTGTTGGTTAAGAACCACTAAAATAAACTGAACATTTCTCATTAACATTTTATCAATCGAATCATCCTCATGTAAGAAAAATGATATATTAGAAAATTTATACTTTGGGTATCACATTAATAAAATTTCATTCTAATTTTGTATTATTATTCCCATTTGACATGAACACCCATAATTATACTCAAGTGAACATACCATGGAACCATTAAAGGACTGCTCCCAGAACAACAAAATTGAAAATTGTAACTCATGGAAATGGATATAAAGGAACATATTAAAAGTATAATAAATAAAATATATATGTAAGTGGTTATGAGATAATTAATTAAGGGTTTTAATTTTAATATCTATGAAATTAAGAGATAGTTAAGAACACATTAACTGCCTCCTCTGATGGATTTTATATATATTAGCAAGAGTACCTTCATCTTCAAGGTATCAATAGTAAGTACCTCCTCCACCACTATTTATTATGAGATATTATTTTTTTGGTAAATTCATATTGTTTAAAAAAAATCTAATGAAATTAAAAATACATTTGACATCTATGATACATTATTTTGCATAATTTTATCTTCATTATATTAATAGAACAATTATGTGATCCTAGTAGAATGTTTCCCAATATTCCAAATATATTTTTAAGAAGTGGACTATTTTATTAAAATTTATCTTTTCATATATTATTATTCGGTGATATAATGGTAATTAAGTCAGTAAATACTTCTTTATATGAATTCATCATTAATTAAGGTTTAATTATGTCAGTAAATTGTACCTCTTGGAAAATCTCATAATTATTTAACTCATTTCCATTATTCTCCATATTTTATTCTATTAGAGTTATATAATTGTTATCTAGAACACATCCTTAGTGTATTTTCATTTATGAAATGAGACCGTTGTAATAAAATAAGGTGCCAATATTCTCATGATTATTTTTAAAATACTATAATAATTTATGATGTCCCCATGTCCACACATATCATTTTCATGAATATTCCCAAGATAAAATATGGATTCAATTATCTTATTCAAGATCATTCACCGATCCTCATAATTATTTTATAAAAAATGAATCATCTCATTATAATAACTTTATTAAACATCATAAATATTAATATTTATGTCCAAAATAGAATGAGTGGGTTTTCATGAGATCACCATAATATATAAAGGGTCAGCCAAAAAACATCCTTGGTAATTTATTTCCTCTTCATAAATATCTAATTTCCTAGGATCTATATATTTTATTTTCACAACCTCTATTCTATAAATTATATAATGTATATAAGCTATGTATATTTCCAATTAAAACGAATAAAACCAGTGTTTCATTTTTTTCATCATAGTTTGAATTTCTTTCATCAAATATTAGGATAAAATTAGGATTAATATATTCTCCCATTACTTCGTGTAGACTAAAAATTATCCACTATAGTTAAAATGTGATAAAAATGCTTCATACACGACACTAGTAAATACTACTAGGTATGATTGGGGTGTATTAGGGTACTGTAAATCTCCTACTCAGACCATGAAAATGATTATTTATACTTTTCAATAAATATGAATATGTCTTCTTCGTAGTTTATTGTAACAACCCAAGATTTTATTGTATCTATATTTTAAATTTAATGTATTCGATATCTTATGCTTCTCTCAACATGATGTTTAAAACCAGGATATAATATTAAATATTAACATTAATATTAGGAATAGTAATGTTTCCATTTGGAATAGTAATTTAACTGTTAGAATAATAACATAAACTATAAAAATATAAATAAAATTTATGTATCTGATAAATGAAAATATGATATATATATTCCATTGAATAATTAAATAAATGTTTTAAAAATGAAAAATTAATTTTTGGTATTTTTGGGAAGCATAAATGATTAATTAAAATTTTATAATTAATATGATATTTTAAAATAAAATATATTTTCATTAAATATATTCATAAATTAATATTTTTTTAATTTATAGTTGTAATATAATTTCACGATACCAAATTTAGTTGTTCAATGTGTCGTAAAATCACTTATAATATTTAAATCATTTTTTTAATAAATGATACCTTTATTTAAAAATAAAATGTTTCAAATATGGATAATTATTTACATAAAATAGACTTTATTTTCAAAATCTACACATTGAAAAATGGTTATGGTTATTTTTTGGTATTTTTCTGAAATTGTTGAATATTGGTTGAATAGTGAAATACATTAATTTACTGTATTTAACATTATAAGATAAATGTATGAATTTTTGGGTCATTGATTGTGTATTTATTATTAAAGAAACATTATTTTGAGCTCAAATTCTTTAGTTACATTACTGTTTTCATCATAATCAACAAAAGTGATAGTCTTGAGAAAAAATAATAAACTAATGAGTAAAATAATTAAAAACCCCCATCTCCTACACTATAAATACCATCACTGGAAACCTCTTCTCCTCAAACGTATAACTAATTTATTTTTCTTATGTTATTCCAAATTCCACTTTCCAAACCCTTCCCTATGTTCTGATATTTCTAGTCCCACCAAACAACCATTTCCAAGTGTGTTAAGGAGGCCATGAAGGATAAGATACGTAATAGGTAAAGTCTACTTTAATTCTCATTTATTTCCTATTAATTATTTTTATTATTCACTCTTTAACATCTTTATCCAATCATGCATGATAGCTCTAGTATCTTAAATATACAATAATTTTATTATTTTAATTGAATATACCTCATAAAATCCCTTCCCCTATCCCTTTTGTAATTAAAATAAAACATCATCTATGATGTGTCGATTTACAACCATCATAGTGGATGAGTGTTAATTTCCAAATACCACAATCAAGTATGGTCATAAAAACATTATTATGGATAAAATAGATTTTATTATACATATTATATGTTATATAATATTCTGTAGCCAATATATAAATGAGATATTTATTAAGATTATATAATATTATGATGGTCGTAGAAACATCCATAATAAATTAAATCATTTACATGGAAATTTTATATAAAAAATTGTCCTCAGACCAAATCGAATTTATATATAAGATCATTTAAACTTATTTAAGATTATTAATAACATATAATTTATATTCTGGATAATTAGTCTCATTTTACATGAACTTTGATACATGTATACATGTGAATCAATCATGAAAACACAAGAATATGAACACTCCTTAGATGATGAAATTTAACTCTGAAACTCATCAAAATGGATATAAATGAACATAGTAAAATTATAATAAATCAAATACATGTATAAGAGATTCAGAATTTATTAATTAATGAATTAAATTTTATTATCCATGATGCTACGTACAAGTTCAATACACTTTCAGAAATTAGGTAAGGGTTTTATCATCTCACTCTTATATCTATGAGATATACCTTATACAACACTTATTTATTTAGTGTGATGTATATATAATTCCAATTAAAATATCATATCATTAATATATTTATCTTCATGTTATTAAATATTTCAATTGATTATATCTAATTTTATGGGGCATACGGTTTGACTATTTATATAGTGGTAAGGGGATTCTGAATCCCAACTCTCTTTCATTTGGTTATACCTCATTCATGCCAACTTTCAATGTGGATATTGTTTTAAAATCCCTCAAAAATAATTTCATTTTTCTTCCCTTTTAATTCTAGGTATATAAATGTTTCCAATATGATTTTATGACATATGAAAATAATTTTCCAAAAGAACTCCTCCTTCCAAAGGAAAAGGGTATTTCCCTCAATAAATTTTCAAATTATTTTGTTAGGGTATTTTAATATATGTCAAAAATATATATTAAATATTATTTATAATTGAGGTTGATATCTTATGATACCATCAAAAATATTTTAATGAGTATTTTATGATCATTTTTACTGGGGATGTACTCTCTTGATATCATTTTACTCTGGATAGTTTACGATTATGATTACTAGTTTCAGAAACTATTTACATTTAAAATGCTATTTTCAATATGATTGTATATGGTGATTACATTTCAAAGCCTTCATATGAGGAATTCATTAGACTTAATATGTTTTGGGTGGGTCATTTTGTATCCCCTTTATACGTCAATAGGTTTCTTGATACAAACTAGATATTGTTTTGTTCAAATCCTTACCCATTTATTATATTTTTTTCATGATGGATTACAAGTAATAGATTATTAGTACAAAGACTTAATGGGTTGATGGTGTCCTACATAATGAATTCCCTCATTATGAGATTAGTTACTGATAATCCATTTATTTATTTTACTATTATAATATCCATGGATTAGATTTATTCTCATGATATTAATTATATTAAATTCGTCTATTATCTTTTATTGCTACCATGTTATACTCAATATTATGTTTTAATGGAATGTTATTTTATTTATTCTCCTATTATTATTATTTATTATTAATTTTCTATCTTCTTCTGTCCTTTTACCCTTACTGAGCATCTGAATTATTACATCCCATACCTGGATGCCACTTATTAGATGCCCCGAGCTCAGTGGTCCATATGGCCTCAAGCACATCTCCCAAAAAACCACAGGCTGCTGACTACGAGAGAGGGCCCAGGGTGTGTCTGTGTGGAGACAATTACATCATTACTAGAGTGTATCATATGAAAAAAAATATAAATATAGGTAAATAGTGGAATTGTTATAAGTAAATAGAAGTCACAATATAAATATAAAAGGAAAACAATAACTAAATTAATTGAAATAACTAATGATGATATGTCAGGTCACTAGAAACATGAAAATATAGATATAAAATACTAATAATATCAGGTTCCATGAAAGTATAAAAGAAATAAAAAGTCTATACCAAGAACCGTGTGCTCCGTTTTGTTAATTTGATGTCAAACTCCATCCTAAACCACAAGTAATCAAGTGTTATAAGCATTATGGTTTCTTTTATTGACACTTGTATTCATGTAATATTCCCCAGGTACCAAACGATGCCTAGACAGGGTGTGACATAAATCTCTTTGGGTCACCACTGTTGATGTCTATAAAATATGGACCATGTAATGAAATGTAATAACGTGCAAGCATGCATATATAAAGTAAGGCTGTACAATGTAACTAAATACCCAAGTAAATTCTTCAGCCTCAGTTGGTGCCTGAATATGTATCCAATTATTTATTTTATAATTAATTGTTTTTAAATAAGTCATAGGTTAAAAAAAATTGGAGGTTCCATGATGTAACAAGTAAACTTGTAATGATATTTAATAATGATGTTTGAAGTTAATAACTCATGAAACATAGATATAAATGGTCACCAAATCATTAATGATTGTATACTGGATAAGGGTAAGAGGCTAATCCATGGAACATAGTCCAAGGAATTCCAAAATAAGATTCCTACTGAGTCCAAGTTGTTCATCCAAGGTAAATAGATGTTGTGAAATGAATGGGCCCAATGAGTTTTAACCCTCGAACCTACTTATCAATGACAGATTAAAGTAGTGTTTCCAAGGAATCTTGTAGTACTACATGGGGGATCCTAAAGTATCATACCGGGCATCCAATGTTAGACAAGGATCGAGTTCAAGGTGGTTCTCAACCTAAGAAAGTCATATCCTCGAATTCAGAATGGGTTCCTTGAGTGCTCACCAAATTCCCTTAGGAATCCAAGGTGAGCATGCATCAGGACAATCTTATTTTGATAATGAATTCATATATAATTTATAAGTTTTAATCCATTATATTTCCTTAGAGTGACATGGTTAATTAAGAATGAAACCATTTAATCAGGTCATAACTAATCAATAAGTTTGTTTGGTCAAAGTTGTTACTTTCATTACTGTGACAAGTCAATGTAGTTAGAAAAGATTCAATTTAATCCATTTTAGGAATTTTCATAAATAATGGTTTACTCTACTACCTTTCATTAACATGGTATTGGGTGTTATGGACATGAAACATATTATTCAATTGCATTTAAAAAAGGCCAAGTCATATACATAGTAAACACTCAAATTTCAATTTCACATTTAATTGAAAAATTGATGAACTTACCTTGGGTGACTAAAGTGGGGAGTGTTCATGGAACTTTCCATTATGAAATTCCCAATTCAAATCAATCTATTTCATATATAAAATCATACCCTTAGAAAGTAAAATCCATGGAAAACCCGAATGGTGGCTCAAACATGTTGAAACACTAAAATGATAATTATTTAAAAACATCATATTTGGGATGGATGGAGTTGTGGGTATAACCACTAAAAACTAATCACATATTTGGAAAGATCAAAATTATATGGTTATAATTATTATAAAAATGGAATAAAATTTAAATAAATGGAACTAGTTGAAATTAGCCGGCCACACACAAAAATTAAAAAATCAACAATATTGGTGAATATGTTATATACCACCCACATTAAGCTTATACCACTCTCTTAATCCAATATTATCCTCTAACTCAGAATGGAATGGATTATATTTGAGAAAAAGGTAAAAAAACTATCACACATTGATAACTATGTCAAAAACAAGAGAGTAGAAGAATGGCTCAGACAAACTCAAGTACGTCCCGTTATGAATCGAATGTGATGGAAGAAAGATCAAACAGATCCTAGTTGAACATGATATTTGATCCCCAATTTATACCTTCAAATAATCTAAAATGGGAGAAACTGGAGGTTCTATCAACTAGAATTAGGATTGGGGAAGAAGGAAGGTTTAATTAGATCATTAAGGGTAAAAATGTAAACTTCCCAAAAAAAATAGCATCGGCATGGTTTCTCATCATGGTTTGAAAACCCATGTGCAACCCATTCATGGGTACATGGAGAAAAGTGGTGTACCACATAGTAATATCACATAGTTAGGTAAACGATGAACTAACCATGGGAGATGGATATGCTCGAAAAAATAAACCATCCACGTTGTTACATCAATCCATGCAACCTTCCCTCGTGGTTTCCTCTAACCATGTTACATGCCCACATTTCCAAAAAATTTGTTTTTTAGCTATGAACAATCCATTGACACCCTTGGGACCTTCTCTAAACCATTAGGCATCCATAATAGTTCCACAATAAAGAATTAGACCAAAATTTAAAGGATTTGTACCTGTGTGAAAAACTGAGTTCTTACAGTCTTCCCCCTTAAAATATTTATCCCCCAAAGATTACCTTACAAGGGTGGTGAAACATAGTATGAGAAAAAATCTGGCCACTAGGCACATACTTTGGCCTCCCACTACAAAGCCATGTTGTGTACACAGCCATGCTGCCATTGAACCTGTACTAGTGGGACAGTTCGGCCTCGAAGAACCTTCATGCTCCAGTCACTAATATGTAAAGGATACTCCTCAAAGGTAGTATTGTCTTATAACTCAACTTCATTAGGATAAAAGGTATGATACATATCAACCTGATATGGTCCAATTAGTGAAACATGGAAGACTCCATGCATGGAATTGTACCTATGAGTAGTATAAACTGATATACTATCATCCCGACTCTCTCTAAAATCTTAGACGACCCTACGTAATGAGGAGACAACTTTACTAACTTCAATATCCATATATTTCCTATCTTGGGTGACACCTGAAGGAAAAACCTATCCCTGAACTTGAACTCTAGAAGTTTTTTTATGACGATCGACATAAGAATTTGGCCTAGACTAAGCAGTACCCATATTCTTCCTGATCAGCTGAACCTACTCCGATTTCTCTTGAATGAGATAAGGAACTAGTAGGGCTTCCTCACCTGTCTCTATCCAGTACATGGGTGAACGACATGACCTACCATATAAGGCCTCAAAGGATACATCTGAATTGTCACATGAAATAAATTATTATAGATGAATGTGATGAGAGGGATATATTTCTACAAAGAACCACATAAATAAAGAAAAAATTCTTGTAGAAAGTCCTATAAAACTTGTATTTTTCATTCTGATTATCCATTGGTATGAGGGTGAAAGTTTGTTCATAGTTACACCTGTGTACCCATATCTCTTTACAAACCCTCCCAAAATCATGATGTCAAATGAGAATCCTAATCAAAAATGATATTACAAGGTACCTTGTGTAGTCGTATGATCTCACGAACATACAGTATTCCCATATCATCAATTGAAAAGCTATCACAAATACAAATTAAGTGGGATACTTTCTATAGTCAGTCAAAAAATACCCTTACAACATTTATATGCCTTAGTGACCTAGGTAAGCTGACTATGAAATCTATGGCAACATCTTCTAATTTCCATTTTAGGACTCGAAGGGGTTGTAACAAGACAGAAGGTCTTTAATGCTGCAACTTCACCTACTGATTGGTGGAACACCTAGTCATAAATCCTCCTATCTAACATTTTATCCTAGGAAACCAATATTGTTGTCTCATATTTGGATACATTTTGGAGATGATAGGATGAACTTCCCAATAAGAATCGTCATACTCTTTCATCAACTCCTCTATCATATCTTTAGGAACCCAGACACACCCATGAATATTCATGGTGCATCCTTATCCATATAAAAATTTGGAGGTGGGTAATCTCTTGATATACTCTCATATAGAACTAATCCATTAGGATCTGAAATTTTTATACCTTTCACCTTCTCATGGAGGGAAGAGGTAACTGTCAAAGATGAGATTCAATACTTATCATGATGATTATGAAACTCTATATGCTTCTCAAAAAGGGGGTAAATTATCTTCCATTCATCATTGGATTCTTATATGCCCTATGTCTCAGTTTTCAAACTCAGCGCATCAGCGACTAATTTTACCTTTAATAGCAAATATGAAAGATATATATCAAATAGATGAAGATATTTTACCCATAGTTTCTATCTAAGATTCAATTCACACAATGAAAACATATATTTAAGGATCTTGTGGTCTGTATAAAACATCATGAACCCAATCAAAAGATAGTTTCTCTAAAAATGTTAGGAGTGGAAAAACACTTCTAGATTAAGTTCAGGCATCAGTTAATTTCTCTCTCGAGGTCTAAACATTTGAGATCTATATACTACGAACATATCATCCCATATTATCACTATACCTAGATTGATTCATGATGCATCAGAGAAGATGATATAATCTCTACCTAGCTTTAGAAAAGTCAGAATAGGTGCTGAGACTTTTGTACCATTCAACTCTATAAATACTTTATCACAAGCTTCTAACCACTGGCACTTAACACCCTTCTATGTAGGGCCAGTAATATGTGAAAAAAGGTATGAAAAGTCCTGTATGAAATGTCTATAATATCCAATCATGTAACACCTAAATATTTTTATAAAATATTTTCTTTAAAAATATTATTCACTAGTTGCTTATATCTCATGGAATCGTGAGTTTAAAAGAACCACGATACTCCCTTAGTATAAAACTACCATTATAGCCTAGATTTTATGTTAGAAAGAATAAGTATAAATAACTTATGAAAATGTTTTTTTAATTCATTAGCTTTCAATTATTTAGGAAAAATATAAATCAATTATACATTTTTATTATTGATTGAATTACTTTTGGTAAAAAAATTAAGGAGATATATATATTTTATATTCATAAGAAAATATTTTTGTATTCATACAAGGTATATTTTAGTCATTGGGTAAGAATTATCCCTATTTGATATATAAAAACTTATTTTTAGGGAAATTTTATGGATTTGAATGGGGAACCCCTTTAAAATTAATATTTTGACACATTAATAATTTTTATATGACAAAATTAACATGTTATTTTGAAGCGGGATATAAAACATTACTTTGGATGAGTTTTTGATATTTTTCTGATAACTTTTATGTTTTTATAAATAGTAAATGATATACAACATTTTAAGAGAAAAAAACTTTTTTCATAAAAATAATTTATTCCA
Organism: Viscum album; assembly: GCA_963277665.1. NCBI lineage: Eukaryota > Viridiplantae > Streptophyta > Magnoliopsida > Santalales > Viscaceae > Viscum > Viscum album. The sequence goes on along the minus strand of OY728129.1, from coordinate 878,073,758 downwards.
TCAAATTATTATATTTAATGGTTTTAAATTATAAATAGAATATATTTTTATCATTGAATATCATGTATGTCATTAGAAGTAATTTTACATCGAATTCATATGTAAAAATATTTCAATCTTTTGCAATGTTTTATCTTCTAAAACCCATTCTCTCATTCTAACAATAGGATTGATTTTAAATTAATTTATGAAACTTATGTGTTTTTAATTTTTAAAAATGGAATACACATTTCGAATAAGTACGTGAAAATTATGTTAAAAGGATACTTTTATTTTTGGGCATTATGAATAGTAACATTGGTAATTATTTGTATTACCATGGTTGAAGGTAAACCGAGTAATTAAAGGTAAAAATAATATTATAAAATTACCCTATCACCTATAAAAATATTATTGGATTACTAAATTATTCCCTTATCACATATTTTTTAAATTATAATCACCTAATTTCCACTTTCCCATGAATATAACATTGATTTTATTAAAATTAGTGAATGCGACATAATGTCACACTTTATTTTTATATAAGTATATTAATTTTAATATATGGATAACCAAGAGATTATAATGACTATAGATAGTCTATAGAAATCTAAAATAATTACCAATAATATGGAAATTTATTTATAATTATTAGAAATTAAATAATTACTATTAACGATGAAACAACAATGATCTATAAATTATATTATTGATGGAAATATCAAATAAATTGTTTAAAATATATTAAAAGAAAAATCTTATAAAATAATTTATGTGGTCCATGAATTTTATAGGGGACTATGACTTTTTAGTAGTGTATTAAAAAATTTGGTATGAATTTATCTTCTTTTTGGATTTTATTTAAATTCAAATAAATGAATAGTGTCATAATTGACACTATTGATATTTTATAAAAAATAACAAATTGTTAAATTATTTAAAAATTACAAAACAAATTCAAAAAATAAAAAGTTAAAATTAGAAGGTCTAAAATTTAATAATATATCCAGTTATGGACGATTTACAACATATAAGTAAATATATATAACCACTTAATTTTTAGTATATTAGTACAACAAATAAAATTAAATAGATTAAATAAGGATAAATCAAAATGGTAAGGTTTAAAATAAAATCAAAATATGTTTAAATTTTAGAAGTTTAGAGTATTTAACCCATAATTGACTTATCTTAGAAATAAATTAGTTTGGGACCATTATAAATAGAAAATAAATTTATAATAAATTAAGATTTCAGGAATTTCCTAAAGTGCCCCTCCTCTCTCTTATAAAATGCCATCAAATATACCAACTTACTCACACCTTTCAAGCCCATTGGATCTTCCAAAATCTACTCAAAAAATCCCAACATCCTTCCCTTCTTCATAGGGTCCAAACATTGTGTATAAATTCATCTTAAAGAGGAATGTTTATCATATAAAAATGTGATACTCAAAAAAGAAGTAATTCATTTATGTCCTCTTTCAATGTTATTTTCTTCTTCTAATTCCTATTCTTATGTTGTTTCCATACTAAAATAAATAAATGTAGTTTTTTATACATGATGAGATGTGACTATATTTGTGGTAGAGCCTTATACTTCCTTTTATCCATCTAACGAATAACAATATTACCATGTGTGTGTATGTCCGACTTACCATCTCTAAACCATGGTGTAATCTGTTATTCAACAATACTTTATTTTGATGGGTATAATTATGGGTATAATGGATTTAAATAATTAATATAACATGATTATTATTCTTAATAATTAATATACCATCCAATTTTATACCATTTCTTCATCAAAGGTAATTATATCATCACTCGTGCGTATATACAGCCTACCATCTCCACGACGCGGTGAGATTCATTCTCCACATTAGCAATGAATGAGTTGTCATAAAATTTATATGATGAGTAAAATAAATAAGAACAGACTTAATTTAATTCTATAATTTAATAAAATACATCCTCAAAATAAAAAACATGACTTATATGGAAAAACTGAATGGGAAAACGAAGCAATTAACAACGGAAATAATGGTAATATTGAATCATTGTTAGAAAAATGATACAATAGGATCATATATGATATCATAAATATTAATATGGTTAAGTTATAATTTAATAAAAATCATTAACCATTATATATGAGGTTTCAATACATATGAAGGATATCTTACCTATGGTAAGGGATAATTTTGCATCCTCATTATTTTCCAAGATTGTTTATATGTAAGTATTTACTGGGTTATCTTTATAATACACATCCATGTTTCATAAATATATAATGATATTTATATCAATATACAAGTTTATAAATTCAATTTTACACATTGGTGAATTTTTATTAAATGGAATGGAATGAATCATTCTTTTATTTTCCACACGAGGTACTTTTTGACTTTTCCAGCAAGAGTGTGGGAATAAGGCTTTCTTAACTTATACAACATGAATGGAATTTTAAGTATTTATAATGAATTGTTTTTTTTTTGAAAATTCATCTACCATATTTCAAGTTTATTTTCATCTAAATTATTTTTATTTCAAATTTCATGTCATTTGAGAATAGAAAATTTATTTGAAGAAGAAAGGATATTTTCCACAAGAATTATGCTCAAGTTTTTTATCAAAATTGTGTTCCATCATAGATGAAATACGGTTATGTTCCTATTCATAATATTACATTGAATTTACTGTTTTTATGATGGAATTATTTTTATGAAATCCATTTATCTTTTATAGATTATGTTATGATGGAATGACCTTTCAGAAACTCATTTTTTATTCGTTGGGTTATGCTATGGTGAATGGTTTATGTTTTTATTGAACATGTAAGAATGATTTAATTATCAGATGGGTGGAACATATACCTCCTGAAAATGCATTGGGTAATGGTTTATATCTTAGGAGATATACATGAATGGAATTAAAGGTAAATCTGGTTCAATTATACATGGCTAGAACGAAAACTAAACTCAGTTCAGTAAGGAACTTTGCCCGCTGTGATGGTCTTTTCTATGAGCCTTGGATAATATGGAAAATATTTTGTGTTCTTATATGTATGACAGAAAACATAATGTCTTTTGTTATGAATTTTGGGGTTATGTCCTTCAATTCTTATTAACTTTTGTCCTGTGATGTGATATCATGATATTTCGTATGCAGGATAAGATTTTAAAATGTTATGTAATAATGTCTTATGATTATGAAATGATTAATATTTACCTTGTATACCTTTACTGGGTATTTGAGCTCACCCTTTCATATGTTTATTTTCCTTAGGTCATGAAGAAAGGTATTATGTCAGCTGTATCAAAAAAAATAGTTATGAGGAAATAAGTAGAATACAGTGTTGATGTTTTATGAACCAGTTATATATGTTTCCCAACTTCTCAAGACACTATACCTATATGATCCTATCATGGAATTATTATATGTTGTAAATAATTTACATAACTTTTTAATAAATATAAATTTATTTATATTCTTGTACGGTATATGTCATCCCCAAGAAACTCTATATATCAAACACTTTCATTGGCTATTCCCAGTCACCTACATCACTAACCTTTTCTAGATCAACAAATACTCCTGATTCTGAGATAATATGTCCTAAAAAGTGCACCTTTTCAGTCCATAATTGTAATTTTTCAAGATTGGTATAAATATGATGCTCTATCAATGTACTTAGAACTATCTCTAGCTGTTTTTCATGGTCTCTATGAGTATGAGAATGCACTAATATTTCATCCACAAAGACCAAGAATAATCAATATAGATAGAAATGGAAAAACTATTGATAAAAACCTATAAAACATAGGTTGAGCTTGTAAGATTGAATGACACAACAAGGTACTTATATAAACCATACTGGATATGGAAGGCTATATGAGGTATGTCTGATGGCCTTACTCAGACATAGTGATATCCAAACTTCAAGTCAATATTAGATAAGAACATAGCTCCTCGGAGGTGGTCGATGAGATCATCTGTTGCAGGTAGTGGATACTGATTCATGACCATAAGATGGATTAACCTTTTGTAATCCATGCATATACATAAGGTTTCATCAACCATATTGGTGAAAATAATGGGGGAACCCTAAGAGGAATTTTTATTCCACCTAAAACTGTTGGCCTATAGATCCCCTAATTGCCAAATGAGCTATTGAAACTCTTTAATTACCATCGTTTTCAAAGGAATGGACACTTGAGCTACTCATGGAATCTTATTAATCGTAAACTCTACCTATTTAAGGTGGTAAACTAGAAAACTCTTTAGGAAAACATCACAAAAAATATCTACTCATTCCGGAAATTCCGACTAGCCTAAGACTTCATCATCCATGAAGAGATTTGAAATCGTGGAAGTTACTCAACCTTTCCTATTATGTTATGGTCTTGATCTACTAGCCTAGGCATCCCACTCACCCTTATATCAATAACATCTACCCTCTAGTGGTTAAAATGATACCCTATGATGATAGTTGTCTATAAAAGTGTGATACTAGAACCGGAAAATCCATCCGGATAATTACATCAAACCCCTTAGTCTAGGGAAAGAAGAGGTTCCATAAGAAATTGTAATTTCCTAACTCAAGGGTATAATCCCTATAATGGTGTATGCCCTCTAACCACACTCCTAATTGTGTATCTAGGTTCATGACACCCCTGAAATAATGTCTCTCAAGTCTGAGACATTGCATTATAGGTATAGATATAAAAGAGTTTGAAGAACCTATATCAAATAAACTATATACTATAATTAATTCTACTAGAATAATACCACATACTATATATTGTCCCATAGCCTGATCCTCTGGTATTCGCTGCAGTGCATTGAACTAGCCCGATCCATGACCATGTTCTAGAGCTGGTATACCACGACTATAAATACTCGGTTGGAACTGTTAGTGATTAGGGGTCTAGTACCACAGCCATTAAATCCTCCAAGGCTAGACTTACCGGTGTTATTCAAACACATATCCCGATGAGGTGAAAATAACTCTCTCTTGAAGGTGTAGCTGTAGCAAATAATTTCCCACTTGAATCTAGTGGAAAGGTCCTACATAATCTCTGAACATAACCCATACGACCGTAATCCCAACACTCCATTGGGTCTCTATCACAATGAGGCTTCAGGTTCCCTATCTTCCAAACTAATGGCACACTATGGGGGTATCAAAATGGGTACTCTGGTTGTCACTCCCATGATGAGAAACCTTGAGGGAGCGCTTCCTTCCATTATAAGATATAATTTCCTAAAAAAGAAATTGTCCTCTAGTCCATGTGATATTGTCGAACCTCAGGTTTCACTCAGTGATAAGATCCTCATTAACTATTTCAAAAAATGTAGTCTAGTGAAATGCATTCACATGTGTATCGATGGATTACACAAGACCATACTCAAATCTTCTAGCATGAGAAAGACCGTCCCTTGTTAGAAGTGGTGAAAATAATTCTAACATAGTGAGACTTGTTGAATACTCTATAACTGACATATAACACTACTCGAGATGCATGAACTATCTGGAACATCCAGCTCTCAACATTTGTGGAATGAACTTTTCATAGAGGGAAGTCTGGAAATCAACCAATACCATGCCATGAGGAAAACCATCCTGGGTAATCCCATCCCACCAACACTTGTCTGAATCCCCAATCATGTATTTGGAACGATTGATCCTATGCATTGGATGTGTTTCTATATGGTCAAAGATATATAAGGTACCCTCAATCAAGGACTCATCAGCTTACAGCCTATAATCCCCTAAGAATGTGGGAGGATAATGTATCTAGAACTCACGAGTCAGATCAACCATTGTAGCTATATCTCATAGAGCACCATTCATTGACTGAATCAGATGTGGGAAACTATCATAGACTTGGGAATCAGTGCCTAGATTAGGTAAAACAGGTTGCGCCTCATGTGGTACTCCTAGAAAAAAGACTGGTGTCTTAGGGCACACCAAGTATGGATTATTGATTTTCCACCCTCCTAGCGTATGATATGAGGACATCTTAGCAGCATTTTTATTCAAATTCTAGGTATACTCATCATAAAAAACTAAAATTATATATATGGTGACACTTATGGAAAATAAACAAAGAAAGGCTCACTACCCATGGTATACTGCCACAATTACCGACTTTGACGGCCATGTACTGGTATGTTTAAAATTACAAGATTCATTTCATTTTATTTTTATTTATAAAGTAACATCCTTTACCTTTCATAAACATGACAAGTCAATATAAGGATGTTAATCCATTTCACATTTATATTTTCATTTTCATAGAACATGTATAAATATTCCTTTAAAATGGACTATCATTCCCAGTGAATCAGGTCTCATACTCCATATAACTGAAAACAACACCCATTTTAATTTCTAATTAAAGGATTGATTCAGTAAATTACTCATTCCAACCCACATGTGACCATAACACCTCATGAATTGAAAAAGGAGACCACTCAATCACATCCCTTAGAATAGGAAGAAATATATAAACAACAAAGGATCACCCATCATTCATAGGCATAATAAGAAATGAAAAGTAGTGAAATGCACTTATACGGCATGGAAATATTCCTGACATATGAATTCTATGTGCCTATATGATCTATGTAACAACGATACTTAACCTCATCTCATCCATAAAGGATAGTATATAATCTCAATCACAATAATAATCAACAACAACACACATCATGTGCATCCCCAAATGGTGAAATAATGTTAACTGTAATTAGAAAATTACAACATTAATTATATTTTGGCTAACTTGGATTTTTCCAAGAACCCGGTTTTGCGATGCCCATGTAAGTATTATAAAAAATACCAATAGTTTCTAATCTTATAAATATTATAACCAAATATTAAATCAATAAGGAAACACTTATGATACCACTTTGTGACATACCATACCTAGATTCCACATAATAGGTTCCCTGAGCCTGGTGGGCCACATGGCCCCAAGCACATCTCCCCAAATGCCAGAGGCTACTGACTAGTAGCGAGGTCTTGTGGTGTGTCTGTGGAGATATTATTACATCATTACCAGAGTGGATCAAAAATAAAGGTAAATAGATGAATCAATATAAGTAAATATAAGGTATAATATAAAAAGAGGATAACAATAACTGAATTAACCAAAATAAATGATGAGGCTATGTAATGTCTAAAGAAACTCGAAAAAATGGATACAAGAAAACAGAAATAATAGGTTCCACAAAAGGATAATGGAAATAAATATACTATCCCAAGAATCCTGAGCTCCAGCTTGGCCATCTACTATCATACTCCATCCTAAATAGAAAGAACCCATGTGTCTGAAGCCGTCTGTTTCCCTTTATCAACAACTGCATTCTTGAAATCATCCCTAGGTACCAAACGACACCCGTAGAGGGTGTGAGATAAATCCCAGTGGCCACCACCAATGGTTTCTATAACATCTTCCATCTGTAATAAAAATGTAACAATGTGAAATCATACATATATAACTTAAGGAAGTGAAATGTAACTAAATATCCAATTAGTTGCTTAATCTTTTAGATAGTGTCTGAACATGTAATCAATTCATTATATGATTATTATCAGTTCATAAATAAGACACGTGTTTGAAATCGTAATGGTTCCAAGATTTAACAAGGACACTCTAATGATATTTAATAATCATGCTACAAGGTAATAACCAAGACAATGTAAACCTTAGAGGTCACTAACTCAGTGAAATTTGTAGCCTATATAAGGGTATGAGTGTAAACTAAGGAGAGTAATCTAAGGAATTCCATAATAACATTCCTACTAAGTACAAGGATTTTATTAAAGATAAATGATACTTAGCAATGACTGGGCTCAGTGGACTTTAACCAGGGAACCTAGTTGTTAATATTGGATCCAGGGATTATATCCAAAGAATCCCATAATACTATATGAGGCATCCTATGGTGTGATACCGGGTATCCAATGTTATACAAGGATCGGGTTCTAGGTGGGTCTTAACATTGGAAGGTTGTATCCTTGAATTTGAAATGAGGGCCTTGAGTAATCAAGGAATTTCACAGTAAATCCAAGGTGATCTTGAGTCAGAACACTTATATTTTGATAATGAATTCATATATAATTCATAAGGATCAATATATTACATTTAGTTAGTGTGAAAAGGATAATTGATGATGTAACCATTTAATCATGTCATAATTAATCAATATGTCCATTTAGTTCAAGCCTTGCCATTAATTAGTGTTACAATTCCATGTAGAATTAAACCTTTCAAATTAATCCATTTGTTTCTCATTAATACATCAAGGATCCCTCTAATACCTTCCATTAACATGGTAAGGGGTGCTACGGACATGAAACCCATTATTTAATTACTATATAAATTCCTATCCATATACATAGTATACTTTCCAAATTTCATTTCACAATTAATTATCAAGTTGAATCTCATACCTTAGGTGGGTATATGGGTGATAATATATATTACTTTACATTATGAAATTAACAATATGAAATAATCAATTTAATATTAAAATATTACACTTAGAATGGTCAGGCCAAGGCCCACCCGAACAGTGGCTCAAATGTGTCAAAACACTAAAACATCAATTTTAGAAAAACATCCTACATGGAATGGATGGAGTTTTCAGCTTGAACACTAACATCTAATAACATATATAGAATTATAATAACTATATAATTCTAATTATTATAATAATGGAATATAAATTCAATAAACAAAATGTTATGATATCAGCGGGGCCCACATGACAATTCAAAATCAAAAAACTTGAGGGATGAGTAATATACTACCCACCTTAGGCTGGTATAAGTCTCCTCATCCATTATTGTCCTCTAATTAATTTTGGAATAGAGTAGATCTAAGAAAACAGTAAAAATTCTCACACATCGATAACTAGGTTGAGGAAAAGAGAGACGATGAACGGATCAAAAAGACTCGAGTACTTACAATTATTCATCAAACATAAATAATAGAATATCGAACAGATCATATATTAAAGAGATTTATTAATCGATTAGTTAGTGCTTTAGAAGCACCAAAATGAGAGAAAATAGAGTTTTTGTAAGCTAGAATTCAGATCAAGGAAGAAGGATGGTTTAATAAGATCATTAAGGGTAAAAATGTCAAATTAAAAAAAATATCATATGCATGGTTTATCCATATGGTTTTCCAAACCATGAAAAAACCCTGAACAAGTACCTAGAGAAAAGGTCATACAACATATTTAGGTCACATAGTAAGGTAAACCATGTAACAATCATGCGAGATGGGTCTTCCAGAAAGTACAGACCATCTTCCCGATTAGATCTAACCATGAACTCAACCCACATGGTTTCCTTTAAAAATCACACATACCAAATTTCCCTAAATGTTTGGTTCCATTTAAGAATAATACTTGAACACCATCAGGACTTTTTATATCCCATTAGTCATCCATAATATTTCTAAAATAAATAATTAGACCAAGATTTAAAGTGTTAAAACTAGAGTGAAAAAAAGGTTCTTACATGATATCAGCCCTTTCGTATGTTTTATTTTCCAACAAGATTCCATGATGTATGTTATTATTTATATTCATGGTTATTCTGGGATAATTATAGTGTTCTCAAAAGATTCACTATGTTGTATTTTAAATTTTAATATAGCATTCATGTATGAAATATATTTTCTAAATCTTCTAAACTCATTGGTCCTTTGGATTTGAATCTCTTACCTTTTTAATGTAATAATGTAAGGAATTAGGTCTAGGATATTGGGGTCTATGTCATTAATGTTGGTATGAGATCATGTTTATTAAAAACATTGGAACCTAAATTTAGGAAAATATTTTCGAGAACAAAACCCTATGGCCATATTTTGATATATTCTCAATGAAACCAAGATTATGATTTAGAGAGTATTTATACCTATATTTTCAAAAAGGATTACGTGATTCACTAGTTAGGAGATTATAAATTATGATTAAAAAATTTATGATCTAATCTAGTGTATTCCATTATCTACAAATGGAACCTATTTTAAGTAATGGGAAATGTATTAAGGCACAAATTCCATGTTGGTATTTCCCTCATTTGTAAGACAATTACAATGAATATGGAGTTATAGCTAGAGAAAAAAAATATTAACTATATTCAGACTGCTGACTCATATTATTATAAATAGCCTTACATGAAAGGAGAATCTAGTAGATCCCCAATGTAATGTAACAATGTTACACAATTTAATTTTTCATCAACCTCTAACATTGAATGGGAATAGAAATAAATTTCTCGATTAGAAATTGATAAGTTCATTTGAAATGATATTACATTGTTTGGGAGTAATGAATAAAATATTTTTTTCATTAGTTTTTATCATCTCTTCGGATGTGTAGATCAACGGTGGTCATTCATTCAAAACAACAAGCTGGATAAACAAATATAAAACATGTAATGGAATTATTTTAAGGAATATTTTAAGGAGGAATATTTCCCTCATGAACTATTAGAAGATATGGTGAAACAATTCTCGAGTCTGTGGACAAAGGAGGAATAAAATTATTCTAAATATGAATCAAATATTAAAAGATTATCAAGAAATGTTTTAGACTACATACGTAGCCTAACGACTAATATTGACTATTTAATCAATGGGTATAATCCATTTCATCAAATGGAACTTGTCTACCAAGCATTCTCATCGAATGAGGATATTGTATCATTTCCAATGAAGAAATAGAAATAATTAACCATGATGTATGAAATCAAAAGGAAGAAAGAGAACAAGAGGATAGAAAATATAAATATGAATAAAGGGAATAAAGTAAAGAAATATTTAACCACATGTGAAAATTATAGACAAAAACACCCCAGTACTTTCTTAAAAGGAAAAGGAATTTTCTTCATGTGTGTAGAAAACAGTTATAATGATCATGATTTTAAGTGAAATAAATATTTTTCTAATGTTTTATTATTCAATTGTAAGGATATGGGGCACTATAAAAATCATTTCCCTAACCACCAATGGAATATACCTCAGTATAAGCTAACGGATCAAAGTCAATCTTTTTTTATTAGTACCGATGAAGTTGAATGGTTAATGTTCTTGAATTTGGATTCAATAATTATGTTATATGTTTATATTAATCTATGATATTATGGTTTTATGAATTTTTAAATATATAAGGAATATAATATAATTCTTTTTTATGAAGGATTTGAAATCATGTGTTGAATGGTACCAAAAAAAATAATTTCTTGGAATGTTGATCTTTTTTAAAAGACTAGATTAAGAGAGTAAAAGACTTAATATGTGCTTGATGTTGACATGATAATGATAAATAGATGTTTATCGAATAGTATTGGTAACCATGAATGTGTTTAGATATATGATGGATTATATTATCTTTACTTGGATTATTGTATTTTTGGAATTAGAGAATATATTCAATTATCTAAAAAATTTACTCATGAAAGAATGAATTTTTTTCATTAAGGTTTTAAGGTAATCAAGGTATTAATATTTATGTTATCTGAAATTAATAGTTACATTATGTAGTTTTTTAATCTAAATATACAATTATTTTGGAAATCTAGTGACCTTCTTTATATGTTTTTGGTAGTTAAATTTTGATACAAATTGATTTGGATGTGTCATAAGATTAAAAATTTATAGAATGGACTAAGGATTTTATTGATAAAGAATGAAGTATAATTTATCAAATTGGATATCATGTTCTGACAATTTTTTTTCTAAATATTTCAAGTCTGATGGAATGACTTGTGGATTATTTTATGGATGTTTTTTAGGAATAAAAATTCATAATTGAATATCCACATTTTTTAATGAAATGAAGTATAGATGGATAGAATCAAAATCAAAATTTTAAATTATTCTTATTACATTGAAATTAGACAATTTTTTTTATTTTCTCACATGATTATATGAATAGTAAAGTATCCCACAACACTAGGGAAAAATTGTGGTACAAAAACATCATCCATTTACTTTTATTTCTGGGAAATCAATGGTATTTTATCCGATAAAAAATTTATAGGTTTTTAATGCTTAAATTTCTAATGAATGTATTCTCTATCACTCTCCATGAGAACCTAATAGATATATTTTTCATCCAAATAAATATATTCATTTGGAACTAATTTTATACTTTTTGAAATCATAATATTTTGGTGACCTTCTCATTTCAATTTCCCTCTAATTAAGAGGATGTATTATTAGCCATATTTCCCATGTGTTTTTCCCATAAAGGAATTTTAAACTATCATCATTTTACATTTCAAGTATGATTTTAAATTACAAGGAAATAATTTATTGAAGGTTGGGAGAATGTAACATCCTAATTTTTATGGTACGTCTCTTTAAAATTTAACATCATTGATAGCTTATGTTTCACTCATCACTGAGTTTAAAACCATGATATACTATCAAATATTAACATGACCATTATGAATAGTAATGTAACTATTAAGAAATATAATGTGACCATTATAATATAACATCACCTATGAAATTATAAAAAAACTTATGTATCTCAGAAATGAAACTATGATATATTTTTATAATTCAATAAGTAAATAAATGTTTTAAAAATTATAATGTATATCTTGGTATTTTTGTGAAGCATAACTATATATTTAAAAGTTTATACCTAGTATATTGATTTAAAGTAAAATATTTTTTCCTAAACAATATTCAAAAATTAATATTTTTTTTAAATATTTTTATAAGATAATTTTCAAAGACCATAATTAATATTACAATGTTTCATAAAATTGGATATAATATTAAAATTAGTATGTTTCAAACAAATAGTGATTTTATTTAAAAAATTTATTTATCATATTTAGAAATTATTTTCATATAATTTGGTCTATTAATAAAATACACACATAAAAAGTAAACAGTGTGACTTTTTGGGATTTTTCAAAATATTTGAATTTTTTGAATAGTGAAATATTACAATTTATGGTATTACACATTATAAGTTAAATACATATTTTTTTGAGTCACAGATAATGTATGTCTCATATAAGAACCATTAATTCGAATTAAAATTCATTATTTATTCTATTTATTCATGGAAATGAACACTATTTATGTTCATAAACAAAAATAATAAACTAATGAATAATATAATAAAACAACACCACTCTCCAACATTACAATCACCACCCCTCACCACCTCTTATACTCACATGATATAATACTAGAATATTTCTTATATTCTTCCCATTTCCACTACCAAATCTCTTCCCCGCTTTTTTGCCTTTTGAGTCTCACAAAAAGACTATTTCTAAGTTCCTTAAGGATGTTCTCAAAGTGAATAAATTAAAGTGGCAAAGCCCACTTTTATTATCTTTTATTTTATTTTAATTTATTTTTATTTTCTTATAATCTTTCTTACTCTTTTATAATAAATTATTCAAAAATAAAATATCTAATATATACTATAATTTTGTTCTAATTAAATATACATCAATAAAACCAGTCTCCTCTACCTTTTAATCTAAAATTGAAAACAACATCCAATACGTTTTGATTTACTGATATTGTGGATGATGCATCTTCATTCCTCATTATCTCCTTATAAGTTGGTAATAAAATAATTATAATGGTTAAATTAAATTTTTCTACCCATTATAAAAATTATATAATGTTTTGGAACCAATATATAAACATGAATTTAAATAAATTGATATATGTTTGTGATAGTTATAAAAAAATTCAAAATAAATTAAATCATTACCATTAACATTTGATTTAATTAATCATTTTCATACCTTATAAATAAATGATATACATGGTAATTTAATCTTATATATGTTCATTAATAAAATATTATTTCAATTCTATATATTTAATCACATTTTATATGAGCTTCCATACATTTATAAATGTTAACAATCTTGAGAAACAAAGAAATCAAACACAACCTACATGAGGAAATTGAAGTCTAAAATACAACAAAATGGCCATAAATGAACTTAATAAAATTATAATATGTTAAAAAATTTATAATAGATTCTAAATTTATTAATTAATGAATCTAATTTTATTATCCATTATTTTAAGAATAAGGGAAGCATTATTTCTGGCATAAGGTAAGGATTTTCTCAAGTCACTCTTATTTTTGTGAGATATAAATTATTTTTCACTTATATATTATATGTAGTGCATGTATACTACCATTTTAAATATCATGTCCTAAATATATTTATCCTATTTTTATTCAATGTTTTATTTTATGATCATTAATTTTAAATGGAATACAGTGTGACTATTCGTAATTTGTTTAGGGAAAACTCAAACCCAACTCTCTTTTGTTAGGTTATATCTCTTTCATTCCAAATTTCAACATGGATATTCCTTTAATATTAATCAAATATAACTTCATTTTTTTCTCCTTCTTTTTGGGGGATATATATGTTTTCGATCTGATTTTTTGAAAAATTGATATAATTTTCCAAAATAAATATTCATTCTAAAGTAAAATATATATATTATTTCACTCAATAAATTTTTTTAATGATTATCTTAGAGTATTTCTATCTATTTCAACAACATATGTTTAATCTTATTTTTAATTATGTTTTATCTCTTATGAAACCTTGTACCATATTTTAATTAATTATTAATGATCATATTCATTGGGGATGTATTGTCTTGATATAATATTACAATATATAGTTTATGATTATGTTTAATAATTGTGGGTATTTTTACCTTTGATATTATAGTTTCAATATTAGTTTATATGTTGATTATGATTCACCCCTTTCGTATGATGAATGAATTTTAGTTATTATGTGTCAGGAAGGGCATGCAATAACCCATTAATGCACATGTAGGTCTCCTAAAATAGACTAAATATCATTTTGTCCACAGACATACCCATTTATTAGATTCTGGGGATGAAGCGTTGACAATAATAGATTCTTGTAATAATGCCTTGATGGTATGTTTAGTATATATAGTATTAGGAATTTATACATTAAGATATTAGTTATTAATAATCAATGTTGTTATTATACTAGTAGAATATCAAGAGTAAATTTTAATTATTATGTTATTATTTATATTTTATTATTTTATTAGATATTATTAAATCCATATTATGCTCTAGATTTGGTTTTAGTGTAATTTTATTAGTTATTCGGCTTGAAATGTTGTTTATACTTATTTATGATAGCTTATGATGTATGCTTACCTTTACATAGCATATAAACTCACCCATTTCTTATGTTTTATTTTTCACCAGGATATCATGATATATATTATGACAGAGATGAAGGGTTAATCATTGATAATAATGGGTTTCTCAAAGTATTATCTATGTTTTATTTGATAGTTTATATTGTAATGTATGATTCATGTATGTAATCTAGTTTCCAAAATTTCTAAGCTAATCTGTACTTTGGGATTTCAATCTTGTATCAATGTTTACATAATAAAGTATGAAACCAGTTATGGGATACTTAGGGTGGGGTATTTACATTGATATATAGAAATATCAATGTAAAGAAGAGGAAAGTAAGTTTTAACATTAATCACATAAATAGATTTACAAAAGGATTATTCCAAAAATATATACACCAAAAAAGTAAAAATCGGCGCATTTTCCATAATTATTAGTATATCATAGTGAGCCTCTTTTATTAATACATTAATAGGATGATAAGAACTAAATATTCTTTCTATAGGTTAATATATATATACATTTAAATAATTTTCCCCCATTCAATGAATGTTAGGTGAAAATATAACTAGATATTGTTTTTCTATTCAGATCCTCTATTACAAATAGATGAGTGATAATAAAACTCTTAAGAAAATGTAAATTATTCTTATTTTCTTCATCTATTAATAAAATTCTGAATATCTACCCCTATTTCTTCAATTACACTAATTTCTCAATAAGTCCCATTTTTTCCAGGTAATAAGTGAAAAAACCTTCAATAAATTCATTACATTTAATAAATAATTTTTAAGAACAAAATGGATATTCAAACCAAACATTAACCACCAATTATATTTATCATTTTCCTTATTAAAAAATAACCAATAAAATTAATTTAATATTTCATTATTAGCATGATATGAATTATCATGTTGTGTAACTATAATCCCCAGGACATCATGTCCTCCAACGAGAAATTCCTATCAATGTAAATTATGAATTTCTGAAGTAAATGTTTTATAAAATTTTCAAAAATCAATATACATGAAGAATATCGCTATAAGTCCTCGAAAATAGTGATAAATTAGTAACATATTTTTTATTTACTTTATAAGGCTCCAACATTACATCCACTGTGGAATGAATATTTTCTCTTTACCATTATGGATTCTCCTATTCTCCACATAGTTCATGCCTCTAAAAACCTTTATCCAAGAAAATAAAATCAAAAACACATCCATTTTAGAATCCCATGTTACATAGGAAAACATAGTACTAAAATTCATTTCATCAAACATATTTGGTTGAGAAATTCTTTACCTACCATGACCAGGGATCTCCACTTCCATACCTGGCCTCTTATTTTCAAGAGAAAATCATTATATTTCCCATTTACATTAATTAATTCCATTAATATTTGTATGTCATTAGCGGTTGACATAGATTTTGATAATATTGAGCATGAGAGGCCATCTCAGTTACTCCCATAGTGTTTCCCAAAAATACCTCCAATTCTCTATCAGATAACTGCATTATGGTTCTCCATGGTTCTGCAGACCCTTTGGATTCATATAAATATCATATAATTATTCTTAGTATTAGAAAATATATATATATAACCCCCATAGAAAAGATTACAGGAAATTCAATGTTCTTAGTGACTTGGAACCCACCTAGATAGATCAATAGAATTATTTGAAAAATATTTTTATTCCACTCATCCAAATTCTAGAAGAAACAAAATCAATCCTCAAGATATATTTCAAAATTCCAATGTAAAATTATTTTACACCAATAAAAATATAAATCTATATATATATGTTCATTTGAGGAAAAATAATAACTCTCTATTGATATACCTAAATGTTTCACCAATAACTGAGAACTAAAATCACAATCTTGTATACCAAAGACTTTGTTTGACTAACTATTTATCGACTAATAAGTACTTCCTTGAAAAGGTATTATAATGCATCAATAATTACTATACGAGATTTATTACTTTGCCTATATATTCATTGTCACTATACAATTAGATGGAAATGAATGTGATTATAATTATTATTCCTCAAGACATGAAGTTGAATTTGTCTTATAAAAACATTTTCTTATTATGTATTATCCTTCATCCAGTCCTCATATTTTTTTATAAGTAGTAAATGGATAAAGCCTCTCCTTTATATTAAAAATAATTATCTACTAAAATTAATGATATGATACATCTAAATTATAGTACTATGGAAGATATTACAATAACATTAATTTGTATCATCCTTAAAATTAATGATGACAATTTGAATTTTGTGTTCCTCAAATAGAATCATGAAATGTTTTCATGATACTATAATGAGATACCACAACACAATCCCAAGGCTAAAATCCATTATATTATCCTTATAATTTTCTATATAAAATTATAGATGCCTCTCAAAAAGATACATCACCCATGTCATGGTTAAAAATGAAGAGCTGAAGAAATAAAATATCAGGTAGATTGTTCAATATCCCAATTGGATGGAAAACCATATCCTCGTTAGAATGAAGACTGTATAGATTTAAGTTTTATCAAAATAGATGATATAAAATATTATAGCCTAAAGGAATATTTCACAACCCTGGTAAATATTTTTATGATTGATGTTACTATTTTCCATTTATTCGTATGTACTTATAATTAGAGAATATATAGGTGTTACCCAAATAAGTGGATGCTTCTAAATTCGTAATGCTAAAGTGATTCTAATATTTATGATTTATTCCCATATTCTTTAAAAACACTGGAAAAACCTATCTGAAGGAAATTAATCACATCATTAACACACTCTTTGAAATAGTGGTAAAGTTATATATTGTTTACATTGTGGTCAAATGCTATAAATAGTAGAACTACATTAGAGGTAATTCCATGGTGTTAATCATTATCTACACCAATCCCTTGATGATGAAACCCTCATAGTATACATTCTTGGTTCCCTATGGAAAATTAATCATGTGAATTGTTTGATATATAGGAATCTAGGATAACCTATAATTTGCTATCATTTTATATCATCCTCCATGAAAAAAATAAGGATTTATGAGGGCTTCAATTCCAACTATCTTGTATACAAATGTTTATAACCATTTTACAATGTAAATTAAATATCTTATCTATGATAATGATAAAATAAATCAACCATCAAGGGAACAAACAAATAAAGACCAAATTTTAATATATAAATTATTAACTATTATTTCAAATGATAATAATGACACACATCTCAATGAAAACATAAATCCCCAATATGATCACACTAGAATGGTCCCAGAGTTCCCCCATAAACAATATAGACAATCAATTAAAAGAGAATTGGTTTCACATTTATAGTATAATTATTCTAGTTAATAAGACCATATATTCTCTCATAATAGATAAAAATATTCCATTGATCATCATGGTTGATAAGATTCATTATAATCGACCACACCATGAGGTCTGATTCTTTCCAACATTTTGCCACTGAATTACTACATCCACTATTCCAATTTGACTAAAAAAATGGCATGATGGGTCATGATATATCAGTTGTTGATATCTGGTCCCCCCCCCAATTTCTATCAAGGTTAATTCTTTATAAAATATCATTGTTTCACAACCAAGCCGTTAGGGGTTTCCCATAGACGTCTAATTCCGAGGTTAGGTCTTATACCCATTAATCATGAAATTCCATATTGGAAGATGTAATGTGGCAGATCCTCTTGATTTCTAACTATAATATGTATCTACAAACCTAAGCACATTAGGCTTCAATATGGAGTTTTTTCAACCTCACTCAATGTTCATCATTTTATTTATGTTTTTATTATTTGATGGATTAGCTATCTTTGAGGCATAATACAAAGGCTTTATTTATGATCTCAAATAGGACCTCAATATTCTAGGTATATAGATATATGTGGATGTGGAATATGTGTAATTAAATAATAAAATCGAAAGTGAATAAAATATTCTAAAACATAATCGCATATTCTTAATTAGTAATAATCATGAGATGATGGTACAATTTACCTATGAGACAACAGTGACTCTTTTCCCATGATAACATAACAATCATGCATATATTGTGGAATAATTAGTTTTATCCTGCACCAAGTAGGATTACAATGACGTGGTCATCCATGTGACATTTAGAAACATTATTTCTATTATCATCAATGATGAGGAATGTTAATATGTGATTCAATTTTCAACCATATCAACATATAAGTTCCTTTAAAAAGAACTTATTATTAAAGAAAAATCTAATATGATGACTCCTTTGATTGATTATCTCTAATATAAAACTCTAAATTACATTCGAGTTGAGTGATAAAATGTGTACGTGTGTGTGATGAAGGACACAATCAATATTGGAACCAACTCAGATAAGTTCCTCTATAAACATATAATTGATAGGATCCAATTATATTACGTCGATAAAAAAGAAATTCATTATGTCATGGTAGAGTATTATTTTGGAAATTGTGTAGATAACCAAATAGAATTGAATCCCTTCCAATGGATCTAGAAGATATTATTCATCTAGAACACCACTATTTTTTACAGCCAATACTTCACAAAAAAATCAACCCTGTAAAATTCATGAAAATACATTACATCAACCACTAGAGATTTCCCATGATACTGGTTGTCTTTTCACATTATCTATTTTATAAATTAATAACATGAATCAATACACCTAGAATAATCCTAACAATGGTAATTAATTCTTACAGTATCAAAATTATTTCTATAATAGGTTGATGTCATTCCCATCATGTTTTTAAATACATGATTCTTGGTTGAGTATATAAAATCCAATATCATTCATCAGTCTCAGATTCCTTTCACAATTCACATTATCAGCAATAATGTTTTTTGAGTTTCCTAGTTGAACCCATTTTATACTAAAATATTATTAGGTCTATCCATGAATCACACAAAAAAATTAATCTAATCGAAAGATAAATACATTGAATAATTTCCTCTATATCATTTGGCAAGATATGGGGAAATAAAATACAAAAATTTAATCTAAGAATATTTACAAATCTGTGTGGGAATATAAGACAATTAATCAGACCCTCATAATGGTGAATCAATAATATATTGAGTACCAAATAGAAGAATGATTCTTTTTTAGGATTATATATCTTTTCTCCAAATTTACATATATAATTACCTTATTTCAAATGAAATTGAAAATATCTATTTATCTAAAGTATTAAACCATGATGAAAACACTGTCTAATAGATTCAAAATTTTGAGATCCATAAAAAATGAGTGTAATAGGAATTAAATTAATGGATCACATTCTAAAATCAATAAAACCTGAGTTTTTAGATAGTTTAGTGGATTATCTTGGTATCCAGAAGGAAGAAACTGAAGGTGGATCATATTTATAAGGGTCTATTTTCCATTTACAATGTTTTCTCAAAAATTTTAATTTCATTATTCATCATGGATGATTAGGATATTACACCAACAACCAATGGATGGTTTCTAAAATAGAATATTGTAAAAATTTATGTTATGTTTTAATATTTTTGATACAAAATATTCAATAATATAGTCAGTGTCTATTCTACATTAAATTAAAATTCCTAACACCCGAGTATGAGATCTATGACTCAAAACTACAAAGCTGTTTTATAAAAATGAGAATTTTAATATTCCTATGAGTAATATATTCTACATGTGATAAATATTAGTCTTAAATATTTTTGTTTACTTTAAGGATAGTTTTTTGTTGAATTATCTATGTATAATTTTGGTTATTAATGTTTACAATTGCAGAATAAAAGTCATTTTTTATCTTTTTTAGGATTTTTTAATACGGGATTATCTAACCTTATTAAAACCATTTTGGATTTGGTTACTACCTAAATATATGATGAATAAATTGTTATATTTTTATGGATTTGTTCACCCATATATGTTGATTCTACTACAACATTATTATAAAAATTATACATAATCATCATAATTTAGAGAAATGAATTAGATTTTTGTGGAAATTTAATAATGGATGAAAGTATACTTGTTATGTATTTATATTTATATATGTTCTCAGTCAAGTTATGAAATTAATTAATTAATATTTGAAAAATTATTTTAAAAAAAATCATTATTTTTATATTTTTTACTGAGAAATCACTGGCCTTATAACCCATCACATATTTAATGTTTTGTGATGGTAAACTTTTTCAGGACCATGTTCTCTATGATTTTATATCATCCCTTGAGAGATATTTATCTCTTACATGTCCCTATTTTCACCTCTAACCATTATTTTCATACATGGAATCCATGTTTTTTTTATTCTAAATGAACTTTATATTTCAAATTTCTCTCTTTTTATGAGGATGTTTTATTATCCCTTTTTACGATGGTGGATTTCAACATATAAAACATGATAATTAAAACCCTATTTACCAAAATCGTGTTCAAATTTAATATAAAAATTTTCATAAAGCGGGAGAATGTAACATGTATTTTTTTATAATGAAATACTATATTCAATAGCATATATCATACACCACATAGAACATAAAAGAACAACTAAATATTATTATTTAAATGTGAATGTTATAACCTAGATACTAAGTTGGCGAGTAAATAGAGGAATAACAAATTTATAGAATACACATAATTTCAAAACTCAATATTAGTTCATTTTTAAATTTCTTAGAAAATAATCAGATAATTTTATGTAAAGTTCATTTATTCTACAAAAATATATTTTCTTGAGAAACATGTTCTTCCTCTTTTTTGAGTTAATATATTAATTTCTAGAATTTTTAGAATATATATTTTAAAAACATAATTTCATTTTAAATTTCATAATTTAATTATTATCTTAAAATTTATTTTAAAATGTTTTCAGATCATATTGATTTTTTAATAAATAGTGAAAAATACTATTTTTTTTAAACTATATATTATTTTATCGTATTCATAAGGGAAAATTATGTTTTGACTGTGATAAAATTTTAATTATTTAATTTTAAATTAAAATTAATCAATTATTTTTTTAAATGTATTTAATACTTGAATTTAGTTTAAAACATTTCATATTTTAAAGAGTCATGTTTTCAAAAAAAATTCTATGGGTTTTTTTAGTTTATTGTTAAACTAAATTGTTAATAATCTATTTTTTAAATTTTAAAATTTATTACCTATTTGGAATATGTGGGTATATATTTAGTAAATTTGTCCATTTTGTTTTTAGTCAATATAAATATCTCCCTTAATAATTCTTATTACCAAATTAAAGGGTAATTTCGGTAATTAAAGTAAAAATTTAATTTATAAGAATAATTAAATGACCAAAACATTTACATAAATCTTATTGAATGAGTATAACTCAATAATATTCATCTATGTATCTAGTGTATGACCCTTTGGGGCCCTATGGGTGAGTTTTTTACATTTATGGTATTTTATTTAAAGAAATTTCAAACCTACCACACTCCTGTTTTTAATAAGCGTAACATTTTCAATATAATGTTATTCAATTTATATTGTTTACAATAGTTAGTACATTGAAATACAAAAGATTTTTTTTAATAATGATAATTTTTTATTATATTTTAGGGAATAAATAATTACATTAATGTTTCCACAACACCGATGTACTAATTAATTAATTAATGGAAATATCAAATAAGTCATATTTAAAATACTAAAATAAATAAATTTTAGATAAATATAGTGATAAAATAATTTTATAAATTAATTTAAAATTTTCTTGATATAAAAATTTATTTTTTCGGAATTATAGATGTGGTATTGATGTTATTAATGTAAAACTAATAGGTTGTTCAAAAAATAAACATTATGGATATTTTCTAGTAAGAAGTATTTTATTAATTAATTTAAAATTCCTAAAAATATTAAATTTGGAATACTGATTAAGATAGGGTAAAACATATCATCAATTATCTCTATATGGGTAGTTTTTAATTTATATTTACTATATTAACCCCAAAACAATTAAAATCAATGTTGACATGGTAAGAGTTAAAGGGGTTATAGTGGTGTCAAAACCAAAATATAAGGGTAAAAATATAGTCAAAAATTGTATAATTTTTATTTTATTGGGGTATTTAGACTCATAATAATAATATATTATAAATAAATCAATTTTTATCCTTTTAAAATTGGAAATTATTATTTATAAATATAATATTTGTTTAAATTCATAAACTGCCCTCTTCCCTCTTCAAAAAGGGACATATTTTTCTATTGTTTTAACATTGAAAAGCCATTTTTAGTCAAGAAATAACTAATTAAATCCCTTTATACATTATATATCCATTTGTTTAGTAATAAAGCAATTATTATTGGTCATAAGTTGTAAATAAAAGATGGTTTCCAAAGAAGTGGTATAAGTTTTATCAGAAATGTTTATATTTATATCTTCTTCCACATCCCTCAAACCTTCTTTAACCGAGGTAAAATAATTTATACAGTATCATAAATGTACATATATATTATTATTTTATTTCCATGACCTATATACTACTAATATTCTATAAAATGACAATTGAAATCATCATTCACATGTACCATCAACTACCTTCTCGCGAACCGATGTGATTCATTTTTCATAATCGTATCTCGAGATTGGTTATAATGATGGAATTAAAAATTATACATGATATAAACGATATATTTTACACTATAAAAAGTTAATTTATCACATATCATCCAACCATTCCATTCATTGGAAAATGATCATGTCGTCTGGGCCTATGTTAGGACTACCATCTACAAGAAGCTATGTAACTCATTTTTCATCACTTTATCACATGAATGATATGTATAGGAATATATAAACAAGTATTATGATATTTATAATATTATTATAATTTTTTAAATTTAAAATGTTACTTACCTTATTTGGATAAAAATCAATTAAAAATTGAAATGTTACTTGCGTGTATATATGACCCACTATCTCTATGACTGTAACAAAGTTCATTTTCCATAACCATGATTAATGGTTTCATTTTAAAATTTTATTGATCTCTTAAAATGATTATAATTATATGATTATTATTTGATATTTTATGGAATAAGGCCATCTATGACCATATTTATCCCAACAATGTCAGTTTGGACTTATGAACAAAATATCATCAAAACACATCATATCAATGTAAATATTTATTTAATTTTAATAAATTAAGAATAATTTATATAAAAGTATTAAAAATGTAAAAAAATATTATGAATATTTGTGAGAATTAACCAATGTTTTCACTTCAGGATGATATACACTATATGTATCAAATCAGACTCAAGGAAAGTGACATTATTTTAATTTTATTAATGATTCCCTTTAAAGTATATATTTCCTCCTTGGAATTATTTCTAAAAATATTTTAAAAAATGCTTATAATACAATTATTTTAGTTAAATTTTACTATGTTTCATTTTTTACAATATTGATTGAAAGGGGAATTTTTGATTTTCCAAATGAGGTATTTTTTAACATTCTCAATGAATGTATAGAAGGAACTATTATTAACTTCTACAGAATGAGAGGATTTTCATACAATCCCAAGTCATTAATAATAAAGAATTTATAATTTATAATTTTTCATATTTCATTTTAAATAAAATTATTTCCTTTTGATAAATGAATTTTATCAATTTTAAAATTGTTTTTTACTGAAAATTTAATTTTCATATTCAAAAGTGTTTTTCTTTAGAAGAGTTCTTAAAAGGTTTTTTGTGATAAAAATGTGCAAGGATTACATTTCTTATTCATGATATGTTAATTAAGAATTATATAAAAAACGTTATCCTGATATGAAAGATATGATTAGTTGATCCCCATTATAGCTCACAGGTGACCCATTATAGCATACCTGAAGGGTTCATCCCCATTATAGCTCAAGAAAAAAAATCACCTGAATATATCGTATATAATGGTTGATACCCAATATTTATCTTCATTTTATTTGTAAATTTTTATATATAAATATATTATAAGTCTTCTATATAAATATTTAATTTTTATTATTTTTTAATTAGTTTTATAAATGTATTGATCTATTATTTGAAATTGCGTTTTTGTTTTCATTATATGGGGTTTAAAGGTTTTATTTGGTAAATAAGTATATTTTATTATGTGATAATTTTTTATTTCATATGATCAATGAAAATTGAATATAAAGGTAAAAATTACTTGGGTTTTCATGTTTTCCACGGGAATGGAGTCTTATTTTTTATGAACCTTATTGAGATTTTTGTTCTCAGACCATGGGTTTAAATTTTTTACTAGGTGCAAGGAAGAGTAGGTAAAATTTGGAGGTAAATTTTAAAATGGTGAATATTTATCATGAAATAAAACAATTTTTTATAGTTAATAGTTTTGTTTGGTGAGAAAAATATGTATTGAGTATAAGTGTCCACTTGTAGTGTTTGGGTTTATAATGTAAGGGTTTTCACTAATTCTAGAAAACTCTAAACTAAAAATACCATTGGGATTTTTAGAATGTGAATTTTATATCAAAGAATAATGAATATGTAATAATTATGGTTGGGTCCTTACAACCCTCCACCCATATGCTGAAATATCATTGATCCCATGAACATTTTGTGTTCTATGTGTAAATTGTGAATCACCTACCTCCCCACAAGGATCTACCTTGGGTGAGCTTTCTGAACCAACCCTTAGGTGTTATCTATGTGTCTTGATCCCCCTTAGGAAAAGGGTTAGCTAGTGTTGGAAATATTTTTTGTAAATTTCTATTATTTAAATTATTCATTTCAACCTCCATAATAGGCAATTACCAATTAAATAATTAAAATGAAATTAATGGTTTTTAATAAAAAATTATAAATTCAATTTAATTTCTTTCCCAAATATGACTTTATAGTTTCACATGTTAGTGAAAATTAATAAATTAATTTCTGAAATTAAGTTAAATTAAATAATTTTAAAAAAAATGAACACATCAAAAACCACACAATTAAACCATGATTTCCCTCAAGTGTATACAAAATATGAAATAAAAATTAAACCATTATTTTATAAATATTTAAAATTAAAATTCAATGAACTATAAAATTAAAATTATAGTGTATAAAAACCCAAAATTGACATATGAATCATATATCAAATCTGAACTAGTAAATAATGTAATATTCCTTTCTGAAGAAAAGTGATGTAGTTTCTCATTCCTTCAATTCAGGCCTCTCACTATATCATTATTAAACTTGTTAGGTTGTAATTTTCCTCACCATGTTTCTTTTCCCATAAATGTTCAAAAAAATATATAGATTTTTTCCCATACCATGAGTACATGTGAAATTATATGGACATGAATTGGAGCAGAATTTACCAATTTGTAGAGACAAATTTCGTGAAAAAGCCTAAGGACAATCCAATTTCGTTCCCTTGAAACTATTTATTATGGATAGTAGATAATTATTTAATAATAAAATATAAATCATAATAGTTATTTATCTAAAGAGTATAATTCTATATAATAATTGTGATGTGGAATGACCTTCTCTATTGAGAAATTAATTCTTCCCTACATCCCATGATCAATTTAAATTTCATATTACAATGAGATCAAAATGATTGAGTTAACCACCTAAATTTTTTCTATATTTTTTTCAAAATATATTTTTTCAATTATTCAAAAGATAATTTTGGAAAAGACCTACATCCTCCAGTTATCCCAAAATGAAACAAATAACTTCCTATGATGGTAAATTTAGACCGTCCCTAAATGAATCCATGTATGGGCATTCTTCTCATAACAGGGTAAATAATATAATTTAATTGAATGTAACATGTCCTCTTCCACCATATATAAAAAGAATCACAAATACCATATTCTCTCTATAATTTATATCAATTTTTCAATTAACCCTCCCTCTCCCATAACTAAACACTGATAATCATAAGATACACTAAAGTATAGGTAAGAACCATTATAACTAGATTGTAATATATATCTCTCCTATCAAATACCATCCATCAATTCTAATGTATTATGTAGGATCAACAAAAATGTGGGTGTGATGGATTATTAATAATTTAATAAAAACCACAATCATTTCAAACGAAAATTTTATTTAAATTATCTTTATAACATGATCACATAATATTCTTATTAGGTAATATATACCATTTTCTCTCAATATATATTATAAATAATTATAAATATTTGTTCTGGTAAACATTTGGAAATTATAGAATATGATATTGAAGAAAATAACTCATGGAATTTGTCATAATAACAACATAATCCAAATGAATATCTGAAATTAAATACATGAAAAGTGGAAGGGAAAATTTTATCCACATGGGGCTAAAATATATGATTCATTGAACATAAATTATTAGGATTACAATATATCATTCAATCACCAATCATTATTATTAAATTAATTTAACATTAAAATTAAAACTTGTGGAAATGGAGTGGCTAAAAATATTTGTGCCCCCGATCAAAATAGTATCATTAATCTAAGTGTGGTCTTGAATCCTTATTAATTATAAACCAAAACATATTTTTAAATTAGGGGAGACCAAGTAATTATAAAATTAATAAAATAATATTTTTCAAATGAATATATTTTACACTTTTTAATTCTTACTTTTGTCTTTGTGTTGTTATAAATGAAATTAAAATAGATATTGAAAAATGAACTTGAAATTTTGGTTCGAAAATAATGTTTATGAGAGGTTTTACAACATCCTAAAATAAATAATTCATAAGAAATAAAATACATAAAAACTAAATTCACTTCATAAAATGAGATTTATTAAAGTCTTTTAGGTCAAACTTACCTCTTTTATCTTGTGATAGGAGTAGGGTATAGACCCAAATGTCTCATGCTTAACAAATTCCAGTCTTGAAGAGTGTCAAAAATAGCTCTAATACTTTTACTCCTCTTATAAATAACATTATATTATTTATTTATTTACCATTTAGATAACAACATAGATTATTAGAATAAAATATCAATGTATACCCATATCATATACCACTCGTATTTTTCGAACACTAGTGATCGTACTTCGTTAAATACAATAACTAACTCTACAACATTAGTATCTATACCATCTTCTTATTATTATTATTTTTACATCACCTCCATGTTACACATTAGTTTTTTGGGATGGTATTCTTCATAATAAATATCATATATTACACCACTTATAACATCAATTTTTAATTACAGATAACATCATCAATGGTATCTACCTCATCATATATTTCTATTTTTAGCAGTGAAGGGTTCCTCTCATCCTCTATTGAATCCCCAAAATATATATTGGTTTCATCCCTCGGAAATTTAGAATAAGAATTAGAATAATAAAATACCTCATATTTAGACTTAGGATGTGTTTTTCTTCCATATATATATTCAATTAATTATTCAATGTGTGTCTTGATCTTGATTCCTTCCTCAACATTATCATCATCCTTAGACATGTTATCTAGGAGTCACATTCCTTCCATGAACCTAGTTCCATGACATAGATATCCTCTTATGGTATTGGTTTGTTTGTGGTACCCATTATTTGTCTTGTTGTTACCATCCTTGAAATTGTATTTCACTTTTCAGTTTTTAGAGTTATTGTGAGAGGTTTAATAATTCAATTTCAAATATTACATGTTCCATCAGTTATCTAATACCTGTGATCAAAAACCAAAAACACCAATCACAAAAAACATATAATAAATATAAATTAATGCCCATAATATAAAATTTTAAAATAGAAAAGTGTAAATAATAATATTTGTCTAACTATTGATTTTAAATGATCATTATTCTATGAAAACAGTAAAAATGGATTTTTTTATGCATGAATCAACAAAATGTTTTGAATAATTGAGTTTTAAATTTATTTATAATATGTGTATAATAACTATAAAGTAAATAATTGTTTCAAGTTTGGGGTTGATCCAATGAGTAAAAGTATTATAAGAAAAAAAAATCAATAATATCAAGAAATTATAAAAATTATCATAATTTAAAATATCAATATTTTTGGGGTGAACAGACTCAATAAATAATAATTTGAAGTGAATGTATGGGATTTTGAAATCAGTTATTGTGGTTTAGAAAATATATATTAGTTTCACTTAAGAAATAATTTATAATAATTGGATAAAAGATTAATAAGTGTATATATATTTTTCACTCTAAATCATCTAGATATACCTAGGTCATCTGAACCATCCATCAAATATTCTTATGAACACCAAAGAGAATGAATATAATTCTCTTAAGATAAAGAAGGATTTACTCTCGGCTCTCCCTCCCTCATTTCCCTCAATTAAAATATTTGTACTCAAAAAGGATCATAAATATTAGTAAAATCCTATATAATTATATTTAATAACTCAAAAATAAATAACAAATTTATTATAAATCCAAAAATTCATAGTGGATACAAAATAATTATGTACACATTAACCTCATGAAACTAAAAAATCACCTAAGGCACCAAGCTTCTCAAAATTAATATATCATTCAACGTGTATAAAACATGAATTAAATGGAAGGTAATGTAAATTTTATTGCTAAAATAAATTCCCCATAAATTAATGAATACATACAAGTTTATCTTTTATGTCAAATTAAGGAATTCAAAATTAAAAATTAAAAATTTAGAATAAAATAAATTCCTAACTAAAAAGAATCACGGAAGAAGATCAGCCAACAACCCCAATATTACATGAG
Organism: Viscum album; assembly: GCA_963277665.1. Classification (NCBI taxonomy): domain Eukaryota; kingdom Viridiplantae; phylum Streptophyta; class Magnoliopsida; order Santalales; family Viscaceae; genus Viscum; species Viscum album. Next base: position 878,043,823 of record OY728129.1, on the reverse strand, counting down.
ATGTTAGGTAGATATCATATACATATATTAATAATTTATAATCATACACTGGTATCCAAATACCCTACTCTATATTAGAAAAATTATAAGTGAAATTTACACTATAACATCCTCATCCTATTAATAGAGAAAATTCCTTTGGGATCAAATTTAAAATATTCCTTACCTTTTTCAAATAGGTATCTCTTGTATCATAAGAAATATTATATCCCTAACTCTTTTCCTCAAATAATTCTATATAGAGATTTACTCTCATAATATATCAGTTATTATTGAGGTTATAGTGTGTATACAGTTGTACAAGTTTAATCTTTTTTTCTTCTTCTTATCTATCCATTTTAATTATTATCTCTGGGATGAGACTCCATGTTTTGTTGTATCTTTGAACACATTGTATGTTGGTCATTCCCTGAATAGATATCCTTCTTAAAATTACCTTAAATAAATATTATATCACATTTTTCTAAGTAGTTAGGAATTTTAATTTATGTAAATATAAAAATCATACGGCGTGAACTTTTCATTACTGTATAGCCTATACCACATGTGTATTCCTCCTTAAGTAACATGAATGGATATGGTATAATAAGTTAACATTGTTCTATACATCTATTACCTCTCTTATCATAGATCATCCATTTCAAACACCTCCATGAAATATACAAAACCCTACATCACAACATGACACTCCATGGAAACACTAACTTTCTCTTTGGAAACTTTTCTTTTTACCCTATGGAATTCGTCATTATTATTCATCCACTTCATCCATACAGGAAAAAGGGGATCTTACAACACATTGATTTATTTCTTTCTATATCATAATTTAGGGTCTAGAGTGAATAGTACGAACTATTATTTAGACCCCCAACTTCTTTTTCATCATCAGGGGTAACTATGCTGTAAAGCCATGGTTATGGCATGGTGATGCCCAAATTTTTTGTGGTAACCCAATATCATCCTCAATATCCATATATTATTGAAACATAGCAGTTCAACTATGAAACATATCATATGGGATATAATGGTAACAAATTTCCCATCATGAAATAGAAGAATTTACATTTAATTGAATAATACCTTGGTAGAACCATATATAACATCAAAATTACAATTACTTATCCTCTGATTTATAATAGAATCCACAGAATCGCCAAACATTAATGCTGGAAAGGGCTTGAAGTACCCAACTATCATAATATTCCTCCCAAAAAGGCAAATAATTTTGTTATCCTCCATATGGACTACCTTCCAGTGCGCCAACATTTCTCTACTATTTTGAACATGTTGTTAACCATGAATGTATTATGTATCACCTTCCACTATAGGAGGTTTTATCCTTGATAAATATTGGATTACTGGCCCTAATGAGTTAGTGATATAGCATGTTTACCCATTTTTTAGAGGATATCTAGGGTTGGCTATTTTTTAACTCCCCTTAATTTCCATTTTCTATTTCAACCGACATAGTACACAATTTCACATTAAATTAATGTAATTAAATTAATGTATTTTGTCCTATTTTTCTGTAAAAAATTAAATTTTTAACTAGAAAAATATTATTTTAAGAATACAACAGTTGGGAAATAAAATTCAAATAAATTACAAAATGATATTAAATTAAAATTAAATTTTTTTTATAAATTGTACTTATTAAAAAACTAAATATCTTAATATTATTATTGCATCAAATTAAACTTCATTTTTAATGTCCTAGATTCTTGATGTGAACCAACACCATTTTTTCAAAGATCCACAACATTGTAACCCATATACAACGTCTATAATTATAATAATAAATCCAAAATTCCAGTGTATTATCCTTTACAAAATCACAACACCTCTTTTTGTGACAGTATCTTTATACAATTTTATTCAAGAACCATGTGTTTCTTAATTATTTTTTTACAAGAAATTTATGGATTCCCATACTCCTTATCTCTAACTCATCATTTTTTTTAATCACACATGTCCTATCATGATTCTCATTCCACTTCATTCGATTACTTATTATAACATTACATCAAAATGAAACTCTTATAAGGATATGTTTCTTCTACTTTCAAGTAATGATATACGCTAATATTTTTTCCAATATGTAGTAGTGTTATATATAAATTTATAAAATTTACTTAACAACCTCTTCATTTAGCTCCAAACCTAATGTCTTCTTCATTTTAAATCTCCCCATTATCATGTATGAATGCAATCATCAGTGGAAACTTAAAAAAATAAGAAATTCTTACCCCCAACCAAAGCACATGTTGTGGAGGATTCCAAGAATCAATTTGATAGGTCTTTAGTTTCAAAGACATGGTTACTAGTTAATAATATTATAATTTTCTCCATTCATGATTATGTGGTCATGAAAATTGTGTTTTGAAATCATGTTCTAATTTCATCTTGAATCACTTTTCCACTCTCCTTTGATTTATATCATTGAATTCAGGGTTTACATAATAGCAAACCACCTCGTATAGTTCAATATAAATAACTCAATTTTATAACATTAATATTTCATAAACACTAGAAGATAATGTCTGACATATGGGATTTACCCATTATAGATTAATAATGAATGGGTATAATTTTAGTGTTCATTTTGATATTATGATTTTGGACCATTTTTTCCTAATCTATTCTCCCATAGGACCTAGGTAATCGTCTTCATATCCTCAAATCCAATGTTGATCATAAGTAACATTATCTTAGTGATTTTAGTGGATTATTTCCCAACATGAAATATCAAGAACATGTTTATATTTAGGTATCCCTTTTATTCATAGTAGCTCGAATATAACTATTGCATAAAATTATTACATATCAATGGTTATTTCTATATCCCTGTAGATTTATTTAATGTAACATTTCATTGTTAACTACTTCAATAGGTATAATCATGTACCATTATTGTAACATCCCAAGGATTTAAAAATAAATTTCGTATTGAATGCATGAAACACTAAGACTCTATAAATCAACACTTTGTTATAACTAATCCAATAAACATTATATTTTTTATTCTATAATTTTAATTTTAAAAATATGACATACAAGGTCACATTCAGGGTGATTTTTGGTGTCTGATAGAACAAACAATATTTTTTGTGAACAGTAACCTACCCTTATAAATAGTAATATACAATTATGAATAGTAATATTACCCTTATGAATAGTAATATGACCTTTATGAATAGTATCATCACCCATGAAAGTATAAATAAAATTCAGGCACCTTATAAATGAAGTAGAATATTTAATAAATTATGAATTATGTATTCATATTTTCATGGTTGATAAATATTTTATTACAATTTTAAATAAATTAATTAATTAATTTTCCTAAAATGGGTTCCTAAATAAATATTTTATTGTCATATGATTTTAGGAACATTTTATTATACTATAGTTAATTTTTTAACTAATTATAAAAGTAGTTTTAAATATAAAATCTATATTTTTTCAAGTAAATAATTATTTTATTTAAAAGTTAAATTTCACATATTTAGAAAATTACTTTGATAAAATAGAGTTTATTTTTTGATTCTACATGTCAGAAGATGGTTACGGTGGTTTTTGGGATTTTTCTAAATTGCTTCAATTTTAGGTAAATAGTATAATATGATAATTTGCAATAAATACTAAATACATGATTAATTTAGTCATAGGTGATGTAAGTCTGATGTAAGAACACTGGATTAGAACTCAAATGAGAATATTACTATTCATGGTCAAAATAATCAATATTTTTTTTGATCTTGAGTAAAATAATAAAATAAGGATTAAGATATTAAAAAATTCGTCCTCTCTTCCATAATAAAACCGCCCCTCACTCCCTCTTCTCTTCACTCCTATCAAGACTTGTGACTTTTCTAAATTATAAACAAATATCTTCCCAATCTCATCCCACGCATCCATCATCCCTTGGTCTCATTAAAGATAAAATAATCTCCCCTAAAGAGGCTCTCAAGGAAGTTTAATTCAAGCAGTAAATTCATCTTTTCATTTCTTTTACTTTCTTTTCAAGTTCCTTTGTTTTATTTTCTATCCTCACCTCTCCTCATCTAATTGTTATGAAACCTTTAATACCATACATGTAATTTAATTCTATTTTGATAATGGAATAATTTTTTATCATCTCTTCTTTATCCTACCTTTAGGCTAGTAGTAAAAAAGACCGTTCAAAATGTGTTAATTTACCACATTCAAGGACGATGGGTTTTCAATTTATTTTAACGTATTCAATTATGGTCATGAAACCATTATTACGGTTTATCCATAAAATAATATATTTACTTTTTTCTCATCTATAGTGTTGGAATATTTTTTTACACTTGGTTTTAATTCATAAAGAAAAATGAGTTCGTTGTGAACAAAAACCGCCAATTAACCCAAATAATTGTCAGTAAATAAAATATATAATGATTCATCTTCACTCCAGGATATCAAATGAAATTTAAAAATCATGTAACTTTATTTATGTTCACTAACAATATATAACTTTAATTCTGTAAAACCATCCTCATTTTACATGATTCACCATTCATGTATATAAATATACCGATCATGAAACAAACGGACCCGAACAAGGAAATATAACCTCTTAACACATAAAAAAGATCATGAATTAAATTAATAAGGTTATAATAAATAATTAAATGTATATAAGGTTCAATACTTATTAAATATTGAACATAAATTTGATTATTTAGGTCATTGAGGCCAAGTGAAGAACACCATCAAACTATAGGTAGGGGATTTCTTCATCTCACTTCCATTTTTGTGAGATATTATGTATTCACTATTATTACATGTGAATGGGGTATGTATACTGATCATTGATGTTTCATATTTGAGTATTTTTTTTAATGATATTAAATTTATCATTTTATGAATATTATTTTTGGGGAACATAATTCAATTGATTACAAAGTTGTGAGTAGTTTTTACCCAAACCTCTATTTTCATTTGGGTTGCTCTTATTCCTTATTCACCTCAATGAAATTTTTATTTATTATTATTTACTCCCCATAAATTCTCTGTTAATGTTATATATATGTACCAATCATAATCCTTCTTTATTTTATGGTGAGTTACATTTTTTAAAATAATCTTTAAAAAATTCTTCCAAAATGCAAGCTCGATTCAAGGAACTTATCAAATTCTTACCTATTTAAAAGTTCACTCTATAATATCTTTTATTCCATATTTTTCTTTATATCTTAAAAAAAATTTACATGAAAGAAATATTTTGGTTCATATCTAGTTGTATGATAGCAAACATGACTTTACACTTTAAAATCCTTTAGTATTTTCCTTAAACTACACTAAAATGTTTTATTTTTAAAGATTCTTTAAAAACTCCATTTAAATTATTTCACCTCAATATGAAATTATTTAAGCCTAAAATATAATTTAAATGACCTTTCATTTTAGTTTCTAGGATATACATGTTTAAAATCAAATTTCACGACAAATACAAATGGTTTTCCAAAATATCTCTTTTTTCCAAAGTAAAAAAAGATTTTTCTCATATCATTTTACTTTTATGAGGTATATGCCTTCTTCACCACTTATTTTTTTCTTGTACTATATATAATTCCATTTTTTATAACATGTAAAGTGTCTCTTATTCTCATTATATTCTAAGGGATTTTGATTTGAATGTTTCAACATGGCATGGGAAACTTTGAAATGTTGAAGGAATATTTTCTCAAGGATTTTTTAATGGTATCATTTAAATATATCTTCTTCTATGTTAGCATAATTTTTTGAATCGTGTACTTAATTGATGTTTATCACCTATAATATCATCCAACATGTTTTATTTAATGTTTTATTATTATTTTGACAATGGATATTCTATCTTGAAACCATTCACCATTTTACTCTGAATGGATAGTGTTTATGATTAATGATTGGAGAAAGTTATTCACATCTCAAATGTTAGTTTCAATATGAATGTGTATGTTTGATATATTGATACCCATTCATATTAGTAATGTATTGAACTAAGTAAGTGATGGTTGGGGCCTGATATAGCCCCTTGATGCATATGTAGGTCCAAAGAGACAAACTATGGACTTTACACGAGGCCTTGAGAAAATGGTTCTTTATGGTCTTGGCATGAGGCCTTGACAGTATGATTATGATGTCCCAAATTATGAGTTCCCTAATTATGAAACTATATATTCAAAGATAATGTGGTTATTCGACTAGTATATTACCCATGATAGTGCTTTATTATTGCTTATTTACTCAACTCATATTGCTGCCACATTATGTTCAAGTTTATTTTTTAAAGGCATGTGTTTTTAGTTCTTTACCATGCCTAATGTTTATGTTTATGATATATTCTGTTGTATTGTTTACCCTTACTACGCATTTGATCTCACCGTCTTCTTCTGTTTCATTTTATTAGAACATTAAGAAGTTTATTATGAATGACCTGTAGGGATAAAATTAGAATTTTGGATGTTCCCAATAAAACAAATATGTTCTATTTCATCACATGATTGTAATGTTGGACCTATGTATGTATCTATTTTTCCAAAACTACAAAACTACTTAGTCCTTCTGGAATTGATTCCTTGTAATCATGCAGATGTGTTAAATAATGAATTGGATACTAGTAATTGGGGTTAGGGAGTCATAGTTAGTATCAAAGGAAGTTTAGTATGATACAAGGAAAATAGATTTAAAATATATAGAATAGGGGAAAACCCTATGATAGAATATAAGGATAAACATACAAGACCCTCCTGGAATTATGGTAAGAAATAAATTATGTGGATCTTTCTGGAAAATACACCCATTCCTGGATACTACAAGTGGATATAGTTCTAGCACATATGTACCCTGGAATAAAAACTCTGACAAGGAGTTTTGGGCATGACCAAGGGTATCCTGGTACATAGAAACATGCCTTATTGCACATCTTGTTTGACACTGCTGGGGGATATGCTTATGAAAATTAATGTTTTTTTCTTACATACCATTATGAAGGATTTATTCTATCAATGCAACCAAATTATATGGTTCTATGATTTACGATGAATAAATTTATGATATGTGCTATACCATGTTTAGAGTTATAAAAGTTTTATGATTTTATGAGCTAATATAGTATATATAGTTGATTATAAATGGATCCTAGTAGAAGGAATGAGAACTTTCCCAATGCACGTGATGCAAATAGTAAGAAGAATCATATCTCTCATAGACATAAGCCATCACTTAAAAGAAAGATAGTCTCCCAAAAATACTTATAATATAAGGAAATAGTATCATTTGTGAACCAAGTATATAAATAATTCTATGAGTCATATGTATTTGAAGGGAAGAAAAAGAAGAAGAGAACAATAGAGAAAAATATGGGTAAAGGAAAGAAGATAAAGAGGGATTTTTTCACGTGTGATAAATTTGGAAAGAATCACTCTGTTAAATAGTCAAAGGGAATGGGAGGTTTTTATAGGTGTAGAGAAAAAGGAAACCAACTTTTCGATTGAAAATGAAATAATTATGTTTTCAATATATAATGATTCAACTATAAGAAGATGGGACACTATATGAATCAATGTCCCATACATCAAAGGAATATTCCCCAAATGAAGATACAAGATAATGATCATGTAATGATACTTCCACAGATGAAGTGGAATGATTAATATGCCTCGTCAATAATTATTTCATTTAAATATTTTATCAGCAATTTACTGGTAAAAAGAAATATGGAATATATGTGGATTTTACTAATGTACTATTTCATTAAGAATTTGATGTTGTAAGATGAATTACAGAGAGAACAAGTGAATCAGTAGAAATTTAATATCTTGGGAAAGTATATTGATGAGGAAAAGAAAACCATAAATATATTCTTAATAATTAAGATAATGATGAAGAAATGATTGATTTGGATAACTAATCACTACCTCAAAACTGATTATTGACTTTTCTACAAGTTTTCTATGATATAATTGATGGATTTTAAAAATATTATGGATATAAGGTATATATCCAATAACATGTGTAAGGATGAGTGCATGTTACGAATATGTTTTTAAGTTAATATGAGTTATTACAATCTTTTAAGAGGATAGATGATGATTATATTCACATTTCCGGAATGTGAGAATTTATGGTTTCTTCTTGTTCATTAATGGAAAATAAGGTAGGTTATGCATTGAGAAGGATAGATCATGGAGTTTGAAACAAATAAAGGTTTCTAAGGACCCCATGTACTTGGATCGTAAATGCATGGATATGAGAATGATTCTGATGTATTTTATCATGATCATTTAGAAAGTTAAACCATTTTTTAAATCGTTTAAGATGATCATTGTATGAGTATTTAGATTTTAATATCACCACATGATGTAACTTGTCCTAGGAGATGAAGTATATATAGTTCAAGGCACAAACAAAGGATAAGATTGCGTTTTTGAAACAGAAACAAATATTTATACTCTTATATAGTTGAATAATTCATAAACTCTAGGAAGAGTGTCTTAAACAAAAAAATCATATTAAATTTTTTTTCATAACATCATTTTATAGTTTTGTGATAATGATATTTCATCTGAGCTATTCTCTATCACTTTCCATCAGAACATGATGGTTTGATTACTCTTCCCTCACCATTTTATCCAATTAGAATATTTAGTTTTAAACTAACCGATGCATTTCCCTTTCCCACTTATTAAGAGGACATCTTACCAATATTTTTTATGTGAGTTTATTACAAGGGAATTTTCAAGTATTAACCATTAAATTTCTAAATTAAATTTCAAAATTTTGAGGATTAAAGTTTTGTTAGGAGGGGATAATTTATCATCCCAAGGATTTACAAATAAATTTAGTATTGAATGCATGAAACACTGAGTCTCTACAAAGCATCACATTGTCATAACTAATCCAATAAACATAATTATTCCACTTCTATAATTTGAATTTCATAATTATAACATCCATGGTTGTGTTCAAAGTGATTTTTGGTGTCTGGTAGAACAAAGATACTTTTTGGTGAATAGTATACTACCCTTATGAATAGTAACCTACCCTTATGAATAGTAATATACCCTTATGAATAGTAATGTTACCTTTATGAAAAGTAATAAGACCCTTATGAAAAGTAACATCACCCATAAAGTATAAATAAAATTTAGGCACCTTATAAATGAAGTATAATAATTTATAAATTATTAATTATGTATTCATATTTTTGTGAATATTAAATATTTAATAACAATTTTAAATTAATATTAATTCATTTTCACAAAATGGGTTCCTAAATAAATATTTTTTTCCCTATTATTTTAGAATATTTTATGAGACCATAGTTGATTTTTGAAAGAATTATAAACGCAGTTTTAAATATAAACTATGTATTTTTTAAGTAAATAATTATTTTATTTAAAAATTAAATTTCACATATTTTGAAAATTTTTTGGATAAAATAAAATTCATATTTCGATTATACAGGTCAAAAAATGGTTATGTTGAATTTTTAGGATTTTTCTAAAATAGATCAATTTTAGGTGAATAGTAAAATACGATAATTTACAATAAATAATAAATACAAGATTTATTCAGTCATAGGTGATGTAAGGATGATGTAAGACCACTTGGATTGAACTCACATTCACATATTACTATTCTTGGTCACAATGATGAATACTATTGCTGGTTTTGAGTAAAATAATAAAATAATGATTGAGATATTCAAAAATTACTCCTCTTCTCCACTATAAAACCCTTCTCACCCCATATTTTATTCACTCCTCTAAAGCCATGTTACTTAACTAAATTCTACCCAAATCTCCTCCCAATCTCCTCCCCCATGTCCATCAGCCCTTGGTCTAATAAAAAGACCTTGTACTCTCCCCTAAAGAGGTTCTCAAGGATTATTAATTCGAGAGGCAAATTTCTCTTTTCAATTATTTTACTTTCTTTTCAAGTTACTTTGTCTTATTTTCCTTCCCCACATCCCATTATCCAATTTTTTTGAAAACTCATGTACCATAAATGTACTCTAATGTTTTCTTTATTCTGGAATGATTTATTATCATCTATCCTTTATCCTTCTTTTATTCTATTAGTAAAAAACACGATCCAAGATGTGCTATTTTATCACATTCAAGGACTATGGGTTTTCAATTTCTATTACCATATTAAATTATGTTCAGTAAACTATTATTATGGTTGAAAAAGACTATAATTTATTTATTATGTCTCATCTTTGGTTATGGAATATTTTTTTACACATATTTTTTATTTATAACCAAAAGAAGTTTGTTGTGTTTAAAAACCTCCAACTAATCCAAACTGTTTTCATTAAATAATTTATATAATGATTCATCTTAACACCAAGTTACCAAAATAAAGTTTCAACCATGTATCCTTATTTATGATCACTAATAACATATAAATTCAATTATGTAAACTCATACTCATTTACATGATTCTCCATTCATGTATATAAGTATAATGATCATGAAACAAACAGACCAGAATAATGAAATTGAACCTTTTAACCCATAAAAAGGTAATGAATGAACATAATAATGTTAAAGTAAGTAATTAAATGTAGGGGAGGTTCTGGAATTATTAATTAATGAACCTAAATTTGATTATTCAGTTCATTATTATCAAGTGAAGAACACCATCAGAAATAAGGTAAGGGGTTTCTTCATCTGACTTCTATTTTGCTGAGATATTCTAAATTCACTAATATTACTTGTGTATGGTGTATGAATAATTCACATTGATGTTACATATCATTAATCTAATTATTTTAATGATATTCAATGTTTCATTTTATGATTATTTATTTTCAGGCATACATTTCAATTTATTAAAATGTTGTAAGTATTTTCTACTCGAACCTCCATGTTCATTCAGGTTTCTCTTATTCTATATCAACCTCAATAAAATTATTATTTTCTCTTATGTACTCCTCCTAAATTATGTTTGAATGTTCTATATTTTTTTACCAATCACGATAGTTATTTATTGCTTTGGGAGTTACCTTTTTTAATATAATCTTTCAAATATTCTTCCAAAATGAAAGCCTGATTCAAGGAACTTCTCAAATTATTACATATTTTGAAGTTCACTATATAATATATTTATGCCATATTTATCATTCTAAAATCAAAAATTTTAACAAGAAAAAACTATTTTGGTTCATATTTTGTTTTATTAAATAAAACATTCCTTTCCTCTTTAAAATCCATTAATATTTCCATTAAACCACATTAAAGTGTTTTATTTCTAATGATTCTTTAAAAACTATTTTTAAATTATTTCACCTTAATAATAATTTATTTAAGTCTCGTATTTAATTTCAATGAAATTACCTTTTATTTTAGTTTTGATACACATTTTTATAATCTGATTTCCTGACAAATGTAAATGATTTTTCCAAATAACACTTCTTTTTGAAGTAGAAAAGGATTTTTCTCACTTCACAGTAACTTTTATGAGATATATGTTCTATTCACCAAATATTTATTTCTGGTGGTGTATGTAGTTCTATTTTATATATCATATCAAGAGTCTCATTATTCTCATGATATTCTAAGGGATTATGATTTCAATGTTTCAAGGTCGTATGGGACACTTTGGAATATTTACGGATTGTTTCTTTAAGGATTTTTCAATGGTCTCATTTAAAATTATCTTCATATATGTTAACATACTTTGTTGAATCCTTTAATTAATTGAGTTTTATCTCCTATAATATCTACCACCATGTTTTATTGAATGGTTTGTGATTAGTCTGACTATCGATGTTCTATCTTGAAACTATTCAACATTTTACTTCGAATGGTTAGTGTTGATGATTAATGATTGGAGAAAGTTATTTTCATTTCATATGATAGTTTCAATATTAATGTGTATGTTATTTATGTTTATCACCATTCTATGAGGAATGAATTGGACTTATTAAGTGATGTTTGGGGCACTCTATTGCCCCTTGATGCCTCAGTAGGTCTCATGACACAAACTATGATCTTGGCATGAGGCCTTGACAAAATGTCCATTTATAGTCTAGGAATGAGGCCTTGAAGGTATGGTTATGATATCCTACATTATGAATTACATCTTTATGAAACTATTAATTTAATGTTCATGTGGTTATTCTACTAGTATAATACCCATGATAGTGATTTATTATGTCATATTTACTCTGCACATATTGATTCCATATTATGTTCATGTTTATTTTTTAAAGGAATGTGTTTTTAGTTATTCACAATGCCTAATGTTTATGTGTATTATATATTCTTATGTATTTTTTACCCTTACTGATCATCTAAGATCACCCCTTTCTTATGTTTCATTTTCGCAGGACATGAAAAAGTTTGTTATGAATGAACCGCAGGGATACACATAGAGTTTTGGGTGTTACCAATAAAAATTATATGTTGTATTTCATCTCAAGTTATAAAGATATACCAATGTATGTATCTGGTTTTCTAAAACTACAAAACGAATCAGTGCTTCAGGATTTTATTCCTTGAAATCATGCCAATTTATTAAATAATACACTAGCTCCGGGCAACTTGGGTCATTTTGTGACATTTATAGTATTGAAATAAACACATTAGAACACATATATTATCTATCCCTAACATATGACACAAAAATAGGTGTCTAATATCCTCAATACTTAAGATAATAAATAATTGTATTATTCCCCTCCACATTGAATAACACTATGATTTAAATATCCCCATTAATGTTGTTTAATTTTAGGTTTGGCCCATATAAAAGCTCTCAAAATGGCGTGATTACTTGGGTACTCACTAGATAGGATAACCCCATATGGTGAAATATTCCAACCTCAACACATTCTACAAATATAATCTGACCAATTCTCTCTCATTAAAACATGTAGAAATAACTAGATATTTCATCAATATCTCCATCATAATTTTTTGGCCACTACATCACCCCATTTTGAGTCACCCTCACCCCTTTATTTTCAAGGACGGATAACATTAAGAAAGATCAGATCCATGAACAATGACTATAAAATATGATAAAATATAGTATGTGTTTTTATATCATAATTGGGCTCCCCCAACTACATCATACTTTGTCCCATTCAAATTTCATGCAATCCACCTCATTCTCGTGTCTTAGTTTGATGACCTTAAACATGGAATATCCCTAGTCTAATCTATATGACCATAAAACCTTGAATACAAATGAGTCTAAATACTATTTCCATAAACTAGTAACTATTTTATTGATGTTTATTTATATTATTACGTTGGATTTTTAGTTCATATCTTTTTTACCCCTACCCATATATTTTATACACAACCTCATGGTTGTTCTATCAACAGGTATATTATTCCAAGTTCACCAAATTAATGATTTTATAAAACCCTACCTATGACTCCCTAGCTATCATTTCATTTTGACAACAATCATCCTAGATAGATAATCCCATTTTTGTTCATTTTTAAGCCACAATGAACCACAAAAACAAGTTGTTCAATGATGTATAAACTGAAATACCAACAAACTATACACTAATTTTAGTTGACTATAAACCATATCCCAATAATTTTATCATGCATTAATATATTACATCTTTTTATAGAGGCCTAAGGGCTTGTGAGGTTGTAAACCCATAAATAGATACCTAATAAAATGTAAATCTCTTACTCGTTATGTAATTCCATTGAACAACTTTAGGAAAGACATATGTCTAATTGTAAAGAAAGAATTGTAATTGTGATTATCATTAATCCCCAATAGTAGAATAGTTATTCTTGTTGGAAATATTAATCTAGGAAACAAATAGAGTGAATATTTCATCAATGTTCCCTCTCCATCATATTTTTATGACATTAAACTATATAGTATCTCATCCCTATTTAATGATAATCAAATGAATGTCTTGGTTCATAGTTACATAAAAAACACTCCACTATATTCTACAAATAATTATTATATTCTATAAATGTATCACAAGATGATTCCCCCTAATAATCATGATATCTTACTTTACGATCCCAGTTGTAAGAATATATATGGAATGACCCCCATGTTTTAGTTTCATTACCAAATATTGAGAACCATTTTCCATGTGTTATATCAAAAAAATTGGATTCTTCTACTCGCAAGGCCATCTATTATTTCATTTAGAATTCATGTTCATTTCTATTACTATTCCATTCAATTTATATATAAAACCCCTCAACTTTGGACCAATTAATATAACATAAAAAATATGCACACCGACAACCCCCACTCAAAGGTTATTCATTCCAGAAGTTGTACATTTAATTCATGTCATGTTTGTTTTTATGAATATAGTTAAACAGTCCTCACCTTTGATATGAGATATATTACATTAAAGTTTTCAACATTAGTAAAAATCATAGTTCACTGAAAAATGTTGTTAGACCTCTCTTGACTATCATGGGATATCAACACTCATTCAATCTTCGTAAAGCCTAAAAATATTCCAAAATAATGACAGTATAATGAAATTATGTACAAAACTATTTACACATTTATTCATCTATATCGAACCCTTGATTACCTAGATTTTTAATTAACCAATAAATATTTCATGTCTCCATATAATCCCCAATTGTGATGATACAGTGCAATAAAGTCATACTTCCAATCTAAGGAACATCTTTTGACGGATTTAAGGAGTAATTTAACAAGTCATGTTTTTTTAACACATGGTCATTGGTTGAAATTAAATTGTTTCTTTCCATTAATGATAATAATAAAATGGGTTTCCTAGTTAATTTTTTCCTAAATATTTATTATAATCTTACTTGTAATGACCCTTTCTATTCATATTTAGATATACATGTTTTTTCTTCTTTCTTTCACCCATATCATGTGGACTCTTCCTACCCTTGGTTTTACCCTATCATACATTTTAGTACATTTTTTAGTAAAATTTACATTAGTTATTCCATCCCTCTTGACTTCCCCATATACACAGGACATTCCATTTGTCAATATAGCATTGAAACTCTGACATATCCACCAATATTATGAAATCTCATGTAATTTTTATAGCCTAAAATTTCAAATTGTTTCCCACATCAACCATGAGATGAATGATTGTAATAATTTTGGATTTCAGTTCATGTAAAAATGACTTAGATTAACCTTCTTGTCCCCTCTAAATAACGATAACTTGAAATTTCAATGTCCTTTAACTATGAAATTAAACTATATTATATCCCCCTCTATATTAGGACATAAAAATACATTATATCTTCAATATAGCTCAATGGAATAACTATAATAATATATTGGTCTAGAACAATTACCTTCATCAGTTTTTTTATCTATAACATAGTACACAGAATGACAGGTGGATTGATTCCCAATCAACATGAAATATGAGGACATGTGAATACTGCATCATGAAATCAGCCATAACCCACAACTGCTTTCTAACCATGAACTTGGGATACCTATTCAACCCATGTTAAGCCTAATTTTTAAACCTGTTTTAGGATGATATCTCATCTCTTATCAAAGATATGGATCTATAAAATGTGATTTCACTAATATAACTATTTATGTTTTGATTCAATTATTATGAGATCTGTATTTTTTTTCAAGATCACCTATGATAGTAATCTATCCGGATTCCACATAGCCATAATTATTCTATATTCTCAGTGTCACAGGATGTTACTTATTGAATCATGATTCAATAAAAACGATACAATTTAATGGATGGTCCATGTATGATAACCCCAAATGAGGTATCCAATTCCTAGAATCATGGTCATGAACTATGTGAACTCATATATATGGTTATCTATCATGAAATATGATATTATAATCCATATTTGGTTTCTCATATTCCCAATTGTGGAGTAGGATTCCTAAATTCTCCATTCACTCTCACAATATTATGATAATTTCCATAGACTTAGCCCTATATATATTCCCTAAAAATGAAAAACCCTATAGTCTATGTTTTCTACCATAAAAAACTATCCAAAATGTGATCAAATATATTTTATCATTATTAAATTTCCTCTAATGATCATAATTTATTTATTTATCACAATACAATAAAATACCGTTCTCATTTATTTCAAGAATTTAGTACTATCATTTTTACCATTGGACTAAATGGATTAACTATTATTTATATGTCCCGTAGATATCCATAATATATAGCATTATTGCCCAATGAGTGTTAAAAATTATCAAGAGAATACATCCCATTTATAACCACACATAATGTCCCCTAATATGGATTAATGTCTAATTTCATGTCAAAACGTTCTCCACTAATATTATGAATTATGTCGTATTGATTTCACTCTTATATATGGTATATTCCCTATAGGACCCTTACCATTGTCTCTAAATAGAAACCCATATGGTGATGAAATAGTGAACTGATGGCTCACAACCTATTCAAGGTATACATCCCAATGGAGAAAAATTCATGTTTATTTTACTGGAAGTCATGCTAAAAATGTGTTCAGTGGTCATTGCTAACCAATTTTTTCTTTTAAAAACATTTTCAGACTCTCTAAGTCTATATATACTATTTGGGACTTCTTGTAAAAAATCATAATACCCTTGGTGGTACACCCTAATGTGTGATAAACATTGATAGGAAATACAACTCATTGAATCACACTATTTTAATTCCAATATCCCAAGGGATTCATAGTCACGATTTACATGGATTTTTTATCCCAACACATCCACCCATTTCTAAATATCTTATCTATTTAATTGATTATTTATTTTTTTCACATCTTCCAAACATATTATCAACCACATGGGTTTGATTTTTTTAGATTTTTTAACAATTAATAAAATTTAGATTCATATATTAACGAAGGTAATTCAAACAAGTAACATGTTTATTACATGATAAAATAAAGTGGTTAATACATAGACTGGAGAACCTATAATGATTTAATATGGATCCTTGTTACTCTTACAAGTTTCATTATATAAGTTTAAATAGACATTATTATGGTAA
Source organism: Viscum album (assembly GCA_963277665.1). Taxonomy (NCBI): domain Eukaryota; kingdom Viridiplantae; phylum Streptophyta; class Magnoliopsida; order Santalales; family Viscaceae; genus Viscum; species Viscum album. The sequence continues at coordinate 878,026,815 of OY728129.1, read as the reverse complement.
TTAATTGATATTCTATATCATATATTTCTCTACTATTTTCTCTCTCACTATGGATGTACCTCAGCCACCCACACTAGAAACATGATTTGTTCAATCTGACAATCTATTATCGAGGATGAAACATGGTCCATATAGATCCCAAAAATTTCTAATTGAACCTCTTGGATAAAGATGTTATCTTATCAAGAAGATTAAATTTCTCGCTTTGGAATTTTTCCCCTTCCATATAAGTGATATTTTATTCATATGGCCAGTGAGATTCAATGTCCATCAATATGGAATTATATATAAATTTGTTTTAACAACTAAAAATTCTCCAGCCTATCTATAATGTCAATAATTTATGCATGAATCACATGATATTCAAAATTATCATTCCTGATGCTAGGTAACCAATGGAAAATTGAACTAATATTTTCCCTCATTTATATTTATGCAATATGGTTTGTGATGTTATATATGTTACAATATTAATTGGACAAGTAAACTTATTTTTATTAAATAACAATAATATAAATTTATCCATTTTTTAGAAGGCCCATCCAGAACCAAAAGTTCTGACAAATTCATCCATCTCTTTGGGATAGATCATGTGAATATAAAGAGCCTCAATCGGTTATATAGTTGGATAAAATCCTATAATCCACTATATATTGGTGGGATTTATGTTTAGTGGAGGGATTTGTACAATATAACCCTCATTTGTTTATTCCAATAGAAAATATTCCTAATCATGTAGTAGTGACTCCATCGTCTAATTGGTTGTTTCATTCATTATAATTAGTAAGTCAACAGAGGATGAAACAGGTTAAACCTAAGTAGTTGAATCCTAGATAACTATATTCATCATCAATGTGATTAGTAACTCAATAAAGATGAGTAGTGGTAACTTTTGTTTCATACACTGGCCTTTTAATCCTCTGTGGGGGGATGTGCTCCAACTATCTCAGTGGAATATCAATACAATACACTATTAATAATCCTATTGGTAAGACAGATTCTGAGATTATTGAAGTAGTATATACTTAATTATCCTCCTCTAAAATGTTGGTATCCCTATAGAAACTAGAAGGGACTATCTAGTGTATCTTATTAACTTAGTTATGAGAAAAACATTTAAATCTGTTTAGAGTAGTCATATATATTGGATAATGAAGAAGATGAAATTTATTTTACAAGTTCAATGGAAAGTTTTCCATCAAAGTAGCAGTAGTTTCCATTCATTATTCAATGGAGGTTCCCCTATAGATTTATGAAATTATTTTAATTTTATCACATCATCTTCCATGGGTTATTTGATGTATGTCCTCTAGGTATACACCAAAATAAAATTCCATAGTCTCCTCACATTTTGATTCATACATAGGCCAAAGAATAAATGTTAATGGAGTGAAATATCATAAATCATAACACATATATATTTCCTTATTATTACCTAAACCTAAATGAGTTTGAATTTATAGGGATTGGAGTCACCTCTCCATTATTAGAGTGATCATAATATTCAATGATTCACTATGATTAAATTTCATCAAACTCCCACTATTTAATTCTTTAATTTGACCCATCCTCATCAAGTACCTTGAGAATTAGATATTATATTATTATTGTGAAATAAAAATTTATAGTATTCTCAATGACATTGGAGTAAATAACTTTCTATAGATTAGTGATTTACAAACTAACTTTCCATTAGGAGATCCTGAACCCGACCCTAGGATGTCTATTATAAGGAAGATTAATCCCATAATTTTGATGTTTAAGGCACATATATTACTAGGGGTAGTACTATAATATATGATACTTTAATTATCATTAATATGGGAATTATACATCCATCAGATTCTAAATAAAATGATGTATGCCCTCCATCGAAGCCACAACTGGAGCTCTTGAATATATCCTAGATTTTTTCTCACTTCTGGGATACACATTCACGGGATTCATCAACACCATGATATTCATAATCTAGATATTTGGATTTTATGAGGTCCCCAATCCATTTTTCCCTCATATTAGATATTATTTCTTCCATGAGATATTCTTTCCCTAGCTCAAGTGCCTATATGGCCATGTGATACTACCTAATTTATCTATTATGATCTAATTATATGGGGTCTACAAAGTCCACTAGTTTCTTTAAAAATTATGATGGGTACAACATTATATAAATATATTTATGCTCCAATATGATCCAAATTAGGGAACCAATCAATGTAGAAATAACTTGATAAGAAATCCATTATTAGGTAACAATACACCAGAGTTACCAAAGAATCATTATATTTATCTGAGAATAAAATCTTTTGTACAGATGTTGTGTGATTTACAAGTAATTTTTGAATATAATGGAGAAAATTCACAAGTTATATATTTCATATATTCCAATATTTCCAACATGTGCAACCAACATCCCAATAAGTTTATACAAATTATAAAACTTTACTAACCTATTTAGAAAAAAAAAATTGTACTAAAAATAGATAATAATCACTTATCGTGTAATTAAATTCATCAATATAAAAATTAAAAACCAAATGGAATGAATGTATGATAATTCATTACAAGGGTCATGCCTATTGATGATGAAAACTATATTATGAATGATGAAAACCTCATTTACTTCAAATCGAGTTATTAAAAATGTACATATTATATTTTCATGAACCTATATATGATGTGAACGATAAAAATTCTCCATTTTGTGTTATTTATAATGATAAAGTATCCCAAAGAGTTAATCACATGGTGTAAAATATAATTGAATGTGTTGTAAAGGATTAATATACCAAATTTCATACAATGAAGATCCAAATATCAAACTAGAACTTTTATTTATTGTTAAGGAGATAGATAGGGCCATAAATGTCACCAATGAGCTTCTAAAACATGAAATTTAGAATTAGGTACTAAAGGGTATGATTATGGGAGTTTAAAAAATATTCATGGACACATAAACATTTTATACCTTACTAAAGAATATACCCAATTAAATATCAAGCTAGCTGCTCTGTCTAACTGGATGGAAGGTGGTCCGCATATTGGCTGGAGACATCCCACTGGATGGTCGGTGGGTATAAGTAAAAGTTCCAGTACCTCCATGAAAATCACAAAATATCCTGTGTATAAATGTGGAATGAATATAATTTCAAACCATCCACATTTCACTTGGTGGAACATATATCTATGCAGGTTTCTGGATAGCCTAAAACGCCTACCACCATCCACCCACATTCAACTTGGTGTCCACATATTGCCAAAAAATATAATAACCCTTCCCCTAAATTAATAGAAAATCATAAATCCAAAAAAAATGTTAGATACCAAATTTTGATTATAGGGGGTTAATAATTCCACCCACTATTAAATCATTATATACCTAGAAATGTACAATATCTAAAACATTAGAATAGATAAGGCTATTGTTGCATCAGGAATTCATTTTTCCCCTTTGTCTTTTGGCTTTTACTAACACACTTCAAGTTCACTAAAGAGAATGTAATAATATTTCCAAACAGGACTATCTCATTTTAGTCATCTGTTTGAATATGAGTTTCCACCACTGAGGTGTACAATTCAATATCCAAAACCTCTCACTCAACCATTATGGTACATATTCAATTGGTACCAGTTGTGTTGGATGACATGTAACACATTTTGTATGAAATTTGAATTATAATGTCAATCTATATAGTAAACCACATTCCTAACTAATTTTGAAACATGAATTGGTTCTATATAATTTTTATTAATTTATACTCCATCCCTAATCATATTTTTCAAAACCAAGGCTAAATATAGGAGAAAAACTTGAGCACCTACAACAAACGTCAGGGAAAGAAAATCCAATATATATAATAATATTGGTGACTTTGAGAACTCAATAAAATATTCTGGATTTATTCTTTCATATTCATCATCCCATTGATGATACATAGTCCCACCATGAACCATTCTCCTAACTATTCCTGATAAATAAGTTATAAACACGGCCTCCCACACAACACCTAAAAAGGAACCATCCTAATCAACTAAAGATTGATATTGTTATAGAAAAATAAGACAATGGAATTATGTTTCTCAAAATATCCAATAAAGCCAATAGTTAATGGTATGATCTTGATATAAAAAATGGATGGTTGGCTAAGTTTTCTATATTTCTGTGGGTGAAAATATTTTTCAATATTCACCTGAAAACACTATAATGATTCTAATCCACTGTAGAACTATGTTGTAATTCCAGTGTATCTATTATGAATTTTAGATAATTTGAAACCGTAATTTCACAAAAAACCTACTCATATAGGTTCCCAATGTCCTCTACATTTTTTGACTCCTTATGGTTATGAAATGTGTCAATTTCATATGTTTATAATAAATAACCCATATCCAATCCACACAAATTGGATTAAAATGTATAAAAATCATTAGTAAATTTATATGTAATTCTATATCTATATTGAAATAAGTATGGGTTATATAAATTAAGATTTCTGTTGATGTTCCACCTCATTTTTCTGACATTTGACACACCAAGACACAAAACCAAAATCTGCACTTTTCATTATTTGACACTAGTATTGATAAATCAAGTCCTAGTGCATCTTGGAAGATAAATCATACAAAAACAACCTATATATTTTCCCATAATCCATCATATAATTCCTCAACTCAATTATAACAAGAACCCATCCTTGTATGTGCATCACTCCTTCATGATAATGAGTGCTCCCACCTAATATTTCTCCACCATAATTATTCCAAAAATATCACTAAACATTTGTATCCTTTGTCTACATAAGTAAAATATGATTATCCATGTATGATATAGCTTGATAAGAAAGAAGGAATACCTATATTTAATCTCTTCCTTCATCCTTGTTAACATCCTGAATCAATCCAATCAATATCCAATCATACCTTTATTCCTTCACCGCCTGCGTATATAGCTTTGAGATCAAAGTGTATGTGAAAAAATTTCTTTTATGGGGTATTAATAGAAATAAAAATAAATTGTATAATTAAACTATAACCAACATATCTATTTCTGGTTTATATCCCTCAATATGAAAATATAATTCTTAATCAGGTGGTATTAATGAACTATAAATATCTCTCTAAAGATATAGTGGTGATTATTATAAAGGGAACACAACACTTATTCCATCTCAAGGTCATGGATATGATAGTTCTTTTATAGTTACTTATACATTACATATAAAAATATTTCATATTATTATTATAATATTTAATATATAACTTTACTATATGAAGTGCCCAGATCAGTGTGAATCACTAAGAGGGGGAGGGGGTGAATCAGTGATCCATTAAAAAATTTTACTAATTGATTCTTATCAATTAAACCTCTATGGCTGGTTAAAGCCTCGATCCACTCTTCTTATGTCTCTCAACCTTTCCCGGATAATGCAGTAATGAAAAGGCACAGGACACAAGGATTTACAAGGTTCGGCACCAAAGGCCTACATCCTTTCCATGTTGGTTATACGCCCCAACATGGTTTCTCCATTATAACTTGTTAGAATTACAATGGTCGATACAGAGTCCCACTGTATCTCTCCTGAGTCCCACAGGAGGGTCTTTATACTGCGTCCCACAGTGTTACCAGAGTCCCACTGGCCTGCTCCAGAATCCCACTGAAGACTTCTTCTCCCTGAGTCCCACAGGGTCTTCTCTTGGCTCCTCGAGTCACACGAGTAGCTCTTCTTCTCTTTAAGCTTTCTTCAAGTATCTTCAGCAGTCTGGGATAAAGACTGATGGCCTTGCTCTGTACCTCTGATCACTTGAGTTGATCAGGTCTTCTCGTCTTGCTCAAGATTTATCTCCTTCTTCTAAGGATGACCTGGCTTCTCTCCAGCTACTGAATACTCAGACAACTGATATCTTTAACTTCAGTCTGGTCCAGTCTCACATCACTTCAACTTCATGCACTGAGTGCATGGCAACTCTGCATCCTCATGCACTGATTTCATGGCTTCTCAAAAACTTCTTCAAGAACATTCAGTCTTGGTCAACTCAGATGCACACAACCAGATTTGGCTTTGTTCACGTGTGCATGTGCATGCATGCATGCATGCACTCTCCTTCTTCTCTTCTTGGTGCAATAAACCCTCAGAGGGTGTAGTCTCTTTAAGCACACACCTTCTTTGAACTTCACACACTTAATTCAATTTGGTTACACACTTAGAAGTATGTTATACTCTAGTGTGAGAGTCTCCTTCTTCTTCTCCTTCTTAGTGTGTACACACCACTTAGGCACACACTAAGGTTCAGCCTTCGCTTGTTTTGCACACACAACTTCTTCCATGTTTTGCACACACTTAAGCTTGGCCTACTCCTCTATTCTTCCACACACATGGGCCGTAGGTGGTTCTTCAAGTTTGCATACACAAGGTTCTCCACTTTTCACACAACTAGGTGTGGTCTTTGGCCTTATTCACTTACACACACTTGGCTACGGCCTATTCCACTTGCACACACTTCCTCTCGGCCTTTTTCACTTCACACACAATGTGTGGTCTTCTTAGCACTTGGCACACACCACTTGGTGTTGTTCTTTGTGCACACACATGGCCTCGGGTCTTCCTCTTGTTTTGCACACACACAAATGTGGTGGTCTTCCTCCTTATGCACACACACGGCCAAGTCTTGGGTTATCCTTGTACACACACACAAGGTGTGTTATACACTTCACAACCTGAACTCCCTTCTTCTCCTCACAGGCGCACAAGGTGCACTGGCAAGGGCCGCGCAAGATGCAACACCCCACTGCCTTCTTCAAACGCACAAGCACAATGTACAAGGTGCGCAGGATCTTGGGTGGCCACTGCCGCGCAAGTGCTTACCGTGCAGGGGGCCGCGGTGCACAGAGGGAGCGCGCAAGTTGGCGCAGCCCAACCTCTTCTTCTTGTCGCGCAAAGGAGCAGCGCGCAAGGGACTTCACCGCGCAAGTGTGCGCGGGGCTTCGTCTTCGCGAGGCAGAGGGCTCTCACGGGACACAAATCTTCAACAAGAACTTCAGCAAGCACAATGAGAGCCTCACCTCTCTTTTTATAGGCAGAGACGTCTCGGATCATCCGCATGCGATAAATCTTTGATCTCCCGAAGATTTTGGATCTTCAAGATTCTTTGAAATCTTCTTTTCTTCTCTCTGTTTCCACACGGGTTCATTTATTTTTCATTCCTCTATGTGCATGCGCATGAAAATTCATGCATACCTTCGTTTAAAAACAATCCACGCAAAGCACGAATACACCGAGGCCTCGGCAACGTTGTTTGCCTCGGCCGAACTCGAAATGCTCCATTCAACGTGTGCATGCATATTTTATTGCATGATTGTGTTCAGTACGTCAAGACGAACCCAATGGATCCTTCAGCTTGAACAACGGTGGCCGGGAACTCGAAAACCATTGTCGGGAGGCGCCTGGTTTGAAGGTGGCTGTGGGAATGCGCGGGGAGGCCTCAGCCGAGCTCGGGGTTGAAGACGGTCTCACAGCCGTTGGATCAGATCTTTGGACGGCCTGGATCTGATCGCGAATGGCGCGATGCATCGGTCGGCCGAGATCTGCCGCGCGATCACTCGGACGGCCAGGATTCGCTCTTGGAATTTTTTCCGCGTCCCACATAGAAACCGTGCGCGGGTTTCTCGCGCTTTATCAACCCAGCGCTCTCATCAGCTCGGCAATTGAACTTCCTCCTCCACAGTGCCGCCCCGCACCGTGTTCTCTCTGCGGGCGCACTCTGCGCCCACCCTGCTCCCTGCGGGCGCGCCACTGGCGCCCACTATGCACCCTTCGGGCGCGCTCCTGCGCCCACGCTGCGCGGGCTTCATCACCGCGTGGCCTCGGGGCTTATACACGGCCCCGGCCTCTCTCGGGCTGGCCCCATGGGATCCCCTTGGGCGTGGTGACCTTGTCCCACATGTGCCTAGGGTTGAACCCTTAAGGCTGGCCCTTGGTGGCTTATTTTTTGGCAAAGGAGTACAGGAGTACTTTAAACAACAAAGTAACCACATGAATATAAAATGCCAAGAGCCACTCCTTCCTCTTCATTTCCTCTTCTTTATTTCTTCTTCTTCATTAGAATTCCTCCAGTTCTCATCAACATTTATTCAACACTTAGGAATGGAATTTCTGAAGGGTCTTTATCTTCAACTGAGCTCCTTAATCACATAAATTCTTCAATGAACTTCGTTGATCAAATCAGACATCAAATTGGAACATCTTCTGATTCACATGAACCAAGTGATAGTGCATGGACTTCTTCATCTCACTTCATCCACTTAGAAAGTGTGGATGGATCTTCTTCATCTCCTCATGCATTGTCAGTACAATGCATGGTCTTCAAACAATGTTGTGACATTGTATCTACTTGATACAAGTTCTTGGAACTTTAAGAACAGCTCAACAATCGTCTGATTTAATGTTGCTCCATCATCATTCATTGTTGAAGTGTTGTAACTTAGTATCATCTTGATACAAGTATTGAAACATTAGGATCAGTTCTACAATTGTCTGATATAAATAGAGAATGTTTCAACAACAACATCCTAGGTCACTTAGTGAATCTCCTAAGTGACATGCATCTTAGTACCATGGCCATTCTCCATTCATCACCAACACCATCACATCCTTTGTCATTCACATATTGAAACTCTCTGACATCCATTCATTCCAAGACAACTTCATGCCTCATTGAAAACAAAAGCAACACAATGCACTTCAATCTCCCCCTTTGTATTTGTTGTCAATACACTCCTTCAGCACATATGAATGGGTCAATATGTGTGCCAATATTTTCTCCCCCTTATTGGCAATCAAATGCAAAGGTGTGGTGTGGTTCTCTTCCAAAATATCTCTTCCTCCCTTCGAATAGCATCTTTTTGAAAACCACTAAGAGAGGGATGATGTCACATGTTCTCTTTAGCAAAGAACCTTTAGTAAATCATCTCTATGTCTACTTGGGCTAACCCGGTGTAGAAAACAAGAGTGATGTAACCAAGGAACTCAATGATGTCCAAAATTCACTGTACATGTGAGATCATGCTTCATGGGTTTGAAATTTTTCAGATATATCAATGAATTGCTAAATCCTGCACATACTTCACAAGACTCATTAGAAAGTTCAGTGCAAAGATAAAGCTCCCCCTTTCAATCATTTGTCTTCAATCAATACTCCCCCTTAATTGTCATGATGAATACAATTAAGAAACAAGGGATGAAAGTATGATTGGAATACCTTCAGCTCTTTTTTTTCAAGATGGTATTAAATCTCAGAATCCCATCTTCTTCTGATTGGCTCCCCCTCAAGGGGTGCACTCCATTCTGTCCAAACCACTCTCCAGATGAGAATGATCATCATCTTCAATTCCCTGTAATGTTAGCACATGTAAATACAATTGATTAGAGAATAAGATGGAACCTCCTTGGTTCATCAATGTGAACAACAAGGTTGAGAAGATTCTCACAACCGAGATGTCCCATTTTCACCATTCTTCACACTTGCACATTTGATCTTCAATGATGTTTGTGCTGGTGTGGATCTCAATACATCTTCATGTGAAATTTTTTGTTTCCTTTTTGCCTTAGCAATTGCCAGTGCTTCATCTTCAGCTCTTTTCAGTTCATTGGCAAGTTGCAACTGATTTGGCCATATGACTAGTAAGTCACATGGAAGTGTGGCCTCAGTTCTAGATATTCCACATGGTTCCTTTGATGCTTTCAAGCTACCTTTCTTAGGCAACTTGTTTTCAATCAATCCATTCTGCTTCTGCTGGATTGATTGTCTGTTTGAGTCTAGTCTGCTTCTATTGAATTTCATGGATTCTTTACAAAGATCCATGATATGTCCTTTCTTTCCACAGTAGAAGCATGTTTTCTTGGTGGTCCTTCTGGATGAATCACCCTTCTTGGATTTAGACTCCAAGGTCTTCTCTTCCTTTTTCATAATCTTCTTAAGAGCATCTTCAACTTTCTTCTTTCTTCCCAAGGATTATTTCTGAGCCAGGTTCTGTGATCTTTTCTTCTTTTTAGCTCTGGATACAGTTGGAGATTGACATGTATCTTTTTGACCACTTTTGCAATCATCCCAGATATTGTCAAGTAATCCAAATCTATTTGCAGTAAACAGATGTCTCTGGACCTGTGGATGCTGCTTCTTTTCTTCTGGCTTGCTCCCCCTTGGCATGGGCTTCCTTTGTGCTTTGACATTCAGTGGATTGTACCAATAATCCTTTGCAAAGTGCCCATACTTATTACAACACCAACACTGACCCACAAATCTTGACCTCTTCAGTCCTTCTGATTGTTGGGTACTTTTCTTGACTTGCTGTTTTGTTTCAGGAGAGCATTCTTTCTTCACTGTCTTCATCCATACTTGTTTGGATTCATTCTTCCATCCTGCACTTTTAGTAGAAACACTTTTATAAGCATGAGTACAAGATGGTATGGATGGTACCTTCTTTTTAGAAGATGTTTCCCTTTCATTAGAGGATGTCTTTCTTTTAGAATCATCCTGCTCAATGCATACTTGAGTAGCAACATTTCTTCTTTCAGCTGACTGGGAGGATTCAGCTTTGGGTGATTGCAGATTTTTCAATATCACCTCTAGTTTGAAGCATTTCATATTGAGAGAGTTCTTCTCATCCTCAATAGTTCTTATCCTTCCTTCCCAATTTTCTTTCAGCTGTTCTAACTGGTCTTCATGCACCTTCTTCAATTCTAGCAATGAGTTGTCAAGCTCCTTCACCCTTTTGACTTTCTCTTCAATTTGAGCATCTCTGACATTCATGGAAACTTTGTGCCTCTTTTCCAGTGCATGGAAAACATCTTTGACCACTGACTTAAAGAATTCTTTCTCAGAAAGGCTTCTTTGCAATTCTTCAGTAATTTCTTCATATCTTTCATTGCAAAGGGAAACGGTTTCATCTTTAGCCTTCACCAGATTTCTGAGAGTGTTGGTTATGCCAACCCTTTTTGCCAATTGATCTTCCATTGCATTGGCTTCTTCTTCTAACTGTGATTTTTCTTCTTGAAGATCAAGGATGCGTGTAGCTATACACATTGCCACTTCCTTGGGGACTGTCTTCTGAAGATATTCGATTTCATTTTGAAGAGCATTCATTATTCCAACTTCATCACAGCTAGGACAGGCTTTCTTCATCTTCTTGTCCTGTTTCTTCTTTCTATTTTTCTGAGTCTTGGCAGATATCTCCATTTGAGGCTGTTCTTTCATTTCCTCAAATCTGCACTCCATATAGACTCTCTTGGATCTTTTAGAGGTAACCTCCCTCTGATACCAATTGAAGTGCCCAGATCAGTGTGAATCACTGAGAGGGGGAGGGGGTGAATCAGTGATCCCTTAAAACTTTTTACTAATTGATTCTTATCAATTAAACCTCTATGGCTGGTTAAAGCCTCGATCCACTCTTCTTATGTCTCTCAACCTTTCCCGGATAATGCAGTAATGAAAAGGCACAGGACACAAGGATTTACAAGGTTCGGCACCAAAGGCCTACGTCCTTGCCATGTTGGTTATACGCCCAAACATGGTTTCTCCATTATAACTTGTTAGAATTACAATGGTCGATACAGAGTCCCACTGTATCTCTCCTGAGTCCCACAGGAGGGTCTTTATACTGCGTCCCACAGTGTTACCAGAGTCCCACTGGCCTGCTCCAGAATCCCACTGAAGACTTCTTCTCCCTGAGTCCCACAGGGTCTTCTCTTGGCTCCTCGAGTCACACGAGTAGCTCTTCTTCTCTTTAAGATTTCTTAAAGTATCTTCAGCAGTCTGGGATAAAGACTGCTGGCCTTGCTCTGTACCTCTGATCACTTGAGTTGATCAGGTCTTCTCGTCTTGCTCAGGATTTATCTCCTTCTTCTAAGGATGACCTGGCTTCTCTCCAGCTACTGAATACTCAGACAACTGATATCTTTAACTTCAGTCTGGTCCAGTCTCACATCACTTCAACTTCATGCACTGAGTGCATGGAAACTCTGCATCCTCATGCACTGATTGCATGGCTTCTCAAAATCTTCTTCAAGAACATTCAGTCTTGGTCAACTCAGATGCACACAACCAGATTTGGCTTTGTTCACGTGTGCATGTGCATGCATGCATGCATGCACTCTCCTTCTTCTCTTCTTGGTGCAATAAACCCTCAGAGGGTGTAGTCTCTTTAAGCACACACCTTCTTTGAACTTCACACACTTAATTCAATTTGGTTACACACTTAGAAGTGTGTTATACTCTAGTGTGAGAGTCTCCTTCTTCTTCTCCTTATTAGTGTGTACACACCACTTAGGCACACACTAAGGTTCAGCCTTTGCTTGTTTTGCACACACAACTTGTTCCACGTTTTGCACACACTTAAGCTTGGCCTACTCCTCTATTATTGCACACACTTGGGCCGTAGGTGGTTCTTCAAGTTTGCATACACGAGGTTCTCCACTTTTCACACAACTAGGTGTGGTCTTTGGCCTTATTCACTTACACACACATGGCTACGGCCTATTCCACTTGCACACACTTCCTCTCGGCCTTTTGAACTTCACACACAATGTGTGGTCTTCTTAGCACTTGGAACACACCACTTGGTGTTGTTCTTTGTGCACACACATGGCCTCGGGTCTTCCTCTTGTTTTGCACACACACAAATGTGGTGGTCTTCCTCATTATGCACACACACGGCCAAGTCTTGGGTTCTCCTTGCACACACACACAAGGTGTGTTATACACTTCACAACCAGAACTCCCTTCTTCTCCTCACAGCCGCACAAGGTGCACTGGCAAGGGCCGCGCAAGATGCAACACCCCACTGCCTTCTTCAAACTCACAAGCACATGGTGCAAGGTGCGCAGGATCTCGGGTGGCCACTGCCGCGCAAGTGCTTACCGCGCAGGGGGCCGCGGTGCACAGAGGGAGCGCGCAAGTTGGCGCAGCCCAACCTCTTCTTCTTGTCGCGCAAAGGAGCAGCGCGCAAGGGACTTCACCGCGCAAGTGTGCGCGGGGCTTCGTCTTCGCGAGGCAGAGGGCTCTCACGGGACACAAATCTTCAACAAGAACTTCAGCAAGCACAATGAGAGCCTCACCTCTCTTTTTATAGGCAGATACGTCTCGGATCATCCACGTGCGATAAATCTTTGATCTCCCGAAGATTTCGGATCTTCAAGATTCTTTGAAATATTCTTTTCTTCTCTCTGTTTCCACGCGGGTTCATTTATTTTTCATTCCTCTATGTGCATGCGCATGCAAATGCATGAATACCTTCGTTTAAAAACAGTCCACGCAAAGCACGAATACACCGAGGCCTCGGCAACGTTGTTTGCCTCGGCCGAACTCGAAATCCTCCATTCAACATGTGCATGCATATTTTATTGCATGATTGTGTTCAGTACGTCGAGACGAACCCAATGGATCCTTCAGCTCGAACAACGGTGGCCGGGAACTCGAAAACCGTTGTCGGGAGGCGCCTGGTTTGAAGGTGGCTGCGGGAATGCGCGGGGAGGCCTCAGCCGAGCTCGGGGTTGAAGACTGTCTCGCAGCCGTTGGATCAGATCTTTGGACGGCCTGGATCTGATTGCGAATGGTGAGATGCATCGGGCGGCCGAGATCTGCCGCGCGATCACTCGGACGGCCAGGATTCGCTCCTGGAATTTTTTCCGCGTCCCACATCGAAACCGCGCGCGGGTTTCTCGCGCTTTATCAACCTAGCGCTCCCATCAGCTAATACACCGAGGCCTCGGCAACGTTGTTTGCCTCGGCCGAACTCGAAATGCTCCATTCAATGTGTGCATGTATATTTTATTTCATGATTGTGTTCAGTACGTCGAGACGAACCCAATGGATCCTTCAGCTCGAACAACGGTGGCCGGGAACTCGAAAACCGTTGTCGGGAGGCGCCTGGTTTGAAGGTCGCTGCGGGAATGCGCGGGGAGGCCTCAGCCGAGCTCGGGGTTGAAGACGGTCTCGCAGCCATTGGATCAGATCTTTGGACGGCCTGGATCTGATCGCGAATGGCGCGATGCATCGGGCGGCCGAGATCTGTCGCGCGATCACTCGGACGGCCAGGATTCACTCCTGGAATTTTTTCCGCGTCCCACATCGAAACCGCGCGCGGGTTTCTCACGCTTTATCAACCTAGCGCTCCCATCAGCTCGGCAATTGAACTGCCTCCTCCACGGTGCCACCCCGCACCGTGTTCTCTCTGTGGGCGCGCTCTTCGCCCACTCTGCTCCTTGCGGGCGCGCCACTGGCGCCCCCTATGCACCCTTCGGGCGCGCTCCTGCGCCCACGCTGCGCGGGATTCATCACCGCGTGGCCTCGGGGCTTATACACAGCCCCGGCCTCTCTCGGGCTGGCCCCATGGGATCCCCTTGGGCGTGGTGACCTTGTCCCACATGTGCCTTGTGTTGAACCCTTAAGGCTGGCCCTTGGTGGCTTATTTTTTGGCAAAGGAATACAGGAGTACTTTACACAACAAAGTAACCACATGAATATAAAATGCCAAGAGCCACTCCTTCCTCTTCATTTCCTCTTCTTTATTTCTTCTTCTTCATTAGAATTCCTCCAATTCTCATCAACATTTATTCAACACTTAGGAATGGAATTGCTGAAGGGTCTTTATCTTCAACCGAGCTCCTTAATCACATAAATTCTTCAATGAGCTTCGTTGATCAAATCAGACATCAAATTGGAACATCTTCTGATTCACATGCACCAAGTGATAGTGCATGGACTTCTTCATCTCACTTCATCCACTTAGAAAGTGTGGATGGATCTTCTTCATCTCCTCATGCATTGTCAGTACAATGCATGGTCTTCAAACAATGTTGTGACATTGTATCTACTTGATACAAGTTCTTGGAACTTTAAGAACAGCTCAACAATCGTCTGATTTAATGATGCTCCATCATCATTCATTGTTCAAGTGTTGTAACTTAGTATCATCTTGATACAAGTATTGAAACATTAGGATCAGTTCTACAATCGTCTGATATAAATAGAGAATGTTTCAACCACAACATCCTATGTCACTTAGTGAATCTCCTAAGTGACATGCATCTTAGTACCATGGCCATTCTCCATTCATCACCAACACCATCACATCCTTTTTCATTCACATATTGAAACTCTCTGACATCCATTCATTCCAAGACAACTTCATGCCTCATTGACAACAAATGCAACACAATGCACTTCACTATACATTAAAAAATCATATAGGTTTAGTGTCATTACAAATATTGATAAATAAATAAGTTGTTCTTAACATATCTACATTGTATCCAACTATGTTCATAATAAATAGAACAATTCAATTGATACATTAATAATTAATTTTTTTTCAAGATCTAGGGAATGATAAATAACAAAAGGTGATCATAGATGTTCTATAACTTTATACGAGGGAGATATCAATTGTCACTTAATCATAACACGAGCATAGGGGCATAAGAACAAGGGATTAACATTTGAAACTCAGAGTCTATATATTATAGATCATAATATTCATTCATGGAAAATATTTCTTGACCCTATGAAAAGAATCATATTGGAATTAATGAACATGATTCACAAAAACATAAAATTAGAAAAAGACAAATTTTTATGAAAGAAATATAATCAATGAAAATCATTTGCTTAGTCATGGATCACTACCAAGACTACTACAATTTTTTGGGTTCACTCCCCATTCGATCTTATCTTTAGTAATGGTTCACTCTCGATACAATAATATCGCGTGGAGTCCCCTACTAAACTTGGTTCACTCCCTATTCATGTACTTATTATGTAACAAGATATGAATCACTAACCAATTCATTATAGAGCTATATAATTGTGGTTCCACCCATAAAATATAGAAAATCATACATATGTCTGACACAACATCATAAAACACTGACCATTTTATAACATGTTATAATAATATTAGTTTTATAACCATTTCAACATTTCATAATTGCATAACCCATATAAAATACATGGGTCTAAAAATTATATTATCACCATAATTGAAACCCCATCAAGAGAATTAATAAGTATTTTATCACTAGATCATATCTCTAGAGAGGATTACGCAACATAAAATGATGTCATCTAAGATAAAAAATACCTTTAAAAGACCACCCTGTACGTTTCTTATGGAGAATACCATTTTCACAATGAAGTAACTTATTTAAAATATATTTATTTTCCAAATTATTGATGAAAATAATTTATTTAAAAGGAATAATGGAAAACATTTAATGAAAGACACAAATCTATATGAATTTGTTATATTATTAAATTATTTTCATTTCATTCACCCTAAAACTAATATTTATTTCAAATGTTACATTATAAGAAAAGGAATGTAATTAAGAGGATGAAAACAAAATTCCATTTAAATAATCTCTCAAAAAATAAACCACAGAAAAAAAATACATTAAATAGTAAAATATGAATATATAAAAAAATTATAGACTCTTTTAGAAATCAGTGTAGTAGAATAATTTTTTTTGATCGGATATAGAAATAAATTCATTCATCATTAAGAACATTATTTCAATCACTTGAGTACATAATGTGAAAAAAAAATAAAGGAAAAATTATTCATATTAAAAACTTATTTTAGAATAAATTAAATTGATTAATAATAAACTATATTATAATTTCCTTTAATGTAAATTTAAGAATAATAAATTCTGATAAAAATAAGGTTATGACATAAATATATTACATTGAATTTTAAACTCTACAAAACAAATTTGACCTCAAAAAAATTAAATTTATCATTATTATAATTATTAAACATAATAAATTATATATATATATATAATATCATATTTAATCCTATTATAACATTTCAACACCCATATATTAATAATTTCTTTTTAAAATTGTTATTTCTTTGTGTTATTTGTGTTATTTTTCAAGAGAATATTCGTTTAGTGGTTCTGGTCCATGTAATTTTATCACAGTTACATTATCTCCACAATGTTAATTAATATATAAATTTCATATTTAATTTATATATATATATATATTCATCCATAAAGGATATATATTAAAATATTAATTATACCATCCCTGGAGATGTTAGGCCATATGTACACCTGAATGCTATTTTCATTTTTTGAAAAATTGAATAAAATATAGTTAAACATAATTTAACATTACTAAATAGTTATTATATTATATATATCATATATATATATTTATATTTATAAAATTTAAAATCCATCTAAACTGGAAATGAAAAATTATTCACATCTCTTCATAGAGGTGGTAGTCCACACATATGCATGTGTGGCGTTATCATATTCCATTGGATAGGATGGTAAGAAGGTAGATATGATATTACATTTACATGAGATTAATTATGTCATAAATATAAATTATTATCAATATACGAATAATAATAAACACCGATTAAAATGGTTGTGTAAAATGAATATTATATCATCATGGATGTTGTAGTCTGCACATACACATGAGCGATATAGTGACTTCCCATTTCATGGAAATGATGTTGAAAAATAGACATTCAATAATTATTATAAATTATAAATAATTTTAGGAAACTAATGTTGATATTTTATGATGACTACCACATATTTATAGGATACTGAATAATTTTTTTTAAATACTAGGTATAATGATTACCTCTTCTTTTGTTGGCCTCCTTTATATCACTTCATGAGGACCCTTGGAATGGATATTTAATAAGTCCAGAATGACTATTCCCTGTATATAGATGTATATAAGAGATTTGGTTATGATTTTTCTGGAATATATTTCTCATGGTTTTGTAATAGATAAGAAAATTTGTGTCCATTTATGATGGATTAAAAGTGCATACATTGAATTAGGAAAAAATATTTAAATATAAATAATGCCTTTATAAGGACCCAGCCTCCCGAAACTCAAAGTATTATCTACTGTATTAAAATAGTATAGATACATGGGTTCATTCTCAAAAGTATGATTAGTTTAATATTTCCAGAGAACCTGATTATCAATGAAACCGATTTATAATTTTGATATAAAATGAAACATATTAATCAAAAAAATCATCATCATTAAAATAATTCCAATTATTCTACATCATGTACTACTGAAAGGAATAAAATAAAAAAGACATGAAATACTTAGTAAATGTTTCATATAGTAGAATACATCTTGAATCAATAAGGTATAATCAGTATGTACTTGTAATTAACTGAATATACATGCCTATAATTAATAAAGTGTCAATAATTTTCTAAAGGTCCATTAACCTAAGTGTTGTGTGGGGCATCAAAATTGAGGCACATGAGAAATTCCATAAACTCCTTCCAATGAGTAGTGGGTCTCTAAGAAAGTTGTATCACACCATGTCTATCATAATTACATAAGGCATAATCATTATTTCATGTTAATAACTAGAAAAAACAATCCATTTAATCAATAACTTGTGCAAACAAATGGTTCTACATAGAATATAAAAATTAAAAATATCATAGATAACAATGACTAATTTATTATTTATGGAAATTCGTAATTTTGGACTTCATGATACGATAATTATTGATACCTATACTCTCAAGCTATTTGACAATAAAATTTTAAACTACTGGTTAAACCACATTTAGTTTGGCCAAATAATTTGTCTTATGAGACCGACTGATGCATCTGGGGTATGTATAATTTTGGGCCCCAAAACTGAATTCACCATTGAATCATTCCTAAAAAACAAAATAATTGACTTAATTAATGAATAATATTCCTTAACAAAAAGTATGCATATTGTGTAAAGGATTAAAATTTCTCAAATTTCCCCAATTAATCAAATAACACTAAAATTACAGACTATATGCTAAAATGGTATATAGTGTAGGAAATATACATATTCATGATAAAATGAATATGTAATTTCACAAAAATGTAATTACCAATAACAAAAATAAAAATTATGTGATTTCATCATGATAACATTAAAAATAAAAAAAAATTAATCTTGAAACGAGAGGTGACAATAAGTTCATTAGGAATATAGTTTTATGCTATAAAATCATATACATTGGAATAATAAAGGGGGTGAATAAGAAATATTGAATTAATATTTCATTGAATTGTTTTCTATTTAAATTAACTTAGATGGTTTAAATGAAGTAACATTTCTTAAAATAGTTACCAAGGTGGGGATGTTTTTCATCATCCTATATGAAAAAAATGAAAAAATATTTTGAATTTTTGTTGTTAAAGTGAATCTTGAAAAATATTAGAAAAAATAATTTAAAACCATTTTTAAAATTCAAGGATTACATAATATTTCCTTAACAAATAATTTTATTCAAAAAAAATCATTTTTGAAAAAATTGTAAAACATGCATAAGAAAGAAAAATATACTCTATTTAAAGGAAAATAAAAATGGTTTCTATATTAAATAATTTATTTGAGGAATAAAGTACAAAGTTATGAAAAGTTAGAATAAAATATATAAAATCATTAAATAGATAAAGGATTAGAAACTTATTTTATCATTTCATGGAAAATTATAGTATTAATTCAATGAGAAAAAAATAAAACACCATAAAATGTGAGATTGTAAAATAGATTCTTAATTATATTGTATATTGAAAATTGTAATCCATTAAAATACTATTCTTCCATTAAAACACTAACCGTCATGAATTGATATTTCTTCTGGCTAAATTCATTGATGGGGAATTATATACACCCCGTAAAAGTGAAAAGGTGAATAATAAGAAATATATCTCAATGGAGGGGAAAATGAGAAGAAATATCTTATCTCAAACATCACTTTAGCTGAATAAAATTTAATTACCACTATAATGGTCTTATATATGTTATTAATTAATAGCAGAAAATTATAAAAATTTATAATATCATATATGTTCCCTTTATAACATTTTTCCACCCATTTGTTAATAATATTTCATTATAACCATTTTTTATGTTAATTACATTTTTTCTCATTACTTTTATATGAAATATCTAGTTATTATGAATTGGATACAAATACATCATTTAAAATATTGAAAATAAAGTTATAAATTTAATATTTAACCATTAAATACATTTTTGATCTATTCTTGAATGTTAGAAATAGAAAACAAATCACATCATTTCATGGATATGATACCTTGCACGTATGAACAGGGGATGATATTATTCCCTTGAAGAGGGAAAGGGTAAAGAATTGTATGATATATAAATTTTAAAATATAATTATCATTCCATAAGTGTTATATATATTCATTATTTCCATCATTATTTCAATCCATGTGAGTCTGTAATAAAAAGAATTACATCGGTTCCTGAGGTGGTAGTCCATTGTACACATGAGGAATGAACATGTTTTCCATTTGATAGAGAATGAGATAGATAATTATTGTTCCATAAACAAAATAATATCACAGTTTATGGGAGATAATTTTTCATTATATTCAAATTGTTAAGACATAGTTGTTTTTTTAAACAAGAAAGAAAAAAAGAAATAACTATATTAAGATTATTACCATCACATAGGGAAACCACATTTCGATTTATTTTTATAGTCACTAAAATTGGTATTTTGGATGTTTCTCAAATTGAAGAATGTGGACAATAATGTTTGGGATGAATTGTTTTGGGTTTCTAAGTGATTTTCTTGAGATGTGTGAGTATGTGAGGGGAGGGAGTTCCCTTTTTAATTGAGGAGTAGTGATATTTTGGTAAATACCCACAACTATTCAATAAGATGAAGTCACTCTAACCCCATTTTTTCAAAAAAATTGATAAAAATGGATTATAAGGAATGTATGTCTAATCCAATCCTCTATCTCATAAAATGAATCATTTTTAAACATTTTTATCATGATTCCTCTATTTTTACTTACCTTTTCTTTTTTAGTTTTCACCATAGTAACTTGTTTTTTATCCAAAGTAATATATCTATTAATAATAAAGAAAATTTATCCTAATTAAATAATTTTGAACCGTAAATTAAAAATATTAAATCTACATTCTCATATGAAAATTCTATGTCAGTGGAAAATTAATTTCAACATTAGCACATGAAATGCACATAACCTCATTTTTACCGTAACCACATTAGTTAATTTATTATTATTTTTACTAATAATTATAGAAAAAAATTATTTTTACATTATTACCTCACAATAAAAATTTTTATTACATATATGGAATTAATTTTAACAAATTCAACTCATAAATTTGGAAAATGTAATTTTAAATAAACTTGTAAAACGTGTTAAAAAATGTTTTTCAAGAAATGAATTTTCCAAGCATAAGATGATCGTATATAAACTATAAAACTAGTAATAATCATTAAATGGAATTAAATTAATATATTTAGTTATTTAGTATAAAACTTTATTTAAATAATTAATTGTGACTAATTATTTAAATCAATGAAATTTAATAGACATTTTTTATTTTTAAATAAAAAAAAATTTATTGAAAGAATTAATAGTTTTTTTAAAAGTATATCTATTTTAAAAAAAACTTTTATTATATATATTTCATTGAAATTTATATTAAATAATTACATAATTAGATATATTATTTCAAAATATTATTTAAAAATTAAGAAACTTTAAATAATTCATTTTTAATTATTCATAAAATATTATATTAATTCATAATATAAAAAATTCATTCTTGTTCTCTATTTAACAATTATGTTCAAATTTTATATTCATCCTAAAAAATTAGAATTTTTGTTCCTTAAAGTATTTAAATTTCTATTTTACAATAGTTTTATTAAAATAGAATGTTAACTTACTCTAATTGGGGCCTGAGGTTGTGTGTATTTCATGGTATCAATGATATTATATTTATTAAAAAATAAATATATCATAAAATTTCATGGTGTAACAATGTTCCCTAAAAAATGTTTTTCTCAAAAATTTGTAGGTATTTCCTTCTAAATAGATTTTGATGGTTTTTCATCCCCGAATACTCTTTTTCAAATATTTCATTCTTTATTTGATGATTTCTCTAAAGTGACTTTATTATTCAAATCATCAAATTACTCAAAACTTTATCTCTATTATCAAGAATATGGATGGGATATTCAATCTAAGATAGATCGGATTCTAATTCTATATCTTGATAGGCGATAAAATGTGTAGGGTCTGGAATTGGTATCCTTAACTTTGATAAATTTAACACATAATGTAATTTAGTGTGGCTTTGTGGAATTTCCATATGATATATTATATCTCCAATTCATTTCCGAATTTCAAAGAGTCTGATGTACATAGGACTCTATTTTACCTTCATACCATTCCATATGAAACCATCCAAGGTTTTCTATTAAAATTCAAAATCATTACTCTGATATTTTCGTTACACTTGTTTCTACTTTTAACTAAATTGATTTAGAATTGAATATTATTCACCTATTCTATTATATACTCTACATGTTCGGGGCCTAAAATTTTCCTTTATGTAACATAATCCAAATAAGTTAGTGTATGAAATATTTTACCATATAATTCTTCATATGACACTATCTAAATACATAAAACATTGATCAACTTCTATACCCATAAATCTGAATTATTAGAACAAAAATTTATCCATTAAACAAATATTAAAATGTGACATACCAAATATGTTAATACCTTGAATTAATATTATCATGAAGCATGGTAATAACCTAAATTACTATTATTAATTAATGAAAAAATGTATGCTTCAAAAAAATAACATTTTTTCTTTATTTAAAATATATAATCTCTTATTAAATATACTCTATATGTCCAAAATTGGTGTAAAATTTATCAAAAATGACATAAACCCATTTTCCATCAATACACTAGTAATTTCAAAGGTCATAAATAATATCCATTTCACATCATATATTTTAATCATCTCTAAATATCATTAACTCAACATTAGGAACATTTTAATGTATATATTTCCCTTAATCATGTGATGACTAAAAAATCACAACACCAATGTATCACATTTCGTGGTTATCCGAACCATTAAACCTATTCTTTCAAATCCTTAAGTAAAAATTAAATTAGTGTAATTCTAAAACATTTCATTTCACATATCACCACAATACCATTTATATAATGCTTCTACAACATAATATATAATCCAAATATATAAGAACTTAAATCATTAACATTATGATATAGTAATAATAGAAGCATGAACTTGATCCCTCTATATTATATGAGGTATAATCACTTAGATATTGGGGAATTTATTTGAATAGTAACACTTATCCTTATAGATTAACCATTTGACATCAAATTTTTCTTTCTTACCCTTGAATTCATGTTCTTGGTGGAATATCTCTTTACACATGAAGCATACTCCAATTTCATTCATGTAATTAAAAGGTTGTTTTAATCCACAATTATCACAGGTGAGAAACTCCTTCTTTCTCTTATTACCCTTATCCATTTTTTACTCTTACATACTATTATACTCTTGATTCCATTTTATTATATAAGTTCATTAACCTACATTGTTTGATCCCAAATTGGTCAACTAAGTTGATCAGCGACAAGTGCCAAAGGTTGTTCCCGATCCCCCGGGGCTGCCAACTAGTGTCAGGAATCAACAGAGAGATAATGCAATGATTTATCCCAAGTAAAATAAATAAATGAAACATCGAAAAGAGAAACATAGAATTCCACATATATAAATAATCAATATTTTCAATGATGAAAAATATGACCAAACTAAAAAACAAAACAAAAATAAACCAAATGACTCAACATCTCCATGTGACCTAGAGGGTCACCCTATGATAGCAATAGAAACTATCACCTAAAACAATCATCACCATGTTTAGAGCTTCACCAAAGTTAAAAACAAGATTAAACTATAGGAGTGAGTATTAAAACCATCTATGTATTCCCAAAAAAACTATTCCCAATCCAATTCCTTTAAAATAAAAGACAATTCAACTTCATGTTTTAAATAAAATATATAAAGTTAATCTTTTTCATGTATTATATATTTTAAAAGATATCATGTCTTATTTCCCTTTTTATATTTCAAAAGATAGACTCATTTACATTAATGAAACATTATCATTTTCATGAAAAAAGTGATGATTTCATTTCAAAATGTCATAAAAAGTAATAACACACTTTTACATTAAAATCATTTTTCAAAAACCATTATAGGAAAACTAAAAACATTTCATGAAACACTCCACACATTAGAGAACAACCATAATCACATAATAAGGGAAATTGAAATAAAGTAAAATAGTAACCAACTATCTCAATCATTCATCGTAAGTAACTAAGCTCAAATAATCATGGAGAAACCTAAGAGATCCTGAATTATATAAAACATAATCATATGTGAGAACCATACATAGAATCTTTCCCTACATGAATAAATCAAAAATCCCTAAATAATCATGGCCGTTATAACTCATGATACACCAAGTGGAAAATCCCATAGCAATAACCTAATATATCCACCCATAATGGGCCACCAGTTAGTGCATAATCCAACTAGTACAACTATTATTCTTTAAACATTTCTCATTATTCCATGTTCCCATGTCTTATGTATAAATGGGGTGAGCCAACCGATACCAACCGATCATCCAATCACATTCACATATATCATATATAACAATTTACACAATAGGCATCACCCCAAATCACTCCAAGGATCAACGACTTTTCCTTACAATGTATATCTGAATAAATGGTTGTCTAGAATTACATAGTGGGGACATCCCACACATTAACATAAACTAGGAAAGAGAATAATCCAATGATTGTTTTTATAATAAACTTTTACCACTTTCAGAAAGGTTCCAAACGGGCCTCAAATTTCTCTTACAAAACCCATCATTCATAAGTGATCCATACCATACTTTCAAAAAGGTTCAAGAACACCACTTTATATTTCACAATAATTTATAGACTAATTCATTTGAAATAGTCAACCAACATTTAATATATAAACCATTTATATAAAGATGAAAAATAGGCCTCTATATAATCATGAAATGACAAATCAATTTTCAACATCCAACCACAAGTTTCTATTAAATAAAAAACTTGGTAACCCTTCTAAGAAACTCAAATCATTATTTTTTATGCCACATATTTATTAAAAAATCCAAACCATGATTTAAATATTAAAAAACACTCACAAGGTCTAGTATAACAGTTTATCAAACACTTGGTTTAAAAAATTTAACAAAAAAATGGATTCATCACAAAACTAGGAATAAATCACTACCTTTCGCACCAAAAAATAACTTTAAATGTCACACATCAATATTTCATATTCTATATAGGTTCTAAAGACGTTAAATCACTTATTATTTAATTTAAAAGGAATGTGAAGTGGAATCATACCTCAATCTCATGGACCTTCAACAACGCACACCTGAAACCTCTCCATTAAGGTTCCAAATCTAGGATATTCCAATATAACCATAATAATAAAAAATTTCAAACATAATTCATGGGAATCACAAACCCTAGGTCCACATGTCTATAGAAACCCATGAATAAATGAAAGAATAAGGAAGAGGTACATGAGGTTATAAGTTTACCTTGAGATATATAGTATAAATCTTGAAGAAATACTTATATCCATACCAAGAGAGGAAGAAGAAAGATTGGAGAACTAAAAAGAGGCTTCTCTAGGGATTTAAGAACTAGTTAGGGGATAAATATTGAGAATTTGGGTTAAAATTACCAAGAGGTTAGTTTGGGATGTTCATGAATTTGATGTTATGGGAAACTCATATGGTTTGGACACATAGTATTAAATGTTGTGTTCTAACCATACACCCTTACCTAGAGATAATAGGTAACCTTGTATGGTTACGCTGCACAGTTTCCAAACATTGTGCTAATTATATGGAGTGGTTCTGTGACTTGATAGTGTCCTTTTGTACGTTTACAGAATGATTTTCCTAACTGTTCATGTGATGTGCGCGCTCAACCAGAAGCACAAGCAATCCCTTAAGGATAACTGGAGAAAGACACATAGTTTTACCAAACTGTAATAAAAATTTGATCCAAGAGAAAAACACCGTGAAACTAAAATTTTAAACTTGTCACACCAGAAACTCAAGATCCAATCCCAAGGAAAAAAAGATAAAGAGAAATAGAGATTTAAAATAAAAATTTGGGTGTGGGAATTATCCCTACCCTTATTCATTCCTCTCTATAAAGACACAAAATTTCCAGTTGAACAATCAGTGACTAAGGGTTCCAAACCCACACAATATAACCTCTTAGACAATGAACAAATCAATCTCCACTAAATAGAACTTATGACTTTTTCCTAAAAAAAGGAAACAAATAGATACTATATCCCGAGAAATGAAGGGAAACATGAACACACACTCCATAATAAATCTTTGATCAGGACCATTGGGCCTTCTCCAAAGAATCCCAACACTCACCCAAACTAAAAAGCACAAAAAAATGAATTCATATAGGCCACTACATACCCGACCAACACTCGGGGTTAAACCACATTCCTAAAAATAAAGGTCGAAACAGACTCCCTTCCATTAGAAAACAACTAGTAACCATCATCTTCTTAAGAGTATACCCAATGAGACTCATCTTGGGTCTCCCCACCATTTAGAACCCAATGTCACAGACTAAAAGAAAAATAAACATGATCCAACAAATGGACATTACCATTGAGTCTAACCAAACTCATCCACACCAGCCAACCAAATATGGTTACAAATAACACAACAACAAAATTTAGACCACCCACACTATAATGGAGGGGAAAGAAATGAGAGAAAGATCCTTGAACCCCTGGTGGTTACCTCACTACGTGGAAAGATTCACACCAAGACATATGGCTGGAAATCTAATGGTTGATGCATCTATTGCGCCATAGTAAAGATTGGATTATCCCTATAATTAACACTAATCATCTAATTATATTAAAAGAAAATCCAAAATTTACAAAAATGATGATCACACTTCCATTGAAAATTAGAGTTCACTAAAAGACTTGCAACGTCCAATTAAATTTTGAACAAAATAAAACACAACCAGCCCAACCGCCACAATAAAAGAAAATCATACAACTGGTTGGATACTTACAAAAACTTAACTTTGAATGAGACCCAAACTATCAATTCACATCTGTTAATTGGATTTATGATGCTTTCTAGGAACACCTCGACAAAATTTCTACAAGTGACCTAAGCATCAACAATCATGGTAGGGAAATGGAACTCGTGGACATAATCTCTACATGTGAACATGGTTGTTTAAATGAAAACACAATAAGAACTCAAGCCCAGAAGTGGTTGATGAAAGATCTCAAGGCCTCTTGATTCCATGACCAGTGCCAACAATATTAGGTTTCTTTGGTATTTCCTTCTATAATTCCCATCACCACTAATAGGGAATAGAGGAGGGTAGGATACATCAAGAACTCTTACTAACATGGATTCATCTTGGATATAATTCCTCGCTACTTTGTAAAAATAAGTTAGGTTGATATCAGACACCATTGACGACAAATAAGGATGAATTCCATACTCAAAATGCTAAGAATTCATGGAATTATACGCAATATACTCCGAAAGGTAAGTAATAATGTCCACAAATGAATGGAAATATTCCAACACAGATCCATTACCTTATTTCAAACAGAAAACCTCCATACCATTTTTAACCCTTGTCATTTTAGAGAAATTATGAAGAATAGACTAAGCCTTGAAGAACTCTGAAGTAAGATCTTTATGAGGCTTGTTCTGTGACACCGACTTCCACTACTTCCATGAAAAACCTTCAAGAATAAATGTATCAACTTTCACCTTTAACATCTCAAGAAGCCCAAGGTAATCAAATATCCCTTACATTTTCTACATCCACTCTTCTTCTTTGGGTTGGTACACTTGACTATAAAAAATAGGTGGATTTAACATTCAAAAAATGAAATCGTTGGGCTATTAAAATGGAAGGCCTGTGAATGGGGAACCATCCATATCCAAACCACAAGTTTACATAAAATCTATATTGGGGAAAACACATAGAAATAAAAAAAATAGTATATTTATCAAAACCCACTCATTTATAAGAGTTCTCAAACTCAAAACACCGCATAGAAAATCCTTTAAAATCACAAAAAGTAGAATTACAAAACCCCTAGTTTTCTAAAAACATCACAACTTTTCCCTTAAAATATTCTCAAAAAAATAGTGGGTTTCACATTCACTAATGGTATTCCATGGATCCTCACACATGAACATTCCATGCAACCATAGGAATCCAATAACCCATGCCAATCTGAACACTTTCCAACTAAAATCCATATATATCCATGCATGTGAGCACACAAGGAAACCCGAAATTCCAAAATGTGAATTCTCATTTAATAAGTCATAAAACATTTCAAAATTACACCAACCATCAAGCCAAAACAATTTTTCAAACTCGAAATATCAATCCATCAATTTATTTCTATAAAATAAATCCCACAGATTCCTTTCAATATCCCCAATTTCATTCATTTTACAAAAAACATATTTCATCATCTCATATTTCCCATTTCATAAAAATCATTTGACTAAAAACTCACTCCCTTTTTTAAACAACATCCAAAAAACACCCACATTCAAAAAAATATTTTCCACAAAACCCATGTTTTTATTATAGTATTCAAATCTCATTAAATTATTTCCATTTTACCCTAAGAGGACATTTTATAAAAATTCATTTTTTTTCTAATATATTCCACAAGGTTAATTCCGAAAATTATTTTTCTTACATTCCCAAATCCAACTATTACCACTAAAACCACATTTTTCCTATTATAACATAAGGGTTTTAAAAACAATTTTAAGAATCAAAAATAACTCAAGTAAACTCACTTAGTAAATTAGTGTTGATGGGTGACATGGCTATATGGTTGGAGACTATTTTCCAAACACAACACTATATTAAAGAGTCCTCTAGGTCTACGTACCTAGATCCACATGGCATTCCAAGCCTTGAATTATCATGGATAACACTAACCCAACTCCTTATTTGTTTCTAAAACAACATAAAATCCACAAGAATAGAAAAGGAAAAAATATAATTAGATATCCCATGGAAAACTAAGGATCAAGATGAACAAGTGTTCATGATTCCTTTCCCTTCCATACCTCTCATGTCCCGAAAGACTTACTCCATATACCTTATCATCCCCAAGTAACAATGGTAACTCTAAAATGATGTTCCTAAAAAGTTTACACATACTCTGATACCATTTTTTATGAACTAACTTGAGTCGACCATGAACCTGTCAACTGATCCGATCTGTGACATGGCCCGAAGGGAGTTCCCAATCCCCATGGGTTGGAAACTATTATCAGGCATCAATAGAGGGACAATTGAATCATTTCACCAAAGTAAAATAAATAAATTATTCAACAAAAATAGAAATAGAGTATCCCACATATAAAAATAGTATTCATTTACAAAGCTGTCAAATAAAACCAAACTGAACAACAAGAATAAACTGGATCAGTCGACTCACAATTTCGACGTGACCATAAGGATCACCCTCATATAGTAAAAAAACTATCAAACATAGTGATAATGACCAATAATATACCTACACAAAAAGTGAAAAGAAATAGGGAACTATATGTGTGAGAATTAAAACTCTATAGGTATGCCCAAACAAAACTATTCCCAATAGACTTCCTTGAAAATAAAAAACACAACTACATCATGTTTTAAATATAATATATAAAAGGTAATATTTTTCACATATTTTACTTTTTAAAATAATTTCTGAACCATTTCATTTTTTCTATTCAAAAATCCATATTCGTTTCCATTAAACAAACATTAATACTTTCAAGGGAAAAGTGATGCTTTCATTTCAAAATAGAAATGAAAATTATAAAACACTTTTACTATAATTTTTATTCATAAACCTATCGAAGACATATCATCACATTCCAAGAAAGACACCACACATGAAAGAACTAAAATAATCACATAATAAGGTAAATTGAAATAATCACACAAGAGTGACCGAGTATCTCAACCATTCTTCATAAGTAGATAAGTTCCAATAGACATGGGGGAGTGCAGTAGATCATGAATAATCCAGAACACACTAATACATGAGACCCATCCCAAGAAGTATGCATCACAAGATGAAATAAAAATTCCCAAAATACCCCCGACCACCCTAACTCGTGACAGGCCGAAGGGAAAATCACATAGCAATAAACCCAATAGATCCACCTACTATGGGCCACTAACTACTACATAATCCATCCAATGCATTAATGTTTCATATAAAATTATCTCACTATGCCATTTTTCCCTTTCTCGTGTATATTGGGTGTGAGATAACAGATTCCAACTGAGTATTCAATCACATTCACATATATCATATAAAATAATTTACACAATGTGAATCACCCCGAATCACTCAAAGGACCAACCTCTTTGCATTAAAAATTAATAAATGAATAAATGGGTCTCATGTATTCTAAAGAGAGGACATCACAGCAATTCATATAATCTAGGAAATGGAATTATCTTTGGAGGGTTTTCATGGTAAACTTTTAACAATTTCAAAAGGCTTCCAAAAAGGCCTCAATTTCCTGTTACAAAATCTTTCATTTATCAAATAGCCAAATCATCCATTCAAAAAAGTGAAAGAACACCTATTTCTATTTTTTAATCATTCAAAAAATAGATCCTCTGAAACACTCACCCCACATTTACAAATCTAAATAGTTTTCATCAAAGATGTTGAATGGGCCACAGTCCAATCATGGCTTGAAAAATAATTTTTAAAGAGCCAACCACATATTTCATTTGAATATAAAATTCTTGTTAACCCTTCTTATAAAATAAAATAATTATTTTGTATGTCACTAATTTATTTAGAAATTTGATCCATACTTTAAATATTAAAAAACACACACAAGTTCTAAAAGATCATTCTATCAAACACTTGGTGTGAATAATTTAACCAAACAATTATATTAATCCCAAAACAATAAAGAAATAACTAATTTTCACACCAAAAAAGAATTTCAAATGTCATATATCAATATTTCATTTTCAAGTAAGGTTTAGAAATCATGAAATCAAAAATTCTTGAATTAAAAAGGAAAGTGATTTGAAAACCTACCTCAATCTCATGGTGCCTCAACAATGCACACTAAAAACTACTGTATAAAGGTTTCAAGAACAATGATATACCAAGAGAAAATCTTTTCATAAAAAATCCATAATACAATTCATGGGAAAGGGAACCCCTATCTTTATATGACCATGGGAGAAGCAGAACATAAGAAGAAATGGAAGAAAAAGGAAGAGGGAGATGAGTATAAGACATTACCTTGATATCTTGCCCCAAACATGAAAAAATCCTTAAATCCACACCAATAGAGGAAAACTGAATAATGGAGAACCAACGGGAGATATCCATAGGGATGTACAAAACATGTGAGGGGAATAATTTGGAAAATTTGGGTTAAAAAATCCTGAGATGGTAGCCTAGGAATTTAATGATTTTTATGTTATGGGAAATGCGCATGGTTGGTCCACACAGTTTACCAAATCATGCACCAACCATCCATGCCTCATTGGACACACATTAGAACCCTGCATGGATAATCCTTGTGGTTTCCAAACCACGCACCAACTATACAGAATGGTTCTTCCCTGGGATAATGAATTTTTGCATGATTGTGTCAGGATTTGACTGACCATGCAAAGGTCGGACACCATCAACCAGAATCAAACCCTAGCTCACACGGTTACTTAGGTAAAACCACATGGTTTTCCCAAACTGTTCATTGACTATGCTCCAAGATAAAAAAACTCCAAAACTGAAATTTTAAACCATTCACACTCGAAACTCATGATTCAAATACGAGGATAAAAGAAAAACAAGAACAAATATCCAAAATAATAATTTGGGTTGGGCATATAGGATCTTGAAAATTAATTCTCTTTTAATGATGGCCCAGAAAACTATTTAATCATATGATGAAAAATATTATACAACCAGAGCCCTTTAGAGACATTTCTTAATCAGTTTAATGAAATGGTCAATCAGTCATTCTTCATGACATATGTAATCCAAAATATACCTTGATTATCTTGTAAAGATAACCCCTCACTATGCAATACTTTCTTCCTCATTTTTATTTAATATATGGAATATTATCAACACTTTTGTTTGTTATTCACAAGTTAAATATTTCTTGAATAATTTTTCAAAAAAATAATTCCATTTAATTTTTTATTTTTCTTTTTTCCTCAAATTAAATCAAGAATAATGACATGAAGTGATCATGAATTCCTTTGAGAAAATAAAATAAATGTTTCACCATTTCCTTTTAATTGCATCAAAAGTTAATAATTCTATTCTCAAGGGACTGGATCCTTTTCTCAAATATGACTATATTAGTAGTCCAAAAAAATAATGGGTCTATATATCACATGAAGTGATCCAACATATTAGAATCACACAATGGAACAATAAGTTGGTTTATTTGGTTATTGTTATTTTTTATAAACTGATTATATTTGATTTATATATCCATGATCTACTCACTTCCAATATAGGACATATTTTATTTATAATCAAGGAAATTTCTATATTGCACTGATTATTTATACTCAATTTTCTTCAAGTAACAATTTATAAAAAAATTCATACAATGGAGTTTTTTAAAAATTTAATAATATTTAATCATTATTTATATTATGATATATAGTGTACCATATAACATAAATAAAAAAAATTATGCACTTTAAATCTCAAAATAAGAATGTTTATTTCTTTGGGGGAATAATTATTTTCAAATCCTTAATAATGATATATAAATATAATGTTAATTTTCCTAATCATTTATCATAAGAGTGTAAAACTATGTTTGTAGTAAGGGCACACTCAACGTGTAGTAGAATGATGGTCTTGATACAATCAGTCAAATATTTTAGGGGTTATTTCTCATAGATTCATCTATTCAGAAACCATTTCCCCTTGTAATATACATATAAGGATGTATTTTTAGGAAAACCCACATAATATATACCCCTAAAAAGGTATGTGTGTACTTATATACTTATCTCCAAAGTCCATAATATGGTTATGTTTGAAAATATGTATTTTCTTAATCTAGTGAACATGGTTTCTTCAAAACTAGTTCTTATACGAACTATAATGATGCTAACTCTAGTAACCTAGAGCAGGTGTCCACATTATTACAATTGAATATATAAATGTTTTAAAATACCAAGGTTAATATCAATTTATATGTTTGGGAGATGTAGATACATATATTATACCATTTTTTAAATTGGAAATCGAAAGTAAAACATAATAATGGAAAACATCCATCATCCTTGAACCCATTCAATGAATATTTCTCATGTCATAGGGAACGAAAAAAAATAAGGGTGATCTCAAATTCTAATTAAGGGTTACATTAAAAAAAATCTATCTCAAATCAATAAGGAATAATCATTATGTGGAGTTCAATTACTAAACACACATTACATTTATTCAACAAAAAAGAATTCATAATTAGATAAGGCATAATCATTACAGTAAGGAAAATAATTGAAAAACCATGCAATTTAATCAATAACATGTGAAAAAAAAATCAACCTAGTATATTATTAATCAAAAAATCTCTTGGATAACAATTACTAAATTTTTAATGATGCGAAATCTTAAATTGGGATTTCATTATCTCAAACAAGATCATATCTATACATTCCCATAATTTCAATATATAGTTTAAAACTATGGTAAAAATTATTTCAGACAAAAAAAATAATCATTAGACCAAACGATGCATTATGTTTCTATATAATTCCAAACTCCACTCGACCCTTTATTTTTAAATCCTCACTCAAATATTGAATATTCTATTTAAATATTGGAAAAAATAATTTTAAATAAATAAATATATTTTTTGTAAAGTATATATATTTATTAATATTTCCCGAGTTAATCAAATATCATTAAAATTTAACTCCATATGGTAAAATATTATATGATATAGGATATAATAATATCTAAGATACATAGAATATGGATAATTAATAAAAACCAAATGACCAATAAGAAAATTATCACAATAAATTGATCATATCAAGAAGAATTTAACAAAATCAAAATTAATCATGAAATGATTGGTGACTATCGATTCATTCGGAATATAGTTTTTTCAATAAATCTGACCTTTTGATGTAACAAAAGGTTCGTTTATTAAATATAAACATAAGATTTAATGAAAGAGTTCTATTTTTTTAATACTAACTTGTTAATAAATCAACATTTTTTTAAAATAATTATGATGGAGGGGATTTCTATTTTCATCGTATATGTTAATAAAATAATATTCCTTTTGACTTTTTATTGAAAAAACCCCTTTTGATAAATTATTGAATGAAAGCTTTAAAATCCATTTTAAAATTCATGGATAATAAAAATAACATTAATAAACCATTTTAGTAATTAAAATGACTTTTATAAAATACTTTTAATAATCGTTATTAAGGATGGAAAATAATTCCAATTTAATGATAAATAAAATACTATTTTATTTTAAACATTACATTAATTGATTCATGTGTAAAAAGATAGTAGAATGTTGAAAAAAATATATAATCTCCATAAATATCAAATTTATAAGGAAATAATTGGCTCTTATGAATTAAATAATATTTGATACCTTTAGTGAGAATATAATCAATCCCAAAAGAATGTGTGATTTAAATATTAGCTATTAACCCCTCTCGTAATAGTAAAATTATAACCCATTGAAATAATATAACTAATATAAAATATTAAACATCATGAATAAGTATTTATTTAAGAAAAATACTTTAAATTTATTTTATATATTCCACCTAAAATTGAATATGTACATAATAAAAAATATTTCTCAATATAATTAAAATTGAGATGAAATATCTTACCTCACAACATTAATTATTTTGATGGTTCCATGTATTAATTGCCTTATAATATCAGGACTGTTTTCTAATGAATGTTATGTTTCTTGTACATATTTATAAATAAATAATATCTATAATGATTATATGTTTATAAATGTTATATTACTTTATTAACTCAATTTTTAAGACCTTCCATAAAAGTTGTAATTGGAAAATTAATCATATCGCTTTAATAAGATGTTATGATGTACATGTACAAAAGGAAAGATATCATTCCCATAATGGGTGAAATGATAAGTAATTATATGATATATTTATCTTATATAATCTAAAAATGAAATATTTTTTATATATTTAC
This sequence comes from Viscum album, assembly GCA_963277665.1. Taxonomy (NCBI): domain Eukaryota; kingdom Viridiplantae; phylum Streptophyta; class Magnoliopsida; order Santalales; family Viscaceae; genus Viscum; species Viscum album. The sequence continues at coordinate 877,991,528 of OY728129.1, read as the reverse complement.
ATTATTTCCACTATTATGACTATCCATGTGAGTAAGTGATTGAAAAAAATGACATCAGTTCGTCAGGCGGTAGTTTACCGTATACATGAGTGATGGTTAGTTTCCCATTTTATGAAGAAGGATATAGGTAAATATTATTAAATAAAATTAAAACAGGTTATTATATTTTAGATACTAGTTTTATTATATGGGATATTTTAATATATAATTTATGTTTATAAAATAAGAATTGATAAGAAAGCGCTTCAATATTATGATTGCATTCCCTTAGAAAAACCTCATTTTAATATCTACTTAAGAACACTTGGGTATTAATTATGGAAATAAAATAACTTATAAAATGTATATATGGATGTTGGGGGTATTTTTGTATGGTTTTGTAGACAAAAATGTCTTGAGATGTGTGGATAAGTAATGGGAGGGACTGCCCATAATAATTGAGGTGAATTGTTATTTTAGTAAATACACAAAACTATTCAATAATGGGAAGTCTCTCTAAAATGAAGTGCCAAAAAATGAAAAATAATGGATTACAGGGATATTGAGGTCAATCCACACTTTTTTCACCTAAAATTAAATATTTTTTAAATATGTTCATCCCATGTCCTCTATGTATACTTACATTTACCTCTTTAGTTTTCACCATGGTAACTAGGTTTTTAACCTAGATAATTTATCCATTAATGGTAGAAAAAAAATGATAATTATTATATAATTTTCACTCAATTATTTTAAATATTAAATCAAATTTATCAAATAAACATACTATGTGTGTGTAAAATTACTTTCAACACAAGAACATGTAACGTGCAAAATCACATTTTAACATAATCTCTATTAATTGATTTATTATTACATTTACTAATATTTGTGAATAAAACTTAAGATGAAAATATTACATTAAAATTATTATAGAAAAGAAAAATAATTATTTTGTTCTAACAAAATAAACTCAGAGAATAAGGAAATTTTAATTTAAAATCAACTGACAAAAATAAATCGAAAATTTTTTTTTTCATGAAATGTATTTTTTTGAAGAATAAGATGGTCTTATATAAAAATTATGAGTAGTAATAAAAATTATATGGATTTAACAACATATATTTATATAAATATTCTATAAATATAATTTAAACCATTCAAAATTAATTATTATTAAATTTATTTAAAATTAATAGACATTATTCCTTTTATTATTAAAATAGTTTAATAAAAAATAAAACTTTATCTAAAAATAGTTATTTATACATCCAAATGGTCATATATTTATTTATATAAAACATATATGTAATAACTTAATAATTATACACATCATTAAAACATATTATAAATAAATGTAGGACTGGTTAAATAATACATTTTTTATTATTCATAAGAGAATATTTCTAAGGTAAATATTCAAGATTTCATTGTATGATTATTTTGACCAAGTCAGTTCAAAATCGATAGTCAACATATTAAATTAGTATTTTATTATATGAAATATTTAAAAATGAATTGTATTACAGTTTTTTTATGATTTAATTCTCACATACTATAACTGAGGATCAGAGTTATGGGTATCATAAGCTATTGAATAGAAAAAAATTATTCAAAAATAAATATATCATAATGTCTCGTGAATTTGTTGTCTTTATCTTGTATAATTCGTATAAATATTTTTGATATTCAATAAAAATAGTATATGGAGGAAATTTCCTCAGGAATTTATATTTGGGAAAGTTTTCATATTATTTTATATGATATATTTTGGTTCAATCCTTTATTTAATTAATTTTTATGTTAATCGGGGTAACAAAAGTTTCAATATTAATGGGTTATAATAGAACTTATAATTATAAATTATATCATAAATGTAATATGGATGAAATTTATGACAATTTTTATTCTTAATTTTCCTCTTGTAATTTTTTATGATCACTAAATAATTTAATAAAATATTAGTTGACAAATAGCATCATTAATTTCATTTTTGATATTATTCCCTTAATTTTACATTAATGATATCATGATATAAATTTAGTTGGAATATTTAAATTTAAAAATAACAAATATTTTTAATCATCAATAATATTTTTTCTGGAACTATAAATCAATGAAACAATATTACTTTTTCTATTTTTAAAATAATTTAAAATATTTTTCTACTACTTACATAATCATTGTGTTGGTGTTGAGTAATATTATAAATAAATTATTTCATATCTAATAATTAAATATAAATCAACTTGATAAAAAATTTATTAGTCTCTTAGGTAAACTATAGAACTAAAAATAACATGTCATTATCTTTTTGTAAATATTTTATAGAATTTAAATTCAAGAGAGTGATATTTATGAATTTTGTTACATAAGACAATATAAACATAATTATCAAGGGGAAATGGTTAAAATAACAAAAATACTTTTATTTGATATAAATATGGATTAATTTTTCCAACATAATGGAATGGATCCATTTTTTGTTTGATTTTACAAACTTATCTCATGGTTTTTACGCTATGTTACCCACATTACTGATACCATGTTAATAATTATTTATCACCATTACAATTCAGAAAAAAATTTATTTATCAAATTTGAAACTCAAAATTTCAATTATGGTATCCATTTCTCATGATTAAATTTATATATGTGTAAGAATATAATCTAAAATTATGCCAACAACACATGATGAAAATCAATTTTCTAGATTAAGGTTTTCAATGTATAAAAAGTTGTTATATTAATATCCAATATAAAATTCATTTAAGTGAAGATAATTTGATTATTAATTATATAAAATAACTAATTTTTCTTTTAAAAAAAATTTTAATCAAAATTTAACATTATAAATTTATTAAATGAATGTATAACTTTCAATAAAAAAATTTATTTTCAGTATTCATATAAAAATTTATTTTTTAAATAAAAAATAAAACATTCACTATATGATAAAATCAATTTGGTGGCATAAAAAGAAAATTATTTTTTTTGAAATATATTTTCTAATATTTTTATTATTTAATTATATTATTATTTTCACAAGAATTAATAAAAACAATTATTTAGGAAATTGTATTTTAAAATAATCTAATGACATTAAAATATATTGTGTGTTTTCTTATCAATATTGTTTATTTATATTATAACATTTAAAAATATTAATCAATGTGAAGTTATACATATTCATTTATCAAATTTAATGGCTACATTATAATGATAGTCGATATTAAGGTTCTTTAAAATTTTGGATTTCTTTTATCAAAATATTTTAATGAAATTAAATTTATTTAATGATAAATATATCATAAAATATCTCTATGTAATAATTCTCCTCCAAAAATGTAACACCCCGACCCCTCTAGACCGGTGTCGGTGCATTACTTGTTTTATTGGCGCGGTTAGAGGGAAATAAATCCTGAAGGAATGATCAATTTAGTACTCTTGAAGAAACAAGATACATAGATTAAACTCAAATTAAATTGGAAAAGGTCACAAAATAAAATAAATTCCAAAAACTAAAAACTACATCCACAGAAACTCAATAAATGATCTCCTCTTCATAACCTATTGAAGGTAAACAAATAAAAGGTGTGAGTTTAAATTTTTAGTAAGGATTACAAATAGAGGAAGCATAAATTCAATAATAATTGAATCCAAAACAATTTAACATAATCAATATGGAATAGTGAATAAATGGAAAAAACATGCCATTAATAAAATGAGAATGAAACTGCATCCTTAGATTTTGTCATAGTAAAAACCTCATGGATAGTAATAACATAAAATGAATAAATATTTATGATTATTAATTGGAAGTCATGTATTTGGCACATGATACCAAAATACCATTGAAATGGTTTAAGCCTTTGGTTAGAAAACCATCTCATTTTTGGAAACAAACTCGAAGGGTTTGTCACCAACTAATTTATGTCATGAGACTTGTCGATGAATCGAGGGGATATAGTAGGAACCACCGACCAGTGAAAGTGAAAACCATTATTTATACATAGATTTAAAATAATTACAATATTCCTTCTCATTATTTGTAAATAATATATTATACAGATTCATCAATATTTCCATAGTTAAAATAACATTCCAAATTAACACCGTATGTAAAAAGGGTATAAAGATTAAGAAAATATTAAAATACATGAAACCAGAATATGGATATTTAATATATTTAATATTTCAAATTAAAATTATCTCAAATGGCTAGTATCTACCCCACATAAGAATTGTTAGGTTTACAATACAATGTAAGTCACAATGAAATGGAAAATTGACTCAAATCCCATTACAACATTGTAATCAATCGTTTTTTATGACCAAGAGTTAAACATTATTAAATTAATCAATAAATTACATGTAAATAAATAGAATAATGATATTATATATCAAATGGAAATAAAAATACACAAAATTCATGAAATAAGTGGCAAACAATTGATATCTCAGAGAATTAAAAGTGGGATAAGAAAATCCTTATCTTATGGTCGACGGTGTTCTTCGTTTGTTTTAATGACATTAATGATCAAATTTAGATTCATTAATTAATAATTCCATAACCTCCTATACATGTAATTTATTTATTATAACCTTATTAGGTTCATTCAGGGCCCTTTTTATGGGATTAAGAGGTTCAATTTTATTGTTTGGGTAGCATTTTCTACCTTGGTATTCATGATCTGTTTATTTTTATTCATGAATGGAATTTCATTTAATGTGTGTTTAAACATCCTAAATTGTTAATATATATTATTAATGAAATTATAGATATATAAATTATCTTATAAAATTTTGGGTTATATACCATTCTGATGATTCATTAGTTAAAAGTTAATTACAAACGTTTGGATTAACATGGCGGTTTTGTTTTGAATAAACTTTTTTTGTATTATTATTTTATATTGTGAGGGTTTAAAGATTACAGAACATTGAATAAGGTAAAATTTATAAATTATGATCAGTTTAAACCACTAAAAAAGTTTCATGACCATTCTTGAATATATTAATAGAAATTGAGATCCTGTCTTCCTTGAATGTGACAAACTAACACATCTCGGATGGTGCTTTCATTTGTAGTAAAAGAGGAGGGGGAAATAGAGATGATGATGAAATATTACATTATCATAATAAAATTCATGTCCATGAAATGTAATTGAATTATTTTATCATTTGGATTAATGGATAGGATGAAAGAAGTAGAATAGAAAGGAACTCAAAATAGAAGAAAATTGAGAAATCTCTCACGAAAATTTGGCAGCCTAACGATGTGACATAAAATTTCATAAAAAATTTTAATGAGAGAAAGGGGTATATCATCAATATTAAATAATATTTATAGAAAGGGTAATATGTAATTACATATCCTAGAAAAATCTAATTGAATATAAAATAGAAAACATAAAATGAAAACTTTAAGAAAGGAGAAGGGTGGTAGATTTCATTACCTTGAAGAGTAATTCAAAAAACATGAAGTTTGGGACATTAGAGACATAATGAAACCATTGGAGGATTAATAGGGAGGTAAAAAATACCATATATTATAGGATTATGGATTTTCAATGGAGTAAAATTAAGTTATGAGTTGGTATTTATAGTAAATAAGAAAGGGTTTTTTATTAATTAAAAGGGACACCTTATTAATGGTTTTTGTGAAAACATGGGAGTGCCCATGGTATTTTCCCATGGTGTTAGGAACTTGGTACACCTCATGTAATATGACACTATACAAAAGTCTACCATCCTTTTATATTTAATTATTACATCATTATGATGTCATTAAACTATCGAAAACACATAACTGTATTTTTATTATTCACGAAAAATACAAGTATTTTAGAAAAATCCCAAAAATTCACCCTAACCATTTTTAGATGTGTAGAATTCAAAAATGAACTTAATTTTTTTAAAATAATTTTATAAATAATATTAATTTAATTTTTATATAAAATCATAGTTAATTCTAAAAATAACTGTTTGAAAGGTATAATTGGTTTTATATCACATTGAAAATTTAATTAGGATCTCATTATCTTATTACCTTAAGAAAATAAAATATCATCATTATTTACTCTTCATAAGAGTCATATTACTATTCCAAATACTATTCATAAGGGTATGTTACTATTCATGAAAAATCAAGTTGGTTCTATCAGACTCCAAATGAATTACTGGTCACAACTCTAGATGACTGTTTTTTGAAATTCAAAACATAGAAGTAGAAAATTTATGTTTAATGGAAAGGTTATGACTAACTCCTAAATAACCAAGTTTTTTTCCAAGGTACACATTTCATTATGAAATATAGGCTATAAATATAATGTATTTAATTGAATCAGACCATAAAATGTTTCGGGTGATATATTATTCCCTCTTTTAGAAATTTCCTCCCCGAAATTTTATGTATAAATCCCACTAAAAATATGTGGGCGGTTCTTATTTATAACATCCATAGGTTCCCACATTGCTTCCTCCATATTATGGTTTCTCCAAATAACCTTTACTAGACGAGTTTTCTGATTTCTCAATACCTTCTCCCTTGTGTCAAGAATCCCAATAGGCACTTCAGAGTATGACAAATTATGTTCCAGTTCTATTTATTCATATGTGAGTACATGCATTGGGTATAGTTTGTTTGTTCTTCAATAATGACAGATAAAAAACATCATGAACTTTCAATATACTTGGCGGCATTTCTAAATGGTAAGCTACAGCTCTGGTTCTTTCCAGAATTTCAAATGGTCCGATGCACATGGGGCTCAATTTCCCTTTCTTCCTAAACCATAAGACACCCTTCCATAGAGATACTTTTAGAAAGAAATGATATCCCACTTGTAATTCTAAATCCATTCTCTATTTGTTAGCATAACTCTTCGGCCTACTTTGGGAGGCTTTAATTTGGCCTTGGATTGTCTTCACCTTTGCTGTGGTTTCTTCAATAAGTTTTGGGCCTATAATTTTCTTCTCACCAACATCATCTTAACAAGCTGGAGATCGACATCTCTTTCTGCATAATGCTTCATATGGATCCATTTGAATAAATGTATGGAAACTATTGTTGTAGTAAAATTTCACCAAAGGCTATTATTGGTCCCACATACCTTCAAAGGCAAGAGATAATGATCTTATCATGTCTTACAAAGTTTGAATAGTCATTTCAGACTATCCATCAGTTTGGGGTGATAAGCAGTACTCATACAAATCTTAGTATTCAAAGTCTTCTCGAGACTTCTCTAGAATTTTGATGTAATCCTTAGATCTCGATCGGACATAATCAATATAGGTGCACCATGAAGTCTTATAAAATCATTAATATAAAGTATTTTTTGGTGATCAAGTGTTAAAACCTCTCTTATAGAATAAAAATGTGTTGATTTAGTAAGACGATAAAAAATTACCAATATTGCAACATTCCTTCTAGGTTTCCTTGATAGTCTAGTGAAAATTTTCATTGTAATGTCTTCCCACTTCAACATAGTAATAGGTATAGTTTGCATCACCCCGCCAGAATGTTGTCCCTCTACCTCCCCTTTTTGAAAAACTAGGCACCTTGAAACGTATTCAACAATTTCCAGCTTCATATTATCCCATAAAAAATGATCTTTTAGATCTTTAGAAATATTTGTGCTACTAGGGTGTATAGATAAATTTGAGCTATAAGCCTCATCTAATAGCTCCCTGTTAGCTCAGGTACCGATGGAACACATAATCTCTTCCTAAATTTCAGAACTCCTTCCTCAAACACGAAGTCTTCCAATCTACCATCCTTAATAGCATTAATTTTCTTTGGTAGATTTTCATCATCAGATTGAGTTATTTTTATCTTCTCTAGTAAAGATAGCTTATCAATCATTTGAAAGAGGAAGGATGTTTCCCTTTCCTTAATAATTCCCATATCTATCATTCGTAGATCTATGAATATAGGATCTCTCTCAATCCTAATTTCAGTTAGAAGTCCATGATCCTTCCTAATTAATGAATATTCCACCTTATTTGCCTTTCGTTGGTGGTAGTGTCTTGAACAATCGTAGTCTTTGAGTAACATGAGCCATCCCCTTTTCCTCATATTGAGTTATTTTTGTGTGAAAAAATTATTTTAAATTCTTTTTATTTTTGTATATATCACATTTTTTACGGTAAAGATAATGTATCTATATTTTTAGACCAAGGATTACAGCTGCTAACTCAAGATCATGAGTTGGATAATTTTTCTCATGAGTCTTTAACTGCCACATTACATAAGCAATAACTTTATCATTTTTCATAAGGATATAACCTAGTCTATTCTTTGATGCATCACTGTATATTAAAAATCCATCACTGATAGAAGGAAGAATCAAAATTAGAGAAGTAACCAATATTATTTTCAATTATTAAAAGCATTTTGTACATTCATTCTTCCACACAAACTTCTTTACATGTGAGCTTGGTTAGCGGGTTAGATTGCCGGGAAAAATTCTGAACGAAATGTCAATAGTAACCTACTAATACAATAAAAATGTGTGCATAAGTTAAGTTCGTTGGACTGGGAAATTCCTGGACTACCATTGTCTTTATAGGATCAAACATGATTCCATCCATAGAGACAATATAGGCTAGGAAATAAACCTATTTAATCCATAATTCACGCTTTCTAAACATCCCATATAATTAATTTATTCTAAGAGTTTTCAGAATAGTCCTCAAGTGATTCTCATGGTCTTTAAATATTTTTTAGTATACCAAAATATAATAGAATAATACCACAACAAATTTATCAAGATATTCCTTGAAAAATTAATTCATTAAATCCACAAAAAAAAGGGTGCATTAGTCAGTCCAAAAGGCATCACTTTAAGCTCGTAATGCCCATACTGGGTACGAAATGTTGTCTTAGGAATATTATCTTTCTCCACATGTAGCTAGTGATATCTAGATCGAAGGTCAATCTTCTAAAATTACTGTTCTCCATGAATTTGATCAAATAAATAATCAATACATGGAAGAGGATACTTATTCTTTATTGTAATAGAATTGATTTCCCTGTAATCACTGAATATCATCATGGATCCATATTTATTCTTGACAAATAGGAAAGGGGCTCCCCATAGAGAAACAATAGGTTGAATAAATCCTTTGTCACTCAACTCCTCTAGTAGTTTCTTTAGCTCCACTAATTCCATGGTGGCCATTCTATAGGGGGTATTTTATATAGGTCTTGCACTAGGAATTAAATCAACAGACAACTCAACTTCCCGCTCTAGTGGATGTCTATGTAAATCCTATGGAAATACGTCTATGTATTCTCACACTATATGTATATTTTCAATTTGAATATTTCTTTCTTCACCCGTATACATTGGGTTCTCTTCCTCTCCAAGAATTTAAATCAATAGAGCTACTGGGAGGATCAAAATAAGAATTAGTTTCCAAGGTTTCTGCTCCAAAAAATTGGGAATTCTACACTTTTTTCAAAGATTGTAACTTTTTTATTCATGCAATAAATCTTCACATATTAATCTTGTATCCAATTCATACAGATAATTACATCAATTTTAGTCATTTGTATGATGATAAGGTCGGAAACTAAATCATGTTTATGTGTCATGAAGGGGACTAGTCATCATGACATTGTTGCAATGATACATCCCTTAAGAGTTTTGACTAAAAACTTCTTTATTAAATCAAATTGGACATGTCTAATTTTCTTGGGAAACTCAGAAGTTTTAAGTGAATGTGATGATCCAGAATCAAATAAAGTGTTGGTTATGTTTTATAAAATAATTAATGTACCTTCCACCATATCATTAGGGACTTCAACCTCTGCAGTTGTAATCACATAAGATTTCCCTTTCTATTGTGGCCTTTTCAGAGGCATGTTTCATTTGAGCATAGGAAACTCATTTTCATAGTGTCCTATCTCTCTAAAATTTTATAATTAAACATCATCACAATTTTTCTTCAATATGCATTCATTAGATCTATGACCCTTTTCTCTACACTTATAGTAGACCCTTATGCCTTTAAAACATCTCCTGAGATGATTCTTTCCACAGTTCTAGAATAATGGGAATTTATTCATTAAATTGTTATTATTTGATGCTTCACCTTTTCTGTGGTTAACATAGTACCACTTATTATCTTGGTTTTCCTTAATAAAATGTGTTATAGAAAATTCCTTCTCTATTTTGATGGAACTTGATACAATTTTATCATATGATGAAAATGTTTGAGAATCCAGTACCCTTCGAATACTTGGCATAAGACCATCAAAGAAATGATCAATATGTTCTTCTAAGTCTCGTATGTAATCTATGGAATACATCTAGTCTTGGGAATTTAGAATCATACTCTACAACATGGTATTCTTCCCTTTTCCTTAAGCTAAGGAATTTCCTCTTCATTTCGGTTGATTTCTCATGAGGGAAATACTTTTTGAAGATTATTTCCTTAAATTTCCTCTATTCCATTTATTCTATTTCTTTTTCTATAGTGGTATTAGGGATCAAGGACCGCCATTGATTAGATTCTCCCTTGAGACAATATACTGTCAGCACAACCTTTTTATTTTCATTGGATCTTAATGCCATAAATATCTTTTCAAGGGACTTTATCCACATCTCCACAACCATTGGATTAGTATTCTCACTAATAGATGGGGGATTCTTCCACATTGAATTATCGAAAAAATAGGTGTGGCATGGTTATTCATCACAACCTGAGTAATTTGTCCCAATATGGTCGTGATCTGATCTGCTCCAACATTGACTGTGTTGACTTGCTCAGTGGGAAGATCCCTACATTGCCCACGAGTATTGATTCCCCTTGTTCCATTAGGTGGAATTAATAAATAATGGAATAAAATATATTAGGTTATGAATCTAAAATAGAAAATCACATAACATAGATTAAAATTCTATGCATAACTAATCTCATAAATATGGTTTCTCTGAGAAAAAATTAACATTAAAATCCTTTATAAATGCTTTGAAAGAAATTTTACATTATCCTAAGCATATCCCCAGGGAGTTTCAATATGAAGAGTATAGAAAGAATCTTTTTCATGTACCAGGATACCCTGGGTCATGCACAAACCTCCTTTTTAGAGTTTTCACTCCTAGGTACATATGTACCAGTGCCACCTCTACCTGTTTATATCCAGACAGGGATATATTTTCTTGAAAGATCCACATAATCTGTTCCTTAAAAAAATTCATGGATGTTCTTGTATGTTTGTTCTCAAATACTACCTTAGGGTTTTATTCCCTAATATACATTTTCCGATCAAGTTTTTAAGTTTGCTACTAAAATTCATCTAATACCAACTATAACACCCAAACACCTCTAGACTGGAGCAAGTATATTACTTGTTACACTGGCATGGTTAGAAGAAAATAAATCTCAAAGGAATTATTAGTTTAGAATTCTTGAAGAAACCATATTCAAAGATTAAACTCAAATTACATTGTAAAAGGTTAAAAAATAAAATACATAATAATAACTAAAAATCGAATCCCTAAAAACTCAATAAATAATCTCCTATTCATAACCTATTGAAGGTAAAAAAATGAAATGGGTGAGATCAAATGATCACTAATGTTTACCAATAGTAGAAGCATGAATTCAATAATAATCGAATCATAAAAAATTTGACTTAATCAATATGGCATGGTGAATAAATTGAAAACATGCGCCATTAATAAACTAATAATGAAACTGCATCCAATGATTTTTTTCATAGTGAACACCTTATGGATAGTGATAATTGAAAATGAATAAAGAGATATGCTTATTAATTTTACATCATGTATCTGGCACATGATAACACAATACCATAGAAATGGATTACTTTTCTGCATAGAAACCCTTCTGATTTTTTTAAACAAACTCGAAGGTTTTGTCACCAACTGATTTGTCTCATGAGACATGTCGATGCGTCCAGGTGCTACAACAGGTCCCACACCCTGCTGCAAGTCCAAAAAAATCTTTATACATATATTTAATACAAGTAAAATATTCCCTCTCAATATATTTATATATTACAGAATAAGGATTCATTAATATTCCCATAGTTAAAATAACTTTCCTAATTAACATTGTATGTAAAAAGGGTATACGGCTTAAGAAAACAATCACATCCATGAAACCAGAATATGGATATATAATATGTTTAAATTTTTAAATGAGAAATTATCTCAAATAGCTAGTATGTACACCACATAAGAATTATTAGGTGCACAATACAAAGTAAGTCACAATGAAATGGAAAATTGAAACATAGACCATTACCACATTCTTATCAATTGTTTCGTGTGACTAAGAGTTAATAATTATAAAATGAATAGTTTAATACCAAGACCATAAATAGAATCATGATATTATATATCAAATGGCGGTACACATATATCACATGCAAGAAATAAGTGGCGAACAATGGAAATCTCACAGAATTAAAAGTGAGATAAAGAAACCCCTTACCTTATGCTCGAGTGGGTTCTTCATTTGTTTTAATGACATGAATAATAAAAATTAGATTCAATAATTAACAATTCTAAAAACTCAAATACATAAAATTTATTTATTATAACCTTATTATGTTCATTCATGGCCCTTTTATTAGTGTAATAGGTTTAATTTTATTGTTTTTGAAGCACTTTATCCCTTGGTTTTCGTGATCCTTTTATTTGTATTCATGAGTGGAATTTCGTTTGATGTTTAGATAAACATACAGAATTGTTAATATATATTATTAATAAAATTTTAGATATATAAATGATCTTATATGATTTTGGGTTATATACCATGATGATGATTCATTAGTTAAAAGTTAATTACAAACGTATAGATTTACTTGGTGGTTTTGTTCATAATGAACTTGTTTTGTATTATTATTTTACATTCTATGTGTGTAAGGGTTATAGATGGCTCTGCACTCCCTCGTCCCTCTCTTCTTCTCGGCTCACTCTCCCTAGACTCTTCTGCACTAGGGTTTCTGGCCGAATCCTTCTCTTCTCCTAGGTTCTTCTTATAGTTCATCTCTTCGTCTTTCTCTTTCTCTTCCATGGCTTCTCCCAGGGTTCATCCTTCTTGTTTTGTTCACTGGTGGTCTGCTACCGGTCTTCCCTAGGCTCTGCCACTAATTTGGGATTTGGAGAGACGCTTAGGTTTTACCTTAGGGTGCCTCTACCACACACTGACCTTTCCTTCTATTACTCCTCTCCAGGTCAGATCTGGAGTGATGGATTAAAATAGGTTTTGATCTTGAGGTTTGGTGACTATGGTCCTGCTGGGTGTCTTCCCCATTTCCATTCTATTTTCTCTAATCTTGTCTTGATTTGGGTTTAATCCTTGGTTTCTTTTGAGTTTTATCCCAGTTTTCTTCTTACTTGGGTTCCCTCTAGGGTTTCATCCTCATTGTTCTTCTTTCTCTTTTGGTTGCTTTTTCTATTGTTATTTTGTTCGTGGGGTTTTTCGGTGACTCTTGTGGACCTGTTGGGTGATAGTCTGCATCGGAGTTCTAAATCTAAGTTTCGGCGAGGTCTTTGGCCGCCCACCCTGCTCTGGCTCTAGGACTCATCATCTCTCTTCGAGTCAGATTGGTGTGGTGGTATTCCGGGTTCTTTTGGAAGTGGGTTTTAGCGGTCTCTGGCATCTCAAGGCAGATTCATCTTCGCGGGCTCCGGTTGGGGGAGGATGATGGCTTCGGCAGTTCTACTCGTCAATCTGAGGGTTTCTATGGTTCGTGATTCTCTAAGTTCATCGGTGGCTATGCGTTGAGGTCTTCGGGCATCTCGCAAGTTTCTACATGGACCGTTCCCTACGAGGGAAATTCTAAATGGGGATGGAGGTTTCCAGTGGTATTTCAGAAGTCACTGGTGGGTTTTATGGATCTTTGCCGATGAATATGGTGCATCGGGTGTGCTTCTTATGAGACTCTGTGCTTATTTCTTCTGATGGCCTTCTACGATGGCGTGGAGACAAAGATGCGGATGGTTCCTTGACGACTCAGGCGGTGATATCTTTCTTTGGTTGTCCTCTTCGACGGGGTTGACGGTGTTGTTGATGGGCCTCTTGAAAGTGGTGGTTTGACGTGGTTGGTTTTCAGGGTTCACGGTCTATGTGCACTGGAAGGGTTAACTTGGCTTACGCGGTTCGATAATTTGGTCTGCAGGTTCCATGATACTGCTCTTGGTATGATGGTTTTTTGAAACATTAATTTCAAAAACATTAAACTGGCGCTTCTTTTGAGTTGGTTTTGTCTTCTTGTGATGGATAGGGGTTCGGGTTTTGTGGTGGGTTAGCTCATGGTTCCAGGTGGTTTTGGAATTTTATTGATTTTTTGAATTTTTAATGTGGTGTGAGTGGTTTGGATGTGTCATTTCGGTTTACTGGTGTCTCATGTTTGGTTCCCACTTACCCATAAAGTGGTTTTTTAAATAATACAAAAAAAATATTGTGTGGTGTAAGTATTATAGAACATTGAATAAGGTAAAACACATATATTATGATATTATTCAACCACTAAAAATATTTCATGACATGTGTTGAAGATATTAATATAAATTGACAACCCGTCATCCTTGAATGTGATAATTAACACATCTCGAACAGTGCTTTCATTTTTAGTATAAGAGGATTGGGAAAGAAAGATGATGATGCAATATTACATTAGAATAATAAAAAAACAGTCCATTTAAGGAACAATAATTATCATAGAATTTAGATGAGGGGATATTAGGAATGAAGTAGAATATAAAGCAACACAAAATAGATGAAAATTGAGAAATCTCTCATGAAAATTCGGCAACCTAACGACATCACATAAAATATCATAAAATAGTGTTATGAGAGAAAGGGGGTCTATAGTAACTATTACATAATATAGACATAATGTGTAATATTTAATGACATATCCAAACATTATACAATAGAAAATAAAAGAGAAAACATAAAATAAATGCATTAAGAAAAGAGAAGGGTGGTAAATTCCCTTACCTTGAAGTGTAATTCCCAAAACATGAAGGTTGGGACATTAGGAACTTGATAAAACCTTGGGAGAATTACAAGGGAGGTAAAACTACCATATATTGTAGGATTGTGGATTTGAAATGAATAATAATGAAGGAATGAGTTGGTATTAATAGTAAATACGAGGGAGTTTTTTATTAATTAATATGGACACCTCATTAGTGGTTTTTTCACAGCCACGGTCTTTCCCATGGTATTTGACCATGGTTTTATCCACTTGGGACACCTTATGTACATTTTTAATATAAAAACATCTAAAATCGTTTTATATGTAATTATTACATCAATATGATATCATTAAACTACCAATAACTCAAAACTGTATTTTGACTATTCATGAAAAATTCAAGTATTTTAGAAAAATCCCAAAAATTCACCCTAACCATTTATCGATGTGTAGAATTAAAAAATGAACTCCAATTTTAGAAAATAATTTTATAAATATGATTAATTTAATTTTTAAATAAAATCAATGTTAATTTGAAAAATAAAAATTTTAAAGGTATAATTAGTTTTATATCATGTTGAATAATAAATTAAGATCACATTATCATATTACCTTAAGAAAATAATATATTATAATTATTTAATATTAAAAAAAATTATATTACTATTTATAAAGTTATGTTACTGTTTATTAAAAAAATCACGTTTGTTCTATCAGACTCCAAATGACTTACTGGTCACAACTCTAAATGACCGTTTTTGAAAATTCAAAACATAGAAGTGGAAAATTTATGCTTAATGGCTAAGTTATGACTATCTCCTAAATAAACAAGTGTTTTTTTAAAGGTACACAGTTCTTTAGGAAATATATTCTATTACTATAATGTATTTAAACGAATCATACCATAAAATTTTTGGGGTGTTATATCATTCCATCCTTCGGAAATTTCTTCCGCAAAATTTTTTTTATAAATCAAGTAAAAAGATGTGGATGGTTCTTTTTCATAACATCCACAGGTTGCCACATTGCATCCTATATATTATGGTTTCTCCAAAGAACCATTACTATATGAGTTATCTGATTTCTCAATACATGCTCCACTGTGTGAAAAATCCCGATATGAACTTCTCTATATGAAAAATTAGGTTCCAGTTCTATTTCTTCATAAGTTAGTACATGAATTGGTTATGGCATGTTTTTCCTCAAAAATGACACATGGAACCCATCATGAACAATATAGAGACTTGGAGGGATTGCTAAATGGTAAGATACAGCTCCAATTCATTCAATAATTTTAAATGGTCTGATGTACCTGGGGATCATTTTCCCTTTTTTACCAAACTTTAAGACACCCTTCCATCGAGATACTTTCAAAAAGACATGATCTCCCACTTGGAATTCCAAATCCTTTGTCTTTTTGTCAGCATAACTCTTCTTCCTACTTTAGGCTAGATTAATATGGGCTTTAATAGTTTTCACCTTTGTTAGGGTCTCTTCAATGAGTTCTGGACCTATAAGTTTCCTCTCACCAACATCACCCCAACTAGTTGGAGTTCAACATATCTTTCTATATAATGCTTCATATGGATCCATTTGAATAATAAATTGGAAACTATAATTTTAGGAAAATTACATGAAAGGAATGTATTTCTCTCGCATACCTTGAAATTCAAGAGAGCATGATTTCAGCATGTCTTCCATAGTTTGAATAGTCTTTTTAGTTTGTCCATCAGTTTGGGGGTGATAAGCAGTACTCATACGAAGCTCTGTATTCAATGCCTTTTGGGTACTTCTCCATAATTTTGATGTAAATCGTGGATCTTCGTCAGACACTGTCTATAGAGGTGCTCAATGAAGTCTTATAATTTCATTAATATAATGTCTTTCCAGGTGCTCAAGTGCTAAATCCTCTCTTATAACAAGGAAATGTTCTGTTTTGTGAGATGATCAACAATTAAACATGTGGATTCATTCCTTATATGTGTCCTCGGTAGTCCAGTAACAAATTCCATTGAAATTTCATCCCTCTTCCACATAGTAATAGGTATAGGTTTCATCACCCCTCTAGGATGTTGTCACTCTTCCTTCACTTGTTGACAAACTAGGCACCTTGACACATAGTCAACAATTTCCCACTTCATATTATCCCACCAAAAATGATCCTTTATATCTTTATACATATTTGTGATACTAGGTTGTATTGAGAAATCTGAGCTATGATCATCATATAATAGTTCCCTATTTAGCTCAGGTACCAATGGAACGCATAATCTCTTCCCAAATTTCAGAACTCATTCCTCAAACATGAAGTCTTTCCTTCTCCCATTCATAACTGCATTAATTTTCTTGTGTAGATTTTCATCAACAGATTGAGTGATATTTATCTTATCTAGTAATGATTCTTAAGAAATCATTTGAAATAGGAACGATTTTTTCACTTGCTTAACAATTCCCATATCCATCTTTAGTAGATCCTTGAATATAAGATCTCTCTCAATCCTCATTCAAGTCAGAACTCTATGACATTTCCTATTTAATGTATCTTCCACCTTATTTGCCTTTATTGGGTGGTTTTGTATTGAAAAATCATAATCTTTGAGTAACTCGAGCCATATTATTTACCTAATGTTGAGTTATTTTTTTGTGAGAATGTATTCAAACTCTTGTAATATGAGTATATCTCACATTTTTTAATGTAAAGATAATGGCTAAACATTTTTAGATAAAAGATTATAGATAATAACTCAAGATCATGAGTTGGATAATTTTTCTCATGAGTCTTCAACTATAATTATGCAAAATCAATAACTCTATCATTTTTCATAAGGACACAACTTGGCCCATTCTTTGGTACATCAATGTATATTAAAAATACATCACTTCCATATGAAAGAGTCAAAATTAGAGCATTGAACAATATTATTTTCAATTATTCATATAAATCTATACATTCCTTCTTCCCCACAAACATAAATCCTTTACATGTGCGCTTTTTTAGTGGTTTATCCAGTCAGGAAAAATTCTGAATGAATCGCCGACAGTAACCTATTAAGCCAATAAAACTGCGTACCTCAATTATGTTCATTGGATTGGGACATTGTTGGATTTCCTTTGTCTTCATAGGATCAACTATGATTCCATCCTTAGAGGCAATATGTCCTAGAAAAGAAAATGATTCAATACATAATTCAAACGTGTTAAACTTCCCATATTATTCATTTCTTTTAAGTGTTTTTAGAATATTCTGCAAGTGATTCACATTTTCTTCATAGGTTTTTGAGTATACTGGGATATCATCGATGAATACCACAACAAACTTATAAATATATTCCTTGAAAATTCTATTCATTACATCCAAAAAAACATAGGGTGCATTAGTTAGTCCAAAAGGCATCACTCTAAACTCTTAATGTGCATACCTTGTTCGAAATGTTGTCTTAGGAATATCCGTCCTCTTCACATGTAGCTGATGATATCCAGATTGAAGGTCAATATTCAAAAATTATTTTCATCAATGAATTTCATCAAATAAATCATAAATTACTCGTAAAGGATTATTATTATTTATTTTAATATAATTTATTTCCCAGTAATCAATGCATAACCTACTGGATCTATCTTTCTTATTCATAAACAGGAATGAGGCTCCCCATAGAGAAACAATAGGTCGAATAAATCCTTTTTCACTCAAATCCTCTAGTTTTTTCTTTAGCTCTGATAATTGCATAGTGGTTGTTCTATATGGGGTCTTTGATATAGGTCTTGCACCATGAATTAAGTCAACAGAGAACTCAACTTATTGCTCTAGAGGATGTCCAGGTAAATCCTCTGGAAATAAATCAATGCATTCTTCCACTATATATACAATTTCAATTTGAATATTTCTTCCCTCTCCCATAGAAAATGGGTTCTAATCCTCTCTAATAATTTCATTCAATAGAGATAACGAAGGTGGATCTATATATGAATCGATTTTCAGGGTTTCTGCTCTAAATTTTTTTGATTATACACCATTTTTAAACATTGAAACTTTCTTCTTCTTATAATAAATCTTCACATCTTCATTTGACATCCAATTCATATTGTGATTTATATCAAACTCATTCATTGGTACGATGATAAGTTTATGAACTAAATCATGTTTATGTGTCATGAGGGGGACTAGTCGACATTCCTTTGTTACAATGATACATCCCCTAGGAGTTTTGACTAGAAACTCCTTTATTTAATAAAATTTGACATGTATAATTTTTGTGGAAAAACTGGGAAGTTATTGATGAATAGGATGATACAAAATAAAATAAAGTGTTGGATAATTTTGAGGAAACATTTAATATACCTTCCACCACATCATTAGGTACTTCAACCACCGTAGTTTTAATCGCATAAGCATTCCCTTACACTCGTGGCTTTTTCTAAGGAAAGGTTCCTTTTCTCTTAGGACAATCATTTTCATAGTGTCCCATATCTCTACAATGGTAGCATTTAATATAATAAAAAATTTTCTTCCTCATGCATTCATTACATCTATGACCATTTTTTCCACACTTATAGAAGACCCCCATGCCTTTCAAGCATTTCCTGAGATGATTTTTTCCACAGTTCTCACATAAATGAAATTTCTTTCTTCCCTTGTTATTTTTTTATGATTCACCTTTTCTATGGTTATCATAGTACCACTTCTTATCTCGGTTTCCCTTGATCAAACTTGTTATATCAAATTCATTCTCTTTTTGATGGAACTATATAAAGTTTCATCATATGATGAAAATGTTTGAGAAGCCAGTTCCCTTCGAAAACATGGCTTAAAACAATCAAAGAAATGATCAATCAAGTATTATGAGTCCCCTACATAATTTATAGAATACCTATCTAGTATTTTGAAGGTAGAATCATACTCAACAACATTGTCTTATTCCCTTTTTTTAAGCTAAATAATTTCCTCTTCATTTCGGTTGATTGCTCACGAGGGAAATATTTTTCAAAGAATATTTCCTTAAATGTCCTCCATTCCATTTATTCTATTTATTCATACTTAGTGGTATTCTGGATCAAGGACCACCATTGATTAGCATCACCTATGAGATAATATAGAGTCACCACTCCCTTTTCATTTTCATTTCATCTTAATTCTTTGAATATCATTTCAAGGGACTTGATCCACTGCTCAGCAACCACTAGATTATTATTCCCACTGAAATATGGGTGCTTCGTCTACATGAAATGATCCAACATAGTTTTTTCATGGTTATTCATCACAACATTAGTAATTTTTTCCAATATGGTCATGATCTGATCTTCTCCAACATTTATTGTGTTGAATTTCTCAGTGGGGAGATCCCTAAATTTTCCATGAGTGTTGATTCCCCTTATTCCATTAGGTTTAATTTATAAATATTTGAATACTCTAGATTAGGTTATGAATCTCAAATAGAAAATCACTTAACATAGACTGAAATTCTATGCATAAATAATCTCATAAACATGGTTTCTATGAGAAACAAATTAACATTAAAATCTTTAATAATGGCTTGGAAATAAATTGTGAATTATCCTTAGTATATACCACGGGAGTTTCAATACCAAGAGTGCCGCAAGACCCACTATCAGGTACTAGGATACCTTTGGTCAAGCATGAAACTCCTTGTTGGATTTTTCACTCCTGTGTACATCTGTGTCAGAGCCACCTCTATATGTTTTTATCCAGAAAGGGATATATTATATAGAAAGATCCACATAATATATTCCTTACCAAAATTCTAGGACATTATTGTATGTTTTTTATCAAATACTACCTTAGGTATTTGTTACCTAATCAACATTTTACAATCTAGTTTTCAAGTTTTCTACTAAAATTCCTCTGATACCATATGATACACTCCAACACCTCTAGACAGAAGTCGTTGCATTACTTGTTACATATTCATTGTTATAAAGAAAGTAATATCAATGGAATGGTCGGTTTAAAAGTCTTTATGAAACCATATACATATATTAAATTCAATTTACATTGTAAAATTAAAAAAAATACAATACATAACAAAAACTAAAAACTGCATCCACAGAAACTCAATAATTGATATCCTCTTCATAACATTTTCAAGGTAAACAAATCAAAGGGATGAGCTCAAATGCTCAGTAAGGGTTATGAATAGTGGAATCAAGAATTCAATAATAAGTGAATCATAAAAAAAAGTTATATAATCAATATGTCGTGGTGAATAAATGGAAAAAACAAGTGATTAGTACATTGAGAATGAAACTGCATCCGTATATTTTGACATTGTGCAAACCTCATGGATATTAATAAATTAAAATGAATAAAGAAATATTCTTATTAATTTTACATCATGTATCTGGCACATTATACCACAATACCATCGAAATGGTTTAACTTTTTGGGTAGAAACCCGTCTTATTTTTTAACACAAACTCAAAGGGTTTGTCGCCAACTGATTTGTCTCACGAGACATGTCGATGCATAGAGGGGATATAGTGGGCCCCATCCTCCATTACAAGTCCAAATAATTAATTATTCATAGATTTAAAACAAGTACAATATGCCTTCTCAATATTGGTATAGAGTAGAGAATATGGATTCATCAAATATTTCGATAGTCAAAATAACATTCCAAATTAACACTGTATGTAAAAAGGGTATACGACTTTAGAAAATAATAATATCCATGAAACCAGAATGTGGATATATAATATATTTACAATTTTATATGATAAAGGATCTAAAAATTCTAGTATGTACACCACATAAGAGTTATGATGTGCAGAATAAAAGGTAACTCACAACAAAATGGAAAATTGACCCAAATCTGATAACCACATTGTAATCAATCATTTCATGTGACCAAGAATTAATAATTATCAAATGAATCATTTAATACCATGACCATAAAGAGAATCATGATATTATATGTCAACTGGTTGTACACATACATCACATGTAAGAAATAAGTGGTGAATAATCGAAATCTCATATAATTAAAAGGGAGATCAGAAACCACTTACCTTATGCTCGAGTGTGTTCTTATTTGGTTTTGATGACCTAAATAATAAAATTTGGCTTCACTAATTACTAATTAAATAATAATAAATACATTTAATTGATTTATTATATCTTTATTAGGTTCATTCATGCCCATTTTTATGGGTTTAAGAGGTTCAATTTCATTGTTTTGGAAGCATTTTCTCCCTCGGTTTCCATGATCCGTTTATTTGTATTCATGAATGGAAGTTCATTTGATGTATGTTTAAACATACAAAATTTTTAATATATATTATTAATGACATTATAGATATATAAATGATCTTTTATTATTTGGTTTTCTATACCATGATGATGATTCATTAGTTAAAATTTAATTACAAACATTTGGATTAACTAGGCAGTTTTGTTCATAATGAACTAGTTTTGTATTATTATTTTGTATTGTGTGTGTTTAAGTATTATATAACATTAAATAAGTTGAAATAAATATATTATGATATGTTTCAAACAATAAAAAGGTTTCTTGACATATCTTGAAAATATTAATATAAATTGAGAACCTGTCATCCTTGAATGTGATAAATTAACACATCTCTGGCAGTGCTTTCATTTTTAGTATAAGAGAAGGGGGAAAGAAAGATTATGAGGAAATATTACATTATCATAATAAAATTAATTTAAATGTAAGGTATTTGTATTATCATTTCATTTGGATGATGGTATATGAGGAAATATGTATAATATAAAGGAACACAAAATAGAATAAAATTGAGAAATCTCTAACGAACATTCGGCAGCCTAACGATGTCACATAAAATTTCATAAAATAGTTCTATGAGATAAATGGGGTCTCTCAATGCACTTGAATAATATGGAAATAAAATCAAATACATATTTTTATATACCAACATTATACAATGGACAATAAAATTAAAAACATTAAATTAAAGCTTTAAGAAAATAGAAGGGTGGTAGATTCCCTTACCTTGAAGAGTAATTCCCGAAACATGAAGGTTAGGACTTTGGGGGATTGAGGAAACCTTGGGAGGATTACTAGGGATATAAAAAACCATATATTCTATAATTAGGGATTTGTAATAAAGGAACAAGAATGTATGAGTTGGTATTTATAGTAAATAAGAGGGAGTTTTTTATTAACTAAAAGGGACACCTCATTAGTGGTTTTTTGAAGAACCATGGGTTTTCCCATGGTATTTTACCATGTTTTTAGACACATAGGACACCTAATGTCATATTTTATTGTATAAAATTAAACCAGGCTTTTATATTTAATTATTACATCAAAATGATGTCATATAACTACCAAAAATTCATAACTATATTTTTACTACTCATGAGAAATTCAAGTATTTTAGAAAAATCCAAATAAAACAATCTCTGTAACCATTTTTCGATGTGATAAATTCAAAAATAAACTCAATTTTTAAAAAATAATTTTCTAAAAATTAAAAATTTAATTATTAAATAAAATAATAATTAATTCAAAAAATAACAATTTTAAAGGTATAATTAGTTTTATATCACATTAAAAAATTAATTAAGTTCTCATTATCTTATTACCTTATGAAAATAAAATATTATCATTATTTACTATTAATAAGGGTCATATTAATATTCATATTACTATTCATAAGGGTATTTTACAATTCATCGAAAAATCAAGTTGTTTCTATTAGACTCCAACTGACTTACTGGTCACAACTCTAGATGATCGTTTTTCGTAATTCAAAACATTAAAGTAGAAAATTTATGTTTAATGGCTAGGTTATGACTATCTCTTAAAAAACCAAGTGTTGTTTCAATGTTAAATAGTGATTTATGAAAACATTTCTATGAATATAATGTCTTTAAGAGAATAATACCATAAAATATTTGGGGTGTTATATAAAAATTAAATGTCACCATCAAAATTCATTCACATTGATAAAAACTAATAATTTAATTTCTTCCTCAATAACCTAGGTTCCAATGTAGATTTATTTAATTTTAAATTCTTGTATAGATCATTAACTAGGTGAGTAGTCTTGATATATATCACATTATATGAAAAGGTCATGATTTCAAATAGTTGTTATGGTTTTTATCTACTGGTTCATTATTTTTTTAAATACAATTGATGGATATGGTATGTACCTTCTTAGGAATGAAAAATGTAAGACTTAGTGATCTTGAGGGAGGTTCAGTGGAACCACCATGTGATAATATACCATCCCAACTTGTTCAATAATCTCAAAGTGTTCAATATACCTTTGGCTCATAATTCCCTTTATTCTCGATCACATAAAATTATTCCATAAAACAATTTCTAGAAATAACATCTCACCAACATAAAATTACATAGTTTATAGAAAATTGTTAGCATAAAAGTTTTGTTGAAAATTAGATGACTTGATGTGTTGGTAAATGGATATGAAATTATCTACAGTTTTCTTAGAATAATTAGGTTAGAATATTTGTCATTATCTAGATTCATCCAAGAATATTAAATTTGAAAAAAAAATCATATATAGATTCATAAGGAGTCATCTAAATTCTTATTTGAAATCTATTATTGTAAGAAAAAACATCTAGAGGAATTTGTTTGTCCCACCCATATTTGAGATCCATACAACATAATCTTAGTATATCCTCTAGGATTTTAATAGTTCTCTCAAACTAACCAACTCATTCAGGATGATAAGAAGTATTGAAACTCAACTATATATCCATATCTTAGTTAACAATTTTACAAAACATCATGGTAATCCTTGGATACCTATCAGATAAAAAATACTATGGAACTCCATCCAACATTTTCACTTTTGGAAATTATATTTTTCTAATTTATTCAAGGGATAAATATTCATATATTGAAATATTGTACAATGACATTGTTAGGTGATCCAATATAACCCAAAGAGAATTATGGAAATTTGTTGTTTTCTGATATTGATGAAGAAATATAGGGTTATGTTTTACCATTTTAATTTAGTTATGATGAATTTTAGTAACAAACCCTTTGATGTATGTCTCTAAGCCATTTCTAGATGGCATAAAAAGCACAGATATACATATTCGGCAACATCTATAACACCCTAAATTATTATGAATTAATTTCTTCCAAATAAATGAAATTTCATTGATGGGTTTAGTTATACACAACACATATTCAATATTTCATTACTCAAAACTATGGCTATCTTTCAAAACATGAAATACTCATTTAGCATGTGTGAAAAATGGTACTGAGTTATAACACAATCATGATATATGATTCCAATGTGACCATTATAACCAATATGTAAGGATTAGAAAAAAAAATTATAATAAATAATTTGAAAATATTAATTTTAATTCTTTTATATAAGGTTATAATATTGGAAATAAAAAGCATAATTTTTAGTAAAGACATTATATGTTTGAAATTACTATTTTATCAAAGGAAAAAATTTTATTTCCTTTTTTAAAAATAATAAAATTATTTGTTGTAAATTATATAAAATTAATTTGATAGAATAAACATAATTTTTTTAATTAATGTTTAAATAATTATCTTAAGGAAAAAATTTAGGATTTCCCAGAAAAGTTTCATTTTTAAATAAATAGTGAAAAATGTTGAGTTTAAATTGAAAAATTCCCTTTCATTTCAATAATTTATAAAGTTAAATTATATTTTTATTATATTTTTAATTTTAATTATTTCTTTTTTATATCAATAACTCCATTTTAGGTTATTAGAATAAATTTAATAATGAAATCTAATATAAAAACATTAAAAAAGCTTATCATTTTCTTATCAAAAATACGTATTCTCGTCACATATTCTAGAATAATTTAAAATAAATTTTTAATACTTTTATGTTTATAAGATGGAAAATGGGTTAAATATGTGACATAATCATATATTATAATTTCTAATAAGGTCTATTTTTTTACCAAATTTAATAGTGAATTCAGTAAAAATTAATAACCATGGTTAAGGTAAAAATTAGTTTATCGAGGGTTAAAATAAAAAGAGAAGGGTTAAGTTAACCATTAAAATATTTAAAAACCATTATATAGAAATATTTTGACAGTTGAACCTCCTTGAATCTATAATGGAATATTTTTTACCCTTCTTACATATTAAAAACATGGTCCAAATTTTCATGTTCAAAAACATTCAAGTTAGCCACTCACCCCAATTATAAAAGGCCGCCACATATCATCCCTTCCTCAAACCATAAGAAAACAATGTTTTGGATAATACCTACCAAAATAAATTAAAAAAATTACCTACCATAATTTTAGAAGAATTATATTTTTAATAAATCTATCAATGAAATGATTTTAGTGAAAACTTAAGGAGGATACCTCAAGAATATGTAACAGTGATCATTGAATGTTTTTGTTATATTTCATCACCAAACACCTTAAATTATTTTTATATAATTATTATATAATAACATAAAAACATACATATACTTATATGTTTATATTTCAATATTTTTAACTACATCCAGACATAGTTCCTTAAAATGGGTTTGAAAATCATCATTCATGTGTAAGGAGAAATACCACATCGTGAACTAATGTTGTTCATTTTTAAAATTAAAACTCTATTGTTTTAGAATAATATTGGAAGTACTATTAATATTTTATATTTTTATATTAATGATATAATAATTTTTTTCGTTATTATATCTCTCATACCTTAATTTTTTTCATTTTGTGTAAATACGATAATGACATTCGGGTGTATAGAGAACTTCCACCTTACAAAGAAATTTGATTCATTCACTCATTACATGGAATGAATTATTGATGTTTTTAATAAAAATATGTGATATATATTATATAAAATTTTTTCTATAATTATAATATAACATTTAATTTTTCTTTCTTTCAAACCCAAAAAAATGAAAAACCACATTGATGCATACATAAGTCATATCATCTCCAAGAATGGTGCATTTCATTTCCTATCAATAGATTTTATGGATTACTAAAAATAAATATGTCATGAATATATAGGATATTTATATCATATTTTAAATTATTTATATTATTAAATCATTATCTATATAAGAGTACTAAGAATAAAAACTCAAAACATGTACAAAAAATAAAGAGGGTATTACCAAAACATAAATATTACATAGAATTGAAAATAAATAAGAAATATAAAGTCATAAAGATTATTATATGGTATTATATATGTATATATATATATGGTTCTATTATATATGTAAAATAAACATATATCTATTATACATGATTTTTGAATGCGTATGACAGAATCCAAGACTTAAGGTAAGGGGGTTTCTAGTATCGCTTATATTTCCAAGAGACTTAGTTCATATTCACCACTGATTTCCTATATGGGATTTTTATAATTTTATATGGAATGATATATCATGATTTTAACTAATTTAATGGTAGTTAATATTTCTATTAATGTTATTATTTTCATGGGATTGTGTTTAAAAAGTTACTTAACTAGTAATTTTTTTGTCTCAATATTCCTTTTTTGAGACGTACATCATATTATGAACTGATATTCCTTCACATGGTGTATATAAATCCCCATAATAATAGAATAAAATGAATTCATTAGTCCTCAATATATTTTAATTTTCATTTTATCTTCTTTTTTCATGGGTTTTACGATTCAAGTTTAACAAAGTGGTAATGATTTTAAGTTACAATCTCATCGTTTGTCTGGATTCTTTATGACGAAGTCTCCAATATTAATATACCATGATCTAAATCTCAAAAATACTCTTTAAATTAATTATCCAGGAATTATTCTTGATATATTCATGTAATATTACCATTATAACACTCTTTTTTATTAAAAACATTAAGAAAATGTTTTTATAAAAGTCATACATTATTTATTTCATTGTTCAGAAAAAAGTATTCATTCAAAAACATATCTTCTAAAAATGTTTTCATAACTCTTTTATTACTAAAATATGATTGTCTTATTTATTTTTAACATATTTTGACTTCAAAAAAATTAAAATGAATATACATGTCATTTTCAAAAATAACATCCATTTGGAATTTACTGAAAATGGGAGATGAATATTAATTTTTTTGTGAACAACCCTAATGAAATTTTTTAACTTCAGGAACAATAATTACTTTAAATAATAATTTATATGTTTGAAAAATAATTTTCAAAGAACACATTTTTAAAAATGTTTTATTTTTAAAAAATTAATTTTTAAAATTGGATAGATTATTTTCCTAAAAATTTTGTTAAATGATATTTCAAAATTATTTTCCTTCTAAGATGAAATATGTTGGTGTTACATGTGACTTAATGAAGATATAATACAATTATACCAATCATATTATTTCTATGAATGGTTTATGTTTGTATTTCATGAGGTTTATGAAAATATCTTCTCTTTCATGGGTTATACCATGAGTAAATTCTCAGGAAACCTGCTGTTTTTCATGGGTTATTCTATGATGAAATGATTATGAAACATTTCTCTTATCAATATGTTATGATTTGATTAAATGTTTAGGATACCAGTTTAATCTCAGGGGTTTCTATTTAATTAACCTAATTGTCTTGTTTCACACTTACATATGGTTTTAATTTTGGTAATGGTGGGACCTATATATCCCTCTAATACCTTAGATAAAGATCCATATATATCCTGAGATAGACATGGATGGATTAGGGTGTGATCCCATTATGGTAATACAAGTATAGAATAGGGAATGAATATTAATTAGTAATACATAGCTAAAATGATGGGTGAAATCAGTATATTAAAGTACTTTAACTTATATTATGGCCTTAGAAGTAAGCCTTTACCAATATGGAAATGATTTCATATTCTGATGTGTATTACCCAAAATTTCAAGCCTTATTCCAATGTTATTCTCTAGTGGATCATGTTATTTTATTATATTATGATTTTGGCCTTATGAACTACCAATCATTATTCCTTGACTAATTTATATGATCTTTTTATATATAGGATATGGTTTTCATATGTTATTTTCTTCTTCTCATATGAATATGTTCATATTTTTCTTACATATCTTCATTTTTTACCCTTAATAAGCATCATAGAACACCATTTATTATTTTTTTCTTTCAGTAGGTTATGAAGATATAGTTTACGTATGATATATCTATGAATGGTAATTTTTGTAAGGAACAAATTTGGGGTGACATAGCTCACTTATGGACTGGTGTTTATCTATCAACGTTTTCAATGAAAAGAAAACTATTATAGTCCCCGGTCATGTGTTTATGTAATTTAATAAATATTGATAATTAATGATGTGATATCAATTCATGTTAATAATATAAGGTATAGTTATTATCATTTTATAGGTTTAGTTATCTTTGAGAACCTAATATAATAAATCATAAGTGAGATCCCTAAGGACATGTCTTAGAATAACCATAAGGATGAGTTAAAGTATAGAAAAATACAATATAATTTAGTAAAGGATTCAGTGAGTCATTTCAAAGAAATTACAACAATTTTTCGATACTAAAATTAGATGTGGCTTTGTAAAAAATATAAATAGGGGTTAAAACCCTGAAAACACCATATTTAACAAGACTCAATCATAAACATCTGTATAAAAATGGGATTTTATGCACACCTTTTTTGACACTAATAAGGGATATGATTTTGAAAGTTGCAAAAAAATTACAAACCAACATAAAGGATTTAAATATAACTGGACTATAAATAACCTAAGATAAAACTATGATATCATATAATAAATATACAAGTGTCATGATTTAGAGAGTCTATAATTGGTTATCAAGATTATTTAGTTCCCACTACAATTATAATCTCTTCCTTTATGCTTTTTGGTTTTAGTTAGTGGATGGAAATAGAAGGAACCACATTAATTTTTAGTGCGATATAAAATGAAATGATTTTCCTCCTGATAATCCAAACTTTATGGGGGTAGGATGAAAAATATCATTTCTATGATCATGTAACTTTTTGAAACAATTAATCATGATGAACTTCCAAATGATAAATGTAAGGGAAAACATTTTTTGAGTCCATCAGGAGGACACATCTAAGTTATTTTTGTCAAATTATAGATCCACGAGTTTCCAAACAATGGATCAGTAAATAATAAAAGATATTTTCCATTATCCAAAGTTTCAAACATGAAAAATTCATTTTTATTATCTACTTTTTGGAAGCGTAATTAGATCAATATTGTAATATTATCAATAAAATGGGGAAACATTGTGATATTGGATCCAAGTTTTGGTAGGAGTTCAGGATAATACTATTCGATATGTTCTTTCATCATTCTCTTCATATAAATATAGAGGTTTGTTTCCTTGAGTTAAAGAAAAATTTTAATGAACCTGTTGGTACATACAAGGATAATGTTATAGGAAATATGATATATGCTTTAGGTATAGTCATATAACCTGAATGTAAGGTTGAAAGATTCATCAGTGTCTTAGAAAAAATGTATCTGAAGGGTGTTATCCAAAAGAGTCTTCAGTAGAAATGAATATATCATCATCATTTAACCTCATATTTGTGAATTTTTTAGAATAATGACCATTCAATGTACACTTGAAGCACTGAAGTGGGGTAGGATTTTTCTTTACAAATCTCTCTCTATTCAATTTGTTTGAAAATATCTTCCCATCATTTCGACAATCCATTTCGTGAAAACCACCCCTATAAATAGATAAAAATTCCTTTTTGATCAATTTGTGGGAAAAATATTAAGGTAAATTTTCTTATAAGGGATAATAAATATTATATTTTTCTAGGGGTGGTTTTCACGAAATGGATTGTCGAAATGATGGGAAGATATTTTCAAACAAATTGAATAGAGAGAGATTTGTAAAGAATAATCCTACCCCACTTCAGTGCTTCAAGTGTACATTGAATGGTCCTTATTCTTTAAAATTCCCAAATGTGAGGTTAAATGATGATGATATATGTCAACAAACTCTTAATCCAAAAGACAAAGGTAAATCTCATGCAATCAATGTTTCTGATGAGGTTTGTGATAACGATGTGGTGAAATGTACATTCACCATTCACACTATAACAAATCATGTCTAACTTATCTATAGATACACCTATTATGTTATATCTAAAAAATTTATTAACGGTATCAAGATGACACCCAAATGATTAGATATTAAATAAGTAGTGAATACCCCTAATTTTATAATGATCACATCTAAATTCTATGATGACTCTTCAGTATATGTTGGTGGGAATATGATTCATGAAAATCTTATTATTCTTCATCTGGTTGAATGTGATGTCATTTCGGAATGGATTGTATTTCTATAAAAAAATCCAACATCAATTTTTGATGAAGGGAAGTCATTTTTTATATTCCAAAAAAACCTTTGATCTCCTGTCAATGTGATGATAATTATGAGATTTTTATGGAGATCACATCCATTATTTTGGTCTGAATTCCAATTAATAAGTGGTTTTTATCTCATATGGTTATTGATAAACTCTACGTTACTGATATTCTTAATATAATAGAATTTGATTAGGTCCTTCCTGAATAATTTAATTTTCCTACACCAAAATTTGATGTTGATTTTTTAATATAATGCATAGCAAGTTCCGGTCTAATTTCAAATAATCCCTATAGAATGACCCAGAATATGTTACAGTAATTTAAGTATAAAATCTAATAAAACTTTGAGATGGGATTCCTTTAACCAAGTGCTTCCACTTATGGTGCACCAGTTCTCTTAATTAAAAATAAATATGGATTGATGTGAATTTATATTGATTATTGGGGGGTAACCAATATTATGATAAAGAACATGTATCTTATTTCTTGCTTTGATTACTTTATTCATTAAGTACCAGGAGCTTAATTAATTTCCAATATTGACCTTAATTATGGATACAATAAATTTAAGGTTAATAAAGAAGATACACTCAAGATGAAATTATTTACAATGTAAGTAAACAATTAATATATAGTAAGTCATGTAATTCCCCAAATATCCTAATGTATATAATGAATTGAGACTCTAGAGATTATGTAAAGACCTGTAAAATTCAAGGGAAATTTTTTCTTAATTTTCTTTGGAATTTTATAAGAGCGCGGTTTCTGACGGCACTTGATTCTGAGGCCTGGTGTGCCCGGAATCAATTTCCGAAGTTTGGCTCGGGTACGTTCAGTGAACGAACGAGCGGGAATTCCTAACTTTTGATCCGGTGCTCGGAATTGAAATCCGAGAACACCGATGAACTCGCAGCTCCGATATTCTCTTAAGGAGGCCTTTTCGGAAGTTGCGTTTATTGCGGGACGAAAGTTAATTTTTGTGAGAATTATAAAAAGTTTAATAAAAATGTGGAACACTTTTTATTTTATTTTTACGTTAGTTAACTTCTCCCAAAGGGAGTTAAAGGTGGGACCCACATCCACTTAACCTCCTTTGGGAGGATTAAGTGTGGTGGGGCCCACACGAAACCCAACTTTTCAACTTCTCTCAAAACTCCCTTTAACCCCTCTTTAATTGTTTTGACAACTTAGCTTATTAATCAGATTGAGTTGTTTAATCTTTTTCAAACCTTTGAAAATCAAAAAGGTTTGGTTGAGTTAATAAAATAAGCTCTTATCTTATTTTATTTGGTTAGATTTGTTTAGCCATCTTGAGAGGTTTGAGAGCTTTTCTTTCTTCTTCAAGCTTTGACGAAGAACGCTCAAGCTTTGACGAAGAACGCTCAAGCTCCGACGAAGAACGCTGCTCCTCTCTTCTTCGTCTTCCGTGTCAACGAAAGGGAACGCCGCTTCCTCCTCGGACTTTCTTCGTCGGCTTACGAAGATTCACCAACGATGTACCTCTTCGAACGTACCTCCTCGTCATCGGATTTGACGAACGTTTACTGTGACG
Organism: Viscum album; assembly: GCA_963277665.1. Taxonomy (NCBI): domain Eukaryota; kingdom Viridiplantae; phylum Streptophyta; class Magnoliopsida; order Santalales; family Viscaceae; genus Viscum; species Viscum album. The sequence continues at coordinate 877,958,696 of OY728129.1, read as the reverse complement.
CCCGACCTCCGCGACGTTGTCTTCCGCGGGTCGTTGACAATCTTCGAGCTTGAACCCAAGGTAGGGGTTGCTGTTATTTGTTTATTTATTTATTCTTGTTCGTGGTTCTAGCATGACTAATGTGAGGATATTGGATGTTTAAATATGTGTTATTGTTTAACGTGAGGGGGGCCGGACCACATGAACACGGCCGAACCCCCTCCTTTGTTCTTGATAATTTATCCTGCGGTTGAAACAAGATGCCGTGGTGCCGTCGCACCACGCGGATATCCGCATGATTATATTGCGCGGCGCCGTCGTGCCACGCCGTGGAAGGATCATCAAGAACGCGACGCCGTCGCGCCACGTCGAAGGGAATCAAAGGCGCAGTGGAGGGGCGCGGTGCTGTCACACCGTGCCGGATGACGAACACCGCGGCCGGTTCCGGGCCGCGGCGAGACGGGAAGACTGGCGGCACGCCGGGCCGCCGGCGTCAGAAACCGGAAGGGGGCCGGCTTTCCGGTCCCGTTGGAGAAAGACCGGCCGTCCAGGTGGCTGGCCAGAAGGTCAAAGACCGGGGGAATAAATTCCCCCGGCCAACTCTCAAAATCCCCTCCATTTATTGGGGGGGGGGGGGGCGGTTTAATTGAGGGGGGGCAAGCGGCCCCCCGGTTCTCCTCAAGCAGGCCCCCACGAGGGGGGGCCGGTTCTCCAAATGGCGTGGCTAAAAGCTGCGCCGCCTCTTGCTGGAAGTGGGGGCTTAGCCCCCCGCGCGTGACCCTAGCGGCGCCAGGCCGCGCCGCCGCCGGCCGGGCCGAGTCGGACCCGGGTCGGGTCGGCCCGAACCCGGACCCCCGGTTTTCGAGACGGATTCGGTCTTTTGGCCATAACTTGAGCCACGGACCTCTGTTTGACGAACCGTCTGCGGCAACGCGATCCTTGGATCGAGAAGGTTATTTTGGTATATTGCACTCAAAGTTTCGGAATACTTTGAGTTCGTTCGGGTTGGTTCGTTCACGAAACCAACCAGGCCTTCGGAGCGGAAACGCTCATATCTTGAGCTACGGACGTCCGATTGATGTGTCGTCAGCTTTGTTGTGTTCCTATTAGTGAGATGGATCTTTTGGCAACCCCGCCCGAGGTTTGGACGCAGGTAGAGTACGGTCGGGTTGGTTTTGCCTTAAAAAGGAACCGGGCCCCGGGGACGAAAATGCCAATAACTCTCAGACCGGGCGTCCGATCGACGCGTCGTCTGTTGCGTTGAGTTCCTGTTGACGATACTGAACTTTTGGATACATAAACTCTAGACTTTGTGATAGTTGATGTATCAGCCTCTCGGCTCATGGAGCGGATCCTCCTGTACGAGCTTGCTGTGTGCGGGAACCCTAGTGCTGGCTGCGACTGAGACTGCTACTACTGCTACTACTGCTACTGTGACTGCGACAACGACAGTACAGAGATCCTGTGTGGATTCGACGACGATGACTACAGCACTCAGCGATCCTATGTGGATCAGTGCTACAGGTCCTGTGTGGGCCCGATCCTGTGTGGGTCCGATCCTGTGTGGGTCTTTGCGCTCAGCGGTCCTGTGTGAACCAGCGCCTACAGGTCCTACGTGGGCCTGATCCTGTGTGGGTCTTTTACGGGGGTTAGTTACCTATCGATCCTTCATGGGTCCGACGACTTAGATGGATCAGAGATCATCTTTATCATCTTTTGAAGAAGTATACCTGTGTGAGCTGAATCCTGTTGCATTTCCTGTGTGGATTGTGTTGTGCTATCCTGTGTGGATTATGTTTTGCTTTCCTGTGTGGAATACGTTTACTTTCCTGTGTGGACTGAGTTGTACTTGGTCTCGGAGGTTGGAGCGTATTTTAAATTGATGACTTAGGTATATGTATGGGCATATACCTAAGTAGTGTCAGTTGTTACTTCGTGATTGTACCTTTCTTCGTGGTTTATCCTTTGTGGATTTGAGAGACCATCAGGGGTCTCGGGGTCCCTACTGAGTAGCTTATACTCACCCATGCACGGGCTTTGCCCGCACTACATTGTGTTGGTTGCAGACGACGGACAGCGTTGATCTTAGCTGAGGATTGCAGAGCAGGATGGTACCTGGAGGTGTACCACAGGGCGGGACGTGCTCGGAGCGAACGGCGGGACCCGTGGAGTAGTGGGCTATCTGTACCCACCCTTCAGGTGGGATTTCCAGTGGACAGCTCGGTGTAGCGGCTTTTACTTTTCAGTTGCTGTTTTCCCTTTCGAGTTGTACTTTACTTTCAGTTTGGGTTTGTATACTGGCCCATTTACTTTTCCGCACTTTCAGTTGTACTCTGATTTTGCTTAAAGTTTACTTTCCGCTTGCTTACTCTGTGGTGATTGTTTACTTTACAAAGGCAATTCCTTCCCTTTTTACCGGGATTTACACCTTGGTGCTAGTCGCCAACCCTTGGCCTATGGAAGGCGGGCTTGGGGTAGTCACGGCACGGACCCCGAGGGCAGGTCGTGACAAATTGGTATCAAAGGAGTTCGGTTCTACCGCGAACTCTGATCTTTTCTATGTGAAGCAATAATGTTTAGCGTAATGAGTGTGGTTATCAGTCCAGGGAGTCTAGTGTTTGTGCGGCGGCCGACGTATCCGTACACCAGGACCCTGACTTCTGATTCCCGACTTAATGCACGAAAACATTGATTGCGTGTGTGTTTCAAAGTTTTCTTTGTGATTACTTATATCAGCTCACCAGGTATACTGTTCTGACCGTGGCGCACCTCTTTCCTTTTCAGGATGGCCCCACGACGGCAGCCAGCTAGGGTTCCGAGAGTCGAGTGTGACGACAGCCCACCGAGCGACGAGGCCTCGGTGCAGGGCCCTTTTTCAGCAGTGGCACCGGCGGTAGCACTACCCGCCGAGCCCCCGATACTTCCAACACCAGCCGCTGACGATGCACGATTCCTCAGCGCACTTCATGTGTTTCAGCGCCTGCGACCACCTAGGTTTCGCGGGGAGACGGATCCCCAGGCAGCAGAGGACTGGCTGGAGGCTGTGGTACATGTTTTTAGGCTAGTGAGGACACCAGCAGACCTCATGGTGATCCTCGCCGCGAGCCTACTACACGCAGCAGCAGGACGATGGTGGAGCTTGATGCTCCAGGTGCACGATGAGGAATCTCTTCTATGGACGGACTTTGAGAGCCTCTTCCTCTCGGAGTTCGTCCCAGCCACCCTTCGTGCGGTGCGTATCCAGGAGCTTCTTCAGCTGCGGCAGGGCAGCATGACGGTCGCTCAGTACTCGGCGAGATTTACTGATCTCTCGCGCTACTCGACCGACATGGTACGGGACCCATTTTTCCGGGCCCGGACCTTCGATCAGGGTTTGAGACACGAGATCAGGGCATCGCTGATCTCCCTCAGCATACCGACTCAGACAGGAGTACTGGAGCGGTCCCTTCTGATCAAGAGCTTCCTTTATGAGTCTACACCAGCGCAGCGACCCACCGCAGGGCGGCACGTGGCAGAGTCATCTGCAGCTGGCAGTCGACGGATGACTCAGGGGTCCAGACAGACCAGACCTTCAGGCAGACGACCTCAGGGCACTGGCTCAGCAGTGCAGGGCACACAGCGCGGAGCCAGTCTTTCGAGTGGAAGACAGTGCTATGCATGCGGCGGGCAAGGCCACATGGCTCATGACTACCCGACCCGCCCTGTAGAGGAGCAGCAGACGATTGAGGAACCCCCTAGGCAGAGGAAGAGGTTCGACCGTGGCGGTCCGCGGGGAGGAGGCGGACGAGGCAGAGGAGCTGGTCGAGCAGCAGGTGGTGGGCGATGCTTTGAGGCTCTACCACCACCACCACCAGGAGGTCCACCCCAACCTCAGGGGAGAGCACAGCTTCAGGAAGCTGAAGCTTACGATCATGGAGCTCTGGAAGCGGGTGGACTAGTGCGGGACTAGCTCCAGGCATAGAGGCCTTTGCCCATAATGCCTCTAGCTTCGTAGTTTGTGTTGCTTTGTGACCTTGTTCTTTAAGTTGAAGTAATAAAAGACACTTGCCTTGGTGACTTTTGTTTTCTTGTCTTTTGTTTGTTTATACTAAGAGGTGCCGGTTAAAAACTGTTGACTTGACCCTCACTTGCGAGATTCATACTGGAGGAAACCCAGTGACCACACACTGATGCCGACAGTGTGACTCAACCCTTGGAGGTGAGAGTAACGGTTGGATCTCTTGGTAGCAGCGTCGAGGCCTTACGACGTCATCCATTCCATGAATTAACTAATCATGACGGGATTGACTGTTTTAGGAAAGGAACATGGTTCATCCAGGGGATGAGACCAGATTTCACTTTTCGGCAAAGGAGAAATCTTTGCAAGTAGTCTCTTTGCAGATATCCTTCGTGGATAGAGATGGAGCAGCCTTCCTCCAGTCTCTCATAGTCACCCCTCCTCTACTACAGCAGGTCAGAAAGGCACAGCATGAGGACGCTGACTGTGAGACACGGCGTGCATAGATATCCTCGGGAAAAACACCTGATGGTTTCTCCCTTGGAGCAGAGCACGACATCCTTTTCAAAGGATGTACCATGGTACCAGTCACTTTGTGAGAGGAGGTGCTGAGAGAGTTTCACACTTCTCCTTTGGCGGTACATCCTGGAGTGGAGAAGATGTACCAGGATCTCAGACGACAGCACTGGTGGCCGGGCATGAAGAAGGTTGTAGCAGAGTTCGTTTCTCGATGCCTCACCTGCCAATAGGTGAAGGCAGAGCATCAGGTACCAGCAGGCTTGGTACAACCCTTGGAGGTTCCGGAGTGGAAGTGGGATGGAATATCTATGGACTTCGTTACTGGACTTCCACGCACTTCCAGAGGTCACGACTCCATCTGATTGATTGTTGACAGACTCACCAAGTCGGCACACTTCTTACCCGTTAGAGAGCAGGGCTCAGTGGAGAGCTTGAGACGTCTCTACGTTCAGGAGATTGTGCGGCTCCACGGTGTTCCATCATCTATCATCTCCGATCGAGATGCTCGCTTCACTTCCCTGCTTTGGAAGGGGTTGCAAGAGGCGTTTGGGACGCAGCTACGTCTGAGCACAGCCTTTCACCCTCAGACGGATGGTCAGACGAAGAGGACCATTCAGACTCTCGAGGACATGCTCCGCGCATGTGTCCTCGACTTGGTCGCAGCTGGGAGGACCACCTACCGTTGGTGGAGTTTGCGTACAACAACAGCTACCACTCCACCATCGGGATGGCACCGTATGAGGCGTTGTACGGCTGACCTTGTAGATCTCCTTTGTGCTGGACAGACCCTGGGGAGTCAGCACTTGTGGGAACGGAGATGGTCCAGGCCACGACAGAGAAGGTCCAGGTCATCCAGGAGCGGATGAGGACATCACAGATCCGGCATAAGTCATACGATGACAGGAGGCGGAGGCCACTAGAGTTCGAGGATGGTGACCACGTCTTCTTGCGGGTCTCACCTCGACGTGGTATTCGGAGATTTGGACGAGGCGGCAAGTTATCTCCGCGCTTCATCGGACCTTTCCAGGTCCTCAGCAGGATTGGCGAGGTGTCTTATCGCATGGTTCTGCCACCTCAGTTGCACCGGGTGCACGACGTCTTCCACTTATCTCAGCTGAGGAGATACGTGCACGACCCGATGCACATCATTGACCATGGGGAGCTTAACGTTGATGATGGGGCGACTTTTACGGAGGTCCTGGTGGAGATAGAGGATCGACAGGAGCGGGACCTGCGTGGGTGATCGATTCCTCTTGTGCGCATCAGATGGCAGCACGGGAACCTCCAGGAGAGCACATGGGAGCGGGAGGCTCAGATGCGTGCTCAGTACCCTCATTTGTTCCCCTAGTTTTTTATGTATCTTTACGGGGACGTAAAGCCCTGAGGTGGGACTAATGTAAAGACCCGTAAAATTCAATGGAAATTTTTTCTTAATTTTCTTTGAAATTTTACAAGAGCGCGGTTTCTGACGGCACCTGATTTCGAGGCCCGGTGTGCCCGGAATCAATTTCCGAAGTTTGGCTCGGGTACGTTCAGTGAATGGACGAGCGGGAATTCCTAACTTTTGATCTGGTGCTCGGAATTGAAATCCGAGGACACCGATGAACTCGCAGCGCCGATATTCGCTTAAGGAGATCTTTTGGGAAGTTGCGTTTATTGCGGGATGAAAGTTAATTTTTGGGAGAATTATAAAAAGTTTAATAAAAATGTGGAACACTTTTTATTTTATTTTTATGTTAGTTAGATTCTCCCAAAGGGAGTTAAAGGTGGGACCCACATCCACTTAACCTCCCCTGGGAGGATTAAGTGTGGTGGGGCCCACACGAAACCCAACTTTTCAACTTCTCTCAAAACTCCCTTTAACCCCTCTTTAATTGTTTTGACAACTTAGCTTATTAATGAGATTGAGTTGTTTAAACTTTTTCAAACCTTTGAAATTCAAAATGGTTTGGTTGAGTTAATAAAATAAGCTCTTAGCTTATTTTATTTGGTTAGATTTGTTTAGCCATATTGAGAGGTTTGAGAGCTTTTCTTTCTTCTTCATGCTTTGAAGAAGAACGCTCAAGCTTTGACGAAGAACGCTCAAGCTCCAACGAAGAACGCCGCTCCTCTCTTATTCGTCTTCCGTGTCAACAAAATGAACGCCGCTTCCTCCTCGGACTTTCTTCGTCGGCTTACGAAGATTCACCAACGACGTACCTCTTCGGACGTACCTCCTCGTCATCGGATTTGACGAACGTTTACTGCGACGCCCGACCTCCGCGACGTTGTCTTCCGCGGGTCGTTGACAATCTTCGAGCTTGAACCCAAGGTAGGGGTTGTTGTTATTTGTTTATTTATTTATTCTTGTTCGTGGTTCTATCATGACTAACGTGAGGATATTGGATATTTAAATATGTGTTATTGTTTAACGTGAGGGGGGCCGGACCGCATGAACATGGCCGAACCCCCTCCTTTGTTCTTGATAATTTATCCTGCGGTTGAAACAAGATGGCGTGGTGCCGTCACACCATGCGGATATCTGCACGATTATATTGCGCGGCGCCGTCGCGCCGCGCCGTGGAAGGATCATCAAGAACGCGACGCCGTCGCGCCGCGTCGAAGGGAATCAAAGGCGCGGCGGAGGGGCGCGGTGCCGTCACACCGCGCCGGACGACGAACACTGCGGCCGGTTCCGGGCCGCGGCGAGACGGGAAGACCGGCGGCACGCCGGGCCGCCGGCATCGGAAACCGGAAGGGGACCGGCTTGCCGGTCCCGTTGGAGAAAGATCGGCCGGCCAGGTGGCTGGCCGGAAGGTCAAAGACCGGGGGAATAAATTCCCCCGGTCAACTCTCAAAATCCCCCCCATTTATTGGGGGGGCGGTTTAATTGAGGGGGGGCAAGCGGCCCCCCGGTTCTCCTCAAGAAGGCCCCCACGAGGGGGGCCGGTTCTCCAAATGGCACGGCTAAAAGCCGCGCCGCCTCTTGCTGGAAGCGGGGGCTTAGCCCCCCACGCGTGACCCTAGCGGCGCCAGGCCGCGCCGCTGCCGGCCGGGCCGCGCCGGTCCGTGCTGCCACGCCGGTCCGCCGCCGGCCGGGCCGGGTCGGCCCGGACCCGGACCCCCCGTTTTCGAGACAGATTCGGTCTTTTGGCCATAACATTAGCCACGGACCTCCGATTGACGAACCGTCTATGGCAACATGATCCTTGGATCGAGACGGTAATTTCGGTATATCGCACTCAAAGTTTCGGAATACTTTGAGTTCGGCCGGGTTGGTTCGTTCACGAAACCAACCGGGCCTTCGGAGCGGAAACGCTCATATCTTGAGCTACGGACGTCCGATTGACGTGCCGTCAGCTTTGTTGTGTTCCTCTTAGTGAGACAGATCTTTTGGCATACTCCGCCCGAGGTTTGGACGTAGGTGGAGTACGGTCGGGTTGGTTTTGCCTTAAAAACCAACCGGACCCCGGGGACGAAAATGCCAATAACTCTCAGACCGGGCGTCCGATCGACGCGCCGTCTGTTGAGTTGAGTTCCTTTTGACGATACGGAACTTTTGGATACATCAACTCTGGACTTTGTGACAGTTGATGTATCAGCCTCTCGGCTCGTGGAGCGGATCCTCCTGTACGAGCTTTCTGTGTGCGGGAACCCTAGTGCTGGCTGCGACTGTGACTGCTACTACTGCTACTACTGCTACTGTGACTGCGACGACGACAGTACAGAGATCCTGTGTGGATTCGACGACGACGACTACAGCACTCAGCGATCCTACGTGGATCAGTGCTACAGGTCCTGTGTGGGCCTGATTCTGTGTGGGTCTGATCCTGTGTGGGTCTTTGCGCTCAGCGGTCCTGTGTGAACCAGCGCCTACAGGTCCTACGTGGGCCTGATCCTATGTGGGTCTTTTGCGGGGGTTAGTTACCTATCGATCCTTCGTGGGTCCGACGACTTAGATGGATCAGAGATCATCTTTATCGTCTTTTGAAGAAGTATACCTGTGTGAGCTGAATCCTGTTGCATTTCCTCTGTGGATTGTGTTGTGCTATCCTGTGTGTATTACGTTTTGCTTTCCTATGTGGAATACGTTTACTTTCCTGTGTGGACTGAGTTTTACTTGGGCTCGGAGGTTGGAGCGTATTTGAAATTGATGACTTAGGTATATGTATGGGCATATACCTAAGCAGTTTCGGTTGTTACTTCGTGATTGTACCTTTCTTCGTGGTTTATCCTTTGTGGATTTGAGAGACCTTCAGGGGTCTCGGGGTCCCTACTGAGTAGCTTATACTCACCCCTGCACGGGCTTTGCCCGCACTACGTTGTGTTGGTTGCAGACGACGGACAGCGTTGATCTTAGCTGAGGCTTGCAGAGCAGGACGGTACCTGGAGGTGGACCACAGGGCGGGACGTGCTCGGAGCGGACGGTGGGACCCGTGGAGCAGTGGGCTATCTGTACCCACCCTTCAGGTGGGATTTCCAGTGGACAGCTCGGTGTAGCGGCTTTTACTTTTCAGTTGCTGTTTTCCCTTTCGAGTTGTACTTTACTTTCAGTTTGGGTTTGTATACTGGCCCATTTACTTTTCCGCACTTTCAGTTGTACTCTGCTTTTGCTTAGAGTTTACTTTCCGCTTCCTTACTCTGTGGTGATTGTTTACGTTACAAAGGCAATGCCTTCCCTTTTTACCGGGATTTACTCCTTGTGCTAGTTGCCAGCCCCTGGCCTATGGAAGACGGGCTTGGGGTAGTCATGGCACGGACCCCGAGGGCGGGTCGAGACAGATTACCTTGATTACTTTGTGGTAATATTTATAGATGATATTATTATTTAATCAAAGAGTAATTAATAATATGAAGACCACTTGATAATCATTATAATGATCCTTAAGTAAGGATAAACGCTATGAAAATTTTCAATTTGTTAATTTTTTTCTATAAAATGATTCAGTTTTGGTTCATATAATCTCATGATAGGGTATATCAATAGATCCATCAATAAAGGAGGAAATTGAGTGTTGGGCCAGAATAACCATTGTGATCGAGATCCTTAAAATTCGTTGTATAGATTCATATTATCAATGGTTTATGTAGAATTTCCCACAACAATATAATCCTACGACCAAGTTAACTTGAATGGAATTCATGTTCCCATAAATAGTTGAGTGTGAGGATAATTTCAATAAACTAAAAGAAGATTTTTAAGTACACATTTACAAACATTAACCTATAGTGGATATGATTTTTTAATCATTAGTGATTCAAACATGAAATTATGGGGATGATTTTCTTATGTAGAATGACATCGTTATAGCTTATTCTTCACAAATATTTAATATTTACGAGAAAAATTGACCAACTCATGATTTGTAGTTAGCTATGGTATTTTTTACGTTAATGAAAAGGAGGAATTTTATTTATGGATAAAAGAGTTATATATATATTGATCACAAAATTTTAGAGTATATAATCTCACATAAGGAGTTAAATATTCAACCATCTATCCATGTGAAGATTAAAATCGTGCATAAGGAAGATGTACAGAATGAAAAAAAGATATAAATCTTTCTATGTTTAACCTTGATCCTAATAGAATGATAACATTATGGAACTGTGTATCTATTTTGACTATTTTTAATTTGAATATGTTGATGTTATAGGATGATCATAGTTCTTTATTGTTTGTTAATATATGAATTATGAAGATTAATAGATATTTAAATTAATAATTATGGTTGGATTGAATGAATAGAGATATCATAGATATTGTATCTCAGTTCTTGATATGTCAATATGTTATGGCTGACAGAAAAATTGTATAGGTATGTTTCATCCATTACCCATACCATAATGAAAATAGGAGAACATCACCATGTATTTTTTTTAAATCACCCAAATATATAATGTGCATAATTATATATGGTTTATAGTAAATAACCTTACTAAATCATAACACATTATCTTTAGTAGAGAATACATAACCTTGTATCATATAGGTAGAAAATATGTTAATATAGTGTTAAGGTTGCATGGAGTACCACATTTCATTTTATCAAATCGGGATTTGAGGTTTACCAAAATTTCTTCAATAAGTCTTCATAAATATCAAGATAAAAAATTTATCTTTCAGTACTATATATCATCCCCCAATAGATGTTCAATTGGAACGAAAAACTCAAACCTTATTGGTTATATTGAGATCTTGATTTTTGGATTTCAAAGGTGGTTGTGATCAACACCTTCATCTATTTGAGTTTTCTTACAAACATTTACTTCACTAAAGAATCCAGATGGATCCTTTTTAATCCCTCTATAGAAGTAAATTTAGATATCTATCTTACTAAAATGTAGTTTGAGAAAGAAAACTATTGGAGGTCATGTTTAGTAGAAATTTTATGCTGACAATCGCCATCTTGACCTATAATTTGAAGTTAGTGACAATGTTTTTCTATGAATTTCTCTAATAAATACGGTTATGAGATTCTAGATGAAAGGAAAACTATAACCTGGGTATACATGTTCGTTTTTCATTCTTGATTGCATCAAAAATATTAGTCATCACTTGGTGCTTCCCCCAAACCTTTCTCAGGTCCATGATGTGTTCCATGTTTCTCATCTAAGGATGTACATACCTGAACCTTCACATTTAATAAACTTAGAGGACATACCGCTACAACATGATATTTCTTACAGCGAACCACTTATAGAGATTCTATATCATGAAGAGAATATTCTACGAAACAATACCACTCACATGGTCATTTATAATGGTGAAACCTAAAATTTTTTGAAGATAAATGAAAACTTGCGAATATTATAAGGATTAATTATCCTCAATTGTTATTTCGGAGTGATGAATTTAGGCATTTAAATTCATTTAATATGGGATATAATTTAACACATTGAGTTATTATAAATTAATTTTTTATTTGAATAAGTTAAATTTCAATAATGAATTATTTTAAATACAACACCAATAAAATCATTCATTACATGAAACATTGGGTTATCTTTCACTACATGAAACACATGGGTGGAATGTGTGCCATAACACAGAAAGTTTTTAAAAATCCATGATATATTATTCCAATGTGATGATTAAACCCTAGGTGTCATACATAGAAATTTAAATATTAATAAATGATTTTTTGATATTAATTTTAATGGATTTACATAATGGTATCATATTGATAATGATATATTTATTTTTTTGTAAATGAGTTGTATGGTTGAAAATAATATTTTTCAAATAAATTATTTTTATTTGTTTTATGAACAATAATAAAAAAACTTACAATTTTATAAAATAAATTATAATCATTTTTTAATTAATTATGTCAAAATTATTTTAGGTTAACGTTAGACGAATTTTCTAAAAAAATTCATTTTTTAAGGAATACTGAAATTATTGAGTTAAATTGAAAAATTATTTTCATTTATTTTATTTATAATGTAAAATTATATGTTAATATTTTTTAAAGTGTAATTAGTTAAATTATACATCTATTAATCAAATTTAGGGTTAATCGAATAAGTTTAATATTGAAATTTAATAAAAAAACAATGTAAGTATTTGATCATTTTCTCTTTTACAACTTTCTTTATCGTCACATATGTGGGATTCATTTTAAATTAATATTTTACACTTCTGTGATTATATTTTTGAAAAATGGATTATATATTTGGATTCATAATAAGTTAAAATTTATAATATGGGTAAATTAATATTTTAATAAAATGAAAAGTGAATGAAGTTAAAATTAATTACTATAGTTAACGTAAAAATTGGTTTTCCATAGGGTTAAAATAAAAAGATAAGGGTTAAATAAAACTATAGAAATTTAAATATAATTTTATAGACATATTTTTACCATTAAACCTATTAGGTTCTATGATTCATTTTGGACCATTTTGACATCCAAAAAACAAGGGTGGAATTCTCCATTTCAAAATTTATATGTTTTCCACTCACCCTAGTTATAAAAATCCACCGCTATAATCTCTTCCTCACACCGCCACACATATTTAAATTTTTATATTGCTAAAAAATAACTTCCCAATTATCCTCCACACAATCTAGAATCCTTATTTTTGAAATAAATCATTCCAATGAATTCTTTTTATGGAAACATAAGAAAGATAACTGAAGAATAGGTAAGGTTCATCAACAAATGTTTTTTTCTTATATTTTCTAAAAAACCCTTTGATTATTTTTATTTCAATAATATATAATATTCTTTGTATCCAAAAAATAATGATATCCTAATATGTTAAGGGTACAACCAACAACCACACACACTTCCATAAAATGGGTTGTGAAATCATCATCCACGTGTACAACATATTATCTCCCCTCAAACTAATGGAGTTATTTTTTTATTAACACCTATCTAGGTTGGAAATAATGATGTATATATTGTTAATATATTGTATTAATGATATTTATTATATTATTGTTCATCTATAATTTTTATATCTCACATACCATCATGCATTCCATTTTGTTGGAATACTATAACACCATTCGTGAGTACGATGGACTACCGCCTCATGATTCGATGTGATTCGTTTACGCATTACATGGATTGTTTTAGGTATGGTTTTAATATAATGAGTGATATTTACTAAATAAAATTAATTATTTACAAATAATATATCATTAAATTTTATTTCTCTCAAACTATTAATAAAAAAACATCATTTATGCATACGTATAACCTACCGTATTCTTGAATACTATATTTCATTTCCTATTACTAAATTTTATGGATCAATATAAATAAATATATACTGAATTTATATGATACTTATATAATGTGTTACATTATTTTTATGATTAATCCATGATCTAATTAATATGACTAAGAATAAAAAGTAAAAACATACAGAAAAAGAAATGTAGTTCGTACCAAAAACATAACTTTAACATGGAATTGTCAATAAAAGTGAGGTATAAATTCATAAAAAATAATATATGGTATGATATTTATGAATATTTTTCTATTATATATTCATAATAAACATGTATTTATTATACATTAATTATGAATGTGTATGAAAAAAAATTGAAAAAATGGTGTGGGGATTTGAAGCCTCACTTTTAAAAATACCTATTCTATATTCACCCTTTTTTTATTTTGTGTGGTGTATATAATTCCTTATTACAAGGTATATCATGAATCTACCACATTTAATGATAATAAATATTTCCATTTATGTTATTATTTCATCATGATTGTGATTCCAATGTTACTCAACAAGTAAGGGATTATCTTGTCACTATTTTCCTTTTTTGAGACATATATTATGTTATGAAACAACATTCTTTCACGAGGTGTATATACAAAACAATTTAAATCTAATATAATTAATGTATTCAACCCCATGATATTTTTCTTTTTCTTTTTATTTTCTTCCTTGATATAGTTTATAATTAAAGATTACCTATGTTGAAATGATTTTATGTTAAAATCTCATAATTTATTGTGATTATTAATGATCATGCTTCCAATGTTTGAATGTCATGATCTAACTGTGAATATTTATCAAGAAATTTATTATTATATTTTTTATTCTTGTTTAATTCATGTAATGATATCATTTTTTCACTTCTTGGTATATATGATAATTATGAAATTTTTTAAAAAAATTACAATTTTGTTTCTGTCATCGGTTACACATATGTTCTCTTTCAAAATTAGAATTTCTTAAAATTGTTTATTATTCAATTATTATTTTAAAATAAATTTTTTCCCACTTTTAATTTTTTATAAAAAAAATAAATGTATTCTTCATTTTTTTCTAAAATAATTAATATATTTATTTTATCAAAATTGTGAAAGGATACTTCGTTATAATGTTTATAACAGGAACATAATTTTCCAAATTCATGACCAATAATTTCATCAATGATTACATTATATTTTTTCAAATTTATTTAATTTTTTTCACAATTTTATGTGTTTTAACAAATCATTTTTCAATTAGTAAAAGATATTTTCCTCATGAAATTTTTTAAATGATCTTTCAAAATTATTTTATATCAAACATGATTTTAGTCGATGTTAACAGTGCCTTAATATGGATATTGTCCATCTATATCATTCATCTACATTATCTAAATGTTTTACTTATTACTTTTGGATGTTTATGAAACTAGTTTTTATTCAACAGGTTATACCATGAAAATTTTATTATGAAACTCGCTTCTTTTCATAGGTTATTATATGATTACATGATTATGAAACTTATCTCTTTTATATAGGTTATGATATAATTAAATGATTTTGATACCCATTTCATTTAATGGGTTATGATATGATGAACATTTATGATCTTGTAGAAAACATATATATAGGTTTCATTATGTGATGGGTGGGACCTATATCTACCTCTAATGAATTGGGTATGGATTTATATATCTCATTATATAGAAATGGATGGAATTATGAGTGAACCTAGTATAGAAAGATTGTGTTAGAATGAGTAGTTAATCTGGTTCAGTAAGACAAGGATAGACTAGGGAGTGAACTTGGTATTTAAATAGACTTTTTTCACTACAAAGGTATTAGTAATGAGCATTGAAAATTTTTGAAATGAATTATCATCCCCATTTGTATGATAAAAATTCCATACATTATACCAATTTTATGATATTATGGATCATGTTCATTGATTATATTATGATTCATTTATTATAGAATTCTAATCTTTATTCCTTAACTCAGGTATGTGATATTTCATATTCAAGTCATGGTTTTGAAAAATTATACTCAAGTTATTATACACTTATGTTTATTTTATTCTTACATATGTATATTATTTACCCTTACTAAGAATCTAAGTTCAACCTTTATTATGTTTCCACTCCTCGGTTTATGAGTATATGTATTATCAATGATCTATCTATAAAGGGTGATGGATGGGAATAACATAATGGGGGATAATGTAGCTCCCTTATGGACCAGTGTTTATATTTCCATATTTACAAAGACAATAATATATTATGTTCCTTATTCATTTATGTAATTTAAAAAATATTAATAAATCATTATTTAATATATATGTATTTTAATGAAAATGAGCCTCAGCCCAGTTGGTGTGGACTCGGTAGGTACTTCCAAGAGACCCAAGATCAAATCTGAGTGGAGGCATATTTTCGGGGTACTATAGCAGTATTTTTGCAGGCACTGTTGTGGGTGTTGTTTAGTACTCAAGCAACTAGAACTATTCATCCATCTGGGCCATTGGGACACCGGTTTGGTCCTCGGGTCCTACAAGGCATTCGGGCCACCCAAGGCCTTTGGGCCAGTTGTTTCTCAAGGCCTTTGGGCCACCTTACTGTCTTAGGGCCACCCCAAGGCCTTCGGGCCACATGAATGCATATGTACAAGTAATACTACAAGGGACAAGCCTTTAGATGAGGATTCAGGGTAGGTGTGTTCACTATAGAAGATCGACCTAGAATTGGAATAATGAGAGGGTATGGATTTTCCGTTGGTACCGGGCATCTATAGATTTTCATAGGATAGCTAGCCAACCATCCCTATGAAGGTGGAGTGTTGATATCATGACATATGGTAGGGAGGAGCATTTCCAAGGTTTCTTGTCTCGGTGATTACCTCTAATAATTATGGGTCATGTAATTGTCTTTCGGCCTCAGAGCCTTGTAAGGGTTCCAAGTCACCCCTTGAAAGGTTTATTATCAAAAATAATAAAACAATAAAGGCCTTCAGACCATTCTGACCAATCCATGGTTTTATATTATATCCCCAAACGTTTTACCTAGAAAAACACTCTTCAATTTCGAAATACATCTTCACAAATCTAGGATTAATAAATAATGTTTTACTATGAGACCCATGAATTATATCCTCCATCATATCTGGTATCAGAAAGATACAGACATGGTTCCCAAATATGATCACTTCGTAACATTCAAGGTATGCATTGGAACATTTTTTTTTAAAAAATAATCTATATATCTTTCCTCTATGCCACTTTATTCCAAGCATAGATAGGTGTTTGAACATTTATTTTAGATTTATAGGATTTCCACCCTATAATAAATATTTTCATATCAATATATTTCAAATGTTGATGTTTTGGTTATTTTTTAATCATCATAATAGATTACTTAAAATTATTATTTCCACTAAAATAATTTACTACCATTTTCCCTTTTCCAGGGTTTAATGTATTATAAATTCATAATAACTAATCAACACTTACCATATTATCAATCACCAATTAAACTCTTTTTATGTGAATATATACTTTAAAATTTTATTATCTTAATATATGTCTCATCATTATACAAAATGAAAATTCATACATATATTTAAAGAATAAATTGTAACAGCAGACACCAAATCATGAGGTGGGTAGTTTTTGTCATGAAACATTAATTTAAATGAGGCATAATCCACAATGAGATCACTTTTCATAATCTCACATCCTAGTATCATTTCAAAGCATCATTATAGATTATAAACCATTCTCTATTGTAGGGTTGTATAATTATAATTATGATAAATAAACATATCAGTAGTTCTATGAATTGTTTTTCCAAATTTATCTTATAAAAAAAGAAATGTATCCCTTATGAGAAAAGGTGGTGAGTGGAATATAATTTTGTGATAATGTTTCCACAATAAATTGGTAATACACCTTCAAACCATCAAAATATGTGTCATAGTCACAATGGGGGGTCTATTCCAACATTAAACAACTCGTTTCATTGATAGATCCACCAAAATAGAATCACATGAGATTATATGATTCATATATTAACCTTGTTGTAGACAAAATTCAATCTTGGTTAATTACGAATAAAAATTCACCTTCAGTAATAACATAAGAACAATATGTATATAGACTTAACACTCATTCATAGTCATGGAATATATAACAATGTCCTCACTAAATACTACAATAAAATTATCAAGGAAAAATATAAAGTTTATATTCATTACATACAAGATAATAGTGGGGATATTAGTGAGAAAGAACTACATCAATATAAATTTATTTCTTCCATACCTAAAATCAAAATCTATAGTGGGAATGTATGCAATTTTAACACTCAACTAATAGTAATTAGATCAAATATCAAACATGTAAAAATATATTATCCTCATGATTTATCAAGATAATCATCAATATGGGATATATGATACTTTTCTTTATTATTATATTTTTATTCCCTCGACAATAAATACATTGACACATTGATCCATCATTATTTATAATAAAAATAATAAGTGCACCCCATAGTGATTCACTTGAAAAATAAACCCCTTATCAAGATTATCCTTCAGTTTACTCTTTCATTCATGCAACCCAATTATGACCATTATACATGGAATCAATTAAATAGGTGTATCACTAGGTATGAGAAATATTTACAAGACAACTTCACAATTGGGGAGATTAATTGAAAATTAATTTGAAAAAATATCAACAAACATCCACATAATAGGAATATGATTATTGTTGGGTTCCCTCAACTATCATGTATAAATACCCCCATGGAATAGGAATCAATCCCATATAATCGATACAATCTACATCAAAATTTCATTTTTAATGGCGACTGGTAGATGATCATAGGGTAGTTCTAATTCTAAAATGTGACTTCCCTTTATTATCGACTGATGTCATATTTATTTATATGACTATAATTTATTCTAAGATATCATTAAATCTATTTTTATGAGTAAAAATGAGATATTTCTAGAACCATATTCCTAGAAGGATAAATTGGAGAATAATCAATGAAATGATATTTTCTCATCAAAAAATTAATTGTTTTCATTGATAAATAGACATATATTCATTTTGTATTGTAATTAATATTTATTCATTAATTTCATGATATATAATAATTCATAATTATTGGATCAAACTAGACACATCAATATTTGAGTGTACTTATCACTAACTCAACTTCAACATTCTATGATTACTCCTTTACTAAAAGAAAAATAGTTTTCATCGAAATTAATCATCATAATTTGGAATTCTGCAATCATAAATAAATCATATCATGTATAAATCCTGAAAATTTATTTTCATTATATGAAACCTTAGGATTAATATATGTCATCCTTGTAAATAATTTATTCAAGTCACTGATAATTTTTCAAAATGAAAAGACAAATTAACCTAATCATATCACCCGAGATTTTCAGTCCAAGTGAGAGTAAGGGTACACTCACCGTATATGAGAATGATGGTAAATATAATCTACTAACTCTTTTTTGGGATATTACCCCAATATAAATATTTTATAAAATAGAATCCACTTGTTTCATCCCAAAAATGATGTTTTTATATGAAAAATTCATTCCATTTATTACTATAAAAAGTTACATTTTCAAACCCATAGAACTATCCTAAGGGTTATCACTATTGTTTTCTCATCAAAGTCCCCAATGTAAGATAATTTTTTTTGACAAATAAACTATCCATTACAAAAATTGGAAACATAAATATATTGTCTCATTAGATGAATATTCAATATATAGCACTGTAATATAATAAACTATAACATTGGGAGATGAATAATATGTATGGGTGAGCTGAGATTCTAAGGATAAAAAATTTAGATATCAAAGATAAAATTTAAAAAATATGAGAATCAGGGTACCATATCATGATAATATATTTATAAAACCATTCCCATAATATCATAGTTCATATTTATTTTTTATTCCTCTATTATGAGAAGTTTATATGGTATTAATAATAAAATAAAAAATAAAACGAGACGATATTTTATAAAATTGGAATATTACATTAGTTTTTCACATTAAAATAATCATATAATATCATTTCCATAGTCAAGGATAATTTTTATGTCTATAACAGTGGATTGGGATTGATCCCCTTACCATATTAATATTAGTCAATGATTACTAACAAGACTTTCATAGTGGAGATATTCCTTTACTGAACTAGGTTCACTCATCATTGTATATATTATTATGTAATGACATATCTATCGATAACCAATTAATTTGAGGGACATATATTCTAATCCCACCCATAATATAATAAAAATAATATATATTTGTTCTAAAAGATCATAACACCTTCATCATATCATAACCTATGTAAAAAATGAGTTCCATAATCATTTTAACATTTCATCATAGTAAAAATAGTGAAAAGTAAACGAGGTTCATAAAAAGCTTTTCCAAACTATAAAAAAACACATCAATTAAATGAATAAATATGGTGTAATTGGATTATAACCTTAGAAAATATTATTAAACATCTAAATATGTAATAATATATAAAAACCTATTTTAAAACACCACTTTGAATGTTACACGATGAATATATTCTTTTCACATTGAATTCACTAATTCAAAATATAAAAAAATAAACAATTTTATGGAAGAAGTTGACATGAAAATTAAAATTGTAAACATGTTATGGTATCAATGAATTAGTTATTTTTCATGATAATAGATAATGTTTTTCGTGTTTTTCATGTTCATATAATGATTTATTTCATATTTTTAGTTAAAAAGTCAAAATTGCCTTATTCTACACATGAAAAAAAATCTATTTAAAACATTATGAACAGAATTGAAATAATTTGAGACAAGAATATTTTCAAATATAATATTTAAAAAATAATTTTTTTAAAACTAATTTATAAAACATGGTTATGAGATAAAAATTATTTTCAATCGAAGAGAGAACTGAAGCTAGTTTTTAAAAAACTATTGTGTAATATTGAGTACTTATATTGGTGAAAATGAATTAAAAAATGTATTATAAATATATAATTATATTAATTTAATATGAATTCTATTTACAAAAAATGGATCAAATAATTTCCTTCAATCAAAATTAAATAATACACAGTCATGGTTAAAATATTATTGAAACATAAATTCATTACCTAAAGATCAATTTGCTTAAAAATAATATATAGTTCGTATGTAATGGATTTATTATAGATTTTTTATATATAATAAATCATTTAAATACTAATAATATCATATATGGTCCTGTTATGATATTTCAATAAACATTTATTAATAATATATTATTAAAATTGTCATTCCTGCATGCTAACTAGTTCATTTTTCCTTTGAATTTCTATTCAAATGTTTAGTTCATGTAAATTGAATTTTGATTTTACTCTATAAATAATTTAAATTTTCATATAATTATAATTTATATTTATTATATATATAGTCATCCATAGTTTATATATAGATAAATATCGAATACACCATTCGTGGAGGAGGATGAATGTATGTACCCATGAACATTCTTCAACATTTTGGAAGATAGATAGAAAGAAATGTAAATAATAATTCAAAATTAATGAATCATTATTGTATCACACATATAATATATTTCTATTAAATAAATTATTATTACTATGAATGTAATGTAGAAATGAAAAATGGATTGCATCGCTTCATGGAGGTGGTTGTTCACATGTAAGCACAAGATAAATTTACAACATCCAATGAAAATAAAGTATGATGGTAGATAGGAGATTATAATTATAGAACAAAAATTATGTCTTAATTATCATGTATATATTTAAGAACTATCAAAATAACATTTTATGAATTTGAGTGAAGTAAAATGAATAGTATCACAACATATAAGTGGTAGTACACATGTAACATGAGGAAAACATTTAGTTATAATTTTATGGAAATGAGGGGGTTTAATGATAGATCCATATAATATAAAAAAATTAATGTATATTTATTATAATAATATAATTACATTATGTTGAATATAAAATAATTATAGTATTTAGAAGACGAAATAAATTGAAATAGGTCAGGTAAGAAGATTCCCTCATATTCAGTTGGCCACCTTATGTCCCTTATTAAAAAAAGTTGGAATGGTCCTTCATGAACAACATAACTAATTATTCATGGGTAGGTTATTATAGATGAGAAATAGGCAGTCTTTGAAATATATATATATATATATATCAATTTTGTGTAATGAAAAGTGGGAAGGGGTGTTCTTTTATATGGGAGAAAAATAACACACTTGAAACTATATAATATGTGTATATAAATAATTCCCTTATCATATACAATTATTAATAATAGAAACTATTAATAATAAAAATAGTATTTGGTTTAAATATCATCATCTAATAAAATTGATATTGGTTTTTGTGTCATTTTTAACACTATATTTAGGTTTAACTCGTTCATTAACTAGTTTTAGATTTAACTATGGTAACCACATTTTCAATGTTAAAAGGTTATAATTTTACTTATAAGTTAACAAATGAAACATAAATTTATAGGGGATAGACTACTCGACAGTTTGTAATCCTAGTTTTCCTCTTTAATTATTTTTATGATTTGTTAATAATTTAATAAATTATAATTTATTATAAAATATATTTTGTTCCATTTTAGAAATATTCACATAATTTAACATTAATGAAATAAATATAGTAATATAATTGTATTGTAATCCATTAGAGCCTGAAAAATATGTTTTTATCATATATAATATCAATCGATATGTATAAGACACTGTCATATCCGTGATTTTTTTTGAGGTATTATTTTTGTTTGTTTTTGGTCTTGCATATATCCCCAGGTTTCCCCTTGATTATATTGTGAAAAATAGAGAGATGTTGGGATTAAAATCATGTGACATATGGTTGTATAATGTTTAGGAAAAATGTTCTCCATTTCCTAGAGAACAGTACAGAAAATGTTCATTTTAGACAGTAGTGACTGCACGGTTAGTGCATGGTTTGGAAAATCAAACATCTTGTTCCTATTATATATTGAAGGACACACTATTGCTTTATGTTTTGGAAAAATGTATGGGAAGCTAGTGCGGCTAGTCCAGATCCTTAAAATTTGTAAATTTACCCTTATTCCTTCCTTGATTTTAATATTAAATTACCTCTCATCTTCCCCAATGTGAATTTTCAGCTGTGGGATCTTCCTTAAATACTTCTTGGAGCCTTTGAGCATCAATATTTGGGTAGATTTATCCTTTAATCCTCAAGGAATCATCACGTAAGTCCCTTTTCTCCGGATTTATCTAATCTTCTTTAGTATCTCTTCCCTCCATCATGAGTTCATTCATTTTTAACGATTTTTATACCTAATGTGTGTCTAATCATGAGATTTTGGGTGAAATCATGATGGTTATTGTTTTATCTTTATATTATGGGTTATCACGACGGTTTGGTTATAGTGTTCCACTGGTTTTCCAGAATATTCCAAGTATGAGGTAGGTGGTTCAATGATTTTACATTATTATATTAGTTTTCTTATCATTCATGATTGTTTAAATGTGTTCTATGGATTACTTAAGTGGTGAAAAATATATTTTGGAAAATTTTTGATATGGACATGTGATGAAAATGAGTTTTCTATAGGAAATAGGTTTTGATTCATGTGTTCTTCATTGTGGTTTTTATTAAATATTTTTTATGCCTTGTGTGGAATTTGTTCTCAATGATATTTAAAGGAGGTAAAGTGTTAAATGTGTATATCCCAATAAAAATGGGTTTTTTTGCATGTTTTATTTAAACTTGTGATTATTAGATGTGTATTTCAATTATTAAAGTGATTTTAATCTTTTTATAAAATGGTTTTGATGTGAGTATGGTCATGAAAGGGGAATTTCCCATTGAAATTATTGGATTCCATATGTGTTCTTGTTTCATTTCAAAATGGTTTTTATAAACTATGGAAGTGGGGTTAAATATATTTAAAAATGGTTTTTAAGTTCATATTAAATGTAATGTGGTGTTTTTATTGAAAATAGGGGTTTTCGTGAGGATTTTGAATGTTGGATCAATGTAAAAATTTGAAAATCATGATTTCCCTATATTATTATGATTCGTGGTAAGTGTATCTGAATGTAATAATTTATGAGATATATGAAATAAAATTTGAGCAGAAAGGGAATACCAAGTATCTATGTGGTCAAACTAGAACTATTATGCTAGTTTACTCAATAGTGGTGATGTGAGGATTCATCTAGCAGGTTTGACGTTACAACACTAACTAAACATGTGTTATTATTAGATAACACTAGACCAATATGGTGGGATCCCCTCTTGTGGACCATGCATAAGAATTTTGTTTCTTTCTATTATGATATAAATAATATTAAACATTAGGATGGGATACCCTATAGTAGATTGTGCATGGAATCATTGTTGGTAGTGTAGTGGGAGTATTTTGATCACCCAGGAATGATTTTCATAGGGTCCCACTTATGCAAGTTACCAATAGGGATTTCCCATAGTGCCCTCCTTGACATGATTCTCATGTAATTTGGTGTTAGGCATCAGCATAAGGAAGTCATTGTGTTCATCTTTATGTATGGAATTCTTATTTGTCAAAACATTTTACATTAAAAGTGTTTCTTGATAATTTTTTCCATAAATGTTTTTATAATAACATTCAAAATATTCTTATAGAAAATTCAAGTAGGTTTGACTTATAATGTTATAAAATGGAATATTCATTTTGGGTGGCATCCTTATGAGATTTTTCTCAAACCATACATACACCTTTGTCTGTCTGTAGAAATAATTATGTATGTCCTAGTTAATTGAAAGATGTATTATAGGGGTGATGGTGAATTTAGTTTCTAGTGTTACACTTTTTGTAGGTGTTAATGGTGGTGGATTCAGAGTGATTACCCTCTCCTTACATTGAGGTGTTTTTTATGGTTTTATTATTCTAATTCTATATTGGGATATTTTGGTTTTGGTTAATGTTTTAAAACATTGAACTTAAACATTATTCTACCACATTTTGATATGTGTTTTTAGTTTTTTGATGTTAATTTTTATCATTTTTTATGGTTTTATAAATGAGTTAAATCTTTCAAAAAGTTTATTGTTGGTACCCAAGAACTAGTTTATAGCCCATGGGGATTAGGAATACCCTTGTTCTATTCAAAAAACTGGGAATGGGTATCAGGTTTGATAGAACTCTGTTTTGGTTCATGACAAAATGGTATTAGAGTAGGTCACACCCTTTTTAGGTTAAGTGGTTTGGAAAGAGTCTAGATAGACTAGATCTAGGATGTTCTAGGTTTATGGTTCTAGTTATGAGTAAAATTTCTAGCCAACACACCTTATGAATGGACTCGGGTCACCATGGGTTGTTGGGAATTCGGTTTTACTTCTCCTCAAGGTGAGACACGTAGGCTACCGATTGTGTATGGACATTGCGAGAGCGTTAAGTTTTTTGGAATTGTTGTTGAGTTTTATTTGGTTGTGTTTCAATATAAGGATGTTTTTGAGATTTTTTTTATTGCTTAAAATTTTCATAATTTTTCATTAATGATTTTATTTATGGTATTTCCTTATGATTGTAGCTTATTGGAGAAATACTAATCCTTGCATAATTATTGTGAAACTGTAGGAAGTGGATGGAGAGAGTTATCCCTAACCAATAAATCAAAGAGTTTTGGAAGTATTAGTATAAGATATCCTTGCTTTGGGTAAGGGATTAGGTGATATTACTTCTAAGGATGGAGAATCTAAGCTAAGACATGGAAAGTTAATAGGTAATGGTTTTCTCAATAAAATTCCCCCTTCTTTTCGAGGTACCACAAAACCATGGGATGTAGGGTAGTGGTTTGATAAAATAGAGAGAATTTTCGTGTTTCTTGATAATTCTTAGGTAGTCAATGTGAACTTTTCTTTGTTCATGTGCGAAGTTCCCAGTTAGATGTGGTGGGACATGGGGGTGAAAGCTGGAAAGCATGAGTTGACGAGTTTGAAGGATTTTAAGATCATTTTCAATGAAAAATATTGTCCTGATATTTTGATCTATTTTGTTTCCTTGGAGTTTTTGGAGCTCTGTTATGGCTAATATGTGGTGATGGAGTATGATAACAACTTTTTAGAGTTACTTTGGTATGAAATCAAGATTGTTTCCAATGAGGAGCTGAAGGATTTGAGGTTAGAGAAGGGGTTGCGACCAAAAATTTGATATAATATATTCTTGTTCAATATGAATACATATTCTAAGGTAGTTGATGATGATATGATAGTAGAAGATGATCAAAATGGTAATTATGGTTAATTTGGTGCTTTTTAATCAGTTGGTATTAGATGTTCATCTAAGAAGAATAGGAAGAGAGAGGATAAGGGGAAGAAAGTGGTTGGTAGTTCATTCTATCCTTCCTAGCTCTCTCTATCTATGGATTCTGATTCTCGATCAGTCCTATGTCATAATTGTGGGATGTTAGGGAACATGTTATCTACATGTTAATCTTAACCAATACCTTTCACTAGTGTGGAGATATGGGATTTTGCATCAATTATGAAATATGTTGTACCCATATCATATTGGCACATGGTTTGTATCTAAAAATGTATTTCATATTGGTCAAAAGAATCTAGGAAATTGGGTTCTTAATTCGGAGGTTGTGGCAGTAAGGCTGGATATTCATCTGATAATCATCAATTCTGGGTGAATCCATTGGTCAATGGTTTTTCTAATGGTCGTGTTGAGATTAAGAAACATCATGTTGTGGAATGATCTCTAGTGGAATCAAATGAAGGGTCGACAATATTTCGAGGTACCATTCATATTGGTCCTTCATTATTGTTATCACAACCCGTCCTCGGGGTCCATTCCATGACTACCCCAAGCCCGCCTTCCATAGGCCAGGGGCTGGGGACTAGCACCCAGGCATAAATCCCGATAAAATGGGAAGGAATTACCTTTATAATAGTAAAGAAACACAATAGAGTATGCAACAGATGTATTCACTAAGTAATACTTAAATACAAAAGTAAGTGATGAAAAGAAAGGGGCTAGAAATACAATCCCAACAATAATTACAGTACACTGAAAATCTAGTACAATAGCAGTAAAGAAGCAACCACTGAGTCGTCCTCCGAGTATCCCACCTGATGGGTGGGTACATATATTCTCCTCGGCTCCTCAGGTCTGTCCGTCTGCTCCGTGTACATCTCGCCAAGTGGCCCACCTCCGGGTACCGTCCAGCTTCTCAAGTCTCCACCTCGATCAGTGTTTTCCATTATCTACATCCAACACAACGTAGTGCGGGAGAAGTCCATGCAGGGGTGAGTATACGACACTCAGTAAGGACCCCGAGACCCCCGAAGGTCTCCCAGAATCCACGAAGGATAACCACAGAAGAAAAGATACAATCACAAAGTATCAACTAACTCTACCTAGGTATATGCCCATATATATACCTAAGTTATCAATCATAATTTGGCTCCAACTCTCGAGCCCAAGTACAACCCAGTCCACATAGGAAATCAAGTCAATCACATCGGTGATAATCATTAAAATTCAAGACTCATCTCACACAGGTATACATCATTCGTATTGCGATAGAGATGATAATATTTAGTCAATGATTCATCTAAGCAGTCGGACCCATGTAGGATACTAGACCAGCTAAGCTTTCGGACCCACGTAGGATACTAGACCAGCTACTCTGTCAAACCCACTAAGGATACAAGTACAGAGGTCAAACTGTTGGACCCACGTAGGATACAAGTATAGTAGTCATCGCTGTCAAACCCACGAAGGATTCCAGTAAATTTGTCATCTTCATAAAACCCATGGAGGATTCCAGTACGGTAGCCATCGTCGTCGAAACCACGGAGGATTCCACTATGGTAGTCGTCGTAGTCGCATCCAGCTCTATGGTTTCCGCACAAAGCACACTCGATTCCGGGAGGGTATGCTCCTCGATCCAAGGGGGTCGATACATAAACTATCATGAATTCCAGATTTGATGTATCCCAAAGTCCGATCTCTTAATTAGAAACCCAACGTGACAGATGGTGCGTCAGTCGGACGTCCAGTCTGTGAGTTATTGGCATCTCTGTTCCGGGGTCTAGTTGGATTCATGATCGATACATCCAATCCAAACTCCAACTCAACCGAATCCTCTTGTGGAGTATACTGAAGATACCATCTCACTCCAAGGATTTTAGCGCCGCTGATGGTTCATCAAATGGATGCTCCATGCCAAATTTCTGGAGGTTTGTGTTGGGGTGCATGGTTTTTGCATGGTTTTACAAACCGTGCAGCCAGGCCTTGCGAAGTGTCAGGGTGAGTCAGTAGAAAACGCATGGATGGTGCACAATTTGACAAACCGTGCATCCAAGCCATGTGAAGTATTAGGGTGAGACAGTATCAACAGCATGGTCGGCGCACGGTTTGACAAACCGTGTGGCCAAGCCCTACGAAGTCCCCTGGTGGGACAGCAGCTACTACATGGTTGGCACATGGTTTTCCAAACCATGCGGCCAAGCCATGTGTCCACTTAAGAATTAGTTTTTTATGTCCCAAAACACTCGGGATTTCCCTTATTTCCCCTGTTCTTCCTCCCACTCATGCCTCTAGCGGGATTTCTGATTTTTAGAGGTTAGGGACGCTCCTTAGCTCATTTTGGAGGAAAAATGAAGTGGTTTCTTGGTGGATCATTGGTGGTTCCCCTCGAGTAAGTTCCTATTTTGGTGTTAGGGTCGCGGTGTAGAGGGGCCATGGGGTCGTCGCCTTTGTTGTGGTCGGCGGTGTGTCGGCCACTGTATCCGTTCGTCATAGAGGAACAAAGCTGTTTTCCCATCGTGAAGAATACACCATTCAAGAAAAACGGCGGAGGGGTCGGGCCATGTTTGTTTGTCCTGCACCCTTCCTTGTTAGAGCGGTTGCAAGCGACTCATTAAGTTAATAAATCAAGGATCGTCAAACATTACAATTTAATACAAATCATGGATCAACTCATTTTGGTTGATCCACGTCTTCCATGCTTTCTGTGAATGAGGAAATTAATCAAGAGAAATCGACAATTAAAATAATAACCCCTACCTCGTAAATGAGATTTGTTCATTGATGATCCGCGGTAGACGAGCGTCGCTGTAGTCAGGCATCACAGAAGAACGGTGTCGTCCCATCAACGTTTGAATTTTTTATCATAGACGACATCCCTCGCGAGCGGTCTCTTCTCCCTTAACACGGAGGAAGGAGAAAGGAGAAGACAACGGTCGCGGCTTTGAGTTCTTCGTCGGAGAGAGTAAATGTTCTTCATCAAAAGAAGAACACTACTCTTCAATTTCTCTAGATCATTCCCATGTTCTCCCAACACAACAAGTTCCAAACAAAAATAATAGCTAATGCTATTATTTTATTCAAAAATGAATTTCAAAACTCAAACTTAAATTAATTAATTAATTGTAGATCAATTAATTAATTATAATGGTTGTAAAATTTATTAGAGAGAGAGGGAGGTGAAGAGATCACATTAAAAATAAAGGTTGTCAAATTAAATGGTGGGGGTTTTAATGGGGAGTTTAATGGAGGTGAAAGGGTTGGGTTTGTATGGGCCCCACAACACTAAATCCTCCCATGGGAGGTTATGTGGGTGTGGGCCCCACCTCTAACTACCCCTTGTAGGAATTAACTACAATTTATATATAAAATTGAGTACAACAATTTTTTCTAATTTATTAAAATTCCCTAAAAAATTAACATTCAACCCGCATAAAACACAACCACAGTAAAGGTCTCCTTAAGTAAATACATGTGCTGCGAGTTCATCGGTGTCCTTGGATTTCAATTCTGAGCATCGGTTCAAAAGATTGAAAATCCCGCTCGTATGTCTACTGAAAGTAGCCGAACGAAACATTAGAATATTATTCCGGGAACACCGGGACTCAGAATCAGGTGTCTTCCGAAACTGGGTACTTGTAAAATTCCAAAAAATTTAAGAAAAAAAATTTCCTTCAAATTTTCAGGTCATTACAATTATTCTGTTCGATATTGGCACATTAATTTATTTTATTTCTACCAAAATTTTTGGTGTGTTTATGTTTCCAATTGGTATTATGATGTCTACAATGTAGCTAGTAATTCTCATTTGTAAGAAGTGAGAGCAGTGTTTTAGGTGTCTGTCTTGTGTACTCACTATGTTAGGGGTTGATCTAGAAGGAGATACTCTTATTTTGGAAATGGACCTCTTTTATGTAATCCTTAATATGAATTGGATGGTGTGTTTTTAGGTGAAAATGTATTTCTATCAGTGGATAGTATGTTTTTGGGATCCTGATGGAAGTACCGATGTTTTTTTATTGTGAGTGGGATCATCATTTATGAAATGATGGGACTTTACTTTTATAATATGGAAACCTTATTTATCTGATATAGTCCCTCACATTATAGAATGATGACAGTTCTCTTAAGGGTAGACTACCTCCTATGGTGGATTTGTTCCTAGTGGATTTTCGAGAGGATTTATGAGGTTTTCATCCAGATCTAGATGTGGAGTTCTGCATTGATTTGGCTTTGGGAACAAAGATGATATATAATCCCTCATACCATATGGACCCCACTGATTTGAGGGAATTAAAGTTATAATTTAATTATATTTAATCCAAATTAATCATTCAATTGAGCATCTAACCTTGGGACACCTAGTTATATTTGTGAAAATTTTAATCGATCTCTCTGACTACACATCAATTAATGGTAAATAAACAAGCTAAAAATAAATAAAAAGTTCCATTTTCTCTTAATTGATGCCCTTTTCAACCAGATTATGGGGGAAAGTAGTTTCCCAAGGTTGACTTGTGTTCTGGGTATTGCCAAGTCAGAGTTATAGAGTTGGGTTTTCTAAAAATCTCCTTACTATGAAGGTATGACCTTTTGGAGTACATGGTCATGCCTTATGGGTTAACAAACACTCTGGTGGTCATTATAGTTCTTATTAACAGAGTGTTTCCTTAGTATCTAGACTCATTTTTGTGGTAATGTTTGATGAAATACTCTTATATTCTGAGATAGAGGATGAGAATGAGTGGAATTTGAGGATTATGCTAGGAACTCTTCATGATCATTACTTATATGAAGAGCTATCTAAGTTCACCTTCTAGATCAGGGAGGTAATGTTTCTAGGTCATGTGATATTGAAATGTGGGGTTCTGGTGGAAAATGATAATATTAGTGTAGTTATTTCATGGGAACTATTGAATAATGGTTTTTAGATCATGCCATGTTTGGGCTTTTCAAGGTATTATAAGTGGGTTTTTTTGGATTCCTCCTAGATTTTTTCTCCATGAAATCACTTACCTGAAATAGGGAAAATTTTAATTAGAGTGTAGAATGCTAATCATCATTTTAGGATCTTATGATTTAGTTGACCAAGCCCTTATTTTGATCATTCTAGAATCAAAAATGGTATATGTCGTCTACTTTGATGCATTAGGTATGGGTTTTGGTTGTGTTCTGATGCAGGATGACATTGTCATGGATTATGGTTTGTGCCAACTCTAAAAACATCAAAAATAATTATGAAACACATGAACTGAAGTTAGTCGCAAGGATGCATGCATTGAAGACATTGAAGTTTTTTATTTTTGGGGAGAATATTGTAGTTTATAAAGATCATAAGATCTTAGAATGCATTTTCTCCTAACAAAATTGGAATTCGAGGCAGGATAATTGGGTTTAGTTCCTTCAAGGTTTTGATTTTGATATCGTGTCTACCCAGGAAAAGGAAATGTGTTTGCATATTCCCTTAGTATGAATGTGCCAACACATGCATTGAAAGATTATAATTATGTGTCGACTTTAATAGGTGTTTTTTCCAATTTTCATCTTGATAACAGGGAACATATAAGTGATCCATTCTTGAATAGTGTTTAAAAGATACCATCTCTTATAGAATTGATCCAGTGAGAGAAATTGAGTGACGTGATGTGCCAGAATTATATGGGGTTTCTAAATGGTTGGGAGTTGAATTGTTATTGGTAACTGTCTCCCAAAGGAGTCATATGCTTCAAGGGTTTCTTTGTGTTGTTGTTTTCATTAAGTATAATGGTGATATAGGATAGCCACCAATCCTAGTCTACCATTGGCCCTAGTTTCAACATGATTTCTTATGATGTTAGTCAATGGATCTGGTGGCTAGAAACAATGTGAGACATAGATGACTTTGTATCATGGTGTTATACAAGTCATCAGGTTAATGTAGAGGACCAAATTCCCTATGATTGGCTAAATCCACTACTTATTCTATCAATGATGTGGGAAGAGATAGTTATGGATTTTATTGTTGGAATAACTCATACACCCCAGGGGAGGAATTCTATTTGGGTATTGATTGACCGTATTAGAAAATAAAACAATTCCATTCCAATCAATGATTCATCCAAGATTGATGATTTTGGTCGGTTATATGTTTAGAATGTTGTGAGGCTTCATTGTTTTTCATAAGTGATTATTTCAAAAAAAGACCCAAATTTTAGCTCATATTTTTGGGAAGTCCATCAGAAGGTGATGGGGTCATAATTAATGTTGAGAATGTCATACCACCCTCAAACAAATGGTTAAATAGATAAAGTTAATCAAATTTTAGAGGAAATACTTTGGGAATGTGTTTTGGATCTCATAATCTCTTGGGATAGCCATTTAGGATTAGTATAGTTTTTATATAATAACATTTATTAGTCATCAATTAAAATGACTCCCTTTTGGGTGATTAATGTTCAATCGTTTTGGTCTCTTTTATGTTGGACTAAGGTGGGTGAGACCTCATTTTTTAGATCAAGCCTTATGCAAGAGACTTATGATAATGATAAGTTAATTAGGAAGTTTTTGTTGATAAAATAGATTCTTCACAAGACTAATTCTTATTAGAAACACTGATATTTAGAGTTTTCAATAGGTAGGCTTGTGTTTCTGAAGGTGACACCTTGTTTGGGTCACCGTCATTTGGGTAAACAATGGAAGCTAACACCAAGGTATATTGGGCCTTTTGATATCACCAAATGGATTGGTAATTTTTCATATAGGTTTTCCTATCCCTCTCAGTTGACATAAATCCACGACATGTTTCATGTCTATCAGTTAAAGAATTATAACCCATATACATCTCATGTTCTCAATTGAGAAGAGCTGGAGTTGGAGCCAAATTTGTCTGTGTTTGAGTGACCTACAGGGCTTATAGATTATGAGGGTAAAATTCTTCATGGGAAGTCCAAGCCATTGGTTTTACTTATTTTTAAGCATGGAAGTGATGAAAATGAGACATGGGATAAAAAATAATGTGTTTATAAAGAGTATCCATTTTTGTTCTCTGGTCAAGATTCAAGTTGACTTTAAGGGTACCGAATGTTTTCCGTATGGGAAAAATTGTTATATCCTTGATTTTTTGAGGAATTATTTTGTTTATTTTTGTAATTTCATTTATCTTTGGGTTTCCCATTTGTTTTTTTTTTTGTAAAAAATGCAGATTTTTTCTTGACATTATGTGGTGCATGGTTGGCACACAGTTAGGGAAACTGTGTGCCCCCACCCAGGAAACCATGCATTAAATGTTCATTTTGAATAGTGGGGACTACACTGTTGGCACATGTATTATAAAATTATATGTGGTAAACATGTGACTTATTTCTATTTGATAGTTAGGGACACACTATTTCCACACTTCTTGGAAAACGGTTTATGAAAACCGTGCAACCTATCAAGGTTATTATAAAGTTGAAATCTACCCTTATTCCGTCTTTGAATTTAACCCAAAATCACCACCCATCCACCCTATATGGGGTATTAATCAATGGGATCTTCCTCTAATACCACATGGATCTTTTTTCATCAATCATTGGGTTATTATATACTTATAACTTCAAGGAATTGTCATTTAAGTCTCTTTTCTCATGATTTCTCCCTTATTCAAGGGTTTCTATTCCCTCCTCGAGCTCTTCTTTTCCAGTGGGTTATCAGAACTAATGAAGACCTGATCATCATATGTTCGGTGAAATAAGGATTGTTATTTTTTTATTGAGATATTATATTGATTTTAGAGGTGTAGTTGAGGTTTTACACTGGTTTCTAGATGTTTCCAAGTGTGAGTCATGTGGTTCCATGATTTTACATTATTATATGAGTTTGGATTACTTTCTTGATTGTTTAAATATGATGTTCGGATTATTGTTTTGGTGTGAAATATGTTTTATAATGGTTTTGATATGCACATGTGATGATAAGTACTTTTATAAATCATAGTGGTTATGTTTCATGTGTTCATATATATTGTGTTTCATAAATATGTTTTATGCCTTTTTGGAAAGGTGTGGAATGTTTTTTCAAAGGAAAATAAAGGTAATAATGTGTTAAAAGTTCATTTTCCATGAAAATGGTTATTTTGTTAGATTCTTTTTTATGAACCTTAATTGAATCTTTGAGTTGTGAAATTTATGTGAAGCATGTTATATAATGGGTTTATTCCACTATGGTTTTAAAAATGGATTTTCCAATGAAAATGTTTGGATTACATAAGGGTAATTCTTGTTTAATTTCTTATTGGGTTTCATAAATTGTGCATGTAGTGTAAAATTTATTTCCAAAAGTTTGTGGTGTGTGTGTGTGTGTGAAATATAATGTGGTTTTGTTTATGTAAAATGGTCATTTCCACTTGGATGTTGATAATTGGAAAATATAAAAATGTAAAAGTTTGTATATTATTTTTTGAATACGATTCTTGGTCTGTGTATGTGGAAGTGATAATTTACGGGATATATGAAATGGAATTTGGGAAAAAAGTAAATCATGGGTGTATAGGTGGTTGAACTTGAACGATTATTCTAGTTGACTTGGCAGTGGTGAGGTTTTGATTCATATAGAAGGATTGAGGCTACAACATTAACTAAAAATGGGATATGATTGGAAACCACTTGGCATATGGTATTGGATACCCTCTAGTGGCTCATATATGGGAGGAATGTTTGTTTTGGATTATGATACTGAGACCATTAGGCCTTGGGATGGGATTCCTTCAAATGGATCGTGCACAAGAACACTATTGGTAGTTTAGTTGGAGGTTTTTGATCATCGATGTATCTTGATCATAGGGTCCCACTTTGGAATATTACATATAGGGATTTTCTATGGTTCTCTATTGTGACATGATGTTCATCTGATGTGGTGCTAGTCATCAGAATATGATATATCTTGTGTACATTTTTATTTCAAGAAATCTTATTTGTGAAAAATGTTTTCCCAACAAAGTGTTTTTCAAAAAAGTTTTCTACAAACTAATTTCATTGAAATGTTCTAAATATTCTTTTTGAAATTTGAATGTTGATTTTTCTTCTAATGTTATAGCATGGGATCTTTATTTTGTGTGAAATCCTACTGGGATTTGGATCACACCCTATATAAACCTTTGGGTGTATGTATACTTTGTAATGTATGACCCATGTAAAGGTATGATGTATCATAGTGGTGATGGTCGATTCCATTTCTAGTGGTCCATTTTTTGCAAGTAATAATGGTGGGGGATTGAGTTTGATAACCCTATTATTGGATGGAGGTTTCTTGGATGGTACTGTTTCTACCATTCCATTATAGTATTTTAAGTTCATGGTAAAAGTTATAAAAATTTAAATCTGAAAATTGTTTTACCTCATTTGGATATGATTATCAGTTAGGTGATGTTTATTTTTTATCATTGTTTATGGTTTTATAAATGGGTGAAATAATTATCCAACTATATGGTTGGTACCAATTCACTAGTTCCTTTCCCATGGAGATTAAGAATTCAATTTCGGTCATTCAATGAATCTGATGAGGTGTTAGGTTGGTTGGAACTATGGTTTGGTTCCTAACATAGATCCATAAATTATTAAATTTTGAGTTATTAAAATTTTTTAATGATTTTTCTGCTACATGCACAAGAACTATGTCAACATTGAGTAATAATTTAAGTTAATTATTTGATCACAAAAAATTAAAATTATATACCCCAAATAGAAAATAATTAATCATTCAAATAAAGTATTATTTTTTATTATATTCTCATTTTTTGTTTATGTAAATAATTTAGTGCTATTAAAGTCTTGGGAATGAAAATTTCAAATTTTCATTACATACAACAATATAAACATCATTATAAATGGATAATGGTTTAAAAATTTAAATATAAGAATTTGAGAAGAATATATAAAAATACATTCTGTACAATGAAAAAAATACCAATGTTGGGTTGATTTTTAGAGATTATCTTAAGGTTTTAATGCTATTTTATATATTTTACCCATATCTAAGTGAAATAATTATAGTGGTTATTATTCATTATGAAAAAAATAAAGGGTCATATTTTATTAAATTAATCATAC
Source organism: Viscum album (assembly GCA_963277665.1). NCBI lineage: Eukaryota > Viridiplantae > Streptophyta > Magnoliopsida > Santalales > Viscaceae > Viscum > Viscum album. The sequence continues at coordinate 877,923,069 of OY728129.1, read as the reverse complement.
TTATACCAAATATGATATAAATTTTCATCATTCAATTTATATAAGATGAAGAATTTGATTTAAAATCAAACTAATAAAACCTGAAAAAAATCAATATTTAGGATAAATGTTTGCTGAAGTATCAAATTTTTTTATAATAAAATAAAACCAAAAATAAATCCAATGACCAAAAATATATTATTAACAGTATAAATGAAATAATGTTACGATTAATACTTCAGTCAAATAAAATGGAACATTTAAAATTATTGAATTGAAATGATATTTTACAATAAAAAATTTTATTCACTATTAATTTAAAAAAATATTCTCATAAATATATGAAAAATTCTCTCTAAGTTAATTTGGATATAAAGATCTCAAAAATTAATTCCATTTTGTTAAATTACTTTTGAAATAATGTATAAAGTTTATAATATTATTTTTTTGAAAAAATAAATAATAACATTTTTTTATGAAAACATATATTCCTAAAGAATATAATATCTATAAAACAAATTGTACATATTTATCAATATATTTTCATTATATAAAAAAATTAATAATATGTTCCAAAATTATTTTTTTCATAATATTGTTTTCAATTTAACTATTATTTTATAATAGTATTCTATATTATAGTTCATTTAGACTTTTGGATTCATTTATTTCATGTTATTAAAGAAATTAAATTTATTTAAAATAAGTATATCCCAAAATCTAGGGGGTTACATATTCTGAAGAGGAAATAAGAAAAAATTTACATATTTTACCTAATATCTAACCTATATCATAAATAAAACAAATTCATCCCTGATGATTCATAGTAAACATCCTAAAAACCCATTTTCTATAAGAATAAATACTAGTGGTGATGTCAATATAACATTTGACACATAAAATGTTCTTTGGATCTAATTTCTTCAAAAAAAATCACAACCTTATAGGTTAACTATATAATAAAGGATGAAATAATGGGGAAGTCCTTTATAATGGTCCTATAAGAACCAATTAATCCCAAGAAACTCTGGATCACAAACACTTTTCAACACTTCAATGAAGACATCACTTCCTAAAACCTTTAAAGATCTATTAAGACCTAATCTCTCAATTCATAAGGCCTAGAATATAATCTTTTAAATATAGATTTAAAATTTGAAAATTTTCTCATATAGATGATGTTTTCTAAAAATTACAAAGGAAATATTCAAATTCATAGCATGAACCTATCCTGACCTAGAATAAACAAGGATATCATCAAAAATAATTACCACAATTGAGTCAAAGAATTGATGGAATATTTGGTTGAAATAATTCATAAATAAAATAAGGTAATTAGTATTACAAATTGAATTACTATATACTCATAGTGTCTAAACCTTATATATAACACCATATTTGGAATATATTCCTCGTAAACCCTCAACTGATGGTTCCTTGATCATAGATCAATCGTTGAATATAACAATGACCCCATGAAATAATTGAAAGATCATTAATCATTGAAAGCAGATATTTTTATTAACTATTACCTAGTTAAGTTTCCAAATAACATGAAAATGGAATTTTCACTTGCCCAAATTATTTTCAATGATATTTTTTGATTCCTAAGGTGAAACACAAGGATGTATAAAATCCTTAACCTCATGATCCTTAAGCTATAACTTTAAATCTTTAAATTCATAGGGTTCTACATAGTATGATGGTATGGATATGGTTCTCTTTCTTGGAAGTATGTCTATATAAAACACAGAATCGATTAATGTTTGGAATCTAGATAATTCATATAGAAAAAAATTTGATATAATTTCTCACCACCACTATAGTTAGGAAATTTAGAACCCTATATAGAATTCATTTCAAATGGAGTGGAAAGATTCTTCATGAATGGCTTGATGTCCTCTTAAAATTATAAAAAATCAATAATATCAGTCAATATAAATGAATTTTTCTCACCACTATAAATAAATTTACAACAATAAAATATTAAATAAACACTATTCTTATTAAGGTATCAGTCTGTGTCTTTAGCTTCTCTAGTACCCACTCTACTTCCCAAAAACTTCTTTCCTAGTCATGAATATTTTTTAGATCTTGATATTATCTATGGATGATGTTAATATACTGAATTGTATAATGTTTAGATCTATATTTAGTGACCTTAGTGGAAGTGGAAAAACTCAAATTCTCTGATATGGTCTATCACATAGTTTTTATATATGTCCATATTACCCAAACATGTGGCACACCTTGGGTTTTTCCAAACAATCAGGTTTGAGATATCCCTTTCCCTTAGTCAATTGAAAAACCACTTGACTCTATCCTAACATCTGTTTCAAACTCCTATAAATAACTCATCTCTAGTAACCTAACATCGTCTTCTGGCCTAATAAAAATCTTCTTACCTCCCTCTATGAATAATTATCTAATGAGTCCTTCTTCACTACTATATCTTCACCATCCATAGAATCCTTATCCACTTCCACAAAATAGATGAATTGGAAAATAATAATTAGTATATAAAAATATTGTCTCTCCATCCCATATTCAAATTAAGTGACGTAAAATATTCATTGGAATATTTTTCTTGGGAAAACTAAAACTTCTCAAAAAAGTGTACCACAATCAATAAATGGACGATCTCCATGCTTTAATAAAATGAAATATTTTTTCATCACATAACATAGGGTAAAAGGATAGAACAATTTATTGAAATATTTCTTTAAAGTGAATCTAGTGATTTTTTCATGAAACATTAATTACACAATACATTCCAACCACTTACATCTTAGCCCTTCAGGAATATAAGCAAAGAAACTTTACATAGAGTGTTCTTGTATTTTAAATAAGTGTAAAATCATTTCAATCATGTTCATCAATTAATTATACTCATAGGGTTTCTTATAAAAAAAATTAAATATTAGTGAATTATAATTTTCAAATTCCATAGAATGTTCCACCATCCATTATAGTCCAAACTTGTTGATATGTCCACCTGAAAGAGTAGTTATAACTACAGATTCCACCAATAATGCTTAAACAAGATGATTTTTCTGTCTAGATTACACCATAACTTCAACACAATTATTTTGAGATTTTCTTCATGGTGGAGTCATATTTTATAAAAATGGAATCGAAACTATTTATATTATAATTTGATTCCTTTGTCAAAAATGTAATTTTAAATAATAATTATCAAATATGATAAATCTATAAACAATGATGGTAAAAAACCAAAACAAACCATCAGAACTCAATGATTTTCATTGAAGTGAAACGGCTTAGAAAACTCCCACACCACCTCATGAGTTTGGATAGTCCTAACTCTAATGCGTCGATATTATATAGACAAAAGAGGTAGATACCCAAGAGTGAGAATAGTATTTAATGAAAAACAATAATTGTGAAAAACATTTCTAACTAACGCACCCATGTCCTCAAAAACTATCACCAAACATTTCCTTCCTTGATTCTGATAATTCATTCTTAGTCAGCATGGTTAGGATATAAGAATAAGGGAAGGATATAATGAATCAGGGAAATAATTTCACCACAAAAACATATGTTAAATAAAAAACAACATAGTATCATTAAATATTTCCATGAAAAATCATATTTCAACAATAACCAAAATCTAAAAGGATAAATCCAACACACAAAATAAAATGGTCAAGATAAACATCTGTCTTGAAAAATAAATGAATGAAAAGCTATAATGGGTCCTTATCCATATTACAATAGGTCTTCTCTATCCCATCCCACCAAAAATTAAAAAGTTTCTAAGATTATTTTCCACTGAATAACATCCTTACCCTTACTTTTTTTTTTGAAAAAAGTGGTGACATAAATTGGTCACCCAGATCATGCCCCTGGGAAATTTATTAAATAAAAAATGGTACAATACAAGAACAAGGTGTAATGAATTTACACCAATAGGGGATTTAAAGGGGATACAATTGAATCATCTAAGAGAACTAGACCATGAAAGAAGGGTTTCAACCCACAATACCCAATCAAAAGAAACAAAACTAATGATGGTCTTACCCTTACTTTTATCCTCTAAATCTAATGAAAATAATTCAAAAATTCAAAATTATCATGTCAGATATCATATTAATTAGGACACCACTAGAGAATCCATACAATTTCTATCCAAATGAATCCATTTTTCCATGTTAAAAATAGATTTCTAATGAACTTTACATGAAATCAATTTAATTAGAAAGATAAAAAATGGGTATCTTTTAAAAAACAGTCCATATTTAAATAAATTAAATAAATATAAAATTAAATATACCAATGAGGCAACGAGAGATGAAATAAGTTTCTTTCATGAATAAATATTCAATATAAATGTGAAATAGAAATATCCTATGTGATTCCATGAAATTATAAAAGAATAAAATTTTATTAGATAGTGTATAAGACTTTTTTTATATATCTTAATTTATAATTGGTTTATATACATACATTGAATATTTTTTTATTATAAATTAAAATATAAATCATTTTATTAAAAATAAAATGCTTTCAAAAAAAAAATTTCAAAAAGGTTGTTTAGTCGTTATTTTCCACATATCATAAATTTAATTTTATGACATACTATAAAACTAATTTTAAAAAATTAAATTAATTTTTCTAATAATACTATAAAAATATTCTTAAGATTAATTGTTGGTATTTTTCTTAAAATTATCCCTTCTTAAGGACATGTGAAAAGTAATGATTTTTATTGAAAACATTCTCTTTTTTAAAATAATTTTTAATGTTATATTATATTTTGAATTATTTATAAATTAAAATTATTTCAATTATTTAAAAATATTTCTAATTTAGGTTATTGGAATCAATTTCATGTTCATCTTTAATATTATGACCTTAAATATTTATGAGAATTTTCTCTTTGGAAACCCTATTTTCCATCACCTCCACGGGTAAAAAATAAAATTGGATTATCCTAATTCTATGAATTTCATTTGCTAAAATATATTACATATTTTTAATAAGAATAATTTATATTATATAATTTTTTATAATTAATTTTTTATGATAATTAATATTGAAAATAATAAACATTCATTGTCATGGTTATGGATAAAACATGTTTACTATGGAGTTTATCTTTGAGGATAAGTGATAAAAATGACACTAAATTACCTAACAACCAATTTAGGGACATATTTAGACTATATAAACTATATATTTTGATAATGGATCATTTCATAGCCCTTTGGAATGACAAAATCATAGTTTTAATGATTGTTTTCAAGCATTTGATGTGTGTCCTCTCCACCACTTATAAAAGGTCATCCCATCTCTTCCACTCTTCATACTACAAAATACATTTAGTTTAAAACTTTCCTGCACAAATCACTTACTTAATCCACTTAAAACATCCTATATCCCTTGGTATATTCATAAATCCATCTTGTATAGGCTTTTGGCGCAAACCTAAAGAGGTTTTCAAAAGAAGATGTAACATTCTTAAACCAATGTTTTTATTTGGTTTCTCCTTACACTTGATAAAATGTTATTAAAAATTGATTATATAAAAATAAAAGTAGTTTACATAAAATAATATTTTATTATGTCAAATTATTGACCCATATCCATATAATCTTCCCTAAAATGAAAAAATAAACTATCAGTCATGTGTATGGAGGACTACCACCTCACAAATTGATATAATTTTTTTCCAACACAACCTTTAAAGGGTGGATATAACGATGGATTTCACTCATGGATATTATATTTTTGAAATTAGTATACTTCAGTAATTTTGATATCATTTATAACTTCTTAATTTCTATTCTTTTTAGAATAATATAATATCGCTCATGTGTATGATGGACTAGTTCCCCACAAATTGATGTTAATCATTTTTCACATACATATTACATGGAAATTAATAAGCATAAATTTATTGAATATATGATATATATATATATGACATGATATTGATTCTATAATATTATTATATCCCTAACTTACTTTTCCCTTCAATATTTAATGGAATTATATCGTCTCTCATGTTTATGTACGACATACCATCTCAATGAAGTGAAGTGATTCATTTTCCTTATCCATCCATCAAGAAGAATTTTAAAAATTCATATAATGAGTAAATATTATATTTATAACATCAATATAATTATAGAAATTATAGATCTATATCATATACACATGATCCTGAACATTCATGATAAAACACACATGACAAAACAATACAATTAACATCTGAAATGGATGGCTCTTCTAGAGGATGTGACACATGTACCCTTAGTATCTCAACTATATCTGATGGATTCCACGTAGTGGAATGTGTGGGAGGTGACTCTTATATCTATACTTCTCATTGATACCTTTCCCTTACTACAATCTTCGAAGGTTGGGGCCAAGACAGGATGGGTGGGATGCTCGGAAGTGAAGTCCTTTAGAAAGGTCCTTGAAGTTCTATCGATTTCTTACACAATGATTCACTTTCATTTCATCCTAAACCTTTATATTTTTACCTAGTGTGTGGATAGGAATTATGGGTTCCCACTAATAGACCTTTCCTAGAATCATCTTGACAAATCTTCTGCATATAATGATATTTCATTGTTGTTGAGATTAAGTCAAGATAAAAACTATACAAAAAATTTTAACGTCATTATTGATCATGTGGGACTCATCCACACAATGGAGGTTTTAGTTCAATATAGATCATCCTTTTGGAATAATTTTTTTAACAAGGATGATTTCATGAAATCGTGCTCATGGGATAATCAATACTTCATATTTGAGTATTTATTTCCCTCATGATTGTCCTGATAAATAAATTATGATTAAGAGTTAATTTCATCATTTGTGTGGGTCAATTTACATGTTATATCTCTTCAACTTCATAAACCATAAATTTTAAAAAATTTGGGTAATTCTATTTGGAGTATTCGTTTCATAGTTGAGATTACTATGATTCATTATTCTATATTGAGATTGTGTATATGTGTTGAGGTAGATCTTGGGGAAAATCTATTATCGTATTTTATAATTACGGATGGAGAAGGTTTTTCTTAGGGAAAATTTTTATATTATAATTATTTACCCTAGTATTGTGTGGACTATCATCTACGGGGTAACTCAGAAGTCATTTTTAGAAAACTAAGAACATGATTCAAAGAAACTAATCATGTGTGTGGCTTGATCACTAGTGAACCTATCCATTACTCTAATGATCCTTCATTAAAGGTCATAAATATTGTTAAAAATAGGTTTCTAGATTTTGTTTTGGAAGCATGTGTTTTCAATATGGGCATCGAAAGTGAGTCAAAAAAGTAGATGGATTTTTAAATTTGTATAACGTGTCTAACACAGATGATGTTTTACCAAATCTCCCAACAATTGACACATTTTTGGACCCTTCTATATCTCATGTTCCTATAAGTACTTTGAATGCTAATCATGAAAATAATTCCCTCCTAAATCATGATATCTTTTCACCCTCCTATTTTCCCATATGCACCAGTTGTGTGACACTGTTTCAACACTTATAAATCAAAAACCTGATCTATATTGATGGATTTAATTCTCATATAACATTGTTAGATATAGTGATATAATATATTTTTTCATCTCAAAACTAATTATTGACAATTCTGATTATTTAACTTTTTCTAGAGGGGTATTATTGACATCACAAATTCTATTTTATTACTCATTTAATGGGTTTTCATTTCTTGTGAAATAGGATGTGGTCATAAAAAAATATATATTCTACAAGTGTTAGGGATGAATGAATTGTAAATACCGATTCATCTCTAGAGGATATAGGGTTTATCACATGATATATAGCGAGAGAAGAATATGTTACTAGTTTTTATTCAATGAAATGTATCCTTGTCTAAATTTCAATTTCACAAACTACAAAATTATTTCTCTACTCATCTATAATTCTAGGGGCTTGGGGAATGAGTGTAGATATTCTTAATTTTAAATGAGACTCAGTGGTACCACCATTCATTTTTTTATTTTTCAAAACCTAAATAGGGTATCATAAATTTTTCATTACTCAATATGAATATGATATTTGTTTAATAAATATGTATAAGACAATTCGACATGTATATTTGGTTTTTTTTAAACAAGTAATTTCAATATAAGAAGTGGATGGTTCTATACATCATATCACCACAATAATAAATTAAATAGGTAAAAATGTTATCTTGTAATTTATCTATGAAAAATTTCAGGTTTTGGGTAGAATGGTTTAATGGTATCATTTATCCATGTTTTAGTTTGAAAACTATACATGGTTTTTTGGGGGAAGTTTAATCAAACTATAGTATTCTTAGAGAAAATAGGTGGATATATTTTCTCTATAAAAACAATTAGAAAATTAAAAAAGTTCCTGGAGTCTAATAGAATTGTGTATGTGGGTTTCTTTGGATATAAATACACTTTATGTAATATTAAAAAAATGAATATAAGAATCTAGAGAAGAGTTGATTGATTCATTTCTAATCTTCATTATTTGGATTCATTCACAATGGCCATGGTATCTTATCTTACCAAATCACTTTTAGGTCACTATACCCTTTTGATACATTTAATTATGGATGATCAGTGGCTTAATCTCTATATTATTCCATAAAATGGAACCATATGAATTTATTTTTATGGACAAAATGAATGTATTAGGGGTAAACGGAGTGGGTTACTACATTTTTGGTCCTTCTGGGGTGACTTAATCCACCGATAAGGGTTGTTCATGAGTGGTTTTATAATATAACGGAAGGAGGAATAATTCTAAAGGGTGTTAGAGAAATATTGTTTGATTATATGAGAGTTTTAATGATAAATGTGATGAATAAATGTTAAGGAGAAGTAATATATATTGGCATTGGATCTCTTCTATATTAAGATGGTGTTCAAGGAAAATTGAAGATATCATTGGCTGAAAAGGGTATAATAACAATTTAAACTTCTAGGCATGCATGAAAAAGAAAAATGGGACCAATTTTATTAATTTAAAATATGAATACGGATAATTTATAGTAGTTATTGAAGTAGAATTAAAATTATCAGCAAATTAAATAGAGGTACTTATGGTAGGATTGAATAACTTCATTGAAGGAAGGAAAATAAAGTTAAATAGAGAAGATTTATCCATGATATGTAGTTTTAGAATAGTAGAGGACATGGAAATGGTGTTTTAGAAGCCATTTCGGATGAATAAGAAATCAAAGAGATGGTGTTCACCAGGAAGAAGGAATGTATAGTGGGTCGTGATGTAGTTCATGGAACCTTCTATGTGGATACATGGGATAATGTTAAGGATCGGGTGGGGAAGGTGGTGCATGAGTTATTTTTAGGTAGAGCACTGAATATGGTTGGGAGTTACTTTGAGGTTTTTAATAATCTAGTGGTGAAATAACATACAACACTTAATCATTATAGGACAATTTTCATGTATAACTTTACCTATAAAATCCTTCCATGTTTTATTAATATAGGCCATATATTTTTTCAATAATCATTCTTAAAGGATTAGAAATATTTTAGGTCAGAGAGAATTATCCATGGGAAATAGGTATTGTGAAAGATTCTTTAGAGCATATGAATAAAATTATTATTTTATTATCAAGAAGGAAATTGAAAGGGAAAATGATTGGTTGGAATTTAGCTTCATCATAAGGGTCATGAGGTAATATCATTTTCAAAAATGGTTTTTTGATTTATGATTTATATGTTATGAGTCCATGGGGTTTAATATTCCATTAATGGGAAGGGTTATTTTCTTCTTCCAATATGTGTATTGTGTATGGGGAGGATATCTATTGTATCTCTGAATCTTTATCCTGGATTTGGAGGATCTTTATGGGAACATAAAATATATTGTAGAGGGTGGGAGTTTAATTCCATTTGGAAAAGTTTATTGAGTGAAATTGTGTCTCACCTTATGTTTTTTAATGACATGTTGTTATTTATTTATGGTAGTAAAAGGTAAATTCTTGGTTTCATAAAAATAATATAAGTATATGGAAAATATAATAGAAAATAAATCTACCAAAGTAATCATGCACGCATTTCAAGAAAAAATGGCATCGTACAAAATCAAAGTGAATTTGTTTTGGTAAAATTTCTATGATAGATCTTTGGGGATGAATGATTAGAATATAAAGTAAAACAAAGGATATTATTAATCCTTATAAGATGTATAATATATCAAATGTATGATCTCAATGATGATATTTGGGGGGGTTTGTCTCATGGATATTAAATCTGGATGGAGAATTGGGTTGGAGGAATATCGTATTTTCTACGGTGCCCTATTCTAATTATTTCATACATAGAGAACATTATTTTTTAAACATTTGTCAACTTTATTCATAGTCAATATTATATTATCATTAATGGGAGTATCCTTTTGGACAACGAACTATACAAATATAATTTTTTTGTGTTCATATTAACGAAACATTACTGTTCTAGATTTTAGAATTCTGGTGCATAAAAGAAAATGGATGGAAGAATTGGAATAAAAAAAATTTGAAATTAGATACATGTTATGGTGAATGATATGGGGTGGATAATTTAGAATCAATAACTTATTGTGGATGAGGATATACAGAATAAGGGTGTCTTATTTTCTTCTTAATGTCTTTGTTGGGCATTGTCACGTTTGGAATCGGTATAGAACATATTTTTCAATGTTAACTAGGAAATTGTGATATCGAATTTTATGGGATAGGTTATAAAAATGTGGGAGTAGGGTTTAAATGTAGGAGGCTATTAATAAATGATTCCAAAGATATGGTCAGTAAGGGGTTGATGTGGATATATGTTCTATGGATTTTACGACTTTGTGTTGGGTTATAAGATAGTCTAGGAACAAGAAAAGAGAAGGTAGAGGGTAATACCCCTTCTCCTTTAGGTGTAGGTAAAGGATCTTATGGTAGATAATGGTTCTATAATAAATATTGGTATGTCTAATACTATATTGTGATGGTTTCTTCCAAAGCCATTCAATAATATAGAATGTAGTCGAGGTAATCAAGGTTGATGGGTTAAATGGAAACGACCCAATATGGGGCTGTATTAGATTAGGTATGGATTGTGTATGTATGGGGAGATGACAGTGGGAGTTTTGGTGAGAGAAAATAGGGGTTCAATGATTTTAGTCTTTATCTCCTTTTATGGTCCAGGTAATTCAATTGGAGTATACAAAAGAGCTAGGGTCACTGGTATTTTTTATGTGTCTAATACAACATACAGAATACAGATGTCAAATATTATTCAATTGTGCTTGTAAGGATCCTTCACAAGAAGGATATTTCACCATGGGAGAAATCATACTTCATTGAGAATTTCAAGATTTTGATAACCATGAAGTTTTTGTTGGACACACCTAGAGGAAAGGGAACTTCTCATATAATGTGTTGGCCAGCCAAGGGACTCTAATAGCGAAGATTAATTTAAACACTAGAAGAGGGTATCTACCTAATGAATGTAAGATCATAGTTAAGGGAAATTCGCATGGAATTCATCATTTATGACCCCATTTTTTGGAGAATGATTTTTCTTCTTTGTTTATTTATCAGTAATTAAAACATAATTTTTAGTCAACACCTAGAATAGAGAAAATAATGAAATATTATTAACAAACGAGTGTTACGATGTTATACAAGGATAATATATTATATTATAAATAGTAATTTTGTTTTATAATAAATTAATAATTTCTATAAAACCATTATAATGGAGATTACATAATTCTCAACCAAAAGTAATCATGACTTATGGGACTTCGTATAAATTTCCATTCATTGTAGAATATTATAATGATTTGCACCTAATTTAATTTATATGATGTGTTTATTGAAAAAATTCATTTTATTTCATGAATAATTCACAATTAATAATATTTTAAAATTAAATATGATTTATTCCATTTAATGGTATTCGATATGAAAAATTCCAAGTGTAAAGGAATTTTATTAACTCAATTTCATTTCATTCGTTAATATTAAATCTTTAAAGTCTTTTGTATTCAATTATTATGTGTGTAATGATTTTTTTATATTATATTATAACTCCACTAGTGTTATGGGGATTTATATTTCATGCACATAATAAATTAATTGATTAATTTTCACTTTTATGGAATGATCTTTTTAAGGGACTTCATTTAATTTTCCCTTTGTGAAGGAAGATTTTAAAATTGTTCAAGTAATTTATTTTATATGCTGTATATACATCTCCATTTATATATAATATCATGAATCCATCAAACATCATTTAATTTTATGTTTCAATTTTAATTATTTCATCTAAGGGTAGTTTAGATTACTGTTACCAAGTGATAAGGGACTTCATCTTAATTTTCATTAATCGGGTACTATTGTAGTTTCATGCACTTATTTTTTTATGGTGTATACACTTATTATTATTCATTTTATATATTTAAAACATCATAATTAATTATATTTTATGTTTTAATTTTAACTATTTAATCCATGGGGATTTGATGGGAAAACTACCACATGGTAACAAGTTTTCATAACTCGATTTATTTTCATTATGATATATTAACTAATCACTAACTTTAAAATTCTATATTTCTGAGTGTAAATCATTTTTCATATCATATGTTTTATTTCCAATTTATTGCGGTTTTATATTTTATATACAAAATTTAATCATTTATTATTTTTTATTTCAGTGATATGATCTTGGTAAGGGTTTATTTGCCAATCAAATTTTAATTATGATTTTATATACATGATTTTCTATTGAATAAATTTATTTCATAAAATTTTAGTTAAAAATATTTCATGTTATTATACACTATTTATTCATGATTTTTTCGTGTAATATTACAATATTCATCTCTATGGTAGTGAAAATAAAGGAGATAAATTTTTAAAAAAAGTGATATTGTTTCACTCTTCTTGTGAAACTCATTTTTCTTCATAAACAATGTATTATAAAAATTACTCAAAAATGTGTGTCACATTCTCTAAATAATTTATTATATGAATATTTATGCGTGTTTGAGACTAATTAATATTTTTAATGGAATATTAATTTTATTTTCCAAATAAGGCCCATTTTCCATTGACCAAAAATGTAAATTGAATCACTATTTTAAAATGAACTACATATATGGAATTTACAGACATCATGAACACTCAATATTATAAATGTTTCATTATATTTTTAAAATATAATTTTAAATGAAAATTATTTTTGATAATATTTTGTGAACATTTAATTTGAATAATATTTTCACAATGAAAAGTATATTTTCCTCAAGACTATTTTAGGAATTTATATTCATTAGAGATGTAAAACCATTATTGTAATAATGATCTATTTGGGATATTTTATATTGATACCATCTGTATTTTGTATCTGTATGATTTATGAATGTTTTTACCAAGGAAATTATTAATATTCACTTTCTTGAACCATTTTGTTTTCATTGAAACTCCCATGAAATATTTATTTTACTAATCAGTTTTAATCCATCTTTGGAATGGTAATGAAGTTTTAGGTATAATGATGGATGAGATCATGACCACCCATATTTAAGCATTTTTTTCATTAAGATTTAATTTATTAGTATACATGATATTATTACAATAATATTATCTTTGGATTCATTTTATACATAGTCTATTAATTAAATGGTATTTTATTTCATTAATTTACCTTCCCATAATGTGTATGAATTATCATACTATCCATGAGATTTATGAAATTATATTATTTTCAGATCCATTTTATTTTCAATTTATTAATTAAATTGAATGTATTTTCAGTTATTTAAATTTACATATTGATTATACCTTATCAAATCAAGATAGTAAAATTTTTTAAATGAAATGTGTCTTTAGTTATTTATCATTACATGTTGATTAGGATTACTGATTCATGATATATATCATTCTACTTAACTAATACTTGGCATTTGAACTCACTATAATTTTATTCCTTTCCAAGGATTCTAGGAATTTTACTTTGAATTGTATATAGGAATATAGAAGAGAGAATAATAATATTCTCAAGAAAATCTATAAATTTTTTATTGGAATGTAATACTGTAATCTTGTATGTATCTAGTTAACCAAGACTACTGAACTATTCATCCATTTGGGATGAAATTTCTTGTATATTATAAAAATCTAATAAATAATACATTGGTTCTAGTATACTAGGGTCGAGGTCACTATTATTGGTGTCAAGGGATGTTTAGTAGAAACCATGGGAACGGATTTTGGGAAAACATTGATTAGGGATCAAAACCTAATAATATACAATGACGATACATGCATAAACATTTCACGGAGTCTTGGTTTGATAAAGATTATGTTTTTTCTGATAAATGCATCCCCATATGGATATTAAATGTGGATGTGGTTCTAGTATAGATTTAAATAGGGGTAAGAATTTGGATTGAGGTATGTTGGGATTGACTCAAGTATTTCCTATTACATGAAAATAGGACTTACTATACACATGGTTTGAAAATCTTGGGGGATAGTCTTGGGATAATTAAAATTTTCATTACAATACTTTATGAAGTATTTTAATAGATGATTCCAATTAATAACTTAGGTTAAACCTAAGTTGTCTTAGGTTGAAACAAAGGTTTCATGATTTATACGTCCTATAAATTTCAATATTAGTTTCTGAGTAATATTACTGATTCTCAAACTATGCTTCTTAGTTTCAGAAATTGGTTGGAACAGAAAGGAATAATGTTAACATATAATATAAAGGAAAATATGGTGACTATGAACTATAGAATGTGATTATTATTGGATTGAAATATATTGGAATTAATCCTAATAAGTTATCCAAAAATGTTATAAACAACATACACCTTAAACTTCTCTATGGCTCACCAAATAAGATAATTATATAGTTAAATAAGATATTGAGTGGTGGAGACCGTGGTGTAATAAAGTATTAGTTTCATGTATATGAAAATTTTATAATAAGACAATAATGTAAGTTCCATAATGGAAATATAAAATGAATTATGTTTTGAAGATAATGGAATCATGAAATGAACTACCAGATAAAATTTATGATTATGAAGGAAGGAAAAAAATTTCATCTAAGGGGTCTATATAAAATTAGTATTCTTAAATTTGGGTAATTTGGGAATTATTTGAATCAATTCCCTCTCTGAAAGGGAAACCCCTAGACCAAGTATATTAGGACCTGGCCTTAAACATTATATATTCTATTTTATTCAAATAGAATACACATATACATTCCCAAAGGTATTTTTGGTTTAGAGTTTTATAAAGATAGGAAATGACTCATAAAATCAACCCACATGCATATAATGTGGGTACCACTAAAATAGTATTAAATTATTTCAAAACATAAAACTTTTAGAACAATACCACAACAAAATGATTTCATTGTCAAATCTTCATAACATTTAACATGACTTCCTTCTTTCTCTTACAAAACATTAAAACATGTGGAAAGCGTTTAAAAATGTTTGATGAGAACAAAAGAATAGAAAAGGATATAAAAATAATGAGAGAAACCATTAGTCAATGAATACTTATATACATATGAAGTCATTTTCACAATGACATATTTCTTACCCATAATGTAAGATATACTTACTTTGTGAAACATGAGATTTCCATAAACATAGAGACCATAAATAGAACATAAATGTATCTTGGAGAATTAATTACATAATTTTGTAGCCCTCACGCTACCTTATGATTTTTAACCCTCATGGTACCTTACAATGTAACTCTAAGGGCTACCATATGGTGTAACAATCACAATTACACTTGAAGTAACCTTATGATCGACCTCCGACTTACACATACCCAATTCATTATAGGGGAATATAGGTACCAATATTCATCAAAAACAATTCCCACGAACCAGAACATAATCATAAAACATTAATAATTCAATAAAAACATTTATTTTGGATTTTGTAAAATAGAATTTTAGAATGGTGTTTTTAAAAGAAATCCCCTTACTAAAAACATATAATTGAAGTGAAAATTAATATAATGAAAGGATTATCTATATACACAGTAAATACACATAATATATCATAATATAAATAAAATTAATTACACAAATAATCTCATTAGAACATAAATAATTAAGTAGAAGGTCAACCTAATTAATGAAAACTAGTTTATGAATTCAGTTACATCAGGTTCATCTAACTTCAAACCTATTTAAGCCTTTTCTTGATCTATTATCATTGAGATCCTCTTTAAGTCATTTGGTTTTGTCCTTTAAGGGAGACCAGTTGGTGTTGGTCATGGGAAGAGCAATAGGAAGGGGATTGGGTAGAATTTAGACAATGATCAAAGCTTGATAGGTGTGAGAGGAAGAGGGGTGAGGGTGGTATTTATAGTGGAGGATAGGATGGGTTTTCGATTATTTTAATCATTAGTTTAATATTTTTTCTCAAGACTATAAATTTTCTTGATTCATGTGACCCCAAATAGTAGTTCGAGAATGTGATTTCAAACCATGGGTTCTTACATCATCTAAGAACCTAGAAATATTTCATTTAACTAATAATTTATATACACGATATATTACCATATTTTACTATTCATCAAAAAATTCATGAATTTCATAAAATTCCCAAAACATAACCCTAGCCATTTTTCAACATGTAGAATTCAAAAATGAACTCTATTTTTTGAAAATAATTTTATAAATATGATTAATTTAATTTTTAAATAGAATTATAATTTATTAGAAAAATAACAATTTTAAAACTATACCTCATTTTATATCACCATGAAAAATTAATCAATATCTCATTATATTATAACCCTAAGACAAAAAAATAATAATATGATTTACTATTCATAAGGTTCATATTACTATTCATGTTAATATTTGTATGGGTATGTTACTAGTCACCAAAAAATAAAGTTAGTCCTATCAGACTCCAAATAACTTACTGATTTCAACTGTAGATTCCTGTTTTTCGAAATTCAAATCATATAAGTAGAAAAATTATACTAAATGGATATTTTATAACTATATAATTAAAATAAAGTTTTATTTTTTAGAGTCTTTGTGTTTCAAGCATTTAAATTTATTTTTAAAACCTTGGGGTGTTACATTCTCCCCACCTTCATGAAATTGTTTCCTCGTAATTTTTTATTTATATATTAAACAAGTGAGGGTTCCTTTCCCACATAACATATTTATATTCCCATGTTGCTTCTTCAACCATGTAGTTCCTCTACAAAACCTTTTCCTAGTGGTTCACCTTACTCAGCAATACTTGTTCTCTTCAATCAATAATCTGAATAGGTTTCTCTTCATAGGAAAGGTACTCTTCCATCTGAACTGCTTATGGGATCAAAACATGAGATGAATTGAGCACATACATTATCAACATAAAATCATGTGAAAAAGTGTGTACCTAAGATAAACATGGATGCAAAGGTACTTGGTATGAAACTGATCCAACATTCTCTAGGATTTTATAATGTCTAATGAACTGTGGACTCATCTTTCCTTTCTTACCAAAATGAATAACACTTTTCCAGGGAGATATTCTAAGAAAAACATGATCACCTACCTCTAAATATAAGTCTTTACTCCTATTATAGGCATAAATTGTATGCCTTCCTTGAGTTTTCCTCTTGTTTTTCTAGATCATAATCACATTTTCAAGCACTTCCCCTACTAATTCTGGTCCCACCAACTTCCTTTCCCTAACTTCATCAGAAAAAGCTGGAGTTCGACATCGTTTCCCATATAATGCCTCAAAAGGTTTTGTCTATATACTATAATGAAAAATATTATTATAATAAAATTCAACTAACAAAATATGATGATCCCAACATACCAGGTAATCCATTGAAAAAGATTGAAGAATATCCTCCAAAGTCTAAATCGTTCGTTCTAATTGCCCATCTAATTGAGGATGAGAAGATGTGACAAAATTTAATTTTGTTCCCAATGACATATGATTTCCTTTCCAAAAGTTATTAGTGATCATGGGATCATGGTTAGATATAATGTAAAGAGGAACTCCATGTAAGCTAACAATCTCTTTGAGGTACAATAGAGAAAGTGGATCAAACAACATAGTATCTAGAATAGGAAGAAAATGAGTAGATTTAGTCAATTGATCAAAAATAATCCATATTGGATGGTTACCTAAAGAAGTCTTTGGTAGTCCCATAACAAATTCCATGGATATAGTTTCCCATTTCTACTCTGGAACTAGTAAAGTTTGAATCATCCATTTTGGTAACTTCCACTCTACTTTAACCTGTAGACATATCAAATATTTCACAGTAAAATCTGAAATATCTCATTTAATTCAATCCCATAAGTAATCCTCCTAAAGGACTGTGTACATATTTTTACTACCTGGATGAACTAAAAACTGAGAACTCTGAGGTTTTAACAATAATTCTTTCTTTAGCTAAGAATCACATGGAACACATAATCTCTTTCCAAATATTATAAAAAAATCATTATCAATGTTAAATTAAAGAAACTTTCCCATTTTAACCAATTTTAACATTTTTTATAACTCCCCATCTTCCATTTGTGCTTGATTAATTCTTTATAATAAATATTAATGCACTAAAAATGGGTAAATTAGAGGAATTTCTTTTACAAATAACTTCCAATAAAAAATTCATCAAATCATATATCAAAGAGTCTTGTTCCATCCGTAACATAGTTAATGAAGCGTGATGTTTTCTACGCAAGGGATCTACCACTTTGTTTTCTTTTCCAGGATGGTCATTAATAGGGAAATAATCATATTTTATCAATTCAAGACATCTTCTCTACCTCATGTTAATTCCTTTTGACTGAATATATACTTCATACATTTCCAGGTAGTATATATTTCACATTTGGCTTCGTAAAAATGATGCCTCCAAAAGTTGAAAGCGAAAACAATAACTTCTAATTCCGAATCATGTGTGGGATAATTTCACTCATGATTTTTTTGTTATCTTGAAGCATAAGAAATTACTTGATCATTCTGCATTAGAATACAACCAAGTACTTTTAATGAAGCATCGTTTTAGATTAAAAACTCTCCATTTTTTGGATGGTAGGGTCAAAATTTGAGCATTCACAAATCTTACTTTGAATTCATGAAAATAATCATCACCTTAATTTTTCTAGGTGAATGTAACTACTTTTGAGTCAACATAGTCAGTGGACTACAAAATCTTGTATAGTTTTCAACAAACATCTAATAATAGCCTGCCAAACCGAGAAAACTACGAATCTCAATTATATTTGTGGGTCTTGGCCATTCTTTAACAACTTTCATTTTATAAGGATCAACAGTTATTCTATATTTAGAAAAAATGTGACCAAGGAAGCAAATTGTTTGCAACCAAGATTCAATGTTTCTGAATTTTCAACATATTATCTTTTCTTTCTGGTTTGAGAAAACAAACCTTATATTTTTTTTCTTGCTCCTATTAAATTATATAGTATACCAGAATTTCATCAATAAACACTACAAAAAACCTATTCAATAAATCATTAAATACTCTATTTATAATATCCATGAATATAAAAGGTGTATTAGTTAACTGAATCCACATAACAACAAATTCATAATAACCATCTCTAGTTTGAAAAGTTATTTTTGTAATGTCATCTTTCTTCTCCTTTAGCTGATGGTACCCAGATCTCAGTTCAATCAAGGTAAAATACTAATCTCCCTAGATATGATAAACCAAGTCATCCATGTGAGGAAAAGGGGAATTATTCTTAAAAAATGTTATTCAATTATCTATAATCAATGAAAAGCCTCATGGAGTCATATTTCCTATTAACGAACAAAATTTTATCTCGACAAGGTGAAGTTATAAGATGAATAAATCTTTTATCAATAAACTTTAGGAACTAATTTCTTAAATCAAGAAGTTCCATTTGATCTATTCGATAAGGATGTTTTGAAATTGGATTAGCATTAGGAACTATGTCAATAGTAAATTAAACATCCTGACTAGGTATAACACCAACTTACTCATTAGGAAAAACATAAAGGTATTCATTTACCACTAGAACATCATTAATCTGAATATTTCCCTTATTTTCAATAAAATGAGAAAGATAAATTTCATTTCAATCTTTCAATAGTTTCTCATTTTCATGATATGCTATCAATTTTATGAGTTTTTTCTTGTATAAAAACGAAAACTCTTTCTGAAAAACAAATTCTTTAGCTCTACAATCAATCTTAGCATGAGAAATAGAAAGTCAATTCATACCCCGAATGACATAAAACACTACTAAGGGAAAAAATTGCTCGTAATTTTATTCCACAAATAATAATAGGTATATGTATCAAATTATTTTTTGTTGTAACATTTCCTCTGGTTTTTTAACAATTAGTTATGGTCTCATTTGTTGAGGTGATATTTCCAATTTTCTGGAAAATTTATCAGAAATAATTGAATGTCTAGACCCTGTATCAAGCAATACAGTAGTAAAATCTGAGTAAATAAAGAAACAACCCGATACCACTTTATTGTATAAACCAAAATATTTTTTTTAGTCTTAAATGATCGCACTACACATTTCTGCTTATAGACTAGAAACTTTCCATCACTTGGATCTTTTTTTTGTAGGAATTTTCATAATGAATCACCTCACCACATTCGAAACACATTACAGTTATCTTATTAGAATTGATCTTAATATAATTTACATTATAATCTCAAGACATATATCCAAACATACTACATTGAAAACTCTTATTGTTTTTCTAAGACATTGCCCAGGGTGATTTTTACCGCACTTCTCACAAACTGGAAACTGAAATTTCTTTCCATCAAATTTATTATTATTTTTTTGATTTTTATCCATTTATTTCCATCTATACCTCTTCATCTAATGGTTTTGAAAGTACACTTGGTCATTAGAAAACTCCATTTCTACCCTCTTAGTACATCGTACTAGTTTATAATAAATTCTGAACTCACAAGAAAGAAATGACCTTTATATATTGGATTTAATTATAATGAACCATACTTTACATAAATTTTTAGTAATTCAAAATTTAAGTACATTTATTACAATATATAACAAAACCATGAAAGGACTATATAGGTATAGTGTCTTCTGAAACTGGGAAACATAAAAAACTGGTTCATAAAGCGTCTACACTGTCTCCCACTTATTTCATCATATCTATAGTCCCTTTTGGAATATCTTACTTAATAACCTTATTCCTGACCTGGGGAAAGAAAACATACAAAAGGGTGATCTCAAATGCTCAGTAAGGGTAAAAAAAAATATCAATCACATCATATTCATAATAACATAACATTTTGGAAATCTAACCCTGCAAAAGAGATCAAAATTTTATAACATGGGATAAATCATGGCAGTGAAATGTAATCACAATAATCATAACTTAAAATAGGAAGATTTTTGGAATACACACATAATCATAGAGAATCGTTTCTTATTAGTCAAGACTCATTGGAAAGACTATCTTAGTGAACAAAGTCCATTTCTGAACCGAGTTCATTCCTCGTTTCAATCATGTTTCACTGAACTGGTTTAACCTGCCGTTCCAGCCATGTCTATCTCATGAGATATAAAATCTTTACCCAATGCATTGGAGGGAGATATAGGTCCCACCCATATCATAATGATACAATCCTTATGTGTGCCACAAAATCATAAACCATACATCATTGCATAACCCATGTAATAAAAATGGGATTCTTAAACATCGTGACATCATAAAACAATTAGTATAAGATAAAGGAATTCATAAAAATAATTCCATCACATCATAATCAAATCAATGAAATAATAGGGATAGAAACAGAACCCTATGTTATCTTATATGGAAAATAATTTTGATAAAACACTTGAACTCCATTCTTGAGGAAAATATCCTTTCTACTTTAAAAACATTTTTCCTTTCTTAACATGTCATACAATTTTAAACTAAAAGAAGTTGATTAAAAATAAACTTGAAAACTTTTAAAGGAAGATTCTTGGAAATGATGTTTTAAAAGAATCCATTCATGCCTTATAAGTTTAAAAAACATTCTTCTCATACTTTTGTCTTAAAAGTCAAAAAATACCTCATACGAAAAACTACAAATGAATCCTTTCATATATTTTACTAAAAACTCACCGAAGGGTAAAATTGGATTTAAAAAATTTTAGGTGGATGGAAATAACATTACATATTGAGGAAACATGTATGTGGATGATAAAATACACCCCAGTAAATTCCAAAGTATAAACAATCTCGGATAAAAATGAGATGGAGATGTTTCCCTTACCTTAGGTCTGATTTGCTTCGTATGTGTCCAAACCTCTTGTATAATGATTTAAATAATGTCATTGAATTATTCCAGAATCATACTCATTGTTATTATATCATATATGGTCATATTATTAGCTTATTATTAGTAATATTTCATTGCTACATGTTATTTGGATGTTTATTACTTTTTGTTCTTATGCGTGTTTTGTCGAATAAATTTTTATTCTTCTCTTTAAGTTATAGATACCTCATTTACAAAGTTTTATTAGTGTAATATATATCATATTCATTCATTCAATACATTTATATAATCATTATTCAATGAAGATCATGTATAACGAGTCACATCACATCATGGAGACGGTATTCCGTACGTACGCACGAGCGATGATATCGTTCCCATGATCGTGGAATTGTATTGGAGTGTATGTATACTATTTCATAATCAATATAATTTTAAAATAATAATATATATATTCATTCTTTACACCATTATACCCATCCAAGTAAGGTGGTGGTGGAAAATAGATTACACCACGGCGTGGAGACAGTATTCCGTACATACGCACGTGCGATGATTTCATTTTCCGTAGGATGGATAGATGGTGAAATAGAGTTGTTTCATACTTATCATAAAATATCAGTATATTAGTGATACTGATGTTATTAATTCATAATGAAACAACTAAATAAGAAGAAGTGGAAGAAGAAATAAATATGAAAGAATCAGTAACGGACATTACCTCTTCTTTGAAGCGCCTCTTTGAGACCTCCTTTTAGGGCACTAAATTTGATCTTTGAAAAAGACTAGGACCTCTAGGATGTTTATAAGAAGTGGAGAGGAGATATTTTCAGGGTTTGGCCGAGCTTGAAGGCTCAAAGTGGTGTGAGGAAGAGAGGGAGGAGGTGCCCTTTTATAAGGGAGTAGAGGGGCACCTTTGGAAAAACAAAAAATATTATTTTATTATAAAGCCATATTTGGTTTTAAATAGCTCCAAATTGATTTATTTCAAATATAAGGTGGTTATGGGTCGAAATACACTCATAAAATAGAATTTGGACAAGTTTACTTCACTATTTTAAGCTTATCATTTAGATTTAACTTTAAGTTAGATAATTTTACTTTTACAGTGTCTTTTTGTGTTCTTACACTATAAGGTTAATAAACTTACCATAACAAGCCAAACGAACCCCAAGTTGTTTATTATTAATATATATAACCTTATATAAGTCATGTTTCCGAACCTTAGATTTTTAAGAATAAAATATCAATTAATAATATAATATTTGTTTTAATAACTATTTTATGTCAATTTTGACACTATTGGGTAATTGATTTTTTTGAAAATCATAACCGAATGATTAGTTCTAACCAAGTTAATTTAATCAATACTAACACGTAATATTAACATAAAAAATTATTGGAATTCATAAAAAGTCTCAAATTAAATTTATTTAGGTATTTATAACATCAATTATGTCAATATTTCATTAATAAGTTAATTACTGCATCATCATTGTGTCATAAATAAATTAAATTATTTAAAGTCTAAAAATTATCAATAAACTATAATTATGTAGGAAATATTTTTAGCTTTATAATTAATATTTATATTCGAATTTATCTTATGTATAACCCTATATTAAAAATTATTTACTTATTAAACTTTGATTTTAACTATTTTAACCCTTCTTTAAATAAATTAATAATAAATGTCCTAATCTAATCCATGTGGGCCTAAATGGTCATATATTATTCCTAAGGTTGTTTTTGGTCGGATTATACTTATCCAATAGAATTAGGACATGTGTTAGGGTAATAATAATATCATTTTTACCCTTATTTGCCCTATTTACTTTTAACCGTGGCAAAACAAAGTAAAAAGTTACTATTCGCCAAAAATTATTTTCATCTCATTGAACAACATTTTAGTCCTTGATATTAACCGTGTCTCTCGGATTTTTAAAATTCCACTCATAGAAGCGATAAAATTAAGTTTTATGTAAATTTTCAAATTCTCTTAAGGGGTGGGTAAAAGACGGTCAAAAGTTCAATAAAATTTTTATTTATCTAAAATTATTATAAAATGACTCTAATGAATTAAATTGAACTTATAAAGGTATTATGTATCAATTTTGACCTAATATAAATTTAAATAAAACAAATAATTATTTAAATAAAAAGTCGGTTTTTAAATAGTAACCAAGTGTTTCACTATTCATCAAAAATTGAAAGTTTTCAGAAAAATACAAAAATTTCACCCTAGGCTAATTTCGATATTCCGAATCCAAAAATGAAGTCCATTTTGAAAAATAAAATTTACAAAATTTCAAAAAGTGGGTATTACTATTCATAACGGCTAGTTTTAAAAATATTTTAATAGAATATCATTGCTTAGTGAAACTCGGTATTGCGTACAACGCAAGCTATCGAGGAAGGTCGCAATTGCATGTAAAGAAAGCCAAGATAGTGTTGTGTGTAGTGAAAGATTCCATTGATGATTTATATAACACAAAAACAAAATATTTCTCATAAAAGTCTCGAGTGTTACATTCTACCCCCCTTAAAATGAATTTCACCCTCAAAATTCGTCACTTGTAACAAAAAGATGAGGATACCTCTCCCTCATCATATCCTCAAGCTCCCATGTAGCTTCTTCTAATTGGTGGTTCCTCCTTAAAACTTTCACCAAGCGAGTGGTCTTGTTCCGTAGGACTTTTTCACTACGATCGAGAATCTCTATGGGCAGTTCTTCATAAGAAAGATCTTGTTCCAGCAGTACAACTTCTGAGCTGAGTACATGTGAAGGGTCAGGTATGTAATTTCTCGGGAGAGATACATGGAACACATCGTGAACTTAAGAGAGATTCGGTGGAAGTGCCAATCGGTAAGCTACCTTCCCAACACGATCCAGAATTTCAAAAGGACCGATATATCTAGGGCTCAACTTTCCCTTCTTTCCAAATCTCATGACCCTCTTCCAGGGAGATATTCGTAAGAACACTTTATCAACCACTTCAAACTCTAGGTCATTTATTTGGTTGTCGGCATAACTTTTTTGTCGACACTGAGCTTCTCTTACGTGTTGTTGAATAGATCTGACCTTTTTTGCCATTTCATCAACAAGATCAGGTCCTAATAGCTTTCTTTCCCCAACATCATCTTGGCAAGTTGGAGTCCTGCATTTCTTTCCATAGAGAGCTTCATAAGGAGCCATTTGAATACTGGAGTGAAAGCTATTATTATAAGAAAATTCCACCAAAGGTAGGTGTTGATCCCAATCACCTTTGAAATCTATAGAGCAAGCTCTCAACATATCTTCTAGTGTTTGAATTTTCCTCTCAGACTGACTGTCTGTATGAGGATGATAAGCAGTGCTGAAACTCAACTTTGTATCCAGAGTATGCTGAAGACTTTGCCAGAACTTTGAGGTAAACCTCGGATCCTGATCAGATATAAGATAAAGTGGTACTCTATGCAATCTTACCACTTCCTTTACATATATCCAGGAAAGCTGATCAAGAGGGAAATCCTCTCTCATAGCAATGATGTGTGCAGACTTTGTAAGACGTTCAACTATGACCCAGATAGCATTATTGCCTTTGGATGTTTTAGGATGTCTGGTGACAAAGTCCATAGTGATGTTTTCCCATTTCCATTCGGGTATGGGTAATGGTTGTAACATCCCCTTAGACTTCTATCTCTTTGCTTTAACTTTCTGACAAACCAAGCATCGAGAGACATATTTAGAAACATCTCTTTTCATGCCTTCCCACCAGAATTACTCTTTTAGGTCCCTATACATCTTCGTGCTTCCAGGATGAATAGAGAATGAAGAACTATGAGCCTCGTCCAGCAGCTCCTTCTTTAATTCAGGGATGGTAGGAACACAAACCCGATTCCTGAACATTATTATCCCATCACAATCAAGGTTTAATTCAGGAACATTTCTCACCATATTTTGTAACTCTACATCTTCTTTCTATGCCTCTTTAATCTTCACATGTATATATGGTTGAACATTCATATGAGAAAGATACAATTTTACCCCTTCCATTATAATTCCAACATCCATCCTTTGTAAATCCATAAATATTGGATCTTTTGTGATCCTCATCATGGATAAACTAGCATGGTCTTGTCGACTTAATGAATCTGCCACCTTGTTTGCTTTCCCAGGGTGGTAATGAATTGAGCATTTGTAATCCTTAATCAACTCTAACCATCTTCTTTGGCGCATATTCAGCTCCTTTTGTGTGAAAAATATACTTTAAACTTTTATGATAAGTATAAATATCACACCTTTCTCCATAAAGATAATGCCTCCAAATCTTTAATGCAAAGATTACCACAGCTAACTCCAAATCATGAGTTGGGTAATTTTTCTCAGGTATTTTCAACTTTTGTGAGGCATAAGATATCACCATATCATTGTGCATAAGAACACACCCCAATAACTTCTTGGATGCATCACTATAGATCAAAAACATTTCTCCACTACAAGGAAGTGTGATTACAGGTGCACTGGATAACCTTCTTTTCAACTCCTTGAAATTATCTTCACATTCCTCCATCCAAACAAACTTAACTCCTTTCCGAGTCAACTTGGTGAGTGGATTAGATAATCGTGAAAAATCTTTCACAAAACGTCGATAATATCCAGCCAAACCAAGAAAAATTCAGATCTTAGTTACTGTTGTTGGTCTCGACCATCTTTTGATAACCTCTATTTTTTTTGATCCACAGATATCCCCTCTTTTTAGATTATGTGACCCAAAAATGCAAATTTTTGAAGCCAAAATTCACACTTGGTAAATTTGGCATAAAGCTTCTCCTTTCTCAGGGTCTTCAAAACAATTCTCAAGTGATCTTCATGTTCTTCCTTGCTCTTTGAATAGATAAGAATATTGTCCATAAAGACTACCACAAACTGATCAAGATAGTCTCTAAAGACTCTATTCATCAGATCCATGAAGATTGTAGGTGCATTAGTAAGACCAAATGGAATCAGTATAAATTCATAGTGTCCATACCTTGTACGGAAAGCCGTATTTGGTATATCCTCCCTTTTGACCCTTAATTGATGATACCCTAAATGAAGATCAATCTTCTAAAAGTATTGAGCTCTGTGTAGTTGGTCAAATAAGTCATCAATGCGCGGGAGATGATATTTGTTCTTGATAGTGATCTTGTTAAGTTCTCAATAATCAATGTAGAGTCTCATTGATCCATCTTTTTACTTAACAAACAGAATAGGTGCCCCCCAAGGTGATGCACTAGGGTGTATGAATCCCTTATCAAGATTCTATTGGAGTTACTTCTTCAATTCCTGCAACTCAATTGGGTCCATTCTATAAGGTGTCTTTGAAATAGGCAAAGCACCCGGTATGAGTTCTATTAAAAACTCAACTTCATGATTTGGTGGAAGACCTGGAAATTCCGCCGGAAAGACATCATCAAACTCCCGTAAAATGGGCATATTCTTAATCATGAGTTTCTCACCAACCATTTGAGATAAATAACCTTCATTTAGTGGAATCAAGACCCATAAGATGGAAGAAATTTCCACTGGAAGGTTATGTTCATCCTTGCATCGATAGACGATCAAAGATTGATCTGGAATATGAAATGTGACTTCCCTTCTTTGGATATTGATATGAACTCCATATAGAGAAATATAATCCATGCTAAGAATTTCATCAAAATCCACTATAGGGAGGATCACAAGATTTGCAGGAAGCACTTTCCCACAAACTTCAATCAGGGAAGAATTATAAACTTTTGATGCGACTGTTGTTCAATTAGGGGTTGTCACAACTAACTCAACATCTAATTGTTGAGGTAATACAGTGATACCCTTGGAAAATTCTTAAAAAATAAAAGATTTGGTGGATCCAGAATCAAATAAATCATTTGATACTTTAGAGTGGATGGTAAGTGTACCTTTCACCACTTCGTTATCGTACTCCACATCACTGGTAGAAATTGCTTGTGACTTTCCTTTGTCTTTGTCCTTAAGAGTTTGTTGATGTCGATCATCATCATTAACCCTTGGATTAGGGAATTTATTGGCATAATGACCTATCTCCTTGCACATGAAACATTTAAGTGTAGTAGGTTCATTCTATGTATCTCTTCTTTTGTTTGCATCATTAGACATCTTCTTCCCATAATTGCAGCATTCAAATTCCCGATGAACTTCCTTTCCACATTTGAAACATTTACTTATCCCTTTAAGACAACTCATTCCATGTTTCTTTCCACACTTTGAGCATAAAGGAAAGATCGTCTTCTTTTCAGTGTGCTCTTTAGATTTTCCTTTGAATTCCATTTTCCTCTTCTAATTAAACCCATATGACTGATGGGTTACTCCAATCTCCATCTCAACTGTGAGAGCACATCAAACAATTTCCTCGTAGCTATTGAAGTCCCTTATGGTTAACGCCCATCGAAGACTTGATTTGAAGCCACTAAAGAATTGATTGATCTTAATCTCAGGTTGGATAATAATACCATAAGCATACCTTGCAAGTCTTTTAAAATTTCCTTCATAGGTACCAACAGATTCATCATCCTTTTGCTTTAGTTCAAGAAACTCCTTCTCCATCTTTGTTTGGAGAATATGAGGGAAGTACATATTGAAAAATATTTTCTTGAACTCGTCCCATTCGATGGACTCAATTTCATCTCTTGGCCTCGTATTCTTGATAAGATTCCACCATTGATCAGCATCACCTTCCAAATGATACACTGCTAAAATGACTTTATCATGTTCAGAACATTGAAGAACTGAAAATATCTTTTCAGTAGTACTGATCCATTGTTCAGCAACTAATAGATCAGTAGACCCGCTGAATGAAGGCGGATGCTGCCTCATAAGGATTCAACATAATTTTTCTCCTTCCTTTTCTTGTTTGGAAGTCCTGCATGATTCATAGCTTAAGAAAGTTGTGTGAGCATGGCTATAAGATTTTTCATTCCAGCTCCCATAAAGTTTGGTTTCTCAGGGGGACAATCATTGCATTTCCCGTCGCATTCCTCATTAACACGGTTCCTTCGGGTTCCAGCAATTGACTAAAACCAAGAATAATAGAGTGAGAAACACTAATTATAATAGGAAAAACACATAATCAAGAATAAAATTTCACACTTAACGTCTTATCCTAGGTTATTCATGGTCATTTCGAAAACACTAAGATTGTGTTCTATGCTTAGACTTATCCATAGGATTCTTACTAAGGCTTTCGCATCCTAGTTTCCAAAGGATGACTATACCTTTCCTCTGATACCAACTATAATTACCCATACTTTACATACATTTTCAGTACTTCAAAATTGAAGTACACTTATTACAACATATAACAAATCCATGAACGGACCGTATAGGTATAGTGTCTTTGGAAACTAGGAATCATAAACAACTAGTTCATAAAGTGTCTACATTGTCTCCCACTTATTTCATCATATCTATAGTCCCTTTTGGCATATCTTACCTAATAACCTTTTTCCTAACCTGGGGAAAGAAAACATACAAAAGGATGAGCTCAAATGCTCAGTAAGGGTAAACAAAATAAATATCAATCACATCATATTCATAATAACATAACATTTTGGAAATATTACCCTGAAAAAGAGATCAAAATTTCATAACATGGGATAAATCATGGCAGTGAAATGTAATCACAATAATCATAACGTAAAACAGGAAGCTTTGTGGCATACACACATAATCATATAGAATCATTTCTTATTAGTCAAGACTCTTTGCCAAGACTATCTTAGTGAACAAAGTCCATTTCTGAACCAAGATCATTCCTCATTTGAGTCCTGTTCCACTGAATCGGTTTAACATACCGTTCCATCCATGTCTATCTCATGAGATATAAAATCTTTACCCAATGCATTGGAGGGAGATATTGGTCCCACCCATCTCATAATGATACCATTCTTATGTTTTCCATAAAATCATAAACCATACATCATTGCGTAACCCTTGTAATAAAAATGGGATTCTTAAACATCGTGACATCATAAAACAATTCATATAAGATAAAGGAATTCATAAAAATAATTCCATCACAAAATAATCAAATCAATGTAATAATAGGGATAGAAACAGAACCCTATATTATCTTATATGGAATATAATTTTGATAAAACACTTGAACTCCATTCTTGAGGAAAATATCCTTTCTACTTTAAAAACATTTTTCCTTTCTTAACATGTCATACAATTTTAAACTAAAAGAAGTTGATTAAAAATAAACTTGAAATCTTGTAAAGGAAGCTTCTTGGAAATAATGTTTTAACAAAAATCCATTCATGCCGTATAAGTTAAAAAAATATTCTTCTCGTACTTTTTTCGGAAAAGTCAAAAAGTACCTCGTATGAAAAACGACAAAAGATTCCTTTCATATCTTTTATTAAAAACTCACCGAAGGGTAAAATTGGATTTAAAAAAATTTAGGTGGATGTAAATAACATTACATATTGAGTAAACATGTATGTGGATGATAAAATACACCCCAGTAAATTCCAAAGTATAAACAATCTTGGATAAAAGTGAGATTGTGATATTTCCCTTACCTTAGGTCCAATTTGCTTTGTAAGTGTCCTAACCTCCTGTATAATGATATAAATAATGTCATTGACTTATTCCAGAATCATAATCATTTTTATAATATCATATATGGTCATATTATTAGCTTATTATTAGTAATATTTCATTGCTACTTGTTATTCGGGGGTTTATTACTTTTTGTTCTTATGCGTGTTTTGTCGAATAAATTATTATTCTTCTCTTTAGGTTATAGATACCTCATTTCAAGAATGTTATTAGTGTAATATATATCATATTAATTCATTTAATTAATTTATATAATCATTATGCAATGAAGATCATGTATAATGAGTCGCATCACATCGTGGAGACGGTATTCCGTACGTACGCACGAGCGATCATATCGTTCCCATGATCGTGGAATTGTGTTGGAGTGTATGTATACTATTTCAGAATCAATATCACTTTACAATAATCATATATATTCATTATTTACACCATTATACCCATCCAAGTAGGTGGTGGTGGAAAATAGATTACACCACAGCGTGGAGACGGTATTTCGTACGTACGCATGCGCGGTGATTTCGTTTACCGTAGGATGGATAGATGGTGAAATAGTGTTGTTTCATACTTATAATAACATATCAGTACATGAGTGATGCTGATTTTATTAATTCATAATTAAACAACTAAAGAAGAAGAAGTGGAAGAATAAATAAAGTTAAAATAATCGGTAACGGACATTACCTCTTCTTTGAAGCGCCTCTTTGAGACCTCCTTTTAGGGAACTAAAAGTGTTCTTTGAAGAAGACCAGGACCTCTAGGATGTTTCTAGGGAAGTGGGGAGGAGATATTGTCAGGTTTTTTCCGAGCCTGAAGGATCAATGTGGTGTGAGGAAGAGAGGGAGGAGGTTCCCTTTTATAAAGGAGGAGAGGGGCTCCTTTGGAAAAACTAAAAATAATATTTTATTATAAAGCCATATTCGGTTTTAAATAGCTCCAAATTGATTTATTTCGAAGCAAATGTGGGTATGGGTCGAAATCCACTCATACAATAGAATTTTGACAAGTTTACTTTAGTATTTTTACCTTATCATTTAGATTTAACTTTAAGTTAGATAATTTTACTTTTACCGTGTCTTTTTGTGTTCTTACACTATATGGTTAATAAACTTTCCATAACAAGACAAACGAACCCCAAGTTGTTTATTATTAATATATATAACCTTATCTATGTCATTTTTCCGAACCTTAGATTTTTAGGAATAAAATTTCAATTAATAATATAATATTTGTTTTGAAAACTATTTAATTTGAATTTTGACACTGTTTGGTAATTGATTTTTATGAAAATCATAACAGAATGATTAGTTCGAAAAAAGTTAATTAAATAAATAATAACATTTCATATTAACAAATAAAATGATTTTAATTCATAAAAAGTCTCAAATTACATTTATTTGGTTATTTATAAAATCAATTATGTCAATATTTCATTAATAAGATAATTACTACATCATCATTGTCTCATAAATAAATTTAATTATTTAAAGTCTAAAAATTATAAATAAAATATAATTATGTAAGAAATATTTTTATCTTTCTAATGAATATTTATAGTCTAATTTATCTTATGAATAACCCTATATGAAAAATTATTTACTTATTAAACATTGATTTTAACTATTTTAACCCGTCTTTAAATAAATTAATAATAAATGTCCTAATCTAATCAATGCGGTCCTAAATGGTCATATATTATTCCTAAGTTTTTTTTTGGGTCGAATTATACTTATCCAATAGAATTAGGACATGTTTTAGGGTAATAATAATATCATTTTTACCCTTAGTTACCCTATTTACTTTTAACCGTGGTAAAAAAAAGTAAAAAGTTACTATTCACCAAAAATTATTTTCATCTCATTGAACCAAATTTTAGCCCTTGATATTAACCGTGTCTCTCAGATTTTCAAAATTCCACTCATAGAAGCTGTAAAATTATGTTTTATGTAAATTTTCAAATTCTCCTAGGATGTGGGTAAAAGACGGTCAAAAGTTCAATAACATTTTTATATATCTAAAATTATTACAAAATGACTCCAATGAATTACTTTGAACATATAAAGGTATTATGTATCAATTTTTACCTAAGTTAAATTTAAATAAAATAAATAATTATTTAAATAAAAAGTCGGTTTTTAAATAGTAACCCATTATTTTCACTATTCATCAAAAATTGAAAGTTTTCAGAAAAATACCAAAATTCCACCCTAGGCTAATTTCGATATTCCGAATCCAAAAATGAAGTCCATTTTGAAAAAAAAATTTACAAAATTTCAAAAATTGGGTATTACTATTCAAAACGGCTAGTTTTAATAATATTTTAATAGCATATCGTTGCTTAGTGAAACTCGGTATTGCGTACGACGCGAGCTATAGAGGAAAGTCGCAATTGCGTGTAAAGAAATCCAAGCTAGTGTTTGTGTAGTGAAAGATTGCATTGATGATTTATATAACATAAAAACAAAATATTTCTCATAAAATTCTTGGGTGTTACATTAATCCTGAGTAAAATTGTTGATTTCCCTATCATGATCCTGAATAATATTTAAAGCATACCATGCCAGTTGGGTGATTTGTTCTTCATTAATGACCACTGAATATTCCTCCTTTTTACTCAATTTAAGGAATTCCTTCTTTATCCATAGTCAAACCTCCTCAAGAAATTATTTCTAAAGGAAAATTATTTTAAATTCATCCCACTCTAATGCTTCATTCTCTTATTTATCCCTAATATTCTAGACAATTTACCACCACCGGTCAGCTTCACCTTCAAAAATATAAATGGAAGGACCACCCTTTTGATTATCTTAACATCCCATTACCTTGAATATCATTTCAAAATATTTAATCCATCCTTCAGCCACTACTAGGTCAGAATATCCACTGAGAGCAAGAGGGTATGCCTCATAAAATGTTCCACTATTGTCATATTCCTTTTTAGTATGTCTAGTTGTTCTCATTCATGGATTCCACTACCATTTATTGTCTTTGTCAAAAAATATATTACTATCAAAAACTACTCAATTATAATTCCCACTATTCCTGTTTGATGATTCAAAATGATATCAGCCTCTCGGTTCATTCCAACATCAGCTTCCTTATTTGTTAAGCGGAAAACAATTTTGTACAAACATATTAAAGGAACATGGTTGCCTTTAAATGCAATAACATTTCAACATAAACATAAGGTAAAAATCAGTTATGGTATTCTAATAACATCATAATAACTCATAATCTTATCTAAACCATGCCCTAATACAAATTATAAGGACCCGACCATAAACATTACATATTATAGTTAATTCAACAAGAACATGATTATTACATTCCCAAATATCTTTTTGGTTTAGAGTTTTAGAAATTTAGGGTATGAATCATACAAATAAACCCATAGGAATACAAATTTGGTACCACTAAAATAGTATTCAATTCTTCAAAAACATAAGAATTTTAACAAAACAAAAATAATAAGATTTCTTTGACCAATCATCCTAACATTTAACTTGACTTCTATATTTCTCTTCTAAATCCTTAAAACCCGGGGGAATAATTTTAAAACATGTGATGAGCACAAAATATATATCAAGGATATAAAATTAAGGATAGAAATTGTTAGTCCAGGAATACCTAAAACATATGAAATCATTTTCACAAAGGCATACTTATTACCCATAAAGTAACATATTCTTAATTTGTGAGACATGAGATTTCCATAAACATAGAAAACATAAATAGAACATAAAGGTATATTAAGAAATTACATACATAATATTTTATCCCTCATGGCTACCTTATGATTTGTAACCCTCACGAATAACTTTCTATGTAACACTTATAGCTTTATGGTGTAACCATCACAGTTACGTCGACTGCCAACTTACAAAAACCCAATGCATTTGAGGGACATATAGGTCCCAACCATCATCATAAACCATGACCAAGAACTATAAAATAATTATAAAACATGAATAATTTCATAAAAACATTTATTTTAGTTTTTTTGAAATATAATTTTGAAAGAGGATTTGTAAAGGAATTTCCCTTAAAATCATATAATTGAAGTGAGAATTAATATAATGAAATATTATTCTTATAAGAACTAAATAAATATAATACATCATAATATAGAAAAATTAATTATATAAATAATCTTAGTAACACATTATTAATGAAGTATAATGTTAACAGAAAGAATGGAAATTGGGTTAAAAATTCATGTACCTCGGGTTCATCTTATATCAAACTTATTTAAACCTCCTCTTGATCTCTTCTCATTGAGATCCTTATTAAGGCCTTCTGTGCATTTTGGTGAGACCTATAGTTCATAGACATGGGGAATATCCTTGGGAAGTGGATTGTGTAGAATTTAGACAATGATCAATGCTTCAGTGGTGTGAGAGGAAAGGTGGGGTGAGGGTGGTATTTATAGTTGAGGAGAGGAAGGGTTTTCTATTATTTTAATCATTAGTTTAATATTTTTCTCAAGACTATGAATAGTCTTGATTCATGTGATCCCAAATAGTAATTAGAGAATCTGAGTTTGAATCGTGGGTCTTTATATTAGCCATGAAGCTAGGAATAGTGTATTAAACTTATAATGTATATATATGATATATTTTCATATTTTATTATTCATCAAAAAATCAAGAATTTCAGAAAATTCTCAAAATTTAACCCTAACCATATTTCAATGTGTATAATTCTAAAATGAACTCCAATATTTGAAAATAATTTTCTAAATATTATTAATTTAATTTTAAAACTATATCTTAATTTATTTTAAAAATAACAATTTTTAAAACTATAACGGATTTTATATCACCTTGAAAAATTAATGAAGGTCACACTATCTTATAACCTTATGAAAAAATACCATTTACTATTCAATAGGGTTATATTACTATTCATAAGGGTATGTTACGATTCACCAAAAAATCATGTTGGTTCTATTAGACCCCAAATAACTTACTGATCGTAATTGTGGATGTCCAATTTTCAAAATTCCAATCATAGAAGAAACAAAATTATATTTTTCCACTAGATTATAATTATCAACATAAAATTAAGTTTCATTATGTATAGACTCTTTATTTAAGGGATTTCAATTTATTTTTAAAACCTTGGGGATTTACAGTGGAAGGACATATGTTAAAATAATATGGTGGATTAATTTTTTGGGATAACATAATTTTATTGTAGAATTATTTTTTGGAATTGTATTGTGGATACCTGAAACATATATATATTCTTTTTATTCTGGAATCATACATGTCTTTAATAACATCTGATTTATGTATACCATACTAGGACTATTAGTTTAATATTTTTCATTAGTACAAATTCATATTCACTCCTTTTACCTTTTAATAGATTAGTGTCTTCCATGACTAAAAATATTTTGGGAAATAATTATGGTGATACAACCTATTGGTATAGGATATGTTTTAGTGATAAATAAATTTAAGGATGAATGACCATACATTTTTTGGGTATGAGATTAAAGTTATTAGTAAAAAATCTTGTTTATCTTATATGAATTTTTAGGAAATTAAAAGTTTTTAAACATTGGAAATATTATAATAATTATATCAATATCATTTCAGAAAATGGAAAACCTACATGTCAAGTGAAAACCTATCACATCCGTCAAGGTTATGGGGATTGAACCCGAAACTGAAGGATGATAAGGGTTTAGCACCTACCACTAGCATACATGATGTTTTGGTTTATATGAATTTTTTTACTATAATTATTTGATAGATAAATAATAATTATGAACAAGAAGTATTAATATTGATATTTTAATATTAATGTATCATATTTGATAACTTGGTCTAACAATATATGTTTTATAAAATATTTCTGACATATGGATGGACATGTCACTCTTTTTGGATATTAATATTTGTTAAAAGATAATTTTACTAACATATGAATATATATTTATTTATATTCATAAAGTATAGAATTTATACATCATTGGTAAAATGATCTGGAAACATAAATGTTATCATTTTTCCTTAATATATGATGAGTACAATTCTCTTTAAAATAATAAATTATTTTAGGTGTTGATGCCCTTAACATTCCACCAGTCATTCGCTTTCTTATGATCAATGACCACTATAACTCCCTATTATTATTTACACATTACTTCCCTGTTCAGATATTTATATTACAATAATGTTCTCTTCCATGGAATCCTCGTTATGTGTTATTCTAGAGGGCCTTTTAACATCCCATTCTCATTTATTAATAGTATATTTATTTAACCCTTTTGGATGGGGGGTTTTCAACAAATTAATTTTAAAATTTTATTTCATTAATTTCTAGTTCAAGATAAAATTGAGAGGATAAATTTTATTTAGGGTGGGGAGAATTTGACACCCAAAAAAATAAATTAAAAAAATTGTATTTAATATAATATGTAAGTGGATTAATCGATATTAAATATCCCAAAAAAATATATTGCATTATATTTAATCTCTTCAATAGGAGATAGAAGACACAACACGGAGTCGTAATAAACTATAATACAGTATACAATCATTACCCAGCTGTTAAATTAATGAGTGTGAATAATAATAATAGAATTATGAAATAAATATGTAATACATGTGTTATTTTTTTAAATACTCAGAATAAATAACAATTAAAATCATTTGAATAAAATATAAATGTATCTAAAAAAATTATTTATCCAAAAAGGATTATTCACGCCTTCCCCACATAACATAAAATTAAATTTTGACACTTTTAGAAAATTTATTTTTCAAAATTTTCTCTACTTATGAAATTATAATCTCAAAATTATATTAATTTGAGTCTTTTATTTTTCTCAAAAGTTATATATATGATAAATAGGGAAAATTACAGATATTTTATTAAAACTATTTTTTCTATTATATAATTTACATGGTTATAATATATTTAAAATTGTTTCATTATTATAATTAGTTAAATTATATTAAAAATAGCTAATTTGGGATTTTTTTTTATCAATTTCATATATATTTTTGATATCAAAACATTCCATACTTATGAGAATTTCCTTTTTCAAATCATATTTTTCATATTGTGTGTGAGTGTAATTTTAAATTATATATTTCTTCTATTCTAGTTGAATTTGGAATAATGGATTCAATATTTTGAATCATAATAATTTATATTATCTTGTAAATTTAATATAATTTTTTTAAAAAATTAACATTTAAAATAGAAAAAATTAATTACCGTGTATAATGTAAAAACATGTGTACATGGAGATTTAACGAAGAAGATAATGGTTAAAAATTACCTAAAACATTTCCAAAAACACATATCGTAGTGATATTGTAACATTTTCATATATATTGTTCTAAAAACTTTCAGTTTTGGTGTAACATCACATGTTTTTTTAAAAGGATACACTATGTTCAATAGCGTACATGATATGCCACATCAAACTTAAGCAAAAAACTAAATAATATTATTTAAATGTAACCACTATAACCTAGATTTTAGAATGGATGTAATTGAAAATGTTAAATAATTATGAAAATCTGGTTTACACATGTTTATATAATGATAAATTGATTTCCATATTAATTAGAAATGTTAAAAATCCAATATTGAGTATAATGGATGTTTTTTATGAAAAACTACAAAAATGAAAATAATTTTTTTTTATATAATAATAAAATCACTATTTTTGTGTCATATTAGTAAAATATAAATTCAATATAATTTTTATAATCCATCTTACATGTTTTATATACAAGATATATGGAAACATTCAATTTTACACATAAAAGAGTATTTTTCAAAAAGACATTTTCACTGCCTTTTGTTGCAAAACCCATTTTAGATATATTTTTTGTCAATTTTAAAAATTATATTTAATAAAGAAACTTCTTATTTTGAATATGGACATAAAATTTTACATTGGATAAATTTTTGGTATTTTCATATAATATTTATTTTTAATGAATAGTGAAAAATAATGCATTATAAATCAAAACTGATTTTTCATCTAATTATTTTGTATAGTTATATTATCCTTTTAATTAATTTTCAGGTAAAATTAGATTAAATTTTTATCATTAAATTCAATTTAGGTCATTGGAATCAAATTTATATTGAAATTGGATATAAAATCTATGTGAGCTTTTGAAAGTTTTACTTTAAAATATCATTTCCTTATTCCGTCAACGCGGTTATTTTTTTAATAATTTTTACCAATTATGTTTTCGGAATATGAAAAATGGATTCCATATTTGGAATCAAAAGTTCCAAATTATTGTAAATATTTCCCTTATATTTTTGGACCTTATGACTAATAAGTTCAGTAATTATTTTTATTCCGACGGTTAATTGTAAATTGGGTAATTAAATGTTAAAATAATATTATAAATTTCATAAAAATTCCCTAAACATTTTCCAAATCTTCTTGTATGAGTTTTTTTAGACCAATTGAATCCTTGGGATGAACTTTTTTACTTTTGAATCCTCATAGGTGGGATTATAACAGTTATAACATTTTATTTAATTTAAAGAGAAAGATTTCATAGTCATGTCTCTCATAACAATTATAAGAGATATATTATACTATAAATATTAATTAAGAAAACAGTAAAATTAAATAAATTATGGTAATTTATTAATATTTTTTAGGAAATAAATAATTTAATTAAAATGGTGACAAAATGATGATGCTGTAATTTCTAAATTAGTGAAAGAATTAAATAAATGATATTATAAATATTAATATTAATATATTTTGACATAATTAATTTCATACATCAATGTTTTGGATTCATTTTATATATTGGTGATTATTTAAAGGAGTTGGTTTGAATTTATCTAGTTGTTATGACATTTTTAAAAATTCAACTAATGAATAGTGTCAAAATTGACACAATTCGTATTTTAAAATATAAAATATTTTTTAAAATGTTATAGATTTTATGAAAATAAGATATTTCAACAAATAGTTTTTTAAATTCCTAAAATATCATAAATTACTCTTTTATTGGTCATTTTTTGTGTTTTGGTAATTATATTAACCCACCGAGTGTAATAACATAATATCAGGGTAAAATCAAAGATGGTAAAAATAAGTGTTAAAAAAGATAAGGATTATAAAATAATATAAACATGTATAATTTTTTATGAATTAATTTCTACAAATAAACATATTATATTCTATATAAATCAATTTTTACCCATTTTTTATAAAAAATTAATTTATAATAATTTAATATGTTGAATAATTCACAGAGTGCCCCTCCCCTCTCCTATAATAGGACACCCAATCATCTTTATTACATACACATTAAAAACATTTTAGTTCAGCCAATATCATCCCCAAACCCTTCCTATAATCCCTTACCACTTTATTAAGGAATTATTTTAGTCATAACACCTTCCTTATATGTGTTAAGGTGTTCATCAGCGATGATCAACTGAATAAGAGGTATCATTTTTATTTCAGTGCCTCTATTTTATTTCTTCTTCCACTTTATTCAAATTTTTTTCATCCATTATTATATAATAACTCTTGTATCATCAATATACTAATATTTTATTTTGTTATTATCAACACCTAAATCCATCTCCATTTCCATATAATGGGAAAATAAGTAATCATTTGTGTGTACGTGTGAACTATCACCTCCATGAATTGATATAATAAGTTTTCCATAAGAATATCTCATGATTGGTTATAATTGTAGAATTAATGTTAATATGTGATATTAATAATATATTAATCATTATAAGATAATAATATATCAAATAAATTGTTATTTTTCTTGCCTAGAAATATAATAGCATCATTAATGAGTACGTGTAAAATATCACCTCCATGAAGCGATGTGATTCATTTTTATTCACTGCATCACTTGTATGATATATATACATATATTTAATTATTAATATGATTTTAATTATATTATAATCATTTTTTAATGATAAAATAGTACTTAACTTCTCTCCATAATGATCAATGAAAAATGGAAATTTTCAGACATGTGTACGTACAGCCTACCACCTCTATGATTATAATGTTGTTCATTTTTCATAACCATACCTAAATAGTTAAATTTAAAAGTATAATTGATTTATATAATTGATAATTATGTCGGGACTATTATTTTGGAGATAATGGAATCATGACCACATGAATTATTGACATCATACCAAGTTCATTTTTTACTCAAGTTCCGATTATAATCAAAAGATCATATGTGAAAATAAATAATTAAGTAGTTTTTATAATATAGTGATAGGTGAAATAAAAGGA
Organism: Viscum album; assembly: GCA_963277665.1. Classification (NCBI taxonomy): domain Eukaryota; kingdom Viridiplantae; phylum Streptophyta; class Magnoliopsida; order Santalales; family Viscaceae; genus Viscum; species Viscum album. The sequence continues at coordinate 877,881,896 of OY728129.1, read as the reverse complement.
ATAATAAAACCGAAAATTTTTCTCAACAATGTAACTAATTTACTTAGTATTATTATTCAGGGAGATAAATTACATACTTTATGAATTAGACTCGAGGTAAGGGACTTCACCCCAATCTCCTTAGATTAAGTCATAACTTGATGTTATACAACTTTATTATTCTATAAGGTGTATATAAAACCCTCATACTGCATAATATCATCAATTAATATATTCTCATGATATTTAAATTATATTTAAATGTTATTTTTAATGATTTTTATTCATTTTGTCTCAAGTTGTAGGGGAATATTTAACTAAAACACTGTTTGAAATGTTTTAAATAATTATTCTTATAAATATTTATCTTTCATGTCCTTTTTTAAAAAATGGTTTTACTGAAAGTATTTATATATACATGAATGTTTAAAAATGGTAATTTTTCGTGTTTCTTTCAAATTATTCAAAATGGTATGAGGCACTTTGATTTAAAAATCTCTTTTTAAATGTTTTAAATGTAGTTTGGAAGTAAATTATTCATTAAATAATTGTAAATATTTTCTTATGGGTGAAAATGAAATTTTATTAGTGACATGTAGAAAATTTCATGTTTTTATGTGTTGTTATTATATAATGGTACTTGGAAATTTGATAGGTGGTAACATAGTAAACCAACTATGGGTGGTTCTGTGATAAACTAATGATGGGTGGGTACGTTATAACCTCCAACGCATTGTGTATGGAAGTAAACCATATGGATATAAAAAAATTTATAGTGACATTTATGGAATTAAACAACATGTTTATTCCATTTAAGTATGATTATGCACCAAGTTTCCTTTTATATGTTACATATTCTTTCAATTGGTTTTATGGTAATATCTTCATTACGAAAAAGGTATGCAGTGAGATTTTATTCAAAGGAAAGTATTTTCTACTTCTTAAGGGTGAAATTTGTTGCTTTGTTATAAAATATACATTGGTTTACATGTTTTCACAAGACTAATAGTTATCCTTCTTCGTGTGTCCCTTACTGAGATTTTTATGCTCATCCCAAGTTTTGAAACAAATTTCATAGGATTTAATGGAGAATAGGTTCAAGTATGGGATCAATAAATAAAATATTTTTAAACATGAAACTAAACCATGATTCATTTTAAAAACAATTGCAAAAAAATACATATTGTGTAGAAGTGTCTAAATTTTAACATTTGAGTTGTTATGTATGAATTATGTCATAATTATTGAAATCTCTAACCCTAAAAGGATCCTCAATGTGCATTAAAAAAAATTGAATTAACTCAATATTATGTAATAGTTATGTTTAGGTCCTTATAGTTGGTATTAGTGGTCATTTTCTATAACTTTAGAGGTTACGGTGTTATTTAATCATAAGTTACAAGTTGGATATAACCATGATGGTGATCTTGTTTGGAAGATTCATAGTTATTTTAGATAAATTTAATGAGTTTGAAATAACATAAATACGGTTATATTAGTTTTTATCTTCCTCATAAGATAGTATATGATGATTTTACTAATATACTCACACACAACCTTTAAGTTTTTGTAAATGGATGGGTCCACCAGGCACCAAAGTAACAATGGATGTGAAGGAAAATCTTATGGTTCCATAAATAAGAAACCCAATAAAATTTTATATGAAATGATAACTCTTATGGTTGTTCTAAACCAATTATCTAGAGTCATTCTTGATAACTTAAACCATAGTGAGTTTACTAAAGCATCGTATATGAGAGAAATGAATCCCTGTGGAAGGGGAGGTAAAAATGTTCATAAAGGTAAATATATTTAATGATATATGTGTCATGTTTTTGGAAATAAACACATAGTAAAATTTATTATAAGGATAGGAAAATGTTTTAGATGTGGTAATGGAGGCCATCAAGCAGTAATCTATCAATGAAAAAGGAATCATTTAGTTGAATCCATGTAATGAAAAGAAATTCTTTAAGAGTTATCAATTGAATATTTTAAATATGGGTATTATGGTAATTATAGTAATATATGTCCTATGAAGAATATTTGTGAATGGGGTTAGGAGGACCAAACAAATATATGTTTAGAAAAAAATCCATTCCAATTGAAGATAAGAAAACTGAAATTGACATATCAAAGGTATTAATTATTTCTTGGCAAATGTTTTGACATTGTTGAATTTTAGGACAAGATTTATATTTTTATTTATAGAAAAGAATTATTAAGTAAAAATATATAAGAAAATGGTCAATGTATCATGAACAATTCTATATAATTAATATGTGTATATTTTAGGAATTTAATAGTTATGTTTGATATATGGATGTTGAAATTTTTAAATTTATTAATTATCTTTTGTTGATGGGATTAATTTGGAATACTTTTTCAAATTAGGCATATATGTAACCCTTAAGTTTGTTATGTGAAACTATTATTTTATTAACAATTATCTTTTCTTTTGTGGACATAATTATAATAGTATGGATAACATTTAGGGTCCATTTGATCTTTAATTTCTTGAGGAAATTATGGGTTATTACTATTTGGGATAAAAAATGAAAGGTATAAGATAACCATTGGATTTATAAACATTATTGTTAATTTAATGATTTTATCATTTTTTAGGAATGTTATAAGAATTATATAGTCTTAGAAAGAGAGAAAATCTGCAGGATTGGTGATAACTCGTCGAGTCTGGTAAGGTCGCAAGAATCAAACCCAAAACTAAAGGGCGACATGGGTGAATCACCAACCATTGTACTACATGATGTCCTAGGATATTATTAATTTTCATTTTTATTTAAATGATTTTATGTAATATAAATATTCTAATTTTGGGAACTTATGTTTTATAAAATGGATATCCTTGATTTTGGAAAAATGATTTGGGGATTATGTGAGGAATGTCATTTTAAAATACATTTGTTTTTAGGGAACCCTATATGACACAGTTAATTAGATTACTATGGTTTTTCTTGGGAATTAAAGGTTGAATTATATTTTAAAAAAATCTATGCTTTTATTTTGGACTTATGGTAATTCAGGTCATTTATCGAAATGATTAACCAATCTTTGAAAATATGTCATTAGCTTAATTACTTAATTGTATGAGAAATTAAGAGTGATTGATGTTATTTTGAGATATATGTTAAAATTTATATTGGAATAAAATGTGATCAAATCCTCCAAAATTTTTGGTTTTAATAATAGTTTTGGTTATTTTGTGAAGTTTTAAGAACAGTTATTTATTAAATTAATTATGTTGAACTTTGGGTAACACTTTTGAATTTTTGAGATTGAAAGTAGTTTTTCATCATAAAATGGTTTATTGTTTTTAGGAATTATCTTATATTGTACTGACCATTTTGGTTCTGGTTAATGTCTAAATATAGAATAAATATATAGTTAATCTTTTTTGGATTATTTGATTCTCAATATGTTTATTTTTGTGATTCAGATGTGACAAAGTCATCTTGAATACTCATTATTTAGAGAAAGAGAAGATTTTGGGGTAGAAATTGATTAAATGATGATACTCTACTGATCAATTATGTATATTTCATTATGGAATTATTTCAGGTATAATTTGAATTCCTCAACTCTATAAAAAGTTTAATAAAACAAAAATGTTTTTCTTTTATAGTTTCTTATAAGAAATCAAAGACCATTTAACTCATAAAAAATTTATGGTCCTGTGATTGTTATCATTCTCCTGAAATTTTTTTCTATCACCCTGCATCATAAATTGAAAGTTATTTTTCTTCCATATCCATGTTTTCTTGCAAATATCTATAGTATGTGTTATCTCAGGGGATCTTCAAATTTCCCTTTCGTTCTTTTAAAGTGGTAGTTTTATTAATCCTTTTTTCATGTGAGATTGAAATAAAGGTATTTGAAATTTAATACCTCTGTTAATGACCCCAAATATAAATTTTGAGGACACAATTTCCAAAATGGGGTAGAATTTAACATCTCGGTCTTTTTAAAGAGAATACTATGTTAGATAGAGTACATGATACGCCACATTGAACTTAAGTGAAAAAATAAATATTATCATTTAAATTTTAATATTATAACCTCATATTTAGAGTGGAGGTAATGTAAATTATAAACTAAATTACAAATATAGGCTTTACACATGTTTATATAATGATTCATTGATTACCAAATTAAGTAGAAATGTACTAAAAAGAAACTTATTATAAAGGATGTGTTTTATGAAAAACTTTTTAAATGAAAAAATTTATTTTTATAAAATAATAAAATCACATTTTATTGAATATATTAATGAAATATAAATTCAATATAATTTTTTAAATTCATTTTATATATTTTCAAGACATGATATAAAAACAAATTCAATTTTACGTATAAAATGAGTATTTTTCAGGAAAATGAATTTATACCACCATTTATTGGAGAAAAAATTTTAACTATATTTTTTGTCAATTTTATAAATTATAATTGGAAAAATAAACTTCTTATTTTAATAAGGATATAAAATTTTACATTGGAAAATGTTTTTGTAATTTTTTTATAATATTAAAATTTTAATTAATAGTGAAAAATACATCATATTAATTAAAAACTTTTTTTCATCTAATTTATTTATATAGATATATTATAATTTTACTTTATCTTAAGGTATAATTAGATTAAATGCATTTCATTAGTACAATTTAGGTCATTGAAATCAATTTCATATTGAAATTGGATATAAAAACTATATGAACTTTTGACAACTTTACTTTAAAACATTGTTTTCTCATTCCATTAACATGGTTATTTTTAGTTAATTTATTCTCATTATGTGTTTTAAATTTTAAAAAATTGATTCCATATTTGTAACCATAAGGTCTATATTATTTAAATGCATCCATTTTATTTTCAGACAATTTGAATAGTAACATTTGTAATTATTTTTATTACAAAAGTTAATGGTAAATCATGTAGTTAAAGGTTGAAATAATATTATAAAACTACCCTAAAACAAATTATAATCTTTTTTATGAGTTATTTTAGACCAATAAATTCCTTGGGATCAAATTTTGTCCTTTTTAAGCCATGTGTATGCAACTAAGACACTTATAACATATTATTTAAAGCAAAGAGAAAGATGTCATAATCATGTCTCTCATAGTTATAACAGTTTTAATATGGGATTATATAAGCGATATCCTTAACAATAAATAGTATATAGAAATCTAAAAATATTACCCGCATCATGGTAATTTATTTATAATTTTTAATAAATAAATAATTAAATTACATTGGGACATAATGATGGTGGAGTAATTTATTAATAAATGAATGAATCAAAACTAATGATAATATAAATATTAAAATAAATATGTTTTGAAATAATTTATGCCTTATGTGAATTTTTTGTGTGAATATGACATCTCATTGATGATTTAAAGAGTTTTTTTTAAATTATCATGCTCTTATTAATTTTTTTAAAAGCCAACAAACAAATAGTGTCAAAATTGACACTATTGGTATTTTAAATTATAAAATATTTTATTAAATGTTATAAAATTTTTAAATATCCAAGATTCATAAAAATAGTTCTTAAAAGTCATAATATGTTATAAATGACTATTTTAATAGTTTTTTCGAATTTTATTGTAATTATATTAACTCACAATGTGTAAATAACATGATATCACGATAAGATTAAAATAGGTAAGATAAGTTTTAAAATGATTAGGATAAAAAAATAAATAAAACATGTCTAATTTTTGTTGGATGAATGGATTTAGACCCATACACATCCTATATTCATGATAAATCAATTTGGTTTCAATTAGGATAGAAAACTAATTTATATTAATTTAATATTTTGAAGAATTCCAAGAGTTCCCCTCCCCGCTCTTATAAAATGGAACCCATTCATCTCTATTCCATGAAATTAAAAAACCATTTTGTTTGGAAACGTTCTACCCAATACACTTTATGAAGTGCCCAGATTAGTGTGAATCACTGAGAGGGGGAGGGGGTGAATCAGTGATCCTTTAAAACTTTTTACTAATTGATTCTTAATCAATTAAACCTCTATGGCTTGTTAAGGCCTCGATCCACTCTTCTTATGTCTCTCAACCTTTCCCAGATAATGCAGTAATGAAAAGGCACAGGACACAAGGATTTACAAGGTTCGGCACCAAAGGCCTACATCCTTGCCATTCTCTCCCAGCATAGATTCTCCCATTATAACTTGTTAGAATTACAATGGTCGATACAGCTTCCCACCGTATCTCTCCTGAGTCCTACAGGAGGGTCTTTATAATGCGTCCCACAGTGTTACCAGAGTCCCACTGGCCTGCTCCAGAATCCCACTGAAGACTTCTTCTCCCTGAGTCCCACAGGGTCTTCTCTTGGCTCCTCGAGTCGCACGAGTAGCTCTTCTTCACTTTAAGATTCTTCAAGTATCTTCAGCAGTCTGGGATAAAGACTGTTGGCCTTGCTCTGTACCTCTGATCACTTGTGATGATCAGGTCTTCTCGTCTTGCTCAGGCTTTATCACATTCTTCTAAGGATGACCTGGCTTCTCTCCAACTACTGAATACTCAGACAACTGATATTTTTAACTTCAGTCTGGTCCAGTCTCACTTCACTTCAACTTCATGCACTGAATGCATGGCAACTTTGAATCCTCATGCACTGACTGCATAGCCTTCTCAATTTCTTCAAGAACTGTTGTTCCTGGACTCCTCAGATGCACACCACTAATTTATCTTTGTTCACGTGTGCATGTGCATGCGTGTATGCATGCACTCCCCTTCTTCTTCTCTTGGTGCAGTAGACCCACAAAGGGTGTAATTCTTTCAGCACACACACCTTCTCTGAACTTCACACACTTTATTTCTTTTGGTTACACACTTAAAAGTGTGTTATACTTTAGTGTGGATGTCCTCTTCCTTCAACTTCTAAATGCGTACACTTTGTACACACCTAGGTTCGGCCTTTTAGTTCTTTTGCACACACAAATGCCTATGGCCTCCTCCTCTTCTTGTTGCACACACACACTTTAGTGTTCTTTTAGTTTGTTCTTCAAAGTGTGCACAAACAAGGCTACGGCCTTTTGTTGCTTTGCACATAAACCACCCGTAGGGTGTCTTCACTTGTCACACACACAAGATATGGCCTCGGGTTCTTCCTATTCAATTTGCACACACACACTAAGTGTATTTGTCTCAATATACCCGAACTCAAACTAGGCGCGAAAGAAGGTGTGGCCCTCTTCTTGTCTTCAAATGCTGCGCAGGCTCAAGTGTGCAAGGGTGAAACACTGCCGCGGGTGCTTCTGCCGCGCAAGCCTCAACGAACCAAGAAGGCGCGCAGGTGATGCGGCTCGGCTCCTTCCTGTCGCGCAAGGGATGCGCGCAAGGTCTCCTCCAACTTCTTTTGCGCAAATATGCGCAAAAGGGACTTCACAAAGCCAAGGGTGGCTTCGGGCTGCTTCGTCGCGCAAGTGGGTTGCGCGGAGCTCCAAACTTCACGAGGCACAAAAGGCTCTCACGGGACTTCAAATATTCAAAGGATCAGCAAGCTACACCGAGAGCATGGGCTCTCCTTTTATAGGCAGAGAATCCTCAAAACATCCGCGTGGGATAAATCTCAAATCCCCGAAATATTCGGATCTTCAAGATTTTTTCAAATCTTGAACTTTCTCCTCGGTTCACCGCGGGTTCTTCTCTTTTTATTTTCCTTCACATTTATGCGTTTTTGAACGCGTGCATGCCTCTGTTAATACCTGTCCATGCAGATCAACAACACCGAATAGCCTCGCACCTTCAGTTGCTTCGGTCGATCATCGAATTCTCCTCTCATTGCATGCAAGCCAATTTTTAGGCATGGATCTGTTCAGTAGGTCCAGACGAGCTCAATGGAGCCTTCGGTTTGTTCGGAGGTGGCCGGAAACTCGAATACTGCATTCGGGAGGCCTCTGGTTTAGCGGCGGCTTCGCGGGGTGGTCTTCAGCTGAGCTCGAGGAAGACGATCTCGCAGCCATCGGATCGGCGATTCAATTGATCTCGGACGGCCTGGATCAGATCATCTTGCCGCGGATCAGATGTGCGGCTTAGATCGTCCGCGCGATCAATCGTGCGGCTGGGATTCGCTCCGCGGAAAAATTCCGCATCCCACATCGAAGAGGACTCCTGTTTTCACGCGGCTTATCACCCAAGCGCTTCCATCCATTCCTCAATTGAACTTCTCCCCTCCCGGTGCCGCCCCGCACCGGGTTCTCTCTGCGGGCGTGCTCTGCGCCCACTTCTGCCACTCGGGCGCGCCACTGGCGCCCACTATGCGTGCCTTCGGGCGCGCGCGCTGCGCGGACTTCACCACCGCGTAGCTCGGGCCTTATACACGGCCCTGCCCTTCTGCCTCAGGGAGCGCCTTGGCCTTTAGGGTTCCCCATGGGCGTGGCGCCTTAGGCCCATATGTGCCTTGGGTGATCCCTCGGCTGGCCTCCTTGGTGGCCATATTTTTGGCTAAGTGAATTAAACACTTGTTAAAAACAAAGTTCTCCATATGAAACATGCCAAATGCCAAACCAAGTTCCCTTCTTTCTTCCTCCCATTTCTTCATTTTCTTCTTAATAATTCCATTACTTCTCCTCATATGATCTTCACTTAGGATATGGAATTCAAAAGGTTCATCTTCATCAACCGAACTCCTGAATCACTTATAATCTTCAATGTTCTTTATTGATCAAATCAGAGATCATGTTGGATCTTCTTCATGTTCACATGCACTAAGTGATAATGCATGGACTTCTTCAATACACTTCATCCACTTAGTGATTGTGGATGGATCACTTCATCACATCATGCATTGTCAATACAATTCATGGTCTTCAAACATTGTTGTGACATTGTATCCAATTGATACAAGTTCTTGGAACTTTAAGAACAGCTCAACAATCGTCTGATTTTCATAGAGAATGTTTCAACCACAACATCCTATGTCACTTAGTGAATCTCCTAAGTGACATGCATCTTAGTACCATGGCCATTCTCCTTCATCACCATCACCATCACATCCTTTGTCATTCACATATTGAAACGCCTTGACATCCATCCATTCATTCCTTGACAACAACATACGTCATTGACAACAAATGCAACACAGTGCACTTCAATCTCCCCCTTTGTATTTGTTGGCAATACACTAGAGCACATATGAATGGGTCAATATGTGTGCCAATATTTCTCCCCCTTATTGGCAATCAAATGCAAAGGTGTGGTGTAGTTCTCTTTCAAAAATATCTTCCTCCCTTATAAAAGCATTTTCTTGAAAAACACTGAGAGAGGGATGATGTCACATGTTCTCTTTAGCAAAGAACCTTTAGTAAATCAACTCTAAGTCTACTTGGGCTAACCCGGTGTAGAAAACAAGAGTGATATGACCAAGGAATTCAAAGCTGTCCACATTCACTATAACATTTGAGATCATGCTTTAGGGGTTTGAAATTTTTCAGATATAACAATGAATTGCTAAATCCTGCACATACTTCACAAAACTCATTAGAAAGTTCAGGGGCAAAGATAAAGCTCCCCCTTTCAACCATTTGTCTTCAATCAATACTCCCCCTTAATTGTCATGATGAATACAATTAAGAAACAAGGGATGAAAGTATGATTGGATTACCTTCACTTTTCTCAAGATGGTATTAAATCTCAGAATCCCATCTTCTACAGATTGGCTCCCCCTCAAGGGGTGCACTCCATTCTGTCCAAACCATCCTCCAGTTGAGAATGATCATCATCTTCAATTCCCTGTAATGTTAGCACATGTAAATACCAGAAGTATAAGGGAATAAGATGGAACCTCCTTGGTTCATCAATGTGAACAACAAGGTTGAGAAGATTCTCTCAACCGAGATGTCCCATTTTCACCATTCTTCACACTTGCACATTTGATCTTCAATGATGTTTGTGCTGGTGTGGATCTCAATACATCTTCATGTGAAATCTTTTGTTTCCTTTTTGCCTTAGCAATTGCCAGTGCTTCATCTTCAGCTCTTTGCAGTTCTCTAGAAAGTTGCAACTGATTAGGCCATATGACTAACAAGTCATTTGGAAGTGAGGCCTCAGTTTTGGAAATTCCACATGGTTCTTTTGATGCTGTTAAGATACCTTTCTTAGGCAACTTATATTCAACCAATCCCTTCTGCTTCTTTTGGATTGATTGTATTTTTGAGTCCATTCTGCTTCTATTCAGTTCCAGGGCTTGTTCAGAAAGATCCATGGTATGACCTTTCTTTCCACAGTAGAAGCATATTTTCTTGGTGGTCCTTCTGGATGCATCGCCCTTCTTGGATTTAGACTCTAAGGACTTATTTTCCTTTTTAAAAACCTTCTTGGGAGCATCTTCCACTTTCTTATGCTTTCTTCCCAAGGATTCTTTTTGAGCTAGGTTCTGTGATCTTTTCTTCTTTTTAGCTCTGGATACAGTTGGAGATTGACATGTATCTTTTTGACCACTTTTGCAATCATCCCAGATGTTTTCAAGTAATCCAAATCTATTTGTAGTAAACAGATGTCTCTGGACCTGTGGATGCTGCTTCTTTTCTTCTGGCTTGCTCCCCCTTGGCATGGGCTTCCTTTGTGCTTTGACATTCAGTGGATTGTACCAACAATCCTTTGCACAGTGCCCATACTTATTACAACACCAACACTGACCCACAAATCTTGACCTCTTCAGTCCTTCTGATTGTTGGGTACTTTTCTTGACTTGTTGTGTTGTTTCAGGAGAGCATTCTTTCTTCACTGTCTTCATCCATACTTGTTTGGATTCATTCTTCCATCCTGCACTTTTAGTAGAAACACTTTTAGAATCATGAGTACAAGATGGTATGGATGGTACCTTCTTTTTAGAAGTTGTTTCCCTTTTATTAGAGGATGTCTTTCTTTTAGAATCATCCTTCTCAAAGCTCACTTGAGTAGCAGCATTTCTTCTTTCAGCTGACTGGGAGGCTTTGGCTTTGGGTGATTGCTGATTTTTCAATATCACCTCCAGTTCTATGCATTTCATATTGAGGGAGTTCTTCTCATCCTCAATAGTTCTTAGCCTTCCTTCCCATTTCTCTTCCAGCTGCTTTATCTGGTCTTCATGCACCCTTTTTATTTCAAGCAATGAATTTTCCAGCTCCTTCACCATTTTGACTTTGTCTTTGAATTGAGCATCTCTGACATTCATTGACACTCTGTGCAATTTTTCCAGTGCATGGAAAACTTCTTTGACCACAGTCTTAAAGAATTCTTTCTCAGAAAGGCTTCTTTGCAATTCTTCAATAGTGTATTCATATCTTTCATTGCAAAGCGATACTGTTTCATCTTTATCCTTCACCAGCTTTCTGAGAGTGTTGGTTATGCCAACCCTTTTAGCCAATTGATCTTCCATTGCATTGGCTTCTTCTTCTAACTGTGATTTTTCTTCATGAAGATCATGGATGCCTGTAGCTATACACATTGCCACTCCCATGGGAACTGTCTTCTGAAGATATTTGAGTGCACTCTGAAGATCATTCATTGTTTCAACTTCATCACAGCTAGGACAGGCTTTCTTCATCTTCTTGGCCTGTTTCTTCTTTCTATTTTTCTGAGTCTTGGAAGATATCTCCATTTGAGGTTGGTCGCTCGTTTCCTCAAATCTGCACTTCATAAAGACTCCCTTGGATCTTTTAGAGGTACCCTCGCTCTGATACCAATTGAAGTGCCCAGATCAGTGTGAATCACTGAGAGGGGGAGGGGGTGAATCAGTGATCCTTTAAAACTTTTTACTAATTGATTCTTAATCAATTAAACCTCTATGGATTGTTAAGGCCTCGATCCACTCTTCTTATGTCTCTCAACCTTTCCCGGATAATGCAGTAATGAAAAGGCACAGGACACAAGGATTTACAAGGTTCGGCACCAAAGGCCTACATCCTTGCCATGCTCTCCCAGCATGGATTCTCCCATTATAACTTGTTAGAATTACAATGGTCGATACAGCTTCCCACCGTATCTCTCCTGAGTCCCACAGGAGGGTCTTTATACTGCGTCCCACAGTGTTACCAGAGTCCCACTGGCCTGCTCCAGAATCCCACTGAAGACTTCTTCTCCCTGAGTCCCACAGGGTCTTCTCTTGGCTCCTCGAGTCGCACGAGTAGCTCTTCTTCACTTTAAGATTCTTCAAGTATCTTCAGCAGTCTGGGATAAAGACTGCTGGCCTTGCTCTGTACCTCTGATCACTTGTGATGATCAGGTCTTCTCGTCTTTCTCAGGCTTTATCACCTTCTTCTAAGGATGACCTGGCTTCTCTCCAACTACTGAATACTCAGACAACTGATATTTTTAACTTCAGTCTGGTCCAGTCTCACTTCACTTCAACTTCATGCACTGAATGCATGGAAACTTTGAATCCTCATGCACTGACTGCATGGCCTTCTCAATTTCTTCAAGAACTGTTGTTCCTGGACTCCTCAGATGCACACCACTAATTTATCTTTGTTCGCGTGTGCATGTGCATGCATGTATGCATGCACTCCCCTTCTTCTTCTCTTGGTGCAGTAGACCCACAAAGGGTGTAATTCTTTCAGCACACACACCTTCTCTGAACTTCACACACTTTATTTCTTTTGGTTACACACTTAAAAGTGTGTTATACTTTAGTGTGGATGTCCTCTTCCTTCAACTTCTAAATGCGTACACTTTGTACACACCTAGGTTCGGCCTTTTAGTTCTTTTGCACACAGAAATGCCTATGGCCTCCTCCTCTTCTTGTTGCACACACACACTTTAGTGTTCTTTTAGTTTGTTCTTCAAAGTGTGCACAAACAAGGCTACGGCCTTTTGTTGCTTTGCACATAAACCACCCGTAGGGTGTCTTCACTTGGCACACACACAAGATATGGCCTCGGGTTCTTCCTATTCAATTTGCACACACACACTAAGTGTATTTGTCTCAATATACCCGAACTCAAACTAGGCGCGCAAGAAGGTGTGGCCCTCTTCTTGTCTTCAAATGCTGCGCAGGCTCAAGTGTGCAAGGGTGCAACACTGTCGCGGGCGCTTCTGTCACGCAAGCCTCAACGAACCAAGAAGGCGCACAGGTGATGCGGCTCGGCTCCTTCCTGTCGCGCAAGGGATGCGCGCAGGGTCTCCTCCAACTTCTTTTGCGCAAATATGCGCAAAAGGGACTTCACGAAGCCAAGGGTGGATTCGGGCTGCTTCGTCGTGCAAGTGGGTTGCGCGGAGCTCCAAACTTCACGAGGCACAAAAGGCTCTCACGGGACTTCAAATATTCAAAGGATCAGCAAGCTACACCGAGAGCATGGGCTCTCCTTTTATAGGCAGAGAATCCTCAAAACATCCGCGTGGGATAAATCTCAAATCCCCGAAATATTCGGATCTTCAAGATTTTTTCAAATCTTGAACTTTCTCCTCGGTTCACCGCGGGTTCTTCTCTTTTTATTTTCCTTCACATTTATGCGTTTTTGAACGCGTGCATGCCTCTGTTAATACCTGTCCATGCAGATCAACAACACCGAATGGCCTCGCACCTTCAGTTGCTTCGTCCGATCATAGAATTCTCCTCTCATTGCATGCAAGCCAATTTTTAGGCATGGATCTGTTCAGTAGGTCCAGACGAGCTCAATGGAGCCTTCGGTTTGTTCGGAGGTGGCCGGAAACTCGAATTCTGCATTCGGGAGGCCTCTGGTTCAGCGGCGGCTTCTCGGGGTGGTCTTCGGCTGAGCTCGAGGAAGACGATCTCGCAGCCGTTGGATCCGTGATTCAATTGATCTCGGACGGCCTGGATCAGATCATCTCGCCACGGATCAGATGTGCGGCTTAGATCGTCTGCGCGATCAATCGTGCGGCTGGGATTCGCTCCGCGGAAAAATTCCGCATCCCACATCGAAGCGGCCTCCTGTTTTCATGCGGCTTATCACCCAAGCGCTTCCATCCATTCCTCAATTGAACTTCTCCCCTCCCGGTGCCGCCCCGCACCGGGTTCTCTCTGCGGGTGCGCTCTGCGCCCACTCATGCCACTCGGGCGCGCCACTGGCGCCCACTATGCGTTCCTTCTGGCACGCGTGTTGCGCGGACTTCACCACCGCGTAGCTCGGGGCTTATACACGGCCCCGCCCTTCTGCCTCAGGGAGCGCCTTGGCCTTGAGGGTTCCCCATGGGCGTAGAGCCTTAGGCCCATATGTGCCTTGGGTGATCCCTCGGCTGGCCTCCTTGGTGGCCATATTTTTGGCTAAGTGAATTAAACACTTGTTAAAAACAAAGTTCTCCATATGAAACATGCCAAATGCCAAACTAAGTTCCCTTCTTTCTTCCTCCCATTTCTTCATTTTCTTCTTAATAATTCCATTACTTCTCCTCATATGATCTTCACTTAGGATATGGAATTCAAAAGGTTCATCTTCATCAACCGAACTCCGGAATCACTTATAATCTTCAATGTTCTTTATTGATCAAATCAGAGATCATGTTGGATCTTCTTCATGTTCACATGCACTAAGTGATAATGCATGGACTTCTTCAATACAATTCATCCACTTAGTGATTGTGGATGGATCACTTCATCACATCATGCATTGTCAATACAATGCATGGTCTTCAAACATTGTTGTGACATTGTATCCAATTGATACAAGTTCTTGGAACTTTAAGAACATCTCAACAATCGTCTTATTTTCATAGAGAATGTTTCAACCACAACATCCTATGTCACTTAGTGAATCTCCTAAGTGACATGCATCTTAGTACCATGGCCATTCTCCTTCATCACCATCACCATCACATCCTTTTTCATTCAAATATTGAAACGCCTTGACATCCATCCATTCATTCCTTGACAACAACATACCTCATTGACAACAAATGCAACACAGTGAACTTCACTTTATATAATCCATCCCCACTTTATTGAGGCCTTATGTTAGGTAGAACACCCTCCATATAGGTTTTAATGTGTTCATAAATGGTGATCAACCGAGGAAGAGGTATCATAATTTTTTAAGTGTCTCTATTTTATTTCCTCTTCCGCTGTCTTCAAATATTTTTCAACAATTATGATATAATAACTTCAATATCCTCAGTATATTCAGATTTTATTTTTTTAATATAATTTCATTTATCCATCTCCACTTCCATCAAATGGGAAAGGAATTAGTCGTTCGTGCATACATGTGAACGATCACCTCCACAAATAGATATAATTTTTTTTCCATAACCGTCTCTCAAGACTGGTTATAATGATGGAATTAATGTTATTATGCGATATTAATTACATATTATTCATTATAAGATAACAATATATCAATTATGTTCTTATTTTCTATGCTTGTCAAAATGCTAACGTCGTTCATGCGTAAGTGTGAACTATCACCTCCACTAAACAATGTGATTCATTTTTATTCAAAAAATCACTTGTATAATATATAAAATTATATTTAAATTATTAATATTATATTATTTATTTAATAATAATTATGTAAAGATAAATTATAAACTTATTTTTAGAATGAAATATGAAAAATACAAAACTTTACTAATGCGTACATACGGCCTAACGTCTCCATGCATATAATGTTATTAATTTTTCATAAATACAAATTAATTGTTTTATTTAAAAGTATAATTAATGTATAAAAGTGATAATTATTTCATGAATATTATTCTAGAGATGTTGTAATCATGACCCCATGGAATATTGACATTATACCAAGTATATTTTTGACTCATGCACCGAATATTGTAAAACATCCTACGTGAACATAAATAATTATGTAATTGTTATAATATAGTGATAAGTTATATAAAAGTAATAATAAATAATAAAAAATTTCTAGAGAAATTAAATAATTATAATAAGTTTATTATTCAGAAAGACAAATAAGATTCTTGATGAATCAGACTCGAGGTAAGGGACTTTATCTCAATATCCTTTTATCGAGGAATATATTGATGTTATGCACCATTATTATCCTATATGGTTTATATAAAACCATTTTGACATTTCATATCATGAATAAATATATTCTCATGATATTTAATGTTTCTTAATGTTATTTTTAATGATTTTTTTCATGTTTTTCTCAAGTGGTAAGGGTCTCTTTAACTAAAACATCATTTTAAATGTTTCAAATATTTATTATTCTAAATCATTCTATTTTGTGAACATGTTTTCAAAGTGGTTTTTATGAATGTATTATATGGAAATGAATTTTTTGAAATTGTAATTATTGAGTTTCATTCAAATTATTCAAAGTGGTATGGGAACCTTTGATTTAAAAATCACTTTTTAAATGTTTTAAATGGGTTTTAAAAATGAACTGGTTATTAAATTACATGAGATGTTCTCTTATGGGTGAAAATGAAATTTTTTGAGTGACATGTTAAAAATTAAATGTTTTTACATGTTATTATCATATAATGGTATGTGGAAATTTGATGGGTTGTTATTTGATAATACAAGGATGAGTAGTTCTGTGACAAACCAAGGATGGGTGATTACATTATAAACTCAAATGAAATGGGTATAGAAGTCATTCGTATGAATATTCCATTTGTAAGAGTTAAATTTAAGTAATTCAACTCCATGGTTATTCCATTTATGAATTATTATGTCTCAAGTTACCTTTATAATTTATATATGATTTCTATGGGTTTTATGGTAATCTCATGATTATAAGAATGGTTAACAATGAGCTTATTTTAAAAGGAAGGTATTTACTATTTCTAATAGATGAAATGTATTACTCTTTGATAATTTATTTTCAGTTTTACATTTTTTTCAAAATACGAATAGATTTACTTCATTGTGTAACCCTTACTGAGCATTTTATGCTCATCCTAGGTTTTGAAATGTTTTTCACTAGATTTAACAAAGAATATATTCAAGGATGGGGTAAAATAAAATTTATGATGATTAAACATAAAATGAAGCCATGTTCCTTTTCAAATATTTTTATTTTGTGAAAAAAAATAGATGTTGATTTGAAGTTTATACTTTGTAGCATTTGAGTATTTTTGTATGAATCATGGCCTAATTATCTAAAGATGTAAACCTGAAAAGTTATTCAATGTGAATTATTGTAAAATTCTTGACTTGAATCATGATTATGTAATGTTTAAGGCTAGATCCTTATATTTGAATGCATTTATCATGATAAGAACGTGGGTGTAGTTTATTATTTTCATAAAATTTTATCTAAGTCATCTCCCCCACTTATAAAAGGAGACACCCTCTCCTCCACTCTTCGCACTTCCAAAGCTATTGATTTTTAAAATCCCTACCCAAATAACATCATTAATCCCCTAAAAAATAGTAGAGACCATGGTTTTAGCTTAAATCTATCCTCATAATCATCATGTAAATTTTTCTTAATGGAAAAAGATTCCACACACAAGAAGAGCCTAAGGTGTCCTGAAATAATGAAGGTCGAGGGAATCCCCTCTAACCTGTTTAACCCCCAAAGGATTTAAACTATGTACATTATAAAGGAAAATAATATGATTACCATGAAAATAAATAGAGGAAATATTCTTAGTGACTTGGATACCCTCACGCCATGTGTGCACCACATTGTTGTTATTATTGATCATGACATGACACTTTCTGATGATATAGTGAATCGACCAAGGATTGGATCAAATTAAATGTTGAGCATTGTAGAGTATCATTGAATTTGTTTCATCCTCTTATAAGTCAATCTTCTTCTAAAGGAAAGGGGTAAGATCATAGAACATTTCTTTGGCCTCTGTCTAAAGGGACTAACCATGGCCCAAGAAGGTAGAGAAATCCCTAAATCCCAAATCATAGGATTCTCGGACAACCTGTCCTACTCTTAAGGCCCCCATAATTCAAGACCTATTATTGAGTTTGAGGCCCATAGAGTGTGGGGACTAGCACACTGAGTGTCTCCTTGTGTTGTTGATACCGTAATTGTCATTATAAATGTCCACTTGAAGAGTTTGAAGATAGGGATCCTACCACCAGTTGGTGATGAGTCTAACCATATCATGCAGGAGGTTCTTAGTTCTAATGATAATAGACCTGCTAGAGGCTCGGACCCCATCGTGCATGATCTTGTTCCTATCGTTCCATATGCACCAGCAACCGGCATACAGAATCATGGTGTGGGATAGTCTCTTCAGACCCCTCTCACACACACCATGGAACCAAAATTCAAGGAATGGTAGATGAGCCCTAATATGATTATAGAGATAAATAAACTTGCTAAAATAATCCCACATGATGTTCACCTAGTCTCCCTCGAAGAAGATATGGATTGTATTCTCATCTCTCTAATTTTTGCACTAGAAGAACCTTGAAACCAATGAGATGTCACATCGCTTGTAATTATTGTTAACAGGAACTGCCTAGTTATATAACCTCTAAGTGAGAAAATTTCACTTTAGGGGGATGCTTTTGGGCCAAAGGAAATCATTCAAAATATCGGTGTGATCTTGAATCTCAATGGTTATGAAGAAATAACTTGTGGAGAATTTCCCCAAAGAAGAGAAGGTGAACACACATCTATCATGTTCAAGATTAAGCTCAATGAGATTAAATGTGTCCAGTTGATCCTCATCCAACATAGCCTTAATGAGAGCTTGGTGGGAGTTGGCCTCCCAGATGAAGATATCTACGACAGGACACATTGGGAAGCCAAAGGTATTCTTATCCCAGTTCTGATGTAAGAAGGAGATATCGACCTATCCCACAAGACATCGAGTGTGAGGTTGGATGGTATAAATAATGTAATAAATATAGGACAAGAGTGGGGAAGATTTCCCATCTTCTAGGGAGAGGTTCCTATGGTGAGAATTGTGAATAGTAATACCCCAAAGCATACATTATTCCAGTAATTCCCATGCCAGCATAGCATTCATGTAACTGTATCATCAAGGCTTCAGATGTTGTTGCATCCTTCCCTAGCTGGTCTTTCCACCCTAAACCAGGAGGCCCAGTGTCACTTCACATCCGAGAGAGGGTCCTAGATGAAATCGGATGGGAGATTATCAATATTTCTTATGATAAATTTTAGTAAATTAATGGACAAGAGATCATGAACTCAGGTAGTGAGGAGGACGTCGTTGACCAATTCAATTTGTCCCCCAAAGGATAGGTATATACTCTTCCAGTTGAGGATCTGGTCTATGATCCTACTGATAAAGAAATTAAAATCATAGATATGAATCCTACCTGAGATATAAGACTGCCAATGTAATCTATTGGGAAGTCCCCTATTTGCATGTTGAGTTATTTCTAGACCACATAAATCCATCTAGAAGAACAACTTATATAGATGTAGTAGTAACTTTTTTCCATGTTTATCAACTGCCCACTCCAATGGAAGTACTCCTCCTTCACCTTATTAATGCCTCTAATAGATTTACTATTCATATTTATAAATATAAATGTATCGTCTACAAACATCTTGTGTGAAATAGAGGGAGATCTCATTCTTCTATGGTATAGTAAGATCTCCCCATTTTTGATTCTCCTATGAAGAATGTGGCTAAGGATGTCCTCCTAGAGGATAAATAGGATTGAAGGGATAGGGTTACCTTGCCTTAGGCTATGGGTGGACTCAAAGAAGCCATATGACTTTCCCATGAATGTAATTTCCAACCCATAAAAATGGAAACACTTGAATATAATATCAATCTTTAAAGAAGAGAAGTTTATACATACTAGCATGTTGTTGATGAAGCTATAATCAACTAGTTTGTAATATTTTCTCATGTCCAACTTAATGGACATATTAGATCCATGATTTTTAGTGTTAATGTCTCAGATCATGTCTTATTCCAATGCAATGACACCCTGAATAGAGCTCCCCTTCATGAACTCGTGATTCTCCATAGAAATCCATCGAGGAAGATAGAGGGGCACCCTGGTGTTGATGATGCTATCTGGTCCCGGGGAATTATCTAGATTGAGGCTTCGCATGGCCTCAAAAATCTCCTGTTATTCTGGGATCAAACCCAGTCCTTCATTGTCCAGGACTGAGATTTGAGTGGGGATCACATCAATGAATTATCCACCCCACCCTGAGTACCCATTATCCATGTGATGGTTTGGGATAGCGATAAGATGATTGAATAAAGTACAATATAAGCCACCAAATGTATCTCTTTCATTCGAATGAGATCCATTGTCAAGAAATATGTTTTTCTCCACCAATTGTTTTCCTTATTTGTTACAAACATTGAAAAACACAGTGTTCTTGTCTCCCTCATTGAGCCATTTAATCCTCTATTTTGCTCTTGTTATATAATTTTATATCAGAATCATGTCTTCCATGGCCTCTTTCTTTCTGTTAAGATCCTAAAATTTTTTCTCTTCTTAGTTTTCTTTGATGATATTTTCAAGGTTTCCAACATCTTTCATGCCTTTATCAATGTCACTGTTAATGGGGGTCTCTTTGTTCCCATGCCTGAAGTATTTTTTTGAGAACTCTATATTTATTATGGATAGTCACCCACAAATTCTCCTTGTTAAGTCCACTCTAAAGGTATCTAACCATATCATGAGACCCTAGTGAGCTAGCCCATTGTTGGAAGTAATGAAATATTTCATGATGTTACTTCCCTAATGAAATGGAAACTACGAGAGGGGAGTGGTCAGATAATCGTCAAACAAGATAGATTACCTTGTAGTTTGATAACATAGATATTACTTGCATGTTGGCAAGGAAGTAGTCTAAGCGGCTCCACGAGTAGTGTCTCCCTCTTTGGTGGTTGCACCAAGTATATCAGTCACATGAGAAGGCAAGGCCACTGAGACCTTTTAGGGCCATGAGCTTCTTAAAATCAAGACTAGCATTCCTATTGAATAGAACCCTTCCTTTATTCTCCTCCGGGTTCGTCTATGAAATTGAAGTCCCCACCCCAAACCATCCATGTATGGTTGTTAGGATCCAATTCATTAAGGTATTTAAATAGTATTTCCCTTTTATAGGAGTCACAAATACCATGGATGAAGCTTATGAATAGAGATGTGTCCCCTTGAAACACCTTCATAGTGATGAATTAGTCATCATCCTGAACCATATCAACTAAGATGTTTCTATTCCAAAATATCCAGATATTCATATTAGATGGGTCAACATGCATGGATCTATGAAATCTAATTTTCTTGGATAAATCACCAATTATGGTGGGGTTTTACATATGCTCAATGATATAGAAGATAGAGGCCGTGTGTTTCCTGACTCTAATGGAGAGGATTTCTAGCTTCACCCGACACAGAGGCCATGAGCATTCTAGATGACTATTGGAATCATTAATTTAATAATGTTCTAGAATTGGCCTCATAACTTATAGCCTTCTTGATGTAGGAGGGAGAATGATCATTTAGGTTCTTTGATATTGACCTCGTGCACATTCCAGTCCCCTTGTACGTTAGTGTATAAGAAAGAGAAATGTATCCTAAGTCATGAGAGAGAATTTGTCTCCTAGCACTGGAGGGGGATCCGTGAGACCGCATTTGGGGGGGACTTTGTCTTAGAGACCCCCCCCCCCCACTGTATGAACTTGAGATACCATGGAAGGAGGGAGAATAATCATTTAGGTTCTTGATGTAAGAGGGAGAATGATCATTTAGGTTCTTTGATATTGACCTCGTGCATAGTCCAGTCCCCTTGGACGGTAGCGTAGTAGAAGGAGAAATGGATCCCTGGGAACGAGAAAGAATTTGGATCCTAGCACTGGAGGGGGATCCGTGAGACCGCATTTGGGGGGGGGACATTGGCTTGGAGACCCCCCCCCCCCCCCACTGGATTAACTTGAGACACCATGGAAGGAGGGAGAATGATAATTTAGGTTCTTGAAGTAGGATGGAGAATGGGAATTTAGGTTCTTTGATATTGACCTCATGCACATTCCAGTCCCCTTGGATGGCAGCGTAGCAGAAGGATAAATGGATCCCTGGAAATGAGAGAAAATCTGGATCCTAACACTATAGGGGGACCTGTGAGACCACATTTGGGGGGGACTTTGTCTTGGAGACCCCCCCCCCCCCCCCCCCCACTGGATGAACTTGAGATACCATAGAAGGAGGGAGAATGATCATTTAGTTTCTTGAAGTCTGAGGGAGAATGATCATTTAGGTTCTTTGATATTGACCTTCTGCACATTCCAGTCCCCATTGGATAGCAGTGTAGTGGAAGTAGAAATGGATCCCTGTGCACGAGAGATGATTTGGATCCTAGCACTAGAGGGGGGATCTGTGAGACCGCACCAAGTAGGAAAGAAGTCCTCTTCTGTGGTCAGGAAGAAGCAGAAATAGAACCTGTGATCTGGGGAGATCCGAGCTGGTTGAAAAAGTCCCAATAATGAGATCAAGCACAGAAAAGTGGAGAGAGGGGATTTCGCATCCCTAAAGCGAGCCCCAAGGGTCCACTTAATGAACTCCTCCTCCTCTTCAAAGGCTATGGCATGGAAATCCATGGATATTCATGTGCCATCTCTTGAAGCCTTTAGGATCAGGAAGCAAACCTTTGGGAAGCTTGACTGGGAAATAGCTAAAGCACATAGTGATTCCTGGAATGAGCCAAAATAGAGGGCTAGTAGGGTGGAGGGATCTGACTGATCCGTAGATACGGGAGCCGATCAAGGGGCATGGTGAGGAGAAACCAAAGACCCTAATCCTAGAGGCCAGGTGTAGGATCCATAAAGTATCTCTAAGGACAAGGGGAGCAGAGGAACGGAGCTGAATCCAGGATCAAAAGTCATCAGGGCCCATTGAGCTTCCTGGTGTCCGGGAAGACAAGGGCCCAACGGGTAGAAAATTCAAAAAAAACCCAACTGTGTGTGGGTCATGTTCTCAAGACCAGCGAATGAAGCCATAATTTTTAATATGAATCTATCCCAAGAAATCTTTTCATGTAAACAAAATGATTTTTTCTGAATAAGTGGTAGCTTTATTAAATGAGTGTTTTTTGTTTCTTATTATAAATAATTCAAATACTATTAATCCAAGATTATATTATAACCTCAATATCCTATATAAAATGATATTTTATTATTTTATTTTCGTGACCTACATCCATATATTATTCCATAAAATGGTAAACAAAACCATCAATAAAGTATACAGTGGACTACCACCTTGCAAATTGATGTAATTTGTTTTCCATCACCGCATTCAAAGGTTAGTTATTATAGTGAGTCTACTTTTCTTACATAACTTTCACATCATTTTAATTATAACAACAACAAAAAAATTACACAAATATGAACTAATTATTTAGTGTCTCGGGAAAACTAGGACCATACATAACTTTTACAACATAAAACATGAAACTTTATATAATTACATCTTCTACAGATACTTATTGTACATTGAATTCACCTTAGTATAAGTAGTCATAAAAGGATATAAATAAAAAATGGGTGATCTAAAATCCCAATAAGAGGATATATAAGTACATGAAACAATTTAACATGTAGTGAGCATAATCATTATCATTATAACATAGGCATAAGATCAAAATAATGATAGGAAGCATTAAGAGAAGACTTCAAATGTGGAAATTCATAAAAATGAAACCTTATATCTTAGTGTTTAACTACCACACATAGTTTTGAACAAATATATTATCATTTTCATGCATACAACACATTACTCATTGGGTTCTTCACATTACCCAATGCATTGAAGCTCTATATAATTTAAGGTGCACCCGTCGCATCATTACATTTACATCATCACACATGGCACATAGAACATATATCAATCATGAAAATAAATGACCCCTATAAAGGAATGGGATTCATCTCATAAGCATTTATTCATAAATTTGGGATCCCAAATGAAATATGGAATAACATACTTGATACAAGAACCATCAACCTTGAGTGATAAGTAAAATTTGTGTTTTTGAAAGAAGAGTTATTTTGGAAAACATTGTGTTTGACATAAACTCTAGTAGAGAACATGTATATCCCTAAAAAGATGAGATAATGATTAAAATGGAATTTTAAGTAGTAACCACAATAAAAATGGGGTGAAATAGGGAAAACACAAAGAAATAAAGTCAGGTTTGATAATTCCCCTTACCTTGTATCCAACTGATTTATTCATGGTAAAATCTTATATAATGACATTAAATTCATTATTTAACAATTATGGAACATTTTAAACATGAATATGATTCTTTATGGTTTCATTATGTTATTTTATAGGCCTTTGGATGAGTTATAGAGTTTAAATTCATTGTTCGGAAGTGTTCTTTTTCATAGTTTTCATGAACAATTCACTTGTACACAAGAATGGAAGTTCGTGTAGAACATGGATAAATAGACAGAAATCATATTGCATGTTATTAGAGATATTATATGAGATTAAATGATATTTTAATGAATTATGTTATATACCATGTGGATGAACCATTAGTCAAAATTTAATGACGAACGTTCGAGGTTAATTTTGGCGTTTTTTGGATCACAAGGAATATGTTCGCATTTATCATTTAGTATTATGTATAAAATATTTTTACATAACCTAAAAGGGGTTGAAAGATTCTTATTACAGTATTTTTTCAACAATTTAATGGTTTTATTAAAATCCTTGAAGGTGTTGAATGAAAATTGGATGTGCATCACCAATGATGTAGGTAAATTAACACATCACGAGCAACAATTTCATTTTTATAAAAAAAAGAGATAGTGGGAGGAGTATAATGAATAATATTCTATTAACATAATAAAATACTATTATATCAATCATTCTGAAGTTATCAAGACATTTGGATAAGTGAATTCGAGGATAATAAAGGAAAAAAGAAATGAAATTTGAAAGGAATCAGAAAGAAAATAGAGAGAGAAATTGCTTGTTGAATATATGTTCTTTGAGAGCCTCTTTAGAGGATAGGATTTGGTCTTTTTATGAGACCAAGGGCTGAAGTATTTGGGGGAGGATATTGGGAATATATTTTAGTATAATTTTAAAAGTTTAAAAAAATTAGGTTGTGAGGGGTGGTATTTATAGTGGAGGGGAGAGGGGTTTTCTCAATATTATATTCAACAATTTATTATTTATAAAAAAGACAAGAAATAGTGAGGATTTTAGGATTAAAAACAATAATAAGTTCATTTGAGTTATATATTTGGGTTCTTACATCACACATGATGTGAGGAATAGTGGATTTAAATTATAATGTATTTATAAGGTAAATTAATGTATTTTATTATTCACAAAAATTCATGTATTTCAAAAATATCTCAAAAATTAAAACAAACCATTTTTTAACATTTAGAATTAAAAAATGAACTCCATTTTATGAAACTAATTTTATAAATATGATTAATTTAATTTTAATTAAAACCATAAATTACTTGAAAAATACAAATTATAAAATTAAAAATGCATTTCTAACACTTTGAAAATTTTATTATGGTATCATAAAATTATCATATAATCATAATACATATAAATACTAGTTTATGAATACATATTATATAAATAAATATTCTTTTAAATTATCAAATTTATCAATAATTATTCATGAATTAAAAACATTCCAACACTATATTGTAATTATATAATATTGTCACTTGTAGGACGGATAAATTTTATTTATACTATCATTGGTAAAGTTACTATTTGCATGGATGATTTAATATTCATAAGGTTCATATTACTATTCATAATGGTATGTTACTATCCAAAAGGGTATGTTACTATTCCCCAAAAATATAAGTTTGTACTATCGAACTCTGAACATCTTACTGATTGCAATTGTGTATGTTATATTTTCAAAATTCAAAACACAGAAGTGGAAAATTTATGTTTCATGGTCATATAGTAGTTCATTTAAGAATGATGTTCCATTTCTTTTTCTATTGTGATTTCATATGAAGGGAATTCCATGTATAAAACATTCGGTTGTTACATTCTTCCCCCATTTTAAAATTTCACCCTCAAAATTTTGTTCTAAATAAATAGGTGAGGGTACTTCTCCTTCATTGCCTCCTGATGTTCCCAAGTTGTTTCTTCATACTTATGGTTCCTCCAAAACACTTTAACAAGGTGGTTTTTATTGTTTCATAGAACCATATCTCTTTGGTCCAGAATCTTTACTCATTGGTCCTTATAAGAGATAACATCTTCCTGTTGTACCACCTCTGAGCTCAGTACATGTGAGAGATATGTTATATACTTCCTCAGGAGTGATAGATGAAACATATTCTGAACATGAGCCATATTTGGTGGAATTTCAAGATGATAGTCCATGACGCTTTTGATTTCAAGGATCTCAAAGGGGAATATGTACATTGGGCTTAACTTCCATTTAATTCCAAACCATATGAATCTCTTCCATGGAGATATCTTAAGGAAGAAATTATCTACAACATCGAACTCCAAGCCCCTTCGATGGTTGTCAGTGTATCTTTTTTCTGACTCTAAGTATCTTTGATATGTTTCTAGATGACTTAAACCTTCTATGTTTTCTCTGGGACAAGATATGGTCCATGTAGCTTTATTTCTAAAAATTCATTCCAACATGTTAGAGTTCTACATTGTTTTCCATACGGAGCATCATATGGATATATCTAAATGCTTGAGTGGAAGTTATTGTTGTATGAGAACTCAACCAATGGGAGGTGGTGATCATATTTACCTTGGAATTAAAAATAGTAGGATATTAGAATATCTTCGAGCATCTGAAGAGTCCTTTTAGATTGGACTTTTGTTTGGGGGTGATAGGTCATTCTAAAATTTAATTCAGTTCTCAAAGCATGTAGGAGAATCCTCCCAAATTTCAATGTGAGCCTTGGATCAAAATCAGATACCATCTAAGGTGTAACCCCATTCAGTATTTCCACTTCCTTAATATATTTCATTAAAAGTTGTTCAAGAGAGAGATCTTCCTAAATAATGATAAAGTTGGTACTCTTGGCGAGTCGGTCCACCGCAACCCATATCGTATTATTTCCCTTGGATGTCTTCTGAGTTCAGTACATGTGAAGGATCTAGTATATGGTTCCCTAGGAGTAATACATGAAGAAAATTATGAACATGATCCATATTCATTGTAAGTTAATGCCGATAGGCCACTAATTCTATGCAATGAAGTATCTCATAGGGGCCAATGTACCTTTATCTTAGCTTCCCATTCTTTCCAAACTGTATGAATCTCTACCATTGAGATATCTAAAGGAGAAATTATCTCTAACATCAAACTCCAAGTCCCTTTTATGGTTAAAGAATATCATTTTTTCCAACTTTTAGTATCTTTTATTTTTTTTTGTATGACTTGATCTGTCTCTGTCATCTCTTGCACAATATCCGGTTCAAGTATCTTTATTTCTCCAACTTCATCCCAAGAGGTTGGAGTTCTATATTGCTTTGCATGAAATGATTCAAAAGGGTCTATCTGAATTCTTGAGTATAAGCTATTTTTTTATGATTACTCAACCAATTGAAGGTATTGATTACATCCACCTTGGAATTATAAAGATAATTCTCTTAGGATATCTTCGAGCATCTGAATAGTCCTTTCAAATTGGCCATATTTTTTGGGGTGGTAGTTTGTGTTGAAATTTCATTCAGTACTCAAATAATGTAGGAGACTAATCCATAATATAGATGTAAACCTTAGATAATGATCATAGAAAATCAAATGTGGAACCCCATGAAGTCCCACCACTTCGTTCACATAAGTCATTGCAAGTTGTTCAATAGAGAGATCTTCCCGAATAGCGGTAAATTTGGTAGTCTTGGTGAGTCATTAAACCACACCCCATATCGTATTATTACCTTTGGATGTCTTTGGGAAACCCATGAAAAATTTCATAGTGACTTTCTATCATTTCCATATGGGTGTAGGAAATGGTTACATCATCCCTATGGTCTTTTTCTTCTCTTCTTTAACTTACTAATATATCAAGCACCTTGAGATATATTCTGAAATTTCATTCTTAGTTTTTCCCACTAGAAGTTTTCTTGGAGATCTTAGTACATATTGGTGCTACCAGGATGGATAGAGAATGTTGAGCTATGTCCATTTTCCAATAGCTCTATCTTTATCCTGGGTGGTGAAGGCACACAAAGCCCCATTCCAAACTGAATAACACCATCATCATCGATATGAAACAATAAATCTTCCCTTCCTTTACTATATTCACCTTATTTTGTAACTCCATATCATCCATTTGTGCCTCCTTAATCTTCTATTGGATAAATCATTAGGAAATCATTTGGGAAAGGTAGGATGTATTCCCTACCGTTATGATTCCCAAATCCATTCTTTTCATATCCATGAAGATAGGGTCTTTCTCAATCTGCATCATAGATAGAGAAGTAGGTTCTTTTCTTCATATAGCATCATCTACCATATTCTCCTTTCTAGGATGATAGTGAAGAGAGTAATCATAGTCTTTGATTATCTCTAACCATATACTTTGACTCATGTTGAACTCCTTTTGTGTGAATATATACTTTTGGATCTTGTGATCGGTATATATGTCACACTTCTCTCCATAGAGGTAGTGAAGCCATATTTTCAAGGAAAAAATCACTACTACAAGCTCCAGATCATGCATCTGGTATATTTTCTCATGGATCTTCAACTTTAGTGAGGTGTAGGATATAACCTTATCATTTTTAATGAGTGCACAAAACAAACCTTTCTTCAAAGAAACACTTTATATCGTAAAACATTCTCCAATTTTCAGTAATGGAGTACAGGTGAAGTGATCATCCTTCTCTTTATCTCCTAGGATAATTTATCACATTCAACCATCCAGACAAACATTACCCCTTTCCCTGTTAACTTTGTTAGCGGTCTTGACAATCATGAGAATATTTTCACAAAACATCGTTCGTGTGCATCTAATCAAAGAAAACTACAGATTTATGTGACACTAGAGGTATGTGCCATTCCTTAATCACCTGTTTTTTATAATGGTCCACATTAATTACCTTACTTGTGAACATATTTCCCAATATCATTACTTGATTCATCGAAAACTCACACTTATTGAACCTAGCGTACGACTTCTCCATTCTTAATGTCACCAACACAAGTCTTATATATTATTCATGTTCCTCATTTATCATGTATTAGATGATAATATCATCAATAAATACTAACAAAGATATATTGAGGTAATGTCTAAATACTCTATTCATCGAATCCATGAAGATTGTAGGGGCATCAGTATTTATGAAGGGTATCACCAGAAACTCATAGTGCCCATACCTTATACAGAAGGCAGTCTTCTAAATATCTTCCTTCTTCACCTTTAGCTGATGATATCTAGAATGCAGATTCCACCTTTGAGAATTATTGAGATCCTCTTAAGTGATCTAACAACTCCACACTACCTGGGATATTATAGTTGTTCTTTATGGTGACATTTTTGAGTTATTGATAATCGATACACAACCGCATTCATCCTTCTTCTTCACAAAGAGAACCAGTGCAAGACAAGGTGATGGACAAGGGAATATGAACCCTTTGTCCAAATGCTCTTAGAACTTCTTCTATGACTCCTCCAGTTCAATAGGATCCATCTTATTGGGACACATTGACATAGGAGTAGCTCCACATATGAGTTCTATGAAGAACTCTAACTTACAATTTGGGGGGAAGTCTAGGAAACTCTTCAAGAAATACATCATTGTATTCCCTCAAGATGGTTATTTCTACTAGATTGACACTTTCCTTTGACTAAACCATTTTATAGAGGTATGCCTCTTCAAAGGTTATCAACACTCTAACCGTAGAAGGATTTTTCAAAGGACACTCATGATCCTCCTTGAATTTTTATAGGGGCATGTGATGGTTCAAAATGTGAAATGATATTTCCTTTTCCCTAAAGATGATATGTGCTCTATATAACAAGAGCCAATCCATTCCAATTATAGTGTTGAATTTTACCTTGAGAACTATCATAAGATTCTATGGAATAATCTTCCCACATAAGCCAACATAAGATGAGTCCAACACTTGGGTTTCAATGATTTCACCACTTTTTGTTTTAATAGATATCTCTACTTCATGGTTTCGGGGCTTTAATTCAATAATTCTATAAAACCTTTGGGTTATAAAGGAATGCATAGAACTAGAATCAAATAAGACATTTTCCATTCTAGAGTGAATTGGAAGTATACCTTGTATGACTTCATTTACATGCTCAACTTCAATAGTAGTGATGGTATAAGACTTCCCTTTCTCCTTTGTCATTGGTGGATGATGATGATAATTACCCTAGAGGGCTTGAGGTTTAGTGCATTGGCTTTAAATGTTCGATTTATCCCTAAATTTGTAGCACTGCACCAGGGCCAGTGCTCTCCATTCCTCTACGACATTCTCCTGCCTTCCCATGTCTTTTCAACACTATTGAGCTTGTTGGCCTTATCTCCCACATTTGAAGCATTTCCATATCCTTTTGAGGAAATTCCCATGATTCTTATTCCCACGTTTTTGACATGTGGATGGTTGTGTTTCCTTTCCAAATTCCTCATTTGATCCCCCTGCATGAAACACCATCTTTCATTTCATATCACCATAACCATGGGACCATTCTCCAAACTACATATCCACTTTGAGAGCACAACGAAAAACTTCTTCATAACTCCCAAAGTCTCAAATTTCAAAGGTTTGGTTTTAATCTACTAAAGAACCTATCTATTTTTCTATAATTTTTTATAACAAAACCTTAAGAGTACTTTGCAAGCCTTGTGAAATTATCTTCTTAGTTGCTGATATATTCTCCATACTATTTCTTTAGCTCTATGAATTCTCTATCTATATTCATAAGAATATTTCATAGGATATACTTGTTAAGAAACATCATCTTAAAATCTTCCCACTCCATATATTCAATTTAATATCCCAAATTAGTGTTCTTAATCAAATCCCACCATTGGTCGGACTCTCCCTTAAGAAGATAAATGACCTCACCTTATATGTATTAGAAAAATGAACCACAAAAAAGATATTCTCCATTGAGTTGACCCACTATTTTGAAGCAAATGGATCGGAAGATCTAATAAACATCGCTGGTCATTGCTCCATAAAACACTCATTATCAAGTTGTTCCCTCTTAGTTGAATGAGGATGTTCCACATTATTTAGGTTATTATTCATAACCTGATACAGCTGGGTAAGAATCTCCATGATGTTTCGAACTCCACTTCCCAATTCATTGTGGATGTCATTCGGGTAATCACTGCTTTGTCCCTTGCACATGCTTTTTTCATGGTTTCTCCTAGTTCCCACCATTTTCTAAAATAAAAAATGTTAGAATAAAACATAAGTCAACAATTCATGAATAAATTTTTTTTTATTTTGTGCAATTAAAATTAAACAAATATCTTATGGGATCCCTATATTTATCAAATCTTCTTGTGTTATTACATATACCTAGTATCATACTAGGTTTTTTACTAAGTTTATCTAATCATGTATCCAAAATTAACTAAACCATGCCTCTGATACCAACTATAGAGACCCTGATTTTCTTACATTACTTTTACATCATCTTATTGATAAACAACAAAAAAACATTACAAAAATATGATCCAATGGTTTAGTGCCATGGGAGAACTACGGACATACATAACCTTTACAACCTAAAACAAAAAATATTTATTTAATTATATTTTCTCTAGATTCTTATTGGCCCTTGATATCTCCATAGTACAAGTAGTCACCTAAGGATATACATAAAAAAGTGGTGGGAGAAAATCCATGTAATCGGTTAGATAATAACATGAAATAATTTGACATGGGGTGAGTATGATCATTATCATAATAACATAGGCATAGGATCATAATCTTGAGGGGAAGAATTAAGAGATGACTTGAAATGTGACAATGCATAAAAATGAATTGTTATGTCTCAGTGGTTTACTACCATAGATAGTTTTGAAGAAATATAGAATCATGTTCACACATACTTTACTTTACTCATGAGGTTTTTTGAATTACCAACGCAATGGAGCACAATATAATTCTGGGTGCACCCATCACATCAAAACATTTACATTATCATGCATGCCAAATAGAACATATATCAATAATGAATATAAATAACCCATGGAGGGAATGGGTTTCATCTCATAAGAATAAATTCATAAGCTTTAGTAACACAAATCAAAGAGGTAATAACATACTTGATACAGCCAACGAGATTGTACCCCAGTGGTACAGGCTCCTTCTTGGCATCCAAAAGACCCAGGACCAAATCCGGGCAGGGACTAATTTTCGAGGTACTGTAGCAGCAAAGTAGCAGCACTATAACATTACTATAGTAGTTGCAGAACTATAACAGCAGTGACACTGTAGCAGTGGAGGTACTGTAGAAGGAACTGTAGCGGCGGCGGTACTGTAGTAGGTACTATAACATTACTATTCATTGAGGGGCTCTTTGGGCCAAAACAAATGGGCTTTCAAGCCTAGTATTTAGGCCACTTGGCCTTGGGCCTTCAGGCTATGTAATTGGTCTCCCTCTACCCAGTATAAAGATATCTTTGATTTAAATAATAAAATGAGGCTTCGGCCCCAACCTTCAAAAAACATACTTGTACAAGAACAATCCACCCTGAGTGAGAAGTAAAAGGTGTGTTTTTGAAAGAATTTTTCTTTTGGAAAACATTTTTATTGACATAAAATCCAATGGAAAAAATTTATATCCCAAAAAATGTAATATAATGATGAAAAACTGAGTTTTAAGGAGTAACCACACCCAAAATGGGTTGAAATTTGGAAAACCCCAAGAAAGAAAGTTGGGTTTGAGAATTCCCTTTACCCTGTATCAAAACACTCTCTTTACTTTAAACTCTTGTATAATGACATTGTATAAATTAATTAAAAATTAAATAACCATTTATACATTAATATGGTTCATTATGGTTTTATTAAGTTCTTTTATGGTCCTTTGGATGAGTTATAGAGTTTAAATCCACCGTTCTGGAGTGTTCTTTTTCTTACTTTTCATGAACGGTTCACTTTTACACAAGAATAGGAGTTCATGTAGAACATGGATAAACATATAGAAATAATATTATATGTTATTAATGATCTTATAGGAGTTTAAATAATCATTTAATGAATTATTTTATATACCATTTGTATGAATCATTAGTTAAAAATTAATGATGATCATTTAAGGTTAATTTGGGTGGTTTTTTATCACAACAAATATGTTTTGTTTTAATATTTAGTATTATGTATAATAGATGTTTATACACCAAAACGGTTAAAAATACATATTAAAATATTTTTTCAACCATTTTATGGTTTTATTGGGAACCTTGAAGGTGTTGAACGAAAATGGAAGTGAATCTCCCAACATGTAGGTAAATTAACACATCAAAGGCAACAATTTCAATTTATAAACAAATATATGGAGGTAGGAGTATAATGGATAATATTCCATTAAAATTATAGAATAATAGTATATCAATTTTACTGGATTTATCATGACATTTTGATAAGGGAATTCGAGGATAATAGAAGAAATGAAATGAAATTTTAATGTAATTTGAAAGAAAAGAGAGAGTTAAATTACCTCTTGAATGTATCTTCATTGAGAGCCTATTTAAGGGATATATTTTGTTATTTTTTGACACCAAGGGATGATAAACATAGGGGAAGATCTTGGGAAGATATTTGATAATAATTTGATAGGATTGAGGAAATTAGGTTTTGAGGGGAGGTCTTCATAGTTGAGGGGAGAGGGGTTTTCTCAATATTATATTTATTAGTTTATTATTTCCCTATAAGAAAACCAATAGTGTGGATTATTATGACTATTAATAGGAACAAGTGAATGTGATATTGAGATTTGGGTTCTTACGTAAATCATTATGTATGGAATAGTGGATTTAAATTATAATTTATCTATATGGTAAATTATTGTATTTTACTTTTCAGAAAATATTTATGTATTTTAGAAAAATCTCAAAAATTAACCCTAACTATTTTTTAATGTGTAGAATTAAAAAATGAACTCTATTTTATAAAAATAATTGTCTTAATATGATAAATTTAATATTTAATTAAAACTGTACTTTATTTGAAAAAAGACAAATTATAAAATTAAAACTTCTTTTCTAACACATTGAAAAAATAAATAAGGTCTCATAAAATTATCATATAATCATAAGACATCTAAATACTAGTTTATGAATAGATTTTATTTAAGTAAGTTTTCTTTTAAATTATTAAATTAATCATTAAATATTTTTGACATAAAAAATACCAACACTATAATGTAATTATATCATATTGTCACATATAGGATAGATAAATTTTATTTATACTATAATTGGTAAGGGTCTTATTCACTTGGATGATGTACTATTCATAATGGTCATATTACTATTCATAAGGGTATGTTACTATTCATAAGGTTATGTTACTATTCAAAAAAAATTATTTAGGTCCTATAAGATCCCAAACATCTTATTGATCGCAACTATGTATGTCATATTTTTTAAATTCAAAACACAAAAGTGGAAAACTTATGTTTAAAGGTCACATACTAGTTCAGTTAAGAATCACAAGGCATTTTGTTTCCTAATGTGATTTTATAAGAAGGGAATTTAATTGATAAAGAATTGGGTCATTATAATCATAATGTTGGATTTAAAAAATTTATATGATATTAATGACATTTATATACTTATGGAATTTTAATATCACCTATAAATTCTTGAGTATAATTCATTTATGAAATATGATTTCTTCCCTAATGTGTATAATGGAACTACCGCCTCGTTGACTAATGTGATTCGTTTTACACATACAATTTATGTGAAAAGTTATAAGGATAAATTTAATTAATGTATGTGATATATATAAAATGATACTGATTTTATATGATTAATATTCCACACACTTTCTTATCATTTTACTCATTGATTTGATGATATCATCGCTAGTGTGTATGTAGAGCCTACCATCTCCACAAAGTGATGTGATTAGTTTTCCACATAGGACCTTAATGAATGATTATTAAAATTAATATAATGAGTAATTATTTTATTTATAAGAATAGTATCGTTATTTTTATTGTGGAACTATATCATATAACCATGAATGAGAACATTCATGACAAAAATCACATGATAAAACAAGGAATTTAACACTCGATACAAGGAATATATTGAAATATTATTAAAAAATAGGTGGTAAAATGTTATAAGAGGACAATAATTGATATTATAAACAAGGATATGATTCTATAATAAATTAATAACATTATTAAAATCATTATATATGAGATCATTGTATGTAATTCCAAAATAAAGCATGAGGTAAGGTACTTTATCTCAATTCCAGTTTATTGAGAAATATAGTATAGTTATGAACCTAAACCCATTTAAATGGTGTATTTAAATAAATTTTTAATTTAATATCATGAATACTTTATACATCATGCTATTCTAAGAATCAATTTTAATTATTCCATCTGAGGGTATTTGACATGAAAATTACAAAGTGGTAAGAATATCATTACTCGGTTTCTCTTCATTGGGTAAAATAACTTCTTATTCTATCTAATATTTGAATATTATGTGTTTAATAAATTTTTATTATATTTTTATATAATTTCACTTTTTATATAAGAAATTAATTTTTATAAATTTAATTAATACAATGAATCATTCGAACATTAATGGTATGACCTTTTATAGTACCCCCGGTTTGATGTATGTGGCCTATGTTTATGCTTTTTTTTGCATTTAAAGTGCTTGAGATGAGTTGGGAAGAGTTTGGGAGAGTTTGGATTGGTTTTGGATGTGTTTGGAGGCTTTTAAAGGGGTGCACGGTTTGAGAATGGTTAGTGTAAACTGTGCGGATTCCCCAGGAAACCGTGCAGACCCTCATTCTCGAGATAGCAGGCCTCGCACGGCCTGCGCACAGTTTTCTAGACCGTGCAGGGAAACTATACGGACCCTAGCTCTCGAGTAAGTGGAGTACACACGGTTAGCGCACGGTTTTCCAAACCGTGCGGGCTAACCGTGCGGCCACATAAAATTAGGGTTATAAAACCTGAGCTTACTCGGGATTCCCTCATTTCATTCCTCTCTTCCTTCCACTCGAGCCTCACACGGGATTTTTGGTTATCAGGGGCTATAAAGGTTCTCCCACTCAGTTTGGGAGGGTTCTAAAGAGGATTCAAGGTGGTTTGAAGGCGATCTCTCTCGGGTAAGTCTCCTCCCATGGTTCCTTGGTGTTTTCCTCTAGATCTGTTTTCCCTCCTTGGTTTTCTAGATCTAAACTTGTTGTGTTTAGATCTAGGGTTGTTTTGGCCTACGATGCTAACGTTTGGGCCTATTGATGTTAGTCAAGGGTTTTTAAGGGAGTTTTGAGGAGGCGTTCTACCGGATTGAGGTGCATTTGGGCGAAAGGTCAATTTATCCAAACCCTAAGAGGTAGGTGGCTTCTCTCTCGACTCCACTTGCTGGAATTATGTGGTGTATTTACAATAAAATTTTTGTTTTAAATTTAATTGGTAAATCATGTGGAAAATTGTTGGAATATGTATGGGTGAATAAATTGGGGGTTTTGGCATGAAATTGGGATTTTTGGGAAAAATATATCTTTTTTTTTGAATGGGTTCAATTGGATGATTTTAAAATGTTGATTTTAAAATGGCATTGAACTTGAGCATGATAATGGAATGTGATGGTGTTTGAAATAATGTGTTATCTTGTGTGGCTTGTGCTTCTGTGGATATGGATGGGATATTGTATTGGAACAGGTTGTGTTGTTGTAGAGTGGTCGAGAAAGTGCCACTATAATCAGGGAGATAAATGGATAATGGTCAGAAGGGCCACCATCAAGGCAAGTGGCTGAGAAAGTACCACTTTTCAGGTTTTCAACGGGTTGCCCGAGAAAGTATCCCCATTGTTGGTTGATTGCTTTACTATGTGATGTTTGTAGATGGGGCTTGTGAGTGAAATATGAACATGGTAATTGGCATGTGGCTTGGTTGTCGTGGCTTTCCCTTTTGTGGCATGTTTGGATTTTGTAATCAGCTTGCAAATGGATTTGTTTTATATAAATGTGCTAACAGTTTATACTAGTGACGTGTGTAAGGAATTATTTTGGAGAAATCCTACTAAGTAGTTGTACTCACCCCCTACTTTGGTACTTTGGTGTCTTTGAAGATGTAGTATACTGGGACATGGGAAAATGTAAGGCATCTCCATCTTTTAGAGGTGCCTTGTGATACATGGTGGTGCATGGAGTTTGGAGCTGGAGTGGAGCCATGGTGGTGTTGTGGCTAGTGGTGTTTCTTGTTGAGTCTTCCACATTATACTCTGATGTTGTATTGGGTTGTGTTTACATGTATGATTATGGATTATCTGGTTGTCTTGGGTAATGTATGAGTTTGGTTTTGTTGACATGCATCATATAGTTATTGTTGATTGGTTGGTTTTGTCACAAGGGAAAATCGTTCCCCAATTGTTCTTGGATCCCTCAGCATTTATTACCAGCCTTTGGCAGCTTGGGAACGTCACCTAAGGCCAAGTAACCCTCACCGCCTCCTCAATCCAATGAAGTAGGGGCGGGGCGTTACAAGTGGTATCAGCTTGTTCGGTCCTTGGGAGTTGATTCTCGGATTTGGAGTTGACATTCGTTCTTGGTTATTCCTTGAGTCGGGATGGAATCAAGGTGTAGGACTGTCGGAACTTGCAATGTATAGCATAAAAGGATGTAGCTAACCCTTTTATGTTGAACTTCAAGTTACCATGGAGTTGGGTCGTAAGTGTTTTGGAGATACTTATAGGCATTGGAAATCTCATTGTCGTGGGTGTAGCCAATGAGATGAGCATGACATGCATGATAGAAATGACTTCCCTTAAGTATTCATATTTTTTTGGGGTATAATGATTTATGGTATGATATGAATGTGAGTTTTTTGAAAAAACTCAATTAGGTTTCAAACCGGAAGAATTTGAAACATGAAAACTTGTAGTTTTTTGAAAATGGTTGATTTTCAAAACTGGTGAAACCCGGGAAATGTGCAAGAATGGAAAGCCTGGTTGTGATTTATTTTTATGAAATGGTATTTTATGTGGTTTATTCTTGATCTCTATGGAATAGAGACTCATGATTGTTGTTTTATGTTTATAGAAATGGCATCGGGTAGGCGTCGTAGAGACCAACTGGAAACGGCTGATGAGAATGTGGTTGCACCTGAGCCCCAGGTGAACCAGAAGCTAGTGAAAAGTATAGTCTATGTTTTCCAAGTGGTGGGAAGAATAAATAGAGTGGAAGATCCCAAGCATGTCAACTATGTGGCTCAGTTTCAGAATTAGAACCCACCCATTTTTAGGGGTGATGCGGACCTAGAAAGAGCAAAGGCGTGGATGTCCTGAATAAATAGAATCTTTGAATTCTTGGGAACCTCGCCGAGATGAAGGTCAAGATAGAAACATATAAGCTGGAGGATCTTTCCCTTCAATGGTGGGAGTTGGTAGTCCAAGAAGGTAAGGACCACGGTATGACATGGGAAACCTTTGAGGAATTGTTTAACAAAATATTTTACCCTCATACGTTCAAGATTAAGCGTACACCTGACTATTTCAGTTTGAAGCAAGAACAGATGTCAGAAATGGAGTATGTAGCTATGTTTATGAGCTTAGTGTGGTTTTCACCCGAGGTGGTGGGTAGCACGTCGCGGAATTCATGTATTTTCAAGGCGGGCTTGAGGCAGAAAATCCGTTCTAAAATAACGGTGATGTGTATTTGGGACTACACAGAAATGGTAAATCAATCATCGGTATCTAAGCGAGATCTGTTGGGAACTTCGTGCGGAGGAAGCATGGTAATACCCATAGGGTCTCTTGGGAACTCTAATGCTGAGTTCAAGCGAAAGAGGGACACATATTCCCAGAACGGGGGAATGACACAACATGTAACGACGGGATCAGTGAACCTTCCTCCAAGGTCTCAGAGTAATTTGGGCTGTTTTCAGTGTGGCTCCTCGATGCATATCAAGCAGGATTCCATGGCACAACCCAAAGCATGTTATAGTTGTAATCAGATGGGGCACCTCCAGTGCTACTGTAGGAATGCTCTCAGGACAAGCGTGCGTGACACTCCGTAAGGATCGCAGGAGTCCTATGCTTCGATGGGATAGGGGTAGCAGCATACCCCTCATCAACATGGTAAGGTTAGTCATGGTGATTCTCGGAATACCATGACGCCTCAGCTGGGAAATAAAGAACAGAGTGTGACAATGAAGGCGTTGTTTGGAGCTGAGAAGCTTGTGATGGATGATCAGTCGGGACCATCCACAGTGTGAGGTATGATTCCTTTAAATTCTACCTGCATGCAAGTATTGTTTGATATGGGTGCTTCACACTCTTTTATTGTTGAACGTGTTTTTGAGTTGATGGGTTTAAATGTAGAGATGATGCCTTTGATTCTGAAACTTCAATCCCCTCTCGGTAGAAAAGAGTGTTGAGCCTTCTTATGTAGAGCATGTTGTATCATTGTGGTCCAAATTGAGATAGCATGGGATTTCTCAGTACTTGAGATGGATGGATATGATGCAATCTTGGGCATGGATTGGCTAATGGCGTTTAAGGCGCACATCTAATGTGATGAGTGAACAGTGAGTTTTATGACGCATGATGGCATTCGACATTTCTTTAGAGGAGAGAGGAATGAGAAGTAGGTTGCAGCAGGCTTGTTGGCACCGACAGTTGGCATGTTATCATATTAGTTGGCGGTATTGTCGTGTGAATAGATAGAGGGTGTCAGGAATAGTTTTCTTCCAGCAGTGGTCGACCAGTTCATGGATGTTTTTTCCAAAGAATTCTCTGGGGTACCTCCTGTAAGAGAAGTGGAGTTTACGATTGATCTCTTTCCAAGGACCAGCCCTATCTCACTTTCTTCTTACCAGATAGAACCTATAAAATTGAGGGAGTTGAAAGTCTAGTTTGAGGAGTTAGAAAATAAAGGCTTTATCCAGCCTAGAACATCTTCGTGAGAAGCGCTGGTGTTGTTTGTGAAAAATATGGATGGAACTTTGAGGCTCTGTGTTGATTATCGTAGACTTAACCAAGTGACGATAAAGAACAGATATCCACTTCCATGAATCGATGATTTTTTCGACCAGTTGAGGGGAGCCCAATGGTTCTACAAGATCTACCAGAGGTCGAGATATCATCAATTGCGAGTGAGGAAGGAGGATATTCCTAAAACAGCTTTCAGAAGTAGATATGGCCATTATGAATACGTGGTGATGCCCTTTGGTCTAATGAATGAGACAGCGGTGTTTATGGCATTGATGAATTGGATATTTTAGAGATATCTGGATTTATTTATGGTGGTGTTTGTGGATGATATTCTGGTGTATTATAAGACAAGGGAGGATCATGAGCATCACTTGGTGATAGTGCTAGGGATCTTCTGAGATCATCAGTTGTATGCCAAGTTGTCAAAGTGTGACTTTTGGATACAGGAAGTCCGTTTTCTTGGCCATGTGATTTTTGAAAGGGTTGTTTCCATTGATCTAGAAAAGATAGAGGAATTTATCTCGTGGAAACCACCAAATAACGTTTTTGAGATACGGAGTTTCCATGGTCTAGCTGGGTATTATCGGTGTTTTGTTCGTGATTTTTCACGTTTGGCTTCACCGATGATAGCATTGACAAGGAAGAATGCTTCATTCCAATGGATTGAACAGTGTCATTAGTGTTTCAAAGAGTTAAATGGTCTCCTTACATCAGCACCAATCATAGTTTTTCTAGAACTAGGAAGAGGGTACGTGGTGTATTGTGGTGCATCGAGATCAGGGTTGGGGTGTGTTCTCATGCAAGGGGATCATGTGGTCACGTATGGCTCACGACAGTTGAGGGTTCATGAGAAGAACTACCCAACTCATGATTTGGAGTTGGCAATAGTGGTCTATGCTTTAAAAATGTGGCGCCATTATCTCTTGAGTGAGAAATTCACGGTCTACATGGATCATAAGAGTTTGAAGCACATTTTCTCACAAAGGGACCAGAACTTGAGGCAAAGGAGATGGATGGAATATCTCCAGATGTTTGATTTTGACTTAATGTACACACTGGGTAAAGTAAATTCGGTGGATGATGCATTAAGTAGAAAATCATATGCTCAGGTTGAAAAGTAGGCATCGGACCAGTGGTAGTTGATGTCAGTTATAACCGATATGCAGTTGGAATGTGAAGATCAGGGTGATAGAGAAGCCTTTTTTTTGTTACATTGATTCCTGACTTGGTTGGCCTAGTTAGAAGGGAACAGATAACTGATCCTGAACGTGTCACCATGGGGTCGGGAAATAATGGTGGGGAGACCATTGAGGGTTGGAAATTGAATAAAGAATCAGTTTTGTGCTTCTGGAATAGGATAGTTGTACCGGTGGCTTTTCAAGAGGATCTTCTCAGGAAGTACCATCATTCTAGGTGGGTTTTTCACCCTGGAATTCAGAAGATGTATCAAGCTTTGAAATCACAGTTCTGGTGGGCTGGTATGAAAAGAAGGGTGGTTGAGTTTGTTTCAACATGCTTTACTTGTCAGCAGATCAAGGCAGAGCATCAGAGGTCAGCAGGAATGTTGCAGTCCTTACCAATCCCTGTTTGGAAGTGGGAGCAGATAGGGATGGATTTTGTCACAGGTCCCCCAAGAATGGTCATAAAACACGATGCCATTTGGGTGATAGTGGATCAGCTAACGAAGTCGGCCCATTTCATCCCAATTTGTGAATCTCATACGGTGGAGGGTCTGTCCAAAATCTATATCCGGGAGGTGGTAAAGAGGAATGGTGTTCCAGCTTCGATTGTATCAGATAGAGATCCCAGGTTTACATCTTGTTTCTGGAAATCATTGTAGCAATCTCTTGGAACAAAGTTGACCATGAGTACGTCCTATCACCCTCATACGGATGGCCAATCTGAGAGGATGATACAACCCTTAGAATATATGTTGTGAGATTGTGTGATGGATTTCGGTGGCTAGTGGGAGGATCACCTATCCTTGGTTGAATTCTCATATAATAACAGTTATCAAGCATCCATACAGATGGATCCGTTTGAAGAATTGTATGGTCGACCGTGTCGTTCTCTACTATGTTGGGTGGAAATGCATGAGTCTTAGATGGTTGGACCGAGTCTTGTCCAGGAGACTACATAAAAGATCAAGTTGATCAGGAAGAGGATGGAGATAGCTCAGAGTCATTAGAAATCCTATGCGGATCATCGTCGATGACCGTTGTCGTTCTAGGTGAGTGATCATGTTTTCTTGAGTATTTCTCCTCGGTTAGTACATCGTCAGTTTGGGAAACAAGGAAAGTTATCTCCAAGGTACATTGGGAATTTTGAGATTATTGAGCGGTTGGTGAGGTGGCTTATCATTTTTATTTTCCACCTAGGTTTAGTAAGGTACACAATGTATTTCATGTGTCGCAGATGAAAAATTACAAGTCGGATTTGGGCCATATTATTTGATGGGATCATGTTGAGCTAGAGCTGGATGCTTTGTTGGTGCACGTTCCAGTGCGGGTTGTGGATAGGAAAGAGAAAGTCTTGTGTGGTAAAAGCATCAGTCTAGTTCATGTTTTCTGTAAACATGGCCAGATCCAGGAAGAAACTTGGGAATGGGAGAAAGAAATGTCTGAACAGTGGCCCGATCTCTTTCGAAAAAGGGCAGGTTCACTACTTTTCGAGGACGGAAATTCCAATGGTGGGGAGAATGTAGTACCCCCAGTTTGAGGTATGTGGCCTTTTTTTTATGCCTTTTCATGTGTTTAAAGATCTTAATAT
Organism: Viscum album; assembly: GCA_963277665.1. NCBI lineage: Eukaryota > Viridiplantae > Streptophyta > Magnoliopsida > Santalales > Viscaceae > Viscum > Viscum album. The sequence continues at coordinate 877,839,140 of OY728129.1, read as the reverse complement.
GTGTTGGGAAGAGTTTAGGAAATTTTGTATTGGTTTTGGATGTGTTTGGAGGATTTTAAAGGGGTGCACGGTTTGAGCACGGTTAGTGTAAACCATGCGGATTCCCTAGGAAACTGGGAAGACCCTTGTTCTCAAGACAGTAGGCCTCGCATGGCGGGCGCACGGTTTTCCAGACCGTGTGAGGAAACCATGCAGACCATAGCTCTCAAGGCAGTGGAGTGCGCACGGTTAGCACACGGTTTTCCAAACCGTGCGGGCTAACCGTGCGGCCACTTAAAATTAGGGTTATAAAACCTGGGCTCACTCGGGATTCCCTAATTTCTCTGCTCTCTTCCTTCCACTTGAGCCTCACTTGGGAATTTTGGTTCTCAGGGGCTATAAGGGTTCTTCCACTCAGTTTGTGAGGGTTTTCAAGAGGATTCAAGGTGGTTTTAAGGCGATCTCTCCTGGGTAAGTCTCATCCCATGGTTCCTTGGTGTTTTCCTCTAGATCTGCTCTTCCCTCCTTCTTGTTTTTCAAGATCTACACTTTTGTGTGTTGATCTAGGGTTTTTTTAGCCTATGATGCTAAATTTTGGGCCCGTTGATGTTAGGAAAGGGTTTTTAAGGGAGTTTCGAGGAGTCGTTTTACCAGATTGAGGTGCGTTTGGGAGAAAGGTTGATTTTGCCAAACCCTAAGAGGTGGGTGGCTTCTCTCTAAACTCCACTTGGTGGAATTGTGTGGTGCATTTACAATTAAATTGTTTTTTTGAAATTTAATTGGTAAATCATGTGGAAAATTGTTGGAAAATGTATGGGTGAATAAAATGGGGTTTTTGGCATGAAATTGGTATTTTTGGTCAAAATATGGGTTTTGTTGGGAAAGGGTTCAATTAGATGATTTTAAAATGTTGATTTTAAAATGGAATTGAACTTCATAATGATAATGGAATGTGATAGTGTTTTAAATAATGTTTAATCTTGTGTGGCTTGTGCTTGTGTGGATATGGATGGGAGTTGTATTGGAATGGGTTGTGTTGTTGTAGAGTGGTTGAGAAAGTGCCACTATAATCAGGGAGATGGATGGATAATGGTCGAAAGGGCCACCATCAAGGAAAGTGGCCGAGAAAGTACCACTTTTCGGGTTGTAAATGGGTTGGCCGAGAAAGTACCCCTGTTGTTGGTTGATTGCTTGACTATGTGATGTTTGTAGATGGGGATTTTGAGTGAAATATGAACATGGTAACCGGTGTGTGGCTTGGTTGTGGTGGCTTTACCTTGTGTGGCATGTTTGGCATTTGTAATCAGCTTGCAAATGGATTTGTTTTATATAAATGTGCTAACGGTTTATCCAAGTGGAGGGTGTAGGGAAGTCATTTGGGGACATTCTACTGAGTAGTTGTACTCAACCCCTGATTTGGCACTTTGGTGTCTTTGTAGATGTAGTATACCGGGATATGGGAAAAGGTAAGGCATCTCCATCTTTTAGCAGTGCCTTGTCATGCTTGGTGGTGCATGGAGTTTAGAGCTGGAGTGGAGCTGTGGTGGTGTTGTGGCTTGTGGTGTTTCTTGTTGAGTCGTCTGCATTATACTTTGATGTTGTATTGGGTTGTGTTGACATGTATGATTATGGATTATCTGGTTGTCTTGGGTAATGTATGAGTTTTGTTTTGTGGACATGCATCATATAGTTGTTGTTGTTTGGTTGTTTTTATCTCAAGGGAAAATCATTCCCCAATTTTTTTTGGAGCCCTCGGCATTTATTGCAAGCCTTTGGCACCTGGGGAATGTCGCCAAAGGCCAAGTAACACTCACCGCCTCCTCAAGCCAATGAGGTAGGGGCGAGGCATTACACCTTTGTAAGGGACATCATCCCAATATCGCTTCACAATGGAATATGTTATTATTGTGAACCCAATTTATATTATATAGTGTAAATACAACCCATTTTACATATAATATCACGAATGCATCGTATTTCATGGTATTTTATGTTCCAATTTCAATTATTTTATCCAATGGTATTATACATGGGCGTTACCAAATAGTAAGGGACTTCATATCAATTTCTCTTCATTGAGTCATATTGTAATGTTATGCACATAATTTACTTTATATGGTATATACTATACCTATTTATCATTTAATTTCATAAAAACATAAATAATAAGGGTATTGTATTTTTAAATATGAATTATTCTACCTAATCGTATTTGACTTGAACTTTACCAAGTGGTAGAAATTTTAAAAACACCATTAATTTTCATTGGGTTATGTTACTTCCTAACTATATTTAAAATTATAATATTATTAGTGTAAATAATATTGACTAAACTATATTTTTTTTTTAAAAATGTATGCGTACATTCATTTGATACACAAAAATAATTCCTTGATTAATTGTCACATTAATATTATTATCATTATAAGGGTTTAGTTTAGAACTCATTTTAATCAGGTTTGATTATACATGAATGTACATTGAATGAATTTTTTTGATAATCATTTAATAGAGCCCATTAGTTTTATTATAATCTATTTATTATTTATTTTTATGTAATATTAACATATTCGTATATTTGGTAAATAAAATTGATCAGAAAACTTTTCTAATAAAAGGAGACATCAATTATAACTTCGGTCAAAAAATCACCTTTTTCCAAAACAATTTTTTCATAAAAAAAAATAATTTATTTTAATAGATTGTACAAATGAATTTTTAAATAATTAATTAACCTTGTTTTTATTTTTACTAAAATTTTTGTAAAGGAATATTCACATGGTTTTCAAAGAAAGGATTTTTTTTATTTTATAAAAAATATGAAAATAATATTTTTTTTAATGAGTAAGACATGTACGGAATATACAAATAGCATGAACACTCAATGTTTTAATTTTCAATTTATAATATTCAAAGGTTATTTTTAATAAAAAAATTCAAAATATTTTTTTATCTTTTTGTTCAAAAATATAATCATAGTGAAATGTTTATTTTCCTCAAGAATGTTTTTAATGACCTTTTTGTAGAATTGATATTCATCAACGTCATTAAACTTTTTTCTATACTCAGGATCCAATGGGGATATATTGTATTGATACCATCCTTATTATTTACTTGGATTGTTTGTTATTATTTTGGGAAAGGAAGGTACTAGCATTAAATTACTTGTTTATTTTTGTATTCATTTACTTTCCATTGAAATATTCACTTTCCTATAATAATTGTACATTAAATCTCACATAAATATCCATATTATATATATTAGATATTATTATTACTTAAACCATGTAGAATTTTCACATAGGGTGTTTTATTTTTATATTTATTTAATTAGCTAGGGAAATATTGATAATCCATATTATTTATTAAATAAAGAGATTTATTCGTAATTCATATTTCATAACAAAATAATTTTTTCATTTGATATATGAGGAATTAATTGGACATGATGATGTTGGAGAAACTTATAGAAATTCCCTAGATTCATTTATAGTCTCATTAGATGAATCTGTTAGATATCCTTAGGTAAACTGGTTTCTAGTGTTCACTTACCCATCAATTTTAAACCTTTATGGGGTTTGCCTTCATGGTATAGGTTACATAATCCCTGAGATCATGGTGTCCACCAATTAAGAATTTACTTCATTAAGACACTACTAAAAATATAGGTTTTTTCAATGGATATATACCAACGGTTTGCTTAAACCGTTGGTGTATATGAGTATACCAAGCATATACTAACGGTTTTTCAAAAACCGTTGGTAAAGGTATGTAGAGGTGAAGTTCTACCAATGGTTTTTACAAAACTATTGGTAAAAGTGTGTTTGTGAGGAAGATATACCAACGGTTTTGAAAAACCATTGGTAAAAGTTTTTTTGATGAAGATATACCAACGGTTTTGTAAAACCGTAGGTAAAAGTGAGTTTTTGAAGGGCTTTACCAACGGTTTTTTAAAACTGTTGGTAAAAGTCTTCATTCCCAACGGTTTAAAACTATTGGGAAAGATTTCCTAGAAATAGACAGGACCTGGGCTCCCCCATTCCAAGCGACAGGAGCCCTAAACCGAAGTAGAGAAGTGGGATTCTCTTTACCCTACTGTCCAAATCATTCCATCTTCAAAATTTCCTAGATTATCATTTGTAATCTGTAAGTTATACTTTCATTTTAATGTTATGTATCTTCTATTTTGATTTTATGTTTTCAAATGGGTGAAGAGGTGAATTGGGATTCTGTTTACCCTACTGCGAAAATCCTTCATTTTGACCCATTTTCAAAATTTCTTAGTTCTACATTTCCTGTAAGTGATACCTTTATTTTAATTATCTACATCTACTATTTTGGTTTTCTCTTTATATTTGGGTGTTTATGAATTTTGTTTTCTGTTTGATTTTCCTGCATGTGTTGAGCTTTGATAGTGGCACACATATAGTGATTATAGTATGATTTTGGTCTATTGGGATAAGTAGTAAAGTGAATCAAATTTGATTCAAAATGAATTGTGTGTTAATATCATCCATAAATTTTCAGTTTTTAGAAGGCTTGGTATTTCTGGGAATTTTGTGTTAATATCATTCATATTACACATTATTCACATCATGGTGAGAATGTGTGATGATGTTGTTGAGATTAGAGAGAAAACTCATTCACTCTAGGTTGTTTATAGTGGCATGGTTAGTCATGAGTGATAATTGGATTCCTAAGATGATTGTACTAATAAAGCATTTAGGGTCAATTATATATGGATCTCAATGTACATTGTATATTATGTCTCTTTATTGGAAAATACTCACTTTTATGATGGTGGGGTGCTTTTCACAAGCCATGCAGGCATGTGTAGTCATCCATAACAATTTTAGATTTGGTTTTATTGATGTGCAACTATGTTTTTTGTTTTTCTCTTTTGATTTGGTAGAAATGAGAGGTCTGTGGAAATTAATCATGGATGTGGGTGGTAATTTAGGATGTAAGATAGTATGCCTTCATTTTCCTTGATATATCCAATAATATTATTGATTTATGTTCAGTATGATTATCTTTGACAAATGATGTAGTTTAATAATTTTTTATTAATGGTTGTAATAATGACTACATGGGGATGTCCAGGTGTTGGGGGATGGGGTGTCCAGGTGGGGGGGTTGTCCAGGTGGTTGTCCGAGGGGTGGGGGCTGTCCGGGGTGAGTGGGGGCTATCCGAGGGATGGGGGGCTGTCCGAGGTGAGTGGGGAGCTATCTGAGGGGTGGTGGGTTGTCCAGGTGATTGTACAAGTTAATCTCGCCTCAACATTTTAAGTAAAAACAACTACTGGTATACGGAAAATAAACCAAATGCATTTGTATTGTGTTTTTAATTTATTAAAATGATCCATGGGTCATTTGTGATGTGTACGAGTCAACCACGCCTCATTCTGAGGCACTGTGTGGCCGATAGCACTCTAAGTGTCTCACTTTTGTTTAAAATGAACACTGTTTTAAGTAAAAATAACTAACATACGGAAAACCAACCAAACGTATTCAGATTGTTTTGATACTTTAACACAAAGATCCATGAGACATTTTTGACGTGTAAGAGTCAATCCCGCATCAATTAGAGCTGTGGTGTGGGCAGAACCACTCAAACCGTGTAACTTTTATTTGAAATGCACAACATTTTAAGTGAAAACAACTACTGACATATGGAAAACCGACCAAACGCATTATAATTGTGTTGATACATTAGGAAAATGATCCATGGGAAATATTTGACTTGTATGAGTCAACCCCACCTCAATCTGAGGCACGGTGTGGCCTAAATCACTCAAAGAGTCTCTCTTTTGTTTAAAATGGAAACTATTTTAAGTAAAAATAACTGACATACGGAAAACCGACCAAACTTATTTGGATTGTGTTGATACTTTATAAAAACGATTCATGGGACATTTGTGACGTGTAGGAGTCAAAACCACATAAATTCAAGGCGCAGTGTGGCTGGAACCACTCAAAGTGTCTAATTTTTATTTGAAATGAACAACATTTTAAGTGAAAGCAACTACTAGCATACAGAAAACTGACCAAATGAATTGGGATTGTGTTGATACATTAGGAAAATGATAAATGTGTCATTTTTGATGTGTAAGAGTCAAAAAACATCAATCCGAGGTGCATTTTGGCCGGTACCACTCAAAGTGTCTCACCTTTGTTTAAAATGGACTTAATTTTAAGTGAAAACAAAAACTGACATACGGAAAACTGACCAAATGCATTTGGATTCTATTGAAACTATAGAACAATGATCCATGGGTCATATGTGACATGTATGAGTTAACCCATTCTCAATCCGAGTTGTGGTGTGGCTGGTACCACTCAAAGTGTCTCTCTTTTGTTTAAAATGGACTAAATTTTAAGTGAAAACAACAACTAACATACGGAAAACTGACCAAATGCATTCATATTCTATTGAAACATTAGAAAAATGATCTGTGGGTCATATATGACGTGTACGAGTCAACCTTTCCTCAATATGAGTCGCGGTGTGTCCGGCACCACTCAAAGTGTCTCTCTTTTGTTTAAAATTGACTTAATTTTAAGTGAAAACAATAACTGACATACGGAATACTGACCAAACGCATTCATAATATGGTCAAACATTAGGAAAAGGATCCATGGGTCATATGTGACGTGTAAAACTCAATCGAGCCTCAATCCGAGTCACGTTGTGGCCAGAACCACCCAAGGTGTCTCTCTTATGTTTAAAACGGACAACATTTTAAGTACATACGGAAAACCGACCAAATAGATTCTTATTATGTTGATACTTTATCACAAGGATCCATGGCTCATATGTGACGTGTATGATTTGACCCCGCCTCAATCTGAGGCGCGGTGTGGCTGGTACCACTCAAAGTGTCTCTCTTTTGTTTAAAATGGATTAATTTTAAGTAAAAACAACAACTGACATACGGAAAACTGACCAAATGCATTCGGATTCTGTTTAAAATTTAGCACAACCATCCATGGGTAATATATGACATGTACGAGTCAACCCCGCCTCAATCAGAGTCACGGTGTGGCCGTCACCACTCATAGTGTCTCTCTTTTGTTTAAAATAGATTTAATTTTAAGTGAAAACAAAAACTGACATACGGAAAACTGACCAAACGCATTCATAATTTGTTCAAAATTTAGGAAAAGGATCCATGGGTCATATGTGATGTGTAAAAGTAAACCGTGCCTCAATCCAAGTCACTGTGTGGACGAAACCACCCAAAGTGTCTCTCTTATGTTTAAAATGGACAACATTTTAAGTACTTACGGAAAACTGACCAAACGGATTCTGATTGTGTTGATACTTTATCACAATGATCCATGGCTCGTATGTGATGTTTACGAGTTGACCTTGCCTCAATCTGAGGTGCAGTGTGGCTGGTACCACTCAAGGTGTCTCTCTTTTGTTTAAAATGGATTTAATTTTAAGTAAAAACAACAACTGACATACGGAAAACTGACCAAATGCATTCGGATTCTCTTGAAAATTTAGCACAATGATCCATGGGTCATATATAACGTGTACGAGTCAACCCCGCCTCAATCTGAGTCACGGTGTGTCCATCATCACTCAAAGTGTCTCTCTTTTGTTTAAAATAGAATTAATTTTAAGTGAAAACAACAACTGACTTACGAAAAACCGACCAAACGCATTCATAATTTGTTGAAACTTTAGTAAAACGATCCATGGGTCATATGTGATGTGTACGTGTTGACCCCACCTCAATCTGAGGCGTGGTGTGGCCGGTACCTCTCAATGTGTCTCTCTTTTGTTTAAAATGGACTTAATTTTAAGTAAAAACAACAACTGACATACGGAAAACCGATCAAACTCATTCGTATTGTGTTGATACTTTAGAAAAAGGATAAATGGGGAATATGTAATATGTATGAGTCAATCCCGCCACAATCCGGGGGGGGTGTTTTGGTGGTTGTACGATTTAATCTTGCCTCAACATTTTAAGTGAAAACAACTACTGGCATACGGAAAATTGTTCAAACGCATTTGGATTGTGTTGATAATTTAGGAAAACAATCCATGGGTCATTTGTGATGTGTAAGAGTCAACCCCGCATCATTCCAAGGCACGGTGTGGCCGACACCACTCAAAGTGTCTCTCTTTTATTTAAAATAGACTTAATTTTAAGTGAAAATAAAAACTGGCATACAGAAAACCTACCAAACGAATTCAAAATCTGTTGAAACTTTAGGAAAAGTATACATGGGTCATATGTGATGTGTACAGATCAACTGCGCCTCAATCTGAGTCATGGTGTGGTCGGAACCACCCAAAGCGTCTCTCTTATGTTTAAAATGAACAACATTTTAAGTACATATGGAAAACCAACCAAACAGATTCGTATTGTGTTGATACTTTATCAAAAGGATCCATGGATAATATGTGATGTGTAAGATTTGACCCCACCTCAATCCGAGGAGCAGTATGGCTGGTACCACTCAAAGTGTCTCTCTTTTGTTTAAAATGGACTTAATTTTAAGTGAAAACAACAACTGACATACACAAAACTGACCAAATGCATTCAGATTCTATTGAAAATTTAGACAATGATATATGTGTCATATATGATGTGTATGATTCAATCCTGCCTCAATCTGATTCACAGTGTGGACGGCACCACTCAAAGTGTCTCTCTTTTGTTTAAAATAGACTTAATTTTAAGTAAAAAAATAACTGACATACGGAAAACCGACCAAACGCATTCCTATTCTGTTGAAACTTTAGTAAAAGGATCCATGGGTCATATGTGACGTGTAAAACTCAACCGCATCTCAATCGGAGTCACGGTGTGGCTGGAACCACCCAAAGTGTCTCTCTTATGTTTAAAATGGACAACATCTTAATTACGTACGGAAAACCAACCAAACAGATTCTGATTGTGTTGATAATTTATCACAATGATCCATGTCTCATATGTGACGTGTAAAAGTTGACCCCGTCTCAATCCAAGGCATGGTGTGTCCGGTACCAGTCAAAGTGTCCCTCTTTTGTTTAAAATGGGCTTAATTTTAAATGAAAACAACAACTGACATACGGAAAACCAATCAAACGCATTCGGATTGAGTTTATACTTTAGAGAAAGGATACATGGGTCATATGTGATGTGTACGAGTCAATCTAGCCTCAATCCGAGGTGCAGTGTGGCCGATACCACTCAAAATGTCTCTCTTTTGTTTAAAATGGACTTAATTTTAAGTGAAAACAACAACTGGCATACGAAAAACCAACCAAACGCTTTCAAAATCTGTTGAAACTTTAGAAAAATGATCCATGGGTCATTTTTGATGTGTAAGAGTCAATTCTTCCTCAATATGAGGCACGGTGTGGCTGGTACCACTCAATGTGTCTCACTTTTATTTTAAATGGACTTGATTTAAAGTGAAAACAACAATTGGCATACGGAAAATCGATCAAACGCATTCGGATTGTGTTGATACTTTAGAAAAATGATACATGGACCATTTGTGACATGTAGGAGTCAAATCAATCTTAATCCAAGACATGGTGTGGCCGGTACCACTCAAATTGTCTCACTTTTATTTGAAAAGGACATAATTTTAAGTTAAAACAACAGCTTGCATACAGAAAATGGACCAAACTCTTTCAGATTATATTGATACTTTAGGAAAATTATACATGTGTCATTTGTGACATGTACGAGTCAACCACACCTCCATCTGAGGCAAGGTATGACCGGTATCACTCTATGTGTCTCTCTTTTATTTGAAATGGACAATATTTTAAGTGAAAACAACTTGCATATAGAAAACTGGAAAAACTCTTTCATATTTTATTGATACTTTAGGACAATGATACATGTGTAAGTTGTGATGTGTATGAGTCAACCCCGCCTCCATCTGAGGCACGGTGTGATCAGTACCACTCTAAGTGTCTCACTTTTTTTTAAATGAACAACATTTTAAGTGAAACCAACAACTGACATATGAAAAAATGATCAAAGGTATTTGGATTGTGATGATACTTTAGGAAAATGATACATTGGTCATTTTTTATGTGTATGAGTCAACCCCACCTCAATCTGAGGTACGATGTGGTGCAATCCTACATTTACCAATAGATCACACCATACTTGTACCATTTAGTGTTCATAGCCTTAAAAACATTAATATTAATCTAAATAAGTTCAAAAAAACATACAATTCAATTCTTCTAGACCATCACAAGTTGAACTTGTGATCATTTCAGTTCTGCCTGAATTTAAAATCAAATAATGAGTTCTATACTTTACTCCTTTTGTAAGCTCCAAGGAACCATGGGTATGTTTCCCAACCCCATTTTCAAATTTAGTTTCATAACCACCGTGGAACCATGGGTAAGTTTCCATACCCCATTTTGAGTTATTGAAACTGTTATTCAACTCCACTGGATTATTCTTTTCATATGAAGATTGAAATAGGGAATTTTAGTACACCACATGGTTGGAAGAGTTTGATGGTTTTATGTGTTTTTTTTGTGTTATTGCAGGTGTTTTTATGCTGTTTTAATACTGTGCTATAGTTCTCATGCTTTTTATGCAGGTGGGGGTGATGGTGCAATGGTGGGGGTGTTGTGCAATGGTTCTGGAAATATACAATACCAACGCTTTGAAACCATTGGTATAGTATTCCATCTTCAATATATACCAATGATTCTCTTGAACTGTTGGTAAAAAACACTATACCAATGGTTGTAAACCGTTGGTACACCCTAAAATTGTATGTTCAAATTGTTTTAGAACCGTTGGAGTAGATATTTACCAACAGTTTCAATGGAACCTTTGGTATAGGTTTGGTATGGAGTTATATACCAACGGTTTTTAAAAACCATTGGGAAAACTTTCCCTCAAATTGGCAGTAGCCGATCCTCTCCCCCATTCATGATCCAGAGCCCTAAACGGGAGTGCTTGGGCGATTTTGGAGGAGATTTTGGAGGTGTTTCGGGTTCTCTTCCTCCATCCCATCCAAGGCTGAGGTATTTTCTTAGTTTTTAGTTTCGATTTTGATGTGGGATGAGACCAATTTCTATTCTCATATTCCAGCCAAATTTCTATTCCAGCCCAATTTATGTTTTCGTTCTTTATTTACATTCCATGCGTATTCTAGCCCATATAGATTGCATTAGATAGTTGTCTAATTTTTTGATGTGCCTTTCATGTTTCATTACCAAGAAATTTTTATTATATGTTATAAAATTCAATCACATGTTTAGTTTTAACATTCATTGTTACTTTATTATCTTGTTTCAATAATTTGTATTAATATTATTTTCATATATTCCATAGTTGAGTGTTTTTACTTGTGCAATAGAATTCCAAGATCATTTTACTTCATAGTGATTATTTATATTTCAAAGTGTTTTATTTTTCAAGTTAAATTTATTGAAAAGTTTTGGGGACTAATTAAAGTTATTAGATTCCAATTTCCATGTTTCTATGCTTGTTAAGAATTAAATGAAATATGATGGTTGTAATTAAATGAAATTCAATGTTCAATTTTTATCATGTATGGGTGATTAATAAATTGGAATGTGATGAACCATATAATTGAACCATTGTTGATGCACATTATATACCAAAAGGTTATTGAATAAGAGTTATTCTTGTGAATTTCGTTACATCATAGATAAAAATGGTTGTGGTTATATGAGAGATACCTCCGATGGTTCATTGTTGATTGTTTTATGGAAAATGAATGGTTTAGGTCCGGTATTAATAGTAGCTTCCAGTGAGACCATTTTAGTATAAGGGGAAATGAGATTATGATCTACAAGGGGGTGATTGAGTTGGTAGAGACCAAACATTGTTTGTTCCTTGTGTTCAAGAACCATAAATAGAGTGTTCCAATTAGGTGTTCATCAGTAAATACGTAGGTAATATTTCCAAGTCATGTTTCATGAAGTTGAATATGTGGTGCTATAGTGGTTTTGGATTGTTTGAGGTACTCTTAGTGTATTATAAACTCTCATTTGTTCCATATTCATTTAAATTGATTTAATATCATTTTTTTCACACACACCATTATATCCTCTCAAACTCTATTTAGAGTGTATTTTCATTCGTATGGTGTTAAATATTTTAGTAAATGTCCATACTAGCTTCTTTTATGTGTTCTAGGGGTTTAGACTAATGATAGGGATGCATGATTATTGTACGGGTATTCTTTTCATATAAATATATCTATACACCCCGACCCCCTTGGACAACTTGACCACCCCCACAGACAGCCCGCCCACCTGGACACCCCGACCCCCCTAGACAGCCCCCACCCCCTGGACACCTCCGACCCCCCGAACGGCCCCACCACCCCCTAGACACCCCGCACCCCCCTGGACACGCCACACCCCCCTTGGACAGTCCCGCCACTCCCATGATCCTCATCCTACTCAACATCCTGATATACTTGAAGAAGTAAAAGTATAAAACTCAAATACTCCCAAAAAGTATAAAACTCAGATACTCCCAACAAAACTTATACCAACGGTTCTGAACTGTTGGTAAAGCTTTTTCCAGAATTCTGGAAAAACTTATACCAACAGTTCTGAACCGTTGGTAAAGAGTTTCCCAGAATTCTCAAACACCTATACCAACAGTTTAAATGAAACCACTGGTATAGGTCTTTCCTCACGGCTAACTGGCCAACTGTTGGGAAAACTGTTGGTATACCCTATACCAACGGTTTTCCAGCCTATACCAACGGTTATAAACCGTTGGTATAGCCTACTTTTCCAGTACTGAGAATCTAGTTATTAAAATCCATCTGATTTTTATAATTCTATTAACTCTCAATACATTTAATTATTATATTATTGAGTAAATGGATGATGTTTTCAGTTGTTTAACTTGTCATATTGACAAAGAATTTTCTTATTATCGAGAATATTTTTACCAGGATATTATCTATGAATTAATTTCATTCTAAAATTTTTAATTAAATAGAATAAAATTTTAGTTATTTATCCTTACATAGGGATTACAAATTATCTATTCCTGATATTATAACTATTTTTAGGGAATTGTTTCATTTATTTACCCTTCCATGTTCATTATTCGTAATGATTAATGATAACATCCACTATACTTAACCCTTACTAAGAATTTGAGCTCAACCATATTTTTTTTCCTTTTCCAAGAATACATAAAGCATACTATGAATGATATAAAAGGATATGAAATAGGGAATAATGATATTATAAAATAAAAAAATTATATTGACACTTTTTATTCAAATTCTATATGTGTACATTGTAAATATCTACATTACCATGATTAAAATATTATTTAGTCTAATGTGATTTAATTACTTGTATATTATTCTACTGTAATAAATCATACATTATCTCTAAGATACTAGGGTAGGGATTCTACAAATGATATATACGAACATAGTGTGTCGTTAATTCCAGATAGGGACAATCAAAACTCAAGGATGTACATAACTCAGATGAACAAGTCCACTATACAAAATATGTGACCCCAAATGTTAGGGAAACTCAGTCACCTAGAAAGGCTACCCACTAGAAATCTGTGGCATTATAGGTTCATCACCTAGTGATATATTACTCTAATAGAGACCACATTTTTATATTTTTTTCCATTTACAACATCTATTTCTTTATGTGCTTTTATGTTAAAATTATTTAAAGAGAACATTTAATATTTCAAAATGAATTTTCAATGAAAAATATATTTCAATTTTTTCACGGGTTTTCATAAAGAAAATTATTTAGTGATACCAAAAAAAATTAAATATTAAAATTATATTTCCACTTCAAAATAATCTTGGACAAAATTTTTCAAACACTTCATGTGAATCAAAATGTTTTCCATCAAAACCACATTTTTAGAAAAAAAAATTAAACATCCATTAAAGATCGCATTCACATCAAAAAGATTAATGTTAATCAATTTCAAAATTCATACCTGTGGTAATCATAACAATATATATTCTTCAAAATTATGTACCATTAGATAGTGATATTTATCTCAATAATGATGAAAACCTCATTATCATTCAATCAGGGAATGATAAATAAATAGATCAATTTCCAAGGACACAACATCTAGAGGAAAAAACTTCAATTACTTATATTCATGTGAGATGCATCATTAAATCCTTATATGGTATCAAAAACAAATATTATATGTGATGAAAATGGATTAGAAAGGATCCAAATATAGAAATACATATATTAGAGTTTCAATCATCCATACAACACTAATATTTTCTACTAGGGAAATGCATAGAGCCAAAAATGACTCTATAGAGCATTTAAGCAATGAATTTAGAATTTAGGAAAAAAGGGTTGGATTAGTGGAGTTACATAACATTTTAGGCTAAAATAATATTTCATCCTTTAATAAATTGTTTTCCTATGGGCACCACCACTGAGAAGCTGGGCCATATCAGCAAGTGTGTGTTCCATATAATAGATGGTTGGTACTTGTTGAAATGTTTTTTTCAAGTCCTCTCAAAAAAATTCAATGGAATGAAACCCTATGAGTGTTTTAAATATGTGAAATTAATGTTCTTAAATGCCCTCAAATTAATGGGGGATATATTCCCATCTACTGGCTTGTTTCACTTGTAGCCATACAGTTGTTCTACGAACATATAAAAATTATTTTGGGTCATCCAAGAGCTAGTTGATGGACTCTTACTTAAAAAACTATCATAATAACCTCTCCAGACCTATATAAAACTCATAATTAAATTTTTTTAAAATAATATAATATACATATATTATTTTGAGTATAATTGTTTAACAATGATCCCTACAAACTTCCTTTAATAAAATACCTTCACATATTGTTTTGAAAGTCCTAAAGGAATAATTATTATCCCTAATATTATTATTTGTTCTAAATAATATAATAAGTATCAATTAAAAAAATGATTTTATTTAAAAAATGTTGAGGATATTCATCGTCTTCAATCCATCAATATTAACCGAATGGAAGGTTCACACCTCATTAAGAAAAATAATGTCTAAAAACAAAATTAGATTAGGTTTGTTTACAAATTCCTTTCACATCATCATAAATTTTCCCTAGTCTTGAATCATAAAATTATCCTTATTTTTAAATAAATCTTTTCATATGAATAAACAATTTTCTTTAGTATTACTTCATCTATAGAAATTTTTATGGTCCCTTAATTTAGAAATGTATCATCTTCACAGTTCATTTTTTAAATTTCCCTCCAAATTAATTTATTTGATGAATAATAAACAAATATAATGAATATTTTTTCCATAAAGAAATTAATGAATGTTTACTTGATTAGTTTATGTGTGATTTCCTAATTCATTTTTTTGTTAACAATGTCCAAAAATCTATCTAGATTGACCCTACTAAATATCCATGATATTTTGGTCATTATCATTATTAATATCTCTATGAACCATGTTATATTTTCCTCTCTAATAGTATCTATGAAATATATAATTTTAATATATTCATTATTCATTTATTTTATATTCTCATGATTACATCGTTATTTTGTGACAACATATCTTGTAATGTGAATGCCTTGGTTCACAAAATCACTTTTTCATTTAGTCAATATACTCAGATTGAATTCTAATCACCGAAAAAACATTATAATATATATTTCATAGTGGAACATATATTTTAAAATATTATATCATAATGAAATATTACTATGTTACTAATCATTAAGGAGTTCCATTTGTTGGACATTTCTATAAGATTACAAATATTATTATGATTCTTATCTTTTCAAAATAACATAACATAATACATTCTGTAATATTAAATGAATCTAATTAAAATGATAATTTTAATCATATGATATGTGGAAAAAATATTGTTTTAGACATAAATTATAATCATAAGAAAACTTTTCTCTTAAAATAGATGACTCTCATACTGAATGAATATTTCAATAAATGTTTCTTATTAATAGTTGAATATTATAGAAGCCACTAATATTAGGGATAAATATTATCCTTCTCAAGCATTTTATGTTCATTAATATGAAATATGAATCATATATAAGTCACACTTATGATAAAACCACTTCAATTCATTATTTTCTATCTTTATTTACATTAAAAACACATAGAAAAAATATTTAAACATTATTCCCAGTCATTTAAAAATGATTGATTAAAAATTATACCATTATCAAAAATTCCGTTAGATACTTCAATATAGCATTTTTATTTTTTTAAATGCCAATCTACACTTTTTCCAAAACAAAATCAATCCATTCATTAATCATCAAATAATATCACATCCAATATAAGATATATCATGATATCATATCCTAGTGTATTGTTGTGTTTTTCAAATAATTTATCCCCTTTATAATAAAAAATTTGAAGTAATATGAATGATCGGCCTCATAGTTCATACTCTTCATTCCTAAAAAAAATATCATCTTTTAATCAAAGAAACTTGTTTTTATATTTAAAGTAGTTAAATAAAATTATAACATCCCTCCTTAATATTTGTTTTTCATTTATACCCCATTTTAAACATAATAAAAACTATTTAGGGAAAATAGAAAATAAATTTTCATGAGATGGTGAATTAAGAACATAATGGTATGCCTTAACTAATCACTCATCTCCCTTGGGATAACTTTGGTGAAGATATATTTAATATGATATTTAGAAGAAATGTATTCTATAATGGAATCTTTATTTTACTCTGTTTATTTGATGAAATTATATCTAATTATAATTTTCTTGTGTCGGGATGTCTACACAATGATATTTTATTTCTCAATATCACTCGGGTTATCAAAAAAAAATTATGTTGTCTCTCAACCTCAATGGTGTTGTCAATGACATTTTTTTCATATTCCAACTCATGCAACCTTATCTACGAAAAAATTATTAACTTGATGTTGAATTTATGTCACCATAATAACTTTCTCAATCTCAATTATTAAATCCCATTAGATTTAAGTATACATTAATTTTATATAAATGACTATTATTTAGTTAGTCATCGCATATTTTAGAATTATTTTACATTAGATTATTTGATACTCCATCAGATCACATCTACATGTTGTAAAAAAAACTATTATATAAGATTTTATTAATTATAAATAAATTTTTAATAATTTTAGCATCCAATGATTCATTTTCATTCATTTTTATGAACACAACAACTAGCCAATTTTATCATACCTAAATTCAAACTAAAATTGGATATCAAAATTATGTTTTGTTTCAATGAAAAATTATATCATCATTTCCATATCATTTATCCTTTCATATAATAATATATAATCATAAGTTTAATAAATTTATAATCTTAAAAAATATGAAATCTTACATTTTATGGTGATAAAAATAATCATTTGAAATTTATCATAAAATTACTAAAAAAATATACATCCAATTATAAGAAAATATATAGTTTTATATATAGAAAATATTAATTAGAATACATGTATACATCTCTTTTATATTTATTTTTTTATAGAATATCCCCACTCAAAATTTCATACCTCTCTAACAGCCATAAAATTTATAATAACACACACTATATTTTAGTTTGAAGTAATTCGTATAACTAATTAGAAAGTATATTATTCTTCCATTAATGTATATGATAAAATCCTAATGTTATTAAAGTAATACTTCTTCCTCTAGGTCAATAATAAGAAAATAATTTTTTAAATCAATTTGATAGAAATTTTAATGTTTATGTTCTTCCACAATAGAGAACATTATCAATTTCCCCCCATTTTACTATTGAATTTTTTTATTCAAAATCAATTCCATCCATTAGTGAGAATCCTTTTCAAAACATTCATGATTTCTTTTGAAACATCACTATTATCATTTAATTTATTAATATAAATCCAAATGGATCCAATCAATTCTCAATTTTTATAAAAGATGATACCAATCGAACTTATTCTAATTATTGTCAATTTCCTCATTCATTGACTATTTAATCCCCCCATACTAAAATTTTTAAACAAATTTTTTTGTCTAATGTAATTATATAATGGTAGTTTTATCTTAAAATCTAATATTTATTTATATTTGAACTTTTATATCCCCAGGACATCTAACTATTATTATTGGAATGAATCATCTATTCCATTTAATAAAATCATACTTTTTTAACCCAACCTATTGAACTATTAATGTTATTTATCCACCCAATATAGTATATGAATCTCATATCATATATATAATGAATAAGATAGAGCAAAAAATTATATTTTCAAGTTTCTATAAAAAATCATAAATATAGGCATGTTGTTCATTCCCTCAAACTAGCATTCGTCACTATAACCATATTTTTGATTAAAAATCAAAAGTTTTAAAGTGGTTGTAATTATATTCACATGATAAATTAGTAATTACTAGTTTTATACCCCCACCAAAAACTTCTCTATAGTAGTAGGTTATTTTTTTTATGAAATAATCAAGGTTGTCTTAATTGTATTATAGATTATGGGGGGTTTAATATTGCACAATCTCTCACATCAGCTAACCATTTCCTTTGAATTGTTTCCAATGGGTTGTTATTATAGACATAAACACCCAATTGTTCTTGTATTCATGATGACTCATGGGCCTCCTATACAAAGGCATGCACTGATTGGGGAAAATGTTCAACAATACTTGATAACTTACATTGGTCAAGAGGTGGGATATTGGTCTCATCACACCCTTTTATGTGAATTAAATCATATTCTTGGATTCCCTTATAGATTATATTTAATAAATTTTTTAAATACTTCATAAATTTCTATGAGTGATGTGGTTTACCCTTCAATCAATAATCAATTGTTTACATGCCTGAATTTGGGTTCATCTTTATGCATATAATGTTATCCATAAATGGGGAGATATGTATATATTTTAGTTTATCAATAAATGGTACATATACACCAAATATCATTGTGTCATTTATTATTATGATTCTAGTTTTAATCCACATAGTCAGTAATTCTGGTTTTTATTTTCATTTGGGGAAATAACACTTATTTTAATGTCGGGATCATACCCATAAGATGAGATTTCTCTATGTTCTTATAAAAGGAATCCAAACCCTTGTAGTTTTTTGTTTCTTAAATTGACACATAATAAATGTTATGGGAATGTGACAGTGACCAAACTATGTATTTGAACATTATATGGTAAGGACTCCTAGCATGAAGTTTCATAGTTGAAATCTAGTGTGGGATTTTGCTGAATCAGCCAAAGGGGCTTGGATAGTATGTGGTCTCACAAGTGAGGGTCCTGATATCACTGGGAATATGGCCTAATAAGGATGGTTATGGGAAGAAATTCAAAAGGAGTATATTCTTATAAGTTGGATATGACCCTACGAGGGGTGTATTGTAGATAACATTAGCGTGAATTTGGGTGTTGAGTTTCGACCTCGGGGAGGAATCTTATATATCCTAGTTAGTCGGGAATCAAAGTACACATAGTTTGGAAATGGTTAGTGCTTACACATTTGGAGGGGCACTATTTTCATGATTCATAGAGAATATGTCCCTTTTATGGTTATTCTGATAGGGAATAGGTCCCTTTTAGGTTTTAATAACATGGTTGAGTCTTATTCCAGATTGGAGGGCCATATTTCTAGAATTGGAAGGAATATCTCCAGTTTGGGTGATTTTAAGGTTGGTTGCGCCTTACACATTAGAATATTTCCATTTTGATGATTATGGTTGGGGCTTATACTGAATAGAAAGACCATATTATTGGTATTTAGTGGATCATGATCACTACTCACCTATAAGACCATACGATTCATGATTGGTGTGAGAAATAAGAGGATGAATTAGATCAAAAAACCAAGGAATCTTTCTTGTCCACTGGTGGATGATGCCTAGGCCTAAAGAAAGGGGGAAACAAATAGAGGGATTTGATACACATATCCTCTGTTCTATTCATATCCTTGGACTGCAAGGATAGATAATGTGAATTAAGGGGCACATAACCTCTTTTTTTTGTAACTAGCATAGTTACATTGTCTCCTGGCTATTACCTAGAAAGTGAAGAGGATCAAGAGTGCAGAATCATGCTAGAATTTCTAGAGGAATACCCTATAATGGAAAAACTTATCCTAGTTCCAGAGAGGAGGATACAACATCATCCCTCAATGGAAAAATAAATCATTATTCTATTACTACACACCTTGGATGGAGAGGTAAAAATGAGTACCACTATGGTTGGGACCCTACTGACCATGTTAATGTTCACTCAAGGATAATATGAGGATCCTCCATGACAAAGAAGTTAACAATAGGACCCCTCTAAATATGGGTATATAAGATAAATAAGAAGCACTAATGTGTCCAATTATTTGAGCATACATATCATATGGCTATGGAGGCGTCCATGACAGGCTACAACTAGAATTATTTGCAAAGGGGTCAAAGTGGGGAGAAATTATATGATGGAGGGAATCCATGAGAGATGAATGAAGGAAATCCCTTGGAGGACCCATTCCACATAACATGTTCCTATAAATGATGGGGTTCGCTCCAATTAGTGCTTCTCAACGTGGTTGTGAGTCTCATATTCATAACACTTTACTATATGGGTTGAAGATCAATTCATGTAGTGATTTTCTACACAGGACAAGGTTCCTTTTAGATAGCATCTTCCTTCATTGGGAAGTGATTTCTCCATGGGGAAATTTACTATGCAGGTGATGGACCACAAATAGTCCACCCTATTATTCTTTGTATAATGGTATCATCAATGAGTTCTGGGTCTATAGATGCTCAACATAATACCTTTTCAACATTAAGGTTATGTAGTAGGGTTACCTGCACAAAATCGATGTCTCTCACACTTTCTTCCATATTCATCTATTTTCATCTCTTATTCTACCTTATATTCCACAGATCCCCCATGGTTATTTTATAGAGGAGTTGAGAGACTAAATAATGAGATAGAATGTCATCCATAGTTGGCTATGGGGATCTTATTCATGAGGAACAGAAAACACCATCCCCAACAGAAAACAGCTTCTTCATTTGTAGTGGAAAGAAATCACCTCTCATGATTTCATATTGATATCATTTGTGGGGGGAAATAATTTATGGGGGTTGGGAAATATTTTCCATGTCATAAAATATTGGCTTCATTTGTGGGTGTCTACAACCACCACTACGTCCCATAAGATATTTTGTTCGTGGGACTCCATGTAGAGAAACGGCCTGTGTAGCGAGTTTTGCAATGCGGACCATATCCAACCTTAATTTTTTTATCCAAACTATTATTCGGTATTATTTTACCCATTAAATATTCGTTATATCCATTTTTTATTTCATGAAAAAAATTTCAGACCCAATAAATGTCCCCACTGGAATATTCTTTGATCAGGATGAAGAAGAGGTAATTACAATGTAGAAATTGGTCATTTGTTTGACTGGTATGCGGTATGGATGTGGACCCATGGAGGGGAAAACACCTATTAATGTGAGAAAATGAATCATTTTTCATTTATCGAGCCTTCTCTATGAACTAGAACTTTGTATAACTCTCCATCTATTACATATTCCCACATATAATTTATCCATTTCATACGAGCATCTCAGAAACTAAAATGAAATTTCATATGAATTATATTTCCATTCACCCACCTATAATAATGGTTATCAACATAGTTCATAATTATTCATAGAAAAATAAATCATTGGACAATGGTTCACAGTCAAACACTTCGCAAGAAAGTTTTAATGTGGTTTACCAATATTCTACATACTTCTCATATACTTATTTTTCGTATTTTTCTTTCAACTGGTATAAAATGAATTAATGAAAACAAACTATTTATTCTACTTTCATGACCATGATTAAGAGAAGAACATACAATTCCATGAATATTGCTAAAGATATTTAACATCATGTCTACCCTCATTAGGGTATTCTAAAGTGATTCTTTTTATGAGATCTTCTGAATTAACCATATTCTAAAAAATTTCGAAAACACAAATTTGGCCATCAAGATGAGGCACCCATTCCACCAGGTGATTTGAATTCCACAACTACAAAGCTTGAGGTGTACTCAAATCATTTTCAAGTGAAAATTTCCATAATAAGAAACATTATTTTTTATCCAAGAAAAGAGGAGTTTTTTAACCTGAATGGTTCCTCGTATACACAGAGTATGTGAAATAATGATGTAATATCTTTGAAATCTATCATTCGAGATTATCCATCCCTTTTCAACCTCTCACAAGGAGAACCGAATGGAGGGTGGTGCTCCATGTGTGACATGCTGCCTTGAGGTCATTTTTTAGATGACTTTGATTGGGAATTCTAGATTCTCCAAAATTTCATTTAATTTCCCCAGTGGTAGGAGTCCATCGACTTGTATAAGAAGACACAAATCTATCAGTTTGAGTAATATTCACCAACTAATATGAAACCTGAAGTGACCATATTGTTTTTTTTAGAACCAAGACATTACACTTATCTCATGGTAATGTTGGGAGAATCTTGGGTGATATTTTACAATTAATAAGTGTTCTAATTATTGGTAACATGTAGGATTAATTTATTTCTATAGCCAATTACAAGTATAAAACTGAATGAGTATCTCCATTTTCCAAAACTTTACTAGTCATAATAAAGAATTCAGCTGATAATAACCTTTACACATATTCACTCATATAAGAACCCATATCTTTATTTCGGGTATGGGTCATTATTTTGGGTAGTTTTTTAGGAAAAAAAGGAAGAAATGGTAATTTTCCAAGTACGCACCATGTACTTATTATTACACATCGTGCACCTGAGTACTGTGTACTGGTGGTGTAATGGCTGAGTACATGGCCATGTAGGTGACCTACCAGACTGCCTAAAGAAAGGGCCAGTTAAGGCTAATACAAAACATCTACATTAAATGAAAATCCCATGTAATTTTCTTTTTATTTGATAAATCAGAGCTGGGTTGTATCCCAACATTAGAAACAACTTCTTCTTCCCTCAGTTCGTACAGTAGAGTGACGGAGCACTAAAGAACTCTGAACCCCTCCCGATTATTCACCTGACCTTTGATTGAGATGTAGTCAATTGCGTTGGAATCCCACCGGTGAGTTCTTGATTCCCCTAGAGATTTTATTCCTAATTATTCCTCTCTCATGAGTTATTGAGGGATGTTTATTTTTACCATTTTTTAGATCTATGTCGTTTTAGGCTAATTCAAGGGCCGACGTTCAAGATTATTGATCGTATGACATTAAGGTAGGTGCATTGTGCCTTTTATTATTTGTATTTGGATAATATATGCAACAAGTATTGCATACCCACATTTGGAGTACTTATTGATTGGGAAATTAACCCTATTATTTACCTCATATGTTTTAATTTATTGAAAAGGGGTGTTGCATATAAGTAAGGTTAGACACCTTGTTTATGGGACACCACATGAGTGTCTTTCACTAGTTTGACTGTTTGTGTCCGTTTGGCCTAGGTTGCCTATGAGGCATACCTTGTTTCCATGCATTGAGTTATTTTGGATTGAGTTTGATTGAATATATAAATTTCATTTGTTATGCTTGTAAATGTTATCCATGTTGTAGTTATATATTACATGTGTTGTCTTGTTATGATATACATGTTGTTCTTCCAATGGACCATGAGAGCCTTGGTCCAGGAAAACTGTGGGTGTTTCCATGTTTATTTACACAATACCGAGAGAGCCTTGGTTTAGACTATTACTTAGGTTTATTGACTATGAGAGCTATAGGAGGTCATTTATGAATATTCATGCTATGTTTACCCCAGGGGTATTGACCATGAGAGTAATCAAAGGTCGTTTATAAGTTATTGATGCAATGTTGACCTTAGGGTATTGACCATGATATCTTCCTAGGTTGTCATTTGTAAATGATTAGTTATATGCTAAACCAAAGGGGTCATACCATGAGAGCATTCCCAAAGGGTTGTTTATGAAGGATTGAATGATTGTGGTGAGTCTGGAAAGCCAAAGCACAATCTTGGACTCGGTCTTACTTTTTTGTTTAGACAATCTTGTGAGATTTATATTAGTTCTATTGCACATAGGATACAAAGACTAGGATAGATCACATTGAATACCTGATTCAATAAATTGAATAATAAATTAAAACTAAAGTTCTTTTAAACTGCAGGGTTGTTTACATTTGAGTACTTCCTAGTTTATTGATTCATTTTTTCATATGACCAGGTATATGTATTCACTGATAGATAGGCACTGATATTTCGGTGGTTGCCTTCTGGGATTCGTCTCACACCCTATTTAGGTCATGTTTTTGGACCCCAAATAGATTATATGGGTGCATGTATAGATAAGGACAATCAACCTTTTTCATGAGGTACTTTATTGTTGTTGGAGTTAGAGAGAATGGGAGAAAAATGAGGCTTTCGATTCTATTGAAATATACTTGTTTTTCTATTTTTCATTTGTTTCAGTATTATTTTCCTTCATTGTTACTTATTTGGATGCTTTCCTAGAGACATGTGACATGAATAATTTATATATTCTTATGTTGTTATATTCCTATTAGTCTTTTGTTGTTTAAGTATTTTGTTGGTATTACTGCTTCCTCAACTGTTATTATGTTATGTATACTCTACCAATGAGACAATTGTTTCCCCATTATCAGACATTGGTCCTCGATGCTAGTCGGTTGCCTCTGGAATTTGAGTAAATGCGCTTGAGGTCATGTGAACAACCGAGTACGGGGCACCCCTAGGTGGCACCCAAAATTGGGGCGTTACAATGTGGTATCAAAGGAGTTCTTTTCTACTTTGTCTTACTATTTGGAGCCTATAGACTATGATAGGAAGGAATAGGTAGTTGGTAATAAGTTTTTTATTGGATTAGATGACATGTGTACATGGTAAAATCCGAGTTACCTCAAATATTTAAATTTTTATGGTTTTACAACTGTTATATTTGGATTGATTTCAGCGTTGGGTGATTCAATTATTTTGTGTTGTTATGATTTATATCGTTATGGTATTATTTCTTTTTCAACACGATGAGATGAGGTTATTACATCTCATGAATCATATAGTCACTTACTAGATATCACATTTCATGCATCTTTTCATGCCATTTAGGGTGAATTACTGATTTTATGTTATTGTGATAGATGTTGTTCTATATATGCATGTTGTTGTGAAGATGTCGTGATAGAATACCTTCAGTTTTGATAGGGTATTGGTATATGTAATGTATCATTTGGATGGACATGAAACATTGGTCCCTAAGGTGTTATGGGCCCTCTTTGATCAGAATTTGGTGGATCATGTTTGAACATTAATTGAATTATATTAAGGAATGAAATGAAATAGAATTCAAAAAATTGAATCTTGGGGAGTATGGGCTATCACAGATTGGAACATAGCATGCCTTGGCTAAAATTTTATGTTTCTATGGGTTCGAGATAAGTTTCATAGGCTTACAGTCTAGGAACCCAGACCACACGACGTTTGATCTTATGAACACACACAATGTTATCTTCTGTTCAGGGAGAAACAACTTTTCTTTAGTACATTCCTTGTACTAGGAGTACACACCATGTAGTGCTTAACAGTGTGATTGTAACACCCCAAGACTTCATAGTGTGTACTTCTTCAAAACAATTCAATAACTTGCACTACACGTAACACTGATTTCAAGCACACAATGACTTATCAAAAAAGTCGTTCAAAAGAAGATATTAATAGTATTAACTAAATTTTGAACCTTATATTATCCTTATAAATTTAGAATCCATATTATGAGTTTCTTAGACATAATGTAAGAACAAATTCTTTTTTTCAGATAAAAGAATTATTTTTCAAAAATGCACTTTTTCCAACGTTTAATAGTGAACCCTTTTTAAATACAATATTTTAAACTTTTTGTCTAAATGTGGACACCAAAAATTTAAAATGAAACATCCCAAGATTCCACGGTACGCTTTCCTTTAAATAATATAGTAGCGTGTGTTGTACGCAACTTCGAGTTCTAACACACACCACAACCAATCAAACTAGCTGTTATGAATAGTAATACATAATTTTTGAAATTATATATATTTTATATTTTAAAATTGACTTCATTTTTGGATTCGGAATATCAAATTTATCCTAAGGTGAGATTTTGGTACTCTTCGGATAACTTTAATATTTTGATGAATAGTGAAAATTACTAAATTTTAATTAAAAACAACTTTTTAAATAGAAATAATTTATATTGATAAATTATGAATTTGAGTGGTTTTAAAGTATATTTAGATTATATTTTTACCATTTAATAAAATTTTGGTCATTGGACATAATTTCACAATTAAACTGAACATAAACAAGTATCAATGTTTTGATAGTTATTATATCTTAAAAACACGCTCTTTGTTTTAACAGCGGGAATTAATTTTAAATTAATTTCTGCCACTACTGTGTTTTGAATTTGTAAAAATGGATTTCATATTTCGAATCAGGATGTTCATATTGTATAAATAGGTAACTTTTATTTTTAGACATTTTGAATAATTACTGCGGTAAATATTTTATTTACCATGGTTAAGGGTAAATCCGGTAAATAAGGGTTAACAAATAATATTATAAAAATAAAAAATTACCCTAAAACGTGTCCTAACATTATTTGTTGATACATTTTCTACCATGGTCATCTTTGGGTCGATTTTGGGACCCCATTGAGCCACTTGAAGGTGATAGGGACACTTTATTTTAATTAAGTTAAAATAAGTACAAAAATGACATAAGCATATATCTTTTAGAAACAAAAATTGTACATAAGGTTATATATGTTATATTTTCTACTATAAATATTCATTAGAAAGCTAAAACTATTTCATATATAATTATATTTTATTTATAATTTTTAGACTTTAAATAATTTAATTTATTTATGACACAGTGATGATGCAGTAATTACCATAACACTGAAAAATTGAAATAATTGATATTATAAATACCCAAATAAATATAATTTGAGACTTTTAGTTAATTAAACTAATTTTCTAGGATAATATTACATATTAGTATTGATTTAATTTACCTTTTTCGAAGTAATAATTCTTTTATGAGTTTCACAAAAATCAACTATTGAATAGTGTAAAAATTGACATAAAAGAGTTTTTAAAAAAATATTATAGTATTAATTGATATTAAATTCTTAAAAATCTAAGGTTCGTCCATAATACTTATATAATGATATTTTTATCATTAATGGACCACTTGAGGCTCCTTTGGATGTATATAGAAAGTTTATTAACTATATAATATAAAAATACAAAGTGACATGGTAAATGTCAAACTAATTAACTAAGAGTTAAAACTAAAATATAAGGTTAATATAATGACCAAAACCTGTCTAAATTCTATTAGATGAATGGTTTTCTACCTATCCCCACCTTAAAATTTAAATAATCTACTTTGAAGCCATTTGAAACCGAATATGAATTTATTATAAATTAATATTTCTTGCTTTTCCAAAGGTTCCCCTCACCCCTCTTATAAAAGGGCACTCCCCCTTCTCATTACTTCACACCTTAAAAGCATTTTTGTTCGGCCAAACCCTGCCCAAATACTCTCTCAACTTCCATCACTACAACCTAGAGGCCTTAGTTTGATCATAAATCCAACCTAAGGAGCCCTTTTGATCAAATCAAAATGAAGAACCCGAAGAAGAGGTAATGATTTCACCACCCTTTTCCAAGTTCCTTTATCCTTCCACTTCTTCTTCCATTGTTATAACCATTCTAAAATAATTACTCCAGTATCATATATATACTGTGATGTTATTATAAATATGGTACAACCATATTCAGTATTCTATCTATCCTTTTAAAAACATGTCATCATACGTGCGTATGTACGGCTAACCGTCTCCACGTCGTGGTGTAATAGTTATTCAATAAATTATTATTTGGATGGGTATAATAATGATATTTAATTCATGTAAATAATAAATATAAAATGATAATGATTCTGTATATATGATATACCATCCATTTATATATTATTATAATATCAAAAGAATGATATTGTTGCTCGTACGTACGTACGGACTACCGTCTCCACGAACGCGATGAAATTCATTCTCCATCGTATCCATTCAAGTATAATTCTCATTTTATGATTAATAATATTATCTAAGGACTTGATATCATTCGGGATATGATTAATATACAACATATCCATTACAAACACGGCTTATGTAACAAAACATATAAAAGAAAATGAGTAAGTTAACACCCGAAACAATGATAATACTAAGATATTATTAACAAATCAATGTTAAAAGATCATATATGATATCATATTAATGTATATGATTATTGTATAATTTAATAACAATTATTTCACCATTATACAGGATGTTAACCTACCCCAACCAAGGAAAAGTATAAGGTAAGGGTTTATTTCACAATCTCTTCATTATCCGAGGTTGTTTATACGTAATTATCTAATGGGATCTCTTTATAATTGACATCCATGTTCCTTAAAAATGTATTTAAAAACATTTTAACTATTTAGTAGAAAATGGATTAATGTAATTTATACCATTATGTATTTTTAAAGGAATCTTTTCGTCGTTTTCCAAACAATGCACTTTTAACCTTTTCGACAAATTTAAGGTAAGAATGTTTTTTTTAACTTATATGGTGGGTGCGGCTATTTACCACCGTTATAAAATTGTCAAAGCTTCCCTTACAAGATTATGAGGATATTTTCAAAGTAAATGTTTTATTTTATAATTATGTGACTTTTAAATAATTTCAAAATGAATATTTTAAGAATTTCTTAAAGGTACTCTATATCAAAATCAGAATTTTAAATGTTTTAAATATTTATCTTTCTAAATATTTTTAATTAATGTCCATGTTTTCAAAATGATTTTAATGATTTATTTATATGGACATGAATGTTTTGAAATGATATTTCTTTTCAAAAGTTTCAAAGTGGTATGGGATACTATGATTCAAAAATCTCTTTTAAATTACTTCCTTTATAAATGTGTGACTTTTCAATGATTTCGAGAAAAGATATATTTCTCTCAAATAGTTTTGATTTCATATATGTCAACATTTTTTGATATATTTTAAGATTATTTGAATTTGATTTATTATGATACAAAACTTTTGTATTTTACTGAAGGTTTTGTGATATGTTCTACTGTGGATGTGTTATTTTTATACAATTCATGGTTTATGGAGAAAGTATTGACATTTCGTATGCTAGTTTTAATACAAATGTTTATATTATGTTTAAACCTTTTCATATGGGAATGCATTAGACTTAGTAAGTGACGGGTGGAGCCCTCTATAGCTCCTCGATGCATCGGTATGTCTCATGATACAAACTAGTGTCTTGGAACAAGGCCTTGGCAAAATTTTATTTGTAGTCTTGGCACGAGGCCTTGGCTATGTGGTTATGATAGTCTGGAATTATGAATTCCATCATTATGAAAGTGGTTATTGATATTTTATGTGATTATTCAATTAGTAGAATATCCATGTGAATAAGTAAATGGCATTATTTCATTTTTTTTTCATACTATGTTGAAGTTCATGTTTGAAAGGCTTTTGTTTTAAGCTATACATTGCCTTAAATGTTTATTCTTATTTATGAAAGTTTCTGCAATATTGTTATCCTTACTGGGCATTTGAGCTCACCCTTTTTCTATCTTTTATTTTTTCCAGGGTATGAAGAAGTAAATTATGAATGACCTGTAGGGATAGTATAAGGGGATAAGAGTGTGGTCTATGAAGAAAATATGTTGTTGTAGTTTTAGTTTTTATGTTGTAATGTAAGACTTATGAATATATCTAGTGTTTCCAGGGCTACTAAACCAATCGGTCTTTTGATATTTTATCTTTCTTGTGATCATACCAATGTTATGTAATAATGCACCGAATCTGGGTAACTAAGGTCGGGGCGTTACAGTTGATATCAGAGGAAGTTTAGTACAAACCTTGCGATCTAGATTTAGATAAACTCTGATTAGAGCACATAGATTTAAGATGGACTTTGAGGATTAGTATAGAAGAACTTCCTAGAATTTTGGTATTGTAGAGATTTTGTGAATTTTCCGAGAAATACATCCCTGTCTGGATACTAGCAGGTAGAGGTGGCACTGGCACAGATGTACCTAGGGGTAAAACCCGAAAACACCGCTTTGAGCTAGACTCGAACGGGAACTGGTGCACGACAACAGGCCTTTCTGCACTCTTGGTTACGACACTCCCGGTGGATATGCTTTGGATAATTATCACTTTATTTACAAACCATTATGAAGGGTTTATGCGGATATACTTCCTCAAAGGAGACATTTTTATGATTATGGATTATATCCATAAACTATTTAATTTATGTTATGTGTTTTACAAGTTTGGGATTAGGTATTGTTATTCATAAACTAATCTAGTGTATGCCATTGTTTAGAAATGGCTCCCAGTAGAAGAAATGAGAACTCCAGCAATTCACATGATCCAAAGAGTTAGAAGGATCATATATTTCATGGTATTAATCCATCATTTAGAAGGAGAATAGTCTCCCATGTATTATCATCATATGAAGAAATAATATCATGTGTTGATAAGATAAGTAAAGAGTTTATTGAGACCTATGGCTTTGAAGGGAAGCAAGAGAAGAAAAGGATGGAAGAGGGAAAGAGGGAAAAAGGGAAGAGGGAAAAGAATAATTTTCCCATATGTGATAACTGTGGGAAGAAACACCCTAGAACTTTCCTGAAAGTTATGGGAGTTTGTTATAAGTGTGGAGGAAAAGGGCACAAAGTGCATGACTGCAAGGGTAAAAAAATGGTTTCAAATGTACAATGCTTCATTTCCAAGGAGATTGGACACTACGCGAACCTATGTCCCAGTAATCAGACTATTTCGCAAATTATGCTATTGGATAATAATCATGTTATGATACTACCACAGATGAAGAGGAATGTTTAGAGTTCTTATGTTGATTATGTCATTTGAGTGTTGTATCAACAATGTACTTGTTATAATAATTATGTAGTATATAAGGATTGTACTGCAGTACTATTTCATTAAGGACTTGAGATTGTGTGGAACAAAGAAAAGTTTCCCAATAGAAGGTTAAATTTTTGGAAAAAAATATGGTTGAGAGAAAGATAAACCATAATATGGTTCTGATACGAAATTAGTGATTTTAGAATAATACATGATTGATTTGGATAAATTATATTGGATATTCTTGAATACCTTGAAACTGATTAATGATTTGTATATTCTATCATTGTTGGGGTTTAAAACATTTTTGGATTGAAGGAGTATATCTATTATTCTATAAGGAATAAGGGATAATGAATGTAATCAATATGATTTTATGATAATTCAGGATGTTTTAGTGTTTTAAAAGAATACATGATGAAGGTGATCACATGTTATTACGTGAAAAAAAAAGGATCTTCATTGTGTTTACCTTCCTAATAAATTTTGGACTGAAGTATTTTGGATATTTCTAGTTTGGATTATTTTTGGATTACCATAAAAAGACATCCTGGAGGTCGGGTGGCAACCCGTTGCGTCCGGCAAGGCCACGAGACTTGAACCCACAACCGAAGGGTGACAAGGGTGTATCACCTACCACTGACCCACGTGATGTCCAAGATTAAATAATGTAGTTTTTTTTAAAATATCTGGTAGATAAATTATAAATTCTTTTTTTTGGAACCCTATATGGATAGGATAAATAGAATATATTTTTTACGTTCTATTATATTTTAGAGTGAATGATGAGTTTGTGGTAGAAATTAGTTAAAGGATGGAACTCTACTTTTCAAGAATATATTTTTCTTCTTCTCTTATTCTATGAAGAAATTAATTCTTATACTTTATTTAAGGAATCCTAAAAACAAAAATGTGTTATCCTAATACCCTATGTTTTGTTGAACCGATGGTATTTCAAATCATCGTAGATTGATGAATTTAAGGACCTCAATTTTACACTTGTTTGTGATTGATGACCTCAATCACTACCTATAAATATTTACGTTTTTCCTCCAATTATATGTCTCTAATTCCCACCAATGTTCTCCTAATCGAGATCATAATTTGGTGTTGACCCTTTCATTTCTCTTTTCCTCATATTAAGACTAAATTTTAGTTACCCAATTTCCGATGTGGGATTTCCCACAAATATATTTTCTATTTTCAACCTTTTATTTTCAAAGAACAATTTCAAATTGCGAGGATGCAATTTATTGAAGGAGGGGATAATGTAACACCCCAAAACATCATAGTGTGTACTTCTTCAAAACAATTCAATAACTTGCACTACACGTAACACTGATTTCAAGCACACCATGACTTACCAAAAAAGTCGTTCAAAAGAGGTTATGAATAGTATTAACTAAATTTTGAACCTTGTATAATCCTTATAAATTTATAATCTATATTATGAGTTTCTTATACATAATGTAAGAAAAAATTATTTTTTTCAGATAAAAGAAGTATTTTTCAAAAATGCACTTTTACCAACTTTTAATAGTGAACCCTTTTTAAATACAATATTTTAAACTTTTTGAATAAATGGGGACATCAAAAATTTTAAAATGAAACATCCCAAGCATCCACGGTACGCTTTACTTTGAATAATACAGTAGCATGTGTTGTACGCAACTTCGAGTTCTAACACACACCACAACCAATCAAACTAGCCGTCATGAATAGTAATACCTACTTTTTGAAATTATATATATTTTTTATTTCAAAATGGTCTTTATTTTTGGATTCAGAATATCAAATTTAGCCTAAGGTGAAATTTTGGTACTCTTCGGATAACTTTAATATTTTGATGAATAGTGAAAATTACTACATTTTAATTAAAAACAACTTTTTTAATCGAAATAATTTATATTGATAAATTATGAATTTGAGTGGTTCTAAAGTATATTTAGAATATATTTTTACCATTTAATACAATTTTGGTAATTGGACATAATTTCACAATTAAATCGAACATAAACAAGTATCAATCTTTTGATAGTTATTATATCTTAAAAACACGTTCTTTGTTTTGACAGCGGGAATTAATTTTAAATTAATTTCTGCCACTTCTGTGTTTTCAATTTGGAAAAATGGATTCCATATTTGGAATCCGAATGTTCATATTTTGTAAATAGGTAACTTTTATTTTTAGACATTTTGAATAATTACTGCGGTAAATATTTTATTTACCATGGTTAAGGGAAAATCCGGTAAATAAGGGTTAAAAAATAATATTATAATAATAACAAATTACCCTAAAACGTGTCCTAACCTTATTGGTTGATACATGTTCGACCCTGGGAATCTTTGGGTCGATTTGGGGACCCCATGGAGCCACTTGTAGGTGATAGGGACACTTTATTTTAATTAAGTTAAAATAAGTACAAAAATGACATAAGCATATATCTTTTAGAAAAACAATTTTTAAATAGGGTTATATATATTGGATTTTCGACTATAAATATTCATTATAAATCTAAAACTATTTCATACATAATTATATTTTATTTATAATTTTTATACTTTAAATAATTTAATTTATTTATGACATAGTGATGATGCAGTAATTACCATAATAGTGGAAAATTAAAATAATTGATATTATAAATACCCAAATAAATATAATTTTAGACTTTTAATGAATTAAACTAATTTTATAGGATAATATTACATATTTTGATTTATTTAATTGACTTTGTTCGAAGTAATTATTCTTTTATGTGTTTCACAAAAATCAACTATTGAATAGTGTCAAAATTGACATAAAAGAGTTTTTAAAACAAATATTATATTATTAATTGATATTAAATTCCTAAAAATCTAAGGTTCGGCCAAGAGACTTATCTCATGATATTTGTATCATTAATAGACCACTTTGGGGTCTCTTGGATGTATATAGTAAGTTTATTAACTATATAATATAAAAATACAAAGTGACATGGTAAATGTCAAACTAATTAACTAAGAGTTAAAACTAAACTATAAGGTTAATATAATGCCCCAAACCTGTCAAACCTCTATTTGTTGAATGGTTTTAGACCTATCCCCACCTTAAAATTTAAATAATCCACTTTGGCGCCATTATAAACCTAATATGAATTTATTATAAATTAATATTTCTAGCTTTTCCAAAGGTTCCCCTCACCCCTCTTATAAAAGGGAACTCCCCCTTCTCATTACTTCACACCTTAAAAGCCTTTTGGTTCGGCCAAACCCGGTCCAAATACTCTCTCATATTCCCTAAATACAACCTAGAGGCCTTATTTTGATCAGAACGCCAACCTAAAGAGCCCTTTTGATCAAATCAAAAAGAAGAACCTGAAGAAGAGGTAATGATTTCACCACCCTTTTCCAAGTTCCTTTCTCCTTCCACTTCTTCTTCCTTTGTTATTACCACTCTAAAACAATAAATCCAGTATCATATATATACTATGATGTTATTATAAATATGGTACAACCATATTCATTATTCTATCCATCCTTTGAATAACATGTCACCATACGTGTGTACGTACGGCTTACCGTCTCCACGTCATGGTGTAATTGTTATTCAATAAATTATTATTTGGATGGTATAATAATGATGTGTAATTCATGTAAATAATAAATATAACATGATAATGATTCTGTATATATGATATAGCATCCAATTATATATTATTTTAATATCAAAATAATGATATTGTCGCTCGTGCGTACGTACGGACTACCGTCTCCGCGAACGCGATGAGATTCATTCTCCATTGTATCCATTCAAGTATAATTCTCATTTGATGATTAATAATAGTATCTAAGGACTTGATATAATTCTGGATATGATTAATATGCAACCTATCCATTACAAACATGGCTTATGTAACAAAACATATAAAATAAAATGAGTAAGTTAACACCCGAAACAACGATAATACTAAGATATTATTAACAAATCAATGTTAAAAGATCATATATGATATCATATTAGTGTATATGATTCTTTTATAATATAATAACAATTATTTCACCATTATACAGGAGGTTAACCTACCCCAACCAAGGAAAAGTACAAGGTAAGGGTTTATTTCACAATCTCTTCATTATCTGAGTTTGTTTATACGTAATTATCTACTGGGATCTCTTTATCATCGACATCCATGTT
The DNA here is from genome assembly GCA_963277665.1 of Viscum album. Taxonomy (NCBI): domain Eukaryota; kingdom Viridiplantae; phylum Streptophyta; class Magnoliopsida; order Santalales; family Viscaceae; genus Viscum; species Viscum album. Next base: position 877,804,001 of record OY728129.1, on the reverse strand, counting down.
CCTTAAAAATGTATTTCAAAACATTTTTACTATTTACTAGAAAATGGGTTAATGTAACTTATACACTTATTTATTTTGAAAGGAATCTTTCCGTCATTTTCCAAACAAGGCACTTTTAACCTTTTCGACAAATTTAAGGTAAGAAAGTTTTTTTAACTTATACGGCGGGTGCGGCTATTTACCGCCATTATAAAATTGTCAAAGCTTCCCTTTCAAGATTATAAGGATATTTTCAAAGTAAATGTTTTATTTTATAATTATGTGACTTTTAAATGATTTCAAAATGAATATTTTAAGAATTTCTAAAAGGTACTCTTTATCAAAATCAGAATTTTAAATATTTTAAAGATTTATCTTTCTAAATCTTTTTAATTAATGTCCATGTTTTCAAAATGATTTTAATGATTTATTTATATGGACATGAATGTTTTGAAATGATATTTCTTTTAAAAAGTTTCAAAGTGGTATGGGACACTTTGATTCAAAAATCTTTTTTAAATTACTTCCTTTATAAATGTGTGACTTTTCAATGATTTCAAGAAAAGAGATATTTCTCTCAAATAGTTTTGATTTCATCTATGTCAACATCCTTTGATGGATTTTAAGCTTATTCGAAGTTGATTTATTATGATACAAAAATTCTGTATTGTATTGAAGGTTTTGTGATATGTTTTATTGTGGATGTGTTATTTTTATACCATTCATGGTTTATGGATAAAGTATTGACATTTCGTATGCTAGTTTTAATACGAATGTTTATGTTATGTTTAAACCTTTTCATATGAAAATGCATTGGACTTAGTAAGTGACGGGTGGAGCCCGCTATATCTCCTCGATGCATCGGTAGGTCTCATGAGACAAACTAGTGTCTTGGCACAAGGCCTTGGCAAAATTTTATTTGCAGTCTTGGCATGAGGCCTTGGCTATGTGGTTATGATAGTCTGGCATTATGCATTCCATCATTATGAAAGTGGTTATTGATATTGCATGTGATTATTTGATTATTATAATATCCATGTGAATAAGTAAATTGAATTATTTAATTTTATTTTTTCCATACTATATTGAAGTTCAAGTTTAAATGTCTTTTGTTTTAAGTTATACATTGCCTTAAATGTTTATTCTTATTTATGAAAGTTTCCGCTATATTGTTATCCTTACTGGGCATTTGAGCTCACCCCTTTTCTATGTTTTATTTTTTCCAGGGTATGAAGAAGTAAATTATGAATGACCTTCAGGGATAGTATGAGGGGATAAGAGTGTGTCCTTTGAAGAAAATATGTTGTTGTAGTTTTCATTTTTATGTTGTAATGTAAGACTTATGAATATATCTTGTCTTTACAGGTCTACTAAACCAATCAGTCTTTCGAGATTTGATCTTTCTTTTGTTTATTCCAATGTTATGTAATAATGCACCGACTCTGGGTAACTGAGGTCGGGGTGTTACAGTTGGTATCAGATAAAGTTTAGTACAAACCTTAGGAGCTAGATTTAGATAAACTCTGATTAGAGCACATAGATTTAAGATGGACTTTGAGGATTAGTATAGAAGAACTTCCTAGAAATTTGGAATTGTAAAGATTTTGTGAGTTTTCCGAGAAATACATTCCTATCTGGATACGAGAAGGTAGAGGCGGCTCTAGTACAGATGTACCTAGGGGTAAAACCTGAAAAACCCGCTTTGAGCTAGACTTGAACGGGAACTGGTGCACGACAACGGGACTTGCTGCACTCTTGGTTACGACACTCCCGAGGTATATGCTTAGGATAATTATCATTTTCTTTACAAACCATTATGAAGGGTTTATGAGGATATACTTCCTCAAAGGAGACATTTTTATGATTATAGATTATATCAATAAACTATTTAATTTATGTTATGTGTTTTACAAGTTTGGGATTAGGTATTGTTATTCATAAACTAATCTAGTGTATGACATTGTTTAGAAATGGCACCCAGTAGAAGAAATGAGAACTCCAGCAATGCACATGATCCAAAGAGTTAGAAGGATCATATCTTTCATGGTATTATTCCATCATTTAGAAGGAAAATAGTCTCCCATGTATTATCATCACATGAAGAAATAATATCATGTGTTGATAAGATAAGTAAAGAGTTTACTGAGCCCTATGGCTTTGAAGGGAAGCAAGAGAAGAAAAGGATGGAAGAGGGAAAGAGGGATAAAGGGAAGAGGGAAAAAAATAATTTTCCAATATGTGATAACTGTGGGAAGAAACACCCTGGAACTTACCTGAAAGAAATGGTAATTTGTTATAAGTGTGGAGGAAAAGGGCACAAAGTGCATGACTGCAAGGGTAAAAAAATGGTTTCAAATGTACAATGCTTCATTTCCAACAAGTTTGGACACTACGTGAACCAATGTCCTAGTAATCAGACTATGCCGGAAATGATGTTATTGGATAATAATCAAGTTATGATACTACCACAGATGAAGAGGAATGATTAGATTTCTTATGTTGATTGTGTCGTTTGAGTGTTGTATCAACAATGTACTTGATATAATAATTATGGAGTATATAAGGATTGTACTGCAGTACTATTTCATTAAGGACTTGAGATTGTATGGAACAAAGAAAAGTGACTCAATAGCAGGTTAAATTTTTGGAAAAAAATATGGTTGAGAGAAATATAAACCATAATATGGTTCTGATACCAAAGTTGTGATTTTAGAATAATACATGATTGATTTGGATAAATTATATAGGATATTCTTGACGACCTTTAAACTGATTAATGATTTGTATATTTTATCATTGTTTTGGTTTACAACATTTTTGGATTGAAGGAGTATATATATTATTCTATAAGGAATAAGTGATCATGAATTTAATCAATATGATTTTATGATAATTCAGGATGTTGCAGTGTTTTAAAAGAATACATGATGAAGGTGATCACATGTTATTACGTGGCAAAAAATGGATCTTCATTGTGTTTACCTTCCTTATAAATTTGGGACTGAAGTATTTTGGATAGTTCTAGTTTGGATTATTTTGGATTACCATAAAAGGACAACCCGGAGGTCGGAAGGAAAACTTTCGCGTCCGGCAAGGCCACGAGACTTGAACCCACAACCGAAGGGCGACAAGGGTGTATCACCTACCACTGACCAACTTGATGTCTGGGATTAAATAATTTAGTTTTTTTTTAAGATCTGGTATATGAATTATAAATTCGTTTTTTTTACCCTATACGAATAGGATAAATAGAATATTTTATTACGTTCTATTATCTTTTAGAGTGAAAGATGAGTTTTTGGTAGAAATTAGTTAAAGGATGGAACTCTACTTGTCAAGAATATATTTTTCTTCTTCTCTTATTCTATGAATAAATTAATTCTTATACTTTATTTAAGGAATCCTAAAACCAAAAATGTGTTATCCTAATACCCTATGTTTTGTTGAACCGATGGTATTTCAAATCATCATAGATTGATGAATTTAAGGACCTCAATTTTACACTTGTTTGTGATTGATGACCTCAATCACTACCTATAAATATTTACCTTTTTCCTCCAATTATATGTCTCTAATTTCTACCAATGTTCTTTTAATCGAGATCATAATTTGGTGGTGACCCTTTCATTTCACTTTTCCTCATATTAAGACTAAATTTTAGTAACCCAATTTCCGATGTGGGTTTTCCCACAAATATATTTTCTATTTTCAACATTTTATTTTTGAAGAACAATTTAAAATTGCGAGGATTCAATTTCTTGAAGTAGGGGAGAATATAACACCCCAAGACTTCATAGTGTGTACTTCTTCAAAACAATTCAATAACTTTCACTACACGTAACATCGATTTCAAGCACACCATGACTTACCAAAAAAGTCGTTCAAAAGTGGTTATTAATAGTATTAACTAAATTTTGAACCTTATATAATCCTTATAAATTTATAATCCATATTATGAGTTTCTTAGACATAATGTAAGAACGAATTCTTTTTTTTCAGATAAAAGAAGTATTTTTCAAAAATGCACTTTTACCAACTTTTAATAGTGAACCCTTTTCAAATACTATATTTTAAAATTTTTGACTAAATGGGGACATCTAAAATTTAAAATGAAACATCCCAAGCTTCGACAGTACGCTTTCCTTTGAATAATACAGTAGCGTGTGTTTTACGCAACTTCGAGTTCTGACACACACCACAACCAATCAAACTAGCCATTATTAATAGTAATATCTACTTTTTGAAATTATATATATTTTATATTTCAAAATAGACTTCATTTTTGGATTCGGAATATCAAATTTAGCCTAAGGTGAAATTTTGGTACTCTTCGGATAACTTTAATATTTTGATGAATAGAGAAAATTACTAAATTTTAATTAAAAACAACTTTTTTAATCGAAATAATTTATATTGATAAATTACGAATTTTAGTGGTTTTAAAGTATATTTAGAATCTATTTTTACCATTTAATACAATTGTTTTCATTGGACATAATTTCACAATTAAACCAAACATAAACAAGTATCAATCTTTTGATAGTTATTATATCTTAACAACACGCTCTTTGTTTTGACAACGGGAATTAATTTTAAATTAATTTCTACCACTTCTGTGTTTTGAATTTGGAAAAATGGATTCCATATTTGGAATCAGGATTTTCATATTGTGTAAGTAGGTAACTTTTATTTTTAGAAATTTTGAATAATTACTGCGGTAAATATTTTATTTACGATGGTTAAGGGAAAATCCGGTAAATAAGGGTTAAAAAATAAAATTATAATAATACAAAATTACCCTAAAACGTGTCCTAACTTTATTGGTTGATGCATGTTCGACCATTGGAATCTTTGGGTTGATTTTGGGACCCCATGGAGCCACTTGTAGGTGATAGGGACACTTTATTTTAATTAAGTTATAAGAAGTACAAAAATGACATAAGCATATATCTTTTAGAAAAACAATTTTTACAGAGGGTTATATATGTTGGATTTTCGACTATAAATATTAATTAAAAGATAAATCTATTTACTACATAATTATATTTTATTTATAATTTTTAGACTTTATATAATTTAATTTATTTATGACACAGTGATGATGCAGTAATTACCATAATAGTGACCAATTAAAATAATTCATATCATAAATACCCAAATAAATATAATTTGAGACTTTTAATGAATTAAAAAAAATCTAGGATAATATTACATATTAGTATTGATTTAATTGACGTTTTTTGAAGTAATAATTCTTTTATGAGTTTCACAAAAATCAACTATTGAATAGTGTCAAAATTGACATAAAAGAGTTTTTAAAAAAAATATTATATTAATAATTAATATTAAATTTTTAAAAATCTAAGGTTCGGACAAGTGACTTATATCATGATAAGTGTATCATTAATGGACCACTTTGGGTGTCTTGGATGTATATAGTAAGTTTATTAACTATATAATATAAAAATACAAAGTGACATGGTAAATGTCAAACTAATTAACTAAGAGTTAAAACAACAAGATAAGGTTAATATAATGACCGAAACCCGTATAAATTCTTTTAGTTGAATGGTTCTCGACCTATCTCCTCCTTAAAATTTAAATAATAAACTTTGGATCCATTATAAACCGAATATGAATTTATTATAAATTAATATTTCTAGCTTTTCCAAAGGTGCCCCTCACCCCTCTTATAAAAGGGCACTCCCCCTTATCATTACTTCACACCTTAAAAGCCTTTTGGTTCGGCCAAACCCTGCCCAAATACTCTCTCAACTTCCATCATTACAACCTATAGGCCTTAGTTTGATCAGAAAGCCAACCTAAGGAGCCCTTTTGATCAAATCAAAAGGAAGAACCCGAAGAAGAGGTAATGATTTCACCACCCTTTTCCAAGTTATTTTATCCTTCCACTTCTTCTTCCTTTGTTATTACCATTCTAAAATACTAACTCCAGTATCAAATATATACTGTGATGTTATTATAAATATGGTACAACCATATTCAGTATTCTATCCATCCTTTTAAAAACATGTCACCATACGTGCGTACGTACGGCTTACCGTCTCCACGTCGTGGTGTAATTGTTATTCAATAAATTATTATTTGGATGGGTATAATAATGATGTTTAATTCATGTAAATAATAAATATAACATGATAATTATTCTTTATATATGATATACCATCCATTTATATATTATTATAATATCAAAAGAATGATATTGTTGATCGTACGTACGTACGGACTACCGTCTCCACGAACGCGATGAGATTCATTCTCCATCGTATCCATTCAAGTATAATTCTCATTTTATGATTAATAATATTATCTGAGGACTTAATATAATTATGGATATGATTAATATAAAACTTATCCATTACAAACATGGCTTATGTAACAAAACATATAAAAGAAAATGAGTAAGTTAACACCTGAAACAATGATAATACAAAGATATTATTAACAAATCATTGTTAAAAGATCATATATGATATCATATTAATGTATATGATTCTTGTATAATTTAATAACAATTATTTCACCATTATACAGGATGTTAACCTACCCCAACCAAGGAAAAGTATAAGGTAGGGGTTTATTTCACAATCTCTTCATTATCCGAGGTTGTTTATACGTAATGATCTAATGGGATCTCTTTATCATTGACATCCATGTTCCTTAAAAATGTATTTAAAAACATTTTTACTATTTAGTATACAATGGGTTAAAGTAATTTATACCCTTATGTATTTTGAAAGGAATCTTTCCATCATTTTTGAAACAAGGCACTTTTAACCTTTTCGACAAATTTAAGGTAAGAATGTTTTTTTAACTTATACGGTGGGTGCGGCTATTTACCACCGTTATAAAATTGTCAAAGCTTCCCTTACAAGATTATGAGGATATTTTCAAAGTAAATGTTTTATTGTATAATTATTTGACTTTTAAATAATTTCAAAATGAATATTTTAAGAATTTATGAAAGGTACTCCTTATCAAAATAAGAATTTTAATTGTTTTAAAGATTTATCTTTCTAAATCTTTTTAATTAATGTCCATGTTTTCAAAATGATTTTAATGATTTATTTATATGGACATGAATGTTTTGAAATGACATTTCTTTCCAAAAGTTTCAAAGTGGTATGGGATACTTTGATTCAAAAATCTATTTTAAATTACTTCCTTTATAAATGTGTGACTTTTCAATGATTTCGAGAAAAGAGATATTTCTCTCAAATAGTTTTGATTTCATCTATGTCAACATCCTTTGATATATTTTAAGCTTATTTGAAGTTGATTTATTATGATATAAAACTTCTGTATTTTACTGAAGGTTTTGTGATATGTTTTACTGTGGATTTGTTATTTTTATACCATTCATGGTTTATGGAGAAAGTATTGACATTTCGTATGCTAGTTTTAATACGAATGTTTATGTTATGTTTAAACCTTTTCATATGGGAATGCATTGGACTTAGTAAGTGACTGGTGGAGCCCTCTATAGCTCCTCGATGCATCGGTAGGTCTCATGAGACAAACTAGTGTCTTGGAACAAGGCCTTGGCAAAATTTTATTTGTAGTCTTGGCACGAGGCCTTGGCTATGTGGTTATGATAGTCTGGAATTATGCATTCCATCATTATGAAAGTGGTTATTGATATTTTACGTGATAATTCGATTAGTAGAATATCCATGTGAATAAGTAAATGGCATTATTTCATTTTATTTTTTCCATACTATGTTGAAGTTCATGTTTGAAAGGCTTTTTTTTAAGCTATACATTGCCTTAAATGTTTATTCTTATTTATGAAAGTTTCTGCTATATTGTTATCCTTACTGGGCATTTGATCTCACCCCTTTTCTATGTTTTATTTTTCCCAGGGTATGAAGAAGTAAATTATTAATGACCTGCAGGGATAGTATAAGGGGATAAGAGTGTGGTCTATGAAGAAAATATGTTGTTGTAGTTTTAGTTTTTATGTTGTAATGTAATACTTATGAATATATATAGTGTTTCCAGGGCTACTAAACCAATAGGTCTTTCGAGATTTTATCTTTCTTGTGATCATGTCAATGTTATGTAATAATGCACCGACTCTGGGTAACTGAGGTCGGGGCGTTACAGTTGGTATCAGAGGAAGTTTAGTAGAAACCTTGGGATCTAGATTTAGATAAACTCTGATTAGAGAACATAGATTTAAGATGTACTTTGAGGATTAGTATAGAAGAACTTCCTAGATTTTTGGTATTGTAGAGATTTTGTGAGTTTTACAAGCAATACATCCATGTCTGGATACTAGCAGGTAGAGGTGGCTCTGGCATAGATGTACCTAGGGGTAAAACCCAAAAACACCGCTTTGAGCTAGACTCGAACGGGAACTGGTGCACGACAACAGGCCTTGCTGCACTCTTGGTTACGACACTCCCGGTGGATATGATTTGGATAATTATCATTTTCTTTACAAACCATTATGAAGGGTTTATGCGGATATACTTCCTCAAAGGAGACATTTTTATGATTATGGATTATATCCATAAACTATTTAATTTATGTTATGTGTTTTACAAGTTTGGGATTAGGTATTGTTATTCATAAACTAATCTAGTGTATGTCATTGTTTAGAAATGGCGCCTAGTAGAAGAAATGAGAACTCCAGCAATTCACATGATCCAAAGAGTTAGAAGGATCATATCTTTCATGGTATTAATCCATCATTTAGAAGGAAAATAGTCTCCCATGTGTTATCATCTTATGAAGAAATAATACCATGTGTTGATAAGATAAGTAATGAGTTTACTGAGACCTATGGCTTTGAAGGGAAGTAAGAGAAGAAAATGATGGAATAGGGAAAGAGGGATAAAGGGAAGAGGGAAAAGAAGAATTTTCCCATATGTGATAACTGTGGGAAGAAACACCCTGGAACTTGCCTGAAAGTTATGGGAGTTTGTTATAAGTGTGGAGGAAAAGGGCACAAAGTGCATGACTGCAAGGGTAAAAAATGGTTTCAAATGTACAATGCTTCATTTCCAAAGAGTTTGGACACTACGCGAACCTATGTCCCAGTAATCAGACTATGTCGCAAATGATGCTATTGGATAATAATCAAGTTATGATACTACCACAGATAAAGAGGAATGTTTAGAGTTCTTATGTTGATTATGTCATTTGAGTGTTGTATCAACAATGTACTTGTTATAATATTTATGGAGTATATAAGGATTGTACTGCAGTACTATTTCATTAAGGACTTGAGATTGTGTGGAACAAAGAAAAGTTTCCCAATAGCAGGTTAAATTTTTGGAAAAAAATATGGTTGAGAGAAAGATAAACCATAATATGGTTCTGATACCAAATTAGTGATTTTAGAGTAATACGTGATTGATTTGGATAAATTATATTGGATATTCTTGAATAACTTGAAACTGATTAATGATTTGTATATTCTATCATTGTTGGGGTTTAAAACATTTTTGGATTTAAGGAGTATATCTATTATTCTATAAGGAATAAGGGATAATGAATGTAATCAATATGATTTTATGATAATTCAGGATGTTCCAGTGTTTTAAAAGAATACATGATGAAGGTGATAACATGTTATTACGTGGAAAAAAAAGGATCTTCATTGTGTTTACCTTCCTTATAAATTTTGGACTGAAGTATTTTGGATATTTCTAGTTTGGATTATTTTTCGATTACCATAAAAAGACATCCCGGAGGTCGGGTGGCAACCAGTTGCGTCCGGCAAGGCCACGAGACTTGAACCCACAACCGAAGGGTGACAAGGGTGTATCACCTACCACTGACCCACGTGATGTCCAGGATTAAATAATGTAGTTTTTTTTAAAGATCTGGTAGATAAATTATAAATTCTTTTTTTTGGAAACCTATACGAATAGGATAAATAGAATATATTTTTTACGTTCTATTATCTTTTAGAGTGAAAGATGAGTTTGTGGTAGAAATTAGTTAAAGGATGTAACTCTACTTTTCAAAAATATATTTTTCTTTTTCTCTTATTCTATGAAGAAATTAATTCTTATACTTTATTTAAGGAATCCTAAAACCAAAAATGTGTTATCCTAATACCCTATGTTTTGTTGAACCGATGGTATTTCAAATCATCATAGATTAAGGAATTTAAGGACCTCAATTTTACACTTGTTTGTGATTGATGACCTCAATCACTACCTATAAATATTTACGTTTTTCCTCCAATTATATGTCTCTAATTTCCACCAATGTTCTTCTAATCGAGATCATAATTTGGTGGTGACCCTTTCATTTCTCTTTTCCTCATATTAAGACTAAATTTTAGTAACCCAATTTCCGATGTGGGATTTCCTACAAATATATTTTCTATTTTCAACCTTTTATTTTCGAAGAACAATTTCAAATTGCAAGGACGCAAGATATTGAAGGAGGGGATAATGTAACACCCCAAAACTTCATAGTGTGTACTTCTTCAAAACAATTCAATTACTTGCACTACACGTAACACCGATTTCAAGCACACCATGACTTACCAAAAAAGTCGTTCAAAAGAGGTTATGAATAGTATTAACTAAATTTTGAACTTTATATAATCATTATAAATTTATAATCCATATTATCAGTTTCTTATACATAATGTAATAACAAATTCTTTTTTTAGATAAAAGAAGTATTTTTCAAAAATGCACTTTTACCAACTTTTAATAGTGAACCCTTTTTAAATACAATATTTTAAACTTTTTGACTAAATGGGGACTTCAAAAATTTTAAAATGAAACATCCCAAGCTTCCACGGTACGCTTTCCTTTGAATAATATAGTAGTGTGTGTTGTATGCAACTTCGAGTTCTAACACACACCACAACTAATCAAACTAGCCGTTATGAATAGTAATACCTACTTTTTGAAATTATATATATTTTATATTTCAAAATGGACTTTATTTTTGGATTAGGAATATCAAATTTATCCTAAGGTGAAATTTTGGTACTCTTCGGATAACTTTAATATTTTGATGAATAGTGAAAATTACTACATTTTAATTAAAAACCACTTTTTTAATCGAAATAATTTATATTGATAAATTATGAATTTGAGTGGTTTTAAAGTATATTTAGAATATATTTTTACAATTTAATACGATGTTAGTAATTGGACATAATTTCTCATTTAAACCGAACATAAACAAGTATCAATCTTTTGATAGTTATTATATCTTAAAAACACGTTCTTTTATTTGACAGCGGGAATTAATTTTAAATTAATTTCTGCCACTTCTGTGTTTTGAATTTGGAAAAATGGATTCCATATTTGGAATCTGAATGTTCATATTTTGTAAATAGGTAACTTTTATTTTTAGACATTTTGAATAATTACTGCGGTAAATATTTTATTTACCATGGTTAATGGTAAATCCGGTAAATAAGGGTTAAACAATAATATTATAATAATAACAAATTACCCTAAAACGTGTCCTAACCTTATTGGTTGATACATGTTCGACCATGGGAATCTTTGTGTCGATTTTGGGACCCCATGGAGCCACTTGTAGGTGATAGGGACACTTTATTTTAATTAAGTTAAAATAAGTACAAAAATGACATAAGCATATATCTTTTAGAAAAACAATTTTTACATAGGGTTATATATATTGGATTTTCGACTATAAATATTCATTATAAATCTAAAACTATTTCCTACATAATGATATTTTATTTATAATTTTTAGACTTTAAATAATTTAATTTATATATGACACAGTGATGATGCTGTAATTACCATAATAGTGACAAATTAAAATAATTGATATTATAAATACCCAAATAAATATAATTTTAGACTTTTAATGAATTAAACTAATTTTATAGGATAATATTACATATTAGGATTTATTTAATTGACTTTTTTCTAAGTAATTATTCTTTTATAAGTTTTACAAAAATCAACTATTGAATAGTGTCAAAATTGACATAAAAGAGTTTTTAAAAAGAATATTATATTATTAATTGTTATTAAATTCCTAAAAATATAAGGTTCGGCCAAGAGACTTATCTCATGATAGTAGTATCATTAATGGACCACTTGGGGGTCTCTTGGATGTATATAGTAAGTTTATTAACTATATAATATAAAAATACAAAGTGACAGGGTAAATGTCAAACTAATTAACTAAGAGTTAAAACTAAACGATAAGGTTAATATAATGCCCCAAACCTGTCAAAATTATATTTGTTGAATGGTTTTTGACCTATACCCACCTTAAAATTTAAATAATCCACTTTGGATCCATTATAAACCTAATATGAATTTATTATAAATTAATATTTCTAGCTTTTCCAAAGGTTCCCCTCACCCCTCTTATAAAAGGGAACTCCCCCTTCTCATTATTTTACACCTTAAAAGCCTTTTGGTTCGGCCAAACCCGGTCCAAATACTCTATCAGCTTCCCTCACTACAACCTAGAGGCCTTATTTTGATCAGAACGCCAACCTAAAGAGCCCTTTTGATCAAATCAAAAGGAAGAACCCGAAGAAGAGGTAATGATTTCACCACCCTTTTCCAAGTTCCTTTATCCTTCCACTTATTCTTCCTTTGTTATTACCATTCTAAAATAATAACTCCAGTATCATATATATACTGTGATGTTATTATAAATATGGTACAACCATATTCAGTATTCTATCCATCCTTTGAATGACATGTCACTATACGTGCGTACGTACAGCTTACCGTCTCCACGTCATGGTCTAATTGTTATTCAATAAATTATTATTTGGATGGGTATAATAATGATGTGTAATTCATGTAAATAATAAATATAACATGATAATGATTCTGTATATATGATATAACATCCAATTATATATTATTTTAATATCAAAATAATGATATTGTTGCTCGTGCGTACGTACGGACTACCGTCTCCACGAACGCGATGAGATTCATTCTCCGTCGTATCCATTCAAGTATAATTCTCATTTGATGATTAATAATAGTATCTAAGGACCTAATATCATTCTGGATATGATTAATATACAACCTATCCATTACAAACATGTCTTATGTAACAAAACATATAAAATAAAACGAGTAAGTTAACACCCGAAACAACGATAATACTAAGATATTATTAACAAATCAATGTTAAAAGATCATATATGATATCATATTAGTGTATATGATTCTTTTATAATTTAATAACAATTATTTCAACATTATACAGGAGGTTAACCTACCCCAACCAAGTAAAAGTACAAGGTAAGGGTTTATTTCTCAATCTCTTCATTATCTGAGTTTGTTTATACGTAATTATCTACTGGGATCTCTTTATCATCGACATCCATGTTCCTCAAAAATTTATTTCAAAAAAAATTACTATTTACTAGACAATGGTTTAAAGTAATTTATACACTTATTTATTTTTAAAGGAATCTTTCCGTCATTTTCCAAACAAGTCACTTTTAACCTTTTTGACAAATTTAAGGTAAGAATGTTTTTTTAACTTATACGGCGGGTGCGGCTATTTACCGCTGTTATAAAATTGTCAAAGCTTCCCTTACAAGATTATAAGGATATTTTCAAAGTAAATGTTTTATTTTATAATTATGTGACTTTTAAATGATTTTAAAATGAATATTTTAAGAATTTCTGAAAGGTACTCTTTATCAAAATCAGAATTTTAAATATTTTAATGATTTATCTTTCTAAATCTTTTTAATTAATGTCCATGTTTTCAAAATGATTTTAATGATTTATTTATATGGACATGAATGTTTTGAAATGATATTTCTTTTCAAAAGTTTCAAAGTGGTATGGGACACTTTGATTCAAAAATCTCTTTAAAATTACTTCCTTTATAAATGTGTGACTTTTCAATGATTTCTAGAAAAGAGATATTTCTCTCAAATAGTTTTGATTTCATCTATGTCAACATCCTTTGATGGATTTTAAGCTTATTCGAAGTTGATTTATTATGATACAAAACATCTGTATTGTATTGAAGGTTTTGTGATATGTTTTACTGTGGATGTGTTATTTTTATACCATTCATGGTTTATGGATAAAGTATTGACATTTTGTATGCTAGTTTTAATACGAATGTTTACGTTATGTTTAAACCTTTTCATATGGGAATGCATTGGACTTAGTAAGTGACGGGTGGAGCCCGCTATAGCTCCTCGTTGCATCGGTAGGTCTCATGAGACAAACTAGTGTCTTGGCACAAGGCCTTGGCAAAATTTTATTTATAGTCTTGGCATGAGGCCTTGGCTAAGTGGTTATGATAGTCTGGAATTATGCATTCCATCGTTATGAAAGTGGTTATTGATATTTCATGTGATTATTCGATTAGTAGAATATCCATCTGAATGAGTAAATGGAATTATTTCATTTTATTTTTTCCATACTATGTTGAAGTTCAAGTTTAAATGTCTTTTGTTTTAAGTTATACATTGCCTTAAATGTTTATTCTTATTTATGAAAGTTTCCGATATATTGTTATCTTTACTGGGCATTTGAGCTCACCCATTTTCTATGTTTTATTTTTCCTAGGGTATGAAGAAGTAAATTATGAATGACCTTCAGGGATAGTATGAGGGGATAAGAGTGTGGTCTTTGAAGAAAATATGTTGTTGTAGTTTTCATTTTTATGTTGTAATGTAAGACTTATGAATATATCTAGTGTTTCCAGGGCTACTAAACCAATCGGTCTTTCGAGATTTGATCTTTCTTGTGATCATTCCAATGTTATGTAATAATGCACCGACTCTAGGTAACTGAGGTCGGGGTGTTACAGTTTGTATCAGATGAAGTTTAGTACAAGCCTTGGGAGCTAGATTTAGATAAACTCTGATTAGAGCACATAGATTTAAGATGGACTTTGAGGATTAGTATAGAAGAACTTCTTAGAAATTTGGAATTGTAGAGATTTTTTGAGTTTTCCGAGCAATACATCCCTGTCTGGATACGAGCAGGTAGAGGCAGCTCTGGCACAGATGTACCTAGGGGTAAAACCTGAAAAAACCGCTTTGAGATAGACTCGAACGGGAACTGGTGCACGACAACGGGCCTTGCTGCACTCTTGGTTACGACACTCCCGGGGGATATGCTTAGGATAATTCTCATTTTCTTTACACACCATTATGAAGGGTTTATGAGGATATACTTCCTCAAAGGAGACATTTTTATGATTATGGATTATATCCATAAACTATTTAATTTATGTTATGTGTTTTACAAGTTTGGGATTAGGTATTGTTATTCATAAACTAATCTAGTGTATGCCATTGTTTAGAAATGGCAACCAGTAGAAGAAATGAGAACTCCATCAATGCACATGATCCAAAGAGTTAGAAGGATCATATCTTTCATGGTATTATTACATCATTTAGAATGAAAATAGTCTTCCATGTATTATCATCATATGAAGAAATAATATCATGTGTTGATAAGATAAGTAAAGAGTTTACTGAGTCCTATGGCTTTGAAGGGAAGCAGGAGAAGAAAAGGATGGAAGAGGGAATGAGGGATAAAGGGAAGAGGGAAAAGAAGAATTTTCCAATATGTGATAATTGTGGGAAGAAACACCCTGGAACTTGCCTGAAAGGAATGGTAGTTTGTTATAACTGTGGAGGAAAAGGGAACAAAGTGCATGACATGCAAGGGTAAAAAATGGTTTCAAATGTACAATGCTTCATTTCCAAGGAGTTTGGACACTACGCGAACCAATGTCCCAGTAATCAGACTATGCCGCAAATGATGTAATTGGATGATAATCAAGTTATGATACTACCACAGATAAAGAGGAATGATTAGATTTCTTATGTTGATTATGTCGTTTGAGTGTTGTATCAACAATATACTTGATATAATAATTATAGAGTATATAAGGATTATTCTGCAGTACTATTTCATTAAGGACTTGAGATTTTATGGAACAAAGAAAAGTGACTCAATAGCAGGTTAAATTTTTGGAAAAAAATATGGTTGAGAGAAAGATAAACCATAATATGGTTCAGATACCAAAGTTGTGATTTTAGAATAATACATGATTGATTTGGATAAATTATATTGGATATTCTTGACTACGTTTAAACTGATTAATGATTTGTATATTCTATCATTGTTGGGGTTTACAATATTTTTGGATTGAAGGAGTATATCTATTATTCTAGAAGGAATAAGCGATCATGAATGTAATCAATATGATTTTATGATAATTCAGGATGTTGCAGTGTTTTAAAAGAATACATGATGAAGGTGATCACATGTTATTACGTGGTAAAAAAAAGGATCTTCATTGTGTTTACCTTCCTTATAAATTTTGGACTAAAGTATTTTGGATAGTTCTAGTTTGGATTATTTTGGATTACCATAAAAGGACAACCCGGAGGTCGGGCAGAAAACTATCGTGCCCGGCAAGGCCACGAGACTTGAACCCACAACCGAAGGGCGACAAGGGTGTATCACCTACCACTGACCAACTTGATGTCTGGGATTAAATAATTTAGTTTTTTTTAAGATCTGGTAGATGAATTATAAATTCGTTTTTTTTACCCTATACGAATAGGATAAATAGAATATTTTTTTTACGTTCTATTATCTTTTAGAGTGAAAGATGAGTTTTTGGTAGAAATTAGTTAAAGGATGGAACTCTACTTGTCAAGAATATATTTTTATTCTTCTCTTATTCTATGAATAAATTAATTCTTATACTTTATTTAAGGAATCCTAAAACCAAAAATGTGTTATCCTAATACCCTATGTTTTGTTGAACCGATGGTATTTCAAATCATCATAGATTGATGAATTTAAGGACATCAATTTTACACTTGTTTGTGATTGATGACCTAAATCACTACCTATAAATATTTACATTTTTCCTCCAATTATATGTCTCTAATTTCCACCAATGTTCTCTTAATCAAGATCATAATTTGGTGGTGACCCTTTCATTTCTCTTTTCCTCATATTAAGACTAAATTTTCGTAACCCAATTTCCGATGTGGGTTTTCCCACAAATATGTTTTCTATTTTCAACCTTTTATTTTTGAAGAACAATTTCAAATTGCGAGGACTCAATTTCTTGAAGTAGGGGAGAATATAACACCCCAAGACTTCATAGTGTGTACTTCTTCAAAACAATTCAATAACTTGCACTACGCGTAACACCGATTTCAAGAACACCATGACTTACCAAAAAAGTCGTTCAAAAGAGGTTATTAATAGTATTAACTGAATTTTGAACCTTATATAATCCATATAAATTTAGAATCTATATTATGAGTTTCTTAGACATAATGTAAGAACAAATTCTTTTTCTTTCAGATAAAAGATGTATTTTTCAAAAATGCACTTTTACCAACTTTTAATAGTGAACCCTTTTTAAATACAATATTTTAAACTTTTTGACTAAATGGGGACATCAAAAATTTAAAATGAAACATCCCAAGCTTCCACGGTACGCTTTCCTTTGAATAATACAGTAGTGTGTGTTGTACGCAACTTCGAGTTCTAACACACACCACAACCAATCAAACTAGCCATTATGAATAGTAATACCTACTTTTTGAAATTATATATATTTTATATTTCAAAATGGACTTCATTTTTGGATTCGGAATATCAAATTTAGCCTAAGGTGAAATTTGGGTACTCTTCGAATAACTTTAATATTTTGATGAATAGTGAAAATTACTAAATTTTAATTAAAACAACTTTTTAAATCGAAATAATTTATATTGATAAATTATGAATTTTAGTGGTTTTAAAGTATATTTAGAATCTATTTTTACCATTTAATACAAATTTTTTCATTGGACATAATTTCACAATTAAACCAAACATAAACAAGTATCAATCTTTTGATAGTTATTATATCTTAAAAACACGCTCTTTGTTTTGACAACGGAAATTAATTTTAAATTAATTTCTACCACTTCTGTGTTTTGAATTTGGAAAAATGGATTCCATATTTGGAATCAGGATTTTCATATTGTGTAAATAGGTAACTTTTATTTTTAGACATTTTGAATAATTACTGCGGTAAATATTTTATTTACGATGGTTAAGGGTAAATCCGGTAAATAAGGGTTAAAAATAAAATTATAATAATAAAAAATTACCCTAAAACTTGTCCTAACTTTATTGGTTGATACATGTTCGACCATGGGAATCTTTGGGTCGATTTTGGGACCCCATAGAGCCACTTGTATGTGATAGGGACACTTTTTTTAATTAAGTTATAATAAGTACAAAAATGACATAAGCATATATCTTTTAGAAAAACAATTTTTACATAGGGATATATATGTTGTATTTTCGACTATAAATATTCATTAAAAGATAATTCTATTTACTACATAATTATATTTTATTTATAATTTTTAGACTTTATATAATTTAATTTATTTATGACACAGTGATGATGCAGTAATTACCATAATAGTGACCAATTAAAATAATTGATATTATAAATACCCAAATAAATATAATTTGAGACTTTTAATGAATTAAAAAAAATTCTATGATACTATTACATATTAGTATTGATTTAATTTACTTTTTTCGAATTAATCATTCTTTTATGAGTTTCACAAAAATCAACTATTGAATAGTGTCAAAATTGACATAAAAGAGTTTTTAAAACAAATATTATATTAATAATTGATATTAAATTTTTAAAAATATAAGGTTCGGCCAAGTGACTTATATCATGATAGGTGTAGAATTAATGGACCACTTGGGGGTGTCTTGGATGTATATAGTAAGTTTATTAACAATATAATATAAAAATACAAAGTCACATGGTAAATGTCAAACTAATTAATTAAGAGTTAAAACTAAAAGATAAGGTTAATATAATGACCCAAACCTGTATAAAATCTTTTAGTTTAATGGTTTTCGACCTATCCCCTCCTTAAAATTTAAATAATACACTTTGGAGACATTATAAACCGAATATGAATTTATTATAAATTAATATTTCTAGCTTTTCCAAAGGTGCCCCTCGCCCCTCTTATAAAAGGGCACTCCCCCTTATCATTACTTCACACCTTAAAAGCCTTTTGGTTCGGCCAAACCCTTCCCAAATACTCTCTAAACTTCAATCACTAAAACCTAGAGGTCTTATTTTGATCATAAAGCCAACCTAAGGATCCCTTTTGATCAAATCAAAATGAAGAACCCGAAGAAGAGGTAATGATTTCACCACCCTTTTCCAAGTTCCTTTATCCTTCCACTTCTTCTTCCTTTGTTATTACCATTCTAAAATAATAACTACAGTATCATATATATACTGTGATGTTATTATAAATATGGTACAACCATATTCAGTATTCTATCCATCCTTTTTAAAACATGTCACCATACGTGCGTACGTACGGTTTACCGTCTCCATGTCGTGGTGTAATTGTTATTCAATAAATTATTATTTGGATGGGTATAATAATGATGTTTAATTCATGTAAATAATAAATATAACATGATAATGATTCTGTATATATGATATACCATCCATTTATATATTATTATAATATCAAAAGAATGATATTGTTGCTCGTACGTACGTACAGACTACCGTCTCCACGAACGCGATGAGATTCATTCTCCATCGTATACATTCAAGTATAATTCTCATTTTATGATTAATAATATTATCTAAGGACTTGATATAATTCTGGATTTGATTAATATACAACCTATCCATTACAAACATGGCTTATGTAACAAAACATATAAAATAAAATGAGTATGTTAACACCCGAAACAATGATAATACTAAGATATTATTAACAAATCAATGTTAAAAGATCATATATGATATCATATTAATGTATATGATTCTTGTATAATTTAATAACAATTATTTCACCATTATACAGGATGTTAACCTACCCCAACCAAGGAAAAGTATAAGGTAAGGGTTTATTTCGCAATCTCTTCATTATCCAAGGTTGTTTATACGTAATTATCTAATGGGATCTCTTTATCATTGACATCCATGTTCCTTAAAAATGTATTTAAAAACATTTTTACTATTTAGTAGACAATGGTTTAAAGTAATTTATACCCTTATGTATTTTGAAAGGAATCTTTCCATTGTTTTACAAACAAGGCACTTTTAACCTTTTCGACAAATTTAAGGTAAGAATGTTTTTTTTAACTTATACGGTGGGTGTGGCTATTTACCACCGTTATAAAATTGACAAAGCTTCCCTTACAAGCTTATGAGGATATTTTCAAAGTAAATGTTTTATTTTATAATTATGTTACTTTTAAATAATTTCAAAATGAATATTTTAAGAATTTTTGAAAGGTACTCCTTATCAAAATAAGAATTTTAAATGTTTTAAATATTTATCTTTCTAAATCTTTTTAATTAATGTCCATGTTTTCAAAATGATTTTAATGATTTATTTATATGGACATGAATGTTTTGAAATGATATTTCTTTCCAAAAGTTTCAAAGTGGTATGGGATACTTTGATTCAAAAATCTCTTTTAAATTACTTCCTTTATAAATGTGTGACTTTTAAATGATTTCGAGAAAAGAGATATTTCTCTCAAATAGTTTTGATTTCATCTATGTCAACATCCTTTGATATATTTTAGGCTTATTTGAAGTTGATTTATTATGATACAAAACTTCTGTATTTTACTTAAGTTTTTGTGATATGTTTTACTATGGATGTGTTATTTTTATACCATTCATGGTTTTTGGAGAAAGTATTGACATTTCGTATGCTAGTCTTAATACGAATGTTTATGTTATGTTTAAACCTTTTCATATGGGAATGAATTGGACTTAGTAAGTGACGGGTGGAGCCCTCTATAGATCCTCGATGCATCGGTAGGTCTCATGAGACAAACTAGTGTCTTGGAACAAGGCCTTGGCAAATTTTATTGTAGTCTTGGCACGAGGCCTTGGCTATGTGGTTATGATAGTCTGGCATTATGCATTCCATCATTATGAAAGTGGTTATTGATATTGTATGAGATTATTCGATTAGTAGAATATCCATGTGAATAAGTAAATGGAATTATTTCATTTTATTTTTGCCATACTATGTTGAAGTTCTTGTTTGAAAGGGTTTTGTTTTAAGTTATACATTGCCTTAAATGTTTATTCTTATTTATGAAAATTTCTGCTATATTGTTTTCCTTACTAGGCATTTGAGCTCACCCCTTTTCTATGTTTTATTTTTCCCAGGGTATGAAGAAGTAAATTATGAATGACCTACAGGGATAGAATAAGGGGATAAGAGTGTGGTCTATGAAGAAAATATGTTGTTGTAGTTTTCGTTTTTATGTTGTAATGTAAGACTTATGAATATATCTAGTGTTTCCAGGGCTACTAAACCAATCGGTCTTTCGAGATTTTATCTTTCTTGTGATCATACAAATGTTATGTAATAATGCACCGACTCTGGGTAACTGAGGTCGGGGCGTTACAGTGACTGACTATGTGATCAAAGACACAAGGTTGGTAAACTTTTGGTAAAACACACTGTGTCTATATTTTAAACACCATGTTGTAAAGAACCGTTTATCCAGCCATGTGACCTACGACACAGGTGAATGGAACATAGGTTGTACACACCATTTCTCATTTATTCACATTGTGTAGTTATCAACCATGTATCTAACCATGTGACCAACTATACAGGTAGATGGGTTTTAATTGGTACATTCCATGTCTAGGGTGAACACGCCATGTATTGTTACACCAACATAACCATGTGGTTCAAGCCATGTATATGTACTTGGGTAGGAGGAAAATTCAATTACATGATGTTTTATATGAGGAACACACCATGTGTAGGGGTGTTACATGACCAGGTTTGGTAGAGGTACACACCCATGTTAAGGCTTAAAGGGAACACATTTTGAGGTAGTTGTACACTCTGTGTAACCCTATTTGGTGTAACTTGAATGTTTTTCTTCTCCTATTTTATTATTTCGCTTCTAAGTTGTGGACCTTGATAATATTGATCTAAGGTGTGTGCTTGACCTTGTAGAGTCATGCCACTAGGAAGTCCTCCAGTTGTATGTCAGGTGTAGGGCGATGATCAGACGTTGGAAATGGTAGATCAGGGACTACCAGTAGATCCTCCTATCATTCCCATTTGGACACCAGCTGTTATAGTAGACACAGGTGTCGATACACAATTCCTTGAAGTGTTTATGAGGATGATGAAGACTTCCTAGGGAGCACTACATCCTAACCCGATTAAGGAAGAGTTAATGCGGGTGTTCTAGCAGCAGCATCCTTCCAACTTTATAGGGGATAAAGGACCACATGCTTTAGAGTCCGGATTGGAGGCCATTATTTCTATCTTCTATCATCTGGAGATACTTCCAAAGAGAATGGTGAATCTCATGATGTACATGCTATGTGATTCCTCCAAGAGATGGTGGGATGTCATCAAATAGGTGGGACATCACAGGGATATGGATTGTGAAGAGTTTTATAGGACCTTCTATGATTACTGTAGGTTCCGGGTGCAGCAGAAGCACATTGGTGGGTTTCCCAACTTTAATTTTAGCGTTAAACAACATTTAATCTGAGATATGTCATGATAATAAAACTCCGGATCTTTGAAATAGAATTAAAAATGTAAAAGAAAGAGGAGAGTCCTGAAACCATTGATAGGATCATCATATATTGGTTATAATTATTTTAATTAATTGACAACAATTACCTTCATGGAATTATTTCTTCTTTTATGTTTTTGGTCATGATCCGATGTGATCCATCATTGCATCGTACAATCCAAGTGTAGGATTCCTCTAGTGGTGATCCACACGTGCTCCACGTATCTCTGGATGTCGCTGAAGAATTCTTCGGGTGCTATCACAGAAGAGCCTTCGCTTGCGATGTCCACCTTCGATCACCTTGATCCGATAGAGGAGGATTTCTCTTGGTCTTGAGAGCATTCTTGGAGGAAGGAGTTCTTTCAGACTTGAAAGAATTATCTAGAATTGTTGTGCAAAACGATCCCTCAAAAAGTGTTGGGGTTGTAAGGATATTTATAGTCGGGTTTTAGGTTATAGAGTTATGACAATAAATAAACACATTACGCATTTTATTTATTTCATTATCTCTTATTGAAAACCCCCCATGTCAAATGATTAATACCTTGACATACGCCCACGCTGATTATAATAAATATCATTTAATAAAATGATATTATTTCCTCAAAATCTCGACTGGAAAAACTACACCGCATGTAATCATCAATACATGGCATGAACTCGTTTTCCATGAAAACTACACGGCATGTATATTCAATATATATAGTGTGTACTTTTATTTTCCATTTTTCTTTATTTCCTCCACCACATTTATTAGACCTTGAGTAATGGATATTTATTTTTTAAATAAATGTAACTATATTACTCGCTAATAAATATATATTATTTCGCCAACAATATATTCTCTCGAATAACGAGTGTCGAAATAAATGTGACCAGGAATCCTTAAATAATTATTAAACCACATTTAGTAATAATATTTATTTAACTTATTAAATTCATATCTAACTAAGATACATGGACACACTTATTGTGTACCCTCTAGGAATCTTTCTCGTTGGCATTAGGTGGGCTTGCCTAAAGTCAAAGATTACTTTCTAGCAACGGGTCAAGGCACCCAAGAGAAATAAGTTGACGGCGCATTGAAGTGTCACCTCATACGAATTCTTACCGTGTAATATAATCCCTTTGTCACGATATCTTGAATAAAGCGGGTTGCATGCTAGTGTCATCAACTCACGTGCTCGATTATTCTTTCTTTGACTTTCTGGAATTGAACTAGCTCATTCCTTACCAATGCCATGGATTTACTTAGGCTATATCAATTCCATAAAAGGGCCTGAGATATCTACTTCCATTATGGAATAGAAGGGACAAATCCTTTCTTGCATTATCTATTAATGTAGTATTACTAAGGACGCACCCAACGTATCCTACATCGCTGCGAATAGAGTTTCATCACAGTTTTCGCCAATACATCTAAGTGTATGAGTTGAAATACCTATAAATAATAATCTTAAATTCTAAGAACGAATACACACGTCCGTAGATAGGAAAATCCAATGACACTATGAAATGTGGATTTTCTACTAGTAGGTCTTGTTCTCATAATATCCTCCGGGATATTACCAAGGGCGCGCACCATGAGAAGGTGCCTCAAAGTTTTATAAATCCTCACCCCTAATGGCCTTTATTATTTTTTTCCCTCAAATAAAAT
This sequence comes from Viscum album, assembly GCA_963277665.1. Classification (NCBI taxonomy): domain Eukaryota; kingdom Viridiplantae; phylum Streptophyta; class Magnoliopsida; order Santalales; family Viscaceae; genus Viscum; species Viscum album. Next base: position 877,779,776 of record OY728129.1, on the reverse strand, counting down.
TATTCGGCCACAGAACATATATTCAAGAACATTGTTATGGCACTTCTGGGTTCTCATCATAGCAGTGATCCACTATGACCCTTTAATGAAACAGATTCCCTTAAGACATTATCACATTCAATATTATGCAGAAGAACAATCAAGTTGTGATAAAGAGTTTATTTAATGAATAAAGTACAAAGTAGTTGGTTCTAGGCCACTAACTTCAACAGACTCCCACTTGGACTAGAGACAACTGCTAACAACCTTTAAACTGCTAGCTCTCACATGATATTCATGATTCTACTAAGATAGGCCTTTAGTCATTGGGTCTGCCATGTTCTCTTCCGTGGAAACTCTTCTCACAGCAACTTCACCCCTTTGATAGAAATACCTCAAGAGGTGATACTTCCAAAGTATGTGATTTTTCTATTGATGTAAACTTGGATCTTTTGCAAGATCCACCGCTATAGTATTATCACAATACAACGTGATAGGATCGTTGGTGCTAGGCACCACATCAAGATCCTGGAAAAAGTTCTGAATCCAAACAGCTTCCTTGGCTGCATCAGAAGCCTCTATATATTCGGATTCCACTATAGAATCAGCGAACACTGGCTGCTTTGAACTCTTCCAGCTCACAGCTCCTCCATTGAGATAGAAAACATATCAAGATTGTGATTTCAGATCATTCTGATAAGTTAGAAAACCAGCATCAGCATACCCTCTGATGACAATCTCCTCATCTCCTCTACACACTAGGAACATATCCTTAGTTATTCTCAGATACATAAGGATAGTCTTAACAGCAGTCTAATGGTTTTCTCCTAGATCTACTTGATATCTTTCTAGCATGCTCAGTGCATAGGAAACATTAAGCCTGGTATACAATATCGCATACATGATGGATCCTATTACCAAAGCGTATGGGATCTAACTCATTCTATCTTTCTCTTGTTGTGTCTGAGGACACATTTTCTTAGAATGATGTAGGCCAAGTGACACTAGAACCAATCCCCTCTTGGATTGTTCCATACTAAATATCTTCAGTATCTAGTCAATGTATGTACAATGACTTAGTCCAAGAATCCTCTTGGATCTATCAATAATGATCTTGATCCCTAGAATGTAGGCTGCTTCACCCAAGTCCTTAATGGAGAAACACTTGTTCAACTAGCCCTTAACTGAATGTAAGACCGGTACATCATTTCTAATAAGAAATATGTCGACAACATATACTACTATAATAACGATCATATTCCCATTAAACTGATTATAAACACATATATCACATTCATTCTTAATGAAACCAAATTTCGTTATGGATTCATCAAATCGAATGTTCCATGACCTAGATGCTTGTTTTAATCCATAAATGGATTTGTATAACTTGAAAACTTGTTTGGCTTCACATGGTGTCACAAACCCTTATGGTTGTGTCATATAGACATCTTTCTGAAGGTTCTCATTAAGTAATTCCTTTTTGACATCCATCTTCCAAATCTCGTAGTCATGCTAAGCTGCTATGGAAAGTATGATTCTTATGGATTTAAACATGGAAACTGGCGAGAAGGTTTCATCATAGTCAATTCCTTGATGCTGTCTGGATCCTTTAGCCACTATCCTTACATTATAGGTTCTAACTTGACCTTCCATTTCTAGTTTTCTCTTGAATACCCATTTTCATCCAACAGGCTTTACATCAACTGGCTCATTGACCAGAACCTAGACGTGGTTAAGATATGTGGAATCCATCTCATAATTCATATCTTCTAGACATCTTGCATCTTATGAGCTTTCTACTACTTCCTTTTAGTAGAGAGGTTCATCATTGTCCAACAATAATTATTCACCATCCTCAGTGACTAGGAAACCAAATATCTCTAGTTCCCTTACTTCTCCTCAGCTCCTACGAAGTACTTGTGTTTCTGGAACCTCTTCCATGGAGAACTATGGAACTTTTTCCTGTACCAACTCCTATGTATCTTGATCATCAACTTCATTGAAGTCAATCTTTCTCCCACTATCCTTTTGGAGGATGTGCTCCCTCTCAATAAAGATGACTTGTCTGGCGACAGTCACTTTCTTGTCTGAATGGTTATATGTGTAATATCCTTTTGTTTCATTGGGATATCCTATAAATATACACCTTGTGCCTTGGGGTGCTATTTTGTTGCCTGAGAAGGCCTTAACAAACGCCTCGCATCCCCATACATGTGTGTGTGCCAAAATGGGTTTCTTTCTATTCTATAACGCGGATGGAATTCCAATTTCCACCTTAGTTGGTACTCGGCTTAATGTGTATGTTGAAGTTTGTAATGCATATCCCCAAAAGGATAATATAAGATTCACATGACTCATCATCGACCTCACCATGTCCAACAAGGTGTGGTTCCTCCTTTCACTAACACCATTCCACTGTGGTGTATAAGGAGGAGTGAGCTGAGATAGAATCCCAGACTCCCGTAGACGATTGATGAACTCTTGGTTCAGATATTCTCCACCTCGTTATGATCAAAGCTTCTTTATCTTCTTACCAAGCTGATTCTGTACTTCATTCTTGAATTCCTTAAGATTCTCTAAGGCTTCTGACTTATACCTCATTAAGTATACATAGCCATATTTACTCAAATCATAAGTTAAAGAAATGAATTAAGAATATCCACCTCTAGCTTCTACTGGAAATGGTCCACACACATCCGTGTGTACCAATCCTAGAAGCTATGTGGCCCTTTCACCCAGTCCATCAAAAGGAGGATTGGTCATTTTATCTTGTAAACAAGTGTGACATCTATCAAGTGGTTTTAGCTTAGTAGAGTCAAAATAACCATCTTGGAAGATCTTTGTCGAGCGCTTCTCATTTACATGACCGAGATGGTGGTTCCACAACTGGGTGATGTATGAGTCATGTGAGTTTTTTTCGTTATCGATTTCCAACACTTTGTTTTCATAATTTAATACATACAAACCATTATTTAAATGTTCCATACCATAACATACGTTGTTCTTATAAAAGAGATAACCCTTATTTCCAAATTTGAAAATAAATCCATCCATATCCAAAAAAGATACAGAAATTATGTTCTTGGTAACACTAGGCACATAATAAAAGTTATGTAAAATCAAAATCATCCTAGTTGGCAATGAGAGGTTGTAATCTCTAATAGCCAAAACTGCCATCCTTGCGCCATTGGCAGCTCGAAGATCCACCACTCCTATGGAAATCTTTCTAAATATACTTGGTTCCTGCATTTGAATATAAATGTGAGCCCCACAAGCTGTATCTAATACCCAATGTGAAGAAATAGAAATATTACACTTGATAACGAATGCACCTTTAGCATACTCACACTTCTGGGTGTAGTTCCTCTTCTAGTGGCCTTAATTTCCACATGAAAAACATATGGCCTCCTATTCCTTGACCTGCCTCTAGAACTTCCCCTTCTTGGAGGGATGGTGCTCAGGGGCTTCAGACCATTTATAAGTCTTTGGCCCCTTTGCCTTGTCCTTCCTTTTCTTATTCACCATAAGGACTGTGGGTTTGTCACACCCCATGTCCTTATCTACATGGTGAATCAAGGTCAGAAATTTAGATAGACTCTTCTCATTATTGCTCATGTTGTAATTGACAATAAATCTTGAGAAGGTCTTTGGCAGCAATGATAGGATGAGATCTGTACAAAACTCATCCGGGAATTTAATCCCTAAGATGTACAGGTGTTCAATGTAGCCAATAATCTTCACCACATGAGGCCCAGATGGCACATACTCTCCAAGATTAGTTGTAAACAAAGCATTTTATATCTCATATCTCACTTGTCTTGCCTTCTTTTGGTAGATATCCTTAAGGTGAGACATCATGTTATACGCGTCCATGTTTTCATGTTGCTTCAAGAGCTCATTAGACATGGAAGATAGTATGAACCATTGGACATATGTGTCATCATCCATATATTTCACAAAGAGAGATATTTACTCATCACTAGTCTCTTTTCCAGGCACAACTGGAACAGGCTCTTCCAGTACATACAATTTCTTTTCTTGGCGAAGGATAATGCGTAAATGCCTATGCCACTCATGGAAATTGGTGCCGGTGAGAAGGTTTTACTTTTAAGTATGGTTCGCAATGATATGTTGGAAGTCGTTTTTCTTTCCATTTCTACAAATTAATATGAGCAAAGGTTTATTACTTTATTATAAAACTGAGACAAATAAATACATTAATACTCATTAGTTTCCCACTATTTTATAAAAATCCAATAGCCCTCACCATTGACTTCAGAATATTTTGTTTCCTGAATATTCTAGTAGAAAGAATCCATATTTCTCTCATGTTACCCCAACTAGGGTTGGTTAAGAAACTTGAAGGGTTTTATGTTGGCATTCCAAATGCCAACTGCATTAACTCATAGCTCCTTGTTCCACTGTGTGGACTCCCCAATCATGAAATCCTTTTATTTTGGATTTCCTCATCCTTTGCCTCTTGGTCACACCAAGTCATGCTGTTGTATTCAACCCTTGATGTGAACCAAGTCAAGTCAACCCAAAACCATGAATTATAATTCCTCAATAATTGAAATCACCCCAACTAGGGTTAGTCAAGAACTTTGAACTATGGTTCGATTCTAACCAAGATCATGAAAGGCTATACAGACTTAATATTTCTTTGAGGGATTTTATCCTTATACGTAAATTACCAATTCATTATGTTCAGTTACATGCTTGTTAATATTAAGTGGGATATACTTAAGTGATTAACCTTATCTAAGATAATATTTTACATATAATCCAGTCTTATTTTAGTTCTATCTTGCATGCTTGTTTAATTCATTAATTGTGTGATCGTGACAACACATCCACAATAAATAATCCATGAAAATGAAAGAAATAAAATAAATGGTATGATCATGATCTTGTTCTATTGTTTAGTTTATCTAACAGTTCATAAACTAACCCAATACCTACGGGAGAAACACCTTGAACCTTTCAGGTTCGTGTTTACAGCTTTCCACCAGTCCACCTTTGTATCTCCTTGGATTGGTTTCACCTTTGCTCCTGACTTGAGTTGCCTCCACTAGCTTGGGAGCTCTTTCCATTACATATGAATTTATTTCACACGAAGTTGAGGGGTAAAACGGGGTTCTTACATAAAAGAAACCTTGAGCGTGTAGGCCCTACATATTAATGAGGAGAAGGCTCTCAGGACAACAAATTTAATTTAAATAAATTAATTAAAATAAACCATTCACATGTAAAGATCATGGTCTAGCTCATAATCATCCATACATGCAATGATATTTACGCATAAATAAAACTAGCATTCAATTATTTATTCATTATTATTTAAGATAAATCATGCTCAAATCAATTAATTATCTTTAATTAATCAATCCTTTTATCTTAAACCCTTTTCTGAATTTCCTTGAGATTCTCATCCATAATAATTTTAAATAAATTAAAATTATCCTTGTATGTTACTTGTACCTTGGATGCAACATGGTGAATTCTCGTTCATTATGCATATGTTAAATTAAACACATATATATAAAACACATTTCATGGGTTGTGCCTCATCTTTACACCTACACTATGGTACACATCTCAAGGGTTTGTATAATACAATAATAAATTTTAATAAATATGCATAATTTGGGTGAGTACACGGCATGTGGTTCCGATTACACGGCATGTAATTTTCTTTACCGTCCATCCAAAGTGCATGCCCGGGGACATGGCGTGTATATGTACTTAGGAAATTTTCGGAGTACACGGCTTGTTCAATTGGACAAACACCATGTAGTATCTGCGTTACACGGTTTCCAGTCGATCAAGCCGTGTATGGGGTACATGGTCTAATCCCTACCTGAAGGGACTACATGTCGTGTTCAATGGACCACACGGTGTGTAATCCGAAAAATGTGTGTCACCTATTCCTAGTTAACACATTGTGTCATAAATTACTTATATAGGAACCAATACACGGACTGATTTGGCGGACCAGTCCAATGCATTGAACCTAGACTACACGGTGTGTACTTTCGAATACACACTGTGTATTCTAATGTTGTATGGCCAGAACGTTTGGCACCTTTGGATGAGATCCTCTATTTTATTTTAATCCAAATTAAAAGAAAAATTCATTTCTATAAGGTGAATGAGAAATGAGAGTGGAGGAACAGATCTCAAGAGTCATATTTTAAAGAATGATTAACTTAAATTAAAACAACTAAATTATTAAATACGTAAATCACCAATGAAAAACTAAATAATTATAATCAATGATATGATCCCTCTGATACCACTTGTAGGAATTGTGGGTAGCGGAAATTCATTGGTGGGTTTTCCCAACTATAATTTTAGCATTAAACAGTGCTCAATATGAGATCTGTCACGATAATAAAACTCTGGATCTTCAAAATAGAATGAATAATGTAAAATAAAGATAATGGTCCTGAAACCATTGAGAGGATCGTCATATGATGGTTATAATTAATTTAATTAATTGACAATAATTACTTTGATGGAATTCTTTCTTCATTGATGTCTTCGGTCATGATCCGATGTGATCTGTCGTTGCGTCGTAGAATCCAACTGTAGTATTTCTCTAGAGGCGATCCACACATGATCCACGTATCTCTGGATGTCATAGAAAGAATCTATGGGTGTTGGGGTGGAAGAGCCTTTGCTTGCGATGTCCCACTTTGATCGCCCTAATCTGATGGAGGAGGATCTCTCTCGATCTTGAGAGTGTTCTTGGAGAAAGGAGTTCTTTCAGCCTTGAAAGAATTCTCTAGAATTGTTGTGAATAATGATCCCTTGAAAAGTGTTGGGGTTTTTGGGATTTTATAATCATGTTTGAGGTTATAGAGTTATGACAATAAATAAACGTGTTACGCATTTTATTTATTTCATTAACTCTTTTTGAAAACCCCCCATGTTGAATGATTAATTCCTTGACATGCGCCCACACTGATTATAATAAATATCATTTAATAAAATGATATGATTTCCTCAAAATCCCAACTGGTAAAACTATAGGCATGTAATCATTAATACAGGGTGTGTACTCATTTTCCTTGAAAAGTACACGGCGTGTATATTCAATATACATGGCATGTACATTTATTTTCCATTTTTATTTATTTCCTCCGCCAAATTTATTAGACCTTGACTAATAGCTATTTATTTCTTAAATAAATGTAACTACATTAATCTCTAATAAATATATATTATTTCTCCCACAATATATTCTCTCAAATAACTAGTGTCGAAATAAATACAATCATACATCCTTAAATAATTATTAAACCACAGTCAGGAATAATATTTATTTAACTTGTTAAATTAATATTTAACTGAGATACATGGACACACTTAGTGTGTGACCCTATAGGTCTCTTTCTCGTTGGCATTATGTGGGCTTGCCTAAATTCCAAGATTACTGTCTAGCAACGGCTCAAGGCACCAAAGAGAAATAAGTTGATACTGCATTGAAGTGTCGCCTCATACGAACGCATACCGTGTAATATAATCCCTTTGTCATGATATCTCGAATCAAGAGAGTTGCATGATAGTGCCATCAACCCATGTGCTCGATTATTCTTTCTTTGACTTTCCAGAATTGGACTTTCCCATTCGTTACCATGGCCATGGATTTATTTAGGCTATATAAATTCCATCAAAGGGCCTAAGATTTCTACTTCCATTATGGAACAGAAGGGACAAATCCTTTCTTGCATTATCTATTAATTCATTATTACTCGTGACACACCCAACGTATCCTACCTCACTATGAACAATATGTCGTCACAGTTTTCATCAATACATATAAGTGCATGAGTTTTAATACGTGTTAATAATAATCTTAAAGTCTAATAACCAATACACATGTCCACAGATAGGAACATCCAGTGACACTGTGAGATGTGGATTTCCAACTGGCGGGTCTCGTTCTCATAATATCCTTCTAGATATTACCAAGGGCGCACACCATGATAAGGTGCCTCAAATTTTTTTGAGTCCTCACCCCCATTGGCCTGTATTATTTGTGTCCCTCAAATAACATCATCTGTACATAGAACATATATTCAAGAATAGTGTTATGGAACTTCCAGGTTCTCATCATAGTAGGGATCCACTATAACCCTTTAAGGAAACAGCTACCCTTATGACATTATCACAAGCATTATTACACAGAAGAACAATAAATATGCGATAAGTCATTTATTTAATTAATAAAGTACAAAGTAGTTGGTTCTAGGCCACCAACTCCAACAATTTCTTCTACCCCAAGACTTTAAGGGATAACCAAGCCCAAGAGTTCTTCCATTTAGAGTGTGGTTACCTTTTTGTGATGGATTACTCATCTCATTTCAATGAGTTTCAATGCTTCAAACATGTTTTGGGAGGTGATGAGTTATCACTAGCTAGGCATTTTGAGGATGGTCTCAAGTATGACATATGATCACAGGTGAATTTTTTCAAGATTGCTTCGGTGACTACTATAGTTAATTAGGTTCGGATTATTGAGTGAAATCTAAGGGAGTTGCGATTTGGGAGCTGCAAACTAGGTCGGTTCGGCATCCAAGGTTGGTACTCCTTCCCTTGATAATAGGAAGTGTCGTATGGAGATTTTGAACAATGATTCCAGAAGCATGGATGTATCTACAGGTATTCAAGTGAGGATCTACCAGTGCGGTAAGAGTTGTAACATGAGACTTTAGTTCCTAGGAGAACCATTTGAGTGTTGATATTGAAGAAAGATAGGCCATATTTTTCATTTTTTAGTTTATCTCACCAGCAGCTGGTGAGAGGGGATCTATTATGACTCTACATTCAGGAGAAAGACAACCAGTATCTCTTTAGTTAGGTAACTAGAGTTTCTAGGTTGTTCAGGATGAGGAGGTCATTGTGGACATGGTAACCAGATGATATGTATTCAGCTAAAGCGTGATGGATTAGCGCAGGGTAGTCTGGTAGGGTTGCAGGGCTTTAGTACAAGTCAAACTTTTATAGTAGAGCTGACCCATCATGAGCAGGATCCTGGACCCTCTATGCTTAGAGGAAATATTTTAGTTGCCTTAGTTTTAGTTCTATAATTTTTTATATAGGTGCTTCCCACAGTTTTATATATTTTTCCATTGTGGAGAGGCTTAGGCCCCGTGTCTTTAATTATAAGGATGTAATGATGTTAGACACTACATAGGGGTTTTAAATGGCTAGTGTACATTAGTTCATGCAGTTCCCTCTTGAGGAGGGTGGGTGTCACTTATTATGGGATATATATGTCTTAGAGAAGAAATTCTTCTATTTCATTCTTAGAATGGACTGGATGGTCTCTTTCCAAGCCTTTATTGACTTCTATCAGCGCAGGGTGAGTTTCATGTCACCAAAGGGTGGATCATTTATACAAAAGGGAAAATGGGATGTCCAGGTGAGTAGTTCTAGACTCGAGCATCATAGGATGAGAGGAATTATAGCCCATATTTCTAGTATGTATCTGTATGATCAGGGTACTTCATATATGGACTTTCCTCCAGTGGTTGATAGTTTCATAGATGTCTATCTGGATGACTTTTTGGGTTTTCCACCATAGATAGAGGTAGATTTATCTATTTAGCTCATTCCAGGAGGGGCACTGATGTCTATTCCTCTTAATATGATGGAAACACCAGAGTTAGAGAAGCTCAAGAATCGGTTAGAGGAGTTTAAGGCAAAGGGCTTCATTTGACTCAGTACTTCTCATTGGGGTTCGTATGTGCTTTTTGCGAAGAATGAGGTTGGTACCCTCATATTTTTTGTGGATTATTGGAAGCTAAACTGGTTCATGATTAAGAATTAATATCCTTTGATGAGTATTTATTCTCTCTTTGATTAGATTTGAGGATCATGAGTGTTCTTGAAGATTTACTTGAGATTCGGTTATCATCATTTACACATTAGAAGATCATATATACCTCTTACAACATTTAGGAGTAGTTATGGCCTGTATGAATATTTAGTTATTCCATTCGGTCTCACGAACGCACTGGTAGTTTTCATGGCACTAATGAACTTATTGTTTCATCATTACTTGGATTCTTTTGTGGTTTTCTTCATGGAAGATATCATTGTGTACTCTCACACATGACACAACCTTGCTGCCCATCTTGATATCATATTGAGTACACTAAGAGAGCATCAGTTATATTTTATGCTCTCAAAGTGCCACTTTTTGATGGACTAGATTCACTTTTTGGGTGATGTCATCTCATAGATAGGAGTATCAGTAGTCCAAGAGAAATTGAGAGTAGTAGTTTCCTAGGAGTAGCTAATGAATGTATTTGAGGAACAGAGCTTTTTGGGGATAGATAGTTACTACATGTGTTTTATACAAGACTTTTTACGCTTATCAGCACCACCGATGGGACTGACTAAAAAGGTGTAAAGTAATTGTTGGTAGAATCATGTGATTCAGCCTTCTAGTAACTAAAATGGAGATTTAATTCAGCACTAATACTGATTTTTCTAGAGCCGGGAAAGGGTTGAACCATGTACTGTGATGCATCTGGTATCGGGCTAGGATCAATGCTTATGAATGGGGAAGGAGTCATTGTGTATGGGTCTCATCAGTTGAGGCCACATGAGAAGAACTACCCGACGCATGATCTCGAGTTAGCTATAGTTGTGAATGCTTTACACTTTTAGATAAATTATATTTTGGTAGATCATTTTGTGGTATACACTGACCACAAAAGTCTCAAGTATATCATTACTTAGCATGATCATAATTTTAGGTAGTGAAGGTAGGTTGAGTACCTTCAGTCATTCGACATTGAGCTTTCCTGCAAAATTGGGAAAGGCAACACAGTGGTTGATGCATTGAGTAGGATGAATTATATATAGGCATTACAAAAGGACATGAGTGAGTGGAAGCTTATGGCTCTATTCTCTAAGATTCATGTGGAGGTTCACAACCGACAGGGGTAGACATTTCTTTCTTCTATATCTATCACCTCTAATCTTCTGGATTGAGTGAGAATAAGGAATCTATCAGATTCTAAAGGCCCAGTCCTATGGGAGAACGTGTTAGTTGAGGACCCTACTCCTAGGTAGACCATAAGAGAAAATGAGGTCATGCATTTTCGTAGACGCGTATGGGTGCTAGCAAAAATACTTGAGGATTTTATGTGAGATTTTCATTCCTCAGTTTGGGTATTTAATCCTGATGTCACCAAGACGTATCGAGATCTACACCATCAGTATTGGTGGCCAGGTATGAGGATGTATGTAGCTAGTTTTATCATGAGATATTCCACATTTCATTAGGTGAAGGCCGAGCATCAGCGATCGACAGTGATTTTACATCAGTTACCCATTCTTGAGTAGAATTGTAGTAATGTTTCAATAGATTTCATGATGGGTTTATGGATGTCGCATCGCGGGAATGATTTAGTTTGGGTTATTGCTGAGAGACTCATTAAGCTTTCACATTTCCTACCAATCAAGGAAACCTTCAATGTTGATGAGCTTGGAAAGTTTTACATCGAATAGATTGTACGGTTTCATGGGGTTTCACACTCTATAATTTCAAAAAGGTACGCCCAATATACTTCTCATGTCTAGAAGGGACTACAGAGGGCACTAGGTACACAAGTACTTCTGAGTACAACATACCATCCCTAGACAGATGGCCCGTCTGAGTGCATGATTCGGGTTTTAGAGTACATGCTTCGAGCATGCGTCCTATATTTTGATGGCTCTTTGGCGAGACACATACCCCTAGTAGAGTTTTCCTAAAATAACATTTTTCAAGTAATGATTCAGATGGAACCTTATGAGGCTCTTTACAGTAGGCCAATATGATCACCCCTATGTTGGCTGGAGGCATGAGAGGGAGCTATATTAAGACCTCATCTGGTCTAACAGACCACAGAGTAGGTTGATTGATTTGGAAGAGGATGGATACTACACAATCTCGCCAAAAAACTTATGTTGATCGACGAAGATGACCTCTGAAGTTTGAAGTCAGAGATCATGCTTTCTTACGTGTCACACCAAGGTTGGGATATAGGAGGATTAGGAGAAAGTGTAACCTTTCACCGAGATACTTCGGGCCATTTTTTTTTGGAGAGAGTTGGGTTAGTTTCCTATCGGTTGTAGCTACCTCAGAGGTACTGGTCTATGCATGATGTCTTTCATGTTTCTCAACTACAGTGATACTTCTCAGACCCATATCATGTTCTTCAACCTGAGGAGGTTGAGTTGGAGGTGGATGCATCATTTGAGGAGCACCATATTCGGATTGTTGACCGCAGTAAGAAGGTTCTCTATGGCTATTATGTTCCTCTGGTATGATTACTATGGAATAACGTGTGAGTATAAGATGAGACATGGGAGAGGGAAGCTGATATAAGATCATAGTGGGCATAGTTGTTTGAAATGTCTTCTTCACCACCCTTGGATGGAAAATTCAGGGACAAATTTCTTTAAGGGGGGAAAGTTTGTTAGAATTAGGATCTTCATTTTAGGTATGGATATTTATTTCGGGTTTTCTTTGAGGAAAAAATAAAGAAAATGGAATTTTATAAGTACACACTGTGTACTTATGAGTACACACCCTATACCCAGGTACTGTGTATAACCACGTACTGGCTGTGTAATGGCTGAGTACATGGCTATGTAGGTGACCTAGAAGACCACCTAAAGTGGGGGCTGATTGAGGCTAATAAATGGCATGAAAATCAAATGAACACGCCATGTAATTTTATTTTTACTTGATAAATCATATAGAGGATGTGTCACATCTTTGGAAATGCCTTCTTCTTCCCTCTATTCATACAAGAGAGAGACGGAATGCAGAATAACTCTAAACCCCTCGTGATTCTTCATCCGACCTTCGATTAAAATGTCATTAGTTGTGTTGGAATCCCACTGGTGAGTTCTAAATTCCCCTAAGGCTTTTCTTCCTAATTCTTCCTATCTCTTGAGTTATCAATGGATGATCGTTTTTACCCTTTTATAGATCTACGTCATTCTAGGATGATTCAAGGGACAATGTTCAATAGTATTGATCATACAACATCAAGGTAGGTGGTTTGTGCCTTTCATTGTTCGTCTTTGGATTATATATTCGAAAAGTGACACATACCCTCATTTGGGGTATTTCTTGATTGGGAAATTAACCTATTATTTACTTTCTATGTTTTATTTGATTGAAATTTTTTTTTGAATATGTGTAAGGTTAGATGCATTATTTACAGGACACCCCATGGGTGTGTTTCCAAAGTTTTATTGTTTATGTTCGTTTGACCACGGTTGCTTTTGAGGCGTACCTTGTATCCATGCCTTGAGTTGTATAGGATGGATTCTGATTGATTATATGAATTTCATGTGATATGCTTGTGAATTTTAGTCATGTAGTAGTTATAGATTACATGTGTTTCCTTGTCATGATATGCGTGTTATTCTTCCAATGGATCGTGAGAGCCTTGGACCAGAAAAAATGTGGGGGTTTCCATGTTTATTTACCCAGGAAAATTCGAGCCTTGGTGTAGACATTGACCAAGGGGTATTGTCTGTTAAAGGTACCTAGGAGTTCATTATGAATATTTATGCTATGTTGACCCAAGGGGTATTGACCATGAGAGCTACCTAGAGGTTTTTATAAGTTATTGATGCCATGTTGACCCAGGGGTATTGATCGTGAGAGCTGCCCAGGTGGTCGTTTGTAAATGATTAGGGTTATGTTAAACCAAAGGGTTTATATTGTGAGACCTTTCTCAGAGGGTAGTTTATGAAATATTGAATGATTGTGGAGAGTCTTCCCCAAGCCAAAGCACAAGCTTTGACTCTATCATACTTGTTCGTTTAGATGGTCTTATGAGATGTCTATTGTTACTATTACACAGGGGATACATAGTTTAGGCTAGATCTCAAGGATTACCTAATTTATTGACTTGAATAAAAAATTAGAATGAAATTAATTGGAAACTATAGGACTGTTTAATTTTGAGTACTTTCTAGTTTATAGCTTTATTTTTTCATATTACCTCCTATATATATTCACTAATAGATAGGAACATATCTTTTGGTGGTTGCCTACTGGGATTCATCTCACACCCTATTTGGGTCATGTTTTTTGACCCAAATAGATTATATGGTTGCATGTATATATAAGGGAAATTTTCCTTCTTCACTAGGTGCTTGATTACTGTTGGAGATATAGAGCATGGGACCAAGTTGAAGCTTGCGATGCTACTGGAGTTCACTTGTTTTTCAGTTGTACATTGGTTTCAATATTATTTTCTATCATTGTGACTTGTTTGGATGATTTCATAGATACATGTGACATGAATTGTTTTTATATGCTTCTAATTTTTATATTCCTCTCATTCTTATTCTTTTTACTTCTTTTATTGGTATTACTGATTCCACTATTTTTATTCTGATGTGTATACTTTGCCAATGATGTCATAGTTTCCCCATTATCGGACCTTGGTCCTCACTGCTTGTCATAAGCCTCTAGAGTTTGGGGAAATGTGATTGAGGTCATGTGAGAAACTCGGTATGGGGCACCCATGGGCAGCACCCAGAATCGGGACATCATAACTCATACCATTTAGTGAATGGATAAAGAAAATTTTTCCAAGATAGTGGTCTGATTTTGAGGGTTCGGAACACCGTGACTCACCTAACTCAACAGTGATGTGGTACTCTAGGTTCATACTAGTCCACCGTCAAGGAAGGCCAACACCCCACATGGGGTTATCAGATCTAGCCACATATTTCTCTAGACATTGGTTTAGCAGGATTTTTTTCTATGATCCCTAGTGGATGACTCTTCCCATTCCATGATCCCTATATCAGTGTTAGGCTTGGAACCCTAAATATGGTGGCCATGCTAGATGATAGACTACCCAACAACTTGGTTGTACCCACTCTCACTCATATTTATTAGTTTTTGGGTCATATATATGAGGTTATATCCCCAGAACACCTTTGTAGGCCATTTCAATTTTTATATGGAAGCGTATAAGAAACCTTTTAATGATACGAATATCAGTATACAACAATAATCTCTTATTATACAATTTTCTGAGCACTAATCAACATTATTGACATTATCCTAACATATCTAGGCATTAAAAGTTCTATTGAGTTTACAAACTATTTATCCTACTTTACTTTCATTCCTTTTAAAACACTTTTAGGGGTGGTGGTAGATACTGGAAGAGGTTTCCAATAAGAATTATCCTACATTGTTTCAATGTGTGATATAATTTTCTCTACTCAAGTAGATGGGATGACCATTTGTGAGCCTTATTCTATATATATTTTTGCATTAAATTTTGGATTCTAGTAATAGGTTACATATTTACCTATTTCCAATATTGAAAAGGAATTTTTCACAATCATCCTTGGTCAAATATGGCTAAGGATGATACGTCATGGTTCTAGGAGGGACATTTTATTATTTCTTATAAAATCTATAACTAACATTTTGTTGTGTTTTTTCAAAATGCAAGTTGTTTACAATCAAAATGTGGTACTTGGGAATTCATTCTAATGGGTACAAAAACCATCATTCTCTCCTAATTAATTTCCCATTTCACGATCATTACCATATTTCAAAATAGAAATATGTTAATATACACATTCTAATAATTTTTAGATAATTTAATCATTGATTCCCCATTTTATCAATTGTCATGATGATCTCACACCTCTAACTAGAATTGTTAGCAACCGTAATGATGTAGAACCTAGTGGAAGAGTATTAGGAATCCCACAAATTTATGTTACACCTAACATCATGGTACATAAATTAAACATGAGGATGGGGTGGAGGAGTTTCCCCCTACAGCATCACAATTTGGAAAATATATACCCATATCTTCATGTAAACTGGATCTTGACCAAAATACTATAATCAAACATCGATTTATTTGATAATTATCATGGTTCCAAAATTATATTATTATCATATCGACTCATTTGGATAATATGGATGATAATATAGATAACCTTGTCAAATTTTAATTGTCTTAGGTTCATGCTAGCTTGATTACCAACAATTGTATTTCTGAATGCCTCAGGTTCGCATCTCTTGAGAGGAGTTGGAATTTCAGGAGTGTTAACAAATCATGTTTAATATTTCCAATCATCACAGAGAAATTTTAAATGATCCTTCTACAGAGCAGCATCACTCAACTACTGTGGAAGCCTTACTTCATGATTGGACCTCTATGCAGACTGTAGAATTATGAGAATATGAAGCCCGCATATCATGAGTAAAGGAATAGATGTTCAATGAAAATACAGGGTTATAAGTAATAAAATAGAAAAATACATATTTAAAAACATTTATTAAGAAAACTTTCCCCTTATATGAAGATTATCTTGGGCAGAGAACCAGGCTTAGTCAAATCATTACTAGTTTGTGTTAGGCTTTAGCCAAACTAATAAATAAAGTAGGTCATGGTGTACTATTTTTTTTCAATGTTTTCCCAATTCCATGATATTTTCATGAAGATAATCTAGGATATTTGTGGTTATTATTTTTTCACATTAAATAGATAAATGTAAATTTGTTCACCATCAAGTTCATATCCTTTATCTTAGCATATAGTTACATTGATGGTTTTTTCACCGAGATCTCAATCATAACCCAAGGTAAAAAACATTAAATGATATTTTACATGGGATAGGTCATTAATGGGTAAAATAATAATTACTATCATTCTAATACTATATTCATCTTTTTCATAAAAAATATAGTATAATTCCCTAATTTTTTCTTAAGCCTAGGGATTTAGAGGGAAGAGTTTTACTATTGATTGGGTTACATGGAAAACCCTATGGAATATGCATCTTTTCAGTTACCAACCAAATTTTTCCTAAGTCCACTATGATGTACACATATAGGGAATGAATTAAATTTTTCATTGGCCACCCTATATGGGTACTCAATCTAACAAGTTTTTTTTCTTTGAATTTTCATTTCACAATTTTTTTATGTCATGCAGAGTGAATGCATAATGAGTTGAGAATCAACTTTTACCTGGGGTTCCCTTTACTTGAATTCAACCTAGGGACTATTGTGTCTCTTTTTTGTGAACTGCTTAATGTACATCATGCCTTACTAATGAAACTGGTGTTTCGGGTCGAGTATAATTAGACATGAATTATGGGGTGAGGACCCCAATATGTCTTGTGGGTTGATAATGTCACAAAATTTATCATATATATTAAGTGGAATTTTGGGTGTCAATATTTTCTAGTTTCCAAATCCAAAGCATGATATGGGATATGTATGTAAGGATTATTTTTTTATCATGTTTAAAGGTCAGTATCCTAGTAATATATAGTCAAGGATTATAGAGATGGAGGAGGTATCTCTTGAGAAAGATGATTCTTCTGGTTTACATGAATTTTTGTGGATGATTTATGCAAATCCTACTAGGTAATATCAATGAATATCCAAAAAATATTTTCCTAAGGAATCTGAGCCTCTATTTATAATAGATGGGTACTTTATGAATATCCTTATTCCTCACAACCATCAAAGGTGATTTATGAACGGATGATGTCTGAGAATGAAAAGGGAATTTGTATTGGAACATTCCATGAAAGGGGAAACCACTCCAACAAAAATTTGGTTTATGTAAAGAAGTGTGGAATAATAGTGATCATTAATTTTATAAGAATAGGACATGAATTGTAAAGTTTAATATCTTATGACAATTAAATTGGGGTATAAAATTTAAGGTCATTTTTCTTCGACATATGGATTAGTATTTGGGTAGTCCAAGGTGATTTGACTGATAAATTCTACTTATTTTTAGTTATGAAGGTGGAGAATTGTAATCTACCTGCATGGGGATTCTGAATCCAAGGTGTGACATGGGATAAAAACATTATTAGGTCTTATAGATATTTAAGAGGAATCTCTAGAGGATAAAAAATCATTTAGATGACTGAACTTTTTTTGTGGTGATTTTTTGGAAAACCAACTGGGGTGTATCATGAATATTCAAATAGAGGATTCCTCAAGATAATGACCTATCATTCTTAATGGTAATATGAATCTTATTGAGATTTTAATTTCCCCAAAAACATATTTTTATCTTTAATGGATTTTTCTTAATATGTAAGTATAATATCATATAAAAATTATCGAATAATGGGCATAAATAATTGCATTACATTGGTTTGACCCACACACTGAATGGGGGACTTTTTTATTATGGTATGGATTGAGACATAAGGATCGGGCATCACTACGTATCTCTTCACAATGAGAATCAATCCATACACTTTTGGGGGTAGACTCCCCTCACCAAATGAAATCTTCTGTGGAGAATGTGATTTTTTAATACAGGACCCCAAATAGGGTGAAAACACATGATAAACCCACCTATGTCAATATGGATCATACATAGGTTAGTGGGGTAACTTTTTGGTGTATGGACCATTATATAGGATCTAGATGTCACTAAATATTTCATCGAGGAGTAATCATGTTGTATTTAGTTCTGGTGAGAAATTTATCTATGTTGGTCTGACCCATACATAGGGAAGAGGATCAATTCGATGTTGAGGATGGACATACAATAATATTCTTGGGTGTAACTACATATCATGTGATAACATGAATCAAGAAAAATAGATTTATTAAAAATAATGTCGTTTATTTTCATGTGGAGAGGACATTATACATGTTGTTTATTAATATGTGGTATGGTTTTGGGTGACTTGACATTAAATTTAAGGCATGAATCCCCATATATGTCCCTCATGAAATTATGGAATCACCATACAATGGGTGTGTCATGTTTTTGATATGAGGATTCCTGAGATTATTTCTCAAGGTATCCTATTCTTGGAACAAAGGGAAAGATATTTTTTTATCATTATGTTGTGGTGACCGTTTAATACAGTTAAACATCACATGACTTGGATTACATAGGGTTTTATAGTTTTAGTTCATACAGATTGGACCAAATGTCATTGAAACCATGCATGATAAATAGTTAATCAGGGATAAAATTTTATTTGTGACTCAGAAATTAAAATGGAAAATATAAACCATGATTTAGGAGGTTCTCTAATCAGGATAAATGATATAAGACCTGAATTACATTGGGGATTATAGAGATAGAAGAGGTCCCTATGGGGGGTTCAGATGCCTCTGGATGATAGTCTTTTTGTTGGTTATTTCTGAAAATCTAGTTGTGGGATATTATGAAGAGTTAAACAATGGTGTCCTCTGAACATTGACATCCCATTACAGATGGAAAGAAAAATATTGTGTAGATTTGAAATTACCCAGGACATAGATGATGATATGTGGAAGGAATGTGTCAAAGTTTGTAAGAATAATTTTGATCGATATTGTCCATGGTGTGTGGAGTTCCCTATATATATCTGAATCATTTTTGGGGAATATGATGTTTTTGTCTGTAGGATGTGTATTTTCTATGATAAAGGATCCATGCATTACTATGTATCATGTGTGGATAGGAATAGAGCAACATTTCATTCTAAAAAATTCTACCTATGAAGGTATAATCCATTTATAGGGAAAGGACTACCATTTATTGTTTTTTTTTTGCTACAAATGTACCCTTAATTAGAAATTCGATCATCATATAATATCCTCTGATAACCAGAATCAATCCACACATAGTTCTTGAAAAAATTATTATTGTGAATCTTTAACTCTTACATTGGGAAGGGGACATTTTTATATTGTGGATAGACCTAGGATAATTCACCTGACCATATCTACTTATCACATGAGTATGGGAATAAATACATACATAGTTATAGAAAAAATGATTCCCTTTGTATATATGAATCATTTGAAAAGAGAGAGAACTGTAATTTAAACGGATCTGTAAATTAATAGACATGTTTTAGTGTTCCATGCATCGATTCTATTTGAATGAAGGGGGATAATCTTCCATATTTTACAACTGATTGTAGGTCATATGGTCTAGGTGTCACTATATATCCCATTGGAATTAAAATCAATCAACATGTATTTTTTGAAGGATCCATGAATATTAATAACCCATATACAGAGAGGGGGAATTTCTTATGCTACGGTTAGACTTAGAATTGAATATTCATGTTTCACTATATATCCTTTGATTACAAGATTCAAGACATGTGTTATTTAATATTCCATCATTGTAGAAGGCTGATGTTGATGGATATGTTCTCTCTCGTGAAGACATTGGGGCCTTACATCTGTGATAGAAGGAATTCCACAATTGTTACATTGGACATGTCTATAGTTTAACGTCATGTTGCAAGTAAGTTTAAAATATTGTTTAACATCATGAGATTAGGACCTTTATCATGAAGTTTAATGCCATGTGATCAAGAGAATATGGGGTTATGCAATTTATTTCTTTCTACTAGGATGATGGTTTCGCAATGACTATTTTCTTACGACATGGGCGATGTAAATCCTCCTAAGTTCATGTGAAAATGACTGATCACACATTTTACCTTCATAAAATTAAGATGTAGGAACCTATGTAGTTTAACATCATATAATAAATAATTCATCCATGTGATTACAAGAAATAATTCTTCAGAAAACTAGCCCTAGTGGGGTTATGAAAAGATATTTTTCTAATGATATGAAAGAATGAAGTAAATTAATGTAGACTTTTTTATATAGAATAAGGTGCCTCATACATTGGTTCTATCATTGGATGTTTCTTCCAATATATCATTGGGGTCCTGAGGACCAACACAATTTATCCTCCATGGAATAACCGGAGGAATCAAATTATAGAAGGCTCACATAATCCATGTTTGGTGGAATTCCAAATAATTTATGGTATGTAATCTATTCTCATATTATTACACCAATTTATTCTTCCATTTAGTCAATTTCTCATCTATAGATAGTTAGTCATAGAGAGAATTATAGAGTGTGGGAAATTTAACCTTGATGCGCAAGGCCACCTCTTTCCTATATACAAATGAGTGTGGGGTCACCTATGTGGTGGTGTGGTTCGTGGTCCAGTAAGCCCACAGTGCATGCAAAAGATTACCATCCTTGAAATTTTATCCTTATATTCCATATTTTAGAGTATATATGATAATTTTTCTTAGATACTAGTATCATTGTATTATATTATTCATGATAGTGAGATGAATGGTTAGATTTGATGTTATACTCATGATATTGCATTTCCAACTCAGTAGAATAGAAATTAGTGTTGTAGTTCACTAATAATATTTGAGGGACACGAAAGATGGTAAATATGTTGGATTTTATGAATATGATTATATTTATTTCCCTGATTTCGTTGAGGGTTATGACTTTTTCCCATTTATAGAAGACGTTGGTCATCGTGAGAATGTTTTTGAACTACTTTATAGTGGAAGGAGGATATGGTCCTATGATATAAATTCTTCATATTGAAAATGGTAAGGATTATTTAGTAATATGAAGTAACTATAGGTCTTGGTGAATAAAATTGGTATGCACCTAGAATTAATGGAACTTTATAGTAAATTTTGTAAAATCTTGTATCATAGGGGACCAGTTTATACCCAAGCCTCTAGATTTGATGGGAAAGCCTGAACACTGATTGGTGAGCACCTTTGGTTCTAGTGTTCACTTCTATCATGTAGTTTTCCATCTCTTCTCCATCAATTCACCTGAGAAGTACCTCATCAAGGGTCACATATAGATGACCATTTCATTATTTGTGATGTTAGATAGAACAATTTTAATTTCTTGTCCCTATACATTATCTTTCCATGATCTACCCTATGAGAGTACTCTATTTTAATTTAATTCCATGATGACTATCAACCACAAAGTGAAAGGAAGATATGGTTCATGGATAGGAAAAACATCATCAATCACTTATGTGCTGGCTTGAAAAATTATTAAGACCATCTAGTGGTGCACAATGTTGATAATTGTTTCATCGAGGTCTGGATCTACATGAACCATGTATATATGTTTCTAGGGCATTTTTTCTTGGAATTTTGAGAGTACAAGATCTAAGTCAATGTTCAATCCATATGGAATTCATCCATTAGATCTAGAACATAGTCTAGTATGGGTATTATCTTTTCTTTTTTGATATAATAATCATTGTTCACCTTTTTGATGACCAAATCATAATCTCCCTTTATAATCAACTGATTTACTTATACATGAAGTTATATATTTAACCCAACAGTGAGAGTATGATATTCTTTTTCATTATTTGTACACCCTTTTGATAGTAGGAAGGACTGGATTAAGAAATCCGTTTGTTGGGTATGTAATCATGACTCCCAACTTGACATGGTTGATCATAGAATCCTCTATCCTCTTTTCTATTCGGTTTCTAAATGCACCATCAAAATAAATCTCCATATTTTGGGACATTCCTTAAAAGATAAGATCTAATAATCGGTTAGTTCATTATCTTGGGACACCATTTATAGAATGGAATGTTCTATAAGTAATTATGACAAATCCTATACTTTTACATCCTTCATAGGCATGAAATTTATATCAAAATATTTTAGGATAACTGCCCAAGATGACAGAAGACCATTCAACATCAGACTACTGAGAATGCATTTGAGTGGGTTGCTACGAGAGATGAAGAAGACCTCGTGATGCTGAAAATAATGCCTCATTTTTTGGATTGTAAATATTAGTTCCATGTATGTTTTCACAATATATAAATAATGATTCTTAGAATCAACCATGGTTAAAATGAGGTAATTAAGGCTCTTTTATCTCCTAGTGTTGTTCTTTTGTTTAAGGAAGCCACAGTGTGACCCCTTTAGGGATATCATATAAAAATGAGTTGCCTTACATGAATATGTGGAATCATATATGGAATACTCAGAATATATCTACTATTAATGTCCAATGATTCCTAGTAGTCATCAGTCCACTGATATATATTACCCTTCTTCATCATATTCGTGAAGGGAGGACATTTTCCTACCCAGTTGGCTATAATGTTATGAGCATATGATAACTTTACTTGATATCTTATCAACTCTATGAGGTTTCAAGGATCTTACAAGCCATGAATTGGTTTTTTCATCTAAGGGTTGAATTAGATGTCATGATTTTGATTGATGAAGCTGAGAAATTTCTATAAGGTAATTCTGAAAGGAAATTTCAAGGTGTTCATTTTCAGGATATGTTGTCATAGTTTAATGAAGATGGTTTAAATATCATCAAGGTTATCATATGATTTATGATATTTAACCACCATATCATCAATTTTTAATTCAATAATCTCATCCAATTTGGTTTTTAAGATGAGATGCATGGAATGTTGATATGTAGCACTGGCATTATTCTCGAAAAATGGCATTTATCAATAGAAAAATACCCTTTAGGGTCCTAAAAGAAGTTTCCTCTTCATCCTGTTAGTTTATTTAGACTAAACTATACCATGAATAACCATACATAAATGATAGGGATTGTTAACCAAATGTTTCATCAATCATTAAATCATTGATTTCTACTAGGAAATCATCCATTAGGTAGTGGTAGTTAGGATTTTTGAAATTGATGAAGTCTCTGATTTTTCCCATTCTTTATATATAAAGGGACTATATTGGCTAACCAGTTTAGACATTGGACCTCCGTAATGTAATTGGATTTAATAATATTATCAAAATTAGCCTAAATTTTGGTTGCATTAGTCGATTTCTTCCTTTTGGATGTCGGATTATAGTCCCGATGGTCCTATGGTAAGCCTAGCTGATAGGTGGACACCTCACGATCAAGGCCCAAAATTTCTATGTAGTTCCATGTGAAAAAAGTATAGATGATTCTTAATAAATTATTTATATACCTACAATTTATTAGATGACATGGATAAATTCATCAATGTGGGATTTGGGTTCTCTTCTTTACCTATATTTATCTCTCTGAGATAATCAATTGTGGAACAGACACCCTCTTCAAATGTTGTAGTCGTAACCCTAATGTCCCACTCATCCTCTTCTTCTACAAACCATTCATATAACTCTTCAACTTTACCCTTATGGGATGTAGTTGATTATGTATGTTTATCGGTATGAGAATAGAATTCAATATTTTTGACATCCAAAAGAAGATACAACTTTCTATTGAAGTTACCCAATCAGGATCAAAGTATCACTAAGAGGGGGAGGAGTGAATCAGTGATATCTTCTCCTTTTATGTTTCTGTGATTTTTGAAACAACCATCACCTTCTGTTAAAGAGTTATTTCCCTTCTAAATACATAGAACCACAAGAACAGAATATTTACAAGGTTCATTACTCAACAAGAGTAGTTACGTCCTTGGTATGGAACGGAAATAATCTAATACCACACAATCCACTAGAAAAAAATCATTTGATGTGGAATACAATGATTATGATATAACCTTACACTCTTGTATCACATGTAAGACAATCCACAAGTACTTGTGCACCCTCATTGCACGAATAGGTCAATATAATGTTTTAGTGCTTCTTCACAGTTCAAAAAGTGTATTCTCTAAAGTACAAATCTTCACTTTCACACCCAAAAGCAGGTAAGAACTCCAATACACAAAATTGAATACATGTGAAGACCCAAAATTCTTCTATGTTTCCTTTAGGGTATCTTTTGCACAATTTAAATTCCTTGTGCGTAAAAATTCATTTTTTCATGGAAAACCTATTTCTCTCAACTTTTCACATTTTCGCGCAACTTCCCTTTCCAATGAAAACATATTTCATTTCACACAACTCACTTAGCATGTAATTTTACAAGATGCAGGGATCTATATTTTCCTAAGTGTCTAGAATTAAAAAATGATAGGGGGTCACCTCGTATTTATAGGCATTTTAGACCCTGTGCAAAAAACACTAATCAACATTAAAACCCTATTCATGCGCCTAAAATATCATTCACACAACATCATATTTCACGCAATTTCTTGAGTTTTTTGTGTGCTTCATTATATTTCCATTTTTATCCATTTTGGTCTCAAAACACCCCTTTTGAAAAAAAAATTTAAATAGTGTTACATATTGTGTGCAAAACCAATCTTTCACACATCCTCTTTTTTCCTGCACTGTGCCAAATTTTTATCGCACTCAATGCCTTTTCCAAATTTCAATGTTCTGACCCTAACATATAAATTGCACTAAACAATTCAAAACCCCTTGAATTTATCTTGCAATATTATCTAAAAAAACACATGACTTCATCTTCCCATTTTCAGGACCAAAAATTTGTCAAACACTAGATAACAACACCACCATCAATATATGCTTCAGACATAACCTTCGTGCTTCTTTTTGTGATTTATATTCTTCAACAAATCTTCTTATTTCATCAAAAACTTCACTATCATGATATATATCCCTTTATAGATAATCTTTATCATCGTCAGAGTTTCCATGGAAAGTATTATAACATCCCCATCTTCCACCTGCATCTTTCCTTCCAATAAAAATTGTATATGACTGGCAGAACCTTTACTTCCCCTTTCCTTCATATGAATTGAATCATATGTTCTCCTAACTTATGATATTTGTAAAATAAAAAATAGCAAAGCATCATCTAGTTCTTCATGTCCTTTACAAAGTGAAATCATTTATCTTCTTTGAAAACAAAAGACAACACTCTTCAAAAGAAAACTCTTCTTACTTCCTTCTCCATCCAACTTGGTCCCAAAAATATCCCCCTTTGGATTTTTTTGTCAACCAAGATTCATAAATCACTGAACATTGTAACCTCAAACAATGGATTTCTTGTCTCCAATTCTAAGCCTATGTGAGATAACTCATTATAGGAAACATGAATTATTGACAGCCATAACCATGTTGTCTAAAAGTTGTGACTATGAAATTTCATCAGAACATATTCCAAAATTATACCTCAGCATTCTTCACTTCTCCAACTTTCATGGAAAACACTTTTTTTATTTCCTACAAACACTCCAAAAAATAGTTAGAACAGTTCACACAATTACATGTTGTATTTACATCTTACCCACAACTCCCCCTTTATTCATGCCTCCATAAGGATAGATTTACGATAATTCTCCCCCTTGAAATCACTATCCAAAGGTAATATGAGATAGGGGAAAAATACACATACCTCAACCTTGATGAGAAGGAGGTTAGAAACCCATTTTCAACCTTAATTTAGAAAATGGTTCCTTCTATAAAGGGTTTGTTAATATGTCAGCAACTTGTTCCAATGTAGGAACACAATCCAGCCTCAATTAATTCTCCTCCACCTATTCTTGGATGAAGTGGTACTTTATGTCAATGTGTTTTGAATAAGAATATTTTACTGGATTCCTTGTAATATTGATTGCACTCTGATTATCTCATCCCAAGAGTAAGGGTGGCTTTACTTGAACAAGTAGATCTTCTAACTGAGTCTTCATCCACATGAGTTGGGTAGAAGCTTGAGTAGCATCAATATACTCAGCTTCAGATGTTCTAGGAGTTACTAAATTCTATTTCTTTGTACTCCAACTAAAACAACTTTTCCCCATAAATAAAAGTCTACCATATGTGGATCTTCTATCATCAATGTTTCCCGCCCAATCAGCATCTGAATACCCAAATATATCAATATTTTTTGAGCCATCATACCTGATTCCAAATTTTTTGGTGCCTTTTATATATCTAAGAATTATTTTTATATCAATAAAATGTGATTCTATAGAATCTCTCTGAAATCTTTCACATAAGGTAACAATATAGATGATGTTAGGTCTTTTGGAAATCAAATATAATAGACTTCCAATGAGCTTTTCAAACTCGTTCTGATCAACTTCCTTGCCTTATACATCTTTAGACAACTTGTTTCCCACTAAAATTGGTGTGGCACTAGTTTCAAATTTTTCATTCCAAACTTCTTCAGAAGTACCTTAGCATACTTTTGTTGAGACAAAAAAATGTGATTTTTATTCTGTGAAATTTATAGCCCAAGAAATATTTCATTTCTCCTAGCATGAAAATATCAAATAACTTCTTCATCACCTTAGAAAATATTTCACATTTTCTTTCATCATTCCTAGCAAAGATAATTTCGTCGACATAAATAATTACGATAATAGAAAACTCTTGACACTCCTTGATGTAATAAATTATGTCAACTTTACCATTCATAAAATTCATCTTCCTCAAGAAAGTATCCAATTTAGAATATCGTGCCCTCAGATCCTGTTTTGTCACATTCAAATCCTTTTAAAACCTACACACATATCTTTCATCCTTCCCAATAAAAAATCCATAAGGTTGATCAATGTGAACTTCCTCATCAATATCACTATTCAAGAATGTGGATTTTACATCCATTTGAAATATTTTGTAACCGTGTTGTGAAACAATAGAAATAAATATTCTAATTGTTTCTAAATTTTCCACCAAAGCAAAGTTTTAATCAAAATAAATGCCTTCAATTTGTGAATACCCTTTGTAAACCAATATTTCTTTGTTTCTTATCACTTCACATTCTTCATTCAGCATGTTCCAGAAAATCAACTTTGTATCAATAATGTTCTTGTTGTCTGTCTTGGGTACAAGTTCCCAACTATCATTCTTATATATCTGATCAAGCTCTTCATTCATAGAATAAACCAATTCTAGATTCTCAAATGCAATATTTAGATCATTCAGTTCAACATTCAAATAGAGAGAATTGTGTGTAATATCATTTATTTTTATTCTTGTTTGAACCCTATGATATTGATCTCCAATAATGTTCTGATCCTACAATTGTTTCCTTATCCTAGGATGATATGGTCTAATCTCATCTTCATCACTTGATATTGTAGAGTCTGATTCCCCATATTGATTAGGATTAACACTGTCTAAAACATTATCATAATTGTTAACAAAATCTTCTCTATCCTACTCAATTTACACATCATCATATGATTGATTTAATTTCTCAACATTTTCAACAACTTTCACATATAAAGAATCAATAATTCTTCCTATTTATTTGTTGATACATATATATCCTCTTACTTATAGATCATAGCCAAGAAAAATTCCATCATCTCCTATTCACTAAAACTTTCTAAGGTTTCCTTCTTTGTTTTTTATAATTCATGGGCTCCCAAAAAAATATTAAGTGTTTCCGACTTGGTGTTTTTCCTTATAACATTTCATATGGAGTCATATATGATTTTGGCCTATAGAAACATCAGTTCTGAATTTACATAGCAGTGCTCATGGCATGACTCCAATAATAATGAGAAAGACTATGTTCAATTAACATAGTTCTACCCATTTCCACCAGACTTATATTCATTATTTCAGCAAACCAATTTTGTTAAAGTGTGTATGGTGAACTGAAATCATAAAAAATTCCATGATTATCAAAATAACTTTTAAACTATTCATTCTTATACTCACCACCATTATCAGTTCTCAACTTATTTACTCAATACTCACATTCCTTATCTTCTTTCCTCCTACAACTCTTAAACATTATCAGAGCATCTGACTTATGTCTCATGTACATAACACAAGTAATGCGATTAAAGTCATCAATGAATGTAATTAAGTACTTATCTCCATTTTTAGATTGATTTCTCATTGGTCCATAGATATCATAATGTATATGTTCCAAGGGTCCTCTTGAGCGAATTTAAACTCTCATATGCATATAGTTTGTAATCTTCCCTTTCTCACAAATAGTGCAACACCAATCTCTTCTTTTGGATAAATCTATAATATCTCATACATTGTCCTATTTTTATAACTTACACATTTTTCTATGAAACATATGTCCCAACATTTTATTCCATAACCAATTTTAATCTAACACACCCATGCAACAAGAGTTTTGTACTTCACCAACATGGAACAAATTCTATTTTGTATGTTGGCCTCTTGTAACTACATTACCATTATTTCCACTTTTCACAAAAAATCCATATTTTTTTAAGATAATTTTTTTACCCTCATCACAGAGTTGTCACACACTTAGCAGGCTATGTTTCATCCAATAAACATATAGTATTTTCCAGGATTTCATCTTTTCTTTTCTAATGATAGATGATCCAACATTTCTTTATCCTTAGAGATTCATCGTTTCCAAATGTCATTGTTCCTTATTTGAAATCATTCAAATTCTTTAACAGCTTTAATTATCCTATCATATGAGATAAACAACCATTTTCAAGGATCCATGGTCATTCTCCTTTCATACCTTTTGATGTGGTTTCAATAACAAGGGCTTTCTATTCATCATTTTATTCAACTTTTCATTGTTCTTCTTTCAATCACCATTCCAAGTCGATGTGTTCTGTCCATACAACAGGGCACTCTTTCTTTTTAGACCTAGTAGATCTGTCTTAATTGGACATTAAAATATCTAAATTCTGAGAATTTAAAAAAAAAATTGTTCCAATAACACAATCAGGCAACCCTTAGCATGATGTCTAGGTCGATCTCATATTTCACATTTAGTTTCCAGTGGTTGGAAGTTATTCTAAACTTTCACACCAACTTTCTCAGATGTCTTTGGGACTTTCTTTTGATGTTTTACTTTTGAAAATATTGACCCCCCTCTATCATTGTCTTTCAAATCCTGTGGAACAGTAGTAAATTTGTTGCTTAAACCAACACATATTTGACATGTGGACATATCTACCACAATACAATTAGTATCCATAAAATGAATATTTCCCTCTGAAACTTCTATAATAACTGGAGTTGTGAACATTCTTCTCAGCAATATTCTTTCCAGAACTCTTCTAACCATTGACCATTATATTTTCAATAGTATATTTCTTCTTCAGCTCAGATTTCTCTTCAGACATACCAGAACCAGAAGTAGTAGAAATCTTTCAGGGCTTGGTATTTTTAGTTGCTTCTGATTTTTCAATATTTCTAACTTTGAACACATATGTAGCCTTTCCATCATTGTTCATATCAAAACCAGTTCCATCTTTATTTTCAAATATTGATGGTATATTTTTTTGATCCCTATTAGGATCATTCTTATCATAATTTTCACTAACTTCTGTAATAGATTTTTTGAACCTTGTGTTTCTTTCCTCACATTATAAATTTTATTTTAGATAAGTTTCAACTCATCTCATTTTTCCTTCATCCTTACATCCAGATGATCACTACGATTCTTTTAACTCTCAAGATAATTTTTCTAGATCATCAATATCCATTTAAAATTTTTGTTTCTTATCCTAAAAACATTATTGTTCATTTGATGAAGAGTTTTCTTTTGTCAATTTCCTATTTTCCTTCTCAAGACATCTGATATTTATAAAACATTCCTTCAACTCTTATTTCAGATGTTGTTCAAGTTGATTTTCCTCTTTTTGAGTACTACTACTCTCATAATCATTATTATTCCCTGTTGTAAAAAAAGGTACTCTCTCTAGCTTTTGCAGTAGCAGAATTTTCAGATTCAGTCTCACTATCATTATGTTCTTCATTTTTTTGGGAAAAAATATTCTTCTTTTTTATTTTAAGAACTTTTTATCCTTACCCCTCCCATAATATTTATCTTTATCACCTTTTTTCTTCCATGACCTTCTGTATCTTCTGCCTTCTTCATCAATGTCTTCATTTTTCCCTTCTTGAGGGAAATTAGCCGCAAAGTAGCCAAAAAATCCACATTCAAAACATTTCAAAGGGAGTTTCCCTTTGTATTTACTTGTTACTCTTTTTACATTTTTATAAAATAAAGATAAAATTTCATCAAAATTTTGACATACCTCATTTTCAGAGTTGGATTCACCAGATTAATCTTTAATAAGAATTTTCTTCGACTTATCTTTATTTCCAGCTTTGAAAGACATTTCTCTATCATCTTTTTCTTTGATCTTCGCAGACTTCTCCATTCTCATTTCATAAGTGATGAGAGTGCTATGAAAATAATCCAAAGATAATGTTTCAGTGTCTCTATCTTCTAGGGATGAAACTTTAGCATCAAATTTTTTGGGAAGCATTCTCAACATATTTTCAAAAACTATAGAATCCTACAACTTTTCACCAAGACATCTTATTGTACTCACAATGTCATTTATCTTGGTAAAGAAGTCCCCAACTGATTCATGCTCACCCATCTTTAAGTCTTTATACTTAAGCCTCCATATATTATTTTTTTCCTTTTTCACTTTTTTATTTCCTTCATTGATGTTTTTCAGTTTTTTCGATATTCCTTCATCTTGGGAGACACCTTTAACTCTTAAAAACTCACTCTAAGAAAGTGATGAGAGTAATGAATTTTTAGCTCTTCGATCATTCTCAAGATTCTTCTTATCGGTAGGAGTAAGAGGAACCTTGTCATCAATAGCATAAAATACATTTGTTTTAGTTGCAATAACTTCATATCCAAGAGACATAAGATAAGGCATCATT
The DNA here is from genome assembly GCA_963277665.1 of Viscum album. Taxonomy (NCBI): domain Eukaryota; kingdom Viridiplantae; phylum Streptophyta; class Magnoliopsida; order Santalales; family Viscaceae; genus Viscum; species Viscum album. The sequence goes on along the minus strand of OY728129.1, from coordinate 877,748,450 downwards.
ATATCTTTCTAGAGATGTTAATTATTCCTATAAAATATTGAAATACCCTTACTATTTATGAAATTTAGATTCTCCATCAAAATATCTCTTCAAAACTTCATAAAAGAACAAATGAAGGGAACCTATCGCTCTAATACAAGTTAAAGTTACCCAATCAGGATCCAAGAATCGTTGAGAGGTGGAGGGGGTGAATCGGGGGTTTATTTTTCTTTTATGTTTCCTTGCTTTTTGAAACAACCTTTGCCTCCTATTAAAGATTTATTTTCCTACTGAACACACAAAACCACATGAACACAAGACTTACAAGGTTCACTACTCAATAATAGTAGTTATGTCCTAGTATGGTACAGAAGTAATCTAGTACCAAAAAATCCACTAGAAAACAATCATTTTATGTATAATACAATGAGTAGGATATACCCTTACACTTGTGTAGTATTTAGAAGACAATACTCAAGTGTGTGTGTGTACCCTCTTAGCACAAATAGGGAAATATAATGTTTCAGTGCTTCTTTACAGTTCAACAATTTTATTCTATGAAGTACAACTCTTCACATTCCTACCCAATAGTTGGTAAGAACCCCCATATTCACAACTGAATACGTGTGAAGACCCCAAATTTTTCCACACAACCTTTAGGGTATCTTGCATTCAATTAAAATTCCTTGCACATAAAAATTCATTTTGTCACGGAAAACCTATTTCATGCAACTTCCTTTTTCGTGCAACTTTTCACTTTTTCGCACAAATTCCCTTTCCTATACAAACCAAATTCTTTTCAAACAACTCACTTAGCTTGTAATTTTATGTGCTTTAGTGATCTATATTTCTCTAAGTGTCAAGCCTTAACAAATGATAAGGGGTCACCTCATATTTATAGGCATTTTGACCCTGTGTGAAAAACACTAATCTATGCGTAAAACCCTCTTCATGCATGTAAAAACTCTTTCACATAACATCATATTTCATGGAATTTCTTGAGTTTTTATTATGATTTATTCCTTTTATATTTTTCTCCAATATAATCTCAAAATGCCCCTTGTGCACAAAATGTTAAACAATTTTCCATATTGCATGCAAAACCAATATTTCGCACAATGCAGTTTGCCCAATTTTTCGCACACTTGATGCCTTTTCCAAATTTAGATGTTGTAATCCTAAAACATCAACAGTGTGAAACTATTAAAACCCCATTGAATTTATCATGCAACTTTTTCTACCAAAAACATGTGTCTTCATCTTCTGATTTTCAGGCCTAAAAATTTGGCAAACACTAGAGAACAGCACCACCTTCAATATATGCTTCAGCCATAACCTTCATTCTTCTTTTTTGTGATTTGAATTCTTCAAAAACTCTTCTTATTTCATCACAAAATCCACTATCATGAATATATCCTTTGATAGATCATCTTTAGCATCATTATAGTTTCAATGAAAAGTACAATAAATTCCATTTCTTCCACTATCATCTTTCCTTCCAATCAAAACTATATATGACTGGAAGAACCTTTAATCCCCCTTTCCTTCATAAGTCTTGAATCATAAGTTCTCCTAAGTTATGATATTTTTTAAATAAAAATCATAAAATCAACATCTGATTATTCAAGTACTTTACAAAGTGAATTTATTTATCTTTCTTAACAACAAAAGACTACACTCTACAGAAGAAATTTCTTCTTAATTCCTTATTCATCCAACTTGGTCCCAACACCTATGACTCAGCTAACAATATGGGGCTTCATTGATGTTATAGATAATATATGAGGGATGGGGAATAATTCTCATCACTTTCTCCTAGTGAGATGAATCCTTCTTATGACTCAGTCGAAGAAGTGGTGATCCTTCAAAACTCGGGAGATAGGATGATGTCATTTCCATATATGATTTTACCTTTGTATAGAAAATAAATGTTTTTTCCTATGGTGTGGGGATTTAATTTTCATGAATGATATCATGAAATCATTGAATATTCCACTGAATTTGGACACATATGCTTGACTTAATTGATGGGAAATGTGTACAATTTGAAGAGCTATTTGAAGGGGTTGGAAAGGATATTTTCAAGATAATTTATAGTAGTGACACAAATGACACCAAAAACCATGGATTGTTTCCCCTCACTTTAATATAATCTCACATTGAAATAATGAGACTCATATTATTCGAATGGGTCCTAATTGGCATGCAACATCCTGAGTTGTCTATTAATGATCTATTTTATGCATTGATGGTGTGATGAGGAGATTTTCATTTCTTGATGCAACCATTTAATTCCTATATAATAAAATAAGGTTGTATCAAATCAATAAAACCAAAAAAAATAGATATGATGTCTCAAAACTGATCCTTGAGCAAGATTTTTCATCGTTTCCTTTTCTCTCGTTTTTCATATCCTTATAGTGTTAGAGAGAAACATTACTGGTCAATATCATTGTATTACAACCGAAAAAGTGTTTGTACTAGAATGAGATCAACCCACAAAACATTTTCAACAAAATCCTACCGAACATCGATACCATTTATCCTACCATACATATACAAGGGTCTGATGTGTCCCTAAATAACATCATATTTATCTTTATCCATAAACGATATAAATGTGTAAAATTGAACAATATAAATCTTTGATTGATAGACTTGTTAAGAAAAAACTCATATTCAGACTCTTGAGGGAAATAAAAATCCACTATGAGTTCTTCCCTGATCCATGTTGATAAACATAGGGCATTTAGGATCAAAAACTTGGCTGACACCATGGTTAATCGCTTCAATATTTCATACTAATAGCCTAACAACCTTCCCTTCCCAACATGTGGGTTCTCTTTTATAGGAACTTAAGTGGTTTTAGTGCGGGAAAAAGATGGATCATCCATCAAAATAGGTGATTAAGGAACTATTTTTCTTGTTGGGTTGGATCAAATAGGCCTACCTACACTTAAAGGGTGATTAGACACATGTTCCTCATATAATTAATATTATTGGATGATTGGGTTAGGGAATATTTGTTAATAGGTTGAGTGATTTCACAGTTCCTATTGGACTTTTTGAATGGATGATCCATGAGTTTCTACAACACTGAAAAAATGAGTTTGGATGTGGCCATAATTATGGATTCTTCCATGGCTAAGGCTTCCCATGTTCCCTCAGCTACTGCAACCTCTTCATTTGTTTCTCCAATCAGGTGTTGAGATCTTAGAATCATATCCATATTAATAATCATATAATGATATCCATTAAATTAATGTCATTAATAGAACCAAATTTTATCTTATCCGAAGAGGATTATGTCTGAATGATCATTTTTTGTGTTACTATTTAGTGGGGGCGGTGCTTATTGTTTCAAGACCATGGGCATAATGTCTAAGAGAGTCCAATAATTTTTTTCCATGGTATAGGTTCATCTTAAATTGTTTTCTCCCCAAACTTATGACCATATCATTTCTTGAGAGACTCACTTCTATAGAACTATGATGCTGATGGGCATAGTTGTGTCATTATGAAAGTAGTCGAGGGGAAGATTTGGTTGTCTCAACAATGCTCTAAGGATGGACTAAGTTCAATTGATTTTATTTTGATTCATCAAACAATATAATTTCTATGTGCCTTTTCTATCCACTTCATTTCATTCACCTCATTAATTAGATGTTGTTATAGAAATGTATGCAACTTGTGATGGTGGTTTCACCAACTTCACATGTCCATAGTCTACCATTTTTTGTGTGATTACATTGAAAATAAAGCATTACCAATGTTGTTCCCTAGTGTTTGATGAAATGGTCAATAATATGGATGGTATTTAAGAACCTATTGGCCTGGAATCCTAGGTACAAGAAAATGGAGTAAGTCATTGTCCATAGTTTCTATAAAGTAGACATATAATTGATCAGTTTGAAATGAGTTAGCATTATTCCTTCACTCATGAAAGTTATTTATTCTAGGTTCCCACCACTCATCCAAATGATTTAACTATTTATATTGATTTACAGGGGTTCCAAAAGATATTCTATAGTTTATGGAGCTAGAACTGGTTTAGAGGTGGGATTAAGTGTGATGGAAATAGAATCTTACTTTAATTTTTTTTACCATAACTTATGGAATCATTTGGAACTTGATATCTGTACTATGCATACAATAATCCATTTGTTGAGAAATTGTGGCAAGATCACAAGACCCACCCATATATCTTACCAGGATGAGAAATGTTTACAAATCTTTATAGATATTCTATGTATATATAGAAATCAAATCTTCTTGTGGAAGATGTAGTGTCAATGATTAGGTTAGTCCCTTACATTTAGCAATGAAATATGAGACACTCTCAATCCCCCTCTGTTTTTAGTTGGAGGAGTCATGGATCATTGTCTTTTTTATCCTTGAGATGAGTTAGAAAATCAACATCAACCATAGGTCTACCCATCCTATGATTTACTGAGCTAGAAATAATGTTTACCACATTTAATTCATGCCTTTTATGTTTTTCATGAATAATATAAGTTTCACTTCTTATTACTTCACAGGGGTTCTAGTTAACGGATCATAATGGGGAACATTGTGTGTGGGATTTTTTTGGGTCTTGTGATCCATTTCATATGAGAAATGTAGGACTCCTTAAATTTGGTGGGGTGGGATGTTATTATCCTATTTAGGGTAAGGGTTATATTCTAGAAGTTATGGTGTGCACTCATCCTCCACAATGTTCAATCGAGCTACCAAGTATTCAATGGTGTCTATAATACCTTGATGTATATTTGGTTAGACATGATCATGAACATGAACAATAATTGGAGGGGACTGACATGATGTCCTTGCCAATATCTATGCATGAAATCCACTAGGGGTAATAATTTGAGTGTTTTTCTAAACCAGTTTTGTTTTCCCTAATGGAGGGAATTCTTAATATCCTTCCCTGACCTGGTCGAGGTAAAATGATGACACGGACAGAGGATTGAGCGGATGGTGTGGTATCCTTCAATAGTTGGAGTGAACCCTAATTGTTTGGGTACACTAGTTAAAAGTGAATTTCGAGGATCTTCCCATGGAATATATTCAATAGGAAGGATTATTTGGATCATTTAAACATTGATACTTATCAATACTTTCAAAAATTTCCCCTACGGAGTGAATCATTCTTTGTGTGGGAGGGACTCAACCACTTCTAGAGGTGGGTTGTATGTAAATTTTTCCTTACCCTTCTATTATGGGATGGATCTATGAGAAAGAAGTGATGGTGTTGTTAGGGGGATACCCATATTTAGAGCCATTCATGTGTTCTAAGTAGGAACACCTCCATCTTTTTCCTCAGTGTAGATCATATTCTAGGTGTAACTAAACTCTCTTTACTCCTCTGTGTTTTTATTTTCTTCAATTCTAATATGATGATTGACACCCATGAATTTCACCAATTAATAATGAATTGTAGGTGCTATATTGATCATAAAATAATCATAGGATCATTTTTTACCCTTACTGGACCTCTTCCATCATTTATGGGATCCTAATTGAGCTTTTTGGAGAAGAGTGACTCAGAGAGAGCCACCGCACAACCTTATAATACTTGTCCCTCCTGATGGAAGTAGGTTATGTGGTTGGTTGAATTTTGAGATCATATCTATTCTTTTCCAATCACCCCAATATGTAAAATACCGGTTTATGTTGGCAATGTGGTTGGGTTAAAAAATATCCCAACCACATGGGATGATGTTGCTCATATTCTTCCTTTTGTATGCCTCATACCGAATTTTCAGATTTGAACGGGAATTTTGTGCTAAAAATCACCCTATCCATATGGGAAATGGTAGATCCCATTGTATGGAATCTATGACTACTAATACTTTTCTTTTGATCTCTCACATACTTTTTCAAGTGAGAGTAGATTACAAGGATCTAAACTCAAACCTCTTTCTTCAGAGCACATGAGCAGTGCTTGTGGATTGTCTTCCCTTAAGTGATAATCATACTAAATAATCTCAAAATCTCAATTTAGATGTTTTTTATGGTCTACTATCATCAAGATTAATTCATTTGAGAATTATTTAGGAACGATTCATTCTAATTGTTCCATATTCACTAAGAAAATTTCATATCTTATAGCTTCTATAGAGTGATGAAATTATAGGATTCTACCTCTGGTGTATTTTTCTAACTGCGGTATAAGTAAAAATGGAAAGCTTCATGTTCAACCCATCCTAATATATGAAAATTGGGTGGGGAAATGATAATAAGTATATGTAATTCAATCAATTCATTGATTCAATCCAATTAAAGATCATTATGTCACTTCTCTTATTATGTGCTCCATACAAATGGATGGGCTCCCAAGTAGATTTGTTGTTGAATCTCTCAAAATATTTTAATGTTATCAGCATAACCATCATATGTAAAAAATTATCCTTTAGGTTGTAGAGAGTTTTCCATAGATTAATTCAGATTCTATGAACACAAACATATTTCTATTCCTCTATAATTTCATACTCCGAATTTTTTTAGGGACAAAACACGATGGGATACAATCCCAATCCAGTTTCCTTATCATGTTTTTTTGTCCCTATTTCAAAGATACCAGCATATAGGTAGCCCAACATGGGCAGTTATGAACAATTTTTGTCTCATGTGGTAGGGATTATAGGAGTCTCATTGGCATATAAATGATCCATATGTGGTTTGGAGGATGACAATTTCCTCAAACCATCTTCCAATTGAGAAGGAATGTGACTTTTTAAGGACAAGTCATTATGAATGAATGGACCCATTTTACCCAGGGCCATAGAATCTAAGGTTGTTCTCTTAATTTATCAAGTAATGGGAGTACATTCTTGTTTAATGGACTTCTGTCTATGTGGAGGGATTTCGTGTCACTCATTAAGATATGAACTATCATGATAAATTCAATTTTACCCATGAAGAAATGTTTCATAGTAATCATTTTATGGAGGACCTCTAGAACTATGGGTAGTCATGTTTGGGGTAGAACCTTTTTTACTACTAATTCTAATTCCTTAATTTTATAATAGATCAGTAGGATCATTAGACACCATTGAGAGATTCTTGATGACCTCAATATATTTATCATGTATCAGAGAAGGGTCATTAGTCTGCTCTAGAATTTTAAACTACCCTAGGTGAGATTTCTATTTTAATTATCATTCCTGGGAATATGTAACTATGTGTTCTGAATTGATGTTCCCAAGTACATGAATTCATTCTAATAACACCTATGTTAATGTCATATAATTTTGACATGCTTATTGAATTCGATCAGTGATGTACTCCTTCCCTGTAGTGGCCCATGAAATGGGCCGATAATCTTTATTTTAAATGTGGATTGGTGTTCGATCAACCTATCCATTTATCATGGAATATTATTGATGAATCTCTTCAATTTGAACATGAATATGTGTCTACTCTAGAGTGACATTCTTGTTGTATGAATCAGTCTACCCACATGAGTAGCTGGGCTCATGGACCTAAATCCTATCTATTTATATTGACAACACTACATTTTTGAAAAGATTACTTGATGTGGTCATAAATTGATTTATACACTTCCATCTTTTCTAGTATATTCTAAACAACATCTTTATCAGGTATAGAGATATACACCTATTTTGGTACTGAGTTTGTATATGATTCTTCCCTAGTTCATATCAAAGGTATGTCGACTAGTTCTTCAATTTTCCACCAATTTTGACCATAATTATTGATATGAATGAGAGGGGTTTTTAATATACTCATGGTTTTACAATATATTTGACAATTTGGATTAAAATTACAAAGAATTTATTTTATTCTTGTCTTTTATCCACCATATTTGTCCAGTAGGATTTATATGTGCGATCATGTATTTTCATCGACAAAAGATTTTATGCCTTATTTAAATGATGGTATTCATATGCGCCATCATGGATTTGAATTTATTCATGGTTTTCCACCATATTTGAGGTGCGTCTTCATATTCAAGAGTGAGTGTTTTAATCTTCCTTTGGTTTTCCTCCATATTTGATTGATGAGATTCATATATGCAAGTAGGGATTTCCATATTCAAATTTTCAACCGTATTTGACTAACAGGATTTATATGCGTGAGTATAGATTTGTATCTACTCATGGTTTACTGTAGTATTTAGATAAAAGGCTTGATATATGCATGCATAGATTTTCATCTTCTCATTTTCCACTTTATTTGACTGAAAAACTTCTTCAACTGTAATAATAATGAAATAATTTTCCATATTATTCGACTATCACCCTCTATGGGATACCCTAGTATAGATCTCATGGGTAGGGGGGCCATGGGGTGGTTTATTATTCATGTAGAAGATACAGGTCCATGCGGAGTTGGTGACGATGATTGGAAGAATGAGACCTTGGACGAGACCCCTATGTCACCTAGATAAAGTCATTGGTGACTACATCATTAGTCTCTCTATGGTAAGGGAGGAACTATTTATCAAGTTCATAAGATAGGATCCCAATATGGATAGAGATAGATATTAGTTATTTTTGGTTCGGGATCGCTGACTATCATTGAGATGACGGCTGGTGGGGCTTAATAATCTAGTGGGTGTATTAAGTTTTCTCCAGGGTTTAGAGAATACTGTTTAGGTGGTACTCCCAGACCAATGCATTTGAAACTCGACATTGAAGATGATGGTTGTGATATTTCATCCTTTATTTGGTTGACGAGTTAGAATATGTAGTAGATTATGTGTATATATATGTAAACTAGTGAAACAATGTTTAGACAGAAGAGAGTTTTGATGAAAATTGTCTGAAATACATGTGACAAAAAACAAGCAAGAAAACCACATAAAAGTAGAATCTCATCAATATAGAACATTCAAAATTGATTTTTTTATGTGGAAATATTTTATTTTAGTTGATAAATGGTCTTGATATGTGGGTTGTATATCCAAATTAGGTGAGTAATCACATCTATTTCACTATTTCTTTCCAACCAAAGAATCATGGAATTTTATCTAGAATGGCTGATTTGGGGTGGATATTGAGAAATAATTCACTTATGGACAACAATTTCCATCTACTAGATTCAAAATGGTTTTTTATGGAGTCTTAAACACCCAACGGATCTTGAATCCATGGTGACACGTTCATATTCATTCCAAAGGAAGGTTATAGATGGGGAACTTGTCCAATGATACATAAGAACTCGCATTGGTTGAGAGGATGGGAGGGATGGCTCATCACATTTTTTGTGGGAGTTATTTCCTATTCCAGGACTCTCTTAAAAATTTCATTTAAGACATGTCATAAAATCTTTTTTCACTCCAATGTTTGAAGTGGTTTTCCCTTGAATTGACAATCATTTATTAACTTGCATGAATTTTGAATAATCACTATGTATATGTGGTTATCCATCAATGGAGGGATATATATGTATCTAGGGATCTCCAACAATTATTATCATAGACCAAGGATACATTTCCTAATTATTATTATGATGATTCTCATCAAACATGCATTGGTTCACTCTAGATTTTATTGTCATCTATGGAAACAAGAGCTCTTTTAATGTCATGATCTGACCCATAAGATAGGATTCCTACGTGTCCTTGTGAAAGGAATCAGAACCTACGAAGTGAATTCCCACTTAAAGAGACACATCATACCTTTGAATGCTATGTGACAAGGAACATACTATGCTATTTAATGTCATGTGGAAAGGATGAATTATATAAAGGGCTCTAGTCTATATCTAGTGTGAGAGTTATACTGAAGTAGAAAAAGGGTCCTGGAAGCGATATGGTCTCCCAGGTGAGGGGTATCATCTAACTCAAAAGATGGACTAATAATGATAGTGATAAATATGGATCTATAATAGTTATATCCATTCTGGTTTGATATGACCATACTGGAGGTGTATCCTTTTGACCATTAAGGTGAATATGGGTGTTGGGTTTGGACTTCTGGGAGGCTTCCTACATATCCTGATTAATAAGGAATCAAAATCAATGTAGTTAAAAATGAATTGGTGTATTAAAACTAAGGATGAGGCCCCAATAATAGCTTCATCCAGAATATATCCCTCTTAAGGTTTATCTCATTATAAATATAGCCCTTTGCTTCAGTGATAACATAGTTGGGATTATATCGGATAAAATGCCTTTATTTTGGGAATAGTGAATAAAGTACCTACTCAATGTGAATTGGAGGTTTGTTTGGGGATTAAACTTGAGATGATTCCAATTTTAATGTGTATGGTTGGGGATTATAAAAATTATGTGGCCCATATTCTAAGTATAATGTGAATTTCATGATTTCTTCTCACCTTTTATCCCACAAGATTCATGCTTGATGTGACAAAAAAGAGGAAGCGAAAGATCTAGAAATGACATAATCTCTCTTGTCAACTTGTGGATGAGGTGTGGGACCAAAATAAGAGGGAATGAGATAGGGATCTGATACCCATATCCAATATTATTTTCATGTACTATGACTAAATGGAGATATTGAGCATTGAGGTGCACATCTTCTCTCTGGTTTTGGTGTCCATGATAGTCACATCGACTAATAGATACTACCTGATAGGAAATAAAAGAAATACTGAAAACTCTTAAAAGAAATGATAATTGATTAGGTCAGAATGAATTCCCTTCTACTAGTTCTTGATAGGTGGGTACAACATTAACCCTCAAAGGGAAAAACAATTTTGATCCTCTCCCTTCCCACATAGAACAAAGAGATCCATATGAGTACCTCTAATGATGGGAAACTCATTAACCTGTGAATGTATCCTTGAGATAAATCATAGGATCCCCCTTGTTATGTAGGTTACCAATGGGAGCCCTTATATTAGGGGTATTTATGTTTTAGAGGACATATTATTGTTTCCAATGATTTCATTAGAGAAATCAGGTAGATTTGGGGGAGGCTTCGGCCTGAGAGCACATGAAATATTCGGGGAGGGCCAAAGAGGGTCCAAATTCTATAATGGAAGGATACCATGAGAGTGGAAGTAAGGAACACCCTTGGAGTCCCCATTATACATAGTGGTTTCCTACATGTGATGGGTATCCGTTCACATAGCGCTTCGCTACGCGGTTGTGGGTGTGGGTGTCGTCAGTGTAGCGCTTTGCTACACGGGTCCAAGAACCATCAGGGTAGAAATTTTCTACACTATCCTACATCCCTCCCATGTAGAATCTTTCTATATAGTACATGGATCACTTTGTATAGTTTTTTACTATGCGGTGTGATGAAACGCAAATAGGCCACCCACTTATGCTTTATATAATGGTATCCATGAAGGGTTTTGGGTCTACTGAGGCCTAAGTGAATCCCTTCTCTGCCTTAATGTAATGTTTTATATTTTACTGCATAAATTTGATGGCTATATCTCATAATTACTTTTTTAATCTGTTTTCATCTATCTTTTTCCCCCCTTTTACCAAGCTCCTCCATGGTGCTTTTTTTGAGGATCATAGAGTCTTACTATCAGGAGGGACAATCATCTGTAGTGGGTCATAGGGATCTTGTACAGGGGAAATCCAAATCATTATACATTCCATTTAATGAGACTTATAATAAACTAGGTGGAAAACCAAGATACTACCTCCTTATTCATCTATGTTGATCTAGTTTTAAAAACACACCATCTTCTTTATAGTGATCTTCCTCCAAGATCTTACAAAATCTAGATTTCCCATTTACACCTTCATGATCATTAATGGATTCTTGGAATAAGACTATTGGTATTTGAATCCTGTATACTAGATTTCTTATCCTTAGGTTCATATCAATATTTGAATACGCAAGAATATATCCTTCAAGGACTATTGATTTCATCTCATATTATTTATTTCATTCATTTAAGTATCACATTCTCTCAAAATAATATCTTTATATACACACACATGTATATTGTTCTCATCGCTAGAAAATATAATTTATATTCACAATAATAATTTCATTAAGATTAAATTTATTATAATAATATTAATTATTTAATGATTATGTATACACTCGGAACACTAATAATAGGTATCTATTACTACTTAAATTAAATAAAATAATCATAAATAATATCCTCATTTATTATGGAATTTATATGATGTATAATATATCATATAATTAATAAATTAATTATAAATATCATTTATGTTTAATATTTTCTAATTACTCATCATAAAATTATATATGAATCAAAAAATCTGAATAATGATATTACATAATTGATTTATCAACTTAATTATAACATCACGTTTAAATACCCAAAATGATTAGGTACTCTTCTTCATCTTCTTCACATGGTTAATAAATCATTACAATCATGGATGCAATTCATGAAAATGTATCCATATTTAGGAACATGATATGATTATTTTTCTTTATTTATGGTGAATGGATATGTCTCATGACTACATATATACCTACATCAAACAAGTTCTTTAGTGTGGGAATGGTAAACACACATGACATCTTCATTTTCATCATCAATGATTGACAAACTTGTCATATCATTATTTCATTTACATAATATTTCTATGAAGATATATTGTCACAAATTGGATGTTGTATTTCTTATCCTCATATTTGAAATAAACTAATAGAAGTATCATTTAGAATTATGCTTCATAATATCATGTTTCATCACTTCCTGTCGGATAATCTTGTTCTTATTCATCTAGGATGACATACATGAAAATGAGCCATCATACATGATGTAACACCCCATTATTCTATGGTACATTTCTCTTTGAATAATACAGTATCTTTCATTGTACGCAGCTTCGAGTTCTAGCACATCCCGACCAATCAAACTAGCCGTTTAAATAATAGTTATGAATAGTAATATACACTTTATGAAATTTTATAAATTTTATTTTTTAAAATGGAATTCATTTTTTGATTCATAATATCAAAACTAGCATAGGGTGAATTTTTGGTATTTTTTTGAAAACTTTCAATTTTTTATGAATTGTATAAAACACTGCGTTATTGTTTAAAATCGACTTTTTATTTAAATAATTATTTTAAATTTAAATTTATTTTAAAGTCAGAATAGATACATAATACCTATATTAGTTCAATTTAATTTATCGGAGTCATTTTATAATAATATTAGATGTATAAAATTGTATTGAACTTTTTTTACATCTTTTACCCATGTTATAGACACATTTTGAAAATCTACATAAAATGTAATTTTTCCGCTTCTGTGAATTGAATTTCAAAAATATGAGGGAAACGGTTGAAATCAGTAATTAAAATTTGGTTCAATAGGATGAATATAATTTTTGGTGAATAGTTACTGTTTAATTTTATTTACCATAGTTAAAAGTAAATAGGGTAATTAAAGGTAGAAATAAAACTATAATAATATAAAATTGCCCCAAAACATGTCCTAATTCTATGGGAAATAATTTTTTCGACCAACATCAACCATAAGACAAAAATAATATCTCTTTTGGTCTATTTGGGTTAGATTAGGACGTTTATTATATTTTATTCAAAGAAGAGTAAAAAGTGTTAAAATCAATGTTTAATAACTAAACCATTTTTAAAATAGGGTTACACATAAGATAAATTAGACTATAAATATTCATTATGAATATAAAAATATTTCCTACATCTTTTTATTTTATTTATAATTTTTATACATTTAATAATTAAATTTATTTTTGACATAATGATGATGCAGTAATTACCTTATTAATGAAAGATTAACATAATTGATGTTATAAATATTAAAATATATATAAATAGAATCTTTTGATTCCATCCATTAATTTTATGCTTGAATATGACATGTTAGGGTTTATTAAATTTAATTTTTATGAAGTAATCAAGTTTTTATGACTTTCACAAAAACCAAATACAAAAATAATGTCAAAATTGACATAAATGGTTTTTTAAAACAAATATTATATTATTAAATGATATAATTGTCCTAAAAATCTAAGATTCAGCAAAAGGACTTAAATAATGTTACATACTTCATTAATGAACCACTTTATGTTTTCTTGGAATTTCATAGTAAGTTTACTAACCATGTAATATAAAAATACAAGAAGACATGGTAAATGTTAAACTATTTTAACAAAGAGTTAAATCTAAATGAAAAGGTTAATATGGTGAACTAAACTAATATAAAACCTATTGGTTGAGAGGATTAAGACTCATCCCCACCTTATCCTTGAAATAAATCTATTTGTATCTATTAAAAATAGAAAATTATTTTATAATAAATTAATATTTCAAGCTCTTCCTAAAGTGCCACTCACCTCTCTTATAAAATGGTACTTACCTTTCTCTTAAATTCACACCTCCAAAGCCATTTTTCTCGGCCAACCAATTCTCAAATATCCTACCAACTACCTTAACTTCAACTTAGAGTCCTTAATTTTATCATAAAGCCAACCTTTGGAATCTTTTTACTCAAATAAAAAGGAAGAACCCGAAGAAGAGGTAATTATTTCATCGCCTCTTTCAATGTTCATTTCTTCTTCCACTTCCTCTTTCCTTGTTGTTTCCATAAAAAAATAATAACTCAAGTACCTTCTACATACTATGATTTTAATATAAATATGGTTCAACCATATTCATTTTTCTATCCATCCTCTGAATGGAAAAGTAACCATACGTGCGTACGTATGGCTTACCGTCTCCACGTCGTGGTGTAGATTGTTATTAAACACTTAATTATTTGGATGGGTATAATAATGAGTATAATTGATGTAAATAATAAAAATAACATGTTAATTATTATGTATAGATAATATAAAATCCAACTATATATGATTTCACCATCAATAGAATGATATTGTCGCTCATGCGTATGTACAGCTTACCGTCTCCATGACGTTATGCGATTTCATTCCCCATCATAACCATTCAAGAATAAGTTGGATTTTATGATTAAAAATAAAGGTTAAGAACATAATATAATTATGTATATGAATTAAATACATCATATCTATAACAAACATTACTTACGTTACAAAACATATAAATAAAAACAAATCAGTTAACACCCAAAACAATGATACTACTAAAATATTATTAACAAATCAATATTATAGGATCATATATAATATCATATTTATGTATTTGGTTCTAGTATAATTTAATAAAAATGATTTATCCAATATACATGAGGTTCACGTACCCTCGACTAAGGAAAACTACAAGTTAAGGGTTAATTTTACAATCACTTTATTATCTGAAGTTGTTTATACGTAAGTATCTACTGGGACCTCTTTATCATCCACATCTGTGTTTTTAAAAAATGTATTTCAAACAATTTTGACTATTTATTAGACTATGGGTTGAATTCATTTATACCCTTGTTTTAAATTTTATAATTTTTTTTGAAAAGAATCTTTCCGTCGTTTTCCAAACAAGGTACATTATGACCTTTTCGACAAATTAAGGAAAAAATGTTTTTTAAACTTATACAGCGAGTGCATCCATTTTCCACCATTATAACACCTTTTAATCTTCCATTAAAATATTATAATAATATTTTCAAAATATATTTTTTCATTAATTTTAAATTATTTCAAAGTATAAAGATATATTCCACTCAAATAGTTTTTGTATTGATTTCATCTATGTCAACATCCTTTGTTGGATTCTCTTTTGTTTGAAGTTGATTTATTATGATATAATCTTCGATAATTTTTTTTTTTTGATATGTTTGACTACAGATGTTATAATTTTATACCATTCATGGTTTGTGGTAAAATTATTAACATTTAATATGATAGTTTTAATACTAATGTTTATGTTATGCTTCAACATTTTCATATGAGGACTGCACTGGATGTAGTAAGTGATGGGTAGGGCCCACTATAGCCCATAGATGCATCAGTAGGTCTCATGAGACAAAATAGTTTCTTGAAACAAGGCCTTGATGAAATCTATATTTAGGGTCTTGGTACGAGGCCTTGACTTTTTGGTTATGATGTTCGGCATTATGAATTTCGGTATTATAAATTAGCTATTGATATTACATGTGATTTTTCAACTAGTAGAATATCCATATGAATAAGTAAATGGAATTATTTGATTTATATTTTCCATATTATGCTGAATTTTAGGTTTAAAAGGCTATTGTTTTAGTCTTATACATTGGATTAAATGTTTATGCTTATTTATGATAATTTCTGGTATATTTTTATCCTTACTAAGCATCTAATCTCACCCCTTTCTTATGTTTTATTTTTTCTAGGAAACAAAGTAGTATATTATGATTGACCTACAAGGATAGGTTAAGGGATATGAGTTTGTTCAAATGAGACAAAATTTTGTTTTTTTATTTCATAATGTAATTTAAAACTTACGTATGTATATAGTACTTCCAAGGCTACTAAACTGGTTAGTATTTTAGGACTTGATATCTTGTGATAATTCTAATGTTATGTAATAATGCACCAAATCTGGGTAACTAGGGTTGGGGAATTATATTTGTTATCAGAGGAAGTTTAGTACAAACCTTAGAAAGTATATTCAGAAAAACTCTGATTAGAGAACATTACCCTAAGATAGATATTGAGGATTAGTATATAAGAACATACAAATTTTTTAATAATGTAGTACTATGTGGGTTTTCCAAGAAATAAATCCTTGTCTGTATACTATATGTGGACGTGGTTCTGAAATAGATGTACCTAGGAGTGAAAACTCCAATAAGGAGTTTTGGTCTTGACCTGGGGTATCCTTGCACATGAAAACGAGCCTTATTGTGCACCTGGTTTGACACTCTTGGGGGATATGCTTAAGATAATTCACATTTTATTTACAAACCATTATGAAGGATTTATGAGTAAATATGTCCCTAAAGAATTTTTTTATGATTATGTATTATATAAATAAATTGTTCAATTTATGTGAATTATTTTAGATGTTTGGAATTATGAATTATGATTTATAAACTAACCTAGTGTGTGCCATTGTTTATAAATGGAAAATAGTGGAAGGAATATAAACCTTATAAATGCATGTAATTTATGTAGGTATTTCCCTCCTACTCAAGATAATTATAGTGGAGTTGGTGATACAACTGGTGTTGAACAACTTATAACCATACTAGGAAAACTCACTCAGGTTATGAATAATAACCTTACCCATATGGAACACCCTAATCCACAACGTGGGGGATCAATGCTACACCGCTTCATGAGGAAACAAACACCAACATTAAATGGGAATACAAATCCATTTTTAGATGAGAAATGGATAAGTTCCTTAGAGAAAATATTTCATGCTTGGGGAGTAGAGAAAGGGAAAAGGTTTTCATGGTAGTTTATCGCCTCACATGTGATGTAGATCACTTGTGGTCATTAATTCAAAACACAAAGGATGAAGAAGAAGTATCAAATACGAAATGGAGGGAGTGTAAAGATATTTTATTAGAAAAATACTTCCCCCATTAACATCGAGCGGATATGGAAAGTAAATTTCTGAGTCGGAGGCAAAAGGAGGATTAGAATGTCTCAAAGTATGAGAATAAATTTACAAGGTTAGCAAGGAATGTTGCAGATTATATACATAACCTAAGAAGTAAGATTTATCAATTCTCTTATGGTTTAAAACCATTTCTATATCGAACATTAGTCTCACAATCCTTCTCATCATACGAAGATATAGTCTGATGTGCTATCAATATAGAAAATTAATTCTCTAGGCCTTATGAATTTAATGTGAAGAAAGAGAAGAAGAGTTCAGCTGAACACTCTGGAAAAGTAAATAAGGGGAAGAAGGTAAAAGTTGAATTTCTATCCTGCAGTAATTGTGGGAAGAAACTTCCTAGTACATGCCTAAATGGGATGGGAGTTTGTTAAAATTATGGATAAAAAAGCCACCAAACACGTGATTGAAAGGGGAATAAAGAGGATATCATTGTTGAATTCTATAATTGTAAATAAATGGGGAATTTTTCAAATGAATGTCCTAATAGTCAAGGAAACATACCTCAGAAACGGCCAAGGGAGAAAGGCCAAGCTTATGTGATTACAATTGCTGAGTTTGAAGTTCCGAGTGATGTGGTGGCATGTACTTTAATCATTTTTTCAAAATTATACAATTATTTATTTGATTCTATATCATCTCATTCTTTTATATCTTTCTATTTTTTCAAGAAAATTAGATATTTCCTATTTGACTTATTAAGGGAGTTGGTAGTCAAAACTCTTAAGGGAAGTATCATTTCAACAATGTTTTGTCAATTAGTTAAGCTTATGGAATATAAATGTGATTTTTTTTTCTTTTCTTATTGTCATACCCATGATTTAATTTGATATAATCATCAGTATGGATTGGATTTTAGACCATGATATGAAAATTTATTATAAGAATAAGGAGGTTACAATTTTTTATAATCATAATGAATCCCTTATATTTAGAGAAGGAACGTCACTATCTGATTCTCATGTAGATACACACCCCAGTAGCTCTACTAATTTGAATTATTGGGGAGGAAGGGAGTGAAATAACTATGGGTGAGGAAATTAATGTTCAAATAGAGGATATACATATTGTGAAAGAATTTGTTTGTGTGTTTCTATAGGATTAACCTAGACATCCTAAAAATTGAGAAATTGAGTTTTAAATTGACTTTATTCATGGTTCAAGGCTCATATCAAAGACCTATTATATAATGGACATAGTGAAATTGGTGGAACTAAAGAAATAACTAGAGGGATTGAGTAATAAAGGATTTATTCTCCCGAGTGTTTCTCCAAGGGGATCCCCTATTCTTTTTGTTAAGAATAAATATAGATCTATGATGTTGTGCATTGACAAAAGATAGATCAATGTTATAACAATAAATAAGAAGTATCCCCTACCTCTCAAAGATGATTTATTTGATCAACTTCAAGGAGATCAATATTTTTAAAAGATTGACCATCGATCTGGATATCATCAATTTTGCATGAAGAAGGAAGACATTCCAAACACAACATGTAACAACAAAAGTAAGTAATTAATAATATATATTCTTATCTATGTCTATTTATGAATTATATAGTGTTTTAGAGGCTTAAAATGAGAATAAATCCAATCTTAAGCATAGAATACAATAATATTTTTAAAATATTGATTTACCGCCTTTTGATGGAGAACCATTTTTAAATAAATATTTTTACAATTTTATAATCTCTATTTGTCAAAATAAACTTATTCTTTATTATTGGGACATTTAAATTTACATTGGATAATTTTTTGGTATTTTTCTGACAATCTTTATTTTTTAATGAATAGTAAAAAATACTGCATTTTACATCAAAACTTCTTTTTCATATAATTTAATTATATGGTTAGATTATCTTTTCAATTTCTTTTAAAGTGTAAATATAATATATTTTTACCATTTAATACAATAGTGGTCATTATAATTAATTTCACTTTGTAATTGGCATAAACTAATGCCAAACTTTTCATAGATATTGTTTCAAAAAAACCCGCTATTTGTTTTGACAATGGGAATTATTTTTAAATTAATTATTGCAATTTATGTGTTTTTAATTTGGTAAAATGTATTCCATATTTGTAATAATAAGTTAAAAATTATTTAATTAATACTCTTTTGTTTTTGGACTTTGTGAATAGTAACGACGGTAATTATCGTTAATTATCTTGATTAATTAGTAATCGGGTAGTTAGGGATAATAAAATAATATCATAATAATACAAAATGACACTAACATGTGTCCTAATACTACTGGTTGTGTCATGGCCGACCATGGGATTCCTTGTACCAAACTTGGGGACCCCATGGAATCACTTTTGTGTGATAATGACTTTTTATCTTTTTATTTTTTAAAGAAAGTAAATATAACAAAGAATGTATCACCTGAGTAAAACATTTTTAATTTTGTCTACATAAATGATATCTAGGAATATAAATATTCATTGTAAATATAAAAATATTTCCAACATCATAGTATTTTTTTATAATTTTTAGACATTAAATAAATTAAATTATATATGAGACCATGATGATGCAGCGATTACCTCATTATTTAACGATTTAAATAAAATGAAAAGATAATGTAAAATATAAGACCTACGCATGTAAAAAACCTTTTTGATGGGTGGTTTTCTAACCCTAATCACCTTATCCTCTAAATACATCAATTTGGGACCTTTAAAATCCGAAACTCATTTGAAAATAAAGTAACATTTTATACCTTTCCAAGAGTGCCCCTCCTCTCCTCTTATAAAAGGCCCCAACCTCTACCTCCTTACCCACACCTCTCAAGCCTTTGTCTCAGCCAAGCTCTGCTCATTTTGTCTCTCCACATCCCTCTCCTCATCCTAGAAGCTTTACCTTAGGCAGGAAGCTCTTCAAGAAACCCTTTTGGTTCAAACCAAAGGGAGTTACCCGATTTAAAGGTAATGTCTTCACTTTTGTTCTTTTGTTTTATTTTGCTTCTCCAACCCACTAAACTCTTTTTATTCATTTCTTTTGTAACAACACCAGTATCTTAAATATACTAGGATGTTTTTATATGAATTATTCGAACTACACTTACAAAAAACTACATCTAATGGTTAAAGAACATACTGTTTTCGTGGATGGAGAATTTCTGCCTCACGAAACTATGATTGTTCAACACTCATATAACACCTTCAAAGGTGGACATTAATATGTCACAGTATTTATATATGATATATAATATTTTTATTTTGTACTTAAGATTCTTTATTTTTCATTTATGGAATACCTTTATGGTTTCCATTATGGGTAAACGCGATATCTTCATTTTATGAAGTGCGGAATACCGCCCCCTCAAAGTGATTTGATTCGTTAATACCATATGTGGTATGTATAACGGATAGATTTAATTATATTATATATGATATTATAATGGAATTATAATATACCTTTATATCATTATGATTTCACTCCATTAAGTACGAAATAGAAATGAAAGTAGCGTTCATGCGTACGTACGGCTTACCGTCTCCATGAACGGTGCATTTCATTTCTTACCTCTAAATGTTATGTAATATTATAATTACATGTATATACTGGATATATATGATATATATGGTATCTACATCATGAATATAATTTTGGATATAATGGATATTTTACCACCTGAACAACTTGTAATTATAAAGAGTTTATTTTGGACTCAAGTACCAATGATCGACAAAATGACCATTATTAACATAAATAATTACATAGTGTTCATAACATGGTAATAAGTAATATAAAAGGAATAATGAACTTGAAAAAGGTTCTTAATCAAGTATAAATTAACTCAATTTTATTATTCAGGAGGTTAAAGAATGATAGAGTCAAGTCGGATCTGAGGTATGGGACTTCGTCTCAATCTCCTTTCATTGAGGCATATTTTGTTTTATACACAACTTTTTTTATACGGTGTATAAACCCCTTTGACTTTTACGTTTATTCAAATGGAATATTTTTTATACGAAGCGTTTACTAAAAGAAAAAAGGGAATGTTTTTTTTTGTCGTACGTATGCGGCAACAACGACTTCTCCGCCGCCGTGACCATTATTTGAGTTTCGGCTTCCTCTACAAGCCATACCTTTTTTTAAATTAAAAATAAATATCATGTTTTAAATTTCTTTTATTTTGGTATTGAAAATGGTTTTCATAATGTTTTTATTATATCAATTTGTTGTATTGATATCTTGTGATTGAAATGTGGAAGTTTTATGTTTCCTTTATGCATGTTTTATGTGATATGATTATGTTATGGTTCTTGGGCATTGTTATGAAGACAGGTGGTTCCATGATAAAATAAGGGCGGGTGAGCCCGATATAGCTTCCAATGCATTGGGTAACGCGAAGGAGTTAAACATTAAGGTTTCTCCGAAGTGATTTAGGGAATATACTGTGATGGGTATTCCAAACGTAACCAAGAGGGTTACTCCCTACGTAAGAATTTTATGAATGCCTCAAGTTACCTTTATGTATTATGATTTCTATGATTTATTCATGATTTGATGAGTTATGTTAAAATTCATATGTTTTATGAGTAAAGTATGATTTCATACATGGACTAATGTTTTCTTTTCATACTTTTATATCCCTTACTGAGCTTTTTATGCTCTTCCCATGTTTTTGAAATGTTTTTCACAGGACAAGGGAAAGGTACATGATGTGATGATAGTGTCAAGGAAGTGTCAAGAAAGAATCCATGTTTTATTTTAAATATGTTTTTGTTGATGGGAAAAATAAGTACTATCTTTTATGTATCCACTTTGTTGAAATGTAAAATGTAATGCATGTTTTATGATCTAATTCCCTAAAACTCTAAACCTGAAAAGATCCTCAATGTGTATTCTTGAAATAACTTAAGATTAAGTAATGTTTAAGGTTGGGGCCCTATAGTTGGTATTAGAGGTCGGCTTAGATAACTTTAGGAGTTAGAATTCTATTAAATGATTATCCAAAAATCTTATTTTTTTTATGGTCAAATTAAAATGATATAGCATTTTAAGATTACCATGTTTCTTCATCTAAGACATGTTTGTTCAGAATGGTTTTCTGCAGAGGAAATAGGGAAGCAGTGCTAGGAAAAAATACAGAAGGAAATAACCTTCCGAATCAGAATCCTGAGATGGTCGGAATTGGAACTGAACAGTTTGTTGCAGTAATGGCACATTTGACTCAAGCGATAAATGGTGGTGGTATCCATGCACGAGATCAGCTAGATCAATCGCAGAGGAACATGTCAGTGGTGGAACATTTCATGAGGCAACATCCCCCATCATTCAGAGGATCATCTAACCCTGTACTAGTTGAAGGGTGGATTAAAGCACTGGAGAATATTTTTGATGTCATGGGGTGTTCAGACAATAAAAATGTTAGTCTTGCTATTTACCTCTTGGAGGGTGAAGCAGATCAGTGGTGGTCGGTGGTTAAAAATATCAGGGACGCTGATGAGATTGATGCACTCGAATGGGATGAATTCAAAGGTATGTTTCTTAAGAAGTATTTTCCTAAGGCTGTTCAACTTAGGATGGAAAAAAATTCTTGGAATTGAGGTAAGAGGATGACTCAGTGGCTGCTTATGAAGAGAGGTTCACTCAATTGGCAAGGTATTCTCCAAATTTTGTCTGAGACCTTGATAGTAAAATCAATCATTTTTACTCAGGATTAAAGACAAAATATCGAAGGGCTTTAGATTCTTGCGATTTTAAGAGTTATGAAAAGCTTGTTCTATGTGCTAAGAAGGTGGAAATAGATTTTTATGATGATCAATTGTTCTATAACAACCAATAGAAGAAGAGACCGAGGTGGTAGGAGAAATAGAAGAATTCTTCAAAAAGGTCTAACAGTAAGAAAACTAAGTTTCTGGTTTGTGATAAATGTGGTAAAAGGCATGGTGGGGAATGTCTTCTGAATTTTTGAAAGTGCTACCAATGTGGTAATATGGGACATAAGGCTCGTGATTGCACTGAAAAATATAAAGGTGATGGTAAGACCAAATTTGATTTACAGTTAGTGAAATGTTTTAAGTGCAATGAGATGGGTCATTATGCAAATGTGTATACAACAAAGAGATCGAGTAATGGTAAGCAGTTAGACTACAAGCAGAAAGGGGTGGTGAAATCCTTTGCAACTACTTCAGCAGATGTTGGGCCATCAAATGAATTGGTATCAAGTACATTGTTTGTTTTTTCAGATTATTCCAATGTGTTGTTTGATTCGGGGTCTACACGTTCTTTCATCTCTGAAAACTTTTCTAGTAAAATGGAAAAACCATCTCAAGAAATTACTCCTGAACTTGTGGTAAAAACACCTGGGGGAAATGTTGAGGAAAAAATAATTTATAAGAATCTTTTTATCCTTATCCGCGGAAAGAACCTACTTACAAACTTTATTGTTTTACCTCTAGTAGAGTTTGATGTTATCCTGGGTATGGATTGGCTCTCTATTTACCATGATAAGATTGGCTGTAGAGATAAAGAAGATTATATTCATAACGACTTTCAGTTTGTGTACAAGAATGAACCCTTACTATTGATAACATATCAAGAGGCCGAGAAAATTGTAAAATATGGAAATTAATGTTACCTTGCACATATTGTTGAAAACAAGGTAACTGTTCAGATTAATGATGTGCCAGTGGTAAATGAGTATCCTGATGTTTTTTCTAATGAGTTGCCTGGAATAATACCAGATCGGGAAGTTGAATTTACTGTTGACTTAGTTCTTGATGCTAAACCAATTTCAAAACCCCTTATCTAATGGCTCAAATTGAACATTTAGAGTTGAAGGAGCAATTGCAAGATTTATTAGAGAAAGGTTTCATTCGACCTAGCACATCACCATGGGGTGCTCCTATTTTATTTGTTAAAAAGAAAGATGGTTTTATGAGACTTTTCATTGATTATAGAGCCTTGAATAAAATCACTGTTAAGAACAAATATCATTTTCCCCATATCGATATTTTTTTTGATCAGCTCCAGGGAGATCAGTATTTTTCAAAGATTGACATGAGATCGGGGTACCATCAGTTGAAGGTAAAGGAATAAGATGTTCCAAAGACTGTGTTTTGTACAAGATATGGCCATTATGAACTTGTAATAATGCCTTTTGGGCTAACCGATGCACCTGCTGTATTCATGGACCTTATGAATAGAATTTTCCATGAGTTCTTGGATAAGTTTGTGGTTGTTTTCATTGGTGATATTTTGGTGTTTTCTAAAAGTAAAGAGGAGCATGAAAGTTATTTAACAGTTATTTTGAAAACCTTAAAATAAAAAAAAATATGGGAATTTCAGAAAGTGTGAGTTTTGGTTGTAACAAATTTCTTTCCATGGTCACATTGTTTCTAAAGATGGAATAACTGTTGATCCTGAAAAAACAAAGGTTGTGGAAGAATGGCCAATACCCAAAAATGTAACTGAGATTCTTAGTTTTCTTGGTTTGGAAGGATATTACCGAAGTTTTGTTAGAAATTTTTCATGGTTATCTATTCCAATGACTAAGATAACTCAGAAGGGTGTTAAGTTTATCTGGACAAAAGAATGTGTTGATTTTTTTCAGGAACTGAAAAGAAGGATGGTAAATGCTCCAGTTTTGGCACTACCTTCCAGGAATGGGGATTTTGTTATCTACAGTGATGCTTCATTGAAAAAACTTGGTTGTGTCCTAATTCAAAATGATCAGGTAATTTCTTGTGCTTCGCGACAGATGAAAACTCATGAGGTAAATTATACTACACATGATTTGGAATTAGCTGTTGTTGTTTTCGCTTTAAAAATTTGGAGGCATCATTTGTATAGAGTAAAGTGTTAAATATATACCAATAAAAAAAGTTTAAAGTATAGATTCACTCAGAAATAATTGAACATGAGACCGAGGATATGGCTAGAATTAACCAAGTACTATTATTGTACAATTCATTACCATCTGGGAAAAGCAAATAAAGTGGATGATGCTTTGAGTCAAAAAAGTAATGCTTCATTAACAATGTTGCATTTGGAACGTGATCCTTTGGTTAAGGATTTGATGAACTTTGGCATAGAAGTTGTTCTTGCAGGATGTCCTTCTATTTTGTTTCAGGTATAAGTGAAATCTTCTCAATCAGACAGAATTAAGCAAGCACAGAAGCAAGACAGTGAGTTGCAGAAAAAGGTAGAGCTGGTTTGGAAGGGTAAGTTGCCTGAATTAAACATTGATAATTATTTTGTTTTGAGATTTGGGAAGAGATTGTGTGTGCCTTGTGATTCATAGTTTAAGAGAGAGTTGTTATGTGAAGCTCATAGTTCTCTGTTTTCAGTTCATCCAGGAATTACTAAGATGTATAGAGATCTTCGGGAGTATTACTGGTGGGACGGAATGAAAAGATATATTGCTGATTTTACTGTAAAGTGTTTGACATGTCAACAGGTTAAAGAAGAGCGGTAGTTACCGAAACGGATGCTTCAGCCTCTACCAGTACCAGAGTAGAAATGAGAGAATATATCTATGGACTTCGTTGTGGGATTGCCAAAGACACCTCGAGGTAATAATGAAATCTGGGTTATTGGTGATCGTTTGACTAAATCTACTCATTTCCTTTCCATACGAGATATGTTTTCCCTAGATCAACTTTGCAGTTTGTATCTTAAAGAGATAGTCATGTTACATGGAGTTCCTCTCTCCATTGTATCTAACCGTGATCCCAGGTTCACTTCTAACTTTTGGAAAGGCCTTTAGAAGTCATTGGGTACTGAATTAAATTTTAGTGCAGCTTTTCATCCTCAATCAGATGGGCAGTCATAACGAACAATTCAGACTTTGGAGGATATGTTACGTGCTTGTTCGATGGATTATTAGGGAAGTTGGGACCAACATCTTTCTTTGGTTGAGTTTTCTTATAATAACAGTTTTCATTCCAGTATACAGATGGCACCATTTGAGGCATTATATAGGAAGTGGTGTTGAACCCCAGCTTTTTAGGATGAAGTGGGTGAAAGGAAGTTGATGGGACCGGAATTGGTAGAAGAGTTGGCATAAAAAGTTCATCTGATACAGAAACACATGAGAATAGCTCAGAGCAGGCAGAAGATTTATGTGGACAACAGGAGGAAGGATCTCTCTTTTGAGGTAGGTGATCATGTTTTTCTAAAAGTATCACCATGGAAAAGTGTGATGCGATTTGGTAAGAAAGGAAAGATGAGTCCAAGGTTCATTGGACCATATGAAATTTTGGAGAGAGTTGGATCAGTTTCATACCGAGTGGATTTACTTCCGAGTTTATCTCAGGTACACAATGTTTTTCATGATTCAATGTTAAGGAAGTACATGCCAGATCCATCTCATGTTTTGAGTCCAGAGGTAGTTTAGATGGAAGAGAATCTATCTTATGAGGAAAAACCGGTCCATATTCTTTACCACAGGTACCAAGTGTTGCAGAATAAGGTGATTCATCAAGTAAAGGTTTTTTGGAAAAACCACATGAGTGACGAGGCAACATGGGAATTTGAAAATGCAATGAGGGATAAATACCCTCACTTATTCGATAAGTAAATAAATTGCGGGGATGTAATTTTCTAAAGGGGAGAAGGATGTAACATCCCAAGTAATTAATGAATAATATATATTCTTATCTATGTATATTTATGAATTATATAGTGTTTTAGAGGCTGAAAATGAGAATAAATCCAATCTTAAGCATGAAATACAGTAATATTTTTAAAAGATTATTTTACCGCCTTTTGATGGAGAACCATTTTTAAATCAATCTTTTGAAAATTTTATAATCTCTATTTGTCAAAATAAACTTATTCTTTATGATTGGGTAATTGAAATTTGCATTGGATAATTTTTTGGTATTTTTCTGACAAAGTTCATTTTTTAATGAATAGTGAAAAATATTGCATTTTACATTGAAACTGCTATTTCATATAATTTAATCATACGCTTATATTATCTTTTTAACTGGTTTTAAAGTGTAAATATAATATATTTTTACCATTTAATTCAATAGTGGTCATTATAATTAATTTCACTTTGGAATTGGGCATAAACTAATTCCAATCTTTTCATAGATATTGTTTCAAAAAAACCCGCTATTTGTTTTGACAATGGGAATTATTTTTAAATTAATTATTTCAATTTATGTTTTTTTTAATTTGGTAAAATGCATTCCATATTTGGAATCATAAGGTCAAAATTATGTAATTAATACTCTTTTGTTTTTGGACTTTGTGAATAGTAACGACAGTAATTACCGTTAATTATCTTGATTAATTAGTAATCGGGTAGTTAAGGATAATTAAATAATATCATAATAATAAAAATGACACCAAAATGTGTCCTAATACTACTGGTTGTGTCATGGACGACCATGGGATGCCTTGTGCTAAACTTGGGGACCCCATGGAATCAGTTTTGTGTGATAATGAATTTTTTTCTTTTTATTTTTTAAAGAAAGTAAATATAACAAAGAATGTATCACCTCAGTAAAACATTTTTAATTTTGTATAAATAAATTATCTCAAAAACCATAAATAGTCATTGGAAATAAAAAAAATATTTCCTACATCATAGTATTTTTTTTATAATTTTTAGACATTAAATAAATTAAATTATATATGAGACCATGATGATGCAGTGATTACCTCATTATTTAACGATTTAAGTAAAATGAAACAATAATGTAAAATCTATGAACTAAACATGTAAAAAACCTATTGTATGGGTTTATTTAGAAACCTTATCACATTATCCTATAAATACATCAATTTTGGACCTTTAAAATCCGAAACTCATTTGAAAATAAAGTAACATTTTATACCTTTCCAAGAGTGCCCCTCCTCTCCTCTTATAAAAGTCCCACACCTCTACCTCCTTACCCACACCTATCAAGCCTTTGGCTCGGCCAAGATATACTCATTTTGTCTCTCCACATCCCTATATTCATCCTATAATCTTTACCTTAGGCAGGAAGATCTGCAAGAAATCCTTTTGGTTGAAACCAAAGGGAGTTACCCGATTTAAAGGTAATGTCTTCACTTTTGTTTTTTTGTTTTATTTTGCTACTCCAACCCCCTAAACTCTTTTTATTCATTTCTTTTGTAACAAAACCAGTATCTTCAATATACTAGGATGTTGTTATATTATGTATTTGAGCTAAACTTACACACACATACATCGAATGGTTAAAGAACATACTGTTTCCGTGGATGGCGAATTTCTACCTCACGAAACGATGATTGTTCAACACTCATATAACACCTTCAAAGGTGGCCATTAAGATGTCATTATATTTATATATGATATATAATATGTTTATGTTTTACTTAAGCTTATTTAATTTTTATTTATGTCATACCATTATGGTTTCCATTATGGGTAAACGCGATATCTTCATTTTAGTAAGTGCGGACTACCGCCCCCTCAAAGTGATTTGATTCATTAATACCATATGTGGTACGTATAAATGATATATTTAATGATATTATATATGATATTATACTTTAATTATAATATACCTTTATATAATTATGATTTCACTCCATTAAGTAATAAATAGAAATTAAAGTAGCGTTCATGCGTACGTACGGCTTACCGTCTCCATGAACGGTGCATTTCATTTCTTACCTATAAATGTTATGTAATATTATAAATTCATGTATATACTGGATATATATTATATATATGTTATATACATCATGAATATAATTTTGGATATATTGGATATTTTACCACATGAACAACTTGTAATTATAAAGAGTTTATTTTGGACCCAAGTACCAATGATCGACAAAACGACCATTATTAAAATAAATAATTACATAGTGTTCATAACATGGTAATAAGTGATATAAAAAGAATAATGAACTTGAAAAAGGTTCTTAATCAAGTAGAAATTAACTCATGTTTATTATTCAGGAGGTTAAATAACGATCGAGTCAAGTCAGATCCGAGGTATAGGACTTCGTGTCAATCTCCTTTCATTGAGGCATATTTTGTTTTATACACAACTTTCTTTTATACGGTGTATAAATCCCTTTGAATTTTATGTTTATTCAAAAGGAATATATTTTATACAAAGCATTTACTAAACGAAAAAAGGGAATGTTTTTTTGTCGTACGTATGCGGCAACAATGACTTTTCTGCCACTGTGACCATTATTTGAGTTCCGGCTTCCTCTACAAGCCATACCTTTTTTTAAATGAAAAATAAATACCATGTTTTAAATTTCTTTGATTTTGATATTGAAAATAGTTTTCATAATGTTTTTATTATATCAATGTGTTGTATTTATATCTTATGATTTAAATGTGGAAGTGTTATGTTTCCTTTATGCATGTTTTATGTGATACGATTATGTTATGGTTCTTGGGAATTGTTATGAAGATGGGTGGTTCTGTGATAAACTAAGGGCGGGTGAGCCCGATATAGCTCTCCAATGCATTGGGGAACGTGAAAGAGTTAAATGTTATGTTTTATCCAAATATATTTATGGAATATACTATGATGGGTATTCCAAATGTAACCAAGAGGGTTACTCCCTACGTAAGGATGTTATGAATGCCTCAAGTTACCTTTATGTATTATGATTTCTATGATTTATTCATGATTTGTTGAGGTATGTTAAAATGATTATGTTTTATGAGTAAAGTATGATTTCATACACGGACTAATGTTTTCTTTTCGTACTTTTATATCCCTTACTGATCTTTTTATGCTCATCCCAATTTCTTGAAATGTTTTTCACAGGTCAAGGGAAAGGTACATGATGTGATGATAGTGTCAAGGAAGTGTCAAGAAAGACTCCATGTTTTATTTTAAATATGTTTCGTTGATGTGAAAAATGAGTACTATCTTTTTTGTAACCACTTTGTTTAAATGTGGAATGTAATGCATGTTTTATGATCTAATTCTCTAAAACTCTAAACCTGAAAAGATCCTCAACGTGTATTCTTGAAATAACTCAAGATTAAGTAATGTTTAAGGCTGGGGCCCTATACAACATTTCAAACTGGGTATGGGCATTGTATGTTTACAGTAATACCTTTGGGATTGACTAATGCACCCTTTATTTCCATGGATCTAATGAAAAGAGTTTTCAAGAAATATATTGATGAATTTGTAGTGGTATTTGTTGATGATATATTGGTATACTCCAAAAGCTACAAAGATCATGAAAATCACTTGCGCACTATTTTGAAGACTCTTAGAGGAAATGAATTTTATGGGATGTTTAGCATGTGTGAATTGTGGCTTCAAGAAATTTCTTTTCTTGTCCATATTTTATCTAAGGATGGAATCTCTATTGATCCTTCTAAGAAAAGGTCAATCCAAGAATAACCAACATCAATGATTATAACTGAGGTACGTAGTTTTATTTTTTTAGCAGGTTACTATTGATGTTTCGGCCAGAATTTTTCCTGATTGGTAACCCATTAACCAAGCTCACACATAAAGGGGTTAAATTTTTTGGAAAAGAGAGTGTGAATAATGTTTTGAAGAATTCAATAGAAGATTAGTTGATGATCCTATCTTGAATCTACCTTCAGGGAATGATGGGTTTGTTATTTATAGTGATGCATAAAATAAAGTACTTGGTTTTTTCCTTATAATGAATGATAGAGTTATTGCCTATGCATCAATACATCTAAAAATTCATGAAAAAAACTATACCACTCATGATCTTGAGAGAGCAGTTTTAATCTTTGGTATAAAGATATGGAGGCACTATCTCTATGGTGAAAAATGTGTGATATATACTGATCAAAAGAGTTTGAATCATATTTTATCACAGAAAGAACTCAACACAAGGTAAAGGTGATGTCTTGAACTACTCAAGGATTATGGTTTCATAATATACTACCACCGGGGGAATGCAAATAAGGTGGAAGATTATTTGAGCATAAAGGATCATGGAGTTCAGAACAATTTGAGAGTTGAAAGGGATCATATGTTCATGGATCAAGTAAAGATAGATATGGGAATAATCATGGATGGTGAAACATTGATACTTTTTCAAATGGTTTCCAAACCATCTTTACTAGAAAGGATAAAAAGTTCTCAGACTGATAATGAGGAGTTTCAAAAAAAATTAAAGCTGAGAATTATAGGAGATTGATTGACTTCTTATATGAAGATGAAATTTTGAAATTTGGGAAGAGGATTTGTGTTCCCAACGTACGTGATCTAAATAGGGAATTTTTGGATGATGCTCATAGCTCAAATTTCTCTATACACAATGGTAGCACGAAGATGTATATAGATTTGAAGGAACATTTTCGGTGGGAAAACATGAAGAGGGAAATTGGATATTATGTGTCAAGTTTTATGGTTTTTTAATAGGTGAAAGATGAAATAAAACATCATAGAGGAGTCATGCAACCTCTTCCCATACCTGAGTGGAAATGGGATGATATTACGATGGAATTATTCATGGGGATACCAAAGACTCCTATAAGGAATGATTCAATATGGGTCGTTGTTGATCATCATACCAAGTCAACACATTTTTCTGTTATAAGAGAAGATTTACCACTTCAATGTTTAGAAAGGCTATATATTAATGAAGTTGTACTACTTCATAGTGTACCCATATCGATTGTTTCTAATTGTGATCCTCATTTTACATCAATATTCTAGAACGAATTGGATTTTTAGCTTACTGTTTGGTAATGTCGACATATCTCTTCAAAGTTCATGATGTGTTCCACGTATCACTGTTGAGAAAATAATTCCTGACCCAACGCATGTACTCACCTATGAAGAAATTCAACTAGAACCAGATCTGTCTTATTGTGAAGAGCCTATCAGAATTGTTTCTACCAGAGAACAAGTGTTGAGAAATCGAACCACTCTTCTAGTAAAAGTTCTTTGCAGAAACTATAAAATGGAAGAGGCAATGTGGGAACCTGAGGAACATATGATGAAGAACCCGCTGAATCTTTTTATACTGTAGTATTCTAAAAAACTTTTAGACGAAATTATTTTAATGAGGGAAGAATGTAACATTCCAAGCTTCCACGGTACGTTTCTCTTTGAATAATACAATAGCTTGCATTGTACACAGCTCCGAGTTCTAGCATATCCCGGCCAATCAAACTAGTCGTTTAAATAGTAGTTATGAATAGTAATATCCACTTTATGAAATTTTATAAATTTTATTTTTCAAAATGGACATCATTTTTGGATTTATAAAATCAAAATTATCTTAGTGTAGATTTTTGGTATTTTTTTCCAAACTTTAAATTTTTGATGAATAGTGAAAAACACTGCGTTATTATTTAAAACTAACTTTTTACTTAAATAATTATTTGAAATTTAAATTCATTTTAAAGTAAAAATAGATACACAATACCTATATTAGTCCAATGTGATTTATTGGAGTCATTTTATAATAATATTGGACTTATAAAATTTTATTGAACTTTATTTACGTCTTTTACCCACCTTTTAGGTACAATTCAAATATGCATAAAACGTAATTTTACCGATTCAATAAATTGAATTTCAAAAATACAAGAGACACCATTTACATAATTAAGTAAAATTTTGTTCAATAGGATGAAAATATTTTTCGGTGAATAGTAACCTTTGGATTTTATTTACCACGGTTAAAAGTAAATAGTGTAATTAAAGGTAGAAATAATACTATAATAATATAAAATTTCCAAAAAACATGTCCTGATACTATTGGATAAGTCTGTTTCGACAAAAAAAAACCTTAAGACAAAAATAATATCCTTTTTGATACATTTGGGTAATATTAGGACATTTATTATATTTTATTTAAAGAAGAGTTAAAAGTGCTAAATTAAAAGTTTAATAATTAACCATTTTTAATATAGGGTTACATATAAGATAAATTCAACTATAAATATTAATTAGAAAGATAAAAATATTTCTTACATCATGGTATTTTATTTATCATTTTTAGACATTAAATAATTAAATTTATTTATGACACAATAATAATTCAGTAATTACCTAATTAATTAAAGATTAGAATAATTGATGTTATAAATATTAAAATAAATGTAAATTGAAACTTTTAATGCCATAAAATAATTTTATATCTGAATATGATATGTTAGGGTTGATTAAATGTATTTTTTATGAGGTAATAAAGTTTTTATGACTGTAAAAAAACCAAATACTAAATAATACCAAAATTGACATAAATGAGTTTTAAAAAAATATTATATTATTAAATTATATAATATTACTAAAAATATAATATTCGACCAAAGGACTTAGATATTGTTATATATTTCATTAATGAACCACTTTAGGTTCTCTTGTAATTTTATAGTATGTTTATTAACCATGTAATATAAAAATACATGAAGACATGGTAAATGTTAAACTATTTTAACTAAGAGTTAAATCTAAAAGATAAGGTTAATATGGTGACCTAAACTTACATAAAACCTATTTTTTGAGAGTATTTCGACCCATCCCCACAATATCCTATTAATAAATCTCTTTGGATCTATTAGAAACTAAAAAATTAATTTATAATAAATTAATATTTCAAGCTCTTCCTAAAGTACCCCTCACCTCTCTTATAAAAGGTTACATCCCCTTCTCTTAAATACACACTTCCAAATCAATTTGTCTCGAAAAAAAAATCCATTCAAATTTCCTCCCAACTACCCTTAATTCAACCTATAGGCCTTAATTTTATCATAAGTCCAGCCTAAGGAGCCCTTTTGTTCAAATCAAAAGTAAGCACCCGAAGAATATGTAATTATTTCATCAACTCTTTCAATGTTCTTTTGTACTTCCACTTCCCCTTAATTTTTTTTTCATACCAAAATAATAACTACAGTACATTATACATAATTTGATGTTACTATAAATATTTTACAACCATATTCATTATTCTATCCATCTTATGAATAATAAAGTCACCACACGTGTGTACGTACGGCATATCGTCTCTATGTTGTGGTATAGTTTTTTATTCAACACATCATTATTTGGATGAGTATAATTGATGTAAATAATAAATAGAACATGTTAATTATTTATTATATGTAATATACCATCCAAAAACATATGATTTCACCATCAATAGAATGAAATTGTCGCTCATACGTACGTACGTCTTCCCATCTCCACGACACGACGAGATTTCATTTCCCATCGTAACCATTAAAGAATAACTTTCATTTGAGGATTAAAAATAATGATTAATAACTTAATATAATTCTGTATATGAATCAAATAAATCTTATCCATAACAAACAAGACTTATGAAACAAAACATATAAACAAAAACAAATCATTTAACACACGAAACAGTGATACAACTGAAATATTATTAACAAAGCAATATTAGAGGATCATATATGATTTCATATTTATGTACATGGTTCCTGTATAATTTTATAACAATTATTTAACCATTATAATGGAGGTTAACGTACCCTTTACTAAGTAAAAGTACAAGTTAAGGAATAATTTTTCAATCTATTTATTATCCGAGGTTGTTTATACGTAAGTATCTACTGGGACCTCTTTATCATCGACATCCGTGTTTCTTAAAAATGTATTTCAAAACATTTTTAATACTTCCTCGACTATGGGTTAAAGTCATTTAAACAATTTTTTTAATTTTTATAAAATGATTTGAAAGGAATCTTTCCCTTGTTTTTCAAACAAGTTACTTTATAACCTTTTCGACAAATTAAGGAACGAATGTTTTTTTAAACTTATATGGAGAGTGTGGCCATTTTCCACCATTATAACACCTTTAAAGCTTTCCTTACAAGCTTATAAAAATATTTTCAAAATAAATCTTTTCTTTACATTTAAATGATTTCAAAGTAGAAATATATATTTCACTCAAATAGTTTTTGGATTGATTTCATCTATGTCAACATACTTTGTTGGATTTTTTTCTTGTTTGAAGTTGATGTATTGTGATACAATCTTCCATTTTTTTTGAAGGTTTTGTGATATGTTTGACTGTGGATGTGCTATTTTTATACCATTCATTGTTTATGGTTAAAGTATTAACATTTTTTATGCTAGTTTTAATACGAATGTTCATGTTATTTTTCAACTTTTTCATATTAAGAATGCATTTTATGTAGAAAGTGATGGGTGGGGTCTTCCATAGGCCCTCGATTCATTGGTAGGTCTCATGAGACAAACTAGTGTCTTGGCACATGGCGTTGAAAAAATTTATATTTACGGTCTTGGAATGAGGCCTTGACTTTGTGGTTAAGATGTCTGGTATTATTTATTACATCATTATGAAATTATATATTGATATTACATGTGATTAATCAACTCGTATAATATCCATGTGAATAAGTAAATGGCATTACTTTATTTATCTTTTCCATATTGTGCTGAAGTATATGTTTAAAATTCTTTTCTTTTAGTCTTATACATTGGAATAAATTTTTATGATTATTTATGACAGCTTATACTATATTGTTATCCTTACTAAATGTAGAGACCCGAACCATGACATACATGGACATTATATTACTTTGCGGAATACTTAATACAAAACAAAAATAGACACACAAGGACCGTAATAGTTTAGTGTTTTTGGAAAATCGGAACATAAAATTCTAATCATGTTGAAATATCTTCAACATCTCCCATAAATGTCTTCCCCTTTTTGTTTCCTTACCTAAAACCATTCCTTATATCCGGGGGAAAAGAAAACATAAAAAGGGTGATCTCAAATTCTCAATAAGGGTAAGCATGGATAAAATAAAACAAATCATATACATTTGAACTTAAAAACATGAACATAATGTTTAATCATCAAAAGCTTGAGAAATGACATAAAACATGGAAGTACGTAAGGCATATATCATAAAGGAACATAAATCATGATAAAATATCATGGGAATAAAACAGGTAATTGTTCCAAACCATTAAGCACGTGATATGATTTCCATAGTAGCCAAGTCATTGCTGCCAAGACCATCTTAGTGGACAAAGTCCCTTTTTAAATTGAGTTCACTCCTCATTCCAGTCCTGTATTATTGAACCGGTTTAACTTGTCGTTCCAGCCATGTCTATCTCATGAGATATAAATATTTACCCAATTCATTGGAGGGAGATATAGGTCCCACCCATCTCATAATGAAATCATTCTTTTGTGTGCCACAAAATCATAAATCATACATCATAGCATAACCCATGTAATAAAATGGGATTCTTAAACATCATGCCATCATAACATAATCCAGAAACATTTGATATCAGTTCATCCTAAGAAAATTGAAACCATTTAAATCATAGATACATTTTACTTGAAACATAAAAATATGAAATAATGTCATCTTAGATGGAAAATAGTTTTGACAAAACACTTGAAATGAATTCTTGAGGAAAATATCCTTTCTTTTTTTAAAATCATTTCCTTTTCACAAAATTCCATGCAATTTTAAAAGATAAGGGTTTTGTTGAAAATAATTATAAAATATTATAGAGGAATCTTCTTGAAAATTAGGTGTTATGAAACCATAAAAATACGTTCATGCCGTATAAGTTAAAAATAACATTCTCCTCATACTTTTTTCGGAAAAGTCAAAAAGTACCTTATATGGTAACCAAAGGAAATATTTCATTCATACAATGTGGTAAAAAGTCAATAAAGGGTAAAAATGAATTTAAACATTCATGGAATAATGGTAAACATTTTATGAAAACATTTTTAGAAAAAATGGTCATGGATGATAAATGTAACCCCAGTAAATACTTACGTATAAGCAATCTCAGATAAAAATGAGATTGAAAATTTATCCCTTACCTTAGGTCTGATATGCTTCGTACGTATACGAACCTCCTGTATAATGATTTAAATAATGTCATTGACTTATTACAGAATCATATTCATTGTTATGATATCATATATGTTTCACTTATGACTTTATATTCCCCGTTCTTTTGTAAATTCCATGTTAAAGCAGCATTTTGGGTAAAATCATTTCATTTATCGTATGTGTTTCGACTTGTCGTTCTTGATATTATTACTTATATACCAGTTTACATAATTGTATAATGTAAAACATGATTTATATATAATATATATTCATCATATACATATATATATATATATATATTATAGATCAATAAAAGGAATGAAATACACCGTTCATGGAGACGGTAGGCCATACGTACGCATGAATGTTGTTTTCGTTTCCTTATTGAATTGAATGAAACTAAATAGATGACATACATATATATATACACAAATCTAGTAGTATTATTATTTCATATATTTCATTATTATTCATTATATAAACTTTTTTATCATTCATGTATGGTTAACATGGAGAATGAATCTCATCGTGTCGTAGAGACGGTAGTCCGTACGTACGCAAGAGCGATGATATCATTTCGATAATTATTGAATATAATTGGAGTGGATGGTATAATATATCAGAATCAGTATGATGTTATAATAACCATATATAGTTATTCTTTACACCATTATACCCATCCATATAAGGTGTTAGTGGAAAAACATATTTCACCATGGCGTGGAGACGGTATTCCATACGTACGCACGCGTGGTGATTTCGTTTTCCGTAGGATGGATAGATGGTGAAATAGGGTTGTTTCATGCTTATAATAACATATCAGTATATGATTTATACTTATGTTATTACTTCATAATGAAACAACTAAAGAATAAGAATTGGAAGAAGAAATAGAGTTGAAAGAATCGGGAACGGACATTACCTCTTCTTTGAAGCGCCTCTTTGAGACCTCCTCTTAGGGCACTAAAATTGGCCTTTGAAGAAGACCAGAACCTCTAGGATGTTTCTATGGAAGTGGAGAAGATAATTTGCCAGGGTTTTTCCGATCTTGAAGGCTCAAAGTTGTGTGAGGAAGAGAGGGAGGAGGTTCTCTTTTATAAGGGAGGAGAGGGGCACCTTTGGAAAAACAAAAAATATTATTTTATTATAAAGTCATATTCGGTTTTTAATAGCTCCAAATTGAGTTATTTAGAAGCTAATGTGGGTATGGGTCGAAATCCTATCATCTAATAGAATTTTGACAATTTTAGGGTTCTATTTTAACCTTATCATTTATATTTAACTTTAAGTTAGATAATTTAACTTTTACCGTGTCTTCTTGTTTTCTTACACTATAAGGTTAATAAACTTACTATAAAAAGACAAACGAACCCCATGTTGTTTATTATTAATATATATAACCTTATATAAGTCATTTGGCCTAACCTTAGTTTTTTAGGAATAAAATAACAATTAATAATATAATATTTGTTTTAAAAACTATTTTATGTCAATTTTGACACTATTTGGTAATTGATTTTTGTGAAAATCATAACAGAAATATTAGTTCGAAAAACGTTAATTAAATCAATACTAACATGTCATATTAACCTATAAAATTAGTGGAATTTATAAAAAGCCTCAAATTAAATTTATTTGGGTATTTATAACATCAATTATGTCAATATTTCATTAATAAGATAATTATTGCATCATCTTTGTGTCATAAATAAATTAACGTATTTAATGTTTAAAATTTATAAATAAAATACCATTATGTAAGATATCTTTTTAACTTTATAATGAATATTTATAGTCGAATTTATCTTATGTATAACCCTATATTAAAAATGATTCACTTATAAAACTTTGATTTTAACTATTGTAACCCTTCTTTAAATAAATTAATAATAAATGTCCTAATCTAATCCAAGTGGACCTAAATGGTTATATTTTATTCCTAAGGTTGTTTTTGGATGAATTACACTTATCCAATAGAATTAGGACATGTGTTAGGGTAATAATAATATCATTTTTACCCTTAATTACCCTATTTACTTTTAACCGTGGTAAAAAAAAGTAAAAAGTTACTATTCACCAGAAATTATTTTCATCTCATTGAACCACATTTTAGTCCTTGATATTAACTGTGTCTCTCGGATTTTCGAAATTCCACTCACATAAGCGGAAAAATTAAGTTTTATGAAAAATTCAGTTTTTTAACTACCACTTAGTGGTTTCACTATTCATCAAAAAATGAATGTTTCCAGAAAAATACCAAAAATTAGGCCTAAGATATATTTGATATTATGAATTCAAAAATGATGTCTATTTTACCAAATTCAAAACATATCAGTTGCATTAATTAATTTAAAAATTAATTCCTGTTGTGAAAACAAATCGCGTGTTTTTAAGAAACAATAACTATCAAAAGATTGATACTTGTTTATATCCAATTTCAAAGTGAAATTAATTCCAATGACCAACATTGGATTAAATAGTAAAAATATATTCTAGTTACACTTTAAAACCAATTAAAAAGATAATATAACCGTATAAATTATTGCGATGAAAAATGTTGTTTTTAATTAAAATATAGCGTGTTTTTACTATTCATTAAAATATGAAAGTTATCAGAATAATATGAAAATTTTATCCAAAGTAAATTTTTATACCCTGATTCCAAAGAAGAATTTTATTTTGTCAAATTGAACCTATATACGTGTCAAAAACAATATTTACGGGGGGTGTGCTATCAAAAGGCGGCAAAACTACATTTTTTGAAAAATACTTATTTTACTCGAAAATTTGATTTTGTTCTCATTCCATGTTCTAGAAAATGTGGTAGAGAACATGGCTATGAAAAATCCATCAATCACAAATCCATATATTTTTGATGATCTAAGGTACCATCTGATTCATTGGATATAAGGGCACTAGGACAACATTTTTGGTTTTCAAGATCATTTCCCTAAAGTTGATGAAATTGGAAATAGAAGAAATACTTTCGTGATTTTGGTACAGTCTCACCGTTGTTCGTTCTTTGGACAATTTCCACTTCATCTATTGAAGAAATGAAGTTGAATTTTTTATTCGTGAAGTGTTAGAAGAT
The DNA here is from genome assembly GCA_963277665.1 of Viscum album. Classification (NCBI taxonomy): domain Eukaryota; kingdom Viridiplantae; phylum Streptophyta; class Magnoliopsida; order Santalales; family Viscaceae; genus Viscum; species Viscum album. The sequence continues at coordinate 877,708,155 of OY728129.1, read as the reverse complement.
CATGTGATATAATTATGGGTCATTCCATCTATCTCAAACAAAAGGTTATAAAAGTTATCAAAAATAAATAAGTCTATCTATAGTGAGATTAATCATATACGGTTCCTAAAATGGACTTATACTTCATATATCATAATTATTAATATAATAAAACTAGTTTCTACTAAACAGGGTCTTCCTGTAGGCCATTGGTAGGAGATAAAGGTCAGTCGCACTTCGGTTGTGGGTTTGATTCCCACATCCTTGTCCGACGCGATGGGCTGTCGCCCGTCCTGCAGGTTGTCCTTTTTCTAAAACTACATTACTATAACATCCCATCAATAATATAGAAAAAAAAATTATCCTTAAACAATACTAACTTATGTCCAACATAATCCATTCCAATCTTTAGGCTAATCTAAAATACTTCAGTCCAAGCTCGTAGTATAAAGAAAACGATTACTTGAAATGTCATCAACCAAGCATGTGAATACCATCATTTATCCCCCATATATCTTGTTGGTCACATTCCAATCATGTGAATACCTTAATCATGTATTCTCTTGAAAAATTAATACCCATTAAACCTTAGTGAAAACATAAATTCTATCAAAAGTTAACTCTTTCCACATACCAAAATCCAAAAATTCAATATACTCAAAACATGATATAACCTTCTCCTTATATCAGTCATGAGCTCATGAATACTATCAAACATTTAATTTTCTCCTTATCCCTTCATTATGTGCATATCATCTACTTTCCAAAAATATCTGAATAACCTTTCATGGTTACTGGTACCATTAATCATACACTTTGAAAACTTAAGGAAAGAAAATAGTGTAACAATCCTTAGATGTCTCTTTATTCTATAGTACCATGAGATTACTTATACAACATTACACTTGATATACATGTAATCATTCCACTACCTTCTTAAACCATTGACTGAGCTTCAACAATTCTTTCATCTCACATATCATTTGTAGTCTCTTCATCTTCATCAACATAAATACTACCCATATGACCGTACTGATTCTCTTCATGATACTTTCCCTTCGGGAATTGGTTTTCATAATGCCCGTAAATTCCACATTTAAAACATTTAACCATTGTTGATGTCGTAGCAATACCATTATCCTCATCCATGGTGTTAACTGAACCTTTTCCTTTTCACTGACTGGCTTTGTGTCCTTCTTTTCCACACCCAAATCATCTTCCAGTTCCCTTGAAACAATCTCCCCGATGCCTCTTCCCACATGATTTACATGAGGGAAATTGAACTTTCTTTCCTCTATGATCATCATGAAACTCTATCTTTCTCTTATTATCTGAGTCGGGAAACTAACCAAAGTTGAGATTATTGATCATATTATGAGATTGTTGATTAGGCATAATAACGATGTTTGGACTTCCAAATCCCTTTTCATTTGGTTTCTCATGAAGAATATCATTCCATTGTCCATCATATCCTCCATTATCATGAATCTTCCTGTTTCCAGCCATTTTCTAAAACCCAAAAAAGAATAGTGTGAGGGGAAAAAATCATTCTAGGGAAAACAATATAGTAAAGGGGGAGCACCCTCAATATCTAACATCTTAGGTTAAATTCTAAGATCGTTACCGTAGTTCTAGGACTATATCCTATACGTATACTTATCCTTAGGGACTTCCCAAGACATACTTTATAAATATATCTAGGGATCTCACTATCGTTTTCGCATCCTAGTTTCCAAAGGTTGACTAAACCTTTCCTCTGATACCAACTATAGAGACCCAAAACATAACGTACATGGACATTACATTACTTTTCGGAATACTTAATACATAACAAAAACAGACACACAAGGACCGTAATAGTTTGTTGTCTTTGGAAACTCAGAACATAAACTTCTAATCATGTTGAAATATCCTCAACATCTCCCATAAATGTCTTCCCCTTTTTGTTTCCTTACCTAAAACCTTTCCTTATATCCTGGGGAAAAGAAAACATAAAAAGGGTGAGCTCAAATGCTCAGTAAGGGTAAGCATGGATAAAATAAAACAAATCATATACATTTTAACTTAAAAACATGAACATAATGTTTAAACATCAAAAGCTTGAGCAATGACATAAAACATGGAAGTACGTAAGGCATAGATCATAAAGGAACATCAACCATGATAAAATAGAATGGGAATAAAACATGTAATTGTGGAAAACCATTAAGAACATGATATGATTTCTATAGTAGCCAAGGCATTGCTGCCAAGACCATCTTAGTGGACAAAGTCCCTTTCTGAATTGAGTTCACTCCTCGTTCCAATCCTGTATTACTGAACCGATTTAACTTTTCGTTCCAGCCATGTCTATCTCATGAGATATAAATCTTTACCCAATGCATTGGAAGGAGATATAGGTCCCACCCATCTCATAACTAAAGGTGTTCCACAAAATTATAAATCCTACATCATAGCATAACCCATTTAATAAAATGGGATTCTTAAACATCAGGCCATCATAACATAATCCATAAACATTTGATAAAATTTCATCATAAGAAAATTGAAACCATTTAAATCATCAAGACATTTTACTTGAAACATAAACATATGAAATAATGTCATCTTATATGGAAAATAGTTTTGACAAAACACTTGAAATGAATTCTTGAGGAAAATATCCTTTCTTCTTTTAAAATCATTTTCTTTTCACAAAATTCCCTGCAATTTTAAAAGATAAGGGTTTTGTTGTAAATAATCATGCAATATTGTAGAGGAAGCTTCTTTAAAATGAGGCGTTATGAAACCATAAAAATCTGTTCACGCCATATAAGTTAAAAATAACATTCTCCTCGTACGTTTTTCAGAAAAGTCAAAAAGTGCCTTATATGGTAACCAAAGGAAAGATTCCATTCATACAATGTGGTAAAAAGTCAATAAAGGGTAAAAATGATAAACATTCATGGAATAATGGTAAAAATTTTATGAAAATATTTTTATAAAACAAGGTCATGGATGATAAACATAACCCCAATAAATACTTACTTATAAGCAATCTCGGATAAAAATGAGATTCAAAATTTATCCCTTACCTTAGGTCCGATATGCTTCGTAGGTATCCAAACATCCTGTATAATGATTTAAATAATTTAATTGACTTATTACAGAATCATATTCATTGTTATGATATCATATATGTTTCACTTATGACTTTATATTACCCGTTCTTTTGTAAATTCCTTGTTAAAGCAGCGTTTTGGGAAAAATCATTTCATTTATCATATGTGTTTCGACTTGTCGTTCTTGATATTATTAATTATATATGGATTTAAATAATTGCATAATGTAAAACATGATTTATATATTATATATATTCATCATATACATATATATATTATAGATCGATAAAAGGAATGAAATACACCGTTCATGGAGACGGTAGGCCGTACGTACGCATGAAAATTGATTTCATTTCCTTATTGAATTGAATGAAACTAAATAGATGACATACATATATATATACACAAATCCAGTAGAATTATTATTTCATATATTTAATTATTATTCATTATATAAACTCAATGATCATTCATGTATGGTTAACATGGAGAATGAATCTCATCGCGTCGTGGAGACGGTAGTCCGTACGTACGCATGAGCGATGATATCGTTCCCATAATTATTTAATAGAATTGGAGTGGATGGTATAATATATCATAATCAGTATGATTTTATAATAACCATATATAGTTATTCTTTACACCATTATACCCATCCATGTAAGGAGTTGGTGGAAAAACAGATTTCACCACGGCGTGGTGACGGTATTCCGTACATACGCACGCGTGGTGATTTCGTTTTCCGTAGGATGGATAGATGGTGAAATAGGGTTGTTTCATGCTTATAATAACATATAAGTATATTAGTTATACTGATGTTATTACTTCATAATGAAACAACTAAAGAAGAATAATTGGAAGAAGAAATAGAGTTGAAAGAATCGGTAACGGACATTACCTCTTCTTTGAACCGCCTCTTTGAGACCTCCTCTTAGGGCACTAAAAATGGTCTTTGAAGAAGAACAGAACCTCTAGTATGTTTCTATGGAAGTGGAGAAGAGAATTTTTCAGGGTTTTTCCGAGCTTGAATGCTCAAAGTGGTGTGAGGAAGAGAGGGAGGAGGTTCCCTTTTATAAGGGAGGAGAGGGGCACCTTTGGAAAAACAAAAAATATTATTTTATTATAAAGTCATATTCGGTTTTTAATAGCTCCAATTTGATTTATTTAGAAGATAATGTGGGGATGGGTAGAAATACTATCATAAAATATAATTTTGACAATTTTAGGGTTCTATTTTAACCTTATCATTTAGATTTAACTTTAAGATAGATAATTTAACTTTTACCGTGTCTTCTTGTTTTCTTACACTATAAGGTTAATAAACTTACGATAAAAATCCAAACGAACCCCATGTTGTTTATTATTAATATATATAACCTTATCTATGTCATTTGGCCGAACCTTAGTTTTTTAGGAATAAAATAACAATTAATAATATAATATTTGTTTTAAAAACTATTTTATGTCAATTTTGACACTATTTGGTAATTGATTTTTTTGAAAATTATAACAGAATGATTAGTTCGAAAAACGTTAATTAAATCAATACTAACATGTCATATTAACCTAGAAAATTAGTGGAATTTATAAAAAGCTCAAATTAAATTTATTTGGGTATTTATAACCTCAATTATGTCCATATTTCATTAATAAGATAATTACTGCATCATCTTTGTGTCATAAATAAATTAACGTATTTAATTTTTAAAAATTATAAATAAAATACCATTATTTAAGAAATTTTTTATATTTCTAATTAATATTTATAGTTGAATTTATCTTAAGTATAACCCTATATTAAAAATGATTCACTTATAAAACTTTGATTTTAACTATTTTAACCCTTCTTTAAATAAATTAATAATAAATGTCCTAATCTAATCCAAGTGGACCTAAATGGTTATATGTTATTCCTAAGGTTGTTTTTGGTCGAATTACACTTATACAATAGAATTAGGACATGTGTTAGGGTAATAATAATATCATTTTTACCCTTAATTACCCTATTTACTTTTAACCGTGGTAAAAAAAAGTAAAAAGTTACTATTCACCAAAAATTATTTTCATCTCATTGAACCACATTTTAGTCTTTGATATTAACCGTGTCTCTCAAATTTTCGAAATTCCACTCACAGAAGCGGTAAAATTAAGTTTTATGAAAAATTCAGTTTTTTAACTACCACTTAGTGGTTTCACTATTCATCAAAAAATGAAAGTTTCCAGAAAAATACCCAAAATTAGGCCTAAGCTATATTTGATATTATGAATTCAAAAATGATTTATATTTTACCAAATTCAAAACATATCAGTTGCATTAATTAATTTAAAAATTAATTCCCATCGTCAAAACAAATCGCGTGTTTTTAAGAAACAATAACTATCAAAAGATTGATACTTGTTTATATCCAAATTCAAAGTGAAATTAATTCCAATGACCAACATTGGATTAAATGGTAAAAATATATTCTAATTACCCTTTAAAACCAATTAAAAAGATAATCTAACCATATAAATTATTGCGATGAAAAATGTTGTTTTTAATTAAAATATAGCATGTTTTTACTATTCATTAAAATATGAAAGTTATCAGAATAATATGAAACTTTTATCCAAAGTAAATTTTTATACCCTGATTGCAAAGAAGAATTTTATTTTGTCAAATTGAACCTATAGACATTTCAAAAACAAGATTTATGGTGGGTGCGCCATCAAAAGGTGGAAAACTACATTTTTTGAAAAATACTTATTTTACTCGAAAAATTAATTTTGTTCTCATACCATGTTCTAGAAAATGTGTAAGATAAATAATAATGTTATAAAATTAAAAATGTAGTTGATACTATTCATAACGGCTAGATCATAATAATATTATAACCATATATCGTTGTTTAGTGAAACCTGGTATTGCGTACAACACACTCTATTGAGGAAAGTCGCGATTGCGTGTAATGAAAGCCAAGTCAGGGTTGCGTGTGGTGCAAGACTCCTCCATTGTTTCATATAACAGAATCCAACCATATTTCATTTATACATTTAATATATATATTTATATTTATATATATACACTCAATGTTTCTTAGAATAACTACTATCAAAATTGTTTGTAACATGATCCAAGAATAGTGTTGTGTATACTGTAAGCTCATACGGTGTTGCGTGTAGCGCAATGTAATCTTGTTGTAGCATAAAACACAAGACATAAATGATATTAAAAGAATATTTTTCATAAAATCTCGAGTTGTTACACTAAATATTTGAGCTCACCCATTTCGTATGTTTTATTTTTCCTAGGATGTGAAGAATTATATTATGATTGACCAACTTGGATAGGCTAAGGGATATTAGTGTGTTCAAAGGAGACACAATGTTGTTTTTTTCATTTCATAATGTAATGTAAAACTTATGTATGTTTCTAGTACTTCTAAGGATAGTAAATTCATCAGTCTTTCAAGACATGACCTCTTGTGATCATGCCAATTTTATGTAATAATGCACCGACACTGGGTAACTAGGTTCGGGGTGTTGCACGTGAACACACCAACACACTCTATTTTCTAAGAAATCATTTCACATTTCCCCTATATTTTTTTGATATTCTTTTATTGAAATGTATACTTTTAAAAAGATAAATTAATAACATGAATACAAGAAATATTCATTATGGAGTATATTATTATTCAATTTGGTTTTCCCTATCTTCCATGTAAGTCAATGAAAGTTTATTCTCATTTGTACATTTAGTCTATTCTTTATGAACATTTCTCAATACCTCACAAAATATTTATTCACATGAATGATTTTTTTCATTATGGGAGTTTGTTTCAATTTCACATAGAATTAGGACATTAAAATTAATATATGATATATGCTCATGGAAGATCAATTTTCAAATTCTCCTATGATAATATATAATACATGAAAAACCACATTTCAGATGAAATATTATTTCATGATCTACATTATTTTACATAACCAACTCTATGAATATGATCATCAAAATCAGTGAATACATCCCTCTACCTATAAAATATGCATGAAAATCAGTACTCATAGATGGACCATGTGACAATAGGGATGATCTATGATGAATCCTCATATAATCTTTACAAAAGATTAGTGTTGTTATCTCATAACTCATGGAAATTTTGTCCCATTGAAAGTATATATATATATATTCTCAATAATGATCGCATTTCAAAATGTTAAAGGACATTTTAATGAATGGATATTATTTTAAAAATAATATTTCAATAAAGACTTAGATTTTGTAACACCATAAGTTTTTTAAAATTTATTTTTTAAATAATTTTTTTCTTCAATAGCTTGTGTTGAATACAAAAATGAGTTTTAATGAACATCATTATAATATATATATTATTCCTTGAATATGAACATGATAACCCTGATAAAAATATGTAAGTATTAATAAAAATAATAACAATTTTTAAAAATCATGTATAATTGTTCTATATATTGAAATAATATTTAATAAAAAAATTACCTAATACTTACTAAAGTCATTATATACTATGAATAGATTATTTTCTTAAAAAATTTTCTTATAAATTTGTTTGAAAAAATAATTAAATTAGTATTTCCAAATTTTCAAAAATTAATATGAAAAAATAAAATTAATTTGTTAGCTCTTAATTTAAAATTTATCTTTTTATCAAAGTTTTTAATTGTTTTCAATAACAAATTTTTGAAGAATAGTTACAATAATGACTTTTATTAAATCCTACATTTTTGTTTAAATATTTAGTAGCCCTACTTAATTTTTTGATAGTTTTAAAATTAAAATTAGTTAATATATATATATATATATATTAATCCAAATTGAGTAATTGTGTCAATTTTAAATAGATTTTTTATATTAAAACATTATATACTTATGAAAGTGTTCTCTTTGGAGAACCTCTTTTTCATCATGCCAGCTGGTTTGATTTTAATTTAATATTTCCAATTATGTAAATAAAATTTGAAAAAATTGATTCTATATTTGTAATCATAATCATTAATACTATGTAATACAATCATCTTAAATTTGAGTTAAAACAAAAAGTAAAAATACCTAATTTAATTATAGTTTTAAGGATAAAACGAGTTTAAAGGGGGATAAAATAAAATAATATGAGGTCAAATTACCTATAGACTTGTAAAAAATCATTTTATTACCATGTTGATACCATATCAAATCGATGGTTAGATAATGAGACAATTTAGCCTTTTGGGACGTTTAAAAAGTCATTTCAGCCTTTTATTTCCAAAATAATATATCTATGTCCTCTCCCACACTTATAAAAGGGAACCCCATCTACTCAACCCTATACACATTGAAAAGATATTTTTAACCAAATTTAATAAAATACTTTCTTTACTTCCCTCCCCAAATCCTCCACGACATATTTTTATTGGGAAGTCCGCCTATTAATTCTTTAGGTGTAATCATGAAGAAGTTATATAAAGAAGATGTATAGACCTTAACCATGTGTTTTCATTTCATTTCATCCCCTAAAAACACAAAAATGTCTTCCAAAATTATAAGATAATATAATTAATATCTCACGTATAATAATATTTTTTTATATTATTAGTATGAACTACATTTATCTCATCATCCTTCAAGTGGGAAATGAAACCATTGATCATGTGTATAGTGGACTACCTCCTAAACAACCAATATAATTCGTTTTCCGTCACTGACTCTCATGGGTCAATATAATTATGGATTTAATTTTAATATAATACGTTAATGACATTATTATACTTCTTAATTTATAAAATCACATCAAACTTTTTACCTTCTAATCCAATGGGAAATAGTAATGTCACAGGTGTGTGTGTGTGGACTACCACCTCTGCAAAGCGATTTGATATGGTTATCATTATATTTTTAAATAGTGAGTAATAAGGATATATTATATTAACACATATGATATATATTATAGAAAAATTATTATATAATGGTGAATTAAACATTAATTTTGTTTTGTTTAACCCGTTAAGAAAGTGGAAACAACATTCATGTGTACATACGACATATCTCTCCTAGAATGGTGTTGTTCATTTTCAATCTTTAACATTAATGGATTACTCAAAATAAATTTATAATTAATATATAGGATATTTAAATCATTTGTATAATTATGTAGATAACGTAACCTTGATCTATGAAAATTTAACAAATATACTAAACCAAAACATATATGATAAATGCAACAGTTATTACACAGATCGTGATTTTAACAAGGAATTTTTAAAAAACATGTAAGAAAAGGTAATAAATAAGTTGTATCTGGTATGACATATATAATTATTATTTTATACATGATGTTAAATAAACCTATATTTATTATACAATATGTTTTAACATATATGAATGATGTAGACACTTAGAGAATGGGATTTTTGTCTCACTTTTATTTATGTGAGACACATGCTATATTCACATCACGTTTCTATAGTGTGGTTTATATATTTCCCATTAATGTATTTTATGATTCTAATTGTGAAAATTATTCATATTTATATTTTTATCTATTGTTCATTCATTCATTGGGATTATGATTCAAATGTTACAAACATGGTAGGGGTTTAATGTTACAATTTCATTATCCATTGGGGTTGCTTGTGAATATGGTTCTAATGACGAGACATTGTAATCTACACATCAAGAAACTCATTTTAGTTCTAATTATCTAGATATTTTTTAAATGTAATGGTTTCCCTCCTAGTTTCCTCTCATTATGTACTTAAGAGAATTAAATTAGATTTTTAAGAAAAATCACTTTCATCTCCCTTCTTGGTCAAAAATACTTTTTCTACTAAGTCTATATTTTGTAAAACAAATTATAGAATGATTTTAAAATTACCAATGATTGTTTAAATAAATTTTTCACTATGTTTATCTTTTAAAAAGATCTTTTATAATCATTCTTCTTTTAATTTTCTGAACAAGATTATTTTGACATTTTCTCAAAAAAATTGAATGGAATCCTCATTTAACATGTATCATATTGAATGAATATTCCAAAGTTATGAATGGTAAAATATTTAAATATTTCCATTAAATTTTATAATATTATTTTCAATGTAAAAATTTTCTTTAGTATTTATTAATTATTAGATTTTAAATTTATATTTTTAAATTAGAAATGTTATTTTCACCACCAAATGTTCCAAGTTATCTTTCAAAATAATTTTTCTATATAAGATGATATCCTTTTATGATACTTAAGATTTAATGGGGATATGATACATTTATAACATACTTATAATTTTTCTAATGGATTTTTTTTATGATTACAATATGTTTATAAATCCCATTTCTTTTCCATGGGTTATTTTTTGAATAAAGTTTTAGGAAACCCATTTAATTTCAATGGGTAATGATATGATGAATGATTTATGATCTTTTATCACATAAATATATGGATAATTTTATGGTAGGGACCTATATATCCCTAAAATTATTTTAGTAGTTAAAAATCTTTTGTGAGATCATAGAGTCCATATGAGTTTATCTCTTCTCTAAAAAAGTGTGTACATTGGATATTATCTCATTCCTGAAAAAGATGGTACACATGATTTTATCCCATTAACCAATATGTGGAGAGGTGTTTAGCCAAAGCCTATCATTTTATAAATGTATTAGTGGGTGGCCATGTCAAAAGGTTTTATATTCTTATGTTTATGCCACCAATATATTTCTTATCCCAAAGTTATGTTCTCATGGAAAATGTTCTTTGATTCCATTATGATTATTATCTTAAAAATTGTAATGGTTTTTTCTATAATCTGGGTTAATGATCTATCATATTTTTGGAATAGTATTAAAATTATATTATCATGTTTTAATACCATTATACTCTTTCTTGTTTATATCCTACATGATTACCCTTACTTATAATTTGAGATCATACTTTTCTTTTGTTTCCTTTCCCCAGGTTATGAAGATTGGTTTTTAACTAGGGTTTTTATTTGAATTTTAATATATGGGATGATCATTTTGGGAGATGTTAGAGACCTTTAATGCAATAATAATATTTTTTGTGTAGTCTCCAAGGATAATAAACATTTACAGTCCTCGAATGAGTATTTATGAATAGTATTGAATATTCATCTATTATGATATAATATCTATGTATGAAAATTGTTGTTTGTTATAGTTGTTATTAGAGAAAATGATTATATAACCATTGTAAGTTAGGGTGAAAAATGTTAGTTATAACACTATATATATATCTCATGATATTTCAATGTATAGGATGATGTATAGATTTTTTTGTGAAGGATATAGTGAGTGGAATCAAAAATATTTTTTCTTTATGGACACAAGTGGATGTGGCTCTAGTACAGATATACCTAGAGGTATTGACTCTAAAAAGTTTGTATTATTCTAAAATCAATCATCACCTAGTGCATGAAAACTGGCCTTAATTTACACATTGTTTGACATTCCAAAGGCATATTCCATATAAATTCACAAACCCTTTCTAAACCACCATAAATAATTTAAATATAAAATGATCATGAATAAAAAATGTTAAATCTATGGTGTCATAGATTGTAAATAATTTTTCAAGATGTTTTCTATCCATTGAATGATTTTCATGATTTTTTAGTCAAACTAATGATTCCTAATAGCTATGCTACCATTTTGGTTTTAGTAGTGGATTCAAGTTAAAACTATAATGTTAAGGTGTTAATGTGCATGCTAAAATATTAATATCCCCTATTTGAGAATAGTTATTTGAATTTATATATATCAGTAAAGGTATCATGGAATGATAATTCATATCATAAATTATCAGATGTTGAATTGGTAGTGAAAACACCAAATTGTATGATGATGACACATCAAGTCTATAATTTATTTGCAGTTGACAAATATGAAAATTTGATTCATAAAAATCTAGTGATTCTTCATTTGGTGTAATTTTATGTTATCCTAGAAATGGATTGCATTTATGTGTATCAACCCCAAATCAATTATTTAGGAAGGGAAGTTACATTTGATATTAAAAACCTAAATATTATCTTTTATCAGTTCAATGATAAATATAAATATCCAGTTTAAATTTCACACGTTATATGTTTCTCCATTACTATTAAATAGGGGATTTTATCTCAGACTATTTTGAATAAACTCAAAATGGATGATTTTACTTTTTTTTTGGAGTTTTGGGATGTCTTTATAGAAGAGTATCATTTTCTTCAGTTGAATATTGGAGTCTATTTATCAATTTAAATCATGCACATTTCATTTCAATGAATCCCTATAGAATGGCCCATATTGAGTTGATATAGTTGAATAATAGACAATAGGATAATCCTAAAAAGGTATTTAGTAGAAATGTGGGACACCTTGGGATGTATAATTCCTAATTTTTATTAATAAATATGTATCTATGCGACTCTACATTGATTATTGTAAATTGAACAAGATAAAAATCTTGAACAGGTATCCTCTACCACATATTAATGATTTTTCTAAATAACTGGACATAGGTCAATAATTTTACATGATTGACCCTCATTATGGATATCATCAAATTATGGTCATAGATGAGGATATAAAAAATAAAACATACTAAGGTCATTATGAATATATGGTGATTCCATTTTGACTCACTAATACCCACACTATTTTTGTTAATATTATGAAGAGTTTCTATAGAGATTATAGTGATCATTTTATTGTAGTCCTTATAGATGATATCGATATATATTCAAATAGTAAGGAAGAGAATGATCATTCGAAGAGAATTATTCGGAAGACCCTATGGATGGAGAAACTATATGAAAATTTTATAATGTGTGAATTTGGGGTACAAAAATTATAGTTTTCTAATAACAATGTTTTAACAGAGGGTATATTACTGGATCCATCAATGTTGTACTTTATTGAATGTTGTCCCAGACCAATCATAGTGACCGAGAATAGAATTTTTCTTATATTTTTTGGATATTTTCTAAAAAAAATTATAATTTCTCATATAATTCTAATCCAACCACAACATTAACACGGAAGGAATCCTTGTTCAATTTTACAAAAGAATGTGGATTAAATTTCATGTAATTAAATATAAAGATATATAGTTCACATGTGATAACATTACCCTACAGTGGGAAATTTTATGTAGTATATAATGGTTTTTAATTTAATGGATTGTGATACATTCTTATATATAATTATGGGGTGATAGATTATGCCTCAAGACAATTTATGTTTCCTAAAAGAATTACCCTACTCAAGATTTGGATTTAGCCATAGTAATTCTTTTTTAAGTTTATGGTGGAATTATATTTAAAGGGAAAATTGTGATATATATATATATATATATATATTGATTAGTAAAATTTAATGTATATATTCAAATATAATTATTTTAAAATGTTCCAAATAAAATGGATAGATCTGATTAAAGACTAATATTTCTCAAAACATTACCATTGTGGGAAAAACCAATGTGGAAGATTATTTCAGTTGAAATGACCATTCATGGTTATCTATTATGAGGATTCCATAATATAAAATATTTTTGGATTTGAAAAGGATGGATATATAAATCATGATTTAATTGGTGGAATATTATTCCTTTCAAATGAATTTCACCCATATATACATATTAGGATAAAAGAGGCACATAACAATCTTATAGAGTTATAGAAGAAGGTAAGAAATGTTCTTGATGTTAACCTTTGTTATGCCGGAATGCTAAGGATCAAGAACCATGTATTTATCTTTCTATTCCATATTCGAATAATGATATATTAAATGAGGATATATTTCTTCACTCTGTATTCATCCAAGATGTACAAAGATTAATAGAGATCTATATGTGTATTTTTTTTGGAACACCCTTAAGATATATATTTCAAAATATGTATCATGGTGCGTCGTATGTAAGAAAGTTATGTGTATAAGGTGATCTGAAAACCACTACCAAGATCATATTGTAAATGGGAAAAATAACAATATATTTTGTCATTGGAAAACCCAAAACAATATAAATTTGACAATGATATATGGGTTATAGTCAATTACCTTAAAAAGTAATCAGAATTAATTGCCTTATGAGAATATTTTTCCTTTTATCATCTTACCAGGAAATTCATTAAGTAAAAATATTTTATGGATTAAAACATTACACTATATGAGACCGAGATATTAGTTTTACCATAATGTTCTAGAAAATTCATCAGTAATGTATTGTTAGAGAGTTATGTTTCAATATTTTCTATCATCCTTATATATATTTTCACTCTAATATAAGAATTAAACCCCTAGAAGTTATATTCAGATTATGATCTGTAGATTTCAAATGAGTTTGGAAACAAAATATTCCATTAGTTTATTTTTCTTACAATAATAGATTTCACTAGAGCATCTAGATAGCTCCTTATAAATCACTCTACAAAAGAAAAGTATGTGTAAAGACCTGGGTTTAAAAATTACATAATCTAGTTAATTCACCAAGAATTCAAATTCATACATTCGCAAAGATCATTTAGGCTCATAGTTTTTTAGAATTTGTTCAAAACCTAAAACATATAAACCCATATATTAAAACGTAGAAACTTATAATCAATATCCATTTTTTCAAAATATGAAACTTTTAGAACAATCATTGATTTCTTTTTATAAGTAAACTTTGAATCATTAAACTTGAGTACCTATCATCCTTTACCAATTAAAAAACAATTAAAACCCATTTTAAAACTTAGTATGAGCACCAAAATCTCTGTAAGGGGCCTTTAAATGAAGAAATAAACCATTAGTCCATGAATGAAAACATTTTCACAAAGTTATTTATTTAACACATAAAACATAAGCTCTGTAGCTTACCTTTTGAAATCATATGTTTTATATAAAACCATATAAATCATATATAAATCATAAAGGTAAATTTTTTTATAATTTCTTTAAAAATATTACATATAAACTAGCTATCTCAACTATACACGGAGTAACCATTATGGTTACACATGGAATAACCATCGCAACATATTCCCTCAATCTCTTAGGAGAAACCTAACAGGTTAACTCTGACCTTTTACAAAATACATTGGAGAGAAATAATGGGATCACCCTCAATTAATTAATCATGGAACCACCCAAAATCATAACGATTCCTAGGAACCATTACATGATAATAACACATAGATATTTCATAAAATAAACATTCTTAGGGAAAATAAATTTTCCATTTTGGAATTAATTTTCATGTTTTATGAAAACACACACATATAATTGATTACATTTGATTTAAAAATAACCCCTTAAAAATGTAAAGGAAAAAAAATATGGTTTCATGGATGATGGAAAATATACTTATACCATATATGTAAGAAATTTTTTTTTAATAAATGGAGTTGTAACATGATAATATTATTTTTAAAAATAAATAACATTACCTTATGTCTGAAATCATTCTTCACTATTGCTTAATGTCCTTGATAATAAATATAGATTCATTAATTGCTTAATTAATATCCTTTTCAATGTATATTTTATTTATTAAAATTTAATTAGGTTTATTTATGACAATTTTGATGAGTTATAAATTTCAATTTCATTATTCTGAGAGTGTTCATTTCATGGATTTAATGCCTATTACCCTGAGCATAATTATGGAAGTTCTTGTAAAATTGAATCAAAACTCTAGATGTGTAATGAATTATTTCCATAATATTAAATGATCACATATTTCATTTTTTTTTTCTAATACGAGGATGATTCATTAGATAAACAATTAATTACAAATGTATGGATTATTTTTGGAGGATTTTCCAACCGTCCAAAAATAGTTTTGTTTTATATAATTAAAAAGGCTTTAAATAAGTTAAATAACATTAATAATGTTATAATATATATATTAAAAAATTGACTATAATAATGGTTTTATGACAATCCATGATGGTGGTATTAGAAAATAAAAAAGCATCATCCATGAAGCCAGTGAATTGACACATCATGGGTGATGGTTTAATTGATTAGAATAAGAGGAGAAGAGAATAGGTTTGATGATGGATATTACATTAACACAATATTTTTTTTTGTATATATATGATATTGAAGTTATCATTCCACATTGGATAGGGGAGTTGAGTATAAGGTAAAAGAAAGAAAGAATTTTATAGAGAAATAAGGATGATTTTACCTCTTAAATATCATCTCGTTGAGAACCTCCTTATGGGACTTACTTTTGGTCTTTTGATGAGACCGATAGCTATTGGACATAGGGAAGAGGCTTGGGAAGGGAATGGGGGAAAATTTATACAAGATTCAAGAAAATTAATAGTGTTGATTCCCATGACTAAACACACTCACTAGAGCATGTGAGATTTAACTAATGGGTATTTACCTCATACATACACCATCAATGACTCAATATTCCATTTATTTATATATATTGTTAATTAATATAAATTTCCATATTTCACTATTTACCAAAAATTCAACAATTTCATAAAAATCCCAAATATTAATTATAACCATTTTTGAAATATAGATTACTAAATTGGAATCCGTTTTTTGAATATAATTATGTAAATATAAGAAATATTATTTTTAATTAAAATCATAATTTATTCAAAAATTATACATTTTAATATTATATCTGAATTTATGACACATTTAAAAATTAAATATCTCATCACAAAATTATCTTATAATTATTATACAAAAAATATTAATTTATGACTCTATTTTCTGAAAATAAATTTTCTTATAAATCCTTATGTTAATCATAAAATTATAAGTAAACATTTAAATTTCACAAAATTACCAAAACTAAATTAATAATTTTTAAAACATTTATTTACTTGTTCCATGATATAAACATATCATTTTTTAATTTATGAGATTCCAAAATTTAATGTATTATTTCATAGGTGAGGTTTTAATTCTAATGGCCAGATTACTATTTCTAATGACCAAGTTACGATTCCAACAATCATGTTTCTATTCCATTAGTATAAATTCATTAATATATATAAATACAACATATTTCATTATAAATTTATAATAATTTTTATTTAGTAATTCCAAAATGGGAAAAAATATTTGATAAGTACATGGGTTGTTACATTCTACACCCTTCTATAAATTGTGTCCTCACAATTTTATTCACTTATTAAAAAAGTGAGTATACCTTTCCCTCATAGCATTTTAGATCCCAATGAATCTTCTTCAACCAAGTGGTTTCTCCAAAAAACATTATCTTGTGGAATTTCCTTGTCCTGCAATTCATCATAACTTAGTCAAAAATCTAAAAAGTATTTTCCTCATATGAATGGTTGTCTTCCAACTAAACAAGCCCAGGGCCCAGAACAAGAGATAAAATTAGGAACATACTTTCACGTCATAGAATCATGAAAAACATTACTTTCAGGGGACAAAATGTGATGAAAATCCACTCTGTATTCAACTGATCCATGTTTCTCTAAGATATAATAGGGTTCAATGAATCATGGAATCAGCTTCTCCTTCAGTAATTGAAATTATTATTTTACTTATTAGAAATTTAAACATCTCTAGGTAAATCCAAAAATATCTATCTTCATTTCCAAACACCAGTAATAATCCAAATGGTCTCTGTACATTTTTGTGCATCCAGTATGAACAAAAAATAGAGAACTATGGGCTCCACCTAATAAGTATTTATTCATCTGTGAATCACAAGGCACACATAATCTCTTCCCAAATATCAAAACAAAATATTTATAAATATTACATTCTGTAAATGTACCATTTTTAACCAATTAAACCTCATTCTATAACTCATGATATTTATTTTGGGATTGCTTAATTTTGTTTGATGGAGATGTATGCACTGACACCTAAAACAAAATAAAAATTATTCCCACACCAACAAACTCCAAGCTAAAATATATCAAACCATTAATCAAAGGGTCATGTAATACACATATCATGGTTAATATAGAATGATTTTTTCCACTTAATAAATCTCCCACCTTCTTCTCTTTCCCTTGATGGTGATTGATCATGCAATCATAATCCATCATCGGTTTCACCAATATTCTCTATATCCTATTGAATTCCTTTTGAGTAAATATATAATTAAAACTTTTATGATATATGTGTATTTTAAATTTGGATCCATATAAAAGATGTATCCAATTATTAAAAATGAAAACCACAGGTGCAAATTCTAAATAATGTGTGGTATATTTTAACTCATGAGGTTTCAGTTTCCAAAAATCTTAATAAATTACCTTAAAATTTTTCATTACAAATCATCTAAATCCATTGAAATAATATTCACTATAGATAAAAAAATATCCATTTTTGGAAGGTAGGTCCAAAACTATTGTATATGACCATCTAATTTGTAGTTCCTAAAAAACATCACATTCTTCTGTCCATATAAATGTAACCCCTTTTCATGTTAACTTAGTTAGCGGGTTAGATATCCATGTAATGTTTTTAAAAAACTATTAGAATTATCCTACTAATCAAAGAAAACATGAAACCTCTATAACATATTTAGCTATTGGCCATTCCTCAACCACTTTTTTTAATAGGATCAATTATTATTCCATCCTTATTTACAATGTTCCCATGAAAATAAATCTTTTATAAAAAAATTTATCATTTTCTAAATTAACTATAAAACATATATTATTTTTGGATTTTCAAAACAATACTTATATGTTTTTTATGATCCTAATAAATTTTTGAATAAACAAAAATATCATCTATAAAATAAATGAAAAATATATCCAAATTGTCATGAATGATTCTATTCATAAGATCCAATAATAAAGTAGGGGAATTTTCAAACCAATGGTAATAACTGAAATCTTATAATACCCATATGTATAATGAAATGTTGTTTTTAGAATAGCATTCTCCTTTACCATTAGCTGACAGTACCAACATCTCAAGTCAATATTGGAAAAATAGTAATCTCCTAGAAGATGATCAAAAAAAATCATCGATATGTGGAAAAGGATTCATAGACATAAAATTGATGTTATTAAAAGATCTGTATTCAATACTAAACCTCAAATAATTGTATTTTATTTTAACAAAAAAACAGGATACCCACATGGTGATGTAATCAGAGGAATGAAACATGTGTCTAGAAACTACTTTAACTAATTTTTTCAATTCTATATATTCTTCTTGAGCCATTCAATAAGGGGTTTTTTAAATAAGTTTATCATTAGGGACTATATCAAAAATAAAATCAACCTCCAAATCAGGTATAATACTAGGAAACTCATCAGTACAAACATACATATACTCATTTACCATCAAAAAATATTTAATCTAAACATTACCCTCATTTTAAGAAATATGTGCAAGATAACATTCATTTCTATATTTTATCAGTTTCTTAGCTTCTTTCTAAAGTATTAATGTTATGTGTTCATTATTGTAGATAAACTAAACTTATTTCTAAAAAACAACTTCATTGACTCTATAATTAATCTTTGTATAGTAGACATAAATGTAATCCATACACAGAATAACATAAAATTATAAAAGGGGAAGACAACATGTTTCTTAGTCAAATCATTTCCATAAACTTCAACAAGAATATTCTTATAATTTATTTTTACCCTAATATATCCCATAGGTGTTTTTACCATAAGTTCTCAATCAATTTCATGAGGTGAGATTTCCAATTTACCAGAAAATAAATCTAGTATGAAAGAATGTGTAGACCTATAATAAAACAAGAAATTTTCAAAATATGAGTAAGAAAAATATACATGTTACCACTTAATTGTATAGACCATCATTAGATGAAGTAGGGGAAAAGGATTTCACCACAATATTATGCTTATAGTTTAGGTACTTCCCATTATCCAGCTTCCTCTTTAGACACTCATTTTCATAATGACCCATCTCATTAAATTTAAATCATTTTTATATTTTTATATCATAATTATTCTTATTATTTCCATGATATTATTCATTAAAATTATGATCTATATTTCTAAAATTATAACTTTATAAACACTTAACAGACTTCTAAAGTCATTCCCTAGTGTTTTTACCATAAATCCAACAAACTAAAAACATAATTTTGTTTCAATCAAACTTCTTTGATTCATTATCTACTATTTAATGAATCCTTTACCAAATTTTATACTAGTATTTGAAGACCATATGATCATTGGAAAACTCCATTTCCACCAAATCTACACATCGAACAAGTGTTTCATAATATATAAATTCACAAGAGTCTATTACAATCCACTATTTTCGAATCAATAATGAGTAAAAATGATTGACTTTAATGTGAAGATCCTAGATAAATTTTGGAGTGTACCATTCCAATCGAGTGAATTTTACTTTATATACATCCATTGATTCATCCTCATTTCTCAATTTGAATAACTATTTTTCCATCATAAGTCAAATTTCCTTAGAAAAATATTTCTAAATGAACTTTTTTTCAATTCATCCCATTCTAAGGAATCAATCTCCTCACTATACCAAATAATATTGACCATAAATGACTACTAGGTAGCTTCCCTATCAAAATGGTAAATATAAGAGACTGAAATATTGATTTTTTGAACATAAAAAAACATCAAAAATATTTTATATGGATTTAATCCACCATTTACCTACAACTAGGTCATAAGATCGGTTAAATATATGAGGTTTTTTCCTCATAAAATGTACCACATGTTATGAACCATCTCGTGTACCATGGAAACCTGATTATCGAGTTGGAACTAACATGGCCCAAACTGGGTTTTGAATCCTCATGGGTTGGTGACAATATCCTAGAAAGATGACAAAATGGAAGTGGGAACTATTTTTCCACAAACATTGTGGAAGCAGAAAATAAGGCAGTATGCATATAAAAAAACTCAGTAGGGAGAACTGTACCATAAGTCAAAAAGTTATGAAAAACCAAAGTACTACAGCAAAGTATTAGAAAACGGGATAAAAACCCAAGTCACAATGGACAAAACTCTATTTTTCAAAGGATCAACAGTTATAACCATTTCTAAGTGGCACTTTTCCCATACTCAAACCTAGAATAATTTAATCTAAAAACACCTAAAGGTAAAGGTAGGGTGTGAGCTAAAATCCCAATAAGGTCTCGCCAAAGAATCCATAATAGAGAAAAACATTTAATTTTCCAAATAAATCTTTCAATTTTAATAAACATGTATAGAAGTTAAAAGTAGACCCAAAACAATTCATACATTAAATTTAAAATGATGTAAATACTTTATACATATGGTTTAATAAACATTTTATATAAAACAATTTATATAAATTCACATGGAATATTTAAAATAGTTTAAAAAATATGTAATCTATTTCAAATACAAAAAATAGAAACATTGTCATCTACTAAAAGTTTTGATTGTTCCTGGCTAAGATATTCTAACACACTCTAAGGTGATCAAGACATCCCATTAGGAATGAAACCTGCTATGCTTTGTTTTGATTCAGTTGTAAATCATATAAAAGGGTGATATCCCAATAACTAACTAACTATATGTGCATTTATGGTCTCTAATAACTACCAATGTTGGTAAATTTATTTTAAAACTATTAAAAATACAGTTCACCCCATTCTACATTTCAAATATTCCAATTTCCATTTAAAAACCAGGACATAAGTTTTTAATCAAAAAATTCCTTTTCTAAGATAATACCATTGGGTTTCTAGAAAAAATATTTTATGTCATTTTTCATAAATTCTACTTTGAAATAAATTTCATAAAATCATTTTCATACTATAAATTCAAAAATATAAATTCCACAGTTTTTCCTCAATTTCACAAACACACCCTGACTCAAAGGAATTGGGGGTTTTCTTAATGTCATACCAAACCAAATCCAAATCACCCAATTCAATTGAATTGTGTTTTTAATAAACCAATTGAAACCAATTTCAACAAATTAAATTTAAATAAAACAATTGAATTTAAATCTAGCAATTTCAGGTTAATCAAATTTGGACAATCAAAATGGAACAACCTATCTTTTTTATGGAAATATAAATCCCACAGTAGATCTTACCAACCAGAATGAAGTCCTAGAAGATCTCAGAAACCAACATAGAAACAATATTCAAAAAATAGAGTTTAGAGACATCATTATAAATATGATCTATCAATATCTAAGGATATAAAGGGAAGAGACCAATAGGCAAGAATAATGTTTACCCAAAAAGTCACACCCAATTCGCAAAAATGTTCAATTACTGAAGGAAATGACCCAAAAGGGTTAGAGTGATCCTAAGTCACCTAGGGGGAGCAATTTGTTTAAATTAAAGGATGTATGTATAAAGTGAATAATAATTTTCATCTGAGATTCTTGTTTAAAACCATCACTTGGGACTTTACACATCGTGTAACCCAATTAAATGCTGTGAAATTGAAAAATATAAAAATCACCAAACAAACCTATCACCTTTGTTAAAAATATATTTATTATTATTTTATAATTTACATTTTGGGTAACTATATTACACGATGTATAAATCCCAAAAAGGATTCAAAACTAGCATATTTTATGTTGAAAATTACAAAAAAAAAATCTTTGAATTTGCCATTATATGTATCCTCCCAATTACTTCTTAGCCTTATACAAACAATGAAAAAATAAAAACATGAAAATGATTAAAGTGTATCTGATGGAATGGAAATGTGATACTACAACCACCCCACCATAAAATCTTTTCCCCCAAGAAGAATTTGTATCGAAAAGGTGACGGAATTTCTCTCTCACCAGTGCCTCACACTCCCATGTCTCTTGTGAATCTGAACCATGCTACCATAGAACATGAACCAAAGGTATCATTCACCCTTGAAGTAACTTTATTTCATAATCAAATTTCATGACTGGTATTTCTGTCATGTGTAAAACAGGTTCAACCTCAAGATCACTCCATCTCAAAGAATAAGATGGATAGAATAGATAATTTTTGAGCTGCAATACATGGAACACATTATTTATCGACATCAACTACGGTGGGAGTGTATATAGTAGAACGAAATGTTACACACCTAATAAAAAATCAAAAATGGTCCCACAAAATGAGGAGTATGATTCTTTTTCCCCCCAAGCCATTTATGACATAAATGAGGTGAAATATTCAAGATCACCTGGTCACCAATTAAAAATTACATTAGTATACTAAGATGGACAGTATAAGACTTATACCATCTCTATGAAATCAAAATTATATGAATTATTGACTAAATATATGTTATCATTTGTTTAACCAAGATTGGTCTAACCAAGGAGCTCTCACCAATCTTTGACCAACATAAAATAGATATGCAAGGTTGGACATACAAGGGCTCAAAAGGAGAAATTAATTTAAATGACTAGTAAATATTACTATAAGAGTAATCACCCATACCCATATATTCATATGAAACTCAACCAATGTCAAGAACACAATCATGAAGAATATCCTCAAGAATCTTTATAACTCTCTCTATCTGTCCATTCAACTGTAGACGATATGTAATGATCAAACAAACATGAGATCCCAATTCCTCGTGAAGGAATCCCCCAAAGAAATAAGTGAACTAAGGATACCTCTCAGAGACTATAGAATATGGACCTCCATGCAAATGAAAAAACGCATTTTTTCAGATATTTACGAACTCAACAACTTTGAATGTATCATGAATGTGTAAAAATTTATCTGATTTCATCAGTTGATCAATCACAACACATAGCACATTATTATTTATCTGTGTGTGTGGTAAACAAACCAAAAATTTCATTATTATCAACTCCCACATCCATTTATGAATTTGAATTGGATGATGAAAACTCGAAGGTTTCTGTTTTCAGCCTTATACTACTGTCATGTATATCAATGAGAGTAAAATTTATTAATGCACCATCTCATACCCTACCACCAGAATTTATGTTTCATGTCATAGAACATATTCATGGTTCCTATTTGTACTTACCACAAGGAAATATGGAAATACCCCATCATGGAATTCCTTACCACTAATTCTAAAACAAAGTGATTCTAATAATATATAATTCCCTCTAGGGAGAACAAGCAGTCATCCATGGTATCCCTACTATAATGAGTGTCTCTAATGATAGAAATATCATCATCAAGTTGTTTTTTATAAAGTATAAGTTTGAGAAGGGAGGATTTCATTTGTAAACTAGCCCAAGAAACAGTGTCCCCTGGTTATAGGACACTGATATGAAAGTGTGCAAAGAGTGTCACCAATATCAACTATTCTAATGATTATTTCAAGGGTGGGGTTAGAAGTTTCATTCTCAAAGCATATATGATTGAATTAGCTTTCCCTTGGTTATAGGAAACATCAATGTTGAAAACATTTTGGTATTCCACCCAACGCCTATGGTATTGATTCAAAAAAATTATAGTGTATATAATTCAAAATCTTATTGTAAGAGTATATGGTTAACTTTTATCCGAAAAGGTAATGCCTCCAACACTTAAGTGTGTGAATCACTAATTCATGTTAATGTTTATGGGTTAGAAAATTATTCTCATGTAGCCTAAATTGTAGAAAGACATTTGAAAATAAATGATCACCCTACATAAGAACACAACCCAAACTGGATCCTGATGCATCAAAGAAGATTGTATATTCATTCATGAAATTTGGGCTGGTAAACAATGATATTATTGTCAGAAGGAATTTCATCCAAATAAAATATTTCTATCAACATTCATCCTTATAAAAATCTACACCCTTCCAATTTAGAGTAGTCATTATTGATGAAAACTATGAGAAGTCCTTAATTAAATAGTAGAAAAATGAGCTAAACCCAAGAAGCTATAGATTAAGAAAACATTTTGTGGTTTTACCCATGTCAAAATAGATTTTAAATTTTTAGGATCAACTAAATTGATATGTCTTGACACCACATTTCCCATGAACATTACTTCCAGAATCCGAAAATCACATTTCAAAAGAATATCCTAAATTTGGTGATTTCTCACCAATTCTAAAACTTCTCTTAGATAATTCACATGATCATCCTCAAACATAGATTAAATGGAGATGTAATCCACAAAAACTAACACAATGGTATCCAAATGAACCTGAAAATCATGTTCATTAAATCCATAAATACTAAATGATAATTGGTTAAATGAAAAGACATGTCAAGGTACTTGTAATGGTCATACCTTTTCTGAATGGATGTTTCTAGAATTCCTGATTATTTTATTCTCAACTGATGATACCCTGAACAAAATCCATTCTTTGAGAACAAATTATTCCCTTTCAATTGATGAAACAGATCACCAGTCCTTTGAAAAAAAATATTTTTTCTTTTTCATGACTCTGTATTGTTTTTGGTAATCAACACCAAGGATAAATGAACCATAATATTTAATAGTGAAGAGAACTAGTGCCACCCAAGGTTACACACTCATTCTTATAAATAATTTCTCTAGAGGATCATCTAATTGAATCATTAACACTTTCATTTAATTTTGATTTCATGTGGTAAGAAAGAACTAACACTAGTTGAGTTCCATGAACTAAATCATTATAAATATTTACCTCACTTATCGGTGGAAAACCAGAGAAGTGGTAGTGAAACACGTCAGGAAACTCAATGACAACTGGATGGAAATCACTAGTCAATTATTCTTTCTCCAAATAAAATATGAACACATATATCACATTCTCAAAATCGTGATAATGAGGTCCAAATATACATGGCCTTAGGCTCCATTATCCTTGAAGGATACAATATACACCATAGGATGTTTTAATGGAGACCCATAAAATAAATAAATAAATCCAGCCCTTACTGAAAATGAGGAAATCCATCTTGAATATGACGTTAATAAGTTTCATTTCATGAACTATAAAACTCAAAACAAGATCACCATCTTATAGAGAGAAAATAAAAATGGGAATTTCTAGACCCTTCTCTCTCTTCATTCCAAGGGGAGTAGTAATATCCATTACCTAAGAAAAAATCAATGTTGAAAGATTAAAAGGATTAACAACATGGGTTTAAGTAAAAAATTAGATGCACCAATATCAAATAAATTAGTCTCTAATGAAAAAGATATAGTGATTTTACATCTCACAGTTTCTTAGCATGTATACACTTCCTTTGGAGACTCTTCCACTGTGTGAATATGCTTCATTTTGGAATCATGTGTCTGGAATCCCTTTGCTCATTAAGAATATGATTACACCACATTTTTTTATCGTAATTAATGATCCCATTCCACTATATGAATTTTAATATATATGGAATAACATATATAAGTGACCTAATCATCTTCAAGAGTGACATATCATGGGTGACTCTATAAAACCCATTTTAGAGATCCCATCCTTTCCACACTGGTAGAAAATAAAAGGGATTCTTCTTAGCACTATCAGCAGTTTATAAAAACTATACTGTCAATAACCACCCTAAGAACACTAATGCATCATTTTTTTCCTTTAGAGGAATTCACACTACCATTTGGAGAAAATATAACTCCCATCAACCCTAACTTTCTAGATAAGTCTATTTAGATAGTCAACGGTATATCTAGCACAAACACATAAGAAGGGATATTGAAATGGAAAACCTAAGAATGAATATCATCTCAAAGTCCCAACTCAAACTATTAATTCTTAATATTATCATTTGATACTACCTCTATTGAAAACTGTAATATCTTAGCAAAACAATTCACAAACTCTGTTACGATTCTATCAGCCTACTCATGTATGTTGAACTCAACATGTATGTACAATAAGATCGAATATAGATATAACTGGTCAATGATGATATCCTAGAAGTATTTCTATTCTAATACGTTATAATTCTTCATTGTCAATATTGTGTACCACCGTCTCCTTCACGGTCCCTATAACATAAAGGTGGATCACTTCACCTTTATTTCCTCAATTGTTACCAATAACTCAAAAAAACATTCAATCCTACTCAACCTTTCTTTAGCCAATTAAGGATCATTGGAGCCTTTGAAAATTGGTGGACTTAGGTGAAGGATCTCCCAAGAAATATTTTATAAAAAATAAATTTGAGGTTACACAACTGGATCATGAATGGGAATTGTTGGTGGTTCCTATCCCATAGCTTGGAAATGTAGCTCAATCACATCAACCAAACCCTAGTCCATAAGAGGGTTCACTTTCTGATGTTCATCATTAGCTTTATCCAGGATAAAATTTTCATTTCCTTTTATATTCTTGATGTTATGACACATTAGAATAAAATATTGAATACATCATATTAACACTCAAATAGAGAAATAAGTAAAACTAATCCCATCAGATAGATAACAAGATTTGGATTTCCATATATCCAAATAAATATCATGGAAATGACTAGAACTAATCCTTGAGATTTCTTTACCAAACCACCCATCATTACTTAAGGCTCATTATTTTGAAAGATGGTCTGGAAATAAATCGTAACTAGCGCCTAATCCCCAGTAATATTATAGATATGCATAGTGACATCAAGAAAACAAGCATAAACTATATCGATAATACCAAGTTTCACAAACTAGTATGGTTACCTTGGTATCCTGATAACCTATCTAACACCAACATGGCTTCAAGGGTATTACCAATCCCTACTGGATGGAGACAATAATATAGAATAAAAAATAAATGGAAGTGATATTTATTTTTCCACTAAAACGGGGGAAGAAGAAAAATAAGATAGTATGAATACATGGAAAACACTATAGGGAGAACTGTACAAAAATTCAAATAGATATGAAAACCCAAAGTACTATAGAAATGTAACAAAAAATATGAGAAAAACCCATGTCCCAATGGATATAAATATATAATAGCATGGATCAAAAACTACCACCATCTCAAATTTCATCCTTACCCTTTATTGAACTTGGAATATGATGATCAACAAACACCTCAATTCATAGGTAGGGTGTGAAGTAAAATCATAGTAGGGTATAACCAGGTATTCCATAATAGATTCCAAAATTTAATTAAACAAATATATCATTGAATTTTTAAAATAGTTATGGAATATCAAAGTATAATTAAAACAATTAATTCTTTCAATTTCAAATGATAGGGATACTTTAAAAAAATGGCTTAATAAATATTTTTTATAAAAAAGTAAATATAAATTAACAAGGAAAGTGTAAAATTGTTTACAAACAATCACTTATATTTCAAATACATCAACGAGAAACATGGTAATCTTTTAGAAGGTAAGATAGTTCCAGGATATGAGACTC
Organism: Viscum album; assembly: GCA_963277665.1. NCBI lineage: Eukaryota > Viridiplantae > Streptophyta > Magnoliopsida > Santalales > Viscaceae > Viscum > Viscum album. Next base: position 877,679,858 of record OY728129.1, on the reverse strand, counting down.
TCAAACACTCAATGGTGATCATGAAAATATTTTTATATACTTTTCCCTATCATAATAGGTAAAGAAAACTCATCACCATCCCATTGGGTATGTGACCTGATGAATTATAATTTGATTCGTTTTTAAAGCATAAAAAAGGTTGATATACTATTAAATGATTAACTACCTAGGATTTCCAATGCTCTAATAAAAAAAGTGATGGGAAATGTGTTTAAAAACATTTAAAATGAAATTCACTCCATTCTACATTTCAAATATGCCAATTTCCATTTAAAAACACATGTGTTTTTAATAAAAAGAATCTTTTCCCAAGATAAAACCACAGAGTTTATATCAAACCCATTCTAATAGATTATTCTCAAAAAAATATTTGAAATAATTTTCAATAAATACATTTCATAAATTAAATTAAAAAATTTGAATTCCATAATTTTCCAACTAATTAAAATTAGGTTTTTAATCAACCAATTGAAATACATTTCAAGTAATTGAATTTAAAGAAAAAAAAATTGAATTTAAATCAAGAAATTTAGGGTTATTGAAATTTTTCCAATAAAAACAGAACCACATACATTTTTATGGAAACACAAAGCCCTCAACGGAACCTGTTAACATAGACAAAGTAAAATAAGATCTAGGAACTCATCCTATAAAAAATATAGTACAAAACAGAGTTTTAATCCATAAATTCCACATTGACCAATTAAACAGAATAGATTGAAATAGAATAGACAAATATATATAGAGTAATCTTTCCCTGAAAGTCACACTACAATTACAACAATATTCAATTACTAAAAAAATGACACAAAAGGGTTTGATGGCTCTAAAAATACTTAGGGATGGATCTTGAATTGAGATAAAGGATATCTGGAAAAAAGGAAAAATAATTTTCATCTATGATTCCTGTTTAGAATCAACACTCGATATATCACATTATGTGTAACCGAATTACACATTACAAAATTGGAAAATACCAAAATCATTGAAAAACCCATCGCCTTAGTTAAAAATATATTTAATATTAGGTAATAACCTCATATATAGATACTCATACATTATAATGTAGTACCTTCTACTCAATATGTAATTTTTATAATAAGAATATTTCAAGACAAAACATATTTTCACTCCGTAAACAATGTTCACCACATTAAACATGAATTATTATCTTCCTTTACCCTAAAAATACCTATGAAAAACATTTGAAATGTTGGGATGAGAACAAAAATCTTAGTAAGTGATGGAAAGAGGAATAAAGAACTCATTATATCACAAATGAAAATATTTTCCCAAATTTTTAACTTTAACACATAAAACATATGTTCTTGATATTACCTTATGAAATAATAAGTTTATTATAACACCACATAAAGCATAAATTTTTCATTGAGGTATATGTTGGAATCATTTTCATATGACTCTTCCATATAAAGTATCTACTTGATCTACACAAGGAGTAACCATGATGGTTACATATAAAATAACAATCATTATATATTTTCGTAATCACTAAGGTGAAGCCTAACTGATTTACACCATCCATTTACCCAATGAATTAAAGAGATATAACAGGCTCACCCACATTCATTTTTTCCGGGAACTACCCAAAATCATAACAATTCCCAAGAACTATAACATAGTCATAACACATAAATATTTCATAAAAATTTTCTTAGAACCAATTAAATTTATTAAGGGTAGGTCTATTCAAGATTATATTTGCCTTGCCTCTGAATGCACTAATATCTTAAACAAAATTACTAGGAAAGTTATTGTTTCCATCAAACTTGATATCATAAAATCATTTGATATTATATATTGGAGTTTCATTTTAAAAGTTATAAAAAATTATGTTTTTAATGATACCTTTGTTATGAGGATAAAAACCTTGTTTAAATCTGCATCTATTTCCATTTTGATTAATGGAACCCCCAGGGGATATTTCAAATGCACAAAAGGGGTTAGACAAGGTGACCCTCTCTCACCTATCATCTTTTTTATTGTTGAAGACTATATCAACAGGCTCCTCACTAAACTTGTTGATCAAAATAAACTTAGGCCCATCCAGGCTTCCAGAAACCTCAATGTTCCCACTCACCTTTTTTATGCTGATGATTTCATCTTGTTTCTTCAAGGTGATCAAATAAATATTCAAGTCCTCAAAAAATCCCTTGCTCATTATGAGGAGGTTTCGGGCCAAGCCATTTATTGGAACAAATATCATATTTTCTTTGGGAAAAATTACTCCTCACGGAGAAAAGGAATTATCACCAACAATATTGGAATTAAATAAGGTATATTACCCTTCACTTACCTGGGGGTCCCGATATTTTGGGGAAGACCTAAATACAGATACTTTTACAAGATAATTGATCATATAATTAATCAACTTTCTACTTGGAAATGAAAATCACTCTCCATAGCCAGTAGAATCTATCTTGTCAAATCAACCATCGTCTCAAAAATGGTCTATTCACTCAGGATATATAAGTGTCTTGTAGGTACTTTTAAAAAAAATTAATACCTATATAAAAAACTTAATCTGGACAGGAATTATCCTTGAAAAGTTACTTATCACCATTCCTTGGACGATCAGTTGTAAGCCTTTAGATAAGGGAGGAATTCGTATTAAAAATTTAAAATTATTTAATGAATCCCTACAGGATAGACTTACTTGGCGATTAATCAACAATAAATCTAATGCTATTGATTTCCTCAAACACATATTTCTTACTAAACTCAAGAGGGGGAATCTTAATTATATCACTTTTTTGATTTGGCCCTCCATTAGGAATTATTATCATAATATTATGGAAAATTCTAGATGGATGGTTAGATATGACTCCAACATAAACTTATGGCATGATAATTGGACTAGTACCCCTTTAATCTCCATGTTACCCCCCAACACTTCACCTGAGGATACTATTCACACTATTAAATATGTTCTTCATTCTCACATCCATGATCTTCCTGACAGCATTGCTCAGATCATTGACAATTACCCTTATACTAGCTCTTATGATTTTCTTGTTTGGGAACCGGCTCCTAATGGCATTCTTGACTCCAAAAATTTCTACAAGCGCAATTTTTTTAGAATTGAGTCTAACTTTAAATGGTTGAATAATTTTAACAAAGCATGGATCAAACCTACAAGACTCACTCTTATTTGGCGTATTTTTCACAACAAACTGCCCACTGAGACTTTCTTTCAAACATTTGGTATTCCACTCTGCTCTAAGTTCCAATTGTGTAATCAACATTGGGAGGATACTAACCATCTTTCCCTATCATGTGCTACAGATTTTCCTCTATGGAATTATATTTTTGACATTTTTTACTACAGATGGTCTACTCTTGATATGATTCGCTCTCTTTTAAAGAAATTTGTTGACTATGCGGCCTCTCAGTAAATTAAGAATATCTTCCTCTCCGTTATTGCTAAGCTTCTGAATGTGATATGTTATGACATAAATGATATCATTCATAATAAATGATCATTAAACATTAATGCAGGAAAATACTAGATCCTCACTGTAGCCCGAGAGTCTGCTTCAATTCAAAAAGACCACTACAATAACTCTTTTGGTGACTTGGAGATTCTGCGCAAAATTCAGGTTAATGGAATCTATCGATAGACCAAACGTACCTTTGAAGTGTTCTGGAAAACTCCAATGCTAGGATGGATCAAAGTGAACGTTGATGGTGCCTCAAAGGGAAATCTTATACCTACCAAGTATGGAGTGATTTTAAGATTTTCGTCTGGCTAGTGTCATGGTTGTTTCTTTGGAAGATATGGTATAGCTTCATTATTGGAAGCATAAATGATGGGTGTTATTCATTCTATCTACTTCGCTCTTAAAAAAGGATAGAGGAATCTCTGGATCGAAAGTGATTCTATAACCATTGTCTAGGAAATTTGGAACGGTGCGATTCATCTTTCCTGGCCTCTCACAACCCTTTGGATGAAGTGTCTGGATTCGCTCCTCGAGATTGACTACATTGCCACTCACGTCTTTTGAGAAGAGAATGGCATTTCTGATGCCCTTTCTAACAAGGGTGTTCACTAGGATATGAATTGGATAGACACCCTTCCATCTGATTTATTTCATCTTTTTGACAAGGATTGTAAAAAAAACTCCCTTATTTTCATCTCTTGTAACTATTTTCCTTTATATATTCAATAAAATGTGCTTTGTTCTTTGACCAAGGCACTACCTTCTTCAAAAAAACTATGGGAGTTCAAGTAAAATTGAATAAAAACTCCATATGTAAAAATAAATACTTCCATAATTTGAAATAAATATTTATATATTTTTGTTTTCTATTATGAGTATGATTCATTAGATAAAACATTAACAAAAAAAATTTGGATTATTTTTGGTGGATTTTCCAACCATCATAAAGTAGTTTCATTTTACTCAATTATTATTTCTATAAATTATTTCTATAACATTAAACAAGTTATAATATACATATTAAAATTTGGTTAATCCGTAATAATTGTTTTATGGCCATCCTTGATAGCATTAATGGAAAATGAAAAATCATTATCCATGAATGCGGTGAATCGACACACCACAGATGATGTTTTTATTTTCTAGAATAAGATGGAAAGATAATAGGTTTTATATTGGATATTACATTTAAAAAATAAAATAAAATAATATATATGATATTTGATTTATCATTTCAATATGTGTAGTGGGGGGTTAGGATATGGTAAAATATCTAATGAATTTAAAATATAAAGATGGAGTATTTTACCTCCTAAATATCGTCTCCTTGAGAACCACTTTTAGGCACTAAGAATTGGTCTTTTGGTGAGACCAGCAAGTCTTGTACATGGGGAAAAATCTTGGTATTTAAATTTGGAATAATTTAGATGTTATTATAGGATTATATGTTTGGAGCATAAGAGGTGGTCAGTGGTTCAATTTATATGTAGAGGAGGGGTTTTTTTTATTTGTTAATCATTTATTTATTATTTTGGATGAATACGATCAATAGTGTTGTTTCCCATAAAAATATAGTAACTAGATAAATTTATTTAGAAATAATGTGTTATTACCTCATCTATAAATTATCCATGGATCAATAATTAATTTATATATTTGTAATGTTAAATACCATAAATTATCATATTTCAATATTCACCCCAAATTCAATTATTTCAGAAATAACAAAAATATTCATCCTAACCATTGTATGATGTGTATATTTAAGAAATGATTCCCATATTTTGAATATAATTTTATAAAAATGAGAAATTTACTTTTTAATTAAAATCAACATTTACTAAAAAATTACTGATTTTAATATTATAACTGATTTTATGGAACATTGAAAAATTAATTAAGGTATCACAAAACTATCTTATAAATATAATATAGAAAGATAATAATCAATGGATCCATTTTATGAAAATAATTATTCTTTTAAATAATTATATCAATTATAAAATTTAAAATAAATATTTATATTTCATAAAAATAAGAAAACTTTATTTATTATTTTAAAAAAATTATTTACTTATTCAATGATATAAATATATCATATATTCATTTATGAGATACTAAAATTTTAATTATAATTTCATAAGTGATGTTATTATTCTAATTTCCCTATTATTATTCCTAATGGTAACATTATTTTCCAAATTTTAAGTTATTATTCCATTATTATAGACTACTTAATCTATATTAATACCTCTTATTTAGAATACATTTATAGTTAATTTAAATATTTAATTACACAATGAAAAAAAATTATCCTATAAGTACCTAGTTTGTTATTGTAAAACTCCAATATTATGGTATTAAGTTTTATAAAGAATGATATTGGGACTGGAGCTTTATTAGGAAATGGAAGAGATTATTAGATCTATTCAAAACTCCACCAAGGAAGCTGAAACTCTTGAAATTTTAATCGTATAAAAGTCAACATCATTTGTATTTTGATGTTGGTGAGAAGGTATTCCGGTAAATGTATCCATGGTATAAGGGTATAATATTTTGAAAGATATGAAATCTAATAACTAGGTATATTAGCTCGTTCATTATTCATGATTCAATAGGCATGGTTTCTTTTCTCTTGGTGATTATATAGAACCTATCTAAAGTCCATGTTGTGTTCTATATACTCTTCCTAAGGAAGTACATGCTTGATCCTTTACATGTAATTAACTTGCTATTTGTACCAGTTAATCGTGATACTTCCTATGAAGAAAAAACATATATAGACATTGGATCATAGAGATTATTTTTTACGAAACAATACCACTCACGTGGTCACAGGATTATGGAGAAACAACCCACTTGATAAAGCCACATGGGAACCTAAGGAAATGATAATGCATAAATACCCCTATGTTTTGTATTTGAGTGATTAATTTCAAGGTATAAAGTCATATTAAGGTTTAAAATGTTACTCATGAGTTTTTTATGTATTTTATTTGAATAATTCTTTTTATTTGATAAATTTCTTTGCACACAACACTGAGTTTTACCGTAACTCTTATTACAATTAATATTATTATTTAAGGATAAACAATATAAAATAGTCATTTAACATGGATGAAATAATATTAATAACCTAATTTTAAAAATTAATTATAAATGTATTATTTTAAAAAACATATTCATTATAATACACTTATTTATTAGTAAAGTCTTTATATGTTTCAAAATTACTATTTTCTCAAAAAATGACATTTTTCTTATTTTCCTCAATAAATTATGAAATTAATTTATTCATATTTTATAAAATTTATTTTAAAAAACAAAAATCATATTTTAAACATACATTCCAAAATTATCATTTAGTGAATTTTTCATAATTTTCTGCAATTATTAATTTTTCAATGAATGGTAAAAAATAATGATTTTAACTAAAAATTTCATTGTATATAAACTATTTTGAAGATAAATTTTATTTTAATATATTTTCAATAATAAAATTACTTCATATATATATATATAATCCTATTTAGTTCATTAGAATTAATTTAATATTTAATTGTGATACTAAACATTTCTATAAGTATTAAAATTTTCTCTTTGGAAAACCCCTTTTTATCCACATCTTTGTATTTAATATTAAATTAAATTATGCCACTTATATGAATGGAATTTTGAAAATTGGATTCCATATTTTTAATAAGTATAATTAATATTATATAATAATTTTTTTAAATTTTTTGTAAAAAATAATTGTAAGAAAAGAAAAAACTAATTTCCATAATTATGGATAAAATGAGTTTACATGGGGATAAACTAAAATGATACAAGCTAAAATAATGTTGAACCATATCTAAATCCCAATTTATTTCAATATATAAAACTTCTCACATATAAGGTTTAATAATGTTCCATTTTTTAGCCCTATGTAGTCTTTAATACATAGGTACACCTTTCTATTTTCGAAAACCCAGTTGTATCTCGTACCACACTTATAAGAGAGAACCCACTCTCCTATACTCTATAGACTTCCAAAACACTTTGGTTATTTTAATAATAGACCATATCCATTCCTTTAATACCTACCCAAATCCTAGAGATCATATATTGTTAGTAAAAACATGTTATTAATCTATTTAGTGTAATATATAATGAGTTATTCGAAGAAGAGGTATAGTCATTAACTGTCTGTTGTAATTGTATTTTTTCCATTAACTCATTAAAATATTCTTCAACCATTAATATATGATAAAATAATTATATCCAATATTTTATTTTATTTTTTTATTTTAATGTAATCACAAACATCATTATCATATTCCATCATGTTTGATATGAAATTTTTGACCATGTTTACGGTGGACTACCACCAAACAAACCTATGTAATTTGTTTTCCACCGCCACCACTAAAGGACAGTCATAATGATGGATTAAATGTACATATATTAAATTTATGAAGTTAACATAACTATAATTTATTAATTTTGAATCTAACTTTATACCTTCAAATTCTTTGGGAAATTATAACAATGCTCGTGTGTACGTGTTGACTACCGCTTCCACAAAGTGATGCAATGCGTTTTTCATTTTGTTTTGAATTTGTTAGTAATAAGGATATATTAAATTAATATATATATATATATATATATAATCAACTTTTTATAAATGATTTTGAAAATACTAATTTATTTTTAGGATTCTTTCATTCCATCCATCGAGAAATTGGAAATATCATTCATGGGTACATATGAGCTTCCTTATCCCTGAATCATGTAATTCATTTTCTATCTCTAAATTTAAAGGAATAATCTAAATAAATATATAATAAATATACATGATATTTATATAATTTATAAAATTATTGTGATTATGGTACCATGATCAATGTAAATGATAGATAAAACCAATCCAAAGCATACAATACTAACGAAGCAATTATTACCCGAAAAAATATTTTAACAAGCAATTGTCAATAAACAAGAAATAAAATGTCATATATAAATAATATATGGTTATATATATATATATATTAATGTATATTGAATTTGTGTATAACAAATATAAATTTATTATACATGAGGATATAATGTGTACAATGGCAGTCAAGAAATAAGGTAAGTGATTTTCATCTCACTTTTAATTATATCAGGCATATTCCATGTTAACCAGTTGTTTATTTTTTTTAGACTATAAACCTACAAAGTGGGTATTTAATTCTTATTATTATGAAACTCATGGGATCATATATTTCTAAAAAAGGTTCTTTCTTTTGTGTGAATTATGATTCAATGGTTACCAAAGTGGTATGTGTTTGATATTATAATTCCATTGTTTATTAGGGTGGTTTTTTGTTATTATTCTAATTATGTGATCATATAATATAAATATAAATAAAATAATAAAATTTATTATCATATATTTATTTCAGAGAATAAAATTTTCCCTTGCATTTTCCACCCCTTATGAACTCAAGACATTGAAAGAATGTTTTTAATAAATATCGATTTTATCTCCATATTCAGTAAAATGTCATTTTTATTTCATGTCCATGTATTCTAAAAAAAATTTAATGATATATTTTATAATTATCCAAATATTTATTAAATACATTTTTACCCATGTTTTAATTTTTAAAAAAAAATTATAATTAATCAACTTATTATTTTCAGAATAAGTAACTTTTGAATTTTAAAAAAATATGTAAAAAAATAATAATTTAAATATTTATGATATTTATGGTATTTTCCACCTTCATGTGTACTAATTTATTTAAATATTCCATAAAAATATCCTAGTTTATTTTAAAAAGAATTTTTTATTATTATTTATCAAATTTTTGTAGTTTAAAAAATGTTTTCAAAATTGAATTGATATATTCCACATGAAATATTACAAGTGGTATGTCAAAATAATTTTTTCAACTAACATAAAATACATTAATGTTACATATTTTTTAGTTGGCTTATGGTCTAATGAAACCATCCTTATTCTATCTCGGGATGATTTATGTTTACGATGATAAGATTTTTATGAAACCAGGTTTTTTCTGTGGGTTATGTTATATTGAAATATATATGAATCTCATTTAATTTCAATGTGTTATGATGCGATGAATGATTTATCATATTGTGTAAAAGATATATATAATATTTTATGGGTGGTGTCTATTTCAACCACCAATTAATTAGTTGATGATTAATGTACTATGATCATATAATGTAAAATAGAAGTTATATCATTCCTAAAAAATGGCTACATGTGAAGTTATACCTAGACAAAAAAATAGGGTACATTGGAGTTATGTTCATCTCAAATATAATTCCACAATTTATAATTTCTTATCTAAAATATATAAATACTTTTATATTCCTTTAATTTAACTTCATGAAAAAATTACATTGAATTCTAAAAAATTACTCAACTTTAATTACAACCTCATTAATTTGAATAATTGTGTTAGAAAACAAAAATAACACATTTAATTATTAATTAGGAAAAACTACCATCAATATCTATCTATTAAGGAAAAATATCATATACTTCTATAAATATGTTCCTAATAATAGAAACCTTATAATTCTTTTATCATAGATCTTGTACGTAACCCAATGCATCTTGAAGAAGTACATGGATTATTTATCATACATAAAATTCAATTACTTATCATAAATAATCTATAATACTCCAAGAATAATCATCTCTAATATAAACTCATATTGAACCAATTGATAAACAATTTAATACTCACTTGGTAATAAATATCCCACTATTTTAATTTATGGAAATATAATAATAATTCAATGTCAATATTTTTCATTGGATAAATTCTTTATTCTCTCCCTTTTAGATTATAATTTGTTAAGTTCAATATTGGTATATTCCCAGCTCATTTTCTACCCATCAAGGTACTCATGATTATATTCCCCCTATTTATAGAAAGATAATATAAAATGGTTGTCTTATAAATTATACTTCACTAGATATTATCAAAGTATACTATGGATAAACCAATGTAGAAAACTATATTGATGTAACAGGGGTTTTCTATAAACTACATACACTATCATGTATGTGATATCATGATTATAAATTTCATCATTTATAATGTTGGGGATAAATATATTATATTTACCAAGAATCATGTAATCATTAACACTTCAATAAACACCTTAGAATATTCATGTTAATGATTTTTAACTCAACTTTTTATCATAATTTTCATCAATAAAAAAATTCCCATTAATAAAAATTATTCATACAAAAAAGGGTTCTAGTTGAGATTTAGTACCTCATTTTTCATGTGTTTCTAGATGTCTATAAATTTATATCATTAAAAGGTTAAAATTATGATTACCACTCCTTCTGTATATCCCCCCTAATGTGATGTAATCATTGTCTCCTCTTTATGGTAGTTAACATACTCCATGATTATATTTTCCATTCCAATCATTATATAACTTAAAAAAACCTTCTCCTTTAATTTCCTTCATGTTGACACAAATGAAATAATTAATATTGGAATAAATATTTAACACTTTATTTATAAAAAATAAATATTCACATTTATAGTTTAACCTCATCCTAAATATATTATTATTTCTATGATCATCATGGTAAATATGCTCTTCCTTGTTGATGTGCTTTATGGACTATGAAAATATTTTATTCCCATGAAATCACACCTCTTGTAGAGTTTTTCACCATATTAGTTTTCAAGAATCATCTTGTGCATTAAAATTCACAATTTATAGAACCGACTTAATCCTAAAAAAAATTATTAAAAGAAATTTATTATAACAAACAAAACTTTTTTTCATGGACATCACTATATTTTTATGCTTCTAAGATTACCTCATTGGTTTTCAATGTTGAATAAATTTTATTAGGTTTTATTATAAAAATATTTCAATTTAAAAATTTATGTATCTTATATATTAATGAAAACTATATCTTTGTGAACATCATGATCACACTATCTATATATATGATACCCAAATTTTATTTTTGATGCTAAATTTTATGTAGTTATTTTCAAATATTTAACATGTAATGTTTTTTACCTTGTTTTCTTTGTAACACTACACTAATGATCCTAATTATTCCATGATATTGACATATTAACCCTGTATGTAATGTCTTTGTGTCCTAACCATCTACTAAACCCAAATTTCCATTGAAATTTTTAATCTCAGTATTGATTTTAGACATGTTCAATTTTATGATATTATATATTACCTATAAAATAATCATTATATTTTATTGGAAGTTGGGAGATATTTTGATTTAAATCCTCAATATTTGAGGGATAATAACAAATATCATATTTTATCATGGTAAAATAAGGATGAGACGATATTTTTTAGCCTTACAATTTCAGGAATTACATTTTTTAGATTTATTAAGATAATATTTTTCCTAAAATTTGGACTTCTTCTTTCCTTATTCTTGTAAATTTTTATCCTTTACTCTAACTTATTTTAGATAGATTATTTTCTATCCAATAAATAACATTATAATTAAATAATGATAATCTATTTCTTGATCATATATTATTCCTTGTTATCTAGCATTTCATCAAGATCAGATAACATCATATCAATATCAACTACTTTATCCCTATACTTATTACTTTAAACAAAATGAGATTCTTCATTCATGTATGACTAATTCTTATAATTCAAATTTTTATCATAGGTAATTGGATTTATTTCATTACTAATAATTCATAATAAAAATATTAATGATATTTCAGAATTTTACTCCTCACCTCCACATTAACATTTCTGACATATACTGAAAAATAAAAATTATATCATTGAAATCATTACCATAATCATTAAAATTTTATATTTTCAAATTAATTATGGAAATCATGTTTTTCTTATTTAGTAATTATTCAATCATTATATGGTAACTCACTTTGATAAAACCTAAAAATCGCTAGTCTTGTTGGCCAATAAGAGGGTAGGATAGGCAGGGGTGAATCAATTGTTCTCATTTCTAAAATAATTCATTTTTGAAATCATCATCTTGGACCAAATAGTTTTCTATCCTCATATGACTCAATAATAAGATTGATCGCATCACATGATATTTATAATGATAATTTCAAAGGAATAGTACATTCAATTTTTTGTATTCCTCCCAATATGGTAACTACACTATAATCCTCTTAAGGATTAAAAATTCACAAGAAAATAATATTTATACAACTCTGTAACCCATCATCAAATTGAACATAGTTTTATATCTCATAAAAAAACTCATTTTCAATAGTTTGTTATATATCCCTATATTACTTCTCCTACTCATCATTGACTAGTTATACACCCCATTCCTGATGCTTCTTTAGTAATATTTTAAAAACCTCTTTTACAAGTTCCTTATTTTTTGTGTTTATACAATAGTAGAACATTATCATTTTTCTTTTAAATAATCTTCCTCCATGATCATATAGGATTATATTATCTCAGGTAGACCTTAATGATATTTAAAATATTCTTAGAAAAAATGTTTTGTCTTGAAACTTCATCTATATATTGAAGGAATTATCTAGTTCAATGTTACTATTTAACATTTACAAAAATATTTATTAGGAACTCCTTGATTCATATCACCATCACTCTTTGATACATTCATGTTTTACACTCTCTTATAATTATATCAATGTATACATAGACAATTACACCATTCTAATCACATTTAAATTCCATTTATAATCATAATAATAATATCATGAATATTACCTTCATAATTAACAATGTAATTATTCCATAAATATGTAAACACCATGATCATTGATTTGTTAAATTTTACATTTTTATAATTTGGTCATTGAATAGAAAATAATATCATAAATTATTCTTTATATTACATGATGTTTAATATCCCAGAAAAATTCAATAATTTTTATGGATCTTAATATGTGTTTGGTATCCCATAATTTATTCTTCTAAAAAATAGAATAAATTATAATTCATGTATTTTTATATTATTTCATTGAAATACTGGGTTAATTTCATCATCACATAATAATTACCAAAGGGATATAGATTTATTCTCTTTCTTATTTTGGTGAATAAAAATAAATAATAATGTATTAGTTTTATCTTAATTTTAGTTATTTAAATAAATGGAATAAGATGGTTACTTCTATTATACAGAAATAATGTATCCCATGTCCACATGTAAACATACATCAGACATTCCTCGGTGTGGTAAAAGTAATCTCAAAATTAATCATTATTTTCCACATTAATGGTACACATAATTATCATATAAAGGATGTTAATTCATGCACAATGAGTTTCTTTTTAGATGTTTTATATACACATATCATTCGCATTTTTTCTCTAATACATTTAACATATATCAATGAATATTTTATATACATGTATGAATGATAATATAACATATCATAAATTCATGAAGGATCATCTTATACCTTTTCACCTTAGAATATATGCTTGCATGTGATGTTGTATTCATGTCTACATATTCCCACACTCTCATGCACTATGTCATCTAACTTTGCTCATATTTTTTTATTATTCTATTTATTAGAACTCATGTTTATATATCTCCTAATTAATCACAAGTATTGGATCTTCATTCATTATATGGTAGATCATTAATCACATGTTTTCATTTGATCAACCAGTTCAGTCACTCGTGGTCAATAAATATTCTCTTTTAATGTAATTTCATTATGGACACAGACATATACATAATTACTTATTAATTATCAAAGAAGATTCAGGCTTGATAGATGGTCTATTCATATTCTAACTAAGGTAGAAGAACAATATTTATTAAATATTAATTATAATTTAACATCTATCATTTTAATTATATAATATATTTTATAAATCATGAAAAACCTCATTCTAGAAGCTCTATTGTTTCTTGATTTTATTTATACTACAAAACCACATCTTAATTGTTAATCATAAGACTCATTAAACATGAAATTATCCCTATAGTCATTAAATAACCATAATTAAAAAAATAATGTATTTGATATTCCTATAGAAGATCAATGTTCACCATTCACATATGTTTCCTATAAGATTTTTATAGTATCCCCATTTCACAAGGAATGTTGGTTAATTGGAAGGTATTTACTTACTATCACACACAGATGATCACAAATATTCTAGAATAAGGTCATTTTTTCATCATGCATATTAATCAAACCAAAGTGTTCAAGAGAGACATATATTTCATCCCTGGAAACTCATTATTCAAGGGTGTATCAATCATTGGTACTGGTCTATCATCACATACAATAAACACTCAATTGGTGGAAATTTGAAGAATATATCTTTACCTCAATTAGAAGGTGGTGATCATTTGAATCCAATAGTTTTTAATATATGTGTATCTTATTAAAAGAGTTAATAGTAGATTTATTCACTATAGTCCCACATCAATGAATCATAAATTAAAACTCCACAATATAATCATTTTTTATCCCTTGGCCTACTGTTGTGAGTAAATAAGTCTTCTAAAAATGTTAAAGACACACACACACCCATGGCCCTTTCATTCCATTTGAACTATGAACATCCAATTAACATGTAATGTATTAGATATTTCATGTACATTTTTTAAATTATATGGAATTATTCTAAGACAACGCACTTGGATGACATGTGATTCTGAGGACGGGTGAGCCTGGAATTTAATTTTGACCCTTTTATAAGGTACATTTTGTAAACGTGTGAGTGGGTTTTTCTAACTTTTGAACAGGTGATTGGATCAAAAATCTGAGGGTCACCGTTGAACTCGGAACATCGGGATACTCCTAGGAATGACATAACTTCTACTTTCAAGGGCTGGATAGAAATTTTAATTTTCAGAAATTTGGAAAAATAATAAAATAACATAAAAAAATAATTTTATTTTAATTTTTCCTCCATTGAGTGGTAGATGGAGACACTACAGTGTAGTGATGAGTTGCATTAATGAGGCTCATTAATGGCATGTTAACTCGCAGTGTAATGATTCTTTAATGGTGCGTAACAGTGTAATGTCATGATGTTGCAGCATAACAGAAACATTGTGATGTGTTTTCCTTTTATTTTGGTTGACGAATTGGTGGAACGGGGAATTAAACTGCGAGGATTCTCTAACAATCCTATGATGAACTTCCTCTCCAATAAAGAACAAAAATGACTACTAAAGTCAAAGATCTTTAACACACTGTGAAGAACAGAGCCAGAAGCGATGTTGATTCCTTGAAACCTCGAGGATGAAACACCGTGGCAACAAATGTCAAAGTGGTAGGGGCTTAATTTGTGAAACTTCTTCCCCATTCTTATTGTAGAAATGAAGAACATGGATAAACCCAAGAAAAGGTTGATCATTGAATCATGCATTTATGAGGGAGGGTAACTTTATTTTGGAATTTTTATTATCTGAGAACTGATTATCATTTGTTGATTTCATTGGAATCCCCAGGCCTCCCATTTTTGTAAACCTATAATGTAGAGTGGGTAGGCCGGCACGAATAAGGCTCGATCACACCGTTGTAGTTGATCTTCGCATGTTCTTCGAGGTTGGATTATCAACATGGAATTAACATGTTTTAAAGGGATTCACAGTGATGAAGGCATCCTATGGAGGCCATAGACACAAGTACTTTGAGAAACGGACCACCAAAGCGACTCTGGTGGCCTGTCAAATGTACCGCAAGCATGCTGACATCGTCGGTGGTAGTGGCCACGGGTGGCGAACGATGCCACAGGGTGACGCGGTTCCACGCGGGAACTGCGTGGAGTAAAAACTCACATCATGGCCATCCAGGTGATTCGTAGAGCCGTGGTCGCTCAACCATGGCAGGAGGGGTCCCATGCATCTACAGGGCCAGTGGGGGCCGGACGTGGCTACCAGCCTCGTCCTGGCCTGGCAGCACAGCATCGGCCCACACTGCCTGGGATGGGCTTCAGGTTAGCGGACCTCGCCCCCAACTATCGGGCTGGACCCATGCCGGAAAGTCGGTCCGGCACCCTTCGAGTATGGCCGGACTAGACCGGGTCGTCGAGCAACCCGGCGGGTTTGACCCTCATCCAAATCGGGCTGGGTTTAGTGAAGCCCATTGGGAATGGACCATTTTCTAGGCTCAACCGGACTGACCCAGACCCAAACCGGTTTAGTTTGAATCATTCGAGTTTAAACTAGGTCATGTGGGACCCCTAGGCCAGGTTGGTTTGGTCGTTCCGACTGGGTTAGACCGGGCCCAGACACAATTGGCCCCCTATTTACTAAAATACATGTATCTTTCGATCTGGGAATCTAATTGAAATAAAATTTATGGAGTTGGGACCCTCGCAATAAGGAAGATCTTTTTGTATGCATTAAGGAGACTTTCATGGAAGTTGAGATGCGAAGAATGGCTTGAGGATCAGTTCTCTTAGGCACGCTACTTACGGAACCCTATGGTTGGCTGAGACATGAGGACTGCTGACTTTGGACTCTATGAGACTTGACTATGTCCCAGTCTGAAGCACATATATGTGAATTTTCATGCCCAAAGTCGGAATCACTTCTTTGTGACTTTGCATTCCCATGGTACGTGATGAGGATGAGTACATCTGTTGCCCATGATTAGTGGTAAGCACTTATGTGTGACTTTGGAGGCCTGGGGTACACTATGAGGAGGTGTAACTAAGCTATATAATGTTAGTGGGAAGCACTTTTCAATGAATTGGCAAGTCCACTTTACTCGATATAGGAGGAGTTATCCAGAAACCAAGGTGTTCGATGATGTGACTGATGATTCATCTATCACTATCTAAAATGTGTACCTGGTGTGATATGTCTTGTGTTTCATTCTTGTGCTTCATGTTTATGCTATTTCCTTTTATTTGAGGATTTATTTGTGATTGTTCCTTTTTTTTTTTGGTTCCCCTACTGAGTACTTTGTTACTCACTCCTATATAGGCTTCTGCCACATGTGTTGTGTCTCATAGAGATGATTGATGTTTCAACAGAGACTTTGGTGGACCAGGACCCAAAGGTGCTCAGGGACACAGGACCGATGAACGCTAAAATGGTGGACTTGGTGGCTAAGGACTAGGATGGGGCAAGTAAGATCAAGTGGATATGATATTTAACTATGGATTCCAGTAGCTACACTAATATCACGATCAGGTGGGGTTTTTCATAGATGGAAATTAGAGTTTCCTTTTTTTACTTTTTTGTTTTCAGTTCTTTTGTTGGGTTTGTTTTCCGACCGACTTGTATTAGTTGTACTTGAACTCAGTTCTGTTTTAGTGATACTCATTTATTTTTTAGTGTGTGGGACCTAGTTTGGTGTGTGTGTTTGTATAGATACTCAATAAAATTCCTCCTACTTGCAGGTTGATTCCTTCGGTGCTAGTTTCTAGCACTTGGCCTTTGGGATGTGGGAATGAGGAAGTCAAGGCACGGGGCCTGGGGATGGGTCGTGACATGTGGTATTAGAGGGCAGTTGATCCTACCACAAATACTGGGATTCTGTGTTTTTTTTTTTTTTGGGAAACAGAGTTAAGTGTTTCGAGTCTGACTTCCAGATTCAGGGAGTCCAATATTGGTGTGGTGGTCGATGTATCCATACACCAGGACCTTGAATTCTTATTTTTGACTTAATACATGAAAAAACTGGTTTCATAAGTGTATACTAGTGTTATTTTGATTAAAATTAAGCTCACAAGGTATAACCTTCTAACCATGGTACATCTCGATCTATCTCAGGATGCCTTGATGTAGACAACCAGCCAGGATCCCAATATGAGGTCGTGAGGACAGCCTGCATAGCGATGACGCGTTTGTTCAAGGACCAATTCTAGAGATTTCCTAATCGGGTGGTGCACCAGTGATACCACCACCCAATGGTTAGCATCAAATTCCAGTGGTTTTGGAATAGGATATTCACAAACTCAGTGCCCTACATGAGTTTTAGAGACAGAGTCCTCCCTAGTTCAGGGGATAGATAGATCCTTTGGTCTCTAAGGACTGGCTGGAGGGAGTGATGTAAGTCTTCCACTTAGTGAGGACACTTCCTGAACAGATGGTGTTCTTAGTAGTGAGACTTCTATAGGACTCAATAGGGATATGGTGGATCTTAACCACCCATATGTATGATGCGGTGACCCTCACATGGGAAGACTTCGAGCAACTTTTACAGGATGATTTTTCCCCTAGTCCCTTGCACTATTTTCACATTCAAAAGTTTCTTAACCTAAAGTAGGGCAGTATGATGGTGTCTAATTACTTAGTGAGGTTCACTGATCTTTTTCTCTACTCGACAGATATGTTGTGAGACCCTTTCTTTAGGGATCAAGCCTTTGATAAGTGACTCAGGCGGGAGATCCGGGCGTCGGTGTTGTTTCTCAGTATCCCTACTCAGGCTGGGGTACTAGAGAGAGCCCTTCTGATAGAGTGATTCTTAGAAGAGCAGGCACCCATAGATAGAGCTACCAGAAGATGCCATGAGACAGAGTCTTCAGCAGGCACCAAACAACAGACGCGAGGGCCAATGTCGGATAGTTCTTTCAGAGGATGACCCCAGGACATAGGGTCAGCAGTGTGGGGCCCCTGGACCAGAGGGATTAATCTAGGAACCAGAATTTTCTTCTCGTGTGTAGGGTAAGAAAACATGTAATGTGACTTCCCGACCCACCATATAGATGACCAGAAGATGGTCGAGGGGCCACCGAGATAGAGGAAGCAGTTCGAGCAAGGCATTCCACATGGAAATGAACGTGGAATGAGAGTAGGATGATTAGTATGCGGTGTTCGATGGTTTGAGATGTCACCACCACCACCCCCAAGTGGTCCACCCCGACCACAGGAAGTAGGCAGATAGGGGCGAGCACAGCTTGAGGCAGAAGAGGATTATGACCACGGTGCTCTAGAGATGATTTGAGGTACAATATGTGTCTTCCCCATGCTATCTTTACTTATTATATACATAGGTTCTAGTCACTCTTTCCTTTAAACAGCTCTCATTCGGAGCTCGGAGATTCTTGTGGAGCTGTTGGCTCAATCCTTACAGCTAGAGACTCCTATGAGAGGGGATTTTATGATTACATAGTGGTGTCGGCAATGTGACCTTACTCTAGGAGGAGAGAGCTTCAGCTGTGATCTCATAGTAGCGGTGTCGAGGCCTCACAATGTCATATTTTTAATGGACTCGTTATCTATAGTCCATGCTCAGATCGACTGTCTTAGCCATACAGTACAGCATTTCATCGTAGATGGGACCATGTTTTCCTCCACCGGTGATAAGGAAACCCTTTCAGTGCAAGATGGAATTTCTCAGAGGAGGGTGAAGCTGATTACTCAATAGTTTTCTAGCCTCACACTTAGTGCAGTGGATGAGAGGACTCCAAGTTTTACTATAGTGGTGGATGAGTACGAGGATTTTTTTATTGAGGATGTCTCGAGACTACCTCCTCGTAGGGAGGAATACTTCTTCATCAACCAGTACCCTGGGATGGAACCAATATCCATACCGACATATCATATGGATATCGTGGAGCTTTGTGAGCTGAGGGTACAATTTGAGGACATGTAGGAGAATGGGTTCATAAGGCCCAGCGTCATGGGAATCCCCGATGATTTTTTCCAAGAAGGTAGATGGGAGTTTGAGGTTGTGCATAGACTTCTGGTACCTGAACCATGTGACCATGAAGAACAAGTATCCACTAACGATAATCAATGATCTCTTCGACCAGCTGAAGAGGGTGAAGTGGTTCTCAAAGATAGACCTCGTATTAGGTTATCACCATCTTTGTGTACGGGATGGGGATGTGCCAAAGATAGCCTTCAGGTGATGGTATGACAACTATGAGTTCCTGGTGATGCCTTTTGGTGTGACCAATGACCCAGTAGTGTTTATGGAAATCATGAATAGGATCTTCTATCCTTACCTTGACTGGTTTTTTATGGTCTTTATTGATGAAATCTTGATGTACTCAGCATCAAAGGAGGAGCACGCTACACACCTTCAGATAGACCTAGATACAATCCGAGAGCGCAAACTTTATGGAAATCTCTCGAGGTGTCAATTTTGGATTCAGGAAGTCCACTTTCTGGGATACATCATCTCATAGGCTGGAGTTGTAAGGGATCCGGAGAAGATATAGTCAGTGCTTTCTTGGGAGCCGCCCAAGGTCATGATATAGGTTAGAAGCTTCTTGGGGTTGGCTGGTTACTATCGTAGATTTTTACCTGAATTTTCTAGAGTATCAGCACCCTTATCGGCTTTAAGATAGAAGGGACAACCCTTAGTGTGGATGTAGAAATGTCAGCATAGTTTCTAGTAGTTGATCTAGAGACTGAGTAGTGCCCCCATCTTGAGACTACCATAGGAGGGTGTTGGTATATAGTTTATTGTGATACATAAAGGACTAGAATGGGTTTTTTCCGAATGCCTGAGTAAGCAGTGATCGCCTATGGCTCATGAAATTTGAGACAGTGTGAGAAAAACTACACAAAACATGACCTGGAGTTAGCAGTATTGGTCTTTTCCTTGAAAATGTGGTGACACCACTTTTTGGGTGAATGGTTTACAGTTTACTTCGACCATAAGATTCTCAGGTATATCTTCTCCCAGAAGGACCTGAACCTGAGACAATGGTAATGGCTAGAGTTATACTAGGACTGTGATATTGAGATAGTCTATACTCTTAGAAAGGGTAATGTGGTGGAAGACACACTCAGGAGGAGGACCAGTTTGTAGTTGTTGAGTGATGTAACAGAGTAGTTGGTCGTGTTGAAGATATCCTTTGTGGATGATGGTGAATCTACTTACCTTTATTAGATGATTGTTACTCCCCTACTCTTATAGCATGTCAGGGAGGCCCAACTTTTGGATATTGACTACAAGGCCCTGCGTGCTCATTTATCCTCAGGATGGGCTCATGATGGATTTTTGATAGGTGGGGAGAATGTCCTCATTTTCAGAGGGTGCATCATAGTGCCTATGATGTTTCGGGAGGAGGTGTTTAGGGAGTTCCATACATCACCTTTGGTATTACATACTGGAGTGGAATGATGTACTGGGACCTTCGACGTCAGTACTGGTGGCCAGGGATGAAGAAAGTGGTGTCCAAGTTCATTCCAAGATGCCTCACTTGTCAGCAAGTGAAGGCTGAGTAACAATTTTCAATAGTATTGGCCCAGCCACTCAAGGTACCAGAGTAGAAATGGGATGGTATCTCGATGGACTTTGTGATAGGTTTACCACTTACATCGAAGGGCCACAACTCTATCTGGCTGATCATTGACCAACTCACCAATTCAGCTCACTTCTTACCCATTCGGTAGTAGGGACTGGTAGAGGGCTCGGGGTGCCTCTATGTCTAGGAGATAG
Source organism: Viscum album (assembly GCA_963277665.1). Classification (NCBI taxonomy): domain Eukaryota; kingdom Viridiplantae; phylum Streptophyta; class Magnoliopsida; order Santalales; family Viscaceae; genus Viscum; species Viscum album. The sequence continues at coordinate 877,658,035 of OY728129.1, read as the reverse complement.
TGTGGCTTCCCGGGGTTCCTTCGACGATCATATGAGATCATGAAAATCACATTTCATCTCAGCTGTGTAAGGGATTATAGGAGGCATTTGGGATGCAGCTACACTTGAGCATAGATTTTCATCCCCATATGGATTGTCAGATGGAGTAGCCCATACAGACCTTGGATGACATGATATGTTCTTGCATCATGTATTTTGGCCATAGTTGGGAGGACCACCTGCCATTGGGGGAGTTTTCATATAAAAATAGCTATCACTCTACCATTGGCATGGCACTGTTTTATGCCTTGTACGGGCGGCTGTAAAGATCACCCCTATACTGGATAGACCCGGGAGAGTCAACACTCATTGGTCCAGAGATGGTACGGGCTACCATCGAGAACATGCAGATCATCCAGGAGAAAATGAGGACTGTACAAAGTAGGAATAATTCTTATGACAATAGGAGATAGTGAACCTTGGAGTTTGAGGAGGATGATCATGTATTCCATTAGGTCTCACCCCGATGAGGATTGTAGAGATTTGGTTGGGGCAACAAGTTATCTCTAAGTTTCATCAAACCTTTTTAGATCCTAAGTAAAGTTGATGATGAGTTGTACCGCCTAGCTCTTCCACCATAGATGCACTGGGGCATGATGTTTTCCACGTGTCCCATTTGGGTAGGTATGTGCATGATCCATCACATGTCAACGACTGGGGTGAGCTGGACATTAAAGATGGGGTGACATTTGTGGGGTTCCCAGTGGAGATAGAGGATCAATAGGAGAAGGTCCTATGTGGGTGTTTTATTCCTCTGGTGTGAGCTCGGTGGAAACATGAGAATCTCTTGGAGAGAACATGGGAGTGGGAGGCTCATATTTGTTTTCAGTATCTCCATCTGTTTGATTAGTTTTTCTTTTTTCTTTTAGGGATGTAAATCCCTTTGGTTGGGAGAATGTATTGTCTCATAAATTCCATGTAATTTTTCTTAGTTATATATAATCATTCTGAGACCACACTCTTTGAAGACACGTGATTCCATGGCCTGGTGATCCCAAAATTCAATTTTGAACTTTTTTTAAGGTGTGTTCTGTAAACATTCGAGTTGGTTTTTCTAACTTTTGAATCGGTGCTCAGATCAAAAATTTGATGGAACTGTTGAACTTAGAAGACCAGGATTCTCCTAGGAAGGACTTAAATTCGATGAACAAGGGCCGAAAAAAAATTTTAATTTTCATAATTTTAGAAAAACAATAAAATAACATTAAAAATTTATTTTATTTAATTTTCTCATCCATTGAGAGGCGGACGGTAACGTTGCAGTGCAGCGATGAGGCGCATTGATGAGGCTCATTAATGGATTATTAACTTGTAGTGTAATGAAGCTTTAATGATGAGTAACAATGATTATATTTCCTAAATAAAACAGAATAATGACGCGATATCGTAAAATAACTGAAATGATGTGACATGCTTTCCTTTTTTTTGGTTGATATGTTGGTGGAATAGGGAATTAAACTATGAGGATTCTTTGATGAACCTATGATGAACTTTATCTCTAACTAAGATCAACAAATAGCGATGAACGTCAAAAAACATCGACACACCTCGAATAACAAATCCTGAAGTGATGTTGATGTCTTGAAACCTTGAGGATGTAACACTGTGGCAAAAAATGTTAAAGATTTAGGGGCTTAATTTGTGCAAGTTCTGCCCCATTCTTATTATAGAAATGAAAAATGTAGATCAACCCACGAACAGGTTGATCCGTGAATCATGGGTTTATGCGGGCTGGTAACTTTATTTTGTGATTTTCATTTTCTGGGAATTGACTATCATTTATTGATATAATTGGTATCCCCAGACCTCCCATGTTTATAAACCTCTAATGCAGAGGGCGTAGGTCGACACGAACAATTATCGATCCCTCCATTGTAGTTTTTATTTTAATTTTCTTCGAGTTTGGATGATCAACATGTAAAAAATGCATTCCGAAGGGCTTTACAGGGAAGGCAACATCATACGGAGCTTGTAGACTCAAGAGCATCGAGAAACGGACCACCGGAGTGACTCCGGTGGGCCTTTAAAGGTACTTCCAGCACACCGTGGCCCCTGAGGGGTGATGCGGCTCCCGCCTGGTCTTACATGGAGGGATGGACCACGTCCAGGCCGTTCGGGTGCTTCGGTGAGCCGCAGTCGCTCAAACATGGAAAGAGTGGCCCAGCTCATTGGTGGGTCCAATAGAGGGAAGATGCAGCAACCGACCGCATCCGAGCTGGATGACGCACCATCGGCCCGCACCTCATGGGCTAGGCTTTGGGTTGGCAGACTGCGCCCCCAGCTGGCTGGCCGGACCCGCGGCCTAGTAGGTCGGACCAGTAGCCCATCATATCGGACCCATGCTAGTAAGCCGGACCCACACCCAGTGGGATGACTCACGCCGGAAGCCTGACCCGCACCCTTTGGGCCAAGCCGGACTCGACTGGGTCGCCAGGCGACCCAGTGAGCTGGACCCTCATCCAAACCGATCAGAGTTCCGTGAGGCCCATTGGGCCTGGCCCACTATCCAAACTGGACCGGACCGACCCATACCCATACTAGGTCAAGTCGAGTCATTCGAGTTTAAACTTGCATATGTTGGACCCCCGGGCTGGGTTGGTCGGGTCGGACCTGGCCCAGACGCAACTGACCCCCCGCTTACTAAAACGCCCGTATATTTTAAATCGGGCATCTGATTGATGATCTGTTTGCAGAGATGGGACCCTCTTGATGAGGAGGATCTTTTGTAATTCCCTAATGAGTCTTTCATGAAAGTTGAGATGCAATTATTGGCTTAAGGAGCGGTTTATCTAGGAACACTACGTACGGAACCCTGCGGTTGGCTAAGACCTGAAGACTACTGACTTTCGACTATGTGAGGCTCGACTATGGACCATTGGGAAGCACATCTATGTGACCTTTCAGGTCCATGGCGGGAAGTACTTCTGTGTGAATTTTCAATCCCAGAGTATGCAATGAGGAGGAGTACCTCAGTTGGCCAGGATTAGTGGGAATCACATCTATGTGACTTTGCAGGCCCATGGTACGCGATGAAGAGGTGTACCTATGTAGTCTAAGGTTAATGAGAAGCACTTATATGTAACTTGGAAGGATCACTATACTCGATAGAGGAGGATTTCACCAGTAGCTCAGGTGTTTGATGATGTTACTGATGATTCTTCTATCACTACCCTAAATGTATACCCGGTGTGAGTTGTCTTGTGCTTCATGCTTATGCTTCATTCTTTTCTTTGAGGATTTCATTATGGTATTTCCTTTGTGTTTCAGGGTCCACTACTGATTACTTTGTTAATCAATCTATATACGGTATTTTCCCACACATGTTGTTTCTCATGCAGATGATCGACATTTTGACAGAGACGTTGGGGGACTAGGACCCAGAGGTGGTTAGGGAGACGGGACAAATGAATGCTACAATGGTGGGCTTGGTGCCCTAGGACCAGGAGGGGACTAGTTTTATTGGGTTTATAGGACATTTTACTACATATTCTAGTTGCTACACTACTCTCACGATCATGTGGGGTTTTCCGTGGATGGCCATCAGAGTTTCCTTTTTGAACATTGATGTTTTCAGTTCTATTTTTGGGTTTTTATTCTAGCCCACCTGTATTAGTTGTACTTGTACTGAACTCTATTTTAGTGATACTAGTTTCCTTTTCAGTGTGCGGGCCTTGGTTGGGCATGTGTGTGCGTACAGGTAATCAGGAAAATGCCTCCTACTTGCAGGTTGACACCTTCGGCGCTAGTCGTCAGCCCCTGGTCTTTAGGAGGCAGGCTTGGGGTAGTCATGGCATGGGCCCTCAGGGACAGGTCGTGACAAGCCAACCAATTCATGTGTATTCTTTCTAATATTGGATCTATACCACAACTAATCTCTTCCCTATGGAATCTACCTATCCATATTGGTTGGGCCCATATGGTTGAGCACATGTCACACATAAGTGTTCGATAAGGTGCTTAGCATGATAGTGTAATGTCAGTGTTTTATAAAAATATTAGAAGAATCATTAGTAAATATTTTAATATAATTTAAAGAAATATAATATTTAATTCAACTATCTCAAATTTATACATGTGATATTATATATATTTATTCATGGTCATTGATATATCAACATAAAAAATTTCCAAGAATGATTAATCATTCTTAATTAATATTTACATAACCAATGATCAAAAAATATTTATTAAAAAAGGTAATTAATGTTTTATATAATAATAATAAAAATTTCACCATCAATCGTCATATATAATTCAACTTATTCATGGACTTCTCAGAATTTTTTCATCATGTTATCATCCTTAGAATTCATTTTCCCTGGACCATTAATTTATTTCATTTAATATTATGGACATATATTATTTCTTTATCATGAATGAAATCCAATTCCATGTCATGATTCTTATTCAATCCTAAAAAAATTATAATTGCAAATCTAAAGAAAAATTGAACCCACTAGAAACAACTAAAATAATCACTTCAGAACCACAAAAATATAGCCTCTTGTCTATAAATTCTATTCTCTATTGCCACATGTTTCTTTACATTCATTAATATTAATAAATAATTTGGAGAATTGGTATATTCATCAATATATTGTTCATATACAATATAAATAGTGATTAGATTCTCCCCTAAATATTACTTCGTTAGGATTTATGACACCGGCTTGTTTTCTACCCTAGTATATTCTAAATCTATGTTATTTTTCTCTTCTAAATTTCCATAAGATTAAATTATAATTAAATTAAAATATTCAACTAGATTTTAAAATATTTTATACTATAATCTGTATAAAATACAATTTTTTATATATCTTATGATGATCCTTGATTATTATTTAACTTTAAAATTTCATAGATAACTGCTCTTAATCTTCATATAAAATGAATATAAATGTAAATAAATGTATATAAATTTTTTATTTTTATTTTAACCGATCTCATATGGTATCATACATGTAATAAAGCTAATAAAAAACCTTTTTGTATATATAAAATGCATATATAATCTCCCCCAAAATATTCTGATATTGTGATTTCAGCTTAAACAGTTCCACCTATCTCAATAATTCCTTTATTCCTCTTCTTTGATTCACCATTTTTTCTTGGAGTATACATAGTAATCAATTGATCGTTGATAACATTTTTAGAAAAAATTCATTCAAAAGAATCACATATATAATCTTCAAAATTATATCACATATATACTCTTCAAAATTATTTGTTTGTGGTTTCATGATGTAGAGTATATGTCCTTTCTCAACATTCCTTGTAATGAATTTAAATATATATCAAAAAATTCTAACTTGTTCTTAACAATCATAACCTCATTATGCTTTTTGTATAATAAAAATATCATAATAAATTATAAATAACCTATTCTTGGATTTATTGTAACACCCCAAGCTTCCACGGTACGTTTCCCTTTGAATAATGCAATGGCGTGCATTGTACGCAACTTCAAGATTCTAACATACCACAACAAATCAAACTAGCCGTTATGAAAAGTAATACCTACTTTTTGAAATTTTATAAATTCTATCTCTCAAACTGAACTTCATTTTTGGATTCGGAATATCGAAATTAGCCTAGGGTGAAATTTTGGTACTTTTCTGATAACTTTCATATTTTGATGAATAGTGAAAATTACTAAATTTTAATTAAAAACAACTTTTTTAATCAAAATACTTAATAGTGATAAATTATGAATTTGAGTGGTTTTAAAGTATATTTACAATATATTTTTACCATGTAATACAATGTGGTTCATTGAACAAAATTTCACATTTAAACCAGACATAAACAAGTGTCAATCTTTTGATAGTTATTATCTCTTAAAAACACGCTTTTTGTTTTAACAACGACAATTAATTTTAAATTAATTTCTGCCACTTCTGTGTTTTGAATTTGGAAAAATGGATTCTATATTTGGATTCAGGATGTTCAAATTGTGTAAATAGGTAACTTTTATTTTTAGACATTTTGGATAATTCGGTAAATATTTTATTTACCATTGTTAAAGGGTAAATCCGGTAAACAAGGGTTAAACAAATAATATTATAATAATACTAAATTACCCTAAAACGTATCTTAACACCATTGGTTGATACATGGTCGACCATGGGCATCTTTGGGTCGATTTTGGGACCCCATGGATCCACTTGTAAGTGATAGGGACACTTTATTTTAATTAAGTTAAAATAAATAAAAAAATGACACAAGCATATATCTGTTAGAAAAACAATTGTTACATAGGGTTATATATGTTTTCTTTTAGACTATAAATATTCATTAGAAAGATAAAATGATTTCCTACATAATTATATTTTATATATAATTTTTAGACATTAAATAATTTAATTTATTTATGACACAATTGTGATGCAGTAATTACCATAATAGTGATAAATTAGAATAATTGATATTATAAATACCTAAATAAATATAATTTGAGACTTTTATTGAATTACAATAATTTTATAGGTTAATATGACATATTATTATTGATTTAATTTACATTTTTAGAATTAATAATTCTGTTATGAGTTTCAAAAAAATCAACTATTGAATAGTGTCAAAATTGACATAAAAGAGTTTTTAAAACAAATATTATATTATTAATTGATATTAAATTCCTAAAAATATAAGGTTCAGCCCAGATACTTATATCATGATATTTATATCATTAATGGACCACTTGGGGGTATCATGGATGTATATGGTAAGTTTATTAACCATATAATATAAAAATACAAAGAGACATTGTAAAAGTGAAACTAATTAACAAAGAGTTAATACTTAAAGATAAGGTTAATATAATGACTCAAACCTATCTAAATTCTATTGGTTGAGTAGTTTTAGACCCATCCCCACCTTAAACTTTAAATAATAAACTTTTGAGCTATAAGAAACCGAATATGAATTTATTATAAATTAATATTTCTAGCTTTTCCAAAGGTGCCCCTCACCCCTCTTATAAAAGGGAACTCATCCTTCTCATTTCTTCACACCTTCAAATCCATTTGGTTCGGCCAAACCCTGCACAAATACTCTCTCAAATTCACTCACTACAACCTAGAGGACTTAGTTTTATCAGAAAGCCAACCTAATGATCCCTTTTGATCAAATCAAAAGGAAGAACCCGAAGAAGAGGTAATGATTTCACCACCCTTTTCCAAGTTCCTTTCTTCTTCCACTTCTTCTTACTTTGTTGTTACCATTCTAAAATAATAACTCCAGTATCATATATATACTTTGATGTTATTATAATATGGTACAACCATATTCAGTATCCTATCCATCCTTTTAATAACATGTCACCATACATGCGTACGTACGGCTTACCATCTCCACGTCGTGGTGTAATTGTTATTCAATAAATTATTATTTGGATGGGTATAATAATGATGTGTAATTCATGTAAATAATAAATTTAACATGATAATTATTCTTTATATATGATATACCATCCAATTTTATATTATTTTAAAATCAAAAGAATGATATCGTCGCTCGTGCGTACGTACTGACTACCGTCTCCATGAACGCGATGAGATTCATTCTCCATCATATCCATTCAAGTATAATTCGCATTTGATGATTAAAAATAATATTTAAGGACTTGATATCATTCTGGATATGAATAATATACATCCCATTAATAACAAATATGGCTCACATAATAAAAAATATAAAGTAAAATGAACCCGTTAACACCCAAGATGACGATAATTCTAAGATATTATTAACAAATCAATGTTAAAAGATCATATATGATATCATATTAATGCATATTATTCTTGTAAAATTAAATAACAATTATTTCACCATTATAAAGGAGGTTAACCTACCATAGACCAAGGAAAAAGTACAAAGTAAGGGGTTTCTTATCTCACTTTAAATTCCGTGAGATTTCCATTATTCACCACTTATTTATTGCATGTGGTGTGTATACTGCCCATAATTGTATTGATTGTGTAATATAATTTATTTTATGGATATTTACATCATCATTTTGTTATCCTTCTTTCATGGGTACATGTTTCATAAGTTACCAAATCGATAAGGGAATTTGAAATTTCAATTTCCACTCATCCGGCTTTACGCATACTTCATTGACTATTTTACTCCAAGATTATGTGTGGAATAACTATTCATTTGATTATGTCATATTTTCCACTCCCCTTTATGTGGATATACTTTTTATACACATAATCACTCCATTGATAAATTATCAAGTCATCGGTATGAACTTGATAAGAGTAATTTTTACGCAATCTCAATTTGTTGAGACAAACATCCAATTCATTGGTGTTGTTTTTACTAGAATATGTGTGAATGTCCCTTGATTGTTTTACACTAAATATAAAATCATATTTAGTGTATTTATATTTTTCACACATAACTATGTCGTTGATTTATCCTTAATCTAAGGATATGGCCTTTATGAGATATTTCATCTCAATTTACATTCCATTGAGACTTCTTTGTTGTTATACACCAAATCACTTTTATGTGGTGTATATAATGTACTTTGAAATAGTATATCATGAATTCTTTATTCTCATGATATTACAATTTTTTGATTACCTCAATTATTTTTATTCAAGTGTCCCTCTTTTGGTTAGAAAATCTAACTAAAATACCATTTTTAAATGTTTTAAAGACTTATTCTTCTAAATCTTGCTCATTAATGTCCATGTTTTAAAAATTGTTTTAAGGATTTATTTATATGGACATTAAAGTTCTAAAATTAAAACTCCTTTTAAAAGTTTCAAAGTGGGATGGGACACTTTGATTCAAAAATCTATTTTTAAATGGCTTCTTGACAAATAGTGTGAATTTTAAATGATCTCAAGAAAAAGGGGGATATTTCTCTCAAATAGTTTTGATGATTATTTTCATCTATGTCAACATCCTTCATTATTCTTGATTGAGGTTAATCTGATACAATACAATCTTCCATATTGTATCGAATGAGTTATGTTTGACTGTGGATGTGCTATTTTTATACCATTCATGGTTTGTGGTAAAAGTATTAACATTTCGTATGCTATTTTTAATACGAATGTTTATGTTATGTTTAAACCTGTTCATATGAGGAATGCATTGGACTTAATAAGTGACGGGTGGAGCCCGCTATAGCTCCTCGATGCATCGGTAGGTCTCATGAGACAAAATAGTGTCTTGGCACAAGGCCTTGTCAAAATCTTATTTGTAGTCTTGGCATGAGGCCTTGGCTATGTGGTTATGATAGTCTGGCATTATGCATTCCATCATTATGAAAGTGGTTATTGATATTGCATGTGATTGTTCGACTAGTAGAATATCCATGTGAATAAGTAAATGACATTATTTCATTTTATGTTTTCCATATTATGCTGAAGTTCAAGTTTAAAAGGCTTTTGTTTTAATTATAAATTGCCTTAAGTGTTTATGCTTATATATGAAAGATTCTGCTATAGTGTTATCCTTACTGAGCACCTGAGCTCACCCCTTTCAATGTTTTTTTTCCCAGGATTATGAAGAAGTAATTTATGAATGACCTGCAGGGATAGTATGAGTGGATATGAACACAAGATGTTTTTTTTATGTAATGTAAAACTTTATGATTGTATCTAGTGTTTCCAAGGCTACTAAACTAATCGGTCATTCAAGACTTGATCTTTCTTGTGATCATTCCAATGTTATGAAATAATGCACCGACTCAGGGTAACTGGGGTCGGGGCGTTACAGTTGGTATCAGAGGAAGTTTAGTACAAACCTTGGGAGCTATATTTAGATAAACTCTGATTAGAGCACATAGGCCTAAGATGAACTTTGAGGATTAGTATATAAGAACTTCCTAGAATTTTGGTATTGTAGAGATTTTGTGAGTTTTCCAAGCAATACATCCCTGTCTGGATATGAGCAGGTAGAGGCGGCTCTGGCACAGATGTACCTAGGGGGAAAACCCGAAAACACCACTTTGAGCTAGACTCGAATGGGAATAGGTGCATGACAACGGGCCTTGCTGCACTCTTAGTTACGACACTCCCAGGGGATATGCTTATGATAATTTACATTTTCTTTACAAACCGATTTAAAGTATTATATATATAAGATGAGAGTAAATGACCTTGGTTAATCCTAATGTGTTTCAAATTGAGAATATGGCAACATGTTAATCTCTAAATGATTTTATGACTACTGTTACTCACACAATGCTTTTTGGTTTTAGTCAATGGCTAGATTCCAAGGAAGTCATAGTGACTTTGAGAATGATGTACAAGGTGGGAACGGTGGTGGCAATGAGCAACAAAATGGAATGTTGATAGGCGTAAAAGATATTGTATTTATGCCAAATCAGTTTTCCAAAAATATGATCAACAACATATATATTAACCAACTCCCAGACTCAACAAGGAAGAGAAAGGTGATGAATGATAAGAGCTCCAGCAGTGGAGACCATGGAGAAAGGAATCCTCAATTTCCATCATGCAGGAAATGTGGAAGGAGACACCCAGGAAAGTGTCTCAATGGGACAAAGAAATGCTTTACATGCGGGAAAGAAGGACATAAAGTGAAGAATTTCTGAAGAAAAATGAAGAGTACTATGGAAGAATATAAAAATGGTCCCAATAGTCCATTTACAGTCATTTTCCATAAATGTAGGGGACCTGGCCATTACCCGAGTGAATGCCCTATTCTATAGGATATTTTCTTGGTCAAAGAAGAATCTATGTGGAAATAAATGGTTGGAGAAATGTTTAAAAAGTATTAGTGCTCCTTGTTGATGGGTTTACTTTGGAATAATTTTCTCTCGTATTTGTAACCCCGTAGTTTTCCATGTCAGAATGATATTTGAGGAAGAATTGTCTCTTCTCTTGTGGATATAGGTATAAATAACCATTTGGTTTTATATGATCATTGGGGTTTGAGAGAATTATAAGTTATTATAATTTGGGGTGAAAACGCGAGGTATGAGATTTGGGGTTAAATTATGTTATGGTTATTTTGAGGAATTTATCTTATTTTGGTAATGTTATAAAACATAGTTTTTGAAAAAGGACAACATGTAGACCGTGTGACAACCCGTCGCGTCAAACAAAGCTGTGGGAATCGAACCCACAACCAAAGTACGATTGGGATTTATCACCTACCATTGGACTATGTGAAGTCCCTGGTTAGTGTGACTATTATTTTTAGTTAAATGATTATATTGATCAATAATAATTTGATTTTGGATCTTATGTCTTATCAAATGAATACCCTTAGTATTGGAAAATGATTTAGTGATTAAGTGATAGATGTTATTTTGGAAGTTGTTCGTTTTTTTGTGAACACTATATGCCCAAGGAAAATAGAATAGTATGGGATTTCATTTGACGAGTAATGGTGTATTTTTATCTATGTTTTTATTATGGATTTATAGTGATTTGGGTTGTTTATGGAAATGATTAGGTTAATTACTTTTAAGTATGTGACTTTAAGTATAATTAATGTCATTTGGAGATACAATTTAACGTGGAAGACTACATGCTTATAAGTTTTGAGTTTTAATATTAGTTTGGATTATATTGAAGGATTTTAAGGACAATTGATTATTGAATGGTATTTATTTAACTTTGGGGTATTCATGGTTTAATTTTAGAAATTAAGATTAGTTTTTTTTCTCTAATGGAATATCCATTTGGGGGGTCATCATATATTATACTAACCATTTTGGTTTTGATTAATCTCTAAAGACAAGTTAAATATAGATTTTATCCTACATGGATCATGTATTTCTATAAGAGTTTATTCTAGCTCTTTCATTGTGACCAAGTCTTCTTGAATACTCATTGTTCAAAAAAATGAGTTAGTGGTAAAAAGTTATTAAATAATGAAACTCTACTTAAAAAGTAAGTATATCTCTTTATGTTCTTATTCAGTATCATAAATTAATTCCTCGTCCTTATGTAATGTAACTTAAAACATAAAAATGTTTTTCGTTTACTTTTCCTACTGGGAGACTAAGGACCGTTTGTCCCAACACAAGTTTGTGGTTTTCTTATTGTTAACTTTCTCCTGATCATGATTTCTATCCCTCTCCATCAAAACTTAACACTTATATTATCATCCATATCCATGTTTTCCTACATGGAATCCGAGTATGGGTTATCTTGGTTGACCTTTATACCTCTCTTTCTTTCTTTTAAAGTGATAGTTTTGTTGACTCTTTTTCCGATGTGGGACTTTCCATTATATTATCAAGCCCAATTTTAAAAAAAAAATCGAGGATGCAATTTATTGAAGGAGGGGAGAATGTAACACCCCAAGCTTCCACAGTACGTTCCCTTCGAATAATGCAATGGCGTGCATTGTACGCAACTTCGAGATTCTAACACACCACAACAAATCAAACTAGCCGTTATGAATAGTAATACCTAATTTTTGAAATTTTATAAATTCGATCTCTCAAACTGGAATTCATTTTTGGATTCGGAATATCTAAATTATCCTAGGGTGAAATTTTGGTACTTTTCGGATAACTTTCATATTTTGATGAATAGTGAAAATTACTAAATTTTAATTAAAAATAACTTTTTTAATCAAAATAATTAATACTGATAAATTATGAATTTGAGTGGTTTTAAAGTATATTTAGAATATATTTTTACCATGTAATACAATGTGGTTCATTGAACATAATTTCACATTTAAACCAGACATAAACAAGTTCCAATCTTTTGATAGTTATTATCTCTTAAAAACACGCTTTTTGTTTTAACAACGGGAATTAAATTTAAATTAATTTCTGCCAATTCTGTGTTTTGAATTTGGAAAAATGGATTCCATATTTGGATTCATGATGTTCAAATTGTGTAAATAGGTAACTTTTATTTTTATACATTTTGGATAATTACTTCGGTAAATATTTTATTTACCATGGTTAAAGGGTAAATCCGGTAAACAAGGGTTAAAAAAATAATATTATAATAATACTAAATTACCCTAAACCGTGTCTTAAACCCATTAGTTGAAACATGGTCGACCATGTGCATCTTTTTTGTATATTTTGGGACCCCATGGATCCACTTGTGAGAGATAGGGACACTTTATTTTAATTAAGTTAAAATAAATACAAAAATGACACAGGCATATATCATTTAGCAAAACAATTGTTACATAGGGTTATATATGTTGTCTTTTAGACTATAAATATTAATTATAAATCTAAAAATATTTCCTACATAATTATATTTTATTTATAATTTTTAAACATTAAATAATTTAATTTATTTATGACACAATGGTGATGCAGTAATTACCATAATAGTGAAAAATTAGAATAATTGATATTATAAATACCTAAATAAATATAATTTGAGACTTTTATTGAATTAAACTAATTTTATAGGTTAATATGACATATTATTATTGATTTAATTAACATTTTTTGAAGTAATCATTCTGTTATGAGTTTCACAAAAATCAACTATTGAATAGTGTCAAAATTGACATAAAAAAGTTTTTAAAACAAATATTTTATTATTAATTGATATTAAATTCCTAAAAATATAATTTTCAGCCAAGATACTTATATCCTGATATTTATATCATTAATTGACCACTTGGGGGTCTCTTTGATGTATATGGTAAGTTTAGTAACCATATAATATAAAAATACAAAGACACATTGTAAAAGTGAAACTAATTAACTAAGAGTTAATACTTAAAGATAAGGTTAATATAATGACCCAAACCGGTCTAAATTATATTGGTTGAGTGGTTTTAGACCCATACCCACCTTAACCTTTAAATAATCAACTTTTGATCTATTAGAAACCGAATATGAATTTATTATAAATTAATATTTCTAGCTTTTCCAAAGGTGCCCCTCACCCCTCTTATAAAAGGGAACTCCTCCTTCTCATTTCTTCACACCTTCAAAGCCTTTTGGTTCGGCCAAAACCTGCCCAAATACTCTCTCAAATTCACTCACTACAACCTAGAGGCCTTAGTTGGATCAGAAAGCCAACTTAATGATCCCTTTTGATCAAATCAAAAGGAAGAACCCGAAGAAGAGGTAATGATTCCACCACCCTTTTCCAAGTACCTTTCTTCTTCCACTTCTTCTTCCTTTGTTGTTACCATTCTAAAATAATAACTCCATCATCATATATATAATGTGATGTTATTATAAATATGGTACAACCATATTCAGTATTATATCCATCCATTGAATAACATGTCACCATACGTGCGTACGTACGGCTTACCGTCTCCACGTGGTGGTGTAATTGTTATTCAATAAATTATTATTTGGATGGGTATAATAATGATGTGTAATTCATGTAAATAATAAATTTAACATGATAATTATTCTTTATATATGATATAACATCCAATTATATATTATTTTAAAATCAAAAGAATGATATTTTTGCTCGTGCGTACGTACGGACTACCGTCTCCACGAACGTGATGAGATTCATTCTCCATCGTATCCATTCAAGTATAATTCTCATTTGATGATTAAAAATAATATTTAAGGACTTGATATAATTCTGGATATGAATAATATACATCCCATTAATAACAAATATGGATCACATAATAAAGAATATAAAGTAAAATGAACCCGTTAACACCCAAAATGACGATAATTCTAAGATATTATTAACAAATCAATGTTAAAAGATCATATATGATATCATATTAATGAATATGATTCTTGTATAATTAAATAACAATTATTTCACCATTATACAAGAGGTTAAACTACCATCAACCAAGGAAAAAGTACAAAGTAAGGGGTTTCTTATCTCACTTTAAATTCCGTGAGATTTCCATTATTCACCACTTATTTATTGCATGTGGTGTGTATACTGCCCATAATTGTATTTATTGTGTAATATACTTTAATTTATGGATATTTAAATCATCATTGTATTATCCTTCTTTCATGGGTACATGTTTCATAAGTTACCAAATCGATAAGGGAATTTGAAATTTCAATTTCCACTCATCCAGCTTTACGCATACTTCATTGACTATTTTACTCCAAGATTATGTGTGGAATCACTATTAATTTGATTATGTCATATTTTCCACTCCCCTTTATGTGGATATAAATTTTAAAAACATAATCACTCCATTGATAAATTATCAAGTCATCGGTATGAACTTGATAAGAGTAATTTTTACACAATCTCAATTTGTTGAGAGAAACATCCAATTCATTGGTGTTGTTTTTACTATAATATGTGTGAATTCCCTTTGATTGTTTTACACTAAATATACAATAATATTTAGTGTATTTATATTTTTTACACATAACTATGTCATTTATTTATCCTTAATCTAAGGATACGGCCTTTATGAGAGATTTCATCTCAATTTAGTTTCCATTGAGACTTCTTTGTTGTTATACACCAAATCACTTTTATGTGGTGTATATAATGTAATTTGACATAGTATATCATGAATTCTTTATTCTCATGATATTAAAATGTCTTTATTACCTCAATTATTTGTATTCAAGTGTCCCTCTTTTGGTTAGAAAATCTAACTAAAATACCATTTTTAAATGTTTTAAAGAATTATTCTTCTAAATCTTGCTCATTAATGTCCATCTTTTAAAAATTGTTTTAAGGATTTATTTATATGGACATTAAAGTTTTAAAATTAAAACTCCTTTTAAAAGTTTCAAAGTGGTATGAAACACTTTGATTCAAAAATCTATTTTTAAATGGCTTCTTGACAAATAGTGTGACTTTTAAATGATCTCAAGAAAAAGGGGGATATTTCTCTCAAATAGTTTTGATGATTATTTTCATCTATGTCAACATCCTTCATTATTATTGATTGAGGTTAATCTGATACAATACAATCTTCCATATTGTATCGAATGAGTTATGTTTGACTGTGGATGTGCTATTTTTATACCATTCATGGTTTGTGGTAAAAGTATTGACATTTCGTATTCTAGTTTTAATACAAATGTTTATGTTATGTTTAAACCTATTCATATGAGGAATGAATTGGACTTAATAAGTGACAGGTGGAGCCCACTATAGCTCATCGATGCATAGGTAGGTCTCATGAGACAAACTAGTGTCTTGGCACAAGGCCTTGGGAAAATCTTATTTGTAGTCTTGGCATGAGGCCTTGGATATGTGGTTATGATAGTCTGGCATTATGCATTCCATCATTATAAAAGTGGTTATTGATATTTCATGTGATTGTTCGACTAGTAGAATATCCATGTGAATAAGTAAATGACATTATTTCATTTTATCTTTGGCATATTATGCTGAAGTTCAAGTTTAAAAGGCTTTTGTTTTAATTATAAATTGCCTTAAGTGTTTATGCTTATCTATGAAAGCTTCTGCTATAATGTTATCCTTACTGAGCATCTGAGCTCACCGCTTTCAATGTTTTTTTTTTCAGGATTATGAAGAAGTAATTTATGAATGACCTGCAGGGATAGTATGAGGGGATATGAAGACAAGATGTTTTTTTATGTAATGTAAAACTTTATGATTGTATCTAGTGTTTCCAAGGCTACTACACTAATCGGTATTTCAAGACTTGATCTTTCTTGTGATCATGCCAATGTTATGAAATAATGCACCAAATCAGGGTAACTAGGGTCGGGGCGTTACATTTATTCATATATTCTAATAAATTTTAGTATGGATGGGGTGAAGTTACATGAAAAGTAAAATTTATACTTCTTTATGTGAACCTTAAATTGATGAACATTTATAAAAAAAGTTAAAAATATAATCTCTTTATCGCTTCACCTTAGGTACATATCTCACATTAGCATACATCATAATTATTCTCATAATTTTTTTAAAAATATTATCAATACTTTTATAAAATAACTATTTTTCTTCTTTCGTACTCCGATATAAATGATTTTTATGATACAAAATTTGGATGAAATTACAATACATTCATCTTAAATCAGTAATGATTACCCCATTAATTTTTATTTTGATGATACATTATTATTTATTGAATATAATCTCAATATTATTATCACATAATTGGATGAAATATATGAAACTATTCATTATCCCCTGGATAAGTAATACATAAGTTAACAAAATAAATTGAGGTTATATTTAGATATATCTAAGTCTGTTAATTTTTAGTTAATATATATTTACAAAATTCAATAATCCTCCATTATGATTTTTAATGATATTTTAATATTTTTTTAGATGACATTTGGGAACAAAAACCTTTGTTAAAAATCCATGTCTTTGTTCTCCTTAAATATTTCTATGATAAATTATAAGACAATGACACATATTCCTCTAGGTAAAAATTCCTATTAAATTCTCACCATAGAAATTATATAATGTTATTTTACCTAATAAAATCATAGAATAATTATTATTTGTGTCACATTTACCAAAAGGTTCCTTTATGTTTTCAAATCTACTAAAACAAATTTAGAAGAGATGTATTAATTATTTCAAAACACATACTTTGAGAGTATCCTTTCATATAATTTGAAAAATTAATAATATATTTATTCATCATTCATTATAGTGAAATATGGAACTACTATGATTATGATTGGTGTCCAGAAACTATGAAAAAACAACAATATCCATTAGTACATTATTTTCCATTATAATATTAAATCTATCAACAATAACATTATTATTATCATTCCATAAACCATTCTTGTATTTTAATAGGGAGAACTAGACTTATTAAGATATCCTTTTATATTTTGGATTAAGAAGATATGTTATCATTGGTCTTATAGGTCCATACTAGTAAAAAAGGGTATTAAAAATGTATTATTGGTGGAATTATGGTTATATTGAGTTTTATTATGAGAATAAATAACCAAACTCATTAAACCTTTTTATTACCAAGATTGTGATGATTAATTAATCACTTTAACTACCTTGATTATGTATCGTCTTGTCTTCTTAAAATAAATATCAACATCAAGATACATTGATTATGTATTTCATAGTTCTACGAATCTAAAATAAATTTTCACATTAAGTTATCTAACCATATTATCTTTCTCAACTACATTTAATTTGTGTTTTTTTGTTTTATATATTTTAGTATCATCCATAATAGTATTCAAATATTTTCCTTCATTTATAATTTTAGTTTTTTCCATTAACAACCTCTTCCCCTTATTTAGTATTATGTTGTGCTTAATAAATAGATCTAATTAATCCTTCAGCAAGTTTTATTATTATATTTATTTGACATTTATATAATACTCTAAATGAGAATTCATCATCTCTTTAAATATGAGTAATGAAATTTATTATCATTTTAAAAAATTAATATTTGTATTGGCTTCATGATGTGGAGTAAAATTATTCTTCATCAATCATTAAACTTATTATTTTTCATCAAGATAAATTCTTAGATATTTAACTACAAGTAGTTAGATCGTTTAATCCCCTTATATAAACAATTTTCTAGGTTCTAACATCATTTTTATCTAATTCTTATTAACCAAACATTATATTTGGGTAATTTAAAAAAACATAACTAATTTTATAACAATTTTAACATATTGTAGTGATTTTTCCATTATTGTTTAAAATTTTAATCATAATGTTCATAAATATGACAGAAATAAATGAATTTTAATATCTATATCCTTCCCTATCATCAAATTTACTTCACTATATATCTTCATCTTCAAAATTTTGAGTTATCTCATAGCCTCAAAAACCATTTAATCTTTTAACTTATTTCTAAATGATGTGATTCTTATCATTTAAAATGAAATTGAAATATTATATAATTAATCATAGGTATAATCCTTACAATATCATAAAGGTTAAATCATCGGATCCAATGTATATTTGAAAATTTCTGATCACCTATTTAATAATTAATGAATCCTAAAACATCTCTCTATACCCAACAATATTGTTTTATAACTTTAATAACTCTTGTTATGTAGTCATAAATATTTTAATCATCATCAATAATTATATCCACTAATAATATTCTCCAAATTTATAGATTATAATTCTTTACCATAACATTTCCATCATAAATTCCATATATATTATCCTGTATTTAATTAATAGGTTGAAACCCCATCAATATTTATAAACTTTTTCTGATAGAGACATGACAATGAAATTATTGTACTTTCCATAAACTAACTTGAATAAATTAATATAAAGGATTTAAATTACCCCTTTCAATTTGTGTATGTTCCAATAATTTTTAATTTCTATCATTTAGAATAAAATAAATAATATGGTAAAACTCATATTCTTATATTTCGGAGAGTTCTCGTTACTGAATGTAGGGATAACCCTGTTATTGAAAGAATTCATGTTTTCCATTATTATCTTCATTCAAGGTTGGCTCTTTTATTGTAAACCTGGTTATCCATGATATAATGTTACATGACCTAGTATGGTTATATCAGTGAATGGGTGAGGTGTGAATTAGTGATACATTTTACAATTTATTCTTCTTAAAATCAATAAATGTGATTGGTTAATTTATAATCCCTCTATATTTTGTTTCTTAGTCCTGCTAAGATTTTCCATGAATAAAACCGTATGGAAAAAAAATTAAAGTTTATTCCCTTTTATGAAAACCCTTCTCCAAGATTAAATTGGTTATAAACACATTAATTTACATTCATTTATAAATTAAATTTTTTACAGTGTGAATATTAATGATCAATCCACACCCTCTATCATTATTGTTTCACAGTATAAATTCTAGAGTTGCAATAGATTTATATTTTATTGATACCAGTATAATAAAATCATAACTAAATAAAAAATATTGTTTCAAAATCATGATTTCTCTAATAATATTTTATGATTCCCTTCTTCTTTGATTCTTTATAATCAATAGAATAACATGTGGTCACCAATTCAGGAATATCAAAATCTGATAATCTATATCATATCAATAAATATTTTTCACTCCTTTAATATCATCAATTATCTTATTATCATTCATGAATCATTGAATGATATATCTATACATGTACTCTCTAATATTTTAAAAAACACATATATTATGTAATTATTCATTTATTTTTTTCATGGTGGTTTTCCAATTCTATATGTTGTCACATTCACAATTCATAATTTGTCAATATTTATATCCTTCATAATTTTCATCTATTATATTTAGTAAATATCATGAATATATTATCCATTAATATATTGGTATTTTAAATTATTATATTCTTATGTGAATTTTTTCATGAATACAACTTCATAGTGTGATATATCACTTCATGGTGAAACTTCCACGCTAAATAGAATCAATTTTTGAATTGTTTTCTTATAATCATCTTGAATAAAAATATCTTTCAAACTACTATTATTGATAATGTATTAAAAAAATTATTGTTTTATTTTTCATGAAATCCTTCGAAGGAATCCTTCCTTACAATGTTACCAATATTTTCAATATTTTTAAGAGTCAAAAAATAACACCTTTGATGTCAGTAATTTCAAATGTATCAAATAGAAAAAAGTATATAAGAGTGAATGAATCTTAAAGAAATTACACATATTGTATTTTA
This sequence comes from Viscum album, assembly GCA_963277665.1. Taxonomy (NCBI): domain Eukaryota; kingdom Viridiplantae; phylum Streptophyta; class Magnoliopsida; order Santalales; family Viscaceae; genus Viscum; species Viscum album. The sequence continues at coordinate 877,637,460 of OY728129.1, read as the reverse complement.
ATATCTCATGCCACATCCATTTTCCACCCCCACTAAGATCATAAAAGTAAATGAATCTTACAAAATAGGACTCTCATGTTCATGGAATCTTACACAAGATTACTCTTATAGTAGTCACTAATATGGAATCTGAATCTTATATAATAAATAATTTTGATGGTTAATATTTTTGAAATTTTCTATAATGAAGTCAATGTTATGATGGTCAGAATTATTTGGGATAAATATTATTTAAATCACACTTATTAAACCCACTGTTATGGTAAATATCTCTTATGTTGATTAAAACTGACCAAAGTCAATTTCGAAGTAAATGACTATTATATTGAATGCCTCTAACTTTCACATGACTCTTACATAGATAATTAATTATCCAATTTTCCAACACTAGAAAATGGTTTTCATATTTAACCAAAAAACCAAAAAACCTCTTAAATTCATTCATTCCATCTTTGAAAACATCAAAAAATCATTAAAAATTTCTCAATCAATCTCTTTATCTTCTAAAAAATATATTATAACAAATATCACATTCATAATTAATTTCTATGGGCACATCACGATTTTAATTATTATTATACTATATATATATATATGACTTCTAAAATATTCTTAATTTCTATAACTGGTGGTTTCATCCTATTATAACACTTTCAATATATCTATTAGTTTCATTCATTTCCAATTATATATTAATTTCTAACTATGTTATTACAAATTTTTACTTCTTTACATAATAATATGATCTTTTATAAAACTCATTCATCCTAAATTTCATTTATATTTCTTAATTTCTATCACATTATTATCATTTCACATTCTCTCCATAGATATAATTGATTTTACAATCATTAAAAAAAACCATAAGGGGTAGTATTAATATTTCATAGTATTTAAATTTAATTGTGTTATTATTGTTATTGAAATTTCTATAATGATCACCCATATGAATTTATATAGAAATATAAATATTCATTATCTTTTAATGTTTTTTCAAATGAATTAAATTTTAACTTTTTTGTTTCGAGTTGCACTTAAAAATATGTTGTTTAATATATTTAATTAATAAAAATGTGTGGTGTTATTGAACACAACCCATAATTTCTAAAAAAAATCATTTATCTCAATCAAAATAAATTTCACAAGCACAAATTTTTTTGTGAATACAAAAAATAAATTGTTCAGTATATAACCCCCCATATATTCAATGAAAACACCATCATTGAAATCTCAAGGTCATTTAAGAGTTTGTAACACCCTGATATCTAAAATTATAATTTATTTCCATTAAAACCTAATATGCTCAATAGATCATGATCCACACAATAAAGAACCAAAAAATAATAGTGGAATGATATAATACCTTTAAAATGTGGTTCTAGATTTGGAGGGTAAAATATATTTATCCAAATTATAAAATATATGTATAAATAATCAAATGTTCATAAACAATGATAGTGAATTGGTAGATTAAATTATGATAGAAAAATAAATAATAAGCTTGATTTACCATTTAAATTTAATAGTTTTAAATGTTACTTTTCAAATTTATTTTATGAAAATAATTATATTATGTCTAAAATAAAATTATGGTATGAAAAATATAATAACAGTAATTTTATAATTAATTGATAGAAAATAATAAAAAATAGTTAGTATTTTTTAAAAATATATTTTTCTATGAAAATAGTTTTTATTGTATATAAATGATTTATATAAAATTACACTCTCATAATTTTGATATTGAATTAAAAATAAAAAATTATTTTTATATTCACAATTTAAATAATATCTTGATACTACTTTTAGGATTTATTTTAAATAGATTATTTTTTGGAGAATAGATTCCAACATTGTGATATTTCAGAAACTGCCAATTTTTGGAAAATATCATTAATAAAAATGGGAAAAATTATTTTGATACATGTTTTTATAAAATAAATATACTTATATATAATATAAATCATTCTAAATTACTATTAAATATTTATGAAACCCATGTATATTGTATTGTAATAGTGAGTAATAATTTACACTACAAACTAATTTATTTATTTCTAGTTTAAAATTTGATTTCAAAACTTTTTGAAATTAATACTAATAAAATCTATTGAATATTTTAAATCAACATATTTGTATTTTAAAATAATTACTATTTGAAATTTTTAATAAAATATGACTACTAATTTAAACTTTAATGACACTGATGTTGGTAAAACTGTTAATTTTCAACATTTGTTTTGCTAATATTTTAATTATTTTATCTAATAAAAAAATTATACACTCTTAAATGTGATTTGAATATAATAATTATCATGTAATTTAAATAAAATAAAACTCATTAATTTTTTACAATACAAAATATGACTATTTACAGTTAATGGAAAAAAATAATTTTTTATAGAACATAATTTTTCAATATAGAAAATGTAATAAATTAAATATTAATTTTATTATAACTAGAAATATAATTAAATAAAATAGAAATTAAATTTAGGTTTATAAAACACAAATTTTTAGAGTGTGGTAATTTGATATTCCTAAAAAACATATGTTAGTTTGGTGAAATGTAGTTACCCTAATTAAAATAAAAAAAATTGTAAAAGATAAAATACAAGATTAAATGAATTCAACACTTTTGATAATAAGTTTGTAAATACTTGGTTTTTTATTTCACTGCATGAGGACGCATGAAATCCATTATTTATAAATTTTTTATTCATTTTACTTTGAAAATTTTAATAATACCATTAAAAAGTAAAGGTTGGACCCAAAAGTTCATTTTCCATCCTTTATAATGGGGACACAATTACTCCATTTCAAAAAAAACTAATTCCTTATAATATATTCCAAAAAATATATCATTTTTAATTAAAAATATTATTTTCCCATGTTCATAGTCCTTTCATATTAATTAGTTATCAAGATCCTTTTATTTCAAAAGATACATTAATGAAAATGTCCAAGGAACCAAAGTGATTATTAGATTTTCCATACCTTTTCCACATAATTATTTTACTAAAAACCTCTCTTAACCATAGTTATATAATGAAATCATTTTCACAATTTTTATAATGATTTTTTATGTTAATGGTAATTCTGTTATATATTTCATTCCATTCACTTATAAAAATAAAATAACAATATATTTGTATTGTAAGGACATCTACCTCCAAAATATAACATTTTTTATTTTTTATCTTGATTTTTTTCACAATAAAAATAATATTAAATATGTTTATCCAATGTAAAAATGTATAAAAAATATCATTATTCTCATGTGATAATGACATTATATGATTCCATAATCATAATCACCCATGGAGATGTATATTATTATTGATAAGGTTGGTTTAACAACCCACTTGAAATTTTTAATAAAACTCAATCATTGTTGTCTATGTGAATTTAGATAATATTTTTATTTTTATTTAATTATTAATTAATTAGTTTTTTATTATTATGAATTTTTTATATTATTGTTTAAATTATTGTAAAAATATCATTTTGATCGCTAAAATCACTAAAATAATCTGACACTAGTTCAACTTTCACACAAACTAAAGAAAAAACAATATCATTAAAAAAATTAATATGATAAAAAATGTTCAATAATAAATAAAATATGGATTAATAAATTTTATAATATGGTATATATTAATATTATTTTTATTACTTAGGATATTATAATCATACAAAGAACTAGTCAGGAACTATGTAAGGGTTTCTTGTCTAAAATGTTCACTACTTGAGACATATCTCATAGTTTACACCATGTTTTTTTATATTTGTGTATTTATTGAAACTTCAATATTTTTTATACTGATCCTAAAATTATTCATCATTTTTTATGTTTCATTTGAAATCATAAACATCCATGGTTTTTTATTTAAACGTTTCTTCTCTCATAAAGGGTTTCTTAGTCTCAATTCATATTCTTTGGGATATTATATATTTAGTGCATCATGTTTTCCATGTATAGTGTATTTACAATACGTGGATGTATTTTAATAAAACAATTTTATTTTATGGTGTATAATAAAAAAAATAACATTCCCTTCTTCATAAATATATTGATTCAGTTGTTACCCAAATAGTAAGGATTTTTTGTAACTGGACTTATGTTCATTGAGTTATGATATTTCTCTTGGAATTATTTCATATAATTTTGAAATATTATACACTTGGTTATTTTAAATATTATTTTGAATTTTAGATCCAGTGGATTTATATTCCACTAAGATAAATCCTTATAGAATATTTCCTACCTTATGGGGTTAATCACCATTAAGAGACATTGATAGGACAAATCAAATTGATTTCAATTATAATATTTTATTACGAAAATTATTCTTCCATTAATGAATTCTCAAACCCTAATTTTTTATAATATGGTATTTTATAGTACTATTTGGGAATTTTACATTTTAGTAAAAAAACCTTATCAATTTTTTTACAATGTTGGTTTACAAAAATTTTAATTCCAATGTATTAAAAAGGTTCCATTCATAAATTTTTTATCTTTTGGATCCAAATGTCCAATAAAATGCATTATATAATTTTTATTTTTCCATTATTATATATTATTTTAATATATTATGTGTAAAAACATTAATTCACCTTTTAAATTGTTACTTATAAAGGTTTTATGTATGCACATATTTTTCATCACTCTTAAAATAATTCTACAGGAAATGTTTTATTTTCACCTATAATTTCCATACTATATTCACAAGGATTTACACTGATGTGGTATATTTTACATGATAAATTAAATTATAAATATTTATATTTATAATTTTTTGGATTTAACTTGCAGTTTTAAGCAATATATTTCATTATCTCTTCTGTTTTTATAACATTTTATGAATTCCATTGAAAAGTTTTATCCTATCAATTTCAATATCATTCATAGTTTCCATTAATAAATTATATATATTATAATTTTCAACCATCCAACACAATTAACTAGATGGTATATGTAACATTAGTCTAAATAAATTATTTTATCAATCACTTCATTTTTTTCCTAACAACCACTGTGAGTATGGAAAAAATTTATTCCAAATACATTATTTTGTGAATACCATATTATCCATTCAATTTAGAGAAGTGAGTTCCCCTCGACTCTATAAATTTATTTATTGGAGAAATTATTTACATAATTATACAAGATTAATCTATATAGTTTTGTATTGATGGATTCCTATATAGAAAACGATTATACTTCTTGATCTAATAACTACTGAAAATATAAATATTGTTATTTCCAAAATAGATGTTTATTGATTAATTAGAAAAGTTAACAATTTATTTTTGAACCCTATACTTTATAGTTTTATATATGGTTTATAATCAACTTGAAAAATATATTTCAAGTTGATTATGTATTCTTTATTGAATTTATTATTTAATAAGTGAATTTAACATAAAAAATTCCTGATGGGGCCTAAAATTACATATCCCCATCACAGATCACTTTTTCTCAAAAGAAACTCATGTTTGGGTATTTGATATATGCATTACAAATTCCTCAACAGGTCTTGAATGCAATCATGATGTCAAGAATGATGTCTTGTATATGACCTTGATTAAAAAATGATATCTTGGAAATTTCATTAACGATATGATCACGATGTCTATAATTATATAGTTGGTCTCTAATCTAGTATTTAATGTATGCGTCATCAAAATATGATCTGGGAGAGCTAGTATAATAGACCTGAACCCAAACTCCCAAATTCATACTTAAAAACATAATCACTAAATTTCTGGATTCATACAGATAAATGTAAACCAATTCTATCCATGGAAAATGTTCAAAATATAATATAAATTTTCACAAAATTAATTAAATATAGAAATTTTCGGTTCATATTTGTATAGAATTTGGAAACAGGTTGACATGAAATCTTGGGTATATAAACAAAGGGCTCATCAAAATATTACATCTTCAATTATGTTCTTCACTTCTAGTGACCTTATCGTATATAACATACTTAAAACCATTGTTCACAACTTATGTAAATAAAAATATAATAAGGGTGATATAAAATTATCATTTAGTGTAAATTATTTATTAGCAACATAATTTCATTAGTTTACATAAGTGTAATGAACCAACCAGGTTCATCATGAAAAGTCAATAATGTGGGTCTGACATAAGGCCAGTTGCAAAAAAACAACTGAAATATCTTCTATAATAGAATAACAAACAAATTACAAAGAAGAGGGATAGTACATATAAATGTGATATCAAACATAAATAAAAAAGGGATAAACTAGAATACAAAATAAGAAAATTAATTAGATGAATCTCAATGTGAACATAAATCAAAACCATACTACCCAACTATGAAGGTGAAGACAAAAAAAAATAGAAGAGGGAAAACTAAATGACTCCCATACCATTTAAAATGTCCTTCAAAACATCATATATAAATTCCTAACAGAAAAATAACTATTTTATAATAATACAAAGTGGTATTTCAATAAATAATATATAAAAATTATTTTACAATGAAACTATTATCAATAAAATTAAATCAAAATCGAGATGATGAATCATTTTCAAAAGTGAAACCATTTTTTAAAAAAAATGGATTTAATAAATTCATTTATAATTCACATTAAAAACATATGAAATGTATAAGAGATTAAAAAAATCAGTACATTAGTAAAACCATCCCTTTTACACCATTATATAAATATGTGAGAAACCAACTATAAAATATACCAACATGTTTAAACAAAATAATAACGAGAAAAGAAAACTATTATGTATCTACCATATGGGTATACATAATATATCATAGAAAACACTATGGAAAGAATCATGTGAATCCAACTAATATTGATTCCATTCAAATTATGTCAATATCATCAAAAAATTACAGTTTTATTAAACACACAATGGTGATAGGTCTATTTATTGACTCACAAAAAGGGTCCCAGTGTTGTAGATTTGAAACAAAAACCATAAAAACATTTCTCAATATTTAGGATAAATTTTTACAAGGAATCATTACCTCATTAATTCTTGAAAATCAATTTTTTAATAAAAATGCACCTTCAAGGAATTTAATCAATGTATATAGTGTGAAAAGACACTTTTTAAAGAAAATCCACTTTAAAATGTAGATTTCATAAATAAAATTACCCTTGATATTGAAACCAACATTATCATAAAACATTCTAGTTTAATTGTATAATAAAGTCATGTAATTCATGAATTATTAGATTTTTATACAGACACATACATGAAGAATGGAGAGAAACCACCATTAATTGGTCTCCCAAGGTGAGGGTTGAGTCTGATCAAAAGGGTGAATCACATTCCTTCAAAGAGATATCTTTGGCGCCTATATTTTTAGAGATAATTTGATGGTCTAGACCCTAATATCCTTGATCTGGTGTTTTTGTTAATAAATTTACATCGATACAAGGAATCTCATCCTAAAGGATTGTTTATTTTAGCTATTTTAGAGGACCAGATACATACATGATACCCATTTTAAATAGGAATATAAAATAAAATAATAGAAATGGGGAAAAATTGGAATCCTTGAACTCATACTAATAATTATTCTTCATATTTTAGGGAAATAAAAAGAAACGATGGTTATCTCAAATTCCTAGTAAGAGTTCAGTAGAGGAAACTATTATGAATCATTAATCATAATCAATATGGAAACACAAATAATAGAACAAAATTTACATCTATTTAATATCTAAGAATTAAATTTATCCTCAGATAATATCATATCAAAAATATCTTTGATAATAATTATTGAATTCTAAGTGAAGGAAATTATTAATTATTTGAAAACATGATTTCTGGTTTCGTGAAACCTCTACCACCCTGACCTTTCACAAGACAGTTTAAAAATATAAGTAAAAATACATTTAATTTATCCAACTCATATGTCTCATTATAATTATTGATGTAGTGGTGGGATATATAAAATCAGGGCCCCACCCATCAACACTTGTCCAAATCATCCCATGAATAGTTAATGAAAAATTTAATTCATTAATCAATATTAAACATCATAAAATTTATATATTGAGTAAAGGATATAAATTTATCAATATTTACCTAGTTAATCACATAACATTCATCGTAACCACCACACATAGAAATGGTTCAAGATTTATATTATTACCATATCTATAACAGATGAATACACTACTAGAAAAGGGGGCATTGGAGCCCCCCTGACTCGGGCGACCGTCATTGGCGGTCGCTATAGCTCACCATTAGCGACCGCCAATGGCGGTCGCTAACCTGGATAAAAAAATCCGGGGGGTTTCTGCGCCCCCCCCCCCCCCCCCCTCGCGCCCTCGATCTCCCTCCGCCCTAGCTAACCCCCTCCCTCCCTCGCCGCCCTCCCTCGCGCCGCCCTCCCCTCCCCCGCCGCCCGGCCTCCCCCGCCGCCCGGCCTCCCCCACCGCCCGCCCTCCCCCGCCGCCGGGCCTCCCCCGCCGCCCGCCCTCCCCCGCCGCCCGCCCTCGCCCCGCCGCCCGGCCTCCCCCCGCCGCCCGCCCTCCCCCCGCCGCTCGGCCTCCCCCGCCGCCAGCCCTCCCCCGCCGCCTGCCATCCGGCTTCCGGCCGCCGCCCTCCGCCCTCGGGCCTCCGGCCGCCGCCCTCCGGCCTCTCGGCCCTCCCCCACCCCCACCCCGGACGGCACCCGCACCCCGGACAGCCCCCGGCGCGCACTCCGGACCGTCCCCCGCACCCCGGACGCCTCCCCGCACCCCGGACAGCACCCCCCGCGCACTCCGGACCGCCCCCCGCACCCCGGACGCCTCCCCGCACCCCGGACAGGCCCCCCCCCCCCCCCCCTGCACTCGGACACCCCCCTCCGAACCCGAACAGCCCCCCCGCACCCCGGACAGCCCCCCTCCCGCACTCGGACACCCCCCCCCCCCCCCCCTCCGAACTCGGACAGCCCCCCTGCACCCCGGACAGGCCCCCCGCACCCCGGACACCCCACCCCGCACCCCCGACAGCCCCCCTACACCCCAGACAGCCCCCCCTCCCCCGCACCCCGGACACCCCTACACCCCGAACACCCCTGCCCGCACCCCTGACAGGCCCCCGACACCCCGGACACCCCTCCCCGCACCTCGGACAGCCCCCCCCCCCCCCCCCCCGACCCCGGACACCCCCCCCCCCCCTCGCTGCCCGTCCCCCGTCCCCTCACCGCCTCCTCTCCTCCAGCTCCCCGTCGCCGCCGCCGCCCATCCCCTCCCTTGCCGCACCGCCTTTGGCTCCGGCTCCCCTTCGCTGCCTCCTCTCCCTCGCAGCACCGCCTTCGGCTCCCCTCCCTTTCAGGTTTGTAGCTCAATCAGGTAACATGAGCTTTCAGTTACATTATTATTTTATCAATGGTTCATAAACAAATGGTTAATATTTATTTTGAATATAGTTGATTTGAAAAATGTAAATGTAATAAGTATTGTGTAAATGTTTGTTATACAGATATTATTATGGATAAGAGTTGGATTGATCTTCCAAATCGAACGTCTAGAGAATATTTCAATGGCATTATGCAGTTTATTGACTTCACGAGAGGATTTGAAAGTGACTATATTAGTTGTCCATGTAGAAAATGTGCTAACAGATATCAATTCACACGAGATACTGTGAGGGAGCACCTTTTCTTTAATGGATTTCTGAAAAATTATAAGAGTTGGACTCGTCATGGAGAAGAATATGTTCGTTGTCAAAATACAGATGCAGCTCAGATGGATGTTGATGCAAGGATGACTGATCCAATGCATGAAATGCTTACTGAAATGGTACGTGGGTTTGATCCTGAAGGCATTGACATCCAGAATCTTGAGACGGGTGAGATAAATCTTCGCTCTGGTGCAGATCGTGATTCGAGGAGGTTTTATGAAGTACTTGATGATGCGAAAACAGAATTATATCCTGGATGTACTTCTTACAATAAACTATCGTTTATCGTGGAGTTGTTGCATTTGAAGACTTTGAACAATTGGTCAGACACATCATTCGATATGCTTTTGGTTTTATTGAAAAAAGTTCTTCCTGTCGACGCTAAGATTCCTGAGACGTATTACTACGCTCGTAAGTTGACAGAGAACTTAGGTTTTACATATGAGACTATAGATGCATGTGCAAACAACTGTATGTTTTTTAGAAATGAAACTGCTCATTTGGATATTTGTACGGTTTGTGGTGCTTCCAGGTGGAAAGAGAACAGGGGAAATAAGACTCATCAAAGTCAGATTGCGATACAGGGGAAACCGATTGCCGTAAAGCAAATGCGTTACTTTCCCCTTAAACCGAGGTTGAAAAGATTTTTTATGTCATCTAAAGTTTCTAATTTAATGAGATGGCATACAGAAAGAGTTCATGAAAGTGACATGTTAACCCACCCGGCAGACTCTCATGCATGGAAGGATTTTGATAAGAGACATCCCGACTTTGCTAAAGATGTTCGTAATGTCCGATTGGGATTGGCAGTAGATGGTTTCAATCCATTCAAGTCTATGGTTGGTGCAACTCATAGCACATGGCCCGTGGTGTTGGTTCCATATAATCTTCCTCTGTGGCTTTGTATGAAGAAACAATTTATATTACTTTCCACTCTTATTTATGGACCTAAAAGTCCGGGGGGATAAGATTGATGTTTACCTTCATCCATTGATTGATGAGTTGAATGAATTTTGGATCGATGGTGTGATGACTTATGACTGCGAAACGAATGAAATGTTCAAACTGCATGCTGCTTTATTGTGGACAATCAATGACTTCCCAGCTTATGCAAATTTATCAGGCTGGAGTACGAAAGGGGAATTTGCTTGCCCTTGTTGCAATAAAAGTAAAAAATCTGTATGGCTTAAACATTCCAAAAAATGGGCATACATGGGTCACAGGCGTTTTCTCCCTCCCCAGCACAGGTTCAGAAAGGACAGAGTGGCATTTGATGGTTCTAGAGAGTTCAGCCCCAGCACCAAAGATCATGACAGGAGTCGAAATGTTATCGCAGATTGAGGAAGAAAACATCCGCACGGTATATGAAATTCAGGATTTGGTGGCTCCTCCAGTACGTAATATTCGTGCTGCGGGTAGGCAGCGCAGTCACAATTGGAAAAAGAAAAGTATTTTTTATAGTCTTCCGTATGGAAAACCTAACATGTTGAGGCATAATTTGGATGTCATGCACATTGAAAAAAATGTTTGTGATAACATATTGTGGACCATTTTAGGTGTCAGTGGAAAGTCAAAGGGCCATGTTAATGCACGCCGTGATTTGGAAGAAATGGGTTTAAGGAAACAGTTGCATTTACAGTTAGCTGAGGGAAACAAGGCATATATGCCTGCTGCACAGTATTCGATGACTACAGAGGAGAAAGAGACATTTCTTTCCATTTTGAAGATGGTCAAGGTGCCTGATGGTTACTCTTCTAATATTTCAAAGTGTGTGAATCTGACGAGCAAGACATTGCAAGGGTTGAAAAGTCATGACAATCACATATTACTTCAGTAGTTGATTCCAATCGCAATTTGTGATTGTTTATCCCCCTAATGTTGTTCAGCCCTTGATTGAGATGAGTAATTTTTTTAGACAGCTTTGTTTAAGAAATCAACGAATGAGTGATTTAAAAAGTTTGCAGGACCGAATTGTACTTACGCTTTGTCACTTTGAGAAACTTTTCCCCCCCTCATTTTTCGATGTTATGGTCCACTTGACAGTGCACCTAACTGATGAAGTAATGGCTGCTGGTCCAGTGCAATTCAGGTGGATGTATCCTATTGAACGGTATTTGAGTACATTGAAAAGATTTGTACGCAATAGAGCTCGTCCAGAGGCATCAATAGCCAATGGTTATTTGATGGATGAGTGTACTACCTTTTGTGCAGAATATCTTACGGATGTTGAAACAAAATTATATAAGCCCTCTCGGATTGATGATGGTCCAGTTGGAGAAGGAACCACATTTGATATGGACAACATCGAGTGGATACAAGCACATCGATATATCTTGTTCAATACTCCATCAGTTGCACCATTAATGCAGTAAGTATCTTATCAATGTGCTTGTATAACTTTTACATGTTTTATTTGCATAAGTTGATCTTTTAAACATCGCGTAATCATTTGCAGGAAACACATTAATGAGATAAAAGAAGAGATGCATCGTGCGACTGAGTTGCAAATTCAACAATCTCATTATGCGGCATTTCATGATTGGTTCAAGGATTATGTATGTATAAATTGATTTTCATTATGAGTGAAGTATTAAACTAATTATTTCTGCATATATCAGTATTGATTTTTATAAATTATGTAGGTTCGTAAGCTGAGGGAGTTAGGGGGACCCCACGCTACCTGAAGTATTTATCCAACTGGCTGAGGGTCCATCTATAACGGCTCATCATTATAAAGCTATTGATGCTAATGGTTTTCGATTTCGCATTAAAGATGTTGACGACAAACGAGCAACACAAAATAGTGGCATCGGTTGTCCCTTTGTCGATTCTGGTTATTACTATGGTCAATTGATAGACATCATTGAAGTTGTATACACACACGGTTTTGAAGTACATATTGTTAAAGTGTAATTGGGTTGATCCAGTGCGTGGATGTAAAGTCGATCAATATCAGTTTTCATTGGTGAATTTTAACTATATGTTATACAGAAATAATGAACGAGTGAGAATGAACCTTTCATTTTGACATCACAAGCGGAACAAGTATTCTTCGTTACTTTGCCTTCGGATCCAAGTTGGCAAGTTGTTGTCAAATGTCTCGGCGAGGAGTGTTTTTATTTGAAGAAGATGAACCCGAGACTGTTCCGTTTGTTTACCAACAACTTGATCAACATACCCGTAGTTCAACGTGAAGAAGATATTTATTGGGTCAGAGCGGCTGTTGAAGGGAGAAACGGTCGATTTGCATGCTTAATGAAAGGTATAATTGTTTTCCCGCTATTCAGTAGAATGTCCTAGGATATCATAAATTATCTAATCATTTTATAAATCCTTATAAGAATTAATCCTCACTTTTGTAAGTTAATTCAGTCATAAATATTTAGGTTGATTAACTTTCTGATTTTTTAAAATTCATTCACAACTAATTATTCAATCCATTTTTTGTTTGATTAACAGTTGTACAAGTTTGATTTATTAAGAACAATCCAATTTATCTTTTAAACACTTTGGACTCATTACTGATATTTTGTATGACTGCAGACAAGTCAGGGGAAGAGGCAGAAAATCCACATCATCCATCTGAGGCATCTACGTCTCAGGGTCGAGGTATGTTTGAATGTCATTGTCTATATTTTTTATGTAATTGACATATATATATATATAACATTTGTCAATTTATATATAAAATTGTTTTCAACAGGATCAGACTCGGCTAGTTCTTCCTCTCGCAGGAGAGGCCCTGGTCGTGGCATATTATCATGGAATTCCGACACGACGACAGATGTTTCATTTGATGAGGTATTTCATCCCGTGGGACCGAATGCCCCGGCATTTATTCGTCAGCTGGGTCATATCATACGTGACCCACATCGATTTCCATTGACCACGCGTGATTGGGCTTCTATCCCTCAGGACACATTAGATCGTCTATGGAGGGAGGTTCAGGTAAGAAAATAATTTTACTTTATTTTCTATTTATAAATAATACTAATATGTTTGATTATTTTCATTATAGCAAAATTTGAAAGTATGCCCTGAAGAGTTTCGGCCCGTGTGTATGAGCAAATGCCGTAAGCTATGGAAATATTATAAAGGCAAAGTGAAGAGGACCACTGGGTACCAAATGTGGGTGCCCTTGACATTTTGGAAAAAGTCCCGAGAGGTGTCCTCCCGGATCAGTGGCGTGACTTGGTTGCATATTGGTCTACTGAGGGTGTTGCGGTTTGTATATTAATTATTTTTCTGTATATATATTTTCAAGAATATGTGATTTGTTTGAAATTTGAATGAATTGAATGTAGGAGGTGTCAACACGCCATTCGGAGAATCGAGCGTTGCAGGGACCAGCTCACAGGCTCGGGACTCGTCACGTGTCTCAGATCCGACATGAGGTATATATTATTCATTTTTTAATTTATTAATTAATATGGTTTTGTGTTTATATTCTTTTAATATACAGTTGCGAGGGCAAGGTGCAGCAACTGATAAAATGTCGGTGTGGATAAGGACTCGTGATCGCAATGATCCAGAGGTTGCAGCATTGATAGTAAGTGTCTGTACTTACCAATAATTACATAAATCTATATATTAACATATATATATTTATATATATTTAAATATTTCACAGGATCAATTTGAAGCTGAGTTAGAACATCTGCCAGAGGACCAGCGACAGCTTCCCATGCGACGGGATGAGATCTTTCATCGCATTATTGGTCGGGACGGGCATGGATATAGTTTGACCTATGGAGCAGGGATTCCTCGTTCTATAGTGTCACGCGCTGCGGTTGTCGGTCCTGCTGTTGCTCATATGACACAGCAGATGTCAGATTTTGAGGCACGGTTGCGCGCTTCCGAGGAGACAAATGCGCAATTGACAGCTGAGGTTAGAGCACTGCGGGAATATGTGCGTCGAGCTGATGGTACAGGGGATCATACGACGCAGGTATATACTGTATTTATTTATTTAATTTAAATTATTTTTGTTATTAAAATATTTATAATGTTTATTTGTTGTAGGCACCTGGCCCACCAGAAGGAGGTAGCAGTGATGGCAACGCGTGACACACCATATATTCACGAGATATGTTTTTTGTTTTTACTGGTAGGGTTGATATTGATGTACTGTATTTATTCATTTAAGTAATGCATTATTACCATCCATGGTGGTCTTTTAAATATTTTATACACATATTGAGTTTTTGATCAGATAATCTTGAATGATTATACATTTGAAAAAGTCGAACTAATTCCAACAGATCAATAAATCTGATATTATAGATTATGTATTATCCAATATATTTTTTATAAATTTCAGTATGGTATCGATAAAAGAAATATGTATTAATTAGATGTTATCACTTTTATTTTTCACTTTTGTAATCAATGGGATGGCCTTTGCACCCCCGGAGAGCCCCCCGCACCCCCCGTAGAGCCCCCCGCAACCCCATACAGCCCCCCGCACCCCCGTACAGCCCCCCCCCCCCCCCCCCCCCCGCACCCCCGTACAGCCCCCCGCACCCCCGTACAGCCCCCCGCACCCCCGTACAGCCCCCCCGCCACCCCCGTACAGCCCCCCGCACCCCCGTACAGCCCCCCCCGCACCCCCGTACAACCCCCCTGCACCCCCGTACAGGCCCCCCGCCACCCCCCGTACAGCCCCCCCCCCCCCCCCCGCATCCCCGTACTGCCCCCCGCACCCCCGGAGAGACCCCCGCACCCCCCGTACAACCCCCACGCACCCCCGTACTGCCCCCTGCCACCCCCGTACAAGCCCCCGCCACCCCCCGCACCCCCGTACAGCCCCCCCCCCCCCCCCCGCACCCCCGTACTTGCCCCCCGCACAACCCGGAGAGACCCCCCACACCCCCGTACAACCCCCCGCACCCCCGTACTGCCCCCCGCCACCCCCCGTACAGGCCCCCGCCACCCCCGTACAGCCCCCCGCACCCCCGTACCCCCCCCCCCCGCACCCCCGTACAGCCCCCCCGCACCCCCGTACAGCCCCCCCCCCCCCCCCCCCCCGCACCCCCGTACACCCCCCGCACCCCCGTACAACCCCCCGCACCCCCGTACCTGCCCCCCCGCCACCCCCGTACAGCCCCCCGCCACCCCCGTACAGCCCCCCGATACCCCCGTACAGCCCCCCGCACCCCCGTACAGCCCCCCGCCACCCCTGTACAGCCCCCCGCACCCCCGTACAGCCCCCCGATTGTGTCGTTTTCAGCAGCGGCGGCGCGCGCTGAAATGGCGCGTTGGGGGGTCAAAACCACCAGAACGACCTCCGAATGCCACGGAACCGTAACGACAACATCCGGGGCGTGAATTATGAAATGTTCGGGCCAGACGGCACCTCATTCGGAGGTGCCGTGTGACCCGCGGCGGCCGGAAACGCGTTTCTGGCGCCGTTAAACACCAAAACGGCGTGCGGCGGTCCGATTCGGAGCAAACGTGCTCCGAATGACCTGAAACCGCACGGGAACGATAGAAATATTATTCCTGGGATGCAGGAGGAGGCCGCACGTCCATCGGACGTGCGGTGCGCGCGGCACGTCCGATTGTGTCGTTTTCAGCAGCGCGGCGCGCGCTGAAAGGGCGCGTTGGGGGGTCAAAACCACCCGAACGACCTCCGAATGCCACGAAACCGTACGACAACATCCGGGGAGTGAATTTTGAAATGGTCGGCCAGACGGCACCTCATTCGGAGGTGCCGTGTGACCGCGGCGGCCGGAAACGCGTTTCCGGCGCCGTTAAACACCAAAACGGCGTGCGGCGGTCCGATTCGGAGCAAACGTGCTCCGAACGACCTGAAAACGCACGGGAACGATAGAAATATTATTCTTGAGATGCAGGAGGAGGCCGCACGTCCATCGGACGTGCGGTGCGCACGGCACGTCCGATTGTGTCGTTTTCAGCAGCGCGGCGCGCGCTGAAATGGCGCGTTGGGGGGTCAAAACCACCCGAACGACCTCCGAATGCCACGAAAACGTACGACAACATCCGGGGCGTGAATTGTGAAATGGTCGGCCAGACGGCACCTCATTCGGAGGTTCCGTGTGACCGCGGCGGCCGGAAACGCGTTTCCGGCGCCGTTAAACACCAAAACGGCGTGCGGCGGTCCGATTCGGAGCAAACGTGCTCCGAACGACCTGAAACCGCACGGGAACGATAGAAATATTATTCCTGAGATGCAGGAGGAGGCCGCACGTCCATCGGACGTGCGGTGCGCGCGGCACGTCCGATTGTGTCGTTTTCAGCAGCGCGGCGCGCGCTGAAATGGCGCGTTGGGGGGTCAAAACCACCCGAACGACCTCTGAATGCCACGAAACCGTACGACAACATCCGGGGCGTGAATTTTGAAATGGTCGGCCAGACAGCACCTCATTCGGAGGTGCCGTGTGACCGCGGCGGCCGGAAACGCGTTTCCGGCGCCATTAAACACCAAAACGGCGTGCGGCGGTCCGATTCGGAGCAAACGTGCTCCGAACGACCTGAAACCGCACGGGAACGATAGAAATATTATTCCTGAGATGCAGGAGGAGGATGCACGTCCATCGGACATGCGGTGCGCGC
The DNA here is from genome assembly GCA_963277665.1 of Viscum album. Taxonomy (NCBI): domain Eukaryota; kingdom Viridiplantae; phylum Streptophyta; class Magnoliopsida; order Santalales; family Viscaceae; genus Viscum; species Viscum album. The sequence goes on along the minus strand of OY728129.1, from coordinate 877,620,200 downwards.
GGCACGTCCGATTGTGTCGTTTTCAGCAGCGCGGCGCGCGCTGAAATGGCGCGTTGGGGGGTCAAAACCACCCGAACGACCTCCGAATGCCACGGAACCATATGAAAACATCCGGGGCATGAATTGTGAAATGGTCGGCCAGACGGCACCTCATTCGGAGGTGTCGTGTGACCGCGGCGGCCGGAAACGCGTTTCCGGCGCCGTTAAACACCAAAACGGCGTGCGGTGGTCCGATTCGGAGAAAACGTGCTCCGAACGACCTGAAACCGCACGAGAACGGTAGAAATTTTATTTCTGAGATGCAGGAGGAGGCCGCACGTTCATCGGAAATGCGGTGCGCGCGGCACGTCCGATTGTGTCGTTTTCAGCAGCGCGGCGCGCGCTGAAATGGCGCGTTGGGGGGTCCAAACCACCCGAACGACCTCCGAATGCCACGAAACCGTACGGCAACATCCGGGGCGTGAATTGTGAAATGGTCGGCCAGACGGCACCTCATTCGGAGGTGCCGTGTGACCGCGGCGGCCGGAAACGCGTTTCCAGCGCCGTTAAACACCAAAACGGCGTGCGGCAGTCCGATTCGGAGAAAACGTGCTCCGAACGACCTGAAACCGCACGGAAACGATATAAATATTATTCCTGAGATGCAGGAGGAGACCGCACGTCCATCGGACGTGCGGTGCGCGCGGCACGTCCGATTGTGTCGTTTTCAGCAGCGCGGAGCGCGCTGAAATGGCGCGTTGGGGGGTCCAAACCACCCGAACGACCTCCGAATGCCACGAAACCGTACGACAACATCCGGGGCGTGAATTGTGAAATGGTCGGCCAGACGGCACCTCATTCAGAGGTGCCGTGTGACCGCGGCGGCCGGAAACGCGTTTCCGGCGCCGTTAAACACCAAAACGGCGTGCGGCGGTCCGATTCGGAGCAAACGTGCTCCGAACGACCTGAAACCGCACAGGAACGATAGAAATATTATTTCTGAGATGAAGGAGGAGGCTGCACGTCCATCGGACGTGCGGTGCGCGCGGCACGTCCGATTGTGTCGTTTTCAGCAGCGCGGCGCGCGCTGAAATGACGCGTTGGGGGGTCAAAACCACCCGAACGACCTCTGAATGCCACGAAACCGTACGAAAACATCCGGGGCGTGAATTGTGAAATGTTCGTCCAGACAGCACCTCATTCGGAGGTGCCGTGTGACCGTGGCGGCCGGAAACGCGTTTCCGGCGCCGTTAAACACCAAAACGGCGTGCGGCGGTCCGATTCGGAGCAAACGTGCTCCGAACGACCTGAAACCGCACGGGAACGATAGAAATATTATTCCTGAGATGCAGGAGGAGGCCGCACGTCCATCGGACGTGCGGTGCGCGTGGCACGTCCGATTGTGTCGTTTTCAGCAGCGCGGCGCGCGCTGAAATGGCGCGTTGGGGGGTCAAAACCACCCGAACGACCTCCGAATGCCACGAAGCCGTACAAAAACATCCGGGGCGTGAATTGTGAAATGGTCGGCCAGACAGCACCTCATTCGGAGGTGCCGTGTGACCGCGGCGGCCGGAAACGCGTTTCCGGCGCCGTTAAACACCAAAACGGCGTGCGGCGGTCCGATTCAGAGCAAACGTGCTCCGAACGACCTGAAACCGCACGGGAACGATAGAAATATTATTCCTGAGATGCAGGAGGAGGTCGCACGTCCATCGGACATGCGGTGCGCGTGGCACGTCTGATTGTGTCGTTTTCAGCAGCGCGGCGCGCGCTGAAATGGCGCGTTGGGGGGTCCACACCACCCGAACGACCTCCGAATGCCACGAAACCGTACGACAACATCCGGGGCGTGAATTGTGAAATGGTCGGCCAGACAGAACCTCATTCGGAGGTGCCGTGTGACCGCGGCGGCCGGAAACGCGTTTCTGGCGCCGTTAAACACCAAAACGGCGTGCGGTGGTCCGATTCGGAGCAAACGTGCTCCGAACGACCTGAAACCGCACGGGAACGATAGAAATATTATTCCTGAGATGCAGGAGGAGGCCGCACGTCCATCGGACGTGCGGTGCGCGCGGCACGTCTGATTGTGTCGTTTTCAGCAGCGCGGCGCGCGCTGAAATGGCGCGTTGGGGGGTCAAAACCACCCGAACGACCTCCGAATGCCACGAAACCGTACGAAAACATCCGGGGCGTGAATTTTGAAATGGTCGGCCAGACGGCACCTCATTCGGAGGTGCCGTGTGACCGCGGCGGCCGGAAACGCGTTTCTGGCGCCGTTAAACACCAAAACGGCGTGCGGCGGTCCGATTCGGAGAAAACGTGCTCCGAACGACCTGAAACCGCACGGGAACGATAGAAATATTATTCCTGAGATGCAGGAGGAGGCCGAACGTCCATCGGACGTGCGGTGCGCGCGGCACGTCCGATTGTGTCATTTTCAGCAGCGCGGCGCCTGCTGAAATGGCGCTTTGGGGGGTCAAAACCACCCGAATGGCCTCCGAATGCCACGAAACCGTACAACAACATCCGGGGCGTGAATTGTGAAATGGTCGGCCAGACGACACCTCATTCGGAGGTGCCGTGTGACCGCGGCGGCCGGAAACGTGTTTCCGGCGCCGTTAAACACCAAAACGGCGTGCGGCGGTTCGATTCGGAGCAAACGTGCTCCGAACGACCTGAAACCGCACGGGAAAGATAGAAATATTATTCCTGAGATGCAGGAGGAGGCCGCACGTCCATCGGACGTGCAGTGCGCGCGGCACGTCTGATTGTGTCGTTTTCAGCAGCGCGGCGCGCGCTGAAATGGCGCGTTGGGGGGTCAAAACCACCTGAACGACCTCCGAATGCCACGAAACCGTACGAAAACATCCGGGGCGTGAATTGTGAAATGGTCAGCCAGACGGAACCTCATTCGGAGGTTCCGTGTGACCGCGGAGGCCGGAAACGCGTTTCCGGTGCCGTTAAACACCAAAACGGCATGCGGCGGTCCGATTCGGAGAAAACGTGCTCCGAACGACCTGAAACCGCACGGGAACGATAGAAATATTATTCCTGAGATGCAGGAGGAGGCCGCACGTCCATCGGACGTGCGGTGCGCGCGGCACGTCCGATTGTGTCGTTTTCAGCAGCGCGGCGCGCGCTGAAATGGCGCGTTGGGGGGTCAAAACCACTCGAACGACCTCCGAATGCCACGAAACCGTACGACAACATCCGGGGCGTGAATTGTGAAATGGTCGGCTAGACGGAACCTCATTCGGAGGTGTCGTGTGACCGCGGCGGCCGGAAACGCGTTTCCGGCGCCGTTAAACACCAAAACGGCGTGCGACGGTCCGATTCGGAGCAAACGTGCTCCGAACGACCTGAAACCGCACGGAAACGATAGAAATATTATTCCTGAGATGCAGGAGGAGGCCGCACGTCCATCGGACGTGCGGTGCGCGCGGCACGTCCGATTGTGTCGTTTTCAGCAGCGCGGCGCGCGCTGAAATGGCGCGTTGGGGGGTCAAAACCACCCGAACGACCTCTGAATGCCACGAAACCGTACGACAACATCCGGGGCGTGAATTTTGAAATGGTCGGCCAGACAGCACCTCATTCGGAGGTGCCGTGTGACCGCGGCGTCCGGAAACGCGTTTCCGGCGCCGTTAAACACCAAAACGGCGTGCGGCGGTCCGATTCGGAGCAAACGTGCTCCGAACGACCTGAAACCGCACGGGAACGATAGAAATATTATTCCTGAGATGCAGGAGGAGGATGCACGTCCATCGGACATGCGGTGCGCGCGGCACGTCCGATTGTGTCGTTTTCAGCAGCGCGGCGCGCGCTGAAATGGCGCGTTGGGGGGTCAAAACCACCCGAACGACCTCCGAATGCCACGGAACCGTATGAAAACATCCGGGGCGTGAATTGTGAAATGGTCGGCCAGACGGCACCTCATTCGGAGGTGTCGTGTGACCGCGGCGGCCGGAAACGCGTTTCCGGCGCCGTTAAACACCAAAACGGCGTGCGGCGGTCCGATTCGGAGAAAACGTGCTCCGAACGACCTGAAACCGCACGAGAACGGTAGAAATATTATTTCTGAGATGCAGGAGGAGGCCGCACGTTCATCGGACATGCGGTGCGCGCGGCACGTCCGATTGTGTCGTTTTCAGCAGCGCGGCGCGCGCTGAAATGGCGCGTTGGGGGGTCCAAACCACCCGAACGACCTCCGAATGCCACGAAACCGTACGACAACATCCGGGGCGTGAATTGTGAAATGGTCGGCCAGACGGCACCTCATTCGGAGGTGCCGTGTGACCGCGGCGGCCGGAAACGCGTTTCCAGCGCCGTTAAACACCAAAACGGCGTGCGGCAGTCCGATTCGGAGCAAACGTGCTCCGAACGACCTGAAAGACCTGAAACCGCACGGAAACGATATAAATATTATTCCTGAGATGCAGGAGGAGACCGCACGTCCATCGGACGTGCGGTGGCGCGCGGCACGTCCGATTGTGTCGTTTTCAGCAGCGCGGAGCGCGCTGAAATGGCGCGTTGGGGGGTCCAACACCACCCGAACGACCTCCGAATGCCACGAAACCGTACGACAACATCCGGGGCGTGAATTGTGAAATGGTCGGCCAGACGGCACCTCATTCAGAGGTGCCGTGTGACCGCGGCGGCCGGAAACGCGTTTCCGGCGCCGTTAAACACCAAAACGGCGTGCGGCGGTCCGATTCGAGCAAACGTGCTCCGAACGACCTGAAACCGCACAGGAACGATAGAAATATTATTCCTGAGATGAAGGAGGAGGCCGCACGTCCATCGGACGTGCGGTGCGCGCGGCACGTCCGATTGTGTCGTTTTCAGCAGCGCGACGCGCGCTGAAATGGCCGCGTTGGGGGGTCAAAACCACCGAACGACCTCTGAATGCCACGAAACCGTACGAAAACATCCGGGGCGTGAATTGTGAAATGTTCGTCCAGACAGCACCTCATTCGGAGGTGCCGTGTGACCGTGGCGGCCGGAAACGCGTTTCCGGCGCCGTTAAACACCAAAACGGCGTGCGGCGGTCCGATTCGGAGCAAACGTGCTCCGAACGACCTTGAAAACCGCACGGGAAACGATAGAAATATTATTCCTGAGATGCAGGAGGAGGCCGCACGTCCATCGGACGTGCGGTGCGCGTGGCACGTCCGATTGTGTCGTTTTCAGCAGCGCGGCGCGCGCTGAAATGGCGCGTTGGGGGGTCAAAACCACCCGAACGGACCTCCGAATGCCACGAAGCCGTACAAAAACATCCGGGGCGGTGAATTGTGAAATGGTCGGCCAGACAGCACCTCATTCGGAGGTGCTGTGTGACCGCGGCGGCCGGAAACGCGTTTCCGGCGCCGTTAAACACAAAACGGCGTGCGGCGGTCCGATTCAGAGCAAACGTGCTCCGAACGACCTGAAACCGCACGGGAACGATAGAAATATTATTCCTGAGATGCAGGAGGAGGTCGCACGTCCATCGGACATGCGGTGCGCGTGGCACGTCAGATTGTGTCGTTTTCAGCAGCGCGGCGCGCGCTGAAATGGCGCGTTGGGGGGTCCACACCACCCGAACGACCTCCGAATGCCACGAAACCGTACGACAACATCCGGGGCGTGAATTGTGAAATGGTCGGCCAGACGGAACCTCATTCGGAGGTTCCGTGTGACCGCGGCGGCCGGAAACGCGTTTCTGGCGCCGTTAAACAACCAAAACGGCGTGCGGTGGTCCGATTCGGAGCAAACGTGCTCCGAACGACCTGAAACCGCACGGGAACGATAGAAATATTATTCCTGAGATGCAGGAGGAGGCCGCACGTCCATCGGACGTGCGGTGCGCGCGGCACGTCTGATTGTGTCGTTTTCAGCAGCGCGGCGCGCGCTGAAATGGCGCGTTGGGGGGTCAAAACCACCCGAACGACCTCCGAATGCCACGAAACCGTACGAAAACATCCAGGGCGTGAATTGTGAAATGGTCGGCCAGACGGCACCTCATTCGGAGGTGCCGTGTGACCGCGGCGGCCGGAAACGCGTTTCTGGCGCCGTTAAACACCAAAACGGCGTGCGGCGGTCCGATTCGGAGAAAACGTGCTCCGAACGACCTGAAACCGCACGGGAACGATAGAAATATTATTCCTGAGATGCAGGAGGAAGCCGAACGTCCATCGGACGTGCGGTGCGCGCGGCACGTCCGATTGTGTCATTTTCAGCAGCGCGGCGCCTGCTGAAATGGCGCTTTGGGGGGTCAAAACCACCCGAATGGCCTCCGAATTCCACGAAACCGTACAACAACATCCGGGGCGTGAATTGTGAAATGGTCGGCCAGACGGCACCTCATTCGGAGGTTCCGTGTGACCGCGGCGGCCGGAAACGTGTTTCCGGCGCCGTTAAACACCAAAACGGCGTGCGGCGGTCCGATTCGGAGCAAACGTGCTCCGAACGACCTGAAACCGCACGGGAAAGATAGAAATATTATTCCTGAGATGCAGGAGGAGGCCGCACGTCCATCGGACGTGCAGTGCGCGCGGCACGTCTGATTGTGTCGTTTTCAGCAGCGCGGCGCGCGCTGAAATGGCGCGTTGGGGGGTCAAAACCACCCGAACGACCTCCGAATGCCACGAAACCGTACGAAAACATCCGAGGCGTGAATTGTGAAATGTTCAGCCAGACGGAACCTCATTCGGAGGTTCCGTGTGACCGCGGAGGCCGGAAACGCGTTTCCGGTGCCGTTAAACACCAAAACGGCATGCGGCGGTCCGATTCGGAGAAAACGTGTTCCGAACGACCTGAAACCGCACGGGAACGATATAAATATTATTCCTGAGATGCAGGAGGAGGCCGCACGTCCATCGGACGTGCGGTGCGCGCGGCACGTCCGATTGTGTCGTTTTCAGCAGCGCGGCGCGCGCTGAAATGGCGCGTTGGGGGGTCAAAACCACTCGAACGACCTCCGAATGCCACGAAACCGTACGACAACATCCGGGGCGTGAATTGTGAAATGGTCGGCTAGACGGAACCTCATTCGGAGGTGTCGTGTGACCGCGGCGGCCGGAAACGCGTTTCCGGCGCCGTTAAACACCAAAACGGCGTGCGGCGGTCCGATTCGGAGCAAACGTGCTCCGAACGACCTGAAACCGCACGGGAACGATAGAAATATTATTCCTGAGATGCAGGAGGATGCCGCACGTCCATCGGACGTGCGGTGCGCGCGGCACGTTCAATTGTGTCGTTTTCAGCAGCGCGGCGCGCGCTGAAAGGGCGCGTTGGGGGGTCAAAACCACCCGAACGACCTCCGAATTCCACGGAACCGTACGACAACATCCGGGGCGTGAATTGTGAAATGGTCGGCCAGACGGAACCTCATTCTGAGGTGCCGTGTGACCGCGGCGGCCGGAAACGCGTTTCCGGCGCCGTTAAACACCAAAACGGCGTGCTGCGGTCCGATTCGGAGCAAACGTGCTCCGAACGACCTGAAACCGCACGGTAATGATAGAAATATTATTCCTGAGATGCAGGAGGAGGCCAGACGTCAATCGGACGTGCGGTGCGCGCGGCACGTCCGATTGTGTCGTTTTCAGCAGCGCGGCGCGCGCTGAAATGGCGCGTTGGGGGGTCAAAACCACCCGAACGACCTCCGAATGCCACGAAACCGTACGAAAACATCCGGGGCGTGAATTGTGAAATGGTCGGCCAGACGGCACCTCATTCGGAGGTTCCTTGTGACCGCGGCGGCCGGAAACGCGTTTCCGGCGCCGTTAAACACCAAAACGGCGTGCGGCGGTCCGATTTGGAGAAAACGTGCTCCGAACGACCTGAAACCGCACAGGAACGATAGAAATATTATTCCTGAGATGCAGGAGGAGGCCGCACGTCCATCTGACGTGCGGTGCGCGCGGCACGTCCGATTGTGTCGTTTTCAGCAGCGCGGCGCGCGCTGAAATGGCGCGTTGGGGGGGTCAAAACCACCCGAACGACCTCCGAATGCCACGAAACCGTACGACAACATCCGGGGCGTGAATTGTGAAATGTTCGGCCAGACGGAACCTCATTCAGAGGTGCCGTGTGACCGCGGCGGCCGGAAACGCGTTTCCGGCGCCGTTAAACACCAAAACGGCGTGCGGCAGTCCGATTCGGAGCAAACGTGCTCCGAACGACCTGAAACCGCACGGGAACGATAGAAATATTATTCCTGAGATGCAGGAGGAGGCCGCACATCCATCGGACGTGCGGTGCGCGCGGCACGTCCGATTGTGTCGTTTTCAGCAGCGCGGCGCGCGCTGAAATGGCGCGTTGGGGGGTCAAAACCACCCGAACGACCTCCGAATGCCACGAAACCGTACGACAACATCCGGGGCGTGAATTTTGAAATGTTCGGCCAGACGGCACCTCATTCGGAGGTGTCGTGTGACCGCGGCGGCCGGAAACGCGTTTCCGGCGCCGTTAAACACCAAAACGGCGTGCGGCAGTCCGATTCGGAGCAAACGTGCTCCGAACAACCTGAAACCGCACGAGAACGATAGAAATATTATTCCTGAGATGCAGGAGGAGGCCGCACGTCCATCGGACGTGCGGTGCGCGCGGCACGTCCGATTGTGTCGTTTTCAGCAGCGCGGCGCGCGCTGAAATGGCGCGTTGGGGGGTCAAAACCACCCGAACGACCTCCGAATGCCACGAAACCGTACGATAACATCCGGGGCGTGAATTTTGAAATGGTCGGCCAGACAGCACCTCATTCGGAGGTGCCGTGTGACCGCGGCGGCCGGAAACGCGTTTCCGGCGCCGTTAAACACCAAAACGGTGTGCGGCGGTCCGATTCAGAGCAAACGTGCTCCGAACGACCTGAAACCGCACGGGAACGATATAAATATTATTCCTGAGATGCAGGAGGAGGCCACACGTCCATCGGTCATGCGGTGCACGTGGCACGTCCGATTGTGTCGTTTTCAGCAGCGCGGCGCGCGCTGAAATGGCGCGTTGGGGGGTCCAAACCACCCGAACGACCTCCGAATGCCATGAAACCGTACGACAACATCCGGGGAATGAATTGTGAAATGGTCGGCCAGACGGCACCTCATTCGGAGGTGCCGTGTGACCGCGGCGGCCAGAAACGCGTTTCCGGCGCCGTTAAACACCAAAACGGCGTGCGGCGGTCCGATTCGGAGCAAACGTGCTCCGAACGACCTGAAACCGCACGGGAACGATAGAAATATTATTCCTGAGATGCAGGAGGAGGACGCACGTCCATCGGACGTGCGGTGCGCGCGGCACGTCCGATTGTGTCGTTTTCAGCAGCGCGGCGCGCGCTGAAATGGCGCGTTGGGGGGTCAAAACCACCCGAACGACCTCTGAATGCCACGAAACCGTACGACAACATCCGGGGAGTGAATTGTGAAATGGTCGGCTAGACGACACCTCATTCGGAGGTTCCGTGTGACCGCGGTGGCCGGAAACGCGTTTCTGGCGCCGTTAAACACCAAAACGGCGTGCGGCGGTCCGATTCGGAGCAAACGTGCTCCGAACGACCTGAAATGAGATTATTTCTTGAATCGAAGTTTTTAAATTATTATAGCACAATGATTTGATATTATATATATATTAAATATATATTAAATATATATTAAAACATTTAAAATATATTATATATATATATATATATATTTAAAATATTGTATTTAATATTATATATATGAATATTTTTACACATATATATATATATATATATTTATATTCAATTCAATAAAAAATTTTAAAAAAATATTTTTTTTTTAGAATAGCGACTGCCATAGGCGGTCGCTATAGGTGCCCGGCAGAGGGCCTTCTGCGACCGCGGCGCGGTCGCTGAAGGCCGAGCTACCGGGTCGCTATAGGGTGCCAGGCAGAGGGCCTTCAGCGACCGCCGAGCGGTCGCTGATGGCCGACCTACCGGGCACCTATAGCGACCGCCAATGGCGGTCGCTAATGGCCTTATTTATAGTAGTGATATGGATAGTTGAGATAAATACAATCTCTAATTAAAAATGATTACATTAAATTGATTATATTGATAGAATTTTAAAAATCCCAAAATAATGTGAGGTTTCATAATAACATTTACCACTTGATAATTAAGATGTCAAATAAAATTGGATGAAATAATTAAAATTTAAGTTTTAAATAATATGAATTGAAAATAAATAATGATATTATGTTTCAAAGTGGATGTATATATACCTCTGGAAAGTCAATTGGTTCATAATAACAAATACATCTCAATGGAATGTAAAATAAGGTGAAATCATATACAAAGATCATATCATTGAAGTGAGAATTAATTAATGGTTATATTTTTTATATAAAATATAAATCCACATGTAACCAGTGGAAAAAAAGAATACAAAATCAAATATCATTACATATATAATCTTATTATGACCTAATATATGCATTATAAGTTTAATCCAATTATTAGAAATTGATTTATAAAATTTTCTACCTAAATAATTCATTTAGTTATACATTCTTTGACCTCATGTATATTGGTTTTAAAAATAATATTTATTTATTAAATAATAACTACCATATATATAATACCATATATGACTCTATTATGACATTTGACCTCATATTTGTTAATAACATTTCACTATTTTTATTGTTCTCAGTGTTAGTCACTGTGTTTTCTAATTTATGTTTTCTTATATAAAATTATAGTTATTATGTATATTATAAATTTCCATCATCATCATCATTATTATTATTTATTTATTTATTTATTCAATAGTTGAAGGAAGAAAAAGGTTCAAACTAAAGCCACTATGGTGGCCTAAAATAATGAAAACTTAGGGCATCCCCTCTGATAATGTTGACCCCATCAGGGACCAGGAAGCTTGAATTATAAAAGGAAGAAACTCCCAAGTCATGGCTATCAAGAGAATCAAGGTGATCCACCACTTTATTCCCCTCATGCCAAGTATGAACCACTCAGATGTTGGTGGAGAGCATACCTTGGAATTTTTTGATGATATAGGCAATCGACCAAGGAGTAGAACTGATCCCTTTCAAGGCATTAAAGAGGATGAGGGAATCAGTTTCCACTTCAGAAATAGAGATGTACCCCAGTTGAAAAATATTGATACCAATGTGGAGGGAATGAGCCTCTACCTGGAGGGAAGATTCGCTGCCATATTGAGCAGTGAAATCCAAGATAACTAAGCCCCCTATGTCACGGACCATCCCTCCTCCTCTCATAACACCAGATATACAGGATCCATCAGTATTAATTTTCAAACCCTTGGTTGGAGCCATCGTATCCATTGGTTATGAACAGTTTTGCCACCAGGCTGGGAGGTATGGGTACAGGAGGATAGCAGGTTGTATGTATGTTACAATCATCAACACGTTAGGTCGTATGTATGAATGGGAATCATTTCAATCTTTTGAAATAGTAATTTTGGAAAGGTGGTTAGTAATATTTTATCATTAAATAATTATCATAATATCATAAATACAATATTATTTATTGAAATATTCATATAATTTTCATTCATGTGGTGTGGTGATGAAAATAGATTCACTTAACACTATGAAGGCAATAGTCCACACGTAGATGAACGGTTTTGTCATCATTAAGTGTAAATTTTAAAATGATATACTATCATTTTGGAATGATATTTTTGGAATTAATATCATTATTAGGTTCTTTATATCACATATATTCATTAAATTTATCATAATTACCTTCTATGTAAGGCGTTAGTGAAAAATGAATCACAACGCTTCGTGAAGCGCTAGTCCATCGTACACACAAGCGAAATTTTCATATACCCTTAAGAATGGAATATAAAATGGACTATAATATATAATTACTCTACATATATTATTATATCAAATACTATATATATATATATATTATATGAATCATGATAACCAACCTTCATGGTTGTTAATAGAAAAAATGAATAACATATGTTCTCTAGGTAATAGTCTTCCACACACACAAATGATGATTTCATACCCCAGTTTATAGAAGAGTAGGTGGTTGTATGTCATTAAATTAACATAAAAACATATAATATTATAAGTCCCCAGCCTTAAACCTTACTTAATATTTAATTAAATGAATAATTCACGTTGAGGATCTTTTCAGGTTTAGAGTTTTAGAGAATTAGGACATAACTATTACATCTCAAAATATTACAAAGTAGACACTTCTACTAAGTTTCCATAAAATAAAATAAAACTCTTAAAATAAAAATGTCTAGTTCCATGTTTTAGATAGCATGTATTTCCTTGATCCCATCCTTGACCCTATTCATCATTAAGTCATGTGTAAAACATTTCAAAAACATGGGATGAGCATAAAAATCTCAGTAAGGTATATAAAAATATGGAAAGGAAACATGAGTACATGTATACATAAGAATCAATGAAATCATACTTTACTCATAAAACATAAGCACTTTAACATACCTCATCAAATCATGAATAAAACATAGAAATCATAAGGCATAAAGGTAAATTGAGGCATTCATAACATTCTTACATAGGTATTAACCCTCTTGGTTACGTTTGGAATACCCATCACAATATATTCCCTAAATCTCTTCAGAGAAACCTTAACGTTTAACCCCTTCGCGTTACCCAATGCATTGGAGAGCTATATCGGGCTCACCCACCCTTAGTTTATCACGGAACCACTCGTTTTCATAACAATGACCAAGAACCATAAAATAAACGTATCACATAAAACATGCATAAATGAAACATAACATTTCCACATTTCAATCACAATATAACATTTTAGGATATTGAAATAATGAATCCATTCAAAAAACCATTTTCAAAACCATTTAAAACATTTAATAAAGAGATTTTTGAATCAAAGTGTCCCATACCACCTGGAAGCTTTTAACATTTTAAACCATTAATATCCATATAAATAAATCCTTAAAACCATTTTGAAAACATGGATATTAATAAGAACAAATCATTAATATATTTAAAGCGATATTTTGGTTAAAGGGTTTTTACCAAAATTAGAGACACTTGAATACAATAATTGAGGAATAAAAAATTAATCAGAACCTTATAATATCATGAGAATAAATGGATTCATGATATAATATTCCAAAGGACATTATATACACAATATAAGAGTGAATTGGTGCATAACAACAATGAAGTCTCAATAGAAATGTAAAATGTGATGAAATCCCTTATAAAGAAGGTATCCTTAAATTAAGGATAAATCAATCTCAAAATTGTGTGTGAAAAATATAAAAACACAAAATATAAGTGGATATTAATTGTAAAATAATAAAATTTCATTCACAAATATTCAAAGGATTATATATTCAATAACTACATGTTGAACCCAAAGAAATCGAAATTGGGTTAAAAAGTTCCCTTGGTAAAATTTGACAGCCTAACGGTGTCACTTCAAAATTCAGAAAATGAGTTGATGAGAGATAAAAATTGTATCTCATCACTTGGAAATAAAATTTACATCAATAAGGATATATAATAACATTTCCCAACATAATAGTATGTGAATTAAAAGACATAACAAAATAAGTCTTTTAAAAAGAGGAGGGTGAAAGGTTCCCTTACCGACTTGGGTAACTTTCTAAACATACACCCCATTGAAGAAGTGTCATACAATGAATATGTAAATACCATAAATGTAATTATATTACAAAAGGAGTATAATAATGTGCAGTACATACACCAATCAAAGGAAATGGTGGAAAATGTAGCATAAATCTCACGGGAATAAAAGTGAGATGAAAAATCCCTTACGAAAACTCGGCAGCCTAACGACGCAACTTAAAACTTCAAAAATGGATTGATGAGATAAAATATGGTATCTCTTCATATTAAAATAAAATTTACAGCAAGATTAATATAAAATAACATCCCCCAACATAACAAAGAGGTGCTTAAAAGAAGTGACATAAAGGAGAGTACTTAAAAAGAAAGGGAGGGGTAAGATCCCTTACCTCGTGTCCGACATGACTCGATCGTTATTTAATCTCCTGAATAATGAAATTTGGTCAATTTATAATTCATTAAGGACCTAATTTAAAGATTATTATTCAGTTAATATCAAATATTATAATGTTATAATAATTGGTTAATAAAGTGAGTTCATATCAGACGTTTTTGTCGATGTTCGGTACATGAGTAAAAATCGAACTTGTTGGAAAAGAATTTTCCATGTAGTTATAAGTAAATCATATCCCGAATATTATTGATGTTTTAAATATCATATATATCCAGTATATATTCATTTTATACTATTACATAGCATTTAGAGATAAAAAAATTAAAAGCACCGTTCATGGAGACGGTAGGCCGTACGTACGCATGAACACTACTTTCTTTTTTTGTCATATTAATGGAATTAAAAAAAATGAGAGATATATATATTATAATTACAGAATTATATCCATAATTTAGATGTAATATATTACATATATATCAATTATATATATGTACTTATAATATTACATAACATTTGGAGATAAGAAATGAAATGTACCGTTCATGGAGACGGTAAGCCGTACGTACGCATGAAGGCTACTTTCATTTCTTTTTTTTTATTAAATGGAACTAAATAATAATTATATAAAGTTATATTATAATTCTAGTTGGATATAATGTGTAATACAATCAATTATATCCTTTATACGTCCCACATATGGCATTAACGAATCAAATCACTTTGAGGGGGTGGTAGTCCGCACTTCCTAAAATGAAGATATCGCATTTACCCATAATAGAAACCATAAAGGTATGCCATAAATGAAAAATACAAAAGTTTAAGGAAAAAATAAACATATTATATATCATATATAAATATAGTGACATCTTAATGGCCACCTTTGAAGGTGTTAAAAGAATATTTAACAATCATCGTTTCGTGAGGCAATAATTCGCCATCCACTAAAACAGTATATTCTTTAACCATTTGACGAAGGTGTGTGTAAGTGTAGCTAGATTAATTCACATAAAAACATCCTAGTATATTTAATATACTGGTGTTGTTACAAAAGAAAGGAATAAAAAGAGTTTAGAGGGTTGGAGATGCAAAATAAAACATAAGAACTCAAGAGAGGACACTACCTTTAAATCGGGTAACTCTCTTTGATTTGAGCTCAAAGGCTTCCTTGGAAAGGATTATGCCCAAAGTGAGGATTCAATGATGAATATAGAGATGTGGAGAGATTAAATGGGCAGGGGTTGGCTGAGCCAAAGTCTTGAGAGGTGTGGGTAAGGTGGTAGAGGTGGGGGCCTTTTATAAGAGGAGAGGAGGGGCACTCTTGGAAAGTATTAAAATATAACTTTATTATATAATGATTTTGGGATTTTAAAGGTCCCAAAAGGATATATTTAGAGTCTAAGGTGATAAGGTTTCGAAATACACCCATACAATAGGTTTTTGACAAGTTTAGGTCTTAGATTTTACATTATCTTTTCATTTTATTTAAATCGTTAAATAATGAGGTAATCGCTGCATCATCATGGTGTCATAAATAATTTAATTTATATAGTGTCTAAAAATTATAAAAAAAACTATCATGATGTAGGAAATATTTTTATCTTTCTAATGAATATTTATAGTCAAAAATATGACTTGTATAACCCCATGTAAAAATTGTTTTAGTAAAATAACACATGTTTGTGACATTTAAATTTTAACTTTAAATAAAAAGGTATTAATGTCATTTTCCAACCAAAGTGGCTCCATGGGGTCCCCAAGTTGACCCATGGATTTTATTGGTCGGTCATGACTCATCCAATGAGGTTAGGACATGTGTCTAGGTCATTTCATATTATTAAAACATTATTTTTACCTTAAACTACACTAATTACCTTTAATCATGATTAATAAAACATAGAAATTATTATTCACCAAAAATTATTTTAATCTCATTGAACCACATTTTACTTATTAATGACAACCATGTATATCGGATTTTTGAAAATCAAATCACAGAAGTGGGAAAGTTTCATTTAAACGAAAAATCAGTTTCTTTAACTACCACTTAGTGGTTTCACTATTCATCAAAAATTGAAGTTCTTCAGAAAAATACCAAAAATTAACCCTAAGATATATTTGATATTCAGAATTCAAAAATGATTTCTATTTTACAAAATTAAAAACATATAAGTTACATTAATTAATTTAATAATTAATTCCCGCTGTCATAGCAAATAGCGTGTTTTTATGAAACAATAAGTATCAAAAGATTGACACTGGTTTAAGTCCAATTTCAAGATGAAATTAATTCCAACGAGCACTATTAGATTAAATGGTAAAAATATATTATAATTTCACTTTAAAACCAATTCAAAAGATAATATAATCATATAAATAAATTATATTAAAAATAGGTTTTCAATTAAAATACAACATTTTTCACTATTCATTAAAAAATGAACTTTATCGGAAAAATACCAAAAATTTACACAAAGTAAATTTTGAAGTCCCGATTCTAAAGAAGAGTTTTTTTGTCAAATATAACACATAAAATTGTCAAAAAGTATATTTAAAAGAGGTTCATCATCAAAAGGTCATTAATCGACCTTTTGAAGAATATTAGAATGTTTACGCTTAAAATTGGATTCATTCGCATTTTTAATCCTATAACATTTATTGTAAAAAGTAAAAATATTTTACAAACATATATAATAATTTTTTGGTTAGTTCTGTTCATTCTTGTCATTAAAATGGCTAAGTTTTAACTACCATTTAAAATAAAATTATTTTATTATTAGAGTGCAACGTAAGATTTCAAAGGAACTCGTTGTTGAGTATTGGGTAAGCCATCGAGCATAGCGTTCCATTTAAACTAACATTAACATTTTATTAACAAATAGGGATAAATATAAAAATGTCATATTATTTATTTACCTAGGGTGTTACATCCTTCCCCCCTTTTGGG
Source organism: Viscum album (assembly GCA_963277665.1). Taxonomy (NCBI): domain Eukaryota; kingdom Viridiplantae; phylum Streptophyta; class Magnoliopsida; order Santalales; family Viscaceae; genus Viscum; species Viscum album. Next base: position 877,603,287 of record OY728129.1, on the reverse strand, counting down.
AATTGCGTCCTCACAATTTTAAAATTGGGCTCAGAAACATCATTGAAAGTCCCACATCAGAACAAGAGTCGGTAAGCAAATCACTTTAAAAGAAAGAAAGAGAAGTACATAGGTCACCCAAGTTAACCCATACTAGGATTCCATGTAGGAAAACATGTATATGGAGGAAAAAACAAAGGGTCATGTTCTGAGGGAGAGTGATAGTAAACATGTCTAGGAGAAAGTTAACCATAAGAAAATCACAAACTTGTGATGGGTTAAACGGTATTCGATTCCCCAGTAGGAAAAGTTAACAGACAAAATTTTTGTTTTAAGTTATTCTTCATTGAGGAATTTATTTTTGAGCTTAACTAAATCATAATGAAACATACTTACTTTTCACGTAGACTTTCAACTCTTACTAGATTCCTTAACCAAACTCATATTTTCTCCAAAAGACGAGTATTTAGGAAGACTTGTTCTCATTAAGAGTACTATAATCAACTTCTTGAGAATCACCTAATCCACAAAAGAGAACTATATATTTCCCATGTCTTTATAAAAGATCCAAAACCAAAAAAAAATTAGTATGAGATCAGATAATGCACAAAATTATAATCATTTATAAAAAGAAAATCTATTCTTAATCTCCAAAATTTGTCCAAAAAAACCAAAGTTGAACGAAGACCATTCGATAAACAATTGTCTATAAAATTATTCAAAGTAAACCAAACTAAAATTGAAACCCAAATATTTGAAAGATTTAATCACAGAGTCTTCCAAGGTACAAATTAACTTTTATCTCCAAATAACATCAGTTGTTCTTAAATTCTCATATTGAAAAGTAATTAACCTAACCACATATCCTCGATAATAGGTTAATCATTTCCATAGATAACCAAAAATAAACTTACTCTTGAATCATAAAATCATCTAACTAAAAAAGAATTAGTCAAACTAACCAGGGACTTCACGTAGTCCAGTGGTAGGCGATAAATACCAGTCGCACTTTGGTTGTGGGTTCGATTCCCACAGCTTTGTCTGACATGACGGGTTGTCACACGGTCTATGTGTTTTCCTTTTTCCAAAACTATATAATTCTTAAAACATTCCCCAAAACGAGATAAAATCTTCCAAAATAATCATAACATATTTTAACATCAATTTTATCTCATGCCTTTCATTTTCCATCATAATATATAATAACACATAATTACCTCAAAAGTAAGGATCATATAAACCCTAGTTTTTACCTTTATAATTATTACCTGAACTTCCACATTGATTGGTCATCTCGTAAATGATGCATTACAGAACATACCAAGGTACAAGTGGTTGATCATGACTCCTTGATAGTTGGTTTAGAACAACCACGAGATTCCTCATTGAATCCCTTATTTCATCCAGTCTCTTAATCAGAGAACCACCATATTTTCCTTCAAACCCTTTGTCACTTTGGTGCCTGCTAGATCCATCCATTTACTAAAAACAGAAATGTCAGTGTGAGTATATCAACAAAAACATCATGTTCTAATGAGGAAGATAAACACTAAGATATACTTACTCATTCACTTTATCTAAAACTAGGACTCTTTCTGAAATCCTAGCCATTATAGTAATGTCACTTATTCTTAGAGAATACACTAACCTCTAAAGTTATCTAAACCGACCTCTGATACCAACTATAAGGCCCCGGCCTTAAATCTTACTTAATATTTAATTAAATGAATAATTCACATTGAGGATATTTTCAGGTTTAGAGTTTTATAGAATTAGGACATAACTATTACATCTCAAAAGATTACAAAGTAGACACTTCTACTGAGTTTCCATAAAATAAAAAAAAACTCTTAAAAGAAACATGTCTAGTTCCATGTTTTAGATAGCATGTCTTTCCTTGATCCCATCCTTGAGCCTATTCATCTTTAAGTCCTGTGTAAAACATTTCAAAAACTTTGGATGAGCATAAAAATATCAGTAAGGGATATAAAAATATGGAAAGGAAACATGAATACATGTATACATAAGAATCAATGAAATCATACTTTACTCATAAAACATAAGCACTTTAACATACCTTATCAAATCATGAATAAATCATACAAATCATAAGGCATAAAGGTAACTTGAGGAATTCATAACATTCTTACGTAGGGAGTAACCCTCTTGGTTACGTTTGGAATACCCATCATAGTATATTCCCTAAATCTCTTCGGAGAAACCTTAACGTTTAACCCCTTCGCATTACCCAATGCATTGGAAAGCTATATCGGGCTCACCTGCCCTTAGTTTATCACGGAACCACCTGTTTTCATAACAATGCACAAGAACCACAACATAAACATATCACATAAAACATGCATAAATTAAATATAACATTTCCACATTTCAATCACAATATAACATTTTAGGATATTGAAATAATGAATCCATTCAAAAAAACCATTTTCAAAGCCATTTAAAACATTTAATAAAGAGATTTTTGAATCAAAGTGTCACATACCACCTTGAAGATTTTAACATTTTAAACCATTAATATCCATATAAATAAATCCTTAAAACCCTTTTTAAAACATGGATATTAATAAGAACAAGTCATTAAAATATTTAAATTGGTATTTTGGTTAAAGGGTTTTTACCAAAATTAGAGACACTTGAATACAATAATTGAGGAATAAAATTTAATCAGAACATTATAATATCATGAGAATAAATGGATTAATTATATAATATTCTAAATGACATTATATAAACCATATAAGAGTGAATTGGTGCATAACAACAATGAAGTCTCAAAAGAAATGTAAAATGTGATGAAATCCCTTATAAAGAAGGTATCCCTAAATTAAGGATAAATAAATCTCAAAATTGTGTGTGACAAATATAAATACACCCAATATAAGTGGATATTAAGTTTAAAACAATAAAAGTTCATTCACACATATTCAAAGGATGTCATATTCAATAACTACATGTTGAACCCAAAGAAATCGAAATTGGGTTAAAAAGTTCCCTTGGTAAAATTTGATAGCCTAACAGCGTCACTTCAAAATTAAGAAAATGAGTTGATTAAATATAAAAGGGTATCTCATCACTTGGACATAAAATTTACATAAATAAGGATATATAAGAATATATCCCAACATAATAGTTTGTGAATTAAAAGACATAACAAAAGAAGTCTTTTAAAAAGAGGAGGGTGAAAGGTTCCCTTACCGACTTGGGTAACTTTCGAAACGTACACCCCATTAAAGAAGTGTCATAAAATGAATATGTAAATACCATAAATGGAATTATATTAAAAAAGGAGTATAATAATTGACAGTACATACACCACTCAAAGGAAATGGTGGCAAATGTAGCATAAATCTCACGGGAATAAAAGTGAGATGAAAAATCCCTTTCGAAAACTCGGCAGCCTAATGGCGCCACTTAAAACTTCAAAAATGGATTGAGGTGATCAAATAGGGTCTCTCTTCATATTAAAATAAAATTTACAGCAATAGGAATATCAAATAACATCCCCCAACATAACAAAGAGGTTCTTAAAAGAAGTGGCATAAAGGAGAGTACTTAAAAAGAAAGGGAGGGGTAAGATCCCTTACCTCGTGTCCGACATGACTCGATCGTTCTTTAATCTCATGAATAATGAAATTTGGTAAATTTATAATTTCTTAAGTACCTAATTTAAATATTATTATTCAGTTAATATCACATATTATAATGTTATAATAATTGGTTAATAAAGTGAGTTCATATCAGATGTTTTTGTCGATGTTCGGTACATGAGTAAAAATCAAACTTGTTGGAAAATAATTTTCCATGTAGTTATAATTACATCATATCCATAATAGTATTGATGTTTTAAATATAATATATATACAGTATATATTCATTTTATACTATTCCATATCATTTGGAGATACAAAAATTAAAAGCACCGTTCATGGAGACGGTAGGTCGTACGTACGCAAGAACGCTACTTTCTTTTTTTGTCATATTAATGGAATTAAAACAAAATGAGAGATATATATATATTATAATTCCAGAATTATATCCATCATTTAGATGTAATATATTACATATATATCCATTATATATATTTACTTATAATATTACACAACATTTGGAGATAAGAAATGAAATGTACCGTTCATGAAGATGGTAAGCCGTACGTAGGCATGAAGGCTACTTTCATTTCTTTTTCTTATTAAATGGAATTAAATAATAATTATATAAAGGTATATTATGATTCCAGTAGGATATCATGTTTAATAACATTAATTTCATCCTTTATACATCCCACATATGGCATTAATGAATCAAATCACTTTGAGGGGGCGGTAGTCCGCACTTCCAAAAATGAAGATATTGCATTTACCCATAATGGAAACCATAAAGGTATGCCATAAATGAAAAATATATAAGCTTAAGGAAAAGATAAACATATTATATATCATATATAAATATAGTGACATATTAATGGCCACCTTTGAGGGTGTTAAAATAATATTGAACAATCATCGTTTCGTGAGGCAGTAATTCGTCATCCACAGAAACAGTATGTTCTTTAACCATTAGACGAAGGTGTGTGTAATTGTAGCACGAATACTTCACCTAACAACATCCTATCACTACTGGAAAAGGGATCTTTCCCAACAGTTGTGTACCAACGGTTCAAAGAACCGTTGGCATATCATGTCTTTCCCAATGGTTTCTATAAACCGTTGGGAAAAACCCCTCAATGCATAGTTTTCCCAACGGTTGTGGGAAAGATAGGTTTTTCCCAACGGTTCTTAAGAACCGTTGGGAAAAGTGGTGAAGGACCCTTGTTGTCCCAACGGTTATATGGAAACCGTTGGGAAAGATAGGTTTTTCCCAACGGTTTCTTAGAACCGTTGGGAAAAGTGGTGAAGAAACCTTGTTTTCCCAACGGTTCTATTGAAGCGTTGGGAAAGGTTGTTCTTTCCCAACGGTTATTAAAAACCATTGGGAAAAAAAAGCCCCAAATACCAAATCGAGCCAGCGGCCTCCCCACATTACAGAAGCATTCACCTCGTGTCCTCCTGGAGCGATTTCTTGCAGAAGGACCTCCCAATCCCCACATCGTCCATCAGATCAGCACCTACCAGTTTAGACTCCTATATTTTATCAACGATATAGTTCCAGCTCTTATAAATCATATACTTCTATTCTTGATTTTTTTATTCCCAATTATTAGGTTTTTTGTAAAAATTTATGATTGTTTCATGGTGGTCATGTGCACCACTATAGGTACATTGATTCACTAATTTATTTTGGTATTTCCATAAAATTCGAATACAATTTATTAATGAATCAATGTTGGGTGTTAACATGAAATTCATGTTCTTGATTTTTGTTGAACACCTTATTTATGGTATGGGGTAAGATTATTTAAAGTGTAAACAAATACTTATATAGAATTTCCTTGTAAAACCTGATGGTTTAATTCTAGTTAAATGGAATCATATTTTTTTATGTTATTAATATTTAGTAATTGGTGAGGTGAATCATATATGTATATGAAAAATAGATCAAGATCATTTAGTATTGGATAGAATTATTCCCTAGTAATGTGAGACCCTTATGTTGTTGGGTGAGTATGGAGTAGTGAGATATATTGCTTGTTACTTACCTTTTTTCAATTCTATGAGCTAATGATGGCATGCACTAATTTTTTGAGATCTTTCAATGTTTTTATGGTTTTGATAGTGATCCATGATGTGTATCCTAGTATGTAAGATCCTGTTGGGTATTAGACCCTAGATTGGGTGAATTTGTATGCGGTAGGGTGCTTTCTAGGATGGGTTGTAGTGATGTGATGGTAACTTATGAGAGGGGTGGGTCTTACTAATGTGGATTCATTCTATATCATAAGCATGTAAATATAATTTGTATTATGATAACTAAATGCGAATGATGTGTGATCAAATATTGTCTTATCCTGGAGAATTCCTTGTGATATATTGATATGGTGGCATGAGTGATGATGCATGTGGTGACATGACCAACATACATGTGTTTCATGGTTAGTGATCAATTAGGCTAATGATCCTATGATCATTGGGATGTGACTCTAAATGATTCAAGAAGAGTTATTAATATGATAACATGAGGGTGTGTTCCTATTTGGTTTTGTCATTCGGTCAGTTTGGACCCCGCCACCCGCGTTTATCAAGCGCGCGCAACGCTTAAAGAACGCATAATGAGACCTCCCGCGCAGACCGCACGTCCGATTGACGTTCCGTCTGTGTGTGCACGTCGCGAATAATAATGGGATTGTTGTCCTGTGATTTCAGGTCAATCTAATGTCGTCCTCTATGAGTTTGAACGTTAGACGCCCATTTTGGCCGTTTATGACACCAGAACGGCGTTCCCGGTCACCGTGGGCACACGGCACGTCCGATTGATGTGCCTTCTGCTCGCCCACATCACAATTCACTCAACCTTTGATGTCGTCCGATTTCACGCCATTCGGAATTCATTCGGCCAGTTTGGACCCCCCCACGCGCGTTTCTCAAGCGCGCGCAACGCTTAAAGAACGCATAATGAGCCCTCCCGCGCAGACCGCACGTCTGATTGATGTGCCTTCTGCGCGTGCACGTCGCGAATAATAATGGTATTGTTGTCCTGTAATTTCAGGGCAATCCGATGTCGTCCTCTATGAGTTTTACCGTTAGACGCCCGTTTTGGCCGTTTATGACACCAGAACGGTGTTCCCGGTCACCGTGGGCACACGACACATCCGATTGATGTGTCGTCTGCTCTACCACATCACAATTCACTCACCCTTTGATGTCGTCCGATTTCAGGCCATTCGGACTTCTTTCGGTCAGTTTGGACCCCCCACGCGCTTTTATCAAGCGCGCGCAACGCTAAAAGAACGCATAATGAGTCCTCCCGCGCAGACCGCACGTCTGATTGACGTGCCGTCTATACGTGCACGTCGCAAATAATAATGGGATTTTTGTCCTGTGATTTCAGGTCAATCCGATGTCGTCTGCTATGAGTTTGACCGTTAGACGCCCGTTTTGGCCGTTTTTGACACCAGAACGGCGTTCCCGGTCACCGCGGGCACACGGCACGTCCGATTGACGTGCCGTCTACTCGACCAAATCACAATTAACTCACCCTTTGATGTCGTCCGATTTCAGGCCATTCGGACATCGTTCGTCCAGTTTGGACCCCCCCACCCCCACGCGCGTTTATCAAGCGCGCGCAACGCTTAAAGAACGCATAATGAGCCCTCCCATGCAGAACACACGTCCGATTGATGTGTCGTCTGTGCGTGCACGTCGAGAATAATAATGGGATTGTTGCCCTGTGATTTCAGGTCAATCTGTTGTCGTTCGCTATGAGTTTGACCGTTAGACGCCTGTTTTGGCCGTTTATGACACCAGAACGGCGTTCCCGGTCACCGCGGGCACACGGCACGTCCGATTGACATGCCCTCTACTCGACCACATCACAATTTACTCACCCTTTGATGTCGTCCGATTTCAGGCCATTCGGACATCGTTCGGCCAGTTTGGACCCCCCCACGCGCGTTTATCAAGCACGCGCAACGCTTAAAGAACGCATAATGAGCCCTACCGCACAGACCGCACATTCGATTGACATGTCGTCTGCGCGTGCACGTCACGAATAATAATTGGATTGTTGTACTGTGATATCAGGTCAATCCGATGTCGTCCTCTATGATTTTGACCGTTAGACGCCCGTTTTGGCCCTTTATGACACCAGAACGGCGTTCCCGGTCACCGCGGGAACACGGCACGTCCGATTGACGTGCCGTCTACTCTACCACATCACAATTCATTTACCCTTTGATGTCGTCCGATTTCAGGCCATTCGGACTTCGTTCGGCCAGTTTGGACCCCCCCCCCACGCGCGTTTATCAAGCGCGTGCAACGCTTAAAGAACGCATAATGAGCCCTCCCGTGCAGACCGCACGTCCGATTGATGTGCTGTCTGTGCGTGCATGTCGAGAATAATAATGGGATTGTTGTCCTGTGATTTCAGGTCAATCTGTTGTCGTCCGCTATGAGTTTGACCGTTAGACGCCTGTTTTGGCCGTTTATGACACCAGAACGGTGTTCCCGGTCACCGCGGGTACACGGCACGTCCGATTGACATGCCCTCTGCTCGACCACATCACAATTTACTCACCCTTTGATGTCGTCGGATTTCAGGTCATTCGGACATCGTTCGGCCAGTTTGGACCCCCCCACGCGCGTTTATCAAGCGCGCGCAACGCTTAAAGAACGCATAATGAGCCCTCCCGTGCAGACCGCACGTCCGATTGATGTGCTGTCTGTGCGTGCATGTCAAGAATAATAATGGGATTGTTGTCCTGTGATTTCAGGTCAATCTGTTGTCGTCCGCTATGAGTTTGACCGTTAGACGCCTGTTTTGGCCGTTTATGACACCAGAACGGCGTTCCCGGTCACCGCGGGTACACGGCACGTCCGATTGACATGCCCTCTGCTCGACCACATCACAATTTACTCACCCTTTGATGTCGTCGGATTTCAGGTCATTCGGACATCGTTCGGCCAGTTTGGACCCCCCCACGCGCGTTTATCAAGCGCGCGCAACGCTTAAAGAACGCATAATGATCTCTACCGCACAGACCACACGTCCGATTGACGTGCCGTCTACGCGTACACGTCACTAATAATAATTAGAATGTTTCACGGTGCTTTCAGCTCAATCCGAGGTTGTCCGCTATGAATTTGCCCGTTGGACGCCCGTTTTGGCCGTTTATAACACCAGAACTGCGTTGTCGGTCACCGCGGGCACACGGCACGTCCGACTGACGTTCCGTCTTCTCGACCACTTCATAAATCACTCACCCGTATTTATCGTCTTATTTCAGGTCATTCCGACATCGTTAGGCCTGTTTGGACCCCCCTCACGCGCGTTTACGAAGCGCGCGCATCACTTAAAACACGAATATTGAGCCGTACCGCGCAAACCACACGTCCGATTGACGTGAGCTCTGCGCATACACGTCACGAATAATAATTAGAATATTTCACGGTGGTTTCAGGTGAATTTAAAGTCGTCTTCTATGAATTTGACCGTTTGATGCCCGTTTTGGCCGTTTATGACACCCGAACTGCGTTCTCGGTCACCGCGGGCACAGGGCACGTCCGATTGACGTGACGTCTGCTCGACCACTTCAGAAATCAATCACCCGTATTTTTCATCTGATTTCAGGCCATTCCGAAATCGTTTGGCCCGTTTGGACCCCCCTCACGCGCGTTTACGAAGCGCGCACATCACTTAAAACATGAATATTGAGTCGTACCGTGCAAACCGCACATCCGATTGACGTGCCGTCTACGCGTACATGTCACTAATAATAATTATAATGTTTCACGGTGGTTTCAGCTCAATCCGGGGTCATCTCTTATGAATTTGACCGTTGGACGCCCGTTTTGGCCGTTTTTGACACCAGAACTACGTTGTCGGTCACCGCGGGCACACGACACGTCCGATTGACGTGCCGTCTGCTCGACCACTTCATAAATCACTCACCCGTATTTGTTGTCTGATTTCAGGCCATTCTGACTTTGTTCGGCCTGTTTGGACCCCCTCGCGCGCGTTTACGAAGCACGCTCATCACTTAATACACGAATATTGAGCCGTACCGCGCAAACCGCACGTCCGATTGACGTGACCTATGCGCGTACACGTCATGAATAATAATTAGAATGTCTCACGGTGGTTTCAGCTCAATCCGGAGACGCGGTGTGGTCGACACCACTCAAAGTGTCCGTCTTTTGTTTCAAAAGGACATCATTTTAAGTGAAAAGCATCAACTGGCATACGGAAAACCGACCAAACGCATTCTGAATCTGTTGATAATTTATCCCAACAATCCATGGGTCATATGTGACGTGTACGAGCCAACCTGGGAAGAATCCAAGTCGCGGTGTGGCCGGGATAAGTCTAAGTGGCTCTCTTTTGTTTAAAATGGACACCATTTTAAGTACATACGAAAAAATGACCAAACGGATTCGGTTTCCATTGAAAATTTATGAGAACGATCCATGGGTAATATGTGACGTTTACGAATCAACCCCACCACAATCAGAGACGCGGTGTGGCCGACACCACTCAAAGTGTCGGTCTTTTGTTTCAAAAAGACGTCATTTTAAGTGAAAAGCATCAAGTGACATACGAAAAACAGACCAAAGGCATTCGGACTGTGTCGATACTTTAGCACAAGGATCCATGGGTCGTATGTGACGTGTACGAGTCAATCCCGCATCAATCCGAGGAGCGGTGTGGCCGACACCGTTCTAACTGTGTCTCTTTTGTTTAAAATGGACAGGATTATAAGTGAAAAGAACAACTGACATATGCAAAACTGACCAAACGCATTCCGAATCTGTTGATAATTTATCACAATGATCCATCGGTCATATGTGACCTGTACGAGCCAACCCGGGCTCAATCCGAGTTGCGGTGTGGCCGAGATCAGTCTAAGTGGCTCTCTTTTGTTTAAAATGGACATCATTTTAAGTACATACGGAAAACCAACCAAACGCATTCGGTTTCCATTGAAACTTTAGGAGAAAGATCCATGGGTCCTATGTGACATGTACGAATCATCCCCGCCTCAATCCGACATGTGGTGCGGCTGACACCACTCAAAGTGTCCGTCTTTTGTTTCAAAAGGACATCATTTTAAGTGAAAAGCATCAACTGACATACGCCAAACTGATCAAACACCTACGAGTTCTGTTAAAACTTTAGTAAAATGATCCATGGGTCATATGTGACGTGTACGGGTCAACCCCTCCACAAACCGAGCCACGATGTGGCCGATACCACTCAAACTCTCTCTCTTTTGTTCAAAATGGACTAAATTATAAGTGAAATCAACAACTGACATACGGGAAACGGACCAAACGCCTTAGGATTATATTGAAACATTAGTAAAACAATCCATTGGTCATATGTGACGTGTATGAGTCAACTCTACCTCAATATGAGGCACCGTGGGGCCGGGACCATCCAAACTGCCTCTCTTTTGTTAAAAATGGACAATAGTTTACGTACATACGCCAAACCGATCAAACGGATTCTGATTGTGTTTTAACTTTATGAAAATGATACCTGGATCATATGTGATGTGTACGAGTAAACCCCGTCTCAATCCGAGGCCCGGTGTGGCCGACACAACTCAAAGTGCCTCTCTTTTTTCTAAATGTATTTAATTTTAAGTGAAAACAACAACTGACATACGAGAAACCGACCAAACGCCTATTAATTATGTCTAAACTTTAGGACAACAATCCATGTGTCATATGTGACGTGTACAAGTCAACCCCGCCAAAAACTGAGCCACGGTGTGGCCAGGACTACTCAAAATGTATCTCTTTTGTTAAAAATGGACTAAATTGTAAGTGAAATCAACAACTGACACACGGGAAACGGACCAAACTCCTTCAGATTCTATCGAAACTTTAGGACAATGATCCATGGGTCATATGTGATGTTTACAAGTCAATATCGCCTCAATCCGAGCTGCGGTGTGGCCGGAACTACTCAAACTATCTCTCTTTTGTTTAAAATGGACATAATTTTAAGTGAAAACAACAACTGACATACGCCGAACCAACCAAACGACTTCTAATTCTATTAAAATGTTACTAAAATGACCCATAGATCAAATTTGACGTGTACGAGTCAACTCTGCCACAATCTGAGCCGCGGTGTGACCGGGACCACTCAAACTGTCTCTCTTTTGTTCAAAATGGACTAAATTGTAAGTGAAATCAACAACTGACATACGGGAAACTGACCAAACACCTTCGGATTCTATTTATATTTTAGGAAAACGATCCATGGGTCATATTTGATGTGTACGAGTCAACCCCAACTCAATCCGAGGCACCGTGGGACCGGGACCACCCAAACTGCCTCTCTTTTGTTCCAAAGGGACAATATTTTATGTACATATGCCAAACCGATCAAACAGATTATGATTGTGTTTAAACTTTAGGACAATGATTCATGCCTCATATGTGACGTGTATGAGTCAACCCCGCCTCAATCCGAGGCCCGGTGTGGCCGACACCACTGAAAGTGGCTCTTTTTTTAAAAATGTACTTAATTTTAAGTGAAAACAAAAATTGACATACGGAAAACTGACCAAATGCCTATGGATTATGTATAAACTTTAGGAAAACAATTCATGGGTCATATGTGATGTTTACGAGTCAACCCCGCCTCAATCCGAGCCACGGTGTGGCTGAGACCACTAAAACTTTCTCTCTTTTGTTGAAAATGGACTAAATTGTAAGTGAAATCAACAACTGTCATACGGGAAACCGACCAAACGCCTTCGTAATCTATTTACACTTTAGTAAAACAATCCATGGGTCATATTTGATGTGTAAGAGTCAATACCACCTCAATCCGAGGCATGGTGAGGCCGACACCACCCAAACCGTCTCTCATATGTTAAAAATGGACAACATTTTACATACATACGCCAAAATGATCAAACAAATTATGATTGTGTTGAAACATTAGGATAACAATCCATGACTCATATGTGACATGTAAGAGTCAACCCCGCCTCAATCCTAGGTCCGTTGGGGCCGACACCACTCCAAGTGTCTCTCTTTTGTTTAAAATGGACATAACTTTAAGTGAAAACAACTGTTGACAAACGCCAAACCAACCAAACGCATTAGGATTCTATTGAAACTTAGAAAAATGATCCATGGGTCATATTTGACTTTTACGAATCAAACCTACCTCAATCCAAGCCACGGTGTGGCCAGGACCACTCAAATTGTCTCTCTTTTCTTGAAAAGGGACTAAATTGTAAGTGATATCAACAACTGACATACGGGAAACAGACCAAATACCTTCTAATTCTTTTGACACTTTAGTAAAACAATCCATGGGTCATATGTGACATGTACGAGTCAATCCCACCTCAATACGAGTCACCGTGGGGCGGGGACCACCCAAACTACCTCTCATTTGTTCAAAATGGATTAATATTTTACGTACATATGCCAAACCGATCAAACGGATTTTGATTGTGTTGAAACTTAAGGACAATGATCCATGGATCATATTTGATGTTTACCAGTCAACCCAGCCTCAATTTGAGGCATGGTGTGGCACTTACTGAGTTACAAGTGATGAGACTCATATGAAAATACCTTTTCACTATATATTATAAAAGTGGTTGTCGTATGAAGATTGAAATGGGTGTAAATAATATTTGACTTATTGAAACTCTGATTCAACTATACTGGATGATTTTTGTCTTATGAAGATTCAAATGGGGAATTATTTACCATGACTCTATTCAAAGAGGTGGTGTTCTTTTTTGTTGTTTTAAGTGTGTCAGTGTTTTTGTCATATGAAGATTCCAATGGGGAATTATTCAGCATGACTCTATTCAAAGAGGTGGTGTTTTTTTCAGTGTTGTTTTTTATGCAGGTGTATGCACTGGAGGGGCCACTGGAGGGGCTGCTGACAATTCTGAAAATACTGAATACCAACGGTTGTAAACCATTGGTATACTTTGCCATACTTAAACATATGCCAACGGTTTCAATGAAACCGTTGGGAAAAAATCTATACCAACGGTTGTAAACCGTTGGTATAAGATCAAAGCCATTGAATTCCCAACGGTTTCCATGAAACCGTTGGGAAAAATTCTATACCAACGGTTTACAACCGTTGGTATAAAATAAAAACCATTGAATTCCCAACGGTTTGATGAAAACCGTTGGGAAAAATACTATACCAACGGTTGTGAACCGTTGGTATAAGATGAGAATAATAGTATTCCCAACGGTTCTAAACCGTTGGGTAAACCTATACCAACGGTTCAGCAAGAACCGTTGGCAAATCCACACCTACAGTGGGCTACCCCAACGGTTTACTTCAAACCGTTGGTATATATCTTTCCCCACGCCTTACTTCCCTACGGTTTGGACAACCGTTGGTATAGAATATACCAACGGTTCTCCAGCCTATACCAACGGTTCTAAACCGTTGGTATATCCTGTATTTCCAGTAGTGTATTATATTTCAGATACTGGTGTTGTTACAAAAGAAATGAATAAAAAGATTTTAGAGGGTTGGAGAAGCAAAATAAAACATAAGAACACAAGAGATGACACTACCTTTAAATCGGGTAACTCTCTTTGATTTGAGCTCAAAGGCTTCCTTGGAAAGGATTCTGCCCAAAGTGAGGCTTCAATGATAAATATATGGATGTTTAGAGATGAAATGGGAAGCGGTTGTCCGAGCCAAATTCTTTAGAGGCGTGGGTAAGGTGGTAGAGGTGGGGGCCTTTTATAAGAGGAGAGGAGGGGCACTCTTGGAAAGTTATAAAATATTACTTTATTATATAATGATTTTCGGATTTTAAAGGTCCCAAAAGGATATATTTAGAGTCTAAGGTGATAAGGTTTCTAAATCCACACATCCAATAGGTTTTTGACAAGTTTAGGTATTATATTTTACATTATCTGTTCATTTTATTTAAATCGTTAAATAATGAGGTAATCACTGCATCATCATGGTGTCATAAATAATTTAATTTATTTAGTGTCTAAAAATTATAAAAAAACTATCATGATGTAGGAAATATTTTTATATTTCTAATAAATATTTATAGTCAAAAATATTACTTGTATAACCCCATGTAAATTTTTTTTTAGTAAAACAACACATGTTTGTGACATTTTAATTTTAACTTTAAATAAAAAGGTATTAATGTCATTTTCCAACCAAAGTGGCTCCATGGGGTCCCCAAGTTGACCCATGGATTATATTGGTCGGCCATGACTCATCAAATGAGGGTAGGAAATGTGTCTAGGTCATTTCATATTATTAAAACATTATTTTTTCCTTAAACTACACTAATTACCTTTAATCGCGATTAATAAAACTTAAAAATTAATATTCACCAAAAATTATTTTAATCTCATTGAACCAAATTTTACTTATTAATTACAACCATGTATGTCAGATTTTTTAAAATCAAAAAACAGAAGTGGAAAAGTTTCATTTAAACGAAAAATCAGTTTCTTTAACTACCACTTAGTGGTTTCACTATTCATCAA
The DNA here is from genome assembly GCA_963277665.1 of Viscum album. Lineage (NCBI taxonomy): Eukaryota > Viridiplantae > Streptophyta > Magnoliopsida > Santalales > Viscaceae > Viscum > Viscum album. The sequence goes on along the minus strand of OY728129.1, from coordinate 877,588,171 downwards.
AAATTTAAGTTTTTCAGAAAAATACCAAAAAATCACCCTAAGCTATATTTGATATTCCGAATTCAAAAATGAGGTCTATTTTACAAAAGTCAAAACATATAAGTTACATTAATTAATTTAATAATTAATTCCCGATGTCAGAGCAAATAGCGTGTTTTTATGAAACAATAAGTATCAAAAGATTGACACTAGTTTAAGTCCAATTTCAAGATGAAATTAATTCCAACAACCACTATTAGATTAAATGGTAAAAATATATTCTAATTTAACTTTAAAACCAATTCAAAAGATAATATAATCATATAAATAAATTATATTAAAAATATGTTTGGAATTAAAATACAACATTTTTTACTATTCATTAAAAAATGAACTTTATCGGAAAAATGCCAAAAATTTACACAAAGTAAATTTTGATGTCCCGATTCTAAAGAAGAGTTTTATTTTGTCAAATATAACACATAAAATTGTCAAAAAGTGTATTTAATAGAGGTTCATCATCAAAAGGCGGTTAATCGACCTTTTAAAGAATATTAGAATGTTTACGCTTAAAATTGGATTCATTCGCATTTTTAATCCTCTAACATTTATTGTAAAAAATAAAAATATTTTAAAAACATATATAATAATTTTTTAGTTAGTTCTGTTCATTCTCGTCCTTACAATGGCTAGGTGTTAACTACCATTTAAAATAAAATTAATTTATTATTAGACTGCAACGTAAAATTTCAAAGGAACTCTTTGTTGCGTATTGGGTAAGCCATCAAGCATAGTGTTCCCTTTAAACTAATATTAATGTTTTATTCACAAATAGGGATAAATATAAAAATTTCATATTCTTTATTTACCTGGGGTGTTACAAGTATAGGTTTGATACTAATTTTTTAATATAATCATGAATTGATAATAATTTATTGATTTGTTGGAAGAAATAAAATAAAAAATGCTCGTTGAAGAACATTTCATGTTCTTTGGGTATCCTATTTAGGTTTTCAATAAAGACTTCCTCAGATGGATTTTGACCAAAAATATATCTTATAATATTATATGATGGAATTTATAATGTTATTTTTCATAGAATGGATGTGGAAATGGGCTAGATATTTTTGTGTTATTGAGGGGAGTGAGTACACTTTTATAACTGTGTAGGGGTGACATTTTTGTAAATACCCAATAGTATTAACTATATCAAACTAAAACATACCTCACGTGACTAAAACATATTTTAATAATTAATTTAAGGGATTATTTGGATGTGAAATTCCTTCTACTCATAGAAAAACACATTTTTTTATCATGTAATTATTTAGTATTTATGTTTACTCAATTGTATCATTTTATTTTATTTTTACGAATGTAACTTGTATCTTTTTATTTACCAAGAAAATGTATCCTTTAAAACTAAAATTAAAATGATATTTTAAGATAATTTATACGTACTTATTCTAAATATTAAATCTAATTTATCAAATCATAATCTAATTTCTATTGAAAATAAATTTTAACAAAACCACATTTAACATGAAAAATACTGCTTTATCCTTAACCATGCTAATAGTGTCTTTACTATTTAACAGTCGGTATTATCATTATAAATGAATAATTGTCCCATTAATGGAACACAAATCATATTTATTATAATTTAAAAATCACATGGAAGAATTTATTATTTTTAATAATTTAAAAACATCGAATAAAATATCATTTATTATAAAAAAAATATTAATTTCAATTTTTACATTACTAATTTAATTTAAATTTAAAAAAACAATTCGATTTTATAATTTAAATATATTATTTTATCACTTGTACAATATTATATAGTCGTATAAAAAATTAATGGAACACAATAATTCGAACAATTTAATTCACTTTTAATCTTTTTAGTATCTTTTACTTAATCTAATTAATAAATAAATAAATCATGTATTGGAGTTTCTTAAGAATTAAAATAAATTAATTCATCTTTAGATAATTAAAATAAATTATCATTAAAAACAAAATTTTCTTTATATTTCATAATATTATTTATAATTGAATATATGATGTTTTGTCTCTATCCTAAAACATTACAGATATTAAAGGCAAGGAAGGTTCCTTTTTTGTCTTTTTTATTAAAAAACTTTTTATATAGGACACATTCATTGAAAAAGTGTCACAAAAACTCATAAATTTAGATAATAATTTGATACATGTAAAAATATGGTATAAATGGTATTTGGACAAGTTCGTAAGTCATTTTACCCCTATATATTATGTTTAACTCCGAGTAACTAGTTTTAACCTTAATAGCAGTAATTAAATATAGAAATTTTCACTAATAATTAAAGAAAAAAATTAAGTTCATCTTATTATATAATAAAAATATTTATTAATCCCAATATGTAATTAATTATCCCAAATTAAAATCAAATAATTGTCATAATTAAATTTTAAAGTAATCCTATAGACACTATGAAAAATGAAGTTTTCAAAGAGAAAATGTTCAAAAGTTTTCAATGATTTTATATCCAAATTCTATATTAACATTATTCTAATTAACTAAGTTATATTAATGTATTTAAATTTTAACTAATTGTTCTTCAAAACATATTTTATATATAATTTAACAATATAAATTATTTTAACAAAAAAATCATTTTTTCAATTATAAATAATTATATTTCAAACTTCATTAAAAAATAAATCCTTTTAGAAAAATTCTAATATTTCACTCTAATCTATCTTTGATATGGTGATTTAGAAAATTAATTTTATTTCTCCATGAATATTTTCTAAAGGTGTCAAAAAATATTTTTAAATTGTGTACGCAAAGCATGACTAAACATTGTTTTTTTAACTCGATTTTTTGTGCATCATAGGCTATCAACAAAATTAAATTCATTCACAAAGAAATATATTATATTGTATTTGGGTTTGAAATTCTCCCCACCATAATTAAAATATATCCTATATATTTCACAATGACCTTGGTAATCAAGATTTTTACATTTAAAAATATCATTGTTGAGAAACCCATATCATAAAATGGGTCAATAATATATCCTATTAATAAGAGAGAAATGGAGGTCTGAAGGTCATCTGTTATAATCACATAAATAGACTTCAATGTATGATTACATAATTTGGAAATGAAAAATGGACAAGGAAGATAAAACTAAAACCTAAATAATGAAGGAGAGTGATATAGAACACTTCTAGGAGTAAGATAAGAACCACAAAGGCATAATCCATATTTATGAACAAGCTCATTGATATCATCAAAACAGATCATAAAAGGATTTTTTTTCATAGGACCCTTTACTTAGATTTTAGGAACTATTTCACTCTCTAAGATTATATGGAAATATAATTTTCTGATATATTATTATTTTATATAACAATTTCATCATTTCGATGTGCAAACAACGAGTCATATACGAGAGCTGGACAGACTTCTGCTCCTCATGCGGTCATTTGGGTCATGCTTTAGAGGTTTGTCATAAGGGTCTTTCATTCACGGAAGTCCGTCGTTAGGGAACCCAGTCTACAGCTAAGAAGGAAGCCAGTGTGAAAGGTAAGTCTCATGTTACTAGTGGTGAAGTTGGTTCGTCGCAGTTGAAAAACGGTGGAGGCAGTAGTAGGGATTTCCACTCTCAGCATCTGGTAGAGATGGAACAGATGAAAGGAGATTGTAACAGGACAGTTGAGGTTACACATGGGTTGGAATTAAGGGGGAATACTATAGAGATCCTGGATGAATTGGTAGAATCATCCAAACTCGTGGGTGGTTCAATGCATTAGGCTGAGGTGCATGTTTTTACCCAGGTGGAGGGGAAAAAGGACTCAGTGGAGTGGGAGGCAGGCGGTGTTGTGGACTGTCATGCTGAAACTTCTGGTGCAGATAGTGGTGGCTCTTAGAGGGGAGTGGGAGGTGAAAGGGAAGTCATGCAGCCAAGTGATGGGGAATTCTCCCAGCATAGGGATGATTGTAGTGATGTCAGGCAGACAGAGGGTGCGACCCAAGTAGAAGATGTTGAGGAGGACCCTAGCAGAGCAGTTTGTAGGGAGAGGTTCAGAGGCAGTAAGGACCTTCACTTGGAGAAGTAGGAGCATTCAATGGATGTGGAGGTCTGTAATCCAGCTGGTAAGGAAGGGAGTTGGTTCTCAGGGAACCAATATGCTATCCAGGTGAAGAATAGCTTTGATGGCCTTGGTACTTTTGTGTAGTGTATGGAGGGGACCTCTGAAGGAAGTAAGAGTTCTTCTGTAGGGGAAATAATCCTGAGGAGTAGAAAATGTATCAGGGGGAGGAAGGGGAAGAGGGAATACTCATCCCTTCCACCCCCCTTGCAGACTCGGTCAGCCAAAAAGATAATGGAAGAGAAGGTGGAAGGTGAGGCCAGGTGCCAGGACTCCCATGAACTTTCCTTGGATCTGATTTTGTGTTCAAGGGATGAGGTGCCAGAACAGGTGTTGTATCTCAATGCCTCAGAGGAGGATGCGGCTAAGATGATGGGCCGAGACATTAGAATGAAGCTAACTGAGGACCAATATTCCTGGGTTGACAAACAGGACATGATACTGGTTGGGGGTTTCAATAAGGGTTTGATCGGACTTGAAGAATATATAGAGGTCTGGGATAAAATAACCTCTACTTTGGAGGCTCTTTTAAGTGACGAGCCACTCACTCAGGTAATAACTATTCCTTGGAAGTTATTCAGGGATATGGATTCTGGACGAATTTTATTTTCCTCCAATGATGCTGCTTTAACATTATCTATTTAATACTTGGTTTCCCACTCTCACCTTTCTTATTCCTATGTTGAGGCTTACCCTCCTCTTGTACTCTGGAGATGTTTTGGTGTTTTGTTTGTTGCTTGTTACATGGATCTACTTCAGATGAGGTTCAGAGCACAAGGAAGCCACTACTTCATGGTACTTGGAGTGGAAGACTGAGAGGGTATGGCCTGGCCATCCCTTCTGTGCCCGTGCATCCTTTCACGGGACTGGTTGCCGAGTACTTATGCTTGGTGGGGGCCTAATATCGAGGTAACTGCTATGGTGACGTAGGACATGTGTTTTTCAAGTTATTTTTTATTGTTCCTTTGTTTGTTTTGTTAGACTTGGTGGTTCTCACTTCCCCGTTAAAAGTGATTCAATAATCAAATAAAAAATAATTTTCAGTCATATTTATAAAAACATCATATTCTCAAAATTAGGAACAAATTAAGTGTTTGTATTCCTATAACAATGTGTACTCCAAAAATTTCAACATCCCACTAAATCACTTTTCTTGATACCATTTAACACATGATTTCAAATCCATTATGAAATAGTACTTCAATACAATCCTTATAGGTTTCATAATTATTATAATGATAATATCATCAATAGAATAGTTTTAAAAGAAATTTATTAGATCCATATACAAAATTACCTTAATAATTCCACATAAATTTTATTAATATGATATGATTGACCTTAATCCCATTTATCTATGTTATATTCCCTTGACACATGGGGAATTAATTTGTGTTTTTCACCATATCATTAGAGTGGAATAATTGTACATTGTTAATTTATTCATTCCCTTGAAATCATGAGTGTGTTTTCCTTTCACTACATACTTGCATACAAATTTCATTACCTTCATGAAAATATTGTGGTGTTTCAATCTAAAAGCATAACACGTGGGAAAATTATTATTTTACTTATTCCCTTTATCTTTATTTAGATATCCTATTCTTATCTTTCTTCCCTTGGAATATATAAGACATGGAGAAGTATTTCTCTACATTGATATAACAAAAAACTATTTCATTGTATAATGAAGAAATTTGAGAGTCCAGTTCCCTTCGAATACTTGGATTAATCACTTAAATTAAATGATAAATCATTCCATATATGTTCATATATAATATGTAACATACCTACAAAAGCATGTAAATGAATCTTCATACTCTGAAACACATTCCTCTTTGTTTTACAATAAAATAATTATATTTCTCTTCATCTCATACTTTTTCTCTTGAGGGAAATCTTTATCGATGAATATATATTTAAATGAATTAAATTAATTGAGTTATATTTTATGTTCCTCTCTTTTATTATAGGTCAGAAACCACAATTGATTAGTATAACCATTGAAAAATTACACATCAAGTGCAAACATTTCCATTAAACTGCATCTAGATTCCACAAATATCTTCTCTATAGACTTAATCCATTTCTTAGCTTCCATTGTCTTAGTTTTTCCACTAAATTAAGGGGTATTATATCATATGATGTAATCTAATATTGGTGAATCTCACTATGGAATAACTTGATACATCTAGGGAGGGTTATTTTTTATAACATGTTTTAGATTTTCTAATATAGACATAATTTTTTCAGTTTTAATTATAACTATATTGGATTTCTCATCATGGTAGTATTTATAGTCCATGATTATTGAAACCCTTATTCTTTCCAAGTGTTATTTCTAAAAAAATTAATAAACTAGATTATATCATAAAATTATGTAATATAATTTATAATCCAAATTCTACTGAAATAATTACCATAAATTGAAACCTTTCTGTATGACTAATATCAAAATCATAATCATGGTTTCCTTGGGGATAACATTATTTTCAAATATTTCATAATGGTTTATAAAGAAAATTTGAATTATACGATACACATCTATATGGGGTTTCAAACTAGGTCCATGGAATAGATTTTTTGTATTGTACAATTTGAAAATTAGGTCCAGTCTAATACATCGTTTTTTGGATTTATTACTCCATGGTACCACTGTGAATAAACGATGCCAACATTTAGAATCTAGGTATGGATGTATTTCTATGAAAAATCAAATAATCTGTTCCTTTACAAAACAGTTGGATATTCTTCTATATATATCTTTATTGACTATCATATTGTTATGTTACCTAATCTATGTCATACATAATTTAGTTCCCAAGTTTCTTAATAAAATTTATTTGATAAAAACTATAACAACCCAGACCAAAGTAGCCCAGATACTGTTTCAAAAAATTTACATTTTCATTGATAATAAGAAAAAAATATCGAAGGACTGGTCTATTTATTAGTTTTGGGGAGAAATAAACATACATGATACACTTTTTAGATAGGAATATAAAATAAAAATCATTGAAATTAAAATAATTTGGAATCCATAAACTAATTCCAAGAATTATTCTTCATTTTATGGGGAAAGGAAAAATAATGATGAGTTCACAATATTAGTAATAGTTAATTACAATGAAAAATATCATGAATCAATAAGAGTAGTAAATATATATAAATTTATATAACTAAACACACATTCCATTTAATCAATCATTGATAATTATAAATAACTTGATATAATATCATAACAAAAATATCATAGGTAATAATAATTTAATTCAAAATTATAGAAATGTTTAATTATTGGACTTCATGATCTTATGCATCATGATACCTCTACCATCAAGTCATTTTACATGAAAGCTGAAAACTACAGGTATAACACCATTAATTTGGCCAACCGATTTGTCTCATGATACCCATCAATGAATTGAGGGGTTATATGAAATACAAGACCCACCAATCACTTAATTTTCAAAGTATCAATAATGTATCAAATTATATATTTAATTCATGATATAATATGACTCATCATAAAATGTCCATATTGAGTAATAGAAATGGGTTTATTGATATTTCTCTAGTTAATCAAATAAATTTAAAAGTAAAAAAAGTATGTAAAAATAGTCTATAGTTTTGGATATAATCATATCCATAATACAAGAATATGGATACTTTGTAGAAATTTAATGTTTAATGAGAATTTATCATAATTAAATGATTGTTTCACGATAAATGTAACTATCATAAAAGTAAGTGATGTTGAACAATAAATTTTACCAATTTATAATTTTTGAGTCAAATCCCCAAGGATGGTATAATTAAATTTGAAAATTAATATACTCTAAATTATAAATGAATAGTGATATTAAATTTCAAAGGTTCATTATCTACAATACCTAAGAGTGAATTGGTTCAAAATAACAAATAGGTGTCAATCGAATGTGAATTGAGACAAAATCACCTACAAAGATCATATTGTTGAAGTGAGAAAAAATGAATGAATAAATTATGTGTATAAAATGTAAATCCACATAAAATTTTTTTAAATAAAACATAAAATAATCAAATTTCATTGCAGACATAATATTAGAATTTTTTAATATATGTTGTAGATGTTCAACCCAATAAATAGAAATTTATTTAAGAAATCCATTACCTCATGCTTTCCTTTAGTAGAACCATATTTAAAGTACTATACAGTTTTTATAAAAAAATAATTTATGAAAGAACCATAATATTTTTTATAATACCATATATGATCATATTATAAAAATTTACCACCCATGTGTTAATAAAATTTCATTTTTATTGTTATTTTAGGTGTTAATAGCGTTGTTTTATCATTCATCATTTTTTATGAATTTTCATGTCCTTGTTCATATTATATAGTTACCCAACATACATATTAATAATCATGAAATAATTATCATATAAACATTTCATGTGTGCTTTTAAAAAAACCATTAAATATGATTACGAAAAATGAAGTATGTTATAATCAATGAGACGGTAGGTCGTACATACGGATGGCTAGCGTTTCGATTTTTAAATGATCAATATGAAATAAATGTAAGTTATATTTAATCATTATAGAATGATATTAATATCTTAAATAAAATATAAATTATTTAAATATATATATATATATCAATCATGTAATTTGGTGATGAAAATAGAGTCATATCGCATTATGAAGGTTGTACTCCACACTTACACGGATGATGGTATCATCATTAAGTATAATAAATAAAATAAAATATTATATTATTTAAATGAAAAATATGTATTTAATAACATAAATAGGTAATTTATATCACATATTATTCATTAAATTTATCCTTATTACCTTCCATTTAAATCATTATTTAAAAACAAATCAAATTGCTTCGTGAGAGGGTATCCCACTATACACACAAGCGACGTTATCATATCCCATACAGAATGGATATTAAGATTTTATTTATTATATAATGACTCTAGAGGTATAATTATGTTATATATTTCGTATATATACTTCATACCCAACATCATACCCAATCGTGATTGGTGGAAATGGAAAAACGAATGACATCGGTTCACGATGTGGTAGTTCATCGTTGAAATGAATAATAATTTCACAACCAATTGAATGGATGTGGAGGTGTTTATAGGTCATTATCATAACATAAAAACATATAATTATATGAAATATATATATATTATTATATACTCATGTTTTAATAAAAATTTAAGGAGGTTTATAAAGAAACAAAATAAAAATTCTCGTTGAATAATGTTAAATGTTTTTCAGGTATCCTCTATAGGTTTGCACAAAATAATTACTAGATTGACTTACCTTCCAAACAAAGGATTATATTGTAATAGGTTTGAAGTTGGGATGTTATTTGATAAGTCTTTGTGTAGTAAAAGGTATTCTAAGGTGTGAGTAAGTGAGGGGAGTATATGCCCATTTAAAATTTTTGAGGTATGGGATTTTTTTTAAATACCTAAATGTATTCACTATTGGGACGTCACTCTTACTTCATGCTCTAAAAATATAGATCAATAATCAATTTTGGGGTTTGTTTGGTCATGGAAATTATATACCTTGAAAATAAAATATATTTTTATTTTGTTATTATGTAGACATTAAGTTTACTCAATTTTACCATTTTACATTTTTTACCATGATAAATTATGTCATTTTATTTAACTAGGAAATTTATCCATTAATACTAAAATGAAAATGATATTTATTAGATAATTTTTACCTACAGATTTTATAAATTAAGTCCAATTTATCAAATAATAAAACTACATGGGTTTTAAATTAATTATAACATAAGTGCATATAACGTGTAAAAATACAGTTTTAACATTAAGATTGCTAGCGAATTCTGTACTATTTAGTGGTTAATATATTCATTATAAAAGATAAATTGGTCCATTAATGGAACATAGTTGATATTTATTAACATTTAAAAATAAATTTTTATAATATAATATTTTTTTAATTTTATATAATTAAATAAAATAACATTTATTTCAAAATATCATTAATGTTATTTTTAACATTATTCATTTAATTTGAGTTTAAAAGTATTAAGAAAATGATGTAATTAAAATATATTAGGTTTCAACCTTTATAACATGATATAATCATATAAAAAATATTTAAACATGATAATTCATTCATTTTACTTGTCTTTTTAAAAATTAAATATCATTCATTTTATCCAACTATTAACTTAATAATTCTTGTGTTCACATTTCATAAGAATTTAATGATATTATTTAATATCTAGAAAAATAAAATAAATTACCATTACAATAAATATATTTATATTTCAAATTAATATTTATAATCAAACATATGATGTTATTTTCCAATCAAAAAGGATTATAGATATTAAAGGAAATAAAGGTTCTTTTTTGTAATTTTCTTTACATAACATATTATATAGCTCAATTTCATGAAAAAGAGATTAAAACACATAAAAATTGCTCCTATGGTGATAAGGTCCTAAATATGGACAGAAAAATGGATTTAGTAATATTGTTAGGTAATTTTACCCCTTATCTATTAAGTTCAACCCCTAGTAAACTCATTTTTACCATAACCACTATAATTAATTTTAACTATTTTCACTAATTATTATGGTGAAAATTAAGTTAAACTGATTAGGTAACAAAAATTATTCTTATTCAATATATTGAATCAATTGTGAAATTTTCAATTTACATAAGTGGCATAATTTAATTTAAAATCAATATCATGTATGTGATGAAAAGTGGGGTTTCAAAGATAAAATGTTGAAATATTTTCAATGTTTTAATATAATAATTACATTTAAAAAATGATTATAAGTACATATATTGGATTAATATATATATTTTAAATTAATGGTACTATAATAAAAATTTATAATATAATTTTACATTGTATATTATTTAAACAAAAAAAGAATTTTTCAAATAAAAATTATTATATTCATTATTCATCAAAAATTGAAAATGATCAAAATATTCCAAAAAATTAGCCAGATAATAATTCTTATATTCTGATTTAAGATATTAGGTTTTTCATAATTTAAATTATATAAAATTTTAAAAAATAATTTTAAATTCATTGTTAAAATCATTACTAAACTATGTTATTTTAACCTTGTGTTGTGTGCATAACATGATATTTATGAAATTAAATTTATTCGAAAAGAAATATATTGTAAAATCAAGGGGTATTATAGATAATTTTGGATGAATTCATGGTTTTTTATAGATAATGTTATATGAAGTAATATTTTAGTTTTTTTTATATTTATTGTAAAACAAAAAATTAGATAACCAAAACGTAGCCTCTAATACAATGGTGCATTGGTGCTGGCATAATAATGTACTAAGATTTAATGAGAGGGATAAGATTTTAATCATTATAGAGAAACCACATCTAATAACCACACTACAGATCCTATATTCTATGAGAGAAAACTATGGTACAATTGAGGCCAGACCACAATATATCCCCATGGTAAATTTTGATCTTATATCATATCCTACTTCCCAAGATACAGCCAAACTGAAAATTTCAGGTGCCCAAAATTCCACCACTTAGAAACAATGTCACTTCCAACGCATCTACACTATAAATATCCACTCCATTCCATATTCACTCACCACCATAGATTATTCCCCAATAAAACATTATATTTACTCCAAACATAACATGATCTAAGAATAATCCAAGGCCAAACATAAGGATGAGCAAAATAATGGGTTATAAGTACATGAGGGATAGTGATAGTATGTTACAATATCCCCACCATAAACAATTTTGATCCCAAAAAGTGCTCATGATTATGATCAATAAAAATATAAGTCTGTGACTACCTCAATAATATCTCTCACTCGTACAACCCCTGGATTTCCCATACGTATTTCCACATTACCTAGACTAATGGAATTATTTTACCATGTAGTACATTATCAAGCTAATCCACAATCTGAACTGGTTTCTCAACCACAATGTTGTTGGGACTATGTTCAGTATCCTACCATTTAATCACATTTGAATGGTCTAGTTTATACCACCTCAACTTGAATGTATGAATCACATCATGAATTGATGTCAAAATATATTTCAAGTCCAATCTATACGATACAATTCCAAGTCTTCCAACAATCTAAAAGGGTAAAATAAACCTTTTCATTATATTAACCTTTATACCCCACTGATGGTGTCACATTAGAGGTGAATCTCATTGAAAAACCCAATCACCAAATGAAAAATCTATTTTCTAATGATGATGGTACGTATAGGATTTTTTATGACTCTATTTCATGACCATTATATTCTATATAAATTATTCCTTTTTAATAATCTAATGGAAATATATCAGTCTAACCAAGGACCACTCTCCCAAATCTACTAAAAATTAAAAATCTATATAGCCATCAAGAAAATGGAAACTATTTTTATATGATAATTTTAAAACATGAATATGATCTTCCCAAAAACCACCATAATAAATAATAAATTCCCAAAGAATATCATAAAAATCATGGATATCTCTCTCCATATACCCATCTATTTTTGGTTGATAACCGGTTCTTAATTTCAAGTGGGAATCCTTTAACCCTTGAAAACTATTCCAAATCCAAGATATGAAGTGTGGGTCATGGTAAAAAACAACCACTAACTGTACACAATGAATAATCACAACCTATTGAACATATAAGTCCCCATGTTGTTCCAACTTTATCATCTTATTTATTTTTAAGAAATGTTATTTTTCATATGTCAGTCAATTGTCACTAAAAAAGCATCCCACAAAATTGAATTCCATGGTAAACCAATGAATATATCATTAAGGTTTTATTCCCACACCCACACCAGATTGGGTAAGGATTGAAAAAATATATCTCGTCTATGGTATTATGCCTTAATCCTATGATATGTCATGCACCATATCACAAAGTCTAAAACTGACCATGTCATCCCTAACCATCAATACATACCTATCAGATCCTGATACATCTTTTCAGAACTACGGTGCACCAACTAACAAACCTGGTTTACACTATCCAATAATTCATTCCATATAGATATTAGAACAACCGAACTTCCCTAAAAACAAAAAACACTAATGATAGAGAGAGACCAGTCAATTGAGGTCTTCACACTATCTTGGAGTTAACTAAATTACTGGAATTTTTCATATATAACTTTGTCAATGCAAAATTTCTCATTAAAATGTGACATCCTTCACTAAGTCAATAAATACCTTTCAAATATCTTATTCCACTCTCCAGCTCATCCTATAAAAAAATCATTTATACCACTCATTTACTGATTCCATTATGTCTGGAGTTAGTACCTTCTTGCTCAATGCATCAACAACACATTCATCTTCCATGGTGCGTAATAAATAAAAAATAAAATGTATGATGATACACAACCCTGAATCACTATCTCATTTTTATATCCTTAAATTTTTGTAATTTACATTAGGATCTTATTATCATAATATAATTTAAACTACTCTTAAAAGAGAGATTTATTTCACATTTTGTGTTGATGATTTACTATTGAAAAATCAGTGTCTTGGGTGGGGTTTTTCTTCTCATGTGGGTGTATCAAGTGAGAAAAATAAACAACCACCTTCTTTCCATGAATCAAGATGATTCCTATTACCATACATGAAGTATATCAGAAGACAAAATAACCTGAAAATATTTCTAGAAGTATCATAATGATAGTTGAAGTCAATATCACCATATTTTCATTAATATAATTTTTACATTATTCATTCCAATCAAACATTACACCCTTATTATTGAAATATGAAATTGGAAATGTATAATTGGAGCATTCCCAACCTATAATAATTGACCAACCAAGAGAAGTTTCAAATTTAAAATTAATTAATATGATTCTCAAAATAAATTACATCATGTTTGGTTTTATGAATTGTAGTGATTCTCCTATGATATATAAAATTCCACAAAAACATAACTTCATGGATACAAAATTTTCACTTGGAAATCTTACCATAAAATCAAAAATCTCAAAAAAATATTTGAGAATGATATCCAAAAGATACTTATGTTCCTTATATGAATTTTATTACACCAAATTATCATCCATAAACATGAATATTAAGTGTCTAATAACTAATTTATAACCACTTTCATCAATTAAATTAATATTATAATTGAATTAGTGAGGTTTAATAACATAACCAAAACCCTAAAATTCATATAATGTATCCTAAATTTTTTTGCAGGTATATCCTCTTCTCAGAGTCTCAACTAGTGGTACCTAAACTAGTGATCTATCATTTAAAACCAACAAGGACCTTTAAATTGATCAAAAATAGCATAATTATTTTGTAAAGGGTAGTAGAATTAATGGTAACCTTATTTAGATATTGATATCAATGAAAAGTCTGGGGATTTTGTATTACTTCTTTATGAAAAGAATATGTGATTCCCAACATGATATAATATGTTGAATAAATCCATTGACATAAAGATAAATAAGATTGAATTTACATTCCACGAACTCAGCAGTTTATATCTGATAATATGTAATATAAATGAGCATCGTAATAAGGGGCTGACTACAGTGAAATCAACCTCTCTATATGAAAATAAATTATAAAATAAATAGTAAAGTTCCTCAGGTACATAGTTCCCATTTAATAAAGTACAATTCTGAAATATGTTTCATAAACATATAATAACACATCTGAAAACTAGAAAGAGATCACTCTAATAAAAAAACAATTAGCCCCACTCCCCCATATCATAATCCCACTCAACCTGAAATACATGTGTGATTCCATAGAGACATAGATATTGAAACTGATAATGATAATAGTTTAACTAGGTCATAATTATAATCAACCAATCTATGAAAATAACTTTTTAGAAGATAAAATGATCAAGAACAATGAAATCCAACAACACTTTAATGTTGGATACCGGAACCCAACACATGGGACATTTGAATCCTTATTCAAAACACATGGGACATTTTAAGCCTTATTTGAAACACATTTCTAATGGTGTGGAAAAATACAACATGAGCGAAATAAAATTTGAAAATAATCCGAACACAATAATTATCATTGATTATATAAAAGAATTAGAATCTCTTGTATCAAATAAGATAACACAATAGTGGATAAAATAAATGTAGTAAATAAAATAGTATCTAAGCCATATTCAAATTATTTAGGTGTATAACCAACAGTGTAAAAACATTTGGCCTCAACACCTAAATAAAATTTCATATCCATATAAATATAAAACATGGAATGAGGATAATATCTACCACATATAGAATAATTATAATGAACCAATTAACCCTTGGTGAGGGTAGATCCAGTCATACTACCGTGGGAATTCATTCCAAAATAATTTAAGAGATGGCCAGATAAACCGTAATAGTTAATGTTTTCAGAATTTGAATATTATCCTAATTGGTCTGAACTGGTGTTCCACATTGGTAGAAAACATCCTAATATTATCCTGATTAATCCCTGAATACTATTTTTAATTAAAATTATCTACTATTACGTTATTCTTATGGAAATAATACACACCCAAGATAACATCTATAATAATTGAAACTCCACCTAAAACTGGTTTCCCACCTATGTCTTCATCTACCATAGACACCTTTTTGAACACCTCTAAAAATGTTGGAAGGCATAAGATAATTATTATTGACCAAATATCATCCCTCAAACCCATCTCAGACCTCTGAACAATAAGATAGTCTTTATAAATAAGCCTCAATGCTATGTTCAACAACTCTGAAAAATAGGTGGAATAATCGAAAACAATACATTCCACTTTATATAATGTCATAAATTCATGTTTATTTTCTATACACAATTTCTCTGGGTAAAGATATTGACTGAATATTTTTTGGATGGAATTTTAGGTAAGAGACTCAAGAAATAAAACTTACAAAATAGATTCCCATAGTCACTTTCATGGTCGTTCAAGCTTATATATGGAAAAATCCACCCAATAATACAATATATTTTTAGGGAAATTTAAGGACATTTGATTCTAATCAAGATAGTCATCGTATTAAATGGGTCCTTATTCACCACATAAGATGTTTTTATTCTTCACATTTTATTCTTAGCCATGATAAAATGCTCATCCCTGGTTCCAAACACCTGAATGACCTAGATACTGAATTGTACAAATTGAACATTCCACCAATGAAGGGTCTAATGGAGGATTTTTCTCCAGAACATGTCTCACTACATCCTTTATCATATTTTTAAGTGTTATCCTATGAGGTATTTCCAAAAAAACCAATGAAAATGAAAAATCAATTTATGATAAAATTCCCAAATCATATGAATAATTTCATGAAATTTATGTGATTACCCATAAACAAAATAAATTTAATGAAATTATTGACCCTAAAAATAAAAAATAATTTTATGAAGTGAAATGTAAATTTAAATAAACTAAAAATACTATTAATTTTGATAACCTCAATCAACTAGTCCGAGGATTGGAAAAAATTCTTTGTCCACCCATGATAACATGAGTTTAGATATGGTAGTGTGTTGTAAAAGAAACTTCCAACCCATTATTGCAAAATTTAAATGGTTGTAACTCATATATAATAACTACATTGAAAAAATCTATTGTAATATCATAAATTTTCTTATTTTTGGATTCCATGCAGATTCCACTGTGCAAATAACCAACATAGTTCTAATAGAATTTTCACACAATAGGATCCACTACTTGTTAAGGTGCAATATCACAACACATGTTTTATGTATAACAGAATAAAAAAATATAGAAAAATATAGAAAAAGAGTACTCATCCATGAGACATAAAAAATAATTCCTAAAGGGACAAACCTTAATGTAAAATAGGACATGAGAAATGATGAAAATATATTAGACCATCATTCACCACTAAAAAACCCCACTATTATGGTGACAATAACTAGAGAAGCTGAAAAAACATGATTCCCTTATCTTTACCTTGGCCTTGTAAAAACATATCAAAAAATAAAAAACTAGAAAATTATCTATGAGAATAAATCCCAATATGACTTACCCATATAATGTATACAAAATCTAATAACATTAAAATATTATCTCTAAATTTTAAATAGGGTAATTTATAAATCACTTTTGAATGTGAAATCAACTTGAATAAAATCATTTAGTTTTCATAATTCCCATTCATATTCACATAAACAATGAATATGAAACATATATGTAACAACACATGAGTATATGATAAAAATAAAACATGAATAAACCATATGATAAACATGTGAGAAACTAAACATGAAATATACCATCTTGTATACAAATAAGAATAATTGAAAAGGAACAGGAATTGGGTTATAAACAATGGGGATTATAACTTAGAAATATAAAAAAAACGAAATACAATAATTATTTGAATCCAAATGATATAATGTAATTTCATAGTATGTACACATAAATAACATATTATTCAATTAAACACACTAACGTAAAAACTAAATTTCATGTTGTATCTATGGTACCCAATGTAATATATTTTCAAAAAACACAATTGAAAACCATACCACCCATTTATAAAACATTTTTATATTAATTAATTTTCACTTCCATGATTTAAATTCAATTTTTTAATCAAAAACACCATTACATAATTTCATAAATGTACATAGTGTGTAAAAATGTATTTTTAATGAAACCCCCGTTTAAAAAGACATATATCAAAAATAAAATCCACTTTGATATCAAAGAAATAATTTTTTAAAATAATAATTTTTTTAATAAATTTAAGGAATTAATGAATTAGAACCTTTTTATAGATACCCCTATAGCATGAACATAGATAAGATTCCAAAAATTGATTCCCATGGTTAGGGTTAAATCTAATAAAAAATGGGCTTCAATGTTCTTTAAAAACCTATTGGGTGTATATGGTTTGATAATTACTTTTGGAATAAGTAATGGTTTGAAAAGAGTTTTTATATTTATAGTCCAACTAAAATTAGAACGACGTGATGAAGCCTCCAAGACAGCGACACAAAGGTGCAGGCAGAAGACTATACTACGATTTAATGGGATAGACTATTCTATAACATGTATGGAAAAACCATATTTAATAACCAATATTCAGGTCTTATATTCTTTGATTGTATAATATATTAAATTTATACCACCAAGATAGAGAGGCCCACTAACAAAATACAATATATGTTATATCCTACCCCTACATTGTAGATTTCAATGAATTTTAGAGGAACTAAAATTAAAGCTTTTTGACTCTATGATGAAGCCGGATCATCCATGAAACAACCAGTATCTCCACACAACAATTTCTCTCATCCACATAATAGTTCCCTATATAACTATTCATTTACTACAAAAAAGAAACATGAACTAAGAACAAACCAAGACCAAACTGAGGGAGTATCAAAACAAGGTGTTATATATTACAGAGGTATGGTGATGGGATATCACATTAAGATAAGGTTTTTAATAAATAATAAATTTAACTATGTATTAAAAAAGTTAATTCATATCCATCAAAAACATGAATAGGATTTTTTTATCACATTTATAATCATTCATACAAATGGGATAACATACCTGGTTACTTCCAATATTATCATTATAGAAACCTATATCTTGTTAACTATGCCCAATTATAAAATTAATTTGAGAGATATAATGGCCTCAACCATTATCATGAGCTATATCAGGCTCATGAAAACCAGGGGTTAGTTATGTGGTATTGTGTAAGGAGTCCACTCCCTAGCAACAAAGCATGCACAGGTTCGAGTCTTTCCACACTCGAATTTATCTATGGGTGAGTGGAAAACAGGTGGTGGGTTGGCCGCAGGATAGGTTTAGTGTGGCACCCACCTATACCTTGTTACCCATTAACATGCTCATGGGAAAGGGATATAAAGGTGGAGAGCATTGTTTGTCTGACCAGTCCCTATACACTGATGGTCATCACATCGACCCCTACCCCCTTGGTGGGAGAGTTTCCTCAGATGTATATTGGTGTAGGTTAACCACCGCCATTCTCCCCCGTGTGAAACCCTATTATCATCCCTTTTTTCAGATTCATCTATGTATGATGATTATAGATTTCATTAATGGGACTCTATAATTACTGATTTTGAATCTGGAGTTCACCAACGCTTCCTCTTTGATGTATCTAAAACTGATTGCAAGATTCAATAAATTGCTATTATTAGTTTATTCTTTTGACCATTTCATTTTTTGATCCTTGGGTCTACAGGAGCATACCACAGTAGGGATCCATAACTCTAAGAACATTTTAATCAGATTTCATCAGAGGATGATCTTATAATGGCTTGGTCTAGTTCTCCTCATACCTATAATGGGTATCAATTTCTTCTCTTCAAATGGATATAAAATTTTCATATGAAACAATATTCTCAAACCATGGAGATACGGGTAAGACTTACAGAACGTTTTCCACATTTTTATAATACTTTGATACATTTTCTGAATAGAAGTCGCATTGGTCTATACCTTTTCTCAGATAGTTAGACTTAATCTATTTGTCACCAAATTTCACCCAAATTTTTTGTTGATGTTGATATATTTAAGCCTTCTATTGAGTACTTATAAGAAACTGTTGGTGAAGAATTCTAGTATATTAAATAACCTATTCTGAAACATGGTGTTATTTTTTTCCCTTAAGAAATAAAATGGGGTATCAGATGTATGTATGTAGGAATGGGATTTCAACGTAGAAGGATCCTGGATTGATTTCTAATTAGATAAATATGGTCTCGGGTGAGGTTCCTTTTTTGAGATAGATCATTAAATGTGAATTATGTTGGACCAATTTCTGGATATTAGTTGGTTGTGTCTAATTGACCTCCTAATTGAGATTATGGTACAATAATTTCATATGAGGAAGGCAAGGAGGTGTCAAGGAAGATAAAGTATTGGCATCCTGATCCAACAATCTCTGAAAATTATGAAATATTCAAATGTGATATGCTAGTGGAGTGTTCTCCAGAGGTTGTGATGATTTAGGGTGATGAAAATTCTTTGGATGATGGTGTTTAAGGGGTTATTGATATTGATGCATGTGTGGTGAAATTTTTTATGTACTAAGGAAGCAGAGGACATTGTTGATGTTGATCTGATCATAAAGGTATATCAGAATCATTGGTTCAGTTCTTGTGTTGGGGATACCTATACATTTAATTATGTTGAGGTGAATGCAGAAGCTCCTGTTGTTCACAATTCTAGAAAAGATACTCAATGTGTGGATCTATAGAATACTAACTCATAGATTCAATTCATGGGGTGTGGTTTTATTCAATAGTGTAGTTTTGGTTTGTTAGTACATGACTTAAATAGTGACACCAACTTTTATTCACATAGAAATAAATTTTAGAAGGAGATCCATAAATTGTACATCTTCTTGATAATCTCAGATAAGTGGGAGAATTTCTATAATGACAAAAAAGAAATGAACAACACCACTAATATTACTATGAGTAGCATTAAAACTTCTTTCAAGGATATTGTAACACATGGACATAATAAGCGCATTGATAGTGCTCGTTTCATCTCTACCCCCTGAATAGAATACCGTTGAAGGACTACTCAAACACACTAAAAACTATGACTACCAGATCCTCCTCAAAGGTGTCAAAAGGAACCAATGCTGATATTCCTAATATCCTAAATCATGGTAACTCTCAATGTGAATGGGAAACTTTTGATGTGTATAGTTATGAGAACAACCAGTCATACTATGATTTTTTTTTGCTATATGTGGTTAAAGGTTGTCTGCCACAGATAGTTCCTTGTTGTTTTCTATTTCCTATTTTTAATAAAGGGTTGTGGTCATACCTAGTATATCAGGCTCAACCTTCATAAAAAACAATTTTAAATAACTATAACATAATCATAACACATTAAATGAAATTATCATCAAAATAATAAAAACCACTGGTCAATCATACCATGGTTTACCCTAGGAACAGAAAAGGTTTTCATGAATATCTATTTGAAGTATATATAATATATTTAGAGAAAAAATATGTATGGTATCAGTGAAATAAATTTATAGTGCTTTATAATAAAAATCAAAGATTTTAGTTGTTGATGAATACAAATACTACACAAAATATCATTAAAAACATTCTTTATTAAATAACCATTCCACTTTGATAATCACATTTAAAAAATAAAAATTCACTAAATTTTAAAAAAACAATTTTAGAAAACATGGAAAAATATAAAACAATCTTCAAAAAAACCATTGTAATTAATATTTTGTTAAATTTTAATTTAAAAAATTTCAAAATTAAACATTCATCTCATTCATTTGAAAATATAGTATAAGGAGACCAATGCGGAAAATGGAAATAAATTTCAATTAAAAACCGTTAAAAATAAGATCAAATAACATGAAAAATAACTTTAGGAAATCATATAATTATAAAATTATATTATTGAAAACAATTTAGAAACCACAGATATAAAATATGAATATTCCTGATGTAAAATCCCATACAAGAGCAGTATCACTTTAAAAAATATTTATTAATTTTTCTATAGTAAATGTTAAATAGAATTAAAATAAAATAGGTAAAACACATTAATATCTATAGGATAATATAATTTATGTGGTTTATGAAAATATGGGCATATTATTTTCCCAATGTACCCTTGAACATAAAAAATCAAGAAATAAAAGGAAATTTTATTGCGATGAATTTACCACATTGGTATCCTTCAAAACAAAATTCATTGATAAAACAAATATTATTTGGATCTATAAGTCCCACTAATCTCATAAAGTAATATCTCAAAAAATAATTCTTGAGAAAGTATGTATACTATTCAAGGAAATCATTGTGTATGAGATGAATCGTGTCTCAAGAAAATGAAATTGAGATAAAGAAACCCAATGAAAAGATCTTAACATTTAAAGTGATAAATTAATCAATGACGTAATGAAGTGTATATATATAGATAATCATAAATAATTTTATATATAGAATAAAATAAATTTACGATAATTTTACACATAATCATGTCATTACAATGTTAATGAAGAAGTTATATAATATAATGAATGGAAATTGAGTTATGAAACCCAAACTACATAGAAAATTTCATCTTAAATCCCATTGGATGAAAAAATATAAATTCAACTAAAAATAAAATGTATTATAAATGATTAATGTTATAACATGTTAATGAGGTAGCGTCATCATAATATAAGATAAATCCAGTGTATAACATTAAAACATGATCGAATTAAATTATATTGAGAAGAAATACCTTATCTAAAATCTATATTTATATTGTATGTACTTTGATAATATTAGAATAAAAAATTATTAATTACTTAATTATCATTAACCTTTTTATTGTTTAATAAATTTTCATTAAACCATTTATATCAATTATTTTTTTGAAAAATTTCATTACATAATCGGTGAAGTCCACATTAGCTGTTTTGAGGAAGTGCGGATCAAAATTTGAAAACAACTACATTATATTGATTGAGGTCAAAGGGATCAAAGTTAAAATATCTACAGAATAAAAAACATGACATTATTATAATTTTTTAACATTAATATTACTATTAAACCAATCATTAAATAATTTTAATGAAACAGAATCATGTTATAATCAAGGAGAATATAAGATATATATATATATATATATATATATGCATGAGTAACATTTCTATTTTTAAACAAAAAAAAAATTAAAAAGGTATGTTTTATTTTATATTTATGTAATTATTATAATATCATATATATATAATATTATCAATTTTAATACGTTATATATATCATCCATGTGATGTGTGGATGAAAGAATAATCACATTACTTCGTGGAGGTGGTAATCCACTTGTATAGATAAGCACAATTACAATTTTAAAATGGATAGAAAGGTAACAAGATAAATTATATATTTATTTTTATAATAATATTTATTTTTATAATATCATATACATACATTAAATAATTATATATAGTCATCCTTGAGTGGGTTTTAGGGAAAACAAATTACATCGGTTAATGAATTAGTAGTCCGCCTCAAACAAAAACAATGACATAATTTGACATTTGATGTAAGAAAAGGATTCATATATGTTATTACATTAACATAAAAACATATTACTATATATAAGAAACTTTTTTTATTTCATCATGTTTGATTAATATTTTAACATGGATGAAGTATAAATAAAAATAAAACAATTTGTTATAAACTATACCTCTTTTTGGGAAAACCTATTTATGATTACGACTAGAGACTTACTAAGATAGATTTATGATGAAACAATTGAATATAAGACTTGATGAGGGATGTTAGGAAGTTATTTTTATTAGAATCAGATGATACAAAATATTATTGATATCTTAGGAGAATATGAGTGTGGGAGTCTACTTATATGTGATGGGAGGATAACTTTTGGAATACATGAAATATTATAATATAATATTTGTCTAACCCATTTAAATAGATCCTAAAAAACATGAGTTTTACTATAAGGAGTATATGGTTGTAATATAATCATGCAATCAAATTATTAAAATTTTAGATATCATTATACACATTATATTTTGGATTAACTATTTGGTTAACTATTTTAAAACATAACCATGCTAACAACATTTTCAATATAAAATGGTTGTAAATTTACATCAATGATATAAATTGACTCAAAAATATCGATGGTATTATATTTAAGATCGCTTTATATCTGAATTGTCTAGTTAATATATTTTTATGATATTTATTTAATTTTAAAAAGTATTTTATTTTAAGAACAATTCACTTAATTTGACTTAAAAATAGAATAAATAATACATTTAACATTAAATAATAGATTGTTACTAACTATGAAATTTATTTGATAGTATGATTCAGTAAAAAATATTACATCATATGTTTTTAATATCATTTACTTTAATTTTTATATTCACGCCCAAGAACTATGTCAGTAATCTGTAATCATTTTAGTTAATATATCATAAGTAAATTAAATAAATATTACCATAAAAAATATTATATTTATTCTCAAATTTACTATCAACGTTTATTATGAAAAAATTAGTATACCGATGTGATCGTATAGTAGATAATTTGCAGGATTTGAGTGACATTTTTTATTTTTCTATACTTAAATTAATATATAAGTCATTTTCATCTATCCAATGGCCCGAAGGCGTTCATTTTTTATTGATTTTTGATAATACACATTTCAAGGGGTGAGGTGGAACCCTTACAAGGCTCGTAGGAATAAGTATTACATGGTCCGTAGGCCTTAGAGGAATTCATTACCTGTAGTTTTCAAACATTACATACAACGCAGACTAACTACTTAGAACTGCTCCTCCCCCACATCGTCATCGTGAAATCTTCTCTACACCTCCACATGACTATTCAGTTAGGCATTCCCATGCATGCACAGGCTTGTCCCGATTGTAGGGGCCATACCCTCTCATTCTTGCAATTTTTTTAGCTTCTGTCGTGGTGAAAGCTCCTTGGTCATCCTCCTTGTAGACCTTGTTCCTTGAAGGTTTTCTAGTTTGCATCTGCACTTTAAGGTGGCCCAAAGGCCTTGAGGTGGCCTGAAGGCCTTACTGACCCAAAGGCTTGGGTGGCCCGAAGGCCTTAAAGGACTCGGGGACCAAATTGGTGGCCCGAAGGCCCAAACGGGGAAATATTCCCGACTACTATAGTTCCAAACAATACCTGCTACAGTACTACACAGTTTCCGCTACAGTACTACTACAGTACCCTAAAAATTATGTCTCCACTTGGATTTGATCCCGAGTCTCTTGGATGCACTTACGGAGTCCTTACCAACTGGGCTAAGGCTCATGTGCTAATAAGTCATTTTCAATCAAAGGTGGAAAATATTTTCCACAAATAATAATTATCAATAAGGTTTGTTTTAATAAACTCATAAAATAGATTAATGGAAACTATTAGGGTTATTTTTAGTTCTTATCATACTATTTTTAACAATAATTAACTCATTTACACTTACTAAGGTGACACATATTTACTACGATTATTATTCATAATGACTAAAAATAAAATGGAATTATTTACCAAATTTAAAAGTCATGATTAAAAATACGGGATCCATTATATACAATTTAATTCACCAGTTTGGTTTATTTAAATATAAAATTAAATCCACATAATATGATAAAATTTTTTTTCCAGAATAATTCATTTTTATGTATACATAATTTTGAAAGAAAAAAAAACTAAAATGTGGATTATAATAAAAATTATTGGATTTTTTTTAATAAATTTTTAGCAGATATATTTTAAAAATAATTAAAAATATAATGTCCTGATTTATAAAAATGAAATGACTATTTTTTAAATACAAATGAGTTTTTTTAGTATTCAATAAAAAATAAAATTTTTTATAAAATTGAAAAAACCTATGTTTAATTTGACATTCTAAATTCAAAAAATTTGTTCATTTTCTATAATTTAAATTATTTTATTTTTAAATTAATATTATTAATGAAACCATATAATTCAAGTAAAATGTAAGTGGTTTGAAATAATGACTTTATATTTTGTCTAAAATTTAATTAATCTTTATATTATGATTAAAAATATGTTAAAAAATATTAAATAATTTTAATAAGTTAGTATACTACTTTATAATGACATTAACTGGGTTGTTACAGTGATTCAGTTATGTCATAATTGATATCAAATAGGGGTATAGATATCTTTTGAGATTATGTTGTTTGTTGAAGTTAAGTTAAGGGTTGATAATTTAGGGTTTTGTTACATTTTCAAAGGTATTAATAATCCATGGGGGTAGTATATGATTTCATGTTAAGGGAATAATTTACATTTTATATTTTTTTTGTAAGATAACTTTGGTGATACACCTAAGGAAAACTGAAGACGATAATTCAAATTATATGATAACATCTCAATGTGTTGGTATAGTAGAGATATTTTGGTTTTACAAGTAATTACATCAATGTTTGGATACTACATGTGGATGATGATTTGGAAATAGATATACATATTGGTAATAACCATGATAATATTGTATTGGGTATAAACATGATCATCAATTAGTTCATAACAAAGATGTCAAACTACACAACATGTTTGAAAATTTAGCGAGATAATTTTTTCTTAATAAAATTCTTTTTACATGTCATTAAGAAGGATTAATTATCTATAGTATATGGGTTAAGAAGTACGGGGAATCCTAATATAAAAAAACTATATTGAACTGAGATTGATTCATTGTGACCTAAATGATAATTACAAAGTGTTAGACATTCTAAGGTAAAATTTATTATGTTTTGATAATTTTATTATGGTGTATCACTATCATTAACTCTATTTTGTTACTTATGGGTGAATAATTGACTGAAATGATCAAACAATTGATTTTATAGATATTAAAAAAAATACCAATATGAAAAGTAATGGGGTATGATCCATATTTAGAAAACTTAAGATAATAGAAAACTGGTTATTATGAAATATGATTAACAATATGAAAATAGGTTAAATCCTATGAAACACATTGTAGGAATATATAGATAATTAGGGATGTTATGGTGATGATTATGAGAAATGAAAAAATATTTAATATCCTTCAGTTCAACAAGATGGTGAGTATAAACTCGGGAAATGAATTAACATAACTAGAAGATGTTTTATACATAGAAAAGGAAGGATTACAAAAACTAAGAGATTGGATTAAACAATAGATAAGAAATGTGATTCCTACTCAAAACTAAGATATTAATGTATAATCCTCATTTGAAAATATATCTTATATTATATTATTCTTTATATATCATAGAATAATTTTATAACTTGGTGATAATTAAAATTAAAAGGATTAAAAATATTTAAGAGGAATAGTTGTACATCTTAAGATCATAAATTATTGATTATTTATCTTAAAACCTAATTTGATTGATTACCTTTGGAACAAAAAATACAGAACAAATAAAAAAAGGAAAATTAATATTTTATAGTTGAGATATATTCATGTAATTGGTGGGTAAAAAAATTTCAGAATTATGAAATGTATATTCAAATAGAAGTATTGTTATTCTTTAAGGATAATGAATTTATAAGTTAAATTATTGTGTCCAAAAATCTAATATGTATAATTTATTCATTAAAATGAATCCACATAAAAATGTGTTCATCTATTTTATTTTATAAACTATACATATTATTTATAAAATATATTTTTTATATGAATAATATCTATAGAAATGTTTTTATGTAAATATTAAAAAATAAGAATGAATAGTTAATATGTTTTTTAGAAAATAATTTTCCTATGAAATCTGTTTCCATTATATTTATATATTTTCATTTAAAATTAAATTACTTAACTTTATAATTTTTCTAAAACTTTTGACTTTTAGATGAATAATGAAAAATAACAATAGTGCTAAATATGCCAATTTTATTACACTAAAATAATAATAGAATAAATTAGAGATTTTTGAAACCATTTTTATCAAAATATATATATTATTATTTGAATAAAATAAAATAAAATATATTTTTTAAAATTTTGAATACCATAAATATCCATTTGGAAAAAGAAGTCATATTTTACATGGAAGACTGATTTATTCATTTTTATTTTAAAAAAATAGTTTCCATCACACATAGAAATCAAATAAAAATAATAATTTTATTGAAGATATATATGATCATTTTGTGTAATAAATTTAATTTCATATATGGAATAAACAAATCACAATTAATTTTAAAATCAATAACCACAATAATGGTAAAATATTTATTTTTTTAAGAATTATTCTGTTTATATTGATAAATTTTTATCTAAATAAATAGATTTTAAAATAGTTAAATTTTAAATTATTATAATTTTTATGAATATATTTAAATTAAGTTGCACAAATTCATTTGGGAATAAATACGAATTATGATTAAGGACACTAAATGGTGAAGACAACATTTTTAAACCAAAAAGTTTTTCTATATATAATATATTTTAATTTAAAATTACTTACTATCTTAATTAGAATATGAATTACATTAAATATATATTAGATTTAGTTTTATAATAGTAAAATATTCCACAATGGATTATTTTATATGTTTATTATAAACAAATTTACTTGGGAAATAACTAGTTACCCTGGTAGATAAAAAAATTAAATGTTAAAATATTAGAAAAAATGACTTCAATATTTTTAAAACATGGGTGGAATTAATTTTTTGGGGCCTTCTATACCCATGTAAATTCAAAAAAAATTATTTTTATCTTTTTGATCTATTGACCCTTGAATAGTGTAAAGTTATCCTTGAAAAGTAAATGGTGATCACAAAAGTTCCCTCTTCTTCACCTATGAATGATATAAACCTTATCCAATTAATATCACAGCCATTCCATTCAATTTACACATTATTATTAAAATATAAACCACCAATATTTTTAAATAATTTTTTTGAGACCCTGGTTTCAATTATTTAGCATATTTCCATCATTTTTAATGAGAATTTTAGGATAATGTTTAAGGTACCATAGTGACTATTACTTATTCAATAAATTTTATTATTTATCATTATATTCCAAAAAAATAACCATTATTATATTATTACTATGATATAATTTTTATACTAGAGTTTTGTTATATATATTCACTAAACAATATTTATTCCATTCCATCCACATAAAAAAAACTTTAGTAGTGCATTATTTGGACTACTACCTCCACCAAGTGATATTTTTTTTTATTTTGTATTAATTTTATTTCATTATTTAAACCACTAAAAAACTGATTCTAAAACATAAAAATATCTATATTATATCAATATAATTCTATTATAATGATATTACACAATCCCATAAATAAACTCAACCATCGAGATATTAAATGTTCTTGTTTTTTTTGTTTAAATAAATAATTGAATAATGCTATTAAAATATATCATGGATGACTATGGGAACATAAAATATAAAGTTATTATAATTTAATAAGAATATAATTATTATTATTTTTGTTTTATAAGGTTTATTTTAATTAAATAACTTCTTATTAAAACAAATTAGTTGTCTTCTAAATTTGAAAAAATCAATTGACATTGATTCTACTTTCACACAAACATAAGAAAAAAATATAATAATTAATTATCAAATTATAATTAGTAATGGTTATTAATTTAAAAATTAATTAACAATATTCCTAATAAAATATTAAATAATCATAATTCTATTATTTAGGATATTAGGTACATGTGTAGAGTGAATCAAGAAAAAAATCTAAGGGTTTCTTGTATCAAATGTCCCCTGTTGAGACATATTTCTTATTTTACACTATATTTTCAATCGAATAGTGTATCTAATAACATATAAATATTTTTTACCATGAACATGTCATTATTAATGGTACCTTATGTTTCACTTGAAATCATGTCTTTTATGGGGTTATTATTCTAATGTTCCTAATGTCATAAGGATTTTTTTTATATCAATTCTTATTCAATGTGTCATAATAAATGATAGGAAGCATGTTTTCGTTATGTGTTTATTTACTTCCAATGGATTTATTTTTAAAATAATTTTTCATTATATCATGGGATATAAAATATATATAATATTCCATTATTCAGATTGAAATTTATTCAATTTTTACCCTAGTATTAAAGAATTTTAGAAACCCAGCATTCATTCAGTGAGTTAGGACCATTCTCATAATGTTATTTCTTATATGTTGGGAACATTCTACGCATGACTATATTTTTGGGAATTCACTATTTTTTCTTCTAAAGATTCAAATTAATACCACATAAATCCATGATGAATACTTTCTATATCATGTGGTATGTTTCCCATAAGGTATATTGATAGCTCAAATCATATTTCATTGAGTTATACTGATTTTTGTTGAAAATTATTCTATCATTCATGGGTTCCTCCACTTCAAAAAGAATTATAAATTATTTTATAGTCATATTAGAAAAAATTATTTCCTAATACGATGTAGGTTTTATTAATATTTTTCCATTGTATATTTTCAATAAATCTAATTACAAATTATTAATGTGGCCCATTCATAATCAATTCTATGATCATTTTGCTCAAAATTTCAATGGAAAACATTATATCATTTTCATTTCTCTATTATTAGATATTATTTTATAATTTAATGGTATAAAACATCTCTCACTTGACATTTTCTAAGTTTACTTATGATTATAACTTTTTTTTGTATAATTAGATAATATAATTTTTTTTCCTAAATGATATTTTAATTTTTAAAAAATCTTTTGATTTGGATTTTAAATATTATTTTCAATGATAGGTTTTATGTAATATGATTTATTATAAAAAAATATGTATATTTGGAACTTTTTTTAGTTAAAATTGTGGTGTCATTAAATTCATTTTATATACCATATTGTGTAAAACATGTCAATGAATTATTTTTCAATGATGTTTTTCATCTATGTCAGTATCTTTATGAGTTTCCTTTTTTACACTTGGGATATGTTATTTTTTAACCATCAAAATTATTTCCTTGTATGTATAATTTAATTTTATTTTCTATTAATGATAAAATCGATCACTTATTTTTCATCCTTATAAACCCACTATGAGGAGTCATAACTATTCTAACAATATCTTTTCATTATGAATACCTGGTTTTCCATTAAATTAATTAATATGTATTGTCTTAGTTTTCTTATCATGATTGACGAGGGAAGTTTTGAAATAATAGCATACCATTACACCATATGGTTTTTTCTTGAGGTATGATTAATAGAAATTTGTTCATTTTCTTGAAATGGGAACTAATAAAAAAATCATAATGTAATATATATGTTTACTAATTACATATAAAATATTATAATGTATTGTTTAAACATAAGAATTAATTATTTATTAGGGATATTATCATTTATCAATTTTTTTGACATTAAGAAATTTTTTATTATTCCATATGTTTTTGTTTCAATAAAAATGATTCTGAGACAAGTTGATTTTTTTATTTTTAATTCAATGTATAATATGATTAATTCATTTGACATAAAAAAGATATGGGTTACACTAGATATCATATATCCCCTTGATGTGTAGTTAGAAAACATGATTCATACATGTTTGGGTATTTAGTGCATACATTCCATATTTAGAATGACATCAATTCTATGGTCTTGAAAAAACAATGATGTCTTAGTAATGACCTTAATGAAAATAATGGTTTCTTTACTAAGTTCGTTTTGGTAAGATCATGATGTCTACAATTTTTTAATTACTTAATAATTAATTCATTGATTTTTATCCATTTTCTCAATGAATATTTTATTTATCCTTGTAGATATTATGATTTTAGTATGATTTTTTTAGGTAATGATTTATATTATCTTTTCCTTCTATATTATTTATTAGCATCAAATTCTCACTTATGATCTTATATTTTCATAACTTATATTTACCCTTACAAATTGATTGATATCACCCATTATTATTATTTTCTTTCCCCAGGTAATGATGAAATATATTACAAATGATAAGTTGCATAAATTGGATTGTTTATATTCCTTTCAGGTCATTCTGAAGAATTATTTTCATTCTGTAGATTTTCATTTAGTCAGAAAAATTTCAATTTGATATAAATAACATTAGTTTTATACATTACTATTTTTTAATTATCATGAACTATAAACATGAAAGGTCATAGGAAGGTACTTCATTAAATATTTTTTATGTCCTGAATTTTTTAGATTGTTTTATCTGGGTTGATAAACAAATAACAACATACAGGACTCTCATAAAACAATATACACCTGTATTTATGATATGAAGCATATCTATAATTCATATACAAGATTCCTTAACCTATTAAGTGAATGATAAGTTTTATTATTGACATATACTCAAATAACTCAAATTAAAACTTACACTAAAATATCTAAAAGAATAATGTATCCTTTTAAATAAATCTAACAATATTTAGATATATTGATTCCCCACTTCACTATTTTTTTTTGAGTGTTAGAGTTTCTTAGGATGTTTTTATAGAATTATAGTTAGTTTTTTTAAGGAATATAGTAGAAATGTAATCATGTATCATGAATAAATCCTTGAAGGGTGATGTTGAGATGGGATTTTTGTGGTTGGAGGATCTAGATAAGTTTGTTGGAATGGCTTCAATATTTATATTTGTATTTTTACCTATGTTGATTCTTGTTTCACCATTATAGCCAGTTCATGATATTTTTGGTGTTCCACTAGATAGTTTGGGTTATTTGGTTGAATTATGTACTAATTAGTTACGATGTGGATCTATACATTATGGCGTTGAAGACAAGGATTTTGAATCTCCCCAATATCCACACTCTCTAATTAGGTTTTAAATATATCATATTTTCATACATACTCTTATAAAAACTGAGAGGTTCCGAAAAACATGCAGCATTTTATATACCACTAAAATATTAAAAAACCCTCCAAAGAGACAACTAATTAGTCTTTTTAGATATTAGCTAGATATATATATTATTACTCATTACTTATTAAACATCTCCAATAAAATTCTTTATAAATTAATTCTTCCTTAACATAAAATTTCATTTAAATTTTTTATTAATGATGAAAAATAAGAATTATTTAGCTAAAATATCAAATTATATAAATTCATATAAATGAATAATATGGATAACTTCATAATGATGTGTTAAATCAGAAAAATAGTTCAAATAAAAGATTAAAATGAATATAAAATTATAAGATATGGCCGTAAAACATGATTAAATGACATATATCATAGAATAGAACCGAAAAAAATCATTATGACATAATAACATATAAAATTACATAGTTATGAGGAATAATTAGAAAATAATCATTATCCTTGTAAAATAATATAGATTTTTTTGACAAATATATGAATAGAAAATCATATCTTTTTTCAAGGATATCATTCAAAATGACCATAAGATAGTGAATTGTGTCCACTCCCTCATCCTATAAACATATTTGATTTGGTTCCCTCCCCATTATAATACATGAAATATATTGAGATATAAATTTTTAAATATTTCATGATAGAGATACATAATTATTGGACCACCTATCACAAAATGAAAAATTATACATTTGTTTTCAACAAGAACATAACAACATTTTGACATCCATTATATAAAATCTAACCCTTTATAATGAAATGGATTTCATGAAAAGTTCTGTATAATCTTAAAAAATCATGAGAAATAAGGTTGATAGATTCATTTAACAATATAACTAGTTGTTCATGATTTTATTTAATAAATAATAAAATTATATTTGTAAAATACAATTAGGCGATGACAAAAAATTTAATAATCATTAGAAAGAGAGCATCCATTTCATTTTTCCATTTTATGATTGAAGACAATAATAATTTAAAAATGGATAAAGAAGTTTATTATAAACAGTGTTTTTAAAACATTATTTATTTAGTAATATGTTAAATTGAAGCTTCATAAATAATTTAAAATAAACTAGTCGAAGAAATGAACCATATAGAAAATAACAATAAATAGTGTCAAAATATTCATTCCATAATTTCTTAAAATAACATTACAGTTCATAGAATAAGATTATAATAAATCATAAATGAATATATATTGATAGATAACACATCAATAAAACATAATAGAGAAATGGGCATAGAATAAAAATATTCCATATGAAAATATAAAAAAAAATCATCAATATAATGTCATTTAGATAAATTTCCCATCAATTAAAATGGAAATAGTGAGGATTCATTTAGAAACCAAATAATAATATGAGCTGATAAAAATATATGTATTTTAATAGAAAAGGTATATATATTTACCCCCTTTTGAAATTTATACATATATAATATTAATTTTTAATTATTACTTGAAAAAAACTCTTAAAACATCATATATTAATGAAAAATCAATCATTTGAAATATTGATTTTGAGAGTGAAATCTAAATCCTTAGAAAATAATTATTATATATAATATAATATTTTTTAATAATAGTGTTGAATAATCCATACATTTATGAACGTATTCATGAAATATTTTATGACTCAATGAATGGAAAATAACTTAATAAATACCCATATATTGGATTTATACTTCCACAAACAAGAAATAATTTCCTATATAAAACATTAACATTCATTAATAATATATTTCAAAATAGTATTTATAATTATTATAATTTAAATTAATATTTTTTATTAATTTATTACATGTTTATAAATTTTCTGTAATATATATTGATTATCATTTTTAATAGTTTAATGTGATCCTCCTATGTATAAGTATGGAAGTTTTAGTGATTATTCCCATTTAGTGAGTTCATAATATATAAAATAAAAAGGTTCTATAAAAATTTATCAACAATTATTTCTAACATTCTATGTTAATTTCTATGAGTTTTCATGTATTGTATGCAAATATTAAATCCATAAAGTGATTGATCTACCAATTTCTAAAAAATATGAGGTGTAATATTAATAATGAGAAAAATCATCACATTTCCACTAAATAATCATAAAAACAATTATTTACATAACAATATCACGTATTAACATTAATCACTAACCACCAAAAATAATTTTTATTATTTTAGAAGAATAAAAGGTTGAAGCGCCTACAATAACAAATTACAGAGTCCTATAGTAATGAAGGACTTGAGAATCGGCTTTAACAAAGTTAGTCCCCTCAGTGAGAAAAGAACCAAGACTTGAAAAGAAATGAAAACTATCATTTGGATTAGATTTGGAGGTGATGTAATCAGAAACTATATTTCCTTCTCACAAGTTATAGAGGATGTTCATATTCTTTTTCAACATCCCCTTACACCTTCTGATAGTGTACTCGATAGAATAAAGAATTAGTAATTTTCCTATAATTGCATTAAAAAATATTAAGAAATCTATCTCAATCACTCTAAGAGGAATATTTCTATGATTTCATAGGACCAGGCCTATGAGAATAGCTTGGGATTTAGTATGGATAGAATCTCCATTCACAAATAATTCATAAAAAGTAGCTAAACTGAGCCCCTTGTATCCCATATCACACATAATCTATTCATAGATACCATGAAGCAAGATCCATATTTGTTTAGATTGTTCCCATGAGGAGGAGGAATTTATCTGATCCATCTCCCCATAGCCCCGATATTATTCATGTTGGAGGGGCATTTGGGCATCAGGTTCTTGAGAGAAGGGGATGGATCAGAGTCCCTACACAACTTGAACAAGTCCAGAATTAATTATTTAGTTTTGAAAAAGATACCTAAAATTGTACCATGGGTGATTTGGTGCTGGATACTATTCATAGTAGTCCAAACAATCTATAAATCTACTGACAAGATCGATGCTCTGTCATTTCTCTCTGCATTATATCTATCTACACCTTGAAACCACCATTTGAGGAAGAAATCGGTGGAGAAATCATGTGTGGTGAAACCAATGAACTGCCAAAACAAGACACAAATAGCATTAACCCATTCACCATTAATGACCAAGTTCTTGGTATATTCAACCCTTGATTCCCTATAGTAGATACATTTGGAAACAATAGTGATTCCCTCCACTATATATTCTCTTTAGTTGGTAAAAATTTCTGTCAGACACACCAAACAAAAAAATTGAACATTAAAGGGACTTCCTTACAAAATTGAGTCTCCCCACAAGAGTCTTGAGATATTAAATCAACTTAAAGTCTTTGAATTCCTCTAATTGTAAAGGTACCTGAAGTAGATCCTATGAAAACACATTTTTCTGGGACTAGACTGACCGTAATGTTATCAAATATATCCCATTGATTGTCATCCAAAGTGGGGTGGATGAAATTTGGATGACTTATGGTATATTTGAAGCTAATATTAGGAGTATGAAACAAAGGTAATCAATGAATATTTCATATCTAGTTATGATTCTAATAACTAATGTCACCCATACCAATTGTCCACCAGTTATAGTTCTAGAGGATATGAAGATATGGTTGGATCTTCTTCTGGATGTTAGATGGTCTAAATTTGTGTGAGTTACCTTTAATTAAATAGGTTTTGAGCATGTTTTTATCCCACATTGTCCTCCCCCCATTGATATCCTAATCTAATTTATCATTTAGTACATTCATGGTACCAAAAACACTCTTAATATTGATACCTCCTTCCTTAATGGGATTAACAAGATTATTCCACAAAGCCCAATGGTTTTTACCTTCCATGTGGTTGTCCCAGAGAAAGGAAAACATTGTGTTCTCTAAGTTTGATATCACTTTTCATGGGGATTTTAGGGTAAAGAGAATGTGCATTGGTATGGAAGAGAGGACATTATTAATGAGAAAAATTCTCCTTCCAGTGGATAAGAATATGCTTTTCCACATGTGATTGCGCCCCAAAATCTTATCAATGAACATATCACTGTGTTTGATGAGGGGGGGTTTTTGGGACATGGGGGAACCCTATAATTCCATAGGGAAGGTTTCCTTGTGAATACCAAGACTTATTTCCAGAGACATTATCATATTATTTGAACATTTATTTTGAGCAATGAAGATAATTTTTCCAGGATTGATAGCATGGCTACTCCATGAATAGTAATCCTCAAAGGCTCTATTCACCCCTTGATTTAATCTCTTAATTCCATTGACAAAGAGAATAATATCATCAAAAAAATATAGGTGGGAGATACTCCAACTTAGTCTCTTATAACGATAGGGTAGAACCCTAACCACATTAATGTAGTGATTTATGTAGCAGCTTAAGTCATATTTGGTGATGATAACTAAAGAGGGGGAAAGGGGATCTCCTTGTCCCAAACCTCTAACATATTTTAAGAACCTGAATTATTTTCCCAATAACGATGTAGAGATCCATGGAGAGATGAAACATCATAATAGAAGATTAGTGCCCCAAACCAAAAAATCCATACATAAAAGAACCTATATGATAATGTTCCACTAAACTCTTTCATATTATTTATTCATGTCAAGCTTAATGACCAAATTTATATGAAAGGTTTTCAAATTGATGTCACTGATCACCTATTAAGATAAGCCTATTCCACCTTGGATTAAAAAACCTTTTTTGGACATATGTTGTTCCTAGGCGACCCAAACTGGAAGGAAAGGATAGAACCTCTTGTTAAGGATGTGGACAAGAACATTATACGGAACATTACACAATATAATAGAGTGATAATTGTTCAAATACTAGGGGACTGAGATCATGGGATAAAAAACAATTTTATATTCACTTTCCACATGGGGTAGGCTGGCTCCTTGGAAGTAACCCTAAACTGCACTGATCAAGATCCAATTCACAACATCCCAAGAGACACTATTGAAAGAATTGTGTAATCCATATGGTCTAGGATAACTGTCTGGATTCATAGACTAAACTATTTCATAGATTTCTTCCTCATTTGGGGTATCCTTCAACCTACTTTTAACATCCACAGTCACAAAGCAAGGAATAAATTCAAAAAGAATAGTTGAGCCCCTAGGATATCCTTCTGCAATTTTCAGGTTAGGGGATTTTAATAATTATTTTAAATAGTTATCATCCATACCCCCAAACACATCCTTATCATTATTATAGGATCCATTTTCCATATGTAATATGGGTATCTTGAACCTGAATTTTTATTTGATACAAGTATGAAAATACCACGTGTTTCTATCTCCTTCTTGTAGCCAATTCACCCTTGACTTTTAATGAGTTTTGAGTACCTCCTTAAATAGAAATTCATCCAAAGAACATTTCTAATTTATGATATCAACAAATATAAATTCATCTAATCCAGTTTCCTAGTGAAAATCCAACTGTTGGATGCCCCTACTAATCACCTCGAGGTCCCGATCACATGAAGGTAGAATCTTGGCCCAGGAATAGAGGGGTCCTTTAATACTCTTAATATTAATGTGTAATGAAATCCAGGGGTTTCCTTTTGAGAGATTTATCTAAGATCCTTGCAATGTTTCCAAATATCCTGGTTCAACCACCCAAGAGGAAGAGAAATGAAAAAATTATTCTCGATAAATTCTTGACTCTAAGACAATACAGAGAGGCGATTGATACAAGAGACTATGATCCAGATGAGTAAATTTGATATTAGGAAAAGAATAAATATTTATTCCATCACCAGAAACTAGTCAAGGGGACTCCAAGAGTGATGATTCCTACATTGGTAGAAGATCTATGCGGGGGATCAATAGGATACTAGAAGACTATTTCCACAGGAGAGGCCAGGTTATAAATAAGGATAAGAGAAACATATTTATTTCAAATTAATGTATCTCTAGATGGTATGTGTATCTTTGTGACATGTTTGGATCGCATATAGGATACCTCCCTATGGACTATATCATCTCTCCTATCTCTTCAGGTAGATTTTTCATCTGTGACATTGATCATATGGTGAGAAATATTGAGGGTCAGGTTCTCAACTAGAAAAATCACTTTCTATCCTTTGGGGGATGAATTGAATTGGTTAATCGCATACTATCATCCATTAATGCCCATTCCTTTTCATCCACCATTGTTCTGAAAGGGGTTATCAAAACCATTGAAAAAATTATGGCTAGGTTCATCTGGGATTCTTTATCGGAGGGTAAAAGGAACTGGGTTTCATGCGATAGAATGGTGAGGTCCATTAATGATAGAGGGATTAATGTGAAGAGTCTAGAAGACATCATTCACTACATGAATGTGAAACTGGCATTGTAGTTGGTAGAAGAACATATTCTATGGAGGAAGACTATGTCTCATCACCTGGGTAGTAACACAGACACATCAACTGTGCATGACTCTCTGCTCAGGTCCTCGATATGTAACCTCATATCGTTTCTGAAACAGAACTTGATTTGGATCATTTGGGATGGTAACATCCTTATCTGGCATCATAATTGGGAAGGTAACATGGTTGGGTATCCGAGAAGTCCTTATCCAATCATCTATTTTAGGGAGGTGAGTCTCCACCCTGATTTCATTATGTCAGTTCTGAAAAATAAGTGGCAAGAGGTTATTGATCTTATTATCATAAACCCAGAGCCTGATAAATGTTTCATCACTACTTCCAACATGGGGAAATTCAATGAAACATACTTTTGTAAGATCTACAATTATAAGATTCAACACGGTATATAGAATTAAGTGTTCTGGTGCAACAAGATCCCAAAAAAGTTCAACTTCCTTATCTAGAGGATTAGGAATCATGAAATACCTTCGGATTATAGTATAAAAAATCTAGGAATCAGCCCAGATTTATGTTTTCATTATTGTAAGAACAAGAAGGTGAAAAACACGTATCACATCTTCCTCAAAGGTGTCTGGGCCCATGAGGTGTGCAGTTTTTTTGGTGAGTTTACTCGATAATCCTTTAGGTTCCTCTATGAGGCACCGTTCCTAGAGCACTGGTTTAAGGGGATAGATGATGCAGGTCTGGAAAGAGTGGAGAGATCTATTGTTCTAAATGTAGGGTACTAGTGCTTATGGTAATCTCAAAACCAGGACAGATTTTATGTGATTCCTTTAACTAGGAGATATATAATTTCTAGAATAAGATGCATGTTGGTCGACTTGGTGGCCTCCATTCGTAACTAGGGATATTCCCCTAATCTTTGGTCGATGATCATTTCCTCCTCAGTGACATAACCCCCTATCTTTAGGACACATGGACAATGGGTGTGGTGGTTCCCTCCTGCGATCGGCCTCAACTTAATATGGACGGTTCATGCATCTTGGGTGATATGCGAGGGGGAGGGGTCATGTGTAACAATAGGGGAAGCGTTGTTCAAGCACACACATTGCATTATGGTAGTGGTAATTCCCTATAGGTAGAGGCCAATACAGTTCTCACCGAGTTCATTTTGTGCATCCAAGGGAATATACACTAATCCCAAGTGGAAACTCATTCCCTGATCATACATGACTCCTTGCATGGTAAAGGATCTACTCCATGGTCAATATCCTATGTCATAAAAAAAATCTAGAATGATTCTTAGCAGAAACACAATGGTCACTCATGCCTAGTGATAGGGGAACAAATTAGCAGATCACATTGCGTCTCTAGTGGACCAGTCCTTTAAAGTCACTTTCCTTTCTAACATTTATTGTTTTAAACCTAAGGGGTTAATTTGATCTTAGGGTATAACTATGGTTTTCATTACTTTAGGCCTCCTTAGGTCTTGGGTTCTTGTTTTCCTACATGATTTCCTTGTTCCTCCATTCTTAAAGTAATAAAAATAAAAATTTTATGGTTATTACACAAGGTTAATAGATCACCTATAAAGCAATCATCCATAAGCATGTTACTAGTTGTGAATGCCACAAAGGCTTGAATTTATCTTCTTGGGAAAGATCCTATGAATTTTTTTCTCCTATGGACTAGCCACAATGTTGAAGTAACCTCCAACCGTCCAAGATAATTCACTAGTATTGAGAGATATCAGATCTTCCCTGGGAGATTCCCTGTCTTGGGAATAACATTTAGCATAAATGAATAATATAATAATGTTTTGGGAAACCACCAAATATTTTTTATTTATAAATTTATTCAACGAAGATAACGAGTTTATTAAGATAGAAACCTTCTAGAACATATTTCTGTGATAAATAGAGGGGGACATCTGAAGAAATACCTTAACTCTCATATGACGAGAAAAATATTTGATACTTGAAGAATCCTGTTTAGGTTCCAACACTTTAACCACAAGGACATAATTATAACAGCCTTCATTAGAGATAAAATACACTTTTACCTAAGTGAACAATAAGTGGGAATTACAAATAAGCAGTATAATGATCTCTTGAAAGGGTTCTTGGGTTTTCCCCAAATCCATGGACCTTTTATTCTTTTGAATAAAAAATATTAGCTTTTGATTTGGTCATTGACCTGGTGAAAACTCTGCTATTAATTTTGGGACATGAAGAAGTTGGATAATGGGATCTAAATAGAAGATTTTTCAGTGTAGAAGGAAGAATAAACAAATATAAATAATCTTAGGATCATGTTACCATTATCAGGGAGGGATAACTGATTACTAGTAAATAGTATGATGATTGTAATAGAGGATTTGATAAATCCTTCAGATCGAGTATGATGATGGTGAGATGAGGAAGGGGAGAAGAATTTTGTGATAATTCATAGTTATTCCTAGGGATTAGAGAGAGGGATAAAACATAGGGTCACGAGTTCTAAACATCAAGAAAGATATAGGCTCTTCAAGAGGTAATCAACACCAAATCCTAATAGGGAGGACTCCTCACTATCAGTTGACTAGCTGCCTCAAAAGAGGAAGAAGACGATGTTGAGGAGGAAGGAGGAAGAAATAATCCCTTACCTTGATCTAAATGACTTGGATCAAAGCAAGATAAGAGAAAAAATCCATTAGGCGTGGCATGAAACATCTCATTAAAGTGGCGAACCTTTTTCTTATCATAGTCCAAGATTTATAGCTGAGATTTGAGATACTCACGTGAAGCATGGCCTTGGATGTAAAAATTTGAGCAAAAGTGTGGAGGAGCGGGAGACCCTAGAACCTGAAAACATGCCAGAATACTTTCAACCCAGAGAAGAATCTGTTAGAAAATATGTAGGCCAAATTAGAATACATATAGAACCTTGATCTGTGAATTAGATCCATTGTCCAAAAGATTTTGATCCACCCACACGTTGATGGTGTAGGGTTCTCGGTGGACGTATCCCTTGATTATTTCATAAAGGTTTGGGGGAAATCAGACACTAATTACCGATTTCCCCACTCCACTGATGTTAGGAGGATTCTGGAGAATTTCTTCGATTAATAAAACAGTAACCCCTAATAGATATCGACATCACTTATTTATAAACCTGAAATGGAGGAAGTTACACAGGTTCGGACTAACCATTTCAGAAGAGAGGTGTCCATTCAGGTTTCGAATAAACAAATTCCAATGGATACGACTAATCGATACATTATTCGCTTTTAATAAAATATTTTGTTTTGTTTTGTTTTTTTGTTTTGTTTTGTTATATATATATATATATATATATATATATATAATGTTTTGATAAATATATAATTTTTTTAAAACGCTTTAATACCATTTTGAAAAATTTATATCTTATTGAAAGACCAAACCCAAAGCTCATTTTATATGAGATGAACTAAGTGATTCTTTCCACACATTCCATTTTCGTATTCCCCTCATTTCTAATAGCCACCTCATCAATCCAAGTAGGTAGTGTTTCGAACAATCAAAACACTCCATTGTTTTAATTAATATTTATGAATAAAAATATTACAATCCCCCACTTTTATTCAAAAATATCAATTCTCCAAACCACAATGGATTCATTATACATAATAAAGGTATGTTTTTATTAAAACCATTATTTATTATCAATATCACATAGTGCATTAGATTTATTATTTGTCGAAACATTAAACTTATTAACCTTTAATATAAACTGGGGAAATCAAACATACAATGAACTTTTCATCTAACATCTCATTTTGTAACACATTTATAGAAATGTGATTATATCCTTTTCATGAACTATTTAAGGAGTAAATCCATTAACTCCTA
Organism: Viscum album; assembly: GCA_963277665.1. NCBI lineage: Eukaryota > Viridiplantae > Streptophyta > Magnoliopsida > Santalales > Viscaceae > Viscum > Viscum album. The sequence continues at coordinate 877,545,446 of OY728129.1, read as the reverse complement.
TAATAAGAAGCACTACTTCTAAGCTCACATGGGAAAAATATTAAAATGTTCTTCCGTTATGAGAGAACATAACTCATTTATTCTTAATATTTTTTTAAGAGTTTATAACTCAACCTATAGTCATAATAGATGATATTAACACCAAAATTTGGGGATGTAATATTAAATATCAACAATCATCTTTATAATATGTTTTTAAACATTAAACACTTTGATTAGGATCTACCTAAAGGAATTTTTGGGTCTATATTAATGAAATGATTTATTCTTTGGGATTTAACCCCATCTCTTTATTAGTTTCATGAATAATCTATCTCAATAGAGATTTTTTAAATGTTCCTACAAGTTTTTCACATGATCTAACTTAATCAATTGTCATGGTACCATCTTCTAACTATTATATCACATAATATTGTCTCAAACATATATTTATAGGCTTTCCATTGTACATGAAACAATATGCCCTTGATAATTTTTCTTCACAATCACAAATGATAGAGATAGAAGGCATTATAATAGGACACAAACTAATATCTAATAATATATTCCTAATCTATTCAACTTCCCTTCCACATGTTGCTAAGGCAATAAACTCGGACTCCATGGTCGAATGTGAAATTCATGTTTGTTTCTTCTTCTTCCATAAAACTGCACAACCTCCAAGAGTAAAAAACCATCCATAAGTGGATTGGTTATCACCAATACTGGTAATCCATATTGAATCAGTGTATCCTTCTAAAAAAGATGGATAATCAATATAGTATAATCTCAAATCTCGGGCCTTTTTTAAGTATCAAAAAATTCTTTTAACACATCTCCAATGGTCCACACTAGGACTCATAGTATATCTACTTATTTTACACAATGAAAAATAAATATCAATTTTAGTTCAATTCATCACATGCATTAATGAACCAATTAGACTATCATACTCAATTTTTACTATAGCTCTACCAGTATTTATGAAAATTTTAACACTATAATCAAATGGATTATTGGAATATTTGAAACGAAGATAATAAAATTTATTTAGCATTTTTCCTATATATTGAGACTGACTAAAATAATAACCCCCGCTATATTTTATAACTTTTATACCTAGAATAGTATCAAGAAATTTCAAGGTCCTTCATTTTAAACATAGAAGATAAGTAATTATTTGTCTCAATTACACCAATCATATTGGTTCCAAAAATTAACATATCATCCACATATATACACACAATAACTATATATTACTTTGTAAAATTTGAATAAACACATTTTTCTACATTATTATGAGAAATGATATTAGATAAAATAATAGAATAGAATTTATCATACCATTTCTTTAGATCATGTTTAATACTATAAATAGATTTAACTAGTTTACAAACATTGTTTTCGTTACCTAGTAAAAACCCCTTTTAGTTGTTCCATGTAAATATCTTCATTAAATTCTCCATTTAAAAATGTAATTTTTACATCCATTTTATGAACATACAAATGATTAATTGAATATAAATAAAATAATATCCTTGTTGATTTAATTCTAGCTATAGGGGTAGAAGTCTCAAAATAATCAATGACTTCTTTTTTTTGGAACCTTTGGCTACCAATATAGCTTTAAAAGCATGAATTTTACCATTGGAAACATATTTATTCATTGAAAACCCATTTACTACCAATAGTTTTTGAACCTCTTCGTAAATCCATAATGACCGAAGTATTATTCCCCATAATAAAATCCATTTCATCATTAATTGATTTTTTATGGAAAGAAACATCTCTAGAAGTCAAAGACTCTTTATAAGTCTTTAGGTAATCTTCTATAGTCACTACCATAGGATACGTCTTCACAATATGATTATATTTATCTACTACAACAAGGAAAATTATGGAATTAGGAGTAACACAATATTGATATAGATGTTTATCCTTCCTAATTCTAGTACTTTATTTAGGGTCAACTTGAGAATCATCATTATTGTCTACAATTGTATTTGAACTAGATGGAATACATGAGTTAGGGGAATGAGGAATAACTTCTTCCAAATCATATTTATAAAACTTATTTTAAAATAACTCTACATACCTTGATTCAATAATTATATTAGCTCCCAAATCCATATTTCTATATGATTTTCTATTTTCTAAATATCCAACAAAAACATCATTAGTTTCTGTAAGACCAATTTTAGTTATTTTAGTATCAGGAACTCCATAGTAAGCTAAACACCCCCATACATTGAAATAAGAAAGATTAGGTCTTCTACCATCTCTAAATTTTATAAGGAGAGAACTTAGTTTTTCAAGAGGCAATACTATTATGAATATTACATGTAGTCAATAAAGCTTCACCACATAAATTTAATGGTTTTTTTGATTTATTAATCATGAAATTTAAAATTTCTACTAAAGAGAATTTTTTCATTCAATGAAACCATTTTTCTGAGGTGTATAAGGAGTAGTTCTTTGGTGAATTATACCATTTTCTTCACAGAAATCATTAAAATCATTCATAAAGTATTCACCACCTATGTATAAGTGTAATAAATTAATATTTTTAATTAGTTTTAAACTTATTCTTTATAAATTTTAAACACATTAAAAGATTCATCCATTTTTTAAGAATGCTAAACATGTAAAAATATATTGTAGTCATCAAAAAATGTAATAAAATAACTTTTTCATCTAGGAGTGAATAATCCATTTAATGCACAAATATTAGAATACACTAAATATAATATATCAATATTTCTTTTAACACTATGAAAAGGCTTCTTATCTATTTTAGATTGTACAAATGTTTCACATTTATCAAAATCATTTCCATAGTTAATCAATATTAACATCATCATTACATTTAATTAATTATAATTAACGTGTGATAAACGATCATGCCACAAATTAAGAGATTAAATAAAGTAAGAAGAATATTTAATCATATTATTAATAGAAAGTTGATACATTCCATCATTATAGTACCCTTTCCTAACAAACATGAATCTTTTCGACAATATAACCTTGTCAGATTCGAAAGAAATCCAAATTCACTCCTTATATAGAAGATCAATAGAAACTAAGTTATTTCAAATTTTGGGGACATAAAACACATTTAGAACTATCAACTTCTTCCCAAAAGTAAATTCTATCTCCACACTACCTTTTCCACTAACATTGATGCATGAATTATTTCCAATATGAACTTACTCTATGATAGTACAATCATCAAGTGTTTGGAACACCGAACAATCCATGCACATGTGCAGAATTTCTCCAGAATCTAGCAACCATACTATCTTCATTAAAGTCATATTGACTTTTAATACCATTGTGACTATATTTTCTTCAGTCATCATAATTGCAAAAAGTTTTTCAACATTCTTTTTATGGTGACATTCCCTTGAAAAATGCCATGGTTTTCTAAAAAATGTATTATCCTTTCTTCTAGGAAGGATTTCCTTTGTTCTTAAATGGATGAATTTTCTTTTGACATGTGTGGAAGAGTTTTTTGTGTCTATCGAACAATGATATTATACTTGGTATCAAATTTTGAATCCACGCCCATGTCTCTCACCATGGATACTTCTTTAATACAAAGAACTATTTTCAATTAATCTAAGGAAATATTATCAATCATTTTGATGAGTGATTTGCCGAAATCCTTCCACAAAGTTGGGAATTTATAAATAATTGTACCTGCTTGGAAAATTTATGGAATATTGATTTTAAGGGAATGAATTTTACTTTACAAAATAATAAGATCGTGAATATTATATAAATATGACTTATTATCAAACATATTATTATTTATATACTTCGTAATAAAGAACTTATTAGTGCCTTCTTCTATGATTTTTATTTTAATTTGAGCTCATCCCAAATCTCTTGAGAGGTCTTCATTTGGAAGAAATTTTCATAAATAGGATTTGATAATGTGTTGAGAATATTTCCTCAACCCAAAACTTCATTGTCTTCTCGTTTCTTCCTTATTTCCTAAATCTTCTCAACTTGAATCACGTCTATGGGTGTGCCATCATGAATTGCACAAGGCTCCTTAGGAATGGGTGGAAGATTCAGTTCCATAATGTACAAAATATTCAATACCTTAAGATGAAACTTCATCTTATCCTTTCATCGGGAGAAGTTTTCACAATCGAAATGGTCATGTTTGAGCTTGTCTTGCTTCATGAATTTTAAGAGTTTCAGAATCCATCTTATAGACTATCCCTTTGGTGTCAACCATTATAATTGTTAGAAAATATGTATGCAGAATGAGAATAGGGATAAAACATTCATGTGAAAATTATATTCACTATCCAAAAGGGTTTTATCCACCCCCACATTGATGGTGTAGGGTTCTTAGTGGATGTATCCCTCAATGATTTCACCAGGTTTTGGGGAAATCGAACACAAATTCTCGATTGCCTCACTACACTGATGTTAGGTGGATTTTGGAGAATTTATTGGATTGATAATATATAACTCCTAAGTGATCTCAACATCATTTATTAATAAATCTGAAATAGTAGAAGTTACACTGGTTCGGTCTAACCATTTTGGAATAGAGGCACCCGTTTGGGATTCGAATAAATTAATCATAACAGATACAAATAATTGAGTCATTAGTCGCTTTTAATAAAATATTTTCTTGTATTTTATTCTTATTTCTTGTTTTGAAGTTCTGTCTTGACAATTGGACTGGTGTTCCTCTCAATTCTATGCTTCCTTATCATACTGCACCAGACTTCATAAGATGCACCATAAAGGAGGTGATGCACTCTACCAACTTAATTCTCCCTGATCCTATCAAACATGTCATTGATGGTTACATTTTTTTCTAATGATGATGATTTTCTTATTTGGGACCCATCCCATAATGGTATTATTGAAACTAAAACTTATTACAAACACTTTTTTTTCTTTTTCCGAATATAATTTTGCTTGGTTAAAATCGTTTGATAAAGTTTGGATCAAAACTTCTAGACTTAATCTTATCTGGAATATTTCTCACAATCGTATTCCTACTGAGTTTTGTCTCCAGTCCTTTGGTTTCCAGCTTAGTTCGAGATGTCACCTATGCCATCAACATAGGGAGGACATAAATCACTTATTTTTATCTTATACCACGACCACTTCTATTTGGAATTATATTATTGACCTATTTGACTACAGATGGTTACTTGCTGACTCTATTTTCTCCTTGATCAAATGTTGTGTTGAGCTGGACTTCTCACAACAAATCAGAAATCTCTTTCTTTCAGCAGTTTCCGAGCTCCTCCACATTATCTGGTATGATAGAAATGCCATTATTCACAATAATTACTCAATTAATCTTAATGCAGGCCGAGTAAGAATTCTTATTGCTATTAAGGATGCTTCTACGCTGAAAAAATCCCATTGTGATAAATCGGTTTGTGATTTCATGATTCTTTGATGGCTTAAAATCAAAGGGATCTACAAGAATCTGAGGTTCTTTCTTGAAGTGTTCTGGAATTATCCCTTACCTGGCTAGATAAAAATTAACATTGACGGCGCTTCTAAAGTAAATCAGGGCCCTGCAGGTTGTGGGGCCATTATCAGGGACTATATGGGGCATTCGCATGGCTGCTTTTTCAGTGGGTGTGGGTTTGCCTCCTCCCTTGAGGCTGAGATGATGACAGTGATTCATGCAGTAAACTTTGTTAATCAAAGAAGTTGGAATAAAATTTGGATTGAAAGTGACTCTACCACTATTATCCTAGCTATCTGGAATGGAGTCGTCCACCTTATGGGGTCCCTCACAGTACGTTGGAAGAAATGTCTTAACTCGCTATTGGAGATTAGATACATTACCACTCATTTCTATCATGAAGCAAACATGGTGGTGGATGGTCTTTCCAATAATGGAATCAACCAAGACATTACATGGAGTGATAACCTTTGAGTTGAACTATACCCCTTTTATGAGAAAGATTGTAATAGAATTTCCACTTTCTAGCTCATGTAATTCTCCTTTTATTTTTAATAATATTTTGTGTCTTGGTCTTTGATCAAGACATTTCCTTTTAAAAAACTATGTATATATATATATTATTGATGGACCAAACCCAATGCTCCTTTTATATGAGATGATCTAAGGGATTATTAATGAACTATCCACTTTGGGATTCACCCTCATTTTTTAATATCCACCTCATCAATCCATGTACGGAGTGTTATAACCAATCAAAACACTCCATTGTTTTAATTAATGTTTTTGAATAAAAATATAATAGAATATATGTTGGGAGAAGATGCTTCAGATCCATCATGACACAGACCCTCAACACCATTGAGTCCTCTAAGTAGAGGGATCTCTCATCGGCATAAAGAAAGGAACCTAGTAAGTCACTAATATTATGGATAAAATCATAGCTTCTGAAAGGAAGGGGAAAGATAGGGAGAGAGACTAAAATCGTAGCTTAAGAGGGATCTTTACCCAAATGAACCTCCATGGACCAACGAATGAGGTTGAAACTCCTACGACCAACTGAACAAGGACTTATACACCACGTTAACACAAGGGCCTATCAGGGAGAAATCATGATGCAGAATTCTTATTTATATAAAATTACTTTCAGTTCAATTTATCTCTTTTAACCCCTTTTTACTTTATTAAAATATTTGTAACGGTAAATTTTTTTTTACAAAAAATAAAATATTACCCCACCAACATATTTTTGTTAGGATGATTCCATATTTGGAAAAATTTAACAATATTTAAATTTATTATATGTGTTATTTAACATTTAAATGAAAACATAGAATATATAGGAATAACTATCTCTATTGAAAAATAATATTTGTAAATTCTAAATTTTCTGATTATTATTGTATATCAATTTCTAATAATTTATAATGTTTTAATATCTATCATTATACATATAAAAAATTATCTTTTGTAAAATCATCATTTAAAAATTATTTATTTTTTCTAAAATAATAACGCATAATGAAAAAAACATGTGAAAGAGTTCTGTTTGAAGAATTAAATGATTTTATTTATTTTTAACTAATTAAAAATCAATTCATTAGTTTATAATAATTAAAATATACATATATATATAATGTTTCTTTTATTACATAATCTAAATATTTTTAAAGTATGTTATAATTACAAACATATAATATATATTGAAAAAAATATTTTCAATAAGTTAATTTTTTTACCATGAATCTTTAAATATTTTACCTTGTATTTCATTATTTATTTAATAGGTGTCATTTATAAATTTTATTAATTATTCACTGAATTTAAATTACCCATTTTCATAAAATTGTTCTTTTAAGGTAATGAAATTAGTAAAAATGAATAATATTTAAAACATGAGAATTAATCAAATTATATATATATAATAGATTTTTATCAGTATAATTTTATTTCAATTAAATTATTTATAATTGAGATATAGTTTATTGGAATCTAAAAACTATATATTTATATTAACTATATACTTATAATTATGTATTGGAAAAATAAATAATTCACTTATACACCAAGACTATATATCATTTTAAATTGGAAATATAATAACTACATTACCCCTATTAACTATAATAAATAAATTCAATTTAAACTTCTCAAAATACCCATATTATTCCATTTGCATTATTTTATGATATAATAAAAATATTTCACCATCAATGTTTCTATTCTACATCATAGTATTTATTCTACTAACAATGATACTCAATGTAGAAAATGATCAAGGAGCATTCCATGTTTTTAATATACAAATCATTTCTATTTTTTAGAATTGTTTGTTTTATACAATTTAAGGGGATATAATAATCCAATGTATGTTATAATACATGGAATGTATAACCTAATATCAGGAACATTTATTTAAATGATCAACTATGCTAATATAATGTTTTATTAATTTTATTAATATAGTTTTTTATTTACTTTCCAATCATGTTTCTATATATTAGTAATAATAAAACAAGAAACCAAGTGAATTGATATTCATATTTCAATACAATGTGTCATATTTGACACCCCCATCATAAATGAATTGGGAAATTTTATATGTATCTAATATTTACTATGTAAGCATGTTTTTTAAACTTTTTAAATGATTACAACTTGGCACTACAGATTTAATTTTTTTAATGATTAATAGTTTAATAATTTAATCCATATTTTGAACCTCAATATTATCAATTTTCAAGAAATTTAACTCATTTTTTATAAAATATTTTATTCACATTCCAATCAATATTTTATAAAGATTAATTTTTTTTCATAGAGGACAAAAAACCTAACTTTTATATCATTTTGATCAACAACTACAAACTTTATTTCACTATGAGATCAAGTCATGTATTGTAGTTGCCATCATATAAAGGAATCAATGGTGGAATGTTCTTAGTATATTTAATTTTATATATTGGTATGGTATATTTAATTTTACAAAACATGTAATGGAATATCTATTAGTTTTTTCAGACAATATCATATCTCTTTTTAAAGATCATTTTAAAAAAGTACATCATTATCCACTTCAGTTTTTATTCACAACATTCCTCCAAACTACAAAAATTATCTATTTTTTATTTAGGATAATAAAAAACATTCACTTATGAAAATTAGTGTAAATAATAACATAAATAATAAAATCAGTTTTATAATGTCTTATATTATTTCACTATCATTTCAACCTTTGAAAAAATATAACTATTTCAATTCAAACTACATCATTTTAGGTTAATTCTATGAGACAATTATTTCAACCAATAAATCATTAAATTCAATCTATTTTTACTTTTATTTTATCTAATTAATATATTTAAATAAATACCTAACAATATGTAAACATCAATCTGATACCAAATAATGATTCCCATGAATTTCACTCTAAAATATAATGCTAAAAATACTAACATTATATACATAATATAATACTAATTAAGATGATCCCAACATTTCTGAATCATTTTATATATCATCTCAACATTAAAAAACACACCTAGAAACCAATAATTTAGTTCCATTCAATATTAGCTAAAAATATAACTTATTATGAATTAGTGGTTCAAAATATATAAAAAATAACTCTATACATGAATTATTTATAGACATATCATAACTTTGAAATTCTTCATGAATTAGTAAATGTAGAAATCAGTGAACTCAAATAGTTATTAATGGAAATAAATATCAATTATTCATATTTATCAGATCATAAACATATGAGAGAATATTTAAACTAGATAAATTACTATGAAAAACATTAAACAATAAAAACGCAACCATTTTTCATGATTTAATAACATATTTCCTTGAAAAAATTCAAAGATTCTCGTTATAGAAGAAAAACATGCACCATGTAGACAAAATATTGAATAATTAGTCACGAAATAGGATAAACTGAAACATACTATAGAAATATTATATAAACAAAAGCATAGAAAATCATATTTTAGTTTTATAATATCTTAAAAAACCACTACAATATGGTGGATTGTGTTCATTACATAGTCCCATAAATATAGATGGGGTTTCAAAGAAAATATATATACAATTTCCCCTTGTGAAAATTTAGGTATATGTAATCTCAATTTTAATGTGACATGGAAAAAGAAATACTGAAAAAATAATAATTTTTGAAGAGTGAATCATTTTATAATGTGTTTATTAAAATGAAATTAAAATACATATAAATGAATATTTAATTAAAATAAAATACAATCATTATGTAAAATAAAACAAAATTTAAATAATAGAGTGAATAAAATGTTTAGGACTCAATGAATTGTTATTGGGAGAGGAAAAACTCTTACATTTATTCTCCCATTCTTAGATGTTTAATAACATCCTTTATAATAAAAAAAGTCTCAATAATTATCAATTTCATAAAAAATCATAATTTATATCATTTATAATAATATTAATTAATTTTTTTATATATTTATTATTTATTTATTAATTATATTGAATAGAAGTTGTTTTTTGTTTCAATTTTTTTAAGTTTTTATTTTTTAGTTTCAGTGATTATTCCTAGTTTATGAGTTAATAACCTAAAAATTTTATATGTAGAGTAATTAATGTTTAATAATGAGTCATAATGTTCTATGTTCATTATCTAGGTGTTTTTATTATGTTTCACAAAGATGAAATAGGGAACACCCTTATCATAGTAATTATTATATAATATAAAGTGTCATATTATAAATGAGTTAAATCATAACATTATCATTAATGATAAATAAATATTATTTATATGCTAATATGATATCATTGCGATTTTTATGTTTCTACACACATCCAAGATAAATTTTTAGAACATCATCCATGCAGGTGGTTGAACTGAACAAAATAATATGTCAAAATTAGTGGATGATATTGAAAATAAATATTTTAATAATAATATAAATATTATAGATGTGTAATGATTTAATAGTGTTTTATTAAAGCGATAACAGGTAATTTTTAATATTTATAAGAATATAAGAAAATAAATATGAGGACAATATGTAGTTACTTACAATGAGTAAATCATATCATATATTAGAATCCTAATTATTGTTGATATATATGGGGCATATTGTTAAGTAAAGGGGATAAAAATTTGAGTTTCAATTCTTAGGGATATAAATTATGTATACTATGGATATATAAATGAAAAATGTGTTTTGTTTTGATGACTATACATGTGAAAATTAAATAAAAGATTGAAAATAACAAAATACTTACTTTGTCTGAATAATTTATTTTATCAATGGCTTCTTTCCTTATAAAGGACATATGCCACCTTAATGTGAATAAAATTCGAAAGAATATAAAGTGGACTTTTAGATATAAAAATTGGAAAATGAATTTAAGGAATAAATTAGTACAGAAGTTGATTGGAGTGGTTCAAGTATAACACCTTGTATATGTTAAACTAAATAAAATTTCATTGTAAAAATAAGTTTACTAAAGGTTATTATTTTAATTTAATGGGTGTTAGGTGATTTCGATAAAATAATATCGGTAGGAATTATAGGAATTACTCAAAAACTGATCAAACACTTTCTATTATTGATAAATTTGATGTTAATTATAAAACATTTAGGCCTCGTAAATTTTTCCACTTTTTGCTTTACTTAATTAGTTAACACTAAAATTATTTTCAATACAAAAATACAACATAACATATTTCAATGCTAATTTTTATTACATATTTATTAAATCATTTTAAATGTAAAAAAAATAGTTATACATTAAAGGATAAAAATGTTTTGAATCCTAGAAAAATATGGATCATACATCACTTATAAATAATAAAATATAAAAAATTATTTTAATCCTTATTATTTATCCTTATAAAATCTCATGTTCTCCATAGTACATGCCACCTAAGGATTTGCATCATTAAAAGGGGTGAGCTAAAAGACCACTAAGAAGAGAAATAATGGACATGGATCAATAATACACTGACCAACATAATATTAATCATCAGAACATAATTATAGGATCACCATCAACAACATCAGGGAAACATTAGATAAAGCAATGTGGTGTGTAAATGAATAATAAATGTATCATAATGTCGTAGTGGTCAAATAAAACACATAGTAGTGAGGAAAGATATCATTATATCCACACATAACATATGTGCATAATCAAGACATAATCATTGTGAAAAAAATATGGAATAATGTTCACACATAATACACATTAACTCATAGTATACAACGCATTACCCAATCTATTAGAGGGATACATAATTAAAACCACGCTCGTCATATCATGATATTTACATTATCATGAATGACACATAAAACATATAACAATCATTATCATGGAATAACACATGTAAGGGAATGAGTTTCATAAGAATTTAATAAGACACAATTTCATGGATAAAATTAGGGTCCCTAATTGAAAAGGGGAAAACATATTTTTCATAAATGTCATCATTCTTGAGTGAAAAAAAGAAACAATTCATGAGGAGTAAATGATGTGTTTTAGAAGGAAATTTCATTATGAAAAATCTATGTAATTGGATTATAAATCAAGGTGGAAACAGTTATATCCCCAAATGAAAAGGTAATAATAAGGAAAGTATTTTTTAGGAACAATATAGGAATATACATACTGAAAATTTTGTGACTTCTGTATAAAACAATAAAAGGTAGCTGGGTACGAGAATACCCTTACCATAATTCCCGTATTCTTTCATCATTTTTCGGCCACCTAAACAATAAAGATATTATTACTAAAACATAGCTACAATAGTGAATAATAATAAATTTTTCAAATATTTGTCTAGTATAGTTATTGGATTATGATTTAAAACAATCTTTGTTATTTTTAAATTCTTTTTTATATAATTTTTTCATTAAATTTTACAATATTGTTTCAATATAGCAAATTTTTTTCATGTTCATTTATGAATTAGTAGAATTAATTCCTATAATTAAAAAAATCCATTATATATCATAAAAAAATTATTTTAACTTACTATGGGTTTGGTTACAATTAGAGGATTGACAATGTCCTCATTGACGATTAACTGACCATTGACAAAAAATATTAAGAGTCGGAAAGGGATGTTTAAAATTTATATATTTCATAATTATGATAGTTATATTCCATCAAAATTATTAATGTAATGAAAAAATATATATATTATAATATTTTTTTAATGGAATTTTCAAAAAAATGACAATAAGGAAAGAGAGAAGAGTTGAATGAAACATACTCATTCCTTACCGTGTTTTCTCTTGTATGAGAGTAAAAATCAATGATGAATGAAATTACATTACTCTAGAAAATCCCTATATTTTAAGGGATTAAGATAGATGATTTATGAAGAACATTGGCTTGGTAATGAATAGGAGTAGTGGTTTTCCAAGGAGAGGGTTAGGGGTCATTTATATATGAGGAGAGGGGAATTTAAGAATAAAATAATGAATAAAATATTATATCAAAGTTAAAACTATTAAGAGTGATTTCTGATAATATAAATCATATCTAAATATAATATAGTGGTTTTAGGACATTAAACTCCTTTATAATTTGAATTCACATAGATTATTAACATGAAAAGTTGAAGAAAGGAAAATTGTTATTTTAGGGGATCACTTTTGATTACATGTTTTTGGAAAATTATTTTTATTTTTGGAAATTATGTTTATTGAATTTTAATGAATAATTTGTGAAATTAAATATATTTTGGCCAAATATCACATTCATGCAATTTTTAGGTCATTATTATATCATGAGTGATATAATTTATGATACATTGGTTATGAAAATACAATATTTTTACTCTTCACCTAAAAATTGAAGTATTTTAGAAAAGTACCAAAATCTAACCCATCAACACTTTCAATGTGATGGCTTCAACAATGATATTAATTTTTTCAAGATTAATTTCAATCATAGGAAAATTAAATTTTTTAATATTAAAATTTAGATTTTCAAAATGTACTTTAAAATATAGTTTATTAAACATTTTCCTATATTTTCATTTATTTTTTAAATCATGATATTAATTTTTTGGAATTATAATATTTAAATTTAGTTAAATAAATCATGATAAATATTATTTATATCACAATTTTATTCTTAGGAAAAATTATTATTCCAACATTTAGGTTGTTATTTCCAACTACTAGGTTACTATTCTGAATGGTCAGGTTTCTATATCAATGGTTACATTGCTATTCCAATAGTCACATTACCTTCTATAAGTACTACCTCATTATTTAACTCAATATTCAATACATTTCCACTAGGGAAATATATTTTAATTTTCAAAAAAAATATTTTTTTACTAATATTTTGTTTTATCTTTTCAATTTTAATTTTTATTAGTAAAAAATATTTTTTTACTAGTAAAAAAATATTTTTTACTAGTAAAATGGGAAATATATTTTTTAATAGTAAAAAAAATATTTTTTACTAGTAAAAAAATATTTTTTTACTAATTTTTTTACTAATATTTTGTTTTAAAAAAAATATTTTTATTAGTAAAAAATATTTTTTTACTAATATTTTTTTACTAGTATTGGCCACATGGGTAATGATTATAGTATTTGAGGGTGATCCATATTTTCCCATTTTATCTTTTCAATTCTAATTTTTATTTATTTTTTTAATTTTTTTTATTTTTAATTGGTTTTCTCTCTAACTAATGTAATGATCATTATTAATGAGATAAATTATGATGGGTTTCTCTATATTTTTTAGGTTTATAAAAATATATAATATAGTATAACACAAATTTATTCAAGAAACAAAACAGACTAATAAATATTGGTTCGTTACATTATTCCCTTATATAGAAATTTTTCCAATGAAATATCAAGTTGTATTCTTGATTAATAATACATTAGGGTAGTTTTGTTTCATTATTTCCTCTATTTCTCATATTTATTCTTTATTCTTATTATTCAATAAAAATAACATTGGTAATATGATTTGTCATGTGGCGTAGATCATTGTCTATATAGTCTAATATATTCATCCACTACACCACATATGATAGGTAATTATCCATTTGTAGCATCTCTAGATTTTGTACATCTGAGGGATTAGATATGTAATTCGCCAGGAGTGATAGGTGGAACATATCATAAAATTGATCCATATATGGTATAGGTGAAAGATGATAGTCCATTGCTCCTATTCAATTAAGGATCTCAAAGGGGGGAAATGTACATTGGGATATGTTTCTACTTCTTTCCAACCTGAATAACCCACTTCCATAGTGACATTCATATGATAACTTTATCTTTAATATTAAAATCCAAGTCCCTTCATCAGTTTTCAATATAGATATTCTTCAAACTCTATGCAACTTTTACATGCGGTTGGGTGGATTAAACCATTTCCCCAATCTATTACACTAGATCAAAACAATATGGATTCTAATCCCCAAACTCATCCCAACAAGTTGGATTTCTACATTAATTCCCATACATAGATTCATGTAGAGTCATTTTAATACTTGATTGGAATCTATTTTAGTATGAGAACTCAAAAAAAAAGGAGATGAAAATCTCATACTCCATTAAATTCCATCATGCTTGATCTCAGCATGTCCTCAAGTGTTTAAATGGTCTTTTTGGATTTCCCATCAGTTTAGGGGTGATAGGTTATGTGGAAATTAAATTTACTAGACATGTAATGTGGAATAATTGTCCAGAATTTATATGTGAATCTTGGATCATGATCATATATGATTGATACTAGTAACCCTTGTAGCCTCACCAATTCCTTGATTTATATCATTTAATATTTTTACACTGAAATATTTTCGAATGGTGATTTTTGGGTCATAAAACTTTTCTAAAGGGGATGTTAAATACTCCCATAAATTAGGAAATGAAAAAAATAAACCAAGTAAAAATATTAAGAAGAACTATTTAAAGGAGTAAAATTGGCAAAGGGGAAAAGTTTAGACCACAAAGGGAAAATATCCTTGACAGACCTCCAATCTGTATGGATGTTCGTGTCATGAACCATCTATAAAAAAATGGTTCATAGAAGGTAGATGGTGGTATTGGTTCCCCATGAATGTTTTCATTTATAGAATTATGGTAGAGAAATTTTCCGCATGTACCATTTCCTTCAGAATCAGAGGGTTCGCAGGTGAGGGAAAACAAAGGGCATCCTATGAACAATGTTGTTTTCAGGACGGAGGTGGTGATTTGCACCTTTACGAACCACAACCCCTTTGAGCCTCTATTGACTGAGTCATTCATAGGACAAGTTATTTTTCATTGGGATTTCAAAAAAGTTGTAGTGCAACCAACCAATCTAGATCCTCCGCACCTCTTTAAAAATATCTTGAGGGAATACAAAAAAAAAGGAAATGGAGAGAATTTCAGAGTGTGAAATAAGGGACTTTTAGAGGCGATCAACTGACGAAGGCACTATAGAAAAAGGGTACAACAAAGATGGACTTTTCTGATGATTACTTATATATATATATATATATATATATATCCATCCACGTACTAAAAATAATAATAAACTATAATAAGAATTGGTTGACCATGAACCCAAATTCATTTGCAGATGAATTTCCCGTGATGTACAGGACCAATTTCCCTCATTCAAATCAGCACCCCACGTAGCCAAAATTGTGTGAGAGGAACCCTTCACCACATATAAAATCACTACATAGATGTAACTCATCCCCATGTACCACCATGATATGTGGATGGAACTCATCTTTTCATACCACCAATGTATGCCACCAGAACTCAGCCTCGCATACGATTATAGTATGTGATTGTGGCTCAGCCCTGCGTAGCCAAGAACTATGCGGGAAGAACCCAATTATGAGTAGAAACATACTACATGGACAATTTCTAGGCCTATATACCACTATGGTATGTGGACGAACCCCCCAACACCCACATAGCAATATGTTATGCTGGAGAAACCCCATCCTGCATGATAAAATGCCTTGCGGAATGAGGTATTCTTAGTCATTCCACCCTGCACCTTTGATCATTTCCCTCTATTTCCATCGCATCGCTAATATCCCCTACACTAACTATTTTAATGAAACTAGTCCAAATCCTCTTCCAAAGCCACCAGACCTATATGAGAAAACCACTAGTCACACTAGCGATCCCTTATGAATTTATATATCCATGGTAAGTCGAGTCATATGGGTAATCCCCATAACAGTGTGAACCCCTAAATGTTCCTAATTTTACATTCCCATAGTAATATTGGGTACAAACTTGGGATACCAATGTGACCCCCCCCCCTTCTAGGGATTAAGTGTAATAATTTTCCTTTCCATTCGATGAGGACTAGTGATAAATAATGTAGATCATACTTACTTTTCCATTCCATGAGAAGTAAAATTCATCCCCTTTCCCAGAACCAATATCAGGGAATCCCTCTTAAAGTATGCCCCCTTCGATTGTAGGAGGTGGTGCTCTCACCTCGACCTCTTCTACTGACATCCTCCTCTTTTCCATTAGTGTAGAAGAGAACATGGGTGGCTTGTTAAATCATTAGGGTCCTCTTATTTCTCACACTGAGCATGTTTCACATGGGCTTAGAGGCTAGTTATGATCATAACATCAGCACAATACAAAAATATACCTCTTAGAAGTTGTAAGACCTAGTCAGAACCAGTTCTCTCTGATGGACCTCCTTCTATGTATATGTTCCAAGAATAATGAACTATGAGAACTCTGATTCCTTCTATAATCAGGATATATAGGACACATGTATAAGGCCTGAACTCAAAGGGTGTCCTTCTCAAAGAAAAACCCCAATCATGAACACTAATTCATCAAGTCCTCCTTTATGGTATAAGTCACAACTCTGACTAAAAAAGGAAATTATCCACTGATTTTAGTCCCAAATAATGCCTTATTTTTGGGTAGCTTCCATGAGGAGGCCCCATATTACTAAATTATATGGTCTTTGATTACCAACTAACATAGATACATATAAAACCTCCCTGAGGTCCAAAACCAACATAAAAACTTACCCTAATGTTTCTTAGTCCATATCTGTAGTATGTTCTCCTTGACCCCAAAGACTACATTTATTCTAGGTACCTTGGTCTACCACAATTTAAGACCCACATCAAAGCGTGACTAGGTATCTTCCACCTATACATCCTTACTGCATGACATTAAACTACATATATGGGTCCTCGTCGCACAACCTTAAAACGTTATGTGTATATTTATGTGGCACCTAACTATGTGGGCTCTGATTCCTCTCATGAGGATACATAGTTATCCCATATTATTGGTCTGACCCCAACATTAGAACAATTCTCATCCCCCTTGTATAACGATAAACTTCTGATTACCTCATCACATGGCTTAAACCAACACTATCTCAGTAAACGATGAATGAATTCCTAATATATTCACAAATGGGTAACATTGATGAAGAAAATTATAAAAATAGAGATATCTTAATTAATGGAGAACCTTATATACATATATATGATTCTAGACCCACTTTTATTTATGGTTGATCTTGTAACCCAGGAGTAATCTATAGACACATACTTGGGAAAGAACCAAGGATTAACAAACATAAAAACATTGATTAAATCTATAAGAGAGTCTCAAAATAAGAAATAATTAACCCCAAATGGGTGTGATGATCTATAGTTCCCATCCAATTGACCATTGTGAGTCCTTATGTGTCGTTGGAAAAATCATGATCCAAAAACACCTTTTTTTGGAAAGAAGGTCCATGAATCATGGATAACAGGGTCATTGGATATTTCTAGATCTCTAAATAAACCCACTGGAGACCATCCATGGAATCTTTACCTCACGCAGAGTGATTTCAAAGATACTTAAACCCCTGTAATAACCTGCTAGTAATTCTGAACTACAGAACTTCCTTCATAATATGAAAAGGATATGACGCCCTAGTCCTGATGGAGCATTTTTTCTTTGGGTACAGGGACGTGCCTCGGGTCGAAAAAAATGGTGAACCTGTTGTGAATCCTTAACCAAGGTGTTGGGTTACCCCACCTCAATCCCCTTTCACATCTAAAAGTAAGAGGGCCAATCATTATTATCAAAAACACATGTGGCCATGTGATACTACATTGATAGGGTTTTGTTGATTGAACTTTTCGTATATATTATAGGTAATTCATAGAGAAACATTCAATCCAATGGCATCCTGACAGTTTTCTCAGACATGAACATTCACAACTGCACAAGAAAATGGATCCTCAATGAAGAGAAGGACACCATCACCCACCAATTGTCTTCAAGTCTAGGGTATAAATGTGCTGATTAAGAAGTACCATGAAAATGATACTCTCCCCACCATATATGTAGCAAGGAAAGACCTCCATGACATAAATACCTACCATTCACCCATGAAACGGTGGCCAGTGATCCAGATCTAGGCATACCCACTTCCCATACACAACCATTTTGAGAGCCTATCCCTATAGCATGATGAGTAACTCACTTATCATAGGGAGGTAGATGAGTATGACACTAGTGAATTCATCCCAGGTACTCAAGGGTCTTACATAGAAGAATCTACTAAAAGATGCCATCTTCAACAACATGTGACCCTGTATCCTCATTCTGAAGAGGATATCACATCGAGGGCCCCTGTTAAAGTCCAATAGACACAGGGTCCTTAGGAAGCCCGCTGAGGGAAACGAACATATAATCAGGAGATGTTCATCACCCTAGTTCCTAATTAATTAATTCACCAGAAATAAAACATGGAATTTTATGGGTAGGTATATAATCCTACCCCCTATTCTGAATCCCACCATGGATATACTGTGAAACATTACTATTAGTTGAAAATTCTCGCCAATGCTCGCCAGTCCCGCTATGAAAATAGAGCAGAATGTTTTAGGTAGGTGAAAATCCCTACCTATGTGAATGGATCATACTATCTAAATAGGGCGGCTAACATTTGGAATTTTCACAACACAACTAATGCACATGAATACCACCAGTGAAATACAGTGTAAATCAAATATGAATAGATTCGAATTTCTACTAATGCATACCAATCCCATCATCCAAATAGGTTGAAATGATACATGCATGCGTACATCTCTATCGATGAATATAAATCCCACCAGTTAAATACAGTGGCAATCAAAAGGCAGATCCAAATTCCTACCTACTATAAGGAATCCCACTAGTCAAATAGAGTGGAAATAAAAAACAAGGAGAGTCAAATTCATGTGGATGAATATCAATCCTTCAAGAAAAATACAGCATCAAATGAGCAGATGAAAATTATTTCTCACAAATATGAAGATCTTCATCCAAATAAGATGACAACCAAAGAAAAAAATTGGCATATCCTAACTATAAACTAGGGGAAAACTCATTTCTATGCCCCAAAAAAGGAGAACTGCCAATACCTAATAAAAACACATAGAGGAGTGGAGAAGGCACAACATCTTGTTCTAACATTAGAAGGATAATTTATAACTGTTACATCCAAATATTTATCTCAACACATCTTAGAAATAATGGATAATTAGATATTAATTCTAGATCATATCCTCTAGATCTGTCAAGATGTAATTGTGTCTATGGAAATAGAAAGGAGTCAGGCCCACGACCCCATCTCCCCAAGAGTGGTGAATCATCCAAAAAAATATGATAGTTACTCTGGAGCATACCTGCATCCCTATTATAGTACAGGATTGTCGGTGTCCATATTCCATGATACAAGGACAGATGGATCGTGAAAAATACATGTTCCAACTTGGGGACACTGGTCCAACGTGGTGGCCGCTTCAGGGCAGACATATATCACTTCCATAACTCAAGTTGTGTGTCGGCATATCTGGAAGACATCCTAGGATCTAACCAAAAAGGGACCCATATAGGAAGTCCATTACCAAAATCAAATGGCCCCAGTTGTCTGCAAGAGAGATACAAAAACTGAAATGTGCCAGGGGAAACTAGAAAATGAAGATTATATTCATGATACTACCCTACAGGAAACTGGAGTTCTTGATTACATCAAGTATTTATCAATATAGTCTAAAGTTTATATCAATAAATTACCATATTATGGAAGTGGAAGTATCATTTTCGATGGACCACCTCGCAAAGTTGTTACCACAAGCTCTGAAGGTTCTGCCCAGAGCACCCATGAAGGATTACATGGTGGGAATTAAATGATCAAGCATGAGAAATCATCTCTTAATGCATGTCATGGAAGCCCTCCCCTTGAGAAGAAGATCAAACAGAAATAATATCCTCCCATTTCTATCATCCACCCTGATGGAAATCTCCTAGGTATATGCCGTAGAAATTATCCCTACAATCAGACACCAAGTTATGGTGTTAGTCCTCACCATGATAGACGTTACTACAATGGCCCAACACGTAGTGACATCAAACAACGAGAAGGTCCTCCCTTCATTGCATTTCATCCTAAAGTTCCTACCTAGGATGAAATCTATAGATATTCTCCCTATATCCAGATATTATGTTATGATGGCATTCCTCTCCATGATGTAAGTCATCATTAATGTCCTCCCTTCAATGAAAACAAACATCAAGAAGGTCATCCCCTTACTATGGTTCTCCCAGAATGTCCTCCGCAGGGTACACTACATATAAAATCTCCATGCGGTCATACACTATGCTATAATAGAAATATTATCCACAACATAATTGGTTGCATTGGACCTCCCCATAGTAAATATTCTCACCAACCAGAATTTCCTCCTCTCTCTAGATCAAATACAAGAAAATCCTCATATTCTGAGGTGCTTGGAAGGATGCAGTCAGATATTATAGAAACTCTGTCAATAACAAGTGATGTAAATTCTTATCCAAAATATGGCCGAGGTCCATGCTCATCCTCTGAGCTACCTCCAAACCATTCATATGTTAATGAAATCCCTTCTATCCTTGCTACTTAGGATGAAATCGTCACAAAGAATCCAAGTTGGTCACACCAATAATAGGAAGCCCTTGTAGAAGAAAAAAATAATATGTTTCTCATGAGAATTAAATTATCCAAGGACAATATACCATTTAGGTTTTTTCCTGCAACCACTTTTTAGTTCAACAAACCGAGGGAGTTGTCCAAGGAATGCATACATAACAATAATCTCAATATTTGGAAAACTATCCACCATCTAAAGTCAATATTTTACCCTGTGACAGGTATGCAGATCATTTCAATATATTGGGGGAGATTTTCTGTCAAATAGACCTAGAAGATCTTCCATCTACACAACAGATACAATAGGAGAGGTGGAAGAAATATTTTGAACTAATCTTCCTCCACTCGCTACAGAAGTTGTGTGGGATTATCAGTGATGCGCCTTCTGGTGTTCATATCCAGGGTTTGGAAGAGTATGAAGCATTTCACATCACCCCACTTCCCATATATCAAACCCCACTATAAATGAAATCCTATAATGTCATCATCCTAATAAAACATACAAATGAAATAACTATTTAGTAAATTTTTCCTGCTCAATAAGAACCATCCTTGAGTAAGACTCAAAAGCATCCAGACTGGTGAGAACAATCCATTCAAATGCTCCTAAACTAGGCCACCAAGAACATTCATCATGCTTCTCACCTAGGAGAATCCAATCATCTAGAAATGATCATGTCCTCATAAGTAAATAAGTCACTTGTAGATCTGACACAATATATGACTCACACGTGAATTGGAATGCGCGAAATCAAGAAAACAGTGATTGAAATGGCAACTGCCACAATATGAGATCAACCCTAGCCCATAGGGTAGGGAGAATTTTTACCTCAACCACCTATCAAGTGGATTCTAGTATTTTCCCACTTAGAGAGAATAATAAATAGAGAGCTTACCCATTCTATCTCGTATCATGACTCATGTCCTCAGGAAAAGAGATATAAAGCCAAGTCATATCAAGGTTATCTTTGGGTTAACTTTTATCAAGAAAACCATAAAAGACCCCATAATATAAGGAGAATATCCAATAGAGGATTGAAGAAGATCTCATACTATTCAGCACCTGGTATGCCGCCCCAAATGTGGTATGAATTGGTGAACATTGTGGATGTCAATCCAATGGACTTCACTAAAAATGATAAAAATAATGAGGATATAGTAGAATATGGTTCCCTCCAGGAGGTGGTCCACACTAAGCTTGAATGTGTGTGTACCCGAAACTAGAGTACCACCCTAAACCTGGGAACTCCTTTAGCCAATCCCCCATTCACTACCTTGAGAATCGCCAATAATCAAAAGAGTAAGGGAAAAGAGACAAATGGCCCACCTCCTCCTCCCAATGAGAACAAGTCTCTAACGCTCAAGGAAATATTTGATCAGTAGGATGAAGATATTAAAGAGCTAAGTAAAATTGACATAGAGTAGCGGCAAGTGAGCCATCCTACTAGATATTTTTCTTAGGTATAGATACAACATACACACCCAGAAGATGTGCCTCCGCCACAAGGCGTCATACTATCAAATGAAGAAAGGATAGAAAGGTAGTCCAAAGTAGTGTTAGGACCATCAGTTTACCTGAACCCAATTCTTGTAGGATATCAATATTTCCATCCATTGAGGGAAAAACAGGAACAAATTTCAGAAAATCCACAGAGGTTGCCCTCGATCGAGTATCCACCTCATGTACTAACAACCCTAGATCGACCAATACTTCTCCCAGCTATACCCGCTCATGCTCAAATACTACAAGAGATGCATAAAGGAATCATGAACACCATCAATTCATTGGAGTCTCTATTGGAATCCATGGAGGGGCGGCATTCTCTAATATAGATAGAATGGAAACCTTAACCCGATTGGGTGAGAAACATCCCCCAACTCCAAAATTAGGGAACCCAATATTATTAGTGTTCAATGGATCAGGGTACCCAATGAAACATCTCATGAACTACTCATCTTACTGTGATCCCATTATGGGAACCCCAGAACAGCAGGAGGCAATATTTCTCATGTGCTTCATGAAATCCCTACAAGGTTCATCCTTCGAATGGTACAATAGTTTTCCAGACCATTCGATAATAGGATAGGAGGATATACGATGCTATTTTCTATTAATTTTCATCTCCAAATTTCCCAAAACAATAGTCAGTGCCCTCACGAACTGTAATAAGTGATAAAATGAAAGTGTTTCAGACTTCATTTCAAGATGGAAAGGTATGACCAACTCTTTGAACCGACCACTCCCCAGGATGATATTCCTTCTATGTGTATCAAAAATCTCCATGATGAGTTTTCAACACCACTTATCGTGGTAAAATATACAAGTGGGTTTCAATATTTCTCAAAAAATTCCTAAAGAATAGAATATTCTTTGTAGTGGACTAATATCAAGTCCCAAGTAGCCCTTTTGGCCCCTGGAAAAAAGAGTGAGAAGAGATTAAGTAGCTTCTATTATGCTTAATCCACCCCCTACCCCATCTCTAGCTCCATGACCCACACCGATCCATGTAAGGCCCCCTCGACATAAACAGCTTCCCCCAACTCACCAAGATGAGTGAAGAGGAACCCATAAAAATCAATTAGAGTAATATAATAATAATGCTTACTTGTTTTTAGATAATCAAGTTTGTGGATAATTTTTTGCTTCCCTGAATTTCAATTTTCTCCTATTCTAGAGCCAAAGAGGGATGATGAATTACGTCTCAAAGAACAATTAGATTATTACCCCTTCCATCAGATACTAGGAAAAAACATTCAGGAGTGTTTCATCTTCAAAGACCTCCTGCAAGGAATGATATACTCCAGGAAAGTCAAACTGGGACCACCGCCATCACAAGTGGCATATTTTTCCACCACAAACTCAAATGAAGAAATAGAGTGAGAAAAAATCATTATAAAAAAGGAACATGTGTTTGATATTTGTATGAATTGTAAAATATTCAATATAGATCATGTAATAATCCATGAACATCTAAATCAACCAGATGTTCCTCTAATAGCTCCTTATAGAACACAACTGATGTCCTCAGCCCCACAATCCTCCAATATTCTACCATTAAAAATGAAATTCAACCAATAAGGGAAAGAGAAAGTGTAGGAGGATGAGTCTACACCAAGTCTAAATTTAGTTTCAACACTCTTATATTTCATGAAAAATAGATATGAAAATACGAGCATCGCCATTACAAATGGGACAATAGGAACTGCCCCACCAAAGGGAACCTTGGGAAAATGTCAATCAAGTGGACACATCATCAGATGAGAAAATAATCTTCAACTCCATTAATTTCATCCACTTAATGGATCCTTCATTCGACAAAGAATATGGTTATGAAACTTATTTCTCCACACTGAATTGGGGAACCATGGGAAGAGGCCTTCGGAGCCAAGGATACCTAAGAAGACGCAGTCATGGAAGAAATCAAGCTTACATTCTCTCTCTATATCAAACCATAAAAATTGAAGAAACCCACAGAAGAACCCTTCTATATACCCAAAACAGATAGGAAAATTATCCTACTCCCGCTAGAAGGAACTCTGGCTCGATCATCCTAGATAATCCATCAGAAGAGGAGAAGATGTCTAGTCACCCATGGAATGCAGGCAGACCAGCTCCCCAAAATTCACAAAATATAAAAGCCTCACCAACTCCTATCTTGGAAACTATCCATCCTCATTCGTGGTTTAAGACCCTAATTCACCTATGAAAGAGCATCCCCAAGTTGGGTTGTGCCGGACATTAGATATAAAATATGATATTCTGAAGCAATTGGACTCAGTGACAGCTATGCTATCAATCATTGATGTGATGAATCTAGCAGTGGATCTCAGGTAAGTACTTATATAATATTTACTATGTCCCTAAGAGTTTGAAGCTGAAGTGGCCTCTGCTATAGTGTACTGGACTGAGACCAGACTGATTGAATTCCATGTGACTATCTCTTTCATGGATCAATATAAATAAAATATTATGTAGGGACACTTCAAAAACCTATATGTGTCTGGTAGGATAAATAATGCTGATGTCAGAAAAGTCTTCATTAACAATGTCTCAAGAGTTAATCTCATCCCACTTTGAACACTTCATCAGATGATCTATAATGAGGATAGTCTGATGCCCTATGCCACAACCATGTTGGGATACGACAAGAGTGAGTAGAAGCCAATGGGCCAAATCAATCTCAGACACCAGTTTGGTGACCTCTTTGATGACTAAAAATTCCTAGTAGTCTAGAAAAACATGGCCTTCAATGTTTTTTTAGGAAGGCCCTGACTACATCAACACACAACAATCCACTCATCATACCATCAATGCATCAAATAATGCACGAATGGAAATATTGGAACATCTCACGCTGATAAGAAACCATTTGATTCTTATGAGTCATAATATATTGATGTGGGGTTATATGAGATGAAAGGGAAGCATCCCTCTATTGATGGAATTTATTGGGTCACTACCCCAAGTATATTGAAAATGTTTCCCACCGAACCCTTCATGAATTTTGGTGAGTAATACGTACTACCCATCAATAAAATTGAGTTCACAAGTCCATATTTACACATGTTTTCTACAATCCTAATGATAATAGTCATGTCTACCAAGACTGACAGTGTTAAAAATCCACTAATCCAAAATACAATGGTAAATTCTCAGATAAAAATGCCCTAGAACTATCCTCAGTGCACCATATGATCTCTACCTCACTCAATGATGTAGAATAAAAAGAATACATTTTTCATTCCCTCACTCCATCATCTTCATAAGATTACTCATTTTCAGTTGAATCTGAAGAATTCTCTTCAGCCTCTAAATGAAAAAAATTGTGACTATTCTATCAAATCTGGAGATCTTATCTCATGTATTGTTTCTTCCTCAAAAAATGATTAAGAATATGTGGAATAAGATAAGGAATAATAAGAAGAATTGGACCTTAGGTATGACCCGCTTTCATTTGAGGAGGGGATTTCTACCACCATTGATGATCTCAAGGAAATAAACATGGGTACTGAAGAAGACCTGTGACCTACTCTAATTAGTGCGGCCATTTCTTTTGAGGAGAAATAATTATACACATCCTTCATGAATTAGAATAAATATTTTTTTCTTGGATCTATATAGAAAAGACAATCCTCGATCCTGAGGTGGCCACTCACCACCTAGGCCTGTTAGAAGACTAGCGTGGCTACAAGTATGCTACCAGAAAGATGCCCAGACACATGATTCCAAGATAGAGGCTGATATTAACATGATCTTTTGAGAAAACCTCATTTTAGAGGTTCAATATCCTATTTTGATGGCCAATATAGTTCCTGTTAAAAAGAAGAATAGGCATATCAGATTCTTCATCTACTTTCGGGATCTCAATCGACAATGCCTGGAAGATGACTTATTTTCCCAATTATAGAATATTTGATCGATGATACATCTAGATATGAGACTCTCTCCTTCATGTATGAATAGTCAACAAAAAACTAAATTCAAATGGCCTAGGAATATGAACAACTCATTTCCTTTATCCCCCACCAGGATTATTTTCCTATAGTGTTACGCCCTTTGGGTAGAAAGATTTAAATTCCATATACCAATGGGCCATGAATCACATATTCAATCCCTTCCTAGGAATGTTATTGGAATTCTATGTAGATTATTTTGTGGTTAAATACTGACAAAATTCAGACCACCTAACGGATCTTGAAACAATCTTCAACAAATTATGACAACACGGTTTGAGAATAAACCCCTAAAATGTGATTTCAGAGTCACATTAGGAAAATTTCATGAATTTTTTGTATTGAATTGTGGCATAAAATTCAAACCTAAGAATATGAAGGATATCCTTGGCATGTCACCTATTTTCAACCTCACTGAGTTGAGTGGACTCAAAGGAAATTTGGCCTACATTCGGTACTTCATAGCCACCCTTGCAGGAAAATGTTTTCCCTTCACTAGGTTGATGAAAAAGGGTGTCGAATACCAATGGAATGATGAATTTTAGGAATAATTTTACACCCTCAAGAACTATCCCTGAATCCCACCATTGCTAATGCTACCTATCAATGTAATACCACTCATTATGTATGTAAATTATTTAGAATAATCACTAGGCTCCTTCCTCGTAAAAAAAGAATGATGCTGGAAGAAAGAACAATTTTTATTATCTTACTCACACCATGATTAATGCTAATACTCATTATTCAAATATCGAGAAGAGCTGCCTGGACCTTATCTTTGTAGTCCAGTAAATGTGGAAATATCTTCAACGCCACAAGGGCCATTTGATCTCTCATATAAAACCGCTCAATTATATCCTCACCTGTCCAATGTTTACAAATTTCTATAATGGTATGGTTCATACATTATAAAGACATCAAAGTCCAGATGTTAACATATTTCCTAGTAGAAAACCCCTTGTTAGAAATAACCCCATTAAATTTTGAATTATCAAATGAATAATATTTCTATGTTATGAAGGAATCCTAAACATGGGAGATGCATTTTTACTGTGCATCCAGAAGTTAGACCGGGAATAGAATGGAAGAACACAAGAAAAACAAGTTAAGGCTATGAGTCACACTCATATATCATAAAAATTTAGTCTCTTCATACTCCTTTCTATCAGAGGGGTGTAAAAACAATGAATCATAGTATCAGGCTCTCATCGCTGGCGTAGAGCTTGCACTTCAAGCACAGGCCAAACATCTGAAGAGAAAAGCCAATTCAAAACTGGTTATCAAGAAATTCAATGGGGAGTACGCTATTATGAAAGAGGAGTTGATCCCCTTAATGAACCATGTCCAAGAACTGGTGGAGGAGTTCCCATTAGAGCTGACATTGACTTATGTCCCCCAGTCGCAAAATGCGTAACACAATGTATTAGAAAATGCAGCCACAGCTCAGGCTAACCCATAATGGGATGAGACGATCATTAGCATTTTCCAACTCTGAATGTTCTTACCATTAATCCAGACCAAGATGGAATAAATTGATGAAATTGTCCATGTGACCAAGCCGTATGGTTCCATCTCCCACTAGATGACTCCCATTGCATATTACCTTCAAAAGGGAGAACTCCCACTAGATAGGGATGGAAGGGAGAAAATCTAGAGATGGGAAATCAACTTCATTATTTATGATGATACAAATCAGAAAAAGGTATTTTATAAGCAGGACCTTAACAGGATACTCCTCAGATTAATTGATGGATAAGAGACGTCTATTTTCATGAAAGAAGTGCATGCTGGAGCTTGTAGTGCACATCAATCAGGATCCCAGATCTCCTATCAAATTTTAAGTCTTGGATACTACTGAGCAACTATGATGTAGGATTGTTCCATATTCACAAAAAAGTTTCATTCTTGTTAGGTTCATGCCAATTTCATCCACCATCCCCTAGAGTTACTTTCTCAAATCAAAGTACACTTGGCCATTTTCTATATGGGGAATGAATATAGTGGGAACCAATCCTCCCACTACGACCAAACAATTCATGTATATTCTCAGAGTGACCAAATTATTTTCCAAATGGGAAGAAGTCACACACCTTAAGGAGGGTGGAGAAAGAATAATTCTCATCTTTTTGAAATCAAACATCATCACTAGATTTGGTGTCCCATATACAATACTGAAAGAAAACTGCAAAAAAATTGCTCTGCTGAATTGGGTAAGCTATATCAAGAATATTGAATCAAGGAAAATTGTTTTTCCCGCTATCAAGATGCAACCAATGAACCAATAAAGTCCATCAACAGGAATCAATCCAATATTCTATAGAATATGGTAGATGAGGATAATAAATCACGACCAAAGAAGATCTTCCATGCTCTGTGGTATTATCAAACCATGACTCGTACTTCCATTCAAGCAAGCCCTTATTCATTGGTATATGGGAAGAATGTTGAAATAGTGGGTTCCCTACACCCAACTATGCAGTACTTTTGATTACTATATGATGTGTACAGTTAGTTATACATTATTTATTATTACCATTATAGTGTAGATATTTCTAAATCCACTATATAATGGTAATGTTAATAGATTAATTGTTATGTTGAGAGGTTATAACAGATCCTAGTCTATAATGAGAACCTCGAGATACTATGACATTAATCTTAAATATATGATCTATGGTATAGATACATCTTACTAACTGAACATAGTATATGTTTGACTCTCAGGTGTTGGGGGATAATAAGCATTGAGACTTCTTTCTCATGAAGTTCACACTTGTTGATCTCTAGTAGAGTGATAATGAGGAAAGACCCACCAATAAAAACACCACATATTTTGGGTTTCATTGGTTGTTCCTAGCTATAGAAATGTGTATTGGTCTCCTGAATTGAGATCATTACCATCATATACCATTTTATTGCATACTTTGATGCAAGAAAAAAACAATGGTATTGCAATCATGGCGAGGTAAATTGTGTTGGGTGCGTTGTTGGTGGTATGACATTGGTTGAATGGTCAAGAAAAGATTTGTCGCTTCCAAGTTTAAGAAGTTGTGTATCTCAGGCCTGGTTGATCAGGATGGTGTGACCTTCATAAGTCTTTGTCCAAATCAGTATAAAGGTAAATTCATCTGGATATATTAAAAAATAATAAATCAAGAAAAGGACGATTACACAAATGTGTGTCTTGATTTATGATATATTTAACTACAAAGAGATTATAGTACACTTTTAGTGTTTGTAGGTTGGTTGTCATTGCTATGACAATCCTTGTCTCTTTACGGGTCATGATGGGTTGCTAGAATCCACTCTTAGTTTGTGAATTTTATTTAATGTTATCGATATAAGGGCCTAGAGGGTCACACACAATATCATAATCAAGAATCTTTCATATTTCGTTGAATAGGTATATGAACATGGTGGGACCCACCACGTGGTCTGAGTATTGTCCAAGTTTTTGATCACCAAAAGAATTAAAAAAAATAATTATTATTCAAGTTATGAATAATTGGTATTGAATTTATTTATGTATTTTCATGTTATGTAAATATGAGAGAAATATTAATCGAACGAATATTATTTTCATATTCAAGGTTCTTTTAATATTATGCAGAATAGTGATTCGAGTTAAATGGATCGGTTTTTATCACGTAATATATTTTATATACATTTTATGTATGGGATAAAATAATAAATAATGTTTATGCAATTTATTTTATCAAAATTATTTATTTAGTGGACGTTGCAATAAACAGGGGCTGGGGAAACCAACCGGCTATTTAGCAACACTACTATAAATAAAGATAAGTCTCTCTCTCCATAAAACTATTTATTCATTTCATGGAATGAAAAATGAGAGCCTATCTCTCCTCCTTCTACATAGAGAGATAAGTAGTTGATACAAGAGCAAGGATCAAGATCTTTCTCAATCATCAAAGGGATCTCGATGTAGTGGTCGTCGGGACGTCGAAGACATCGTCAGATCGCTGCACTAGCACCCGAAATTCAACGATCGACATTCCAACAGATTTTAGAAGTGAGTGTGGACAATATAGAGGGATACTACTATGGATTATTCAAGTGATGATCGTCATTGACTAGTTGTAGTCAACCACGACTTAAAATTTGAAATGGGTAAGTTTTTATTTTATTTTTTTCCTCTATTATTTATGCGAGATCCTCAGACCTTACCAGGGCTAGGATCATTGGTGACGAAAAATTCCATCCTCCCTTTGAAGAAAAATTTTAAGATCCTTATCCCACTGGATTCTGCTACGGGCCTTGAAATATTTAATTTCTATCAGTGGTATCTCGTTTATTTTCAGATCCAAATAACATTAATTTTTATAAATTAAGAAGAGGGTTTGAAATCAGTCAAAACAGTTCAAACCGCATGTCAATCCAATTTCAAATGACCGAGTTATGTCCAATTGAAATTTTCTAATTGGATCGAATTTGCGATTTGATCACGAGTATTAATTTTTATTCATTCCAAAGGACCGATCAAGTTTAGATCATTTCATCAAATATAATTATAATTATATACAAATTAAAAAATTTACAATTTTTCTAATTTGAATAATAATTTTGTAATTATAATTATAGTTATTTTATTATTATAATAATATAATAATAAATTATTATGTTATTATAATTATTTTATTATTATTTTATTTTTATTTTATTTTAAAGGCTAAGTAGCCTCTAGAAAATATGTGTGTAGAAAAACACACAAAAGAAAAAAAAAATGGGGGAGGAGACTATAAAAAAAGGAGGAAGACACTTAAAATAAAAAATAAAAAAAGAGGAAGACTTTGTTCAAAAAAGACATAAAAATGGGGGTCTTTTTGGACACCCCTAGTCTCCTTCCTTGGCACATCTCAATAGAGGCGCCGCACCCACCTCGCAGCATAGCCGGCTGCCGCACCTCCTACCCGGCCTCTGTGCCAGCCAGCTCGCGACCCCACCACCACTCTACCTCCCACCTGGAATGGCACCACAGTGCCTTGTCACTACCGAAATGGTTCCCTAGCCCTACCCACCTCCTATTCCTCCAGCGGACGGTGCCACCGCCTAGCCTTCCTCTCATTGCTGCCAGAAAAAAACCACTCCAGGCAGCCCTACTACCTCACTATTGCAGCGTCGGCACCTGCCTGACCGCCCCTCGTCACCAACGGCACCACACCCTAGCCAGAACCAACCCCTACATCGGGCCTGGACACCCACACAACAATGGAATCATCGCAGATCTACGGTGGACCAGCAGATCCAACGTTCGCAGCTGCGACCCACCTCCCATCAACGCCGGCCTCCCCGCTACAGCAGCGCTCCGCCATGCTCGGCTCTGACCAAGCCTCCTTGCACCATCGGATAGACCTACCAGACTGAGGTATCCCTCTGGGCTGAGTCACAGTTAGTATTAACTAGGAGGTACACCCCAATCCGAATAAACCCAAGTAGGGTTTGGGTGGGTCTGCCAATAGGTTTGGGTATGGGCGGACCTGCCCGACTCAACTAGCCTAGTACGGGTTTTTCCAAGCCCGTTACGGGTCTGTGAAATTTCGTCGCAACCTGCAACGGGCCATAGCAGGTATTTTGGGACCCAAGTTAATTTCAATTAATATAATTAATTAATTTAATTTTATGAATTAAATTAAATTTATTTATTAATTAATTGTAGTCTAAATAAATATATTTTAATACCCGGATGAAAATTAATTCAATTTGATTATTAAATTGAATTAAGTTAAATTAATTTAATTTTGATATTAAAATTAAATAAATTAGCGGACTGATAAATAATTAAATTAATTGAATTATTTAATACATTTAATTTAATAAAATAACCCTTGTACATATTTAATAAAAATTTAATTTTATCACACATTGTTTTTACCTGCATTTTGGTCTTGAGCATCGACCCATATATGTTTTCATTTATTTAATTAATTATTTTAACTGTGTGTGATGTTTGTAATTAATTAAATGACGGTCTTCATATCGTCTTTTTTGGTTAAAATGTATAAGGGCATATGCGCCCAATATTTAAATGATGTACATTTATACCCTAATCCCCCTCGCATATGCAGAAGTATTTTTTCACTACTGATGAAGACAGTGAACGATGTGGACCCCACCAAGATGAGACGGTTTACGTTGATCAAGACGGTGCAAGACGACATGTGGATTCCACCAAGATGAGGTGACACTCTAAGACATGATGTGGACCCTGCTAAGATGAGGGGATACTCAAGATTACAAGCAGACACACATGACAGGGTGAGTTGCATCAGGAGTCACGCTACGACTCAGGTTTGATGCCCCTAGGTCATTTAGATGATGAAGACCAGTCGGGTAATAGTTTACCTTTATGAATTTATTTTTTATTTTACGCATTTCAAAAACAATAGAAAAATACATAAAGTAATAAATAACAAAATGAATAATTAAGTGACGTATGTTTTTCTATTAACGTTGAGTTGTGAGCGTGACAAAATAGATGAACAATATTAATATAAATGGATTACATTCGTAGAGATATAAAAACAAAAAACCATCAAAGTAATATTAAGTCATTATCGCCTACCATCATTCAAGTTTGAACAAAATTGGGTGTTCAGGGTGTCAGTCATGCCATTACTACGGGTTCCTCTTGTTGTACCTCTCGAACCCCTCGTGGTTTAATTTTCATGATCACAATCACTCTCTTATTTTACTAATCCTCTTTCAAGTGTTTTTTGGATGATAGGCATGATTTCAGGTGGCCAAGGAATTGGGCCAAGCAAGCTGAAGCCAAGAAAGGAGCAAAGTGCACTGTTTTCATGTGCACCGGCCAACCGATGGAAGAGCATCGACCAGCCGATGGAGGCCTGGACAGAAGGCATCCCTCTGTCCAGACCACCGGCCAACCGGTGTCCCACCACCGGCCAGCCGGTGGCACCCAGACAGAAGGCTGAGCCACTGCCTCAGCACCGGCCAACCGGTGGCCTCAGCACCGGCCAGCCGGTGGCACCCAGCCAGCACAGTGGTTGCTACTGCCTCAGCACCGGCCAACCGGTGGCCTCAGCACCGGCCAGCCGGTGGAGCCTGAGCTCGGGCCCTCCTCCATTTTGCACACACCGGCCAACCGGTGGCCCTGTACCGGTCAGCCGGTGGAGCCAGTCAAACTAGCCGTTGGGCTTTTGACCAGCCTGTCCACTTGGCCTCCAACGGCTCCGAAAGCCTCTCCAACGACTCTGAAGACCTCCAAAGGCCATATGAGGGTTCCCCCTCTATAAATAAAGGACTAGGAACCCCCGGAAGCCTAAGGAACATAGCCGGAACTATTGTGAAGCCAACGGACACATTTCCCATCATTTGGCGAACCTCCGGCGGATTTCTCCAAGGGAACCCCAATTGCTCCAACTCACTTCCACATCCAAGGAGCACCTCCAAAGAAGCTTGGGAGCGCCCTTCATCAGCTCCATCAATCCATTGGCGCCCAAGACTTCCCCATTACGGTTTTTCATTGTTTTATTTATTTTGAGTATCATTTTGGGTTTGTGCCTACAAACCCCCATCTCTTTCATTCCTCTCTTCATTTGGGTTTTCACACCACCTTTAAGGTGTGAAGAGGTTAGTCAAGCCTTTCCTTTTAAAAGGCTTGAGTCAAAGGTGAGCTAGCCTTCACCCGTAAAAAGGCTAGTGGGTTTCTTGCTCAAACCATTAAAAAGAAAGCTGTAATAGGTGAGCTAGCCTTCACCTGTAAAAAGGCTAGTGGGTTTCTTGCTACAACCATTGAAAAGAAAGCGGTAGTAAATCTCTCAACGGTTGAGTTGGGAGCGGAGACGTAGGCCGAGTTTTAGGCCGAACTCCGTTATCAATTCTTGTGTCTTGCCTCTTTATTTCCGCTGCACTTTCACTTTGATTTTTAATTTGTTAATTAATTTTTAAAAGGCAATTCACCCCCCCTCTTGCCATCACTTCTCCTTTTCTCCGCCCAACAATTGGTATCAGAGGGAAAATTTGAGTAATACCCTAACCGGTTTCAAATTTAAGATCCATTGTGATGGCCTCAACCTCTTTCGCCCCCGAAGGCTTTTCTTTGGGTCGTGCTCCATTTTTTGATGGAACCGACTATACTTATTGGAAAACCCGCATGACCACATTTCTTAGAAGTATAGGATATCCCATTTATAAAATTGTCATGCATGGTTATTCTTTATCTTCTCAAGATGAATCCAAATGGACCCCCGAAGACATTGCAAATTTTGAGCTTGATGGCAAAGCCATGAATGCTCTTCATTATGGGTTAGACCGTAATGAATTTTATCGTATTTCTACTTGATCATCTTCTCATGATATTTGGAATCTTTTAGAAGTAACCCATGAAGGTACTAAAGGCGATGACAAGCCCGATTGCCCACTCAACAAGAAAAAGGCCAAGCAAAAGGAAAAGAAGAAGGCTTTCAAGGCCACTTGGAGTGATAGCTCCACATCCTCCTCCTCCTCCTCCTCAAGTAACAACGGTAACAAATGCCTAATGGCATTTCATGAGGTAACTTCTTCCGACTCCTCTTCCTCTTGCACTTCCAATTCTTTAAATCATTTATCCTATGAGGATCTCCAACATGCCAGAGATCAATTGGAGGAAGGTTTTCACGAACTTTCTTCCAAATTTGTTGCTTTAAAAAAGAATTTCAAAAAACTCTCTTCCGAAAAAGAACAACTTCTTAAAGAGAAGGAAGAGTTGTCCCTCAAAATCCAAAACCTTCCCGATGTTGAATCCATGGAATCAACAATCAAAGATTTAAGGGAATCCTTAGCCAAGTTCACCCAAGGGGAACAAAATCTGACCAAATTACTTGGTTCCCAACGCATATCGAGAACCACCGAAGGGCTTGGCTATTCCAAGCAAGCTTCCTATTCCCATGCACCTACTATTTTTGTAAGGGGGAGCTCCCAATTTAAATTTTTCAATTATTGTAAAAAACCCGGGCACTTAATTTATGAGTGCAATTGCAAAAATGCCTGGTATGGAAGGACCAAAACTTTTTTCCTCAATGATGAATTTTATAGTAGAAGACCCGCCACTAGACAAGTGTGGATTGAAAAATCCCTTCTAGCGAGTCTCTCCAGGCCAAAATTTGTTTCGGTTTCAAAAACCTCTCCCCGGTGATTTGTTGTTTTTATTTAGGGGGAGTTAGGATCGTTTTAGTCTTTTTACTTTCAATTCAAACTTTCATTTTCAACTCTTGGTATCAAATTTTCATTTCAAAATATTCAATTCAAATTTTTCATTTCAATTTTCTTTTCAAAACTTTCAATTCAAACTATTATTCAATTTTTCATTTCAAAATTTTTGATTCAAAACCTTCAATTCAAATTTCCAAATTTTCAATTGGTTTAAAACTCTCCATCTTGTTTTTTCAACTCTTCCCTCAATCAAGTTTTATGCCCCGTGCTATTTTGATAATCACAAAGGGGGAGAAATTCTTGTTTGATTGGGGGAAAAATATTTTAAAGCATGCCTCTCATTTCAGTCTTTTTACATTGTTTGTTTTGGTGATTGTGATCATCAAAATAGGGGGAGATTGTTGTACCTCTCGAACCCCTCGTGGTTTAATTTTCATGATCACAATCACTCTCTTATTTTACTAATCATCTTTCAAGTGTTTTTTGAATGATAGGCATGATTTCAGGTGGCCAAGGAATTGGGCCAAGCAAGCTGAAGCCAAGAAAGGAGCAAAGTGCACTGTTTTCATGTGCACCGGCCAACCGATGGAAGAGCACCGGCCAGCCGATGGAGGCCTGGACAGAAGGCATCCCTCTGTCTAGACCACCGGCCAACCGGTGTCCCACCACCGGCCAGCCAGTGGCACCCAGATAGAAGGCTGAGCCACTGCCTCAGCACCGGCCAACCGGTGGCCTCAGCACCGGCCAGCCGGTGGCACCCAGCCAGCACAGTGGTTGCTACTGCCTCAGCACCGGCCAGCCGGTGGAGCCTGAGCCCGGGCCCTCCTCCATTTTGCACACACCGGCCAACCGGTGGCCCTGTACCGGTCAGCCGGTGGAGCCAGTCAAACTAGCCGTTGGGCTTTTGACCAGCCTGTCCACTTGGCCTCCAACGGCTCCGAAAGCATCTCCAACGACTCTGAAGACCTCCAAAGGCCATATGAGGGTTCCCCCTCTATAAATAAAGGACTAGGAACCCCCGGAAGCCTAAGGAACATAGCCGGAACTATTGTGAAGCCAACAGACACATTTCCCATCATTTGGCGAACCTCCGGCGGATTCCTCCAAGGGAACCCCAATTGCTCCAACTCACTTCCACATCCAAGGAGCACCTCCAAAGAAGCTTGGGAGCGCCCTTCATCAGCTCCATCAATCCATTGGCGCCCAAGACTTCCCCATTACGGTTTTTCATTGTTTTATTTATTTTGAGCATCATTTTGGGTTTGTGCCTACAAACCCCCATCTCTTTCATTCCTCTCTTCATTTGGGTTTTCACACCACCTTTAAGGTGTGAAGAGGTTAGTCAAGCCTTTCCTTTTAAAAGGCTTGAGTCAAAGGTGAGCTAGCCTTCACCCGTAAAAAGGCTAGTGGGTTTCTTGCTCAAACCATTAAAAAGAAAGTTGTAATAGGTGAGCTAGCCTTCACCTGTAAAAAGGCTAGTGGGTTTATTTCTACAACCATTGAAAAGTAAGCGGTAGTAAATCTCTCAACAGTTGAGTTGGGAGCGGAGACGTAGGCCGGGTTTTAGGCCGAACTCCGTTATCAATTCTTGTGTCTTGCCTCTTTATTTACGCTGCACTTTCACTTTGATTTTTAATTTGTTAATTAATTTTTAAAAGGCAATTCACCCCCCCCCCCCCTCTTGCCATCACTTCTCCTTTTCTCCGCCCAACACCTCTTACTACGAGGGAGTTCTTATTAGGGTGGTGGGTTGACTTAACTAAAATTTCAGTAATGAAATAGCCAAAGCTAGATATTTTTAATTTTAGAGGCAAGTGTTGAGAAAATCAATTAATGATTTTAGAAGTTGGGAATTCCCTCAACAGACCAAGGAACCATGAGTCAGTGTGGTTGGCCAGCCAAAATCCTACCTTGAACCCTCCGAGTTGTGGCGTAGCCATAGCTTGTAGACTATGAGGGAGGTTTATGGATCCTTTCCACTAGAATACTCAAACAATAGAGTATTCTGATTCTAGTATAGAGGGTTCCTAGAATTCGATAAATTAGTGGGATACATTTAATGATTAATTTAATCAGTTATGTCTAATATGATAATCACACAAAAGTACATATATGTTAAAGTATATTTTTATAGAAAATTGGAAAGTAATACCACAAGTAAAAACAATGATTAATATTGGAAAACATTAATGTCCAAACTAGCATGAATTTCGAATATATTATGAATGCGTGTGCATAATATTACTATATCGTAAATTCAAGGTGCTTGTGTCCCAACCTGTTAATCCACCTCAAGAAGAGAGGGTGTAAAATTGCATATAGAAGACACATGAATTGAGTATATGATGGTTCTATCATAATTACATCATCAACGTATGATGTTAGATGCGGTCACTAAATCACTACATGTATGATATTACATGTAGTCTGTAACACCCCAAGCTTCCATGGTACACTCCTCTTTGAATAATAGAGCAGCGTGTGTTGTACGCAACCTTGAGTTCTAACACACCGCGACCAATAAAAGTAGCAGTTATGAATAGTAATACTCACTTTTTGAAATTATATATATTTTATATTTCAAAATGGACTTAATTTTTGGATTCGGAATATCGAAATTAGCCTATGTTTAATTTTTGGTATTTTTCTGAGAACTTCCAAATTTTTATGAAAAGTGAAAAATACTTAAAAGCAACTTTTTTAATCAAAATAAATTATAGTGATAAATTATAATATTTAGTGGTTTTAAAGTATAATTAGAATATATTTTTACCATTTTATCCAATGGTGGTCGTTAGAATTAATTTCACTTTGAAATTGGACATAAACAATTGTAAATTTTTTGATATATATTGTTTCTTAAAAACACGCTATTTGTTGTGACAGCGGGAATTAATTATAAAATTAATTAATGAAACTTATATGTTTGGAATTTTTTAAAATATACATAATTTTTGAATTCGTAATATCAATTATATCTTAGGATGAAATTTGGGCATTGTTCTGAAAAACTTCAATTTTTGATGAATAGTGAAACCACTAAGTAGTAGTTAAAAAAACTGATTTTTCGTTTAAATGAAACTTTACCGCTTCTATGAATTGAATTTCAAAAATCTGACATACATGGTTTTCATTAGGATGTAAAATTTGGTTCAATGGGATTAAAATAATTTTTTGGTGAATAGTAACTTTTAAGTTTTATTAATCGCTATTAAAGGTAATTAGTGTAATTTAAGGTAAATATAATGTTATAATAATATGAAATGACCTTGACACATGTCCTGCCCCTATTTGATTAGTCATGGCAGACCAAGACAATCCATGGGTCAACTTGGGGACCCCATGGAGCCACTTTGGTAGGAAAATGACATTAAAAACTTTTTATTTAATGTTAAAATAAAAATGTCACAAACATGCGTTTTTTTACTAAAACAATTTTTAAATGGGGTTATAAAAGTCATATTTTTTACTATAAATATTAATTAGAAATCTAAAAAGATTTCATATATCATGATATTTTTTTATAATTTTTAGACATTAAATAAATTAAATTATTTATGACACCATGATGATGCAGCGATTACCTCATTATTTAACGATTTAAATAAAATAAAAAAGATAATTTAAAATATAAGACCTACATAGGTCAAAAACCTATTGGATGGGTGGATTTATAACTCTTATCACCTTATCCTCGAAATATATAATTTTAGGACCTTTTAAATCTGAAAATCATTTTATATTAAAGTAACCTTTTATAACTTTCCAAGAGTGCCCCTCCTCTCCTCTTATAAAAGGCCCCCAACTCTAACACCTTACACACACCTCTCAGGCCTTTGGCTCGGCCAATCCCTGACCATTTTGTCTCTAAAAATCCCTCTCTTACTTCTAGAATCCTCGCTTTGTGCATAAGTCTTCCCAAGGAAGCCTTTGAGCTCAAATCAAAAAGAGTTACCCATTTTAAAGGTAGTGTTTTCTCTTGTGTTCTTATGTTTTATTTTGCTTCTCCAACCCCCTAAACTCTTTTTATTCATTTCTTTTGTAACAACACCAGTATAATCAATATACTAGGATGTTTTTATAAGAATTATTCGAGCTACACTTACACACACCTACATCTAATGGTTAAAGAACATATTGTTTTTGTGGATGGCGAATTTCTGCCTCACGAAACGATGATTATTCAACACTCATATAACAACTTAAAAGGTGGACATTAAGATGTCACTATATTTATATATGATATATAATATGTTTATGTTTTACTTAAGCTTCTGTATTTTCCATTTATGGCATACCTTTATGGTTTCCATTATGGGTAACGCGATATCTTCATTTTAGGAAGTGCGGACTACCGCCCCCTCAAAGTGATTTGAATCGTTAATGTCATATGTGGGATGTATAAAGGATGGATTAAATGATATTATATATGATATTATACTTAAATTATAATATACCTTTATATAATTATGATTTTATTCCATTTAATACGAAATAGAAATGAAAGTAGCGTTCATGCGTACGTACGGCTTACCGTCTCCATGAACGGTGAATTTCATTTCTTACCTCTAAATGTTACGTAATATTTTGAATAAATGTATATACTGGATATATATTATATATATGATATCTAAATCATGAATATAATTCTGGATATAATGGATATTTCACCACATGAACAACTTGTAATTATAAGAAGTTTATTTTTGACTCAAGTACCAAAGATCGACAAAATGACCGTTATTAACTTAAATAATTACATAATGTTCATAACATGGTAATAAGTGATATAATACAAATAATGAACTTGAAAAAGGTTCTTAATAAATTATAAATTAACTCTATTTTATTATTCAGGAGGTTAAATAGCGGTCGAGTCAAGTCGGACACGAGGTAAGGGAACTTCTTAACCCAATTTCCATTCTTTGGGTTAATCACCTACTTTCAAATTCTGTCATGATATTATTATGTACTATCTTGTATTTGTACTTTCTTTATGTGTACTTATAGTGAATACACATAATAGATCTATTTTATTTAAAAAATATTCTTTGTAAGGGACTTCGTCTCAATCTCCTTTCATTGAGGCATATTTGGTTTTATACACAACTTTCCTTTATATGGTGTATAAACCCCT
Source organism: Viscum album (assembly GCA_963277665.1). NCBI lineage: Eukaryota > Viridiplantae > Streptophyta > Magnoliopsida > Santalales > Viscaceae > Viscum > Viscum album. The sequence goes on along the minus strand of OY728129.1, from coordinate 877,504,287 downwards.
TTGACTTTTACTTTTATTCAAAAGGAATCTTTTTATACGAAGCATTTTTACTAAATGAAAAAAGGAATGTTTTTTCTTACGTATGTGGAGAAAATGAATTCTCCACCGCCGTGACCATTATTTGAGTTTTGGCTTCCTCTACAAGCCATAACATTTTTTTAAAAATGAAAAATAAATACCATGTCTTACTTTTCTTTTATTTTGGTATTGAAAATGGTTTTGATAATGTTTTATTATATCAATGTTTTGTATTGATATATTGTGATTGAAATGTGGAAATGTTATGTTTCCTTTATGCATGTTTAATGTGATATGATTATGTTATGGTTTATGATAATTTTAAACCTTTTCATATAAGGAATGCATTGGACTTAATAAGTGACGGGTGGAGCCCGCTATAGCTCCTCGATGCATCGGCAGGTCTCATGAGACAAACTAGTGTCTTGGCACGAGGCCTTGACAAAATCTTATTTGTAGTCTTGGAATGAGGCCTTGGCTACGTGGTTATGATAGTCTGGCATTATGCATTCCATCATTATGAAAGTGGTTATTGATATTTCATGTGGTTATTCGACCAGTAGAATATCCATGTGAATAAGTAAATGGAATTATCTCATTTTACATTTGTTATATTATGTTGAAGTTCAAGTTTAAAAGGATTTTGTTTTTGTTATACAGTATCTTAAATATTTATGTTTATTTATGAAAGCTTCCACTATATTGTTATCCTTACTGAGAATCTGAGCTCACCCCTTTCAATGTTTTAATTTTTCCAGGATGTGAATAAGTATATTATGAATGACCTGCAGGGATAGTATGAGGGGATATAAAGACAAGATGTTATTGTAGTTTTGTTTTACTTTTTGATGTAATGTAAGACTTATGAATGTATCTAGTGTTTCCAAGGCTACTAAACTAATCGGTCTTTTGAGACTTGATCTTTTGTGATCATGACAATGTTACGCAATAATGCACTGACTCTGGGTAACTGGGGTCAGGGCGTTACAGTTGGTATCATAGGTAGTTTAGTACTTACCTTGGAAGCTAAATTTAGATAAACTCTATTTAGTGCACATAGCCTGAAGATAGACTTTGAGGATTAGTATAGAAGAACTTCCTAGAATTTTGGTATTATAGAGATTTTGTGAGTTTTCCGAGCAATACATCCCTATCTGGATATGAGCAGGTAGAGGCGGCTCTGGAACAGATGTACCTAGGGGTAAAACCTAAAAACACCTCTTTGAGATAGACTCGAACAGGAACTAGTGCATGACAACGGGCCTTCCTACACTCTTGGTTACGACACTCCTGGGGGATATGCTTAGGATAATTATCATTTTCTTTACAAACCATTATCAAGGTCTTATGAGTATATACCTCCTCAAAGAAAACATTTTTATGATTATGGATTATATCCATAAACTGTTCAATTTATATTAAGTATTTTACAAGTTTGGAATTATTCATTGCAATTCATAAACTAACCTAGTTTATGCCATTATATAGAAATGGCGCCCAGTAGAAGGAATGTGAACTCCATCAATACATATGATCCAAAGAGTAAGAAGGATCATATCTTTCACGGTATTAAGCCAACATTTAGATGGGAAATAGTCTCCCATGTGTTCTCAACATATGAAGAAATAGTATCATGTGTTAATAATATAAGTAAAGAATTCTCTGATCCTTATGGATTTGAAGGGAAGAAAGAGAAGAAAAGGATGGAAGAGAGAATGATGGATAAAGGGACGAGGGAAAAAGAAGAATTTTCCAATATGTGATAACTGTGGGAAGAAACACCTTGGAACTTTACTGAAGGTAATGGGAGTTTGTTATAAGTGTGGAGAAAAAGGACACCAAGTGCGTGACTGCAAGAGTAAGAAAAAGGTTTCAAATGTACAATGCTTCATCTACAAGGAGTGGGGACACTATGCAAACCAATGTCCAAATCATCAGAGTATGCCCCAAATGATGTTATTGGATAATAATCAAGTTATTATACTACCACAGATGAGGAGGAATGATTAGAGTTCTTATGTTGTTATTAAAGAATTTTGTCATTTGAGTGTTGTATCAATGATGTACTAGTTATAAGAATAATGTGATATATATAAGGATTGTACTACAGTACTTTTTTTTCATTAAGGTTTTAATATGATGAAGTTAATCATATTTTAAGTATGTGACAATAAGAGAAACATTACTTTGTTTGGGGAATCTGATGTTACAATTGATCTTGGAATTTAGAGACCTTTTAGAGAAAGTATAGACAAAGGTATTTTGGATAACTATAAAGGTTGGAATGTATTAAGTTGAACTTTGGATAGTATTGTTTAAGGTTAAAACATTTATGAAGATTATTTTTGGAATATTATAATACTATAGTTTTAGGAAAAGGACAACCTGCAGGTCGGGGGATAACCCGTCGCATCGGACAAAGCTGTAGGAATCGAACCCACAAACATAGTGCGACAGGCCTTTATTACCTACCACTAGCCTACTGGAAGTCCCTGGTTATTAAAAAAAATTCCTAATCTAAATGGTATGTGTTAATATTTGGAACCTTATACAATTATGATAAATAGAATATTTTTGAGTTCTGTTACCTTTTGGAGTGAAAGATGGGTATGTGGTAAAAATTTATTAAAGAATGAAAGTCTACATGACAAGTAAGTATATTTCCTTACGTTATTATTAAATCTCCTAAATAAATTCCTCAAATTTATGAAAGGTAACTTAAAACAAAAATGTTGTCGGTTAACTTTTCCAATTGGGGAATCAATCACCGTTTAACCAATCACAAGTTTGTGATTTTCTTGTAGTTAAATTTCTCCTAATCCTGTTTTATACAACTCTCCATTATACCTTGATAGTTTTTTTTTCCTCCATATCCATATTTTCATAGAATCCTAGTATGGGCTTTCTCGGGTGACCTTTTTACTTCTCTTTGTTTCTTTTAAAGTTATATTTTTATTAACCTTATTTCTGATGTGGGTTTTCCACAAAGGTATTTTCTATTTTCAACCTTTTATTTTCAAATAAAAATTTTAAATTGCAAGGATGCAATTTATTGAAGGAGGGAAGAATGTAACACCCCAATCTTCCATGGTACGCTCCTCTTTGAATAATAGAGCAGCGTGTGTTGTGCGCAACCTCGAGTTCTAACATACCGCAACCAATAAAAGTAGCAGTTATGATTAGTAATACCCACTTTTTGAAATTATATATATTTTATATTTCAAAATGGACTTAATTTTTGTATTCGGAATATTGAAATTAGCCTATGTTGAATTTTTGGTATTTTTCTGAGAACTTCCAAATTTTTATAAATAGTGAAAAATACTTAAAAACAAATTTTTTAATAAAAATAATTTATAGTGATAAATTATAATATTTAGTGGTTTTAAAGTATAATTATAATATATTTTTACCATTTTATCCAATGGTGGTCGTTAGAATTAATTTCACTTTGAAATTGGACATAAACAATTGTCAATCTTTTGATATATATTGTTTCTTAAAAACACGCTATTTGTTGTGACAGCAGGAATTAATTATAAAATTAATTAATGAAACTTATATGTTTGGAATTTTGTAAAATAGATATCATTTTTTAATTTGGAATATCAATTATATCTTTGGGTGAAATTTTGGCATTGTTCTGAAAAACTTCAATTTTTGATAAATAGTGAAACTACTAAGTGGTAGTTAAAAAAACTGATTTTTCGTTTAAATGAAACTTTACAGCTTCTATGAATTGAATTTCAAAAATCCGACATACATGGTTTTCATTAGGATGTAAAATGTGGTTCAATGGGATTAAAATAATTTTTTGGTGAATAGTAACTTTTAAGTTTTATTAATCACGATTAAAGGTAATTAGCGTAATTTAAGGTAAAGATAATGTTATAATAATATGAAATGACCTTGAAACATGTCCTACCCCTATTGGATGAGTCATGGACGACCAAGACAATCCATGGGTCAACTTGGGGACCCCATGGAGCCACTTTGGTAGGAAAATGACATTAAAAACTTTTTATTTAATGTTAAAATTAAAATGTCACAAACATGCGTTTTTTTTACTAAAACAATTTTTAATTGGGGTTATACAAGTCATATTTTTTACTATAAATATTAATTAGAAAGCTAAAAATATTTCCTACATCATGATATTTGTTTTATAATTTTTATACATTAAATAAATTAAATTATTTATGACACCATGATGATGCAGCGATTACCTCATTATTTAACGATTTAAATAAAATGAAAAGATAATGTAAACTATAAGACCTAAATATGTCAAAAACCTATTGGATGGGTGGATTTATAACTCTTATCACCTTATCCTCGAAATATATAATTTTGGGACCTTTTAAATCCGAAAAGCATTTTATAATAAAGTAACCTTTTATAACTTTCCAACAGTGCCCCTCCTCTCCTCTTATAAAAGGCCCCCACCTCTACCACCTTACACACACCTCTCAGGCCTTTGGATCGGCCAAACCCTGCCCATTTTGTCTCTCCACATCCCTCTATTACTCCTAGAAGCCTCACTTTGGGCAGAAGTCTTCCCAAGGAATCCTTTGAGCTCAAATCAAAAAGAGTTACCCATTTTAAAGGTAGTGTTTTCTCTTCTGTTCTTATGTTTTATTTTGCTTCTCCAACCCCCTAAACTCTTTTTATTCATTTCTTTTGTAACAACACCAGTATGATAAATACACTAGGATGTTTTTATAAGAATTATTCGAGCTACACTTACACACACCTACATCTAATGGTTAAAGAACATACTGTTTCTGTGGATGGCGAATTTCTGCCTCATGAAACGATGATTGTTCAACACTCATATAACACCTTCAAAGGTGGCCATTAATTTGTCACTATATTTATATATGATATATAATATGTTTATGTTTTACTTAAGATTCTATATTTTTCATTTATGGCATACCTTTATGGTTTCCATTATGGGTAAACGCGATATCTTCATTTTAGGAATTGCAGACTACCGCCCCCTCAAAGTGATTTGAATCGTTAATGCCGTATGTGGGATGTATAAAGGATGGAGTAAATGATATTATATATGATATTATACTGGAATTATAATATACCTTTATATCATTATGATTTCATTCCATTGAATACGAAATAGAAATGAAAGTAGCATTCATGCGTACGTACGGCTTACCGTCTCCATGAACGGTGCATTTCATTTCTTACCTCTAAATGTTACGTAATATTATGAATGAATGTATATATTGGATATATATGATATATATGATATCTAAATTATGAATATAATTATGGATATAATGGATATTTCACCACATGAACAACTTGTAATTATAAGAAGTTTATTTTTTTACTCAAGTACCAAAGATCGACAAAATGACCGTTATTAACTTAAATAATTATATAATGTTCATAACATGGTAATAAGTGATATAATACGAATAATGAACTTGAAAAAGGTTCTTAATAAATTAGAAATTAACTCTAGTTTATTATTCAGGAGGTTAAAGAGCGGTCGGCTCAAGTCGGACACGAGGTAAGGGAACTTCTTAACCCAATTTCCATTCTTTGGGTTAATCTCCTACTTTCAAATTATGTTATGATATTATTATGTCCTATCTTGTATTTGTACTTTTTTTATGTGTACTTATAGTGAATACACATAAAAGATCTATTTTATTTAAAAAATATTCTTTGTAAGGGACTTCGTCTCAATCTCCTTTCATTGAGCCATATTTGGTTTTATACACAACTTTCCTTTATACGGTGTATAAACCCCTTTGACTTTGACTTTTATTCAAAAGGAATCTTTTTATACGAAGCATTTTTACTAAACGACAAAAGGAATGTTTTTTCTTATGTATGCGGTGACAACGACTTCTCCGCCGCCGTGACCATTATTTGAGTTTCGGCTTCCTCTACAAGCCATAACATTTTTAAAAAAATGAAAAATAAATACCATGTTTTACTTTTCTTTTATTTTGGTATTGAAAATGGTTTTGATAATGTTTTATTATATCAATGTTTTGTATTGATATCTTGTGATTGAAATGTGGAAATGTTATGTTTCCTTTATTCATGTTTTATGTGATACGATTATGTTATGGTTTATGATAATTTTAAACCTTTTCATATAAGGAATGCATTGGACTTAATAAGTGACGGGTGGAGCCCACTATAGCTCCTCGATGCATCGGCAGGTCTCATGAGACAAACTAGTGTCTTGGCACGAGGCCTTGAGAAAATCTTATTTGTAGTCTTAGCATGAGGCCTTGGCTACGTGGTTATGATAGTCTGGCATTATGCATTCCATCATTATGAAAGTGGTTATTGATATTTCATGTGGTTATTGGACCAGTAGAATATCCATGTGAATAAGTAAATGGAATTATCTCATTTTACATTTTCCATATTATGTTGAAGTTCAAGTTTAAAAGGCTTTTGTTTTAGTTATACATTATCTTAAATGTTTATGTTTATTTATGAAAGCTTATGCTATATTGTTATCCTTACTGAGCATCTGAGCTCACCCCTTTCAATGTTTTAATTTTTCCAAGATGTGAAGAAGTATATTATGAATGACCTTTAGGGATAGTATGAGGGGATATGAAGAAAATATGTTGTTGTAGTTTTGTTTTACTTTTTTATGTAATGTAAGACTTATGAATGTATCTAGTGTTTCCAAGGCTACTAAACTAATCGGTTTTTCGAGACTTGATCTTTTGTGATCATGCCAATGTTATGCAATAATGCACCGACTCTGGGTAACTGGGGTCGGGGAGTTACATAGTCTCATCTCTAAGAAGTTATCGAGGAAAAAGTAAAGAAATATTTGATTGTGATTATTTCACTCTCTTTGTGTAAATTGAAATAAAGTTCATAATCATTCATGGTATCCAATTATTATTACTTTTACACCCAATTACTCTAGTTTTATTTAAGGAAACAAATGAATGGTATTGATTAATTGCTTCATTACCATTAAGGTAACATTCCCCAATTAATTAGAATATTAAAGATAGAACCACCTTTTATTCTTATGGAGAATAAATTGAATGACAAGGAGAAAAGGCCTATGGAAAGTTTCACCAAAGGTAACTTCATAATTTCCTTCAAATAAAAGTGGTTAGAGGTTATTTTCATCACATATTAGAAATAAATTTATGGAAGTTTAAAAAATCAATGAACTGAAATAAAAGAAGAAAGTAACCGCTTCTCATTCAGGTATATTCATCAATATAAATTAATGTTTCTAACATACTTCTTGGGTATTGAATAAAATATTCCGATAACATATTTCTATTTAAATATTGTAACCATGTAAACATAGGAACATTATAATAAGTAAAGTATCTTCTCCAAGCAGTTGAGGAAGGGTGATTCCTATGTCAGCAATGAAAAACACGTAACATCTAATTTCCAAGTGATTGGTTCAAACTGAACAAGTTGATGAGTATAACTAAAACATTTATCTCATGTGCACATTTGGTCATAATGAGACATTATTCCAAGTTCAGGAATAAATGTTGTTTGTGGTGTAACATACTCAAAAAATAGTTCATACATACTTGAATCAAAGGCAATACATGATGAATATAAAATGCAAGACTTACCCAGTAGTGGAAATATATTTAACGCCCTAAGCCCATTTACCCAAAGTCAGTGCATTATTACATAACATTGGCATGATCACAAGAGAAAAATTATCAAAAGACCAATTAGTTTAGTATCCTTGGAAGTAATTGATACATACATATGTTTTACATTACATCATGAAATAAAAAAACAATAACAATGTGTCCCCTTTGAACACACTCATATCCCTTAGCCTATCCATGCAGGTCAATCATAATATACTTCTTCACATCCTGGGAAAAAGAAAACATAATAAATGGGTGATCTCAGATGCTCATTAAGGATTACAATATAGCTAAAACTATCATAAATAAGCATAAATATTTAAGGAAATGTATAAGACTAAAACACAAGCCTTTTAAAATCAAACTTCATCATAATATGGAAAAGATAAATCAAATAATTCCATTTACTTATTCACATGGATATTAAACTAGTCAAATAATCACAAGTAATATCAATAGATAATTTCATAATGATATAATTCAAAATTTCAGACATCATAACTGCATAGGCAAAGCCTCGTGATAAGACTACAAATAATAGTTTTGTTAAGGCCTTGTTCCCAGATACTAGTTTGTCTCATGAGACCTACCGATGCATAAAGGAGCTATAGTGGGCTCCACCCGTCACTTACTAAGTCCAATTCATTCCTAATATTAAAAGGATGAAACATAATCTAAACATTCGTATTAAAACTAGAATAAGAAATGTCATTATTTTAATCAAAAACAATGAATAGTATAAAAATAGCACATCCACAGTCTAAAAAAACTCATTCAATAAAATATGTAAGATTATATTATAATAAATCACCTCAATCAATAATAATTACGGATATTGAAATAGATGAAAATAATCAGTAAAACTATTTGAGAGAAATATCCCCTTTTTTATGAAAATGTCATGACCCGACCCAACGGGGCTCGAGCCGCGACTCCCCAAGCCCGCCTCCAATAGGCCAGGGGCTGGCGACTAGCGCCGAGTAGGCTATCACACACACATGGGAGGAATTAGCCTAAGGTACCTGTACGCACAAACCCACAAACATCTTCAAGCAACAGTGCAGATATAAGTAAAATTGAAAAGTAAAATACATGCATACATCTATCCCAAACCAGAGTAAAATAGAAGTAAAAAAGGGAAAAACATGGCCCACCAAAAGAAAACTACAAAGCGCGTCCAACCCGCTCTGAAGAAGGGGAACGCTGCCAAAAACACCCATCAGAAAGCTCCCTCAGCACCACACCGGTAAACACCTCGGTCAGTCTCGTTCACTCAGCCCCGCCTGCTTCAGGTCCTCCTGGGACTCCGTCAAAAGGCATGTGGTCTGCACAAGACACAAACATGTGCGAGCAAAGCCCGTGCAGGGGTGAGTATAAACATACTCATTAGGCACCCCAAAAACCCAAAACAAAAGATATAAACTGAAAAGAAACAGTCCGCTCATCCCAGCCAAAGGGAGCCCAGACGAGAGAGAAACTCCATCTCGTGACCAACCTCGGCTAAACACAACTAGTCAGCTCAGCTCAGGTGTATTCCCATACATACACCTTGAACAATCCAGATATACCCAGCTCACGCACCAAGCCACAAGAGGTACCGAACTCATCACCAGCAACTGAACACAACCAGGAGAGTACACCACATGATCATTGTCATCCCAGATGACACTCATTTGAGAGATACACTCCATCGGTTTTTATACAAACATCTCAGAGGCTCACCTGAGAGATCTCGCTCGTCGGATAGTGTCACTAAGGAAACCTCGCTGAAACAACAGAACCACCAAACTCCTCGGATAGGGGATCGCTCCTCGGGTCCGCTAGGGGATACCAGAACCCACTCCGATATATGAAGCTCACAGATAGGAGGTCAATCCCAGGGTCTTCTGGGGATACCACGACCCGATCTGGCATACGTAGTTCTCACAGATATGGGATCACACTCAGAATCCGCTGGGAGATACCACAACCCGATCTGGAACTCGACAGAAGCACATCACTCAGATAGAGGATCATCACCCATATAAAAGTCGTCACGACGATACCGGAACCCTATCTGGTATAACTCGCGATGTTAAGGATCGAACGGACGATGTCACAACCCTACCGAAACCACACGCTGAGTAGGGGATCGCGTAACCAACGATACTGCAACCCTACTATACACCTCATGCTGAGTAGGGGATTGTATACCCGACATTACCACAACCCTATTGAGTATATCCCATTGCGTAGGGGATCATATTCCCAATGATGCCACAAACCCTACGGGGTTAACCTGCTAGACAGGGGATCACCACCCGTGGATAAACGGTCACAGCGATACCAAAAACCCGATCTAGGGAAACGATGATAGAGGATCCCGCTCTAGGCCCACCGGAGGGATGCCACAACTCTAACAGATTAAACATCCCGTCGAGAGGATCACAAGCCTAAACTAGGGTTGTGATGCCGCACGAACCCTCGTAGGAACGAACCAAGGGAGTACCCTCAACCACTTCTGGTCCAAAACGTCGCTAACCCGAGAGACCTGCAGTAACACCACCCTACGTAGCACCAAGGCCAATACCGAGGCCACCATCGCGATCCATGCGGAAAAACACGCAGGATAGGCAGTTTACTTGCCCGAAACAGACAACCGGTGAAAAAGGCATTATTCACCGTAGCTTTCCCATATGGGGCCTATGCAACGATCCCGAAACTCATCAAGCGGATCATACCACGGTGATCCCCTCGGAAAAACACATGGAATCGACTACTCGTTCACCCAAAACGGCCACCCAGTGAAAAAGGTACTATTCACCGACGCCATCTCGGGCGGGTCCCACACCTCGATCCCAAAACTCATCGAACGGATTGCACAAGGGTGATCCCCTCAGAAAAACACATAGGATCGACTATTCATCCGTAAAAATCGGACCCCTGGTGCGAAAGCTGCGTTTCTCCACAAAGGCCAAAACCCGACCTCATGGGGCCCGCACCCTGAACTAGGTCCCAACACCCGGAAACCCACAATAAAAGTCGTTCGTATCATCAGGGTTTCAACGCCACTGACAGCACATCAATCAGACGCTCCGGGTAGAAGTTACGACGGCCCGAAGTCGTAACATAATAAAATATTATTATTTTATACGACGTTTCTAACTCCTGGGCCATGATCCTGAACCATAAAATTCTCAAAGTGAGTTCAAAAGGTCCTTCTCCATGCAAGGAGCATGTCGCCACAAACGGCTCGCAAATCGGAGTTACGGTTTGTGAGTTACAGGGGTTGAAAGAACCCCCGGAAAATCTTGGCCGGACCACCGCCAGCCTCGCCGGAAACCTCCGCGTCGCCGTCGGATTCCGCTGCGCCGCCGCCGCCGCCACCGGATTCCGCCACGCTACTGCCGTCACCGCCAGATTCCGCCGCGCCGCCACCACGCCGCCATCGCGCCTCGCCGGATTCCGCCATGGCCGCCGCTGGAATCCGGGTTTTCCGATGGAAAACTTCCGGGAGCACCCCGGTGCTCCAAAAACAGATCTGAAACATGTTTCAGAAACCTCGGGACCTGAACTATACAACCCTTATAACGATTTGAAAAAAACAACAAATAAATGGGGTCCGGGATTTCATAACTCAAACCGCCTACCTCGCGGGCGAAACGCCAACGTTCTGCCTTAGATCTGCGCTCCAGAGCTTCCGCTGCACGCTCCTGGAACGTCCGCCGTCGAAATCCGAGCTCATGGGCACTTCATTTGCTCAATTCGGCGGATTGGCGGTGAATAATGGCGAAGAACGCCGAGAGGAATGAGAAAGGGGGTGCTGATATTTATTTCTGTTTAGAAAAATATATGCCGCCCGCCGGCGTCAAACCCGCCTCGGACCCGACGCCCGATGCAAACAAAGGTAAGGTCACCCCTAAGGTAAATGTGCCGTTCTGAATGCAACGGTGGACACATATTTGTGATCCAATACTCCGTTCAGAAGTTATTCGAGCTGACGCTCGTAAACCAACTTTTCCACTTATTTAGGAAAACGCCGCTGGTGGCGTTTTCCACAGCAGGCCCGCGCCCATGAAGTTTACACCTCTCCTAGGGTAAACGGCATGTTCCAGATGCAACCGTGCCCTCAGATTCCCATTCTGAGCTACCTTTTAGGAGATATCACACCCCTGCTATTTGCATAGTATAAAAATACTTAATATTTTTATAAAATTAATTCCGGGCACACCGGGCCTCGGAATCGCACGCCGTCTTCGCGCCTAGCACTGAAATTATTCATAGAAATATCCCAAAGTATTACAAGGATAAAACCCGAGTCGCTACATCCTCCCCCCCCCTAAAACTTTTCTTCCCCGAAAAGACAGAAGTACAAGGAAAGCGACTGGACTCTCAACTGGGTCTCCCACACCAGCGAGTTCACCAACAAACACCCCTGCCCGAACGCATAAGTCAGAGGGACTCATCCACCACACCTCGATACTATCCGCTTTGGGCAGCACTGACTCACCCACATGGTTTTAATCATGTCACAAAAACACGTCTCGGTGGGGGAAGGATCCCTCTTCCTCATTCATTCGAAGCACGCCAAACAAAACTCACACAGGGTCTTACCAACGCCCTGAAGAAAACTCGAGCAAGCAACGAAAAGGGAAGAGTACCACTAAACAGTGTCTATAAAACTACTGCAGAAAGTAGGAAGAACACAAGGCGTACCTCTATCCATCCGTGAAGCCTCTAGGTCACCAACCTTCAGGGCATGCAGTTGTCCTCGCCCTCGGCCACCAGCTCCCTGAGCTTGGCGTGGACCACCTGGGGGTGGGGGTGGTGGCAACTAATACTGCCTACCACCACCTCCTGTTGCACCAGCTCCATTTCCACGTCCGCCGCCCGGCAGACCTCCTTGCTCGGGACGCTGCCTCTACCAAGGTGGTCCATCGACCGGCTCCCTCTCAACAGCACGACGGGTCGGAAAATCTCTAACAAGATGTCCCCGACCATCGCAAGCATAACACCGCCTCTCCTACGGCTGACCAAAACTGGCATGCGAGCCCTGCTAGCCCTGAGCCTCAGATTCTCCATCCTGGGGTTGCCTCCTGAAACATCGGCCACATCCAGACCCTGGAGTCTATCGTCAGCTACCAGATGTCGACGTCTCAGCTCTCACGTGCCCAGAACTAATAGGGGAAATCTGCTCAGCCATAAAGCTCTCCACCACCAACGCTCGCTCCAGCACTCCAGCATAGGTGGCCAGACACAAAGAAACCACACCTTCCCGGATGTCTCTGTGTAGGCCCTGCTCGAAGGTCCGAGCCCTAAAGAACAGGTCTCAAACCATATCTAGGGAGTAGCATGACAGGTCTGTAAACCTCGCTGAGTACTCCGACACGGTTAAGCCCTCCTGTTAAAGCTGCAAAAGCTCTTGAATCCGCACTGACCTTAGCGTCAAGGGATAGAACTCTTCCCTGAAGAGACGCTCAAACTCTGACCACATGAGCGTCTCCTCATCATAGGATTGTGTCACCAAACTCCACCATCTCCCGGCAGAACCATGGAGAAGGGACACCGCTAGGACCACCATCTGATCTGGAGGTTTCCTCACTAGGCGGAAAACTCGGGTGACTGCCTCAAGCTAGTCATCAGCTGCCTGGGGGTCTGGATCACTCCGAAACCTCAGAGGTCGCTGCCTCTGGAACTCGTGCAGCGCACTCAACCTGCGCGCAACCTCATCCTACACTGCCGGCACAACCAGCTGCTCGACAGGTGGCGGCTCAACTGGTAGACCACCTGGAGGTGCAGCCCCAGAACCTGCGCCCTAGTCCACATCCTCAAAACAGGGTGGAATGTCACCACAATCCTGCTACGGAACCCTCGTTGGCTGTCATCGTGGAGGCATCTTGAAAGACATTCAAGATTCACCACAGTCAAAGAGTATATCTGGAGAGCTGACTCAAGAAGGACAAGGAAAAACCCAAAAACCCAGTCCTATCTGATGCATGTATCTTTATCTCCCTGTGACCAGTGTATGAATGTCCCGAGACAAAAGGCAAGTTATTAGAGTCCTGGTGTATGCATACGTCGGCCGCCGCACCAACACTGGAGTCCCTGGCCGGAAATCCAAACTCGAAACATCCTAACACTGCTGCTATGCAACACAAACCAAACTCACCGCTAGACCAACTACGCTCTGAGATCCCAAAGGTGGAACCTCCTCTGATACCACTCTGATATGACCCGACCCAACGGGGCTCGAGCCGCGACTCCCCAAGCTCGCCTCCAATAGGCCAGGGGCTGGCGACTAGCGCCTAGTAGGCTATCACACACACATGGGAGGCATTAGCCTAAGGTACCTGTACGCACGCACCCACAAACATCTCTAAGCAATAGTGCAGAGATAAGTAAAACTGAAAAGTAAAATACATGCATACATCTATCCCAAACCAGAGTACAACAAAAGTAAAAAAGGGAAAAATAGGGCCCACCAAAAGAAAACTACAAAGCGCGTCCAACATGCTCTGAAGAAGGGGAACGCTGCCAAAAACACCCGCCGGAAAGCTCCCTCGGCACCGCACTGGTAAATACACCGGTCAGTCTCGCTCACTCAGCCCCGCCTGCTCCAGGTCCTCCTGGGACTCCGTCAAAAGGCATGTGGTCTGAACAAGACACAAACATGTGCAGGAAAAGCCCGTTCATGGGTGAGTAAAAACATACTCAGTAGACACCCCCAAAAACCCAAAACAAAAGAGATAAACTGAAAGGCAAAAGTCCGCTCATCCCAGTCATAGGGAAGCCAGATGAGAGAGAAACTCCATCTCGTGACCAACCTCGGATAAACACAACTAGTCAGCACAGCTCAGGTGTATGCCCATACATACACCTTGAACAATCCAGATATACCCATCTCACGCACCAAGCCACAAGAGGTACTGACCTCATCACCAGCAACTGACCACAACTAGGAGAGTACACCACACGATCACTGTCATCCCAGATGACACTTGTCTGAGAGATACACTCCATCGGGTTTTATACAAACATCTCAGACGCTCACCCGAGAGATCCCGCTCGTTGGATAGCGTCACTGAGGAAACCTCGTTGAAACAACAGAACCACCAAACTCCTCGGATAGGGGATCGCTCCTAGGGTCCGCTAGGGGATACCAGAACCCACTCCGGTATACGAATCTCACAGATAGGGGATCAATCACAGGGTCCACTGGGGGATACCACGACCCGATCTGGCATACGTAGTTCTCACAGATAGGGGATCACACCCAGGATCTGCTGGGGGATACCACAACCCGATCTGGCGCTCGACAGAATCACATCACTCAGATAGAGGATCACCGCCCATATAAAAGTGGTCACGACGATACTGAAACCCTATTTGGTATAACTCGCGATGTAGGGGATCAAACGGACGATGCCGCAACCCTACCGAAACCATGCGCTGAGTAGGGGATCGCATAACCAATGATACTGCAACCCTACTATACACCTCATGCTGAGTAGGGGATCGTATACTCGATGATACCACAACCCTACTGAGTACAGCCCATTGCGTAGGGGATAATATTCCCAATGATGCCACAAACCCTATGAGGTTAACCTGCTAGACAGGGGATCACCACCCATGGATAAACGGTCACAGTGATACCAAGAACCCGATCTAGGGAAACGATGATAGAGGATCCCGCTCCAGGCCCACCGAAGGGATGCCCCAACTCTAACAGATTAAACATCCCATCGAGAGGATCACAAGCCAAAACTAGGGTTGTGATGTCACGCGAACCCTCATAGGAACGAACCAAGGGAGTACCCTCAACCACTGCTGGTCTAAGATGTCGTTAACCCGAGTGACCCGCAGCAACACTACCCTGCGTAGCACCAAGGTCAATACCGAGGCCACCATCGTGATCCATGGAAAAAAACACGCAGGATAGGGAGTTTACTCACCCGAAACGGACAACTGGTAAAAAAGGTACTATTCAGTGTAGCTTGCCCATGTGGGGCCCACACAATGATCCTGAGACTCATCAATCAGATTATACCACGGTGATCCCCTCGGAAAAACACAAGGAATCGACTACTCATTCACCCAGAACAGCCACCCGGTGAAAAAGGTACTATTCACTGACGCCAGCTCAGGTGGGGCCCACACCTCGATCCCGAAACTCATCGAACGGATTGCACCACAGTGATCCCCTTGGAAAAACACATAGGATCGACTATTCATCCGCCAAAATCGGACCCCTGGTGCGAAAGCTGCGTTTCTCCGCAAACGCCAAAACCCTGCCTCGTGGGGCCCGCACACCGAACTCAGTCCCAACACCCAGAAACCCGCAAGAAAATTCTTTCTTATCATTAGGGACTCAACGCCACTGATGGCACGTCAATCGGACGCTCCGGGTAGAAGTTACGACGGCCCGAAGTCGTAAAATAATAAAATATTATTATTTTATACGACGTTTCTAACTCCCGGGACACGATCCTGAACCATAAAATTCTCAAATTGATTTCAAAAGGTCCATCTCAAAGCAAGTAGCACGTTTCCACAAACGGCTCGCAAATCGGAGTTACGGTTTGCGAGTTACGGGAGTTGAAAGAACCCCCGGAAAATCCTGGCCGGACCACCACCAGCCTCGCCGGAAACCTCTGCGCCGCCACCGCGCCTCGCCGGATTCTGCCATGGCCGCCGCCGGAATTTGGGTTTTCCGCCGGAAAACTTCCGGGAGCACCCCGGTGCTCCAAAAACAGATCTGAAACATGTTTCAGAAACCTCAGGACCCGAACTATACAACCTTTATAACGATTTGAAGAAAAACAACAAATAAATGGGGTCCGGGATTTCAAAACTCAAACCGCCTACCTCGCGGGCGAAACGCCGACGTTCTACCTTAGATCTGTGCTCTAGAGCTTCCGCTGCATGCTCCTGGAATGTCTACCATCGAAATCCAAGCTCGTGGGTGCTTCGTTTGCTCGATTCGGCGGATTGGAGACGAAGAACGGTGAAGAACGCCGAGAGGAATGAGAAGGGGGGTGCTGATATTTATTTCTGTTTAGAAAAATATCTGCCGCCCACCGGCGCCAAACCCGCCTTGGACCCGATGCCCGATGCAAACAAAGGTAAGGTCACCCCTAGGGTAAACGTGTCGTTCTGAACACAACGGTGGACTCAGGTTTGCGATCTGAGACTCCGTTCAGAAGTTATTCGTGTCGACGCTCGTAAACCAACCTTTCCACTTATTTACGAAAACGCCCCTGGTGGCGTTTTCCACAACAGGCCCACACCCGCGAAGTTTACACCTCTCCTAGGGTAAACAGCACGTTCCAGACGCAACCGTGCACTCATATTCCCGTTCTGAGCTACCGTTTAAGAGATATCACACCCCCTCCATGTGCATAGTATAAAAATACTTAATATTTTTATAAAATTAATTACAGGCACACCGGGGCTTGGAATCGCACGCCGTCTTCGCGCCTAGCTCTGGAATTATTCGTAGAAATATCCCAAAGTTGGATAGGGCTAAAACCCAAGTCGCTACAGAAAACATTAAAATGTATCACTATTTATCAAGAAGGTGTTAAAAATTAGGTTTTTGAATCAAAGTGTCCCATAACACTTTGATTATTTTAAAAATAATTTTGATTTTAAAACATTCATGTCTATATAAATAAATCCTTAACAATATTTTTAAAACATGGAAATTAATGATAAAGATTAAGAAGAATGAATCTTTAAAACATTTAAAATAATATTTTAGTTAGAGTTCCTAACCAAATGAGAGACGCTTGAATACAAGACATTGAGGTAATAAAAACATTGTAATTTCATGAGAATAAAGGGATTCATGATATAATATGTCAAATTATAGTATGTACACCATATAAAATTGAATTGTCACATAACAAAAAAGAAGTCTCAATGGAATGTAAATTGAGATGAAATCCCTTATAAATACAGTATCCTTAGGTTAAGGATAAATAAATGACATAATTATATGTGACAAATATAAATACACTCAATATGATTGAATATTAAATGTAAATAAATCAAAGTACATTCACACATATTCATTTAAAAACAACAGCAATGACTCATATGTTTAACTCAATGAATGGAAATTGAGTTAAGATTACTCTTATCAAGTTCATATCGATGACTTGAGAATTTATCGGTGGATAGATTATGTGTATCAAAATTATATCCACACAAAGGGTAGTGTAAATTACTACATAAATAGATAAATATTTATTTCACACATAATCTTGGAGTAAAATAATCAATGAAGTTTTCATAAAACCCAATGAGTTGAAATCGAAATTAGAAATTCCCTTAACGATTTGGTGACATATGAAACATACACCCCAGGAAAGAAGGATGACACAATGAAAATGTAAATAACTATAAATTATATTATATTACACAAATAATACAATCATGGGAAGAACATACACCACATAAAAGGAAATATAGGCAATATATCATGAATCTCATGGGAATAAGAAGTGAGGTGAAAACCCATTACCTTGTACTTTTCCTTTGTAAAGGGTACGTTAACCTCCAGTATAATAGTTAAATAATTGTTATTAAATTATACAAGAATTGAATACCTAAATTTTGATATCATATATGATCTTCTAATATTTTTTTGTTAATAATATTTCAGTAGTATCGTTGTTTCGGGTGTCAACTGATTAATTTTCCTTTATATGTTTTGTTACGTAAGTCATGTTTATTATGGATAGGATGTATTTTATTCATATACATAATGATATTAAGTTCTTAAAAATTATTTTTAATCATAAAATGAAAATTATTCTTGAATGGTTACGATGGGGAATGAATCTCATCGTGTTCGGGGAGACGGTAATTCGTATATACGTACGAACGACAATATCATTATATTGATGGTGAAATAGTATGTAATTGGATGGTAAATCATATATACAGAATAATTAACATGATATATTTATTATTTAAATCAATTATACTCATTATTATAACCATCAAAATAATGAAGTGTTGAATAACAAACTACACCACAACGTGGAGACGGTAAGCCATACGTACGCACTTATGGTGACTTTGTCATTCTTAGGATGGATAGAATAATGAATATGGTTGTACCATATTTATAATAACATCACAGTATTTATAAGTTACTAGAGTTATTATTTTGGTATGGAAACAAAAATGAAAGAGGATGTGGATGAATAAAAGAACTTTGAAAGAGGTAATGAAATTATTACCTCTTCTACACGTGCTTCCTTTTGATTAGATCAAAAGGGATCCTTAGGTTGGATTTTTGATCAAAGTAAGGCCTAAAAGTTAAATTTAGGTTAGTTGGGAGTATATTTGAGCTGGTTTTGGCTGAGAAAAATGGCTTTGGAGGTGTTAAATTAAGATAAGGGGAAGTACCCTTTTATAAGAGAGGTGAGGGTCACTTTAGGAAAAGCTTGAAATATTAATTTATTATAAAATAATTTTAGATTTATAATGGATCCAAATGAAATAATTTAAAGTATAAGGTGAGTTTGGGTCTAAATATCCTCGACCAATAGGGTTTAGACAAGTTTATTTCACCATATTAACCATATCTTTTAGAATAAATTCTTAGTTAAATAGTTTAACTTTTACCAAGTCTTCTTGTATTTTTATATTACATGGTTAATAAACATACTATAAAATGACAAGAGAACCTAAACTCTTTAATTAATGACATATATATAATTATATAAGACTTTTTGTCAAACCTTATATTTTTAGGAATATTATATCATTTAATAATATAGTATTTGTTTTAAAAACTCATTTGTGCCAATTTCAACACTATTTAGTTTCTGGTTTTTGTGAAAGTCAACAAAACTTGATTACTTATAAAAAATACATTAAATAAACCCTAACATGTCATATTAACCTCAAAAATTAGTGTAATGCATCAAAATTGTCAATTTAGATTTATTTTGATATTTATAATATTGATTATTTTAATCATTCATTAATAAGGTAATTACTGCATCATTATTGTGTCATAAATAAATTTAATTATCTAATGTCTAAAAATTATAAATAAAATACCATGATGTAGGAAATATTTTTATATTTATAATGAATATTTATAGTCAAATTTATCTACTGTATAAACCTATATTAAAAGTGGTTTAGTTATTAAACGTTGAAGTTTACACTTTTAACTCTTCTTTAAATAAAATAATAATAATTTTTTTAATCTAATACAAGTGGATCAAATAGGATCATAATATATTCCAAAGGTTTATTTTGGTCGAAAATAAATTATCCAATATAATTAGTACATGTGTTAGGGTAATTATTATATCATTTTTACCTTTAATTACCCTATTTACTTTTAATCGTGGTAAATAAAATTCAAAAGTTACTATTCAAAAAAATTATTTTCTTCCTATTGAATCACATTTTACTTACTGATGTCAACCGTGTCTCTCAGATTTTTGAAATTCAATTCACAGAGGTGGTAAAATTACGTTTTATGAAAATTTGCAAATGTGCCTAGAAAGTGGGTAAAAGACGTTAAAAAGTTCAATAAAATTTTATACATCTAATATTATTATAAAATGACTCCAATGAGTTAATTTGAACTAATATAGGTATTATGTATCTATTTTTACTTTAAAATAAATTTAAAAAAATAATTATTATTTAAATAAAATTTGGTTTTAAACAATAGCGCAATGTTTTTCACTATTCATCAAAAATTGGAAGATTTCAAAAAAATACCAAAACTTCACCATAAGAAAATTTTGATATTTATAATTTAATAAGATTTATATTTTACCAAATTCAATACATGTAAGTTTAATTAATTAATTTAAAATTAACTCTCGTTATGAAAACCAGAAAGCGGGTTTTTAAGATGTAAAAACTATTAAGAGGTTGATATGTGTTTATATCCAATTTAAATGTGAAATCACTTCCAATGACCAAAATTATAGTATAATATATCAATATAAATAAATTGGATGAAAAGGTAGTTTTGAATTAAAACGATGTATTTTTCACTATTCATTAAAAAATGAAACTTCTCATAAAATTACCAAAATTTCACCCTATTATAATACTGGTATTATGAATTCTAAAATTAATTCAATTTCACCAAATTGAATTTATAATAGTGTCTAAAATTAATTTTATTATTGTTCACAAAAGGACATAAGAAGTAGTTATTTTATCAAAATAGTACTTTCATTTTAATGAAACGTATACATTTCCTTATAAATATGGTTTATTTATGAGATAGAATTATAAATGAAATTTAATATTTATTTGTTACTATTCTTATTACTATATTTAATATTTATGTTATAAATATATCATTTGAATAATTTAAGTGTAGTTTCGTAGAAACTCAATCTTCCATACAATGTAATCCAAGTTAGTGTTGTGTGCAATATAAGCTATTGAATTACTTTAATGATATAAATTACTATGAAACCTTGGGGTGTTACAATATCCCATCCTTTAAAAAATTGCATCCTGGAAATTTAAACTTGGAAATAAAAACTAGGGCTTGAAATTTCAAAACATCTTTTTTGAAATCCTACATCTGAAAAAGAGTCAATAAAATTATCACTTTAAAAGAAAGTAAGATAAATACAAAAGTCACCTGAGATAAACCATACTAGGGATACATGTAGGAAATCATGGATATGGAATAGAAAACAAACCATCAAGTTCTAATGGAGAGTGAGAGAAAACATGATCAGGAGATAGTTAACTACCAGAAAGCTATAAACTTGTGATGGGTTAAATGGACTTTAATTAACCAGTAGGAAGAGTACACGGAAAATGTTTTAGTTTTAGTTTAATTTTAATAATGATTTGGAATATATTCATGAGATTGACTAATAACATAAGGAGATATACTTACTTATCAAGTAGAGTTTTATCCTTTAATAAATTTCTACCACAAACTCATCTTTTCTCCAAATGATGAGTATTCAAGATGACTTGGTCACACCTGAAGCGCTAGAATCAACTTCTAAATAATAACATAATCCAAAAAAGATGAACTATATATTTCCCTTGTATTTAGGCATTAACCAAAACCAAAAATTTTAGTACAAGATCAGATGATCCCCAAAAAGGACAATCCTTAGTAGAAATAAATACTACTCTTAATCTCCAAAATTAAACAAACAATACTCAAAGTTCAATAAAGACCATTCAAAAAACAATTGTCTTTAAAATTATTCAAAATAATCCAAACTATGTTTGAAACCCAAAATTAAAAAGGATTTGATCACATGGTCTTCCATGATAAATCTTAACATTTATCTACAAATAACATCAACTACTCTTAAAGTCGCATACTTAAAAGTAATTAACCTAATCACATATTCTCTATGATAGGTTAATCATTCACATAAATAACCCAAATCTGTATAAGTCCACAATAAAAACATACATTATTTCAAAATAAAAAACCACCATTACTCCTCAAATTAAATCTTATAGTATTCTATTTTCCTTAGGCGTATAGTGTTCCCAAAATAGAAAACATCTTCCAAAATAACATTTATCACTTAATCACCAAATCATTTTCCTATACTAAGGATTAATCATAAGTTCCCAAAATCAAAATATTCTTGATCCATAAAATCATTTAACTAAAAATAATTATTCATACTAACCAGGGACTTCACATAGTCCATTGGTAGGTGATAAATCCCAGTCGCACTTTGGTTATGGGTTCAATTCCCGCATCTTTGTCTAACGCAACGGGTCGTCACACAGTTTGTGTGTTATCCTTTTTCAAAAACTATATAATTTTATACATTCCAAAAAATGAGATAAATTCCTCAAAAACAACCATAATATATTTTAACCACAAATGTTATGTAATACCTTAAATTTTCTTCCCAAAAATTAATAACCTATAATTGACTCAAATTCAAGGATCATATAAACCCAAATGTTTTTTTATAACTATATCCACAAAAGAAAAGATAATTTTTTCCCAAATAGCATTTTCACATAACAAACTATAGGGTTACACATACAAGAGGAAATTCTTCCAAAGTAATCCCATCAACAAAGAGCATTAATACTTTTAAATATTTTTCCATCCATTTATTTCCACATAGGTTCTTCCTTGACATAGAGGTTATCCTATAGAATAGGACATTGACTCGAGTAATTCCCATGACCCCTACATTTATGAAAAATGACTATATATGGATTCTTAGGATCATTTTTATTTTATTCCATAGTACTCTTCATTTTTACTTGACAATTCTTTACTTTATATCCTTCTTTACCACACATAAATCATTTATTTGTTCCATTGAGACACTTTCCTAGGTGTACCCTTCCACATTTCTTACATAATGGAATATGATCTTTCTTTTCT
This sequence comes from Viscum album, assembly GCA_963277665.1. NCBI lineage: Eukaryota > Viridiplantae > Streptophyta > Magnoliopsida > Santalales > Viscaceae > Viscum > Viscum album. Next base: position 877,481,259 of record OY728129.1, on the reverse strand, counting down.
TCATGGTCTACACTTATTTATCTCTTATCATTCTCCACCTTTATCTTCTTTGTTAAGTTCGGGAGTTGGTTAATGTATTTTTTGTTGATCATATTTTTGGAAAATTTATTTGGAATGAACATGATATCTTTTACGCCTATCAACATTTCAATTTTTTTCTCATTTCCACCATGATGCCTACCTTGTACATCATGTTCAATATTACTGTGACTTCCTTGGATTTCAGCCATTGACTAAAACCAAAACGTAGAGTGTGAGTAAAAATAGTCATAAATTCACTTAGAGAACATCATTACACCTTATTTTCAATCTAAAACACCTTAGGATTAACCAAGTTTATTTATTCTGATCTTATATTAAAATCCTTCAAATTGGTTTGTAAGGAAAATGTGAATTATACTAAGCATATCCCCTGGTAGTGTCAATACCAACAGTGCAGCAAGGCCTGTTGTGATGTACCTGGATACCCCGGGTCAACCCTGAAACTCCTTGTCATAGTTTTCACTCCTATGTACATTTGTTCCAGAGCCACTCCTACCTATTTGTATCCAAACATGGATTTATTTTCATGTAAAACCCACATAATATTTACTCTACCAATTTTTTGGATGTTCTTCTATACCAATACTCAATGTCTATCTTAGGGTAATGTTCTCTAATCATATTTTATCTAAATCTAGTTTCGAAGGTTTGTACTAAACTTTCTCTGATACCAACTGTAACGCCCCGACCCTAGTTACCCAAAGTCGGTGCATTATTACATATCATTTTCATGATCACAAGAGATCAAGTTTTGAAATACCGGTTAGTTTAGTAGCCTTGTAAGTACTTGATACATACATAAGTTTTACCTTACATCATGAAATAAAAAAACAAAAATGTGTTCCCTTTGAACACACTCATATCCCTTAGCCTATCCCTGAAGTTCAATCATAATATACTTCTTCACATCCTGTTAAAAATAAAACATATGAAAGGGGTGACCTCAGATGCTCAGTAAGGATAACAATATAGTGAAAACTATCATAAATAAGCATAAACATTTTAAGGCAATGTATAAGACTAAAACACAAGCCATTTAAACTTAAACCTCTACATAATATAGAAAAGATAAATCAAATAATTCCATTTAATTATTCACATGGATATTCTACTAGTCGAATAATCACATGTAATGTCAATAGAAAATTTCATAATGATGGAATGCATAATGTCGGACATCATAACCACATAGTCAAGGCCTTGTGCCAAGAATAAAAATAATAATTTTGTCAAGGCCTTGTGTCAAGACACTAGTTTGTCTCATGAGACCTACCAATGAATCGAGGAGCTATAGTAGGCTCCACATGTTACTTACTAAGTCCAATGCCTTCCTCATATGAAAAGGTTGAAACATAATCTAAACATTCATATTATATCTAGCATACTAAATGTCAATATTTTAACCACATACCATGAATGGTATAAAAATAGCACATCTATAGTCAAACATAACTCATTAAATACAATATGAAATATTGTATTATAATAAATTACCTCAATCAATAATAATGAAGGATATTGGCATAGATGAAAATAATCAGTAAAACTATTTGAGATAAATATCCCTTTTTTCATGAAAACATTTAAAAGTCCCACTATTTATCAAGAAGCTATTAAAAATTAGATTTTTGAATCAAAGTATCACATACCACTTTTAAAATTTAAAAAAAAAATAATTTTAAAACATTCATTTCCATATAAATAAATCCTTAACACCATTTTTAAAACATGGACATTAATGAGAAATATGTAGAATAATAAATCTTTAAAACATTTAAAAGGATATTTTAGTTAGAGTTCCTAACCAAATGAGAGATGCTTGAATAAAAATAATTGAGGTAATAAAAACGTTATAATATCATGAGAATAAATAGATTCATGATAAAATATGTCAAAGTATAGTATGTACACCATATAGAAGTTAATTGGTGCATAACTACAACAAAGTCTCAGTGGAATATAAATTGAGATGAAATCCCTTATAAAGACTGTATCCTTAAGTTAAGGATAAATCAATGACATAATTATGTGTGAAAAATATAAATACACTCAATATTATTGATTATTCAGTTTAAATCAATCAAAGGACATTCACACATATTCTTGTAAAAATAACACCAATGACTTGGATGTTTAACTCAATGAATAGAATTTGAGTTAAGATTACTCTTATCAAGTTCATATCGATGACTTGAGAATTTATTAATGGATTGATTATGTATATAAAAAGTATATCAACACAAAGGGTAATGTAAATTACTACATAAATAAATAAATAGGTATTTCACACATAATATTGGAGTAAAATAATCAATGATGTTTGCGTAAAACCCAATGAGTGGAAATCGAAATTATAAATTCCCTTACTGATTTGGTAACTTACAAAACATACACCCCATGAAAGAAGGATAATAAAATAAAGATGTAAATACCCATACATAAAATAATATTACACAAATAATATAATCATGGGTAGTACATACACCACACAAATGGAAATAGTGGCAATATAGCATGAATCTCACGAGAATAAGAAGTGACGTGAAAACCACTTACCTTGTACTTTTACTTAGTTTAGGGTATGTTAAACTCATGTATAATAGTTAAATAATTGTTATTAAATTATTCAATAACCACATACCTAAATTATGATATCATATATGATATTATAATATTGCTTTGTTAATAATATTTCTGTAGTATCATTGTTTCAGGTGTTAACTGATTAGTTTTCCTTTATATGTTTTGTAACATAATTCATGTTTGTTATGGATAGGATGTATTTTATTCATATACATAATTATATTAAGTTCTTAAACATTATTTTTAATCATAAAATGAAAATTATTCTTGAATGTTTATGATGGGGAATGAATCTCACTGCGTTCGTGGAGACGGTAATCCATACGTACGCATGAGCGACAATATCATTCTATTGATGGTGAAATAGTATGTAATTTGATGGTATATCATATATACAGAATAATTAACATGTTATATTTATTATTTAAATCAATTATACTCATTATTATATCCATCAAAATAACGAAATGTTGAATAAAAAACTACACCACGATGTGGAGAGGGTAAGCCATACGTACGCACGTATGGTGACTTTGTCATTCATAGGACGGATAGAATAATGAATATGGTTGTACCATATTTATAATAACATCAAAATATTTAGAATATACTGGAGTTATTATTTTGGTATTGAAACAACAAATAAATAGTAAGTGGAAGAAGAAAATAGCTTTGAAAGAGGTGATGAAATTATTACCTCTTCTTCGGGTGTTTCCTTTTGATTTGATCAAAAGGGCTCCTTATGTTGTCTTTTTGATAAATTTAAGGACTATAGGTTGAAATGAGGGTATTTTGGAGGATATTTGAGTAGGTTTTGGATGAGACAAATGTATTTGTAGTTGTTAAATTAATATAAGGGTAAGTACCCTTTTATAAGAGAGATGAGGGTCACTTTAGGAAAAGCTTGAAATATTATTTTGTTATAAAATCATTTTCAGATTATAATAGCTCAAAATGGATTAATGTCAAGGATAAGGTGGGTATGGGTCAATATATACTCAAAAAATAGGTTTTATACAAGTTTAGGTCACCATATTAACCTTACCCTTTAGATTTAATTCTTAGTTAAATAGTTTAAATTTCACCATTTATTCTTGTATTTTTACATTACATGGTTAATAATCTTACTATAAAATTCCAAGAGAACCTAAAGTGGTCGATTAATAAAATATATATAATTATATAATTATTTTATCCAATCATTATATTTTTAGTAATATTATATCATTTAATAATATAGTTTTTGTTTTAAAAACTCATTTATGTCAATCTTGACACTATTTAGTATTTGGTTTTTGTGAAAGTCAAAAAAATCTGGTTACTTCGAGAAAATACATTAAATCAACCCTACCAAGTCATATTAACCTATAAAATTAGTATAATTCATAAAAAGTCTCAATTTACATTTATTTTGATATTTATAATATCGATTATTTTAATCTTTCATTAATAAGATAATTACTGCATCATCATTGTGTCATTAATAAATTTAATTATTTAATGTCTAAAAATTAAAAATAAAATACCATGATGTAGGAAATATTTTTATCTTTATAATTAATATTTATAGTAAAATTTATCTTATGTATAACCCAATATTAAAAATGGTTTAGTTATTAAACGTTGAAGTTTACACTTTTAACTCTTCTTTAAATAAAATAATAATAATTTTTTTAATCTATTCCAATTGGATCAAAGAGGATCATAATTTATTCCTAAGGTTTATTTTGGTCTAAAATAACTTATCCAATAGAATTAGTACATGTTTTAGGATAATTATAATAACATTTTTACCTTTAATTTCCATATTTACTTTTAACCGTGGTGAATAAAATCCCAAATTTACTATTCACCAAGAATTATTTTCATTCTATTGAACCAAATTTTACTTACTTGTGTCAACTATGTCTCTTCGATTTTTTAAATTTAATACACAGAAGCGGTAAAATTAAAATTTATACAAATTTTTTAATGTGCCTAGAAGGTGGTTAAAAGATGTTAAAAAGTTCAATAAACATTTATACATATAATATTATTATAAAATGACTCCATTGAATTAAATTGAACTAATATAGGTATTATGTATCTATTTTGACTTTAAAATAAATTTAAATAACAATGATTATTATTTAAAATAAAGTCGGTTGTAAACAATAACACAATGTTTTTCACTATTCATCAAAAATTGAAAGTTTTCAAAAAAGAATACCAAATATTCACCCTAGTATAATTATGATATTTTAATTTTTAAAGATTCATATTTTACCAAATTAAAGACATGTTATTTTAATTAATTAATTTAAAATTAATTCTCATTGTGAAAACAAAAAAATGGGTTTTCAAGAGTTAAAAACAATCTAAAGATTAACATGTGTTTATATCCAATTTAAATGTGAAATTACATACAATGACCAACATTATATAAAATGATAAAAATATAATCTATATATACTCTAAAACAAATTAATAAGATAATATAACAATATAAATAAATTGGATGAAAAGGCAGTTTTCAATTAAAACACAGCATTTTCACTATTCATTAAAAAATGAAACTTCTCATAAAATTACCAAGCTTTCACCTTAATCTAATATTGGTATTATGAATTGAAAAATTAATTCAATTTAAAAAAATTGAATTTATAATATTGTCTAAAATTAATTTTATTATTGTTCCCAAAGGACATAAGAAGTAGTTCCTTTATCAAAATAACACTTATATTTTAATGAAACTTATACATTTCCCTATAAATATGGTTTATTTATGTGATAGAATTATAAATGAAATTTAAATTTTTTTGTTACTATTCATATTACTATATTTAATATTTATGTTATAAATATATCATTTGAGCAGTTAAAGTGTTGTTTCGTAGAAACTCAATCTTCCATATAATGTAAGCCAAGTCAGTGTTGCGTGCAGTATAAGTTATCGAATTACTTTAATGATATAACTTACTATGAAATCTTGGGGTGTTACAATATAATTATCTGTCAAGTAAAACTAAAAGTGAATGTCAAGAATATACCTATTATGTTATTTAGGCTTGGCACAGCTGAACACCTTTGGTATTACTGACATCTTTAGTTTAGATAAACAAACTTTTATAAATAAAGGTATGCCACAAAGATTTTGGGGTTAGTTCAACAAGAGAGTGTGAACTATTTTAAAGGAAAGATATATGTAAAGATACTTCATAAGATTCCTTTACATTATTAAGTAATATAATAGTTAAGTATATGTTTGTCAGAATATATGAGTAGCTTCAGATCGGCATGCCGAAGAATAAATTGACCAAACATTCATCGATCATGATAATATAGCATGGAGTAATTCCTAAATGCATGTTACATTATCTACATGATGATATTGATGTTCATAAGGAGGATTGATTAAGAGTCTTACATGTTAATATTTATCAATAAAATATAGTGTGGAGTAATTCCTAAATGAACACACTATATATCAGATTTATGGTGTAAGTAAGATCAATGTTGCAACTTGAAGAAACTTCCATTATATTTCAAGATGTGATTTTCAAATAAAAGCGTAAACACATAACCAATATGCCAACAAAAATGAAAAATGGATATCATACAAGTAATAGTTATGTCATGGGATATGTTTTAATGATGCAAATAATTTGTAATGGGAAAATAAACAAACATGAATCGAGCAAAACACATGGTGTATCTAAGTAAATACCATAAAATTTGCATAGGGTATTACATAAATACCAAATATAGAAAAATTGGAGTCAAGTGATAGACTACATTTCTATATATGGGTGAAAATATCTATTAGAGATGGTGGGAGTAAGATTGACTTGGATTTAGTCAATGATGGAGATGCACAAATGATTGGAATAGGATCAAGTTCCACAAGTGCATGTGGAAAAGGAATGTTCCAGAGACACATACTGCGTAGGAAGGATGAAACCATGGTGATTGTTTTATATTCACCACGGATGGTTATAAATTATTTATTATGAATAATAATTCCTTTAAGTAATCCATATATTGAAATTACATAATTTTTAAAAGACAAATTAAAAATTCAATAATGGATTAAATGTATCAAAATGAAAAGGGACTTATAAATTGAATACTGCAGTGGGTATTCAAGTGATTTGATACATGGATGGTACAAGTGTGGTACCAATAAGGCTAGATTGGTTATACCAAGTCATTATACCTAAATCCATTAGAATTTTACTTGTCATATCTAACTTCTAATATCATTAAATTGGCCATTGGATGTTGAAATCAACTTTCATGGAAGGTGTCTATACGATGAAACCAGAAAGGGATGATGAAACCATTGAATACCAATGAAGGTTGCAAGTTACTGAAATATATATCAAGATTAAAGTAAGAAACAATATCTTAGAGTATTCATTTTAAAATGAATCTTTGCCTTGTGTCTACCAAAGTTTAGTGGGAGCACCAAATTTTTCCATGAGAAATATGTATAACATATGGAAAATAGATTTTAGTCTTACAGTTAGATAATACTAGGTTAAAAGTAATTATCTAGTGATTGAATTAAAGTAGAAACATACGTTCTAGGGAACTGGATCTATCAAATTTGATCTAACAATTGCTTGGACCTAGTCTATCATACATAAAGTGACATTGTATTGAAAAATATAAGTTGGAACAATTCAAGTTAAGAATTTTTGCTAATGTCACATGGAATAATCTATACAGGTTGACATGTTCAGAACATGGGAATATATTAAAGTTGTTAATTGAGTTCCATATGCTTCAGCAATGGATCAATCACGTATTCCATAATATGTACAATAATTGATATATCAAGAATATACTTTATAGTAGGAATATATCAATTTTATCCAGGAGAACTACAAGTGATGCAGTCAGAACTATCTTCTTGTACTTTGGAGAGTACAAATGATATGTACCAAGTATATGGAGAAGAAGGTATACTAGTTTCTGTGGGACACAAACAAGTAATCCTTAGATCAATTTGATCTAGTATCGCAGTTATTCTAAGTCAATGAGTGAGTCAACCTCATAAAATCCAGTGGTAGCCATATATATAAATACCGAGTACATTATAGCTTTTAAGGAATCTAATAAGCAGTTATCAATCGAAACGATTTGTTCCAATGATTGGAATCTCACCAAGTAAGTAAATTATTTTCATAATTTAAATTATGATGTTCTTACTAGCCAAGTTGTTAAGTTATGATAGTGGAAAAAGTGATACACACAAGGATACATTATCTTGAGAAGTTTTACTTAAGTATATGAGGTTTCATTCAGTAGATATGACATGTGGAGAAAATGTGGCAGGCCCAACAGTTAAATCCATAACTCAGCAGAATCATGATCTTTACTATGTGAGTATCTAAAAATTTTGGTTATCAAGTTGGATCTAGTGCAAGTGGGAGTGTTGAAATAGTGGGTTCCCTAGAACTAACTATGTAGTACTTTTTATTACCATATCATGCATATATTTAGTTATAAATGATGTATTATTACCATTATAGTGTAGATATTTCCACATCCACTATATAATGGTAATGTCCATAGATAAATTGTCATGTTGAGAGGTTATAGAAGATCCCAGGCTATAATGATAACCTAGAGATATTATGAAATTAATCTTAAATATATGTTCTATTGTTTATATACACCATATTATTTGGAAACAGTAGATATTTAGCTATCAGGCGTTAAGGGCTCATAAGCATTGAGACTTCTTCTCATGAAGTTCTCACTTGTTTATCTCTAGTATAGTGATCATGAGGACATACCCACCAATAGGAACACCACATGTTTTGGGTGTCATTGGTTGTTCCTATCTACATAAATGTGTATTGGTCTCCTGACTTGAGATCATTACTAGCATGTACCATTTGATTTCATACTTTTATGCATGGAAAAACCATGGTATTGAAATCATGTTAAGGTATCTTGTGTTGGGTGTTTCATTGGTGGTATGACATTGGTAAAATGGTCAAGAAAGGATTTGTCGCTTCCAAGTTTAGGAAGTTGTATATATCATTTCTGGTTGATCAGGATGGTGCTACCTTCAAAAGTGTTTGGGAAAAGTAGTATAAAGGTAAATCCATCGAGATAGATCAACAAAAAATAATGAATGAAAAGGATGATGACACAAGTGTGCGTCCTGATTTATGATATATTTAATAACAATGATATTATAGTACACAGTCAGTGTTTGTAGGTTTGTTGTCGTTGATATGAAAATACTTATCTCTTTAGGGGCCATGATGAGTTTCTAGACTCCTCTCTTGGTCTATGAATTTTATTCACTACTATTGAGATAAGGGCCTAGAGGGTTACACACAATAGTGTATTCAAGAATCTTCCATATTCAGTTGAATGGGTATATGGATATAGTGGGCCCCACCATGGGGTCTGATTATTTTCCATGTTTTTGATCACTAAAATAATTAAATAAATTCATTATTATTCAATTTATGAATAATTCAGATTGAATTTATTTAATGTATTTACAAGTTAAGTAAATACAAGAAAAATATAAATCGAAATAATATTATTTTAACATTCAAGGTTCGTTTAATATTAAGTAGGATAGTGAGTCGAGTTTAATGGCATGGTTTTTATCACATAATATTATATATATACATATATATATTTATATTATAGGTATGTGATAAAATTATAAATAATATTGATGCATTTTAGTGTGAAAAATTATTTATTTAGTGGACGTTGAAATAAATGGGGGCTGGTGAACCCAACCGGGTATTTAGGAAAACCACTATAAATTGAGGTAACCCTCTCTCTCCATGTAACTATTCATTCATTTCATGGAAAAAAACTGATAGCCTATCTATCCTCCTGCTAACTAGAGAGATAAGCAGTTGATCCAAGAGCATAGATCAAGATCTTCCTCAAGCATTGAAGGGATCTCGATGCGGTGATCGCCGGGATGTTGAAGACATCATCGAATCGTCGTGCTAGCACCAAGAATTCAATGATAAACGTTCTAAAATATTTTAGAATCATGTGTAGAAAATCTAGAGGAATCATACTATGGATCCCTCAAGCGACGATCGCCATCAACTAGTCACATTCGACCGTGAATTTATATTTTAAATTGGTAAGTTTTCATTTTAATTTTTGTGCTCTTTATAAATTAAGTGAGGTCCTCAGACCTTACTGGGGCTCGGATCATTGGAAACGTCAAGTTTTGTCATCCTTTCAATGAAAAATTTTAAAATCCCTGGCCCACCAGCTTCCACTGTGGGCCCCAAAACCTTTCAATGAAGCAGTTCTACATATTTAAGTACAACTATCCTCACATCGTGTTTCTGTCTGTGATCAGATATCCACAAATGAGAAATCCCAAAAAACAAATAAATTATTTTGAGTGATTGGATGAGAAAATATTTCACACCCTACACCATTTCAAGGTTTTCCAAAACTAGATTTCACAAGCCTTCAACAAAATGGATCACCTCCAATATTTCCTTGAATGAGAAATGGTGTTGGTCTTTAGAAATCTGATGATACTCAGGAAGGAACCAAAAAAATTAGAACCAAAATTGGAAGTACCATACATCATACAGAATGTATACTCCAATGGAACATATTTTCTAATTTCAATGGATGTTCAACTTACCAAAATTCCCACCATTGTAAAGTTCCTAAAGAAATACTTTTTGTAATCATATAAAGTTCATCTTAGCTGCAAGATGTTAAACTTCATAGATCCACATGAATCAATGTTGTATGATGTTAAACCATTTAGAAGAATCATCTTCACTGTATGATGTTAAACTGCATGGTGATCATTGTGCCCTGACCAATGAATTGTTTCACATGATTCAGATCTGGGTGGGAGAAAGACAAAGTGAATATGTTCATATGTGAGAGCTTGGTCCACATTGTAAATATTTTCCTCTATAACTACGTGTGGATTGAATCCTTCAATAACAGAATACGTAGTGACATATGGATTCTATATACTAGTCGAGTTGACATAAAAAAATCCCCTCTCCCTATGCAATGACCAAGCCTAGTTTGGGATAATGATTTCCAAGAACTAAGTGTATCTTTATTCCTTCCCTTTCAGGATACATAGTGACACCCGAATTCTACATTATAGTTCGTCTGCCATCCAAAAAAATACCCACTGCATATGGGTCAGAACAGCACAGGGGGAATTCACAGAACTACGTATGAATTGATTCCTACCCATGCAAGATAAGTTTAGATGCTTTGACCCTAGTTATTGGTCCAGCCACCACATGATACAAATGCCTCTGTTGTTCCCTCCAATGCCTCTATATTACAAAATATTACTTTTTCTATTCCTTATTTTCACACTGATCATGGCTAACATGAGCTTGGTAATAGTAGTAAAAATTTCATCCACACAAATAGAAAGTAAAGGTAGATGATAGGCCTGTCACATCAAAATAATAATTTAAAATTCCCATCCATATGCAAGGGATAGACCGGTACAAGGAGTTAAACCAAGAACAATGTGTGTCTTGATTCATACCCTTGTAGGATATGTAGTGGTTCCCAGATTCCACATCCCAGTCTGGTCACCCTCCCAAAAAAATGACCCCCCCTACGTATGATTCATTTTAGTTTAGGGGGAATTCATAAAAATATGTCTGATTCTCATCCCCATGAGGAGATTTAGTGTCACCCTGATCTCTCAATCTGGGACCATATGCAACTGAAGACCAAAAAGTAAAATACCCACACTCTTTGTTATGTTATCCCAGTGTTGGTGAATACACCTATTTGGCCCCTTATTTCTCACATCAAGCGCATTTCATGTGGGATTAGGGGTTTTGTGGGGAGTTCCCCACATGGTCAAGGAATATCATCCTACAGTGTGGTTTCAATGGTCCTAGTCTAATGATCTTAAAAGCAATTATAGGGTTCTCCCCTACACATTTGGGAACCCAAAAGTCCTTACCGTAAGATGTTAAAATGAATGGTATCCCTAGAACTATGTGTGGAATAATTCCTATCCTTGTAGGATACATAGTGACACCTGAATCCTACATCCTGGCATAACCATCATTAAAAAAATGCAATAATACCCATCTCCCCTTGTAAGGACTAAGCCTAAGCAGGGAGACCAATTCCTAGAACAACGTGGGGCTTGATTACTAATATTACAGGATGTGTAGTAATGCTCTAATATTATATCTCAGGTCCTTGCCGCATGATATTGAAATACACAGTCTATCTAGTACTATGTATGTAATGATTCATATGATCACATGATATGTAGATATGCCTAGACATTCATCCTGGTTTAACCACCCTGATGTACCAAAAGGTATTTTCCCCCTTGTGTATGGTTTGTACCTACGCAAGAGGGATCTCTCTTTAAAATAACTACAATAGTCTTGATTCCTATTATCATAGGATACGTAGTGATACCCATATTATATGATCTAGAACCATCCAAAAAATGCATAAAAGTTTCCCAACCTTATGTCAAAATAGGGAACCCCTACATAGACTCCATTTGTGGGGCCATCTCATGAGAAATCTAATGTCCCCTTTTCACATCGGGTCATTAGTATCCTCACCGTATTACAATAAACTACATGATATCTACATCATTTCCACACTATGCTAAACTATATGGGCACTATCCTAATTGTATGATGTTAAACTATGTGATAAAGTCTCCTTGTTGTATGACATTAAACTACACAGCATCACTCCATGTATCAAATTACCATTTCCTTGATTATACAATACTTTGGTTGGGGATATAACCCTTTACTCCCCTTATCTCTCACACCAAGGAAAACTCACAAGGGATTAGGGACCTTTATAAGGGATTCCTCACAAAAATATAAAAAACGGTCCATAATGGTTGGCCCTAGTGGCATAACCTTCAAAGAAAAGTCGATGTCCCCCTGATAATAATTGGGAAACCAAGGTCCTAACCGCATGACGTGAAACTTTATGGTATTTCATGAACTACATATTGCTTGATGCCTATCCAAATATTATATATATTGATGTCAGCATAAAAAATTATGGGATCAGGCATCCCTAAACGGGAAATAAATATAGCTATGATAACCCCACCCTGCATAATGACCAAACCTATGCGGGGAGTTTAACTTCGGGACACCTGAATCTTAAAACCTGGGTCTAGCTCCCCCTATTGAATCACAATACCCCACCCTACGTATGAGTATGAAATATACAGGGAGGTTTCTAACTCTATGGGTAATCATGGCCTAGATGTTTCTAATATTTTCAGGCACATTCCTTCCATTCATCAAACTTCATGCCTTGAGTGATTTTGGATCTTCATGAACCTCCTAGGCCATAAAAAGTGGAAGGTTACTGTCCTGTGGGTTCATTTTATTTTACTATGCATACAATTCCATGGTGTCTCTACATAATTTTCCCACAAGAAAGACCTGTCAACCAAATGAAAATTCATCCTTAGGAGAGACTTTTTATGATTTTTTATGCTCAATGGATCCTAATCCCCATATAATTTCTTATGATCCAAGATCCCTCAGAGACATGGTTTACAAATTCCTTCATAGTCACATCCTGGACATGTTAAAACATCCCGACCAAGTTATCCTCTAGTTAATAAAGGATTTTATATCAATTTCCTAATCATATGACCGTAAAAATGCATGATGCATGACACATAAAGGTCAACCATGGGTACAAAAATATAAAATAGTATTTCTCCCATGACAGTATGTGTGAAATAAATACGCATGAGAAACTTTGGTATGAGCCCCATCTCATAGTGAGCTCATCTATAAGACAAAAATACCACATTCTTATGTATGAATCAGATCCGCATAAAGATAATATCAAGAGAAATATGTCTAACTTGATTACTATTATCATAAGATATTTTGTGACACATGAACCATATATCTTGGGTCGATCCATGAAATAAAAATTTCCCCCTCTTCCTTGTGCACGGATCAGACCTATATGGGGAACCTTCATAAATTTTAATGGGGAGAACATTGGTACCAACTTTCAAGAAATTATGATAATAAATACACTATTTTTTTTGTCTGGGTACCCTATTTTTCACAAACTATACTCTATGTATAGAAATCTAGGAATCCCCATAATCATCCATGGACGTCGGAGGTGGAAGGTTGGTTTCCTTTAGACACCTTTTTTTGACTACGCACATAATGACCCATCGTCTCTGTATACATTTCCCACAAAAAAGGCCTATTAAACAAAGGAAAATTAATTCTCAAGAGAGGGTTATCCAAAATTTGTATACCTCTATAATATTTATGTCCCACATATCTCCTTGGTTTTGGAAACCACATGGACTATGATTTACACATTTTCTCCAGGTTCATTCTAGAAGATGACTGAACATTTCTTATCAGACTACTGTAAAAAAATTGAAATTTTATCCCCTTGGTTAGAGAAAAATAACTTTAAACCATAACTCTCAAATTTACAACTTGAAAAACGTTATATTACACCATGATTTTTCCCTCCTTTACATAGGCCAAATACATATAGGAGTGGTCTTTCATTCATAATCCTCATTTATACAAATTCCCCCATAATTTTCCATCACTAATCCTTCGAAAAGAGACCCCTAGTGGTTTTGATACATACACATTTACATTAAATTAATTATCCATATGAAACAGAAGATTAGTGTCCTAAGAACACATTCTTTTGACTATGCATACAATGACCTGATGGCTCTGCATAAGTTTCCCACAGAAGAAACCAGTAAACCAAAGACAAAGTTTTTAACAAGAGAGTATTTTCCTAATTCCGTACACCCCATGGATTCTATGCCTTATATCATGTCTCATATCCAAGTCTTATATCAAGAAACTACAAAATCAGGGTTAAGAAAAATCCCCAATCCATTCCTGAAGAGTATCAGGAAATCCTTAATCAATAAACCCTAATTGGGTACCTCACCCCAATAATTAACAGTCTAATCTGTTCGACCTTAAACATTAGTCATGGTTCAATATATTCAACTTAAAAACATCAGTAATGATTGTTTGTTTTTCAATAAATTAAAATACCCTTCAAAAAGGATAAAAAACTCACCTAGATGAAAAATCAAAAAGGTAACTGTGGAAAAAAGTTGAGTACCATATCGCTAAACCTACAACTCATATGTTTTAAGAAAAATTTTGAGAATTCAAACAATCGAAAGAGACGTAGAGGTTTCTAGGTTAAAAACACACGAAGTGTGGCCAAATAAAAATTCAAGTTATACCTGCTAATACTCCATCAAAAAATCATGAAAAAATCATATTTATAATAGAAAAAATATATAAAGACTGTATGGTATTTCATGTGTCCTTAGAAATAGTTATGTTTCTCTCTCTAAGTCCCTTGGCTCAAAAAAAAGTACAGCATGTTTTGGTTATTTTAATTTGATTATCTAGTATCATGAGTCAATGGTGTATTAGGTTGAATGTTGTTATTCAAATTTAGTTAATCATAATCGATTGACATGGAAGGAAAGGGAAAGGTTAAGCACTGGAGTGAAAAATAATTTCATTCCATCAAAAGCATATAAAAAGGGAATCCGCAATTTGTAGCCTCTCTATATGAGTTGGGCATAGTAATTATAAAATATGTTTAGTAGATTCAAAGAATTATATTAATTCATGATTCGATTCATCAATGGATTATTGGAGCTCTAAAAAATCTATAGTCTTATCCTCTGCACTAGCTCGAAATGCCTCTGATTCCCTCATTGTATCAAGCATATCCTTTTATGCCTATTACACTAATTACTACCCCTCATTAACTACGACCATGACATGGGCCTGTTCCTACTTAAGTCACTTCTGTTTTTTACTCTAATGATCCACCTCCTGATCAACATGATCCTCTAAGGGCCTCTACTTTGTGAGTTCTCTCTATATCCTTGTGACTCCCCCAACTTCCATGGAAACATTATCCATAATGATTTTTCTTACTGTGGCAAGATGATCCATGGACTCTGTAGTAGAAATATGGGACTCGAGCATGCTATCTTTCTCTTTGGAAGAAACCACATACTTTTCTATGTCATGGATACCATGATAATTGAACCCCCCCCCCATACCCAAGGACTATAAACATATGGTGTTACTTGGGAAGCTTGGTCAGCACGTCTATAAGGGGGGTTTTCAAAATTATCCCCAAAATGTTCCCCCACACTTTTTAGTAAATATGACAGCGGCTGACCGAGCCCTCCTAGTCTGCTTCAGAATCACTCTCACAGGGTATTATGTTCTCAGGAATGAGTGTCACCAGAGAAGGTATCGATTCAATGGATTCATTGCAATTTGACCCATGGATCTCCACTTCTATGGTAGTATCAATAGTAGGTAGGGTTGAAGCTTCAACTATAGTCGCAGGTGATTGTGGTTGTGATCTTGAAATCAAGGGAAAATTAAAGAAGATGTTTGAACCCTAAGAAAAAAAGGAAATGGTTGAAGAGGTAGAAAATTGACCTTCACTTTCTAAAGTACCAATGTATCTGGCATTCAGTATGTCATCACCACCCAGCAAAGTAGGTGTTTCACCCTAAATCTGTAAAAGGACCTTAGGATCACCCAAAGATGCTCGTGGACCAGAAGAAAGCTCAACTAGACCATTATACCCCAAAAGTTTACTTATCAAGACAATTCCCATAGGAATGGATATCATGGAGAAAGGAAGGATGGCCAGCTCTAGATTTCTATGAGTTGAGACAACCCCCTCCTCTGTGTTTGTACCCCCGGAGGAGCATGATATGTATGCCCAACAGGGGAATCAACTCATGATAATAACCCTTCCTTGATGTCAAATTATATTTGGTTTGGATAAGGCACTCTCTCAAGACTCATGATCTTCGTCATGTTATCTATAAATTGAGGCTCCTCATTTAGCTCCAACACCACAGGTATAGTTTTCCCAGTCATGTATAATGGAGTGGGATCACCGCATGCAATTGAAGTTACTACCTACAAATATTATCTCCCCCATTGAAATGGGGGATGATTGATCTTGAATTAAATACCTCTGTTGGCTAGGTACATCATCAATATCCTCGGTTGGCTTGTATCCTCTAACATATTCAACTATAGATGTTGGTGGTACCTCTTGTATCCTCTGTCCCTTGGAAGGTATATGTACCACACATGCTCGAATATCTGACGCCTCGTTACTTATTGGACCTACATCAAAAAAAAATATGATTATTGGGAAACAAATGGAAACATTTGGTATTTTCACCAGGTAAAAGGATATGACAGTTACTTGTGATACTTTACTTTATACGTATTGACAGGTGTGAGGCCTGTTGACATTTTGTGGTTTACTATGGGGAATAAAATCCCTTGGGTGTAGTAGGAAAATACAGAGGTGGGAACACCCAGGTGGGGTTCTCAATGACTACTTCCATATGTTATATATTTATAGGTATCCCTCCGCAACAAACCCCACATCCGAAGCGACCCATTTCCTAGTTTTAGTACCTCTGGTGGTATAAAATGGAGAAAGTAACACCTCCTGGGCCTCCCTTGATTCCTATAAAAGTGACAAATAAAGTTTATAATCCATAAACTAAGGGAAAACAATTTTGGGGTCAGTAAATATAACCACCTCTCCTTCTGTATTATCCATTTCATATAGTATCACCATCCATTCCACCTGATAAGACTATTAAGGTATATCCTAAGAAGAATGAATGTAGGTTCCCATCTCATCTACATAAATGGCTACCTCATATAGATATTCCTAAATAGATACTCATGAATGAGATATGGATTCTCTAAAACTAGGAAGATAAAAAAGTTATTTTTTGAAGCATCTCCCAGATGTCCTTATTGGAAGTTCTCTCCCTCAGGTTATCCCAGACACTACAAGATTTTGGAAAGGAAGTCGTAATAGGAATATAAAGTGTTGTAGGATTCAGTTGAGGAATTGTGGTTGGTTTCGACATCTTTAATTACTTAATGGGTGCCTCCTCAGCCCTTGAACTCTCATGGTATGGCCACATATGAGACTCTAAACACAGAAAAGTAATTTATCCTATTCTAGTCACATTAGGAAAATCAGAAATATTTTCACCCCTAGAGGCATAATCATAATCATCATCATCATTCTCACTATCCATTGGTCTCAGCATGACAAGTACTCAATGATAGTATCTATAACGGTTTTTTTTATCATGAATCAAAGCTTAAAAATCATGAAGGTAACAATTCAACCATTCAGGGTCATTATCGAAGGAATTGTCATCCGACGCTGACACATAACTAAGACTGATAAGAGAGATATCCCTCTCTAGAATAAAATGCAAAAAGACACGGGGGGATTGATCATGAAAATATTGACCACCCCTTAGCAAATCCCACTACCTCTAAGCCATGGGAAAGGCATCATTAGAGGGTATGGGTGGTCATCCCTCATTAATAGCACAAATATATTGAGATATTGTTCCCCAAGCTTTCAAACCCTTCCCCAGAGGATCATAAATGAGATACTTTTGTGGAAATTTCCCTAGTCGAGAGGGCTCAACAGTTTTCTTTTGCTTCGCTTTCACTCATGACGCCTTAGGGGTCATGAAAATGGAAACCATATCTGCTAGATATCCATTTAGGTATGATCAAATCCAGGTATTTTCATAACCCTTTGTAATGGAAGCTATATAACTATTATGATATTGAAGATTAATCCTACATTATGTATCTTATTAGGTAAACATTAGATGCAACTATAAAGCTATCATAAAATGAATCTCCTAATGTGGACTAATTAGGGAGGAGGGTACAACATCTAAACACTACTGAATTGATGGAAAATATACAGAGCACGAATCCCTAAAAAATAAGCTCCGAGTATATTCATGAAACCAAGATAACCTCTCTCAAATAAAAGAGGTATCATTAGTTAATAAAGTACTCTAATTCATCATTCACTAAAGTATCAAAAGGGGAAGCTTATGGACTATATGAAAAGTATTCATGACCATTTATTATAGATTTAAATTATCATTCATTCAATTCATTCATCTCTTCATTCTTTTTCTTATAGCCCATCCCATCGGCATAACCCCGCTAGTACTCTAGAGATATGGCTGGAGTACAACTTATAGAATTAGTAGAGGATTTAGGAATCTGTACTCACCAATATGGGCTTCTATCCAACCCCAGAGGATTTGGAGAGGCCCTACCAGCTGGTGAGGTAGCTTCCCCTCACTTATTTATCTCAACAAATTACTAATTTTCTCCAATACCGGAATCAAAAATTTGACACATTTTCCAGCAGTAAGTTGATATTCCATGATAAAGGTTGTGAATATTAATCCACCATAGTCATGCAACGGTTAAATACAGCCACATAGAAACATGTATAAGAAGGATACCAGTCGAAACAACCAGTATACATCGGGAACAAGTTCCCATCCCCATTCATGGAACTCACCCTCATCTAAGACAGGCCATTAGGAACCTTGTCTCATTTTAGTGGATTTGGTTAGAAAGGACATGGGCCTGAGCGCACAAGCCTCTGGATCAATTAACTTTTAAAAGGAATTAATCCAGTCAGAAAAAGGGATTTCTTACTTTAGGAAATGGTTGGTATTTTTTTTAATTATTCTTTCCTTTGTCAATAAGTAGCTTAGCTAGAGGAGGATTCCTCTCCTCACCATACCAAGTAGAGGAGGGAGGTACGAATTCGTCGTACATATCCCTAGTGACGGGAAATCCTTAAATAAACTGAACATCCCAGAGGAAAATACTGACCTCCCCATGGACTAGATGAAAGGTGTTGGTATCTAGGATCCATCTTCTCAAAATCTTCCAAATAAGGGTGTTGGTTTGATGATTGTAGGTTTGGGATACCTAGATAGCCTGATACAGACCAGTGGTCTAAAATTTATCCTGGAATTCCTTACATGTTTGAAGAACCAAGAAAGGTCACCCCCATTCCAATACAAATTAACCACTATAATGAAGGTCCTATTTTAATAACCAACCATGCTACTCATTTTCCATGACCCTCCACACAATGCTATGGTATAAGTGGTCCTTTTCATCCAAACCTTGTCAAGCATCCTCCGGTGATCGAGGGGTATAGTTCAATAAGGACCCAACAATGGTATCATTATATATGAATCATCCTTTTGATGAAATTAGGGATTTTGAATAATGGTATTGATTATCCAAGCCACAGGTTGTCTAGCTAGGTGAGGTTCTATAATTTCCTCATCCGATAGAAAACAAAATCCATAAATGGGAAACCCATATAATTTTGTATGGTCTATTTTACCTGCAATGAGGAGTTTAGATAAATATTGATTCAATTGGATGATGGGGACCTTGTTTTCTAAAGCATATATCATGTCCCTCCACCTTTTATTCGCTGCCAAAAGTGCAGGGGTAGCAGCGTCAACATCAACCTCAACAGTGACCTGTGAAGGATCCACTTCGATATGCAAAAGAAAAGGAAAACAAGTTAGTCCAAACAAAAATTTGGATATGGACTAAAATTAGTTTTCATAATGATGTCCTGTGAATGGTTCGCGGAAGGTATCATCTGTGAACCGACAGTTTTCAGAAGCATGCGAGGGACTGGCCTGCAAAGCATTGGACATCAAATCGATGTTTTATGAAATAGAAAACAATGTATAAATCCATGCTACATGGAATCTTGGACTCACCATTCACAGATGAAGACATTTAGTTTTCAGAATGAACATAAAAGTTCTTGGGAAAAGTGTGTATGCAAAGGAGATGGTTTGTGAAGCCTAGGAGGCCAAGAGAATCGTGAGAGTGAAAAAGTCACCAGAAAAAATAGTAAAATACAAATGAGTTGGGACCCCCATATATATGTGTGGTCACTTCCTATGGGTATACACTTATACCTCAAACAAAATTATGTTAGGACCTCTTTCTATATCATAATATCCTTCTATTCATCCCGATCAGACTCCATTTTTATGGGGGGAATTTGTTGGGTCTTGAAAATTTGGGGAAGGGGATGTTAAATACTCCCATAAATTTAGAAAAGAAAAAAATGGTCTAAGTGAAGACCTGAAGAGTAAGTTTTTAATGGATAAAAACCCAAAAAAATGTAATAGTGAAGACCTAGGAGGGAAAATATACTTGTAGACCACAAATCTGCATGGCGGTTCGCGCCATGACCCATCCATGAACAAAGGGTTCATGGAAGGAAGATGGCGGCACTTGTCCCCCATGAATGATGTCATTCATAGAATGGAGGTAGAGAAATTCATACTGAGTACCATTTCCAATGGAATTGAATGGTTTGCAAGATAGGCAATGTGAATGGAGTCCTAAAAATGATGTCTTTCATGGGACTAAGGTGCTGATTTGCGCCTCCACAAACAGAAACCCCTACGAACCTCTATTAAATGAGTTATCAGTGGGTTGCGTGATTCTTCCTTGGTATTTTGTAAAAGCTTTCATGCAACCCACCAATCCTGATCCTCCACCCCATATAAAAAGATCCCAAGTGAAGCCAAAAGAAAATGAGTTAGAGATAGAATTTTGATGTGTGGATGAAAGGAATTTTAGAGGCGATTAACCGACGAAGGCACGAAAGAAGAAGAGTATGTCAAATAGGAACTTTTCTAATGATTCCTTGTAGGTATATCCCACTGCATACCATGAAAGAAAAAAAATAATAATAATTGGTTGACCACGAACCCATATTCATTTGGAGATGAATTTCCTGTGAAGCAGAGGACTAATTTTTCTTCTTCAAATAAGTGCCCCGCGTTGCAAAAAAACTACATGGGAGGAACCATGCACCATATAGAAAATCACTACGAAGATGGAACTAAGACCCACGTACCACTATGGTATACGTCCATATATTTTCCCCACATACCACCATGGTACACAGCCAGAACTCAGCCCTGTATACCATGATGGTACGTGACCAGGACTCATCCCCGCGTAGCCAAGCGCTATGTGGGTGGAACCAGATTCTGCGTAGAAACATTCTACACGGACCAAGTCTAGGCCCTCATACAAAAACGGTACGAGAATTTACCCCTCAATTACATAGTAATATGATATGTGGGATAAACCATATCTTATGTGAGAAAATGGTATGTGGAATGGGGAATTCTTAGGTGTTCCGCCCTCCAGCTTGATCATTTCCCTCCAATTCTATCGCATCACTGATATCCCCTCCCCTAACCAGTCCAATGGCATTAGGACAAAGCCTTTTCCAACACCATAGTACATGTAAGAGAAAACCACTAGGTGCACTATTTCTCCCTTATACTTTTATATACCCATGGTAAGTGGAGTCACGTGGGTGATCCTCATAATGGAGCAGACCCCCAGAATGTTCCTAAGTTTACATTCTCATGGTAACTCGGGTTCCAACCTTACGATACCAATTTGAACCTCCATATTCTAGGGATTTAGGGTAATAACTAGCCTTTCATATCAATGAGTAATAGTTATAAATAAGCCAAATCACACTTAATTTTCCCTTCCTTGAGAAGTAACATTCCCCTTTCCTAGAACTAATATTTGGACCTCCCTCTTGGAGTAATACTCCTTGGATAGTAGGAGGTGTTTCTCTCACCCCAGCCTCTTCCACCACTATCCTCCTCATTTTCCATTAGAAGTGAAGAGAACATGTGTGGCATATTAAATCATTGTTGGCGCCAAAATATTGCACAACAGGGATGGAGGAAAAAGAAGGCTGGCACGCTGCCTCGCGAAGCACCAACGCGAAGCACCGCCGCGAAGCACCACTGGTAGCGCGGTCTCGTGAAGCTCTAGAGGCAGTAACTCTCCGCGAACGCATTTGACGTTCGCGAGCCCGCCGCAAAGCTCCAGAGGCGGTAACTCTTCGCGGAAGTTGTTGACGTTCGCGAGCGCGCCGCGAAGCACCAGAGGCGGCGCGCGAGTTCTGCATCGCGGCTCCCCTTCCCTATAAATACTGGACTCCCCCTGAGTCCCGAAGGGGGAAAATCCGACCTTTCGGCTTCTCCTCTCCCGAATCGCGAAGCCCTCTTTGCCCCGAGAATCATGAGCTCCACGAGGTACTTCTACTTCATGAGACGCCTCTGCTTTGTCTCGTTTTGAGCCCCTCTTCCGAGAGGGATGCCCTCCACGAAGCTCAAGAGAATTCGCGAAGGAAGGGGATTCCCAAGGGAACCCGGGCAGCCGCGGAGAACTTATGCTTCGCGAAACACCCAACCCATACTAGTGATCCCTATGCTAAGGCAGGATCGCTACACATCGCGAAGCACACTGCTTCGCAGGACCCTACTTCGCGAGGCACCCCTTCTTCGCAAGGCAGTGCTCCGCGAACACTGTTCCACTTCGCGAAGAACCTTCCACTCACACTTATGCCCCATGCTAAGGCCAAGGCACTCCACTTCACAAAGCACACTCCTTTGCTTAGAAATTCCTCTTCCCGTGCGACCCTCCAGGTTTGCATGATGTGATTTCAAAGTCCCATGGACAATATCACTCGTAGCGTTTCTTTGCCTAATGACTCTTCGCATAGGCACGCTAACGGCTATTGCTTCTTCGCATAGCCATGCTAACGTGGACCCCTTGATGGTTCGTTCCACAACCCCCCTTGACCATGGCCTTACTGGTGCCTTCCCTTCCCCAAGGACCAGAGGGTACCGATTATGTAAGTCCTAGGGGTGCGGAGTGAACCCACCTCATCCGAGCTGCAGGACGTTAAACTGCCAAGCACCACGTCCTCAACACATGACGTTAAACTGTAACCCGACCTCGTGCCTCTCACAAAGGGTCCCCCCAGCTCGAACATTCTTTACACCACTCGTCTCCACAGGAATGGAATCACCCATCCACAAGGGATGATATCCTCCTTATTGTAGTGGCGTATGTTCATAGGAGAAGGGAGACCCTAGTTCCCCAACGGATGGCAGCACCTCTGCATCTCCGTACTTCCCCACTACCAAGGTCAGTGGAGGGCGTGATAGGGAACGAGGCACCCCCCATCATTGGACCAAGGTCCATTTTTACTGCGCTTTGTCGCACCATGGCCCTCCATCCTGGAGTAAGTCCCAGCACCATGGGCTGCCTAACACGTAATCCCCTCTTCGCTTCTCACAGACGCATCCTTCGCGATGTGATCGTCAGGTCCTTGCAACCTCTTGTTTCTCACACCGAGCATGACTCACGTGGGTTTAGAGTGAGCATCGACCCTGACCCCCACCCATAGCGAACTACGAGGACTTTGATCCATGTCAAGGCATGGTACGTAGGAAGCCTCCATGAGGTTCAAGCCACATTGCTCGGTCGTTCATTCACGTCGAGTTTCGCCCTCGTCCAGCATGACGTTAAACTGTATGCCCCCTTGTCCCGCGTGACATTAAACTGCACACCCATTCCCACCTGAACTATGAGGTCTTTGATCCATGTCGAGGCATGGTACGTAGGAAGCCTTCCAAAGGTTCAAGCCCACCACTCATAGGACCAAGGTACACCTTTACGTCGGTTCGCCGACAAAGCCCCATATGAACTACGAGGTCTTTGATCCATGTCAAGGCATGGTACGTAGGAAGCCTTCCTGAGGTTCAAGCTCACCCATCATCATTCACGTCGAGTTCTACCTACGTCCATCACGACGTTAAACTGCAATTCCAGTCCGACGGTAATCCGTTGTGACTAACCCGAACTACGAGGTATTTGATCCATGTCAAGGCATGGTACGTAGGAAGCCTCTACGAGGTTCAAACCCACCATCTGGTCGTTCCGACCTCATTGACGTCAGTTCACCCCCGTCCCGCATGATGTTAAACTATATTCCCCAATCCGAACTATGAGGACTTTGATCTGTGTCAAGGCATGGTACATAGGAAGCCTCCCTGAGGTTCAATCCCAACAATCATTGGCCCAGACCGTCTCCTCGTCGGTGTGCCAAGTCCCCATTTTCAATCTGAACTACGAGGACTTTGATCCATGTCAAGGCATGGTATGTAGGAATCCTCCCAGAGGTTCAAGACCATCTCCCATTGGACCAAGGTCCCTCATTTACGTCGGTTCACCGACACCCACCGCCCGTCGTTTATTCACGTCAGGGTTCACTGTCGTCCCGCATGACGTTAAACTGTATTTCATCAATTCTTTGAACTATGAGGACTTTGATCCATGTCAAGGCATGGTACGTAGGAAACCTTCCCAAGGTTCAAGCCCACCACTAGTGGACCCATGGGTCTACTTTCACATCGGTTCACCAATGAAACCCCCCGAACTACGAGGACTTTGATTCGTGTCAAGGCATGGTACGTAGGAATCCTCCCAGAGGTTCAAGCCCATCTCTCATCGGACCAAGTTCCACCTTCATGTCGGTACGCTGACGATACCCATCGGGCCAAGGTCCAACTTCACGTCGGTTTACCGGAACCATTCCGAACTACGCGGACATTGATTCCCTGCCACGGGGATACGTAGGAAGCCTCTTCAAGGCTCAAGCCCAATTTCACCGTCGCCCCTGCGATGGTCCCATTTCACTCCTCCACTCCATTCATCCACCTATCACCCACCCCGATTCTTGCCCGGATCATCGTATCTCGGTGAGACCATGTCGGTACACTCCTCTTCACAGCTTCACATGGGCTGGCCTCGGTATCGGCATCCCTTCAAGGGAAATCCCTCAATCCGATCTACCCTAGCTAATTCTCCGGTTGGGTTGATCCATCTCCGCTAGACGTTAAACTCGCGGCGTACCCTGTGTTAAACACGGGAAGCTGAGGAAAACCTCAGATATGTGTCTATGACATATAATTCCCCGCGCTCGATGTGGGATGCCTCGGGCTTCCATGCCCTCGAGAAGCCCTGTGACTAGGGATA
Organism: Viscum album; assembly: GCA_963277665.1. Lineage (NCBI taxonomy): Eukaryota > Viridiplantae > Streptophyta > Magnoliopsida > Santalales > Viscaceae > Viscum > Viscum album. The sequence continues at coordinate 877,455,799 of OY728129.1, read as the reverse complement.
ATAGACAGACATGCCAGGCACCCCAACATCCAGACACGCTACTGATGTCTCAATGTGACTAATACCCCGACTGAAGGTTTCTGCCCTGACCGGACCCTTTGAAATGTCCTGACAGAAGCAGTGTAATTAACCGACGTCCATGGAAACATGGCACTGGGAAGAGTTTCACGAACTACGTATGAAATCTATGAGGGAGACCCGGACTAGGTGACGAGTTCTGAGGAGGAATCCACAGAAGGAAGAACCGACATCCCATTATCCCTTTTCGATCAAGGAGCAGACGTCCCTGAATAAGGAGCGAATGTCGCCCGCCTTTGGAAAGCGGGAATGCGGGGCAACAAGCGCCGCGCGTCCTCCTCCTCCGCGGACGGATGTGCACGCGCGCCCCAGCGAAAGCGTCGGAAACAGAAATGGTGAACCCGATGTGAAATTCTTCTCCTCAATATGGAGATTAGTAGCGTTCGAGACACCAGTGGATTGATGTGTCACCGGATCCAGATATCCGGCGCCTGGTCCCGCCAAGAAAATAGCGGGCCTGTCGTGAAACTCACCGGAAGTTGGGGTAGTAGAACGTGGGGCACCCCGTTCTGCAGCGTGTTGGCGTGGATCCTTCTTACAGACATGAAGAATGGAAGGACGCTGGGGCACTGGTTGTCAATCCTTTTCCCTCTCAGTGCTGATGAGTTGATCCCTTCGTTTCTCAGGAACCAGGTTGTTGTTACAGAGACGCGACAAGCGCCTGCTAGCCTACGCAGGGGCAGGGGCAACATCGCCACAGCCACCCCACATAGCGCCGCTACCCGCCACGACGGCTGCCACATCGCGGAATACGGGGTGCCCACGTCCCCTTTCCCCATCAGAGGTCATCCATCGAAGGGTGATCAACAACCTCATGTGCAGGTACGAGGAGGAAGGGGTCATCCCAACTAGGGATATGGCCCGCCTGGACCTGGAGGCATCCAGGCCCCGCCGTCAACGCCGCCCTAACAGGCTGCGCAGGGAGCCCCTACTCCCCACCCCAACATTCAACCATTTCGGGAGCCTATCCCCGGAACGCCTTGACGACTCCTCGCCTTACGCCGAATAGGCGGGCGCCGTCCGGCTCAGCCCGCTCAGGGTCCCGACCCAAGGGCTCCAGGCAAGAGCTCCCGTCCGGCTGCGTCAGCGCCGCCGTCCGGCTCCGCAGGAAGAGCAGGCAGGCCATGCCCCTACACCACCTGCACCAGCTCGCCTGACCCGACGTCAGCATCGGGCCCGGGATAAGGACGCTCGCCCAGGAGCGTCAACGTCGATAGCTACAGTGGCCCGAGCCACCGCCGACGTGCATCATGAATCCCCTGCATACACTGAGTAGGGGCACTCCTTCACCCAACCAGGATCGAGACCCCAGCCGCCCCACAGGCAGGCTGGGTTGGCTCTCCAGGTTGCAGGCCCAAGTGGTGATCGCCGCGAACTAACCCTCGGTGATGTCACCCCGTACGAAGGTCCTCCTCGTACCACTACTCCACAGAGCGTGGGCCTTCCCCACTCTGAAGTTCGTCATGGAGGCATGCCTCATGCTACCCCCATCCCGAAGGAAGACCTGCCCCGCGGCAGTGACACTCGGCGTGGAAATCTTTCCCGCGCCCACTATACAGGGTATGGAGTCCATCCTCCTGCCCCCGACCGCCGATCTGAAGGCACCGTCCATCCAGTACTTCTCCAACATGGGGGCCCTCCCTACGTCCTCTCTGCAACCGGTGAAGGTCCTCCTCGCCCCAGCAACTCGAGGAGTGAAGGTCAGCCTTGCTCCGCCCGCATCGACCATGGAGGTCCTCCCCATGCTCCTGCCGATTCCAACAGAAGCTCCGCCTACATGGGTGTTGTTCGTGGAGGTCCTCCCCACGTACCCTTCGATATTTTCCCTGGTGCCCCTCGCACCTCGACTATCTCGAGTGGGGGCCCTCTCCGCCATGGCGCCAGCGCCACCCCGAGACTGCCTGATAGGGATCAACCCTGTCCCGAAGAGCCACCCCGGGGCAGGAGAGCAGGCTGTCGCCGCCACAAGAAGAGTCCTGGGAAAGCCCAGGTGGAGATCAAACCTGCCCGCTTCTCCGACTCTGAAGCGGAGTGCGACTCAGCGATGGAACCTTCTCCCCGCTCCTCCGTATTAAGGACCGGGGCAGGAACCAGACGCGTTAGCCTCATTCTCCCGGAATATGAGGTCCACCAGATTCCCGTCTCTCTCCGCAGGTACATCCAAGAGGAAGAAATCTTGGGAATTCCGTAGGTCTCGACCGCGCAATCATCGCCATCGTCACCAGAAGCGCCCTCTACGTCTACTAGAGATCATGGAGAGCTGTTTTGGGGGCCAGCGGCGGTAGAACGATGACATGAATGGTCACCGGTAGCTGCAACTCCTGTTCCGGAAGCTGTGGCTATCAGCCCATCGTACCGTGACATCGTGGCCAGGTCACCTCACTCTTCGGAGGATGTCCCGAAATTCGGCGGCCAGTCAGCTCGTTCTCCGTATTCCCCGCCGCCGAGTTTGTTATCCCAGAGGTCCGCCTCGGTACCGCTACCGGTCCCTCAGCCGCCCCTGGTTGATGAGTGGGGTAATACAGGGCCAGACCCTGAGTCCGAACCCAGGAGCTTCTGGAGTATTCTTGCAGCAGATTACTTCCCGGAGAAGTTCTGGATGACGGTAGTGCTGAACTTTCACGTACCAGAGTCCCTTACCCCTGAAGAAGTGGGGTGTTTCTGTCGAACCCTATGGGCGACACACTTCCGCCTCCGTTACGAGCGGGTGGAATACCCCAGGAGTCTAGAGCACTTCGAAGAAATCGGCGAGCAGTGCCGCCTGATCTATTCGGCCGCACTCCTTCTGGCCCAGCACCCCGAGTCGCCAGGCCGTCAGAGCGCCCTTCAATGGAAATGTGTTCAAAGTTTTAAAGTACTCTGCAGGATTGTCAGGGAAGCCACCCCCCATGTGCAAGTCCGTGGTTGGGGACACTATGCCACTCTCCTCTTCGACCTTATCCGACGGCAGCCCGATTCACTATGCGATATCGAGGACATGCCCTCGAGAGGGGTCGCAGTATACATGGCTGACGTCGTGGACAAGGAAGACGAGCTTGAATTCCTTGATGGAGACTCCCCCCCCCCCCCCCGAGGGCGTACATCCACTGCTGGACCCATCAGGGAGGGTTACCCGTCAGCAGAGGAACCTGCTAGGCCTCCCCGTACCCACCGAGTCACTGGTACTCAGTCGAAACGCCGGCAAGGGTAAAGAGCACGTCAGAACTGTCAAACACTCTGACCCGTCTGCCACTGTGCAGAAAACGGACGAAGATCCCGAGAAGACCACGTTACACCAGCTTCTTGCAGAGCAGAAGAGGCTGGTTGACGAACTCTTGGCTGAGTGCGCCGTAGAGCGGCGACCCGACTATGGTAATCCCAGGCCGGGGCAGCAGGGGCAGGAACAATTTCCCCCCGGTGAGATGCCTCCGGGCAACCCTGATCATGCTACTGCCGCAGACAGGGCAGAAGCCGGAACGTACAGCAAGAGGGCGCGATACGTCTCGCCAAACCCTCCCCAGCGATGGGGCAATCTGAAGAATCCAGTCTGGGTTCCCCCAGTCGCCCCGCAGGTCGTTCCGCCAGTTGATCCACGAGCAGCCGAAGTAGTCTACCGTGTTGAATAACCTGGAAATGCACTTGTTGTTAGGGATCCCCATCAAGATAGGGACCCTCACCCGGATGATCTTATTGCGGCACTCACAGCCCGCCTCGAAGCATTGGAAACGCGGCAGGTGGCGGTCCCACCGGATGGCAAGCCGTATCCCGCGTGGGTAGATGATATGCCCGCACCTCTGAGTTTTGGGAACCCCACTTTCTCGCCCTTCAATGGGACAGGGGACCCGCCGCAGCACTTGGCTCATTTTTCTTCCAGGTGTGGCCCCATGCTGGGGACCCCGGCTCAGCAATAAGCCGCCAAGCTCCGATGTTTTGTACAGACAATGGAAGGTCCGGCATTCGTCTGGTACAGCCAGCTCCCTATTGGATCGGTGACTGGTTGGGAGGACCTTCGGTGGCAGTTCATGTACCAGTTCAGCTCCACCACACGGAAGACCAGCATTGCGGACCTCTTCAAGTGCAAGCAGAGGCCTGATGAGCGAGTCGCAAATTTCATCGCCCAGTGGAAGGGACTTACGTATTCCCTCGATATGCCACTGACTCAGGAACAATTACTGACGATGTGTGTGGGGAACATCAAAACGGAGCTGGTACACTCCCTGATTACCCAGAACTACCCTGGAGGGTTCAGAGATTTCTCAAATAAGGCTCAGCGCCTTGAGGAAGCCCTGCAACAGGCTAGTCAGGAACATTTGTTGCCCCCTATGATCCCAGCCAGGAGGACCGCCAGGGCTGAACCTGCCGCGGTGGCCCAAATAGAAGCCCCGAGGCAGCTGGAGTTACTATCGGCGGCACCATCCTCGCAACCCCGCAGAGGTCCTCCACCTCAAGCACAGGCTCCTGCCCAGCAGCGACCGCCTCAGAACCGACAGGTTCCCCCGTGCAATGCGCCACCGCCACCTAGGCGAGACAATCAGGCGCCGCCTCCTCGGCAGGCCCCTCCGGACCCTCATCAGGGCCAGGCCCCCAGGGCCCCCTATCCGTAAAAAAGGCACCAGAGTCATTTGTTCAACAAAAATCAGGTCCCTGGATACTTCTGAAGCGCTCTAGAGCAAGGGATTGTGCGCCTGCCCGAGTGCAGAAGGCCGGCAGAGGCGAATCTCACCGATCACCCCAACTACTGCCCTTATCATCGAATTCTGGGGCACACCCTCAAGCAATGCTATGTGTTTAAATACTGGCTTCAAGACCAGTTCAACAACAACATAGTCAAGTTGGGCCCGACACCAGCACAAGTGGCGGGTGTCTTTGCAGGATCAGAGATCGGCAGCGACAGCGAAGGCGAGTGGCAGCAGGTCCCCAACCACGGATCCCGGAAATACGATGACTGGATGGCTCGAAAAACCATCATCTGTGCCCATGGTATCATCCGGGCATGCCTGAAGCAGCCAGAACCTTCAGAAGAAGTATCTGGTGCCTCCGCATCGTCTTCATAGTCGACCTCTTCCCAAAAGGGCAAGCAGCGGTGACGCAAGAAGAAGCAACACGCACCGCTGGTGCCGTCGTCATCCCGCACTCTCGACGAATTTATGCTCCCTGAAATGGAGATTCCTCCCAGAATCTTCCCAGCGGTGGATGACTCCTCGAGCGACAGCCAGGGGTACGCTTCGGTTAACACCGTGGAGCTGGTAAAGCCCTATATGACCCCCGATGAGGGGGAATGCCAGGCGAACCTCCCCAACGTTTCCAGCCGACGTCAACGTCAGCGGAATCGCAACCACACCGGTCATCGAGGTACGTCAGTGGGCACTTTCAGTCAATCCGTGCATGCTACTGAGACCAGGTAGTTGGCTCAGCACAGAGCTCAGCACGCGCAACCCCATCTAACGCCCTCGGCTCTACCTCCACCGCCGTTCGTGCTACTAGATCAGGGAGAGCTGCCTCGTTCGTATCACAGTCAGTCTTGCCCGGCTACAGGCCAGCCTCCGTTGTCCAATCCTAGTCTGGCGACTACTATCCAGGCTTCAACTAGTAGGCAGCAGGATGTACCCAGTACTAGCCGATCACCGGTTCAACCGGAAGGACCCTCTATGCCTCCAAATGCCGAACGACCTCCTATAAGCAGAGGTTCGCGTTTGGCACGAAAGTATCATGTCCTGAAGCACCTGGCCGGAATTCCGGAAAGGCTTTCCATCCTTGAGGCCCTTCACCTATCATCCGAAATGCGTGAGGCACTTGCTGAGGCCCTAAGGAGCCCCCTCCAGTTTGAGATGGAGGTAGCAGCTGCAGAAGCCTTCCATGTCGAGACGATTGAAAATGCCGAATGTCAGGCGGTTATCTCGTTCTCCGATGAAGAGGAGGACCCTCCTATACAGGGTCACATTCGCCTGTTGTACATCACTGGCCACTTCAATGGTGTGGAAGTCCGCCGCTTCCTCGTTGACACGGGTTCCGGAATCAATCTAATTCCGACTCGGACGTTGTGAAAGTTGGGTCTGTCTGAAGGTGATTTAACTCCCTCTGGCCTCAGAATCCAGGGGTACGACAGGACCGAGCAAACCCCAGTCAGCAAGATCTGCCTGAAGACTCAGTTCAGTGGCTTAATTGCCAGCACCAAGTTCATGGTCGTCTCTCAGGACACCGCCTACAACGCATTGATGGGTAGGCCATGGCTCCATCTGCATGCAGCGGTCCCTTCATCGTATCACCAGTGCCTCAAATACTCACTCAACGGTCGAGTAGGCGTGCTCCAAGGAGATGCGTCCCCTTTCGCTTCTTGTGAGGCCCGCTATCTGGATGCGGGTTATTACAAAATAAAGGATAAACAGATCCTAATAAGTGAGGATGAACCTGCCCCGGTCACAAGTGATCCCTGGGCAAGCATGGATGACGACTACATCCTCCCGATCCACCGGTTGGAGGTCACGACCCCCGACATGGGGCAGTGTTTTTTTGTTTCGGGTACGCAAGGAAGGTATGTTCCCGTGTCCAAGTGATGGCGGAAAATCACCTCGTACTCCTACATCAACCAGGCTCAGGTCATCCCGGAACCTCCTACCCCTGTACGGTACTGGGACTTCAAGCTTATGACAATGGAGGTGCGCCATACGTGTCTCTTTCGCCGGGTTGGAATTAACTGACTCAGGCCGACACGTCACCACTGCTTTGATATCATCAAACGGGGCCCCTTAGGCCGAAGGCCAGATGGGATAGGGTTGACTGCCTTCATTGCTATGGTCTCAATGGAAAGTGACTCTCCTGATATGATGACCGCTGCTGCCCGAGCCGGTACCAGCTTCCCCTCGGATCTTGATAGCCCAGAAGTATCTCCCGTCACGGGAAGTCCCCCCACGGGTGGGGAGGAAGACCTGGAGGATGCTCCCCCCGCCTTTGAAGAAGGAATCTTTACCACGGTTGATGAACTGGTACAGGTGAACCTTGGTAGCGAGGCAGATCCGAGACCCACATTGATCAGTGTAGCCATGTCCCTCGAGGAGTGGCAGCAGTACGTAGACTTCCTCAAAAAACACCGTGATGTGTTTGCCTGGAGTTACAATGAGATTCCAGGACTAGATCCCCAGGTAGCCATTCACCGTCTGGGCCTTCCGGCAAAACACCGTGGGTTTAAGCATCCTCCCAGGAAAATGCACCCTTCTCATGGTGTTATGGTTGAGGCCGAAGTTGACAAGCTTATCAAATCCAACTTCATTAAGGAAGTCCAGTACCCCAAGTGGCTTTCCAACATTGTGCCAGTCAGGAAGAAGAATAGTCAGATTAGAGTCTGCATCGACTTCCACGATCTTAATCGCCACTGCCCAAAGGATGACTTCCCACTCCCGGTGACGGAGCTATTGATTGACGCCACGGCCGGGTTCCAAGCCATCTCTTTCATGGATGGATACTCCGGGTACAACCAGATCTGGATGGCCCCCGAAGATGAGGAGTCCACTGCCTTCAGGGCTCCCCAAGGTACCTTTTGCTACTAGGTTATGCCGTTAGGTTTGAAGAATGCAGGTGCTACTTATCAGAGGGCCATGCACCGCATATTCAAACCGATCCTCGGGACATTGGTGGAATGCTACGTGGATGACCTCATAGTCAAATCATGTCAATGCCAGGACTATCTCAAAGTCCTCGAGAAAGTGTTCGGTTTCCTCCGTTCCCGTCACCTAAAGATGAACCCGTTGAAGTGTGCCTTCGGGGTCACCTCTGGGAAGTTTCTGGGCTTTGTTGTCAGATACCGAGGTATCGAGATCGACTCAGACAAGATCAAGGCCATCAGCCAAATGCCTCCCCCGAGCAACATTCGGGAACTTCGAGGCCTTCAAGGCCACTTAGCCTATATACGCCGATTTATCGCCAATCTGGCCGGCAAGTGTAAGACCTTTTCCCGGCTCATGAAGAAGGGTGCCGCCTACGAATGGTATGATGAGTGTCGGACAGCCTTCGAGGAAATCAAGCAGTATCTACTCCAACCTCCGGTCTTGATGCCACCCATCTCTGGAAAGCCGCTGGTGTTTTATGTGACCGCCCTGGAGAGATCCCTCAGTGCGCTGCTCGCCCAGAAGAATAACAAGGGTGCTGAGAACAGTCTCTACTATCTCAGCCGCATGCTTCTCGATACGGAGGTCAAATACTCCCCCATCGAAAAGAGCTGCCTTGCGCTCATCTTCACCATGAAGAAGTTGCGACATTACTTGCAGCACCATGAGGTGCAATTGGTCTCCCGGGTAGACCCACTGAAGTACATCCTGAACCGCCCCATGCTGACTGGCCGACTAGCATGGTGGGAAGTGATTCTCCAGCAGTTTGATATCAGGTTTGTACCTCAGAAGACCATTAAGGGACAGGCGTTGGCAGACTTTTTAGCTGCCCATCCAACCTCCACAGATCAATCCCTGGACCTGGATTTTCCTGATGAGATGATCCTCTCAGTCGATCATGTTGTCCCGTGTTGGAAAATGCATTTCGACGGCGCCTCCCGGAGCCCCACCGGTAGGAGGCTCAACGATCCCAAGCTCAATAGAGTGGGACTGGGTATTGTCTTTATTATCTCGGCGCAGGCCGTCCTGCCATACTTGTTCCTGTTGTCAGAAGGCTGTACGAACAACGAGGTAGAGTACCAAGCTCTCATCACCGGCCTCGAGTTGGCCCTTGAGATCCATGTGCCCCATCTACATGTGAAGGGAGATTCCGAGCTGGTAATCAAACAGTTCAATGGCGACTACGTCATCAGGAATCCGGAGCTTGCACCGTTGCTGGAGTACACCCTCCGCCTAATGGCCTAGTTCTCTTCTTGGCCAGAGGTTACCCATGTCCCACAATCGCAGAACGGTCAAGCAGATGCCTTGGCTGGCTTGGCCGCATCGCTCGCAGAACCCGAGCAAGATGATTTAATCATACATGTGGAACACCGGAGAGTCATTTCCCCTGTCACCCAAGAGGACAATGATGGCCTGCGGGTAGGTCATCTCACCACCGGACCCTCCACGTCAGGGGTCCCAGTTTCATCAGACACAGTGGTTGAAGCCACTCCCGACTGGAGGGCACATTTTGTTGAGTATCTCCAAAATGGTCGCCTCCCAGACGACTGGGCCGAGCGCGAGCGAATCTGACGCCGCGCGTTGCAATTTACCCTCCAGAGCGGCCCCAGTCTTGAACAGATCCTCTATAAGCGGAGTTTCGATGGTGTCCTCCTCTGTTGAATCCAAGGAGTAGAGATACCTCAAGTTATTCAAGAGGTTCACGCCGGTTCCTGTGGCGCCCATCAAGCTGGGCCGAAGCTGTCCCATCAGATCCGGAGGTTGGGGTACTTCTGGCCCTCTATGATCCACGATTGTATTGGATATGCCAAGAGATGTCACGCGTGCCAAGTTCACGCCAACTTCCTGCATCGGCCACCGGAGCCCCTCCACCCCACCAAGTACTCTTGGCCATTTGCGGCATGGGGACTTGATGTAGTGGGACCGTATCCACCGGCAATAGCCCGCCAGTGTAGGTCCATCCTAACTGCTACAAATTTCTTCTCCAAGTGGGCAGAAGTGGTTCCGCTCAAAGAGGTCAAGGACCATTCCATCGTTGACTTTGTGAGATCCAACATTATCCACCGGTTTGGGGTCTCTCACGCCATCCTCACCGATAACGGAACTAACTTCCAAGCGGCTGAACTGAAGAAATTGTACGCCAAGTACGATATCCGGTCGAACCATACCTCCCGCTACTACGCGCAGGAAAATGGACAGATCGAGGCATTTAACAAAACCCTCTCTAACATTCTGCAGAAGATGGTTGGTCAGAACAAGAAAAGTTGGCCGGATAAGCTCCCCAACGCCCTCTGGGATTACCGAACGACGACTCGCAACTCTACCCAGGTGACCCCATATTCCCTGGTGTACGGAGCTGAGGTCGTCCTACCCATTGAGATCCAGCTTCCATCATTACACACTACAGTTTATGATCACCAGACATCAGATGAGGTGGCCGAGATCCATCTAGCTGAATTAGAAGCACTGGACGAGAACCGGCTTCGTGCCCTACACAATCTGGAAAGGCATCAGGATAATATAGCGAGGGCCTTCAACAAGAAGGTTCGTCTCCGCTCTTTTCTACAGGGCGACCTGGTACTGGCCCTTCGAGCCCCAATGATTCCTGGTAGGAAACTGCCCAAATTAGAACCCAAACGGGAAGGTCCTTATATCATCCATAAGGTTTACCCCAATGGAGCATACTCCTTGGTGACCACGGATGGAGAGCGTATAACCCCTCCCACCAATGCCAAGTTCCTTAAGCGATAATTTTCCTATGGCAAAAGGGTCCTGCACGACCCTAAACTGCAAGTTGGTCCTGCATGACCTTAAACTGCATCTTCGTCCTGCAAGACGATAAACTGTGAAATGGTCCCGCATGACCTTAAACTGCACATTATGGTCCAACATGACCCTAAACTGTAAAGTCCTGCACGACCTTAAACTGCATCTTCATCCTGCAAGACAATAAACTACAAAAATAGTCCGAGCTCTACGACTTTAAACTAAGATCTCCCCCTATCCTTACTGCAAGACGTTAAACTGCAAGCCAGTCAGGCCTTCCTGACCGAGGCCCAGCCTCAGGCCCCTTGGCCTCCTCGGGCCCCAAGGCCCTCGTCCTTACTGCAAGACGTTAAACTGCAAGCCAGTAATGCCTTCCTGACTGGGGCTCAGCCTTAGGCCCGTTGGCCTCCTCGGGCCCCTGGCCCCCCGTTTTCACCGTGAGACGTTAAACCACAAGCTGGTCAGGTCTCCCTGACCGCGGTCCGGCCCCAGGCCCCTTGGTTTTTCCCCGACTTAACCTCTTGTGGGATTGTATGGTATAGTATGGGATTACGTCCTCATTCATGTCGGATTACTTGTCGTACCTTACATATCCCCAAATGAGATGCTCCTCATCCCGCATGACGTTAAACTGCATTTCAAGAACTACGTGTGGCTTGATTCCCATCCTAAGGGGATACGTAGGAACGCCCGGGCATTTCGTCCATTGGCCTAGCCCAAAAGCCAAAATCTTCCCCTCGGGTCAAGACATGGCAGGGTGCACACTTTTTCCCCAACTCACATCGAGCATGTCTCGACCCGACTGCACATCCCCCCTGGAGATGTTTATCTCTTTCATGGATGGATATAGCTATGCTTCACCCACTCTTTGACTGGGATTCCATAATTTTTTCACACCCGGAGGGACCCCTAAGAACGGCCTGGATACCACGCCCAAGGGCTCTCCTACCGATACGGGCCAGCGCCCCCGAGGGTTTTCAAGCAACAAGTCAATACAAGTCTCGTGTTGCGAATTTGGTCAGTGGTCGATGCTCATTTGTTTCTCCCATATCAGGTCACCATAGGAACACTGTGTTTCGAACATGGTCAACAGTGTCATGGATCTTTGGGTCCACCCCGAGATGTCCCAGACATCGAGTGCAGTGATTTGTTTTGCCCCATCCCGAAGTGACAAACTTCCCCCGGGTGGTGCTAGCAATCGGGCCCACGGCCCTGATTCCCCATAGGGGTGTACGGTGTGGTGTAGGACTACGTCCTCATTCACATCGGGATCATGTACCATGCCGTATGCCCTCCCTTTACGAGGCCCAGCCTCAGGCCCCTTGGCCTTATCGGGTCCCCGACCCCTGTCCTCATATAAGACGTTAAACTGCAAACCAGTCAGGCCTTCCTGACTGATGCCTGACCTTAGGCCCCTTGGCCTTCTCGGGCCCCCTGGCCCAGGTCCCCTCTTACCCAGGGTGTACGGTGTGGTGTAGGACTACGTCCTCATTCACGTCGTGATCATGTACCATGTCGTACACCCTCCCTTTACGAGGCCCAGCCTCAGGCCCCTTGGCCTTCTCGGGTCCCCGACCCCCGTCCTCATGTAAGAAGTTAAAGTGCAAACCAGTCAGGCCTTCCTGACTGATGCCTGACCTTATGCCCCTTGGCCTTCTCGGGCCCCTCGGCCCAGGTCCCCTCTTACCCGGGGTGTACAGTGTGGTGTAGGACTACGTCCTCATTCACGTCGGGATCATGTACCATACCATACGCCCTCCCTTTACAAGGACCAGCCTCAGGCCCCTTGGCCTTCTCGGGTCCACGACCCTCGTCCTCATTACAAGACATTAAAATACAAGCAGGTCAGGCCTTCCTGACCAATGCCTAACCATCAGGCCCCTTGGCCTTTCCGGGCCACGGCCCAGGTCCTCTCTTATAGGATTGTATAGTGTGTTGTAGGACTACGTCCTCATTAACGTCGGCTTCTTCGCCATACCGTACACCTCTCTTGTTTAGGGGTATATTACTCCCCTCTTCGTCCCGTATGACGTTAAACTACATTTGGAGAACTACGTGTGGCTTGATTCCCATCCTCATGGGATACGTAGGACCACCTGAACGTCTAGGATTCGGGTCCAGCCCCATCCCTTGGGAATCCTCATCCCATCTTGGCCCCTTGGCCTACCCTTCCTCCGTGAGGGGATTATATGGTGTGGTGTGGGATTATGTCCTCATTCGCGTCAGTCTCGTAATGACCACGCCATGTACCTCTCCCTACTGAGCTGTTTCGTCGATCCCTTTTCGGCAGTTCACTGATGTGCCTAAGAGTACTCTAGTTTATTACCTGGAATGTCAAGCTTTACTCGGACACGTCCACACCTACTTTCTAGGCTTTTTGTATCCCTGCATCAGGGCTTTCATCATCTTTCACACCCAGAGGGACCCCCAAGAATGGCCTGGACACTACCCCCAAGGGCTCTCCTGCCGTTATGGGCCAACGCCCCCGAGGGTTTTGGACAACAAATCGATAAAATCCCGCGTTGTGAATATGGTCAGAGGTCGATGCTCATTTGTTGTTCCCACCTCAGGCTAACACAATATGGATGCTGTGTTTCCACCATGGTTAACAGTTTTCCTCTCTCGCCACACCAACCCATTAGGCCCAAAATTTCGGGTGCACAATTCACGCCCTTCATCACTTCACTGTGTCCAAGTGGAGTCTCGGAAATTTTGGTACTTTTCCTCCGTGTAGGTCTGCGCGTTGGGGGAACAATCCATGTCGAAGGTGTCCTTCGGGGCTCTCTACCAACTCCCATTTGACTCGCCCCAAGTATTGCGATGAGGATACCCCCCTTGTTTCCCACACCGAGTTTAGCTCACGTGGGCTTAGGGATCGGGTTGACATCTGTGCTTACTCGGGAAGTTGTCACCATCCATGGTCCGAGCTCTAAGACCATAAACTAAGATTCTCATCTGGAACTACGTTCAGCTTGATTCCTATCTTGATAGGATACGTAGGAATGCTCAGACCCCTTGTCTTTGGGTCCAGCTTGAGTTCAGCAAATTCACCTCTCTGGTCCTACCTTCAGGACCCCAATTACGGGACCGTGTGGCATAGTGAGGGATTATGTCCTCATTCACGTCGGGTTTTCAATGGATGCACCACGCACACCCCTATTCTGAGATTTAGCCCTCCTATTCTTTGTCCAGCATGACATTAAAAGGCACCCTTCAGAACTACGTGTGGCTTGATTCCCATCTTCACGGGATACGTAGGACCGCCCAGACACCCTGTCTTCGGGTACAGCCCATTTAGGGAACCAGTCTCCCCCCCTGTTTCACCCCTTACCTTTATATAGGCCCCTTGGCCTAAGGTCTCCCTCTCTGATTGGCGCATAGTGTGATGTGGGATCATGTCTCCATCGATTGTGTCTTATAACACTACGCATGTTCCCCGCCTAGCATCGTCTCTGCTACGTCTGCGCTGCATGACGATAAAATGCATGCTTGGTCCTATCATATGACCCTAAACTGTGACATTATCGTCCTGGCCGCACGACGAAAAACGGAACTGCATTGTGGTGACCTCGTTGTAGAGGACATCACGTTGGGTATTGGTCACGTGCCATGCCATTTGTCAATGCCCATCACAGCTTGATCCTTGTGGCGACATCACGACCTACTACTCTAGGCCTGTCGCTTCACAAAAAAAACCCATTCACCTTAAAGAACAAACAAGACTTATCAAATTCCGCTTCTTTTAGTGCAAGGGCCATGGCCGCACTCCCCTTTTCCCCTGGCACTGGTACCTTACCGTGCCACCCTTCAGAACTACGTATGGCTTGATTCTCATCCTTATGAGATACGTAGGAGCGCCCGGGCACTTCCCCGTGGGCCCAGCCTAACCTTTGTGTTTTGTCCCTCGACCCGAGCATTTCCCTAGAGAATGCATGGTAAGTAGGGCTTAGGTCCTCATTCACGTTGGGTTTTGTAACCGCCTTGCCATGTATCCCCTGCTCCCCTTACCCATACATGGTCCAAATTCTACGACCCTAAACTAAGATCTCCCCATGGGAAAGGAATATGCTCCCTCTATCTAATACGTCTCGTTTTCATATTCAGATATGTTTCGACAAAGAGCCCTAAGTGTGGGACTTTCATACGGACATTCCCCTCATCCCATGACCAAGCTTCGTGAGCTCGCTATTTGGATCCTCATCCTCTTCCACATACAAAAGGACCCTCGGACGACATGGATACTAGGCTTAAGGGCTCTTCATGAATGTTGGACCTAAGGGACCTCCAATCGTTTCAGGCCAACGTCCCTACGGATATTTGACAACATTTGTGACATGGTCCCATGTTTCAAACATGGTCAACGGTCATTTGTCTGTCCCCATTCTAGGCTAACACGACAGGATGCTGTGTTGCGAACACGGTCAGCAGTTATCCTCCATCGTCACGCCGCCATCATCGTGATCTGAATCTAGAGCGCCATGATTCACACATTTCCACTTCCTCATGTTCAAGTGGAATTCCATCATACTCGGTTCTTTCTCTTCGCGCATCTAGTTGCACTAAATGATCGTGTTAGCATCATTGGGCTGGTATTCACCGAGCATCCCTTTGCCCTAACTTGCCCCTTTTCGTGTCGGGAAATTCCCACCACTACTGCTTGTTTCCCACACCGAGCATGACTCATGTGGGCTTAGTAGTTTTGGAAGGATGTGTACCAACACGACCAAGCTTCTCGTCATCCCGCATGACGTTAAACTGCGCTTACAGAACTACGTATGGATTGATTCCCATCCTCATGGGGTACGTAGGAATGCCCGACCACTCTGCTTTGGGCCCAGCCTAATCCTTACTCTTGGTCCCTCGACCCGAAAAGTTTCCTCCAGGGGTATGTGGCATGATTTGGACTCCAAATCCTCATTCACGTCGGTTTCATATCTACCGCGCCACACGCTCCCTGGGATCTTCCCTTTTATTCCACGTCTGATCGTATGACGTTAAACTACAGGAGTCCATGTGTCCTCAATGCATGACACTAAACTGCGGTTCTACCCTGAACAAGTTCAGGATGCCTCAAGATACCATTGGGAAGTGACAGATCCCCTCGCCAGAGAGGCCCTGTCTGAAAGAAGGAATGATCCATGATCAAACCGATGCGCCCATCTGGCGTACTCCCACCACGATGGTGTAACTACCTAAGTGTTGGATTCTGTTCGGACAAACCATCACTCCATATTCCACACTTTTCGTGCCCCTTATTCGGACCCTTGTCCTTTTTCATGTCTAAAGGAACCCCCTAACGGCCTGGTCTCATGCCGCATCGGCTCACCTACCATCCTAGGCCAACGTTCCGGAAGACGGGTCATGTCTGGAAGGACCCCCTAACAGTATGGATTTTTGAACTATGGTCCGCCAACTGTCCTGGGCCAACGTCCCGAAGGATTGATTGACAATACTTGTGACATGGTCCCGTGTTTCGAACATGGCCAACGGTCGACCCTCATTTGTTGTCCCCATTACAGGCTAACGCAGTAAGGATACCGCTTCTCCTCCAAGGTTAACGGTTGTCCCTTATTGTCACGCCATCCCCACAGTGTTCCGAATCTTGGGTATCGTGATTCAAACTTCCCATTTTCATCTGTTTGGACCGATTTCAGCGCCCCTGGCGTTGCCCCATTCATGCATAAGAGTACACTGAAGAAACGGTAATTCAGCTATCCTGGAAGTTCCTTCTCCGATCAAGCCTTTCCCGTCTTTCAGAAATCCGGACTGGTAATCCGAATCCCGGATGTCCGGAGCATGATCCCCACTCCTATTTTAGGTGGGATGAGAGGGAAATTATCTCCTGTTTCTCACATCGGGCTCGACACATGTGGGCTTGGGGAATTGTCGTCGGACGTCCCGCAAACATTGTAGGGATGTAACAAACAGTGGAAATCGTGCGTGCTACGGCATTCAAAACAAAGAAAGAAAAATTTTGAAGCACGAAAGTACTAATAAAAGGTTCTT
Organism: Viscum album; assembly: GCA_963277665.1. Taxonomy (NCBI): domain Eukaryota; kingdom Viridiplantae; phylum Streptophyta; class Magnoliopsida; order Santalales; family Viscaceae; genus Viscum; species Viscum album. The sequence continues at coordinate 877,439,369 of OY728129.1, read as the reverse complement.
GGTTTGTTACAATACCTGGGGGTCGACCCCCCCCCCCCCCATGGATGAGTTGACCCCGTCAAAAGAGCGTTGCAGCTCCGCCACCCGTTGGCTTGTGGCATCCAAGGCTTGCTGCCGCTTTCTTAGCTCCCACTCCTCCTCAGCAGCGGCGGGGCGCAGTTCGCCAGTCCTGTCTTTGGACCTCTCTACGTCAGCTTGAACGACAACCATCTTTCCAGAGGTCTGCCTCATATTCTCTTCTGCCTCTGCCAGTTGGGCCTTCAACCGTGAGACCAGCTCAGATTGTGCATCAAGAGAGGCTGAAAGCTCGTCTGCCTGGGTCTGCATTTGTTGGACCTCGCCTTCAGCCTCCTGGAGCTTCTTGATGCTGGTCGCCTTCCTCCGCTACCAGCCCATGCTGAGCCCACGATCATGCTCCTGGATCTTCTCAGCCATAAGATCTCGGATGAGTGCGTGAGGACGTTGGGCATCCACTCCCCCAGCACACAGTTCGCGCAACCGCGAGTGGAGTCTATCCATTTCGGCCAGCCATTGCGCTTGGGGGGTGTCCTTGATAAAGCGCGTGATTAACTTCCATGACCGGCGGCGGACTATGCTGCTGTCTTACTCGTCAGAGGCCGTTTCATCCCAGTATGCGCGATTGGAAGGCTCGTACGCGGGATACACCCGTAGGAAATCCTCGGTGGGATCAACATCTGGTGTTGAATCCGGTACGACACCTGGCGCCAAAGCAGGCGTGACAAGACCGAGACCGACTGGTTGATCCTCTTCCTCGGAGTCCACCTCAATGACTTCAGGTGCGGCCCTGCTGGTGGTCCCGCCAGTGATGGTGTGCGTCGCAGCTTGAGGAGATGGGGGGACTATCGCCACCATCACCGGCATTCCCCTAGGAGGGACGCCACCAGACATCCCGACCAGTCTTGCCGCAGCGGCCCACGCCAGTCGTAGAACTGTATGACATAGAGGGACATAAACGTTAGTTGGCAGGAATGGTCTACATATGACGACAGGGGAACCGGTAGAGGAGACTTACAGATATCGACCTCCTGGCGCTACGCTTGAGCCGGTACTGACGGGACCCCGAGGTGAGGCCCTCCGTATACTGTTAGAAGGTCTGGAGATTCCGGAGGAGCCACCTCGGGTGCTCTGGTCCCACCAGACATGGAACTGGACGCAGCCATAGGTGCAGACTCTGAAGGTCCCGCATCATCACCCGCCGAGGGGCGGGAACGAGGCCTGCGAACAAGTTCCTCCTGCATGGCTCAAACGTCGGTGAGAAGTTCATAGCGACCCAAGGACGGATTATAGGGAAAGAAGTTCGGAATGCTACCTCGAGAGCCTCTGCAAATTTGTCGGAATTTGAGCCTCGGTCTCCGACCTCGCCCTCCTCAAACAGGATCCCTCCTCCAGCCTCATCCTCCCGATAGGAGTCTTCTGATTCTTCCGGCAGGGGGAAGCGCTCCCTCAGATCGGCAGCCGATAACTTTGGGGGGACCGTTTGATTCAACAGTACCCTCACCCGGTCTGTCATTGGGTGAGGGACACCACTGGAGTGGACGTAATCCTCCAGCTCGTCCAGGTACTGTCCTGCCTCCGTTGGAGACGCCATGAATCCAGCCTGAACTGGGCCTATGCCTGGTAATTCCATCCCGAGGCGGTTCAGGTGGGCCCATATCTCGGGCGGGATGAGGAATTGCCGGTTGACATCCTAAATGTCCCAAGATTCCGGGAAGACGGCATCCTCTGCCATGTCGATATAACACAGCCGCTTCCCCGGAGCCTGAGTGGATATCCTGCGAAATCCCCTCGGTGGATGCCCCTCCGGATGGCCCTGCTCTTCCGGAATCACCGGATCCACCGTTGCTGCCATACCCTCGGTCGGTGCGGGTCTCGCTGCCATGGAAGCCCCGCTACCGCGAGCGGCCCTAGCTGCCCTCCGACCCCGACCTCGAGATAGAGGAGGCCCACCATCACCAACCCGAATAGTTGGTTGCTTCAGCATCTCCCCTGGGTAAGCATCCTCCCAACTGATGGCGTACTCCCTCACCAATCCGAAAGTGGCGGTGGATGGAGGCAATGCAATCCGCATATTCCCATCTTCCCGTGTGAAAATGAGCCACAGCTGCCTCATCACACACGGGTGCTCCTCGTGATGCACCTCCCAGTAGACCTGCGGGGTCAGCTGCTGGAGGCACTGGAACTGCCTCGCAAACCGATGCGGGGTGTACGGTTCGTAGATTGGCTCACGATCTATCTGTTCCACAAAAACTCTACCACGAAAGGCTAGGAGGTAAGCCCAATGTTCTTCCGTTCCCCGCCCATCATCAGTAAGTATCCTCGTCGGCAATGAGAAGGGGTGGAAATTAAACTCATCCGCTCTCCACACCCGATTCAGCACCATTGGAACAGCTAGTTTGAACGGAAAGCTCCCGACCTCGTTCAGGATGGAGGGGCGGAAGTTCGATCCCGGCGGCGAAATGGGGTTTGGATACTCGTAAATCCCCCTAATATGCGCTGCGATCCACCCATACAGGAGGTGGAAGGGCCCACATATCCTTGGAGTCTTCTTGCCCTCGCTAATGTGTCGCAGTATTCTGTACAGTTTGGTGAACATCGGGATCCCCAGATTGATCCGCTGCCCCATGGCCAACATCGACGCCATAATAAACGAGCTGGGCCGTACCCCCATTCTTGTATCCCTCACCGGTAGGATCCAACCACAGATGAGAGCCGCGATGAACACCGCCAGCCTGACTATCGGCTGTTGTTCAGTGATGACACTGAAACCCCAAGTCTTCCATTGGCTGTCCTCCAAGACCCGCCAATACGAGTGCCCCTTGCCCCATTGGGCCGCCCATGGACAAGTTCGAGGCCTTGGAGGGAACTCTTGATTCTCTGGGAAATTCAGGAGGCATTTGAACCATCTCCTAAAGTGGACATCCCTTACTGCCTCCTTGTCCTCTCCAGGGACAAGTGCCATCAGCGCTGACACCAGTTGTGGCATTTGCTCCGTATCCTCCCATGCGCTGATGACGGGGAGGAACTCGTCATACAAGGCCCCCAAGATCGGGACCCCAGAAATTTGGTGGACATCCCACAGGCTGATGGCCACCTCCTCGTGATGCAGGTGAAAGGTATTGGTCCTAGAAGACCATCTGCTCAGCATTTTCGGCATCAGTTGCTTTGGTTGGTAAATGTGGAATTGGGAGGCCCATGCCGCCTCACACAACACCAATCTCCTCAGCTCGGCCCCAAACTCCTCGCATGAGGCACCTACCCAGTAGGCCCAGGCCCAGTCATCAGTAAAGTTGCCTCTCTGGCGCAAGTCCCACTCATCGGACCATCCCTTCTTCGAATCCTGCAAAGCCACCTTCAGCATGGTACAGTAGAGAGTAGGTGACGTCTCCGGTTGTAGTGGCTTCCCGTCAATATCGTTCACATGGTTGTAGAGACAGTCAGCGGTGACGGGTGTGAAGTCCTCCCGCGCATGACCATCAGCCACCCTGAACCATTGGTGCTGGCAAGGTGTGCTCCTGAACCAGCAAGCTGGTTCGTCCCTACTCGCCTCGGGGATGAAGACGTTATCCCTCAGCCCGAAGTCGTACAATGGCATTTTCTTGCACTGCGGGTAATTCTTCTGACCCTCCGATAGAAGATCTGTCAAAGAAGTGTGGTCTGAGTGGCTTCGGACCATCTCCCCCAGGCCTGTATAGTTGGCCATCTCATCCCGACGAGTAGCATTTGCAAGCACCCCCAATACAGCCTCTTGATGGGCCATTTCGATTCCGGCCCTCATAAAATAATTTTTTCAGCTGGATCGCGAAGCTCGACCACGAAGCTGAATCGTGAAGATGAATCGCGAAGCCGGATTGCGAAGATCGGTCGTGAGATCAAGCCGTGAAGTCTGGCTGAGGCCGACAAGCAGAGGTTCGCTTGGCGCGGACGCGGAGTCGGAGACCCGTGGTTCGCCGCGAAGCTCGATTCGCAGAGGGCTGTCGCGGAGTACGCCGAGCTTCGTGAAGTCGAGAGCACAAAAAGACAAGGAAGTCACGTGAAGACAAAAGAGTTCGACCCCCTATTTATAGGCGGTGACCTCGGAGCATCGCGGCGCGGCTCACCCACGCGGAGCATCGCGGCGCGTCCGGGTCCGTGGCCCCGGTCAGCACCGCGGGCCCCCTTCACGTAGCTGCATCGCGAACCACTGACAATTTTGGAGATTTTCCCTTAGACTTCGACCCTTCTCCCTCCGTGGCTCCAAGTCTGAGGGGGGGCATTTGTTGGAACCAAAATATTGCACGACAGGGATGGAGGAAAAAGAAGGCTGGCACGCTGCCTCGCGAAGCACCAACGCAAAGCACCGCCGCGAAGCACCACTGGCAGCACGGTCTCGTGAAGCTCCAGAGGAGGTAACTCTCCGCGAACTCATTTGACGTTCGCGAGCCCGCCGCAAAGCTCCGGAGGCAGTAACTCTCCGCGAACGCATTTGACGTTCGCGAGCCCGCCGCGAAGCTCCAGAGGCGGTAACTCTTCGCGGACGCCGTTGACGTTCGCGAGCGCGCCGCGAAGCACCTGAGGCGGCACGCGAGTTCTGCTTCGCGGCGCCCCTTCCCTATAAATACTGGACTCCCCCTGAGTCCCGAAGGGTGACAATCCGACCTTTCGGCTTCTCCTCTCCCGAATCGTGAAGCCCTCTTTTCCCCAGGAATCATGAGCTCCGCGAGGTACTTCTACTTCGCGAGACGCCTCTGCTTTGTCTCGTTTTGATCCCCTCTTCCGAGAGGGATGCCCTCCGCGAATCTCAAGGGCATTCGCGAAGGAAGGGGATTCCCAAGGGAACTCGAGCAGCCACGAAGCACTTATGATTCGCGAAACACCCAACCCATACTAGTGATCCCTATGCTAAGGCAGGATCGCTACACATCGCGAAGCACACTGCTTCGCAGGATTCTGCTTCACGAGGCACCCCTTCTTCGCGAGGCAGTGCTCCGTGAACACTGTTCCACTTCGTGAAGCACCTTCCACTCACACTTATGCCCCATGCTAAGGCCAAGGCACTCCACTTCACGAAGCACACTCCTTTTCTTAGCAATTCCTCTTCCTGTGCGACTCTCCAGGTTTGCATGATGTGATTTCAAAGTCCCATGGAAAATACCACTCGTAGCGTTGCTTCGCCTAATGCCTCTTCACATAGGCACGCTAACGGCTATTGCTTCTTCGCATAGCCACGCTAACGTGGACCCCTTGATGGTTCGTTCCACAACCCCCCTTGACCATGGCCTTACTGGTGCCTTCCCTTCCCCAAGGACCAGAGGGTACCGGTTATGTAAGTCCTAGGGGTGCGGAGTGAACCCACCTCGTCCAAGCTGCAGGACGTTAAACTGCCAAGCACCACATCCTCAACACATGACGTTAAACTGTGACCCGACCTCGTGCCTCTCACAAAGGGTCCCCCCAGCTCGAACATTCTTTACACCAATCGTCTCCACGGGAATGGAATCACCCATCCACAAGGGATGATATCCTCCTTATTGGAGTGGCGTATGTTCATAGGAGAAGGGCGACCCTAGTTCCCCAACGGATGGCTGCACCTCTGCATCTCCGTACTTCCCCACTACCAAGGTCCATGGAGGGCGTGATAGGGAACGAGGCACCCCCCATCGTTGGACCAAGGTCCATTTTTCCTGCGCTTTGTCGCACCATGGGCCTCCATCCTGGAGTAAGTCCCAGCACCATGGGCCGCATAACGCGTAAGCCCCTCTTCGTTTCTCACAGGCGCATCCTTCGCGACGTGATCGTCAGGTCCTTGTAACCTCTTGTTTCTCACACCGAGCATGACTCACGTGGGCTTAGAGTGAGCACCGACCCTAACCCCCACCCATAGCGAACTACGAGGACTTTGATCCATGTCAAGGCATGGTACATAGGAAGCCTTCATGAGGTTCAATCCACATTGCTCGGTCGTTCATTCACGTCGAGTTTCGCCCTCGTCCAGCATGACGTTAAACTGTATGCCCCCTTGTCCCGCGTGACATTAAACTGCACACCCATTCCCACCTGAACTACGAGGTCTTTGATCCATGTCAAGGAATGGTACGTAGGAAGCCTTACAAAGGTTCAAGCCCTCCACTCATAGGACCAAGGTCCACCTTTACGTCGGTTCTCCGACAAAGCCCCATATGAACTACGAGGTCTTTGATCCATTTCAAGGCATGGTACGTAGGAATCCTTCCTGAGGTTCAAGCCCACCCATCATCATTCACGTCGAGTTCTACCTACGTCCATCATGACGTTAAACTGCAATTCCAGTCCGATGGCAAGCCGTTGTGACTAACCCTAACTACGAGGTCTTTGATCCATGTCAAGGCATGGTATGTAGGAAGCCTCTACGAGGTTCAAACCCACCATCCGGTCGTTCTGACCTCATTCACGTCGGTTCACCCCCATCCCGCATGACGTTAAACTATATTCCCCAATCCGAACTACAAGGACTTTGATCCGTGTCAAGGCATGGTACGTAGGAAGCCTCCCTGAGGTTGAAACCCAACAATCATTGGCCCAGACCGTCTCCTTGTCGGTGTGCCAAGTCCCCATTTTCAATCTAAACTACGAGGACTTTGATCCATGTCAAGGCATGGTACGTAGGAATCCTCCCAGAGGTTCAAGCCCATCTCCCATTGGACCAAGGTCCCTCATTTACATCGGTTCGCCGACACCCACCACCCGTTGTTTATTCACATCAGGGTTCACTGTCGTCCCGCATGAGGTTAAACTGTATTTCATAAATTCTTTGAACTATGAGGACTTTGATCCATGTCAAGGCATGGTATGTAGGAAACCTTCCCAAGGTTCAAGCCCACCACTAGTAGACCCATAGGTCTACTTTCACATCGGTTCACTGATGAAACCCCCCAAACTACGAGGACTTTGATCCGTGTCAAGGCATGGTACGTAGGAATCCTCCCAGAGGTTCAAGCCCATCTCTCATCGGACCAAGGTCCACCTTCACGTCGGTAAGCTGATGATACCCATCGGGCCAAGGTCCACCTTCACGTCAGTTTACCGGCACCATTCCGAACTACGCGGACTTTGATTCCCTGCCATGGGGATATGTAGGAAGCCTCTTCAAGGCTCATGCCCAATTTCACCGTCGCCCCTGCGATGGTCCCATTTCACTCCTCGACTCCATTCATCCACCTATCACCCACCTCGATTCTCACCCGGATCGTCGTATCTTGGTGAGACCATGTCGGTATGCTCCTCTTCACAGCTGCCCATGGGATGGCCCCGGTATCGGCATCCCTTCAAGGGAAATCCCTCAATCCGATCTACCCTAGCTAATGCTCCGGTTGGGTTGATCTGTCTCTGCTGGACGTTAAACTCGCGGCGTACCCTATGTTAAACACGGGAAGCTGAGGAAAACCTCAGATATGTGTCTATGACATATAATTCCCCGCGCTCGATGTGGGATGCCTCGGGCTTCCACACCCTCGAGAAGCCCTGTGACCAGGGATAATAGACAGACATGCCAGGCTCCCCAGCATCCAGACACGCTACTGATGCCTCAACATGACTACTCCCCCGACTGAAGGTTGCTGCCCTGAACAGACCCTTTGGAATGTCCTGACAGAAGCAGTGTAATTAACAGGCATCCATGGAAACATGGCACTGGGAAGAGTTTCACAAACTACGTATGAAATCTATGAGGGAGACCCAGACTAGGTGACGAGTTCTGAGGAGGAATCCACAGAAGGAAGAACCGACATCCCATCATCCTGTTTCGATCAAGGAGCAAACATCCCTGAATAAGAAGCGAATGTCGCCCGCCTTTGGAAAGCGGGAATGCGGGGCAACAAGCGCCGCGCATCCTCCTCCTCCGCGGACGGATGCACGCACGCGCCCCGGCGAAAGCATCGGAAACAATCATTAATGTCCTCTTATTTCTCACACTGAGCATGACTCGTGTTGGATAACATGCTAGTCATGATCACAGTATCTACATAATAAAAAAATGGTCTTCCTAGATGGTATAATCCCCCAATAAAATCCAGTTCTCTCATATGGGCCTCCTTCTAGGTATAAGTACCAAGAACAATGAACTATGATAAATCTGATTCCAGTTCTAATTATGATACATAGTATGCATGTATAAGGACCAAGATCAAAGGTTAACCTTCTCAAAGGAAACCCCCAATCATGACCCCCAATTCATCATGGCCTACTTTATGGATCAAGTCCCAAATCCGACACAAAAGATTGATTGATTTACAAACTCTTGACTCCTTTATGAGAGTATTCCATGATTAGGCCCCATCTTACTGAACTATGAGGGCTTTGATTCTCAAAAAACTAGGATACATAAGAAACCTCCCCAAGGTCCAAAACCAACATCAAAACATACCTTATTGTTTCTCGGGCCATATCCTTGGTAGGGTCACCTTCACCCTGAATACTACATCACTTCTGGGTACCTTTGGCCACCTCATCATAAGTCTAACATGAAATATTGACTAGGAACCTTCTACTAAGACATCCTTATCACATGATGGTAAACTGCATGGATGGTTCCTCATCACATGACCTTAAAAGGTGATGTGTCCAGTTAAGTGGCACTGAACTATATGGGCTCTTATTAATCTCACAAAGATACATATGAATCCCATGTTATGGGTTTAACCCCAACATCAGAACAATTCTCATCCCCCCAGGATGACGAAAAACTCTAGGGTGCCTCATAACATGGATTAAACGAGCACTGTGTTTGTAAACAATGAAGGAATTCATGATCTATCTAAAAAAGGGTAACATTGATTAAGAACCTAGGATACAAACATATATCTTCATTAACGGAGAACCTCAAATATATAAAGATGATTTTGGACACACATGTATTTATGGTTGATCATGTAACCCAGGAGTAATCCAAGGACACATTCTTGGGAAAGAACCAAGGATTCACAAACATATAAAAATTTCTTAAATCTATAAGAGAGTCTAAAAATAGACAATTATCCCCCCCCCAAATTGTGTGATGATACTGAGTTCCCATCCTCTCATTAAATGTGAGTCATTGAGTGTTTTTTGCCAAATTTTCATCCAACGAGCGCATGACTTTGGAAATTAAGTCTATGAATCATGGATAACAAGGTCGTTGGTGTTTCTGGCTCCGTGAATAAACCTGTTGGAGCCCATCCGAGGACATTGTACCTAAAACTGAGTGATTTTACAGACACATTACCCCTATAATCGCCAATTGAGACCACTCAACAAAGGAACCTCCTTTTTAATATGTAAATGATACACCGTCCCAATCTCTGATGGTCCATTTTCATACATGGGTATAGTGACACTCCTTGGGTCAAAACAATGATGAAATGGAAGCCTTTTTAGGTTGATCAATCACAACTCATATCACATTATTTCCACTAGATAAATTTGGGAGGCCAATAAAAATGTATAAAGGGACATTCTTCTATTTCCACATTGGTATAGGAAATGAATTCATTATCCCTTATGAAATATGTCACTCTACTTTAACTTGTTGACATACCATGTACCTAAGATATACACCCCAATATATTTATTCATGTTTTCCAAACAAAATTGATCTTGAAGATCACATTACATCTTGTTACTTCCATGATGGATAGAGAAATATGATATATGTGCATTATCAAATATCTCCTTCTTTATCTCAGATGATGAAGGAACAAATAGACTAGTTCCAAACAAATTCAAACCATCATCATTTATAATGACTCTTCCTTAAACATCACATAATCTTGAGTTTTAAATAAATAATTCATTCTATTACATTTGAGAAGCATTTTTTGTTTATAATTTTAGATAATTTCATCATGAATCTTACATAAAAAACCCATATATTACAAATAGTACACTTCTACTCAAAATACATTTTTTCATAATATTAATATTTTATAATGAATCATGATTTATTTCCATGATACATATTCATGAATTTCAAATTGAATTCTTATTTGATCATAAAAATCATTTAAACATATGAAAGAAAAATTAAAATGTGACATGAGAACAAAATTATAATTAATGGACATAAAATAAAAAAACAAGTAGTTTAGTAAAAACATGAACATCCATTAAAAACATTTTCATAGTGATGTACTTTTTCATCTAAAAAAGACATCATATTTCCTTAAAAATGAACATACATTTTAAAATCTAATGATTTCCATGAAAACTAATTTGAAATCATAGAAATATAAGTAGGTTAATTGGGACATCATTTCCCATACCACTCTTATAAATTTAGTATCCAATATGGTCAACATCTATATTTGGAGTACCAAATTCATTAGAGGTTATAACTTAACCACCCATAATTTTTTAATAATGTAACCACCCATAATCATAAAAAAAAGTGACATGTGAAATTAAAATAATAATTCCACATTCAGAAGGGAATCAAAAGGCACACATACTATACTTAAAAATCTCAAAACACATTATTTTTCAACATTAAATTTAGTTAACATAACATTATTTACCAAATCTACCTTTTCCTGTAACTCATAGTCTCACATATGATCACATGTAATTCTATATGATAAAGATGATTTCATATAAAAATGAAACAAAAGAGAAGAATTTACTACATCCAAAAATTATAATCTAAATTTCATCAATTCATTTACCATAGGGTAACATTGGAATTGTAATATTGTTAATGTAGCATTAATTTTTCAACTCAAAGCATCAGACACGTTGTTTTATTTTCAAGGATGATAATGGATTATGCAATATTAATCATAAATTAGTTCCAGATATTTTCTCTACCTCATGTACCACTCTTTTTGTGATAATAAATTTCAAAATTTTATGATCAATATATGTTTCATCCCTTTCACTGTATAAATGATTCCTCCAAATTTTCATTGGAAAAACCATAGTTTTTAATTCTAAATAATGGGTATGATAATAATTCTCATATTTTTTTAATAAACTTGAAGTATAAGAAATTACCTGATCAGTTTTCAGCAAGACACAACCATGTCCTTTCAATGAAGAATAATTATAGATTAAATAATTACCATTTCATAGGGTAAATTCTAATACTAGATCATATACTAACCTTCATTATAATTATTTAAAACAATCATCACATTATTTTTTCTATATTAATATAACACCCTTCCAAGTTATCATATTAAGTGGTCTAGAAAACTATGAAAAGTTTCAACAAATCATTGGTAGTAACCCACCAATCTAAGAAAAATATAAATCTCTATGAATTTTTTTGGTCTTGGTCATTCTTTAAAATATTTTTTTAGTAGGTTCAATAGTAATTCCATCTTTAAAAACAATGTTCCCAGTGAATGAAATATGTTGTAACAAAAATTCATACTTACTAAATTTTACATGGTGTTTCATTTCTATTAGGGTTTGAAAAATAATCCTTATGGTTTTTCAAATTCATTGTTTCTTTTAGATTATTCTTGTATATCATAAAAAAAAACTACAAAAATGTTAAAAAAACATTTTAAACTCTATTCACTAGATCCATTAATACAGTTGTTGTATTGAAAAACCCAAAGGGTATAAACAAAAATTCATAGTTCCTATATCATGTCAAAAACATAGTATTTGTAATACCATCCTATATAAACTTCAACTAATGGTACTCTGACATGAAATAAATCATTAAAAATTACTATGATCCATGGAGATAATCAAAAAAATAACCAATTCGATGAAAATGTTGGTTGTTCTTAATAGTGATGTTATTCAGTGCTCTATAATCAATATAAATCCTAAAGGTACAATTTTTTCTTTGATAAATAAAATAGAATCACCCAATGGTGAAGTTATAAGTAGAATAAAATCATTATCTAACTACACTTAAAATTCATTTTTCAGTTATAAAATATATGCCTGCACCATTTGAGAAGAGGGGTTTGGAATATTCTTAGCATCATGGACTTTGTTGTGAACTCATCCTCATGATTTAGAATAAAATAGGTAAATTCATCAAGAAAAAAATCCTTATATTCATGAACAAATGGCACATCACTAATTTGAATGATTTCTTTCTTCTTTACAACATTTTCTATGTAATAGTCATTATTGTTTCTAATTAATTTGTATACCTCATGATAGGTTATTAAATCTATGAATTCATTTAAAAATACATTATTTTCTTTGAAATCTATCATATCATTATAATATGAAATCCAATTCATAGCAAAAAAATATCCAACCAAACTATGGGTTGTTCAATAAGATTTTAAGGAAATACCATTTCACTTATAATAATACAAAGATTCACATACATATATATATTGGATAATTTAATATTCCCACATGATTTCTTCACCAAAAGTTATATCATATCTTCATGAGGTGAATTTCTTGGTATTAATCAAAAATTTACATAAAAAATAATGGGATGTTCTCTAATAAAATAGGGCAACGGAATAATTTAAATACATAACTAAAATATCTGCCACTAAATCATTTAACATCCCAAAATAAATAATAGAAGTAGAAAAATATTTTTATAATCATTTTTTATCACGATCATTATTATGTATAGCCCGAGTTAATGAATTATGTACCAAGTTATTATATTTTCCCAACTCAATAAAATTAATGAGCTGTAACATCATCTATTCATTATTTCTCTTCTTATCCATGAAATCATGAGCCATAATCCATAACTTTTCACATCAAAATCATATCCCTGATTTCAAGGGACATTTATTTGGGTGAGTTTTAACACACATATCACAAGTTGGGAATATCATTTTCTTACCTATAAATTTGGATGATGAATTCATATATAATTATTTCCAACTCTAAATCTTCTTAATTCTATCATCATGAGGAATATACATGTATACCAACTTAATGTCATCATCTTTATCACAAAAAACATGTTTCTATTAGTTTTAAAATTATCAGGAATCCATATTTCTTCATAAAATTTCTTTCAATCAATATTAAAATCGATTAATTACAATTAATGTTCCAAAAAATCTACTATTTACCTGGATAGTCATGTAAAATTTTCATTGTACACATCCATATAATCTTTATCTTTCTACCTAAGCTCTAGTAGTTATTTATCCATTCTGATTTGATCTACCTTAGGAAAGTGTTTTTACAGAAAAATACTATTAAAAGTATTCAATTCCATGGTGTCATGATCATCATTCTCTTTAGTTTTTATAAATAGATTCCACCATAAATTATATTCACCTTAATAATGATAAATATAAAGGGTTACCTTCTAATTCTATGAACACCCTGTGACACCAAATATCACATTCATAGCATTCATACACCCTTCTGATACCACTAGATCTAAGTTTCCACAAAAAGAATGAGGGTGTTGTTAAATAAAATCATTTATTATCATTATCTTACTTAGAGGTAGATATGGTTGCTATGTATCATTTATTCCTACACCATTTATAGCTTTAGTCATGTAAGCCATAAGTGAAACAAACTAATCATTTCTTGTACTAATTGTTATTTGTGGCTGATTTGGAAGGACATTGACCTCTTGGTTCCATCCTACTAAATCCTCCATGTTTATTATGTGGAAAACAATTCTGAATAAACATAGTATAGTGGATGAAACTTGTTACTCGTTAAATTATATATCCTTTCAATATAACCATTATGGAAAATATTTTAACATTATTCTATTTTCATTATCATAACACCTAAACTTATTTAAATCTTCCTATAATGCCAACTGTAACTACCCAGCCATAAACATCACATAATCTTGACGTTTAGGTCAAAAATTTATTCTCTTACATTTTAGAAACTTTTCAAGTTTAGTGTTTTAAATAATTAGGTTAAAAAAATAAAAACTTATATTATAAATAGGACACCACTACTCAATATCATATTTTCTATAACATAAAACATTTAAAATAATACAAGTTTTCTTTCCAGGAAAATTGATCATGAAATTCAAATTTAATTATTTTGTGTTCATTCCCATCCATAAACTTGTGAAATAAATTTTAAAAATGTGGGACAAGAACAAAAAAAATCATTAAGGGGAATAAAAGAATAAATCATTTAGTCTAGTGAAAAATGTGAAAACTCACTAAAAACCTTTTCTTAATGACATTCCTTTTCATCTGTAAAGAAAATCATTTTTCCTTAAAAAATAATAAATTAAATTTTTAAATCAATTTATTTCCCTGAAAAATAATTAGAACTAATAGAAACAATAAGTATGTGACTTTGGATATCATTTTCCATATCACTCTTTCAAATGGAATATCCAATATTTTAATATTATATCACCATACTACCCAATTAATTGAAGGTTATAATGTATCCACCCATCATTCGTTTATCACACAACCACACATCATTGTTTAATATTATAACCAGCCATCATTATTTTCTAACTTAACCACCTATCATCATAAAAAACTCCCAATAACCATATTATAATCATAAAAAATTAAATCTTCCATCAAAAAATCATTCATTGATAATGATCACTTTTTTTAAAGAAAACTATTCACATGAAAAGGAAAAATAATTATTTGATATAATAATGAAAAATTGTAAAGGATTATTCAATGAAAATATTATTGATGATGGTAGGAAAAGTTTCTCTTGAAATTTATGTTAAAAAACTTTCATTTTTTGGTAATAAATATTTTAAAGTGAAACATTAAAAAAGTATTTTTAGAAATAAAATATCATACCTTTAGTCTGAAACGTCATGTACATATTTATATTCTAGAATAATAAACATAGGTCAATTATTTACTTGCATATGACTCTATTTAAAGATTATTTTTTATTTAATTTCAATTATTACAATGTAATAACATTTATATAATTATTTAAGTTCATTTCAGATTTTTTGACCATATTCGATTCATAAGCCAAAAATGTCTTCAGTCGATTGACTATGGTCAATGTGACCATTATTCCATAATCTCAATAATAATAATCATTAAATAATTTTCATTTCTATAAACCAATTATACTTCAAATTTAAACCATGAAATATCTTTATGAATAATGAACTATGTTACTATCATGGAGACGGTAGACTGTATGTACACATTAGTAATGTTTTCATTTTTCAATGATAATTATTAATATATGGTAAGTATTATTTTATATTTCTATAATGAACAAAATGTAATAAAAATAATATTAATTCCTTATATATTATTATATATATCATTGATGTGGTGTGGTGATGAAAAATAATAAGATCTCTTCTTGGAGGTAGTAATTCAAAATACTCATAGACAACATTATCATTTTTTTGTAAATCAAATGGTAAAAATGTAAATGAAATATTATCATTTATTAGTGATAAATATTTAATTAATATAATATATAATAATTAATTCCATCACTATACCAATTATTGAGATAAGGCTCTGGAAAACAAATTACATCAGTTCGTGAGGCATTCGTCTACCCTACACAAAAACTATAAATTTTTTCCCAATTTGATGGAAGTGGATATTGAAATAGGTAATACAATTAATAAAACAACATATAAATTTATAAATTATATTGTATTTTTTATTTTATCATGGTTCATAAAAGTGTAATGGATTTGGAAGAATAAAAAACTAGGACCACTCAATTAAAATGACACCTTATATTTAGATATTCTCCTATTCTTAGCACTTTATGACCAATATTTTTGATTTTATACCAAAAAAAGATATCTTAAATATGTGGATATATTATAAAAAATATTTGGGTAGGTATCGGCCAAAAAAATTATGTTTTTATGTGTGAATGGTTGAGAATAATAGGCTCCCATTTAGAAGAGATATGAGGGGCACTCTTGGCATTACTCAAAATATTAAATTAATTTAAATTAATTTTCAATTATGAATGGTTCCAAAGTGGGTTATTTCTATGATAATATCAGTATAGGTATATATAAACTAATATAATAAAAATTAAACATGTTTTGAAAAAAAATCAACCCTTATATTTTCATCATAACCCTTATTTATCCTCTTTAACACTTACCATCACAACATGGTGTTTAAAAATTTTAGGGTCAATATATTTATACTAAAAAGATATAATACCCCTAAATGGATCATTATTGATATTTTATGCCTTTTAAAAATCATATGAAATTTTTTTATATTATTAGTAATTTTATATCATTTAATAAAAGATTTCTTACTATTAAATATTCATAATGTCAATATAAGGAAAAAATCATTACATTGTGTTTAATAATATTAACATAACACTTATAATAAGAAAATAATAATAATAATAATAATAATACGAACATATAAAGGTAATATATATATGTTTTTTATTATATTTATTATATAAAATTATATTTTTATTTTTATTTTTAATATCATTTATTTGAATTTTCCATTATCTAAATTATTATTGCATTCCCATTTTGAAAGTATTTAAGGTAATTATTTATTCACTAAAAATTAAAATTAAAATAAGGAATATAATGCGATTATGTTTCAAAATTATATTTATAGTCAAATATATCCTATTTATAACACCGTATGAAAAATATTAGACTCATTAAAATAAGTGTGTGAGATGTTTGAAATTTATATAAATAAAATAAAATAAATGTAATAATCTCATCAATGTTGTACCAAAAGATCATAAATTTGACCATTGGATGATTATGGTCTATATATACTCATAAAAAAATATTTTGTATAGTTTTTGTGTCATTTAATGGTTCTTATCATTTTATTTTTAACATAAATAACCCGATTTACCCTTTACAATGGTAATAATATTACTATGTTTACTATTCTTATTGACAAATAAAAATTAAAGGTTCATATTTTATAAATTTTAAACCACATATTCAAAATATGGAAACCATTTTTAAAAATTCAAATCATAAAGGTTTCACAATTTAATTTAACATTAAACCTGAAAACAAATAGAAAATAAGTTTTCTAAAAAATCCCTTTTTAAATATAAAATGTTTTTAAAATCGATTAAAATAAACCATAATTATATTATTTTAAATAAAATTGAAGTAAATAAAATTTAATAATAATCATGAATATTATTTTACTTTTTAAATACATTAAAATAAAATACAATTTTCAATAAAAATCATTATATTTAATAATTATTTGAAAAAACATAATTTTCTTAATATTCTCAGAAACTCATTCTAGGATTATTTTGACATGATGAAATTTAAAATTAAATTAATTTTTTTTAATTAAAAATCTATCTTTTTAATAAAATACATTTAAAGAAAATATTCTAATAAATGAGTTTAATAAAACCATTTCCTTTTTGATTTTATGAATTTCATAGTATATTTTAAATGAATATAAGTATTTAATTAATGAATAATAATAAATATAAAATAAATTTATTCAATCATTACCAAGGTTGTTACAAAATAGATATGGAACTCATGTAGCTTCCATTTATTTACTAATTTCACCTTCTTTTGAAGCTCCAAATCGTCTCTATGTGAACCCTTGATATTCTATCAAATAGATGTTTGGAAAATAATTTTGGGAAGGTAGGGTGAATTACATGTAACTATGATTTCCATATCAATATTTTGTATATCCATGAAGATAATTTATTTCTCCATCTATATCATGGATAGAGTAGTATGTCATTTTATACTAAGGAGATTAGCTAACTTGTTCACCTATCCTGAATGGTAGAGAATAGTGAAATATAAGGCTTTGATTAGATCAACCAATATTCTTTGAATCATGTTTAGATCCTTCAATGTGAAAATATACTTAAGAAACTTGTGATACCTATAAATTTCACACATTTCTCTATAGAGGTTGTTCCACCAAATCATTGAAAAAAATATCATAGTATAAAACTAAAGATCATGTATCAGGTAGTTTTTCTCATTTATTATAAACTATCATAAGGCATAATCTATCACTTTTTTGTTCACCATGAGTACAAAACCCAAGAATATTTTAAAAGAACCACTATATATCAGAAAAACTTCTCTACATGTTGGTAGAGTTAGTACAGGTGTAATGATTATCCTCTTCTTAATCTCCTAAAATCATTCCTAGCATTCTTCTATCCACACATACATAACCCTATTTTGTGTCAACTTAGTTATTGGGTCAGATAATGGTGATAAGTTTCAAAAAAAATATCAATAGTGCCCTACTGAGAAAATAAAACATCATATTTCAATGATACTACATGGTCCAGTCAATTCCAAATTTTCATTTTTTATTGAAGTGTCCATAGAAATTACACCACGTGTGATCATGTTCCCCAAGAATGTGACTTGTTTCATCCTAAAGGTAAACTTTTTAACCATAGAATACATTTTATCATTCCTTAATGTATCCAAAACAATCCTTAGATATTCTTATTTTTCCTCCTTTATCTTGGATTAAATGAGAATATAACTGATATAAACTACCTAAAATTTTTTGATACAGTTTCTAATGATTCTAGTCAATAAATACATGACTATTTCAAATGAATTAGTAAAAATTAATGGAATCACTATTATAAAATAATTTCCATAACTTTTATAGAAAATGTTCTTATAAATATTTTTCATCTTCACCCTCAAATGATGATATTCTGAATTATGTTCCAACTTTGACAAGTATTGATCTATTCATTATTTGATCAAACAAGTCTTTAATCCTTATAAGGGGATAAATGTTATTTAATTATATCTTATTGAGCTCCTGATAATCAATGCACATCCACATCGATCCATAATTCAACATGAAAAGTAGCATTGGCACACCACAAGGTGTTGCACTAGGGAATGTGAACCCTTTTTCAAAATTTGTCTATAGATACTTCTTTTAATACTCCATCTTGATCAAGGACATACTATATTTGAATTTATATACATGATTTTCTATAGGTATAAGTTATATTATGAACTTTACCTCATGATATGGGAGAATTTTGGTTAATTGTTCAGGAAATACATCAGTGTACTCCCTTACAATGGGAATTTACACTAGGTTGATACATTCCTTTGACACAACCATTTGGGAAAGGTATTATTTTAAATAGGGTATCAACACCCACACATTTGAGAGAGTTTCCAAATGATATTCATGATATTACTTACATTATAGAAGAGCATGGTATGGTTTGGAATATGGAAAGGTATTTACATTTCCCAACAATTGTTGTGTGATATATGTAATGAGAGCCAATCCATTCCCATTTTAGCATCAAATCCTTATGAGGGAAGGATTATTATATTTGATAGAATAATTTCCCCATTTACACGTATAAGATAGGATACTAACATTTATATTTCATTGATCACACCACTAGGTGTTTTTATAGATATCTCTACTTCAAGGTATTGATGTGTCGATTCTATAGATCTAGAAAACCTTCAGGATATAAATAAATTAGTAAAAGAAGAATGAAATAAAAAAATTTCCATTATTTAGTGAATAGGATGTGCACCTTGTATGAAATAATTTTCATGCTCAATTTTGGAATTAGGGATGAAATATTATTTCTCATCCTCCTTTGGATTTGGTGGCTACTGACATTTTTACCTTTAGTGACACGTGGTTTAGTTCAATGGTAGTTAATGAATTGAACCATGGATGGTGAATTAGAAGTTTCCATCATTTACTCCTTCCCATTGGCCATATTATTCAATTCTCTTTGAAATTCATGAGCATGGTGGCCTTCTCACCAACACATGAATAATTTCCTCATCCCTTTAAGGTATTTCCCATTATACAAATTCCTAGATTTTTGGCTCATGGGTTCTTGGAACCCCTTTACTCCATTTTCATTTATCTCACTAGCTTGAAACATAATACTTATATTATAATCCTCACGTTCAAAGGTATAATCTATGAACCCTATCTATACATTGAGTAAATATCGATCTAATTTTTCATAACTCATGAAGTCTAAGATAGATAAATACTTTTTAAGGCGTTGTTTTAGTCCATTAAATAAACTATTTATCTTTCTATCCCTGTTGATAGAAAATAAAGAGGATTTTCTTAGAAGAATTTTTTTATATTTCTTATAATCCATGATAGATTCTACTTTATTTTTCTTTAACTCTATTAATTATCTCTCTATATTAATATGAATATTCTAAAGGAAATACATGTGATGGAATATTTTCTTAATGTTTTTCCTCTCAATGTCTCCCATTTCATCTTTTAGATTACTATTCTTTATCAACACCCACCATTGATCGACCAATCCATCTAAATGATCGATGGATAGATTCACCTTCACCTTATAAGAATAGTTGGGCATCTAAAATATATTATCCATTGAATCAATTAACTGTTCCATATTAATAGGATCAGAAGATCAACTAATTGTTGGGTTTCTTTGTCATTTAAGAGTCTCAATATCTAGTTTATCTTTCTTTAGGGAATTTGGATACTCGACATGGTTTAGGTTACTATTCATACCCCAAAATAACTGGGTAAGCATTACCATAATTTTTGGAACTCCACCTCCAATGGAATTGGGGATGTCATTCAAGAAATAATTTCATTGTCCCTCACTAGGCTTTGGCGTCGTTTATCCTAGTTCTGACCATTTTCTACTGTTTAATATATTTTAAAAAAAGATAATTTAATGAAGTGTGAATAAATTATTTATTTATATGTGATAACGAAGTCTAAAATTGTATATTATGGTATCCCACTATTGAGATGTATTTTAAACAACGATTCATGGATTTTTACAAATACATATACTTATACTAAGGGTATTCACTAACTTTCTCTTATCATAATTCCCAAATTAAATAGATATTGTCTCTACTACCAAATATAGCAACACTGATTTTTCTTAGATGAATATTACATAATTTTAAGAATAAAAAACTTATTTTTTTACATCAAATAATAGAAATGTTTAGTATCTTAGTAAAATAAAAATCATACATCACTTGTACATAATAAAAAATAAACCATTATTTAATTCCTTATTCTTTATCCTTCTAATAATTCAAGTTCCTCTAAGTACATATAGTCACCTAAAGATATATATCAAGGAAGGGGGTGATCTAAAATCCCAATATAAGGAGGAATAAGGGACAAGGATCAATAATACATCATTGAGAATCATCATTATCATTAAATAATTATCATAGGCTCATCATCAACATTGTTAGGGAAACATTTTTTAAAGGAATGAAATGTTTCAATACATTAAAATTAAACATCATGCCATAGTTGTCAAATACAACAAATAGTTTTGAAGAAATATATCATCATGTTCATGCATAACATAAGTTCAAAATCAAAACATCATCATTATTATGAAATATCTCATTGTTTTCACACATAATAAACATTAACCTATGAAATACTTTACATTACCCATTATATTAGAAGGATATATTATTTTTTACCAATACATTTCATCATAAAGTTTAAACTATCATTCATTTCACAAAGAATAGATAACAATAATATTCATGAAATAATGCATGGAAATGAGTGGGTTTTATGAAAAATTAATTCATGATTAAATTTTGGGTTCCCAAATGAAAAATGTAAAAATTATTTTTCATAAAAATTATCATTCTTTAATTTATAAGAATCAACACAAGAAGAGTAAAAGATGTGTTTTAGAAAGAAAATTCAATTTAAAACATCATTATAATTGGATTATAAGTCATGGTGGAAACTTTTATATCCCCAAATCAAATGTTAATAATTGTGAAGTTATTTTTACGTAAAATTAGGGGGATTTAAATACCAAAAATGACATGAATGTGGGATAAACCATGGAAAGAGAGTTGGGTTCAAGTAGCTCGTTTAATTCCCACATTATTTTTCTCTTTACCGTCTCCTTAATAATAAAAATAATATTATTAAACCATAGTCACATGCGTGAATTATACTCATTTTTTCACTATTCATTCATTATAATTATTATATTATGACTTATAAAAATATTTTTTAAATGTGAATTGTTTTGAAATCATGTTTTCGTTAAATTCTCCCAATTT
This sequence comes from Viscum album, assembly GCA_963277665.1. Taxonomy (NCBI): domain Eukaryota; kingdom Viridiplantae; phylum Streptophyta; class Magnoliopsida; order Santalales; family Viscaceae; genus Viscum; species Viscum album. Next base: position 877,417,390 of record OY728129.1, on the reverse strand, counting down.
TTTTTGGCATCGCTATTTTTGTTAGTTTTCATTTAAAAAATAGTATAATTAATTATAAAATAATAAAAACGTATATTTTACATTTATATAACAAAAATAATTTATAGTAACCAACCATAGGTTTAGTGATGGTAAAAGTATTGGAAATGTCCTCAGTGGCGATTTAACTGATCATCGATGGGTCATTTTTTAGAGAGTAGGAAATGAAATATTGACATTTTTATATTTGATAATTAGGATACAAATGGTAGGTTAAAATTAATAATATAATGTTAATATAATTCCTGATTTAGTTTATAGGATTCGGTTTTTAAGGTAATTTTGAACAAAATAAAATGAAGAAGAAAAATAGTAAAGATTTGATAGAAATATACTCCTTCCTTACTGTGGAACCTATAGTATGACACTATACTTCTTTGATGAATGAATTTGGTTTAATAAAGAACATACCTTATGTTTATAATGGGTTAATAGAGTGGATTTGGGCAGAATCATGGCCTTGGAATGTGAGGGAGGAGAGGTTTTATAAGGAAAGTGAGAGGGTCATTTGTACTGAGGAGAGGGGTACTTTTTGAATAAAATATTGAATAAAATTTTTATCAATTGAAAAACATTTAATAGTGAATTTTTTAGAATATAATTCTTATATAAATATAATTTAATGGTTTTAAGACATTATAATCTTTTATTATTGGAATTCACATCATTAATTAAAAAGAAATGTGGAAAAAAGAAAATTGTTATTTAAGGGGATCTATTTTGTCTTTAAGATTTGGAAAATTTGTAACACCCCAAGATTTTATAAGATATATTCCTTTTAATTTTCATATCTTCTGTTGTACGCTACACCAAGATTATCTTGCACTATATGCAACACCGTATTAGATTGCAGTATACGCAACACTAATCTTGGATTGTGTTGCACACAATTTCAAGTTCGTTTGATAGTAGTTATTCTACGTAACATTGAGTGTATATTTATATATATATTCAATTAATAAATGAAATATGTTTGGATTTTGTCATACGCAACAACAAAGGAGTCTTTCATTACACACAACCCTGACTTGGCTTGCATTACACGCAATCGTGACCTCCCTCGATAGCGTGTGTTGTACGCTATACCGGGTTTCACTAAACAACGATATATGGTTATAATATTATTATAAACTAGCCGTTATTAATATTATTAACTACATTTTTAATTTTATGACATTATAATTCATCTTACACATTTTATAGAACATGGTATGAGAACAAAATATTTTTTTTGGGTAAAATAAGTATTTTTCAAAAAATGCAGTTTTGTCGCCTTTTGATGGCGCACCCACCTTAAATATAGTTTTTGACATGTTTATAAGTTTAATTTGACAAAATAAAATTCTTATTTGGGATCAGGAAATAAAAATTTACTTTGGATAAATTTTTCATATTATTCTGATAACTTTCATATTTTAATGAATAGTAAAAACACGCTATATTTTAATTAAAAAAAACTTTTCTCATCGTAATAATTTATATGGTTAAATAATAATATTTAAAGGTTTTAAAGTATAAATAGAATAAATTTTTACCATGTAATATAATGTATGTCATTATCATTGATTTAACATTGAATTCATAGGTAAAATCATTTCAATTAAAACCCGTTTTATTAACAACGAGATTAATTTTAAATTAATTTCTGCAACTTCTGTGATTTTAATTAGGAAAAATGGATTCCATATTTGGAATCAGTGGGTCCAAATTATGTTAATAATCTACTTATTATTTTTATTCATTATGAATTGTAACTACGGTAAATTTTATTTACCATAGTTAAAGGTAAATCAGGTAATTAAGGGTAAATATAATATTATAAAATTACCCTAACACTTTTCCAAATATAATTGGATGATTATATTTTACCCTAAATCATACTTGGGTCGAAATGGAATCTAATGCAACCCACTTGTATTTTATTAAGACCTTTTATTTATTTTATTTAAAGGAAAGTGAAATGTCTCACTCAAACTTTAATAATTGGATTATTTTTAATATAAGGTTATACAGAATATAAATTATATTATAAATACTCATTTGAAATCTAAAATTTTTTTGTTTATCATGGTAATTTATATGTACTTTTTTAAGAAATATTTAATTACCTTAATAGCTTATGCATTAATGATGAAGAAAATTATTTATTTAGTGAAAAATCAATAATATAGTTTTTATTAAAATAACAATACCTATCAAAAGGACCCAAAACTTGACCAAACATTATTGGTCGAGTATATATATACCCTAATCATCAAAGGGTCCATTTTTGGACCATTTTGAGCCTTATAAAACCGATTAGTACATTTATATTATTTTATTATAAATGATGTCAAAGATGTCACCTTCATAATTTAATAAATATAAAAATTTAAATGTTGTGATTTTAAGATGATAAATTCTATTAAAAGTATTATTATAAAATATATGAGATTTATCTTCATCATAGGATTTTATTTTTAATTTTTATGCAAAAAATAAGTATATTAAATAATTATACAAAAATGTTGTACTAATTATTTTATTAAGAGATATACCAAATAAATGGTTTTAAAACTATTAAAATAAATAATATATGAACTAATTAATGTTCCCCATGAATTTTTTTTATGGATATGACATTTTATGAATCTATTAAATATTTTAGTTTGAACATATATTCTATGTGGATTTTATTTAAATTCAAATAAATGAATAGTGTCAAAATTGACACTATTGTTATTTTATAAACATAACATAATATAAAATTGTATAAAAATTACAAAAATATTTAAAAATTATAAATTAAAATTTATATGGTCTAAAATTTCATAAATTATCCAATTATGGACAATTAACAACACATAAGTAATTATTTATAACAATTTAAAATTTAGAATCTTATTACCACAAATAAAATTAAATAGATTAAATAAGGATAAATCAAGTTGATAAGGTTTAAAATAAATTTCAAACATGTCTAAATTTTATTGGTTGATGAGATTACAACCCTATATCATATAATATTATAATATGAGTCATTTTTGGAGGTTTTTAAGAGGGGTTTGATTTATTATAAATTAATATTTTTGAGGTTTCCAAAGGTGCCCCTCTCCTCTCCTATATAAGGGCACCTCCTCCCTCTTCTCTTTACACAATTTTGAGCCTTCAAGCTCGGCCAAAACCTACCAATTTATCTTATAAATCTCTATATTTATATTATATAGGTTCTGGTCTTCTCAAAAGACCAACTCTAGTTCCTTAAGAGGAAGCTTAAAACAGGTGCGTCGAAGAAGAGGTAATATATTCTACCGATTCTTTCAAGTTTATTTCTTCTTCAACTTCTTATTCTTTATTTGTTTAATTATAAATTAATAACATAAGTATCAATAATATACTGATATGTTATTATAAATATGAAACAACCCCATTTCACCTTCTATCCATCCTACGGAAAACGAAATCACCACGCATGCGTACGTACAGAATACCATCTCCACGTCGTGGTGTAATCTGTTTTTCCACCACCACCTTACTTGGATGGGTATAATGGTGTAAATAATAACTATATATACTTATTATAACATCATACTGATTCTGAGATATTATATCATCCCCTCCAATTCAATTCAATAATTATGGGAATGATATCATCGCTCATGCGTGCATACGGATTACCGTCTCCACGACGCGATGAGATTCATTCTCCTTGTTAACCACTCAAGAATGATTATAAAGTATATATAATAAATAATAATGAAATATATGAAATGATAAAGCTAATGGATTTATGTGTGTCTATATATATATATATGTCATCTACTTACTTCCATTCAAGTCAATAATGAAAAGAAAACAGCGTTCATGCGTACGTACGGCCTACCGTCTCCATGAACGGTGTATTTCATTTCATTTATCTATCTATTATATATATATATATACTGAATATATATGATATATAAATATTTAGTTAAATTCTGGAAGTAATTAAATCATGATATAAGTAATAATAATATCAAGAACAATAAGTCCAAACATGTATGATAAATAAAACGATTTTAACCAAAACGCTGATTTAACATGGAATTTACAAAAGAACGGGTAATATAAAGTCATAAGTGAACCATATGTGATATCATAACAATTAATATAATTCTTTAATAAGTCAATGACATTATTTAAATCATTATACAGGAGGTTTGGATACGTACGAAGCATATCGGACCTAAGGTAAGGGATAATTATTCCAATCTCGTTCTTATCTGAGATTTTTTATTCGTAAGTATTTACTGGGGTTATTGTTATCATCCATGTCCATTTTTTCTAAAAGTGTTTTTATGTATGTTTAAAGTCCTTTTTAACCATTTTTTACTTTTACCACATGTTATGGAAGGAATCATTCTTTTGTTTACCATACGAGGAACTTTTTTGACTTTTCCGGCAAAAGTACAAGGAGAATGTTTTTTTTAACTTGTACGACATGAACGGATTTTTACGGTTTCATAACACCTTATTTTCATGAAGCTTACTCTACAATATTTCATGAATATTTTCAAAAAAATCCTCTTCTTTTAAAATTGAATGGCATTTTGTGAAAAGAAAATGATTTTGAATAAGAAAGGATATTTTCTTCAAGAATTTATTTCAAGTTTTTTATCAAAACCATTTTCTACATAAGATGGAATTATTTCATATGTGTATGTTTCAAGTATAATGTCTCTATGATTTAAATGGTTTCACTTCTCTTATGATGAAATGATATCCATTTTTTTATATGGATTATGTTATGATGGGATGATGTTTATGAAACCCATTTTATTCTTTGGGTTATGATGAATGATTTATATTTATGTTGTGGCACACGTAAGAATGATTTCATTATGAGATGGGTGGGAACTATATCTCCCTTCAATGCATTGGGTAAAGATTTATATCTCATGAGATAGACATGGCTGGAATGGTAAGTTAATCCGGTTCAGTGATACAGGACTGGAACGAGGAGTGAACTCGATTCAGAAAGGGACTTTGTCCACTAAGATGGTCTTGGAAGCAATGCCTTGGCTACTATGGAAATAATATAAAGTGATTAATGGTTTTCCACAATTACATGTTTTATTCCCATGCTATTTTAATATGATTAATGTTCCTTTATGATCTATGCCTTATGTACTGCCAAGATTTATTTCCCAAGATTTTGATGTTTAAACTTTATGTTCATGTTTTTTTTTAAGTTCAAATGTATATGATTTGTTTTATTTTCTCCATGCTTACCCTTTCTGAGCATTTGATCACAGCCTTTATATGTTTTCTTTTCTCCAAGATATAAAGAAATGTTTTAGGTAAGAAAAAAAATGAAGATCTTTATGGGAGATGTTGAAGATCTTTCACCAATATTAGAAGATTATATTCCAAGTTTGCAAAGACACTAAACTATTATGGTCCTTGGGTGTCTTTTTTTGTTGTGTATTAGATATTCTGCAAAGGTAATGTAATGTCTATGTACGTCAATCTTTGGGTCTCTACAATTGGTATAAGGGTAAAGGTTTAGTTAACCTTTGGAAACTAGGATTCAAAAACTTTAGTGATATCCCTAGAGATATTACTAAGGTATTTATATGGATGTCCCTAAGGTTAAGTATAAGTATAGGTTGTAGACCTAGAATTATGGTAAAGATCTTAGAATTAAACCTAAGATGTTATATATTTAAGTTACTCCCCATTTATTATGTTTTTTTCCAAGTATGATTTTTTCCTCTCACACTATTCTTTTTGGGTTTTAGAAAATGGCTGGAAACAGGAAGATTCATGATAATGGAGGATATGATGGAAAATGAAATGATATTCTTCATGACCAACCAAATGAAATGGGATTTGTAAGTCTAAACATCATTATTATGCCTAATCAAAAATCTCATAATATGATCAATAATCTCAACTTTGGTAAGTTTTCTGACTCAGTTAATAAGAGAAAGATGGAGTTTCATGATGATCATAGAGGAAAGAAAGTTCAGTTTCCCTCATGTAAATCATGTGGGAAGAGGCATCAGGGAGAATTTTTCAAAGGAACTGGAAGATGATTTGGTTGTGTAAAAGAAGGACACAAGGCCAGTAATTGCAAAGGAAAATGTTCAGTTAACACCATGGACAAGGATAATGGTATTTCTAAGACATCAACAACTATTAAATGTTTTAAATGTAGAATGTACGGGAATTATGAAAACCAATGCCCTAAGGGAAAGTATCATGAAGAGAATCATCATGGTCATATGGGTAGTATTTATATTGATGATGATAAAGAGACTACGAATGATATGTGAGATGAAAAAATTGTTGAAGCTCGGTCAATGGTTTAAGAAGGTAGTGGAATAATTTATGTTTATCAAGAGTTATGTTGTATAGGTAATGGTACTATGGAATAAAGACACATCTAAGGATTGTTACACTATTGTTTTTTTTCTAAAGTATTTGAAAGTATATGTTGAATGGTACCGGTAACCATGAAAGGTTATTCAGATATTTTTGGAAAGTAGGTGATATGTGCATAACGAAGGGATAAGGAGAAAATGAAATGTTTTATAATATTCATGATCTCATGACTAATATAAGGACAAAGTGATATCATAGTTTTATAATATAGAAATTTTGGGATTTTGGTATGTGGAAAGAGTTAACTTTTGATAGCATTCATGTTTTCACTAAGTTTCTATGGTAATTCATGTTTCAAAAGAATACATGATTAAGGTATTCACATCTTTGGAATGTGACTAACAAGATATATCTTATGATATATGGGGATAAATGATGGTATCCACGTGCTTGTTATGTGACCTTTCAAGTAATCGTTTTCTTTATACTATGAGCTTGGACCGAAGTATTTTGGATATGTCTAAATATTTGAAATGGATTATGTTGTACATAAGATAATATTGTTTAAGGATATAAATTGTTTTTCAATATTATTTCTCAGATGTTATAATAGTGTAGATTTAGAAAAAGGACAACCTGCAGAATGGGCGACAACCCGTCGCTTCAGACAAGGTTGTGGGAATCAAACCTATAACTAAAGTGCGATAGGCCTTTATTGCCTACCACTGGCCTACAGGAAGTCCCTGGTTAGTAGAAACTAGTTTTATTTTATTAATATGTGTGATAGATTAAGTATAAGTCCATTTTAGGAATCATATATGATAAATCTCACTATATATGGACTTATGTATATAACTTTTTCTAACCTTATGTTTGATACATATGGAATGACCTATCATTCTATCGCATGATCTGCTAACACTTCACGGAAGACAAATTCAACTTCATTTCTTTAATAGATGAAGTGGAAATTGTTCAAGGCACAAACAACAGTGAGATTGTACCAAAATCAATTAAGTATTTATTTTAATTCAAAAAATATTCAACATTAGGGAAATGATCCTGAAACCAAAAAATGTTGTCATAGTGCCCTCATATCTGATGAATTAGATGGTACCACAGATCATCACAAATTTATGTCTTTGTGATTGTTGGCTTTTTTATAGCCATGTTCTCTACCACTCTCCATCAGAAAGTGATGGTTAGATTTCTCTTTCATATCCATATTTTCATCTATGTTCTCCTATGTGGAAACCCAGTGATTAGTTAATTTGGGTAACTATTAAGTTTCATACTTTAGTTTTTAAAGATAAGTTTTGGTATTCCTTCTTACGATGTGGGTTTCTTTGAAAGAAACTCTCATGTAATAAACCATTTATAACCGTGACGAATTTCGAGGGCGAAATTCATTTTAAGGGGGGTAGAATGTAACACCCCGAGATTTTATAATATATATTCTTTTTAATTTTCATATCTTATGTTGTACGCTACACCAAGATTATCTTGCGCTATACGTAACACCGTATTAGCTTGCAGTATACGCAACACTAATCTTGGATTGTGTTACACACAATTTCAAGTTTGTTTGATAGTTGTTATTCTACACAACATTGAGTGTATATTTATATATATATTAAATGTATAAATGAAATATGGTTGGATTTTGTCATACGCAACAACAAAGGAGTCTTTCACTACATGAAACCCTGACTTGCCTTGCATTATACGCAATCATGACCTTCCTCGATGGCGTGTGTTGTACACTATACCAGGTTTCACTAAACAATGATATATTGTTATAATATTTTTATAAACTAGCCATTATAATTATTATTAACTAAATTTTTAATTTTATGACATTATAATTCATTTTACACATTTTATAGAACATGGTATGAGAACAAAATAATTTTTTTGGGTAAAATAAGTATATTTCAAAAAATGCAGTTTTGGCGCCTTTTGATGGCGCACCCATTTTAAATCTAATTTTTCACATGTTTATAAGTTAAATTTGACAAAATAAAATTCTTATTTGGTATCAGGATATAAAAATTTACTTTGGATAAATTTTTCATATTATTCTGATAACTTTCATATTTTAATGAATAGTAAAAACACACTATATTTTAATTAAAAACAACTTTTTTCATCATAATAATTTATATGGTTAAATTATAATATTGAATGTTTTTAAAGTATAAATAGAATATATTTTTACCATTTAATATAATGTATGTCATTAGCATTTATTTTACATTGAATTTATAGGTAAAATCATTTCAATCTTTTGTAATGTTTTAACTTTTAAAACTTGTTTTCTTAACAATGGGATTAATTTTAAATTAATTTTTGCAACTTATGTGATTTAAATTAGTAAAAATGGATTCCATATTTGGAATCAGTATGTCCAAATTATTTTAATAAGCTAATTTTTATTTTTAGTCGTTATGAATAGTAACTACAGTAAATTTTATTTACCATAGTTAAAGGTAAATCGGGTAATTAAGGGTAAATATAATATTATAAAATTACCCTAACACTTGTACTAATATAATTTGATGATTATATTTTACCCTAAATCAAACTTGGGTCGAAATGGAATCTAATGTAACCCACTTGTATTTGATTAAGACCTTTTATTTATTTTATTTAAAGGAAAGTGAAATGCCTCAGTCAAACTTTAATAATTAGATTAGTTTTAATATAAGGTTATACAGAATATAAATTCGATTAAAAATACTCATTTGAAATCTAAAAAGTCTTTATTTATCATGGTAATTTATTTGTAATTTTTTAAGAAATATTTAATTACATTAATAGCTTATACATTAATGATGAAGAAAATTATTTATTTAGTGAAAAATCAATAATATAGTTTTTATTAAATTAACAATACCTATAAAAAGGACTATAAACTTGAACAAACATTATTTTTAAAGTATATATATACCCTAAGTATCCTAGGGTAGATTTTTTCACCATTTGGAGCCTTATAAAACCGATTAGGACATTTATATTATTTTATTTTAAATGATGTCAAAGATGTCACCTTCATAATTTAATAAATATAACAATTTAAATGTTGTGATTTTAAGATGATAAATTCGAGTAAAAGTATTATTATAAAATATATGAGATTTATCTTCATCATAAGATTTTATTTTTAATTTTTATGCAACACATAAGTATATTAAATAATGATACAAAAATGTTGTACTAATTATTTTATTAAGAGATATACCAAATAAATGGTTTTAAAAATATTAAAATAAATAATATATGAACGTATTAATGTTCCCCATGAATTTTTTTGGAAGTATATGACATGTTAGGAATCTACTAAATATTTTATTTCAAACATATATTCTGTGTGGATTTTATTTAAATTCAAATAAATGAATAGTGTCAAAATTGACAATATTGTTATTTTATAAAAATAAGATAATATAAAATTGTTTAAAAATCACAGAAATATTTAAAAATTATAAATTAAAATTTATATGGTCTACAATGTCATAAATTATCCAATTATGGATAATTCACAACACATAAGTAATTATTTATAACAATTTAAAATTTAGAATCTTATTACCACAAATAAAATTAAATAGATTAAATAAGGATAAATCAAGTTGATAAGGTTTAAAATAAATTTCCAAAATTTCTAAATTTTATTTTTTGATGATATTACAACCCTATCTCATCTAATATTTGAATATGAGTCATTTTTGGAGGTTTTTAAGTGGTTTTGATTTATTATAAATTAATATTTTTGAGGTTTCCAAAGGTGCCCCTCTCCTCTTCTATATAAGGGCACCTCCTCCCTCTTCTCTTTACACAATTTTGAGCCTTCAAGCTCGGCCAAACCCTGCCAATTTCTCTTCTAAACCTATATAGTTATATTATAGAGTTTCTGGTCTTCTCAAAAGACCAACTCTAGTGCCTTAAGGGGAAGCTTAAAAGAGGTGTGTTAAAGAAGATGTAATCTCTTCTACCAATTCTTTCAAGTTTCTTTCTTCTTCAACTTCTTATTCTTTAGTTGTTTCATTATAAATTAATAACATAAGTATCAATAATATACTGATATGTTATTATAAATATGAAACAACCCCATTTCACTTTCTATCCATCCTACGGAAAATGAAATCACCGCGCGTGCAGACATACGGAATACCGTCTCCACACCGTGGTGTAATCTGTTTTTCCACCACCACCTTACTTGAATGGGTATAATGGTGTAAATAATAACTATATATAGTTATTATAACATCATACTTATTCTTATATATTATATCATCCCCTCCGATTCAATTCAATAATTATGGGAATGATATCATCGCTCGTGCGTACGTACAGATTACCGTCTCCACGACGCGATGAGATTCATTCTCCATGTTAACCACTCAAGAATGATTATAAAGTATATATAATGAATAATAATGAAATATATGACATGATAAATCTAATGGATTTATTTATATTTATATATGTGTCATATACTTACTTCCATTCAAGTCAATAAGGAAAAGAAAACAGCGTTCATGCGTACGTACGGCCTACCGTCTCTATGAATGGTGTATTTCATTTCATTAATCTATCTATTATATATATATATACTAAATATATATGATATATAAATCATTATTTACATTTTTTAAGTAATTAAATTATGATGTAAGTAATAATAATATCAAGAACAACAAGTCCAAACATGTACGATAAATAAAACGAGTTTACCCAAAACGCTGCTTTAACATGGATTTTACAAAAGAACGGGTAATATAATGTCATAAGTGAACCATATATGATATAATAACAATTAATATGATTATTTTATAATTCAATGACATTATTTAAATCATTATATAGGAGGTTCGGATACGTACGAAGCATATCAGACCTAATGTAAGAGATAATTATTCCAATCTCGTTCTTATCCGAGATTGTTTATTCGTAAGTATTTACTGGGGTTATTATTATCATCCATGTACATGTTTTCTAAAAGTTTTTTTATGTATTTTTAAATTCCTTTTTAACCATATTTGACTTTTACTACATGTTATGGAATGAATCATTCTTTTGTTTACCATACGAGGAACTTTTTGGACTTTTCCAGCAAAAGTACTAGGAGAATGTTTTTTTAACTTATATGGAATGAACGGATTTTTATGGTTTCATAACACCTTATTTTCATGAAGCTTAATCTACAAGATTTCATGAATATTTTCAACAAAATCCTCTTCTTTTAAAATTTCATGGCATTTTGTGAAAAGAAAATGATTTTGAATAAGAAAGGATATTTTCCTCAAGAATTTATTTCAAGTGTTTTATCAAAACCATTTTTCATATAAGATGGAATTATTTCATATGTGTATGCTTGAAGTATAATGTCTATATGATTTACATGGTTTCAGTTTTCTTATGATGAAAAGATATCCATTTGTTTTATATGGATTATGTTATGATGGGATGATGTTTATGAAACTCATTTTATTCTTTGGGTTATGATGAATGATTTATGTTTATGTTGTGGCACACGTAAGAATGATTTCATTATGAGATGGGTGGGAACTATATCTCCCTCAAATTTATTAGGTAAAGATTCATATCTCATGAGATATACTTGGATGGAATGGTAATTTAATCCAGTTCAGTGATACAGGACTGGAACTAGGAGTGAACTCGATTCAGAAAGGGACTTTGTCCACTAAGATGGTCTTAGCAGCAATTCCTTGGATACTATGGAAATAATATCAAGTGATTAATGGTTTGCCACAATTACATGTTTTATTACCATGATATTTTATCATGATTAATGTTCCTTTATGATCTATGCCTTATGTACTGCCAAGATTTATTTCTCCAGATTTTGATGTTTAAACTTTATGTTCATGTGTTTTTTAAGTTCAAATGTATATGATTTGTTTTATTTTCTCCATGATTTCCCTTAGTGAGCATTTGATCTCACCCTTTATATGTTTTATTTTCCCCAGGATATAATGAAAGGTTTTAGGTAAGAAAAAAAAGGAAGATCTTTATGGGATATGATGAAGATCTTTCACCAAGATTAGAAGATTATACTCCGAGTTTCCAAAGACACTAAACTATTACGGTCCTTTGGTGTATGTTTTTGTTATATATTAGATATTCTGAAAAAGTAATGTAATGTCTATGTACGTCAAGCTTTGGGTCTCTACAGTTGGTATCAGAGAAAAGGTTTAGTTAACTTGTGATACCCCAGGATTTATGAACTTGATTAAGTGAACAATGATATGTTTTATAATGATGTTTATTGTTTTAAGTGGTTGGTTTTTGATAATAATAAAATAATTGAAACTAAATATATGAAAAACAAATGGAACTGGTATATATTAAAATGTTACATTGTTACAAAGACTCAAACTAACCAAGAACACCATGTGCAAGACTCAACATGGCCACAACAAGACTACTGAGAATCACAACTCCAGTAATCGGATAGTATTCATCTTCTGGGTCCGATAGTGTGAAAAACATAATCGCCAGAACCACAGTACACGAACTCAGTAGTAATGGAATGAGGAGAGAAATCCGCCTAGGGTCAGGTGATTTGAAAATGTAAAACACTCTACCCCCTATTTTTATAATGGTCCTTTAAGGAAATATGACAGTTACATGACCGTTGGGTTTCCATGGGTAAAGTGCGTCTTTTTATAAAAATTTGGTCTTTATAATGCTCTTATAATATTATGGTATTTCAATATTTTAATATATACAAAATATTATAATTATAGCTTCGAGTATCTTAATTATGAAATTTATAAGAGTTATATCAAATGGTGAGGTATTTTACATAATCTAAAATGGGATATTAGACTTGGAATTTCTAAGTTAAAAGTATCTATTAAATTGTGTAAATTAAATTTTTAATGTTTTATACTATTTTTCAAAAAAAATATAGTAAACTGTATATTTTTTTTGTGTACTGTTTCCTTTTCGGCGAAGCTTGGCTGGCCGCGCGATCACCCCGCGCCACCTCAACCGTCCGATCTCACCGAATCAGATCCCAGCCATTGTTGTTTTTTTAACGCTCGTTTCATCCCTTTTAACCCGGCCGTCATTTATTTTTTTTTTAACCGCATTTCCCATCCTCTCCTACCTCACGTCGGGGTCCTGCTACCAGCACTGGTTCACCCGAGGACACCGTGATCACCTTCTTCTCCACTGTTTCGTTTGACCTTGCGCACCCCACCTTCCTAGGACATCGTAGGCTCGGCCTAACTCCTCGATCAAATTATTTTAGGTGCACCAAAACCTCTACATAAGCCCTCTCCTCACGGACTTCCTCTTGCACCCGAACTCCTCCCGACCTCTCCAGCAAGACCAGCAATCTTCCTCTGATCCGAGCAACCTCCGCAGCCATGTAATGGTGTCATGTTTATGTTTTTTTTTTCAAACCCACCCATGCTCCTTGGTACATATATATACATGAATATATATATATATATATATATCTACGGCTTATATTTACATGTATTTACTTTCCATGAAAACCAATCTATGCAAACAGAGGGCTTCGAAGGGTGTTTTCCTTCGTGTCTACAAACATAGGGGATACCCCCACCTCCTTATAATTTGAAACCCAATACTCACACTGCATATACTCGGGTATACGATATGTATATATATATAAAAACTTATATATATTCAGTATAGGCACCGTTTCTCTTTTCTTTTGAATACTGGGTGTAAGGATTAGGAAATGGTATTTATGAATCTTCCCTAAAAAGATTTAAGGGTTTTTGTTTCCTTTGAGTTTGGTTTATATAACCCATATGATACAATAAGTATAAATATAATTTTATGTTTTGGTATACCCCTTAAACTCTCCCAGTTTAAGGGATTCCAAGGAGGTTGTTTATGATTATTGTCTAATCAAGTATTTAAAAAAAAGATTAATTTTGAGAGGTTTTCCTCTTAAGCAAAACCATTACATACCTTTTTTTCGGGTGTTTAAGTATGTACATATATAGATATCCAATCTAAATCTATTTCTAAGATTTCCATATAATAGTATATTATATTAAGAAATATACGTTTGATAAGGGTCTTTTAAAAATCAATTCCTAACATGCATGATCTTTATGTAAGCTTTATATGTACAACTATATATATATCAATATATTTTTGGGTTATGTAATTAAATACAAATCAGTTTTGTTTTTTTTTCTTTTAGAGATAAATACATATTTATGAATGACAATATTTTTTTTATGCGAAATAGGTCTTTGGTTCAAGTGCAACCATGTTATAGTTTTAAAACCATAGTTTTATATGTTTATGTGTTCATATATGATAAACCCTATTTTCAAATACAATTCTCAGCATTTAATTGATGTTTTAACACATGCAAGGTTTTAGTGTTTTCCTAAGACTATATGTGTTTCATATATGAGCATACATTAAAGATCCTGATAAATTAAGTAGTTATAATTCCATTTAACCTCTACGTAATTTATGTTTTTAAAAGAATGTGCCTCGGCCTATTTTAAATTAAAGGACTAAGAATTCATGGGTTTATGTCATCATGTCGTATCCATTTATTGTTTGATGTTAAACCTGCTGCAGTGTTCATTAGTGGTTAATCAGGTTATGTTTTAGTTGCAAGTTCAATATCATGGTTAACTCCTTAATTAATGACAGGTGTTTTCTTTAAGTAATTTGTTTCCATGAAATAATAATTTTAAAAGAGTTATCATTTATCATCACTTGTGGAAAATTCTATTATTCATCATACTCTGGTGATTATCTACTGAAGTAGGATGATTACTAAAACATGTATGCCATAATTCCATATTAACTTAGTAATCATGTATGCCTTATCTTGTGTATTCATTTGGTTATTTATTGCCATAATTGCATGATATTTGTCACATCTTATAATTTCAAGCCACTTGTACAACGGTTTCATTGTTCATGATATTTATTATTGTACATAATGCATTCATATGACATTTCTTGTTAATAAACCAAAAATTAAATTACCCAAAGTGGTATGGGACACCTTGGGTAATATGAAATAAAAATTAAATATTCAAAGTGGTATAGGACACCTTGAATATCAGACCTTATCAACATGTGAGAAATGTATGGGACTACCGGGATGGGGTCCGTTTAAAAGAAAGCCCTCCAGGTTGGGGACTAGTTAAAGTAAGCCCTCCGGGTTGGAGACCGGTAAAAGTAAGCTCCTCGATGTATCGATAGTTCTCGAGACAGTCAGATTGGGTTATTTACCCCTAGGTCATGGCACAAGGCCTTAACACAGAGATCATGAGTCCTTCAGTATATATTTCTTAGTATATGACCAACCAAGTGATTATTTCGACTAGAGGAACGTCCTTCGTTATAGAACCATTACCTATGAGTATCATATTTAAAATACACATGGAATATGATTAGGCAATGTTGATGCATGACCAGTTTCCTTTTCCAGAATTTTATTACAAATGTTGCATTACATTTATCATGTCATGATGTGCATTTTTTATAGATAATGTGCTATTGTGCGACTCTGATGATGGTTACTTGCACACCTTGCTTGTTTATGCCCACTTTACTTAGTAAAACCCATGCCATTTTTTTTATACTAGCATGTTTACCTTTTTATTTAAGTGGTTTTCAACTAAGTGTTTTAATGCATAAGTAATAAGTGCTTTAACTGTATTATATCCACCTTTGATTTGTCTTGATATTATTCCTCTAAGAAATTATTTTAAGTATGGAAAATTATTTTCAAAGGTAGTTTTCAAAATCTGGATTTAAATACTCTCAAAACCCCTTACTAAGTATTACAATTCTCACCCTACATTTTTGATGAATTTTTATAGGTTGTTAGAGTCTTTCCAAGTTTTGGGATTTTGATCTTAGCTTTGTAAGGAAGAAGTGAATCGGTTGACTCTGATTCTCTAGGATCTAAAACAGAAAGTTCCTCCTGATGGGTTATGATGTGTAAATTGTTTGATTTGTTTGTATAAAATAAATTACACACCATAACCAGAGCACTAGCTCCGAGCTACTAGAGGTGAGGGCCTTACAGTTGGTATCATAGGAGTGGTTTAGGAAACCCTGGAAAATTAAGACAACACAAAAACCTTAATAATGTTTTACTAAGTAGGGTTTGTTCTTAAAATTCTCAGATGGAAAGCCAGCGAACTACACCTAGACTCTTGACTCTCCCTACAGAGATCATAGAGACTATTGTAGAAAAATCATACTCAACAAATTACCAACCTTTTGTTAACTTATGACTCACGTGCAAAACCCTCTATGAAATATTGAAAATCTCGAATGTCCTTCGAATCTTTCGGGGGTCGGAAGTTGTGTATAACCAAATGTCCAATGCATTATTTGAGAATTATAAAAAGAAAGGGAAGTACTACGAGGGACTCTTCCTGTGTTTCACCATGAATAATAAATGGTTGGCCTTTACGGCCTTCGGAGAAGCTGGAAAGGAGTTGGACTTCCATGCAGTCTTTATGTACCAAATTCTGTGTTTCAGAATGCTTGGGGACCTCTGTGATTTTGTATATTTCATCAAATCCTTAAAATATGACATGGTTCGAGAGATATTTAGGAACCAAATCCAAGTGGATGTCATGGAGCTTGATGTCACTCATGCCCATCTCTGGAAAACCACCTGTATCAAATGGGAGCTTGGTTTTAACCACAATCCATTTTGCCAAGAATGTATTTGGGAAGAAGAGACCCACAAGCTTTGTTCTTCCCTAGGAATAGAGTTGAATATTACCTTCTTCCATGGGTGGTGGAGGTAGAGGGACATCACCAAGGGTGTCTGGGAAGCCGTGTGAATAATTCATGTACGCCGATCGAATTGCGAGGACGCAATTCTTTTAAGAGGGGGATAATGTGACGCCCCAGGATTTATGAACTTGATTAAGTGAACAATGATATGTTTTATAATTATGTTTCTTGTTTTAAATGGTTGGTTTTTGATACCAATAAAATAATTGAAACTAAATAGATGAAAAACAAAGGGAACTGGTATATATTAAAATGTTACATTGTTACAAAGACTCAAACTAACCAAGAACACCATGTGAAAGATTCAACATGGCCACAACAAGACTGCTAAGAATCACAACTCCAGTAATCAAATAGTATTCATCTTCTGGGTCTGATAGTGTGAAAAACATAATTTCCCGAACCACAACACACGAACTCAGCACTAATGGAATGAGGAGATCCATCCGCCTAGGGTCAGGTGTTTTGAAAATATAAAACACTCTACCCCCTCTTTTTATAATGGTTCTTTAAATAAATATGATTGTTACATGACCGTTGGGTTTACATGGGTAAAGTGCATATTTTTATAAAAATTTGGTCTTTATAACGCTCTTATAATCTTATGGTATTTCAATATTTTAATATATACAAAATATTAGAATTATAGCTTCGAGTATCTTAATTATGAAATTTATAAGAGTTATATAAAATGGTAAGTTATTTTACATAATCTAAAATGGGATTTTAGACTTGGAATTTCTAAGTTAAAAGTATCTATTAAATTGTGTAAATTCAATTTTTAATGTTTTATACTATTTTGTATAAAAAATATAGTAAACTGTATATTTTTTTGGTTACTGTTTTCTTTTCGGAGAAGCTTGGTTGGCCGCGCGATCGCCCCGCGCAACCTCGACCTTCCGATCTCACCGAGTCAGATCCCAGCTGTTGTTTTTTTTTAACGCTCGTTTCATCCCTTTTAACCCGGTCGTCGTTTATTTTTTTTTTTAACCGTGTTTCACGTCATCTCTTACCTCACGTCGGGGTCCCGCTACCAGCACTGGTTCACCTGAGGACATCGTGATCACCTTCTTCTCCACTGTTTCGTTTGACCTTATGCACCCCACCTTCCTAGGATGACGTAGGTTCGGCCTAACTCCTGGATCGAATTCTTTTATGTGCACCAAAACCTCTACATAAGCCCTCTCCTCACGTACTTCCTCTTGCACCCGAACTCCTCCCGACCTCTCCAGCAAGACCAGCAAGATTCCTCTGATCCGAGCGACCTCCGCAGCCATGTAAAGGTGTCATGTTTATGTTTTTTTTTGTTTCAAACCTACCCATGCTCCTCAGTACATATATATACATCAATATATATATATATATACGGATTATATTTATAGGTATATACTTTCCATGAAAACCAATCTATGCAAACAGAGGGCTTCGAAGGGTGTTTTCCTTCGTGTCTACAAACATAGGGGATACCCCCACCTCCTTATAATTTGAAACCCAATACTCACACTGCATATACTCAGGTATACGATATGTATATATATATATATAAACTTATATATATTCAGTATAGGCATTTTTTCTCTCCTCTTTTGAAGACTGGGTGTAAGGATTAGGAAATGGTATTTATGAATCTTCCCTAAAAAGATTTAAGGGTTTTTTTTCCTTTGAGTTTGGTTTATATAACCCATATGATACAATAAGTATAAATATAATTTTATGTTTTGGTATACACCTTAAACTCTCCCAGTTTAAGGGATTCCAAGGAGGTTGTTTATGATTATTTTATAATCAAGTATTTAAAAAAAAGATTAATTTTGAGAGGTTTTCCTCTTAAGAAAAACCATTACATACCTTTTTTTTCGGGTGTTTAAGTATGTACATATATAGATATCCAATATAAATCTATTTCTAAGATTTCCATATAATAGTATATTATATTAAGAAATATACTTTTGATAAGGGTCTTTTAAAAATCAATTCCTAACATGCATGATCTTTATGTAAGCTTTATATGTACAACTATATATATATCTATATATTTTTGGGTTATGTAATTCAATACAAATCAGTTTTGTTTTTTTTCTTTTAGAGATAAATACTTATTTATGAATGAAAATATTTTTTTTTATGCGAACTAGGTCTTTGGTTCAAGTGCAACCATGTTATAGTTTTAAAACCATATTTTTTATATGTTTATGTGTTCATATATGATAAACCCTATTTTCAAATACAATTCTCAGGATTTAATTGATGTTTTAACACATGAAAGGTTTTAATGTTTGCCTAAGCCTATATGTGTTTCATATATGAGCATACATTAAAGATCCTGATAAATTAAGTAGTTATACTGCCATTTACCCTCGATGAAATTTATGTTTTTAAAAGAATGTGCCTCGGCCTATTTTAAATTAAAGGACTAAGAATTCATGGGTTTATGTCATCATGTAGTATCCATTTATTGTTTGATGTTAAACCCGCTGCAGTGTTCATTAGTGGTTAATCAGGTTATGGTTTAGTTGCAAGTTCAATATCATGGTTAACACCTTAATTAATTATAGGTGTTTTCTTTAAGTAATTTGTTTCCATGAAATAATAATTTTAAAAGAGTTATCATTTTTCATCTCTTGTGGAAAATTATATTATTCATCATACTCTAGTGATTATCTAGTGAAGTAGGATGATTACTAAAACATGTAGGCCATAATGCCATATTAACTTAGTAATCATGTATGCCTTATCTTGTGTATTCATTTGGTTATTTGTTTCCATAATTTCATGATATTTGTCATATCTTATAATTGCAAGCCACTTGTACAATGGTTTCATTGTTCATGATATTTATTATTGTACATAATGCATTCATATGACATGTCTTGTTAATAAACCAAAAATTAAATTACCCAAAGTGGTATGGGACACCTTGGGTAATATGAAATAAAAATTAAATATTCAAAGTGGTATGGGACACCTTGAATATCAGACCTTATCAACATGTGAGAAATGTATGGGACTACCGAGATGGGGTCTCGTTAAAAGAAAGCCCTCTAGGTTGGGGACTGGTTAAAGTAAGCCCTCTGGCTTGGAGACTGGTAAAAGTAAGCTCCTCGATGCATCAATATTTCTCGAGACAGTCAGATTGGGTTATTTACCCCTAGGTCATGGCACAAGGCCTTGACACAGAGACCATGAGTCCTTCGACATACATTTCTTCGTATATGACCAACCAAGTGATTATTCCAACTAGAGGAACGTCCTTGGTTATAGAACCATTACCTATGAGTATTAGATTTAAAATACACAGGGCATATGATAACGCAATGTTGATGCATGACCAGTTTCCTTTTCCAGAATTTTATTACAAATGTTGCATTACATTTATCATGTCATGATGATCATTTTTTGTAGAGAATGTGCTATTGCGCGACTCTGATGATGGTTACTTGTACACCTTGCTTGTTTATGCCCACTTTACTTAGTAAAACCCATGCCATTTTTTTATGCTAGCATGTTTACCTTTTTATTTAAGTGGTTTTCAGCTAAGTGTTCTATTGCATAAGTAATAAGTGCTTTACCTGTATTATATCCACCTTTGATTTGTCTTGATGTTCTTCCTCTAAGAAATTATTTTAAGTATGGAAAAGTATTTTCAAAGGTAGTTTTCAAAAGTTGGATTTAAATACTCTCAAAACCCCTTACTGAGTATTACAATGCTCACCCTATGTTTTCTATGAATTTTTATAGGTTGTTAGAGTCTTTCCAAGTTTTGGGATTTTGATCTTAACTTTTTAAGGAAGAAGTGAAGTGGTTGACTCTGATTCTCCAGGATCTAAACCAGAAAGTTCCTCCTGATGGGTTATGATGTGTAAATTGTTTGTTTCGTTTGTATGAAATAAATTACACACCATAACCAGAGCACCAGCTCCGGGCTACCGGAGGCGGGGGCCTTACATAACCTTTAGAAACTAGGATTCAAAAACTTTAGTGAGATCCCTAGAGATATTTCCTAGGTATTTCTAGGGATATCCCTAAGTTTAAGTATAAGTATAGGTTGTAATCCTAGAATTACGGTAACGATATTAGAATTAAACCTAAGATGTTATATATTTAAGGTACTCCCACTTTATTATGTTTTTTTCATAGTATGATTTTTTCCTCTCACACTATTCTTTTTGGGTTTATAAAATGGCTGGAAACAGGAAGATTCATGATAATGGAGGATATTATGTACAATGGAATGATATTCTTCATGACCAACCAAATGAAACGGGATTTGGAAGTCCAAAAATCATTATTATGACTAATCATCAATCTCATAATATGATCAATAATCTCAAATTTGGTAAGTTTCCCGACTCAGTTAATAAGAGAAAGATGGAGTTTCATGATGATCATAGAGGAAATAAAGTTCAATTTCCCTAATATAAATCATGTGGGAATAGGAATCGGGGAGAATGTTTCAACGGAACTGGAAGATGCTTTGTGTGTGGAAAAGAAGGACACAAGGCTAGTAATTGCAAAGGAAAAGGTTCAGTTAACACCATGGACAAGGATAATGGTATTTCTAAGACATCAACAATGGTTAAATTTTTTAAATGTGGAATGTATGGGCATTATGCAAACCAATTCCCTAAGGGAAAGTATCATGAAGAGAATCATCATGGTCATATGGGTAGTATTTATATTGATGATGATGAAGAGACTACAAATGATATGTGAGATGAAATAATTGTTGAATCTTGGTCAATGGTTTAATAAGGTAGTGGAATGATTTATGTTTATCAAGAGTTATGTTGTATAGGTAATGGTACTATGGAATAAAGACACATCTAATGATTGTTACACTATTGTTTTTTTTCTAAAGTATTTGAAAGTATATGTTGAATGGTACCGGTAACCATGAAAGTTTATTCAAATATTTTTTGAAAGTAGATGATATGCGCATAATGAAGGGATAAGGAGAAAATGAAATGTTTGATAATATTAATGAGCTCATGACTGATATAAGGACAAAGTGATATCATGGTTTGAGTATATAGAAATTTTGGGATTTTGGTATGTGGAAAGAGTTAACTTTTGACAGCATTCATGTTTTCACTAAGGTTCTATGGTAATTCATGTTTCAAAAGAATAAATGATTAAGGTATTAACATGTTTCTAATGTGACTAACAAGATATATCTTATGATATATGGGGGATAAATGATGGTATTCACATGCTCGTTATGTGACATTTCAAGTAATCGTTTTCTTTATACTATGAGCTTGGACCGAAGTATTTTGGATATGTCTAAATATTTGAAATAGATTATGTTAGACATAAGATAATATTGTTTAAGGATAGAACTTTTTTTTCAATATTATTTCTGGTATGTTATAATAGTTTAGTTTTAGAAAAAGGGAAACCTATAGGATGGGCGACAACCCGTCACGTCGGACAAGGTTGCGGGAATCGAACCTACAACTGAAGTGCAACAGGACTTTATCACCTACCACTGGCCTACAGGAAGTCCCTGGATAGTAGAAACTTGTTTTATTTTATTAATAGGTATGATAGATGAAGTATAAGTACATTTTAGGAATCATATACCATTAATCTCACTATAGATGGACTTATGTATATAACTTTTGATAACCTTATGTTTGAGACAAATGGAATGACCTAACATTCTATCACATGATCTGCTAACACTTCACCAAAGACAAATTCAACTTCATTTCTTTAAGAGATGAAGTGGAAATTGTTCAAGGCACAAACAACAGTGAGATTGTACCAAAATAAATTAATAATTTCTTTTAATTCAAAAAATATTCAACATTAGGGAAATGATCTTGAAAACCAAAAATGTTGTCTCAGTGCCCGCATATCTGATGAATTAGATGGTACCTTAGATCATCACAAATTTATGGCTTTGTGATTGTTGTCTTTTTCATAGCCATGTTCTCTACCACTCTCCATCATAACTTGATGATTTGATTTCTCTTTCATATACATATTTTCATATATGTTCTCCTATGTGGAAACCCAGTGATTAGTTAATTTTTGTAACTATTACGTTTCATAATTTAGTTTTTAAAGATAAGTTTTGGTATTCCTTTTTACTATGTGGGTTTCTATGAAAGAAACTCTCATGTAATAAACCATTTATAACCGCGATGAATTTCGAGGGTGCAATTCATTTTAAGGGGGGTAGAATGTAACACACAGAGATTTTATAAGATATATTCTTTTTAATTTTCATATATTATGTTGTACGCTAAACCAAGATTATCTTGCGCTATACGCAACACCATATTAGCTTGCAGTATACGCAACACTAATCTTGGATCGTGTTACACACAATTTCAAGTTTTTTTTATAGTAGTTATTATACACAACATTGAGTGTATATTTATATATATATTCAATGTATAAATGAAATATGGTTGGATTTTGTCATACGCAACAACAAAGGAGCCTTTCACTACACACAACCCTGACTTGGCTTGCATTACATGCAATCAGGACCTCCCTTGATAGCGTGTGTTGTACGCTATACTGGGTTTCACTAAACAACGATATATGGTTATAATATTATTATAAACTAGCCGTTATGAATATTATTTACTAAATTTTGAATTTTATCACATTATAATTTATCTTACACATTTTATAGAACATGGTATGAGAACAAAATAATTTTTTTGGGTAAAATAAGTATTTTTCAAAAAATGAAGTTTTTCCGTCTTTTGATGGACCACCCACTTTAAATCTATTTTTTGACCTGTTTATAAGTTAAATTTGACAAAATAAAATTCTTCTTTGGGATCAGGATATAAAAATTTACTTTGGATAAATTTTTCATATTATTCGGATACCTTTCATATTTTAATGAATATTAAAAACACGCTATATTTTAATTAAAAACAACTTTTTTCATCGTAATAATTTATATGGTTAAATTATAATATTGAATGGTTTTAAAGTATAAATAGAATATATTTTTACCATTTAATATAATTTATGTCATTATCATTTATTATACATTGAATTCATAGGTAAAATCATTTCAATCTTTTGCAATGTTTTAACTTTTAAAACTCGTTTTCTTAACAACGGGATTAATTTTAAATTAATTTCTGCAACTTCTGTGATTTGAATTAGAAAAAATGGATTCCATATTTTTAATAATTAGGTCCAAATTATGTTAATAAGCTACATTTTATTTTTATTCATTATGAATAGTAACTATGGTAAATTTTACTTACCATAGTTAAAGGTAAATCGGGTAATTAAGGGTAAATATAATATTATAAAATTACCCTAACACTTATCCTAATATAATTGGATGATTATATTTTACCCTAAATCATACTTGGGTCGAAATTGAATCTAATGTAACCCACTTGTATTTGATTAAGACCTCTTATTTATTTTATTTAAAGGAAGGTGAAATGTCTCACTCAAACTTTAATAATTAGATTATTTTTAATATATGGTTATACAGAATATAAATTCGATTATAAATACTAATTTTAAATCTAAAAAGTTTTTATTTATCATGGTAATTTACTCGTAATTTTTTATGAAATATTTAATTACCTTAATAGCTTATACATTAATGATGAAGAAAATTATTTATTTAGTGAAAAATCAATAATGTAGTTTTTATTAAAATAACAATACCTATCAAAAGGACCAGAAACTTGACCAAACATTATTTGTCGAGTATATCTATATCATAAGCATCCAAGGGTAGATTTTTGGACCATTTGTAGCCTTATAAAACCGATTAGGACATTTATATTATATTATTTTAAATGATGTCAAAGATGTCACCTTCATAATTTAATAAATATAAAAATTTAAATGTTGTTATTTTAAGATGATAAATTAGAGTAAAAGTATTATTATAAAATATATGAGATTTATCTTCATCATAGGATTTTGTTTTTAATTTTTATGCAACAAATAAGTATATTAAATAATTATACAAAAATGTTGTACTAATTATTTTATTAAGAGATATACCAAATAAATGGTTTTAAAAATATTGAAATAAATAATATATGAACGAATTAATGTGCCCCATGAATTTTTTTTATGGATATTACATTTTAGGAATCTATTAAATATTTTAGTTTGAACATATGTTCTATGTGGATTTTAATTAAATTCAAATAAATGAATAGTGTCAAAATTGACACTATTGTTATTTTATAAAAATAACATAATATAAAACTGTTTAAAAATCAAAAAAATATTTAAAAATTATAAATTAAAATCTATATGATCTAAAATGTCATAAATTATACAATTATAGAAAATTAAAAACACATAAGTAATTATTTATAACAATTTAAAATTTAGAATCTTATTACCACAAATAAAATTAAATAGATTAAATAAGGATAAATCAAGTTGATATGGTTTAAAATAAATTTCCAAAATGTATAAATTTTATTGGTTGATGATATTACAACCATATATCATATAATATTTGAATATGAGTCATTTTTTGAGGTTTTTAAGTGGTGTTTTATTTATTATAAATTAATATTTTTGAGGTTTCCAAAGGTTCCCCTCTCCTCTCCTATATAAGGGCACATCCTCCCTCTTCTCTTTACACAATTTTGAGCCTTCAATATCGGCCAAACCATGAAAATTTCTCTTCTAAACCTCTATAGTTATATTATAGAGGTTCTGGTCTTCTCAAAATACCAACTCTAGTGCCTTAAGAGGAATCTTAAAAGAGGTGCGTCGAAGAAGAGGTAATCTCTTCTACCGATTCTTTCAAGTTTCTTTCTTCTTCAACTTCTTCTTATTTAGTTGTTTTATTATAAAGTTATAACATCAGTATTAATAATATACTGATATGTTATTATAAATATTAAACAACTCCATTTCACCTTATATCCATCCTACAGAAAATGAAATCATCGCGCGTGCGTACGTACGGAATATCGTCTCCACGCCGTGGTGTAATCTGTTTTTACACCACCACCTTACTTGGATGGGTATAATGGTGTTAAAAATAACTATATATAGTTATTATAACATAATACTAATTTTGAGATTTTATATCATCCCCTCCAATTCAATTCAATAATTATGGGAATGATATCATGGCTCGTACGTACGTACGGATTACCGTCTCCACAAGGCGATGAGATTCATTCTCCATGTTAACCACTCAAGAATGATTATAAAGTATATATAATGAATAATAATGAAATATATGAAATGATAAAGCTACTGGATTTATTTATATATATATATATATATATTTCATCTACTTACTTCCATTCAAGTCAATAAGGAAAAGAAAACAGCGTTCATGCGTTCGTACGACCTACCGTCTCCATGAACGGTGTACTTAATTTCATTTATCTATCTATTATATATATATATATACTGAATATATATGATATATAAATAAATATTTACATTTTGGAAGTAATTAAATCATGATATAAGTAATAATAATATCAAGAACAACAAGTCCAAACACGTACGATAAATAAAACGATTTTACCCAAAACGCTGCTTTAACATGGAATTTACAAAATAATGGGTAATATAAAGTCATAAGTGAAGCATATATGATATAATAACAATTAATATGATTCTGTAATAAGTCAATGACATTATTTAAATCATTATACAGGAGGTTCGGATACGTACGAAGCATATCAGACCTAAGGTAAGGGATAATTATTCCAATCTCGTTCTTATCCGAGATTGTTTATTCGTAAGTATTTACTGATGTTATTTTTATCATCCATGTCCATGTTTTCTGAAATTGTTTTTATGTATGTTTAAAGTCCTTTTTACCCATTTTTTACTTTTACCACATGTTATGGAAGGAATCATTTTTTTTTACCATACGAGGAACTTTTTTGACTTTTCCAGCAAAAGTATGAAGAGAATGTTTTTTTAACTTATACGGCATGAACAGATTTTTACAGTTTCATAACACCTTATTTTCAGGAATATTACTCTATAATATTTCATGACTATTTTCAAAAAAAATCCTCTTCCTTTAAAATTTCATGGCATTTTGTGAAATTAAAATGATTTTGAATAAGAAATGATATTTTCCTCAAGAATTTATTTCAAGTGTTTTATCAAAACCATTTTCCATATAAGATGGAATTATTTCATATGTGTGTGTTTAAAGTATAATGTCTCTATGATTTACATGGTTTCACTTCTCTTATGATGAAATGATATCCATTTGTTTTATATGGATTATGTTATGATGGGATGATGTTTATGAAACCCATTTTATTCTTTGGATTATGATGAATGATTTATGTTTATATTGTAGAACATGTAAGAATGATTTCATTATGAGATGGGTGGGACCTATATGTCCCTCTAATTCATTGGGTAAAGATTTATATCTCATGAGATAGACATGGCTGGAACGGTAGGTTAATCTGGTTCAGTGATACAGGACTGGAACGAGGAGTGAACTCGATTCAGAAAGGGACTATGTCCACTAATATGGTCTTGGAAGCAATGTCTTGGCTAATATAGAAACCATATCAAGTGATTAATGGTTTTCCACAATTAAATTTTTTATTCCCATTCTATTTTATCATGATTAATATTCCTTTATGATCTATTCCTTATGTACTTCCAAGATTTATTTCTCAAGATTTTGATTTTTAAACTTTATGTTCATGTTTTTTTTAAGTTCAAATGTATATGATTTGTTTTATTTTCTCCATTCTTACCCTTACTGATCATTTGAGCTCACCATTTATATGTTTTCTTTTCCCCAGGATATAAAGAAAGGTTTTAGATAAGAAAAAAAAGGAAGATCTTTATGGGAGATGTTGAATATCTTTCACCAAGATTAGAAGATTATATTCTGAGTTTCCAAAGACACTAAACTATTACGGTCCTTTGGTGTCTATTTTTTTTATGTATTAGATATTCCTCAAAAGTAATATAATGTCTATGTACGTCAAGCTTTGGGTCTCTACAAAATTATTTTTAGGTTAGTAAATTATATGAATTTGATTTTAATGACTAATTTGAGAAATAAAATATATTTTGGATGAAACTCAAGTTCTAGAAATTATTATTTCAATAGTCAGGTTACTATTTCAATGGTCAGGTTACTATTCTCAATGGTCAGGTTACTATTTCCAATGGTCATGTTACTATTCCAAACATCACAATACTATTCCAATAATCACATCACCTCCAACAAATGCCTCTCAATTCTTTCACAAAATTTTAAATATAATTCTTATAAAGGTTATATATTTTCAATTTATACAATCTTGATTGGTTTAATAATATTTTGCATCATTTCTATAGTATTGGTCATACAGGATTCTGATTCTAGAAGATTAGAGCTATGAATATTTTTCCATTTTTTGTTTTATATTATTTATTATTTTTCAATTTTAATGTATTTCATTTTCATTTTTTTCTTTGTTGACTAATGTATTGATCTTTATTAATGATAAAATATTTTGTTAGTTTCTCTATATTATGTACATATATAATATAATATAATATAACAAAACACAAATTTATCCAAGAAACAAATATTTATAATAAACACTAGGTTGTTACAAAACCTGAATTAACTAATTTCAAAATATTATTTCCCAATATAGGTTACATTTAAACAAATTAAAATTTTAATTATGAGTAAATTAATTTTTAAGTAAAATATATAATATATATGAAATGTTTATTTTATTAAAAATTAGCCTCAATAATGGTTAATTGTTCATAATTTTGTTTCATTTCAATTACTAATAACTACAATAGTTATAATCACTAGTTTTATATATATATAAATCATTAATTTTATTGAACTTGTTTTTAGAAAATAACATATATTTATTACAAAAATCAATAAACATAATGCATAAAACAATATTTTGAAAACATGCCCCTTTAAAAATTATATAATTTTATTCCTTATTCTGGGTAATTATTAATCAATGTAGGAATATTTATTAATTAATTTTTATATACTTATTGAATTTAATTAAAAAAATTCCAATGATATAGGAAATGTATTTATAAATTTAATATATGTCATACATAATAAAAATAATTTCTTTAAATAAAACAAATTTCATTGAAGATTAATAATTAAATTTTATACCTTTTAGTTAAATATTATTTTACTAAATGTTATTTAAGAATCAAAATAATAATTTTTTATTTCATAAATAAATTTCATTATATTAATTATTTTAAAGTAACCTATTCAATAAGAATTTATATAATACAAAATGATTTCTTTTAAAAAATCACACATAGATTACTATCATATTTATTTTATGCCAAATAATTTATTTACAATGTAAATATGTAATTTTTACATCTAAATAATCATATATTAACTACCAAACTATAAATATAACATGGTAATATATTTATAGTGTTATACTAGATGGGTATAAACATTTTTATAATGGTAATATAATTAAAATATGTTGGGAAAAAATCCCTCAAGGTAACATTGTAGTATTTTTGGGTTGATTGTGTTTGTTGACAAAGAAGGTTTCCATGGAGAATTGTCGAGTTCCCAAGAAGTTGTTGACAATCCATGTTGATAAAGAACGATGACAAAGGAATGGATGATCTGGAGGCGGTACAAAAGAGCAGTACAAGGTGGCATCGTTTTCTAGTGTTTGCCAAATTTTTGGGGTCCAAAAATTGATGTTTGGTGAGCATCGTGAAAATAGGATTTCCATGAAGATCATAACTAAATATGGAAATGGCATAAATTTCGTGAAGAGAGGATTCATGGTTTGGATTTCGCGAAGACCAGAAGAATTGAGGCGGTGATGCTTCATGATTACGTCAAAGCTTCGCGAACGGCAGAGTTGAAGCGCATCACGGCGATGAAGGGCTTTGCGAGGGAGCTTCGTGGTGAAGGCACGAAATAATGTTGACGGTGATGCTCCGCGATTACGATGAGATCCGCGATCTGAAAATTGCCGAGGTGCTTCGCGATTTGGACAGAATTCCGGCGAAAACTTCGGAGCTTCATGATTGGCGATGATGTGGTGTTGACTTCACGCAGAAAGTTTGAGGGTCGGTGGAATCGCCTATAAATAGAGGCTGACCCCCTCAAGAGAAGAAGATAGAGTTTTCAGAGAAAATCATTTGCTCTCGGTTCGCGAAGGTAGTTCGCGTAGCCTGTGTGCTTCGCGAAAGAAGAGCTTCGCGGTGGCTATTGTAGCTCCACGAAAGTTGCGCGCTCCGCATTGGCTCAGTGAGCTTCACGAGGGAAGTTTCTCTACAATGACTTGAGCTTCGTGGTAGTACTTTGCGGTTGTGCTTCGCAGTTGTACTTCGCGAAAAGGAAGGAGATTCGTGAAGGATTGTTTGAGATTCGCGAAATTGGGAGCCTAGCGAAGTAGGGTGCTTTGTGAAGGTGTTTCCAAAGTGAATTGCCCAGTGGTTAAGAGGTAAAGTGGTATTCATCAGTGGATGAATATAGGACTATAACAGAGCATCCATCAACAATCAAGGATGCATGTATTCATGCAAATGAAGAGACCTACAGGTCTATAAACTGTGAGTGGATTCCCTTCCAGAGTAGTGAGCTTAGGAAGATGAATAAGGTTATCCTCTCCACCGGCAATGAGCCAGAGAGAGAGAAATAGGGAGTGACCCTTGGGAAAGCAGTGAGCTGACCCTAAACCTTGCAAAGGCAGTGAGCCTGGGATAGAGTGACTGTACCCGAACATTATAATCCACAGCTAGTGAAGTATAGTGGAATTTGGTACGACCAGAAACCTGTCGGTGTATGCTCCTTGGACGTAGCCCTTAGCGGTGAACCAAGTAAAATTGATGTGTCATGTGCTTGTTTTACTTTCTGTTTATATTGTGAAACAGGAAAGAGAGAGAAGAGTGTTTTGCTTAACAGCAAAACAAGATCAGAACGGGCATTAATTTTAAATTAATCATACCCTTATTCACCCCCCCTCTCAGGGTATTCAGCATTGTGGACCTAACAATTAGTATCATAGGGAAGGTTGATATTATTTCTTCTCTCAATGGAGGTCACCAATCATAAAGGGATTCCGATCTTCGATGGGAACAACTTTCAGCTATGGAAGAATCGGATGCAACACTACTTCCGATCTTTGGGAATGGATGTATTCACAGCAGTAATGCATGGAATAACAGCTGATATTAATAGTGGCGCGTTATCAGAAGCTAAACGTAGAGAGTTGGATGTAGATGCCAAAGCAATCAATTCCTTAGGGGGAGCCCTATCCAATCCTATATATACAAAGGTGATGTCTTGAAAAACGTCACATGCCATGTGGGAAAAACTTTTGAATATATATGAAGGGGATACAAAGGTGAGAGAGTCCAAGCTGCAAGTGTTGTGGAACATGTATGAAGATCTGAGAATGAACCCAAATGAGCATTTTGATGCATTCTTTGACAGGGTAAATGTTGTGGTAGAAGACATGCGGGGTCTTGGAGAAATTATCGAAGATATAAAAATTGTGAAGCGCATATTGAGAAAACTTCCACCTCGGTTTAATCCGAAAGTTTCTGTTTTGGAAGATAAAGACCCAAAAGAACTGACATTGGATAACCTACACATCACTCTTGTTGCATATGAAATGAGAAATGATGATAACAATGCTGTGGAAAAGGGGAAATCCAAAGAATTGGAATTCAAGGCCATGAAGAAGCTCACCATTGAAGATTATCAAAAATAAGAAGAAACAGATGAGGTGATGTCATTCCTTTCTTCAAATCTGCAAAGAGGAAGAGGAAAGGTTAAAGGGAAACTTCCACTAGCATGATTTCGATGTGGAAAGGTTGGTCATCTTGCGGCAAGATGCCCCCAAGAAGTTTCAAGATAACGATAATGATGATGATGAAGTTGAAATTCCCAAGAAGAAGACGTCAGTGTTTGTGAAAGGGAAGAAACAATTTAAAAGAAATTTCTTCAAGAAGAAGAATCTTCTTTTACAAGAATTTGAAAGTTCAAATGAGTCTGAGGATGAAGAGGTTGAGGATATAGAAAATTGCAGAGATCGTGGGGTAAATTCCTTAGTAGCGATTGTTGGTAGTTCTCAGAAAAAGGAAGAAGCTGACGCTGAAGAAGAAGAAGAAATTGAAGGGAGAGTTGATATGGAAGCCGAATTGGAAGCAGCTCTTGAAGAGATAGATGTTTGGAGAGCCAAAACAAAGAAATCCAATAAAGTGGTTCGTGATGACAAACTCTATATGCAACAACAGGATAAAGAAAATTCTAAGCTATTAGAAGAAATTGAAAGACTAAAATCCTCAACACCAGAGAGCTCTGAAAATATTGTTGAGTATAAGCTTAAAATTGTGGAACAAAAGAATGAAATTTATTGTTTTACTAACACAGGAAAGGAGCAGGTCAGACGTATCAAAGAGCTTGAAGAAGAAGTGGTCAGTCTGCGATGAAAAATGAAGGATCAAGAAAAACTCTTGACCCCCAATGTGATATCAGAAAAGTAGGCCATTCAGAAGACAGAGAAGATGAAAGAGGAGGCTCGTAGTTCAGCAGGAGTGAAGCAGCAAGAAATCTCAAATGCTAAGGTTGATTCAGGGTTTGATAAGAAACAAAAATATGTGGTAGTTGATGTCAGACCTCAAGCACTCATCCCGAAATTGAAGGTTGATTTGGGCACAAAACAAGAACAGAATATTCACAGATCCCAAAGGGAAAATTGTAGTGCTGAAGTAACACAAAGGAACGCACCTTATATCAGGTGTTATTGTTGTGGGAAGATGGGACATTCACAGTATGTGTGTTCCATAGCCAAGAGATATATAAGGGAACAGGAACAGAGGTGGCATCCAAACAGAGAACGGTTTTCCAAAACATATTTTGAAGGACAATATTTTTAGTGCGGAGGATTTGGGCACATGTCTAGGTACTACACTTCGATCATTCAGATAAATGTGCCAAAGAAAAATCAAAATGTTCGCAAGTAGAAGATCAATAAACCAACAAGTGAGTTAAAAGTTCATAACAGATTTTTATCTCTGCAAGATGAAGCTGGTCCATCGTACTCTGAGAAGGATCATGAGTCTCAATCTATACCGAGTTTGGAGACAAAACTATGGACCAAGAAGAAGAGAGCAGAGAAGGCAGTAGTTACTGAAATTTCCCTTAAAGCATCAGATTGTTCTGGTGTGTGGATTCTTGATAGTGGTTTTACGTCTCACATGACAGGCAACAAGGATCTGGTTATAGGCATAAAATATGACAAAGAAGGAGTTTTCAAGTTTGGAAATGATGAAGGCCTGAAGATAATTGGATCAGGAAAGTCTAGGTTTGGGGGCAGAGAAATCAGACGTGCTGATGTCTTGGTTGTAGAAGGTCTCAGTCACAATTTTCTCAGTGTCAGTCAATTGTGTGACTCAGGACATTCTATACGGTTTACCAAGAAGACATGTACTGTCACGGGAAAAGATGGGGTAGTTGTTTTGCAAGTAAAAAGGACAAAGGGAAATCTTTACCTTATAGGTGGGGACGAAGATATATGTCTTTTATCCAGAGAGGAAGAAAACCAGTTGTGGCATAAGTGACTTGGTCATCTATGCCAACCATATATGGAAGATCTGGTAAAGTGTAATGCTTCTAGAGACCTTCCCAAACTATCACATGATCGTGCTCATACATACGATGCTTGTCAACAAGGGAATATCATCAGAAAAACATACAGGACAAAGGAACATAAATCATCTAGAGTGCTCGAATTGGTACATGCTGATGTATGTGGACCCATTTCACCACAAGATATAAATGGGAAAAGGTACTATGTCCTTTTCATTGATGACTATAGCATAATGGCATGGGTATTCATCATTACCCATAAGACAGAGGTGTTCAGTTGCATAAAGCAGTATAGGAGGGAATCAGAAAAGATTCTTGGGCAGAAAATTCTGATGTTTCGTACTGATAATGGTACGGAATTCACAAACAGTCAAGTTGAAAACTATCTCGAGAAACATGGGATAAGGCATCAAGTTTCATCGGTAAGAACTCCCCAACATAATGGAGTAGTTGAAAGGAGAAATCGGATCATCAATAATAAGGCCAGAACGATGCTTATTGATAAAGACCTACCAGAGAAATTTTGGAAGGAAGTAGTTTTGACATCGGTCTATGTTTCGAACAGGTCTTCGTTGTGTCCAAAGCAAGGGAAGACTCTGTATGAACTGTGGTACGGAAAGAAGCCAATGTTGAAATATTTTCGAATCTTTGGAAGTAAGTATTTTATTCTCAATAAATAAAATCACAGGAAGTTTGAGGCACGAGGATATGAGGGAATATTCCTTGGCTACTCAGGGAAAATAAAAGCATATAAATGTTTCAACAAAAGGTTGGGAAAAAATTTTGAGAGCAATGATGTCACTATTGTTGAAAATGAACAGAATACTCAACAATAGAGTGAACAGTTCCTGGATGAAAGTAATGATGAGGTAAGCAACACAGGGGGAGCATAAGTGGCATAGGATTACTCAGAAGAAGATACTGATGATGAACAAGAAAGTGTCAAGTCTGTGTCTGCAAGGAATCCAAAGAGTCGAGCTGAAATTGATAGGCATAATATCATTGGTGATCAGATAGCTCCAGTTCAGACTCAAAGAATGAAGTCATTACAGAAAACATCGTTTTTATCTCAGGTGGAGCCGAAATGTTTTTATGATGCATCTGAAGATGAAAACTGGGTTCAGGCTATGAATGAAGAGCTTGATCAGATTGAGAAGAACTAGACATGGGAGATTGTTTCGAGACCAGCAGACAAGAATGTCATCGGGACTAAATGGGTTTATCACAACAAGATGAATGAATATGTCACAGTGATTCGGAACAAATCATGATTAGTGTGCAAGGGATACTTCCAGATAGAGGGAATAGATGTTGATGAGACATTTTCACCGGTTTCAAGGCTGGAAATGATTAGACTATTTTTGGCCATTGTAGTGCAAAGAAAGTTCAAAGTGTTCCAGATGGATGTCAAATCTGCATTCTTAAATGGAGTTCTGGAAGAGGAGGTGTATATTGAGCAGCTATATGTTTTTCTCATTCATGAGGATGAGAACAAAGTTTGCAGGCTAAAGAAGGCATTGTATGGGCTGAAACAAGAACCAAGGGCATGGTACTCAAGGCTTGATCAATATTTGAAGAAACCTGGTTTCCAACGTAGAGGAGTTGATTACAATATTTATTTCAGCAATGACAGTAATCAAAGGATGATGGCCCTGGTGTATGTCGATGACATAATTTTTGGCGGATCAGATGAAGCTCAGTGTAGACAGTTTTCCGAATTCATGAAAAATGAGTTTGAAATGTCAATGATTGGAGAGCTAACGTTTTTCCTTGGTCTAAAGGTGACATAAGGAAGGAATGGAACTTTCATTTCTCAATCCAAATATGCCAAGGAGGTTCTAAGAAGGTTTGGAATGGATAATTCCAAGGAGATGAAGACTTCGGTTGCTACCCGGATAAAATTATCAAAAGATGAGGATGGAAAGGCAGTTAATATCACAAAATACAGGCAAATTATTGGAAGTCTGTTGTACTTAACTACAACAAGGCCTGATATTGTTTTCGCCATATGCCAAGCAGCAAGATATCAGAGTAATCCCAAGAAAAGCCACATGCTTTCAGTGAAAAGAATAATTCGGTATATCCAGGTCACAGTGGATTTAGGCTTGACATATACTGATAAATCTCAGACATAGTTATTGGGATATACTGATGCAGACTGGGCCGGTTCAGCGGATGATAGAAAATCAACATCAGGTGGTGCATTCTATCTTGGTGGATTGTGTATTTCTTGGCTAAGCAAGAAGCAATATTGCATTTCTTTGAGCACCGTGGAAGCTGAGTATATTGCGTCCACTCAAGCATGCACACAGTTATTGTGGATGAAGCAGTAGCTTGAAGATATGGGAGTTGAAGTGAAGTCTCCGATCGGAATCCAGTGCGATAACTCAAGTGCTATAAATCTCAGAAAAAATCTCGTCCATCATTCAAGGAAAAAGCACATTGAGATAAAATATCATTTTATCAAGGAGAATGTTGAGCAGGGAATCGTGAAGTTGGAGTATGTGCCTACAGAGCTACAGGTTGTAGACATTCTGAAAAAGGCCTTACCCAAGGAAGCTTTTGAGAGGCATCGACTAGCTCTGGGAGTTCAGTCGACTCCCCGCACTTAAAAGAGTGTGGATGTGGAAATTCCCACCCCCCTCTCCCTGAGGTATGATGTTTTTTTCCCTAATGTGCTGATATGTGTTCTCTACTATGTTACAGACTACAAAGGAGTGACCTTTGGGTTCGTTGACAAAGGGGGAGAAAATAGTGATTGTTCAAGGGGGAGATAGTGTGGCTATTTGAGAAATCATGACAGGTATGGGGAGAAGCTGACCAGTGGAGCATCCAGATAGGGGGAGAAATGAGAAAGGGGGAGATTTTTAAATCTGATGATGCTAGAAGTGATCGATCAAAGCATAGAAATCACGACAGCTGAGGATCGTGATAAAAGCAGAATAGTGGTGTTGTAATGGTGAGAGAAGGTTTCCAGTTATCACCAATTGGGATCAGTGTGGTTCAACAATTGGTATCAATTTAAGAATTGGTATCAGGTTGGAATCAACAATTGGTGTTTGACATGAAGTGATTAATTGATGAATTTTTCATACTAATCTTGTTTCCCATGCCGAGCATTTCTCATGTGGGCTTAGAGTACGTGTTAAGTGAATCCATGAATGTTATCAGAATCAAAAGAGGCAAATGGTGGTAGCGGCTGGAAGAAGACCCAGTGAGGTATCAATGTGCAGAAAATCATTCTGAGAAGAGTTATGAAGAGTTGTCAACAAACTCAAAGGGGGATATTGTTGGGCAAAAATCCTTCAAGGTAACATTGCAGTATTTTTGGGTTGATTGTGTTTGTTGACAAAGCAGGTTTCCATGGAGAATTGTCGAGTTCCCGAGAAGTTTTTTTCAATCCATGTTGACAAAGAACGATGATAAAGGAATGGATGATCTGGAGGCGGTACAAAAGAGCAGTACAAGGTGGCGCCGTTTCCCAGTGTTTGCCAAATTTTTGGGGTCCAAAAATTGAAGTTTGGTGAGCATCGTGAAAATAGGACTTCCATGAAGATCATAATTAAATATGTCAATGGCATGAATTTCGTGAAGAGAGGCTTTACGGTTTGGATTTCGCGAAGACCAGAAGAATTGAGGTGGTGATGCTTCGCAATTACGTCAAAGCTTCGCGAACGGTAGAGTTGAAGCGCATCACGGTGGTAAAGGGATTTGCGAGGTAGCTTCATGGCGAAGGCATGAAATAATGTTTACGGTGATGCTTTGCGATTATAACGAGCTCCGCGATCCGAAAATTGCCGAGGTGCTTCGCTATTTGGACAGAATTCCGGCGAAAACTTCAGAGATTCGCGATTGGTGATGACGTGGCATTGACTTCACACGGAAAGTTCGAGGGTCAGTGGAATAGCCTATAAATAGAGGTAGACCCCCTCGAGAGAAGAAGAGAGAGTTTTCAGAGAAAATCATTTGCTCTTGGTTCGCGAAGGTAGTTCGCGTAGCCTGTGTGCTTTGCGAAAGAAGAGCTTCGCGGCGACTATTGTAGCTCCGTGAAAGTTGCGCGCTCCGCTTTGGCTCAGTGAGCTTCATGAGGGAAGTTGCTCTACAACGACTTGAGCTTCACGGTAGTACTTCGCGGTTGTGCTTCGCGGTTGTACTTCATGAAAAGGCAGGAGCTTTGCGAAGGATTGTTTGAGCTTCGTGAAATTGGGAGCCTAGGGAAGTAGGGTGTTTTGCGAAGGTGTTTCCAAAGTGAATTTTCTAGTGGTTAAGAGGAAAAGTGGTATTTATCAGTGGATGAATGTTGGACTATAACAGAGCATCCATCAATAGTCAAGGATGCATTTATTCATGAAAATGAAGAGACCTACAGGTCTATAAACTGTGAGTGGATTCCCTTCCAGAGCAGTGAGCTTAGGAAGAGGAAGAAGGTGATCCTCTCCACCGACAGTGAGCCATAGAGAGAGAAATAGGGAGTGACCCTTGGGAAAGAAGTGAGCTGACCCTAAACCTTGAAAAGGTAGTGAGCCTGGGATAGAGTGACTGTACTCGAACATTGTAATCCACAGCTAGTGAAGTATAGTGTAATTTGGTATGACCGGAAACCTGTCGGCGTATGCTCCTTGGACATAGCCCTTAGCAGTGAACCAAGTAAAATTGTTGTGTCCTGTGCTTTCTTTACTTTCTGTTTATATTGTTCAATAGGAAAGAGAGAGAAGAGTGTTTTCCTTAACAGCGAAACAAGATCAGAACGGGCATTAAT
This sequence comes from Viscum album, assembly GCA_963277665.1. Lineage (NCBI taxonomy): Eukaryota > Viridiplantae > Streptophyta > Magnoliopsida > Santalales > Viscaceae > Viscum > Viscum album. The sequence goes on along the minus strand of OY728129.1, from coordinate 877,378,868 downwards.
TTTAAATTAGTCATACCCTGATTCACCCCCCCTCTCAGGGTATTCAGCCTTATGGACCTAACAAAATATTACCCTAATTATTTTCTATACATTACTTAAATTATATCTTATCAAATCAAACATCATGTTAATTTAATTTTTGTTTATGATTTAAAAAAAACAATTCATGATGTTTTTCCCAAATAGAGGTTTAGATATACTAATAATGATTCATAATGTCGAATATAATCTCAGTGGTTTCCTAATTACTATCATTTTAACATTTCTATTTTTTGTCCAATTTACTTTTATACACATATATGATATGTATTAATACATTTTATATAATAATCCTTAATATCTAATACGAAAAATCATTTAATTTTGTTGTAATTCTCCATTTATTTATGCATGTTGTTTATAATTTTATTTATATGTTGTAACATTTTATTTCCAATCATGATTCTGTTAATAAGAATAAAACAAATAGATAACTTATGAAATGAAAATATATAATTATATCTTTAATTTTATATTCATGATTGTACATTATTTATCTAGATGGGTTTGTTATGCCATGATGATGGGTGTTTCATCATTGTTTCTTCTAGGGTTAATTTAGTTTAAGGGAAAATGGAAATATTTAAATCACATTATGTAAATTCTTTATAATTATTGTGGGATTTTATTTATTACATCATGCTGATACTTTTTTATAACTAATTGGTATGTTTTTGGATACCCTAAGATTCTTTATGATGACACTGTAGATTTTTTATGGTCGATTGAAAAAATTGAATTTTAGTGTGGGAAGAGACCTCATAATGGAATTGATATGTATATGAATTTATAATATATATTTTTTATATCTAAAATCCTCTTCATTTAATTTTGTGCTACTCGATCATTTTTTATCATTTAAATTTGTTTTTTAATCATTAATCTTATCATGATACATTTCAATCATTGATTTCATTTTGTTGATTATTTATGATATGAGGTTATCCTTGTTGTCCCCATACTTTGTCCCCTTATCTATTATATTTTAAAAGGATATGGATTTTTGGTTTATATATTTTTTCATCCTGTAAAAACACCAAAGGGATAGATGATGGGTATAGTTATTAAGGGTTTCACATTATATTATTATAGTTTTTGATTTTTGTCCTTCTTATATTCATTTATCCATGATTATTGAAGTATAAATTAATTTTTGGTATTTTAATCAACTATTTTCCTTAATAATTGTTGATATTTAATGGAATCACACCTATCGTGGGGAGTGGAAAAATAAAATTTCTAAATATTTTTTCTAGCGCAACATACTGGATGACCAGGGTTGTCTCACATGATGATTTTCTCAGCTGAATCGCATACATAATCTAATTCTCTTAAAATAATTTTTTTTATTATTTATGAAAATAATAGAATTTGAGAAGATATAAGTAATTCCAAAAATATACCTAACATGCAATGAAAGAATATAATTACCAAAAAAGAACTTGTCTGTTGTGGTTTTTTGGGATGCATCATTCTTCTTGTTATTGTTGAAATGTTTTATGATAATTTAATTATAAAATATCATTGTTAAACTAGTTTTCATTTATTTTTTGGTTTTATAATATTAAAATCCTATAGAAAACTAAATTCCACCTCCAACTATAACCAAGGATGACGGAAAACATCAACCAAGAATGTGAAACCTTCTAGGAAACGACTCCATATTATGTAATTTCATCCACTAAATGGCCCAAAATCATCACATGGAAATCTTATGTTTATTAGAATGGATTAAAAAGATTTTATAAAATAATATAAATTAGTTTCATTTTAGTTTAATGGTGGGAATTTATGGAACTTATTCACTTAATTTTTTATACAAAAAACATAAATAAAACAATATAATTGAAGCACCTAATGAATGGAAGCACCACTTACTTCCCTGGGATAGGCCTTAAGTATGCCCCTCATTGTTTTGTGCAATTTTTCATAGTGGTAAGATGAGAATGAATAAATGAAAATAAAAACTGAAATAGAAAGAATACCAAATAAAATAATAGAATAAAAATGGTGGGAGGGAGAGATGTAATAATAATATAAAATAGATAATATAATAAGAAAAAAAATATGAAAAATATAAAATAAAATAAAATAAAACAACCATAACCCAAATAAGAAGAATTAGAATCAAAAGAAAAGGAAGGGGAAGAATTATAAACAAATGAAAAATAAGGATAATAATTAGAATAATATTTTAAAAAGAAAAAGAAAAATAGTGTGAAAAACACATTTTTCAAAAATAATAAATGAAATTTTTTGTATAAAATAAAATAAATTAAAAAAATATGGGAGGATTAAAAACTAAATTGAAATATAGCACAGAACCACATAAAAATGGCCTAGAATTTGCCTCCTCCTCCTGGTGGTGTTTTAAATACCCTTTCCCTCTACAAAAGACTCTTCTTTTATAGGAATTCTAAGAAATAATATTTATCTAAGTAGAATATTCTCATCAAGATATCCCTAAAGAACCATGGGAAAAAAGTAAATATGTAATTATTTTGAGTTTTGAGTTATTTCAGAGTGGAATGAAATTCAAGGAGGCATCATCTTTTCACTTACATAGTGTAAACTCCAGTGGTTCTCATCATAACCAGTGGAAATGGAAATGGTGACATCTCATAGGGGAATGATATTGATGATGTAGTGATGAAAAGACTTCATCAAGATCCTCCTTCATCTAGCCTTTTAAGCGGCCAAATGATGCTTTGAAATATGAATAATGGGGGTTATATAAGGTTTTTAAAGTCATCCATAGTGGTGGAAGCCCTCAATGGTGAAAATACACTCAGGACTAAGCATTTTAGTAGATTTAATTGTGATTTATTAGTGAGTGAAATGCTGGTATTTGATGTCGATCATCGTTAATAGTAGAAGAAAGTTGTGATTGTGTGTCTGAGTGTGGGAGAATATGGTAGAGTGGAAGTGATGGTGTTTTTTTAATCTGAACAGCAGAAAAGATCAAATCTATACCATAATGAAATTTAAGCTATGATCAATGATTGTTTATTATTGAAGGTGTGTGAAAACCTCTCAAATTCTTTCATTATAGAGGGAACCTAGATAAACATTCAAAAATACATGGTTTGTGTACACTGTGTGTCCCATTCAGTGCCCTAGCCCAACTAAACACCCCATGGTTGTTACTCCCCATGGGCCACTATGATTGACAGATTCCCCCATGTTTTTCTTCCATTTGCATGCTCTCCCTCAGCCTACATGGCTGGATGACCCTAATGGTCCGACTATATGACTTGTGGGATGTTATTGATGGTGAGACATGGATGACCATTTTTTAGTAATAACCTAAACAATAATATATAAAATTCAAAACACTTCAAAATTACCAATCAATATTTCATAAATAAAATTAAACATTCTCTAATTCATTTTAATCCTTTTTATTTATTTTAAATATAAATTCCAAAATTTTGATAAATCAAGGAAATAAAAGGTATCATATATTAAAATCACTTAAAAATTGTTCAATTTTGTTTAAAAATATTCACAAAATATCATTGTATCAAAACCCCCACAATTAAAATAAGCTTGTCCTAAAGCATAAAATATCAAGAACTATAATTAGAGGGAAGGAATGTTTTCATTGTTCAATATTCTAAAATAAAAAATATCATTATTTTCATTGATAAATCAAACTTTAAAAATCCATATAAAATATCGATTAAATTTCTTAATTTTCAATAAAGCAATAAATTAAAAAAATTAATTTTTACCATTGGAAAATGGTTGTATTTTTCATTTCATTCATTCAAGATCCTAAATTCATTATTATTAAACATTACAAAAAATGATTTAACTATCCTTTGAATCTTTTATCTCATATCTTAAGATACAATTCAAATGTAGTTGTGCTCATATCAGAAAAAAAATCCACATTATCCAATGTCTTGTAAAGTAAAACCTTTATCCAGATTATAAATTAAACAGGAACATAAAATCATGAGTAATTTAAAACCATGATTAATATGATTCTAAGGCTTTTAAATGGTAGGAAATTATGTTTTAAAAATTAATCCCCAAATAAAAGTCTTATCTCATAAATTATAGTGTAGGATATTGAAATTAAAAGTGTAATTAAATTCCCCAATTCAAATTAAAAACTCCCACTTTCCCCAAAATTAAAATTAAATGTCATTAATAGTAAAAAAATGACTGGTGTTTACCATTTTGAATTTTTGTACTTTTATAGATTTTTTCAATGTATATATTTTTTAATTTTTTTTAATTTTTAGAAGTTAATTCTTATAATAGACCTAAAATACACCATATAAATATATATGAAAAAAATATTAGTCCGGTGATAGTGATTTTTTAATCTTCTAAGTCACAATCTATTTTTTTCATTTTATTCAAGAAGGAAAAAATTGAAAGTACAATATACGACTCAACAATATTTCTCAATACCAAAAATTAAGAACCACACATATTTTACTTATAATGTATTGCATCCATTTTACCATGAATTCCCCAACCCAGACACTTCAACTTTAAAATATCATGCTAATACATAGAAGAGGGTATAAATGAATTAATTTTTTTTCAAATGTGGAATATTCCTAAAAAGGGAACTCATGGTATCTATGGGATAAACAAAGATTATTGTAAAGTAGATCTCTAGGATAAGATATTTTCAAAATATTCCTCAATAATCTTAAATGTGTTTTTTTAAATTCATAGTCTTGAAAAGTTTCAAGGCATATTTTGGTAGGTGGTATGTCCAAAGATCACTAAATAAATATAATCAAGACAAAATAGAAATTATTTCGTCTAGAAATCCTCTTGGGAATAAAACGTATAACATAATACAATCCTTAAATAATCAATTCAAATGAATTTAATAAATTCAATTTATAAAAAATAATATGGAAATTACATTTACATGAATCAATAAATTCCTCACATCATGAGTCCTCATTATAATATCTATGATTCACTTTAATCATCCAATTATCTATATTCCTCATTTAATCTCATTTATCATTGAAATCTATTACATTGATTCATAGTGTTCTTAAGGGAGTCATGTCTCCATGATAAGTCTTGTGAATCATAAATCCAAGGATGGGCGTGCAATTTCTAGTTTCAAATCTCAAAATAGGATTTAGAAATAAGCACATAGAGTTTGAACATGAAAATATAGGAATGAACTCCATGTTATCATATAGATACAGTCCTATTCTTCCACTATTTTGGGGATTAGTTGTTCAATAATAAGCCTAAAAAAATTAAATAACTCAATTAAAACACAAGGATTATTCCATTAATTATCCAAAAGATATAGGGAGTGGGCCATAATGCTAAAATTATCCCAAGAATAAAATTGAAATTTCAGAAATAGAGAAAAGATAATCATTTTATGATCCCAAAAGTGGGATGTGTATTTTTAGTTCCCCTATAGGGTCGTACCATCTGTTATCCATAGTCTAATAGTGGGTGGATCTTATTGGATTTGAATCACCACATGTGTCTTTTCCCAGTTTTCACTTCTTTCTGGATGGTAAGGAATGATAAATAGATAGATTATACCTAATCCTCCCACTTCACAATTATGTACAACTTTCATGGATTGGGTAGAATTAAGTATATATTATCCTCATTCTTTATTGCTTCTATTGAATCCTCCTCCTTCTTTCTTAGTGTTTTCTTAATTTGGTATGCATGAATTTAATGATCAAAGTCAAAGAAAGCATGTATTTTTACATTAATAATATTTAAAATCAAATTAAAATTATTCCTTTAAATGTTAGTATCTTGTGTCTTATTTTACTCAATATAATCCACTTGTAATTCCTCTAATTCATGATCATCAAAATCATGGAGCTCCATGAGTTCCACAACAGGTGAATTTTTTTTTCTTCGTTTTCCTCTAGGGCATACCAATTATTTTCTGAATATAAAAATTGAAATTAGTGGGAATTATTAATCAATTAATATTGAATAAAATCAAATAAAATAGATTTTGAGATAATTTCAACACCCTTATTTGGTTTAGTTTCAATATCTTTTTTAGTGGTGAGTCCTAGTTGAAAAGGATGGTTGAAAGTGGAGGTGGGTTGTTAGAATCCCCTATATTCTCTTCAAATTCTACCACATGAGTGGATTACTCCTCTTCTATGGATATGTAAATATAGAGTAGTTCTAGATCATATAATTTTTAGGGATTGGGGACATTGTTTTTAACTCATACTCATTCAGTAATTCATCTAAATCTTGTTGATCTCCTAGATGTGTATCAATAAGAAATTATTCCTCACTATGAATCCGCTCTATCTCATCATGGTCATCTTGGAAATGGTTCATCAAGTGGTTTTTCTATTGATATTACTAGATTTTGACCCAAATTCTTTGATGTTAACAAAAAAATAAGGAAAGAGCAGTGTCACTTCCTTCTTTTCCTCCTCAGGCTCTTTCTCAGGTTCTAGTTTATCCAAAAATGCATGCGCATATTCAAATGATAGTTCTACTATTATTTTCAGTTGTTCAATGTTTTCTATGTTTTCTTTCACCATAAATATACCATAACAAGTTTAGTATTCATATTTCTCCTAAAACTATGATTATTCAACCCATAAATAATAGTACTAATTTGAATACATTATGGGAAAATAATTTTTTAATGGGGTTTCTTAATGAAATAAAAATAAATCTATGGATTGTGAAAATGAAAAAATAAGCAAAATAACGATCTCATACCCAGAAACGAAACCTGTTTTGATAGAACACCAGTCGTAGGGTGTGAAAAAAATTATAAATATTTATTATAGTACAGGACAATATATGACAAGGGTCATATCAGTTGAGGAGCATCTTAGTTTATTTACGTACAAATTATAATTCTCTTAAACTAATTTTTGTGTTTTTATTATTTATAAGAAAACCCATAATTTTGTAATATAAATTGAATTCTTAAAATAGAATAAAAATTCAATGATAGAATATGAATAGAAAAGAAATAACTTGGCCTTTACGGTTTAGTTTATGTATTCCATCATTATATTTTTGTTTAAATTTAGTTTGTTTGTTTAATTATGAAATATCACTCTTAAAATAAAATTATTTTACTTAGTGACTATGAAATATTCAATACCATTAAAAAATAAATTTCACCTCCTCCTGTAATCATAGATAATAATACATCTCAATCTAAAATGTAACACCTTCCAGAACAAACTCCATCGTATGTTGTTTCATCAACCAAAAATATCACCTTCATCGCATGAAGAGATTATGTTTACTATAAAGGAGTGAAAAAGTTTAAAAAAATTATATAATTGATTCTGAGTTCAGTTTCATGGTGGTAATTCTACACACTCATAAACTTCAATATTTCTCACCATAAACTTAAATAAAACATTACAATTGAATCGGATAATGAATGAAAACACCACTTACCTCAATCGAGCAAAGTCTTGAGCTAGATCCTTAACATTTAGGGTAAGAAGTCATAGTGGTAATATAATATAGAATAGAAGAAAATAAAAAGGTAGAAATAAAAATATGAACATATAAAATAATAGAATTGAAATGGAAGAAGACAGAGAAATGTAATAATAAAATAAAATAGATAATAGAATACGAAAAAAGATAATTAGAAAAATATAATATAAAATAATATATAATAACTAGAAATAGAATAATAATAATTGGAAAAAATGAAAAATAAGGATAAAAAGAATAAAAATAGGAGGGTGGAAGAAAATTTGTTAGAATAGATTACATTCAATTATTTTTATAAATTAAATTAAACTATAAAAATAATAAGTTATAAAAAACAAAATAAAATATAAAATAGAAACATTTATAAGTGGCTAAGCCTTGAGATCCTTCTCCAGGTGGTGTTAAAACTCTCCTTACCCTCAGAAGTGGTCTCTTCTTTTATAGGAAACCCAAGGAGGATGCCTGGATTTAGCAGAATTTTTTCTTTAGTATATCTCCAAAGACCAGTGGGGAAAAAAGAAAAAGTTGATGATTTTTGTTGTATAAATAATTATGCATTGACTAAAATCCATAAGGCTGGTGACATTTCACATGAATAGTTTTTGATCCAGTGGTTCTCTTCAACGGTAGTGTATGTGGTAGTGGCAGAGGATCATGGCGACACAATAGTGACGGAGTAACATAGTACACTTCACCAATCACTTCCTTTACTCGGTCTTCTATGTGGTTGGATGATACCTCAAAATAGGAATCATGAGAGTATTTTAGGCTTTAGTGGGAATCCATGGTAGTGCTAGACCTTGGTAGTGGAAAATATCTCAAGGCTATGATTTCTAGCAGCTTCAGTATTGATTTACCTATGATAGTAGTGGCGGATATTCAACATTAAGTGGCAATAGAGATGAATTAATGTGTCTCTACTGTGTTTGATATTGGTTGATTAGGACTGATCTAGAGAGATGATGTTTTTTATATTGAATAGTAACTGGGATCAAATGCTTTGTACATAGAAATTTTAATCAGTAGTTTTGATTTTCTACTATCTAATACATGGGAGAACCACTCAAACACCTATAATGGAGTGGCCACCTAGACACACTTGAAAACATATATGGGATTCACACACTGTGTGTCATAAGAGGGGAATTGTACTAACCATAATCATTGTGGGATTAACTAAACACAAGCCATCACATGGGACTAATACCCCTATGTTTAGGCACCATGTATGGGCTCTCTGTCAACCTGCTTGGATGGCTGTCCCAAACAAGATGCATATTTGGATGGTGGGATTCAGTTGAGGGCTTGCCATGGCTAGAAATTGTTTTAGTAAACACCATGAAATAATAAGATGGAAAATTAAAATCACATAAAAAATACTAAACAAGATTTAATAAATAAAAATTAATGACAAAATGTTTATCAAATTTACATTTTAATATTTTTTTGATTTTTTTATTTCATTAAAGACCTAAAATTATTTATTATCAAGGGATAGGAAAAATATAAAATCATTTTCAAGGGGGTTTTATGTGGTGATTCTCATTGGTAATAATTATTTTATAATTGGTGGGTGGGAACCTATGTTATAAAACTGTTGGGGAGATTTAGTCAGATTTCCTTTGGATGAAATTGGATCTCCTAGATAGATACCCTATATCAATTTACATATAATAAATTTTTAGAAACAATATATTGTATGTATTATATAACTTGGAAGAAGATGAAAATTGGGATGGAGTAAATGCCCCCATGAATTTAATAAGTAATTCAAAATTTTATTCCACAAAATAATCAGATATTTTTTATAATAATCATAGAAAAAGAATGTTTTTATGTCCTAAGACTATGTGATAAGTAGGATAAATTTTGTATAGAATGAATTTAATGATAAAAAAATATAATACTTAGGTATAATTAATAATTCCATGAGCATGAAATATGTTATATGTATCGAATACATTAAACTTAAATTTAAAACATTCACTTGGAACATGATAATGAATCCAATGGATCTATGTATTATATTTATATCTAGAAATGGACTAAAAATTAAACATGATAATGTTTTTAGGAGTATAGGAAGTAGTATTTTTTCAATATTTATCAAATTTCTATGATATTAATGTGTAATATAATTCCAAATAATATGTACTAGTTATGGTTCTCAGGTGCCTGGATACATTGAATACCACCCATAAATCCTAGAAACTACTAATAAAATATAAAGTGTGATATTGACCTTCCATTAATGATTTTTCTATATTTTGATACCATAAAGTAAGTAATAGATCAATCAAATTGAGGTAAATTGAGACTCCAATTTTTTTTTAAAGGATACTTGAAAGAAATGATGTACATTCACCTCCTCAAAACAGGGGATCATTTATTTCCAAATAAGTTTTCAAAAAACATACACATTTATAACGTAAATGAATAAATGTTTTCTAACTTTTGGTTATTGGGAGGAATAAAACATTACTAGATAAACTGTATTACAAATCTGTATTTTAACAGAAAATCATTGTTCTTGAAGAGTCTAGACTTTAAGTTTAATTGTTATTGAAAATGTTTGATATTGTGGATGTGGGTAATACATAATGATCCTCAACTATTTTTCATATAAATATGATTAAGTTCATCCACATGAATAATGTTTTTGATGAGGTCTTTTTAATCCTCAATTATGAATGAAATGACAAATATTTGGTGATCCATCAATTTGTGGAAACTCATTATGTAAAAAAGTGAAACTTTTAATGTATAGAGACTTCCACGAGTAGTTGTTATCAAAAATTATATTATCAAATTATTTAATTATCCCTAATAAATATTCAATATGTTTACTAAAATCCCTAGTCTAAAATTAATGATAAATTACTTTATGGAGTTTCTAAACTATGTGCATATATTCTCCTACAATATCTACAATGTGTATTTCTAAAAAATAACAATTGACCCATAAAAGAATACATTTCAGAATTTCCTATTTTATTTGAATGAATTAGTTATTTTTCATAATATTATTACCTACTTACACACAGGGTTATACCAAATATTACGATATCAACAAGTTATATTTAAAATGATAATTTTCATCCCTTAAGAATACATTTAAAACAATCTCAACAGTTTTGATGAAATATTTTGGGATAATAATATACAAGTAAATGTGTATTTGTATTTACAAGAGGTCCCTTGTAATAAGGTTGATCCAATATCAAAATGATAGGATCCGGCTTATCTTTTTACTTATAGAAACATTGATTCATTTGATAAGATATTCAAAGTGGTTGTGTACCCTACAATTAGAAAGTAGTGATATAAGATAAAATAGGGAAACTAACTTTTTTTAATCCAATCCATCTTATAATTATATTTTAATTCCCAATAAAAAATTTATTTGATATTTATATATTACTTTTTATAGAATTGGTTTTTTTGGGCATTATTGTAACTATAAAAATAAAATAAATATTTTTAACTTTGGTTGGATCTATAACATCTATTAAAGAAAAATAGAATATCAACTTTGAATAAAATGTTTTATATATAAGGGAAACAATATCTACTTCTTAATAAAAATAGCACCATTTTGGTTATTTTTATTGAGATTACTACTGAGGATTTCTTATGACAGTATGAAGAGGGTTTGAGGGAGAGTATCAAATTCATGGATACTATTCATCTATATGAAAAATAAAAACATTCAACATTTCAATATGTTATAAATCCATGGGGTGTAGTAGTTATTGAATATATGTTCATAGAGATAACCTGGGAAGAAACATCTCCCCATGAACATGATAATAAAATTCCATTACATTATTTCATAAGATTTATCCATATTAATATTAACCATATTAGTAGTGATATAAATCATTCTCTCATGCTCTAAATTAATTTCTTATTACAATATAAATGCTATATGAATAGTCCCTCCAATTATGAAACCAATATATTCAACTAAAAATATAATTAGTCAAATTAGGATGTGTCTTTATTTTAGAATTTTGATTAGAACATTGTAGAAATAATTACAAATACTAAATGGTGCATACTATTTAACAGATCTCGAATTTTATACGTTAATAATTATAAGAAAACTTAACATGAAAGTGGATATATGGAGTGAACCTTCTTAATATTACTTTGGTAGGACTTGTATAAACTATTAATTAATGATCTCTTAATAAATATTGTAAATTTACCCTGTAAATATATTAATTCCATCAGGATTATCCAGATTAAGTTTATTAATATCATCCATTCTCTCTTCATTGATTGGTTTGGTAGGCATAGTAGAATCAATCCTTTATTAATTTCCCATGTGATAATATTTAAGAGTGGTTTGGATTCTACCTCACTAGTATACCAACACCTAGAATCCATCTATAGTCCTAAAACAAATAGGTAGTTGTATGAATAAATAGGATTTATAATAGTTTTTATGCCACTAGTATACATACATTCATATATATTCATATTACTATTACAGAAAAAAATCATTTCCATAATGAAATAATGAGAAAAAGTTGTTTCATTATGATTTACCTCTTTATAAAATTTCACTATATATTTTTTCAATTCATTCCAATCATCTTATATCAATATCCCTTCAATAAGTCTCTATATATTAGACAGGGACACAAAAATATCTTCTTACAAGAATTATGATATACATGTATTGAGAATTTTTATTTCCATATACAATTCTTCCATAATAGTGTTATTATCATGATGATCATTAAACTATTCTAAGATATCACTTCTTTAGTCTAATTAACTATTTTTTTATAATAGTTGAATATATTTTCATTACTGTTGAGAATGATGATTTCACAGTGAAATAAATTTTGATATTTGGATTATATAGATTCTATAAGGAAATACATAAGTATGCATCCTTTATGTTGTTTCACTTGATCAACTGTAGAGAGTGATATAATAGAGTCTAATTAAAATATGTGACATAACTATTGGGGAATATATTGATTATATGCATGTTAGATTAACACCTATCAAAATTACATTAGATATTTAAATTTTCCCATTTTTTATTACACCATTTAATGTTATTACACAAATAATATAGATCCATGAGGGTTTTTTTTCAAGTAAAGTGTTTAATATAATTAATCGTATTACCTAAATAGACTATCCAACCATATATGTCATAAAAATTGACAATTATGTTGAAATTTCATCCAATGAACTAGTTGTTGGTGTTTGGGTTGGAGGATGAAAACACATGCTATAAATCCCCTCTTTTATGTGAAACATATTTAGAATAAATGATAGAAAACTATAAAAATAATGGTGGTCATAAAAGATATACTAAAATTTTTCATAGGTATGAATGGTCTAGGTTCAATTACAATTAATTTTTATAATATATTCTAACCAGGATGGTAATTAGGATATAATTATCTGAATACACGATGGAATTTTACTCATTAATTGGTCAATAAATTATGCATTATGATTTTATTTGATGATATCCATGTTATAAAACTATATATAGATATATTAATATTCTTGAAAAACACATTTATTCTAAGATAATATTCATGTGATAGTATAAATAATCATGAAAATCATGAAAAATATAAAAATGATGTATTAGAGTTATTTGATATTTTATATACTAGGGTTCAGATGGGTGAGGAAATATTTTATTATGGGATTTGGATACTAACATTATTATAATTCCTCTAGAGAATGTGGAGACATTATTCTCCCCCTAATGGCCTTAAGAGGTTGTAATATCCTAGAGTATTTCAGTATTTAACACTAGTGAATCAGAATAGTTGTGGTCGAAGATAGATGATATGGCACTAAAACAGATCACCAACACCACTTGATATTCTAGGAAATATTAATCAAAAAATTAATAAGTTCCATTATCCCTATTCTTGATATAACATTTTTCAATGGTTGTAACTTCACTTAAAAATAATTTATTTGTAAAACTAATTACTATAGAATCCAATTAATCAAGATCTATTAGAATAATCCCATGGTTCTATACATTAAAAATATGATCTAGAAATGATGGAATATAATCAATTACTTCCTCGTTAATATTACTACCAGGGTAATGTCCATGTTTTCAATAGTCAAAAAAAATAATATATCGACCATAGGTTTTTTAAAAATAGGAATAAAACCATAAAACCATAATGGGAAACAATGAAAGGAATGAACACCTTAAAATCACATTAATAGATAAATGGAACAACCACCCCACCTTTAGGAAACCTAGAGGAAACATTAATAAATATTCTAGAGAGTAAGGGACATTGATGGACTAGTAATCAAAATAAACACTAGTAGAAATAATTTTTAGGGAATCTAAAACTGGTGAATATATTTACTCAGAAAGTATATCCATGAGAGTTGGGATTTTTGGAAATCAATATTGAAAAAAACATGGGTTTTATATCTTTTATTGTTTTATATCCATCAATAGCCCTATAAATGGTTAAGGGACAACTATTCTAAAGTTTAGTCAATGAAACGAGGACACACCATTTCATTATTAGTGGAATATATTATAAAAATACACCATAGAATAAAATAAAATTCATTACTCTATGGAGAGGATTAGAATTTTAAATGTAATAATATTCTTATAAATATAATATATAGGTCCCAATGGATACAAATCCTATGAACCATGTTGAATAATTAAATTAAAATCATCCATATAATGAAAAAATACAATGGGAACTCAAATACCCTATAAAACTGTAGGGATTTTGAAATGTATTATAGAACCATGTAGGTGATTATATACAAATATAGAATTGGTTCCCCTATCTGAATGGATCTATATTGATTAAAAAAATTGTGAAAAATCATCTATCATAGGATATATATTTTATCCCCAAGGATAAGAAAAGTTATTCTCTATAAAATAGACTGATGCTTTATTTTCAATGGTTATTCATAGAAATGGGTATCAAAGAAGCAAACTTATAAGATTAAGTAAAGTTTATAGAGATGTGTAATGTTTGGTCCCCCACCGTGAATTTATTAATAATTATATATCAAAAAATGTATAATACAGAATGAAATTTCTCCCTCAGTGTAGAAAATGATGGGATTCCATCAACAACCTCTTTCTCCTTGGTTGTGACCCAGATGAGTGGGATAAAATTAAAGGATGATGATACTGTGGATGTATGGGTTGCAACTAGATAATTTTTAAATATAAATAGAGATTGTCTAGAATAATAAACATCGATGCACAATGTAGTCCCTCAATGTTTATGATTTTAAATAGCGTCTACCATTTGTATACCATTAGTTGAGAAAGGAGGAGTAGGAAGAGGGACCTCAAAAATATAAAATGTATGAATAGTCATATAAGAGATAGAAAGAAGACCCAAATCCTTTACCGGGGGTGAAATTTTTAAAATCTATATAATCAGGGGCCATTAATTTTTGGGTGGTTTTTTTTATTAGAACACTTTCATGAGAAACATTTTACATATAAGTTATTTATTATGTTTAATTTTTATGTATTGTTTATAATTAAATATTATAGAAATTAATTATATTATTTTTAAAATTAAAATTATCATGGAAATAAATACATGGTAATATAAAAGGATATGAAAAATCCAGATGTTGATATTATATTTTTTGGGAATGAATTATTTAATGAATAATGAATTGTTACTAATTGAGGATTTAAATTTTTTTAGATATTTAATTTTATTCTAAGTGATTGATGTTAGTAGATGTTGTAATTATTATTTTCATTGATATGGTGGTTGGAATACTCATAGACCTGTTCTTTTTTTCTGGAAATGGGTTATTGTTATGTTGTTAATGTGGTTGTAGGATGATGTGGATGAGCTGGTTGATAAAGATGAAAATGTTTTAAATGTTATGGAATTGATGACTTAGTTTATGACATAGTAATGTGTTTGTTGATACAATATTATGGGAGGTTGATTTGGATTTTATAATCAATTCCTTATAATGATGAATAGTTAAAAATCATTAAAAACTTATTGGTTTAGGTTGCAATAATATGAATTATTTCTTTAATAATATAGTAAATGAAATGAAAAATCAAATGTATAATGGAATATGGTGGAAAAATAATCTATTATAATAAATTAATTTTTACATAGATTATATGAGTTAAATTAAATTTATAATTTTAATGTATATGTTTTTTTATGAATATGTAATGGTTGAAAATTTATGTGAAGTTTCCACATAGAAGTGGTTGATGAATGAGATGTGAAAACAATTAATATGTTACTCAAAATAAATGTATGTGGTGAATAATCACAAAGTGTTAAAAAAAATTGAAAATATAAAATTTTATGAAAATTATTTTAATATAATTTTTTGTGGTTATATTGTGGTTATAATGTGGCGATGACATAGTTCCTTACTATAGTGGTTACTAGTGATAGTGGTGGTTGGCACCAAAAAATTCAGTTCTAAACAATTTTATTCAAGACATGACACAAATAAATACTCGAATGGATTATAGAATTTGAGTTTAATATGGTGGATCCTCATAATCAATAAAGTATAAACCATTTATGTTAACATGTACCTTATAAATTCACTAAAATGAGGGAATTGTACCCTTCAAAAACATCACCAGTTCTAGTGACATGGTACTGTGAATATCCCAATGGAATTATACTAGGGATGTCATTAATTATTAAAGAAATGTTTTCTCTATCCATATGATCCAAATTCACAGGCTTTACAAGACCTGATTATCCTTGAAAAAACACTAATTGTGTAAAAAAATTATAGCAATGAGTGTATTACATTCTTCAAGATTCTATTTTAAAAATCATGTAGGATAAATGAACCTATATAAATTATGTTATGGGTATTTTATATTGACATAATTATTTCTAAATTATGTTCATATATTTCCAAGAAATATCCTTGCACACCCTACCTAGGTTATTATCCTCATGCCCCACTTCAAAAACTCTACACTATATTACCAATCACCATTCACCCCACTATTTTTCTCCTAATAGAAACCCTATTTGTTTGATCCCAGACATTTTTTGTCTCCCAAATCAAATAAATTGGAAATTAAAGTAGTTATAGGTGGTTACCACACAATGTTTAACAACTGGGATGTGGTTTACTATAAAAGGCTCCCTCAACCTCCTATCTCAAGAGATAAATCCATATCAAGAGAACATGAATACATTTTGATCCTTTCTCAATTGTTAAAAATTATATAGAATCTCATAGAAATTTTCTATGTCAACCCTTGGAGAAAGTGGTGGAAATAAAGGGTGAATAATTTCCCCCAAATCACTATTTGAGTAGAGTCATACAATTTTGACGATGCCACATTTGAGTGGATTACTCTAGAACCCATCCTCCTTCAAAATAGAATTCAACACCACCCTCAAGGCCCAATATAAGGAAATAATCATAGCACCTAAGTCGATTAAAATAAAAATTTTCCTAGACTATATGTTCATTATTGGGATCCCATTCGCCAAGGTCACCAACACAGGTTCCCATTCATCATTTTCAAAAATATTTTCCGAATATTATCTTGGTCTCCATCCTAGGATCTCATTCATCCAGCTCACCTTTCTACATTACCCATTATAAAATGCATTACTTGATCATCCATTCTACTTGGTCATAATCTTGGGTTCTATATGGTCAATAATATAGTTTATCCTCCCTTTACACATGGTTGGGAATAATTTTGGGTTGTGATATCAAGCCTTCTTCCCGATCCCTCTGTTTTTTTTCACTTTCCAGGATGAGAATTCAACAGTTAATCTATGAATTTTTTGAGTTGGGTCAAAAATTATTTTTTATTTGATACTAATTACTCACAACATGATTATAGATTTTATTTATGGGTTTTACTAATTCATAATGTTTATACTATACCCTTGGCCACCTCATATACCATGAGTAAATATACTTCTCTTAGTTTCCCAGTGTTCCAAAAGATAATATTCTTCACTTGGTTTCATAAAATACCTTTATTATGTATTCTCTTAATGTAGAGTAGGAATACCCTAACATGATTCATATATCATTTTAAATTTGATATTTTTGGTATGTGCATAAGTCCCATAGAAAACCATCTCTATATACCTTTCATATATCAGTCCACTTTGAATGACTCTAAACTCTTTAGAGAAGTCATAGATTCACAACCATAAAAGGAACAAATACGGTCCATTCCAAATGAACATAAAAGTTATTACATGGATCATTAAATTATACCAAAAATTTTTCATTTTGAGTATCATCAGTGGGAAATGTTGTATTTCTTTTTCAGAGGCCCGATCCTAACTAAAAACACCTCTCCCCCATTTTTACATGAGTCCAATTCCCCCTGAATGAAGATAAACTAAATATTTATTTATACGTGTATTTAAACTATATAGTAATCAAATATTTTTTATCATTTAAAACACAATTTATTTAAAATGTGTTGTATCCTATTAAATTAATTTTTTAGTTAATTACCCAATCAATGTATTGTTACCATGAATGATTTTATAAAAACGTCTTAAATTTATAAGAGTGACATGAAGTATGAAATAATTTCCCATAATGGAATATTTTATATCTTATCATCTCAACATAAAACGGTTCAATTTTCACCTACAATGGTGATTTAGAGGTATCTTTTCTTTAGAAAGTTATAGATTCATATGAGAACTAAAACAACTAAAACAATATGGTGAGGAAAGGAAACTATCTAAACCCAAATTTTTTACTGAACAAGGGTAAATTTACTTAAGAAAGTAGTTGAATGAAAATGATCTCTTATTTTTGATACAACACAAAAGGGGTTCTTCATTATACTATTTAATTTAAATTAAATCCACCATGAACATTACAGACAAGATAAAGTACTATAGTTGTCCTGGTGGAAGCTACATTATAGTATGTGTTTAAATGAATAATCATCTTAAGGATAATTTATTATAAGAAACCACTATTGTTATAACTTCCCAAACACTAAGGCAACAATATAAATTATCTCTCACCCATCTCATAGAGTTCCAAATTTTGAATGAAATATGTCATTGGTACCTTATAAAGTGTTATTGTGAATAATGGACCCAACCATTAAAAATTTATATGGTTTTAATAAATGAAGGCCAACACTATATAAATATGTTGATAGGGGGAGGTGGTTTCCATCATGATATCAAATTGTTTGGGAGTCTCTCAATAGATAATGAAAAATATTACCTTTCTTATCATATGTCAGTCGATATGGATGTCCCCCACATTTGGGTAATCACATAATATGTAATAAGGATAGATCCTCTTCACCATAGTTATAATCACCGATGTGTGACCCCAACTGAATAAAATGATGTAGGAAAATTTATATGATCTCGGTCATTAATGAATAAGCATTTGAATGGAGTTCTCATTGAGTTATGAAATCCAACAAAAAATCTTGAGTATGACCATTTCCCACTTATTTAAAACATCATAGTTTTTTTGATATATCATGATAGTAGCTTAGTTCCAATTAATAATATCTATATACACTTCATAAGAGATTTTGTTGCAGACTACTTCAAGAAACACTGTCAAATAGGAAGAATAATTAACTTAAATAGAGGTCCTTCAAGCGGTATCATAATATATCTCAAACTCAATAGAATATAGTTATATATATAACTGAGGTATTTAAATATCAAAGTAATATCCTTGGGGAAACTCTGACTCATATGTATGGGGGAATTTCCACACAAATAATCATCTTTAGTATTATCGAATTGGATGAAAAATAAATAAAATACATATATACATCCTCCAAGGAAATGTGTTATTACTTATATATGTTTCACATCAATAATTTCCCTAATTTTTAATAAAATTTTACTAATGAACATTATAATATCAAATATTATTACAAAAAAGAGTGATGTGTTGAGAATTTCACACAAATAATGTTTTCTGATGTAGGTGTACACATAAAAAATCAATAAAAATGTATTTATTTGTGATCCAAATATAATACTACTATGATGGATACTCATTGAACTAGTGAAAATAAAAATGGAATAGAAAAATCCATATCCTCCCCCACAAATATATGAATATAATATCTTATAAAAAATTAGATTCCATTGTAAAGGATATAATAATAAATTTTGACTAGATAAATTCTAAATTTCATTGGGTAAGAATACATGTTAAGTGTTATTTTTTAAAATATTCATCCACAAACCAATTAGTATAACCCTTTAAAATATATTATATTTCTAAACCCATAATAATATAATAGAACTTCCTTGAAAATTTCAGATCACCTAAATTATATTTTTTTTTCTACAATACAAATGCATTTTAAAGAGTTCATATCACAGTAAAAACTTCTTCAACTAGATTAAGAAAGTGATATAATGTCAAGTAACATGGTGGTATCTCCGAATTTATTATAGTATATTAAATCATAGATGTATGGTATATAATATATGAGGAACCATCATTAAACATTCTATAAATTGTATCTTTAAACACGTATTCATTTTCTTGCATACCTGAGGATCTTTTTGGATTACAATTATTTAGAATGAGTTTATCACCCTTGCATACAAAAATATTACAACACACAATGGGAACTTCAATATAGTATTAATTTTTTCCAAATTATAATATCCCCAATATATATCAATATTCCTTTTCATGTCATATCTTTAAACTTTTGACATTGACTACATAATTTTTCAAAATCATCAATAAAATTAAGATATTTTTTTTAATGTGAGATGAGGAGAAACATATCAGTAAGGTTTAAATAAAAAGAGGGAAATAAATCTAGTATTTCGTAAATAATCAATAAATAATTCTTTTTCTAAAATAAACTTTGATCTCAATGTAAACATTTTCAGACAAATGGATTTATCTTCACTAAAAAAATCCTATCATAAATAATTTACAAGAAATCATTATCAAAATATAATAATCATAATGTTTTTTTAATAATGGGATAATCATGAAACATTTTGAATAATGGTATAAATTTCACCCTTATGATGCATCATATAATTTCCATTAAATATAATATCATTATATTACCTTATGAATTCATATGATTTACTTAAAATCGATAGAAATAATTGATAAATAATGTATGTAAATTGGGACACCATATTCGCATCACTCTTACAATAATTATATCTTATTAAAAACCCATACTAGTATAATTAAATATTATCTTGTGTTATACCTATAATAGTTTAATTCCATCCACTTTCTCAGTTCATTTGTCATCTATATCAGGATTACCAATCATTGTAAGATATATCAGGCTCACCGATTTTTATGAGAAACATCAGGATCGCCTGTCATCATAAATAATAACAATGAACCATAAAAAAATCACAAAACATTAAATATTACATGTCCATCATAATAATCATAAAATATTTCCTCGATCCCATAAGGAAAACAATTCATGACATCAATATTTTTATTCAATTTAAAAAACATTATGTGAATACTGATAATAAAGGGATGGTGATTTTTTCTATGAATAAAAATGATCATTTATAATGGAATAAAAACACTAAATAATTGATAATACAGTGGGAAAACCCTTTTACACATTAAACATTACAATAAAACATCCTTATTTAACTTTTTATCAAAACATTACATATAAAATACCAAAAATGATTCCATCTCAAACCCAATTAATTTAATAGAAATAGTGTCATAAAATTCTTATTATAATTATTTAATGTCTATATAAATGAATACATAAAATAAATTTATTAATATGTAAATGGTAGAAAAAAGGTTATGAAATCACCCTCTAAACATTTAAAACATGGTTTTTAGGAAAAACATCCCTTACCTCATATCATAATCATTGCATTCATTATTTATCTTATGGAAAAATAAATTAATGTAAATTATTTACTAGTTTAAAACATATAAAATTTTTACTATTAGTTTTATTTTAAATATTACATTTTTATATTAAATTACAAAATCAATTAAATTCGCATTGGATGTTTTTATGTTATTCGACTCGTTTATAAAAAATAACTTCAGTATGTTGAAAATGGTGAAATAGATCATTATTAATTCATATGAAGAATAATAATATGATATAATTTCCATTTTTATAAATTAATTATATTTTTAATATCCAAAAAAATGGTTATGAAAAATGAACTACATTACAACAATGGAGATCACAGGTCATAGGTACTCATGACTAAAGTCTCTATTTTTAAAAGACAAAAGGGATAGGAGGTAAGTATTGTTTTATATTTTTAGAAATATTAGTATATAATGAATAAGATATTATATCTTTAAATAATCATATATATACCATCCATGTTATGAGGTGATCAAAAATGAATCGTATCACTTCGTGAAGATGGTAATCCACATGTACGGATGAAGAACATTATAATTATTCAATGGACAGAAAGGTTTGAAGATAGATGATATATTATCTTGAAAAAAATATAATTATTTCATAATTAATATATATATATATTAAATAGATCATGATAACAATTCATGAGAGTTAGTGATGGAAAACCAATTACATCAATTTGTGGGGCGGTAGTCTACTGTACACATGAATGATGGTTTAATTGCCTATTTGATGGAAGATGAGATGAATATAGGTAATAAAATTACAATTATATTATTTAGTTATATGAAAGATTCATATTTTATTATTTCATCATGATTTATGTCCATTTGATGGACATTGAAGAAGAAATAAATTGAAAACCCTTGATTATGAACTATACCTCTTCGTTAGGGGACTTAATTAGGTTTATACCTAATGCATTTGTAGGTTAGTTTTATGGTAAAATATGGGAATATAAGGCATAGAGAGGGATTATAGGAATGTATTTGGTAATATTTTTATTGAAATAAATGGATCTTGAAGAGTGATAGGAAATAAGGGGGTTCCTTTTATAAGTGGTAAACATGATACACTTGGAATTTTTAAAAAGCTTAAAATATATTAATGATTTACTCAAGTAAAATTTCATATAAATAGATAATTTCAAAAAATGAGATGATATATGGTCTAAATAATTATATCAAATAGGATTTAGAATATTATTTAGGTCATTTTATCCCTTATCACATTACATTAACGACCAATAAGCCTGTTTTAACCTTATCTAGGGTAACAGGTTATTTCTTATTTTAATGCTCATTTTCCACAATGATTTATATTCAAAATATTGTTTAATAATAACTATGATTATTCTAAATAATAAATATATTATAAAAAATTCAATTCATATTATTGGAGGAATAAAATATTAAATTAATCCCATGAAACATGATGGAAAAACATTTGTTCAGATTAATGCATTTTTATGTATAAAATTGTTTTTATACCAAATTCAAGTATAGTGAAGGTCCAAATAATTTTTTTAGGATTATGTTAAAAAAAATCAATAAATAAATTTTAAAAATTATACAAAGAATAATGTTTCTTTCCAATTACATATATCTAAAAAATAGTTTTCAATTAAAATCATTATATATCACTATTCCTTGAAAACATAGTTTACAAAACAAAATTCACAAAATTCATCCTGTGATAATTTTCAAATTCCAAATTAAAATAAATATGTTATATTTATCATATTAAAATTTTATAATTTTGAAATGATTCTCTTTAATAAAATAATAAAATATAGTAAAGATATTTTTAAAAAAAATAAGGAATTTTCATTATGAATAGAAAATTGCATTATATTATTATAATGAATATATATACATAAAAAATAATTAATAAATATTAATAAGAAATGAAAATATTATATCTTAAAATTGTATGGGTTTTTATATAATTATTTCATAAACTAGTATAACCAAATAGAATGATGTATCTCGAGTGGATAGATTTGACTCATCTACTAAAAATTGTTAGAAATAAAAAACTATCCACATTCTGTGAATGGGGAGACACATATTACAATATAACTAGTTTTTTTCTATTTTTTTCAAAATCTTTGGAAACCTATAACAATAAAAAGATACAATGATTGAATTATTATATTGGGATTAAATAGTCTTGCATTTTATTATTAAAATAACTACACATATGGGTTAATTTATAGATAAGAAATTCATCATCAACAATTACTCGACATATTAAACTATGTTCTGAGGAATAAAATGTCCATATACATTCTAATTTAAATAACTGATAGAATGAGTGAGTCATTTATTTAATTTCATTGTGGTAGGATCTCACATACTCCTAGAAATAATCATCAATATGAAAAATCAATAATATGTATGGTGAGAAATTACATGATCAGTTGTTGAAATTTATTATAACCTTTAAATAACCTAGTGGCTTATAATATTTCATAATAATATAATAATATCTAGAAAATACAATTCAGATAAATGCAGAAAAACATTTTTATGCACCAAATTTCTAAATAAGAATGTCATGGAAATTATAAACAATTACTATCGCCATCACGAATATATGGTTTACTCAATATTATGTTGAAAAGAAGATGTTAAAAAATTATTACATTAATAATGATCATCTTCAACGATAAATCATCTATAACATAGAGAATAACTAGACCAAGATTACAATTATCAAGAAACCAGATGACATAGGAAAGAGTAATCATGAAATACACTTCCCTTACAATCATATAATGGATCAAATTATTTGTTAATTATTAACCTTTAATGAATTGTTATAGAGTATGGTCAATAGAAATCAATTAACATTAGATATTCCAAAGGAACATGTGACATGTTTGTCAACAATTTTTCTCAATGAAAGAAAATAATTATAAATTACCATATATTGCAATGTAAAATATTTTGAGGACCATATAATCATATATTTAGTGAATCATATCCAATCTAATTATTAGGGAACTAATAAACTATCTTGTCATGACCTCAACACCCATTGCGACTCTTATAGTATAACATTTTTCTTCTCAGCCTCTAGTTATCCAATGTAATAAACACTAGAGAAAAATGTAAATGGAAATCCCCAATGATTCATCAACTAATCAAAAAATATATAGATTTCATTCCCCAATTATTAATATAAATATCATCATCCCCATTAAATTTATTTTCAGAACCATTCAACCAAGAAAGACCAGAAAAAAATCCATTGAAATTAATATTTTTTTTATGAGTACCACATATTTCCCACTATCAATGGTATCTCATTGATATACAAGTGAACTATGTGAGAATATTTTAATGAAACATGGGGATTTATTTTTAAAAATATGATTTTATTCAGGGGTATCTTAGAGATACACCACCAGCTTTTGAAAATTTAATTTTCAACACAAAAAATCCATCAAAATCAGATATTGACATTAAGTTAGTATCTGATGAAACATATATCAAATATATTAGTCATAATTTAGTTTATGAAGTACTAT
Source organism: Viscum album (assembly GCA_963277665.1). Classification (NCBI taxonomy): domain Eukaryota; kingdom Viridiplantae; phylum Streptophyta; class Magnoliopsida; order Santalales; family Viscaceae; genus Viscum; species Viscum album. Next base: position 877,353,939 of record OY728129.1, on the reverse strand, counting down.
GTCCACAATGAAAAGTGTGGATACAACATTTTGGTACTATCCAAGAGTTATATCTCTAGCCACACATAATTTCATTAGGAAAGTAAATGTTACATTAATTTCAAAATCCTATCATTCCCTTCCTTTAATAAATTCCACCGACAATAAAGGAAATATAACCCGATTGTGATGAGAAAATGAAAATATATAGAATAGCATTACCGAATTTTATTGGGGGAATTTTACCCACAGTGAAATTTTGGCATACTTCTACACCTTTCCTCCTCATATTGAAGTGTTCCATCCTATATCCATATGGGAATTTTAAAATTATTCACTCCCTCTTCCTTTTAATTCTGAATTATATTCAACCTCATTGATTGAAACACCTTCCCAATGACAGTTATAGTTATTTGGTGTATGTGTAAAATTAATTCCTCATTTATAAATACCATCAACATATACCCCAATAATTAATCCATATTAAGACATTGGCACACATTTTAAATTAAAAAATGTTCACATCTCAATAAAGATATTTTTTCTATTAATGGGATAAAAAAATAAACCCAAAAGACCCAAATAAAACAAGGATTATGTCTTAAAATTAGAGTATGTTTTTAGTTATGTCACATTTTCCAAGGAGAATAATATCATTGATCTCCCATGGATTAAGAGGACCAGTAATGTTTATTCAATCGAACATGTAAATTACTTCCCAGATCATATTTTAGGGAATAAAATTGGCAAATTTTACAACATTGAGAATTGTATATAAAACTAGATCATTGAGAAGATAATGGATTGAGTGACACAAAAATCATCACTTCAGCCACATGAATACACTATGTTGAACATAAAAAATGAACTAAAGAATTAGGGACCTATATATATTAATGGAATATATAATATAATATATTAAATTATTTATGAGTAAGTAGAGACATAATTCATTAGTTATTTAGACCATAATATTATGATCTTTCTAGGAATTATAATTACCTATATAATTACCCTTACCTTAGAAGCCTAGAGCTGGGGGGTACATTATTACATCAGAATAAGGTAAAATTGATTACATGCCAAAAGATATCTATTATTCCTGGAGCTGGTCCGCAATACGATTAAAAGATATCTATTATACATTTTTTAAAAAATTAAAAAATATTAAAAATGGAATTCATAAATAATTAGAGTTTAGAAACATTATTTGTTGAAACATTTTACGTAATATATTGAATTGAAGAAAAAGACTCCCTTATGAGTACATAAACAATGCTGATTTTCCTTAAAAACATGATTTTGGTATCATGTGTATACAAAGTGTAGAAAATGAAAGGAAGCCCCAATTTATATAAATAATCAGTGTAGAATAAAATTTACTGGGTTGATATATAGATATGAAATAATTTCCCTAACGGATTCTTAAACATAAAAAATCCTATATAATGATGAGATGTTGAAATAAATCATTAAAAACATTACAACATTCCTCTCAATACCCCTTCGATGAAATAAGATGAAATGAAACATAAAATAGAATGATGTATGATTAATTAGTTATAAAACATATTATAAGGGAAACATATACATTATATAATATAATGTAGCTTCATAACCATAAAATTCTCCTCAATGAATGGAAATTTAAATGAAATATCTTAAATCATTTCCCACTCATTATGTATGATCTTTTTCATCCTAAATAATAAAATTATGTTAATTATTTAATTGAATAATAACCTCATTGACGTTTATGAATCAATTTATTTTATTTATTACCATGTTATATTAAATTACATAATCAATTATGTTCATGTCAGTCATTTTGATGATATTTGGTTTGTATATCCAATATAACCTTGGTACATTAACTATGGTAAAATAGGTCATTGTTAAAACATCACCAAAATAATAATCATTCCATAATTATAATTTTCATATAAAAAAATATTCTTCTAGAATCAACCATGAATGATCATTATTAATAATGATCTCTATTAAAATCATAGAGATTGTAAGTTGTGTTTACAAATGATTAATGTTTTGATTTTTCAACAACCATGATGTAAAGAACATTCATATTATTTTTTCCTAAAATAATTAAATTTATAGATTAAATATTATATAATATAATTAAATTCACAGATATATATATATATATATATATAATTTATGTGATGTTGTGGTAGAAAATGAATCACGTCACTTTGTGGAGGTTATATTCATCACGTAAGCACAAACAACATTATTAATTTTTATTGGTTGAATGGTTTGGATGTATATGATATATTATATTTCATGAATAATAATTATGTATTGAATATAATATACATATATTTTAAATCCATCATTAAAACTATCCATGGTCGGTGTTGATGGAACCTGAATTACATCAGTTCGTGAGGTAGTAGTCCACCATACACACAACTGATGGTTTCTGTTTCCAATTTTATAGAAGAGGTGAAGGATATAGGGTATTAAACTAACATAAAAACTTTTGAATATATATTTTATATTAAATTTATTATATCATCGATGTTGAATAATATTTTAATGTGGTTTGAGATGAAATAAAAAATGAATGGTTAATAATGATGCCTCTTCTTCAGATAACCTCTTTTGATTTAAACAAAATTAATTCATAGGAGGAGTTTATAATAAAAAAATAACCACAAAGAAATTAAGAAAAAAAAATTTGTAGAGTTTGGGAGAACCAAAATGTTCTTGATGTGTGAATAAATTAGGATCGGGGTTGTCCTTTTATACGCGAGGGCAGGGGATCTTTTGGAATTTCATAAAAGATTAAAATATAAAAAGAACACTATCTAAAAATAATAATTAAAATGGACAGAGTGTTAATTCTAATGTATTGTTTTTTTTAAATACCATAATCTAATAAAATTTAGATCGGTTTATATGGTGTTGTAATCCATATCTTTTGGTTTAAACCCTTAGTTATCTAATTTTAACCTTAACCACAATAATGTCTTTTTTTCACCCTTAAAGAGTAATAATATTACATAAAAGGTGAAAATTGGATCATACATTTAAATTTTAGGACATTTTAGACAATATATTATTCAACTTTGTGCCTTTATTTTTTTTATTATTTTTAAATAATCTAATAAAACGTTATTTTAAAAAAATATATTATTAATGTCAAATTAACACTATTTATTAATTTAACTTCAATGACACAATGAAAAAGATGGAATATGAATATATACTTTTCTAACAACTGTAACATTTCATATATAACTATAAAATTAATAGTACACCATAAATCAGTCGAATTATAATAAACTTATTGATTTTAAATTCATTTATTTTATTTTTCAATTAATTTCAGAAATACTCTATCAGTGTTTCATAACAACATAATATCATTATATAATTAATACTAATTATAAATGAATTACTATGATAAAAATAATTTGAATATTCTCACCATAACCATTATGATTTTTTCACAGCATTCTTTTTCCCCTATGTGACCACATTAGATATTTTTAAAAGACAATTGCATTATGTCTTTTTCATTGATTAAATTATTATAGAATTCACTTCATGGAAAATTATACCATAAAAATATAAATAATAATTTGAAGAGGGTTGAAATACAATTATCTAATAATATTTAATATGAAAAGAGTGGGCTTTTGACTATGTTTTAACCTAGGTTTACCTAATTTATACTTTTACCGCAATGACTAATGTTTTATATTTTAAAAATTAATTATAAACCAAAAGTAAGTTAAAAAAATTAAATAATTTTAATTTTGGTGATTCAAAAAATGGAATCTATTTTACCAAATTTAGAAAATATATTTTTTCGAAATTCATTTTACAATTATAACTCAAATCCTGATGAAATACAGTTTTCAGAAAAAGTAAATTTTTAAATCTAAAATTATATTTATACCATGATCAAATATAATGTGGATTCATATATAATTAATTAATTTTTTTAGAAATAATAGATTATTATATTAATTATGTATCTAATTAAAAATATTATGTGGCCTTTTCAATGAAATGAAATGATGGTTTTACAAAAAATGATATTTTTCAATATTTACTGAAAAATCAATATTTTAAAAAACATCCCAAAATGTCACATTATGTAAATTTTGAAGTTTTGATTTAATATAATAAGATAATATGGTAAAATAAAATATATATTATTTTAATAAATTAATTATAATATTTTAACAAAAAAAAACATTTTTTAAAAATATATATTTTTGAAACATATAATGATTTTAGTAAAAAATGACTACATATATAAAAATATATTTTATTTATTGAAAGTATTTATACCAAATTTTAAAAAAGTCATTATTTCTATTTTAACATCCCAACCCATGTTCCCCATACCAATTCCCTGACCTGGTTGGTCACATGACCTCAGGTGTGCCTCTTTGTACGCTAGAGGCTGCCAACTTGTAGGGAGGGTGTAATATACAACATGTGAAGACTATATTCTCTTTATCAAAATAGTTTAATGGTGGAAAATAAATAATAAAGATCCATATGACAATAAAAAAATAACTATAATAATAACATTACCAATACAGACTAGTATCACATGATAAACTAAAAGAGGAAAACAATATCTAAATTAAAGTATTATAAATTTCATGCCATATTTATGTGAAGTGTCATTATAAAAAACATAAATAAAGACACCCAAACAACTCTCCAAGTGGGTCTGAACATCACATCTTTTCCCCTCATCCATGATTTATCCCTTGTTACCATCAAACATGGTTTTCTTGAACTTATCTGGTCCTATAAACATTAAATATATTCATTCACCGATCATGGAGCCCAAATATGGTGTGAGTACAAATCTGTAGTCCACCACTAATGCCATCTAAAACAATATCAAGTCTATAAATGTGAAGGTAGTTTTATAAATAACAGAGTTCACTAAACAAAGTAAAAAAGTTATCTCATTTCATTATTATTTAATTAACCACATAAACTATTTGAGTTCATGATGACACTGAACCCATTAATACCTACATTTGTAAGTTCCAGAGCCTGAAACATATAACATAGGGAGTAACAATTCAATATATACTAGGAATTGAATATTAATTTAAATCAAATTTCATTACATGGAATCATGTAACTCCCTTCCAATTCCAATATCATTAGACTAGAACTTAATGTCTGGAACCCAGTGGTTATTTGAAGCATCAGTCCCAGTCTCATCTGTTAATAATCACATATATGAATTTGGGCCTAGAATTTCATGTTTGGAACCCTATGGGTGTTTGGAGAATCATTCCTTATCCCACACCATATTTATCAATCAATCACATATATCATAATCATAAATGTTAATCATTATTAACCTTCTTATTAACATTCTCATCATGGTGAACCATTTAAATTTAACATAATAATCAGGGTTCTTCATTTAAATCACATGGAATAATATGTACAATTCACCATTAATCTATTTATTAAAATTTAATGATATAAACCATTATCCTTTCATGGATAATCTAACAATCCCTTAATTCCCATTATCAACCAAACCATAATCACATTAATCAACCAATTTCGTTAACCTACTAATCATCCAATTTCATAATCACATTATTACACCAATTTAATAATACCATTGATTAATTAGTTAAAATAATTCCAAATTAAAATTTACCAACATGAAAATTGAAATTTTAAAAATACATACTCACTATTATAATCAATAATATGGGAATTGGAAATTAGACCACCTTCCTAAAGATTGTTGATAGAATTTCTCCAAACTAGAAATCCCCAAATTGAAGTGAAGCGATTAAGATCACAACAGTGTAGAAGATCTAGGACCAAAATGTATGATCAAGATAAGATATATTATAATCCATAAAAATATTGATATAAACCATCTTCAATAGTTTGAAATGCATCCCTCTTCATTGGGAAAGAGATATGAGAGAGATGGAAAACCAAATGTGGAAGAAATTACTTTTTAATGGAGAGATGATCCTTCGAATAGATCTTACATTCTTCAATAATGGGTTTTTATGAGCCTTATCACCCTCCAAGGAGATTCCAAAATCAAAGTAAATAGGTTGGGATAGAAAATGGAAAAAGGGAATAAAAACCATGGGGTTTGATAATATTATTAAAAATTTTAGAGGAATTAAATCTCATGCATGTGGTTTCCCTGGTAGGGGAATAGAGTTTGTCAAACCATGCACCTCAATGAAGGGGGTGCACAATTTCTCCTAGGTGATGTAGTATTTGACAAACCATGAGGAAACTATGCAAACCCCCACTGTTTTGGGTTTCATGGTTTGGGAGGGTGGTCACATGGTTTAGCCAAACTGTGTTCCCATGGTGCACAACCTCCTATCTCACAAAAACATGGTGCATAGTTTTCTGGTCCAGGCTACATGGTTTTCCTTAACCATTCACCAACCATGTACATCCCATTGGGCTTCCAAACATCATTGATTTCACCTGAAACAACTTGAAAAAACCACGTTATACCAAATAAATGTAAAAAGAGTAACTAAAAAGAGCTCATGATATCTGTAGAAAATGTTGAGATCATACAATCTACCAAAATTATAACTTCCCATCCTTGATTTTTACTCTCAAGAATCTCTATGATTCATTGGTAAAAATACTGAGTCCCTAAGACTACATATTCACTTATCTCTCTCATGTTTCCTCTTGGACACGTCCATGTATCCAAACTACTCAAACTCTCAACAAGGTCATGTTTCCCATCATCTTATCACTACGATCCATAACACAAATTAGATGCTTCTCAAAGGATTCATCCATATCTAGATCAACATCATCAACATAGATCACAGGATATAGGTTAGGATGATAGCATTGAGGATGTGAAACATTAAAAATTTAATGCATATAACTATACCTTTTTGGAATAGCCAATTGGTACGCCACCAGTATGATTATGAGCATCATCTCAAATGTTCCGAAAAACATGGGTGCCAACTTAGCCTATCTCAGAATCCTACAATGACCCAATCTATATGAAACCTGAAGGAACACTCGATCACCCATTGAAAATTCAATAGGTTTTCGACGTCGATCTGTATATAAATTCTACCTACTTAGTGATATAGAATAATGTTTCATAATTTTCTGAACCTTCTCTAATGTCTCTTGCACAAGACATGGCCCCAACAACTATGATTCAACTACCTCCATCTAGAATAGAATCGATCTTCATGGATTACCATAATGATCCCTATATGGTTCCATCTGAATAGTATAGTCATAACTGTTGTTATAGTAGTACTCAACTAGTTTTAGGCACTTCCCCCAAGATACATCAATGTCTATGACACATTCCCATAGAATATCCTCTAAAACATGTATAGTATGTTCTGACTTCTCATTAAACTATTTATGGAAAATCATACCCAGAAATACATGCATACCAATAAGCTTCTATCATCCCTTCCAGAAGCGTGAAGTGAAACTTGAGTCATAGTTTGATTCTATACTCTGTGATACCCAATGAATATGGACTATATTCTATATGTACATGTCCCTAATCTAATCTGATGGTAATGTATCCCGGAAAGGAAATAAATGGGATACTTTTATAAGTTAGTCTAAATCCACCCTAATAGCATCATTATTTGAGTCATCCTTGGGGGTCCCACCATGAAGTCAAAGTTAATGTCACCCTACATCTATTCCGAAATGGGAAACGGTTATAGCAAACTTCTAGGTTGATTATCATCGCCTTCACCTTTTGAAATTTATAACATAGTTTCACAAACATTATAATATACTTTTTCATTTCCATCCCCTAATACTACCAATGTGTTTAATGGTGCATTTATTTAAAACTAGGATGTACCACCCAATTTGAGTCATTAAATTTTTTGCATTATATCCTCTCACATACATGTAGTAACAAGAACATAGTTCTAGACATAGATGGTCTCAACCTCATCTATAGTCCAATTTGAATGTTAATTCCCACCATCAAGTATTTCCCTCAAGAAAAAACACTTTGGATCCTTATACAACCTTTCCATTATCCGGAAAAAAGTGTAGATTCCACTAATACTGGTATGAGGGTTATCTGCTCCTGGACCTCTTGAACCACAACATGAATTTCATATAACAGGTTCATCACCTTCCACTAAAACAAGACCCTTGAACTGCCTGAGTCTGTGTTTTCCTTCTCAAAGCATTAGCAACACTATTTACTACTCCAGGTGTACATGCGAGGTCAAAATCAAAAGACTTCATATAATAGACCCATATCTGCTTCCAGTTATTCAAATTTTATTGAAAAATATATATACATTATGTATTTGTGATCGTTATACATTTTAAACTTTCCACCTAATAGATAATGCATTCATACCTTTAAGGCATGAACCACAATAGCTAACTCAAGGTCATGCATAGTGTAATTCCATTCATGTATCCTCAACTTCCATGACACATACACCACAACTCGATCCCCCTTCATCTAAACCACTCCTTATATGATCCCATAAGTGTAAAAAACATGGTATACTCCTCAACCAAATTAGGTAATATCAAAACTAGAGCTGTAGACAAATGCTTCTTCAACTCCTAGAAAGAACTATCATATTCTCTAGACCATTTAAACTTAATTACCTTATTTTTTAAGCCTAAATGTAATGATATGAAGCGGGAAAAGTCATAGATGAATATTTGATTATAGATTACTGAAGAAAGAAATATATAAATATCAAAGACATTTTTGGGATTCTCCTAAGAAAAAACTACCTGCACCATCATTGGGTCCACTAACACATCTTCCTCTGAGATGATGTTACCCAAGAAATTTACCTAGTCAATCTAGAATTTACACATATATAGTTTTCCATATTGAAAACTCTTTCTCAGTGTACTCAAAATGATTTCAAGATGTTTGTCAGGATCTTCATGAGTCTTCTAGTACACCAAGATATCAACCATACGAAAAAACAAAAACTAATATCAAGTAAATCTTGGAAAATACAAAAGCTCATCTCAAATAGTAATCAGAATCATTAAAAAGAAGTAGATGATATATGTTCTTCACTATCATTTGGTTCAATATCCATTAATCAAAACATTAGTTGAACATCCCATTATCTATATTCAAAAGCAAGACTATAAATCCCCAAGGTGATGTAATAAGACTTATAAAACCCTTATCTATCAACTCTTAAAAAATATTCTTAAGCTCTTGAAGCTATATTATTTCTATTATATAAGGTGTAATAGAAATTTGATCAACTACAGGCATGGGATTAATCATAAACTTAAAATATCTATAAAGTGATAGCCCTGTGAACTCTTTAGGAAACACATCTTAAAATTGGTCTACTACGAGTAGAAATGTAACATCCCAAGGTTTTCTAAAAATAAATTGAAAACGCTTGAAATTTTGTTTAAGGTATATATTTATAAGTACCCTTTAAACATAATTTTATTTCTTCTATGTTTTGAATTTCAAGAAATTGTCATCTACAATTGTGTTCAGTATGTTATTTAGAGTCTGATGAAACAAACTTGTTTTTTTGGTGAATAGTAACATGCCCTTATGAATAGTAATATGAATAGTAATATGACCTCATGAATAGTAAATAATATTATTATTTTATTTTCCCAAGGTAATAGGATAATGGGATCTTAATTAATTTTCCAATGTCACATAAAACTAATTGCACTTCAATATTGTTATTTTTCGAATTAACTGTGACCCTATTTAAAAATTAAATTAATAATATTTATAAAATTATTTTTGAAAAATGGAGTTCATTTTTAAATTCTACATGTCGAAAAATGGTTGGGGTAAATTTTTGGTATTTTTCTGAAACTCTTGAATTTTCGGTGAATAGTGAAATACGATAAAATACTGTATAATCAATTTATCAGTAAAAATGCACTATTTATGAAATCATAAGTGATGCAAGGACACTTGCTTCGAAATCACATGATATTTTCACTATTTAGGGCCACTTGATTTGAGATTATTCATAGTCTTGATAAAAATATTATAATAATAATTAAAATAATCTAAAATACCTCCCCTCCTCTACTATAAATATCACCCTCACTCCCCTCTTCCTCCCACACCTCTAAAGCCTTGAGAATTGTCTAATTTCTACCAAATTCCCTCCCCAATCTTCTTCCCCATGTCCTAGAGCTTCTGGTCTCACCAAAAGACCAAAATCAAAGCTCTTAAGAAGGATCTCAAGGAGAAGAGATCAAGAGGTAAACAACCTCTTTTATTTTCTTTATTTTCTTTCATTTTTTGTTATTCTCTTCCATTAACTTTGTCTTCTGTTGGGATATTTCATTAAATATTCCCCCCTTACTGTCCATATCTTGTATGAATGATTATATATTCCATTCCTCTCATAAATCTTGTTTTTATGAAATTTTAAGAGACGTTGTTAGGCTGCCGAATTTTCGTGAGAAATTTCTCAAGATTTTCTTTTATTCCATGATTCGTTTTTCTTCTTTCCTAACTCCCTATTATCCAAGAGGCATGAAATCTAAAGAATCATTTATATTCATTATGTTCTCATGATTATGGAAAATTCCTCATCAGTATTCTTCTCCTCTTCCACTTATTTAAAGAATCAAAAAACATTGTCCATTTGTGTCGAATTACCAATATTGTGGACGATGTATTTTCAATTTCCATTAATTCTTTCAAGTCTGGTCATGAAACCATTTATATGGTTGAACCAGATTATAATATATGTTTTATGACTCATATAAGGTTCTGTAATTATTTTTTACTCATGGTTCTAATTTAAAAGACAAAATGACGTTGTTATTATCAAAGAACCACTTAAATGATCTAAACGAACATCATTAATGTTTTATCTAATGAATCGTCCTAATATAAAGAAATCAAAGTGATAAATGGTGTAACTATCAATTCCAAGGTAAATTCACCTGTAATGCCCAACACCTCATCATCTTCCCAAGAGTCACAAGTCAAAGGGGTTTAAATCATTGCATTACAATACTATCTGCTTTGGGAGGAATTTACTCACCACTATTCCTCACAATCGAGGGTCTTCTCTGAACCATTAGGGTCTATGCTACCCGGCACGGTGGGAGGGTCATCTCGATGTCTCCTTGGGGACTATGCTCTAGGTCATCCATGTATCTCCTCAGGTACTACGCTTTGGGTCAGCCCGGTATCTCCTCGCGGACTACTCTCCGGGTCATCACATTATTTCCTTGGGGACTACGCTACCTGGCCTAGTGGGAGGGTCGGCTCGGAACTGCACGGGTCATCCCTGTTGGATGGTACCTTTCAGGAAGCAATGAGGAACACTAGTCATCCTTTATGGATGGTACCTCTCAGATAAAATGTCACTATAGTCATTAGGTGTCGCTCTGGATAAGAGTCTAACTTAGAAAATCCAGCATCATATCTCAGAAGCCACCACGGAGGGCACCATCTCATTCTATGCAGAAAACACTCAGGACAGGCTACTCATATGCTGAAGTCTTAGTCCAAAAAAAGGAGATAAGATCGATTGAAGATTTGTAAAGTGGTACACGATGTGTGTGGGTCTGTCACGACCCGTCCCAGTGGGGCCTGAGCCGCAACTCCCCAAGCCCGCCTCCAATAGGTCAGGGGATGGTGACTAGCACCGAATAGGCATGCTACTAAAATGGGAGGCATTTCCTATAAACATGTACACACGCACACACATCTCCAAGCCCACAAAGCTGAAAATTAAAAATGACTAAAAGGAAAAGATGCATGCATACACTAAAACCCAACCAACAGAGTATGGCAGGAAAGTAAAGTACAAGAATGTAAAACCCTGGGCCAGAAGTACAAGCCCACCAAAAGAAAGTTTGTAACAAAGTCCAACCTGTAAGGAAAGGTGCTGGGACTGGAGTCTGTAGCTGTAGGAACACACCTCAGCCTGTCTGATCTCACTGAGTACCGTCCGGTCCTGTTCTGCCTAGAATCCTATCAAAGGCCCACTCGTCTTCACAAGACACAACATGTGCGGGCAAAACCCGTGCAGGGGTGAGTATAACAATACCCAGTAGGACACCCCAAAACCACAAAGGAATACAACAAGGGAAAATACCACAAAAGAAAGGTACAGTCATCTCTACACAGTATATATTTACAGAACATATAACAATAATATCCAGATATACTCATACACAAACGACCATCGTGAAACCACCACTAATATCCAACTCGAAGATTCCACTAAGCATGAAAATGGGAGAACACACTCCTAGGTCTGAAGAGAGAGGTACGAAGTACTCATTCCGGGAGAACACACTCCACAAGTACTTTGAGAACATGATGCTCAGATGAGGATCACAACCAAGTCATGGGGTGATTCCGACAACTCAGTTTGAGCAAATCCGCTAAGCAGAGGATCAGCGCCTGGGTAAAGTTGGTCACATCGATACCAAGAACTCTACCTAGGGTTCCAGGAATGAATAGAGGATCCGGATCCAAGTCTCATAGAGGGGATTCCAACAACTCTATTCAGGAGGTCCTGCTGAAGGGATCATACTCCTGTATGTAGGAAATGATATCGGAAACCTTCAGGAGAAAGACTAAGGGTACGGACCCTAAGAAAGCTAGTCCAAGTCACAGAAGACAAGTGGCTCAAGCCATTTAAGATAGGTTACATGGCGTTTAGTATGGTTACACGCCATGTTCCTTGACCCTGGGTACTGCTCGTGTAAACGGCCCGTGTCGTCCGTTCAAGCTGTGTAAAACTCAACTACACGGCGTGTAGAAAAAGTACACACCGTGGTCCTGACTCCGGGTACTGCCCGTGTAAATGGAATGTTTCATTCGGCTTGTCAGATAGAAAGTAACTACATAGTGTGTTGAATAATCACACATCATGTCTGAGCACCTGGGGCTCGCTCTGTGTACGTTGGCCATGTGCCCATACACGGTCTCTGCCTGTGTCGCCTGCCCGTGTGCCAGTACACGGGGTATCCCATGTATCTGGTCGGGTCTGGCCGGGGAGGGGTATACATGGCATGTCCTTGGTCGTGTACCCTTCCCATGTTCGTGTACTCCCGGAGTACACGCCAGGTAATCCCACCGACGAACACACGCCGTGTAGCCCATACTACACGGCGTGTAGTTGGGATTTTTCTAGAAACACCGTCTTCCTCTTCACGCCGCGGTCGATCCTCCAGATCCAAGATTTCTCGTCCATTCATCCCAATACTGTAGGAGTTGGTTCGTTTCATCATGTGAACACCGTAATGGGTGTTTTCGGTCATTAAATCAGATCATAAAACCTCGAACGATCCATCCAAAGAAAAATGCCTAAAAACTCATATCTCCCGATCCGCTCCGAATCGACCGCCGAAACCGTCATCGCACCTCCGTGATATCACTCTGGGGTTGGATCCACAATCTCGGATCATTGAGCCAACAAACGAATGCGCAACGATCAATTTCCTCCAAGAACGCGTAGAACACAACGAAGAACACGAGGTAGAAAATACAAGAATCAAACAAGAGGGATGAACCTCGATCGTTGTTTGTGACGATCCGGGTTCGTCACTGTTAGATCAAAACCTCAACAAACAACAGATTATAAAATCTCAAGTAATTGATTTCTCGATAAAACCCCAAATCACGCACACCTGTAAAAAGATCGATCTGCGGGCTAATCGGTTCGCAGATTAGCCCACGTTCGTCGTATGAATCAAGAACGAGGAAAGGAAAATCAAAAGCAAAACATCCTACTTGGATCTGCGGCGTTTGTTGGCGAAGATCCGGTCTCCGTGTCGTCGTCACTAGCGAAGCTCATCAAGAACATTGTCGCCGCATTGGGAGGTTTTCTCCAGAGCTTTCCAGAGCCTCCAGGGAAATTCAAGGTTATGGTAATTGTAACCCTGATCCCCTACAAAATCTCTATTTAAAAAGAAAAGAGATATTTCCCGTAACAAGATTTAATAAAACATTTTAATTAAATATTTTATTATGGTTACGTCCAAAAAATTGGATTTCACCACCAACCTACGCCGGCCGATGCTAGGCCTTGCATAAGGTAAAATCGTTGTTCTGAATGCAACGGTGCCCTCATATTTATGATCCAAGCACCCATTCAGGAGTTATTCCACTTTTTCAGGAAAACCGCACGCGTGCGTAATTTAATTATTAAATTAAATTCAAACATTTGTTCTGGGCTCACCAGTCCTCGGAACTGCACGTCGTCTCAGAGCCTGGTCTCGAAATAATTCTCATATAATATTAAAATAATACATGGAAAAATCTGGGACATTACATCACACCCACCTTAGGGCTTTTACATCCCCGAAAATCCAAAAAAAGGGCTACTCAAAAAGATATGGGTACTACACGCGAATCTGAGTCTCCCGCTCCCACGTGCTCTCCTGGAGATTCTCGTGCTGCCACCGGACACACACTAAGGGAATAGCTCACCCACGAAGGATCTTATCCTGCCGATCCTCAATCTCCACTGGGTACTCACCAAAGGTCGCTCTATCATCGATGTCCAGCTCGCCCCAGTTGATAACGTGTGATGGATCATGCACGTACCTCCGTAGCTGCGACACATGGAAGACGTTGTGTACCCGGTCCATCTAAGGAGGTGGAGCCAAGCGGTATGTCACCCTGCCAACTCTACTCAGAATCTGAAAAGGGCCAACGAACCTCGGAGATAGCTTTCCACTTCGGCCAAATCTATGCAATCCCCGTCGAGGTGAGACCTGAAGGAACACATAGTCTCCCTCCTCGAACTCTAAGGGCCTCCACCTCCTATCAGCATATGACTTCTGCCGACTCTGTGCAGTCTTCATCCACTCCTGGATGACCTGAACCTTCTCTGTAGTAGCTCTCACCATCTCTGGGCCCATTAGTATTGACTCTCCTGGGTTAGTCCAGCAAAGTGGTGACCTGCAAGTTCGCTCGTACAGAGCCTCGAATGGTGCCATAATAATAGTGGAATGATAACTGTTGTTGTAAGAAAACTCCACCAGTGGTAGGTGATCCTCCCAGCTACAACCGAAGTCAAGTATGCAAGCTCGAAGAATATCCTCCAGAACCTGGATGGTCCGCTCCATCTGACCATCAGTCTGAGGATGGAACACTGTGCTCAAGCGTAACTGAGTCCCAAAATATTCATGCAATCCCTTCCACAACCGGGATGTGAAACAAGCATCACGATCTGAGACGATCGTGGATGGAACTCGATGAAGTCGAACTATCTCCTGCACGTAGAGGCGTCCCAACCTCTCTACCGAACTTTGCTCCCGTATGGCTAGGAAGTGGGCCGACTTGGTGAGTTGATCAATGATCACCCAGATGGCATTGTGTCCTCTGGACGTACATGGTAAACCCATCACGAAGTCCATGGATATCCCGTCCCACTTCCACTCTGGAACCTCAAGGGGCTGAGTCAAACCTGCTGGCACCTGGTGCTCAGCCTTTACTTGCTGACAAGTAAGGCACCGAGAAACAAACTCTGCCACACTCTTCTTCATTCCTGACCACCAGAACTGACATTGGAGGTCCTGATACATCTTTTCCACTCCTGGATGCACCGCCAAAGGGAATGTAGGGAACTCCCTCAGAACCTCCTCTCATAACGTCACTGGTACTACAGTACGCCCCCTGAAAAGAACAACGTGCTCCCAACCTTCTGAATATCCATCAGCCGCAACACCTGTGGATATCTGAGCACGTAGAGTCTCACAGCTAGCATCCTTGCGTTGTGCTTCCCTGACTTGTTGTAATAGTGGAGGGGTAACAACCATCGATTGAAGGTAAGCTCCCTCATCTCCATCCACAAAGGATAACTGTAAGGAGGCCAACTGCCTCCTCACCTCATCCAGCAACTGCGAACTGGATTTCCTGCTGAGAGCGTCTGCCACAACGTTCCCCTTCCCAGGTGTGTAAACGATCTCAAAGTCGTAATCCTGGAGAAACTCAAGCCATCTTCTTTGTCTCAAATTCAGATCCTTCTGATAAAAGATATATCTGAGACTCTTGTGATCAGAGTAGACAGTAAACTTCTCACCCATCAGGTAGTGTCGCCACATCTTCAATGCAAAGACTACCGCTGCCAACTCAAGATCATGGGTCGCGTAGTTCTGCTCGTGTGGCCTCAACTAATGTGAGCCATAGACAATCACCACTTGCCTCTGCATCAGGACACAACCAAGCCCGGTTCCTAATGCGTCGCAGAACACTACATACTCGATACCCTCCTCCGGTAATCTCAAGATCGGGGCGCTCGTCAGACTCTGTCTCAACTGCTGGAAAGCCTGCTGGCATCTCTCGGTCCACACAAAAGGCTGCCCCTTTTGGGTCAAAGTTGTCATGGGTGCTAAAATCCTGGAGAAATCAAGAATGAATCTCCGATAGTATCCTGCCAACCCAAGGAAACTCTGCACCTCCATCATGCTCCGGGGTGGCTTCCATGCTAGAACTGCCTCTACCTTGGCTGGGTCCACTACTACACCATCTTTCGAGATAACGTGTCCCAGAAAGTGAACCTCATGTATCCAGAACTAACACTTCGAGAGTTTCCCATACAACCGGTGCTCTCGGAGTGTGTCCAGAACCATCCTTAGGTGTCTCGCGTGCTCCTCCTCGAACACAGAGTACACAAGGATATCATCGATGAAGACCACTAAGAACCGATCTAGATAGGGCTGAAATATCTGGTTCATAAGTCCCATGAAAACTATCGGGGCGTTCGTCACACCGAAGGGCATCACCAAGTACTCATAGTGAACGTACCGACATCCGAAAGTCATCTTCGGTATATCCTCATCCCGTACTCGCAACTGGTGATAGCCTGATCGTAGATCAACCTTAGAGAACCATTGTGCCCCTCTCAACTGGTCAAAGAGGTCATCGATCCTCGGTAGTGGATACCGGTTCTTTACGGTCACCTGATTCAAGCGCTGGTAATCCATACATAGCCTCAAGTTCCTGTCTGCCTTCTTAGCAAACAGCACTGGGGCCGCCCAGGGTGAAACACTGGGTCTCACAAAGCCCTTCTTCTGCAAGTCTTCCAGCTGCACCCTCATTTAACGAAGATCTACAGGAGCCATATGATATGATGATGTTGATATCGGTGTCATCCCGGGTTGTAACGCAATGCATAAATCTATCTCCCGACGGGGAGGTAGCCCGGGGACATCCTCCGAAAAGATATCCTCGTACTCAGCCACTACTGCTGGAAACTGGAAACTCGTAACATCTGTTGCGCCAAGGGCTAGGCTATCCAACTGATGTGAAATCCGTTGGGCCTTCCTATGCACGAGTCCATCCTGCGCTGCCTGGGTCTCTCTTTCACCGACAAAAGAGAACCTTGTTCCATCACTGTGGACACACCGCACCCTTCGCCTAAAACATTCGATCTGGGCATGAACTGTGGATAGCCAATCCATACCAAGAATGACATTGTAAGGCCTCGACGCTACCACCAAAAGGTTCCAACCGAAACTCTCTCCTCCAAGGGTCAGGCCACACTGTCTAAAGAGGTGTGTGATCTCTGAATCTTCTCCAGTCAGTGTTTCTAAGCGTAAGGGTCGAGTCAACGGCTCAACTGGAATCTCAAGGTCTCGAACAAGATAAGTAGTCAGAAAGGAATGACTAGCACATGTGTCTATCAGTATGGAAACCAAAGTAGAAAAGACACAGATTGTACCTCTAATCATTCCGGGAGTACCTGGGTCATAAGCCTCTTCCGCGTGCAGCTGTCCCTGCCTCTGTCCGCCAGCTCCCTGAACCTGGGGTGGACCTCCTGGGGGTGGTGGTGGTAAAAGGTCAAAACACCGACCACCTCCAGCTGCTCTCCCAGCTCCCCTACCACATTCGCCGCCTCACGGATCTGTCTGCTCCACACATTGCTTCTGCCTCGGTAGTCCATCCACTGCTCCCGTGTCAGTAGTACGGTGGGTCAGACAATCTCGAGCGAGATATCCCCTGCCATCGCATGAGTAGCATCACCTCTCTCGAGGCTGGCTGGATGCGCCCTGCGAACCCTGTACGGCAGATCCCTTGTCCTGGGATCTCCTCTGAAAACGTCTCCCACACCTGGGTCCCTGGCGTCGGCTCCCTGCTATCGAGGTCTCTGCTCCAGCTCGCCCACTACTGACAACTGTCGGTTGTCTCTGCTCTGCCAAGAAGCTCTCGACCACCAAAGCCTGCTCGAGCACCCCAACATAAGTAGGAATGCTCATAGGGATGATGCTAGCTCGGATATCTCTGTGCAAGCCCCGCTCAATGGTCCGAGCTCTGAATTAATGATCTATGACCATATCCATCGAGTACCACGAGAGGTCGGTGAACCTCGATGAATAGTCAGCCACTATCATGGTTCCCTGCTGGAGCTAAAAAAGCTCTTGTATACGTACTGCTCTCAGGGTAACCGGTGAAAACTCCTCTTTGAAGAGACGCTCAAACTCCGACCATGCAAGAGTCGCCTCGTCGTGAGTCTGGATAACCAAAATCCACCATCGTCCTGTCGAGCCCTACAGAAGGCTCGCTTCCAGGATCACCATCTGGTCTGCTGGTGTCCTGACCAAATGGAAAACTCTAGCCACTACCTCAAGTCAGTCCTCTGCTGCCTGAGGGTCAGGATCGCCTCGAAACCTAAGGGGTCTCTGTCTCTAAAACTCGTGGAGTGCGCTCAGCCTGCGCTCCTCCTCCACTGGTACAGCAGGCACAAAATACTGCTCCACTGGTGGCAGAATAACTGGCACACCACCCGATGGTAAAACTGGGGTATCTGGTCCCTATATCGAAGCTTCGTCACTGAGGGGGTCATCCTTGTGATCGAGCTGCTGGATCCTAGCGGGTGCATGTCGCAGAGGCATCCTGTAAAGAAACAAGATGTATCTCGGTTAGAGAGTATATCTGGAGAGCTGACTCAAGAAGGACATGGAAACCACAACCCATTCCTATATGATGCATGTACCATTTTTCCCCCTGCAACTAGTGTTCTCATGTTCCGAGTCGAAAAGCAAGTTATCAGAGTCCTGGTGTATGGATACGTCGGCCGCCCGCACCAACACTGGGGTCCCTGGCCTGAAAGCCAAACTCGAAACACTAAACACTGTTGCCCCAAACCAACTCACAGACTCTCGGTTCTAAGGTAGAACCGACCACCTCTTATACCACTCTGTCAGGACCCGTCCCAAAGGGGCCTGAGCCACAACTCCTCAAGCCCGCCTCCAATAGGCCAGGGGCTGGTGACTAGCACCGAGTAGGCATGCTACTAACATGGGAGGCATTGCCTATAAACCTGTACACACACACACACATCTCTAAGCCTACAAAGCTGAAAAGTAAAAACTACTAAAAGGAAAAGATGCATGCATACACTAAAACCCAACCAACAGAATACGACAGGAAAGTAAAGTATAAGAAAGTAAAACCCTGGGCCAGAAGTACAATTCCACCAAAAGAAAGTCTGTAACAAAGTCCAACCTGTAAGGAAAGGTGTTGGGACTGCAGTCTGTAGTCGTAGGAACACACCTCGGTCTGTCTGATCTCACTGAGTATCGTCCGGTCCTGGTCCACCTAGAATCCTGTCAAAGGTTCGCTCGTCTGCACAAGACACGACGCGTGCGGGAAAAGCCCGTGCAGGGGTGAGTATAACAATACCCATTAGGACACCCCGAAACCACAAAGGAATACAAAAAGGGAAAATACCACAAAAGAAAGTTACAGTCAGATCTACACAGTATATGTTTATGAAACATATAACAAGAATATCCAAATATACTCATACACAAACGACCATCGCGAAACCACCACTAAGATCCAGCTCGAATATTCTACTAAGCATGCAATCGGGAGAACACACTCCTAGGTCTGAAGAGAGAGGTACGAAGTACTCGTTTCGGGAGAACACACTCCACAAGTACTTTGAGAACATGATGCTCAGATGAGGATCACAACCAAGTCATGGGGTGATTCCGACAACTTAGTCTGAGCTAATCCGCTAAGCAGAGGATCGGCGCCTGGGTAAAGTTGGTCACGTCGATACCGAGAACTCTACCTAGGGTTCTAGGAAGGAATGGAGGATCTGACTCCAAGTCTCGCAGAGGGGATTCCAACAACTCTATTCAGGAGGTCCTGCTGAAGGGATCATATTCCTGTATGTAGGAAATGATACCGGAAACCTTCAGGAGAAAGACTAAGGGTAAGGACCCTAATAAAGCTAGTCCAAGTCACAGAAGACAAGTGGCTCAAGCCATTTAAGATAGGTTACACGGTGTGTAGTATGGTTACACGTCGTGTTCCTTGACCCCGGGTACTGCCCGTGTAAACGGCCCGTGTCGTCCGTTCAAGCTGTGTAAAACTCAACTACACGGCGTGTAGAAAAAGTACACGTTGTGTTCCTGACTCTGGGTACTGCCCGTGTAAACGGCCTATATCATTTGGCTTGTCGGATAGAAAGTAACTACACGGCGTGTTGAATAATCACACGCCGTGTCCGAGCACCTGGGGCTCGCTCCGTGTACGCTGGCCATGTGCCCGTACACGGTCTCTGCCCGTGTGCCAGTACACGGGGTATCCCGTGTATCTGGCCGGGTCTGGCCGGGGAGGGGTATACACGGCGTGTCCTTGGCCGTGTACCCTTCCCGTGTCTGTGTACTCCTGAATTACACGCCAGGTAATCCCGCCGACGAACACACGCCGTGTAGCCCATACTACATGGCGTGTAGTCGGGATTTTTCTAGAAACACCATCTTCCTCCTCGCGCCGCGGCCGATCCTCCGGATCCAAGATTTCTCGTCCGTTCATCCCGATGCTCTAGGGATTGGTTCGTTTCATCATGCGAACACCGTAATGGGTGTTTTCGGTCCTTAAATCGGATCATAAAACCTCGAACGATCCATCCGAAGAAAAACGCCCGAAAACTCGTATCTCCCGATCTGCTCTGAATCGCCTGCTGAAACCGTCGTCGCACCTCCGTGACATCGCTTCGGGGTTGGATCCACAATCTCGGATCGTTGCGCCAACAAACGAATGTGCAACGATCAATTTCCTCCAAGAACGCGTAGAACGCAACGAAGAACGCGAGGGAGAAAATACAAGAATCAAACAAGAGGGACGAACCTCGATCGTTGTTCGTGACGATCCGGGTTCGTCGTCGTTAGATCAAAACCTCAAGAAACAAAAGATTATAAAATCTTGAGTAATTGATTTCCCGATAAAACCCCAAATCACGCCCGCCTGCAAAACGATCGATATGCGGGCTAATCGGTTCGCAGATTAGCCCGCATTCGTCGTAGGAATCAAGAACGGGGAAAGGAAAATCAAAAGCAAAACATCATACCTGGATCTGTGGCGTTCGTTGCTGAAGATCCGATCGTCGCGTCGTCGTCGCCGACGAAGCTCGTCAAGAACACCGTCACCACGTTGGGAGGTTTTCTCCAGAGCTTTCCAGAGCCTCCAGGGAAATTCGGGGTTATGAGAATTGTAACCCTGATCCCCTGCGAAATCTCTATTTAAAAAGATGAGAGATATTTGCCGTAACAAGATTTAATAAAACATTTTAATTAAATATTTTATTATGGGTACGTCCAAAAAACTGGATTTCACCATCGACCTGCGCCGGCCGATGCTAGGCCTCACCTAAGGTAAAATCGTTGTTCTAAACGCAACAGTGCCCTCGGATTTCTGATCCGAGCACCCGTTCAGGTGTTATTCCACTTTTTCAGGAAAATCGCACGCGCACGTAATTTAATTATTAAATTAAATTCAAACATTTGTTCCGAGCTCACCGGGCCTCGGAACTGCAATGCATCTCAGAGCCTGGTCTCAAAATAATTCTCATATAATATTAAAATAATACATGGAAAAATCCGGGACATTACAGGGTCCCACACGTTGTGTGGCCCCGCCTCTTCGCCTGACGGTGTGCCTATCTATACTTGTGTACTAAACTAAAAATCAAGTACCCCTAGTCGTGCTACTGTACTCCCAGAGTACATGATTTCTCTAGCGAAAAAGCTAATGAGTTCACATTTCTCGTTATTAAACCAAAGTGCAAAAATGTACTTTTATTGTAATGCCTCCTCAAATGGCATCAGATAACCAAACAGATCACATTGTTGCGATCCTTGGAGAAAAAAGCACAAGATCAACTATTCATTCGCCCTGAATAGATATCCAATGGAAAATTCGCATATCACCACATTGCGCATGAATGGAATCATGTGGGGTCCATGCCTTGGTCCTGAAACAAATTATATGGATCACGTCATTGTGATCCTCACGAAAACACACACGAGATGGACTACTTATTTGACCAAAACAGATAACCAATGAAAGTGTTACATTTCACCGCAACACATACGAACCAGGCCTCATGGGGCCCGCACCTTGATCTCGATTTAAATACTCAAATTGGTCTTGAAATATACGTCTCAATTTCAGGGTCATAGCGTCACTGACAGTTCTTCATTCCGACACCCTATGAGGGAGATGTTTCGGATACAAGATCCCACGATAATAATAATTTTATTATTTTTGGGTGTTTCGTTTACCTGAGAAACGAACAAGAATTTAATATTCCACATTGAACTTGAATCGACCGTCTTAATTCTAGGGTCGTTCTGTCGATGACGGTTTGTCAAGTTGAAGACGCATGAAGGAGTTACGACCAAAACACGGTTTTCCCAACAAAAATAATAATAACAATATTATATATATATATTTATTTATTTATCCTTTTTTCCATCAAAAAAATCTCAGGCTCAACCTCCTTCAGGTTTCACATGTGCATCGCCCCCATGATTGACTCCTCATTTATTATTATCATATTATTATTATTATTATTATTATTATTATTATTATTATTATTATTATTATTATTATTATTATTATTTATAAATAATAACTGATTTCATTAAAAACCTCATATTCACACCCAAACCCCTCTCCTTGTGTAGCACGTGGGTCGCCCCTTCTTTACCTTGTTTTCCTTTATTTTTATTCCACCAATTACATTTGATTTTTATTTTATTTTAATATTATTATCATTTAATCATTCTTCTCTCTCCAAAACTCATTTTCTTCCCCAAATTTCCTCCGGCTGAAACCCTAACGGACCAGAGAGAAAAACGCACGGCGGCTCCTCATCTCTCACTGCTTCACAGAAATCTCGTCTGCTGCCGGTCGCCATCTGCCTCGGTCGTCCGCTCGGATGCCGCCCGCACCGCGTCGACCTAATCCACCTGAGCTGCGCGCCGCCGGTGTCGCGGCCTGCTTTTCCTGAGCTGCGCACCACCGCCGGCTCCGCCTGAGCCACACACCACCATCGTAGCCTAATACCTCGGATTCACTGGACCACCTCGATCCGCGCCGGACAGCCACCCCGGCCACCATACTCGCGCCGACCCCACTTTGTCAGACTTAACGATATCGCCACACCTTCGGAAATCCACCACGTCTTAGTTATTTGCTATCTTGATGTAAAAAAAGCCGAATTGGTCATCCTCGACTTATCTTTTTAATCGGTGTTTGGAATAAAGTTTCGTTATTTGGTGTTGGGGCACAGCGGAGGTGCGCGGTACCTCAAACACACAAAACCGGAAGCAAAACGGATCAACGCAAGATTTAACGTGGTTCGGCGAGTTGCCTACGTCCACGGGAGAAACAAGACCTCTCTATATTATCTCTCTGGTCTCGTCGGAGGAACACCAAAATTACAGCACACACCACACTTTCTTCCCTCCCAAACAATGGGATTTGATCCCGTTTAAATAGAGAATGAAAAAACCAGCTTTCTTCGGTTGTTGGAGTGTAACTCATCTACCCCGGATTTCCTCCTGCCGCTGGCTACCCACCGCGTCGGCTGCCCACCATGAAAGACCTTGCAGCCGCCTGGGTAGGTTCTGCTGACAATGAAGACTCCCAAATAGGGAGTGACCCCCACAAATCTCCCCCTCACGACCAATTTGGGGTAGAAGTCAGACCTACATTCTCATTGCAGGTGTTGAAAACTTCATCGGCAAATCGAACACGCTTCTTCACGCCAGATGACGTGGCACTTCCACCATCTTCACTCGATCTCGGGATGACTGCGGTCTCCATCAAATGATACAACCCTTGGGACTCCTTCCCAGTAAACATCGTTGCATCCTCACGTGAGACTTCCAACACTCCACCTGCTATGGAAATCTTGAACCCTCTCGCATCGAGCCTACTCAATGATATCAAGTTCCGCCTCATCCTCGGAACAAATTTCACGTCAGCCAGTTTACGAACTCCTCCATCGGGTGTCTTCAATTTCAATGTCCCGACTCCTCGAACCTCGCATGTTGACCCATCACCAAGTCTCACTGAGTCTCGCACTTGCTGAAAAGTATCAAATGTACCTCTCGTCGTACATATGTGTGCCGAGCTCCCCGAATCCAAAACTCATCCGTCTTCTTTTGGATTTTGAGCCCGCTCGTTCTTCCTTCTCAGAAAACGACATTCCCACTTCATGTGCCCATATCTTTTGTAGTAATGACACTGCACTTCTCTCCGTTCAACTCGCTTATCTGAGTGCATGTTTTCCATTGTCACGCAGATTTCATCATCTCCTGATAAACCTGTGATGTTCGCATCCTCCTCTTCAACTTTTTTCTTCCCAGCAACGTACCTTTTGCGTTCTCCACAATCACTTTTATAGTGACCCTTCTTCTCGCACCAGAAACACGTGAGTTCACTCGGATCACGTCCCCTGGATTTTGGCCGTCATTCTTTACCTCCTGACTGTCGATGTCGGCTCCTCCCACGATGATCATCTCGCATCGCCATAATTTGCTCGCTTGAATGTGTCGAAGGCCTTCGAAATGCTTCCGAATCTTGAAGCGACGTCATCACATCGTCCAGCTTCAATGTCTCCTTCCCCACGAGCAATGCAGTCACAAGCCCATCAAATGAGCTTGGTAGGGATGATAAAAGCAAAAGTGCTTTATCCTCCTCTCCAACCTTCACACCGAGCCCCAATAACTGCGTCAGGATCTTGTTGAATTCATTGGTATGATCCAACAAATTCGCTCCCTCGTCCATGCGCAATTGGTACAATTTCTTCTTCAGGAACAACTTGTTGGTGAGCGACTTCGCCATATATCGCTGCTCCAACTTCTTCCAGATCTCCTTCGGTGATGTCTCGTCCAACACCGAGTACTTTACCTCATTCGCCAGACATAGCCGAATTGTGTTGACGACCCGCATCTCGAGCTCTTCCCAATCATTGGCACTAGTTGTCTCGGGCTTTTCTCCGATCAACTGTCTGATCATATCCTGCTGCACCAAAAGATCCTTCACCGTGCTTTGCCACAAGCCGAAATTATTTCGACCATCGAACTTCTCGATATCCAATCTTGGCAGTGCTCCGCCACCTGTCATCGTCGTTGCCGCAAAACGCGATCACCATCGTCGATGTCGCACTTCTTTAATCACCACCTGAAAGAGTGAGAATTTTCAAAAACTAACCGTACAGATGTGTCCAGAACGGTCGAAATAGTCGGAATCGACTCCTGAATCGTCGAAATCGGACACCAATTGACCGAGATATGGTCAAAACACGTTCAACGGTCTAGAACGCTCACTGACGTGGCGCTGACGTGGCAAGCCGGAATTCCTGCCGGAATATTGCTGGAATTGTTGCCGACGGCCTGAACAGTACCGTCTTCTCCCACGGGGTTACTGTTCATCCGCGGGTTTGACCGAACTTTGACCGGTCATATCTCCTTCGTTTCAACTCCGTTTTCCTCGCCGTTTGCGCCGTTGGAATCGTCTCGCCGTCATTGTCGCAAAACGCGATCACCATTGTCGATGTCGCACTTCTTTAATCACCACCTGAAAGAGTGCGAATTTTCAAAAACTAACTGTACGGATGTGTCCAGAACGGTCGAAATAGTCGGAATCGACTCCTGAATCGTCGAAATCGGACACCAATTGACCGAGATATGGTCCAAACACGTTCAACGGTCTAGAACGCTCACTGACGTGGCGCTGACGTGGCAAGCCAGAATTCCTGCCGGAATATTGCCGGAATTGTTGCCGGCGGCCTGAACAGTACCGTCTTCTCCGGCACGGGGTTACTGTTCATCCGCGGGTTTGACCGAACTTTGACCGGTCATATCTCCTTCGTTTCAACTCTGTTTTCCTCGCCGTTTGCGCCATTGGAATCGTCTCGCCGTCCTCTTCCCGAATCTGCCCTCAGAAAAATTTTCCAACCACTTTCAATTTTCCAGCCACCGGAAAATTTGACGTCGTCCCGTCGGTTCACCTCCGCTCGCTCCGACTCACCTCTGATACCACTTGTTGGGGCGCAGCGGAGGTGCGCGGTACCTCAAACACACAAAACCGGAAGCAAAACGGATCAACGCAAGATTTAACGTGGTTCGGCGAGTTGCCTACGTCCACGGGAGAAACAAGACCTCTCTATATTATCTCTCCGGTCTCGTCGGAGGAACACCAAAATTACAGAACACACCACACTTTCTTCCCTCCCAAACAATGGGATTTGATCCCGTTTAAATAGAGAATGAAAAAACCAGCTTTCTTCGGTTGTTGGAGGGTAACTCATCTACCCCAGATTTCCTCCTGCCATTGGCTACCCACCGCGTCGGCTGCCCACCATGAAAGACCTTGCAGCCGCCTGGGTAGGTTCTGCCGACAATGAAGACTCCCAAATAGGGAGTGGCCCCCACATTTGGTATCTTGATTTATGTTGTGCTTAGGGGAAATACCATATTCGGGACCCAACCATGGTCTCGGATTTTCGATCCAATAAATCTTTTAAGGGTTTTTTTATTTAACTAATAGTGCGTACATAATATAAAACATATTTAATATTTTTTTTAAAATTAATTCCGGGCACACCGAGCCTCGAAATTGCATGTTGTCTCAATGTCCAGCTCTGGAATAATATTTAGAAATATTTCAAAGTCTTATTAGGCAAAAACCGGGTCTCTACATCATTCCCTACTTCAAACTTTATGTCCCCAAAAAAGAAACCTAAACAACAACTCAAGATACTGAGACTGTATCTGGATCTTTCACTCCCATAAAAACTTCACGTTTTTGTGTTGCTACAACATGCGAACCAAAATGATGAGCCATTCTTATAAGGTCTACTCCTATCGATGACGTGCTCCGGAACATGCCCGTATCTCCCCAACTGTGACATGTGGGAGATGTTGTGTGCTCGCTCCAGCTATTGGGGGTAGGTAAAGGCGGTATGCAACCTCGTCATCCCTCTGCATGGTATCAAATGGCCCAATGAAACTCGGAGGATAGTTTGCCTCCCGAGCCAAACCTCTACATCCCACGTCACGACTGGAATCACTGTTTGTTCTTATAGCGGGGTTCCATGATTCCCTCCTTCAGAATATCCATATGGTGAAACATCCAAGGATATTTGGACACATAGGATTTCATAGTCGATGCACCACAATCCATACTCTCTTACATGCTTGGGAAGCAGAGTTATCAACATCGATCGAAAAAATGTACCCTTAAGCTCCACTAGGGTCAGCTGCAGGGAGGCTACTTGCTCCAAAACTTATCATACTAGGCAAGCCTGAGACTTACAGCTAAGGGCGTCTTCTACAACATTTCCCTTCCCAGAGTATAGGCTATCATGAAGTCGTAGTCCCACAGGAAGTTCAACTAGCATCACCACCTCAGGTTCAGGTATCTCTGGGTGAAGACGTACTTAAGATTCTAATGGTCTATGCAAACCACTAAGCGCTCTTCCAGAAGATAGCATCTCCACATTCTCAGGGCAAAGATTACTCCCACCAGCACCAGATAGTATGTCGCATTGTTCTGTTCATGGGGTCTCCATCACCTCGACCTGTACTTGATAACTTCTATATCAAGGTTGACGTTGAGAACACAAAAATACTAATGAAGGGGGCGAGTGAGTAAACTCATCAAACCACAAGAAGATATAAACTGAAAGCATGTGACATACCCTACGTGTCTTTGCCCCTCTTGGAAGGAGAGTGACCCCAAACCAAACATTCTTCTACACAACCGCACCCTGAACACACAAGTCATAGGGACTCATCCACCACCCATCATGCATTCGTAGCTACATCGAAGAACACCAGCACCGGGTTACCCCAACACCCCATGTCACCCCGATAAAACCTCAAGCAAGGAGCAGGGATAAAAATTCACTTCACATAGTGTCTAACAAGCTCTACTGCAAAAAGTAGAAAATATTCAAGCCATACCTCATATCGTATCATGCTCTGCTGAATCGAAGACATCCAAAGCTTGCGACTGTCTGTGGACCTAGCTACCAGCTTCTTGAGCCTCCTGTGGGCCGCCTGGCGGTGGTAGAAAGTCCTCATAATGTCATCTCCCACCTTCAGATCCTCCCGCTACTCTACCGGCACCATATCACTAGGGACCACAACGATCATGGCATTGTCTCTGCCATGGTGGTCCACCTATTTCCTGCTTGAGATTCTCAATACGCCTAATCGGGTAGTCCTGGGCCACGTGACCATGCCTGTCACAAGTAGAGCATCGACCCTCCCCAGGTTGTCTCGATGCTCTGCGATTCCTGGGCCTCGTATGACTATGTGCCTGAGACCAATCATGATAAGATCTCTTATGTGGAGATCTTGTTGACTGATGTCTACTAGTTGCGATGAATGTCTCATCTCCATTGTGCCCTCTTCCATGACCAGCTGTATGGCGTGACAGGAGGCTTTCTGTCACCAGCGCCTACTCGGGAATAAGTGGGTATGCACAAGGGTACTATAACAGCATGGATCTCCATGCAGAGACCTTGCTAAAACCTTTGTGCTCAGAAGTACTCAACGCAGAGAATGTCCAAATAGTAGTGTGTGAGGTCTGTGAACCTAGTCGCGTACTCAGTCACCATCACCCCTCTATGTTGAAACTGGAGGAGCTCCTGAAGTCGAACAGAGCGCAAGCATGAGGGGTAGCACTTCTCACGAAACATCTTCTGGATGTCATCCCACGAGAGTGCCGACTCATCGAGTATCTGAGTAACCAAGCTCCACCAACATCCAGCTGCTCTATGGAAAAGGCAGGCTACAAAGCCACCATCTAATATGCCAGTGTCCGGACAAGTCTACAAAGGTGGGCCACCAAGTCTAACCAAACCTTTGCTTGCTGAGGGTCTGGCTCACCTTGAATCCTCAGTGGTCTCTATCAATGGAACTCGCGATCCTCGCTCAGCCTGCGCACATCCTAAACCTACTCTACTAGGGTTGTGTACTGCTCAACAAGTGGAGGTAATGCTTCCTGCCCACCTATAGAAATGGGCTTGCATGATGGGTCCTAAACCGAGGCCTCATTTCTCACAGGGTCTTCGTCACGAACCAGAGCTAGTATCCTTGTTGGTTTTCATTTTAGAGACATCATGAATGTTATCAAGGAGTACCACAGTCAGATGAGCATATATATATATATGTGTGTGTGTGTGTGTGTGTGTGTGTGTGTGTGTACACACAATGATGGAGAGATGAATCAAGGAGGCAAATCAAAGACTCAATCATATATGATGCATGTACCATTGCTCGCTGCAACATGTGTCTCATGGTACCAAGTCGACAATTTGGTAACCAGGTTCCTAATGAATGGATACGTTAGCCACTCATACCCTCACTAGACTCCCTATCGTGAGAGCCTCTCTCGAGACACTTTGACATTGTTTCCCTAAACCCAACCAAGACCTTTTTTGAGAAATGCTCGAACAACAACCCAAGGGTCAAACCACCTCTGATACCACTTATTCATGATCTGACCCATGTCGGGGCTTGAGCTGCAACTACCCCAAGCTCGCATCCATAGTCCAGGGGCTGGCGACTAGCGCCAAAGGCACAAAAAACATAGGGAGGCCTTTTCCTAAGAACCTTCACAAACAAAGGTATCCAACTCATTGAAAAGGTACAGAGGGAAAAGAACAAAAGATACAACACTACTATAAATAAAAGAAGCATGCATGAACCGCTAAACATTACATGTATAGTAGAGTAAACTAAAAGGAAAAGAGGAAAAATACACTGCCAACCAGAAAAGTGCCACAACCTAGAAGTAACTAAAAAGTAAACAGTTGAGGGAGCCCTGCTCCTAGAACCCAAGCTACGACCACCATACACTGTCCAAGAACCTGTATCGCTATGCTCATCTGAAGTCACGATCAACTTTTCCATCGTCTGCATAAGTCATGACACATGCTGGCAAAGCCCATGCATGGGTGAGTATATACATACCCAGTAGAACACCCTGAAATGGTGAAGGGGGAGCAGTAAGATATACACTCAAGAAAAGCAATATAATGAAAAAGGTACAACAAGAGTGAACCAAAAGATTACATCTCAACCCAATAAGAGAGTGAATGTAGAATCATCCAAACAGAAGGAGCTAAATACAGTGAGAAGATGAAATCCCCGTCAAATATTTTCTACCTATAACAGGAGAGTAGACTCGTCCCAATAAGAGAAGATGGACACAGAAAGAACGTAGCATACCTCATGCATCTTCACCTCTCCTGGATGTAGAGAAACCAAACCCATGAGGTGGGTACTGTAATAGGATATATATATATATATATATATATGATCAGTCTAAGAAACCCAAACAATATAGTAAGGGGATCTCCATCTCACAGCCCAACCCAAGAAAGTGAGTAGACAAAAGTTCCATGGTAAATCCACCTATAATGCCTAGAATATCATCATCTATCTAGCAGTCACAAGTCAAAGGGGTTCAAATCAACGCACTTTGATATTATACTTTTTGGGTGGCACTGACTCATCCTCACAGTTTTAGGTCGCATCATAAAAATGTGTCTTGGGGGGAAAACAATCCTCTTTCTCGTGGGTCCTTAGGTAAATCGAACAACACCTCTTCACTGTGCCTCATAGTCGAGGTTCTTCTCTGAACCATTGGGGACTACGCTATACAACCCGATGGGAGGTTCAACCCGATGTCTCCTTAGGGACTACACTCTGGGTCATCCCAGTATCTCCTCAAGGAATACTCTCTGGGTCAGCCCAGTATCTCCTCAGGGACTACTCTCTTGATCAGCCAGATATCTCCTCCTAGACTACGCTACCAAGCACAACGGGAGGGTCGTCCTAGAACTGCATTGGCCATCCCTACCAGATGGTACCTTTTAGGAATCACTAAGGAGCACTAGTCATCCCTATTGGATGGTACCTCACAGAAAGCACGCCGCTGTAGTCATTGAGTGTCACCCTGGATAGGCGTCACACCCAGAACATCTCATTTCATATCTCAGAAGCCACTATAGAGGGTACCATCACATTCTATGCAGAAAAAACACTCAGGATATGCTACTCATATGCCAAAGTCCGAGTCCAAAAGAAGGAGATACAGGAGACAGAAGATTCGTAAAGTGGTACACGATGTGTGTGGGGACTGAATGTTGTGTGTACCAGCCTCTTCGCCTGGTCATGTATCTATCCATACTCAGGTACTAAACTGAAAATCAAATGACCCTAGGCATGTTAGTATACTCCCTGAGTACATGATATCTCTAACCAAAAAGCTGACGAGTGCACATAGCTCGTTGCTAAACTAAAGTGTGAAAATGTACTTTTACTAGCATGCATCCTCAAACGACATCGGATAACCAAAAACGGTTTTCCCAACAAAAATAATAATAATAAAAATAATATATTATTATTATTATTATTATTTATCCTTAATTCTTTTCCTCAAATAAAAACCCATGCACAACCTCCATGATTTAATCCTCTTTTATTATTATTATTTATAATCTATTTCTTTAAAAACCTCATATCCATACCCACGCACCTCTCCTTGTGCGACACGCGGTTCGCCCCTTCTTGACCTATTTTCCATTTTTTTTATTCCACCAATTTTCTTTGATTTTTATTAGTTTTTAATATTATTATCATTTAATCATTCTTCTATCTCCTAAACTCATCTTCTTTCCCAAATTTCCTCATGCCGCAACCCTAACGGACCACTGAGAAAAATGCAGTGGCTCCACACCTCACGCTGATTCCCAAGAATCACGCCCCCCGCCGGTCACCTTACACCTCGACCATCCGCTCGGAAGCCACCCATGACGCCTTGGCCCACTCCACCTGATCCGTGCATCACCATTGTCACGGCGTGCTTCGCCCGAGCCGCGCACCGCCACCAGCTCTACCTGAGCCACGCATCACCGCCGTAGCCTGCTACCTTGGATTAACAAACTAATTATCAACATGCCCAATCATTTTATAAAAGATGTAAAACAGAAAAGATGATTCATAACAAGATTGGATCGATTTTTGTCGATGAAGATCACACTTGGGAAAATCGAAAGAAGCTGCTGTGTTCGTCGTGCTTCGATCCGCATAGATCCAAAGTTTATTTTTCTTTGCTATTCGTCTTTCTCCAATGAGGGGGATATGAGAGGAATGGAGGGTTTTTCGTAATTGGAAAAACTAAATTATAAGGAAAACACTCTAAAATATGAATTTATATTCATAAATTAGGTTAAAGGATTTTTAATTAATTGATCACATTAATTAATTAAATTACTTAAACCACTTTTTCAACGAGCAGGGGATCTGAACGTCCTGAACTGACTTATTTTATGTTGCGCCTAGGGGATACACTACGTTCCAAACACAACCCTAGTCTCAGATTTTTAATCTGATCAACCGTTTAAGAGTCATCCCATTTTCGGTAGCTAACTGCGCTTGCGTAATATAAAACATATTTAATATTTTTATAAAATTAATTTCGGGCACACCGAGTCTCAGAATTGCACGTTGTCTCAGTACCCAACACTCGAATAATATTTAGAAATAATTCAAAGTCTTAATAGGCAAATACTGTGTCTCTACATCTTTTCTTTGTTATGAACCATCCCTTGAGACCCTTGCCATGACAACCCCAAGACCTCCTCTGATAGGCCAGGGGCTGGCAACTCGCACTGAGTAAGCATATCCCAGAAAACCATCTCAAAATGAACACATCGTCGCAAGGGTCCCAATATTGCAGATGGATCATCAATCAGGCTTACGATGTAAAATATAGGATCATTTTAGTGAAAAGGGACCGGTTGGGTCCGAGTCTAGTCTGACCCGACCGGGCCGACCCGTCCCACTAGGTTCGACCCAACCTGGTGGGTTGGCCTGCCCCACCTGTCTGACCCAGCCCACTAGAGTGGTCCGGTCTGTCCACCTCAGATTCGGAAACCCACCGCGTCCCTTTCGTGTCACGCGGATTGCTCGACCAACTGCTTCTTCACTAACCCACGACTTGAGCTACAGGTCCAGCTCACCCCACTGATGTCAAAGCCACGACCTTCTCCTTCTCGGGCATCCGCATAGACGTGGCTATCACCGCCGCCACCGCGTGCCGATGGTATCTTACGCGGGCCACCAGACTCGCTTTGGTGCTCCTATTTTTGATCTAGAAGAGGTTCCAAAAACCTCGAGCCGCGCTCTTCATCGCCTTGGGTTTGAATCCGTGCCATGATCCCTCCTGGCGCAATGTCGCTCAAACAAAGATGTCTACCACCCTACCTCGATCCGTTCGCCTCCACCATTGTCGCACCTCCATCACGTCATGTCCATCCCAGATCAGCGATACAGGACCGTTGTGCCAAGGATTGATTGCGCAATGATCGATTGACCACCATATATCGAGTCGCGGGCCGAATGAAGAATGCCCCTGAGGAATCGACGAATTCTGGCAAAATGAGGATCGACGTGGTGATGCGACTTCAATCTACGTCTGCAAGCAATCCAACTCAAGGTAGCGGCTCAAGCCGCAACTACCCGATGCCTGCCTCCATAGGCCATGGGATGGCGACTAGCGCCAAAAGCACAACAAAATCAAGGAGGCATTTTCCAAATAACTTTCACACACACACACACATAGCCAACTCAATGCAAAAGTGAAAATGGAGAAGAACAAAAGATGAAACACTACTATAAATAAACTAAGCACGCATGAACCACTAAATAGTACAAGTACCGTAGACTAAACTGAATGGAAAAAGGGAAAAAATACACATCCTACCAGAAATGCGCCACAACCTAAAAGTAACTGAAAAGTAAACAGTTGAGAGAGCCTTTCTCCTAGAACCCAAGCTATGACCACCGTACACGGTCTAAGCACCCATATCCCTATTCTTCTCTAAAGTCACGATCAACCTGTCTCTCGTCTGCATAAGGCATGACATGTGTGGGAAAAGCTTATGCAGGGTTGAGTAGATACATACCCATTAGAACTGTAACACCCGAGACTTTTATGAGAAACATTTTGTTTTTATGTTATATAAATCATCAAAGGAATCTTTCACTACACACAACACTAGTTTGGCTTGCTTTACACGCAATCGCGACCTTCCTCGATAGCTTGCGTCGTACGCAATACCGAGTTTCACTAAACAATGATATGCTATTAAAATATTATTAAAACTAGCCGTTATGAATAGTAATAACCACTTTTTGAAATTTTATAAATTTTATTTTTCAAAATGGACTTCATTTTTGGATTCGGAATATCAAAATTAGCCTAGGGTGAAATTTTGGTATTTTTCTGAAAACTTTCAATTTTTGATGAATAGTGAAACCACTAAGTGGTAGTTAAAAAAACTGAATTTTTCATAAAACTTAATTTTACCGCTTCTGTGAGTGGAATTTCAAAAATCCGAGAGACACGGTTGATGTCAGTAATTAAAATGTGGTTCAATGAGATGAAAATAATTTTTGGTGAATAATAACTTTTTACTTTTATTTACCACGGTTAAAAGTAAATAGGGTAATTAAGGGTAAAAATGATATTATTATTACCCTAAAACATGTCATAATTCTATTGGATAAGTGTAATTCGACCAAAAACAAACTTAGGAATAAAATATAACCATTTAGGCCCACTTGGATTAGATTAGGACATTTATTATTAATTTATTTAAAGAAGGGTTAAAATAGTTAAAATCAAAGTTTAATAAGTAAATAATTTTTAATATAAGGTTATACATAAGATAAATTCGACTATAAATATTCATTATAAAGCTAAAAATATTTCCTACATAATGGGATTTTATTTTTAATTTTTAGACAATAAATAATTTAATTTATTTATGACACAAAGATGATGCAGTAATTATCTTATTAATGAAATATTGACATAATTGATGTTATAAATACCAAAATAAATGTAATTTGAGACTTTTTATGAATTCCACTAATTTTCTAGGTTAATATGACATGTTAGTATTGATTTAATTAACTTTGTTTGAACTAATCATTCTGTTATGATTTTCAAAAAAATCAATTACTAAATAGTGTCAAAATTGACATAAAATAGTTTTTAAAACAAATATTATATTAGTAATTGTTATTTTATTCCTAAAAATATAAGGTTCGGCCAAATGACTTAGATAAGGTTATATATATTAATAATAAACAACTTGGGGTTCGTTTGGCTTCTTATATTAATTTTATTAACCTTATAGTATAAGAACACAAGAAGACACGGTAAAAGTAAAATTATTTTACTTAATGTTAAATCTAAATGATAAGGTTAAAATAGGAACCTAAACTTGTCTAAATTCTATTTTATGAGAGGATTTAGACCCATCCCCACCTTATATTCGAAATAAATCAATTTGGAGCTATTTAAAACCGAACTTGACTTTATAATAAAATAATATTTTTAGTTTTTCCAAAGGAGCCCCTCTCCTCCCTTATAAAAAGGCACCTCCTCCCCCTCTTCCTCACACCACTTTGAGCCTTCAATCTCGGCCAACCCCTGCCACTTTCTCCTCTACACTTCCCTAGAGACATCCTAGAGGTCCTGGTCTTCTTCAAAGACCAATTTTAGTGCCCTAAAAGGAGGTCTCAAAGAAGCACTTCAAAGAAGAGGTAATGTCCGTTACCGATTCTTTCATCTTTATTTCTTCTTCCACTTCTTCTTCTTTAGTTGTTTCATTATGAAGTAATAAAATCAGTATCACTAATATAATGATATGTTATTATAAGTATGAAACAACCCTATTTCACCATCTATCCATCCTACGGAAAATGAAATCACCACGCGAGCGTACGTATGGAATACCGTCTCCACGCCGTGGTGTAATCTATTTTCCACCACCACCTTACTTGGATGGGTATAATGGTGTAAATAATGACTATATATGATTATTGTAAAGTTATATTGATTCTCAAATAGTATACATACACTCCAATACAATTCCATGATCATGGGAACGATATAATCGCTCGTGCGTACGTACGGAATACCGTCTCCACGATGTGATGCGACTCGTTCTACATGATATTCATTGCATAATGATTATATAAATGAATTGAATGAATTAATATGATATATATTACACTAATAACATTATGGAAATGAGGTATCTATAACCTAAAGAGAAGAATAAGAATTTATTCGACAAAACACGCATAAGAACAAAAAGTAATAAACACCTGAATAACAAGTTGTAATGAAATATTACTAATAAGAAGCTAAGAATATGACCATATGTGATATCATAAAAATGAGTATGATTCTGGAATAAGTCAATAACATTATTTAAATCATTATATAGGAGGTTCGGACATGTACAAAGCATATCGGACCTAAGGTAAGGGAAATATCACAATCTCATTTTTATCTGAGATTGTTTATACTTTGAAATTTACTGGGGTGTATTTTTATCATCCACATCCATGTTTCCTCAATATGTAATATTATTTCCATCCAACTAAAATTTTTTAAATCCAATTTTACCCTTCGGTGAGTTTTTAGTAAAAGATATGAAAGGAATCTTTTGTCATTTTTCGTACGAGGCACTTTTTGACTTTTCTGACAAAAGTACGAGAATAATGTTTTTTAACTTATACGACATGAATGGATTTTTAAAACATTATTTCCAAGAAGATTACTTTACAAGTTTTCAAGTTTATTTTTAATCAAATTCTTTTAGTTTAGAATTGTATGACATGTTAAGAAAGGAAAAGTGTTTTTGAAGAAGAAAGGATATTTTCCTCAAGAATGGAGTTCAAGTGTTTTATCAAAATTATTTTCCATCTAAGATAATATAGGATTCTGTTTCTATCCCTATGGATTTGATTATGTTGTGATGGAAATATTTTTATAAATTCCTTTATCTTATATGAATTTTTTTATGATGTCACGATGTTTAAGATTCCCATTTTTATTACATGGGTTATGCTATGATGTATGGTTTCTGATTTTGTGGAACACATAAGAATGGTATCATTATGATATGGGTGGGACCTATATCTCCCTCCAATTAATTGGGTAAAGATTTTATATCTCATGAAATAGACATGGCTAGAACGTCAGGTTAAACCGGTTCAGTGAAACAGGACTGAAACGAGGAGTGAACTCGGTTCAGAAATGGACTTTGTCCACTAAGATAGTCTTGGCAATGAGCCTTGACTAATAAGAAATTATTATCTATGATTATGTGTGTATTCCACAAAGTTTCATGTTTTATGTTATGATTACATTTCACTACTATGATTTATCCCATGTTATGAGATTATGATTTCTTTTGCAGGTTAAGATTTCCAAAAGTTATGTTCTTATGTATATGAGTTGATTGATATTTCTTTTGTTTACCCTTAATGAGCATTTGAGATCACCCTTTTGTATGTTTTCTTTCCCCAGGTCAGGAAGAAGGTTATTTAGTAAGATATTCCAAAAGGGACTATAGATATGATGAAATAAATGGGAGACAATGTAGATGCTTTATGAACCAGTTGTTTATGTTTCCCAGTTTCTAAAGACACTATACCTATACGGTCCTTTCCTGGTTTTGTTATATGTTGTAATAAGTGTGCTTCAATTCTGAAGTAATAATAATGTATGTAAAGTATGGGTCGTTATAGTTGGTATCAGAGGAAAGGTATAGTCAACCTTTGGAAACTAGGATGTGAAAGCCTTAGTAAGAATCCTAAGGATAAGTCTAAGCATAGAACACAATCTTAGTGTTTTAGAAATGGCCATGAATAACCTAGGATAAGACCTTAAGTGTGAAATTTTATTCTTGATTATGTGATTTTCCTATTATAATTAGTGTTGCTCACACTATTCTTCTTGGTTTTAGTCAATGGATGGAACCCGAAGGAACCGTGTTAATGCGGAATGCGACGGGCAATGCAATGATTGTCCCCCTGAGCAACCAAATGTTATGGGAGCTGGAATGCAATATCTTGTAGCCATGATCACACAACTTTCTCAAGCTATGAATCATGCAGGACTTACAAACGAGCAATGGAAGGAGCAACATTCTATTGAATCCTTCATGAGACAGCGTCCACCTTCATTCAGCGGGTCTACTGATCCATTAGTTGCTGAACAATGGATTAGTACTACTGAAAAGATATTTTTAGTTCTTCAATGTTCTGAACATGATAAAGTCATCTTAACAGTGTATCGTTTGGAAGGTGATGCTGATCAATGGTGGAATCTTATTAAGAATACGAGGCAAAGGGATGAAATTGAGTCCATGGAATGGGATGAGTTCAAGAACTTATTTTTCAATAAGTACTTCCCTCGTATTCTCCGAACAAAGATGGAGAAAGAGTTTCTTGAACTAAATAAAAAGGATGATGAATCTGTTGGTACCTATGAAGCAAATTTTACAAGACTTGCAAGGTACGCTTCTGGTATTATTATCCAACCTGAGAGTAAGATCGATCGATTCTTTAGTGGCTTAAAACCAAGTCTTCGAAGGGCGTTAGCCATAAGGGACTTCAATAGCTACGAGGAAATCGTTCGATGTGCTCTCAAAGTCGAGATGGAGATTGGAGTAACCCATCAGTCATATGGGTTTGATAAGAAGAGGAAAATGGAATTCAAAGGAAAATCTAAAGAGCACACTGAAAAGAAGATGAGATTTCCCTTATGCTCAAAGTGTGGAAAGAAACATGGAGGGAGTTGTCTTAAAGGGACAAGTAAATGTTTCAAATGTGGAAAGGAAGGTCATTGGTCCTTTGAATGCCGCAATGATGGGAAAAAGATGTCTAATGATGCAAATAAAGGAAGGGATACACAGAATGAACCTACTACACTTCAATGTTTCAAGTGCAATGAGATAGGGAATTATGCCAATCAATTCCCAAATCCAAGGGTTGATGATGATGGTCGATATCAACAAACTCTTAAGGCTAAAGACAAAGGAAAGTCAAATGCAATTTCTATCAGTGATGTGGAGTACGATAACGATGTGGTGAAAGGTACACTTACCATCCACTCTAAAGTAGCAAATGTTTTATTTGATTCTGGATCCACCCACTCTTTTATTTTTGAAGAATTTTCTAAGGATATCACCGTATTACCTCAACAATTAGATGTTGAGTTAGCTGTGACAACCCCTAATGGAACAACAGTCACATCAAATGTTTATAATTCTTCTCCGATCGAAGTTTGTGGGAAAGTACTTCCTGCAAATCTTGTGATCCTTCCTATAGTGGAATTTGATGTGATTCTTGGCATGTATTGGCTTTCTTTATATGGAGCTCATATCAATTTCCAAATAAGGGAAGTCACATTTCATATTCCAGATCAATCTATGATCGTCTATCAATGTAAGGATGAACAAAACATTCCAGTGGAAATTTCTTCCATCTTATGGGTCTTGATTCCACTAAATGAAGGTTATTTATCTCAAATGGTTGGTGAGAAACTCACGATTAAGAATATGCCCATTGTACAGGAGTTTAATGATGTATTTCCAGAGGAATTACCGGGTCTTCCACCAAATCGTGAAGTTGAGTTTTCAATAGAACTCATACCGGGTGCTTTGCCTATTTCAAAGACACCTTATAGAATGGCCCCAATTGAGTTGCAGGAATTGAAGAAGCAACTCCAAGAGAATCTTGATAAGGGGTTCATACACCCTAGTGCATCACCTTGGGGAGCACCTGTTCTGTTTGTTAAGAAGAAAGATGGATCAATGAGACTCTGTATTGATTATCGAGAACTTAACAAGATCACTATCAAGAACAAATATCCTCTCCTGCGCATTGATGAACTATTTGACCAACTACGCGGAGCTCAATACTTTTCCAAGATTGATCTTCATTCAGGGCATCATCAATTAAGGGTCAAAAGAGAGGATATACCAAAGACGGCTTTCCGTACAAGGTATGGACACTATGAATTTATAGTGATTCCATTTGGTCTTACTAATGCCCCTGCTATCTTCATGGATCTGATGAATAGAGTCTTTAGAGACTATCTTGATCAGTTTGTGGTAGTCTTTATAGATGATATTCTTATCTATTCAAAGAGCAAGGAATAACATGAAGATCACTTGATAATTATATTGAAGACCCTGAGAAAAGAGAAGCTTTATGCCAAATTTACCAAGTGTGAATTTTGGCTTCAAAAAGTTGCATTTTTGGGTCACATAATCTCAAAAGAGGGGATATCTGTGGATCCAGCAAAAATAGAGGTTATTGAAAGATGGTCGAGACCAACAACAGTGACTGAGATCCGAAGTTTTCTTGGTTTGGATGGATATTATTGACGTTTTGTGAAATATTTTTCACGATTATCTAATCCAGTCACCAAGTTGACTCAGAAAGGAGTTAAGTTTGTCTGGACGGAGGAATCTGAAGAGAATTTCAAGGAGTTGAAAAGAAGGTTATCCAGTGCACCTGTGCTCACACTACCTTGTAGTGGAGAAAGGTTTGTGATCTACAATGATGCATCTAAGAAGGGATTGGGGTGTGTTCTTATGCAAAATGAAATGCTGATAGCTTATGCCTCACGACAGTTGAAAATAAATGAGCAAAATTACCCAACTCATGATTTGGAGTTAGCTGCGCTAATCTTTGCATTAAATATTTGGAGGCATTATCTTTATGGAGAAAGGTGTGACATTTATACTGATCATAAAAGTTTAAAGTATATTTTCACACAAAAGGAGCTGAATATGCGCCAAAGAAGATGGTTGGAGCTAATTAAGGATTACGAATGCTCAATCCATTACCACCCTGGGAAAGCAAACAAGGTGGCAGATGCATTAAGTCGACAAGACCATGCCAGTTTATCCATGATGAGGATCACAAAAGATCTAATATTTATGGATTTATAAAGGATGGATCTTGGAATTATAATGAAAGGGGGAAAATCGTATCTTTCTCAAATAAATATTCAACCATATATACATGTGAAAATTAAAGAGGCACAGAAAGAAGATGTCGAGTTACAAAAGAAGGTGAGAAATGTTCCTGAATTCAACCTTGATTGTGATGGAATAATAAAGTTCAGGAATCGGGTTTGTGTTCCTCCCATCCCCGAATTAAAGAAGGAGCTGCTGGATGAGGCTCATAGTTCTTCATTCTCTATTCATCCGGGAAGCACGAAGATGTATAGGGACCTGAAAGAGTACTTCTGGTGGGATGGCATGAAAAGAGATGTTTCTGAATATGTCTCTCGATGCTTGGTTTGTCAGCAAGTTAAAGCTGAGAGACAGAAGTCTAAGGGGATGTTACAACCATTACCCATACCCGAATGGAAATGGGAAAACATCACTATGGACTTTGTCACTGGACTTCCTAAAACATCCAAAGGCAATAATACTATCTGGGTTATAGTTGATCGTCTTACAAATTCTGCACACTTCATCGCTATTAGAGAGGATTTCTCTCTGGATCATCTTGCTAGGATATATGTGAAGGAAGTGCTAAGATTACATGGAGTACCACTTTCTATTATATCTGATCGGGATCCGAGGTTTACCTAAAAGTTCTTGTGAAGTCTTCAGCATACTCTGGATACAGAGTTGAGTTTCAGCACTGCTTATCATCCTCAGACAGACGGTCAGTCTGAGAGAACAATTCAAACTCTAGAAGATATGTTGAGAGCCTGCTCTATGGATTTCAAAGTTGGTTGGGATCAACACCTACCTTTGGTGGAATTTTCTTATAATAATAGCTTTCACTCTAGTATTCAGATGGCTCCTTATGAAGCTCTCTATGGAAAGAAATGCAGGACTCCAACTTGCTGGGATGAAGTTGGGGAAAGAAAGCTATTAGGACCTGATCTCATTGATGAAATGGCAGAAAAGGTCCGATCTTTTCAACAACACATAAGAGCAGCTCAGAGTCAACAGAAAAGTTATGACGATAACCGAATAAAAGACCTAGAGTTTGAAGTGGGTGATAAAGTGTTCTTACGAATATCTCCCTGGAAGAGGGTCACGAGATTTGGAAAGAAGGGGAAGTTAAGCCCTAGATATATCGGTCCTTTCGAAATACTAGATCGTGTTGGGAAGGTAGCTTACTGATTGGCTCTTCCAACGAATCTTTCTCAAGTTCACGATGTGTTCCATGTATCTCTCTTGAGAAAGTACATACTTGATCCTTCACATGTACTCAACTCAGAAGTTGTACCACTGGAGTAAGATCTTTCTTATGAAGAACAGCCAATAGAGATTCTGGATCGTAGCGAAAAAGTCCTACGAAACAAGACCACTCGATTGGTGAAAGTTTTATGGAGGAACCACCAATTATAAGAAGCTACATGGGAGCTTGAGGATATGATTAGGGAGAAGTATCCTCATCTGTTTGTTACAAAGTGACGAATTTCGAGGGCGAAATTCATTTTAAGGGGGGTAGAATGTAACACCCGAGACTTTATGAGAAATATTTTGTTTTTATGTTATATAAATCATCAAAGGAATCTTTCACTACACACAACACCAGTTTGGCTTGCTTTACACGCAATCGCGACCTTCCTCAATAGCTTGCGTCGTACGCAATACCGAGTTTCACTAAACAATGATATGCTATTAAAATATTATTAAAACTAGCCGTTATGAATAGTAATAACCACTTTTTGAAATTTTATAAATTTTATTTTTCAAAATGGACTTCATTTTTGGATTCGGAATATCGAAATTATCCTAGGGTGAAATTTTGGTATTTTTCTGAAAACTTTCAATTTTTGATGAATAGTGAAACCGCCAAGTGGTAGTTAAAAAAACTGAATTTTTCATAAAACTTAATTTTACCGCTTCTGTGAGTGGAATTTCAAAAATCCAAGAGACACGGTTTATGTTAGTAAGTAAAATGTGGTTCAATGAGATGAAAATAATTTTTGGTGAATAGTAACTTTTTACTTTTATTTACCACGGTTAAAAGTAAATAGGGTAATTAAGGGTAAAAATGATATTATTATTACCCTAACACATGTCCTGATTCTATTGGATAAGTGTAATTCGACCAAAAACAAACTTAGGAATAAAATATGACCATTTAGGCCCACTTGGATTAGATTAGGACATTTATTATTAATTTATTTAAAGAAGGGTTAAAATAGTTAAAATCAAAGTTTAATAAGTAAATAATTTTTAATATAAGGTTATACATAAGATAAATTCGACTATAAATATTCATTAGAAAGATAAAAAGATTTCCTACATAATGGTATTTTATTTTTAATTTTTAGACATTAAATAATTTAATTTACTTATGACACAAAGATGATGCAGTAATTATCTTATTAATGAAATATTGACATAATTGATGTTATAAATACCAAAATAAATGTAATTTGAGACTTTTTATGAATTCCACTAATTTTATAGGTTAATATGACAAGTTAGTATTGATTTAATTAACTTTTTTAGAACTAATCATTCTGTTATGAGTTTCACAAAAATCAATTACTAAATAGTGTCAAAATTGACATAAAATAGTTTTTAAAACAAATATTATATTAGTAATTGTTATTTTATTCCTAAAAATCTAAGGTTCAGACAAATGAATTAGATAAGTTTATATATATTAATAATAATCAACTTGGGGTTCTTTTGGCTACTTATAGTAATTTTATTAACCTTATAGTATAAGAACACAAGAAGACACGGTAAAAGTAAAATTATTTTACTTAATGTTAAATCTAAATGATAAGGTTAAAATAGGAACCTAAACTTGTCTAAATTCTATTGGATGAGAGGATTTCGACCCATCCCCACATTAGCTTCGAAATAAATCAATTTTGAGCTATTTAAAACCGAACTTGACTTTATAATAAAATAATATTTTTAGTTTTTCCAAAGGATCCCCTCTCCTCCCTTATAAAAGGGCACCTCCTACC
Organism: Viscum album; assembly: GCA_963277665.1. Lineage (NCBI taxonomy): Eukaryota > Viridiplantae > Streptophyta > Magnoliopsida > Santalales > Viscaceae > Viscum > Viscum album. Next base: position 877,309,832 of record OY728129.1, on the reverse strand, counting down.
CCTATTCCTCACACCACTTTGAGCCTTCAAGATCGGCCAACCCATGACACTTTATCCTCTCCACTTCCCTAGAGACATCCTAGAGGTCTTGGTCTTCTTCAAAGACCAATTTTAGTGCCCTAAAAGGAGGTCTCAAAGAAGCACTTCAAAGAAGAGGTAATGTCCGTTACCGATTCTTTCATCTTTATTTCTTCTTCCACTTCTTCTTATTTAGTTTTTTAATTATGAAGTAATAACATCAGTATCAATCATATACTGATATGTTATTATAAGTATTAAACAACCCTATTTCACCATCTTTCCATCCTACGGAAAATGAAATCACCGCGCGTGCGTACGTACGGAATACCGTCTCCACGCCGTGGTGTAATCTATTTTCCACCACCACCTTACTTGGATGGGTATAATGGTGTAAATAATGACTATATATGATTATTGTAAATTAATATTGATTCTGAAATAGTATACATACACTCCAATACAATTCCATGATCATGGGAACGATATCATCGCTCGTGCGTACGTACGGAATACCGTCTCCACGATGTGATACGACTCATTCTACATGATCTTCATTGCATAATGATTATATAAATGAATTGAATGAATGAATATGATATATATTACACTAATAAAATTCTGGAAATGAGGTATCTATAACCTAAAGAGAAGAATAAGAATTTATTCGACAAAACACGCATAAGAACAAAAAGTAATAATCACCCGAATAACAAGTTGTAATGAAATATTACTAATAAGAAGCTAATAATATGACCATATGTGATATAATAACAATGAGTATGATTATGTAATAAGTCAATAACATTATTTAAATCATTATACAGGAGGTTCAGACACGTACAAAGCATATCGGACCTATGGTAAGGGAAATATCACAATCTCATTTTTATCTGAGATTGTTTATACTTTGAAATTTACTGGGGTGTATTTTTATCATCCACATACATGTTTCCTCAATATGTAATATTATTTCCATCCACCTAAAATTTTTTAAATCCAGTTTTACCCTTCGGTGAGTTTTAGTAAAAGATATGAAAGGAATCTTTTGTCGTTTTTCGTACGAGGTACTTTTTGACTTTTCTGAAAAAAGTACGAGAAGAATGTTTTTTTTAACTTATACGGCATGAATGGATTTTTAAAACATTATTTCCAAGAAGATTCCTTTACAAGTTTTCAAGTTTATTTTTAATCAAATTCTTTTAGTTTAGAATTGTACGACATGTTAAGAAAGGAAAAGTGTTTTTGAAGAAGAAAGGATATTTTCCTCAAGAATGGAGTTTAAGTGTTTTATCAAAATTATTTTCCATCTAAGATAATATAGGGTTATATTTATATCCCTATGGATTTGATTATGTTGTGATGGAAATATTTTTATGAATTCCTTTATCTTATATGAATTGTTTTATGATGTCACGATGTTTAAGATTCCCATTTTTATTACATGGGTTATGCTATGATGTATGGTTTCTGATTTTGTGGCACACATAAGAATGGTATCATTATGAGATGGGTGGGACCTATATCTCCCTCCAATTCATTGGGTAAAGATTTTATATCTCATGAGATAGACATGGCTGGAATGGCAGGTTAAACCGGTTCAGTGAAACAGGACTGAAACGAGGAGTGAACTCAGTTCAGAAATGGACTTTGTCCACTAAGATAGTCTTGGCAATGAGCCTTGACTAATAAGAAATGATTCTCTATGATTATGTGTGTATTCCAAAAAGTTTCATGTTTTAAGTTACGATTACATTTCACTGCTATGATTTATCCCATGTTATGAGATTTTGATTTCTTTTGCAGGTTAAGATTTCCAAAAGTTATGTTCTTATGTATATGATGTGATTGATATTTCTTTTGTTTACCCTTACTGAGCATTTGAGCTCACCATTTTGTATGTTTTCTTTCCCCAGGTTAGGAAGAAGGTTATTAAGTAGGATATGACAAAAGGGACTATAGATATGATGAAATAAATAGGAGACAGTGTAGATGCTTTATGAAACAGTTGTTTATGTTTCCCAGTTTCTAAAGACACTATACCTATACGGTCCTTTCCTAGTTTTGTTATATGTTGTAATAAGTGTGCTTCAATTATGAAGTAATAACAATGTATGTAAAGTATGGGTCGTTATAAGAACGCCCTAAAAAAGTGAAGGGAAGTAGTAAGAGATACACTGAAGAGAGGCAATAGAGAGAATAAGGTACAACAAGAGTGAACAGAAAGATTACAGTTGATTGAAAGTAGACTCATCCAAACACAAAGAGCTCGAAATGGTGAGGAGATGAACTTCTTGTCAAATCCTTGTTACCTATAGTAGGAGAGTAGACTTGTCCAACCACAAGAAGCTAGACACAGAAAGCACATGGCATACCCTGCTTGTCTTCACCTCTCTTGGAAGGAGAGTAACCAAACCCAAGAGGTGGGTACTATAATAAGATATATATATATATGCTCAGTCAAATAAACCCCAATGAGAGAGTCAGGGGATCTCCATCTCACAGCCCAACTCAAGAAAGTGAATATCTATCAGTTACAGGGGAAACACAATATGCGGTATCCCAAATCTTGTTGCATCTGTGTAGGATGGATAAGTCAAAGGGGATCAAATCACCACACCTTGATACTATCCTCTTTGGGTGGCACTGACTCACCTACATGGTTTTAGTTCGCGTCACAAGGATGCGACTCGGTGGGGAAAGCACCCCTATTTCTTGTTAGACCATAGGAAATTCAATCTGTGCCTTGTCACTCTGCTGCACAGTCAAGGGTCCTGCTCTAGTAGCCACCGAGGAACACCACTTCCCAGCCCCACTGGAGCGTAACTCAGAAAGATCCTCAGGGAATGCCACTTCCCAGCCCTGTTGTAGGGTAAACCCAGAAAGATCATCGGGGAACACCACTTCCTAGCCCATCTGGAGGGTAACACATAATTTTCATTAGGGAACACCACTTCCTAGCCCAGCTAGAGGGTAACTTGATACTGCTCTATTGAGCCTGTCTGTTCACTATCTTGATAGGGTGTCGTCGCTATAAGACTTTGAAACGACATGCGATTCTGAGGCCTGGTGTGTCCAAAATTAATTTTATAAAAATATTAAGTGTTTTTATACTATGCATGTGTGGTAAACAAGATATATCTTAAAAAGTAGCTCGGAAAAAAATCTGAGGCCATGGTTGTGTCAGCAACGTGATTTTTACCCTAGGCACGACATAAAATGAGTCGGTGCAGGATGTTCGGACCCCTAGCTCATTGTCGGAGGATTTTAAACAATTTAGTTAATTAAATCCATCTATTAATTAAAATTATATAAAACTAAATTGTTGGTATAGATTCATATTTTAGAGTATTTCTCTCACAATTGTGATTTTACCAATGATGAAAAAACCTCTTCCTCTCCTCCCCTCCCTGTTGACGAACAATGAGAACAGGCAAAAAACTCTGGGATTGTGTAGGGGCGCAGATTGATGAGATAATAATCAAACTACTCAAAGTTTAATATAGGGCATAAAAACACCAAAGACGAGTCCTACCTAGATTGGATCTGTTATCGTTTATGAGAACATGTTCGATGAGCTCCATTGTGTTTGTCGTTCTTCGATCCGCCTTGATCCCAAGGTTTGTCGTTCGTTCTTTGTCATTCATCAACGGGGTGGAGAGAAGAGGAAGAGGGTTTTTCATCATTGGAGAAATAATAATTTTGAGATAAATCCTCTAAAATATGAATTTATACCCATAATCTAGTTTTAGAGAATTTAAATTAATTAATTTTTATAATTAATTAAATCACTTAAAATCCTCCACCAATGATTAAGGGGTCCGGCCATCCCGCGCCAACTCATTTTATGACGCGTCTAGGGTAAAGACTACATTCTGGACCCAACTGTGGCCTCATATTTCTGGTTAGAGGTATCGTTTAAGAGATATCACAATTCTAACACATGCGTAGTATAAAAACAGTTAATATTTAAATAAAAATAATTTTGGGCACATCAAGCCTCAGAATCGCACGCCGTCTCAGCGCCTAGCTATGGAATAATATTAGGAAATATTTTAGAGTCTTATTAGTCAAAAAACTGGTCTCTACATCATTCCCTCATTCAAGTTTTTCACCCTCAAAAAGAAAAACTAAATAACAACTTGGAAGAATGAGCCCGCACCTGACTTACCCACTTCAAGGGAAACCTCTATGTTTCCATATTACCAAAGCGCATGGACCGAAGGGATGGTCCACCCTCATAAGAACTACTGGAAATAGTATATTTCCCAACAGTTCAGAACCATTGGGATAGGCTGCAGAACCGTTGGTATATATTATACCAACGGTTCTGCCAACCGTAGGGAAGTAAGCTATTGGGAAAATGTTTTCCCAACAGTTTATGTAGAACCATTGGGATAGGTTAGTTACAGTAACCTATCCCAACAGTTTGGTTGAACCATTGGTATAAGTTTTGCCAACGGTTCAACCAAACCATTGGCAAAAACCTCTTCTAGGAACCGTTGTGGTTTTTACCAATGGTTCTCATAGAACCATTGTTAAAAACATCATACAAAATGCATGCCAACGGTTTGAAACCGTTGGCATAGGCTATGCTGTGCAAATTGCACAGCAGCCTACAATTTGCACAGGTCTGCAATCCCATTCCTATCCATTGTGCTATAATTATCCATTCCCCCTCCTTTCCAATTATTAACATATAATGCATACACATTTAACATTGCACCCTGGAACTATACACATCCAGAATTAAATCATAATTCATAACGTAATTATAAACATACATAATTGATTTAGAATTCAATTTAAAACTTAGATGAAAATTATATGTCGAATCTGGAATTCAATTCATAACTGAATACATACATAATTTAATTATCAATTATAAATAAAATACATAAAAAATGAATAAGTAATTATATGTGTTATACACAATAAAGAATACATACAAGTGGTTTTTACTAAAAATGATGTCCGTTTTAAACATTATACATACACTTGGAGTGATACCAGCCACAACGTGTCTCGGATTGAGGCAGGGTTGACTCGTACACATCAAATATGACCCATGGATTGTTTTCCTAAAGTATCAACATATTCTGAAAGCATTTGGTCAGTTTTTCGTATGCCAGTTGTACTTTTCACTTAAAATATTGTCCATTTCAAATAAAACTGAGACACTTCGAGTTTTGACAGCCACACTGCACCTCATATTTAGGTGGGGTTGACACTTAAACATCACATATGACCCATGTATCGTTTTCCTAAAGTTTCAATGGAATCCGAGTGCGTTTGGTCAGTTTTCCGTATATCAGTTGTTGTTTTTCACTCAAAATGATGTCCATTTTCAACAAAAGAGAGACACTTTGAGTGGTTACGGCCACACCAAACCTTTTATTGAGGTGGGGTTTACTTTTACACGTCACATATGATTCATGTATCGTTTTCCTAAATCATTAACACATTCAGAATGCGTTTGGTTGGTTTTCCGTATGTCAGTTGTTGTTTTCACTTAAAATGTTGTTTATTTCAAAAAGAAATGAGACACTTTGAGTAGTTTAGGTCACACCATGGCTCAGATTAAGGAAGGGTTGACTTTTATACGTCCCATATGACCCATTTATCGTTGTTCTAAACTTTCAACACATTCCGAATGCATTTGGTCGGTTTTCCGTATGCCAGTAGTTGTTTTCAATTAAAATGTTGTTCATTTCAAATAAATGTGAGACACTTTGAGTGGTTTTGGCCACACCAGGCCGCAGATTGAGGCAGGGTTGACTCGTACACATCACATATGACCCATGTATCGTTTTACTAAAGTTTCAATGGAATCTGAATGCATTTGGTCAGTTTTCCGAATGTCATTTATTGTTTTCACTTAAAATGAAGTCTATTTTAAACGAATGAGAGAAAATTTGAGTGGTTCCGGCCACACCGTGCCTCATATTGAGGCGATATTGACTTGTAAACGTCAAAAATGACCCATGGATCATTTTACTAAAGGTTCAACAGAATCAGAATGCGTTTGGTCGGTTTTCCGTATGTCAGTTGTTGTTTTCACTTAAAATGAAGTCCATTTTAAACTAAAGAGAGACACTTTGAGTGGTTCCGGCCACACCGCACCTCGGATTGAGGCGAGTTTGAATCTTTCACATCATATATGACCCATGGATCATTATTATAAAGTATCAACACAATCAGAATCAGTTTGGTTGGTTTTCCGTATGTACTTAAAATATTGTCCATTTTAAACAAAAGAGAGAGACTTAGAGTGATCCCGGCCACACTGTGACTCGGATTGAGGTTCTATTGACTTTAACACGTCACATATGACCCATGGATCGTTTTCCTAAAGTTTCAATAGAATCCTAATGCGTTTGGTTGGATTACCGTATGTGAGTTGTTGCTTTCAATTAAAATGAAGTCCATTTTAAACGATAGAGAGACACTTCGAGTGGTGTCGGCCACTCTATGCCTCAGATTGAGGCTGGTTTGACACGTACAGGTCAAATATGACCCATGGATCCTTTTCCTATAGTTTTAACTGAATCCTAATGCGTTTCGTCAGTTTTCCGTATGTCAGTTGTTGTTTTCATTTAAAATATTGTCTATTTCAAATAAACCTGAGACACTTTGAGTGGTGACGGCCACACCTGGCCTCAGATTGAGGTGGGGTTGACTCGTACACGTCTCAAATGACTCATGGAACGTTTTCCTAAAGTTTCAATAGAATATTAATGCGTTTGGTTGGTTTTCCGTATGTCAGTTGATGTTTTCAATTAAAATGAAATCCATTTTAAACTATAGAGAGACACTTCGATTGGTGGTGGCCACACCAGGTATCATATTGAGGCTGTGTTGACTCGTACATGTCACATATGACCCATGGATCATTTTACTAACATTTCAATGGAATCCTAATGCATTTGGTCGGTTTTCCGTATGTCATTTATTGTTTTCACTTAAAATGAAGTCAATTTTAAACGAAAGAGAGACAATTTGAGTGGTTCCGGCCACACCTTGCCTCAGGTTGAGGCGAGGTTGACTCTAACACGTCAAAAATGACCCATGGATTGTTGTACTAAATGTTCAATAGAATCCGAATGCGTTTGGTCGGTTTTCCGTATGTTAGTTGTTGTTTTCACTTAAAATGAAGTCCATTTTAATCCAAAGAGAGACACTTTGAGTGGTGTCAGCCACAATGCTACTCGGATTGAGGCGGGGATGACTCGTGCACGTCATATATGACCCATGGATCATTGTGATAAAGTATCAACACAATAAGAATCCGTTTGGTCAGTTTTCTGTGTGTACTTAAAATGTTGTCCATTTTAAACAAAAGAGAGACACTTAGAGTGATCCCGACCACACTGTGACTCGGATTGAGGCGCGATTGACTCGAACACATTACATATGACCCATGGATTGTTGTCCTAAAGTTTCAGCAGAATCCGAATGCGTTTGGTTGGAATACCGTATGTTAGTTGTTGTTTTCAATTAAAATGAAGTCCATTTTAAACTATAGAGAGACACTTCGAGTGGTGTCGGCCACTCCACGCCTTGGATTAAAGCTAGGTTGACACGTACACATCACATATGACCCATGGATCATTTTCCTAAAGTTTTAACTGAATCCGAATGTGTTTAGTCAGTTTTCCATATGTCAGTTGTTGTTTTCATTTAAAATGTTGTCTATTTCAAATAAACCTGAGACACTTTGAGTGGTACCGGCCACACCTGGCCTTGGATTGAGGCGGGGTTGACTTGTACACATCAAAAATGACTCATGGAACGTTTTCCTAAAGTTTCAACATAATCTGAATGCGTTTGGTCAATTTTCCGTATGTCAGTTGTTGTTTTCAATTAAAATGAAATCCATTTTAAACTATAGAGAGACACTTCGATTGGTGGCGGCCACACTAGGCCTCAGATTGAGGTTAGGTTGACTCATACACGTCACATATAAACCATGGATCATTGTCCTAATTTTTCAATGGAATCCTAATGCATTTGGTCAGTTTTCCGTATGTCATTTTTTATTTTCACTTAAAATGAAGTCTATTTTAAACGAAAGAGAGACAATTTGAGTGGTTTTGACCACACCGTGCCTTGGATTGAGGCGAGTTTGACTCGTACATGTTACAAATGACTCATGAATCATTGTAATAAAAGTTCAACAGAATCCGAATGAGTTTGGTTGGTTTTCCGTATGTCATTTGTTGTTTTCACTTAAAATGAAGTCCATTTTAAACTAAAGAGAGACACTTTGAGTGGTACCAGCCACACCATGCCTTGGATTGAGGCGGGGTTGACTCGTTCACGTCATATATGACCCATGGATCATTGTGCTAATGTATCAACACAATCAGAATATGTTTGGTCAGTTTTCTGTATGTACTTAAAATGTTGTCCATTTTAAACAAAAGAGAGACACTTAGAGTGATCTCGGCCACACTATGACTCGGATTGAGGCGCAGTTGACTCGTGCACATCACATATGACCCATGGATAGTTTTCTTAAAGTTTCAACAGAATCCGAATACGTTTGGTCAGTTTACCGTATGTCAGTTGTTGTTTTCGATTTAAATGAAGTCCATTTTAAACTATAGAGAGACACTTCGAGTGGTGCCAGCCACTCCACTCCTCGGATTAAGCCTGGGTTGACACGTACACGTCACATATGACCCATGGATAGTTTTCCTAAAGTTTCAACTGAATCCAAATGCGTTTAGTCGGTTTTCCGTATGTCAGTTGTTGTTTTCATTTAAAATGTTGTCTATTTCAAATAAACTCGAGACACTTTGAGTGGTGCCAGCCACACCTAGCCTCAGATTGAGGCGGGGTTGACTCTTATATGTCACATATTACCCATGGATTGTTGTCCTAAAGTTTCAATGGAATCCGAATTCATTTGGCCAGTTTTCCGTATGTCATTTATTGTTTTCACTTAAAAATGAAGTCTATTTTAAACGAAAGAGAGACAATTTGAGTGGTTCCAACCACACCGTGCCTCAGATTGAGGCGAGTTTGACTTGTACACGTCACAAATGACCCATGGATTGTTGTACTAAAGTTTCAACAGAATCCAAATGTGTTTTGTCGGTTTTCCGTATGTCAGTTGTTGTTTTCACTTAAAATGAAGTCCATTTTAAACCAAAGAGAGACACTTTGAGTGGTGTCGGCCACACCGCACCTCGGATTGAGGCGAGGTTGACTCGTACATGTCATATATTACCCATTGATCATTGTGCTAAAGTATCCACACAATCAGAATCATTTTGGTCAGTTTTCCGTATGTACTTAAAATGTTGTCCATTTTAAACAAAAGAGAGACACTTAGAGTTATCCTGGCCACACTGCGACTCGGATTGAGGATCGGTTGACTCAAGGACATCACATATGACCCATGGATCGTTGTACTAAAGTTTCAATAGAATCCAAATGCGTTTGGTTGGATTACCATATGTCAGTTGTTGTTTTCAATTAAAATAAAGTCCATTTTAAACTATAGAGAGACACTTTGAGTAGTGTTGGCCACTCCGCGCCTTAGATTAAGGCTGGGTTGACACGTACATGTCACATATGACCCATGGATCATTTTCCTTAAGTTTCAACTGAATCCTAATGCGTTTAGTCAGTTTTCCGTATGTCAGTTGTTGTTTTCATTTAAAATATTGTTTATTTCAAATAAACCTGAGACACTTTGAGTGGTTCCAGCCACACCTGGCCTTAGATTGATGTGGGTTTGACTCATATACATCACAAATGACTCATGGAATATTGTCCTAAAACAGAATCTGAATGCATTTGGTCAGTTTTCCGTTTGTCAGTTGTTGTTTTCAATTAAAATGAAGTCCATTTTAAACTATAGAGAGACACTTCAATTGGTGGCAGCCACACCAGGCCTTAGATTGAGGCTGGGTTGACTCGTACATGTACCATATGACCCATGGATCATTGTCCTAAAGTTCAACAGAATCTGAATGAATTTGGTCGGTTTTCCGTGTGTCATTTTTTGTTTTCACTTAAAATGAAGTCTATTTTAAACGAAAGAGAGACAATTTGAGTGGTTCTGACCACACCATGCCTCAGATTGAGGCGAGGTTGACTCGTACACGTCAAAAATGACTCATAGATCATTGTACTAAAGTGTCAACAGAATATGAATGCATTTGGTTGGTTTTCCGTATGTCAGTTGTTGTTTTCACTTAAAATGAAGTCCATTTTAAACTAAAGAGAGACACTTTGAGTGGTGCTGGCCACACCATGCCTCAGATTGAGGCGGGGTTGACTCGTTCACGTCATATATGACCCATGGATCGTTGTGATAAAGTATCAACACAATAAAAATCTGTTTGGTCAGTTTTCCGTATGTACTTAAAATATTGTCCATTTTAAACAAAAGAGAGACACTTAGAGTGATCCTGGACACACTGCGACTCAGATTGAGGCACGATTTACTCGTACACATCACATATGACCCATGGATTTCTGTCGTAAAGTTTCAACAGAATCCAAATACGTTTGGTCGGTTTACCGTATGTCAGTTGTTGTTTTCAATTTAAATGAAGTCCATTTTAAACTATAGAGAGACACTTCGAGTGGTTCCGGGCACTCCGCGCCTCATATTGAGGCTGGTTTGATACGTACACATCACATATGACCCATGGATCTTTTTACTAAAGTTTCAATTGATTATGAATGCGTTTAGTCAGTTTTACGAATGTCAGTTGTTGTTTTCATTTAAAATGTTGTATATTTCAAATAAACATGAGACACTTTGAGTGGTGACGGCTACACCTGGCCTCAGATTGAGGCGGGGTTGACTCTTACACGTCAGAAATGAATCATGGAACGTTTTCCTAAAGTTTCAACAAAATATGAATGCGTTTGGTTGGTTTTCTGTATGTCAGTTGTTGTTTTCAATTAAAATGAAGTCCATTTTAAACTATAGAGAGAAACTTCGATTGGTGGAAGCCACACCAGGCCTTGGATTGAGGCTGGGTTGACTCTTACACGTCACATATGACCCATGGATCGTTTTCCTAATGTTTCAATGGAATCCGAATGCATTTGGTTGGTTTTCTGTATGTCATTTATTGTTTTCACTTAAAATGAAGTCTATTTTAAACGAAAGAGAGAAAATTTGAGTGGTTATGGCCACACCGTGACTTGGATTGAGGTGATGTTGACTTGTACACATCAAAAATGACCCATGGATCGTTGTACTAAAGGTTCAACAGAATCCGAATGCATTTGGTCGGTTTTCCGTATGTCAGTTGTTGTTTTCACTTAAAATGAAGTCCATTTTAAACCAAAGAGAGACACTTTTAGTGGTGCCGGCCACACCACGCCTTGGATTGAGGCGAGGTTGACTCGTGCAAGTCATATATGACTCATTTATCATTGTTCTAAAGTATCAACACAATCAGAATCTGTTTGGTCAGTTTTCTGTATGTATTTAAAATGTTGTCCATTTTCAACAAAAGAGAGACACTTAGAGTGATCTCGGCCACACTGCAACTCGGATTGAGGCGCGATTGACTCGAAAACGTCACATATGACCCATGGATCGTTGTCCGAAAGTTTAAACAGAATCCGAACACGTCACATATGACCATATCCTCCATTCGACGATTGTTCTCCATCATTTGTTTCCTTCGTCTCTCTTCAATTGGCTGCATTTCCTGCTTTTGAAAATAAATATGTAATTAATTAGAAAATGGAAACTAATGTGTAACCCAAAAAACTAAATATATGAGGGAATAGAGGGATTCATTGGTAATTTAGCTATCAATTGTTTTAGAAGATCTTGAATGGATTTAATAAATCATACAAGTTGTAATGTTCACCAAGTTAGAAATATTGTTTGACTAGGTTTGAATACAGTTCGATTCCAAATTAGAAAATACAATTCAAATAAAACTGCAACCAATAAACAACCCACCCCCACCCCACTTGGACATCCCCCCACCACCCCACTTGGACAACACAACCCCCCCACTTGGACAGCCCTACCCCCACCCCACTTGGACAACCCAGCCCCCCCCACCCACCCACCCCACTTGGACAACCCTACCCCACCCCACTTGGACAACTCAGTCCCCCCCACCCCACGTGGACAGCCCTACCCCCACCCCACTTGGACAACCCAGCCCCCCCACCCCACTTGGAAAGCCCTACCCCCACCCCACTTGGAAAACCCATCCCCCCCACCCCACCTGGACAGCCCTACCGTCACCCCACTTGGACAACCCATCCCCCCCACCCTACCTAGACAGCCCCTCCCCCACCCCACCTGCACACCCTCCCCACCCCAAACAGCCATACCCCCACCCCATTTGGACAACCCAGCCCCCCCACCCTACCTATACAGCCCCTCCCCCACCCACTTGGACAGCCCCACCCCCACCCCACTTGGATAGCCCTACCCCCACCCCACACCCACCCCACTTGGACAACCCTATCCCCTCCCCACTTTGCCAACCCAACCCCCCCCACCCCACTTGGACAACCCTACCCCCATCCCACTTGGACAACCCAGCCCCCCACCCCACCTAGACAGCCCTACCCCCACCCCACTTGGAAAACCCATCCCCCCACCCCACATAGACACCCCTACCCCCCACACCCCACTTGGAAAACACAACCCCCCACCCCACCTGGACAACCCTAATTGTATTTATGGATAACCAACAAAATCAAGTCAATATACCTTAAATTTAAAATAAACCAAGGATAAAATAACTCAGGATCATATTGACCTCTTTAATATCAACCAAAATTATTCTATACAGATAAATCACAAAAAAACCACAACCTAAAATGATATATTGATTGTGCTCATAAGGGAATCGTAATACACAATACATTGCAGAAAAATGGAACGAAAAAATCTAAAATAAATGAAGTCACACCTACCGATTTATAATGGAAGAAAAAAAATTACTTAAATCAAAGATAGATGTCCCATTGAAAATTAGAGTTAGCACCCTCTAGAGCAGGTTGGGAAGTAGGGTTCGAACCATAACCTAAAATTATATATGCCTTATTTTTGTAAGGGGATCATAATACACACTATATTGCACTAAAATATAATGACAAAATCTAAAATAAATTAACACACACGTACCGATTTAAACAGGAAGAACAAATCTAAAATAAATGAACTCACACATACTGATTTAAACTGGAAGAAAAAATCGTTGGAAACCATACCTGTTGTGTTGGGAAGTAGCGTTTGTGTCAAGATTTAGAGTCAAACCTTCCAGATGGTTGAGGTTTAGGGAAAAAATTTCGAGAGGGTGCATCCAGCTCTCGGTTAGGGAAAAATTTTCGAGATGTCTAGAGTTGCAGATCGATGGTATTTGGGGATTTTCTTTCCCAACGGTTTTAAAAAACCATTGTGAAAGTTATGTTATCCCAACGGTTTCAAAAAACCGTTGGGAAAAACCTCTTAATATCACTATACCCAATGGTTTCAATGAAACCATTGGCAAAACAAAACTAATATATGGATATACCAATGGTTCTGTAGAACCGTTGGTATAGGAGTCTTCATCTTTCCCAACGGTTTTATTAAACCGTTGGGAAAACTCTTTTTTCCCATTTTTCCTAATGGTTTCATCAAACCATTGGGAAAACTCAATTTTTACAGATCTTTACCAACAATTTTTGCAAACCGTTGGTAAAGATCACCTATACCAACGGTTCAAAAGACCCGTTGGTATGCAAGCATTGGGAAAAGCATGATTTCCAGTAGTGAAGGTTTGCTTCATTTGATAACATGCATAGAAACATAGATGTATCTACTCAGTTGTGACACATGGAAGACACTGTGTTCCCACTCCAACTATTTGGGGTATGGCAAGGTGGTAGGCAACCTATCGATCCCATTTCATGGTCTCGAACGGCCTGATAGAACTCGAGGGATAGTTTTCCTCCTAGATGAACCTCTACACTCCATGTCATGACTAGAATCACTGTTCATCCCTGGAATAGGGTCCCGTGATTCCCTCCTTCAGAATAATTATATGGTGAAACAACCAAGGATATCTGGTCATATAGGATTTCCCAGTCAATGTCTCACAACCGAGACCCTCTTACATGCTTGAGAAGTGAAGAATTAAACACCAGATAATGAGTCGAGTAGTTTTGTACATGGGGTCTCCATCACCTCAACTAGTATTTGATTAATGTAGACTTAGGACATGACATTGATCACAAAAATTACCAACGAACAACGTAGGTGAGTGAACTCATACAATTGCAATAGGATAAACACAAAAATCATGTGGCATACCCCACATGTCTTTTCCCTTCTTAAAATGAGAGTATCCTAAAACTAGACACTCCATCATACCCACTAGTGGCATTCTAAGAAAAAGGAGGTTAAGAAGAAAAAATCCAATGTTAATGCCATAAACTACTCCGAAACTCCATCACACAACCTTGCCTTGAACACACAAGTCAGAGGGACTCATCCGCTACTCCTCATTCAATCAAATCTACATTGAAAAACACTGACACAGGGTTACATTGATGATCCATGTCACACTGAGAAAACCTCAAGCAAGGAGCAAGGAAAAAGAGAACTTCACACATTGTCTAACAAGTTCTTTTGTAAAATGTAGAAAAGATTCAAGGAACACCTATTATTGTCTCATGATCTGTAGGATCGTAGACTTCCAAAGCTTGTGGCTATCCATTGATCTAGCAGCCAGATTCTTGAGCCTAACGTGGGCCGACTCGTGGTGGTGGAAAGACCTCGTAACGTCATCCCACACCTACAACTCCTCTTGCTGCCTACCTGGTGTTCTCAACATGTATGGTCGGGTAGTATCATGCCATGTGACCTTGCCCATCACAAGAATAACACCGGACCTCTCTAGGCTATTCCTGTGCTCTACGCTACCTTGGCCACATATGACTATGTGCCTGAGATCGATTATGGGGAGGCGTCCTGCATTGAGATCTTGTTGACTGGTATCTTCCAGCTGTGGAAAAAGTCTAAACTCTGTTGTGCTCACTACTAAAACCATTTGTATGACATTACTCTAAATGAAATCTCTCTATCACCAACACCTTCTCAAGCACCCCGACATAGGTGGGGATGCACAAGGCTACTATGATAGCACAAATCTCTCTGTAGAGTCCCTGCTAAATTTTTTTCGCTCAGAAGTAGCCATTATAGATCATGTCTAGAGAGTAGTGTGAAAGGTATGTGAACCTAGTCGTGTACTCAATCACCATCATCCATACCTACTAAAGCTACAGGAGCCCCTGAATTCGAACAAAGAGCAAGTTGGAGGGGTAATACTCCTCACAAAATAGCTATTGGAAGTCGTCCCATGAGAGTTCTGACTCATCGTGTACCTAAGTAACCATGATCAACCAACAACCAACTTCTCCATGGAAAATGATAGCTTCCAAAGCCACAATATGATCTTTCGGTGTCCGCACAAGTATAAAGAGGCGGTCCACTGACTCTAACCAAACCTCTTCTGCCTAAGGGTCTGTCTCACTATGAAAACTCAATAGTCTCTGATGCTAGAACTCGTGAAGTATGCTCAACCTGTGCATGTAATCATCTAGATATACTGGGGATATCTGCTACTCAATAGTTGGAGGTGCTGCTACCTACCCACCTGGAGGAAAGGCGTCACATGATGGGTCCTAAAATAAAGTCTCATTACTCATGGAATCATTGTCATGAACCGAAGCTAGTATCCTGGATGGCTATCATTGTAGAAACATTCTGAATGTTATCAATGAGTATCATAGTCGGATGAGCACATATATATATATATATCAACAGAAGTGGAGAGTTGACTCAAGAAGGACAGTCAAAGACTCAATCCTATATGATGCATGTACTATTGTTCCCTACAACAAGTATCTCAGGGTGACGAGTCAACAAGCGGGTAATCAGGGTCCTGGTGAATGGATACTTTAGCCGCACATACCACCACTAGACTCCCTGGCCTGAGAGCCTCT
Source organism: Viscum album (assembly GCA_963277665.1). NCBI lineage: Eukaryota > Viridiplantae > Streptophyta > Magnoliopsida > Santalales > Viscaceae > Viscum > Viscum album. The sequence continues at coordinate 877,293,818 of OY728129.1, read as the reverse complement.
CTCGAGACACTTCGACACTATTTCCCTAAACCCAACCAATCCTTTGATGGGAAAACATTCGAACAACATCCCAAGGAATAAACTTCCTCTAAAACCCTCTTACACAAGGAAATTATCAAGAGTAGTCTTAATAATAATCGTATCATCGACGGGGTCACACAACCGCTAAAATATCATTGATCTGACATCACACAATAATGTTATGAGGGTTTAAATAGATAATAATATTATCATTATTAACAATAATATTATTAATTTCCCCCTTTTTTCATTTTAATTTTTCTTTTTCCTCTACCCTAATCCCCTTCCAGTATAGTTTCCCCCGTTCCCCCCATTCTTCACACAATCTCCACCTTGGGTACTCACCCCGCCTCCACAGCCGCCACATCTGGTGCACCTGGCGCCGCCGCCTTTGGACTTGCCTCACCAACACTTTCTACTGTTGTCCTACTTCCTGGATCTTCCGATTCAAACTACAGGAGAACCCTAATTGCGCCAACCCCCTCCACCACACCACCTCGAACCTCCAGAGCTGTATCGACATGCCCCCTCTACCGCGCCGCCTGCTCACGCCGCTGCCCTAATACCACAGACTACTGACCGCTGCCTCTGGCCACATGCCTTGCCGGATCGCCGCCTGCCCTCGCTGGAATCGCACCGCAACACCGTCCCTTCCGCTGTCCTCCAAACCATCATTTTAAGCCAAAATATTGATATGATCGCAGATTGATGATTTTCAGGTCCCGATCTACACAGATATGGTATTAGTTTGTGATTTTGTCATTGTTTTGTTGATTCACCTTGAATCCGGGTAGCTGATCGAGCTTGGGTTGCCTAAAAATTGTCAAACCAAGATCTGCGTGGATTCCTCAGTGATGAATGCGAAGAATAAAGGGAGAAAATCACCATAAACAAAGGGCATGAGTCGTTGTCCAAGCGTTTTTGGCCAAATGATCAAGAACATGAGATTTGGGTTATGAAAAATTGATAAAGGTGGTTTATTTTAGTATATGGTATCATGAAAGGGTGAAGATTAATGAGATAATGATCAAACTTATCAAAGTTAAATAATAATTTTAGCATGTGCAATGTCCCTTACAATATCTTGGTGAGTATCATCAATAGAAAGATGTCATGTCTTCTTCATCAGTGGGTATCCATGGAGAAACATGGCTTTGTTAAGGAAAGGTCGATCCAGGGTGCTATGGCACTGGAGCAGGAGATACTGAGAGACCTAAATACCAAATCCTATGGCTCTAACATGGTTATTAAGTTGGATATGAATAAGGCTTACGATAGGACGGAGTGGGGTTTTATCAATAGGGTTTTGGCTATGATGGGGTTCTCAAATTGGGCCTGCGATATTATTTTCAGGTGTGTTTGTTTTCCATGGATGGAAATGTCATTCATGGGGAGAACTCAGGGGTTCTTCAAGTATGTGCGAGGTCTTCAGAAAGGGGATCCTTTATCCCTGAGTATTTTTATCCTCATGCAAGATGCCCCGAGAAGGATAATCAACAGGGGTGTTTCCTATGGGGACATTATGCCATATCGGAGGAAGTATGGCTTCCCAGTGGTATCACACCTAATGTTTTCAGATGACACAATTATTTTCATGAATACAGGAGGGAGGTATCTTCATGCGTTCAATAAGATACTTGCGGAGTATGATCACTGGAGTGGGCAGATTTTGAATAGGGATAAGAGTAACTTCTTTGTACCAAGTTCATGCAGCTTGAGTAGGGTGGCCAGTATGGGCAGTATTCTGGGCATGGGATATAACATCACGTTACATTTTTAGGTACTTTTGATGTTTCTAAGTACCTTCGTTTTGGAGTAGTGACTTGGGAGATTCGGGAGAACTTTAAATGATGTTTTGAGGCAAAGGGAAAGCCACACGGGCGGCGCACGGGTTGCCTAAACCGTGCGGCCAAACCATGCGTAGTTGGTCTTGGAGGCAGTAGCTTCCGCAAGGACAGCGCACGGTTTGTCTAACCGTGTGGCCAAACCATGCATGGAGTTTCTATCGAGGAAGTGTCTAACGCACGATTAGCGCACAGTTTGTCTAACCGTGCAGGAAAACCGTGCGACCACTTAAATGAGATCCTATAAAAGTGGATCTCAATCGTTTTTGCCTCTAAGTGCCTCGTTTTTCCTCCTAAGTGGCCCTAACTCGGGATTTGTATTCTCCTAAGGTAATAGAAGGTTATCCCATCATTCCGGAGGCAATAAAAAGGCTTCTCTTAGTGAACCAAAGCCGGATTATTGAGGCATGTGATCGTTCTTCATCATTATTGATCGGTTTCTTAGATCTACTTAGATCTACTTCTCCTATTCTCTTGGTTTCTTAGATATATGCCTGTTATGGGTAGATATAAGGGTGTGGATTCCAAATATAATGATATTTGGTCTTGATCTTGCTAGGATAAGAGATCTAAGGCAGGTTATTGAAGAAGCAACCCAGTTTTCTTGAGCGTTCTCGACCGTTGTGGTTTTTGTCAAAACCTTTGATGTAGGTTGTTCCGTCCTGACTTACCAAATTGATTATCATTGCATTTGATTGATGTCATGACCCGACCCAACGAGGCTCAAGCCGCGACTCCCCAAGCCCGCCTCCAATAGGCCAGGGGCTGGCGACTAGCGCCGAGTAGGCTATCACACACATGGGAGGCATTAGCCTATGGTACCTGTACACACACACCCACAAACACCACCATGCACCAGTGCAGAGATATAGAAACTGAAAAGTAAATGCATGCATACAATCTATCCCAAACCAAAGTGCAACAGAAAAAGTACAAGGGCAAAACAGGGCCCACCAAAAGAAAACTACAAAGCGCGTCCAACCTGCTCTGAAGAAGGGGAACGCTGCCACAAACACCCGCCGGAAAGCTCCCTCGGCACAGCTCTGGTAAACACCCCAGTCAACTCGCTCACTAAGCTCCGCCTGCTCCGGGTCCTCCTGGGACTCCGTCAAAAGGCCTGTGGTCTGCACAAGACACAAACATGTGCGGGCAAAGCCCGTGCAGGGGTGAGTATAAACATACTCAGTAGGCACCCCAAAAACCCAAAACCCAAGGGAGCAACTGAAAGGAAACAGTCCGCTCAACCCAGCCAGAGGGAACCCAGACGAGAGAGAAACTCCATCTCGTGACCATCCTTGGCTAAACACAACTAGTCAGCTCAGCTCAGGTGTATGCCCATACATACACCTTGAACAATCCAGATATACACAGCTCACGCCACAAAGCCACAAGAGGTACCGACCTCATCACCAGCAACTGTCCACAACCAGGAGAGTACACCACGAACACTATCATACCAGATGACACTCATCCGAGAGATACACTCCATCGGGTCCCAAACAAACATCTCAAACGCTCACCCGAGAGACCACGCTCGTCGGATAACATCACTGAGGAAACATCACTGAAACAACATAACCACCAAACTCCTCAGATAGGGGATCGCCGCTAGGGTCTACTAGGGGATACCAAGACCCACTCCGGTATACGTAGCTCACAGATAGGGGATCACTCCCAGGGTCCGCTGGGGGATACCACGACCCGATCTGGCATACGTAGTACTCACAGATAGGGGATCACACCCAGGATCCGCTGGGGGATACCACAACCCGATCTGCACTCGACAGAAGCTTCACACTCAGATAGAGGATCATCGTCCATATAAAGATGGTCACGACGATACCGGAACCCTATCTGGTATAACTTGCGATGTAGGGGATCGAACCGACGATACCGCAACCCTACCGAAACCATGCGCTGAGTAGGGGATCGCATAACCAACGATACCGCAACCCTACCGACACCAAGCGCTGAGTAGGGGATCATATAACCAACGATACCGCAACCCTACTATAAACATCATGCTGAGTAGGGGATCGTAAACCCGACGATGCCACAACCCTACTGAGCACGGCCCACCGCGTAGGGGATCATATTTCCGATGATGCCACAAACCCTACGGGGTTAACCTGCTAGATAGGGGATCACCGCCCGTAAATAAGCGATCACAGCGATACCAAGAACCCGATCTAGGGTAAAGATGCTAGAGGATCCACTCCGGGCCCACCGGAGGGATACCAGAAGTCTAACAGTTTAAAACATCCCATCGAGAGGATCACAAACCCATACAAAGGTTGTGATGCCACACGAACCCTCGTAGGAACGAACCAAGGGAGAACCCTCAACCACTGCTGGTCCAAACGTCGCTAACCCGAGCGACCCGCCACAACGCCACACTGCGCATCTCCTAGGCCAAAACCGAGGCCACCATCGCGTTCCACGCGAAAAAACACACAGCATAGGCTGTTTACTCGCCCGAAACGGAGCACCGGTGAAAAAGGCACTATTCACCACAGCTAGCTCGTGCGGGGCCCACACAACGATCCCGAAACCCATCGAGCGGATCACACCACAGCGATCCCCTCGGAAAATCAAGCGAAATCGACTACTCGCTCGTCCAAAACGGACACCCGGTGAAAAAGGTACTATTCACCGAAGGCCAACTCGGGTGGGGCCCACGCTTGGATTCCGAAACTCATCGAACGGATCACACCATTGCAATCCCCTCGAAAAAACACACAGGATCGACTATTCATCCGCCAAAATCGGACTCCTGGTGCAAAAGCTGCGTTTCTCCGCAAACGCCAAAACCCGGCCTCGTGGGGCCCACACCCCGTTCACAGACCCAACACCCAGAAACCATCTCAAAAAGTCCGTCGTACCATCAGGGTCTCAACGCCACTTACGGCACGTCAAATGGACGCTCTGGGTAGAAGTTACAACGGCCCGAAGTCGTAAAATAATAAAATAATATTATTTTATACGACGTTTCTAACTCCCGGGCCACGATCCCGAAGCCTTAAACCCTCAAATTGAGTTCAAAAGGTCCGTCTCGACGCAAGGAGCACATCGCCACAAACGGCTCGCAAATCGGACTTACGGTTTGCGAGTTACGGGGGTTTAAAGAACCCCCGGAAAATCCTGGCCGGACCACCGCCAGCCTCGCCGGAAACCACCGCGCCGCCGCCGGATTCCGCCGCGCCGCCGTCACCGGAAACCGCCGCGCCGCCGCCCTGCCTCGCCGGATTCCGCCATGGCCGCCGCCGGAATCCGGGATTTCCGCCGGAAAACTTCCGGGGACCCCCGGGAGCACCCCGGTGCTCCAAAATCAGATCCGAAACATGTTTCGGAAACCTCGGGACCCAAACTATACAACCCTTATAATGATTTGAAGAAAAACAACAAATAAACGGGGTCTGAGATTTCAAAACTCAAACCGCCTACCTCGCGGGCGAAACGCCGACGTTCTGCCTCAGATCCGCGCTCCAGAGCTTCCGCTGCGCGCTCCTGGAATGTCCGCCGTCGAATTCTGAGCTCGTGGGCGCTTCGTTTGCTCGATTCGGCGGAGTGGCGGCGAAGAACGACGAAGAACGCCGAGAGGAATGGTAGGGGGGGGGGGCGCTGATATTTATATCAGCCGCCCGCCGGCGCCAAACCCACCTCGGACCCGACGCCCGATGCGAACAAAAGTAAGGTCACCCCTAGGGTAAACGCGCCGTTCTGAACGCAACAGCGGTCTCAGATTTTTCATCTGAGACTCCGTTCAGAAGTTATTCGAGCCGACGCTCGCTCACTAACTTTGCTACCTATTTACGGAAACGCCCCTGGTGGCGTTTCTCACCGCAGGCCCACACCCGCAAAGTTTACACCTCGCCTAGGGTTAATGGCACGTTCTGGACGCAACCGTGCCCTCAGATTCCCGTTCTGAGCTACCGTTTAGGAGATATCACACCCACGCCACGTGCATAGTATAAAAATACTTAATATTTTTATAAAATTAATTCCGGGCACACCGGGCCTCGGAATCGCACGCCGTCTTGGCGCCTAGCTCTGGAATTATTCGTAGAAATATTCCAAAGTCTGATAGGGCCAAAAACCCGAGTCGCTACATCCTCCCCCCCTTAGAACTTTTCGTCCTTGAAAAGCCCTAAGCACAAGGAAAGCGACTGGACTCTCAACTGGGTCTCACACACCAGCGAGCTCATGAACCAACACCCACACAGGGTCTTGCCAACTCCCTGAACAAAACTCGAGCAAGCAACAAAAGGAAAGACCGCTAAACAGTGTCTGACAAACTACTGCAGTAAGTAGAAAGACACAAGGCGTACCTCTATCCATCTGCGGTGCCTCTGGGTCAACAGCCTCCAGGGCATGCAGCTGTCCTCGCCCTCGACCACCAGCTCCCTGAGCTTGGCGTGGACCACCTGGGGGTGGGGGTGGTGGCAACTGGTACTGCCTACCACCGCCTCCCGCTGCACCAGCTCCGCCGCCACGTCCGCCGCCCTGCGGACCTCCTTGCTCGAGACGCTGTCTCTGCCAAGGCGGCCCATCGTCCGGCTCCCTCTCAGCAGCACGTCGGGTCGGACAATCTCTAACAAGATGTCCCCGAACATTGCAAGCGTAACACCGCCTCTCCTGCAGCTGACCAAAACTAGCCTGCGAGCCCTGTGAGCCCTGAGGCTCAGATCCTCCATCCTGGGGTCGCCTCCTGAAACGTCGGCCACGTCCAGACCCCTGAGTCTGACGTCGGCTACCAGATGCCGATCCGACCGTCGAAGTCTCAGCTCTCGAGTGCCCAGCACTAACAGGGGGAATCTGCTCAGCCAGAAAACTCTCCACCACCGACGCTCGCTCCAGCACTCCAGCATAGGTGGGTAGGCACAAGGAAACCACACCTTCTCGGATGTCCCTGCATAAGCCCTGTTCGAAGGTCCGAGCCCTAAAGAACGGGTCTCGAACCATATCCAGGGAGTAGCGCGACAGGTCTGTAAACCTCGCTGAGTACTCCGACACAGTCATGCTCTCCTGTCGAAGCTGCAGAAGCTCCTGGATCCGCACTGACCTCAGCGTCACAGGATAGAACTCCTCCCTGAAGATCCGCTCAAACTCTGCCCACGTGAGCGTCTCCTCGTCATGGGACTGCGTCACCAAACTCCACCATCGCCCGGAAGAACCATGCAGAAGGCTCGCCGCTAGGACCACCATCTGATCTGGAGGTGTCCTCACTAGGCAGAAAACTCGGGTGACTGCCTCAAGCCAGTCATCAGCTGCCTGGGGGTCTGGATCACCCCAGAACTTCAGAGGTCACTGCCTCTGGATCTCGTGCAGCGCACTCAGCCTGCGCGCAACCTCGTCCTGCACCGCCGGCACAACCAGATGCTCGACAGGTGGTGTCTCAACTGGCAGACCACCTGGAGATGCAACCTCAGAACCTGCGCCCTGCTCCACAGCCACTACACGAGGCGGGTCATCAGCACAATCCTGCCGTGGAACCCTCACTGGCTGTCATCGTGGAGGCATCCTGAAATACATTCAAGACGCACCATAGTCAAAGAGTATATCTGGAGAGCTGACTCAAGAAGGACAAGTAAAAAAAACCAAAAATCCAGTCCTATATGATGCATGTACCATTATGTTCCCGCGACCAGTGTACGAATGTCCTGAGTCGAAAGGCAGGTTATCAGAGTCCTGGTGTATGGATACGTCGGCCGCCGCACCAACACTGGAGTCCCTGTCCTGAAAGCTGAACTCGAAACATCCTAACACTGCCGCTATGCAACCCAAACCAAACTCACAGCTAGACCAACTACGCTCTGAGATCCCAAAGGTGGAACCTCCTCTGATACCACTCTGTCACGACCCGACCCAACGGGGCTCGAGCCGCGACTCCCCAAGCCCGCCTCCAATAGGCCAGGGGCTGGCGACTAGCGCCGAGTAGGCTATCACACACATGGGAGGCATTAGCCTATGGTACCTGTACACACGCACCCACAAACACCACCATGCACCAGTGCAAAGATATAGAAACTGAAAAGTAAATGCATGCATAAAATCTATCCCAAACCAGAGTGCAACAGCAAAAGTACAAGGGCAAAACAGGGCCCACCAAAAGAAAACTACAAAGCGCGTCCAACCTGCTCTGAAGAAGGGGAACGCTGCCACAAACACCCGCCGGAAAGCTCCCTCGGCACAGCTCCGGTAAACACCCCAGTCAACTCGCTCACTAAGCTCCGCCTGCTCCGGGTCCTCCTGGGACTCCGTCAAAATGCCTGTGGTCTGCACAAGACACAAACATGTGCGGGCAAAGCCCGTGCAGGGGTGAGTATAAACATACTCAGTAGGCACCCCAAAAACCCAAAACCCAAGGGAGCAACTGAAAGGCAACAGTCCGCTCAACCCAGCCAGAGGGAACCCAGATGAGAGAGAAACTCCATCTCGTGACCATCCTCGGCTAAACAAAACTAGTCAGCTCAGCTCAGGTGTATGCCCATACATACACCTTGAACAATCCAGATATACACAGCTCACGCCACAAAGCCACAAGAGGTACCGACCTCATCACCAGCAACTGTCCACAACCAGGAGAGTACACCACGAACACTGTCATACCAGATGACACTCATCCGAGAGATACACTCCATCGGGTCCCAAACAAACATCTCAAACGCTCACCCGAGAGACCACACTCGTCGGATAACATCACTGAGGAAACATCACTGAAACAACATAACCACCAAACTCCTCGGATAGGGGATCGCCGCTAGGGTCTGCTAGGGGATACCAAGACCCACTCCGGTATACGTAGCTCACAGATAGGGGATCACTCCCAGGGTCCGCTGGGGGATACCACGACCCGATCTGGCATACGTAGTACTCACAGATAGGGGATCACACCCAGGATCCGCTGGGGGATACCACAACCCGATCTGCACTCGACAGAAGCTTCACACTCAGATAGAGGATCATCGTCCATATAAAGATGGTCACGACGATACCGGAACCCTATCTGGTATAAATCGCGATGTAGGGGATCGAACCGACGATACCGCAACCCTACCGAAACCACGCGCTGAGTAGGGGATCGCATAACCAACGATACCGCAACCCTACCGACACCAAGCGCTGAGTAGGGGATCATATAACCAAAGATACCGCAACCCTACTATAAACATCATACTGAGTAGGGGATCGTAAACCCGACGATGCCACAACCCTACTGAGCACGGCCCACCGCGTAGGGGATCATATTTCCGATGATGCCACAAACCCTACGGGGTTAACCTGCTAGATAGGGGATCGCCGCCCGTAAATAAGCGGTCACAGGGATACCAAGAACCCGATCTAGGGTAAAGATGCTAGAGGATCCACTCTGGGCCCACTGGAGGGATACCACAACTCTAACAGTTTAAAACATCCCATCGAGAGGATCACAAACCCATACGAAGGTTGTGATGCCACACGAACCCTCGTAGGAACGAACCAAGGGAGAACCCTCAACCACTACTGGTCCAAACGTCGCTAACCCGATCTAACCGCCACAACGCCACACTGCGCATCTCCTAGGCCAAAACCGAGGCCACCATCGCGTTCCACGCGAAAAAACACACAGCATAGGCTGTTTACTCGCCCGAAACGGAGCACCGGTGAAAAAGGCACTATTCACCATAGCTAGCTCGTGCGGGGCCCACACAACGATCCCGAAACCCATCGAGCGGATCACACCACGGCGATCCCCTCAGAAAATCAAGCGGAATCGACTACTCGCTCGTCCAAAACGGACACCCGGTGAAAAAGGTACTATTCACTGAAGGCCAACTCGGGTGGGGCCCACGCCTGGATTCCGAAACTCATCGAACGGATCACACCATTGCAATCTCCTTGGAAAAACACACAGGATCGACTATTCATCCGCCAAAATCGGACTCCTGGTGCAAAAGCTGCGTTTCTCCGCAAACGCCAAAACCCGGCCTCGTGGGGCCCGCACCCCGTTCACAGACCCAACACCCGAAAACCATCTCAAAAAGTCCGTCGTACCATCAGGGTCTCAACGCCACTGACGGCACGTCAAACGGACGCTCTGGGTAGAAGTTACAACGGCCCGAAGTCGTAAAATAATAAAATAATATTATTTTATACGACGTTTCTAACTCCCGGGCCACGATCCCGAAGCCTTAAACCCTCAAAGTGAGTTCAAAAGGTCCGTCTCGACGCAAGGAGCACGTCGCCGCAAACGGCTCGCAAATCGGAGTTACGGTTTGCGAGTTACGGGGGTTTAAAGAACCCCCGGAAAATCCTGGCCGGACCACCGCCAGCCTCGCCGGAAACCACCGCGCCGCCGCCGGATTCCGCCGCGCCGCCGTCACCGGAAACCGCCGCGCCGCTGCCGCGCCGCCGCCCTGCCTCGCCGGATTCCGCCATGGCCGCCGCCAGAATCCGGGATTTCCGCCGGAAAACTTCCGGGGACCCCTGGGAGCACCCCGGTGCTCCAAAATCAGATCCGAAACATGTTTCGGAAACATTGGGACCCAAACTATACAACCCTTATAACGATTTGAAGAAAAACAACAAATAAACGGGGTCTGAGATTTCAAAACTCAAACCGCCTACCTCGCGGGCGAAACGCCGACGTTCTGCCTCAGATCCGCGCTCCAGAGCTTCCGCTGCGCGATCCTGGAACGTCCGCCGTCAAATTCTGAGCTCGTGGGCGCTTCGTTTGCTCGATTCAGCGGAGTGGCGGCGAAGAACAGCGAAGAACGCCGAGATGAACGGTAAAGGGGGGGGGGGGGGTGGGGGGCGCTGATATTTATATCAGCCGCCCGCCGGCGCCAAACCCACCTCGGACCCGACGCCCGATGCGAACAAAAGTAAGGTCACCCCTAGGGTAAATGCACCGTTATGAACGCAACGGTGGTCTCAGATTTTTCATCTGAGACTCCGTTCAGAAGTTATTCGAGCCGACGCTCGCACACTAACTTTGCTACCTATTTACGGAAACGCCCCTGGTGGCGTTTCTCACCGCAGGCCCGCACCCGCAAAGTTTACACCTCGCCTAGGGTGAACGGAATGTTCCGGACGCAACCGTGCCCTCAGATTCCCGTTCTGAGCTACCGTTTAGGAGATATCACACCCCCTCCACGTGCATAGTATAAAAATACTTAATATTTTTATAAAATTAATTACGGGCACACCGGGCCTTGGAATCGCACGCCGTCTGCGCGCCTAGCTCTGGAATTATTCGTAGAAATATTCCAAAGTCTGACAGGGCCAAAAACCCGAGTCGCTACAATTGATTTATTTCAAATGTTTATTTAAATTCAATTGCTCAAATTTTCTTTCAATTAAATTGATAAAAACTCGATTCCAGTGAATCAAGATATTTGAAATGGTTTTGGCATGGAAATTTGGAAAACCCCAATTCCATTGATTTGGGTGTGTTTATGGAAATTTTCTGATTTAAATTGTGGATTTGATGGAAATTATTTCAATAAATTTTTTGAATTTATTTGAGGAAATAAATTGTGTGATGATGGAATTAGTTTTGATTGGATTTCAAACTGGTGAAAATGGATTAAAATGAATTGATAGAAAACCATTGGTTTTATCTTGTGAAAAAGGCATGTTTTGAATAAAACCTATTTTGGTTTTATTTGGAATGAAATTGGAACTTTTTAAATGGAATAATGGGATTGATCATATTTTAAGAATTCTTAAAATAGTCCACCCATCATGTAAGAGTGCATGCAAGCCTTAGGTAGTTAGTGAGTTATTTGGATACACTCTACGCTACGACAACGTTCTAAAACATACTTGCAGTGGGTCACATCCCCGATGGGTTGGTGACGAGTCTCCTTTGGCCAGTGTCATAGGGATGTGTGTATAAATTTTTTTCTGAGTTCACATAGGGAGTGTGGAATCCTATAACTGGTTAATACTATAGTACCTTTTGGAAGATGACCATGTTGCTCGCTTGTTTATTTATATTTGAGATATAAATTTATGCCAATACTTTTTAACTTCATTACATTCCTGCTAAATTTATATAAACTGTTTTATATAAATTTTCTACTTAAGCCATTGTTTTAGAAATATTCCATCATTGTAAAGCCTTTGCTTAAAGTAATTTTTTCCATCATTTGAAAATGTATAGCATGTTTTGTTAAAATATTCTTTTGAATTTCCAAACATGTTTATTTGAAAATTGAAAGCTTTTCCTTTGGATAATCTATATTTGGAATCCATTATGGAATATTTTGTGGTATCCTACTGGGATTAGGCTCACACCCTAAATTTTCCTTCGGGTGTTTGTAGACTTTCTTCTTCCAGGATCGAGCAACGGGAAGGGATATCTTTGAGGTGGATCCAATTGTTGATCTCTGGTCTTAGTGAGTTGTGTCCTTAGGGACCTTGGGGATGTTTTCCCATTTTTAGTACTTGGGTTGTAGTACTTTGGGCTTTTTATTCCTCTTTTTATTCTGGTACATTACACCCGGTGGAGTTTCTTTTGTTATGCATACTATCTTGTTTCTTTTCTTCTGCATTGTTGGTGGAAAAAATCATCCCCACTTGCATGTTATGTGATTCCAGGTGCTATTCTCTAACCCGTGGGGATCGGGAACACCCTTTGGTCTATGTTAGGGTCGGATCGGTTATCGGGTTACCAGGGTACCCGGGCTGGTTCGTGAAAAAGTGGTATCAAAGGGCAGGTTCAAAATCTTGCCTTGATGACAGTATGCATTTGAGTATTCTTGTTGGGACTTAGGAGGTAGTTGTGATTGAGTGCCTGACCAGCTCTCACCATAATGAACCTTAAGTCACCAGGGTTGGTTAGGGAAATACGACTTGTGGATTAGTTCTAGTATTTTCCCTGTTTCAATTTGGATATAGTGGAATCCAAATCTTGTTATCCCTTCTATTAAAAATAGTTTTCCTTGTTACTCTGTTTGAGTGTTAATCTAATGTCTTTTTATGTTGTGTAGAATCATGCCTCCTAGAAGACGTGGGAATCAGATCCAAAAAGAGGCTGCTACTGAATCTCAACAAGTGAGTCCTATTGTGGATCCGAGTCTGGTCGAGGTGATTTTTCGCACTATCTAAGCTCTAAGATAGGCACCACCTCCAGTTCCTGTTTAGAATCCAACTATAGATCCTCAGAGTGATATTATCTGAAGTCATTCTCAAGAGTTCATACACTAGAATCCACCAGTTTTCAAAGGCTCCACTGACCCTCAACATGCTGAGGAATGGTTGAGTAAGATTGAACATCTGTTTGGATTCTTGGAGACACCTGATGTGATCAAGGTGAAGTGTGCCACCTTCGTGCTGGAGGGACCAAGCTGGAGATGGTGGGACCCAATGGTGATAGCTGGGAAACATGAGGGTTTGGAGTGGAAAGACTTTAGGGTTCTTTTCACTAACGAGTTATATCCATAATCAATGGTGTTGGCCAAGGCTATGGAGTTTTTCAAGCTTGAATAGGCCAATAAAACTGTAACTGAGTACTCAAATCACTTTTCTGAGTTGGTACAGTTTTCTCATGAGATTATATCTAATGAGAAGATGAAAGCTCAAAAATTTGAGTTGGGACTTCGATCAGATATCCGTTCTCAGGTTTTCTTACTGAAGCTACCCACTTATGCTGATGTGCTGGATAGGGAGATGATGGTTGAGATGGACTTGGCATGAAAGTCAGGTTTGAAGGAAGTTCCTTTCCCTCCTAGTGACAGTGTTGGTTCCTTTAAAGGAAAACAGAAGCATGACGTTTCTCATGGTAGTTCTCGACAACGGAGTCATTCCAGACCTCCGGTAGCAACAGGAGGGGCTTCATTGACTTGCTATCAGTGTGGAAATCCAGGACATTCTAAGAGGGTTTTCACCGAGGCACCCAAGAAATGTAGCTCCTGCAGACGTTTAGGGAACTTACAGAGATTATTCCATCACTTCTCTACTCCACGTAGTGGAACAGGATCATCAAAACCTCAAGAAACTGCGGGGCAATCAAATGCTTCACGTACAAAAGGTTCCAGCCATAGGCATCCAAAATGAAGCTTCTTCATGCAGTGGAAGAGTCACCAGAGGTAGCTGATACATGTCTTGGAACTGTGAGAGGTACCATTACTATAGCTTCATCTTTAGTGACAGCTCTTTTTGATACTGGTGCATCTCACTCATTTATTTCAACCCATATTGTTAATCTGCTTAATCTACCTATGGAGCTTTTATCTTGTGCGATTGATATTACTACACCCCTTGGTACAATGAGAGAGAAGGGTATCCGTAGTCCTGCTTGTGTCTTCTATCTATCAGATTTTGATCATGATTTGAGTTTTTTGGTTCTCTACATGAAATCTTTTGACATCATATTTGGGATGGATTGGCTCATTTCCAATAAATCTCGGATTGATTGTTATCTTCGACGGGTCTACCTTACTACACCCAGTGGTGTGACTCTTGTTTTTAAAGGAGAATGGGACCCAAGGTCAAGTAGAGTTGGAACCTCTTATCCAGAGTTGGGGAAAGTTATATCAGTGTTTGCTTTTGATCTAGAGAGATATTCAATGTGTGGTGATCTTCCTCCAGTTGTCACTGAATTTCCCGACGTGTTTCCTTCTGACTTCTCTGGTTTGCCACCAGTAAGGGAGGTTTATTTCTCTATTGACTTAATGCCTGGTACTCAACCGGTTTCTATTCCCTCTTACTGAATGGCTCCATCAGAACTAAAAGAACTGAAGTCTCAGTTATATGATCTTCTTAAGAAAGGTTTTATACACCCGAGTGTGTCACCTTGGGCAGCACCAGTTATCTTCGCCAAGAAGGTTGATGGTTCTCTTCTATTATGTGTTGATTATCGAAAGCTTAATCGAGTTACGATAAAGAAAAAATATCCATTACCATGAATTGATGATTTGTTTGATCAATTGAAAGGGGCGAGGTGGTTTTCAAAAATTGATCTTCGATCTGGTTACCATCAGTTGAGGATAAAATAATTTGACATTCATAAGACTGCTTTTCAGAGTAGGTATGGCCATTATGAGTACCTTGTTATGCCCTTCAGCCTAAAAAATGCTCCTATATTTTTCATGGCTTTGATTAACAAGGTTTTCCGTGAGTATCTAGATACTTTAGTGGTAGTCTTTTTGGATGACATTCTTGTCTACTCCAAGTCTGAGGAGGATCATGTGTATCATCTGAGAACAGTTCTAAGTCTTCTAAGGAATCACCGAATTTATGCCAAGCTTTCAAAGTGAGATTTCTAGATTCAGGAAGTGAAATTCTTGGGACATGTCATGTTAGAACAAGGAATATCAGTTGATCTTGAGAAGGTGAAGGCTGTTATGACTAGGGAACAACCACGAAATGTTTTCGAGATTCATAGCTTCTTGGGCTTAGTAAGATTTTATTGCCGATTTGTTAAAGACTTATAAAATTTAGCTTATCCAATGACTTCTCTGACTTAAAAGGGAGTGAAGTTTTCCTGGAATGATAAATTTCAGAGTTCTTTTGTTGATCTAAAGCATCTTTTGACCACTGCGCCAGTGTTAACTCTTACTTAGGCTGGGATAGGTTATGTGGTCTTTTGTGATGCATCAGATTCAGGTTTGGGATGTGTCCTTATGCAAGGTAATCATGTTGTTGCATATGGATCTCATTAGCTTAAGCCTCATGAGAATAACTATCCTACCCATGACCTTGAACTTGCAGCTATAATGCATGCACTTAAGTGTTGGAGACATTACCTTTATAGAGAAAGGTTTACTGTGTATTCAGACCATAAGAGCTTGAGTTATATCTTCTCTCAAAAATATTTGAATCTCTACTAAAGGTGTTGGGTGGAGTACCTGAAATCTTTCAACTTTGACATTACCTATACCTCGGGGAAAGGAAATGTAGTTGCAGATGCGTTAAGCAGGAAACTTCCATCATAGGCTGTGAAAGAATCTTCAGAAGAGTGGAGTTTGATGGATCTTTTTTCTCAGTTGCATATTGGAGTTCAGTGGAAGGGGAATGAAGATTCTTTATACAGTGTTCAATTGAATTCTTCTCTCCTCAAGTTAATTCTTTAGGAATAAAAACTAGATGATGAATTCCATAGAATTAGGGACTCTCTTTATGGTGGGGAGACCGACACCCAGTGGTTGTTCTCTAAAGAGGGTGTTCTGTGTTATCAAAACCATTACATTGTGAAGTTATCAGCAAGGAAGGATGTGATGGGGGATTTACATAACTCTCAGTGGGTTGTACACCCAGGAACCACGAAGATGTTCTATGACATACGGCGGTAGTTCTGGTGGCCAGGTATAAGATGAGACATTGCTGATTTTGTATCTCATTTCTATACATGCCAGCAGGTGAAAGCCGAGCACCAGAAACCTCCGGGTTTGCTTCAACTACTTCCAATCCCAACATGTAAGTGGGATGAAATCTCTATGGAATTTGTGGTTGGGTTACCTCAAACCCAGAGGAAGAAGAATGCGATATGGTTTGTGATTGATAGGCTGAACAAGTCATCTCACATTATACCTATTCAAGATACAACCAAAGTTGAGGAGTTGGGAAATATCTATGTGAAAGAAATTGTTCGTTTTCATGGAGTTCCGTCTGCTATAGTCTCTGATATGGATCCTTGGTTTACTTCTCACTTTTGGAGAGGCCTTTAAGAGGCACTGTGTTCTCAGGTTCATTTGAGCACGACCTACCATCCACAGTCAGATGGACAGACAGAGAGAGCTATTTAGATCCTTAAGGATATTCTCCGCACACGTGTTCTTGACTTTGGTGGGTTTTGGGATGATCATCTGGGGCTATTTTAGTTTTCTTATAACAACAGTTATCAGTCTGCAATCAAAATGGCTCCTTTTGAGGCATTGTATGGCCATCCTTTTAAACTTGCTTTATGTTGGTCGGAGATTGGTGAAAGTTCCTTGGTAGGACCGAGTATGGTCCAAGAGATGACATCTAAGATCCAGTTGATTCATCAGAGAATGTTGACAGCACAGAGTTGGTATAAGTCTTATACTGATCGTCGTTGTAGACCTTTAGAGTTCTCAGTTGGTGACTAGGTATTCTTGAAAGTTTCACCCTGATTATGTCATTGACAGCTTGGGAGGCAAGGGAAGCTTGCTCCTCATTTTGTGGGACCTTTCGAGGTTGTTGGTCATGTAGGGAAAGTTTCTTACCGTCTAGCTCTACCACCACAGATAACGTCGATACATAACAAGTTCCATGTATCGCAGATGTAGAAGTATCTCTTTAATACATCTCATATTTTGAGCTGGAGTGATCTTGAGATTGAACCAGATTTATCTGTGACTGAACAACCAGTCAGGGTTGTTGATTCTGAGTCCAAGTTACTTCGTGGGAAAAAGATACCTCTAGTCCGTGTACTATGAAAGCATGGTTCTGATTCTCATGAGATGTAGGAAAGGGAGGCACTAATGAGAGAGTAGTGGCCTCATATTTTTGACGTGGAGGTTTCTTCATAGGCTTTCTGGGGACAGAAAGATCTTATGGTGGGAAGGTTGTAACATCAAGTTACGTTTTTAGGTACTTTTGATGTTTCTAAGTACCTCCGTTTTGGAGTAGTGACTTGGGAGAGTCGGTAGAACTTTAAATGATGTTTTGAGGTAAAGGGGAAGCCGCACGGGTGGCGCATGGGTTGTCTAAACCATGCTCCCAAACCATGCATAGTTGGTCTTGGAGGTAGTAGCTTCCACATGGGTGGTGCATGGTTTGTCTAACCATGCGGCCAAACCGTGCATGGAGTGTCTGCCGAGGCAGTGTCTAATGCACGGTTAGCGCACGATTTGTCTAACCGTGTGGGAAAACCATGCGACCACTTAAATGAGATCCTATAAAAGTGGATCTCACTCATTTTTGCCTCTAAGTGCCTCATTTTTCCTCCTAAGTGGCCCTAACTTGGGATTTGTCTTCTCCTAAGGTAAGAGAAGGTTCTCCCATCATTCCAGAGGCGATCCAAAGGCTTCTCTTGGTGAACCAAAGCTGGATTCTTGAGGTATGTGATCATTCTTCATCGTTCTTGATCGATTTCTTAGATCTAATTCTCCTCTTCTCTTGGTTTCTTAGATCTACGCCCGTTAGGGGTAGATATAATTGTGTGGATGAAAAATATGATGAGATTTGGTCTTGATCTTTCTAGGAGAAGAGATATAAGGCGGGTTCTTGAATAAGCAACCCAGTTTTCTTGAGCATTCTTGACCTTTGTGGTTTTCATGAAAACCTTTGATGTAGGTGGTTCCATCCCAACTTACAAAATTGATAATCATTTTAATTTATTGATTTATTTAAATTGTTGATTTAAATTCAATTTCTCAAATTTTCTTTCAATTAAATTGATAAAAACTCGATTCTAGTGAATCGAGATATTTGAAATGGTTTTAGCATGGAAATTTAGAAAACCCCAATTCCATTGAATTGGGTGTGTTTATGAAAATTTGCTGATTTAAATTTTTTAATTTAAATTGTGGATTTGATGGAAATGATTTCAATTAAATTTTTGAATTTAATTGTGGAAATAAATTGTGTTATGATGGAATTATTTTTGGTTGGATTTCAAACTGGTGAAAATGGATTAAAATGATTTGATAGAAACCCATTGGTTTTACTTGTGAAAAAGGCATGTTTTGAATAAAACTAGTTTTGGTTTTAAATGGAATGAAATTTGAAATTTTGAAATGGAAGAATGGGATTTATCGTATTTTAAGCATTCTTAAAATAGTTCACCCATCATGTAAGAGTGCATGCAAGCCTTAGGTAGTTAGCGAGTTATTTGGATACACTCTATGCTACGACAAATGTTCTAAAACATACTTGCAGTGGGTTACATCCCCGATGGGTTGGTGACGAGTCTCCTTTGTCTAGTGTCATAGGGATGTGTGTATAGACATTTTCCTGAGTTCACATAGAGAGTGCGGAATACTATAACTGGTTAATACTATCGAACCTTTTGGAAGATGACCATGTTGCTGGCTTGTTTATTTATATTTGAGATATAAATGTATGCCAATACTTTTGAACTGCTTTACATGCCTACTGAATTTATATAAACTGTTTTATATAAATGTTCTACTTAATCCATTGTTTTAGAAATATTCCATCATTGTAAAGCCATTGCTTAAAGTAATTTTTTCCATCATTTGAAAATGTATAACATGTTTTGTTAAAATATGATTTTGAATTGCCAAACCTATTTATTTGAAAATTGAAAGCTTTTCCTTTGGATAATATATATTTGGAATCTGTTACGGAATTTTTGGTGGTTTCCTACTGGGCTTAGGCTCACACCCTACTTTTTCCTTCGGGTGTTTGTAGACTTTCTTCTTCTAGGATCAAGCAAAGGGAAGGGATCTATTTGAGGTGGATCCAGTTATTGATCTCTGGTCTTTGTGAGTTGTGTCCTTAGGGACCTTGGTTCTATTTTCCCATTTTTAGTACTTGGGTTGTAGTACTTCAGGTTTTTTTATGCCTCTTTGTATTATGGTACATTACTCCCGGTGGAGTTTCTTTTGTTATGCATACTGTCTTGTTTCTTTTCTTCTGCATTTTTGGTGACAAAAATCATTCCCACTTGCATGTTATGTGATGCCAGGTGCTAGTCATCGACCCGTGGGGATCGGAAACGCACTTCGAGCTATGTTAGGGCCGGCTCGGTTATCGGGTTACCAGGGTACTCGGGCTGGTTCGTGACAAAGTGGTATCAAAGGGAAGGTTCAACATCTTTCCTTGATGACAGTATGCATTTGAGTATTCTTGTCGGGACTTAGGAGGTAGTTGTGATTGAGTGACTGGATATATCTCACCACAATGAACCTTAAGTCACCAGGGTTGGTTAGGGAAATATGACTCGTGGATTAGTTCTAGTATTTTTCTTGTTTCAATTTGGATAGAGTGGAATCCAAATCTTGTTATCCCTTCTATTAAGAATAGTTTTCCTTGTTACTCTATTTGAGTGTTAATCTAACGTCTTTTTATGTTGTGTAGCATTATGCCTCCGAGAAGACGTGGGAATCAGATCCAAAAAGAGGTTACTACTTAATCTCAACAAGCTAGTCCTATTATGGATCTGAGTCTGGTCGAGGTGATTATTCACACTATCCAAGCTCTAGGTCAGGAACCACCTCTAGTTCCTGTTCAAAATCTAGCTATATATGCTCATAGTGATATTCTATGAAGTCGTTCTCAAGAGTTCCTATGCCAGAAGCCACCAGTTTTCAAAGGCTCCACTGACCCTCAACATGCTGAGGAATGGTTGAGTAAGATTGAACGTTTGTTTGGGTTCTTGGAGACACCTGATGTGATCAAGGTGAAGTGTGCCACCTTCGTGCTGGAGGGACCATATAACAACCCATACTTTACATACATTGTTATTAATTCATAATTGAAGCACACTTATTACAACATATAACAAAACCAGGAAAGGACCGTATAGGTATAGTGTCTTTAGAAACTGGGAAACATAAACAATTGGTTCATAAAGCGTCTACACTGTCTCCCATTTATTTCATCATATCTATAGTCCCTTTTGGCATATCTTACTTAATAACCTTCTTCCTGACCTGGGGAAAGAAAACATACAAAAGGGTGAGCTCAAATGCTCAGTAAGGGTAAACAAAATAAATATCAATCACATCATATACATAAGAACATAACTTTTGGAAATCTTAACCTGCAAAAGAAATCATAATATCATAACATGGGATAAATCATAGTAGTGAAATGTAATCATAACTTAAAACAAGAAACTTTGTGTTATACACACATAATCATAGAGAATCATTTCTTATTAGTCAAGGCTCATTTACAAGACTATCTTAGTGGAAAAAGTCCATTTCTGAACCGAGTTCACTCCTCATTTCAGTCCTGTTTCACTGAACCGGTTTAACCTAGCATTCCAACCATGTCTATCTCATGAGATATAAAATCTTTACCCAATGAATTGGAGGGAGATATAGGTCCCACCCATCTCATAATGATACCATTCTTATGTGTGCCACAAAAACATAAATCATACATCATTGCATAACTCATGTAATAAAAATGGGATTCTTAAACAACATGACATCATAAAAAAATTAATATAAGATAAAAGAATTAATCAAATAAATTTAATAATAGGGATATAAACATAACCCTATATTATCTTATATGGAAAATAATTTTGATAAAACACTTGAACTCCATTCTTGAGGAAAATATCCTTTCTACTTCAAAAACACTTTTCCTTTCTTAATATGTCATACAATTCTAAACTAAAAGAAGTTGATTAAAAATAAACTTGAAAACTTGTAAAGTAAGCTTCTTGGAAATAATGTTTTAAAAAAAAATCCATTCATGCCGTATAAGTAAAAAAAAAACATTCTTCTCGTACTTTTGTCGAAAAAGTCAAAAAGTACCTCGTACGAAAAAACGACAAAAGATTCCTTTCATATCTTTTACTAAAAACTCAACGAAGGGTAAAATTGGATTTAAACAATTGTAGGTGGATGGAAATAATATTACATATTGAGGAAACATGGATGTGGATGATAAAATACACCCCAGTAAATTCCAAAGTATAAAAAATCTCAGATAAAAATGAGATTGTGATATTTCCCTAACCTTAGGTCCGATATGCTTTGTACGTGTCCAAAACTCCTGTATAATGATTTAAATAATGTTATTGACTTATTCCAGAATCATACTCATTGTTATGATATCACATATGGTCATATTCTTAGCTTCTTATTAGTAATATTTCATTACAACTTGTTATTCAGGTGTTTATTACTTTTTGTTCTTATGCGTGTTTTGTCGAATAAATTCTTATTCTTTTCTTTAGGTTATAGATACCTCATTTCCAGAATGTTATTAGTGTAATATATATCATATTAATTCATAAAATTCATTAATATAATCATTATTCAATGAAGATCATGTAGAACGAGTCGCATCACATCGTGGAGACGGTATTCCGTACGTACGCACGAGCGATGATATCGTTTCCATGATCATGGAATTGTATTGGAGTGTATTTATACTATTTAAGAATCAATATCACTTTACAATAATCATATATAGTCATTATTTACACCATTATACCCATCCAAGTAAGGTGGTGGTGGAAAATAGATTACACCACGGCGTGGAGACGGTATTCCGTACGTACGCACGCGCGGTGATTTTATTTTCCGTAGGATAAATAGATGGTGAAATAGGGTTGTTTCATACTTATAAAAACATATCAGTATATGAGTGATACTGATGTTATTACTTCATAATGAAACAACTAAAGAAGAAGAAGTGGAATAAGAAATAAAGATGAAAGAATCGGTAACAGACATTACCTCTTCTTTGAAGTGCTTCTTTGAGACCTCATTTTAGGGAACTAAAATTGGTCTTTGAAGAATACCAGGACCTCTAGGATGTCTCTAGGTAAGTGGAGAGGAGAAAGTGGTAGGGTTTGGATGAGCTTGAAGGCTCAAAGTGGTGTGAGGAAGAGGGGGAGGAGGTGCCCTTTTATAAGGGAGGAGAGGGGCTCCTTTGGAAAAACTAAAAATATTATTTTATTATAAAGTCAATTTCGGTTTTAAATAGCTCCAAATTGATTTATTTAAAAGCTAAGATGGGGATGGGTCGAAATACTCTCATATAATAGAATTCATACAAGTTTAGGTTCCTATTTTAACCTTATCATTTAGATTTAACATTAAGTAAAATAATTTTACTTTTACCGTGTCTTCTTGTGTTCTTATACTATAAGGATAATAAAATTACTATAAGAATCAAAATGAACCCCAAGTTGTTTATTATTAATATATATAAACTTATCTAAGTCATTTTTCAGAACCTTAGATTTTTAGGAATAAAATAACAATTAATAATATAATATTTGTTTTAAAAACTATTTTATGTCAATTTTGACACTATGTAGTAATTGATTTTTGTGATAATCATAACAGAATGATTAGTTCTAAAAAAGTTAATTAAATCAATACTAAAATGTCATATTAACCTAGAAAATTAGTGTAATTAATAAAAAGTCTCAAATTACATTTATTTTTGTATTTATAACATCAATTATGTCAATATTTCATTAATAAGATAATTACTGCATCATCTTTGTGTCATAAATAAATTACATTATTTAATGTCTAAAAATTACAAATAAAATACCATTATGTAGGAAAGCTTTTTATCTTTCTAATGAATATTTATAGTCGAATTTATCTTATGTATAACCTTATATTAAAAATTATTTACTTATTAAACTTTGATTTTAACTATTTTAACCATTCTTTAAATAAATTAATAATAAATGTCCTAATCTAATCCAAGTGGGCCTAAATGGTCAGATTTTATTAATAAGTTTGTTTTTGGTCGAATTAAACTTATCCAATAGAATTAGGACATGTGTTAGGGTAATAATAATATCATTTTTACCCTTAATTACCCTATTTACTTTTAACCGTGGTAAATAAAAGTAAAAAGTTACTATTCACCAAAAATTATTTTCATCTCATTGAACCACATTTTACTTACTGACATCAACCATGTCTCTCGGATTTTTGAAATTCCACTCACAGAAGCGGTAAAATTAAGTTTTATGAAAAATTCAGTTTTTTTAACTACCACTTAGTGGTTTCACTATTCATTAAAAATTGAAAGTTTTCAGAAAAATACCAAAATTTTACCCTAGGCTAATTTCGATATTCCAAATCCAAAAATGAAGTCCATTTTGAAAAATAAAATTTATAAAATTTCAAAAAGTGGTTATTACTATTCATAACGGCTAGTTTTAATAATATTTCAATAGCATATCATTGTTTAGTGAAACTCGGTATTGCGTACGACGCAAGCTATCGAGGAAGGTCGCGATTGCGTATAAAGCAAGACAAGCTAGTGTTGTGTGTAGTGAAAGATTCCTTTTATGATTTATAAAAACAAAAATATTTCTCATAAAAGTCTCGGGTGTTACATTCTACCCCCCTTAAAATGAATTTCGCCCTCGAAATTCGTCACTTTGTAACAAATAGATGAGGATAACTCTCCCTCATCATATCCTAAAGCTCCCATGTAGATTCTTCTAATTGGTGGTTCTTCCATAAAACTTTCACCAATCGAGTGGTCTTGTTTCGTAGGACTTTTTCTCTACGATCCAGAATCTCTATCGGCTGTTCTTCATAAGAAAGATCTTGCTCCAGCGGTACAACTTCTGAGTTGAGTACATGTGAAGGATCAGGTATGTACTTTCTCAGGAGTGATACATGGAACACATCGTGAACTTGAGAGAGATTCGGTGGAAGCGCCAATCGGTAAGCTACCTTCCCAACACAATCCAGTATTTCGAAAGGACCGATATATCTAGGGCTCAACTTCCCCTTCTTTCCAAATCTCATGACCCTCTTCCAGGGAGATATTCGTAAGAACACTTTATCACCCACTTCAAACTCTAGGTCTTTTCTTTGGTTGTCGGCATAACTTTTCTATCGACTCTGAGCTGCTCTTATGTGTTGTTGAATAGATCTGACCTTCTCTGCCATTTCATCAATGAGATCGGGTCCTAATAGCTTTCTTTCCCCAACTTCATCCCAGAAAGTTGGAGTCCTGCATTTCTTTCCATAAAGAGCTTCATAAGGAGCCATATGAATACTAGAGTGAAAGCTATTATTATAAGAAAATTCCACCAAAGGTAGGTGTTGATCCCAACCACCTTTGAAATCCATAGAGCAAGCTCTCAACATATCTTCAAGAGTTTGAATCATCCTCTCAGACTGACCGTCTGTATGAGGATGATAAGCAGTGCTGAAACTCAACTCTGTATCCAGATTATGCTGAAGACTTCACCAGAACTTTGAGGTAAATCTCGGATCTTGATCAGATATAATAGAAAGTGGTACTCCATGCAATCTTACCACTTCCTTTACATATATCCTGGCAAGATGATCTAGAGAGAAATCCTCTCTAATAGCGATGAAGTGTGCAGACTTTGTAAGACGATCAACTATAACCCAAATAGCATTATTGCCTTTGGATGTTTTAGGAAGTCCGGTGACAAAGTCCATAGTGATGTTTTCCCATTTCCATTCGGGTATGGGTAATGGTTGTAACATCCCCTTAGACTTCTGTCTCTCAGCTTTAACTTGCTGACAAACCAAGCATCGAGAGACATATTCAACAACATCTCTTTTCATTCCATCCCACCAGAAGTACTCTTTCACGTCCCTATACATCTTCATGCTTCCAGGATGAATGGAAAATGAAGAACTATGAGCCTCATCCAGTAGCTCCTTCTTTAATTCGGGGATGGGAGGAACACAAAACCGATTCCTGAACTTTATTATCCCATCACAATCAAGGTTGAATTCAGGAACATTTCTCACCTTCTTTTGTAACTCGACATCTTCTTTCTGTGCCTCTTTAATCTTCAAATGTATAGATGGTTGAACATTCATTTAAGAAAGATATGATTTTCCCCTTTAATTATAATTCCAAGATCCATCTTTTGTAAATCCATAAATATTGGATCTTTTGTGATCCTCATCATGGATAAACTGGCATGGTCTTGTCGACTTAATGCATCTGCCACCTTGTTTGCTTTCCCAGGGTGGTAATGGATAGAGCAGTCGTAATCCTTAATCAGCTCCAACCATCTTCTTTGGCGCATATTCAGCTCATTTTATGTGAAAATATACTTTAAACTTTTATGATCAGTATAAATGTCACACCTTTCTCCATAAAGATAATGCCTCCAAATCTTTAATGCAAATATTACTGCAGCTAACTCCAAATCATGATTTGGGTAATTTTTCTCATGGAATTTCAACTGTCGTAGGCATAAGCTATCACCATATCATTTTTCATAAGAACACACCCCAATCCCTTCTTGGATGCATCACTGTAGATCACAAACCTTTATCCACTACAAGGAAGTGTGAGTACAGGTGCACTGGATAACCTTCTTTTCAACTCCTTGAAATTATCTTCACATTCCTCCGTCCAAACAAAATTAACTCCTTTCCGAGTCAACTTGGTGAGTAGATTAGATAATCGTGAAAAATCTTTCACAAAACGTCGATAATATCCAGCCAAACCAAGAAAACATCTGATCTCAGTCACTGTTGTTGGTCTCGACCATCTTTCGATAACCTCTGTTTTTGCTGGATCCACAGATATCCCCTCTTCTGAGGTTATGTGACCCAAAAATGCAACTTTTTAAAGCCAAAATTCACACGTGGTAAATTTGGCATAAATCTTATCTTTTCTCAGGGTATTCAATATAATTCTCAAGGGATATTCATGTTCTTCCTTTCTCTTTGAATAGACAAGAATATCTTCTATAAAGACTACCACAAACTGATCAAGATAGTCTCTAAAGACTCTATTCATCAGATCCATGAAGATAGCAGGGGCATTAGTAAGACCAAATGGCATCACTATAAATTCATAGTGTCCATACCTTGTACGGAAAGCTGTCTTTGGTATATCCTCCCTTTTGACCCTTAATTGATGATACCCTGAACGAAGATCAATCTTGGAAAAGTATTGAGCTCCGCATAGTTGGTCAAATAGGTCATTAATGCGCGGGAGAGGATATTTTTTCTTGATAGTGATCTTGTTAAGTTCTCGATAATCAATGCAGAGTCTCATTGATCCATCTTTCTTCTTAACAAACAGAACAGGTACTCCCCAAGGTGACGCACTAGGGCGTATGAACCCCTTATCAATATTCTCTTGGAGTTGCTTCTTCAATTCCTACAACTCAATTGGGGCCATTCTATAAGGTGTCTTTGAAATAGGCAAATCACCCGGTACGAGTTCTATTGAAAACTCAACTTCACGATTTGGTGGAAGACTCGGTAATTCCTCCGGAAAGACATCATCAAATTCCCGTACAATGGGCATATTCTTAATCGTGAGTTTCTCACCAACCATTTGAGATAAATAACCTTTATTTAGTGGAATCAAGACCCATAAGATGGAAGAAATTTCCACTGGAAGGTTATGTTCATCCTTGCATTGATAGATGATCATAGATTGATCTGGAATATGAAATGTGACTTCCCTTATTTGGCAATTGATATGAGCTCCATATAAAGAAATCCAATCCATGCCAAGAATCACATCAAATTCCACTATAGGAAGGATCACAAGATTTTCAGGAAGCACTTTCCCACAAACTTCGATCGGAGAAGAATTATAAACTTTTGATGCGACTGTTGTGCCATTAGGGGTTGTCACAGCTAAATCAACATCTAATTGTTGAGGTAATACGGTGATATCCTTAGAAAATTCTTCAAAAATAAAAGAGTGGGTGGATCTAGAATCAAATAAAACATTTGCTACTTAGAGTGGATGGTAAGTGTACCTTTCACCACATCTTTATCGTACTCCACATCACTGATAGAAATTGCATGTGACTTTCCTTTGTATTTAGCCTTAAGAGTTTGTTGACGTCGACCATCATCATCAACCCTTGGATTTGGGCATTGATTGGCATAATTCCCCATCTCCTTGAACTTGAAAAATTGAAGTGTAGTAGGTTCATTCTGTGTATCCCTTCCTTTGTTTGCATCATTAGACATCTTCTTCCCATCATTGCAGCATTAAAATGCTCGATGACCTTCCTTTACACTTTTGAAACATTTACTTGTCCCTTTAAGACAACTCCCTCCATGTTTCTTTCCACACTTTGAGAATAAGGGAAATCTCATCTTCTTTTAAGTGTGCTCTTTAGATTTTCCTTTGAATTCCATTTTCCTCTTCTTATCAAACCCATATGACTGATGGGTTACTCCAATATCCATCTCGACTTTGAGAGCACATCGAACGATTTCCTCGTAGCTATTGAAGTCCCTTATGGCTAACGCCCTTCGAAGACTTAGTTTTAAGCCACTAAAGAATCGATCGATCTTACTCTCAGGTTGGATAATAATACAAGAAGCGTACCTTGAAAGTCTTGTAAATTTTTCTTCATAGGTACCAACAGATTCATCATCCTTTTGCTTCAGTTCAAGAAACTCTTTCTCCATATTTGTTCGGAGAATACGAGGGAAGTACTTATTGAAAAATAAGTTCTTGAACTCGTCCCATTCCATGGACTCAATTTCATCCCTTTGCCTTGTATTCTTAATAATATTCCACCATTGATCAGCATCACCTTCCAAACGATACACTGCTAAGATGACTTTATCATGTTCATAACATTGAAGAACTGAAAATATCTTTTTAGTAGTACTAATCCATTGTTCAGAAACTAATGGATCATTAGACCCGCTGAATGAAGGTGGACGCTGTCTCATGAAGGATTCAACAGAATGTTTCTCCTTCCTTTGCTTGTTTGGAAGTCCTGCATGATTTATAGCTTGAGAAAGTTGTGCGAGCATGGCTATAAGATTTTACATTCCAGCTCCCATAACGTTTGGTTGCTCAGGGGGACAATCATTGCATTGCCCGTCGCATTCCGCATTAACACGGTTCCTTCGGGTTCCAGCCATTGGCTAAAACCAAGAAGAATAGTGTGAGAAACACTAATTATAATAGGAAAACCACATAATCAAGAATAAAATTTCACACTTAAGGTATTATCCTAGGTTATTCATGGCCATTTCTAAAACACTAAGATTGTGTTCTATGCTTAGACTTATCCTTAGGATTCTTACTAAGGATTTCACATCCTAGTTTCCAAAGGTTGACTATACCTTTCCTCTGATACCAACTATAACGACCCATACTTTACATACATTGTTATTACTTCAGAATTTAAGCACACTTATTACAACATATAACAAAACCAGGAAAGGACCGTATAGGTATAGTGTCTTTAGAAATAGGGAAACATAAACAACTGGTTCATAAAGCGTCTACACTGTCTCCCATTTATTTCATCATATCTATAGTCCCTTTTGGCATATCTTACTTAATAACCTTCTTCCTGACCTGGGGAAAGAAAACATACAAAAAGGTGAGCTCAAATGCTCAGTAAGGGTAAAAAAAAGAAATATCAATCACATCATATACATAAGAACATAACTTTTGGAAATCTTAACCTGCAAAAGAAATCATAATCTCATAACATGGGATAAATCATAGTAGTGAAATGTAATCATAACTTAAAACATGAAACCTTGTGGCATACACACATAATCATATAGAATCATTTCTTATAAGTCAAGGCTCATTTCCAAGACTATCTTAGTGGACAAAGTCCATTTCTGAACCGAGTTCACTCCTCATTTCAGTCCTGTTTCACTGAACCGGTTTAACCTGCCGTTCCAGCCATGTCTATCTCATGAGATATAAAATCTTTACCCAATGCATTGGAGGGAGATATAGATCCCACTCATCTCATAATGATACCATTCTTATGTGTGCCACAAAAACATAAATCATACATCATTGCATAACTCATGTAATAAAAATGGGATTCTTAAACAACATGACATCATAAAACAATTCATATAAGATAAAAGAATTCATCAAATAAATGTAATAATAGGGATAGAAACAGAACCCTATATTATCTTATATGGAAAATAATTTTGATAAAACAATTGAACTCTATTCTTGAGGAAAATATCCTTTCTACTTCAAAAACACTTTTCCTTTCTTAATATGTCATAAAATTTTAAACTAAAAGAAGTTGATTAAAAATAAACTTGAAAACTTTTAAAGGAATCTTCTTGGAAATAATGTTTTTTAAAAAAATCCATTCATGCCGTATAAGTTAAAAAAAACATTCTTCTTGTACTTTTGTCGGAAAAGTCAAAAAGTACCTCGTACGAAAAAACGACAAAAGATTCCTTTCATATCTTTTACTAAAAACTCACCGAAGGGTAAAATTGGATTTAAACAATTGTAGGTGGATGTAAATAATATTACATATTTAGGAAACATGGATGTGGATGATAAAATACACCCCAGTAAATTCCAAATTATAAACAATCTCAGATAAAAATGAGATTATGATATTTCCCTTACCTTAGGTCCGATATGCTTTGTACATGTCCAAACCTCCTATATAATGATTTAAATAATGTTATTGACTTATTCCAGAATCATACTCATTATTATGATATCATATATGGTCATATTCTTAGCTTCTTATTAGTAATATTTCATTACAACTTGTTATTCAGGTGTTTATTACTTTTTTTTCTTGTGTTTTGTCGAATAAATTCTTATTATTCTATTTAGGTTATAGATACCTCATTTACAGAATGTTATTAGTGTAATATATATCATATTAATTCATTCAATTCATTTATATAATCATTATGCAATGAAGATCATGTAGAACGAGTCACATCACATCGTGGAGACGGTATTCCGTACGTACGCACGAGCCATGATATCGTTCCCATGATCATGGAATTGTATTGTAGTGTATTTATACTATTTCAGAATCAATATCACTTTACAATAATCATATATAGTCATTATTTACACCATTATACCCATCCAAGTAAGGTGGTGGTGGAAAATAGATTACACCACGGCGTGGAGACGGTATTCCGTACGTACCCACGCGCGGTGATTTCATTTTCCGTAGGATGAATAGATGGTGAAATAGGGTTAACATATTAGTATATGAGTGATACTGATTTTATTACTTCATAATTAAACAACTAAATAAGAAGAAGTGGAAGAAGAAATAAAGATGAAAGAATCGGTAATGGACATTACCTCTTCTTTGAAGTGCTTCTTTGAGACCTCCTTTTAGGGCACTAAAATTGGTCTTTGAAGAAGAACGGGACCTCTAGGATGTCTCTAGGGAAGTGGAGAGGAGAAAGTGGCAGGGGTTGGATGATCTTGAAGGCTCAAAGTGGTGTGAGGAAGAGGGGGAGGAGGTGCCTTTTTATAAGGGAGGAGAGGGGCTCCTTTGGAAAAACTAAAAATATTATTTTATTATAAAGTCAAGTTAGGTTTTAAATAGATCCAAATTGATTTATTTCAAAGCTAAGGCGGGGATGGGTCGAAATCCTCTCATCCAATAGAATTTAGACAAGTTTAGGTTCCTATTTTAACCTTATCATTTAGATTTAACATTAAGTAAAATAATTTTACTTTTACCGTGTCTTCTTGTGTTCATATACTATAAGGTTAAAAAAATTACTATAAGCAGCCAAACGAACCCCAAGTTGTTTATTATTAATATATATAACCTTATCTAAGTCATTTGGCTGAACCTTAGATTTTTAGGAATAAAATAACAATTACTAATATAATATTTTTTTTAAAAACTATTTTATGTCAATTTTGACACTATTTAGTAATTGATTTTTGTGAAAATCATAACAGAATGATTAGTTTGAACAAAGTTAATTAAATCAATAATAACATGTCATATTAACCTATAAAATTAGTGTAATTCATAAAAAGTCTCAAATTACATTTATTTTGGTATTTATAACATCAATTATGTCAATATTTCATTAATAAGATAATTACTCCATCATCTTTGTGTTATAAATAAATTAAATTATTTAATGTCTAAAAATTACAAATAAAATACCATTATGTAGGAAATCTTTTTAGATTTCTAATTAATATTTATAGTCGAATTTATCTTATGTATAACCTTATATTAAAAATTATTTACTTATTAAACTTTGATTTTAACTATTTTAACCCTTCTTTAAATAAATTAATAATAAATGTCCTAATCTAATCCAAGTGGGCCTAAATGGTCATATTTTATTCCTAAGTTTGTTTTTGGTCGAATTACACTTATCCAATAGAATTAGGACATGTGTTAGGGTAATAATAATATCATTTTTACCCTTAATTACCCTATTTACTTTTAACCGTGGTAAATAAAAGTAAAAAGTTACTATTCACCAAAAATTATTTTCATCTCATTGAACCACATTTTACATACTGACATCAATCGTGTCTCTTGGATTTTTGAAATTCCACTCACAGAAGCGGTAAAATTAAGTTTTATGAAAAATTCAGTTTTTTTAACTACCACTTAGTGGTTTCACTATTCATCAAAAATTGAAAGTTTTCAGAAAAATACCAAAATTTCACCCTAGGATAATTTCGATATTACGAATCCAAAAATGAAGTCCATTTTGAAAAATAAAATTTATAAAATTTTAAAAAGTGGTTATTACTATTCATAACGGCTAGTTTTAATAATATTTTAATAGCATATCATTGTTTAGTGAAACTCGGTATTGCGTACGACGCAAGCTATCGAGGAAGGCCGCGATTGCGTGTAAAGTAAGACAAGCTAGTGTTGTGTGTAGTGAAAGATTCCTTTTATGATTTATAAAAACAAAAATATTTCTCATAAAAGTCTCGGGTGTTACAGACCAAGTAGGAGATGGTGGGACACGATGGTGACGCCTGGGAAACATGAGGGTTTGGAGTGGAAAGACTTTAGAGTTCTTTTCATTGACCATTTCTATCCAGAATCAATGGTGTTGCCCAAGGATGTGGAGTTTTTCAAGCTTGAGCAGGCCAACAAAACCGTGACTGAGTACTCAAATCGCTTTTCAGAGTTGGTACAGTTTATTCCTGAGATTGTATCTAATGAGAAGATGAAGACTCGACGATTCGAGTTGGGACTTCGATCAGATATCCATTCTCAGCTTTTCTTACTGAATCTACCCACTTATGCTGATGTGCTGGATAGGGCGATGATGGTTGAGATGGACTTGACAGGAAAGTCAGGGTTGAAGGAAGTTCCTTTCCCTCCTAGTGGTAGTGTCGGTTCCTTTAAAGGAAAATGGAAGCGTGACATTTCTCATGGTAGTTCTCGACAACAGAGTCATTCCAAACATCCGGTAGCAACAGGAGGGGATTCATTGACTTGCTATCAGTTTGGAAAGCCAGGACATTCTAAGAGGGTTCGCACTGAGGCACCCAAGAACTATAGCTTTTGCGGACATTTAGGGCACTTACAGAGATTCTGCCATCACTTCTCTACTCCACGTAGTGGAACATGATCATAAACACCTCTAGAAACTATGGGGCAATCAAATGCTTCGCGTACAAAAGGGTTCCAGCCACAGGCATCCGGAACGAAGCTTCTTCATGTAGTGGAAGAGTTTCCAGAGGTAGCTGGTACATGTCCTACAACTGTGAGAGGTACCATTACTATAGCTTCATCTTTAGTGACAACTCTTTTTTATACGGGTGCATCTCACTCATTTATTTCAACCCATATTGTTAATCTGTTTAATCTACCAATGGAGATTTTATCTAGTGCGATGGATATTACTACACCCCTTGGTACAGTGAGAGAGAAGGGTCTTCGTAGTCCTGCTTTTGTATTCTCTCTACTAGATGTTGATCATGCTTGGAGTTTTTTGGTTCTCGACATGAAATATTTTAACGTTATATTTGGGATGGATTGTCTCATTGCCAATAAATCCCGGATCAATTGTTATCTTCAACGGGTCTACCTTACTACACCCAGTGGTGTGCCTCTTGTTTTTCAAGGAGAATGGGACCCAAGGTCAAGTATAATTGAACCCTCTTATATAGAGTTGGGGAAAGTTATATCGGTGTTTGCTTTTGATCTAGAGAGAGATTAAATGTGTGGTGATCTTCCTCCAGTCGTCGCTGAATTTCCCAACGTGTTTCCTTTTGACTTCTCTGATTTTCCACCAGTAAGGGAGGTTGATTTCTCTATTGACTTAATGCCTAGTACTCAACCGGTTTCTATTCCCTCTTACCGAATGGCTCTAGCAGAACTAAAAGAACTGAAGTCTCAATTTGACGATCTTCTTGAAAAAGGTTTTATAAACCTGAGTGTGTCACCTTGGGTAGCACTAGTTCTCTTCACCAAGAAGGTTGATGGTTCTCTTCACTTATGTGTTGATTATCAAAAGCTCAATCGAGTTACGATAAAGAACAAATATCTGTTACCACGAATTGATGATTTGTTTGATCAATTGAAAGGGGTGATGTGGTTTTCAAAAGTTGATCTTCGATCTAGTTACCATCAGTTGAGGATAAAAGAATCTGACATTCATAAGACTGCTTTTCGGAGTAGGTATGGCCATTATGAGTACCTTGTTATGCCCTTCAGCCTAACAAATGCTCCTACAGTTTTCATGGCTTTGATGAACAAGGTTTTCCGTGAGTATCTAGATTCTTTTGTGGTAGTCTTTTTGGATGAAATTCTTTTCTACTCCAAGTCTGAGGAGGATCATGTGTATCATCTAAGAAAAGTTCTAAGTCTTCTAAGGAATCACTGACTTTATTCCAAGCTTTCAAAGTGATATTTCTGGATTCAGGAAGTGAAATTATTGGGACATGTTGTGTCAGAACAAGGAATATCAGTTGATCCTGATAAGGTGAAGGATATTATGACTTGGGAACAACCACGAAATGTTTTCGAGATTCGGAGCTTCTTGGGCTTAACAGGATTTTATCGCCGATTTGTTAAAAACTTATCAAAGTTAGCTTCTCCAATGATTGCTCTGACTTGAAAGGGAGTGAAGTTTTCCTGGTATTATAAATGTCTGAGTTCTTTTGTTGATCTAAAGCATCTTTTGACTACTGCACCAGTGTTAACTCTTCCTAAGGCCAGTATAGGTTACGTGGTCTTCTGTGATGCATCGGGTTCAGGTTTAGGATGTGTCCTTATGAAAGGTAATCATGTTGTTGAATGTGGATCTCGTCAGATTAAGACTCATGAGAAGAACTATCCTACCCATGACCTTGAACTTGCGGCTATAATGCACGTACTTAAGTGTTTGAGACATTACCTTTATAGATAAAGGTTTACTGTGTATTCAGACCACAAGAGCTTGAGTTATATCTTCTCTCGAAAATATTTGAATCTCTGCCAAAGGCATTGGGTGGAGTACCTGCAATATTTCGACTTTGACATTGCCTAAACCTCAGGGAAAGGGAATGTAGTTTTAGATGCGTTAAGAAGGAAACTTCCATCACAGGCTGTGAAAGAATCTTCAGAAGAGTGGAGTTTGATGGCTCTTTTTTCTCAGTTGCATATTGGAGTTCAGTGGAAGGGGAATGAAGTTTATTTAGCCAGTGTTCAGTTGACTTCTTCTCTCCTCGAGTTAATTCTTCAGGAACAACAACTGGATGATGAATTCCATAGAATTAGGGACTCTCTTTATGGTTGGGAGACTGACACCCAGTGGTCGTTCTCCAAAGAGGGTGTTCTGTGTTATCGAAACCGTTACGTTGTGCTATTATCGGCAAGGAAGGATGTGATGGGGGATTGCCATAACTCTCAGTGGACTGTTCACCCAGGAACCATGAAGATGTTCTATGACATTCATCGGCAGTTCTGGTGGCCATGTATGCGACGATACATTGCTGAGTTTGTATCTCGTTGTTATACATTCCAGTAGGTGAAAGCCGAGCACCAGAAACCTTTGGGTTTGCTTCAACCACTTCCAGTCCCTACATGTAAGTGGGATGAAATCTCTATGGAATTTGTGGTTGGGTTGCCTCAAACCCAGAGGAAGAAGAACACGATATGGGTTGTGATTGATAGGCTGACCAAGTTGGCTCACTTTATACCTATTCTAGATACAACCAAAGTTGAGGAGTTGGAAAATATCTATGTGAAAGAAATTATTCTTTTGCACGGAGTTTTGTCTGCTATAGTCTCTAATAGGGATCCTCAGTTTACTTCTCGCTTTTGGAGAGGCCTTCTGGTGGCAGTGGGATCTCAGGTCTATTTGAGCACGGCCTACCATCCACAGTCAGATGGCCAGACAGAGAGAGCTATTCAGATCCTTGAGGATATGCTCCGCGCATGTGTTCTCGACTTTGGTGGGTTTTGGGATGATCATCTGGGGATAATTGAGTTTTCTTAAAACAACAATTATCAGTCTATGATCAAAATGGCTCCTTTTGAGGCATTGTATGGCCGTCCTTATAAATCTCTTTTATGTTGGTCGGAGATTGGTGAAAGTTACTTGGTAGGACTGAGTTTGGTCCAAGAGATGATAGCTAAGATCCAGTTGATTCGTCAGAGAATGTTGATAGCACAGAGTCAGTACAAGTCTTATACTGATCGTCATCGTAGACCTTTAGAGTTCTCAGTTGGTGACCAGGTGTTCTTGAAAGTTTCACCCCAATTAGGCCATCGATGGCTTGAGAGGCAAGGGAAGATTGCTCCTCGTTTTGTGGGACCTTTCGATGTTTTTAGTCATGTAGGGAAAGTTGCTTACCATCTAGCTCTACCACCACAGCTAACGTCGATACATAACATGTTTCATGTATTGCAACTGCAAAAGTATCTCTCTGATCCATCTCATGTTTTGAGCTGGAGTGATCTTGAGATTGAACCAGATTTATCTGTGACTGAACGACCAGTCAGGGTTGTTGATTTTGAGACCAAGGTACTTCGTGGGAAAATGATACCTCTGGTCTGTATACTATGGAAGCATGGTTCTGATTCTCATGAGATGTGGGAAAGGGAGGCACTAATGAGAGAGCAGTGACCTCATCTTTTTTACGTGGAGGTTTCTTCATAGGCTTTCTGGGGACAGAAAGATCTTATGGTGGGGAGGTTGTAACATCAAGTTACGTTTTTAGGTACTTTTGATGTTTCTAAGTACCTCTGTTTTGGAGTAGTGACTTGGGAGAGTCGGGAGAACATTAAATGATGTTTTGAGGCAAAGAGGAAGCCGCACGGGCGGCGCACATGTTGTCTAAACCGTGCGGTCAAACCGTTCGTAGTTGGTCTTGGAGGCAGTAGCTTCCGCATGGGCGGCACACAGTTTTTCTAACCGTTCGGTCAGTCTGTGCATGGAGTGTCTGCTAAGGTAGTGGATAACACACGGTTAGCACCTGGTTTGTCTAACAGTGTGGGCAAACCATGTGACCACTAAAATGAGATCCTATAAAAGTGGATCTCACTCGTTTTTGCCTCTAAGTGCCTCATTTTTCCTACTAAGTAGACCTAACTCAGGATTTGTATTCTCCTAAGGTAAGAGAAGGTTCTCCCATCATTCCAGAGGTGATCCGAAGGCTTATCTTGGTGAACCGATGCCAAATTCTTGAGGTATGTGATCGTTCTTCATCGTTCTTGATCGGTTTCTTAGACCTACTTAGATCTAATTCTCCTCTTCTCTTGGTTTCTTAGATTTATGCATGTTATAGGTAGATATAAGTGTGTGGATTCCAAATATGATGAGATTTGGTCTTGATCTTGCTATTAGAAGAGATCTAAGGCAGGTTATTGAAGAAGAAACCTGATTTTCTTGAGCGTTCTCGACCGTTGTGGTTTTCGTCAAAACCTTTGATGTAGTTGGTTCCGTCCCAACTTAACAAATTGATTATCATTGTATTTTCTTGATTTATTTCAATTGTTGATTTAAATTCAATTGCTCAAATTTTCTTTCAATTAAATTGACAAAAACTCAATTCTAGTGAATCAAGATATTTGAAGTGGTTTTGGCATGGAAATTTAGAAAACCCCAATTCCATTGAATTGGGTGTGTTTATAGAAATTTGCTGATTTAAATTGTTTAATTTAAATTTTAGATTTTATGGAAATTATTTCAATTAAATTTTTGAATTTAATTGTGGAAATAAATTGTGTGATGGTGGAATTAGTTTTGATTGGATTTCAAACTGGTGAAAATGGCTTAAAATGATATGATAGAAACCCATTGGTTTTATCTCTTGAAAAAGGTATGTTTTGAATAAAACCTGTTTTGATTTTAAATGGATTGAAATTGGCACTTTTGAAATGGAAGAATGTGATTGATCATATTTTAAGCATTCTTAAAATAGTTCACCCATCATGTTAGAGCGCATGCAAGCCTTAGGTAGTTAGTGAGTTATTTGGATACACTTTACGCTACGACAACTTTCTAAAACATACTTGCGGTGGGTCACATCCCTGACAGGTTGGTGACGAGTCTCCTTTTTCCAGTGTCATAGGGATGTGTGTATACAAATTTTGCTGAGTTCACATAGAGAGTGCAGAATCCTATAACTGGTTAATACTATTGTACCTTTTGGCAGATGACCACGTTGCTCGCTTGTTTATTTATATTTGAGATATAAATGTATGAAAATAATTTTGAACTGCTTTACATGCCTACTGAATTTATATAAACTGTTTTATATAAATGTTCTACTTAATCCATTGTTTTAGAAATATTACATCATTGTAAAGCCTTTGCTTAAAGTAAATTTTTCCATCATTTGAAAATGTATAGCATGTTTTGTTAAAATATGGTTTTGAATTTCCAAACCTGTTTATTTGAAAATTGAAATCTTTTCCTTTGGATAATCTATATTTGGAATCTGTTACATAACCTTGGTGGTATCCTACTGGGCTTAGGCTCACACCCTACTTTTTCCTTCAGGTGTTTGTAGGATTTCTTCTTCTAGGATCAAGCAAAGGGTAGGGATCTCTTTGAGGTGGATCTAGTTGTTGATCTCTGGTCTTGGTGAGTTGTGTCCTTAGGGACCTTGGGGATGTTTTCCCATTTTTAGTAGTTGAGTTGTAGTAATTGGGGCTTTTTATACCTCTTTTTATTCTGGTACATTACTCCCGGTGGAGTTTCTTTTGTTATGCATACTGTCTTGTTTCTTTTCTTCCACATTTTTGGAGGAAAAAATCGTTCCCACTTGCATGTTACGTGATGCCAGGTGCTAGTCACCGACCCATAGGGATCAGGAACGCCCTTCAGGCTATGTCAGGGCCGGCTTGGTTATCGGGTTACCAGGGTACCCAGGCGGGTTCGTGACATGGGATGAGGCTCTTTTCCCATGGAATACATCTGTACCCCTGTTTCTCCAGGCAGACTGCGAACCAAGGATTTTGAAAAATTGGTAGGGAAGATCACAGATCGTATTCTGAACTGGAAAAATCATTTCTTATCCTTTGGGGGATGGATAACCTTGGTCAATAGCACTCTTTCAGCGATTCTGGTGCATGCCTTGGCCTCTATAAGTGTGTCGAAGCGGGTGATCAGGTCCATTGATAGAATACTTGTGCATTTTATATGGGATGTGATGGCTGAAGGGAAGAGGCAATGGGTGTCATGGCTAAGGATGGCTCGACCTAATAGCTAAGGAGGGATCAACATAAAGAGTCTGGAAACCACTATGCACACCATGTGTGCGAAGCTTTCATGGGAAATAATTGAGGATCGTACCCTCTAGGGGACGCACATTCTACAGTGGTATAAGGCCAGCGTTCCAACTGCCTCGGTTAATGGGTCGTCCTTATGGGCTTTGGTGAGTAATATCATTCTGACCCTTCTTCTGTTCTCCCAATGGATCATTGGGGATGGACTTATTTCTTTCTTGCATAATAACTAGTCAGGATGTGTTCTGGGGCACCCGGGATGTCCAGCCCTTACCATTTCATTCATGGAGGCTAGCTTGTACCCTAATTTCTTTAGATATTTTTTTGGAAGAAAACCAAAAGGAGGTTTTCGACTCTATTATCATGAGATCTAACCAGGATACGTGCGTTCACACTCCTTCCCCTTCGGGGAAATTTAGCTCGAAAGATTTCCAGAGATTGATCTTTTCTTAGGGGCAGCATGACAGATGGAGCGATATGACCTGGTGTAACAGAGCACCCATTAAACTTAGATTTCTCACCTGGAGGCTACGTAATAATGTGCTTCCTTTAGATGATAATATTAAACGATTGGGTATAAGCATGGCTTCCTGTTTCCAATTCTAAGTGTATAAAAATTAAGAGAGCCTGATTCAAATTTTATTCACAGGAGAATGGGCTCGTCAGGTATAGATTTTCTTTGGATATTTCACGGTGTATGCCCCCTCAGGTGTTAGAATTGATCTATTCATGGAGAGTTGGTTCCAGGGGGCCAACGTCTCAAGAACAGACACAGCGGCGAGGCATATAATCTTCATTACGGGATGCTGGGTTTTATGGAAACAAGGAATCGTGCCAGGTTCGAGGGGATCCCGTCCTCAGGAAGGTATGTTGTGGCCAGAACAAGGTGTCTCTTTAATGACTTGATCGGTCTGGATGGAATCAGGATGGAAGCACCATCCAT
The DNA here is from genome assembly GCA_963277665.1 of Viscum album. Classification (NCBI taxonomy): domain Eukaryota; kingdom Viridiplantae; phylum Streptophyta; class Magnoliopsida; order Santalales; family Viscaceae; genus Viscum; species Viscum album. Next base: position 877,253,977 of record OY728129.1, on the reverse strand, counting down.
TTGTGTGATCTATGTATCAAGGAGTGTAGTTTTACAAAATGATGCTAGTTTACCAGGGAGATGGATCCAGTGGTTACCTCCAAGGGACAGTCTCAAACTCAACACAGACGGCTCTTGTGGTATGGGTGTGATGCGAGGAGGAGGGGTCGTCTGGGACTCCCGAGGGAGTGTGGTTCTAGCTTTCTCGGCTTATTATGGGAGTGGTACCCCTATTTGGGTGGAGGCTAATGCATTACTCACTGGCCTCTCCATTTGCAGCGAGAGGGACATTATCATTGATCAAGTGGAAACCGACTCCATGATTATATTCATGATGCTTTAAAATGTTAAGGCACTATTCCCTGGTCTATCTCCTATACCATGAGGAAATTAAACCTTCTTCTTAACAACAATGTTAGAGTCAACCATGTGTGGAGGGAGAAGAATAAAGTAGTGGACTATCTAGCCTCTATTTCACTTTCAGGTTCCTCAGTTTGTTTCTTTTCTAATGTTTCTCAGTTTAAACCAAAGGGGGTAAACTTAATCTGGGGAAATTCACTTGGGATACATTACTTTTGTCCCCCCTAGGATGGGTCACCTTTTTGTATTACTTTTGTTTGTCTCTTTAAATAGAAATCATAATGTTGGATGGATGGAGGAAAGACCATAATTTTACCCTCTAGTTAGGCTAGAAAGTGGTGTTCCTCGATGAAAGTTCTGGGTTTACCATCCAATAGGGATGTGAAGTAGTGTTCTCCAATGATCCTTCTAGGTTTACCCTCCAGCGGGGCTGGGAAGTGGTGTTCCCTGACGATCTTTCCGAGTTACCCTCCAATGGGGCTGGGAAGTTGTGTTCCTCAGTGGATACCAGAGTAGGACCCTCGACTGTTCGTCATAGTAGTGAGGAACATTTTGACTTACCTAAGGACTAATGAGAAATATGGGCACTTCCCCACCGAGACATGTCCTTGTGACGTGACCTAAAATAGTGTGGGTGAGTTAGTACCGCACAAAGCAGAGTATCTAGGTGTTGTGATTTAATCCTCATTGACTTGTGCCTCCTAGGTAGATGGGATGAGATGCGGGACATCATAGATGGTTTTTACCCTAGAACTGGTAGCTATTAACTTTCTTGAGTTGGGCTGTGAGATGGAGATCCCATTACTCTCTCGTTTGGGTTTCTTCGATTGAGCATATTTGTATATATCTATCCTATTACAATACCCACCTCATGGGTTTGGATACTCTCCTTCCACAAGATGAGAAAATGTGTGGGTTATGCCACATGCTTTTTGTGTCTAGATTCTCATGGTTGGACACGTCTAATATCCTACTATAGGTAGTGAAGATTCGACGGGAAGTTCATCTCCTCACCATTTAAAACTCCTTATGTTTGGATGAGTCTAATTTCACTATATTGTTGGGTTGAGCTGTACTCTTTCCATTCAATCTTGTTGTACCTTGTTCTCTCTACTACTTCTCATCAATTTATCTCTTAATTCTCCCCCTTCACCTTTTCGGTGTATCCCATTGGGTATGTATATACTTACCCCTGCATGGGCTTTGACCGCATGTGTCGTTCCTTATGCAGACGACAAATAGGTTTATCGTGAAATTAGAGGAGCATAGGGATAGAGGTGCTTGAACCATGTATAGTGTTCATAGCTTGGGTTCCAGGAGTAGGGATCTCTCACCTGTTTACATTTCAGTTACTACCAGGTTGTGGCACTTTTCTAGATGGTCATGTATTTTTACCCTTTTTCCTTTTAGTTTAGTCTACTTTACTTGTACTTTTTAGCAGTTCTTGCATTCTTAGTTTAATTATTGTTGTGTTACATCTTTTTTCATTTACCCTATGCACTTTTTTATTTAGTGGGTTGTGTGTGTGTCTGAAATTTAATAGTAAAATACCTCCCTGAGTTTGTTACACCTTTGGTGTTAGTAGCTAGCCCCTGGCATATAGAGGCGGGCATGGGGTGGTTGTGGATCGAGCCCCGACATGGACCGGGTTGTGAAAAACTAGTATCAAAGACATAGTTTTTACCTAATAAGACTTTTAAATATTTACAAATATTATTCCAGAGCTAGGCGCTAAGACGACGTACGATTCTGAGGCACGGTGTGCATGTAATTAATTTTATAAAAATATTAAGTGTTTTATACTACACACATGTCAGAAATGGGATATCTCTTAAACGGTAGCTCGAACCAGAAATCCAATGCCATAGTGAGGTCCGAAACGTGATGTTTACCCTAGTAAAGGCATAAAATGAGTCAGTGCGGGACGTTTGGACCCCTCGCTTGTTGGTGAAGGATTTTAAGTGATTTAATTAATTAAATCAATACATTAATTAAAATTATCTAAACCTATATTATGGGTATAAATTCATATTTTAGAGGATTTATCTCACAATTGTGCATTCTCTAATGATGACAGACCCTCTTCCTCTCCTCTACTCCCTGTTGATGAACAACGAAGAATGAACGAAAAACCCTGGGATCAAGGAGGATCGAAGAATGACAAACGAAATGGAGCTCGTCGAACCCATTCTCACCAACGATCGATCCAATATCCAGGTGGGACTCTTCTTTGGTGTTTTATGCCCTAGATTAAAATTTGAGTAGTTCAGTAATTACCTCATCAATCTACACCCTCTTACATGATTCATGCATTGAAATAAACTTCTCTTATTAGTCCTTTCCTAACATAAATTGCACATTCTTGATTGGTTGGACAAGAATGTTTATCCAATGATCCAAACACTACTAAAAAAAACGGGTAAGGAAAGAACCACCTTATATCAGCGCTAAGAAAAAACCACTGATAAAGAAACCCTATATCAGTGCTAAAATTTTAGCGCTGATATAGGGTAACCTTTATTAGCGCTAAAAAAGCGCTGATAAAGAGACCCTTTATTAGCACTAGAAAAGCGCTGATAAAGAAGGCCTATATTAGTTCTAAAATGTTAGCGCTCATACATGAAGGATTTATCAACTCTTTTCTAGCACTGATAAAACCGTAGTCCCATATTTTATAAAATTGGTCACACAGTGTCCTCATTTTATCGCGACCTAAATCCCTCACGGTACTCAAACACTGCGACTCCCCTCCGCTGCCCCCCAAGCTTCGTGTTTCCGGACCTCTTCCGCCCCCGATATTCGCATTACCGGACCTCTTCCGCCCTTGATCTTTGCGTTGCCGGACCTCCACTGCCCTCAATCTTCGCGTTTCCAGACCTCCGACGCCCTTGATCCTCGCGTTGTCAGACCAAGTGTGCAAAGTTTTTTTGGTCCCCTATTACACATACTATTCTAGAAACTATGGTAATTTAATCCCATGGATTTGATATATCTCATCCATGTGTAAGGTTCATGAAAGTTTAATACCAATGGTGTTATAGTTACACTTGTGTGGGTAAAGAATGTAGAGAAGTAAATCATGTCCTTGATGGTCTGGATTAAAGATTAGAGGTAGATGGATTGAGGATGACCATTGGACATGTTTGAAACCCTGGTTCCAAAACCATTCTGCCAAATATGTCCCTTCCAATATGTGTGCCTAGGTAGTAGGAGATCCTATTTTTTCCATGTTCCATCACTATGTTTTAAACAGGGGAATGCACTGAATAAGGGAACCATTTAAAAGGTGTTGGACATGATCCCAAAGGGGAACAACCCTAAAAATGATCAATGGACTGGTTGGGCTTGAGATATTACTTTAAAGAATCCATGAATATCTCCTATGATTGGGAATAAATTCATATGTAGTTATAAAAATAAGTGTGTTTGGAGACCAAAACCAAGAGGGGGTTCTCTCTTGAGTGGGGGATAAAGGCATTACATAGTTTTACATCATGCAACGGGGAAATGAACCATGTATGTTAACATCATGTGGAAAGGAATTTGGACACGCATTTGAATGTCTTATAATTATGATGAAGTTTTTGTAGTCTAAGGTCAAATATATTTGAAAAAGATTTCACACAATTTCACATCAAGAAACTAGGATGTCAAGCTTCATAGTTTAAATTCATATAGCTTGGACTAAATGTCATATCATATTTATCATGTGAGGCATATTATGTACATGACACTAGATAAGGCTACATTTTAACATCATGTTTTGAGGATTTCGAACATGAAACCAGTCTACTGATCTTCCCATTCTATCTTCCTCGTATCAGGACCTGTGGGAATCACAACCTATGAATAGTATATGTAATTTTTTTTAGAATTTACACCCCCTAAGAGTGTGATTGAAATTGGTAGATATATATATTTTATATTTTTAACCCAATAGTGGGAAAAATACAATTGGGAATTGCACCAAATGAGGAGACCAATAGGGTTTTTTTGGAATCATCACATAATTTTCTCATGATGAATAATATTATTAATGCATAGGGTGTTTCTTATTTTTCACAGGAGGCATCATATGCTTGTAACATAGGGGGTGGATTTGTTACTCGAGCTAAAGAAAAAGGATCAACACATCATTAAATATCCTATTGTGGAGTGGAATAAATACACACATAGTTATAATATAAATGATCCTATATTTATCATATGAGGCATCTCATGTTTATCACACAGGGTAAGCCTATAGTTTCACATCATGCACTGCGGATGTTACCATATTATTTAACAACATATAACTAGGATGTTGTATTTTTAGTTCAAATACATATATCTCAGACTAAAGGGATGGTTTATTCATGTGAAATATCTCTTGAGAAACCTAGTATTGGGGGAAAGATTGATATGCTCATCATCAATGAAGATCAATGAGTTTACACTATCAGAGTGAAGTTTATGAAAAATTTAAGGTCCTTTCCACTTGGATTCCAATTTCACTAGATTCCTCCTAGGTATCATCGATTCCTTTAGATCCAAAACCATGTCACCATAAAGTAAGGAATGAAGGACAAAATTTTTCTTTAAGGACAACACCACCCGGTTTTGATACATTTCTAGGCCATCCAATGCTTGAACCTTATTTTCTTTGAGGGGTTCCCCCCTTCTTTCCTTCATGCTATCTAAGTGACTTTGTCTTATAGTGAACTTGTATGGCATGATTCCCAGAGCACCAAGCTTTCTAGACTTGCCACCCCTACCTCCATCTCTGTCCTTCTCCCTCGCCGAGGTTACTGACGGCTTCTTTGAAGTGGCCAGGCCCCTTCCTAGCAGTGTTTGTTCTATCTCCCTTGGCTATAAGCATGTCATCCAGCTCCAAATACTTATGGATCCAGAGATAACTCCCTCACCAACCCCCAAGTTTCATTACCCATCCTTTCCCTGCCCCTTTGGATCCTCATCTCCCACTCATATGAATCCTACCAACCAGAAGGGATTATGAACATGTTCAAAATCAAGGGACCTCGATGAGAGATCATCCACCCACTTCAATAAGGCTACTAGATCTAGATCCAATTCTAGAGCCCTGTCCTACCCATAATTATTATCTTCATATGTAATGCTCATAGTATTAGTGCCCATGTTAAATCGGACTTCCTCACCATATAAATCAAAAAGCATAATGTCATTGTTTTTGTTGTCAAATAACACAAAAAACCCTATAATAATCATAGAATTCTCCTAGAAGATTAAGTTGCATGGATTTCTATACTCTGAACCCTCCAACAAACAAAAATGGGTATTTTGGCATAATAAATATGTTATTGAGACTGTTCAATATTTCAATCAATTCATCACTACCAAGGTGTCCAATGGTGACACCTCCTTCTTATAACTTTTGTTTTTAAAAGCTATGAACCTCTTCAAAGGGAATCTCTATGGAGTGAACAAAATACCTTCGATCCCGGCCACCTTCAACCTTAGTGACCTGACCTCGAACCCCGATAGGTGCGTGTTCTCCCCTTCCTCCTCAAGAACCTTCACCACCTGGGACTACTGTAGCATATGGGATCCTTCAGAGTATTCTGATAGATGGAATGATACCTTGGGTTTATTGGATTATTAACACCAGTTTGAGATTTATGTGTGACTATATACTTATTATATTTTCTTATTATTTCTTACACACCACCACTTGAGTCGATTAACCTGATTGAAATCCATATGGGTACTTTGGTTCTGATGTGGATATGGTTTTTAATGTGTTTGTGACATGTATATGTGTGGATATATGGGTATTTAGGCATGATGATATTGAATGTAGGGCGGAGACCTAGGAGTGGTAGATGTATCATTCTTGATTATTCTTGTGTTTGGACTGGGGTGATTTGAGGAAACTACAATGAATCTAAAGTAATTATATTTAATAAATTCCATATTTTAGAGATTATGAGAATCCTTTATTTACTTATAGAGTTGGCTACTAGTTTTCATCCATATGTATTTTAGGTTGGTGAGGTATAAAAAGATGGACTAGTTGACCATAGAAGGGTTGACCCGATAGAGGAGGATGAGCCATAGAGGATGATGCCATGTGAGTTTTACCATCTATGACACAAGTCATTATCCCCGCAAACCCCTTTGTGTTTGGAAACTGTGTTGATTTTGATGGGGGTCTATCATGGTTCTGTTGATTTCCAAATCTTTATTGGAAATGGTTAGGCTCTATTAATCTCTATTTTTATAAGGAAGTGGTTCTCTTATACTATATTTGGAAGTCTTGTTTTGTTTAATTGAACCATAAATACTAATATTTGAGATTCAAATAGGATGAAGATGAATAAAGATTGGATGGATGCTAATTGTTTGACAATCGTGTATGAGAACGGAGTGAAAGAGTTCATCAAGTTTGTAAATGATCTCACAAAGGATCCTTCTCATATCCTTTGTCCGTGTTTATGTTGTTGTATTTATACTTTAGGATAATAATCCAAGGGTCCTTTATGACATGTACGAGTCATGCCTGCCTCAATCCGAGGCACGATGTGGCCAGTACCACTCAAAGGGTCTCTCTTTTGTTTAAAATGGATAGAATTTAAAGTGAAAACAACAACTGACCAATGGAAATCAGACCAAAAGTATTCAGATTGTATTTATAATTTAGGATAATGATCCACAGGTCCTTTGTGACGTGTATGAGTCATCCCCACCTCAATTAGAGGCACGGTGTGGCTGATACCACTCAAAGGGTCTCTCTTTTGTTTAAAATGGACAAATTTTTAAGTGAAAACAACAACTGACGTACGGAAATCTGACCAAACGCATTCGATTTGTATTTATCCTTTAGTAGAATGATACAAGGGTCCTTTTTGAGATGTAAAAGTCATCCCCACCTCAATCCAAGGCACGGTGTGGCCGGTACCACTCAAAGGGTCTCTCTTTTGTTTAAAATGGACAGATTTTTAAGTGAAAACAACAACTAGCGTACGGAAATCCAACCAAAAACATTATAATTGTGTTTATACTTTAATAGAACGATCCAGGGGTGCATTGGGGATGTGTAAGAGTCATCCCTACCTCAATTTGATGAATGGTGTGGCCGGTACCACTCAAAGGGTCTCTCTTTTGTTTAAAATGGATAGATTTTTAGGTGAAAACAACAACTAACATACAAAAATCTGACCAAAAGCATTCGGATTGTGTTTATACTTTAAGAGAACGATCCAAGGGTGCATTGGGGATGTGTAAGAGTCAACCCTGCCTCAATCTGAGGCACGGTGTGTCCGGTACCACTCAAAGTGTCTCTCTTTTGTTTAAAATGGACACAATTTTAAGTGAAAACAACAACTGACCTACGAAAATCAGACCAAACGCATTAGTATTGTGTTGATACTATAGGAGAATGACCCATGGGTCCTTTTTGACGTTTAATAGTCAATCCTTCCTCAATAAGAGGCACGGTGTGGCCGGTACCACTCAAAGGGTCTCTCTTTTGTTTAAAATGGACAGATTTATAAGTGAAAATAACAACTGACCTACGAAAATCTGACCAAAAGCATTAGTATAGTATTTATACTTTATGAGAACAATCCATGGGTGAATTGGGGATGTGTAAGAGTCAACCCCGCCTCAATCTGAGGCACGGTGTGGCCGGTACCACTCAAAGTGTGTCTCTTTTGTTTAAAATGGACACAATTTTAAGTGAAAACAACAACTGACCTATGGAAATCTGACCAAACACATTCAGATTGTGTTGATACTATAGGAGAAAGATCCATGGGTCCTTTGTGACATGTATGATTTAACTCTGCCTCAATCCGAGGCACGGTGTTGCCGGTACCACTCAAAGGGTCTCTCTTTTGTTTAAAATGGACAGATTTTTAAGTGAAAACAACAACTGACCTACGGAAATATGACCAAACACATTCGGATTGTATTGATACTTTAGTATAACAATAAATGGGTCCTTTGGGACGTGTAAGATTCATACTCACCTCAATTAGAGGCACAGTGTGGCCGGTACCACTCAAAGTGTCTCTCTTTTGTTTAAAATGGATAGATTTTTAAGTGAAAACAACAACTGACCTATGAAAATCTGACCAAACGCATTCGGATTGTATTGATCCTTTAGGATAAATATTCAAGGTTCCTTTTTGACATGTAAGAGTCATCCCCTCCTCAATCCAAGGCATGGTGTGGCCGGTATGACTCAAAGGGTCTCTCTTTTGTTTAAAATGGACACAATTTTAAGTGAAAAAAACAACTGACCTACGGAAATCTGAACAAACGCATTCGTATTGTATTGATCCTTTAGTAGAACTATACAAGGGTACTTTTTGATGTGTAAGAGTCATCCCCACCTCAATTTTAGTCATGGTGTGGCCGGTACCACTCAAAGGGTCTCTCTTTTGTTTAAAATGGACAGAATTTAAAGTGAAAACAACAACTGACCTATGAAAATCTGACCAAACGCATTCAGATTGTATTGATACTTTAGGAAAATGATCCAATGGTACTTTTTGATGTTTATGAGTCATCCCCACCTCAATACGAGGCACGATGTGGCCGGTACCACTCAAAGGGTATCTCTTTTGTTTAAAATGGACAGATTTTTAAGTGAAAACAACAACTGACCTACTGAAATCCAACCAAACGCATTTGGATTGTATTGATCCTTTAGGAGAACGATCCAACGGTCATTTTTGATGTTTAAGAGTTATCCTTTACTCAATCCGAGTCACGGTGTGGCCGATACCACTCACAGGGTCTCTCTTTTGTTTAAAATGGACACAATTTTAAGTGAAAACAACAACTGACCTATGGAAATCCAACCAAACGCATTAGGATTGTATTGATAATTTATGATAATGATCCACGAGTCCTTTTTAATGTGTATGAGTCATCCCCTCCTCAATATGAGGCACGGTGTGTTTATATCACTCACAGGGTCTCTCTTTTGTTTAAAATGGACATAATTTTAAGTAAAAACAACAACTGACCTACAGAAATCCAACCAAAAGAATTTGTATTGTCTTTATCCTTTATGAGAACAATAAAAGGGTCATTATTTACGTTTATGAGTCATCCTCGCTTCAATCCAAGGCACGGTGTGGTCGGTACCACTCAAAGGGTCTCTCTTTTGTTTAAAATGGACACAATTTTAAGTGAAAACAACAACTGACCTATGGAAATCCAACCAAACACATTCGTATTGTATTTATCCTTTAGGATAATGATCCAAGGGTCCTTTTTGATGTGTAAGAGTCATCCCCACCTCAATCCGAGGCACGGTGTGGCCGGTACCACTCAAAGGGTCTCTCTTTTGTTTAAAATGGACATAATTTAAAGTGAAAACAACAACTGACCTACGGAAATCTGGCCAAACACATTAAGATTTTTTTCATCCTTTAGGAGAAAAATAAAAGGGTTTTTTTTATGTGTATGAGTCATACATGAATCAATCCGAGGCACATTGTAGCTGTTACCACTCAAAGGGTCTCTCTTTTGTTTAAAATGGACAGATTTTTAAGTGAAAACAACAACTGACCTACGGAAATCTAACCAAACGAATTTTTATTGTATTTATCCTTTAGGAGAATGATCCATGGGTTCTTTTTGATGTTTAAGAGTCATCCCTGCCTCATTCCAAGGCATTTTGTGGCCTGTACCACTCACATGGTCTCTCTTTTGTTTAAAATGGACACAATTTTAAGTTAAAACAACAACTGACCTATGGAAATCTGAACAACACATTTGGATTGTATTTATTCTTTAGGAGAAAAATAAATGGGTCCTTTTTGATGTTTATGATTCATCCCCTCCTCAATCCGAGGCACGGTGTGGCTGGAATCACTCACAGGGTCTCTCTTTTGTTTAAAATGGACACAATTTTAAGTGAAAACAACAACTGACCAATGGAAATACGACCAAATGCATTCGTATTGTCTTGATCCTTTATGAGAAAGATACAAGAATCCTTTGTGACATTTAAGAGTCATCTCCACCTCAATACGAGGCACGGTGTGGCCGATATCACTCAAAGGGTCTCTCTTTTGTTTAAAATGGACACAATTTTAAGTGAAAACAACAACTGACCTACAGAAATCTGACCAAACGCATTCATATTATATTGATACTTTAGGAGAACAATAAAAGGGTCCTTTGTGACGTGTATGAGTCATCCCCACCTCAATACGAGGCATGGTGTGGCTGGTATCACTCAAACGGTCTCTCTTTTGTTTAAAATGGACACAATTTTAAGTGAAAACAACAACTGACCTACAGAAATCCAACCAAATGCATTTGGATTGTATTGATCCTTTAGGATAATGATCCGAGGGTCTTTTTTGAAGTGTAAGAGTCATCCCTTCCTTAATACGAGTTACAGTCTGGCCAGTATCACTCAATGAGTCTCTCTTTTGTTTAAAATGGACACAATTTTAAGTGAAAACAACAACTGACCTACAGAAATATGACCAAACGCATTCAGATTATATTGATCCTTTATTAGAATGACCCACGAGTCCTTTTTGAGGTGTTCAAGTAATTCCCTCCTCAATCCAAGACACAGTGTGGCCGGTATCACTCAAAGGGTCTCTTTTTTGTTTAAAATGAACATAATTTTAAGTGAAAACAACAACTGACCTACGGAAATCCGACCAAACGCATTCGAATTGTCTTGATCTTTTATGAGAACGATCCATGGGTCCTTTGTTACATGTACGAGTCAACCCCACCAACCCCCTGGACCGCCCCCAACCCCCTGGACACCAACCCACCCCCTGAACACCCCTACCCCTCTGAACACCCCCACCCCCTGGAAAGCTCCCTCAACCCCTAGACACGCCCATGGACAGCCCCCACCCCCCCCACCTCGCACAACCCCCCGGACACCCCCCTAGACAACCACCACCCCCTGGACGACACCCCCACCCCTCCTTGACACCACCCCACCACCTAGATACCCCACCCCTGGACACCCCCACCCATGGACGGCCACCCCCACCCTCCCGGACACCATCCCACCCTCCTTGGAAAGCCCCACCACCCCCCTGGACCCCCCTTGGACACTCCCTCACCCCCTGGAAAGCCCCCCCCAACACCCTGGACACCAGCCCACCCCATGGACACCCCATAGACAGCAACCCCCTCACCTGGACACCCCCTCCTTGGACACCACCCCACCCACCCCCACCCCCCGGGACCTCCCCTACCCCCAGACACCCCCACCCTCTAGAAAGCCCCCTGACACCTTGGACACTAGCCCACCCCCCTGGACACCCCCATTCATAGCCCTCCCACCTGGACTCCCCCTCCTAGACACCAACCCACCACCTAGACACCCCACCCCCCTGAACACCACCAACCTCCTTGGATATCCCCCCAACCTCATGGACTGCCCCCACCCCCTGGACACCCCTTCCCCCTCAAACACCCCCATCCCCCCGGAAACCCCCTACCCCCCTTGGATAACCACTCCAAACCCTTGAACAGCTTCCCAACCCCTTGAATTATGAATATAATTCTTTATGTATTTAATTAACTTATGAATTATGTGTTAATGGTGTATGGGTATACTTGGTTTAATTAGATTATGATTTATGTGTTAATTTTGTATGGGTATACTTATTGAGATGTTGAATTTATTGCAGGTTCTGTTTGGGTGTGCTGCTGCAGAATTTTTTTTTGCAGCAGACATGGCATTTATCAGCGCCTTTTTAGCGCTGATAAAAGAAGCCTTTATCAGCGCTAAAAAATCTCTGATCAAATCCATATTTATCAGCATTAAAAAAGTGATGATAAAGTAATCTTTTATCAGCGCTAAAAAACCACTGATAAAATGAATTTTTATCAGTGCTAAAAAAGTGCTGCTAAAGGATCATTTTAACAGCGCTAAAAGAGCGCTGATAAAAACACATTTATTAGCGCTTTAGTGTTGATAAAGGTAGCCTTTATCAGCGCTCTTTTTGCGCTGATAAAACCGTAGTCCCATATTTTATAAAATCGGTCGCACAATGTCCTCATTTTATCACGACCTAAAGCTCTCGCAGTATTGAAACCATGCGAATCCCCTCCACTGCCCCCTGAGCTTCGTGTTGCCGGACCTTCGCCACCCCTGATCTTCATGTTTCCAGACCTCCACCTCCCTCGATCTTTGCGTTGCCGGACCTCCACCGCCCTCGATCTTCACGTTACCGGACCTCCACCGCCCTTGATCTTCGCGTTGCTGGACTAGGTGTGCAAAGTTTTTTTGGTCCCATATTACACATACTCTTCTAGAAACTATGGTAATTTAATCCCATGGATTTGATATATCTCATCGATGTGTATGGGTCATGAAAGTGTAATAACAATGGTTTTATAGTTACAATTGTGTGGGTAAAGAACATAGAGAAGTAAATCATGTCCTTGATGGTATGGATTGAAGAGTAGAGGTAGATGGATTGAGGATGATCATTGAACATATTCGAAACACTGGTTCCAAAACCATTCTTCCAAATATGTCCCTTCCAATATGTGTGCCTAGGAATTAGGAGATCCTATTTTTTCCATGTTCCATCCCTATGTTTGAAACAGGGGAATGCACTGAATAGGGGCACCATTTAGAAGGTGTTGGACATGATCCCAAAGGGGAACAAACCTAAAAATGATCAATGGACAAGTTGGGCTTGAGATATTACTTTAAAGAATCCATGAATATCTTCTATTATTGGGAATAAATTCATATGTAGTTATAAAAATAAGTGTGGTTGGAGACCAACACCAAGAGGGGGTTCTCTCTCTCGAGTGGGGGATAAAGGCATTACATAGTTTTACATCATGAAATGGGGACATGAACCATGTATGTTAACATCATGTGGAAAGGAATTTGGACATGAATTTGAATGTCTTATGATTATGATGAATTTTTTGTAGTCTAAGGTTGAATAGATTTGACAAAGATTTCACACAATTTCACATCAAGAAACTAGGATGTCAAGCTTCATAGTTTAAATTCATATAGCTTGGACTAAATGTCATATCATATTTATCATGTGAGGAATATTATGTACATGACACTAGATAAGTATACATTTTAACATCATGTTTTGAGGATTTCTAACCTGAAACCATTCTACTGATCTTCCCATTCTATCTTCCTCATATCAGGACCTGTGAGAATCACAACATTTAAATAGTCTATGGGAATTTTATTAGAATTTACACCCCCTAAGAGTGTGATTGGAATTGGTAGATATATATATTTTATATTTTTAACCCAATAGTGGGAACAATACAATTGGGGCTTGCACCAAATGAGGAGACCAATAGGTTTTTTTTGGAATCATCACATAATTTTCTCATGATGAATAATATTATTAATGCATAGGGTGTTTCTTATTTTTCAGAGGAGTCATCATATGCTTGTAACATAGGGGGTGTATTTGTTACTCAGGCTAAAGACAAAGGGTCAACACATCATTAAATATCCTATTGTGGTGTGGAATAAATACACACATAGTTCTAACATAAATCATCCTATATTTATCATATGAGGCATCTCGTGTTTATCACACAGGGTAAGCCTATAGTTTCACATCATGCACTGCGGACGTTACCATTTAATTTAAAAACATATAACTAGGATGTTGGATTTTTAGTTCAAATCCATATATCTTAGACTAAAGGGATGGTTTATTCATGTGAAATATCTCTTGAGAAACCTAGTATTGGTGCAAAGATCGATATGCTCATCATCAATGGCGATCAATGAGTTTACACTATCAGAGTGAAGTTTATGAAAAATTTAAGGTCCTTTCCACTTGGATTCCAGTTTCACTAGATTCCTCCTAGGTATCATCGATTCCCTTAGATACAACACCATGTCACCGTAAAGTAAGGAATGAATGATAACCTTTTTCTTTAAGGACAACACCACCCGGTTATGATGCATTTCTAGGCCATCCAATGCTTGAACCCTATTTTCTTCGAGGGGGTTCCCTCCTTCTTTACTTCATGCTATCTAAGTGAATTTGTCTAGCAGTGCACTTATATGACATGATGCCCATACCATCAAGCTTTCTAGACTTGCCACCCCTACCTCCATCTCTATCCTTCTCCCTCGTTGAGGTTACTTACTTCTTCTATGAAGTGGCCAGGCCCCTTCTTAGCAGTGTTTGTTCTGTCTCCCTTGGCTTTGAGCCTGTCATCCAGCTCAAAATACTTATGGATCTAGAGAGAACTCCCTCCCCATACCCCAAGTTTCATTACCCATCCTTCCCCTTCCCCTTTGGATACTCATCTCCCACTCATATGAAGCTTACCAACCAGAAGGGATTATGAACATGTTCAAAATCAAGGGACCTCAACGAGAGATCATCCTCCCACTTCAATAAGGCTACTAGCTCTAGATCCAATGCTAGAGCCCTGTCCTACACATCATTATTATCTTCATATGTAATGCTCATGGTCTTAGTGCCCATGTTAAATCAGACTTCCTCACCATAGAAATCAAAAAGCATAATTTCATTGTTGTTGTTGTCAAATAACACAAAAAACACTATAATAATCATAGAATTCTCCTGGAAGATTAAGTTGCATGGATTTCTATACTCTGACCCCTCCAACATACACAAATGGGTATTTTGGCACAATAAATATGTTGTTGAGGCTGTTCAAGATTGCAATCAATTCATCACTACCAAGGTGTCCAACGGTGACACCTCCTTCCTAATGACTTTTTTTGGAAGCTATGACCCTCTTCAAAGGGAATCTCTATGGAGTGAACAAAATACCTTCGATCCCAGACACCTTCAACCTCAGTGACCTGACCTTGAACCCCGATAGGTGCATGTTCGCCCCTTCCTCCTCAGGAACCTTCACCACCTGGGACTACTGTCGCATATGGGCTCCTTTAGAGTATTTTGATATATGGAATGATACCTTGGGTTTATTGGATTATTAACACCAATTTGACATTTATGTGTGACTATATACTTATTATATTTTCTTATTATTTCTTATACACCACCACTTGAGTTGAGTAACCTGATTGAAATCCATATGGGTACTTTGGTTTTGATGTTGATATTGTTTTTTATGTGTTTATGACATGTGTATGTGTGGATATATGGGTATTTAGGCATGATGATATTAAATGCAGGGCAGAGACCTAGGAGTGGTAGATGTATCATTATTGATTATTCTTGTGTTTGGACTGGGGTGATTTGAGGAAACTATAATGAATATAAATTAATTATATTTAATTAATTCCATATTTTAGAGATTATGATAATCATTTCTTTACTTATAGAGTTGGATACTGGTTTCCATCCATATGTATTTTAGGTTGGTGATGTATAAAAGGATGGACTAGATGACCATAGAAGGGTTGACTTGATTGAGGAGGATGATCCATATAGGATGAGGCCGTGTGAGTTTTACCATCTATGACACAAGTGATTATCCCCGCGAACCCATTTGTGTTTAGAAACTGTGTTGATTTTGATGGGGGGTCTATCCTGGTTCTATTTATTTCCAAATCTTTATTGGAAATGGTTCGACTCTATTAATCTATATTTTTATAAGGAATTGGTTATCTTCTAATATATTTTAAAGTATTGTTTTGTGTAATTGAACCATAAATACTAATATTTGAGATTCAAATAGGATGAAGATGGATTAATATTGGATGGATGCTAATCGTTTGACAATAGAGCACGAGAACAGAGTGAAAGAGTTCATCAAGTTTACAAAGGATCACGCAAAGGATCCTTGTCAAATTCTTTGTCAGTGTTTACATTGTTGTATCTATCCTTTAGGATAATGATCCACAGGTAATTTGTGATGTGTACGAGTCATCCCCGCCTCAATTTGAGGCACGATGTGGCCGGTACCACTCAAAGGGTCTCTCTTTTGTTTAAAATGGAGAGAATTTAAAGTGAAAACAACAACTGACCTACGGAAATCTGACCAAATGCATTCGGATTGTATTGATACTTTAGGAAAATTATCCACATGTCCTTTTTGACGTGTACGAGTCATCCTCTACACAATCCGAGTCACGGTGTGGCCGGTACCACTCAAAGGGTCTCTCTTTTGTTTAAAATGGACAGATTTTTAAGTAAAAACAACAACTGACCTACGGAAATCCGACCAAACTCATTAATATTATATTGATCCTTTAGAAGAACGATCCGAAGGTCCTTTTTGACATGTAAAAGTCATCACCACCTCAATCTGAGGCACGGTGTAGGTGGTACCACTCAAAGGGTCTCTCTTTTGTTTAAAATGGCCAGATTTTTAAGTGAAAACAACAACTGACGTACGTAAATCTGACCAAACACATTTGGGGTGTGTTTATCCTTTAATATAATGATCTAGGGGTGAATTGGTTATGTGTATGAGTCATCCCCACCTCAATATGAGGAACGGTGTGTCCGATACCACTCAAAGGGCCTCTCTTTTGTTTAAAATGGATAGATTTTTAAGTAAAAACAACAACTGACGTACAAAAATCCGACAAAACGCATTCGTATTGTGTTTATAATTTAAGATAATGATCCAAGGGTGTGTTGGGGATGTGTAAGAGTCAACCATGCCTCAATATGAGGCACAGTGTGGCCCGTACCACTCAAAGTGTCTCTCTTTTGTTTAAAATGGACACAATTTTAAGTGAAAACAACAACTGACCTATGGAAATACAAACAAACGCATTTGGATTATGTTTATCCAATAGGAGAACTATACATGGGTCATTTTTGACGTGTATGAGTCAACCATTCCTCAATCTGAGGCATGGTATGGCTGGTACCACTCAAAGGGTCTCTCTTTTGTTTAAAATGGACATATTTTTAAGTGAAAACAACAACTGACCTACGGAAATCCGACCAAAAGCATTCATATTGTATTGATCCTTTAGGATAAAGATCCAAGGGTTCATTGGGGATGTGTATGAGTCAAAACCTCCTCAATCCGAGGCACGGTGTGGCCGGTACCACTCAAAGTGTCTCTCTTTTGTTTAAAATGGACACAATTTTAAGTGAAAACAACAACTGACCTATGAAAATCTGACCAAACGCATTATTATTGTGTTGATACTATAGGATAATGATCCATGGGTCATTTTTGACATGTACGAGTCAACCCTGCCTCAATCCGAGGCATGGTGTGGCCGGTACCACTCAAAGGGTCTCTCTTTTGTTTAAAATGGACAAATTATTAAGTGAAAACAATAACTGACCTATGGAAATCTGATCAAACGCATTAGTATTGTATTAATACTTTATGATAACGATCCATGGGTCATTTTAATGTGTAGGAGTCATCCCCACCTCAATCCGAGGCACAGTGTGGCCGACACCACTCAAAGGGTCTCTCTTTTGTTTAAAATGGATAGATTTTTAAGTGAAAACAACAACTGACCTATGGAAATCCAACCAAACGAATTTGGATTGTATTTATCCATTAGGAGAATGATACAAGGGTCATTTTTTATGTTTAAGAGTTATCTCTGCCTCAATCTGAGGCACGGTGTGGCCGGTATCACTCAAAGGGTCTCTCTTTTGTTTCAAATGGACACAATTTTAAGTGAAAACAACAAATGACCTATGGAAATCAAACCAAACACATTAGGATTGTATTGATACTTTAGGATAATTATACAAGGGTCCTTTTTGACGTGTAAGAGTCATCCCCACCTCAATAAGAGGCACGGTGTGGCCGGTACCACTCAAAGGGTCTCTCTTTGGTTTAAAATGGATAGAATTTAAAGTGAAAACAACAACTGACCTATGGAAATCCAACCAAACACATTCTGATTGTATATTTCCTTTAGTATAATTATCCAAGGGTCCTTTTTGATGTGTACGAGTCATCCCCGCATCAATCCCAGGCACGGTGTGTCCGGTACCACTCAAAGGGTCTCTCTTTTGTTTAAAATGGATAGATTTTTAAGTGAAAACAACAATTGACCTACGAAAATCCGACCAAACGCATTAAGATTGTATTTATCCTTTAGGAGAACAATCCATGTGTCCTTTTTGACATGTATGAGTTATCCCTGACTCAATCCGAGGAACTAGTGGATGGTACCACTCACATGGTCTCTCTTTTGTTTAAAATGGACACAATTTTAAGTGAAAACAACAACTGACCTATGGAAATCTAACAAAAAACATTCAGATTGTATTTATAATTTTGGATAATGATCCAAGGGTATTTTTTAATGTGTAAGAGTCATACCCGCCTCAATCCGAGGCATGGTGTGGCTGGTATCACTCACTGGATCTCTCTTTTGTTTAAAATGGACACAATTTTAAGTGAAAACAACAACTAACCTACGAAAATATGACCAAATGCATTCAGATTGTATTGATATTTTTTGATAAAGATCCAAGGGTCCTTTTTGATGTGTATGAGTCATCCCCGCCTCAATTCGAGGCACAGTGTGTCCGGTACCACTCAAAGGGTCTCTATTTTGTTTAAAATGGACACAATTTTAAGTGAAAACAACTGACCTACGGAAATCCAACCAAACACATTCATATTGTATTGATCCTTTAGAAGAATGATCCACTGGTCCTTTTTAACATGTAAGAGTCATCCCCACCTCAATCCGAGGCACAGTGTGGCCGGTACCACTCAAAGGGTCTCTCTTTTGTTTAAAATGGACATAATTTAAAGTGAAAACAACAACTATCCTACGAAAATCTGACCAAATGTATTCATATTGTATTGATACTTTAGGAGAACGATCCAAGGGTCCTTTGTGACATGTAAGAGTCATCCTTTCCTCAATCCGAGGCACAGTGTGGCCGGTAATACTCAAAGGGTCTCTCTTTTGTTTAAAATGGACAAATTTTTAAGTGAAAACAACAACTGGCATACAGAAATCCAACCAAATGAATTCTTATTTCATCGATCCTTTAGGAGAATGATCCACGGGTCCTATGTGATGTGTATGAGTCATCCCCGCCTAAATCTGAGGCACAGTGTGGCCTGTACCACGCATAGTGTCTCTCTTTTGTTTAAAATGGACACAATTTTAAGTGAAAACCACAACTGACCTACAGAAATCCAACCAAACGCATTAGGATTATATTGATCCTTTAGGATAATGATCCACAGGTCATTTGTGATGTGTAAGATTCATCCCCGCCTCAATCCGAGGCATGGTGTGTCCGGTATTACCCATAGGGTCTCTCTTTTGTTTAAAATGGACACAATTTTAAGTGAAAACAACAACTGACCTACGGAAATCCGACCAAACACATTAGGATTGTCTTGATCCTTTATTATAAATATCCATGGGTCATTTTAAACATGTACAATTCATCCCATTCTCAATCCGAGGCACGGTGTGACCTTTATCACTCAAAGGGTCACTATTTTGTTTAAAATGGACACAATTTCAAGTGAAAACAACAACTGACCTATAGAAATCCGACCAAACGCATTCGGATTATATTGATACTTTAGGATAACGATCTAAAGATCCTTTTTGACATGTAAGAGTCATCCCTAACTCAATCCGAGGCACGGTGTGGCCAGTATCACTCAAAGGGTCTCTCTTTTGTTTAAAATGGACATAATTTTAAGTGAAAACAACAACTGACCTACGAAAATCTGACCAAACGTATTCATATTGTATTGATCCTTTTGGAGAAATATCCATGGGTCCTTTGTGATGTGTATGAGACATCCCCGACTCAATCCGAGGCATGATGTGGCCGGTATCACTCAAAGGGTCCCTCTTTTGTTTAAAATAGACACAATTTTAAGTGAAAACGACAACTGACCTACAGAAATCTAACCAAACACTTTCGGATTGTATTTATCCTTTATGAGAACTATCCAAGAGTCCTTTTTGATGTGTAAGAGTCATCATCGTCTCAATCCGAGATACGGTGTGGCCGATATCACTCAAAGGGTCTCTCTTTTGTTTAAAATGGACACAATTTTAAGTGAAAACAACAACTGGCCTACAGAAATCTAACCAAACACATTCGGATTGTCTTGATCTTTTATGAGAACGATCCATGGGTCCTTTGTGACATGTACGAGTCAACCCCACCAACCCCTTGGACCTCCCCCCACAACCTTGGACACCAACCCACCCCCTGGACACCCCCACCCTCTAGACACCCCCACCCCTAGAAATCCTCCTCAACCCCCTGGACACCCCCACCCCCCTGAACACGCCCATGGACTGCCCCCCCCCCACCTCAGACTGCCCCCCCGGACACCCCCCCACCCCCTGGACACCCCCACCAATGGACAACCACCCCACCCTCCTGAACACCATCCCACCCCCCTTGGATAGCCCCACCAGCCCCTTGAACTGCCCCCCAGGCACCCCCACCCCCTGGAAAGACCCCCCGACATCCTGGACACCAGCCCACCCCTCTAGACACCCCATAGACAGCCCCCCTCCTGGACACCCCCCACCTTGGGCACCACCCCTCCAAACCACCCCACCCCCTGGAAAGCCCCCCAACACCCTGGACACCAGCCCACCCCCTGGAAACCCCCATGGACACCCCCCACCTAGACACCCCCCCTCCTAGACACCACCCCACCACCTAGACACCCCACCCCCTGGACACCACCACCCTCCTTGGACAGCCCCCCAACCTCCTAGACAGTCCCCACCCCCTGGACACCCCTTCACCCCCGGACACCCCCATCCCCCCAGACACCCCCTACCCCCCTTGGACAACCACCCCAAACCCCTAAACAACCCCCAACCCCTTGAATTATGAATATAATTCTTTATGTATTTAATTAACTTATGAATTATCTGTTAATGGTGTATGGGTATACTTGGTGTAATTAGATTATGATTTATGTGTTAATTTTTTATGGGTATACTTATTGAGATGCTGAATTTATTGCAGGTACTGTTTGGGTGTGCTGTTGCAGAATTTTGTTTTGCAGCAGACAGGGCATTTATCAGTGCTTTTTTAGCACTAATAAAATAAGCCTTTATCAGCGCTAAAAAAGCGCTGATAAAATCCACATTTATCAGCGCTAAAAAAGCACTGATAAAGTATCCCTTTATCAGCGCTGATCTTTATAAATATTTTTAATGCTGATAAAGCCCATTTTGAGCGCTGATAAAGCCCGTTTTTGTAGTAGTGAAACCCTTTGATTTTTTTCTTTTCTCCCCATTCCCTTATGATCTTCGCCATGGAATCCCTATGGATCCCGGTTCGACAATTGTTGGGTGACCCGAGCTCGATTGGGGGCCCAGATTCAGTGCAGATTTATGGAACAGTAATGGAATCTAGCATGTTGTGAGTAGGAATCCTACAGTTGGATTGGATGAGAAGGATGTGAAGAGCTATCCTTAGGGTCCCGGTATCTGAGTGAACCTTAGTAGACTAGTATACAAGTGGACCTCAGTGGCCCAGTAGCTGAGCGGACCTCTGTGGCCTAACAGATGAGGGGACCTCAGTGGCCCGATAGCTGAGCAGACCTTAGTGGCCTGACAGATGAGCGTACCTTAGTGGCCCAGTATCCGAACAGACCTTAGTGGCCTGAAAAACGATAGGACCTCAGTGGCCTGACATACCTCAGTGACTCATCAGTGAACTCCACTTCCCAGCCCAAGTGGAGAGTAACCCAGTACTGCTCTGGTGAGCCTGTCTGTTCACTATCATCATCAGGTGTCATCGCTATGCATGCTAACCTGGAACATTCATGTCATATATTTAAAGCTTCCTCTAAGGGAAACATCACATTCTACATGAAAAAACACTCCGGATAGGAATCTCACAGTCCAAAATCTGAGTTGAAATAAAAAAGATATGAAGGACTGAAGATCACTCAATTGAGCTCAAGAAATAGATGGCATGTGATGGGGACACATGGTGTGTGGTCTCTCTTCACTACCTGGATGTGTTTCTGGTCAGACATGGGTCCAATCCCATGTAGGAGAACATACTGTGTGTGTGAACTACACGATGTGTCCTTCCGATCTAGGGACCAGGCCATGTCTGATGGCCGTGTCCATGTACTCGTACTCCATGTCCATGTACTTCTTTACATGGTGTGTTGGTCCACATGGGGTGGTGTTCGTGTGACCAAGTTGTTTCTGCGTGCTCGACCCATGGTCATGTGTTCCTTCACACGGATCGCCTTACACGGGAAGGTAGTACACGTCATGTCAAGAGGACTACACACTGTGTCAACCTTAACATATTCACTCTCACAAGAGCCAGTGTTGTCCTAAGCCATAAATTCCCTTCAACTGCATGAGAAGGATCTTCCACTCATATTCCATTAATGTTTCCATAATCTATGATATCATGAATAAGTCTCCTCACATCTAAATGAATTACATAGTTTCGATTCTTGTAGAAAAACATGCAAGATCGACTAATTATTCACCACAATCGGACATCTGATGTAAAAGTCGTATGTCACCGTAATACGCTTGAGAGGCATCTCATGGGGCCCACACCTCAGTCATGAAAAAATTATACAGATCATGCCATTGCGATCCTAACAGAAAAACACAAGATATGGACTTCTCTTTCGTCCAAAACGGATACCCAGTGAAAAAGTTATGTTTCATCGCAACACGTGAAAGTCGAGCATCATGGGGCCCATGCCTCAACCATGACTTAAATATATGAAATTTTTGTCAAAAGATCTGCCTCGATATTAAGATCACAACACTGCTGACAGTACGTCGATTGGACATAGCATGTGGAAATCATGGTGGGTTAAAACATTAATAATAATAAAATATTATAATTATTTTGACATTTTGAGGACCCAATACTCAATTCAAATAAGGTTTCAATATTTGGTCTAAAAAAACTTGTCTTGAAAACTTGATCGCACTATCGTAGATGGAACATCCATCGGGTGTCATATGCAGGAGTTATGGCGAGTTAAATATTTAATAAAATTATTAAATCTATAATTTCATGAGCGTTTTTTGGGACCAAGTCATGGGTCTTGGAAACATTTCTTAAAATAGTCTTAAAATGATCATATCACAATTGGGGTCATGCTGCCACTGATGTCGCATGAATTAGGTGCTCTGTGGGGGAATTATGGCGGATAAACCCTTTAATAGTAATATTATTATTAACAATATTATTATTATTATTATAATTAATTTATTTAATTAAAAAGAAATCCAATTACGGTTTTCCTCCCCCCTTCACACACGGGCCGCCGCGTAATCCCATGAAGCCCGCTTCGCCGTCACTGTCTCTGACCAACCGTGTTGCCGCTCCTCTGATCGCCGCCATACCGCCCTGATCGATGCCGCTTGGAGCCGCTTCCATGTTCCACTGCCTTGCCTCACCTTCAGACCACCACACCACTATGATATGCCACCTCCACCTGGCCTAGATCGACTACCGCACCCCACGCACCGCCGACCGCTGCCACCTCCGACCACATACCCTCGCCAGGCCACCACCTGCCCTTTTCGGAACCGCACTGCCTCGTCGCCCATTCCACGTGCCACTATAGCTTCATTCTAAGCCCGAAAATAATGATGATTTCAAATCCATGATCATCATGTCCTGATCCACACCGATATGATCTCCTCTTGTGATTCTATTGATGCTCCCTAAATCTGTACCGAGTCTAGGCGCCCGATTGAGCTCAGGTCAGCCGATCGAGCTCGGGTCGCCCGAAAATTGTTGAATTGGGATCTACAGGGTTTCCAAAATGAAGAAATTAAGGAAAAAAGGTTAAAAAATTACATAATAAAAGGTTTGGGATCGTTTTCCAAATGTTCTTGGCCAACCGATCAAGAATGTGCAATTTGGGTTAGGAATGAACTTATAAAAGCAATTTATTTCAATGTAAGAATCATGTAAGAGGGAATAGGTTGACGAGAGAATTAGTGAAGTACTCAAAGTTTAATATAGGGAATAAAACATCAAAGATGAGTATTTCATAGAGATTGGGTCGATCATTGGTGAGAACGTGTTCGACGAGCTCCATTGCGTTCGCCGTTCTTCGATTCGCCTTGATCCTAGGGTTTGTCATTCGTTCGTCATTGTTAATCAATGGGGAGGAGAGTAGAGAAAGAGGGGTTTTCATCATTGGATAAAGAAAAATTGTGAGAGAAATCTTATAAAATATGAATTTATACCCACAATCTAGGTTTAGATAATTGTAATTAATTAATAGATTTAATTAATTAAATCACTTAAAATCATTTACCAACGAGAAAGGGGTCTAAAAGTCCCATGTCGACTCATTTTTGTATCGTTCCTAGGGTAATCACTGGATTCCATAGCCAAACATGGCCTCATATTTTTGGTTTGAGCTATCATTTAAGAGATATCCCATTTTTGACACTTGTATAGTATAAAAACACTTAATATTTCTATAAAATTAATTTCGGGCACACTGAGCCTCAGAATCGCACGATGTCTCAGCGCCTAGATCTGGGGTAATATTTGGAAATATTTTAAAGTCTTATTAGGAAAAAATCTGGTTTCTAAATAATTCCTTCCTTTAAGCTCTTCGTCTATGAAAAGAAAAACTAAACAAAAACTTGGAAAATTGAGCCTGCACCTAGCTCACCCGCTTCCAGGGAAACTTGTACATTTCTGTACTGCCATAACACATGAAACAAAGGTATGGTCCAACCTCCTAATGTTTTCTTCAGTTCATGACATGTGTATCAACATAGACATATCACCACAACTACGACACGTGGGGGACGTCGTGCACATGCTCCAGCTATTGGAGGTAGGGAAATGTGGTAGGAAACCTCACAATCTCTTTGCATGGTCTCGAATGGCCTCATAGAATTAAGGGGATAGTTTGCCTCCCCAACTGAACCTATACACCCCACATTGTGACTGGAATCACCGTTCATCCCTAGAACCGGGTCCCATGATTCCCTCCTTCATAATACTCATATGGTGAAACCCCCAAGGATATCTGGTCACACAGGATTTTCCAATTGTTGTGTCACAATAGAGACCATCTTATGTGCTCAATAAGTGAAGGATTTAACAAAAGATAGTGATTCGTTTAGTTCTGTACATGGGGTATCCATCACCTCAACCAATATTTGATAACTATAGTCTCAAGACTTGACGTTGAGCACACAATGTTCCAAAAAATAGGGCAGATGAGTGAACTCATCCATCCATAAGAGGATAAACATGGAAAGCACGTGGCATACTCCGTGTGTTTTCTCCCATCTTGGAAGGAGAGTATCACCAAACTAGACACTCCATCATACCCACTAGCAACATTCCAAGAAAAAGGAGGTCAAGCATAAAAACCCCACTGGTAATGCCATAACCTACTCCGAAACTCCATCACACAACTTTTCCCTGAATGTACAAGTAGAGGGACTCATCCACTACTCCTCGTGCATTTGAAACTATGCGAAAAAAACTGACACATGGTTACACTAACTCCCCGCGTCACCTAGATAAAACCCAATAAATGAGAAAGGAGAAAATAGAACTTCATAGAGTGTCTAATAAGTTCTACTATAAAAGTATAAAAGATTAAAGGAACACCTATTATCGTCTCATGCTCTTCAGGATCGTAGGAATCCAAAGCTTACAGCTGTTCGTTGATCCAATTGTCAACTTCCTAAGCTTGACGTGGGCCTCTAGGTGGTGTTGGAAGAGGAGCAAGAGGGAAAAGAGGTCAAGAAGGGGATGGTGACAAGCGCCGAAGGCACAAAAAACTCAGGGAGGCCTTTTCTTATGAACCTGAGAGTTGGTATGGGAAGTGGAATTCCCTGATGATAGTTCCAGGTTTACCCTCCAACGGGGCTGGGAAGTGGAATTCCCCGATGATCCTTCCAGGTTTACCCTCCAGCGGGGCTGAGAAGTGGCATTCCCCAACGATCTTTCCAAGTTACCCTCTAGTGTGTCTAGGAAGTGGTTTTCTTCTGTGGCTACCAGAGCAAGACCCTCGACTATGCGACATATTAATTAGGATCAATTTGACTTTCCTAAGGACTAACAATAAAGAGGGGCCCTTTCCCCACCGAGATTCATCCTTGTGACGTGAACTAAAACCATGTGGGCGAGTTAGTGTCACCCAAAGTGGATAGTATTAAGGTGTGGTGATTTAATCCCCTTTGAGAAATATGGTGTGATAGAGTGTTTGGTTTAGGGATACTCTACTTACATGAGGGGAGAAGTCACGTGGGGTATGCCACGTGCTTTCTATGTTTAGTCTCTTGTGGTTGGATGAGTTTACTCACATTCCCTATTTGTTGCTACCTTTTCATGCTCAGCATCAACCTTGATATGATAGTTATCAAGTATAGGTCTAGGCGATGGTGACCCCATGAACAGAACTACGTGACTCACTGTGTGGTGCTGGTATTGGTAGTATTAGACCTGAGGGTGTGGAGACACTATCTTCTGGAAGAGCACATTGTGGTTTGTTCAGACCACAAGAGTCCTAGGTATGTCTCCACTCAGGGATACTTTAACCCGAGACAACGATGCTGGTTGAACTTCTTACAGGACTATGACTTCAAGATAGTCTGTACTCTAGGAAAGGGAAACTTTGTAGCATATTCCCTTAGCGGGAAGTCCCAGACTCACTAAGCGTGGGAAGTTTTAGAGTAGTTAACTTCCCAGTAACTGACCCTGGTGGAGCAGGAGGGTACAATTTTCTTCAGTTGATGGTGTTAACTCCTACGGTTCTCGAGCGTGTAAGAGAGTATCAGTTGTGAGACATCTACTGTGAAATCCTGCCTGACCAGATATCTTTGGTTGTTTCACCATATGTATATTCTGAAGGATGGAATCATGAGACCCTATTCGAGGAACAAATAGTGATTCTAGTCACAACGTGGGATGTAGAGGTTTATCCAGGGAGGCAAATTATCCCCCAAGTTTCATCAGGCCATTCAAGACCGTGCAAAGAAATGGAGAGGTTTCCTACTTCCTTTCCCTAACCCTAATAGCTGGAGTGGGTGCACAACATCTTCCATGTGTCACAGATGAGGAGATATGTGCGTGTTTCTACAAAAGTCATCCACATGAGAAAACCTTATGAGGACTGACCATCCCCTTGGTTCGTGTGCTGTGCTAGCACAAAAACGTGTGGGTGTTCGTGGGAGTGGGAGATCCAGGCACGAGCTCAGTATCCCAAGTTGTTTGTTTAGTTTTTCTTTTCGAGGATGAAAATCTTAAAGTAGGGAATGATGTAGAGACCTAGTTGTCACCTTGCACAAATTTGAAATATTTCTAAATATTATTCCAGAGCTAGGCACTAATATGGAGTACAATTCTGAGGCCCGGTGTTCCCAGAATTAATTGGTATAAAAATATAAAATATGTTTTATTTTATGCACACATAATCAAATAAAGAAAACATGATAACTCTAAAACGGTTTCTCGGATCGGAAATATGAGACCACGGTGGGGTTCGGAACATGGTGTTTACCCTAGGTGAGACATAAAATAAGTCAGTGCGGGATGTCTGGATCCATCTCTCATTGGCAGAGCGTTTTTAATGATTTAATTAATTAATTGATTAAAAATCCTTTAACCTAATTTATGGATATAAATTCATATTTTATAATAATTTTCTCATAATTATATTTGTCTAAAATCAACAACCATATCCTCTCCTATCCTTCTCATTGACGAATGAAGAATGACAACAGACCCCTAGAACTAGGCGGATCGAAGTGTGATGAACACATCAGCTTCTTCCGATTGTTAGGAAATTACGATCTTCGTCAACAATGATCGATCCAAGTCAGGTAAGACTCATCTTTGGTGATTTTATTCCTTAAATTAAATATTTGACCATGTTGATAATTTTTTCTTCAATGTATTCCCCCTACATTTACCAACACATTAAATTGATTTTTTCATGGAATATCAACTACTTCTGACCCAAATCTCACATTATAGATCTGTTGTCCTAGAACTCTTGGCCAATGATCCAAACCCGGTTAGGTGCAGTCTTGATTCTGATTTGAGTAGACCCATGTCCAGATAGACGATTCTATTGTAGGACGATCATGATTCCCTCATCGGTGGCATTTTCGTGGTGCGGGTTTGATCCATCTAGTCCTAGGTGACGATGGATTGGACTCACGTCCCTTGGATTATATTCGGGCTTCTTCGGCTGTGGTGGTTAGGGTGTCTCATGGAGTGTGCGGGGTCTTCCAGGTTGACAGTTGATGGTGGTGTTTGGGCTCACGAATGTTTGTAACTTTTCATATTTCTATTGGGTTGGTTTTTGAGGCTCAGATTTTGAAGATTCATCCAGACTCAACATCATGGAATAGCCTCAGCGGAGGTTTCAGAGCAGGCGGTTCACCTATTCAAGCTTCATGGAATTGGATGTTTGAGAGGGTATGGCGTTTACCATAAGATTGGGCCCGTGCTTGTCATAGGACACTTGCTTGCCGTACAATCTTGCAGCGGTGAAGCGTTTTTTCATGTTTTAATGCTGGGGAGAGGTAGCCTGGTGTCAGTCTGAGTTTTATTTTCTTGATCTTCGGACCATGTAATGTTTTATGTCCATGAAGTCTGTTCGGGTTTCACCCCCTTCTTACCTTAAAAGGGGGATTATCATATAATAAAAAAATCTACAGCTTTTGGGCCATTGGATGGATGGTTATTTTCTCCCTTGAATATTCGTGATCTTCACTAGAGGAACCCTGCTATTCTAGGCCCGACAATTTTTGGGTGAACTAGGCTCGTTTGGGCGCCCAAATTCAGGATGGATCGAAAAAATGGTGACGATACCACAAATTAAGAGCGGATCTGTATAGATCAACACCAAATAATCACAGAACAATGATTGTTTCCCTGTTTCAAGTCAGAATAGTGGGGCAGAGGCTAGCCGAAGGTGTGGCGGTGCGTGCGAGGTGGTCTAGTGAGTCCGAGGCAGCAGGTCGTAATGGTGGTGCTGTGCGGCTCAGGAGAAGCAGGCTGTGATAGTGGTGGTTCACGGTTCAAGCAGAGTTGGCCGAGGCGGCATGGGCGGATTCCGAGTAGAAGACCGAGGTAGAAGGCGACTGATGGATTCTAGGCAAGGTGGCTTTGGTTAGTTGTTCGAGGTGGGGCGAGCAAGGCCGACGGACGACCGAGGCCAGTGAGGGATAGTGGATGATGGCCAGGTGGAGGTCGGTGCGACAACAGTCTGAAGGCGGACAAGGCGGCAGTGCTAATTGAAAGGAAAATGTAGGGGAAGTGGGAAACCCTAATGGGTAAAAGGAAAATAAAAATTAAACTAAAGTAATAATAATAATAATAATAATAATAATATTATTATTATTATTAAACCTTAAATCCACATAACTCTCCCGTGTGGTGTCAGATTGATGCACCATCAGTGACAGCACGACCCTAACTTCGAGATGGAAATTCCGAGTCTGATATTGTATGTATTATTCAGGTTTCTAGATCGAGTACCCGAAATGATCAAATAATAATAATGTATTCTTATTATAAAATCTTTGACCCGCCATAACTCTTGCGTACGTTGTTCATTTGACTTGCCATCAACAGAAAAATTACCCTATCTATAAGACAACCGGTTCAAGACCAATGTTGGATTTCAAATTTGGTTTCTTGGTTCATTTGATAGAAAAACTTAAGTTAAATAATAATATTTTAATTATTATTATTCGGGGTTCTTGTATCGGACCTATCATCTAGACGGGACATCTGTTTGACGTGACGTCAACGGTGGTGAGACCCTGGTCTTTGTGTAGACATTTAAAGATTAATTTAGGGTTTTCAAACAAAGGTTGAGGTATATTCCTCACAATTCCCGGTTTTCATGTGTTGTGGTTAAATTGAATCTTTTTCACCGGGTATCCATTTTGGATGAATGAGTAGTCCATCTAACGTATTTTTCCGCAAGGATCGCAAATTTGTGATAAATTTGGATGTGCAAAGACTTATTCATGATCTCATTAAATGTGGAAACATGAAAAGAATATTGGTGGAAGATCCTTCTACTGTGTTTGAATTGAACCCACAACTTGGGTCAACATCTACTCCTCTGAGAGTGGAGAAGATTTATGAATAGATGCTGTAAAATGTTCTGGGGTTGTTCGACGATGCACGTTATTAAAATTATGTTTTCTCCCTTCAAATAAACATCAAGCATCGTGTGCTCAATAGCCTTTTGGATAGATTATACTGTGTACTATGGGAGTACACTGGCATGCCTAGGGGTAATTGATCACAGTTTAATACTTGAGGATGGCTAGGTACACAACCAGGCATTGAGGTGGGGTTACATATTGTGTGGGCCCCACATACACAATGTACCACTTTATGAATCTTAGACCGCTCATAAATCCTTCTTTTGGACTTGGATTTTGGAATGCGAGCAGCCCTAACCGAGTGTTTTTCAATGTATAACGTGATGGTGTCCTCTGTAGTGTCTTACGAGTTATAATGTGAGATATTCCAAGTGTGATGCATATCCGGGGAGACTGTTGATGACTACAATGGTGTTTTTATGAGAGGTACCATACAGTAAGGATGACCAGTGTTTCTTGATTCTTTCTAAGAGGTACAATTCAGCAGGGATGGGCAAAGTTCCTTGGTTGTTTCCGAGAGTTACCATCCAATAGGGATGGCTAGAGTTCCTCGATATTTTTCTGAGAGGTACCATACAACAGGGATGGCCAGAGTACCTAGATTATTTTTTGAGAGGTACCATCCAGTAGGGATGGTTAGAGTAGTTCCGGGTTTACCTCCAATTAGGCTAGGAAGTGGTCCCCGATGGTAGTTCCGGGTTTACCTCCAACTGGGCTGGGAAGTGGTCCCTGATGGCAGTTTTGGGCTTCCCTCTAGCGGGGCTGGGCATTGGGTCCCATCGACGACACTTTCCTGATAGTATCCTCCAATAGGGATGGTAAGTGGGTCCCCATTGACTCCTAAGTGATGATCCCCCTAAGGTACTAGGGCACGAATACCCGATGATGAGTGGCATCCTCCAGTTGGGCTGGGCTTGGATCCTCGACTTTGGCACGACCTATTGACTGTGTGACAGTGACGGGGTGTGATTTGACTTACCTTTGGACTCCCGAGGAAGAGGGATGATTTTACAACCGATATGCATCCTTGTTATGTGACCTAAAACCATGCAGGTGATATAGTGTGTCCCAAAGTGGATAATATCAAGGTGCGATGATTGAGTCCCTTTGACTTGCAGTTTAGGGAAGTCGCGTGGGATGTTGGGTATCGATGATGGTTACTTCTCGAATTGTTGGATACTCACTTTCTTGGATTGATCTGTGAGATGGATATCCCCTTACTCTCTCATTTGGGTTTATTTGAATGAGCACACACACACACACACACATAGACATATATATATATATATATATATATATATATATATATATATTTTATTTTCAGTTTCCACTCCTTGGGTTTTGGTTACTATTATTCCAGGAGAGACGAAGACATGCGAGGTATGGCACATGATTTTCGTGTCTAGCTTCTTGTGGTTGGACGAGTCTACTCTCCTTCTATAGGTAGTGAAGTCTCTATGAGAATTTCATTTTCTCACCATTTATATATCCTTGTGTTTGAATGTGCTTACTTCACTATCTTATTGGGTTGAGTCACACTCCTTTTTTTGTACATTGTCATATCTATTGCTTTCCTTTTTAGAGTATCTCTTATGACTCCCCCTTTCCTTTTCAGGGAATCCTACTGTGTATTTTTATACACACCCCTGCATGGGATTATGACAACCATGCTTTTATTACAAACTTAAACATGATTTATTACATAAAACATCACTTGAAACAACAAAGAAGATCGAGAGGTTTAGTGTCTTTGGGGCTTAGGATCATTACATAAAAAATTAAAACATGAAATAAAACATCTTTATTGAAAACTTACTTTACATGACCACTACATTCCCTCGTACTTAGCATTGCATGAGATAACTTGAGGACATGCATAAGAAAAGGGTGACCTATAAAGCCCAGTAAGGGAGTACACATGGAATAACATGAGGAGTACAATACATGTTAGACAATAGGCATATCAATAGAGCATAAAAGAAACATGAACATAAAGGCATGATAACGCATGATAATCATAACATGGAAATGTGGCAACAACACTTATCATGGAATTAGCATGAGCCAAGGCTCATTGCACATGGAGCATGAGTAAATCCTCATTGCACATAAAGAACGAGTAAACCCTCGTTGCACTTGAATTAGCATGAGTATACACTCATTGCACATGACGTATCATGATACTATACTTTACCCAATGCATTGGAGCGCTATAAGGATGCACCCTTCTTAAACATTTCATTTCATGCATAAGTGTGCCACATGGATCATAAAACATGGATTCATAAAACATAATCATTTATTCCACGATAAAGTAATGTGGAATTCATACATGAAACTTTATAATCAATAAGTAAATGTGCATAAAGGTGAATAACCTTGATGGATAAATGGGCATGGTATTCACTACACAATTACATTGGCTTAGAAAATCGGTGCGATTTCGACAGCGTAACGGCGTGACATAAGAATTCATAAAAATGGTTGATGAGAGAGAAATGAGTTTTTCATCATATTTACATGTAATGTACAGTAAGTAGGTTATATAGATACATGTCCCAAAATTTTTAATGGAATTTAGATTCATGATACAAAATTATTGCTTGAATGTAAAAGAAGAGAGAGAAGTTCCTTTCGGAATTTCGGCATAGTAACAGGTGTATATGGGAGGAATTTAATGAGAGAGAAAGGGGTCTCCCATCATTCAAAAAATAAGAGGGAAGTATGGGGGAGGTGAAAAACCATACCCCAACATTAATAATTGAAATTAAAAGGGCAATACAACTTAATAAAATTGACAAAAATGAGAAAGGAAGAAAAAACCCTTACATGGAAGTGTGCTTCCAAAGGATAAAGAGAGGCTTGTGAGAGACTTATTGGGAGCTTGGAGAACCTTGGGAGGATTATAGAGAGAGTTGGGAAGAGGTTGTACGAACTCCAAAGGCTTTGAGTGAGGAGGAAGTGAGAGCTTGGGTGAGTCTATATAGGAAAGGTGAGGGAATTCTTTATTATTTAGGTTTGGGACCCCTTATATTAAATTAATCCAAAACACAAACCATCCCATGGTTTTTGCCCATGGTTTTTGGAAAAGGGAAGAGGAAAAAAATATTTTATAAGGCCAAAGTCCGAAATTCTTAAAATATTAGGGCTTCTTATGTGGAGGTGAGTGACACTCCCATGGAAATTAATTTAAAAAGATAAGGTGTTTAATAAGTCTTAAGGGGTCCATTAATGCTTTGAAAAGTAAGTCAAAAAAACCCAAAATCACATTATTTTAATGATAAAACATATATTGGACAAAAATAAAGATTATAGTATTTTATTACATCACTATTGGGTCGTTATGATTTCATAAAGACCATTATATATTTAAACGGTATTTAATTTTTACCAAAAAATTTGACTGTCTCAGAAAATTATGAAAAATTCACCGTTGGATAATTTTGACATCCTGATTCCAGAAATAAAATTTATTTTATCTAAATAATTTTCTAAATATGTTAATTTTCACTTTTAAAGTAAAAACTGACATTTATCGAAAATTCACGGGGTTTGACAGAAATGGCTTTCAAACCTTAATAAAAATTATTATTGCATTCATAAAATTATAAGATCATTTATATTTAATAAAAATTAATTTAATAATAATAATAATATTTTATTAAAATATTATTCAATTCAAAAATCCCTTAATTTAATAAAATATAATTCTTAATTAAATAATAACTAAAAACACTATTTGTACTTTAAAAACTATTTACAATGTATCAAAAATGACTAGAAATTATATTCATTATTATATACAAAAATAATGTAAATGAACATAGTACTACTTATTTGTTACATAACCCCTTAAAACAGCCGCATAATACCTAAGGGTAAGGTGCGCGATGGTGACAGACTCTTGGGGTGGCTTGGATAACATCGCTCGAGTGGTAATTTCTATCAATTTCCACTTCTCCTGTAGACAGTCCCATTCGAGCTTGAAATGATGAAGCTGTAACACCCAAGGTAAATAAAGAATATGACATTTTCATATTTATCCATATTTTTGAATAAAATATTAATATGAATTTAAACGGGATGCTATGCTTGATGGCGTACCCAACACACAACAACGAGTTTCTTGGGAATCTTACGTTGCTCTCTAATAATAAAATAATATTATTTTAAATGGTAGTTAACATGTAGCCATTGTATTGGCGGGAATGAATAGAAATAACTAAAATATGATTATATATGCTTTTAAATGTTTTTACATTTATCCAATAAAAGATAAAGGCTTAAAATAAGGAAAGAATTCAATTTTAGGCGTATATGTCCTAGTTTTCACTAAAGGTTCACTTATCGCCTTTTGATGGAGAACCGTCATTAAATATAGTTTTTTTAACTCTTATAAATTCTATTGGACCAAATAAAACTCTTCTTAAGAATCGGGACATCAAAATTTACTTTGTGTAAATTTTTGGTATCTTTCCGATAAAGTTCATTTTTTAATGAATAGTGTAAAATGTTGTATTTTAATTCAAAACCTCTTTTTAATATAATTTATTTATATGATTATATTATCTTTTGAATTGGTTTTAAAGTGAAATTAGAATATATTTTTACCATTAAATCCAATAGTGGTCGATGGAATTAATTTCACTTTGAAATCAGACTTAAACTAGTGTCAATCTTTTGATACTTATTGTTTCATAAAAACACGCTATTTGTCATGACATCGGGAATTAATTATTAAATTAATTAATGTGACTTATATGTTTTGAATTTTGTAAAATAGACTTCATTTTTGAATTCGGAATATCAAATATAGCTTAGGGTGAATTTTTGGGATTTTTCTGAAAAACTTCAATTTTTGATGAATTGTGAAACCACTAAGTGGTACTTAAAGAAACTGGCTTTTCATTTAAATGAAAATTTTCCACCTTTGTGTTTTTAATTTCAAAAATCCAACATACATGGTTGTAATTAAGAATTAAAATGTGGTTCAATGAGATTAAAATAGTTTTTTGGTGAATAGTAACTTATTAAGTTTTTAATCACGATTAGAGGTAATTAGTGTAGTTTAAGGTAAAAATAATGTTTTAATAATATGAAATGAACTTGACACATGTCATAACCTTATTGGATGTGTCATGGAATACCAAGACAATCCATGGGTCAACTTGGGGACCCCATGGAGCCACTTTGGTTGTGAAATGACATAAATAACTTTTTATTTAATGTTAAAGTAAAAATGACACAAACATGAGTTATTTTACTAAAAACAATTTTTATATGGGGTTATACAAGTAATATTTTTGACTATAAATATTCATTGGAAAGATAAAAAGATTTCCTACATCATAGTATTTTTTTTATAATTTTTAGACATTAAATAAATAAATGTATTTATGACATCATGATGATGCAGCGATGACCTCATTATTTAACGATTTAAATAAAATGGAAAGATAATGTAATATCTAAGACCTAAACATGTCCAAAACCTATTGGATGAGTGTATTTAGAACCCTTATCACCTTATACTCGAATTATATCAATGTGGGATCTTAGAAATTCGAAACACTTTTGAAAATAAAATAATAGTTTCATGATTTCCAAAAGTGCCCCTCCTCTCCTCTTATAAAAGGCCCCCACCTCTACCTCATTACCCACACTCCCAAAGCCTTTGGCTCGGCCAACCCCTGCCCATTTACTCTCTCCACATACCTCTCCTCATCCTAGAGGATTCCCTTTGGGCAGAATCCTTTCAAAGGAAGCCTTTAGGCTCAAATCAAAAGGAGTTACACTTTTAAAGGTAATTCATTCTCCCATGTTCATTTGTTTTATTTTGTTTCTCCAACCCCCTAAACTCTTTTTATTTACTTATTTTGTAACAACACCAGTATATTAAATATACTAGGATGTTGTTATAATATTTATTCAAGCTAAACTCTCACTCAACTACATCAAATGGTTAAAGAACATACGGTTTCCATGGATGGCGAAATTCTGCCTCCCGAAATGATGATTGTTCAATACTCACTTAACACCTTCAAAGGTGGCCATTATGATGTCACTATTTTTATATATGATATATAATATGTTTACTCTTTCCTTAAGCTTCTGTATTTTTCATTTATGGTATACCATTATTGTTTCCATTATGGGTAAACACGATATCTTCATTTTAGGAAGTGCGGACTACCGCCCCCTGAAAGTTATTTGATTCGTTAATACCATATGTGGGATGTGTAAAGGATAAAGTTAATGATATTATATATTTTATTATACTGTAATTATAATATACTCTTATATCATTATGATTCCATTCCAGAAAATACGAAATAGAAATGGAAGTAGCGTTCATGCGTACGTACGGCTTACCGTCTCCATGAACGGTGCATTTCATTTCTTACCTCTAAATGATTATGTAATATTATAAATACATGTATATTCTGGATATATATGATATATATGATATCCAAATAATGAATATAATTCTGTATATAATGAACATTTGACCACACGAACAACATGTAATTGTAAGAAGTCCATTTTCGACTTAAGAACCAAATATCGACAAAACAAACATTATTAACTTAAATGATTACATAATGTTTATAACATAAAAATAAGTGATCTAAAAGGAATAATGAACTAGAAAAAGGTTCTTAATAAAGTGGAAATTAACTCAAGTTTATTATTCAGGACGTTAAAGAACGATCGAGTCAAACCCGAGGTAAGGGATCCTACACCTCTCTTTCTTTTTAAGTACACTCTTTTATGTCATTCCTTTTAAGCTCATATTTCTTATGATTGGGATGTTCTTTTATATTACTCCTACTTTACTTATTATGTTCATATGATGAGAGACCCTATTTCCTCTCATCAATCCATTTTGGAAGTTTTGAGTGGCGCCGTTAGGCTGCCGAATTTTCGTAAGGGATTTTTTATCTCACTTTTATTCCCGTGAGATTTATGCTACATTTGCCACAATTTCCTTTGAGTGGTGTATGTACTGCAAATTATTTTACTCATTGTGTAATATACTTTCTTTTATGAGTATTTACATCAATTTTGTATTGTACTTCTTTCACGAGGTGTATGTTTTGAAAGATACCCATGTCGGTAAGGGAACCTTTCACCCTCCTCATTTTAAAAGACTTCGTTTGTTATGTCATTTAATTCACATAATATTATGTTGGGATATGTTATTCTATATCCTGATTGATGTAAATTTTATGTCCAAGTGATGAGATTCCCTTTTATCTCTCATCAACTCATTTTCTGAATTTTTGAAGTGACGCCGTTTAGGCTGCCGAATTTTACCAAGGGAACGTTTTAACCCAATTTCGATTTCTTTGGGTTCAACATGTAGTTATTGAATATGTCATACTTTGAATATGTGGGAATGACCTTTTATTGTTTTACACTTAATATCCAATTATATTGGGTGTATTTATATTTGTCACACATAATTTTGAGATTGATTTATCCTTAACTTAAGGATACCTTCTTTATAAGGGATTTCATCACATTTTACATCCCTATTGAGACTTCATTGTTGTTATGCACCAATTCACTCTTATATGGTGTATATACTGTCCTTTGGAATATTATATCATGAATCCATTTATTCTCATGATATTATGAAGTTCTGATTTAATGTTATTCTTCAATTATTGTATTCAAGTGTCTCTAATTTTGGTAAAAACCCTTTAACCAAAATATCGCTTTAAATGTTTTAATGATTTGTTCTTATTAATATCCATGTTTTCAAAATGGTTTTAAGGATTTATTTATATGGATATTAATGGTTTAAAATGTTAAAAGCTTCAAGGTGGTATGGGACACTTTGATTCAAAAATCTCCTTATTAAATGTTTTAAATGGTTTTGGAAATGGTTTCTTTTTGAACGGATTCATTATTTCAATATACTAAAATGTTATATTGTGATTGAAATGTGGAAATGTTATGTTTCCTTTATGCATGTTTTATGTGATGCGTTTATGTTATGGTTCTTGGGCATTGTTATGAAAACGGGTGGTTCTGTGATAAACTAAGGGCGGGTGAGCCCGATATAGCTCTCCAATGCATTGGGTAACGCGAAGGAGTGAAACATTAAGGTTTTCTCCGAAGAGATTTAGGGAATATACTGTGATGGGTATTCCAAACGTAACCAAGAGGGTTACTCCCTACGTAAGAATGTTATGAATGCATCAAGTTACCTTTATGTCTCATGTTTTCTATGATTTATTCATGGTTTGATGAGGTATGTTAAAGTGCCTATGTTTTATGGGTAAAGTATGATTTCATTCTTATGTATATATGAACTCATGTTTCCTTTCCATATTTTTATAACCCTTACTGAGCTTTTTATGCTCATCCCAAGTTTTTGAAATGTTTTTCACAGGTCAAGGGAAAGGTACATGATGTTATGATAGTGTCAAGGATGTGTCAAGAAAGAATCCGTGTTTTTATTTTAAATATGTTTCTGTTGATGGGAAGAATGAATATTGTCTTTTATGTAACCACTTTGTTTAAATGTGGAATGTAATGCAAGTTTCATGATCTAATTCTCTAAAACTCTAAACCTGAAAAGATCCTCAATGTGTAATCTTGTAATAACTCAAGATTAAGTAAGGTTTAAGGCTGGGGCCTTATAGAAGCTCAGCTTTGGATTGGTCAAGGGCGAAGCCCAAAAATGCTACCTCTTTTCCGAGCTCTGACAAATGGGCTTTGTATGGGGCAATTCTACTGGATGAGGCCATCACTTTTTCTGTCTGAGTAAATTGGATTTGTTAAAGTCCTATATTTATACTAATCATGTGATCACTGTTCAACGACTATATTAGCAACGATCAAAATTATTAATATAAAACCAAAGAAGTTGAAATTTTATATAAACATAAAGAGACATTTAATTAGATCAAGAGGGATTTCCATTAATGAAACTTTGGGTTGTTACAATATTCCTCCCTTAAGAAATTTCACCCTTGAAATTTTCCATTTCCCACACTAAAACAAATGTGGGTAACTCAGCTTCATCATATCCTCCGACTCCCAAGTCACTTCTTCAAACTTATGGTTTCTCCACAACACCTTGACGAGGGGAATTGTCTTATTTCGTAGAACTTTTTCTCTACGATCTTAGATCTTCACTGGTTTCTCCTCATAAGAAAGATCATCTTACAATTGTAAAACCTCAGAAGAGAGTACATGTGAAGGGTCTGGTATGTACTTCCTTAAGAGGGATACATGAAAGACATCATGTACTTTGGCCATGGAAGGTGGAAGTTCTAGTCGATATGCCACAGCCCCGACACGATCAAGAATCTCGAAGGGTCCGATGTACCTTGGACTTAACCTCCCTTTCCTTCCAAACCTCATGACTTTCTTCCACGGAGATATGTGTAGAAAAACCATGTCTCCAACTTTAAACTCAAGGTCTCGTCGACGATTATCTGCATAACTCTTCTGTCGACTCTGGGCTGCCTTGATATGCTGCTGAATGGTTTTCACATTCTCCACCATTTCTTCGACCATTTCTGGTCCAGGAAGCTTACGTTCACCGACCTCATCCCAACATGCCGGTGTTCTGCACCTTTTTCCATACAGGGCTTCATATGGTGCCATTTGGATTCTTGAGTGGAAACTGTTATTATAAGAGAACTCAACCAGATGAAGATGTTAATCCCATACTCCTTTAAAGTTCATTGAGCACGCTCTCAACATATCCTCAAGTGTTTGGATAGTACGCTCGGATTGGCCATCAGTTTGAGGATGATAGGTCGTACTGAAGTTCAGTTCAGTATTCAGAGCATGTTGAAGACTCTTCCAAAACTTAGAGGTGAATCTTGGATCTCGGTCAGACACAATAGATAGTGGTACTCCAGGAAACCTTACCACTTCCCTGATATATATCAATGTCAGTTGATCCAAAGAGAAATCTTCCCGAATAGCAATGAAGTGTGTAGTCTTTGTAAGACGATCCACAACAACCCAGATTGCATTGTTTCCTTTGGATGTCCTCGGAAGTCCGGTGACAAAGTCAATTGTGATGTTCTCCCATTTCCATTCTGGTACGGGCAATAGTTGCATCATCCCCTTAGACTTATGCCTCTCTGCCTTCACTTTCTGACATACCAGGCACTTTGATGTATATTCAACGATCTCCTTCTTCATATTATCCCACCAAAAGTTTTCTTGGAGATCTCGATACATCTTTGTGCTCCCTGGGTGAATATAGAAATTTGAACTATGTGCATCATCCAAAAGTTCCTTCTTCAGCTCCGGATTTGATGGAACACATAGTCTTTTCCCAAACCGCACAATTCCTTCTTCATTAACATTAAACTCTGAGGATTTCCCTTTTTTGATAGCTTCCACTTTTTCTTGAATTCCCACATCATCCTTTTGAGCATCCTTTAACCTTTCCAAAAGAGATGGTTGAGAAATCATTTGTGAAAGGATTGATGATGTTCCCTTCTTTATGATTCCCATGCCCATCTTCATCAAGTCTAAGAAGATTGGATCCTTCTCAATTCTCATCATTGATAGAATTGCTGGGTCCTTTCTACTTAGGGCATCTGCCACCTTGTTCTCTTTCCCAGGGTAGTAATTTATTGAGCAGTCATAATCCTTGATGATCTCTATCCATCTTCTCTGGAGCATATTAATATCTTTTTGTGTGAATATATATTTAAGACTCTTGTGGTCAGTATATATCTCACATTTCTCTCCATAAAGATAATGCCGCCAGATTTTCAAGGCAAAGATCACCGCCGCCAACTTCAGATCATGCGTTGGATAGTTTTGCTCATGAATTTTCAACTGCCTCGAGGCATAGGATATAACTTTATCATTATTCATCAGCACACAGCCTAATCCCTTCTTTGAAGTATCACTTAATACCACAAAAAGTTCCCCACTTGTGGGTAAAGTGATCATGGGCGCAGTGATAAGCCTCCTTTTCAACTCCTTGAAGCTTTATTCGCATTCATCACTCCAAGAAAACTTTACTCCCTTTCGAGTTATCTTGGTAAGAGGGTTGGACAATCGTGAGAAATTTCTCACAAATCATTGATAATATCCAACTAACCCCAATAAGCTAGGGATATCCATTACTGATGTTGGCCTCTACCATCCCTCAATTGCATCTGTTTTGGAGGGGTCCACAAATATCCCATTGATTGTGATGATATGGCCCAATAATGAGACCT
This sequence comes from Viscum album, assembly GCA_963277665.1. Taxonomy (NCBI): domain Eukaryota; kingdom Viridiplantae; phylum Streptophyta; class Magnoliopsida; order Santalales; family Viscaceae; genus Viscum; species Viscum album. The sequence continues at coordinate 877,212,415 of OY728129.1, read as the reverse complement.
CCTTCAACCATAACTCACACTTGCTGTACTTTTCATAGAGCTTCTCCTTGCGCAAAGTCTCTAGTACAGTTTTTAAATGCTCCTCATGATCCTCCTTGGTTTTGGATTATATTAGAATATCATCTATAAAGACTACCAAAAATTTGTCATGGTAATCTCTAAATACTCTATTCATCAAGTCCATGAATATTTCTAGAGCATTGGTGAGTCCGAAAGGCATTACTATGAATTCATAGTGCCCGTATCTTGTACGAAAAGCAGTCTTGGGGACATCTTCCTTCTTCACCCTTACTTGATAATATCCCGACCGCAAATCCACCTTGGAGAAGTATTGTGCTCCACACAGCTGATCGAACAAGTCATCAATTCATGGGAGAGGATACTTTTTCTTTATCATGATTTTTTTAAGTTCACGATAATTGATGCAAAGCTGCATTGACCCATCCTTCTTCTTGACGAAGAGGACTAGTGCACCCCATGGTGAAGCACTTGGGCGTATAAACCCTTTATCCAGATTCTCCTGTAGTTGTTTCTTCAGCTCTTCAAGCTCAACAACAGCCATTATATATGGAGTATTGGATTGGTAATGCCCCGGGTTAAGTTCAATTGAGAACTCAACATCTCTTCTAGGAGTAAGACCAGACAGTTCCTCGGGAAACACTTCAGCGAATTCCCTCACAATAGGAATTTATTCAAGGATGGTTTCTTCCTTGGACTCAATCATCTGATCCAGATACACATTCTCATATGGCATTAATATCCACGCTTGAGATGATGGAGCTAAAGGAGATTCATCTTCCTCCTTACACTTGTAAAGAATCGGGGGTCGATTCTCCATATGGAGTGTGATTTCCCTCTCCCGACAATTTATGTTGGCTCTATATAAGGAAATCCAATCCATGCCAATAATTGAATCAAATTCCACCAGAGGGAGTATGAAGAGGTTCGCTGGGAAATTCAATCCACAGATTATAATAGGGGCGGACTTATATTCATGGGATGCAATGATTTCCCCATTTTCCGTACTCACCGACATCTTTACTTCCATGATTTGTGGTGGTGTTGGGATTGTTCTACTAAAATTTCGAGATATAAAAGAATGCGTTGAACCTGAATCAAAAAGTATGTTTTCTATTCTTGAATGAATAACTAGCGTACCTGTCACCACTTCATTGTCGGGGTTCACTTCGGCAGAAGTGATGGAAAAAGCACTTCCTTGCTACCTTAGAGGTTGTTGGTTGTCTCCAAAAACCCTTGGATTAGGGAACTAATTTACAAAATGACCCAGTTCTTTGCATTTGTAGCATTGAAAAATGCGTTGAGGTTCGAACAGAGCGTTCCTATCCTCTGTCGCAGCCGTGGGTCTTTCTTGCCGACAGTTAACAGCTAGGTTCCCTTATCTTCCACACCTGAAGCATTTTCTCGTCCCCTTAAGGCAATTTCCAGGGTGCTTCTTTCCGCACTTTAGGCAAGTGGGGTGCTGGATCTTCTTAGCACCATTAGATTTATCCATCAGACTGCCAGCATTGAAGTCCACCTTACGCTTCTTGTCCCCATGATACCCCTGTGATTCCTCGATCTCCATTTTGACCTTGAGGGTACATCGGACAATTTCCTCATAGCTGTCGAAGTCACGGATCGCTAATGATTTCCGCAAGCTAGGATTCAGCCCACCAAAGAAGCAGTCAACTTTGTATTCGGGGGTAATGACAAAGCCGGAAGCGTATCGTGCAAGCCTCATGAATTTTTCCTTGTACTCTCCAAAAGATTCTTCATTTTTTGCTTGAGGGAAAAAAAGTCCCTTTCCATCTTAAGCCGAAGGGTGCGCGGAAAATATTTATCAGAAAACATCTTCCAGAAATCCTTCCATTCCAATGCCTCGATATCCTCCTCAGGCTTAGTATTTTTGATCAACGTCCACCATTGATCAGCTTCACCCTCCATACGATATGCAGCCAGCAGAACCTTCTCTTGTTCAGAACATTGAAGGATGGATAATATCTTTTCAATGGAGTTGATCCATTGTTCAACAATCATGGGATCAGATGATCCACTAAAAGTAGGAGGCCTTTGCCTCATGAATCTCTCAATAGTGACTTGTTCCTTCTTATGGGGGTTTGGAAGTTCCTCTTGACCCATGTTTCTATTAAAAACTTGAGTTATCTGAGAGAGAAGCATGAAAAAGTTCGCGATTCCCACTCCCATTGGATTGGGCATCCCATTAGTACAGTCATCACACTGATCTTCACATTGGTTGTTAGCCCGAGTCCTCCTATTACCGGCCATTAGCTGGAATAAAAGGAATGTTAGGGGTAACACATAAAGGGTAATCCAAAGACAAAAGTTGATGACTTATAAATAAACTTTCATTTCCTTAACTCATGAGTCTATAGGCTTCAATCTAGTCTTTTCATGATCTACTTTATAACATATATTCTTAGGGGAATTTTATTAATTCCCTTAATAAGGGTTCATACTAAGCTTGTGAATTTAACAAATCATATCCCCCGGGAGTGTCATAACCAAGAGTGCAGCAAGGCCCATTGTCGTGCACCAGTTCCCGTTCGAGTCTAGCTCAAAGTGGTGTTTTTGGGTTTTACCCCTAGGATATATCTGTGCCAGAGCCGCCTCTACCTGCTCGTATCCAGACAGGGATGTATTTGTTTGATAAACCACTTACTCAATACTCAACAAAACTTAGGGAAGTTTTTATTGTACTTATTCTTGTATCTAAGGATTTACTAGTGTTTTCTAATCCTAATCCCAAAAATAACCAAACCTATCCTCTAATACCAACTATGACAACCCTGCTTTTATTACAAACTTAAACATGATTTATTACATAAAACATCACTTGATACAACAAAGAAGATCGAGAGGTTTTGTGTCTTTTGGGATTAGGATCATTACATAAAAACTTAAAACATGAAATACAACATCTTTATTGAAAACTTCCTTTACATGACCACTACATTCCCTCGTACTTAGCATTTCATGGGATAACCTGAGGACATGCATAAGAAAAGGGTGAGCTATAAAGCCCAGTAAGGGAGTACACATGGAATAACATGAGGAGTAAAATACATGTTAGACAATAGGAATATCAATAGATCATAAAAGAAACATGATCATAAAGGCATGATAACGCATGATAATCATAACATGGAAATGTGGCAACAACACTTATCATGGAATTAGTATGAGCCAAGGCTCATTGCACATGGAGCATGAGTAAATCCTCATTGCACATAGGGAACGAGTAAACCCTTGTTTCAATTGAATTAGAATGAGTCAACACTGATTGCACATGACGTATCATGATACTATACTTTACCCAATGCATTGGAGTGCTATAAGGGCGCACCCTTCTTAAACATTTCATTTCATGCATAAGTGTGCCACATGGATCATAAAACATGGATTCATAAAATATAATAATTTATTCCACGATAAAGGAATGTGGAATTCATACATGAAACTTTATAATCAATAAGTAAATGTGCATAAAGGTGAATAAACTTGATGGAGAAATGGGCATGGTATTCACTACACAATGACATTGGCTTAGAAAATCAGTGCGATTTTGGCAGCGTAACGACGTGACATAAGAATTCATAAAAATGGTTGATGAGAGAGAAAGGGGTTTCTCATCATACTTACATGTAATGGATAGAAAGGAGGTTATATAGATACATTTCCCAAAATTTTTAATGGAATTTATATTCATGATACAAAATTATTTCTTGAATGTAAAAGAAGAGAGAGAAGTTCCTTTCAGAATTTCGGCATAGTAACGGGTGTATATGGGAGAAATTTAATGAGAGAGAAATGGGCCTCCCATAATTCAAACAATAATAGGGCATTATGGGGGAGGTTCGAAACCATACCCCAACATTCATAATTGAAATTAAAAGGGAAATACAACTTAAAGAAAATTGACAAAAAAGAGAATGGAAGAAAAAACCCTTACATGGAAGTGTGCTTCCAAAGGATAGAGAGAGGCTTGTGAGAGGCTTCTTGGGAGCTTGGGGCACCTTGGGAGGATTATAGAGAGAGTTGGGCAGAGGTTGGACGAACTCCAAAGGATTTGAGTGAGGAGTAAGTGGGATCTTGGGTGGGTTTATATAGGAAAGGTGAGATAATTCTTTATTATTTAGGTTTGGGACACCTTATATTAAATTAATCCAAACCACAAACCATCCCATGGTTTTTGCCCATGGTTTTTGGAAAAGGTAATAGGAAAACAATATTTTATAAGGCCAAAGTCTGAAATTCTTAAAATATTAGGGTTGCTTATGTGGAGGTGAGTCACACTCCCATGGAAATTAATTTAAAAAGACAAGGTGTTTAATAAGTCTTGAGGGGTCCATTAATGCTTTTAAAAGTAAGTCAAAAAAACCCAAAATCACATTATTTTAATGGTAAAACATATATTGGCCGAACATAAAGATTATAGTATTTTATTACATCACTATTGGGTCATTATGATGTCATAAAACACATTATATATTTAAATAGTATTTAATTTTTACCAAAAAATTTGACTATCTCAGAAAATTATGAAAAATTCATCGTTGGATAATTTCGATGTCCTGATTCTAGAAATAAAATTTATTTTATCTAAATAATTTTCTAAATCTGTTAATGTTCACTTTTAAAATAAAAACTGACATTTATCGAAAATTCATGGGTTTTGACAGAAATGGCTTTCAAACCTTAATAAAAATTATAATTGCATTCATAAAATTATAAGATCATTTATATTTAATAAAAATTAATTTAATAATAATAATAATATTTTATTAAAATATTATTCAATTCAAAAATCCCTTAATTTAATAAAATATAATTCTTAATTAAATAATAACTAAAAACATTATTTGTACTTTAAAAACTATTTACAATGTATCAAAAATGACTAGAAATTATATTCATTATTATATACAAAAATAATGTAAATGAACATAGTACTACTTATATGTTACATAACCCCTTAAAACAGCCGCATAAGACCTAAGGGTAAGGTGCGAGATGGTGACAGACTCTTGGGGTGGCTCAGATAACATCGCTCGAGTGGTAATTTCTATAAATTTACACTTCTCCCGTAGACGGTCCCGTTCGAGCTTGACATGATGAAGCTCAGCTTGGGCTTGGTTAAGGGAGAATCCCAAATATTCCACCTCTTTTACGAGCTCTGACAAATGGGCTTCGTATGGGGAAATTCTACTGGATGAGGCCATCACTTCCTTTGTTTGAGTAAATTGGATTTGTTAAAGTCCTATATTTATACTAATCATGTGATCACTGTTCAACAGCTATATTAGAAATGGTCAAAATTCTTAACATAAAACCAAAGATGTTGACATTTTATATAAACATAAAGAGACATTTAATTAGATCAAGAGGGATTTCCATTAATGAAACTTTGGGTCGTTACAAGGATTTTTCTGCATGTTTCGTGACTTATGCAGACAATCAACATGTTGATTTTGATTTCATGAGAATTGAGATACGGGTTCTTAGACCGCATATGGTGGTTGTAGCTTAGGATTCAGAAGTGGGGCTATCTCAACTATTTCTTATTTTTTAGTTACTGTCAGGTTGTGGAAGTTTTTTTGGTTGGGAGTGTATCATTAACCTTTTCCATTTCAGTTTACTATACCATATATGTACTGTTTAGTGGTTCATGAATTTTTTCATTCCATTTTATTGTAGCGTTGTATCTTTTTTTTTCTCTCCCTCTACACTTTTCATTGAGTTGGATGCATGTGTGTGTCTAGGTTCTCAGGAAAAGTCCTCCCTGAGTTTTATTGCCTTCGGTACTTGTCTCCACCCCCTGGCCTATGGAGGTGGGATTGGGGTAGTTGCGTCTCGAGCCCGATATGGGTCGGGTCATGACAAAGTGGTACCAGAGGGCCCGTATGGCCCCCTCACATGCAGTCTATTTCATGAGATCAATTGAGTGATATTCATGCCTTCGTATATCCTTCATTTGAACTTCGATTTTGGCCTACAAGATGCATATCCTGAGTGTTTTTTCACATATAATGTGATGTTTACCTCTAATAATGGTCAATGTTGTAGCAGATGCCTTTAGCGGGAATTCCCAGACTCGTCTAGGGTGGGAAGTTTCAGAGTAGTTAACTTCCCTGTAGATTACCTTGGTGGAGAAGGAGGGTACAATTTTTTGTTTAGCCAATAGTGTTTACTCCTTAACTTCTCAAGCATGTAAGAGAGTCTCGGTTGTGACACATCGATTGTGATGTACTGCATGACCAGATATCATTGGGTATTTCACCATCTAGATATTCTAAAGGAAGGAATCACGAGAACCTATTCCAGTGACAAACAATGATTCCTATTGGTATGTGGTATGTAGAGGCTTGGCTGGGGAGGCAACCTATACCTCAAGTTCTATCAGGTCATTCGAGACTATTCAAGGAGATGTCAAGGTTTCCTACCGCTTTTCCTTACCCCAAATAGTTGGAGTGGGAACACGATGTCTTCCATGTGTCGCAACTGAGGAGATACATGTTTGTTCCTACACATGTCATCAACTGAAGATAACCTTATGAGGGTGGATCATATCTTTGGTCCATGTGCTTTAACAGTATGGAAACATATAGGTTTCCCTCGAAGTGGGAAATCTAGATGTGGGCTTAGTTTTATGAGTTGTTGTTTAGTTTTTCATTGTGGGGACTAAAATATTGAAAGAGGGAATGATGTAGAGATCTGGGTTTTTGCCTAATAAGACTTTGAAATATTTTCAAATGTTATTCCAAAGCTAGGTTCTAAGACAACATGCGATTCTGAGACCCGCTGTGCCTGAAATTAATTTTATAAAAATATTAAGTGTTTTATACTACTCACAATTTGGAAACGATATATCTCTTAAAAAGAAGATTGGATAAGAAATCTAAGGCCATTGTTGGATCTGGAGTGTGGTGTTTCCCCTAGGCACAACATAAAATAAGTCAGTGCAGGATGTTTGGATCCCTCGCTCGTTGGCAGAGCATTTTAAGTGATTTTATTAAATAATTTAATTAATCAATTAAAAATCCTTTAACTTAATTTATGGATATAAATTCATATTTTAGAGACTTTTACTCATAACTATGATTTAACAATGACAAAAAACCCTCTCTTCCTATCCTCTCCTTCCTGTTGATGAATGATAAGCAAAGAACAACAATGAAGCTTTGTATCCAGGTGGATCGAAGTACGAAGAACATAGTATCTTATTTCGATCGTTGCACAAGTCTGATATTTTTCGACAACAATTGATCCAATCTAGGTATGACTCATATTTTGTGTTTTATGCCTCTGATACCACTTCTTTTTCATGACCCTACCCAAGATGGGATTGAGCTGCAAATATCCCAAGTCTGCCTCTATAGGTCAGGGGTTGGGGACTAGCACTGAAATCATAACAACTCAGTGAGGCCTTTTCCTAAAAACCTGTATAGACACACGCAACCAACTCAATGAAAAAGTGAAGAAGGAAAAAAATAAAAGATGAAGATGCTATAAATAAAATGAACATGCACGAACCTCTAGACATTAAAAAGGGTATAGTAGTGTATACTGAAAAGTAAAGGGAAAAAACACACACCCAAACCAGAAATTTGTCCTAACCTAAAGGAAACCGAAGTAACATGTGAGAGAGACCCACTCATGTATCCCAAATCAGACCACCGTACATGGTCCATGCAGTATGTATCACTAAGCTCCTCTGAAATCAAGATAGACCAGTATGTTGTCTACAAAATACACAACACGTGTTGGGAAAATCCCATGCAGGGGTGAGTATATACATACCCAATATAACACCCTGAAAAGGTGAAAGGTGAGTAGTAATAGAAACACTAAAGAGAAGCAGTAGAGAAAACAAGGTAAAAAAAGAGTGACCGAAAGGAGTAAAAATCAACCCAACAAGAGAGTGAAAGTAGACTCATCCAAACACAAGGATCTCGAAATGGTGAGGAGATTAACTCCTCGTAGAATCTTCTATACCTATATTAGGAGAGTAAACTCATCCAACATTGAAAATCTAGACATGAAAATCACATGGGATACCCCACACATCTTTGCCTCTCTTGGAAGGAGAGTAACCAAACCTAAGAGATGGGTACTGTAATAGGATAGATACATATATTCTCAGTCAAAGAAACCCAAATGAGGGAGTAAGGGGATATCCATCTCATAGCTCATCCTAAGAAAGTGCGTAACCAACAGTTCCAAGTAAAACACCATCTGAAATCCCAACACCTCATGTGACTGCCCAGGAGTCACAAGTCAAAGGGGCATAAATCACCGCACTTTGATATTATCCACTTTGGGCAGAATTGAATCTTCTACATGGTTTTAGGTCACGTCACAAGAACATGTCTCAGTGGGGAAAGAACCCATCTTTTTCGTGAGTCCTTAGGTAAATCGAACCACACCTCATCATTGTGACACAAAGCTGAGGGTCTTTTATGAACCATCGGGGACTACGATACCTAGCCCAGTATTTGTCATGAACCGACCCAATCCAGGCTCGAGCCACAACTACCCCAAGCCTGCCTCCATAGGCCAGGGGTTGGAGACTAGCACCAAAGGCATAACAACTCGAGGAAGCATTTTCCTAAACACCTATACACACAAACACAAACAAATCAATGAAAAAGTACAGAGGGAAAAGAAATAAAAGATGCAACTACTATAAATAAAATGAACATGCATGAAATTCTAGATGGTAAAAAGGGTACGGTAGTGTATACTGAAAAGTAAAGGGAAAAAACAGACACCCATACCAAAAACTTGTCCCTACCTGAAGGAAACTGAGATAGAGTAATAGGTGAGAGGGCCATGCTCCTGTATCCCAACTCTGACCACTATAAATGGTCCACAAAGCATGTATCCCTAAGCTCCTCTAAAATCAAAATCGACCTATCTGTCATCTGTATAAGACAAGACACGTTTTAGGGGAATCCCATGTAGGGGTGAGTTTTTACATACATAGTAGGACACCCTAAAAAGGTGACAGGGGAGCAGAAAGAGATACAATGAAGGGAAGCAGTAGAGAGAACAAGGTATAATAAGAGTGAATGAAAAAATTATATCTCCACCCAACAATATATATGTTCATTCAAGGAAACCCAAATGAGAGAGCTAGGGGAACTCCATCTCATATCCCAACCCCAAGAAAAGTGAGTATCCATCAGTTTCAAGGTAACAACCATCTACGATATCCCACATCTCATCGTAACTACCTAGGAGGCACAAGTTAAACGGTCTCAAATTACCATACCATGATACTATCTTCTTTTGGTGGCACTGACTCACCCGAACAGTTTCTGGGTCATGACACAAAGACGCGTCTCGGTGGGGAAATTGACCCTCTTTCTCATGAGTTCTTAGGTATTCCAAACCACTACTTTTCACTGTGCTGGATAGACAAGGTTCCTGCTCAGGTAGTAATCAAGGAACACCACTTCCCAGTCCCACTGGAGGGTAAACTCGACACAATCGCTGGGGAACACCACTTCCAAGCCCCGTTGGAGGGTAAGCCTAGAATTGTTATCGAGGAACGTCACTTCCCATCCCAAAGGTATATCTAGGCCCATCCAGTGTGTAGCCCTCCCTCAGCGGTGGTGTTAGGGTTTGAGAAAATGTAGAAATAACACAACATGTATTCCCATGACATGCCATGTTTTACCTTTCCATGTGAGGTGAACCGATTGGAGGAGCACACAAACATTTGCTGAGTACATGGACACGAGTTGGACACATGACAACAACCTGTGTTAACCAACCCTCCATGTACCCAAGGTACACAGACACAAAGTCCGAGTACACAAACACGACCAGCCAAAACGGCTTGGACCCCGAACTGGCACGACATGCCATGTACTACACTAACATGGCATGTTACCCTACATGGGATGGATCCTATGTCCAGCCAGAGACACGATCAGGTGAAGAAGATGGGACACATGCTATGTGAGTCCCCTAACACGCCGTGTACTTATTAAACTCAAATTACCGAGCATCAAAACCTCCATATTTCTATTGTTTAAACTTGGATTTCGGCCCACGAGATGCATATCCTGAGTGTTCCTACACAAATAATGAGATGGTTACCTCAAAAGCAACATTTGAGATATGATGTGATTGTTCTGAGTTGGAACGCACAAAGATGACACTCGATGAATGAAGTGTATAGATAGGCTCACCAGAGTAGTACCGGGCTTACCCTCCTGCTGGGCTGGGCAATGGTTCCCCCTATGATCCTTCCGGGATTACCCTCCAACGGGGCTAGGAAGTGGCGTTCCCTGATGATAGTCCTGGGCTTACTTTCTAGTAGGGATGGGAAGTGGAGTTCCCTAATAATCTTTCCATGTTACCCTACAGTGGGGCTGGGAAGTGGTGTTCCTCAATGACTACCAGAGCAGGACCCTCATCTGAGAAACATAGTGACAAGGAGCAGTTTGGATTACCTAAGGACTCATAAGAAAGAGGGGTGCTTTCCCCACTGAGAAATATCCTTGTGATGCGACCCAAAATCTCACAAGCGAGTAAGTTCCTCCCAAAGCGGATAGTATTGAGGCGTAGTGATTTGAGCCCCTTTGACTTGTGCCTCCTAGGCAGTTACGATGAGGTGCGGGATATCCCAGATGGTTGTTAACTTGAAACTAATGGCTACTCACTTTTATTAGGATGGTCTATGAGATGGAGATACCCTTACTTCCTTGTTTGGGTTTCTTTGAATGAGCATATATATTGTAGGGTGGATCTATACTCTTCTTTTCACATTTACTGTACCTTATTCGTACACTGCGTATTCCAGTTGTATCTCTTACTCCTCCCCCTTCACCTTTTTGGGGCATTCTACTAGGTATTTTTTCACTCACCCTTGGATGGGCTTAACTCAATATTGAGCATGTATTTTGCAGACGATGGATAGGTTGATCATGACTACAAAGGTACGTACAGATACGTGCTGCGTGGACAACGTACGATGGTTGAGGTCGGGATTCAGAAGCTAGGCTCTCTATCAGCAGACTCTTCTACTAGTTGTTTTTAGGTTGGACCTATTTCTGGTTTGGGCATGTTTTCCCCCCTTTTCCCCTGCATCTTTCACTACCGTACTTTGTACTGTCTATAGTTTCATGCATGTTTACATTATTTTATAGCAGTTTCATCTTTTATTTTCTTTTCCCTATGAATTTTTGGATTGAGTTGGAAACATGTGAGTGTAAAGGTGTTTAGTAAAAGGCTTCCCTGAGTTGTTATTCCTTTAGAGCTAGTCGCTAACCCCTTGTCTATGGAGGTGGGATTCAGGTAGTTGCGGCTCGAGCTCAGCTTGGGTCGGGTCCGGACCAGCCTGGACGGGCCTTCTAATCAGGATTCAAACACACTTATCTCCTAAATAGAGAGCCCGCATTGCGTGATGTCTGCGGCTAAATGTTCCTCTTAAAAAGAAGAGGATTTTGAGGCATGTTCAGGAATTTTTTTTGGGATTGATCTTTGGTGGTATAAAACGTCTTTTTTTAATAATAATAATATAATTATTATTATTTGGGGAACTTGCATTGGATCGTACATCATTATATGATGTCTGATTGATGCGCTATCAGAGGAGTTCTGACCCAGAAATTGAGGAAAACTTTTCAAGACTACTTTTCAATATTTAAATTGAGATCATGGTGTGGGCCCCACAAATCCTAGTTCACACTTGTTGAGGTGAAATGGAACTTTTTCACCAGGTATCTATTTTGGACAAATGAGTAGTCCATATAATGTGTTTTTTCTTGAGGATCACAATGGAGTAATCTATATAATTTATTTCAGGACCAAGTCATGGGCCCCACATGATTCCATTCTAGCAAAATGCAACGATATACGACTTTTCCATCAGATATCTTTTTAGGGAGAATGAATAGTCAATCTTGTGTGTTTTTATCCAAGGATCACAACAGTGTGATCCATTTAGTTATCTAGTGCCATTTGATATGGCCTTATAGTAAAAGTATGTTTTCACCCTTTAGTTTAACAAAGAGAAATGCACACTTCTCTACTTTTTGGTTAGATATATCATGTAATCTGGGAGTACACTAGCACACCTATGGTTTCTTGATTTTTAGTTTAGTACCTGAGTATGGATAGTTACATGACCTGAAGAAGAGGTGGGTCCACAGAATGTGTGGGCCCCAAACTCACCATATACCACTTTATGAATCTTCTATATCTCGTATCTTATTCTTTAGGACTTAGGCTTCAGAATATGAGTATCCTATACTGAGTGTTTTTCTGCATAGAATGCGATGGTTCCATTTGTAGTGACTTCAGAGATACGATGTGTGATGTTCTGGGTGCAACGCCTATCTGGGGCAACACCTGATGACTGCAGAAGTGTGCTTTCTAAGAGGTACCATCTTGTAGGGATGGCCAGTGTTCTTTAGTGCTTCCTGAAAGGTACCATCTAGAAGGGATGGCTAGTGAAGTTCCGAGCCGACCCTCCCACTAGGATGGGTAGTGTAGTCCCCAAGGAGATACCAGGTTGAACTAGAGAGTAGTCCCTAATGAGATAGCGGGCATACCCATAGAGTAGTTCCTGAGGAGATACTGTGATAACCTAGAGCGTTGTCCCCAAGGAGATATTGTACGAACCCTCCCACCAGGTAGGGTAGAGTAGTCCTCGATGGTTCAAAGAAGACCCTCGACTATGTGGCATAGTGGTGAGGCATGGTTCGATTTACCTAAGGAATCATGAGAAAGATGGGCACTTTCCCCACCAAAATGTGTTCTTGTGACGTGACCTAAAACCGTGTGGGAGATTCATTTCCACCCAAAGTGGATAATATTGAAGTGCAGTGATTTTATCCCCAATGACTTATGACTTAAAGGGAGACACATTAGGTGTTGGGATTTTCATATGATGTTTTATTTGGAACTATTGGCTAATCACTTTCTTGGGATGAGTTGTGAGATGGAGATCCCCTTACTCCCTTGTTTGGGTTTCTTTGACTGAGCAGATATATATCTATCCTATTACATTACCCACCTCTTGGTTTATGTTACTCTCATTCTAGGAGAGGAAAAGACGCATGAGGTATGCCATGTGATTTCTGTTTCTAGATTCTTTTGGTTGGATGAGTCTACTATCCTACTATAGGTAGTGAACATTCTATGGGGAGTTCATCTTATCACCTTTTTGATCTCCTTTTGTTTGGATGAGTCTACTTACACTCTCTTATTGGGTTGAGTTTTTCTCCTTCTGTTCACTCTTGTTATACCTTGTTTTCTCTACTAATTATCTTTAGTGTATCTCTTACTGCTCCCCCTTTACCTTTTTGGGGTGTTCTACTGTGTATGTATATACTCACCCCTGCATGGGATTCTCCCAACACGTGTCATGTATTTTTTAGATGATGGAAATGTCGATAATGATTTCAGAGGAGCTTAGGTATACAAACTACGTGGACCACATATGATGGTTATAGTTGGGATACAAGAGCAGGGATCTATCACCTATTACTCCTTTTAATTTTCCTTTAGGTTGGGATAAGTTTATAGTTTGGACATGAGTTTTTACCCTTTACTTTTCAGTACACACTATTATACCCTTTGTACCGTCTAGAGGTTCATTAATGTTCATTTTATTTACAACAGATTCATCTTTTATTAATTTTCTATATGCACATTTGCATTGTCTTGTATGCGTATGTGAGTATAGGTGGTTAAGAATAGGCCTCCCCCGAGTTGTAATGCCTTTGGCACTAGTCTCCAAACCATTTCCTATGGAGGCAGGCATGGGGTAGTTGCGGCTCGAGTCTGGATGGGGTCGGGTCATTACAATGTGGTATTAGAGGAATAGTGCTGGCTCGGATTTCCCTAAACACACCTCTCTCAGAGGTCCGAGCCCTAATGCATTGGTTGTATCGTATTCATTGAGTACCTAGAAAGTTCAGTACACCAAGATGAATACTCAACCACCGACATGTCGTCATGCTGAATATGTAGAAGCTCTTGGGCACACAGGAAAAGACCTACAGGACCTATGGGATGGGACCCATGTCTTACTAGAGACATGTCCAGGTAGTGAAGATAGACCACATGCCATGTGGCCACCTTACACATCGTTTATTTCTTGAGATTAATTGATAGATATTCAGGAATTCATATCTTCTTCATATAAACTTAAAAGGTTCCATCCCGATAGTGGAGTGGTAGCTATTATTGTACGCAAAATCTACCAAAGACAAGAGATCCTCTCAGCTCTGGCCGAAATCTAGCACACACCCTCTCAACATGTGCTCCATCACCTAGATAGTGTGCTCGGTCTTCCCATTAGTCTGGGGGTGAAAGGTTGTACTCATCCGTAGCTGGGTCCTGAATGTATTCTACATACCCCTCCACAATCATGACATAAAACTGTGCATCACAATCAGAGAAAATCATTGAGGGTAACCTATGAAGTTGGAAGATCTCTCGCATGTATAGGTTCCCCAAAATATCTACTGAACTCTACACCCTGACTCATTTAAGACTGTATGGGTAACAACCAAGAACTGGAGAAGGTACAGTTCATTCATGAGTAGATAAAGATAGCCCAAAGCTGACAGAAGTCCTATGATAATCGCTAACGTATGCCATTGAAGTTCTAGCAGAGAGACCACATATTCTTGAGAGTCTCCCCACAATGTGTAATGAGGAGTTCCGGCTGGGGAAGCAAGCTATCCTTGAGGTTTATCGGGCCATTCGAGATCATGCAGAGGATCGATGAGGTTTTCTACCACCTTGCCTTACCCCCACAGCTAGAATGGGTGCATAATGTATTCCCCTTGTTGTAGATAAGGAGATACGTGAATGACCCCACACACGTTATCAACTTAGGTGAGTTGGAAACTGAGGATGGAGCCACCTTTTCAGAGTACCCGATGGCGATCGAGGAGAGACAGGAGTGGGCCCTATGAGGATGAGCCATCACTCTAGTGTGAGTTTTGTGGTAGCACAAGAATGTGCAGGAGTGTTCCTAGGAATGAGAGAGCCATAAGAGGGCTCAGTACCCCAAGTTTTTTGTTTATATTTTCTTTTCAAGGACAAAAATCTTGAAGGGGGAATGATGTAGAGACCCAGTTTTTTCCTAATAATACTTTGAAATATTTATAAATGTTATTCTAGAGCTAGGTGCTGATATGGATTGAAATTATGAGGCCTGGTGTGCCTAGAATTATTTGTATAAAAATATTAAATATGTTTTATTTTATGCAAAAATAGTAAAATAAATAAAATATGATAACTCTTAAACAGTTTCTTGGATTGGAAATTTGAGACTATGGTTGAGCCTGGAATGTGGTGTTTACCCTAGGAATGATATAAAATGAGTCAGTGCGAGGAATTTGGATCCCTATCTCGTTGGTAGTGTGTTAAATGGATGAATTAAATTATAAAATTGTTCATTTAATAGATCAAACCCAAATAAATCATGGGAGGGGGATCAGATGTGAAATATGATACCACCATTGAGTTTAGAACGTAGGTCTTACCCTAGGCATGATATGACCTTTGTCAGCATCAGGAGTTTGAATTATGTGCCATCATGGATAAATAATTAAATAATTATTTATTGAATTATATGATTAATATCCTAAGACTAATTTGAGAGTATAAATCCATATTTTAGGGATTTGGCCTCAAAATACCTTTTCCAACAATGGATCCTCTTCCTCTTCTATCCTCTCCCTCTCATTGGAAAATGATGAACAACATGGAACGAATGAAGAACCCCAGGATCTAGACAGATCGAGACGTGGCGAGTGCAATAATTATTCCCCTTCATTGAAAAATTCATCCTTAATCTCCTACAAATTATTAAATCCAAGTAGGACTCATTATTTTCATTTTACACCTTGAATTAAAAGATGATCATGTTGAGCCTCTTTCCTTTGACCTGTGCCTCTGGATTCAAACTTTGCATGAGCCTGTGCACTAGTTTTCAATTCTGTATTGGTTGTTCTAACCTGAATTTCACAACGATGATTGGTAGGCCAAGAATTCTTGGAAAAATAACTTACCCTTTTTTTTGGTGCCTTTTCCCATTCTTTCTAAATGATTTTCACCGTCGCATCCCCATGGATCACAGTTCGACAGATTGTCGGGCAACCTGAGTTCGTTCGGGCGCTCGGGATGAGACGAATTTGAGGAAGATTCATAAAAAGAAGAAAAAATCATGAGAAAGGCATAGTTTTGGAAATTTCATGAAATGAAGATGAAGAATATAGTGGTTTTGTGATGATCCGATGAGAAACCAACTCGCAACGATGCTCGGAAGATCCAGACAAACCCTCGGTTTCAACCGAGGATGATTCACGATGAATGGAAAATGATCTCCATGTTCTTCATCCAGATAAGGTAATTTCACAATGATTCTAGGAAATGTTGACCACAAAGAATAAAGATTCAAATCATGGGTGAAGATTTGGTAAAGATTTGGATTTATGGAAAAATTCCTGACTACATGCTGTGTTCAATGAAGAAAACATGACGTGTATCCCTCCCTCAGTGAAGACGCTAGGGTTTGGGAAAAGTTAGTGATAACACAACGTGTATTCCCCTAAAATGCCATGTTTTACCTTTCTGTGTGAGGCGAACTGAGTGGAGGAGAACATGACCATGTGCTGAGCACACAGACATGGGTTGGCCACACAGACAACAACCCATGTTGACCAACACGCCGTGTACCCAAGGTACACAGACACGGAGTCCTAGTACACAGACACAACCAACCAACATGGCTCAGACCCTAGACTGGTAGGGCATGTTGTGTACTACACTAACACGGTGTGTTCCCCTACTAGGGATGGATCACATTTCCAGCCAGAGACACGTCTAGGCGGAGAAGAGGGGACACACGCCATGTGAGTCCCCTAACACGCTATGTACTTCTTGAACTCAACTGAGTAATCATCAAACCTCCGTATCTCTTTTGTTTGAACTCGAATTTCAGCCTGCGAGATGCCTATCCAGAGTGTTTTTTTCATGTAGAACGTGATGGTTCTCATAGAAGTTCCTTTAGAGATAGGATGTGAATGTTTTGGGTTGGCATGCACAGAGACGACACCCGATGATGGCTGTGTATAGATATGCTCACCAGAGCAGTACTGGGCTTACCCCCCAAACTAGGATGGGCAGTGGAATTCCCTAATGATCCTTCTAGGATTATACTCTAGTGGGGATAGGAAGTGTCATTCCCTGACGACAATTCTGGGATTACCCTCTAGTAGGGTTGGGTAGTGACGTTCCTTGATGATCATTCTGATTTCCCCTCCAGCAGGGCTGAGAAGTGGGGTTCCTTGATGACTACTAGAGTAGGACTCTTGTCTGATCAACACAATTATGAGGAGTGGTTTGGATTACTTATGGACTCATAAGAAAGTGGTTAAGTTTCCCCAACTATATGTGTTCATGTGACATGACCCAAAACCATGAAGGCGATTCAGTGCCACCCAAAATGGATAGTATCGAGGGGTGGTGATTTGAGCCGCTTTGACTTGTTCCTTTTAGGCAGTTATGATGAGGTGCAAGACATCACATATGGTTGTTACCTTGAAACTAATGGCTACTCAGTTTTATTGGGATGGTCTGTGAGATGGATATCCCCTTACTCCCTCGTTTGGGTTTCTTTGAATGAGCATATATATTGATGGGTGGAGCTGTACTCTTCTGTTCACTTTGACTATACCTTCTTTGGTGGTGTTTTCTTTGTGGTCTTTTGCTTTTTGGTTTTCGGGGTCCCCAACTTATTATTGTTTTACTCACACCTACACAGGATTTTCCCGCATGTGTCATGTCTTGTGTAGTTGTCTAATTCTTTGGTGGAGTCCTAGGAAGAGCAGGACCCGGACCAAGACCAGATAATGCCTTGTGAGATTAGACGAGTCGTGGTGATTTTGAAAACTTCTACATCAGCTTCAATACCCTTGTTTGCAGGTCGAGCCTTATAGTTTTTGTTTCTTTTAGAGGGATTTTATTCTATCCTGGTTGTACTTTACTACTTTACTTTCTTTCATACTATGTTGTTGGGTTGTAGTGGTATGAATTCATTTTCTTTACTTTATGTTTTCAATCTCCATCCCTACGGCTTTCAGTTAGGTGCATGTGTACAGGTTCTTTGGAAAATGCTTCCCATTTGTGGGATATTCCTACTAAGTACCAGTCTCTAGGCCCTAGTATATCAAAGGAGGTCTTGGGCGAGAGTAGTACTAGGATGGGTGGCCTCCTGGGAAGTGGTGTTCCTCGATGACTACTCGAGCAGGACCCTCGTATGTGTAGCATAGTGACATGGAGCAATTTGTATTACCTATGGACTCATGAGAAATAAGGGTCCTTTGCCCACTGAGATGCATCCTTGTGATAGGACCCAATGAGGATAGTATCGAGGTGTGGTGATTTGAGCCCCTTTGACTTGTGCCTCCTAGGAAGTTACGATGAGGTGCGAGACATCATAGATGGTTGTTACCTTGGAACTGATGGCTACTCACTTTTCTTAGGTTTGGGGTGTGATATGGAGATCCCCTTACTCTTTAATTTGGGTTTCTTTGAATGAGCATATCTATTGTTGGGTGGAGCTTTACTCTTTCCATTCACTCTTGTTGTACCTTGTTATGTATACTTATTCTCTTCAGTGTATATATTACTACCCCCTTCTCATTTTTGGGGCATCCTATTGGGTATGTATATACTCTCCCCTGCATGGGCTTCACCCAACACATGACGTGTCTTTTACAGGTGACAGACAGGTCGATAATGATTTCAAAAAATCTTAGGTATACAGACTACGTGGACTACATATAGTGGTCAGAGTTGGGATACAGGAGAAGGGATCTCTCATCTATTACTCTTTTTCAATTTCCTTCAGGTTGGGATAAGTTTCTAGGTTGGGTGTGGTTCCCCCCACCTTAATATTTAGTATACACTACCGTACCCTTTATACTATCTAGAGGTTCATGCATGTTCATTTTATTTATAGTAGTTTCATCTTTTATTTCTTTTCCCTATGAACTTTTTCATTGAGTTGGATATGTGTGTTTGTATAGGTGTTCAGGAAAATGCCTCCCTGAGTTGTTATGCCTTCAGTGCTAGTTGCCAACCCCTGGCCTATGGAGGTGGGATTGTGGTAGTTGTGGCTCGATCCTGGCTTGGTTTGGGTCATGAACAAGTGTTATGGGTCTGAAATCACTGCACTTTGATACTATCTGCTTTGGGCGGCACTGACTCACCCACACAGTTTTAGGTCACATCATAAGAAAACATCTCTGTAGGGAAGCACACCTCTTTCTCATGAGTCTATAGGTAAATTGAACCATGACTCGCCACTATACCATACAGTCAAGGGACTTCTTTGAACCATCAATGACAACACTACCCATCCCAACGAGAGGGTTGGCCCGATATCTCCTTAGGGACTATAGTCTGGGATAGCCTGGTATCTCCCTGGTGACTACTCTCTAGGTCAGCCTAGTATCTCCTCAGGGAGGCCCATGTTGGGGAATTCCACTTCCCAGCCCTGTTTTAGAAAAATGCATTTTAACCATATAATCGAATGTACTTTCCTTCCATTACGAGTAATAACTATCAAATGAATATTAAAATATATGATTGAATATATAATATAATTTTTTTATTATAACCATTAATCAATAATTTTTTATATTAATTAATATTATAAAAAGTCATTTTTAACACATAAATAGTTTTATAAAAAATAACTCTTTTACCTTTAAATGGATATATCTTCATTATAATATTTATATACCTAATGTATGTATATTTATCCATAAATTAGAAATAAATTTAACAACATGAAATTTTAATTAGTGTTAAATGAACTATTTTTATATAATTATACAAAATATGTTGAAAAATAAATTTTGTTGAAAGAACGGAATTTTAATAATTATATGTTTCTATAAAAAGTTTATTTTTTATTTAATATTAATTAATCAATACATTTGAATTTTTATATTACAATATATGGTTAATCCTATTCATACTTTCAAATCTATTAACTACGTTATAAAGGTATAATCTTTCATTGGAACATTTAGGATTGTGTATTCATTTAAATACTATTACTAAATAATTCAGGATATTTTTCAAAGGAAATAAATATAGAATCATGGGTTGTTAAATAATTTAAATCTTAAAATGAATTTAGACATCAAAATTCAATAACATTGATAAAAAAGGATAATATCACTTCTTCATAAAATTATTGGGTTCTGATTTAGCTTTAATTGAATTTCTTATTCCTCTAGATAACATTAACTAGGTGAGTAGTCATTCTTCGTAGCACTTTATATCTATGATAAATAGTTTATAACTATTTTCCATCATAGAATTGTATTTCTCTAGTGTTAGAACATGTATGTTTGGTACATATGATGGATTAGTTATGTACTTTCTCAAGATAGATACTAGGAATATATCATGAAACTGAGAGAGATTTGATAAATGCACCAAGAGATAAGATAAAATCAATAATCGATCAATATTCTCAAAAAGGATGATATATATAGGGCTCAAATTTACCTTTACTATAGATATCATGACATTATTCTATATATTAATTCATATCAATACATTCTCACCAACTTTAAATTCAATATTTCACTGACGATTTTCATCATAACTCATTCACCGACTCTAAGATTCCTTTATGTAAAGCTAAATGATTTTAACATTACTATCCATTCATCAGCTAGATTGGGTCCAAATAGCTTTATTGTTCCATATCCATCGATGTATTCTATAGATCTACACTTCGTTCCATATATGGATTCATAATGGGATATCTTAATTCTTGAGTGAAAGCTATTGATATAAGAAAACATGACTAGAGTAGTGTTTTAATGAAAAACACTATTGAAATACAAAGAAAAAGATCTCAAATTATACTCAATGGTTTTAATTATTATCTCAAAATGATCATATGTTTGTGTATAATAGGTAGTACTGAAATAAATCTCTGTATCCATGGATTTATAAAAACTTCTTTAGAAGATCATGAAAAAACTATAAACACAATTAGAAACAACAGAATGTGGTACACACAAGAATATTCATATCCCCTTAATGTATATCATGTAATTTTCAGGAAGAGATGAATTATCTTAGATAGAAATTTAATATGATGAGTTTGTATGCAAATTAAAAAAAACCTACTACTACAATGGTTGTTAGACATTTGGGAATGTTTAAAGACAAAATCCATGGTGATGTTTTCCCACATCCATTATGGTATGGGTAATGTTTGTTAAAAACCCTTAAAATTATATCAATTATCATTATCTTATAGTCATACAAACCACCGTGATACATATTCTTCAATATTTTTCTTCATTTTGCCCCCCAAAAATACTCATTCCGATATCTATATATCGTTGTACTTCCAAGATTGATTGAGAATGACGTGTTATGAGAATATTCAAATACGTCTTTCTCCGTAACCATAATATTTCAAGGTATATCCTTTCAAAATACATAAATATTTGACATCTTATATTCCTATTCATATATAATAAATTACGACCAATTTGACTCGATAAACCTTCCAACCTTTTGGCATTCATAGGATTGAATTTTATTGAGAATTCATAATATAAAAATAACTCTAACAATATACTCTAGTACATATTCAATTTGTTATTAGTGAATAAATATTTTAATAATTTATTATTAGTAAATATGTATCATATAAATATGTATTGATAATGATCCCATATCATTATTTAAAATATTATCATTGCTAACTCTAGGTAATGGATCAAGTAATTTTTATCATGAACCTGTATTTATAATGATGAATATGCTATGAAAATTTCATTTTACATAAGGAAACAAACTATCTATTTAATTTAAATATCACTATAAATTAGAAACCTATCTCCACTACAAGGTAGGTTTTTATTGGTTCAATAAACAAATTGATCTTATTTTACTTGAAATTTTCATCACACTAATCAGTATAAAGGGATATTAGTTCATTTTTAGTTAAAATGGCGACACGATTAGGTATCCCTTTGAATTTTACAATAGAGCCTCGATAATATCTAGTAAATTGATGAAAACTATATATCTTTTTCATAGTGGTCAGTATATGCCAAATTTTAGTAAGTTATGTTTGTGATGGATCAAAAAATACACCATTTATTGAAATTTTATGATCATAAAAAGAAATTTTTTATATCAAAAATTGAAACATGGTCAGATATATATATATAAACTCCATCCCAGGGGTTGTATGTACAATCCTTAGGTGACATTAATTATCTTTCAATCCCTTATATTATATTAAAATATCATTTATAAAGATAATGAAAATCTGATTAAGATAATATCTAATAATATTATTCAATAAATCCATGAAGGTAGTGGGAGAATGATTAAAACAAAATAGAATCACAATAAATTCATAGTTTCTAAACCTTATATGGAAGGCATTATTGAGTATGTCTTCACTTTTCGCCCTCAATATATATAATCATAATTTAAGAGTAATCATTGGAATTTTATATCCCTTTTTAATTAATCAAATAAATCATAAAAAATGGGGCTTGTGATATTTGTACATTATGGATTTATTATTATGATTCTGGTAATCAATGTAGAGTCACATTGATCTATCTTAATTATAAAAAAATTGGCGCACCATATAGTGATTCACTCTTACAAACGAATAACTTAACAAGATACTGCTATTATTCCTTCTTTAATTACTACAACCCATTTTGGTCCATTCTATATGGGGTCATTGAAATAGATGTAGGAAATTGAATGAGTTCATTTGATAACATAACACAAAAATTTAGTGGAATTCGAGGAAACACTTAGGGAAGGACATCAAAATACTTGTGTATAATAAACATATCTTATTAGATGAGATTATCCTCATCCATTTAGGAAAAATATGAACTTTGAATATGAATTAGGATCCAAATAATGTATTAATATCCATTGGAAGTTCATACATATCATCACATAGATAAATAATCATAGGTTATTTCTGCATACAAAATGTGACATCCTTTCTGTCATGACCCCCTCCCTCCAAAGATGCCCCTCCTGAGCTGGAAATGGTGAAAGGGAGATAATGACCCCCAAGTCCCGCCTCCAGTAGGCCCTAGGGTGGCGACTAGCACCAAGGGTATGAGTTTTCACAAATATGGGAGGTATTACCCTTTTTATTATTTAGGATCGGGAAATAGGACAAGTCAACCACCAAAAAGGAAAAAGAACAAGTGTATATAAATAAACCCAAACCAAGCCCACATGCATGTTTAAATAATTATAATAAGGTACAAGTACAAGAAAGCTCAAAGTACAATACCAAAAGAAAAAAAGAGAACAACAACTGCAACAACTCCAACTGCAAAAACTCCAACTGTACAACTAGTAGGGTCCTGCACGGCCCTGGTAGTCCTCCTGAAAACCTGAAAGTAAACGTAGGGTGAGCATACAAGTATACTCAGTAGGGAAACCTAAAGCTCTCATGCACAAGTGGGGAGACATCCTAATGTCCCGTGAGAAGAACAGAAGAAACCTAGCAAGGAATTCTATCCACCCAACCTCACCAGCCACACTCACCAAAACACAAGCACAACATGTAGTAGTATATAAGAAACAAGAGTATTGGGTACCCCGCACAATTTCCCTTTAGTTAGCTGCTCTTCCTAACAGCAATCGTCCTGACGCTGCCACACTCTCCCCGCCCGCACACACCTGGACCTCACAACCATGTATCCCGCCCATACACACCTGGGCCTCACAACCACGTATCCCACCCGGACACACCTGGGCCTCACAACCACGTATCCCACCCGCACACACATGGGCCTCACAACCACGTATCCCACCCGCACACACCTGGGCCTCATCCCGAAGATTCTTAGGAAATAGTAGAACCTGCCCAAAGAGTCTTAGGCTAAATCCACCCCAATCTAAACCTACCTGAAGAGTCTTAGGTGTAAGTTTGCCTCAATCCATCACAGCCTAGGGGAGAAGGAGCAGTAAAGAGCTAGTAACTAAGGGAAAAACACCCTCTCCCATGAAATGGGAGTGTTCGACACTAGGTTCTCAAAATAGGTGGGGTGCGATAAAACACAAAAGATATAGATATATATATATACCAACCACATAGCCCAACCTATGGATTCTAAACAGAGAAACTGATCACGTGCCGCGACACTGCAACTACGAAGCATGCACACAACAAAAAACCCTAACCCCATTTAGGTTTTCACATTTTAGCAGAAATAGTTCATTTATTTCCTTAACTACTGGGCAACTATCCACAACCAACCACATCGATTGTTCGTAAAACATATCCCTGCCATCCACAAATCAAGTTAGGAAAACACAAGAAACACAACCAAGTCCTTCTTATTAACCAAACAACCCCATTGATTATTAACTCCGTTTCATTACCACGCCCCACCATTCATTAACTCTTCCTCTTTTATTACTCACAACCCAAAGTCTGTTCACATTCAACCCATCCCCGCAGCCCTGCTACCGACCACCATAACCAGAACCGCGCCGAAACCCGTACATCAATATCCATTTAATACCACTTATCATAGCCCCGCTGCCTGTCACCAACATAGAATTTAAACCAACCCACAACCAAGCCAACCGCAGCCCCGCTGCTCACCCTATCTATAACAACCCACAAAACACCCCCATCACATGCCACGTAACCAAGACAACACCCACATGTTCATTATTCCATTTTTGATTAGCTGGGGTGATCACACAAGGGTTCCAGATTTTAAACAGCCAACTTTACGTGATTAACCAATTTCCACATTCCACAAAGTTTCCATCCATAAGAAGATCCAGAAGGAGAGGGAAACATTTAATTTCATAAGAAAAGGCCCCCAATGACCATGATTTTCAGTAGGTAGAAAATCATTCAATTCAAAACATAATATCATAGGATATAAAGTAACAGAAATCAAAAACTTCCCAACCCCGTTCTTTAACCAGTTATTATCTTCATTTAATGGTTCAAATGTTTCTCATGAAAACAAGATGATACCCACCCCACATGATGCACAAATTAGAGAGATGAAGGTAAGATCCCTACCTCGACAGGTTCTGATCACAGCGCTCCCCCGGATCAACTTTAGAAGAAGTCCGTCGGCGTCCGTCACTTCTGTCAGGTCCCGGAAAAACCTCCTCGGGTGGAAGTAGGAAAGGAAAGGCCGAAGGAAAGACAACAGATCCAAGCTCGGAAGTTCCGCCTCATCGTTACGATCCCATGGCCGCTGACATATTGTAAATCAGAGCTTGGATGAAGAAGTTATGGAAAAAAGAGCCTTCGAGTCTCTTAGGAGAGCTCAGCTCAGAGGAAAGGGGAGTAGAGGAGTGAATTGAAAGGAGGAGGGGACCCCTCCTTTTATAGGCGAGAAAAGTAAAAGTACACGGCATGTAATTTATGGTACACGGCGTGTACTCGGTTATTTTACACGGTCTCCATGCGGCTTCCAACACGGCTCCGCGGCCGGTGACTGGTCAACACATGATTTGAGGGTAACACATACACGGGGAAAGACTACACGATGTATAGTTTGGATATACGGCGTGTATCCATTTATTGCACATGGAAAGGACACGGCCTACAACACGGGGTATACCCGGAAAGGGGGTAAACGGTGTGTACTCAAACTACACGACTTGTAGTTTCAAAATTCTGGAAAGTGTGGGAAAAGTCCATTTTACACTCCAGAACACTTCTTGACCTTATTTTTGACAAAGGAATGAGCCAGAGAGGTCCGGACCATTACATCATATACCTATTAAAACATTATCATCCCTGAGAATTCAAAAACCAACCCAGTGGAAACCCAACACGATACCTCTTAGGGGTCTCGTTATAATAGGAACCCAACCAACGACCCTAATCATGTGTATTAGGAATTCCTTCTCCTATGTCGAGATATTATCCGCTTTAGATGACACTGACTTGCCTACACGGGTTCAATCGCATCCTCATTAATGCATCTTGATTAAGAATTGGGTCTTCCCACTTTCATACATTAGGATTTTTCAACTCGTACTACCCCCAACACCACACAACCAACACACTGCCCGAACACGTGGGTTTGGGAAATTCCTTCTCCTATGTCGAGATATTATCCACTTTAGGTGGCACTGACTCGCCTGCACGGGTTCAATCACATCTGCATTAATGTGTCTCGATTAAGGGCCAGGTTCTTCCCTTACCCACACACCCGGACATGTTACACATTACCAAGGAACAAGGAAACAAAAGGTCTCACAACTGACAAGCCAAGCATTCCATATATCAAAGGTATAGAGTACAACATCAATCACAAAGCTTAGAAGAAAAAGGAAAAAACACAAGTCAAAACAACTCCGGGTACTGAGCGTGCATCTAGGTCTCCCACTCCCAAGTGTTCTCCTCGAGGCCGCCATGCCTCCACAACACACGAACCAACAGAATGGTTCGTCCACAGAGCACCTTCTCTTTACGATCCTCGATCCTGACTGGTCGTTCCTAGAAGGTCACATCGTCTCCCATATCTAAATCTCCCCAGTCGATAACGTGGGAGTCATCGTGTAAGTACCGACGAAGCTGGGAGATATGGAAGACGTCATGAACCTTCTCCAACTGTGGTGGCAGGGCCAACTGATATGCCACCTCGCCGAATCACCTCAGCACCTCAAAAGGTCCGATGATCCTAGGTGAGAGCTTGCTCCCTTTCCCAAACCTCCGCTGCCCCCGTCGAGGGGAAACCTTCAAGAACACATGATCTCCCACCTCAAATTCCAAGAGCCTCCTCCGATGATCAGCATAAGACTTCTGTCGGTCTGGAGCCGCTTTCATCCTCTCACGTACAAGATGGACTTTTTCTGTGGTGCTCTACACTACCTCTGGCCCAAGAGCACCTGTCTCACCAACCTCTGCCCAGCAAATGGGTGAATGACATGGTATTCCATACAAAGACTCAAATGGTGCCATGACAACAGTAGAGTGGAAGATGTTGTTGTAGGCAAAATCTACTAAAGGCAAGTGTTGTAACCCTGATCCTCCGAAATCCAGAACGCATGCTCGCAACATGTCCTCCAATGTCTGGACAGTCCGCTCTGTCTGCCCGTCGGTCTGGGGGTGGAAAGCAGTGCTAAGGCATAGCTGGGTGCCAAAAGCATGTTGTAACCCCCTCCAGACTCGTGAGGTAAACCGAGTATCCTGATCTGAGATGATAGTCTTTGGAACTCCATGCAAACGTACCTCCTCGTCTACGTACCTCTATGCTAAGGTACTCATCGGGCCTGACTCCTTAATTGCTAAGAAGTGGGCTGATTTCATCAGCCGATCCACCACTACCCAGATAGCATCATAACCACCCTGAGCTCTGGGTAATCCTGTGACGAAGTCCATTGATATGTCATCCCACTTCCATTCAGGGGCATCTAAAGGGTGCAACAACCCACTGGGAACACGGTGTTCAGCCTTCACTTGCTGACACACTAGGCATTTAGCCACAAACTCCGCCACTTCCTGTTTCACCCCGGGCCACCAAAACTGTTCCCTCAGGCCTCAGTACATTTTCGAAACTCCTGGATGTACTGCCAAGGCTGAGCTATGGAACTCACGGAGAACTCCCTCACGCATTGCCTCCGGAACAAACAACCTTCCATGGAAAAGCATCCGATGTCGGCTGTCCTCTGACCATCCCTCTGGAGCGTTCCCCTGATCAACATGACCCCACATCACTTCCGCCTGGGAGTACCCCCACTGAGACTCTTCCACCTGCTGCAACAAGGAGGACTGCACCGTCATCTGAAACAAACAGCCTCTAACACCTTCTACCCTGGCATCCAAGTTCAAGGCAGCCAACTCTCCCATCGCCTTCCAAGCATCAGTGGACTCCCTAACGACTTCCTTATGCAACTTCCTACTCAGGGCATCAGCCACAACTTCGCCCTTACCTTCAGTGTAAGAGATCTCAAAGTCGTAGTCTTGGAGAAACTCGACCCATCTCCACTGCCGTAAGTTCAGGTCACGATGAGAGAAGATATAACACAGACTCTTATGATCTGAGAAGACCACAAAGCACTCCCCAAAGAGGTAATGTTTCCACAACTTCAATGTGAACACTACTACTGCAAGCTCTAGGTCATGGGTCTCATAGTTACGCTCATGAGGGCGTAATTGTCTAGACCCATAACAGATCACTCCCTTCTTCTACATCAGCACGCACCCCAGACCAAGGCCAAAAGCATCACAAAACACCTCATACAACAACCCTTCCTATGGAAACCTGAGTACGGGAGCACTGACCAACTTCTCCTTCAGTTAGTCAAAAGCCTTCTGGCACTGCTCGCTCCATAGGAAGACCCGGTTCTTCCTCGTCAAAGCTGTTAATGGAGCAGAAACTCAAGAGAAGTCCGAAACGAACCTCCGATAGTAACCTGATAACCCCAGGAAACTATGAACTTCTGCCATGCTCTTGGGTTCTTCCCAAGAAACAACTGCCTCCACCTTCGACGGGTCCACTGACACTCCATGCTGAGACACCACGTGCCCAAGGAAGTGTACTTCTTGCGTCAAGAACTTACACTTCGACAATTTCCCGTAAAGCTGGTGGTGTCGAAGGACTCCCAAGACTGCAATGAGATGCTCAACATGCTCCTCCTCTGATCTTGAGTAGATCATGATGTCATCAATAAACACAATGACGAACCGGTCCAGAAACTCTCGGAAGACAAAGTTCATAAGTCCTATGAACACAGCCGGTGCATTCGTAACTCCAAACGACATCACTACAAACTCGAAGTGACCATACCTGCACTTGAAAGCTGTATTCAAGATGTCACTATCCTTTACCCTCAGCTGATGATATCCAGATCATAGATCAATCTTGGAAAACCAACCTTCTCCCCTTAGTTGGTCGAAGAGATCATCTATCCTGGGGAGGGGGTAGCGGTTCTAGACCGTTACCTGGTTCAAACTTCGGTAGTCTATGCATAGCCTGAGACCACCATCTGCCTTCTTCATGAACAAAACTGGAGCACCCCATGGCGATACGTTGGGTCGAACAAAACCCTTCTCCATCAGATCGTCAATCTGAATCCGCAACTCCCGCAATTTCGAAGGTGCCATCCGATAAGGGTCCATCGAAATCGGACGGGCACCAGGCTGTAAGTCTATCCCGAACTCAACGTCACATCGGGGGGGGGGGGGTAGAGTCACAACCTCCTCAGGAAAAACATCGAGGAACTCCCCAACAACCTCTGGGACATCCATCATCTCTGTATCAGCTAGAACCACTGATATCCCACCTAACAAGGAAAGGAGAGGCTTCACACGCCGGCTTCCCACCTGATAGCTCCTCTCGCCAACAAAAGATACACACTGCCCGTCCACATCAGAGAACATGAATCTTCTCCAGAAGTAGTCGATAATGGCACTAATAGAAAACAACTAGTTGATGCCTAGGATGACATCATATGGCTACATCTGTAACAGAAGAAAGTCCCCACTAGATCGATGTGGTCCCAACGTCAGTCCACATGACCGGCAAACACAAGATACGCTGATCTGGCCTCAAACTGGTGTACTCAGTACCAGTGTTATGGAAAGTCTCTCTACGTCTATCACCAAGGCATGGGATAGACCAGGTGCAACAAAGGAGTGCGAAGCTCCTGAATCAAACAAAGTAGAAACAAGAGTGCTGAACAAACAAATCGTACCTCGCACCACCTCTGGTCCTGCCAGAGCTGTCAACTCTGCTGCGTGCAACTGTCCACGCCTAGATTTTCTTCCTCTTTGATGTCGTCCACCTCCCCGACCACGCCCTGGTTGAGGTCTCTGAGGAGCACCCTGAGGTCGGCCTCCTCCCACAAAGTTTGCCCTCGGAGGAGCATGGTCCTGCTGTTGCTGGAAGGGCCTCACCGGCAATTGGTGCTGCTGAGGTGGGCGCTGAACCTGCCCACCTCCACCGTACTGAGCTCGGGTCGGGCACCGACTCTGAACGTGCCTGAAAACTCCACAAGAAAAATACTTCGGTCATGGGCTCGTGAAAAATGGACGAGGACCTGAATATCTGAACTGGAACTACTGGGGCCTGCTCCCCACTGGCCTGAACCTGGAAGGTCCCGTCGCAGGAGACCTGCTGCTGACTGCCTTCCCCTTAAACAAGCCTGGATGGTTCCCCTCTTGGGGTGAACCTCCCAGCGAGTATATCCTCTCTAAAACCTCTGTCTTCTTCTGTACCACCAAGTACGTCGGAAGGGTGAAGGGGGTGACAACATACTGGAGCGAAGGACGAAGCGCCTCCTCCAAACGTCTCACCCGAGAATCCTCATCCGGAAAGAGATCCGGAGCAAAGCGCAAGAGATACTTGAACTTGATCCCCAGATCACATACTGACATACTCCCCTGCTGAAGGGAGAGTAACTCCTGCCACTTCTCTGCCTTGATCATGGAAGAAAGGAATTCCTCTCGGAATTCCTTCTCAAAGTCAGCCCATGGAACCTCTGCCTCTATCCTATCTCTGAGGTAGAGCGTCCACCACTGTCACACCACACCTCTTAGCTGACTGACTGCTAGGGGAACCCAGTACTCCCTCGAAGCACGGATCAAGGTAAAAGTGATCCCTAGCTCCTCAATCCAACCCTACGTCTCCGTATCCAAAGTACTACCCTCGTACTTCTTTATGGTCTACCGCTGGAAAGAACGGAGAGTCTTCTGCCAATGGCTATCTTCCTCCTCTCGGTCAATACTTAACTGATCGACCGCCTGAATCTACTGGGCCTCGGCCGTCTGAGCCACCCGGGGATGACGTCCAGGTGCCATAGCTGTACGGTAAACAAGGATCGCCTAAGCCCAAGTAGTAAGGAAAACTCAAGGTTTTATTTTATCATTTTATTTCAATTTCTTTCCCAGAACACCCAAATCAAGTAAAACACAATCATGATGATGCATGTACCTTCCCTAGGGCCTCTACCCTGCAATCAATGTAGTCTCACTTGGTCATTTGGTAGGCTCAGAGTCCTTGCATCGGATCACGGGGGGCCCTAAAATCCCGTGTCCTAGCCGGTCTTCCCTGGCCTATGTCACGCACCAAGATTGACTAACATTGTCACCTTACAATCCCATGAAATCCTCACTGTGCCTTACTTCAGACTCCATCCTATCTCTCAAACATCACCTCTAATACCATTCTTTCACGACCCCCTCCCACCAAAGATGAACCTCCTGAGCTGGAAATGGTGAAAGGGAGATAATGACCCCCGAGTCCCACCTCCAGTAGGCCCTGGGGTGGCGACTAGCACCAAGGGTATGAGTTTTCACAAATATGGGAGGCATTACCCTTTTTATTATTTAGGATCGGGAAATAGGACAAGTCAACCACCAAAAAGGAAAAAAACAAGTGTATATAAATAAACCCAAACCAAGCCCACATGCATGTTTAAATAATTATAACAAGGTACAAGTACAAGAATGTTCAAAGTACAATACCAAAAGAAAACAAGATAACAACAACTGCAACAACTCCAACTGTCCGACTAGTAGGGTCCCGCATGGCCCTGGTAGTCCTCCTGAAAACCTGAAAGTAAACGTAGGGTGAGCATATAAGTATACTCAGTAGGGAAACCTAAAGCTCTCGTGCACAAGTGGGGAGACATCCTAATGTCCTGTGAGAACAATAGAAGAAACCTATCAAGGAATTCTATCCACCCAACCTCACCAGCCACACTCACCAAAACACAAGAACAACATGTAGTAGTATATAAGAAACAAGAGTATTGGGTACCCCGCACCATTTCCATTTAGTTAGCTGCTCTTCCTAACGAAAAGCGTCCTGACGCTGCCACACTCTCCCCGCCCGCACACACCTGGGCCTCACAACCACGTATCCAACCCGCACACACCTGGGCCTCACAACCACGTATCCTGCCCACACACACCTGGGCCTCATAACCACGTATCCCGCCCACACACACCTGGGCCTCACAACCACGTATCCCGCCCGCACACACCTGGGCCTCATCCCGAAGATTCTTGGGAAACAGTAGAACCTTCCTGAAGAGTCTTGGGCTAAAGCCACCCCAATCGAAACCTACCCGAAGAGTCTTAGGTGTAAGGTTGCCTCAAGACATCATAGCCTAGGGGAGAAGGAGCAGGAAGGAGATAATAACTAAGGGAAAAAAACCATCTCCCATGAAATGGGAGTGTTTGACAATAAGTGATCAACATGGGTGGGGTGCGATAAAACACAAAAGATACAGATATATATATATATATATATACCAACCACACAACCCAACCTATGGCTTCTAAACAGAGAAACTAAGCACGTGCCTCGGCACTACTACTACGAAGAATGCATACAACAAACAACCCCAACCCCATTTAGGTTTTCACATTTCAGCAGAAATAGTTCATTTAGTTCCTTAACTACTGGGAAACTATCCACAAACAACCACATCGATCGTTCGTAAAACATATCCCTGCCATCCACAAATCAAGTTAGGAAAACACAAGCAACACAACCAAGTCCTTCTTATTAACCAAACAGCCCCATTGATTATTAACTCTGTTTCATTACCACTCCCCACCATTCATTAAATCTTCCGCTTTTATTACTCACAACTCAAAGTCCGTTCACATTCAACCCATCCTCGCAGCCCTGTTTCCAACCACCATAACCACAACCACACTGAAACCCATACATAAATATCCCTTTAATACCACTTATCGCAGCTCCACTACCTGTCACCAACATAGCATTTACACCAACCCACAACCAATCCAACTGCAGCCCCACTGCTCACCCTATCCATAACAACCCACAAAACACCCCCATCACATGCCACGCAACCAAGACAACACCCACATGTTCATTATTCCATTTTTGTTTAGCCAGGGTGATCACACAAGGGTTCCAGATTTTAAACATCCAACTTTACGTGATTAACCAATTTCCACATTCCACAAAGTTTCCATCCATAAGAAGATCCAGAAGGAGAGGGAAAAATTTAATTGCGTAAGCAAAGTCCCCCAACGACCATGATTTTCAGTTGGTAGAAACTCATTCAATTCACAACATAATATCACAGGATATAAAGTAACATCAATCACAAACTTCCCAACCCCATTCTTTAACCAGTTATTATCTTCATTTAATGGTTCAACTATTTCTCATGAAAACAAGATAATACCCACCCCGAATGATGAAAAAATTAGAGAGATGAAGGTAAGATCCCTACCCCGACAGGTTCTGATCACAACGCTCCCCCGGATCAACTTTAGAAGAAGTCTGTCGGCGTCCGTCACTTCTGTCGAGTACCAAAAAAACCTCCTCGGGTGGAAGTCGGAAAGGAAAGGCCGAAGTAAAGACAACAGATCCAAGATCAGAAGTTCCGCCTCTTCGTTACGATCCCATGGCCGCTGACGGATCGTAAATCGGAGCTCGGACGAAGAAGTTATGGAAGAAAGAGCCTTCGAGTCTCTTGGGAGAGCTCTGCTCAGAGGAAAGGGGAGGAGAGGAGTGAATTGAAAGGAGGAGGGGACCCCTCCTTTTATAGGCAAGAAATGGAAAAGTACATGGCGTGTACTTTATGGTACACGGCGTGTACTCAGTTTTTTTACACAGTCTCCACGCGTCTTCCAACACGGCTCCGCGGCCGTTGATTGGTCAACACACAGTTTGAGGGTAACACATACCCGGGGAAAGACTACATAGCGTGTAGTTTGGACACACAGAGTGTATCCATTTATTGCACACGGCAAGGACACGACCTGCAACACAGCGTATACCCAGAAAGGGGGTACACGACGTGTACTCAAACTACACAGCATGTAGTTTCAAAATTCTGGAAAGTGTGGGAAAAGTCCATTTTACCCTCCAGAACACTTCTTAACCTTCTTTTTGACAAAGGAATGGGCCGGAGAGGTCCGAGCCATTACACTTTCCAAGGAAATTGGTATGGGATTTATATAAATAAATATCTTCCAATCACAAAATAACATACCGTTCAACAATTGGGGGAATAAATTAATTTTCATGATGGACATTCCCAATTACATCAATAAGAGATGCTTTTTAGACATTAGATGTTATATTTTTACCACATTGAGTTTTCATTGATAATTTAACATATAATCATTAAGGTGGTAAAGCACTAACCTTATCAAATTATTCTTATAATGTACCCTAATCTGGCACTATCTCAAATATCCAAAAAAGGTTGGTTACAAAACATCAAGCATGCCTCCCCATACATCAGAGGTTTTAGACTAGAAGCAGGGGTGTGAAATATACAGTGGGGAGACTATACCCCCTAGTATGAAGAGTCCTTAATGTAGAAAATAAACCATATAAATGAAATAAATAAATGTATAGATATAGAGGAAAATGACAATAAGAGTCAACTGAATAATCCAATAAATAATAAAGGAATAATGTAATGATGTGATGGAATGTAACTAAATGTCATGCCTAAAAGAATATAGGTAAAATACTAGTATACTCATTTAAAGACTCAAAATTCATCAGTCCCGAACCCCACATTGGTCCCACATCCAAACTCTATCCCATACCACAAGAAGTAAATCAACTTCAAGGTTCTTTTCCCTTATCCAAACCTATATTCACGTATTCTTCTAAATAACCAAACGGTGGCCTGAATAGGGTGTGAGTATAACATAGTAGGTTGGCACAACTATGTATAAACTAACATTTCTGATAAGAAGTATAAGAAATAATGTGATAAACATGGGTATTAATTAATTAATCATTTAATAAAATGAAACAACAACCCGCTTCATATACCTGCCAGAATATATTAAATCATGTCATACAACCATGAAAAATATGACCATATAACCATGGCAAAATAACCCACCTTGGGGCTATGCTAGAATATCTCAGAGAATGGATTACAACCATTCCAACCTCTACAATATAACCATGGAATAGACACAATAATTTGGATTAAGGCTCTATAAACATTACAAAATCCCGTTCAAATACCTATAAACATTCCAACACGGGACTATGCAAAGCACACTCTCTATAATCATTACAACATGGGACTATGATGAGTCCACCCAATATCATCATTAAAAAATAAAAGTGTGTATGTTCCAAGGTCGAGCCTGATATATTAAAATTTCCATATGGAACAAAATTCCTATAATACAACATGGATATCACAATATCACATCATAAATCTCAATGGTTAATTATACGAATTACCATTTGTCTTTCATATACCACATTAATTTAATATCACACATGATTAAAGGTCACACTAGAAATAAATAATCCACAACTTAGGGATTCTATATCAAATAATCACTAAAGGTCTAATGTAATGTTAACCACACTTTAATCCATTAGACAATTCTATTATGTTCATGGTTTTCTCACACAATTTATAGCCATAAGCCAGGTTAGAAGACAATTGAAATGAAATTAATTCATGGAATAATCCCATTCATTAAATAATTGATTTAGGACCATGTGATGTTGGTGAAATAACATTATGTCATAATATGAAAATTATCAAACCATATGGTTATGATTTATACTCCCTAACTTTAACTAATGACCCAATAATGCTTCCAATAGAAATCCCCCTTGAGGAAGAATGTGCATATGATTTCTAGGAGAACAGTAGATACAATATGATCATGATAAAAACCAAAAATGCACATGGTCAATGTATTTCATTGCAATAAACAAAGGGGAGTTGAAAAAATAGGACCAAAACCACTTATCGGTGATTAAAGGTGTTATCTAAATGTCTGGATGGAATATTGGCATAGAAACATTTTCTTGAAGGTTCCTAATATTGAGATGAGTGTTCAATGAGTTAAAATGAAAACTTGTATGCACAACATACATTAAAAAAATAGTTCGGGGAATTAAACAGTGTGTAATTTAGTTACACATCATGTAAATAATTTTAATGGGATACAATAAAGAACCCATCACCTTAGATTTGTTCTATTAAAAACGACCTAACATTACACAATGTGTAATACATTTTCATGGTGTATAAATGTTTCAATATTTTTATCATCCCATTTTCCCTTTTAAAAAACCAAACCCCCTTTAAAGATTCTCAACATACAAATAACCCATGAAGCACTAAACCAATTTATACCTGGACTCCATTAATTCAAACATGTAAACATCCATGAACATTAAGTAATCTTCTCAAGAAATGATCTCCTTGTATATCCTCTTAGTTTTTTAAAAGTATCCTCAAAACACATGGAAGAATTTATTCAAATGATAAACATACACAACAAAAAAATCCAAATGAAAAGTTAATGAAAATCTTAGAGAGAGAAATGTATGAAAAAATGAGATCTTAAAACCACTCCATCATATAACAGCTCATCCCTGATCTCCTCTAAGGGTCATAGTGAGGTTTAAATGAAATATTATAACCAATTTGATCAAATATTATAATCCATCTCCCAGGTATCCTCATAAACTCACCCAGGCTACCACTACACATGAACCAATGATATTGTCCTACACCGAAGATACTTCTCACTACAATCCACAACCCATATTGGATGCTCCTCAAATGATGAATCAACACAAATCTTTATGTATTATAGGTATATAAAGTGGAAATGGTATGGATGATATATCCATAGATTAATCATGTGGAACACATCGTGTAGGGTACTATAGTGATTTGGAAGGGATAAATAGTACGCCACTAAACCGACCCTTGCCACTATATCAAACAGCCAAAAAAACTAGGTGCTAGAATTCCCTATTTCCTGATATAGAATTTCTCCAACCTAGGTGATAGTTGAAGAAAAACATGAAAACCAAACTCAAATTACATAGGTCATGTCATATGATCATCATATGGTAACTTCTTTCCATGTGTGGTCACCAACTATTGTCTGATCAACCAAACATGCTTAGATGTCTCCTATATGAGACTAGGATGAACAAGTGCTGCATCACCTTCCTCCAACTGATATAGAGGTGAAAGGAAAAATCTTAAATACAAAGCTTCAAAAGGTTCAATTTAAAAGATTTCTTGAAGCTATTATTATATGATAACACTATTAGTTCCATTTGTTTCTCCCATGAAACACCAAAATCCAACACACAAGATCATAATATATACTCTAGAACCTGAATAGTCTACTTAGATTATCCATTAGCATGTGGATGAAAGGTTGTGATTAATAGAATTTGTGATACTAGATCTATATGAATACCCTTCCAGAAATGTAACATGAAATGATGATATCTATCTGGAATGATACTCCTCGGAACACTGTGTATTTGAACCACCTTGCGCACAAAAAAACTACACAGATCAACCATTGTGAAGGTTTCCCTAATATGTATAAAGTGATATACCAGTTGATCCACAATAACCCATACAGTTTTATTCTTATTTTTCCCCTAGGTAAACCTATAAAAAATTCCATTGTGGCATCATCCAATTTCCACTTCAGAATCGGAAAAGGAGACAAAATCAAAGTTGGCATCTAATGATCGACTCAACTAATAACAAGTGAAAGATCTAGCCAATAATCATGCCACCTCATTATTCA
The DNA here is from genome assembly GCA_963277665.1 of Viscum album. Classification (NCBI taxonomy): domain Eukaryota; kingdom Viridiplantae; phylum Streptophyta; class Magnoliopsida; order Santalales; family Viscaceae; genus Viscum; species Viscum album. The sequence goes on along the minus strand of OY728129.1, from coordinate 877,174,794 downwards.
ATCATAAAAACCAGAATTATCTATGAATCTCATGATACATCATTATTAAACTAGGATGCACCACCCATCTACAATCATGAAAATCCCTCATCATCTCCTCGCATAAACCCATAGGGATCCATACTCGGCTATAAAAACAAACAATTTACACTATTGAGATACCATCTCGATGTTTTATCCCCACCATATAAATTTTCTATTAGAACCAAGACCTTTAGAGAAGAAAACTTCATAGTCTTAATCTGGTCCAAAATTATAGGTATAAAAAATATAAAAATTAGATCTACCCATCCATCAGACTCCTATACATCAAAATGCATGTTTGGAAAAGAGATATAATCCACTAATCATAACTAGAATAATGTACTACCTATATTTTAGTCATTTAGATCAAAGTGTTGGAAAAAACATTTCCCTTTCCAGGTTTATAATCTAATTAAATATTGAATGAATGTGGACACTCAACCCACATCCTCTGCCAAAGGTTCAGGTATCATTGAAAAAAAATATGTACCTGAGGCTCTTATGGTATGTGTATACCACAAACCTATCACCAATGAGATTGTTTCTCCAACATCTCAGGGCATGTATCATTACTGCTTACTCCAGGTCATGAGTAGGGTAATTCCTCTCATGCAGTCTCAAATTCTGGGAGGCATAACAAACCACTCGATTCTCCAACATTATAACTCCTCTGAGTAAAACATTGAATGTGTCACATTACACGATATATGATTTACCCAACACATGTAATGTTAAGATAGGTGATAAGGTCATCATTCCTTTCAACTCTTGAAAATATCTTTTACAAGAATCATACCGAACAGACATCACTTCTCTCTTGGTCATCCCATACATCGGTGTTTCCAAATGATAGAAATCATGGATAATGCAATAATAATATTGTCATAAACTAAGAAAGATACAAATATCAACTAAGTACATATGTTGTTCCCAAGATACCATGGATTCAAATTTTTATCTGGGTCCACTAAGACTCTTACATATGAGATAACATGGGATAATAAGTTCACATTATTAATACAAAAACTACATTTTGATAGCTTGTCATAAAATATATTCTATATCACTGTACATTAGACGATGTCAAGATATTTGGAATGATAATCCAATGAATAGTAATATAGTAAAATATCATAAAAAACCACCACAAACTGGTATACAAAATGTTGAATGATTTTATTCATTAAGGAAATGAATACTGTTAGTACATTAGTCATCCTAAATGACATCACTATGAATTCTTACAAGCAGTATCTGATCCTAAATACATTATGGGGAATGTATTATAATACCACCCTTTACTATAGGTATCCTGATCTCAAATAAATCTTAGGTAAATTCTTAGAATATCTTAATTGATACAAAATATCATCAATGTATGGAAGATGATACTAGTTCTTGACCATCATCTATTTCATCCTCTAAAAATCCACACATAAGAACATAGACCCATTAGTATTCATGGAGAAAAGAATTGGAGACCACCTAGGAGATATAATAGGCTGTATGAATCCATTAGATTATAGATCTTCCAACATAACATTCATCTCTTGAAGATCTATAGGTTCCATTATGTAAGGTGAGATAGAAACCAACTCTGATCCTAACAACAACTTGATCATGAACATGATCTCTTTCTTAGGTGATAATCCGTAGAACATTTTAGGTAGGAAAAATTGAAAATGGTATAACACTGGAGGAAAAAATCATGTGGCATTTGACCATTATCTAGAAATTGACCGGGTATCTATGATGTGATAGAATCCAATCTACAATGAATTGATCCCGAATGACCAGCCCAATGTTCCCACTCATCTTAGGGAAAATGGATGCCTCTATTTGGAGATAGTAAGGTAACTCTCCTATGATAAAATTCAATATGATCCTGGTATAGAACTAAAACTATCCGTACAAATAATCAAGTTGAATCTAGTAATTTCAAACAAAAATAGTTCCCAAATTAAATAGTAACTACCAATATCCATAGGAAACACCTTTCAATGTTTGATTTTCACTTAATGAACACCCAAAAGTGTGTCATTGGTCAAGGAATAATCCAGGATTTCCACATAAAATCCCATAACATTTGAAAAAACAACATATAGAAATTAATTTGATGCTTATATTTAAAAAAAAATACAAGATAAGGTATATGATACAAGAATCATACCACTGATGGTACATGATCCAATATCAATGATATCCTGAGTAGTCTGCATAACCAACATCTGAATTGTCCCTCTTCCAAAGTCTCCAGTCCAAATACCATGATCTATTTCCATTTCCTTGAACTACTGCTCATGTACTGGGGTACCATGTCTCTTACCTATGTGTGAACAACCAGTGGAAGTCTACTTACCAGCCTACTGAGGGGTAGCTGAGCTCCTTCCCGACCCAGGTTCCTATCTTGATCACCTGATAATGGTATGTTGTAGAATGTTCACACAAAACCTCTAAATATAACCAAGTATTCTAGAAATACGACACTAGACTATGAGTTAAGGACACTGTGGGTGCTTGTGGCCAAACTTTCCACACTGATTGCATTGTAACAGAACATAGTCCTGAGATGGTTATCCATTACCCCAAATTCACTTCCCACTACTACCTTGTAAGGAAATATTATTTCGGTTCTTATTAACACTTGAATAAGAGATCCCATTTTGCTCTGCTAAAATAGCCTGGAAACTTCTCAGGGCCTCTCCCAGATTACCTTCTATGATGCGTGCCAGGTTCATCACCACCTCAATGTTTCTAAAGAAAAAAACATTTACATGTGACCTGATCTTGGAGCTAAGAGTAGTTTGAAAATGTTTCACATTGGAGATCTCATAAAATTCCAAATATAGCGCAAAGCATTATAGGTTAGTGAATCATCCAACATAGTCCAACATTGAAATTACCTCTTGCGTCATATGAATGAACTCACATGATTGTTTATCCCCCAATGTCTCATTATAGAAATGGATCAAGAATTTCATATTGATTTCATTCAAAGATAGCACATCCAACTGTACCACTTCCTCTAAAATATCCCACTAATGCTTAGTAGGTCCAAAAATTATATATACTGTAAGTTTTAACCTATTATCCATAGGTCTCTTGAGATGCATAAGGATCATCTTTACTAAATCGATCTTGAAATTAGCTTCCTAGGGTCCAGATTCTCTAGTAATTATTGGATTATTCTATAAAAGAAACTATCTTGTCATATTAGAAATTGAAGGAATGGTAAGAAAATTATCCCTTTCCATGGATTTCATGAGACTAAAGAAATTTTTGTGAAGTTTAACATCCATATTATCTTTAGAAACTACCAGAATCTATGGTTCAATTATGCTAGGATCATGATGAATCCCACTCTCTAGATGGTTATGTTTAAGACTACATGGATTTATTTTATATAAATACAGACACACACTTTAGAGAAATTTATAGCGACAAGGTTAACCTCAATAGGTGAATACAATAGAAATAGACTAACTCCTTGTCTCTATAAGCATGGATTATAGGTTTTTTAGCATGACACATCAACTTATTTCATTTATCCAATGAAACATATATATTATATCACTGTTCAAAAAGTAATTATACATCACATGCAAGAATATATATGCCCCTATCATGAAAAATGCATGTAAATATATCCCTTTGTGTCTATTATGATGCATGTTTTATCATATCATGCCATACCAAGTCATGAGTACAAACCTCAAGAAACAGTAAAATCATAAAACAATAACCTCTCCAAACATGTGAATCACCCACAGTGATATTACATCAATTTTAACAAGCACTCATCATAACAACAATCCCTTCTCTGGGAACATAGATTTTCACCGTACATGGGTTAAATACTCCCATTCATAAGCTCATTACCAAATCCCAACACATCATATTCTTCGTTCCACCTTTCCGAAATAGTAATGAAAAAGAAAATAATATATGTCCATTTGATACCAATTTGTAATATCAATTGATCTGGAACTCTCTCACATGGCCAAAAAGGGGTGGTTACGAGACCTAATGCACACCTCCCCACACACCAAAGGATTTCGAATGGCAGTGGGGGGTGTGAAATGAATAGTTGGAAGACTATACCCCCAAATATGATGTTTCATAGTAGTATAAAACAAACAATATAAATGAATGAAATAAAATTGTTGACATAGAGGAAAACAATAATAAGGGAAAACCGAATAATCTGAAAAATAATATAGGATTAATTTTATGACATTTTGGAATGTAACTAAATGTAATTCTAGAAACAATACATGTAAAATACTATAAGAATTGAATAAAGACTCAAAATTCCCCTTTCCTGAACCCCATGTCATTCTCACCTCCAATATCCATCCCATCTAGTGAGAAAGCAATCAACAAAAATGTTCATTTCCCCTACCAAACCTGCATCCATGTGATCTGAACATGTACCAAATGGAGGCTTGAATAGGGTGTGAGTATAAATCATTAAAACGAAACCATTATATCTAAACTAACTAGCCTAATAAGAAGTTCATTTAATTAAGTGAAAAATAAGTGTATTAATTAATTCAACAATTAATAAAATACAACAAAAAATTCCTTCAACTCTGTGATATAATATCTATGAGCTTGTCTTACAACCATGACAACCACAACCATATAACCATAATAAAATAATCTTCTTCATTTTCATGCTATAATACCTTAGAACATGTCTTAAAACTATGCTAACCACCACCATATAACCATTTTATAATCATAACAATCTCGATCACCGACATATAATAATTACATAATCTAGGTTAAAACCTTGTAAGCATTACTTCATGGGACTGGGAAATGTATTATTTCTATAAGAATTACAACATGGGACTAGGCTAAGCTCACTCAATACTATCATTATAGCATATAGGTGTGCATGTTCCATGGGTGATCCCTATATATAATGATTTTATCATAGAACACAAGTCCTATCATACAACATGGATATCACAATATCATATCATAAATCTCAATGGTTAATTATGTGAATTACCATTTGTCTTTAATATACCACATTCAACTCACAACACAATATATTAATAGTCATAACAATAAGCAATAATACACAACATATGTATTCTATATAAAATAATATCCTCAAGTCTAATGTCATCCTAAACACACATTAATCCATTTTCAAATTCAATTATGTTCATGATTTTTTTCACCCAACCAGAAGCCATAATCTAGGTCAAAAGCTAATTGAAACCAAAGAACTTCATGGAATACTCCCATTCATTACATAATTGATTTGGGAACACACTATATTGGCATAATCACAATATTGTATAATAAGGTAATTATCAAACCATAGGGTTAATATTTTGAACCCTACCTTTAATTGATGATCCAATAATGCTTCCAATGAAAAATGTCCATAAGGAAGAAGGTTCATATGATTTCCAAGGGAAACCTAGACCAAAACTAATCCAGAAAAAAACAAGAAACACACACGGTCAAGGTATTTCACCACATCGGTTGGAGAACCAAAGGAGAGTAGGGAAAAAACCAAAACAACTTACTAGCGATCTAAGGTATTGTTGAGATGTATAGAAGGAAAGTTGGAACATCAAAATCACATAGAACATGCACTAGTGTTGGGAATGAGAAGATTGTAGCGAGTTAGAATGAAAAATCAGCCACATTTCATACTTTAAAATAGTAGGATGATGTATTACATGGTGTATAATTTAGAAACATATCGTGTAAATATTATTAAGGGTATACAATGACAAACCCTTTAGTTTAGATTTATTTTATTAAGAACACCCAAGCATTACATGAATTGTAATCCCTTTATATGGTGTGTAAATGTTTTACAGATGGTTTTTTTATCCCATTGTCATTTTAAATAACTCAAACCCTGTTAAAGCATCTCATAATACTAAGAATCCATGAAACACATAACCCATTTATAGTCATACTCAATTAATTCAAACAAGTATACATCCCAAAACTTTACATCATTTCCCCCAATAAAGCACTCCATGCAGATCCTATCCATTTTCCCCATGTTTCCTCAAAACCCAAGATTTTGTTTTTTCAAATGATAGAAATCAAAAATGAAAATTACTACCAAAATAAATGTAAATGAAAAACTCAGAGAGAGATATACCTAGAAAAATATAGGATCATACATTTCTAATATAAAATATTGGGTATATCTATAGTCAAAAAGAGATAAGTGGTTATCAAGTAGGTGGTAACTAAACCGTTAACCTATTCGTTATCATACCCTATATCTACATTACTTATCAGATGATATTTACACATTTCTATGGGTTTATGTTTATTCTAACATCAATCATCATCATTTACACTTGGATTCAGTCACTGGTTACCCTAGTACCCATACTCCTTACATTTGAACACTGGATTGTGGGTGGTGCATTCATTGGGGATTCCTCTCTACTAACTTTTTTATATTACTTATTACTATATATTTATAATTCAATTAAATGATTAACATAATTTCCTTAATTAAATAATCTACTAGTACCCTTAAGATTATTTTCTCTATTTTTAGTTTAAAACTTATTGTATAATATGGGACACATCTTCTTCTTACCGTGGTTTATATTATTACAATTTCTAATGATTTAAATATTTTCTTATGAAAACCAAAATATTTATGGATGAATCTGATCTCCTTTTATACATTGATATAATATCATATGATTTATTCATACCTACTAATGTATTTTATATATAATTCACTTTGGATAATTTTTTCTAATACACTGATGAATTGATTAATATTTCATTTAGGTTGGATGATAATACCTGAATCGTATATCTTATATATTAAAAATTTTCACATAGGTAGTAAGGTATGAATAATTCATATTATTTAGATCAAGAAATTCATTCTCAATTTTTTATTAAATGAATGCTAGTAATATAATTTTAGAAAAATTACCTTCTAGTGTTGTCTCACTCTACAATATCAAATTCATCATTTTCACTCATATTATTTGTGAGAGTCATATGTTGATCCAAATATTATTATAAATGATAAATGAAAATGATACAATTTTCATTATCTTATTAATAAATAATAGAAAATATCAATTCAGTGGAATTTTTACATTATAAAGAAATTAGTGGATCATTGGACCTAATAAATGAATACTAATGTTTCCTTATGAAGAACTAAAATAGAAAATTTCCCCTATTATTACTATTTGGATGCTCAGCATGATTCATGGATTTTGGAATCTTCATAAGTGTATAAATGAGAATTTTCCTTCCATGTCCCATAAAATTAAATTTATTAGGAGTAATATTATATAATTTTTTGTGAAATTAAAATTTAAAACAATTACTTCTTGTTATAGATAGTGAATACAACCAAAAAACATATTTTGAGTTAAAATAATCATTGAAATAAACCATATAATGATTAAAATAATTAATAGGTTATCTAAATCATGCAACATTATTTTCTAACAATGAATCCTTGGGATTAACTTCATTAAAAAATAGTTAATATCTATTGGAATCCATTAAAATGTTTTATAAAAGATATTAATTAACCCAATAATATCCCCCAAGAGTTTTTAGTCAGGTGTAATTTTTTTTTGAAAATTCATCATGCACCAGTGACAATCAAGATAATAACCAATACACCGCTTAATGAGATGATACCACATGGTTAATATGTGCCACAACATCATCCAATATCTAGTATCCAAATTGGGTTGTAATTTATAGGAAAATTATACTCCATTTTTTACTATAACAAAGTATTTTATCCTCTGATAATATTATCCACTAGGTTCATACTAATGTTATCTCATCATAGTTTTCAATAATAACTAAACTATTCTATAATACCAACTGATTTGACCCTATAATTTTAATCATATATATTAAATATTTATAGATGAATATTCATTACATATCATTACAATCCATCCAAGAATAGTAAAACTTTAGATCCATTGTAATTATTGATATTTAAAATCTATCATATTAAAGAACTACAACATGTTATACTTAGTTAATTACAATTACAAATATTTATAGATATATCATAGATAGAACTTATTTTCAAATAAAAGGGGGAAAAATAAATAATGAGGTTATATTCTCAATATGGGTAAAAAATGGAAAAAATAAATGATTATTTAAAAATAATATGATCATAAGAGTATGAGAAAATGGGATAATTTTTTGGAAACCATACCCAAAAACACATAGATCTTATTCATTACTCACTGTTTAATTCATTACAATTCCAAAGTCATGAATCATTAAGGAATCAATGTAAAAGAGCCATGAGAGTGTAAAATTGGAATAAGGTCATGTAATAAAAGAGTGTTACAACATGTGGAAAGTTTACAATCATATAAATCATATTTTAATGAAACCCACCAAGACATTAATAAAATGTTAGCCCTGAGATAACCACATATGTAAGTACTTTGGGATTGAGAGAGCCTCCCTTATAATTTTTTTGGAATGTAATATCCTTTAATATAAACTTTAAGATAATAAAACACTAATAATTACCCAAAAATTTGGAATTAAATAATAGAACCACATGTCAGACAGTCATAATTCATTCACATGTAGTCCATAAGAGAATGAAAACAATTTTCATTTAATCCCAACATAACCCATGTAATAGAGAATACAATTCATTAATAATTCATCATCATAATCATAATCTACAAAGAGGATGAATAAATATACTTTATAGAATCATATTCTCATTTTTTATATACAACATCAATGGATATTATCATAGATGAAAATTTCCTATAAAATATCATTAGAATATTTATTAAGGAAAATAAATTTTTCATTTTGAATCCAACAATTTAAAATTATAAAATTTTAAAAATATTAAGGGGGATTTTTTTTCCAAATATCAAAGGATACTTATAATTTAATCTTTTGATCAAATAGTTTTACTGATGGTCGCAAAATTCATTCATGTTGTTTATTAAAAATACATTAAAACCATTTGGTAAAAAGTAACTCAATCATAAAACGATATTAAGTTTAAAATTAATCATTTTTATAGAATGTAAAACATGGATTAAAATTATGTTAATAAATAATTTAATATTATTTAAAATATTCTTTAAAACATTTCAATGTAAATATCTACAATGAAGAAATTGATTCATGTCCAAATAGAAAAACAAAGTGGGAATTCCTTAGAAATAACCTTGAACTCTTTTGAGTATACAAAGAGATGAAAATTAATGAGAACTCATATTATTAATAAATAATTTAAGGAGAATAATATTCAAGAAATTTTAGAGAGATAAATTATATGGCATCGTCATAAAAAATTTAATCATAAACAATTTTGGAAAATATGACATTGAAATGTAGAACCCTTACCTCATGTCCAAAATTCATTGTATTTGATCTGAACTACTGTATAATATGTTTTTATTTATTATTATTATTATATATCAGATATATATTCATAATTATAGTACCATATATGGTTCATATAGAACATCTTATCATCAATTCACTATTAAGACTTTATCAAAATTAATTTTTCAAGTGATAACTGTTTTGTTTTTAATGAATGTCTTATTTCAGATGTTATGGTCCTTTTACTGTGATCATGGATATATCAACTATATAATGTTAATCATGATATAAGTATCATATATATTCATTTAATATATATATTTAACTATTAATAATATTTGTATATAGAAAAAGTAATTACATCATTAATGGAGATGGAAGTCCCAACATATGCCAGAATTATGTTTTCATTTAAAAAAAATAATGATAAATAATTGTAAATAATTATAAAAATATTAATTATAACATAAATATAATATATATATTTTAAATATCATTATATATTACCATGGGATATATAAATGGAAAATGAATCAAATCAATATGTGGAGGTGTTTTTCCTCACTTAATCACGAGAGACACTTTCATTTCCCATTTAATGGAAAAATAGTGGAAGAAGTTTTCTCCATATTTAAAATAAAATATCTATACATTTATGATATTTTATTCATAATGTTTTTAATTATAAAATCTGTTTATATAATTTGAAATATAAAATAATATTTAAAGATCATTCTTATGATTTTTCCTCTTCATTGACCGACCTCCTTTTTATTACTTATTTACCCTTATAATATTAGTCTTAGGAGAGGACTGGTATATCTTTGACAAAAGGAAGGAATATAGGATGGTATTCTGGGGACTTTTGGAGAATTTATAAGGATATAAATTTTCAAATAAGGGTGGATATGTGGATCCCATTTATTAGTGTCGGATAGGAAACACTCATTGAATTACATAAAATATTTAAATGATATAATGTCGTTTCCTTTTAAAGGGACTTAAAATAAGATTTAATTTTATGCTATGATATGATTGGGTCTTAATATCATCATCCAATAAGTATTATACGTGTTTATATGGAAACAATACACTTATAACTTAGTTTAATTTCCCAGTAAGTATATTTTAACTTTATTCATGTTAACAAATTATAACAATATTTACTATTAATTATGACAAAAATGAAGGATACTTGATAATTTTTTAAAATTAATATTGAATTTTTAGAAAATAAATTTTAGAAAATTAAATTTTCATTAATTCAATGAAATAAAATTAAAATATTTCCAAGAAAATCAAATAATTTATGTTTTTAGAATAATGAATTTTTAAGCATAAAACCAATTATAAAAAAATTAAATGAATGCTTATAAATATTATGAAACAAATTCATTAAAATAACTTATTATTAGTGACCAATATAATTTTTTTATATCACAATAAAAATAATATAGAAATTTTTTTTAAGTACTTTTACTTATTAAATGTTTTTATTAAAAAATTAACATGTTTTTCATATGAATAAACAAATAAAATTTATTTTATATATTTTATAATGATGTAAATCATATCAAAACTCAACAATCCATTATTTAGGTTATAAATTTGTACTATATCATAGGATTATCTATACTCAGGGTTCTTATTAAAGAAAACTATCGAATAAATAAATTTTATTTTAAATTAAATAGATATAAAATAATGAATTGAAAATTTTGAGTTGAAACCCTTTCAACTACCCATGATTTTATATGAAATGATATAACCTCATATATCATACATATAAAAATTATAGTTTTCCTATTTTTGAATCTTATTTTTATATATTTCCTTTTAAAATCTTCATTATCAACATTTATATTCATGCATTAGATATTATATTCTATTTATAACATTGGGTGATGATAATCATGATTGTTTTGAGATAGGTTCCTAAATGTGGTGTTGATTTTCCTACTTATTCCAAAGATCATCAATACCAAACCATTAAAGGGAATAAAATTGATTTTATATAAATAAAAATAATGTTATAATTTTATTATATTTGTGTTATAGTAATGTTTCATGAAGTTGAAATCAGTATTGAACTTGTTTCTAGTTATTTACTGATATTAATTTAATACTTTATAATGATTGTTACTTTTTGTGTTATCCATAAATATCCACATTCATGATAAATATTAATTAAATATTTCATGTATATTTATTATTTATAAAATAATAATGGCCAATATGGTGGTACTGAAAATTACAATGCATCATTCCATGGAGGTGGTAGTACGCACTTACGCATGGATAATAATTCCATTTTTGAAAAGGGGGAGAAAAAGTGTCATTATTTATTTTTAAATTAAAAAAATATGATATATATATATAATAAATATTCAGTTAATTAATCTTTTTATACATCCATTTTATACAATAAGGGATAAGTAGACACCTTTCTTTGAAGAGGCAGTAGTCTACACACACTCATGATTCATGTTTATGTTTTTATTAATGAATAAGTGATAAATGGTTAATGATTGATCAATATTTATAATAAAATAAAAGTATAATAATTATATTTATATTAAAAATTTAATACTTTACAATAGAATTTTAAAATGTACTTGTTCACACTATGGAATAGTAATGAAAAAAGATCACTTAGAAATTTATAACCAAAATTTATATAATCTCATTTCTATTGGGGGTTTCACCATTGAGGTATAATTATTTTAGAATCATAGAAAAAATTTATTATGAATAGGAATGTTTATAATTGTATTAGGAATGTTTTGTTTTAAACTATGTGGGTTTTGGTGTGAGGGTAAGTGACGATAGGAGTTCCCCTTTTAAAAGTAAAAATGAATATTTTTTTTAAAATATGAAAATATATTTAAAAATGGAAAGTCACTCTCAAGTAATATAGATCATATTTTTTGAAATAATGGATAGGTGAATGGATAAGGCCCGAGAAGTCCTCAGAAAACCATTCATACACATGATTTAAAAATTATTCTAGCCATTCCCTCTTGAATATACCCTTTTTACTCGTATTGATTTTTATCGAGGTAAATAGTTTCTACCGAAGTAAATTATCCTTTTTATATGAAAATAAGCTGGTCCTTATTACCTAAGTTGGACATAAATAATCCAAATTTTATATCCATTTTATTATATTAATTTTATAAAAGTAATGAATATGAATTTGTATGTACTAAAAGTATAAAAATTAAAATAAAATGTTTTATAAATATTAATTTAGTTCTAAAATGAAAAATATGTATTTATAAACTCAATGAAATATTTATAAAAATAATTTTTCAACTATATTCTTAATATTATGCCATATAAAATGGTTTCATGAATTTTAAAATCATATTCATATAAAAAAATGTCATAAAATTCATGTTATTTGTATGTTTATTATTTTCCATTATCGAAATAAAAAATTATTTTTAGAAAAATTCAAAAAATTTATCTTAAGATAATATTTCTATATTAAATAAAAGAACAATGTTATTTTTTTTTCAAGTTTAAGTGATAAATTTCATGAATTTTATATTAAATAAAAAGTGTATAATACAGTGAAATATATTTTTTTATAGGAAAAATAAATTTTATAATATTAAATTTTTTCCATATAAATTAAAATTAATCAACTCTAGAATTATTATTTATAAGTTCAATTTATATTTATTTTATTTAATAACAATAAAATATTTCTTTAAATCAACATCCAATTTCTGGAAATTATATTTTTTAATGTATAATATAAATTGAGTAAAAATGACCTTTCAAAAAGTATAGTCATTTATTGTATATCTATACATAAAAATAATTTTATTCATGTTGATATAATCATTATTTCAACTTATATATCCCCTTTTTATATCTTAGTAAGACCTAAGAATCAAATAAGCTCTCTTTGAAGTTTTAGGAGGCAGTTCACCAAATATTTTCATTGTGTTAATATCAATGAGCTTGAACATATCCCGTATACAGTTTCCATAAAACTATAATTGCACGAGTTTATCTTGGGATTGGTCTACATAAAACTATATAAAATCTACCTACCTTCTCTATTTAGACAAATTGGAATAAATTTGAGAACTTCCACTTCCGAATTCCATTCCTCCCAATATTCATTATTGATTTGTAATATTATAACATTAATTTATATCATCTATTTTAAATGTAATGTTTTAATGGCCACATTTATTATTAAAATATACATAATTTTTTTCATTTTAGTTGTGTAATGTTTTTAAAATAATATATCAATATAGTGTTAAATGGAGGTAAAATATATCTCAAACTCTCACTATGTTCCATTATAGCTCACCCAAAAAGTAAATTTCTTTCATAAACATTTAATTAACATTAACCAAATAAAGATAACAGGGGATCCTTATAGAACAAATGATATTTATTATACAAATATATTCACATTATTTTCCTTTAGATTACTATAAAACTATTTATCTCAAATATAATTATTATAAAAACTAAATTCCATTCTTAAATTTCATCATTTTCATGTTCTTAACTACAACAAAAAAAATACAATGAAAAATTTCTGAAAATTTCATATATAAACATATTAATTTATAATATGAATTTCAAATATCAATCATAACTTATCTTCTATAAATACCTCTTTATTTCAAACCATGATTCTTTATTTTTAATTATGTCACACATGGTTCACCATATAAAATTCTTTGTTTAACCTAGGATACTTTATTTTAGTTTATAATATACATATCATCCTTATACCTCAAAATGGATCATGAGTTAATCATTCATAGAATTTGGTAATCATATAATCTAGAAAACAATACATCCATAGAATGTTAAACTTGGTGTCTGATTAGGCCTCTTTGTTTTAGGCCAGGTGATGGATGAGATAATACCCAAAATTCCCATTTCAATGTTATTACACCTGGGTACATATATTTTAGCACCTTCATCAACATATAGTACCCATATAAAGATGTATTACTAGAAAAACCATTTAATCACATCTTTAAAAATATCATAGGATATCATTATATATTTAACATCATCTCTACAGTTTTCACTAAGGTTACATGACATAAATTCTCAATAATATATTCTCAAATATCCAATCATAAGTTAAAATTTTCAATTATAGAAACTATGTCCCAAAAATGTAAACATGAATTATTTTACATCCTTTACAAAATTTAAAACATTAAATTTCATAAATAATAAAATCCCATTAGTCAATATGTTCTTTCTATTTGGTTACTAGATATAAAATATATTTCTTTTAAAAATACAATGATTATATATCCTTATAAGAACCATAGTATACCATCTTATAAAAATATCCTAGGAAATAATCATCCTCCAAACTGTGGGATTCAGAACGTAAGGAGTGATCCCAAAATAAATGTAAGTGATGAATAAATATTTAATTAATGATCAAAATGATATAAAATAACACCATTAAGTAAATAAATTGATAACCAAAACACGATAACAAAAAATAACAAAAAAAGAAAACTATTGGGTGGAATGTGATTCCTAACTCCATTATATATATATATCATTTAAGGTAATTACAAACAAATAATGAAAAAAACAATATTGAATTAATTTTATATTCAACATTAAAAATTTTATAGTTATATGTCTCCTTTAAAAAATTCACCATTTAAATTAAAAATTAAAAATAAATATTTTCATATAAATGGATTTAGATTAAAAAATCATTTTCACAATAAATAAAGATATAACATATTTCAAAATTGATAGTCTTGGAAAAGATAAGTTCAAATGAAATTGTATAACTAAATTAAAGGTGTTTGAGTTACCAAGTCCCTTGTAACATTAAACACTTAGGAAAAATAAACATCTACAAAGGAATATTTTTGGAATGATTTATTAAATAACATGAATAATGGGTGGATGCAGAATTTTTTTATTAAAGTGTTAGTAGATAAACCTTCTAATGAAAACATGATGTATAAAAAGAAGTATGTATCAAGGTATTTTAAATTGATATAAGAAGCACTAACCTTTACCATTGATTTCAACATATTCTGTTTAACCTCATGTATCATAAATATAAACATATTAAATATTCATCTCATAAAACTAAAATTTAAATTTCTATTTATTCACTTTATTAATAAAAAATCTCTTCATGTATCAGATTTTTATATTCTCTTTTTGACATCATGTGTTAATAATCACGACTATCATGAATTAGATTCATAAAATTAATGTTGAAAATCCTTTTAATTATAATGATTATCATTAAAAAACTCATAAATTTTATTGAGTTTTTTATAGTGGTTTATAATCACATAAAACCATCAAATTTGGGTTTTAGTTTGTTTTTATAAAGTCATAATCTCTGTTGAACGAGTTTCAGGTTATTTACTGATATTGATGAATTGGCTTAAAACAATTTTTACATTTTATGTTATCCACAATTAACCATATTAATGATATATATTACCAATATATATATTATATATACTCACCAAATATAAACAAAAACAAACCATTATGGTAGTAGTGAAAAATGGAATGCATTAGTCCAGGGAGGTGATAATTTGTCGGTACACATGGAAGATGATTTATTTTATAAAAGGGTGGAAGAATGAAAGAGCATGGATTATCATATTAGGAACATGAAATTGATATTTATATATATATATATCTTAAATATTTATGAAATTATAATTTAAAATATCTTTGTTATATAGTGATAAATAAAATATAATTTCTCAATATTGGCCGTTTCCTATATGCACAGATGATAAAAATTTTCATTTTTCATAATGGAAAAGGGAATAGTTCTTAATGAATGTACAATCATTATAAAATAATACTAGTATAATAACAATACTGAGGTTAAAAAATTTTATCATGTAATAATATCTTTTGGAATAATAAGTCCACATAATCGAATAAAAATGTGAAAGGATAGGTTATAAATTTATAGCCCATCTCATGAATTATATCCTTTTCAAATTAGGTTAGGTCTTGGAGGGTTGTTGTATTTAGAAGAAAAAAATCCTCCTGAATGTGTCTAAATTTCATGAGGATATATATAGTGATATTTCTTTGCTAAACCAAGTGGGTTTTGTTTTGAGGGGAATTTAGGAGTAGAGTAACTTTATTATATTTGAGAAGTGAAATAATTTTTATAAATACCAAATAATTGTTACTAATTTATAGTCTCTCTAATGTAATGTATCTCCAAAAATTGGAAAAAATGGAAATGGGATGATGTATTTTGTGAAAGGGATCACCCACCCGTTATCGTATATGTTTCAAACATTTTTATGGTCTTTGTATCATGGTTTAACACTTTTTATATTTTTTTATAAATTAATTAGGTTTTACCAATGAAATTTATACATTACGAATGAAACTAAAATGACACTTAGAACATAAATTACAAATAATTATTTAAAAAATATATACAAAACTTTCTTATTTTTATTTATAAATAGTTATAAAAATAAAATTTATAATATATAATGTATAAAGTGTTGATTTTTATAAAAAATATAATTTTTGATCTAATGTAACAACCCTTACTTTTCAACCGGATGAAAACCCAAAGAAATTCAAATTTTTTTTATTTTCTGGACAAAACTTTTTACAAAATGAGTTTTAGATCTTAATTTGGAGAGTTGGAACACTATGATGTGTTTTTAAGAAAAAAATTGATTAAATTAAAATTAAATGATTATAATTGGGGAAATATAAATAAAAAAAAGTTGTAATAATAATAATACTATTATCATTATTATTTATTATTCTTCTTCTTCTTCTTCTTGTTGTTATTATTATTGTTTTTATTACTATTATTAGGATAGTTATTTTAAATACCTAAGGGCTCTTCCCCTTTCCCCCTTCCTCCAGTATGTGGCACACCCCCTCACATTCCTCTCCAGGCATGCAATGGACCCCCTCCATAGCTCCACCTTGGATCACTAATTTTTCTTTTATCTCTCCCTATTTTCCGCTCGATCCTTCGAGGAAAGGTCCCATATCCCTGTTCCTTCCATTGTGTGGATGAGTTTTGGTCTCCCTATCACCCATCTCATTCGGCTAAAAACCAAGGATTTTTTGTTAATATTTTTTACTATTTTCATTTAATGTTATGGTATATAAAGGGTCTCTCAGGGCCCCTTCCTGCATATTATGGAATCCACCACCAAAGGAGAAGTGGATGGGTTCAATTTGGGTTTCCTCCAATGGTTTAGGGTAGGGTTTTCATCCAATCATTTTTGGTTACCCATTAATAATTTGTATTTTCATAGTTTATGAGTTTGTTTTATTTTACTTTAAGTGCAGAGTAGCTTCAAGTTAAAACTCGTCTTATACCGAGTGTTCGGCTTGGTTCCACATTGAGGTAGGACCCTTTTACCTTATATTTAAAATTAATAATTTCTTAATTTATCACCTTTTCACTTCCTTGAATTTAATTATAAATGGATGATTTTAAAATAAATGAATACTTAAGAAATATGAGTAATTTTCTAAGAAAATTCATGGTGTTTATAATAAAACCTCTACAATAGAGGTGCAATGTCTTAGAAAACTCACAATGATGATTTATGATTTTTTTCATGCTTGGTTTATATCTTGGATTTTTTATTATGCCTTTATTTCAGATCATACTAATTGGAAAGACATTATATATCCTTTCTTGTTATGATTAAAAAATGTTTCCCCTTTATGAATGTTTCATTAAACAAATGAATATTTTACGCACTTAGCATATTTTATAAATAGAATATCTTTCTTTATGAATGGGAATTATCAGTGTAGGGAGCCTATCCTTTTCCCCATAGTTTCTTTGAATTTTTGACATCAAATTGTTGTGTCACTATCCAGATCCATTTGATGAAGCCTTGTTTCAGCATATAAAATTAATTTTTATTCTTTTTCATGTCTGTTGTGACCTTTTCTCAGGGGGAAATCCATTCAGGGTGTTCTATTTGGAATTGGATATCTTTATTGGGTGTTCCATTCAAAATTTCACCCTTTTCCATTTATATTAAATGTAGAATTTACCTTGGTTGTGTGTGGTACCCTGGTTGAATGCATTAAATTGATAGAATAAGACAAGAAGGCCATTGAACCATGTTTTGGTAAATTTAATGAGTTGTTTTAAAATAAATAGCTACTACATGATATGGTTTACTTTCTTATAATGAATCAAACAGTATTAAATGGATTGAACCTAATTTTTGGTAATCCCATTTCCTTTTACTAATGCATAAGTAAATTCTTATAATGAAATTTTATACCTTAATGGATTTGTCCTTGTATAATGATACTCATGAGAGGAATTTGCCTCATGTATTAAATTATGAATAAGAATATGTGTCTTATACCCTATGACTCACTTTATTCTTATTTCTTGGTTCCATAAGTGGGTGGTATAAACTAAACCCAATTTTATATGATATAATTATTTATAGTAATTGTGATATGTGAGATCATGATGTTACGTTATGGGCTTAACCAAATAAATTGGATAATCCCTATTAAACTATAATGTTTTTTTTTTAAATCTCTATTAATTTACTTTAGGTCCATAGGCAACAAGATTGAGACCTGAAGCCACCCGATAGGTGTTCCATCCATGTACGTTATTAAGACTTGGTATATTTGAATTTTAATCCCTAAAATTATTTTGATTTTTTTTGATTTCTTGATCAGACTTTTGAATTAACACAATAATAAATTTGTGTGATTTCTTGTAGAAGAATCACCATCGCTAATTTTGGTTAGTTAATATATTAACAACCTTAGGGTTGAATGATTTATTAAAAAGGTTTCATATAATTATAATGATAATTAAGAACCTAGATTGATTAAATGATTTGGTTTGATAGATGGTATTTTTTATATATTGATCGTTGTGTCTTATGATGATAAATATGGAATATTCGATACTAGACTTTTAAATTTTTCTTTTTTAGATTTTGAGCATATGTGATATCAATGTGATTGATACCTGATGGTTTGATACTGATTGAAATTTTTATTTTACATGGATATTTCTCATGTTTATTGTAGATGAATAAGGGATTGGTGCATGTTATTTCATACCGCCTGAGGGAAAGGTGAAAGTACAAGATGACTAAGGGGAGATTATATAATTACATGGTACGTCTGAGGACTCATGACTGGTGCTGATGATTGAGGGATAGGAGAATGTTTTTTGTAACGAATCATGGCTAAGCGTACTGGTACTAAATTCATGAGGACATAGTATATGTTTATGTCAGATGCCTGAGGTCTAGATGCATAGTCACATGATGCCTGAGGGTGAGATTGTAGTTATGATTGTGGGAGAGATTTTAGTTAGACTGAGGGTAGAGGCCGTATGTGTATAGTATATTCTAAGTGATTTATCTTCAGTAGTATAATACTTCACCAATTTGGGTGACCCATTATGATGTAGGAGGATCTACCCATAGACATAGATACCTTACAGGGTGTTAATGTATGTATATCCACTATGTGTCCCTTATGATCCTAGCGGGATTGTAGTTTATTAATTCAACACTATTTGTTTATTTTTTTTGAAAATAACCACTCAATGATTTATATTATATATCAAGTAATGGATAAGGTTAAAGAATATGGGTTCTAGACTGCTGAGATTATTATCTCACACCATACATGGGCTCCGTTTGTAACCCTTGTAGACCTTCTTTCTTATAGGTCTTTAGATTAATTGCTTGTGTTGTGATATGTACATCAGAGCTATGGAGAACAAGATTAGGATCGTGCTTAAGATTCTCAAGGAGTTGAATGTTGGGATTTTCTTTTGTTTTTTTATATTTTAATACTTGTATCTTGTAGTAAAACTAGAGATTACATGATTCATTATATATAATTGACATTGGAAAATTTATTTTTATTTATATATTATATTATTCATCCGCTGTTTGTCTTCCTATTATTACTAGTTCTGCATTTTTCTATTATTTACTAACTAATAAAAAACTATGCTACTCTGATCTAAAGGGCATAGTCTCCCCACCGTACCATAAATAGATCATCACTACTAGTTTTTAGCCTTTAGAATATGGGGAGGTGCGCTTGAGGCCATGCGACACATCGGTCCGACCACCATCTTAGTGGTAAGCCGGGACAGGATATTACCAAGTGGTATCAGAGTTGTGTTTACTTTTTTCATACTATTTTAGTATGGTAGATAGGGGACTAGGAATTTTTCATTGCTTGTTAAATATACATTCTTTCAATTAATCACCCCAAATACAGGGAAATGATAAAGTGGATAGGGATGGTATTGTTGTTTATAATATTTGATATTATAGTTAATATAATTTACCCTTGAGTGAATGGTGTATTTTCTAATGCTTATTGATTTATGAGATTTATGTTATTATACCATTGTCTAGGAATGACAACAATAATGTATTATAAGCATACTATTCGGAAGGTATAGAATTCACATTCCATGCATATACTATGCTTGGTAGTTTAATATGTATGTTCTTTTCTAGTTACGAATGCGTTCCTTAAGTTTAATTCCATGATTATATGCTTATATATGTTTCTCTATGTTATCTTCTTTTGATAACATGCATGTTTTGATATATAATTTTTTTCATGGGATTTATATAATTGGTTTCATTGGATGAATTAAATGGTTGCAATTATGATGAGATCTAGTTTTCAATTGTAAGGTGTATGAGAACCTTATAACTAGGAAAATTTAAACCATGAAATTGAACCATCCTTAATATTTAAATAAATAAATAGATATATATATTTATATGTAATTATAAAATGAGAAAACTGTTTTTTTTAATCTGAAATGATATAGTTAGCAATATAAATGATCAACTAAACCCACGTAGGTCGGTTGGGACATGGTTCTTATGAGATAAAACTTAATGCACGTTTATAATTTATATGGTTAAGAAATATCTATTGTTTTCTATGATAATGAACTATGTTTGATTTTGGGACCCTCATTGGCTGCCTAATTTGTTGAAAAGAATTTATGTTGATAAATTTCCTTATTATGACTGAATGTCAAGAAGTGTAAAATGTTTTAAAAAAAGAAGTCTGTTGAAACTTGAATATTTTAATTGACGTGTTAGTTAAATCATTTATTTGTTTTATGATTTAAATGCGAACAAATGTAATGCACTTAAAATGGAACCTTAGGTGTTGTCCTTTTTTTAAACCCCTGTGAAATTGTATTTTGAGCTATTATTTTTGAGTTTCCTTAGAATAGAAGTGTGATAATTTTCAGTAGGCCATCTTTTATTTTTAGAAATGGATTAGATGATTCATTCTTGATCCTATTGATGTTCCCTTAGTTGAAATGAACTAGTGATATGGTATACGTTTTGTTTTTATCAGGGGATAGCCATGGTATGTAGCCCCCTTGAATTTAAATGCCCCACTAAAACTCATGAACTATTTGACACTTGGTTACATTTGGGTGATATTTTCCTAGATAGGATGTGTATAATTTAAATGAAACACTTCTTCATATGGATTTCCACATTTTTTCTTGGACTTTAATATAGGAATGATCATCAAGTAATGCTCAGTTTCAACAGGTTAGACATGCCTCAAGCATGGTCAGTTGTTTCATAGGTCCCTTGAACCTCCCTTATTCTACAATGACGGATGAATTGGTATGTCTTCATCCTAGTTAATGTTCGTATGGGTTAATATGAATCTAGTTTAAATATCTTGTATGGGCTATCCAATACTTTAATACATTGGGTGGGTAGCCAATGAATATTATTCAAGATATGTCATCTTTATTCTAAAACCTCATGGTGAAATGCATTTTCAGATGTGGTATCCATCGAATTTCTAAATGACACAATGAAATGGTTGAGTTCAATGTAACTATTGAGAGTATTACTATTGAGTATGGTCTTAGGTAATATTTTGAGTTGAGTTACTAGGGTGTAATGAAATAATATTTTTCCCAATGTTCGGGATTTATTTTAGAGAATCAGTTGTTTTGACATGCCGGTCGGTTTGATTTTGGTTTTCATTCCAATTATTTAATTTTTTGCATTTATGAAGGTTATGGCCTATCACACTTCTGAGAGGCTAGTCTATATATTCATTCTGATGATTAGGAAAGTCCTATGGTGAGGAGTGTAATTTCAGTTCTATTAAATATATTTCCTTCTAGGTAAGAGGAATAAAAACAAAGAGGGCCATTGGGGAATGTTCAGGCTTGATTTAATGCTCGTGATGCTTGTAAACATTAAATCATGTCAGTTATTGTGAGATAACACAATGTTGGTGTGGTTGGTGTTTTATGAAACCTTAGGGAAACACCGTTGGTCATGGGTGGAGATTGGTGGTTAATCTTGAACGATCACATGATTCCTCATGTGCTAAAGGCTCAATGATTGGTTAATAGTGGTTCCTGATAAGGTGAAGCCTAGTTTCTTTTAAGGTATCCACCAATATTAGTTTGGACATTTTCCTTATGTTAATATTTAAAATCCTCTTAGTGTAATCTTCATTGAGAGATAAGGATGTCCGATATCTTAACATTATCCTTAATACACTAAGAGATCATTGGTCTTATTCCACGATGTTGTTTAATAGTTATCGGGTAGTTTATGTGGTCTCTAATTGTTTCACATGGAATGTGTGGTTCTTATCAATACTTTTTTAGTCTTGAGTGACTCTTGGATTCTAGTTTAGGAATTCCGTCAGCGAACTCTTGTAAACCCACCATTTCTTCTGACATGACCACCAGGTTGATGCCGCTTTGGGATTAGTAAATGTTTTGAACGGGGCATATTGGATTTGTACCGACCTATCATTCATTAACATGGAGTATGGAATAACTTTGGATAGTTTCATACACTCCATTAATTTCAATATGAGGTTATTCTGATCTTTTCTTCGGGCTATAAGGTGATGCTTTCTATCAGAGAATGTCATAGGATGTATGGTTTGGGATTCAGTGAGCATGTTAGTTATAAATTCAAGATTACTAGGAGGAATGTTTGGTAGTTCAATTAGAAATGCACTGATTACCTAAGTTGGTAACCTTTGAGATAAGTAAATCAGAGGGGATTGAATTGTTTTATCTATATGTTATGTAAACTATTATAATAAACAATTTTAAGCATGTTCTTAGGTTAGGGTGGGTGTGGTTTAATGGTCAGTAGTGTATTCATGGAAATCTTGTGTGACCAATTCTATTTGGTCAATATAGAATTTGAAAATTTCATTATTATGGGGTCCCTGATATGTTCTCATAAGTAATCAGGTTTATGTTGTTAAAGAACATCACTCCTGGAGTGTCACTCAAACTCTTATAGGCTTTCATTGTAAGGAAATTTTGACCATACATGTGTCGTGGCTCGAAATTGGACCCCTTTTAAAATATTAAGACCTATGGTGGGGAGATCCACTAGTTATATGTTTCAAGAGATGACGAAATGGTCGTGTATCTAGTTAAACAAGCTTGTGTAAGTACCATTTCAACATTTCAGTTGAAAAAATGGGCCTTGGATTGGATCTTAATGGATTATGTGCTGCTTTCCAAATAAATTCTTAGAGGTTCATTGGGCATTTATAAATGCATCGTGACCATATGAGTGAGACTTCACAACCCTTGTAGGTCAAGTGATGTTATCTTTGTTCCCAAAGGCTTCTCAGGGATTATAGGTTCTAAGGTGTGGAGGTTGTAATGACCTGTGTTTTTGATTCGGATGAAAAACCAAAGATATTTGATTTTTAATTTTACTATATGGGCCAATTTACTAACTGAGATTCAGATCTTAATTTATAGAGTTGGTACACTACAATATGTTTTTTAAAGAAATTAAATTTATTAAATTAAAATTGAATTAATATAATTGTAGAAATAATAATAAAGAAAAGTTTAATAATAATAATAATATCATTATTTTTATTTATCATTATCATCATCATTATTATTATTTGGTTAGTTTTTTAAGGGGCTGAGAGGTCCCCCCATTCCCCATTCATTCAGCATGCGTCACACCACCTCCCATTTCTCTCCAGGCACTTGATTAACCCTCTCTATAGCTCCTTCTTGGCTCACCATTTTCACCCAGAACTATCCTAATTATCCACTCGATCCTTTGAGGTATGGTCACCGGTCCCTATTCCTTCCCTTTTCTGGACAATTTTTGGTCTCCTCATCACCCATCTCATTTGGCCTAAATCCATGTATTTGGGGTTAACTGATTTTATAATTTTAATTCAATGGTACAGTATGTTAAGTGTTTATCGGGACCCCTTTGTGTGTATTCCTGCATACTTCTTCAAATGCGAATGAGATGTGTTCAATTTGGTTCACCGCCAATGATTTAAGGTAGGGATTTTATCCATTAATTTTTGTTAATCCATTAATAATTGGGGTTTTCATAGTTTTTGAGTTCCTTTTATTTTTCTCCAAGATCATAGTAGCTTCAAGTTAAAAATAATAACATGTAGAGTGTTCAACTTTGTTTCTATTTGAGTTTGGACCCCTTTCCCCTAACATTAAAATTATGAATTACTTAAATTCTCACCTTTTAAACTACCTTGCATTTAGTTAGTGTTGGATGATTTTTAAATAAATTTTTACTTATGATACATGAGTTGTTTTCTATGAAAATTCATAGGTTTTATAATAAGACCCCACCAACTAAGGTACGTTTCCTTTGAAAACTAAAATCAAAGATTTATGATTTTTTTCATGCTTGGTTTATACTATTGAGTTTTTCTTATTCCTTAATGTCATAGCTTATTAGGGGGTGTTCTAATCTGTGGAATCTTTTGTTATTCTTAAAAACGTTTCCACTTTGTTGCTATTTTGATGAAACAAATCATATTTTAAGAAAATTGAATTTTTTATAAACTGAATAGCTTGCTTTATGAATGGGAATTATCATTGGGGGTTCCTATCCATTTTCTATCCATTTCATTTCATTTTTGACATAGCGTCATTGTGACACTACTCGAAATCATCCGTCAAAGCCTTATTTTGGCATATAAAATTGTTGTCAGCCCTTTTCATGTCTGCTGTTACCTTCACTTATGGAAACAAAAATTGAGGGCGTTCACCTTATCCTTGTCCATCCCTCTTGGGTGTTCCATTCCAAATACGACCTTTTTTTCCTTTATCTTATACGTGGAATTTATCTTGGTTGTTTGTGGCACGTTGGATGAATGCTTTAACTTGATAGAATGAGTTAAGAAGTGTTTTGAACCATGTTTTGTTATATTGAATGAGTTGTTTTAAAATAAATGTCAATTTCATGATAGGATTGCCTTTCTTAAAATGAATCAAATGAAATTAAATGGATTTACCATAAGTAATGGAATGTCGATGCCATTTTTCTTATGCATAAGTAAATTATTATAATGAAATTTTATTCCTTAATGTATTTGGCCTTGCCTAATGATATGCACAAGAGTCCATTTCCTCATGTATTAGATTAAGATTATGAATATGTGACTCATAACCTATTACTCACATTATACATACTAGATGGTGCCACAATTGGGTGGTATAAACTAAATCCACTTTTATATGATACAATTATTTATAGTAATTGTGATTTGCGCGTTCATGATAGCATGTCGCGGGCTCGACCAAATAAATTGGATAATCCCTGTTAAACTATAATATTTTATTTTTAAACCACCATTAAGTTCCTTTGGGTCCATAGACCAGGAGTCTAAGACCTGCTACCTCCAAATAGGTGTGCTAGCCTTGAAAATTATTAAGACTTAATATGTTTGACTTTAAATCCTTACAATAATTTTAATAAGTTTTTTGATTACTGAAATATACATTTGAATTGGAATAATAATAAATTTTTGATATTAGTTGCGGAAGAATAACTTTGGATAATTTTAGTTAGTTAATATATTAATGACCATAGATATTAATGATTAATTAAATAGGTTTGATATAATTATAATAAGAATTAGAAACCTGGATTAATGAAATTATGTGGATTGACATATGGTAATTTTTATAAATTGATCATTGTGTATTATGATTATAAATCTAGTAAGTTTGATACTAGACTTATGAATTTTTATTTCTTATCTAATGAGCATATGTGATATCCATGTGATTGACACTTGAGGGGTTGATAATGATTGACATTGTAAAGTCCCAAATTTTCTCAAAGTATGTTTTGTTTAAGTTTTGATTTGGGACCCTTATTTTTGGCTAGATAAGTGTTACCCTTATTTATGTGAAGGCTTGGGTTGTTCTGGGGGTTCGAGGAATGAAAGAGGACAAAAAAGAAATTTATCGTCATATTTCATGGTTTGTGCACAGTTAGTGCAAACCGTACGGGGGTATCCCAGGTAACCGTGCACCCATGGATTCAGGCTTACACATGGTTGGCGTATGGTTAAGAAAACCATGCAGAATTCCTAGGAAACCATGCAAAATTCCTATGAAACCATGTGAAGGGGGTGATTTTTAGGTAGTAGTTTCCGCAGGGTTTGTGCACTGTTTAGAAAACCGTGTGGGTAAACTGTGCAACCCAGAATAGTTGGAATATTTACAAAATTACAATTATATTATTTTAAACCCCAACTCAGGTTTCTCCTCTATTCCACCACTTTCAACCCTAGTGAAGAACTTGGATGATCCAAACTTTGAAGAGGTGATTCTCCTTCGATTATTATCTGTTTGGAGCATTTTTGGTTGAGGATCTAAGCCTTGGGTAAGTCTAATATTCTCTTTGCTTCCTCTTTTTTATTAGGGTTCTCACCATTCTTCCATATCCTTTTGAAGATCTAAAACCCTATTTTCGGGTGATATTTATGTTAATACTTCAAGGGGTGTTTGAATCTGGATCCAAGGCTACGATTGAGGATGTTTTAATCATCGATTTTTTGGTTGGTGGTCTATAAGTTATATCCCATAGTTTTGGTATAGATTTGTTCATGTGTGTTGAGATTTTTCCTTTCTCTTATTCTGTATGGGTTACCATGAGTATGATTTAGTAAAATGGGTGTCTAAATGATTTATTAAATCCCTCACGATCCCTGTGGGATGTGTAGAGGATGACTTGACCATTTTATGGCCAACCATAGGGTGTGATGGAAATTCCGGACCTAGAGAGTGGTAGGGTTAAGGGAAGGATTAGCGTGAAAATTTAGAATCCCATGTATAACAGGTTTAAATGGTTGATTATGTTGTAGATGGAATGATAATAGAGATTCCTAGGGTGAAAAGTCATAAGGGGTTGTTTTAAATGACATGGAAACGAGAAGAATGGGTTGAATGGGATTATGCCAATTATTTGATGGAATTTGGTTAGAATTGGCTAAGAGTATTTGGGAATATTAAATGGTGAACTCATAATTAGATGATGGAATGGGAAATGGGGAGTATGTTAAGGCGTTGTAATAAGGAAATGGATGAATATGTTGAATGGGTTAATACATGGTAATTTTGGTACACCTAATGGTTGAATGTAATGAGCATTTGGGTTATGAGATATGATAAATGAACTTGAAATGCATAAGTGAGTGAATGATTGTGAAATGATAAATGGGATAAATTGGTAAATTTATGGTCATTGATGAATTTGTATAAGGCATATGGGTTTTTGAATACGCTTAAAGGGTTAAGGCATGAGAATGTGAATTTGGATAAATGGATATGAATTGTAAATGGTAAATGTATTAATGGGTTTTGGCATAGTATTAATTCCTATGTTGTTATGTATTATGATTCCCATGGAACTATTTATGCTTGGCTGTGTTATGGTATGGTTGTGGTGAGTGGATAAATAAGAATGCACACATGGCTTGGTAGATTGGGGTATTGACTTAAGGGTCTACGCCCACAGGTTGAGTTAAACTGAGGCTCTAAACTCCACCCCAATATGCATGAGTTAGGGAAGGGGATGGAGGCTCTATTCCCCTAATGGTTTCATTCCTCCCAGACTGAGGCTTCTAGGTGAGGATAATGTGTTAATTTGATATGTGTATCCCTAGTGAGATAGAGACTTTATTTATTTCCCCTATGCATAGTGATTTGTTGCCTTATACTCATGTATAGATGATGTATATTCCTAACCCAAAAATAATGTGTTAAAAATGGATTATTTAGTAAAACTACTATAAGAAATGGAATTGGAATAAATTTTATTCTTCAATTAAATAAACCTTGTTAACTAATGGAAATCAAACTGTAACTATTTTACTTTCCATTTATTTTGTAATTGCATGCACTATCTATTAGACTGGATATTTTGTAGACACCATTAGTGGTGACCTACTGATTTTTGTACTCACACCCTTATCAGGACACTGTTTGGATACCCGAATAGATCTTTTGGTTTCAAGTTAGGATAAGGCGGAGGCCATACTCTAAGATGTTGAGTTGGGCTCAGGATGTACATGGGGAAGGATCCAGACATAGAGTTGGGACCCTTTTGGAGTTTTGGCCATTTGTTTTATTTTAGGATTCTTTCACTTTGCACTACTGGTACGACATGTAGTTGGGGTTTGGCTTAGTGGTAAGCACCCCTTAATTCTACATGAAAAATGGGGGTTCAAAACCCATTGGGCGCAGGAACTGTAGCATCGACGACACTGTAGCAATGACGAGTATTGTAGCAGTGACAGGTTACTGTAGAGGCGGTAGAGTACTGTAGCAGTAGAAGGTACTATGCAGAGCTGTAGCAGTGTGGGTACTATAGCATTAATATTCACAGAATGGGCTTTGGGCCAAAAAACGGGCCTACGGGCCATGTAATGGGCTAAATGCCCACCAGGCCTTCGGGTTATGTAATGGGTCTCCCTCTACCAAATTAAAGAGGTATTTGCTTTTATTTAATAATAAATGAGGCTTCAATCCCAACCTTTAAGAAAAATACTGGTATGACATGACATTATGGTATTTGATTGGTGTTTGTACCCCTTTTGGGAAAAATTTGGTTATGAATGTTTATTGGTTGTTCATATTGTTTCTGCTATTTATATTGTGTTCTGTTGTGGCTTACTCTAGTAAAGAAGGTATAGTCTCCCCAAGTGACTCATTATACCCTCACCGCTATTCAAAAACCTCTGGAATACGGGGAGGCGCACTTGAGGTCATCTAAAAACCCGGCTCGGGGCACCAGTTTAGTGGATTCTGGGTCGGGGATGTTAAAAAGTGGTATCAGAGGAGTTATTTTCTCTTTCTAACTATTTGTGGATGGTATACAGAATATTAGGATAGTTTCGGGCCTTGGTAATGAGATCGTGGTTGGGAGTATCTAACCCATGTATAAGGGAAAACCCAAGTCACTCTGGGTGGGAATTGTTGTTCTTGATGCTTGTTGGAACAATTGAATCATATTTCACCATTGGGTGATGCACATGTTTTGTGATTTGTCTGATTGATGATATTTTTATAATTTCTGTAATGGTATGGGATTTTGCATTCATGAATCATTTTATGCACCTAAGGATATAGGTGGCTTTCATCATTATAGGCACACACACGAGATGGGTGTGCGGGGCAAAGATAGTAGAATGAATTTTACATCCATGATAAATATGAATAAAATGATGCCTAATAATGGTAATGATAGTGGGTGAATGAAAAGAATGAAAATGAATAGTTAAGGAATATCATGTATAAAGAGATATTGTGACTAGGTTAAAATATTTGGTTGTGATAAATTGTAAGGTTTTATTTAGTGTCTAAAAGAAAAATATTGCATAATGATGGTAAAATTGTTAATTAATATTCCAAATTAAAGGTGTAAATGTGTTAAAATGATAATTATAACAAGTTGTGAAATTGGAAATTTTCCTAATAGGAAGTAATGGTGTTGAAAAATAATAATTGTTTCAAAGAGGTGTTGATGAAATACTTTTGATTTAGTAAATTGGTTGCCCCATATTGACCATGACCCACAATAGGTATGGTAGAGGGTGGTGTTCTATGTGTAATGATGACCATTGGGATAGAGTATGAAGAATTAATTTTTTAAGGATGATAGTGTGAGACCTTTTCCATCTGTGGTTAAATCCTATTGGTCATTCTTTGAAGCATCAAGTGAATGATAAATTTAAAAATGGGAATTATTGAGTTAAAAGGTGGGTATCCCTTGTGTTGTCGGTTGAACCCTTTTTTTGTGTAGGTTGGGGCAATGAGAGTGCCCTAGTTTTAGTCTTTGGAATTGGATTGTGAGGTCTTGCCGGTTATGATATGGCGTAAGTGGTGTGTTTAGGGAACCCTTGGTGGGGTTGTGTCCATTAGGTTGCGAGGAATTGTTCAGTAATGTGAGTGAGGAAGCTCCCCTGGTTCGTGATTATACGGAGTGGATGAGGGACCTTAAGGATGGTGCCTGGGTCATATTGACCCGACGAGTAAAGATCTTGAAATTTGTACTTTGAATCTCAGAGTGGATGTTTGGCTCATAGTGCTGATGAATGGGTACACCTTTGGTGTGGAACCTAGAATAGATGGTTGTTTGGTGCGTCAGGCATAGTGTGCATCAGAATGGGAGTGAGAGTTCCATTCATGAGAATTTCTTTGTTCGTGTTAGGATATGTAAGGTTTGGAGATAGAACCAATGTATTTTCCTAGTCGTGATTCTAGTTTAGGCATTTGGTATCATTAAACCTTCAAAGTGACCTATGATTGAGGTTGGACAAGGTTTCTAGTGACTTTGGTTGTTTGTCACACAATTAGATGTTCTGGACATTGATAGTGGGACTCAGGATGTTTCATGGTGCAGGTTTGGCCTTAGGGGCCAAGTGGGGGGGGGGGGTTGATGGTTGATGGTACTACTCGAGTTGTGGTTATGTGATGATAGTTTCTTAAAATAGAGGGTGAACTCATGGGAGGTTAAGACAATGGTTCAAGTACCTCTGAATATAAAGCATGGTAGATACTTTATAGATGGTGTCAATGCATACTAAGTACCCCAAGTTTTAGTGAATGGCATAATTGTGCCTAGATCTTTCATAAGGGAACCTTAGTGCTTGTGATAGGAGTTAAGGATTGTTTTAAAGGGTTGTATCATATGGATTTATGAATCACCTATTTAGTTGATGATTAATGGAGGTCTCAAAGTTGTTTTGAGTGGAAGTGACAAAGGTGACTGAAGTGTGGTTATATTCTTTCACTCGATGTGACCCTCGAGGAGAGGGTGGTCATGTGGCTGAACTTGTTTGTAGGAATGGTTTGGTTATTGGGTGAGACACAGAGGCCACCTCAGGGATGATTAGGATGACTAACCAAGATACATGGTCAGTTAAGTAAGCAAGTGATGTTCTATACATAGAGAAAGGTTGATTTGTGAGAGACTGTTGGTTTGTTTGCTGCGGTAAACCATTGTTCTTCGGTTGGTAGCTGTCAGGGTCGCATCAGAAGGACTCAAGCGGTATGGTGGAAGTAGTGAAACATGAAACATTGGTTCAAAATTTCTTGGAGATCTGGTTGTGGAGTGATGGTTAGACTTGGTTGGTGATCATACCTGAGTATCAGTGGTTAAGTGTTGATAAGATGTGTTTGGAAGGGGAGCCTAAATTTTTTTTCCAGGTCATGGTGTCCCATAGTTCAACATCAAAAATGGATAAGTTGGTGGTAGTGTTCTTGGAAAACTTTTTAGCATACCTCATCTAGTGACAATCCTTCCCAATATCTTGATATCTCCCCAGGTATGTTGAGAAGCTCTGGAATTACACCAAGAGACTTGAAGTTTTTTGGTTGGATGAGGGACATCATGGAGTTTACGTGTAAGGGAGCGGTATGTGTGAAGCCTAAGGTTGGGATGTACACCTCAATGGGTTCATATGAGGTCCTCAGGATATACCAGATGTTGATAAATGTCTGGGGTGATATTCATAGATGTAATGCCCCGACCCTAGTTACCCAGAGTCAGTGCATTATTACATAACATTGACATGATCACAAGAGACCAAGTCCTGAAATACCGATCAATTTAGTAGCTTTGGAAGTACTAGATACATACATAAGTTTTACATTACATTATAAAGTGAAAAAACAACAACATTGTGATTCATTTTTACACACTCATATCCCATAGCCTATCCCCATAGGTCAATCATAATATACTTCTTTGCATCCTGGGAAAAATAAAACTCAAAAAAGGGGTGACCTCAGATGATCAGTAAGGATAACAATTTAGCGAAAACTATCATAAATAAGAATAAAAATTTAAGCGAATGTATAAGACTAAAAAAAATCCTTTTATACAAAAAATTTATCCTAATATAGCAAAGATAAATCAAATAATTCCATTTACTTATTCACATGGATATTCTACTAGTCGAATAATCACATGTAATATCATTAGATAATTTCATAATGATGGAATGCATAATTCTTGACATTATAACCACATATTCAAGGCCTCATGCCAAGACTATAAATAAAAATATTATCGAGGCCATGTTCCAAGATAGTAGTTTGTCTCATGAGACCTACCAATGCATCGAGGGGATATAGCGGACCCCACCCATCACTTACTATGTCAAATTCATTCCTCGTATGAAAAGGTTGAAACATAACATAAACATTCACATTAAAACTACCATATTAAATGTTAATACTTTAACTATAAACCATGAATGGTACAGAAATAGCACATCCACAGTCAAACATATAAAAAAACCTTCAAGACAATATGGAAGATTGTATAATAATGAATCAACTTCAAACAAGCATAAAATCTAACAATGGATGTTGACATAGATGAAATAAATCCAAAAACTATTTGAGTGGAATATCTATTTCTACTTTGAAATAATTTAAAAGTAAAGAAAAAATTTGTTTTAAACATATTCTTATAAGCCTGTAAGGGAAGCTTCGAAGGTGTTCTAACGACAGAAAATGGCCACACCTGCCATATAAGTTAAAAAAAAAAATTCTTTCCTTAATTTGTTGAAAAGATCATAAAGTACCTTTTTTGGAAAACGATGGAAAGATTAATTTCAAAACATTTTATAAAAAGTAAAACAAGAGTATAAATGACTTTAAACCATAGTCTATAAAATATTCAAAATGTTTTGAAATACATTTTTAAGAAACACAAATGTGGATGATAAAGAGGTCCCAGTAGATACTTATGTATAAACAAACATTGATAATAAAGAGATTGTAAAATTAACCCTTAACTTGTACTTTTCCATAGTAGAGGGTACGTTAACCTCCTGTATAATGGTTAAATAATTGTCATTAAATTATACAAGAACCACATACATAAATATGATACCATATATAATCCTATTAATATTTCTTTGTTAATAATATTTCAGTAGTATCATTGTTTTGGGTGTTAATTGATTCATTTTCCTTCATATGTTTTGTTACATAAGTCATGTTATTTATGGATAGGATATATTTGATTCATATCCAGTATGATATTAAGTTCTTAAATATTATTTTTAATTATAAAATGAAAATTAGTCATGAATGGTTACGATGGGGAATGGAATATCATCGCGTCCTGGAGACGGTAAGCCGTACGTACGCATGAGTGACAATATCATTCTATTGATGGTGAAATCATATGTAATTGGATGGAATATAGTATATACAGAATCATTAAAATGTTATATTTATTATTTATTTCAATTATACTCATTATTATACCCATCCAAATAATGAAGTGTTGAATAACAAACTACACCACAATGTGGAGATGGTAAGCTGTACGTATGAACGTATGGTGACGTTTTCATTCATAGGATGGATAGAATAATTAATATACTTGTACAATATTTATAATAACATCTCAGTATTTATAAGGTATTAGATTTATTATTTCAGTATTGAAAAAGCAAAGAAAGATGAAGTGTAAGAAGAAAAGAACTTTGAAAGAGGTTATGAAATAATTACCTCTTCTTCAGGTGCTTCTTTTCAATTTGAAAAAAAAAGGCTCCATAGGTTGAATTTATGATAAAATTAAGGCCTATAGGTTGATTTTTGGGTAGTTGGGAAGATATTTGAGTAGGGGTTGGCCAAGACAAATGGATTTGGAGGTGTGAATTTAAGAGAAGGGGAAGTACCCTTTTATTAGTGAGGTGAGGGGAACTTTAGGAAGAGCTTGAAATAATAATTTATTATAAAATAATTTTCAGTTTCTAATTGCTAAAAATGGATTTATTTTGATGATATAGTGGGTATGGGTAGAAATATTCTCAACCAATATGTTTTAGACAAGTTTAGGTCACCATATTAACCTTATCTTTTAGATTTAAATCTTAGTTAAATAGAGAGGGCGCTCTCTACGGAGAGCACTCTCCACACTCAACTTTCTCCATTCCTTTAGGGTTTCAGAGGCCATCCTCCACTTCTCACTTTTACTATTGGATTCTTCCCTCGGCTCTCAGTTTCTATTTTTCATCTCCCATACTTTCCGCTGTTCTTACCGCGGTTCTAGTTCTTCCGGCGAAGGTATGTGTTTTAGACATCCTCTATCACCTTAACCTGCTCTAGTCTCAGGTTCCTTTGTGCCTTTCTAGGTCAGGGATGGTATGAAGCTAACCTAGAGACTTTAGGATCGTGGTTTGGTGGACGTTGGATTTCTAGACGCAACCGGAGTCGGCCTCTCATTCTCAGCCGCCCAACCTGCTCTAATCTAGGGTTCCACTGCTACTCTCCAGGTCAGAGGTGGAGTGATGGGTACATAAGATTTTGGGCCATACGGTTTGCAGTCGTTGAGTTTTCCTTTTAGGTTTTCATCCTTGTTCTTTTTCATGGTCTCATTACCGGCCTTCATTAGAGTTTCCCTCGATTTTGTGTTTCAATTTTTGGTTTTCCTTCGCGACAATAGTTTTTTTGTTGGTGGTCTCATTTTTCTGGTGATGCTGGTGGTCATGGAGGTTAGGATCTGGTGATTTTGTTGACGCAGGTGGTGTTCAAAGGTGTGCATCTGATTTCTCAACTCTAAAAACAGTGATTCTCGTGATCATGCGATGACGACGATGATAACCTATTTCGATGTCGAAGATGTTTGGTCCAGGCGGTGAATTTTAATTTCAGAAGTCTACGATGGGTTCATCTTATGTGGTGATGAATGATATCAGTTCTTGGACAATGGTAGAGATGATGAAGATGTTACGATGACAGACTCTAGTGGAAGAGATCGCAGGCGATTGGGTTTGACGCGACGATGGGGCTGTGAGGTGACAAGGTGCGCGAATCAAGGACCAAGTGACGTTAGGTGGCACGTGGACCAAGATGAAATGATGAAGTTTGAATTTTGAATTTTGTATGTAAGAAGGTATTTGAACATTGTATTTGTAGTGGGCGAGACTCTTTAATAGTCGGTGGATTTTGAGGTTAACTTGGTTGGATTTGTAACTGGTTCACACTTACCCTTAAAAGTGTTATTAGAAAAAAAATAGATTGGATTGGATTGAACTCTTAGTTAAATAGTTTAACATTTACCATGTCTTCTTGTATTTTTATATTACATGGTTAATAAACATACTATAAAATTCAAATTGAACCTCAAGTGGTTCATTAATGACATATATAACATTATGTAAGTCCTTTGGCTGAATCTTAGATTTTTAGGAATATTATATTATTTAATAATATAATATTTGTTTTAAAAACTCATTTATGTCAATTTTGACATTATTTAGTATTTGGTTTTTGTGAAAGTCATAAAAACTTGATTAATTTAGAAAAAATACATTTAATCATCACTAACATGTCATATTCACCTAAAAAATTCGTGGATGGAATAAAAAGTTTTAATTTACATTTATTTTAATATTTATAACATCAATTATTTTAATATTTCATTAATAAGGTAATTAATGCATCATCATTGTGTCATAAATAAATTTAATTATTTAATGACTAAAAATTATAAATACAATAACATGATGTAGGAAATATTTTTAGATTTATAATGAATATTTATAGTCTAATTTATCTTATGTGTAACCTTATATTAAAAATGGTTTAGTTATTAAACTTTGAATTTAACACTTTTAACTCTTATTTAAATAAAATATAATAAATGTCCTAATCTAGTCCAAGTGGATAAAAATGATCATATATTTTTCCTAAGGTTGATTTTAGTATAAATACACTTATCCAATAGAATTAGGACATGTGTTGGGGTAATTATAATATTATTTTTACCTTTAATTACAATACTTACTTTTAACAGGGGTAAATAAAATTCAAAAGTTACTATTCACCATAAATTATTTTCATCATATTAAACCACGTTTTAATTACTGATGACAACTGTGTCTATCAGATTTTTGAAATTCAATTCATTGATGTGGTAAAATTACATTTTATAAAAATTTTCTAATGTTCCTAGAAGGTGGGTAAAAGACGTTAAAAAGTTCAATAAATTTTTATATATCTAATATTATTATAAAATGACTCCAATAAATTAAATTGTATTAATATATGTTTTATGTATCTAATTTGACTTTAAAATAAATTTAAATTTAAAAATAATTTTTTAAATAAAAATTCGGTTTTAAACAATAACATAGTGTTTTTCAATATTTATAAAAAATTTAATGTTTTCAGAAAAATACCAAAAATTCACCCTAAGCTAATTTTGATATTCTGAGTCCAAAAACAAATTCCAATTTAAAAAATAAAATTTATAAAATTTCAAAAAGTGGGTAATACTATTCATAAATTCTTTTTAAATTGATAGTTTGATTGCTCGTGATGTGTTAGAACTCGAAGTTGCGTAAAACGAAAGATATTGTATTATTCAAAGAGAAATGTACCATAGAAGCTTGGGGTGTTACATTCTTCCATCCTTTAAATAATTTCATCCTCTAAATTTATAGAATACTACTGAATAAAAAAATTCGGGTGGTTCTTCATCATAAGTTCCTCATGTTCCCTCGTTGCCTCTTCCATTTTATGTTTTCTCCAAAGAAATTTTACTAGACGAGTTGTCTGGTTTCTCAACAATTGCTCTCTAGTATCAAGAATCCTGATTGTCTCTTCACAGTAGGACAAATTTGTTTCTAGTTCTATTTCTTCATAGGTGAGTACATGCTTTGGGTTAGGCATGTATTTTCTCTATAGTGATACGTGGAACACATCATGAACTTTGGAGAGACTTGGTGGCATTTCTAAGTGGTAAACTAATACTACAATTCATTCAAGAATTTAGAAAGGTACGATGTACCTGGGACTTAATTCACCCCTCTTACCAAATCGTATGACACCCATCCATGGATATACCTTCAAGAAAACATGATATCCTACTTGAAATTCCAAATCCTTTCTTTGGTTATTGGTATAGACCTTTTTCCTACTTTGAGCTGCTTTGATGTGGGTTTAGATAATCTTCACCTTTTTCATTATTTCCTTAACAAGTTCTGGGCCTATTAGTTTTCTTTCACCAACATCATCCCAACAAGTTGGTGTGAGATATCTCTCTCCTTATAATGCTTCATATAGTGCCATATGAATACTTGAATGAAATCTATTGTTAAAGGAAAATTATACTGGAGGTAAATATTGATCCCACATACCTTGAAAGTCAATTGAGAAATATCTAAACATGTCTTCTAAGGTTTTAGTAGTCCGTTCTGATTTTCCATCAGTTTGAGGGTGGTAGGTAGTGCTCAAACAAAGTTCAGTATCCAGGGCTTTCTGAATAATTTTCCATAATCTTGATGTAAAATGAGGATCAGGATCAGAAACAATTGATAGGGGTACACCATGAAGTCTTAAAACTTCATTAATATATTATCTTGATAAACATTCATGTGGTAAATATTCTCTAATCGAAAAAAATGTGGTAAATTGGTAAGATGACTGACAATGACCCATATTGTATCATTCCTTCTAGGATTCTTTGGTATACCCCTGACAAATTCCATCATAATATCATCCCATTTCCACTCAGGTATGGGAATAAGTTGCATGAATCCTCTAGGATATTGTCTTATAGCCTTGTCATGTTGACAAACCATACATATTGACACATAATCAGTAATCTCCTTCTTCATTTTGTCCCACAAAAAATGTTCCTTAAAATCTCTATACATCTTAGTGCTACCAGGGTGTATAAAGAAATTGGACCTATGAGCATCATCCAACAATTAACTTTTTAGATTAGGTATGTTGGGAACACAAAGCCTCTTCCCAAATTTCAAAATTCCATATTCATATATGAAGTAAATCAATATCCCATCATAAAATATTTAATTTTATTTTGAAACTCTTCATCGTCAGTCTGAGAATTTTTTATCCTTTACAGTAGAGATGTTTTGGAAACCATTTGAAAAAGTATCGATGTTTCACCTTCCATGATTATTACCTTATCCATCTTTACTAGATCCATGAACATAGAATCCCATTCAACTCTCATCATGTTCAGAACTCCATGATCCTTTCTGCTCAATGCATCTTCCACCTTATTTTCCTTCACAGGATGGTAGTGTATAGTTCAATCATAATCCTTGAGTAGTTATATCCATCACCTTTACCTCATGTTGAGTTCTTTCTGTGAGAAAATATACTTCAAACTACTATGATTAATATATATCTCACATTTTTCACCATAGAGATAGTGTCTCCATATCTTCAGATAAAATATTACAGCTTATAACTCAAGATCATGAGTAGGATAGTTTTGTTCATGAATTTTAGCTGTCGCGATGCATAGGAAATAACTCTATCATTCTACATAAGGACACAACCAATTTCTTTATTTGATGCATCATTATAAATAACAAACCCATCATTCCCTAATGGTAGAGTCAAGATAGGATAATTGACTAATATTCTCTTCAATTATTCAAAACATTCTTCACACTCCTTTTTCCAAACAAATTTGACCCCTTTATGTGTGAGCTTGGTTAATGGGTTAGCAAATCGGGTAAAATTATGGACAAAATGTCGATAGTAACCTGCTAAACCAATAAAACTGTGTACCTCAGTTATACTTGTTGATACTATATATTTAGGGATTTCCCTTGTCTTATAATTATCAATAGATATTCTATCCATAAAGACAATATATCCAAGAAAAGAAATTTCCTGAAGCCAGGATTCACAGTTGCTAAACTTCCCAAATAATTCATTTATTCTAAGAGTATTCAGAATAGTGCGCAAGTGATTTTCATGATCTTCATATCTTTTGGAGTATACCAGGATATCATCAATAAATACCACTACAAATTCATGAAGTTATTCATTAAAAACTATATTCATTATATCCATGAAAATATAGGGTGCATTAGTCAGTCGAAAAGGCATTAGTGTAAAATCATAATTCCCATACCTGGTTTGAAATGCTTTCTTTGGAATGTATTCCTTCTTCACACACAACTGATGATATCCAGATCTAAGGTCAATCTTTGAAAAATATTGAGCACTATGAAGTTGGTCAAATAAATCATCAATGCGAGGTAAGGGATACTTGTTATTTAT
Organism: Viscum album; assembly: GCA_963277665.1. Classification (NCBI taxonomy): domain Eukaryota; kingdom Viridiplantae; phylum Streptophyta; class Magnoliopsida; order Santalales; family Viscaceae; genus Viscum; species Viscum album. Next base: position 877,134,992 of record OY728129.1, on the reverse strand, counting down.
TTTTATAACGTTAATCTCCTTGTAGTCAATGCCAATCTCATAGATCCATATTTCTTCTTAACAAAAAGAACAGGGGATCCCCATGGAGAAACACTAGGGTGAATAAAACCTTTATTACTCAATTAGTATAGTTATTTATTTAGTTACAACAATTCCATAGTGTCCATTCTATATGGGGACTTTGATATGGTCCTTGAACAATGAATTAAGTCAATAGAAAACTCAATTTCTCATTCTGGGGGATATCAAGGTAAAACCTCTGGAAACACATCAACATATTTTTTCACAATATATAAATCCTATATTTTAACATTTCTTTCCTCAACCATAGTTATGTCACTCCCTTCCATCCCCAATAATTAAATTTAGTAGATATACTAGGGGTGGATATATATGAGAAAAAGATAGTGATGTTTCTGCTATAAAGATAATGGATTCCCTATTGTCATAAAAAATTGTAACCTCCTTCTTCTTATAATAAATTTTCACATCATGATCTGATAGCGAATCCATAACAAGGATTATATAAATTCAATCATGGGTATGATAATAACATTACTAGATAAATCACATTTATATAGAGTAATGGTAACTGATTGACAAAACTTTGTTGCAATGATACTTCCTTTAGGAGTTTTGACTCAAAACTACCTTAGTATGTCAAATTATAAATATATAATTTTCTTGGAAAACTGGGAAGATATGAAAGAATGAGATGATCCAGAATCAAATAAAGCATTGGCTAATTTTGAGGAAACTATTAAAGTACCTTCCGCCATGCCATTTGGAACTTCAACCTCAGCAGTTGTGATCGCATAAGCTTGGCCTTGATCCCTTGGACTTTTCTGAGGTAAGTTTCATTGATTCTTAGGAAATTCATTTGTATAATTCCCCATTTCTTTACAATTGTATCATTCAACATTGCCAGCCTCTTTCTTCCCCTTGAAATCATGAACTTGGTAGCATTTTTCTCCACACTTGTAACATCCCATCCCCTTTAGGCATGTACTAGGATGTTTATTCCCACAATTACTGTAGGATGGAAATTAAACCCTTCCCTTCTCCCCCTTATGTCCTTCTCTACAGTGTTCAGTAGATCTCTTATTCTATTTATTTACTTTAAAGTTATAAGACTTAGAGAATTCCTTTTCTATATTGATAACACATGAGACTATATCTTCATATGATGAGAAGGATTATGAGACTATTGCTCAATGGATAAATAGTTTTAACCCATCAAAGAATCGATAAATCTTAATTCCTGGGTTACGTATATAATATGCAGCATGCCTTAATAACCTTGTAATGTTAGACTCATACTTTATGACATTTCATCCTCCTTTTACCTCAGACTCAGAAATTGCCTTTCCATATCCACTTGATGTTTACAAGGAAAGTATTTTTCTAATAAAATCTCTTTAAACTCCCTCCATTCCATATTTTATACTTCTTCATCATCCTTTGTGTTTTGAATTAATGACCACCATTAATCTGTATCTCCTGTGAGGTGATAAACTTCCATGACAACTTTTTCCCTTTATCTACTCCCCAAAGCATGAAATATTTTATCTAAGGAACTTATCCATTACTCAGCTACAAATGGATTTTTAGTCCCATTGAATTTTGGTGATTGTTTCCTCATGAAGCGGTCTAACATTGATCCTCCATGTTGTGGATCAGGGTGATCCATATGGGTATAGTTATTATTCATAACCTGAGGGAGTTGTCCTAGTATGGTTATAAGATGTTCAGTAGCAGTTGCATCACCAGATCCACTATAATTATCTTGAGTAGGAGGTAAATCCCTACATAGATTACGTGCATTGATATAGTTTCCATTATTTCCACTAAGCGCCATTTCTAAACAATGACATAAACTAGGTTAGTTTATGAATCGCATTTCATAATTCCAAACATGTAAAATACTTATCATAAATTGAAAATTTTATGCATATAATCTATAATCATAAAAAAATTTCTTTGGGGATGTATTTACTCATAAATCCTTCATAATGGTTTATAAAGAAAATGTGAATTATCCTAAACATATCCCCTAGGAGTGTCAAACTAGGTGCACAATAAGGACAATTATTGTGGACCAGGATACCCCGGGTCAAACCTGAAACTCCTTGTTAGAGTTTTCACTCCTAGGTACATCTGTGCTAGAACCATGTCAACTTGCAGTATCCATACAGGGATGTATTTCATGGAAAACTCATGAAATATCTACATTACTATAATTATAGGAAATTCTTATATATTAATCCTCAAAGTCTATCTTAGGGTAATGTTCTCTAATCAGAGTTTTTCTAAATCTAGTTTCCAAGGTTTGTAAAAAACTTCCTTTGATACCAACTATAATGCCCCGAACCTAGTTACCCAGAGTAGGTTCACTATTACATTACATTAGAATGATCACAAGAGATCAAGTACCGAAAGACCAATTAGTTTAGTATCCTTGGAAATACTAGATACATACTTAAGTTTTACATTAAATTATGAAATGAAAAAAACAACATTGTGTATCCTTTGAACACACTTATATCTCTTATCCTATCCCTGAAGGTCAATCATAATATAATTCTATTCATCTGGGAAAAAATAAAACATAATAAAGGGGTGAGATCATATGCTCATTAAGGATAATAATATAGCAAAAACTATAATAAATAAGCATAAACATTTAATCTAATGTATAAGACTAAAACAAAAGCCTTTTAAACAGAGACTTCATCATAATATAGAAAAGATAAATCAAGTAATTCCATTTAATTATTCACCTGGACATTCTACTAGTCGAATAATCACATGTAATATCAATAGCTAATTTCCTAATGATGAAATGCATAATGCCATACATCATAAACACATAGTCAAGGCCTCATTTCAAGACTAAAAATAAAAATATTGTCAAGGACTTGTACCAAGACACTAGTTTGTCTCATGAGACCTACCAATGCATCGAGTGGCTATTGTGGGCCCCACCTGTCACTTACTACGTGCAATGCATTACTCATATGAAAAGGTTGAAACATAACATAAAAATTCATATTAAAACTAGCATATGAAATGATAATACATTAACCATAAACCATGAATGGTATAAAAATAGAACATCCACATTCAAACATATCACAAAACCTTTAATACAATATGGAAGATTGTATCATAATAAATCAACATCAAACAAGTATAAAATCCAACAAAGGATGTTGATATAGATGAAATCAATCTAAAAACTATTTAAGTGAAATATATCATTCTACTTTGAAATAATTTAAAAGTAATAGAAACATTTATTTTTAAAATATTCTTATAAGCTTGTGAGGGATGTTTTGAAGGAGTTATAATGGTGGAAAATGTCCTCCCCTGTTGTATAAGTTCAAATGAACATTCTTTCCATATTTTTCGAAAAGGTCATAAAGTAACTTATTTGGAAAATGACAGAAACATTCCTTTAAAAACATTTTATAAAAAGTTAAACAAGGGTATAAATGATTTTAACCCATAGTCTAGGAAATATTTAAAATGTTTTGAAATACATTTTTATGAAACACAAATGTGGATGGTAAAGAGGTCTCAGTTGATACTTACGTATAAACAACCTTGGATAATAAAGAGATTGTAAAACTAACCCTTACCTTGTACTTTTCCTTAGTCGAGGGTATGTTAACATCTTGTATAATGGTTAAATCATTGTTATTAAATTATAAAATAACCACATACATAAATATGATATCATATATGATCCTATTAATATTTCATTGTTAATAATATTTCAATAGTATCATTATTTTGGGTGTTAACTGATTCATTTTCATTTATATGTTTTGTAACATAAATTATGTTTATTATAGATAAGATGAATCTGATTCATATCCAGTATGATATTATGTTATTAAATATTATTTTTAATCATCTAATGAAAATTATTCTTTAATAGTTATGATGGGGAACAAAATCTCATCGCGTCGGGGAGACGGTAAACTGCACGTACACATGAGCGACAATATCATTATATTGATGGTGAAATCGTATGTAATTGGATGGTATATTATATAAAAATAATAATTAAAATTTTATATTTATTTTTTACATCAATTTTACTCATTATTATACCCATTCAGATAATGAAGTGTTGAATAATAAACTACACCATGACGTGGAGACGGTAATGCCGTACGCACACACGTATGGCGACTTTGTCATTCATAAGATGAATAGAATAATGAATATGGTTGTACCATATTTATAATAACATATATTTAGGTATAAGGTACTGGAGTTATTATTTTAGTATGGAAAGAACAAAGAAATAAGAAGTGTAAGAAGAAAAGAATTTTGAAAGAGGAGATGAAATAATTAGCTATTCGTCAGGTGCTTCCTTTTGATTTGAACAAAAGGGCTCCTTAGGCTGGACTTATGATAAAATTTAGGCCTATAGGTTGAATTAATGGTATTTAGGAGGATATTTGAGTAGGTTTTTTCCGAGACAAATGGCTTTGGAAGTGTGAATTTAAGAGAAGGGGATGTACCCTTTTATAAGAGTGGTGAGGGGCACTTTAGGAAGAACTTGAAATATTAATTTATTATAAAATAAATTTCAGTTTCTAATAGCTCTAAATTAATTTTTTATAGGATAAGGTGTGGATGAGTAGAAATCTTCTCAAACAATAGGTTTTAGACAAGTTTAGGTGACCATATTAACCTTATCTTTTAGATTTAACTCTTAGTTAAATATTTTAGCATTTACCACGTCTTCTTGTATTTTTATATTACATGTTTAATTAACTTACCATAAAATTCCAATAGAACCTAAAGTGTTTCATTAATTAAATATATAACATCATTTAAGTCCTTTTTACTAATATTAGATTTTCAGGAATATCATATCATTTAATAATATAATATTTTATTTAAAAACTCATTTATGTCAATTTTGACATTATTTAGTATTTGGTTTTTTTGAATGTCATAAAAACTTGATTACTTCAGAAAAAATACATTTAATCAACTCGAACATGTCATATTAACCTATAAAATTCGTGTATGACATTAAAAGTTTCAATTTACATTTATTTTAATATTTATAAAATCAATTATTTTAGTCTTTCATTAATAAGGTAATTAGTACATCATCATTATGTCATAAATAAATTTAATTATTTAATTTCCAAAAATTATAAATAAAATACCATGATGTAGGAAATATTTTTATATTTCTAATGAATATTTATAGTATAATTTATCTTATGTGTAACCCTATATTAAAAATGGTTTAGTTATTAAACTATGAATTTAACACTTTAAACCCTTCTTTAAATAAAATATAATAAATTTACTAATCTAATTCAAGTGGATCAAAAAAATCATATTTTTTTCCTAAGGTTTATTTTCATCAAACAACACTTATCCAATAGAATTAGGATATGTGTTGGGGTAATTATAATATTAATTTTACCTTTAATTACACTATTTACTTTTAAACGTGGTAAATAAAATTCAAAAGTTACTATTCACCAAAAATTATTTTCATCCTATTGAACCACATTTTACTTACTGATGATAATCGTGTTTGTTGGATTTTTGAAATTCAATTCACAGAAGTTGTAAAATTATATTTTATGCAAATTTACAAATGTTCCTAGAAGGTAGGTAAAAGACGTTAAAAAGTTCAATAAAATTTTATATATCTAATATTATTATAAAATGACTCCAATGAATTACATTGGATTAATATAGATATTATTTATCTATTTTTACTTTAAAATAAATTTAAATTTAAAAATAATTATTTAAATAAAATGTTGATTTTAAACAATAACGTAGTGTTTTTCACTATTCATCAAAAATTGAATGTTTTCAGAAAAATACCAAAAATTCACCCTAAGAAAATTTTGATATTCCAAATCCAAAAATTAAGACCAATTTTAAAAATAATATTTATAAAATTTCAAAAAGTGGGTATTACTATTCATAACTGCTTTTTAAATGGCTAGTTTGATTAGTCGGGGTGTGCTAGAACTCGAAGTTGCATACAATGAAATATATTGTATTATTAAAAGAGAAACATAATGTGTAATATTTGGGTGTTACAATGGAAGCCTAGAATGGGCACTGGGTGATGTTTGTTTTCTTGTTTTGGGAAAAATCTAGATAGGGATGTTTTTTTGGGGTTCACCTTTTTTTTAAAGTGTAAGAAATGGTGGTTGGAATCCCTCATGAGAGTAGTGGTAACAACACTCCTAAGGTGGGGAGTGATAAGTCAGTCCTGGAAATGGAGAAAATAATATTGGGTCGATGTAGTAGCACCATGACTCTAATGAGGAACTTGTAAGGTACATGTTAGGTTCTGTAAAGAGGCAATGTGGGCCTTGGATGTGGTGACTGATGAGCCATGTGTTGACTTTGAGCTCAGGGTGGTTCCAAGTGAAGCTTATGATGTCTATGATGAGTCGTAGAAATGTGTGGTTGGATATGACAATAGGTTGTGGCAAGAGAAGTTGGGGTCCTATTACTATAAAGAAGATTGGGGTTAGACTCGGGTAATTTCCCTTGTGTAGTTTTGGAACGTCTTGATGTTGAGGGAACCTTAGTCATGTTATGTGGTGTCATGATGAGGGTTAATCCTAATGGAATTCTGGAGTGTGGTAATGCCGTGATGATGGAATTGTACCAAAATTTAGGGAATTACCTCAATGGGTATGTGGGATGATAATGATAGGCTTCAAGTTAGTAAGCACCTTGGGAAGGTGAGGAAAGGGTAGCGTACCATCAGCAGAAGGTGGGTGTTCTGGGACAAGCCAGTCGGGGGTAGTCCGATAACAAATGGTAAGCTTGAATTAGTGTGATGAGAGTGACACACCTCTGGGTTCATGTTGAGGTGAAAAGTTCCTTCTTGAAAATGAAGTTGTACTCAAGTGAGGTCATGTTTATCTTAGTCCTTCAATGGATAGTGAAGGGATGTTCTCCCAAATTATTTGGACGGTGTGGCTAGATTCTAATGTTGGGTATGGATTTTTGGGCTTGGTGAGTTGGAACATGTTATATTATGGGAAATTTGAGTTGATTTATGGTGGTCCTTCATCAATGGGGGAGGTTCCAAGTAACAAAAAATATTTGAGAGAACCATACTAGATAAATGTTTGGTTGAAGATGTGATTAGAGTATCAAGTTGGAAGGAATTGAGTGGTCACTGGGTGAGTTGGCCCTGGTAGAGAGGTTGGGAACCGGTTTAGTTGGTTGATTAGCCAAGAGTTTTGGATTGTGTTTGGATTTATAGTTGTGAAACGAAATAGTCAGGAAATGTGGTTGGAAGGATTGTGTGTTTTCCTCCGGGTGATATTGGGTTTGGATGCAATTAGAGTTTTGAAAACTATGGAAAATAATGCCAAGTGATTTGGGTCAAGAGTTGTGTAGATGATCGGGCTGATGGTGTGTCAATTTTTTCCTCTGTGATAATGCTATGTGTTAAGTTTGCATGAGTTTTGAGCTGGGTGATGCTGCCTTAATTTTCTCTCCGAAGTTCTATTGGTTGGGTATGGTTGAAGTTGATGCATCCTTGAGTAGTTTTGGGTTCATGTTTTGGTTATGGCAAGGAATACTTGTAGGAAAAGTCTATTCCCTTGATCTATGTTCAATGGTAATTGTGATGCGAAACTAGAAACATGAAATATAGGAATGGATAGGTAGGCCTAGTGGAATGATCACTAGTTACAGAAGCATAATGATGCTTGGAAGATCAGCTTGAGTACTAGACATTATAAGGTGTGGAGGTTGTAAGGTCCTAGATTTTCTTAAATAATTTTTTGTTTAAGTTTTTATTTAAGCCTCTTCTTTTTGGATAGATAAGTGTTTCCCTATGCTTATGTGAAGGCTCAAGGGTGTTCCGGGGGTTCGAGACATGGAAGGAGAAGAAAAAGAAATTTCTGGGCATGTTCCATGGTTTGCGCATGGTTAGTGTAAACTGTGCGGGGTATCCCAGGAATTCATGTAGCCATAGATAGAGTCTTACACATAGTTGGTTCATGGTTAAGAAAACTATGTAGAATTCCTAGGAAACCATGCAAAGGGGGTGATTTTTGAGAAGTATATTCCACACGGTTTGTGCACATTTTCGAAAACCGTGTGGCCTAGAAAAGTTTGAAAATTTACAAAATTTCCATAATGTGACTTCTCCTCCATCCCACCCCCTACAACTCTATTGATGAACTTGGATGAACCAAGATTCCAAGAGGTTATTATCCATTGATTCTTGTCTGTTTGGTGCTTCTTTAGTTGTCCATCGAATCACCATGTAAGCCTAATCTCTTCATTGCTTTATCTTTTCGATTAGGGTTCTCACCCTTCATCAATCTCCTTCCAAATATATAAAACCCTCTTTTTTGGGTGAAATTTAGGTTGAGGTTTCATGGGGTGTTTGAATCCAGATCCAAGGCAATTATTGAGTATGCGTTTATCATCTATTTTGAGGTAGGTGGTCTACAAGTTATATCCCATAGTTTTGTTATATATTTTTGCATGTATGTTGAGATTTTTCCTTTCTCTTGTTTTGTATGGGTTACCTTGAGTATGATTTGGTAAATTGGGTGTCTAAATTATTCCTTGAAACCCTCACGATCCCCATGGGATGTGTAGAGGAGGACTTGACCATTTTAGGGCCACCCATGGGGTGCACTGGAAATCCCGGACCAAGAGAGTGGTAGGGTTAAGTGAAGGATTGCTGAGAAAAGTTTGAATCCCATGTATAGCATGTTTAAATGGATGATTAAGTTGTAAATGGAATGATAATAGAGATTCCTAGTGTGACAAGGCAAACTGGGTTGTTTAACATGACATGCAAATAGGAAAAATGGGTTGAATGGGATTATGTCAATTATTTGACGGAATTTGGTTAGAATTTTATAAGAGGATTAGGGCATATTAAATGGTGAACTCATAATTTGATGATGGAATGGGAAATGGGGAGTATGTTAATGGGTTGTAATAGTGAAATGGGTAAATATTTTTAATGGGTTAATACATGGGAATTGTGTCACACCTAATGGTTGAAGGTAATGAGTGGTTGGGTTATGAGATATGAGAAATATACATGAAATGCATAAGTGGGTGAATGCTCGTGAAATGATAAATGGTTTATATGGGTAATTATATGGTCATTGATGAATTTGGATAAGGCATAGGGGTTGTTGAATACACATAAATGGTTAGGTCATGAGAATGGTAATTTGGCTAAATAGATATGAATTGTAAATGGTAAATGTAATAATGGGTTATGGAATAATATTAATTATCATATTGTTATATATTGTGATTTCCAATGGAATTTTTTATTCTTGGTTGTTTTATGGTATGGTAGTGGTGATTAGATAAATAAGAATGTGAACATGGATTAATAGAGTGGGATATTGAATTGAGGTTCTACGCCAACAGGTTGAGTTAGATTGAGGCTTTAAACTCCACCCCAAAATGCAAGGATTATGAAATGGGACAGAGGATATATTTTCTTAACAGTTTAATTCAACCCAGACTAAAGCTTCGAGGTGAGGATAATGTGTTGATATGATATGTGTATCCCTAGTGAGATAGAGAATTTATTTATTTCCTCTATTCATAGTGATTTCTTGCCTTAGACCTGTGTATAGATGATGTTTGTGCCTAACCCAAAGAGAATGTGTTAAAAATGGATTATGTAGTAAAAATGGTATAAAAAATAGAATTGGGATAAATTCTAGTCTTAAATTAAATGAACCTTGTTAACTAATGGCACTCGAACTATCCTTGGTTTACATTCCATTTATTTTTTACTTGCATGGACTATCTATTAGACTAGATATTTTGTAGGAAAAGTTGGTGGTAACCTACTGAGTTTTTTACTCCCACACTACTTGGGCCACCATTGGGTACCTGAGTAGATCTATTGGTTGCAGGTCACAGAAAGGGTGGAGGCCCTACTCAGAGATTTTGAGTTGGGACTGGGATGTACATAGGGAAGGATACAAACTTAAAGTTGGGACCCGTTTGGAGTTTTTTCCATTTTCCTTATTTTGGGTTTCTTTCACATTGCAATACTTGTACAACATTAAATTATCGTATTTGATTGGTGTTTGTACCCCATTTGGGAAACCTTTGATTATGAATTTTTATTGGTTGTTTATATTGTTTCCTCTATTTATATTTTGTTCTATTATGGATTACTCTGGTAAAGAGGGTATAGTCTCCCCACATGACTCATTAGACCCTCACCGATTGTTAGAAACCTCTGGCGTATGGGGAGGCGTGCTTGAGGTCATGTGACGACTCAGCTTGGGACACCAGTTTAGTGGATTCTGGGTCGAGGATGTTATAGACATGTTGAGTTTTTCTAGATATGACTCATGTTTATTTTGGACACCTAAGGGCTTGTTGTATGTTCTTCCATAATGAATGAGGGAAAGGTGTAGGTACTTGATGCCTGGTGGTAGAGTATATGGTTATATGGGATTTTAGAGGACTCATGACCAGTGTTGACACCTAAGGGTTTGGGGAAAGGTTTCGTACCACCTGAGGGCTAGGCCCACTGGTACTAAATTCTTGATGGTAGAGTATATGATAATGTCAGAATCCTAAGGTCTAGATGTATAGTAACATTATTCCTGACGGTGATATTCAAGTTATACATGAGGGTGAGATTTTGGTTAGCCAGAGGGAGGAGGCTATATGTTTATAGTATATTCTGAGTGATTCATCCTCAGTTGTAGATTCTTCCACCAATTTGGGTGACCCATCCTAATGTAGGAGGATATACCCAAATAAATAGTTATCTGTAAGGGTACTGAAGTAGGTATATCTTCCATGTGTTCCTTAGGAACTTGGGAAATGTTTTGTTTATTTATTCAAATCTTCTTGTTTTTTTTACATATACCTACTCACTACTTTCAATTATATATGAAGTAATTGATTGGTTTAGACACTATGGGTGTTTTCATACTGATATTATTATGTTACACCCTATTTGAGAAACTTTTGTCACCTGAGTAGACCTTATTTCTTGTAAGTATTTGGATTCACTGCTTATTCTCTATTGTGTACATGAGATCAAGGGAGCATAGGACATGGCATATGCTTAGGATGATTGAGGAGTTGACTTTTGATTTTTTTGATTTTTTATACTTCACTTCTTGTACCTTGTTTAACACCTAACATTATGTCCTCATTATATGGAATTGACATTGTCCATTTTATTTTATTCAAATATTATATTGTTCTTCCACTGTTTGACTTCTTGTTATCACTACTTCCATATTTGTCTATTATTTATTATATGATAAACCGCTATGAATCTATGATCTAAAGGGTATAGTCTCCCCAATGTACCATTAATATGACCTTATTACTATTTGGAAGCCTCTATCATATGGGGAAACAGGCTTGAGTGCATGTGACCCACCAGTCTGACCACCATCTTAGTAGTGATTCGGGCTTGGACGTTACATCTAAGATGAAAAATATGAGTTTATACATTAAAAAAATATTTTGAAAACTATATTAACACTTATAAATTACATACATGGATTATAAAAAGGTTTATTAAATTTTCCACTGATTAATATATACTAATAATTTCAAAAAATTCATGTTATTTATAAAAATGGTATTTTTCATTATTCACCTAAAAATCAATTTTTTTAGAAAAAAACTGAAAAAAAATCATAAAAATTGTTTGAGTGATAAGAAATGAAATATTTTTTATATTTCCATCCTAAAATATATATATTATAGTTTTATTTTAAACCTTATAAAATATTTATTTTTTTATAAAAACCATATTTTGTTATATTAAATATTCATTATTCATTTAAATTAAAAATTATTCTTCTGATATTGTATTATTTATATGATAAATATATATTTTTATTATTAAATCAAAATTAATATAGTTCATTTTAAATGAAATTTTTATTTAATATATAATACACCTTTCCCCTTAAACCGAATTGACAAAAATATCCCCATGAATAATATAAAAAATCATGTTATATATAATTATATATAAATATTTTAATACATATTAATATAAAACTAATTTATTCATATATCACCACATTGGATCTATGACTAAGTGATACAAATCACGTAAGCACTTATTATAGTTTACTGTGGTGGTTCATGTTTCATATATCTACTGGAAATATCTACAAGCATTAACATCTCTTATATAAGTTTTTTCACAAAACATTTTTTCTTAGATTTTGACTAGTAATGTTCTTATTAAGACCCTATAAAATCTAATTCCATTCCAAGAATAGAAAAATGGAATTTATAAGGAAGAATATACTTCTAGAATACATTTCATCTAACATTTATTATTAAATTTTTAATCTAGTTAATTCAATTTATATATGTTAATTTAATAACCATTTTTTAAATATCATATATAATATTATGAAAATATATCAATGATTTTCATTTTAGTGTATTATAGTGTGTGAAACATGATATCAACTCATCATTTATTTATGGTACAATAAATTTTGAATTCTTGGTAGCTTTATTCTCACCAACACATGGTCCATGTGGTATAATTATCCGGACACTTACCCTCTTTCACAAGATTACTACTATTATTTGGAATGATAAGGGTATATACACCCATTATATTTTTGTGAATATCTATAATAAAATATCCAATAACCATATTTCTTTAATTAGTGTTCTTTATCCTAAGCATCATATGGATTCTATTAAGAAATTTACATAATTATTTAACAATGTGAATTAATTGTATGGTAAACGTATTGTATTTTTGCTAAAAAACATTTACTAGTGTAGTGAGTTATCTCATCCAATCAATACATCATGATTAAGATGTGGAACTCATCAATAGAAATATTTATTACAATCATTTATAATAAATTTTATATCAAAAAGAGATATAATTTGTAGAAAAAACTAACTTAATTCAACCACAACCCCCTCTCAAATTTCAATGAACAAGACATAAATAAAATTACTGATAAAACTAAGAAAATATAATGTTTAAATTAATCGATAATGTAATTGAGTGATTTTTTACTTCTTCATTGAATAAAAAATTATTGATCAGTTTTTATGATATGATAATTTAATGTTGTGTAAAAATATGAGTGAAAAGATTTTACCATGGATTATCTTGGACATGTGCTTATCTAATATTTTAGGAATCATTAAAATCCCCAACACATAATTTAATCACATAGATTGGGAAATCTTATACCATTCTTCTATATTTCTCAATATCTCAAAACATCTTATACTATTGGAAAAAACCATCAATGTAAATTTTAGTGTTTTTGGGTTGATTTTTTTTACAAAGTAGTTTGACAAGGTTATTTTTGGAGTTATAGAGAAATTTATGAAAATTTATGCCTATAAATATTGAAGATAGATTTTTGGAATATCTAGTTGTGGTATATAAAATTACATGTACAAGGTTGTACCGTTTCCAGGGATACCTCATGAAATAATGGAAAAGGCATAGAATTCATGAAAGTATGATGTTTCACAAAATCTTTGTGTTTTGTGAATATTTGGTTATTTGTGAACGTTTGTATATTTATGAAACATGGTTTAGTAATGAATGATAGATAGTATGTTACAAAATCATTATATGGTTCATGAATAGAAATTTTCCCTGATGTTTCATGAAAACAGTATGTTTCTCAGAAATGAATGAAAAAATTCACAAAACATTGATATAGATCATTTATGTTTTGAGAAGGGGAATAAATGTTGACAAATAAGAAGCTATACCCTCATTTTAGGAGAGTAATCCTTAAAAAAATTCAAAGGATCTTAATTCGTGAAGGTATTTCATGAATGATTTCCATTCATGATTTATTCTTAAGAATATTTTTTTTTTCATTAAGGAAGGTTAAAAAAATAAAAACATTTCATGATTTTTTTTTGTTTTATGAAAAAATAGAATGATTTATGAAAGGTTGTGGGTTTTTAGAAACGTAAAGATTCATTAATCTTTAAAACTATTTTTGAATGATTTGGTAGTTTTCAAAAAATTTAGAAAGAAGTTTCATAAAAGATGACTATATAGAAATCTGAAGGGAATGCCTATTAATTATATGGGAAAGTGGTATTCTTCAAAAGGATTAATGTGGAACATAGAGATTAACCTATTGAGGTGTAAAACACATTAATTCAAGTTATCAATATAAGAATAATCTAAAGGAGAAGTGATCACACATAAGTTGAGAGTGTAGTGATCTTTCAAATTAGGATTTGTTTTTAACCAGGAGGGGTAGTGATTCTTCTCTAAAAATCATAACAGTAGTTAAATTTAATGGATTTGGTATATAGGAACATTTAATTTTATACTCTTTAGACGTTTCCCAGTTCATTTTAACCAAGTAAAATTGATGTGTCTCATTCATGATTTGATTTTTACCCATTTATTTCTATAAGAAAGGGAGATAATAGTATTTTTTTAATGATGAAACAAGAGATGTAGGGGTAGTTTATTTATTATATCATACCTTGATTCATCCCCTGTTAGGATATTTAATATAGGTGGGATAAAATTTACCCATCCAAATTTTTTCATATCTAAATTCTTGGAAAAGTATAATTCCATGGTAAACATTGTTCAGACCTCCTATAAACATTTATGCATGGGAATGAAAGATTTATACTCCAAAACTAGTCATTGAGACTTAAATTTTATTTCTTGATATAGAAGAATAGATGACTAATCTTTTCCTCCAATCTAGATTTAATGATATTAGAGATCATCCTACTTGATTATAAATTTCATAAGAGATGCAGCAATTATATTGTTACGCACCAATCCAACAAAAAAAGATACACATTTTGGGTCTAACTTTATAAATGAAGGTTTTTTACAGATTGCTTGAAAGAGTAATTGATAAAGAATGGAATTTAGAAAATATTATTCCTCCATTCAATTATTAATGGATAAAATTCAAGGGATTTAGAAAAATTCAACTCACTATTGGATCTTATACTAATTATTTTGAGGTTTCATGTTCACATTTAGATAATTATTTCACTATATTATTTGTATATTCAACATTTTAGGTGCTTAGAAGGCTTCCAAAGGATGGAAATAATAATTCATTCCTCTATAATTTCTTGAGATCCATTTTTTGACTTATTAAAAACTTTATAGAATCCATTATATTTTTTGATGAGATTAAGGAGGTGATAAATAACTTCTACCATGATGTGAACCTTGGATGGATGGATTCAAAGGATATTTTTATATTATTACATGGGATAAAATCAAAAAAATGAATTGTTTGATCTATTTAAAATTAATTTAGTGGGGGAATAATCATAGAGGAAAATGTTTGGCCACTTGAGTTCACATTCCCATTGTAAAACAACCATAATCTCTCAAATGATATCAACTCATCAGCATTATAAACATATCTGATAGTGTTCAAGAAAATAAACATAATTATTGGCACTATCACTTCCTTCCAAAAATCATCTTCAATGAATTAAATAACATCTTTAATTGTAAAAATACCAAAGGTTTCATTATCTTAGCATAATAAATGACAACTAATATTGAAAAGATAAATATTGGGTCTATTTTCATGATGAATATTGATATAGTCAAAACATATATTGGGATTGAGTGGAATTAGATTCATTGGTTCCGAAGTGAATTATGTTTTTTTAGTGGGAGTGCCACCTTTTATTTCTTGTCCATTACTCCCATTTTTTCTACCAAACTCATGTGTCAATTGTTTGGATTAATTAAATTATCACATAGTCTACAATAAATATTCAAACTCTCCCTTAGAATTTTTATATAGAAACAAGATGATTTATACTAGAACCCCATCATTTTTATAGATAATGGGAAATTAACTCAGTTTATAAAGATATTTGAAATCACAAGTATATCTCCAATAATTTTCATAGATGAATTGAATTTCATCCTCAGTGGAATATAACTATATATTCAAGGACTCAATTTAATAATTTATTTGTATGGATTATAGAGGGGATCCAAATGAATAGTATATAGAGTATTTTTTATATATCAATTTTTTTTATAGAAGTTCTATTCATAACAAAGGATTCATTGAAACAACACAGAGCTTGCTGCTTATGGATTATACATAAGATAATTTTTCAAGATGTAGTATTTTCAACCACCATTATAATGGGATATTTAAAATATGTATACGAAAAATAACTAATTAGAAAATACTATTTATAACCTTTGAAAGAGGACACTCCCTTATATAAATAATGTTATCAAATATTATGATGAATTTATTTTTTTCAATTTACAAACTATAATCAGTCATAGTTTTGAGAATAATATATATAGATTTATGTGGGACTCACACAATGAGGGTTAGTTCCATTGAAAATTATGGGGTAAACTATAAAAACTAATTGAATAGGTATTTATCTTCATAAGGATTCTACAAGAAACCTTGAAGTTCATGTGTATAATTTTGGAATTTCATACACATGATGGGATCACATTATGGGTGATGTTTATTATAATTTAATATGTGAATTCTCATATTAATTAAGGATATAGTACCCATATGGAACCTATATGACTTATCCTCTTGGATATTATATGAACCATCACCAACCACCCTCACTGGATCATAGTACTTGGGGATCTTTCAATTTTGATTAAAAAATGGTATGACATTATAGACTATTTCAAAAATTTTCAACATCATACACATGGATTAATTTGTGTTATGAATACATAGATTTTAATGATGTGTTTCCTGATGAAATTCCTTAGGGAATATTTTCTTCAAACCATATAATTGAGGTTATATATGGTTAATCCTTCACACTTACAACATTGGGATTGTAAAATATTCGGAATTTTAGAAACTCATCCATGAGAAACACAAAAAATACCCCTAAGATCCAATATTATAGACTAAAAAATCCAATCAAATTATAAATTTATATTATGAAAAAACTAGAATCATAATATCTAAAACAATTATGGGATACAACATAAAGGCATTCAATTATAATTTACCATATTTTATTTTTTGGATCCCAAAGAAAAAACATGGAATCATTTATATTTCGAAGGCGAATGGGAAATATATATTTATAGTTCCATTGGGGATGGTGTTGAGATAAATATTTTAATGATTAAATGGATCAATTCCTTTATATCATGTTTATGGTAATTTTTTGATCTTCCTTTGAAGATAATTATCAATTTTTGGTGTTTTAGGATGCTTTTTTCATATAAGATGTGTGTTATGAATCTTTTCATCCATTTTAGTGGTCTAGTAAATGTTATTTGAGAGGGAAAACACTATCCATTATTTTTGGCATGAATTCTTTATCAAAATGGAAATAATTCAGTCCCTCTTTTTAGAATTTTTTTACTATTACCCATAATATTATTTTACATTAGGAAAGATAGTTCAGGGACAAAGGGTGCACTGAAACTCACCAAACATTATTATCAAAATAAATACTACTGGAGTTCTCACCCATTTTAGGATACATAAAGTTTTTATTATTCATGATTATCGAGGACCTATATTGATGGGTTAAAATACCTTTTATTTGGATGGTGATATTCTAATTGAGGATGCTTAGAAAATATTTACTAGGATCACTACTTTCAAAATCAATAACATTTTCACTTTTTGTGGGAAACCAAGGCCTCTATACCGATCATTTTCACTTATATTATCTTATCTACACTAATCCAATATCAATGATTCAAAATGTATATAACCATAATAAAAAATACATGAATATTAATAATAAATAAAAATAGTTAAATATGGGGGAAGTTTTCCATACTTTGAAATGTGATCAATAATATATTCTAAAAATGTATTCTAACATTGGATAATTCCACGTGGACTATGTTTCAATTAATCATGGAAACTACCTTTTACTTCACCACTAAATACCACTATAATCATTTATTTAGTTATTTTATACCCCATACTTAAAAAAATGTTATTATTTATATTATCATCCCACATAATCATAACCCATCCCATAAGGATGACTACAACCACAGAACCTAACACTTCTCCAGAGATACCACTCAAATAGGAAAAACACCACAACTATATAACAAAACAATATATAAAATGATAAATATCAATAATAACATTATATAATTGGTAATGTCAATGTCATTAAAAAACCATGTTCAAAACTGATTATGGTATCAAGCACACATTTTCAATACATGTTCCCTCGTACATTCCTCCAAATAATCATACATATATAGAATATGATTAATGAGAATAGTTGTTAATAAAAATCTCCCAATAATCATATTTCTCAAACGATCGCTCCATCAACACCACATTATCATCTATATCAATGAACCTCTAATAAATGACATATGATTCATCATAAAGATATTAATGTTGCAGTGAAAATTTGAAAACATAATAAATATAATCCATCTATAAGGGTATGAATAATCAAAACAACACCATTACAATGTCATTCAACACCTCACAAGAAATGAAAAATAATTTAAAACTCTCACCCCTATAACTATGCCTATACTTTCCATATTCAGGGGAATCAATCAATAACACATAGTCTCCACACTCAGTCTCAAGATTTATACTCCTTCAATCAGAAAAATACTACTGATAGTACTATTCCATGTTCATCTACCCATGAGAAACTTCAAACATCTCAGTATTTCTGTACAACACATATTGTCTATAGAAGAAAATTTCCACAAAAAAATTCCGATATAACTGATATGTCCATGGTTTTAAATAATCTCTATAAATAGAGCCATGCCGATGGAGGGGTTTTAACTATTATTATAGAAAAACAAACCCACTGGTAGATTCTTCACCCCTGATCATATAAGATAAAAAATACATTAAATATACCCTATAGTGTCTAAAGATACCATTCCATCTTACCATCCATTAATTGATGAAAAGTTGTGTTAAGGATTATCTAATAGTGAAAATCATACTGAATACATCCACAAACCCGAGAGGGAAAATTCTTATCTCAGTCGAAGATAATAGTAATTAGTGTCCCATGAAGTTTAATTATATTATTCACATATTCCCATGCTAAAATTTCTATATAAATTGACTCATTTAGTGACGAAATTGTCTATCAGTCAACAATCACTCAAATAGAATCGCACCCAACATAAGGTCAATGAAATTTGACAATAAAATCTATCAATATTTATTACTTATTCAACATAGGGACATCCAATGGATAAAATAAACCACTATGTGATCAATGATCAACCACCAACTACTGTTTGACAACACACCAAGAAAATAACATCACTAAAAATGTTTTACCACTCATAATACACACCATACCGTAAATATAACATAAAAATGAGTCTAATCGAATGTATATAAATTTTATAAATTACCATGATATTTATTGTTTATTATTTAATATGATTATGAATGAATTAAATCATAATTTAGATACTCCCACATAGTATACAAATTTTTCCAAAATAATATGTTCTAAAACTTAATCACTTGTTTCAATGAGATAATTTTTCCTTAAATTCAGAAGTGTTTATATATAGGAATGATTAATCATTATATTGTTATTATAAATTCATAGATACTATGAAAAATAATTAAAAAAACAGGATAATCATAAAAAAATAGTAAGGGATATATTACTATAAGAAAACACACCCTCAAGTGAATAACATGGGAACCCATAAAACATTACCTTTTTTCAACATGAACAATGAGAGTATATAACAAATCACAATTTCAAGTGAGAATTTTTTTTTCAAATATAACCATTAAAACATGTTAATTGAATATAAAAACTATGAAAGAATCATTAAACATCAATACAAATAGATAAAAAAATTTCCTTAAAAATGATTTAATTTTAAATGATTTGATTCGTTATTAATTAAATAAAATTATATATATTAAATCTATCACTTGAAGATAAAAATCATTAAAGAACACTGGTATATCATTAATAAATAAATGTATAACCCAATAGGATAATTAGAAAATTATATTAGGTTTAACATATATCAGTTATCTCAGTCACTTTAATGGAGGACCATATCACAAGTTAATGGGGCACCCAAAGTATGAACTCCACGGTCTACAAAATCTTTATATAATTTTTATATAAAATCATTTGAGACAATCTATGATAAACATAAAACAATACCACATTATTATGGAATCCCCAAATAATCTCACATAAATCATTTAATTTTTTTTATTTAGTTTCAAAGATGAAAAATTACATAATAACATTATTTTGCAACACATGAGAACATTTTTTCGATAATGTAACTCCTCCAGACTCCTTACTATACATCCCCAAAAAAATACTAATATTAATAACCTATAAAATGGAAACATAAGAAGTGGAAATATCAAACAATAATTAATGAAAAACATATAAAAATGACATCATGTGTTGGATTTCAAGAGAAAATAAAAACATGAGTATATGGAAACATATTACTATAATAAATATTGAATCATAAGATCTATTGATAATCCATGATACAAAGGCATGTATTCTCAAAATAGAAAACCTATAACATTATTTAAAGGTGTGGAATAATTAGGTAATTAACATGATCCATGGAGCATAATCCTATGAATTAAAATATATAATATCATGTAAATGAAGTATAACAGTATATAATTGATCTAGAATATGTGTATAAATAATTAATTCATGAGAGAAAATGATTACCCATTTCCTATAAAACATTTGAGATGGAATCACTATCAGATTCTTATAGCTATGTAGGAATCAGTACTCGATTTTGATAAACCTTGTGGGGAAGTCAACACTACCAAATTTATATAAACACAGTGGTGTAGGAATCACTACATGATTCCCACAAACATAGAGAAGGAGGATTAACTAACCAATTTCCATTAACATAGTAGATAAGGATTCAATTTATGTTTTCTATAAATATCTTATGTTATATAAACCTCTAACCATTGAGGGATTGAAAAATTAAATTCATTTTAAAATATTCAAATTAAAAAAATTCAAAAATATACATTTAATTAAAACCTCATAATGAAGAAGTTTAGTTAAAATCTTTCAATTTTGGTTTAAAAATTAATTAATATGTTTATAATAAATATTAATATCCAAGTTACATTAATAAACATGAAAATGATTTATTCTATCATTATCTTGGTTGTCACATTCATCCCCCTTTGGGAAATTTCTTCTTGTCAAATTTCTTTACATATATAACAAGTGGGGAAATATTTCCACCAATTAATTTTTGGATTCAAATGTTACATATTCAACAATATGATTTTTTCACAAATCCATAACTTATAAAATCACCTTATTACATAATAATTTATCTCTATGGTCAAGAATCTGAACATGTTATTCAATATAAGAATGATTATCTTCCAAATGAAATACTTTATGGTTCAAAAAATGAGTTGAATCTGGTGAATATTTCCTTAATAGTGAAACAACAAATACATTATAAACCTAAGAAAATCATAGAGTAAAAATGAATCAATAGGTATCTATTCCAAAAAAATTTGGTATTTATTATGACATAATGAGTCATTGAATTAATTTCCCCTTTTTAAAAGAATACATAAAACAAATCCTTTGAGATACTTTATGAAAAACCTGATAACCTAGCTTTATATAAGTAGCATTCCTCTAGTTATCCAGGTTACATTTCTTCCTATTATGATCCATCATCATATGTTTATAAATTTACTAAACCTTATAAACCTTTACACCACCAAATTTAGTCCCATAAACTTCCTTTCTCCCATTTCTTCAAAAAAATATAGTGTTATAAACAACTTTCCATATAATGCCTCAAATGGTTCAACCTGTATAATGGAACGAAATCAGTTATTAGAAGAAAATTGAAATAAATAAAGGCATTAATCCTAACATCATTTTTAATCAATTGAAAAATAATGAAGCATATATTTTATGGTATAAATTTTCCACTCAAAATAACCATCAATTTGAGGAAGAAATGTTATAATAAAGTTTAATTCTATACCTAATTACTTCTGATGTCCTTTCAATAAAGAAGATGACAATTTTGGATCATGGTAAAATAAATTGGATTGAATAAGTCCATGTAACTAGGAAATCTCTTTGAGATATTTTCAAGAAAAATGATACATATTTTTAGTATCTTTAATAGGAAGAAAATTTATAGATTTATTTAGTCGATAAAAAATAACCCAAATCACATTGTTATGTTGATATTATCTTAGAAATCCCACCAAAAAATCCATTAATATATTTTCCCATTTCCACTCTTGAATTGGAAATATTTGAATAATTCCCTTAGTTAATTGTTATTATACATAAACATACTAAAAAGGTTTGAATTTCATGTTAAAGTTAGAAATATCTATTTTTTATACCATCCAAACAATAATATCTCTGAAGATCTTGGTACATCTTAGTGATTCTTGAATGAATATAAAATGGGGATCTATAAGAATAACTCCAAAATTCTCTCTTTAACAAGGACTTACAAGGAACACATATTTTTTTCCAAATCATATAATACCTTATTAATCAACATTATACCTAAGGAAATTTCCACTCTTAGTGGATTCAACCTTTTCCTAAAAAAACATGATCCACTATTGGAGATTTCATAATTTATTTTTAAAAATTCAAATGCACCAAAACCTAAAATAAAAAAGATGAAGACCCAAAATATATAACTCCTAGGAAAAATTTCATCAAATCATTAAAAAAAGGGTTATATTCAAAACATAAGATGGTTAATGTATTATTATTTTTTGATCAAAAATCATCATCCACATTGATTTGTTTTCCTAGAATTTGATGAATAATTCAATCATAATCCTTTATCAATTACAGTAATATTATTACTATCTTATTCAATTATTTTAAGTGAATATATAAATAAAATTATTATGATCATGATATATATCAAAAGTTACACTACAAAAATGATGGCTCCAAATTTTGAAAGATAAAACCTAAAGTAACTAATTTCATATCATGTGTTGGGTAAATTAACTCATGAGGTTTTAGTTTCCATGAATGATAAACAATTACCTAATCATTATTAATTAAGACACAACCATTTCTTTTTAAATAAGCATCATTGTAGATGAAAAATTAACAATTTTTTGGGTGATGGTTCAAACAAGGATCATTCCCTAGTCATCATTTTAATAACTGAAAAAACAACACATTTAGTCGAGTAGATGAATTTGAATCCATTTTGTGTTAAATAAGTCAGTGGTCTAGAAAAAAGATAAATGTATAATAAAAACTCCATTTAGTAACATACTAATCCATGAAAAATAATAATTTATATTACCTTTTTATATTTTTTCATTTCTTAAAAAACTTTAGTTTTTTAGGGTCAATAGTTATGCCATATTTCAAAATAATGTTCTTAAGGAAATAAATTTATTACAACCAAAATCCATGCCTTCTAATTTTCCCACACTATTTCTTTTCATTTAAGGTTTCCAAACTAATCCTCAATTTTCTTTCATGATCCTCATGAATTTTATAATATACTAAAATATCATCAATATAAACCACCACAAACATATCTAAATAGTTATAGAAAACTATATTCATAATATTCATAAATATAAAATAGGAATTAGACAAACCATTTGTTATAACTATATCTCATAATGCCTATATCTATTATGAAATAATATGAATGTAATTTAATCCTCCATCACCATTATTATATGGTACCAAGAGCGTAGATCAATCAAAAAAAAATTGAACTCCCTAGATTCGATTCAGTAAATCATAAATATGATGAAATGGATACTTGTTATTAAAAACGAAGTTATTCAGGGATCTATAATAAAAAAAAGTATCATTGATAAATATTTCGTTAAAAAAATAAGGAGCTCTTCAATTTGATTATCATGGATGAATATAACCTTGATCAATGATTTTTTTACATCAAAATTTTAAATTCTAAAAGTTCTAGTTGATCCATTAAATAATGGGGTTTAGAAATAGGTGTAGAATTAGGAACTAAGTAAACTGTAAACTCAACCTACTGATCTAGAGTAACACCAAGTATGCAATTAGGAATACCATCCATTTATTCATTCACTACTGCCACATCACTAAATTGAACAATTTAATTTTTTTAAACAACATGAGTTAGGTATCATCACTTCCATATCTAATCAATTTTTTATAATTTTGGTAGGTTATAAAAGGTATGAAATCATTGAATTAATGTTTATTGTATCTTAATTAAATCTTATCATGATAAAATCAAAGACAAAAAATACATAGGATGACATTAAAATACATTATATAATGTTCAACTAGACATATATAAATGACTAACCCAGTAATAACAACAGGAATTCCCCTATAAAAATTTGTTTCTTTAATATTTTGACTTGGAGTTTTCAAAAAATGTTATATCATCCTTTCAGGAGATTATATTTACATATTTCATTAAATTTCTCAAAAATAAAGGAATTTAAAGATCTATATTCAATTAAGGTGTCAGAATAATTTGGAAAATCCAGTAACAAACTTTTCACCACTCCATTTGATGACAATAAATAAACCATAGTAGTGAAAATAAACTTTCACTACTTTTTCATTTGATTTGGCTGATTTCCACCCTTAATAACTAAATTTAGAAACACTTTGGAAGAATTCTCCAAATAATTTCCATTAAAACATATTATAGTTTTCCTTTAATATATTTTCTCATCATTATCCTTTCATCCGAGATCTATAGGAAAAATCATACCTCATTCGAAGAACATCTTAGACATTGTAAGACATTCCCTAGGGTACAGTTTTCCATAGTTATTAGAATACGAGAACTTGATTTTATTACCTATAGATTTCTTTGATCAATTCCTTCCATTTTCATTTTAACTAAATCTATTTTCCTAGTTGTTTTCATTTAATACCTACTACTTATTAAAATAAATATCTACCTTTATATAATGCTGAAAAAGTTTCTCATTACATTAGAATCCATGGGATGCTATTTCCCTTCGTTATTTTGTATTCAATCCTAAGTAAAAAAATTATATTTACTATCATGTTGCTGGATAAAATTATGGTTATACATATCTGGTTTGGTTAATTTTTCTTCTTATTTATCCACTAAATATTCATCCTTTTAAATTATTTCCAAGAATAGTTTTTCCATCATAGGTCCAACATCCTTTGGAAAATATTTTTCGAGGAAAATATTCTCATATTATTCCCAATCTAAGCATCAATATCCTATAATTCCATAATTTTATAGATTATTGGCCACTATTGGTCAAATTCACCATCGATGTGGTAAATATCAAGACAAACCTTTTTAGGATCATAACATACCATGTCATTGTATTTCATTTTCAAGGATTTAATCTATCCTTTATCTATAAATGGGGTATAAGATCCACTAAATATAGGAGGTCCATTCATCATAAATATATACCTTATCAACAAGTTCATTTATAGTGGAGCTGGTTTCCCTCTCACATATATAACGCTACAATTTATATCATATTTTAATTGAACCATAACTACAAAAAAAATTTCATTACCAATTCTAGCCATTCCATACTACATATTTATAAGTATACCATCCTATCAATGCAATTGTAATTCATATTATTACTTTCCATGATATAAAAAAATTATCAAGATACATTATTTATATAATAAAAGTTGATAATATTAAAAATTATATATCATTTCAACTAAACCATAAAGTAAAATATTTCAAGGAAATGATACTAACATTATTATATCCTCTAAAATTGCTTAAACCTTAACTCTAATTGAAACTATAAGGGAACAAACATAATAATCACATATTCTAGTGTCTTTATAATATAATTCAATTTCTATTTAAAAATATATTTTTATTTTATAATTTTATATAATTATGAAATGAATATTAAATAATATATATATATATTACATAGAAGAAACTTCTAAGTAGTATCTATTTTCCTATAATGTAAAATATTTAAAATAAAATATGTTTTATATTTATGATAAATAATCACGAATTTCAACATGAATTATACTCTATTAATACTTATCCTAAACACCTATGATTTTTTTAATTTTTTTAATAAAAATATAAATCCTATTATGGGACATAAAAGAAAAGAAAGAAACATGTTATTCCATGATTACATAATTTTTTTTTCCTTTTCAACATAATCAATGAGATAAAAATAAACAATTTCTTACAAATTAAATAGCCTTATATAACAAATTATTTTCATAATACATTTGATCAGAAATCCTAAAGTCAAAATAACACTCATAAATTTTTCAATTAAAACATGATAATATCATGAATACTTTTTTTATAAAGTTATACTTTTCTCCCTTAAAAAGTATAAAATAATTTATTTTGACAATAAGATTATTTATTAACATTTTTAGTATCATGATATTATAATAAAAGCCCATAGAAACTATATAAAATTATATAGTTATCATATAAAATCTTTTTCCATAACTTTATTTCAAATGAAATAAACATACGGTCAACATACATACCAAAAATAGTGGATGGGTATCCTGAAACAACCCATACTTAGATTATAATGTGACCATAAAATATCGGTTCATAATAAAACCACCAATCCCTAGATTATCATGTAACCACAAGTCCCTGGTTTATAATAGAACCACTCATCATCATAAATAATTTACAAAATTGATAACATTATGATCACGCATAGAAGCTAGAAATTTTCAGCATTACAATGATAAATTATTAATTTCACTGATGGGGAAAAGGTTTTGAACTTGTAATATTCAATCCATTTAAAAAAATAGTCAATAACAAAATAATAATAAAATGGTAAATTTGGTTTCTATTTGAAATATCTTAAATCTTGTAGAGGAACCCAAACATATAATAATGGTTCTGGTAGTGTAAAATTCATAGTTGTTGTATTTGTAAAAATTGAAAAATACATTTTCCTTTTGAAATGAAATTTAAACATTCTGTAAAAATATTTATTTTTTTAAAAACACTGAAATAAGGAGAAAATATTCCATTACAATAATTTCATGTACATATAACTACATTTATTAAACAATTTTGAAATCATTGAATGTGAGGAAAAGAGTGTTAAGGGAAACATTAAAAGATTATTTTTAGAATAAATTTCATTACCTTGATCTAGAATCATTATGTACTTTTTTGCCTTTTGAAATAATAAAACTATGATAAATATTTAATTAATTAAGAACAAATTTCATTTTTATTATTTATTTTATTGTATCTCTTACCATTAAATTCAAAATTATTTAATCATTTAAGTTAACTATGGATATTTTGACGGTAATCAGATTCTGTGTTAAAATTCCTTTAGTAGTTTGCCTATGGTCAAAAAGGTCAATATACCATAACCTGTAGAATCAATATAATGAAATATTTATCATTTTTATAAATCAACTATTATTTTAAAACCAATCATTAAAATGGTAATTAAAATTTACCCACATTCTAATCATTGAGACGGTAGGCCATACATTGAAATGATTAATGTTTCTATTTTTCAATAGTCAATATGGAAAGAAGGTTTGTATTCTTTTATCATTATAGAATGATAATAATTTCATAACTACCATATCATTACATTAATTATACTTATATATATAATCCATGTGATGTGGTGAGGATTAAATTATAACATATCTACATGGAGACAATAGTCCACATGGACATATGAATGTCATTACCAATTTTAGGCGAGTGGAATGGTAATATTGGAAATCATATATTATATTTTAATAAAGATAAAAATTTCATTAATATCATAATAAGGTAATATATATCGCATATGTTTATTATTTTTTCCTTATTATCTTATTTTTTAAGATTTAGTGAAAAATGATTCAAATCGATTTGTTAGGAGGTAGTCTTTGGTACATATGATCGTCATTATCATATCCACCATGGATTGGAAAGAAAGAATATACATATGATAAAAAAATTATAGAAGTATAATTATGTTATAAATATTATATATATATATATATATATATATTCCTTTATCTAATATATATAACCATCTGCATGATGATGTCATGGAAAATGAATTATGAAAATTCATGAGTTGGAAGTCTACCGTACCCCTGAGAGACTATTTCATTTAACAAATGATTAAAGGGGAAATGGATATTGGTTAAAAAAATTACATAATAAAATGTCCCTATATAGTAGATACAAATTTTGTTATTTCATCACGGTTGTATAATATTCTATGAAGTTGAGAGAACAAATAAATCAAAAACACATAGTTAATAATGATACCTCTTTTTCAGAAAACCTCTTAATGATACAAAAATGATTTCCAAGATTGGTTTTCTGATAAAACCATATCATTTCATCTGTGGGTAGGTATTATAAAAATTTATTAGTTTAAGAGGTGGTTTAATAATTTTTCATTGGATGTGTCAACAAGAGAGGATAGAGATATGATTTCAATAATATGCGAGAGGACACAATTTGTTGTTTTTGAAATGAAAAAGTGATAACCACGTTATACACATTCCAAAAAGATATAAAATAGTCCATTTTCAAGAATTAGATAATATAAGGTTGAAATATTTCTTGAAAATAGAACTTAGAGAAATTTTAAGGTCATATTAACCATTATTTGTTTAGTTTAACACATGATAATCCATTTATAATATAACCATGATAAAATATTTTTATTGTCTTCTCAATTAATTAAAACCAAAAATTAAGTTTTACTTATAATATATTATAAAATATAATTATTCAAAATATATAATCCAAATTACCAAATTTAATTCACATAATTTATATATCATAATTTAAAATTAAACAAGCAATAGTGTTGGAAAGATATTTTTTAAAGAAATATATTTTTAAAACAAAATAAGATTTTATATTTACTCTATGACTAATAATCACCAATATATGAATTTAAAATATTTTTATAGATATATAGTCTATAAATTTTATTTATAATAATCATCAATGTGTTTTTTAATTAATTAATATATAGAAACATTATTCAAACCAAAATAGTTTCCATAAAAATGGACTTTTAAAGAAAAAAATAAACATATATTAAAATCCATTATAATGTTAACTAAAATTTAATTAATTGGATTAAATATATCTATATAATATTTATGATAATTGAAATAAAATAAAAATCATGATGGGACTTTTAAATTACATAATTTATTAAAATGAAATTTTCATTTCAAAAGAATCTGTGTCTTTTATTATTCAATGAAAAATAAATATTTTTAAAAAAATAACCCTAAGTTTCACCGTATATTAATTTTTATATTATAATTTTAAAAAAACATTTATCATAGAAAATTAAAATTTATTAAATTGGAAAATAAAATTTTAATCAAAAACCTTATAATAGAAGTGTTTAGTTATAAATATTTTATTTTTATAGAAAATTACATTATATTTTAATAAATAATATAACTATCAAATCCATATTAATAAGAATAAAAATGATTAATTATATCATTACATGGGTTGTTATAGGTATTTTAACTATTTACTTAAAAAACAACTATTTATGAAAATTCCAAAAAATTGACTGTAAGAAAATATTGATTTGATTAGTTAAAATAAGATATTTATTTTTATAAATTATAATTCAAAAATAAATAATTTCATTTTTATAATGAATTTAATGAGAACTGTAATTTTAAACACTAATTGTTCTTATCATTATGTCATATCTTTTACCAATTAGTAACAAATTATTTTTTTGAAAATCTAATATTGAAAATTTATTTATGTTTCCCTAATAATTTAATAAAGAATTATTCAATTTATGGTTGCTTTATGAACAAATCATAAATAATATAATTTAATAGATTTAAATTCTAGTCTTCACTTGTCACATTCTCCCCATAAAAAATTGCATCCTCTCTATTTTAATTTGTTCATACATTAATGAGGGAATCATTATATAGTAATAAAAATTTATGTAGATTTTATCAAGATAATTAATTTATATTTCATTACTAGAAACCTTAATATTAATTAATTTATTAATTCTAAATCCATGAATGTGTTATTATAAAACTCATACATGGGAATGTTTTTCCAAAATAATGTCTTGATAGCTATGTGGTATTTTCAACATAAGACATGACATATTTATATTCCTCTTTCTTTAGATAAGGATTTATTTTACCATTATGATAGATATTTAGAAAATATAATTTATTGATTTCATTCTATTCCACAATCACCATTTCATACATTTGTTATATTTCAAGTAGTTTTCCATATAGTTTTCATCACATATCCTAAATTAGTAGTATCTATTATGTTATTTTCCATTACTAAAGAGAAACAAAATTAAATTTTAACATATAATAATATCCATCAAATAAGGATAATTTATTCATCAAATTTCCATCCATTATAAATTAGCAAAATACATAGCATAAGTTAAGATAATACCAAAATTATTAAACATTAATATGATGAAATAATAAACTAATCTCAAAATCATCATACTTAAAACCACAAGACAATATTAGATAAATCCAAAAAAAACTAACCCTAGATCATTTTAAAATATCTTATTCTAAATTTGAAACCAAAATTTTAAAATTATTTGATCATATATTATTCCATAATCAAGTTAAATTAATATCTAAACAACATCAATCACCCATAAAGGGACACAAAAAAATAAATTTTCCATGAAAATATATTCTTTGAAATATGATAATCATTTACATAAATAACCTAAATAAATATAAATCCACATTAAAATCATATATTACATTAAAAGATAACTGAATCAATAATATTAAATAGATATAATCTTATTTAAAATAGAATTCCTTATCACATTGAATAATTTAATATTCCCTATTATATAGTAAACTACATCCTAAATAAAATTAACCAGCTAATCGCCAAATCAAATTTTTCTAATACCACTATTATCTATACGATAAAGAATATGTTCCATAAAATATAATAATAAATCTATCACAATTAAAAATAATTATACTAACATCATATATCATATTAATTGTATGTTTATCTTTATCAAACCTATTTTATCATAAATATAATAACATTGTTGTTAAATAACATTTTTAGTAATTCAAATGATAATCCTAAAGGAAAAATATACCTCAATCATCCATTATAACCCATAATTATCCCCTAAAATATCATATATCTACTTTGAATATAATCACATAAGACCAAAAATGGGTATTTATATTCTTTTATAAATGATAATTATTATATATTATCAATAATTAAATAAACGTTTTCAATGTAATAACTCTCAAACACAAACATTTAGACACTTTAATAATTCACCATCCCCCACAAATGATTAATCATGATTTACCACCATATATATTTATACTTCCTTCAAAAAATGAAAATACTAATCAAATTATAAGATTCATCAATGTCAATGCAATCATGTTTTATATAATAAAAATAAGAATAAATGTTTAAATAATTCTTAAATATAACATGTTATTCATAGTTTTATCACATATAGTTTATATTATATGAAAATGATAAAGATATATTTGAAAAATATTTTTGATCCCCTTAAAAATAATTTCACATAAGAAATATATTTTCATAAAACTAATAAAAACCATATTTAAAACATTGTTTTTAGTATGAAACCATATTTTTAACATTATTCACTATAATTTTATATGTTGAAGGCTTCATTTTTCTTTGAAATTTTATTTCTTTATTCCAATATTTTCTATAAATGAATCATTTGTTTGTGGAATTTCTCTCCTTTCTTCTTCCCAAACCTTCAACTTGTGGGAGGTTAAATATTGTTTACCTTAATGATTATTATCACCTAATATTACATGAAACCTAATTTTTCATTAAATTAGTGAATTATGAAACACAATTTAGTCTATGTTTAGAATCAAAATGAGAGTTATCTAGTTAGGCATAACCATTATAGTTTTTATTCAATAACCTATAACGTTTTGTTTCTCATTCAGACAACCACTACAGTGTCCTTAAAATCAATTATTTAGATAGTTCCTACTGGTTCCAACAATTTAGTAAAACCAATAATTGTTAGTGTGAGTATGAAAATTAAAATCAAAATAACCATTATATGATGAGGATAAATACTATGGTATAATTTAAATTCCCTCTTATATTCATATTTTTTTATTCAACAAAAAATAGGAATAATTATCCATAACATAATCACGTTCAAGGATACATAAGAGATTTAACTTGTGATAAAAAATAATAATATTTTCACTTAGTGATTTCAAAATAATTTATTTATTTTAAAAAAATAAAATCTTGAATTATAATATTATATAAAACATTTCATTAAAAAAATATAATAACATCTAACTTAAAAAAAAACTAAATTATTAGTGTAAATTTATGTTTACCACATTATTACCATCCCATAAAGATTTAGGTTTGGAATTTTAGATAATTAGTAAAACCATAACATTTCAAAATTAACACTTCACCAAAGTGTACAATTTTTACACAAAAATAGGTTTATAAATTTTTTCCTTCATATAATGTAAGACACTTTTGTTTCTTTTATGATGAGTCACCATTAAAAAATGATTGAACATTCTACATTTACATCAATCGACTAGATCATTTTAGAAAAATTAGAAAACTCAGGATGAGCCCAAAAACATAATAAATCATATAAAAATAATGAAACATTATTAGTCTGGTATAAAATATTGAATCCCATGGAAATTATTAACTTTTAAAAAATAAACATTTATTTTATAAATAAAATCATAATAACATTAGAAAATATGTAACACGCCAGGTAAATAAAGAATATGACATTTTTATATTTATCCATATTTGTGAATAAAATATTAATATTACTTTAAAGGGGATTCTATGCTCGATGGCGTACCCAATACGCAACAATGAGTTTCTTGGGAATCTTACGTTGCACTCTAATAATAAAATAATATTATTTTAAATAGTAGTTTACGCCTAGCCGTTGTAATGGCGGTAATGAAAAGAACTAACAAAAAATGATTATATATGTTTGTAAAATATTTTTACTTCTTACAATAAATGTTAGAGGATTAAAAATGCGAATGAATCCAATTTTAAGCATAAACATTCTAATATTCTTTAAAAGGTCGATTAACCGCCTTTTGATGGCGAACCTCTTTTAAATCCACTTTTTGACAATTTTATGTGTTATATTTGACAAAATAAAATTATTCTTTAGAATCGGGACATCAAAATTTACTTTGTGTAAATTTTTGGTATTTTTCTAGGAAAAAGTTCAATTTTTAATGAATAGTGAAAAATGTTGTATTTTAATTAAAAACCTCTTTTTAATCTAATTTATTTATATGATTAGATTATCTTTTTAATTGGTTTCAAAGTGAAATTAGAATATATTTTTACCATTTAATCCAATAGTGTTCATTGGAATTAATTTCACTTTGAAATCGGACTTAAACTAGTGTCAATCTTTTGATACATTTTGTTTCATAAAAACACGCTATTTGTTTTGACAGTGGGAATTAATTATTAAATTAATTAATGCAACTTATATGTTTTGAATTTTGTAAAATAGACATCATTTTTGAATTCAGAATATCAAATATAGCTTAGGGTGAATTTTTGGTAATTTTTTGAAAAACTTCAATTTTTGATGAATAGTGAAACCACTAAGTGGTACTTATAAAAACTGATTTTTCTGTTAAAATGAAAATTTTCCATCTTTGTGTTTTGAATTTCAAAAATCCGACATACATGGTTGTCATTAAGAAGTAAAATGTGGTTCAATGGGATTAGAATAATTTTTGGTGAATAGTAACTTATTAAGTTTTTAATCGCGATTAGAGGTAATTAGTGTAGTTTAAGGTAAGAATAATGTTTTAATAAAATGAAATGACCTAGACACATGTCCTACCCTCATTGGATGTGTCATGGCCGACCAAGAAAATCCATGGGTCAACTTGGGGACCCCATGGAGCCACTTTGGTTGGAAAATGACATAAATACCTTTTTATTTAATGTTAAAGTAAAAATGACACAAACATGAGTTGTTTTACTAAAATAATTTTTACATAGGATTATACAAGTCCGATGTTTGAGTATAAATAGTCATTGTAAAGATAAAAAGATTTTCTACATCATATTATTTTTTTTATAATTTTTAGACATTAAATAAATTAAATTATTTATGACATCATGATGATGCAACGATGACCTCACCATTTAACAATTTAAATAAAATGGAAAGATAATGTAAAATCTAAGACCTACACATGTACAAAACCTATTGGATGGATGTATTTAAAACCCTTATCACCTTATCCTCTAAAAAAATCAATGTGGGACCATTAAAATCTGAAACTCATTCTAAAATAAAGTAACATTTCTTTACTTTCCAAGAGTGCCCCTCCTCTCCTCTTGTAAAAGGCCCCCACCTCTACCTCCTTACCCACACTTCCAAAGCCTTTGTATCGGCCAAACCCTACCCATTTTGTCTCTCCAAATCATTCTCTAACTCCTTGAACCCTCACTTTGGGTAGAAGTCTTCCCAAGGAAGATTTTGAGCTCAAACCAAAGGGAGTTACCCGATTTTAAGGTAATGTCTTCACTTGTGTCCTTTTGTTTTATTTTGCTTCTCCAACCCCCTAAAATCTTTTTATTCATTTATTTTGTAAAAACTATAGTATCTTAAATATACTAGGATGTTGTTATAAGAAGTATTTGAGATACACTTACACACATCTTCATCTAATGGTTAAAGAACATACTGTTTCTGTGGTTGACGATTTTCTGCCTCACAAAACGATGATTGTTCAATATTCTTTTAACACCTTTAAAGGTGGAAATTATGATATCACTATATTTTATATATGATATATATGGTATTTATGTTTACTATATTCTTCTGTATTTTATATTTAAAACATACCTTTATTCTTTTCATGTTGTGTAAATGCGATAATTTCATATGAGGAAGTGTGGACTACCACCCCCTCAAGTGATGTGACTCGTACATGCAATACATGGAAGGTATAAAGAATGAAATTAATAAAAATATGTTACCTATATAACATATATATTATACTGAAATTATAATATATATATATATCATTTATTTTTAATTCCATTAATATGACAAAAAAATGAAAGTAGCATTCATGCGTACGTACGGCCTACCGTCTCCATGAACGTTGCTTTTTGTTTTTTATAATCAAATGATATGGAATAGTATAAAATGAATATGTACTGGATATATATGATATTTTAATCATTAATACTATTCTGGAAATTATTTACTTATAACTACATGGGCAATCATTTTTCAAAGAAGTTCATTTTTGACTCATGTACCAAACATCGGCAAAAACATCTGATATGAAATAACATTATTAAACAATTATTATAACATTATAATATGTGATATGAACTGAATAATAATATTTAAATTAGGTACTTAAGCAATTATAAATTGACCAAAGTTTATTATTCAGGAATATAAAGAGACGAACAAGACAAGTCAGACTTGAGGTAAGGGATCCTACTCCTCTCTTTCTTTTTAAGTACACTCTTTTATGTCATTCCTTTTAAAGCTCATCTTTCTTGTTATTGGGATATTCTTTTATATTAATCTTACTGTAATTTTTATGTTCATATGATGAGAGACCCTATTCTCTCTCATCAATCCATTTTGGAAGTTTTAAGTGGCTCCGTTAGGCTACCGAGTTTTTGTAAGGGATTTTTCATCTCACTTTTATTCCCGTGAGATTTATGCTACATTTGCCACAATTTCCTTTGAGTGGTGTATATACTACCCATTATTTTACTCATTGTGTAATATACTTTCATTTATGATTATTTACATCAATGTTGTATTGTCCCTCTTTCACAGGGTGTATGTTTCGAAAGATACCCATGTCGGTAAGGGAACCTTTCACCCTCCTGTTTTTAAAAGACTTCTTTTGTTATGTCTTTTAATCCACATACTATTATGTTGGGATATGTTATTATATATCCTTATTGATTTAAATTTTATGTCCATGTGATGAGATACCCTTTTTATCTCTCATCAACTAATTTATGAATTTTGTAGTGACGCCGTTAGGCTGTCAAATTTTTGCAAGGGAACTTCTTAACCCAAATTTGATTCTTTGGGATAAACTTGTACTCAGTGAATATGTCGTTCTATGAATATGTGTGAATAACCTCTGATTGTTTTACACTTAATATCCACTTATATTTGGTGTATTCATTTGTCACACATAATTATGTAATTGATTTATCCTTAAACCAAGGATACTGTCTTTGTAAGGGACTTCATCTCAATCTCCATTCATTGAGGAATATTTTGTTTTATACACAACCTTCTTTTATACGGTGTATAAACCCCTTTAACTTTTACGTTTATCCAAAAATGAATCTTTTTTATATGAAGCGTTTTACTAAACGACAAAAGGGAATGTTTTTGTCGTACGTATGCGGCGACAACGACTTCTTTGCCGCCGTGACCATTATTTGAGTTTCAGCTTCCTCTACAAGCCATACCTTCTTTTTAAAAGAAAAAAAATACCATGTTTTACATTTCTTTTATTTTGGTATTGAAAATGTGTTTCATAATGTTTTTATATCAATGTGTTGTATTGATATCTTTTGATTGAAAAGTGGAAATGTTATGTTTCCTTTATGCATGTTTTATGTGATACGATTATGTTATGGTTCTTGGGAATTATTATGAAGACGGTTGGTTCCGTGATAAACTAAGGGCAGGTGAGCCTGATATAGCTCTCCAATGCATTGGGTAACGCAAAGGAGTGAAACGTTAAGGTTTCTCCGAAGAGATTTAGGGAATATACTGTGGTGGGTATTTCAAACGTAACCAAGAGGGTTACTCCCTACATAAGAATGTTATACATGCCTCAAGTTACCTTTTATGTCTTATGATTTTTATGATTTATTCATGATTTAATGAGGTATGTTAAAGTGACTATGTTTTATGGGTAAATTATGATTTCATTCTTATGTATATATGAACTCATGTTTCCTTTACATATTTTCTATAACCCTTACTGAGCTTTTTATGCTCATCCCAAGTTTTTTGAAATTTTTTTCACAGGTCAAGGTAAAGGTACATGATATGATGACAGTGTCAAGGAAGTGTCAAGAAAGAATCCATGTTTTATTTTAAATATGTTTCCGTTGATGGGAAAAAATGAATACTATATTTATGTAACCACTTTGTTTAAATGTGGAATGTAATGCAAGTTTTATGATCTAATTCTATAAAACTCTAAACCTGAAAAGATCATCAATGTGTAATATTGTAATAAATCAAGATTAAGTAAGGTTTAAGGATGGGGCCTTATAGTTGGTATCAAAGGTCGGTTTAGACAACTTTAGGGATTAAGAGTTTTTGTTAGACACATGATGAGTCCCTATATCTATTATTTCAGTTAAATCCTTATTTGATAGCTTTTTTCAGGTCAAGTAAAGTCAATTATGAATGGAAGGAGAAGGATCTCAAATGACATTCCTATCCCTTCCTGATGACATGCTTGCAATAATTATTGCAAAGTCATGTTCAGATGATTGTGAAACTTTTTCTAGCATACAAATAACTTGCAAGCAGTTGTTTGAGATATCAAACACCTCAACTATACCTCGTTATCATCATGGATCATGGGTTGTTTTTATACAAGTACTATTTTCACAATATTCTCATATTTGCAAGAAAGGTAAATATTATCATGGTATTTTCAAATATTTCACCTTATCACAAGAATTTGAAGCATATTATGATTTTAAAAATGGTGCTGAGGAAGGAGACCCTTGTGCAAACTATTTATATTTTCTTTCAAAATATTGTCTCTCAGCACATACTTATGTTATTTTAAAAGGACCAATAATAGAAATTTTGAACTCAAATTATTTCCGACTATTTTATAGAAATCATGTTTTATCAGATGTTTTGGAATTATATGTCATACATGATTATTTTCCAAAACTGTTTTTCTGTGAACACCCATATGACCCATGTTGTACAAGGTGTATTTGGATGGAGGAAGAAAATGATTTTGAAAGATCTCAAAATCATTATTGTAATGCATGTGACTTCTACCTACGTGAGCAAGATGACGATGAAACTGAGTGGACGCCATGATCAAGGTATGATGTTATTCATTTTGGGAATCATTTTATTTTATCTTATGGTGGTGAAATAAGACTTCAAGAATTAAGATGTTGAGATCGTAACGAATTTGGATGAAAATGAGAGGTATAAGGAAACTATTGAGGTTAAAACAAGTTAGGGTTATTTTTGGAGTTTTATAAAAAGGACAACACGCAGACCGTGTGACAACCCATCACGTTGGACAAAGCTACGGGAATTGAACCCACAACCAAAGTGCAACTGGTATTTATCGTCTACCACTGGACTACGTGAAGTCCCTGGTTAGTTTGACTGATTATTTTTAGTTAGATGATTTTATGAATTAAGAGTAAGTTGATTTTGGGTTATCTATGGAAATTTATTAACCTATCATTGAGGATTTGTGATTCGGTTAATTACTTTTCAATAGGAGACATTAAGAGCAACTGATGTTGTTTGGAGATAAATGTTACGATTTAACTTGGAAGACTATGTGACTAAATCCTTAAAATATTTGGGTTTCAATCTTAGTTTGGTTTACTTTGAAGTATTTTATGGACAATTTATTTATTGAATGGTCTTTATTGAACTTTGGGTATTGTTTGATAAATTTTGGAGATTAAGAATAGATTTGTTTTTTTAAGGATTATCCTTTTTGGGTATTATCTGATCTTGTACTAACCTTTTTGGTTTTGGTATTGGTTAAGGTATAAAGATATGGGAAGTATATAGTTCTCTTTTGTGGATTAGGTGATTCTCTAGAAGTTGATTATAGTACTCTTAATGTGAACAAGTCTTCCTAAATACTCATCTTTTGGAGAAAATATGTGTTTGTGTAAGGAATCTAATAAAAGTTGAAAGTCAACATGATAAGTGATTATGTTTCCTTATGAATAAATTCCTCAATAAAAAGTAACTTAAAACAAAAATGTTGTCTATTAACTTTTCCTACTGGGGAATCGAATACCGTTTAACCCATCACAAGTTTGTGATTTTCTTGTGGTTAACTTTCTCCTAAACATGTTTTCTATCACTCTCCATCAGAACATGACCCTATGTTTTCTCCTCCATGTCCATGTTTTCCTACATGGAATCCTAGTATGGGTTAACTTGGGTGACCTCTGTACTTATCTTTCTTTATTTTAAAGTGATTGTTTTACCGACTCTTGTTCCGATGTGGGACTTTCAAGGATGTTTCCAAGCTCAATTTTAAAATTGCGAGGACGCGATTCCCAAAAGGGGGGAAGGATGTAAAACCCTAGGTAAATAAAGAATATGAAATTTTTATATTTATCCATACTTGTGAATAAAATATTAATATTACTTTAAAGGGGATGCTATGCTCAATGGCGTACCCAATACGCAACAACGAGTTTCTTGGGAATCTTACGTTGCACTCTAATAATAAAATAATATTATTTTAAATAGTTGTTAACGCCTAACCGTTGTAATGGCGGGAATGAACAGAACTAACTAAAAAATGATTATATATGTTTGTCAAATATTTTTACTTTTTACAATAAATGTTAGAGGATTAAAAATGCGAATGAATCCAATTTTAAGCATAAACATTCTAATATTCTTTAAAAGGTCGATTAACCGCCTTTTGATGGAGAACCTCTTTTAAATACACTTTTTGACAATTTTATGTTTTATATTTGACAAAATAAAATTATTATTTAGAATCGGGACATCAAAATTTACTTTGTGTAAATTTTTGGTATTTTTCCAGAAAATGTTCAATTTTTAATGAATAGTGAAAAATGTTGTATTTTAATTCAAAACCTCTTTTTAATCTAATTTATTTATATGATTCGATTATCTCTTGAATTGGTTTGAAAGTGAAATTAGAATATATTTTTACAATTTAATCCAATATTGTTCGTTGTAATTAATTTCACTTTGAAATCGGATTTAAACTAGTGTCAATCTTTTGATACATTTTGTTTCATAAAAACACGCTATTTGTTTTGACAGAGGGAATTAATTATTAAATTAATTAATGCAACTTATATGTTTTGAATTTTGTAAAATAGACATCATTTTTGAATTCGGAATATCAAATATAGCTTAGGATGAATTTTTGGTAATTTTCTGAAAAACTTCAATTTTTGATGAATAGTGAAACCACTAAGTGGTACTTATAAAAACTGATTTTTCCGTTTAAATGAAAATTTTCCATCTTTGTGTTTTTAATTTCAAAAATCCAACATATATGGTTGTCATTAAGAAGTAAAATGTGGTTCAATGGTATTAGAATAACTTTTGGTGAATAATAACTTATTAAGTTTTTAATCGCGATTAGAGGTAATTAGTGTAGTTTAAGGTAAGAATTATGTTTTAATAAAATGAAATGACCTAGAAACATGTCCTACCCTCATTGGATGTGTCATGGCCGACCAAGAAAATCCATGGGTCAACTTGGGGACCCCATGGAGCCACTTTGGTTGGAAAATGACATAAATACCTTTTTATTTAATGTTAAAGTAAAAATGACACAAACATGAGTTATTTTACTAAAATAATTTTTACATGGGATTATACAAGTCATATGTTTGACTATAAATAGTCATTGGAAAGATAAAAATATTTCCTACATCATATTAGTTTTTTTTATAATTTTTATACATTGAATAAATTAAACTATTTATGACATCATGATGATGCAGCGATGACCTCATCATTTAACGATTTAAATAAAATAGAAAGATAATGTAAAACCTAAGACCTACACATGTCCAAAACCTATTGGATGGATGGATTTAGAACCCTTATCACCTTATCCTCTAAAAAAATCAATGTAGGACCATTAAAATCCGAGACTCATTCTAAAATAAAGTAACATTTCTTTACTTTCCAAGAGTGCCCCTCCTCTCCTCTTATAAAAGGCCCCCACCTCTACCTACTTACCCACACTTCCAAAGCCTTTGGCTCGGCCAAAACCTACCCATTTTGTCTCTCCGAATCCCTCTATAACTCCTTGAAGCCTCACTTTGGGCAGAAGTCTTCCCAAGGAAGCCTTTAAGCTCAAACCAAAGGGAGTTACCCGATTTTAAGGTAATGTCTTCACTTGTGTCCTTTTATATTATTTTGCTTCTCCAACCCCCTAAAATATTTTTATTCATTTCTTTTGTAACAAATATAGTATCTTCAATATACTAGGATTTTTTTATAAGAAGTATTCGAGATACACTTACACACACCTTTATCTAATGGTTAAAGAACATACTATTTCTGTGGTTGACGATTTTCTGCCTCACGAAACGATGATTGTTCAATATTCTTTTAACACCTTTAAAGGTGGACATTATGATGTAACTGTATTTTATATATGAAATATATGGTATTTATGTTAACTATATTCTTCTGTATTTTATATTTAAAACATACCTTTATTCTTTTCATGTTGTGTAAATGCGATAATTTCATATGAGGAAGTGTGGACTACCACCCCCTCAAGTGATGTGACTCGTACATGCAATACATGGAAGGTATAAAGAATGAAATTAATGAACATATGTGACATATATAACATATATATTATACTGAAATTATAATATATATATATATATATCATTTATTTGTAATTCCATTAATATGACAAAAAAATGAAAGTAGCGTTCATGCGTACGTACGGCCTACCGTCTCCATGAATGGTGCTTTTCGTTTTTTATCTTCAAATGATATGGAATAGTATAAAATGAATATGTACTGGATATATATGATATTTGTAACAGCCCGAGATTTTATGAAAAATATTCTTTTTTATTTTACTAATGTCTTGTGTTATACGCTACACCAAAAGGAGCTTGCACAACACGCATCCTTGACTTGCCTTGCATTACACGCAATCGCAACCTTCCTCGATAGCGTGTGTGGTACGTAATCCTGAGTTTCACGAAACAATGATATGCTATTAAAATATTATTAAAACTAGCCGTTATGAATAGTAATAACCACTTTTTGAAATTTTAGAAATTTTAACTCTCAAAATGGACTTCATTTTTGGATTCGGAGTATCGAATTTAGCCTAAGGTGAAATTTTGGTACTTTTCGGATAACTTTCATATTCTGATGAATAGTGAAAATTACTAAATTATAATTAAAAACAACTTTTTTAATCGAAATAATTAATAGTGATAAATCA
This sequence comes from Viscum album, assembly GCA_963277665.1. NCBI lineage: Eukaryota > Viridiplantae > Streptophyta > Magnoliopsida > Santalales > Viscaceae > Viscum > Viscum album. Next base: position 877,092,677 of record OY728129.1, on the reverse strand, counting down.
TTAATTTGAGTGGTTTTAAAGTATATTTAGAATATATTTTTACAATTTAATACAATGTTGGTCATTGGATGTAATTTCACATTTAAACTAGACATAAACAAGTGTCAATCTTTTGATAGATATTGTTTCTTAAAAACACGCTATTTGTTTTAACAGCGGGATTTAATTATAAAATTAATTAATGCAACTTTTATGTTATGAATTTGGTAAAATAGACTTCATTTTTGAATTCGGAGTATGAAATATAGCTTGGGATGAAATTTTGGCATTGTTCTGAAAAACATAAATTTTTGATGAATAGTGAAACTACTAAGTGGTAGGTTAAAAACTGAATTTTGCATAAAACTTAATTTTACCGCTTCTGTGAATGGAATTTCGAAAATCCGAGAGACACAGTTAATATCAAGGACTAAAATGTGGTTCAATGAGATGAAAATAATTTTTTGGTGAATAGTAACTTTTTACTTTTTTTACCACGGTTTATAGTAAATAGGGTAACTAAGGGTAAATATGATATTAATATTACCCTAACACATGTCCTAATTCTATTGGACAAGTGTAATTCGACCAAAAACAAACTTAGGAATAAAATATGACCATTTAGGCCCACTTGGATTAGATTAGGACATTTATTATTAATTTATTTAAAGAAGGGTTAAAATAGTTAAAATCAAAGTTTAATAAGTAAATCATTTTTAATATGGGGTTATACATAAGATAAATTCGACTATAAATATTCATTAGAAAGCTAAAAAGATTTCCTACATGATGGTAGTTTATTTGTAATTTTTAGACATCAAATAATATAATTTATTTATGACACAAAGATGATGCAGTAATTATCTTATTAATGAAATATTGACATAATTGATAATATAAATACCAAAATAAATGTAATTTAAGACTTTTTATGAATTACACTAATTTTATAGGTTACTATGATATATTAGTGTTTATTTAATCAACTTGGTTCGAACATATAATTCTGTTATGACTTTCACAAAAATCATATATCAAATAGTGTCAAAATTGACACAAAATAGTTTTTAAATCAAATATTATATTATTAATTGTTATTTTATTCCTAAAAATCTAAGGTTCGGACATATTACTTAGATAAGGATATATGTATTAATAATATACAATTTGGGGTTCGTTTGGCATGTCATAGTAAGTTTATTAACCATATAGTGAAAGAAAACAAAAAGACACGGTAAAAGTTAAATTATTTAACTTAGAGTTAAATCTAATTGATATGGTTAAAATAATACCATAAACTTGTATAAATCCTATTGGTTGATAGGATTTCGACCCATCCCCACTTTAGCTTCGAAATAAGACCCTTTGGAAGCATTATAAACCGATTTTGACTTTAATATAAAATAATATTTTGAGATATTCCTAAGGTGCCCCTCTCCTCCCCTATAAAAGGACACCTCCTCCCCCTCCTCCTCACACCAATTTGAGCACTCAAGCTCGGCCAACCCCTGCCAATTTCTCCTCTCCACTTCCCTAGCAACATCCTAGAGGTTCTGGTATTCCTCAAAGACCAATTTTAGTGCCCTAAGAGGAGGTCTCAAAGAGGCACTTCAAAGAAGAGGTAATTACCGTTACCAATTCTTTCATCTTTATTTCTTCTTCCACTTCTTCTTCTTAGGTTGTTTCATTATGAAGTAATAACATCAGTATCACTCATATACTGATATGTTATTATAAGTATGAAACAACCCTATTTCACCATCTATCCATCCTACGGAAAAAGAAATCACCGCGCGTGCGTACGTACGGAATACCGTCTCCACGCCGTGGTGTAATCTATTTTCCACCACCACCTTACATGGATGGGTATAATGGTGTAAAGAATAACTATACATAGTTATTACAACATCATATTGATTCTGATATATTGTATAATCCACTCCAATTCAATTCAATATTTATAGAAAATATATCATCGCTCGTGCGTACGTACGGAATACCGTCTCCACGACGCGATGAGATTCATTCTCCATGTTAACCATTTAAGAATGATTATAATGTATATATAAGAAATAATAATGAAATATATGACATTATAAAGCTACTGTATTTATGTATATATATACATATGTATGTCATCTACTTACTTCCATTTCAAGACAATAAGGAAAGGAAAACAACGTTCATGCGTACGTACGGACTACCGTCTCCATGAATGGTGTTTTTCATTTTATTTATCTACCTATTATATATATATATATACTGAATATATATGATATATAAATCACATTTTATATTCTGGAAGTAAGTAAATCATGATATAAGTAATAATTATGTCAAGAACAACAAGTCAAAACACCTACGATAAATGAAACGATTTTACCCAAAACGCTTCTTTAACATGGAATTTACAAAAGAACGGGTAATATAATGTCATAAGTGAACCATATATGATATCATAACAATGAATATGATTCTTTAATAAGTCAATAACATTATTTAAATCATTATACAGGAGGTTCGGACACTTACAAAGCAAGTCGGACCTAAGGTAAGGGAAATATCACAATCTCATTTTTATCCGAGATTTTTTATACTTTGGCATTTACTAGGGTGTATTTTATCATCCAAATCCATGTTTCCTAAATATGTAATATTATTTCCATCCACCTACAATTGTTTAAATCCATTTTTACCCTTCGGTGAGTTTTTCGTAATATGTATGAAATGAATCTTTTGTCGTTTTTCGTACGAGGTACTTTTTGACTTTTCCGACAAAAGTACGAGAAGAATGTTTTTTTTAACTTATACGGCAAGAATGGATTTTTAAAACATTATTTCCAAGAAGATTCCTTTACAAGTTTTCAAGTTTATTTTTAATCAACTTCTTTTAGTTTAAAGTTGTATGACATGTTAATAAAGGAAAAATGTTTTTGAAAAAGAAAGGATATTTTCCTCAAGAATGGAGTTCAAGTGTTTTATCAAAATTATTTTCCATCTAAGATAATAAAGGGTTCTGTTTTTATCCCTATTATTACATGGATTTGATTATGTTGTGATGGAAATATTTTTATGAATTCCTTTACCTTATATGAATTGTTTTATGATGTCATGTTGTTTAAGAATCCCATTTTTATTACATGGGTTACGCTATGATGTATGGTTTATGATTATGTGGCACACATAAGAAAGGATTCATTATAAGATGGGTGGGACCTATATCTCCCTCCAATGCATTGGGTAAAGATTTTATATCTCATGAGATAGACATGGCTGGAACGGAAGGTTATTTCGGTTCAGTGATACAGGACTGAAATGAGGAGTGAACTCGGTTCAGAAAGGGACTTTGTCCACTAAGATAGTCTTGGCAATGAGTCATGACTAACAAGAAATGATTTTCCATGATTATGTGTGCATGCCACAAAGTTTCAAGTTTTATGTTATGATTATGGGGATCTCATTTTCAATTCTATGATTTATCCCATGTTATGATATTATGAGCTCTTTTGCAGGTCAAGATTTCCAAAAGCTACGTTCTTATGTATATGATGTGATTGATATTTCTTTTGTTTACCCTTACTGAGCATTTGAGCTCACCCTTTTTTGTTTTTTCTTTCCCCAGGATATAAAGAAAGGTTTTAGGTAAAAAATAAGGGGAAGATCTTTATGGGAGATATTGAAGATCTTTCACCACGTTTAGAAGATTACGTTCCGAGTTTCCAAAGACACTAAACTATTACGATCCTTGTGTGTGTGTTTTTGTTATGTACTAAGTATTCCGAAAATGTAATGTAATGTCCATGTACGACAAGATACGGGTCTCTACAATATTTTAATCATTAATACTATTCTGTAAATTATTTACTTATAACTACATGGGCAATCATTTTTCAAACAAGTTCATTTTTGACTCATGTACCAAACATCGGCAAAAACGTCTGATATGAACTAACATTATTAAACAATTATTATAACATTATAATATGTGATATGAACTGAATAATAATATTTAAAGGATGTCCTTAAGCAATTATAAATTGACCAAAGTGTATTATTCAGGAATATAAAGAAACGAACAAGACAAGTCGGACTTGAGGTAAGGGATCCTACTCCTCTCTTTCTTTTTAAGTACACTCTTTTATGTAATTCCTTTTAAAGCTAATATTTCTTGTTATTGGGATATTATTTTATATTACTCTTACAGTAATTTTTATGTTCATATGATGAGATACACTATTCTCTCTCATCAATCCATTTTGTAAGTTTTAAGTGGCTCCGTTAGGCTGCCGAGTTTTCGTAAGGGATTTTTCATCTCACTTTTATTCCCGTGAGATTTATGCTACATTTGCCACAATTTCCTTTGAGTGGTCTATGTACTACCCATTATTTTACTCATTGTGTAATATAATTTCATTTATGATTATTTACATCAATGTTGTATTGTCCCTCTTTCACGGGGTGTATGTTTCGAAAGATACCCATGTCGGTAAGGGAACCTTTCACCCTCCTCTTTTTAAAAGACTTGTTTTGTTATGTCTTTTAATCCACATACTATTATGTTGGGATATGTTCTTCTATATCCTTATTGATTTAAATTTTATGTCCATGTGATGAGATACCCTTTTTATCTCTCATCAACTCATTTCTGAATTTTTTAGTGACGCCGTTAGGCTATCAAATATTTGCAAGGGAAATTCTTAACCCAAATTTGATTCTTTGGGATAAACTTGTACTCCTTGAATATGTCATTCTATGAATATGTGTGAATAAACTCTGAGTGTTTTACACTTAATATCCACTTATATTTGGTGTATTCGTTTGTCACACATAATTATGTAATTGATTTATCCTTAAACCAAGGATACCATCTTTGTAAGGGACTTCGTCTCAATCTCCATTCATTGAGGAATATTTTGTTTTATACACAACCTTGTTTTATACAGTGTATAAACCCCTTTAACTTTTACGTTTATCCAAAAAAGAATCTTTTTTATACGAAGCGTTTTACTAAACGACAAAAGGGAATGTTTTTGTCGTATGTATGCGGCGACAACGACTTCTCCGCAGCCATGACCATTATTTGAGTTTCGGCTTCCTCTACAAGCCATACATTTTTTTAAAAGAAAAAAATAACTTGTTTTACATTTCTTTTATTTTGGTATTGAAAATGGTTTTCATAATGTTTTTATATCAATGTGTTGTATTTATATCTTTTGATTGAAAAGTGGAAATGTTATGTTTCCTTTATGCATGTTTTATGTGATATGATTATGTTATGGTTCTTGGGCATTATTATGAAGACGGTTGGTTCCGTGATAAACTAAGGGCAGATGAGCCTGATATAGCTCTCCAATGCATTGGGTAATGCGAAGGAGTGAAACATTAAGGTTTCTCCGAAGAGATTTAGGGAATATACTGTGGTGGGTATTCCAAACGTAACCAAGAGGGTTACTCCATATATAAGAATTTTATGAATGCCTCAAGTTACCTTTTATGTCTTATGATTTCTATGATTTATTCATGTTTTGATGAGGTATGTTAAAGTGACTATTTTTTATGGGTAAAGTATGATTTCATTCTTATGTATATATGAACTCATGTTTCCTTTCCATATTTTTTATAACCCTTATTGAGGTTTTTATGCTCATCCCTAGTTTTTTGAAATTTTTTTCACAGGTCAAGGGAAAGGTACATGATATGATGACAATGTCAAGGAAGTGTCAAGAAAGAATCCATGTTTTATTTTAAATATGTTGCCGTTGATGGGAAAAAATGAATACTATATTTATGTAACCACTTTGTTTAAATGTGGAATGTAATGCAAGTTTTATGATCTAATTCTCTAAAATTCTAAACCTGAAAAGATCCTCAATGTGTAATATTGTAATAAATCAAGATTAAGCAAGGTTTAAGGCTGGGGCCTTATAGTTGGTATCAAAGGTCGGTTTAGACAACTTTAGGGATTAGGAGTTTTTGTTAGACACATGATTAGTCCCTATATCTATTATTTCAGTTAAATCCTTGTTTGATAACTTTTTTCAGGTCAAGTAAAGTCGGTTACGAATGGAAGGAGAAGGATCTCAAACGACATTCCTATCTCTTCCTGATGACATGCTTGCAATAATTATTTCAAAGTCATGTTCGTATGATTGTGAAAATTTTTCTAGAATACAACTCAATTGCAAGCAGTTGTTTGAGATATCAAACACCTCCACTATACCTCGTTATCATCTTGGATCATGGGTTATTTTTAGACAAATACTATTTTCACAATATTCTCATATTTTCAAGAAAGGTAAATATTATCAAGGTATTTTCAAATATTTTACCTTATCACAATAATTTGAAGTATATTATGATTTTAAAAATGATGCTGAGGAAGGAGACCCTTGCGCAAACTATTTATATTTTCTTTTAAAATATAGTCTCTCAGCACATACTTATGGTATTTTAAAAGGACCAATAATAGAAAGTTTCAACTCAAATTCTGTCTGACTATTTTATAGAAATCATGTTTTATCAGATGTTTTGGAATTATATGTCATACATGGTTATTTTCAAAAACTGTTTTTCTGTGAACACCCGTATGACCCATGTTGTACAAGGTGTATTTGGATGGAGGAAGCAAATGATTTTGAAAGATCTCAAAATCATTGTGGTAATGCATGTGACTTCTACCTACGTGAGCAAGATGACGATGAAAACGAGTGGACGCCATGATCAAGGTATGATGTTATTCATTTTGGGAATCGTTTAATTTTATCTTATGGTGGTGAAATAAGACTTCAAGAATTAAGATGTTGAGATCGTAACGAATTTGGATGAAAATGAGAGGTATAAGGAAACTATTGAGGTTAAAACAGGTTAGGGTTATTTTTGGAGTTTTATAAAAAGGACAACACGCAGACCGTGTGACAACCCATCGCGTTGGAAAAAGCGACGGGAATCGAACCCACAACCAAAGTGCGACTGGTATTTATCGCCTACCACTGGACTACGTGAAGTCCCTGGTTAGTTTGACTGATTCTTTTTTAGTTAGATGATTTTATGAATTAAGAGTAAGTTGATTTTGGGTTATCTATGGAAATTTATTAACCTATGATGGAGGATTTGTGATTAGGTTAATTACTTTTCAATATGAGACATTAAGAGCAACTGATGTTGTTTGGAGATAAATGTTACGATTTAACTTGAAAGACTGTGTGACTAAATCCTTCAAATATTTGGGTTTCAATCTTAGTTTGGTTTACTTTGAAGTATTTTATGGACAATTTGTTTATTGAATGGTCTTTGTTGAACTTTGGGTATTGTTTGATAAATTTTGGAGATTAAGAATAGATTTGTTTTTTTAAGGATTATCCTTTTTGGGTATTATCTAATCTTGTACTAACCTTTTTGGTTTTGGTATTGGTTAAGGTCTAAAGATATGGGAAGTATATAGTTCTCTTTTGTGGATTAGGTGATTCTCTAGAAGTTGATTATAGTACTCTTAATGTGAACAAGTCTTCCTAAATACTCGTCTTTTGGAGAAAATATGAGTTTTTGTAAGGAATCTAATAAAATTTGAAAGTCAACATGATAAGTGATTATGTTTTCTTATGAATAAATTCCTCAATAAAAAGTAACTTTAAACAAAAATGTTGTCTATTAACTTTGCCTACTGGGGAATCGAATACCGTTTAACCCATCACAAGTTTGTGATTTTCTTGTGGTTAACTTTATCCTAAACATGTTTTCTATCACTCTCCATCAGAACATGACCCTATGTTTTCTCCTCCATGTCCATGTTTTCCTACATGGAATCCTAGTATGGGTTAACTCGGGTGACCTCTGTACTTATCTTTATTTATTTTAAAGTGATTGTTTTACTGACTCTTGTTCCGATGTGGGACTTTCAAGGATGTTTCCAAGCTCAATTTTAAAATTGCGAGGACGCAATTCCCAAAAGGGGGGAAGGATGTAACACCACAGGTAAATAAAGAATATGAAATTTTTATATTTATCCATATTTGTGAATAAAATATTAATATTACTTTAAAGGGGATGCTATGATCGATGGCGTACCCAATACGCAACAACGAGTTTCTTGGAAATCTTACGTTGCACTATAATAATAAAATAATATTATTTTAAATAGTTGTTAACGCCTAGCCGTTGTAATGGCAGGAATGAACAGAACTAACTAAAAAATGATTATATATTTTTGTCAAATATTTTTACTTTTTACAATAAATGTTTGAGGATTAAAAATGCGAATGAATCCAATTTTAAGCACAAACATTCTAATATTCTTTAAAAGGTCGATTAACCGCCTTTTGATGGTGAACCTCTTTTAAATCCACTTTTTGACAATTTTATGTGTTATATTTGACAAAATAAAATTCTTCTTTAGAATCGGGACATCAAAATTTACTTTGTGTAAATTTTTGGTATTTTTCCGGAAAATGTTCAATTTTTAACGAATAGTGAAAAATGTTGTATTTTAATTCAAAACCTATTTTTAATCTAATTTATTTATATGATTAGATTATCTTTTGAATTAGTTTTAAAGTGAAATTAGAATTTATTTTTACCATTTAAACCAATAGTGTTCGTTGGAATTAATTTCACTTTGAAATCGGACTTAAACTAGTGTCAATCTTTTGATACATTTTGTTTCATAAAAACACACTATTTGTTTTGACAGAGGGAATTAATTATTAAATTAATTAATGGAACTTATATGTTTTGAATTTTTTAAAATAGACATCATTTTTGAATTCAGAATATCAAATATAGCTTACGGTGAATTTTTGATTATTTTCTGAAAAACTTCAATTTTTGATGAATAGTGAAACCACTAAGTGGTACTTATAAAAATTGATTTTTCCGTTTAAATGAAAATTTTCCATCTTTGTGTTTTGAATTTCAAAAATCCAACATACATGGTTGTCATTAAGAAGTAAAATGTGGTTCAATGGTATTAGAATAATTTTTGGTGAATAGTAACTTATTAAGTTTTTAATCACGATTAGAGGTAATTAGTGTAGTTTAAGGTAAGAATAATGTTTTAATAAAATGAAATGACCTAGACACATGTACTACCCTCATTGAATGTGTCATGGCCGGCCAAGAAAATCCATGGGTCAACTTGGGGACCCCATGGAGCCACTTTGGTTGGAAAATGACATAAATACCTTTTTATTTAATGTTAAAGTAAAAATGACACAAACATGAGTTGTTTTACTAAAAGAATTTTTACATGGGATTATACAAGTCAGATGTTTGACTATAAATAGTCATTGGAAAGATAAAAATATTTCCTACATCATATTATTTTTTTTATAATTTTTAGACATTAAATAAATTAAATTATTTATGACATCATGATGATGCAGCGATGACCTCATCATTTAACGATTTAAATAAAATGGAAAGATAATGTAAAATCTAAGACCTAAACATGTCCAAAACCTATTGGATGGATGGATTTCGAACCATTATCACCTTATACTCGAAAAAAATCAATTTGGGACCATTAAAATCCAAAACTCATTCTAAAAAAAAGGAACATTTCTTTATTTTCCAAGAGTGCCCCTCCTCTCCTCTTATAAAAGGCCCCCACCTCTACCTCCTTACCCAAACTTCCAAAGCCTTTGGATCATCCAAAACCTACCCATTTTGTCTCTCCAAATCTCTCTCTAACTCCTTGAAGCCTCACTTTGGGCAGAAGTCTTCCCAAGGAAGCCTTTGAGCTCAAACCAAAGGGAGTTACCCAATTTTAAGGTAATGTCTTCACTTGCGTCCTTTTGTTTTATTTTGCTTCTCCAACCCCCTAAAATATTTTTATTAATTTATTTTGTAACAACTCTAGTATCTTCAATATACTAGTATGTTGTTATAAGAAGTATTCGATCTACACTTACACACACCTTCATCTAATGGATAAAGAACATACTGTTTCTGTGGTTGATGATTTTCTTCCTCACGAAACGATGATTGTTCAATATTCTTTTAACACCTTTAAAGGTGGCCATTATGATGTCACTGTATTTTATATATGATATATATGGTATTTATGTTTACTATATTCTTCTGTATTTTATATTTAAAACATACCTTTATTCTTTTCATGTTGTGTAAATGCGATAATTTCATATGAGGAAGTGTGGACTACCGCCCCTCAAGTGATGTGACTCGTACATGAAATACATGGATGGTATAAAGAATAAAATTAATGAACATATGTGACATATATAACATATATATTATACAGAAATTATAATATATATATATATATATCATTTATTTTTAATTCCATTAATATGATAGAAAAATGAAAGTAGCGTTCATGCGTACGTACGGCCTACCGTCTCAATGAACGGTGCTTTTCATTTTTTATCTTCAAATGATATGGAATAGTATAAAATGAATATGTACTGGATATATATGATATTTTAATCATTAATACTATTCTGGAAATTATTTACTTATAACTACATGGGCAATCATTTTTCAAACAAGTTCATTTTTGACTCATGTACCCAACATCGGAAAAAACGTCTGATATGAACTAACATTATTAAAAAATTATTATAACATTATAATATGTGATATGAACTGAATAATAATCTTTAAAGGAGGTCCTTAAGAAATTATAAATTGACAAAAGTTTATTATTCAGGAATATAAAGAAACGAACAAGACAAGTCAGACTTGAGGTAAGGGATCCTACTCCTCTCTTTCTTTTTAAGTACACTCTTTTATGTCATTCTTTTTAAAGCTCATATTTCTTGTTATTGGGATATTATTTTATATTAATATTACTGTAAGTTTTATGTTCATATGATGATAGACCCTATTCTCTCTCATCAATCCATTTTGGAAGTTTTAAGTGGCTCCGTTAGGCTGCCGAGTTTTCGTAAGGGATTTTTCATCTCACTTTTATTCCCGTGAGATTTATGCTACATTTGCCACAATTTCCTTTGCGTGGTGTATATACTACCCATTATTTTACTCATTGTGTAATATACTTTCATTTATGATTATTTACATCAATGTTGTATTGTCCCTCTTTCACTGGGTGTATGTTTCTAAAGATACCCATGTCGGTAAGGGAACCTTTCACCCTCCTCTTTTTAAAAGACTTCTTTTGTTATGTCTTTTAATCCACATACTATTATGTTGGGATATGTTATTCTATATCCTTATTGATTTAAATTTTATTTCCATGTGATGAGATACCCTTTTTATCTCTCATCAACTCATTTCTGAATTTTGTAGTGACGCCGTTAGGCTGTCAAATTTTTGCAAGGGAACTTCTTAACCCAAATTTGATTCTTTGGGATAAACTTGTACTCCTTGAATATATCGTTCTATGAATATGTGTGAATAACCTCTGACTGTTTTACACTTAATATCCACTTATATTTGGTGTATTCTTTTGTCACACATAATTATGTAATTGATTTATCCTTAAACCAAGGATACCGTCTTTGTAAGGGACTTTGTCTCAATCTCCATTCATTGGGGAATATTGTGTTTTATACACAACCTTCTTTTATACGGTGTATAAACCCCTTTAACTTTTACATTTATCCAAAAAGGAATCTTTTTTATACGAAGTGTTTTACTAAACGACAAAAGGGAATGTTTTTGTCGTACGTATGCGGAGACAACGACTTCTTCGCCACCGTGACCATTATTTGAGTTTCGGCTTCCTCTACAAGCCATACCTTTTTTTAAAAGAAAAAAAACACCATGTTTTACATTTCTTTTATTTTGGTATTGAAAATGGTTTTCATAATGTTTTTATATCAATGTGTTGTATTGATATCTTTTGATTGAAAAGTGGAAATGTTATGTTTCCTTTATGCATGTTTTATGTGATACGATTATGTTATGGTTCTTGGGCATTATTATGAAGACGGTTGGTTCCATGATAAACTAAGGGCAGGTGAGCCCAATATAGCTCTCCAATGCATTGGGTAACGCAAAAGAGTGAAATGTTAAGGTTTTTCCAAAGAGATTTAGGGAATATACTGTGGTGGGTATTCCAAACGTAACCAAGAGGGTTACTCCCAACATAAGAATGTTATGAATGCCTCAAGTTACCTTTTATGTATTATGATTTCTATGATTTATTCATTATTTGATGAGGTATGTTAAAGTGCCTATGTTTTATGGGTAAAGTATGATTTCATTATTATGTATATATGAACTCATGTTTCCTTTCCATATTTTTTATAACCCTTACTGTGCTTTTTATGCTCATCCCAAGTTTTTTGAAATTTTTTTCACAGGTCAAGGGAAAGGTACATGATATGATGACAGTGTCAAGGAAGTGTCAAGAAAGAATCCATGTTTTATTTTAAATATGTTTCCGTTGATGGGAAAAAATGAATACTATATTTATGTAACCACTTTGTTTAAATGTGGAATGTAATGCAAGTTTTATGATCTAATTCTCTAAAACTCTAAACCTGAAAATATCCTCAATGTGTAATATTGTAATAAATCAAGATTAAGTATGGTTTAAGGCTGGGTCCTTATAGTTGGTATCAAAGGTCGGTTTAGACAACTTTAGGGATTAGGAGTTTTTGTTAGACACATGATTAGTCCCTATATCTATTATTTTAGTTAAATCCTTGTTTGATAACTTTTTTCAGGTCAAGTAAAGTCGGTTACGAATGGAAGGAGAAGGATCTCAAATGACATTCCTATCTCTTCCTGATGACATGCTTGCAATAATTATTGCAAAGTCATGTTCGGATGATTGTGAAACTTTTTCTAGCATACAACTCACTTGCAAGCAGTTGTTTGTGATATCAAACACCTCCACTATACCTCGTTATCATCGTGGATCATGGGTTGTTTTTAGACTAATACTATTTGCACAATATTCACATATTTTCAAAAAGGTAAATATTATCAAGGTATTTTCAAATATTTTACCTTATCACAAGAATTTGAAGCATATTATGATTTTAAAAATGGTGCTGAGGAATGAGTACCTTGCGCAAACTATTTATATTTTCTTTTAAAATATAGTCTCTCAGCAGATACTTATGGTATTTTAAAAGGACCAATAATAGAAAGTCTCAACTCAAATTCTGTTTGACTATTTTATAGAAATCATGTTTTATCAGATGTTTTGGAATTATATGTCATACATGATTATTTTCCAAAACTATTTTTCTGTGAACACCCATATGACCCATGTTGTACAAGGTGTATTTGGATGGAGGAAGAAAATGATTTTGAAAGATCTCAAAATCATTGTTGTAATGCATGTGACTTCTACCTGCGTGAGAAAGATGACGATGAAACCGAGTGGACGCCATGATCAAGGTATGATGTTATTCATTTTGGTAATCGTTGTATTTTATCTTATGGTGGTGAAATAAGACTTCAATAATTAAGATGTTGAGATCGTAACGAATTTGGATGAAAATGAGAGGTATAAGGAAACTATTGAGGTTAAAACAAGTTATGGTTATTTTTGGAGTTTTACAAAAAGGACAACACGCAGACCGTGTGACAACCCATCGCGTTGGACAAAGCTACGGGAATCGAACCCACAACCAAAGTGCGACTGGTATTTATCGCCTAACACTGGACTATGTGAAGTACCTGGTTAGTTTGACTGATTCTTTTTAGTTAGATGATTTTATGAATTAAGAGTAAGTTGATTTTGGGTTATCTATGGAAATTTATTAACCTATCATGAAGGATTTGTGATTAGGTTAATTACTTTTCAATACGAGACATTAAGAGCAACTGATGTTGTTTGGAGATAAATGTTACGATTTAACTTGGAAGACTATGTGACTAAATCCTTCAAATATTTGGGTTTCAATCTTAGTTTGGTTTACTTTGAAGTATTTTATGGACAATTTGTTTATTGAATGGTCTTTGTTGAACTTTGGGTATTGTTTGATAAATTTTGGAGATTAAGAATAGATTTGTTTTTTTTAAGGATTATCCTTTTTGGGTATTATCTGATCTTGTACTAACCTTTTTGGTTTTGGTATTGGTTAAGGTATAAAGATATGGGAAGTATATAGTTCTCTTTTGTGGATTAGGTGATTCTCTAGAAGTTGATTATAGTACTCTTAATGTGAACAAGTCTTCCTAAATACTCGTCTTTTGGAGAAAATACGAGTTTGTGTAAGGAATCTAATAAAAGTTGAAAGTCAACATGATAAGTGATTATGTTTCCTTATGAATAAATTCCTCAATAAAAAGTAACTTAAAACAAAAATTTTGTCTATTAACTTTTTCTACTGGGTAATCGAATACCGTTTAACCCATCACAAGTTTGTGATTTTCTTGTGGTCAACTTTCTCCTAAACATGTTTTCTATCACTCTCCATCAGAACACGACCCTATGTTTTCTCCTCCATGTCCATGTTTTCCTACATGGAATCCTAGTATGGGTTAACTCGGGTGACCTCTGTACTTATCTTTCTTTATTTTAAAGTGATTGTTTTACCGACTCTTGTTCCGATGTGGGACTTTCAAGGATGTTTCCAAGCTCAATTTTAAAATTGCGAGGACGCAATTCCCAAAAGGGGGGAAGGATGTAACACCCCAGGTAAATAAAGAATATGAAATTTTTATATTTATCCATATTTGTGAATAAAATATTAATATTACTTTAAAGGGGATGCTATGCTCGAAGGCGTACCCAATACGCAACAACGAGTTTCTTGGGAATCTTACATTGCACTCTAATAATAAAATAATATTATTTTAAATAGTAGTTAACGCCTAGTCGTTGTAATGGCGGGAATGAACAGAACTAACTAAAAAATGATTATATATGTTTGTCAAATATTTTTACTTTTTACAATAAATGTTAGAGGATTAAAAATGCGAATGAATCCAATTTTAAGCATAAACATTCTAATATTCTTTAAAAGGTCGATTAACCGCCTTTTGATGGCGAACCTATTTTAAATCCCCCTTTTGACAATTTTATGTGTTATATTTTACAAAATAAAATTCTTCTTTATAATCGGGACATCAAAATTTACTTTGTGTAAATGTTTGGTATTTTTCCGGAAAAAGTTCAATTTTTAATGAATAATGAAAAATGTTGTATTTTAATTCAAAACCTCTTTTTAATCTAATTTATTTATATGATTAGATTATATTTTGAATTGGTTTTAAAGTGAAATTATAATATATTTTTACCATTTAATCTAATTGTGTTCATTGGAATTAATTTCAATTTGAAATCGGACTTAAACTAGTGTCAATCTTTTGATACATTTTGTTTCATAAAAACACGCTATTTGTTTTGACAGCGGGAATTAATTATTAAATTAATTAATGCAAATTATATGTTTTGAATTTTGTAAAATAGACATCATTTTTGAATTCGGAAGATCAAATATAGCTTAGGGTGAATTTTTGGTAATTTTCTGAAAAACTACAATTTTTGATGAATAGTGAAACCACTAAGTGGTACTTATAAAAACTGATTTTTCTGTTTAAATGAAAATTTTCCATCTTTGTGTTTTGAATTTCAAAAATCCTACATACATGGTTGTCATTAAGAAGTAAAATGTGGTTCAATGGGATTAGAATAATTTTTGGTGAATAGTAACTTATTAAGTTTTTAATCGCGGTTAGAGGTAATTAGTGTAGTTTAAGGTAAGAATAATGTTTTAATAAAATTAAATGACCTAGACACATGTCCTACACTCATTGTATGTGTCATGGCAGACCAAGAAAATCCATGGGTCAACTTGGGGACCCCATGGAGCCACTTTGGTTGGAAAATGACATAAATACATTTTTATTTAATGTTAAAGTAAAAATGACACAAACATGAGTTGTTTTACTAAACAATTTTTTACATGGGATTATACAAGTCATATATTTGACCATAAATAGTAATTGGAAAGATAAAAATATTTCCTACATCATAGTATTTTTTTATAATTTTTAGACATTAAATAAATTAAATTATTTATGACATCATGATGATGCAGCGATGACCTCATCATTTAACGATTTAAATAAAATGGAAAGATAATGTATAATATAAGACCTAAACATGTAAAAAACCTATTGGATGGATGGATTTCAAAACCTTATCACCTTATCCTCGAAAACAATCATTGTAAGACCATTAAAATCCGAAACTCATTCTAAAATAAAGTAACTTTTCTTTACTTTCCAAGAGTGCCCCTCCTCTCCTCTTATAAAAGGCCCCCACCTCTACCTCCTTACCAACACTTCCAAAGCCTTTGTCTCGGCCAAAACCTGCCCATTTTCTCTCTCCAAATCCCTCTCTAACTCCTTGAAGCATCACTTTGGGCATAAGTCTTCCTAAGGAAGCCTTTGTGCTCAAACAAAAGGGAGTTACCCGATTTTAAGGTAATGTCTTCACTTGTGTCCTTTTGTTTTATTTTGCTTCTCCAACCCCCTAAAATATTTTTATTCATTTCTTTTCTAACAAATCCAGTATATTCAATATACTAGGATGTTTTTATAAGAAGTATTCGAGCTACACTTACACACACCTTCGTCTAATGGTTAAACAACATACTGTTTCTGTGGTTGGAGATTTTCTGCCTCACGAAACAATGATTGTTCAATATTCTTTTAACACCTTTAAAGGTGGCCATTATGATGTCACTATATTTTATATATGATATATATGGTATTTATGTTTACTATATTCTTCTTTATTTTATATTTAAAACATACCTTTATTCTTTTCATGTTGTGTAAATGCGATAATTTCATATGAGGATGTGTGGACTACCGCCCCCTCAAGTGATGTGACTCGTACATGAAATACATGGAAGGTATAAAGAAGAAATTAATGAAAATATGTGACCTATATAACATATATATTATACAGAAATTATAATATATATATATATCATTTATTTTTAATTCCATTAATATGACAAAAAAATGAAAGTAGCGTTCATGCGTACGTACGGCCTACCGTCTCCATGAACGGTGATTTTTGTTTTTTATCTTAAAATGATATGGAATAGTATAAAATGAATATGTAATGGATATATATGATATTTTAATCATTAATACTTTTCTGGAAATTATTTACTTATAACTACATGGGCAATCATTTTTCAAACAAGTTCATTTTTGACTCATGTACCAAACATCGGCAAAAACGTCTGATATGAACTAACATTATTAAACAATTATTATAACATTATAATATGTGATATGAAATGAATAATAATATTTAAAGGAGGTCCTTAAGCAATTATAAATTGACCAAATTTTATTATTCATGAATATAAAGAAACGAACAAGACAAGTCAGACTTGAGGTAAGGGATCCTACTCCTCTCTTTCTTTTTAAGTACACTCTTTTATGTCATTCATTTTAAAGCTCATCTTTCTTGTTATTGGGATATTCTTTTATATTACTCTTACTATAATTTTTATGTTCATATTATGAGAGAACCTATTCTCTCTCATCAATCCATTTTGGAAGTTTTAAGTGGCGCCGTTAGGCTGCTGAGTTTTCATAAGGGATTTTTAATCTCACTTTTATTCCCGTGAGATTTATGATACATTTGACAAAATTTCCTTTGAGTGGTGTATGTACTGCCAATTATTTTACTCATTGTGTAATATAATTTCATTTATGATTATTTACATAAATGTTTTATTGTCCCTCTTTCATGGGGTGTTTGTTTCGAAAGATACCCATGTCGGTAAGGGAACCTTTCAACCTCCTCTTTTTAAAAGACTTCTTTTGTTATGTATTTTAATACACATACTATTATGTTGGGATATGTTCTTATATATCCTTATTGATTTAAATTTTATGTCCATGTGATGAGATACCCTTTTTATCTCTCATCAACTCATTTCTGAATTTTGTAGTGACGCCGTTAGGCTGTCAAATTTTTGCAAGGGAACTTGTTAACCCAAATTTGATTCTTTGGGATAAACATGTACTCCTTGAATATGTCGTTATATGAATATTTGTGAATAACCTCTGATTGTTTTACACTTAATATCCACTTATATTTAGTGTATTCGTTTGTCACGCATAATTATGTAATTGATTTATCCTTAAACGAAGGATACCATCTTTGTAAGGGACTTCATATCAATCTCCATTCATTGAGGCATATATTATTTTATACACAACCTTATTTAATATGGTGTATAAAACCCTTTGACTTTTACGTTTATCCAAAAAGGAATCTTTTTTATACGAAGCGTTTTACTAAACGACAAAATGGAATGTTTTTGTCGTACGTATGCGGCGACAACGACTTCTCTGCCGCCGTGACCATTATTTGAGTTTTAGCTTCCTCTACAAGCCATAACTTTTTTTAAAAGAAAAAAATACCATGTTTTACATTTCTTTTATTTTGGTATTGAAAATGGTTTTCGTAATGTTTTTATATCAATGTGTTGTATTGATATCTTTTGATTGAAAAGTGGAAATGTTATGTTTCCTTTATGCATGTTTTATGTGATACGATTATGTTATGGTTGTTGGGAATTATTATGAAGACTAGTGGTTCCATGATAAACTAGGGGCGGCTGAGCCCGATATAGCTCTCCAATGCATTAGGTAACGCGAAGGAGTGAAACGTTAAGGTTTCTTCGAAGAGATTTAGGGAATATACTGTGGTGGGTATTCCAAATGTAACCAAAAGGGTTACTCCCTACATAAGAATGTTATGAATGCCTCAAGTTACCTTTTATGTCTTATGATTTCTATGATTTATTCATGATTTGATGAGGTATGTTAAAGTGCCTATGTTTTATGGGTAAAGTTTGATTTCATTCTTATATATATATAAACTCATGTTTCCTTTCCATATTTTTTATAACCCTTACTGAGCTTTTTATGCCAATCCCAAGTTTTTTGAAATGTTTTTCACAGGTCAAGGGAAAGGTACATGATATGATGACAGTGTCAAGGAAGTGTCAAGAAAGAATCCATGTTTTATTTTAAATATGTTTCCGTTGATGGGAAAAATGAATACTATATTTATGTAACCACTTTGTTTAAATGTGGAATGTAATGTAAGTTTTATGATCTAATTCTCTAAAACACTAAACCTAAAAAGATCCTCAATGTGTAATATTGTAATAACTCAAGATTAAGTAAGGTTTAAGGCTAGGGCCTTATAAAATAACCATCATGATGACCCCAATATATAATGATACCCATCTAGGGATGAAAATTGCAGTACCCCTGAGTTAAGGTATGTAACATTTTTATGCTTTTTTATGTGTTTAAAGTGGCTGTGTAATGTTTTGGAGGTTTTGTATGGGTTATAGTAAGGTTTGGAGGCTTTTCAAGGGGTGAACGTTTTGAGAAAAGTTAGTGGAAACCTTGAAAAAACTATAGGTAATTGTGCACAGTGAGGATGAGGCAAAGGGGTGGGTGCATAGTCATGGTGCATAATTTACAAACTGTGAGGCCAACCCAGGTAAACCATGATACTTTAGATAGTCATATCTCTTACTATTGTCCCGCATGGTTAGACAAACCATGTACCGACCAGACAACAGTTATGTTTTAGTCTTTACCTATCCATCAATAGAAATTGGAATAGATAATGATGAATTTTGTTATAGGTCTCATTAGAATGGTTAGAAAGAACAATGTCATAAGAGTGACTGTGGTTCGGCTCACAAAGCCGAACCATTTCATCCCTATTCTTGAATCTCATACTGTGGAAGATCTGTCCAACATCTATATCTATGAGGTGGTAAAGTGGCATGGTGTACCAGTTTCGATTTTATCAAATAAAGATCCAAGATTCACATCTCGTTTCTAGGAATACTTACAATAATCCACTAGGACTTAGTTGAAAATGAGCACAAAATATCATATGCATACAGATGGGAAATCCAAGAGGATGATATAAATTATGGAATATATGTTGTGAGATTGTGTGTTAGATTTTGGTGTCTAATAGGAGGATCACTTACTATTGGTGGAGTTCTCCTACTATAACAGTTATTAGGACTCCAAACCTATGGCTCCATTTGAAGCACTATATGGATGTCCATGTTGTTGTCAGCTATGTTGGGTTGAAATGGATCAGACATTGATGATTGGGTTGAGCATTGTCCAATAGACAAAAGAAAAGATTAATTTTATTTGGAAGAGAATAAAGATGGATCAAAGTTATCAAAAATAATATTCATACCATCAACAAAGGCCATTGTCATTTTAGGTGAGTGATAATGTGGTCTTGAGAATATCTCTAAGGTTAGGACATCTTCCTTTTTAGAAATAAGGAAAGTTATCTCTAAGATATATTATGAATTTTGAGATAATTCAATAGGTTGGGGATGTGGAATATCTATTGGACTTTCCTCTATGGTTTAGTGTAGTGAACAAAGTGTGTCATTTGTCTCATTGAAAAAGTATCAAATGTATCATGACCATGTAATTTGTTGGGATCATGTCGAGATAGATCCAAATTATTCTTTGGTGCATGTTCCAGTGCATATTTTGGACAGGAAAGAGTGTGTCTTCAGTGGTAAAATCATCATTCTAGTTTGGGGTTTTTGCAACATTCCAAGATTCAAGAGGAGACTTAGGAGTGGGATAAAGATTTGGCTGAGTAATGGCCCGAGCTATTTTGGAAAAGCATTGGTTCTCTACTTTCTAAGGATCAAAAGTATAATAGTTGGGGGAATGTTGTACCACCAATTAGAGGTATGTAACATTTTTATGTATTTTTTATGTGTTTAATTTTGTTAGAAAATGTTTTAGAGATTTTGGAAGGGTTTTAGAAAGGTTTGGTGGAATTTCTGGGGGTGCATGTTTTGATCACGGTTAGTGGAAATTGTGCAGAATCCTTAGGTAATCGTGCATAGTGAGGAAGAGGAGAAGGGGTGGGAACATGGTTAAGTCGTAAAGTTTCCAAACTATGCATCCAAACTAGGTAAATTGTACTACTTGAGATAGTTGGTTTTTTTACATTCGGTGTATGGTTTGTCTAACTGTGTGGGAAAACCGTGTGGGGTCCCTCTTGAGGTAGTAGCAGGATCATGGTTAGTTAAAGGTTTGTTTAACTGTGTGATCTAACCATGTACTGCATTAAAATGGTGGTTTTAAAAATAGGATAATTGGGTATTTTCCCTAAATCACCCCTTTATTCTCCCATGTAAACCCCACTCATTATTTCTTGTTCTCAAGTTTTATGAGTCCTTTCCCACTCATCTTGGAGGCAATTTGAAGGGTTTTCAAGGTGAGGTAGAGGAAATTATCCTCTTATATTTCTCATCTATTGGCTATTTCCGAGTTTTGGTTATATATATATATATATATATCTCAGTTTTGTAGATCTACATATGTCGTATGTAAATATAGGGTCGTTGTTGCATAAAATGGTGATATTTGGGCTTGTTGATGCTAGTCAAAGAGATCTATGGTGATTTAATTGAAGTTTCACTAGGATTTGGTGTGTGGTTGTGCATTGTTCGATTTCTCCAAAACCTAAGGTAGGTTTATTCTCACTCTACTCCATTTTTCATGAACTAGAAGGTCTAATTTAAAATTAAATGGGTTTTCTTGAAATTTATTTTGATTTTGATATGAAAATATTGATTGAAACCCATTTTGTGATGATTTGTGGATTTTGTGGGAAATGAGTTATTATTGAAAAATGTGCTTTGTCATTGTATTTTATAATGGAGATTTCAAAATCAAGAGATTTGGTGATTATTGAAAAATGGTTTATGAAATTTTGGTTTCAATAAAAATTTTATTTTATTTAATTATGGGTTGCAATGAATAATGGATTAGGGGTGCTTTCAATAAATGTGTGATTTATTAAAGTTGTTTGGCATGTTATGTTGAAAGGTTGTTGGGAATAATTGGTTTATTTTGTGTTGGAAATTTCCAGGTGATATTATATTATTATTATTTTTATTTAAGTGTTGTGATGTTGGTAAATATTGACTGGCCTGAGTTCGATGGATGGTGGTAATGAATGTAGCACCATCAAGGCAATGGAAATGTTGTTCCATCATTAAAGGGGTAGGTGAAAGATGTGAATGCACCACCCCATCAAGGATATGTGTTTGGGTGTGAAAGTCCCACCATCAGTGGTAACATAGAGATAATGTTTGTGTGGAAGTTGTGTGTATGTTTGCATGGTTTTGGATTACATTTCGTGGAATTGTGTTGATTTTAGTAAAATAATTTGGGTAAGGATGTGTTTTGATTGTTGTTAATTGTGATACTATTTTTTTTCATTATATTGTTGTATATATAATCTATGATAACAGTTATATCTTGGTGGTATGTGTAGGGAATTCATTTGGAGAAAATCTATTGAATATTATTACTCACCCCCTGGTTTGGAGCTTTGGTGCTTTTGCATATGTTGTATTCCGGGACACTGGTAAA
Organism: Viscum album; assembly: GCA_963277665.1. Lineage (NCBI taxonomy): Eukaryota > Viridiplantae > Streptophyta > Magnoliopsida > Santalales > Viscaceae > Viscum > Viscum album. The sequence continues at coordinate 877,070,327 of OY728129.1, read as the reverse complement.
GGAAAAACATCTCATTTCCCTAGTGGATAATCTTGATTCTTGGGAAATATTATGGTGTTTGGATCTTAGAGATTGGTGGGAAGATATGTAGTTTTGTGATAGCTTCCATGGTTTTCATTTTTAGTCTTCCACTCGGTACGCTGATTATGTATTTGTGTGGTTTGGTTGTGTTTGTCCTTTGGTATTGTTGATATTTAAAATTTTTTTAACATGCATCATGTAGTTGTTTTGGTAGTGGAAAATTTGGTTGGTTTCATATATTTTAAAGGTAAATCATTCCCCAATTATTCTTGAATCCCTTAGTATTTATTTCTAACCTTTGGTGCCTTGGTAACATCAGCTAAGGCCTAGTTGAACCTCTGCCTTTATTTAAGCCAATTAGGAGGGAGGGATGTTACAAAAAATGAAGTGATATTTAAAAAACTAATATCTTTCCTTAATTAGGTCCTAGGTTGGTGGCTAACACTGATGGTATATAAAAATATCAAATGGGAGTAATTAACCTCTTAACACCCTTTTTGTAGGATATAAAAAACATCCAAGCGAAATCCAGATAATATGAGAAATATATAACATTTTCTAATCCAAAATGAAACTACACAAACAAATGAAATACATCCAAAAAAACGAATATATGACCACAAAAAACCACAACGGCTACCTGAATAGAATCTCCCAACTCTATATAACTACCCTACAAACACTAAAGTACTATTGTGGGGTAAGAACATGGTATTTATCATTAGGATCATCCATCTTAAAAAATCAGTAATATTTTTTAATAACTATACATGAATATGATAGAATGAAAAAAATCCAAATGTAAATGACAACATGAAAATTCAAAAAACCTATAATGAATAATAAATGTTCATATTCATGAGCCAATATTCCTGAAAGGAACATTAAGAACAAGCATCAATTCTTTACATTGACGCAACAATACAGTCACATCATCATTTCCATAACATTCATCCACACTATAATTATTTTCAAGGTATCCCCATAAACACATACCCCATAAAAATTTTCAAAAACATTCAATATCCTAATGTTCATAATTTTTTTATCTCACCACTAACATGTCAAAATAATGGTTCTCCCACTCTAATTGATAGTGAGACAATAGTGTTAGAACCTCTCTATATGTAAAGATTCATATATAAACCAACACTAGTTATATCACATCAACAATCATGTCATACATTTGAAACTGTATCACCACCATTTTACTTAAATCCATCAACAATATCACAAATTTATATTTCTATAGTAATGGTAATTCCTCTATTTCTCTTCCATAGATGATTATTTCAATATAAACATGAAGGAATCCACCATTCATCCATTATATTTCTATTTATATCTCCATATACACTATCCAATTTTATATAGTTGGGAATCATGGGCATGTAGAGCATTAACCTTATTCCCTTCCCCTATAATGCATGATCCCCATTATGAACCACTTCATATTCTCATAAATAAACAACCATGATACACTATAACAACAAGTCATAATAACCCATTCATACACTTAATCATCTAACTATTACATCACATAGTAAATTCACAACCCATTTGAACCATTACAACACATAAAGATTGGTTTCAATAGATCTTCTATTCCCTCATAGCCATAAAAAATCATATAATAAATAGTATAAAACATGAAACATCCTTCAAAAAATAATAATATATCGATAATAACCAACTCCTAGTAAAAAATTAAGTTCACATAATCAATATTCTACATCATCCATATTAATCCAATAATATCTTTTACAATTTTAAATCCATCCTTAAATCCATTAATAAATTCATTTACTAATGCCCATGGACATCATGTTGTCCTCAATATGGTATAGAAGACACATGTAATACAGAGAAAAACAATTTAATATCATTCTTCCTTTAAATTAACATCATTATGTTGTTAAAAATTTTAGGGGTATTTTGAAACAACCCATCAACTACAAATCCTAAGTTCAAAATATGAATTTCATTCCAATCACAACCACTTTAATCCAAAATTTAAATCAACCACCATATTTATGTTATTAGTAAATTTTTTATGGACGCATGGTATTCAATGGTATAAATGACATATCACTATATTAATGGGGATTCATCAATTAAATCAATACATTAATAATCTATAATCAACCCACTATATTTTTAATTCATACTCAATATCTAATTTTAGAAGAATTAATTTATATTGATCGCAAAGTGTGTGTTAATAGTTTCCATTACCTACATTAAACCATCGAACAGTCTCCTCAAAAACCAATGTTAAAAAATAAAACCATATCATTCTATGTATAAAAAATAAATTATATCATTTTTATTCCCAAATTTAGATATCATCAAACCCCTTTATCCATTATGATGTTTAAGAAATTATCTATTTTTCAAGGCTACACAGTTTATAGGTGATAATAACGAAAAGTCAAAAAAATAATGAAATTCAATTATTAAGAGGCAACCAATGAAAATATAAAAAAATAATAAAACACATGAAATAAAAAATCAATTTTCCAATCATCATTTTAATTGGTTTACATATTTTTTTAATATTAATTATCAATACTAGGTGGTTATTTATATATTCTCCCTTTACAATGAACCAAAACAGAAATATTTAATTATAGTATAAAATGGAGAAAATATAATTAGAGAATAAATTATATTAATTATAATAGATTATAGATAGTTCATGTGATCTACTAAAATTAATGATTATTAAAAGATAACCACAACTCATAATGGAAGAATTAAGGGGTGAAACATCAATAAGATCGTTGGGAATCCCACTAGAATCATAAAATAAAAGGACTCAATATCTATGATATCTAAGGGTAGAATAAAAAGGAGGACGATTTAGGGCCAACAAGGGGTTCTATGGATGTCTAATGTTTGATAAGAATCCATAAATTTGATAATAGGAAGGGTTTACCGACAATTTATGGACATTGTTTGATGGAAACCACCACAATATAAAAATATCCAAATATTATATGGTTCTGATGGTTAAACATAGGCCTCATTCCCTTATGTCCAAATCCCAAAAAAATTTGGTGTTTTAATAAAAAGAACAATTTCCATCACCACTATCTCATCCAAAACATGGTCTATAGTGTTTTGGATCATTCGTTGCTCTCAATGAAAAACCATTTTACCATACTTCTAGGAAGTTTTCATTTTATTCCCATCAGGATTAAGACCCTGATGAGGTGATATCTAGTTACACATGTTAAAAAGATGAAATATTAAAGAAATATTCTTTGAACTACACCCTCCTAATCCATTTTTATGCCACCTATTTATATAGGAAGATATACCAACCAAAAATCTATATAAATGATTTGGAAACCATTTCAATTGTTATGGAATACATCGTGTGACACATCAAATCTTTAAAATGTCCAACACTACTAAAGCATCCACCATCTCCATAAAGATGATGTGGTGACCCAAATAATGGAATAAATATAAACTACAACTTCCAAAATAGTTCAAATAACTACTAAAACAACATAAATAACCATTGAAAACAAATTAAGGGTATATAAATGTTTAAGAAATTACATTAGATAACTCTAAAACAATTATCTTCCTAAAAAATAAAAACAAAACCTCAAATAAAAATGGCTACCAACAATCCACACTCTCTGTATATACCTCCCAAATGAAAATAAACTATTACTAATATCCCCTTCAAAACCATGACCATGATACTCCCAAGAATGAATCCATTAGAAAGACTCAAAAAATATGATATACTTATAAAATATGACACCAGTTTCCAATGAACCCAAAGTGAAACCATCCATCCCATTCATGACCAACTCTCCCAAACTTCTCCTTTTACCTTAACCAAGATTAAAGATAGCCACACATTGAAATAAATTTTCCACATCTTGTTTAATACATTTGATTCTATATAAAAGTTATGTTTCATGGAATTTATTTAAACACTAACATTAAAAATATAAAATTGTTTAACATAATTTTAAGAAAAATTAAAATCCATTACATGGTTGTAGTGATAGAAGTAGATCTCAACCAAGACATTATGCCTATAATAAATTTGAATCGAAGAGAAGGATAAATGTTGAATATTGAGTTAGTGACAATGATGAAACCACAAAATATCACATAGGTAAAATACCATATCTCCTAATATAGGAAACATCCATCCGGTCAACTCTAGAGTCCCATGTTGGGCCCCAAAATAGAAGACCACCTAACCGTTTTCTATGAATATTGAGCCATGAAACCCAAATCATTAAACTACAATATCCCAATCACTCTAGAGGATATTCACCAGACACCTCCTTTATATAATTCCCCTACTATGCAACCTTATCTTGATCTGTAATTATATCCCATGATGGTAAATGAAAAGGAATGATGGATTTATGAATTTATGGTCTCAAATAGTATTCAATAAGATACCCATGTATTCTCTATTAAGTCTAAGAATATGGAAACTAACCAATTATTAATAAAAAGTGAGGTAAATTATATTCACATGATAATCAATTATTTAATCATCTGAGACCTATTCGAAAAATTGCACATCTACATTCCCAAAATGAAATTAATCATTAATAATTCATAAAATTTCCCCTAATAAATCTCTTACGAATTACCTCACTTAATTTCTACCAACCATCGAGATATCCTATGAAACAATAATTATACCAAATAAACTAAGTAATAATCCATATAAATAACCTAACCAAAATAAAAAACAACCACAACTAACCAATACTCAACATAAGGAATGGAGGTTCCACTGAGGAATTTATTCATCTCCAGCCTCTGGAATTTAATCAAAGCACTATACCAAGATCTCTCTTAATTTACCTACCCAAAAACTTGATGATAGTTTTATAAAATATCTTTAAAAAACAAAAAAAAAAGTTCTCAAACACCAAAAAATCACTACAACAAATACATATGGGCATAAATGCATTATAATAAGTACACCAGCCAAAGCCAATTAACATTCAATACCTCACACACAACTACATCACTATCCTCCATCATGAAAACACCACACCATATCAAATCAACCAAAAACCACCTATATTCAATATAAATAATAAAAAAAATCAATTCGTGCTCTATATAGCCTATTCTAATACCTACCATTATAATCACACCACTGACTCACACACAAAAATCAGTGGATCCCACCCAACATATCAGGATATTATTTTCTTTGGGTGGCCCTAACTCACCGACAGGGTTTTCAAATGTATTATAACTATAACACATATTGATGGTAATGCTAATTCCCTATCTCAATATGTTTGAATCCATAACAGAATCCATTATAATAATTTTAACAATAATAAACCCAATTAATATGAGATAAAAGTCAATCACTTTTTTACAAAATTTTTGTCTATTGTATGAAATAGAATCCTTCTGAAGTTAATGTTTTATAAACCAATTTTTTATTTATTGGTATTATGTTATTAACTAGTTTTTCTAGGTGATTGATTCCTTCAATTAAATTGCAATATAACACAAAGTCATAGTATGGATACATGTTCCAGAAAAACACCACTTTAAAATTTAATTCATATAGTTTCATGTTAGAAAGAAACCTGGATTATGGAATAAAAATCATTATGGAAAAACCTATTCATAATAATACATTTATAAATTAATAACAATTTTTGAGAGTAGTTTTCATAAAAAGAACAACAAAAATTTAATAAAATCATTAAATAATCAATGTAATCATGAAATTAGTGAAAATTTTCATATTATTTTTAGTGAGGCATCATGCCATTTTTTTATATAACTTATCACTATATTAAATAGAAGAAAAAATATTTTATATTCTATGGTATTAAAAATCATTCCTGATATACTTAAGATTTTGTTTCACATAAATTGAAAATTGATGGCAAAAAAACCAAAAATACACATGTGTTATCTCATTAATCATTATTATCATGTTTAAAAAACATTATAGAATCATAATTTTTCCATGGAATCACATTTCATATTTCAGAAGAAAATTTTTACATGCTACAGAGTTATGGTCAATTCAGACATGAAATTATATATAAAACACGATTTTATAATTTTAAAAACAAAAATTCTATTAGAACACATGATTAAAATAGAACAAGTTACACCACTGCATGTCATTCTTATCTTACTCAAACAAATTATTCAATAATCATTTAATTTACCCTAAAACGTTTCCTATGAACTGAAATAAAGATAAAAAAATATTACTTACATTTTTTGATACATGATGATAAATAAATAACATTATTTCAGATTCTCATTAAAACAATATAAACATTACCCAAACTTAATATTTACATAATATAATGTTCATAATAAAATGTTCAAATGATTTAACTTATAAACATGATTAGAATAATAAATATCACATGGATTAACATGTGATGAATGGTTATTTCAAAACAATTAAAAAATTAAACCCTAAAAGGAATATTATTATTCACATAAACATTATAAATTCTCAAAAGGTTACCACAAATAAATATTATTAATTTCATGAATTTAAAATAGAAAATGGAAATCAAGAATTTCAATAAATTCATAGCACATATATCATACATACCATGATCACAAAGGTAACACATGGAATGAAATTTTCATTTAAATGTTAAAAATATATTTTTACACAATATTTCATAATAAATCTCTAAAAAATAATTGGTTGGTGGGAAATATTTATTGATTTAGAAAATATTCTAATTGATTATAATTTCTTATCAGGTTTAATATTTTAAAAAATTAAAAAACATAAGATAAAATATATTTCAACCTTTTCATTAATTCCAAATACATGCCTAAAATAGATATTTTGATTTATAAAACAAATATACAATCTTTCCTGAAATTAAACATACATTAGAATTCATACCCTCCTAACTATGGATTCAAAACTATTAATTTCATCATTTGAGTATGAAATCTACTAAAGTTAATATTCTTAATAAATGTTTTCAAATTTAAACAGATATTGACAAAAAAAGACTCTAAGAATGCTTCAATAATAATGTTAACCATTTGGAATATTGGTTAGAAAGTTATTTTTTTTATAATGGAGAAAAATTTAAATTTATGATGGAGGAAATGATGAAAATAATGGGAATAAAACCATTCATGTCAAAATTTTTTTTCAAGAAAATAGATCTTGTAAGATAAATAGAATTTTACAACATTTTACAGGATATTTTACAAATTCATATAATAATAATGGTTTATAATCAACCACAATATATAGTTAGTTATAAAATTTCCCATAAAACTAATGATTAAATAATAATGAAACTAAAAACCATTATGTATTTAGCTCTATATAATCAAACCATGCATTAGTTTCACTTGAACCAAAACTTGTTTAGTATGTTTTAAATTTCCCATCTTCAGATTACATAAGGCCTCAAAATATATGTTTTCTATCCAATCTCCTTATTCCATATGACATGTTAACATTGTGTGTCACAATTGAACTACCAATCCCATATAGTCCTCTACTGTGCATAACTCTGATGTCTACCCAATCACTCAAAAATGAACATATGATACAATATTTTCTTGACCTACTCCCTCCAAATGTACAATAAAGACCCAAAATATTTTCAATTGAATTTCCCTTTTGAATATATAATTGCGTCATATTTAGTAACATAATATTATATAATAAACATGTACAACAGAATTAAACAAATTGTATCTGATTATATTAATTTTAAATTAACAGTAAGATAATTAATATTACTATAAAATTTTATATGATTAAAATTGGACTAAAAATATAAAATAAGATAATACTAATTTCAAAACTTTAATCTACTTGATCCCCAAGAATTATTACATTCCAGAAAAGAACTATAAAAATGAATCTGAATAATAGTTGTATAATATTATTCTCGAAAATTAATTAATAAACAAAATTGAGAGAAAATATATGTTAATGAACAATAAATTAAATATAATTTATTTATATGAGGTATGAGAATATATTACCAATAAAAATTTGAAGGTCAGAATAGTAACCATGTCATTAAAATAATAATTTATTAATGATGAATGGAAACCAAGACTTCATATTATTATCCTCATATATAGAGATGTATAATAATATATAAGAGTCATATAGAATAATAATATGGAATATTTATAACATTATAAAAGTAAATAAATGGTTTAAAATTCATAAAATAAGTGTTTATATTTTTTAAAAAACATTAATGTTTTATTTAAATTATCTTAACAAATATAATATTTACAATAAATTTATTCTAAATAAATTTTTTTATAAATTATTATTATAATATATAATAATTAAAATTTAATTTTATATGTCCTTATGTAAATTTTCAAAGGGTCAGAAAATTGATCATAATATTAAAATTAATATTTTTCAAAGAAATAAAGAATTTATATAAAAATTAAATTTACCGAAATTACTTTTTTTATCATAAAATTGATTTAATTTTTGGAATATACATGTTAGAAAAAATATAAGTCTGAATTTTTGGTATTTCCCTAAAATAGGTGAATTTTTGGAATAGAGATATAAGGTAATATATGATATTTTACATAATAAGAAACATAGTTGAGTTTTTTAGTCATGGATGGAATAAGAACCAATTAATCCAAAATCACCTGCACTATTTACTATATTTTGTCACAAGAGTCATCACTATATGTAGACTTGAGATAAATTAATAAACTAATGAATATAATATTTGAAAACACCCCTTTCCCACCCTTATAAAATCTTACCCACCTTCATATAACTTTGAATCAATGTATTTTCCAAATTTATCCCAATTAACACCCCAATACTATCCCCCAAATACTATTTCCTTTTGTCTCATCTAGATACCATTCCATAGAGCCTTAAAAGTTATCCCAAAAAGAGAAAAAAGGGAGTGTAAAATGCTAACTGAAATTTATTATAATTCTATTCTTCTTTTACTACATCAATATGATCTCCATCTATATAATGTTTTTAATATGTATCTTAAATATACTTATATTTTATTAATAGGGTGAAATATCCATCCTATTCCCTTGATTATTTTGTCTCTAAAAAAAAATTAAACAATACTTTTGGTTTATGGCCACCATGAACAACATTAATAAATTTTCTCCACTATCATCATTGGGGTAAATAAAAAAAATATTATGTTTAATTAATATTATATAAATTATATTATAAGAAATTCAATTTTCATTAAATATTTAATAAATATTTAATTAAATACATTGTATCAGTTACATGATATATGGTGAAATGACCTAAATAAACTCACCACATAACATAAAAATTTTTATTCATTAATTCATAATTATATTAGAGAATAAAAATGATATTTTGAACCACTAAATTTTTTAGAGAGACATGACTACCATTTAATTTATTTTATGTACTTGTGATCCCATTTTACATAAACATCAATACTTATACACAAGTTATTCGACCATAGAACCATGGAATGAACTCCCTTGAAATAATGTAATTACAAATTTTATCCCAAATAAATTGTTATAAAATTACAAGAAAATATATTTTATATCAAATATATTTGTAAAAGTAATTGAGATATTTTATTAATAAATTTAAATTGATTACCTTGGATGATAAATACAAATGAATAATGATATTGGATCCTATGGAAATGGATCACTATGAACCACCGTGTTCTCTATAGGTTATGAACATTATATCTGTAACTCACATTATCATTATATTTAATAATATGAAATGATTATAAATTATATATATTTCTCTTACAAGTATACTTATATTATCCCCCTTTAATTAAAAATGTAATAAATTAATAAGGTTCATTTCTATAATCCCTTTTTAAAATAAAAACCCTATTAAGGGGAACCTTTATTTCTGATAATCATTTTATATAACACTAATTTTATGTGTTTATTAAAAATCATTATTTCCATAAATAAAGGTATATTTTTGGTATATCTATTTTGGTTTCACTCAAGTGTAATGACCCTAACCCTAGTTTATTGAACCCGGTAGTTATATTATTAAACTAGTATAAGAAAAAATGAATCACATCCTATAGGACTGATCAGTTTAAAAGTATATTAAAATTGGATACATGTATGAAATTCAAATTAATTCTGAAAACATAAAATACTCAATGTGTTTTCTTTGAGAACACCATTGTTCCCTATTTCATATCCCTTTACATAAATCACAAAAAACATAATGGAATTCCTAGGAAAATAAATGACAAAAATGGGTGAGATTAGTTTCTCATTGAGGGTAAGAATACAAAAAAATCTATCATGAATAAATAATAGTAGTTAATGGGTAAAGGTAAGAAACTTAAATAAATTCCATTTAATCAATAAACTACTCATAATATGGAATTAATAAAAAATGATCAAATAATTCCATATAAATAATCACATAAACATTAAACATATCCATGTATATTCTATATAATTTAATAGTCAAACAGATAACAATAAATGATATCATAATGATGAAATTCATAATGTACGATACATGAAACATATTATAATGTCCCTTCAAAAGATAGTTTAAATCTATTGGTAGAAACCCTTCCGGTTTTGATAACTAATTTTTATCGTGAGCTATTTCAATGAATAGAGGGGATATTTATAAATTGTCCCCAAAATTTTTTGAATGTCCAAAACATTACAAAAAAATCAATTAATCTATTTAATTCATGAAGAATATGACTTATCATCAATTTTTTGTATTAAGGAAAGTATACAAATTTATCATTATTTCCCCATTTAATAAGAAAAATTCAAAGTGAACCACATATATAAATATGTTATAAAGTTTGTGGAAAAATCATATCCACCATACCAGAATATAAATATTTATGAGAAATTTAATTTTTAATGAAAAATTATGATATGAAAGTGATTTTTCAAGAAATTCAACCAGTCACTTAGTAAAGTGGGATTTTACAATATTTTTTTACCTCTTTAGTTAATGTTATATTTTATCCCCAGAAGAATAAAAAAGAAATGAATAAATAATAATCATGAATAAATATGTATTCATATTAAATAAAAAGTGTAATCATACACTACATTAAAGTGTATATGTGTATATTAACAGATAGGTCGCAATGAAATGAAAATTTTGATGAAAGATCTTTCCTCATGTTTTCTATTAGTTAAAATATTCTAGAATAATTTATAATGTATTTATAAATGTTATTATTTCTTATTTGAAATATATGCATAATTATAATACCATACATGATCCCCTTATAATACTTTACCATCTATTATTTAATAATATTTTTCTATTTTCATTCTTTCGAGTGTTAAATTAATTATTTTCTCTTTTTGTTTTGTCATTAATGTTATATTTATTCTAAATAGGTTATAAATAAATAATATAATTAATTAGAATAATTTCATAAATATAATATTTACTTATTAGATACATTATTATAACAATTATTAAAATTTGGTCATTAAAAACGAATCACATAGATTCTAAAGACAGTAGATCGTACATAAGCATGAGAGAAAACATAATTCCACTAATTTATAAAAGTATAAGGTAGTTTATGATATATACATATTTTATAATTTATATAATTTCATATATATCTTGTATACTCATTAAATTTTTCCTTATTACCTCACTTTAAAATTTTATGTGAAAAAAATCACATTACTTCCGGGGGCCTTCTTTTTCTATGCACACGAGTGACATAATAATTTATTAAATAGAATGAAAAGTAAGAAGTTATATGTGATATTATAAATCAATAATTATAATTATATAATTAATATTATATATATACATTAAACCATACTTATAAAATACCATGAGAGGTGTTGATGGAAAATGAGTTACATCATTTCGTGAGGTGGTATTACGACGTACACACAATCAATGATTTCGTTTCTCATTTGATTTAAGAAGAGATGGAAATAGTTTATTACATTAACATAATAAAATATAGGTTTATGTGATATATTGTTATTTTATATTATAATGACTAAATAAAATTAGACAGATGTAGAGAAAAAATAAAATAGAAATGACCATCTAAGAATGTTACCTCTTATTCAGACAACCTATTTAGGTTTGAAAAACATTCTCTTCTAGTATGTATTTATCATCAATACATGGGATCCATGATTTTTGGATTGAATTAAGGAAGCATTTTGGTAATTTATTTTGGAATAAACATGGCTTTGGAAGTGTGAATTTGGGAATATATGGGTTAACCTATTATAATTGGGGGAGTGGACACATATGGAGTTTTTAAAAATAATAAATTACATCAATGTTTTTATCATATAAAAATACTAAAAATATGTAATTATAGAACATTTCAGTTTATAAGGTCAAAATATTTCCATCAAATGGGTTTTGGATAAGTTATTAGGTTGTTTTAACCCACATATTTTTAGTATAACCCCGAATAAATCAGTTTTTACCTTTATCATGGTAATTATTTTTTACATACTTTACTATTCATATTGATAAAAAAATCTACTTTATTTTATTAGATAATATAAATTATTCTAATTACAAATATTTTTTTTTCAAATTCAATTCCCCAAACTAGTAGAATCCAATTTAACGTTATTCCTGTTGAGGCGATAAAAAAGTCTGTTCCAAAAGAGAATATTATCATAAGTCTAAGAAGATTAAATTAATAAATTCCAAATGAAATCTATTAAAATAAAAAATATTGTATTAATAATAATAATATTTATCTAGAAATAATTTATTAAAAATTTAAATATAATTTATCTTTTGAAATATTTTAAATGAAATAGTAGTTCTTAATAAAATTTTTCATTTTTCACTATATAATGATAAATGAAACTTTTCAGAAAAATACCATAAATTCACCCTAAAATATTATGATTTTATAACTAAAAAATAAGTTAATTTTATCAAAGAAAATTTCTAAAAGTGTCAAAATGTAATTTGATCATAATTGAAAATTTAGCAACAAAACAATTTTCTTTGAAAAAACTAGTTTTTTTAGTAAACATTTAATTTACATTCAAATGATTATTATCATTATTTATAATCAAGAGATATAAAATGAACATGTGAAAAATATATTTTCTAATAATCCACATGTTCTTATTCATACTATCATAGTTAATAACTAGGTCTAATTTCCACGTGTTAATAATATATTAATGGAGTATCATGTTCTGTTTAAACCTAGTGTGTGTGAACCATAAGCTATCAATGAGGTTTTATTTATTTAAATGGGAAAAAATAATAACACATTATCAAGTAATTACATTCTTCCATCATAGAAAAATTTATCAATAGAAATTTCATGGATATTATCTTATAAATAAATGAGGGTAGTTATTCATCATGACATCCTCTAGTTCCCACATTTCTTCCTCAATTTTGTGACTTCTACAAATTAAATTTACCAATAAAGTCATCTGATTCCACAATACATTCTCTCTAGTATCATGAATATCAATTGATTATTCATTGTAAGATAAAATATGTTTCCATTAAATTTCAAAATAGGATATCACATGCATTTGGTCAGGTATGTACTTCCTAAATAATGATATATGGAACACATCATGTACTTTTTAGATACATGGTGTTATATCAAGATGGTAACAAATAGCTCAAATCATTTCTAGGAATTAAAAGTGTATAATGTATATAAGTATCAGATTCCAATTCATATTCAACCTTATGAAAACCTTCCATGGAGATACTCTCAAGAAATCATGATCTCTCACAAGTAAATCCAAATCGTTCTTATAATTGTCAGTACAACACTTTTTCATAATTAGAGTTTCTATAATATGATAATAAATTGTTTTTATGTTTATTTTTGTCTCTCTAACATGTTATATTCCTACAATATTACATTCACCATCTTTATCCCAAGAAGTAAGATATGGAATCTCCTTCAATATAATGCTTCACATGATGAAATTTTAATACTTAAATGGAAACTATTATTATATTAAAACACTATCTAAGGTAAATAAAAATTCCATATACCTTAATATTCTAGTGGTAATGAATTCAACATTTCATAAATTGTTTGAATATTCCATTCATGATATCCATTAGCATGAGGATGGTAGGAAGCACTCGATTGATGCTCTGTATCATGATCCTTCTAAGGAATCTTGAATAATTTTAATGTAAAAAGGAGATCATGATAAGATATGATCAACTAATGTGTTCCATTAAGTCTTGAAAATTAATTAATGAATAATTTTTTTGGTCTCTCAATGGGTAAATCTTCTCCCGTGGGTTTGAAATTTACAGATTTGGTTATGCGAAAAACACTAAATCTTATTGTATCATTCATTCTAGGAGTCTATTACTTATCTACAAGCAATTCATGAAAATAATCATGATATTCCTTTAATATTCAGTTCACTAAATCCATAAAAATTAATGGCCCATTAATCAATCTAAATTTAATTATTCTAAAATCATAATGTCTATTCCTCATTCAAAAATCTGTGTTTGGAATCTATTTCTTATCTACAAGCAATTTTTGAAACCCACAACACATGGAAATCATTAATAAATATTTGGATCCTTAAATTTTATTGAATAATTCATCAATTTGGGGAATATAATACATTTACTTTATCCTCATCCAATGGCCTGAAGGCCTTCATTTTTATGGATTTTTGATAATCCACCTTTCAAGGGGTGTTATGGAACCCTTAAAAGGCCCATAGGCATAAGTATTACATAGCCCGTAGGCCTTAGAGGAATTCATTGCCCGTAGGCTTCAAACATTACATACAACCCAGACTAACTACTTGGAACCGCTCCTCCCAAGCATCTTCATTGTGAAATTAGCTCTCCACCTTTGCATGACTGTTCAACTAGGCTTTCCTGTGCTTGCACAGGCTTGTCCCGATGGTAGGTGCCATACCCTCTCATTCTTGAAATCTGTTTAGCTTCTACTATGGTGAAAGATCCTTGCTCCTCCTCCTTCTGAAGTTTGTTTCTTGTAGGTTTTCTGGTTTTTATCTGCACATTAAGGTGGACCGAAGGCCTTGAGGTGGCACGAAGGCCTAACTGACCTGAAGTCCTGGGCGGCCCGAAGGCCTTAAAGGACTTGGGGACAAAATCGATGGCCCGAAGGCCCAAACGGGGGAATATTCCTCACTGCTATAGTTCCAAATAGTGCCTGCTACAGTTCCCGCTATAGTTCATGCTACAGTTCTGCACAGTCCCTGCTACAACGCCTACTATAGTACTGCTACAATACCTGCTATAGAACTGCTACAGTACTGAAAATTAGCCTCCACCAGGATTTGATCCCGAGTCTCTTAGATGCACTAAAGGAGTCCTCACCAACTAGGATGAGGCTCATGTGCATACATGTATTTTATTATAATGGAATTTGTTTCCCTAAAATCAATGCACAACCTCAGGGATCCATCAATCTTATTTTCTTGGACAACATGGGCTTCCCACAGTGAAACACTATGGTGAATGAATCCCATATAACTCAACTCCCAATATTGTTTCTTAAAATTTACTAATTCCACAGTGTTTATTCTATAGGGAGTCTTTTATATTGGAATTTTATCATGGATTAAATCAATGGAATTATCAACTTAATGATGTAACACCCCAGGTAAATAAAAATATGACATTTTCATATTTATCCATATTTTTGAATAAAATATTAATATTACTTTAAAGGTAATGCTATGCTCGAGGGCGTACCCAATACGCAATAATGAGTTTCTTTGAAATCTTATGTTACACTCTAATAATAAAATAATATTATTTTAAAAGGTAGTTAATGCCTAGCCATTGTAATGGCAGGAATGAACGGAACTAACTGCAAAATGATTATATATGTTTGTCAAATATTTTTACTTTTATCCAATAAATGTTGGAGGCTTAAAATGCAAATGAATCCAATTTTAAGCATAAATCTTCTAATATTCTTTAAATGGTCGATTAACCGCCTTTTGATGGTGAACCTCTTTTAAATCCACTTTTTGACAATTTTATGTGTTATATTTGACAAAATAAAATTTTTCTTTAGAATCGGGGCATAAAAATTTACTTTGTGTAAATTTTTGGTATTTTTCCGATAAAGTTCATTTTTAATGAATAGTGAAAAAATGTTGTATTTTAATTCAAAACCACTTTTTAATCTAATTTATTTATATGATTAGATTATATTTTTAATTGGTTTTAAAGAGAAATTAGAATATATTTTTACCATTTAATCCAATAGTGGTCGTTGGAATTAATTTCATCTTGAAATTGGACTTAAACTAGTGTCAATCTTTTGATACTTATTGTTTCATAAAAACACGCTATTTGTTTTGACAGTAGGAATTAATTATTAAATTAATTAATGCAACATATATGTTTTGAATTTTGTAAAATAGACATCATTTTTAAATTCGGAATATCAAATATAGCTTAGGGTGAATTTTTGGTATTTTTCTGAAAAACATCAATTTTGATGAATAGTGAAACCACTAAGTGGTAGTTTAAAAACTGATTTTTCATTTAAATGAAACTTTACACTTCTGTGATTTGAATTTCAAAAATCCTACATACATGGTTGTCATTAGGATGTAAAATTTGGTTCAATGGGATTAACATAATTTATTGGTGAATAGTAACTTTTAAGTTTTTAATCGCGATTAGAGGTAATTAGTGTAGTTTATGGTAAAAATAACATTTTAATAATATGAAATGACCTAGAAACATGTCCTACCCTCATTGGATGTGTCATGGATGACAAAGAAAATCCATGGGTCAACTTGGGGACCCCATGTAGCCACTTTGGTTGGAATATGACATAAATAACTTTTTATTTTAAGTTAAAATAAAAATGTCACTAGCATGAGTTGTTTTACTAAAACAATTTTTAAATGGGGTTATAAAAGTCATCATTTTGACTATAAATATTTATTATAAAGCTAAAAATATTTAATACATCATGATATTTGTTTTATAATTTTTAGACATTAAATAAATTAAATTATTTATGACATCATGATGATGCAACGATTACCTCATTAATAAAGGATTTAAATAAAATGAAAAGATAATGTTAAAACTATAACTTACACTTGTAAAAGACCTATTGGATGAGTATATTTATAACCCTTACCACCTTATCCTCGAAATACATCAATGCGGGACCTTTAAAATCCGAAACTCATTTGAAAATAAAGTAACATTTTTTAACTTTCCAAGAGTGCCCCTCCTCTCCTCTTATAAAAGGACCCCACCTCTACCACCATACCCACACCTCTCAAGCCTTTGGCTTGGACAAAACCTACCCATTTAATCTATCCACATCCCTCTATTCATCATTGAAGCCTCACTTTGGGCAGAATCTTTTCCAAGGAAGCCTTTGAGCTTAAATCAAAGAGAGTTACCCGATTTAAAGGTAATGTCTTCCCTTGTGTTCTTTTGTTTTATTTTTCTTCTCCAAACCCCTAAACTCTTTTTATTACTTTTTTTTGTAACAACACCAGTATATTAAATATACTATGATGTTGTTATAATAAGGATTCGAGCTACACTTTCACACACCTTCGTCTAATGGTTAAATAACATACTGTTTCTGTGGTTGGCGATTTTCTGCCTCACGAAACGATGATTGTTCAATATTCTTTTAACACCTTTAAAGGTGTCCATTATGATGTCACTGTATTCTATATATGATATATATAATATTTATTTTTACTATATGCTTCTGTATTTTATATTTAAAACATACCTTTATTCTTTTCATATTGTGCAAATGCGATAATTTCATATGAGGAAGTGTGGACTACCGCCCCCTCAAGTGATGTGACTCGTTCATGCAATAAATGGAATGTATAAATAATGAAATTAATGAAAATATGTGACCTATATAACATATATACTATACTTTAATTATAATATATATATATATATATCTCATTTATTTTTAATTCCATTAATATGACAAAAAAAAATCAAAGTAGTGTTCATGCGTATGTACGGCCTACCGTCTCCATGAACGGTGATTTTCATTTTTTTTATCTAAATATGTTATGGAATAGTGTAAAATTAATATTTTCTGGATATATATGATATTTTAATCATTAATAATATTCTTTAAATTATTTACTTATAACTATATGGGCAATCATTTTCAAACAAGTTCATTTTTTTTACTCATGTACCAAACATCAGCAAAAAACGTCTGATATGAACTAACATTATTAAACAATTATTATAACATTATAATATGTGATATGAACTGAATAATAATATTTAAAAGAGGTACTTAAGCAAATATAAATTGACCAAAGTTTATTATTCAGAAATATAAACAAACGAACAAGACAAGTCAGACTTGAGGTAAGGGATCCTACTCCTCTCTTTCTTTTTAAGTACACTCTTTTATGTCATTCCTTTTAAGCTCATGTTTCTTATGATTGGGATGTTCTTTTATATTACTACTAATGTACGTTTTATTTTCATATTACGAGAGACCCTATTTTCTCTCATCAATCCATTTTGGAATTTTTGAGTGGCGCCGTTAGGCTGCCGAATGTTTGTAAGAGATCCAACCTCTCTCTTTCTTTTTAAGTACTCTTCTTTATGTCAATTATTTTAAGCTCCTCTTTGTTATGTTTGGGTATGTTATTTTATATTCCTATTTCTGTAAATTTTATTTAAATATGATGAGATACCCTATTTGATGTCATCAATCCATTTTTGGAAGTTTTAAGTGGCGCCGTTAGGCTGCCGAGTTTCGTAAGGGATTTTTTCATCTCACTTTTATTCCCGTGAGATTTTTGCTACATTTTCCAACATTTCCTTTGATTTTTATATGTACTATCCATTATTATACTCTTTGTGTAATATTATTTCATTTATGTGTATTTACATATTCATTGTATGACCCTTCTTCAATGGGGTGTACATTTCGAAAGTTACCCAAGTCAGTAAGGGAACCTTTCACCCTCCTCTTTTTAAAAGTCTTCTTTTGTTATGTCTTTTAATTCACATACTATTATGTTGGGATTTGTTCTTATATATCCTTATTGATGTAAATTTTATTTCCAAGTGATGAGATACCCTTTTTATCTCTCATCGACTCATTTTATGAATTTTGAAGTGACACTGTTAGGCTGTCAAATTTTTGCAAGGGAACTTCTTAACCCAATTTTCATTCTTTGGGATAAACTTGTACTCCTTGAATATGTCATTCTATGAATATGTGTGAATAACCTCTGATTATTTTAAACTTAATCTCCACTTATATTTGGTGTATTCGTTTGTCACACATAATTATGTAATTGATTTATCCTTAATCCAAGGATACCGTCTTTGTATGGGACATCATCTCAATCTCCTTTCATTGAGGCATATTTTGTTTTATACACAACCTTCTTTAATGTGGTGTATAAACCCCTTTGAATTTTATGTTTATCCAAAAGGAATCTTTTTTATATGAAGCGTTTTACTAAACTACAAAAGGGAATGTTTTTGTCGTACGTATGCGACGACAACGAATTCTCCACCACCCTGACCATTATTTGAGTTCCGGCTTCCTCTACAAGCCGTAACTTTTTTTAAAATGAAAAATAAATACCATTTTTTACTTTTATTTTATTTTGGTATTGAAAATGGTTTTCATAATGTTTTTATATCAATGTGTTGTATTGATATCTTGTGATTGAAAAGTGGAAATGTTATGTTTCCTTTATGCTTGTTTTATGTGATACAATTATGTTATGGTTCTTGGGAATTATTATAAATATGGGTGGTTCCGTGATAAACTAAGGGCGGGTGAGCCCGATATAGCTCTCCAATGCATTAAGTAATGTGAAGGGGTTAAATGTTAAGGTTTATCTGACGAGATTTAGGGAATATACTTTGATTGGTATTCCAAACGTAACCAAAAGGGTTACTCCCTACGTAAGAATGTTATGAATGCCTCAAGTTACCTTTATGCCTTATTATTTCTATGATTTATTCATGATTTGATGAGGTATGTTAAAATGATTATGTTTTATGAGTAAAGTATGATTTCATACATGGACTAATGTTTTCTTTTCGTACTTTTATATCCCTTACTAAACTTTTTATGCTCGTCCCAAGTTTTTGAAATGTTTTTCACAGGTCAAGGGAAAGGTGCACGTTATAATGATAGTGTCAAGGAAGTGTCAAGAAAGAATCCATGTTTTATTTTAAATATGTTTCCATTGATGGGGAAAAACAAATACTATCTTTTATGTAACCACTTTGTTTAAATGTGGAATGTAATTCATGATTTATGATCTAATTCTCTAAAACTCTAAACCTGAAAAGATCCTCAATGTGAATTATTCATTTAATTCAATATTAAGTAAGGTTTAAGGCTGGGGCCTTATAGTTGGTATCAAAGGTCTGTTTAGACAACTTTAGGGACTAAGAGTTTTTGTTAGACACATGTTTAGTCCCTATATCTATTATTTCAATTAAATACTTGTTTTATAACTTTTTTCAGGTCAAGTTAAGCTGGTTACTAATGGCAGGAGAAGGATCTCTAACGACATTCCTATCTCTTCCTGATGACATGCTTGCAATAATTATTACAAAGTCATGTTCGGAAGATTGTGAAACTTTTTCTAACATACAACTCATTTGCAAGCAGTTGTTTGAGATATCAAACACCTCCACTATACCTTGTTATCATCGTGGATCATGGGTTGTATTTAGACAAATACTATTTTCACAATATTCTCATATTTTCAAGAAAGGTAAATATTATCAAGGAATTTTCAAATGTTTTTCCTTATCCCAAGAATTTGAAGCATATTATGATTTTAAAAATGGTGTTGAGGAAGGAGACCCTTGTGATACCTATTTATATTTTCTTTTAAAATATAGTCTCTCAGCACATACTTATGGTATTTTAAAAGGACCAATAATAGAAAGTTTCAACTCAAATTATGTATGACTATTTTATAGAAATCAGGTTTTATCAGATGTTTTGGAATTATATGTTATACATGATTATTTTCCAAAACTATTTTTCTGTGAACACCCATATGACCCATGTTGTACAAGGTGTATTTGGATGGAGGAAGAAAATGATTTTGAAGGATCTCTAAATCATTGTTGTAATGCATGGGACTTCTACCTACGTGAGAAAGATGACGATGAAACCGAGTGGACACCATGATCAAGGTATGATGTTATTCATTTTGGGAATCATTATATTTTATCTTATGGTGGTGAAATAAGACTTCCAGAATTAAGATGTTGAGATCATAATGAATTTGGATGAAAATGAGAGGTATAAGGAAACTATTGAGGTTAAAACATGTTAGGGTTATTTTTGGAGTTTTATAAAAAGGACAACACGCAGACCGTGTGACAACCCGTCGCGTCGGACAAAGCTGCGGGAATCGAACCCACAACCAAAGTGCGACTGGTATTTATCGCCTACCACTGGACTACGTGAAGTCACTGGTTAATATGACTTATTATTTTTAGTTAGGTGGTTTTATGAATTAAGAGTAAGTTGATTTTGGGTTATCTATTGAAATTATTAACCTATCATGGAGGATATGTGATTAGGTTAATTACTTTTCAATATGAGACTTTAAGAGCAACTGATGTTATTTGGAGATAAGTGTTAATTTGTACCTTGGAAGACTATGTGATTAAATCCTTCAAATATTTGGGTTTCAATCTTAGTTTGGTTTACTATGAAGAATTTTATGGACAAATTGTTTATTTAATGATCTTTGTTGAACTTTGGGTATTGTTTGAAATTTTTTGGAGATTAAGAATAGATTTTTTATATATAAAGGATTATCCTTTTTGGGTATTATCTGATCTCATACTAACCTTTTAGGTTTTAGTTTTGGTTAAGGTCTAAAGAAATGGGAAGTATATAGTTCTCTTTTGTGGATTAGGTGATTCTCTAGTAGTTGATTATAGATCTCATAATGTAAACAAGTCTTCCTAAATACTCATCATTTGGGGAAAGTACGAGTTTGTGTAAGAAATCTAGTAAAAGTTGAAAGTCAAAATGACAAGTAAGTATGTTTCCTGAAGATCAAAAATAAATTCCTCAATGAAAAGTAACTTAAAACAAAAATGTTGTCTATTAACTTTTCCTACGGGGTAATCGAATACCGTTTAACCCACCACAAGTATGTGATTTTATTGTGGTTAACTTTCTCCTAAACATGTTTTCTATCACTCTCCCTCAGAACACGGACCTTTGTTTTTCCCTCCATATCCATGTTTTCCTACCTGTAATCCTAGCATGGGTTAACTCGGGTGACCATTGTACTTCTCTTTATTTATTTTAAAGTGATTGTTTTACTGACTCTTGTTCTGATGTGGAATTTTCAATGAAGTTTCCAAGCCCAATTTTAAAATTGCGAGGACACAATTCCCAAAAGGGGGGAAGGATGTAACACCCCAGGTAAATAAAGAATATGAAAATTTCATATTTATTCCTATTTTGAATAAAATATTAATATTACTTTAAAGGGAATGCTATGCTCGAGGGCTTACCCAATACGCAATAATGAGTTTCTTTGAAATCTAACGTTGGACTCTAATAATAAAATAATATTATTTTAAAAGGTAGTTAAAGTCTAACCGTTGTAATGGCAGGAATGAACGGAACTAACTAAAAAATTATTATATATGTTTGTCAAATATTTTTACTTTTATCCAATAAATTTTGGAGGCTTAAAATGAAAATGAATCCAATTTTAAGCATAAATCTTCTAATATTATTTAAATGGTCGATTAACCGCCTTTTAATGGAGAACCTATTTTAAATACACTTTTTGACAATTTTATGTGTTATATTTGACAAAATAAAATTTTTCTTTAGAATCGGGGCATAAAAATTTACTTTGTGTAATTTTTTGGTATTTTTCCGATAAAGTTCATTTTTTAATGAATAGTGAAAAAATGTTGTATTTTAATTCAAAACCTCTTTTTAATCTAATTTATTTATATGATTAGATTATCTTTTGAATTGGTTTTAAAGTGAAATTAGAATATATTTTTACCATTTAATCCAATAGTGGTCGTTGGAATTAATTTCATCTTGAAATTGGACTTAAACTAGTGTCAATCTTTTGATACTTATTGTTTCATAAAAACATGCTATTTGTTTTGACAGCGGGAATTAATTATTAAATTAATTAATGAGACATATATGTTTTGAATTTTGTAAAATAGACATCATTTTTGAATTCGGAATATCAAATATAGCTTAGGGTGAATTTTTGGTATTTTTCTGAAAAACTTCAATTTTTGATGAATAGTGAAACCACTAAGTGGTAGTTTAAAAACTGATTTTTCATTTAAATGAAACTTTACCACTTCTCTGATTTGAATTTCAAAAATCCGACATACATGGTTGTCATTAGGATGTAAAATGTGGTTCAGTGGGATTAAAATAATTTTTTGGTGAATAGTAACTTTTAAGTTTTTAATCGCGATTAGAGGTAATTAGTGTAGTTTAAGGTAAAAATAATGTTTTAATAATATGAAATGACCTAGACACATGTCCTAACCTCATTGGATGTGTCATGTCCGACCAAGACAATCCATGGGTCAACTTGGGGACCCCATGGATCCACTTTGGTTGGAATATGACATAAATAACTTTTTATTTTAAGTTAAAATAAAAATGTCACAAGCATGAGTTGTTTTACTAAAACAATTTTTAAATGGGGTTATACAAGTAATATTTTTGACTAAAAATATTAATTATAAAGCTAAAAATATTTTCTACATCATTATATTTGTTTTATAATTTTTAGACATTAAATAAATTAAATTATTTATGACATCATGATGATGTAGTGATTACCTAATTAATAAAGGATTTAAATAAAATGAAAAGATAATGTTAAAACTATAACTTACACTTTTAAAAGACATATTTTATGAGTATATTTCGAAACCTTACCACATTATCCTCGAAATACATCAATGTGGGACCTTTAAAATCCGAAACTCATTTGAAAATAAAGTAACATTTTGTAACTTTCCAAGAGTGCCCCTCCTCTCCTCTTATAAAAGGCCCCCACCTCTACCACCTTACCCACACCTCTCAAGCCTTTGTCTCGGCCAACCCCTGCCCATTTCATCTCTCCACATCCCTCTATTCATCATTGAAGCCTAAATGTGGGTATAATCCTTTCCAAGGCAGTCTTTGAGCTTAAATCAAAGAGAGTTACCCGATTTAAAGGTAATGTCTTCCCTTGTGTTCTTTTGTTTTATTTTGCTTCTCCAAACCCCTAAACTCTTTTTATTACTTTTTTTTTGTAACAAAAACAGTATATTAAATATAATAGGATGTTGTTATAAGAAGGATTCGAGCTGCACTTTCACACATCTTTGTCTAATGGTTAAATAACATACTCTTTCTATGGTTGGCGATTTTCTGCCTCACGAAACGATGATTGTTCAATATTCTTTTAACACCTTTAAATGTGGCCATTATGATGTCACTATATTTTATATATGATATATATGGTATTTATGTTTACTATATGATTCTGTATTTTATATTTAAAACATACCATTATTCTTTTCATGTTGTGCAAATGCGATAATTTCATATGAGGAAGTGTGGACTACCGCCCCCTCAAGTGATGTGACTCGTTCATGCAATACATGGAATGTATAAATAATGAAATTAATGAACATATGTGACCTATATAACATATATATTATACTTTAATTATAATATATATATTTATATATCTCATTTATTTGTAATTCCATTAATATGACAAAAAAATGAAAGTAGCGTTCATGCGTACGTACGGCCTACCGTCTCCATGAACGGTGCTTTTCATTTTCTTATCTCCAAATGTTATGGAATAGTATAAAATGAATATTTACTAGATATATATGATATTTTAATCATTAATACTATTCTGTAAATTATTTACTTATAACTACATGGGCAATCATTTTCAAACAAGTTTATTTTTTTTACTCATGTACCAAACATCGACAAAAACCTCTAATATGAACTAACATTATTAAAAAATTATTTTAACATTATAATATGTGATATGAAATGAATAAAAATATTTAAAGGAGGTCATTATGAAATTATAAATTGACCAAAGTTTATTATTCAGGAATATAAACAAACGAACAAGACAAGTCGGACTTGAGGTAAGAGATCCTACTCCTCTCTTTTTAAGTACACTCTTTTATGTAATTCATTTTAAGCTCATATTTCTTATGATTGGGATGTTATTTTATATTAATACTACTGTACTTTTTATGTTCATATGATGATAGACCCTATTTTCTCTCATCAATCCATTTTGGAAGTTTTGAGTGGCACCGTTAGGCTGCCGAATTTTTGTAAGAGATCCAACCTCTCTCTTTCTTTTTAAGTACTCTCCTTTATGTCACTTCTTTTAAGCTCCTATTTTTTATTTTGGGGTATGTTATTTTATATTACTCTTGCTGTAAATTTTATTTAAATATTATGAGAGACCCTATTTGATCTCATCAATCCATTTTTGGAAGTTTTAAGTGGCGCCGTTAGGCTGCCGAGTTTCGTAAGGGATTTTTTCATCTCACTTTTATTCCCATGAGATTTATGCTAAATTTGCCAACATTTCCTTTGAGTTGTGTATGTACTTCCCATTATTATACTCTTTGTGTAATATAATTTCATTTATGGGTATTTACATATTCATTGTATGAACCTTCTTCAATGGGGTGTACGTTTCAAAAGTTACCCAAGTCGGTAAGGGAACTCTTCACCCTCCTCTTTTTAAAAGACTTCTTTTGTTATGTCTTTTAATTCACATACTATTATGTTGGGAATTGTTCTTCTATATCCTTATTGATGTAAATTTTATGTCCAAGTGATGATATATCCTTTTTATCTCTCATCGACTCATTTTATGAATTTTGAAGTGACGCCGTTAGGCTGTCGAATTTTTGCAAGGGAACTTTTTAACCCAATTTTCATTCTTTGGGATAAACTTGTACTCCTTGAATATGTCGTTCTATGAATATGTGTGAATAAACTCTGATTATTTTACACTTAATATACACTTATATTTAATTTATTCATTTGTCACACATAATTATGTAATTGATTTATCCTTAATCCAAGGATACCATCTTTGTATGGGACATCATCTCAATCTCCTTTCATTGAGGCATATTTTGTTTTATACACAAACTTCTTTTATATGGTGTATAAAACCCTTTTAATTTTATGTTTATCCAAAAGGAATCTTTTTTATATGATGCATTTTACTAAATGACAAAAGGGAATGTTTTTGTCGTACGTATGCGGCGACAATGACTTCTCCACCGCCGTGACCATTATTTGAGTTCCGGCTTCCTCTACAAGCCATACCTTTTTTTTAAAATGAAAAATAAATACCATTTTTTACTTTTCTTTTATTTTGGTATTGAAAATGGTTTTCATAATGTTTTTATATCAATGTGTTGTATTGATATCTTGTGATTGAAAAGTGGAAATGTTATGTTTCCTTTATGCATGTTTTATGTGATACGATTATGTTATGGTTCTTGGGAATTATTATGAAGACGGGTGGTTCCGTGATAAACTAAGGGCGGGTGAGCCCGATATAGCTCTCTAATGAATTGGGTAACACGAAGGGGTTAAACGTTAAGGTTTCTCCAATGAGATTTAGGGAATATACTGTGATGGGTTTTCCAAACGTAACCAAGAGGGTTACTCCCTACGTAAGAATGTTATGAATGCCTCAAGTTGCCTTTATGCCTTATGATTTATATGATTTATTCATGATTTGATGAGGTATGTTAAAATGATTATGTTTGATGAGTAAAGTATGATTTAATACATGGACTAATGTTTTCTTTTCGTACTTTTATATCCCTTATTGAGCTTTTTAGTCTCATCCCAAGTTTTTGAAATTTTTTTCACAGGTCAAGGTAAAGGTGCATGTTATGATGATAGTGTCAAGGAAGTGTCAAGAAAGAATCCATGTTTTATTTTAAATATGTTTCCGTTGATGGAGAAAAACGAATACTATCTTTTATGTAACCACTTTGTTTAAATGTGGAATGTAATTCATCATTTATGATCTAATTCTCTAAAACTCTAAACCTGAAAAGATCCTCAATGTGAATTATTCATTTAATTCAATATTAAGTAATATTTAAGGCTGGGGCCTTATAAATTCTCGGGTAGATCTCGAGGTAAATCCTTAGAAAATACATCAATGAATTCCTTTACGATAGGTACATCCTCGATTTAATTATTAACATCTCTATTCCAATATTTTGTCTTCCATTCTTCACCAAGATTCTCATTCTATATATCTACTAAGGGTGGATATAGACATGGATCTGATGATGACGTCTCTTCTCTAAAGATAAGGAATTATACCTCTTCATCCTGAATTAAAATTTTCATCTTATTTCAATAAATTTCTACATCATATTTTGAAATCCAGTCCATACCACATATTATATTTAACTTAACCATTGGAATGATAATAATGTCCACAAATAAATCATTTTTATGTGTAATAATGGGGACTTCCTATAACATCCTTTTTAGAGTTATAGTTACACTAGGAGTTTATATAGAAACCCCATTATTAATATTATATAAAATTTCTATTTTTTAAGGAAAACATGGATCGTATAATAGATAATGATAATCTAAAAATAAATAAATAAATAGATAAATATAAAACTATGATTAAAGTACCTTCCACCACATCATTTCATACTTCCCCATACATTGTAGTGATCACATAAGCATAACCTTCACAACTTTGTCTCTTTTATGGTAGATTCCATTGATTCTTGGGGAATTTGTTTTGGCAGATCCCCATATCCATATATTTTGAACTCTAAATAGTATCATTTTATTTTTAACCATTTTACTATTCAGCTCGATAACCCTTATCTCTACACATATGAAAAAATCCTAAGCCCTTCAAGCATTTCCCATGATGATTCTTTCTAATGTTTCCACACAATGGACGTTTATTTTTTCTATTATTATTATTCAATGCATCCCCATTTTATTGGCTCTCATTTTACCTCATATGTTTTTGATTATCCATAAAATGAAAGATTTAATTAATTTTTAAACCTTTTCTATAGAACATAAAACTATTTCATCATATAATGAAAACCTTTTAGAGAATAACACCCATAAAATACTTGGCATAAACCCTTCAATGAAATGGTCAATCTGTTATACTATGTTTCATATGTAATCTATAGAATGACTCAGCATCCTAATAAAGGTATACTCATACATATAAAAACATTATTATTGATTTTGATTTTAACTGAGGTACTCTTATTCATTTCAATTAGTTTCCCATACAGGAAATATTTTTCAAAGTATTTCCCTTTAAAATAGTTGCATTCTATGAATTCTATTTTATATTACTACCAACTATTCTAGATCAACAATCACCATGGAACACCATTGAATTTGAGGAAATACAATTTAACGACAACCTTTTCCTTTTCATTACATGCCATGGAATAAAATATCTTCTCAAGGATCTTAATCCATTACTAACCTAACATTTGATGAGTTGTCTCACAAAAATAATAGATTTTACCCTACATAAAGAAATCTAATATAGGATAATCATGATGTGGAATATTTTGGTCGATCTAGATATGTTATTTCTTATAAATTTGTTTTGATTCTCTAATATTCCTAGGATTTACTCAGTTTAAATATCAGTTGTATTGTATTTCTTAGAATAGAAAGCCATACATTGGCCGTGATTATAGATATGGTACATATTCCATACACTATGAAACATTTATAAAAAAATTAAGTACACGATAAAAGTTACTAAAATTATGAAACATAATGTATAATCCTAATACTAGTTAATTAGTTAACATAAATTCAAATATTTATGTTTGGATAATCACATATTCATTTACATGGTTAATATTGGAAAGTTTCCAAATCATAAAAATTGTTTCGAAACCCTAAAAAATATTTTCAAATGCTTCATAATGTTCTGTAAAGAAAATGTGAATTATTTTAGAAAATATCCCACAAGAGTTTAAATCCATGTACATATTAAGGAAAATTTTAATCTATCATTTAATGCGTGAATCAATACTGAAATCCCTTATTAAAAGTCATTACCCTTAGGTACATCTATACCATAACCACATCTACATGTAATATCAAGATTTGGATGTGTCTCTTTTAAAACCCCCATTATATCGACCATAAAAAAACATCAGGATGTTCTTCTATACTTATCCAATTTTTTTATCATTGGGTTATATTCCCTAATATATGTTTTCCTAAATCTATATACCATTTTTTCTACCAAACAACCAATTATAATAACTATAATGACCCTGAAATTGGTATCCTAGAGATAGTGGTTACTTTTTTACATTTTCATTTGATGTAAATAATTTTATCTCAAAGGATGATATATTTTAGTAGTCATGGTAAAATAGATACATAATTTAAATTAACATTAAAATTTAAAACATAAAATACACTAAGTGTTTTCATTGATAATTCAATTATTCCTTAGAGTTTATCATTTCATATCAATTAAATAACACATCTTGGTATACTAGGGAAAATAAAACATTAAAAAGGATTGAGAATAAATGCTCAATAAGGGTAAGAATAAATAAGAATCTATATTGAATAAATATTCATAATGAATATGGTAAGGTAAACAACTAAAACACATGTCATTGAATCAATATACTGAGCTTTATATGGTAGAAATAAATAATGATCAAATTAATCCATATAAATAATTAAAATATATTAAAAATCATACATGGATTTTATAACTAATTGAATTATCACATTGAAATTAATAACTGATCTCATAATGAGGGAGTATATAATGTTGAACATCTGAAACATACTGTCAAGACCTTTCCCAAGACACTTTAAATATTAGGGCAGAAACCCCTCTAATTTAGCCAGCTATTTTTTCTCATGAGACCCATAAATAAATCGGGTGGATATCTATTACAAGGCCCCAAAAATATATATATATATATATATATTTACAATAGATTAATCATATAACAATTGATGTGTTTAATTCTTGAATTTTATTCATTATCATCTTATATACATATTGATTAATGAACAAGGATTTACTAATATTTTCTCAATTAATCAATTAACCTTAAAAGTAAACATCATATGTTAATATGATATATATTTTAGGGAACAATCATATAAATCATAAGATAATATGTATATTTATGATAAATTCAATTTTCAATGAAAAATTGTCAAAATAAAGTTAATTCTTTAAGAAAAGTAAATAATAACTTATGAAAGTGAGATTGTACTATAATTTTTACCTATTTGGTAACTTTTAAATTCTTAACCCTTAAATAATAAAAATGAAAAAAACATTAATCATCATGAATAAATATTTATTAATTTTATATACATTAACAAGTTATTATATACACCGCACTATGGGGAATAAGTGCATATTAACAATGATACCTTAAGGAAATGGAAATTGAGATGAAATCTCTTACCTTATTATTTCCTTTAGTTGAACGTGAATTAAACTAAAATATAATGATTTTAATAACGTTATGAATTTAATCCCGAACCGTAATAATATTTATAATATCATATTTTAACCACTTAAAACATTTTACAACAATTTTTTAATGATATTTCATTATTATCATTGTTTTTGTTATTAATTGCAATGTTTTCTCATGAATTTTTTCATGAATGTTCTTTTTCATATACATAATATATAAATACATCATATACACAATTATATTAATTTTACAAATATAATATTTACAATTTAGATACATTATTACAACCATTATTAAATTTTAGGCTCGGAGAAGGAATCACATTACTTTTTAGAGACTGTAGTTTGTACGTACGCACTAGCAATAATATCATTCCATAAATGGGTGAAAGGTTAATGAATTTTATTTTATAATAAATTTATATAATTTATATTATTTCATATATACCACATATAGTCATTAAATTTATTATCATTACCATCCATGTAAGTCATAAGTGAAAAATGAATCTCATCACTTTGTGGGTCCACAATCTGTCATACATATGAGTAACATTATTTCATTTTACATAGAATTAAAAGAAATATGTTTTATGTTATATTATAATTCCATAAGAATAATTATATAATTAATAATATATATATATATATATATATATAATAAACCCATCATTATATCTAACCATTATAGGTGTTGATGGAAAACAAGTTACTTTGGTTCAAGAGATTGTAGTCCACCATATAGAAGTTTAATTTTTTTTTTCATTTTTAATTGAATATGATATAGATATAGGTTATGAAATTAACATAATGAAATATAAATATATGTGAGACACTATTTTTGTTATATTATCTTGATTGAATAAAAATTAAAGGGTTTTTAAGATGAAATAAACTAAAAATGGTCGTTTGATAATGTTACAAATTCTCTAGATGACCTCTTTAGGTTCACATAGAAATAAATTTTTGGATAGGTTTATGATAAAACTATTTTATAATGGATTTTATTATGGGATTAAGGAAGATATTTTTTTAGGTCATGTCCAAATGAAATTTATTTGGATTTGTGAAGAGGGGATGAGAGGGGGTATACATTTATAAGTTGTGGGAGACACACATGGATGTTTTTAATTGAATTAATCACATAAAAATTTATATTATTAAAATATCCTCAAAAAATTTCATTATAGACCTTTATAGTTCAAATTATTGAAATATATCTAGAAATTTTTTTGTGGAAAAATTCTTAGGCAATTTAACATATATCATTTTAGTTTATCCTCCATTGTAAACAGGTTTGCACCTTAATTGTGGAAATAAACTATCTCTTCATTTACAATTTAAAAAGACCAGAAATAAGTTTTAACTTTATATATAATACAAATTATATTTACTAAAAATATTTAATCCATTTTTCCAAATTCAATTCATATAATTTTCTGAATCAAAATCCAAATTATAAACGTAGTCGCAATAAAAGGTGGGTTTCCAAGATAAAAATTCGTAGAACTATATAATGTTTTATTAAAAAAGTTTAACATAAAATATATTATATTGAAATAAATTGTATTTATAGTATAATATAAATTAATAATTATTTCAATAATTAACGTAAAACTATAATTTAATTATGTATTTAATTTAAACAAAAAGGGAATTTTTAATAAAAATCACTGTATTTCACTATTCATCAAAAAATAAAGCTTTAAATAAAATATCAAAATTCACCCTAATATTATTTTGATATTATTATTTCAAAAATGAATTTATTTTTACCAAAAAAATTTATATGAGTGCCAATAATTAATTTTATCAAAACTCTGCAAGAAGTAAAGAAACCATTTTCTTCAAATAAATTACTATTTTTTTGTAAACATTTCTTTTTTCCTTAAATTGTTTTTTAGTTTTTTATAATTAATAGATCAAGAAAGAACATGTGTAAAAACTATATTTATCATGCTTTATTTATTCCTACTCATACTATCTTTTTTAATAGCTTTGTTATAATGGTAATGTTTAAATAATATTTTTGTAGATATCATGTTTCCTTTAAACCTAGTTTAGAAGGTACCATAATATATTCTAGGGATTGAATTAATTTAAAAGGAAATAAATAAAAAGTGTTGTGGTATTTAATATAATATTCAATGAAAATTACACACTAATTCACTCTATAAAATAATTAACCTATTCTTTAAAACATTGTTTTGAATGTTCATTTCCATACAAAATTATGAAAAATTTACCATGATGTTTTTTTCCAAATGAATAGTATAATATGAGACCAATGATTAAGTACTCAGATATTCATATGCAAAAATATTTAATTCATTCTTATTTTTAAATGATTTCTAAAATATCATTTGAATATGATGTGATGAAAGATTTTGTAACCCATTTCTTTCAATGGGTAATTCTTATGTTCATTCATTGCATTTTATTTACACTTTTAGGATAATTAAGAATGTTAATATTATGATGTAAATCCCCATATATCTCTCTAATTCATTGGATAATGATTATATCTCATGAGATGATATTTAAGTGATAAGTGAGTAAACCTAATCCACAATGGGACTCTACACACAATGTGATGTTGTCTTGGATCCCAACCATTTTTATACTTATGTAATGTTTTACATTTTTTCCAAATTAATATGTCTACATTATCATATTCTTCAATGTACTTTTTGTTAGACTCTCATATGATTTTTCGAAGAATTATCTTCTCAGATATCATTTTATTCCTTACTACTTATATGATATTATTTATTATCATATTTATTCCCCCAATATAAATTTTATCTCCCCACTTTTTTATGTATTAACCATGATATTGTATGCAGTATTAAGTGATCAATGAGATTATGAGGTCATTATTGATATTAAAATAAGGATTATTTATTTTAGATTCATTTTTATATTTTACGTACCTAGTCTTAAAAAAATAGGCCTTTCCAACAACGACATTTATTTACTAGATATTTATGTTAAAAATTATATACCAATATGTGAAAATGGTTGGGACACTATAGTTGATACCATATAAAGGTCTAGTATGTTTCAATAATTTTTACATGAATTATTTATTAATAAACCTACAAATAATTCTATTTAGTTTATATTATCCTAAAATATTGGGGAATTATAAATAAAGTGGTTTTCAAGATATTGCATAACTGTTTGGATATTTCAATTGAATGTGGATATGGAAGAGTTTTATCTAGTTGTAATAACCATAAA
The DNA here is from genome assembly GCA_963277665.1 of Viscum album. Lineage (NCBI taxonomy): Eukaryota > Viridiplantae > Streptophyta > Magnoliopsida > Santalales > Viscaceae > Viscum > Viscum album. Next base: position 877,036,502 of record OY728129.1, on the reverse strand, counting down.
TGGGTGGATATGACATTAAATAAATCATCACCTGGAGTATGAAAAATATTTATTTGTTACACACCTTCATAGCACTCATAAGGGATATGTTTCTGATCATTTACAAACAATTTATGATCCCATTATTAAGACTTTAATAAATTGTTAGGATATAAAAAATAATAAGGACATTATCATGGATAACATATATTTAAACCTATTGGCTCATAAATAAGGATTTGTGGGTCATATATAATTTTTTCCTTATATATTCATAGTTTTAATTATTAATAATATTTTTATTTTAGTATTATAATCCCTATGATTATTAGATATCATAAACCTGTATTACAAAATCAAATACTAAAAGGTGATTTAAATATCCATTCTCGAGCCTATATGATTATGTTTCTAAACATTATTCTATATCATGAATTTTTATAATAAGTATTATAAAAACACCTCTAAAAATGGATGGTAAGTTATCTGTGAGAACACAAAATGTAGATATTATTTAATATAAAGCATACACATATTCAAAATTCACTTATTATTGACTAATCATCACACTAATCTTGTCATTATTTTTTTATAAATTGATTCTATATTGTGAATGGATTTGGTTTCCTTATATAAATATAATATCAATTGTCTGAAGAGGGTGATCACAATTCACATCCAAAGTAATCCTCTAATTTTGTACAATAATAAGAAGGTTGATGAAACCACTTTAGACTCATCATCTCAAGTGTGGATATTATTTCATTATAAGTATGAGTATCTAGAATAATATATTTATACCATGTTTAGAGTCATTTTAAGACATTCCCATTATGGGGGATTTTATTGATGTTTTCACTAAAGAGTTTTTTTTGTTCTTCCTCTTGATTGAGTGGTTGAGTTCTCAATTAAAAGTATAATATAATCTCTACCTATATAAATTACTCCTTAGATAATGGCTACCATCAATTTGGATGATCTGGATAAAAATTTAGAAAAAAACAAGGGAAGGGGTTTCATATTCCTAAGTGCCTCACCATGGGGTGCACTGGTCCCCAACGTCAATAAGATGGATGAGTTAATGCTCATATTAATTGATTTACATGATGTAAAAAATATCATGGTATAGAAAAGTATACCATGACACATATGGTTGAATTATTATACCTACTATTTTTATCTTAGTATTTCTAAAAAATGGACCTTCCGTTGAGACATCAGTAGTTAATGCTGAAGAATGAGGATATTCACAAGACCACCTTTTTGCAAATTTATGGACACTATTAGTTAACAGTAACACCCTTCAAACTCACCATTTCTCAAATAATCATTATAAAATTTATGAATTGAGTGTTTATATATTATCTTGACATATTTTTTGAATATATTATAGATTATAATATCATCTACTTCAAATACAAGTAGGAACACAGAGAGAATTTGAATACTATTCTAAAGACTATAAAAGAAATAGAAGTAATTTATAAGGAGGATCAAATATTACATATCGATGGAAGAAGTTTAAATATTGGTGAATTTTATAAACAAAATGGGGTATCTATATACCCATAAAATAAAAAACCATTTTAGGAGTATCCTATAGTATTATATATAGCAGAGATCCATATTTTCCTTTGATCATAATGGTATTAGTAATGCTTTTTGAGAAAATTATCTTGATTGAGAAACATGGTAATGGAGATGAATTAAAAAGGATTGATGTTTTTATAGAATAGAGATTTCTAAGAGAGAATCATTTATTGTAAAAAAACATTTACCATTGGATCAGTCCCCACACTGCCCTCATGAGGGGACTTTTTTTCGTATATAATGACTCATCAATGAAGGGATTTAGTTTTTTACTACTGTAGAATTATATTGTGATATCATAAACCTCTATATAGTTGAATTTTCAATATATGAACACCACAATTCATGATCATGAGTTGTTTGTAATGATATTTACATTTATGATTCATTAGAAATATCTTTATGGGGAGATGTGAAAAATATAGAAGGATTATAAGAACATAAAATATATATCCACATAGATGGATCCTAAAATGAACCAATGATAATTGTTATAACATATCAAGGAAGAAGACTTCTAAATTTGATAATATTTTTGTATTGAAAATAAATTGTAATATTCTCTATTTAGAAAGGATCTTGAAATATTTTCAATGGTGTTTTTTATCAGGACCCAATCTTCTTAAACTTTCTCTAGATATATATGAAGATCAATATAGAAGTAACTTCATCATTAATTTCTATACTGATTGCTCAACCTTCCATTTTGGGTAAGATAAAGGGTCCATAATGAGATATTATGAATATATAGATAAATGTGGAAGTTATAAAAATGGGGACATCCTTAATGTTCATAATTGATAACGAATGATTTTTAATATTTTCATATTCACTATATATACCATTAAACCATTAGGTAAAGAAGTTTATTTTTAATAATGTACATAAACAATCCTTCTCTATCTATATAGAGACTATGAAGATACATTGAGATACCTAATATAACTATTGGTTGGAGAATACGAATAAATACATTATTAAAATAGAAAAAAAAAATTAATTTTCCATTTGTTGATGAAGGATAAAAGGATAATTTTCATGTAAATGATGAAACTATTACCCTTACCTACATAAAATTGAGAATAAATCATCATAGAACATAGAAATAATCTTCCATAGACATAAAGTGGAAATAATGATATATAGATTATGGTGAATCATCATACAATTACTACTATTTTCTTTTAAATTAGAGAATAATTATCACATGATTAACATGAAATGATACACATAATAGAAGTGGTGAGGTTTTACAAAACACTGATAACAATTATATATCATAGGGAGATGTAATTTACCATTATTTATTAAAAACACTTCAATATTCATATAAAAATGAATTTAACATTAGTATGAGTTGTCACCCCAAAATTAATTTCCTAATTTAGTGGGCTATAATTATACTGGATGACATGTTGGGTTCATTATTTATGGATATAAATGGAGGATGAGATAATAATATTTTCCTAGTTTAGTTCTAATATAAAAAATTTTTCCACGAAAGAAAATATATAGATCTATTTTTATCCATTTATGGGAAGATATGTAGAACAATTTTTTATTGTGATATTTTTTTTGATGTAAGTCATCTAGGAACTAAAATAGTGGAAGTGTAGTGGAAAAGATCAATGAAATATAACAATTAATGAATAATACCCAGTGTCGAGAAAAGATATATATTGAAAATCCTCAATGAGACCTGGAGTTTGATGATGATGATTTTCTATTCATATAAATATCTCTATGGAAGAGAGTTATGAGATTTTTGAAGAAGGGAAAGATATATCCTAGGTACATCAACTCCTTTGAGATTCCTTATCACAACATAGTTTTGTCCTATCAACTTGTACTACCACCAACCCATTCTCAGGTATATCACATATTACATTTATCACCCTTGGTGATTTATATGTATGATCACTAAAATTTATAAATTCAATGATGTTACAAGAGGAAAATTATAACTTTTATGATGAGAAGCTAGCAATGATCTTTGATTATAGAGATAAGGTCATAAGGAATAATACCAAACACCTAATAAAAGTACTATAGAGAAACAAAAGGTAATATAAGGTTACATGGAACTAGAGGAATCCACCAAGAATATATCCCATCAACCATTTTCACTATTGTTTACAAAATAGAATTTTTAAGGAAATCATTCTTGGGGGGTATATAATGACAAAAAATTATATCAATAGTATTTCCCTTCTAGATATATAATTGAGCCATATTTTGAAATATAATACTATATAATGAGAAAATATAAATTGAGAAAACCAAATAAATTTTATTATATTAATTAAATATTTACTTATATAGAATAAATGCGGGCATAAAAAACAAATGTATTATAATGGAGAAAATGTTAAAAAATACGATAATAATTATAGTAAACTTTTGATCATCTTATCCACCAAAATAATTGTACACATGAAAAGAAATTTAGAAATTTGAATAATATTAGTAACAAAATTTCCATTTTGAAAATGAAAATATTTATATCATTGAGAGAAAATATATTTTAATAACGAATGTATGGAATATGAGTTTTTTATTGAAAGAAAGAAACCATGTGACTTAAAAATATAACCACTAGAATACTAATATGTTCGTTTGAATAATAACTTAACCATTGAGACCGCAATATGAAAATTCAGATTAGTAATCATACAATTAGAATATTATCATCACCTATGGAAGTGTAAAATAATATTTATATATTTTTTAAGATTGAAAATATAACATATTTATATAATGATAAAAAATATAAAATCATTTATAAATAAAAAATACAATTAAATCTTTTTGTAGAACATATTTGTTTTATTTTCATTCTTATAAAAAATATAATGATTTAAAATAATTATTATAATCGTAACCTTTTTTATAAATTATTTTATTATGGTTTTATAAGGATAATTTTATTTTATTACACCTTAATTAATTTTTTTAATGGTTAGAAAATTGGTCATAATATTAAAATTGGCATTTTTATAATAAATAAGGATTTTAATTAAAATTTAAGTTTATCATATATAAAAAAATATTCATATAATGGAATTAAAAATTTGGAGTCTAAATATAAAAAAAATATGATATATTTTTTATTTTTCTAAAATAGTGTAATTTTTGATGAATTTGGAAATACGTAAAAATATTTTATTTATCATTATAAGCTAAATGCATGAGTATTTGAGGCCTGGATGATGTTTAAACAAATTAATTCAAATATTTTTGAACTGTTTACTATATATAGCCACAAGATTCATCACTATTGGTATTTTAGAGATAACATAATAAATTACTAATTATAATATTTGAAAAACCCTATATTATCCCCTTAAAAATACCACCCATTCTTCTCCCAACATCTAAGATATTGATCAATTTTTTACCTATTCCATTCCCAAAAATCTTCCAAAAAAATTATTTATTATAATATCATCCAATGACCATTGGAAGGAGCCTTATTTTTTAACCTAAAAGGAGGCTACAAAAGGGAGAGGTAAACTCTTAAAAAATTTCCTTAAAATTATTATTATTCTTGCACCAACATATAATAACCATCAAACTAGAAATAGTAACATAATTTTTTTTAAATATATTGATATATTATTTTAATTATTTATTATAAAATTCAAAACCACCCATCTATTTTTCTAAGATTAAAATTTTGTCCACAATATAGTCGGTTCATAGCCTCTAGGATCAATATACATTATTTTTCTCCAATACCTTCATGTGTTATTATCGAAACAATATAATGTATAAATATGTTTTTAATATAAATATTATAACTTATTTCATATTCTTTAATGTTATAATATTTAATTAATAAATTAAAATTAATTTAGTAATTTTCAATCCATAAAAAGACGAAAAGAACTAACCCCATAAAATTAACATTTTTACAAAGTGAACCATCCATATGTGATAATATAAAAGGATATTTGAGAACATTTCAATTTCTAGATGGCATTTAATACTATTTATATTCACTTCAAGGGTTATAGTTCTATTTTACATGTATAATATTTATTATCCAATAGCAATCTAACCTTGAAACCATGAAACAAATAACCTTAGAATAATGAATTGAAACATTATATTTCATTGAAAGGATTACAAATTTACATTATAGAATTATAATAAGTAAAATATAGATGTATATAGTTTTAATTTAATTGATACTTTAATTTTATTTGATTATCTATGATGTTATGTGAAATTTATGAATTACTCTAGAACCTAGGGTAAGGGATCTCTTTGAAGTACCCTATTATCATTAGGTTATGACCATTATTAATATATATATATCATTATATAAATAATTGATTCTTTATAATAGTTATAAATAATTCAAATATGTCTCTCTAACATATAACTATATTATTCTCTCATCCATTTATTGGATAATACATGACTTAATTTTATTTGTCAAATATTTTATTTAATATCAAAGATGAATAAGGAAAACATTTCTATCCTTTAATCATTCTATGCAACACTCATATGTCAATATTTGGATTCATAACTTCATTAAGTAAACTAATATTTATTATAAACATTATGAATTATCTCTTGTTTTCATTGGTAAATCCACAATTATTATTTCTCTAGAAGTGTTTAAATGATTCCATAAAACAATATTTTAAATGTTGAATTCTATAACAAATTATCTACACATTCTTATAAGACTATTCAAAATGATCATTGTATATTGAGATCTATTATTATGTTAAAAAATTTTAATCTCCAAAAAAATATATTTACTTATTCTCTTAGAATCATATTTATATCATTTGATTAAGGTATGAGGAATGAATATTTTTCCCATTTCATTATAGGGGTAATTACTATGTTTTTACCATATGTTTGATTTCAATTTTTAGTACACATAAGAATTTACATCTTATGTTGAGTTCACTAAGATAAATATCCAATGAATTAGGTAATTTTTATCTCTCATGAGGTGATATGTATTAGATTCGGGAGTAAACCTAGTCCATGGTGGTACTCTGTCCACTATGTGACATCATGATGGAAGCTAATCATAACCTATTCTTATGTATTATTTTATGTTGTTTCCATATTCATATGTATATGTGATCATATCATTTGATGGTAATTATTTTATTCTACCATATGTTTGTTCATGATAAATGTGTTTCTTGGTATCATTTTATGCCCTTTTAATCATATGGAACACTTCATTATCATGTTTATTTACTAAATAGGATTTATAGGTCACCCCTTTTATTTATTTATTCCCTAGGTTATAATATGCACTTTTAGAGGCTCAAATGGATTTAAGATATCATTATCAAGATTTTGATAATGACATGTTATTATGTTTCATATTATTGTTTTATATCCCTAGTCATCCAAAGACTCTAGGCCCCTCAATCCTTAGTTTGTATTTATTGGATAGTTATATAAAAAATAATGAAAATTATTTTTAAAAGTCTTAGATATTTATAGTACCCATCCTAGAAGAGTAATGATGAATACATGATAATAAACCTTGATTCTCATATCTATTATGACCCTCATATGGGTCTAGCACCATGGATATATATTAACATTCAAATGGGAGGCATTACCATACTAAATCCCTAGATGGGTGATACAAAAAACAAACCAAATCAAAATATTAAGAGAAATGTATAGAATTTTCAATTCTAAAATGATACAACACGAAAAATTGAAACACAAGAATAATAATTCTAATTCATAAACATATTATCCACTCAAGATACCAAAATAATGGCTCCCTATAATGGTTATTTATCCTAAAACCCATTAAATATGTTGTTGGTTAAGAACTTTGGAATACTTAGTAGGCTCATCCATCTAAATTGATAATATTTTTTGAAATTGATATGAATGATTTTGAATGAGTGAAATAATCTCTGTAGTCAAAACAAAAAACATGTATATAATCAACAAAACATGTTAACAATGTATATTTATAAGAAAAAAATCATAGAAGTGATATTAAATACCATTTTAATTAACACATAGTCAATAAACCATCCAATATCATCATAAATTCTAGAAATCTCATCATAACAATGACCATAATATGCACACCTCATTATTCCTTTAAATTATCTACATTAATAGATTATTATTTTAATGGTATTTCAAAAAAATCCATCACATCATGTAATAAGTTCACAATATGATTTTATTGATAATTAGAATAGTTTTCAGACCAAATTTCAAAACATAATCATAATTATGTGATTAATAAATTTATAAGGGTTATAGGGGTTTTTAATTTTAGAGAAAACATAATGCCATTATAATATGGACCAGTTAGGTTATTCAAAACATAATAAATCTATATTCATGGTTCCATATTTTTATTTTCATCCCAACAAAAAATTCTCTATCAATTTATTAATCTTGTATCAAATGATATAAATTTATCTTCCCATAAACAATGTTTACCCAAGAAATAGTCCCATAAAAAATAAAGGGATAGAAAATGAAGCCACATAACAACATGTATAAATAAATGATTTTAAAATTGCTAATCCATAATTCATATTTCATCCATCCACTTCAGATGTGAGAAGGCTTGTATGTGAGAACAAAAACAAGGTAGTCATAATATAACCATGTTAGTAAATAAAAACCAATCAATGGAAATTTTAACAAAATCAAAAACCACAAGAAACAAAACAACCCATTTCTTACGTGCTTCTTTTAATCAGATACCATCTTTTTATAATTTTAATTATCTATCTTTGATCGGTATTTATATATTATTAGATTTACAAGGATCCAAAACCCCATTAATTTATAAAATCATAATACGTTTTAAACAGAATAAAAAAATTATTAATATTAGTTATAAAATATAGAAGACAATTCTTGAGATCTCACACCTCAACAAGTCTCTCAAATAGATCCACCACTTAGAGACAATGAATCGAGATATAAAAAATTACTATACTTAAAATGAATACCATCGAAATATAAGATTAATTAAAATCAATCTATATAATCTAATAGGTTAGAATATAAATAAAATGTTATTATGGAGTTCCACCGGTTTCTAGGTCTTTCCATATTTTAAGAGAAAAGAAAAAATTCAAACTAGGGAAAGGCCAGGAAATAATTTCCCTAGACTCAATCATGATACGATGACTTCAAAAACTCATGTTTATCTAGAAAATGTAAGGTTCAAATTACCATCACCAGAATCCCATTATATTGGTTATTTCAAAAAAATGTATTTATTATTAATATCTATAGCATTGACTATGATATGGTCAAGGGAATTTTGGATCCTCTAACTCCTTCAATGAGATAACACTATTTAATAACACAAAAAACATTGTTATTTTCACCACTAAAAACCTAGGACCATGTTTTGGTATTCTCGAGTTCCATGTGTTACACATGTGATCTCTCATAGTTCTGTGTATGGATCCATTAACATCATGAAAATTTTCACAATTCATGTTTTACACGGGTAGTAATTCAAGAAAAAATGCCTTTTGAATTTAATTTAGAAGTCATTTTTCCTATCATAGTATAAAATGTGGCACATAACCAATATATGAAATTGAAAAAATAGTCCATAGGAGCTTCCACACTCAGCACCACAGTGTGTTAACCCACAAAATGTACCAAAGCTAAACCCTATCCTCTAAACATGTCCAAGGTCCCCTAAAATGACTCCATTCACCTAGTATGAAAGTGGGATGGGTTATAAATTATTGTTCAATAATAAAAAATTTTCTTAATGAAAATCATTAAAACCAATATAATTTATAGAAAATCTATGAAGGCATATTATGGAATTATTAGACCCTACAAAAAATAATTCCTAGAAAACAATTCATTCACATGTAAAATCATCTATTCCGTCTTATTGAAAAAAACATACATTTAAACTCACCAAAACAATCTAAAAAACATGTAGGTACCAAGATATAAAATAATTTCATAATTGAATCAACTAAAAAGATAATTCCAACATTTTATTAGTAGTGGCATGTATCAATTAACTTCATCACTTTATATGAGTTAATTATTACTAGAAAAAATAATAAATTTCCTTGGATTATCTTATAAAAATATATATCTATCCACAATATATTATTAACATTCATGTTAACTCCACCAACATCATATGATTTACTTACTATCTAACTCTTTTCACATTATTTACTATATTTGAGGGATTTTATAGATACACCTATTACATAATGAATAATTTCTATTAAGGATTTGGATTAACTCACCAATCCATAAATCAAAAAATAATTTCCATATATCATGTCTTCAAATATAAATGTTAATCATCATTCACTTTTCAAACTAAAATGAATGAAACTCTCATTTTAACTCATATGAAATGGGCTGTTATCTTTTAATTTAAAAAATAAAGGTAAATGAACATTTCTTTTGAAAAATTATATAAATGAATATATCCTAGAGGAATGGGAATATTATACTCTTCAAAAAATAGGGTATTATATTGGAAATATGATAATTAATAATATATATGACAAAAATAAAATTTAGTCACGTAGTAAATATTAAAAAAATTAACATTTCATATTTGTAATAAATGTAAAATATAACTGTATGGAAGACATTAAAATATTTTTTTTTAATTTTTTTAACTAAATTAATAATACCGGTTTAAAATTGACTTATGGATTTTTTTTATTTGTAAATATGATTATTTTTAGACATTTATAAGAACTTTGAAGTTGAATAGATAGAGTTTAAAACTCTTATAAGTAAATTTCAAAGAAAAATCCATTACCCATGTCCCAACTCACCCTGTATATCTTACACATTTTTAAATAAAAAATTTATATTAATTATAAAATTGATTTAAAATCATTTTTATTAGTGATGTTACTATTATTTCATTCATTTCATTTTGAACACTAGTTTATTTAGTTACTAAAATGGTTATGGTTATGTTGGACATTTGGAGGTTATTTTTCTCAAAAATAACATCAATTTGTTGGCCATCCTCCAAGGGTACAAAGTAACATCATATCTAAATTTATATTCTTTTATAATTATAATTATTTTAAATATAATAAAATTTTGAATCCAGTCATGTAAAAAATAATTTAAAATTGAGATATGTCATTCACGGAAGTTGTAGTTCTAACGTATGCATGGGTAATGTTTTACTTATTTAAATAGATCAAAAACTTGTAAAATTTAACTATTTCCCACTCTAGATTCATTATAATATAGTAAATATAATATATATTCCTTAAATAAATTTATATAAAAATATTTCTAATGTGTTAATGAAAACCAAAATTGCATTACTTTGTGGATCCCATATTCCACATGTAGGTATGAGTGATGTTTTAATTTCCCAACAGATGGAAAGTCATGTATTTATATACTTTTATATTGTAAAATAAAAATAATTACTTAATAAAAAATATATATATTATGTAAATCCATGTTTATACACATTTGTGTGAGATGGGGATGAGAAACGAAGAACCTGTCTTTGTGGATGTGTTATTCCGTATGAACATACAACTTGTGTTTCCATTTCCAATATGATAAAAATATTTTATAAAAAAATTATTATATCAAAAATAATAAATTATTTATATTAAATATATTTATTTCACTATATTATAATGGTTATAATATTTTATAAGGTGGATGAATAATTATTAATCCTAAATAAATTCATTAATGAAAAATAACTCCTGGATACCATATATTATAATATGCTTTATACATTCTATGATTATTATTTTGGGGAGACCATAATATATTGTATGTGTGGTTGAGAGATAGAAATCTAATAAGTTATATATTATTCATGAAATATTTCTAAATATGTTGGGACTTGTGGGGTGACGGGGTACAATTTTATAACTCAGAAGAGGTAAACCCTTGAAAATATTAAGATCATAAAATTTTAATAAATGTATTTATCATTGAATATTTTTATAATTTTTTCCATTTAATAAAAGAGTATAATTTATTTTCAAACATCAATAATAATATAATTTAATAAATTTATTTTGATACTTAATGTTATACCACTTATCTTAACCACCCTCTTTAACTATTTTATCCATCATAGCGCCAACACACTTTTACAATGGTAACTATTCATTATGAATTAATATGATATTTAACTCATTTACACATTATTAAATTATAATAAAAATGTGGAATGCATATTATAATATTTAATTTATATATTTGGTAAATATTAATTCAAATATATGTTCACAAAACAAAATAAAAACTATTTATCATATATGCATTTTTGTAGAAAAAACTTGATTATACACCAAAATTAAAATTAAAATTGATTCTCATGAATTTAATTGGATGATTTTAAACAGAATTAAAATTATATTACATTTAAAAAAACCAAAATTGAATATACCCTTGTGAATTTTTTTAATTGAAATGAACCGAAAAAATTATTTAGTTAAAAATAGTACATATATTTCCAAAATGACAAACATAGATTTTAATGATCAAAATTATATTTTTAAATGATTTATATTAATTAATAAATATTAATTTAGTCTACACAGATGTTTTTCTAAACATTAATGTCACTCTTTGTCATTATAATTTCATAAAAATTAATGTATTATGAAAATTGGTATTTTTTACTATTCACCAAAATGAACTATTATTTTATAGATAAAAGTTGATAATTTACACGAAATAAATATGTATATGAATATTTATAAAATTAAACTCATTTTATAAAAATAAAAAATAAATAAATTATTATATTTTTCTAATAATGGAAAGTATGAAAAAAATAAAAACAATTTCTATAGAAAAAGGATCATTTTAAACATTTTCTATTCCTAACCATATTTCACATCAATCACCAATGATTGTATTTTTTTTATTTTCATATTATTTATTAATAATATATTATTCTTTAACATGTGATTTAATAAATTATTATTCACATATTTTTGTGTTTCATATAAAATATGTTATTGAACATAATATCATTTTGAATTTTCTTATTAAGGTCGGTGTGTTACACATACACACTGGAATTAACCCCTTAAGGTATGATAAACATTATATATAACAACATTCAATACCAATAGTGATATATAATACTAACAAATAATATTATCACACATCACCAATGGGGTATACATTCTATTGTAAAACCACATCTGATATCAAGTATCCATCACCAATCCTATATAAACACAACATGATAGACATGATACCACATCAACTATACCACTGATCCTCAAAACTAATACTTTTCCACCTATTTCATTGTAATGACCTTGGGTTTTTTTGTTCTGAGTATATAATTGTGTTATATGTAATATTATATTATATAAGATACACACTCCACAAGATATAAAAAAAATTACATTATATTATATTAATTAAATCATTGATTTTATAGAATAAAAATTTATTTTAGAATAAAATATACTACAATGGAAAAATATATATAAAATAACTAAAAATAATTGAATATTTTGGATCTGTCTGATCCCCTAGAATAATCAAACTAATGAAAAAAATAAAAATTAAACATAATGTTATTAATTTAATATTAATTTTGAAAATGATAAAATATATATCATGGATGGAAAATAAAAATAAAAAAATAAAAAAATATAAAAAATTTATCAGAATTAGCAATTCTATATGACCATTACTAATCCGACTATTTGAATATTTATCTAATGGTTGGAATAGTAACCTAACCATTCATAATAGTTAGCTGTCAATTAGAATAATATCCTCACCTATGTAAGTGAAAAATAATATTTAGTTATCAAATATAAAGAAAATAATTCATGTGTATATCCTAATACATGTAGATTAATGTTTTAAAAATGATAAAGTGTTCAAAATTTTATAAATAATTTATACATAAAAATATTTACTTAAAATAAAGTAAATTTTTATAAAATGTGTTTATAAATTAATTTTATATATTTTTTATAATGAAAATATAATTTTGTGAGACCTTATGTAAATTTTCAAGGGGACAAAAACTTGACCATATAATTAAAATTAATATTTACCATATAAATGATTATTTTATTTAAAAATATAAATTTATCTTTTTATTTTTTTTAATTAATTGATTTCAATTATTTAATATACACATCATAAAATAGGTAGGGTCAATTATTGGAAATTTACATAAATAGTTGTTTTTCTATCAAATATTGAAATATAATAAATTTTTTACTTAACATTATAATCCATATACATGAATTTTTTAGTCACTAATGATATATGAAAACATTACATTTAACTTAAAGCATCATTTACATTATATATCCAAAAGTATCAATTATATTTTTAATCATTGGAAAAAAATGATTATAATATTTGAAAACACCTCCATCCTCCCATTATAAAAAGAACTCCTCACCTACCTTTCTCATCCTTACATTGTATCCCTTGGTCATGATAAATTTATTCCAAATTACATTCCCAATCTGCAACCCCAAAACATAGTTCTATTAGTCTCACTAAAATAAAACTCTAAATTTTCTTCCGTGGAAGCCCAAGAGGAGACTTCCAAATGACAATGTAATTACCTTGACTAGTTTTATTAATTTTTCTTCCACCTCATACTCCTAAAAAACTCCATCCAATATGTAATAATAACTCTATAATCATATATATACATTAATGTTAATATATTAATGTAATATCTACCTTCCTTTCCCTCCTATTTCCTTTAATAGATTCTAAAATGAAAATGTTGTCTAAAATATCATTGTTCCTCCACCTCTACGAAAAAATAATTCAATTTTCTCCACCTCCTTCAAGGTTTTTTTTATAAAAATATTATGATGGTTAAATATGATTATTATAAGTATTTTAATAGCTGATTCATCCCTATCTAACAAAAAATTTGGTAATTTGGGTCCATTACCATTTAACAAAGTACATGAATACTATTTAATTTCACATATAGAGTCATACTCTCAATTTAAAATAAAAGAAAAATTCATACACATGTGATATAACCATGGATCCATGAAATGAACACCCCAATAAAAGTAGTTATAAACATTATATCTCTCTAAAATGGATTTTAGTGAACAATAAAAAATTCTAGTAAATGAAATAAATTTGGAAAATATTCTTAGATAAATAATTAAATATTCAAAATTGATTATTCCTCACATTTAGGTAAAGTTAAAATAATTCTATAATATATTGTAAGGGAGATCTCCAAACCATTATTTTTCTTCGGGTAATGAAATTTCACTCCCTAACCCTCTTTCTATTTCTTTATCTATCATTGATGTTATTTAATTCCACTAAATTATCTATATATATGAACCTTAAATATATACCTAGATTTTTATCAATTATTTTAATGTGAAAATTTATTCATTAATATCATTTTCAAAGTGACTTCTTCCAAAACAAACCTGGCAACATTGGAATTTTCTATACCTAATCTTGTTATTTTTTTTAAATAAACATCATATTTTGAGAGATATATTTATGTAATCAGATATTAACATCCGATTTTTTTGTATCTTCTATTTGTAATATTTTTGAAATATTCTTTGATTATTAAATGGTTAATATTATGCGACCCATTTAATTCCATGGGTAATTATTACATTTTTTTCATTATGATTTATTTCCATTTATGGAATAGATAATAATCTTCATGTTATTATTGGTGCACCCATATTTTAATCCAATGCATTGGGTAATGTTTTTTCTCTCATGAGAGGTTATGTATTGGAAGAGAGATAAAATTTCTTCAGTGATGGGACTATTTCTACCAAGTGATGGTGTCTGGGTAGTTAGGCTTGACTTATGTTTATGTAATGTTTTATGTTACTGAAACATTTTTAGGCATCCATTACCTTGTGCTTCCATTTTATTTATGCTATGATCGCATGTGATTATTAATGATCCTTCCCTTTTACTATACCGGTTTAGTCTCCTTGACTCACATGTTATGCATCGTTATCATGTTTATTCCCTTAAATGGGAATTATTGATCAACGTTTTCTTTTAATTATTCCCCTTGTAATCATGTGGAGTATTAAGATCATGAATGGATTTTTGAGTTCATGAAGGAGAATGAAATAATTATTTTGTGTAATTATTTTCCTTTTGATTTATTGTTAACCTAGTATTCCAATGACAACAATCATCACAATATCAAGGTTTAATTTATTTGATATTTATGTTAGAAAAAATTTAAAAACTTGTGTAAAAGAATTCTATTGATACAATTTTATTCAATGAAAGGTCCAATTGATTTTGGGATTTAGGGCTATAAAACAATAGTGATAACCCTTGGGATAAGTCAATGTATTAGAGAATATCATAATGTTTTGGAAATGTATATAGCATGTCATTTCAAAAAAAAAATACAATAAATTCTAGATATTATAGGTGGTTGTGGATCTTGAATAATTATAAATATGTTAAGTAACCATAAAAAATTTAATAAAGGAAATTATATCAGTCATCACCTCGTGCACAAAAATCTTCTCATGCTACACACTTGGGATGATATTATCAGGTATAATCATTGGACTGCTCACAAACTCTTTATGAATAATGGAAAAGGAATTGAATTTAATATTTAGTTAGAAAACTCAATAGGGTAATTTAAATGGTAACATAGATTGAAATATAGTGAATCATAAGTAATAATATTCTTTTTTATTTATAATTTATTCATTTTCTGTTAATATTATCCTTAATTATATTCTTATTAGTTTAATGTTTTTTTTCATATTATGTTTTTTATATGTATTAAATGATTATAACCAAAATAAAATAATATAAGGGGAATTCATTATATATTCAAGAGAATCAAATTTACTATATGATTATAGTTCTACACATTCATTCATATCTTGATACTCTAGTATAACTATTTAAATCTAACCTCCTAACATGGGTGTTGAGGAATATTTTGTAATAGAAAAAATATCAATTAATGGATCCAAAGTATATAAATCCTCTTTAATAAATATATATGGAAAGAAAAATCTAGAAAATATGGTATTACATCCCCTAGTTTAGTGTTAGGAATTATTTTTCCTGGATTGGTTATCTTTATATAAATAAAACATCAACAGTGGGAGAAGGATATCAATTTTCAAATCATAATACATCATCTTATTCTATAAAAAATGAAAGGTGTAGGATAAATATCCTTTGGAATCTTCATATCAAGTGTGGATATTATTTCCATATGATCAAGAATATATCAATAAAAAAGTTGAAACAAAGGAGATAATCACTATCAAAGACATTTATATTTTTAAGGGTTATAATAATATGTCTTTTGAAATGTTTGTTGGTAATCTTCTTGAATGAGAGGTTGACATTTCAATTGAACATATACATTAATATCTACATATATCCAAGGCCTTATAGATATTGTCCACTATTGACTTAGAATAACTGGAGAATATATTGAAATAGAATCCATTAAATGGTTTTGTATTCCCAAGTCATTCACTATGGGTGTGTTCATCATCTTCATCATGGAGAAGTATGGGTCAATAAAAAGTTAGATTGAATAATATAAGCACTAAAAAATCAAGATAAATAACAAATTACCCCAACCATGAATAGGCGAATTGTTCAATAAAATAATTTTGGCTTAACATTTCTCTAGGGGGATCCTTCACATAGGTTGTAATAAATTAAAGGTGAAGAGGGAAGATATTCCCAAGACCACCTTTCGTACAAGGTATGGACACAATTACATCATAGTGATGCCCTTTGGACTCAAAAATTCCCCAATAATCATTATGTACTTAATGATCAATTTTTGTAGATTACTACCTCAACATGTTTGTTTGCAGTCTTTATATGTGATATTCTTATATACTCAAAAAGTGAGTGGGTGTACTAGGAGAATTTGAATTCTATGAAAAATACCATGAAAATGTATAGTGTACATGAAAAGTACCTTAAATTTTCGTTCTGGATGTGATAAGTATCATACATGTGAAAGGATATCACTAGAAATGTAATTTATATATACTATTCTAAGACCAACAAAATTTGGGAGTGCCTAATCTATTTTTAATAATAAGGAAATATATATTACATGGATTATCTAGTAATTATCAATGATTTGAAAAAAAATTATCATGATTATCAAACCCCCTAACTATGTTGAATCAGATGAGAGTCTTATTTTTTATAACTAATTAATTTTAAATGATATTAAATGAGTCATAAAAAGATATATATCATTATAATATTTATCATACTACCCTCTAGTGGGTAAAAATTTGTTGAATAAAACAATTATTTAAGGGAATAAATATGCCTCATACTGATGAAATATTAAAAAGTGAAATCCCATGCATCAATTTATTTGAAAGTGTATGAGAATAACCTTCCTACGCATTTTCTAGAGTTGGATATAGTGATATTCATGTTGAAAACAATGTGCCATTTTCACTATGGGGTAAATTTTGAAATATATATAGACAATAATATACTCAAATATATATTCACAAAGAAGGATATTAATATGTGAAATTAAATATAGTTATATATGATCAAGTACTATGACATCTGAATCCTCATCCATCTTGGAAAAGTTACAATGTGAAAGATTATGTACATAGAAAGATTCTTCAACATTGAAAATAAATAAAGTTTAGAATTATCCCATATTAAAATACTTTCAAAGGATGTACATGGGATTCAATATGGAAGTAATATCATTATTCATTTCTCTGATTATTTATCAACCTTCCCTTTTTGAGAAGATAAAGGATTCCTAAAGAGATGATGTAGAAATACAAAAGAAGGTGGAAGCAGTAATAAAATTGAAATCGTCAATGTTAAATATTAATGAAGAAGGAGTTGTAAGATTTGGTTTATGATAATGTGTATTTTAATCTACTTAGAAAATGATGGAGATATTGAATAATGCACATAGTTAAACTTTATCTATCCTCCTAGGGCATATTAAAATGTATAAAGATCTCTAATAGAAATATTGGTGGTAAAATTTGAATAATTATATAATAAATCAAACATAAAAGATCCTATTATATTCTATATTAAAGGATTAAAGGATACTATCTTTGTTGGAGGTTAAACTATTTCCCATAAAATCATGGAAACATGGAAACATTACCATGATCTATATCAAAGGTCTTCTAAATACATAAAGAAGAAATAATGTTATTTGTATTGTGGTGGGTATTCTTCAAATATTGATCATTTTATTTCAATGTGATAAGACTTATCACTTGATAAACCTTTAATAAAATACATTACAAATGTGGTGAGGCTTTATGTAACCCCCTATATATTGTAATTATACATGATCCATAATTTTCTTCTATGATCTTGAAGTATCTCCAATATGCTCTAAAAACTAAGTTGAACATTATTATGACTTAACACCCCTAAAAATATGGCTGATCAGAGTTGAATACCTAGATACGAGAAGACATTTTAAGAGGATAATACTTGGACTTCAAAGGAATATGTGATTTCCATCATCATTTTGTGGAGTTCTTATATAATAATAGTTTTCAATCAATAATCTAAATAGATATATATGAATCCCTTTATGGAACGATATTTAGAACAACTTCATGATGGGATGAAGTTGGTCAAAAAAATCTATCGAGACAAAAAACAGTCATGGAAATAGTGGAAAAGGTCAATACCAATCAACATTATACCAAGGAAACTCAATGTAAACATAAGATATTTATAGAAAATCATTTATGAGAGCATGGGATTCAGTCTGTATATAAAGTATTCATATAAATATCCCTATGGAAGAGAGTCATGAGATACCGGATAATGGTAAACATATGTTCATTATTTATCGACCACATTTACAGTCATGATATCATTGATGTTATAGAATATCTACCAAAAATCCCACCAATGTTTATAATATTCCAAACACCCCTCTCCCCCTTATATATATCACCCCATCTCATCAAAACTTCCCTCCCTTGGAGATTTCAAAATTTATAAAAAATTCCTTTCCCAATCCACTTCCCCATTTCATAGTGCTACCAGTCTCACCAAAATAAAAATTCTAAGGGTCAATAAGTATATCTCTAAGAGGAAATATCCAATATGGAATGTAATTCCCTCAACTGATTTGATTAAATTTTCCACTTTCTCATTATCCAAAAAAAATTCCATCCAACATATAATTATAATCAAAGTAACTTATATATACCTTATTTTTATTATGTTAATAAAAAATCCACCATCCATCCACTTTTGCTCCCTGTAATTGATTTTGCAAATGAAAACATTGTTTACAATATGTTTGGTTCACCACCTCCATGAACAATAAACCATGTTTACTCTCATCTTCAAGGATTGTTGTAAATATATTATAATGGTTAAATATGACTATAATTAGTATGTTATATCTTATTTCATGGTATTTAATGTCTTAATTATTATTTAATAAAATTAGATGAATTTAGTTCATGATAATCGGTAAAACATACAAAATGAACAAGCCACATAATGTTAAAATTTTTACTTTGTGAATCATCCCTCTATCAGAACACATATTGGAATTTTAAACCATATAAATTTCTAGATTTACATGACTAAAATTTAATATTAATTCTATAGGTGTAGAAATATTTGGAAAGAAAATAAGAAATATACAGAATTGGTCCAAACATTGAACCATGAAATGAACATCCATGAAAAAGTATGATTAGTCTTTATATATAACTGACTGACTGAGAATTAATTTTTTATCAGGTAAGGGATCTATCCAAGAGACACTTTTTCATTGGGTTATGGACATTCTCTATATAAATAATATTAAATAACTATTATATGATATAGAATGCCTCTATATTCAATATATATTTATATTACATATATACCTATATTGTTATCTCTTCCATTGATAGCTTAATAAATGCCTTAATTTAATTTCTAAAAATTCATTCTTTACCATCAAACATAATTAAGGGGAACCAATCTATCCTTCAATCATATGTATTTTCAAATGAACACCTTATTTTGAGGACTATGATAATTTACATAGATATAAAAAAACTATTTAATTCCTTCTTCTATTAGCAAAATTTATGAAATATCATTTTATTGAGATTTGAGGCATGATTGTGAAACCAATTTCTTTCCATGGGTAATTTATTTGTTTATATATAATGATTTATTTCCATTTTTGGAACATGTAAACATATAAATTATATGATGGGTTAACCAAGATATAACACTAATGAATGATGTATTATTTTATACTGAGATATTATATTATGGGAATAGGGAGTAGATCTAATCTATAATGCGACTCTTTCTACTATGTGTCATTTTCCCTACAATTATCTTTGAATTATATTAATTTCATGCATTATGTTATAGACACATTCTTATTTTTCTATGATGTTATGAAAAAATCTCTTTATATTATTTTTCCATGTGATTGTTCATGATAATTATATTTTATGGTATCATGTTATGTTATTTGAATAACATGTTATCCCTTATTGTCATGATTATTACCTTACATGGCACTATATCACTTCTATTTCTTTTATATTTTACTCATGTTTATTATACATTTTTAGGATGATGAACGGATTTAAGATCTAGTTAGGGAAAATAAAATAAGTTAATGAAATTTTAGTTTCCTTCTGATTAATTTTGAACATAGTATTCAATATAAACTATGCCTTATGATTTTTTCAATTATCTTTATTGGATATTTATGTTTTAAATCATGTAATAAGATGTGTAAAAGGATTTGGTCACTATAATAATTAATTTTAATTTAATTATTATTTCATATAAAAACATCTAACATTATCCTCCCCTATATGAAGATTCATTTCATCCCGATTGATTACCATCCTCAAGGAATACCATATTCATGAAATCCCCTCATTATTTCATACTCTATACATCAACCACAACGTACCCATTCCTTATGGTTTAGGAGAGTTCAAAATCATAGTAATTAATGAAAACTATCCTCATCAATTAAAACAAATTAAAATCCAACTAACATAAGAGATACCTCAACCATATTTGGTTTATGTAGACTAAACATTATTTTTTGATGATGTAATGCTTCAACAGAGATTTGGAAAACAACCTAACGAAAAAAAAAATTTCATTGATGTCATTATGATATTAATGGGTATTAATATAGGTATAATCACATGATACAATCACCATATAGTATAGTAGAAACCAAGGTATTGAAATAATTTTTTTCTATATTTTTTAGTATTCTATAACTAAATAGTTTAATTCATTATAAAATAATTCTTAAAATAAAAAAATTAGTTTTATTAAATTAGTTTCTAATATGGTTATATATAAATTTTTAATTTTAGAATTATGGATATTTAACTTGGGGAAAATAATTTCATTTTTTGATTTGTCATGCCAATATTCTCTTAGGATTAAAATTTTTATAATTTTATGAAAATATTCATTTCTTAATGAATAGTGAAAAATACCATTTTTTGTAAAAAATTCAATTCTTTTCAATAAATTAAGAAATTAATGTAAAATATCGAATTTTATTTGTATTATTTTTAAATATAATATGGAATTATTAAAAGACCAAGTGCGGAGAAGGAACATCATTCCGAGGCCCAGTGAGCCCCAAACGGTGGTTTGAATTTTTTTTATGTTAAGCGAGTCAACATATGTGCGCATTTGTGGCAGTTTCTGAACGGATGCCTGGATTAAAAATTCGGGGGCAACATTACATCTGGGACGACGACTTTACTTAAGAATGGGTCTAACCTGGACCGGTTCGGGTCGAGAAAAAAAGTTAATTTTCAAACGTTTTTAGAAAAATAAAATAAATAATTCGCAAAGTTTTTTTTTTATTTGGAAACATTCGCTGAAGCACAAAGACAGTGAAGTTGTTTTGATAATTAATGCTATGACATAATTAGTCGGAAACAGCAACGCTGACTCATTAATGCAGTAGCGTAATGACAACGACTCAACATAATGGAATGCTGAAACGTGTTCCCTCCTTTTAATGGGTTAATCGAACGTTGCTCATCAGCAGAAGGTAGAGAGAAACTTTGGAGAATTCTTGGAGCCTTGTAGAAAACTCTTAGTGAGAAATGACGATGAATCAAAGCTGTGAATCGCTACTCCTACAAAGTTTAAGGATCTTGGTGATGATGGCAGTGTGACCCCTTCATCTACAATCAATTCCTTCTTGAGGTAGGGGTTGTTATTTCAATTCTTCTTTTCCCCATTTTGTATTAAATGAAGAACGCAGACCAACCCACAAACAGGTTGATCCACATATTCGTGCGTTCTTGCGCGAGTTTTTTTATTGGGTTGATCATGGGGAATTAATCTATGTTAGATTATTGTTTTGATTATGCTCTGTTTGATCCTACTAACAGGAGTAGATCAACATTGTGATGAATGATGGCATAGGTTCATTCCTCTATTTCCTTTAGGATTTCTTCCCCTATCTTTTTCTCATGCGTTTTTCATGTTCTTCATGGGGCGATGAACAAAGGATTGTTGCGCCTTCGTTTTGTGACGTAACGATCCCAAATTAGAGATTCGACATCATGATGACCTAGTGGAGGTGTGACGATGATGGAAGCGGATGAATAAACACGATTTGGGAATTATCATTCTTCGACCATTCTTCATGTGGATGATCAAAAAACGTTTTCGGGGCTGATCAGAGGCCCAAAACAGATGGAATCGACTTCATGATGTCGGAGAGACCTAAACCCTTGAGTTTAATGGCGATCAGACGACCGGACTGATGAACGAGGTAACACGGGAGGTGCAATGGCCGAGATTCGTGATTCTATAAATTTTCGCAATACACAGCGTGTACCTCTGAAGAAAATGCAATGTGGTATCAGTGGTGGCATATAGGGCTTTGGGGGTCAGAAAGGTATCGCACGGTATGTGACCCCGGTCACACGACATGTTGGACCTTCCCCGAATCTCGGCATATATTCTGGGAAGTACACAAAAACAGGATGGACTACACGGCTTTAGAACACGGCATGTAGACCCTACACGACATGGTAGAGGCGACTACATGAGACTCGGTGTGTATCTTGGGAGATACATGGACACGAGATGGAGTACACGGCCGTGAACTCCACCACACGGCCAGACTAGGCCAGCCACATGGGTTACCCCGTGTACCGGTTACATGAGATGGTGCCCATGGGATAAATCCATGTACAGGTACACGACCGCATACACGGAGCCAACCCCAGCTACTCAGACACAGTGTGTGTTATTACTACACACAATGTGCTGACTTTTCTACTCAACCAGCCTTGAGACATGGACTTTTGTACATGGGAAGTACCCAAGGTTAGAAGACATGGCGTGTGACAATTCTACACGTAGTTTACTTTTTAGTACATGATTTGATCTTCTTGTCCACCATATCTTGGACATGTTTTTTTGGGTTAGTTCCCCTTTTCCTCATTCCCCTAATGGTCAGGTATCATTTCCTTCTATAGGAGTATGATACCTTCAATAGAACTTTTTGAGATAGAGTTAGGTATCCCTATGAGAGGCCCAGAGTAAGATCCTCTATCCATTCTTGACCCTAGGTAGAGTGAGGTGTCAACGTGACTACTTCCACAGGGCACTGATCCTCTACCTAGAAGGGGAATACGGATGAGTTGCGGTATCCTCCATGGCCCTGGCAGTGATCCTCATCTGTGTATTATGATCTTTTCCCCACTTAGGAGTGTGTTCTCCTAGAATGAGTGCATCTATCTCTCGTGACCTTTCTCGAAAGACAGTACTTCTCGAACGAACATCATCCGAGCTATCAAACTTATGGAGTGAATTCTCCCAGATGAGTGCTTCATTTAATCTTAGAACTGAATCCCTAATGGGGGTATGCTTTTGCATGACTTGTCCCTAGAATACAGGTTTGGGTTTTGAGTATGTTTAGATATTTTCTATTACTCTTTCTATATGTTCAATAGATATATTTTGCAGAGCTGACTATACCTTTCCTTTGTGTATTACTTTGTAGTCTTAGGGGTCCTCTACTAAGTATTTTTATACTCACCCCTACACGGGATTTGCCCATACATGTCGTGTCTTGTGCAGACGAGCAGCCTTTCGACAGTGTCCAGGGTGGACCAGGACAGGACCGAGCTTTCTGAGTTCCCTACAGGCCGTGGTGTTTCTACAACTACAAGTGGCAGTCCCAGTACCTATTTGTCTTTACAGGCTGGACTTTGTAGTTTTCAGAGTCTTCTTTTTGGTGTGCTTGTATTCTATCCCAGTTTACTTTAAGTACTTTACTTTCCATCATGCTATGTAGGTTGGATTTAGTTGTATGCTTGCATTTTGTTCCCAAGTGGTTTCTTTTCATTTTAGAATTGTGGGCATGGAGATGTGTGCATGTGTATAGGTACTTAGTCAATTCCTCCCTTGTTAGCAATATGCCTACTCAATGCTAGTCACCAGCCCCTGGCGTATTGGAGGTGGGCTTGGGGAGTCGCGGCACGGACCCCACTGGGACAGGTCGTGACAGAGTGGTATCAGAGGTGGTCAGTTTTACCTTAGGACCAAGAGTTTGTGATATTGGTTTGGGGCAACAATGTTAAGTGTTTTGAGCTCATCTTTTGGTCCAGAGACTCCAGTATTGGTGTGGGTAACCGACGTATCCATACACTAGGACTCTGATAACCTTATTTTTGACTTGGTACATGAAAACACTAGTTTCAAGGAAATAAAATAATGGTACATGCATCATATAGGAATGGGTTGTGTTTTCCATGTCCTTGTGTCAGCTATCCAGATATACTAATTGACCATGGTACATCTTGTTTCCTTACAGGATGCCTCTGTGACGAATATCTGCTAAGATTCAGCGGCACGATCACAAGGATGACCCCCTAGTGACGAGGCTTTGATACACGGACCAGTTTACCAGGCATTACTTTTAGGTGGTGCACCTACTATACCCCCACCAGTGGACCAGTCCTTGGTACCTATAGAACCGACCAAAGAGCGGCGTAGGCTGAGCGCACTCCATGAGTTCCAGAGACAGAGACCCCTCAGGTTCCGAGGCGAGCTCGACCCTTAGGCAGCTGAGGACTAGCTTGAGGCGGTGACCCATGTTTTCAATCTAGTGAGGAAACCAGTGGACCAGATGGTGATCCAAGGAGCAAGCATTCTTCAGGTTTCGACAAGACGCTGGTGGAGTCTGTAACACCCCAAGATTTTATGAAAAATATTCTTTTTAATTTCATTAATGCCTTGTGTTGTACGCTACACAAAAAGGATCTTGCACAACACGCATCCCTGACTTTGATTGCATTACACGCAAGCACGACCTTCCACGATAGCGTGTTTTGTACGCAATACCGAGTTTTTCTAAACAACGATATGCTATTAAAATATTATTAAAACTAGCCGTTATGAATAGTAATACACACTTTTTGAAATTTTATAAATTTTATTTTTGAAAATGGTCTACATTTTTGGATTCGGAATATCTAAATTAGCTTAGGGTGAAATTTTGGTACTTTTCGGATAACTTTCATTTTCTGATGAATAGTGAAAATTACTAAATTTTAATTAAAAACAACCTTTTTAATCGAAATAATTAATAGTGCAAAATTACTAATTTGAGTGGTTTTAAAGTATATTTAGAATATATTTTTATAATTTAATACAATGCTGGTCATTGGATGTAATTTCACATTTTAACCAGACATAAACAAGTGTCAATCTTTTGATAGTTATTGTCTCTTAAAAACACGCTATTTGTTTAGACGACGGGAATTAATTTTTAAATTAATTAATGAAACTGATATGTTTTTAATTTGGTAAAATAGACATCATTTTTGAGTTCATAATACCAAATATATCTTAGGCCTAATTTTTGGTATTTTTCTGGAAACTTTCATTTTTTGATGAATAGTGAAACCACTAAGTGGTAGTTAAAAAAATTGAATTTTTCATAAAACTTAGTTTTACCGCTTCTGTGAGTGGAATTTCAAAAATCCAAGAGACACGGTTGATATCAGTAAGTAAAATTTGGTTCAATGAGATGAAAATAATTTTTGGTGAATAATAACTTTTTACTTTTTTTTACCACAGTTAAAAGTAAATAGGGTAATTAAGGGTAAAAATGATATTATTATTACCCTAAAACATGTCCTAATTCTATTGGATAAGTTTAATTCGACCAAAAACAACCTTATTAATAAACTATGACCATTTAGGCCCACTTGGATTAGATTAGGACATTTATTATTAATTTATTTAAAGAAGGGTTAAAATAGTTAAAATCAAAGTTTAATAAATATATCATTTTTAATATAGGGTTATACAAAAGATAAATTCGACTATAAATATTCATTATAAATTTACAAAGATTTAATACATAATGATATTTTATTTGTAATTTTTAGACTTTAAATTAGTTAATTTATTTATGACACAAATATGATGCAGTAATTATCTTATTAATTAAATATTGACATAATTGATGTTATAAATACCCAAATAAATGTAATTTGAGACTTTTTATGAATTCCACTAATTTTATAGGTTAATATGACATGTTATTATTGATTTAATTAACTGTTTTCGAACTAATCATTCTGTTATAATTTTCACAAAAATCAATTACTAAATAGTGTCAAAATTGACATAAAATAGTTTTTAAAACAAATATTATATTATTAATTGTTATTGTATTCATAAAAATCTAAGTATCAGCCAAATAACTTAGATACGGTTATATATATTAATAATAAACAACTTGGGGTTCGTTTGGCTTCTTATAGTAAGTTTATTAACCTTATATTGTAAGAACATAAAAAGACACGGTAAAAGTAAAATTATCTAACTTAAAGTTAAATCTAAATGATAAGGTTAGAATAGTAAACTAAACTTGTCCAAATTCTGTTGGATGAGAGTATTTCGACCCATCCCCACCTTAGCTTCGAAATATATCAATTTGGAGCTATTAAAAACCGAATTTGACTTTATAATAAAAAAATATTTTTAGTTATTCCAAAGGTGCCCCTCTCCTCCCTTATAAAAGGGCACCTCCTCCCTCTCTTCCTCACACCACTTTGAGCCTTCAATCTCGGCCAACCCCTGCCAAATTATCTTCTCCACTTCTCTAGAAACATACTAGAGGTCCTGGTCTTCTTCAAAGACCAATTTTAGTGCCCTAAAAGGAGGTCTCAAAGAGGCGCTTCAAAGAAGAGGTAATGTCCGTTACCGATTCTTTCAACTTTATTTCTTCTTCCACTTCTTCTTATTA
Source organism: Viscum album (assembly GCA_963277665.1). NCBI lineage: Eukaryota > Viridiplantae > Streptophyta > Magnoliopsida > Santalales > Viscaceae > Viscum > Viscum album. Next base: position 877,008,646 of record OY728129.1, on the reverse strand, counting down.
GGTTGTTTCATTATGAAGTAATAACATTAGTATCACCCATATTATGATATTTTATTATAAGTATGAAACAACCCTATTTCACCATCTATCCATCGTACGGAAAATGAAATCACCGCGCGTGCGTACGTACGAAATACTGTCTCCACGCCGTGGTGTAATCTATTTTCCACCACCACCTTACTTGGATGGGTATAATGGTGTAAATAATAACTATATATTATTATTTTAAAGATATATTGATTCTGAAATAGTATACATACACTCCAATACAATTCCACGATCATGAGAACGATATCATCGCTCGTGCGTACGTACGGACTACCGTCTCCACGGCGCGATGAGATTCAGTCTCCACATTAACCATTCATGAATGATTATAAAGTATATATAATAAGTAATCATGAAATATATGAAATAATAATGATACTATATTTATGTGTATATTTATGTATTTCATCTACTTAATTCCATTCAACTCAATAAGGAAACGAAAACAGCGTTCATGCGTATGTATGGCCTACCGTCTCCATGAACGGTGTATTTCTTTCCTTTTACTGATCTATTATATATATGTATATTCTGAATATATATTATATATAAATCATGTTTTATATTCTGGAATTATGTAATAATGATCTAAGTAATCATATGAATAATTACAAGTCAAAACACAGACAACAAATGAAACGATTTTACGCAAAACTCTCCTTAACATGGAATTTACAAAAGAACAGGTAAAATAAAGTCATAAGTGAACCATATATGATATCATAACAATGAGTATGATTCTAGAATAAGTAAATGACATTATTTAAATCATTATACAGGAGGTTTAGACACTTACGAAGCAAATCGGACCTAAGGTAAGGGAAATATCACAATCTCATTTTTGTATGAGATTGTTTATACTTTTGTATTTAATGGGGTGTATTTTATCATCCAAATCCATGTTTCCTCAATATGTAATATTAATTCCAGACACATCCAATTGTTTAAATCCAATTTTACCCTTCGGTGAGTTTTTAGTAAAAGATATGAAAGGAATCTTTTGTCGTTTTTCGTACGAGGTACTTTTTGACTTTTCCGACAAAAGTACGAGAAGAATGTTTTTTAACTTATATGGCATGAATGGATTTTTAAAACATTATTTCCAAGAAGATTACTTTAAAAGTTTTCAAGTTTATTTTTAATCAAATTCTTTTATATTATAATTGTATGACATGTTAAGAAAGGAAAAGTGTTTTTGAAGTAGAAAGGATATTTTCCTCAAGAATGGAGTTCAAGTGTTTTATCAAAATTATTTTCCATCTAAGATAATATAGGGTTCTGTTTCTATCCCTATTATTAAATTTATTTGATTATGTTGTGATGGAAATATTTTTATGGATTCATTTATCTTATATGAATTGTTTTATGATGTCATGATGTTTAAGATTCCCATTTTTATTACGTGGGTTATGCTATGATGTATGGTTTATGATTTTGTGGCACACATAAGAATGGTATCATTATGAGATGGGTGGGACCTGTATCTCCCTCCAATGCATTGGGTAAAGATTTTATATCTCATGATATTAACATGGCTGGAAAGGCAGGTTAAACCGGTTCAGTGAAACAGGAATGAAACGAGGAGTGAACTCGGTTCAGAAATGGACTTTGTCCACTAAGATAGTCTTGGAAATGAGTCTTGACTAATAAGAAATGATTCTCTATGATTATGTGTGTATGCCACAAAGTTTCATGTTTTAAGTTATGACTATTGGGATTACATTTCACTACTATTATTTATCCCATGTTATGATATTATGTTCTCTTTTGCAGGGTAAGATTTCCAAAATGTTATGTTCTTATGAATATGATGTGATTGATATTTCTTTTGTTTACCCTTACTGAGCATTTGAGCTCACCCTTTTATGTTTTCTTTTCCCCAGGATATAAAGAAAGGTTTTAGGTAAAAAAAAGTAAGATCTTTATGTGAGATGTTGAAGATCTTTCACCACGATTAGAAGATTATATTCCGAGTTTCCAAAGACACTAAACTATTACGGTCCTTGTGTGTGTGTTTTTGTTATGTACTAAGTATTCTGTAAAAGTAATGTAATGTCTATGTACGTCAAGTTTTGGGTCTCTACAGAGTCTGACCGCACAGACTCACAACAAGGAGACTCTTTCAGGGTTGGAGTTTGAGCGACTCTTTAGGGAGGACTTCTCTCCGGTTACACTGAGAACAGTGTGCGTCCATAAGATTATACAACTCATGAAGTGCAGTTTGACGGTAGCTGATTATTCATCGAGGTTCACCAACCTCGCCAGGTACTCGATGGATATGGCCAGGGATCAGTACTTTAGAGCTCGGACCTTCGAGCGAGGTATGCGATGGGACATCCGAGCTAGTGTCGTGCCTCTATGCATTTTGACTTATGCTGGAGTACTCGAGAGAGCCTTGGTGATTGAGAGATTCTTGGAAGAGCAGAGATAGCCAATAGTAGTTAGCAACATGCAGACATGTGTGGAGACCTCGACATCAGGGAGCTGACGTCAGGCACAAGGATCAGGACATGGGAGATTTCATAGGAGGACCCATGATGGAGGATCGACGGTCCATGGCTCTCAGGATGGCTCCAGTCAGCCTAGGGAAAGGTGGTGCTACTCGTGCGACGGTAGGGGACATATCTCTAGAGATTGTCTGACCTGTTGAGATGATGATATAGAGGTGGCTGATGGACCACTAAGGCAGAGGCAGAGAGTGGAGCAGACAGACCCGCCAGGCAGCTGACATGGCAGAGGAGTAGGGAGAGCTGTAGGTGGTGGTAGACGCTTCGATCTAATTCCACCACCACCCCCTGGAGGTCCCCACCAGGCTCAGGGAGCTGGGGGACAGGGGCGGGGAAAGTTACAAGCAATTGAGGCATATGACCCAGGGACTCCAGGGATGATACACAGCATGATCTGTGTCTTCTCTACCTTATTTTTCGTACTTATAGACACAGGTGACATTCATTACTTCATCGCCACATGTCTTATTCGAAACCTTGAGATTCTGGTAGAGTTGTGGACTCAATCCTTACGCTTCAAGACACCTACAGGAGGAGACTCGATGATCACACATCTTTGCAGATAGTGTGATCTTACCATTGTTGGTGAGAGTTTCAGTTGGAAACTCTTGGTGGTAGCGTCTAGTCCTTACGACATCATTCTCGGTATGAATTGGTTATCTTCGGTCCATGCCCAGATTGACTGTTTTAGGCGAAGGGTGCGGTGTGTTCGTAGTGATGGGACAAGGTTTTCTTTTGTCAGAGAAAAGGAGACCCTGGCAGCACAGAATGAGATCATACATAGGAGGGTGTAGCCGATCACTCATGAGTTGGCTAGCCTTACCCTCAGAGCAGTAGATGTTGTGAGCTCCCAGTTCCCAGCAGTAGTGGCGGAGTACGAGGAAACCTGTAACAGCCCGAGATTTTATGAAAAATATTCTTTTTTATTTCACTAATGTCTTGTGTTGTACGCTACACCAAAAGGAGCTTGCACAACACGCATCCTTGACTTGCCTTGCATTACACGCAATCGCAACCTTCCTCGATAGCGTGTGTGGTACGTAATACTGAGTTTCACGAAACAATGATATGCTATTAAAATATTATTAAAACTAGCCGTTATGAATAGTAATAACCACTTTTTAAATTTTAGAAATTTTAACTCTCAAAATGGACTTCATTTTTGGATTCGGAGTATCGAATTTAGCCTAAGGTGAAATTTTGGTACTTTTCGGATAACTTTCATATTCTGATGAATAGTGAAAATTACTAAATTATAATTAAAAACAACTTTTTTAATCGAAATAATTAATAGTGATAAATCATTAATTTGAGTGGTTTTAAAGTATATTTAGAATATATTTTTACAATTTAATACAATGTTGGTCATTGGATGTAATTTCACATTTAAACTAGACATAAACAAGTGTCAATCTTTTGATAGATATTGTTTCTTAAAAACACGCTATTTGTTTTAACAGCGGGATTTAATTATAAAATTAATTAATGCAACTTTTATGTTATGAATTTGGTAAAATAGACTTCATTTTTGAATTCGGAATATGAAATATAGCTTGGGATTAAATTTTGGCATTGTTCTGAAAAACATCAATTTTTGATGAATAGTGAAACTACTAAGTGGTAGTTAAAAAAACTGAATTTTTCATAAAACTTAATTTTACCGCTTCTGTGAGTGGAATTTCGAAAATCCGAGAGACACGGTTAATATCAAGGACTAAAATGTGGTTCAATGAGATGAAAATAATTTTTGGTGAATAGTAACTTTTTACTTTTTTTTACCGCGGTTAATAGTAAATAGGGTAACTAAGGGTAAATATGATATTACTATTACCCTAACACATGTCCTAATTCTATTGGATAAGTGTAATTCGACCAAAAACAACCTTATGAATATAATATGACCATTTAGGTCCACTTGGATTAGATTATGACATCTAATATTATTTTATTTAATGAATAGTTAAAAGAGTTAAAATCATAGTTTATTTACTAAAACATTTTTAATATGGGGTTATACATAAGATAAATTCGATTTTAAATATTCATTAGAAAGCTAAAAAGATTTAATACATGATGGTATTTTATTTGTAATTTTTAGAAATCAAATAATTTAATTTATTTATGACACAAAGATGATGCAGTAATTATCTTGTTAATGAAATATTGACATAATTGATGTTATAAACACCAAAATAAATGTAATTTGAGACTTTCTATGAATTAAACTAATTTTCTAGGTTACTATGATATATTAGTGTTGATTTAATCAACTTGGTTCGAACATATAATTCTGTTATGACTTTCACAAAAATCATGTATCAAATAGTGTCAAAATTGACACAAAATAGTTTTTAAATAAAATATTATATTATTAATTGTTATTTTATTCCTAAAAATCTAAGGTTCGGCCAAATGACTTAGATAAGGATATATGTATTAATTATATACAATTTGGGGTTCGTTTGGCATGTTATAGTAAGTGTATTTACCATATAGTGAAAGAAAACAAAAAGACACGGTAAAAGTTAAATTATTTAACTTAGAGTTAAATCTAATTGATAAGGTTAAAATAATATCCTAAACTTGTCTAAATCTTATTGGTTGATAGTATTTCGACCCATCCCCACTTTAGCTTCGAAATAAGACCCTTTGGAACCATTATAAACCGATTTTGACTTTAATATAAAATAATATTTTGAGATATTCCTAAGGTGCCCCTCTCCTCCCTTATAAAAGGACACCTCCTCCCCCTCCTCCTCACACCAATTTGAGCACTCAAGCTCGGCCAACCCCTGCCAAAATCTCTTCTCCACTTCCCTAAAAACATCCTAGAGGTTCTGGTCTCCCTCAAAGACCAATTTTAGTGCCCTAAGAGGAGGTCTAAAAGAGGCACTTCAAAGAAGAGGTAATTACCGTTACCAATTCTTTCATCTTTATTTCTTCTTCCACTTCTTCTTCTTAGGTTGTTTCATTATGAAGTAATAACATCAGTATCACTCATATAATGATATGTTATTATAAGTATTAAACAACCCTATTTCACCATATATCCATCCTACGGAAAAAGAAATCACCACGCGTGCGTACGTACGGAATACCGTCTCCACGCCGTGGTGTAATCTATTTTCCACCACCACCTTACATGGATGGGTATAATGGTGTAAAGAATAACTATACATAGTTATTACAACATCATATTGATTCTGATATATTGTATAATCCACTCCAATTCAATTCAATATTTATAGAAATGATATCATCGCTCGTGCGTACGTACGGACTACCGTCTCCACGACGCGATGAGATTCATTCTCCATGTTAACCATTTAAGAATGATTATAATGTATATATAAGAAATAATAATGAAATATATGACATTATAAAGCTACTGGATTTATGTATATATATACATATGTATGTCATCTACTTACTTCCATTTCAAGACAATAAGGAAAGGAAAACAGCGTTCATGCGTACGTACGGACTACCGTCTCCATGAACAATGTTTTTCATTTTATTTATCTACCTGTTATATATATATATATACTGAATATATATGATATATAAATCATATTTTATATTCTGGAAGTGATTAAATCATGATATAAGTAATAATGATGTCAAGAACAACAAGTCAAAACACCTACGATAAATGAAATGATTTTACCCAAAACGCTTCTTTAACATGGAATTTACAAAAGAACGGGTAATATAATGTCATAAGTGAACCATATATGATATCATAACAATGAATATGATTCTGTAATAAGTCAATAACATGATTTAAATCATTATACAGGAGGTTCGGACACTTACAAAGCTAGTCGGACCTAAGGTAAGGGAAATATCACAATCTCATTTTTATCCGAGATTGTTTATTCGTAAGTATTTACTGGGGTGTATTTTATCATCCATATCCATGTTCCCTCAATATGTAATATTGTTTCCATACACTTGCAATAGTTTAAATCCAATTTTACCCTTAGGTGAGTTTTTAGTAAAGAATATGAAAGGAATCTTTTGTCGTTTTTCCGTATGAGGTACTTTTTGACTTTTCCGACAAAAGTACGAAGAATGTTTTTTTAACTTATACGGCATGAATGGATTTTCAAAACATTATTTCCAAGAATCTTCATTTATAAGTTTTCAAGTTTATTTTTAACCAACTTCTTTATTTTATAATTCTATGACATGTTAAGAAAGGAAAAGTGTTTTTGAAGTAGAAAGGATATTTTCCTCAAGAATGATGTTCAAGTATTTTATCGAAATTATTTTCCATCTAAGATAATAAAAGGGTTATGTTTTTATCCCTATTATTACATGGATTTGATTATGTTGTGATGGAAATATTTTTATGAATTCCTTTATCTTATATGAATTGTTTTATGATGTCATGTTGTTTAAGAATCCCATTTTTATTACATGGGTTACGCTATGATGTATGGTTTATGATTATGTGGCACACATAAGAAAGGATTCATTATGAGATGGGTGGGACCTATATCTACCTCCAATGCATTGGGTAAAGATTTTATATCTCATGAGATATACATGGCTGAAATGGTAGGTTATACCGGTTCAGTGAAATAGGACTGAAACGAGGCTTACTCGATTCAGAAAGGGACTTTGTCCACTAAGATAGTCTTGGCAATGAGTCATGACTAACAAGAAATGATTTTCTATGATTATGTGTGAATGCCACAAAGTTTCAAGTTTCATGTTATGATTATGGGGATCTCATTTTCACTTCTATGATTTATCCCATGTTATGATATTATGAGCTCTTTTGCAGGTTAAGATTTCCAAAAGCTATGTTCTTATGTATATGATGTGATTGATATTTCTTTTGTTTACCCTTACGGAGCATTTGAGCTCACCCTTTTATGTTTTCTTTTCCCCAGGATATAAAGAAAGGTTTTTAGGTAAAAAAAAGGGAAGATCTTTATGGGAGATATTGAAGATCTTTCACCACGATTAGAAGATTACGTTCTGAGTTTCCAAAGACACTAAACTATTACGATCCTTGTGTGTGTGTTTTTGTTATGTACTAAGTATTCCGCAAAAGTAATGTAATTTCCATGTACGATAAGCTTCGGGTCTCTACAGTTGGTATCAGAGGAAAGGTTTAGTCAACCTTTGGAAACTAGGATGCGAAAACTTTAGTGAGATCCCCAGAGATATTTCTAAGGTATGTCTAGGGATGTCCCTAGGGATAAGTATACGTATAGGTTATAGTAATAGAATTACGCTAACGATCATATAATTAAACCTAAGATGTTGGATATTGAAGGTACTCCCCCTTTATTATGTTGTTTTCCCTAGCATGATTTTTGTCTCTCACACTATTCTTTTTGGGTTTTAGACGATGGCTGGAACCCGAAGGAACCGTTTTGATCAATGCAATGGACAATGCAATGATTGCCCTCCTGAACAAACAAATGTTATGGGAGATGGAGTGCAAAATCTTATTGCTATACTTACACAAGCTATGAATCATTCTGGACTTCCAAATGAGCAGAGAAGGGAACAATATTCTATTGAGTCCTTCATGAGGCAACGTCCACCTTCTTTCAGTGGGTCTTCTGATCCACTTGTGGCTGAACAATGGATCAGTACTACTGAAAAGATATTTTCAGTTCTTCAATGTTCTGAACATGATAAATTCATCTTAGCAGTATATCGTTTGGAAGGTGAAGCTGATCAATGGTGGAATCTTATCAAGAATACGAGGCCAAGAGATGAAATTGAGTCCATGGAATGGGACGAGTTCAAGAACTTGTTTTTCAGTAAGTACTTCCCTCGTATTCTTCGAACAAAGATGGAAAAGGAGTTTCTTGAGCTGAAGCAGAAGGATGATGAATCTGTTGGTATATACGAAGCGAATTTTACAAGACTTGCAAGGTATGCATCTGGCATTATCATCCAACCTGAAAGTAAAGTTGATCGATTTTTCAGTGGCTTAAAACCAAGTCTTCGAAGGGCATTAGATATAAGAGACTTCAGTAGCTATGAAGAAATTGTGCGTTGTGCTATCAAGGTAGAAATGGAAGTTGGTGTTACATATCCATCTCATGGTTTTGACAAGAAACGAAAGATGGAGTTCAAGGAGAAATCTCATAATAATGGTGAAAAGAAGATGAATGTTTCCTTATGCACAAAGTGTGGAAAGAAGCATGGTGGAGATTGTCTTAAAGGGACTAGAAAATGTTTTAAGTATGGAAAAGAAGGTCATCGAGCAGCTGAGTGTCGAAGTAATGGAAAAAGGGTTTCTAATGATGTGAATAAAGCAAACACTGCAGAGAATGCACCGCCAACACATCAATGCTTCAAGTGCAAGGAAATGGGGCATTATGCTAATAATTGCCCTAATCCAAGGGTTAGTGATGATCAACATGAGCAACCACTGAAGGCAAAGGACAAAGGGAAATCACATGCGATCACTATTGGCAATGTTGAATATGACAACGATGTGGTGGAATGATTAAGTGTTTATGTAATGGGATTCCAAAATAATGTTGTATCATTGAGTATTGCAATATTTATTGATGTGGTATTCAAAGTGATTGAGATATTTTTTGGAAATAAGATGATATGCGCATAATGAAGACGAGAAAATGAAATGTTTAATAGTATTCATGAGCTCATGATTGATATAAGGACTAAGTGATATCATGGTTTGAGTATATAGAATTTTGAGGATTTTGGTATGTGGAAAGTGTTAACTTTTAAACTGCACTCATGTTATCACTAAGGTATTCAAGAGAATACACGATTAAGGACTTTGAATGTTTGGAATGTGACCAACAAGACATATCTTGTGATATGTGGGGATCAACGATAGTATTAAATCTCTGGTAATCATTGTCACTATATTATGAGAGTGGACTGCAGTATTATGTATAAGCCTAAAGATTAGACTGGATTATGTTGGACATAAGTTAGTATTGTTTAAGGATAGAAGATTTTTGATATTATTGATGGGATGTTATAGTAACGTAGTTTTAGAAAAAGGACAACCTGTAGGACGGGCGACAGCCCATCGCTTCGGACAAGACTGTAGGAATCGAACCCACAACCGAAGTGCGACTGGCCTTTATCGCCTACCACTGACCTACAGGAAGTCCCTGTTTAGTAGAAACTAGTGTTATTATATTAAGCAGTATGATATATGAAGTATAAGCCCATTTTAGGAACCATATATGATTAATCCCACTATAGATTGACTTATGTATATAAATTTTGCTAACCTTTTGAGACAGATGGAATGACCCGTCATTCTATCACATGATCTGCTAACACTTCACGAATAACAAATTCAACTTCATTTATTTAAGAGATGAAGTGGAAATTGTTAAAGGCACGAACAATAGTGAGATTGTACCAAAATAAAGTAAGTATTTATTCTAATTCAAATTCTTTAACTTTAGGGAAATGATCTTGAAAACCAAAAATGTTGTCCTAGTTCTCTTATACCTGATGAATCAGATGGTACCTTAGATCGTCACAAATTGATGGATTTGTGATTACTGGCTTTTCCATAGCCATGTTCTCTACCACTCTCCATCAGAACATGATGGTTAGATTTCTCTTCCATATCCATATTTTCACCTATGTGGAAACCCAGTGATTAGTTTATTTGGGTAATCGTTACATTTCATACTTTAATTTTTAAAGCCAAGTTTTGGTATTCCTTTTTACGATGTGGGTTTTTATTAAAGAAACTTTTGAATAGTAAACCATTTATAACCCCGACGAATTTCGAGGGCGAAATTCATTTTAAGGGGGGTAGAATGTAACAGCCCGAGATTTTATGAAAAATATTCTTTTTTATTTCACTAATGTCTTGTGTTGTACGCTACACCAAAAGGAGCTTGCACAACACGCATCCTTGACTTGCCTTGCATTACACGCAATTGCAACCTTCCTCGATAGCGTGTGTGGTACGTAATACTGAGTTTCACGAAACAATGATATGCTATTAAAATATTATTAAAACTAGCCGTTATGAATAGTAATAACCACTTTTTAAATTTTAGAAATTTTAACTCTCAAAATGGACTTCATTTTTGGATTCGGAGTATCGAATTTAGCCTAAGGTGAAATTTTGGTACTTTTCGGATAACTTTCATATTCTGATGAATAGTGAAAATTACTAAATTATAATTAAAAACAACTTTTTTAATCGAAATAATTAATAGTGATAAATCATTAATTTGAGTGGTTTTAAAGTATATTTAGAATATATTTTTACAATTTAATACAATGTTGGTCATTGGATGTAATTTCACATTTAAACTAGACATAAACAAGTGTCAATCTTTTGATAGATATTGTTTCTTAAAAACACGCTATTTGTTTTAACAGCGGGATTTAATTATAAAATTAATTAATGCAACTTTTATGTTATGAATTTGGTAAAATAGACTTCATTTTTGAATTCGGAATATGAAATATAGCTTGGGATTAAATTTTGGCATTGTTCTGAAAAACATCAATTTTTGATGAATAGTGAAACTACTAAGTGGTAGTTAAAAAAAATTGAATTTTTCATAAAACTTAATTTTACCGCTTCTGTGAGTGGAATTTCGAAAATCCGAGAGACACGGTTAATATCAAGGACTAAAATGTGGTTCAATGAGATGAAAATAATTTTTGGTGAATAGTAACTTTTTACTTTTTTTTACCGCGGTTAATAGTAAATAGGGTAACTAAGGGTAAATATGATATTACTATTACCCTAACACATGTCCTAATTCTATTGGATAAGTGTAATTCGACCAAAAACAACCTTATTAATATAATATGACCATTTAGGTCCACTTGGATTAGATTATGACATCTAATATTATTTTATTTAATGAATAGTTAAAAGAGTTAAAATCAAAGTTTATTTACTAAAACATTTTTAATATGGGGTTATACATAAGATAAATTCGATTGTCAATATTCATTAGAAATCTAAAAAGATTTAATACATGATGGTATTTTATTTGTAATTTTTATAAATCAAATAATTTAATTTATTTATGACACAATGATGATGCAGTAATTATCTTGTTAATGAAATATTGACATAATTGATGTTATAAACACCAAAATAAATGTAATTTGAGACTTTTTATGAATTAAACTAATTTTCTAGGTTACTATGATATATTAGTGTTGATTTAATCAACTTGGTTCGAACATATAATTCTGTTATGACTTTCACAAAAATCATGTATCAAATAGTGTCAAAATTGACACAAAATAGTTTTTAAATAAAATATTATATTATTAATTGTTATTTTATTCCTAAAAATCTAAGGTTCGGCCAAATGACTTAGATAAGGATATATGTATTAATTATATACAATTTGGGGTTCGTTTGGCATGTTATAGTAAGTGTATTTACCATATAGTGAAAGAAAACAAAAAGACACGGTAAAAGTTAAATTATTTAACTTAGAGTTAAATCTAATTGATAAGGTTAAAATAATACCCTAAACTTGTCTAAATCTTATTGGTTGATAGTATTGCGACCCATCCCCACTTTAGCTTCGAAATAAGACCCTTTGGAACCATTATAAACCGATTTTGACTTTAATATAAAATAATATTTTGAGATATTCCTAAGGTGCCCCTCTCCTCCCTTATAAAAGGACACCTCCTCCCCCTCCTCCTCACACCAATTTGAGCACTCAAGCTCGGCCAACCCCTTCCAAAATCTCTTATCCACTTCCCTAAAAACATCCTAGAGGTTCTGGTCTCCCTCAAAGACCAATTTTAGTGCCCTAAGAGGAGGTCTCAAAGAGGCACTTCAAAGAAGAGGTAATTACCGTTACCAATTCTTTCATCTTTATTTCTTCTTCCACTTCTTCTTCTTAGGTTGTTTCATTATGAAGTAATAACATCAGTATCACTCATATACTGATATGTTATTATAAGTATGAAACAACCCTATTTCACCATATATCCATCCTACGGAAAAAGAAATCACCACGCGTGCATACGTACGGAATACCGTCTCCACGCCGTGGTGTAATCTATTTTCCACCACCACCTTACATGGATGGGTATAATGGTGTAAAGAATAACTATACATAGTTATTACAACATCATATTGATTCTGATATATTTTATAATCCACTCCACTCCAATTCAATATTTATAGAAATGATATCATCGCTCGTGCGTACGTACGGACTACCGTCTCCACGACGCGATGAGATTCATTCTCCATGTTAACTATTTAAGAATGATTATAATGTATATATAAGAAATAATAATGAAATATATGACATTATAAAGCTACTGGATTTATGTATATATATACATATGTATGTCATCTACTTACTTCCATTTCAAGACAATAAGGAAAGGAAAACAGCGTTCATGCGTACGTACGGACTACCGTCTCCATGAACGGTGTTTTTCATTTTATTTATCTACCTGTTATATATATATATATATACTGAATATATATGATATATAAATCATATTTTATATTCTGGAAGTGAGTAAATCATGATATAAGTAATAATGATGTCAAGAACAACAAGTCAAAACACCTACGATAAATGAAACGATTTTACCCAAAACGCTTCTTTAACATGGAATTTACAAAAGAACGGGTAATATAATGTCATAAGTGAACCATATATGATATCATAACAATGAATATGATTCTGTAATAAGTCAATAACATGATTTAAATCATTATACAGGAGGTTCGGACACTTACAAAGCAAGTCGGACCTAAGGTAAGGAAATATCACAATCTCATTTTTATCCGAGATTGTTTATTCGTAAGTATTTACTGGGGTGTATTTTATCATCCATATCCATGTTCCCTCAATATGTAATATTGTTTCCATACACTTGCAATAGTTTAAATCCAATTTTACCCTTAGGTGAGTTTTTAGTAAAGAATATGAAAGGAATCTTTTGTCATTTTTCCGTACGAGGTACTTTTTGACTTTTCCGAAAAAAGTACGAAGAATGTTTTTTTAACTTATACGGCATGAATGGATTTTCAAAACATTATTTCCAAGAATCTTCATTTATAAGTTTTCAAGTTTATTTTTAACCAACTTCTTTATTTTATAATTCTATGACATGTTAAGAAAGGAAAAGTGTTTTTGAAGTAGAAAGGATATTTTCCTCAAGAATGAAGTTCAAGTATTTTATCGAAATTATTTTCCATCTAAGATAATAAAAGGGTTCTGTTTTTATCCCTATTATTACATGGATTTGATTATGTTGTGATGGAAATATTTTTATGAATTCCTTTATCTTATATGAATTGTTTTATGATTTCATGTTGTTTAAGAATCCCATTTTTATTACATGGGTTACGCTATGATGTATGGTTTATGATTATGTGGCACACATAAGAAAGGATTAATTATGAGATGGGTGGGACCTATATCTCCCTCCAATGAATTGGGTAAAGATTTTATATCTCATGAGATAGACATGGCTGAAATGGTAGGTTATACCGGTTCAGTGAAACAGGACTGAAATGAGGGTTACTCGATTCAGAAAGGGACTTTGTCCACTAAGATAGTCTTGGAAATGAGTCATGACTAACAAGAAATGATTTTCTATGATTATGTGTGAATGCCACAAAGTTTCAAGTTTCATGTTATGATTATGGGGATCTCATTTTCACTTCTATGATTTATCCCATGTTATGATATTATGAGCTCTTTTGCAGGTTAAGATTTCCAAAAGCTATGTTCTTATGTATATGATGTGATTGATATTTCTTTTGTTTACCCTTACTGAGCATTTGAGCTCACCCTTTTATGTTTTCTTTTCCCCAGGATATAAAGAAAGGTTTTTAGGTAAAAAAAGGGAAGATCTTTATGGGAGATATTGAAGATCTTTCACCACGATTAGAAGATTACGTTCTGAGTTTCCAAAGACACTAAAATATTACGATCCTTGTGTGTGTGTTTTTGTTATGTACTAAGTATTCCGCAAAAGTAATGTAATGTCCATGTACGATAAGCTTCGGGTCTCTACAGTTGGTATCAGAGGAAAGGTTTAGTCAACCTTTGGAAACTAGGATGCGAAAACTTTAGTGAGATCCCCAGAGATATTTCTAAGGTATGTCTAGGGATGTCCCTAGGGATAAGTATACGTATAGGTTATAGTAATAGAATTACGCTAACGATCATATAATTAAACCTAAGATGTTGGATATTGAAGGTACTCCCCCTTTATTATGTTGTTTTCCCTAGCATGATTTTTGTCTCTCACACTATTCTTTTTGGGTTTTAGACGATGGCTGGAACCCGAAGGAACCGTTTTGATCAATGCAATGGACAATGCAATGATTGCCCTCCTGAACAAACAAATGTTATGGGAGATGGAGTGCAAAATCTTATTGCTATACTTACACAAGCTATGAATCATTCTGGACTTCCAAATGAGCAGAGAAGGGAACAATATTCTATTGAGTCCTTCATGAGGCAACGCCCACCTTCTTTCAGTGGGTCTTCTGATCCACTTGTGGCTGAACAATGGATCAGTACTACTGAAAAGATATTTTCAGTTCTTCAATGTTCTGAACATGATAAATTCATCTTAGCAGTATATCGTTTGGAAGGTGAAGCTGATCAATGGTGGAATCTTATCAAGAATACGAGGCCAAGAGATGAAATTGAGTCCATGGAATGGGACGAGTTCAAGAACTTGTTTTTCAGTAAGTACTTCCCTCGTATTCTTCGAACAAAGATGGAAAAGGAGTTTCTTGAGCTGAAGCAGAAGGATGATGAATCTGTTGGTATATACGAAGCGAATTTTACAAGACTTGCAAGGTATGCATCTGGCATTATCATCCAACCTGAAAGTAAAGTTGATCGATTTTTCAGTGGCTTAAAACCAAGTCTTCGAAGGGCATTAGCTATAAGAGACTTCAGTAGCTATGAAGAAATTGTGCGTTGTGCTATCAAGGTAGAAATGGAAGTTGGTGTTACATATCCATCTCATGGTTTTGACAAGAAACGAAAGATGGAGTTCAAGGAGAAATCTCAGAATAATGGTGAAAAGAAGATGAATGTTTCCTTATGCACAAAGTGTGGAAAGAATCATGGTGGAGATTGTCTTAAAGGGACTAGAAAATGTTTTAAGTATGGAAAATAAGGTCATCGAGCAGCTGAGTGTTGAAGTAATGGAAAAAGGGTTTCTAATGATGTGAATAAAGCAAACACTGCAGAGAACGCACCGCCAACACTTCAATGCTTCAAGTGCAAGGAAATGGGGAATTATGCTAATAATTGCCCTAATCCAAGGGTTAGTGATGATCAACATGAGCAACCACTGAAGGCAAAGGACAAAGGGAAATCACATGCGATCACTATTGGCAATGTTGAATATGACAACGATGTGGTGGAATGATTAAGTGTTTATGTAATGGGATTCCAAAATAATGTTGTATCATTGAGTATTGCAATATTTATTGATGTGGTATTCAAAGTGATTGAGATATTTTTTGGAAATAAGATGATATGCGCATAATGAAGACGAGAAAATGAAATGTTTAATAGTATTCATGAGCTCATGATTGATATAAGGACTAAGTGATATCATGGTTTGAGTATATAGAATTTTGAGGATTTTGGTATGTGGAAAGTGTTAACTTTTAAACTGCACTCATGTTTTCACTAAGGTATTCAAGAGAATACACGATTAAGGACTTTGAATGTTTGGAATGTGACCAACAAGACATATCTTATGATATGTGGGGATCAACGACAGTATTAAATCTCTGGTAATCGTTGTCACTATATTATGAGAGTGGACTGCAGTATTATGTATAAGCCTAAAGATTAGACTGGATTATGTTGGACATAAGTTAGTATTGTTTAAGGATAGAAGATTTTCGATATTATTGATGGGATGTTATAGTAACGTAGTTTTAGAAAAAGGACAACCTGCAGGACGGGCGACATCCCATCGCTTCAGACAAGGCTGTAGGAATCGAACCCACAACCGAAGTGCGACTGGCCTTTATCACCTACCACTGACCTACAGGAAGTCCCTGTTTAGTACAAACTAGTGTTATTATATTAAGCAGTATGATATATGAAGTATAATCCCATTTTAGGAACCATATATGATTAATCCCACTATAGATCGACTTATGTATATAAATTTTTCTAACCTTTTGAGACAGATGGAATGACCCGTCATTCTATCACATGATCTGCTAACACTTCACGAATAACAAATTCAACTTCATTTATTTAAGAGATGAAGTGGAAATTGTTAAAGGCACGAACAATAGTGAGATTGTACCAAAATAAAGTAAGTATTTATTCTAATTCAAATTCTTTAACTTTAGGGAAATGATCTTGAAAACCAAAAATGTTGTCCTAGTTCTCTTATACCTGATGAATCAAATGGTACCTTAGATCGTCACAAATTTATGGATTTGTGATTACTGGCTTTTCCATAGCCATGTTCTCTACCACTCTCCATCAGAACATGATGGTTAGATTTCTCTTCCATATCCATATTTTCACCTATGTGGAAACCCAGTGATTAGTTTATTTGGGTAATCGTTACATTTCATACTTTAATTTTTAAAGCCAAGTTTTGGTATTCCTTTTTACGATGTGGGTTTCTATTAAAGAAACTTTTGAATAGTAAACCATTTATAACCCTGACGAATTTCGAGGGCGAAATTCATTATAAGGGGGGTAGAATGTAACAGCCCGAGATTTTATGAAAAATATTCTTTTTTATTTCACTAATGTCTTGTGTTGTACGCTACACCAAAAGGAGCTTGCACAACACGCATCCTTGACTTGCCTTTCATTACACGCAATCGCAACCTTCGTCGATAGCGTGTGTGGTACGTAATACTGAGTTTCACGAAACAATGATATGCTATTAAAATATTATTAAAACTAGCCGTTATGAATAGTAATAACCACTTTTTAAATTTTAGAAATTTTAACTCTCAAAATGGACTTCATTTTTGGATTCGGAGTATCGAATTTAGCCTAAGGTGAAATTTTGGTACTTTTCGGATAACTTTCACATTCTGATGAATAGTGAAAATTACTAAATTATAATTAAAAACAACTTTTTTAATCGAAATAATTAATAGTGATAAATCATTAATTTGAGTGGTTTTAAAGTATATTTAGAATATATTTTTACAATTTAATACAATGTTGGTCATTGGATGTAATTTCACATTTAAACTAGACATAAACAAGTGTCAATCTTTTGATAGATATTGTTTCTTAAAAACACGCTATTTGTTTTAACAGCGGGATTTAATTATAAAATTATTTAATGCAACTTTTATGTTATGAATTTGGTAAAATAGACTTCATTTTTGAATTCGGAATATGAAATATAGCTTGAGATTGAATTTTGGCATTGTTCTGAAAAACATCAATTTTTGATGAATAGAGAAACTACTAAGTGGTAGTTAAAAAAACTGAATTTTTCATAAAACTTAATTTTACCGCTTCTGTGAGTGGAATTTCGAAAATCCGAGAGACACGGTTAATATCAAGGACTAAAATGTGGTTCAATGAGATGAAAATAATTTTTGGTGAATAGTAACTTTTTACTTTTTTTTACCGCGGTTAATAGTAAATAGGGTAACTAAGGGTAAATATGATATTACTATTACCCTAACACATGTCCTAATTCTATTGGATAAGTGTAATTCGACCAAAAACAACCTTATGAATATAATATGACCATTTAGGTCCACTTGGATTAGATTATGACATCTAATATTATTTTATTTAATGAATAGTTAAAAGAGTTAAAATCAAAGTTTATTTACTAAAACATTTTTAATATGGGGTTATACATAAGATAAATTAGATTGTAAATATTCATTAGAAAGCTAAAAAGATTTAATACATGATGGTATTTTATTTGTAATTTTTAGAAATCAAATAATTTAATTTATTTATGACACAAAGATGATGCAGTAATTATCTTGTTAATGAAATATTGACATAATTGATGTTATAAACACCAAAATAAATGTAATTTGAGACTTTTTTTGAATTAAACTAATTTTCTAGGTTACTATGATATATTAGTGTTGATTTAATCAACTTGGTTCGAACATATAATTCTGTTATGACTTTCACAAAAATCATGTATCAAATAGTGTCAAAATTGACACAAAATAGTTTTTAAATAAAATAAAATATTATTAATTGTTATTTTATTCCTAAAAATCTAAGGTTCGGCCAAATGACTTAGATAAGGATATAGGTATTAATTATATACAATTTGGGGTTCGTTTGGCATGTTATAGTAAGTGTATTTACCATATAGTGAAAGAAAACAAAAAGACACGGTAAAAGTTAAATTATTTAACTTAGAGTTAAATCTAATTGATAAGGTTAAAATAATACCCTAAACTTGTCTAAATCTTATTGGTTGATAGTATTTCGACCCATCCCCACTTTAGCTTCGAAATAAGACCCTTTGGAACCATTATAAACCGATTTTGACTTTAATATAAAATAATATTTTGAGATATTCCTAAGGTGCCCCTCTCCTCCCTTATAAAAGGACACCTCCTCCCCCTCCTCCTCACACCAATTTGAGCACTCAAGCTCGGCCAACCCCTGCCAAAATCTCTTCTCCACTTCCCTAAAAACATCCTAGAGGTTCTGGTCTCCCTCAAATACCAATTTTAGTGCCCTAAGAGGAGGTCTCAAAGAGGCACTTCAAAGAAGAGGTAATTACCGTTACCAATTCTTTTATCTTTATTTCTTCTTCCACTTCTTCTTCTTAGGTTGTTTCATTATGAAGTAATAACATCATTATCACTCATATACTGATATGTTATTATAAGTATGAAACAACCCTATTTCACCATATATCCATCCTACGGAAAAAGAAATCACCACGCGTGCGTACGTACGGAATACCGTCTCCACGCCGTGGTGTAATCTATTTTCCACCACCACCTTACATGGATGGGTATAATGGTGTAAAGAATAACTATACATAGTTATTACAACATCATATTGATTCTGATATATTTTATAATCCACTCCAATTCAATTCAATATTTATAGAAATGATATCATCGCTCGTGCGTACGTACGGACTACCGTCTCCACGACGCGATGAGATTCATTCTCCATGTTAACCATTTAAGAATGATTATAATGTATATATAAGAAATAATAATGAAATATATGACATTATAAAGCTACTGGATTTATGTATATATATACATATGTATGTCATCTACTTACTTCCATTTCAAGACAATAAGGAAAGGAAAACAGCGTTCATGCGTACGTACGAACTACCGTCTCCATGAACGGTGTTTTTCATTTTATTTATCTACCTGTTATATATATATATACTGAATATATATGATATATAAATCATATTTTATATTCTGGAAGTGAGTAAATCATGATATAAGTAATAATGATGTCAAGAACAACAAGTCAAAACACCTACGATAAATGAAACGATTTTACCCAAAACGCTTCTTTAACATGGAATTTACAAAAGAACGGGTAATATAATGTCATAAGTGAACCATATATGATATCATAACAATTAATATGATTCTGTAATAAGTCAATAACATGATTTAAATCATTATACAGGAGGTTCGGACACTTACAAAGCAAGTCGGACCTAAGGTAAGGGAAATATCACAATCTCATTTTTATCCGAGATTGTTTATTCGTAAGTATTTACTGGGGTGTATTTTATCATCCATATCCATGTTCCCTCAATATGTAATATTGTTTCCATACACTTGCAATAGTTTAAATCCAATTTTACCCTTAGGTGAGTTTTTAGTAAAGAATATGAAAGGAATCTTTTGTCGTTTTTCCGTACGAGGTACTTTTTGACTTTTCCGACAAAAGTACGAAGAATGTTTTTTTAACTTATACGGCATGAATGGATTTTCAAAACATTATTTCCAAGAATCTTCATTTATAAGTTTTCAAGTTTATTTTTAACCAACTTCTTTATTTTATAATTCTATAACATGTTAAGAAAGGAAAAGTGTTTTTGAAGTAGAAAAGATATTTTCCTCAAGAATGAAGTTCAAGTATTTTATCGAAATTATTTTCCATCTAAGATAATAAAAGGGTTCTATTTTTAGCCCTATTATTACATGGATTTGATTATGTTGTGATGGAAATATTTTTATGAATTCCTTTATCTTATATGAATTGTTTTATGATGTCATGTTGTTTAAGAATCCCATTTTTATTATATGGGTTACGCTATGATGTATGGTTTATGATTATGTGGCACACATAAGAAAGGATTCATTATGAGATGGGTGAGACCTATATCTCCCTCCAATGCATTGGGTAAAGATTTTATATCTCATGAGATAGACATGGCTGAAATGGTAGGTTATACCGGTTCAGTGAAACAGGACTGAAACGTGGGTTACTCGATTCAGAAAGGGACTTTGTCCACTAAGATAGTCTTGGAAATGAGTCATGACTAACAAGAAATGATTTTCTATGATTATGTGTGAATGCCACAAAGTTTCAAGTTTCATGTTATGATTATGGGGATCTCATTTTCACTTCTATGATTTATCCCATGTTATGATATTATGAGCTCTTTTGCAGGTTAAGATTTCCAAAAGCTATGTTCTTATGTATATGATGTGATTGATATTTCTTTTGTTTACCCTTACTGAGCATTTGAGCTCACCCTTTTATGTTTTCTTTTCCCCAGGATATAAAGAAAGGTTTTTAGGTAAAAAAAAGGGAAGATCTTTATGGGAGATATTGAAGATCTTTCACCACGATTAGAAGATTACGTTCTGAGTTTCTAAAGACACTAAACTATTACGATCCTTGTGTGTGTGTTTTTGTTATGTACTAAGTATTCCGCAAAAGTAATGTAATGTCCATGTACGATAAGTTTCGGGTCTCTACAGTTGGTATCAGAGGAAAGGTTTAGTCAACCTTTGGAAACTAGGATGCGAAAACTTTAGTGAGATCCCCAGAGATATTTCTAAGGTATGTCTAGGGATGTCCCTAGGGATAAGTATACGTATAGGTTATAGTAATAGAATTACGCTAACGATCATAGAATTAAACCTAAGATGTTGGATATTGAAGGTACTCCCCCTTTATTATGTTGTTTTCCCTAGCATGATTTTTGTCTCTCACACTATTCTTTTTGGGTTTTAGACGATGGCTGGAACCCGAAGGAACCGTTTTGATCAATGCAATGGACAATGCAATGATTGCCCTCCTGAACAAACAAATGTTATGGGAGATGGAGTGCAAAATCTTATTGCTATACTTACACAAGCTATGAATCATTCTGGACTTCCAAATGAGCAGAGAAGGGAACAATATTCTATTGAGTCCTTCATGAGGCAACGTCCACCTTCTTTCAGTGGGTCTTCTGATCCACTTGTGGCTGAACAATGGATCAGTACTACTGAAAAGATATTTTCAGTTCTTCAATGTTCTGAACATGATAAATTCATCTTAGCAGTATATCGTTTGGAAGGTGAAGCTGATCAATGGTGGAATCTTATCAAGAATACGAGGCCAAGAGATGAAATTGAGTCCATGGAATGGGACGAGTTCAAGAACTTGTTTTTCAGTAAGTACTTCCCTCGTATTCTTCGAACAAAGATGGAAAAGGAGTTTCTTGAGCTGAAGCAGAAGGATGATGAATCTGTTGGTATATACGAAGCGAATTTTACAAGACTTGCAAGGTATGCATCTGGCATTATCATCCAACCTGAAAGTAAAGTTGATCGATTTTTCAGTGGCTTAAAACCAAGTCTTCGAAGGGCATTAGCTATAAGAGACTTCAGTAGCTATGAAGAAATTGTGCGTTGTGCTATCAAGGTAGAAATGGAAGTTGGTGTTACATATCCATCTCATGGTTTTGACAAGAAACGAAAGATGGAGTTCAAGGAGAAATCTCAGAATAATGGTGAAAAGAAGATGAATGTTTCCTTATGCACAAAGTGTGGAAAGAAGCATGGTGGAGATTGTCTTAAAGGGACTAGAAAATGTTTTAAGTATGGAAAAGAAGGTCATCGAGCAGCTGAGTGTCGAAGTAATGGAAAAAGGGTTTCTAATGATGTGAATAAAGCAAACACTGCAGAGAACGCACCGCCAACACTTCAATGCTTCAAGTGCAAGGAAATGGGGCATTATGCTAATAATTGCCCTAATCCAAGGGTTAGTGATGATCAACATGAGCAACCACTGAAGGCAAAGGACAAAGGGAAATCACATGCGATCACTATTGGCAATGTTGAATATGACAACGATGTGGTGGAATGATTAAGTGTTTATGTAATGAGATTCCAAAATAATGTTGTATCATTGAGTATTGCAATATTTATTGATGTGGTATTCAAAGTGATTGAGATATTTTTTGGAAATAAGATGATATGCGCATAATGAAGACAAGAAAATGAAATGTTTAATAGTATTCATGAGCTCATGATTGATATAAGGACTAAGTGATATCATGGTTTGAGTATATAGAATTTTGAGGATTTTGGTATGTGGAAAGTGTTAACTTTTAAAATGCACTCATGTTTTCACTAAGGTATTCAAGAGAATACACGATTAAGGACTTTGAATGTTTGGAATGTGACCAACAAGACATATCTTATGATATGTGGGGATCAACGACAGTATTAAATCTCTGGTAATCGTTTTCACTATATTATGAGAGTGGACTGCAGTATTATGTATAAGCCTAAAGATTAGACTGGATTATGTTGGACATAAGTTAGTATTGTTTAAGGATAGAAGATTTTCGATATTATTGATGGGATGTTATAGTAACGTAGTTTTAGAAAAAGGACAACCTGCAGGACGGGCGATAGCCCATCGCTTCGGACAAGGCTGTAGGAATCGAACCCACAACCGAAGTGCGACTGGCCTTTATCGCCTACCACTGACCTACAGGAAGTCCCTGTTTAGTAGAAACTAGTGTTATTATATTAAGCAGTATGATATATGAAGTATAAGCCCATTTTAGGAACCATATATGATTAATCCCACTATAGATCGACTTATGTATATAAATTTTGCTAACCTTTTGAGACAGATGGAATGACCCGTCATTCTATCACATGATCTGCTAACACTTCACGAATAACAAATTCAACTTCATTTATTTAAGAGATGAAGTGGAAATTGTTAAAGGCACGAACAATAGTGAGATTGTACCAAAATAAAGTAAGTTTTTATTCTAATTCAAATTCTTTAACTTTAGGGAAATGATCTTAAAAACCAAAAATGTTGTCCTAGTTCTCTTATACCTGATGAATCAGATGGTACCTTAGATCGTCACAAATTTATGGATTTGTGATTACTGGATTTTCCATAGCCATGTTCTCTACCACTCTCCATCAGAACATGATGGTTAGATTTCTCTTCCATATCCATATTTTCACCTATGTGGAAACCCAGTGATTAGTTTATTTGGGTAATCGTTACATTTCATACTTTAATTTTTAAAGCCAAGTTTTGGTATTCCTTTTTACGATGTGGGTTTCTATTAAAGAAACTTTTGAATAGTAAACCATTTATAACCCCGACAAATTTCGAGGGCGAAATTCATTTTAAGGGGGGTAGAATGTAACAGCCCGAGATTTTATGAAAAATATTCTTTTTTATTTCACTAATGTCTTGTGTTGTACGCTACACCAAAAGGAGCTTGCACAACACGCATCCTTGACTTGCCTTGCATTACACGCAATCACAACCTTCCTCGATAGCGTGTGTGGTACGTAATACTGAGTTTCACAAAACAATGATATGCTATTAAAATATTATTAAAACTAGCCGTTATGAATAGTAATAACCACTTTTTAAATTTTAGAAATTTTAACTCTCAAAATGGACTTCATTTTTGGATTCGGAGTATCGAATTTAGCCTAAGGTGAAATTTTGGTACTTTTCAGATAACTTTCATATTCTGATGAATAGTGAAAATTACTAAATTATAATTAAAAACAACTTTTTTAATCGAAATAATTAATAGTGATAAATCATTAATTTGAGTGGTTTTAAAGTATATTTAGAATATATTTTTACAATTTAATAAAATGTTGGTCATTGGATGTAATTTCACATTTAAACTAGACATAAACAAGTGTCAATCTTTTGATAGATATTGTTTCTTAAAAACACGCTATTTGTTTTAACAGTGGGATTTAATTATAAAATTAATTAATGCAACTTTTATGTTATGAATTTGGTAAAATAGAGTTCATTTTTGAATTCGGAATATGAAATATAGCTTGGGATTAAATTTTGGCATTGTTCTGAAAAACATCAATTTTTGATGAATAGTGAAACTACTAAGTGGTAGTTAAAAAAACTGAATTTTTCATAAAACATAATTTTACCGCTTCTGTGAGTGGAATTTCGAAAATCTGAGAGACACGGTTAATATCAAGGACTAAAATGTGGTTCAATGAGATGAAAATAATTTTTGGTGAATAGTAACTTTTTATTTTTTTTACTGCGGTTAATAGTAAATAGGGTAACTAAGGGTAAATATGATATTACTATTACCCTAACACATGTCCTAATTCTATTGGATAAGTGTAATTCGACCAAAAACAACCTTATGAATATAATATGACCATTTAGGTCCACTTGGATTAGATTATGACATCTAATATTATTTTATTTAATGAATAGTTAAAAGAGTTAAAATCAAAGTTTATTTACTAAAACATTTTTAATATGGGGTTATACATAAGATAAATTCGATTGTAAATATGCATTAGAAAGCTAAAACGATTTACTACATGATGGTAGTTTATTTGTAATTTTTAGAAATCAAATAATTTAATTTATTTATGACACAAAGATGATGCAGTAATTATCTTGTTAATGAAATATTGACATAATTGATGTTATAAACACCAAAATAAATGTAATTTGAGACTTTTTATGAATTAAACTAATTTTATAGGTTACTATGATATATTAGTGTTGATTTAATCAACTTGGTTCGAACATATAATTCTGTTATGACTTTCACAAAAATCATGTATCAAATAGTGTCAAAATTAACACAAAATAGTTTTTAAATAAAATATTATATTATTAATTGTTATTTTATTCCTAAAAATCTAAGGTTCGGCCAAATGACTTAGATAAGGATATATGTATTAATTATATACAATTTGGGGTTCGTTTGGCATGTTATAGTAAGTGTATTTACCATATAGTGAAAGAAAACAAAAAGACACGGTAAAAGTTAAATTATTTAACTTAGAGTTAAATCTAATTGATAAGGTTAAAATAATACCCTAAACTTGTCTAAATCTTATTGGTTGATAGGATTTCGACCCATCCCCACTTTAGATTCGAAATAAGACCCTTTGGAACCATTATAAACCGATTTTGACTTTAATATAAAATAATATTTTGAGATATTCCTAAGGTGCCCCTCTCCTCCCTTATAAAAGGACACCTCCTCCCCCTCCTCCTCACACCAATTTGAGCACTCAAGCTCGGCCAACCCCTGCCAAAATCTCTTCTCCACTTCCCTAAAAACATCCTAGAGGTTCTGGGCTCCCTCAAAGACCAATTTTAGTGCCCTAAGAGGAGGTCTCAAAGAGGCACTTCAAAGAAGAGGTAATTACCGTTACCAATTCTTTCATATTTATTTCTTCTTCCACTTCTTCTTCTTAGGTTGTTTCATTATGAAGTAATAACATCAGTATCACTCATATACTGATATGTTATTATAAGTATGAAACAACCCTATTTCACCATATATCCATCCTACGGAAAAAGAAATCACCGCGCGTGCGTACGTACAGAATACCGTCTCCACGCCGTGGTGTAATCTATTTTCCACCACCACCTTACATGGATGGGTATAATGGTGTAAAGAATAACTATACATAGTTATTACAACATCATATTGATTCTGATATATTATATAATCCACTCCAATTCAATTCAATATTTATAGAAATGATATCATCGATCGTGCGTACGTACGGACTACCGTCTCCACGACGCGATGAGATTCATTCTCCATGTTAACCATTTAAGAATGATTATAATGTATATATAAGAAATAATAATGAAATATATGACATTATAAAGCTACTGTATTTATGTATATATATACATATGTATGTCATCTACTTACTTCCATTTCAAGACAATAAGGAAAGGAAATCAGCGTTCATGCGTACGTACGGACTACCGTCTCCATGAACGGTGTTTTTCATTTTATTTATCTACCTGTTATATATATATATATACTGAATATATATGATATATAAATCATATTTTATATTCTGGAAGTGAGTAAATCATGATATAAGTAATAATGATGTCAAGAACAACAAGTCAAAACACCTACGATAAATGAAACGATTTTACCCAAAACGCTTCTTTAACATGGAATTTACAAAAGAACGGGTAATATAATGTCATAAGTGAACCATATATGATATCATAACAATGAATATGATTCTGTAATAATTCAATAACATGATTTAAATCATTATACAGGAGGTTCGGACACTTACAAAGCAAGTCGGACCTAAGGTAAGGGAAATATCACAATCTCATTTTTATCAGAGATTGTTTATTCGTAAGTATTTACTGGGGTGTATTTTATCATCCATATCAATGTTCCCTCAATATGTAATATTGTTTCCATACACTTGCAATAGTTTAAATCCAATTTTACCCTTAGGTGAGTTTTTAGTAAAGAATATGAAAGGAATCTTTTGTCGTTTTTCCGTACGAGGTACTTTTTGACTTTTCCGACAAAAGTACGAAGAATGTTTTTTTTAACTTATACGGCATGAATGGATTTTCAAAACATTATTTCCAAGAATCTTCATTTATAAGTTTTCAAGTTTATTTTTAACCAACTTCTTTATTTTATAATTCTATGACATGTTAAGAAAGGAAAAGTGTTTTTGAAGTAGAAAGGATATTTTCCTCAAGAATGAAGTTCAAGTATTTTATCGAAATTATTTTCCATCTAAGATAATAAAAGGGTTCTGTTTTTATCCCTATTATTACATGGATTTGATTATGTTGTGATGGAAATATTTTTATGAATTCCTTTATCTTATATGAATTGTTTTATGATGTCATGTTGTTTAAGAATCCCATTTTTATTACATGGGTTACGCTATGATGTATGGTTTATGATTATGTGGCACACATAAGAAAGGATTCATTATGAGATGGGTGGGACCTATATCTCCCTCCAATGCATTGGGTAAAGATTTTATATCTCATGAGATAGACATGGATGAAATGGTAGGTTATACCGGTTCAGTGAAACAGGACTGAAACGAGGGTTACTCGATTCAGAAAGGGACTTTGTCCACTAAGATAGTCTTGGCAATGAGTCATGACTAACAAGAAATGATTTTCTATGATTATGTGTGAATGCCACAAAGTTTCAAGTTTCATGTTATTATTATGGGGATCTCATTTTCACTTCTATGATTTATCCCATGTTATGATATTATGAGCTCTTTTGCAGGTTAAGATTTCCAAAAGCTATGTTCTTATGTATATGATGTGATTGATATTTCTTTTGTTTACCCTTACTGAGCATTTGAGCTCACCCTTTTATGTTTTCTTTTCCCCAGGATATAAAGAAAGGTTTTTAGGTAAAAAAAGGGAAGATCTTTATGGGAGATATTGAAGATCTTTCACCACGATTAGAAGATTACGTTCTGAGTTTCCAAAGACACTAAACTATTACGATCCTTGTGTGTGTGTTTTTGTTATGTACTAAGTATTCCGCAAAAGTAATGTAATGTCCATGTACGATAAGCTTCGGGTCTCTACAAAACCTTTCCCAAAGATATTCCAGGACTACCTCCCCCCTGAGAAATTGACTTCTGCATCGACTTACACCCCGGGACAAAACCTATTTCCTCACCACCATATCTGATGGCTCCTGCAAAGATTCATGAGATGAGAGTGCAGTTGGAGGATTTGCATATCTAGGGTTTTGTAAGACACATCGTATCAACCTGGGTGGCCCCAATTTTGTTTGCCAAAAAGTCAGATGAGAGTTTGAGGTTGTGCATAGATTACCATCGTCTGAACTAGGTGATAATGAAGAATAAGTATCCACTACATATGATCGATGACCTCTTTGATAATTTGGGAGGGGTATAGTGGTTCTCAAAGGTTGACCTTCGATCTAGTTATCACCAGTTATGAGTACGGGATGAGGATATACCGAAGATGGAATTCAGATGCCGCTATGGTCATTATGAGTGTTTGGTGATGCCTTTTGGCATGAAAAATTCCCCCGAAGTGTTCATGGGACTAAGGAACCGAATATTCCATCCATACTTAGACCGGTTCGTAGTGGTCTTCATCGATGACATCCTCGTGTACTCGGCGTCATAGGAAGAGCACACGAGACACCTACAGATGGTTCTAGACATACTCCGAGAGTACCAACTTTATGGGAAGATCTCGAAGTGTCAGTTATGGATTTAGGAGGTCCACTTTTTGGGACACATCATCTCAGTAGATGGTGTAGCTGTGCACCCAGCCAAGGTGGAGGCATTGTTAGCATGGGAGCCGCCTCTGAGCGTGACGGAGGTGCGAAGCTTCCATGGGTTGATAAGATATTACCAAAGATTCATTCCTGATTTCTCCTGAATATCAGAACTGATGACGGCCTTGAACAGTAAGGGGAAACGCTTCATATGGACGAAGAAGTGACAGTAGGATTTCGAGCATTTGAGATAGATTTTGACAAGTTCCCAGATCTTGAGATTACTGGAGGAGGGTTTCGAGTTCGTAGTTTTCTGCGATGCGTCAGGGACCAATCTTGGCTGTGTCCTGATAAAGAGATAGATAGTGATTGATTATGGTTCGGGACGGCTTAGGCCACATGATCAGAACTATTCGAACCATGATCTCGAATTGGAAGCAGTAGTCTTCATGTTGAAGATATGGAGACACTACCTTATGGGAGAGCGATTCATCATCTACTCTGACCACAAGAGGCTCAAGTACATCTTCTCACAGAAGGATCTGAATATAAGGTAGATGAATTGGCTAGAGTTCCTCTAGGACTATGATTTAAAGATTATCTATACTCTTGGGAAGGGGAACAAGGTGGAGGATGCTCTTAGTAGAAGGTCAAGCTCACTACTGTTGAGTGAGGCGACAGAGTAGTTAGCCACGTTGCAGTTATCCTTCGTAGAAAGAGAGGATAGAACTTACCTACAATCGATGGTTGTCACCCCTCCACTCTTACAGTGAGTCAGGGAGGCACATCTTGGGGATGTCGATTGTGATGCTTTATGTGCTCTGTTATCCACAGGATATGCTCCTGATGGATATTCTCAAGGTGGGGAGAACCTACTTATTTTCAGAGGACACACTATGTACCAGTGGCATTGCAAGAAGAGGTACTGAGGGAGTTTCATACATCTCCCTTGGTGGTACATCCTAGAGTGACAAAGATGTACCAGGATCTCCGATGATAGTTCTGGTGGCCAGGCATGAAGAAGAAAGTATCAGAGTTCGTTTCTCGATGCCTTACATGCCAGTATGTGAAGGATGAGCATCAGGTTCTAGTGGTATTAGCTAACCCCTGGACATTCCAGAGTGGAAGTGGGATGGAATATCGATGGACTTCGTGATAGGCTTACCACAGACGTCCAAGGTGCATGATTCCATCTAGGTGATCATTGATCGGCTCACCAAGTTGGCCCACTTCCTAGCTATCAGGGAGTAGAGTTCCGTACAGAGCTTAGGAAACCACTACGTGCAGGAGATAATTCAGCTTCATGAAATCCCTTCCACAATAGTCTCAGATCGAGACGCCTTCTTCACATCCTAGTTGTAGAAGGGATTGCAGGAGGCTTTTGGGACTCAGCTACGCTTGAGCATGAAATTCCATCCCCAGAATAATGGTCAGACAGAGAGGACCATTCAGTTTCTATAGGATATGCTGTGAGCTTGTATCTTGGACTTTGGTCGCAGTTGGGAGGACCACCTACCACTGGTGGAGTTTTTGTACAACAACAACTACCACTCCACCATTGGTATGGAACCTTTCGAGGCTTTATATGGGAGACCCTGCCGGTCGCCACTTTGCTGGACCGACCCCAGAGAGTCAGCACTCATGGGTACAGAGTTGGTATGAGCTACCAACGAGAAGGTACAGGTCATTTGGGAGTGGATGAAGACTGCCCAGATCTAGCAGAAGTCTTATGCTGATAAATGACGGAGACCTATGGAGTTCGAGGAGGGAGGCCACGTCTTTCGTCAGGTCTCACCTCGACGAGGGTTACAAAGATTTGGTCGGGGCGACAAGCTATCTCCAAGGTTCATCAGACCTTTCTAGATACTGTGCAGAGTTGGAAAGGTGGAGTACCTCTTAGCTCTACCTCCATAGTTGCGTTGGGTATATGATGTCTTCCACATGTCATAGCTGAGGAGGTACATGAATTACCCATCACACGTCATCGACTGGGGCGAGCTGGACATCGAGGATGGGGTGACCTTTGCTGAGTATCCTGTGGAGATTGAGGATTGGAAAGAGAGGATCCTTCATGGGCAATCAATTCCATTGGTTCACATTCAGTGGTCGCACAAGAATCTTCAGGAGAGCACGTGGGAGCGGGAGGCTCATATCCATGCCCAATACCCACATCTTTTTGAGTAGCCTTATTTGGGATTTTTGGGGATGTAAAGCCCCAAGTTGGGGAGATTGTAATTTCTCAGATTTTCAGTGAATTATTTTTAAATATTATATGGAATTATTATGAGACCATGCATAGAGACGAACCATAATTCTGAGGCCCAGTGAGCTCAGAATGGTGGTTTGAACCTTTTTTAAGTTAAGTGAGTCGGAGTTTGTGCGCGGTTGTGGATGTTTCTGAATGGATACCAAGATTAAAAATCTGGTGGTACCATTGCGTCCGGGATGATGACTTTACCTATGAATGTGTCTAACCTCAACCAGCACGGGTTGTGATAAAAAGTTAATTTTTGAACGTTTTTAGTAAAATAAAATAAATAATTCACAATGTTTATTTTATTTTTATTTGGAAACATTCTTTGCAGTGAAATGATGGGGAAACTATTTCGATAATTAATGCTATGCCATAATCACTCCGAAACCACAACACTGACTCATTAATGCCGCAGTGTAACGACAACAACTCAACGTAAAGGAATGATGAAATGCGTTCCCTCCTTTTAATGTGTTAATCAAACATTACTCGTCGACAGAAGGTGGAGAGAAACTCTAGAGAATCCTTGGATCATTGGAGAAAACTTTTGGCAATGAACGATGATGAATCAAAGCTGTGAATTGCTAAACTAATGAAGTTGAAGATCTTGATGACGATGACAGTGTGACCCCTTCGTCAGTAATCAATCCCTTCTTGAGGTTGGGGTTGGTATTTCAATTCTTCTTTTCCTCGTTTGGATTAAATGACGAACATGGAACAGACCACGAACATGTTGATCCGTGGATTCATGCGTTTTTTGCGGGAGGGTTTTTATTGGGTTGATCTTGGGGAATTAATCTACTCTAGATTATTGTTTTGATTCTGCTCCGTTTGATCCTACTAATTGGAGCAGATCAACATCATAATGAATGGTTGAAGAGGTTTTTTCCTCGATTTACTTTTGGATTTCTTCCCCCTTCTTTTTCTCGTACGTTCTTCACATTCTTAATGGCGTGCCGAACAACGGATTGTTGCGCCTTCGTTTTGTGACTTAACGATCCCAAATTGGAGATCCTACATTGTGACGATCTAGCGGAGGTGTGACGACGAATGTGGTGGATAAATTGACACGGTTCAAAAATTATCATTCTTCGATTGTTCTTCGTGAGGATGATTAAAACATGTTTTCGGGGCTGACTGGAGGCCCAAAACTGACAGAATCAACTTTATGATGTTGGGGTGACCTAAACCCTTTATTTTCATGGTGTTCGGATGACCGAATCGATGAACGGGGCAGCACAAGAGGCATGATGATAGAGGTTTTCGATTCTGGAAATGTCCTCAATACACAACGTGTACCTCCGAAGAACACGCTGTGTGGTATCAGTAGTGGTGGCTAGGGTTTCAGCGGTTATAAATGTATCACACGACATGTGACCCCGGTCACAATGTGTGTTGGACCTTCCACGAAGATCGGTGTGTATTCTGGGAAGTACATGGGCATGGGATGGACTACACTACTTCAGAACACGACGTGTAGACCCGACGCGGTATGGAAGAGGAGACTACGCGGGACTCATTGTGTATCATAGGCGATATATGGAAACGAGATGGAGTACACGACCATATAATCTTGCACACAGCTAGACAAGGACGACCACACTGGTTACCCCATGTACTGGTTACACGGGATGGTGCCCACGAGATAAAGCTGTGTTTGGGCACACAACCATGTACACGTAGCTGACCCCAGCTACTCGGACACGATGTGTGTTATGTACTACACACTGTGTACTGAATTTTCTACTCGAACAGCCTTGAGACACATGCCGTTGTACACGGGCAGTACACGGGTTCAGAAGACACGGCTTGTGACACTTCTACACATCCTATACTTTTCAATACATAGATTGATCTTCGTGTCCACCGTATCTTGGACATGTTTTATTTGGGTTAGTGCCTCTTTTACTCATTCCCCTAAATTTAAGGTATCATTTCCTTCTACAGGAGTATGATCCCTTCAGCAAGACTTTCTGAGAAAGAGTCAAGTATCCCTCCTAGAGGCCTGGAGCGAGATCCTCTATCCATTCTTGACCCTATGTAGAGTCTGGTGTTGACGTGACTACTTCTTCATGGTGCTGATCATCTATCAAGCAGGTGAATCCAGATGAGTCACAGTATCCTCCAAGGCCCTGGTATTGATCCTCATCTATGTATCATGATCTTTTCTCCACTTAGGAGTGTGTTCTCTCGGAATAAGTGCATCTATCTCTCATGACCTTTCTCTATAGACAGTACATCTCAAACAAACGTCATCAGAGCTATCAGAATCATGGAGCGAGTTCTCCCAGATGAGTGCTTCGTTTGATCATAGAACTGAATCCCTAGTGGGGGTATGTTGTTGTGTGACTTGTCCCTAGACTACAGGTTTGGGTTTTGAGTATGTTTGGATATTTTCTGTTACTCTTTCTATTTGTTCAGTAGACATATTTTGCAGAGCTGACTCTACCTTTCCTTTGTGTATTACCTTGTATTCTTTGGGGTCATCTACTATGTATTGTTATACTCACCCCAGTACGGGCTTTTCCCATACATGTCATGTCTTGTGCAGATGAGCAGCCTTTGGATAGTGTCTAGGGAGGACCAGTATAAGACCAAGATTTTTGAGTTCCCTACAGGCCGAAGTGTTTCTACGGCTACGAGTGGCAGTCCCAGTACCTCTTTATGTTTACCGGTTGGACTTTGTAGTTTTTAGACTCTTCTTTTTTATGGGCTTGTATTCTGGCCCAGTTTACTTTCAGTACTTTACTTTCCGTCGTACTATGTTGGTTGGGTTTAGTTGTATTCATTAATTTTGTTCCCTAGTGGTTTCTTTTCATTCTAGCATTGTGGGCATGGAGATGTTTGAATGTGTACAGGTACTTTGGCAATGCCTCCCATGTCAGTAATATGCCTACTCGGTGCTAGTCACTAGCCCCTGTCATATTGGAGGTGGGCTTGGGGAGTCACGGCGCAGACCCCACTGGGACAAGTCATGACAGAGTGGTATCAGAGGTGGTCGGTTCTACCTTAGGACCAAGAGTTTGTGATATTCGTTTAGGGAAATAGTGTTAAGTGTTTAGAGCTTAGATTTTGGGCCAGAGACTCCAGTGTTGGTGCGGGAAACCGACATATCCATACACTAGGACTCTGATAACCTTCTTTTTGACTTGGAACATGAAAACACTAGTTTCAAGGAAATAAAAGTATGGTACATGCATCATATAGGAATAGGTTGTGTTTTCCATGTACTTGTGTCAGATATCCTGATATACTAATTGACCATGGTACATATTGTTTCCTTATAGGATGCCTCAATGACGAATACCTTCTTGGATTCAGCAGCATGATCACAAGGATGACCCCCTCGGTGATGAGGCTTCGATACAGGGACCAGTTCCCCAGGCATTACCTCCAGGTAGTGCACCTACTATACCCCCACCAGTGGAGCAACCCTTGGTACATATAGTACTGACCGACGAGGGGCATAGGCTGAGCGCACTCCATGAGTTCCAGAGATAGAGACCCATCAGGTTCCAAGGTGAGCCTGACCCTTAGGTAGTTGAGGACTAGCTTGAGGCGGTGACCCGAGTTTTTCATCTAGTGAGGACACCAGTGGACCTGATGGTGATCCTAGGAGGGAGCCTTCTTCAGGGTTTGACAAGACAATGGTGGAGTCTGACCCTGCAGACTCACAACAAGGAGACTCTTTGATGGATGGAGTTTGAGTGACTCTTTAGGGAGTAGTTCTCTCCGATTACACTGAGAACAATGCGCATCCAGGAGCTTCTACAACCCCTGTAGGGAATTTTTATGATAGATGACTATTCATCGAGGTTCAACAACCTCGCCAGTTACTTGATGGATATGGACAGGGATCAGTACTTTAGATCTCAGAACATCGAACTAGGTTTTCTATGGGACATCCAAGCTAGTGTCGTGCCTCTATGCATTTCGACTTATGCTGGAGTAATCGAGAGATCCTTGGTTATCAAGATCTTCTTGGAAGAGGAGAGACAACTGACGGTAGTTACCAACAGGTAGACAGGTGAAGAGACCTCGACAGCAGGGAGATGATGTTAGACACAAGGATCAGGACGTGGGAGACGTCATAGGAGGACTAATGACAAAGGCTCGACAGTACATGGATCTCAACCTGGCTCTAGTCAGCCTAGGGAGAGGCGTTTCTACTCGTGTGACGATAGGGTACATATCACTAGGGATTGTCCGACCTATCGAGATGCTGATAGGGAGGCGGTTGATGGACCACCGAGGTAGAGGCAAAGAGTGGAGCAGTCAGACCCGCCAGGTGGTGGACGTGGCATAGAAGTAGGGAGAGATGCAGGTGGTGGTAGACGCTTCGATCTACTTCCATCACCACCCCTAGGAGGTCCGCACCAGGCTCAGGGAGTTGGGGGACATGGGTGGGGAAAGCTACATGCAATCGAGGCATACGACCCAGGTACTCCAGGTATGATTCAAGGTACGATCTGTGTCTTATCTACCTTAGTTGTCATACTTATAGACACAAGTGATAGTCATTCCTTCATCATCACATGTCTTATTTGAATCCTTGAGATTCCAGTAGAGCCATTGACTCGTTCCTTATGCTTGGAGACAGCTACCGGAGGAGACTTGATGATCACAAATCTTTGAAGATAGTGTGATCTTACCCTTGTAGGTGAGAGTTTCAGTTGGAAAATCTTGTTGGAAGCATCGAGGCCTTATGACATCATTCTCGGTATGGATTGGTTATCTTCGGTCCACACCCAGATTGACTATTTTAGGCGAAGGGTGCGGTGTGTTCATAGTGATGTGATGAGGTTTTCTTTTGTCGGAGAAAAGGAGACCCAGGCAGCACCGAATGTGATCATGCATAGGAGGGTGCAGTCGATCAGTCATGAGTTGGCTAGCCTTACCCTCGGAGCAGTAGATGTTGTGATCTCCTAGTTCCCAGTCGTAGTGGTGGAGTACGAGGAAGTCTTTCCCAAAGATGTTCCAGGACTACCTCCATGCCGGGAAATTGACTTCTGTATCGACTTACACCCCGAGACAACACCTATTTCATCACCAGCATATCGAACATGGCGTGTGTTATGTACTAAACACTGTGTACTGAATTTTCTACTTGACCGGCCTTGAGACACATGCCGTTGTACATGGGCAATACCAAGGGTCATAAGACACGACGTTTGACACTTCTACATGTCATGTACTTTTTAGTACATGGATTGATCTACTTGTCCACCGTATCTTGGACATGTTTCGTTTGGGTTAGTTCCCCTTTTACTCATTCACCTGAAGGGAAGGTATCATTTCCTTTTATAGGAGTATGATCCCTTCAGTAGGAATTTTTGAGATAGAGTCAGGTATCCCTATGAGAGGCCCAGAGCGAGATCCTCTATGCATTCTTGACCCTAGGTAGAGTCAGGTGTCAATGTGACTACTTATGCAGGGCACCGATCCTCTACCTAGTAGCTGAATCCAGATGAGTCACGGTATCTTCTAAGGCCCTGGTAGTGATCCTAATTTGTGTATTGTGATCTTTTCCCCACTCAAGAGTGTGTTCTCTTGGAATGAGTGCATCTATCACTCGTAACCTTTCTCGATGGACAATACTTCTCAAACGGACGTCATCAGAGCTATCAGACTCATGGAGCTGGTTCTCCCAGATGAGTGCTTTGAGGAATATTCGAACTAAATCCCTAGTGGGGGTATGATATTGCGTGACTTGTCCCTATACTACAGGTTTGGGTTTTGAGTATGTCTGTATATTTTCTGTTATTATTGCTATATGTTCAGTAGACATATTTTACAGATCTCACTGTACCTTTCCTTTGTGTATTTCTTTGTGGTCTTAGGGGCCCTCTAATGAGTATTATTATACTCACCCCTGCACGGTCTTTGCCTACACGTGTCGTGTCTTGTGCATACGAGCAACCTTTTGACAGAGTCTAGGGAGGACCAGGACAAGACCGAGATTTCTGAGTTCCCTACAGGACGGGGTGTTTTTACGGCTATGAGTAGTAGTCCCAGTACCTATTTGTGTTTACAAGTTAGAATTTGTAGTTTTCAAACTCTTTTTTTGGTGGGCTTGTATTCGGGCCTAGTTTACTTTCAATACTTTACTTTCCGTCGTACTCTATTGGTTGGGTTTAGTTGTATGCATGCATTTTGTTCCCTAGTGGTTTCTTTTCATTTTATTATTATGGGAATGGAGATGTGTGTGTGTGTGTATAGGTACTTAGGCAATGCCTTCCATGTTTGTAATATTACTACTTGGTGCTAGTCACCAGCTTCTGGCCTATTGGAGGCGGGCTTGGGGAGTCACGGCGCGGGCCCCATTGGGACAGGTCGTGACAATTTAAAAATAAAATTTTGTTTTGAATATGGTTTCAAGTAACATAGTTATTATTTAGTAATATTTCATCTATATAAATTTTTTTAATCAAATTCGTATCCTATTTTAGAATAATAATTTCTTGTTTAAAAATGGGATTTTTATGAAAAATATCTTAAAGTACATAATGTTTCATCTTTTTTAATAAATTAAAATAATCCCAAATGGGGAATTTTTTTAATGAAATGTATCAATTATATATTATAAAATTTAAAATATATTGTATAAAATGATTACTATTTTTCATATATTTAATATAAAATAACATTTTTCTTGAAGAACAGAGTTCATGAAAACTCACTTTTCTATTACGTTTGTGTGTTTTTTATTTAATTTTTCCAAATATTTG
The DNA here is from genome assembly GCA_963277665.1 of Viscum album. Taxonomy (NCBI): domain Eukaryota; kingdom Viridiplantae; phylum Streptophyta; class Magnoliopsida; order Santalales; family Viscaceae; genus Viscum; species Viscum album. The sequence goes on along the minus strand of OY728129.1, from coordinate 876,970,628 downwards.
AATTGATTTTGGTAAAATGGAATATATATTTGGAATCATATGTCCCAAATTATTTATTAATTTCATTTTCATTTTTAGTAAAAAAAATTACCATTGTAAAAAAAAAATACCATAGTAATGGTAAAATAATGGAATGGGATAAGGATTAAAGGTAAATGCATAAAATAATTATAACATTCAAAATTAAAGTAGAGGTAGATGTGTTAACAGATTGTAAAATTACTTTAAAAAATTTATTATAATTCAAATTTATTGGAATTAATCCCACCCAAATGTGTTTGGATTTTAATTAAAAATAATGATTATTTAATCACTTAAAACCACCTCTCCTCAAGTATTAATACCACTTCTCACCACCCATTTTATAATTAACATACATGAAGAATTACAAATATATTCCAAACCATGTCCTCCCAAATATCATTATTTCAAAGTTCTTCTAGTCTCACCTAGAGTCGAATTATAGTTTCATCAAGGGATCCTTCATGCAGGTGATATTCAGGAGGTAACTTTCTAAAACCACCTCTCTTAATTTTGTTTGTTATTATAACTTCTCCTCACCTAATTAATAAATCAATGAATAATAACTCCAACATAATTTATATACTTTAATTTTATTTTTCAAAAGGAATATCTTATATCTATCCATTTTCTCATCCCCTCTTACTCAATGAAAGGAAACCATTATCAAAATCATGGTGGTTAACCATATCCTTGGATAATGACTTTTCATTTTCCCTTACTTCCATAAAAGATCAACATAAAACTATTTCTACTATTATATAATATTATAATAAGTATATTTAATTTTTTTAATGTAATTGAAATAATATATATATATATATAAATATAATAATAAATAAAATGAAACTAGTTCAGGATGGTAAAAAATACAACCAAAATAAAGTAAAAATTTATCATTAACATTTTATCAAATAAATCATCCTTATTTCAGAAATAAACTCATATATTTGACCAACTATAGTTCTATAAATGCACAAATACCATTACATTTCACTTTTTGAGTTTTATTTACATTTGACATGAATATCCATAAATATACTCAAATTAACTAACCATGAAATCGTGGAATTAATGCATTCTAAAAGATAATATTTAACTTTTTAACTCATAGAAATGAAAATAAATGAACATAATAAAATTACAATTAATATATTTGAATGTGTTTCCAAATTAAGTAACTAACTAATCTAATTTCACTATCTAAGACATTTAGATAATGTGTATAACTCTTTCAGATACAATGAAAGGGAATCCTCTACCTCCTCTATCTTGTTTTCCTTTCACGCACCTTATTTATTTTATTCAACTTATTTTAAATTCCTATTTATGGGATATGATTTGAGACATCCATATTACTTTAATTTTGATGTTAAAATTATGACTTCCACTTTTTTCTCTCATTAAATCTAATTATGAATTATTTAGTACTGCTGATATGTTGCCGATTTTTAGTAAGGGACATCATATCAATTTCATTTTGTTGAGGAATATTTTTATTTGATGAACCTATATTATTTTATGAGGTGTGTATAATTATTTTTTGACATATGATATCAGTAATATATTTATTATCATGATATTTAATGATTTAGTTTCAAGAGGAATTAAATTCAATATATTATGTAGTGGAAATGTAAATTGTAACACAATATCTATTCTCGGGATCGCTCTTGTACTTTATGTTTTATGTCAAGCTAATATTTTGTGTGAAATAACTTTTTATTAAATTATATTGTATATATTTTTTTTATGTGGAACGAATACTGTTATACATAATGGATTCATTTGATTAACACCCACTTCAATTATATGATATTTGTAATGGGTATTTTGATATCCAAAAGTGACATGATATTTTAAAATATTTTATGATGAAAGAGTGAAATCATTGAAAAAAATTGTATTCATAATTTGGTAATTTATAATTACACATAATAAATGTATTTTCACATATACCACTGAATTATCTCATTACATATTATAATATGGGGTGTCCCATATAACTCTATATAATCCCCTTATATCTTATACAATGGGGTAGACCATATTGCATTGGGTGATCCTGTTATAGCTTATACAATGGGGTGGCCTAGATGGAAGTACGATGCATTGGGTAATGATTATATTGGAATCTTTTTGTGTGGTTATTCAAATTGATAGGGTTTTTATTGGGATTAATTAATGTGATTCACTATATTTACAAAAGGGTTTTCTTTTCACTTTCTAGGAGGTTTAATGATTTTATTTAAGAAAAAAGATTTTGTGTTATATTGTAAAATTGAATTACTTCATTTTCATAAGGGAAATTGTGATAAAGTTAAATATTTCAAAAGATTTAATTTTTTCACTAGACTAACAAATTTATTTTTTATCACTTAGAGATATTTTATGATCATTACTATTTTTTGAAATTATTTTCACAGGGTTAGAGGATGCATGGTCATAAAGCTGAGATCAACATAGAAATTATGAATATTTATAATAAAAATAATTAATTTTTTAATTCAAATACTTTTGTTTCATGAAAAATGGATTCTTCATAGTGTTTTGAACATTTAATGTATGATATTAATTTGTAAGAGTTATTCATAATTCTATAAAAAATAGAAAATATCCTTAGGGTTGTAATAATGTGAAATCTAGTTTAATGTCACTAGAATATGTAATTCTTATGGCTGGGTCCCTATAGTTGGTATCATTAGATGATTTAGATAACTTTAGGGGTAAGGATAATGTTAATATAATACCAATAAATTATTTTACATTATGGTTATGATGAAATGATATAAAATTTAAAGTATTCTATGTTTCCTTTTTCTAAAATATTTCTATTCAGAATGGTTTTCTATATAGGAATCATGAAAACTATGGTGGGAAGTTATATAGAGGAAAATATCCGTCCAAAACCACATTATGAGATAGTTGGAATCAGAATAGATGAGTTTTTCATTGTAATAAATTATTTGAAATAAGATATAAATTGTATTGGTATCCATGCTATGAAGAAACTAAATTAATATAAATGAATTTTTCACTAGTAAAGAGTTTTATTAAGAAACACCCTCCAGAATTTAGTAGAAACTTAGATATAGTGGTAGATGAAGGATAGATCAATTCTTTAGGAATTATATTCAAATTCATTGGATGTTTAGAATGCCAAATGTTAATCCTTGTGTTTTTCATTTTGATGGTGAAGTTGATCAGTGGTGGTATCTAGTTTTTAAAACCATATTGAATAATGATCTTGATGTAATTAAATGTGATACATATATATATATTTTCTTTTGGAAATATTTCCGTAATATTTTTCAGATATAGATGAAAAAATACTAGATTTACGGTAAAGGGATAAAGAATATATAGCATGTATAAATCTAATTTAATAAGACTATATAGGTATATGGCATAATTTATTCTGAACACTAATAGTAAAATCAATAGGTTTTAATTTGGGTTGAAAACAAGTATATTATGCGAAGTAGTTGCATGTGACTTTAATATTCATGAAAAATTGGTTTATTGTGCTAAGAATATTTGGATAGAGTTTTTTTAAATGTATGATACTCAAAATAAAAACATTAAGAAAAGGTCATGATGGTAGGAAAATAAGAAAAACCAGTTAAGAATTCTGGAGGTAATCCCCAAAAATAGACAAACTGTGGAAAACAATTTACATTAATGTTTAAAATGATCCTATAATTTTTTCTGGTTTGGCTCATTTTCTCAAAGGTATTGTGATTATAAAGAAGGGATTCCAAAAAAACTAATGAATGGGCTAAAATATAGTCATCCAATAGTGAGATGTTTTATTTTCAATGAGTTGGTTCATTATTCTATCATGTTTTTGATGTTAGTTTCAAAGGATGGAAATCATCCTAATAAAAGATAAAAAGCCGTATCATGATCATTTTCTCAAACAATTTTTTATGTGGGGAAATAAATGAAATAGTGAAAAGTATGTTATTTTTTTATTCAAATTATAACAATACCAGGATTGATTCTAAATATTCACATTCTTCCATTTTTGAGATATTTACAGGAATAATAAGAATATAATATGCTAAAGGTATGATAAAAATTTTAGCTAAAAGAATAATTTGGATTATTAAATGAACCAAGATATATATGATTACTTCTACTGTTTTTAGTGAAATAATATTTCCTAAAAATCTTGTCAAACTACCCATAATAGTGTTTGACATTATATTGGGTATGTATTGGCTTTATGTTTCTATGGATAAGATATATAAAAAAGTTAATAATGTTTTTCTTAGTGATTTCATACCTTTAATAACCTACCAAGATATAGAGAAATCTATTAGAAATGGATGTGAAAGTTACTTAGCACACGTCGTTGAAAAAAATGTGACTATTCACATTACTTATGTTCCAGTATCGAGTGAATAAATTGATTTTTTTTCCAGATGATTTTCTTGATGTTATTACAGACTGGTTGGATGAATTTACTATTGGCTAAGTTCACGATGCTAAGCCTATTTCAAAGCACCTTTATCAAATGTCTTCGTAAAACTTTAGAAGCTAAAAAAATAAATTATAGGACTTTATATATAAATTTTTTATTTGACCAGGAACTTCACAATGGGGTACCAATGTTTCTTTTAAAAAATGATGGTTCAATGATCATTTTCATTGATAATAGGAAATCTAATAACATCACTATTATGAGCATGTTTCCTTTCCTCATATTGATGATTTTTTTTGATTGGATCAAGGAGCACCATACTTTTAAAATGTTAATCTCAGGTCAGCATACCATTAGATGAATGTGAAGGATGAGGATATTTTGAAGTCTTTATTTTTGAAAATATACCCGCATTATGAATTTTTAGTTATGCCCTTTGGGTTTACAAATGCCTCTACAATATTTATTTATTTAATGATTTTTTTGGCTTTTTTGGATATGTTTTTGTTTGTTTTTATTGAGGATATTTTTTTTATTTTAAAAGTTATGAGGATAAATAAAAACAAAAAATATTTTTTAAACATACCGTTAATGTAAATATGCTATATAGAAAATTTTGAAAATTTTATTTTTTTACAGCAGATTTATTTCCATAGGAACAATGTTTCTAATTATGGAATTACAATTTATCTTTTTTAAAAAAAGTTTTTGGTTAATGGACATGGAAAAACATTTCATTGAGATTGATAGAGTTTATAGTTTTTTAGGATACTACAAACTATTTTCTGAAATAATTTCTCTATTTTCTATCCCATTGTCTATGTTAACTAAAAAGGGAGTATAATATATTTGGCTAAATGAATGTAATGATTGTTTTTAGTAACTAAAAAGAATATTTTTAGATGATCTAGTTTTGACCCTAACCTCGAGAAATGATAATTTTTATATCTATAAAGAATTTTCATTTAAAGGACATGGTTGTTTTTAATGCATAATGATCAATTAATTTCTTATTTTTCACGATAATTAAAACCTCACAAAGAAAATTATACTACACATGATTTTGAATTATCTACTATAATTTTTTATTTTCAATTTTTGAGACATAATTTATAGGGATCCAAGTGTGAGATATATTTTGATCATAATTTTTAATATAAATATTTAATTAGAAATAGGTGATTATGAGGCAGACAAGATGGATGAAGCAAATTAAGGATTATGATTGTATTATCAATTACCATCCTGGAAAATCAAACAAAGGGGTATGTCCCTTCAATAAAAAACATCATGCATAATTTACTATGTTATATTTGGAACATGAATATTTGATAAGAAATTTGATGTTTTTTGGAATTGATTTTGTTGATCAAAGGACTTCTAGTATTTTGTTTGAGGAGTCAGTGAAATCATCTCTGCCAAAAAAATTGAGAAAGACCAGAAATAAGATGAAAAATTATAAATAAAAGAAGAGTTAGTTAACAAAGGGTGTTTTTAATGAATTTAATATTAATAAAGAATGTTTTTTTAGATTTGGAAATATATTATGCGTGCCTTGTGATTCTTGGTTGAATAATGTTTTTTAAATGAATATCATAGTTCCCTATGTTTCATTCATTATGGAAACACTATATGTATAGTGATCTTCCGGAGTATTATTGGTGGGATATAATGAAAAGAGATATTATTGAAATTTCCATGAAATGATTGAGTTTCCAATAGGTTAAATTAGAATTGAAATTAATAAATGGGTTCTTTTATCCATTTCCAGTACTAGAGTGGAAATGGGAAATTATATCCATGGATTTCATGGGGGGACTACCAAAAACATCCTGAGGTAATAATTTAATTTGGGTTATTATCAATCAACTAAGTATGTCAACACATTTCCTTCCCATTATAGATAATATATCTTTATATAATCATTATATGTTATATATTAGTAAGATAACATGGTTACATTGAGTTTTACTATCCATTATATCATATTATAATTCTAGATTCACTTCTAATTTTCAAAAAGTTTTTTAGAAGTTGTTTGGAATTGAATTATATTTTATCACATATTTCAATCTTAAGTCTGATGGATAGTTAGAACGAACAATTTATACATTGGAAGATATGATACATTCTGGTTCAATGGATTAAAATGGATTTTAGGATCATCATGTTACTTTAGATGAGTTTTCTAATTATAGAAATTTCCATTCTAGTATACAGATAGACCGTTTTGAGGCATTATATTGAAAGTGGCCTTGAACTTTGGAATTTTGTGATGATGTAAGTGAAATAATATTTTTGGGACTATAATGATTATGGTAAATATATGAGTAGTTAAAGGTAATTCATGAATATATAAAGACATCATAGACCTGGAAGAAGAGTTATGCAGGTAACAAAAGGAATGGCATTTTCCTTTGATGTAGGTGGTCATGTATTTCTTATAATAACTCCATAGAAAAGTGTAATGTGTTTTGATAAGAAGGGGAATATAGGTCCAAGGTTTATTGAACCATATAAAATCATATTTAAAATTTTATTAGTTTCCTACTATGTTTATTTGCCTTCGATATTATCCTAGGTACACTATTTTTTCATGTTTTGATGTTAAGAATGTTTGTGCAGATTCATCACATGTTATGAGCCTTGATATATTTTAGTTAGAATAAAAAAATAACTGAAAGTAATATTTTATTAAGATTCTTTATCATAGAGATAATTTATTTTGGATTACGGTAATTTACCAAATTATGGTTTTGAGGAGAAGTTATATGGTCGAAGAAGAAACATGGGAATCTGAAATTGCTATGATAGAAAATACCCCCACTTGTTTGATAAGAAAATAATTTTTTTGGGATTATTTTCAATTGGGTGGGGGGGGGGGGTATAATTCAAAAACCTAGGTAAATCTAGAATAATTGTTTTTCATATTTTTTAGTATTATTGAATTATATAGTTGAAATCATTGTAAAATAATTCTTAAATTAAAAAAAAATTGTTTTATTAAACTAATTCATATTAATTTTTGATTTAAAAGAAATCATATTAAAATTATATAATTTTATATTTTAAAAGCCTAATTTATTTTTTTATTCATATTTTCAAAATTATTTTATGATGATGTATTATAAATTTTATGAAAAGATTAAATATTTACTAAATTTTGAAAATACCAATTTTTGTAAAAATGTCATTTGTTTTCAATATAACAATCTATTAAAAATTTACATTATGTTTTGAATATATTTTCAAGTAACATAAGTATTATTTAGTTATAATTAATCCAATTATAATATTTTGAATCAAATTTAAATCATACTTTATAATAATTTTATTCTTGGGTTTAAAAATAGGATTTTTATGATAACTGTTTCAAAGTATGAAATGTTTATCCTATTTTATTAATTATCAGAATCCCTAATGTGGAATTTTATAAACTAAATTTTCAGATAATATATCATTAAATATTCATTTTTAATACAATTATTATTATTTTTCTTTGAGTTAATATAAAACCATCTTTTGATTGAATATCTTCTTGAGGTCCATACTTTTATCATCTCTATGGGTTTTGTTTTTAAAAAAAATATTTATAGTTATGTGAATATAACTTTGTAAAATTGATTCCATATTTAAAATAATAATGTTGAAATTATTTAGTACAATAATTTTCATTTTTATTCATAAATAAGGTACCTTGGTAAAAAAGGAGTTACCGTAGTTTAGGTAAAATAATGAAACATGATAAAGTTAAAAGGAAAAGTTTAATATACCAAAATAAAACAACATTAAATTGGTGGTTTATTTGATTATCAAACTAAACTATCCTTTAAAACATTATTTCTCAATATAATTCATTGGAAATAATATAACCAAAATGTGGTTGTCTTAAAATAAAAATAATTTTTATTTAATAACTTAAAACCACCTCTCTACAAGTATAAATATCACTCCTCAAAACTCATTTCTATTGAAAATCCTAGATTGTTTTCAAATATATTCCAACCCCACTCCTCTATACTATCCCCAGGTTCATGTTATTAATGTCTCATCCAATGACTAATTCCATGTTCTTTAAGGGATCCATGAAGGAGGTGATATTCAAGGGGAAACTTTCTGGAACCACCTATCATAATTTAATTTCTTCTTCTAATTTATACTAACCTCATTCATCCATAAAATAATAATAACTACAATATAATTTATATATTGAAATTTTATTTTTCTAATGTAATATCTTATAACCTTGTATTTTATTATCCCCTCTTATTACAAGAAATGAAACCATTACCCAAATTATGGTGGTTAACCATCTATGTGGATAATGGGTTTTTATTTTCCATTACCAGATTCAAGTATGGTCATAAAACAATTATTGAGGTTTAATCAGCTTTTTATTGTTGAGTCAAAGTTAATCTTTTGAAATTTATATTCTTTTTTGTCTTATAAATCAAAAAGTTTAATTTTAAAATAATTCATATGTTATTTTATTGTATTTACTTTATGAATTTTATTTTACAAGTTTGTCATAACATTTTTTATCCTACGTATGATAAATATCATATACACTGAGTAATACAGTCTAAATTTTTCTATGTTTATCATAATTAGACTAAGTATGATTTATATCATACTCACTAGATACAATTTTCATCAATCATGCCTATTTTGATTTTCATCATACAAAAAGTTCTGTATCATACTGAAAAGATAAATTTTATTCACTATTTTATCATTAATCATCATACTAATTTACTATTCACTTTTTTATTTTATAATTAGATATATATTATTTTCACATCCACTTTATCATAACCAGAAAACATAGTTAATCATCATTTTTGACAATCCTTAGTAAGAAAAAATATTATAAAGAAGTCCTATGGATATTTTCAAGTCTCAAGATGAAGGTAATATAAGTAAAAGACATAAAAGTTCAAGGGACCTATGTGGAGGAGCTATATTGGGAACCTATAAGGCACCTATGTATCAAGAAAATTAGCACATTGTTTTCTTATACAACCCATTTTATAGCACCTAACCGATAGACCTACATGAGGATTCCTTAAGGCCTTTGGGCCACCTAGGCCTTAAGGTTAGTAAGGCTTTCGGGCCACCTTAAGGCCTTTGGGCCACTCGATCAGTGTAGTTTCCCCATACAGACTCTACAAAAAAGAAGCATCCCTAGAGGAGGATTCAGAGCAAGTGCACTCACCAGAGCCGATCCAAATTGATTTTTCATAATGGGAGGGTATGGATATGCCTTTGGGACCAGCCTGCGCTTGCATGGGAAGCCTATCTAGAAGACCATGCGAAGGTGGATAGCTACTATCACGATGCAGATGCTGGGGAGGGGCAGTTCCTTATAGATAGTCTGGTTGAATTCCCTAAGACCTTCATGTCATGTAATATTCTAAAGCCTACATTCCATATAATCTATGATCCTACAGGCCTTGTAAGGGTTACCCCTCATCCCTTGAAAGAGGGGTTATCAAAAAATCAATAAAAAATGAAGGTCTTCGGGCCATTTGGGTACATGGAAGAGTTATGCGAAAAAATGATTTCTGTACCCATTTTCATAGGATCTAAACGGATGATCTATATGGATGACCTACATTGAAAAACTTATTTTGACCATCCCCCTCCTTTCCTATAAAAAGGATCCTTATGCTCCTCATTTGAACACTGAAAAAAGTTGGAAGAACTGTTGAAGCTCCCATTGCATAGCTCTTTCACCCAGGTCCCCCAATTTTTCTCATCTAGCTCTATAAAACATGAGATAAGAGAGAATTATATGGGACACACACATTTGAAATCCATTCAGAGTTTTAAGCTTTCATAGGCTTGGTTATCCAGTGTTAAGCACTTTTTTAAAATCATCAATAGGACCTTCACGGCCCACCAACACAACATACCTATGCAGTGTACCTATGAAACATACCTACACGCTATAGCTACATTGCATAGCTACGCACACGGCCTATGCATATCACATTGTAAACCCTCTTCAAATATACTCCTGACATGATATCTCCTTGGTTCCATTATCTGAAAGGGACTAAGTTGTAGCCTCCACAAAAACCTCATGACTTATCAAATCTTTGGGAAGTTCAAATCATCATGTCTTCTATTTGGGTTTGTATATATACAGTCAGAGTTTTACCACATTTTTCATCTAAGGAGTTAGGATCATTGGGATGTTTATAGGTTTTTATATCTATAATCGCATGGATACTTCCCTAGAGATAGTGTTGGGAAGTTCCCGGTCTTGGATTCTGGGAATGGGACTCTGACATCCCCTTTTCATCTCTAAGACCTAGAAGCTCTGGTTCCCAATAGGAAGAGTGGGAATCACACTTTATTTTCTATTCAACAAATGAAAAGTCTCCCTCCTCTCTTGGGATCCACTTAGGGTAGCCATCCTAGTGTAATCCTCTATCCATTCTTATAGGGAGTTGCAGTCTCGTTCCTCTTTACATCCTTCACCTTCACTCCTACCTTACAATGGATCCTCGTCAAATATAAAATAGAAGTGGGGGATGGTTCATTTCCCTGACCTCTTCCACCATCTCCCCGACCACTTCCACTATCTCCAAAATCTCTTCCTCTATTGGCCCACCCACTTTCATCAGTAGAAGATAGAGAGTGTGGTTTGTTGAATCTTTCAGAGCCTCTTGTTTCTCACACCGAGCATGACTCATGTAGGTTTAGAGAATTGTTTTGATCACAAAATCCACACAATCCACCACTGTTGAACTATGAGAACTCTGATTTTCATCATAATTGGGATATGTAGGAAGGCTTCAATAGGGCCAAATCTCATTGGATATACTCTTCAGAAATCCAACCTCAATTCCATTAATCCAAGAATCTTTCTTAGGAGTAAGACCTGAATTAATCCCCCTAAATGTGTTGAACTATGACAATGTTGATTCCAACCAAAATTAGGATATGTTGGGAGCCTTCACTAGGGATTAAGCTAATTGGATATACTCTTCAGGAATCCATCCTCAATTCCCTTAATCCGAGCATCCTCCTTAGGAATAATCCCTAAATTAAGGCCCCCCTAAATTTCTTGAACTATGAGAACTATGATTCCCACCATAATTGGGATATATAGGAAGCCTTCACCAAGGACCAAGCTCATTGGACATCATCTTCAGGAATCTAACCTCAATTACCTTAATCCGGACATCCTCCTTATGAGTAAGCCCCAAATTAAGTTCCCCTAAATGTATTGAACTACTAAGAACTCTAATTCCCACCATAATTAGGATACGTAGGAATCCTTAATCAGGGCCCAAGCTAACTGGATATCCTCTTCAGTAATCAAATTCTAATTCCCTTAATCTGATCATCCTCTTTAGGAGTAAGCCCCGACCTAGTTATCTCAATGGATCATTAACCCCTACGAGACTCCCTAAACTACATGGGCTTTGATTCTTATCCAAATGAGATATGTAGAAAGCCTCCCTGAGGTTCAAACACAACAATCTAAATCAACCCTTTCCTTTTTGGAATGTATCATAGAAGGGTCTATTTCAACTTGGAAATTCGTATCCCTTCCATGTTCATTGGGATGCTTAGTCCCAAGTCCCACACCATTCTTTGACTAAGTACCTTCCGCTTAGATTTTCTTACAACATGACATTGTACTTTATGGTTAGGTCCTTATCACACAACATTAAAAGGTATTATGTGGGTCATTAAGTGGCACTGAACTACAAGGGTTATGATTCCTTTTAAAAGGATACGTAAGTATCCCATTTATGGGTATGATCCCAATATCAAAAAAAACTTTCATCTCCCTGGACGACAATGAATTCTAGAGTTCCCCACTGATTGGCTTAAAAACTAGTATCATAATAACTATGGTCAAAATAATCTATAATGATTATATAAGAGGATATGATTGATGAGTAACCACAAATACTTATGGATATCTCCATTAATGATGAACCCTAAATACATATGGATGATTATAAATTTCACACATGATAACAATTGATTGAAAATTACAAGGAAATCATATTTTATAAATGGTGAATTAACTAGGATTCATGAAAATATCTCAAATTATAAGAGAGTCCTGGAGTAGGAATTAATTCACCCCAAAAAGGTGTGATGAGCCTGACCTCCCATCATCTCGACCAATGTATGTTCTTAAGTATCATAGGTCTAATCCTAACGAATGACTGCCATTTGAAAGAAGGTCCCTTTGGATAAAGAAATGTTGGATGTTTCCAATTCCATAAATAAATCTGATGGAAACTGCTCGGAAGTAGTTATTCCTAACTAGAACACACATTCTGAGGGAAACAAAAAAAATGGTGAACCAAACATGAATCCTTAACCAAGTTGATAGTATTACCCATATGTTAGGCCCCATTAAATTGATAAAGGAAGTTAAGACAAAGGAATAAATCACCCACATTTCTATCTAAAAGGAAAAAAATTAATATGGATCATTGTTTTTATTTTTCAAATTTTCTCAGAACTCCCTTCACTCCAAATGGATTTCTTCAAGTTTGCACTCCTGAATTCCATAACTACTGGTCAAGTTAGATCCTCATCTGCTAGAAGGACATCATCAATAACTCAGACTCTTCAACACCGTGTATCAAATTTATTGGTTTGGGAATACCATCAACATGGTACTATCCCAACCTTTGAGGATTACCGACATGCTCTCCAAGTAAACAACAACCCTAGATCATCCGGTTAGCGATGACTGGTGGTCAAGTAGCAGATGGTTCCAACCAACGTCATCAACCGATTTATATCCTTATCCATAGAAAAAAATAACCAGTCCCCCCATACTATAAGGAGGTGGATTAGGCGTTCACTCATGGCCTCAAGTATAAGACACAGGGGTCCTTCCTGAGGTCTCCCACCAACAATAGTCGCCAATAGAATCATGCAACAGTGAACCCCCAACATGATGGAAGTGTTGCCTTCAGTTGTTTGACATAGGTCCCTTAGACTCAGTAATGCAGGATGAACCACCGAGGACCACATCCAACCAACAAGAAGTATGATTTTACCTTTTCCCCCTCTCGAGAAGGCCATCAACCTAACATGGTGGAAAACAACGAACGTGCACATAGACCTATGCACCCTAATTCCACCAACCAGAAGACCCATCTGGTGGTTCCCAATCAATACCTCCATTTAAATTCTATGGATTTCCATAAGAAATCACTTATACCTACTTAAAAACTATCATCCAGTTAGCAGACTCATCTGGCTGCATTCTAGGAAGCTGCCAGTAAAATATGGAGGAAACCTATAAGCAGGATCATATACCAACCTGCACTCACCAATCCTACCAGAAGTCTCATCTATTAGCATTGAAATAACTCTATCAACCATTCTTAGTGGAAAACATTCAGAATGCACATACACCATCCAACATCCATCAAGCTTTCCAATAGTCTCGTTTGAAAGTACCCAAAGAAGTCAGTTAGAAAGCTATAACGACAAACCTGGGGAAGACTCAACTCTTTTCCCCCACACATGAGTATTTTTAGTATCCACTAAAAGGAAAGGGAGGAAAGGATCAAGCTCATACACCTACTCTAGATACGAAATAAACATATATTCCAATTACGACCACATAAGTCACCAAACACATTTTAATAATGGTTAAAGGCCAGTAAAAAATTCTTACCCATATTCTGGAAGCCTTCCAGAATATCATAATGGAAACTTCAGCAGTACCAGGGGTATAAACACATAACATTTCCCCCACACCTAGGATGACTCGTTAGGATTCCATCCCAGAGAAGATACACACCACTATTCCAATCCAAGATGGTTATAGGGCATAATCCCCCATATCATATAGAAATCCGGATCGGGAATATACCCCCTTTCTAATTGGAGATAATCATCCCATTATGATGACCACTCCATAGAAGACACATACACCTTCCCATGATAACTACTTCTCCTAGAAAGTGGCCCCAACTATGTGTAAAATATAATCTAAGAAGAAATATCACCAAACACAGTTGTAAAATCAAGATCCAATCCGAATTCTGGATCCTCTTAATGATGGAGTTCTTGAATCCCTTAGAAATTTATCTATTGCAACTCAAGATCCGACCCTACCATTACTAAATTATGTGAGTAGAAATAGTAATCTTGAAGTTCCTCATCAGATACTTCCTCATGAAGGCTTGATTCATGAGAATTCAGTCAATTTAAAGAATTTATCTATGGATGGGATCCACAACAACCCTCTATTTGGCCAGAAGACCAAGGATTGAGAGGATTTATCCCTTTTTGTAATTCACCATGGTTGTTCTCTCCATGATGGGATTCACTGTGAAAGTTCTCTTCAAAGTAGTGCTTCAAACTTTCAAGATAATTCTCTAATAAACAATGTAGTAATGAGAAATCTATCTTATCTTGTGGAATTTTACGACATAAGGCTATCCATGTTTGATTCCTTATTATTAATAGGTGAAATACTTTCTCAACTAGAATGCAACCCATGATGACAGTCATTCTTTAAACCTACCTTGGTTCATTTTCCATATAATATGGTAGAGGAAAAAACTACTGATCATATTTTTTGTGATAATACAATTGAGAAGCATCCCCTCTAGTTAGACCATGTTGAGAAACCTATAGAAAAATATTAGGAGGATATGTTGAGTATTAGAAAACAACTGGATAAGGGTGAAATTCCAGTAATGGTTTGGACTTTGTCAACCACTCAATATAATATTCCAGAATTGATGGTATAAGATTTGATTCATGATATCCACCTCAACATATGGAGAACTATTCACCATCTAAAATAAAAAGTATTACCTTATGAAAAATATCAAAGTCATGTAAAGGTAATAGATGGGTTGCAGTGCCAAATTGACTTGGAATATCTCTCTGTTTTCCAAAAATCCAAAGGTTGAGAACTAGAAGAGATCCCTTCAGCATGAATACCTCAATGCACTAAAGAGGCCTCACCAATTAATTACTGTTGCGCCATGTGGTGTTCATATTAGAGGTTGTGGTGTCCATGGAGCATTGAATTTCACTGCACTCTCTAGTCACCAAAGCCCAAAAAAGTGGTCTCATTCAATGTTATTTCCCATGGTCAGATACAATCAACATAATTTGTGTGTAATCAAAGAAATGTTCAAGAACAAGCCTCAAATATCTCTTATCAAAGTCTGGATCAAAGAGATCATTTTTTCGAGATACTTTTACATCAAGAATTTGAGAACATTAATCATGCCTCTAGTTTAGAGGATTCCAGTCATTAGATTTCTCAAATATCTGAAATAGAAGAATGGTCTTTTGAAACAGGCGATTTAAGTGGTTGTGTGATAATTCAACCAACCAATGTTCATACCAAAATTCATAAAATCAGAAGAGAAGTTGCACTAATATCAGACATAGCACTTTAGGAGACACCCTAGCCTATAGGGATGGGGGCATGTTTAACTCAACCTTTGAATTCAATAAAAAAATGTTCAGAGGTATGAAGAAGAATAACAAAAAAATCCTCATCCTGAAGGGCTGGGGGATTTTTCACAACCCCAATCCTCTCCTCAGGGGAAGTCAGTTTTATCCCCATTAAGGAAGAATCCACAAAGTGAATGCACAACTGAACTATACAAGGATTTCCTTCAGGTTACTATTTGTTAAAAAGTTCTTGAGAAATCATCATATAGGAAAATAAAGTATCATGGAGGGAACAGAAGGAGATAATCTTACAAAGATACCGAAAAAATGTTGTCAATGCATTATTAATCGTTGAACGTCATTAATACCATTATAGAAGATCCCCCAGAATATGAGGCTAGTTTTTGGGATTCATAGGATGAAGTTATTATTCATAATATGTTACACACTGAAGAAAATAAATGAGGTGTGCATACCCAAAATTAGAGTATTACCGAGAATCTAGGTATTCCCTCATGTAATCAACTGCCACCTCTATAAAATTCAGCCAACAAGGGGAAAGGTAAATTTCAATTCATGTCCCACTTTTACAATATAGAAGGTCGATATATTTCTCTTGAAGAAATATTTTCCCAGAAAGAGGAGGAGATGAAGGAGTTGAAAAAATTCAATCCAGAGTTACTTCAAAGTAACATTTCTACTAGATGTACTCATTAAGAAGATACTCAGCTTCCACATCCTATTGAATCTCCTCAGAAAAGAGGGTTTGTTGCAACTAAATATGTGGATAATGAATTCCCTTCATTGGGTACACAATTGGAATAGGATAAAACACATCCTTAAAGGCCTGTCCTAATGGGTTATCCAAGAAAAATAACAGCAGAACCATCACCAGTGGTTTTTCCTATCGTCACGCTAGCTCAAGCTCTAACTGTGGTACCTGTACAAGTCCCAAATCATCAAGATATTCTTTAATTGCTTATGAATACAATTGAGGCATTAAAAAATTGATTGGAAGCTATGGAAGAACTTCACACACCAGTATAACCAAAAATAACTCTTACCCTAAATGGGTAGATTTGATCCCTCCCCTACCAATCTTTGTGAATACCACATTTCCAATCTGTAATGGTTTGAGATATCCGCAGCAGCACTTAACACATTTTGTTTCTCACTATGATCCCTTGATGGGGAACCCTCAACAACAAGAAGCAGTAAAGCTTAGATGTTTTGTGTGATCGTTTCATGGGCTAACCTTTTCCTAGTGTACATGTTTGATGTCTCAATCAATTACAATATGGGAAGACCTCTGTCAGAAATTCCGTCTCCAATTTAGCTCAACGTTTCCAAATACAACAACTTTTGATCTTAAAAATTACAAAAAGGGAGAATGAAATAGTTTCATAGTTCATTGCTCAATGTGAAGGATTAATATATTCCTTAAATCAACCAGTCTCTCAAGAATAGTTGATGCTAATTCGTGTGGAAAATCTCTGTGATGAGTTACAACTATGATGGCCCATACCCTCAAGGTCCATACCTTTTCCAAATTCTGGATCCTAAGGGTGACGTCTCAGTGGTAGGATATCATTTCGGCGTGCGACCGATCGGTACGACTGATCGGGGCGACCGATCGGCAAGACCGATCGGTGGCACCCAGCCTTGTCGGGTTTCTCTTCTACAGTTTTTCCTGTAACGCCTCTTTTGGGCCTTTTTAACCCTTTTTAATTGGTTCAAAGCCATTTAAATCCCATAATTAAAACCCAAAAATCCCGAGGAACCTCCTCAATGGAGAATTAAATAACAATTAATCACGTCGTGTGTAAATACCAAACCACTTGGGGAACCACGATCCAAATTTAAATCCATTCAAACCCCCATATCCCGTAACAACGAGATCTTATCAATATATCGAATGGGAATTTCTTATTTCTTCTTCTTCCTCTTAGCTGGATTCCTTTTCTTCTTAGTATGCTTGGAGTTCCTGACGTCCCTCACATGCAAGTCACGCTTTCCCTGTTCTTGGCGTGTGGAGAAGAACTTCGATCTTTGATCAATCAAGTAGGGATTTTTCCTTCACCTCTCCTTTCTGTGTATCATGTGGGGTGGGTACGCTCTTGTCTCTATGGGAATTGATGAAACCAAAATTAATTAAGTTAATGAATGGACCTTTAAAGAATGAAGGTGGGGTGTGATCGATTTTCTATTGTACTCTTTTATGTTGTTATGTGTTGTGAATTATGCGGGCCTACGCCCACTAAAAATCACGGCCATTGGTGGTATTTCCTTACGTACTAATGAACCCTTGTCTTATGTGGTGATTGAATGACTATAACATGGAAATTGGTTAATCACCTAAACTCGGATGGTTAAATGGATGTTCAGTAAAACAATAATCCCTGTGTGACCACCCTGGTTAATAAACAGAAAGAAGAACCAAATGAATGATGTGCTTGAACCTGGAAGTTTCCCACTCTGTTTGGTGGTAGGTGTGTTGTTCTGCTTGGTTCTTATGGGAAGATGTGGATGAGGATGGGATCCTCTATTGTGGTACGGTTGTTTGTTATGAATCTGAAGCTGTGTGGTTGCTCTGCTGTGACACGAACTCGGGTGGGATCCTCTATTGTTGAGAAATCGTTGGTACCTAGTTTTGGGGACATGGGGCTGTGTATCGAGGTTTTATTTGTTTCTAGTAAATCAATGGATCTCACTTATCCCTTTTGTGAGGTATTCTTTGGTTCCAGTACTTTGAGGGATCTCACTTATCCCTTTGTTGTTGTGACTTCTCAAGAGAACCGAGTGTGAATGCTTAAGTTACTGTTTTGGTGTTTCTCTTTTCTGGTTTGTGGTTATGTTTGTTAGTTTCCCAGTAGTGCAGGACTTTACTTAAATCGGATCACTTGAACATGAAGCTAAGAATGGCTTAAACGGGGAATTGGTTTTGGGAATGAGTTGTTACTTGGCCGCAAGGGTTGTTCTTTCCCTTATAAATGAATAGTAACAAGGGATATTGTGCTTAGATTTTGGAACCCTAGGTTGGGATGAGTGATTGTTACCTATATATATATCTATAGTTTTTACATTTCTTATTCACGCCCCACCCAAGTTGAGCACTTAGTGCCGAACACCCCCATTCCATGGGGGAGGGTGTTTTTCCCAAAACTCCTCTGAGTGGCTGGTTATTGGCTCCTTTTCTGCTCCCTTTCCCGAATAGCCCAAGACTTTTCGGGTGGTATGTGATGGCCTAAAGTCCATTATTATCCCAAGAATATTCGGGCAGGGTAGTTGAGGTGGTTGGCCTAGGTGTTTGCGGGCAGGTTGTTACCCAAGTGTCTTCGGGATGAGGCCCAAGTGTCTTCGAGCGTGGCAGTAATTGTTCTGACCTAGGTGTTTGCGGGTGTGGTTATGTGTGGCAGGTTGTGGCCTAGGTGTCTATAGGCAGGATGTGCAATTATGTCCTAGGTGTGTGCGGGCGTGGTTTGGCAGTGGGATTGCAGTGAGGTTATGGCCTAGGTGTGTGGGGGCGGGGTTTGGCAGTGGGACTACGGTGAGAATAGAGGGATTGGTTCGATGCATAGGATGTCTTCAATAACCAGTGGGAAAGTGGCGCAGGGTACCCAAATATCGATGCACTATTACTATACTTACTTTCCTTTCATTATTTGGGGAGTGTGCCTTGGTGAGTCTTGGGTGGATTGTTTTCCTTGCTAGGAGCTTTGGTTACTTCTTTTCTCACAGGGCATTAGAACGCCTCTCCACTTGTGCACAAGGGTCTTCGGTTTTCCCTATTGAGTATACTTGTATGCTCACCCTATGTATATAAAACTGCTTTCAGGTTTCCAGGAGGACTTCAGGGATCGTGTGGGACCTTACTAGCTCAGACCTTGGGGTAGTTACTGTCATCGTTTCCCTTTTTCTTGGTACTTTACCTTTGGAGTTTTTGTGGATTGTATCATTTACTGTTGAACATGCATATGGGAATGGGTTACTTTTGGCTTTACCTTTACTTTCAGCTTTGGTGTTGTTGGGTTTTACTATCTTATCTCTCGATCCTATAAAAATAAAATAGGTAATGCCTTCTATTTGGTGTGATATTCTATACCTTTGGTAGTCGCCACTCCGGGACCTATTGAAGGAGGGTATCATGGATCATTAACTCTCCTTCAACTTGAAGAAGGAAGGGTTTGGAAATCTTCTGTCCCTTCCCTCATCTTGGTGAAGGTGGGTCATGATATAATGGTATCAGAGGAGTGAGGTTGAGAGGTAGGATGGAGTCTGGAGTTAGGCATAGTGACGATTGCATGGGATGGTAGGGAAACAGTGTTGGGTGACCTTGGTGCGTGAACTAGGCCAGGGAAGACCAGCTAGGACACGAGATTTTAGGGCCCCCCGTGATCTGATGCAAGGGATCTGGACCTACCAAATGACCAAGTGAGGCTACACTAATTTCATGGTAGGAACCCTAGGAAATGTAAATGCATCATAGTGACTTGTTTTCTCGTGTTTCATGGGTGTCTTGGGAATTCAAAAATAAATAATGAAGTATAAGAAAATTTATAAACAATGTTCTACACTACTCGGGCTTAGGCATTCCTTGTTTACCTGAAAGCTATGGCACCTGAGACGCGACTACGAGTAGTGTGGGTGATCGAGGCCCAGAAGTTTGACTTGGCCGATCGGTAGAGGACCGATCGAGAAGAGGAGGATGATCAATGGCAGAAGATGCTTCGAGCCTTTCAGCGATAAACCCTATTAAAATACGAGGGCAACATATCAGACGTGGAGACAGAGAGCTGGCTAGAGGAGATGGTGATAGCCTTCAGCTTGATTCAGTATCCGACGGGGTAATGGGTTCCTCTGGTTGTAAACCAGATGCGTGGAGCAGCGCTTCAGTTGTGGATGCTTTATCTTTGGGATAAGATGGAGACCGAGGTGACGTGGGAAGACTTCGAGAAGGAGTTTCGAGTGGAATTCCTCTCTTCCACAATGAAGGCTGAGAAGAGGTAGGAGATACTCTCCCTCCAGCAAGGGAGTATGTCAATAAGAGAGTTGGGGATTATGTTCAAGGATCTACTACGCTTTGCTCCAGACCTCTTTCTGGATGAGGAGTCTCGGGCGAGACGTTTGGAGGAGGCACTCTGATCTTCTCTTCAGTACGCTTTTACTCCCTTCACCCTACTGACATACTTAGAGGTGCAGAAGAAGGTTGAAGTGGTGTAGAGGATGCACACGCTGGGAGGTGTGTCACGAGAGGGGATCCAGTTGGGCTCGTCAAAGGGGAAGGCCATCACTAGCAGGCCTCCAGCATCAGGACCATCTAGGTTTCGACCAGCAGGGAGCAGGCCTCAGCAGTTCCAGTTATGATCTCCCGGTCCTCGCCCTTTCTCTTCAGGTCTGGGACTAAGGTGCTTCATCTGTGGTAGACATGGGAACCTTTTAAACCAGTGCTAGGAAAAAGTACAGTACGGTGGGGGTGGACAGGTTCAACGCCCACCTCAGCAGTAGCAGTTTCCAGCTGGGCCCTTTCAGGACCAGCATGGGCAGCGAGCTCCCGCCCCTCCAGGGGATGACATTGTAGAAGGAGGATGACCTCATGGCACTCCTCCGGGACCTCGACCAGGGTGTGGTTGGGGAGGCTGCTGATAGCCGAGAGGAGAAGGAGCTGGGCGTGGGCAGTTTCACGCCGCAGAGGCAGCAGTTCCACCCTTTCTTATGCCTTGTTCAATACAGGAGCTCCGCACACCTTTGTTGCACCCAGTCTGGCCCGTGCTCTGGGTTTAGACGCTGAGAGACTTCCAGTTCCACTGGTGCTGATCAAACCAGTCGAGGGTTAGACCTAATTTTTGTATGTTTGTCGAGGATACAGACTGATGGTAGGGCCAAATCAGTTAGTCATGGATCTTCTATTATTGCAGATACAGCCATACGGTGTCATCCTAGGCATTGACTGGCAGTTCTCTGTATGTGCTGTCATTGAATGCTTCCAAGGAAGGGTCATGTTTTCAGATTTGTACGGTCAGTGTGTAACTTTTATCGGTGAGCGGGGTGGCCAGAGGAGCAATAAGTGAGAGGAACCCCTCCATTCCTTGTTAGCTGAGCTGTCAGTAGAGTCAGTGGACGCAGAGATGGTGGAAGTTCCAGGGGTCGTCAGTGAGTTCATGGACGTCTTCCCTGAAGAGGTGAAAAATCTACCCCCTCAACATGATATCTCGTTTGGGATAGACCTACAACCTGGTGATCATCCAATTTCGATGGCTCCTTACCGGATGGAACCTTTAGAGCTACGGGAGTTGCGGATTCAGATTGATGATCTGATGAAGAAGGGTTTTGTTCGACCAAGTGCGTCACCGTGGGGTGCCCCAGTCTTGTTCGCAAAGAAGGAAGATGGTGGTATCAGGTTGTGCATAGACTACCGGAGACTGAATCAGGTAACAGTCAAGAATCTCTACCCTCTTCCAAGGATAGATGATCTCTTTGACCAGTTGAAGGGGGCAGGATGGTTCTCTAAGATCGATCTATGATATAGATATCACCAGTTGAGGGTGAAGGAGGGAGACATCTCGAAGACTGCCTTCAGGTGAAGATATGGGCACTTCAAGTTTGTAGCCATGTCGTTCTATGTTACGAACGCTCCAGCTGTGTTCATGGGGCTCATGAACTCTATCTTTCGGGAATATCTTGATCTGTTCATAGTAGTATTTATTAACGACATCCTGATCCGCTCAATATCAGAGGAGGATCATGCTAAGAACCTGAGAACAGTTTTAGAGGTCCTCCGACAGCACCAACTCTATGGGAAGTTGTCCAAGTGAAAGTTATGGATGCGAGAAGTGAACTTCCTTGGGAATGTGGTGTCCAATAAGGGGATAGCAGTGGACCCAGCGAAGGTCGAGGTAGTTGTTTCTTGGGAAGCACCTAAGAACGTGGCAGAGGATCTAATTTCCTCGGGCTGGCAGGTTACTACCAGAGATTTGTGCCCAACTTCTCCCAAGTTGCAGCAAATTTGACAGCTTTGACCTAGAAGGACCAGGCTTTCGTGTGGGACGAGAAGTGTGAGGTGGCCTTCAGTTATCTGAAGAAGAAGTTGGTTAGTGCCCCAGTGCTGAGGTTCCAGAAGAAGGGGCGGCGTATGAGGTGTTCTGTGATGCTTCAGGGCAAGGCCTCAGATGTGTATTAATTTAGCGACAAGGGGTGATCTCCTATGGGTATAGGTAGTTACGTCCCCATGAGCATAACTACACCACCCAAGATCTAGAGCTTTCGGTGGTCGTGTTCGCACTAAAGTTGTGGTGGCACTACCTTGTCGGGGAGAGCTTCGTGGTTTTCACCGATCCCAAGAGCTTGAAGTATGTCTTCTCCCAGCGGGACCTGAACTTACGGCAGTGAAGGTGGATGGAATTCCTTCAAGACTATGACATTGAGATTTCCTACACCTTAGGAAAGGGGAATGTGGTGGCTGATGGCTTGAGCAGGAAGTCTCAGAAGGATGCGGTTTGAGAGTCGACAGGTGCTTGGAAGGCAATGGAAGAGTTGGCTACCCTACACCTGGATTCAAGGGTGGAAGGTGGAAGAGGTTTCCTGTATCAGATGACAATATAGTCTTCTCTATTACGGAAGGTAGAGGAGTCTCAGTGGGGAGACTCAGAAAGCGAAGTGGTGCGTGACCAGGTTAACCAAGGTGATGCTCCGGAGGGGTGGACAGAGGATGGTCAGAATCAGATGCTTTTTCGAGGGAAGCTGTTTGTTCCAGAGGTGATGCATGACAAAGTTCTTAGTGAGTTCCACAACTCACCCCTAGCGGTGTACCCAATAGTTTCCAAGATGTACCAGGGTCTGAATAGACAGTTTTGGTGGCTTGGGATGAAACATGCAGTAGTATAGTTCGTAGCAAAGTGCCTCATGTGTCAGAAGGTGAAGGCCGAACACCGTGTTCCAGGTGGTCTGCTGTAGTCTCTAGATGTCCCTAAGTGGATGTGGGAGGACATCTCGATGGATTTCGTCACAGGACTACCCAAGGTTCAAGGGGGCTGTGACGCTATCTAGGTAGTGGTGTACCGGTTGACGAAATTGGCTCACTTTCTGGCGATAAAGGAGTCGGCCGCAGTAGATGCTTTAGCACGAAAGTACGTGGATGAGGTGGTGTGGTTGCACGGAGTTCCGAGATCCATAGTCTCAGATAGGGATGTACAGTTTACCTCACAAATCTGGAGAGGACTGCAGCATGCTTTTGGCACCCAGCTACGTCTTAGCACGACCTTCCATCCCCAGCAGATGGACAGACAGAGTGCACCATCCAGATGCTGGAGGACTTGCTACGAGCATGTGTCCTGGATTTTGGGGGATCGTGGGTGCGACAATTGCCTCTGGTAGAGTTTTCCTACAATAATGGATATCAATCTACCATTGGTATGGCTCCGTTTGAAGATTTTTACGGGAGGCCATGTCGCTCACCCGTGTGCTGGAATGAGGTTGGGGAAGCGAGTGTTCTTGGCCCGGAGGAAGTGCAGAGCCTGACAGAGAAGGTTCAGCTTATACGAGAAAGGATGAAGGAGGCACAGGACCGACAGAAGTCGTATGCCAATAATAGGAGGAGACCCTTGGAGTTCGGGATCGGGGACCCCGTGTTTTTGAAGGTCTCCCCTCAGTGTGGACAATGGAGGTTCGGTAGGGGGAGCATACTCTCTCCCAGATTCATCAGACCCTTCGAAGTGTTGCAGCGGGTCGGAAAAGTGGCCTATCAGCTAGCGTTACCACCGCCGCTACTGAGGAAACATGAAGTCTTCCATGTGTCCCAGCTCCGTCAGTATCTGCACGATGATTCACACGTCCTCAACTGGGGAGAGCTAGATATTGAAGATGAGGCAACGTTAGTGGAGCGGCCTGTGATGATCGAAGGTCGTGAAGTGAAGGTGCTTCGTGGATGAACCATTCCTTTGGTTTGTGTGTTGTGGAGGCATGGTGGGCTTGAGTAAAGTACCTAGGAATGGGAGATACAGATGCGCGCCCTGTACCCAGAGCTGTTTTGAGTAGTTCTATTTGTTGTGTTTGATTGTGATGAAACACTTTACCTTGTTAACCGTGGAATGTGTGGTTTTCCTTTTCTGTGGATGTGTGTGAAGTGTCCTGAAATGTGGGGAGATGAGGATTTAATCGCTAATTAAGACGTATTAGAGTGGATGCACCTAAAACCCATGCAGGCGAGTTAGTGCCACCCAAAGCGGATAGTATCTTAACATGGAGGAAGGGAAACCCCTCACCACATGACCGGACGATTTAATATTTTGTTTTGCAGTGATCGTAATTGTTCGGGTTCACTCTGGAGAGGTATCTTCTGGGGCGGTTGTTCGAAACCCCCTCCTTTCTTCAGGTTTGGTTTTAAATTCTCGAGGGCGAGAATGCTTTGAGAGGTATCTGATGTAATGACCCGTACCCTCACGGTCCATCCCTTTGCCAAATTCTAGATCCTAAGGGTGACATATCGGTGGTAGGGCGTTATTTCGGCGTGCGACCGATCGGGGCGACTGATCGGCGCGACCGATCGGTGTCACCCAACCTTGTCGGGTTTCTCTTCTACAGTTTTTCCCGTAACTCCTCTTTTGGCCCTTTTTAACCCTTTTTAAGTGGTTCAAAGCCATTTAAATCCCATAATTAATACCCAAAAATCCCGAGGAACCTCCTCAATGGAGAATTAAATAAAAATTAATCTCGTCGTGTGTAACCACCCAACTGCGTGGGGAACCACGGTTCGAATTTAAAGCCGTTCAAACCCCCATATCCCATAACAACAGGATCTTATCTATATATCGCATGAGAATTTCTTCTTACTTCCTCTTCCTCTTATCCGGCTTCCTTTTCTTCTTAGTACACTTGGAGTTCCCGACGTCCCTCCCCTGCAAGTCGCCCTTTCCCTGTTCTTGGCACGTGGAGAAGAACTTCGATCTTTGATCAATCAAGTAGGGATTTTTCCTTTGCCTCTCCTTTCAATGTATCATGCGGGGTGGGTATGCTCGTGTCTCTGTGGGAATTGATTAAACCAAATTTAATGAAGATAATTAATGGGCCTTTAAAGAATGAAGGGGGGGGGGGTGTGATCGATGTTCTGTTGTTATGTGTTGTGAATTGTGCGGGCCTATGCCCACTGAAAATCATGGCCACTGGTGGTCTTTACTTGCTTACTAATGAGCCCTTGTCTTATGTGGTGATTGAATGAATGTAACATGGAAATTGGTTAATCACTTAAACTCGTCTGGTTAAATGGATGTTCAGTAAAACAAGAATTCCTTTGTGACCACCCCAGTTAATAAACAGAAAGAAGAACCAAATGAATGATGTGCTTGAACCTGGAAGTTTCCCACTCTGTTTGGTGGTAGGTGTGTTGTTCTGCTTGGTGCTTATGGGAAGATGTGATGGGGATGGGATCCTATGTTGTGGTACGGTTGTTGGTTGTGAATCTGAAGTTGTACGGTTGCTCTGCTGTGACACGAACTTGGGTGGGATCCTCTATTGTTGAGAAATCGTTGGTTCCTAGTTTTGGGGACATGGGGCTGTGTCTCGAGGTTTTCTTTATTTACAGTACTTCGAGGGATCTCACTTATCCCTTTTGTGAGGTTTTCTTTGGTTCTAGTACTTTGAGGTATCTCACTTATCCCTTTGTTGTTGTGACTTTACAAGAGAACCGGGTGTGAATTCTTAAGTTACTGTTTTGGTGTTTCCCTTTTCTGGTTTGTGGTTATGCCTGTTAGTTTCCCAGTAGTGCATGAATTTACTTAAATGGGATCACTTGAACATGAAGCTAAGAATGGGTTAAATGGGTAATTGGTTTTGGGAAAGAGTTGTGACTTGGACGCAAGGGTTGTGCGTTCCTTTATGAATGAATAGTAACAAGGGTGATTGTGCTTAGATTTTGGAACCCTAGGTTGGGATGAGTGCTTGTTAACTATACATATATCTGTAGTTTTTACGTTTCTTATTCACACCCCACCCAAGTTGAGAACTTAGTTCCGAACACCGCCATTCCATGGGGGAGGGTGTTTTTCCCAACACTCCTCTAAGTGGATAGTTATCAGATCTTTTTCTACTCCCTTTCCCAAATAGCCAAAGACTCTTCAGGTGGGCTGTGATGGCCTGGAGTCCATTATTAGCCCAAGAATATCCGGGCAGGGTAGTTGTGGTGGATGACCTAGGTGTTTGTGGGCGGTTGTTTCCCAAGTGTCTTCGAGATGAGGCCCATGTGTCTTTGGGCGTGGCAGTAATTATTCTGACCCATGTGTTTGCGGGTGTGGTTATGCGTGGAAAGTTGTGGCCCAGGTGTCTGTGGGCGGGATGTGCAGTTATGGACGAGGTGTGTTCAGGAGGGGCTTGGCAGTGGGACTATGGTGAGGTTATGGCCCAGGTGTGTGTGGGTGGGGTTTGGTAGTGGGACTGTGGTCAAAATGGCAGGATTGGTTCGATGCGTAGGATGTCTTCAATAACTAGTGGGAAAGTGCCGTGGGGTAGCCAAATATCGATGCGATATTACTATACTTACTTGGCTTGTGTTATTTGGGGAGTGTGACTTGGTGAGTCTTGGGTGGATAGTTTTCCTTGCTAGGAGCTTTGGTTACTTCTTTTCTCACAGGGCATTAGAACGCCTCTCCACTTGTGCAAGAGAGTATTTGGTTTTCCCTAATGAGTATACTTGTATTCTCAACCTACGTATATAAAACTGCTTTTAGGTTTCTAGGAGGACTTCAGGGATCATGCGAGTCCATACTAGCTCGGACCTTGGGGTAGTTGCTGTCGTCGTTTTCATTTTTCTTGGTACTTTACCTTTGGAGTTTTTGTGGCTTGTATCATTTACTGTTTAACATGCATATGGGAATGGGTTACTTTTGGATTTACCTTTACTTTCATATTTGGTGTTGTTGGGTTTTACTATCTTATCTCTCGATCCTATAAAAATAAAAAGGGTAGTTCCTTCTATTTGGTGTGAGATTCTATACCATTGGTGATAGTTTCCACTCCAGGACCTATTAAAGGTAGGTCTCGGGGGTCATTATCTCTCCTTCAACTTGAAGAAGGAAGGGTCTAGCAATCTGCTGTCCCTTCCCTCATCTTGGTGAAGGTGGGTCGTGACACACACACCACTAATCCTTGTGAAATACATAAAAGGGTTTCGAGACCATGCTTCAATCGTCCAACAAGTGGAGTATTCCATTATGAAAACCAAAGACAAATCTCATGTAATCCCATCAGCTCTAGGAAGGAGAACAGGGAAAGGAGAGGCTTCTATAGTCACACTCAAAAAATCACTTGTACCTGCTTCTACTTCAAAACCTTCATCATATTGATGGGATCCACTTCCCAAGCCTTAGTAGAAACATCTTCTAATCAAGATGATCAAAAAGATAAAATGCAGAGATAGTTTGAGGAATTAAAAATAAAGTCTATTATTTTTTGAATGAACAGGTTCCCAGTTACTTCATTTCAGCTTTGGAAAAAAATTTAGTTCAGTTTCAAAGGCAGAAGAAACTGAACATAGAAGGATATAAATTTATCTTAAATTATTTCTCCTTTCATAAAATTTTGGGGCATCCCATTCATGAGTATTTTTTTTCAAATACCTTATACAAAAAATGGTAGAATATTGATAAGAGAAATTAAAAAGTTTATAATCCCAAGTAGCATGTTTTACTACTACTAATCTAGAGGAAGAAAGCAGATGAGAGGAAGTCAAAAGGAAAAATTCACAGAAGTATAATGATTGGATGATCAGGAAAACGATCAACCGAACTCATGACATTTTATGAACACATTTAAAACAACCAACTATCCCTCCTACCAATTTTACTACAATAAATCCATCTTCATCAAAAAATCAGTTCTCCAAAGGTAAATCCTCATGGAAGTGACATGATCATAAAGGTAAAGAGAAGTAAAAAAAATATGAGGTCATGTAAAGGCTAAATTTGTCCTTGAATTAGGAAGATTTCATGCCATCTGTCTCAAAAGCACAAGCACCGGCACACCAAACGACACAAAAATAATCGACCTGTCAAGCAGAATCATCATCAGATGAGGAATTGATCTTCAGGTCTGTTAATGTTATCCACTTAACAGACCCCTATTAAATGATGATTCTACTTATGAACCTGAACTCCCTATACCTGATTGGGGAATTAGGTGAAAACATCAAGGTAGAGGATATAGGGGAAGATGTGGATGTGTTATAAACAACTATTTTAACTACACCCCTTCTCAAACCGTTTATGTGGAAGAATCTTGTGGGAGAGCTCTTTAGTGGGATCATCAAGAACAAGGGAACTCTCCCACACATGACAAGACCATCCCTAAAATGGTCATAATGGAAGATCAATTAGAGGTTACACCATCACTCTCTTAGCAAGTAGTTAAACCTATCTAGTTTAATTCACCAAGAGAAGATTTATTTATGGCTTCTGCCCCGACATATGATACATCTACATCCAAAGCATAAATTTGAAAGACACCTTAAAAACCACATATCCATGATATAAAATGTAGGCCTTTGGACACAAATTATGATGGTTTGAAACAACTAACCCAATTACTATCCAAGTTGTAAATCCTGTACACTTTGAGTCTGTAAAAAGATCTTCAAGAATCACTTATTGAGTCTTTGTCAATTCCTCAAGAGTTTGAAATCGAGGTTGCTGCTGTCGAGGTTTACCGTATAGAGAACGATCCTATAGAATGTGATGTAGTTATATCATTCATGGATAAAGATGAGTATGATTAAGTACTTTGACACATAAGACCCTTGTATCTATCTGGAAGGTTAATGATACAGACATCTGACAAGCCTAAATTGATATTGGATCAAGAGTCAACGTCATTACCATCTATACATTTCATCAATTGGGTCTCACTAAATCTAACTTACCTATTTCCAATTTTATGTTTCATGGTTATGAAAATAATGAACAAGAACCTATAGATGAGATTACACTTAGAACTCTATTTTGGGATCTTATATCTAATTCAAATTTCATTTTTTTGATAAGGCACAAACCTCAACATTTTACTTGGAAGGAATTTTCTATATCAACATGAGGACATTCCTTCTTCATACCACCAATGTCTCAAGTATTTATTCCATGGTCATATTAGGACACTATATAGTGACAAGGATCTGTTAAAAACATGTGAATCTGAGTATATTGAGGCAAAATTCTATCACACAAAGGGAATAAGGTATTTTGAAAAAGATGTAACAAGAATCAATGATCTGAATGGTCTGGAAAATATCCTGGCTAACCCATTCAAACATATCAGTATGGGTTAAATTTTTCCTATCAATGAAATTTAAAGGATAAACCCAAATTCAGAAACTTGTCCACTAACTTCCATAATGTCAATTGTGGCAATCGTGCCTGACTGTATGGGAGAAATTATTGATCTACCAAGTAGTGGTGATTTCTTAAATAAGGATGTCTTCATTTCATCCACCGAACATCAACAAGTCTTTGATTCATTAATCATGATAGAATAAGTTTTATCCTTAGTAGAATAATGAATAAATGTTGATTCCCGACAAAGTTTTCTCTCTTCAATGCTATAGGAAGACCCTTTATCACCAGTAGTTTTAGAAATTGTTGCCTCTTCTTCAGGATATCCAAATACCGACTCCTCCCCTAGCTCTAAAAGTTTTGATTCATCACCATACTTTCATGAAAAAACAGAATATGTGACATGTGAGGAGGAAGAAGAAATTAATAAGGATTCGCCTCCAAAATTTGAGGAAGGGGTATCCACCCATGTGGATGAGATCAGAGAAATAAATCTTGGCACAGAAGAAGATCCATGCCCTACTCTAATTAGTGCGACAATGACTTCTGAAGAGAAAGAGATGTATACTTCATTTCCAATGAAACATCGAGATGTATTTTCTTGGAACTATATATAGATTCCAGGAATTAATACTGATGTGGCCACTCATAATTTGGGTTTTCCATAAGAACATCAAGTATTTAAATAGGTAGTAGAAAAACACACACCCAACTCACACCTCTAACATTGAAGCTGAAGTCGACAAGATTATCAAATATAACATTTACAGGGAGTTAAAATATCCAAAATGGATGGACAACATTATCCCAATGAAAAAGAAGAATGGGTAAATAATAGTTTTTATTGATTTCAGAGATCTTAACTAGAATTATCCCAAAGATGGATTTCGAGTTCCGATCACAGAACTTTTGATTGATGCAACAACTGTCTACAAAGCTCTATCCTTCATGGATGGCTAATTTGGGTATAAAAAAAAATTAAATGGCCTCATAAGATGAGGAATCTATATATTTTATATCCCCTCAAGGATTATGTTTCTATCATGTAATTCCCTATGGTTTAATGAATGATAGTGCAATGTATAAACCTAGCATGCACCATATCTTCAAAACTTTCATGAGAAATTTTTTCGAATGTTATGTGGATGATCTAGTTAAATTTAGAAAACATTCTGATCACCTAGATGATATGAAGACTATATTCAGTAAACATTGACAACATAATATGAATATGAACCCCTTCTAATTTTCTTTCAGGGTTATCTTTGAAAAATTCCTCATCTTTGTTGTACATCATCATGGAATCAAAGTTGATCTCGAGAAGACAAAATAAATCCTTGGAATGCCACCTCATTGAAATTTGAAGAAATTAAGAGGTCTTTAGAGACACTTGGACTATATTCGGGGATTTATCATCAATTTGGTAGGAAATTGTTTACCCTTCACCAGATTAATGAAGAAGGGAGTTACTTATTAATGAACTGAAGACTACAAAGATGAATTTGAAACCCTCAAGAAATATCTCTTTAGTCCACCTGTATTAATTCCACATGTTTAAGGAAAGCATCCTATTCTCTATCTCATATCTTTAGAGTAATCACTGGGTTCCTTACTTGCACAAAATATTGATGTTGGGAATGAAAATAGCCTTTACTATCTCAGTCGAACCATGATTGACATAGAGACTAGATATTCAAGTTTCGAGAAGTGATGCGTGGAATTAATCTTTGCAGTTCCGAAACCGAGGCACTAACTGCAACATCACGAGGTCCACTTGGTATCTCAAAATAACCCATTCAAATTTATCATCAATAATCCTATTCTTACAGTACATTTGGCATGGTGGGTAGTTATTTTTCAATAATTTGATATCCAGTTTGTGCCTCAGAATGAAATAAAAGGCCAAGAATTTGCAGAATTTCTTGCTGAACACCCATATGTAGAAGATACATATTTTAATAGTAAAATTCATGATGAAGAAATATTATCTATTTAAGATAATCCCTAACTATGAGAAATGTACATTGATGGTGCTTCTAGAAGTCCAATGAGGAAGAGAATGGAAAACCCTAAACTCAATAATGTTGGGTCAGGAATTGTTCTTATCTCCCCAATAAAGGCAGTGTTTACACATTCCATTCTATCAAATAAAGGCAGTACCAATAATGAGGCAGAATATCAGTCTCTCATTACAAGCCTGTAATTGGAAATCTATGTACAAGTGAACCATCTGGAAGTGGAAGGAAATTTAGAATTAAAAATCAAATAGGTCAATAGGGATTATAGTATCAGAAAAGAAAAATTAATCACTTTTTGTGAATACATTAGAGGGTTAATGGATGAATTTCCATTAGATAAAATGTTGTTTTATGTCCCACGATCACAAAATTACCAAGATGATGCATTAGATAATGAATCCATAACCCTAGAAAATCCAAATTAGTTTGAGACAATCATCATTATTGCCCATAATCACGTGGTTTCACCTTTTTTTATACTAGAATAGAGGGAATTAATGAAATGAACCTTATTTTTTATCCATATGCTCATACTATGGAATGGGGGACACCCATCGTGGAATACATTAAAAATGGATTATTTCCACTAGAAAGAGCTGATAAAGAATAGATTTGGTGACGAGTGGCCAATTTCACTCTTTATTATAGCCCATATCACCAGAAAATCTTCTACAAATGAGGTTTTGATGTAGTCATATTTAGGTTTATTGATGGAGAAGAAACTGCAGCTATCATGAAATAAGTACATTTAGAGCTTGTGGTGCTCACTAGTCCGGGCATAGGATTTCTGATCAAATACGAAGGCTTGGAAACATCTATCCTTCATTTACACAGTATTTCACAGATTTCACCAAGAAATTTAACCCCTACCAAGTGCATGCCAACTTCATTAATCAACCCTCAGAGTTGTTACACATATCCTATAGCTATGGCTAAACAATTCAAGTATATTATTACTGCTACTGATTTCTTCTCCAAATGGGATGGTGCAATTACTCTCAAAGAGGTTAGGTCTAAAAGTGTTTTTATCTTTATCAACACTAATATAATTAACATATTTGGTGTCCCTGATACCATATTAATGGACAACGACACCAATTTACATTCTGTTTAGGAAAAGAAGGTATATCAGGAACACAATATCAAATCCAACCATTCATCTAGCTATCATGAAGTGGATAATTGAAAGATAGAGGCTTTCAAAAATACCCTATCAAATATTCTACAGAAAATAGTGGACAAAGATATGAAATCTTGTCCTGATCAATTCTTTCATGATTTATGGTATTATCAGACTACTACATGTACTACAACTCGAGCAACTCCATTCTCATTGGTGTACAAAATTGAAGCAATTTTTCCTTTTGAAATTCAATTTCCTTTACTATGAGTTTCAATATATGATCGGTTATCTATAGATGAAAAGTTTCAGAAGGGATTTGATAAGTTGGAATGATTAGAAGAAAATAGATTTCATACGTTGCATCAGTTGGAGGTCTATCAAGAATAGAATAACATGAGGTTTTAACAAGAAAGTTCACCGTCTCTCATTTCTTCAAGGAGAATCGGTATTAGTTCTCAGGACTTCAATGATACTAGGAAATAATCCTCCAAAACATGATCCAAAGTGGGAAGGACCTTACTATTTACACATGTTATACTCTAATAGAGCTTATTCTCAAATCTCAATGGATGGAGAACTTATTAAAACTAAAACCAATGCATGATTCTTGAAAACTTACTTTTTGTAATCACATAGAGTAATGTCCTCGCTGAATGACTTAAAACCGCACAACACAATTCTTAGTTTCAAGACAATAAACTGTATAACAACCATATGTTTCCATGCAACATGAATTTAAAATGAATTTCATATTTTTCCTTGTCATACGACGTTAAACTGTATGACATCATTTTTCCTCACTACACAACATTAAACTGTACAGTGAACATCTTTTTCATTTGATATTAAGAAATCCCATAAGATACCGCAAATTGGAATTCCTTGTGTTTTATAAAAAAATATATGAGTAGATTCCATAAACAAGCATTACACACATCATTTATACTCCTTAGTGGCACATGAGTTCAATTTCCCCCTATGTTTGAATCAAATTTTCATAGAGGCTTCACCTTAAGTACTATGTGTGGCTTGATTCTCATTCAAATAGGGTATGTAGAGACACCTGGATCTCGAATTATGGTCCCATATGAAACCAAAATGAAATTTATTTCCTTTTTTCCCTCCTGTATATGAACCAAATCTATACAGATTACTCTTCCAAGATACATGGTTTAATATTCATACTATCTTGTGTCTTAAGTTTAACCACTCTTCCAAAATGTGTTAGAATCCCCCGTCTATCACATCAAAATCAATTGGTGTGGGGAATGATTTTAGAAAAACCTACCTTTGTCTTGATACTCATTTTAATGGGATATTTAGAGATTCCTAGATCTCCAATATTAGGCACAACCATGATAAAAACCCTTTATTCCCTGTGTTTTTGAATCAAACCAGTATAGGTAATGTTTCAAGAACTATATGTGGCTTGATTCTCATCCATATGAGATACGTAGTGACACCTAGGTTAATTTATCTGATCCAACCGCAATATTACTTTTCACGTCGGAATCACTTCATATCCTTACTATATGACATTAAACTAAAAAGTACCCAAAGAACTACATATGTATTTATTCTCATCCCACTGAGATACATAGTGAAAACTAGGCCGTATCTCATAGTCCCAGCCACAAGATAATTTTTTGTCTATCATCCACATATAATTAAAAATCTATGCACGAGTCTTCATTTTTGGTCCTCTCCTTAGAGATACCACCAAGGAAACAAGAAATGTACCCATTTTTCATATAAGTCAGATCTTTATAAGGGAATCCAAACTCATGGCCAATATTGATTCAAATATTTCTTTGGTGCATTAAGCTTTACCCACTTTCATATTTCCTACTCTTATTCTTGAATACTTTTATATTTTCATAATCTTTCTTATGATTTTTGGTGTTAGAATTTCTGATACCTAAGATCTCATTTCCCCAACTATGTAGTACATCTTCCTAGGTGGCCCTGCATAAGCCACTGATATAACAGAATTTTCAGTTAAAAGATTCCATTGTTTGGATATTCAACATATTCCCCAGTTGGCCCTGCATAATACATTCCCCATAATGGTTTTTTTTTCAAATAATAGTATATTCATTATTGGAAAAAGAATCTTTTGTCCCCTTAAAACTTTGATGACAATATACAAGAATATGTATCTTAATGATGTCGTCTATGTATTTTTTTCCTATTACTTTTCTCTCGATCTTAATGTCTCCAAGACCACGATTTACACATTTTCCTTCCCCATGTGTTGAATGAAAATTGAAACGATCTTGGATCATTTGACCACATATCATCTATTTTTTCCATTATATTTTGGTCCTAGTCATATGAAATAAAACAATAGACGCCATAATTCCAATGTTTGGGTCAAACTTTTATCGAAATCCTATTCCTCTGATTCTTTGTAAATCATGAATGGAAATACTCTTTATGTATTTAGGTACCTTCCCCCTAAACCAAACTCTGTGCTGTGGATAATCTGAATCTCCATAAACTTTCTTCTATTTTTAGCAATATAATCTTTGATACCCAAAATCTATTTTTCTAGACTATGTATTACGTGCCCCTATGTCGTATTTCATAAGTTCTATGCATAATAGGACTTTTGGTGAAAAGATGAAACTCTTAGGATATGAAGTATATTCCAAAGTTGACCCTACATAATATTTCCCCCATAGTGGATTATTAATATAATGGTAACGTCATTCTTAGAAAAGACTTCCTCTAATTACTTTATCCATTTTCCCATGCCATTATCTGGATCCAGAAATTCCCAAATCATAGTTTACAATTCTTCCTTTCCATACCTGAACATGGTAGAATGTTTCCAAAAAAATTATCAAGAAATTGGAGACTCATAAAACTTTAGTAAATGATAAATACCCTAGACTAAATCCCTCTAATTTTCTTACATCCTGACTTGAAATTGAACATCATAATGTCCTTGTAGCATGACATGAAAATCCACAACATAATGTCCTTGAAACATGACTTGAAATTGCACATCATAATTTCCTTACAACATGACTTGAAAATACACAACATAATTTCTATACAGCATGACTTGAAATAGAACAACATAATTTCTTTTCTATATGACTCTAAACTGCACAACATAATATCAGAAATCCCCCTTTCCAAACAAATTTTAACCATTTTTCAAACACAAATTTTTTGTAGAAATGGTTTCCCCATTCACGACACATGTCACCACAAATGGTCCTTTATTATTAAATATATATCCTTAGATAATCCATCCATTATGGGTATGAAACATCTAAATCATAAATCCTATTGTTTATCATAAATAGAATGTCATAATTTTTAAAGAGCTCTTTCACTTAACTTTGCAGCAAATTCCCCAGTTGGCCTCACATAAAATTTACCTATATAATGGGCCAGTCAGTCAAAGGATTCCATTATTTTGCTATGTATAATATGCCCTATTAGGCCCTTCATAATACAACCCCCATAATAGTTCTATCAAATGGAGGTAACTTAATTGTTGGAAAATACATATTCTATTTCTATACTTTAAATTTTAAATTTGGTGAACATTCAAAAACAAGACTCAATATTCCCCTTGAATGTATCCTAAAAAATGTCATGACCTTTTGAACTATCCAATCCTTGTTTGGTTTTTAATATAAAAATTTATTGTAAAATCTATTTGAACTAAAAAATTATCCTTATTAGTTCAACATGAATGCCTTTAAACTACAAACAGAAGGAGACATCATACTCACCAAGTTGAAATCCCACAAAGGGAACCTTGGAAAAAAGTCATGTTTAAGCTTGATAGACGTTCATTTTGTATGGTTTAGGAAATATTGATTAATAAAAATTCAAAAGATACAAATTTCATGGGTATTTTTTTATATAACCATAGTAATAATAAATCTATTCTCACTAGGACCATTTTATTAAGTTGAAATTTTCGAGCAACCCCATTAATGTTTTTGAAATTATGATTATCTGAAATAAAGGTTTGATGTTTTAAAAATCACCTTTGATATTGAAATTATAGAAAAAAGAAAGAACGAAGAAATATATGATTAGAGACAAAATTCTTTTCATTTATATGGTTAAATAGATGATCATCCATAGAATGTAGCCTCTTTGTATTGTATTAAAAGAAACTCTGCTCATGACTCTTAATTTGTTGAACAACTTCATAAGATTTATCAACCGCTTGCTAAAGTTGATACAATTGAGAAACTTTATTCTCCTTGGCTTGATGAAGGTCTTATTTGGCATTTGAAATAGACGTTGTCCCTTCCAAATGGGTTTCTTCCAATGTTTGGTTCAATTTCTCAATATTGCTATGAATATCATCCATTTTCTGTTGAAGATGTATCATATCCTTCATCACCTCATTATTTTTTTGGACAATTTCTATCAAACACTTTCTATGGTCTTCCTATGCCTCAACTAGTGTAGCTTAGAAATGCTCAAAATTAATAATTCATTTGGCCTTTTCATTATCTTTCCATAGATTATGTTTTTCTCCCATCGAAAAATGGTCTCTTTTATCTCAATGTAGATGGGGAAATAATTACATCCACCAAATCTGAATATGAAAAATAGTGCTAGGAGTTTACCTAAATGGGAGGACAACTCATCCTAAGGCTTCTCAGCAATTATCTTCCAAATTTATTACTAGGTATTTTTACTCCCCATTCCAAGAGAAACATGCATCTCTAAATCTGAATATGAGTCACTATAAGAACCTAGATCTTCATTTCTAGTAAGGATATTTTTTTGGGGGTTTTTTGAGGAAAAAGGAAGAAAT
Source organism: Viscum album (assembly GCA_963277665.1). Classification (NCBI taxonomy): domain Eukaryota; kingdom Viridiplantae; phylum Streptophyta; class Magnoliopsida; order Santalales; family Viscaceae; genus Viscum; species Viscum album. Next base: position 876,932,521 of record OY728129.1, on the reverse strand, counting down.
GGGAATTTTCTAAGTACATGAAATGTACTTTTGAGCACACGATTTGTACCTAGATGTCATGTATAGCTGTGTAGTGGATGTGTAATGACTGAGTACATGGCTGTGTGGTGACCTGGAAGACTGCCTAATGTTGGGACTGATTAAGGCTAGTACATGGCCTACACATTTAATGAACACACCCTATACTTTTATTTTATTTGCTAAATCAGTGTAGGGTCACATCTGATCTTGGGAAATACCTTCTTCTTCCCTCGGTTGATATAGGAGAGAGATGAATGACTGAATAACTTCTAACTCCTCCAGTTTCTCTATCCAAGATTCGATTGAGACATCACTGGGTGCGTTGGATTCCTACCATTTAGTTCTCTCTTTCCATAGATCCTTTCTTCTTGATTCCTCATCTCTCGTGATTTATCAAGGGTTGATCATGTTTAAACTTTTCATAGATCTATGCCATTCTATGAAGATTCAAGGGCTGACATTCAAGAGTGTTCAACGTAAAACATCAATGTTGGTGGTTTGTGCCTTTCCTTGTTTTCTTTGGATTATATATTCTTAAAGTTTTGAATACCCATGTTTGGGGTATTGCATATTTTTGAATTTGACCCTATTTAATACCTTCTAATATTTCTTTGTTTGAGAAAGGGTGATTGCTTATGTATAAGGTTTTATACGTTGTTATGGGACACCCCAAGGGTTTGTTCCCCTATTTGACTATTTATGGATGCTTGGCCTTGGTTGCCAATGAGGTGTACCTTTTTTCCCACTCCTTGAGTTGTTTAGGATGGAGTTTGATTGATTATAATAATTTCTTATGTTATTCATGAGAATGTTATACATGTAGTAGTTATATATTACATGTGATGCCTTGTTATGATATGTTCCATGTTCTTATAATGGACCGTTAGAGCCTTGGACCAGGAAAACTGTGTGGTTTCCATGTTTATTATATAGGATCATGAGAGCCTTGGTGTAGACTTTGACCCAGTGGGTATTCACCAAGAGAGCTACCCAAAGGTCATTTATAATTTATTGATGACATGTTGACCCATGGGTATTGACCATGAGAGCTTCCCAGGTGGTCATTTGTAAATGATTAGTACTATATTAAACTAAAGGGGTTAGACCATGAGAGCTTTCCTAGAGGCTTGTTGTTAATTATTGAATGACTGTAACGAGTCTGCCAAGAAAAAACAAAAGCTTGGACTCGGTCTTACTTGATTTTTTAGATGGTTTTTTGAGACGTTTGTTTGTTACTATTATACAAGGGGATAAAAAGCTTAGGCTAGATCCCAAGGTTACATTATTCAATTAATTGAATAATTAATAAATGAAAATGAATGTAATTGGAAACTATAGTTTTGTATAAATTTGTGTAATTATTAGTTTATTACTTCATTTTTCATATTTCCTGATATATATTTATATATATATATTCACTGACAGTTAGGTACATATATTTTGGTGGTTTCCTACTGGGACTCATCTCACACCCTATTTGGGTTTGGATTTTAGATGCAAACAAATTATATGGTTGTTGGTATAGATAAGGGAAAGTGGACTTCTTCATCAGGTAGTTGATTGCTGTTGGAGTTGGAGAGAATGAGACCAAGTTGAGGCTTGAGATGCTGTCAGAGTTTAATAAGTTTTTGTACTTTGGTTTCAATATGTTATTTCTAGCATTGTGAATTTTTGGCTGATTTCCTCGATACAAGTGACATGCATCATTTATACATGTGCTCCAGTTGTTTTATTACTATAAGTATTCCACTGTCTACTTCTGTTGAATGGTATTACTGCTTCCACTATTGTTTACTATTTGTTATTCCACTGTGTATACTATTCCAATGAGGGCATAGTTTCCTCAATGTCTTACCTTGGACCTCGCTGCTGGTTGACAGACTCTGGTGTTTGGGGAAATGTACTTGAGGTTATGCGACCAACCGGGTCCGGGGCACCTTTGGGTGGCACCCAGAACTGGGACGATACAAAGTGGTATCAAAGGTGTTTCTTTTCTTCTTGTTCTACTACTAGGAGATTATAGACTAGGGTAGTAAGGAATAGGTAGTTGGTAATAAGGTGTGCCTAGGAGTAGCTAACCCTTGTATAGGGAAAAGCCATGTCACCTTGAATATTGCAATTTTTTTGGTTTTGCAATTGTTATAGTTGATTTAATTTCACCATTGGGTTATTCACTTGTTTTGTGATATTATGATTTATATCATTATGGTTATATTTATTTTTCAACTTAATGAGAAGAGGATATCCCATATCATGCATCATATATGCACTCGTTAGAGATCACATGTCAGGCATTCGTATCATTCCATTTACGGTACATTACTGATTGCATGTTGTTGTGATAGATCTTGTGCTAGATATGAATTTTTTTGTGATAGATGACGTGATATAATAACTAATATTTTGATATGGAATTGGAATATGTAATGTTTCATTTGGGTGGATGCCAAACTTTGGTCCTTGAGGTGTTATGGGCCCTCTTGGATCAGAATTTGGTGGATCATGTTTGATATTTAATTGGATATTTTCAAGTTATGATGTGAAAGATGATGTAAAACTTTGATTCGTGGGGATTATGGGCTCTCACGGTTCATAATATTTCATTCCTTGGAAAAACATTTATGTTTTTAAGGGTTCAAGAGATGTTTCAGAGGCCTACTTCCTAGAAACCTAGATAACATGACATGTGATGTTATGAACACATGACATGTGTTCTTATGTTTTGGAAGAAATGGATTTTCTTCAGTACACACCATGTATCATATGTACACGCCGTTTAGTTCTTGACCGTGTGACTAACTGTGTGATTAGTGACATGGGGTTTGGTAAAAATTCATAGAAAACATCATGTACTGGGGGTACATGGTATGTGGTAATAGACCGTGTGTTCGACCATGTGACTAATGACATGGGTGGATGTAACATAGGTTGTGCATTCCATGTATAGATTATAAACACCGTGTAGAATTCAACCATTTATCCGGCTGTGTGACTAACAACATGGGTGATTGGAGCATAAGTGGAACACACTGTGTCTAGGGTGAACACACCATGTAGTGTTATGCCGGAATACCCCATGTGGTTTAGCTATATAGAGGTACTTGGGCATGAGGGAAAATTGAAGTACACGCTGTGTCTCAAGAAGAAAATTCCATGTTTATGGGGTGTTACACAAACAGGTTTAGAAGAGGTACACACACATGTTAATGCATAAGGGAACATGCCATGTAGTGGTTCTACACGCTGTGTAACTAATTTTTGTAGAAATTGAATGTTTTCCTTATCCTATTATGTTTTTTACACTTCTAAGTTGTAGTCCTTTTTAATCTTTAAGTGAGGTGTGTTCTTCAACTTTCAATGTCATGAAACCAAGACGTCCTCTGATTGTACGCTAGGTATAGGGTGATGATTAGACACTGAAATTGGTAGATCAGGGACTACCAGAAGATATTCCCATCGAGCCCGTCTTGGCACTAGCTGTTTATCAGACACATGTGCTGATGCACAGTTCTCTGAAGGATTTATGAGGATGATGAATACTTTTCAGGGAGCCCCACATCTGGGCCCTACTATGGAAGAGTTGACGTGAGTGTTCTAGAAGCAACATCCTACATTGTTTTCTAGGGATGGAGGACCACATGATGTAGATTCATGGCTGGTGGCCATGATTTCTATCTTTGGGCATTTAGAGATGCCTCCATAGATGAGGGTGAATCTCGCGACGCACATGCTATGTGATTCCACCAAGAGATAGTGGGATGTTATCTCATTGGTGGGACTTCATCGGGATATAGATTGGGAAGAGTTTCAGAGGACCTTCTATGATTAATTCTACCCTGATATGTTGAGGGATGACTGAGCCTGGGAGTTCACGCATTTGGAGCAAGGAACTCTTTCAGTGATGGATTACTTTTCATGATTTACAGAGCTTAAGCACTTTACACCTATTTTGAGAGGTGATGAGTTATCACTGACTAGGATATTAAAGGATGGTCCTAGGTATGACATCCAATCACATGTGAAAGTTTTCAGTCGTACTACATTGACTACTATAGTAAACCAAGCATTGATTACTGGGTGCAATCTCAGGAAGTTTGGAGCTATGAGCCAAGGTGGATCAACATCTAGGGTTGGTACTCCTTCGACCGATAGCAGGAAGTGCCACATGGAGATCTCACATGACGTTTCTTTAGAAAGTAGGGTGGTGTGCTACTGGTGTGGAAAGAGTGGGTACATGAGACCCTAGTGACTAACAGTCCCAGTTGAGTGCCAATCTTGCGGCAAGATGGGTCATCTTAAGCATTTTTGAAGGATGTTATCATCAGTAGCGAGTGAGAGGGGATCTGTTATGACTCAACATATAGAAGTAGGGACACTGGTTTCTCATCAGTCAGAGAACTGGAGTTCGTCATGCCATTCAAGCTGAGGAGGTGTTCGTGGCCGTGGTAGCCAGACAACAAGTTTTCAGTGACAGTAGGTTGGAAAAGCTTAAGGTAGCCAGGTGGGGTTGTAGGGCCGCAGTACAGGTCCGAATTTTGCAATGGAACATACCCAACAAGAGAAGGATCTCAGAACCTCTACGGTTAGAGGTACGATTCTAGTTTCCTCAGTTTTATATTTTTCTCTATTTAATATAGGGGATTCCAATAGTTTTATATTTGTTTTCATTATGGAGATACTTGGGATCTTTATCATTACATATGATGATGTTAGGATGTTAGACACTACATTTAGGATTAGGAATGATAGTGTACATAAGTGAATGGAGTTCCCTCTGGAGGTTGGTGAGTGTCACTTATTATGGGACCTCTATGTCTTAGAGATTACAACCTTCAATGTCATTCTTAGGATGGACTGGTTAGTAACTCTTCATACCATTGTTGACTGCTATCATTGCAGAGTGTGTTTCATGTCACAAGAAAGAAGATATTTTATACATAATGGAGAATGGGATGTCCAGGTGAGAAGAGTGGAACCCTAACATCATGGTTTGGGAGGAATTACACACCAAATTTCCAGTTTATATATGGATGACCAGGGGACTTCACAAATGGAATTTCATCTAGTGGTGGGTCTTTTAAGAGATGTCTTTCTAGATGAATTTTTAGGTTTACCTCTAGAGAGAGATATGGTTTTCTCTATTGATCTTGTGCCATGAGGGGCACCAGGGTCCATTACTCCATATAGGATGGTTACACCAGAGTTACAGGAGCTCAAGAAGCAGTTAGATGAGTTGTAGGAAAAGGGTTTCATCTGACCCAATACTTCTACTTAGGGCTCGCCAATCCTTTTTGTGAAGAAGGAAGATGGTACTGTCATATTTTGTGTAGATTATCAAAAGTGGAACCATTTGACAGTCAAGAACCGATATCCCTTTCCAAGGATTGATGGTATCTTTGATCAGCTTTGAGGAGCCTTGGTGTTCTCAATGATTAACATGAGATCTAGTTATTATCAGTTGTGCGTTGGACCATCAGATATTCCTTTTACATCCTTTCAGAGGAGGTATGGTCTATATGATTATTTGGTTATGCCGTTCAGTCTCACAAATGCGCCTTCAGTTTTTATGGCACTAATGCACTGAGTGTTCCAACCCTACATGGATTCTTTTGTAGTAGTCTTCATGGAAGATATCTTGGTGTACTCTCACACTCGACACAACCATGCCATCCATCTTGATATCATATGGATTACATAGAGAGAGAATCGATTATATGCCAAGCTCTCAAAATGCCACTTTTGGATGGACCTAATCCACTACTTGGTTCATGTCATCTTAGAGACAAGAGTATCAGTAGACCCAAATAAAGTGAGAGCGGTAGTTTCTTGGGAGAATCCGAAGAACATATTTGAGGTACGAAGTTTTCTAGGGCTGTCTGATTACTACATTCTCATTATACAATACTTTTCATGCTTATTAGTGTCACCAATGATCCTGAATAAGAAGGGTGCAAAGTACATGTGGATAGATTCCTTTTATTCAGCCTTTCAGGAGCTGAAGGGGAGGTTGACTTGAGCATCGATACTGATTTTGCCAGAGCTAGGAAAGTGTTACACTATCTACTGTGGTGCATAATGTATTGTTCTAAGAGCAGCACTAATGAAAGAGGAAGGAGTTATTTCCTATAGGTCTTGGCAGTTGAGGCCACATGAGAGGAATTACCCAACACACAATCACAATTTGGATGCATTTGTCCATGCTTTGCACTATTGGAGACATTATCTTTTGGTAGAGCATTTTTTGGAATACACTGACCAAAAAATCCTCAAGTATATCTTTACTCACTGAGATCTTAATTTGAGACAGTGAAGGTGGGTTGAGTACCTTCAGTCTTTTGACTTTGAGCTTTCTTGCACACCTGGGAAAGGAAACACAGTGGCTAATGCATTTAGTAAGACTCATATATAGGCAATTCAGGAGGCCAGTTGTGAGTGGAAACTTATGGATCTATTTTATGAGATTCATTTGGAGGCGTATGATAGACAAGGTCAAACATTTCTTTCTTCTATAGTTGTTACCTATACTCTAATAGGTTGAGTGCGGATGAGGGAGCCATAAGATTCTGAAGGCCTAGTCCTACGAGAGAGTGTTTCAGAAGAGGACCCTAGGGTGGACCGTAGGTGGTGATTAGGTCTTGCGTTTTCATAGACACATATGGTTGTTAGAAGAAATAAGTGAGGAGTTGATACAAGATTTTAATTACTCAATTTGGGAAGTTCATCTGGGTGACACCAAGATGTACTGAGACCTACATCGTCAGTATTGGTGGCCAGGTATGAAGAGGTATATAGCTAGTTTTTTAGGATATGTCCCACCTATCAGTAGGTGAAAGAAGATCATCAATGATTGGCAGGGCTTTTACCCATTATTGAGTGGAAGTGGAATGATGTAACGATGGAATTTATGATAGTGTTAATGTGGTCACCTTGAGGAAATGATGCATTTTGGGTTTTTATTAACAAGATCACGGAGGATGAACATTTCTTACTGATTAGGGAAACCTTTATTTTTGATGAGATTGGAAGGTTGTACATCCAAGAGATCATATGTTTTTAAGGGGTTCTACACAATATAGTTTCAGATAGGGATGAATGATTTACTTCTCGTGTCTAGAAGGGATTATAGAGGGATTTGGGTACATATGTACTTCTGAGTACAACTTACCATCCCCAGAAAAATGGCCGGTCTGAGTGCACAATTCAGGTTTTGGAGGACATGCTTCGAGCATGTGTCCTGGATTTTGGGGGAACTTGGGAGAGACACATACCCCTGGTATATTTTTCTTACAATAACAATTTTTAGGCAATGATTCAGATATAACCATATGAGGCTTTATAAAGTAGGCCATGCCGATCACCCCTATGTTGGCTGGGGATAGGAGAGGCAACTATGTTGGGACCTCATTTTGTCCAGGTGACCATTGAGTAGGTGGAGTAGATTCGGAATAGGATGGTTATTTCAAAATATATCCAGAAATTTTATGCTGATCGACAGAGACAACCTCTAGAGTTTGAAGTCATAGACCAGGGTTTCTTACGTGTCACACCAAGGTTAGGACATAGAAGCATTAAGATATAGGGGAAGATTTCACTGAGATACATCATACCATTTGATGTTTTGGAGAGAGTCGGGTCGATTTCCTATCAGTTGTAGTTACCTTAGAGGTACTGAGATATGCATGGCGTTATTCATGTTTTTCCGCTAAGACGTTACTTTTCAGACCCGTCCCATGTTTTTTAACCTGTGGAGGTTAAGTTAGAGGTGTATGCATCCTTTTAGGAGTACCCTATTCAGATTTTGGATCACAGCACAAAGGTTCTCTATGGCCGGTCTATTACTCTAGTATGAGTGTTGTGGCATCACATGCAAGTATATGACAAGACTTGGGAGAGGGAAGCCAACATACGATCCCATTATCCAGAGTTGTCTGAGGTTTCTTCTTCACCACCCTTGTAAAGGCTATTCAGGGATGAATTTTTTTAAGGGGGAATTTTGTAAGAATACATATCTTTATTTCAGGTATGGGGCTATTTTTGGGGTTGTTTTTGAGGAAAAAGGAAGAAATGATAATTTTCTAAATACATACCTTGTACCCAGTTACCATGTATACCCTTGTACTAACCATGTAATGGCTAAGTAAATAGTCATGTGGTGACATAGAAGACCACCTAATGTGGGGGCCAGTTGAGGCTAGTACATGACATGTTCATTAAATGAACACACCATGTAATTTTCTTTTTTAATTGTTAAATCGGTATGGGGTCATGTCTGATCTTCATAAATACCTTATTCTCCCCTCTATTCATACAAGAGAGCGATGAATGGATAAATAAATTCAAGATCTTACTGTTTCTCCAATAGAGCTCTGATTGATATGCTTCCGGGTGCATTGGATTCCCACCAATGAGTTATCTCTTTCCCCAGAGCCTTTCTTCATGATTCCTACTCTCTCATGAGTTATCGAGGGTTCATCATTTTAACCCTTTTCCTAAATCTACATCGTTTTAGGATGATTCATTGGGAGAAGTTCAAGAGTGTTCATCATACAACATCAATGTAGGTAGTTTGTTCCTTTCCTTGCCTGTCTTTGGATTATATATGCTTAATGTTCTGAATACCCATGTTTAGGGTATTGTGTATTTTTGAGTTTGACCCAGTTTAGTACCTTATAAGGTTTTATTATTTAAGGAATGGTGATTACTTATGCATAAGATTTTATAACATGTTATGGGACACCCCATGGGTGTGTTCCCCTGTTTGACTGTTTATGGTCTCTAAGCCTAGGTTTCTTATGAGGCGTACCTTGTTTTACATACCTTGAGTTGTTTTGGATGGAGTTTGATTGATTATATGAATTTCATGTGTTATTATTTAGAATGTTATCCATGTAGTAGTTATAGATTACATGTGTTGACTTGTTATGATATGTGTGATGATCTTATAATGGACCCTAAGAGTCTGGGACCAGGAAAACTGTTGGGGTTTCCATGTTTATTACATAGGATCGTGAGAGCCTTAGTGTTGACTTTGATCTAGGTGTATTGACCATGAGAGACACCTAGATGTCGTTTATAATTTATTGATTCCATGTTGACCTAGGGGTATTGACCCTGAGATCTTCCCAGATGGTCACTTGTAAATGATTAGTACTATATTAAGCTAAAGGGGTTATACCATGAGAGATTTCCTAGAGGGCCGATGTTAATGATTGAATGATTGTGAAAAGTTTTCCAAGCCAATGAATAAGCCTGTACTCGTTCCTACTTGATTTTTTAGATGGTATTTTAAGATGTCTTTTTGTTATTATTATACAAGGGGACACATAGCTTAGTCTAGATCCTGAGGTTACATTATTCACTAGATTGAATAATCAATAAATATAAATGAATGAAATTGGAAACTATAGGACTATTTACTTTTGATTAATTCTTAGTTTATTGCTTCATTTTTCAAATTTCCTACTATATATATTCACTAAAATTTAGGCAATTGTTTTGGGTGTTTTCCTACTGGGATTCGTATCACAGCATGTTTGGGTCATGCTTTTGGATCCAAACACATTATATGGTTGTAGGTATAGATAAGAGCAATCTCCCTTCTTCATCAGCTACTTGATTACTATTGGAGTTGGAGAGCATGAGACCAAGACGATGATTGCGATGCTTTTGGAGTTTAATGCTTCTCTATACATTGGTTTTAGTATGGTATTTCTATCATTTTTGACTTTTTTGGATGCTTTCTTAGACACTTGTGTCATGAATCATTTAGACATATGCTCCAGTTGTTTTATTACTATTAGTCTTTTACTTTTTACTTCTGTTTAATGGTATTACTACTTCTACTATTGTTTATTATTTGTTATTCCACTATGTATACTCTTCCAATGAGGGAATAGTTTACCCAATGTCTTACCTTGGCCCTCACTACTAGTCGACAACCTCTGGAATTTAAAGAAATGCGCTTGAGGTTATGTGACAAACTAGGTTCAGGGAACCTTTGGGTGGTACCCAGAATAGAGACGTTACAATCACTACCATGGGGAAGAATGTACTCTGGAAAAAAATCACTTAGAGAGGTGACTTGATCTACTTATTTCAGAATAGGGGATGCTTCACCTTACATTGATGTTTGAGCCAACACAGAGGTTTCACCTTCAGATCTAGCTATGGGAGTTGATAGCCCTAAATGGTGACTCAGAATCCCTATTATTTTTAAAATAATGGAAGAAATGGAGCATTATTAAGACAATCAATAACATTTAACTAATAATAAGTTGTATGCTTGATTAGAATCATCGCTAGTTTTCTCATCTTAAGTAGTTTGAACAAGTGTTTCTTGGGGAGGCACATTTTCCTATGTTTTCCTAGTTTCCATAATCAGAGGCTCTGGAGCGTCTCCCAAAATGGGGTTCTTAGTTGATATTTCTCCAGCTTCAGCAGAAGAAGGATAGAGTGGAATGCTTAGTCCTTGAAGGGAATTTAAAACATTATCTATAGAAAAAGCTACGTAAGTTGAACTTTGAGGTGAATTACCAAGTAAAGAGGAAGAGTTATGTATGGAAAATGGAAGAATGAGATCTTAAGTCCTTGAAATTACTCAAGGAAGTCCCCAAACTCCTTGGTGGAACCTAGAATATGAATGTTTGGATTAATGGAATCTATCATTTTAGTGTATGTGGATTTGAATGTTATAGAATACTCACTATTTAAGGTATCTAACAAATATCTATCGATGCAGAAATTGGCTCCATTGATATTTTTTTCTATCAATTATTCAATTGGTGAAACATCATCAGGTATTTCCTGTTAGGATCATCCCCAATATCTAATTCAGATTTTCTGGTATCCTCATTCCTTCCATTTGGAGTCATAAGAATATCAGCATTGATTATTGTAGGATCTATTTTCAATGGAATCTGATATGAGATTTTATAAAGAGAATAATATTAACAAAATAATTTGGTACTCAAGAGAAATGTATTTGGAATTACCAAGACCTTTATCTCTCTCTATAGAAATAGAAACAGATGTAGTTGTCTCTCTTGGTACTTAGACTGTTAAGATAACAAATTCATAAACATGAACCTATGATTATCATGGGATTTCCTTCTCCATTCTTGAAGGACTAGTTTTTAATCCATTAAGAGAGGAGAGATATGCATATACTGCGAGATGATGAATGTGGTCACCAAGGTGTATCAAGCAGTTAACAATACCAGGGGACAATACAAATACTTTCTTTTTTTATGTACACTTGAAACCAATCTCAGTGATCTCTTGTAATTATTTTCATAAGATCATAGATAAATTGAAATACTCCTTTTGGTAGTAGAAACTAGAGGTAGTGGATGAGTTTTGTCTATTTACATTACCCCATTAATGATTTTTTCTCCTCAAGAATGTTCTGGAGACTTGGGGAGATCATCTAATGTGTCAATAGAATAACCTTTAGGTCCATACCTTGGTGACTCGAGAACCTATCTAGAGGTTACTTTCCTAATTTCAAACTGAAAAATGAAATCTCATTAAGATTGATGATGGTGAATGATGAATCCTAATTGAAAAAAATAAAAGGGAAATAAATTCTCAGTATTAACACAAATGTCCCATTCCTCTTTAGGGTGAACAATAACCCTTTTACATATCCCTAGTTCCATAATAATAGATACTCAGTTTGAGGCCGTGACATGTTCATTAGTTTCATATATAAAGGTCTCCAACTCCTCAATATACTCCTGTAATTCAGCCAAGTTATTATCCGGATGACAATAAGAAGGTGCTTTAATATCACCCAAACCTGGTATTCAAAGTCCATTTTGAAGGAATGACCATGAATTCCTGAGTTCACGAGCCAATCTCTCCTAATATTGAATAGATGAAGGCCACACACAATTCGGTTTTGATATGGTTGGCTGTGGAGAAAACCCAACACCCTCAAATTGGAAAGCCTCTTTTGGCCTCCCTTCTTCTTCAGAAGAATCAGAATATGGGATGATAATCTCTTTCTGATGATAGTTACTAGATCACCTTAGTGTTGGAGGGTTTTCCAATTGCCTTATCCTTTTTAGTGTATCTTCTGCAGAGATTTTTTGAGGGTTCTGAAACTTCTAAATCCTCTGTATCATCTTTGGATTTACACCTTTTACCACGATTGCTATGAACAACCGTTTTTGTGGATGCTACTTGATATATTCCTTGTTAAAGCCTGCTGAGGGTATGAAGAAGTCCAATAATTGTATTATCTATCCTCTAATCCAATTTATGCATCTGATGGAGGTAACATAATTGATAATTTGGATGTCTATAAATCCATCAGAATCTATAATTTTCTGGATTCCATTTGATGTTTCTCATGTCTAACATACATAGGAGGAAATGTGCTTGATTTTAGAAGACATTTAAACAAGAGAGAAAACCTATAAGGGATGTAAGCATCATAGATAGTTTCACCATCAATAATGGTTGATAACACGCTCTCCTAGAATGCCATCATATAGAACCTCATATCATAATTTTCTTCCTTACCATCATAAATAAATGTTACAGTTGGTGTGTTACCAAAATAAAAGATGTTGAATTCTCTGTATCCAGTAAATTATCTTAGCACTATATCAGTTCTCATGTTCAAAGGCTAAATCCTGGAGACTTTATGTAAAAATGGGGTAAATCGACCATTAGGGACTCTAACTGAATTCAAATCTGAATATAAAGAAAAGTGTGCTAAAATCCAACACCACAACACTTGAAATAGTACTACAAGTGTAAATGGAGCCTTAACATTATACAAATTTTTAAGGGAATGATAGATTCTTGATAATATAAGGGTTGACAACCCAATATATTTCCCCTCTTCCAATTTGGCCATGACAAAAAAGTCCCTAGCCTTACAGCTCCGTCAGACTCATGAAATGGATGCAAGTAAATGCTTAGCCACTTGGAATAGAAGCCGGCTAAGCATACCATTACATAAATATCATATTTGAATTTATATACATAGTGATTGTAGTCACCTCTCATAAATATGGGCCATTATGTGCTTGAAATACCCAATTTATTTTCAGATGGACAAACAGTAGGATATCTGCTGGTGGGACCTTTACCTTCTATTTGTTATAAAAATATTTCATCCACTATCTCTCATGAATATATTTTTTGTCTTTCAGATATTGCTTTTCTATTTTGAATAATTAATGATCCAATAGTGGAATCTTGGTGATGTAACCCCATGTTGTTACTAGTGGAATGAACTCATCATACGTCTCCCTGAGAATGGGAATCCTAGATGTTTGGTAGAAATCCCACAAGGTAATGCTAACCCCACCGTGCATCAAGTGGAAAGTATTTTTTTGCGGGCTCGATCAGCTCAGTAATTCAGGAATGAAGTCATTTTTGTAAACATAAGTTTTTCCTATCCAGACAGCTTCATAAATGTGAACATCTGATAGTTCTTTCCTGAATTATTCACAAGTCCAGTGTACCCAAAACACCCACATCCATTCAGGTTTAAATCCACCAGTAGAATGAAGGTCTGAGTCTTCCTTCTAACCATTTGACTGATTTTTTTTGAAGCACAAAAGTTTGAATCAAAACAATGTGGCCTTGTCTCCACAACATTATATTTCATATAAGGGGTACAACCATTATGGTGTAGGATGAATCCAATAGGGACTGTTCCCTCATTAACATGCATACCATTCATAGTGATATTCATACAATGACAACTGAAGTATTGGAGAAACCAAGTCTTTGGAAAATATTTCTTAATAGCCGGAATGTTGGAATCTTAGAAAAGACCTTGTCCGTACAGAGGAAGATAGTGACTTCCTAGATATTCACATTGGTATGAACTCAATCCTTTCAATATCCCAGGGAGAGTACTCTCAACAACATCATAATAGTTTGGTCCAATAATTTTCATCATCTCTTTTTGACGAGCCTTAGATTCCTTTGTTTCCATCATCAAGTGATCAATTTCTTGCAAAAGAATTACCATTTTACCCCATTAGGATGGAAATTTGACTTAATAAAGTTCAAATTTTAACTTAAAGGAATTTAAGAATTTGGAAAAAGAAGTTTTCCATGTAGGTCCTTCGATGAGGTCAAACACATAGGTCATTCAACAAGGATCCTAGTGCAATTCCATTGACGAAATCCTTCTGTGTAGCACCATCGCTCAAATGGTTTCACATCAAGAAAATTTCAAGTAACCTATGTGAGAGAACAACACATCATGGCTAGACGAGCAAGCTGCAAAACAAGAGCGAAAAATCTGAGATCCCAGGTGAATAAAATTCCAAAGGAACGAGGATATTTATAGACACCATTGACCTACTCGGAATACCTGCATGATATAGATATGTGGAAGACCTTCAGGATATAACTATCATGCATACCTATGTAGTTGAGAATTTACTCTACAATAATTTCCTCATAATATTACCTAAGGACTCGACCCTATTTTTAATCAGATCCAATCTTGAGGGGGGGATTTTTTGACCCTCCTTATCAAGATAAAAAGATTATGAATAATTCCTCTAGATATTACAAAGTCTAAAGATGAAGCTAAAGGAAGTAATAGACATAAATGTGAAAGGGACCTATGTGAAGGAGCTATGCTGGGAACCTACACTGCACCACCATATCAAGAAAATTATCGCATGTTCTACTTATACAACCTAGTGTGCAACCCCTACGTGATAGAGTTACGTGGAGGAGCTATGCCAAAAAATAATTTATGTACCCCTACGCTGAAGAGGTACATCGAATATCTACACGACCGACCTACACTGATGAAATCCTTTTAACCATCCGCCTCCTTTCCTACAAATAGGACCCTTAAGCTCCTCATTTGAACACTAAAAAAAGTTGGAAGAACTCTTTAAGCTCCATTGCATAAATCTTTATCCCAATTCCTCCAAATTTTCTCAAGTACCTCTCTAAAAAACGAGATTAGAGAGAATTAGATGGGATAAGAATGTTTGATATCCTTTCAGAGATTGAAGCTTGAATAAGCTTGGTTCTCCTATTTTAAGAACTTTTTTTAAGTCATCGCTAGGACCTACACAGTATACATACAAACTATACCTGTGCGGTGTACCTACGTAACGTATGTATGCGGTATAGCTATGCTACATAGCTGCACACATGGACTATGCATATTACCTTTTAAACAATCTTCAAAGGAACTCATGGAAGGGTATCTTCTTCCTTGTTTCCCTTATCTCAAAGGGACTATGTTGAAGAATCCACCAAATCCTTCTGACTTATCAAACCTTTAGGAAGGTCACATAAACGTGTCTTCTATTTGGGGTTGTATATCAACAGTTTTAGGTTTCCCACATTTGTCTTATAAGAGAGTCAAGATCCTTAGGATATTTTTAGGTTTGTATATCTATAGTCACATGTATCTTTACCCTAGAGATAGTGTTGGGAAGTTAATATAATTGGATTATTGGAATATGAATCATACCTCCCATTTTTGTCTCTAAGACACAAAACCTCTAGATCCCAATAGGGACAATGGATCACACTTTCATTTCCATTCAATAAAGGAAAAGTATGCCTCCTCTCCGGGTATCAACTTAGGGAAGCCATCCTGGTGTAAGTCCCGACCTTTCATGTAGGAGGGTGCAATCTCTCTCATCTCTACTTCTTTCACCTTCACTCCTTCCTTACATTGGACCCTAGTATAATGTAAAATGGAAGAGGAGAAAAGTTCATTGCCTCGACCTCTTCCACTGTCACCCCATCCTCTTCCACCATCAGCCCGACCTCTTCCACCATAGGCCCTGCCCTCTTCCATCAGAAGAAGAGAGAGTGTGTGGTTTGTTGAATCTTTCACATTCTCTTGTTTCTCACACCAAGCATGACTCATATGGAATTAGATAATTATGATGTTCAAAACGTCCACATAATTCACCATTCTTGAACTACGAGAACTCTAATTCCCACCATAATTGGGATATGTTGAAAGACATCACCAGGGCTTGAGCTCATTGGATATTCTCTTCAAGAATCCAACCTCAATTCCCTTAATCTGGGCATCATCATTTGGAGTAAGACTTGAATTAATCCCCCCTAAATATCTTGAGCTACATTAACTCTGATTCCCACCATAATTAGGACATGTAGGAAGTTTTCACCAGGGCCTGAGCTCATCAGATATCCTCTTCAGGAATCTAGTCTCAACTCTCTTAATTCTGGTATCCTCATTAGGATTAAGCCCTGAATTAATCCCCAAAAAATGTCTTGAACTATGAGAACTCTGATTCCAACCATAATTAGGATATTTAGGAAGCCTTCACTATAGCCCGAGATCATTGGATATCCTCTTCAGATATCCATCCTCGATTCCCTTAATCTGGGAATCCTCCTTAGGAGTAAGCCTCTAATTAAGCCACCAAAATGTCTTGAACTATGGGAACTCCAATGCCCATCATAATTGGGATATGTAGGAAGCATTCATTAGTGCATGAGCTCATGAGATATCCTCTTTTTGAATCCAAAAAAATTCCCTTAATCCAGGAATCCTCATTAGAAGTAAGCCTCAACCTATTTCTCCCAATGCATCATATACCCCTACGAAGACTCCCTGAACTATGTGGTATTTAATTCTAATCCAAACGATATATGTAGGAATCCTCCCTAAGGTTCAAACCCATCTATCTAAATCGACCCTGTAATTTCTAGACCACATCTCAATAGGGTATCATTCAACGTTGAAATTCATAACCCTTCCAGGTTCATTGAGATTATTTGGCATAAGTCCCACACCCAGCATTGAATAAGAACCTTCCACTTAGATGTCCTTACCACATGACATTAAACTGTATGGTTAGGTACTTCTCACATGACCTCAAAATGTATGATATTTCCCATTATCTGGCACTAAACTATGAGGTTTCTGATTATTTTCTCAAGGATACATAGGTATCCCATTTATGGGTATGATCCCAAAATCAAAACAAAATTTCATCTCCCTCGATGACATAAATTCCAGATTGCCCCACTGAGTGGCTTAAGAACCAATATCATCATGACAAAGGTTAAAAGATTCTATAAATAGTAAATAAGAGGATACCATTGATAGAGAATCTAGAATACATATAGATATCTCCATTAATGAAGAACCTCAAATACATATAGATGATTCTAAATTTCACACATTCTAATAATTGATTGAGAATTCCAAGGGAAACATACGTTATACTTGGTGACTTAATAAGGATTCATGAAAATATCTCAAATTATATCAGAGTCCTGGAGTTGGAAATAATTCCCCCGTAAATGGGTGTGATGAGCCTGACGTCCCATCCTCTCAACCAATGCGTGTCCTTAAGTATAGTAGGTCCCAACCTAAAGATCTATTTCCTTTAGAAATCAGTTCCCTTTGGATAAAGAACAGTTGGATGTTTCTGGTTCCATAAATAAATCTGATGAAAACTCACCAGAATTAGTGATTCCTAACCAGAACACAAGTTCTGAGGGAGACCAAACAATCCAATTTATTTACTATTCACATTTGTATTTTATTGGAAGATACATATTCTTTTCATACTCACTTTATCATAACTAGAAAACAATACCATATCTAAAATTAAACATTTTTAATAAAAACTATGTTGTGTATTATGATTTGATATGCATGATAAAATGATGTCATTGTTTTAGTTACAAGATGAGCGTTGGAGTGACAGGTGTCCAAGTCCCTCTGAGATTTCTGAAATAAATCTAACCATTGAAGAAAAAATATGACCATTGAGAGAAGTAATACAAATACCAAGTCATTTGGACGAGCTCGTAGATGGTGGATGTTTGGAAGAACAGACTATCTGTGAGAGCTCTTCCAGAATTTCTAAGTGAGAAATCCTTAAAGTAGTCGAGTTGTGAAAAACTTATCTGACACACTTTATATTTTCACAATTTTTGTTTTTCTTTTTGAGATTCATATTTTTGATGATTACGATTGAGGGATTCCATGGATATGAAGACAGACATGACTATATTTTTCTGATTGAAGGCTTCTAGTGATAAAAAGACAAAGGTGCTGATTACCTGCTTAATCAAGGGTTTCTAGGGATAGCTAGACAGACTGATGTCGATAATCTTATCGAGGGCTGACCTTGGTGTGGGTAAGACATAAATTTCTGAAATTATAAATCAAGGGACCTCTATCCTAGGTTAATGTATACCCTTATCTTTGGGTTAAAAGAGTTTTATTCTTTAACATTTCTACTACATTATAATATTGAAACAATTATATTAGTTATTCATCTTTCTCTTCTATACTTTTATTATCATCACTAAAATTATTAAGATAAATTACTAACCCCCTCATTACTATCTTTTGAAATTATGATCTTTTAATCACCCAATACGATTCAATAATCGTTTTGATAGAATTTTTTCATTATATTACATCAATCATCAGGACCATAGTGATTATGATCTTTTACATGCTTACTCTGATAAAATAATTTCTTTTGTGAATACGATTAATTTGAATTATGATGCATGGAATACATATCAAAACCAACCTAATTAAAATATTATTTTTCATTGGAACCAGGGGCCAATCAATTTTTTTTAAATACATTAAGAGGTTTTGTTAATTTAATTATTTTAAATTCTTTTAAAATAAATGCTTTTAAGGAATACAATTGAATGTTTTTAAACCTACAATTCACCCCTATTGTATTGTTCCATCATCATATACATTACAATAAAAAAGTGGTATCATATCAGGTATCTACTACTCAATATATTTTATTACATTACTTTTTTCATTTTAGTAATATTGATTTTGTAAACATTTTTCTTATAATTTTTTATACACTAACATGTATTGTGGAAATATATATTTTTATTATTATTATAAAGATGAAAGGTTTTAATGTTGGATCCATAGAAACTTTGAATCCTAAAAGACTACATATCTTTGATAATAATGATTATGAATATAGGAGAGACCGAATGAAGACATTTTTTATTAGTATTGGTGTTGATTATTTCATAATTATCACAGGAGAGTATAAAAAACATGACAAAGAAGTCAAAAATTTTACTAATCAAGAAAAGAAGGAATATAAAATTTACTATAAGGTATGCAATACATTACATTGTTCAATGTATAGAAATATATACATCCATATATCATCTTGTGAATCAGAAAATATAATTTTTTAGAAACAGGAGATTACTCATTTTGGTACATCTAAAGTCATCGAGACATGAAGAGCCATGATTAGAGAAGACTATTGTACTTTTGTTGTTCCATATAGAGAACCTCTAATTAATTTTCAACATAGATTCACGAATATTGTAAATAGATTAAAATATATGGGATAAAATTCTTATAAGATGATGTTATTGTGGAAAGTATCATAGACATGATTCATAATGAATGGGAGTCAAAGAGAGCAGTAGTTGATGAATCAAGAAAATTTACAAATGTTACACTTGATTAGTTATTTAAAAGTCTTCTACAATATTAGAATATATTGAAGAGATATGATGAAAATGAATATAAAAATAATGGAAGTGTTTCTTTTACTACAACTTTAGATTAGATGAAATCCAACACACTTGAGAAAATAGTGAAGTTAATAAAGAAGAAAGTGATTGTTCAATCAGATTCAAGTGAATATGAACATTCACTAAATGAGTTATCCAATCTTACCCTATGAATAAACAAGATATTTGGTAAGAAATATTTTCAATATATTTTTATAAAAAAGGATAATAAGGACAATAAATATTCATAAGTCACAGGCTATGAATGTAATAATGTAGGACACATCAGACCTAATTGAACAAGGATTAAAATAAAAGAAAAACATTATGAAAGGAATAATAAAAAGCACTAAAATCCTAAAGGAAAGAGATTATTAATGATAAAATGATTCTTGGAGTGTAAGTGGAGGATATTATTCAAATTAATCCTTGTATATTGAAACTTCTGGACCCAATAATATTGGTCTTATTTCCAAAATACCCTTTGGTAATCAATGTTTAATGGAAATAGAACACAATGATTAATCCTTAACCAATATGTCTTTAAATGATAACTATCATGAAGAGAATGGATATATTTATTTGTATGAAGAATATTACTTTGAATAATATGATTTACCATATTTTAAAGAGGTATTTATATTTTCTCTGTTGCTTGAAAATGAAAATAGTAAGATCATGAAGAAATTTGATAAGGAAAATTCTATAATCTTTGTTTTAGAAAAAGAAGTAGCAGATATTTATAAATATCATAATTCAATATATTTTGAAATTTTTTCCTTTTACAATAACCTTGATGATGTAAATTATGATATGGATAAAATTTCTATGGATCCTTATAAAGTTTTATCTCAGAAAAAATGATATAGGGACAAAATCTAATTCTAAAACTAATGCAGATGAGAATAATAATATATTCATTAGAAAAAAATGAAATATTCTCTCCTAAGAATCTGATTTAAAAATTTAATTATGGTAAGGAATAATTTTATAAATTTATAATCAAATTCATCCTCTAAATAATAGCTTTGGAATTGGTTACTCCTACTCAAAACCTGTTTTTTAATAACTATTTTCCCCTAAAGTTCCCAATTTTGCACTAAGTGTTAAAGTGGTGGAAATTGGAAAAAAAATTATTATTTAAATAAAATCCAATCCTTATGATTTAATAAACCCCATTTTTCTAAACTGATGTGGATTCCTAAGATTTTTCTTTCAATCATTTCCGGATCCAAGAATGTTTGGATTCCAAAAACCATTTTTTTTATTTTCAGGAAAATAATGGAAGTACCAAAAAAACAAATTGTCCATGTATAGTTGTATTTCATGGCGTATGACTAGAAATAATGATTTTTTAAAAAATATTTTTAAAATGAAAGGTGGAAGGGTTACATTTATAGATAACACTCAAGGAAGTATCATTGATATCTGTAACATTGTTCTTCTTGGAAAACCATGATTTAAATTGTTTTATTTGTTAAGGGTCTTAAGAAAAATATTATAAGAATAAGAAAATTATTTGATCAAGGTTACCTTGTGATTTTTTGGAATGATAAGTTCCTAGTACATAATTATAAGGATGAATTTTTTCTTTCCACCCATCAGCATGAGAATGATTACACACTTAACTAAGAAGAACTTCGGAGCCAAGACTTACATTGACTTAGTGAAATGGAAGAAAAATATTGGTTATGTAATAGATTATTATGACAATAAAACCTTAGGAACTTATGAAAATTTACTAAAAAAGGACTTGTTATGGTTCTACTGATTCTTAGATTTGATTCTTCAAAATTCTATGATCCTTGTCAATATGGAAAGCAACATAAGTCATGATTTAAATAAATTAGTGAAGTCTCAACTACTGATGATTTATAGTTGGTGCACATCGATCTTTTTGGTCCTACACAAACTGGAAGTATCGGAGGAAAATACTATGTATATTTTATAGATTATGATTACACCTGATTTACATGGGTATATTTTCTCGCAAAGAAATCTAAAGCCTTTTATTTATTTAAAACTTTTACAACCAAAGTTAAAAATGAGAAAAACCATCCATTGGTATATATTCGTAGTGATCATGGTGGATAATTAAAAAATATAGATTTTGAAACTTTTTGTAGTAGAAAGGGAATTACAGATAACTTCTCAGCTCTAAGAACTTCTCAGAAAAATGGTGCTGTTAAATAATGAAACCAAATTCTTCAAGGGATAATAAGAACCATGTCGATTGAATTATCAATGGATAATTTTTTTTCCGAATTAATCTATTAGTAGTTCTTGTTATAATATAAATGGTGTTTCAGTAAGGCCATTTCTTAATCAAACACCTTAGGAGTTATGGACCTTCTGAAAACCAAAAGTCTCATACTTCAGAGTAATTTGATGAAAATTATTCATTTTAAATATAAAATATAACTTACTTAAATTTCCAACTAAGTTCAATGAAGGTATATTTTTAGGTTATTCCACTACCTCTAAGGATTTTAGAGTTTTAAATAAAATTTCTTGTACTGTTAAGGATACATTACATGTTAAATTTGATGAAAATGATCTTTTGTTTTTAAACAATCACAACCTACATCTTCTAAAGTGTTTTCCAAAATTGATTATCAAACATTGATAGTAGACTCTTCAAATTAGGATAATACTTGAGAAAATGTTTCTAAAGTACTCACTAACATATAATTTCTACCCTATGTTGATGAACATGTTTTTTAAAATCCAAGTTTGTTGTTTCTTATGAATAATCCAAGTGATAGTATCGATGGTGATGTAAATCAACCCATAAAGACAAGAATTTATTTAAGAAATGAAGTAATAAATCTAGTATTTTTCCCCAATTCAAACCTAAAAGTCTTATTGATGACTTATGTGATGAATTTTGGATTAAGGCTACGCAAGGTGAACTAAATAAATTCGAAAGGAACAAAGTCTGTACCATGGTTAAAAGACCTAAAGAAAACTCTATAATAATTATAAAAAGTGACTTCAGAATTAATGTGATTAAATTGGAATCATTTTTTGAAATAAATAAAGATAAGTTTCTAGAGGATATAATCAAAAAAAGGAATAGACAATGAAGAAAAATATACTCCAGTAGATAGACTTGATTCAATTCGTATTATATTTTCCATTGCAACATTTTTTAATTTCAAGATTTTTCAAATGGATGCGAAGTGTGATTTCCTTAAATGATATTTTCAAGATGAACTTTCTTAGAAAAAAATCATAGTTTTGAAGAAAAAAACATCCTGAATATGTTTAAAAACTTATGATATCTTTACATGGAATTAAACAATCCCCTAGAGTATGGTATGATAGAATGATATGATTTTTATTACAAGCCAATTATGTTAAGGGAACTGTTGATCCAAACCTTTTTATAAAGAAAGATAGTAAAAATGTTTTCATTGTTAAAATATATATTTATGACATCATGTTTGGATAAACTCAGATATCCTTAGGTGATTCATTTTCAAATCTTCTAAAAAATGAGTTTCAAATGAGTATTGTGGGTGAGTTAACATTCTTTCTTAGTTTTCAAATTTCTCAAAAACTATAAGGAACTTATATATATCAACATAAGTATATTAAATATCTTCTTAAAAAGTCTGGATATGAAAATACAAAAATTATTAGTTTTAAAATCAACACCTCGAATACTCTTGAAATTGATGAAGGTGGGAAACCAGTAAATAAAACTATTTTGAGAGGCCTGATAGGATGTTTACTACAATTAATAATTAGTTTACCAGATTTAATGTTTTCAGTTTGATTATGTTCAAGGTATCAATAAAATCCAAAATAATCCCATTTATAAGAGGTGATTTTTCCATTATTTAAAGGGATCTATGGATTTATGATTATTTTACTCTTTTGGAAATTATTTTGTTTTAAAACGTTTTTCAGATGCTGATTTTGGAGGCTATAAAATTGATAGAAAAAAAATCTGAAACTTTTCTTTTCAAAGATGATTTAGTAGTCTTGTGGTCTTATATAAAAAAAATCAATAGCACTTTCCACATCTAAATCTGAATATGTTGAATTTGGATGTTGTTGTGCTTAAGTTTTGTGGATGCAACACACACTCACTGATTATGACATTATTTTTTTTTAAAACTCAAATACTTTGTGATAAAATTAGTTCCATAGCCTCAAGAAAAAACCATGAACATCATTCTTATGCAATGAAAAAATATATTAGACATCACTTTCTTAGGTATCACACTAAAAGGATATATCATTTTACAATTCATCGGAAATGAAGAACAACATGTTGATGTTTTTACAAAACAATTACCTTTCGATAGATTTGATTACATTAAACAGAATATAAAAATGATAACTATAAGGTAATAATTCATATATAATTCTTTTTTAAATTATATCATTACATTAATATTCTCTTTTTCATAGGGGGAGTAATTTTATTTTTAATTTTCATTATTTAAATTTTACTGGCCAAAATTTTAATCGGCACTGATTGTTTTATCGTCACTAGAAAATTTATCAGCATCAAAATTTTATTTACTCAATTTTATCTTCTAATTATGTTTTCAAAATTTTAATTTCATTTGAAAAAATATTTATTAAAACCAATACATCTATCTTGAGATTCCATAAGGTATAATTCCTTTTATATTTTCATTTTTTTAATAAATTTATGTTTTTGGTATTTGTTTTTCAATACTTTATCGAATTCACAATGAAGACAATAATTTTTTTTTTTAAAACCTCAAGAGTTCAAATTATTATAACTATTATATCTATTTGATATAATTTAGACCATATAGTTTCAAAAGTTTCTTCTACTCACCTATAAAAATGGGCCCCCTCCTCGTCCCACTTTGAGTATCCTCATATCTATGGTGCATACCTACTCCTCTTCGAATATCCTAGTCTGATGTTTTCTGTACCCAACTTAATTAAATCATATCCATGTTTCAGTTGTTAGAAAGATCTCCAAAATAAATTTCTAATAAATATTTCTCCATGATGAAATTATTCCATTAATGATTTATCACAAGGGAATTTTATTACAAGTATGATTCATTTCTGAAGAGAATCATTCATTTAGATGGTTGGGAATCAGTTTTTGTTGAAAAGGATAATATTTAGGATCTGATCATTTAAGATGAAGTGATTCAGTTCTACAAATCTATGAAGGTTGATGAAGATAATTCCAAGGTATTATTTCATGTACATGATAGTGAGATAATAATTTCATCTAATCAAGTAGAACATTTCTTAAATGTTCCATCATAGGGATATGTGTTTTGTCCATCCCAAAAAAATGACAAAGGAAAATGGATCGTCTGTTAAATAATGGTCTGAACAATCTCTCTTTGAGATTCACAAAGACAAAAAGAAGAATATCGATTTTTCACGAGATAATAGGCTTATTGGAGTTTGGATGAAAGAATTTTTAATTCCCAGAAGTGGTGATAGAGAAAAAATAATTGTTTTAGATTTTTTACTCTTGATTATATTTTCAACATGAAGAAGATTAACTTGATGTGTTATATTTACAATACCTCAAACAATATCAAGTACGGTGTGATTAAATCCTAGCTGATTATGTTTCCAACCATCCTCTGTAAGTTCATTCATGAATTTTTAATGTTTTGAAAAATTCATCTTAAGACAATACAGATAAATTTCAGAGTTATTTGGATCAGTGTCGATTCAGTTAGAAGAATGAAAATTATTTTTGATTCAAAATCAAATAAATTAATTAATGACCAAAATTCCAAAGATCAAAAATAAGTAGCTGCTGGAATTTAAGGTATTCTAAAATAATAGGATCCGATTATTTTAGAAAAACAAATGAAAGTGAAGAGATATTCTATTTTGAAATCATAGAAGAAAAATGAAAAGTGTTTATCCTGATGGAGTGGAAGCTAAGTGGAGAAAAGAACAGGATGAATTGAAATAGGGAGATCCCTAGATTGGTCTCAATCCTGCAGAAGCCTTAGCTGAAAAACATTTGTGATGATGAAATTATTATTCCACAATAGAAGGAAAAGAAACAGAAGTAGAGATAAGTGAGCATATTAAAAATTGATTCTTTGTTAAAAAATGTTGATAAATCTAGTACTGCAATTAGTACAAGGGAACATATTATTAAAGAAAAATAATTTCCTTCTGATCAAGTAATTGAAAAAGTAAAAATATTAGTTGGTGAATCGGCACCACTAGAAGTATCTCAAGAAAACTTTTCAAAAGAACAAGTGGATTTTGAAATGTGTGAAATAGATGAATTTCTCATAGAAGAAAATAATAGCTGAGAAGATGAAAAATCTCAATCTGATAAATTACCAGTAAGGTATTCTGAATCCACTTCATGTAAATTACCTTGCCCTAGAGCTCAAACTTTAAATCAAGTACCTGAAGTGAATGTAATTCCTATTTCAGATAAAGAGGAATAGACTAGATTAGTTGAGAATCAGTTTTAGAAATCAGATGATGAAGATGGTGGATGTCCTTCTACTAAACTTCCTGATAATGCAGAGGATACCGATTCTGATCAGGATATCTCTTTAAAAAGTGATCAGTATGTTATTCAAAAAAAAGAATAATCGAAAAAGATCTTCATCACCTACCAATAATTGAATGTAATTTTTACTCTCTTATGGACAATCAAAAAAAAAAGGTCAGACTCAATATTACTTTTGAGGAAAAGGATAATCCAACTCGAAGTAGATTTCAATATTCTAGATGAAATCTATAAGTTTCACCGAAAGGATTGAAATAAAGATGTGAAGTAGTCTCAAAAGTTATATGAGTGTATGACTATTCATGAAGTCAAGATAAATGATATTAGAAAATGTGTGAATGAGATTTTAGATTCTTTTAATAAGTTATAAAGTAATACCATTCAGAGATTAAAAGTAATCATAGGCCCATATGAAATTTAGTCTGGTGATTTCAAAGGAATTGAAAAGATAATGGATGTTATTCAATCAATGATATTTCATTTTTAGGACAAGATTGATAACATGAATAATCTAAATGATTTTTTGTGCAATAGAGTTAAAATAATAGAAAAGGTAAGTAGAGTTCAGGAAAAAAGGTATCAGGATCAAGAAGAAAAGTATAAGTATCAAGAAGAAAGAATTTAGTATCTTGAAGATAATCTAAAATCTTTGTAATAAGTCATTAATAACTGGAAAAAATTATTTAAAGATCAAGAGAAGAAAATAAGCTCTCAGAAGGAATCCATTGATAAACTACTATAGGATCAAAAAGAGTTTAAGTAAATAAAGATAGTGGTTCTGGATATTATGAAGAATGACAAAGAAAATGAAAATAAATGAATATTTTGTACTCTTGTTGTAAACATTGTTAAAATTCAATGAAAGTGTTTTAAATCAATATTTATTTTGATTGAATGTTTTACATTCATCAGATGAATGTTCTTTCACACATTTTAGATGATGAAATACTTTACCATTAGGATTATTTATTTCTCTAGCCATTTTTACAGGTTATAAAAGGTCTCTACTATTACTTTTTATAAATCAAAAAAGGGGAAAATGTTTTACATTCGGGAAGAACGTTTTATAAATGTGGAGAATAATGGGGGAATAATTTTCAATTGGGAGAATGTATTTGATATGGATAAAAATCCATAAAATGTGATTTTATTGAATATAATCCTTAAGAATTCTATTTTCCAAAGGGGGATGTTTTTTGTATACAAAAATTATCCTAAGATTATTAAAACTCAAAGGGAGATATTTATACGTGTTCTCTTTTGAATATGAAAATATACTTACTTATGTAATCCTTTATTAGTTTTTAACATGTGGGTTGCACTTTCCAAAAATGTGGAGATTGTTGAGTCAAAAGTCATCTTTAGAATTTTCTATTCCTTCTTTTTTGGGAATCAAATTTTTTTAAATGAATTCATATGTTGTTTTATTTCATTGACTTTATGATATTTTTAATAAAAGTTCATTATTTCATTTTTATTCTTGGTACGATAAATATCATACCCATTGAGTAATACAATATGACTATTTATATGTTTATCATAACGAGACTGGATATGATTTCCATCATACTCAATATATATAATATTCATCAATCACACTAATTAGATTTTTTATTATAAAAATAGTTCACTATCATACTAACAAGATAAGTCATATTCAATATTTTATCATTAATCATCGTACTCAATTACTATTCACTTTTTTATTTTATTGGAAGATACATATTATTTTTTTAACAAATTTATCATAATCATAAAACTTCCTTAATAATTGTATTCATTTACTGTTCACATCTGTATTTTATTAGAAGGTACATATTCTTTTCTTAATCACTTTATCGTAACCAGAAAACAATGTTATATTCAAAAGAAAAACTTTTTAATGAAAATGATTTCATGTATTCAGATTTGATATGCATGATATAATGATGTCAATGTTTCAATTACAATATGACCATTGGAGTGCTAAGTGTCCAAGTCCCTCCAAGTTTTCAGGAAGAAATTTGACCGTTAAATCCAAAATATGATCATTGGGATTAGGCCTATAACTTCCAGGTCATTTGGAAGATCTCGTAGCTGGTGAATTTTTTGAAGAACTGATTACCTTCAAGAGATATTCCAAAATTTCTAAGTGCAAAAGTCTTGAATAAGTCTTATTGCGAACAACTTGTTCGACACACCTAAAATCTTCATAAGATTAGTTTTTCTTTTTTCAACGCCGATTATTGAAGATTTCCATTGCAGGATTCCATGGATAGGAAGACAGACGTGCCTATCTTTTACAGATCGATGGATTTCAATGATAGGAAGACATAGGTGCTGATTAACTGCTTAATTGAGGGCTACTAGGGTTAAGAAGATAGACTAAAGCCGATATTCTTATCGAGTGATTAACCTGGTGTGGGTAAGATAGACTAGATTGAGTGTATAAATCAAGGCATCACTATCCTTGGTTAAAGGATACCCTTCCCTTTGGGTTGAATTAATTGTATTCTTTTACATTTACTCTTAATTATATATAAAGAGAATTATATTAGTTACGCGTCTCTCTATTCTTTAGTTTTATTAACGTAACAAAATCAATTATAATAATTTAGTAATACTCTGATTAATATCTTCTGAAATTTTGATCTTTTAATTACTCAATATGATTCAATACACATTATTATTGAATTGTTTCATTATATTACTCTGATCATCGTAAACATACTGATTAAGATTTATTATATACTTACTTTGATAAAATCATTTCTTATGAGAATGCGATTAATTTCAATTATGACATGTGGAATTCTTATTTTAACCAACATGATTATGATATTCTTTTTCTTCAAAACTAAGGACTAATCTGTTTAATTGTTTTAAATACACTATGTGTTTTTTTAATTTAATCAGTTTAAATTATTTTAAACTAAATCCTTTTAAGGAATAAAAACAAAAGTATTTAAACCTATAATTAACCCCTCTCTTATGTTGTGCCATCTTCATATACATTAGGATCAAACAGTAATATGTATATTTAAACTTATTACATGTTTTTAGCTTATATATATATAATATTAAATTAAATGAAACTAATATGTGATGGTTGGAAAAATCACCGAAATAATCAAAACATTTTTCATTAACTATTTAACAAATGAATAATAATCATGTAAGAAATAAAATTATATTTGGGACCATTTAAACACTTTTTAGTTCATTAATACCATTTTATTCCACATCTATATTTTTATCCCATTTTAGAAGAACGTCCATAAATATACACAAGTTAATCAACCATGAATCGTGAAATAAACACCTCAGTAATGATGAAATTGAACATTATAAATCATCAAAATTTCCATAAATTATTATAATAAAATCATAATAAATAAAATATATGTGAATGTGGTTTTTAATTAACTAATTAATGAATCTAATTTTATTATCAATGACATTTAGATCATGTGAAAAGCTCATTAATATACAAGGTAAGTCACCCCTAGACCTCTTATCTCTTCATTTAATTTCTAGCGCACTTTTTTATTTTATGCATTTGATTTCCAATTCCTAGAAATCGGATATAATTTTCCACATTATTATTACTATCCTATTTATATTAAAATTATGAGATAATTATTTTTTATCTCATTAAAATATTTTATGAATCATTAGGTATTGTGGATATACTGTTTAAATTTAGTAAGGGACTTCATCTCAATTTCCTTTCGTTGAGGTATATTTTGATGTTGTGCACGTATATTTATTATGAGATGTATATACAACACCTATGACTTATTATATCAATAATTTATCAATTATAATAATATTTAATGTTTTGTTTCAATAGGAATATGATTCAAAAGATTAAAATGTGGTAAAGTAAATTATTAAGTCAATTTCCATTCTTTGGATTAAGCTTATACAAAATTTTTTATGTCATAATAAAATTTTGTGTAGAATTAATTTTTATTATCTTATGTTGTTCTTAAAATTTTTTAGCTATAGTTATAGGTGATAAACATAATATATTATTTTTAAACCATTCTTCAATGATATGATCTATGTAAATTATATTTTGATATCTAAAAGTGATTGTAGTTTTTCATATACTTAGGATGAAACAATGAAAGAATAAAAAACATTGTATTCATAATATTGTATGCAAGAATTATAAAAGAGAAATGGGTGTGTTCAAATAAAACTGAGTGAGCTCGTTATATATTATACAATGGGGTATCCTAAATAGTGGCTTGTGATCCCATTAAAACTTATATAATAGGGTGGCCATAATAGTTTCGGGTGCACTAGTGACATCATATTCCATGTGGTGGCCTAAATAGTCCTTTCATTCATTAGGTAATGATTATATTGGAATTTAGATGCATTTTTAATCCAATTAAATTGGTTTTGAATATGTTTTAT
This sequence comes from Viscum album, assembly GCA_963277665.1. NCBI lineage: Eukaryota > Viridiplantae > Streptophyta > Magnoliopsida > Santalales > Viscaceae > Viscum > Viscum album. The sequence continues at coordinate 876,902,079 of OY728129.1, read as the reverse complement.
GAATGTGATAATCTATGTTTCTGAAAGGGATTTCTTTTTCATTCTATGGATTTTAATTTTTTTCTTTGAGATAAAAGTGTTTTTTTTCATATAAAAAAGAATAATTTCATTTTCTTAATGAAAATTGAGATAAAAGAAAATATTTCATGGTATTTTATGATTTTCACTAGACTAAGGCATTTATTCATTTTATATATCTTACAAATCTTTTTTTCCCTTCTAATGTTTATAAAATGTTTTTAAAGGGTTTGATGATGAGTAAGTAAAAGAACAAGATCAAGATGAAAAAGGTGATAATTTATAATGAAAATAAATCTTATTTTATATTTATGAGTTTTTAAATGAAATAAATGGATACTATATAGTAATTTACACTTATAATGTATGAGTTTAAATTATAAGAGTTAGTTATAATTCTCCAAAACTGTAAACGAAAAAGTTCATCGGGATTATAATAATGTGAATTGTAGTTTAAAGTCACTAGAATATGTAATACGTAAGGTTGGGTCCTTATAGTTTGTATTGTAGGAATGTTTAGATGCGTTTTAAGCTTAGGATAATGTTAATAGCATACAGTTAATTAATTTATATTTTATGGTTAAGAAGAAATGATATTGAATTTAAAGATTACCTTGTTTTTAATCTAAAATATTTCTTTTCTAAATAGCTTTCCATTGAGGAAATTAGGAATATGTTGTAGGAAAAAATCGATAGGAAAATATATTTCCAAAATAACAACCTGTAATGAATGTAATCAAAATAGAATAGTTTTTTTTCCAAGAATTTTGAAATGTATTTTTCTTACATGCATGTTCCTCAAAATGTAAATAGTAAGAAATGGTTAAGATTGTAGGAAATATAGAAACATCTAGCTAAGAACTACGTATGTAAGCCCTGAAAAATCTTGTATTTGTGGAAAATGAAATTTTGTGTAATGTTTGATATGATATGGGATGTTTTTCTATTTGTATGTATATTGCTCACAAGTCTCTTGATTGTAACTAAGTAGTCCTAAACAACCAAAGAATGTGTTAACCGATATCTATCCAACGGTGATGTGTTTTAGTTTCTATGAGTTTGGTGATTATTATATCATGTTCCCAAAGTTAGTTTCAAAGGTTAGTAATTATCATGATTAGAAACAGAAAGGTGCGGCAAAGTCATTTGATTCTACTACAGTTGATGAGGGGTCTTCAAATGAATTTTTTAAATGTTATATTACTTATGTATTAAAATTATGGAAATACTGTGTTTTATTCTAGATCATTTCATCCATTTATTTATAATAAATTTTTATCAATACTTTTAGTATCACGTCATAAAATTATGATAGACTTTTTTTGAAATAATTAGGTGAGAGTATCAAATAAATAAAGATACATATGAATCTTATTATTATTTTTAGTGAAATGGTCTTTACTATAAATCTTTTTGAACAACCCATATAATGTTTTGATATTATATTCTTCATGGATATGCTTTATGTTTATCATGCTAAGATAGATTTCAAATCCTAGAAATTTTTTTCAATGATTTCATAACTTTATTAACCTTCCAAGAAAAATAAAAATTTCATTAGAAATAGTAATGAATGTTACATAGAACATATCATTGGAAAAAAGTGAATTTTAATATTTTTTATGTGACAGTATTGAATGAATATATGGATGTTGTTATTGATGATTTTCCTAGTGTTATTCTTAATCTATTAGTTGAGTTTATTTGTGACTTACTCCCTAATGGTAAACCTATTTCAAAATCCCATTATCTAATGGGTAATGTATAATATTATGAAGTGAAAAATAAAATGTAGTTGTTTCTAGATAATATGTTTATTTGACCTAGAACATCACCATGGGGTTATCTAGGTCTAATTTATCAAAAATAAAGATGGTATTATAAGTCATTTGGTTGGTTATTGAGAATTGAATAAAAACGTTGTTAATAAAAAATACCATTTCCTCATATCAATGATTTTTTTATCATCTCTAGGGAGGAAGTACATTTTAATGATTGATATCAGGTTATAGTACCGTCATATTAAATTTATTTAGGTAGATATTTCGAAGAGTACATTTTAGAATAGATACCTGCATTATGATTATGTTGTTATAACCTTTGGGTTAACAAATTCCCTCTATAATTATGGATTTACGGACAAGAAGTTTATGTTAGTTTTTTAGAATAGTTTATAGTCTTTTATGATAATTTGGTTAATTCAAAATTTTATGAGGATCGTAAAAAAATATGTATTGTTCAAAAAAACCTTAAATAAAATACGTTATATAGATAATTTAGAAAATGTGATTTTTGGTAATAATAAATTTCATTCAATGGGAACTTGGTTTCAAAAGATGTAAGTTCTATTGAACTTGTTAAAAAAATTTATTGATGAATGGATATGACAAAAAAATGTCACATATATTTATATTTTTATTTTTTTTTCTAGGTACTTCTAATAGTTTGTTGTAAACACTATTTGGATGTCCATCCCACCAGCTAAGATAACTCAGAAGGTATTAAAATACATCTAGTTAAAATAATATGATGATTTTTTTCATGAAATAAAAAATGATTGTTAAATTCTCTAGTTTTGAAAATAACCTCAATAAATGGTGATACTTTCTATACAATTATTATTCATTGATGCTACTTGTCTGTATTCTGATGCCTAATGATCTAGTTATTTTGTATGCTCCACAATAATTAAATCCTCATGAGAAACCTAATCTTTCACATGATTTTGAATTATTTTCTATGGTTTCTTATTATAAAAATTAAGTCATCATTTATATAGATCCGTGTGGGAAATAAATACTAGTTATAAAATTTTAACGTATATATTTACTCAGAAAGTGTTGAACATGAGGCAAATATGATGGCCGAAACTGTTTAAGGGTTATAATTTCATGAAAATTATCATCCTAGAAAAGAAAAAAATAAGTGGTTGATGCCCTGAGTTGAAAAAATCATGATTAATTAAAAATGTTACTTTTGAAACGTACATATTTGGATAACGGTTTGCTTAATTTTTTTTTGAGAAGTTATGGATGTAGGGAATTCCTCTATTTTGTTTCGGGTGGTGGAGTAATAATATTAGTCAAAAAGAATTAAAAAATCCTAGAGGGAAGATTGTGAGTTATAGAAAATGTTTTTCTAAAAAAGTGTTTATTTCCTAATTTTAATTTTGATAACGAAAATGTATCAATATTTTTGAATATATTAATTATGAATTGTGATTCTTAGTTTAAGAGTGAGTTGTTTAATGAAGCTCATAGTTCCACATTTTCCATTCATCATGGAAGCACTATGATGTATATAGAATATAGGGAGTATTACAGATGGGATAAAATGAATATATATATATTTTTAAATTTACCATGGATTGATTAAATTTAGAATAGTTTAAATAAGAACAATAATTAACAAAGGGGATGCTCCAACATTTTCGAGTGCCAGAGGGGAAATGGGAAAATATATCCATGGATTACATTGTGGGACTAAAAAAGTTTTCCTGAGGTAATAGTTCAGTTTGGGGTATTGTTGATCAACTGGCTGAGTATACACATTTCCTTTCCATTCATGATATTCTATATTTAGATCAACTATTTTAGATACATATTATGGAGATATTTAGCATACATGGAGTTACTTTCTCCATTATATCTGGTTGTGATTCCATGTTGACTACAAATATTTGGAAAGGCCTTTAGAAGTGATTTGGAACTGAATTAAATTTTAGTTCAACATCTCATCCTTAGTCTAATAGATGGTTAGAAAAAAATTTCAGAACATGGATGACATGCTACATTCTTACTCTATGGATTTACAAGAATTTTGTGATCATCATCATTATTTATTTGGGTTTTTATATAATAAAACTTTTCATTCTAGTATACATATTGAAAAATCAAAGACATTATATGGAATGCGGTGTTGAACTCCATAATTTTTAGATAAAGTAAGTAAAGGAATATTGATGGGACCAAAATTAGTATAGGAAATTGATAAGCAGGTAATGGTATTTTTAGAAACATAAAAGGAGGGATCAAATAATGAAGAATAGTTATTAATATAATAAATGTAGATAACTTTAATTCATGGAAGGTGATCTTATCTTTCTTAAAATATATCCATGGATACTTGTTATGTGTTTTGGTTATAAGGGGACGATATGTAAAGGGTTCAATAAAAAAATAAGAAATCTTGAAGACAGATGGATGAATTGACTACAAAGTGGATTTTTTTCCATGTTTTTCCTAGGTTCACAATGTTTTTCATGTTTCAATGTTAAGAAAGTATGTTTTAGATTTATCAGATGTTTTGATACCTTATGTATTCGAGTTTCAAGATAACCTATCTTATGAGGAAAATTTGAAGTCCCTAACCTTAAACATTACATAATGTTGGGTAAAATAAATAAATTTTCTTTAATTCACATTTAGGATCTTTTAATGTTTAGATCGTTATAGAATTTGTTGATAATTCACACATAACAACTCATATGTTACAAATTATACACTTTTACTCACTATCTATTTTTTTTCAAAAAACAAAAAATAAAATAAAAAGAAACATGGTTTGGATTCTTGTTTTATCCTCATAATTTTTTTATCCAATCCATGACTATATTCTATTTTAAATCCTCTGAAAAATATTTCAAAACATGGGATTAGCATAAAAATCCCAGTAAGGGATACACAAACAAAGATAACTATTAGTATTGTGAAAACATGTAAAACCACAAATACTTTAAGATAATGTAATATATTTCACCCTTAAGAAGTAGTGAATACTTTCCTTTGAATTTAAGGTTATTGATCACCTTTTATATAATCAAGAGATTACCATAAAACACATAGAATGCATATATATAATATAAGGGGAACTTGGTATATAATCATCCATGAATAGAATAACCATGTGGTCGACTTCCATACATGTCACTCTTACGAATAGAATAGCCATACAACTGACTTCCATAACCAATGCATTGGAGGTTATAATGTAACCACCCATCCTTGGTTTATCACAGAACAACTTGTCTTTGGTTTATCCCATAACAACCCATAAAATTTCTAAGTACATGATAAGACTAAATAGTATATATATTTTACTATCACTTTTCCATTATTTTTCATTCATTTACTGGATAATGCACGCAGTAGATGTCTAATGGTGTGAGAAACAGAGCTTCACAAGATTCCAAGGATGAAATCCAAAAAAGCTACAAAAAAATGGACAAGTACACGTCGTGACAGCCAAGTACACGTCATGTACTTGATGACCATAGCCCGCATCAAGATGTGAAGCTTAAGTCGTGACCAACCATAAAGACTCGAGGAATTTCCAGTTCACATCGTGACTCTCTACTACACGTCGTGACACCAGTCAAACCGAATGTCGAGAAAGCTGCAAGGATTCAATGAAAAAAGCTATCTAGATACGGGGTACATGTTGTGAAACACCTATACACGATGTGACCATGGTCAAACATCCTTAATACACAGAAGATCTGCAATCCATGATGGAGATCCTCGTCGATATAACATGGATTAATGGTTCACTACATGAAGATCAAGTACACATCATGACCATTTCCACCTATATAAGGAGCAGCTCAACGGCACTTTAGATAAAAAATTGGGACCATATCTCTCTCTCTATTTAGACTCCCTTCATAAGTCTCATATCTTTTCCCTCTCTAAAAACATTAGTTTTTGAATTTTTTTTACATTTTCAATCAAAGATATGTGGATTCACTTTTCATCAATGCCTTCAAAACCTGTGTTATTTGAATTCCATTTCATTCCTTTCAAGTAATATTTTATTTAAAGTATTCTTGCATGTTTATTAAATATTAGTACATGTTCAATTCCATTAGTACTGTTATCATGATTTCTTCTATTCCTTTAATTGCTTTAATTACCAACATGAGTAACTAAACGCATCAGGGTAGGGATCAAGATTCAATGCATCTAGACACTTAATTAAATCTATAGTTCTAATCTTGGAAAACCTAAATGGATTAGTAATCAGGATATAAAATAATGGTTAAACCCCATTTGTGTGACTGTGTTGGGACCATTGGACAGTCAAGTAATCGACCCTATACTAATTGAAGTAAAATTTGACTATGACCATTAGATTAGGGAAATTTATGAAATATAAGCTAAACGTAATGCATATAGGACTATAGCTAGCCTCCTGACCATAAAATAGAAATATCCTAGGTAGACTAGAAGACTGGACCAAGGTTGACTGCGACTACCACTTTCTTCACAGACTAAGCACATAGGACCTTTCTAAGATTAGAACTAGGATTACCTTAATATAGATACCCAGACTTGATACTGACCCCTCTTTAATCACTTGAAGTCAAAACCAAAATTAATTAGAAACTCTCAAAATTTAGTCAATTAATAAGGGCTCTTGCAAATTATTTATGACCAGATCTCTTTCACCTATAGAACAACATCCTCCTCATGGGATGGACCCCAGAATTATACCATACTATTCCCTAGTAGTTCCATAATGTATGGGGTGGAAATAAATTTCTAATTTGACTCACGCCCTCGAGGAATTAACGACACCCATGGGTAGACGCTCAAATTTTGGCGCCATTGCGGGGGAGAAATGATATTTTAAGCAATTAGGATTCTGGAATAGTTCTAGGATTACCTTTCCCTCACCCCTTTCCTTTATTTCTATATGCCCTTGCATCTTTTCATTTTTATTTTTTTTATTCACCACATGCATATACCAAAGTTCATTAACTCATTCAAGGACTCTTGAAGCACAATCTCTTTTTTCCTTTGATCATAATATTGAAATACATGTCTCTTTTCTTCACCGGTCTCCAATGGACAAGCAATTCCTCTCTATGGGACCTAACCCATCAAACCCCAACCATCAGGTCATCCCGGGGGAACACCCGATAATGAACCAGGAGAAAAAGATCCGGGATTATGGATTTACATCAATCCATGGTATGATCCTTAGTATTGTTTGACCCCCTATCCAGGCCCATAACTTCAAAATATAACTTGGACTCATTCATATGATCTAGAACATGGGGCAGTTTAGCGGTCTTCAGAGTGAAGATCTTTATGAACATATTGCCATCTTCCTGGAGGTTTGCGATACCTTTCGCAACTAGGGAGTCTCATATAATGCAATAAGAATCTGCATCTTCACATTATCCTTATGAGATCGATCCAAGAAATGACTAAAAAGTAAATCTCCCAAGTCAGTTATGACTTGGGACAAACTAGACAAGAAATTTCTGGACAAGTACTTCCCACCCATCCAAACCTGGAAGCTTTGGATGGACATTAAAAATTTCAACCAAATTGATAGAGAATCTACGTGGGAATTATGGGACCAATTTAAAGGACTAATGAGTAATTTTCCACATCATGGACTGGATATGTGGATACAACTCCAAACATTCTATCAAGGACTGCCATGAACCAACCTGGGACTACCCAGAACCGGTCACTCGAGCCGGTCCGCGACATGGCCTGAAGGGATTTCCCGATCCCCATGGTCTGGAAACTAGTGCCGTGCATCAAAAGTAAACAGGTGGGAATAATTTGGCCCAAATGAAAATAAATTAAGCAGCAAAAATAAATTGAACAAATGAAAATAAAGAAAGGGCAACCAACAACGCTACTAACCTGACCACGACCAAAACTCCACGTGACCCCTTGGGTCACCCTCCAATACCATAACCAACATCGTTCAAGGTGAACAACTGAAGTTGAAACCTGCAGTAGAACTAAAAACCAGAAAAAACTATAGGCTTGAGTATGAAACTCAGTAGGATAGCCCGGTAAATCTATTCCCAAATCACTACCTTTAAATAAATAAATTTACTAATTCCAGGTTTGAACTAAATATACAAAATATTGGTTTTCACACACACACACTTTAATTTCTAAAACAAGTATCAGTCCATTGCCCTTTATAATTTAAAAACAATTTTTAATGTTTGAAAGGAACATGTCCATTTCATTTTAAAACATTTTTGCGAATAATTTGAAAACCAAACTTTAGTTATTAGCCAAAAAGTAAAACTACACATAACACACAACAAACACCAAGGGCAATGGAAAAAGTGGCACACATGGGCTAGCAACTGAACTAGACCTCTCAACCATCCACCACGTACAAATAAACAATAATAGAAACATGGGTCGAACTTAGGAGATCGTGAACAATACAGAACGTACTATACATGTGACTCATCCTGAAAGCATGCTCTAACTCGATGACGTCATAATGCCCTAACGCTCGACATAGCCCTAAATGGCCTAACCGAGGGGCCCAATTCTCATAGCAGTAATAACACAGTATTCCCCTGCTATGGGGCCACTTGCCAGTGCGTAATCTAAACTAGTACAACAATCGTTCTCAGAAGATTTAATCACTATGCCAAGTTCCCATGTCAACACATGAAATAAAAAGGGGTATGTCCACAATGTAAATCAATCAGTCATGAATGCACAAACATCACATTCAGCTCACACAATCATCTCACACCAAAGATCACCCTTGAGTAGGTTTTCCAAAATAATTTATTTTATTAAAGTGCCGAACAGGCCTTCACCAATTTTAAATAAAAAACTCATTTCTCAAGAAAACTCAAATCACTTGTTCAGAAGAAATAATTTATCTTTAAAACCAGATCTACATTTAAAATTCTGTGAATTATGTTTAAAGGCCAAATGGGCATTCTTTCACTACTGGGTGTCCGCTCGTCATAAAAATATTTCAAGTGTCGTGTATAAAATAAATGGCTCTTTTTTACACCAAATAATAATTTTAAAATTAATTATCTTATATTATTTCTCATTAATTAAAATTAATAAACTATCAAGCAATTAATAAATTCTGAATTTAAAGGCGAGTGGAGTGGGAGACCTACCTCGAGTCGCAGCTCGGATGCGACGACACAATACACCTCGCACAGGTGCATAAGCACGCGCAAGCCGATGATCGCGGTGTCGCGGGGTTACCTTGCCAACATGCTGAAACAAATGCACGATAACTAAGAAGACATAGCCATTGAATTAGAACAAACCAAATGATAAACCAGCGCAAAAGAACCAGCTCGACATAACTTCAAAACAAAACTCGTGCCATCAAAACTATTTATTAAACCACTTTAAAATCCACAAATTATTTACAAAAACCACACAACACCAAAATAAATCACTAATCATTTTAAAGATCCAACATTCCATTTTATGAAAACACAAGTGCACAACCTGACCAAAGCGCATGACACAATGATATCAACATTTAAAAACATGTGCGCCTAACACATTTTCTAAACCAGGCTTGTAGCATGCACACTATTTAATAAATAATTTAAAAGTTTATAAATATGATTTGAGAAGTATACCACATATTTTCACACACAAAACCAACTCGAAAACCCTTTGTTCCAACATACACACCAAACCAACTTCACAGTTAAAAAGACTTATCAAATCAACTTAAGGTCCAAGCATTTCCTGAAATAATCAAATTTCACAAATTCACCAAATATTTCTTTTAACACATTAAATAGAATTATAAACTCAGTAGTGGACTAAATATGGGGTATTATAAAGCTGAAAATCAAATAATATAAATAATTTGAATAATTAAAGTGTCAAAGGAATGCATTTGAAAGGATAAATTAGGATTCTCCTACCTCAATTCAAGCGTGGATGCGATGATACCTCAAGGAGATGGGGATAGAGACCTCACAGACTCTTCATATGCCCTAAAACCCAAGTAAAACCAACCCACACATCAATCCTGGCACTTAGGTTCGACCCATCATGAAACCCCACAAATTTAGAAGAACAATGCACTAGAGAGGAGTTCGTGCCATAGCAGTAGGTCACTGGAGCAGTGGGTCGCACTGGTCAGATAGGGGGGGCGGTGGTCGGAGGCTGAACGCAAGTAAGGGGGGTTCCGATGAGAGGAGGGAGTGGATGGGGTGGTCGATTCGTTAGAGCAGGGAGTGGGGTGGTGACATCAGGCTGTCGAAACGGGAGCGGGGTGGCGACATCGGGTCACCGGAGCAGGAGCAGGGTGGTAGTGTCGGGATGTCGAAACGGGAGTGGGGTGGCGGCGTCGGTCCGCCAGAGCAGGAGCAGGAGTAGGGTGGCGGCGTCGGTCCGTCGTAACAGGAGCGCGGTGGTGCTGTCGGGCCACCGGAGTAGGAGCAGGGTGGCGACGTAGGTGGATACAGTAGGAGAGGTTGCAAGGGGAGCCGGGTCAGGTGCGTTACGCCGCACATAAGAGAGATCGGGGGGGGGGGGGGGGGGTGTCGCGGCCCTCCCCTAGGGGTTTCGAACCCTTTTTTTTAAAATTATTTCTTATAATAATAATAATAATAATAATAAAACTAATAATAATAATCATAATCATAATAATATAAATAATAATTATAAAAATATAAGTAAGAATAATATAAAACCAAAACAATAATAAAAAAATAAAAATAATAATATTATTATTAACACACATTCTTTTTTTTAACTTAATCCATTTAATTATCAAATTCTAAAAACTGGGTAACCACACGCTCAACACACGTATTTAAAAAAAATACGCACAAAAATTGCACACCTCAACGCAGTCCACTTGGGCACTCGCACAAGCACTTGGGGAGATCGCGCAGTTACCGCTATTCATCTGGTGCTCGTGCACAAGTCTGAAACCAAGTAAAAAATAGTAAACGAAAAAGATTTAAATCCGGGACCCAACCCAGACCTTGGCACGAGAACTCGAGGCCAAGAATTAATAAAATAAAAAAATGAATTAAAAAGTCCAGGTGTGACAAGGACTCCAGCCAGTGCCACATAATGTGATCGATCAAGCCGCTAAGGGAGGTCTCATGTTCAAGTCTCTCGAAGCCGGAAGAGAGATTCTAGATGAAGTCTCTAACAATGCCAATCTGTGGGAGATAGATCGTGGACCACCACAGCTTGGAATCCCCCAAATTGATGGGACCACAATCTAGAAACACAAGTGGAAGCGCTAAAAAAAATAGAAGCATTCCAGATACAAACTAATCAACCCCTCCTTCCCCTGTAATGGAATTAAAATGTTGCAAGATGTGCAGTGGCCCACATTTATATCAAGATTGAAAAGTTGGATATGAAGAACCACAATAAGATTGTAATTACATCAATTACAATCAATCAATCCATCCATTCCCATAGTGTTAGTATTATCAGTAGAGGCCTTCTTATCTACAACCTCCGAACAATATGGGTTATTTTCAATTGAGAGGAGGACATAACCAATTCAGAGCTCAAGGACCACCAGGATACCCTCCGATGAACCATGCACCAAGACCAAAAGATCAACAACAACCATTCCCTCAAAAAGCACAACAATTTCATCCACCTTATCCAAGACCTCAATAATGACCTATGAAAAGAAATCTGAAAAACCTCCTGGAGTCATTTGTGCAAAAGTCTGATCAATGAATGATGACCCATGAGACAAATATGAAAAACCAGAGAGCTGCACTAAGGAACCTAGAAATGAAAATGGGTCAAATCTCAAAGACATTATCTGAGAGATTTCCTGGTAACCTACTTGGTAACACTGAGACATACCCACAAGAGGAAGCTAAGGAAGTAGTGATGTGAAGTGGAAATATTCTGGACTCCCAACAACCCAATGAAGAGAGACTACAAGAAGAAGAGCTGAGAAAACAACTAGTACCTGATGAAAAATCTGATGAAGTCAATCCCACCTTACCTTATAAAGAAGCACCCACTGAGAAAGAATGTATGCATTAAAAACATAAGGAACCTTTGTATGTTTCCCCACCTCCATACCAAAAACCTCTTCCCTATCCAAAGAGAGAAAGACAACTTAGGCAGGAGACAAAATACAAGAATTTCATAGATATGTTCAAGCAATTACATATCAATATCCCTTTTTCTGATGATATTTCCCAGATGTCCATTTTTTTCCATGTTCTTGAAAGACTTATTATCATACTAAAGGAAAATAGAAGACCTAGGAGTCATATCTTTAAATGAAGAATGCTATGATGTTTTACAACAGAAAATTCCACTAAAGATAAGAGACCCTGAAAGCTTCTCAATCCCATGTTAGGTAGGATTATGAAAATTTGGTAGAGAACTCTGTGATATTTGAGTAAGAATTAACCTCAGGCCAATGAGTACTTTTCAAAATCTCGGACTCAAATATATCAAAGAAACAAGGGTGGCTTTACAATTTGCTGATTGCTTGGTCAAGTACCCTCGAGGCATTCTGGAAGATGTACTAGTAAAGGTTGTCAAGTTCATCTTCCCAGCTGATTTCCAAGTATTAGACATAGAAAAAGTTGGTTACATTCCCATTATACTTGGAAGACCATTCCTAGCTTCAAGAATGGAGGTGATTGATGTGAACTAAGGAGGCCTCATATTCAGAGTAGGAGAAGAACAAGTTGTGTTCAATCTTATTCGAGATGTGCAACCCTTAGATGACAACAAGGAATGCTACACCATATCTCTCATCCATAATGAGGACGATTGCATGACTAAGAAAGAGGAATGTGATGACTCTATTAGAGAAGAAGAAGGAGATGATGACTTCAAAAAGGTAAACTATATTGAACCACCAACCAGAGAAGTGGTTTCTTTGTTGATTCCATCCATCATTTAGCCCAGTACGTCAATGTACTCATTTCTTGGGGAATCCTCTTCCTTAACCATTATTTTCCACTATGAGTTATACACGGATAAATCACCATAAAAATTACATGATAATGAATTGAAAATGTTTCCTGAACTATTCCACGAGATCTATATGAGCCTTATAATTGAGTTATGCTCTCGACTATAAATGAAGTACTGACTGAGAGGAAACCCAAGTTAGGAGTTAGTTAAGTTAGAATATGACAATTCTTCTTTAGAGTCTTCTTTTCATTTGAATAAATGATCTAGGGAAAGAAAGAAGGAAAAACAAGAGGAATCCTTCAAATTACATGTTATGAACACAAAGGGTCATGACGTGACCCTTTGTTTCCCCAAAACCTGATTTTTCTCAAGGTTCATGACGTGAATATAAAGTACATGTCACGACCTTTCTCGGTTTAGTTTTTTTTAAAAAATTTATCAAAGGGTCATGACCCGCGAACCTTCTTCTCCTATCCTCACAACATGTGTCCCTCAAACACCCGCGCGTGACATCTATTCCCTTCCCCTCATCTCCTCATGAAATGATCCTCCCTCCCTTCCTCAGGTCGACCTCAACCAACCTCCTACCCTTATACTAGAGCATAACCTCTCCATGGAACACACTAAAAGACCACAACCCATAGCTTCTCCATCATCATTAAGTTCTTCCACTGCCTCCGCAAGCCATCATACTCCTGATAAGTGCCCACGAGCTCCATCCACCTCTCAAGACACGAGATCCTCATCGTCTAAAGATGATAATCTTCATTTAAACCTGGTGCTCTACTTTACAAACCCATAGAACTGGGTTAATCTCATTCAGCTCTAGGACAAACCCATGAGAACCAAAAAGTCTCTAAATATGGATGTTCTTGAGAAGATGAACATTGCAGATGCCGTCCTTATTCTATTGGAGACACCAAAAATCGACAACATCATTGACGTCAGGGTGGAGACATACATGGAGTTGTTTTTGGAGTTCCTGGCCACCTTTTACATCTCAACGGATGCCCTCCACTTTAGGCTAGGCAACATGCCACACCAGCTCACCAATGGACCAGTTTGTTGTAGGACTCGGTATGTACGCCAAGGAGTTTGTGATCTCAGACATCTATCCCACCCTACTAACGAGTCTCTCTCAAGAGGATGCACCGAGCCTTTGATGTCTTATTTCTTTTGGCCCCTGATCCTATCATGACCCCAAGCTAGCTAATTCCACACAGCTGAGGACTCTAGCCCTGTGTATACTACAACAGGCCATGACACAAGGATGGTTCGTGCGAGCCGAGACCCATGGTAGCGTCAACAAGCTTGATGTTATTATCCTTACTGCAACCTTGGGTGGAGTACCCATCAACATGGCTGCTCAGTTCGCTTCTTATTATAGAGTGTTGGCACAGAGGAGGTGGGGCACACTTATGGGAAGATCATTCATTGGTAGGTTGTCCAGATACCTCCATGTTTTGATGCCTCAAAACCTATCAACTCATTAGGCCCTGTCAATCTGATTGACCTTGTGCTTCTGCACAAGATGAGGATACTGGTGAAGGAGGAAAATATCTATTTCTAGGAACGTTGAGTCCAGGAATGGTGCCTAGGCCGGATGCACCGTATGAAGCTGATCCATAGGACCAGCCATCGTAAATAGCAGAAGATCCCTCTACCCAGCCACCATCATCCCCAACCACCACCCCATAAAAACATCCTGCATCTACCCATCCAAAACCTTCTGACCTATGGAATCTACTCTAGAGCATCCTGGAGTATCAGTGCGAGCTCGCTTCCCACCTCCACCTTCCCTTCACTGAGACTTGTTCATTCACCCCTCCACCACAGACTACTACTGGACCTTCCTCATCCACCCTTCCTCGCTCACCCTATCTGCCCTCCTACCTACCTCTTGACATCATGGACCCTGCTACTTAGCAGGATTTCTTAGAAGAGCAGGCCTGAAAGGGAAAAGGACCAACCACCGAGCCCACTCCCGACATCCCATTCCTAGATCCAACTGCCAGACACACAACCTCTATAGGGATTATGGATTCTCCACAACCCACCCCATTATATCTACCCACATCCACCACACTACCATCGAAATCATCCCCATCTACTACTACTGTTGCTATCGATGGTGATTTAGCTACCCAATTCGATCTATCTTCTGATGATGGTCTGATCATGGAGGATATTTTCAGCCTAGAGCAATGATTTTTATTTTCATACTTTTTGGGATTTGGGATTCTTTTTGTACGGGCGGGATACTTCCTTTCTAATTCTTCTGTACAACACTAGAATATTTATATACATTTTGGCATATTTTTTCCTTTTTTAATGAATGTTTACTATTGGTTTTTTTGAAATTTCTAGCTCTTCTGAGTCGTCTTATGTCATAGACTGACCCATTCCTCTATCTTATCTTCTGAAACAAGTAACCCAGCGTGTCGTAGTGATCGCCTATTAGATTCAGGTTTTGTCATTGGAAATCCACTAATACAAACAACCACCTCCACTAATGATTCCATTTCTACCACATTTAATTTTCGATCGATATGCACCTGAATGTGTGAATCTAGTTAATCAACCACACTAACTCGAGGACATGATAACCAGTAGCTATAAGTGCAAGAGGAGAAACTGAGCTGGTGGGACCACTCTTTGAATTTTTTGGTCCACTTGCCTAGATGATGACATTAAAGTTAGTGCTTTATGGGAGGCTACCCATAGTTGTTATTGAATTTTTTTTGACTCTGGGATTTTTTAGTGTTTCATTTCCATACTTTTTACAAACATTAATTAAATAAATAAAAAGGTTACCATTATTAATTCTTTTTAAACCTTTTTGTTTCTCAGATATTCAATTGTTAAACCTATAGATTAACGTTTTTTCTATAGTGAATGATTTTTCTACTGACATATTTCGTAGGTGCATCAACACTTCAATGTTAAGACAACTCAAACACCACCATGGCATACCAATTCATATCATGGAGCTCTCGATTCCCTCTTTTTAAATTCTGTCATCACTGCCAGGTCAATTCAGTTTTAAAAAATCACTATCACACCACTCCAACCCATTATTTCATAGAAAGTGGTGACACTATCTCCTTTTAAGTGTGAGGGGGATCTTTATCATACTTTCAAAAAGATACACTTGATTTTTCTTTGTTCTCACTATTCTTAGAGAAATTTTTCAAATTTATAAGCATGCTTTAAATTTGGAAAAAATGTTATGCCCATGTAAATTAAAAATAAAGTTAAAAAGAAAAATGCTAAAAACCATGTCTCAACCCTAATTAGAATTTTAATATGATTGATGAGCTTATAAGTTTAATTAAAATTTTAAATCATTAAAATCATTATTAATTGAGTCACTAATTAGGATTTATGCCCTTTTTAATTGCCAGTTTTTATTTTATTCTCAGTACATAAGAGGATTCTAACCCTTAAATATTATTATCTTTTCTAACCATATTTCTTGAGAGATACCAGGGAAATGGAAACCTATTAAAACATGCACTGAGATCTTATCAATATGAAGACTCAGTAAGTTTAATTTTAAATTGATTGAGGCATACTTTGATAACCATTTTACTTGAGACCCACCTATCCTCTATCTTTCATTTATCCCATAGTTTCCATGAATGAGCTGTTAAAAGAAAATCTATTTCAAGCCTATTTCCCTTCTTACCCTGAAATTTGTACAATCCTTGAAGATTATATTTTTAATAAGTGTGGGGTAGGCATTTAGATAGATTGGGATGCTTTCATTTCTAGAGATGTACGCTGCACTCACCTAACTACCAGGTTGTGATCCATATTCCTTTTTGTTGTATCTCATTCATATTACGTTCCATTGAAAACTTAAATATAAAATAAAAAATTGTTATGGGTTTTGTACTATGAGGGTAAAAAATCACCATTTTCTAGACCGATGAATCCATCGAAGGATCATATGTGGTTAGGTAATGGATGCGTGATCTATCCTAGGAATAACTTTCAAAAAATAAAAATGAAAACGAAAATGGAAAGGAGTAGAATAAATTTTTTAGATACTTACTTGAGGAATATATGGATCCAACCTGAACTGATAGAGTATGGACTTGACTCACCAGATGGAGGAATTTTGTCACACTTATCTTGTTGAATATGTATTGTACTTTAGTGCTTACCCTTCTTCTAAGCCTGATTTTCACATTCTACCAACCTACCTACCTACAACCTCAGATTAATCAGAACCTTGTTGATTAAAGTCCTCAATATAATTTTTATATTTTACTTTATACAGTAGAGATGATAGAACCAGTGCGAGCCTATGGTTAGGAACATGAACTCAGAGTACGAGCATACCTTACTTACATTTTACCCTGAGTGATGAGAGAAAATAATGGTGAGGTAAATTTAAACTGGGTATATAGCTTATGGAACAGTTAAAATATTGTGATTGAAAAAATAAAAATTGTTTTGAAAATCTAAACTATGAGGCATGACTAATTTACTAGGAAAGATTAAAACTAAAACATTACTACTTTTCTTCTTACACTTAATTTAATTTCATGCATATAACATACAATTATATCTTTGAAAATTGCTTGTCCTGATGAAATCATTGTTGAGATATTTTTCTTGTGGACATGAAATGAGTCAAGTATGGGGGGATTTGATAATATTAATTGTTCTATATATTTTCCTATCACTTTTCCATTAATTTTCATTCATTTACTAGATAATGCACACGGTAGATGTACAATTTTGTAGGAAACAAAGCTTCACAAGATTCCAAGGAATAAAGGAAGAAAAGCTAAAAAAATTGTCAAGTACACGACGGGACAACCATGTACACATTGTGTACTTGATGATCACAACCTACATCAAGCTGTAAAGCTTAATTTGTGACCAACCAAGATGATTGGAAGAATTTAAAATTCACGCCATGACTCTCTATTACACGTCATGACACCAGTCAAACCAAACACTGAGAAAGCCGTGAGAATTCAATGCGAAAAGCCAATTATCCATGGGGTACGGGTTATGAACCACCTGTACATGATGTGACCTTGGTAAAACATTATTAATCTGAAGAAGATCTGCATGACACATTGGAGATCCATATCGAAATAATGCGGATTAAGGGTTCATGACATGACAATCAAGTACACGTCGTGACGATTTACACCTATATAAGGATCATCTTTGTATCACTTTAGACGACATGTCGGGATAAAATATCTCTCTATTTTTAGACTCTCTTAGGAATTATCATATCTTTTCCCTCTCAAAATACTTAGTTTTTGTAATATCATTACATTTTCAATGAAAGGGCCGATGATTCACTTATCTTCAATGCCTTCAATTCTCATGTAGCTTCAATTCCATTTCTTTCCTTTCAAGTAAGATTTTATTTAAAGTATTCTTAAATGTTCATTTCATATCAGTACATGGTCAATTCTGTCAACATTGTTATCATTATTTATTTTATTCCTTATATTTCTTTAATTACCAACATGAGTATCTAAACACATCGGGATAGGGATCAAGATTCTATGTATATATATGCTTAATTAAATCTATAATTCTAAACATGGAAATACTAAATGGATTAGTAATAAAGATATAAACCAATAGTCAATCCCCATTTGTGGGACTGTAATGTCACTATCAGTTAGTCAAGAAAACGACCCTGTCCTAATTGAAGTAAACTAGGACTATGACCATTAGCTTAGGGAACTTTCTACAATAGAAGATAAATATAACGCATCTAGGAATGTAGCCAGCCTCCTGACCATGGAATAGCTACATCCAATGGAAAACTAGAAGACTAGACCAAGGCTGACTAGCGACTACTACCTGCTTTACAAATTAAGCACTTAGGACCTTACTGAGATTTGAACTAGGATCACCTTTATCTAGATACTTATAATTGATCCCAACCCCTCTTTAATCACTTAAAGTAAAACCCAAAATTAATTAGATACTCCCAAACATTATTTAACTAGAAAGGACTTCTTTAAAGGATTTAAGACAAGATCTCTTTCACCCATAGAACAACATCCTCCTCATGGGATCGACCCCAAACATCTACCATACAACACCCTTGTAGTTACCTAATGTTTGGGACACATATAAATTTCTAATTGGACTTGTACCCCTGAGGAATTAATGACACCTATGGGTGGCCGATCAGTATAATTATATAATAAAATATAAAAACATAAAATTTTCAACATATCAATCATTAAATTTAATTTTCACCCATAAGAAAACATTTTATGTTATTAAATAACCAATTCATTTTCAAAACACATTTAAAACGTTTTAGAAGTGATTTTTAAATCAAAGTGTCCTATAAAAATCTGACTACTTTTAAATAAACTAAAAAATTATATTTTTAAAATAATCATGTCCATATAAATATATTCATTAAAACCATTTTGAAAACAAGTAAATGAAATAGATATATTTATAATAATAAATCTTTAAAACATTTAAAATGTTGTTTTAGGTATAGTGTTCCTTACCGCATGAGAAAAACTTGAATAAATATCATTAAAAATACCATTTAAAAAACATTAAATATCACCAGAATATTGTAATTCATGATATGATATATAAAAAGTGTTTTATATACACTTTATAGTATAATTAAGGTTCATAACATCATGATATGACTCAATTAAAGTATATTGAGATGACATCCCTTACCTTAAGTCTGATTTATCAACTATGTTTATTATCATTTTGAAAAATAAACATAAGTTAATTAGTTACTTTATTGAGAAAATTTTTTGTGTTTATTTTTCCTTTTATGTTACTTATTAAAATATTATAAAAACTACATAAATATTTATGTTTATGTAGGATGTTTTGATGATATTCAGTACTTGAGTTGAAAATGATCTAGGTATGATGTCAATAGTCTTTGTGGTCACGATTCTATCATATTTAGAATAATATTCATATAATAATGATCAATTTCATAAAGAAATTATAATTTTAAATAAAACAATTTATGCATGGTTATGATAAATGAACAATGTTATAATCATGGAGATAGTAGGCCTTACGTATGAATGAGTAACATTTTGCATTTTTCATTGATCGTTATGGAAAGAAGGTAAGTATTATTTTATATTTCCAGAATGATAATAAATCATTAATATCATATTAATAATTTAAATATACTTATATATATATATATCATACAAGTGATGTAGTGAATAAAAACTAATCTCATTGCTTTGTGGACATGATAGTTCACATGTACGCATAAATGACATTATCATCTTTAAATGTATGGAAAATAAGAAAATAATTGATATATTATTATCTTATAATTATTAATATATCATTAATATCACATATGATTATCAATTACATCATTATATACCATCATGAGAAGTGGTTATGGGAAAAATATATATCGTATTATGGAGATGATAATACACATGTACGCACACACACTTAATTCATTTCCCATTTGATAGATGTGGAGATGGATTTAGGGGATGATATTTAAATTATAACATTTTATTTTATTGAGGATATATTTGTTTTTATATCATCATGGTTGAAGTATATTTTATAAAATTGGAAGAAGAAATAAAGATAAACATTTAAATAAAAACTATACCTCTTATTCGGTTGATCACCTTTGATGATAACATTAAAACCTCTAAGGAGGGTGTTCTAAAATATATAAGGCCTCGTGAAAGTGGGGATGGATTTAAAGAATTATTTTGGGAAGATAGTGGCTGAAAAAAAGGTTTTTGAATTGTAAGGAATAGAGATGAATGGGTTCCCTTTTATATGAGAGGGGAGGGACACTCTTGGAAGTCTTAAAAATATTAAATTTATATAAATTAATTTTCTATCCCAAATGGTTCCAAATTGAGTTTGACAAAATATAGGATGAGTATGAGTCAAAATAAATTTATCCAATAAATACTATACATGTTTTCATTATTTTTCAATCATATCTATTTATTTTAACACATATTTACCCTTTTTAATCTTACCGTGATATCATGTTATTTACACTTTTTGGGTTAATATAATTAGCATACTAAGCCGAACTAAAGATTAAAGAGTCATTTATGACATATTAGTACTTTTAAAAACTATTTTACAAATTTATTATTTTTATATATTTTATAACATTTAATAAAATATTTTAAATTTTAAAATAGCAATTGTGTATATTCTGTCACTACACATTAGTTGACTTTTTAAAAATATAATAACAAAAATATAAGTTCAAAAAAAAACATTATATCATAAAAAACAAGTCATTTGAATACATAAAAATCTTATATGTCATAAATTATAACATAATATATTTATTTTATATTTTTAATATCATTTATTTGATTGTTTCATTAATATAGAGATTACTGCATCATAATTGTGTCACCATTTAATTTAATTATTTATTTACTAAATATTATTAATAATTTATGATTATGTAAATAATATTTTTATCTTTATATGGAATATTTATAGTATAATATATTACTTATATAAACCAATATTAAAATTTTTATACGTATGAGAGACATGATTCTGACATCTTTCTCATTACTTTTAATAAAATGTTACAAGTGTCATAATTACACCCCAGTGGCTTCCAAAAAACGCTATTTATTTGCAAGGATTTTATTGGTCTAAAATAACTCATCCAATAATATTACTTCAAGTGTTATGATATTTTTGTAATATTTTTAATATTATTTTAACCTTTAGTTTCTTGATTTACCCTTAACTATGGTAATAAAAATAATTACTGAAGTTTCTATTTATAATTCTCAAAAATAAAAAGGAATAATTTAAATAATTTTTAACTTATGATTAAAAATATTTAATCCATTTTTCCAAATTTAAAACAAATAATTGGAAGAAATTAATTTAAAATTAATCTCATTGACGTAATGAGAAAACGATATTTTAATGTAAAATGGTTGAAAGATCACACAATTTTTATATCCAAATTCAAAATGAAGTTGATTCCATTGAACTAAATTTTATTAAATTATAAAAACATAATCTAACTAGAACATAAAACCAAGTAAAAGGATAATCTATCTATATAAATAAATTATATGAAAAACCAGTGTTGTATTAAAATGGAGTATTTTTCACTATTCATTAAAAATGGATTTTATCAGAAAAATACCAAAAATTTATCCAATGTAAAATTCTATGCACTGATTCCAAATAAGATATTTATTTAGTCAAATATAATTTATAAAATTAACAAAAAACATGATTTGAAATGGGCTCTACATCAAATACTGTAAAACTATCTTTTTTGAAAAATACTATTTTATGCATAAAATCAAAATTGTTTTTATATCATGTCTATAAAAAATATAAGATTAATTTTAAACCTTATATTATATTTAAATTTCATTAATATAATCCAATAATATTGATTTTATTATTTTTTGAACATAATTATTCTCATTTAAATAGTTTTTCATAAAAACACATCCTTTATACCCAATTGGATTTTATTTCCATATATAATTAAATTGGTAACCAATAAATCATTGTATAAAAATTTTTAAACCATATTTTCATAAATAAGTAAACAATTTTCATTCCCTCCTTTCTAATAGATAGTTTATAATGGTAAAATTTACATAATAATTTTATTTTTTCATCTAAGATTGAGGTGGCATATCATGTATGCAATCAAAAACAGTGTTTCCTTTAAAAAAATCAGGATGTTACATTCTCCCCCACTTTTAGAAATTTCATCCTCACAATTTATATTCGAGTTTATAAAATAAGGTATGAATTTTAAAAATATATTATTTGAAATCCCACACAATAAAAAGGATGAATAAAACTACCACATTAAAAGAAAGATAGGGAAATATAATGATTTCCTAAGATAACACATACTAGGGTTCCATATAGAAAAACATGTATATGGTTGAAAAACTAGCTTTCATGTTTTAATGGAGAGTGATATAAAAAAACTATAGGAGAATGTTAGAAAATCAAAAAACCATAAATTTTTATATGTTAAACGGTCGTTGATTTCATAGAATAAAAAGTAAATAGAAAACATTTTTTGTTTTATGATCATTTTCATAGAGTAGAAGAACTATATTACTACCTTTAATAAGATCATAAGGAAATATAATTACTTTAAAATTATAGTTTCACCCTTTAATCAATTTCCACCAATAAGTCATCTTTTTTTCCTTCCAAATGATGAGTATTCAAGTTGGCTTTGTCACACCTGATGCACTAGAATCAACTTATAGAGAATCATATAATCCATTAAATATTAACTATATATTTATCTTTTCTTTAAAAATTAACCGAAAAAAGGTTTAGAATAAAAGAAGATAATTCCAAATAAAATAAACCATTGTATGATGAAAAACATCATTTACTCTCTAAAATTCAATAGTGTTACCCAATGTTCAACATAGTCCATTCAATAAATAATAGTTATTAAAATTTATAAAAGTAATATAAACTAATATTGAAACCCCAAAATTAGAATTATTTGACAACATATTCTTTGATGATAAATTTTATCATATATCTCTAAATAACATCAATTGCTCTTAATGAATCATACCATAAATCAATTAACCTAATAACATGTTCTCTAAGATAGGATAATCATTTCCATAAATAAACTGAATTATCATAAGTCCACAATAAAATCCTAGAGTATAGCATCCCGCCTTTTTATCACATAAACTTTCATTACATTATACAAAACTGAGGATCTTTAAGGTTTAGTGTCTTGGAAACCAGGAACTTAAAACATGAAAACATAAAACATTCTTCTAAAACACTTGAAAGGCTTATCCTCATGTTCATCCTAGGTTCATTATTGCATCACATAACCTGGGAGCATACATCAAAAGAAAGGGTGAGCAGAAGGCCCAGTAAGGGAAACAAGGGAAACATTTAACATGTGAACTTGAGATACATCAACTATGTCATGAACAAGAACTTTAAGGCATGATAAAAAAAATCATGTGGCATATCGTAATAAAAATAACATTTTCATAACTTGAAGATGTGGCTACATAATTTAACATAGAAAATCATGAACATATCACCAAGGTCCATCCCCAAGGTGTCATTTGAAAATTACCAAGGTTATTCACCAAGGTATCGTGAAAATTGTAATCTCTAGTGGTTACATCATTACCCAATGCATTGGAGCGCTATCAGGGCGCACCCTTAAATTTGCCTTTATTATCATGTGAGCCACATATATCATCATCAAACATTTCATAAATAACCCACATAGCATAAAATAAATGGGTTTCATTTCATAATCATAACGTTTTAAAAACTGCTTTAAAGACATGATCTTTACGGCACTTTAAAACCCACAGAAAAGGAAGGTGGGTCTCATGTATGTAAATCCCAGAATTTAAAATAGAAAATTTTGGTATATATGTGAATACCCCTTTATAAGAAAGAACTTTGAGTATTCACTTAATAATATAAATGAACTTTAGAAAAAAAGAGAGACATTTTGAGACGGAAATTCTGCAGCATAACGGCTATGTTACGAGGTTTTAGAAGACATTAAAAAGAGAGGTAAAATGGGTCAAAAATTCATAAATGACCCATAAAATAGTATATGGACAGAATAATAAGGATACATGATCATGGTAATGAAATTTCAAGGACATACCACTTGAAATGAAAAACATGGACGGAAGACAAAAATTAGATTTC
This sequence comes from Viscum album, assembly GCA_963277665.1. Taxonomy (NCBI): domain Eukaryota; kingdom Viridiplantae; phylum Streptophyta; class Magnoliopsida; order Santalales; family Viscaceae; genus Viscum; species Viscum album. Next base: position 876,877,660 of record OY728129.1, on the reverse strand, counting down.
TCTTATGAAAGTTCGGCAGCCTAACGGCGTTACTTAAACTTCAACAAAAATGATTTGAAAAGATCAAATAGGGCCTCTCATAGTGTGAAAATAAGATTTCAGTATGATAGATATAGATATAATTCCACAACATAACAAGAATGAACTTAAAAGAATTGACATGAAAGTAGAACTTCAAAACGAGAAGGGTGAAGAACCACTTAAAAATTCGGCAGCCTAACGGCGCCACTTAAAACATCAAAATACTGAATTGAAGAGATCAAATGGGGTATCTCATAATATGAACATAAGAGTCCAGTATTATAGATATAGAGATCATACCCCAACATAAAAAAAAGGAACTTGAAAGAATTGACATGAAAGTAGAACTTCAAAACGAGAAGGGTGAAGAACCACTTAAAAATTCGGCAGCCTAACGGCGCCACTTAAAACTTCAAAATACTGAATTGAAGAGATCAAATGGGGTCTCTCATCATATGAACATAAGAGTCCAGTATGATAGATATAGAGATCATACCCCAACATAAAAAAAAGGAACTTGAAAGAATTGACATGAAAGTAGAACTTCAAAACGAGAAGGGTGAAGAACCACTTAAAAATTCGGCAGCCTAACTGCGCCACTTAAAACTTCAAAATACTGAATTGAAGAGATCAAATGGGGTCTCTCATCATATGAACATAAGAGTCCAGTATGATAGATATAGAGATCATACCCCAACATAAAAAAAAGGAACTTGAAAGAATTGACATGAAAGTAGAACTTCAAAACGAGAAGGGTGAAGAACCACTTAAAAATTCGGTAGCCTAACGGCGCCACTTAAAACTTCAAAATACTGAATTGAAGAGATAAAATGGGGTCTCTCATCATATGATAATAGAAGATCAGTATGATAAATTTAGAGGTCATAACCCAACATAATAAAAAGGAACTTGAAATACTTTACATGAAAATATATCTTAAAAAATGAGAAGGGAGAAAGAATCCGTTACAAAAATTTCGGCAGCCTAACGGCACCACTTAAAACATCACAAAATGAAATAATGAGAGTAAGAGGGGATCTCTCATTATATTAACATGAAAAGGGAAGTAAGAGGAGTATAAAAGAACATCCTTCAACATAAGAACCTGGAGCATAAAAGGAATGACATCAAAGAGATTACTTGAAATGAAAGAGAGAGGTCGGATCCCTTACCTTAAAACGTGACTCTTGAAACTCAAAGGTTTGGACCTTGAGGGCTTGGGGGCACCTTGGGAGGACTCCTTGGGAGGTAATGGGACCAGAAATTCGTTGGGGAAGAGTGGGGAGTCGAATGAATGAGATGAGGTCTTGGTATTTATAGGGAAAGTGAGGGGACAAGGCATTAATGGCCAAGGGACACCTCACATGTGCTTTTCTCAAACCCATGTGCTCTCCCTTGGCATTTACCAGGGAGTTAGGCCACATGGGCCCCCCAAAACAATAATTCATCACCCTTGGCCGGCCAACCCTTAAAATATCTCATGACATCATCATGACACAGCTATGATGTCATTAAACATACCGAAACCCTAAAACTGCATTTTTACTATTCACTGAAAATTCAACTTTCTCAGAAAAATCCCAAAATTTCACACTAACCAAATATCAATGCTCTGATTTCAAAAATGAACTCCATTTTATAAAAATAATTTTCTAAATATTTTTAAATTTATTTTTAAATAAATACACTATTCACCGAAAATTCATTTTTTCAGAAAAAACCCCAAAAATTACCATAACATAATATCGGTGCTCTGAGTTCAAAAATGAAATCCATTTTATAAAAATAATTTTCTAAATATTTTTAATTTAATTTTTAATTAAAAAACACCATTCACCCGAAAAAACTAATACTTGAATAATAATTTATGAAACCGTTATTTAACCATTTTATTGAATCACATTACTTAATCAAGGTGCCTAGATTATATTAATACTTTCTTTAAGTGAGATTTTACTAATCCATTTGGACACATTACTAATCCTAATCATAAAATCACTATTCATAATTTACTATTCATCAAAAATTAAGTTGATCTTATTAGCCTCTAAATTTCGTACTGAACATAATTGTAGAAGACCATTTTTCGAAAATCATTACACATTTTTAATTATTTAAGGTTTACACAACCATTTTTAAAATATTATTTTTCTAAAATTCATCAAAAATATGCATATTATATTTATCCGGTCATTTGAAAATTCATAAACTTCATCATAAGAAGAAATCCCAATTTTTATTTAAAACAAAGGATTACACAAGGCAGTTACAGTCTCCTTACATAGCCCCTTATCACACCAGCATAGGACCTAAGTGTAAGGTGTTCTAAGGTGAGAGAATCCGAGGGAGGCTCGGCCAACATCGCACGAGTAGTAATTTCTATCAGTTTGAACTTCTCGCGAAGGCGATCCCGTTCTAGCTTCACACGATGAAGTTCAACTTGGGTTTGGTCCAGAGCAAAGCCCCGTGGTGCTACCTCCTTCCCAAGTTCTGTTAGATGGGCTTCGATCGGTCCAAGACTACTGGGTGAGGCCATCGAATCTTCTTTCTATATTAATTAACCAAGATTGCTTATATTTAGAGACAATAGTCAAAACGTTTAGTTTCCAGTGGTCATATTGACCAATGGTCAAATAACAATCAAAACCCAACAGTCTCATTTTAATTATACTCATGTAATCAAATGAAACATTTTTGTTGAGTATAAAAATAAAATAAAATAACACATAAAATTAGGAAACAAGATTTATTTAAAATTTCGAGTCGTTACATAGAGTCTTCAAAAATATAACTCAACCATTAATTCCAAAATAAGACTGCATATTAATCTAAATAACTTAGTCATATTGGATTCCCAAAAAAACATCTATCTAAATGACATTAATAACTTAATCCCAAAATAATTTTTTACAATACCAATGATATCCATTTGATTAAACATAACATCCCAAAATCAAATTATTCTTATTTCATGAACTCATTTAACTAATGAGAAAAATTCATAATAACCCGAGACTTCATGTAGGACAGTGGTAGGCGATGTATCCATGTTGCCCTTCGGTTGTGGGTTTGACTCCCATGGGCTTGCCAAAAAGTGATGGGTTGCACCCATCCTATATGTCATCTCTTTTTCTAAGACTATATAATTATTATAACATTCCCAAAATATTATTAAAAACTCAAAAATTACCATAAAAAGTTTTACCTCCCCTAGTTATCATATACCGTTAATTATATATCCCAAAAAGTAATAACCCACAATTACCTCAAAAAAACAAAGATCATATGAACCCAAAAGGATATCCATACCATTATAATTATGAGAGTTAAAGAAAATTTAATCCTTCCTCAAATAATATTGTCACATAACAAACTTAAGGGTCACATACAACACTAATTTAAAAAATTATTCAAAATTAGTCCCATCATCAAAGGAGTATTAATAGTTTTAAACATTTCATCATCCATATATCTAACATAACTATTGAATTCCTAAAATATATGTATTTTAATAACCCAACATTATTCATGATCACTTAAAATTGATTTTCTATATTATTCCATAATTATTATTTCTTAAAAATAATTAAATGAATCATGTCCTATGATTCAACAATTTCAAAACACGAGCTATGAAATAATTCATACCTTTCAGATGTCATTTCCAGTTTCCTCATATTCATTTGAAATGGAATTAGGTTTTTCTAAACATATATTTGTGTGGTCCCCCTAATCCCATTCATGAACCTTATTCATAGGAATTTCATTATAATAATGACCATATTCCTCATATTTAAAACATTCAATTGATAACTTTGGAAGAACTTCTTTCCCTTTTATGGAGTCAACTGAAAGCTTTTTTTTCCGGAGAATACTATTGATTTACGACCTCCATTAACAAATATAATACATCTTCCCATCCATTTAATAAATTTTACTAGCTATTTCATTCCACAAACATTACACATAATTCATTGAATATATTTACCTCTATGACCATTTTTACATGAACTTCCACATGGGTTCATTAATATCATATACGATGATTTAGTAAACTCACAAAGTTTCAAGTGGGTAATCATGAATTTTCATAGTTGGTTTAGAGTACCCAAAAGAGTTTTCATTTCATATAACATTTCATTTAGTTTCTTATTCATAGAACTACAACATTTTCCGTCACATCCATTGTTACATTGGTGTCTACTAGATCCATACATTTAGTAAAACCAAAAGGGTTGGTGGGAGTATATAAATAAAATAATTATATACTATATTATAAGGGAAAAATATCTATGATATCATTATTTATGCTATATCATACTCATTCAATTTATCTTAAATAACTACGACTCTTCCTACCACGATAACCATTATGGTTATATAGATCTTGTAACATATTCTTAAATAACACCCTGACCTATAAAGTCATATAAACCAACATCTCATATTAAATAGAATGACTTGGCCTTAAAAATTACATAATATTGAGTAATGTTATGAATTTCCATTTAATTCACATTAAGGATCTTTTCTAGATTAGAAGTTTAGAGAATTAGGACATAATTCATACATAAAAAGTCAAATGATACAAAAAGGCAGTTCTACTAACTATCAAATTTTTAACAATACAAAATATTTTAAAATGAATAATGATTTAAATTCACGTTTAATAATCATAATTTTTCCTTGATCCCATCATTGAATATCTTATCCAATATATGAATTGAAAAAAAATTCAATTCATGGGGTGAGAAAAAAAAGTTCAATTGGGGATACACAAATAAGAAAAAATGTTAGTCTTGTGGAAACATGTAAAACCATGAATAATTTAACAAAATGTAATACATTTATCCCTTAATAAGTACTAAATACGTTCCTTTGAATATAATCTCATTTCTTTCCTTTTCTATAATCACTATATTACTATAAAACCCATAGAAATCATATATAACATATAAAGGTAAATTGGCACATAATCAAACTTAAATGGAATAACCATGTAGTCGACTTCCATACATGTCCCTCTCATAATTGGCATAGTCATAGAGACGATATACATAGCAAATACATTAAAGGTTATAACGTAACCACCCATCCTTAGTTTATCATAGAACTACCCATCTTTAATTTATCACACAACCACCCATCAAATGTCTAAGTACCATTATATAATTATAACTCATAAAAAAATTTAATTTTTAACATGTCACTCATAAATTTTCATTTTACATCATATGAAAACATTTTATGTTATTTAATAACCAATTCATTTTGAAAACTCATTTAAAAAATTTAAAAAGTTATTTTTAAATTAAAGTGTCCCATACCACGTTGAATCATATGAAAGAAACTCAAAAATTACCAATTTGAAACATTTATTTCCAAATAAATACATTCACAAAACCATTTTGAAACATATAAATAAATGATAAATATTTAGAAGAATTAATATTTAATATATTTAAAATTATTTTTTAGATAAAAGTTTTTTAGCACTTGAGAAAAAAAGGAATAAAAATCATTTGAAATAACATTTAACAAAATGTTAAATATAATGAGAATATTGTAATTCATTATATAATGTGTTAGGACTAAAAGGCACCTCAATACCCTGAGAGTGGGGGTAAATCAGAGTATGAATATTCTTTTCAAAATTATCCCGACCCCACTGGATCTTGACATCTTTATTATAAGGGTCACTTTGTTTACACTTATGTTTTACTGTTGATGTTATTATTCCCTTCTTTATATGATGATGATGCTTTGAATGAAATTTAGGAAACCAAGAAGACTAACACACAAATTTTTACTTGGTTTACCCTCACTAGGCTACATCCAAGGAGCATACAACGATGATATTTTGATATAACAAATCCACTAAGGCTCACTTCCAATTTAAAATTCTTAGGATAGATCTCTTTTATGCTCAGGCTCACTGCCTTTACAATGTTTGGGTCAGCTCACTTCTTTCCCAAGGGCCACTCCCCATTTCTCTCTCTCTAGATCACTGTCTATAGAAAGTATCACCTGCTTCTTCTTCCTTTTCTCACTTCTCCAGAAAGGATCCAATCAAAGTTTATGGACTTTTAGGTCCCTTCATTATCACAAAATAATTCATATTCCTATGTATATAGATGCTTTATTGATGTGAAACTTTCTCCCAAAGATGAATCTCACTTTTTATTGGGCGTACCTGGCAATCCTTTAACTTTCACGCAACCCTAAAATGACTAGCACACTTCTCTATGCTTGGCGCACTTCTATAATGCCTAGTGCACTTATCTATGCTTGGCGTGCTTCTCCAAACTTGGTGCACTAGTGTCACATAACCACTTGCATGAAACTCCCTTCTCCAACTCCAAACTTGGGTGACTCAAACCCTTTTACTACTAATCCAATATTGGTTCTCAACTATCAACTGGTGCACAACTTCGGAATATATTTATACTTGCAAGACCAAACCAACTCTTGCAAGACTAAACCTACTTGCATGAATGGATATTGAATTATATCTAAGTGTTGATCTCTCTTGAAAATGAGGAGGTGTAGCCCTCTATTTTTAGGCATTTTGGCCACCTTGAATGCCATGCACATGTCTCCTATAGGCGCACACGTCCATCCGCCCCAGTATTTGTCACCATTTTCACCTTGCGCACCCAAACAAAAAATTGGGCACCCCTATTTCCTTTTCAATATTTTGATGTTTTGATCTTGGAAAACAAATGGCCCACAAATTTCCAAGCCTCTAAGAAACTGGTGGGCAAGTCCCTTTTTGTACTGCCTCTAAATCATCCATTCCTTTGTCTTGGTTCTTATTTCAATATTATATTGTCAACAATGCCTCCTAAACTTGACAAATCACCATGAAAAACCCCCCTTTGTTAATAAAATGAAAATCATGTTCTGCTTTTTCAACAAACAAAATCACCTCAAAAATGATTCAATGATACCTTGATGGATTTGTCCCAACAATCTCCCACTTTGGGTTTGTTTACAACTCTTCTAATAAAATGATAACTCGTTAACTCTTCAGCCACCATTTGCCTCTTAAAATTTTGATAGCGATCATAGATTCTATAAATGCATACTCTAAGCCCACATGATAAATGCTCGGCATGAAAAACAAGAGTAATTTTTTTTAATCAATGAATCACTTAATTTCGGACACCAATTGTTGATACCAAATTGATACAAATTGCTAAATGCTGGAAAAATTCTAACACCATTCCAAAACCACTCTTCTTCTTTTATCATACTCCTCAACAGTTGTGATATCTATTCTTTGATCGATCACTTATAGAATCACCATATTTAATACTCTCCTTTACTACATAAGTTTTTGTGTTGTCCAAGATAAGATATGGATGATCACTTCAAACACCAAATAATTATAATCATGTCACTACCCATATCATCTTCTTCATCTATCTTGATAAACTCCCCCTATATCACTGCTCCACCTATCAACTTTTCCCTGTGTCTTTGAAAAAGAAATTGTCTCCCTTATTTAACCACAGTTTACCCCCTTTAGGAGTCACTCTTTCTCCCCCATTTTCAACAAACCCAAAGGTCACTTCTTTGTGAACTATAAAATATTAGAGATCATATATTAGTATAGAAAAAAACACCATACCTCAGGGAGGGGGGGGGGCAGGTTTGAAATCCACACCTTTTCAAGTGCGGGGAGTTGGCTCGACACCCAGAGCCAACCGATGCCTCTCAAAAGATTCAATGGGTAAGGCCTTTGTTAGAATATCTGCAACCTATAGTTTTGTGGGAACATAATACTACTTCACAATTCCCTGCTCAACATTCTCCTTGATAAAGTTCTTTTTCTCAATGTTCTTTTATCCTTTAATGATGGATGATATTTTTTCTAAGATTGATATCTCTTGAGTTATAACAGTGGATTCTGATCGGATACATGACTTCAACTCCCATATCATCAAGTTACGTCTTCATCCACAATAACTGTGTGAATTCTTGAGTGGAAACAATATACTTAGCTTCTACAGTGCTCAATGAAATGCAATCTGGCTTTTACTTTGCTATGAAATACACAATACACCAAGATAGAAATCACCTCTTGATATAGATTTCCTGTCATCCACTGAACCATCCCAATCTTCATTAGTATATCCCAACAGATCTGGTTGAGATTTATCATTATAAATCAAACCAAAATCAGAAGTGCCTATAATATACTGAAGTATTCTTTTTTACTATGATCATGTCTCTTTCCTTGGTATTAATTTGATATCTTTCTTCTTGGCATGTGTAAAATACTATTTCAGACCGTGTTGTTGCCAGGTACAATAAAATTCCTATGATTTACCTGAATTATGTGATATTAACTGCCATGAAATCATCATTTTTAGATAGATTCATCCAAGTAGAAACTGGAGTTCTCAACTCCTTGATGTTTTACATTAAAAATATTCTAAACATTTAGGCTTTACCTATGATAAGTATCATGCTTGCTATAGAGTTCCCATCTTCTTCATCTGGACTGGAACCATCTGATCACCAATGATAATCTTCCTGTCAATTTCATATCAACTGTTTGGAATCTTATTAGATATAAACTTGACTTCCTCATTCTCATTATCTGTATTTTCTTCAGAATTAGCATTTCCCACTTTTCTCCCACTGAGTCTCTTTCCACTTCATCACTTTGAACAAGCATCTTGTTACTATGTTAGTTCATTTCTTTAAACTTATTTTCTCAGCTTTTTTGTTGAACAATTGTTGATGTTCACTTGCAGCATCATGTTATGCTAAAAATAGTCAGATGATTCCAAATTGTTAGAACAAAATATATAATCATGAAATTCATGATTGTTGCTGCTTCACCGCAATCCATCTTCTATCATTGGATAACTAACACCTGAACTAGAGCATGATACCAATGGATATATATATTCATTTAAACTTAGAACCACTGGATAATCCATGAATAGATTTGATAGTTCTTCAGTTTCAATGTAAACTCTTCATCATATTTGCTACTTTTTCCATATTATACAGCCTTTTGATACAGATTTGAAAAATAGAACTGTTATGTAACAATACTTGTTGAATCTGATTAAGAAATAGAAAGGTCCCCCCCATGATGTCCATCTCCTCCTATTATAAGGCCTATTGTTTAGACCAATAAACATTCTTCTTCTCTTGCATCATCTCTTCACATGTGATTTCAATTTGAGAAACTTATAAAGCTCACTTTGATCAACAAGGTCATCATTGGGTGATTTCACAACTTAGCTATGAGCTATCAACAAAATCTCAAATCCCACTAAGTCGAAACTCATAGTAGGATACAAGAGATAAAGTTAATAACACAATCAATTTCTATTACACTCAGTTTCTCCTTTTTGTCTTCAACTCTTGTACCCTATTGGAATCAATTTAAACTCTGGAACGTATCACTTCCTCACTTTGCATCTTTATATGCCACTTCCACTTGGATCGTATCTCCATAAAACCTGAAACAAATAAATGATCATTAAAAAGAATTTATAAACATAGGGATATGGGATTTCTAGAATCCTAAAGATGGGGATTGTGGTTGATCCTGATGGATCAACCCTTTGATTCTGTCTTATAGAGCATTGTACTTCTTACTGATTCTTCTAGCTTCCTAGAAAACTTTAAATGATCTGGACATATGACTAAGCATTCATTACCCACATGCTGAGCCTTTTTATGATATGTACATTCTGTAGGGCTGGATTTTCTCACCATTTTGTGTTTAAACACACTAGTACATATTTTCTTATTCGATGTTCCACCAAAATTCCATTTCCCTTGATTCCTTCTCTAAGTAGGAATCTATCTTCTTGCCATCTTCCCTTTATTATTCCACCATTGTAAGGATCTACCTCTTTCCTCCAATTTTCTCTATGGAACTTGACATGATAATTTCTCAATTCATTCATTGTTCATTTTTATTTTATCAGATGTTTGAATCATGACACCCTTTGTTGTTAGTTTTGAGTTTTCCACCGATTTAAAATTCTTCTTTCTCACAACTGGAGTAGATCTCCCATCAATCTTATAGGTTTGTTGACATTCTCTCCAAGAGATCTATTGTGAGTGTTGCAAAGGATGTGATTGATACACATTTCATTCATCTCTTTGAGATTCCCCAAAGTTTTTAAGTCTATTCTTCAACATGCCACTTTGTATTTCAGTGTAGAATTTCTCATTATGCATGAGTTGAGAATCTCCTTTCAAGTCCCTTTTCCTTTCCTACATTCTTCTTACTGAAATGTATTTCCAAACTCCCATAATAAGAGCATACAAAACATCTTCAATCAAAGGAATACCTCATTTCATCATTTCTTAGCAGAGATTTTGATGAATCTTGAGTTCTTATTTTGATATTGAGCTCCTATTCTCCTTGACACATGCTCATAGCATGTCCCAATCTTCCATAGTAATAGCATCTGATGAGTGATTTCTTCTAAGATGTGTTCCTTTCATAATTTTCATGACTCTTATTCTTATTTTCAGATTTATTAAAATTTCTATCTTAATAGTATGAAATGTATTCCTGATCCTCTAAAAAAAATCTTGATGTATGATAATGAATCCAATAGAAATAGAACATGCTATCATTACTTCCTGTAATAGCCTTTTAAGGTCTATATCTAGAACCTACAATGTTTTTATTATTTTGGGAACTCTTCACTTCTCTCTTCCCATCTTGCATAGGAGGGTGATCATCATATCCAATTTCAGACTTTCCTATATTATATGATATTTGAGATGAGAAAATATATTCTTGATTCTCTTCAGAAATAGCATAATTTCTTTTCATTTTATCATCACCTACCGAAGGATAATCGAATAGTAAGTGAATTTCATACTTTATCATAGGATTTCCTTTATCATTTGATTTCCCCATTTCTTTTTTGATTTATTCTATCTATTTGTCCAATTGATGATTATTATTATCTCTTGATTCAAGTTGATCATTGATCTCTCTTCTGAGATTCCTTCTTATACGCATCTCATCTTCCAATTATCCTGTGAGCTTATCTACGATATCACTTTGATCCTTTATTTTCAATTTTTCTTGAGCAACAAAATTAGATAAAGATTCATTCTCTTGTTGTAGCCTTTGATTCTTCTGAACTAGTTCAAATAGCAGTGTACCAAGATCATCATTTTTAGCTTTTAGATTCTGAATTTAATCAGAGTTCAGGTTCTTTCCTTTGATATTAGATTTGGGATTTTCTCTCTTCATAGACATCTTTAGTAGTTCTTTAGCTTGAGAATCATTCTTCTCCCTCAGATCAGTAGCCACATTAATAAGCCATTGATTTAAGATTCTTAGCTTGTTAAACTCAATTTCTATTTCTTAGATTTGTATATATTTAGATTTAATCTATTCATCCAACTTCTGATTCAATTCCTTTGTTTAATAGAAAACATCCACTTTTTGCCATCTGGGAGTTTCTTCATCATCAGTAGTTCCAACATCACTTGGAATATTAGGTTCTTCGCTCATTCATTTTACATCATTGAATGAGTAATTGTTTTCTGTGTATGATTTATCCAAAAAATTATTCTATTAACTACTTGATTCCCTCATTTGAATCACACTCTTCTCATTGACACTTCCACACTGGGAAATTTCACAAGACATATACTTCTTCTTTGATGTCATTCCCTTTACCACGACGCACCGAGATAAGAGCCAACTAAATCCATAACTTGAGAAATAAACTGAACCATGTAATAGAAAAAAATCAGATAAAAGAAACCATCACAATGATACAAATTGTTAGGAACAAAAGTGTCCCAGATACCCTAAGGGGGGGGGGTGAATCAGGGTATGAATATTCTTTTCAAAATTATCCCCTCCCTACTAGATCTTGACCTCTTTATTATTAGGGTAACTTTTTTTAAACTTATGTTTTACTGTTGATCTAATTTTTCACTTATTTATCAAATAATGATGCTTTGAATGCAATGCAGGAAACCATGAAGACCAAGACACAAATTTTTACCTGGTTCACCCTCCCTGGCCTACATCCAAGGAGAATACAACGACGACGTTCCGATGTACCAAATCCAAAAAATCTCACTACCAATTTACAATGTTCATGATAGATCACTTCTACTCCCATGCTCACTGCCATTCAATGTTTAGGGTTAGCTCACTGCTTTCCCAAGGGTCACTCCCTGTTTCTCTCTCTGGCTCACTACCTGTAGAAAGAATCACTTTCTTCCTCTTCCGTTGCTCACTACTTTGGAAAGGATGCACTCATAGCCCATGGACTTGTAGGCCCCTTCATTATCACAAATGAATGAACCTTACTCCATATGAAGATTATCTGTTGATGTCCAACTTTAACCTAGAGGTGAATATCACTTTGCACCAGGTGTACCGAGAAATCCACTAACTTTCACACAGCCCTTGAATGAATGGGGCGCTTCTCTATGCTTGGTGTTCTTCTCTAATACCCATAACGCTTCTCTATGATTGGACTGCTTCTCCAAGATTGGATCACAAGTTTCACCTAACCACTTGTGTGATACTCCCTTCTCCAAATCCGAACTTGGGCGACTCACACCCTTTTATGCCCAAACCAATATTGGTGCACAAATATCAACTGGTGCACAACTTCTGAATATCTTTTTACTTGCATGCCCAAACCACCACTTGCAAGACCAAAACTACTTGTGCGACTGGAGCTCAAATTCTCTCTAAGAATTGAGATCTATAAAAAATGAGGAGGGGTATCCCTCTATTTATACTCATTTTGACCACCCTGAGTGGTGCACGAAAGTCTCCTACTAGTGCACAAGTCCAGCCTCCCTAGTCTTTGTCGCCCTAATTACCTTGCATGACCAAACCAAAACATGGGCGCCCCTCATTCCTTTGCCATATTTTGATGTCCTGATCATGAAAAACATATGGTGCACAACTTTACAAGTCTATTAGAAATTGGCGCGCAAGTCTCTTTTCCAAAAAAAATCTTCTCCATTTGTCGATTCTGAGTCAAAAAATTTGGAAAACACTAGAAAAAATCTCCACCTTGTATCTTCTCTTTTTGTACCACCTCCAGATCATCCATTAGTTTTTTAGGTTCTTCATTCAATCATGGATTGTTAAAAACGTCTCTTGAACTCGACAACTATAGTGACCCATACTTTTCTTACATTACTATTACATCATTATAAAGATAAACAACATAATACTATTACACATAGATGATCTAAAGTTTTAGTTTCTTGGGAAAACTAGGACCACACATAACAAATACAACATCAAGCATAAAAATTCATTTAATTTCTTTCTTCTTTATCTTCTTATTGGCACTTGTCCTCTCCTTTTTACATGTATCCACCTGAGGATATACATCAAAATGGGTGAGCTAGAATACCAGTAAGAGGATAGATAAGAACAATATATCATGGGGTGAGCATAATCATAACATAGTCAAGAGATCCTGAACATGATAGGAGCATAAATAAAAGACTTGAAATGTGGCAATGCAGAAAAATTAAACATCATGTCTTAGTGGTTAACTACCACACATAATTGTGAACCAAGATAGCATCTTGTTCACACTTAATTTCACATTTACTCATGAGATTAATCACTTTACCCAATACATTGGAGCACTGTATAATTCCGGGTGCACCGGTCACATTGAAACATTTATATTGCGCTATATAATTCCGGGCGCACCCGTCACATCATAACATTATCATTATCATGATTGCCACATAGAATACATATCAAAAATGAAAATAACTAACCCATGATAAGGAATGGGTTTCATCTCATAAGAAAAAATTCATAAGCTTTGGGTTCCCAAAATAAAGAGGGAACAACATACTTGATATAAGAACCATTAACCATGAATGAGGGGTAAAAGTTGAGTTCTTAAAAGAAGAGTTCTTTTGGAAAACATTTGGATTGACATAAACTTCATTATAAAACATGTATTTCCCAGAAAAGGAAATAAAATGATGAAAAAATAATCTTTAAGGAGTGACCATATCAAAAATGGAGTGAAAGAGGTAGAACCCAAAGGAAGAAAATTGGGTTCGAGATTTCCCCTAACCTTGTACCGGAATGATTTGTTCTCTTTAATGTCTTGTATAATGAAATTATATTCATTAATTATAAATACAGAACCATTTCTACATTAATAGGGTTAATTCTGGTTTCATAATTTCATATTATGTTCCTTTGGATAACTTATAGTGTTTAAAAACATTGTTCGAGGATGTTCGTTTTTATGGTTTTTCTTGGGTGGTTCACTTGTATTCTTAAATTGAAGTTTGGGTAGAACATGAGTAAACATCCAAAAATGATATTACATGTCATTAATGATATTATAGAATTTTTAGTGATCTTATAATGAATTATATTAGATCCATGTGGATGAATCATTAGATAAGAATTAAATGATGGTTATTTGGGTCAATTTGGGCGGTTTCTGGATCACAACAAACTTGTTTTAACTTTTCACTTAGTAATATGGTCACAGGTTATTTATAGAACATTAAATATAACATAATACATATAACATATTCTGGTTCAACCATAAAAATGATTTCGTGACCATATCTGTATGTATAAATGGAAAAAGAAAACATGTCGTTCTTGAAGGTGATAGATTAACACCTTACGAACAACGTTTTTTTATAAAATAAAAGGAAGAGGAGAAGGGGGTTGGATGGTATAATATCCCATTATTATAATAAAATTCCAGTATATGTGTGATACTAGAGTAACCATATCGTTTTGATAAAGATATGTTGGTAGAGAATAAGAAAAGAACTTGAAATTGAAAGGGAATTAAAGGAAAGAGGTAGATAAATCTCCTCTTGAATCCTCCACTTGAGATCCTCCTTAAGGGGACTAAGCTTGGTCTTTTGATGAGACCAGAAGCTCTTGGACGTGGGGGAGTGGCTCGAGGAGATGGTTGTTCAGATTTTAGACAATTATTGAAGCTTGAGAGGTGTGGTTTGGCAAGGGGAGGGGGAGGGGTTATTTATACATTAGGAGGGAGGCATTTTTAGTATAAAATATTAAATAAAATAATATATCAAAAGTTAGACTTGTAATAGTAGTTTTTGACATCCTAAATCATATATTAATATAATATAATTCTTTTTAGGATTTAATTCATCTTTATAATTATAATTCATTAATTTATTAAAAGGAAAGTTAAAGAAAGAGAAAAAGACACTTTAAGAAATCACCTTTAGACTTTAGACTTTGGAAAGTTCATTTTTAGGTTTGAAAATTGAATTTATTGTATTTTAATAACCATTTATCAAATTTAATATAATTTGGACTAACCTAAAGTTCTATAATGTTTATGTCATCATTACATCATTAATGATGCAATTTAGGATACACCGATTATGTGAAAACTGTATTTTTAACTATTCACCTGAAAATTGAACAATTTCAGAAAAATCCCAAAAATTTAACCATAAAATTTTTTGATGTGTAGACTCCAAAAATGAAGTCCATTTTACAAAAATAATTTTCTAAATATTATTAATTTAATATTTAATTAAAATCATAATTTACTTAAAAAACAGGTTTTAAGATTAAAAATGATTTTACAGTGCTTTCAAAAATTACACAGGGTCTTATAAAATTATCCAAAAACTATAAGACATTAATTCAATAATTTATGAATACAATTTAGGGAAATTAATTAATTGATTATAATTATTTATTTATGAATTACAAAATACAGAAACGTTTACTAAGGTCAAATTGTCACTTTCTAAGATGTCTAAATTTTATTTAATTATTCATAAGTAATGTTACTCTTATGTTGGATGATTTACCATTAATAAGGGTCATATTACTATTCATAAGGGTAGGTCAGTATTCAACAAAAATTATTTTTGTTTCATTAGACTCCAAAAATCATCTTGAACAGAACCGTGTGTGTCAGATTTTCAAAATTCCAAACATAGAATTGACAAACTTATGTCTAAAGGTCACTTATCACTTAGTAGTTTATTTTTTTGTGATTTCATGTTATTTTATGACATAAATATAAGAAGGTAATTTCCATTGAAAAACTTTGGGTCGTTACATTCCTCCCCATTTAAGAAATTTTACCCCTGAAATTTCACTTTACACAAACAGGTGAGGGTACTTCTCCTTCATTTCCTCTTCTGGTTCCCAAGTTTCTTCCTCAAACTTATGGTTCCTCCACAACACTTTGAAAAGATGGGTTATCTTGTTGGGTAGAACCTTATCTATCTGATCCATAATCTTTACTGGCTGCTCCTCATAGGGGAGATCATCTTCCAACTGCACCACCTCTGAGTTTAGTACACATGAGGGGTCTGGTGTGTACTTCCTCAGTAGTGATACATGAAACACATCATGAACTTGATCCATATTTGGTGGAAGTTCAAGATGATAGGCCACGACTCCTATGTGATCAAGGATCTCAAAGGGGCCAATATACCTTGGGCTTAGCGTCCCTTCTTGAATCGCATGACTCTCTTCCATGGAGATATTTGAAGGAAGAATTTATCTCCAACGTCGAACTCCAAGTCCCTTCGACGATTGTTAGCATAGATCTTTTTCTGACTTTGAGAAGCCTTGATGTGTTTTTGGATGACTTGAACCTTCTCTGTCATCTCTTGAACAAGATCGGGTCCAAGTAGCTTTCTTTCTCCAACTTCATCCCAACAGGTTGGAGTTCTATATCGCTTCCCATAAAAAGCTTCATATGGAGCCATTTGAATACTTGAGTGGAAGATATTGTTGTATGATAACTCAACCAATGGGAGATGGTGATCCCAACCACCTTTGAATTCAAGAGAGCATGCTCTTAGCATATTTTGAAGCGTCTGAATAGTCCTCTCAGACTGGCCATTGGTTTGGGGGTGATAGGCTGTGCTGAAATTTAATTCAGTACTCAAAGCATATTGAAGGCTCCTCCAGAATTTAGATGTGAACCTTGGATCACGATTAGAGACAATTGAGAGTGGAACACCATGCAGTCTCACTACTTCCTTCACATAATCTTTGCAAGTTGTTCAAGCTAGAGGTCATCCCGAATAGTGATAAAATGGGCATTCTTGGTGAGTCGGTCAACCACAAACCATATCACATTATTTCCCTTTGATATAATCGGGAGACCCGTGAAAAAGTCCATAGTAACATTTTCCCATTTCCACATAGGTATAGGCAATGGCTGCATCATACCCTTGGACTTTTGTCGCTCAACTTTAACTTGCTGACATACCAAGCACCTTGATATATATTATGCACTCTCTTTCTTCATGTTATCCCACCAGAAGTGTTCTCAGAGATCACAGTACATCTTGTTACTCCTAGGATGGATAGAGAAAGTTGAGCTATGTGCATTTTCCAATAGCTCCTTTTTTATCCTGAGTGATGAAGGCACACAAAGCAGCATTCCAAACCGAATCACACCATCATCGTCGATATGGAACTCTTGCAGCTTCCCTTCCTTTACTGCATTCACCATCTTTTGTATCTACACATCATACCTTTTTTGCTTCCATAATCTTCTCCTAGATGGATGGTTGTGCAATCATTTGGGAAAGGTAGGATAGATCCCCTGCCATTATTATTTCCAAATCCATTCTTTTCATATCCAAGAATATAGGGTCTTTCTCAATCCGCAACATGGATAGAGTAACAGGTTCTTTTCTGCTTAGAGCATCAGCTACCTTGTTTGCCTTTCCAGGATGATAGTGAATAGAGAAATTATAATCCTTGATTAGATCTAACCATCTCTTTTGATGCATGTTGAGCTCCTTTTGTGTGAATATATACTTTAGGCTCTTGTGGTTGGTGTATATGTCACACTTCTGACCATAAAGGTAGTGCCGCCATATTTTCAAGTCAAAAATCACTACTGCCAGATCTAGATCATGCATCGGGTAGTTCTGCTCATGGATCTTCAACTTTCTTGAGGCATATGCTATCACATTATCATTTTGCATGAGTACACAACCCAAGCATTTCTTTAAAGCATCACTGTATATCACAAAACTTTCTCCACTTTTCGGTACTATGAGTACAGGTGTGGTGATCAGCCTTCTCTTTAGCTTCTTGAAGCTTCCCTCACATTCTTACGTCCAGACATACTTTACCCCTTTCCTTGTTATCTTAGTTAGTGAGCTTGACAATCATGAGAAGTTTCTCACAAAACTTCGGCAGTACCCAGCTAATCCCAGAAAACTACAGATTTTAGTGACACTAGAGGGCCTGGGCCATTCCTTAGTTGCCTTTGTCTTTGAAGGATCTACCGAAATTCCCTCACTTCTGATCACATGTCCCAAGAACGTGACTTTATTTATCCAAAAGTCACACTTGTAGAACTTGGTGTACAACTTCTCCTTTCTTAATGTCACCAACACAAGTCTTATATGTTCTTCATGTTCCTCCTTGCTCTTGGAGTAGATGATAATATCATTGATAAACACTACCACAAATTTGTCGTGGTAATGTCTAAATACTCTATTCATCAAATCCACGAAGATTTTAGGGGCATTAGTAAGTCCAAAGGGCATCACCAAAATCTCATAGTGCCCATACCTTGTACGGAAGGCAGTCTTCTGAATATCTTCCTTCTTCACCTTTACCTGATGATATCCAGAACAAAGATCCACCTTTGAGAAGTATTGAGCTCCTCTTAACTTCTCTAACAAGTCATAAATCCTTAGGAGAGGATACTTGTTCTTTATGGTGATCTTGTTGAGTTCCCGATAATCGATACACAGCCACATGGTTCCATCCTTCTTCTTCACAAAGAGCACTGGCGCACCCCAAGGTGATGCAATAGGGCGTATGAACCCTTTGTCCAGATGCTCTTGCAGCTGCTTATTTAACTCCTCTAGTTTGATAGAAGCCATCCTATAGTGAAAATTCAATATAGGAGTAGCTCCAAGTATGAGTTAAATTGAGAACTCTACCTCATGATTTGGGGGAATTCTGGGTAACTCTTCGGGAAATACATAGCGGTATTCCCTCACGATGGGCATTTCCTCAAGGTTGGAACTTTCCTTCGACTCAACCATTTGGGTGAGGTATGCTTCTTTATTGGGAATCAACACCTATACCATTGAAGGATTTTTCAAAGGAGATTCATGATCTTCCTTGAATTTGTAGAGGAACATGGGATGGTTCGGAATATGAAAAGATATTTCTTTTCCCGATAGTTGATATGTGCTCTATATAATAAGAGCTAGTCCATTCCCATTATAGCGTCAAATTCCACCAATGTAAGTATTATGAGATTTTCCAGAAGAATCCTCCCACATACACCAACAGGAGAAGATTCAAACACTTGGGTTGCAATGATTGCACCACTTGGTGTTTTTGTAGATATCTCTACTTCAAGGTTTCGAGGATTTGATTCTATAGTTCTGGAAAACTTACAAGATATAAAGGAATCCGTAGAACCAGAATCAAATAAGACTTTTTCCATTTTTGAGTGAATAGGAAGTGTACCTTGAACGACTTAATTATCATGCTCCACCTCCATAGTAGTGATGGAATAAGCCTTCCCTTGTTCCTTTGGTTTTGGTTGTTGTTGACGTTGATTACCCTCGAGAACTCGAGGCTTAGTGCACTAGTTTTCATAGTGCCCTAGCTCCTTATAGTTGTAACATTGAACTATGAGTGGTTCTCTCCTTTCATCGGCCACATTCTCCTTCCTTTTCATGTCTTTTCGACACTCTTTAGCATGGTGTCCTTCTTTCCCACACTTGAAGCATTTCCCCATCCCTTTGAGGAAGTTCCCATTGTGAAGCTTCCCACATTTTTGGCATGTGGGTCGTTGATTTTTCTTCCCACCTTTGTCATTAGATCCACCAGCTTGAAATTCCATATTTCTTTTCTTCTCACCATAACCATGGGACCATTCTACAAACTCCAAATCCACTTTGAGAGCATACCAAACAACTTCTTCATAACTCCCAAAGTCTCTAATTACAAGAGCCTTTCGAAGGTGTGGTTTTAATCCACTAAAGAATCTATCAATTTTTCTATCATTGTTGATAACAAAACCCGAAGCATACCTTGTGAGCCTTGTGAAATTAGCTCTATAGGTTGTGACAGATTCTCCTTCTTTTTGATTGAGATCTATGAATTCTCTCTCCATCTTCGTGTGAAGCGTTCATGGGAAATACTTATTAAGAATCATTATCTTAAAGTCTTCCCATTACATCTCTTCAATTTCATCCCTTGGCTTGGTGTTCATAATCAAAGAACACCATTGATTAGCTTCTACATCTAGATGATAAATGGCTAGAGTCACCTTCTCCGTCTCAGAACAATGAAGGATAGAAACGATCTTTTCCATGGAGTTGTCCCACTATTCTGCAACTAGTGGATCGGATGATCCATAAAATGTCGGAGGTCGTTGCCGCATAAAACATTCAATAGCCAGTTGCTCCCTCTTTGGTGAAGGAGGAAGTTCCCCATTATTATGGTTATTATTCATAACCTGAGATAATTGGGTAAGAATAGCCATGACGTTTTGAACTCCACCTCCCAAATCATTAGGGATGTCGTTCGAGCAATCATTGCATTGGCCCTCGCATGAGTTGTTGACCTGATTTCTCCTAGATCCCACCATTTTCTAAAATAGAAAATGTTTGGACAAAACATAAGTGAAAAAGTAATGACTAACTTATTCATTTAAACAATTTATACAAAAAAATAACTTATGGGATCCCTAGATAAATATTCTTGTGTGCATATTTTTACTTAGTCTCTAACTAGAGGTTTTCTCTAGGGTTCACTAATCCTAATTCCCAAATTAACTAAACCTTGCATCTGATACCAACTATAGCGACCCTGGATTTTCTTACATTAAAATTACATCATTTTAAAGATAAAAAATAGAATAGTATTACTCATAGAGGATACAAAGATTTAGTTTCTTGGGAAAACTAGGACCACACATAACAAATACAACATCAAGCATAAACATTCACTTAATTTCTTTCTTATCTAGCTTCTTATTGGCACTTGTCCTCTCCTTAGTACATGTAGCTACCTGAGGATATATATCAAAATGGGTGAGCTAGAAGCCCAATAAGAGGATAGATAAGAACAATATATCATGGGGTGAGCATAATCATAACATTGGAAAGAGATCATGAACATGAGAGGAGCATAAATAAAAGCCTTGAAATGTGGCAACGCATAAAAATGAAACATCATGTCTTAGTGGTTAACTACCACACATACTTGTGAACCAAGCTAGAATCTTGTTCATACTTCATTTCACATTTACTCATGAGATTTATCACATTACCCAATGCATTGGAGCGCTATATAATTTCGGGTGCACCAATCACTTTGAAACATTCATATTGTGCTATACAATTCCAGGCGCACCCGTCACATCATAACATTATCATTATCATGATTTCCACTTAGAATACATATAAAAAATGAACATAACTAACCCATGGTAAGGAATGGATTTCATCTCATAAGAATACATTCATAATATTTGGGTTCCCAAAAGACATAGGGAACAACATACTTGATATAAGAACCATCAACCATGAATGAGAGGTAAAAGTTCAATTCTTAAAAGAAGAGTTCTTTTGGAAAACATTTGGATTGACATAAACTTCATTAAAAAACATTTATATCCCATAAAAGGAAAGAAAATTATGAACAAATGATCTTTAAGGAGTGATCATATAAAAAATGAAGTGAAAGAGGTAGAACCTTAAGGAAGAAAATTGGGTTCGAGATTTCCCTTTACCATGTACCAGAATGCTTCCTTCTCTTTAATGTCCTGTATAATGACATTATATTCATTAATTAGAAACACAGAACCATTTTTACATTAATAGGGTTAATTAGGGTTTCATAATGTCATATTATGTTCCTTTGGATAATTTATAGAGTTTAAAAACATTTTTCGGGGATGTTCGTTTTGTGGGTTTTCTTGGGTGGTTCACTTGTATTCATAAATTGAAGTTTGGGTAGAACAGGAGTAAACATCCAAAAATGATATTACAAGTCATTAATGATATTATAGAAGTTTTAGTGATCTTATAATGAATTATATTAGATCCATGTGGATGAATCATTAAATAATAATTAAATGATGGTTATTTGGGTCAATTTGGGCGGTTTTTGGATCACAATGAACTTTTTTTAACTTATCACTTAGTAATATGGCCACAGGTTATTTAGAGAACATTAAATAGAACATATTACATAATACATATTCTGGTTCAACCATAAAAAAGATTTCATGACCAGATCTGTAGTTATAAATGGAAAAATAAAACATGTCGTTCTTGAAGGTGATAGATTAACACCTTATGAAAAACGTTTTCTTTTATAAAATAAAAGGAAGAGGAGAAGGGGGTTGGATAGTATATGTCACGACCCCCTCCCACCAAAGATGCCCCTCCTGAGCTGGAAATGGAGAGAGGGAGATAATGACCCCCCGAGTCCCGCCTCCAGTAGGCCCCGGGGTTGCGACTAGCACCAAGGGTATGAGTTTTAACAAATATGGGAGGCATTAACCTTTTTATTTATTTAGGATTGGGAAATAGGACAAGTCAACCACCAAAAAGGATAAAGAACAAGTGTATAGAAATAAACCCAAACCAAGACCACATGCATGCTTAAACAATTTTTTATAACAAGGTGCAAGTACAAGAAAGCTCAAAGTACAATACCAAAAGGAAAACAAGAGTACAACAACAACAACAACTCCAACTGTCTGACTAGTAGGGTCCCGCACGGCCCATGTAGTCCTCCTAGAAACCTGAAAGTAAACGTAGGGTGAGCATACAAGTATACTCATTAGGGAAACCTAATGCTCTCGTGCACAAGTGGGGAGACATCCTAATGTCCCGTGAGAATAACAGAAGAAACCTAGAAAGGAATTCTATCCACCCAACCTTACCAGCCACACTCACCAAAACACAAGCACAACGGGTAGTAGTATATAAGAAACAAGAGTATTGGGTACCCCGCTCCATTTCTCAATAGTTAGCTGCCCTTCCTAACGGAGAACGTCCTGACGCTGCCACACTCTCCCCGCCCGCACACACCTGGGCCTCACAACCACGTATCCCACTGGCACACACCTGGGCCTCACAACCACGTATCCCGCCCGCACACACCTGGGCCTCACAACCACGTATCCTGCCAGCACACACCTGGGCCTCACAACCACGTATCCCGCCCGCACACACCTAGGCCTCATCTCGAAGATTCTTGGGAAATAGTAGAACCTTCCTGAAGAGTCTAGGGCTAAAGCCACCCCAATCGAAACCTACCCGAAGAGTCTTAGGTGTATGTTCGCCTCAAGCCATCATAGCCTAGGGGAGAAGGAGAAGGAAGGAGATAGTAACTAAGGGGTAAAACACCCTCTCCCATGAAATGGGAGTGTTCGGCACTAAGTGCTCAACATGGGTGGGGTGCGATAAAACACAAAAGATACAGATATATATATACCGACACACAGCCCAACCTATGGCTTCTAAACAGAGAAAATGAGCATGTGCCTTGGCACTGCTACTATGAAGCATGCATACAACAAAACAAACCCATTTAGGTTTTCATGTTTTAGCAGAATTAATTTATTTAGTTCCTTAACTACTGGGAAACTATCCACAACCAACCACATCGATCGTTCGTAAACATATCCCTTCCATCCACAAATCAAGTTAGGAAAACAAAAGCAACACAACCAAGCCATTCTTATCAACCAACCAACCCATTTATTATTAATTCCATTCCATTACCATGATCCACCATTCATTAACTCGTCCAATTTTTATTTATTAATCACATCCCACTATTCGTTCACATTCCAACCCATCCCTGCAGCACCGCTTCCAACCGCCATAACCACAACCGCACCGTACATCATTATCCCTTTAATACCATTCATTACAGCCCTACTGCCCATCACCAACATAGCATTCACACCAACCCACTACCAAGTAAACTGTAGCCCCTCTGCTCACCCGATCCATAACAACCCACAAAAACACCCCCATCACATGCCACATATCCAAGCCAACACCCACATGTTCATTATTCCATTTTGTTCAACCGGGGTGATCAAACAAGGGTTCCATATTTTAAATCATCAAACTTTACGTGATTAACCATGTTCCACATTCAACAAAGTTCCATTCACAAAAACGGTCTAGAAGATAGGGCAACATTTAATTGCGCAAGAAAAGGCCCCCAACGACCGTGATTTTCTGTAGGCATAAGCCTATTCAATTCACAACATAAAATCACATGATATAAGATAAACATACAACTTCCCCATTCCCATTCTTTAACCAGTTATTATCTTTATTTAAAGGTTCAACCGTTTCTCATGAAAACAATAGGATACCCATCCCGCATGATGCACAATTTAGAGAGACAAAGGTAAGATCCCTACCTCAACATGTTCTGATCACAGCGCTCCCCCAGATCAACTTTAGAAGAAGTCCGTCGGCATCCGTCACTTCTGTCGGGACCTGACAAAACCTCCTCGGGTGGAAGTCAGAAAGGAAAGGCTGAAGGAAAGACAACAGATCCAAGATCGGAAGTTCCGCCTCGTCCTTACGATCCAGTGGCCGCTGACGGATCGTAAATCGGAGCTCGGATGAAGAAGTTATGGAAGAAAATAAGCCTTCGAGTCTCTTGGGAGAACTCTGCTTAGAGGAAAGGGGAGGAGAGGGGTGAGTTGAAAGGAGGAGGGGACCCCTCCTTTTATAGGTGAGAAAAGGAAAAGTACACGGCGTGTACTTTATGGTACACGACATGTACTTGATTATTTTACACGGTATCCACGCGGCTTCCAACACGATTCCTTAACCGTTGACTATTCAACACACGGTTCGAGGGTAACACATACGCGGGGAGGGACTATATGGCGTGTACTTTAGACACATGGCGTATACCCATTTATTGCACACGACAAGGACACGACTCCAACACGGTACATAGATGTTGACTGGTAACGCGTACGTGGGGAAGGACAACACGGCATGTAGTACTGGACACACGGCATGCACCCATTATTCCATACATCAAGGACACGACCTGCAACATGGGGTATACTCGGATAGGGGGGTACACGACGTGTACTCAAACTACATGGAATGTAGTTTCAAAATTCTGGAAAGTGTGGGAAAAGTCCATTTTACCCTCCCGAACACTACGTGACCTTCTTTTTGACAAAGGAATGGGCCGGAGAGGTCCGGGCCAATACATCAGATACCTCTTAAAACATTCTCATCCCCGAGAATTCAAAAACCAACCTAGAGGAAACCCAATAAGATACCTCTTAGAGTTCTGTTTATAACAGGAACCCAACCAACAACCCTAATCATATGTGTTAGGAATTCCTTCTCCTATGTCAAGATATTATCCGCTTTAGGAAGCACTGAATCGCCTGCACGGGTTTAATAACATCCCCATTAATGAATCTCGATTAAGAATTGGGTCTTCCTACTTTCATACATTAGGATTTTTCAACTTGCACTACCCCCAACACCACACAACCAACACACTACCCGAACACGTGGGTTTGGGAAATTCCTTCTCCTATGTCAAGATATTATCCGCTTTAGGCGGCACTGACTCACCCATAGGAAGACCTGGTTCTTCCTCGTCAAAGCTGTCAGTGGAGCAGCAACTCGAGAGAAGTCTGAAACGAACCTCCGATAGTAACTTGCTAACCCCCGGAAACTACGAACTTCTACCACACTCTTGGGTGCTGCCCAAGAAACAACTGCCTCCACCTTCGATGGGTCCACTAACACTCCATGCTGAGACACCACGTGGCCAAGGAAGTATACTTCTTATGTCAAGAACTTACACTTAGACAATTTCCTGTAAAGCTTGTGGTGTCGAAGGACTTCCAAGACTGCCCTGAGATGCTCAACGTGCTCCTCCTCTCATCTTGAGTAGATCAGAATGTCATCAACAAAAATAATGACGAACCGGTCCAAAAACTTGCAGAACACAAAGTTCATAAGTCCCATGAACACAACCGGTGCATTTGTAACTACAAATGGTATCACTATAAACTCAAAGTGCCCATACCTGCACCTGAAAGCCATCTTCGAGATGTCACTGTCCTTTACCCTCAACTGATGATATCTAGATCGTAGATCAATCTTGGAAAACCAACCTACTCCCCTCAGTTGGTCGAAGAGATCATCTATCCTTGGGAGGGTATAGAGGTTCTTGACCCTTACATGGTTAAACCTTCGGTAGTCTATGCATAGCCTGAGACCACCATCTGCCTTCTTCACAAACAAAACTGGAGCACCCCATGGCAATACGCTGGGTCAAATAAACCCTTCTCCATCAGATCATTAAAATGAATCCGCAACTCCCACAATTCCGAAGGTGCCATCCGATTAGGGGCCATCAAAATCGGACAGGCACCTGGATGTAAGTCTACCCTGAACTCAGCGTCACATCGGGGGGGGGGGGGGGGGTAGAGTCACAACCTCCTCAGGAAAAACATCGAGGAACTCCCCAACAACCTCCGGGACATCCATCATATCTGTATCAACTGGAACCACTGATAGCCCACCTAACAAGGAAAGGAGAGGCTCCACACGCCGACTTCCCACCTGATATCTCCTCTTTCCAACAAAGGATACACGCTTCCCGTCCATGTCGGAGAACACGACTCTTCTCCGGAAGCAGTCAATAACGGCACCAACAGAAAACAACCAGTCGATGCATAGGATGACATCGTGTGGATGCATCTGTAACAGAAGAAGGTCCCCACTAGATCGATGTGGTCCCAACATCAACCCATATCCCCGAAAAAAACAATATACGCTGGTCTGGCCTCCAAATGGTGTACTCATCACCAGTGGTACAGAAATTCTCTCTACGTCTAGTCCCAAAGCATGGGCTAGACCAGGTGCAACAAAGGAGTGAGAGTCTCCTGAATCGAACAAAGCCGAAACAAGAGTGATGAACAAAAAAATCGTACCTCACACCACCTCTGGTCCTACCAGAGCTGTCAACTCTGCTGCATGAAACTGTCCATGCCCAGATCCTCTGCCTCTCTGATGTCATACACCTCCCCGACCACACCCTGGTCGAGGTCCCTGAGGAGCACCCTGAGGTCGGCCTCCTCCCGCATAGTCTTCCCTCATAGGAGCATCGTCCTGCTACTGCTGGAAGGGCCTAGCCGGCAACTAGTGCTGCTGAGGTGGGCGCTGACCTTGCCCACCTCCACCGTACTGAGCTTGAGTCAGGCACCGACTCTGAACGTGCCCGAAACCTCCACAAGAAAAACACCTCAGTCCTAGGATTGTGAAAAAGGAAGGAGGACCCAAAGATCTGAACTGGAACTGCTGGGGCCTACTCCCCACTGGACTGAACCTAGAGGGTCCCATCGTAGGAGACCTGCTATTGACTGCCTTCCCCTTCGACGAGCCTGGCTGGTTCCCCTCTCGGGGTGCACCTCCCAACGAGTGCATCCTCTCTACAACCTCTGCCTTCTTCTGCACCGCCAAGTACGTCGGAAGGGTGAAGGGGGTGACAACATACTGGAGCGAAGGACAAAGCACCTCCTCCAAACGTCTCGCCCGAGACTCCTCATCTGGAAAGAGATCCAAAGAAAAGCACAGGAGATCCTAGAACTTGATCCCCAGCTCTCGTACTGACATACTCCCCTGCTGAAGGGAGAGTAACTCCTCCTGCTTCTCTTCCTTGATCATGGAAGAAAGGAATTCCTCTCATAATTCCTTCTCAAAGTCATCCCATGGAACCTCTGCCTCTACCCTCTCTCCAAGGTAGAGTGTCCACCACTGTCGTGCCAAACCTCTCAACTGACTGACTGCTAGGGGAACCCAGTACTCCCTTGGAGCACTGATCAAGGTAAAAGCGATCCCTAGATCCTCAAGCCACCCCTCCATCTCTATAGCCGAAGTACTACCCTCGTACTTCTTGAGGGTCTGGTGCTGAAAAGAACGGAGAGTCTTCTACCACTGGCTATCTTCCTCCTCTCGGTCAATCGTCAGCAGATCGACCACCTAAATCTGCTAGGCCTCAGCCGTCTGAGCGACCCAGGGATGACGTCCAGGTGCCATAGCTGTACGGTAAACAAGGATCGCCTAAGCCCAAGTAGTAAGAAAAAACTCAAGGTTTTATTTTATCATTTTATTTCAATTTCTTTCCCAGAACACCCAAATCAAGTAAAACACAAACATGATGATGCATGTACCTTCCCTAGGGTCTCTACCCTGCAATCAATGTAGTCTCACTTGGTTGTTTGGTAGGCTAAGAGTCCTTGCATCGGATCACGGGGGGCCCTAAAATCCCATGTCCTAGCCGGTCTTCCCTGGCCTATGTCACGCACCAAGATTGAATAAAATTTTCACCCTACCATCCCATGAAATCCTCACTGTGCCTAACTTCAGACTCCATACTATCTCTCAACCATCACCTCTGATACCATTCTGTCATGATCCCTCCCACCAAAGATTCCCCTCCTGAGCTGGCAATGGTGAGAGGGAGATAATGACCCCCGAGTCCCGCCTCTAGTAGGCCCCGGGGTGGCGACTAGCACCAAGGGTATGAGTTTTTACAAATATGGGAAGCATTACCCTTTTTATTTAATTAGGATCGAGAAATAGGACAAGTCAACCACCAAAAATGAAAAAGAACAAGTGTATAGAAATAAACCCAAACCAAGACCACATGCATGTTTAAAAAATTTTTTATAACAAGGTGCAAGTACAAGAAAGTTCAAAGTACAATACCAAAAGGAAAACAAGAGTACAACAACAAAAACAACTCCAACTGTCTGACTAGTAGGGTCCCGCACGGCCCTAGTAGTCCTCCTGGAAACCTGAAAGTAAACGTAGGGTGAGAATACAAGTATACTCAGTAAGGAAACCTAAAGCTCTCGTGCACAAGTGGGGAGACATCCTAATGTCCCGTTAGAACAACAGAAGAAACCTAGCAAGGAATTCTATCCACCCAACTTTACCAGCCACACTCACCAAAACACAAGCACAACAGGTAGTAGTATATAAGAAACAAGAGTATTGGGTACCCCACACCATTTCCCAGTAGTTAGCTGCTCTTCCTAACGGAGAATGTCCTGACGCTGCCACACTCTCCCCGCCCGCACACACCTGGGCCTCACAACCACGTATCCCGCCTGCACACACCTGGGCCTCACAACCACATATCCCGCCCACACACACCTGGGCCTCACAACCACGTATCCCGCCCGCACAAACCTGGGCCTCACAACCACGTATCCCGCCCGCACACACATGGGCCTCACAACCACGTATCCCACCCGCACACACCTGGGCCTCATCCCGAAGATTCTTGGGAAACAGTAGAACCTGCCCGAAGAGTCTTGGGCTAACGCCACCCCAATCAAAACCTACCTGAAGAGTCTTCGGTGTAAGGTCGCCTCAAGCCATCCCAGCCTAGGGGAGAAGGAGCAGGAATGAGCTAGTAACTAAGGGAAAAAACACCCTCTCCCATGAAATGGGAGTGTTTGGCACTAAGTGCTCAACATGGGTGGGGTGCGACAAAACACAAATGATACATATATATATATACCAACACACAGCCCAACCTATGGCTTCTAAACAGAGAAATTGAGCACATGCCTCGACATTGCTACTACGAAGCATTCATACAACAAAACAACCCCAACCCCATTTAGGTTTTCACGTTTTAGCAGAATTAATTTATTTAGTTCCTTAACTACTGGGCAACTATACACAACCAACCACATCGATCGTTCGTAAACATATCCATTCCATCCACAAATCATGTTAGGAAAACACAAGCAACACAACCAAGACCTTCTTATCAACCAACCAACCCATTGATTATTAATTCCATTACATTAACATGATCCACCATTCATTAACTCTTCCACTTTTTATTTATTAATCACAACCCACTATTCGTTCACATTCCAACCCATCCCTATAGCCCCGCTGCCAACCGCCATAACCACAACCACACCGTACATCATTATCCCTTTAATACCATTCATTACAGCCCCGCTGCCCATAACCAACATAGCATTCACACCAACCCACAACCAAGTCAACCGTAGCCCCGCTACTCACCCAATCCACAACAACCCACAAAAACACCCCCATCACATGCCACGTATCCAGGCCAACACCCACATGTTCATTATTCCATTTTGTTCAACCGAAGTGATCACACAAGGGTTCCGAATTTTAAATCATCCAAATTTACGTGATTAACCAAGTTCCACATTCAACAAAGTTCCATTCACAAAAATGGTCTAGAAGATAGGGAAACATTTAATTGCGCAAGAAAAGGCCCCCAACGACCGTGATTTTCAGTAGGAATAAGCCTATTCAATTCAGAACATAAAATGACAGGATATAAGATAAACATACAACTTACCCATTCCCGTTATTTAACAACTTATTATCTTTATTTAAAGGTTCAACTATTTCTCATGAAAAAAAGAGGATACCCATCCCGCATGATGCACAATTTAGAGAGACGAAGTTAAGATCCCTACCTCAATAGGTTCTGATCACAGCGCTCCCCCAGATTAACTTTAGAAGAAGTCCATCGGTGTCCATCACTTCTGTCGGGTCCCAGAAAAACCTCCTTGGGTGGAATTCAGAAAGGAAAGGCCGAAGGAAAGACAACAGATCTAAGCTCGGAAGTTCCGCCTCATCGTTACGATCCCGTGGCCACTGATGGATCGTAAATCGGAGCTCGGATGAAGATGTTATGGAAGAAAAGGAGCCTTCGAGTCTCTTGGGAGAACTCTGCTCAGAGGAAAGGGGAGGAGAGTGGTGAGTGGAAAGGAGGAGGGGACCCCTCCTTTTATAGGTGAGAAAAGGAAAAGTACACGGCGTGTACTTTATGGTACTCGGCGTGTACTCGATTATTTTACACAGTCTCCATGCGGCTTCCAACACGGTTCCAAGACCGTTGATTGGTCAACACACGGTTCGAGGGTAACACATACACGGGGAGGGACTACACGTCGTGTAATTTAGACACATGGCATGTACCCATTTATTGCACACGACAAGGACACGACTCCAACACGGTACACGGATGTTGACTGGTAACACGTACGCAGGGAAGGACTACACGGCGTATAGTACTGGACACACGGCATGCACCCATTATTCCACACAGGAAGGACACGGCCTGCGACACAGGGTATACTCGGTAAGGGGGGAACACGGCGTGTACTCAAACTACACGGTGTGTAGTTTCAACATTATGGAAAGTGTGGGAAAAGTCCATTTTACACTCCTGAACACTTCGTGACCTTATTTTTGACAAAGGAATGAGCCGGAGAGGTCCGGGCCATTACAGTATAATATCCCATTAGTATCATAAAATTCCAGTATTTGTGTGATACTGGAGTCAAAATATCATTTTGATAAAGATAGGTTGGTAGGGAATAAGAAAAGAACTTGAAATTGAAATGGAATTAAAGGAAAGAGGAAGATAAATCACCTCTTGAATACTCCACTTGAGATCCTCCTTAAGGGGTCTAAACTTGGTCATTTGATGAGACCAGAAGATCTTGGACGTCGGGGAGGGGCTATGGGAGATGGTTGGGCAGAGTTTAGACAATTCTTGAAGCTTGATAGGTGTGGTTTGGCAAGGGTAGGGGGAGGGGTTGTTTATACATTTGGAGGGAGGTATTTTTAGTATAAAATATTATATAAAATAATATATCCAAAGTTAGACTTGTAATAGTAGTTTTTTGACATCCTAAATAATAAATTAATATAATATAATTTGTTTTAGGCTTTAATTCATCTTTATAATTCGAATTCATTAATTTATTAAAAGGAATGTGAAAGAAAGAGAAAAAGACACTTTAAGAAATCACCTTTAGACTTTCGACTTTAGAATGTTCTTTTTTAGGTTTGAAAATTTAATTTATTGTATTTTAAGGAACCATTTATTAAATTGAATATAATTTGGCCGAACCTAAAGTTATATAATGTTTATGTCATCATTACATCATTAGTGATGCAATTTAGGATACACCGATTATGCAAAAAATTGTATTTTTTACTATTCACCCGAAAATTGAACTATTTCAGAAAAATCCAAAAAATTTACCCATACCATTTTTCGACGTGTAGATTCAAAAAATGAAGTCCATTTTTCAAAAATAATTTTCTAAATATTATTAACTTAATATTTAATTAAAATCATAATTTACTTAAAAACAATTTTTAAGATTAAAACTTAATTTATAGTGCTTTCAAAAATTACGCAGGGTCTTATAAAATTATCTAAAAACTATAAGAAATTGATTCAATAAGTTATGAATACATTTTAGGGAATTTAATTAATTAATTATAATAATTTATTTATGACTTAAAAAATACCAAAACGTTTACTAAGGTCAAATTGTCACTTTCTATGATGTCTAAATTTTATATAATTATTCATAGGTAATGTTACTCTTATGTTGGATGATTTACTATTCATAAGGGTCATATTACTATTCATAAGGGTAGGTCACTATTCAATAAAAATTATTTTTGTTTCATTAGACTCCAAAAATCTTCTTGAACACAACCGTGTATATCAGATTTTTGAAATTCCAAACATAGAAGTGACAAACTTATGTCTAAAGGTCACTTATCACTTAGTAGTTCATTTTGTTGTGATTTCATGTTATTTTATGAACATAAATATAAGAGTGTAATTTCCATTGAAAAACTTTGGTTCATTACAACAACTCACCATATAAACTCCCTTTGTCAACAAAATGAACATCGTGGTCTTCTTTGTCAACAAACACAACATGGAGTCCCGCTTTGTCAAACAAAACAATAACCTAAAAAATGCTTCAATGATACCTTGAGGGATATTTCCCAACATTATGTTTCCAAATGGTAGTTTATATACCTTATATGATAATAATGGCTCATAACATAGAGATATGTCTCAATATAAGAATATTGAAATGAAGACCCTTACATTGAGTCTGATTCATCAAGTATGTTCTTTCTCTTCATGAATAATAGACATCAGTTATTTAATTACATGATTGGGAACATTTTTCATATTTATTATTCATTTTTTACTATATTTCACCATATTATAACAACTACTAAATTATTTATGTTTACATAGGATGTTTTTGATGAAATTCGGTAGTTAAGTCAAATATGAACCTGATATGATGTCAATAGTCCATGTGGTCATGATTCCATCATCTCCGGAATATTATTAATGAAATAATTATCACTTTTATAAAACAATTTTACTTTTAAATCAAACAATTTTTGTATGGTTATAAAAAATGAACAATGTTATAATCATGGAGATTGTAGGTCGTGCGTACACATGAGTAACATTTTCCATTTTTCATCGATCATTATTGGAAGAATTTAAGTATTATTGTATCATTATAGAATGATAATAACATCATTAATATCATATTAATAATTTATATATACTTATATATATAAATATCATACAAGTGATGTAGTGAATAAAAATGAATCACATCTCTTCGTTGAGGTGACAGTTCACACCTATTCAGGAATGACATTATCATTTTTACGTGCATGGAAAGTAAGAATGTAATTGATATATTATTGTATTATAATTATTAATATGTCATTAATATAACATATTAACATTAATTCCATCATTATAAATATTCATTAGAGTTGGGTATGGAAAATGAATTATATTAGTTTGTAGAGGTGATAGTTCACACGTACACATGAATGATTAATTCCATTTCCATTTAATGAATATGAAGATGGATTTAGGTGATGATATTAACATAATAACATCTCATTATATTGATTATAATGGATTTATTATATCATCATGGCTGAATAATGTTTGATGAAAGTGGAGGAATAAATAAAATAAAAACACGTAAATGAAAACGATACCTCTTCTTTGGTTGATCACCTTTGATAAAGACCATAAAACCTCTTAGGTGGGTGTTCTTCCTAAAACAAGGCCTAAATAAAGTGGGGAGGGACTCTATAAAGTGGTTTTTGAAGTTATTGGATGAACAAAAAGGTTTTTGTGTGTATGGAATAGGGATGAATGTGTTCCCTTTTATAAGAGAGGAGAGGGGCACTCTTGGAATTTTAAAATAATAAATTAATATAAATTAATTTAATATAAGAAATATTTCCAAATAGATTTAGGTAAAATATAGGATGAGTATGGGTCAAAATAAATTCATCAAAAAAAATTACATGTTTTGATTATTTTTCAATGCTTATATTTTTTTAATACTTATTTTACCCTTTTTAATCTTACTGTGATATCATGTGATTTACAATTTGTGGGATAATATAATTACCATAACATTAATAAAAATCTATAAAAGTGTAATTTGTGAAATATTAGGACTTAATCAAAATATCTAGAAAAATATTGGATTTCAAAAAAATTTATAACATTTACTAAAATATTTTATCTTTCAAAATACCAATAGTGTAAATTTAGATACTATTCATTATTTGACATTTTAAAAATATCATAACAGCCAGATAAGATTGAACAAAATACTTTAAATCATCACCAAAATGTAAAATGCATCCAAAAAATTAGTTTATAGACTGAATTATCTCAAAGTAGATTTATTTTAATATTAATAATATCATTTATTTGATTCTTTAATTAATTATGAAATTAATGCATCATTATCATGTCACCATTTAATTTAATTATTTGTTTTATAAAAATTATAAATAAATTACCATGATGTAGGTAATCATTTTATATTTCTAAAGACTATTTATAGTCAAAGATATCACATATATAATGCTATATTAATATTATTATATTTATGAGAGACATGATTATGACATCGTTCTCTTTACTTTCAATAAAATGTTATAAGTGTCATAATCACACCACAATGGATTCAATGGAAAATATTTTTGGAAAAAGGATTTTTTTTTGAAAATAAATCATAAAATAAGATTATGAAAAATTTTAGTGTAGTTGTATAATATTTATAATATTATTTTAGCCGCTAATTACCATATTGATCCTTAATTGTGGTAAAAACAAATAATTACTAAAGTTACTATTCATAATATACAAAAATAAAAGGGACCTAATTACATAATTTGGACCTTATAATTCTAAATATGGAATCCATTTTTCCAAATTCAAAACACATAATTTCATGAAATTAATTAAAATTAATCCGGTTGATGGAATGAGAAAATGAAATTTTTATAGTAAAACGTTCAAAAATTTACATAGTTTTATATCCAATTTCAATATGTAATTGATTCAGATAAACTAAATTAGATTAAATGATGAAAACATAACATATTTATAACTTAAAATCAAGTAAAATGATAATTTAAATATATAGATAAATAAGATGAAAAAGCTATTTTGAATTAAAATGTTGTATTTTGCATTATTCATTAAAAAAGAAATATTATCCAAAAAATAACAAAAAATTATCCGATGTAAAATTTTATGTCATACTATCAGATAATAATTTTATTTTTTAAAATAAAATTTATAAAATTGAGAAAAACTTTATCTAAAGTGGGAGTTCTATCAAAAGGCAATAAAATGCCTTTTTTAAAAAATACTCATTTTCTGTGTAAAATTGAATTTGTTATTATATAATGTATATAAAACATATAAGATGAATTTTAAAAGTTAAATTTAATTTATATTTCATTAATATGTTCCAAAAATATTGATTTTATTATTTTAATGACGCAATTATTCATATTTATATAGTTTTTCGTAACAGCACGTCATTTATTTTCAATTGGTTTTTATTTACATTTTTAATAAATTTTCTAACCAATGAATCATTATATAAAAATGTGTAATCCATATTTTCATAATTTAGTTAATAATATCCATTACCTTCATTCTATATTCTAGGTTATAATGGTAACATTTAAATAATAATAATTAATTTTTTTGATTAAGTTTGATGTGGCATATCATGTACGCTATAAAACACAATGATTCCTTTTTAAAAAAAATTAGTATGTTAAAAATTTCATGTTTAAATTCTATGCCACATGGAGTGAGTGTTGGGGAATTATTTCATTCAATAGATTATGGTTCTCTTGAGAAATAATATATTTAAAGAGGTAACATGATAATCTAAAAATGTTATGAAATAAAGTTATCCCCACTTATTTGATAAGTGAATAAAATTATGAGGATAAAATTTAAAAAGGGGTGAATTTAGAAACCTCAGTGTTTATAGAATATTTTTTTCATTTTTGTTACTATTCTTGAATTAAAATTTTGAATTCATTATAATATAATTCATAAAATCAAAAAAAAATATTTTTATTAAACTAATTTCTAATATGGTTATCTTTAAAAGAATAATTTTAAAATTATATAATTTTCATGAAAAAAATAAATTCATTTTTATCCATTATTTAAAAATTAACTTATGATGATTTTTATCATTTTATGAAAATGTTAAATTTTTAGTGAAAAGTGAAAAATACCAATTTTTCTAAAAATATCATCTATTTTAACTAAATGAAGAAATTAAATAATCCCATTATGTTTTGAATAAAGATTCAAGTAACATGAGTATTATTTTTTATATTTATTTTACTTATTTTTTTAATCAGCTTTTTAATTTTATTTTATAGAATGTTTTATTTGGTTTAAAAAGGTTTTTTTTGTGAAAACTGTTTTAATGTACACAATTTTTCTCCATTATAATTAATTAAAATAATACCGAAATATGAATGATTTAAATGAAATTTATATATTATATATTAGTGAATATTAATTTATCTTTAGAAAATTATTATTATTATCAAGGTACTTAATATAAAATCATTATTTTATGAAAAAATACACTTCCTTAAAACCCTATTTTTGGTCACATATGTAGGTTTTTTTTAAATTTAATTTTTGAAATTATGGGAAGTTAATTTATTAAAGTGGATTCCATATATTTAATCCAAATTTAAAATTAATTAGTATGTTTATTTTCATTTTTATGAATAAGCCATTTATGTTGGTAAAAAAAGATTTACTATATTAGAGGTAAAATAATGAAATGGGTTAAAGATAAAAGGAAAAAGCATAAAAAACTGAAAAAAATATCTTTAAATGGGAGGGTGATGTGTTTTTTTGTCGTTAACTAGCCATTAAAAAATTTATTTTCAATCCAATTCTTTGTAATTAATGACACCAAAATGTGGTTTGCTTTAAATATAAAATAAGAACTATTTAATCACTTAAACCACCCTTCCTCAAGTATAAATAACACTCCTCGTGACCCCTTTGTCTATAAAATCTGTGAAACATTCAAAATATCTTTCAAAACCTTTCATCCTCACTCTACCATTGTGTGTTTATACTAGTCTCAACTAAATACCAATTCTACGTTCTTTAAGGGATCCTTCAAAGAGGTGATACTCAAGAGGTAACTTTCTCATACCACCTCTCATAATTTAATTTATTCTTATAACTTCTACTCAATTCATTCATCAATAAATTAATAATTACTCAAATATCATGTATAAAATGGAATGATATATTTCAAAAGGAATAACTTATATCCATCAATTCTATCATTACCTCATATTTAAAGAAATGAAACCTTTATCTAAGTTATGGCGGTCAACCATCACCATGGATAATGACTTTTAGTTTACTAGTACAACCATAATATTTGGTGAATAAATCATAATTACGTTTTAATCATATTTCAATAAGTATATTTTATCTTTTTTTTATGTTCTGGAACTAATATATAGATATTGTAAAAAATAAAATTACAATATTTTGTGATGGTTGGAAAACCTGCAAAAAAATATATTTATCATTAATGTTTTTTCAAGTTAATTATCCTCATGTCAAAAAAATGATATATGGGAACATTAATACTTATTGATGTGAATTAATACTATTTTATTTCTCTTCAGGTGTTTTAATCCAATTTTACAAGAACAAATATAAATATACACAAGTAAACCGACCATGAATCCATGAAATAAACACTTCTAGAATAATGAAATTGAACCTCATAACTCTTCTAAATAGCCATAAATGATCATAATAAAATTATAATAAATAAAAAATATTTTATATATTTTCTAAACTAAGTAACTATTGAATGAAAATTTATTATCTTTGAAATTATGATTAAGTGAATAACTCTTTCAGATACAAGGTAATGGACTCCTCTACCTGCACTATCTTCTTTTCCATTCAAGTGACTTTTTTATTTTATGCATTTAATTTCCAAATAAAATTGATGGGATATAATTTTATACATTCATATTACATTCCATTTGATATTCACACTATGAGATGAACCCTTTTTTCTCATGAAACCATTTTATGAATCTTTTAGTACTACTAATATGCCATAGAAATTTAGTAAGGGACTTCATGTCAATTTCCCTTTATTAAAGAAAATTTTGATTTTACAAAACTATATTATTTTATGAAGTGCATATATATCCCATTTGACATATTATATCACAAATTTATCTATTATAATGAATTTAAATATGTTTTCATGAGGCATATGATATAACTGATTTAAAAGTTCTAAAGTAAATTCTTAACTCAATTTCTATTCATTGGGTTAAATTTATACATCATTAATTATGTCATGCTATAATAATTTAGTAAATCTATGATGAATATATTATATTATATATCCAATTTTAATTTTATTTATTTAAAACTGATACACATAATTGATTCATTAGGTTAACACTCACATGAATTATATGATATTTGTAAAGGGAATTTTTATATCCAAATGTGATTTGAGGTTTTCAAATATTTGATGATTAATAAGTGTAGTCATAAAAAATTATTGTTTTCATAATATAGTACTTTATAATTATAAATGAGAAATAGGTGTTCCTAGATAGCACCGAGCAATTACATTACAGTTTATATGATGGGGTATCCTAGATTGCATCAGGTGAGGTGGTTACAACTTATACAATGGGGTGGATGAGATCTCAGTCCAATTCATTTTGTTAATAATTATATTTATGTGTTCTCATGTGGTTAATACAATTTAAATATTCTAGAAAGTGTTTTATGAATGTGATTCTCTATGTTTCCAAAAAGAGTTTTCTTTTCTATTTCTATGGGTTTTATTGATTTTATTTGAGAAACATTTGTGTGTGTTTTCATATAAAATGGTCTATTTAATTTTCTAAAAGAATATTGAGATAATGTTTAATATTTTGAGGGATTTCATGTTCTTTTATATACTAATTTTTTTTTTATTTTAATGTCCCTTTTGGAGCATTTTTTCCATCTCATCCATTTTTTAAAATGCTATTCACATGGTTTGAGAAAGAGTGGTAAAGGATGACATCTAGATGAAATTTGTGATGATTTATTAGGAAAATAATTATAAATTCATTTTAAATATTTTTGTGTTTGAAAATAATGGGTAATTTGTAGAAGTGTCCAATTTCAATGTATGGTTATATGTTCTAAGAGTTAGTCCCAATTCTCTAAAACTCTAAACGTAAAATATCTACCGAATTATAATAATTTTAATTATAGTTTAATGTCATTATAATTTTTAATGATTAAGGATGGACCCTTACAACTACATCATGACACATCATAAACATGTAAATTAACAATTAAAGTATTCATCAAACACAAATCCCTCCTCTGGGAACCAATGAATAGTATAACTGATCAATATCACCATAGTCTAGTCAAAAGACGCTTAAAACTAATCAATCCATATGAAATACAACTTCTAAAAAGTTAAGGTTAAAAAAACATGAACATATAGAACATCCCAATGTGGTGATTATATATAAATACATATAAAATTTCAATAAATTTATCAGCATAATACCCCTCTCACATCAGGTAAATGAGGATTTTGGTGATGAATATTTCCATTAACAAAAATATGAACACATGAAACATGGTTTTCATTATTTATATGAAAATATTAGGGTAATTGATGAAATAAAATGATATATCCACTGACATAAATTTACCAAATTCATATATGAATGATATCCCCAACACATCTTCCTCCATTACTCTCATCTGATTACACACATACCTAGTTTAATCATTGGAAAAAAATCATGACCCCTTCAACTAATTTAACAAATAATTTTTCCTCATAAGTATATAATGGATTTTTATTGTCACCTTATTCGTATATATGTAGTTAATGAACAAACATATAAAACCATATTCCTTCTTAGTAAATATCACTAGAGCACCGTATAGTGACACATAGGGCCATATGAAACCATTCTATGTAAAATCTTGCATCATAATCTGTAAATCAAGAATATTGAATGGTATCCTTAAATATGATTTCATTTAAATAAAGGATTCAATTTGTTATAAATCTATCATGAATGTCGTATATTTTTGAGAGGTTAGAGTCACATGATCTTCATGGAAGACACCTCAAACCTACACGAAACATAAGGAAACCCCACAATCAATGCCTCTTTTAATACCAATAATAACTATTCTGTCTATGAAAAAGGGATTTATGAATTATTATGAGATGCATAATTATCATCCTAAAAAAATATTTCATGCTATTCTTCCATATAACTTAATAGAACTCTCATTTGGAAGCAATCTGTAGATCCTAGTAGATTATGTTGGGACATTTATAGGATCGATGAATCCATGTCTAAACAATATACAATGATTTACATTATCTTCGAAATATCAATTATTTAACATGATACTCTATTATAGTTGGAAAATATATATCATTTATTGAAATTTGAACACATACCTAAATATATAATGATGTAATTTCCACTTCACAGGAAGTATTTAGAGTGTTTGAATCAAACTCAGAAAACATACCACATTTCATGTTCTTCCTTTCATAGTAAAATGATTTAATATAACATTGATTTTAATAGAAAGAAAGTGTCTATTAGGTAACACACAAATGTCAGGATGCTTTCATACACTAACAATTTTCTAGCTCAAACAATGTAGTCCACATGAATAGATGTTTCTATTGTTTATTCTGGAATAAATAGTTTCAGTAGTCCATCCATAAACCATTGAATGCTTTTTAGTAACTAGTATCAGATAAAGAATCCATCATGCATGGTGACCCTATTCAATAATTATAGTCACTAATATATATAGTTTCAATAGCTCATATCTCTTCAAGAGTCTCAATTTAATCGGGTAGAAAATTGGAGAAGAATCAATCTACTCTCTTTATTATTATTCTCCATATGATTTGGTTGTATCATATGATTTTTTTTCATTCAATTCATTAACACATATTCTATATCTACAGTGGTTTATAATTCTATTACTATAATGTATATTCTCTCACTTTTGTTCATTATAATATTCTTTTGTATGTTTACAAAATATCTATTCCATTTCATACTTGAGGGGTATTCAAATAACATAACTTATTCTTCTCTTGTGATTATTTATTTTCATCATACACCAATAATATTTTATCCCTGATTTTACAAATAATATAATATATATATATATATATATATATGTTAAAACAATGAAAAATAATATTATATTATATGAAATACCTCTTAATGTCTCAAATGATTATATCCACATTGAATTAAAATTAAAATAACTCCTTCTCCTATATAAATCCATAGAAATAATATTCATTTAATTCTTAATACATTTAAGGATTTATAACTTCAT
Organism: Viscum album; assembly: GCA_963277665.1. Lineage (NCBI taxonomy): Eukaryota > Viridiplantae > Streptophyta > Magnoliopsida > Santalales > Viscaceae > Viscum > Viscum album. The sequence continues at coordinate 876,835,962 of OY728129.1, read as the reverse complement.
GAGATTTATAAATATCACATATATTAATATCCATCATTCATGCGGACATAAAATCATCATTGTATGTATAAAAAATATGAAACACCATGGAATATCCTATCATATAGCACATCCCTTATGAATCTCCATTACTATAAGGTAATATAAAATATGAATTATTCCCCAAAAAACCTATAAATAATTCACTATGGCATGGTGGTGTCTTAATCTCATAGCTCCCTGGGGTATGGCCTCTATTGTTTTGATTTGGAATATATTTATACTCTATATTATTCCTTATATCTTCAACAATCTTAATTAATTACCCCTGATTTTATGCTTTGGTTCTCAATGTCATGGATCATAATCATCCTCGGTGATCATAATGCTTAATCCCATGAATAACACCCCACAAGCATCATCAGAATTATTTTTCATTAATCTAGAAGATTTAAAATTATGGAATCAGATATTCTAAAAAAACAATGACTCTTATATAGGGAAATATTTTTGTTAACATTAACAATTCTTTAAAAAATAGTTATGTCAAAATATACCTTATCATGGATAGTTAACTAACTATAGGAAATTCACAAATATAAGTTTTAGTGTAGTGGAACTATTAGATTTCATCTCCTCATTGATATTTATAATAGATTACTTTTACATAGTTAGCATAATATATTTTTTTATCTCTTTATCCCCTTTATACACAGTGTATATTTTTTTCTTAAATTTATGTGTGGTGAAATTTACATTTAAAAATGTAATATAAATATTGAATAACCTTTATATAGGTAATATAAATTACTAATGACCCTAAAATAGTTATAATGGGCTTCCCAAATCACCTTTATGAAAGTACAGGTTAACTATTACATATCCACTATAGTTTAAATTTTAATTTAAATGACTATTGTAAATCATTATTACTTATAATTTGATGTTAGAATATGTTATTAAAAATAATTTTTTCTAAAAATCCAAGACTTCAAAAATTTCATACTAGAAGTTTTTTCAGAATAACTCAAGACATTGTCAACCAACATCTCAACTACATCAAAATGTACATCCAAAATTTTGTTGATAGTGTTCCTATATCCCCTAAAATATTGGTAAGGATTTATACCTTACAGTCATATCCACATACGTATAATAATGTTAAAATTCACAACATAAAACTCCCCCGTTTTCTTTCCAAGAATAGAAACTATCACTACTCACACACACAGATATATATATATATATATATATATATATAATTTTTATCATCAATTAGATAATGAATATATTGACTGGAATACCTCATCCTTTATTTTATGTTGGGATATCAAGAATTGAATATTCCATGTAGATTAATATTTTAGGCAACATATCAATATGTTTTCTACACCACAAGGGACATAATCACATATTATATATCAAAATAATATATATTATATATGTTGATATATTTATTTTGTTTCCCAGTAGTGATGGCCCCATCCAAATCTGAATTTTTTATCACCATTTAAATAAAATAAAATTCTTTATATCGTGAATCATCCCATTCTATAAAAAATAAAAGTTTCAGTTATTAATTGAATAATGAAACATAATAATGAAGATAAATATACAATTAAAGGGATTATAATCTTAAAGTGCTCATCAAATTTTACAATTATAAAGAAATACTCTGTGATGGGATTGAATAATTATCTTTTATGATATTACTAAATATAAGGGAAATTTACGCCCTCATCATTAAAATTATTGTATTTATAAAATTCATTCTATGGAATTGAATGTAATCAAAATACATGTGGGTTGTACAATGGTGATATACTATTATGCACATTTAAAATAAATACTATTGATAAACATAAAATAGTTGGCACATACCATATACATATAAAATTTTTAACTTAATGCAGCCCACAGGTTATTGCCTTACATTTAGATAGTTTGGAATAAACATTTTCAAAGGTAATTGAAATCAATGAATAACATTTTTTAGACAATAAAAATTAATAGAGACCGTTACCTAGATCACAAGGGTTTCTTGATGAACAATTATTTATGTATTGGATCTACAATATTTATCACTCAAGGAATTCCCAAGACACTTTCTAACCACCTCAAACATTCTTACAAAATTGTTTCATAAAATTATACATAATACAAAAACCCTTATCAGTATTTTATTTTAATATCATACAAAAGTTACCACAATTTAATATTTCTATAATATATATGAAAAATATTTTCAATTAAAACTCCAAATACATTCTTATGGTAGCATAAACATATTTGTTCCATAAATATATGACTTAATTAAAATAATACATTATATATTTTCCCATAAAATAATAAGCTTATAACTTTAGAGAATTCAGAAAAATCATTAAATGAAAATGAAATTTTCTTTATCAATCAATGATCATTCACCTATTAAATAGGAAACTAATTAATCTACAATAAATCATTAATATCATACAAAAAGTTTACATAGAGGATATTATTTTAGATATATCAAGTTTAACACTTTTCTTAATAACTTTGGGAAAATGTAACATCTGGAAGGTGAGATCAAATACACAATAATGGACTGATTATATCAGTTGATATAATAAAATAAACAAGTAATAGATAATTTGGATTCAAATAAATGAAAATAAAATAATTCAATAAAACTAAAAAAATGTGGATTAATCAAATCCATGATTAAGAATATATAAAACAGATGGTCAATAATAAGGTTTTCCATCATTTTGAAATTTATAATGATAAACTAGTTAAGGACATATTCTATGATATTACACATAGTCAAGGAATTATGCCAAGGAATATACAAGATTCCAAAACTAGATTCAAGAAATATATATAAATTGTATGGAATACACCAAATACCCATTATTGAATTTCCCATGAGATATACAAAAAACAATGAGGGGATATTAAACGACCCACCAATCAATAATTAAGTCCAATTTATTAATATATAAAGGAAGGAAAAAAGTATTATAAAGAACCCATAAATCCTTAGTAATTAGTATACATCCATATTGAAATGTCATGTATACACTTTATCAAATGATATGTACAATTTTTTAGGATGTCCATATCACCATAAGTTCCATCAATGAATCTCTCACTAGGACAAGAGATCAATAGAAACACAATGAACATGATGAATAATTACATGAAAAGGGATAAAGTGTCCACTCTGATTTTAATGAGTCTTCACATGATATAGGTGATCAATATTGTCAGATAGAGAATGAATAATTGAAATCATGTTATAGGAAAGGTAAAAACCCATTAAATGATTTATATGGTTTCATCACCCTGAATCATAAAAATACATAGAAATGTAGAGACTATTCTAACATAGAAGTGTAAATTTTCTATAAACCCTTTAATTCATCTAGGCCTCAAAAAATATATCACACCCCAAATCCAATTCACAATGAACCTTCTTGACCGCATCATACTTCCGTTGTTGGAGAAGGTTTTATTTTGGATAAGGATGTTGACCCCACATGGAAAGATTTATATTATATCACAGATGATCTGTTGAAGGATATGGATACTTGAATGGAGAAAAAATATGTAAATATTTTACAAAAATTAAAAATATCGTGAAGTCGTTGTGGAATTTTATATTCAAACCATAGAATGAACAATTTATAAAATGGTTAAAAAATTCTAAAAAAATTCTAATTTTTAATACCAATAAATCCATGTAAATAAATCTGATTACTTTTTAGATGGTTGCATGTGGATTTTCATGTTGTTTTAAAGAAGGTATGGATTAGTTTTAATGGTGAATCAAGTATTAAATTTCAGTTTGTTTGAGATGATAATTAATTGATTTTAATTTTTAGTTATGGATATTTTTGTCCTTTTTTCTTTTTTGTTGTTGAGTTTAATGATATGTGATATTGATTATAGGTTTCTTTCACACATGGTTCTTAGTTTTTTATGGATATTTTTTGGCTGATTGAATGAACAACATTTGACTTTTCCGAGTAAGAATTTGAATCAGATTAAATTGTCAGATTCCTGATAAATTATTTCTTTATCTACATATTCATTGAGGACTATATTTTCTTACATTTTTTTGTCCTATTATTTTGGGATGATGTTACTTATCTTGTTTTTATCTCTTAAAAATAGATGAATCTTATGTTTTAATGGTATTATTATGTTGTTCCTCAGATTTTGACTTATCAAATGATTCCCCTTATCATGTTTTTCACACCTAATCTAATTTTCTAGACCATCATCTATTGATGAATATATCCTCTTGAGGACTTACTGAGTTTGGATCATTACTTATCTATAATTAGTTGATTTTTTAATGACTTTTCACTGATGGATTTATGGGCATTGTCTTTATTCTGGATTAACTTATCCCATTGCCTGTATTATATTTCTTATGATTAGTGTATTTTAAATGAGAACACACTTGATTTTTTTGATCCAGTTACTGAGTTTGTAGTGGGAATTTCATTTGGATTTCATTTTTTTGGGTGAAATTTTCAGTTTTATTTCACATTGTCTACCTATCTTCCTTAAAACGATTAAATTATCAACTGGTGGAACTAGTGATCAATTGTAATAATAAATTCTTCCATCTACCAGGTGGTTTAATATTGTTTTTGGAACTCTAGAAATTGGAACCTAGAATTTGAGAACTCTAATGAAAAATACTTCATGAGCTATATTTGAATGGAAAACTTTGGTTGGTTTAAGATTTAGGGGAGTGAACTTTTTGACATTTAAGGATTATTTATTTTGTTCTTCATAGGCTATAATCCATGCTCATGAGAGGTTTATTTATACAGGTAGAAGAAATATTTTTTTGGATACCATTCGCTCTAAGAAGATGGAATTCTCTTTTAGAATGTTTTGTTGCAATGTGTACTTTTTAATGGAATTTAAATACATCTTAGGATTTTATTTCCCTCTATTAAATGATGGTGTATGAATTTTACACCTCATATCTATACTAATAACTTTTACTATTTTATTAAATTTCATAGGGGCATGAATTGGGTGACCATTTAATTTATAATTTTGTTTAAAAACTAACACTATATAATATAATTTACAATGGATAATCAAGTAATTTCCATAAAAAATTGATGTTTGGAATCTATATGATCACCCTTAAATTATAGAAACATAAAAAATTATATTAAAAGAATGAATGAAAATAGAAGAATACCTATCCTAATTCAATGTGGATTTTTATGCATGAAAAAGACAATGATGTATCACTCATCAAATGAAAAAACGTTTTATAATCCATCCATAGGAATAATTAGTATTTTTCCACTTGAAGAATATACTATATCAAGAATAAAATCTCTAGAAATATGTTATCATGGATGATGGTTATTAAAATATTCATAAAAAAAACTTTGGAGATAATGGATTCCACTAAAAATTTAAACATATTTACATAAAAATAAATATTTTAGAAAACATTAAGGAATATAATTTTTTATAATCTAGTAATCATTTGAGATAATGTTTCATATAAAAGGAAAAAGTGCAGAAAGAAGTATTTAGATAGAAAACATTAGAAAGGGATTTATTTCACTCATTGATGAAAATATACCATTACGATAACGTTAATAATTTAATTAAAAATTTTAAATGTAATTTAATTTAGTAAAATTTGACTTTTATTAATTATTAAGTGGTAGATAAATGAATACAAAAATTCATCCAATGAATACAGACATGTAATATGGAGATTCTACACCAAAAAAGAATAGTGTGGGTTAATTTATATTACAAGAAAAAATTTGTGTAAAATATGATACAATAGTGAATTAAATTTTTAGGTGAAATTTGAAACCCTAATAATATTCAAATTCAATGTTTTGGGGGTATTTTATATGATAAAATCCCTAGTTTGGTTGACATTAAAAGTAAATCTTGACTTGATGATATGATTGGAAGAAAAAGAGTTCTTGATTAAGTAAAATATAAAAACATCTTTTAAGAGAGAGAATGAAATAGAAAAGAAGAGAGCATGTATGAAAGATATTTCATGATATAAAATATCAAATGGGTAGTGTAAAATCATTTTAAGATAACATGATTTCAAAAATCAATCAAGTAAAATGGATTTGAGAATACAACCAAAAAACCATTACAACCTCACTATACTTTAAATTAGAATAAATCTAAAAAAATAAGAATATACTATTCTGAAACCCCTATTAATGGAATGAATTTGGTAGTATATATCCATTATGAAGAAATAACACCATTTTAAAGTTATCATTATGCACAATATAAAATATTTTTCATGACATTAAATTTGAGACAAAGAACATCTAACCTTAATTCCCGACTTCCACTAATGAATATGAATATCATATCTAACACAAATAAATATCATAATCACTTATTTAAAAACACTATTCATTTAAACACACATACACACATATATATATTTATATAAAATTAATTTATAATTATTATCTACATTTTTATTAGTTAATTATTTTAAATATTCAATATGATGTGTGAGAAATCTCAATCATTTAAAATTATTTTTGAAATACAATTGTGGTTATTAATTCTTCTCATAATTCTCATCACACCAACATAATACAAGGTACATGAATCAATGATTCATAATTAATTATGCTTAAATAATTTCATTCAATATATATTTTGGATATGATTTATAATGAGGAAATCAGTGTTGAGAATGTTGCAAAGATTTTTATGGGAATATGTTATTAGATTAATTAATAAATATAATGTTAATGTTACGATTCCAAAGAAAAAATAAATTAATAATTTATTTTTCTTATATCCTGTATTAATAGTAATTAATTTTTTATAGTCATCTATGACTTTATTTTATTGAATTGTTCATTTAAGGTTTTTTATAAACCTAACCATTAACATACCATTATTAATTGATGTGTATGGTTATGAATGTGGTTAATTTTAGGAATAATATCATTATTACACAAGAGAAATGATAGTTTTGGATTTATTTAAACTGATGAAAAATATTTTATTATATTTTATGTTGGACCCTTTGTGATATAGTTGTTTTAATAATCATAAGTCATGCCATTTTACAAATCATGATAATTCACATATTAAGTTTTAACTTATGTTAATCATGTAAGTGAATATTTATTAATTAATAAATTATGTCACATAGTATAATACATTTCAATTAGTCAATAAATTATATATATTTATGTTTCAATATATTTACAAGTTTATATTTACATGTATTTATGAAATTAACTTAATATGGTGTTGTTCTGTATAACACATACACTTTTTAAGTTTTTCAGAGTCCTTGAAATCAATCATTCAAAAGAGTCACTGATGATGAATCACTGATGTTGACTCACTATTGAAGAAGTCACCGATCGAAGAAGACACCAATGAAGGACTCACCGATAGAACAAATGACACACCGATGGACAAGTCACCAATGATTGGTCAGATTGATATTTTAAGCCACTCAATGATGGATGACTCATTGATGGATAACACACCATTAATTCAAAGGAGTTACTGATGGATGAGTCAACAATGGGTGAAACACCGATATTTCAAAATGAGTCACTGGCGATGAATCACCGATGCCCGGAAAGACCGATAGAACAAATGACTCACCGATGCCCATAGTCACCAATACTAATGTAAATGACTCACTGATACATAGAGTCACCGATGCTGATAGACCGATGCTTACAGAATGATAATTATGACTCATCGATAGTCATTGAAATTCTATTTAATTTTTTATTCAAATTTATATCTAACAGTCATATTTAGACAAATTAATGTTTGTGACATTATTTATTGTTGTTTATAGGATAGTCCTGAGACAGTATGAGGTACATGGATGTGGGGATATCTTTATGCCTAATGGACCTCAAATTATCAATGAATTACAAGAAGGATCATTTGACACGTGATGAAAAGTGGTAAGAAGAAAAAACCTATAAACTCCTACAAATCTCAAGAATACTGCCAAAATCCCAAGAACTCAAAAGATGAACATACTAGGAGATCATGGAGTCAAGATAAACCTTCAAAGCTATCCAGAACAAATCTTGACCAAGAATATGAACATTTTGTACTCCAAGGATCCAGAATACAGAGGCCCTGGCACTCTATTTGGGAGTCAACATCCAAATAACGAAGCATGCTTCAATTCCACTACATCAAACGAGTAAAGAGTTGCACTGCATAATACACAAATACTTTTAAACCTTATTCTACATCTTTAGCTTTGTTGTGTTTATTTATTTACATTTCTGATAAGTGTTTGTATATTCCTATTTCACACACACACTGAATTCTATGCATTACTAGAAGATACTTGATATCCTGAAACTCTTAGTCTATTTATCCTTTTTTATCCCACATAGAAATGTGGAAGAGGTCATGTGTGACCTATTAGCTATTTTCCCAGAAAAACTATGGCAGAGGTCAAGCGTGACTTGGACAGCCATGTGTGCTGTTGTAAACCCCGATCCAGGGTGTGGATCAAAATATGATTATTAATTTAAAATTCTCGGTGGTAGGTAATCAACAAGTGGAGAGGACTAAGTCTCATCTTGAGACTGAACCTCTTATTTATAGCCGCTATGTTTTTATCTTTTAGTTTTAACTCTGTTTTTATAACATATTTCATAAAACTAAATTGAACATTGATAGTTAGTTTATCATGTGTTTATAACTATTTTTAACTAGTAGGTTAGATTCAAAATTTGTATTAATATTTTAGATTTTTATATCTGAGAAATAATCAATCATTTTAGAAAGTAACTGAACATTCATGACTCGTATAAATTCACTAAAAACTGACTTATATTATATTTTCAATTGGGGGAAACTTTCAATGAACCAATTTTAATAGAAATTTTAACAGATAATCAGTTTACCCCCTGTTGATTACTCTACTCCTTCCTAAATTTGGTATCAAAGGATCCTAGGAATTTTATGTTTTCAAATATTTTTCAAACTTTTCAAACAGTGATTTTAGTTGTACTTCAAATATTTAATTTTTTTTGTTAATACTAAATTTTTATCTCATTAAAATCTTGTTTTAAAATTTTATTATAGATAATAGACTAGATGGTGCTGCTACTAATAGACCTCCATTATTTAATGGAACTAAATACACCCAATGGAAAATTAAAGTGAAAATGACCTTGGAAAGTATGGGTTTTGAAATTTGGTCTTCAATTATAAATGAGTATAAGATTATTGCTACTGCTAGAAATACTTGGTATTACCCAACTAAGACTTCTTATAAAAGTAATTGTAAATCCATGAATTCATTATATTACTCTTTATGAGATGAGGAATTTAACAAAATTTATGCATGTAAAACAACCCATAAAATTTGGAAAACTTTGTATGTTTCACAGGAAGGAACATCTACTAATAATGAAATGATACTTAACACCTATAATATAAAATATGATAACTTTAAGATGAATCCCGATGGGCTATTTCTGACATGTATCTCAGGTTTAATGAAATAGCGAATACTATGATCTCTTTGGGAAGAGATGTTTCTGCAAAGGAATAAAGTATGAGGAATATCAGAGGCTTACCTGATATATGGAGAGGAACGTCTATATATATTAGATAATCATGTGACATCATCCACTTACCTATCAAATAACTCATTGGAAAACTAATGATGTATAAAGAAGAGCTGAAAGTAAACAATGAATAAGAGGATGACCTAAGGAGAAAATCTATAGCCTTCAATACCACCACTTCCAAGAGTAATGAACAAGAGAATGCTCATGCTTCTATTGAGAGCACAAATAGTAAAGAATCAGCTTTAGACAATGATGAAAAAATAAGCCAACTGGTCAGAAGATTCAGAAAATTTTAGAGAATGAAAAAGTTCTTCAAGAAACCTAAAATTGAAGGAAAATATAACAAAAAGGGATATTTGAAAAAGTTTTTGAAGAATCCTGAAAAATCAGAAGAGATAGTTTTCCATGAATGGAAAGGAAAAGGGAATTTCAAAGCTGACTATCCTAAATTAATGTATAATTAGAAGCATGATAATAAAGATAAGAAATAAAGTAAAGCAATAAAGGCCACCTAGAGTGCATCAGAGGAAAGATCAAATGAATCTAATTCTTCTCAGAATGAGAAATAAGATATGGAAAACACGTGCTTTATGAAAAACACATCTGAGGTAACCTTAGACTCTCCTACACACAATTATTATTATTATGAAAATGAATGTGAGTATGAGAATTTGAAAAGTGATGAAATATTTGAATACTATAACATAATGGAAGATACATTTAATGATCTAAAAGATAAATATAAATATTTAAAGAAGCTACATGCTCTTACTATAACTATTAATTCTGAACTTACTACTAAAAAGGAAAATAATTCTCAACTGCTTAAGGAAAACAATGAATTAAAAATGACTAATGAGAAATTGAAGAAAGATCTAGAAATGTTCAACAATGTAAAAAACACTCTTACTAAAATTCTTGGAAAACATATAGCTCTTAGTACACTTCGTTCATTGGATATCATCATGGAAAAAGAAATTTATCTAAAACAAATTTCATGACTAAATCTGGAAATTTTGATTCTTTGCCTAAAAATCAGGATTTTACAGTATGTTCCAGCTCAACATAATATTTTACTACATCAAGTATTTCTGGACAAAAAAAATTTTATTTTTCAATCACCCTATATTTTATATATAGGAAACCCACAAGACAAATTTGGGTTCATAAATCCTTTATTACTAATGTTTCTAGACCCAAAAAAATATGGGTACCAAAATTGTTTCTTGGATGAATTGTTTTGTAGGTAAACTTCTTAAGGAGTACCTATAAAATAATTTGGCAATTAGATATTGAATTTTCAAGACACATAACAGGAGATTACTAAATATTAAAGAATATCATAAAAATTGACAGAGGACATGTCACATTTGGTGACAATGGTAATGAAAAAATCATCGTCTTAGTCCAGAATAGTAACCCTAACTCTATTTCAATTTCCAAAGTACTTTATGTTGATGGATTAAAATATAAATTGCTTAGCATATCTCAACCGTGTGATGATGGATTCAATGTAAAATTTAAAAATTATGAATACCATGTTTTTGATGAAAATAATAACTTACTATTTAATACTCTTAGAAATGATAATGTATATGCTATAAATGCAGACATACTAGAATCACATAATGTTTCTTTTATAAGTGACATTCACAAAGAGACTTCACTCTGGCATAGAAGAGTCGGACCTTGTAATGTACACTCCCTTACAAAATTTACTAGAAAAGGTTTAGTTAAAGACCATACCAAACTGTAGTGTCCAGACAATAGAGTGTGCAATCCTTGTAAAAAGTGAAAGAAACACACAATCTATTTCAAACCAAAGAAATAAGTTACAACCTCTCAAACTCTTCAGTTGGTTCACATGGAATTATTTGGACAATCTAGAGTTTCAAGTATCAATGGGATACACTATATTTATGTTATTATAGATGACTTCTCTAGGTATATTTGGACATTTTTCTTAGCATAAAAAGTGAAGATTTCTCTCATTTTACCATGTATTCTAGGACTGTAGAAAATATTAGTGGAATTAATATTTATCCTTAACAAGGGACCATGGTCATGAGTTTGAAAATAAAGACTTCAAATCTATTTTCTTACAAAATTTCTATAGGAATAACTTCACTTCCCCTAGGACACCTCAACAGAATGGTGTAGTAGAAATTAGAAATAGGACACTACAAGAAATTGCACAAACTATGCTCAATGAATATGACCTACAAATTTATTTTTGGGATAAAGCTGTTAATACAACTTGTTACATAATAAATAGAGTTTTAATCAGACCCATACTTAAGAAAACTCTCCATGAGTTGTTGAATAATAGGAAACCCAAGGTAAGTTATTTTAATGTGTTGGGATGAAATATTTATATTCTTAACACTAAATATAATCTAGATAAATTTTCCTCAAAAAGTGATGAAAGAATATTCCTTTGATATTCAACATCAAGAAAAGCATATAGAGTCTTTAATAAAAGAACCAAATGTGTGGAAGAATATGAACATTTCAATTTTGATGAAACATATCCACATGAACCTACGACCTCACTAGGGAATCTTGAGGAGGATATTTCAAATCTGGACATTGATGCTAAATCTTCAGACCATCCTATAAAATAATCTATTAAAACTTAAAGTTCTATAAATACTCTATATTCTAGCCATAATGAACCAGAACCATGTGATGAATTGAAAATATATTGATCTAGTGTTACTTGACCAACTAGATCTCTTAAAAACCATCCCTTATATGTTATAGTTAGAGATTTAGATAGTGTAACACAAACTAGAGCTTCCTTGTGAAATCTGGTTGAACATCAAGCATTCTTATTACAACTTGAACAAAAAAATATCAACGATTCTATCTATGATGAATTTTGGGTAATGAATGTGCAATAAGAGCTTAACCAGTTTGAGAGAAATAAAGTCTGTAAGATGGTTGATAGACTAAAAGATACCTTAATTATAGGAACTAAATGGGTGTTCAAGAATAAAGTAGATGAAGTTGGAAATATTATTAGAAACAAATCTAGATTGGTTGCATATGGCTATAATCAATAAGGGGGAATTGATTTTGAGGAAACCTTCGCACCGATAGCTTGGCTTGAAGCCATTAGAATTCTACTTGCCTATGCAGCACACCTAGATTTCAAACATTATCTAATGGATTTCAAAAGTGTGTTCTTAAATGGTTATATAATTGGGGATTCTTTTGTTGAACAACACCCACATTTTAAAAATCCACAATTTCCACATCAAGGTTTCAAATTATATAATGATTTATATCGTTTGAAACAAGCTCCAAGAGATTGGTATGATATATTAAGTAACATTCTAATTTCAAATGGTTTTACAAAAGGAGTTTCAAATCCTACTTTATTTATAAAAATACTTTCTAAAGATGTTTTAATTGATAAAATATATGTAAATGATATTATCTTTGGATATTATAAAAATTATTTATGCAATGATTTTTCAAAAATGATGCAAAGTGAGTTTGAAATGAGTTTGATGGGTGAACATAAATATTTTCATGGATTTCAAATATTTCAAAAGAAATAAGTTATTATCATAAATCAAAGTAAATATACTTAATATATTTATAAAAAATATGTCTTTAATAGCATTAAGAGTAGTAAAATACTATTGAGTTCGACATGTAAGCAGGATCTTGATTAAAATGGAAATCAGTTGATCAAACTGCTTAAAGAGGAATGATTGTGAGTTTTCTTTACTTAACTCCTAGTAGGCTAGACATCATGTCTAGTGTGTGTATGTGTGTAATATTTCAATCAAACCCAAACGCGTCACATTTGAATTATATTAAAAGTGTTTTCAAATAAATCTAATATAAAACTAATTTAGGATTTTTCTACCTGAGAGGACAACCATTTGATTTTGTTAGTTATTATGATGATGAATTTGGTGGATGTAAGTTAGATATAAAAATCACCTCGAGAACATGTCATTTTTTGGGAATATATCTGATTTCATGGTGTGGAAAAAGAAAAATTTGGTTTCATTATCAACTATTGAGGTAGAGTACATTGCTACTGGTACTTGTTGTAAACAAATTTTGTGGATGAAACAAACTTTATTAGACAATGGATTTCAATTCAAACATATCACTATAAATTGGGATAATTCAAGTTCTATTAACATTTCGAAGAATACAGTTTCTCATTCTAGAACAAAATATATTAATGTAAGAAATCACTTTTTGGGAGACCATTATAAAAAAAGGTGATATAAATCTTGAGTTTATTGGGATTGAGCATCAAATTGATGACATTTTTACTACACCCTTAAACTCTAAGGGAATGAGATACATCATACATGAACTAGGAATGATAAATATATAAAGACTATCCAATCTTAACCCATTAGAAAAATTTGTTTTTCTGGAAATCCGATCAGGTGAAACCAATCCGGTGAAACCAATAAGTGAAACCGATCTGTGATGCCGATCAGGTGAAACTAATTAGGTGAAACCTATCAATGAAACCGATCAATGAAACCGATAAGTGAAACCGATAAGGTGAAACCGAATTGTGAAACCAATCAGGTGAAACCGATCAGTGAAACCGATCAGTGAAACTGAGTAGTTAAACCGATCAGGTAAAACTGACCAGTGAAACTGATCAAGTGAAACCGTTCGAATGAAAAAATTTATGTGAAGCAGATCAGATTAATATAACCTGGTAAGACCGATACTATTAGTATGAAACCGATACCCATAGGAAATTTTTGGTAAATTAGTCTGTGTGTTTATTTTTTTAATAAAACGATAAAATTTCATTATTTTCTTTCACTATTATTCAATTTTATGTTTTTTACAAAGTACAATCCCTAGGTGATAAAATTAATTTGATCCACACTTTAACATTTCACTACCCTCACTCTAACTTTCAAACCTTTGACCTTTCGACTCCCTCCTTCAAACCCAAACCTTTAGAATGGTGAGAATCAAGCGTAAAATGGATGAAACAAGTGAATTATCATTAGATAAGCATCAGAAAGGTGAATCTAGTAGTGCCGTAGGTTCTGGGAAGCTGGGATTAGGAATTAATGTGGTAACTTCTGGGAAGGAAGTGTCAGCCGAGTGGCTTTTGTCGAGAAAAACTATCTTACTGAGAGTGTTGGAATCTCAAGGGTGGATAAGCTGGTTTTTAATCATTGAGAGAGCATTTTATCCTTAGTTGTTACATGGGTTTTATATCAACTTAAATGTATCTTTGGAAGGAGTCAAGGAGGATCAAATGAAGTCAGTATTAAAGCACAATGAAATCTCTTTTTCTTCAAAGGAGTTGGCTGAATGATTGGAGATGCCACATGAGGGGATTTATGCTGACTTCCAGGGTAATATTCCACCAACCTCAGATTTGTTTTATTACAAAAATTCATTAAAGGAGTTTACTGGAAATGTGGAGTCAAGAAGAGAAACAACTACAGAGTTAGGTGGAGAGGCTAGACTACTTTTGAAGTTCATTCAACAAAAAATCTACCGAAGGAAGGGAGATTTTTATAATTTGAAGTATCAGGATGTTTACCTAATATATTTATTAAAAAATGGGTTGAAATTGAATTTATGTAGGTACCTTATGGTACATATTTCTTAGATGATCAAACCATAGAAGGAGGAAACCTGTTTATACTATCCAAGGATGATCTGAGCAATGTTGAAGAGGCTAGAATGTTTGGAAGATAGAGCTGAGATTATCACTGCCTGTAGAGGATTCTTCATGCACAAGGATATTTTCAAAAGGATGAAGATGTTTTGAAATATGTGGAAGTGATGTTGGGTAGAATATGAGGATAAAATATATGAGGATTATAATCCCATAAATCATCCTACTTGTCCAAGGAATCAAGATGATCCAAGTCTTAAACCTGATGAGCAGGTGTTTTACTCTGATGAAGAGGAACAGGTAGAGCTTGAGCTACCATGAAAGGTGGGGTCTCCTATAGATGACAGGAGTGACCCAAATATAGCTTAAATACCTAAGGACATTTCATATAGACCTATTAGTCCTCCTTTGGAATTAAATTCTCGAGAACCTTTGTTAGGTGATGAATATGAGGAAGAGGCTAGAGTCTCTAGAGTTGATGGATATGTAAGAAAAACTAGTGGTGATTATGTCTATGTTGATGAGGATGATGATGAAGGTGATGATGTTAGTGACTCACTAAAAAAGTTCAAGAATATTTTATTTATAGTGGGGAGTCAGTGCATAGAGAAGATGATGAGGCTGATAGGCTGGATGGTGCTGATCCTGTTGGACAGGATTCTGCCGGTCATCATGATGATGGAGATGCAGGAAATGAGGATAAGCAAGACCACCCTGATGCTGATGCTCAAGGAATCATTCATGAGCTTAATTATATCATGGATGTAGAAAAAAAGAAAGATGATAAGGATCATATTGCCCATATTCTTCATATTGGGGAAGAGCGTCAAGTGGCTAGTGTAGCTGGAGTGGATAGAGTTCAAGAAGAAGTTCAAGTTCAGTTATTACCAATGCCTCAAAATGTTGTTTTGGATAATGGACTTGAAGAATTAGAATATGAAGCAAAATTTCAAGATTATCATCAAGGAATAAGATTAAGGATTGACACTATGGAGCCTAGAGACTTTACGTATTATGGTGAGTGGAATATAAACCCGAGTTTTATCCTATTCAGTTTGGATTATGACTCAAATGGGGATATGGTAGCTACTCCTCCTCCTGCTCCACAAGCTGAATTGGAACCAATTTCTACAACTTCAACTATAGTACCTCCTACTGATGAGCCTATTGTCCCTATAGTTCTTAACGACTATGTTACAAAGTCTAATCTTGACCAATTCAATATAGATTTATCTGAGTAAGTGAGAGCTTATATTGGATTCATAAATTAATCTTATACTTCCATGATTATTTTTGATTAATATTTATCTAGGATTTAAATAATGTTTATTACATATATTTATCCCAACCTAATCACATCAGACGAGACTATTATTAGAAATAATACAATGTAGAGAGAAGAAGTGAAGAGAATGAGTAATGAATTGGAATCTCTAACAACTGATTTTGTGACCACACTTGGTGGTGTTATAGAGGTTCTTAGGAACCCAGTTACACATCTACTTAGTGTATATTTGAATAAGTTAAAAGAGGATCTTGGAAAGATGAGTTCTGGTGCCTCTAGTTCTAAAAGTATTAGAACAAAGTTTTCTGATATAGAGTCCCTCAAGACTGTAGTGAGAGAAGAGATGAGGTCTGTTAAGAGTGATTCTGATAGACTCTTAACAAAGTACACAGAAACATTGATCTTTTTTGTAACATGGTTAGACAGTGTACCAATGTGGAATTTTTTGCTTAAAAGGAGATTAGAGAAAAGGTGGAAAAATATTTTTCAAAAATCTACACCAAGCATGATCCGATTAACATAGTTAAGTACTTGGATGAGAACCGTAAGATTCCACCAGTGTAGAGGCATTCAAGAGGCAAGTCAGTTGAAGGAGTTTACACCTAATCTGGAAAAGTTCATGGAGAAAAAGGGCAACATTAAAAAGGCTATGCAATATGGGGGTGAAATCATCAATGATTTCCTCAAACTTTTGTAGCCTTACCTACATGTATATGCTGAAGTAATAGTTGTCCCAACAGCTGCTTCCATCACATTTGGTTCTATGGCTCCTGCTCAAATGATAGTATCTCAAGCCCTATCTTAGATTAGGCCAGTAATCAAGGAGTAGCCTCAAATTCGTGTTCTGTTATAGAAGATACCAAGCCTTATAGCTAATGTTTCTATAGGTGTTTCATTACATAGTGTTTCCATTCGACCAGCCCTTCCTACATCTACAAACCAACCTCATGCACCTACAATTGACCCTTCAGACAAAGGTAAAGCCCCTCAAAATCCCAATTCTTAGTTGTAGATCAATATTTGATAGGAATCCAGAGTCTCTTTTTCTATTTTTACTCTTTATACCATTAATGAATATCTATTTTTCTTTTAATATGTTTTCAATTTTCATTATGTTATGTTTGTTTATTATTTATGTTTGTTTTCAACTTTTTGATAATCCCAAAAGGGGGATAAATTTATGGATTTCATCAACTCTTAATCTAAAAAATGGAAAATGGTTGGCATCAACTCTTTACCTGAGGGGGATAAATCTGGCATAGGAAAGATGGAATGTAATTAATAGAATATATATATATATATATATATATCAACTCTGATACAAATCACTCAGACTTTCCTAACACAACTTACTAAGGGGGAATAGGAAAATGATCTGATATAACTCTCTTAAAAGTAACCTTCAATACATATCTGTTGATACAATAATTGAGGGGGAGAATAAAAGGAAATAAATTATAGTAATATTGAGAATTAATAATAACTATTGTCTTATTAAGTCAAGTAAATTTTATTCTATAAAATATTGTATAACACATTAATTCCATGATTTGTGATTATCAGAAAGGGGGAGATTGTTGGACCATTTGTGAGATAGTTGTTTCAATATTTTTTTAAAAGGTTAGGGCCGAAGCCTCAATTTATTATTAAAGCAAATACCTCTTTAGACTGGGTAGAGGGTGACCCATTATATAGCCCGAAGGCCCAAGGCCAAGTGGCCTACATACAGGGCTAGAAAGCCCAATTTTTTGGCCTAATAGACCCCTCGGTGAACAGTACTGCTACAGTACCGCACAGCTATAGTACCTGCTACAGTACCTCCACTGCTACAGTACCCTGCTACAGTCCCTCCGCTGCTACAGTGCTGCCGCTGCTACAGTCTGTCACTGCTACAGTACTGCTACAGTGACCTGCTACAGTGCTGCTATAGTCTCGAGAATTCTCCCCTACCCAGATTTAATCTTGGGTCTTTTGGATGCCAAGCAGGAGCCTAACCCAAAAGGGTATAGGCTCGTTGGCATAGTTGTTTCAATAATCACAACTAATTCCATTTTAAAAATCATGATAATTCACATATTACATTTTAACTTGTGTTACTCATGTCAGTGAATATTTATAAATGAATATATTATGCCAAATTTTATAATAAATTTTAATAAGATAATAAATTATGGGTTTTTATGTTTCAATATATTTACAAATGTATATTTACATGAATTTATGAATTTAACTTAATCTGGTTCTATTCTGTATAAGATAGACACTTTGTAAGATTTTTAGAGTCCCTGACATCGATATTTCAAAAGTGTCCCCGATGATGACTCATCGATGACGACTCATAGATGAAGAAGTAACTGATCGAAGAAGACATCAATGCATGACTCACCGATAGAAAAAAGGACACACTGATGGACAAGTTACTAATGATCGGTCACACTGATAGTTCAAATGACTCACATATGGACGACTCACTGATGGTCGACACACCATTAGTTCAAAGGAATTATCGATGGATGATTCAATGATGGGAGACACACCGATAGTTCAAAATGAGTCACTGATGATGACTCACCGATGCCTGGACAGACCGATAGAACAAATTACTCACTATTTCCTAGAGTCACCGATACCGAGGGAAAGGACTCACCAATACAGAGAGTCACCAATGCTGACAGACCGATGCTGATCGACCGATACTTATGACTCACCGATAGTTATAAAAACTATTTTTAATTTATTAATTCCAATTTACTTCTAGGAGTAATATTTATATAAATTAATGTTTACGAAATTATTTAATGTTGTTTAAGAACTAATCAATATTTTGAGAATGTAACTGAACATTCAAGACCCTTATAAATTTACTACAAACTAACTTATATTATATTTTTAATTTAGGGAAATTTTTAAAGAAATAATTTTAACAGAAATATTTATAGATACTCAATTCACCCCCACATGAGTACCATACTCCAACCAATATTTTAATAATTAATTAAAACTATAAAAAATGAGATATGTTATTTGATATTTGTAGTAGTCCAAAAAGTTCATTAATGACATTTTACTTTTTTAATTAAAAATAGTAATGGTAGCTAACAATTTTTACAATATTATAAAAAAAATTTGTCAATAAATATTTAAATAATCATATATTAATGAGGAAAAAATATATTATTGGGAGTGATATGTTATATAAAATTCAAGGGAAATGTTTGTAACTACGTTGAGAAATATGATTTTTCTATTGGAAGAATACTTAAATATACATAGGCCAAACTCACATGTATAAAAGAATATGTAAGTGAAATAGGATTTAACCAGAATGAGAGAGGGTACTATTTCAAGATGAAAACTAAATTTAGATTGGTTATGAAGGGGTGTTGAGAGACCCCTATTATAAGTGGCGAGAATTGAGTTTTTGTAAATATTTCATCATAATTTTAAGAGTGCACATGATTGAAATTTCTTGAAGACATTGAAATGGAATGTAATAGAGTTGAGATATTTTTTTGAATTTCCACACATCGATATATTAATTAGAAATAGTGTTTTACATGTATTCCATTTCTGATTTGTTTATAAATTTTTCATTTTGGGTTTTAACACCATATGTAGTTTTTACCTACCCAATTATTTTTTATTTCTAAAAATAAAATGAAACATAATTAAACCTGTGGAAAATAAAATTAGAATTGTGATTTAAATTTTTAATGATTTACTTTATAATAGGTAAAAAAATATTTAAAACATAATTAATGTGTAATGTATTAAATACTGTTTTAGATATTAGTGTAAATTATGTTCTAAAATATCAAACAAATATTTCTAAGAAAAAATTTATCAGTTTTAAATTATAAATATATTCTTAAAAGATATATATTTTTATATTAAAATGTTTAATAATATTCCAAGTCATTATTTAAACTAATAATTTCATATATGTCATTGTATTTGTGAACATGTTATTTTAAAATATTCACCAAATAATATTCATAAAAATTCATAAAATTATCATAAGATAATATTGTTAACATATATCAAAAATTGATGTAAATTTGTTTAAATAAATAATCTAAAAATTTAAAATTCAAAATTTAAATATTTATATAATGAAACAATCTTGTTAAGAAAATTTCATATTGAAATAATAGTATTTTCTATTGATATATTTTATTAGAAAATTAATAAGAATATAAAAAATCAATCAATATTATATTTTTCATTATCATCATCTAAAATTAATATAATTTTTTTCTTGTAAAACATATAGAATGACAATTTTTGGTCAATTAGATTTTAAATAAGAAAATAACAATATAAATTTATATAAAATGACCTTTAAAATTATATATATATATATCATAATTTGGTTACTCCTATTCATAAACATTAATTAAATGGTTTGTTTTTAAGGATCATAATTATACCTAAATAAAATATATAATAGTTTAGTTTCAGTTTTATGTCACATGTAAAATAGAATATTAATATAACACATAAATAAGGAAAATTCATTGTGAAATTTCATTTCATTACGTTCTCTAACTTAAATAAATTATTTCATAAAAATTTTAAACATTTTTGAATAATGAAATTGTTAAGTGTTTCAATAAGATATAAAATAATTTTTAATTAATTTTGTATGATTTTTAATCATGATAATATTTTCCATGACTAGTGAAATCAATTATTCCCAACTAATTGGATTATAATGAATGTCGTGTTTTTATCTATAACCATTTTTTCTAAAAACCCTAATATAATGAGATTAATTATTCATATGGTGTATATAGTTATTGTAACACCCCGAGATTTTATGAAAAATATTCTTTTTAATTTCATTAATGTATTGTGTTGTACGCTACACCAAAAGGAGCTTGCTCAACACGCATCCTTGACTTGCCTTGCATTACACGCAATCGCGACCTTCCTCGATAGCGTGTGTAGTACGCAATACCGAGTTTCACTAAAAAACGATATGCTATTAAAATATTATTAAAACTTGCCGTTATGAATATTAATAACCACCTTTTAAAATTTTAGAAATTTTATCTCTCAAAATGGACTTCATTTTTGGATTCGGAGTATCGAATTTTGCCTAAGGTGAAATTTTGGTACTTTTCGGATAACTTTCATATTCTGATGAATAGTGAATATTACTAAATTTTAATTAAAAACAACTTTTTTAATCGAAATAATTAATAGTGATAAATTATTAATTTGAGTGGTTTTAAAGTATATTTAGAATATATTTTTACAATTTAATACAATGTTGGTCATTGGGTGTAATTTCACATTTAAACCAGTTATAAACAAGTGTCAATCTTTTGATAGTTATTATCTCTTAAAAACACGCCATTTGTTTTCACGACGGGAATTAATTTTTAAATTAGTTAATGTGACTGATATGTTTTGAATTTGGTAAAATAGAAATCATTTTTGATTTCATAATATCAAATATAGCTTAGGCCTAATTTTTGGTATTTTTCTGGAAACTTTCATTTTTTTGATGAATAGTTAAACCACTAAGTGGTAGTAAAAAAATGAATTTTTCATAAAACTTAATTTTATCGCTTCTGTGAGTGGAATTTCAATAATCCGAGAGAGACGGTTGATGTCAGTAAGTAAAATGTGGTTCAATGAGACGAAAATAATTTTTGGTGAATAGTAACTTTTTACTTTTTTTTACCACGGTTAAAAGTAAATAGGGTAATTAAGGGTAAAAAGAATATTATTATTACCCTAACACATGTCCTAATTCTATTGGATAAGTTTAATTCGACCAAAAACAACCTTAGGAATAAGATATGACCATTTAGGACCACGTGGATTAGATTAGGACATTTATTATTATTTAATTCAAAGAAGAGTTAAAAGAGTTAAAATCAATGTTTATTTACTAAAAGATTTTTAATATAGGGTTATACATAAGATAAATTTGATTTTAAATATTCATTAGAAAGATAATAATATTTCTACGTAATGATATTTTATTTATAATTTTTAGACATTAAATAAATTAATTTATTTATGACACAATGATGATGCAGTAATTACCATAATAGTGAAAAATTATAATAATTGATATTATAAATACTCAAATAAATATAATTTGAGACTTTTCATGAATTAAACTTAATTTTCTAGGTTAATATGACATGTTAGTATTGATTTAATTAACTTTTTTTCGAACTAATCATTCTGTTATGATTTTCACAAAAATCAATTACTAAATAGTGTCAAAATTGACATTAAATAGTTTTTAAAACAAATATTATATTATTAGTTGTTATTTTATTCCGAAAAATCTAAGGTTCATCCAAATGACTTAGATAAGGTTATATATATTAATAATAAACAACTTGGGGTTCGTTTGGCTTGTTATAGTAAGTTTATTAACCTTATAGAGTAAGAACACAAGAAGACACGGTAAAAGTAAAATTATTTATCTAAATGTTAAATCGAAATGATAAGGTTAAAATAGGAACCTAAACTTGTCTAAATTCTATTGGATTAGAGAATTGCGATCCATCCCACCTTAGCTTCGAAATAAATCAATTTGGAGCTATTTAAAACTGAATATAACTTTATAATAAAATAATATTTTTAGTCATCCAAAGGAGCCCCTCTCCTCCCTTATAAAAGGGCACCTCCTCCCTCTCTTCCTCACACAACTTTGAGCCTTCAAGCTCGGAAAACCCCTGAAAAATTCTCTTCTCCACTTCCCTAGAAACATCCTAGAGGTTCTGGTCTTCCTCAAAGACCAATTTTAGTGCCCTAAAAGGAGATCTCAAAGAGGCGCTTCAAAGAAGAGGTAATGTCCGTTACCGATTCTTTCAACTTTATTTCTTCTTCCACTTCTTCTTCTTAGGTTGTTTCATTATGAAGTAATAACATCAGTATCACTCATATAATGATATGTTATTATAAGTATAAAACAACCCTATTTCACCATCTATCCATCCTATGGAAAATGAAATCACCGTGCGTGCATACGTACAGAATACCGTCTCCACGCCGTGGTGAAATCTATTTTCCACCACCACCTTACTTGGATGGGTATAATGGTGTAAATAATAACTATATATGATTATTTTAAAGTTATATTGATTCTGAAATAGTATAAATACACTCCAATACAGTCCCACGATCATGAGAACGATATCATCGCTCCTGCGTACGTACGGACTACCGTCTCCACGACACGATGAGATTCATTCTCCACTTTAACCATTCATGAATGATTATAAAGTATATATAATAAGTAATCATGAAATATATGACATAATAATGATACTCAATTTATATGTATATATATGTATGTCATCTACTTAATTCCATTCAACTCAATAAGGAAATGAAAACAGCGTTCATGCATACGTACGACCTACCGTCTCCATGAACGGTGTATTTATTTCCATTTACTGATTTATTATATATATGTATATTCTGAATATATATTATATATAAATCATGTTTTATATTCTGGAATTAATTAATCATGATCTAAGTAATCATATGAATAATTACAAGTCAAAACACGGACGACAAATGAAGCAATTTTACCCAAAATGCTCTTTAACATGGAATTTACAAAAGAACGGGTAATATAAAGTCATAAGTGAACCATATATGATATCATAACAATTAGTATGATTCTGGAATAAGTCAATGACATTATTTAAATCATTATAAAGGAGGTTCAGACACTTACGAAGCAAATCGGACCTAAGGTAAGGGAAATATCACAATCTCATTTTTATTCGAGATTTCTTTATACTTTAGTATTTACTGGGGTGTATTTTATCATCCACATCCATGTTTCCTCAATTTGTAATATTATTTCCATCCACCTAAAATTTTTTAAATCCTATTTTACCCTTCGGTGAGTTTTTAGTAAAGGATATGAAAGGAATCTTTTGTCGTTTTTTTTCGTACGAGGTACTTTTTGACTTTTCCGAGAAAAGTATGAAGAATGTTTTTTTAACTTATACGGTATGAATGTATTTTTTAAAAATTATTTCCAAGAAGATTCCTTTACAAGTTTTCAAGTTTATTTTTAATAAACTTCTTTTAGTTTAGAATTGTACGACATGTTAAGAAAGAAAAAGTGTTTTTGAAGTAGAAAGGATATTTTCCTCAAGAATGGAGTTCAAGTGTTTAACAAAATTATTTTCCATCTAAGATAATAAAGGGTTCTGTTTCTATCCCTATTATTACATTGATTTGATTATGTTGTGATGGAATTATATTTATTAATTCCTTTATCTTATATGAATTGTTTTATGATGTCACGATGTTTAAGATTCCCATTTTGATTACATGGGTTATGCTATGATGTATGGTTTATGATTTTGCGGCACACATAAGAATGGTATCATTAAGAGATGGGTGAGACCTATATATCCTTCCAATGAATTGGGTATAGATTTTATATCTCATGAGATAGAAATGGCTGGAACGGTAGGTTAAACCGGTTCAGTGAAACAGGACTGAAACGAGGGTGACTCGGTTCATAAATGGACTTTTTCCACTAAGATAGTCTTCATAATGAGTCTTGACTAATAAGAAATGATTCTCTATGATTATGTGTGTATGCCACAAAGTGTCATGTTTTATGTTTTGATTATTGGGATTACATTTCACTACTATGATTTATCCCATGTTATGATATTATGATCTCTTTTGCAGGTTAAGATTTATAAAATGATATGTTCTTATGAATATGATGTGATTGATTTTTCTTTTGTTTACCTTTACTGAGCATTTGAGCTCACCCTTTTTTGTTTTCATTTCCCCAGGATATAAAGAAATGTTTTAGGTTTGACAAAATGGGAATATCTTTATGGGTGATGTTGAAGATCTTTCACCATGATTAGAAGATTACGTTCCGAGTTTCCAAAGACACTAAACTATTACGGTCCTTGTGTGTGTGTTTTTGTTATGTAATAAGTATTCCGCAAAAGTAATGTAATTTCCTTGTACGTCAAGCTTCGGGTCTCTACAGTTGGTATCAGAGGAAATGTTTAGTCAACCTTTGCAAACTAGGATGCGAAAACGTTAGTGAGATCCCTAGAGATATTTCTAAGGTATATCTAGGGATTTCCCTAAGGATAAGTATACGTATAGGATATAGTCCTAGAACTATGGTAACGATCTTAGAATTTAACCTAATATGTTAGATATTTATGTTACTCCCACTTTATTATGATTTTTTCCTCTAACACTATTCTTTTGGGTTTTAGAAAATAGCTGGAAACAAGATGATTCACGATAATGGAGGATATTATGGACAATGGAATGATATTCTTCATGAGAAACCAAATGAAATGGGATTTGGAAGTCCAACCATCATTATTATTCCAAATCATCAATCTCATAATATGATCAATAAACTCAAATTTGGTAAGTTTACTGACTCAGCTAATAAGAGAAAGGTAGAGTTTCATGATGATCATAGAGGAAAGAAAGTTCAATTTCCCCTATGTAAATCATGTGGGAAGAGGCATCGAGGAGAATGTTTTAAGGGAAATGGAAGATGCTTTGGGTGTGGAAAAGAAGGACACAAAGCCAGTAAGTGCAAAGGAAAAGGTTAAGTTAACATTATGGATGAGGATAATGGTATTGCTATGACATCAACAATGGTCAAATGTTTTAAATCTGAAATGTAAGGGCATTTTGCAAACCAATGCCCTAAGGGAAAGTCTCATGAAGAGAATCAGTACGGCCGTATGAGTAGTATTTATGTTGATGATGATGAAGAGACTACAAATGATATGTGAGTTGAAATAATTGTTGAAGCTCAGTCAATGGTTTAAGAAGGTAGTGGAATGATTACATGTTTATCAAGTGTAATGTTTTATAAGTAATCTCATGGTACTATGGAATAAAGAGACATCTAAGGATTGTTACATTGTTGTCTTTCCTGGAGTTTTGAAAGTGTATGATTAATGGTACCAGTATCCATTAAAGGATATTCAGATATTTTTGGGATATAGATGATATGCGCATAATGAAGGGATAAGGAGAAAATTAAATTTTTGATAGTATTCATGAGCTCATGACTGATATAAGGAGAAGGTTATGTAATGGATTGAGTATATAGACTTTTTGGATTTTGGTATGTGGAAAGAGTTAACTTTTGATAGCATTCATGTTTTGACTAAGGTTTAATGGGTATTCATTTTTCACGAGAATACATGATTAAGGTATTCACATGATTGGAATTTGACCAACAAGATATATGGGGGATAAATGATGGTATTCACATGCTTGGTTGATGAAATTTCAAGTAATCATTTTCTTTATATTATGAGATTGGACTGAAGTATTTTAGATAAGCCTAAATATTGGAATGGATTATGTTGGACATAAGTTAGTATTGTTTAAGGATAGAACTTTTGATATTATATAGTTTTAGAAAAAGGACAACCTGCAGGACGGGCGACAACCCATCGCGTCGGAGAAGGCCGTGGGAATCGAACTGACAACCGAAGTGCGACTGGCCTTTATCGCCTACCACTGGCCTACATGAAGTCCCTGTTTAGTAGAAACTAGTTTTATTATATTAAAAAGTATGATATATGAAGTATAAGTCCATTTTAGGAACCATATATCATTAATCTCACTATAGATGGACTTATGAATTTTTTGATAACTTTTCTAACATTTTGTTTGAGACAGATGGAATGACCCATCGTTCTATCACATGATCTGCTAACACATCAAGAATGACAAATTCAACTTCATTTCTTTAAGAGATTAAGTGAAAATTTTCCCAAGAATGACCAACGGTGAGACTATACCAAAATTACGAAAGTATTTCTTCTAATTCCAATTTCATTAACTTTAGGGAAACGATCTTGAAAACCAAAAAATGTTGTCCTAGTGATCTTATATCTGTAGAGACCCGAAGCTTATCGTACATGGACATTACATTACTTTTGCGGAATACTTAGTACATAACAAAAACACACACACAAGGATCGTAATAGTTTAGTGTCTTTGGAAACTCGGAACGTAATCTTCTAAACGTGGTGAAAGATCTTCAATATCTCCCATAAAGATCTTCCTTTTTATACCTAAAACCATTGTTTATATCCTGGGGAAAAGAAAACATAAAAGGGTGAGCTCAAATGCTCAGTAAGGGTAAACAAAATAAATATCAATCACATCGTATACACAAGCACATAACTTTTGGAAATCTTAACCTGCAAAAGAGATCATAATTTCATAACATGGGATAAATCATGGCAGTGAAATGTAATCACAATAACCATAACTTAAAACATTAAACCTTGTGGAATACACACATAATCATAGAGAATCATTTCTTGTTAGTCAAGACTCATTGCCAAGACTATCTTAGTGGACAAAGTCCCTTTCTGAATCGAGTAACCCTCGTTTCAGTCCTGTTTCACTGAACCGGTATAACCTACCGTTCCAGCCATGTCTATCTCATGAGATATAAAATCTTTACCCAATGCATTGGAGGGAGATATAGGTCCCACCCATCTTATAATGAATCCTTTCTTATGTGTGCCACAAAATCATAAACCATACATCATTGCATAACCCATGTAATAAAAATGGAAATCTTAAATATCATGACATCATAAAACAGTTCATATATGATAAAGGAATTCAAAAAAAATAATTCCTTCACAACATAATCAAATCAATGTAATAATAGGGATAGAAACAGAACCCTTTATTATCTTAGATGGAAAATAATTTTGATAAAACACTTGAACTTCATTCTTGAGGAAAATATCCTTTCTTCTTCAAAAACATTTTTCCTTTCTTAACATGTCATACAAATTTAAACTAAAATAAGTTGATTAAAAATAAACTTGAAAACTTGTAAAGGAATCTTCTTTGAAGTAATGTTTTAAAAATCCATTCATGCCGTATAAGTTAAAAAAAACATTCTTCGTACTTTTGTCGGAAAAGTCAAAAAGTACATCGTACGGAAAAACGACAAAAGATTCCTTTCATATTCTTTAATAAAAACTCACCTAAGGGTAAAATTGGATTTAAAATATTGCAAGTGGATGTAAACAATATTACATATTGAGGGAACATGGATGTGGATGATAAAATACACCCCAGTAAATACTTACGAATAAACAATCTCGGATAAAAATGAGATTGTGATATTTCCCTTACCTTAGGTCCGACTTGCTTTGTAAGTGTCCGAAGCTCCTGTATAATGATTTAAATCATGTTATTGACTTATTACAGAATGATATTCATTGTTATGATATCATATATGGTTCACTTATGACATTATATTACCTGTTCTTTTGTAAATTCCATGTTAAAGAAGCGTTTTGGGTAAAATCGTTTTATTTATCTTAGGTGTTTTGACTTGTTGTTCTTGAAATCACTATTACTTATATCATGATTTACATACTTCCAGAATATAAAATATGATTTATATATCATATATATTCAGTATATATATATATATAATAGATAGATAAATAAAAATGAAAAACACCGTTCATGGAGACGGTAGTCCGTACGTACGCATGAACGCTGTTTTACTTTCCTTATTGTCTTGAAATGGAAGTAAGTAGATGACATACATATGTATATATATACATAAATCCAGTAGCTTTATAATGTCATATATTTCATTATTATTTCTTATATATACATTATAATCATTCTTAAATGGTTAACATGGAGAATGAATCTCATCGCGTCGTGGAGACGGTATTCCGTACGTACGCACGCGCGGTGATTTCTTTTTCCGTAGGATGGATAGATGGTGAAATAGGGTTGTTTCATACTTATAATAACATATCAGTATATGAGTGATACTGATGTTATTACTTCATAATGAAACAACCTAAGAAGAAGAAGTGGAAGAAGAAATAAAGATGAAAGAATTGGTAACGGTAATTACCTCTTCTTTGAAGTGCCTCTTTGAGACCTCCTCTTAGGGCACTAAAATTGGTCTTTTAGGAAAACCAGAACCTCTAGGATGTTGCTAGGGAAGTGGAGAGGAGAAATTGGCAGGGTTTGGCCGAGATTGAGTGCTCAAATTGGTGTGAGGAGGAGGGGGAGGAGGTGTCCTTTTATAGGGGAGGAGAGGGGCACCTTAGGAATATCTCAAAATATTATTTTATATTAAAGTCAAAATCAGTTTATAATGGTTCCAAAGGGTCTTATTTCGAAGCTAAAGTGGGGATGGGTCGAAACCCTATCAACCAATAGGATTTAGACAAGTTTAGGGTATTATTTTAACCTTATCAATTAGATTTAACTCTAAGTTAATTAATTTAACTTTTACCATGTCTTTTTGTTTTCTTTCACTATATGGTTAATACACTTACTATAACATGCCAAACGAACCCCAAATTGTTTATTATTAATATATATATCCTTATCTAAGTCATTTGGCCGAACCTTAGATTTTTAGGAATAAAATAACAATTAATAATATAATATTTGATTTAAAAACTATTTTGTGTCAATTTTGACACTATTTGATATATGATTTTTGTGAAAGTCATAACAGAATTATATGTTCAAACCAAGTTTATTAAATCAACAATAATATATCATAGTAACCTAGAAAATTAGTTTAATTCATAAAAAGTCTCAAATTACATTTATTTTGGTGTTTATAACATCAATTATGTCAATATTTCATTAACAAGATAATTACTGCATCATCTTTGTGTCATAAATAAATTAAATTATTTGATGTCTAAAAATTACAAATAAAATACCATCATGTAGTAAATCTTTTTAGATTTCTAATGAATATTCACAATCGAATTTATCTTATGTATAACCCCATATTAGGAATGATTTACTTATTAAACTTTGATTTTAACTATTTTAACCCTTCTTTAAATAAATTAATAATAAATGTCCTAATCTAATCCAAGTGGGCCTAAATGGTCATATTTTATTCCTAACTTTGTTTTTGGTCGAATTACACTTATCCAATAGAATTAGGACATGTGTTAGGGTAATATTAATATCATATTTACCCTTAGTTACCCTATTTACTATTAACCGTGGTAAAAAAAGTAAAAAGTTACTATTCACCAAAAAAATTATTTTCATCTCATTGAACCAAATTTTAGTCCTTGATATTAACCGTGTCTCTAGGATTTTCAAAATTCCATTCACAGAAGCGGTAAAATTATGTTTTATGCAAAATTCAGTTTTTAACCTACCACTTAGTAGTTTCACTATTCATCAAAAATTGATGTTTTTCAGAACAATGCCAAAATTTCATCCTAAGCTATATTTCATATTCCGAATTCAAAAATGAAGTCCATTTTGAGAGTTAAAATTTCTAAAATTTAAAAAGTGGTTATTACTATTCATAACGGCTAGTTTTAATAATATTTTAATAGCATATCATTGTTTCTTGAAACTCAGGATTACGTACCACACACGCTATCGAGGAAGGTTGCGATTGCGTGTAATGCAAGTCAAGTCAATGATGCGTGTTGTGCAAGCTCCTTTTGGTGTAGCGTATAAAACAAGACATTAGTAAAATAAAAACGAATATTTTTCATAAAATCTCGGGCTGTTACATTCTACCCCCCTTAAAATGAATTTCGCCCTCGAAATTCGTCGGGGTTATAAATGGTTTACTATTCGAAAGTTTCTTTAATAGAAACCCACATCGTAAAAGGGAATACCAAAACTTGGCTTTAAAAACTAAAGTATGAAATGTAACGATTACCCAAATAAACTAATCACTGGGTTTCCACATAGGTGAAAATATGGACATGGAAGAGAAATCTAACCATCATGTTCTGATGGAGAGTGGTAGAGAACATGGCTATGGAAAAGCCAGTAATCACAAATCCATAGATTTGTGATGATATAAGGTACCATCTTATTCATCAGGTATAAGATCACTAGGACAACATTTTTGGTTTTCAAGATCATTTCCCTAAAGTTGAAAATTTGAATTAGAATAAATACTTACTTTATTTTGGTACAATCTCACTGTTGTTCGTACCTTGAACAATTTCCACTTCATCTCTTAAATAAATGAAGTTGAATTTGTTATTCATGAAGTGTTAGAAGATCATGTGATAGAATGACGGGTCATTCCATCTGTCTCAAACAAAAGGTTAGCAAAAATTATATGCATAAGTCGATCTATAGTGAGATTAATCATATATGGTTCCTAAAATGGACTTATACTTCATATATCATACTGCTTAATATAATAAAACTAGTTTCTACTAAACAGGGACTTCCTGTAGGCCAGTGGTAGGCGATAAAGGCCAGTCGCACTTCGGTTGTGGGTTCGATTCCCACAGCCTTGTTCGAAGCGATGGGTTGTCGCCCGTCCTGCAGGTTGTCCTTTTTCTAAAGCTATATTACTATAACATCCCATCAATAATATCGAAAAAACTTCTATCCTTAAACAATACTAACATATGTCCAACATAATCCATTCCAATCTTTAGGCTTATCCATAATACTGCAGTCCATTCTCATAACATAGTGAAAAAGATTACCAGAGGTTTAATACCATCGTTGATCCCCATATATCATAAGATATATCTTGTTGGTCACATTCCAAACATTCAAAGGCCTTAATCTTGTACTCTCTTGAATACCCATTGAACCTTATTGAAAACATGAATTCTATTAAAAGTTAACTCTTTCCACATACCAAAATCCTCAAAATTCTATATACTCAAACCATGATATCACTTAGTCCTTATATCAATCATGAGCTCATGAATACTATCAAACATTTAATTTTCTCCTTATCCCTTCATTATGCGCATATCATCTACATTCCAAAAATACTGGTACCATTCATCACATACTTTCAAAACTTAAGGAAAGACAACAATGTAACAATCCTTAGATGTCTCTTTATCCCATAGTACCATGAGATTACTTATACAACATTACACTTGATAAACATGTAATCATTCCACTACATTCTTAAACCATTGACCAAGCTTCAACAATTATTTCATCTCACATATCATTTGTAGTCTCTTCATCATCATCAACATAAATACTTCCCATACGACCATACTGATTCTCTTCATGAGACTTTCCCTTAGGGAATTGGTTTGCATAATGCCCGTACATTCCACATTTAAAACATTTAACCAGTATTGATGTTGTAGCAATACCATTATCCTCATCCCTGGTGTTAACTGAACCTTTTCCTTTGCACTTACTGGCTTTGTGTCCTTCTTTTCCACACCCAAAGCATCTTCCAGTTCCTTTGAAACATTCTCCTTGATGCCTCTTCCCACATGAATTACATAGGGGAAATTGAACTTTCTTTCCTCTATGATCATCATGAAACTCCATCTTTCTCTTATTAGCCGAGTCAGGAAACTTACCAAATTTTACTTTATTGATCATATTATGAGATTGCTGATTCGGCATAATAATTATGTTTGGACTTCCAAATCCCATTTCATTATGAAGAATATCATTCCATTGTCCATCATATCCTCCATTATCGTGAATCATCTTGTTTCCAGCCATTCTCTAAAACCCAAAAAGAATAGTGTGAGAGGCAAAAATCATGCTAGGGAAAACAACATAATAAAGGGGGAGTACCTTCAATATCTAACATCTTAGGTTTAATTCTATGATCGTTAGCGTAATTCTAGTACTATAACCTATACGTATACTTAACCTTAGGGACATCCCTAGACATACCGTAGAAATATCTCTAGGGATCTCACTAACGTTTTCGCATCCTAGTTTCCAAAGGTTGACTAAACCTTTCCTTTGATACCAACTGTAGAGACCCGAAGCTTATCGTACATGGACATTACATTACTTTTGCGGAATACCTAGTACATAACAAAAACACACACACAAGGATCCTAATAGTTTAGTGTCTTTGGAAACTCGGAACGTAATCTTCTAAACGTGGTGAAAGATCTTCAATATCTCCCATAAAGATCTTCCTTTTTATACCTAAAACCATTGTTTATATCCTGGGGAAAAGAAAACATAAAAGGGTGAGCTCAAATGCTCAGTAAGGGTAAACAAAATAAATATCAATCACATCGTATACACAAGCACATAACTTTTGGAAATCTTAACCTGCAAAAGAGATCATAATTTCATAACATGGGATAAATCATGGCAGTGAAATGTAATCACAATAATCATAACTTAAAACATTAAACCTTGTGGCATACACACATAATCATAGAGAATCATTTCTTGTTAGTCAAGACTCATTGCAAAGACTATCTTAGTGGACAAAGTCCTTTTCTGAATCGAGTAACCCTCGTTTCAGTCCTGTTTCACTGAACCGGTATAACCTACCGTTCCAGCCATGTCTATCTCATGAGATATAAAAACTTTACCCAATGCATTGGAGGGAGATATAGGTCCCACCCATCTTATAATGAATCCTTTCTTATGTGTGCCACAAAATCATAAACCATACATCATTGCATAACCCATGTAATAAAAATGGAAATCTTAAATATCATGACATCATAAAACAGTTCATATATGATAAAGGAATTCAAAAAAAATAATTCCTTCACAACATAATCAAATAAATGTAATAATAGGGATAGAAACAGAACCCTTTATTATCTTAGATGGAAAATAATTTTGATAAAACACTTGAACTTCATTCTTGAGGAAAATATCCTTTCTTCTTCAAAAACATTTTTCCTTTCTTAACATGTCATACAAATTTAAACTAAAAGAAGTTGATTAAAAATAAACTTGAAAACTTGTAAAGGAAGCTTCTTTGAAGTAATGTTTTAAAAATCCATTCATGCCGTATAAGTTAAAAAAAACATTCTTCGTACTTTTTTCGGAAAAGTCAAAAAGTACCTCGTACGGAAAAACGACAAAAGATTCCTTTCATATTCTTTACTAAAAACTCACCTAAGGGTAAAATTGGATTTAAACTATTGCCAGTGGATGGAAAAAATATTACATATTGAGGGAACATGGATGTGGATGATAAAATACACCCCAGTAAATACATACGAATAAACAATCTCGGATAAAAATGAGATTGTGATATTTTCCTTACCTTAGGTCCGACTTGCTTTGTAAGTGTCCGAAGCTCCTGTATAATGATTTAAATCATGTTATTGAATTATTCCAGAATCATATTCATTGTTATGATATCATATATGGTTCACTTATGACATTATATTACCCGTTCTTTTGTAAATTCCATGTTAAAGAAGCGTTTTGGGTAAAATCGTTTTATTTATCTTAGGTGTTTTGACTTGTTGTTCTTGACATCACTATTACTTATATCATGATTTACTTACTTCCAGAATATAAAATATGATTTATATATCATATATATTCAGTATATATATATATAATAGATAGATAAATAAAAATGAAAAACACCATTCATGGAGACGGTAGTCCGTACGTACGCATGAACGCTGTTTTACTTTCCTTATTGTCTTGAAATGGAAGTAAGTAGATGACATACATATGTATATATATACATAAATCCAGTAGCTTTATAATGTCATATATTTCATTATTATTTCTTATATATACATTATAATCATTCTTAAATGGTTAACATGGAGAATGAATCTCATCGCGTCGTGGAGACGGTATTCCGTACGTACGCACGCGCGGTGATTTGTTTTTCCGTAGGATGGATAGATGGTGAAATAGAGTTGTTTAATACTTATAATAACATATCAGTATATGAGTGATACTGATGTTATTACTTCATAATGAAACAACCTAAGAAGAAGAAGTGGAAGAAGAAATAAAGATGAAAGAATTGGTAACGGTAATTACCTCTTCTTTGAAGTGCCTCTTTGAGACCTCCTCTTAGGGCACTAAAATTGGTCTTTGAGGAAGACCAGAACCTCTAGGATGTTGCTAGGTAAGTGGAGAGTAGACATTGTCAGGGTTTGGCCGAGCTTGAGTGCTCAAATTGGTGTGAGGAGGAGGGGGAGGAGGTGTCCTTTTATAGGGGAGGAGAGGGGCACCTTAGGAATATCTCAAAATATTATTTTATATTAAAGTCAAAATCGGTTTATAATGGTTCCAAAGGGTCTTATTTCGAAGATAAAGTGGGGATGGGTCTAAATCCTATCAAACAATAGGATTAGGCAAGTTTAGGGTATTATTTTAACCTTATCAATTAGATTTGACTCTAAGTTAATTAATTTAACTTTTACCGTGTCTTTTTGTTTTCTTTCACTATATGGTTAATACACTTACTATAACATGCCAAACGAACCCCAAATTGTTTATTATTAATATATATATCCTTATCTAAGTCATTTGGCCGAACCTTAGATTTTTAGGAATAAAATAACAATTAATAATATAATATTTGATTTAAAAACTATTTTGTGTCAATTTTGACACTATTTGATATATGATTTTTGTGAAAGTCATAACAGAATTATATGTTTAAACCAAGTTTATTAAATCAACACTAATATATCATAGTAACCTAGAAAATTAGTTTAATTCATAAAAAGTCTCAAATTACATTTATTTTGGTGTTTATAACATCAATTATGTCAATATTTCATTAACAAGATAATTACTGCATCATCTTTGTGTCATAAATAAATTAACTTATTTGATGTCTAAAAATTACAAATAAAATACCATCATGTAGTAAATATTTTTAGCTTTATAATTAATATTCACAATAGAATTTATCTTATGTATAACCCCATATTAGGAATGATTTACTTATTAAACTTTGATTTTAACTATTTTAACCCTTCTTTAAATAAATTAATAATAAATGTCCTAATCTAATCCAAGTGGGCCTAAATGGTCATATTTTATTCCTAAGTTTGTTTTTGGTCGAATTACACTTATCCAATAGAATTAGGACATGTGTTAGGGTAATATTAATATCATATTTACCCTTAGTTACCCTATTTACTATTAACCGTGGTAAAAAAAGTAAAAAGTTACTATTCACCAAAAAAATTATTTTCATCTCATTGAACCACATTTTAGTCCTTGATATTAACCGTGCCTCTCGGATTTTCGAAATTCCATTCACAGAAGCGGTAAAATTAAGTTTTATGCAAAATTCAGTTTTTAACCTACCACTTAGTAGTTTCACTATTCATCAAAAATTGATATTTTTCAGAACAATGCCAAAATTTCATCCTAAGCTATATTTCATATTCCGAATTCAAAAATGAAGTCCATTTTGAGAGTTAAAATTTCTAAAATTTAAAAAGTGGTTATTACTATTCATAACGGCTATTTTTAATAATATTTTAATAGCATATCATTGTTTCGTGAAACTCAGGATTACGTACCACACACGCTATCGAGGAAGGTTGCGATTGCGTGTAATGCAAGTCAAGTCAAGGATGCGTGTTGTGCAAGCTACTTTTGGTGTAGCGTATAACACAAGACATTAGTAAAATAAAAATGAATATTTTTCATAAAATCTCGGGCTGTTACAATATCTGATGAATCAGATGGTACCTTAGATCATCACAAATTTATGGCTTTATGATTGCTGGATTTTCCAAAGCCATGTTCTCTACCACTCTCCATCAGAACATGATGGTTAGATTTCTCTTCCATATCCATATTTTCACCTATGTGGAAACCCAGTGATTAGTTTTTTTGGGTAACCGGTATGTTTCATAATTTTGTTTTTAAAGATTGGTTTTGGTATTCCTTTTTACGATGTGGGTTTCTATTAAAGAAACTTTTGAATAGTAAACCATTTATAACCCTGACGAATTTTGAGGGCGAAATTCATTTTAAGGGGGGTAGAATGTAACACCCCGAGATTTTATGAAAAATATTTTTTTTTTAATTTCATTAATGTATTGTGTTGTACGCTACACCAAAAGGAGCTTGCTCAACACGCATCCTTGACTTGCCTTGCATTACACGCAATCGCGACATTCCTCGATAGCGTGTGTAGTACGCAATACCGAGTTTCACTAAAAAACGATATGCTATTAAAATATTATTAAAACTAGCCGTTATGAATAGTAATAACCACTTTTTAAAATTTTAGAAATTTTATCTCTCAAAATGGACTTCATTTTTGGATTCGGAGTATCGAATT
Organism: Viscum album; assembly: GCA_963277665.1. Classification (NCBI taxonomy): domain Eukaryota; kingdom Viridiplantae; phylum Streptophyta; class Magnoliopsida; order Santalales; family Viscaceae; genus Viscum; species Viscum album. Next base: position 876,798,415 of record OY728129.1, on the reverse strand, counting down.
TTGCCTATGGTGAAATTTTGGTACTTTTCGGATAACTTTCATATTTTGATGAATAGTGAAAATTACTAAATTTTAATTAAAAACAACTTTTTTAATCAAAATAATTAATAGTGATAAATTATTAATTTGAGTGGTTTTAAATTATATTTAGAATATATTTTTACAATTTAATACAATGTTGGTCATTGGGTGTAATTTCACATTTAAACCAGTTATAAACAAGTGTCAATCTTTTGATAGTTATTATCTCTTAAAAACACCCCATTTGTTTTGACGATGGGAATTAATTTTTAAATTAGTCAATGTGACTGATATGTTTTGAATTTGGTAAAATAGACCTCATTTTGAGTTCATAATATCAAATATATCTTAGGCTTAATTTTTTGTATTTTTTTGGAAACTTTCATTTTTTTGATGAATAGTGAAACCACTAAGTGGTAGTAAAAAAAATGAATTTTTCATAAAACTTAATTTTACCGCTTCTGTGAGTGGAATTTAAAAAATCCTAGAGATAAAGTTGATGTCAGTAAGTAAAATGTGGTTCAATGAGATGAAAATAATTTTTGTTGAATAGTAACTTTTTACTTTTTTTTACCACGGTTAAAAGTAAATAGGGTAATTAAGGGTAAAAATGATATTATTATTACCCTAACACATGTCATAATTCTATTGGATAAGTGTAATTAGTCCAAAAACAACCTTAGGAATAAAATATGACAATTTAGGACCACTTGGATTAGATTAGGACATTTATTATTATTTAATTCAAAGAAGAGTTAAAAGAGTTAAAATCAAAGTTTGTTTACTGAAACATTTTTAATATAGGGTTCTACATAAGATAAATTCGATTTTAAATATTAATTAGAAAAATAATAAGATTTCTACATAATGATATTTTATTTATAATTTTTAGACATTAAATAAATTAATTTATTTATGACACAATGATGATGCAGTAATTACCATAATAGTTAAAAATTATAATAATTGATATTATAAATATCCAAATAAATATAATTTGAGACTTTTCATGAATTACACTAATTTTCTAGGTTAATATGACATGTTAGTATTGATTTAATTAACTTTCTTTTGAACTAATTATTCTGTTATGATTTTCAAAAAAATCAATTACTAAATAGTGTCAAAATTGACATAAAATAGTTTTTAAAACAAATATTATATTATTAATTGTTATTTTATTCCTAAAAATCAAAGGTTCTGCCAAATGACTTAGATAAGGTTATATATATTAATAATAAACAACTTTGGGTTCGTTTGGCTTGTTATAGTAAGTTTATTAACCTTATAGTGTAAGAACACAAGAAGACACGGTAAAAGTAAAATTATTTTACTTAATGTTAAATCTAAATTATAAGTTTAAAATAGGAACCTAAACTTGTATAAATTCTATTGGATGAGATTATTTCGATCCATCCCCACCTTAGCTTCGAAATAAATCAATTTGGATCTATTTAAAACCGAATATGACTTTATAATAATATAATATTTTTAGTTTTCCAAAGGAGCCCCTCTCCTCCCTTATAAAAGGGAACCTCCTCCCTCTCTTCCTCACACAAAATTGAGCCTTCAATCTCGGCCAAACCCAAAAAAATTCTCTTCTCCACTTCCCTAGAAACATCCTAGAGGTTCTGGTCTTCCTCAAAGACCAATTTTAGTGCCCTAAAAGGAGATCTGAAAGAGGCGCTTCAAAGAAGAGGTAATGTCCGTTACCAATTCTTTCAACTTTATTTCTTCTTCCACTTCTTCTTCGTAGGTTGTTTAATTATGAAGTAATAAAATAAGTATAACTAATATACTTATATGTTATTATAAGTATGAAACAACCCTATTTCACCATCTATCCATCCTATGGAAAATGAAATCACCGAGCGTGCGTACGTACGAAATACCGTCTCCACGCCGTGGTGAAATCTATTTTCCACCACCACCTTACTTGGATGGGTATAATGGTGTAAATAATAACTATATATGATTATTTTAAAGTTATATTGATTCTGAAATAGTATACATACACTCCAATACAGTCCCACGATCATGAGAACGATATCATCGCTCGTGCGTACGTACGGACTACCGTCTCCACGACACGATGAGATTCATTATCCACTTTAACCATTCATGAATGATTATAAATTACATATAATAAGTAATAATGAAATATATGACATAATAATGATACTGGATTTATGTGTATATATATGTATATCATCTACTTAATCCATTTAACTCAATAAGGAAATGAAAACAGTGTTCATGCGTACGTACGACCTACCGTCTCCATGAACAGTGTATTTCTTTCCATTTACTGATTTATTATATATATGTATATTCTGAATATATATTATATATAAATCATTTTTTATATTCTGTAATTAAGTAATCATGATCTAAGTAATCATATGAATAATTAAAAGTCAAAACACGGATGACAAATGAAGCAATTTTACCCAAAACGCTCTTTAACATGGAATTTACAAAAGAACGGGTAATATAAAGTCATAAGTGAACCATATATGATATCATAACAATGAGTATGATTCTGGAATAAGTCAATGACATTATTTAAACCATTATACAGGAGGTTCAGACACTTACGAAGCAAATCAGACCTAAGGTAAGGGAAATATCACAATCTCATTTTTATCCGAGATTGTTTATACTTTAGTATTTACTGGGGTGTATTTTATCATCCACATCCATGTTTCGTCAATATGTAATATTATTTACATCCACCTACAATTTTTTAAATCCAATTTTACCCTTCGGTGAGTTTTTAGTAAAGGATATGAAAGAAATCTTTTGTCGTTTTTTCGTACGAGGTACTTTTTGAGTTTTCCGAAAAAAGTACGAAAAATGTTTTTTTTAACTTATACGGCATGAATGGATTTTTAAAACATTATTTCCAAGAATCTTCCTTTAAAAATTTTCAAGTTTATTTTTAATCAACTTCTTTTAGTTTAGAATTGTACGACATGTTAAGAAAGGAAAAGTGTTTTTGAAGCAGAAATGATATTTTCCTCAAGAATGGAGTTCAAGTGTTTTATCAAAATTATTTTCCATCTAAGATAATAAAGGGTTATGTTTATATCCCTATTATTAAATTGATTTGATTATGTTTTGATGGAATTATATTTAAGAATTCTTTTATCTTATATGAATTGTTTTATGATGTCACGATGTTTAAGATTCCCATTTTGATTACATGGGTTATGCTATGATGTATGGTTTATGATTTGGGGCACACATAAGAATGGTATCATTAAGAGATGGGTGAGACCTATATATCCTTCCAATTCATTGGGTAAAGATTTTATATCTCCTGAGATAGACAAGGCTGGAACGGTGGGTTAAACCGGTTCAGTGAAACAGGATTGAAACGAGGGTGACTCGGTTCAGAAATGGACTTTGTCCACTAAGATAGTCTTGGCAATGAGTCTTGACTAATAAGAAATGATTCTCTATGATTATGTGTGTATGACACAAAGTTTCATGTTTTATGTTTTGATTATTGGTATTACATTTCACTACTATGATTTATCCCATTTTATGATATTATGATCTCTTTTGCAGGTTAAGATTTCCAAAATGATATGTTCTTATGAATATGATGTGATTGATTTTTCTTTTGTTTACCTTTACTGAGAATTTGAGCTCACCCTTTTATGTTTTCTTTTCCCCAGGATATAAAGAAAGGTTTTAGGTATGAAAAAAGGGGAATATCTTTATGGGAGATGTTGAAGATCTTTCACCATGATTAGAAGATTACGTTCTGAGTTTCCAAAGACACTAAACTATTACGGTCCTTGTGTGTGTGTTTTTGTTATGTAATAAGTATTTCGAAAAAGTAATGTAATGTCCTTGTACGTCAAGCTTCGGGTCTCTACAGTTATCCATGTATGAATTTGTGTTAATGGGTTTATTTTTAGATGTTCTTTCCCATATTATATAAATTATCATGGGCTAAGTGTATAGATAACCAATACTTACCTAATATGAAATAAATTTTGACTAAATGGAGGATAATAATATTTTATAGGAAGAAAAAACATTTTAAAATAAATAAATAGATGATAAATAATTTGTATAAAGTGTTTTTAAATCTATAATTTTGTGTTAATAAATAAACATCTAGTCAACGATGTGATGATTTTATTTTTTTAGATTATATTCAAAATATAGAGTATTTTGAACATAATATGACTAAAACACTCATATTTCCTGAGATGGTAATATTTACTACTCAATAAAAATTAATTTTGAATCCCACTTCTTTCATTATGGTTTCATAATAATTATCTTTTATTGAATTTTATAGTTTCTATCATCCTTATTAATCCTTGGATTATGGAATTGACATAGATGAGGACTAAGTTACCCACATTTGGGTCATTGAACCATTTTTGTACCTCGAGGAAAAATCATTTTAATTTCAATTTTATCATTGATATCTTCAAATTTCCTTATAAATTTGTTACTCTATAACCTCCATTTACACACATTGGTCTTTTACTTATTCTATGGAGACATTTTCCATGATTCTTATTCTCATATTTTTTATTCTTATGAATTGAAAATTATTATCATTGTCATTATTGTTACCTTTAATTATATGAATCTCTGTTATTATCCTATTTGGAGTTGTTGGATGATCAAAAAGGTTCAAAATTTTAATCACAACACATGATAACTATATATGCATTATCATAAAATCTATCACCATGGATCTTATCCCATTTCGTTTCTCTTTATGATAAATATTAATGTACTCATTGAATCCATTTTTAACATGATTATTCATAGATACATAAAATATTAAAACCAAATGAGTTAATATTAGTGTTAAACAATGAACATCAATATATAATAATAAAAAATTCAATCTAATTGGTTCACACAATCCAATATCATCATTTTAGATTTAATTTATTTCATTTCAAGATACATAAATCATAGTTCATCCTGTATTTCTTGAGTTATGATTTTTAATATACTAATTGAAAAAATAGTCCTAGATTATAATAGAAATTATTACAATAATCTAAACAAAAATTTCATTAAAATATATTTCCCTAAAATTAAAATTAACAATTAAGAATTAAATAACTTATAAATTGATATATACCCAAATTTAAAAACTACTATGTTTTAATATATTTTATTAATAGTAATTATAATATTTTTATCTATAAAATAAATATATTAAAATATCTCAAAATTATTTGTAATAAACATGTGAATTTCCAAATAATATCCCTTAGGAGTCTCTATCATGGTGGGTATTCTAGGCCTGACTAATAGTGTACCGAGGGATGATCATATTGATAATCAACCAGTCATTTTCAAGGGGATTATTACAAGGTGAATCTTTCCAAAATCCAAATATACTAGACAATTTCTAGGTAGGGATGAAATTTTTAGGAGACCAGATTCCCGATTAATTTAAAAATATTAGGATGTATTAATCTACTAAGAATCGTTAGTAGAAATTGTTTTGTTTAGTATTTATATTCCAAAAAATATTAGATATTCAATTTTTTATCAATGAACATATGTTTTTTATCTATCAAATAAAGTTATAATCAAACATTAAAATAAACACACATGATGGTAATTACCACATCCTGACTATCCTCATCTAAATACATCCTAAACACTAATATAAACTAAAACATGCTCTGAAACGAGCTATGAATTCACATACCCAGCTATACCACAAAAACATTACATTAGGAAAATATTTCCTTATATAAATTGATGAAAACTTTTATGAATAGATCTTATTAAATTTAAGAAAACTCAGAATACAATAAATCCCATGAAATTATCATTTTATGAACATTTTCACTGCTAAATAAGAAACTAATTAACGTATAATAATTCCTGATTATCTTCTCTGAATTTTCAAAAAATATTATTCTCCTATATATTTTATTTTTAAATAATATATCCATAACTTGGTGAATGAAAATATATGAAAAATGAACTAACAATATTTTAAAAGGAAATTTAATATACAAATCTATCATAGATAAAAAAGTGAGGAATAATATTATAGGAAATAAATGATAATCAAATAATTATGTATACCAGATCATATGATAATGAAAACAACACATAGATAAAAACAAAACTAAATGAATGAAAATTTTAAATGAATTCATGGTGATGGAATCCATTATGTGGGACTTGTCAGGGTATCTTACAAATACATTACAGATCATGAATTAATTTTCAAGTACATTTTGCTGTTATCATGAATATAATAAATAAATTTATATAAATTATAAGTATTACACATAACACATAGGATGATTTTTCTCATGAGACCTACCAAAGAATCAATGTAAAATTGTATTCCCCACAGTCACTAATTATGTAAATATAATTAATTATAGTAAGCATTGAATAAACTATACAACATTTAACCAACAACCATTATAAATTTAAACATCAATTTTATTTTCATTATAAGTATATTGAATGTTAATATTTCACCAACCAAAAAACTTCAGAGATTTATGTGTTAGAATACCTCAAATTAAAAGTGTATAACACATGATTATGTCAAGATTTTACTCATCCAATCGATGTATGGAATCTCTATGGGAATCCTTCAATTAGTGAAATGGAAAATAGAGTATTCCACAAGAAAATGTATTTAAAAAATGGTGATTCCTAATCATAGTGGATGTTTAGGAATGTAAAAGGTAGTGATTGAGAAAATTTTTTATTTAAAATATCATTTCATCATGCTTTCATGGGAAAAAATATCATGGAATATATGAATAATTTACACTATTATGAAGATTATATATCTATAGATGTTGACATATACAAAAATTGTATTTTAGAGGATTATAAAAATAACATTTTTATAATGGAATACCATTGAACTTTTAAAAAAATTTAATTAAAATTAATATATATTTTATAAATCATGAATTATAATAATTTTTCAAAAACATTAATATTTAGATTGTAAATTTTGTAAAGAATGTAAAAATGATTGAAAGATGGGTTTACTTCAGAAATATTAAAAATATAATTTTTTCATACATTGATAAAAAACCCAGATATAAGACATTTAAAAATTCTATAATTTTAATTAAATTAAATCTATTAGAATATGAAATTAATAAAATTTTTAATCATCTATATGAAATTTTTTAATAGAATGTAATGAATATGGTTAGGGAAAAGGGATGGCCTTTACTGAAAAAATAGACATTTAAATATAAAAAACAAGATATAGTTCTAATATGATTTGAGTAGTGGGTAAATGGTATTTTGAGGGGAATATAATAACCTCAATAATAAAAGATGAAAATTATTATAGATTTTTTTAAAATCAAACAACATCACCACATGTATTATCTTACAAATAATTCAAATTTGAATATATGCATTGGAATAAAATCCTTCCATAATTTATAAAATTTTAATATCATCCCCTTTGAAGAGATATATTTAAATTAAGAATATATGATATTGAATAAATTATATATTAAGTTATAGAATTATCAAATGGGTATTTTACAGAGCATATAGAAAACAAGGTGTGAAATATAAAACATTTCTCATGGATTTTAGAATAAGACACAAACACAATTACAATCTTGGAATACATTGAATCAAAATCCCATTAATTATTTAAAATAATATGAAACTTCAAAGAAAAAATATTATAAGGATTTTGTAAAATAGGTGAAATAGAATGTAATCACACTAGTTCAAATATATAATTATATAGACTAAGAAATATGTTTTAGGAAATAAAATTTCATAGAAAGAACCGATTACCTTAATTCGCAATATCATCTAATAATATTATTTATCTTTTTAAAAAGTAAAAATTATCATAATATCCTATTTCATAACATCATTCATATATATGAAATTCTATAAAGTTTAATTACAACTTCTCCCAATATGTATAATAATTAGTTTTTATCTATTTTCAATATTGGGGTTCTGCAATCCAGATTCTTTTAAACTAGATTCACAACAAAAGAGCTGTTATTTATTACTCAACAAATCTTTATCATTAATATATTTGAAAATGTTCATTAATATATGATTTATAATGATTTATAATTTTATATTTCAATTCTATGGTAATATGGTTGTGACCATTAAATATGAAATCGATTATGACCATGTTTCAGTGATTTTTATTGAGTGACTGTTTCTTTCATAATTACTGATTATTATATTAATGTACATTTTCAAAAGGGAAAAAAATGTAATTATTTATATCATTTATTATAATAATTATTTACTCATAATAATCCATGATATTATTTTATATAATTTCTCATGTTGGTAGTTAGACAGACCCAAACCTGAATCTATTGTAATTTATCTATGAGTATGGTCATGAAAGTGGTTTGTTTTGTTATAATATAAATTTTATACAAGAATAATGGTATTTATATGAAATTGTGATTATATTTTCCCATTTTAATATATTTTAATAAAATGAAAATAATGTAGATGAAAAATGATACATGTTACATTGTGAAGGTGGTAGTCCACACAAACGCTTGAAGGCCATTTCTATATACATAATTAAAAATGGTAATTGGGGGAAATATTTATTATGAAAAAATTAAAATATTCAGAAATATATAAATACTTAATTTATAATAAAATATTAGCAAAATATATTTTAAATTATATGATAGTGAAGAAAATATATTAGGAAATTGTTAGAAATTGCTTTGAGATCTTTGAGATTTCCCTTAGTGGAATACATGGAATGGGAGGCCATAGTATTAAATCATATGTACCCAAGCATGAGAAAGTTAAATAGGATTATAAGAAATTGAAATTTATATGAATTTAGAGAGTAATAAAAATTTTATACTTTTCATAAATGGTCTGTGAGAGGCCAATTTTATATTTAGCAAGAATGATATATTTAGTAAATAGTACAAGTGAATATAATAAGGGGACATGATTTACATGTCACAATGATTCCCAAATAGTTTATAATATATTTATAATATGGGTGGGTCTATCCACACCACATCCACCCAAATAGAATAAAATTTTAACATGCTAGTCCATATTTCACTTTGGTTAACTATCTTCCATTTTGGATTTTATTGAGGTAAATAGTTTTTAAAGAAGTAATAGAATTATTATGCACAAATTTTTTTTCATAATTAAATATCATGGAAATTATAAAATACCATTTATTTTATATAATTTATAAAAGAGATAAATATAATTTTAAAATTTATATATATATAATGTATTTAAAATGGTTTTTGAAAATATAGGAATATGTTCTAAAATATCATACAGATGTTTTCAAACTAAATTAAATATTTATAATTTTGAAATATATCTTATAAAATACATATATTGTATAAAATATTATTTTATAGATTTCATAATCATACTTATATATTCAAAATGTTATAATATTCAATGTATCAGTTAAAACCGTATTTTCATTATTCCATTAAAATTTAATCTCATAGAAAAATCACAAAATAAATTCATATGATTATATTTTTATTGTAATTTAATAACTTAGGTATTTCTTCCCATATTAATCTTTTAAATTTTTAAAATTTATTATTCAAATAATAGTATATTGAAAATGTTTTTATAAAGAAAAACTTTTATCAGTAATAGTTGTTCTAATTTTTTATTTTCATAAATCAATAATAAAACTATTATCAATCAATCAATGTTATATTTTAAAAATAATCTCTTAACAATAACATTTATAGATTTTGTGTATGTAACAATAAAGGAATACTGCTAGGATCAAATTGAACTATGTAAATATATATAAAATGAATGAAATATTTATATATTTATATATTCCACAATTCTGTTATTCATATTCATAATCACTGATTCGATGGTTATGAATTAGTGGTCATATTTATGTCTCTATAATATATATATTTGTTTATTTTTAATTTAGATTTTCATATTGAACAATATTTTAAGATAAGATTTATTTAGGGAAAATACATTTTGATAGTAATGTCATTAAACATATTCTTTATTTTTCATATATAGTCACAAAAAATCCTTTAATCCCTATTTTATTATTATTATAGTAGCTTCTATATCATATTTAACATGAATAAGATAAACAAATAAATTATCATTATAAATATATTTATCCTTAGAGGAAAAAATATTTACAAAATTGGAGCTTCACTATAAATAAATGAGTACATGAGATACAACCAACACATGAAAACAATGAAAGTGTATATCTATATCTAGAAAAAGAAGAAGTACTCTAATAAGTGAGGATGCCCCATCATCATCTCACATTCCCATCACATAAAATCATATTAATATGACCTTTAAATAGTATAGTTAATATAAGGGGAACTGTATTCGTCTCCAACTTGTGTCTAGAGGTGAGGACCAATTATATTGAAATTATTTATTATGAAGAAAATAAATATATAAAATAAAATAATTGTAGTATGATATATATAATGTTCCTCTTAAAACCTCAAGATTATCTATTGTCAGATTTTACAACACTTACAATTGACCATGACCAGCTCCTCTACCTCATTGGACAAGCTTATGACTACCTCTAAAACATTCCATCGCCTTATGTTCCTAAGGAATATAGAAATTATGATGTTATCCTATTATATATATATATATATCCTTGGTGAAAAAATAGTCTGTTTCCACTTCTTTTGATATTCCCTCTTCTAAACATCGATACATGATGGGATGAGAGCTAAAAATATTAACCATAATAGACACCAATTTTTTTTTTCTCAAAAGATCTTTTCATGAACATGAAGAAAAAAATAATTTTGAAAAGGCACAGGGCTCTGAGTTGATTCAATAGAACTAATATCTCTATAAATACCTGAGGGAGTATTTTAGTGCCAATTAATTTCAAGTTAGAACATCATCTTTCTCAATATCCTATATCCTCCATATGATGCTATACTACTTTAGAATATTTGGTGACATACCTCCCTTAGTGATCCTAAAATTTCTTGAAACCTCATAATTTTCTATTTCCTGTTTAAAATATCTAAATATTTCAGAAATATGAATAGGGTAACTATATAACAGATATTTCAATGAATCAATTCAAAAAAACTAATGCTCTTGTCTCCTCATCTGGAAAAAGTGTGATCCAATTCAATAAATATCCTTTAATATGATCATGTGGTCATTCCAAGATAATCTCCCCTTTTTTTATAGAGAAACTTCATTGTCTTCACTTCATTTCTCACCATTTAATGGAACACTATGAAAAAATTCCTCTAAAATACATGAAGGAAAACATTATATCCACGAGATATTCATGGAATAAGATTTAAAATTAGAATACAAACCCTCTCATTAGAATAAGATCTAATGATTCACTATAATTTGAATATTAATGGATCAAACTAAAAGTTATCTAAATCTACATTAAGAATTGATATACTAAAAATTGGATATAATCCCCTCATACACATCCAAATAATTTTCTATTACTCAAAAAATACATTTATCCAATGTGATCTCCCATATAGTGGATCAGTCATTCTATGATCAACTAGATTTTCATGTGGGACCCCATTATATTGAATGATAGTTGTAAATTTATCTGTATAATTATCCATAACAAAGAGAAGATTCTCATAATCCTGGCTACACAGAATTCATTAACTATTATTTTATAAGATACAATTTATCTTCCCTAACAATCACCCAATTTTAGACACAAGTAAAACAAACCATGATACATGTACATCTCATTATCATCTAACCTATAATCACCATAACCTATAATATGGTGTTAAGTAGTAATAATATTATTGCATTAGATCATAGTGTTCCCTTATCATTATTACCCTTATCGGTATCATTTCCTACATCACATGCCAAATTTAGGTAATATTGGTTCCCTAAAAATATTCTGAAATCCATAATAGTACATAACTAAAGTTTATATTATAACTATGATCAATAACTTTTATAACACTATTTTATTACCTTTACCCACTAGTAACCCCTCCTAGGTCCACAATAAGGATTCCCAGACCTATAATCCAAGATATTCTTCAAAAACACATTCATTAGACACTAGATTTTATGCAATGTGGGGAAAACTTCAATCCATTTTACATCATTTACATATGATAAAAATTATATCTCATAATTAATAATTCAATCTTAAGAACATAATGTTTAGTGTTCATGAGGATATACTAGAAAAGATACTGATTTTACAAGGGTTGTGATCATTTCTGCATAATCAAATATCACTAGAACCCTTTCTTGACTTATTATACATTATAATCATATTCATGACATGGGGCATGAAAAATAACAATAATGGGGTTATAAAAATTACTCATTAAGGGAATACATCAACAACATTTCCTCAAGAGTTAGATCATAGTTATTTGAGAAATATTAGAGAAGTATCTTATTAAAAAAACAATAAATAATAATAGGTTTCCATAAGATATAACAAAATTAATAGTATACTCAAATGATCAAACATAGAGAATATCATAGGTTTATAAAACTATTAGTTTGTAAATTTGGTCCATGTTAGTATAAAATTTTCATATAATATAGATATGTTGAATAAATATAATTATAATAAATATTAAGATGGTGGTGCATGAATTGCTACATGATTCTCATACAATAGTTCTCTTCTACTAATAACCCATGTACCATGGTTGACTCGGGTTTCTGCTTTTTAACCTCAATGGTTCATGTAATGACCTGGAAATTTCAAGGAAATTTTTTTCTTAATTTTCTTTGGAATTTTACAAGAATGCACTTTCTGACGGCACCTGATTCCGAGGCCCGGTGTGCCCAGAATCAATTTCCAAAGTTTAGCTCAGGTACGTTCAGTGAACGAACGAGCGAGTTTTTCTAACTTTTGAACTGGTGCTCGAAATCGAATTCCGAGAGCACCGATGGATTCGAAGCGCCGGTAATTGCTTAAGAAGATCTTTTTCAGAGTTGCATTTTAATGAGAGGAGTTTTTAAAAATTTGTGGAAGATAAAATAAAAATTGAGTTACAATTTTTATTTCTTTAAAGTAGTTATATACTTTGAGTGGAAGTTAGGGAACTTCCCATGAGAGGTTAAGAGGGTGGTGGGGCCCACACGAGACCCTAACCCCCCTTGATCTTCCCATAACCCCCTTGACCTCCCATAACTCACCTCCCACTTTAATATTGTAACTCCAATTTAACTTAAGTGACTCCTCTCCTCCTCACCTCCCACTTTAATTCATGCCACCTAAAAATTAATTAATTTGACAACTCAAGATCGATTAATTAAGTGTGTTGGTTTTGAATTTTTTAATTTTGAATTCATGGCATGGGTAAATAAAATAAGGTAGAGCCTTATTTTATTTTGGTTAGAAATGTTGTGTTAAGAGAAAGGGAAGAGAGCATTTGAGTTTTGAAGAACTTCCTCCTCTGAAGAAGAACACTTCATCTCCTTTGTTGAAGAACGTGAAGAACACCGAAGCTTCGATGAAGAAAGTCGTCTCATATTTCACCTTCTCTCCACGTCGAAGGAAGCGAGACGCCGCATTCTTCATCGGACGATCACCGACGACGTGCATTCTCCTCTTCTTTCTCCGCGTCAAGGGAGGAGACACTACCGCGGGGAACGTCACCATTGACGACGACTCACCCTCCGACGTCAACGGAATCAACACCAATCATCCGTGATGTCCGATCACCGTGACGCTTGCCTCTTCCGCGGCTCGATGACATGTGACGTCTTTGCAAGGTAGGGGTTTGGTTTTCATGTTGTGAATAATTTTAGACGTTCTTTGATATCAACAACCAACTGTTACCAAAATAATGGAGGAGGTCAGACCGCACAAACACTACCGAACCTCCTCCCCTTTTATTTTGTTGGTTATCTACATCGCTTGAAATGGAAGCGACGCAGTGCCGTCGCACCGTGCAGGAATTTGGAGAATCACGAAGAAGAAGCGGAGCGCCTTCGCGCCGCGCCATTGAGGTCGAACGAATCCGCGGTCGATGTCGGGCCGCGGTGAAGGGGAGCAGCGCCGTCACGCCGCGTCGTAAAACCATGAAGACGGTGCGTTTTGAACGTTGAGTGCGGATCGACGGGCGACGACGAATCGGGCTGAAATGGAGTTTGAATTCCTTCGCAGTAAAGATCGGGTCCCGGGAGGACTGTTGGCGAAGGTGACAGGAGAAACGGACCACTAGAGCGCATCCGGGGGTCCGCAAGAGGCGGCGGCGGTGGGACGTGAACCGGAACTACCGGGCCATTCTGGGTTTGAGGCGGCGCGGCTTTAACCCGCGCCAGGTTAACAACTGGGGGGGGGGGGGTTTGTAACCCCCCGCACCCATCGCGCCGTGACAGCGCGAGGCCAGCCGGCTGCCCAGGGTGGGCCGCGTAGCCGAGCCGGGTCGTGCCCAGCTCGGCCAGACCCGGACCCGGTTCGGGTCGACCCGGTTCGGCCGACCTATGGGGGGTTGGGCCAGGCCGGGCCGGGCCTAGACCCCCGTTTTCGGACCTCTTCGGTCTTTCACCCATAACATAGGCTACGGACCTCCGATCGATGCACCGTCAGTTGCGATGCGATCCTTGGATCGAGACGGTCGTTTCGGTATATTACACTCAAGGTTTCGGAGAACTTTGGCTTCGGCTGGGTTGGTACGTACACGAAACCAACCGGGCCCTCGGAGCGGAAACACTTATATCTTGAGCTCTGGACGTTCGATTGACGTGCCATCGACTTTGTTGGATTCCTCTTGAGGAGACGGAACTTTTGGAATACTTCGCCCGAGGTATGGACGCAGTTGGAGTATGGCCGGGTTGGATTGTACCCAAAATTCAACCAGGCCCCTGGAACGGAAAAGCTGATATCTTTCAGACCGGACGTCCGTTTGACGAATCGTCAGCGGCGTTGGTGATCACATTGAGAAACGGTCCCTATGGGTATACCCTATGAGAGTTCGGGGTACAGTTGAGATATGGCCGGGTTGGTTCGCACACGAAACCAACTGGGCACCTGGGATGAAAAGGCTAATAACTCACAGACCGGGCATCCGATTGACGCACCGTCTGTTGCGTTGAGACCCCTATGACAAGGCGGTCCTTTGAGATACTTCTTAGTGGGACTTGTGATACTTGGGGTATCGACCTATAGCTCATGGAGCGGACCCTCCCAGTGACGAGTATACAGAGTATGAAGACCGTGTAGCTGGCTGTGACCGATGATTGCTTGTCCGATTCGATTCGGAGTGACTAGAATAGCCCAGTGGGGAACACTAATTTGTGAGGTGGTAGACCTATGGCGGAGGATCAATACTGTGTGAGGTGGAAGACCCGCGGTACTCGACAGGAGGTGTACCTCTGTAGGCTATGAGGGGGAGCACTACTGTGTGAGGTGGCAGACCCATGGAGGAGGAGCACTACTGTGTGAGGTGGCAGACCCGCGGTACTCGACAGGAGGAGTACCTCAGTAGTCTTAGGTTAGTGAGCAGTACCTCAGAGTCGTGACAGAACCACTGTACACTCCAGAGACGAGGCTCTTCAGCAGTTACGATTTCGATAATGAAAATCCTGGTTTGAGCTGAATCTTTGACCTTTGTGTTTACCTCATGATTGAGAAGGGTCTCTTGATAACTTAGGTATATGTATGGGAATATACCTAGGTATTGGTTATCCGATGATTTCATAATCTTGTGTTTCCTCATGATTGAGATGGGTTACTTGATAACTTAGGTATATGTATGGGCATATACCTAAGTAGAGGTTATCTATTGAGACCTTCTTTTTAGTTATCCTTGTTGGTTTTAGTGGGACCTTGAGGGTCTCGAGGTCCCTACTGAGTATCGTTATACTCACCCCTGCACGGGCTATGACCGTACCTCGTTGTGTTGGTTGCAGATGACAGGCAGTGCTGATGGAGGCCGAGTGTTCGAGGACTGGACGGTACCCGGAGGTGGACCACCCGACAAGTCAGTATCCGGAGGTGGACTTCACGGCGAGACGACACTCAGAGGGGGTTGATGAGCAAGAGCATTGAGGAGATGCGCTATCTATACCTACCCTTCAGGTAGGATCCTAGGAGGACGTCCCAGGAGCCGCTTCCGTTCTTCTAGCTGTTGTACTTTTGTTCAGTTGTAGTTGTACTTTCAGTTGGGTTTGTATTCTGGCCCATTTATTTTTCATCACTTCTCTTTGTACTTAGTGTTTTACTTCTTCTTGTAGTTTTTGGTGTTTTGTTAACTCTTATAAAGGAAATTCCTTCCAAGTTATTGGGATTTACGCCTTTGGTGCTAGTCGCCAGCCCCTAGCCTATGGAAGGCGGGCTTGGGGTAGTCACGGCACGGGCCCTGAGGACGGGTCGTGACAGTTCAGGCTAAAAACAACTCAGGGGAATCTAATACTTCCCATGTACCATATTAGGCTTCAGATACTAAACCATTCCCTTTTGGACATGGGATAACAACTCATTTATCAAATTGAGATGGGGGTTCTACCTATGTACCCCCATTAGATTATTATAATACCCATGTACACATTTTGGATTGGGATAATATCCCATATATCAACTTGGGGTTGGGATACTAGAAATGTACCCTATTAGGATTGAGAGAATTACCATTATTTGTTTTTAGGCCTTGGTAACTACACTTGCAACCTCTTAGGCATGGTACACCATCTCTGTACCCTCTTTGGAATCATATAACAACCAGTGAACCATCATAGACCTGGGATACTCCTATATACCCTTGTGGGGCACAACTACTGCCTATGTACCCTTAGGGGATTTCCCTAACAACCCATGCATCTTCATGTATTTTGGAAACTATCATAGAAAAATACTATGATTTGGATAATGACATATGCATGATATTGGGTTTGATCTAAAGGATACATCGAGGGATATGATCGACACTTAAAAGGGGGTGGATGGTTAATTAGTTAGGTCCTTTTGAAATCCATATTTTATCCCATTTTCTAATATTCATTCATGGTTTAATGTGACATGATTCCATAGTTCTGTCTCTATATTCTCAATTTACTTCTTTCATGTAGATGAAATGAAAAACCACACATGAGGGGAATGATTATTTATAATGTATAAATACTTTTATGATAAGGTTAACCATGGGTTTCTTATGAAATAACTTGTGGTCACACAACCCACTATTAAAACCCAATAAGAATTATACCATTGACTCCCTATATTGTGATGTATGAATCCTACACACTTATTTTTTGATAGACATTTTTTGATTCAAAATATATCTATTTTATGTGTTTTCATGATTCAAAAAATAACTATTTTTATTATGAAGAACTATATTAACTCTTTCATATTCTATACTTTTATAATATTTGAGTTATTGTTTTTAATAAAATATATTTACAGAAATATAAATTAATATTTTTTTTTGGATTTTAGCTGTTTGATTTATCTTATGACGAGTAATTGTATTAATTGTAACGTGATAATATTACATAATAAAATAGTTACTTCATCAAATATTTTAGTCTATAGAAATGTATTTAGACTTATGGGTAATTACTGTTATCTTCTATTTGATGATATCATAAAATTTTAGTTATAAGAATGTTTTGATACTTTTTTATCTTATGAAATAAAATTCGTAAAATGATTATATTAAGATAATAAATGGTATTTGTAGAAATCAATTAACTTATACTGAAAAAGAACTATAATATAAATAGTAATTATCATATGATCATCAAATGAGTACTGTCATAATGAATTTATATTACACAGATAAGGAAATCATATTATCTTATGCATAGAAAGATATGAAGTATTTTATCATACATAGATAATCCTAAATTAATCTTAAAATAATACTGATATCAGATGATTATATTATGAAGTATAAACTATTATGATGACCATAATGATTACATTTAAAATGTCATAATAATCAATTCATATTTAATTTCATGCTTTTAATCATATCAGAAAATGATATGTCTAAAAAATACATATATAATTGGAAAATGATTAATTTTTTCTAATAATAAACAAAAACATAAATGAATAACTCTTACATTATCACAGTAACATACTATTCTATATTTGGAAAATAATAACATGTGGCATTAAAAAACTAACATATCAAATTTTCAAAGGATTATTTCTTTCACTTTTGTGATTATCTGGAATAAAGTTTTTCAATGATAAGAGGTGATAGAAATAGGAAATTTAGTTATAGAATGAAAAATGAGGGGATATCTATTCATATATGAACACTCGAATTATGGAAAATAACAAATGCATGTGTATAGGATAAATTACATAAAATTATTTATTGATATTTAAACAAGTTTATCATTTGTAATTAACGAACCTATAATTTTGTGTATTGAAAATAATCATATTGTCTATATGATGTATTATCCACTTTTAGTTTCTTCTTGAAACTATGTGTTGTAACATACCTCTAAATTTCCTCAAACTCTATTACCTTTGAACCCTTTTAAATTATTTTTTCTATGTTGGTGATTGTGTATTATAAAGGTGAAGACTATATAAATGCTTGTGTACCGTCCTAAACATTAAATGAAACTTGTAGTCTGTTAAGATCCCCTAGAAAAAGGGATACCATATTGAAAATAAACAAACATGTAGATTTGATTGTTGGTGTATGAAACTAGTTTATTTTTAATCCATGAAAAATGAAAATACCCTATGTTCGTTCTTTTTCTCCTTTGAGATATTATTTTCCTTTTAATTATTTTAAAGACAATTATGAGTAAAACATACCTTAATGTTCTTGGATTTAAAATAATGAAATTTTCAAGAACTCATTTCACCTCATGCTGAGTTTTAAGTTAGAAATTCAATTGGACAAAAGTTTCTATCTGATCACATGAAAATTGATTTCACTACTATTAAAGGATGAAGTCTAAATATATTCATCCAAATACATTCTATGGATGATAATGGTGAGTGCATGTAACTTGTTAGATGTCACTTTTTTAATATTGAAAATTATGGTTCCTCAAATATGAGAATGACAATTTATTTAATGAAACATAGTTTAATGGTTTATGTTGAAATTATGAAGCCTTATGGAACTCCAAAAACACAACAAAAAACATTGGATACTGATACTAAAGCATGTTATGATCTTAATTTGTAATTCAATGAATTCTTCCAAATGTGGACTAGGTCAAGATTAGTTTAACCATATTTATCAATATAAAATTTCACAGGATATATAGACCACTATAGTAGATTCAAATGGTGGTATAGAAAATTTTAAGGATCTTAGATATGATACTTGCACACTTCTATTCCATGATTTAAAAATAGATGAAGTATAAATCATTACTCAGATGAATGGAACACTCACTAAGATTTTGAATAATTTTTCCACTATCAGAACACACGTTTCTAAGAAAAAGATTGCATTGAATTTTTTAAGAGTTTTATCTTCTATGTGTTATGGAATATCATCAGTTATCATAAAATCAACATAGGTCAATAATTTAAAACAAAATGATCTTTTTAGAACACTTATGATATATGGTATAGAAATTGAAACCGAAGATGGAGAATATAAAATGGATAAGAAATAATGTGATACATTAAAGGATTTTTCTTCTAAATATGAAAAAAATAAATACAATATTATGATCACTAAATCATCTGAAGTAGAATATTCCAAAAGTTATTTTGGATTAGATAATGAATTTTAATTATTTTATTAAATCTTCAAAATGTTCTATAATTATACAATAGGTTTTAGAACAACTTTAAACAAGTATTACAATAACTGTGGGACTTTTAAATATGTAATATTCCATGAGTGAAAAATAATGGAAAATAAATAAAAACTATCTTCAGTTGAATGAAAATAAAAAAATTGATCAAAATATTTCCATGAAGGGTAGATAAAATAAGAAATCAAAAATGTATATGAATTCCACATGGAGTTATTTTGAAGAATCTAGTGTCTGTTCTTCATTAGAATCATGATTTAGAATAGCAGATCAAAAAACCGAAATGTGTTTCATTGAAATTGGGATGAGGTACATTCTTATTATTCTTTTGAGCATGATTTTGATTTTGAAAATGAAAATTTCTCACTGAAATTATTAATTTAGTGTTGTACCATGTTAGAAACTAATTAAAAATGATTGATAAGGAAAATAAATTCTATCAAAAACTCATAAAATAAAATAGATAATTATGCGGCATAGTTAAATAAGAAATTTTCAAATTTGAAAACAGAGTTTGAACAGTCTACTACATCATGTATTAAAGCGACTTGATTAATTGAGAAACAACCGAAATAATTTAAAAACAAGATAGATATAGAATATTTTTTTACAATACTGGAGGATTAAATAATAAAAATTCTTGTTCACAAAAATAAAATAAAAAATATTGGGATTAGAAGTTGTAATGTCCCAACCAGGGAGCCACATGACTGTTCTCTGAGACATTCGGTCACATGACCTCAGCTGCACGTTCCAATATGCCAGAGGCTTTTGACTAGCAACAAGGGTCTGGTAAATCAGTCATGGGGAGACTAGAACCTCTTTTATTTGAGTAAAACACTAGAGGAATTACCTAAGAAATGACAAAAGAATATATAACCAGAATAACACTAACATTATAAGATAACCTAAATAGAAAATACACTAATATTTTGAAAGGGAAAACAAGCTTTTACCAAGTAAAAAGCTAAGTGTCTGAAATTAAACTAAAAATTAAGACACTAACAACTCCAAAGCAGGTCCCAAACCATGTCTCATTCCCTCATAAATTCTTTATCCCCAAATCAGAAATCTAATCCAGGACCCTTTCCATTAAACTATCATCCAACAATTATTTATATTCATGTACTGATCATGCATCCCAAGTAAGGTGTAAGTAAAACTTAGTAGTCCACCACCCAGAGTGTCTAAACAAATTCCATACAAAATATAGTGTAAGATGTTCTATAAATAAAATAAGACAATACACATAAAATAATTATCACATAATCATTTTTTATTTAATTAATCACATTAACTTCAGGGTTAATAGGGATTTCCATTCCTCTATTCTAGATTTGGAATATGCCAAAACCCAGAGTGCTCCCTATGTAATATCATATATTAAAAGATACTTATAATTGTATCAGAGCTCTAAGTATTCAAAGGTGATATGACATATCAATACCTAATTCGACTCAAGCCGGATTTCTAAGTATTATCATGTGAGGCCATATCTCTAAGTTCATTTATTAGCATTATTTAAATTCATAGATAAATTCTAAAGTTACTAATAAAAAATATATATGAAAGATGACCGTGTTACAATTCTTACTTTGTAATAGAATGAATATGTTCCCTTTCCTTTACCAATAAGTACAATGACCATGTAACCATGTTTACTTATCATTTGGATGACCATTTTCACACTCATTTACTCACAGGTACAATGATCATTCTACCTTTTATACTTCTCAATTTATAAATACCATATTACCATTCGTTCGAAAATAATTAATTCATAATTTTTAATCACCGCAATTCCATTAGTAATTTAATAATTAATTAAATACACCAATATCCTTAATTAAATCCCTAATTAATTATGTTAGTCAATCCATTAATTAATTCATCAATTAATTAATAAATAACACAATTCATATCCCATAGTTAAATTTTCTAGAAATAATTATCTAATTATAAATCTCAACTCTTCATAATTAATTTCACAATTAATTATCTAGATCATAATATCAAGGCACATAATTAATTCATGATTAATTATCTCAATATAGCCAATTCAATATCTCATAATTAATATCTTGAATAATTATATAGATTAATAACCATAATTCTCATAATAAATTTTCTCCAAATTAATTATCTAATGCTACATCCCCTTAGTATCATGATTAATTATTAAATTAGACACCTATTCTAAAAATGATTCATAAATCAATTAGTCAACCTAAATTACCCAATTTAAGAATTTTGTTTCTAAAATATGATAGAAATTCAACAATGTTTCATACACATATCAAATCCACCCCTACGGGAATTATATTTTTGACCACCCACCTAAATTTGTTGATGGACGTTCGTTCAACAGAAATCCCCAAAATCCAAGCAGCACAACGACATAAATTTGAGTTCTAGATCTACTTATCGAAATCATGATCATTGTTATAAAGATATAATCAATTTAGATCTACATCTACAATCCTAGATCTATATATCCACAAAAAGGATTAGATTAAAATAAATAAAGGATAAATTCCACAATAAGATCAAGGAAAGAAAGATGAATGAATGGAATAAAAATCGAGATTTGATCCACTTACTCTGAGAAGAGAAGATATTTTATTTGGGATTTGAAACTTTAATAATGGAGGTCAGGCGACCATAGAACGCCTCTAGAAAACTCTAAAATCGAACCAAAATGACTAGTCTTGGTCCTATGTAGAATAAGAGGTGTTTTAGTGGTTAGAGGGATTTTAAAACAAGTTTTTGGTCTATTAATAAATGTAAAAATGAATTTTTGGGTAGGGGAACACTGCTAGGTAAACTGTGCACCACCAGTGTGGCCATCACTGTCCATGGTAAAACATTTACCTGGGTTTGGGTGCATGATTTTCTCTAATAATGTGCCAACTGTGAAAAACCATTTTTCTTAAATATTTTATCAAAACTCCACCCAAATTCACCCCAAGTCATAACTGGAATAAATGATACTTAAAAAAAAGTATCTTAAATTTCCCTTGATAAAACTCACGAAAAATTCAAGATTCAAAAAAAGTCAAAGTAAAAAGGACCAAAATCTATAAAATTTATTTTGGTCCTAGATATATGAACATTATTTTATCCAAATTCACATGTTATTAATTTATACAAGTATTGCATCATTCCAATATCGTTAACCTGAAAAATACTTTGTTCTTTTAAATTATAAATTATTATCTTAGAAAAAAATTCAAATTGAAATGTTGTATTTTCAGGTCCAGAAAAGCACAGTAGGGTTCCCATGTATTTTTCATATAATATTTCAGGACATAAGAGTGTTTTGGTATAAAAAATATGCTTGTTTTTTTTTAATTGTGAAGAAATAGAAACAAAAATAGTAATGTTAATTTTTTTATACACAGTGGCTATTCAATACACATGATTCAATGTTTCTCTAAATTTGACACACTTTATAAGATCGATTAAAGCTAGTAACATTTGGAAATGATGAAAATTGAATATAGTTAGAAATAGATATGTTAGACACTCACAATATATCATTATTAGAAAATTACATTATGTTTATTTCTTGAAGAAAAAACTGATAAGTATTTCAAAAATATGTGATCATGGTTATTTACAATATTTTTATAATAATAACTTTCATGTTTTTAATGAAAAATATCTCATGATTAGAGAATTAGTAAAATTATATATATACACACTATATCCTAATTAATTATGGTTACATAATGTAATTTTTTTGAATGAAGATGTAAATGAAACATGGATTTGGAAGAGGTGGATTAGACATTGTAATGTTTTCCCATTGAAAAAGTTATCCAATATAAATCTAATATTCAATTTTCCTATTCATAAATTAGATAAAAAGAAACTATGTGATGCATTTCAAATGGGATAGCAACCCAAGTCCCCCTTTAATTCATTATTCTCAAATTATGGATTTAAATAGAACTTTTATTCCCCCAAACACCTTAACAGAAGGGTGTTATTGAATTTTGGTATAAGATAATACAAGAAATTTTGATAAAATTTTTATGTGATAATAACATGAGATTTTTTTTCTTCTAAATCTATTAAAACATAATGTTATGCAATTAAAAGAGTTTTTAATAAGGCCTATCTTAATGTAAACACCATATGAGTTATGGAATAATATAAAGTGGATGATCAGATAGTTAAAAGTGTTTGTATGTATGTTTTATACTCTAAATACCATGGACACTCTTTTTAAATTCTATCCAAAAGCTGGTAAAGGTATCTTCGTAGGTTTTCTACTACAACAAAGGATTATTGAATTTTTCAAGTAAAGGTCATTGATTTCTAAAGAGTATACTGAAGTTAATTTTGATTAATTTGATCATTTTGATTATAAAATGGCTCAATCTAATGAGTTGAGTAATTATATCAAAGACATAAGACAAAATAAAAGTTTTATCAACAAAAAAGATACTAATTATGTTTGTTTTTGGCAAACCAAATCCTATAAGTGTTAATACTAGCGAACCATAATGTATATCACACAGACAATCAAGAATCCTTAATGAGTATACTCTAGTGATAGTTGTATACTATTTATATTATCAATGTTTGGACAAAAGAAAAGTTAGAAAAATTGTAAAATTATATAATTTTATTTATTCGAGATAAAACCTCGAACTATAGAAGAAGATTTAGGTGAATAGGGTTGGGTTTTATCATTGATAGATGAATTAAACCATTTTTGGTGGAACATGGTATGTAAAATTGTTGATTTACCCTCTAACTATACTATTATTGGAACTAAATGGGTATTTAGGAACAAACATGACGATCATGGAATGATCACTAAAAATAATGATAGATTAGCTATGAAATGTTATAATCAAGAGTATGAAATGGACTATGAAGATAATCATTAGGATTTATCATGTATGTAATAAATTATAATCCTACTATCACATTAATCTTACAATATTTTTAAATTCTAAAATATAGATTTTAATTATTAATTTCTAAATTGAATTTTAATGGAGGTAGTTTATATTCAAAAACTTCATGGTTTTTAAGAACATTGGTTTTGAAATTATGATTTCAAAATTACTAAAGTTATCTATGTACTTAAAAAATATCCTAGAGAGTGGAATGAGATATTATGTTCTTTTCTTTCAAATAGATTTTATTTTGGATTGTAATACCAAAATATTTTCATGAAAACACCATCAAACGATACATTAATTTTGAAAAATATAAGTGGATGATGTTATATTTTGATCAAAAAACCCAAAATAATCTAATTATTGTTCAAAAAACATGAAAAAATAATTTTAAGTGAGTTTTATGGTTGAAATAAACTATTTTATTTTATTTAAAATTTATGTGAGATATTTTAGAAATGATTTAAACCAATAAAAATATAATATTTACTTTCGTAAAATATTTGGGCTTTAAAATAGGATGACATATTCATCATATATGAGATCAATTATGAAACATGACATAGATGAATCTATGAATGAATTCGATATAATGTTATATAGATGAATCATTGGAATATTAATTTATCTTAATGCCAGTTGGACATACATTATGTTTTCAGTATGACTTTTTTAAATATTTTAATCTAATGGAAAATAATTTCATTTAATTTACATTTAAAGAATTATAAGATATGAAAATTGAACTGTTTATTTTTCTCAAAATATTTTCTAACCTATTATTTTAGTTTAACTTCATATTCAAATGATAATTTTAGTTGGTGTTTACTTGATAGGATGATCATCGCTGGAACATTTTACACTGTTATAAAATCATTAGTAAAATTTACAAGTAATATTAAACACTCTGTCAAACTGTCAGCTACATAAGATGACTATATTACAGCTATAAGTTCATTTTAACAGTGAATGTGGATGAAAAAAGACCTAATTCTTTTATGAATTTAATTTTAATCATGTTTTAATAAAATGTAATAACACAAGTGAAATCAATATTTCAAAAAATAAAATACACATTTAGAGAACTAAATATTTTGATTTAATGCATCATTATTTTAGAGATCATGCTAAGAAATGTCATATCTATTTATAATTTGTTTTCATTGAAAATAAATTTGTATACATTTTTACATAACAATTTCTTTTTGGAGGATTAAATTTTATAAAACTTTAATTGAGATGAATTATTTTTACTTAATTTAATTTATACTTTTTTTATTTTATAGTGATCATTTATATTTATTAAATATTTTATTATAATTACTTTAGTGTAGTATTATCAATAATTTATTTATTATTAATTCCATTTAGATATGACACATATGTTAGTTTATCATGATTACCATACACATCAATTTGATTGACCCATCAGTTACTACAAAACAAATTAATGTAAGAATGTTCTTCAAACTAAAACCTTAAAAACCTATGAATAATTATATCCTTGTGATCCAAAACTTTTTTTCGATAATAATTATATATTTTCAAATGATTATGAAAATGGGGAAATATAAAATAATAGGTATATCTACTTCTTGCAGTAAGAACTCAAGGACCACAAGAAAAGTATTTTGTAGAAGTGCTATGAATTTTAGCTGGTTAGATGGTAAAAATATGTTGCTTAATTGTATTTTAAATATTCATGGATAATAATTTATGTTTGTAGAGAATATAATAAATATTTATAATATAATCATGTTATATTTTTCAATGAATCACTTGTATTAAATTTTGTAAATAATGAGGATATAGTTATTAAAATGGTGAACTAGAATACATTTTTTGTATCATCTATAATAATGAATGAAGTAATTTGATTTCCTTATGATAGAAATTTCTATTTTAACACATCCTTAATGACAATAGATCATGTATTCTTTATTGAAATAATGAATTCCATTTTCATAAAGCATCAAATGGAGAAGAAACATATAGAGTACATAGAACTAGAGAGATATGCTCTTCTGAATTTTTTCAGGCATCTATTTATTAATGAATTGATCAGTTTGAGAAAATAAATTTTCAAGATGTAATTTTGTTGTATCTATTTATGATAGAGAACCCCATTTATTTTTAATGATATATTATAATTTATATGTTCCATATTTAAAAAAGATATGTAAATTTCTATCTATTTAGATGGTTGTTAACATTAGTTTCTAGTACTATTTATGTCTATTTGAATGAAACCCTTTCTACATGATGTAACCATTTAACAAAATTTAGTGATATATTTTTGATGTGACATAGATATTTTTGGAATTAATATTTGAATATTATATTTCTAGTCAATGCAAAAAATTGGTTGATATATATATATTGTCCAACTCATGGGGATTCACCTCATATAGTTGGTGGTGGTGTGGTTTATGCTCATGCTACTATAAGTATTATTACTTTCATAGATGTTCCTATCGTATATATATATACATACTAGGTAATACAGAAAACTGAACTCTTGTATACAGGTGATGAAGAGTTTTATTTGTTGATTTGGAATAATTCTAGACGGTAACAATGTTTTCCAAGAAGTTTGTTCAGAATCGTTTCACGTAGTTGATTATCCTACACTTGGTGTATATCATTTTAATTTTTACTTATATCCTTTTCAAATGAAAAATATTTCTACATAAATTATAGAGTTAGATAGAATTAGTTTGGGGGGGAAATAATTTATTCAAAATTTGGTAAAACAGAACTCTATGAAATATATCTATTTGGGGAGAGTAGTAGAAAATTTAGAAGGCAATCTTTAAGTTTTATTAGCCAAAATGGTGATAATGGTTATGTAGAAGAATAATATGATGATGAAACTCATCTTATTATAAAGTAAAGATATATATCATCATCAGAAGAACCCTATGTTGATGAAAATCAATATGTTAATGAATATTGTATTTCCGATTTGAGCAGTAAATGTTCTCCCTTATTTTCTCTCACCATAGTGGTTAATAAGTTCACATAAATGAATTATATATCTAGATAAAATATATCATGAAATCTATTTCAATGTAATGTGTAATATGGATTCCTTTAGGAATTAGATATCTGAATCCATTATTGATTTAAGTACTCTTTGTGAACATGTTTTCTCAATGGATGATATTGGTTATTTGAATATGCTGTAGTAATTACTTTATTCAAAAGTCTCGAAAGTTTCTACTAGAGAAGAACTAGGATACAAGTCTATTGACCATGATTCTGTAGAATCAATATTGGAAGTAGAGTTTTTCTATAATGATATGATGCCATACACTATAGATTGAATGCAATATGAAATTCCCTCTTATGATATGTCCCATGATCTCAAAGAGATTTAATTTCTAAAAAAAGATAAATAATTATAATTACCTAAAGAACACTTATGAATATTGATCAGACTCGGAAAAAAATAAATTTTTTCTGGAAGGAAATAATACCCATAATCTAAGAATATTTGTTTCATGTAAAAAAAGATACTAATTTCATAATCACTAGTTTATAAAAAATTGTTGGATTATTGGCCAATAATTATGATGTGTTGGAAGAAAAACATTGAAATTTTCATTAGTTGGTAATAAAATGATTTAGGCCCAATTCATGAAAAGAATATTTATAAGAATATGAATTAGGTTAGCCTCTAGAATATAAATTCACCTCTATTGAAATGGATATATCCCTTGCTACTCCTACAACTAGTTCAATTGGTTTTTTGAAATCTTGTTTTTAAATGTTAAGGCAGATGATCAAAAACAATAAAAGATAGGGGATCTAAAGAATTTTTTTTGAAATTTATCTTCGAGACAATATAAAAGTTAATTAATAGATATAATTTTTTAAAAATTAAAATGCAAATCGACTCAATATATGGGAGTATTATTTATACTTCATAAGAAACATATTCATTTGTGGACATGCAATATCATCCAACACCTCTCAAAAATTAAAAAATCATTGATCCTTCTAAAATAAATTTAATTGAGAACACTATGTTATCAGAAAAATTACCTTTAAATATTCATATTCATTTATCTAAATTATCCTTTGTTTCTAAAGACCAATTTTATTTGGTACAAGATCAATAAACTACTCACAAAATTCTATCCACTTCAGTGGAGATTTCTCATGATGTTAATAATTGGACATGAAGGATTTTTACTTACATTAGATAATGTATTTAGAGAATATTTAGATGCTCATATTCTTATATATTTATTACTATCTTAACATAATCAATCTATTATGATTACAAATCTTAAATATAGAATTGTACCAAAATAACAAACTTATTTTATTGATTGGGTTTTTTGAGTGATTGACACATCTAAAACAGTTGAATGGGTGTTTAAATATTTTAATGGTTGTTTACATATAATTTAATAGAATGGTTTTATATTTATTCTTTTTTATTTGCTGTTTATTTATACTTTCTTATTTATCATATTTTTTAATGATACAAAACAATATCATTATTATTATTATATGTTTCGTTACCCATAATTATTATTTACTCTATACTTTCTAAATGCCTTTTTTATAGATTCATTATTTTTTTATATTTTTCTCAATTTATTTAATTATTAATATTTTTATTTTATTTATGCTAGAAATAATATTTTCAGATTAAGTTAATGAAACATTCTTTTAATATTTAGTACATATTACATAGTTCAGTAACACTTATTCATATACGTCCTTAATTATATAACTTTTCTTTATTTTAATTATTTTTTATATCAAAAAATGAAGGAGAAGTAAAATTATTTTAAAAAATATCTTTAAATTTTTTTCATAAAATTTTGGATTATAATTCAACGGGCTTTGATATTTTAATAAAGGTGGATATATTTGGACATTATTATATTTATGTGAAATATCTTAGTTTTTTATGTTTTTTTATGATATGAAAATCCATATTTTTATACTAGTGAGTTTATTTTATGTGTTTCAGATTCCATCCTCTTATAAGATGCGGGTTATTGATTTAAAATAAATTTATTGTACATATATATGAATACAAGAATTTATATAGTTTTTTTGTTCTATTTTTATTACACTGGGAATTTATATTACAACAAAGAAGATTACCTTAAGGAATAAATTTAGTTTGTAACATGAAGTTTTTTTATTGTGATAAAGTATTTTTTTCTTATAGATGAAGAATGTTATATTTCATTTGTTAAAAATTATGAAGCTCAGTCTAAAGGATTTTATGATTTGTATTTATCTTATGAAAGGAAGTTAGAAAAATGATTATCATACGAGCATCAAATGATTCCATTGAATCAAATTATTTTTTTACTGTAAAGAAATATGTTATAACAAATAATTATCTTATAAACTATAATAAATCTCTTAAAAATAGTTTATCTTTCACAAACAGTGAAATCATGTTATCTTATATTGTTCATGATATGAATTATTTTATCATACGAAGCTGTATATAACTTTTTCTTATGAAGGCAGTGATATCATGTCCTTATCATATAAAATATACGATATTGTGATGGTCATTATGATTAATTTTAAAAAATTATAATAATGTATTGATATGTCAATTCATTATTTTATGAATTTTAGAAAAGGTGTTATAAAAAAAACAATCTAGACATAGAGTCATTATTTCAAGAATTTTAAAATTCTATGATGAAGATTTATGACATCTTCTTCATAGAATCCTATTATATATTTTGAAAATAAAGACACATTCTATTAAGAAACTATCTTATAAAATTATCAATGGATTATTCATTACACCATTGTGACTATCTTGATTTATTTTTTCTAGAATACATAGGTTGTATAAATAGTAACATTAATTGCATCATGAAGAAAGATGAGATATGCCCATACATATGAATAGTCTGACAACATAATAACCTAAGTCATGTATATAGTAGAACTCTGAAACAATAATTTTTTCTATTCTTATAAGATTATATATTGTAATAAAAGAACATCTAGAGATATGATTTTAGTACCAATAACATATCTAGATGTGTAATTATATATTGTTAGTTTCTTCTCACAACTGTATGTTGTGATGTTCCTCCAAATTTCATTAACCTATTTCTTCATTTTCACTCATTACAATTGAGTATGTTAATGTTATGGTTAGGTTTTTGAAATGGAAAGTGTAGCGAGAATATCATGTACCTTTGTAAGAAGTAACATCTAAATGAACTCATCTAGGAGACCCCAGAAAAGGGATTTCCAAATGACAATCACAAATCTCATGATGATTTATCTCAAGATTTAGTGAAGAAAAATGTATTATCCATACCTAATTGTAATAATTTATCTAAATATTTTTAATTTATATTTAATGAATCAGAAAATATATTCACATGTATGGATGAATATAGTTGGAGAGAAACATATAACATTTTATATTCTAGATTGAAGAATTACTGGGTAATGTGGTTCCATAAGAAGAGCCCAAATTATGGTCAAGAAAACCTAAACACAACATGATAATTATGTGAAAATTCTAGAAACATGAGGTAGATAAAATAACTTCAAAATTTTTCGGTCAATATTTAATATTTTGGAATTTTGAATGTTGTTTTTTTGAACAATTCCTTAAATACAAAAGAATAATTCAAACCCATGTCAAGGTGGGTTAATCCATAGAATTAGTTTCAAAAAATCATTTCCTAATAGAAATAATACTATTTCAAACATATTAAAAGATATTAGAAATTAATGTGTTGTTTGTTGAGGTTATGCGCATAGAAGTGATGTCTACACAACACAACAAGTGACATGTACTTGTAAATACAGATGACAAAATAATAAGAATAAAGAATAAATATTAGGATCAAATTAGGACAATGTTCCAAAGAATAATTTTTTCAAGAAACTTAATTTGATATATGAAATACCCTAGTACAATGGGATAATTAGACACATTAATAGAAAACATGCAATATATAAGTATATGATAATAACTATTACTATAACATAGTATTAAAATTCACATGATCTTATATATTTTCCTCATGATTTATTCATTATAAGTTCATGATACTAAATTTAGTTGTTTTTTCATATATTTTTGTCATAATGAAAATGAAATAAATATCTCAATATATATAGATATTATATTCATTGTAATATAACCAAATATTTCTTTATCGAGGCTACATGAATCATAATCCCATCTTCATGATAACAATAATCAAATTATTGGATTTTTTTGCATCAATAGAAATTCTTTTTTAACTCCTCTCTTAAATAACCCAAATGTATTTTTTATTAGTACTTCTTTTTTTTCCAAATTGGTTTTAATAACAATATAATTTATTTATTCATTAACATTATTTAGAAATAATATATATCATATCGATAATTGTACATGATTCAAAAATATTCTATAGTGTGGCATAGATGAGCTCATATATTCTCTATTTATTTCATTCATGTTCTCAGTATTCAAATTTATCATTCCTCTATTTTCTTTCGTCAACACCTTTTATATTTAGGATGATCTCTACAAAACACTATTCATGGTGGAACAAATATTTAATTTGGTTTATTTATTTATAAATTATGGATTCTATAACACGATGATATTATGAAATGACATTATAATTGATAACATATATAATATGCAACATCATGATTTAACAAATTATGAAGTTTTTTTTTTAATTTTATGACTATTATAAGAAATATCTTGAACTGGGCGGGATGAAGAAAATTTCCCAAATAAAAAAATTTATATAGTGATCCTAATAAATAAAAATCAATTGAAAAATTATTACTAAGAAATAACACAATATTTTAGTAATATATATTTTTTCTTCGTAACATGTTTTCATTGAAAAAGGATCATATTAATTTCGGTGAGGGAATTATATTAATAATTTATAATAATTAAAAAAAAATTAATAACAATAATATAATTTTTGAAATAATAATATCATAATTTTCATATGTTCACATATTCTATTTTTCACAAAATATTGATTTTCTAGTGAATAGTGAAAATACTAATTCTGACCGAAAACTATGTATTTATTTAATGAATATAAAATGTAAGAATAAATATTAAAATAACATAAAATAATTAATATTAATATAATATTATTAATATTAATATAATATTATTAATAAAAAATTTATATTTTTTTAATCATTTTTATGGTTGAATTTTATATAAAAAATATTTATTCACAAAAATTCATTTTTCAAAAGAACAAATTTCAACGTGTTTTTCACTTTTATGTCAAATTAATTTATTCCAAATATATAATTTAAATAATTATAAATTCATTAGACATTTACTAATTAGGAGTTTCAAATTTGGAATATGTACCCTTTTATTTTTGTTAAATATGGTTATTAAAAATTATAATTTTTTATTACCATAGTAATGGTAAAATTAGTTAGTTAATGTTAAAACTCATGTGATGAGGAATAAAATTTATTCAAACTCACTTTATTTATTAATATAACTCTATTTCATCTTTAAACACCCAAAATTAAATTATATGTCCTTTATTCTATTTAATTTTGATTTTTTCATATATAATTTTCAAGTAAAATATAATGCCAAAAATATGACCATCGATCTTTTAATATCATATATATATTATGATGGGGATAAAAAATATTTTTTTTTAATTTAAAAAATAGTAATTATAAATAAGGATGAATATATTTTATAATTTTTTGTAAATTTAATATTTTAGTTATTAAACAATTACCTTAAGTTCTAAGGCAGCGTCAATACTGTGCTTTTGTAAGTTGTAAAAAATCCACAAAATGATTCAAAAAATAGAAAACCTAATATTTCTTCGGTGAGATAAATTATCATGGAACATTTTATGATAAATATAAAATATTCTATATATTTTAATGGGTTATATTTTAAATTTTTTAACCATGCTATTTTCAATGTTCAGTTATTTTAATAGTCCTTAAATTGAAATTGATAGTACATTATGTTAAATTTAATTTATTAAATTATTTAAATTCACAAAAATATTTATAAAAGAAAAGTATGATGCTAAATGGTAAATAGTGACATCATTTAGTCATTTATGAACCAATTTTCCCCATTCATGTCAAATTACAACCCGTTAATATTGATATAATATTTACCATAGTTATGGATAAAATTGAATAAAAGATGGGGTAAACCGAAATGTAAGGATTAAAAAGCTTTATAAACCAGATAATATTTTGGTTTATTTTTAATGAAATACCATTTCGTACTTAAATTATAAAAAATGTCATTTTGGATTCATATGGAAATCATTAGAGTAATATTATTTTATAATATTTAATAAATATCTAAAATGACATTAATAATAATTTATAATAAAAAATATTTAATTAAATAATTTAAAATTCAAAAAAAATTTGTCATCAAAGTGAAGATAATATTGTTGAAAATATATACAATGGTCCATTTTTGGGCCACATGTCATTTTTTGCAACTTTATTGACCCTTATGAAGTCAGAAATATTGATATCACAAAAATTGTCTAAAAGGTTAACATGGGTTAAAACTAATAGATATTGTAAAAAACATAAAACCCCAATAATAATTCTATTTTGTGGGATTATTAAACACATAATCATATTTGTCTTGAATTATATCAATTTTATCTATTTTCTTGAATAGGTATATATATGTTAATTTTATAAGCTATATAATTCCATGAGTTCCCATCCCCTAACTTATAAAAGGGAACATCATATCCATTGTTATGTAAAATTATTGATCATTATTGGTGGGAAAAAACATTCCCTAATATCATCATACATTAATTAACCAAATTTAACACCTTCTCTTATTTCCAAAATACATTCCCATCAAGGAATATGGCGTAATCTAGGTGAGGATTCTTGAATGAAGAGGTAGAACTCTTAAATCACTATTTTTATTTTAATTTCTTCAAAAATATCTATTAAATATATTTTTACCTTAAAAAATAATGAATAAAATTTATTTAATCTATTAAATTTTTATTAATGTGATGGAACAAAATTTTTCCACCTTTATTTCATCTTCTAGGAATAGAAAACATCGACCTTGCATAATTAAGGCTTTCCATCTCCATAAAAAGGTTTAATTCGTTTTCATTACCACATTACATTGATTATAATAATTATGGATTTAAAAAATATATATTTTAGTTTCAATATAAATATTATTATGGAAAGTTGAATTGTTATTTATATTTCTTTAATTCTATACATCGAAAAGTGTAATCATCGTCCATGCGTAATTACATCCTGCCATCTGAGTGGATGGTCTAATTAGATTTTCTATCCCAACCATTTATGGATGAATAAATATATATTTATATATTTAAAATATTTTATAATTATATTTTTATTATGATTAAGTATATTATGAAGAATGACCAACGTTTATGGACCAGAAATGCAGAATCAAAACTTCACTAAAAAAATGAAACAGTTAACACTAAGTAATGAAACGTTCAATAATGAATTATTAACATATGGGTGTTTAAATTTAACAAGTGGATCAAATATTATATTTTATGTATTTAAGTCATTTTTTTATAGAATAAAAAAATAAATTTATTATATAGGAGGTAAGAGCACATTCAAAGAAAGTAGATTTTGGGGTTGGGGATTTATGATACAATCTCATTATTAATATGGATTATTTATGATAAGGTTTCCAATGATGAAAAATTATGACCTATATATCATTAATACAATGTAATTTATTAGACTATGGTTATTTCTAGAGATCATTTATTTTACATTCACTTTACTCTTTTTAAGTACTCAAGAGACTAGAATAATGTTTTTCTGTAAAATGTAATTTATTTCACTCATCGATAATCTTTTTCCATATCAATACTATTTAAAAACCTTTTCAAAATTTTAATAATATTATAATTTTTTATAGTCATATATATTGGTCACTTATTTATTTTAATAATTAAAAGTAACCTTCTATATGTTTTCCAAATGAGGTCCTTTTTTATTTTTTACAGAAAATATAAAATGAATAATTATTTTAATGTACACAACATTATTGTAATTTCACACCATTTTGCCAGATAAATGATTTATACTTATTTTACAATTCAATGGGGTTATGATCAAATAAAATGTTTTCCTTAATACTTGGTAACATTTTCATAATATAGATAATTTATTAATGATTGACATGGTTATTTTTCCTAATAAAAACACTAAAGATCATTTAATGAAAAGTTTACATTAATGGTTACATCCTTCAAAAAACATATTATTTTTTTGGGATATGATCTAATGATACCATCCAAATTCTATACTGTAAATGTATTTTATTTTTATTATTAGAATTTTATTAATAGTTATTATTTTCAATGGTTTTTTTGTATTGAAATATTGAATTGTTTATGAAGATCTTGAACTTACCACTGGTTTAGCTATGATTAATGTCTTATGATATTATGGAACACATATTTAATATTTTCATTATATGATTAGTGAACCTAGAATTTTATATGCCTATGATTCATTAGATTATGACGGATATCTTATGTGATAATAAAAAAATTAATGGAGAGTGAACCTTGTTTATTAAGGGACATTGTGAACTATAATAGTTTTTGGAGTAAAGTTTGATTAACGATATGATTTAATAGAGAGTGGAACAAATATTCTATGATATTCCATGATGTGATAAATGAATAATTAAATTATTTTCAATGATTATGTTTATGCCAAAAACGTATTTTAATTCCAATGTTATGCTTTAACAAATATTATTCACTGATTTTGTTAAGGATTAGTTTCTTATAATATAAAATTATATATACCATTATCATAATTATGATCCATGATATACAATATATGGTTCAAAATTCTTTCATCATGTTCTCATACCCTTATTCT
Source organism: Viscum album (assembly GCA_963277665.1). Classification (NCBI taxonomy): domain Eukaryota; kingdom Viridiplantae; phylum Streptophyta; class Magnoliopsida; order Santalales; family Viscaceae; genus Viscum; species Viscum album. The sequence continues at coordinate 876,761,825 of OY728129.1, read as the reverse complement.
TATTTTATACTTATCTGATGATTGACATCTATATTTTTTCCCATATTACGTATCTGATCTCACTTTTTCTTATGTATCCTTTATAATGTAACAAAGAAAATATTTACATATGATATGGATTTGATGTTTGATATTTATGAATAATTTAGTTATATATTATTAATATCTATTATGAATAAGTTGTTTATATGTTTATGTTTCCAAGGACACCAATCCGTTATGGTTTTATCATGATTCCAATTATTATGTATGGAGTATTCAATAGAAATAATGATATATTTACATACAAAATGAATGGGTAGTTATAGTTGGTATCAGATAATGGTTTAGTAAATATTTAGATATTAGGATTATAGAAATTTAGTGAAATCTGTTGGGATAAGTCTATGTATAGAATATAACCCTAAAGGTCTGTTGAGGTATAAATTATGTAGTATTCCTATAAATGAATAACTGTATGGATAATTCAAGTGTATATGGATTTTTAATAGGTGGGACTATTTGTAATAAAAAAAGGAAATTTCAATTATATCATGAAAACCATTCTAATTAATGATGAGTGTGACCTTACTTCGAACATTATTTTGCACTTCCAAGAGATATGCATTAATAATATCACATTTTCATTATGATCCATTATAAATGATATGGATAGATTATAACCATGGATTGATCATGATAGACCTAAGAAGAAAATGATTGAAAAGTAAATTTAATGATTTAGGTATCCTATCAATGATATTTTATATTAAAAGAATTCATTCTTACACTATTCTTCTTAACACTATACTTTTTGGTTTTAGTCAGTGGATGGGATAATGAAAAGTCTTATTTAAGTAAATGTGATAGAAAATGGAATTATTTTCCTAATAAGAAAAAATAAAATATTAGAGACATAAGAATATATATTGTTACTATTCATAAATAACATTTCATTATATGAATAAAAATATAAACATTAGATTGTTTCTTAAAACACATAATAATATAAAAGTGGAATTTTATATAGTACCAAACATAATGAAGGTTAAACTTCATACATGTCATGTATGTGGGAAGAAGCACATAGTGAAATATATTAGAGTAATGATAAAATGCATTATGTGTGGAAAATAATAGTATAGTATAGGTAATTACTGAGGATAAATGAAGAGTTTGATAGAGTCATATTATTTACATCCCATGGTACCATTTATAGTTCAATGTCTCGTGTGTAGGGAATAATGGCATTATCTATGATAAGGAAAAAATACATGGGTTAACACATAGAACATGGATAAACCTATGTTATTCTTATCATTGTACCCAAATAAAAGCTTTTCTCATAAATTAGGATTTTATAATTTTTATGAAGAAGTGTTATGTCAATGATATTTTCTATATAAGAATAATGATCTTTCTAAGGATTATTCCGGAATATTTTTTCATTAAGGATATGAATCCATATTTATTGACATTCATATTTTTTGGAGACACATGATTTAGGGATATATTAACCATAATAAATTCTTTATGTTGAGATAATATGTTACAAATGATATAAATAGATTTATTTTAAAAGGATGGTGCATTGGCCTTGAAGACCAAAGCACAAATATCATAAATGAAATAGGTTATAGGAGTCTAAAATATGTAATAATATTTCAATATGTATTATGAAAGCTGAGAAGATAAGTGGGGAGGTCATTGAGCTAGGTAATTTCTTGATTAAATCCCTTGTTTTCCAGACCCTATGCAACCATATTTACTTCACGATAAACATATGTATAGATGTAATTAGTGCTTAAAAGTGAGCAGATACAATCCATACAATGGGTAGTAATCATCCATGCAAGACGAGTCTTTCCATTCCAAACATCTTGCACAATTGTGGTTGATTCAATTTCAATCCATAGATTATTCCAGCCAAAGATCATCGAAAAGGCAATAACATGAATAAATTTATTATTATACATCAACTTTGAAATTATTCTTTAGTTGACGAAAAAATTATTTTTGTGAACATTGTTGAATATTACAATGTTTTTGACTATTGGGATACATCTGATATATTTTAAGAATTTATATTTTGACTTAGGTTTTTGTGATGGAATTTTAAGGTGACCTAAATATATTAAATGGATTTTCGAAGAATATTATATATATTTAAATTAAATTTTTAGTTAATATATGATTTGTATCCTGTTAATTATTTTACATTTGATGTTAGGATATAAATAATCCTAATAATTGAAAATTTATTAATTCAAATGGTTATATTTTTAGATATATTTATAGAAAAACTAATTTATTCCTTTTCGGTAAGTTCTAAATTTGATTCATTTTATTTTGTTGACCTTAATTTCAATTTAGGATTATATAATGGCTTATCACAAGGAATAATGATAATTTTGGAAATTTTTCAATGGGTGGATATATATATATAACCCTTAGTATTAATATGTGATTTACTATGAATGATTATTTGGGAAGAAAACAACCGAATTTTTGGTCATGTTAAATGAATGGACTGTCATCACATTTAAGGTTAAATCTTTCCTTAATAATTCATTTATATAAGAAATTATGGATGTAAGGTTATTTTTTAATTAAATGATCAATGGTGAGGAGTTGGTGTTTGTTTGAAATTTGTTTAGTATAAATTAATTATTTATTCACATGGGGGTTTATAGTTTTATTTATAATATCAATCATTGTGCAAACCATTTGGATTAATTTTTTAAGATATAAGGAATTAAATTATTTCCTTTTATATAATATTTTATCCTTTAGTATTTTATGTTCATTTTTTGGGAAATAAAAATTAATATTTAATTCTTATCATTTTGAGAAGTAGTTGAAATTATAGTGGAAATTAAATAATGGGATAAATTCAAAATTTTTTGTAGGTATACTTCCATATGTTCTTATTGATTATTGTATATGAATTACATATCTATGGCAAACCAATATTAATTTTTTTTTATTACAATCATTTATGTTGAATTGATACAATATTCCTCTCTTAATTAATTTAGTGTGTTAAGGTCATTTACTTTATCATGATCATTCACACTTCAATGATTGATGTTCTATGTAACATCCCTTCATTTATTTAAAATAAAATTTTATTCCATTTCAATTTTATCACTTATAATTAATTTTCTCATATTTTTTACCATGTTTTTTTCTATTCTAGATGACCATAAAATTTCCATTCCCCACATATTAGGTGGACGTTTTATTAACCCATTCATTAATTTGGACTTTGAAAAAGTCAATTTTTAAATATAAATACCATTATTATCGAGAAAAATTTACAATAGAGAGGGGTATATTTATTAAAGGTGGATAATGTACCACTTTGGTATATTAAAATAACCCTATATTCGATCACATTTGAAACATGTAACAATAATCTTTAGCAAACTAAAAAGTATTATATTTTAAAAACCATTATAACATAGTCATTGAAATAGATTTTATGAATAGAATTATCCAATTTATAAAATATATATAACATATAATCAAGAAATAATTTTTGTTTTATTATTACTAAATAAGAACTCAATGTTCAGTAAAATCATTTAATTCTTGAAAAAACAATCATATAAATTGTCTTTATTTATTTTTTTGGAAAAATATTAAAATTAATTTAGTAAAATTTATAAAGTATATTTTACCAGTGTATTATAATTTATACATAAGATTATCAAAATTTTCTTAGGTTGAATTTTTCATATTTTTTTGAAATATTGATTTTTCATTAAATAGCGAAAACTACTAATATATATCAAAAACATTATTTTTTCATGAAATTAAAATGTAAAAATAGGTTTTAAAATGTATTTAAAGGTAAATTAATTATATTATGTTATTTATAATTCAATAATGTTCATTGGAATCAATTTTATGGATGAATTATATATATAAAGAAATTATACATAAAATTCATTTTTTTGAAAAGAAATATTTTTCATTATGTTTATTATTTATATATAATTTAGTTTCTACCACATATAATATTTTTAAGAATGACATATTTACTCTTAATTATTAATCACATGTTAATTTGTTTTAATTTTTTTCCTTTTCATTTTAGTAAATATGGATAGTAACTACAATAAATTTTTATTATGATGGTAAAGATAAAATGAATCACTCATAGTTGAATGTAGTGGGAAAAGCCATAACATTAATTTAAATATTTTAATTTATTTTGATAGTTGAGTATAGTTTCCCATAATAATCCATCACCAAAAATATTACCTGTTAACTACTATCATTGATTTTGAAAATTATAATATTTATGTAATGACTATGGTTAGAAATTTCACTTCCATTTTTTTAATATCTAAATTATTTTTCATGGGAAAAAAGAATTTTTTTTATTTTAATTTTTTATCTAAAATTTATATCAATATATTTTTTCTTTTAAATTCATTTTTCAATTTTATGAGGAAATATTTTACTGAAAACCTTATGCAATGATGACACCAAGCATGTGTCAGAAGTAAAAAATCAAATACATTATTATAATACCCAAAAAAGTATATTTTTTAGTTTGAGTTTAGGAATACCATGAATTTTTAATAAATATATATCATATTATAGATGTATTGATGTATTATATTAGAATTCCATTTATGACTTGGGTTTTTCAAATTAAAATTATACGACATGATCAGAAAATGAAACTAATAGTATTTTGGGATAAATATAATTTTTTTTTAAATTAGATAGAAATAAAAAAAGTTCATTCGGATAATTAATATTATACATGGTCTAAAATTTTATTCCTTGGAAAATTTTAAACTAAATTTAAACATACATGTAATACTATAACCCTTTAATTTTGGAAAATCTATTATCACAGTTAAGATTTAAATTGATTAACAAAGTCGATAAAACAAAATATATGGTTAGAAAAAAATATATAAATATATAAAAATGAATTAAATAATTATATAATGGACATAACATTGAGATATTCTAATCCATTTCATTTTGGAAACATTTTAACTTTGTTCGATAGAAACTATGTTATAATATATCTTATCTTTCCAAAATTGACATCAATAAAATTTCATAATAAAAAATAGTTTATTAAATTAATTTATTTTAATAAAAATTATATCCTTGTCCAATTGAATTGAATATGGTTAAAAATACCATCCACAGTCCATTTATGGGTCACTTTTCCTTTCATTATATCATCCACGACATGTAAAGAATAAAATAAATTAATAGCATTGTAAATGTCAATATTCTTAATAGGTGATTAACTCTAATAGATAAGGGTGGAAACATAAACAAAAGCTTTTAGAAAATATTATATTTGATAATTTAGACTCAAATTCATCCTTAATTTTTATTATATCAATTTATTTACCTTTTAAAATGATAATTAATTTCATTCTAGTTTAAAAAAATAAATAATTCTACGAGTGCCCCACCCCTCACTTTTAAAAGGGATCCTCTAATCCTTAATTACTAAAATAAATTGAGTGTTTTAGATTAGAAAATACCTACCCAAATATCATACTAGAATAATTCATAAAGTTATCTTGAATATTTAAATTCTAAATGTCAATAAATTACTAAGAAAGGTAGTAAGCCACACGATATTACTCAATGAAGAGGTATAGTACATAATCCATAATTTTTAAGTTTATTTCTTCTTAAAAAATAAAATAAATATATTTTATCTAGTATAATATAATGAATTTAGTGACATAAATATTCTTATGTTTGGTTATCATGATGGAAAATATATTATCTTCCATGTTTCCATCCTATGTACACTGAAAATATCTCTTGTGTGTAATTATAGCTTACCATCTCCAACTAGCGTTGTAATTATTTTTTTCATGAGCAATCTACTCATGTTGTTATAATGAAATATTTGATAAATATAAATATTATTTACGATATTAAAATGATTATAGAAATTATATTTATCAAATATCTTTCTTTGGTTCTATCCTTCAACAATTTGAAAAATCGTTCCTGGATACAGATATCCTACCATCTCTATAAACTAGGTAATTCATGTCACCACATTTTATCGATGAATCCAAATATATGAATTTAATTAATATAATTAATATTTATGAAATTAATAATATTCTTAATACATTTATAACCATGATTAAATTAAAATTATCAAAACTATATAACTGAATATTCAACTAAAAATCAAAACAATTTACACCTAGAAACGATAATTTCTACAAATAATTATTAATAAATTTGTATTAAAATAGTAACATTTGATAATATATGATACTATAAGTATTAATATAATTCTGGTATAGAATTATAGTAAATTAAAACTTATTAAATGGGATTTTGGGTGGTTTTAATGCAAGTGGAATTTAAGGAATGAGATTTATGTTACAATCTCAATATTTATAGAGATTGTTTATAATTAATATTATAATGATCATATTTTATAACATATATGTCATGAATCATATGAAATTCCTTATAATTTCTTATTCTATTATATTACATGTTATTCAATCATATCCATTTATTTATGTACTCAAGATTCTGAATGAATATTTTTCAAGAAAACCAACCTTATTCCAAATTTGGTCAAAAATTATTTTTCTACCATAAAAATGTTTAATAAAATTTTTATAAAAAATGCATCAAATATTAAGATAAGAATGTTTAATGTAATTTTTAACCTTTATTTTATTTTAAAAAAATAGTTTAAATTGAATATTCTTATTTTTTTCAAAAGATATACATTTCACTTTTTACCGAAAATTTGAAATGAATATTTTGTTAACGTACTTGACTTAATTAACAATTACAACCATTAGTTCTTCTAAATGATTCAATAATACCTATAAAACTATCCAACATTCTATTTAAAATATTTTTTTAATTTGTTATAAAAAATAGTGTTTATTTATTTTTTTTTCAAAATTAAAGAGTAGTTTCCTCTAAAAATATTCTAGAAAACTATCATGGAATATACTCAATATCCGATAATATATATTAATGATTCTTATTTCTCACTGAAGATATTATTTAATGAAAACTACCTATTTTTTAATGTATTAAATATTATAATAAAGACAATATGTTTACGAAACTCATATATTTACCACGAGTATATTATAATGAAATGATGAAATGTCTATGAAACCATCTCCCTTTTCATGGGTTATGATATTATGAATCATTTATTATCATATATAAACCCATAAATATGATTTTAATTATGTGATTAGTGGGCACATAATTTTATATCACATTAATACAATATATAAATATGGATACCTAATGATATAATAAGACCTATAATTGGGAGTGAACTTAGTTCAATGTGGGACTTTATAAACAATGATAGTCACATGTGGGGAATTTGACTAATGATATGGGGGAATGTGGTGTAAACCAAAATCTACTATAATAGTATTTGTATTGATCTTTGACTAAGAAAATAAATCTATCTAATTACATGCATGCCAAAAATAATTTTATTATGATATTATTTTGCCATTATGGCTCATGTTCATTGATACCATTATAATTAAAGTCTTTTAAACTATAAATATTTATACCATGACATAAGATTTTGATCTATGATATGCCTGGTATGTATTTAAAATGTTAATATCATGTTCTCATTCTTTAATTATCATGTTATAATTAATTGCTAATTGGAATCTCCCATAATTACCATTATTGAGCATATAAGCTTACCATGTCGTGTCATTCCTTTCCCCATTATATGAATGATGATTAAATATATAATATTCGTAATAACGATGCTAGTTATGAAGACATTATTTGGAGATGATATAGATCATTTGTAAACCAATTGACTGAGTATTTAATTTTAAAAATAGAATTATCCTTTATGTTCATGGTCAGGTTCATAATAGCCAGAAGGTCCGATCCAAGCAGGCTTAGAACACAAAATTTATTAATAAAATAAAAGTACAGAGACAACAGAAAGGAAGAGAGAGGGATTACATGTCAAAATATTCATTGTCACCACCCCCATACCCGATCGTGTCATCAGCATCAGCCGATTCCCATTCTGATTGAGTCTCGTATTGTTTAAGAAACTTCTTTTAAAACTTCCGTTTGTCCAGTTTCTCCTTCGATAGCTTCTCGATCTACCTCTTGGAAGATGCCCTAGTGGTCACAGTCCTCAGAACTGTAGAGTAGTCCTTCCTTGGTTTCCTTGAAATAGGGGCAGATCTGACACCCTCATTGTAAGAGCCTCTTTTCTTTTCTGCTCGGACAATATCACTATATGATATCTTATTCGCATCCATATCTCTTCCCTTGGTCTCACCATGAGAGTCACCCCCTTTGCAGAGGGTTAGGTCCCCAACTCTAGGAGTGGATTCCTCCACCTTTCCTTCCTCAGAAGTAGAGGAGGAGGGTTGTGCATTATGTTGTGGAGGATCAGTGACCATCATAGCGGGGGCTGTAGTCCGAGCCTTTTCAGAGGGAGGCTCCTGATCTCTAATATGATTAGAAGATCGAGGTGGAGAAGCATCAATTATCACCTCTTTACCGTTCCTAGAAAATGGCAGCTCACGAGTGTCAGATTCAAATGAGGATCACTGTCCCTAGTGTTAGGATTTGGTGTAGGCGGATCCTTTAGATTCACTTTACGACGACAATGATTGAAGGGGTACCCTCACAGTCCACACTCTTTATAAGTAATGTTTTTACGACATAATTCCAAAGAGTGCCCCAGAGCCATGCATTTCGAGCAGAAGAGGGGTTTGTTTTCATATTCAACATCAATCAGAATTTGATCAGAGGGAATAGAAAGCGTTACCGTGTCAATGAGAGTGGAACTGAGGTTGAATTCCACTAGCATTCTAGAAAAGTTACCATACCTGACATCTGTCGTCTCCTTATCAAGACGGATGGGTGTTCCGATTGCCGTTCCAATATCATGCAAAAATTCTGGATGCCAAAGGACCCAATTCAGCCCATGAAGACGAACCCATACCTGGGTGAAGACATTTTTAGCACTTGATACATTAAAATAAAATGAACATTCATACAGATGAATCCATACCAGCTTTAGAAACATAGATCCAAAGCTCCAAGCTTTCATCTTAACATCATCAGATGAAAATAAACAGTTAAAGATACCCCAACCAAGAGAGACACATTTCCAGTTTTCAAAACCCCACAACGTCGAAATCCTTCGGAATAAATCTTCGCATTTCCAGGGAAAATCACCTTTAGGAAGAACAACACGAGCAATCAAAGAGTTCTCCCCTAGTGTCCGTCGTTCTGCAATGACAATAGGATTAGCCTCCACATGGGAAAGAGACCCCTTTCGAAGGATCATCCTATGGTCTTGTTTCTTAGACACAGGTGCAGATGTCTTTATGACATCTTCAAAAAATCGCTGCCCGCGTGATGCTCCCGATGAATCTCCAACCAAAACCCTAGCCTCATCCATATCTCGAGGTCGGGAAGCAACTGGACTAGCCACCCTCACCTGCTTCTGCACAACCACATCCAGCCGAGCTGGACCTTGATTAGCACTAGTTAGTGACTGAGCAGCATTGGTCAGAGGCCGAGCCACACGATCTTGCTTCTGCACAGCCCCAAACAGCCGGACTGGTGCTCAGATATCATCCCTTTCAATGGAACTCCTCTGATCGATCAGGTTGAAACCAAAGTAGTGCGGAAAATACATTAAGGGAGGAAAACCAAGATCACACACAGATCCAGAACCGAATCGCCGCGAACGAAGAGCTTCTGGAGAAGTGAAGCTGAACACCGAGAACCCCGACTTTGGATCCGAAACGCCGATACCTCCAGATTTGGAGTCAAGACACCAAGGAAGAAAAGGCGTTAAAGCCAAATCGCCGAGACCTCCAGCTTTGGCGCCGGACCACTGAGGATGAAAAACCATGGAAATCTGAAGCAAACCGAGAAGAAGAAGATGCGACGCCTGGATCCTCTAGGTACTGCCGAACCAGAGCCGATTCGTGGAGAAGAATTTGATGCCGAAACCCTAGAACCTGTGGGTTCTAGAGAGAGAGAGAGCCACCTCTCTTATGTATTTAATGTGAATCTAAAATCTTGCGATGTTTATGTATGAAATGTATCAGTCACTATATATGTGACTCTATTAAATTAACTCAATTATCTTTCATGAATTAATGTAGTAGTTCTTTAATGATCCATGACCTATATCACACAAGATGCATAAAGTTTATTCAATTGTCATCCATGATTTCTTTTCGAGAATAGGTGGAAATTTGAATATAAATTCTAGTAAATCAACATGAAAATCTTCCAACATTGAACATACCATGGGGATAAAAATATCTAAAATGGTGGATGACAACCCAAGAAATTTCTATCTTATGTTCTTGGAATCTAATCCTACAATGAAATTTTCTTGGAAGATCCTTATACCCTGACAATTTCATGGAAGAACCTCATAGGGTTTTGAGGTAGATAATTATTCCATGAAATTACCATAAATCATATTTTCATGATCACATATCATAACATTATATACGCATGATATCACCTCATTGGTAGCACGTAGAAGTATCACCTGATGGCAGAACATGGCATAAACATCAAGAGGTAGAACCCAATTATTTAATCCATGATGGTAATAACATGGAAGTTTCACTCTAGCGGTGACACCTAGTGGGTTTTACTCTGTGTTTGCACACTAGTGGTGGAACATGGAAGTAGAACCCCGTAGTAGAACCTCCTTGTATAACCTGAATTTATCTCTTCTTATAGAGCCTCAAATAAATAAAAAATCATATAATACATATGTCATATAATCATCAAGCTAAAGATAATGTGACACAATAGATAATATAATATTTCAATATATTCTTCATTTCTTCATCATTAAAATAAAATGAAACATAATGTAATATATATCTTCCAAGAAAAATATTATTGTGTTTTCCAACAACATCTAAGCATTAAAATATCTCAATTAAAATATTTAATAAATGATATTAACGTCACTATGAAAATATGTTCAACATCCACATAATGTACATAACATGGTTTACTAACCATGTATCATCATTGAAATGGGTTACAAATTAGGTACCCTAATGGAAATTATTTACCAACCTGGGATCCTCATTGATCTCAAGAGATAAAAATATGACTAAATTCCTAAAATAGTGATATAGGCCACCTCATATCATCTTCAATACATTTTTGTGTATAAATAAAACTATAATTCATTACATCATAAAGACCCTATTGAATGGAAACATATTTTTCCTAAACTTTTAAAACAATATATGAAAATTGAAATCTAGAATGTAAACACTTGATACAAAAAATTCCGACACCAAAAAATAATATTTCAAAAGATATTTTGAACTATGATTTAGGAAAAATAATCTCATAAGATATAATTCATTTAAAAATAAAGAGTAATATGGTTAATAAAGAGTTTTATAACAACATTTTTAATATTTTTATAAAAGAAGATATTTACAGATCGCAGTTAAAATTCGAGTTCAACAAGGTAATGTTAAAACATTAAAAATTATTTACATAAAATAGAAGAATTTATAATACATAGATGAAAAAGAAAAAATGGTTATAAAAAAGGATAATATAGTTGAATATTAATCATTTAATTTTGAATCTTTGGAATTTTTTTAATATTTAGAAAATAATTTCTAGAAACCCACATATATAAAGTGTAATAAAACAGACATTGAGAATTAGAGATGTGATATACAAAGGTTATAAGAGATACTAGATAATTGGGATTCTGAAATTAAATGGGAAATTTTCATTTAGCTGAAATGTGGATATAGAAGATAAATAATTTCCAAAGAGGATGGGATTTATTCAACAGTACGATACCAATTTTGAGAAAGAAATTAATACAGGAAGATGGATTTTTATAAAAAGGAATTTTCTTTAAAGGGGAAGAGATTATATCATAAAATTAATCCTTAGTGTGGAAAAAACTATCAATAATATAAATAATTACATGATATGACATTATAAAATAATAAAAGTGATTTGAATAATGAAAATCCCTTAAATAAATTGTAAAACATGACCCAAAAACCCCTAAAATGAGATGTCATTATGGATTTTTTTGATCAAATTGGTTTCCTAAAGAAATATGATGTAATATAACCACGAAAAAGTTTTCATCCCCAAATTTTTTCAATTGATGGATACTTATTTCATCTCCATAAAGTTAAATATAGATGTAATAACACATAAGGCAATGGTAATCTCCAAATCCATAAACCATTGGAGGGTTAATATGAAATGGAAGTTCAAATGCGATAATATTTTTGATATTCATTAAATATAAACACATTAGATTAAGGAATAAAAATTATAAAATAATTATTATTCTCAATATCAATATTGTCTCATGAAATTGGAAATATTGAAAAATTAACATTCCCTTAAAAATTAAATGACATGAAAATTATTTAACCACATATCCCTTTTTATATTCTTCATTGGTTACACATTTTGTTTCAAGTATTGGTATTTTTTTTAAAAAAATGGATTCTATAAATTGGGAAGAGAATTGAGGATGGACTAGCGTATAGTCTAGGTCAACTTATGACTATAGAATGGGTAGATTAATGTTGTATATGTAATCTATTTTTATATACAAGGAAAATTAAATCACTGTAAGAACCCATTACATTTTCAATGATGACATTATGGTATTAAATTTTTAATGGATAATTTTTTTTGGAAATATTGATGTTCTGGGTGACATAAAAAATTAGATATCCCCAAACACTCATTTTCACACAAGTTTTATAAATGTTTTATGTTCTTTACGATAAGAGAAATATATGTTTATCCATTAATGTTTTTACCATGGTAAATAATTTTTACATGAACAACTAAAATTTACTAAAAATATAAAATAACCCTTATTATGTAAATATTATGTTATCAATGTAAATTTATTATCTACATAATAAAATTCAATTTTAAAATAATTAGAATAATATTTAAAATCAAAATATTTAAATTAATGGGAAATTATTTTCGAGAAGCATGTTTTTTATACCATTCAATATTTTTACCTTTCTTTAGTATTGATTATCATTTGAATGAGTGTTAATAAAATGGAAGGTATATTTAAATTTTATATTATATCTATTTTAATAAATAGAATAATTTTTTTATTCAAAAATAATTGCACAATATTAAGAAAATAAATTGTTGAAAATTAAAATTTTACCACTTTCACTGTCACTAAAATTAGTCCTAGTAATATTATATTTATGCATAAAAATAATATTATGATTATAACATAATAAAAAATGATGATAAATAATATAAAATCAGATATTTTATATTTTATTTTTAATCAGTGAAGAAAATTTATTTATAATATAAATAGTTTAATATATTTTAGAATAAAATGTTATGTTTTTTTAAAAATTGTGAATCATGGGATTTATAAAATAAAATATATTATATTTTAATGAATTATTTTAGTCTTTAAAAATTATTTTGGACTAACAAAAATTTTTATATGTTTTTAAGTAATACATACAACTTAAAATAGTCATAAATTTTTTATAATTATTGAAGATGGTATTTTGTACTCTTAAATTAAATATCAAATATTTAACAAAAATTAAACAAATTAATCATGAAATAATTTTGAATATATAAATTCTTGATGTATTTTATTTTTAGAAAATTAAAATTTTAAAAAAATATAACACTTTATTTTAAATTGATATACAATATATAATGATAATTTTAATTTATTCAAAATGAACATTTAAAATTTAAATTAATATTAATCCATTGTTGAAATAACTTCAAATTGAGTGGAATATTATTATTTATAATAGAGTTTATTTTTCTCAAATTTTTATTTAATAATTTAGGGACCTTTTTAGTTTATCATTTTTCTATGAAATAATCTATCAACCACATTAGGTTATAAAATAATAATAGATATTGTAATACCTTTGGTGTTACTTCCCCCACACCAGATTAAATAAATTTATTCCCTGCAATTTATAATTTAACATAATAACAAAAATAAATATAATTATCTAAAATTTATTTATGATTCCATCTATAACATATAATTCAGGATATGTTTATTTCTCAACATTATATAAATATCCATAACATTTAGCGTTTTCCCATAACATTTAAGCCAAAAACTTTTCATTATTTAGTGTGAAGACCCACATTATATAATTATTTTATAAAATGTGTTCTAAATAATATTTTCATTGATAGACTGTCATAGGCTGATATGAGATATTATTTCCTCATACTAATAAATATTCCTTAATATAAGTATAGAGAACTAATCTAATTCTTAAAATCCCATTAATTTCTTCTAAATAAAGGATATTACTATTTTCAGACTTCATATTTCCTATAAACATCTAATTCAGATACAGTAAGTATGAAAATATATTTTTTTTGAAAACGATATATATAATCCTTGGGGTAGTTAATTGAGGATCTTAGAAGTATTCCCAGATATATTGTTGTGGGTTGAAAATAATCCAATAATATTTTTAGAAATATAATTCATATGATTAGTTTACATTTCACCAAAACATTATCATTGTCAACATAAATAGTATTATTTGAATATGGTTTCACTTATTCATTTAGTTTAGTAGTATTTTTAGGTTTGTTATCCTTGATAGAAATTGTATAAGGGTGACTATTTTTATATTTCACATGGTATTTATATTTTTATAATTGGAAAATATTCCCATTAGTTTTGTTGGTCAACTTCTTTACCCATCCTAACATTAATTATCATAATACAAAATAATTTCACCCCTGAATTTCTTTCCTTGATATATTCACATGTTTTCTTTTTTAAATTATTTAGGATTTTTTGGAATTTTAATCATCTTATTCCTACGGTATTTAACCAATGAAATTCTATAAAACATCATCATTATATTTTTTTGGAGAGTTTGGGATCCTGTTTTAGTTGTAGACATTAAATAAAACTCTTCTTATTTATGTTTGCATGTCTAAATTAAATTTTGAAATACATTATATCATATTTGGTTTCTCATTGGGATAATCACTACCTTTTCAATTTCTATAGTTTTTTACTTGGTTCCTCTAGGATTTATCCACTTCAATAACAAATATATAGGTAAGATATGAGAAATCTAAAATGGTTAAATTTGAAAGGATTACTAAAATAATTGAAGGAATAACTCATAAATGATATGTATAACCTATCATAGAAACATCATCACTTTAATCTTAGTTATCCATAATCATTTACAATTAGTTTCTCTAAAATATATTTATTTAAATCTCTTATATAGGTTTATAAAGTGTGTCTGATTTACTAAATCATATCGCACAATAGTGTCTAGAAAAGTGTGTGGTCTTATGAAAACATAGCAGGAACCATCTAAATATCAATATTATAATAAACCATATTGTTAATAATTATTTCCCAATAGTTAATATATTCCAAAGGATCCACTAAATACAATTATCTAAATAAGGATTTATTTTTTGAAAAAACACACTATATTTACTTTTTGAAATATCCAAGATGTTATCATTCTCATAGAATCATCCCTTCGGTTTTCGTAGATATTCTATTTTTATAATCCCTCAAAAATATTAATCTAATCCATGAAAACAACTAAAGTATCCTATAATACATCTTAACAAACCCCAGACCAGCACTCCAAAGTATAATACAAAAAACACTTACTTTAAATAATGGATTATATAGAAATTATTATGAACAAATCATTATTTGAAATTAGTTTAAAAAATTGTACAATATATCTCAAGTATAAGAACAAATCCAAAGAATGGATGATTCTTGTGTATTTAAATACAACATACATAAGAAATGTATTTTATGAGAATCTTGGAAAATTCCCTATAATAAAACTCTAGTAAATCCCCTTATACATTCATCTTATGTTATTCTTATCATCTTGAAATGGGGAATATAAAATTCAGAAACATGGGAGATAAAATTCTTAATAAGGTAAAACTACAAAATATATCATGAAAGGATAGATCATAGGAAAATGATAAATCATGAGAATAAGAGAAATTACATAATAAAAAATCATATAATAATATGATTTATCAACAATACATATAGGATGATCAGGTGTGTCAAATTATCAAATATATAAAATTTCACCAGAGCTTGAAACATGAGACAATGATCACAATGAATAATATAAATACATAAGTGTATAACATAAAAATATTGCATAACTGTAATCCTTGTAAATTAGAACAAGTTGGGGTAGGAACTACTACCAAATTATCATAATATAGTTGGCTTTGACTAATAACATGTTTACTATTTCGATCTTTTCCTTCTACCATTATATCCAGATAGGCTTGGGATAAAGCCTATGTACCCATTTTGGCTTATGAAACTAGATGTAAACCCCGATGGGATTCGACTACTACCCATGTACCATCTTGATATTTGGAAAACAACTTGTGTTCCCCCTTGGTTTGGGATACTACTTGTGTACCATATAATTAATCCGATGCTATAGTGTACCCTCTTGGGATTACTCTAATGATCCTTTTACCCTCTTGGATTTCACATACTACTAGTGTACCTTATTGAACTTAGGCTCCTACATATGTTCCCACATAGGCACAGGATACTACCCATGTACACTAGATGTGCTCAAGAGATCCAACGCATGAACCAATGCATTAAATTTTGATATAGTAACCAACCTAAAGAAATACATATATATTTTATGTGTTTAAAAATAATAATTCACTACAAAATTTAAAACTAATGGATTGAAAAAAGTTTTTTTTATAGGATTTCCACGACGAGTCTCTAAAATTCACCTCATGAAAATTAACAGTTGATATGGAATAATAAATAAACCTAAAAAAATATTTAAAATTATCATTTAGTGGTATATTCAATACAATTAATATCCAATTAAATACATATTTGAATTATAAATTGGAAAAATATTATAAAACCAAACACTTAGTTTCTAAAAAATTAGATTAATTTTAATGTAAGTTGTTTGTGGATTACATTGAAATGAAATTTTTGAAAAAGAGATGAAAAAATTGAAAAATATTTAATTTCAAAAAGACATATAAATAATATATTATTGAAAAATTATATAGGTTATCAAAAAATAATGTGCATTGGGGGGGGGGGGGTAAAACATTTCATTTTTAAATTATATAAAACCATTATATATATATATATATATATATATTCAAATACATTATTTGAAAACCAAATCATAAAAAGAGAAAGAAAGAATATTTTTAAAATATAGTAATGGAATTTGATGGCCACATGGGATAACACATTCCAGGGTTTCCTAATATAAAATATAATATTAGTTATAATATATATATTTTCTTTATGGGGAAACCATAATCAATGGGGATGTGAATTAATCCTAAAAATGTAGTTAATTTTGAGAAAGAAAATCATAATGGTAAAATCATTGACCAATATAGTCATTTTCCAAAAAGAGGTGTAGGATGTAATATGACATAAAATATTATGGGTACAGTAAAAATATAATAATGAATTTCATGAAGAGTTATTATAACTCAATAATGGATATTTTTGTTATGGAAATCCATTATGGATTTAGTAATACATAAATAAAATTAATTTGAAAATAAATCTCAATTTTGATTTGTATATAAAAATTATATCGTTAATAAATATTATTATAGAAATCCACTGAAAATATATAAACTACAAAAGGGGAAAATTGGTGAATAAGAATCATATCTCAACAAACAAAAAATGAGATACAAAAACCCATATAGTAACTGTAACATCTGAATCAGAAGAACATAAAAGGGTTACCAATAATTAGATATTCAAATTTTATGAAATAAATGTTATTAATTATACTTGATGGAAATATATCAGTGAATAAACCATATAAAATAAATTATTTTTTACAATATCAAACTTGTCTCAAATAATTCAAAAACCAAATAACCCATAACTTAATTATGAAATTCCTTGAAAATGATTTAACCTCATCTCCCAATTGATGATCTAAAATTTGTTAAAAGTTATATTTTATTAGATTGGTATTTTGGAAAGTCCATGAATTACAGTAAAGGGGTAGAGTATTGATTAATTTCTAATATAGATTTTCGGTAGGGATTTGTCGTTTGAATGGATATAGATATGTGATGGAAGTTCTCTCATTTTATAGGTAATGAAAATGGAATTTATGTAAATACCCATTACATTATGAATGATGTAATGAGAATACTAAATTTTATATCACTGATAAATTTTCCAAAAATGATGTTTTTGGGTTTGATATATGTCCATAAAAAACACTACCAACAATTTCCAAACATTTGTTTAGGATAATTATGATGTCATTTCACATAATAATGATTTAGAATTTACATTTTGGTTGTACTTAAATAACTAATTTTTAGCATGGTAATTATTTTAAAAACATTAATATGTGATATGCTCTCTTTCCAATTATTGAGGTTCTGAAAAAAATTATTTCTGAATATAATGTTTTTCAATTTTTAAAAAATTAGTTTTTTATCCTTTTTATTAAAACATGTAACAAATTGAACATATGTTTTATAGAAAAATTGTTTTAGACCATTAAGTGTTCACAATATGATTATGTATTGATTAACAATTGAATTGTTGGTAATATATTTCTAGATAAGTTTAATAATAATATTAATCTATATATTATTAATTGTTTAATTTATTTTATTGGATCTATATTATATAATTTTATTCAAATAATTATTTTTAATAATTATTTTTTAATTTTTTTTGGTAAATAAAATTAATCCCATTAATTTTATTTATATACCTAAAATTGATGTTAACCGTATTTCATAATATGAACATGTTTATCCAAAACATGAAAATAATTTTTTATATTAAATTCATACAAGTTATGAAATAATTTTTTTAATATAATCTAAAAAATAATATTTGGAGTAAATATTGATTAATTTTCCTTAATTTTTAACATGGAATTTATAGATTTATCATAGTAGTTTTAAATAAATCCTTATACTATTTAAATTTATTTTTTATATAATAAAAATATATATAATGTTCTGCATAATACTTACATCCTGATAAAGATATAAAATATTTAGTTTTAGTAAAGTATTTTTTTTACTATCCACCTAAAAGTAGGTTTTTATAAAATAAAAAAAAATCAATCTATTAAAATATTAAAATGTAGATTTACAATATAAATATAATTTTATATATTTTAATTATCATAATTATGAATTTATCACTTTAATAAAAATAAATTGTATAATGGAAAACTAATTTTATTGAAAATTATTTTTAAAAAGTTTAATACTTAGAATCATATTATGTATTTATTTTTAACTGACGAGAGTCATTTTATTTACTAGAGGATTTATTATTCCCAAATTTTTATCTTATCTATGACATATTAATTTAGTTTTCTTGGTGATGTGAAACAATGCATTGAAAAAAATTAGTATGAATTAAAAAATGAATATATATATATAGTAAAATCCGAGGGTGTTGTATGTCGTGAATCCATTACTGGCCCTCAAATCCTATCTCTAATAAGCCATGTGTTGAAGATAAAAACCAAGGGTATAAAAATATAAATGAGAGGAATCACACTAATAAATATTAGTAAAATATATATAAAATATGTAATCAGACCATAAAATAAAAAGAGAAATGGTATCATGTAATAAATGTAATACCATATTGAAAAAAGACCCCATGATAAATACAAAAGGAAAATCATGAGGGAGTGACTCTAACCACCTATATATGACACAAGTTAGTAATTTTCATAATACTAACTAAATGTATATTTGAAACCAAACCAAATTATATATATCTAGGAGAATTCATGTATACCAAGTAGGATCCTCCTAATGACCTATCTAGAAAATTTTGTAATAGAATATTAATACCTTAGTGGATAAAAGGTATAACCTACTCAAACATACCCCATTTCATGTACCACCTAGACTCATTAATGACTGATTACCCAAAATCATATCCAATTATCCCTAAATAGTATCATTGCACATATCAAGAGGTAAAACTGAAATAATCTCATATAAGAATTTTTTCTCTCATAAAATTAAAAAATAACTCATTATTCTCTTATTACATGTATAAAATGAAATATCCTATACTAGAGACAACATCTTTAGAGCCTAATGATCAGTTAGGTACAACTTAGGGTGGAATGAAACCTTGGTAAAAACATTTACAAATTGTCCTTTTTAATTCAACCAATCTAAATAGTAACAGATATTGATCCACTAAATTAATATTTATAGCCTCAACTCTATATTCTGCAATAATAATAAAGAGATAAAAACATCTTATTTATATGGTATATTGGAAAGTTCTACTCATTTACATGTAAGATATACCTCCTAATATAGTATCTCTACTATGATATTTTAATAAATTAAAGAGTATTTTGTGTCTCCAAATTTTATATGGATTATTTTTTTAAAATCACCATTCTAGGGTAAAAATTGGATATACACCATCGTAGTCAATATTCAATTTATTTCAGTTTATCCTCCCTTACAAACAACTCTTTTAGAAATATTTTTTTATATATAGCATAATAATTTTCTTAAATTTTATTGATTGTACCCCTATATACATTCTCTTCAATTTTATCCATAAGAAGGAATATCATCTGCAACACTTAGTATTTTATTTACCACTCTTGAACAATCACCCCCACAAGTATACAAGATTAAGTAAACTGGTGTACATTTCTTCAAGATCATCAATATCATCTTATTTGAGGTATAAAGTTCTCAAATTTCTCTTTATATCTTGAGTGATATGGTTCTTCGTCAATTATTTCTGTACTCAAGAAAAATAGGTTACTCCCTCAATGAATGAATCTCTTATATCATATTTCTTCTCTTTATTCGATTTCATGTTGTATTGGGACTCTGCAAATTCTTCATCAGTAAAGTATTCATCATGATTTCAAGAGTGTTGAAGGTATCTTAATTATTATATATAACTATTTCTCTTTCCTATAAATATATTTATAATAAAAAATCAATGTGAGTTGAATATTATACTCACTATTTAAAAAATAGAATCTCAAATCCATTTCAATCTTATAAATTTTGTAAGAATCACAAGAAAATATTATCTAAAAATTGTGTATATTATAGGTCTATATGAATACATGAACATCCAAATCAGTGAAAATGGTGTGTAACTCCACATATTTGACTTCTATTATCACAAATAGGTCATCTATATTGTACTCTGGTGTGGAGTGACTCAACACTTACCTTATTTGAAAATATAGGTTAACCATGCATGAAACTATAAACAAAGTCAATTCACTATGGTTGGCCCCCTTTATTTCTATTATTTAAAAAATCTTCCACAATGAACTAAATTCCCAATTAAATTTCACTATTGAAGGGTGGAAGACAATGTTTTTTGAAAAGTAACCATATGGATAAACCACATAAGGCAGGCAATGAATCTCATGAATGACTATATGGATTGGAAATGAAAGTAAAAAATTTAATGATAACACTAATAGGTCGATCATATGAGGAGGTTATAATTTTATTATCGAAGAAGGGTAAAATAATTGACACTATAGATTAACCATGTGAACAATAAAATATATTTTAGTAATAGACCATCCAAATGAAAAAATAGTCATCCATACTGATCAACCACAAGTATTATATTTGCTCATATAAAAATAATGTCAAAACATCAAATGTCTGATGATTTTTTACTACAAAATTTAATGATAATAGAGTATTTTTATGATATTTAAATAACAAAACTTCATGATTACATGGATTTTTATATTCTCTAGATCAATTTTAGGCCATCCAGGATCCATCAAGTGTTGTAGAAAATGCTTCTCTATCCATCAAATATTTCATTTTATATTAATATTTTGTTTAAAAATCATTACAATCAATTCATTAGGTTGAATTGATAACAACACTTTACACATCACCACATACCCCACATATTATCATATGTCAAACACCATTATTGGAATTTAATATGACTCATCACATGTGACCAACCATCTCCCAATTTTTTTCATCAATACCACTAAATAATTTTAAGTCCAAATGTGAGATTTAACATTATTTTATTCTCTCCCACATTGAAAATAAATGAAGTGGTCATTTTATTGGGAATTATCACCTGATATTATATCATCCACCATTAAAAAACCATCTCAATATTATCCTGTTATAAATCTGAATAACAACCCTTATCCTTTATAGAGAATAATAAAAATACAACATTTTCATAATGAAAATACTTTAGTTAATCCACTGTAAATGTATGTTGATAACATGATATAAATAGTATTAGATATATATAGATGGATATCAATTTAGTTCAAAGAATAAAATGAGAGATTTATACTCGAAAATATTCATTTTTGGGTCTTTTAAAAACTAATATATCATAAAAAAAATATTTTATATTCCCACATGTCTACAAACTAACCTAATTTTTCTATTCAAATATAAAAACCTACACCTTTTTCTCGAATTTTTAGTAAAAAACACTTTCCCTTAATAAGCTTGTTTAACATAGTCAGAATATCTATTGTAAGTTATCTTTTCATAAATCATTTGATTTATTTTATAATAATGAATAATTTTGAAATTAAATAGAATTTTTTAAAATGAAACATTAATAATAAATTTTATCCCCATTAAGGGATTCCCTCATCCTTTTTCATTTTATGATGGTCAGTAGTATTCATGAAAGATAATTTCCTCATGACTTCTAGAAGTAATATCCTAAAACTTGTTCAATTTCCCATATATTAGCTGAAATAATTTTTTTTATCAAATAAGGTGGTAACACATTACTCATCATAAATAGATCTGAATCCAGGAGGTTCCTCTCATCACATGTCATTCTTAACTTCCAACCTCATTTGTGGAGTTCTTTTACTCCTATTAATAAAATTAACATATTGGGTGTTAGACTATTTCTCGTAAACTACTTCTTCATTTGATGTTATCCCTTATAATTCATTTTTAATTTACAAGAAACTCATTTTTCCATTTTTCCATTATATCACTTTAATATTTGGGTGCATTCTCCTTTTCACTACTTCAATCTAATTATTTAGGTAAAATATATATTCAGTTGAGAGGATCATCTCAAGACATACCGTATCATTCACACAATGCACCATTAATCTCTAGGATTTCATAGATTGGAATATTTCATTCTTGATTTCACATTGTGGAAGAATACTTTTCTACACAAATATTATATTTTGTACTCATGGAACACTCATGATCATTTTATTTTAAAATATAATTTCAGTCAGTAGTTTATTTTATCATTTTTTATAAATTTTATCCCTTATTTGTAGCTTTATATATTTTCAAGATTTTTTTATTATACAGGCATTCGAGTGCCTTTTTTCCAAAACATCAAGAAGAACTAAAAAAACCACATGATAAACATTCTCTAATTTTACTGTTTACCTGATCTAGATTTCACATGTCTTGTAAATTTCTATTTTTTATTAGATGCACCAAACTTTAGGAAACTTTTTTTGGAACAAATATTTTACATATTTCCATTTTCACCCCCTATACTATTGCGGATTTTTCATTTTTTACCATCCATAATTTCAAAACAACGAGTTTTAAAAATTTACATGAAATATTAACACTACTAAAATGTAAGATAGACTTTGCGTTATGTGATACATTTTTCTTAGATGACTTTTGAACATGATTATAAGGAAATATAATGCATTTTAAAAAAAATAAGATTCCTCTTGGAGTTAATAGATTTAATTGAAATATGTTTGTAAGCCAATTTATTTTAAAAAATAATAATCAAGATAGTGTTCATTAAAATATTCATATACATTATATATTCTCATGAAATGTCATATTCATGGAGTTATTCTTTTCTTAAACTGATGACTATGTTTCTTCATTGTCCTTTGTTGTCTACTTGATTTATTATTCACACACATTTATTAGGTCTTTTATTTAAAGTTTAGAATTTGTTTTACTATGGCTTCACCTATAATTGAAAATTAAAAAAATACATTAATATTTTTTCACAATTAATCATTTTCAATGAATTATTGAGAATATATATTTTCAATGAGTTAATTCTCAGGAATATATTTTTCTAACTCAACTTTAATAGGGAGTAATCTCATATTGATATTTTATTTTATTTTACACATTTCATCAAAAATATATATGAGAGATATTCACTTTTTTATCAACATTCATAATTACTTTTATAAATATTCTCTACATAATGCATTACAAAATCAAAAATATATCAATTTAATTTTCTGTTTATAAAATTATATGCGTCACTTTTATCCTACTTAAGTTGATCTTAAATATCACAATGAATATAACTAATAGATAAATCATCACCATAGAATGAACAAGATTCATTTGAATAATCATGTTTACTAGAATTATTTTAACAATATCCACTTATATTACCACTATTTTTTAGTGTCTCTCACTATATATTTGGTTTGTTCGTAAACATACATTCATATCTTTTCATAATATTTTTCTGAGTCTTGGATGAGATTTTCATATTTGTATCTTCACAAGTATATTCCTTTTTTATCTTTCTAAGGTATCTTAAAAACATACAAAACAATATAAGTTTTCTAAAAATAGACAATCAATAACCTTTAACCTTTGGAGGGAACATTATTACTATGATACAATTGGAAAGGCCTAGGGAAGACTTAGGTTACACTTAGATCATTTTTTTGGTTAAAAATCCTTTAAGAAGAACAAATAAAGATTTATAGTCATGTTAATAAGGTTTTGGGAGTGTCTTGGGATCTATAAGAGCACAATGTTACTAAAAATGGCCAATATGATTAGGCTACATGATTATGAAAACCCGTACCGCCCCAGCCCACACGGTTTGTTCTAATCATGTATGTTGAAACATAGGTGTATCAGGATTCATATGGTTTTTAGGAAACCATCAAACTCCATATCTATGACCATGAGAAACTTCAGGTTCTTAACATATTCTTTTCACATGGTTTTGACAAAGTTTGTAAAACCATGCACATTTACCATGCATGGTATATCCTTATGAAGTGTCTTGCACATGGTTTTCACACGTTTTGGCCAAACTGTGTGACAAACCATGGACCCCCTGGCTTTTGGTGAAAAATTAATTTTTACCTTACTTAAATAATAAAATTTCCTTATCTTTATTATTTTACCATTTTCTAGAGTATGGACACGTTTTTGAACCATTGATCTCCTAAAACCATCAATCAAGGGAAAGATGCAAATTCTACATCTGAAGTAAAAAATCACTATCCATCAAAAGCATCATATCTGTATTTGTATTTTCTTCTCGTCTCCTACCCTAAATATATGTTTATTTCTATATCAATTTATCTATTTAGTTTCAATACCTTTTTCTATATTTTCTAGGAATTTGACTGTTTTATCATTTTATTTCGTCTTACTGTTGGATCAAAATTGATATGAGATGGAAAAAATACAAGAGGGTGGTGAATTTTATGTTTAAAAATTTATATTCAAACCTTATAAGTAAGGCTATTATTTTAATAATACTTAAAAAAACAATTCCCAAAGCCTCTTATAAAAGAAAAAAATGATCAGACAGACTCTTGGTCAGATGATATTTTTACGATACCACCAGTTATGAAAAAATTGTTTTCATGTTGAATAAAAATATCAGAGTATATCAAGTGTAAATGATTCTACCATATAGCATATAGAATCAATAATGGAATGTATAAACTACAACTGAAACAATTAAAATATAAATGAATACAAATATAAAGAACAAATAAAATAATTCTCTTTCTATTACAATAAGCAGCGGAAAAGTAAATGGTATTACTTTTTTTTATCCTAATGATTAGGGTATCCTTTCACCTAGGATAATAGGTATGTCTTACCAACACCGGTAATACCTTGATACAATGATCTGTATGCCTATCCTTCTATCCCCACAATCCCCTGATTTTACAGGTAATAAACACCTTTGTCTTTCAAACACGAGAAAGACCTCGATATGAAGATCAGTTACATAGTCTTCCTATCACAAGTATCCCTTAATCTTTATCACCTGATCGGATGAAAAAATCACATCAAAGCACTTATTTAAATAAATAAACAAAGAACAATTTGTTTTTGTTTTGTAATTTCAAGGCTTTCGCATGAAGCATGAGAGATGTCAAACAATCTCTCTCTATAACTTGGAAGATGAAAAATTTGTTGTCTCTAGTTCAAATGACATCCTATTTATAGGCCTTAGGTTCCAATGGTCACATTTTCTCCAATGGTCATATTTCTCCATAATATTTAGAGGGACTTGGACACCTGGACTTATAATAGAGATATTGAAATAGAAAACATGGAATTGTTTTGATTAGTTTATAACAAACTCAAGGAAATAATTTTGGTTATAAAAATAGATATATGAAAATGATAACATGAGTATGACTGATATGAAAAATTTGTTTTGATAAAATAATGAAAATTTTCATGTGATAAAAGTATAACATGAGTTCGATTAGTATCGCTTATATGATGATAGGTATGAGTAAGTTGTTAGTACAAATATAATGAAAGAAATGATACGATACAAAGTGGGTATGATGCACATTGTGAGAAAAATGGTTAGAGTGTGTAGGATAAATAGAGTGGGTACGAGAGAAAGAGTCAGTACGATAAATAGAGTAGGTATGATAGTCAAAGTCAGTATGATAAACAGAGTAGGTGTGACAGTCAAAGTTAGTATGATAAACAGAGTGAGTACGATGAAATTAAAACTATATTAAAATTAAATCATTTACATAATAATTTAGTATAAAAAGTTTTTTGATTTCCACACAAATGTTATAAAAGTCAATAGAAGTCTTTTTTTTACAATGTCCCCCTTTTTGTAAAGAACAAAACACAAAGTAAAACTATAGAGAAATACTTATCTTTGCATAAGTTATGAAAACTATTCTAAATGAATACCACTAACCCCCTTAGGTATATAATTTTCTTAAGAATTTTATTCATATAGATTTTCCTTGCTTTAGTTTATTATTTATCATTAATTTATCACATTTGATTAAAACATATAGAATTATTCCCTTTGAGAATTCTCTCCCTTTGTAAAAATTTCTCCCTTGTTAATAAAACTTTATCACACTTTGTGACTTTCAAAAATAATGGGGTAAACATGTATTACCTAAATAAGGATAGATATAAACGGAATATAAAAATAGAAATGAAACATAATGCTCATTGCATTATCTAAAGTTTAAAGTTTTTCAAAAGACAAACAAGAAATATAAATACAACAAAAAAATTCATTAATTTAATCTTTGTTTTTATTTATTAATCAACATATAGAGAACAAACCTCATCTACTTTAACTCTTTTTTGTATCTTGAGATAGATACACCCTGAGATTTAAGAAGCACTTACTGGTCTACAAAAAGCTGATCCTGGTTCTTGAAGTTGTCTTCTTGGATTCTGATCACTTCTTGAAGAGTAACAATTCATTCCTGCATATTATTTTTTTCTTTAGCCAACATGGTGTTTTGTTTATTTAAAAAAACAATTTCATCTTTTAAGGAAGAAACCTTCAAAAACTCTAACTGTAAAACATTAAACCTTTCTTGCAACTCTTTTACTGAATCAACATCATCACTATGTGTTTTTGGAATTGGTTTCAAACTATCAATTGTTTCCTTATCTTGATTATTAAAATATATAAGAAGATCATTTGAGACAACCTAAAGTCTTTAATTGAATCCTCATGTCCATTCACTGAACTTTATGTTTTTATGAACATTTGGTCATCCTATTACAATAATTCTAATGAGAAATGGAATTATCACTCAAAACATTTAGATTAGCCTCCATTGATATTACATTATTTTTATACTCTCTTATTGAACAAAATTTCTTTCTTTTATTCTCTTTGATGAAATATATATTTCCTTATTTTCTGGGAAGATAAGGAATAGTCTTCTCAATCCTTCTTAGAACATGAACAATTTAGTCACTTTTCTTAAGATAAATAGTGTGCACTGAATCTGATTCATCATTGTACGATTGAAGTTCATGAGATCGGCTTGAGTCTTAAAAAGGTTATTTTACATTTTTTTATCATTATTCTTTCTAATTTTATCTTCTTCAACTCTATCATTGATGATAATATCTTTCTCATCTTGGGAATAATGATCCATTTTCTTAACCGGAGAGGTAACTCTTTCTGATTTAGTTTCTAGAGATTGTACTGGTGCTGGATCCGCATAAGTATTCTGTTGTTTAGCCCCTTCAATCTATTTTTTTAGAGAAGGTTCTTCTCAAATTATCTTATAATGATGAATATATTCTATAAGAAATTAATCTTTATATTCTTATTCACCTTTCTATTGTATATTTCATTAAAATACTTCTTGCATTTTTTCTTTCCCTTTCTCTGGAATAGTTGGTACGACCAGTTCTTGTTCTATTTCATTTGTCAGTTGATCACTTGCTAACTCAACACTATTCAATATCATAGAGATATTAAAATCCTCAACATTTATTTTCAAAAAAATTATTATACTTTTTTTAGACTATAGAGTATCTTATATCCTTATTTGTTCAGCTAGAGCTTCGGCTGAGTCAAGACTGAAATGAGGATCACATTCTTTTCTTTTTTCATTATACTTTCTCCAATTGTCTTTTACCACTTTACTATATTTTCGTTTCTTTCTCGACTATGCATTGGTTTGAGGATATGAATTTGGAAATGATATATTTGATGGATATCATTCTATTAAAAGTGGTGCTGATTGATTTGGTGCTGATTCTTTCCCATCTTTAACAAAATTTTTTGATTCAACATCAAAATGAATGTTCAATTTTATGATTTTATCCTTGATAATCCATAATACCTTTAACACTTTTAATTATCCTTTCCCTGTAAGATTGAAAAACATAAAAATTTCAAGAATAAAATTTGTAAGTATGGTAATATTCATGATTAGATGAGAGTTTATCCTTCCAGACATCATATTGTTAACTATTTTGAAATTGTAACCCATGAGATTTACTTTTCTCATATTCACAAGATAATCTAACATAAAGATATTAGAATTCTGAATAGTTTCTTTATCCCATTTCCTCAGAATAAGAAACCCTTACATCTATTGGGTAATAAACTGATTATCTATAGAGATATGTGCTACCATTATTTTCTCCTCATTGACAAGAAAAAGTGAATTTTCAGCTCATTATTTACTAAAAGTACTGACTTCCTCATGTATCTTATGAGATGGAAAGAAGGAGTCACCTTTAATAGTCATTGAGAATGAGTGATTCTTGTTTCAATGATAAATCAATCTTTTTATTGTACATAGAAAAATTAATAATCATATCCTTATCAAATTTCACTGTATTGTAGAATTTTCTAACCTCTTCAACAAGAATCAGATCATGGGATATAGGTTTCTCGACACATAGGTGTTCCCAACCTTGTATCAAAATGATCCTTTTAATAAACGAATAAAAACTATCAATGAAATATTTAGTAACTAGAATTTTTCAGAATAAATACATATCTGAGAAATTATTTGAAGAAATATCGGTAGGAGTGTTGGCAGAAGACTAATCCATAGAGCTGGTTGATGAATGAAACAATTAGACTAAGTCTTAAGAGAATGAGGGGAGCTTCATCTGGAAATTCTGAAGAGTCAGTTTGGGTTTGAGGAGGGGGTCCCCTATTTATAGGAAAAATTGGGCGACAGTTAGTATTCTATGGTTGAGATTAGAAGATGAAAGTTCTAATGGTAGTTGATATTAGAAGATTAAAGTTCTAATGGTATAGAATAAATGAATTTATTAAGGTTTTTTTTAAAAGACAACAATATTAAAGAAAAGTTTTACAAAATGAAAAGATAATGCACCTATCTAAGATTTCAAGTGAGTTATTGGTTTCAAACTATTATGAAATTCATAACTGAATTTAATACTGAAAAGAAATAGTCAAAATAAGGAAATTTAATATGATAAAATATGATACTGATAATAATAAAAGTGAATACTATCAGTTTTCAAGCTGATGTAAAACAATGTGGATAGTATGAGTTTTCAAGATAATAGACTGGGTTTTGTTAGAACGATTAGAAACAAAATCATTAGTCTAGGTTTCCAAGCCGATAGACTATGTTTTGTCAGAACGATTAGAGACAAAGTCATTAGTCTAGGTTGTCAAGATGATAGACTAAGTTATGTCACAATAATTAGAAACATAGTCATTATTAAAGGTTTTCAAGATGATAGACTATATTTTTTTAGATCGATTAGAAACAAATTCATTAGTACAGTTGGTCAATCAAATATACTACATTTTTCCAGACTGATAGACAAAGTGCCAAACTGATAGGTAGAGAGAACAAATTAATAATGTAAAGAAGATATATATATATAGAACAAATATAAAATAATAAAATAGAGAAATTAAAAACATAAATTTAATAATTAAGATAAAAATTAAATAAAATAGTTAAATGAAAAAATAAAACAAAAATGATGATAAATAATATATATATACTACAAGAACCAATGTTCCCCCTAATTGAGAGGAGTTTTTTAATATAAGGAGATTTAATAGATAGGAAGTAAATGAGAATGATTATTTTATTATAATAATTCCTAACATCTATTTAATATTTAAAAATATATCGGAAGATAATGGTTTTGTAAAAATATCAGCAAGTTATTCTTGCATTCCGATGAATTGTAAAATGATATCTCCTTTTTTTTTGTGATCATTAAGAAAGTGATGCCTAATATGTTTGTGTTTTTGATGTTAGTGATGCTCATGGTTTTTACTTAAAGTAATGGAACTTGTGTTATCACAAAAAAATTGAGTTTTAGTAAAACTCAGGCCATATTTTGTGAGCGTGTGTTACATCCAGAACACTTGAGCATAACAACTTTCACCTTCCATATATTCAAATTCAGTAGTGGAGAGTGCAACAAAGTTTAATTTTTTTCATAACCAAGAAACTAAAGAATCTATTAGGAAATGAAAAGGTCCATAAGTACTATTTATATCCATTCTACAACCACGAAAGTCAGCATCTGAAAAACTTTCCAATTCAAAATCATTTCCAAAAGAATAAAAAAGGCCTATATATAATGTTCCTTTTAAATAGTGTATATTATTTTCACATATTTTAATGGTAGTTTTTTTGATTTACTTGATATATATCACATAATCATATGGAAAATATTATGTCTATATGAGTAGTTTTTAAGTTTACTAAACTTCCAATCATACATCTAAAAGTTGTTTGATAAACTAGTTTCCCTACTTCATCAAGATCAAGGGTGTTTGAGGTTCCAATGGGAGTACTAATATGTTTAGTATGGTCATATCGACAATTTTTGAGTGATTATTTGATATAATTATTTTGATATATATAAGTACCTTCTGGTTTTTGAGAAATTTGAAAACCAATAAATAATTTTAATTCACCCATCATAATCATTTCAAACTTAGACTTCATTAGATTCACACATGAATCTGTTAAATAATTTTGAGTTGACCCAAATATGATGTCATCAACAGAAATTTAAACCATTATAAATTTTTTCTTTCATTATAAAAAGAGTTGGATTAGATGTTCCCTTAATGTAATTGTTTGGTAACAAAAATCCTCTTAACCTATCATACCAAGCTCTAGTGACTTGTTTAAGCCCATAAAGGGCCATGGTAAGTTTATAAACAAAATTAGGATGTTTTGTATCATCTAAACCAGGTGGTTGGTCTATATTCATTTCCATCATTACATATCCCTTAAGGAAAGCACATTTGACATCCATTTGAAAGAGTTTGAAATTAATGAATTTTTTATAGGCTAATAGAATTATAATATATTAGATTCTTTCTATTAGAGCATATATTTCTTCATAGTTTATGCCTTCTTATTGATTATAGCCTTTATAAAAAAGTGTAACTTTATTTCTAACAATAATACCATTTTCATTGCATTTGTTTCTAAAAACCAATTTTTCTCCAATAATAGATGTATCCTTAGGTATTTCAACCAATGTCCAAACTTTAATCCTTTAAAATTCATTTAATTCATATTTCATTACCTTTATCCAATCCTCGTCACATAAATCCTCACTTGGAGTTTTAAGTTCAAATTGAGATATAAAAGAAAGATTTTTTATTTATTTTCTTAAGAAATTCTTAGTCCTTATTGGTTTATTTACATCACTGATGACGTTATCACTGGGATAATTACTAAGTAATAATTGATTTTTATTTTTTAAAATGTAATCATTAAAATAAGGTAGAAATTATTTAGGTGTAAATGTATTAGAAACAATTTCTTGAATATTTTCAATGTTTGAAGAATCCTCTACCAAATGTTGATAATCAGTTTTGTAAAACACTTTAGAATAAATATTTTGATGTTGTTTGAAAAAAATGGTCTGTTACATCAATAATAACATGTCTTTTTTCTTCAACAACACAAGTAGTTTTATTAAAATTTCTACAAGTCTTAAGAGTAATGTAATAACCTAAAAATATTCCTTCATCATATTTTGGTGCAAATTTATTTACGTTATATTTTGTATTTAAAAAAATACTTTACAACCAAATAATTTTAAGTATGAAACTTTTGGTTTTCGGCCTATCCATAACTCATAAGGGTTTTATTAAGAAAAGGTCAAATTAAGACTCGATTTATAGTATAACAAGCATTACTAACAGCTTCTGTCCAAAAATGTTTTTCTATTGAGTATTCACTCAACATGGTTCATGTTATCTATTGAAGAATTATATTTCCTATTTCAACAAAACAATTTTACTACAGTGTTCTTGGTGCAGAAAAGTAGTGATTGATAAATTTCTTACTAAAAAAGTTTCAAAATTACAATTTACAAATTCTCTACCATGATCACATTGGATCATTATCAATGGTAGGTTTTTCACATTTTTAACAATAGCCACAAAAGTTTTGATGAAACAAAAACCATATTATTTTTAGTGAGAAAATAAACCCATATAAATCTAGTGTTGTCATAAAAAAATACATAATACTTGCCTATAATACTTACAGTTTTATGGGACCCAAAATATCCATGTGCACTAACTATAATGTATCAGTAGTTTTGACCTAAATAATTTATTTACAGCTTTACTTATGATGTTTTCCATATTTAAAAGGGTCATGATATTTAGAAAAATTAAATTTAAAATCAGGTAAATCTTTAAAAAGTCTTTTCTTAGAGAGTTTATATAAGTTTCTAAAATTATAGTGTACTTGTCCTCTATTCTATAACCACGATTGGTCTTCTATTTCACTTATACAAGGTATTTCTTTTCTCCTAATGTATTATAATTTTAAAGTGTAAACATTCTCATGCCTTTGGTTAGAGAGAATGAATTTATCCTTGGAATTGTGAACTATACATTTATCATTCCTAAAATTCACAAGGTAACCTTCATCATATAATTGACTTATTATAATGAGATTTCAATTAAGACAATCAATAAATAAAACATTTTAAATCAAAATTTTACCAAGGAAAACAATATTACCTATACCAACAATCTTTCCTTGGGCATTGTATCTGAATATAACTTTTCCACCTTTCATCTTGATAAACTTTTCAAAGAAGATTCTGTAACCAGTCATATTCCTGGAACATCCACTATCCCTGTACCATGTATTTTGGTTGTTTATTATTTTTCCTAAAACTAAAACAATTAGACTTTTGGAATGGAATCTTGTTTGGATCCAGAAATGTTAGAAAGAAAAGTTTTTAGAATCCACATTTTTTTTGAAAAGTTTTCTTTATGGAATCCCAAAGAATTTGTTTTATTTAGAATAAAATTTTTATTACAATGACCACTACTTTTAAACTTAGTTCATAGCGGGTCCTTTTTAGGAACAAAATAATTATTTTTAAAAACTGGTTTTTAATAAGTGTTACTTATTCCTTAACTATTACTATGAGGTTGTATTTGAGAATACATTTTATCAAAATTTTATTTTCCAAAAGTAAAATTTGATAAGAGTTTCCTCAATGAAAAGATCTCAGATTTTAGTCTGATTTCCAAATTCTTATCCTCATTTTTTTTAGTTTTAGAATTGAGTTTTTCTTTTAAAATAGTTTCATATGAAATAAAATTATCAAAATACTTCAAAAGTTTTTTATTTTCAGAATTCACTTTCACGAGGATTTTAGAAACATTTTCAATCTCTAGAGTTTTAGAATCAAGATTTTTAGAGATATTTGATACTTCTCTTGTTAAAATACCAATCCTATTATTGGGTTTTTTGATTTTCCTATAAACTCTATAATTTTAATTTTCTAAAAGTTTAGAAAATCTGGATACTTCTTCATAAAAAGGTAAATAATTATCATTCTATGATGATGTTGTTTCTTCATCAAAAGAATAATTTTTTGTTGGGATAATGTTTATTCAAAGAGATATTAGTAATATATTTAGAAATTTATACCCTATGCATTAAGCAATGTTAATGAGTTTTGTCAAGAAGAACAATATTCTTATTAGTTGAAATATCATTATCAGAAGTGTCTTCAGAAGAATCACCACTGTTGGTACTCCATGAGTTGTTTAATTTCAAGACATTATTTCGCTTGTATTTCTAGTATCTATTCTTATTCTTCTATATATGTATTTCCATTCAATTATTTAATTTTATCATAGGACAATCGGGTTGAATGTGTCCTTCTCTTTTACATTAATAACATGTGACTTCAAAATCATTCTTGTCCTTATAACCTCTGTAATTATTTTTATCTATATTGTAAATCCATCTTTCCAACAATTTTGACAATTCTTCTAGAATGATTTTCAAGATAATTCTCTGATTGCTAAGTATCACTTGAATCTAATAAGAATTCAACCTCTGTTTTTCTTGTCATAATTTTCATAGGTGATTGAGACCTAGAAGGATTTGATGTAGTAGTGAATGATACTCCCCCTTATTCTTTATTAAATTTTTATTAGTCTCCCATATTTAATCCTTCATATTGAAATAATGTTACAAATATACCATCAAGATTAATATTAGTAAACTTTCTAGACACATCATTTTCGGTCCTCTTGGATTCCCATTAATTTGGCATAATGTCTATGATATTCTCAACTAAAACTTCATCTTATAACTTTTTATCTCCCATAACATGAATACTATTATCAATCATCATAAATCTTTGTTAAACATTAAATATTGGTTCACATTAGGGAAATTGAAATTATTTATAGTCATCTCTTAGCATTTCTCTTCTAGTTTCAACATCTTTGGAAGTACCAAATTATGTAATCTCTAATTTCTTTTATATTCTATTTGAGCATCACATGAAGATATTTTAATATATATACTCTAGGTAATAGAACACAATAATGTATTTCATACCTTATAGTTTCATTGATATTCATTTTTTTCTTGAGCTGTAAAAGTTCTGACTTCATTCTCGAGGATCTTATAGTCACCAGTGAGGATAAAAAAGTTATATACACTATTATTTATGATAAAAGTATTCATCTAATCTCTCCAATATTCAAAATCATTCCCATCAACGATATGTGGTCTTATAGTAATGATATTTTCAATTGAACCGACATTCATCATGCATTCCATCATAATGAAAAAAAATCAACATTCCACATATGCGGGTCAGTGTATTTAGAAATACAAAAAATCAATGTAAAATTTAAAATAAAATATATGAATTCAATGAATTGGAAAAACTCATCTAATACTTATTTTTAGATCAAAATTGGTACGATAAGACACATATGTAATAGGGAGCGAGGTGAATTTTATGTTTAAAAATTTCTATTAAAACCTTTTAAGGATGGTTCTTAGTTCAATAATACTTAAACTAAAACAATTCACAAAGAATCTTATTAAATAAAACAATTGATAAGACTGACTCTTCGTCCAATGATATTGTTATTATACAACATGTTATGAAATAATTATATTTGGTTTGAATAAAAATATCAGAGTATATCAATTGAAAATGATTTTACCATACAACGTGTAGAATAACTACTGAAATTTATAAACTAGAAACAAAATAATTAAAACACAAAAGAATACAAATATAAAGAAGAAATAAAATAATTCCCTTTCTATTACAATAAGTAGTGGAAAAGTAAATGGTATTACAATTATTTTATCCCAAATAGTTTGGTATCCATTCACCTAAGATAATAGGTCTGTCTTACCAACACCAGTAATCCCTCGATACCATGATCAGAAAATCACTTTTTCTATCCCCATATGACATCAATTTTATAGTTATTCAACACCTCTGTATTTAAAACACTTTAAATGACTCGATAAAAATATCTCTCACACCATCTACCTATCCCTGGAAACCATCGATCGTTATCAGTAGATCAGATGCACAATGAAAAACAAAAAACATATTGGAATACAAGAACTAAGAACAAGACATTCATGTTTCGAAATTTCAAAACTTTTGCACGAAGCAGGAGAGATGTCACACAATATATCTCTAGAACTTGGATGAAGAAAAAGTTGTTGCCTCTATTTCAAATGATATCATATTTATAGGCCTCAAGTTCCAATAGTCACATTTCCTTCAATGGTTATATTTATCTAGAAAATTTGGAGGGACTTGGACACCAGAATTTATAACGGTCATATTGAAATAGAAAACACTATATCGTTTTTATTAGTTTATAACTAATTCCACGACATTGTTTTGGTTTTAACAATAGATATATAAAAATGATAAAATGAGTATGATTGATATAAAACATTTTTCTTGATAAATGAATGAAAACATGCATGTGATAAAAGTATAACATGAGTATAATTAATATCACTTGTATGATGATATGTATGGGTAATATTGTCAGTATGAATTTAATGAAAAATACTAATACGAAACAAAGTGGGTACGATGAACATTTTGACTACGATGGTCATAGTATGTAGGATAAACTGAGTGGGTATGATGGAGTGATTTAGTACAATAAACAGAGTGGGTATGATGGTCAAATTCCGTACGATAAAAACAAAAGGATTTTTCGGCCTCTGATCGAATCCTCCTCTCCCTATCGTAGTGGCTATGGTTTCCCTTCGGCCTCCTTTCACCTTCCCCCTATGGCCTGACTTGTTCTCGATGTCGTATTCCTCTAGATCGTCTCGGTACATGCATGTCTTGGTGACGGTGTAAAACGGTGGGGTTCAGATTTTGTTCATCGTTGTCTCCGACATCGTTCCTAGTGATGACGTGACTCGGCGGAGCACCGACTTCTCAGGTCGGTTCGGCGTGGTGCGACTTTCAGCAACGTCTTCAGAGTGCGTGACTCATGTAACACCCTGAGATTTTTTTTTAAAATATTCTTTTAATTTCATTAATTTCTTGTGTTGTATGCTACACCAAGATTACCTTGCGCTATACATAACACCGTATTAGCTTACAGAATACGCAACACTATTCTTGGATCGTGTTACACACAATTTTGATAATAGTTATTCTATGAAACATTGAGTATATATATATATATTCAATATATAAATGAAATATG
Organism: Viscum album; assembly: GCA_963277665.1. Lineage (NCBI taxonomy): Eukaryota > Viridiplantae > Streptophyta > Magnoliopsida > Santalales > Viscaceae > Viscum > Viscum album. Next base: position 876,724,201 of record OY728129.1, on the reverse strand, counting down.
GTTGGATTCTATTATATGAAACAACGAAGGATTCTTTCACAACACGCAACCCTGACTTGGCTTGCATTACACGCAATCGTGACCTTCCCCGATAGCATGTGTTGTACGCAATACCAGGTTTTACTAAACAACGATATATTATTATAATATTATTATGAACTAGCCGTTATGAATAGTATTAACTAAATTTTTAATTTTATAACATTATTATTCATCTTACACATTTTCTAGAACATGGTATAAGAACAAAATAAATTTTTCGGGTAAAATAAATATTTTTCATAAAATGAAGTTTTGCCGCCTTTTGATGGTGAACCCACTTTAAATCTAGTTTTGACATGTTTATAAGTTCAATTTGACAAAATAAAATTCTTCTTTGGAATCAAGAAATAAAAAATTTACTTTGGATAAATTTTTCGTATTATTCTGGTAACTTTTATATTTTGATGAATAGTAAAAACACGCTATATTTTAATGAAAACAACTTTTTTCATCGTAATAATTTATATGGTTAAATTATAATATTGAATGGTTTTAATGTATAAATAGAATATATTTTTAACATTTAATATAATGTATGTCATTATCATTTATTTTACATTGAATTCGTAGGTTAAATCAATTCAATCTTTTGCAATGTTTTAAACAAAAACCCGTTTTCATTCGACAACGAGATTAATTTTAATTTAATTTCTGCAAATTCTGTGTATTGAATTTGAAAAAATGAATTCCATATTTGGAATCAGTGGGTCCAAATTTTGTTAATAGGCTACTTCTTATTTTTGGGAATTATGAATAGTAACTATGATAAATTTTATTTACCTTAGTTAAAGGTAAATCGGGTAATTAAGGGTAAATATAATATTATAAAATTACCGTAACATATGCCAAAATTCTATTGGATGGATAAAAGTAATCCCATATCAACTAAGGGTTGGATTAGATTCATTTTATGGACTTTTAAAATAATTTAATTGTTATTAAAACCAAAGAAAGTGACAACATGTCACTCTCTTAAATCTTATAAGTATAATAATTTTAATTTAGTGATAAACATCATAAAAATTCTAACATGAATAGTCTATAGAAATCTAATAAATGTATCTACATCATGATAATTTATTTATAATTTTTAGGGATTAAATAATTGTCATTAATGGTGATACATTAATGATACAGAAATTATTTATTAAGTGGAAAATAAGTAATATAGTTTTTATTAAAATAATACTACCCATTAAAAGGCCCACAAACCTGACCAAAACTTATTGGTAGTGTATATATACACCTTAATCATCCAATTACCTAATATATAACCGTTTTGATCCTTATAAAAGTGATTATGACACTTATATTATTTTATTTTAAATGATGCCAAAGTTGTCACCTTCATAATTTAATAAATATAACAATTTAAATATTGTTATTTTAAGATGATAAATTCGATTAAAAGTATTATTGTGAATGTTAATAGATTTATCATCATCATAGGATTTTATTTTAAATTTTTATGCAGCAAATCAGTATATTAAATAGTTATACAAAAATGTTGTAGTAATTATTTTATTAAGGGATAAACCAAATAAATGGTTTTAAAAATAATAAAATAAATATTATATGAACTATTTAATGTGATCCACTAATATTATAGATACATATGAACTTTTATAAATCTATTAATTCTTTTAGTTCGAACATATCTTCTGTATATATTTTATTTAAATTCAAATAAATGAATTGTGTCAAAATTGACACTATTGTTATTTTATAAAAATAACATATTATAAAATTGTTTAAGAATCAAAAAAATATTTAAAAATTTTAAATTTAAATTTATATGGTCTATAATGTTATAAAGTAAACAATTATGTAAAATTCACAGCAAATAAGTAATTATTTGTTATAATTTAAAATTTAGAATTTTATTACCACAAATAAACTTAAATAGATTAAATAAGGATAAATCAAAATGATAAGGTTTAAAATAAGATCCAAACATGTCTAAATTTTATTAGATGATGATATTAAAACCCTATCTCATCTAATCTTCGAATATGAGTCATTTTTTGAGGTTTTTAAGTGGGTTTAGATTTATTATAAATTAATAATTATAAGAATTCCAAAGGTGCCCCTCTCCTCCCTTATAAAAGGGCACATCCTCCCTCTCCTACTCACACCAATTAGAGACTTGAAGCTCGGCCAACCCCTGACAAATTATCTTCTCCACTTCCCTATAAACATCCTATAGGTTTTGGTCTACTTTAAAGACCAATCTTAGTGCCCTAAGAGGAGGTTTCAAAGAGGCGTATCGAAGAAGAGGTAATTTCTTCTCCCGATTCTTTCAAGCTTCTTTCTTCTTCAACTTCTTCTTCATTAGTTGTTTCATTATAAAGTAATAAAATCAGTATCAATAATATACTGAATTGTTATTATAATTATGAAACAACCCTATTTCACCTTCTATCCATCCTACGGAAAACAAAATCACCGCACGTGTGTACGTACGGAATACCATCTCCACGCCGTGGTGTAATCTGTTCTTCCACCAACACCTTACATGGATGGGTATAATGGTGTAAAGAATAACTATACATAGTTATTATAACATAATACTGATTCTGATATGTTATATCATCCACTACAATTCAATTCAATAATTATGGAAACGATATCATCCCTCGTGCATACGTACGGACTACCGTCTCTACGACGCGATGAGATTCATTCTCCATGTTAACCATTTAAGAATGATTATAAAGTATATATAAGAAATAATAATTAAATATATGACATTATAAAGCTAATGGATTTATGTATATATGTATGTCATCAACTTAATTCCATTCAACTCAATAAGGAAACAAAGACAGCGTTTATGCGTACGTACGGCATACCGTCTCCATGAACGGTGTATTTCTTTCCATTTATGGATCTATTATATATATGTATATTCTGAATATATATTATATATAAATCATGTTTTATATTCTGGAATTATTTAATCGTGATCTAAGTAATCATATGAATAATTACAAGTTAAAACACGGATGATAAATGAAATGATTTTACCCAAAACACTTTTTAACATGGAATTTACAAAATAACGGGTAGTATAAAGTAATAAGTGAACCATATATGATATCATAACAATGAATATGATTATGTAATAAGTCAATGACATTATTTAAATCATTATATAGGAGGTTTGAATACATACGAAGCATATCAGACATAAGTTAAGGGATAATTTTGCAAATCTCATTTTTATCCGAGATTGCATATTTGTAAGTATTTACTGGGGTTATTTCTATCATCCATGTACATGTTTTATAAAAGTGTTTTCATATATGTTTAAAGTCCTTCTTATCCATTTTTGACTTTTTCTACATTGTATGTAAGGAATCTTTCTTTTTTTTACGTTAAAAGGTACTTTATGACTTTTCCAGCAAAAGTACGAAAAGAATGTTTTTTTAATTTATACGGAACGAACGAATTTTTATGGTTTTATAAAGCCTTATTTTGATGAATCTTCCTCCAAAATATTTCATGACTATTTTCAACAAAATATTTTTCTTTTAAAATTGCATGACATTTTTTGAAAAGAAAATGAATTTGATGAAAAAAAGGATATCTTCCTCAAGAATTCATTTCAAGTGTTTTATCAAAACCATTTTCCATCTAAGATGAAATTATTTCATATGTATATGTTTCAAGTATAATGTCTCTATGATTTACATGGTTTCAATTTTCTTATGATGAAATATCCATTTGTTTTATATGGATTATGTGACGATGGGATGATGTTTATGAAACCCATTTTATTCTTTGGGTTATGATGAATGTTTTAAGTTTATTTTGTGGCACAAGTAAGAATTATTTCACCATGATATGGGTGGGACCTATTTCTCCCTCCAATGCATTGGGTAAAGATTTTATATCTCATGATATAGACATGGCTGGAACGGTAAGTTAATCCGGTTCAGTGTTACAGCACTGAAACAAGGAGTGAACTCGATTCAGAATGGGACTTTTTCCACTAAGATGGCCTTGGCAGGAATGCCTTGGCTACTATGGAAATAATTACATGTGCTTAATAGATGCCACAATTACATGTTTTATTCCCATGCTATTTTATCATGGTTTATGTTCCACTATGATCTATGCCTTATGTACTTCCATGTTATATGTTGTTGCTCAAGATTTTAATGTTTAAACATTATGTTCATGTTTTTAAGTTCCAATGTATATGGTATGTTTTATTTTATCCTTGATTACACTTACTGAGAATTTGAGCTCACCATTTTTATGTTTTATTTTCCCCCAGGATCAAAAGAAAGGTTTTAGGTTAGGAAACAAAAAGGGGACGATCTTTATGGGAGATGTTGAAGATCTTTCACCAAGATTAGAAGATTACGTTCCAAGTTTCCAAAGACACTAAACTATTACGGTCCTTGTGTGTCTGTTTTTATTATTCATTAAGTATTCCACAAAAGTAATGTAATGTCCATGTACGTAAAGCTTAGGGTCTCTACAGTTGGTATCAGAGGAAAGGTTTAGTCAACCTTTGGAAACTAGGATGCGAAAACGTTAGTGAGATCCGTGGAGATATTTCTAAGGTATGTCTAGGGATGTACCTTAGGATAAGAATACGTATAGGATATAGTCCTAGAACTATGGTAACGATCTTAGAATTTAACCTAAGATGTAAGATATTGAGGGTGCTCCCACTTTACTATGTTGTTTTCCCTAGCATGATTTTTGCCTCTCTCACTATTCTTTTTGGGTTTTAGAAAATGGCTTGAAACAGGAAGATTCATGATAATGGAGGATATGACGGACAATGGAATGATTTTCTTCATGAGAAACCAAATGAAACGGGATCTGGAAGTCTAAACATCGTTATTATTCCTAATCATGAATCTCATAATATGATCAATAATCTCAACTTTGGTAAGTTTCCCGACTCATATAATAAGAGAAAGATGGAGTTTCATAATGATCATAGAGGAAAGAAAGTTCAATTTCCCTCATGTAAATCATGTGGGAAGAGGCATTAGGGAGATTGTTTTAAAGGAAATGGAAGATGCTTTGGATGTGGAAAAGAAGGACACAAAGCCAGTAAGTGCAAAGGAAAATGTTCAGTTAACACCATGGACAAGGATAATGGTATTGCTACGACATCAACAATGATTAGATGTTTTAAATTTGGAATGTACGGGCATTAGGAAAACCAATGCCCTAATGGAAAATCTCATGAAGAGAATCGGCATAGTCATATGGGTAGTATTTATGTGAATATGAGGAGACTACAAATGATAAATGAGCTGAAAGAAGTGTTGAAGCTCAGTCGGTTGTTTTAGAAGGTAGTGGAATGATTTTATGTTTATCGAGAGTTATGTTGTATAGTTAATTGTACTATGGAATAAAGAATCATATAAGGATTGTTACACTATTGTTTTTCCTAAAAGCATTTGAAAGTATATGTTGAATGGTACCAGTAACCATGGAATGTTATTCAGATATTTTTGTAAAGTAGATGATATGCGCATAATGAAGGAATAAGAAGATAATGAGATGTTTGATTGTATTCATGAGCTCATGATTGATATAAGGACTAAGTGATATCATGGTTTGAGTATATAAAATTTTGAGGATTTTGGTATGTGGAAAGTGTTAACTTTTAACTACATTCATGTTTTCACTAAGGTTCAATGGGTATTCATTTTTCAAGAGAATACATGATTAAGGCCTTCGAATGTTTGTAATGTGACCAACTGGACATATCTTATGATATATGGGGATCAACGATGGTATTAACATGCTTCTTATATGAAATCTCTGGTAATCGTTTTCACTATAATATGACAATGGACTGCAATATTATGGATAAGCATAAATATTGGAATGGATTATGTTGGACATAAGTTAGTATTGTTTAAGGATAGAACCTTTTTTCGATATTATTTATGGGATGATATAGTAATGTAGTTTTCGAAAAAAGACAACCTGTAGGACGGGCGATAACCCATCGCGTCGGACAAGGCTGTGGGAATCAAACCCACAACTGAAGTGCGACTGGCCTTTATCGCCTACCACTGGCCTACAGGAAGTCCCTGGTTAGTAGAAACTAGTTTTATTTTATTAAGCGGTATGATATATGAAGTATAAGTTCATTTTTGGAACCATATACGATTAATCTAACCATAAGATGGACTTATAACTTTTCCTAACCTTTTGTTTGAAATAGATGGAATGACCCATCATTCTATCACATGATCTTCTAACACATCACGAATAACAAATTCAACTTCATTTCTTTAAGGGATGAAGTGGATATTGTACAATTCATGAACAACAGTGAGATTGTACCAAAATCATGCAAGTATTTCTTTTAATTCATCAACATTAGGGAAATGATCATGAAAGCCAAAAATGTTTTCCTAGTTCCCTTATATCCGATGAATCAGATGGTACCTTAGATCATCACAAATCAATAGCTTTGTGATTGTTAGCTTTTTCATAGCCATGTTCTCTACCACTCTCCATCAGAATTTGATGGTCAGATTTTTCTTCCATATACATATTTTCACCTATTGTTTCCTACATGGAAACCCAGTGATGAGTTAATTTGGGTAACCGTTACATTTCATACTTTAGTTTTTAAAGCCATGTTTTGGTATTCCTTTTTACGATGTGGGTTTCTATTAAACAAACTTTCGAGTAGTAAACCATTTATAACCCCGACAAATTTTGAGGGAGAAATTCATTTTAAGGGGGGTAGAATGTAACACCACGAGATTTTATGAAAAATATTCTTTTAATTTCATTAATGTCTTGTGTTGTATGCTACACCCAGATTACCTTGCGCTATATGCAACACAGTGTTAGCTTGCAGAATACGAAACACTATTCTTGGATCGTGTTACACACAATTTTGATAATAGTTATTCTACGCAACATTGAGTATATATATATATATATATATATATATATATTCAATATATAAATGAAATATGGTTGGATTCTATTATATGAAACAATGAAGGATTCTTTCACAACACGCAACCCTGACTTGGCTTGCATTACACGCAATCGCGACCTTCCTCGATAGCGTGTGTTGTACGCAATACCGGGTTTTACTAAACAACGATATATTATTATAATATTATTATGAACTAGCCGTTATGAATAGTATTGACTAAATTATGAATTTTATAACATTATTATTAATCTTAAACATTTTCTAGAACATGGTATAAGAACAAAATAAATTTTTCGGGTAAAATAAGTATTTTTAAAAAAATGCAGTTTTGCCGCCTTTTGATGGCGCACCCACTTTAAATATAGTTTTGACATGTTTATAAGTTCAATTTGACAAAATAAAATTCTTCTTTGGAATTAAGAAATAAAAATTTACTTTGTATAAATGTTTCGTATTATTTTGGTAACTTTCATATTTTGATGAATAGTAAAAACCCGCTATATTTTAATGAAAGACAACTTTTTTCATCATAATAATTTATATGGTTATATTATAATATTGAATGGTTTTAAAGTATAAATATAATATATTTTAAACATTTAATATAATGTATTTAATTAGCATTGATTTTACATTGAATTCGTAGGATAAATCAATTCAATCTTTTGCAATGTTTTAACCAAAAACCCGTTTTCATTCGACAATGAGATAAATTTTAATTTAATTTCTACAACTTCTGTGTATTGAATTTGAAGAAATGGATTCCATATTTGGAATCAGTGGGTCCAAGTTTTGTTAATAGGCTACTTTTTATTTTTGGGAATTTTGAATAGTAACTACGGTAAATTTTATTTACCTTATTTAAAGGTAAATCAGGTAATTAAGGGTAAATATAATATTATAAAATTACCCTAACACATGCCAAAATTCTATTGGATGGATAAAAGTAAACCCATATCAACTAAGGGTCAGATTAGATTCATTTTATGGGCTTTTGACCATGAAAATAATTTAATTATTATTAAAACCAAAGAAAGTGACAACATGTCACTCTCTTAAATCTTATAAGTATAATAATTTTAATTTAGTGATAAACATCATAAAACTTCGAACATGAATAGTCTCCAGAAATCTAATAAACGTATCTACATCATGATAATTTATTTAGAATTTTTAGGGATTAAATAATTATCATTAATGGTGATACATTAATGATACATAAATTATTTATTAAGTGGAAAATAAGTAATATAGTTTTTATTAAAATAATAATACCCATTAAAAGGCTCAAAAACCTGACCAAAACTTATTGGTAGTGTATATATACACCTTAATCATCCAAGTAACTAATATATAACCGTTTGGATCCTTATAAAAGTGATTATGACACTTATAGTATTTTATTTTAAATGATTCCAAAGTTGTCACCTTCATAATTTAATAAATATAACAATTTAAATATTTTGATTTTATGATGATAAATTCGAGTAAAAGTATTATTGTGAACGGTAATATATTTATCATCATCATAAGATTTTATTTTATATTTTTATGCAAAGATAAGTTTACTAAATAATTATACAAAAATGTTGTAGTAATTATTTTATTAAGAGATAAACCAAATAAATGGGTTTAAAAATAGTAAAATAAATATTATATGAACTATTTAATGTGATCAAATAATTTTATAGATACATATGACCTTTTATGAATCTATTAAAGCTTTTATTTTTAACATATCTTCTGTATATATTTTAATTAAATTCAAATAAATTAATAGTTTCAAAATTGACACTATTGTTATTTTATAAAAATAACATATTATAAAATTGTTTAAAAATCACAAAAATATTTAAAAATTATAAATTTCTATTTATATGGTCTATAATGTTATAAAGTAAACAATTATGGAAAATTCACAACAAATAAGTAATTGTTTGTTATAACTTAAAATTTAGAATTTTATTACCACAAATAACCTTAAATAGATTAAATAAGGATAAATCAAAATGACAAGGTTTAAAATAAGATCAAAACATGTCTAAATTTGATTGGTTGATGAGATTACAACCATATCTCATCTAATCTTCGAATATGAGTCATTTTTTGAGGTTTTTAAGTCTGTTTAGATTTATTATAAATTAATATTATTAAGAATTCCAAAGGTGCCCCTCTCCACCCTTATAAAAGGGAACCTCCTCCCTCTCCTCCTCACACCAATTTGAGCCTTCTAGCTCGGACAAACCCTGAAAAATTATCTTCTCCACTTCCCTAGAAACATCCTAGAGGTTCTGTTCTACTTTAAAGACCAATCTTAGTGCCCTAAGAGGAGGTTTCAAAGAGGCGTATCGAAGAAGAGGTAATTTCGTCTCCCGATTCATTGAAGCTTCTTTCTTCTTCAACTTATTCTTCTTTAGTTGTTTCAATATAAATTAATAAAATAAGTATCACTAATATACTGATTTGTTATTATAAATATTAAACAACCCCATTTCACCTTCTATCCATCCTAAGGAAAATAAAATCACCGCGCGTGCGTACGTACGGAATACCGTCTCCACGCCGTGGTGTAAACTGTTCTTCCACCAACAACTTACATGGATGGGTATAATGGTGTAAAGAATAATTATACATTGTTATTATATCATCATACTGATTCTGATATATTGTATCATCCACTCCACTCCAATTCAATAATTATGGAAACGATATCATCCCTCGTGCGTACGTACAGACTACCGTCTCCACGACGCGATGAGATTCATTCTCCATGTTAACCATTTAATAATGATTATAAAGTATATATAAGGAATAATAATCAAATATATGACATTATAAAGCTACTGGATTTATGTATATACATATTTCATCTACTTAATTCCATTCAACTCAATAAGGAAACGAAAATATCGTTCATGCGTACGTACGACCTACCGTCTCCATGAACGGTGTATTTCTTTCCATTTATCGATCTATTATATATATGTATATTCTGAATATATATTATATATAAATCATGTTTTCTATTCTGGAATTATGTAATCGTGATCTAAGTAATCATATGAATAATTACAAGTCAAAACACAGACGACGAATGAAATGATTTTACCCAAAACACTCTTTAACATGGAATTTACAAAATAACGGGTAGTATAAAGTCATAAGTGAACCATATATGATATCATAACAATGAATATGATTCTGTAATAAGTAAATGACATTATTTAAATCATTATACAGGAGGTTCGGATACATATGAAGCATATCAGACATAAGTTAATGGATAATTTTCCAAATCTCATTTTTATCTGAGATTGCATATTTGTAAGTATTTACTGGGGTTATTTCTACCATCCATGTCCATGTTTTGTAAAAGTATTTTCATATATGTTTAAAGTCATTTTTACCCATTTTTGACTTTTACTATATGGTATGTAAGGAATCTTTCTTTTGTTTATGTTACGAGGTACTTTTTGACTTTTCCGGCAAAAGTACGAAAAGAATGTTTTTTTAACTTATACAGAACGAACGAATTATTATGGTTTTATAAAGCCTTATTTTCATGAAGATTCCTCTAAAATATTTCATGACTATTTTCAACAAAATCCTTTTCTTATGATGAAATATCCATTTATTTTATATGGATTATGTGATGATGGGATGATGTTTATGAAACCCATTTTATTCTTTGGGTTATGATGAATGTTTTAAGTTTATTTTGTGGCACAAGTAAGAATGATTTCACTATGAGATAGGGGGACCTATATCTCCCTCCAATGCATTGGGTAAAGATTTTATATCTCATGAGATAGACATGGCTGGAATGGTAAGTTTATCCGGTTCAGTGTTACAGGACTGAAACGAGGAGTGAACTCGATTAAGAATGGGACTTTGTCCACTAAGATGGTCTTGGCAGCAATGCCTTGGCTACTATGGAAATCATTACATGTGCTTAATGGATGCCACAATTACATGTTTTATTCCCATGCAATTTTATCATGGTTTATGTTCCATTATGATCTATGCCTTATGTAATTCCATGTTTTATGTCGTTGCTCAAGATTTTAATGTTTAAACAGTATGTTCATGTTTTTAAGTTCCAATGTATATGGTATGTTTTATTTTATCAATGCTTACCCTTACTGAACATTTGAGCTCATCCTTTTTATGTTTTATTTTCCCCCAGGATCAAAGGAAAGGTTTTAGGTCAGGAAACAAAAAGTGGAAGATCATTATGGGAGATGTTGAAGATCTTTCACCATGATTAGAAGAATACGTTCCAAGTTTCCAAAGACACTAAACTATTACGGTCCTTGTGTGTCTGTTTTTGTTATGTATTAAGTATTCCGTAAAAGTAATGTAATGTCCATGTACGTCAAGCTTAGGGTCTCTACAACTCAGATTGGTATGGATCAGACCTTACGATAATGATGTGGTGAGGAGTGTATTTGGCCTCTCAGTTCAGTCCGTTGTGGCCAATCGCCATCTGTAGCATGCTTCCTGTGTTGGTCGATGACTGATTTGAAGTGGCTCAGAGGGGGGAGGTCCTTGATTCTAGTGTTCTGACTTCATGGGGTCCGACTTCTTATAGTTCTACCCTTGATGATATTTTATTTTTTATGTTTGAGATGATTTGGTGGATATGAATCTATTAGATGATTTCATCACGATGATGGGGTGTTGAGAAGTATTGTTCGCGTATGGTTTTGAATGTGTTGACGTGGTTGTGGAAATCGTGAATTTCGGTGTTGTTTCTACTCCTCGCAATGAAGGATTTACTTATGGCCTACTGCTAAAGAGTTATTGAAACCAGATTATCTTCAGAGACAACTCTAGATAAGGTTTAGAGTTGCAAGTTTTCACCAGTCTTACACGATTTGGTTTTGGATGTTTGAGAGGGTATGGCCTTGGCCATCGTTACCGGCCCGTCTTTGTACAATAATGCTTGCCATTAAATGTTGGAAGGTTGGAAACTAGACGTAATATTTTTATGCTATTAAGGGGCCTTCTTCTGTTGTTTGATAGTGTTTTATAAAATTTTGACTATTGGGTAATGGTTTTAAATCTTAAGTCTTTGAAGTCATGTCTATTGGTTTCTCACTTTTTCATTAAAAGTGTTTCTTTAATAAAAAAGTTAACTTTTAGTCAGTATGATAAATAGAGTGGGTACAATGATCATTGTCAGTATGATAAACATAGTTGATATGATGAAATGAAAACTTTATTCAAAGTAAATCATTTACTTAATAATTGAGTACAAAGAGATTTTTGATTTACAAAACAAAAGATATACAAGTAAAAATAAGACTTTTTTTCATGACACCTACTTCAAATCTGAGCCCAATATCGAGTGAGGATCCATATAAGACCTTGAGGTAGGTGGTATCATTAATTTTCCCAATATTTTTATGTTACCTATCTATGTCTTTCTTCCACCCACTATCTTTTTCCAAGTGTTACCTATTTATTGAGTGATTCATATCTAATTGATCATTGTGTCTTGATAATTAATGATTGAATATTTTTTAGTATATTAGAGGTGTATTTTCACATTTATGTAAACCCCTGAGGAATCCCAAATTCATTTCCCTTAAATGGTTAATTATTAGTGATCCTGAAATTTATTTCCTACATTGTATTATATTTTGAAAGGAATTTCCCTAGATACATGAAAGCATAGTTTAACTTAATTAAACAACGATAAGAATTTAAAATTTATGAAATTTCCATGGTAAACATGTCATAATATAAATGACCATTTGAGCCATATAAATGGTTTTACAGTGTTTTAAGGGATTAATTGGACTGAAATATTCTTGAGGATGGCTTCTCTAAAATTTATTGATTAAATTGAATGGTTTAATCAAGTGGAATGGATTATTAAAATTGATTCTATATTTTTTTTAATTTAATAAAATTATTTGTTAAAAGGAAATGAATAATGGGAGGTAATTCCATACCTATTGTTTATTTCCTTATCAAATGGTTAATTGATCTTTTATTCCATGTTAATAATTATGGGCTTGATGAACTTGACACATGAGAGGTAATGACTCAAGCCTTATATTATAAATGTGATGAATCATGTATATAGGATGTGGTATAAGGGTAAGGTATCAATTGATCATGAAGGTATCAATATCCCTTACACTAGGTGTTGATCTGGATTTCTTATAGAACTGACACTATTGTTATGGTGGGTATGACATACCAAATCTTATTTTATAGAGTGTTGACATTATGGTACACTAACAATCCTGTTTGAAGATCCTAAAATCTCCCACTCACATTGAAATGTACGGAACATACCATATTTCTTGATATTAACAACTTGTTTGGCTATTTTTGGATATTTGGGTTATGCTCTGATCCATCCAGCAGCTTGTACTCTAGGTATATAACCACTAGAATCCTATCGTACTTGGTTCATATAGGTGGATGAAATATATAAAATTATATATATATATATATACACACACATATTACTAATATATATATTGTTACTTCTCATATTCTCATTCCATCCATGATATGGAGTAGGTAGAACCGAAATGCTTCCTATAGGAACCTGAGTTCTATGGTTATAGACTTAAATATTTTATTTTTATTCTTCTTATACATTCACACTGTTTTCTTTGGAAAACTTCTTGGATTACTTCCAGACACCTTGAGTGGTGTCATACTGAGTTTTTTATCTCACACCCTACTTGGGCTACCTCTGGTACTTGAGAAGATAATCTGACTGTCGATATCGATTAGGGAAAGGCCCCTATTATTTGTTGTTGATATGGTTAGCATATTGTTTGAGCATAAGTGTAGAGGAATAATAATTCCATTGAGATTATAGTGGAGAAGATTTTTTTTTCTTTTTTTAGTTCCTATTATAATCTAGTGTATCTTACATTCCATGTATGTGGCACTACAATTGAGTTTTTTGAAATATTTACTCAGATCATCGATTGTTTATTCTCCCACTACTGGATTATTTACCCCAGATATTCATATGTTTTATGCTATTGTTGTATTTCTATTACTGTATTCTGTTGTACTAATCTAACATGAAGGTATAATCACCATAATGTACCACCTTTTCACCCTTTATTCTAGTTCGCACCCTCTAGCATACAGGGAGGTGCGCTTGAGGTTATATGACCCACCGTCTTAGGGGACATGTTAAGCGGATCATAGGTTGGGACATTACAAATTGGTATTAAACCCTTATTTTTCCATTATCATTTTATTTGGGTATTTGGCAGGATACTAGGTGTTAATGGAATTTGGAAATGACCATGTTCTTTGGAATAGCTTACCTAGGTATAGGGGAAACCCAAATTACATAGGATGGGAAATTTTAGTTATTAATTATTCCATTTATATTTTATAAAATATAACCTTTGGGTGAGGAACATTCCTTACAATGTCACTGGTATTGAAATTATTGAATTGGTGACTTCTTACTATGGATTGATAAAATGAGGTTATTTTATTACATGGATCTCTATAAGAACAATGTGATTAATATTCCATGATTTTTGATATGTCATGTCTATTTTTAGTGTGCATTTACCATTTTCATATTATAATTTCCATAGTTACCTATGAAATTATAATGAATATTCTTGCCATAATTTGGAAAAATAATTGGTACATAAGTTAATTATTTAACCAAATAGTGTTTTCTTGAAAATGATAAATAAGACAATATAATTAGTCAATGATGGTATGTTGATCCATACAACATGAGTCTCATGGGCTTAAATGTGTTATATTTTTGGTTAAGTCAGTGTTATATTCTGGTTCATACAGTGTATGGGCCCTTACGAATCTAAAATGGAAATCAATCTAATTCATACATTCTAAAATGATTTAAATATTTTAATGTGAAAAATTTAAAATGAACATGAATTTTAAATAAAATAAATCCTTTTGATATATATATATATGTGTGTGTGTGTGTGTGGCACACAGACTTAGACCCGAACCCATTTTCTAGAAATGGGTAGAAGGTTTGTCTGTTATGTTATAATGAATTATTATGGTCTCATCTACTACCTTTTCATGGATTCTAGAGTACTCATAAAGGTTTTATCATATCTATAGGAAGGCTTGTACCTATCCTAGTTTTTTATCTGTAATCATTTCAATTTTCTTAAATCCATTTTTAGGTGTGTGTTTGGAATTGTAGTATTATAACACCATGACACCCTTCAGTTACTCTCCTTGAAAGTATTAATTTTTATACCCCTAAGGTGGTTGGAATTTATCCACCTATGATTCCTCATATTGTGAAACTTGTGTTTCCTGTACCTATAAATGATATAGGAATTTATGCCCAGTTTTGAGAGGTCTTTCACTGTATATTGAAATTTATGGAAGGTATTTTTCGTCTTCCCCGAGTGTTTCATAGTTATCTTGAGAATTCTAGTAGCACTATCCTCCATCCCTTTAAGTGGATGGAAGAAAACATGCTATAGAGTCATGGATCATATCTATTGTTTCCATAATGGGGAATCTGGTGACACCTCCAGATCGGAGGTTCAAACTAGCTACATATATGCTATATGATTCTACTAAGTGGTTGTGGGACATAGTCACCAAGGGAGTCCGACAGAGAGATAAGGTCTGTGTGGTCATCCAAAGGAAATTCTATGAATATTTCTTTCCCCAAAATCTGAGGGGTGATAGTACTAGTGAATTCATAAATATATAGCATGTAATTATGTATTTCATGGAATACAACATTCATTTCCTATAGTTGTAGTGGGTCGATCCAACTCTAGAGGGTGATGACATTATGACCTCCATGTGATTCGAGGATTGGGTGGTTTATACTTTCCATTCACATGTAATTGTTTTTATTTTGGATACCATTATAATTTAATAAACTAGGATGTTATAACAGAGAAAAATTTAAAGGAATCTAATTGTGTCGATCACGGTAATTCAACACCTATAGCTATATAAGGTTCTTCTTCTGGGAGAAAGAGGTGTTACAAGGTTAGTCATGGAGGTAACAGTAGCCAATTTCCTCATGTTTGATAGTTTCTTGATATTTAATTAGTGTGGGAAGGTGAGACATACTAAACTTCAGTGTTTATGGGATCTAATAGAATTCAGAGGCTGCAGTATGATGGGGAATATCCAATAATCATGTAGAACATTCCCTTTAGTGCATAGCGAGAGGAGATGTAATCCAACCCAACCATCCTGAGCGGGACCAGTAGGATCATGCCAAATAGGTATATGGAATACCACCTATCATTGAAGCTGAAGTGCCAGTCAAGGATGAAGAAACCAAACTCATGAATCCGAATTCTAGTAGAGCATAATTCTCAATAAATTTGTGTACGAAAGTTACATTCAATCCATCTTATGGTAGTGGAGAAAAGTGATGAGCCTTATACTATATAAGGAACTATTCTAGTTGCCTCCACATTAGTGTTTTATTTACTTGACATAAGCGCATCTCATAATCTTACATCATAGGAAATCACTGAGAGTTGATCCATTTAGATGAATCGTTTTTGTGGTGTTATGATGCTTGATACCCCGCAACGTATCCGATCAGAGGGAGTTCTCTATTGTATGGACTTCCCCCTTCAGATAGGCATATATATTTTTCTGTGGAATATTTTCATTTTCGACATGATAGGTTACAATTTATTCATTAGGATGGACTGTATATTTTCCTATCGATCCCATATTGACTACTGTAATTGGAGGGCGATGTTTACATCACCAAATGTAATTAATAATGTGCATAAGTGAGAATGGAATGTTAGTGAGACTATAGAGGGACATGTGTAGATGAGGTTGAGAAATGGGACAACTCAGATTAACAGTTTTTTCCTGAATGATTCGGGGTTATGAACAATTGTTTTTACATAATAGTGGAGTGTTCCAAGGATGTATTTCCTAAAAACTTCTCTGGTACACCTCTATTGCGAGAGGTAAAATTTACAATCTATCTTGTTCTAGGAGAAAACATATTTTTCATTACACCTTATAAGATGGACCCTAAGGATATCTTGGAACTGAATAATAAATTGAAGGATTTGGATGTTAAAGGATTTATATGACCCTACATTTCTCCTTTGAGTACACTGATCTTTTTTTTCTTAGAAGTTGGATGATACCCTTTGTCTCTATATGGATTATTATCTTTTAAACTAGCTAACAAAAAATAAATGGTATCCTATGAATAGAATAGATGTCCTCTTTGATCAAGTATGAGGAATAAGAGTTTTTCAAAGATACATTTGGGGATGAGATTTTTTCAGGTTCTTTTCAGGTCTTTATACATACCTCACACAACATTCAGGAGATGGTATTGTCTATATAAGTACTTGGTTATGATTTTTGGACTCATGAACACAGATGTGGGTTTTATGGACCTTATGAATCGATTTTACCACTCATTTCAAGATTCATAAATGGGAGTCCTTATTGAAGACATCTCAGTGAATTCATTCTATACACATGACCATTCCAACCATCTTGAGATCATTCTGAATACATCAATAGAGCATTATCTCTATGTTAAGATCAGTAAGTACCACTTTTGGGTTGATGAAGTCCACATCCTGGGTCACATTATCATAGAGTCACGTGTTTTAGTAGACCCATAAAATGTGATATTTTTAGTTTTCTAGGAACAATCCAAGAGATTATTTGAGATTTGGAGTTTTTTGGGGATATCTAGATATTAAAAAAGAATCATCCTGTTGGAACCATGGTCTTCTATGAATGATTTGGAGTATGGTTTGTGTTTGTTTTCAATCATCAATGGAAGTTTTGATCGTGTACCAGCAAAGAGATCATACCGTTCAAGCAGATAACAGTATTGAAGGTGTCGTCGTTTCCCAATGTTTGCCAAATTTTTGGGATCCAAATTCTGGAAGTTGCTGAGCATTGCGAAAAGTGGATTTTCATGAAGATAATAATTAAATATGTAAAAGGCATGAATTTCGCAAAGATAGGATGTATGGTTTGGAAATCGCGAAGACCAGAAGAATGGAGGCAGTGGGTCTTCGCGATTACGTCAAAGCTTCGTGAACAGCAGAGTTGAAGCGCATCGCGGCGGTGAAGGGCTTTGTAAGGGAGCTTCGCGGCGAAGGTAGGAAGGAATGATGATGGTGATACTCCACGATTACGACGAGCTCCGTGAATAGAAATTTTCCGTTGTGCTTCGCAATTTTGAGAGATTTTTGGTGGGAACTTCGGAGCGTCGTGATTTGAGCTGACGTGGTGCTGACATCGCGCAGAAGGGTCGAGGGTCGGTGAAATCGCCTATAAATAGAGGCCGACCCCCTCAAGAGAATTAGAGAGAATTTTAGAGAAAATCCTTTGCTCTCGGTTCGCAAAGGTCTCTCGTGAAGGCAGTGTGCTTCGCAAAAGAGGAGCTTCGCTGCGGCTATTCTAGCTCCGCGAAAGTCGTGTGCCCCGCGTTGGCTTAGTGAGCTTCACAAAGAGGCAGGAGCTCTGCGATTTCCACGCATTGCGAAGCCTGGAGCATCATGAGAGTGCTTCGTGATTGAGCTTCACGAAAAGGCAGGGGCTCTGTGAAGTCTTGTTTGAGATTTCCAAAATTGGGAGCCTTGCGAAGTAGGGTACTTTGTGAAGGCCCTTTCCAAAGGTTGTTCGCCCAGTGAACAAGAGACAAAGACCTTCATGTGAAGAAGGATTGAAATTTAACAAAGCATCAACTCAGGACTCTGATGTAAGAAAAGTCTCATGCCGAACATGAGATAAAGACTTCAATGAAAATCTATTGAAGAGACCTTCACGTCTATAAACTGAGTGAGACTTCACCAACGGTAGTGAGCCAGGGTGAGTCAACGGGAGTGACCTGAGGGAAGCAGTGAGCTATCCCTGAACCTTTGTAATGGCAGTGAGCCTAGGATAGAGTGACTGTACCCGAACCTTTGTAATATACAGCTAGTGAAGCATTGTGGATTTAGGTACGACCGACAACCTGTCGGCGTATTCTCCTTGGACGTAGCCCTTAGTGGTGAACTAAGTAAAAATTGCTGTGTCAACTCTCTGCATGTGAATGTTTCATTGCTATTCATATCCATCATACAGATTCAAGTAGTTCCTACCAACGTGGGAACAAGATCCACAACTTTAAGCAGAAAAATTTGACACCCTGATTCACCCCTCCCCTATCAGGGTGTCCCGGGGTCCTACACATACTTGGTTTCCCATGCCATGCATCCCCCCGTACGGGCTTGACAATGAAGGTTATGAAATTTGTATCTTCAGAATCCTATGATGTATCCATTCAATAGTCAAAGGTAATATTTAATTCATCACAAATATTTATTCTAGAAGATATTAGAAGGAGATATAAAATATATTGTGACACATTAGGTTTCAATCATAGATCTATTCTGATAGAGGATGAGAACGTTTTCTTATATGGTACTCATTAGTTGAGGCCTCATAAGTGGAATTACCTGATACACGTCCTCGAGCTACGTGTTGTAGTACATGATCTACAATGTTAGAGACACTATCTAAATAGTGAATGTTTTTTCGTATTCATTAATATCAAAGGACTCATGTATATATTTACACAATGAGATATAAATCTTAGATAGTGTATGCAGGTCATGTACCTACAATTGTTTGATTTTGAGCTTTCATATATGATTGGGAAATTAAATGTAGTGTGTCATGCTCTAAGCCCGAAGAATCACACATAGGTAGTTTAATAGGCTAGTGGTGAAAGGAATTTAATTTCATTATTCTTAGAGATTCATACTATGGTTTAGGATAAAAAATATCTGACTATCCTCTCATCCTTAGTATTTACTACTTCTCTTAAATAATGGGTAAGAATGAGGTAGTTATTTGTTCATTATGGCATTGTACTAAGGGAATGTGTTTAGGATGATTACACATCTTTTAGTTAGACCATGGTTGGGGTTGTTACCTTACTTTAATGTGGGCGTGTATGGGTCCCCATAGTAATCAAGGTGGAGCTAATGTGTGAATTACATTCCTCAACATGGGAGGTTCACCTCTGTGTCACCAAAAGGTATAATGATCAATGAAAACAATACTGATGACTTGGTATAAAAAATTATATTGTTGGATTCATAACTCATTGTTCCACCTATCAATAGGTCAAGGTGGAACATCAGTGTTAGGCATAGATTATATGTACACTTTACATTCCTGAGTGGAAATGGGATGATGTTTCTATGCATTTCATGACTCGTCTACCAGGATCGCCTCATAGCAATGATACACTGTGGGTTATCATTGATCATTTGATGAAGGCCTAACTGTTCTAACTGGTGTAAGAGTTTTTATTTGTATATAATTTCGGAATGATATACATTAGGGAGGTTGTACATCCTTATAGAGCTTGTTGTTTTATTGTTTTGTACATAGACTCTAGTTCAATTCAATGTTTTGGAAGGGGTTGTAGATGGAATTGTGTACACAGATTTATATGAGCATGGTCTAGAACCCCTATAATAATGGATAGAAAGAGTGTAAAATTCATGTTCTAGAGGATATACTCGAGGTATGTGTCCTATATTTTGTGTGTACTTGGGATGAACAAATTTTCCTCCTTGAGTTTTCTTATAATAAAATCATTCAAGAAACCATTGAGATGGATACTTATGAAGCTTTATATTGTAGGCCATGTCATTCAACTCTATTTTGGGTATATGTAGGGGGTATTTATTCATAGACCACATCTTGTTTTAGAGAATATATAGAAGGTCTAGCTGACATGGAAGTGCTGATGATAGATCATTACAGAAAACAGTTATATGCCAACGGTCGCCGAGGACCTCTCGAGTTCATGGTTGGAGACTGGTTTTTATGACGAGTCTCAACTAGGTTGGGCCGTATATGAATTTAGATGTTGGGTAAGATGTCACTATGGTTCATTAGTCCCTTTGTGGTTGTGAAATAGATCAGACTAGTGGCTTACCAGTTTGTACTTCCTCATAGATACATGTATATTTGTGATGTATTTCAAATATCACAGCTTTGTTCATATTATCCAAACCTATCACATGTATTTCATCACGATGAGTTTAAGTTGGATGTAGATGGTTCCTTCAAGGAGTATCTCATTCTTATTATTGATAAAAGCAAGAAGGAACTTTGAAGTGGGTCTCTTCCATTGGTTTGGGTGATATAGAAGCACGACTGAGTACAAGATAAGTCTCAGGAGAAGGAAGTTGATATATGACATTACTGGATAGAACTCATTGTAAACCAAAAATATCTTCCATCAGAAGGCCAACTTGGGGATAAGATTCATTATGGATGGGAGCTTGTAAAGAATTGATTTTCTTGAATGAACATATCATTTTTTGGGTCCAAACTCATTTAAATGACCCTAATAAAGATTCCTAATCAGGTATAGAAGGTCTTGGGAGTATTCACAGATCTTTAGGAGCCCAAAGATCACATAATTGGTAAATATTACTAGGTATTATAGTTAGGAGAAACTATGTATCCCAAACCAAATGATTTATACTAACTATAAAAGGATAAATATTTGTGATTCAAGAGCCACACCATTTTTCTGATTCCATTAGACTTCTAGAGAATGAGTGTGTGAGAAACTAAATGTTTTTAATAAAGCAATTTCACACGGTTTTCAAATAGTTTGGAAAATATTTCACCTTAAACGTTAAAGGTATGTCTATAATTAGTGTCTTGAGTTCATGTTGTGCACGGTTGTCACAAATTGTGAAGACAAAACATATGCCCCCTAATTTTGGGATGAAACATCCATTTTTCCCTTAATGAAATTATAAACACAACTTTTCTCTATTCTTCCCTCATTCTCTAGTAGATGGCTATCTTTTCTCTCATTGAGATCCCAAAACACTCCATCTAGGATTATATTTAACTTCTCCATCTGAAGTCCATATCATGATCTTATGGAAGCATTAGGTCTATCTTAGTATGATTTTATCATCTCTAACCTACGATTTGTGTTTATTTTTTGGATCCATTATGATATTTAGCTGAAATCAATTATCTCTATTTCCAGGGCATTGTAAGATTTTATCATTTTCTTCCAGAATAATATGAATCTAAAAATGATATCAAGACAGGATGTTTTAATGTCTTTGAGGTATGTGGTCTCATCATTTTCCTAATGATTTTTGACATTCTGCAGCTATTTTGTTTTGACGCAAGCTGGATTTTTATAAGCATTTTCCTTTTGGAATTCATCAAATAAAACTAATAATTACACCTTGATACATTCATGTTTAATCATGTTTGGTAGATTATAGGTGGTTTCTCTCATTTATTTACACCCCATGGGCGTGAAAAATTCATTTCCCTTTAATAAGTAATTGTTATTGTGCTCGCAATTTATTTTATCCATTGGTTTTGATTTTGAAAGGAATTTTACATCATAATGAATGAATAATTTAACCAGATGATCCTATGATTTGAATTTCCCGAGTATGAAAATTCCTTTCTAACAATGACTTCTTCTAAATGACCCTTTGAGCATTATAAACAAGTTTACTTTATCTAAGGTATTGCATTTTTTACTTATTCATGATGCCGGCTTCCCTTAAATGAATTGATTAAATTGAATGGTTTAATCAAGTGGAATGGATTATGCATGCTGGTTATCTTTTTCCCTTAAATAAAATGAATTGTTCAAATTTAATGAATAATGGGTGGACATTCCATTCCTATAGATTTTTTCATTATTAAATTTTTTATTAAACTTTTAATCTTTTTTAATATATATGGTCTTGATGAACATGCCACATGAGTGTTAACTCATCATCTAATATATTATAAATGTGATGAAGCTTGTATATATTTTGATGTATGATGGGAATGGATCCGTTGAACATTATAGTACCATAATCCTTTAAATCAGGTGTTGAGCATGATGTCTTACACAACTCACACTATTGGGAGGGTGGACATCACTCACCACTCCCTTTGTTTAGAGTGTTGACATGATGTAATTGTCATCATATTGAGTGATGAGCATGATGTTTTCTAAACACTATGATATATAGGGAAAATAACATATTTCTGGAGATTATAGTTTCATTAGACTTTTTATTAATGTATGAGTTACACCCCAGTCTAGGTATCAAATAATATTCCACGTATATAGAAACTTACATCCACACATAATGGGATAATATTTGTGACTACAATATATATAACTATACTATATATATATTACAACTATATATATATTCACTCTTAAGAGTCCTATTCTGGCCATGAACTAAAGTACGTAGATCCACCATGTGTCCAATAGGATCTGGAGCAAGTTAGTTACTTACTTCTACACTGTTTTTATATTCTTCTTATTCCTACACACTTTTTAGTTATGATAACTGAAAGGGTTGATTATAAACACCGTTGGTGGTGTCCTAATAATATATTTTTATCACACCCTACTCAGGCTACCTATGGTACCTGAGAGGATTATATGACTATATGTATGGATAAGGGAAAGGGACATGTTACTGTATATTGATATACATAGATTATAATTGGATCATAGGTTTAGTGGACTGAGTAATCACTCAATATTCTAGTGGACAATATTATTTTTATTTTTACAGTTCCAATATAGGCATGTCCCCTGTTCCCTTTTTATATATATTAGAAATTCATGAATTCCATTTATATGAAACTTCTGAAGAGGCTTTTGATATATTTACTCCATTGATCAGTTTTTCATTCTTCTGCTTGTAGTTTATTTGTCATGTATGTTCATATATTATTTTGATACTATTGAATTTTTATTGTTTTATTTTATTATGACAATATAATGTGAGGTTAAAGTCTCCCCACCATATCATCTTTACACCCTTGATACAAGTTGACAACCTCTAGCATATATGGAGATGTGCTTGAGGCCATGTGACCCTTGGATCTAGGAACAAGGTAAGTCGGTCTCAGGGTGAGATGTTACATAGAGGTAGAATGTATTTATAAAATATTTTTTGAAATCATCCTCTGGAACATTTTAATTTTATAAATCCACTAAATAATGTAAAATCCATCACTATTATGTGCAGTAATAATAAGAGAGAGTGAATTTAAAATTATATATATGGTTTGGTTGAAATGAATACTCAATGAAATGTTGATTAGAAACCCATATAGGGATTCTCCACTATAATAATGGAATTAATTAAAGTAGAACCAAATTCTATATCTGTGTAACTAGATATAAACCTAATGACATTTTTTCATTATCAACATGTTGTAACACCACATAGTCGATACACTTGTTATGTCATGTTATCCTCACTTTCCCCTAGTCCTATACCCTGATTGGTTATATTTTCTGACCACCAAATTTTATTATTTTTGATTGATTACATACCCTAATTTATATTATAGTAAATTTTTTCCGAAGTGATAATGATCATTAACACATTCTTGGTAATTTTCTACTACAACTATATAATCATTCTATATGAGTGTATATGATATTGAACTCATGAAGAATACAATAAGATCATTAACACCTTCTTAGACTAGGTCAATAGGTCTTAAAACTCTATTCAGATGTTATTTTAATGGAATCTTCTTCTTCTCTTTGACTACTCAGTCAATATATTTTTTTTAATTGAATGAATATGTATTTTTAATTTCTCATCCTACTTCAGTATTTTATAATAGAGAAACCAATATAATTAATGTTAAACAATGTATTATTCAATATTTCATGTGTTTTGTTGGTTTTTCAAATATTCCTTGTAAATTATATCCTTTCTTATATATATTTATATTCATATAAAAATTTCATTTGAATAAAAATCTACAATTTAATAATGAAAAAATCCGAGATCTTTACATATAGGTAAAATATGATCATTTAACAAAATAAATGACTTGTGTGGTTTATTTACTTACCAAATATAATTTGAATTATCACTAAAATAATAATTTAAATCTTCTGAATACTCTAAAAAATATTATTTAATCTATAATTAATGTATAATTTAACTTTACATGATATTAGAATAATCGTATAATAATATCTTCAATAAATAATACACAATCCACTAATACATGTATTAATGAAAAAACAGAACATTACTTATTATGGGTAAATATTCATAATAAAATTCCAGAATCTCAAAATAAACATCATTATTGAGATATGATATTGATTTACCTAACATTTATCCTAGAAAACTCACAAATTAAGGATGTTTAACACTCCATCCTTGAAACAATCTTTCTTTGGTCTCCAATATTTAATCTATTTAATTACTCTTAGATGATGATAAAAATGACTTATGAAAATTTCCAGTAGTGTGGTTGTAGATATTATTCCATGAAATTTTTCTATATATATTTACATCTCGATGAAAATTCGTGACCACATATTTGACTCAATGGGTAAACTACTATGTTTGACCAATGTGAACTTATCTCCAAATGATTGGTGAAAATAATTGACTGTACCATATATCATAACTGAATTTATAAATTAATAACCCTATAGATTTATCATGTAAAATATAAAATTGAGTATATAAATTTATGAAACTGTGAAAAAATTTATTGTCCATGACTGTCGATATCATATATAACCATCTTCTAAGTCAACTCATGTTTAGGTATCACATGTATGATGTGTATAAACGTGAATTTTTTATAATAATTCATTTTTATTATTTTATTTAGTATCAATTAATTAAAAAATTGTATATCATATTTTCAAGATCAATTCCCTGAACTCAATCATCAATTGAATTTTGTTTAGAAATTTCCTTCATCTAAAAACAAATTCAATTTTTTTCAAAATCCATCCAATAATCATCACAATAATGTCTTATAGATATATCAATAAAAATTCCATAGGATTAATCAATTTCACTAAAATATTTACATATTTATAAAATTATAATGAACAATAAAAAAATATCAAGATATGGTCTCAAAAACATCACTATAACACATCGATATACAACATTCTCTCCACATTAGTGTATCATAAATACAAAAGAAATTGTTCTTATGACCTTATCGAACCATGTACCACCCCCATAACATATCACATCCACCATCAAATCTTTGTAATATTAAATATTATAAAATACAACCAATCAATAATCATATAATGTTTTCATTGCCGATATAATACCCAGATGATATACCTTGGGATGAGGAGTAGTTATCCATCTCTTCCCTCACAAACGAAGATGTTTGCGAAAAAATAGCACAAAAAACTATGGGGTTTTGGTAAGGTGGTCTAATGATATGGGAGTATATAAATTAAAAATAAAAATAAATCATATATATCATAGAAACAAAATAGACCCATTTTAATGGTTTATAGTGAATAACACTATTAATAACCATATATATACCAACCCTATAACTGCCAAATTCTAATTAATGCTTCCACTAATTTTCCAAAAACCATTCAAACCATTTATATAATTAAAGTATAAAAAAAGTACAGGTTTCAAATTAAAATAAATATTTTAATCATTTAACAACATTCCAATTAACCAGCATCAAAATATATGTTATTTCATTCATTTATCCTTGTGTAATCTGTAATTATTCCCCAACCACCACCAACATTCACCCCATGGAGTAACAATGATCATTTTAATGAATAAAAACATTAATTAACTACCCTTTTTATTTATTCAATCAAGTCCGAATTAAAAATTATTTATTAATAACTACATTACATACCATTGGGAAACATTAACATATTCCTCTATCAGTCAACTTACCACCATGTAAACCACCCAAAATTACATGTCACACACCACCACTCCTCCCATTAAATCATTTCTGGTATACATCACAAACCATTCCACCTAATTACTCATATAATATTTTGATCATCATAAACCCCCATCCATAGTTACAACATCAATAATAACTTTATTCATACCATCTATGGAATCCATGTTGCAATATCAAACAAAAAATTCAAGAAAAACACCCCCAATCGATCCATAAAAATTTGGAAAACAATGACTCAAAAATAATAGAATTATAAATAGACCATACAAGTAGCAAACAAAACCTAAATTATATAATAATTAACTTCCTTAATACTAATTTTGAAACATGAAATAATATTCATTAGTCACAACATACATGAAAAACATCACCTCAATTATAGATTTCAGAAAACCGTTTCATTACTTTATTTATATGAGTTACTGTTTAAATAAGATGACTGAAAACAATTAATCATAATAACAATAAAATTATCCTATAAGAATGAAACATCTCATGGTTGAAATAGAAATGAATTGGTCACTCATATATAGTATCCTAGAATCATTCAAACACATCAGAATCTCCAAATTCTATTGAATTTATTTAATACAATTTAATAACTATGTGATGCATATTCTTTCTAACTAGTAAATGAAACAAAAGTTGGGTAACTCCAAAATTTCAAAAACATAAATGGGATAATCTGAAATATAGATCCTTGATTTGTGCTTTTAGGTAGAAAATATAAAAATCAATGAACTTTGGTCTAACCACCATCAAACTCAATGAGAACAACCTAAAAAACTATAAGTACTAATAAATTTTCACCCCATAATAAAAAGATTAGTCAAACCAAAAGTACCTTCATTAATCAAACCTGTATACAAAAAATATTCTATGAGGATTGAATGAGAATATAGAGAGATACCTCTGATCAAGAGGCATCAATCTTAAACAACAAAGGGGTGTAAATCCTTGATGTTATACCTGTAAGGAAGCATATAAGAAATTGGATCATCTACGGTTAAATGGAATTAAATAAGTGTTGATAAAAATTAATTCTAATCCCCTATTTATACGAAAAATTATAGGTTCCTTCACCATTTTATATAATCCTCCAAAATATCTTCCATTGGGTTTTTCCAAAAATTATCCAAAAACAGATGTATTGAAAATGGATTTAAGAACTTTTCTAGGTGTTGTATTTAAAAATTTAATAATATATATATAAAAAATTATTTTGTGTTGGTACCCAAACATCCATAATAGTCTCATCCATGGATTACATGAATAACCACCACAACATAGAGGAACTATTCTCATTGTTTTCACCAATCTCAAAAGAACATGAACTAAATAAATGAATATTATATAAATAACAGGAAACCACTCCAAATCTTAAAATAGGTGTCCCCACTTCACTTTTCCAAAAGTGAAATCTTGCTAGTACCACACTCCCCAAAAAAATCAAAAATAATGTTATAATATATTATATGATGGATAACATCATATTTTGCCATCCAACATATCATATGAAATATAAGTTTTTATATATACAATTTACTCAAGAATCCCTATGAATCCATACCCTCTAAAAGGTATATTACACCCATCATCTTTTTCCAAAAGTATTTCCCCAAAATCTCATAGACACTATGCGCTTTAAAATCACTATTTATATCCTTCAGTATATCTTGCATAAAATAGATGACCTCTTCAACTAAGACCTTAAATAACATAAACCATATCACCCACCATGGTAACATCAATTTGTTTATTAATTTTACATTAAATAAATATTTTTTTGAAATATTATTTCATACAAATTAGTTTTATAAAGAAAACCATGATAATTTTACCGAGATAAAATAAGGACAAATGTTCCTGATGACATATATTACATACAATACTTATTACATGTTTGTAAATCAAAGGTCAACTATAAATATAAATGAATAATATTATTAGAGCTAAGAGATTCCTTGGATAAAATTTTCCCTTGAGAGTCACCTTTTTTCAAAATACACCTATAATTAAAAAATAAGGAAATGAAAAAAATAATGGATTTTCCCAAATACAGAATTAGATGGGTAATGTAAGGGGATATAATGTAATGTATGATTATAGTAAGTTTATATATATAATTGAAATTTGAACATTATTAATATAGTTGTTAGAAATATGGATGTTGGAAATACAATCGTTGAATATATAGTCATTGAATATACATGGACCTAATAAGAATATTGATTTTTTTTATTTTAAGTATCAATTATAAATATTATCTTTTACAAATAAAGAAAAATGAAACAACATTATAATATTTAATTAAAATATGTTATAATAAAAATATTTTTATGCATTAAAAATTAATTATAAATGAATTATATGATCACATTAGAAGAAATAATAATATATAAATAGTTTTATTAAATAAATTTATTAATTAATAAATAAGTAATTATGATTATATTTGGGTTAAGAAAATTTAATAAAAAGGGATATTTTTTATGTGGAATTTTTTTCGTAAATGATTTTTTTAATTAATAAAACTCATCACAACTAAAGAATAAATTTAATCAAATTTATTTATATTATTCATAATAAAGTAAGTTAATAATTACTCAATTGTAATTACTAACCATGAAATAATAATAACATAATTTTATTCCTAAATAAATTTTTTTGAAATATATATTCTTGTAAGATATGGATTTTTATACTAAGAAAATATATTTATTATAGAAAAATGTAGATAAAATATATCAATTTTATGAATAATATATTAAAAATATTTTATTTATTAATTAATATGAATTTATATCTAGAACTGTAAATATATGAAGAAATCATTTCGTGGAAAAAAATTATAGTCATTGTATTTTATGATTCAACATTAACGAAAAATTTAACAATTATAATCATTTAAATATTTATAATGATATTTATTTTTGAGTTTATCATAACAATATTATTTTTGGATTTATTGTTGGGATCTATTTGAAATGATTTATTATTTTTTGAATAGTTAAAATAGAGTTTTTGCAAATACCATGATTTTAATAATATCATTAGAATATAACCTTAATAAATTTAAAACCTTTATCAAAACAAAATATTTTATTTATATATAATATTATAAATTTAAATATATTGTGTCTTATTTACAGACATATATTTGAAATTTTAGAAATTAATATATATTTTACACTAAAAATATTTTTAATATATCACATAATTATTATTTTTGATTTCATTTTTTATAGTTTGAGAAAGTGAATATAAAAAATTATATTTCATTTTTAAATAATAATGTATAAATAGTTTAATATGATCCTTTTTAATATTGGTAATATAAATAAATTACTCTGGTAAAAATTATTTTCTATAAGAAATGTGAATATTGTAAAATTTTAAAATATAATTATAAAATACCTAAAACATGTTAAAAACTGTCTCCAATTATGTGGTTGAGGGTTTCATCAACCATATATTTTCGTAAACACAATTATTTTTCATATTTGATCCACATTCAAATTATAAAATGATTTATTTTGTATATTGTAAAATTTCATTTATGAAATTTTATTTCCTTGAACCACTACATCAAAGAAAAAATATAAAATAAAATTATCCCCTATAATATGCCTCACTTATTTATAAAATAATATTCTCCTTTTTTTCAAGTTCTTATGGTCCCTATTTATTTCTCATATTCCGTTAACTAAAAAAATTTCCATGATAAGACCACATTCTTCGACATAATTTTTTTCTCATCTATAATAAATTGGAAATTTCATATTATTTTTACTATTATTAAATATAATTTCACCATTCTTATATAATGATATATTTATTATTAGTATACTTACATATTATTATGTTTCTATAATAACCCTTTTTTACATTCCATATTCTGTAGAGAAATAAAATCCTATTCCGGTTATGTGCAGACTACTGCATCCATGAATGACATGATTTATTCTAAAAAAATTCATTCCATAGATAGTAAATAATGGTTATTTTGAGGAATATGTTTTAAATTACTAATAAGATAGATATTTCATAAATATAATTCAATTTTTACCAACTTTTTTTTATATAAATTGAGAACATCCTTCATGTGTACGTGTGGGCTACTAACTCCATAAGGATTTTTTATTTTCTATCAATTCCATATACAGATGATTTTTAGAGTGTATTTAATTAATTAAAATTTATTTATGATATGATTAATTTTATATAATGGTTTTATTTATAGTACAAATTTTATTAATATACAAGAATTGATTCATAACAAATACCCTAACAATCTCATTACCAATTCCATTTTCAAGAATAGTTACTAAAATTGTCATGTAATGAAAATATAAATTTCAAAAAAATTATAAATTTCCAAAACAATGATCATATTTTAATTATTTAATTATTATCATAGAATGGATATCAATATCAACTTTCTAATAAAACTGTGAGATAATAAAAATCAAAAATAAATTTGATGGTATAAATAAACCAAATATATCTAATAAATATATAGAAAATGTTTATAATTGAAGAATATATTGGGTAATATATATATGTGAATAAATTTGTGAAATATGTTAGTAATATTTTTATTTTTGTTATACATGAGGTTATAAATCCTTCATTTATTTTACGAGTAAAATGTTTTTGGCCATCATATAAAATTTAATTCACTCATGAATGATTTCATATTGTTAACATATTATTCGTTTTCTTAATGATATTACTGCCCCATTAAACTTTTTATTCATAAATAATATTTAATTTTTTTAATTAAAACTCAATTTGAGTATAACTCTATCCTATTATTTTAATTAATAAGTATCCCTTATAGTAATGATTTTTATCATCTCAATATCCCTTTATTTTGATATATAATATATTGAACACTTGATTATTTTTTTACAGTGCATATACTTAATTATGTATTAGTTTTATCAAACCTCACATGAAATTAAATGGGTATTCAAATGGATCCAATGTTAATAATTTTTTGTTTTTTGGATTCCTGTGTTACTAAATATGTATGGGATTTTTTAATGTAAATATCTACTAATTGAGTTGTAATGTTTCTCCTTCTACTAATATAATATCTGATTAGTTTCTTCCAAAATGAGAATTTATTATATGATAATTTCTCCATTAATCATGTTAAATTTACATTTTTAATCCAAATAATTCTCATTGATGAATTTTATTCACTAAAATGTATAAAATTGTTAAGCATTTTTCACAAAAATAATGAGAACATTTTGCTTACATATCTATATTCATTTTTATCATGCATCATCTATATAATTATATTAAAAATTAAATTTTTATTACTTCATATGATATTAATTTTTATTTTTACCATTTTTTGGAATCTTTAGTGAACATTTTTTTTGAATATCGACTCAATAATTATTTAAAAAAAAAATAAATATATAAAATAGTTTTTCTATTACGAATCATACAACTTATATTCGACTACACATTCCCACAAAAAATATTATAAATAATTTCAACAATCTATTATTGAAATTAATTCCAAGATAGTGTATAAAAAAGTTTTTTTAGTCAACATGTATGTAAATTTGGAATGTAACCTCAAACTTTTTCTTTTTAGAGTAATTTAAAAAATGTTTTAATAAATTTATGTTCATTATTTATATTACATGTAACATTTTTCCACAAAATATTCATCTCTTAAAAAGTCATTATTCATTAATTAAACTAAAAATTACTTTTCAAATTACCCTTTTTGTGGGATTGATTTTTTTGAATCAATCGAAAGAAATAATGTGATATTTTTATGCAAATAAATTGGAAAAGTATAATGACTACCATTTTTATTCCATTATATATTTTTTTGAAATGTTTTATATCTCCTTAGACAAAAATGGGTTGCGCTTTACGATAATTGAGTAATGAATATTCCTATATTTATGATTATATATTCACTAATGGGTAGGAATACGTAATTTCCAGGCCACCATATAATTAGTTTTAGGATTTGGATACCTAACGCCCGATGTAAGGTTTTCCAATGATTTCTCCCCTATGATTAATTTTTTGGATATGATTCAAATGCATACTAAATTTTTATGTCATATTACAATAACTATATTCCACATACCATGATTAATATCACTTTATTTGCAACACATATTCATTGGTATATGTTATCTGATTTGATTTTACAATTCTATAAATCACTACTTATGGAAAACGCTTTTTATGTGTATCTTTAAATTAAATATCTATCATATACTCGTGTTTTAGAAAATTCAAGTGGTATATCATCAGATGAATTACTGATACATATTCCATTACATATTGTTCAGATCATGAATTTATTATGTTATCATTCATCCAGAAATGGAAATGATTATATCTTATGAGAAAATTATACTGGGCTTAGTAAGGTTTAATTATATATCAATGTTTACATGTTTTTATATATTAATATTCTTATAGAGACAATTATAAATGAAACCAAACATTTCCAACATATGGTTGTGTGATTATTTTTGAGATATTATTATTGACTTGTGGGTATTATTTAAAAAGAACTATATGTTTAGAGTGGGTTGGATTAATGAGTACTAAATCCTATGTATAAAGAATGTTTATTTTGCACCGAAACTGAGAGTGTGGGTCTGGTGAATCTCAGTTTGTATCCATGTAGAGATTTGATATGTAGAGGTATTAGTGATGTTGTTTTTAATAAATTTTTTACTTATTAATTATACTGTTATAATAGAGAATTAGGGAAATCAAATTGGAGATTCAAAAATTTATGATAAAACAACGAAATTTTGTTAAACGGTAGATTTTTTTGGTTTCTTAATAATGTATCTTCGGACTACATAAAAACATGTTAATGCAGCATATCACATAGATTGACCTAGGGGTAATAAAAAAAAATATAGTTAGATCTCAACTCATTATTCACATTGTTTATGAAAAAGAGGCCAAAATGAATACTTTTGTTTAGAAAACCCAACACATATTAGTTTTTAATCATTCTATTTATAAACTATTATAAAAGATTTATATTAAATTTTGAGTGATTATTATATAACTAGTTAGGTTATAGAAGCAAATATGATTATGAATATACATAACATTTGATAAATTGATAGATTTATTGATAAATCTAATTATATCATTATTGAAGAAACTGTATATCGGTTGAAATGATTGGTTAATTTGAGAAGACATCATAGGATTGATATTCTATATTCATTTGTGAAATCATAATGATTTTATTAGATATTATAAAACCATTTAGGCATTAGGATTTGGTGGGAAAAAAGTTAATGAAAATTATTTTTTGAGAGGTTTGTCTCTAGAAACTCATAATAAATATAGCTGGTTAGGAAAATATACATAGACCAAGTAGTTGGGAATCTCAAGAAATTCCGATTATTAATGAATAAATGAGTTGTTGTGTCTTGAATAGGATAGTTATGTTGATGTTACATTTGAAATAACATCGTAAACAAAATTTATGTTATTGATAATTTCTTTTTATTTTATAATCGAGTGACCATGAAAATTGTGAGGATGAAATTTACTTAAAGGTGATGATTGCTACCAACTACATTTTGTATGAATTTTTCTTGAAAAATAATACTTTAAATGACTTTCATCACACATAATAGATAACTAAAATGATTTTACAATTTTTATTGAGATAAAAATTACAAAAATGGTACATGAAACCATGTATTACATACAGTCGATTATTAATTCCATTGAATTTAAATAAATTTTAATGGAAAAATGATTAGAAATTACAAATTATATTTTTACTAAAAGATACTATGGATCATCATCCCCTTTAATAATCACCAATAGTAAAACTAAAAAAATAATGAGAAAAATAACAATAAAAGAAGAAGGTATTATCCTTATTAAGAAATGATAACAATTATATACGACGTTTGAATGTAATGAATGATTTTAGTATTTTTTATATATGAGTGAAATATCACATTTATATATATGGTAATTGAAAATATGGATATTGGTACCTTTCCCATTGGATCTATGTGTATCAAATACGTAAAGGGATGGTTTTTAGTAAAAAAAATTAAATAATAAATTTTAAAATAATAAATAACCAAATAAAATTATAATACATCGTTAAAATCAATTATTATGGAAATATTTACATGCAATAAAATGTTATTATTAAGGAATCACCTCATAAAATTCAATGAAAAATTTTAATTTTTATAGATTTATAATATTATATTATTATAATATAAATAATTAATATAAAATGAATTTTATTTAAACTCACATAAATAAAATGGGATATATTTACAAAGAAAGATATTTCCTAATAATTTATGTATTTTTATATTCATAAAATAAATCACTAGTAAATATATATTTTTATAAAATTTATAGCCAATATACAGAATGAAAAAAATATATATTCATAATATATTTAATACTAGGCATGTAATAATAAAAAAATCATTTATGCTTATAATTTGTTTTTTATAAAAATTGTATTTTATACACTATTCATTAGCATTATGTGAAACTAATTGAATTATAGTCTAATTATGATAAAAGAAATTATTTATTTTCGTAATTAATTAATGATACTGTAATTATTAATTCATAGAATATCATATTAAAAACTGTAAGTCTCTAGAATATACGTATTATAATTTTTTTTATTTTTATTATATGTTTCCATATAAACTTAAAATTAATTAATTTTAAAATTTTAAATTCACATAATAAAAATTAATATCTAATTCATCATTATAATATTATCTTCATATTATTTTTTTATTTTTTATGAAATGATTTACTTATAGGTGAATATTGATTTTTTTATAATTAACGTTATTTTTATGATACCATTAAAATATAATAACAACTTGAAATTTAAGAAACCTTTTAATTGACCAAAGGTTTTTTATATAAGTAACATAGCATGATTAAGAATTTTATTTGTTTTATAATCCATTATTTTATATTATAAAATAGTAGTTATTTTTCTAGTAAATTCATTTTTAAATTTTTATGTTAGATTTCATAAATATATTTATAAATATTATAATGTAAAAAGGATTTCATATTTAGAATCCAAAGGACCAAATTACATCACCAGATCTATTTTTTTACGAGACTGAAAAATAAATTACATATTTAAAAATTAATTCCCATGGTAACATTCAAAATTCTAATAGTGTAAAATACAAGGATGAAGGACCTAAAAAATGCTAAAACGTTACTCAAATTGTGTTTTTCAAGGATTAAAAAACCATAACATATAAAATCCAATATTATTGTTAAATTTTTATACACTTTATATGTTGAAATTTATTTCATTTTGAATTAATAAGATAATATTTAAAATATGTCACTTCCATCACTTATAAATGGATAATACCACCATCATATCAATTCTAAAAATTGATATTATATCCTAATATATAGTAGATATTGTTCGTAAATAATCCCACCCCACACTCCTAAGCTTGTAGTCCCCATATCATTCCCAAATACCTTCTCAATCATGAATCTCTACATGAAGAAATCAAATTACAATACTTAATTATTTTATCCTATATAAAGATTCTTCAATTTATTATTCTTAAAATAAAATATAAATTTATTTTAAACATTATTCTATATTTTTTTCATTAATAGTAACATACTAAAATTCCATTATGTAAGTGTAATAACAATTATATATCTTTCCCATTTCCCAAGTAAAGTTATTTGAGGACTATCATCGCCATGAAGGATGTGTTTTATCCTTCATCACCACTATACATGGTGGTATAAGAAGATAAATTTCAATAAGAAATATGATATTTATAATATTTTTAGTGTTGATAAATGATTAATCAATTTATACCTATTGTTTAAGTTTTTATAATGAAAACATTGTCCATTTGTATATTAGGACTACAATATCCATGGGATAATGTTCTTTATTTTTCATCACCCCAAATCATTGATTATTATAATACTGATTTATAATATTTAAAATTATTTTCATTATATGATTAATGTTCTTAAAAGATTATAGTAGTTTCTACATCATTATTAATATATCAACATGTGTTTCTAAAATTTCTAGAAATAAACTCTTGACATATTAATTCTCAAAGAATCTTAGTTTATATTTTTATTGAAAGAATTACAAAATTTTCTAACCACTATATTGAATAAATTTTTGTACATTAAATAATTCATTTTTTAGAAAATTAGATTAAAGTACTATGGTTGAAATAAAAATTTTAAAGCATGAATGGAACAATTAAGATAAAAAACAATCCATTGGTATAACTAAAATACTCTTAAGAAATAAATGAAAAATAAATGATCATAAATGAAGAATATATTGGGTAATAGATATTAATACAATTATAAAATTGGTTAGTAATGTGGTTTTTTAGTCTATAGGATGCTAAAAAAATTTCATGGAATTTAAAACTAACTGGGGTATGGTTTTCAAATCAATTTCCATTCCATGGGAAATGATTTCATATGTTGAAACTGGGATTTTTTAAAGATGGTTGAGGCGCAAAGGCCCCTATTATTAAAATATAAAGTCATACAAGGAGTGAAGACAGAGGAGTAAAAACAGAAAAACAGGACCATAAAAAAGGCATCAGCACACTCGCGAGTGAGTGTTCATACTGTGAAGAGATGTTTGAGCACCCCTTCCACTTGGTAGTCTCCCCCTCCGCCCAGCCTTTTCCTGTATCCAGGGACCTCCACCATCATTCGGGATGTTAGATGTTACATCTGTGTTCACACACATAACTCCATCCTGACCTTCCATTAATTTCCTGTCATCATCACTACTAGCAGATTCAAGTAATTCAAATGAATTATAGGCACTCAACTGTTTTATAACTTTATGAATTCAAGATTGAGAGGTGACAAAACTTGGTGAAGGCTAGGATGATCTTGACATTATGTCATTTTTTCCCTCCAGACTAGGAAGGACTGCACGCAGTTCAGGGGAGTCTTGGACATATTCCTTCAGAGGACCTGTCTGTTTATACTACCCAGTTATAGTGGGTTTATGGTAAATGCTATAGGTGTACTTGGAATTCTAAGAAATAGTCTTTTTAGAAAATACCAAGTCTATAACAGAATCGGTATCCCAACCTTATTTAGCATGCAAAGGTGAAGAATCACCAGCACTAGACTTTGATAGAAAATCATGGAATAAAGTGGTCTTAACTTGGGCTCTAGGAGTACCTTCCAGAGGGGAGACTCCCATATTAGAGGCATGAGGAAATGTAGAAACTGTGGCTGTTTCTCTATCTGATGTAAACAGTGACTGACCAGAGGGTTGAACCTTTTTATTGTCCTTTGTCGAAGTATAGTTACAAACATCAGTCACCTCTTTCCTTTCTTTAGAATTCCTTGAGATAGGAAGATCCATATTTTCCTTGCCTCTTTTTCTTTTGGAATTGAATAAGATCTGTTCTTGTCTTAGGTGGGAGTCTGCATCTTCTTGAGCATAATTTTCCAAAGTAACAAGTCTATCAATTGATTCATCATCTTCATCATCCTTGAGACCTCTTTTCAATATTTCTTTGAATGAGGCTCCATTCATATCAGCCATACCAGAATTTTCATCAACGGGTAGCTGGATATCATTAGCATGATCTGCCTAGGATAATATAACTCTCTTGTTTTCTTATGAAGAAGTGCTGGTATTGATATGTTCTTCAGAACATCCCTTTTTGGGCTCTTCATCAAGAGACCTTTGAGACTTTTCAGTAGACACAAAAATCTCTTTATCAGAGTCCTTTAAAAGATCATGACCAATAACAGCAGCCATCTTATTCTGCTCAATGCTTTATGCCACACCTTGTTTGGGAGTCTTCCTACAGTGTTGTAGATCATGCCCTTTAATTTTATAGTTGAACAAATAACATTTCTTCTACATGAAGATTCTTCATGCCCAATAATTTGACAAGAAACATATAAAGGAGGAATGCTTTCATATTCAATCCGAAGAAAAATATCATCCTGTTGAGTAGATAAAATTACCTTATCTATTAATGTAGAACTAAGGTCAATATCTACTAGGACCTGATCAAAATGACTATAGCATACTGATTCTGTAACATAATCCATTCTAATCAGAATCCCAATTATTGATGCAATATCGAACAGAATCTCAGCGTGCCACAATACACGGTTGAGACCGTTTATTTTTATCCATACTTGCGCACAGGTATCCTAAAAATAAATAAAATTGAAGTTCAATTTCCATTCATGAAGTCTAAGTGTACCTGGCCTGAGATTTATGGAGCCGATACTCCAAGCACTACTTTTGATCTCCACCGAAGGAAACAAGATGTGAAAGAGTCCGTGACTGAGGGACACACATTTGAATTCATTGAATCCCTAAATATCAGCTAACCGAGAGATGAGATTTGAAGTCCGCTATGGTTTCATACCTTTCATTAAGGAGATGCGAGCGATAAATGAATGCTTTCACAGATCAATCCTAGCCTCTATTGCACCCTCCGAGCCTGAAACATGTGTTATTGACCATTTCCGAATGATTTGATGGGGCGCGCGATTTGCAAGAGGAATGAATGATCCCCCCCCGAGAAACCCTTGAAAGAGGATAGGTTATTCAGCACATCATGATCCTTCTTCTTTTCCTCTGGATCTAAAAAAATTTGATTTGCAAGTCGAAACGCATCAAATGAGTGAAGATTGACGCTGCATGGGAAAGATAGGGAAGCCGAAGCTACGGGGTGCGGCGACGGGGGTTTCCTCTCCTTTTCTTCCATCTTTCATTCGACTCCACTTCACATTATAAGGCCTATGTTGAAAGTAGGATTAATTTATATGGTATAATTAAAAATGCATTTATTTGTTTTACCATAACCCCCATTATTCATTTTATTTGCAAGTGAATTTCCCAATCTATCTCTTTTTATCTTTTAATTCTTATATTACTCAACATATAAGATATTCAATAATCTTGATTTTTCTTATTAGATAATTCTTCCATATTCACCCCTCTCATGTTTTTGATTATGCAAAGTATTCTATATGGATTATTTTTATCATACCATTCATTTAATTAAAAGGATTTTCTAATAAATTATATGTTTTATTTATTAATAGTTTTTAAATTTATGTTTT
Source organism: Viscum album (assembly GCA_963277665.1). Taxonomy (NCBI): domain Eukaryota; kingdom Viridiplantae; phylum Streptophyta; class Magnoliopsida; order Santalales; family Viscaceae; genus Viscum; species Viscum album. The sequence goes on along the minus strand of OY728129.1, from coordinate 876,684,309 downwards.
TCTTAAGCTATAAGAGATTTTATTAATACAAATCACCTTTATTTATGTTCTAATATTTCATCTTAAACATCATACATCTTTGTTTAGTTTCAGGAACTATGCGAATTTAATATATAAATTCTAAATTTCTCTAGACCAATATAAAAATTTATATTTTTTCCAAATATGTTTATTTTAAATATATCATTCTCATAAGTGAATAATATTAATAATAATAATTATAATATTACTAAAATAAAATTTTTCTCCAAATCCAAATTATTTCTCCCAACCAATGATTTACTTCATTATTTTATAATATAAATATTTTATAATATCATGATATCATTATATTTCTCATTTCCCCATTTTATAATGAAACTATATAAATCTTTTTTACTATGTGGAACTCAATAAATGTATTTAAAAAAATATAAAAGGTTTCCATTTCCTGATTATACATATTATCATATACCCCGAATTTCATTAAAATAAATTATGTCTTTTTTATGAACTGTTATTTAGATTCCCCTCCAAATAGTATTTAGGAAAATATTTCATGTCATCTTCTTCAAGGAAAAATTTTAATATGACCCACAACATCACATTATTAAGTTAATATTAAAAATATTTTAAGAAACTACTTATCAAGATTTTAAATCCATTTTCCAATTTATCTTTAAAATAACCATATAATTCAATTTTGTTTTTCATAAATCACACTATAACCACCCTTGGGGAATAATATATTTATGTGAATGTTGTTTGGTTATCATTTGACCTAACTCTTGAGGAAATTTTAAGTAAAATGATTTGAATATAAAACTAAACCCATTTTCAGTCCTTGTAATTCTATGACATCATGAATGATTTAATGTGGAACACTTATAGATGGAATTTATGTCATGTGTCATGTGATATATTTCCATCAAATTAATTTTTAAGGTTGTATATATCATGCGATAAATATTGCCTATGATTTTAGATACATGTGTCACTATTATGATGTGAGTTATGATGCTTGATGAAAAATCACTTCATAATAAGTAATGCATGCCGAAAAATATAATGGGTAACAATATTTTTATTCACGAACCACTATGTAATGTATAATTTGTATTATGTAAATTTCTTTATTGTTTTATTATGCTATATTTATTCCATATTTTCATATTGTATTACATGGATTATACACCCTGGATAATTATTATTATCCCATGATTCTACAATATTATTCCATGGACTATGTTTTCTCAAATTAGATTAAATTTCCACCTATAAAGTGATACATGCAAATATTTTTTATTAATGTTTCATTTAATATGATATTACATATTTTTTTAAGTTTTATTGTGAAATATGATATATCCCTTTCGAAAAAATTTATATTTTTTCCCTTCATGAGCATTTGAGAACCCCAATTACTTATAATTTAATTACCTTAGTTCTGAAGATGAGTAGGAGATATAAGAATTTTAATAGTGGTTCTAGTGTGATTTGATTATTGAGGAACATTATTTTATATTTTAAATTTTTTCTCTTATGCATGTAATACCTCCAATAACTAGATTGAGGTATAATTTAGAGAACCAAATCATACCCCCCAAAAATTTATTAGAAATTCAAAAGTGTACAAATGGCAATTCGAGGAGCAGTATGTTCACACCAATATTGAAAATATATATAACAAACCAAAAATCCATCATAACATGTTCAATGGTTTTCAAATCACATCAATACTAATAGTATCCTCATCTTAAAATCCGTCTTCTTCTATAGTTTATGAACATATAACTATTATAACCCTTTTATATGAAATTTTATGTATTACAAAATTTTTGGTCATGAATTATGTGCCAAAAGAAACCGTTAATCAATTGGAAACATCCTAGGTGAAATGAAATTTTTATTTCCACCAAACCAATGAGTAATAGTATAGGTTGTCTCAATTATTGTATTTGTGGATTAGAGAGAGTAAAACTCTACCATTTTCATCTAGAATGCCCACAAGATACCTATCAACACATTAAAGGACCAAAAACCATGAATTAATTATCTATAATGCTCCATACTAATATATTAAGGTTGAAGAAAACACAGTCAAGTATGATACCTAGAATGTAACACTATATATGAATGTATGGTAATTTAAAAAAATATTAAAAAATTATACAAAATAGTATATAAAAAGTCATAAAAATATTTACATAATTAGATTAAATATGAAAATAATAAATAAATAAACATATCATGAATTTAAATATTTTAATGACTTTTATAAACATTTTATAATTTAAAAAATAGGTTATTTTTTAAATTTAGAAATTAATTACGGAAAATAAATAAATAAATGGATTAATTCAATTTATATGAACCCCCTAATATGATCTCGTTCATTCATTATAAGGAATTTTAATTTTAATGTCTGATATTTCCTAATATATAAGCATCAAAATTTATTATTTCATTGTATAATCTTTTTATTTATTCAAAATATCATATATAAATATTATATAAACAAATGATAAAATCATTCACCTAATATTACTTTCATATCATTTAAGTATTTTCAAAATAAGTCCATTTTAACTCAAATGATTAAAATTTATAATCAGGATTATTTGAAAATATTTAAATATAAACTCTTTATATATTACCTTATTTTTGAAATTTTTAATTCCTTTGTAAACTACATGTATAATTTCTATATTAACATTCCATATTTATATTATAATTCAATCAAAATAATTTTGAATATGAATTTTAATATTTACATTAAATATTAAGGTATAATATTTAAGACTTTTTTTCACTAATTAAAATTATATATTAAAAATTTATTAAACAATATTTTATTAATAACATTAGAAAATTATTAAATATAAAAAAATTATTTTATTAAAATTTATAAAGATTAAATATTTTATATGATTGAATTGAAAATTGGAGTTTAATAAAAACCATTTTTCTATGTGATTCAATTTCAATTATATAGATTAAATCATTGAATATGATTGACATTATTTAATTCATAAACTATTTAACCACAAGAAGTGATAATTTATGACTAATAGCCCAATCAGTGATTATAATAAGCAGTATACATATGGTTTTTCATTTTTTATGGTAATGGAAAACAATTATGTGTATAGAGAATATGTGAATGAAAAAATTTGATTCAATTATTTTAAAAAAATAAAACTTTATTATTTGAATCGATATTACTATGGTGATACAATGCTCTATTTCAAATAGGTGACACAATGTTGTCATCAAATTTGATATTATGATTTATTTTTATAACACTTTTAAACAAGTATGTGATTTTTACTAAAATGTTTGATATGATATCTCATAACATAACCAAAATTATAATTTTATAGAATAAATTTCCCAATCATATATTCTATTGGTGAATACAATAAGAATTTCAATTTAAAGTTAACATCATTTTTGAAAATATTTCTTGAATAAAAATGCTTGGTATATTAGTGATACAATTTAAAGGACATGAACACCTTCCCAAAAATGAATATACCCAATGGGAGGTCTGTATATGCTTATCACACAATAAAATTACCCTAAAACATAGTCTATGTGAATTTATTAATTATAAATGGGGGCTACTGGTCAAGACCATCACATAATAATTGGACATGCATGATAATTCCCATGAATCAGATAACTCTTTAACTTTTTAAATGATACCAATGAAATTATAATAAGAAAATGATAATAATTGATCATAAAAATATAAGAATATAGATACCATAAAACCTAAAATCCACATTACATTTAATCTACAATGATATTAAATTGTAAATAATGAACATAAACATAAGCTTTAGTTTTCTATTGTTACATTTACTAATTCATTTTTTTAAAGATATCTAATGAATATTTGAAGGGATCATCCCTAATAGGTGTATCATCAAATTTCACTAAATCACCCACATTATTTATATATGACCTTAAAATCTACATGATATTATAGAAACTCAATACCAATAAAGATGGAAGAAGTGATCTTTAGATCAGAGAGTTTATTAGAAAGAGGATATAAGAAGGATCTCACAGATAAATTTCATACCCATGAACTAATATTTATTATATCTTCTAAAGGGATTCTTCCTATGACAATGAATTTAATCATATGTATCATAATAATAGGAGAAATTTTTATTGTTACATCTCATATAAATCTACACTATAAAAACTTCTATATAGTATACATTATTAATTATGGCTTGTATGTTGATGAATTATTCAATTAAACGACAATTTATGGAAGTTAGAAAAGGAATCAATCCTTTCATTTATATATATTATGAATCATATAGGTCATACCACACAATGCCACCATATTAATTATAATATATATGTATATATATTTTAAAATATAAGATAACATAATGAATTATATGCAATATTTTTCTTATATATATTATACCCTACATCATACAATATTAGACCATTTTATAACACATTTATTTAGGGAATATTCCATTTATGGATATTATATCCTTGGTCCAACTACAAATTTTCTTCCCAGTAAATCCTGAATTATACCATGGTGTTTTTATCCTATATTTTCATGATATAAATTCCCTCATATCCCCTTGCTGTTTTTCCTCCCTTATTTCAATCCATATTCAACTATGTATATGATAGATCTATGCAAGGGGACATCCATATCCTTAATAGTTTGATTTCTATGAACATAATCTATTAGAAATACATTATTCCCATAATTATGGACATAAATAGTGTTCATAATTTTCTATATACGTATTCATATATTGGTTTTGGGGTCATCATTATTTTTGATTAAATTTGACCCATACATACATATATGTAACCCCGCAATTATTTTATGGTATATTTCCATATATATTGTTTAACATCGATACTAGTAGTTTGATTATAAATTATGTTCCCTTTTACTCCCCATTGAGGCCAGCTACATTATGATGGTGTATATCATTCATGATGTGTTATCTATTCAAATTTAACTAGTTCCCATTTCTAATGAATTGATCATCATTCTGGTTGAATCAGTTTCTTTCCTATCATATGATATATCAACTCACCTTTGGAATTTTTTTTGTAGTTTGAAACATCATATAGTTTTTAGTCAAAATTTTGTGGCCACAAACTTCACATACATTTAGTTTTTTATGTATATCCATACAAAATAGCAACATTCACTCTTAAATATATATCATTAAAATTGTATTTAAATTTTTCTTTCAATGTTATAAGACCATAAAATATAAATGGAATTTAAAAAATGTATTTTCATGTTTAATATAAGTAAATATAGGAATACGATTATGTTATTTCTTTTTCATGACATGCCATTTCATATCAAGGATTATGAAAAATTTATTTAGAATAATTATGAAATGTGGTGTAATGGATTTTGATGAAAAACATTAAAAGTATCTTTATTTATAGTCAAGTATTCCATCATTAATCAGATTCCTTCCATGGAATAAGAAACTGTTATAGTTTTAGAATCATCCAAATATATACAAGGTATTTTATATTTTAAATTATAGAAAGAGTGTCTGGAGAAATATTTATATCCGTGCTAATAATGAATTTATAATTCACGGATTTGGTAAAATTAAGTTAAAAATTAATATGAAGAAAATATTTTAGAAACTAATGCTTTCCAAAAGTAAAATTCAATATATCATCACTATCACCCTCATCATATAAATGTTTAATAAATATCTTCATTACCCCCTATGGGTTAGCTTAATTTTTTGGGAACATTATACTCCATAAAACATTCCCATTTTATCATCAATAATAACTTACAATTAAGGTGATCATATTGTAAAAACAATTATTATTATATTTATTATCTATATGTCAGTGTAAATATATAGTGTCATAACCATGAGGGTTCTCAAAACCTTACTGAATATCATTTTGTCTATAAATCAACACTATATCATTGATTTATGAATCACCACTAACTGTATCCATGGCTCTTGATTATCATATTAGAATAAAAAAACCCTAAGTATATACCCATGACTCACCCTTCCTGGTAAATTTATAAAATAATTACTTAATAATCTGAATGATCCTTGATTGGAATAAATTTTGAATCACAGAGTTTTATTTTGAAATACTAAAAAAATTATTGTAAATTTTTTCTAGGAGATTTTACCCCTTAAAATCATATGTTATTTCCTTATGATGAAGTGTTAGTGTCTCTATTACCAATGCTTAACCAATTACAACATGTCAATGTTTCCCATTTACACTATCATTCATAATTATTATTTAAAAATTTCATAACTAAACTATTCTTGTTAATTCAAAGACCCTTGATGTTACACTGTACAGAGTTATTCACATTGTAAATGAAATAATTTTACATGTTTTTTGTGTGCTTTCATGTATTAGTATAAATTATAATTGATGAAAGAAATTCAATGATTCAATATTCTCCCGAAGTAAAATTAAATTTCTTGGGACTACATAAACTTTTTAGAAATCCAAAATCCATGATTTTTTGTTATAATAAAGGAAAATTTCCATAGGGTACATGTACCACATCACATGCATCTGTTTTTTTAAAAAATGGTCATTCCTATAAGTCTTTATTCAATATGGATTGGATTATTATATATTTCCAAATTCCCTTACATAATTAACCAATATTTGTATGGTTTAATAGTGTTGAATATTTCATATTCATGTCATTTTTTCTATAACATTTCCACACTATCAATTTTTTTTATCCTCAATGCATGATCCAGATTCATGCTGTTAATCTCTACTAAAAACAATTCAGGGATTATATCTTATTCTTAAAATATATTTGTTGATGTTTAACAATCAATCCTTATCCCAATTGTAATACCCAATTTTCACCAATTCCCTTATATTAAGGGCATTATAAAGTCACATTAGTATTTAGTCATTCCTACCTTAAGATAGAAATAATTAATTCTATTTCATTATACCCAATGAGTCAATAGATTCTATGTGTATATTTTATTTAATTTACTAAACATGGATTCAATCATCTTATAATGGGAAATATAGTTAAATTTAGATTTATTTTTTCACATTTCTATAAATATTAATTTTAATGATACTCTCTAGTGTATCATATAATCATTCATAGTGGGTTTTATTCATAAACCATGCATATATAATATAAAAAATGTTTTCTCTCAAATGTATAAAAATGAGGAATCCTAAATATATGATACTATTTAAAAATTAAAATGCCTTTCTCAATAATTATATATAGAATGAATTACATTCTAACAAAATGTGTTGCAACATATAGATCCCAAATGCAATATCAAACCAAAAATTAGGATTTTAAACAACTAACCATACCATTATAAAATTTGATCCCACCAATTCAGATTGAGTTTACATATATTAAATAAACACTAATATTGAAAATTCCTTAATTTTATTATTCATCTTAGAAACATCAATGACATCAAGTCATTTATTTCCATTTTTTATATCATATTTCACTCTTATTATTCTTATAAGAGTAACAAAATCATAGTTTTGATATACTCTTGTTGGGATACCAAATTCCCTATGTGAGTATACTCATATTAGAAATCAAAAAATATTTGTGTTGATAATATCCTCATTGAATATCACTTATAGAGATTTTTTCTTAGTAACCAACATAATGTATATGGATTGATAATAATTCTCTATGATATATCATAATCGTTTTAATTTAAATGAAAACAAATAAAATTCCATGGGGGGATGTTTTTGGAACTACAAAAATTTGTTTCATGCACCTCTTTTCCATTAAGGATTTGATTTGATCCTCACATATTGGAAATGAGTTTAATTGAATGTAAATGAGTTTTGAACATGATGAATATTACACCAATGGGATCTAAATGTTCTTCATGACAACTGAAATACTAAGTGTTAGAGACAATTAAAAAATTGACCAAATCTAGTGACATTGTGGGGTAAACCTTGGGCTAGGAGTATGGTATGGTTGTTATCCATTATTGTAGAAAAAATTCCGCCATCATTAATTTTCATCTTATGAGAATTTCAATACAACCATTACAATATATATTCAATATTAGTGGAATAAATAATAATTTAGAGCATATTATTTTAAAAATCATCAATTCCATAGATTATATTAGAAAAACAGATTAAAGGTTATAGTTGTTTAAGGATGGAAGGAATTCTGTAATATTAGGACCATCATGTACTTTTAAGAGGACACATGTGTCAAACATAATCTATAATATCACACATCATATTATCCTCTTATCTCTCGAAACCTAAGTAAATCACATTCCATTATCATATATCCTAATAAAACCCTATTCTTTCTTATACACACACATGCTTGCCTAAAATACATTATTTAAAAATGAGGTCAATATTGGGTGTTACAAAATAAGGACCCCAAAACCTCCCATCTCACGGGAGGTAGTTAAGACATGGTATCCTCAGTTCATGGATCAGAGGTCTATGATTCCATGTTCTCCTTAGACTCCCACAAATAATTTTAAAATTATATCAATAGGAATTGAATATAAATAATTTGTCGAATTTTTTTGGCACACACTCTCTTTTATTTTTGAGATACAGAATATTCTCAAGGTCAAATTTAATGGAATTTATCTAGTTCCAAGAAACATTAATAATGGAGCCAAAATCATCCATAATTTCTTCAATCTATCAATTTATAAAGGAACCAATAACAATTTAAATGAAATGTTTCCCATCTGATAAATTCATTCAAGGGGAACCATTCACCCAGGTCATATTCCTGGATTATCATTCACTCAAGGTACATATATGGGAGCAATATTATAGAGGATTCCAACCATTGAACCCATTTTTTCGTTGCACCCACATTAGGGTCCCATTTCCTAGGCTCCCTAATGGGGCACTCATTCTCCTTAGTAACTAACCAAGGTTCCCAATGCATAATATCCTAGGAGATCCATCCTCATACACCCTCTCAGGATCAGTGGTAGTATCATGATATCTCCCAATCCCTTTATTTACATCATTAATGCCATAAAATTTCAATTGACTTAGAAAAATGTTTCATGTTCGGTAAGGCACTATTTGGGTTTTGATAGCTTTAATCGCAACCATTATTTTATTTTCTCCTCTTGTTTTCCTCATAATCCCTATATATAGATTGTCTTAATAGTTCCCATATATAATATTAATACTTTTTTTATGTTAATAATTAATCAATTATATGTATTAGTAATATTATTGATAATATATTATGAATTTATATTAATTATAATAATTGAATACTTTCAAAAAACAAAGAGTTTTTTAATAAAACATATTCCCATTAACTATATGGTTTTATTTGAACTATAGTTTATTGTATTTTATAATTTTATTTATTTTTAAATAGAATACATTATGTAATTTTCAATTTAATTTTATTATACAGTATATTTTTGTTTATTTCTAAAATAGTTTATTTTCAGGAGAAGAGTGACCAATTTCATTTAAAAAACCGAAAATTTATTAAATCATCACAATATAATATTTACATGTTGTAATGTAAAAAATATACGATAGAAAGAATATTTTTTTGGGGTATAGAATAATGAATTTTTTTAAGAAAATTTGAATTCAGTGACCTAGGATTGACATTTTTTAACCAAAGTGATATTATATTGTAATAAACGTATTATTGATAGTTTTCCTCAATAAATTAATAATAATTATATATTAATATTTGGAGTAATTTTATGTTCATATTAATATATCTTGTTTCTGTATTAACTATAAATTTTTTAGGGAAAAATTAATATATGATCTTTTTGTGTTAATTCATTTTTACAGTTGGAAATTTTCAATTCAATAAAAAATATTTCAATGATTTTGTCATATTTATAGTAATGTTATATTTTAACACTTATGTGAATTGAATATTATAATTTAAATTTCATATATTGAATCAAAATTTTCAAATTATATAACAAGATCCATATTTTTTAGTCATAAAATTAAAGTACCATGGAAATGGTTCATCACCACTATAATTGTTGATGTCGGTTGAAAAATGTAAAAACTAAAGTATAAGGATTAAAATCACTCAAAATCCTATCAATAATTTTGTTTTATCACTTTATTTCATATCATATAACATTATTTTAATTTTTTGTTTTCGTTGGTTCCACTTTACCATGAGAGGCAAATTGATATTATATTAAATTTATGAGTTTTTAAAAGGCTGTCACTCAGATCATCTATAAAATGTCCCCCTCACTTGTCCATAGACATCGAGAAATTTAGCTCAAGTAAGATCTAGTAAAATAATTACTTAAAACCCTTATAATTTTCATTGTTTTAAACTATATTACTAATATATGAATCCTTAAAAAAATTTTGTAATGATGTTGTTTCCGGATGCGGTAAGTGTTTCATACATGTTCTCTCATGTTTTGTTTCTTTTAATCAATATAAAAATCTTCTATATTAATCAAAATATAATTACACAGATGTAATTAATATTATAAAATTTTATATATTAATGGAAAAAATCAGTTTATGACTCCTCTCTATCACTTTAAATATAAAAATTCTTTCTATATGTATGTGTATACGACTACCATGATGAATGATACACTAAATTTTTCTTCACTTCAGCAATTGTATTTTTTAAAATATAGATATTGTGAATAAATATGATATTTATAGAATATTTATTATTCTATAATGATAAACCATTATCCACATTCTATCCCTTCAATCCATTAAAAAGTGAATACATCACTTGTGACTATGTCTACACTACTGACAACATGAAAGACATGTTTTACTTTTCATCATCGCATTCAATAAATGGTTAAAAAATAAAATTTAATGTATAAATATAATTTTTATGAATCTTCTAATATTATAAAAATATCATAGAGTTAGTTTATTACATCTTTTACCGATATATACACACTAATACTATTTTTTTAAACAACCCCACAACATCCACTATAAACATATCAGATTCTGCAGTTAAATAAAAAATTAAAATAAATGAAAAATATTAATTATAATAGATAATTAAAATATCATTAGTCCTGAAGAATTAAAATAATTAAAATCTATTTATCATTTTTAAATTAAATGAGGTAGGTGTTCAGTCGGGACTTGAGGTGAGATATTTTTATTTTGAACATTCTTTTTTAATTTTAAAATGTATTCCATTAAAGTAATTATCTTTTATATCAAAATTTATTTGAGATCTCATTTAATGTAATTATTAATTTATGGTATTTGTAAATATTATAGGATTTATATTAATTTTTTTTGAAATATATATACTTTCATATTCTTCTATCGGGATCATTTTATACTTTTTTTATAAAGTGGATAAATGATGCTTATTTTTTTGACTATATGGTCACCTTTTCCCATTATTATCAATTATAATAAATATACTTATAAAATTTCTCAATTTTATTTTTTTCAATTAAAATTAATTTCCCATTGTTCTAGGAATTTATTCAATTGGATGAATTATCATATAAAATGATACTTTATTTTATTTTTATGAGAAAAATAAAAGTGTTTATCCCTATGGGTTTAAATGAATGAATTTATGTTTTTTAGTATTATATTTTGATTCATTTTGAATTTTATTCATGTTATTATCATTTTACATTATATATAATGGAAGGTGGGTCTGATATATCCCAATAATGCACCGTGTAATGATATATTCAGCAATGGAAAAGAAAAAGAAATTAATCAGGGTTTTTAATCCATTATATGTTGGGTTTTAAGGTCAATTTTATTATTAAATCTCAATATTCAAACATAAATTTTCCTTAAAAGGTTATTTTCCTACCCATTATTGAGATTTGTGTTATTTTGTACCAAAAGTGAATTTTCGTTTTTCATTCTATGATAGATTGTAGAGAAAATGATTTAATAATAAATTTTTAGAATGATATTCAATTCATAAATAATGGTCATTTCATATGTGTACTAACATATCAAGAAGATTAGAAGATAACTAAAAATTGAAGGGAAAACTACCTTACTCACAGTATGTAAAATCAAGAGTCCATTAAAATTAATGATGTTCTAGTGGTAAATTAATATACGGATACATTCCCTTCTTATATTCTATTTTTTATTCCAAAATAGAGGGTTAAGATTACTCTTTTCTTGTTGATTGGTGTAAATATAGTTTAAAAAACACCATATCTAATGGACATTATAGATCTATTTTAGTTAAAAATTCATTTAAATGTATTATTTAAAATTAGGTTCAGAAATCATGTAAATTTACCTTGGGGTTCCCCATTTTTTATTAATTAATTTTTTTATATTTGGCATTTTATTGATTATAGATCACCAATTAACATCACTATTAAGAATAAATAATAATTTATCCACAGTGATTACCCTTTTTATCATATCTAAGGAGTTCAGTATTTTTCAATGATTGACCGCATTATTGGATATAATCTTATGAACATAATGGAAGGGATATGTCCAAAGAATATATTTTTGAATAGGTACAGTCATTATGATTTTTTTGTTCCCTAGGGGATTAATGATTCTTTATTTTTTTATATGGATATTTTTTTGGTTATTTTGATAAATGTGTGGTATTTATTATTCATGATATATTGGACTAATATAAATGTTATAAGGGAAATTGTAAACATACAATGGTTTGTCTATATATATATTAAAACAAAATAAGTTCTATATAAAACTAATAATATGGGAATTTCTATTACAAATAATTTCATTCTATGGATATATTTTATTTGCAGATGGAATGATAGTTTATCCTTCTAGGAATAAATTTGTTAAATTGTTGGAAATATCTAACAATATCACTTTGATTCAAAATTTTCATTGACTGATAGGTTATTACTAATTGTTTTTTTGAATCTTATTATTTTCTAGCCAAAAAACTAAAAACATTCTCTTGAAATTTCATTTTATTCATATACACATAGACATGTTATTAATTTATTCATTAATTCGAAAAAAAATATTTGATAATAAAAATAAATTTTCTTTTTCATTAATAATGGGTTATTTCTTATAGGGATATGAAGATCCATTGTTGTTTAATGACGAAATATGGCCATATGATAGATTAAAATCATGTCAATTTAAAAAAATTTAAATAATTAACCAATACATGATATTATGTTTATAGTGGCCATTTTAGATTTAAATGATTCTGTGAATCATATACATATTCTGAAATATGATAGATAAACATATCATCCAATTATGGAAAATATATTCACTAAAATATTGTTTATCTTGTGAAAAAATAATATGGAAAGAACCAATAATGGATTATAATTTAATGACCCACTATCATTTAAATGATGCTTATAGGGTATAATAATTTTTTATTTTAATGAATATTGAATCGTTAACAATGATTTATTTAGAGGATGATCAAATAGTTATTAATTTAATGAATATGGGATTAGATGATGTGTATATTGAGAAAGTTTTTATTTTGGATCATGCTTAAAAAAACATCCATGTTACAAAGAAGTTAGTGGGATTCAAAATATGATGATTATTTTAATGATATTATATATATTTTCATAGATGGAAATATTCTCTATATTATTATTAGTAAATAGGGTGTCAAAAAATATGGGAGGAGAATATATGTTCCTTGTGATTTTAAATTTTAAAATAAATTTATTAGTTATTTTCAAATATATTTTTATTTTGATAATCATTGTATCACGAAAATATTTATATATCCTGTAGTATAATTTATTTTGGATGTAATGAAGATATTAATTTTTGAATTCACCAAGAAATCTTGGATTTCCTAATAGTAGAATGTGGGGAAACATTATCAATGGGTATTATTTGGTCATTTCATATACCTAAATGAAAATGAGAAAATATTTCAATTGATTTTAGATTTGAATTACCAAATACATCTAGATATGATAATATCATCTTTATTCTGGTTCATTGATTCAATAAATATTATCATTTTCATCTTATTCAAGATTATATTCCTTTATATATAATAATCCAAAATTTTATCAATGGAATTTACCTTATCAATATATAATTGGGTTAAATTTAATATAATATTTTATAATCCATACACACCACAAGATAAAATCAACTAGATTTTATTATAATAATTTATCCATTTAATTTATAGAAAGGATATTCCAATTAGGATTGAAAGTGTTACAATTGATTTTTTTAAAATATAATACTTATAAAAGGATCATTTGGCTCTTCTTGTTCACCGAAAGTAATCACAATCGTAAAGAACACGGTAATAATGAAGTATAATGTTAGGAATGAAATATGTTTTTTTAAAAATAAAATATTATTAACATTTATAAAAAATTTAAGTGAAAAAACATTACATGAAATATTATGTATTTATATGATGTGGTAATTTTATATAAAAAATTAAAATCTTAATATATGAATAGTAATTTGGAAATTGGAATAGTAACATGACCATTGGAATAATAATGAGACCAGTAATAATTTTAAACTAACCATTAGAGTAATATAATCACATATGGTAGCATAAAATAATATTTATTTACCTTATATACTAAAAATATTGTATATTAATATTTGGATATAAGTATTTTTTTAAATGATAAAATAATTATTAATATAAAAAAAACAAATATTTCTAGTTTCATTTATAATACAAATATAATGTTTTTAAAGAAATTTTATTTTTATAAATCATGTTTATAAATTAATTGCATGATTTATTATAAATAAAATATAATTTATTGAGCCAATAACTAATTTTCTAATGGGTATAAAAATGGATCAAAATATAAAAATTGTTATTTTCAAAATAAATTAATTTTCATTTTAAAAATTAAATTTTTCATATTTATAAAATTATTTTCAAAAAAATGGCTTTCATTTTTTGAATCTACATATTGAAAATATAGGGTTAAGTTTATTTGTTTTTCAAAATTTGTTGAATTTTTGGTGAATAGTTAAATACATTAAAATATAATATTAAACAATAAAATACAAACACAAGAAATGTCGAGTAAATGAAGATATAAGTGAAGATATTTTTGAATTCAATTGAACAATTTACTATATATAGTAATGAAAATATCTTTTTTTTGGTATTAATGATCCAAAAAAATTATCTAATGATTATAATATTAAAAAACACCCATATCCTCCCCTTATAAATACCAACCCATATCACCATAACATATTATCCTTTGAACATGACAAATTTAATCCCATTTATCTTACTAATCAATTTACCCAGGTTCAACTTCAAACTTTCAGACTAGATGCCCATTTTTAAGTGCCTTATATGGAATCCCAAGAGGGTACATCAAAAGTATAAGGTCGTTCCTTCAATTGATTATTTTAAATTTTCATCCAATAAAATTTTTAAATCTAATGAGATATAAGATCACCCTTAACTTATATGTATTTTAATTTTAATGTACTAATTTAATACCTATCATCTATCTTATTATCTTTCCCCTAATAGGTTCAAAAAAACATTGTTCACAATATAGTTGTGTTCCACCTCTATGATTAATTTATATTGTTTTTTCACATCATATTTAATAATGGTTAAAAATATTATTATGATTATACAAGAATATAACAAGTAATTTATGGCATATTTAATGTTGAAAAATGTTTTTATTAAAATTTAATTAAATAAAATAAATATAGTTTGTGATGGTTGGTAAAACAATATAGATGATCTTACCATGAGACATTAAGGTTTTTACTAGGTGATACATCCAATTGTGGGAAAACATATGGGTATTTAAGACCATTTAATTTTTTTATTGGATAGTAATACCAGTACATTTCACATATATATATTTGGTTCCATTTAATATGAATGTTAACAATTATACAGAAATGAATCGACAATGAAACAATGAAAATAACATCCCCCAATGGTAAAGAGGATGCTTGTCTCTTCCCTGATAGTGAGCGTTTCCCTAGCGGTGATGTCAGCTTCAGTGGCCCCTCCTCCTCCGGTGGAGGGGTCTCAACCCCAGGACATCAGAGCCTGGACTTCTCCTAATGAAACTCCCCTTCTTTCCCCCAGCATAAATGTTTCTCCGAAGGTCCCTGGAATCCTCCATGGTAAACCAGTGGTACCTATTTCTTCACAAGAATTCACCAATGCTTTTTCTCAACTCTATATAGCCCTGGTGGTGAAGTTTTACCAGAATCGACCTCCGATGGAGATGTTTGACAGGTATGTGAACAAGGAATGGGACTTAAGCCAACATGCGGTTGTCAGTCTCCTAGGGCGAAGACAGATGCTTTTACACTTCAGTGATGAGGAATATTTGGTGCGGGCTTGGTCTAGAGTTGGGAGATCTGTTTGAGACTTTCAGTTCTATATCCTCCACTGGTCATTCGACCTTCACATGAATCGCAACCCCTCCATGACGGTGATTTGGCTTCAACTCCCTATGCTCCCCTTCCATTCCAGAATCTGGATCTTCTATAATCAATTAGTAATTCCATTGGACACTTCTTGTGCGCATATTGGAGGACATATACCCTAAAATATCCAATAGTTGCACACATTCGTGTTGAAATGAAACTTTTGAAGCCACCTCCATAAATAATCTAGATCGTGATTGAGGAAGAATATAGGTACACCCAATCTATAGTTTATGAATCATGGACTATGTTTTTCTCATCCTTATTTAGGAAAGGGCACTGTTATTATGATTTCCGCAAAAGGGCTCGGGGTGTGTTAGCCGAACCACCTATGTTGCCCGAAGATCTTCTTGATTTGGTTGCGTTTGGTGAGGAGCTTCCTTCTTTTGCGTCTGGTTCACCAGGGACCACAATGAGGTGTGGGGAAGTCTCTAGTGATGCGGTACTTACTATTCCGCAGACCGACATTGCTATTGTGGACAATGGTGCCTATGATTATTTGAATTAGGGGGCAACCAGTCATGTCATTCTCCACGTGGAGGTACCTCTAGGTTCGGGTTTGGGATTCTCTTCTGGTGTAGTGAAGGAAGAAATCCCTAAAGACCCAGAACCATAGGTTTCATATGTTTTTGACCGTTTAAGACGGGACTTGGGTATCAGTTCTTTGTTAAGTGTATCGGGGGTGGAAGCGCAGGGGTATGAGGTTGGGGTTGGGGAGTGGTGCCCCCAAATGAATGTGGTTTTAGTTAAGAAGCCGGAATTATCTAGAAATACTATTGAATATGCTTCACGAAATGAAGCCTTTCCTAGTACTAGCTGTTGGTTTCACTGAGCAGGTTGGGATGCAACAAACAAAAATTTTCAGTACATGGGATGTGGATTGGAGTAGCCTAGAGGTCGAGAGTTTCCGTAGAAACTCTCACAGACCAGTTTATCTTATGCTGATACAGTGAAGTTCGATGGAAGGGATAGTCTTTCTCCTAACCATTTCGCAGTGTTGGAAGGGGAAGAGCACCATATGGTTGAGTTAAGGGATGCTGAGGAGGCTGATCTTGGAAAGACTATTACCTTGTGACTAGAGGGTTCCAAATAAGAAAGCGACTCAGACTTGGAATCCCCTGTTGAGCCAAATAAAGTAGGTATTGTAGAGGATTACATTAGATTCCCTTAAAAGTAGGGTAAAAACACCATCATTGACCCATAAGGTTTCATAAAGCACTCTAGGAGGCCGCAGAAGAAGAAAGACTACTCTTTTATGCCTATCCCTGCTATCACCCGGTCCTCAAGTAAATGGATGTCTCCTTAGAAGGTTCCCAAGCAGGCCAGGATGAATTCGACAAAGGATTTTGAACCACCTATAGGGGCACCATTAACTACTGTACTCGATGATTCTTGAAATGAGATGTTTGAATCAAACATTCCTCAAGGTGGAAGTGAATTGATGGAATGTTATGAGTGGGAAATTAACCTCGATTGTAATGAAGAATTCTAGGATAAGAGCTTGGAGGTCATCACTACTCATGAAGAATTTGATAGGCTGGTAGGGATGCGGTTCCCAACCAATCTTTCCAAAGAGAAGGGTGAATGGGGACACAAACAATATGGAAGTCTGGCACATGGATTCAACGTGAAGAAGATGACTGTGGAAGAGCTCAAAATATCTTGGGATAAGATGGTTTGCAGCTTGAAAAACCTCTTTAATGAAGATCCAGACGAGAAGGATCCGGACCTCCAAGGGACTCTTCTCAGAGGTAAGGTATCTAAAAGGGTCAAATTGCAACTCATAGATTCATCTATTTCATATCACGTTGTTTGACTGTTTCCTAGGTCTAGACTGGTCCTCACTTATCCCTAAAGTGTTTTTCATTAATGAAAATATATGTTTGGAGTAACATCCCCACAAAATCTAAATTTAGGATTATATCTCAATAAATCTATTAGAAATGATTATAATAAAAAAATTTATAAATAAAATATTGATGGATATGGTTCCAAAAAATGTAATTAATGAATATAATTTTATTATTTTTGACATTATGGGAAAAATCAAAATGATTCTGGAACATAATGGAAGGGATCTCCTGGAAACACCCTTTTTCATTTGGTGTGACCTTTCTCTCTCTTAATAATTTTATCATCATTTTATACTTTTTAATGACTAAAAATTTGATATATACATCTATTTAAAATATATCTATCTTATTCTACCTTTAATTGATGGTGTAATATATTATATAAGTGAATTTCCAAAAACACCTTCTTTAATATCAATTTTGATTCACGGTAACATTTCTATCTCTTATTCATGATTTTTTTAAAATAAAAATATTATTTTTAGGCCAATACTTATGTACACATATATGAGAATCTCAAATATTTATTTTCTTATTACCTTTGAAATAATTATGAAATATCCTTCTATTAATATATAAGGAATGACTTTGTATCCCATTTCATTCCATAGGTAATTAATATGTTTATGACTTTTGATTAATTTATATATGTGTCAAACAAAATCATTGAAATTATATAGTTGGTGTGGAAAAATAGTTTTGAAATTAATTACATCATTTTTACTCTAATAATTTTGTATGGGATTAGGGAGTAAACAAAACCCATGATGAAATATTGTGCCTTATGTGATTTTGCCTTGGATGTTAGCCTTGACTTATGTTTATTCCATGTTTTAGGTTTCTTATGCATTCATATGTTTCTATAATATTATGATACCACATAATTTATTTTATGGTCTCATGTTATTATTCATGAGAATTTTATTTTATTATATCACAATATGTTATTTGATTCCCATGGTATGCCCTATCATCTGGTTTTTTCTATAAATGGGATTTATAGAACACACATTTCTATTATGTGTTCCCCAAGCTATCCTATGAATTTTTAACAAAATAAAGGTAAATAAGAGCTCATTAACGATAATAAAATGATGTTTGTTTGTTTTAGTTTCATTTGAACATATCATTAACCTTTTATTCTGAAAACACTAGGCCTCATGATATTTTTCATTTATTTACAGGATATAAATATTTATGAATATATAATAAAACATGGGAAGGATTTGGTTTAGTGTATCAAATAAATATTCTAGAATTTATCATAATGGGATATTAATGATTTATAGGGCTCCACTATCTATTTTTTATGATCATTATTCCAGATTTAGATAACATTATTTGGAAAGACTTTAGTAGTCAATATGTACAATGTTACATTTCAGTACAACTTTTCACCCTTAATATTATAGATATTAGGAATGAATAATTCAAAATTATTAGAAAATTAACTTTATGTACTCATTATATTATCATGGATATTGGGATCAATACCATTCATTGGTGGATTATCCTTAAAATGAATGTTTACATTCTAGTTTATTAATTGAAACATTTGATGCATTTTATCAAAACAGACCTTAGAAAAAAATATAATGGGATGAAATTATGAATAAATATTTTTTGGAAAATAATTAGTATTATATATATTTGAAAAGGATAAATATACATCAACACATTATGTATACAAAGAGAACTATTCTTTCTCCTTTTACTAAATAATAATGTGTGCTCACAGATCTAAGCAGCATACACTTATTTTTGGAGGGAGAGGTTTACAAAAATATAACATAAAATACTTTTCTTAAAATATATCAATGAAGAGGTGTCAACCACTTTGGATGAAAGAGAAAATTTATTCTATTTTTTATTATCATGTGTGAAATATTGTATATGGTGTTGTATACTTCATTCCAGATAACATTACCTCTACATATGTCTCTGGTTTATGATGTGTTTCATGTTTATTTTTTAGGGAAATCTGTACCTGATGCATCTTATTTGAGAATCCCCAAAGTACTAATACAGGAGGAACACATTTCGTTTCCGGACCAGCTAGTTCAGATTTATCGTCACATAGATAAGGTGTTTTATAATAAGGATATTAAACTTGATAAATTTTTCTCTATGAACCATATGATTGAAGAAAAAAACATATAAATCTATAATGGTGTTGGGAGAACAATATCATCACATTTGTATTTATGAATAAAACTGTGAGGATTAATTCGTTTATTAGAGAAGAATATGAAATCCAAATAATTTTTTAATAAATCCATTTAATTTCTCATTAATATAAATAAATATATTATATAGATTCAAATTCTTTGTAATAAAAGATAGTTAGTCAAAAATAAGTTTATTTTAATTTATTTTTTTTGAATGAATTATATTTTTTTATTTAAAAGTTTTAGTTTTAAATTTTAAAAAATGAATATAATTATATGGGGTAAATTTTAATACTCATCATGAAAAGATTAACTTAGTATAGAAAACTATAATTTTTCATAAGCAGTTTATTTTTAGGTGAGCTATAAAAAACATTTCAAATAAATAGTATCACTTTGAAAAAATGGCCATGATATTACAATATGGGAAAAATTATTAGAAACTTTTTCAGTTTCCCAATATATGGTTTATAATAAAATTAAATTATTTAAAAAATATTTTGTTCTGTTGCTAAACCAATTCTTCACAATTTTGAACGAAAAGTATATTCATTCTAAAAATAGAATTTTTTTGATCCTTTTCATTAATTATGAAATTATAATGTTACATTACTTCATGGATTAAATTTAAAGTCAGATAACTATTCTTAATAATTTGAATCTAATAATTTTTATTTAAAGAAATACCATACATTAATTTATTATAATGTTATATTTATTCTTAAAAATTAATTCATCTAAATATTAGTTTTTTTGAGATTTTCATATGTATATTAAAATAATTTTTACCAAATCTAGAAATTGAATATTATAAAATAATATTAGTATTTTAAATTTTATTATTTAAACAAGTTACAAATTTATATTTTATTTAGAGTCATAAAATTATTTTTCCATAGTAAAAATATTTCACTAATGTAATGGTTAAAATGGGTTAAAAGTGTAAAAACTAAAGGGAAAATCCATAAATATGAAAGAAGGTTAATTCAAATTTAATTGAATTATTGTACTTTATATCATAAAATCCTATCATTAAACATGATTCTACTTATTTTCACATGAACTTTATAAATGAAATAAAATTAGTTTAATGTAAAGAGTAATTATAAGGGTTCCACTTTTTTCATTCACAAAATTTACCAATCATACCATCAATTTAAAAAAAAAAATTAATAAATTTATCTAAACCAATTTCTACCAAAATTAATACCCAACCCACTTAAAAATTTCATAGAGGTGTTTTTCTTCTTAAAACACCAATCTACAAATCCATAGGGTGTTTGGAAGAATATTTTAACCAAGGAGGAGGTATTATTTATATCCAAGTTCATTCAAGTTTCTATATCCATAAAATATGTCAAAATATTCAATATAAATATTAATATAATTACCTCAACATCATTATTTAACATAAATGTCATTATTTTTATGTAACAACCATCTTTTACCTCCTCTATAATCATTAAAAAAATAATTTTTTTTATAATATATATGTATAGAACAACATCTCCAGGAATGAAATATATAATTTTTCATCACCACCATATATAGATAGAAATAAAATAGTATTAATAAATAATTATGAAATTTACTACATAATCATTATCTTATAAGCTTTATATAAATTATTTCTATGCATATATTAAAATGTTAAACTTCATTCATGTTTTTATATAGACAACCACCACTATAATTGACATGTTTAATTTTTGCAGCACAACCTTTAATGGTTCATTAAAATGTTTACTTCTGGAATATATATGATTTTTATAATATCATTTACAATATGGAATAATGATTGAACCATTTTATGATCCATTGTATTTTCTCAACACAAGGAAGCTATTTTTGATGAACAACCACAAAATGTAAAAACTAAAATTATATAATATAGTAATTATAAAAAACTGACCATAAAAGAAATATTGGGAATAATAATAAATGAATTTAAATTAAAAATTGTATAAATCAATTTATTAATTATTTTAATTTTAATTTTTAAGAATATAAATGATATATGTGGCTACGTATGACTCGAGGTAAGATATTTTTCATTAAAACAATGTTTTAAATATTTTATTTTTATCCTTTCAAATATTTCTCTTTGATATCGATAATATACATTTTGATTGAATAATGTTTTTCAATATACTCTAGGTATTGTTTAAGTTCATTAAAAATTATAATTTAATTTCTTTAAAAATGTTTTAAAATGAATCGTTTTATCATTTTTCATAATGATAATTTTTAGTCTCTATATATAACAGTGAACTGATTTTTTGTCTTAATGTTAACTTATTTATTGACTCTTGTTCCTTTTTAGGTTTATTAATCATTATGAGTATTCAACATAAAGTTTTAATGGTTTTCCCATGTAACATAAATTCCCATTTATTTATGAATTCTGTAAGTTAATGATGTTTGAATGAAAATGTTACATACATCTATTTTTATGTTGTTATTATATATTATTATTACATTGGGATTACACGGATGTTATTATGAATTTTTTAATGATACTACAAGCCCCTATGTGATTTAGTGATTTTAGTGTTTAATGAAATTTTATATGATGATGTGCGGGTCCGATATAGCCGTACATTTCACTGGTTAATGATATTATCTCCACATGATATGTGCTGGAATTAATCAAGTAGGTTATTCAATTGTAATGGTTCATCTATGTTTGAGTATAATTGAGATACTATGATAACATCAAAAGTTTCCCCCATGGGATTCTATTATTTATATAATTTTTATTGTAAATTATTTGATTTCCCGAGGTAAAAAATGATCTTTTGATTATAGGAATATTTATGGACTTCTGAAGGTGAACAATTTTCTATTCATGTGAAAAATAAACTATGTTATCATGTTTTTCCCATGATAAATTCGTGATAATGACCAAGTAAATTTAAGGATTATGATATTGGAATTATAATTTTTAAAAAATGATTACTTCAAAAGATTAGGAAATGAAATTGATTTAATGTATACGTAATTGATTTTTTGATATCATTATTTATTATGTAAAAATAAAAAACATCTTTATATAATTTCATGTTTTTCTATGGTCTAAAAGGCTTATAATAAATTTGAATATTGTAGAAGGTTTTTTGTGTTAAATACCTTTTTTCAAAGTTGATTTACATGGAATAAGGATGTGTATAAACTATTCCATGATAAAAAATTTGATATTAGTTGCTCCATTATAACAATGAAAGAGTTTGATGAATAATATATTAGTTTGAGAGTAACACATATTTGGAAAAACTTACACCTAATGGAAGTATCAAATTCATTATATATTTTATATCTAGATATTATGAAACTATAAACATAAATTTCCATGAGAATATAAGAATTTTTCATTCTTGTTATTAAACTCATTATTATGGGTTCTTAATGTTTTTTGGTGATAATTTAAAAAAAATTCATGATCAATTTCTTCTTTCCCAAAATTTTAATATGTTGAGTTTTCCACCTCATTTTATAAAAAAACATTAGTCAAGAATATATTCATGATGAATTGAAATACTGTCATCCACATTGAAAAAAAAAAATTTCTATGAATATTCCTCATAAGAAAAAACTATTAAGCTACTTTGACATAGTATTGTTCTCTAAATTAATTTATACAACATGTTTTCAGTCATAGAAAAATGGAATTAAATTTCATGAAAATTTTTATTGTTACATGTAATTCAAATATTCAACATGGATTATAAAATCTAATTGATCAAAATGTGTTCTAATTTTCTTCATATGTACATGTATTAAATCCTTCATTGGCCAAATCACAACCCACCAACACATCCTTTTGACTTCGTATATGATTCTAAAATCTCTTTTATTTTGATAAATAATATGTTTCATTATATATTTCATTAAATTATAGGGTAATAAAATATTTAAATAAAATTAGAGACTAAATAATCCCTAAATTAATTATTTTAGTAAATAAAGTTTACTTATATTATTACATGTAAGGATTTTAGGACCGTGTATCAAATATATACTGGAGTATCAGTCTAAGAACAAATAACCCATAATGGATGATCCATTAACCCATACTATAATCTTATAACAGGTTTCATTGTCACCACCATATGATATTTAGTGTTTTTCTACACTTGGAGTGTTAGAGAGTCATTTGAGAAATAAAAAACCATAATGGGATAGAACTGAATGAAAAATGATTCAAATAGTGAGGTCCATGTGTGGTGGTGATAGCTTTATTATTAATGTCCAATAAAAAGCAGTAAACCATTAGTTTTAGAATAAGTGATAATAAATATTCTATTTTTTAATACAAACTCACCACCACAAAATAAGGGAAAGAAAACCTATTTCTATTTGAGAATATTATTTTTATGTAGTTTATATAATATATAGTACGGTTATTATACAAATAGTTGAATACTACCCCTTACTTTTTTACTAAACCAAAAATAGTATTGGTTATAAATTCTTTATGGTCTCTTTGTTAGGATTTGTCTGAATGTTGAAGGATACATGGAAGATATAGGTAATATGGTTAATTCCATTCCATATTTTGAGGTAAATATTGAGGTGGAATGTGGATTCTATAGTGTTGTGGATATGATATGTGGTATATGGCTATGGAAATATGGATGTAGTAGTGACATGAACATGTGGTTATATTGTATCATCTAAAACATAACAATATAATAATTACATGATTTTAAAGTAAATATTACCATACACATATTACCATGTCATTATCAAAAAGTGTTTATATATTTTGGAATCATAAAACATATATAACAAAAAACAACATTTTAAACTTATTTTAAATTTGTTTCATCTATAATACATGTTCTTTTCAAATACATAATTTTACTCTAATATCCAGAATAATATTTTTTACATCATTATCATTCATACTCATATATAATCGATATAAAATCATAGAATTTTTTGGGATGAGAATATATATATCAATAAGGGAAATAGAATAAACTCATTAGAAAGTAAAATACATGAAATACAATGATGTTGAATTAATTTCATAATAGGGTATGTTTAACTCATATTAAATAATATACTTAAATTTGAACATGAAATAAAATAAAATACACCTTATGGTGAAATCTAAGGATCACTATAAACTAAATTCACATAAAAATGTGAATAACATATTATAATCATAATGTATTCTTTAACATCATATTTATATCGATATAAATCACTCATCATAACCAAAAATTTAATAACATCGTGAGTTAATTACAATAACCCATAAAATCATAACTTCTCCTATTATTTCCAAAAAATTTCTTTGCTCACTAAATAATTTACCAATGCTTTTTTGATCTACATATTTACCAAACTCATCATTATATATGTGTACCCTCGACTCTGATCACCTGAATGAGACCTCCGTGGGAGTCGCTACATGATATTAGGTGCAACTACATATATGTTAGTAGAAAATGACTATTGATCATAAACTAAGATATTATTGGGGAGACTATACCATATAAAATAAATCAAGTATGTCATTCCAAAATGTATAAAAAGTTGAGAATGACCTATTCATAAGAAAGATATACAAAAACCTTATAAAAATAAAATAGGGGACCCCCATGACCTATCATTGAAGAATATAACATTATATATTTATATATTTGTCAACAAATTGAAAATAAGTATAAATAGAAAAAACTAATAATAGTCATTATATATAATTAATACAATAGTATCTAGTACATGTGTTGAATAATAATGCAAAGTAAATACATAACATCCATCCCATCTCACAAAATCCAACACTAAGAGTCCCAAACCACCTTGAGCTTCTAGAACTATACCGAGTGTATATCTAAAATAGATATCAATGTTCAGAGTGAAAATAGGGATGTCTGCTCATGTACATCAATACCCATGTCATGTACGAGGGTAAGGGTGAGTCCAATAACATATTATTAGTCCCAAATGCCTCCATGATACTAAGTGGGTTGTTATAAATTAGATTATTAATGTATTAAATAT
Source organism: Viscum album (assembly GCA_963277665.1). Lineage (NCBI taxonomy): Eukaryota > Viridiplantae > Streptophyta > Magnoliopsida > Santalales > Viscaceae > Viscum > Viscum album. Next base: position 876,657,848 of record OY728129.1, on the reverse strand, counting down.
GTAAATATTGTTATTGAGACCATGTAAGAAGAAAAACTTGTAAATATAACACATAATGCACATTTAATCACACCTATCAGGTTGTACCATTACACTATTACACATGATCAAACATAGGGCCCCATAAACCCATACTTATGATTCTAGTACTAAAAACAAATAATTTTTTGAAATTTACATTTATAACAATGGTTTATATAGTAGATAAAAATTCAAAAATTTAATAAGAGAATTACATATCATAATAATCTCACAGAGCACAGAAAACCATTAGTCCTAGTGTCTTTTTAGAAAAGTTAAATAAGTAAATTATTATAAGAAACATTTGAATATTTCCCATATAATTGACCAATACTAGATTCCATTATAGTCTTACTATACCTTACAATCATATTTGTAACCCATGGAGATAAATAAAATGAAAGGGGTGGGATTTGATAACCATTAAGGGTAAACATAGTCGATTTAAATAAAATATCATAAGTGGGAATAAAATTAAAATATGATATAATAAGGATAAAAATGAAATTTATAACAATTAAAGAATAGACAATCAATCATATAATGATTAAAAATTACGAGTTAAACAAAATTTGAAACATTCGTCAATATGAAAGTTAAAAGAGAGCATAACATCTATATATCTCATAATTATGGTTAAAACATTTCTTTATTAAAGAATCAAATTCATGATACACACCATGAATTAATAATATACCATTTCATAACATCATTCCAATATGGAACATACATTAGTATAAGTAAATTTTCCTTTTATAACCCACTCCATTATTTCCCACACATTCGACCAGATGAATGTTACTCAGGAATAAATTATCTCACCACATATAATCATTTAACCAATGAATTATATGTTGACATAAAAACAGAAAAATTATTTATCCATATATATGCGTTCTATAAAAGATCAATCATTCTTTATATCGAAAAGAACCAATGGAAAGAAAATGGGTTTTATAAAAAAAGTCGTAATTATCTAATGGAAATGAAATGGGTTTCATGGAACACATAAAAAAGAACCCATAGAAGTAAATTGGATCTCAATAACTTTAAATGGAATAATGTAATGAAGTAATAAGCCTGATAATCCGATGGAAAATAAAAGTTTATAAATAGATATTCTATAATATTCCAGGTAAATCTCCTTCAAACGTGATAAAAAATATGGAATGTGAACAATATAGAAAAACATTATATGGATAATTCAATAACACCCCCAATCAATAAATATATGGACTTTAGGATAATACCATTAAATTAAAAGAATGAGATATATAGTTTTCACAATGTAATGACATTTTATGTTATATTATTCCCATTGAAGGTTGATGTAAAGGCACAAAAAAGGTTGTAATTGATCAATTTTGTGACGAAAAAGAACATTACATAAGACAAGTATAAAAAAATGGTTAATGTAATTAAATGATGAATATCCATGATCAAGAATATGTTATATCAATAGAAAATATATTAGTTGAAAAATAAATTTTTTATAAGTTTTATAAAAACCTAATTATAAAATATAAATATCATTGATCCTTTTTAAGATGTTTTATAGAATAATTACTTAAATCCATGTATAATATTCATTTAGAAACTATGAAAATGTGTAGAGAAATATTTATGTAAATTGACAATGTAATGGGAATGGATTTTTCTCAAGGAAAAAAAATTAACATATTTTATACAATATATTTTTTAAACATTTCAATAATATAAGAAGCTGCAGGACTATTTTGAAATTAATATCAAAAAATAGATATAAAAACAATTTATAAAATTAAATATTAAAAAATAAACATAAATAATATATCATTAAAATTTTATAAGGATTAAAAAATATTATATGTTGTGGAATATAAAAAAATTTATTTTTAATGTATGGAAAAACTTTTTAATATTTTGAAATACAATTATTTTAAAAACCACATCGTAAAAACTATATTTTTATCAATTAAATAATTAAAAAATAATTATATTGATTATAGAAAATAAACCACATTAGATTTCCAAATAATGTATGAGAAAAATAGAGTGAAATTAAATATGGAAAATTATGAAAAACATTTATTAGAAATAATGGGGGATATAGTTACTAAGGAACTAATTTTATTTAAAGATTTGTGTCATTAAGAAAGGTGATATAAATGAAAACAAGTATTTTTTTGGAGAAAATGATAAAATATCACCAGGAAATAAAATTTTAGGGATAAAATAATCATTGAATGTGATTATATAGTTGATTATTTTTACAAAATGAGAATGAATTTGAGTTTAAGAAACCATTATAGACCTAGTAACATTTAAATTGAAACGAATTAAATAAGGGGGATTTAGAAATTTTAAATATAATACCATAAATGAAGGGAATCCCATTGCGTGATTAATGACCTAAGGATAATATACGACATATAATAGTGGATCATTATATAAAATATTAAATTGTAAGTAGAAAAAAATAATAATTAATACATAGTGTGTAATAAAAAATATGTCTCATTCAAGGAAAATTTTGTATAAGAAACCCATACCTTATGCAAAATTTATTCTTCACACTCTTCTAAGAACATTAATAATCATATGAGGTTTACAAGATTCATTATTAGGAAATTCAGTAATCTATATTTATTTTCATATTTAAATTTTATATCATAAACCATTTATTTATTTTATATTTTTTCTTATATGTGTGTGAAATTGAATTGGCGTTGAATTAATTTTTTAATTTTAGAGATCAATGAAGAAATATCAATAAAAATATATATGAATTATATAACATTTCCACAACTATAAGAAAATTATTTTTCCATATTAACGTATAATAATATTAGTATTTAGGATCCAATAATCATCTATGATAGAGTTTGTATCGCTGTTCATCTTGGTTTATAGACTAAAAAAATATGAACATACCACATGTTGATAAGTCCATCAATAATCAAATATGCGGACATAATATAATTATAAAAAAATCATAGTGGTATTATTTTATGTTTTTGTAGTTTTTCTTCATAATTTATTTAATTTGGTTAAATAATTTAAATAATTTTAAAAATTATCAAATATTTCTCAGTGGAGGAAGTAGTCCACACAACACACTAATAGTGTCCTTTTATTTTTAAAATTTGGTAGAACAGAATAAAGAATATTTTTTACATTATTATATTAAAATAGTTGTATTATAATTATACTAACATAATTATATTAATATTTGTAGAGAATATTTAATAGATAATTAAAATATGAAAAGGATACTTATTTTGTAATATGCACTAGGGTACCTCGAACATCTTCTACAATAAATCATTGTAAATGTAGGGATTTGGTTAAGTTTTGTTGACCTAGGAACTTATTTCATGTTTGGTATGTATAGGGGAGGAGTATTGGGTGTTAATTAAATGATATTACATATTTAATGTGTATCTTTTAGACGGTTTAATTGAACCCCACTTATAAGTGAAGTATATGGAAGTTTTGTGGACACACATTATTTTTTAACAAGGAAATGACACTATTCTATGTTGAATGGTTCCCAAAGCGAGTAATAATCGATATTTTATTGATATATGTCCTATAAATCACCCAAAATCAATATTTCACATGTATTTAACATGTTTCAATCCCTTTAACAAATAACTTCACATTTAACCATTTTTGTTTTTACTTTTTAACTAGTTTTTACCATAGTAGTTTATATTTTATTAAAAATATATGGATGAACATATACTTATTTTTTTCTATTAAAAAATTAATATAGGATCCATATAGGCTATTTTAATTAATATATGATATAGACTATAAAATTTAAATTAAAAAAAATATTATATAGAACAACTATTTTGAAGAAAAATGTTCTATTACAGTTATATTTTTTAATTCTAATTTAATTTTTTTTTAAAAATTAAAAACATAATATAATATATTTATATATGGGTGAAGATTTTATGTAAAAATATTCTTACAAAGATAATTGTATCATGAATAGTGATTGGAATACCAAATTATTTAACGATCTTCAAAGAGTTCAGAAAATTTCTAGGCCTCTTGCTTTTCTAAAGAGATGATTTCAAATCATGGACAATATACATAGCCTTTTTGAGAACATTATTTCTTATTATGAAGATCTCTTTAATGGATCAACCACCATTTCCCCCTTGTGGATGGTAATATCCCTAAATTGGTAAATCAGGAGGATAATTCAAGACTTATATCCATTCCTCTGGAACCAGATATTAATGTTGCAGTTTTCAGCGATAGACCAGACAACTCCCTTGGTCCTGATAGATTTTGAAATATTTTTTCAGAATTATTGGGAGATATTTAGCGATGATGTTTGCAGCCTTTTTCTACATTTTTCCAATGGGGGACATCTTCCTCAAGGTTTAAATTCTCAATTCATTTTTTTAATTCTTATGATGGAGAATGCTAATGAGATACACTTATTCAGGCATGTTTTACTTATCAACACCTTATACATAGTTATTACAAAGATCCATTCTAGTATACTTTATACCATCTCTAATAAAATTATTTCACCTAATCAATTTGGCTTCATCAAAGGAAGATCCTTTCAAGATTGACTTTTTACGACATAAAAGTTTGTTAATATCCTTAGAAATCCTATTCAAGGTGAGAACATTACCCTTAAATTAGACATCAAAAATGATTTTGATACAATGGATTGGGGTTTTATATTTAAAATTCTTTACATGTTTTGTTTTGAGGATGCTTTCATTAATTGGATCAAGATTATTTTTCTTATTCTCATATCTCAATTCTAGAGAATGGATTTTCATAGGGATACTACTGTTATTCTAGAGGAGTTTTTCAAGGCGATCCTCTTCCTGCTTTTATTTATTATATCTATGAAGTTTATCTTAGTAGATTATTTTCCCTCATGGATAATAATGGAAAGATGAAGGCTATTGGTACTAGTTGTGGTTCCTCTTCTCCTACCCATCTCTTTTATATAGATGTTATTATTCTATTCACTCAAGTGGATAAAAGAAATATCATAAATATAAAAAACGATCTTATGGATTATGAGAATGTTTCTTGGAAATAGGTTTGTTGGAACACGTCCTTTATCTATTTTGGTAGAAATAGTTCACATGTTATGAAATCAGATGTCATCACTAACATGGGGATCAGTGATGTATTTCTCACTTCTATTTATCTTGGCGTTCCAATATTCTGGGGTTGACCAAAGGATTTTTAGTTTTCTAGGATTATTAGTAAGATCAAGAATCAGATTGTTTCTTGGAAAGGAAAATCCCTTTTAATAGATGGTCATGCCGGTTTGGTTAAAGTAGTTATTGTTTCTAAATTTGTTTATTATTTTATGGTTTCTAAATGGCCTAATTCTCTTATCAAATAAATTAATGTTGCCATCAAAATTTTTAATTGGATTGGTAGTATTCTGGAAAGAATATTGATAACTGTGCCTTGGAACACCTTTTGCAAACCTTTTGAGTGGGGGCCTTGGTATCAAAAACCTCAGTCTTTTCAATAAATCCCTTAAATATTTTTTAGAAACCAGTAAGTGAAAACTCAGAATCTACTACATTATTTAGGTCTATATTCCTAAATAAACTCAAAAATTGAAACATAAATTACATGGATTCCTCTGTTTGTCCTCCTTTTAAAGCCAACTTTTCTTTTATTGATGTTGATGCAATATGGTATGTCCCTAAGGAGTCCTCTCTCAGGTTTTGGAAATATAATTGGACTGGTGCTCCTCTCATTTATTCTATTAGCTGTGATGCTTCAAATTTGGGTCTTGATATTTATATTAAGGATCAACTTTATTTTATTTCTGCTATTCCTAATAATGTTTAACAGATTATTAATAATTATTATTTTTCCTCTATTGGTGATTTATGGAACTAGGAACCACAACCATCTAGTATTATCACCTCTAAATCCTTCAAAACTCACTCAAATACTTCTATATTGGGTATAGATTGGATTGGGAAGTTTAATAAGAGTATCAATCCTCATTCTCAGCTCACTTTGGTGTAGAGAATGGACCATGGAAAATTCCCTACTGATTTATATTTACAGGTATGTGGTATCTCTCTTTGTTCAATTTGTGTTCTCAATAATCAGCATAGGGAGGACTTGGATCACATGTTTCCAAGCTATGCTACAACAACCTCTATATGGAAGGAACTTTATGATATTTTTGAGGTTCAAATGCCTAATATTTATACTCTTCGAGAAATTTTTGATGGTATGTTCTTCCTTTCTTTATCTACTATGCTATTGATACTTTTCCAGGTTTCTGCTGCTGAACATGTGCAATCCTTGTGGATGATGAGAAACAAGGGAATTCATGATGGAGTTGGCTTCAACCCTTAGGATTGCCTTGCTGGAATGTTTTTAGTTATGAAAAATGTAAATCTTCCTCACAAATCTTATTATCACAACTCGATGCATGATTTTTTAGTTCTTAAGTCTATAAAGGTTAAAGTAAATTTTCATCCTCCGTTGGGTACAATGGAAGTATTTTGGTATCCTCCTTTTTTTCATTGTATTAAAATTAATACTGATGGATCTTCTAGTAGAAATCCAGGTCATTCGGGTTATAGTTTTGTTTTCACGAATAACTTTTGTGATGTTTTGGGTTGCTCCATTGGCTATTGTCGTCTTGCCTCCTCTCTTGAAGCTAAGATTCTTGGACTAATTTCTACTTTAGAGCATGCTACACCGAGAAATTTGAATAGGATATGGTTGGAGTGTGATTCTACCATGGTTTTTCATGAAATAAGAACCTCTTCTACTCATATCCTTTGTAGGATAATGAATATATGGATTAATTTTTTGTAGTTCCTCTCATATATTTACTTCATTATTAATCATGTTTTCAGGGAGGTAAATAATCTGATTGATATTCTAGCTAACAAAGAAGCAGATGGGGGGAAACTTTCCACGTCTGATCAAATACCAAAAAATATCATCCATATTTTTCAAAGGGATAAATGTAATTTTTCTTCTTTTAGACTGGTTTAACTTATTTGCTTTATTCATTTAAGGGTCCCTATTTTCTGGTAGGTGTTCATTATATTAAAAAAAGAAAAAAATTACTGAAAAAAGTAATTTTTAATAATAAATTTGAATCTTCTAAATTGAAGAATTTGAAATTGATTAATATCAAATTATTTATTGGTAGTTTTATTATTCAAATATTTTTTTTAATAATAATAATCTAATATATAATTCATCATTTTTTTCTATGTTCTATGTTTTTTGTCAAGCATATGACACATTTTATCGATTATATTATTAATTTAATAAATCAAAAATCTGAGGTCATTGCATTATACCCCTACATTTAAATATATTTCATCCTAAAAAATTACAATTCATATTTATTTATGAATATAGGTGAGGGTATAGTTAACATGTTCCCCTTTTGGGATATAATATTTAATAACTCATCTACATAGCTCTTTTAGGCTATATAATGATATATATCCATCCTAAAACATTAGTAATCATTCATACAATCATATACCCAAGTATATATTTACCCTAATCATAAAATTTCCAAAATATAACTTTCTCCAAACTATCTCAATACCCCATAAAATGAAAAAATAAAAAATGTATATTCCACTAAATGTTTTCGCTATCATTTACACTCAAAATATATTAACCACCAGTTCGTAAGGTCACACCACAATCAGTATATATCATAATCCAAAAAATGAGATAAACGTAACAAAAAAAAACATTAATAATGTTATTATCAAATAATAAATCTTTCCAATGTTATCAATACCATCTAACTAAATTTCTTCAATATAAATATTCTATATAAACTTAAGGGTTAATGACCTCTAAATCATGTTTATTAAGATATATAACCATTTTTTTTTACCATGTCAAAAAATAAAATTTCATCGTTATTGATACTATTTAACATATGTTTCCTAATCATTGAGGAATATCTAATAAAATTCAATACTTATATGGCTTGGATAATTATTTTTTTTAAATATCGCTAAATTTCTTAAATACATAATACACATTAATTAATAGATCCATGAATTTCATGAAATAATTTAAATTAATATATAAATATTAGTACCTTTGTTATCACTAGAAAACAATCAATTTAAAAAATAATAGACATATACAATTATAAAAAATAATTAAGTTTTCTTAATTATTAAATTCTATAACGTAGTGGTTCCTATATACGTTCCATTATCATCTTCATTTTCATTTTAATGTTTCAAAAAAATACAAAAACCAGAATGTTTATAAAAGTATAAAAAATATGATTATGAAAACATGAGTATAAATATTTCATTCCACATGAATTTATTTTTATCAAATGAAAATTTTGGTTCAACCAATCACACTCTTTAATCAATTCACAGTTACCAAAGGTCATTCTACTATTGGGTTTTCAAAATTTCTTACTTTACAATATAATCAAAGAACATACCCTAAGAGTGTTAAAGCATGTTTTCGTTTTTTCCTTCTTGTGGTGCACTATGTTACACTCCAGTTAATATCTAATCCACCATTTTTGGAGTTATTTTCACAAGATGTAATTAATTAAGAGCATAAATCCTATTTTAATATCTGTAGATGGAATTTCCTTCAAGATAAATATAATATCATATATTTTCCAAAACAATATATGTTATCTTGTACATATAACTATCTCTTAGACATGTCCCTAGTGTTTCCACTAGTATTCTGTTAAATAAATAAAAAATTCACTAATCTATCATATGATTTCAATAGAGGGTCCTTAGAACTACACTCCGGGGTCGGGTGCTAAAAATGAGTAGTTTTATAAATTTAAAATAATACCATGTGTGATGATATATGATAAATAGACATAAATTTTGATTTATAATTACATATCATTATAAATTTAAAAAATATAGATATCCCTTTGGTTTAGTGTCTTTGAGGACTAGTTATTGATAAAAGTTATTATAATTTTCATACTATTTAAACATAATAAAATATTCCTAGACTCACTTATATATGTCCCATTGGTTACCCTAATTTTCAAACATGGGGATGAAAACACAAATAATGTAGTGATCTCAGATGCAGACAATAGGTAACCATATATAAAAATAATCATATATCATAATTGATCATAAGATGAGTATAAGGAGTTATAAATAATCATTAAATATTGAAGTTTCATTAGACTATAATTCACTTTGTTACAATCTTAATGATCTTTTAGATTCATATATTTAGAGAGTTATGTGATAATCTAAATATAAAAAAACAATATATTAAAAATTTTACACTTCTTATTAGAATCCATTCTACGATAATAAAAAATATTTAAAATGAAATATGTTTACTTTTCATGAAAAGAACACCATCACAATAAAAAAATTCGTAATATTTCTCACCCATAATCAAACCATGTGAAAATAATTTTATAACCTAAGATGAGGAAGAAAAACTATGTAATATAGATAAAATAAATATAAATAAATATTTTAGTCCAAGAGTACTTACAAAAACATTCCATTTCAATGTTAGCTTTGAGCTCAAAATAAAAGTTTTATTCTCATTAAATCACTTTCAGTTGCTAAGGATTTTCTTAAAAAAATTCATAATAAAACAAAATAGAAAAATAAAACTGATAATTTATAATAGAAATTCTGGAAGAAATCATGAATACTTTTTCGAAATGTTATATTTTCAACATTAAGATGTAGAATATACAATCTTGCTAAAGTGATCTCAATTATTAAATTTTTATAAATTATTATACTATTATAAAAATAAATATAAAACATAGATAAAACATATAGGTATATTGGTACATCATTATCCATATTTATTATACAAAAAGAATAACTATAGGTTCAACTTCTATACCCAATGTATTGGAGGGATATCATGTACCAACTGGTCATTAGTTTATAATGTAACCACCCATCCTCGATTCATAACATAACCACCAATATTTGTTTTATCAAAGAACCAAACTTTTATAGTTTATAAATAAACCACCCATTACAATAAATAATATTCAATTATTATAACATAATTATCACACATAACATATTCCAATTTCCATCATTATAGTAATAAAATATTTAGTTAGTTGATATAAAAACCTTATTAGATATTGAAATATCCAATCTATTTTAAAAAATACACAAAACCAAAATAACCATAAAAGGAATTTTTTTGAAGAATACATAAAATATGATAAATGTGTCCAAATATTAAATAACTGTAATGGAAGTGGAAAAATTCATTTTAATCATATGTTTTAAAAAATAAAAATATTTTTTTCCCTTTTGTAAATAAAGTAAAAAATACCATAAAAACAATTTTTGAAAACAATTTATTGAAATTAGAATATATAAATTATAAATAAAATAATTTTCTTTATAAATATATTCAAAAATTATATTAACAACATTTATTTTTAAGAAAAATAGTTAGAAAGGAAACACTAAAAGTGTAATTATAAAAGAAAGTCCATTACATTATTCCAAACTCATCAAGTATCTTCCTTATAGTCATATGCAATAAACATGTCTTTATTTTTTAATTTCACAAGAAACTTTATCATGTTTATAATTCCCATTATTTTTTCTCTTACTATGATATAAATAACAGTTTAAACATTTATATTCACTTTGGATCTTCTGACTTTATTCAGCTTAAGAGTCAAAAATGAAATGGGTAGGTTGAATATTTTCAAAGTTGTAATTATTCCCTAATATATAAAATACTATTTATGAAATAATTATAAATTTTTTAAAAAATTTATATGTTGAAAACCAATAATTAACGATGGTTATGAAAAATTAACAATGTTACAATCACAGAAACGTTATTTCCTAAAAACACATTAACAATGTTTCCATTTTTAAAGGAACATTATAAAAGGATGTAAAGTAATATTTTATCTTCATAGGATGATAATCATATACTAAAAACCATATTAAATATATAAATTTATTTATATAACATATAAGTGATTTGGTGAATAAAAAATATTTATAGAGCTTCGTTGAGGTGGTAGTCCACATGTGTGTACATTCAGTGTTATCAATTTTTTAGTGAGTGGAATGATAATAGAGAAAATGATATATAATATTTTTCGTATGGTAAATATGTCATGAATATCATATTTATGTAATATATATCAGATATATTTACTAATATTATACTTATGACCTTTCATGAGAAGAGTTAGTGAAAATAGAATCACATTGCTTCGTGAGGCGGTAGTATGCTGTACACATGAGCAACGTGGTCGTATTCCCCACTGAATTTAAATTAAAATGTTACATATGTTATCATAATTCAATAAGTAATTTTTTTACTAATATTATTTATTTACTAAAAACTAATTAGTGTAAACCTTAATATGATTAACATATCTTGATTTTAAAAAGTATGGAGGTGTTCGATAGCATATGAGATATGAAACACTGAGCTAAAATGAACAATGAAATATTATTATGTTAATATGACTATTAAAACCTTGCTATTAAACATTAAAGAATTAATTGTAATGACTGATTTATGAAATATATATTGATCTTACTAATTATTTTTTTATTAATTAATTATTTTCAAATATGAATATTAGTTTTAGTAATGTCCTTTTTTCTTCAAAAATATGTTTTCTTTAAAAATGGTATTTCTTAATTTTTTGGAGTGATTATAATAAATATTTTTTTTTGAAATTTTATTAAAATTATATGTAAAATGAACGTATTTCGTCAAATTATCATTTCAAAATTATCTTATATTAAATTGTTGATAATTTTAGGAGTAGATTGATTTTTCAATGAATATTGAAAAATAATGTTTTTTTAATAAAAACATTATTTTATATTAAATTTGTCATCAAGGTAAATTATGTATTGGATTAAAGTTCAAATTTAATTAGTTAAATTTTATTTAAAATAATCCAATTATGTTTTAAATTAGATTTAATTAAATAATTTAGCAAGAAGGTATTTTAAATTTAAGAAGGGAAATTCTATAGAAAAATGTTTTTCGTTGGGTTTTTTTGATTTAATTTTAAACTAAATGATTCCACTTTGTGCTATTTAATTTTGAAAAATTGGTTCCATATTTTGAATAGTTTTTTACAAATTCGGTAAATATGGCCATTGTTTTACTCCTAATAGTAACCTAATTTTTTTTATTTCTACTATAAATGTAAAATCATGTAATTAGTGTCAAAATTAAAATGATTAGGATTAAAAATTGATCTTAAAAGTTGAATTAATATTTTAGGATGACTCAATTAAATTTTTACTAATCCAATATTTGATTATTTTTCATTTTGGATCTTATGTATGAGATTATAAAATTTATAATATTTTATTTAATGAAAATTTAAAATTGTCACACTCATGTTTTAGATAATTATAATTTTTTAAAAATAGATATTATTGGAATATATGTTTAGTTATAGGTATTATTATGAAATATATAATATTTTTCTTCCTTACAGTTATTTATTTTTAATTTTTTATTGATGAAATACTTACAATAAATATTTACATAATGCTAATGCAATAATTATTCAATTAATGAAAAAAGTAAAATAAATGATATTAAAAATATTAAATTGAATATAATTTTGAATAATTAATTTTCTCCAAATTTTATATATATTAATTTTAAATTATAGATATATAATATAATATTTTTTAAATTTTACTTATAGACTTGATATTATTATAATCAATGTAATTAGTATTTTGAAAAATTGATAATATGGATATTCTATAATAAATAATATTATAGTAGACGATATAAAATAACAAAACATCATACATTTTTTAAAGTGATGATGATGTAGTCTATAATATCATCCATGGTCCATTTATTTTCCTTATTTCAATTTATAGTAAATATATTGACTCCCAAGAAGTAAAAATCCTTCTACTTGTTTTATGTTTATAAATGGTTAACAAGGGGTTAAAACCAAATGATAAGGGTAACAATGTAACCAAAACATTTTAAAAAATTATTGGATGAGAGACCATTGATCCATAATCATATTATAATATAAATAAATCATTTTCATCAATTTTTAAATGAAAATTAATTTATATCGTCATAACATATTGAGAAATTCTAAGAGTCCCCATCCACTCTCTTATAATAGGGAATCTATGGTTCTCAATACATGAAACTAATAGAACCATTTGGTTCAACTAAAATAATTCCAATATTATTTCCATGAATCCCCCATATTATTTAGTTGTTGGTTTAGGCATAATACCAACAATTGATGGCTTTATTTTTTTAATCAACGATGACATTCCATTGAAGAGGTATTGTATTTAACCACGTGTTTTAGTTTTATTTATACTTCCACCTCTTGAAAATCATACTCATCCATTACAATGTAATAAAAAAAGAATAATTCATATAATATATAGTTTTTTTGTGAATTGAAAAATATTTATCAATCTCATATTCAATTAATGGGGAAACAAAACCATCATTCATGTGTAGAGTTGACTAAATTCTCATGAACAAAAGTAATTTGTTTTCCATTACAATATCTCATGGATGGATTACAATGATGGAATTAATTATTCTATATGACATTCATGAAATATTTATCATTATAAAAAACCATATATTTATTGTCTTCGACATATCTGGTCTGTTACATTGTCAGAATCTAGTGGTCAAGGTGTCCTGAAGATAATGATGACTCATTTCAAGTGTTTTACAAAATTCAGATTTTTTCAAATGTATCTATTATGATACTGAGTGGACCACCAGTGAGTCAGGACTATTGAGTCATAGTGGTGAATCTCACCAGTGACTTGAAATGGTGACCCAAAAAGGTGATTCAAGAATGATATGTCACTAACGGTGAGTCAAGACCGGTGACTCTTAATAGTGACTCACTGATGGTGGGGGGGGGGGGGGTCGCGACGGTGACTCAAAAAATGGTAGATCATCGAATGGTGTCTCTCCAAATAATAACTATCCCTTGGAATCTCTGTAGCAATATCTCTCACCAGTGACTCATCCAATGGTGAGTCACCCAATTGTACCTCACCCACCGGTGAATCGCAATGGTGACACACCTAATAGTAATTCATCCCTAATAGTTTATCAAAATCCAAGTTTTCTCCAGTTTTTCCTGTTTCTCACTTTAATATTTTAGTTTATGTTAATTGAGTGTAAAACCATATTTTTTATTTTTTGATGTTGTTTCAAGTACTATAAATATTATCTTCAACTTTTGAAAAATCCCAAGTCATCTAAATGACCGAAACATATGGTCTTGAATGTGATATAACATTAAATTATTTTGAAATTGTTCTTTCCATGATATGGATCTTTCCTTTATAAACCTGTGAACCTTTCTTCCTTGTACAAATACCTTTAATATTTATACTGAGGGTCCCAATAATCATTATTCCCCAAGAGTCTGTGCTTTTTTGTTGCATTCATTGATCAAGTTTCCTTGGAGCCTTGCTCACCCCCTATTTGATTCAAGGAGGAGGTGCTTACTGTTTTTTTCTTGAGGTAGGGATCCCTTAATCACACTTGTTTGTCTATCATGTAGGGTGGGTGTACCAATGTTTCCCATTTAAATTCCGTTAAATCTTAATTTAATATATAAATATAATTGAATCAGATTTAAACCAACAAACGTGGGCTGGGGAAAAGTGACACAAGCTATGATTTCCTTGTTTATAAATATTGTGATCTATATGGGCAATATGCACACTGAAAATCATGGTAGTTGGTGTTCTTTGTTTTCACACTCGGGATGAATTATGATGGATTTATTTGATCATCTGTTTAACGGATATATATATATATATGTAATTGAATAACTACATATATCTAGTTAAATAAATGTATTCATCATGATTAGACATGCTATATGATAACCCATTAATTCTAAAAGTGGAATTGATGAATGAGTGTTTTATAAATTTGAATAAACCCAAAATTGTTTGGTGTGGTGGTGTGAAATGTCTGGTTTTTTCCTATCTTGTGAAATCTGTGGTTGTGTGGTTCTAGGGTTAAGAGAATGACTATAAGGTGGGGTGGTACAGGTGGTGTAATGGAATCTCAGGTTGAGAGATTGACTAACTATGGAATGGATGGGAATTGTTTAAGCTGCGGGGAAAAAGTTTCAGGTTGCGTTGTGATTATATTACTGGATGCAATGGGTGGGGTGTTTTTATGCAGTAAGGTTGTAGGGTATGGTTGTGATGATATGTGATGCTAAAATTGACTGTGATTTTGGGGTTTGTTTTCTGAGAGGATGGATTGGACAGAATGACTTCGAAGAACCATTATGGCAGTTATTGGTAGGGGTGTTGAACAGAGTGGAAATATTAAGTGATTTACCTTACTATGGTTCTTTTTTACTCTATGTTCATTATTATGTGTTGTTTATTGCATGCTGTGATTAATAGTTTCCCATGTAGAGATGGAATGAGAAAATGGGTCTCTTAATAAATATTGATAATTTTCTAAATGAGTTGGCTGGGGGTATGCTTTGAGTTGTGGCTTATAGTGAAGCTGATTTAATTTATAAAATTCTTAATTGACTATTTCTAGTGCTGATAAATAATTTTAGATATATACTAAAATGTGGGTTTTTGGGTTGGTTGACTGTTTGGGAAGAACCCATAGGTTGGGCTTTAGTGTTTGACACTAAATATATATACCTATATTTACATTGGGTTTTCTATATGCACCCCACCCTAGTTTTTCACTATGTTTCCAACACCCCAACTATCATGGGAGGAGGTGAATTTTCCCAACATCTCAGTGGGACTATAGATGGATGGCAATTGGCGCTTCCCGTCTCCCTCTTCTAGGCATTGGTAGACTAGTATTATATTGGAAGGTTGTGGGGAGATTGTGAGGATCATGTGTCTATGAGTGAGGTATTCTTTCCCAACTGTGTATGGGATGAGATGTGGTGTTCATCCAAGGATTATTCAGGATGTGTTATGCTGGTGGCCCAGGTGTGTGTAGGCGGGATGTGGTGAGCTTCGTTTTTCTAGGTTATGGGACTAGAACTGAGGCCCAGGTCTGTGCGGGCAGGTTGTGACATGGGGCTTATAGAAGTTTTTGGAATCTCCAGGACATTTTATGTTAGGGTATGAGCAGTTAACTAGTGGGGAGTGGTACGGGGTACCCTAAAATCGATGTGTTTATTATATTACCTAACTTGCGTTATTTTGTGTGTGTTCCATAGTGAGGTTGGGATAACTAGTATTCCTTCCTAGGTGTTATTGGTTTCTATTTTTTTCTCATAGGGGAATGCATATGCTTCTTCCACTTGTGCATGAGAGACTTTGGTTTTCCTTATTGATTATATATGTATGCTCACACTACATATATAAACCTAATTTTAGGTTTCTAGGAGGACTACATAGACCGTGATAGACTTTACTAGCTCAGACGTGGATACCGTTTTTTGTCTCTACTTAGAGTTTTTATTTTGGTACTTCCTTTGGAGTTTGTTGTATTTGATGTAGTTTTTTTAAACATATATTTCAGATGGATATCTGATATCTTTTTTATATGTATTGGAGTTTTTTTGTGGTTGATACAACTTATCTCTAGATCTTGTTAATTAAAAAAGGGAAATGCCTCCCAATTTGTGATATTTATATACCCTTAGTGATTTTCTCCACCCCAGGGCCTACTAAAGGCTAGACTTAGTGGTCATTATCTCTCCTCCTTTGTTTCCAACTCAAGAGGGGAATATTTGGAGGGAGGGGGTCATGACAGAATTGTATCAGAGCTGATGGTTGAGAGATAGGATGATGTTTGGTGTTACGCATAGTGAATATTTCATGGGTTGGTAGGGAAAAGGTTTTAAGTGACATTGGTATGTGTCATAGGCCAGGGATGTCCAGTTGGGACACCATATTTTAGCGCCCCCCACGTGATCTGATGTAGAGACTTTAGGCCTGCCGAGAAACTATGTGAGGAAAAACCGTTTATAGGGTAGAGACACTAGGAAAGTTACATGCATCAAAATGAATTCTGTTCGTGTTTAAATTTGGGCATTTTGGGAATTTTGAAATGGAAAAAAATGAGTTAATAGAATTGAAATGAATCTTAAATAAAATTTCATTATAATCGGCCTTAAGAATTCCTTATTTTCCTTCTCATCTATGGAACTCGGTCATCGTCTGCATGTATTAATGTAAGTGGAGGATTAGAAGGCAGATACAGTCGATTGGAAGATGGTTGATCAAGTAGAGAAGGATTTTCAATGGTATAAAATGTTACATGCTTTCTAGCGGTAGGATTTGGTAAAGTATGATGGTAACGTTTCAGATATGGAGATGGAGAAGTAGATATAGGATCTTTGTAACACCCAAGACTTTTATGAGAAATATTTTTGTTTTTATAAATCATAAAAGGAATCTTTCACTACACACAACACTAGCTTGGCTTGTTTTACACGCAATCACGACCTTCCTCGATAGCTTGTGTCGTACGCAATACCAAGTTTCACTAAACAATGATTTGCTATTAAAATATTATTAAAACTAGCCGTTATGAATAGTAATAACCATTTTTTGAAATTTTATAAATTTTATTTTTCAAAATGGACATTATTTTGGGATTCGGAATATCGAAATTAGCCTAGGGTGAAAATTTGGTATTTTTCTGAAAACCTTTAATTTTTGATGAATAGTGAAACCACTAAGTGGTAGTTAAAAAAATAGAATTTTTCATAAAACATAATTTTACTGCTTCTGTGAGTGTAATTTCAAAAATCCGAGAGACACAGTTGATGTCAGTAAGTAAAATGTGGTTCAATGATATGAAAATAATTTTTGGTGAATAGTAACTTTTTATTTTTATTTACCACGGTTAAAAGTAAATAGGGTAATTAAGGGTAAAAATGATATTATTATTACCCTAACACATGTCCTAATTCTATTAGATAAGTGTAATTCAACCAAAAACAAACTTAGGAATAAAATATGACCATTTAGGCCCACTTGGATTAGATTAGGACATTTATTATTAATTTATTTAAAGAAGGGTTAAAATAGTTAAAATCAAAGTTTAATAAGTAAATAATTTTTAATATAAGGCTATACATAAGATAAATTCGACTATAAATATTAATTAGAAAGATAAAAATATTTCCTACATAATGGTATTTTATTTGTAATTTTCATACATTAAATAGTTTAATTTATTTATGACACAAATATGATGTAGTAATTATCTTATTAATGAAATATTGACATAATTGATGTTATAAATACCAAAATAAATGTAATTTGAGACTTTTTATGAATTCCAATAATTTTATTGGTTAATATGACATGTTAGTATTGATTTAATTAACTGTTTTCTAACTAATCATTCTGTTATGATTTTCAAAAAAATCAATTACTAAATAGTTTCAAAATTGACATAAAATAGTTTTTAAAACAAATGTTATATTATTAATTGCTATTTTATTTCTAAAAATCTAAGGATCGGCCAAATGACTTAGATAAGGTTATATATATTAATCATAAACAACTTGGGGCTCGTTTGGCTGCTTATAGTAAGTTTATTAACCTTATAGTATAAGAACACAAGAAGACACAGTAAAAGTAAAATTATTTAATTTAATGTTAAATATAAATGATAAGGTTAAAATAGGAACCTAAACTTGTCTAAATTCTATTGGATGAGAGGATTTCGACCCATACCCACCTTAGCTTTGAAATAAATTAATTTGGAGCTATTTAAAACCGAACTTGAGTTTATAATAAAATAATATTTTTAGTTTTTCCAAAGGAGCCCCTCTCCTCCCTTATAAAAGGGCACCTCCTCCCCCTCTTCCTCACACCACTTTGTGCCTTTAATCTCAGCCACCCCTGCCACTTTCTCCTCTCCACTTCCCTAGGGACATCCTAGAGGTCCTGGTATTCTTCAAAGGCAAATTTTAGTGCCCTAAAAGGAGGTCTCAAAGAAGCACTTCAAAGAAGAGGTAATGTCCGTTACCGATTCTTTCATCTTTATTTCTTCTTCCACTTCTTCTTCTTTAGATGTTTCATTATGAAGTAAAAAAATCAGTATCACTCACATAATGATATGTTATTAAAAGTATGAAACAACCCTATTTCACCATCTATCCATCCTACGGAAAATGAAATCACCGCGCGTGCGTACGTACAGAATACCGTCTCCACGACGTGGTGTAATCTATTTTCCACCACCACCTTACTTGGATGAGTATAAAGTTGTAAATAATGACTATATATGATTATTGTAAAGTGATATTGATTCTGAAATAGTATACATACACTCTAAAACAATTCCATGATAATATGAATGATATCATCGCTCGTGCATACGTAAGGAATACCGTCGCCACGATGTGATGCGACTCGTTCTACACGATCTTCATTGCATAATGATTATATAAATGAATTGAATGAATGAATATTATATATATTACACTAATAACATTCTGTAAATGAGGTATCTATAATCTAAAGAGTATAATAAGAATTTATTCGACAAAACACGCATAAGAACAAAAAGTAATAAACACCCGAATAACAAGTTGTAATGAAATATTACTAATATAAAGCTAAGAATATGACCATTTGTGATATAATAAAAATGAGTATGTTTCTGGAATAAGTCAATAACATTATTTAAATCATTATACAGGATGTTCGGACACGTACAAAGCATATCAGACCTAAGGTAAGGGAAATATCACAATCACATTTTTATCCGAGATTGTTTATACTTCGGTATTTACTGGGGTGTATTTTATCATCCACATCCATGTTTCCTCAATATGTAATATTATTTCTATCCAACTAAAATTGTTTAAATCCAATTTTTCCCTTCGGTGAGTTTTTAGTAAAAGATATGAAAGGAATCTTTTGTCATTTTTCATACGAGGTACTTTTTGACTTTTCTGACAAAATTACGTGAAGAATGTTTTTTTAACTTATACAGCATGAATGGATTTTTAAAACATTATTTACAAGAAGCTTCCTTTAGAAGTTTTAAAGTTTATTTTTAATCAACTTCTTTTAGTTTAAAATTGTATGACATGTTAATAAAGGAAAATGTTTTTGAAGTAGAAAGGATATTTTCCTCAAGAATGGAGTTCAAGTGTTTTGTCAAAATTATTTTCCATCTAAGATAATATAGGGTTCTATTTATATCCATAATTTTACATTGATTTTATGATGTTATTATTTTTATGATATCCTTTTATCTTATATGGATTATGTTATGATGGCATGATATTTAAGATTCCCATTTTTATTACATGGGTTATGCAATGATGTATGATTTTTTGATTTTGAGGCACACATAAGAATGGTATCATTATGAGATGGGTGGGACCTATATCTTCCTCCAATGAATTG
Source organism: Viscum album (assembly GCA_963277665.1). NCBI lineage: Eukaryota > Viridiplantae > Streptophyta > Magnoliopsida > Santalales > Viscaceae > Viscum > Viscum album. The sequence goes on along the minus strand of OY728129.1, from coordinate 876,637,443 downwards.
GGTAAAGATTTTATATCTCATGAGATAGACATGGCTGGAATGGCAGGTTAAACCAGTTCAGTGAAACTAAACTGAAACGAGGAGTGAACTCGGTTCAGAAATGGACTTTGTCCACTAAGATAGTATTGGCAATGAGTCTTGACTAATAAGAAATGATTCTCTATGATTATGTGTGTATGCCACAAAGTTTCATGTTTTATGTTATGATTATTGGGATTTAATTTCACTACTATGATTTATCCTAGGTTATGAAATTATGATTTCTCTTGCAGGTTATGATTTCCAAAAGTTATGTTCTTATGTATATGATGTGATTGATATTTCTTTTTGTTACCCTTACTGAGAATTTGAGCTCACCCTTTTGTATGTTTTCTTTCCCCATGTCAGGAAGAAGGTTATTAAGTAAGATATGTCAAAAGGGACTATAGATATGATGAAATAAATGGGAGACAGTGTAGAAACTTTATGAACTAGTTGTTTATGTTTCCCAGTTTCTAAAGACACTATACCTATATGATCCTTTCCTGGTTTTGTTATATGTTGTAATAAGTGTGCTTCAATTATGAAGTAATAACAATGTATGTAAAGTATGGGTCGCTACAGTTGGTATCAAAGGAAAGGTATAGTCAACCTTTTGGAAACTAAGATGTGAAAGCCATAGTATGAATCCTAAGGATAAGTCTAAGCATAGAACACAATCTTAGTGTTTTAGAAATGGACATGAATAACCTAGGATAAGACCTTAAGTGTGAAATTATATTCTTGATTATGTGGTTTTCCTATTATAATTAGTGTTTCTCACACTATTATTCTTGGTTTTAGTCAATGGCTGGAACCCGAAGGAACCGTACTAATGCGGAATGTGACGGGTAATGAAATGATTGTCCCCCTGAGCAACCAAAATTTATAGGAGATGGAATGAAAAATATTTTAGCCATGCTCACACAACATTTTCAAGCTATGAATCTTGCAGGACTTCCAAACGAGCAAAGGAAGGAGCAACATTCTGTTGAATCCTTCATGAGACAGCGTCCACCTTCATTCAGCGGGTCTACTGATCCATTAGTTGCTAAACAATGGATTAGTACTACTGAAAAGATATTTTCAGTTCTTCAATGTTCTGAACATGATAAAGTCCTCTTAGCAGTGTATCGTTTGGAAGGTGATGCGGATCAATGGTGGAATCTTATGAAGAATACGAGGCAAAGGAATAAAATTGAGTCTATGGAATGGGACGAGTTCAAGAACATATTTTTCAATAAGTACTTCCCTCGTATTCTCCAAACAAAGATGGGGAAAGAGTTTCTTTAACTGAAGTAAAAGGATGATGAATCTGTTGGTACCTATGAACCAAATTTTACAAGACTTTCAAGGTACGCTTCTGGTATTATTATCCAACCTGAGAGTAAAATCGATCGATTCTTTAGTGGCTTAAAACCAAGTCTTCGAAGGGTGTTAGCCTTAAGGGACTTCAATAGCTATGAGGAAATTGTTTGATGTGCTCTCAAAGTTGAGATGGAGATTGGAGTAACCCATCAGTCAAATGGGTTTGATAAGAAGAGGAAAATGGAATTCAAAGGAAAATCTAAAGAGCACACTGAAAAGAAGATGGGCTTTCCCTTATTCTGAAAGTGTGGAAAGAAACATGGAGGGAGTTATCTTAAAGGGACAAGTAAATGTTTCAAATGTGGAAAGGAAGGTCATAGGGAATTTGAATGCCGCAATGATGGGAAGAAGATCTCTAATGATGCAAACAAAGGAAGGGATACACAAAATGAACCTACTACACTTCAATGTTTCATGTGCAAGGAGATGGGACATTATGCCAATCAATTCCAAAATCCAAGGGTTGATGATGATGGTTGACGTCAACAAACTCTTAAGGCTAAAGACAAAGGAAAGTCACATGCAATTTCTATCAGCGATGTGGAGTACGATAATGATGTGGTGAAAGGTACACTTACCATCCACTCTAAAGTAGAAAATGTTTTATTTGATTCTGGATCAACAAACTCTTTTATTTCTGAAGAATTTTCTAAGGATATCACCGTATTACCTCAACAATTAGATGTTGAGTTAGCTGTGACAACCCCTAATGGCACAATAGTCGCATCAAAAGTTTATAATTCTTCTCCAATCAAAGTTTGTGGGAAAGTGATTCTTGCAAATCTTGTGATCCTTCCTATAGTGGAATTTGATGTGATTCTTGGCATGGATTGTCTTTCTTTATATGGAGCTCATATCAATTGCCAAATAAGGGAAGTCACATTTCATATTCCAGATCAATCTATGATCGTCTATCAATGCAAGGATGAACATGACCTTCCATTGGAAATTTCTTCCATCTTATGGGTTTTGATTCCACTAAATGAAGATTATTTATCTCAAATGGTTGGTGAGAAACTCATGATTTAGAATATTCCCATTGTACGGGAGTTTGATGATGTCTTTCCGGAGGAATTACCGGGTCTTCCACCAAATCGTGAAGTTGAGTTTTCAATAGAACTCGTACCGGGCGCTTTGCCTATTTCAAATACACCTTATAGAATTTCCCCAATTGAGTTGCAGGAATTGAAGAAGCAACTCCAAGAGACTCTTGATAAGGGGTTCATACGCCCTAGTGAATCACCTTGGGGAGCACATGTTCTATTTGTTAAGAAGAAAGATGGATCAATGAGACTCTGCAGTGATTATCGAGAACTTAACAAGATCACTATCAAGAAAAAATATCCTCTCCCGCGCATTGATGACATATTTGACCAACTACGCAGAGCTCAATAATTTTCCAAGATTGATCTTCATTCAGGGTATCATCAATTATGGGTCAAAAGGGAGGATATACCAAAGACGACTTTCCGTACAAGGTATGGACACTATGAATTTATAGTGATGCCATTTGGTCTTACTAATACCCCTGCTATCTTCATGGATCTTATGAATAGAGTCTTTAGAGACTATCTTGATTAGTTTGTGGTAGTCTTTATAGACGATATTCTTGTCTATTCAAAGAGCAAGGGAGAACATGAAGATCACTTGAGAATTATATTGAAGACCCTGAGAAAGGAGAAGTTTTATGCCAAATTTACCAATTGTGAATTTTGGCTTCAAAAAGTGTCATTTTTGGTCACATAATCTCAAAAGAGGGGATATATGTGGATCTTGCAAAAATAGTGGTTATCGAAAGATGGTCGAGACCAACAACAGTAACAGAGATCCGAAGTTTTCTTGGTTTGGCTGGATATTATAGACGTCTTGTGAAAGATTTTTCATGATTATCTAATCCACTCACCAAGTTGACTCGGAAAGGAGTTAAGTTTGTTTGGATTGAGGAATGTGATGAGAATTTCAAGGAGTTGAAAAGAAGGTTATCCAGTGCACCTGTGCTCACACTGCCTTGTAGTGGGGAGAGGTTTGTGATCTACAGTGATGCATCCAAGAAGGGATTGGGGTGTGTTCTTATGAAAAATGATACGGTGATAGCTTATGCCTCCCGACAGTTGAAAATCCATGAGAAAAATTACCCAAATCATGATTTGGAGTTAACTGCAGTAATATTTTCATTAAAGATTTGGAGGAATTATCTTTATGGAGAAAGGTGTGACATTTATTCTGATCATAAAAGTTTAAAGTATATTTTCACACAGAAGGAGATGAATATGCGCCAAAGAAGATGGTTGGAGCTGATTATGGATTACGACTTCCCAATCCATTACCACCCTAGGAAAGCAAACAAGGTGGTAGATGCATTAAGTCGACAAGACCATGCCAATTTATCCATGATGAGGATAAAAAAAGATCCAATATTTATGGATTTACAAAGGATGGATCTTGGAATTATAATGAAAGGGGAAAAATCGTATCTTTCTCAAATGAATGTTCAACCATCTATACATTTGAATATTAAAGAGGCACAGAAAGAAGATGTCGAGTTACAAAAGAAGGTGAGAAATGTTCCTGAATTCAACCTTGATTGTGATGAGATAATAAAGTTCAGGAATCGGGTTTGTGTTCCTCCCATCCCCAAATTAAAGAAGGAGTTGCTGTATGAGGCTCATAGTTCTTCATTATCCATTCATCCTGGAAGCACGAAGATGTATAGGGACCTGAAAGAGTACTTATGGTCGGATAGCATGAAAAGAGATGTTGTTGAATATGTCTCTCGATGCTTGTTTTGTCAGCAAGTTAAAGCTGAGAGACAGAAGTCTATGGGGATGTTACAACCATTACCCATACTCGAATGAAAATGGGAAAACATCACTATGGACTTTGTCACCGGACTTCCTAAAACATCCAAAGGCAATAATGCTATCTGGGTCATAGTTGATCGTCTTACAAAGTCTGTACACTTCATCGCAATTAGAGAGGATTTCTCTCTAGATCATCTTGCCAGGATATATGTGAAGGAAGTTGTAAGATTTCATGGAGTACCACTTTCTATTATATCTGATTGGGATCCGAGGTTTACCTCAAAGTTCTGGCAAAGTCTCCAGCATACTCTGGATACAGAGTTGAGTTTCAGCACTGCTTATCATCCTCAGAGAGACTGTCAGTCTGAGAGGATGATTCAAAATGTAGAAGATATGTTGAGAGCTTGCTCTATGGATTTCAAAGGTGGTTGAGACCAACACCTACCTTTGGTGGAATTTTCTTTTAATAATAGCTTTCACTCTAGTATTCAGATGGCTCCTTATGAAGAACTCTATGGAAAGAAATGCAGGTCTCCAACATGCTGGGATGAAGTTGGGGGAAAGAAAGCTATTAGGACCTGGTCTCGTTGATGAAATGGCAGAAAAGGTCAGATCTATTCAACAACACATAACAGCAGCTCAGATTCGACAGAAAAGTTATGCCGACAACCGAAGAAAAGACCTAGAGTTTGAAGTGGGTGATAAAGTGTTCTTACGAATATCTCCCTGGAAGAGGGTCATGAGATTTGGAAAGAAGGGGAAGTTGGGCCCTAGATATATCAGTCCTTTCGAAATACTGGATCGTGTTGGGAAGGTAGCTTACCGATTGGCGCTTCCACCGAATCTCTCTCAAAGTCCCGATGTGTTCCATGTATCTCTCCTGAGAAAGTACATACCTGATCCTTCACATGTACTCTGCTTAGAAGTTGTACCGATGAAGCAAGATCTTTCTTATGAAGAACAACCGATAGAGATTCTGGATCATAGCGAAAAAGTCCTAAGAAACAAGACCACTCAATTGGTAAATGTTTTATGTAAGAATCACCAATTAGAAGAAGATACATGGGAGCTTGAGGATATGATGAGGGAGAGGTATCCTCATCTGTTTGTTACAAAGTGATGAATTTCGAGGGCAAAATTCATTTTAAGGGGGGTAGAATGTAACACCCGAGACTTTTATGAGAAATATTTTTGTTCTTATAAATCATAAAAGGAATCTTTCACTACACACAACACTAGCTTGGCTTTCTTTACACGCAATTGCAACCTTCCTTGATAGCTTGCGTCTTACGCAATACCGAGTTTCACTAAACAATGATATGCTATTAAAATATTATTAAAACTAGCCATTATGAATAGTAATAACAAATTTTTGAAATTTTATAAATTTTATTTTTCAAAATGGACTTCATTTTTGGATTCAGAATATTGAAATTAGCCTAGGGTGAATTTTTTTGTATTTTTCTGAAAACTTTCAATTTTTGATGAATAGTGAAACCACTAAGTCGTAGTTAAAAAAACTGAATTTTTCATAAAACATAATTTTACCACTTCTGTGAGTCGAATTTCAAAAATCTGAGAGACACGGTTGATGTGAGTAAGTAAAATGTGGTTTAATGAGATGAAAATAATTTTTGGTGAATAGTAACTTTTTACTTTTATTTACCAAGGTTAAAAGTAAATAGGGTAATTAATGGTAAAAATGATATTATTATTACTGTAAAACATGTCCTAATTCTATTGGATAAGATTTATTCGATCAAAAACAAACATAGAAATAAATTATGACCATTTAGGCCCACTTGGATTAGATTAGTACATTTATTATTAATTTATTTAAAGAAGGGTTAAAATAGATAAAATCAAAGTTTAATAAGTAAATAATTTTTAATATAAGGTTATACATAAGATAAATTAGACTATAAATATTCATTAGAAAGATAAAACGATTTCCTACATAATGGTATTTTATTTGTAATTTTTAGACATTAAATAATTTAATGTATTTATGAAACAAAGATGATGCAGTAATTATCTTATTATTGAAATATTGACATAATTGATATTATAAATACCAAAATAAATGTAATTTGAGACTTTTTATGAATTAAACTAATTTTATAGGTTAATATGAAATGTTAGTATTGATTTAATTAACTTTTTTCCAACTAATCATTCTTTTATGATTTTCAAAAAAATCAATTACAAAATAGTGTCAAAATTGACATAAAATAGTTTTAAAAACAAATATTATATTATTAATTGTTATTGTATTCCTAAAAATCTAAGGTTCATCCAAATGACTTAGATAAGGTTCTATATATTAATAATAAACAACTTGGGGTTCGATTGGCTGCTTATAGTAAGTTTATTAACCTTATAGTATAAGAACACAAGAAGACACGGTAAAAGTAAAATTATTTAATTTAATGTTAAATCTAAATGATAAGGTTATAATAGGAACATAAACTTGTCTAAATTCTATTGGATGAGAGGATTTCGACCCATACCCACCTTATCTTCGAAATAAATCAATTTGGAGATATTTAAAACCGAAAATGACTTTATAATAAAATAATATTTTTAGTTTTTCCAAAGGAGTACCTCTCCTCCCTTATAAAAGGGTACCTCCTCCCCCTCTTCCTCACACCACTTTGAGCCTTCATGCTTGGACAACCCCTGCCACTTTCTCCTATCCACTTCCCTAGAGACAACCTAGAGGTACTGGTATTCTTCAAAGGCCAATTTTAGTGCCCTAAAAGGAGGTCTCAAAGAAGCACTTCAAAGAAGAGGTAATGTCCATTACCGATTCTTTCATCTTTATTTCTTCTTCCACTTCTTCTTCTTAGTTGTTTAATTATTAAGTAATAACATCAGTATCACTCATATAATGATATGTTATTATAAGTATGAAACAACCCTATTTCACTATCTATCCATCCTACGGAAAATGTAATCACCGCGCGTGCGTACATACAGAATACTGTCTCCACGCCGTGGTGTAATCTATTTTCCACCACCACCTTACTTGGATGGGTATAATGGTGTAAATAATGACTATATATTATTATTGTAAAGTGATATTGATTCTGAAATATTTTACATAAACACTAATACAATTCCATGATCATGGGAACGATATCATCGCTCGTGCGTACGTACGGAATACCGTCTCCACGATGTGATTTGACTCGTTCTACATGATCTTCATTGCATAATGATTATATAAATTAATTGAATGAATTAATATGATATATATTACACTAATAAAATTCTGTAAATTAGGTATCTATAACCTAAAGAGAAGAATAAGAATTTATTCGGCCAAACACGCATAAGAACAAAAAGAAATAAACACCCGAATAACAAGTTGTAATGAAATATTAGTAATAAGAAGGTAATAATATAACCATATGTGATATAATAACAATGAGTATGATTCTAGAATAAGTAAATAATATTATTTAAATCATTATACAGGAGGTTTGGACATGCACAAAGCATAGTAGACCTAAGGTAAGGGAAATATCACAATCTCATTTTTATCCGAGATTGTTTATAATTCAGTATTTACTAGGGTGTATTTTATCATCCACATCCATGTTTCCTCAATATGTAATATTATTTCCATCCACCTACAATTGTTTAAATCCAATTTTTCCCTTCGGTGAGTTTTTAGTAAAAGATATGAAAGGAATCTTTTGTCGTTTTTCGTACGAGGTACTTTTTGACTTTTCTGAAAAAAGTACAAGAGGAATGTTTTTTAAATTATACGGTATGAATGGATTTTTAAAACATTATTTACAAGAAGATTCCTTTACATGTTTTCAAGGTTATTTTTTAATCAACTTCTTTTAGTTTAAAATTGTATGACATGTTAAGAAAGGAAAATGTTTTTTAAGTAGAAAGGATATTTTCTTCAAGAATGGAGTTCAAGTGTTTTATCAAAATTATTTTCCATATAAGATAATATAGGGTTCTGTTTATATCCCTATTTTTACGTTGATTTGATTATTTTATTATTTTTATGATATCCTTTTATCTTATATGGATTATGTTATGATGGCATGATATTTAAGATTCCCATTTTTATTACATGGGTTATGCAATGATGTATGATTTTTTGATTTTGTGGCACACATAATAATGGTATCATTATGAGATGGGTGGGACCTATATCTCCCTCCAATGCATTGGGTAAAGATTTTATATCTCATGAGATAGACATGGATGGAACGGCAGGTTAAACTGGTTCCGTGAAATAGGACTGAAATGAGGAGTGAACTCGGTTCAGAAATGGAATTTGTCCACTAAGATAGTCTTGGAAATGAGTCTTGACTAATAAGAAATGATTCTCTATGATTACGTGTGTATTCCCCAAAGTTTCATGTTTTATGTTTTGATTATTGGGATTACATTTCACTACTATGATTTATCCCATGTTATGAAATTATGATTTCTTTTGCAGGTTAAGATTTCCAAAAGTTATGTTCTTATGTATATGATGTGATTGATATGTCTTTTGTTTACCCTTACTGAGCATTTGAGCTCACCCTTTTGTATGTTTTCTTTCCCCAGGTCAGGAAGAAGGTTATTAAGTAAGATATGTCAAAAGGGACTATAGATATGGTGAAATAAATGGAAGACAGTGTAGATTCTTTATGAACCAGTTGTTTATGTTTCCCAGTTTCTAAAGATACTATACCTATACGGTCCTTTCCTGGTTTTGTTATATGTTGTAATAAGTGTGCTTCAATTCTGAAGTAATAAAAATGTATGTAAAGTATGGGTCGCTACAATCTTGTCATCACATTTTAATTTATCTATGATCTAATTTAATACTAAGTTCCTCTAGCAGTGAGATAGATGTGGGGATCTACACATAAGTGGTGGAAAATGTATATCGGAGAGAGGAAATAGGCTGATGTTTTGTGTGCTGACTATGAGAAGGAGTTCCAGGAGGATTTACATTCATACACCATGAAGGCTAAGAAGAGGCAAGAGTTAATCTCCCTTCAATAAAAGACTATGTAGGTACAGGAGGTGGGGATCAATCTCAAGGATCTTCTTTTTATTTCTGGAGATATCTTTTCAGATGAGGAGTCTTGTGTGAGATATCTATAGGAGGTACATGATCCCTATCTCCAGTACGCGGTTACTCCCTTCACCTTGCCAACATAAATAGAGGTCCAGAAGATGGCAGAGGTAGTTGAGTGCATTCCATCATGATGAGTTAGACCATGAGAGGGGACCTATTTGAGTTCTTATAATAGAATGGCTACTAGAATTAGGTCTCGGATTCCAGGTCCTTCTAGGTTTTGGCCAATGGGGAGTCGACCTCAACATTCCCTGTTTAGGCCTTCAATTCCTCATGCTTTTCCAATGAACTTGGGACTGAGGTTTTTATCTTGTGGAGACCATGTAAATATTAAAATTAATTTCCTTATAGTAATTCAAGTTTATAATGGTGGGGGTGGAAAGTTTCGACACCCACCTTAGCAATAGTTCCCGGCCATGCCGTTTTAGCAACACGGACGACAAGCTCCTACTCTATTGAGGGAAGATTATGCATGTGAAGACTGAACTCACGGTGTTCCTTAGGGTCCTCGACCTAGGTATGGTTAGGGAGGTGGTCATTAGTAGAGGGGAATAAGAGATGGGCATGGTCAGTTTCAATCCCTAGAGGCATAAATCACAACATAGCTAGATATTGTTCAAGGTACAATCAGTTTGTTCAGTAATCATGCATGTGGCTTGTTTGATTCAGGATATTTTCACTTCTTTGATGCACCCAGTATATCCTATTATCTAGTAAAATACATAGAGGGACTTACCAGTCCCTTGGTGTTGAGTATACAAGTCATACGTTAGATCGACTTGTTTTATGTGTGGCCAAGATGTACACTAATAATGGGGTCACATCAGTACCATTGGGATCTCTTCTATCTATAGATGAAACCATACGATATCATCCATGGCATCAATGTTTTGTATTCTAAACATGCTATTATTTATTTCTTATGGATAATAGACATGTTTTTATACACATATGGTCTGTATGTGGTTTTTGTAGGTGAGAAGAGCTGTTAGTTGGGAAGTCATCATGTAGAGCATATTCTTTCCTTATTGGTTGAGTTGTTAGTGGAATCAGTGGATATTGAGGAGTAGGAGGTTCCCAGCATTGTTGTGGAGTTCTTGTATGTCTTCCCCAAGGAGGTTGTATCTCTACCCCCTTGACCTGATTTTGAGTTTGGGATAGACTTACAACTCGATGCTAGTACGATCTAGATGGATCCTTTCCGTATGGAATGTTCTATGTTGCGGGAGCTCAAGATTTTGATTAATGACCTAATGAAGAAAGGATTTATACGACCCAGTGTGTCTCCATGTGATGATCCAGTATTTTTTGCGAAGAAAGAAGATGGTGGTTTGAGGTTTTTCACGGACTATGTGAGGATGAATAAGGTTACGATCAAGAACCATTACCCTATTCTAAGGATAGATGATTTTTTCAACTAGCTAATATGGGAATGTTAGTTCTCTAAGATCGATATGTTGTCTGTATATCACCAGTTGAGAGTGAAAGAAGGGTGATATCCGGAAGAGTGATTTCAGTTGTAGGTATGGGAACGTAGATTTTGTGGTAATGCCATTCAGTGTTACAATGGAACTGGAAATGTTCACGGGACATATGAACTCCATCTTTCATGAGTTCTTGGACCTATTCATCATCAAATTTATTAACTAAATCTTGATCCACTCGAGGTCAGAGGAGGATCATGCCAAGCATCTTAGGACCATCTTATAGGTTCTTTGACCCCTCCAACTTTATGAAATGTTATGTAAATTAATTTTTTGGACACGATAGGTTCACTTCCTTTAACATGTGGTGTCTAATAAAGGTGTGGTAGTTGTCCCATGAATGGTTGAAGTGGTTGTTTTATGGAAAGCACCGAAAAACATTCGGTGGTTCTAATATTTATTGGTATTAGAGGATAGTATTGGAGGTTCATACCTAATTTATCTAGTTATTTAGATCTGTTGACAGACTTGAATAGGAAATACCATGCCTTTGTGTGGAGTTAACAGTGTCAGGAAGCATTGAACTTCCTAAAGGGAAAGTTGGTCAGTTCCCCGGTTGCTAGAAGAAGGGGTGATGTTTGGGGTTTTATTTGATAATTCCCAAATGGTATAGGTATGCATACTGATTCAATATTTTTGAGTGATATCTTATGGGTCTAGGATATTACATCCCCATTAACATTACTATTATAACCACGACATAGAGCTAGTGGTAGTTGTGTTTCTGGTGATGTTGTGGCGACATTACCTCATTGGGGAGTGCATTATGGTCTTCAATGATCATAATTGCTTGAGGTGCATATTTTAATATAGAGATATTAACATGATACAGTGGATTTGGATTGAGTTTCTATAGGATTAAAATTTTGTGATCTCTTACACCTTAGGAAAGGGGAATTTCCAGGCCGGTTCTTTGTGCATGAAGTTACAGAAGAAGGTTGTTCGAGAATCTATAGATACTTGAAAGTCAATGGATGAGTTGGCCACCTTACACCTATATGAAAAATAGATGGTGGAAGAGGATGCTTATTTCACATAATAGTGATGTAATCTATGATTCAGAAGGTGGATGAGTCTTAGTGGGGAGACTCAGAGGCAATAGTGATGGACAATCTCATTTAACATGGGGATGCTCTATAGGGATGGTCAGAATCATATATTATTCCTTGAGAGGATGTTTTTTCCATTATAGATGAATGAATAATTCCACAATGAGTTTTATAGATCACCTTTAACAATGCACAAAAGAGTTTCCACGATGTATTGTGGCTTGGGGATTCAATTTTGGTGGCATGGAATGAAGTGAAAAATTCAGGAGTTTGCAGAGAAGTTCCTAGTGTGATAGTAGGTGATGGATGAGCACCATGTTCCATGTTGTTTTCTAAAGTACCTAAATTTTCCCGAGTGGAGGTGGGATAAAATATCAATATATTTCTACACACATTTAACTAGGGATTAGGATTGATGCAATGTAATCTAAGTAGTGGTGGATTGGCTAACAAAATTAGCTCACTTATTAGTGATTAATTTGTTGGGAATTGTGTATGCGTCACCCAAGAGGTATGAGGATGAGGTGGTGTGGCTACATAGAGTTTAAATATCTATCATCTCAGTTCAGTATGTACAGTTTACCTGATGAGTCTGGACGTGATTGCAACATGCTTTCGGCACTCATCCACTCCTCAACACTTCTTTCCACCCCAAAATGGATAGAAAGACAAAGATAACCATCCAGACTATGGAGGACATGTTTTGGGTGTCTGTCTTGTACCTTTGTGGATATTTGGTGCGACACATTACCTTGGTTGAGTTTTCTTACAATAATTTTTGTCACTATTCCATTGGCATGGCTTCATTCGAATATTTTTATGGAAGACCATATCTTTCACCATTATACTAGATAGATGTTTGGATGGTATCAATTCATGGTTCGAACATGATGAAAAGTATGACCAAGAAAGTGCATCATTTTGATGATAGGATTAAGGCAGGACTTGACGAGAAGAAGTCATATGTCGATCACTGGAGTAGGACCTTCGAGTTCGAAATTAAGGACCGCATGTTCTTAAAGGTTTACCCTCGATGTGTGTAGGGGAGGTTTGGAAAATGAAAAATATTTCTATGATATTCATTATACCTTTTGAGGTGTTAGGTAAAGTTGGCAAGGTTTCATACACGATGGTACTCCCACCATAGAGAGATAATGTCCAACACATCTTTCTTGTCTCTCATCTTGGTCAGTATCTTCATCATTACTCTCATTTCATTGATTGGGGAGAGTTAGATGTCAAAGATGAAATAAAATTCATGGGGTGGCCCATATATATCCATGATCATCTAGAGAATGTGTTGTGTAGATGGACCATTCCCTTGGTTTATGTGATATGGAGTCATGGTCGCCCGGAGGAGACTACATGGTAAAGGGAGATACAGACGTGTTCCTCGTACCAAGAGTTTTTTTTCGAGTTTTTCCTTGTTATTGTTTTCCTTGTAATGTGATGTTTGAACCTTGTTTGTTATGAGATGATTTTTTCCTTATTCCATGATGTGTGATGAAAACCTAACATGTGGAAAAAGGAGGACCCGATTCCTAATTGTCACGAAATAAATGAGATCTAATTAAAACCATGCGTACGAGTTAGTATCACCCAGAGAAGATAGTATCATCAAATGGATAGAGGAAGTCCACGATTCATTTGATTAGGGTAGTTTGGTGTGTCTTTTGGTGGGTTGGGTTAATATATGTCATAGGTTTTCTTGGATGGAGAGGCTTTATTCTAGTTTTAGAACAACACATGGTGGTTTATCATTGAAACTAGATGTCGTTAGAGGTGTTTCATGTATAGAAAGATCCTTGAGAGGTATATCCCGAGGTAGTTGTCCAGACCCCACTTTTCCTTCTACATTTGGTTTTGAATTTATAAGGGTGAGAATAGTTTTAGGGGAATCTAATGTAATCACTCGGACCTCTTTGTTATGATAATTTTTAAAAAACCAATGTTTGAGGTGTTCTAGATATAGTAGTGACTCATTTTAGGAGTTTTCCAAAATTCTAGTTTTTCCAATGGTAGCTAATCTAATGCTGAGTCTTCCACTAGTGTGTCCACACCTATGAGTCATAATGGTGACTGGCACCAGTTACTCACAACGATGACTCGTAAAGTTGAGTCAAGAATGGTCGGTCACTAATGTTGAGTCAGAACAGATGAATCTCAATGGTGACTCACTGATGGTGGGTCGTGATGGTGAGTCACAATGGTGACTCACCAAATGGTGACTTACCAAATGGTAACTCACTGAATGGTGACTCAACAAATGGTGTCTCACCGTATAGTGACTCACCATTAGCATATCGTCACCAGTAGATATCATTGGTGAATCGTCTGTCAGTTAGTAAACCAATAGTGCCTTACCCATTGATGACTCACAACGGTGACTCACCCAACAATGAGTCATCCCCGGAAATTTGTTAAAATCCCATTTTTCTCATGTTTTTCCAGTTTTTCCATCGAACATTTTATTTGTCATAAATTGAGTTTAAACCCATATTTATTTTCTTTTGAAGTTGTTTCATGTTCCATAAATCATATCATTGAATTTTCTAAAATCATTGTTCTCTTAAATGACTAAAACACATGTTCTTGATCATGATCCAAATTTAATGGATTTTGAATATGTTATTTCATTGATATAGGATTTTCTCCTTCTAAAGTCGAGACCCTTTTTCCTTGTATGTTTCCCTTTACTCTTGCTACCGAGAATCCCAAGAAACATTCTTCCCCAAGGAACCAAGAATCTATGTTGCACCATTGGATCACGCTTCCCTAAAGCATTGTTCTCCCCCTTTTTGGTTCAAGGAGGAGTTATTGACAATCTGTTTCTTGAGGTGGGATCCCCTCATCCATAATATTTTTGTATCATTTAGGGTGGGTGTATGAATGTTTCCCATTTTAATTACATTGAATCATAATTTAAAAATGGTTCTTGAATCACCATTAAACCAACAAAATAGGGGCTTGTATAAAGTTATAGATGATTTTGTTTCATTATTTATTAATATGGTGATCTATATGGGATATAATCCTACTGAAAACCGTGGTCGTTGGTGGTCTTTGTTCGTGCACTCGGGGTGGCATGTGATGGATTTCTGTTGATCAAGTATTGAATGACTGTATATATATATATATATATATAATTGATTAATTAAGTATATCTAGTTAAATAAATGGATGACTCATGATTAAAAATTCTCTATGATAACCCCACGCATTATCAAAGTGGAATTAAATAATGATTGTTTGCGGAATCTGAATACACGATCAACTGTACGGTGTGGTTGTGTGTGATTTTGTCCTATCTTGTTCCTTGTATGGTTGTGTGGTGAGGGTTTTGATAGAATGACTATATGGTGGGGTGGTACAACTGGGGTAATGGAATCTTAGGTTGAGATATTTACTGATTGTGGAATGGATGGGAAATTTTTGAGCAGCGGGGTTCCATGTTTGGGGCGTTCTATGTTTATGTTTTAGGTGTTATTGGTGTGGTGTTGTTATATATTGTGGATATCTGTTTTGGTTGTAATTATATGTGTTGATGAGTTTGACTATGAATGAGGGTTTTTTTATTGGGTGAATGGAATGGGTAGAATGACTTTGTAGAATGACTATGGAAGTGGTTGGTAGGGGTGTTGAACGAAGTGGAAATATGAACTGATTTTCTTTACTGTGGTTCATTTCCCTCTGCATAGATTACACTGTATGACTCGTTGGGTTCTATGATTAGTAATTTCTTAGGTACATATGGATTGAGAAATTGGTTTTATTAATACAAATGAAAACTGGTTAAATGAATTCATTGGGTGTACATTTTGTATTGTGGATTGTTGTGAAGACGCTATCATTTATCATCTTTTGAAGTGACTATTGATGGTGTTGATAAATAATTTTATAAATTGTAGCATATATGGTTTTTTGGATGGTTTTTTATTTTGGAAGATCCCATTGGTTGGTCTGGAGTTATTTATACTAAATATGTATACCTTTATTTTCCTTTTGTTTTCTATATGCATCACACTATAGTTGATCACTATGTATTGAACAACCCCATTATCATGGGGGAGGGTGAATTCTCCCAACATCCTAGTGGGAGAATGCATGGTTGGATGTTGGATTTTCCCATCTCCATATACTAAGCATATGTATCCCATGATTCTTTGGGAATCTTGTGGTGCGATTAAGAGGAACAAGTGTCTGTGGAAAAGTTATTCTTTCCCAGGTGTCTACGAGATGAGATGTGGTTTTATTCTAAGTTGTCTTCAAGATGTGGTATCGTGGTGGCCCAAGTGTGTATTGGAGTGTTGTGGTGAGATTCATATTCCTAGGATGAGGGACTAGCTCTCAGGCCCAGGTGTGTGTGGGAATATTGTGACTTGGGGATTATATAAGAGTTCAGAAGCTCTGTGAGGTTTTTCATTAGGGTATTTTAAGTTAACCAATGGGAGTTGGTGTGGCGTACCCAAACATTAATGTTCTTATTTTATTTCATGAATTTTTTTATTTGGTGATACTACCTTAGTGAGGTTGGGATGGCTAGTATTCCTTTCTAGGTGCTGTTGGTTTCTAATGTTTTCTCACTCTGGTATGAGTATGCTTATTCCACTTGTGCATGGGAGACTTTGGTTTTTACCTAATTAATATTTGTATATTCTCACCCTATATATATAAAACTTCACTCAGGTTTCTAAGAGGACTATTTAGATGGTGATGGACTTTACTAGCTCGAATGTGGGGACATATTCTATGTCTCTTCTTAGCTTTGTTCTTTTGGTACTTACTTGGGAGTTTATTGTATTTGTAGTAGTTTTTTTAAAAACGCACGTGGGTTGGTTTTTGGATTTATTTGATATATGTCATGCAGTTTTTTTATGGTTGATACATCTTATATCCTGATCATGGATACTGTAAAAATTGAAATACTTCCCATTTTTTCATATTTGTATAACCTTGGTGTTGGTCGCCACCCCAAGGCCTACTGGAGGCGAGACTCAGGGGTCATTATATATCTTCCTTCATTACCAGCTCAGGAGGGTAATCTTTGGAGGGAAGGGGACATGAAAATATGTTTGTCATTATTAATATTTAATGTTTCCACCATTAATAGGAAAATTATAATGTGGTTTGTGCGCACGTGTTGACTACCACCTCTAGGAAGAAATGTGATTCTCTTTTCATCACCACATCATAAGGATAATATATATATTTTATATTTAATGATTTAGTATGATACTTATGATATTATTATAAGAACATAAGGTTAAAATAACCCTTACATTATTTCCATAATGATCGTTGGAAAATGTAATTGTTACTCACACATACGCTTGCCCTACAATCCTCAAGATTGAAACATAGAACATTTTTCATAAACATATTGCATATATGGATTTAAAATTGTATTGTATTCATAATAATGATAATAATTTTTTATTTTTATTCTATATAATATGGATTAATGAAAAATTTTAACCTATTCAACTGAACAATGTCATGTTTGACTTATTAACCGAATATCATCGAAACATGTGTTCTAAACATAAATAATAATGTTATTATATATAGAATGAAAATAAATAAAATTAAAACGATAATTAAAATTAATATGATTCTTAAGAAAATATTAAATTATAATAAGTTTTTTTATTATGGATGATAAGTAACATCTGTGAAGAATTGAACTCAATGTAAGAGACTTTATTTGTTTAAAAATACCTTTTAGGTTCACTTTTTTACACTATTTTCCAAAGTGAAAAATACTATAAATTTTAACATTTACCCCATGAACATAATTACACACCCCCAGGTTACCTCAATTATTTTATGTTTACTTTATAATATTACATGGTTACTTTAAAATTAAATGATATATCTTCTATGCATATTTTTATAGATTTAAAAATGTCATTTTAAAAAGAATATGGTGTTTGGATATCCCATTGTCCGTTTCCTATGAAATTTAATGAGCCTTTAAAAAAATTTATGATGAAAAGTTACAATAAAGAAACGTTTTATATGATACCTTATCATTATATGAAAAATATGTAATCCCGATACAACTTATAAAAAAGGTTAAACCCCATTATATCTTATAAGGGGCCCTGAAATAGCTTATACATTGGGTTCACTAAGATAGCATCGAGTGAGTGTGTAATAGATTATATAATGGGCTCACCAAAATGTTGATCCATTTCATTGGGTAATGAAACCTTGTTTGGGATAGAATGAGGGAGTTACTGAAGGGTACATCCAATATATTTAACTAGGCACTAATAATTTATAACACTAGTTGAAAAAGTATTATGAATATAATTCTCTATGTTTCGAAAAAGGTTTTTATTTGAATTATATGGCGTTTAATGATATTATATGACCATATTTTCATGTGGAAATGATTTATTTAATTATCTCAAATAATATTAAGATGAATTTAAATGATTCATTGGTTTTTATGTTTTTTATAGGACAAATAGATTCCTTATTTTTCATGTACCTCCCTAATATATTTGTCCTCAAACCATATTTTTAGAATGTATTTCATATTTTTTAAGTATTTTTATGAAACAAATAGATATATAGTCAAATTTAATTAATATTTTTTGAGGATTTTTATGTTTTATATTTAATGTTTTATATTTTGAATGAAATTTATTTTGAGTAGAAGTGTCCACATTTAATGTATGGGTTTTCTAGGTGTAACTTATGACCCAATTATTTAAAACTGTAAACCAAAGAGAGATTTTAGGAAACAATTTTTTTTTCAAGTTTATATTTACTATAATATATAATTTTAAAGGTCTTCTACTTTTACTAAGAAGAGTTAATGGAAGATGAATTAAATCAGTTCACGAGGCGGTTGTCATTCGTACACATGAACAATAGTTTTTTCCCACATGACTGATGATGAGATTTAAACATGTTATAACACTAATAAAACAAAATATATGTATATGGGATATAATTTTTTTATTTCATAAATTTTAACAGTATTTTATGGTGTTTTAAGAATAAAGGAAACAAAAACCATCATTTAAGTATGATACCTCTTATTTGGATAACCTCTTAAAGAGTACACCAAAATATTTCTTCAATTGATTTTACAATGAAAACATAATTTAGGATGTGAATATGGAAGTAAAGAAGGTATTTGGAATATTATTTGATGAAAAACTAGTCATTATGATTTTTTAAATGATAAGAGCGGGGTGGACTTTTATAATTGAGGGAGGAGGCACACATGCAGTATTTTAAAAGAAAAAGTGATACCAAGGGATTTCACATTCTAGAAGGATAAAAAATTTACCATTATAAAAAATAATATTAATTAATGTTGAAATACATACATAAAATTAAATTTAGATTGATTGTATGTCATTTTAACCACAATATTTTTAGTTTAACCTCTATAAATTAGTTTCAACCTTCACCGCGGTAAAAAGATTATTTCTGTTTTTTGTATTCATTATGAAAAAAAATTAAGTTGGAATAATTATATATTATAAATTAATCTGAATACAAATATGGAACTGAATCTTCAAAATTAAATTTTCAAATTTTGGAGAATTTAATTTATAATTTAGCCAACAAAAACGACAAAAAATTAGATGTAACATCCCAGTTCCGGTTGCCACTCAACGGGTTCCCCGAACCCGGTTCATCATGTGACCTCAAGAGCATTTCCCCGAATGCCAGAGGCTGTCGACAAGCAGCGGGGGCCTAGGTCTGATAGTGGGGAAACTATGCCCTAATTTTTCAAAGTGTAGCGTAGTGGAATGAGATAAAACATACAACAACAGCGGAAGAAAATAACCATTAATAACTGAAATAAACAACTGTAGTAGATATAACCAACTAGTATATAAATAATGATGCAACATGCCTCAATTCTATGAAAAACAGCCAGAACATGTTTCAAAATCAATACAATACAACTAAAGTACAAGTACAGAAAGCAAAACAGAACAACCCGCAGCATCGCGAGCCAATGCTCGGTCCCATGCTCCCCTACACTCCAACATTAATAAAGTACCTGTATAAGGTCCCTTGCCCTTATCTACACCTGCAGAAACGTAATCTGTTTGGGCCGAAAAGCATGACCCAAACAGGGTGTGAGAAATATATCTCAGTATGCACCCACCAAAGGCCCGTGCCCAACTGTGTGAAAGCACGAAACAACCGTGTGTAGTATTAAAATGTAATAATGTAAGAAGTACTGAAAAGTAACTAACTTAACCAATTATATTGCAATTTTAATATCCATTTAATCATTTAATTTAAAATATCACCATAGTGAATATTCTATGTAAAAAACCGATGTCCGCAGACATGTAAACTCCAACCCTCAGGTAAAGAGAATCCAAACACAAGAATCTACACACAGACATACGGATATTGCCCACGGGTGTAAGAAGTGTCGCCCACAGGCACAAAATCAACTGAACACAGGCACAGAAGAAGTTTCCCACATGCTAAGTAGTACGGTACACACAGGCTAATCACATCACTGCCCTCAGGAAAAACTGGTAACCGGGCAGTTCCTAATATGTAAACAAGCAGTACGCAAGTAATTACTCTCAAGGAAATTCTACAATCATTACTTTAAAGGCATACCCTCGGGTATCCTGGCCAAACGGCTAAACAGAAGAACGCACCCCGGGGTGGTCCTGGATCCCAGCACGGATCCCAAATAAAGTTTTACAACTATATTTAATCACCTATAAAATTCTAGGTATTAAAAATAACCATGGCCTCAGCCACACGACACCCCAAATATGGGTTCGTAGCTCAAAACACACTAGAACGCATGACAATTAGAAAATAAACACCAATCCACCTACCTTTAACACCAACGAACGATATACGTGAACATAGATTCCCGAAACACCCAAGAACGATGTAGATCTGACGATGAATAAAAGTTTTTCAAACTCAAACAACTCCCATTAGAGGGATAATTGGAAAGAAACACACAAGGAGATGAGAGGGATTACCCCTTAGGTTCCAATGAGATCATCCGAGGCGGAAACAGATTCCCGATTCGCGATCGATAGATCATAGAAGGATCGGCCATCCCCTCCCGAGCTTTTGTACGGTTCTAAGACTTCCTTGTGAATAGGGGAGGCTACTGCCCATTTTATGTGGAAAAAACAAAGTACATGGCATGTATTTCCAAGTACATGATGTGTACGTACCATTTTTAACTGTTCCTCTGTCGGCGTCCCGCCGGTGTGGCACTGTTCACCTGCCGACATGACTACACAATGTGTCTTCTTGAGTACACGGCGTGTGCTTTCACACAGCTGGCCACCACTTTACTATTCGCCTGCCGACTGACTACACGGTGTGTAAATGACAACTACATGGAGTGTAGTTGGTTTTTACACCCTTCATCATCGACATGGCCACACACCCAGTGTACTCATTCCACATGGCCAAAAGTACACATCGTGTGGAAAAGTACACGGCGTGTACTTACAATATTTAGGGATTTTCTCCCATTTTCCTTATTTTCTGAAAAACATTTAAGGAAAAGAGAATATAAGAAACCTGTACCTCAAAACTAAGAACTAGGTTCTTACAAACTTCCCCCCTTAAAGAAATTCATCACCGAATTTCTCTTCCAAGGGTGGTGAAGATATAGCCGTGAATAACTCTGGCCACTGAGAACATACATCAGTCTCCCACTCCAAAGTTTCGTCCTACACTCGGCCATGCTGCCATAGCACCTGTACAAGAAGAACTGACCGGCCTCAGAGAACCTTTATGCTCCTGTCAATGATATGAATCAGATGCTCCTCCATGGAAACATCTTCCTCAAGCTCAACCGCCTCTGGATGAAAGATGTGAGATGGGTCTGAATGATAGCAGTGAAACTGAGATACATGGAAGACGTCGTGTATGGCCTAGTACCTCTGAGGTAACTGCAACCGATAGGAAACCAACTAGACTCTCTCCAGAATCTCAAATGGCCCCACATACCTCGGTGAAATCTTACCCTGTATTTTAATCCATCTGTGTCATAGACTCGGAAAAACACACAAGAAAACCTGATCCCTGACCACGAACTCCAAAAGCCATCTACAGCGATCAGAATAAGATTTATGACTAGACTACGAGGTAGCCATCCACTTCTGAATCAACTGGACCAGCTCAGAAGTCTACTGCACGAGGGGTGGTCCCAACAAAGCTTCCTATCCTACCTCTAACTAGTACAAAGGTGATCAGTATGGGATACCATATAAATCCTCATAAGGTTCCATCTCTATAGTTGCATGAAAAATATTATTGTAGGAAAGCTAAACTAGCGGTATATGCTTCTCCCAAGAGCCCCCAATGTCCAGGATGCATGCACACAGCATGTCTTCAAGCACCTGTGTCATATGCTCTGACTGGCCATCTATCTGAGGGTGGTATGCCGTGCTCAGAGGCACCTTTGTACCCAGTGCCCTCTGAAAACTCTGCCCGAAATGAGACATGAAACATGTATCCCTATCTGAAACAATTGTATGAGGGACCCCATGAAAACGTATGATCTCTCAGATATACAACTTCCCGAGCTCTTCAACACCGAAGGTCTCCTTGATCGGCAAAAATTGAGCTACCTTTGTGAGTCTATCCAGAAAAAACACACACGACATCATTGCCTCGAGCTGACCTCGGCAACCCCGTCACAAAATCCATCGTGACATTTTCCCATTTCCACTCTGGAATGGGTAACTACAGTAACAGTCCGGTTGGCCTCTGGTTCTCCACCTTCACCAGCTGATAGGTGGAACATCTCGTAACAAAACCAGCTACATCTCTCCTCATACCCGGCCACCAGTACTGAAGTCTTAGGTCACAGTACATCTTGGTAACCCCAGGATGAACTACCCAATCTGAAGCATGAGACTTCAGCATTAGATCCTCGCGTATATCCCCTAGAACCCATACTCATCCATGGAAACACGGAACCTCATCACCGCCTATCGTCTATCCAGGAGAAGGGTCTTCACTTGCCACCGACTCTCGTAGAACTAGGCCTTCTGAATCCGATAGCTTTCTCATCCTCAATCTATCCAGGAGGGTAGAATTCACATATAAAGAAGAAAGATAGGTCTGCCCCTGACTGTCATGCACCTCCAGATGCATCTAAGAGAACAAGGCCATAAGCTTCCACTCACTACTAGCCTCCTTCATTGCCTGTATCTCAGTCTTCCTGCTCAGTGCATCAGCTACTGCATTACCTTTACCAGGAGTGTAGGCAAGCTCAAAATAAAAGGACCATAGGTATTCAACCCACCTTTGTTGCCTCATATTCAAGTCACACTGAGTAAAGATATGCTTGAGACTTTTGTGGTCAGTGAAAACCACAAAACGTTCTCCCAATGGATAATGTCTCCAACAGCGCAACGCAAGAACAACTGCGAGTAAATCGAGATCATGCGTCGGGTAATTCCTCTCATGTGGCCTCAACTGCTGAGACCCATACACAACAACTCGATTGACCTGCATCAACACTCATCCTAGTCCAATACCTGATGCATTACAATAAACTATATAGCTCTTCCGTTGCTCCGGGAGTATCAGGATTGGTGCTGATGTCAACCAGCCCTTCAGTTCCTAAAAGGTTGTCTCGCAAGCTTCCTACCAAAAGAACTTCACACACTTCTTAGTCAAACCCATTAATGGTGCTGGTAAGTGGGAGAAGTCATGTATAAAGCGTCTGTAGTAACTAGCCAGCCCCAAGAAACTGTGTATCTCACACACATTATTAGGCTGCTCCCAGGAAACTATTGCTCTCACCTTCTCTGGGTCCACAAAAACTCTTGATTATGAGATGAGATGACCCAGGAAGTGAATCTAGTCCATGAAAAAGAGGAACTTTGAGATATTAACATATATCAGATGCTCTCTTAGTGTACTCAATATGATCTCAAGATGGGTGGAATGGTCATGTTGAGTGTGAGTTTACACCAAGATGTCGTCCCTGAATACTACCACAAAAGAATCAAGATACTGATGGAACACACGACTAATCAGAGCAATGAAAACTGCTGGAGTGTTTTTGAGTCCGAATGACATAACCAAGTACTCATATAGACCATATCTGCTCCAAAAAGCTATAAGCGGTATATCCGATGGTCTAACGGACAGTAGATGATATCCTGATCTCAAGTCAATGTTCAAGAATACTCGCGCTCCACGAAGTTGATCAAAAAGATCATCAATCCTCAGCAAGGGATATCAGTTCTTGACCTTCAACTGGTTCAGCTTCCGATAATCCACACAGAGTCTGAGGGCACCGTCCGTCTTCTTCGCAAAAAGGACTGGAGAACCCCACAGAGAAGTACTAGGTCAGATAAAACCCTTTTCCTATAACTTCTCTAACAACCTCTTGAGATCCTTCAACTCAGGTGTAGCCATCCTATAGGGAGGAATGGACACCGGTGCTGCTCCTAGAAGAAGCTCAATAGATAAATCCTCCTCTCGCTCTGGAGGTAGACCTGAAAAGTTGTCAGGGAAGACATCCCTAAAACGATCAACCACTGGAGGGAAATACATATGACATGTCCTCTGGTCATCCAGATATAAACTTGCAATCTGGGTTGTGACTCCACCTCACCCATGATGCTCTGGTCCAACTCAACTTGCCTAAACATCCCATTCGCACTTGTATAGAAACTCTCTGCCCTCTGGTGATGTGAAACTCACTCTGCGACGATTGCAGTCTACAATGGCTCGAAAGAGAAGAAACCAGTCCATCCCGAGAATGATGTCAAAAGAAGTCATCTCTAAGACATAGAGTTCCCAAAGAAAGTGACACCCTCCAACCTCAAGGGGGAACTCCTTGCACTGACGCACACCATCCGTTCTAGTTCCCAACAGAGTGTCTAGCATCATAATATCAGAAGAAAAAGAAACACCGAGTCCATGAATCTCCACAACGGGTACAAATATGGAACTATGTGTTGCACCCATATATAAAAGTACTGAAGATAAGAGAGAAGTTACCAGAATAGTACCTCTAACTGTAGAAGTTCTGAGATCCTGCTCCTGCTGGGACTATTGCACTGCTTATGCCTGCCCAGTGCCGCGGCCCTGCGAGACAGCCTGGCTACCCTGAGCTGTCCCGCCCTGCTACCTTTGAGGTCCTGGTGTCTGGCTACCACAACCATGACCACCATCTCTGCCTACACGCCCTGACGTATTCCAGTTCCCCGACTGGTAAGAATCCACTAGTCCTGCTCCCGCACGCGGAGTCTACACAGAACCCCTCTCACTAGCCATCGCTGGAAACACCTTATAAAAGCACAGAAGATGACCCATCCTACCGCAATATCGACACTCCACTGGGTCTCGTGGACACTGCAGTCTCTTGTGCCCCTCTTTACCACACTGGTAGCACATGGCCTGGCCACCTAAATAATTCTACTAGTAGCTGGTACTGCCACCCTTAGAGAAGTCCATCCGTCTCTTCCTCTTGCAAGTAGAAATAGTACCAGTAACTGGTGCTGAACCGCCTTGGCCCACACCACTAGATTCCCACAGGTTTCTCTCTGTAATCATCACCTGGTTCATAATAGCATGTATTGAAGGCAACCTGAAAACATTCACCAGCATTCAGATGTCATAACGAAGACCATCCTCAAAGCGTCTGGATCTCAATGTCTCATCACCCACCAACACGGGTGCAAATCGCTGAAGCTCGGTGAAACAAGCAGAATAGTCCATCACGGACATAGCGCACTCCTGCAGATTCATGAACTCTCGAGCTCTATCTGCCCTCAGCGTCTCTCGGAAAACGAAGTCATAGAAAACTTCCTGAAAATATTCCCACGCCATGTCCCAGTGATGCTCTGACTGGGTGGTAATATCCCACCACCTCTTGACAGAATCACACAGCATATACGTCGCGAGCTTGACCCTCCTCCCCATAGGCGTCTCAAGATGCTTGAAAAAAGTCATCATTGACCCCAACCAAGACTCCTCAGCCTGTGGTCTGCCATCCCCTGAAAGAGTAGGCGGATGCTGCTGCTGGATGGTACGTGTCAACTCAGCCATTGATGTGGCAGCCAGCGGTGCTCCCTAAAAGGTCTGCATGAACCACATAAAGCCTTCACGGAACTGCACCTCTACGCCTCTGTCCGGTATAACAGCTGGCACCACATCTGGCTATGCTGAAGGATCTACTGGTAGCCCATGGCCCACCATCTCTGGAATATAGTCATTTTCACTATCTTGGCGAAAAACATGTGGTCATCTAGGCGGCCTGACACTACAAGGTCAAAACATGCCTTAGATTTAAGGTTATCAAAACGTAAAGCGAAGGAACCTTAAAGGGAACAAGAGGAAGAAAGCATTTCCAGATTTAAAAAACAAGACTACACGGTGTGTACAATGACTACATGGCATGTACTTGAATTCCGTTCCCCTTCCTGGGTCCTTCTACATGGCTAGGCCACATATCTCCCATTAAACAAAAACTACACAGCGTGTATAATATCTACATGGCATGTATCGTGTAATTTTCCAACTACCCGTGTTATTTGTGACACTGCCGACAACTCGGCTTGATACTACACGACGTTTTACACCTGCACACGGCATGTAGATCACCCCGTTTCCCAGCCACACGGTCAGGTTCACATGGTCTATCCTTGGACAAGACTACATGGCATATCCCATAGGCACACGACATGTACTAGACAAGCTCCACTGACCCATGTTGGTAGTTACACAGCCGAATACATGGCGCAAACTACATGGCGTGTTCCATATACACACGACGTGTACACAAATGGATAACCCTGACCCATGTTGTTAGTTACACGACCGGGTCCCCAGGTCAGACTACACATCGTGTTCTTCATAGACACGACATGTTCAAGAAACGGTCGCACCAGCCCGTGTTTGTTAGTTACACGGCCGGGTCCCTGGGACAACATGACACGACGTGTACATCGGGTACATAGAATGTTTGTCCCAAGATTTTCCCTTCCCCGTGTCGCCGCCCACACGGTTTGTGACATGGGAAGAGACTACACGGCGTGTACTTTGGGTACACGGTGTGTACTTAAAAAAATTATTTTTCTCCCCGAACAGAAGACCATACACGATGTGTTTGCAGAACTACACGGCGTGTATACTGGGTTTTCCAAACATTATGCCTCAGAAACTCCCTCGGAGCCTAGAAAATACAAAAAAAAATACCTAAGTGTCAAATTCCGACCCGTGGGGGCCCATACTCCCCACGAATAAAAGTTTGACATCTTATCTGTGTTATAACAAAATAACCATATAATGATCCACCAAATTATGGTCAGTGGGGGCCCATACTCCCCAAATACCAATGTTGGGCGTCCATTCTATAAACATGATCAAATAAAATTACCATATCACGTAGTAGGTATTCTATCAAAGTAGCTATCATGAAATTATGATTTTCTAGCAAAACAACTATCACAACAACATGCAATTTCTAATGCACCTACATGGAATGGAACTATGCATGGAATCTGATTCCTAGCATGTTCCTAAAGGATGCATGAGATGGCACACCCTCATCTCATCAGGTTGCAACTAAATAAAATCCATAGATAAATATTAACAACACAATCACAAGTGCGTCACCCAATGGTGAAATCAAATGAATTCTAAAAATTGAAAAATCAAAAGAATTGCAAAAATTTGAGGTAGACTGGCTTCTCCTTGTACACGAGTTAGCTACACCCGGGCATAGTTTATTACCAACTACCATTTCGTCCTATCCCTAACTAAGGCTCCAAATAGTATGTCAGAGAAAAGAACCCCTTTAATACCACTTTGTAACATCCCGGTTCCAGTTTCCACTCAACGGGTGCCCCGAACCCTGTTAGCCACGTGACCTCAAGCGCATTTCCCCAAATGCCAGAGGTTGCCGACTAGCAGCGAGGGCCCATGTCTGATAGTGGGGAAACTATTTCCTCATTTGTCAAAGTGTAGCGTAGTGAAATGAGATAAAACATATAACAATAGCGGAAGCAAATAACCATACATAACTGAAATAAACAACTACAATAGATAGAACCAACCAGTATATAAATGACGATGCAACATGCCTCAATTCTATGACAAACAGCCAGAACATGTTACAAAATCAATACAATACAACTGAAGTACAAGTATATAAAGAAAAATAGAACATCCCGTGGCATCGCGAGCCAATTCTCGGTCCCATGCTCTCCTACACCCCAGCAACAATCAAGTACCTGTATACGGGCCCTTTCCATTATCTACAACTACAGAAATGTAATCTGTTTGGGACGAAGAAGCATGAACCAAAAAGGGTGTGAGAAATATATCTCAGTAGGCACCCACCAAAGGCCCATGCCCAACTGTGTGAAAGCATGCAACAACCGTGTGAAGCAGTAAAATGAAATAAAGTAAGCTGTACTGAAAAGTAACTAACATAGCCAATTATATTTCCATTTTAATATCCATTTAATCATTTAATTTAAACTATCACCGTTGTGAATATTATATGTAAACAACCGATGTCCTCAGACATGTAAACTCCAACCCTTAGGTAAATAGAATCCAAACACAAGAATCTGCCCACGGGCATACGAATATTTCCCACAGGCATAAGAAGTGTCGCCCCCAGGAACAGAATCAACTGCCCACAGGCACGGAAGAAGTTTCCCACATGCTAAGTAGTACGATGCCCATAGGCTAATCACAGCACTGCCCTCAGGCTAAATAGGTAACCAGGCCATGCCCAACATGTAAACAAGCAGTACACAAGCAATTCCTCTCAAGGAAATTATACAATCATTACTTTAAAGGCATACCCTCGGGTATCCTGGACAAATGGCTAAACAAAGGAACGCACCCCCGAGGTGGTCCTGGATCCAAGCACTAATCCCAAAAAACTGTTTGAAAACTTTCTTTAATCACCTATACAATTCT
This sequence comes from Viscum album, assembly GCA_963277665.1. Taxonomy (NCBI): domain Eukaryota; kingdom Viridiplantae; phylum Streptophyta; class Magnoliopsida; order Santalales; family Viscaceae; genus Viscum; species Viscum album. The sequence continues at coordinate 876,608,693 of OY728129.1, read as the reverse complement.
ATGTTTTAAAAATATACACGACCTCAGCCACACGACACCCCAAATATGGGTCCGTAGCTCAAAACACACAAGAACACACGACAGTTGGAAAATAAACACCAAGCCACATACCTTTAACACCAACGAATGATATACGCAAACGCCGATTCCTGAAATTCCCATGAACGACGTAGATCTGACGTAGAATAAAAGTTGTGAAAACTCAAGAAACTCCCATTAGAGGAAGAATTGGAATGAAACACGGAAGGAGATGAGAGGGCTTACACATGCGGTTCCAACGAGATCGTCCGAGGAAGAAACGGATTCCCAGTTCGCGATCGATGGATCTTCGAAGGTTTGGCCATTCCCTCCAGAGCTCCTATATGATTCTAAGCCTTCCCTATGAACAGGGGAGGCTACGACCCTTTTTAAGAAAAAAAAGAAAAGTACACGGCGTGTATTTCCAAGTATATGGCATGCACTTCCCATTTTTTTTAACTATTCCTCTGGCAGTTTCCTGCCAGCATGGCACTGTTCACCTGCCGACATGACTACACAACTTTTCTTCTTGAGTACACGGCGTGTGCTGTCGCACAGCTGGCCACTGCTTTACTATTCGCCTGCCTACTGACTTCAAAGTCTGTAAAGGACCACTATACAGCGTGTAGTTGGTTTTTACACCCTTTATCACCGACATGGCCACACACCCCATGTACTCATTCCACACTGCCAAAAGTACACGGTGTGTGGAAAAGTAAACAGCGTGTACTTACAATATTGTGGGATTTTCCCCCTTTTTCTTATTTTCTGAAAAACACTTAAGGAAAAGAGAAAAGTAGAACCCCCTACATTAATACTAAGAACCGGGATCTTACATTAGATTTTCAAGTAATTCATTTTTCAAGAATAATATGTTTTTTATTAAATCTATGACATATAATTATAATTATTTAAATTTAAATTCATGTTAAAAGTTATATAATCCCTAAATTTAATTTTAATCATTCATAGATAAGGTTTTTCTAAATTAGTTATAATGTACAACCATTATTCACATTCGAAAAGTTTTCATAAAAATGGGATTTTAAACCAAAAATTTAAATGAAAAAAATATTGAAAAAAGTGTATTCAAATCTAATTAATTATAAAAATAAATAATTATTATACATAAAATAAAATTAAAATCACTACTTTACTTTTAAATTTCATTATTTTTTAGAAATAAATGGCATTTATACAAAAATAGTATTTTTTACTATTCACTGAAAGATATATATTTTTTTAAAAACCACTAAATTTAAAAAAATGTTAATTTTAATGATCTGATATAAAAAGACAAAATTTATTATATATAAATCCATTTCATTTTTTTTATAAATCCATCATTTAAATAAATACCTTATAACAAAAGAGTTTATTAAAACTATTTCCTACTTGATTTAAATATTACATGATATTTTTATCACAAAAACAATTATCCAATTCATATTAAGAAACATAAAATAATTTTTTCCTAACATTAAATTGGTTGTTATATAATTAACCTTGTCATGAAATTTCGTACATTCAATTTCATTCACTTATTTAACTAGTCAGGGTATCTTTTCCTCTTTGGATTTTCAAATTCTCATATTTCTTCTTTGACCATACTATTTTTCTATTATACCATATCATGGTGAATCATATTATTCTCAAAACATTATCTATGTCGATAAGAATATGAATATCTTTTTCCTCATAAGAAATATTCTTCCTGAACTAATGTAATTCATGGAATAAAATGAGATTAATCAGGAATATATTTATTTATAATTGAAACATCAAATACAGTTTGTACATTGGATAAACTTAGGGAAAAATCCACTCATTAGGAAATTGATCCAAATTGATCCATGATTTTATACACACCAATGAACCATGTACATAACCACAACTTTTTATGAGTATTCATAACACTTTAACACAGTGATAAATTAATAGTAATATGGTCACCGATGTCGAAAAATGATTATTCCTATGATTATCCAAAAACAATTTTCAACATAGTGTGAGCCATCGTTAAATGTTGCTAAATAAATTTCACTTTCTCACACATAAACAAGACCAAATCAATCACACAATCTTCCATTATAATAATTCATTCCAAAAATATTGAACAGACACTAATTTCTATATACTACCTCAAAATATTCCATCTATTTACTAAATGAAAAATATGTTTACAAGAAAACACAACAAATAAAATAAAATGATCCAAAAACATCAAAAATTAAAATAAACAACAATGATGTATATATTCCATGTTGTAAATCATTCACTCAATCTATCCATCATATTTAGGATTATAATCTATATTGAAATTGAATTTATTTCCCAGTTATTTTCAGATGTCCTTTCTAGAAATTAAATTTTATCCTAAGATCAGGGTCTTATAAAATGGTGATAAGAAAACAATTTGACAATAATGTGTACTTTATATAAAATAAAAAAATATTATCATATGACTTTATACATTTAATGAAAAAATGTGAATATTTAGTTAATCAAACAATAATTATCCTCATTATATTATTACCGTGAGATGTATTTTAAAATCCCTCAATTAAATCCATTAAAATATTTTAGCATTTATACTAATGAACTAGAAAAGGTTAAATCACCCCCTATAGAAATTTATTTTTCTTCCTTAACCTATTAAAATTTTAAATATTTCCTTTTAAATCCATAAATATCCATATTTATTCCATCCACTAGTAATACTCTAGCATGTATTTTTACAACATTTTGTGACCATTATGAATAGAAAAATGTTTAATGTTAGAATCATCCAATAAATCTATATTCAAATATAAATAATCCCTCACACATATTCTTATTACAATTCACAAAATCCTAGTTTTTATGTATTAAATTCAATAAACTTACTATTCAAAACCATGAATGAAACTTTCTTTAAAAGATGTTCCTCTTTGTGGGAGTGATTAATTATTTCAACATAAGTGGTAATACTACCACCTGAAACAAAATATAGGTTCTAATATCCACAATTTCAATGAAATTTTTTTGATATTAAAATAACCAAAGGTTAATGGTCATAACATACAATTTTTAACATAGAATTATTTTTCACACTCAAATCAACAACTTTTTGATTTTCCATTCCATGGTGAAAATTAATCATTAAATTATAATCATTGATTAGTTCCAACCATCATCTCTATATCAAGTATAATTCACTCAAATATTATATATTATAAAAACAGTCATTATTAGTTTAAATATCACACTTCAATATATATAAATTAATTATCCAAAGAATTTATCCAAAAAATAATAACTAATTCCTTATAATATTTAAAATAATTTAACTCGAGATGTTTCATTTTTAATGTCACATAAGGAATTATAATATCATTATACACGACAACAAAACCATGTACCTTCAATGAATAATCAAATTCGATGAAAAAGTAACCATCTATTGAAAAAAGGGAAAAATTATTTTGATTAACCAATCCATTATATACTTCTTGAAAATTATCCAAAAATTACTTTTTCCCATTGAATTTGATTCCTCTTTGAGTTAATTTGTCTGGTTTTCTAGAAAAACAATAAATATTTTCAACAAACCACCATTATTACACCACTAATTTAATAAAACTTTGAAACCATGAGATATTCCAGGGTTATATTAATTCTCAAACAACTTTGGTTTTTAGTTATTAAAACAATTTCCATCAATAGAAATAATATTTCCATGGAAATAAAATTGGTTCAACAAAAAATCACACATATTAATTTTTCAAATAGTTTAATTTAATTCAAGGTTATTAAAAAAATACATATCTGACTTTTATGTACCCTTTAACATTTTTAAAATAAAAAACAAAATCAAAAAATATAACAACAAACCTATCCATGAAATCATGTAAAACAATATTCATAAGGTCCATATATATACACGGAGAATTATAAATACCAAGGGGGATAACAAAAAACTCATAATGACCATATCAATTATGAAATTCATTATTCAGAATATCTTCAACCTTCACTTTCAATATATAACACCTTGACATGAGTTCAAGCCTATAAAAACAGCATTCTCACAAGAGTTGATCAAAAAAATTACTTATATGTGTAAAAGGATATGTATTGTTATTAATGTTGTTATTCAAGGATCAATAATATATTTAATGCCTAATTAAACGATATTTATTTATAACTAAAAATAGGATCATCGCATAGTGATGTTCTAGGTCGAATGAATCCACTACCAAATAACTCACGTAATTTTTTTTTCAATTCTAAAAGTTCAACATTAGAAATTCGATTATGGGTTATAAAATAGAATTATCATCAATAACTTTGGAAATTGTAAACTCAACCTTTTCATCAAGAATAACTCATAGAAATTAATAATAAAATACATCTATTTATTCCTTTACTAGTTTGAAGTTGGCAATTTTAACAGTTTCTTTTATTTCAATCATATGAGATAAGTAATATTCAATTTAATATCTAGTCAAATTATCATATTTTTAGTATGTTATGAAAAAAATTAAATCATTAAATCAATTATTCATACCTAAAAAATATATCTTATTATGATAAAATAAAACCCAATACAAACCCAAAATGATATCAAACTCTAATGGTGTAAATCCATCAAGATTTATTGGATATACCATTAAATAAATAATAATGGTATGGATACACTAAATATAAGTATCCTTAATACATAAAAATAGAGTTTTCACATAATTTTCTAGCATATTTTAATGCAGTGATGTTCCCATTATACATAAAATTTATCAGAAATAAAAGAATATTAAGTCCCAAATTCAAAAAATGTGTTGGACTAATTTGAAATAACCAATAACATACCTATCATAATTTCATTTGACATATCAACATTAACTGTAGTATAAGTAAAATATTTTTCAACTCTATTTTTCATTAAAATTTTCTGATTTCTTCCACGAATAACCATAATCACACACATATTTGAATTATTACACAACTCATAAAAACTAAATAATCTAATTTTTGTTTGTTTATTTAGTCATTTTCCTTATAGTCATAGGCCATAAGAAATATCCTTCCACATTAGAAGCACTTCCGATGAATTCTTTTTAATTACCTAGCATTATTATAACTACACATATAACATAATGGGAACTTGATTTTCTTACCTCTAGACTTGTTTGATAAATTCTTCCCATTACACTTCAAAATAGATCCTATTTTATGGACTCCTTCATAGAATACCAAATAATGAGATTTCTCAATTTATCATTTCACAATACATCATAAAATTTTCTAAATTCTTCTGAATTTATCGGAATCCAATTCTATTTGATATATTGGATTCAATTATAAATAAAATATATTTATTTTAATATAATTTTCCCAAAAAAAATGTTTCATGTAGATGGATAGTCACTTAATATTTTTTTATTATGAAACAATATGATCTTAAAAATTTTCACACAATTCCATGATTTGGTTTCCCAATGAATGTCAAAGTAAATTAGAGAAATATTTATGTTGATAAAGATTCTGAATTTTTTCCCAATCCTTGGAATCATGATATTATATGTCTATGTTATTACAAACCAAAGTCACTAAGAAATCATCTTTATAATAAAAATGATAAATGGGTACCATTTCTATTTGACATTTGAAACATCCAAGGATATCAAATGTCATTTCCATTACATTGATCAATCCTTCTAATACCACAGGATCTGAAGTTACACCAAATGTTGGACGATGATGTCTCATAAAATTCTCAATAATCAACATGTTCCTCTATAGTGTATCTGGATAACAACTAGGTTGGACACCACCAAAATTTATAGCATATGTCTACTAATCCATCAAAATAAAAACTGTGATTTTAATATTCAGAACATTCTAGGATTTTTATTTTGAAGGATATTTTTCTCTATGTGCATTTCTAATATATCTTCTTTTTTCCTCTAATGAAAACCAATTTGAATAGATATGTTTTAGAAAAATAAACTCGTAAATAATCAAATTAAATAATTTTGAAATTAAAAATAAGGTAAAATAATCATTTTTTATGATAGTAACATTATCCTAACCTCTAAAATTATAAACATGCTTTGCTGATATAAACATTAAGGAACTGACCTTAAAGATTATATATTGTACTATATAAAGAATATAAATAAATATCCTAGTATCCCAAAGAACATGTAGGTATATATATTTATATATTTCGGTCATAAATCATACATAACTAAACCATATATTACAAAGTGTATACTTAGGATCAATATAACTTGTTATCCTAATGTAAATATATTAAAATAAAACAAATTTTATTTTTCTGAAATATATTCATGTGTTTTAACATTAATTCATATTTATTATTAACCACCCATAAAACCTATGGAAAACATTTTAAAACATGGTTCATTCACAAAAATAATATAAATATACATAAAATAAATCCATGAAATGTGTTAGTATATAATTACATATCAAAATTTTATTTTTCAAATTATTATTTTCTCTTAAGAAAAAAATTTCCTACGTAGAAATTCAACATCTATACCTAATTATTTTTATGAGAAAACATCATAATATAACATAAGGGAAAAATAAAACTCATAAAGGTTTATTTGAATACATTTTAATCCCTTTGAATCTTTTTGACAATGTTATAATTTTCACCCATAAAAATAAGAATTTACATTCCTTTCAAAATAATCCCATTTTTTACCTTTTAATCAATAATGGGATTATTTTAAAAACCTATTGAAATAAAACATAAAACTTATAAGAATCGTGGGATATCCTTACCGATATCAATCATATAAATGTTATAAATAAATGTCAAATTTTATACCCAATGTGATGGAGGGCTACCATAGACCCACACATCCTTGGTTTACAACATAACCACCCATCCATGGTTGATAACCTAATAACCAATATCTATTTATCATGTAAAATACATTAATTGGTTTATAATGGAACCACATATCAACATAAATAATACAATGAATCAATATTTTCATTCATAGATATTACATATTATTAGATGAATATTAGTTACCTTACAAAAAAATGCCTAATGAACATAATAGTTTAGTATCATTACTGACATAGAAAAAAAATAACTAGTTTATAGGATGTATATGTAGTCTCCCACTATGTTATTCATATCTATCAATCTTCTTTGACTTATTATATATAATAAATTTCATCATAACTTTAGTAATAGAAACATAAAAAGGGTGCGCATATATTATCTATAATGGTAAAAAAAGGGAGATACATAATCATAATATAAACACAATTATATGAGAATATGAGAATAACATTTGAAAATCATTCCATGCATAAATATATCATTATCATGAGTCATAGAATTTATATTGGCATATCATAATACATGAATTATAAGGGAATCCGAGAACATGATATTTGGGAGAAAAAATATCCTCATAAGAAATTGGTTTGTGGAATATAAATAGGAAAAGAAAATAAATTTCATATTAGAAAAATATCATTTCAAATGCAATCATAGTTGAATTGGTTCACTCCCCAAACTATTAAAATATACAAGGATCATCCCCAATACCATCATAGAAGACAAACTCCATTACTGATTTGAGTTCTCTCTCAATTCCATACATCTATATCTCATAATATATAAATCATTTCCCAATGTATTAGAGGGATATAATGGTCCCCCAAATCTATTTAATCAATACCGTGTTTATTTGTGCCACATAATCATATAAAAATTATCATATCATAAAACTTGATATGAAATGGGCTTCATAAACATTTCATTATATGATAAAATATATAAAATTGAAAAATTAATAATCATTTCGTTATTTCATCATTGTATAACATGTGGAAAAAGAAGTGGGTCTCATAAGAATATTTTATTTGTACAACCCATGTAAGAGAAATGGATTTCATGAACATCACTCAATCATAAAGTTAATCCATTATTATGAGACTAAGAATTGTATCCTTGTATCATACCCTGATCGAGGAATATGTAACATCAACAGATGACATTATTGATGGAAAATAATTTTAATCCATGATTTAATACATTTCTTAAGGAAAAAATCCTTTCTGCATTGAAAAATTATTTTTAAAAAATAAAACATTTTGGAAATACTTTCCTTAGAAATTACCCAGAAAACATATAATGGATGGTTGAAGGGAAAAAATTTCCATAATGATAAGAAGTTGTTTTCATGTCATACATTGTGATATAATTATTCCTTTCAAATTTTCGGTATAATCCAAATGAGATTTTTTTTTGGAAATTGACATGTAGATTCCTTTGATTTTTCTTAACAAATTATAAAATTATAAAAAAAGAAATTTAAAAATCCTAGGAGAATAATAATTCAATTTTGAAATAATATTACAAAAAATTTCATTTGAGGAAAATGGATTTCCGAATAAAGAGAGAAACAAAGTATAATTTTCTTAAAAAATGATTCAAATTTAATTTAATATATAAAAGAGTGTAAAATTGTAATATTACATGAAAGGATCATGAATTAATAAAAGGGAAGAATATTTATATGTTTATTTTGGAATTTATGATAATATATTTTCATGTGAAACATAATCATAAATAACCCCAATAGATGATGGGATTGTAACATTAAATAATTACCAATTGGGTGAAATTGAATCATAATAACCATAAAGGAATAAGAACAAGAAAAACATATAATATCACGAGGATAAATAATTTCATGATATTACATTTCAAATGCACTGTATATAGAACACATAAAATAATAATAGTATATTAAAAAACAGATTTCTGAAATAATGAAAATTGATACAAAACAACACTTAACCTTAAGTACTGGAATCCATCATAAAAGTTCAATTATATTTTTTAATAAATATTAATTTACATAATATATTATAATTAGAAATTATTATACATATACTACCATATATGATTTCATTATGACATTTTATTACATGTCGAATGATAATTCCATTTTATAATCATGTTTAGGGTATTAACCACTTTGATATTCATATATGTTTTCTTTTTTAACATTTGGTCCTCTTAATTTTATCTATAATTTACCTTCACCAGTATTTTAACCATGATTTAAATATAATATTTATTCATTATATATGTATTTATATTAATCCAATTAAATACTTGAAAAAAATGAAATACATTATTTAGAGATATTGTAGGTCATACGTACGCATGAAAATTGTTTCTATTTTCCTATTGAATTGAATGATAGAAATGTAAATGTTGTATTTGATCAATTAAGAATAAATTTAATTTCATATTTATCACCTATTTTCATTAAAATCATCATAATTTTATTCCATATAATGAATGAATGAATCACATCACTTTTCGAGGTGGTAGTCTGCCGTACACACAAGCGACATTATCGTATTCTCAGAAAATAAAGATTACAAGGGATTGAGTGATATAATAATTAATGAATAATAATATCACAAATACCATATAAAAATTATAAATCCACCATTTTGGACAACCTTGAGAGGGGGTGGAATGGAAAAATGAATAATATTAGTTCATGGGGCGGTAGTTATCCCTACACATGAAAAATGATTTCATTACAAATTTGATGGAAGTGGTGATGGTTTTAGGTCATTATCATAACATTAAAACATGTATGTCAATGGAAAATATTAAGGTTATTATATAATTATTTAATTATAATAATTTAAATATGTTAAGGATGAAATAATTAAAAAATAATCAATGAATGTTACATATTAGTCGGGTGTCATCCAATGTTTTTCACCAACAGTCTTCCTTGGTAGGATTTATATATAAAATATGTCCACCGATCTGAGTTAAGGGATTTTGGGAATTGGTATCATATTTTATTGGAATATATAAAAGGTTTTTATGATTTTAGGTGTACACGATAGGGGTGGGCTTTAAAAATGAGGTGAGTGGCACAATTGTATTATTTTAAAAAGAAAAAATGAACCCATATTTTGTACAAGAAAAAAGGATCCCAAATCGAACATAGATTTGTTGTGTCGGGGGGGGGGGTTCTATAATTCTTACTCCCATTCCATGATGTTGGAGACCACTTCAATTATTCCTCTCCTGTCGACAGGGGAGGTACCTACGTCGTCCATCAAGGGTGTAGAGTCTTTACTTTCCCCCCATTTACAACCCCAATATTCTCCCTTTATTTCCTAATTTTTATCTATTCCCTATGGTTCAGGATTTGAATGATGGGTTCCCTAATCTGAAAATTTTGAACATTGATTTGAATGAATCTTTTTTCCTCCAAAACATGACTCGGATCGCTCGATCTTCATTGAAAAATTCCTTTCATGGACTTGTTTGTCTGGTTTATTTTCAGTTCATGGGATATGCAAGGTAGGGAAACCATGGGCTATCTCGACAACATGAACATAATGATTTCCTTTCCTTCAGAGGAGGATCTGGTCAAAGCATTGTCTAATGCTTCATGCTCCTGCAACAAGTCTCATTTATTACTATTAATATGTGTTGGAACCTTATTCGTTCTATGCATGAATTTGAGTACGGTTTGTGTTTGTTGTCAATCCTCAGTGGATGTTCAGAATGTGTTCCAACAAAGTGATAGTACAAAACAAGCAGATAATAGTATTGAAGGCGGAACTGTTTTCCAGTGTTTGCTAAATTTTTGGGTCTAAAAATTGACAAATGGAGAAAAGTGGTTTTGGGCAAAGAGAATTGGCCACCGTTGACTTGAAGGAGGGGAAACTTGCATGCATTTTGTTTTTCAGGATCATAACGTGAAAATATGGCAAAGGGAGAAGGGCACTCAAGGTTTATGTTTGGTCGCATAAGTGACCTACACGCCGAGACTTGCACGCTGAGGGAAGACTTACGCGCCATCGTGCTGATTATCCAATTGCCTATAAATAGAGGTTGACCCCTCCTCATTTGGTACGAAGTTCAGACTTAGTGAAAATCAGAGCTCCCATTGTGCAGGTGTAGAGGTCGCGCAAGTGGTGGTGGGTCATGCAATTTGAAGATGCACGATAGTTTTTTGTTGCATGTCCAAGGTGGTTTGGGCGAGAAAGGGTGTTGTTCGCCCAAGTTTGGAGTTGGGGAAGGAATTGTCTTGTAGGTGGTTTGGTGACACTTGCATTCCAGGATTTGAAGAAGCATGGCAGTTGACCTTTGCATGCCAAAACCGGTTTGGGTGGAAAAGAATGTGAGTCACGCAAGTTTGAAGTTGAAGAAGTGAGTGTCGCGCGAGTGAGAGAGATGGGATTTCCCGACATCTTGAAACATGTGTGCCAGGCTTAGAGAAGCGTGCTAGGTGTTGTTGAAGTATGCCGGTCTTTTTAGTGCTGCACGAAAGTTGGAAGATTGCCCGATACCTTCAGTGTAAAGTGAGTTTAGTCAACTAGTGTGAGTTTGAATTCAATAGAGAATCTACATACAACATGGGATGCATTCTTTTGTAATGATGAAGATACCTTCACGTCTATAAACTAAGTGGGACTTCACCAAAGGTAGTGATCCAGGGGGAGTCAATGAGAGTGACCCGAGGGATGCAGTGAGCTATCTCTGAACTTTTGTAAAGGTAGTGAGCCTGGGATAGAGTGACTATTCCCAAACCATTGTAAACCATAGCTAGTAAAGTTTAGTGGAATTTGGAATGACCAACAACCCGTCAACATATGCTCCTTGGACGTAGCCCTTAGTGGTGAACCAAGTAAAAATTTATGTGTTATGTCTCTACATGTGAATGTTTGTTTTCAGATCTTCTTCATTATACATGTTTAACAAGTTCCTACCAACATGGGAACAAGATCTATCACATTAAAAGAAAAAGTTGTCACCCTGATTCACCCTCCTCTCTCAGGGTGTTCTAGGGTCCTACATGTGGTATCAAAGGGTAATGGTTGCTGGTGTTAAATCTATCCATTGTCGTCATGGAGAATATAGTCAATGTCAGGGGAGTCCCTCTCTTTGATGGAAGTAATTTCCAGATCTGGAAGAATAGAATGTGATCACAACTAAGATCCCTTGGAATGGTAGTTTTTTTCCACTATGCAAGGTATACATGTAACTGATTCATCAGGTTTTTCTATGACTGATGCAGATAAGAAAATTCTTGATGCAGATGCTAAAGCACAGAATGCTCTCACCACATCACTTTCTGATCAGATCTATCTAAAATTGATCAGTTGAACCTCATCAAAGTCCATGTGGGATAAACTTGAAAATATTTATGAAGGAGATAGAAACGTGAAGTAGGTGAAACTACAAGTCTTTCACAATAGGTTCGATGATATGAAGATTCATCTTGACAAGAATGTATATTTCTTCTTCAATAGAATTACTGAAGTGGTTGGAGAAATTCAGGGTCTAGGTGAAGAAATCAAAGACATAGACATTGTGAAGAAAACATTAAAAAGACTTCCACCCCTTTACAATGCAAAGGTTTCATCCCTTGAAGAAAGAGATCTTTCTAAACATTCTGTGGATGATCTACTGAGCATCCTAGTGGCATTTGAAACGAGGGTCAAACCAGAAGATGCTATGATTCGAGTGAGCAAGGAAATGGCATTCAAAGCCATTGAGAAACTGAAAATCTCAAAATATAGTAGTGGTGAAGATGAATAGTAAAAGTTATTATTTCTCTCATTGTAAATAATATTCATAAATGAAAATGGAAATTCAAAGTGAAGTAACCGCTAGCTTGCTTTCGTTGTGGAAAATTTGGTCACATTGCCTCTTAGTGATCAAGAAAGATCAATGATGAGAATATTGATTCTGAAAACATTGAGAAACATCAGAAAAAGTTTTTCAAAATGGGAGACTTCAAATCAAGAAAGAGAGTACCAAAGAAGAGTTTGGTCTGTGAAGAGGAAGTAGATGATAATAAATTCTGTGATGAAGAAGAACCATAATTTAAAACTGGGAACCATGCTTCCATGATACCACTGTTGAAAACTCTAAAGATACTCGTGTTGAAAATAAGTTAAAAACTAGTGAAGATCCAGAGGTTCAACTTAAGTATGCTATTAGTAATATTACGATTACATGTAAGAGTTACAATAAGTGGAAATCAATTGTAGAAGAATCAACTGAATATGTTGATCAACATGAAGCTAAAATTGATCGACTGAAAGAATTGGTGAAATTACGGTCTAAAATACTTGAAATTAATGATTATGTAGTCGATTTAAAGTTGAGAATTGAAGAGCATGCAAAGGTCATCAATGACCTCACCATTAGACTAGATGAAAAGTCGAAGACTGCAGAGTTCCTTGAGGAGGAAGTTGTTACTCTTAGGAGTAAACTTGAGACTTAATCAATTTCAAAATAATCAAGGAAGAAAATACAGTTTGAAAGATTCTCTGATGCGGAATTACAGGAAAGAGCCACGTGTGGTTCAGATGGAGTTGAAAAAATCTTGAGTGATCAAAGACCCGCTTGCATGGGAAAGAGTGTAATTGGCTGTGATGTTGAGACATAAACTGCTGGAAGTGAAGAGAGCCAAAAGAAAGACAAGTTAAAAGTTGGACATGTTAAAACGTTTCCTAATGTGCTGAAAAAGTAACCCCCAATCCAAACTAAAAGGAGAACTAAAAATTGTGCTCCAACATTCAGAAATGATAGGCAGTCTAACTATTCTCCCAAGGAAGAAGATATGAGGATAAATTCAAGTGAGAAGACATTTCCTCTCATGAAGTGTCAGTTATGTGACTATCTGGTCCACACCATGTCATATTGCGAAGAGCCAAGGAGCTACTTGAATGGGGATGATCTGGGACATCAAAAAAGGAGACTGACTTCATATCCTTCATCTTAAATAAGAAATAGTTTCTATGGATACTATTTTTGTTGTTCTAACTTTGGTCATAAGGCTGTTAATTTCAGGCAGAGAAGGGACATGGACACCTCATACCAAATTTCAAGACAAGTCAAATATCATCAACAAGATAGTGTTGCACTTATAAATAGGTTTTCTCCTCTCAAAGAAGACTTCGACTATGAAGAACAAATGTACACAGTTGAGATAATTGAAAGTACATTAGTGTTCTATACTCAATCCAATGTCTCATGGAAAGAAAGGAAGAAAATTGAAAAATCTAACCTTGCAGAGGTGGCCCCCAAATCTACAAAATGCAATCGTACCTGGATTTTGGATATCAGTTTTTCATCTCAAATGATAGGTAATGCTGGACTGTTAACAAATATCAAAAGAAAGGTTGATGGTACAGTACGATTTGGTAATGATGGAGCTCTAAAAATCAAAGGCAGTGGAAGTACTGAATTTGCCAATGGAGAGATAAAAAAGACTGAAGTCCTTTATATAGATGGCCTACGTCATAATATACACATTGGGAGTCAACTCTGTGACTCAGGACATATATTTACTTTTAATTAGAAAGGCTGTATTATCAAGGGAAAGACAAAAAATTTACTTATGAAGGGATGCAGAACAGAAGGCAACTTGTATCGGGTTGATAGTAAAGAAAAATGTTTGTTACATGACTGTTGAAGAAGAAAAAAATTTGTGGCATAAGAGAATGGGAAACACCAATCAACAAGACATAAAGAAAATATAAAAATTGAGGATTGTCATGGACATTCCCTAACTGAAGAATGGGCGTGAAAAGTCTTGTGATGCCTGCATTCGTGGAAAGCTGGTCTGCAATTCATATCAGCCAAAGAAGAATAATACATCTCATCGTCTTGATCTAATTCATACAGATGTATGCGGGCCAATAAATGTTTCCAGAACTCATGGAGAAAGGTACTTTTTCCTTTTCATAGATGATTATAGTAGAATGGAATGTGTTATGGTCATTCACAGGAAACGAAAAGTGCTTTAATGTATGAAAACATATCGGCGAATCGCCATGAATGATACTAGATGAACAATCAAAGTGTTACAATATTACAATGGATGGGAATACACATCCATTGAATTTGAAAATTACCTGGAGAAGCATGGGATACAACATGAGGTAGCTGCCATGAGAACTCCACAACAAAATGAAGTTGTTGAACATAGGAATAGATAGGAAAACAATATGGCACAAACTATACTGATTGAGAGTCGTATTCCACGACATTACTGGAAAGAGGCTGTTCTAGCAGGATTGTATATTCAAAATCAAACAGGACTTTACATAGATGAGACGAAGAAACCATATGAATTTTGGCATGGAAGGATTCCCTCTTTGAAATACTTTATTTCTTTTGGAAGTAAATGCTTCATCAGAAACAAAGAAGGAAATCAAGGGAAGTATGGTGACAATATAGATGAAGGAATTTTCCTTAGATAAAAAATGAACAGCAAAGCCTACAAGTGCATCAACATGTGATTAGGAAGGATTGTGGAAAGTAGTGATGTTAAGATAATTGAAGAGAAAACGACAAATGCTTCAAGGAAGTCATATGCTTATGTGATATAAAGTGAGGAAGAAAGTGAACGTGGAGAAAATACAAATATAGAAATAGAGGAAGTTTTACGGAACACTCAGCAGTCACATCATGATGTTGACTCAGAAGAAGAATTTTAAGAAGAAACTATGGATGGAGAGAATACAGCTAAACCTCGTAGGAGAAATCAAAGAGATGAGATTGATCCATCTAACATAATTGGGGACAAGAGTGCACCCACTGAAACAAGGAGGATGAGGAATATCACACAATCTGCATTTTTGTTAGTTGTGGAGCCATCCTCATTTAAAGAAGTTGCAAAGGATGAATCTTGGGTGAAATCCATGAATGAAGAGTTAGATCAGATTGACAAGAATCAGACATGGGATCTTGTCCAGAGACCCGAAGGTCACATTGTGATCGGTACCAAATGGATCTTCAAGAACAAGTTTTATGAGCATGGAAGTGTTATTAGAAACAAGGTACGATTGTTATGTAAAGGATACTCCCAGATTGAAGGCGTTGAGGTTGATGAAACCTTTGCCCCAGTGGCTAGAATGGAGTCAATCAGGCTTTTCCATTCCATGGCACATCAAAGAGGATATAATGTTTATCAAATGGATCACAAGATAAAATTCTTGAATGGTGTACTTGAAGAAGAAGTCTACATCAAAAAACTAGTGGGTTTTTTTCTTGGTACTGATGAAACAAAAGTCTGAAAACTGAAGAAATCTCTATATGGTTTGAAGCAGGCACCACGAGCATGGTATTCCCGGCAGGAGTCATATCTCAAGAAGTTGGAATAAAAAAGAGGAGGAGTATACCACAATCTATATGTAAAGAATTCTCCAAAAGATCAGTTCATGGTTCTATTCTATGTTGATGAAATTATTTTTGGTGGAAGTAAGAAGAAATTAGTGGATGAATTTTCCAATCACATGAAATCAGAACATGAAATGTCTATGATTGGGGAGCTCACATATTTCTTGGGGATGCAGGTGATTAGAAAGAAGGATTACACTTTCAATTCTCAAGAAAAGTATGCAAGAGAGCTGATGAAGAAGTTTAATATGCATGACTCCAAACCAATGTCAACTCTGATCGTAGTTGAAACTAAACTTGGATAGTATGAGGATGGGACCTCTATAGATCCCACCATGTACATGAGGATCATTGGGAGACTACTGTACCTGACAACAACACAGACATATATTGTTTTTTCCACATTTCATGCATCCCGCATTCAGAGTAATCCAAAAGAGGAACATATGGCAGCAGTAAAAATAATCATGAGGTATATTCAAGGTACTCACAACTATGGCTTATACTTTGTTGTAGGAAGAGATAGTGAATTATCAGCATTTTCTAATGCTGATTGGGCTGGTGATGTAGTGGAAAGAAAGTCTACCAGTGGTGAAGCATTCTATATTGGGAATAAATGTGTTGGATGGTTGACAAAGAAACAAGAAAGTACTTCTCTGATTACTTATGAAGCTAAGAATATCTCTACCACAATGGAATTCACTCAACTACTATGGATGAAGCAACAACTAACAGATATTGGTGATGAGGTGAAGAAATCCATGGTAATTTACAGTGATAACAATAGCGCAATTGATCTTACGAAGAATCCAGTTCACCATTCTTGTACAAAACATATTGAAATCAGGTATCACTTTATCAAAGAAATAGTTGAGCAAGGCATGATTAGAATGGTTCATGTGGGAACTAATGAGAAAGTGGATGATATCCTGATCAACCCACTGACAGCGGCTGTGTTTGAGAAGCATCAGTTGATCCTCGGTGTTCAGCCACCTCCCAGTGCATAAGAAGGTTATGCAATACCCCTCTCCCCAGTAATGTTAATTTTTTAATCTGTTTATGGATGTGATGTAGGTTTTTGGGGGAGATACTATCCATGGAGAGTGTGGTTTGAGATGAAAAATGAATAATTACCAGTATTTGGGTTTATTGCCAATGGGGGAGAAAGGAACAAATTCAGGCAAGTAATATTTTTGTGAAAAATTGATAATTCAGTGTCGGTGATAGGTTGGGAAGGAATACATTGGATGGGGACTCAATTCAAGCTTCTTCTCTTGTTTTCTATACTGATCATTGCTTACATAGACTTATATTGTTGACTGAGTTGATTCTTGAATTTTTGGTTTTCCTATGGATGGTGCTCTATTAAATTTATTTACTAATTTCCAACAAACCCAAAGGGGGAGATTTTTCGAACCAGGGTCATTCTATGCATGAATTGGAGTACGGTTTGTGTTTGTTTTCAATCCTCAGTGGATGTTCCGAATGTGTGCCTGCAAAGTGATCATACAAAACAAACAGATAATATTATTGAAGGTGGCACCATTTTCCAGTGTTTGCCAAATTTTTGTGCCTGAAAATTGACAAATGGAGAAAATTGGTTTTGGGAAAAGAGACTTTCCCGCTGTTGACTTGGAGGAGGGGAAACTTGTGCGCCTTTTGTTTTTAATTATCAGAACATGAAAATATGGCAAAGGGAGAAGGGTGGTCAAGTTTTATATTTGATCATGCTAGTGACATGCGCGCCATTGCGTAGGTTATCCAATTTCCTATAAATAGAGGTCGACCCCTCCTCATTCGGTACGAAGTTCAGACTTAGAAAAAATCAGAGCTCTCATCGCGCAGGTGTAGTGGCCGCGCAAGTGGTGGTGGGTCGTGCAAGTTGAATTTTCCCAGAAGTTGTTTTTTATGCATACAAGGTGGTTTGGGAGAGAAAGGGTGTTGGTCGCCCAAGTTTGGAGTTGGGTAAGGAAGTGTCGCGCATGTGGTTTGGTGACACTTGCGTGCAAGGATTTGAAGAAGAACGATAATTGAACTTTGCATGCCAAAATTTGTTTGGGTGGAACAGAATGTGAGTCGAACAAGTTTGAAGTTGAAGAAGTGAGTGTCAGACAAGTGGGAGTGCTGGACTTGCGCGCCATCTTGAATCTTGCGTGCTAGGCATGGGGAAGCGCGCCAGGTGTGATGGAAGTACGCCTGTCTTTTTGGAGCTACATGAAAGCTAGAAGATTGCCCGATACCTTCGGTGGAAAGTGTGTTTAGTCTACTGGTGAGAGTTGGACTTCAACAAAGCATCTACATACAACAGAGGATTCATTCTTTTGAAATGATGAAGAGACCTTCAAGTCTTTAAGCTGAGTGGGACTTCACCAAAGGCAGTGAACTAGGGG
Organism: Viscum album; assembly: GCA_963277665.1. NCBI lineage: Eukaryota > Viridiplantae > Streptophyta > Magnoliopsida > Santalales > Viscaceae > Viscum > Viscum album. The sequence goes on along the minus strand of OY728129.1, from coordinate 876,590,066 downwards.
GAGTCAATGGGAGTGGCCTGAGGGACGTAGTGAGCTATCCCTGATCTTTCATAAATCCAGTTATCCTGGGATAGAGTGACTGTGCCCGAACCTTTGTAATCCACAACTAGTGAAGTTTAGTGTAATTTGGTATGACTAACAACCTATCAACGACATATGCTCCTTGGACGTAGCCCTTAGTAGTGAACCAAGTAAAAAGTGATGGGTCATCACTCTACATGTGAATGTTTGATTTTTGATCTTTTTCATTATACAGGTTTAACAAGTTCCTACCAACGTGGGAATAAGATCCATCACATTAAAAGAAAAAGCTGTCACCCTGATTCACCCCTCCCCTCTTAGTGTGCTCCGAGGTCCTACAATATGGGCGTACAATATCTATATGAACCCTGACTCTCCTTGCAGCATGATTTGGGTTAGTCATCTTCATCTACCTTTACCGTTTCAAATACTATCGATTATTAGGATGATTTGGATCCTAGTTGGAAGTTACTTATGTTATGATAGCCAAAACAACTCTATTTTATATCCTATTAACCCATGGATCTACATCTAAATTTTATCCACAAGATTGACCATAGAATATGTTGGGATTACATTTGGTGGGGAATTCCATTGGAGACAACATGTTGTTTAAGAATCAAGGTTTATTTTTGTTATGTTTGTAAGATAATGGGTATCTTGTCGGCCTCTTGTAGGCATAGATAGTCATGGAGGTAACAAGGTTTGGGAAATATAGGCAGTGTCATGTTTTTTATGAATATCATGATGGATGTTACTACTGTTTAGAGACCAATGGGTGTGGGAACCATGGAAAATACCGTAAAGAGTGAACCTTGAGGAGGGAATCCCTTGGTGAATGATATCTTTAACTGGATGTGGAAGGATATTGGGGGTCCTTAGTCTTCTATGGATGTTTCATTTAATCAAATAGGTTCAATGTTGGTTATGTATGTTGGACATTTGTTCTCTTTTCCATTGGAGTTCCCTAAGGGTGGAAGTAGACTTAATCCTGAATTGGGTTATCAAATAGTGGATGATGGATGTCATATGTCCCCCTTGGGTTATTTATATGAGGAAATTGTGTGAAAAAGAAGTGGCTTTATAGTTAGAGGCTAGGCTGAGGCCTCTAATGAATCCAGGGAGGGTATTTATAAATGTATCAGAACTAGTCCTATATGGGTGGATGAAGCCATTTTGGTGGGAAATCACTTCAATCAATTTCCTAATAAGGATCTAGTTTAGGAGTTCAATAATGATATGTCCAAGACCTCCATGAATTGGAATTAGTTCAATGATTATTTTCATAGCTATGTTCAAGAAATATATATGATGAGGATCTGGGTGATACGCTTCTAATCCCATGGAGAAGTAGAAGAATGTGGGGAATTCATAATGAGAGAAAATATTATTCATTTATTCAACTACAAATGGAGACCTGAATAGCGAAGAAATTAAAAGATAAGTTGGTTGACAAAGATAATCAACTCTCCCATAACGTTACATTCCAATAGTGGATTCTACAAGATGTAATTGATAAATATTTGGAATTTCTTATATGAATAGAAGAATAAGTGACTAAAAAAGTTGTATCCCTTAATACTACAGAAGAAAAAGCTTCCATGATGATGGGGAGGACACTAAAAGTTAACATCAATGAAGAGAAGTGTTCCTAGATCTGAAAGAAGGACCTAATTTTAGTCAGTGGATTCAATAATGGGAAGATCGACCTTTAGGATTATATCCAATCTTAGGAGAAGCCAGAATTTTAGTTCAAAGATATTCTACTGGATCAACTAGATAATCAGGTACATAATAACTCTAGGAAAATTTTTAGGGGGATTAAATCTGGTAAGCTTAATCATTTATTTAATGGTTATATCATTTATTTTTGTGGATGAACTAATAGTTTCTCACTTTTTTGTTAAGTTTGTTTGAATAATAAAATGTTAATTTTAAGTCAAATAGGTCATATTTGAACCATAGAGGTTATAAGGTGAAAATATGGATAACAAATATATTTCAGACTTATTTTGAGGTAAATGTTATAATTATCTATTTATATTAACCCATGGTAAACACATTTTAACTTTAACTATGGTAAATAATTTTGTTACTATTTTACTATAGATTTTGGTTAAAACATAATTCTACCATACTAGGAAATATAAATTATTCTGATTAAAAACATTGAATAAAATCATGAAATTAACATTTGAAAAACTGGAAAATATAAATTCAAATTATACCCTCAAATGCTATAAGGAATCGGGTTGTTAAAGATAAAACATTTAAATTTTTACAAAGTTTACATATTGAAATTAATTATTAAATCAATCTATATAACCAGAATAATATCAATTGATGTATAATTGAGATAATATTACTTTAATACCAATTTAAAATATAATTTATCTCTAAAAATTAATTAAATGAAAATGTATTTTGAAATTAAAATTTAGTATTTTTAACAATTCATCATAAAATGAAACTTTTCCAAAAAATCAAAAAATAACATCCTATGATAATGTTGAAAAAATAATTTCAATAAAGAGTATAATTTTATAAATTTAATTTGATAAAATATTCAATAATTAATTTCAATTTTTGATGAAATATAATAAAATAACTTTTTTTGAAAATATTTTTTCAAACATATAACAATTTTAGTGAAAATTAAGTAATTTTTTAAAATAGATTTTCTTTATATAACAAAATTATATAATATATTAAAAAATTATTTATTACAATTGATATGACTTATGTCTAACTAGGAGATTATATTTGTCACATGTAAATAACTATATTAATAATATTTCATTGTTTTGTTAATACTTAGTTTCATGTGTAATGGAAGCTATCCAATGTTGCGTGTAGTGCATGTTTAACATACTATTTCATGTTACCCATGATTTAAAATATATTTAATTTATTTAAAAAATAACAGTTCATTAAAACTGATGGTTACACATTCTACCCCACTTTATATGAATTTCTCACTCAAAATTTGTCACTCTGATGGAAATAAATGAGGATAATTATGCACCATCATATCCTCAAATTCCAGTGTGCCACCTCCAAATGGTTATTTTTTAATAAAACTTTTTCCATGCTAATGGTATTTTTCATCGAAATTTTTCTATATGATCTAGAATCTCGACTGGTTGTTCCTCATAAAAATGATCTTGTTCCAGTGGTATAACCTCTGTTTTTTGTAGATTTGAAGGGTCGGGTTTGTACTTACTTAGGAGAGATACAAAAAACAATTCAAGAACATTGGTGAGGTTTGGTGGAAGCACAAACCAATTGGATACCGTCCCGATATGATCAATAATTTCAATGTGAGTGATATACCTAAGGATAAGTTTTTTATTCATCATGAATCTCATAACCTTCTATGATAGTGAAATTAAAAAAAAAATACGTTATCACAAACATAAAATTCTATATCACATTTGAGATTATCGGCATAATTTTTCTTCCTACTTTGAGATGCATTGATGTGATGTTGAATGGGTTTAACCTTTCATTACATTTATTCAACTTTATGAGGTAAAAATTTGTGTATTTCTCTCACTAAATTCCATCTGATTAGAGATAATAATTATTTCCATAGTGGGACTCAAAAGAATCTACCTAAATCCTTGAGTAAATTCTATTCTTATAATAAAACCTATATATAGGAAGGTGATAATCGCAACAAAATTTTAAATCCAAAGAACATGATATTGACTTGTCCTCTAGATTTTGAGTTTTCTTTTAGAGCAGAAATCTATTTGAGAATGACAGATTGTGATGAAACTCAAATCTATATCAGGAGAACGTTGTAGATGTTATCAAAACAATGAGGTAAAACTCACAACCCAGATACCCTCATAACCTCATAACCCATGGTGAAATGTTGTACTTCAGGAATCAATACCTCATTATTAATGTATATCCTGGAATATGATCTAGATAGATGTCTTCTCTGATATCGATGAAGTGCACTGATTAAGGAAGGTGATCGACTAGAACCCATATAACATTATTCGATTTACATGTTTTGGAGATTGAAATGAAAAAAATCATGTTTATTTTTTCCCATTATAATTTTGGTATGGGTAATGGATATTATATCCCATTAGACTTATGTCTTTTGACCATAAATTTCTGACAAACCAAGCATTGAGAGAAAAAATTACCAATATCTATCTTCCTTCCATCCAACCATAAATACTCTTTCAAATCAATTGACATCATTATATTTCATAGATAAATATGGAATGAATAACTATGGTTTTCCTCTTACAAATGACTCTTTAAATCTGATATGGATGGAACACATGCACAATTTGTAAACATTATCATTCTATCATGATCAAGTTTATACATATGAACAATTCTATACTTCTTATATATTTCAAAATATTTATTTTGTGACTCCTTATTCATACCATAGATTGATGGTACAAATTTCAATTGAGAAAAATATGTTTATCCCCCTTTCTTCCAGACTTCAAGATCCATAATTGGGCAATATAGAAATATTGGATCTCTATTAATATCTCATCATGGATAAGCTATCATGATCCTTTTGTCTCTAAGCATCATCCACCTTGTTTTATTTCCATGGGTTCTTATTTGAATATCATTTACAATCTATATTCATCTCTAAACATCTTCTAGTGAACATATTTAAATCTTTCTATTTGAATATATACCTTAATATTTTTTGATCAGTACATATTAACACTTTTATCCCTAAAAATAATGCCTCAATATCATTAACGGAAACATTAATATAGGTTACTCCAAATCATGAGTTGGGTTATTTTTCTCAAGAAATATATCTTTTTTATGCCATAAGATATAAGAATTTATTTTTTTATAAGAACAAATCAAGATCCCTTATTTGATTCATCACTATAGATTACAATAACTTCTCCACAATTTGGTAATGTAATCAAAGGTGCACTGAGTAATATTTTATTTAGTTCCTTAACTTTCTTATCAAATTAATTTTTCCAAATGATTTTGGTTCCCTTCTAAGTTATCTTGGTAAAATAATATGTTTTTTGTGAGAATTGTTTCATAAAATGTCGATAATATCCTGATAAACTATGAAAACAATGGATCTCAGTCACCATGGTTGGTCTAGAAAGACATCCAATAGCCACTATCTATGATGGATATACTAATATACACTCTCTTCAATTATTTAACGCAAAAATGTTTCATTTTCAGCCAACCTTCAAAAATTTTAAATCATTAATATATATTTTTTCCTTCCACAAGTTCTTTATTATAATTTTCATGTGGTATTAAGTTTCCTACATCCACTTTGATTAGATAAGAATAATACCTATAAAGACTACCAAAAACTGATTAAAGGTAAAATATATATTATATATTCATTAATACCATGAAGATATTAGGGGTTTTTATTAATACCTAATGAAATAAATATATAGTCATAGTATCTATACCCTTTTTTGGAATACCTACTTGGGTATATCCTTATTCTTGACGTTAATTGATGATATCCAGAACAGAGGTCATTCTTGAAAAAGTATAGAAATTTTCACTGTTGAACACTTGGTCATCATTACATGGTAGGGGATAAATTTTCTTGATCATGTTCATGTTTACCTACCAATAATCAATTTAGAGTTTCATTGATATAAATTTATTTTTAATAAAAATAACATGTAAACCCAAAGGAGACACATATGGACAAATTAATCCATTTTCAAGGTTATCATGGAGTTTCTTCTTTAATTCTTGCAACCCCATCAATTCCATTATAGAGGGATTCTTAAAATTTAGGGTAGAAATTTGTATTATTTCTGTTAGGATCTCAATTTACTTTTTTGATGGAAGGCTTGGAAACTATTCACAATATAAATCAAAAAACACCGGAAGATTAGGGATATCATTATTGTTAATTCTCTTCCCAAACATTTCAGATAAATACCACTTATGAATGTGAATTATGACCCATAAAAAAGATATGGTCATCATATGAAGTCTCTACATATCATAATATTTATAGACAATCATAGGTAGGGTTGGGATATCAAATACGACTTCCCTTCCTCAATAATTGATGTTGTATTTATATAGAGAAATAAAATCTATGTAAACGATGATATAAAATTACACTAGATAAAGAATGATGAGATTTTCAAAAAGTGTATTCCCAAATGAATCAAATATATAATAATAGTATACATAAGAAGAAATAATCATAACATTACGTGCATTTACAACTAATTCTCAATCTAATCGTCTGTGTTGCATCTTGCTACCCATAAAAAATTATTTTGAATCGAATGAATGGGTGGATCCAAATCCTAATAATAAATTAGAATTTTTATATTAGTTGTTATGTATACCTTTCACGATGTAGTTATTGAACCCCTAGTTAGAAATCATGATCGCATTAGATTTCCCCATGTCTATTAGCTTTGGAGGTTACTAACATTGATAATCTTCATTGACCATCGGATTTGGTAAATGATTATCAGAGTTACCATAATCCATGAATTTGAAACACTAGAGTGTTGGTGGTTCTATATGGGGATCTTTCATTTTATTTACATCATTATCTAACATCCTCCTATCACTTATTCAATCAATTTAATAACGATATTCTCTTTCACACACACAAAATTTACTAATTCCCTTAAGATAATTTCCTCAATGTATCATCCAAGAAAGTGATCATAATTTAATACCCATATTCTTCTATAAAAGATTTTTATATTTTATATTTACCTCTATCTTACTTTTATAGTGAATATTTTTAGATGGATACATAACTATAACCTTAATTTAATCCAACATATCACATCAGACAATCTCTTCCCAGCTACTAATGTCTATTGTGACTAAATCAATTTTTAGCCTATGTTTTAATTCACTGGAGAATTAGTCTGTCTTACTTTCATGTTGGATGATAATACCAATAGCGTACCTCACAAGGCTTCTCAAATATTACTCATAGGTACCAATGTAATAATAATTTTTCTTTACCTCAAGGAACTATTTCCCCAACATAGTTTGAAGAATAAAAGGAATGTACTTATTGAAGAATAAGTTCATGAGCTCATCCCACTCCATGGAGTAAATGCTATCTTATTGCCTCATATTATTGATAAGAGTACAATATTGATATTATTCGCCTTCCAAATAGTAAAATGAAGAAATTGAATTTTTCATGATTCAAATCCCAGTGAATTAAAAATATCTATTTAGTGGTACTACCTCATTTATCAGTAACTACTAGATAAGAAGATTTAATGAGGGAACATGAGTGATGATTTGTAATGAAATCAAAATAATGTTATTCCATATTTTTCTTTTTTGGATGTTTAACATGATTCATAGAATAATAACTTTGTGTGATCATAAAAAGTAGGTATTTAAATCAAAATCACATAACGATTAGATGATTAGGAGGGAAATAATTTCATTTTACATAGTACTCATCATTAATATGGTTCTTTCAGGTTCCATATGTTTACTAAACCCAAAAATAATACAATAAGAAATAATAATCACAGTGGGTAACCACATAATCATGAACAATCACAGGTATAATTCTTAAATTAAAAAAACTTATTTATTATATAATAGCATAGATTTATCCTAGGACATTCATAATTATCATCAATTTAAATCCTTCATAATGATTCTTGAAGAGTTTGTTTTTTACAATTTTTATCCCATGGGAGTGTCAATCCAGGTGTGCAACAAGTCCCATTGTAGTGGACCGTGTGATAATCAATTCTATCTCAATGAACCCTTTTTTGATTTATTACCCCTTGGTACTACACTTCCATATCCATATCCAATTGAAGTATCATTCAAGGTTTATAATTGATTCAAAATCACTCACTCTATAATTTAGAAAAATTAGAATAGATTTTTCTATATTTGACTCATCAAATGAATAATTTATACACATGTCCATAGGGTGTCACTAAGGTCGTCTCTTCATAGTTTCTGAATGATTAATAATCATATCATCTAATACCAACTATAAAAAACCTTGATTTTCAAATGTAGATATTTCATCATATTAGAAGAATATTTATCACATTACGAAAACAAATGCCTATGGACCATAATAGATTAGTGTCTTTAGAAACATGGAAACACAAGAAATAGGATCATAGGTTGTATAAGTTGTATCCCACTATGTTATTTATAATTATAACCCTTGTTATATATATGATTTATAATACATTTCATCATCACATGATGAAAGGAAACATAATACTGGGTTAGCTCAAGTGCTCAGTGTGGGTAAACAATGTGAGATACAAAAGCATAAAATGAATATAAGGGTATGTGAACAAGAAAATTTCATTTGGAAACAATACCATATATATCAAAGTACATAATCTGGAGTCATGGAATAAATATTTTTCATTCATATGACATGAATCATAAGATACTCAACGAACATGATCCGTGAGGGCATAAAATTATAATAAGACATAGATTTGTGTCATACATATAAGAATGGACGGTCATTTGCATATTAGTCAATTACCATTTCCTAGGATATCATAGTGGAAATGGTTTATTTCCCATACCATTAAAGTAATAAGGGATCACTCTCTAGTCTATAATAATATAAAAACTCCCTTAAAAATAGGTATCACTCAAAGTACTAGTCCTACCTATCTCATTACATATAAATCATTACCAAAATAATCAGAGGGAGATATATATACCACCCATTTCATAATGAAAACCATATTAATGTGTGTGAAAAAATCATAAAACTATCATCATATCATAAAACATGAAATTAAATTATTTTCTTACTCAATTCATCACATCATATCCTATATAAATTAGATTGTTTCCATAATAATTTCATCATTCCATAATATAATAACCCATGGAAAATGAATAGGGTTTCATAATAATTTCTTAATGGTGTACCATGTGGAAAATAAATTTCTATCATAAACGTTGTGAATTCATGAAAAACCACTCATAGAGAGATTAAGAATTGTATCCTTGCATCAAGCCCCCCTCTAAGTCATAGATAACATCAAAAGATGCCATCTTAGATGGAAAATTATTTTGACTGATCATTGAAAACATTTATTAATTAAAATATCATCTCTTCTTTGATAAATAATTTTTAAAATACAAAAAATATTGAAAATGAATTTATTTGAAAACATCCATGAAAACATAAAAAAAATATTAAATTAAAATAATGGTTATGATGAGGGAAAATTTATTTCACTATATACATGTTAAAAAAATATTCCTTTCAATTTTTCTATAATTTTCAATATATCATTTCCTGGAGAAAGAAATCAATATTCCATTCATTTTTTTTGTAAAAAATCCATACCTGTGTAATTGTTTTTTGAAATTCATACTATGTTGTTGTAAGATGCCAACCATTTTTGGGGTTTTCTTGGACTTTATTTGATAATCTCTTATCTTAATTTTAGTACTTTTTGTTTGGGATATAAACTGGGGTGTACTTAGGTGTAATTTTTTGATAAATGAATGAAAAATAGTTGTGCATAGTTTATTCATTTTTAGGGGAAACTCTGTTCCCTAAAAGGGGAAATTGTGCACCCCTAAAATAATAAGTTCATGTTTGGAGCATGGTTTTTGAAAACGATATTCCTCAACTCAGATAACCATATGTGGGAATTAAAGACTCCCAAAAATAAATTTCAAAATTATAAAACCACCTAATTTACCCTAAATCTACACCATTTGACCCTAGGTCCTCTTTCACATTTTGGGATCTCCCTAGAACAATTCCATGTGCTCACAACCTCCATTCTTCATGAGTCAAAGCTGAGATCAAAGTTTTCTTCTCTCTGAATATTTGAATTCTTCTCCCGTTCCTCTCTCATTATTCGCCCATTATTTCCAATTTCATTCAGTGATTTATTACCTCTACACTAGGAAAATCTATATCTATTTATTAAAATCTAGATATATGAATCTAAATCTATATATATGATTATAGATCTTGATCATAATTTTATACTTTAATATTGATTTATGAATTATGGGTATGGATCTAGATCTATGTCATTGTGCCACTCTATTTTAAGGGATTTCCATTGGGAAATTATACATTTAAGAATTGATTTATGTTGTCTAATATTCAATTATCATAGTTTTTATTTTGTTACATTTATAGTTGTTTAATTATTTCTAGCGTTCCTTCATAAATCCAAATTCAAAAATTGTGTAATTTAATCTGTTTAATTGATTAATTGAATTATTATTGAAATTTATGATTAATTTGGGAGTTAATCATGAGATCATGGTGATGAACATTTATATAAATAATTAAAAAATTCATTCTAAGCATTAAGGGATTCTAAATTAGATAATTAGTAAGAGGAATAATTACGAGATTGAGGGATTTGTGATTTAGATAATGGTTAAATGATTAATTTGATTATTATTGAAACATATTATTATTTTCAGAGTTAATAATTTGTTAATGGGGATTAAAATTTAGATAATTAATTATGGAATTAATTATGTGATTTAGTTTCTTACCATTTATATAATTTATTAGAGGATTAGTTATGAGATTCAGTGATTTCTGATTTAGATAATTAATCGGCAGATTAATTATGAGATATCAAGATAATTGGTTGAAGATAGTTTATTGATGAATTAAAAATGAGATATCAATCTATATGAGATGATATAATTAATCATAGATTAATGATGAAATATTGATGTAATGAGATGGGATAATTAATGGTAGATTAATTGTGAGATGTTAAAAAAATTTGTATGATTAACTAATTGAGGAATTAATTTATGGTTGTTGAGATATTTATAATACTATGATGTTGTTTACTATGGACAATTAAATGGATAATGATAACATTGAAATTTGACATGTATTTTGAATGGTAACCTCTTTATTCAATTATTTTTATTAATGGGAAAATGGTAACACAGACATTTGAAGAAGTATTTTGAATGGTAACATGGTTATTAAATTATGTGAAATTAAATGGTGAATTGTTACATTACAATTCAGAAAGTATTAATAATGGTTTCATGGGAATTAAAATGTTATATCCCTTTGGGATAGATCAGATTCTGGTAGGGTTTAATGTATTTATTGAGGTTTGGGTGTCTTATGGAACCCTAATGTTTACATGGTTATATATAATATATTTAATTATGTGAATTTTTTTATTTATGCATTATATTTATTTCTTATAATAACTACATACACTATTTTGACTGTAATTGTTTTATAAACCATTGGTGGTGGTGTTACGAGCTGTACTCACACCCTACATGGGCTACCAGATCCGCACATAAATAGATATTATTATTTAATTACAGGTTAAAGGAAAAGGCCCTAAGTAAGATAGATGATTTGGGGTGGTGCTCGGATTATGGAAGCCTATAAAGCTCATGATCCTCTTGGGATTAATTGGGGTATTTATTTTTAGTTTTAATTTTAGACACCTGAAACATACTTTAGCATGAAATGTTTTCTATTTTATTTGGATATTATATTTCCAAATTTTATTATCTTGAGGTATTGGAATTTTTTATGATTATATATGCTTCTGCTATTTTTTTTATTTCTGTTGGTGTGTTAATATAGTTAAAGATGGTATAGTATCCCCATGAAGGACTTATATAATTCTCTCTACTAGTTAAAATACTCAAGAATACGGGGAGGAATGCTTGGGTTTATGTGATCGACTGGCTTAGGGAACCAACATGTGGAACCAAGGTTGGGACGTTACAATGTTGTATTAGTTGAGTTTTCTTTTCATTTTTTATGTTATTATTTGAAGATAGGTATAAATAAGACATAAATGAGTAAGGAATTCATAATTATCAAATGCATGGGAGTTTCAAACCCTTTTATGGGGGAAAATTCATGTACCCAGGGTGGTATTGTTGTTATTTTTGTTCATTATTACTATTGAATATTTTTTCAACTTGAGTGATGCGCTTGTTATGTGATGTGATTATGTTTATTATTTTTTTTTAAAAAATTAATATATGAAATTGTATGGCCTAAGGTTTGAGCCTAGATTCATCATTCTAGACACTCAGGATTATTTTGTGACATGCATAATTCTAGGAATGCATGGGAAAGTGGGTTTGTGGTAAGCCGTCCAACATTATTTTTTCCCATATTTTTGAAACTAGAATAAAAAATCTACAAAATATGAAATGGGAAGTGAAAAATTATGCAATATTCTAAATAATTTGGTCTCTAAATGAGAATCATTATAATGATAATTTCCTAAGATTACCTTGTACTAGAAATAGGGTGGTTAAGGGTAGTGATATAGCCTCTATTTTAACCACGTGACGATACATGTAGAAAGTAATTATTGTAATTATTCCAATTATATATAATATGATTGTTATTATTTTTATATTCTTAAGATTAGTGGTTGGAATAGTATAGTTATACCTCCATTAAAAATATTGTTGAGTGAAATAAAAGATGAGAAAACTGGAGACGATCTGCTAGTATTGGAACTTGAGGAACTATTAGTGCTGGGTAAGTAAGTAGGGGAGAAGCTCTCACAGAACTTCTCTCTCTTTATTTAACTATGTGAAAGGGATACATGGATGGTCTTGAAGGGAATTCCTGACATTACAAGGGAGTTTCAAATGCAACACCCTCCGACTTTTACTAGAGAGAATAGACTTGATGAAGATGTGTTTTAGGTCGAGTCTATCCAAAATATAGTTGGCAATTTTGGGTCCCCTAGTGAGAGGAGATTCATTTTAGACCCTTATATTCTACAAGGATAATTGAATAGATTGTGGGACATTCATCCATGAGATGTACATGATGATCACATTATATGGATGGACTTTTTGGATATGTTCTTGAAGAATAGTTATTACGAGATTCTGAGATAGGATAGAGCAGTGGAGTTTATGTGGATGACCAATAGGAACATATATATGGTGGATTATGCTGTATGATTCAAATATATACAATTGATTTTTCCATGTTATTAGAAGATGAGATAGCTAAAGTAGGATGACTAATATGAAAATATATATGGTGGACCAAGCTATCATTTTTGAGGGGATCTTGGTGAAGGATTCCAATGTAGGATATGTGGTTTCAGATAGATGATCTAGAGTACAACGTTTGTGATCATGAAGCATCTCTACGAAAATTTATCTAGAGCAATGGAAAACCGAGTGGCCCGATGGAAAATTATGTTACACAACACTTTCTCTAGTGATTTTCCACCAGTGTAGTTGTTTATACCAATATCATCGACACAATCCCTGACCCCCAATGGATTGAAAATCATCTGAAATTTGGTGTATGTATAGAATTTTTTTAATCAAATGTGAAAAATAGTTAGATACAGTGGAGGTAAATAGAACCCAGGTACGTGAAGGGGATCTATTTCACTATATAAGTCCAATAGTAGAAAATCTACTAGAAGAGGTGGCAGGTATGGTAATTTTGGGAAAGAGAACCCATAACACTTTATAGGTGCATAAAAGGGGAGTGATACATCATCATAGGGATGAGGTACTAGAAAACTACATGTAGTGTATCCTACATATATGGATAATGAGGTTGGAACATCAATAGTGATAGGTACCATTCTACTGGATTCTACATTTTCTAGTTCTTTATTTCGTATTGGTGCCTCTCATTCTTTTATATCTAGAAAACCTGTTAATGGTAAGAGTTTGGTAGCAGATTATATGAGAAAGGAAATTAGAATAGATACACCATTCGAAGTGTAGTCTGGAAGCATCTGTCTGGAAAGAGGATACTCTCTAGAGACTAGGAGTACCATTTTCTCTAGGATCTCTATATTATTGATATGCGAGGCTTCGAACTAATTATAGGTATGAACTTGTTAGTTGCATACTGATCCCACATTGATTGTTACCATAAGAGAGTGACATTTATGTCTCGTAAGGGTGAAAATTACATTCTTCATTGAGAGTAGGATATCTAGGAAGGCTGAGTGAGGATAATTACTCATCAGTTTGGAATGCTCACAACATAGGTTTCTAGTTTATTTCTGAATAATGGAGGAACATACCATTATATCTTTCCACATGTAGCAGACTATTTTTAGGATATTTTTCCTAAATATTCCTCAGGGTTACCAGTTAGGAGATATGTTAAATTTACTATTGAACTCATACTAAGAGCTAAACTAGTTTTTATTTCACCATATAGAATAAGACTAATAGATCTTCAAGATCTCATGACCTATTTAGAGGAGTTGGAGGATATGATATTTATCCATCCGAGTATATCCCCTTGGGGTTCTCTGGTGTTGTTTTCAATGTTGGATAGTGGGACTCTATACTTGTGCGATAATAACTTGAAATTGAATAGGATGACATTGATGAACTGATGTACTTTATTTCATATTGATGATATATATGACCAATTACGAGTTTATTCTATGTTCTCGAAGATTTACTTGAGATAGAGGTATCATCAAATGATATTTCAGACTTTTGATATATCGAGGAATACTTTTAGAATCCATTATGGTATTTATGAGTTCATTGTAATGTTTTTTTAGATAAAAAATTCACCTATTGTATCTATGTTGTTGATTAATATAATAATCCACCAATACTAGGATTAGTTTGTTGTAGTATTTTTGTATGATATATTGATGTAATCTAAGACTCTTGATGATCATTCCTAACATCTTGACATCATCTTGTGAAAAAAGAGAGAAAATTTGTTATACTCTAGGATATCTGAGTGCTAGTTTGGGATTGATCAGGTACACATATTTGGACACATAATCTTGGAAGAAGGTGTATCATTGGACCTATAGAAAGTTCAAGAAGGGGTTTCTTGGGAGTATCCCAATAATGTATTTGATATATATAGATTTCTAGGGATATAATTATATTTTTAGAGGTTCATCTTGGATAATTCAGGGTTGGTATCACCACTTTTGTTTTTGACCAAAAAGTGGATATACTTTGATTGGTCAAAATAAAAAAAATTGGATTCTTGGAGTTTAAGAAGAATTTTAAATCATAACTGATCTTGATCCTACTAAAGCTAGGTTAGTAGTATACGGTGTATTTTTAAACATCTAGGATCAGACTCATAGTGGTGTTTATGTAGGGAGATCGAGTTATAGAGTATGGGTCGCAGTCATTAAGGCCACATAAGTGGGACTACACTATGGGAAACCTCGAGTTAGTATAAGTGGTTTATGATTCAAAGTGTTAGAAACATTATCTATTTGGAGTGATTTTTATTGTGTTTAACATTCACAAGAACCTATGGTGTATCACTTTGCAAGGATTTTGGAATCTCTGTAAGTGTATATGGGTTGAGAAGATACATTTATTTGATTTTGAGCTAGAATATATTCTTGGGAATGAAAACAATGTGGCTGATTCTTGGAGTAGGGAAACATCAACACAAGCTGTTTAGAAGTCCAACACTCTGTGGAAGATGATGACCTAGCTGTTTGAGATGCATGTTGTGGTTCTAGAGAATTTATAGAAGATAAATCTCATATATATTTTAGTGGAAATTATAATCTTGATCCAGATTGGGGAAATGAAGTATATGGATCTTGAGTGTTTAACATTGAGGTAAAGCCTCAATGGTGAGGAATCACCTTCAAATTGGAGAACGGGTGATATGAGATCATCAATATCAATAATAGGGATTTTGTGCCTGAGAAATGCTAGAGGATCCCATATAGGATTATCATACCATGAAGTGGGAGGTATATCATGGGTTAACAAAAATATATTGTGACCTATGATGATAATATTGATATAAATGAATGAAAAAGGAGATAATAAAGTTCATGACATGATGATAAAACTGTCAGTAGTTGAATGTATAGAATCAACAACGTGGAGGTTTTCTCTAGCAATTACAAATTTCGGAATGGAAGTGGGATTACATGACAATGGAATTTTTAGTTGGTCTCCAAAATAATCAAAGTATGAAAGACAGAATCTTGGTAATTGTGGATGTGTTTACAAAATTATCACATTTCTTGCATGTATTAGAGAATTTATCAATGGACCAGTTAAGATATTTTTATATTCAAGAGATAAACCATCCTCTAAGGGTTCCACGAACAATACTTTTAGATCATGACTCAAACTTTGCCTCATGATTATGCAGGGCATGCATAATGTGGTTGGAACATACATATTATTGAGTTTCGTTGTCCACCCTTAAACAGATGGTAGTCAAAGTGTACTATACAAGTTCTTGAGGATATGTTGTGGGAATGTGTTGTTGACTTAGATAGGTCTTTGGAGAAAGTATTTTCTTAAGTGGAGTTTTCCAACAACATCAATTATCAGGAAAAAATACATAAATAACCATACGAGGCTCTGTATGGTATTCCACACTGATCACCACTATGCTGGATAGAAGTAGGTGCGTTAGAGTTGATGGGACTCGGTCTCGTACAGGAGACATCAGAGTAGTGGAAGGTAGTTCAGAAATGTATTTCTATAGATCATATTAGACATAAATCATATGATGATAGATGTTGATGACCCCTAGATATTATAGAGGGTGATTGTGTATTTCTTTTGGTGTCTTCTAGATTATGTCACCACATGATTGAGAGACATGGAAAGTTGGAAACCATATTAATCAGACTATTCATGGTTATGAAGAGAATAAGGTTGATGAATTACCGATTAGGTCTCCCATATAAAGAAAGTCATATGGATAATGTTTTCCTTGACTCACAACTACGATAGTATCATACTTATCTCTCTCACGTGATAAATATGGATGAAATTGATCGTGAGGTTGATGAATCATATGGGGAGAAATAAATATGTGTAATGGATCATAGTGAAAAAGTGTTATGGGGAATGACGATGCCGATATTTCATGTATTGTGGAAACATAGGAGTTTGGAGGATGAGATGTGAGAAAGGTAGGTGGATATGCAGGGCAGTGACCTGATCTTTTGGACTCATAATCCTAGAGAATCATGTGAGTGCAGCTCATGGACGAGCTATTATAAGTTGGGGATACTTTAAGATCCAAATACATTATATAGTTTCTATGGAATTTATTTTAGTTACTCTTTAATATTAATTTGATTAATTTTTTATGATTATTACATGGGGTGTGTTTGTGTAGAATTTTTAGAAAAATAAAACACATGTTGTTGTACAAGGATAGTGCATAGTTTGGGAAAACTGAGCGCCCATCCTGTATAACCATGAAAACACATGAAGAGGGGATGCAAACTACTAGAAAACTATTTTTAGAATAGTGCACCCTAAAAGTAGAAACTATGCACCCATATAATATAAAGATCACGGTTGGAACAATGTTAGAAAAATTCATACACCTCACCCCAGCTTACTGTCTGTGAGAATTAATGTCTCCAGAAAATTAATTCTAATATTTTCTAAACCATATAATAAAACCCATATAAACCCCCATTCAATCCTAGGTCATCTGTAAAATTCTGGGATCTATTAAAATGAATTTTAGGTCCACTCGACCTATGTTCTTTGTGAATCGAAGCCCAGATCAAAGACCACTTCTCTCCTGATAAGGAAATTCGTCTCTCATTCCTGCCTTTTTCATTACCCATTCTTTCTACTTTCTTTTAGTAACATAATACACTATATTGGATATATATATATATATTTATATTTTTATATCAATGATTTTATATCTATATATGGTTTTTTTTAGTTTAATCATGATTTAGGGTTTTGAGATACAGATCTAGATCTACATCATTGTGCTACACAATTTTCTAGGATTTCCATTTGGTGATTATTCTTCCAAAAATTTAAGATTGTGGTCTAATATAAAATTCCAATAGTCATTACTTTGATACATGTATGCATGTTTAAGGATTTATTTGTTTCTTTAGAAAATTTTAATTCTTAAATTGAGTTAGTTAATGTGGCTGATTGATTAATAAAATTATTATTGAAGAATATGATTAATTGAATTGTTAATAATAAGGTTAATGGGATTTCCATTTCCATAATTAATTGTGAAATTAATTATGATAAGTGGGGGATACTTAATTAGATAATTATTTAGAGGATTAATTATGAGATTGAGGTATTTTTTTTGATTTAGATAATGATCAATTGATTAATTAGATTACAGCTGACATGGATTATTAAATTTTTGAGAAAATTACGAGACTAAGTGGATTTGTATTTAGATATTTAATTGGGGCATTAATTATGATATTTAAGGTATTTCAATATAGATAATTAATTAAAGTATTAATAATGAGATATAGTGATTTTTTACTTCGATAATTAATTGGGGGATTAGTTATGAGATATTGTGTTTATTAATTTAAGATAGTTAATTAATGAATTAATTATGATATATTAATATATACAATATGAGATAATTAATTTTAGAATAATTATGAAATATTGATGTCATGAGAGGTTATAATTAATGATAGATTAATTATGAGATATTGAAATTGAGTATATTATTAATTAATTGAAGAATTAATGATTTTTGAGATTTTTGTAATATTGTGATGTTGATTATTATGTGTTGTTAAATAATAAATTTTAACATGGAAATTTTTCAAGGTATTATGATTGGTAACATGATCTTTCAATTTTGTGTTATCAAATGGTAAATGGTAACATGAACATTTTTTCTTGTATTATGACTAGTAACATGCTCATTCAATTATGCGATATTAAATGGTGAATGGTAACATGTAAATTTAGTAAGTATTAAGAATGATAAATTGGAAATTAAAATGTGATATCCCTTTGGGATAGATCGTATTCCTTTATGGGATAAAGAAGGTATTATAGTTTGGGTGTCCCCAAGAACCCAGGGGTTTATGTGGTAAAATTGAGAATACTTAATAATGTGATAAAATATTTTTTATGAAGTATATTTATTTAATTTTATAATTACATACACTATTGTTTACTATATTTATTTTGTACATATTTGGTAGTTCTCTATTCAGTATTAATCATACACTACACATGGTAACTAATCGTTACCTAAATAAACTTTATTGTTGAAGTAAAGGTTATGATAAATAGACTGTAGTTAAATTATTGATTTGGGGGGTGTATCTTGGATGAGGGAACATGACATGGTTCCAGACAATCAATGGATTAATCAGATTCATTATATTTTTTATTCATTTAAGACACTTTAAACGTACATTGGCCTGACATGTATCCTATTTTAGTTGGATATTATATCTCCTTCATTGATTATCTTGAGATATTGAAATTCGTTTGGTTATATATGATTCTTCTATTGTTTTCATCTTACCATTGGTGTATTACTCTGATCAAAGATGGTATTGTCTCCCCATGAATGACTTATCCGACCCTCAATGCTAGTCTAGAGGCTCTAGAATATTAGGTGGGGGGGGACTTGAGATCAAGTGACCAACCGACTTGCAGAACTGTCATGTGGAACTTGGTTTGAGACATTATAATTAATAAACCATTTTTGAAAATATATTATAAAAACAAGGTTTTTGAAAACAATGCATTTCGGACAATAGAGTTACATAATGTCATATTATAAAAAAATATCTATTATTTTAAGTAAAAATGAGTGGGAAAAAGTAGTAATTGTATGAAAAAACAAGAAAACCCATAGGAGAACAAATGTCATGAATTTATTGATAAATTTATCATAATATTTTTTTTCTTCCAAAACATAATCATAAAAAATATTCATAAAGGATGGGAATGTAAAATAAAATAATTACAACTTTGGTGGATTTTAATAATAATCCACATAAAGGAAAAAAATAAAATAAAATATATATTATCACAATGAAATATAATGTCGTGATATTACATATCAATGTTGTTGTATATACACCTTCTAAAAGTGGAATAGTCCATAACATAACAGTTGTCTCAAAGAATGAAAATTGACACAAACAATTCCATTATATTAAATCGCGACTTCCATCATACGCGTCTAAACATCATTTATTATAAATATATGTTTATTATAAAAATAATAAAGAATAATAATTATATATGTCTAACTATATATTATTTTTTATGACATTTTATATCATGTTTATTAACAAATCCATTTGAATGCTATGTTTTCTGAAATAACCACTTTATTTTTTGTATATGTTTTGATTTGTTAATTTTGGTAATAACACATTGATTAGGAATTAAAAATTATTATAATTTTTACCAATATATTAATATCAAAAATATTAATTATATATTTATTTAGATTAATCCATTAAATTTAGTGATTATAATTCAATATACCATTTATGGATATAGAAGGTTAAATGTACACATGAATGTTGTTTCAATTTTCTTATAGATTTGAATGAAAGAAATGTAAATGGTATATTATCATTAAATAAGTATTTTTGTATCATATATATAACATATTTTTGTTGAACCCATCCTTACAACATTCCATGTAAAGAGGGACTGAATCACATTTCCTCACAAGGAAATGCTCTACTGTACACATGAGTGACTTTATTATATTCCCACAAAATGGAGAGTATGAAGGTATTTCTTAAATTATAATTACATAATAATAATAACATAATTTTAATCATATATAAATAATAAATACATAATTATTTGGTGTCTTTAGTGGATGTGGTATTGTAAAAATTAATGACATAAATTCATGAAGAGGTAGCCTGCTTTACTCATGAACAATTATTTTGTAACCCATTTTTTTGAGGTAGGGATAATTTTAAGTCATGAACATAAAATATAAACATTTATGTATATAGAAGATAATTAGGATATTATTTCACAATTTTATAATTAAAATTTATGGAGGTGTAGGACGAAATAAAGAAAAATATACTATTGTAGAATTTTACCTCTTTTCGGGTATCCTCATTAGGATTCCACCAATAGAATTACATGGTGGATTTCCTTTGAAAATTAAGCTTCTAGGATTATATTAGAAAAGTTGGTACATTATTTAGGTAGTCATCAGAAGATCAAAAGGTTTTTATGATGTGAATAAAATAGGATTTGGTGTGGCGTTTAATTTGTGAGGTGAGAGGCAAACTTGTATTTTATAAAAATAAAAAAGCATAGGAACATTTATCACCAACCTATATGGTCCCAAATAACTCAAACCAGAACCATATATTTGATAATATATTAATATGTATTGAAAATATATTTCATAAAACCTTATAGTTGAATTTAATCCTTATGTTTTTAGTTTAATCCCAGGTAAACCCTTTTTACCATAATCGTGGAAAATATTTGGTTTTAATAATTTAACTATTAATTTTGGTCTAAAATTAAATTAAACATAGATTATAATATAAATTATGTTTATTGAAAATATTTAATATATTTTTAAAATTTAAAATAATATAATCGGAACATTTAAATTTTAAATTAATGACACAGATGTGATTAGAATTATAATTTTTAAAGAGAGAATGATCAAAAGTATACAATGTTTTCATATTGAAATTCAATATGAAAATGAATAAAATGAAATGAACTAGATTAATGGACGTATAATTGAAATAAATTTTCTTTAAAACCATTTTAAAATGAAATTTAACTTTATATATAAATAAAAAAAGTGGAATATTTCAAATAAATTTTAACGTTATTCACCATTCATCAAAAAATGAAAAATTTCATAAAAATCTTAAACATGAACCGTAGGATATTTTTTTACATTATTATTTCAAAAATATGTATATTTAATGAACTAAAATTTATAAAAGTTTCAAATATTAACTTCAATAATGTTAAAAAAATGAATAAAAACATTATTTGACATTATAATATTTTTGAAACATATAAATATTTTAATGAATGTTATTTTTTTCTTTTATATTGTCGTTATATGAAATATAATACATAATAAATAAAAATTATTTATTAGTACTTATATTGTTAAGTGAAATGACTAGGTTAAAATGATCACTTTTAAATATATATTTTAATGCAATATCATTGTTTTTTTAAAACTCAATGGCATGCGTGACTCAAGAAAACCCAGAATTATGTGTAGTGGAAGATTAAATTGGTCTTTCACATAACTGAACATATGAATTAATTTTAATTTAATAACAAATTAACTAATATATAATTTTGTGGTTACATATTTTAACACCCCAATCTTCCACAGTACACTTCTCTTTAAATAATACAGTAGCGTGTGTTGTACGCAAGTCTGAGATTCTAACACGCCGCGACCAATCAAAGTACCCATTATGAATAGTAATACCAAAATTTTGAAATTTTAAACATTTTATCATTCAAAATTTACTTCATTTTTGTATTCGGAATATCAAAATTATCCTAGGGTGAATTTTTTGTATTTTTCTGAAAACTTTCAATTTTTGAAGAATAGTGAAAAACACTAAGTTATTGGTTGAAACCAACTTTTTATTTAAATAATTACTTATTTTATTTAATTTTAATTAAGGTCAAAATAGATACCTAATACCTATATAAGTTCAATGTAATTCATTGGAGTTAGTTTAGAATAATTTTAGATATATAAAAATTTTATTGAACTTTTCACCGTCTTTTACCCACCTCCTAGGAGAATTTGGAAATTCACATAAAACCTAATTTTACCGCTTCTGTGAGTGGAATTTCGAAAATTTGAGATCCACCGTTAATATCAAGGAGTAAAATTTTGTTCAATGAGATGAAAATAATTTTTTTGTGAATAGTAACGTTTTACTTTTATTTACCACAGTTAAAAGTAAATAGGGTAATTAAGGGTAAAAATGATATTAATATTACCCTAACACATGTACTAATTATATTGGACAAAGGTATCTCGACCAAAAATATTCTTAGGAATAAAAAATTATCTTTTAGGTCCACTTGGATTAGATTAGTACATTTATTATTATTTAATTCAATGAAGAGTTAAAAGAGAGAAAATCAAAGTTTAATAAATAAAATGTTTTTAATATAGGGTGATACATAAGGTAAATTCGATTATAAATATTAATTAGAAAGATAAAAATATTTTCTACATAATGGTATTTAATTTATAATTTTTAGACACTAAATAATTTAATTTATTTAGGACACAATGGTGATGCATTAATTACCTAATTAATGAAATATTATAATAATTGTTATTATAAATATCAAAATACAAGTAATTTGAGACTTTTTATAAATTCAACTAATTTCTTAGGTTAATAATACATATTATTACTGATTATATAAATTGTTTTTAAGTAATAATGCTGTTATAAAATTATCGAAAACAAAATACCCAATTATGTCAAAATTGACATAAAATAGTTTTTAAAACAAATATTATATTATTATTTATATTATACTCCTAAAAATCTAACGCTCAGTCAAGAGACTTATATAATGATAGGTGTATCATTAATGGACCACTTGGGAGTATCTTGGAAGTTTATAGTATTTTTATTGTCTATATAATATAAAAATATAAAGAGACATGGTAGGTGTCAAACTAATTAACTAAGAGTTAAAACTAAAAGATAAGGTTAATGATGTAACTCAAACCTATCCAAAACCTTTTAGTTTAGTGGTTTTAGACCTATCCCCACCTTAAAATTTGAATAATCTATATTGGATCCATTAGAAACCGAATATGAATTTATTATAAAATAATATTTCTAGCTTTTCCTAAGGTGCCCCTCACCCCTCTTATAAAAGGGCACTCCCCCTTCTCTCAATTTCACACCCTCAAAGCCTTTTGGATCATCCAAACCCTACAAAAATATTCTCTCAACATACCTCAATTAGACCTAGAGGCCTTATTTTGATCAGAAAGCCAACTTAAGGATCCCTTTTGATAAAATCAAAAGGAAGAATCCAAAGAAGAGGTAATGTTTTCACCACCCTCCTTCAAGTTCCCTTCTTCTTCAAATTCTTCTTTCTTTGTTATTCCCATTCTAAAATAATAACTCCAATATCTTCTATATACTATGATGTTATTATAAATATGGTACAACCATATTCAGTATTCTATCCATCCTTTGAATGACATGTCACCATACGTGCGTATGTACGGCTTACCGTCTCCATGTCGTGGTGTAATTGTTATTCAATATATTATTATTTGGATGGGTATAATAATGATGTTTAATTCTTGTAAATAATAAATATAACATGATAATGATTCTGTATATATGATATACCATCATATTATATATTATTTTAATATCAAGAAAATGATATTGTCGCTCGTGCGTACGTACGGACTACCGTCTCCACGAACAGGATGAGATTCATTCCCCATCGTATCCATTAAAGGCTAATTATCATTTTACGATTAAAAGTAATGTTTAAGAACTTTATATAATTATGGATACGAATATGATACAACCTATCCATAACAAACATGACTTATGTAACAAAACATATAAAATAAAATGAGTAAGTTAATACCCTAAACGATGATAATACTAAAATATTATTAACAAAGCATTATTAGAAGATCATATATGATATCATAATTATGTATATGGTTCTTGAATAATTTTATAACAATTTTTTAACTATTATATAGGAGGTTAACATACCATCGACTAAGGAAAAGTATAAGGTACGAGGTTTGTATCTCACTCCTTATTCCCATGAGATTCATGCCATTTTTCCACTATTACCTTTTATGTGGTGTATATACTGCCCATAATTGTATACATTGTGTGAGACACATTATTTTATGTGTATTTACATATTAATTGTATGATACCTCTTTCAGGGGGTGTATGTTTCATATGTTACCAAATTGGTAAGGGTTTATTTCACAATCTCTTCAATATTTGAGGTTGTTTATACCAAATTATCTACTGAGATCTCTTTATCATCCACATCCATGTTTCTTAGAAATGTTTTTCAAAACATTATTAATATTTTATAGAATATCGGTTAAAGTCATCTATACCCTTTTTTGACTTTTTATAATAAGTTTATAAAGGAATATTTCCGTTGTTTTCCAAACAAGGTACTTTTTAACCTTTTCGACAGAATTAAGGTAAGAATGTTTGTTTTAACTTATACGGCAGGTGTGACTATTTCCCCCCATTATAAAATCTTCAAAGCTTAACTTACAGGATTATAAGGATATTTTCAAAGTAAATGTTTTATTTTATAATTATGTGACTTTTAAATGATTTAAAAAAAAGAGATATTTCTCTCAATTAGTTTTGATTTCATCTATGTCAACATCCTTTGATGAATTTTAAGCTTATTTGAAGTTGAGTTATTATGAAACAAAACTTCCACATTGTATTGGAGGTTATGTGATATGTTTGACTGTGGTTGTGTTATTTTTATACCATTCATGGTTTATGGAGAAAGTATTTACATTTCGTATGCTAGTTTTAATATGAATGTTTATGATATGTTTAAACCTGTTCATATGAGGAATGCATTGGACTTAATAAATGACGGGTGGAGCCCACTATAGCTCATAGATGCATAGATAGGTCTCATGAGACAAACTAGTGTCTTGGCACGAGGCCTTGACAAAATATTACTTTAGTCTTGGCACGAGGCCTTGGATACATGTTTATGATAGCCTGGCATTATGCATTCCATCATTATGAAAGTGGTTATTGATATTTCATGTGATTATTCGACTAGTAGAATATCCATGTGAATAAGTAAATGGAATTATTTCATTTTATCTTTTCCATATTATGCTGAAGTTCATGTTTAAAAGGCTTTTGTTTTAGCTATACATTGCCTTATATGTTTGTGTTTATTTATGAATGTTTCCGCTATATTGTTATCCTTATTGAGCATATGAGGTCACCCCTTTCAATGTTTTATTTTTCCTAGTATGTGAAGAAGTAATTTATGAATGACCTGAAGGGATAATATGAGGGGATATGAAGACAAGATGTTTTTGTAGTAGTTTTCACTTTATGATGTAATGTAAACGTTATGAATGTATTTAGTTATTCAAAGGATACTAAACTAATCGGTCTTTCGAGACTTGATCTTTCTTGTGATCATTCCAATGATATGTAATAATGTACTAACTCTAGGTTACTGGGATCAGGGCATTCCAGTTGATATCAGAGGAAGTTTAGTACAAACCTTGGAAGCTATATTTAGATAAACTATGATTATAGCACATAGACCTATAATGGACTTTGAGGATTAGTATAGAAGAACATCCTAGAATTTTTGTATTGTAGATATTTTGTGAGTTTTCTGAGAAATACATCCCTGTCTGGATACGAGCAGGTAGAGGGGGCTCTAGCACATATGTACATAGGGGTAAAACCTGAAAACACCACTTTGAGCTAGACTTGAATGGGAACTGGTGCACGACAACGGTCCTTGCTGCACTCTTGGTTACGAAACTCCCGAGGGATATGCTTAGGATAATTCTCATTTTCTTTTCAAACCATTATAAAGGGTTTATGAGTATATACTTCTTCAAAGAAAACATTTTTATGATTATGGATTATATCCATAAACTATTCAATTTATGTTTAGTGTTTTACAAGTATTGAATTATGTATTTTGATTTATAAACTGATCTAGTTTATGCCATTGTTTAGGAATGGAACCTAGTGGAAGAAATGGAAACTGTATCAATGCACGCACACCATGTAGGTATTTCCCTCATGCTCGAGATAATTATAGTGTAGATGGTGATGCAACTGGTGCTGATCACCTAATCACCATACTGAGACAACTCACTCAGGTTATGAATAATAACCTTACCCGTATGGAGCACCCTGATCCGCAGTGTGGGGGATCAATGTTAGATCACTTCATGAGGCAGCAACAACCAACATTCAATGGGACTACAAATCCATTGGTAGCTGAGTAATTGATAAGTTCACTAGAAAAAATATTTCAGGCTTTGGGGATTAGTGAAAGGGAAAAAGTTATCATGGAAGTTTACCATCTCACTGGAGATGCTGATCAATGGTGGTAATTGATTCAAAACACGAAGTAAGATGATGAAGTATCAAATATGGAATGGAGTGAGTTAAAGGATCGGTTTTTAGAAAAATACTTTCCTTGTGACCATCGAGCAGATATGTAAAGGCAATTTTTGAGTCTGAGACAAAAGGCGGATGAGAATGTCCCAAAGTATGAGGATAACTTTACGAGGTTAGAAAGGTATGTTGGAGATTATATACATAACCCAAGAAGTATAATTCATCATTTCTTTGATGGGTTAAAACCATTTCTCCGTCGAGCATTAGTCTTACAATCCTTCTCGTCGTATGAAGACATTATCTCATGTGCTATCAAGACAGAAAAAGAATTCCCTAAGTCTTATGAATTTAATGCAAAGCAAGAGAAGAATAGATCTAATGATCAATATGGGAATGAAAATAAGGGAAATAAGGGAAATGTTGAATATAAATCCTGCAGTAAATGTGGGAAGAAACACCCTGGTACTTGCTTGAAGGGAATGAGATTCTGTTACAAGTGTGGTGAAAAAGGCCACCAAGCTCGTGATTGCAAGTTGAAGAAGGAAGATACCGATGTAAAATGATACAGTTGCAGAGAGATGAGAAATTATACAAATGAATGTCCTAAGTGTTAGGGGAACTTACCTCAGAAAATTCCAAGGGATCAAGGCCAAACTTATGCTATCACTATTGCTGAGGTAGAATCTCTGAAAGACGTGGTGCCAGGTAATTTAGTGGTTTCCTCAAGTTTAGAAAATGTATTTTTTGATTTTGGATCATCACATTGTTTCATATATTCCCAGTTTTCTAAGAAAATTAGATATTTTCAATTTGATTTAACAAGGGATTTGTCAGTTAAAACTCTAAAGGGAAGTATCATTGCAACAAAGTTTTGTGAATCATTCCCCATTAGAGAAAATAAATGTTCTTTATCCTCTGATCTCATCGTCATACATATGATTGATTTTGATATAATCCTCGGTATGGATTGGCTTTCGGACCATGATGTGAAGATTTATTGTAAGAAGAAGGAGGTTTTGATTTTTGATGATGATGATAAGGAACATCTTATCTTTAGAGCAGAAACAGCCCCACCTAATTCTTACCTAGATCCACCCGTAGTAGCTCAAATAAAATCAATTATTGGGGAGGAAAAGAATGAAATGACTGTGGGTGAGGAAAGGAATGTTCAAATAGAGGATGTACAAATTGTGAAAGAATATGTAGATGTGTTTCCGGAAGATTTACCTGGACATCCTCCAGAATGAGAAGTTGAGTTTTCCATTGATTTAATTCCTGGATGAATGCCAATACCGAAGACCCCTTATAGAATGGACGCTATGGAATTTGTTGAACTAAAGAAACAACTAGTGTAATTGAGTAATAATGGATTTATTCTCCCTAGTGTTTCTCCATGGGGAGCCCATGTCATTTTTATTAAGAAGAAAGATGGATCTATGAGGTTATGTATCGACTACAGAGAAATCAACGCTATAACAATAAAGAACAAGTATCCCCTACCCCGCATTGATGATTTATTTGACCAAATACATGGAGCTCAGTACTTTTCAAAGATTGACCTTCGATTTGGATATCATCAGTTGTGTGTGAAGAAGGATAACATTTCGAAGACATCATTTCGAACAAGGTACGAGCATTACGAGTTTATAGTAATGCCTTTTGGATTGACTAATGCACCCTCTATATTAATGGATCTAATGAATAGAGTTTTCAAGGAATATATTGATGATTTATTGGTGGTATTTATTAATGATATCTTGTTATACTCCAAAAGTTACGAAAATCATGAAAATCATTTGCACATTACCCTGAAGACTCTTAGAAGACATGAATTAAATGGGAATTATAGCAAGTGTTAATTCGTGATTTAGTAGATTTATTTTCTTGCCCATATTGTCTCTAAGGATGGAATTTCTGTTGATCCTTCTATGGCCAAGGTAATCCAAGAATGGCCAGCACCAATGAGTATAACTTAGGTATGCAGTTTCATTGGATTGGCAGGTTATTATCAACGTTTCGTCCAGAACTTTGCCCGGTTGGCTAACCCATTAAAAAATCTCACACATAAAGGGTGAAATTTGTTTGGACAAAAGAGTGTGAAGAATGTTTCAAAGAACTGAAGAGAAGATTAGTCAATGCTCTTATATTGACTCTACCATCGGGGAATGATGGGTTCATTATTTATAGTATTGCATCAATGAAAGGACTAGGTTGTGTCCTTATGAAAAATGATAGGTTTTTTGCCTATGAATCACGACAGCTAAAAATTCATGAGCAGAACTATCCTACTCAAGATCTTGAGTTAGATGTTCTAATCTTTGCTTTGAAGATATGGAAACATTATCTCTATAGTGAGAAATGTGACATTTATACTGATCACAAGAGTTTGAAGTGTATTTTCTCACAGAAAGAACTCAACATGAGGAAAAGGAGATGGATTTAATTAATCAAGGATTATGATTATATGATACACTACCACTTGGGGAAGGAAAATAAGGTGGTAGATGCTATGAGCAGAAAAGATCATGGAGTTTTGAACATGATGAGAATTGAAAGGGAACCTATTTTCATGGATCTAGTGAAGATGGATATGGGAATAAACATTGAAGGTGAAATATAAATGCTTTTTCAAATGGTTTCCAAACCATCTTTACTAGAAAGGATAAAGAGTTCTCAGACCGATGATGAAGAATTTCAAAAGAAGATTAAAGCTGTGAATGATGGGAGATTGAGAGACTTTGTGTATGAAGAAGGAATTTTGAAATTCGAGAAGAGTCTTTGTGTTCCTGATATACCTGATTTAAAAAGGGAATTATTAGATGATTCCCATAGTTCAAATTTCTCTATACACCATGGGAGCACCAAAATGTATAGAGATTTAAAGGAACATTTTTGGTGGGACAACATGAAGAGGGAGATTGCTGATTTTGTGTCAAGATGTATGGTTTGTCAACAAGTGAAATCTAGATGGAAACTGCATGGAGGAGTATTGCAACCTCTTCCCATACCTGAGTGGAAATGGAATAACATCACGATGAAATTTTTCATGGGACTACCAAATACTCCTAGAAGGAATGATGCAATATGGGTCATTGTTGATCATCTTACCAAGTCAGCACATTTTATTTCTATAAGGGAGGATTTACCACATGAACGTCTGGGAAGGCTATATATTAATGGAGTTGTGAGACTTCATGGAGTTCCCCTATAGATTGTCTCGGATCGTGATCCCCATTTTACATCAAGATTCTAGAACAGTCTTCAGAAGGCCTTGGATACTGAACTTCGTTTGAGCACTACTTACCACCCTCAAACCGAAGGACAACCAGAATGAACTATTAAAACCTTAGAAGACATGTTGAGATATTGCTCACTTTACTTTCAGGGTATGTGCGATCAATATTTACCACTGGTAGAATTTTCCTATAATAATAACTTCCATTCAAGCATTCGGATGGCACCGTATGAAGCGTTATACGGAAAGAGATGTCGCACACCACCCTGTTGGGATGACATTGGTGAAAGAAAACTTGTAGGCCCAGAACTGGTGGAGGAAATGATAGAAAAGGTGAAAGTAATCTAGAACCACATCCAAGCAGCTCAAAGTAGGCAGAAGAGCTATGCTGACAATCGAAGAAAGGACTTGGAATTTCATGTGGGAGATCAAGTTTTCTTGATGTTATCTCTATTGAAGGGAGTTATACGATTTGGAAAGAAAGGTAAAATGAGTCCCAGGTACATTAGAACTTTTGAAATTCTAGAACGAATTGGGGTTGTATCTTACCATTTAGAAATTCTGCCAAATCTCTCCAAAGTTCATGATGTGTTCCACATATCACTATTTAGAAAATACATTCCTGAACCAACACATGTACTCACCTATGAGGAATTAGAACTGGAACCCGATCTCTCGTATTGCAAAGAGCCCGTCAGGATTCTTGATACCAGAGAACAAGTGCTGAGAAACCGGACGACTCATCTGGTAAAAGTTATATGGAGAAACCATAAAATGGAAGGGGCAACGTGGGAACCTGGGGAACTTATGATGAATAACCACCCGAGTGTTTTTATGATGTAATATTCTAGAAATTTCGAGGACGAAATTATTTGAATGATGGGAGAATGTAACACCCCAAGCTTCCATAGTACGCTTCTCTTTGAATAATACAGTAGCATGTGTTGTACGAAACTTCGAGATTCTAACACGCCGCGACAAATCAAAGTAACTGTTATGATTGGTAATACCCACTTTTTGAAATTTTATACATTTTATCTTTAAAAATGGACTTCATTTTTGGATTTGGAATATTGAAATTAGCCTAGGGTGAATTTTTGTTATTTTTCTGAAAACATTCAATGTTTGATGAATAGTGAAAACACTGAGTTATTTGTTAAAAATGACTTTTTATTTAAATAATTATTTATTTTATTTAATTTAATTAAGGTAAAAATAATACATAATACCTATATAAGTTCAATGTAATTCATTGAAGTTAGTTTAGAATAATTTTAGATCTATAAAAATTTATTGAACTTTTCACCGTCTTTTACCCACCTCCTAGGAGAATTTGGAAATTCACATAAAACATAATTTTACCACTTCTGTGAGTGGAATTTCAAAAAACCAAGAAACACGGTTAATATCAAGGAGTAAAATGTGGTTCAATGAGATGAAAATAATTTTTGGTGAATAATAAATTTTTACTTTTATTTACCACGGTTAAATGTAAATAGGGTAATTAAGGGTAAAAATGGTATTAATATTTCCCTACCACATGTCCTAATTCTATTGGATAAGTGTATCTTGACCAAAAAATAACCTTAGGAATAAAATATTATCTTTTAGGTCCACTTGGATTAGATTAGGACATTTATTATTATTTATTTCAAAGAAGAGTTAAAAGAGTTAAAATCAAAGTTTAATAATTAAAACATTCATAATATAGGGTTATAAATAAGATAAATTAGATTATAAATATTCATTATAAATATAAAAATATTACCTACATAATGGTATTTTATTTATAATTTTTAGACACTAAATAATTTAATTTATATAAGACACAATGCTGATGCATTAATTACCAAATTAATGAAATATTAAAATAATTGATATTATAAATATCAAAATAAATGTAATTTGATAATTTTTATAAATTAAACTAATTTTCTAGGTTAATATGACATAATATTCCTGATTATATAAATTTATTTTGAAGTAATAATGCTGTTATGAAATTATAAAAAACAAAATACCCAATAGTTTCAAAATTGACATAAAAGAGTTTTTAAAACAAATATTATATTATTAATTTATATTCTATTCCTAAAAATATAAGGTTCGGTCAGGACACTTATATAATGATAGGTGTATCATTAATGGATCACATGGGGGTATCTTCACAGTTTATAGTATTTTTATTGTCTATATAATATAAAAATACAAAGAGACAAGGTAAGTGTCAAACTAATTAACTAAGAGTTAAAAATACAGATAAGGTTAATAAAGTGACCCAAACCAGTCTAAAATATTTTGGTTGAGTGGTTTCCAACCTATTCCGACCATAACATTTAAATAATCAACTTTGGAGCAATTATAAACCGAATATGAATTTATTATAAAATAATATTTCTAGTTTTTCCTAAGGTGCCCCTCACCCCTCTAATAAAAGGGAACTCCCCCTTCTTTCAATTTCACACCTTCATAGCCTTTTGACTTGGCCAAAACCTAACCAAATATTCTCTCAACTTCCCTCAATTCATCCTAGATGCCTTAGTTCGATCAAAAAGCTAACTTAGGGAACCCTTTTGATGAAATCAAAAGGAAGAACCCAAAGAAGAGGTAATGTTTTCACCACCCTCTTTCAAGTTCCTTTCTTCTTCAACTTCTTCTTTCATTGTTATTATGATTCTAAAATAATAACTCCAGCATATTATATATATTGTGATGTTATTATAAATATGGTACAACCATATTCATTATTCTATCCATCCTTTGAACGACATATCACCATACGTGCGTATGTACGGCTAACCGTCTCCATGTCGTGGTGTAATTGTTATTCAATATATTATTATTTAGATGGGTATAATAATGATGTATAATTTATGGAAATAATAAATATAACATGATAATTATTCTGTATATATTATATAACATTCAATTATATATTATTTTAATATCAAAAGAATGATATTGTCGCTCGTGTGTACGTACGGACTACTGTCTCCACAAACGCGATGAGATTCATTCCCCATCATATCCATTCAAGAATAATTATCATTTGATGATTAAAAGTAATTTCTAAGAACATTATATCATTATGGATATGAATAATATACAACCTATACATAACAAACATGACTTATGTAACAAAACATATAAAAGAAAACGAATAAGTTAACACCCAAAACGATGATAATACTAAAATATTATTAACAAAGCATTATTAGAAGACCATATATGATATCATAATTATGTATATGGTTCTTGTATAATTTAATAACAATGTTTCAACTATTATATATAAGGTTAACATACCATCGACTAAGGAAAATTACAAGGTAAGGGGTTTTAATCTCACTCCTTATTCCCGTGAGATTCGTGCCATATTGCCACTATTACCTTTTGTGTGGTGTATATACTTCCCATAATTGAATTGTTTGTGTGACACACTTTAATTAAGGTGTATTTACATATTCATTGTATGATACATCTTTCAAGGGGTGTATGTTTTGTAAGTTACCAAATTGGTAAGGGTTTATTTCACAATCTCTTCATTATTCGAGGTTGTTTATACCTAATTATCTACTGGGATCTCTTTATCATGCACATCCATGTTTCCTAAAAATGCTTTTCAAAAAATTATTACTATTTTACAGAATATGGGTTAAAGTAATTTATACCCTTGTTTGACTTTTTATAAGTAGTTTATAAAGGAATCATTTCATCTTTTTCCAAACAAGGTCCTTTTTAACCTTTTCGACAGAATTATGGTAAGAATGTTTTTTTAACTTATACGGTGGGAGCATCTATTTTCCGCCATTATAAAATATTCAAACCTTCACTTTCAAGATTATAAGTATATTTTCAAAGTATATGTTTTATTTTATAATTATGTTACTTTTAAATGATTTAAAAAAAAGATATATTTCTCTCAAATAGTTTTAATTTCATCTATGTCAACATCCTTTGACGAATTTTAAACTTATTTGAAGTTGAGTTATTATAAAAAAACATTCACATTGTATTGAAGGTTATGTGAGATGTTTGACTGTGGATGTATTATTTTTATACCATTAATGGTTTATGGAGAAAGTATTTACATTTTGTATGCTAGTTTTAATACGAATGTTTATGATATGTTTAAACCTGTTCATATGAGGAATGCATTTGACTTAATAAGTGACGGGTGGAGCCCACTATATATCCTAGATGCATCAGTATGTCTCATGAGAGAAAATAGTGTCTTGGAATGAGGCCTTGACAAAATATTACTTGTAATCTTGGCACAAGGCCTTGGCTACGTGGTTATGGTAGTTTGGCATTATGCATTCCATCATTATGAAAGTGTTTATTGATATTGCATGTGATTATTCGACTAGTAGAATATCAATGTGAATATTTAAATGGAATTATTTCATTTTATCTTTTCCATATTATGCTGAAGTTCATGTTTAAAAGGATTTTGTTTTAGCTATACATTTCCTTAAATGTTTATGTTTATTTATAAATGTTTCTACTATATTTTTATCCTTACTAAGCATCTGAGCTCACCCCTTTCAATGTTTTATTTTTCCTAGGAAGTGAAGAATTAATTTATAAATGACCTGCAGGGATAATATGAGGGGATATGAAGACAAGATGTTTTTGTTGTAGTTTTCACTTTATGATGTAATGTAAACTTTATTAGTGTATCTAGTTATTCCAAGGCTACTAAACTAATCAGTCTTTCGAGACTTGCTATTTCTTGTGATCATGCCAATGATATGTAATAATGCACAGACTCTAGGTAACTGGGGTCAAGGCATTACACACATAATTTCTATACACTATAACATAATCATCACACTTACATGCTCACAATGTCTATTATTAAAAAAATAAATATTCTTTTTCCCCCACAAGAAACAATTTCTAGATATTGAAATAACCACTCGATTTAAAATAATATTTTCAATATGTTAATTAAATAAAAAATGGAAAAATAATGTTTTATGAAAAAATTAATACATTTAAAGGATTACAAACATCAAAAAATGGTTACGGTGGCAAAAAAAATTCGTTGTCACCATATATGCTATAATTGACCATTACTTTTTTCATTGTTAAATAAATTACATCCACACAAAAAATATTCCTTTTTGTAAAAATTTTAAATAAAGATAGAAATTAACTTTATAAACCAATTATTTACATAAAATTACAATCAGTAAAATATTTTCAAATCATATAAATTTATGAAATTTATTTTTAATGGAATCTTTAAAAAAGGATTTTTAAAAGAAATCCGTATACATTGAGTCAGAATTTTCATGATTGTTCATTATATTCAGGAATAATAAACATGTATCAAATATTTCCTTACACGAGATCCTTTATAATTTAAATTACTCCTTTAGTTTATCTATTACTATTCTATACACAATTAGTTAATAATTTATGTTCGCTTCATACGTTTTGATAGTATTTTGCATCTATGTGAATAATGAGGTTTGTAGGATGACTATTTAAAATATGCCATTATTTTATCAAGGATATAATATAAATAATGAAATATTTATATTTTTAATACATTGAATATAAAATTTAATGAAATCAAGAATGAGTTTCATGAAATATTTTCTAGTTTACAATCATGGTGAAGGTAGGCCATACATAATAATTAGTAACACTTTTATTTTTCAACGATCATTATGGAATGAAGTGGTGTATTATTTTATCTTCCTAGAAATATTGTAATTTCATAAAAGAAATAGTAATTATTTAAATATAATTATATTTATCATCCAAGCATTCTGGTGATGTAAAAATAATCACATTTCTTAGCGGTGGTAGTAGTCCACAGGTAAACATGAATGAAAATATTGTTTTTCAGTGAGTGTAAATGAAAAAAATAAAACGTTATTTTATATTTTCAAGAAAAAAAATCTATGAATATAAAATTTATGCCATTTATAATAAATTTAGAAATTAATTTTTTTTTTCATATTATTTTCCATGTAAATCATTAGTGAAAATTTAATCACATCTTTTTGCAGGGAGGTAGTACTCTATACACAAGAGTGAGGTTATTGTATTTCTCATATAATAGAAAGTAAGAATAATTTTGTAATATAATAATTATATAATAGCAACTATGTTAAAAATATCATATATATATATTTATATATATTTATACATTAAATCCATCATTATAACTATAGGTAAGAATATGTGATGGAAAAAAATTACATTTGTTCACGTGGTTTTAGCCTACAATGCAAACAAACAATCATTTTGTTTACCTTTTGATGGAGGAGGAGACAATAAATTGTAATTATATTAAAAAAATAAAAAATAAATATTAGAGATATTATTAAGTAATTTTTTGTACATGGTTAAATATGATTTTTTGGAGGTAGAATAAGAAATAAAACTAAAACACTCGGTTAATAATGATACATCTTCTTCAGACGACCTCTTATAGTTTAAAATAAAATCATTCATTGTTTAGTATTCTAATTAGAAAAAAAATATATGTGGGTATACAAGTATGGAAATTATTTCATCAATATTGTTCCAAATATAATGTCATTGTATGAGTTAAGAGGATAGGATAGTGTGCATCCATTTAGATGTAGAGGCGGGGACACACAAGGAATGTTTTCAAATAAAAAAAGATAACCACGCATATCTCATCCCATAATGATACAAATTAGAAACCTAATGGTAATTATAGGATATAATGGATAAATATTTCCATATTTTGAAATTAATAATATTTTTATGTAATTTTAACCCTTATTGTTTTAGTTTCCCCTGTTAAATTGATTTTTACCATAACTTCAGTAAAATATTTTCACTATCTTCCCTATATATATTGACCCGAAATAATGTTGACCATATTATATGTTATAAATTATTTGGATACTAATCAATTATTACATATTTAGTTAACATATTATTTACATTTAAATTTAAAAATAAACACATCGATGTGACGGAAAAGCAGTTTCTCAAGAATCATATTATTGAAGCATATGACGATTTTACATTAAATTCTATATAGTAATCATAAATATATGCCTTAAAATTAATATTCATAGATATTTTATTTATAAATTTCAATATAAATACACTTTATTAGTGGATATTTTAATTATTTTAAATGGATAAATATGATTCACATTAAACAGTTTTCAGAAAAGTCCATTTTTAGACCAAAGAATATAATTATATTAAAATTAATTATAACTTTGATTAAAATTTAATTAATTAGAATAAATATTAAATATAATACTTTATATAAATGTAAAATCATAATGGGACTTTTAAATTTCTTATTTTATTTAACATTAAGTATAGTTTTAACGAAATTAATATATTTCAGTATGAACTGATAAATTAATTTTTTTTTGAAAAATTCAAAAATTTCACCGTAAGTTAATTTTGGTATTATGATTTCAAAATATAAATTTATTTTATAAAATAATAATTAATTATACTTTAAACTAATCATTAATCTAAAAACCTTATGAAACATTTTATTTTATACTATTTTTTTCTTGATTTAATAATTGAGTAATAATTTTATAATGAATATAAACAACTAATTGATATTAATAAAAAAATGATTTATCTTGAATTTACCTTGGTTTTTAAAATAATTATATGGTTTTATTCATAATACATATGAATTATATACATTAAAATTCATATATCATAAATCATGTCATAAGGGAAAAATAATAAATCAAAACATTTACAATGAGAGTGTAAGATAATCATATAATAGAAATGAGGGAAGAAACTTATCACAGGGAAACATAAAATTCTTGGGAAAGACCGTGATATCATAATATTTTAATGTATAAAATACTTCAAAGTGGAAAAAAATATTTATAAGGAATATTAATTCACCGGACACACTGAAAATGTCCATATATATAAGTTTCTATAACATTCAATTGAATATTTTACCTCATGAGAAATAAACTTCTGGGAAATTAATTAGATGAATATATAAGATGAAAACATAAATTGGTCCTAAATAAATGTTTTGTAAGAAATAAAGAATAAATAATATTATAAATAAATCATGGAAGGGAAACTAGTTTTGTTCAACATGTCATAAATATCCCATGAAAAAAATGGGTTTCATTCATCACATAAAAAAGAACATATTAAATACAAATAATTTCACCATAATTTCAAAATAATTCACATAATGAAGTCAAAAAATAATAATATGATGGAAAATAAATTTTTTTCTTAAGATATTCAAAAAATACCTTTTTAAATACCCTTCAATCAAGATAATGTATATTTCATTTACACTTTATAAATAACGAGTTTCTAGTTAAGAGAATAGTTTCCCAAATCAATCAACGTATGAAAACATAATGGACCCCTGTCATTAAATAAAAATAAATACAGTGTATTTATAAAGAAAAAAGAAACCAAAAGGGGTAATCTTGAATATACATGGGAAGTGATTCAACCATTATCTTCAGTTACTTATTCCTTTATCTTAATTTTAGTTGCACCTTAACATATTTGTACACCATAACTGTAGGGAGATTTGTCATGGAATCCATATTATTAAGAGATATAATAGAATATTCAATATTCCCTTCTAAATAGATATTAATACGAGGGATTTAATGATTTAAATACTTCATGTTCATATCATATCCAATAAGAACTTTTATAGAATCTTCATAGGAATGAGTCATTTTATAGTTTTCTTATTCCAACTAAGAATTTTCAAATTATACAATAGTTCAGATAACTAATAAGGGGGGTCTTGTACTTATAAAAGAGGTTTGGTATAAGTTCCTTACTATATTTCTAAGTATTTTATAATTTTATGTAGTTATAATATATAATAATTTTCTAGGAATCTCTACACCATCCGATAGTGGTATCTCCTTTACTGCTTTAGTCTGTGGTGGAACCTATACTTTAAGAACCAATTCATATTGTTTTTATCAAAATATGAGTGTATTCATTTTGTTTAATTTTAATTAATATTTTTATTTGAAATATAAATGGGATAAATAAATACATTAAAATAAGTCCCTTATCTTGTAAACATTAACACAAATTTGTATGTGACAAAATGATTCTTTTAAATTTACACACTTCTTGGAGGAGTGATATGATTTTATTAAAATATTTTATCTATTTGAAAAATATATACATTTAATAGTCATAACAGATTATATCCTCATCATTTATAGAAACCTATATAGTATCTCTAGATGATGCGAGACATACTCTTTCTTCAGGGTTCCCATGATATTATATATTACAATTCTTTATAAAGGATAATATCATTTTCAAAGGAAAAAACAATGTTCATTCAATAAATTTTTATCTTCCTTCTTAATAAACATTTTTAAGGAATCCAATAATAAAACAAGGATATTAAACAAACAAATACCTAATGATTGGTGGGAAATTCATGAACCTCTTTCCCCAATATGATATGTGATCTATCCCAAGATGTCTATGTATAAAGTGAAAATCAAAAAAATAACTTCTTGTACTAATGTTACCGAAGGGAACAAACAATTTTACTATAATAAAAATGAACAAATTTATGTATTATATTTGATTATATTGGGATACTATCATAAAATATGTTACTATTACTCTTGTCTGCGACTCATGAACTATATCATAGTGGAACTCTTACAAAATCTCCATGAAATAAATTAACTAATCCAACCGATCGACCATTGATATTCCACCCCAACCAAATTTTTTTTGGGGTATGATTCCTTTATTAGTCAATAATAATGTGGATTTACATAGGTTTATTGGATTGTGTTAGTCCTTGGAGATGTAATTCCAATCTCATGATAGGTTAGTGAAATTATAGTTTGATCCCAATCCATGAAGATAATATATATCCTTTAAAAAATGTTTATTTTGGATGATATTTAACTCCATATCAACCATTTTTAATGAAAGTAGACTATTCTTATATGCATTATACTATATATGAAATGTGAGTATTAAATGACCATACATGAACCCTAGGTTCAATTCCCCCATAATCATATTAATATCAAAAATGAAAATGATTAAATCTAAAATTACATGAAGAAATGTGTATTTATCTATAAAAAGTCTACTAAGTTCCACTAAGATGATGTTTCTATTATATTGTGAGAATATTTTTTAGACCAAAAAGACCTTATAAAATCTATCATTACAGTGATCATAGATCATCCTCACCCAATATTACAATCATCAATTAATTGATAGTGAAACCCCATAATGATGATATTAGATCATCCACCAACAAAAAATTACATTAGTCAAATGAATCACCATTATTCGTTCATATCTATTAATATAATTTTATATTACCTACCATATATCCTATATTTACAAGGGATTATACCCTAGATTATATCATTTAGTGCAATCTTTCACTGTTATAATGAGAACCCTTTTTGAAATATTATCATATACATTCTCATTATAGTTGTTTAACCTTGTGGTAAGTCTATTTTTAAGACACAATGAAAGTATTTAAACATTGTTCATCTATCTTCATTCATAGATTGATTTCATCCATGATATGTGATAATCCCCAAATCATGGACCCATAAATATGGATATGAAATGGTT
This sequence comes from Viscum album, assembly GCA_963277665.1. Classification (NCBI taxonomy): domain Eukaryota; kingdom Viridiplantae; phylum Streptophyta; class Magnoliopsida; order Santalales; family Viscaceae; genus Viscum; species Viscum album. The sequence continues at coordinate 876,549,302 of OY728129.1, read as the reverse complement.
ATCTAGAAAAAAATATTACTATACACATTCTTAATCTTCTAAAATCATTGAATTTATCTTCTAATTGAAAACATGTAAAATTTCATTAAAGGAATTTTTATATGAAATGATAAAAATTATTTTAATACCCAAAATTTATTTTAGAATTTTTCACACATTCACTTGTTTTTCATTAAAATGAAGATATCCACATAAAATATACATTGGATAAATGATCATTCTGATACATTCTAGATTATTATCCTAGTGCACACTCTTTATGTTGGTATCATGGTCATGATGTTCTTGAAAAACATTGTCACTCAATTTGATATATGTTATACAATCATCATATTTAAGGAAATAGTGAGTTCATGATCACTAAAATTCATAATGTAAAAGACCAAGAAAAAATATGACAAAATAAAATGGTCCCCATCTAAATTAATGATATAGAACTTATCCAATGAGGAATATAAATAATTATTACATTTATCTTATGAACATTTAAATTCCCTTTTTATTCAAATAATATGAGACTCTGAGGGTAGGGGTGTAGTTTTAAAGGAATAAATTCTAATGAACTTCAACATCACGAAGAATAAAATTAATTGGAGCATTGGAAACTCTGTTAAAATAAAAACAAGAAATGATTAGGCAATGTGAACCAAAAAGGGAAATTCATTAATTTTGACACCTTGTAGATAACATTGAAACTATGTGGTTTATTTAGAAACCACATGGGTTATATTATCTCAATGATATGATTATGATCAACCATGTGATAATACATAATGATCCTTCCATGTGATGGAATATTGGTGAATGATAACCCTATATAAGAATTTTATGTGACAAAAATCATAACATTGCACTTGCAGTGTCCTACCCCAGGTGCCTGTTACTGGTGCCCCAATATGGTGGCCATAATATCTGAAGTGCTCCCCCGAAAAATATTTTGGCTATCGATGATCAACGAGGTTTTCGAGTGTGTTTGTTGGAAGAATATTCCCTCATAGATTAGATTATGCATTGTAGTACATGATAGATTATAAATACCTGAAGCATAACAAGAAGTAGATAGTAGTGAAAAGTATTAGAGATAACCAAGAAATTTTAAGAAAGAATCTAAATCTAATAAAATATTTAGATACTAATGATGTCGATCATGATGATATACAAAAATTAGACGACATGGAAAACATGGGATACATTTTTTTTAAAGGTTGGGGCCGAAGCCTCATTTTTATTATAAATCAAAGCAAAGACCTCTTTTTAACTGGGTAGAAGGAAACCCATTACATAGCCCGAAGGCCCAGTGGGCTTGTTGCCCATTACATAGCTCATAGGCCCAAATAAATGGCCCAGTTCACATTCTGTGAATAGTAACCTGCCTTCTATAGTACCTGCACAGTACCGCCACCGCTTCAGTGTCATGCCGTCGCTACAGTACCCACTAATGAACAGTGTCGCCGCTGCTACAGTACCACTACAGTACTGCTACAGTACCCTGTGCCCAATGGGTTTTGAACCCCCATTTTTCATGTAGGATTATGCGATGCTTACCACTAAGTCAAACCCCAACTACATGGAAAACATGGGATACAAGCATACACTGCATGCTATAAAAACTATCATAAAGTCCAAAAAATGCTATAACCAGAATATCAAGCATGGGCATGGTTCTTTTCCAGCAATCTCTATCCTAAAGTTATAAATAATTCCAGCATCAAAAGATGTATTCTTTCATTTATTCATACCTATGATAATAAAACCTTCTTGGTTGACCACAAGAATCCTAGGAGTGTGTGAGATACAAATACCAGCAGGCCGACACCCATGGTTTCTAAGATAATCCTTTTCATGCAATAAAAAATGACCGATAGTAAATAATAATACATGAAAAAAATTAAATAATTAAAAAATAAAAAACATCATTAAGGCTTCTTAAGTGGTTTCCTGAACAATACCACCCACATTAACCCATTCCAAATGTCTAAAATGGGTTAAAAGTATAAGATATGCAATAGATCTATTCATTCCATCATAAGTGAAAAAAATACAGGTAGGCACAAACCAAGTTATTTGTCCCGATGTGATCATTTCCATGTCATCAAATATGCATTAATTAAATATAAATAAATAATATCACATATGAACGAGCAAGAAATATGTCAAATCCAACAGTGGATTCCTGAGATCATCCAAGGTGTTCGAAATGAATCCCATGGTTTCCTAAAAGTTTCTCCAATATAATCAATACCTAAATGTCTTTACAAGGAAACCCATAAAGGTGTTACTTGTATCACTGAAGGCATGGTGACTCTGAGTTCTTAGCACGTATCTAATATATAGGATTTGGTATCATCTAAGACATGGAATAACCAACATTCCAATGAGTATTTTATCTATTTCTCCCATAGGTAACCGGTCTCACTCCGGAGTATGTAAAATCATCATGTAGAGCCCATACAAGGTAGGATAATGTATCTCTCCCAGCAAGCCTGGTAGATCAAATATGGCACAATAATTCCGTCCATGGCAACCATAAGTTGGGAATAATGTTCTCTCCCGGCCCATAGCAATAGAAGCATGATGACCATGACACATGTCACAAGGCATATCATACATGTTTAGATGAAATTATTAAGTATTTCTATATAAAAATATACCAAGAGATCCACGTCATTTAATTCAAGCCATCGAACATGGAATACGACAGTTAGTACACGGCGTTTTTATACACAATGAGGCATAATTCATACACACTTGGAAATGAAAAAGGGCTCAGTCATAAGTAATGAAATAAAATAATTTATGTATAACGTATGAAACATTATGTTAAAGGGACAATATCATGGATATCGTTTTATCTTTATTCAAATTTTAATTTATGGAATGTAATCAGTATGAGATTCACACACCCATGGTGGTTCATAATTTATGGAATGGGAAGGCGATCATTCAAGGTGGGAACACCCAAGGGGTGTCCAAAGAAAATGATAACACTACGCAGATGGGTATCACCACACATTAGGATCACAATTGTCATTGATAACCGATTCAATAAAAATATTTTACAAATTTGAAGCATTGTTGGAAGATTCGGGTGAGTGGAACAATGAAATTTTATTTAATATATGATATAATGAGAGAGAAATTCCTATACCACCTTCCTCAACATATTATTTCCCCACTCATCCATTATCAAAGAATGAAACAGTATAGAATGGGATAAATTGAAAAAATTTTACAAGTCTTTGAAAATTAAGCAAATCAGTCACACCAAAATAGTGAAATAGATGGAGGAGGATCCTTCAAATAGTTTTAAGAGGATAAGAGAGTTTACCAATCGATCTCTGATTCTACTAATGGTGAGTGATTTAGATTCTTATTAACAGATATAACATAAACCCTATGGAGATGGAAGGAAGAACAACACATATAGAGAGCGGTATAAGACACCGATGCAAAATAAGAAAGAAATAAAAAGGGGTGTATAATCATTAAATGGGGTTAGAATAGTAATTTCACCAAAAAAATGGTTCCCTATTTCACCACATGGTAGGAAAAACTGTGCACCGGTTATATCTTCAAAGGTGAACCTTGAATGGTTAGCACAATGTTTGTCTAACCATTTGAAAACTATGTGAAATCACTCTATTCTAAATTGCTACAACACTGTACGATTGTCTTCCTTAGGACACATAGTTTTAGAAAAAACATGCGACCCAAATTCCCTACTATTTACAACTACACTATTTAAGGAAACCATGTGGTATAGGTTTCATAGTTTCTCCAAACTATGTGGCCTAGTATATTATTCAATTTTCTAGGATTCAGGCTCCAAATATTTTCCTAACATCACTAAGACCTCCTTGTATCCCTAAAGAATCATTATAAGTGTTGTTTTAATTAATTTAATCCAACAAAAAAATATATTCCGTACCTATGAGAAAATCAGTAACATTACAAACTCCCTTTATTTAGGGAACTCATCCATGAGTTTTCCTTCTGAGTGTGGTATGATGTCATCTGAGAATTCATCCAAATAGTAGGAAATTACATCAGCCTCCCACTATTAGGAATTATTCTTTACACACCTTTGTCTGCATATCACATAGACTAATGGAACTATCCTTCCTCAAAGAGTCTTCATACACCCATCAGTGATACATATCTGATGCTCCCAGCGGGACACATCTGCCTCCGGTTGGTCCCTGGGGTCAAACGAATGATATGGGTTAGTATGATATTTTTAATGCTGTGATACGTGGAAGACGTCATGTATGACATGGTACCTATGACATAATATCAACTGATATAAAATTGGACTGACTCTCTCTACTATCTTGTAAGGCCTAACATATTTAGGTGATATCGTACCATGTCTCTTGATTCATCTATAACCCAATATATGAGACATACGCCAATAGAACCAATGTCCACCCTCAAAATCTAGAGGCCTATATAAACGATCGATATAATATTTATTCATAAATTTATTTATATCCATACACTTATAAATCGGCTAGACATTCTCTAATTACTCCTAAACATGACGAGGACCCAGTAACCCTACCAAACCTACCATAAGACAACATATAGGTGAATGAAACATTATTTCTTGAAAGATATTATAATAGTAAAACTCAACTAGGGGAATATTTGTTTCCCATGAACCTCCAAAATAAAGGATATTTGATACACTCAAGAGAAGTTATAACCCCAGTAACTTTTGAAAACCATTCTAGAACTGTGAGGTGAACTCCGAATATCTGTCCAATATGATAGAATAGGGAACACCAGGTTGTCAAACTATCTCTTGGATGTAATTACTTTTTATCTAATCAACTGATAAGGTCACCCTGATAGAAAGTATGTGTGGGACCTTTTTCAAACAATCGCAAATCACCCATTCTGCATTACTAACTAAAGTGGATCTTAGAATGCCTTTGACAAAATCAATAGTGGTATCATTACACATACATTCAAGAATGTAGAGGGGCTATATAAGTCCATCAGTTCACTAGTTCTCTTCCGTCACTTGATGACAGGTGAAGAACCGTGTAATAAAGGCCAATATCTTCCACTTTATTCCTGGCCACCAATACCAACAAAGTATACTTGTTTACATTTTGGTAAGACTGAGATGAACTTCCTTAAAATAGGCATGTCATTTCCTCATCAAATTTTCCCATAAATCAAAAGGGTACTATATATGGGACTGAAATAGTAGGGCCTCAATTCAATCAAAAACCTAACCATGATGTAGATTAACTCTTTTGACTCTCTCCCTCAAGATAGGGACCTCGAAATTAGAAAAATACCTCATATGAATCCACTTCAGAAGGGAGTATGTCACCACTAGAGTTTCTAGAACTGGATTCCCATAATATTCATGAACCTAAATATGCATATCAGAGAATATAGACAAACCATTCCACTCAATAATAGCCTTAGTGATGACTTGTTTCTATGTTTTCTGGGTCAAGGAATCAACTATGCAATTTCCATTTACAAGAGTGTCGGTAAGCTCAAAGTTTATCGATTTTAGGTTTTCAACACCCCCGTGCTGCCTCAGATTCAATTATCATGGTGTAGAGATATATTTGAAACTTTTATGATCTGTATAAATAACAAACCACTCACACACAATGTTTTACCACCAACATAGTTGATCATGAACAAAATTAGCTATATCGAGGTCATGTGTATGTTAATTCCTCTCATGAGGCCTCATCTAGAAGGACCCATATGCTATATCCTAATCAAAATGCAACATAACTGAACCCATCGTGATTCTTAAAGCATGAAAGTAAAATATATAACTTTTTATCAGATCATTCGATTTCAAGATCATTACTATATTTATTCATACCTTTAACTCCTTAAAAAAATCTCAAAATATTTAGTCCAATCAAATTTCAAAACAGTATTAGTCAAGACCATAAGTGGAACCACCAAGTGTGAGAAGTACTGGATGAATATCATGTAATATCCAGATAGCCTTATGAAGCTACAGATATCAATTTCAGTATTGGGAATCTCTTTGAAAAAAAACAATACTTACCATCTATGGGTCAAAAAATAGGCCTTCTTCAGGTATAATATAACCCATTAATTAGAATGTTTTGATACAAATATGACCTTTTTGATCTTCACATATCATTTTATCTTCCTTAGTATAATATACATGATTACAAGGTGATTGTCATGATCATTAATAGAGTGTAAATAAACTAATATGTTGTCTATGAATACCATGACAAAGGAATTAAGATATGGGTAGAAAAATCGATTCAATATATCCATAAATACTTTCTGCACATTAGTCATACCAATAGAAATAACCAAATACTTGTACATTAAATACCTACATTGGAATGATGTATACGGTATGTGTGACAGCATCACTTGCAACTGATGCTAGCCCGATCTAAAATTGATCATAGAGATAACTATTTCTCCCTGTATCTAGATAGATATGTCATCAATAAGAGGCATTGTATATTTATTATTCACCATAAGCTAATTCAGTTTGTGGTAATCCACAAACAATCTATGGGTAATGCCCCCCTTCTTGGATAGAAGGATAAGTGAACCCCAAGATGAAGTGATTGGTAAAATATACCCCATATCCTCAAGATCTTTAAGATTATTTTTGAGTTCATGTAGCTCTTTATGTTGAATCCCATAATGAGGAATGGTCACTGGTTCCATCCCAAGTACTGGATCTAAAGTGAAATCAACCTCTCTCTCAGGAGGTAAGCATAAGAGAACATTAGGGAAGACGTCCCTGAAACATTCCACTACATGAAGGAATTCTACCAACTATATTACTTACTCACTCATAAAAAAAATGGAAATATGGGTTGTCACTATGCCTATCCAAGTATTCTTGGTTCAATATAGAAATTCCTGGATACCCCATTCACCCATAGGAATATATGTTCGTCCCTCAGGTGATGTGGTGGACACCCATTAGAAATAGAAATCCTACATATCTTGATAAGGCAAAATCCAGTCTGTACCGACAATAAAGTCAAAGATGATCATCTTAAGGCTAAAGAATCTATAGATTAAATGGTACGCACTTGTCCCAAGGGGGTTCTCCTGAAACTATCATAGGCACTCTATTCTAACCCATATAAACATGTCGAGAGACATGATGGAATATAAAAACTCAATTATAAGGCCAATAAATTCCACAACTACATATGATATAAAAGTGTGAGAATATCCTATATCAAAAAAATTCAGAAACAATAGTAATTTCTATAGGAACGTACCACTTAATATAGATGTCCTTTGAAATTTATCATCGAGTAAAAGTTTCAGATTATAAATTTGTCCTAAGGTGTGACCTTGAGATGATTCCAGACTAGACTTAGCATATCCTGTCTACTAATTCTAAAGATTATCATCCAAACTATGTCGACCATCAAAAGAACATCCTCAGCATAATTGGCTGGTGGAAGACCAACCCCAATCCGGATGTGGAGTCGTGGATCCCGTACATGATAGAGGCATCAATATAGATCTCTTCTCACTGTATAATGGACAAAAATATCAGTATACGTGGATAAGGTGATCCATCCTACTGAAAGATTAGATTTATATTAGGTTCCTCATGAACTAAAGATTTTTATGGATGGACCTGAAAAACTATTGAAACACTATAGAAGTATCTTTGTGTGTCATCGAGTGGGAAATACCCCCTTGTGGACACTCTAAACGATGATTCCTAATGAGAGAAGGACTATCTCCATATCTTGAAACTAAACCAACTTGGTTCACATTACCCACATCTCTATGATTTTGTTCGATAATTAGGGTCTAGTTTACTATCTATATTAAATTGGTCAAAAAAATATATTCAACTACATGTGGCAAGCATATATAATACTGTCCTCAATGAATCTCCCAGTCATCACTTAGTCATCAATTAGAGATGTAGATAACCCCTGATGCTCAATGAAGTGTGCAAAATACTCTAGCGTATTCATAGATCCCTATTGAATATGAATGGACTCACTAGTGTGATACACCCTCATAGTTTTTAGTATTAATTGATTGTTGAAGATTGACCAAAAGACTTCCCAAAATATACCTCATTGATGCTCATCCTGAGATATGACATCTCCTTAGCTCTATTTGGTATAAAATAACATATATGTAGAGTGAATGATCCTATACTCTGGGTGCATATCTATATGCTCGATGATATATTCCAGATCTTCAAAACATGAATCAGCAGCCTGAGGTTCACCATGCTTTGAGAAGGAGGGAGGATACAGATGTTGAATGTCTGGAGTCATCTCAACCATATATAGTGTAGTTGGAGTAGCACCCTAAACATACTTCATGAACTGAGGAAATCATCCATATAACTGAACATGAACACAATGTGGAAGGACAAAAGGATGTGCCTCATGTGGAAGTAGAGGAGGTATCACATGTGGCTTAGGTCCCATAACAATAAGATTTTACTCATCACAACTCTATTTTCGTACAACATGAGGACATTACGATGGCATAAAAATACATTTTCCAAGCACACCACTCATATAGGATTTATAATTATAGGGAATGACAATTATAAAACAATAAATAATGTAAGTTACAAGGCCTCCTTGATTCATGAAACAACCCAAAGCCTACTCCTAGATCCTGGTATAGGTAGGAATGAAACAGTTATAGGGTTATCACTAAGGAATACCCTACTACCCATTTCTATGGTTGGGTCAATTACATCTTCTAAAATTTCTCATATAAATCTAAAATCCCATTTTAAAGGTTGTTTTCATTTTAACTCTTTTGTATTCCACAATTCTCTTTAAATGGTTGAATTAGGTGGATCATCATTCTAATATATATGGGAACATAATAATGATAAATTGAAATGTTGCATCCATATAATCTTAAAAATATAACATTTCATCACTAATAGATTGTTGGCACATTTTTATATTTAAAAATTAATCACCATAAGTCCCAACTAGAAATCACATGAAAAACATGAAATTAATGAAAAAAAGTAAACATCGTGTGGTATAATTCAAGAAATTTTATTTTTATGGTTCCAAATATGATTCATTATTAAATTATCCCTCACATAACCATGCTATAGTAATTTGAATCATCATTATAATAATACCAATATAATAACACTATAAATTTTTTTTTACCCCATGATGAAGCCCAATAACCACAAATGGAATAATAAATAAATATGATTTCCTATACCAGTAAATTTGGGGTTCCCCTATACATGGGTTAGCTATTTTTAAGAAAATGGTCAATTCCAAATTCCATTAAGTCATATTTTTCTCACTAATGCCCTATTAACAGTAAAAGAAGGAAAAAGTGCTCTGATACCACCTTGTAACATCACGGCCTTGGGCCACATACCCATTCCCCATAACAAGGGCCATAAGGCCTCAAGAAAAACTACCCAAACACCATAGGAGTCAAAATATAAGTGATGACATAGGGTGTGTTTGTTTGGAGAATATTCAATTATAGATTAGAGTATTCACATCATTAAATAAGAGATTATAAATATAGGATGAATAATAAGAAACAAAAATCGACATAAAGTATCAGATACATCTAAAAAATATAAGTAAACAAGTGTAAGATGAGTAAATATATTGATACCAATTATGGAGATCATAAATCTATAAAAAAATGAAATAAAATGGGGAATAATGGTATATATTCATATGTTACATGCTTTAAAAAAACTATCAAAAAGAACAAATAATATTACAATAAGAATCTTGAGCTCATGATCGGTCCTCTACCCCCAATCTTTATCCTAAATTTATAAATTAGTCAGTCATTGTAATCCAAACACTTCCCTTTATCCATAAATGTGATCATAAAATCTTCTCAGGTTCCATTGAAATCCCAAGCATGATGAAAGGCAGAAATTTCAAAATTCCAACTACCATGGTGCCTAGGACATTCCATTTCTTGAAATAAATAAATGATTTTTTTCTATAATAATAATTCTAGGTAATTAAATAAAGAAAAAATTTAATACATTGGTATGGTTTCCTTTGTGGTAGATAGAAAAAGACCAAAATTTTCATCCTAAGAAATATGTTTAATCTAAGGGATTCCAATATAGGTGATGTAATAAATGTATATATGCCTCATTAGAAAAAAAATCCAAACTCATTAGACCCAAAAATTGTGCTTTGGCTGGGTGTTCATATTTCCATGTCCTCACATAAGCATGATTTAAATATAATAAATAAATATCATGTATAAACAAGAATTTAATATATCAAATCCAAGATTGGATCCTTTAGCCTATCCCTGATGATCTAAATTAATCCCATGTTTCACTAAATGTGTCTTTGATATAATCAATACATTCGAGTTCATCCAAGGAAACATATAAAGGGTGTTATTGTATCACTCATGGAATTGTGGCTCTCATTCCATACCAAATATCTCACATAGGGGATAAGGTATCACTTGAGGCATGGTGTATCCATATTTCCAATGGGTTCTTCCTCAGTTTCTCCCATAGGAAACTATTCTCACTCAATGAGTATGTAAAATCTTAACGGATAGCATGTAAATGGAAATCCAACGTATCTCTCCTAGCATGTCATGTATATCCCACCAAACACAGAGAGTATATACACATCCTCATTAAGTGAGGACCCATTTTCTCTCCTATCTAATAGTTGGTGAAACATCAGAATAATGGAATATATCACAACATATAACATATATATTCGCATGTAATTATTAATAATTTCAATATAACAGGTTACCAAGATAACCAAGTAATTCAATTAAATCCATTAAACATGGAATATATCATTTTTCACAAGAATATTGTATACACAATGAGGAAAAATTCATACACTCAAGGCATTAGAAAATGGATTATGACAAATAAATGAAATAAAAGCACTCAATTATAAGGTATGATACATTAATATCAAGGGAAAATGTCATTGATAACCATTTATATTTTTTAAAATTATAAATTGAGGCATTTATAAAGGATAAAAACCAAACACCTAAGGCGGTTCACACATTATAGCTTGAAAAAAAGGCATTGCAAGGCTGTTACACCTATGGCGTGGCCAATGATAAGGAAAGAACCCTACTGATGGGATGCATTATATGGTAGGTTCACAATAGACATGGGAAACTAATTTAATTAATACATTTCAAAAAATTGAAGCATCCCCAAAAGAGTCTAACAAGAAGCACAAAATTACATCATTCCCAAAGGAATAAAAGACTGGGAAAGGCCCAGACCACCCACCTCTATTTGGTAGAATCCCACTCGTCCATTTTCAAAGTAAAAAATAGACTAGAATAGAAGAAACCAAAGGATTAATTCAACACCCTAAAATAGGGAAAAATGAGAAACATCTAAATAATGTAATCAATGTAGGTGAAAAAATTAAATAAAAAGAAGTGAATGAGTGATCTTACTAGGAGAATTGGGATTCATCTTATGGTGAGAGATTTAGAGTTTGGTTGAAGGATATAAAAAAACCCTATGGAGAGTTTAAGAAGAAGATAACACATGGAGAGGGATAGAGGAATCTTATATAGAATAAGTAATAAATAAAAAAGTGTTTTAAAATTAATAAAGAGGGTGTAAAATGGTTATTTAACCTAATAAACAATGATTCATGGTTTAGTTGCATAGTTGGATAAACTGTGCAACAACTATGCACTAGTTAGATCTTAAAATGGGAAAATTTCATGGTTAGATTAATGGTTTGTCTAACTATGTGAAATCTGTGAAAAATCACAATGTCCAAAATTTATACAGCATCGAACGACCGTACTCATTGGTCGTACAATTGAAAAAAAACTAGGTAGAACCTACTTCCCCATTTTCTAAAAGCATGTAGTTTAAGGAAACTATATAGGATGGACTTCAGTGTTTCTACTAATGGTGTAACCCAGTATTTTCATCACTTTTAAGGGATCTGATCTCCAAATGAGCCTCAAACACCCTTGATACCTTATTTACTCACTCATGCATCATTATAAGGGATGTTTTAATGAACTTAACACAAAATATAAATTGTTTGTATATTTAAAAAAATATGGGAAATTAAAATACCCCCTTATGAAGCTCTTATTACATGTATAGGATTTATTTTTTTCCCTCTATAGGGGCCATTCTTGAATTCTAACCATTATTTCCCCAAAGGAAACTCATTATACAATCACATATATCCATCATTTCCATAAGTTTCTTGAAATTGGTTATCATATGTTTTAAACCTGTAAAAGGAATCCTCCTTTTAATATGAATCATAAATAATAAATGACCAGAGGTTAATAGCAATACATTTTGGAGTAATCATTAGAGTTATTACTGATTTTTTTTCTAGACAAAAAAAAACACTCTTATATAGAAATTGATGTAGCTTTTGAAAGGATTCCCTCCTTCGAGAATATCCAAAAATATGTTCCTAAACACATGTTATTTTTCAAGTAACACCAAGAAAATAGGTTATCATGGTATTATTCATAAGAAAATGATTCATTAGTTTTTTATATAATCATCAATGATACAGAATATTGTCATTGTATATATAAATCTTATTATGTGTACCATACAACATTTATTGTGATCATCATACTATTTTATTTGGTTTCACAGAAATATAATATTGTTGACCTAAGGAATCATATAATTTAATTTAATTTGTAAGGAAAAATATCCATAATAATTAATATATATTTTATATGTCTTTTATATATGTATTGTCATTTAAATGCATGCATTGATACCTTTTTCTAATGCCAAAAAATTTGAAAGAATGAAATAGGTCTCTCCAAAAATATTCTAACAATTATAATAATTTCATTGATTATATAATTTCACAACCACTTAATATTTTATTACTTTAATAATAATTGGTTTGGGTATCCACATCCCATATATTGAGTAAACTTAGTGAAATTGAAATATTAAATTCCCTTGATAACAATAGTCCCCTATTCTTGATGCAATAGGGCGGTCCATCCTGGATAATCATTTTTATTATAACACCCCATTATAATCAACATCCAATATTCCAATGGGATCAATATATTTCATATTCTAGAAAAATGTCCCTATTGATTATTTTATCAACATTATTCATAATATTTTAGGCAAATCCATACCAAGGAACACTATGGGAAAGGATTAAACTCTTTATTATTTAATCACATTAAATATTAGTATATTAAAAATTCTTCCTAACAGAAAATAAAAATAAGGGTAAAATACATGGTAAACAAAAAGATCAAATTTTATATCTTAGTTCCAAATTAGTATTATGGGATTATTACCCATAATAAAGACCAAATAAATCATTCATTCATTAATGACCCTATTCTAATGATTATTTTCGAAATAGTTTTTGGTTTGTAGAAATATAAAAACCCTAAAAAATGATATATTGCATCGTATTTTATGACACATAAATCATAGTCATATGATTTTATCTATAATAAGTTTCATCATATATAATTTAAATAAAGGAAGATTTGCAACCTGTATGAATTAAAGAGTATGGTATTCAAAATTTTCCATAAATTGTACATCCCAAACAAAATGGTTTAAGATTTATACTAACTCAGATATAAAGGATACCACTTTTAGGGTTAAACCCTATATTATATCCAATAAATTAACTTCTTCATAGGTTCATACTCCTCTATAATCCTATTATATCCTTCCATAGAGGGATTTATTTCTTACATTCTCACGTATGTTTAAAATAGAGAAATATTCACAAAAAATCCAACCCTTTTATCCAATATTAGAGATTATTTAATATATATGATTATTTTCTATATCCATATTGGGAATGTAAACTATCATACATATATTAAATACAAGTGAAAAAATCAATAAATTTTGGAAAATATTACCTCTTGAATTAATTAAAAATTGTTGATTATGATAATGTCCAAAAAATATTCACATTAATTCTATTGTCAGGAATTCCATTCCACACAACTATAAAAATCATAATAATGTTATTAGTCATAAAAAAATAATAGGAACAATGAATGACCAAATTAATTTACTATAAAAGTTTAAATGTGTCTCATTATACGATGTTAAACTATATAGGTTTTTATTCTATAGAAAGATATATAATTATTCACTATTAATGAATATTAACCACACTATAATATTAAACCACAACCATTGATAGACCTAAAATATAGTCTACCAAACTATGTGTATTCACAATACTATATCATAACTAATCAATAAATTTGAGATTGACACTACCTAATAAATATAGATGACTTCATCTGTAAGGAGCCTATAAAAAACCCAAATGATTGTATTGATTAATGACATGTGAAATATGTGTACTCATTCATTAATATATGTAATTGATGTATTTCAGGTGTGGGGATAAATTGTATCACATATGTATTTTTTGATAGATTCACTAATATTGCTTAAATTTGAGACAGAGATTTGGAAGTAAATCACGATAATTATTTTTGATAATTTAAATCTACGATCAGGTGAACTAAAATTAATTCCAATAAATTATTTGTATGAAATTTCATTGAGCATCAACCATTGGTAATTATATTTGTGACAATATTCAAAACAACCATCATGAACATTGAAGTAAATTTTTGAGTTCACATTAGAAAAAATTAGTCAACATGATGTGAAATCTATGTGATAACTAATTAATATAGATTCCATATGGACTATTATTTTTTTTCAAAATACTTATGAATTTATAAAAAATAATAATTTAGTACCATGAATTTATAAAAGTATTGGATAACATATAATTAATCATAATGTCAATAATATATCTTGAAAAAAATTTAAACACTTAAAATAATAGATATTTATATGATGTTTAATTTCATGTAGTGTGGAAATATGAGATATTTAGTTTTCAATAAAAATCATGGATCACAGATATATATTTAATCATTATATATGAAGGGTGATAAAAACATGACTTGATTCTACATAAAGTATTTCCTAATAAACCATTATTTTTTAGTTGGTGGGAAGTTCTCTCCAACAATTGGTATCAAATAATAGGATGCTTTGGAGTTGAACTTGTGTTTGGTGTATTACATTCCCATGTTTTTCTCAAGAATTATTGTGTTCTTCCCAAGTAACATTATAATTATGAAAGGAAGTAGCATTATTAATTGGATGAATGACCAAGGAAGTGAATTCTTAATTTTTTCTTATGTGACTTAGTTCTTATGGATTTTAAGGTTATGTATCATGTGTAACATTTTATTATCACGATTCTCAAATTAATCAATTATGATATTAAATTTATCATCATTATATAATTTATTATAGATGAAAATGAGAAAATAGAGAATGTGAATAATGATTTGAAATACTAACTCTATAGTTTAAGAAAGAAAATGTTCTATCTTTTAGGTAGTTTAATAGAAAATGGAATGATATTCCCATAAAAAATGAAGGGTTATTTAGGAAAGGAAATAATTCCCCTGTAAATTATCTTCATAAAGATGTTAGAGTTAGAGATTTTGAAATATATTATATTCATGTTTTACACAACAAAATAATAGTATTAGTGGTCAAAATGAATTTTATATTCCTTTAGAGACATTTTGAACTAGAAAGAGTATAAAGTATTAATATGGTATATCAATTTTTTTGAGGTATACCAAATTTGGTGATGGTATTATTCACCAAAAATTAATGATATGATTTTCCCATAAATCATGACGAATATATAATTTTCCCACATTGAAAATAAATCAGAGAGAGTAAAAATATTGTATAACATCTTGGATATATCTAATCTATATAAACACATGGTATTAATTTCCTATATGTCAAATGGAAAGGAATATATTATTTTAGACAATAAATTTTGGTTTTATTTAGTGAAATTCTCATATATATCACTACTAAGAAACTTATTCCTAATTTTTTATAGTCAATAATCATTATTTTAAGAAAGTATCGAATCCTCTTTATTTGATAGAGGATTTTGGATTCTAACTATTGACGACATTAAGTGCCAACATGAAAATTGTAAATATTACT
Source organism: Viscum album (assembly GCA_963277665.1). Lineage (NCBI taxonomy): Eukaryota > Viridiplantae > Streptophyta > Magnoliopsida > Santalales > Viscaceae > Viscum > Viscum album. The sequence continues at coordinate 876,533,248 of OY728129.1, read as the reverse complement.
GAGGGGTTGTTCTCATTAAATTCAACTATAGAGGACTCTCACAATTTTAAATATATAATGAAATTTTTAGAAATAAGATCCCTTATAGAAGATGAAATTCGCCACTCACCTTTTGATAGATTTCATAATGGACTAGTATAAAAGATAACTTCAATTATAAATATAATATATTTGATTAGAAAAAAAATTTAATTTTGGTTCCATTTGGTGAGGATATTATATCTCAATGACCAGATGTATTTCTAATCTCGTTGATTTTATCACTATCATGTCATATGAATGGAGAGACTGCTTTGTGGTGCACTATTAACATGATTATTTTGACATGATATCTTTCCCAATTTCATCAATATAATGGATGAGATGATTTCCTTCCAGTGGAAGTATCATCAAAGGAAGACAAAATTGGTGGTGTATAAGATCATTGAATGATTCTTGATTATATTTTTCCCAATAAAAAGTGACTCAATTTCATTTATGCATCTAAATGATATAAATTTTAAATAAATATAAAAATTAATGTAACACTAATATAATTTATAAGAAAAGTTTGTTATATTTAGAATACACACACAATAGTGAGCAATAACATAACCCAAAATATTATTTTTTATGATTATTATATCATTGTTGTTAAATTAGAAGTTGTGAATATAATTATATAATTTTAGAAATATATATATTTAATAATCAATAAAATTTTATAAATAAATTCTTTGAAAATTTGCACCAAATTGAATAAATTATAATTTTATTATTTATTTTATTTGAAAAATTGAGTTTATTACATTTTGTGATAATATATTATAGTTAATTTTTGGAACATTTAAAAAATGAAATTTGATAGAAATTATATAATTTCTGAAATCATCATATCAAATTTACCATAGTAGTATATTTTTTTGATATTAATGAGATGATTTGTTTCTAGTGAATAGTGAAAATTACATATTTTTTTAAAAAACTTTATATTTGGTTCAGTCATTTACGATGTTGAATTTTGATTTAAAATAGATTAACCATAAAACAAGTTCTCCTATATTCTTTATAATAATTTTATGTTAAGTAGAATCTATTTTATGGCACAATTTGGTATGAAAATGTTTTATACATGGATTGGTAATTTTATAAAGAACACATTAATTTAGTTTCAGTTTTAAACATTTTCTTAAATTATTTTATACATCTTATAGAAATTCAATCATGAAAAAATTGATTCCACATTTGGAAATATGTGGGCCAAAATGGTAACTACGTTACTTTTATCTTTCTTCCATATGAATAGTATCCATATTTGTTTTTTATTTCAATGATAAAGGTAAATTGAGTTAGTTAATGTTAAAATTAATTTGACAATGGTTACAATTTATCTAAAGAGTTTCCTTTATTTCATTGGATGAGTATATTTAATCCATATTCATTGAAAATTGTAAATATGATCTTTTTTTCTATGATGATATAATTACTATATGTTCTTATGGAATGCCAGAAATGCTTCATAAGTCTTTAATAAATTAATATAAATGATAATAATACACTAAAAGTAAAATTTTATGGTTGATTTAATGTCTCCCAAATTTTTTTTTAAAAAAATATAAAAAATTATTTAAATAATGATAGCTTAGATTCTAATTCGTTTTCAGTATTTTTACTTTAAATGAAAAATTATTTGAATAGTCCTTAAATTCCTAATAAATATATTTTTTGAAAAATATATTTTTCAAAAATATTTCAAAATCATATAAATATTTGAATATGAAATATAGGATAATAAATACTGTATAATTTCATCTTATCTCAATTTATAATCCAATTATCATCCTAAAATTAATATTATAGCCTTATAATATTGAAATATTCATCACCACTTTTAATGTTAAAATTGGATCACTAAGGGGTCAATCCTGATGATAATGCTAATAAATATATAAATAAGATTCAAAATATTATTTTATGATTAATTTAACATCATATCATACTAATATTATAATATATATCATTTGGTCCCCGTTTAAAGGAGTTATATAAATATAATGTTATATTATTAGATATATTTATAATTATATAATTAATTAAATTCTATAAAAAATAATTTTTAAATAATTTAAAATTAATTAAAGAATAAAAACATCCCAGTGGATGGGATATAATTTAAACCATCAACCATTTTCCATTTATTGGTTAGTTTTACAAATAGTTGTACATTATTGTCCATTATAGTTTAAAAAATGATATCATAGTATTTATAAAAAGGATAACCAAAACAATGAAATAAGGGTGAAACCATAACCATAACTAGTCCAAATTTTATAGAGTCATTTATTTGGACTCATAGTAATGTTAATATATAAATATTAAATTTTTAACAATTTTCCATGAAAATTTATTTATATTAATTTAAAATTTTAAGTAAATCATGGGTTTAGCCTATAACACCCTAAGATTCAATATAATAATTAATTCAAATAATAAATGAGATATAATAAATAAATTTTGATAACCTTATTTTATTTCAATTTTTTTAATAAATGTTATAATTATATTTAAATTAATAAAATATTTTCAATTATGAATTAATTTTCTAAAATGTGAGCAATACATATGAAATATTAGTGTATCTATACTCATTGTAGGAAATATTAACTTTAAAGGCTTCATTATGCATTTTGAATGGGGTAAAAATTTGTCTGTTTGGGAGTAAGAATACGTGTAAAGATGCAGTAGTTGAAGAATTTATTTTGTTGAAAATCAAGTAAGGGATAATTTTATTTATATGAATTATATATTTTCTGAAAATCAACTGTAAGGAATTTACATAAATAACTATGTTCAAAATCATAAATATTCCATTATTTTATTTATTTACTCGCATAATTTATGTTTTAGGTAAACTATGTTAAATCTGATGTAACATATGTTTTCTTTAGTATTACTCTTCACTATGAATTGTTCAATGTCATTTAAGCTTTAATTTTATGATTAATTTTTTTAGTATTTGAATAATTTTAAAATTCCAATTATATATTCAAATGTAATATTTAATATTTTTATTCTCAAAATCATGATTTTAAATAGGGCGGTGTGATAAGATCAATTGTGTTCTTTTGAAAATGGTATTTTATGTTTATCAAAACTATGTTTTAATTATTGTTATAAACTTATAATTTTATCAAAGTCTTAAATAACATGAATTTTCTTCCGCAATATTTTTTAATATGAATTCCTTATCATATATATATGTATACATGATTATGGAAGACATTTAATTGTTTAACTTATAATATAAATCTATGGTATAAAAATATATAAGTTAATTTGAGATTATGTATGAAGATTATGATTTATGGTCAAGCATAATTAGTTGTATAATCCACTTCTTTCCTTGTTATATGTAAATTTATTTATGTATAAATACGAATCCATGTGTGTTGAGTGAATCTCTAATTTATCGATGTTTTGTGTATGAACGATTTTATGCTAACATGGGTATCCTAAAATTCATGTGTATATATTAGTTTCTAACTTTGTTTTATTTCATAGTTTATATATATATACACCATCATATTTAACATTTACTGAATGATTTGAATGTGCAAACAAATCATCTATATATATGGGCTAAAATTAATATCAAGATCTTGTACAGCCCTTATGAGCAATTTAATGATTGTTGGAATAGTTATATTTATTCTTATAATTTTTCTAAAAAAATTCCCATTGTATGTCATTAAGTTATTTTAATAATAAATACATCACATCTACATATAATCATGTCCATGGGTTTATTCCTTTCATCGACATCTATTGCATTTATGACAGACACATTATTTCAATTTAAATTTTATGGTTTAAACTCTCAAAATTATTATGTTCATGGTTAACATTGAGTATGTTTTATTTTAAATTTTATGTGAGTAATATATTAAATAATTACGATTATGTTTTAAAGATAAATTATTTATAGGAATGGTAAATGTAATTCCCGGAAAAATTATTGAATACATGGAAAGTTTATTCAAATATTTATGATAAGATTTTTAGTTATAACCAAACCCACAAGTATTATGAAATGAATGTTAATATATATATGCACATACATGTATATAAATTTAAGTGAGAGTGTTTGTTTTTAATGTAGTTACACTTTTTAAATAATGTATAAAATCTAGTGAAAATACATACAAGTAAAGAAAGATTAAAATGTTTTCAAAAGATTATTTTCCTAATCATAGTAAATATGGAAGGTTATTGTGGAGTGAACCCATCCTTCACTAAGTTGGTAGGCCCAAGACATCCTTCAATGTTTCAATTAGCATTAGAATAGTGTTTTTTCAGAATCTTTCTTATTATTTCATAAACACAATGGAATATCTTTAACGAAATATTGAACGTATGTATTTTTAAGTTATATAGTAATTTCAAAGAGTAAGAAAATTCAAATTACATCTTATAAAGGTTATTTTTTTAAATTTAGTTTTCGGCTTTTTTCAAAATAAATAACTTTAAAAGGATTTATCAATGGTTTTAAAACCACATACTAAGAAATTCAACGCTGAATCCTTATTTTACAATTATTTTCATAGGTCACTTTGAAGTTCAATGATGGATGTCATAATTTTTGAATGTGAAGAATGGAAGTTGATTTTTTAAATTTTTGTTACATCTTTGATAAATTGTAAACTTGTATCTAACTCTCCAAAACTGCGACTGGTAAAAGGACATCTGTTGTAAAAAAATGTTGTGTAACTATTCATGTTTCTTTTATAAGAATAATATATAAATAACATTTTGTAGAGATGAACATGGGTTTTAGGTTCTGGTCTTTTTAACATGTATTAGAGGAATGGTCTAGTTAACTTTGGTGATTTTACATTGTTGTCTATGTAGTAAAGTATGAAATTATAGAAGTCCTGGTTTTTATTAATTCTGAAAATATGATTTTATAAATCTTTTGTCCAATGAAACGAATTTCCAGGTCATAATTATTTTGAAGGGGGGATAATGTAACAACCCTAGATGCAATAAATTAATTATTTCAATTAATAAATGTGAAAGAACAAATATATTTTGATAACCATATTATTATTTCCTAATTTTTATATAAATATAATCATTATATTTAAATCAATAAAATATTTTCAATTATGAAATTTTTTATAAAATGTAAAATATATATATTGAATAAAATAACAATTAAGAATATATTAAAAAAATTCTAAATATATAAATATTTTCAATAATTTTAATTAACTTAAAGAGAAAGCATTTTTATAAAATTTTTATCATTATTTTTTAAAATTAAAAATATATATAATTAAAATATTATATAATATAACTATTTTAATAGAATTTTAAAATTATTCTTATATGAATGCTATTTTTATCAGATTAAATTTTTTTATGAATCTTTAAATATTTACAAATTATGATATTTTTTTAGAAGAAAACATTTTTTAAATATAATTTGGTTGGTTTTATAAAATTTATTTTTCAAATATATGATATATATATATCTATATATATTTGTTTTTAAATATAGTGAATGATTAAATCATTTCTTATAAAATTATTTCTTATTAATATATATATATTTATATTTAATTAAATAACTATTTAAATATAAAAGTAAGAATAACAATATAATAAGGTTTTGTCTTAAACTAATAATTTTGATTACAAAAATATAATGGTTTTGTGGTTCATGAGTAATGCAAAGGGGGTCCAAGGGGGGTGTCACGATGTGAGGTAGTGGAGACAAGGGAGTAAAGCCTAGGGTTTTTGAGAACTGATGGGAAATTGAGGTAGGGCACAGAGGGAAGTTCAAGAAGAAGGTGAGTCGCAGCCTACATTCAAGTCGAGTAACCGGGAGAGGCTGAGGGCAATCCAACCGAGTATTAAATTTCACTACGAGTGCCAATTATGGAGATTCTAGTAATGTTAATGGGTATCATACTCGGTTTGGTTTTCTTTTTGGGTTTTATTCAACCTTCTATAGTGGGTTTATGATTTCCATGTCCGATTTGGTTTATCATTTATGATTGTCGTACTATTTTGGTATCTTCCACCATCAATGTCAACATTCAACTATATCCACTTTTGTTTTCCTTTGTGATTTATACCATGACCATATTTTTTAATTTAGACAACAAATGTTTATTTTTTCTCTTGTAGTAGTTATTTTTAATTAGTTTTTCTATTCTCTTATGTTGTATTCTATTTTGGATGAATCTGTCAATGTTTCATATTGAATATGTTAATATTATACTATTTAAAATAATATTCCCATCTTTCTTTGAAAGCACTGATAGTGTATCTCTTCTCACAGTAGTAAATGTTGATTAATAATTTTTCATTGTGTATTTTAAATGGGGAAGAATAATTTTTGTGAGTCTAGGAGTAAGGATATGTGAAAAGATGTAGTAGTGGAAGAATATATTTTGTTTCAAATCAATTAAGGGATAATTTTATTTATATTATTTATGTTCTGTGTTTTGCAAATCTATTGTTATGGATTTACCAACATAACTATGTTCAAATTCCTAAATATTCCACCAGTTTATTTATTTATGTACATAATTTATGTTTTATGAAAATTATGTTAAATCTTATGCAACCCATATTTTCATTAATATTGCGATTCATTATGAATTTCACTATGTTATTGAGGTTTTAATATTCGAATTCTATAAATTTCGGTATTGTAACAATTTTAATTATCCATTTATATGATCAAATATAATATGTTAATTTTTTTATTAATAAAAACATGATTTTAAATAGGGCAATGTAATAAGATCAATTATGTTCATTTGAAAATGGTATTTAGTGTTTATCAAAACCAAGTTATTACTCTTGTTTGAAACTTATATTTTTATCATATTCTTAAATAACATGAATTTTATTCCGTGACATTGTGTAATATGAATTCTTTATCATATATATATATATACATGATTATAGAAAACTTTTAATTCGTTAACATTAAATATAAATTTAGGGTTTATAAATATTTAAGTGAAATTGAGTTTGTGTTCAAAGATAATGATTTATGGACACACATCATTAATTTTCTGTCATTTCATACCCTGTTATATGTTAATTTATTTCGGTTTATACATGAATGCATTTCTGTTTAGTGAATTTCTCATTTTTCAATGTTTTGTGTAAGACTGATTTTATGAAAATATGGGTATCACAAAATCCATGGGTATATATTAGTTTACAAATTTATATATATATATACATCAACATATTTATAAATTAGTGTCTGATTTGAATGCACAAACAAATCATGTACATATATGGGCTCAAATTAATGTCAAGATCGTGTACAAGTCTTTATTTTAAATTTACTCATGGTTAGAATGGTTATAGTTATGCTTATAATTTTTATAAAAAAATGTGAATAACATGTCTTCACATTATTTTATAATTAAAGACTTTTCATCTGTATATTACCATGGACCTGATTTTATGCATTACAAAGACATATGTAGCATTTATAACATATATGTGGTTATAATTTAAATTTTATGACTTAAGCCCCAAAAATTATTAAGTACATGGATTAAATTGACACTGTTTTATTTTAAATTTAATTTGAGGAACATAATTAATTATTACAATTTTCTTATAAAGATAAATTATTTATAAATATATTAAATCTATTTCATGAATAATGGATTGAATACATGGATATTTTTTGAAAATGTTTATCGAAAGGGATTTAGTTGTCACCAAACCTTAAAGTATTATGAAATTAATGTTAATAAATATTTATACATACATATTTTTTTATAATTTTAAGTGAGAATGTTTTCTTGTAATGTAGTGACACATTTAAAAAAAAATAAAAACTCCAGTGAAAATATATAGAAGTAACGATAACTTAAAAATGTTTTCTTAAAATTTGGCACATGAACGTTGTAAATATAGATAGTTATTGGGGAGTGAACCCATCCTTAACTATTTTGGTAGGACCAAGATAACTCTAAATGTTTCAGGTAGACTTAGAATAGTGTTTTTTCAAATTCATGCATATTGTTTAGAAAAAATACTATAATATCTTTAAAGAAATTTTGAACATTTGTATTTTCTAACTGATATATTAATTTTAAATCATGAGAAATTTCAAATAAGGTCTTTAAAAGGGTATTTTTTTAAATATTTGTCAAAATTAATTTCAAAATAATATCTTTAAAAGGATTTATCAATGGTTTTAAAACCTCTAACTGGGAAATTTAATGCTCACCCCTTGATTTTTTTCACACTCCAGTTTCAAGTCCAAATGTGGATGTCATCATTTTTGCTCGTGAAGAAGTGAAGTGGATATTTTTGTGTAAATTTATACTGCAACCCTAATAAACTGTAATCTTGTATCTGAATCTCTAGAACCTATACTGGTAAATGGTCCTCTATTGAATTTTTTTGTAATTAATCACGTTTCTTTTTAAAAAAAATATATCCACAACATTTTTAAGAGCTGAACACAGGTTTCGGGTTCAGGACTTTATATAGACTCTTATCACCTTTAAAGGGAACATTTTATCCTTTATTATTTACAATGTATCAGACATCTATCTCAGATAAAACCTTCATATCATCCTAAATTAAAAACCTAAATTCTATATCTTTTTCCCTAAATATTATCCATTTAGGGATTAAGGTTTTTTTAAAGGAGGTTTCTCCACGAATATTATTAACACATAGCTATGTGTCATCAATTATATTTATTCCTAGTCATCCTATAAATATATGAAATAAATTGTGAAACAATAATTTCGGTATCTAAATTTTAAAATAATTATTATAAATATTGAATAACTAATATCTACATTATTTTTATAAGATAGAGAGCAAAAACATTACTTGTTCATACAAATTACTTACAATATCCATGCAGTATTTTAATTCATTATTCATAACCTCTTATCATGGGTGGTTATAAGTATTTATTTAATATATATATATATATATGTTATTTATTATTTTAATATTTTTTTGGAAAGGTGAAATTATATTTATCATTCTTTCATTCCATCGATGAAAAATTGAAACAAAATTCATTTGTATGTATGACCTACAATACACATGAACTATGTAATTAAATTATTTACACCTAATTTTTTTGGATGACTCTAATTATATATATTTAATATATATTATATTTATATCCTGATTATTATCCTAGATATTATTAAAAAAATTTCAATGATAAATACCTTAACTATAGAACTAATACATCCAATAAAAATAAATATAAGTGTACCTAAGAAAATGAATACTTTAATAATGAATTATTAATAAATTGGTGCTTATATGTTATAAATAGATCATATATGACATTATAACTTTTTATATGATTCCGGTATTGAATTAAATGATCACACTTGAAAATATTAGAAAATGCTGTAATAGATTTCAATTACAATCTGAATTTTTATTGGGATTGATTATAAATTAGATTCCGATGTTGAAATTATATTAATTATATATCAAGAATATAATGATTATTATTATTCAATGGTTATTTATTTATATTACATTTTTTACAATAATTTTAATCCAATTATCCACTTATGAGTATTAAATTATGTTTTTTATGGAAAACAGACTTTATTCCTCTATTTAATAGAAATTCATTATTCTTCAATATCATTATTCTCTAAAAAATATCAATATTAGTTTTAATATTATCTATGATTTTTTTAAATTATTTTAACCATTAATTTATTTTTTATGAAATACTTTAGAACAAATATAATTTTATTTTCCCAAATAAGGTATTAATGATTGTTTATCGAAAATGTGAAAGGAATTATTGGTACATGTTATTAGAATGAACATAATTTTCTAAAATCATAACTAATCAATGAATTTTAAATTAATTTACAAGGATCAAATATTCAATTCAAATAAAATATTTTCCTTAATATTTCCCAAAATTGATATATTTATAAAAAACTATTTCAAAATGAAAATGTTATTTTTATCATGTAATATTTCATAGATCAATTAATGAAAAATTTCCATCTATGAGAAAATCATAAAATTGAATCATATGATTTACATGGGATATATTCATATGATACAATAATTATTCGTTCTTTGGATGGTTTAAAATTATGATTATGAGATTATAATGATTTTTATTTATTTTAACAGGATATTTTTTAATGGAATGATGAAATAAGTATCCCACTCATTTAATTTCCAAGAGATATACTATGATTAATATTTTTTGGTATTTTGAAACACATATGTATTATATGAATTATGATATCGGTGGAACCACAATAATATATCACTCTAATGAATTGGGTAATGAAGGATATCTAATGAGATTACATGAATTGGAATTTTGAGTCAACCTAATCCTGTAAGGGACTATATCCAGTTTGGATGTATTGGAAGTGAACCATGACTAAGTACACAATTAAATGTGGAGTTAAACCAGTCTATTATGATAGTGTTTACCTCTTTCCTTTACTATTTAATTTTTTTCTATAATTGTTTTTTTCAAAAAACATCAATCTTATAAAAATTTTATGCTATTAGGGTTCATGTTCCTTGATTCAATTATGAATAATGTTTTATGAAATTTACTCAATTAAACCACCACTCAATATTATTTTCTATGATAATATGGTTATTGATTTCAAATGTTATTATAATGTTATAAAAATATTATACTCATCTTATAATTAATTGATCATTGATATCACCCTTATTTACACTTACTGTGAACATGAGCACAATATTTCTTTATTTACTCCCCAATTTTATGAAGAGTGGTGTTAAGTATGAATTTTTTAATTAAGGGTGATACTTATTAAGAACATAGTAGGAGATAATGTCTATCTCTTATTAATAGGTTTTTTATATATCAATGTTTTCAAAGACAGTAAACCGATAGGTTTTTTTGTAATGGATTTTAATGTTATGTGTTAAATATTCATCTAAATTTATATAATAATTAATTATGAAAAATATTTCTCATTATATTTTGTATTGATGGATTTATTACTCAATATATAATGATTTGGGTTAATTAAAATTAGTGGAATGTTTGGGGATATGTCAAAGCACTAAGTAAACAAAATTATTTTAGTATGTTCGATATTATGCAGTTTTACTAATAGTAAATCCAGGTATGCATACTATATATGGATTTGGATTGGAAGAAGATTAATTTACAGGTAATAACCCTTAAAATAGTATTTCTAATATTCCTCAACTATTTTTATAGTGAGAGATCATTGTTCTTTTACTATTCTTCTAGTTTAATAGTCACATGGGATATGCATAGGTTAACTCACATTTTCCTTATGAACAATTATAATGTGGTTGAATTTAAAAACCAAGGATAAGATAGGTTAAAAGTAATTTATTATTAATTTAATGGATGGTTTCATTATTTAGACAACCAATTGATGAGTTATTATGATTATATGATTTCATGCTATGATTATTTTTTGTAACACTATAATTTATTATTTTATTCAATGACTAGAACAAGGAGAATTCTTGATAATGAAAAATGTGATAGAAAATGGAATTATAATCCCTTTGAAAAGATTAATTTATATCTATAATGTGAAACCATATGACTATATCTTATTAGTTATATCATTATATCATTATATTATATTTTTCACTTAGTTTTCTAGAAAACCTAGTAACGAAAAAATGTATATTCATGAATAATATAGAGGAATGATGATTGAAATTCATTTATATCAATTATAATGGAATAATAATTCATGGAAATGGCAGAGAGGAACTATCAAAGTTTTATTTGTGGACTATAGGGGCATAGAGCTTGTAATATCTATATAAATATTTTGAGTTTGAAAGACAGATATGGAAATCATCATATTGTATCATTTATAGTTATATGTATTATATTTTATCAATATGGGAATTATTTTATCAAATTACCAAATCCATGAGTTACCTCATATACTAAAAAAGTTATTTTTTAAAAAAATAACTGATGTGGATGTATGGAAGTGTTTGTGAATTATCATTCGAAAATTATGTTATAGAAGTGTTTTATTGATGATATTTTGGTTATAATAATGATAAAAAATATATATATTAATCCATATTAATTTTTATTTAACTATTTGAAATCCTTTTTAATAATATGATATACTTTTTTGAGATATAATATTGAGGGATAATAAACCATTCATATGTTCTTATTTTTTATAGACTAATATTTATGTGGGTTAAAGTACAGATAAATTAATTTGGGAAATATTTCTAATGGATTTTTGATATGATGAAAAAATTATTTTAGTGATATTTGGTGAACATTAACCCATTTTTTGACTTATAAATTATAATAATAAAATGAAAACATTAATGTTTTGATTGAGGTATTTTGTGATTGTATTTTATGGTTAATTGAATCATTTAATAGGTTTTAGAAATAATAATACATTTAGGATTAAATAACATTCTATATTAATATAATAATTTATTTTACCTAAATTATAGTCTATTAGAAAGTAAAAGATAAATAATTTTGATAGTTGAGAATTTATTCATTGACAAGGATATATATATTTTTATATTAACTATAATAATAATTATTTCCATTCTGTTTAGTATATAATTTTGATTCATGCTATTTTTATAAAGTTCACTAAATGATATGATTATATATTGATTTATTAGAGAGACTAAGGATATTTTGAGAGATGTTTCTTTGATCTTAAGTTAATGTAAACCTTATTTTTAACATGTCATTTGTCATGATTGATCATTTGATAAGAATAAAATTAAATATTTTGGGATGTAAGATGAAAGTTATGAGATCAATATTGAAAATTACCTTGATTTAATGATCTTGTTTTTGAGGTACAATGGTATGTATATAAATTTATTAAATTAAGTATATATGTTTAATATTTGGTTTTATTTTGGACATTTTTTAAAAAATGTATTATATCTTCACTATAATGATTAATTTCGTTTGATATTTTCCAACCTTGAATTACCAATTTTGGTTTAATGTTTGATGAGAGGAGGAATATATTTTCATCCTTTTATATGTTATTTAATATATTATAATTTTATATTAGTGGTTATGATAAAATTATCCCCTTGATTACTCATCCTTTGGATTAAAAGGTGATAATGTTGGGTAAATGTTATTAAAAGATGAAATTATCCTTTCCAGGTTACTAAAATTCATTATTGTTAGATATTTAAATTGTAAATGATATCTTAATGTATGGGAAAAGGATCTTAAAACAAAAATTTCATCCTTAATTATTCATTTCAAATGAATCAATGGCCTTTTTCAAAGATCACTCGGTTATGGTTTTCTAGTACTAAGATTCAAATTATCGATCCCTTTTTTGTGATCACTTTTATTTATCACATTATAAAATTTATTGGCTATTAATATTTCCACTATGTCTACAATTTCCTTTGCCCCTAATTTTGTCCGATTTGGAAACCTAGTTATTCTTTATTTCACACGACCATTATAATTCCCTTCCCCTCTTCTCAATTGGAGGTTTTATTAACATTTTTTTAATGAAGTGGGGTTTCATCCATGGAATTATAAAAAATCAATGTTTTTTTAGTGATAAAACATCAAATCATGATGGAAATTGTTTTAATTAGTGGAAAATGTAACACATTATGATTTAAAAACAACACCATCTTTTACTTCATATACTTTACCTAATACCGAATTCTAACGAATCCGAAAATATTATTATTTTATAACCATTATAACATACTCTCTAACATTGAAAGTATTAATCAGTGTATCTTAATTATGAAATATTTTTAAATGTAAAAATCATTAAAAATTACTAGTAAATGAATTAGAAATAAAAACCCAACTTTTTGTATACGAATTTTATTCCTTAAAATGCATATTCATAAAAAAAATTATTTCTTTTTGTGAATGAATATTGAAATTAAATTACTGTAAATTTATTTATAATATTTTTTAAAGAATATATTTTTTCATATAATCATAGGAAAATTAAAATGGATTTAATTTTTGGTATTTTCATAAATAATTGAATTTCCTGTGAATATTGAAAAATAATGATTTTTTTCTAAAATTTACTTCTTTCTGAATAATTTTAAATGATAATTTATAATAAAAAGGATTATAATTAATATAATCTATATTATATTATCTATAATAAAAATATTTTCATTTAATATATTTCAACACTTATTTTTGTAAAAAATCATTCATATAAATAAATGAAACATTTCAAAAAAATTATTTTTAATGATTTTTCTGTTTATGATCATCAATTTATACCACATATATAAATTTAACAATTAAAAATGAATGCCATATTTAGAGTTAGGTGGTTCATAATTTTTTATTATGTTCATTTTTTGGTCAATTTGGATAGTAACCATATTAAATTTTCGTTACGAGTGTAAATGTAAAATTGTTTAGTTAAGGAGAAAAGAAATGTCATAAGGTATAAAATTCAATCTAGAACTTTATTTTATTTAATTAAATTATTTAATTTTTTATAATTCATAAAAACATTGAATATATGATCTTCTTAATTTTTAACATTTTTTTTAATATATAATATTTTCATAAAAGGTAATGTCAAAAAACCACTTTATTGATATAAATATCTATAATAATTTTTAAAATGGAAAAATATAAATCTTTTGGGAAATGAATTATTATTTTATATTTAAATGTTTTTTATGATTTTATTTTATTTTTATTTTTTTGGTTTGAAATATTTATATTATTGAATTAGGAAATATTGAAATAGCTCTTGTGAAAGTACTAATCATATAATGTAAATAATTTTAAAAAACATAAATATTATATTATATTAGTGTTATAAAGTATACATTTAATTATGATGATTAATATAGACTTTTATAGATGTATTTAATGTTTACTTCATTATTCAATTTCATTAATTTTGATTTCAAAGTTAAATTATGTGAATTGTTATAAAACGTCATTAATAGTATGGGAAGTAAATTATAATTTTTCAAATTATTTTAAAAATATAAAAATATAAAAATATTACAAAAAATAATATTAAGACATGAAATGTTCTAAAATTATATCTATTTTCTATTAAAAACAACTTTTTAAAATAAAATTAAAATTATATCCCTTTAATAGTTAAAAATTCATTACTCTGATTAAGATAATAAAATTTAACCAAAGTTTCGGACCAAAAATATATGTTTTGAAATCATATCTAAACCTATAAAAAAATTATTTAATGAATCAATTAAGAATAAATTTATTTTTCTTGGAATATGTATCATTTTGGGACCATTAAGACATTTTTTATGCAGATGATAATTTTTGATATCTCATATAAATCCAAAAATGAAACAAATGATATTTTATAACCCATAATATTTTGTCAAAAAATTAAAAATATATATTAATACTATTATCAGAAATTTTTTTTCAATATATTTCAAAATATCATATATGCACTATTTATGGGTTTATTTCCCTTTTATTAGAAATTTTTTGAACACTGATGAGTCAAAACCATTAATGTCATGATAATTATAAAAAAGTTGATTTTGGTATAATATAAAGAGATAAGTCTGAAACATAATAAAAACTTATAAAAATTTTATTATATGATTATATTTTGACACAAAATCATATTAAACTATATTTCACTCAATTTGGATCTATATTTCAAGGAATATTATGTTATATTAATTTAATTCCATTATTACTTCAAAGAGTTCTCCTCCCCTCACATATAAATGAAACATTATATCCATTATGATTCAAAATTATAAAGCTTTATAGATCATCCTAAAAATACTCTAACATCATCTAATTTTTTCCTCATATCTATAGCTTTTGATTTTCCTAAAATACAATCCTTTCATGGAAAAACGTGTATGAAAAACATATGATTGTCAAAAATAGGTATTTATAACAAAAGAGTGTTTCCAATTATATTTATTCAAAAACACTCCTTAACTTAATGATATTCAATAAAAAATAATGAAATAAGTATATAAAATATAAATAATTTATATTATTTTGATTCAATAACCATTATCCACATTGTATCCATCCAATATAAAATCAATACATCACTCGTGAATATATACAACTTTCCATTTTCATGTAATGTTAAATAAATTTTCATCACTTATTTTTTTGGGTCTTATAATTATGTTTTTAATAAATATTTTTCTAATTTCTTATATTTATATGATTTTAAAGGTTAATCAATATTTATATTTTTTTTGTTCCTTCCATCAAATTTTAAAAGCAGCACTCATTCATATGTACAACCCTACATCTCCAGGAACAATGTAATTCAATTTATTATCCCCACCATTTTTGGAAGACTATAAATATTTATATAATGAATATATAAAATATTAACATCATCATTATCATTATATGTATTTTGGAATAATTATAAATGTATACAGAGTAAAAAATATTATTAAAAACATCTATGAAAAAATTAAATTCCGAATGAGTTGAAGTGATGATTTTAATAAAGAATTAATAATAAATTGGTGTAGAACTGATATAAGTGGACCATATATGATATTATATATTTTTAAATTATTTTGTTATAGATGAATAATTAATTTTAATTTTTTATTCTAGAGGATAGTTTTATTTATAAATATTTAGAAATTTATGAATTGGAGTTAGGTTACACTCTCATTTTTATAGGTATTGTTAAACAATAAGTTCCCGATAATAAAATTTTGTAAAAATATTTCTCAAGAATAACATGAAATTTATTCCCTTTTTTGTTTCTATAGATTAAATGTTTTATTTTCATTTTCCTTTCTTTATGTACTAAAGATACAATATGAAAACTTTTATGGAAAAAAATTTATTCATCCCTTAAGTAGAAAATAAATTTTCTTCCACACCCATGTTTTCTATAATTTTTTAAATAATTTTTTTAATACTCTCGTATGATGGATTGAATTAATTTTTATCCAAAATTTAATTATTAATATTTTTTAAGGAAATATTAATTTTTTAGTGATGTGATTTTGTCTTTTTACCAAAAAATTTGAGAGAAATGTTTATGACATACACTAATTAAATGGAATTTCGGTCCATTGTTACTACTCAATGATTTGAACCATTATTTATGAAATTTAAAGGTTCTATTTATATTATATATTTAAAATTATATTTTGAAAACTAAATTATATTTTAAATTACATATATTAAATTGATAAGGATATTTTACCGAATAAATATTCTAGGGATATTTTAAATGATTATTTTCATCAGTGATAAAGTCATATGATGAATCTTATTCTTTTCTAGTGATATGATCCATTGATACCATACATTATTTTTATATGTGTTTTATATTTATGTTTTTTTTATAAAAGGTATTCCTAGACTAAATGGAAAAGATAAATTTATCAATAGAGAGAATGATTATATAATTCTAAAATATGGTATTTTATTATATTGTTTCCCAATAATAAGGATTAGGTCAGATGGAAGATCAATTAAGCAATTGAGTTCCCTATTGATTCATTTATTAGTGAGCCAATCCTTTATAGAGTAAGCTTCCCGATAACCATGAGTTATAATGTAATTGCGACCCAAGAGGTATTTGGGGCAATCTATCTATCTATAAGTGATCTTCCAAGACATTTGTATATGAAACCCATTTATTTTCAAAGATACAATTTCTAATGAAACAATAAAATTTTAATAGAAATTTTTTTGTGTGTTATTATATGTTGAATGGTTTAAGATCTTATGGTACACATATGATTGATTTTCATTATATATTAGTTGGGAAGGAATTATATATCCCCCCAATTCACTGAGTAATTATGGATATATCATGAGAAACAAGTATTATAATTGGGAGTGAACCCATTTCATGAAGGGACAATATATAATATAATAATATTTGGGGTTAACATTAAATAAAGATATTATTTAATGGGGAGTGAATCGAATCAATTTTTATAGTCTTGGAAGTGTGAATTGACTAGGTAAAAGATGGTATATGATAATGTGTATTCTAAATAATTATTCCATGTGACAATATAATTCTTATATGGACCATTTTATTTGATCCCATTATGATTCATATTTTATAAACTATAAAGCATTATACAATGAATCTAGATTTGGATTTATGATATAATTTGCATTGTTTTAAATTGTTATGTTTATGTTCTCATACACATATTCTCATTTTTTCATTAATGACTATTGATATCTAACATGTTAACAATTAGTAATTATTTTAAAAAAACCTTACCTTTGTTTCCATTCCCATGGTAATGAATAATTTATTTATATATGAAATTCTGAAGGAAGTTTTTTACTTCTAAAGAACACAATGAGAGATGATATTGATCAATTTTGGAAATTCTATTCATGTATGCACGTATATAATGACAGTAAACCATTATGGTCCTTGCATTGATAGTAATGTTTTTTATTAAATATTAATATTAATTAATGTTATAATAATTATTAAAAGTAAGATCCACTATAAATAATACATCTTATATAATTAATATATCTTAAGAGTCCCCACTATAATTATAGATTTTGATTTAGAGGTATTTTGTGGATTTCATATAATTTTCATTGTTGTCTTAATTACGATACTTATTTACCTTGAAGTTAGAATGATTTCCCAATTTTAACACAAAATAATATTTCTATCAACTTTGTATTAAACATATAGTTATAAATAATTTTTAAAATATTATATGTTTAGTAAGATGATCAAATCATTATTAGAGCATAACCACCAATCATCAATTGAAAATTCTATCATTTTTTTCATTATATTCTTTAATATGTGGTGTATGGAACCTTTAAATATATATTAAACCTTTTTAAAAATAAAGGGATTTACTTTATTGATCCATTTCCCTTTCTAGTGATGTATCATTGTTGTTTTCATCATATTATTAATCCATCTAGATCTATTTATTGACTGAGTACCCCCAACATAAAGGTGATGTTTAACAAACTAGTGGTCACTTCAATAAGCAATTCCACAAAAATTAGAAATAATAAAACTTTGTAACATTATTGTATTGATATAAAAAACTTAAATGAAAACCTCCATGTTTTAATTTTTAATCTATATTGGAATCATATTAGTGAACCATTTTAACTATTTATCTTTCTCGATGATTCTGGTCTTGATTAAATTCTCAAATTCAGATTCAAAAGTAGTTACACTATGATGTTCCCCACCAATACTATGAGTGTCGATGTCAAATTCATATTGTTAAACACTGACATAAATACTATGTTAGTTTAAATAATCATTATTTTATGATACTACGTATAATAAACATTACATATCTATAATAGTCAAAATATCACTATAATTGAGGGTTTATTGTCTTTATGTATTAGCTATATGTATTTTCTTATTCAATAATTTCTTATATTTCATTATAATTCAACCATATTAGAATATCTTATCAAATTATCATATGTAATTTTAATTTTTATAACCATGTTAATGGAATCATAAGAAAATATTCATCATATAATCTTAATAAATAGAGAAACTAATCAACATTTCATCAAGGGTTATATCATAATCCTAAGGGAGAACATGATTGAGGGTGATATATCATATTAAAATGTACATTTAACAGCAAGAGACATATAAATGTTATGATTTAAGGGATTGAAATATAAAATAAATAAACATAATCCATGAAAAGGATTATAATAAATCAAACATGATCTAGAGAGCATAAACATAGGAATTTGAAATAGAAACGTAGAATTTCAGTGAATCATATAATAACAAGATATTTTGAAAAAAAACATAAACATGGAGGAACATCATTCGGTAAAAAAAATATGTATGTCAAACCAATATTTTTAGAAAAAATATAATAATTTCCACCATTTATTTTGTATATATATCCATGAACATCCAACCTTTTGTTGTAATCAAATATAATAAAGTTCGTGCATTATTTTTTAATCAAATCCATTTAGGTCCACAATTTATATTATGATAATGTGAATGCCTTTCAACTATCTATGTTTTGAAATAATCTATGATAATTATTACATTATATTATGAACTAATCCAACCATACCAATTCTTTATTATCACAAGTGATATTAAGCCATAACTAATTCACATGAGGGAGAAAAAACCACCCAACCATTATCATAAAAACATATGTTTTCTATGGGATAGAAATACATCAACATATGATGAAATTACAATGGAATGAATGTGGGATTAATATATATTTAAAATTGAATTATATTAGGAACCCATTCATCAACAATGATTATATGATCTCTCTCTAAAATCGCGGATGAATAGGGTCTCCACGATTCTGTTTCCTTGTTCTTGATCTTATGGCCTCTTCTTTTCTGGCTCCCGGGCATTTCAATTCACATTGCTTCTATAATTTTGGGGATGAAAATGGTGAGGGAAGGAAGGAAGAGATCTGGTTGAAGGAAAAACCTAAACCGATCTCCTTTCTTGAGGTGTTGAAAGGCACTGATCTGTGCAATACCATCTCGAGGAAATCTTCCTTCTGCAAGAAATTGGACGATGGCCAACTCGCGGTGGAGGTGGATCCAGAAGCGCTGAAGCAGCGTTCTCATTTCTGTAAGTTCTCGGTTTTGGGATGCATATCATACTTAAAGGGTGACACTCCATGGTCAGCTGCGGAACTCAAACCGAGGATCTCGCACATATGGGGTTTTCTTGACTCCAAGATTGTTCCGATCGGGCGTGGGTATTTTCACATCCTTTTAAGCTCGCAGGAGGAGATAGATCGAGTCTAGTCGATTGGTAATGTTCAATTGAAACCTGGTCTGCTGCAACTTTTGGAATGGGATTTCTCCTTCAATCCTTATACTCATCGAAATACGACGGCTCGGATTTGGGTACGACTCCATGGATTAAATTTCTTCTTCTGGCATCCCAAGATCTTAAACGACATTGCCTCTTGCATCGGTTCTCCGTTGAAGATAGATCACCAGACGAGCAATGAGGAACTTGGCTTGTATGCGAGGGTCTTGGTGGAAGTTGATCTTGGTAACAAACTGCCAGACTCGATTGCTTTCAGTGAAAATGAATACACAACCAACATTCGGTTGGAAGATGAGTGCAGACCTCCCTTTTGTGAACTGTGTAAGATTGTTGGACACTCCCTTTTAAATTGTCGGGTGATGAAGAAACAGGTGATGTCAAGGGATGAACAACCAAAGGACGGTGGTTGGACTCAGGTGAACCTAAAGCAGAAGGCTCAACCTATTGTATCTGGACAACATGTAAATAATCAGACAAAAGTTGATAAATGGGTTAAAAAATCTCATGCGAGGGAGTCTTCTGGTGTTAAATGGTCCGATTTGGTTGAGGAGGAGTGGACCAAGGGTGTAGTTGCAGTGAATTTGGTAGAGGAAGTGAACATGATGCAGAGTAAAATCGAGATTCCTGCAGGATCGTCTAATTCTGGTTCAGGTGAGCAAATCCCGTAGGAGGTTAACCTTCATGCCTTGGGTGAGATACAACACGAGAATATGGTGCACCCTCCTGAAACTACAGATGCTGACCACAACCTGAGGGAAGAAATTGAACATATGGTGAGAGAAATTCTTGAACAACCATGGGAGGATTGCCAACATAATTCCTAGTGTGATGATCTTCAAGTCATAACTCAGATAGAGGGTAATGAGGCTGTAGGTATGCTGATAAAGTGTGTGGCAGCAGGTACCTCTTCACCCACCTTTTTCCATGTTGATAAGAATAACATAACAGCAGTGGGTTCACATCCCACTACAAATATTGACCATTTAAATGGTAACAATAAGCAGCCTGGCCAGCCTACATCTCTCTCAATAGAGACTCATTTGGATCTGAATTCAGGCAATATTTATGACAAAAGCGGTATTGACAATTCAGACCTGGTGTAGGTTGATAATGAAAAGCCTTGCACCTTTGAGGTGGCAGGTTCCAGTGAGCAGACATTGGCAGTGGGTTCTATGGACATTGGGACTGCCTCCTCAGGGTTTTCAAATGCTTGCACCCCTGCTTCGGCTTCATTAGATCTCCCAACAACTCCGCTTGGGTCTTCAATCTCCTTGAATAAAAATAAAAATAATTGTGATATGAAAATAGATTCTAATATCTCTATGGTCTCTTCCAAGAGCAAGCAGGGGAAACAATCCAACCCATCTTCCTCTAATGATCCTGTAAGGTCAGCAAGGAACAAGGGTTCAGGTGGATCAAAAAAAGGGAGCTCCAGCTCCAAACATAGGTTCAAATGAATTTTCTATTTTGGAATTGTCAGGGAATAGCTAACTCTGACACTTTTATTGTGCTCAAGCGATTTATTTTGAATCACAAACCAATTTTATTTTCCATTGCTGAGCCTAAAATTAAGTTTTCTCCAAAATATTTAATCTTGTGCTCTTTTGGTTTTAATTTTCTAGGTTCTTGTAAAGAGGGATCATCTACTGAAACTCTCTGGATTTTTTATCACTCTTCTTTGCAGTCTGTTAATATTGTTAAAATTTCTGACCAAATGTTTACTTGTGATTTCTCTTACAAAGGAATTTGTACGTTCTGTACGATGATATATTCTAAAAATAGGTATCAAGATCGTAGATCTCTCTGGATTGACCTCCTTTCCCTGTCTTCCTCTGTTCAAGATCCCTGTCTAGTGATCAGTGAT
This sequence comes from Viscum album, assembly GCA_963277665.1. Lineage (NCBI taxonomy): Eukaryota > Viridiplantae > Streptophyta > Magnoliopsida > Santalales > Viscaceae > Viscum > Viscum album. The sequence goes on along the minus strand of OY728129.1, from coordinate 876,510,550 downwards.
TTCAATGCTATTCTTCTCCCAAGTGAAAAGATTGGCCCATCTCACTCTCCCATATCTACTAGAGAATTTAAATCCTCTGTTGAGGATTGTGATCTTTGTGAAATCAATCTTATTGGTGCCAAGTACACCTGGTATAGAATGTCCCTCAATAGGATTGTTGCTGGAAAACTTGATAGAGCTTTCACTAATATTGCTACTCTAGACAATTGGGACTCCATATTCAGCATTACATTACACATGATAAACTCTGATCATCACCCCATTCTTGTTAGATTCACCTTTAGAGGCTCAAAATCACCTCTTCCCTTTAAATTTAACAATGCTTGGACTGCAGTCCCAGAATGCTTCAACATGATTAAAGAATTCTGGGATGGCATGAGGCATCAAAACAACTATCTTGCTTGCACTGCCAAACTAAATCTTCTGAAACAAAATCTCAAGGGGTGGTGTTAATCTAAAACAAAGCAGATCGATGCGGACATATCCTCTTTGGAGAATGACCATATTCGTATCCAAAGCACAAATACCTGTTCTGATTTTTCACTAGACCCTCAAGCTGAGGTTGATATCACTTCGAAGCTTTAATCTCTTCTAAAACACAAAGATAACATCTGAAAGAAAATCTTTAAAACTAAATGGCTATCGGATGGTGACCAAAATACGAAATTCTATAATGCTCTTCAAAGAATCAAGAAAAACAGTAAGCCACTTGCCCTTCTTAAAGTTGATGATACTCTTCTTGACACTGAGGATAACATTGCTAATCACGTTGTTCATTACTTCCATAATCTGTTTAATGGTCTGGAGGTTAATAAGGATCTCCTCCCTAACATCATTCCCAATATGGTCACTGCTGAGGATACTGATCATCTTCCATGCATTCCTATGGATCATGAAATCAAGGACACTGTTTTCAGCCTTATCCCTGACAGTGCCCCAGGACCATATGGGTTCAACAATGGTTTCTTTCAGTAGTACTGGGATATTATTCATATGGATGTTTGCAAAATGGGTCAATCCTTTTTCTCCAATGGTGTCCTACCACATGGGATAAATGCCCAGTTCCTTGCTCTCATACCTAAATTGGATAATGCTGATGAGATTCATCTTTTCCATCCCATTGCTCTCATCAACACCCTCTATAAGGTTATTACAAAACTCCTTGCTAATCGTCTCACCTCCATCACGAATAGAATTATTTCTTGGAACCAATTTGGCTTTATAAAAGCAAGAACTATTCATGATTGTATCTGACTGGCCTCGAAATGTACTAATATGCTTAATAAAGTCACTAGAGGAGGAAGTGTTGCCATTAAATTAGACATCAGGAAAGCCTTTGACACTATGGACTGGAATTTTATTTTTAAGGTTCTTAGGAGCTTTGGGTTTAATGACTCTTTTATTTCCATGATATGAACCTTATTTAATTCAGCTTCCATCTCTGTTCTGGTCAATGGTTCCCCTAAAGGTTTTTTCAAATGTACCAAGGGGGTTAGGAAAGGTGATCCCCTCTCTGCCATTCTTTTCGCTATTTCCAAGGATTATTTAAGTAGGCTCATCAAGAGCCTTGTGAATTAAAAGAAAGTCATCCCTATTCATGATGCTAAATATTTAAATGTTCATACTCATCTTTTATAAGATGATGATATAATTTTATTCCTTAAGGGAGATATTCGGAACATCAAAAACCTCAAAAGTGCCTTGGAACATTACGAAGACATTTCGGGTCAAGCTATTAGTTGGAACAAATCCTTTGTTTTCTTTGGGAAACACTTCCCCCCCAACAGAAAAAATCACATCATTGACTACTTAGGAATTAAAGATGGCTCCTACCCTTTTACTTACATAGGGGTCCCTATCTTTTGGGGTATACCCAAATCAAGATATTTTCACAACATTGTCGATCTAATGATCAATCAACTCTCTTCTTGGAAAGGTAAATCTATTTCTATGGCTGGCAGGGTTTGCCTTGTCAAGTCGACCATTGTTTCCAAGATGGTTTACTGTATGATGGTTTAAAAATGGCCTGCCAGTCTTCTTTGAATAATCATCACTTGCATTAATTTTTTTTTTCTAGATTGGTAGTACGATTGAAAGAAAACTTGTCACCATACCTTGGGTCACTTGTTGTAAACCACTGGATAGGGGTGGACTTGGTATTAAGAACCTTAAGCTTTTTAATGAAGCTCTTCAAGCCAGAATGACCTAGAATATTATTCATAGTAACTCTGATTCCTTTGATTTTCTTAGGAAAAGGTTTGTTAATAATCTTCGGAATGGTAATTTTGGTTACATTACTTCTTCCATCTGGCCTTCCATTAGAAATTCTTTCCTCGCTATCATGAACAATGCTAAACGGATGGTTAGCGCTGATTCCTCTTTGAATTTCTGACTGGAAAACTGGACTGGTACCCCTTTAATATCTATGCTTACGTCCACCACTAGTTCTGAGAACACCACTTTCACAATTCGTGATGTTGTTAACTCCTATGGCATCATCCTTCCAGACAACATCAGTCATATCATAGACAATTACCATTTTTCTGATACTGATGATTTCCTTATTTGGGAACCTGCCTTTAACGGTTTCCTAGATTCTAAAAGTTTCTACAATAATAATTTCAGTTGCCCTAATTCCATCTTTTTCTGGTTGAAAGCCTTTAACAAACCTTAGATCAAACCCTGAAGATTTATTCTCATTTGGTGTCTTGCTCATAATAGGATCCCCACTGATGTGTGTCTCCAATCTTTCGGGATTACTCTTTGTTCTAGATGTCATTTTTGTAACCAAAATCGTGAAGATGGTAATCATTTGTTCTTATCTTGTTCTACAGCTGCTGGTCTTTGGAATTACATTTTTGACATTTTTCGTTGCAGATGGTCTCTTATTGATTCTATTAGCTCTCATCTTCAGCTTTGTGTGAATTCAGATTCTTCTAAACAAGTCAGGAATCTTTTTCTGGTTGCGGTTGCTGGGCTCCTGCATGTGATCTGGTATGACAGAAATAATTTTATTCATAATAAATGTTCATTCAATCTCAATGTAGGTAAAATGCGTATCCTCATTGCTATAAAGGATGCTTCGTCTCTTCATAAGGATCATTGTGACAACTCTTTTGGTGATTTTTAGATCCTTCATCGTCTTAGAATTGCTGGATCTGACAGGCTACCCCGTCGCACCTTTGAGGTCTTCTGGCAAGCCCCGCTGCCAGGATGGATTATAATGAATGTTGACGGCGCTTCTAGAGGTTATCCGGGTCCGGTAGGCTGTGGTGCCATATTTAGAGACTTGCATAGAAGATGCCTTGGCTGCTTCTTCGGAAGTTGTGGCATGTCCTCGGCTCTGGAATAGGAAATGTTGGGAGTCATACATGTGGTGGAATTTTACATGTAGAGGGGTTGGAACAACCTGTGGATTGAATTTGATTTAACCACTGTTGTTCAATCTATTTGGAAGGCGTGGTGCACCTTGCTTGGCCTCTCACTTCTCGATGGATGAAATGTCTTACATCGCTCAGGAACCTCAACTACATACCCACTCATGTGTTCCACGAGGCGAACATGGTTGCTGATAGTCTCGCCAACAAGGGGGTTTATCAGGCCATTACCTGGTTGGATCTCTTTCCTGATGATTTTCTCCAATTATTTAATAAGGATTGAAATAAGTTTCCGTCTTTCAGACTTTTGTAACTCTTTTTCATTATGCAATAAATTTTTCCTTGGTCTTTGACTGAGGAACCACCTCTTAAAAAAAGTGATTATATTATGATAAACACATGATTAAAATTTATATCCAATGATATAAAGTAACATACTAGGAATATACCCTTCAATAAAACTAATAATTTATATTGTATTTAAAACATGTAGATAAAGGTTTTGGGGTGATTTAAATAATTTCAATATCTATATGATGTTCAGAAACATGATGAACACCTTTCAGTAAAAATATATAAATTTAGGGTGTTCATATAACATCAACATTAAAAGATAAATGAATATATATAAACCATGGATAACCAGTTAAAAATTCAGTATTAGATTTTTATAAAAATTACCCCCAAAAACTATATGATAATTTTTATTTTTATATTTTAGAAATAATATTTTGATAAAAAATAAATTTTTAGAGAAGATTTTTCTCTAAATGAAATCTATGAATGAGTTTTTGGAAGACATTTTTTTTCATTGCAATAAAATAAATAATCAAATGTTATGTATAAAAAAATTAATAGATTATATTAAAATTGAGATAAAAGTTTATTTTTAAAATGTTTCAATAATTATGCACCATTGAAAATAAGAGAATAGATATACTAAGGAAATTTAGAGCAGAAGATAAATCAAATTTCTTTAGAATGAATATATTTTTAATATTTTAAAATAATTTCATTGATACCCACATTGTAAAAATATAAAACTACATTTCATTTAGAAAAATAGAAAAGGGAAACATCAAGATCACACGAGAAAACACATCTTCGTGTTTTCATACATAGTGGAGAAAATAGAGGGAAATTAAAATATGGAAGATAATGGGAAAACATCATTAAATCCATTAAATCTATTATCAACAACAATAAACATCTTGATTGAGATTGTAATTATAGTAAAATCTAAGAGTGAAAAAGAATATTTTCAATATATTACAAGTTAATACACCCTAAAATTAATTCTTTGGGTTGATAAAAAATATTTAGAGGTATGAAATTTAAGGAGAATTATTTTAACTCAATTAAAGTTGTTCAATTAACAATACATCCTTATTTAAATTGTTAAATAATAATGATAAGAACAATATTTACTTATCATGAAATTGATATTCAAATATTATTATATGAATTTTATTAGTAATTGTAATATCTTTAATTTATAATTCTAATAAAAATACAAATAGTTAATAATATATAATTATATTTAATAGAAAATTTAAATTTTCAACAAAAAAATAAGATATGATTTAAAGGAATTGGGAAGGGGTAAAAACCTAGTCATCAAATTGTAATATTCTATGGAATACTATCAAATTTAGTTGCTAAGCTGAAATAAGATTACAAGGCTTCTAAACCATTAGTAGTGAAACAATATAAATTATACAATGTTATACATAAGATAATTCTTCACAAATAATGTAATATCTATTAAATAGGGTCTAAAAAGGAAAATTCGAGGCCATAAAAAATCTATAATGCGAGATTTACTTTATGCATATCATAAACAATGTGTGTGTCGGTTGTTTTGTATCATCACATATGATGGTAGTTTAATTTTTTATTTTTATAATATTTATTGGGAAAACACAAATTATCTACCTAATGGTGTCTTTCATATAAAATATGATTCCACAATTAGGATCATAATTTGGGATTTACCCTCGGCTTGACACAACCATTGTGAACATTTTGTGTCTTCTTCCATCCCATGTATGTGTACTAATAATTATATTATAATTATTATTTATGTTGAAGAAAAAATATAAATTACACATGAAATTTTGTTTTATTAATATACGAGTGATGTTTCATCATATGGGAATATTTGATGGGAGGTTAGGAAATAATGGTGATATTATTATAATGTTCTAAATAATATTAAATTCATGGTTAATATTTGTTTATTAAATATATGGTGTATTTAATGAATGTTTTGTTTCAAATATTAATGGTGGAAATATTTCGAGATAGTTGTTAATAATAATAATAATTGGTTATGTATTATATTTATTATTTAATTGTGAAAATTTAATATGTGTATAATATTTTAAATAATATATATATATATATATTGGATAAATTCATTTATATATATATACACGTGTGAGTGGATTTATAGTTGTTCATATATATATATGGGTTAATATATGTATATATATCATTATAAATATGTGTACGAGTGTGTGTGTGTGTGTGTATACATATGTGAAGGTGTGTGTATATATATATATGAGTGTGTGTGTGTGGATGCTTTTAATATACATATTTAATAAAGGTTAATTTATATGTTGTTTATAGAAGCTTAAAAAATTGCATTAGATGAGTTAAAAGTGTAGAGAATGAAAGAATAGATTATCTAATAAATGTGACAAATAATTAATTGACGAAATTAAATATTTTGTTTTTGGAAAATGGGGATCTTTGGGTATCCACTGTGAGACACAAAAGTGGAAGTCTCCTCTACCACTCTGGCCTCCCTCCAACTCTCCCACCCACTCTCAAATTCACTCTTTTTTTATTTTTGATTTTATTTTTTTCAAAAAAAAATTTCCTACTTTTACATCACTAATACTGATTAGATTTTCACACTGTTAGTGCTATTAGGTTCATCTCAACGAGCATGATCTAAATCATATTTTTGTTTTTAAAGGTAGTAATGTATTTCAAATCTGATGCTTCACATTTTAAATGGATCATTAAAAATTTATTATTAAAATAACATAATAAAAAATTTCTTTATGGTAAATTATTTAATATATTTATATAAATATAATTATTCATGAGGGGAAAATTTATAACACATGCATTCACCAAAAAATATAATTCCTAATTATCTTGGAGAGAGAATATATTATCACATGTATTATTTAACTTCTTATAGAAATAAAAGCAGTAGTTTTATTTTTAGGAATCCTTGGTCTGGGATTGTATTTTTGGTTGTTGTATAAAGATAGTTTAGGTGAATAAAAATTTGATGGATTTATCGTTGATATCAAATATATAATGGTAAGAGTTTACTTACTATTTTGGGACATGTATATATATTATGTTATAATGATGTGAGGATTATTTTGGGCTAAATCATTCATGTTATGAGTTCAATGTGGTTGTTTTTGTAGAAATTGGATTTTTTGGTCATGACATGTAATTATGTGTGGCTACTGATATTGATATTGGTGTTTCTTATTGTCCCTTGCTAAGAAATGTATTATTTTTGTGTTTTATAGCCCGTGGAATTATGTTATAGGTAACTGGATGCTCAACTAGATACTTGCGGTTGGTACTTATAAAGTTATAACATTCTTAACAATTTCTGTGGATACTCCTATAGAGGGGAATACATTCATATCTAGTTACCCTACCTGATACAGACCCAAAACCCTGAGAGGCTAGCATGGATATCCCTCTATAGGTGAAATAATAGGGTCTATCTAAAGGGTAATTAGATACAAATGTGGAGGGTTTAGGTCTTGAGTTATATAGATTTTTACCTAGCTACCCAACCTAACATAGTCCTTACATCCTTAAAGGAAGGTTTGGATGCCCCTATAGAGGTGAAATAATAGTGGTAATACGGGACATACTAGACTTAGTTTAGCATGAACATGGGTTGTGGGTTACTAAATGGAAAAGTAGACAGAGGATCCACCTAATGAAAGGTGAAAAAATCTTATGAAAACCACCAATTAGGCTGGGTGAGTTTTTAACCTGGTAGAGTGTTCATATCTCTTATAACAACCACTAATTAACTGGGTGTGAACATTGTTTCCTGGATGGAGGTACATGACTTCATTGACATCCATTCCTATATTGAAACCAATTGGGTTGGGATGGGGTTCAGGGGGGCTTGGAAAATAGATGATGAAATTGAACATGTGTGTCTACTGCGAATTTACGTATTTCATGATATTCACTATTATATAATTTTTGAACATATTTTCCGGAAAAATTGGTGAGTTTCTACAAAGTCTTGTACTCCCACACAACCCGAGAAATTTTGTGGGCATGTTGATTTCATGATCCGAGATTTGGTGATGGGGAAGGGCCATGGGGTGGATGATTCTATATTTCAAAATTGGGAAAGAGAGGACTAATAATGAAATTCGAGGACCCCACAAAATTTTGTATTTACATGACATTTTACTTTCTACTTCTTATACTATATACATTCCTTCCACTTTTGGAGATCTTATATTTATGCAATTTATTTGGATTCCTCGTTTAATAATTTTTTTTATTTTTATTAGTGATCATTATAAATCCTAAGGAATGATAATGATGTTATAGACTCCCAAATGATGGATTTATACCATCATTGGTAGTCGACAACCTCTTTCATACTGGGTTGTGTGTAGGAGGTTATTAGTCTTTTTGACACAAACCTAATGGGTTGGGATGGGATGTTAAAAAATTGTATAAAATTAGATGGTTTACTATATTATCCTTTATAATTCATTGATATGGGATAAGATATAAATGAGGTAGGATAGTTTAGACTCCACCAATGGAACTACCATAGGATATAGACAACACTATAGAGTGGACCTAAGAGTCATAAAATAGGAATTTATGTATTTATGTTAAAATTATTTAAAATATCATAGCATGATTTAAATGATTATGATATCTGATTTTTGGGATTTCATTTATGTTCATACATCATGACTGGGAAAATTGGTTCACATTCCAAATACATAACTATTGATATATTTCATAAATATTCTTTAATTAAATGTATTGTTTTTATAATCTATTTTTGACATTTTCCTTGTGTTATATATCTTTTGACATGTCTTGATATATATATATGTTTATTTATGTTTATTTTTTTGTGATTATCATGATTAGGTGTCAGTATATTTATGATTATTATGACTAATGTACATGGATATAGAATAGTGTAAGCTTTAGGAGGGGTATACATTAATTTCAGGGGAGAATACTAGGGATGCCTTTGTTTGATCAGATAAGATGGTAAGGCCATTATTTGTTTATAATGTCATTATTAGTATATAAAATGTCACCTAGTAGGATTTTGGTGAGACCACTTCAATGATGCATATTTTAACACCATCCCTAGTTGTTAATGTAGTAGGACCACTCCAACCGAGAGTACGACCAATAAGGTATATGGTCGACCATGATATATTCTTCCAGATTATTCATCCTCCTATATTTGAGGACACTGGTGGAACACATTATGTGAAGTAGAAGATATGAATCATCTAGGATAGTTTTAATCTCATTGTGAAACATAAGGTTTGGAATATTAAACTGGAAGAGTCTGTGCTAAAAGGACCCACCAAGTGATGGTTGGGGTATTATGATCCTTTCAAGAAGATATAGTGTAGTGATATAGAAATTATTCAAAAAAATATTCGAAGAGTTCAATTCAAGTACATTGAAACCACAAATTTCCAAGTACTGTCAAATATTGGGAGATATTATCGATAGTGATTTCTTATGCAATATTACTCACAAATCTATTTTAAAGGACAAGATAGAGAAGAGTGTACAATAAGGGGGTAAATTTTTTGGACTTCTATCTATTTCCAATGGACCTTCATGTGGTACCTCTACATAATGGAATAAAAAATATAAGGATTCGTGTCATAGTAGTGGTAGATATTCATGGAAGAGTAAGATCTTATTAGCACATCTCGTGAGGGAATGAGGTATATAGTTCATCAACCGTGAGGAGGTTGGGAATTATCATATGTTTTTATATCACCTGAAATAAAAATATGGAAATGTGGAAATATAGGACGTCTACTATAATTTTTATCCATATCTATTAGAGTAGGTTTATGTAGAGAATTAAGGATTCTATGGTATCAGGACCAGGATTTGGTTGAGTTCCAAAACAGTAGGTCCACTTATTATGGACTCTAGAGAGTCCAAAACAATGTCCATTGAGTTGACGTTGGTCATATTTATGATGTGGATCATGATCAAATATATAGTGATAAGGAACTTTCTATTTTGGGAGTTATGGTCTTGAAAATGATTTTTTATCTTCTTTCATGTTTAATGCTAATAAACTTACGGTATCTATGAGATATGTTTGGGCATTACTAACTCCTAGAGTTATGTTTCCATAACATGACATTCTACTATATTCTATAAAATGATGATATGGGACCCTACTATATGAGGGTGAATTATTCAATGTTTCCATCCATGATATACTGATAAGGGACTTAAATATGACTAGGTGGGATGATGTTATGGTGGAATTTATGATGGGGTTACCGAGGACACCAAGGATTTATGAACTAGTGTGGTTGATTGTCAATAATTTTAAAAAAGGAATCCACATTTTATGATCAGATAGACATACCCTTTAGACGAACATGAAAAGAATTATTTCCATAAAATAGAATGATATAGATAATTTCTCTTGGTTTGTTTTGGATGGATATTGAAATTTTATGTTGATGTTTCGGTAGGGCATGTAAAGGCCCAATGGACTAAATTAATATTGAGCTATCATAGCATACTATGGTAGACAGATGGTCGTAGTAGAGTATACCCATACTAGGGGATATTGTTTGATCTTGAGCCACTGTTTTTTGGTGGAGTGTGTCATGGTCACCTATCCACAGAACCTTAATATTATCCTTATGGGAGGTCATTCCATTCATCTCTTTTATGGCATGAGGTGGTATAGGTAGACATTTTGGGTCCTAGTTTTGTTTAGATACTTATGAGATAGTGAATCAAATATATAAGAGTTTTATCATCTATTAAATAATAAAAAGGTTCTATACTAAATCTAAGATGAGAAATTAAGAGTTAACTATGGGTGATCATGTATTTCTTATGAGTGATTCCATAGTTAGGGAATTTATCCTTGAGGAAGTAAGACATGCTATAACCATGTTTTGTGCACCCTTTGATATCACTTAATCGGTGGGGATAGGGATGTACCATTTAAAATTTTCTATATTATATTGATGACTGAATGACGTGTTCCACATTTATAATCTTTAGAGGTATATACACGATCCAATTTATGTTATAGCCTATGAGAATGTTGACTTGGGACATTATAAATCTTATGATTAGCATATGGTGCACATTATGGACCATGGAATTAATGTTCTATGAAGAATTAGGGTTATAACTATCCTTTTTTTTGTGTCCTCTTAAAAATATATTGCATGAGAAATGGGATTATGAGCCTCCTATTTTATCATAGTGGCACAAGTTTTCAAGTAAGCCTACTAGAGTTTCTTCTTAGGAAGGATAAGTTGATATAAGGGGATAATTAAAAAATCCTCAATTTATAATGAATTTTTTTAAAATAATTTATTAGGATTTTACTTGAAAATGAAATTTTCCAATAAAAATTACATAATAAATGATTTAAAAGATTTTTGTAAGTGTAAAAGCTGAGTTAGCACATTTAAATATTCTATTGAAGATTTTCAGGGTTTGTTTCGGAGATGGTGAAATATTACTAGGCCTCAAGAGAATTATTATTGATAAAACAATAATTTTAAATATATAATATTTCACACACATGTGTTTTTTCCCAAACTAATGGAATATATATCAGTGGGTATCTTAGATGGGAAATCATAGACTACCATTAAATCTAGATTGTTGGATTTAACTTTGGAATGAAATATACTATATGGGAATAAGGTATTCGGTAACATCACAAGTGAGCATAATACATTTAATATCATTGTTATAATTTTTAAAAGTAAAAATATATCTATCCCCAAAATACATTCTTGTATGAGAAACCCAAGAACCAAATTAATATCTGAATGTGGGTTTTACCCTAGGCCTCAAATATCCTTCTTACAGATGAAGTTTTTTATTTGACCTCTTTTTAAGAAAATAATAATAATATATATTTTTTTTTTGAAAAAATAGAAATTACTTGTGTAATTAAATTTTCCTTATTAATGACTGAAATTTTTTCATGTGTGAATATTTATTGGGAGGTTATATAATAACTGTGACATTATTACCGTATTCCACATAAATGGATTTCACTTCTTAATAAAAATATGTTTATTATTATAATCATTTTAATTGAGGATGTATATTAAATTTTTAATGGTAGAAATGTTGTGAGGTATTTAATAATGAAAATAATAATTTTTGTTGCCATTATTTTTATTGTTTAATTTGGAAGAATAATATTTGTGTGACAAATTATATTGTAAATATATATATATGGGTTAAATATATATGTATATATATAGATATGATCATGTATATACATATGTTTATATATATGATATATATATATGGGTTAATATATATATATGTATATATATATGTACGAGTTTGTATATATATATGTGGGTGTGTGTATATATAATACATATAAATATGTGTGTTTGTGGATGAATTTTAATATACATATTAAATATGGGTTCATTTAAATGTGTTTTATTGATGTTTAAAATATGCATGACTTGAGTTAAGAGGAAAGAGAGTGAATTAACAAATTGTTTGTTAAATAAGATAAATAATTAATGGAAAAAATAGAATAAAAAAATGTATTTAAAAGTGTATTTTTGTGGTAGTTCGTTGTAGATACTATGAAGAAGTATCCTCCATTACTCATGACTCTCTAAAACTCTATCTCTCTCTCTCTCTCTCATATTCTCTTTTTTATTTTTATTATTATTTGATCAAAACATCAATCTTTCATAACATATTAATTGTTTACCAGATTAACGTGTCTCTAGTGCCATTGGGTTCCTCTAGATGAGAAAAAGATAAATTAATTTTTTCATTTTATTGAAGTAATCTATTTTCAATATGATTTTCACATTTTAATTTCATAATTTAAAAGAAATATTAAAAATATAATTCGGGAAAGGTAATTTATATGAAATTAGTATATCATAATTATTGAAATATTATTTTTATTGAGGGGAAAAATTATAACTCATGCATTGAAAAAAAATGAAAATTTAGAAATCATAACAGAGGGAGAATATATTACAACAAGAAGTATTTTATTTCATCTAAAATATGTAGCTTTTGTTTTAGTAATCCTTGACGTTCGACGGTATTTATTATTTGTGTACAAGCACAGTTTGGGTGACAACACATTTGTCGAATATTTCGGTGTCATCGAATAATTTAATGTAGGAATATCCATAATACTATTTTCCACGTATATATTATGTTATAATGATGCGAGGTTTTTATTAGACTAACCCATTTTTGAGATGAGTTCCATGTTGCTGCATTTGTATCCATGAGAATTGTTTTATGGCATGTGATTATGTGTAGATCCAGATACTAATTATAGTGTGTCTTATTGCTTGTTGTGATGAAAATAATTGACTATATGTTTCATAAACTATGGATTTATGCTAAAGGTAATGAGAAACTCAATTGGATAAATGAGTTTGGGTAATACTATGTTCGGACATCCATAATGCATGTGTCACTACACTTATAAAGGAGAAAATATCAGTACTCATCTACCCATCTTGATCAAACCTGACATCCATAATACATGGAGTGACTACCTATATAGATGGTAAAGAATAGTGGAAAGATGTTATATACCATTATACAAAGGTGTATCCTTTATGTTTGGTGTTATATTTCTCATTGTTCAGTTTCCCATTCTAATAGAGCCCTGAAATCTTTAATGGCATGCATGTCTACCCTTGTGAGGGGAAATAATAGTTAATAGATGGAATATAATTGTCATGGATTCCTATATACTTGTTCCTTGGTTAATTAAATATATATGTGGAACACGGATTATCCTAAAATAACTTGAAACATTCGGATGAAAATATATTATTGTGTGGGTTGATCTGTTTACATAGAAGAGTGTGCATCATTCCAACGACAACCACCAACTCGGAAAAGTGAGTGAGATTAACTTGATGGAAGTACATAAATTCTTTGACAACCATTCATGTAAAGAGTTAAAGTAGGCAGGGTCAAGGTTCATCGTTTCTTTGTTAGTATATTATAACTCAACACTTGTGTGTTTATTGATAATTTACTTTATGTCATGATATACACTATTACATATCTAGTGAACTTCTAGTGAAGACTCATTATTTATGTACTAATGAGTATTATACTCACATCCTACTTAGGAATTTTGGTTGACTATATATTTCATGTTCATAGATTTGTTTAAGGTTACATTCCCTATAGTGGATGGTTGAGTAGAGAAGCATCGAGCTAGAGAGTACAGAGGTATACACTAGATAAATTCATGGATCTCTATTCCTTTTCATTTCATTTTATTATCTACTTCTTATACTATGGACATGTTTACCACTTTAGAAGTGTGGAAATTAATGTAATTTAAAAATTTTAAATTATTTCTCAATATATTTACTATATTATATTTATTATTATAGATCCTATGATATGATATTGATTGTATATTGTCCCCATAGACAGACCTAGATGCTCGATCCTAGTTGATAGGCTCTTGTGTATGGGGAGGAATGCATAAAGTCATGTAACACATGACCATTCCTTGGTTCTAGGGTTGGGATGTTATATTTATACTTTATGGAGATTTCATAATTAATACACCACATAAAATAAATGTTTCAGAAATATGAAACATATCTACTGCATTTTAAAATAGAGACATATGAACCTTACATTGCTTGTATCATTTGAATGCAGGGTTATTTAATGAAAGAACCCAATATCGGATTTCTAACCCTTTTAATTAGATTAATATAATTATGAATTCCTTAAGTAGTAACCAAACTATATCAAATCTACCATTGTTCATAATACGTAAGAGGTTTCCTTAAATTAAATTTGATAAAATCAACACCCCACATTAAATATCACATACATGAACATGAATTAACTCCATTTACTAAAAAATAACTGTCTTAATCAATAAATTTATATAATTTGTCAAATATGATTATATATATGAACAAATTTATAAGAAAAATTTACACATATTCCACCATGTTATAGTTCATTTTTATCTTCATATGTTAGTATTTTCCAATTGTTTGTTTCATAAAGGTTTCATAATAATAACTTGATACTCAAATATCATTTTGATGTTCATATATAAGAAATTATTGAATAGTTAATTATCAATTATTTCTGAGATTACTTATTTCCATTTCATTAGTTTAATTACATAGATATGGTTTTTGTACTAGGATATTATGATGAACTAGTTTCAATTTGTGTTACGACCAAATGGTGGTATATTAAAAAAAATGTTAAATATTATGATGCCATAGTATAATAATTAAAACATCCTAACATAATTATAATTATATGATATTTCAATTATGTATAATTCCTTAAGAATTGATGATATAATAATTATAATTTCATACACATATATGACAAACAGATCCAAAAGAAAACATTTTATAATGTTTTGATGAGAAAATAATTTTTTTAATATAATATAAATTTAAAATTTAATCGAGACTAAAAAATAAATATATATCATTTACGATCATTAAATTAATTATTATTACCACCCATATTAGGAAGTGATCAAAATTGAAATTCATCATATGTGGATATAATATATCTAGAGAACACATGGAAAATGATTCAATATCTCGTTGAATTTAATGTTTTAGTTGTATATGACAAGTTATAATTTGGGAATAATATTTTTTAAATAGTTCAAATATTAATTCAACAAATCAAACTTTGTTACTATCCTGAAATAGTGATTTTCATATTCTAACCACATCACTTAATGGAGTCGGTAATCCCCACATATTCATAGTGGCTATTTTTAATTTCACATAGTGGATATAAAGGATGAAATAATTGTTCATTAATTAATATAAAAACATTACACTATTTTGAAATAAAAAATTTTATTATTTAATTTTTTAAAAAATATTTTCAGTTGTAGATTCAGATTAAATTACCAATGAATAAGAAATATTTATGTTGAGAACATGAGATTTCTATTTGAAATCAACATTTAAATGGAGGCAGTATGCTAAATGATATAAAGAATAGTATTATAATCCAAATATATTCTTCGATGATGACATAAAGTATTGAGAATCAAAATGAAATCTGGATGTATATGGGTAATATAAAGTAGTGAAATTGTTCCCCTTTAACACATGTAGATAAGGGCAATTTTCAATGAATCAATTATGTTTCTGAATTGGTATGTCACTATTTAGGTTTAAATGGACCTAAAAGATTAAAATTACATGGATATAGGGAGGGTGATTTTTTTATAAACCACTCATCCAAAAATTTAGTGGAAATTTTTTAAAATATATTTTTTTTATTTGACACACAGTAATAATCTCCTTTCCCTTTTTATTTTCACTAGGTAATATAATTTTTTAATATTTTGAAATAATTTAAATGAAAAAATTATTATTTTCATCATTAATAAAATTTTAATTTTTGATTTTATATACCAAAATAGTTTTATAAAATATATTTAATAATTTTATAAAAGAGTAAATTTCACAACGCAAATGGCTCATAAAAACTACTTGTAGGAAATGTGTATAACGAAGAATTAAATTCATATAATGGTTCATGTAATATATTATATTATCCTCTATGATAAATTTTTATTGATTATAAATATGTTTTTTATATCAATACATGAAATACATGACATTTATCAAAACAAAATATTTACCATATATGGATAAAAATAAATTTCAAATATGAATAAAATATTACCTATGTTAGAAAAAAAATTAAAATTTGAATTTTATGTTTAGATTAATATCTAATTTTTTTAATTTTTTTTCTAGAGAAATTTATATTTATTTAGATCGTTACATATAATTCAATGTCATTCTTTTTAAATGATACATTCATAAAATTTAATATTTTTCCAAAACACACTTTTTTCCAAATTCAATTAACATTCATCTATTTAAGAAAAATAACTAAAATTCAACACAATATAATATTTACATGGTAAATCATAAAATTTAATTTTTTTGTTCTAATTAAAAAAATAAAAATTATATATAAAAATAAAAAAACGTGACGTATATTTTGATAGAAAATTTAAATTTTAAAAATGTATACCATACATTATTTTAGTTTCTAGGAATTTAAATTTTGTTTTTTGTATTTATATTTATCATATTGAACCTATATATTATCTTTAATATACTTACTTTTGTTAAATAATTTACATAAAAATCTAATTTATTTTTAAAAAATTTGACTTGTGTAATTTTCTTATTTTTATTAAAAAAATGCTAAATAATAATTAATTATATATATATATATATATAATATGGAATATATGTGCATTGTAATAATTACATGATTATTTCATCCTAATTTCTAGTAAAAAATAACCATAGGAACCCCACGTGAGATCTATGAATTTTTTTTCTTTAGTGGTTTTTGTGGGTGGTGAATTTGTTTTTATGAATTTCATTGAAAATCCATGTTCATGAATTTATCTGGGTCAATATTTCAATAATTCCATAATTAATCTATATTGGATAGGTATTAGTATTTAGAAAATTCTAGTGAATCTACCTCCACCCAAAGCACATGAAAAAGAGTTTCATAAGGGACACATCCTCTACCCAATTCCATTAGTTTCATGCTGGTTATCGATTTCTTAATATGATAATTCATTTTATATATTATAGTTTTATAGTTATTTTATAATGGTGTAAATTAATAGATATTATATTTTAAAGAATCATTTTTTTGTTTTTCCAGTGATCTATTTGAAATAAGTTGTCGACCATAATGTTATTTTAGATTGCAAATTTATATTCCAAAATACATGTGTGTTACATTCTCACACAAAATCAAATTGAATTGGAATAACATTAATTATTTTTTAATAATGAAAGATGCTAATGGTTTGATAAGAAAATTATATAATATTTTCAAATTAAATATCCACCACACAATCTTATTTACTACAAGACTCATCACTTCTCACATAATTGGAATATATTACACTATTTCCTCTATCATAATATTTTGTAAGAAAATTCTTCCATAAATTATTATAGTAGTTTATGGGGACAAAAAATTCACCAAATAATTTGAAAGGTCATATTTCAAACCATATATTTCCACACATATGATTATGATAATATAAAATAAAAACATAGTAAATGGTCATATGAATACGAAATATTAATAATATGATGTCTTGTACAATGACAACTTCATACATACCGGTACAACTTTCTATTCAAATATTATATAAGTGGATTAAAATTTATCTCTATCAATATAGCCTATATATTATATGATGACTTTCCCATTGTGTTTTTCCATAAAATTTTAATATTTTAAATCATGAAAATTGATACCAATTGTTAATAATGTTTCATATAGAGAATGTGATCGACCAATGATAAACTAAATTGCGTTTCTAGCCATGTGTACAGATGGTCATGGCCCTAAACATCGTGAACCGAGTGATGATCGATTTAGTACTAAACTAAAAAATTTTATATTAATTTACCATGTCTGTATTGGTTCTAAAATATTATACATATTTTAGTATCTAAAATAGGATGTATTTTTTTAAAAAGCCGTGAAATTTACAATGTACAAAAATAACAAGATGTTATCCCACACATAAACACATCCAAAGGTAGAATACTTTATTTGTTCACAAAATAAACTCATCCTACTCCTAAAAAACATTATTCCTAAATAATAACTACACCTTTTTCTAATATAAATTGTGACACCTATGTCGTACAATAGTTGATTTGGAGCTACCTTCACTTCACTAGACACACAGAAAAATAAAAATTGAGATGAAGGTATATTTATTTTAAACAAGTTCAATACATATAATATTACATTTTATAAATAGTAAAATAGTAACGTGAATGTAATTTTTAATTTCATTGAGGACCAACTATATAGAAATTATATTTTCTGATACTTTATAAAATTTCTCTATCGATGATCCATATTACACACCCATATTGAATTATCATATGTTATATTCATCTTAAAAATCAATAAATCCTATGAAACCAGTCAATTCAAATTCAAAGTAAGGGTAATACACGTAAATATGTATTAAGGTTTAGATCATAAGCATGTTCCATATCAAGAGTAGGGGAGAAAGGACTACTTAAAAAGAACATCAAATAATATGTGTTACCATTATAACATGATTGAATTATATGTAATATTAAATGATAAATCAATTATGATGACATAATAGTGTAAGATAACATTACTTTTTCATTTAGGATAATAATTGGTTTCATGAATTTTCTAGGGCTATACATGAAATAGAAACATGGGTAGGATCATGGAAATGAGTTAATAATGTTTTCAATACCCACAAATTGGTGATAAATTCTTCAGAATTGTGAACTACCTTTGAGAATGACATTCCCCATGATGTAGAAAAAACAATAGATAGAATATAAACATTGAATGAAAAATTATAGTACAAATTCATATAATTGACGATAGTGATTCCTATTCTATAAATGTTCCAAAAAAATAGGTAAAATATTGTATCAAAGACCAAATAAACCAAGATCCATATTATATGAAGTTAAATTGACCTCTTTTTCAA
Source organism: Viscum album (assembly GCA_963277665.1). NCBI lineage: Eukaryota > Viridiplantae > Streptophyta > Magnoliopsida > Santalales > Viscaceae > Viscum > Viscum album. The sequence continues at coordinate 876,491,308 of OY728129.1, read as the reverse complement.
GCTAATACCACTTCCCTTCATATCATATATTGATATTTTTATTATGGGGTTCCATTAATTTACCTAGTTCATATATAGTATGATATACATATAACCATTGGTCTATGAAGGGTGTGAGGAAAATAATTCCAATATGACCCCATCGATTGATTCGAATGTAGAAAATATTAAATAAACCAATTATTTTTCCATTAGGGAAAAAATGGAATGGAATACAGAATTATGAAGTAATCAATAAAATATGGATTTCCACCCTATTTTAAAATTTTATAAATCATAGATTGAGAGATTAAAAATGTTACATTCTCCAGGAATTTCATCAGCCAATTTCACAAAGCATCAATGAAACATAAATCATATTTAGAGCAATTTAGAAACCTTTCCTTGGGAAGATTATGTTTTGGTATCCTATGATCCTCTCATACCAATAATAAATTATTACATTCAAACACATCACTATAAAATTTTCATTTATATGAAGGAAACAGCATAATATGTAAACCCGTATGAAAATAATGTTTAGTCATTGTTGTAGGGTAAATACATTGTAGGTACTTATAAAAAATTAAGTATTCTTATACCAAATATATAACCCTTATAAGATACTTTGGATCCCATGGTCCACATCCCATAGTTATAGGATCAATATTTAACAAAAAACCCCACATATAGTAGAATTTGGTTTCATAAAAAAGACACACATGGTGGATTTTATTTTAATAGATTACATTATCTCAAGGAAATATCAAAAAAAAAACATCCCAAATATGCTATAAAAATAATTTTCAATCCATTTTCCCCAAAAATACCAATGGGTAGGTAAAATTTTAAAAGTAAAACCCAAACTTTTCATTTTAGTAATAATAAATCATGCAACTAACAAATTAAGAAAAAAAAATTAGAATTAGAAAGAAAAAAAATGGTTAATAAAATAATATATTTTCAGGAAACTACCTAACTTTTTCAAATAAAATTTATAATAATCGATTGGGATCTAAAATAAAAATATAATTTTATATCTTAGATAGAATGAAAAAATCCTAAATATTGAAACATAGATATAGTAACTCATATTCACTGATCCTTATATCAATTAATGATAATGAGGAATATATACTATGAAAATACATAATGGTTGGCACAAAATTCATGACAGATCATAAATTTACTTCCAGTCCCAATAACCAATCAAATAGATATATCATTTTATCTTGGGGAAACACCTATATCTATAGATCATATACATATTATATGGTTAAATTTTATAAAATGGGATGAGATTTATATTATTGATGAAGAACATAGAATAACAGATATGTACCTTACCAATTTCATGATCCAAGGAAACATGAAGCATTAAAATCACAATCAGGAAGGATTTGTATTTTAAAAATACTCACACATTGTCCAAAAAGTCAAGATTATAATATGTAATAGAAATAAGGAAGTCAATATGTGGCATATGAGGTTCAAAAAACAATTTAATGACAAATTAGTTTTTATATCAGGATTTGGACACTTGGTTTGGTATATAGTGTGATAACAATGACATATATTCTATAAAAAAGTGACTAAACAATTAATTGTAATATAATGTGACTAAACACATGATCATAGTGTGATTAAACACTATCTAAAACCAATATATATCATATATATTTTCCTAGGAATTCTAAAATTCTTCTCTATACAATGTGAAAACCATTCCCATTTCAAAAAAACCAAAAATTGAACATAAAATCATACACCACTTTTCTAGAATGGTGTAAATTGATAGATTGAAAAAAGGAATATACAAGCACAATATTTACATTTATGTATGAATAATCTATCCAATATATCATTTTATTCACCTATAATGTATTATTTAAAATGGTTGATCAAAGACCAGATGAGGTAATTTCACTATCATCATCTATAATTATTTAAATGATTCTTGAGAAGTTGTATTATACTACCAAAGGATTAAGACCAAGGGAATAAATTTATCGATTAAAATATTTTATAACAAAACAAAAATTTAAAAAAATTGTATGATTATTAACATATCTATTTCAAAAACATTCTATTATATGTTTAATATTTGAGAGGAATTAGGATGGTACTTCTTAATATTAGGGAAATAAAAAAATAATGATTAAAAGTCATCATAGATAACTAATAATCCTAATAAGAGACATCTTTCATTCCCTAAGTTATCTAAAATAGTCCCATGTATGTCATAGTTAACATATCTCACTTCTTAAGACAACAATGACCACATTGAGGTGAAACATTCAAGAACACAAATTCATATAATGAAATTTATAGAATAAGGTGTCAATTGTTGTCTTATTATTTATAACAACATTCATGAATCTAGAGTTAAATTACAATAATATGAATTTTCCCCTACATCTCTTGAACTATGTCTGGACCCAAAAAAGAAATCCCACAAACCATTGATGAAAAAATATGTGATTTACACCAATGACCACAAAAAGACTAAAAAGGTTAAATTATAATATATGAATGATAAATTTTATTATAATAAAATCTAACCAGACTAAATAGATATCCAAATGTCATCCAAAGTAATTGACACATGTGTAGAGTATAAGCTCTAGAAACAAAATTTCATGCTTCATTGATCTATCTGATTAAATATATTAATACAATATATACTTAATCTGAGAAAATATAACCTCATAGAATAATTTCAATAACTTAGATGTAAATAGGGATCCTTGTTTACAATATTATATGTTGGCACATAGTAAAAAGTCATGATATCCAGATGGTACATCCTTCCAGAATCCTCATCCTTGATGGTTTCTTAATTAAATATAAAAAGAGATGAATTGTTTAGTTGATAAATCAACTCACACATGGAATTATTTACTCTTATAGTATGAATTAAAATTATGATGATATCCATAGACACCAAATACTACTTTTAGAGAGGCCATGAGGGAGGTTAATGAAATATAGATGGAATATAGGGTTTGGACTCAACGTCATGTTTTAAATATTTATATCAAATTTGATAATTGATGTTATAGTAAATATTAATTTATACCCTGATGAACATATTTATGTGAGTAATTATGACCTTGAAACATGACATTTCTATATATAAATGAATGATATATTGGTTCATGATGAAAACAATGACTTATGAAGAGGGAGAACACTCAAAAATATGCTCCCCACAAAATAATGACTTTTTATACTCTTGAACAATTTATCCACCTATTTCACCTAAATTATCAATATAAGATATTTTGAATTCAATACATAACTATAAATAACCATACTAATTTCTTGATCATTTGTATTTAGATGATTCTGTAAAAAAATATTCCCAATGTAAATAATTCTAAATTAAAATATAATTGAGAATAAGATGGAGAATCTATACTAAGAGTTTATAAAGTAGTGTTCCCCTTACCTAGAGCACAAGTGATGTCGATTTCAGTAAAGGACAATACTCCATCCATTATATCATTTTGTGTTTTAGGTAATTCGTATATAATATATATATTAATCTATTATGGTCATTATTGATTTGGATCCATTCCCAAAATTTGAAATGTATCCAACTCATAAGGGAATAAACATTTACTATGAGTAAAAATTTCTGGATGGGGTAACTCTACTCAAGTGGACAAAGCTGACAAGTGATCTAAAACACTATGTGGTTTTCATATATATGTAGACAACCCAATCCATCACCTGAATCATCATATTTACTAACATATATATTTCCAATTTATAGAAAAATCATAATATTTGTTGATGTCATATGTCAATTCAATTAATCAATGGTTGTGTATAATTTATAATCCCATAATAATTTCACCATGTCGATGGTATGAGCATTCAATAGTGGTGTGGATTTGAGAAGGAGTTCACAGAAAATTTATAATATCCTACCAAACCCATAAATCTTTGAATCAAAAAGAAGATCTGTTTGTCTACCCATGATTTGGCTGATTTCCCATTCTCCAAGTCAATCGAGTATCCATATTAGAAAACCATATGTTCTAAATATATAACTCCTCAAATAAAAAATGGTAATTTTTAAAACATGATATAATAATGGTTATACCATATAGTTTTTGATATATATATTTCATTTTAAACTCATACTCTAATTCATTTTATGGGTAAACCAGAATGTCTTACAAAAATACACCGAAAATAGAATCATTGTATCAAAGGAAAATATGATTCATCAGAGCCATGAAAATTTTAGATTACTTATATAGACCCATGGAACAAAAATATATTGAATGTTTACGTAAATAATCTTGATGGATAACTTAGGAATATCAAAATCGAAAACTGTATTCAAAAGTTGACTAGAATTAATGAAGTTTTTTTGTAATTTATTTTATCTATATAATTGAAAATCCAATTATTGTTGTGGGTTAAAATAATATTATTAATTAAATTGATCACATTCAAGTATTTTAACACAAATAGATATTTCGTTATCTTTCTTAAAAAAAGTTTTGCTAATGCCTAAGGAGATACAGTAATGTAAAAGATGACTTATTTATTAAATATCTGAACTAAATAATTAGATCAACCGATTCATCTATTTACATTTGATAAGATGTAATATATTCCCTTTAAATTATAAAGAAAAAACCAATTAATATTTCAAAATCACTATTTTATGACAGAACAGAATAATAAATTAGGGGAAAAATAATATTATATGACCATTGGTGGAAACTCAAAACCTGATAGTTCATTATTATTCTCAATTAAAAAATACAATATTAATAAAACATGATCCACTAATGTATATAATTTCAATCTAGATCCCACATCCTATTATCAAAAAAATTATAGGAGATCCCATTATAAAAAACTAAGTAGACATAATGGTGATAGTATTTAGTGTAAACTTTATGATCAATAAAATAATATATCCCAATAATGACATCAAGGATATCAATGCTAATATTTATAAAATCAAAAATCATCTCAAATTCAAATAATGAGAAATGGAATATGGTATTATGGAGACTTTGAAACTTAATAATTATGAGGGGTTGTATCATAACCATGAAAAATGATATCAGTTTGTTGGGATGTTTTACAATATTCCAAAAAATGTTTATATAAGAAAAATGAAATAATCGAATACCAAAAAAATATGTCTCTAATGATGATACTCTAACTAATTTAAATCTCACTATAAAATAACCATATAAAAAAATATCTAAGACTCTTCCACTACATATAATTTCATTATTCTAGGGGAATATGGCTGGAATCATGATTTCCAATAAGCTCTAGACAACACATCAAGTACCCATGTTACAGAGAGGTAAATTTTATTTCATAAAATGGAGCCTGTAAGATATAACATCAATTAATGACCTCAATATCTTCTTGAGTTATTTATTTTCAAATATTCAAGGAAGGTTTGTTTAATATTCCCAGTCATTCCATAGTGGAATCATGTTAGAGGATCACTACTAGACACTATTTATGTTATACAATAAGTTTTCTATTTAACTCATTAGTTTATCATTTTTATCAAGACAATAAATAATGATTATTATTATGACCAAAATAGTAATATGTGCTTGTTATTTCGAACCAATGTCCATTTACATCATCCATGACTCGTGATGATGTAGAAATTTATTTATTTAGTATATTTCGTAAATTATAAAATTTCACTATTCACCAAAAATTAATGAATTTCAGCAAAATCCCAAAAATTCACCCTAAACATTTTATGATGTGTAGAATTAAAAAATGAACACCATTTTATGAAAATAATTTTATAATTAGTAGAAAACTAATTATAATTTCAAATCAAAATTTATGTGAAAAATACCTATTGTAAAATTATAGCGGATTTTATAACACTTTGAAAAACTACACGTGGTCTCATAAAATTATCTTAAAATCATAAGACATAAAAATATTAATTCATGAATAAATTTTAGGGAAATAAATTTTCTTTTTAATTATTAAAATAATCAAAAAAATCTAATTAAATACTTATGACTTGAAAAAATTCCAACACTTGTATTATAATTATATTATTGCTTATAAGATGACTAATTTTTATTTATACATACATGGGTGATGTTACTATTCATTTAATGGTTTAATATTCATAATCTAACATTACTATTCGTAAGGGTATGTTACTATACACCAAAAATGATGATGATCATAACAGACTCTAAATATCTTACTAATTGCAACCATGTATCTCCATTTTTCAAAATTCAAATCATTGAAGCAACAAAAATTAGTTTAACATCTAGATTATAACAATTTTCATAAAACAAATTTTTTTTTCATGATATTTAGAGTTTTATGTATTTAATTAAAATTACTTGTAAATCCTTGGGGTGTCACATTCTTCCCCCCTAATGAAATTTCTCCCATGAAATTTTCTTTGAGATACTAAGGTGAAAACATTTGATGGTTTGAATAGTTTGATAATAGTAATATAAAAATAAACATTAAACATTAAAGGATACAATTATAAAGGAAAATTATATCCTAACTTGTGATTCACTAGGATTAAATCTAGGTTATCCTTGATCAGTTGCCTAACGTATATTCTTACGATATCTTTTTTTGTTCCCTTAATAATGGTTCGTAATTAGCATCTGAATTTAACAAAGCATACCCCTTGGGAGTTTCGAATAAGTTGTGCCATAAGGCCCATTGTCGAATACCAAGTTTCCCAGAGTCAGGATCTGAACACCTTGTCAGATTTGCTACTCTTAGGTGGATTTGTACTAGAACCACAACAATCTATAGTATCCAAATATGGATGTATTTTCTAGGTAAACCATTTACTCTATACTCAAAAATATTTAGGGATGTTTTCTTATATGTAGTCATCTCCATAACTTTCCTAATAATGTTATACATTCTTATTCTCCAAAAATAACAAGTCAATCCTATAAAACTAAATAATCCACCACCACCCATTTACACATAGAATTACATTTTTATAAAAATAATTAAATATCAAAATTCAAGCAAAGGATCATAAATTATATTGTATTGGAAGACTTGGTACTTCATTACACTTCAAAGTTTTTTATTATATCTTAATATTGAGCTTCTAACATAAATTGTGCTAAAAAATACATATAGGATAACTTGGGGATAACATGCACAAAGGGATGAGATAAAAATTTAGTTAAGGGAATAAACATAAGAATACATCTTTTCAAATGGGTTAGAATACATAACCTAATGATATAAAGAGGAATGGTACATGATTAAACATAATGAATAATAACATTTAAATATGATATCATATATTGATATAATGATAGGAATGTGGTGGAAACATAAAACCTGAATTTAGCATAAGCCCCTTTCATTTCATATAGAGGAGCATAGGTTACATTTAACCACAAAGACCACTTCACTTAGAGCACAATTCAATGACAACTTCTAGGACTATTCCACATAACGTCTCATGAAAATCAAGATTACCCAATGAATTTGAGTTATATTTGGGAGAACCCATAATAACATGTTCATTAATATTATTTTCATATATATGATCATACATAATCAATCATACATAAGCATAAGTGTTACTCGTAGTATGAATTGGGTATCAGAATCATGTCATAATGCATAAAAATGGGAGTATTATAAAAATGTACATGGAGGAAGGAAATTAGATCATTCACAGAAAATAAAAGGGTAGTATAGGAATATATCATGACAATTTATGTCAACTTGATGTATTGACCTGCAAAAAGAGTGCTTTAGAAACATTAGAATTAAATTTTTTTAATAAGGTTAAAGGAAAATATAAAAGGTAATTTAAAACAAAAAAAAAGGAATAATATTTTATATAAAAACAAAATTGAACCAAAATGGTTTTCATAATAAATTATTGGTTATATTGAAATTAATGGTGTCTTAAAAATAGATTATACAGTGTACAGGAAAATGGTTAAGAATTTGGGATGTTCCCTTAAATGGGTTTCCTTATCATGAAGTATTGAGGAGGGAACCACATAAAAACATGTATATACAAGAAAATGAATGATGAATGTATGTTTATACAAGATTTTAGAGAATTTAAACATAATTTATAATATGTACATAAAAATAAGATATAGATTCATTAGGGTAAAAATAAAGATACATCAACTTGAAGGAATAATGGAGGTTCGAGTTGAATCCCTTCCCTTAAGTCTGATGGTGTCCATAAAATGATCAAAATGTCCTAGAGAAACAAATTAAATTTATTAGTTAATATTTCTATAACCTCCTAATAATTTAATTGATTGAGTATAACCTTATTAAGTCCATTAATGACCCTTTTTATGGGTTAAGAGGTTCAATCTCACTGTTTGGGAGAGTTTGTTTTCTTGATTTTCATGATTTTTTTACTAATATACATGTAAGGATTAAAATTTATGATGAGAATGGTTCTTAGAATAGGATTCATATGTTATACATTAACATAAATAATATTAAATGGTATTAAAATTCAATTGGTTATTTGGAGTGATGATAAATCATTACATAAAACATTAATGATAACAGTTTTTATTAATTGGCAGTTTGTAATCATAATGACCACTTTTTGAATTATAAATTAATATCATGTGTACAAAAGATTCAATAACCTTTTATTATACATTATACTTATATTATAGTATGGGTAAACCAAATTTTTTTTTCATGACTAGAATTAAATATGGAAAAATATAATTGACAACCCATCATCATTGATTTAACAGATATCAAAAGAAGTATTTATTTCTAGTATAAAAGGAGGGGAAATGAGAGATAATGAATATTTAATACATCAGAATAAAAAAATTATGTATGTGTATCACACATTAGTTTTCATACATTTTGGATGAGGCGAAGTGATGATAGAAAATAATGTAATGGAACTTGAAATTAATTTGAAAGAAAACAGAAAAGGGTTTTACTAATTGATTCCTTTCTCTAGGGAACCCCATTAGGGAATAGGTTTTGGTCTTTTGATGAGAATAAGATATCCGGAACATTACATGGGTTCTCAGGGAGGTATTTGAGCAGAATTTAGAAAATGAACAATGCACGATAGGTTTGAGGAGAAGAGATGATGAGGTGTGGTTTTTATAGTGGAGGAGAGAGGAGTTTTCTCAACATTTAATTTATTAGTTTATCATATTTAACAAGAAAAGAAATAATGCTTATTGTTGTAAAAAATAGTAATAAGTGCATGTTTGTTTGAACCAATATCTATTTACCTCATCCATGACTCAAGGATGATGCATAAATTCATTTATTTATCTTATTTCGTGAATTACCAGATTTCAGTATTCACAAAAAATTCAAGTATTTTAAAAAAATACCAAGAAACCACCCTAATAATTTTTTTATGTGTAGAATAATTATGTGAACTTCATTTTATGAAAATAATTTTATAAATATGAGAAATTTAATTTTTAATTAAAATCACAATTTACATGAAATGTGCGAATTTGAAAATTATAACTGATTTTATAACACCTTGGAAAACTACTTAATGTATCATAATATTATATTATAATAATAAGAAATAAAAATATTTATTTAAGAATACATAATATGAAAATAAAAATTCTTTTAAATTATTTATTTAATCATAAAATTGTAATTAAATATTTATGACGTGATAAAAATACTGACACTTATACTATGATCATTTTTCCCGTATAAGATGCCTAACTTTTATTTATAGATACATGGTTGATGTTACTATTCATTTTGATGATTTAATATTTATATGGTAACATTAAAATTCATAAGTGTATGTTAATATTCACTAAAAATTATTTTGATCCTAATAGACTCTAAATACCTTTCTGATTACAACCATGTATGTCCTTTTTTAAAAATTCAAATCATAGAAGTGGAAAATATTCATTTAACAGTTATGTTATAATGATGTTATTAAAACAAAGTGTTGTTTCATAAAGACACAATGTTTCATGAATTTCATAAAATTCACTTTTAAAGGCTTGAGGTGTTTCCATAGATAAGACACTACAAGAAATTTGTGGATTAGGAGAGGGTTTTTTATATTTTTCAATGGTTTAAATCCCCGCCACACGGTTCTATGATGGTTTCGAAAAACTTCCACTAGAGAGGGTATTTTATTCCAATACATAGAGGTTACATCTATTTAGCGTCCGTCTATGGTAAGTGTCATAGAATCTGTATCCAATAGTTCTTTTCTTAATTTTCAGGATGGTTTTATGGAAAATAAATATTGAGGATTTAGCAGAAGTTAAAACAACTGCATAAATTTTATTTTCCATAAAAGTGATGATAAAATGAAGAAAATTACTACTAGATTAATAGTGCATCATATTTTTAAGCAGTCTTAACTAATGCTAATAAAAAATATACCATATTTACTGGTGGTTTGAACTATCGCTAAATATTTATTTTTTAAAAAAATTCAACAACTTATTCACTCCCCAAAACTACCCTAAAATAAAAAAATGCACAGACCCATAAATTTCATCTTTCGATTAAATAAAAACTACACAAGAATAAACTATAACACAACTATTACATCATAGGACAACAATCACATCTATTTTCAACATTATATAAAAAACAAGAAATAACCACATAATCCCTTACATTTAATTGTTCAATTAAAAAACCATTTTCACATATCACAATGAAAACAAAACTCATCATTTATCACAAAAACAAATCATTAATCAATATTCAATGTAAGAACACATTTAAATAATGTGTTTTATGTTTCTTTCACTACAACTCAACCAAAAATTCATCCTCCACCAACTTATAAAAATGGAAATTTTTGGAGAATAGGAATATGTCCTTGATATCTGGATAAAGACCCACAATTAAGAGAGAATCTTTCAATAGATCCTCCAACACCATATATGGGGAAAAGAAACCCCTCTATTTAAAGGGTTCAAATAAATCCTTCAATATCTTTTGACCTTTATGATCACTCCTGAGGTATTCCATTTTCTTCATCCTCAACTCCTTAGGTATAAACCAAAAAAATCATGGACATAAAAACATCCCACATCATCCCAGCTTTCATCATTAGCAGGGTGAATAACTCCAATTATTCCAAAGCCAGACCCCTATGCAGACTCAAAACATCATGAAGAGTTACAAACACTATTATGACATGCTCGTCTTCCTTAATCCACTTCAATACCACTAACAAACCTTTATTTCCACGGAAGATAGGAATCAACTGAGGAGAACTAGAAATAGGGTGAGACCCTCTAGAAAATTTGGGGACCCTTTGGGAGGCATATTCTGAATAAAACAAAAATATTTACTTAAAAATATATTTTTAACATTATTAGTAGATATATAATATTAACTAAATTCATATTAAAAATGTGTGAAATTCAATATTTCAAATTGAGAAAACTTTAAAAATTATACAAAAATGGATAATTAATTCACATATAATTTTAATAACATTTATAGAGATTTACAGAACTGTTCAATCCATGTATGGTTGGTTTTCATTACAGACACTACGATAAACTTTATTATACATAGAATAACTATAATGACATCTAGATCAATGAAATATTTTCACTACAACCCATCCGCTTGTTAGAGGTGGTTCATAGAACCACCGCTAAACCTGTTTTATAAAATGTTTCACGGCGGTTTATAATAAACCGACGCAAAACCCTAGTTTTTTTATAGCCAGCCCTTCCCCCCACCCCGACCCTCCTAAAATTTCCCCCGGACCCCCGCTTCCCCCGCAACACTGGCCCCCCGCTTCCCCCGGCGACCCTGCGACCCCGGCGACCCCGCGACCTCGGCGACCCAAACCCCCCATGACCCTGGCGATCCCGCGACCTCGGTGACACTGCTTCCCCGGTGACCTATGCAAAACCCTAAAGTTGGTTTTTTAAATTCAAACCAGAGGACTCTGAAAGAAATTTTCATGTAACCCATTTATCGTTCATGGGTTAATAATGTTTTGGAAACAATAATGGTTGTTTCATTGTGTTTATCAATCCATGAATGATCTATATAAATTATTATTGAATGGTATATGTATATTATTCATGATCATGGGTGTTCCCATATAGCTTCGGGTGAGCCAATTATATGTTATATGATGAGTTCTCCTTGGTTGCAGTGTAATGGATTAGGTAATGATTATTTTATCTGGATAATACTTTTTGATGTCTGCTATATGGTTATTCTAATTTTAAGGGTTTTATATGGGTTTATTGTTGGAAATTTTCTAGGATATAAATAATATTTCATTATGATTTATATTGTGATAAATGTTTCCTTTGATCAAGATTGATTTCACTTGGCTCAGGATTATAGAATCTTATGCATCTTACATTTCTTGAAATAATTACACCATGTTTTCATGTTTTATGACCTAGGTTTTCATGGTTATAAATATTATAATATTATGCTCATGCACTCTGATTATGTCATCATATTCATATAATATTTTATACTCACTTATAAGATTTATTTTTTAATGAAAATTTTTACCTTTTATGATAATTTTATATCAACCTTATTATGATTTATTTTCCCTAGCTCCCCCTAGCTAGACAACCCCCCTACTAGAGCCCACCCCCTGGCTGGACATCCCCCTAGCTCACCCCCTGGTTGGAAACCCCCCCCCCCCCCTGCTGGAGCCCTTCCCCCCTAGCTGGATAGCCCCCAGCCCCCTGGCGGGACACCCCCCATCTCCCCCCTTGGCTGGACATCCCCCAGCCCCCCGGATGGATAGCCCCAGCCCCCTGGATGGACAACCCCCCCTGACTGGACAGCCCCCATCTCCCCCAGGCTAGAAAACACCCCCCGGCTGGAGCCCCTCCCCCTTGGCTAGACAGCCCCCTGGACTAGACAACCCCCTGGAATGGACAGCCCCCCAGCCCCCCGACTGGACAACCCCTCCCCCATAGATGGAGAACCCCCCTGTTGGAGCCCCAAACACACATACAATCATAATCATCACATCATTCATGTCAATACAATGCATCCCCCATAGGGTCAAAATCAATAACTATAAAATATAACAAACGAGGCTCATAGAGGACTCACAAATTCATTAAACTTGATATTTAAATTTAGCCTTTAAATGTTCCAAGAACGAATGTAATGAAATATATCGACTCAAATAAATCCTTAATGCGGTGTTCTTAGATTTGACCCTAGAGTAATGGTAGTTTAATAATTTCTTAAGTAGTTTTCTTGAAATGGGATTATGATCATTACATGTAGGCCTATTTTTCTATTTCTTGGACCGAAATGATAAGACCTTAAGCCTAGGGAACATTTAGGCATTACCCCCTTATAGGGTCGATGCTGTATGTTTTTGTAATGGGCTTTACAAAGGTAGGTAATTCCATTATAACTTAAAATCTGTGATAAATTTTTATAAGGAGTTTCATACATGAGGTGAATATCAGGTGCAATTTGATCTTAATTATAACACATAGTTTCTAAACTGACACCTAGGTAGGATAGGTGGTCATGAAAAATTTTGACCCTTTTTTCAGGAATTTTGATCATGTAACGACTAGTTTCTATTGGATTTAAATTCCTAGGTAATGTTAAACCACATATAAAGTTTTTTGACCATTATTCTTCACTGTCATCAGTGTTGGATGACTCAAGGGGTCGTTATCATGGTTTATAGTCATATAGGACAGTACAACTCTACACAAGTATTTCTTATGGACCATTGAATACCAAGATTCATAGGTTTGATAATACAATGGATAGTATAAAGTATTTTCCATTTTGATTTTGATATCTCAAGGAACTATACGTTGATACATGTGGTAACCGTCACATTTCAAAAATTGATTATGGAACCATATGTATTTAGTGGAAATAGTTCTATCAACGATCATCTATGATTTAATCTCCACTTATCTATGAGTTTGAGATACCCAGGTGTTAATAAAAAATCTATGTTATTCCAAATCACTGGATGATTTCATAAAAATGATCAGGTGATTTGATATACTAATCTGTTATTGTTAGATTATATACTTTATGTCATAGTACACGTTGATATAACGTAGAGGGGTGTCACGTGTAAATTAAAATTTGAATATAATATAAAATGACTTTTAGAATATAGTTTTTATCTCTTCAATATAATGATGGTTAAAGTGTGTTGGACACATCCAAAACCTGCATTCAATGCTCTGTGTAGAGTGTTCCATAGTATGCAATCCATTTTCAAAAAATGATGACTAGGAAACTCCTATGGTGTGAAGTGTCATTCCATATAGGTTATCATGTCCTTCTGAGTATAAGGTACACAACTGGGGAGGACCATTTGATATTGGTTGATGTTTATTTTGAAATACCATGCAGGGTGTATACATTAGAAACGTGCCAGTGCTGGAAATGTTACACACTGATGGAATGATTGGCTATGCATGCCACCTATTTAGACATCATTATTTAGTGATGCAATTAAATGGTTATGCTTGAGGAATAAAAATACACATCTTATGGTAAACACATCATATTCTGGTAGTGATGATTATTATGTGGGAGCAGTGGATCTCTTCTAATGAGGTCAACCTATTGTTGTTTTATTATCCTTCCCTTTGCATATTTTGACATATTTGGTTTGAAATCCATTATAAAACCAACAAAGTTATGTTATAGAATTATAAATTCAATAAAAACATTAATAACCACTTTAAAAAATATTAAATGGCCATGGGCATTTTAATAAGCACTTGTCTTGTGGGCACCTTCAAATGAGAGGGAAGAAATGGAGAGCAAGTTTGTTTGAGAGGGGGGGGGGGGTTCAATGGAATATTTTTATTTTTGAAGGTATGAATTTCCTTAGGCTTGAGTCTTGGAGCATTCCTTTGAGTGGTGACTAGGGTTACACATACATGGTTGATAGTGTTATAGGTTTGGTTTTATTTTTGTGGATGTTTAGGTTTCAGCCTATGCAGCCTTTTTATTATGTTGGTTTTCATGTTCTATAATTTACTCAATTAATTTATATTTATTTTATGTGATGGTATGGTTCATGTGTTTTTTATTATTATTACTGCATTTTAATTTATCTAGATGTTTCTTTGTTATTGAAACTGTTTATTTTGAGCATGGGCATCTGATATAAGGATGGGTGATACTGGATTTTCCATTTGGAACATGTGATGTCACTACAACAAAACCGCTGTTTAGTGGCGGTTCTTAGAATATATTTATTGATTTTTTTAATTCAATTTTATGAAATTCCTTGTTTTTTGTGTAGGAACATTGTGATATACATGGATAAAAGCTGGATCACATTACCGAGGAACACACCTCAGTCTGTTAAGGGTTTGAATGTGTTTTTAGATTTTTCAATTTCTAATTGATCCATTGAAGGGAGAATAAAATTTACATGTCCCAAATGTAAATTTAGTACATGGTTGAAGAGAGATGAGGTTTATGAACATTTAATACTGAAGTAATTCCCTGCTCAATATTTGTGTTGGATTTGGCATGGAGAATCGAACGTTACAGAAAGATTGAGCACTAATGTTAATCCATAGAATGAGGTCCCAAGTTTGTCGACAATGGAAAATGAAATGAAAAACCAAATAAATGATGCATTCAAAACTACAATACACCACTATCAGAATCAAAACATATCAGAACAACCAGAAGAGGGTGCTACAAATTGCAACATGACAAGTGATGTTTTTGGGAGTGTAACACAGGCAGATCAATATAGTCACATATCATTGGATCTTCCTATTGATTATGTGGAGCCAAATGTAAGAGGAAACTTCACTGAGAAAAATGCATTTCATGATTTAGTTGATGATGAAAATCAAGAGTTTTATAGTGGGTGTTTGAAATATTCAAAGATTTCATTTCGGCTGAAGTTGTACCATATCAAATGTCTACGTGGAATTAAAAATAAGGTAATATCCATGATATTGGAATTGATTCATGATGCATTTCCTGAAGTAAAAATCTCAGAATATTTTTATGATATGAAAAAAAATGTTAACAAGCTTGGTCTGAATTATACAAAAATATATGCGTGACCCAATTATTGTATGATTTATTGGGGAGAGGATTCAAGTAGACAAAATTACAAGAAATTTTATTCTTCTATATGGCAGGAAAAGGGTGATGATGGAAGTATGAATGAACATAATTTCATGGAGAAGAAGAAAAGGAGCACACCTGTAAAGGTTTTGCGTTACTTTCCTTTGAAACCTTGATTGCAAAGATTATTCATGTCATCGAAAACCACCGAACACAAGAAGTGGATTTCTGTAGATAATAAAAACGAAGGGTTAATGAGACATCCATGATATTACCAATCGTGGAAGACATTTGATTCATTACATCTCGATTTCTTTGCTAATCCTAGGAATGTTCGTTTAGGATTGGCTACCGATGGATTCAACCCATTTGGGACTTTGAGTACCAATTATTGAATTTGTCCAGTTGTTTTGATCCCTTATAATCTTCCTCCGTGGATGTGTATGCAACAAACATATTTTATCCTTTCGATGATTATTCCTGGAAAGAAAATGCCTGGAAATGATATTGATGTATACTTGCAATCTTTGATTGACGAATTGCAGGAGTTATGGAGCAATGGTATGGAGACATTTGATGCTTCTTCTAAAACAATGTTCAAAATGCATGCTGCTTTAATGTGGACCATTAGTGACTTCCCTATGCTTGGGAATTTATCTGGTTGGAACACTTACACAAGTTTGGCTTGTCCCATTTTTAACTTTGATTTTGAGCCGAAACGGCTACCTCACAGTAGAAATTGGTGCTTCTTGTGTCATCAATGATTTCTCGATGCATCTCATAGATTTCGGCTGAACAGATCGAAATTTAGTGGTTCCATTGATCTTAGACCACCTCAAAAGTTGTTAAATGGTTTTCAAATATTTAAACAGCTTGAAAATGTTGAAATAGAATTTGGGAAGGTTCATCATTTGAAAGATAGCGGAAAATGGGTCCGAAGTGTATTGTTAAGAGAAACCAGAATGTAACAATGGAAGAAAAAAAGTACATTCTTCAAACTTCCATATTGGGAATTTAATTTGTTGCACCATAATCTTGATGTGATTCATATTGAGAAGAATGTCTATGAAAATTTGATTTTCACATTGCTTAATGAGCATGGAAATTCGAATGATCATCTCAATGCTCGTAAAGACTTACAAGCAATGAACATAAAACGCGATCTCTGGCCAGATGAAAATGAAAAGTATCCTCCAAAAATTTTTGCAATGAAAAGTAGGGATAAAGATACATTCCTTAGAATGTTAATGAATGTTAAGGTATCTGATGGGTATTCAAGTAACATCTCGAGGTGTGTTGACTTCAAGAATCGTAAGTTACATGGATTGAAATGCCACGATTCACATATTTTGTTACAAAAGTTACTACTGTTGGCACTACGTACATTATTACCTAAAAAAATTACTGTTGTTGTACTCCAGTTCTGTACATTTTTCAGAATACTATGTGAGAAATATCTACATCCATTTCAGCTTGACAACTTCCAGGAGAGGTTTGTATTGACCCTTTGCGCAATGGAGATGATCTTTCCCCCTTCCTTTTTTACTGTAATGATGCAATTAACTGTGCATTTGGTTGAGGAAGCTAAATTAGGAGGCCCTGTTCATTATCAATGGATGTATCCAATTGAGAGGTACTTCATTTATATGTTTTCCAATTAAGTAAAAAAAATTTGGTACTTAATTAAATGCATAATTATGTTTATTTTATTTCACAGATATCTTGGGAATTTGAAATCATACGTGAGAAATATATCTAAACCAGAAGGCTCAATTGATGAAGGCTATGGGGCTGAGGAGTGTCTTACCTTTTTTTCTCGATACTTGGATGATATTGAGACAATATTCAATCGAGTTGGACGTGTTTATGACACATCGACTCAATCTCAAATACATCAGAAATCCAAAATATTTCCTGCTATTGGCCGATCAGTTGGGAGGACTTCAAATGCGACACTGACTGAATTGGAATTATTACAGGCACATAGATATGTGCTTCTGAATGGTGATATTGTTGATCCATTTATTGAAGAGTTAAGGATACAAACAAAGAGAAGAATGAGAGGTCGAACATGAAATGAGAAAGATATAACAAAAGCTGTTAATAATGAGCATGAAGAACGGTTTGCACGACGTGAAAGTTCATAAATATTGCAATAAATATGAATATTAGTTTGACACATACATTTTGTAAATCTAATAAAGTATATTTCAATTTTCATATCATGAAAACTGATACTCGAGCAGAGGTGTCAGATGATTTGAAGTTTCTTGCTAGAGGTCCTCTAAAAGAAGTTAGAAAGTTCGACGCTTATAATGTGAATGGCTTTAGATTTCATACAGTCGATCGAGAAGTGGGTTTGAGAACACAAAATAGTGGTATATTTACATTTTCTGAAGTGTAATACTATGGAAAGCTACATGATATTATTTAATAAAACTACCACGTAAATTTTTCGGTTGTTTTATTCAAATGAAAATGGTTCGATATTATCGGAGGTGTTAAAATAGATTCCTTTCAATTTACTTCTATGAACTTCTCTCGCTTGATGGATGTTGGTGATCGTGAACTGCAGGATCCATATATCTTAGAATCTCAGGATAAAATGGTATATTATGTGAATGATGTTGCTAATGAATGGTGGAGTGTAGTTGCTCACATAATACAAAGAGATTTGTATGATATGGGTGATGAAGTTGAAATTTGACATCTGAAATTAAATTTAATCAGCAACAGGATGCAGAATTATTTGTCCATCCTGATATTGAACATATTAGTCTATCAAGGATGAATGAAGTGTATGAAGCAATGGAGCAGGGAACTGACAAGATTGTAAGGGAAAATGATTGTATGTACAATTATTTATTTACTCAGCAACCACTTGTTTCATTTCTGTAGTCATTCATTATCATTGTTATATATATTTTGTCTGTTAGTACTCCATCTATTATCATTTTTTTCTGCATAATTTTTTTGAAATATATATTCTGAACATAATTTTATTTGACTAAAAGACAAGAATTCCAAGGAAGAAGTGGTAAATTATTTCATCCAGTTCAGAGACAGATGATGATCCATCTGGCTCCCTCCCCACGACATCTGAGGCACCAGCTACCGACACCCCTACAACATCTCCCCCTGCACTATCTCTCACACCATCTTTGGATGTCCCAGTAGAGGGTGAGTCATCGACTCCCCCTTTAGAAGCCTCAGCAGTGGGGCAGCGACACGCCCCTTCCAGTTCATCCTAGTCACACTGGAGTGTCACTGTCATAGGTACAAATTTTAATTAAATAAATTTATTCCATTTTGTTTATACTAATTGATTTCGCATTGAAGATGAAAAAATGCAACTGTGGAGAAAAACATAAAAAGTTTAGATGTTTGGAATCTGAATGGCGAGAAGATTGTTGTGCCATTTGATTCTTACGGGGTCCCTACGGATGATTCTGTGGGGTTACTTGGCCAGATTCTAGGCCAGTTGGCAGCGTAGCCCATTTCCCTTCCCATTTCATATGACGATTAGAGATATATGCCTCCAAGATGGAAAAATGAAGTGTTTGATTTTCAAATCAAGGTAAATTTATTACATTATGGTTTAATTGAATGTCATGTTACTAATATGTTCAAAATGAATTTCTGTATACATATGATATTCCACTTTACCGTTGCTGATGGATAGCATAGAAGTGGACGTTGAAAAATCTAGGTAAGAAGTGGAAAGATTTTAAATGAAGATTATGGTGTGATGTCAACGATGCTTCATTGAACGCAATGCAAATGTATGAGAAGCTACCCAGTGGGGTACCAAAAGCGCAGTGGAAAGTGTTTGTTGACAGGCATCGGGATCAGAAGAGGATGGTATTGAAATATATATGTTATTATATTATCCTCATTTTACATTTATACATGTATATGAAAAGGACATGACATTCAATACATCTTTCCTTAAATTACATTTTATTTATTTCAGGACCTCTCAAGATAAAATGCGTCAAACCGAGCGAAGAAAGTCATCCCGCACACTGTGGGATCAAAAAGTTTTTCTCGAAGCCGAACGACATTGGTAATCTTTTAATTAGTTTAAATATTTATAAATATTAACTATGTAATATATTGAATTGTTCATTTATCTTTGATTAATGCAGTCATAGAGTTTATGCCATGAAGCATCCAGAACTGAACTATGGTTGTATGTTCACAAGAAATCAGATGGATGTTTTGTTAATGAGCCTGCTAAAGAAGTTGGGGTATGAAGTAAATTTTTTATCATAATAACTTATTATCAGTTTTTACTATGTTAATATATATTGATATTTGATTTATTGGTCAAAATTAATGAACTATGGGATGCCAATCCTGCACATTACTACTCTGTCTCGTAGGATGACCTGGTTGGTAAAGTCCTTTAGAAGGAGCAACCTGGGAGAGTGCGTGGGATGGGTTTGGGACCCGTTCCATCTGAGGTTTTTAGCAGGCCACTGGGGGGAGCTGCTGCATCTACTGCTGACTTTAGTCAGCCCATACCCGGAGATGCTAGGAAAGATATTTTTTCTTTATGAAACACAGTTCACCAGTAGGGCGATCAGATATCTGCATTGCAGAAAGAGTTGACTGAACTACGTGAGAAGATTAGTAGATATGCCCCTGGTGGGAGTGCATCGATTAGTGGTATGCAGGTAAATAACAGAAATCAAAATCATTTATTTTTATAACTTTCATTGGTTTTAAGTTGTAATATAAATATTAAACCGTATTATATTTTCAATATATTGTTATTACAGGTGACAACACAAAGTGGAAATGAAGGTGGAGAGGGTGAAGATGCATCATCGGACCCTGGGTAGTTGTTTTGTTGATGTGTAATATGGAAACAGTTTGTTTTTAGATGTAACATTTGTGTCACATAGTTTCCACCACACATTTTCATGTCCTAAAATTTCCTTGATTTCTCATTTTCCTTTTATGCATTTTATTGATTTATGATGTTTCTTTTTTATGTCCTGATTTCTAGAGTATGGTATACATCATTCCATTTAGGCATGTGTTTGAATTGGTAGTCAAGATTTTGGATGATTAGGAGTTAAACCCATTTTTGATGTGTTGAAAAAATTGGGTCATTTCATAGTGATCAAGGGGATAGTGTTGTGGACACATTGGTGTGGTATAATATTTCTAAACTTATCTTCTATCTTTAGGAATAAATTGTTTGACTATCCTAGTAAGAACTTTTCTAAGGGTCCTATATTTTTTTTTATGTGTTTGGTTATGACTACTTTATTTATTATGGTTATGAGGAATGGGAACATGGGGGAACACTCTTTAAAGAAGAACAAACTAAATAAAGATAGTAAACTAGTTATGAGTAAATTAGAAGGAAAAACTGAGTCGCTTGTACTTTATGGATTTTCATGATATTACTATGCATTGAATATTATTGATTGATAATTGGTGATATAGATTACTTCTTGTTTTTATCATTTAAGAAACTCTCGACCATTATAATAAGATAATTTTTTAAAGATGGTAGTAAAAAGAAATGTTTTGGAAACTAGAATATAATAATTTATATTACTATTGATCACTAAGGTTTAATTTTGTACTTGTTGTTTTCTAGACTTCAACTGATTTGGGGTGAAATTTTTTGGGTTTAATTGGTGAGGCTAAGAATGGATTTTTAGTTTGCAATTATTTAATGCATCCTGGTATCTATCCCTAAGAATACTATTCTCATCTATCTCACTTCACCTAGAAACAACAGTCTCAATACCTTAAATGAAATTCTTGAAGTACATTGACTCTTTTAAAAAAAAAACATTTCTTATTCATGAAGGTATCCACATGAATGGTCTAGGTATCATGAAGTTTCTCTCATGGAATTAGATGTCAGGTAAGTGTAATGTATCACAAACACTAAGGATAAAAATATTCTCAATGTGTAAAATTCGTTTAATATTTGAAAAGATAGGTACAAAGAATCATACATAGAAGGTTAGTATCCCCCTCAAAACCCCTCTTCCAATTTATAGGCCTAGGTTAGAGAAGCGTTTCATGAGCAGGAGGCCCATATTTCCAGTTTTTAGCATTTCCTCTCCTTCATCAACTCTCATTATGAGGGTGAAATTATTTGACATCAAATAACTCACTCATTACAAGAGATATTATAGAATAAATTGAAATATTAAGGTAAATCCCTGACAAAAATGGATTTAAATCAACATAAGGATTCACGAAGGACTAAACCTTCACACACAAAATGGTTCTTCATGATGGTATATAATGCATCATAAAAGATGACACACATTAATGATGACAATCATTTCATAATGTATGTCTACTCGTGAAGGTCTCCATCATTCATGAAACGTACCTCATAGGTGATAACATTCATTAAAAGTTTCTTATCACCTCAAAATCAAATATAAATACCTAACATATTTTTACATTTAATGGAATTAAAACATTGAATTTTTCTTAGAAGCTCTAAAATTTTTAAACTTAAACCATCATGAGGAAAACAGATGATTGACCCCTATATGTAGTTATCTTTCATGAACAACCTCCCTTGAGCTCTTGAAACTCAACACCATGGTTTTGATAACTCTCATAATGGTTGATGATATTTGTGATATTGGTAAAATACATTACACTTCATATGGTTTTGTGGGACATTTTTAATTCACGAAACATGTCCTATAGGAACTAAGGCATTACCCCAAGGCTGGGGAACCCAGTTTCACAAATCTATAACCTTCAAGAAATAGATAAACTTTAAAAAACCCTTTCACTTCATGTAACCATCCATATTCATGAATATCACATAGCATTTCCAAACATGTTTCCTCTTTTCATCAAACCCATCATCATAAATGTTGATTTCTCAATTGTCTTATACCATTCCAATTTGGTTCATTCATGGACAGATCTTCCACATGACTAGTATAATCAACCCACATTTCTGGTTTGATTTTTTTTTCAGGGAAGTGGTGCAGCAGAAACGGAAAATATATATTTTTTGTTTCTGGGCAGTTTTTAGCGGCGGTTTAAACCGCCGCTAAATAGTTTCATCGGCTGGCTCATCCTGCGGAGGTTCCGATGGCTTTAGCGGCAGTTTAATGGCGGCTGGATTTTAGTTTATTCGCGGCAGTTATAACTACCGAGAATAAAGGGATACCGACGGCTCGTAAAACTGCCGCTAAATTAAGAAAAACCACCGTGAAATGAGACAACTAAGATTCTTTCCTCAAACCATCGTGAAACGCAAATAACCGCCGCTAATAGATTTCTGGCGCCTTATTTGGTGGTGGTTTATAAAAACTGCCACCAAACGGTTTAGCGCCGGTTAAGACAACAGCTAAATGTAAAAATAACTGCCGCTAAATGGCGGTTCGGCTATAGTGTTTCATAAATAGATAACTTCTTTTTATTAATTCATCATTTTATTGCTATATGAACTACCTTTCCAGACATAAAACATTTATAAGTAACCTTAATAAAATTTCATATATGTTCCTTATAGAATTTGAGAAAAAATGAAATATCATATTCTTATCTCCATGGTATTTTAATTCTATTTTCAATTACATTATTATTTTCTTATCAAATCCATGTGGTTGATAGGTATCTCCAATCTATATCTCTACCTTCATAGTGAATAGAATAATTTCTTCATATCATGTAATGTACCCTATGGATAACACCCTTTAGAAACATTATTATAATATACTTCAGTATCGATGAATATTAAATTTAGTTTAGAAAATAATACCAGAAATCGACCTCGAAATTCATGGAAAATTTCCCCCATAAGTACGAAAGGGTTCATCATATTATTTTCACAACAAAAGGAATTAATTATGTATATTCATATAAATAATGAAATTCAATTTTTTATTGATAAATAATTTTTGAATATCATATAAGTACATAGAGTAAATTTATTTCCATTTCATCATGTTATTGATATTGTTCAACCATTAATATTCATCCCATTCAAAAATAATAACATCCAGAATAACATTCTAATTCTATAAGAATTATTGGAGGGGAAATATATTTTTATTTGTACAAATCCATTTCTCAGCGATAGGTGGATTAGTTGATCCACTAAAAGAAGGTGGATGTTTCCTATTGATGCACTCAATAGAATTATGTCACCTGCTTTTCTAATTTAGATGTTTATCATGATTAATATGCTGATTGTATTGAATATTGTGTGAGAATAGAAATATGATTCTTCATTCTATCTCTCACAATAATATTTTTCAAAGGAAAAAACATAGCACTCTCTATGAAATTAGATGTCGGTAATACTGCATAATGTTCCACACATCATCTGAAAAAAATCCTACTGTAATCGACAATAATCACAATGTAAGACCACATAATCATGAACATCATTTACTGGATGTCAAAATTTTGAACCCATATAACATTAATCCATACATTTAAAAAAAGTCATTAATTATTACTACCAAAACATTATGATCTTATCCAATACATAGTCAAATAATTAAAATTCCAATTAATGTTTTCTTATCCTAGATTCCAAATTCGAAATAACCATATCTCTGATAACAACTATAATGGTATGTAATAATTAACAATCAGATATAATTGATATGTATTAGAGAACTTTTTTGGTGGATACACTATATAAGTGGGACTCTTACCACCACCCCAAGTGGTATCCATTTTCTTATGATTCCCTTTTATGGATGTCCATGCTTCACACAATGTTCATATATGAGAGATCAGAATAATTGGTTTCCATGCATAACTATAATAATTTATATAGTGACACATACATTTAATATGTATATATTGTCTCTTATTATATGATTATTAATTACTTATTATACATGATCCATTCCTAAATTATTATTTTCTAGTATCATTAGAAGATTGGGAAATATAACTAAATAGTTTGTAATAGTCTCACATTATGTTGTTAATAACAATACCCCTAATTTTACAGATCATTATTAAAACCATTTCATCTTAACCATGGTAATGGAAACATACAATATTGTGGGACTATATTCTCACTATGGGTAAAAAAGGAGATATCAATGATCACATGATCATAACATGAGAACAAATTTGTGAAAACATGAGCCTAACATTTGAAAATCACACTATGAATAACATAGATCATAATATTGAGTCATGAAATAAATAATGTATTTTCATAATACATGAATCACAAATGAATCAACGAACAAAAACAAAGTGATTATAACATGGACATAAGAAATCGAATAAAGGAATATACAAAATAAGTGAAAATAATGACCTCTATAGTAAAGTCTTCGCATCCAAGACTATCAAAGAGGATTAGATTCAATCCCCAAATGATTATAGTAGTCAAGGATCATGCCCAAAACTATCATAATTTATTTGTTTCACTCCCTAAACCATCATAGTAGTCATGTTTCTCTCACATGGCTTTAATATTGGATAGATTCCCTTACAGAACTACGTTCCCTCCCAACTATGTCTTATTTATCTCATGAGATACCAATAAATACCCAATATATATGAGGGAGATATATCTCCACCCATATAATAAAAATAACAATACACATATGTGTCATATGATCATAACACATTCATGACATCATAACCCATGAAATGAATTTTGTTTTAAAACATTTCATCATAGAATAACCTATTGAAATTAAATGAGTTCCATAAGCAATCTGTCATTTCATCATAGCATAACACATGATAAAGGTCTAAATTTCATAAAAATATTTTAAAAATTGAAATAATAAATTAATATAGTGATTTTGGATTGTATAATAGGAACATATTACAATTAAATCATATGTAAAATCATGGGGGTTTTCCTTTGATGAATATAAAGACCATTAAACATTCATGCGGGAAAAATCATTTCCGTATTAAATTATTCTGTTATATTCATAAAATTTCTTAAATAATATGGAAATGTTTTTTTCATGAAAAACATGGAAAAATATAAATTAATTTTCATATCATTTAGTGTCCATGATATTGTGACATATTGTTCATGGTGTATACATTAACAAAATTCCTTTTATTATTTTGTATATTTTTAAAAAGAGTATCTCATCTAGTAATTGACTAGAAGATTCCTTTTAAACCCATTTTTTTAATTGTAAATGATGGGTAAAAATGAATTTAAACAATTATTGGAAACTTTTTGATACCAAATTCAAAACATTTTTAGATATTCTGGATATGAAAGAATGATGATTTTTGGCCAAGGGGTGAAATAAATATGATTTTCTTTTAAAACAACTGTCAGTCATTTGTGAACCTATTATGAGTAACTTTAAATGAAAATGTGTGTCATTAAAAAAGAAATATATATTAATAATATTTTGATGTTTCAAGAGAGATATATCATAGGTTATTTTCATCTTGAACTTAATTATAAACAACCCAAATAAAAAATTTGATTGTAACATAAACTCTTAAAATCTTTTGAAACCCTTGAATATAAACCCTATTAAATAAAGAACTATAAATGTATATATAAATACAAATAAAAAACAAAAATTAATCATAAGTTAAGTTAATGGCTTGTATATACGCCAAAAATAAATAAATAATGGTTCAATATAAAATTTTTCCAACCAAAATAAAAGTGAGATGGAAGAACCCTTACCTTAGGCCCGACTTCCTTCAAACACATTTGAACCTCATGTATAATATTTATTGTTTCATTATAAATATATTAAAATATAATAATCATATATATTATAAAATATATTATTTATATATATCCTTTTATCAAAAATGTGATTACAATTATTTATTAAAAGCACAATTTTGGGTGATATCTACTTTCTTTTTCATGTATGTTTTAGTTTAATAGAATTTAAACATATAATTTGATCATTATTTAATTATCTGAATAATAGAAATCATGATATAGATATCATATATATTAAATATATATATATATTAATTCATAAAATTAGATCTAGAAAAACAAATTTCACCATTCAGGAATTTGGTAGATCACATGTACGCATGGTTGTTGATTACATTATCGATGATTTAAACAATAGAAATGATAATAATAACTCATATTTATAGATTAATTTTTATATTATATGAATAATATAATTTTTTAAATACCTCATTATTACTATAAAAATATAATGAAAATTATAAATGGATTACATCACTTTGTGAAGGCGGTTGTCTGGAAAAATGCAAAAGCGACATTATAATTTTTTGAATTGTTTGGATGGTATGATAGTTGATGTGATATTATGATTTAATAATTATAAGAATTTAATAATTATATTATATAATCATTAAACCCATTCAAGTACCTATTTATAAAATAGAGGGATGACAAATGAATTGTTTCACTATATGTAGATAATTAGTTATATGTACCTACAAGTGATCCCTTCACATTCCATTTGATGGAATGATGGAGAATAAATATAATATAAAAAATATAATAACATTGTTGTATATTAAGATTTTTTTTTTATTTTCTGTATTTTATAATAGATTTATAGGATTTAATATAATTATTAAAAAGAAACTGAATGTTTATGGTGATTACCTCCCATTTCAATGATCTCATTTAGATAACTTATAAGGATGTTATGGTAGGTAATTTGAGAATTAAAACACCTTCATAATGTGTATAATAATCATAATAAGGTATTTTGGGAGGGCACAATAGATATTTATGGCTTAATGTGGTGTTCATAAGCTAAAGGAGGGGTTCCCTTTTATAATTGAGTTGGGGGGGGGGGGGCTCTTTGAATTTCATAGATGATTAAAATATAATAAAGTCTTTACCAAACCAATTGGTTTAATATTATCAATAAATGAAAAATAAATGAAATTTCGAACCAGATATCATCCCTATTTTCCAATTATAATACTATTATGATTTATCTACAAAATAAAAAAATACAGTTTTCATAAAATAAAATTATTTATAATTCAGAAAACAACCAGTTTATTTGACATAAATGTAATTAAATAAATGTTCTAATTCAAATATTATTCTCTAACAAAACAGTAATATTTTATACTAATCTAGTAAATTCTTGGAATATTATAACTCAAAGAAATTATGTAAATGTTAATATTTAAGAATTCAACTATTATATTTTTTTCTAATTGAAAAAATATTGTATCAAGGTTTCAAAATCATTAAAAATAGTTATACAACAATAAAAAATTATAAATAAATATATATTACGAAATAATTTTTTTCATAAAAATATACTCTTATATCTATTAATAATCGTCATTTTTCCAATGTGAACACATTAAATATATTTAAAACTATGAGAGTACCATTATATAACATCCATATATTTAAATATTATATAGTTTATTTTCATATAAAATCCTCCGTTGAGAAATTAAATTTTGAGGAAATAGTGATAATCCTTTACTAAAATTCATGTAATAAAATTTGGATGAAAAATTATTCTGTTATCAATTAGTTTTAACCTATTTTAACGTAATTTACCCAATTATAGGGTGATAAAATTTACAAATGTTACTATTTATGCTTTCCAGAAATGAAAGGGACCATTTAAACAAATTTGGACCTATTGGCTCCAAAAATGAAACCCATGTTTTAATCTTTAACAACTATTAATGAAAAAAAATTATTTTTAAATAAATTTGTGACGAAAAATGAAAATAAATTTTTCATAAAATATAGTTTTAATCATTAAATTGTACATTATTATATCATTCCTAGATAAATAGTTAAATTATGTTAATTTTTTATAAAACATATAAATTTACATTTCAATAAAACCATACACCAATAGTGGATGATATAATATATAACAATGAAATCAAAATTGTGTGAATAAAAATAGTTTTTCAAAAAAATCATTCACATCCAAACTACTTTTTTTAAATTTATAACTTTCAGATAAATAAATAATTAATTTCATTTTTATACAAATAAATTATTTTTCTTAATTTAGTTATTCCTATTCATATCATAAAATCCAAATGATATTTCCATGTTAGTTTGGTTTTCTAAAATACTATTATAATTATCTAACAGTTAGATGAGTATAAAAAACATGTACCTCTTCATACCCTTTTCTCATTGTTGCAATGAAACTAATTTATTACTCAAGAACCTCTCCAAGAATGAGACCTTATCATTGAAATTAACATTTTTATTAAGATAAAATGTTTATTGGGAAACAGTCCTTTCAATTCAAGTAGAATTCAATGTCATGAATAGAAGATGGTTTGAGTATATTATTCATAGAGGGAGCATAACTAGAGACAATTAATTTTTTTCATTATTAGTTGCGTAAATCATTCCATTAGGGTCCAGATATCCAAGTATATAATAGTAATCATTCCTCATGTATAAATGAACTCTAAAATGGTAAATATAAATTGGGTCACATAGATATGAGAATAACCTGGGAATCATTCATTAATAGTTCAGACTCTATATAGCACCTCTAATACAATATGGGTTTCCTCCACCAACTTTTACATCACTTGGGAGTGAGACGATTCAATTTCCATTGATTATGTGTGATCATAGATTGGATATTTCTTATCCATCAGTCACTATATAGTAATTAAATGGTTCTTCAATACATTGATAATAGATGACTTTTACTCTGATCAATTATGAATACCTCATAGGTACTACAGTAAATATATATTATGGCCTTTATCTTGTGAGATATGATGATAAATATTTCTGTATAGATACCAAAAATTTAATATTCTCTATCTCTCATAAATTTTGATCTTTTTTAATGAAAGGTATTTACTGGAGGATTATAAATAATTAGATCATGAGTTATCTTTCTTAATCAAGGATCTTTATCTCTTATATATCAGAGAAACAATTTAGTGGGTGTACCTTGAATTTTCCTTTGAAATATATAATTACAATGAAGACAATTTGGACACCATAGTTAACCAAATTTAATAAGATTATTCATCTATTTCATCCATTGAATCATGGAAGAGACTCTCTACTAAATAGATTACCCCTATCACTTTTTTAATTTCCTATATTAATATAACTAAAATACCATGTGGCTTTCTTCCATATTCCTCTACAATCCCCATTTTAAAGACAAAACTACATATAAACATATTATAGATTGTGAAATACATAATTCTTGTTTTATAATTATTTGTAAATTTAAATAAAAAATAAATTTCTTATTTCATAACAAATTTATCTAGAAAATAGCTCAAAGATGACCATTTGTACAAACACTATTAATGTTGTAACATTTTCATTCCATTAAAATTCAATTTTTTAGAGGGATGTAATGTGAATACACTCTATAGAGGGAGTGAAATAGATACATTTTATATGTAAATGGCCCATACAAAAAAGATTAACTTCTTTTGGGGTCCTATGATGGTCCCAAAAATTATTTTATATTCTTTCACATTTTTACACAATTACTTTTTCCTATGTTTTTTGGGATTAAGTTTTGAAGATATGAAATTCTTTTTACATATGCATCCCTTTATGGGATTTCACATTAACATGTTTTATTACACATATGTATATATATATAATCAATTGTTATAAGGTCAAAGAATATTTTTGTATATATAGTAGAGATCACACTTTTTATGAGACATCCCTTTATATAGTTCCACCCTGGTGAGTATTATTTCACTTTAAATTATAAATATATCATTTTTGAAGTTGTACATATATATCTTACATTTTATGGTGGAATATCATACACCATTGGTTGAAAAAATGTATGGTTAATTAGCATGGACCATTTTTTATTGTAGTACATGTTCATATATGATAGACCTTTTATTATTCTAGTTTGTGTTCATATATCGTGGATCTTCAATTGATCCATTTTAGGTTCATTCAGCATTGAACTTATTTGAATTCATATGATAAAGACATGGGTTCAGTTATATTGAATGGGTATTCCTAAAAGGTTATATTACCATGCATCCTTAATCAGTTTGTGAATGATTAATATTCATCAAGTGTTCAATAACCCTTAACCCTTCATTACTTTTATTATGGAACAGTATTAATGGAAGATTATGTAACCCTACAGTCTTTCTGGGGTTGTTATAGTTTATCTTTTAGTAATAGTTCTATCAACGTATATCTTTGCTTGGGTTATAAAGGGTGGTTATTCATGAAAGGTTTTAGAACCCAAATACATTTTTTAGTTTATTAAATATGTGTATTATTGAATGTTTATGGAACCCAACATCCTTGTATAGGGATTAAAAGGATTGGTATTCAGGAATGGTTCCAGCAATATCCACCCATTATATTGTTATAAAGGATTGGTATTCATGAAGGGATCTTGAACCCTGAATTATAATTCAAGTGTCCATGAGAATATGGTGAAATAATTAAATATATTTTAAATTATCTTGATTCCTTGAAATATTGGTTATTTAATTCACACATCAATGAGTTTTAATCAGTAATGTTGATATAAGGTATACACACCAGGTATGATCCCAAAATACTTTGTATTGATGATTTCCATTTCAATTTTTCTATTGATCATATAGATCAGATGTTAATTATGGTATAGATGATACATCATGGGTTGATATATTAAGTAAATTAATTCTTCATCCAATATGGACATAAATTTATTTTCAATTTTAGGGTCCCCAACTCATTTCTAAGGCCTAGCAAATTTTTTAGATGATTCAGATAATTGGATATTGAAGTTGATATTTGATAAAATACCATCCATTTAGGATTCCATCACCCTTAGGGGAGTTCTAGGACTAACCCATAAAATTGGTCGTTCAATTTATAATCATGAAACATGGGCCCATATAACATGAATATTAGGGTTATGAAATGAAGACCACAACAAAGTTCAATATTGGAGTACCAATTTTTTTAACGGGATAATGGGTACAATATAAGGTGATGTAACTCTAAGGATGCCAAATATAGTTTATAGTTTGGTCGGGGGTTGTAAAAATCATAACTTTTGAGAATCTAAGTAAATGAGGTGTCGATACTGGTGTGTATATGT
This sequence comes from Viscum album, assembly GCA_963277665.1. Lineage (NCBI taxonomy): Eukaryota > Viridiplantae > Streptophyta > Magnoliopsida > Santalales > Viscaceae > Viscum > Viscum album. The sequence goes on along the minus strand of OY728129.1, from coordinate 876,459,233 downwards.
CAACCATTAGTAATTTCCGAAACAGTTATCACACATATTTATAGAAATAGGTTATGTGAATATGGGGTACCTATCTACAGAGAATAATACCTCCAAAAAAATTGTGACTAATTATGTTATTCACTAATTAATAATAGTGTGGTTCAAATTGACCATTCAACATATATTTCTGAATCTTCTAAATGGGAGAACCATGTGGAATAAATCTTCATTATGTTCTAAAAAAAAATTTATCGACTTAAGGAACTAGTATGTATCAACTATGGAATCAAAGAGATGATATTGGTTTATGAATAAAATGTAATATAAAATAAAGTTCTGTAAACACATGATGTTATATTTTTGTATATTAAAATGATTAGATAGTTTATGGGATTTAAAAAATCATTGCAATATTTTTGTCATAGCCTATAAGGGTCTAGGGATCATTGATTTACATTTTCTACAGTCATATTATATGACTTATAAGCTTTGGTCCTCTTTTTATAGGATATACCATTTCCCTAAACTATATAGATGATGCTCTTAGTAATCGAAGAATTAATGTTTTCTCAAACATCCCTTTTTATGTTTTTAGAATGGCATTTTTTTGTCTCTTCCACATAAATAATATGGTCTTGTGATATAGACCATTAGAGGATATATTGTATGGTTGAAAAAAATTAAAAAAGTAGATGTATATTACTATCATACATCACTAACTAAGTATCAGGGGAGTAGTATACATTAATCTAATTAGTAATTTTGTAGTAGAGAGTACTCCAAAAAAATATTGAATGGGGAATTAATGTGATGTAAATCAACGTTTTATGCTCTTAGACCGTCAGTATTAGTAATATATATAAATTATGAGGATGATAAAATATCATATCTAGGTTATGACTTCTAAAAAAATGTTTTATGGGTTCAGAGTTATAAGAGGCCATTTTCACAAGATGATGACACATCTAGTAGAAAATATGACATATCATATATAGGATCTATTGTTAAACATGAAAATTCAAATGAAGAGTACATTTATGGAGGGTGTTATTTTCCATGGGAAATATATTATTTTATATAATATGAGATACTGAGGAAATTAATTGTGATTTACGGATTGAGTGGATAAAAAAGATGACATAAGAACCCTAAAATTATGTTCACCATGGTTAGGCTCTTGGGGTCCTTTGATAAGGACTAATGATGGATTCTAGTTCTGCATTTTAAAATTATATATAGTGGACCCATATATCATGTAGTTTAAAATAAATTAACATGGAACTTATATTAAAAATATAATTTTACACAAAATTTAAATTGGTCACATAATTTTATATCATGAGACTGATATGTTATAAATTGATGTCCAAATCATTTAATATATCCTTGGAGACACTGATAGTGTTATTGAAAATTATGGAGAATAATTTTTCTCATTCATTGTCATAGGGGTATATATCCCTTTGTTGGGGGTCCAAATTTCACATATTTGAATCACACTCTAGAAATACATACATATATATTACTAATGAGTAGGAGAAAATATTTCGCAAAACATGACCATTATAAAGTAGATTAATGTCAGGGATATTTGATGTCACCCACATTTGTTTTTAGTATACTCCCAACAACATTAAATAATTTAGTCTAATCCTCATAGAATACATGATTCATGCTCATTTTGAGAAAAAAATTGGCAAAAAAGAATAAATCATACTATCATGTATTGGGGTGTATGACTTAGAGGGAAATTTCTCTTGGTAATGGGAATTTATTCTGACCATTGAAAATTAAAGGTGACTCAATTTGGAACTAATGTTAGCTATATGAATATAATGTATTTATTTCTAGAAACCCCCCAGGTTTACATAGGAATCACATAAGCGTAGGAATCATATAATATATTATCACTTTAAATGAAATCAATATAAATAGACCTACCTAATTCGCATAAGACTAGAGGGATGTTTTCCAAATAAAGTGATTAAGGACTATTGTGGAAAATCCTGGTATCATAATACATCATATATGGATAGGAATAAAACCATATTTATGTAATTAAAACACATCCAAAGTATTTACGTGTACTCCACAACATTGACTAGAACTTTTGTAAGAATAGATAATTAAGCAGAACATTAGTGGAGAACAAATAGGGAAGTGAATTTTCACTGAGAAGGTTCAAAATCCTTGTTAGAATGGTGAGTATTTATTCTGAAACAAGTGGTTGAGCCCCATGATGCTTGATTTTAGTGTCACTACAAATCTTGTCTGGAGAGAATCAATACATATATTGTTATTGAAGAGAAATATCCATTTTATAGAAATATATGTTTTGACGAGATGATAAGGGATTTCAAAATGAAATATGGATATTTAAAAAGGTGAATGGGGATAAAACATCGGGGTCAAAGGGGTATCATCATGATTTTATTCTAATGATTTTGACATATACATTATCAAGAAACAATTCTTTATCTCACATATAGGTAAAAGTATGGGGTCTTATTAATCTAAGGATTCTTGGTTAGGGTGACAATGGGGAATATTTGAAACAGTATAAATCATGTAAATACTAGAATCAAGTCATAACCAGTTTTGGGAACAATGGGCATCCCATTCATGGGTTTGGGCCATATATAGGGTAGAAGAAATTTAATTTGAATCATAACCTGAAAAATAAGATAATCCACATCCATATTTCCCAAGAAGATATGAATCATCTGTAGGATGGGGTATTGTCCAAATTTTGATTATTTGAATGACATTTAAGTACATTTTTTCATACTTGGATGTCACTACATATCTCACTATCATGGGAATCCATCTTAATTGATGTTATTTAAATAGTGTGTCCCATTACAGACATATATATCATCTATAATTTAAATTTACCCCAATTGGAAGTGAAATTAAATACTATCTATTTGATTCATGATCACAATTAATTGACCATATTGTAAAGGAAAAAATCAGTCATTTTGTGAGTGTTTTTCAAAATTAGGGAAGCTAAAAATCATTGCATCAAAAAAGTTGGCATCTTTAAGTGTGGGTTAATATATGGGGTTGGTTGTGAGAGTGGATTTTCTATAGTAGGTCAAATGATATTATAAAATACTGTTTTATACATAATAACATGATAGAAATCATAAAATTACTTGTTATTAAATAAATGGTCTACAAAATAAATCTAGGATATATGTTGGTTAGGAGGGATTTTACATCCTACTTTAATTTTGACTAGACATAGGATTTACATTTCTTTGGAATAATTGTGAATCATTAAATAGAGGAAATATTGTCACTCTTAGTTCTTGTGGTCATAAATCAATGTACAGATATAACTCAAATGCATGGAGAGGGAATTTTTTAATATTGTGACTCCACTAGGATTTGGGAATTGTCATCCAATGCTTATATCATATTTAAATTAATCATGGAACATGTAGTTCATTGAATGAAAATTATAATCATAAATCATTTTCATATTAAATAAATTGTGGAATAAATTTTTTAATATTATTTCATGGAGTGAGATTAACAGACCTAGGCCACAACAAGTATCTTGAAGGGTAAGTAATAAAACCAGACATAGTACTTTGTGTGATCCCTGTTCAGATATGAATCGTACAGAGAGATGTAGAATATTATTGTCCATATAGATATAGCTCAATTATAAGAAATTTACTTAAAGTGGAATCCAAGATCCAGAAGATGGAAACCTGATATGGATGTGGTTTCATTATTATGATGAAGATGGTACTACTTTTTTCTCACATTGGGTTTTCAGATATAATAAATCATGAAATTATATACCCCAACTCCAAGAACCTCTTATGAATATGATTCCAATATGTAAATGGTGATCCAAGACCCACAAGGTAAACGCATGTTGTGTAGTTAAATATCTAGTATAAAGGACCAATCTTTAGATTAAATTCATAGTGTGATATCTTTGATGTCCCATTCCTTATCATAATATTTCAAGGACGTGTTCCATGTAATTTAATATTATGGGGTGAGTATGTTCCCCATTAATTTTAAAATCAAATATTATAGATTTTTTTCATTACAAAATAAAAAAGTAAATTTTTCTTCCATGAAGTTAAATATAATGCGATAAAGATGTATTCTAGTTATTTTAAGGTCCCCTAGCCTAGAAATATTTTTTTAAGTTTAACATCATGTCGTCAGGATATAATAATTAATTATAGTTTAGATTATTTACTCTAGGAATTATTTTCAGGGTGAAAATATTACAAATTATGTTTTAGAAACATTTAATTTGAGGGGTAATAATGTCTTCCCCATCAGTTAGAGACAATGAGTAATCTAAATTGGAATATACATTATGTATGTTGTGTTTCACATACCACATCAATTCCAAACATATGGGATTCTATCATGATATCGTCATGTTTTTTAGAAATAGTTCCATTTATCTTTAGAATAATGAGCCTTGGTAAAACATCAGGTTGAAGGCTCATCTAATCGAATTCTAAGGGACTTCACTATTGTGCTATGTAAAAAAACTATTCTCAGTGAGTCATTTTAACTCATCATGATACTTCAAATATTATTCATCTACAGATATTTTTACATATATAATAGTTTAGAGTTAAAAAAATATACTTTGATTTGTGATATTACATCTGTTTTATATAGGAGTGAGTATGGGGTTGCAAGAGTGGCAGTGATTATTTTGGTACAAAACAACCATATAGAATGTAAGAGCATTTCCAAAAAAACATCTTATATATTTCACTATAATATAGAATATATTTGATAAATTCTTATTTAATCCCTATTTTTTCCTACTTTCCAATATAAGAGAGTGAAATTACTGGTTGTATTTGATGATATAGTTCACATAAAACTACATAAACATATATAAGTAGATGTTGGATTGAGCCTCCATCATTATTTCCATAGAAACTCCTAATATTGTGATGATTATGAATTCATAAAGTTGTTGGCACTATTTTTACAAAAATTCTGTAGGTATAATTAGTTGGACCATTTGGAAAAAAATTTAGTATTATTTAGGATATACTTAATCTATATATTCATGGATGGTATATCGTAACATAGAACATCAATTCCATGTATTTCAAATACCCATGGATATTTATTTTTATGCAGTTACTTCATTGGATTATGGACTAAATCTTAATGGACATAACATGTGATTCATATCAAAGTAATCTCCCTGTAGTCTAGTTTAATTATCAATCTGATGTAACTAAGCCTCTAAATTTATTAGGGATCTTTGTTCTAAATTAGTGATAATTGTAAGAACTGGTGAATAATTACATAATAATGTTCAAGGTCTCTACTGCTGAAATTCATCTTTGGGGGACTCCATTGAAGTCTCATTTAAATATGTATTTCAATCTACTGGTCCCATCCAAATGGTGAAGTTAATTTCACAAAATTATATATGTTCAATTTTTATATTGCACTAGCGGGAAGGTCCCACCATGTAGGTAATATATTATGGGTATAATCCATATATTAATGGATTTTGGCTAATCATGTTATAGGGAATTATTTATCCGGATGATTTCCTCTATGAAATAGAATATTACCGTTGATACTACACAGTTGTGTGTGATGTGAATACTAACTCATATTGGTCGCGATTAGTCAAGACTACAACTACCTCTTCTTATGCATCATTTTGATAATTATGTGATCAAGGGAAGTGATCAAACATTGAATTAAAAGGGTAATCTATTATTACTCCCCTAAAACTTATAGAGTAATCTATTCAATCGTCGTTAAATCTTCATTGTTGATATGTTTTATCATTATATCTGAGTCACCATTAATATTAAAATAAGATATTTTCATTTGAAGGGATACATTTTGGCCAAAAATAAGGGCATCATATTCCACGATATTTTTACTATAGCCTTTGGTTTAAGTGAATGAGTAGGTAAAAAGTTAATTTTATATGCAATCATATACAATACATAAAAAACCTAGCTGACATTTAGGTTTTCCATTTTCATCCTAATGGTAATTTAAGGGGCGTTTCCCAAATAAGAATACCTTTATCGGTGTGTGTTGTGGTTATATATAACTTTTTCTTCATAATTTTCTATGTACATTATCATGATTTTCGAGGAAATATGCATCATGATGAAATTATATAGCTTATTCTATTTGTTTTATTTCATAGATATGAATAAGATGTCATAATTGAAATATCACAATCCTATAAGTCCTTTATTTATAGTTAAATTATTACATTGGCATTGGATACAATTAACAACATCCGTAAGGGTAGAATATAATATTATTATTGGTAAACTTGATACATTCATGAATCCCAAATGAAATTTGGAAAACATAAAATACTATGAAGTTTTTTTTTGAGAAAACCATTATTATATTTATAATATCCCTTCAGATCAATCATAACACACATTCTTATATAAAATGAAAAAAATGATACAAATGAATGTGGTGACTATATATGTTTAGTAATAATATGTGTACAATGAAAGCTAATAAGACACAAATATTTTTTCAAGAATGAATTATGAGAAAATAATTTCTTATAAATAATCACATGAAATAGAAAAATATGCATTAATCTAAAAACTATTCAAATAATCACATGGTACCAATAATATATTTAATAACTATGGAATCAATAATTATGGGCATATGAAAAGTTCCATTCAGGCCTCATTCCAAGAAAACATTTAAATTTTTTGTAAGGCCTTATCCAAAAACCCATTTTTTCAAATGAGAATGATCGATGCATTTAGATTCAATGTAATTTTGGCCCCAATAATCATTTAATAATACTAATGAATTTATTATATGAATAGAAAACACCAGTTAATCATCATTCCATAAAATCTATTATTTTATAAAAAATAAAAACTATCATATGGAATATCAATACATTCCCTATTAAAGATAATAAAAAATAATCTAACTAAATATAGTGGATGCTATTAGAATAATATATCCATAATAAATAATATTATTCAAAATAGTATTCAATAATAGGTGAAGATATTTTAAAAAACTGTCCAGAAAATTTCTTATGGAAGATACACATTATGACATTGAAATAAGTAATTTAAAATATAAAAATGTTCAAAAATATTGGGAAACGTTTATATGAAGTTAAATAAGTAAAATTTTAATAAATCAATGAAAATAACCGGTGTTCATGATAATGGTGATTTACATTTAGTCATTATAAGTCAAAAAATTATTCCTTTCACACTTTTGAAAAAAAAAATAAAAAAGTTCCTTGTTCAGAAATGGGAGATAAGATTCATTTTAAAAAATTATGTAAAGCAGTTAATTAATTGTAAAAATCCATTAATAATCCATTTTATAATATTTAAAAACATTATTTTTTACTTTTAAAAGAACTATTGTATGTAATGTAATTATTCTTGGCCGTGTAGAAAAACATGGATGTTTTTTCATGAAAATATTATTTCAATATCTTGAGTAATTAATTTTAGGAAACTAAAATAAAAACATAGAATTTCTATAAATAAACTTATCAATAGAAAATATATTAGTTTTAACATATAAATTAAAAATAATATCCCCTGAAAATTAATTGAAAAAATGTAGTAATGACATTTGTAACACCCCAAAATTTCATACTACGTTATTTCTTCAAAGTAATTCAATAACATGTACTACACGCAACACCGAGTTCAAACGCACCATGACTTACCAAAATAGCCGTTCAAAATCAGTTATGAATAATATTAACTGAATTTTGACCTTAATATAATACATATAATTTTAGAATATATATTATGAGTTTTTTATACATAATGTATGAACAAATTAATTTTTTAGATAAAAGAAGAATTAAAAAAACACTTTTACCGCCTTTTATTGGTGAACTCTTTTAAATGAAATATTTGAAACTATTATATATTAAATTTTACAAAATAATCATCCTCTTTGGAAACAGTACATAAGAATTTAGTTTCAAATTTTTTTTCGTGTTTTTCTGATTACTTTTTATTTTAGTGAATAGTGAAAATACTATATTTTAATTGATTTTTTTTAAAAAATAATTTATAGTGTAAAATTATACATTTTAATGGTTTGGAAGTGTAAATATATTATATTTTTACCATTTAATCCAATGCGGGCCATTTTAATTAATTTTACTTTGAAATTTGATATACACAAGTGTCAATCTTTTGATAGTTATTATTTCTTAAAAATACGCTTCTTGGTTTTGAAAATGCGAGTTAATATTAAATTAATTAACGATACTTCTATGTTTTGAAATTGGTAAAATATAATTCATTTTTTAATTTGGAATATCATAATTAGCTTAGGGTGAGTTTTTGGTATTTTTATGAAAACATTCAGTTTTTGATGAATAGTGAAAAACACTTAGTTATTGTTTAAAACCAGATTTTTATTTAAATAATTATTTATTTTATTTAAATTTATTTTAGGTCAAAATAGATACATAATACCAATATAAATTCAATTTAATTCATTAGATTCAGTTTATAATAATTGTAGATATAGAAAAATTTTATCGAACTTTGTACCGTCTTTACCCACTTCCTAGGAACATTTTCAAATTTACATAAAACTTAATATTACCGCTTTTGTATGTTTAATTTCAAAAATCAGAGAGATATGGTTAATATGAAGGAGTAAAATGTGGTTCAATAAGATAAAAGTAATTTTTGATGAATAGTAACGTTTTACTTTTATTTACCACGTTTAAATGTAAATTGGATAATTTAGAGTAAAAATGATATTATTATTACCCTAACACATGTCGTAATTCTATTGGATAAGTATAATTCGACCAAAAAGAACCTTAGGAATAAAATATGACCCTTTATTTCCAAATGGATTAGATTAAGGCATTTATTATTATTTTATTTAAAGAAGAGTAAAAATAGTTAAAATAAAAGTTTAATAACTAACCATTTTTAATATAGGGTTATACAAAAGATAAATTCGACTATAAATATTCATTAGAAATATAAAACTATTTCCTACATAATTGTATCTTATTTATAACTTTTAAATGTTAAATAATTAAATTTATTAATGACACAATGATGATGCAGTAATTATCTTATTAATGAATGAATCAAATAAATGGTATTATAAATATTAAAATAAATATATATTAAATGTTTTTATGACATCCAAGAATTTTATAGGTGAATATGACATGTTAGGATTTATTAAATGTATTTGTTTTGAATTAATCATGTTGTTAGTAGTTTATCAAAAAACAAATACCAAAGAGTGTCAAAATTGACATAAAATAGTTTTTAAAACAAATATTATTTTATTAATTGATATAATAGTCCGTAAAATCTATGGTTCAGCCAAAAGACTTATATAATAATATATATGACATTAATGAAACAATTGGGGTTCTATTGGCATTTTATATTAAGTTTATTAACCATATAATATAAAAATACAACGTGACATGGTAAATGTCAAACTATTTAACTAAGAGTTAAATCTAATAGTTAAGGTTAATATGGTAACCTAAACCTATCAAAAACCTATTTATTGAGTTTTTTTCAACCCATACCCACCTTATATTTTTAATAATTTATTTTAGAGCCATTAGATGCCGAAAATAAATTTATTATTAAATAATATTTCCAGCATTTCGTAAGGTGCCCCTCACCCCTCTTATAAAAGGGAACTTACCCTTCTCTCAAATTAACACCTCCGAATCCATTTGGCTCAGGACACCCCTGCCCAAATATCCTTCCAACTATCCTACCTTCATAATAGAAGCTTTATTTTGGTCAGAATCCCAACCTAAAGATCCCTTTTGATGAAATCAAAAGGAAGAACGTGGAGAAGAGGTAATGATTTCACCACCCTCATTCAAGTTCTGTTAATCTTCCACATACTATTTCTTTATTGTTTCCATTATAAAATAATAACTCCAGTATATTATATATACGTTTATGTTATTATAAAAATGGAAAAACTATATTCATTATTATATCCATCTTATGAATGATAATGTCACCATGCGTGCGTACGTACAACTTACCGTCTCCACGCCATGGTGTAATTTTATATACAACAATATGTTATTTGGATGGATATTCTGATTAATAATATGTATATAAATAATAAAAATAAAATTCTAATGTCTTCTTAAATTTAATATACCATCCAATTCCACGCATTTATGTAAATGATATTGTCGCTCGTGCGTACGTACGGATTACCGTCTCCATGACACGATGAGATTCATTTCCACATTCACCATTCATCGACGATTATAAAAATATATATTACTAATAATTATTTAATATATGACACAATAATGCTACAGGAGATATATATATATATATATATATATATATATATATTTACTTGCATATATCTTATTCACATAGTTCCGTTCAATACAATATGAAAATGGAAACAACATTTATGCGTACATATAGACTACCATCTCCATAAACGGTGTTTTTTATTTCATATATATGTTTATTATACATATTTATATTCTAAATATATATGATATATAAATCATTTTTTATATTTTTGATGTATTTAAATCTTGATCTAAGTGATACAATCAAGAGTAACGAGTTAAAACACGTACGATAAAGAAAGCGATTATTATCCGAAATATTAATTTAACATGGAAATTATTATTAATTGGGTAGTATAAAGTCCTAAATGAATCATGTATGATATAATAAATATTAATACGGTTCTGGTATAATTTAATAACATACTACAAACTTCATACCGGAGGATAAATGTACCCTCGACTAAAAGAAAGTACAAGGTAAGGGTTAATTTCACAATCTCTTTATTATCCGAGGTTGTTTTTACGCAAGTATCTACTAGGACATATTTATTATCCATGTCAATGTTTCATAAAATAGTTTTCAAATGTATTCTTTTAAGTTACTTTTTACTAAAACATCGTTTTAAATGATTTAAATATTTATTCTTCTAAACCAGTCTCATTAATGTCCATGTTTTCAAAATGGTTTTAAGGATTTATTTAAAGGGACATGAATGTTTTAAAATGTTAATTATTTTAAAAAGTTTTTGAGTGGTATGGGACACTATGATTCAGAAATGTATTTAAATTTCTTCCTTTCTAAATTGTGTTACTTTTAAATGTTTTCATGAAAAAGGGATATTTCTCTCCAATATTTCTAAAAATCATTTTCATCTATGTCAAAATATTTTAGTGGATTTTAAACTTGTTTGAAGTTGATTTATTATGATTCAAATATTCCGTATTGTATTGATGGTTTTGTGATATTTTTTATTGTGGATGTGTTATTTTTATACCATACAAGGTTTATGGGTAAAGTATTGACATTTCGTTTGCCAGTTTTAATACGAATGTTTATGTTATGTTTAATCCATTTCATATGAGAAATGAATTGGACTTAATAAGTGACGGGTGGAGCCCGCTATAGCTCCTCGATGCATCGGTAGGTCTCATGATACAAACTACTGTCTGGAACAAGGCCTAGAAAAAATCATATTTGTAGTTTTGGCATAAGGCCTTGACTATGTGGTTATGATAGTCTGGCATTATGCATTCCATCATTATGAAAGTGGTTATTGATATTTCATGTGATTTTTCGACTAGAAGAATATAAACATGAATATTTTAATGGAATTATTTCATTTTATTTTTGTCATATTATTCTAATTTCAAGTTTAAAAATATTTAGTTTTAGTTATATATTTCCTTAAATGTTTATGATTATTTATGAAAGTTTTCTCTATATTGTTATCCTTAATGTGCATTTGAGCTCACCCCTTTCTATGTTTCATTTTTCCCAGGATGTGAAAAAGTATTTTATGACTGACCTATTGGGACAGTCTGAGGGGATATGAGTGTGGACTATGGAGACTATGTTGTTGTATTTTTTCACTTTATGATATAATTTAAGACTTATAAATTTATCTAGTGTTTCCAAGGAAACTAAACTAATCATTCATTCGAGACTTGATATTTTGTGATCATTCTAAAGTTATGTAAAAATGAACTGACTCTGGGTAACTGGGGTTGGGGCATTAAAGTCGGTATCAGCGGAAGTTTAGCAATAAACTTGGAAACTAGATTTATATAAACTCTGATTAGAGCACATTTCCCTAAGATATACTTTGAGGATTAATATAGAAGAAATCCCTAGATTTTGGTAATTTAGAGATTTTGTGAGTTTTCCAAGAAAATACATCCATGTCTGGATACAAGCAGGTAGAGGCGGCTCTGGCGCAGATGTACCTAGGGGTAAAACTTGAAAACACCGCTTAGAGCTAGACTTGAATGGGAACTGGTGCATGACAACGAGCCTCGCTGCACTCTTGGTTACGACCTTCCCGGGGGATATGCTTAGGATAATTCTCATTTTCCTTAGAAATAATTATGAAGGATTTACGAATATATACCTCCTCAAAGAAAATATTTTTATGGATTATATCCATATACTATTCAAGTTATTTTAGGTATATTACACGTTTGGATTTATTCATTGCAATTAATAAACTGACCTAGTGTATGCCATGGTATATAAATGGTGCCCATTAGAATGAAGGTTAACTCCAGCAATACGTATGATCCAAAGAGTAAAAAGGATGATATATTTCATAGTATTAATCCAATATTTATAAGGGAAATATTCTACCATATATTCTTAACATATAAAGAAATAATATCATGTGTTAATAAGATAAGTAAAGAATTCCTTGAGTCCCTTGACTTTGAAGGGATTCAAGAGAAGAAAAGGATGGAAGTGAGAAAGATGGATAAAGGGAAGAGGGAAAAGAATTATTTTCCCATATGTGATAATTGGTGAATTAATCACCATGGTAAATTCATGAAGGGAATGAGAGTTTGTTATAATTGTGGAGAAAAAGGACACCAAGTACGTGATTGCAAGGGTAAGAAAAAGTTTTCAAATGTAAAATGCCTCTTCTGCAAAGTGTTGAGGCACTATTCTAATCAATGTACCATTCATAATAGTATACAACAAATGCTATTATTGGATAATAATAAAGTTATGATACTACCTCAGATGAAGAGGAACGACTAGTGTTCTTATGTAGTTATTATAGAATTGTTTCATTTGAGTGTTGTATCAAGAGTATACTGGTTACATGAATGATGGAGATAAATAAGGATTGTACTACAGTACTTTTTTATTGAGGATTTGAGATTATATGGTTCTAAGAAAAGTGACTTAATTGTATGCTACAATTTTTGGAAAATTAAAGGTTGAAGGAAAGGTAATCCTTAATATGGTCTTGATAATGAGGTAGTGATTTTGAAATAAGAGATGGTTGATTTGGATAAATTATATTGAATATTCCTAACTTCGTTCAAACTGAATAATGATTTTTATATTCCATCATTGTTGGAGTTTATAACTTTTTTGGATAGAAGGAATATATCTAGTATTCTATTAGGAATAAGGGAGCATGAATTTAATCCATAAGGTTTTATGGTAATTCCGGATGTTGCAGTGTTTTAAAAGAATACATGAGGAAGGTGTTCACATATTATTACCTAGTAAAAAGGATCTTCCCCATGTTTAACTTCCTTATAAATTTTGGACCGAGAGTTTGGATATATGTATTTTGGATATGTCTAAAGGTTGGAATGGATTAAGTTTGAAATTGGATTCTATTGTTAAGGTAATTTTTGGATTGTTATAAAAAGGACAACACGGAGGTCGGGCGGAAACCCGTCATGTCCGGAAAGGCCGCAAGACTTGAACCCACAACTGAAGGGCGGCAACAATGTATCACCTACCACTGACCCACGTGATGTCCTGAATTGAATAATGTAGTTTTTAAGGGTCAGGTAGATGAATTATAAATTCATTTTTTTTCAAACCCTATAGGAATAGGATAAATAAAATATTTCTTAGTTCTATTATCGTTTTGAGTGATAGATGAGTTTCTGGTAGGAATTAGTTGAAGTAAGAAACTCTTCTTGTCACGTATATATATATACATACATATATATATATATATATATATTTCTTTTATAAAGACTAAATTTTATTAACCCAATTTCTGAAGTGGGTTTTTCCAAAAAAACATTTTCTATTTTCAATCTTTTATTTAAGAAGAACAATTTCAAATTGCGAGGACGCAATTTATTGAAGGAGGGAAGAATGTAACACCCCAGGATTTCACAGTATGTTATTTCTTCAAAGTAATTCAATAAATTGCACTACACGCAACACCGAGTTCAAACGCACCATGACTTACCAAACTAGCCGTTCGAAAGCGATTATGAATAGTAATAACTGAATTTTGAACATAAAATAATTCTTATAATTTTATAATCCATATTATGAGTTTTTTTATACATAATGTAAGAACAAATTAATTTTTTACATAAAAGAAGTATTTTAAAAAAAATGCACTTTAACCGCCTTTTAATGGTAAACCCTATTAAATCCAATATTTGAAACTTTTATATATTCTAATTGACAAAATAAACATCTTCTTTAGAATAAGGACATAAGAATTTAGTTTCAATAAATTTTTGGTGTTTTTCTGATAACTTTTATATTTTGGTGAATAGTGAAAATACTATATTTTAACTGAAAACAACTTTTTTAATCAAAATAATTTATAGTGTTAAATTATAATTTTTAATGGTTTGTAAGTATAAATAGATTATATTTTTACCATTTAATCCAATTATGGTCATTTTAAGTAATTTTACATTGAAACTGGATATAAGCAAGTGTTAATCTTTTGATAGATATTATTTATTAAAAATACGCTTCTTTGTTTTGACAACGGGAATTAATTTTAAATTAATTAATGCAACTTATATGTTTTGAAATTGGTAAAATAGAATTCATTTTTAAATTTGGAATATCATAATTATATTTGGGTGAAGTTTTGGTATTTTTCTGAAAACATTCAATTTTTGATTAATAGTGAAAAACACTAAGTTATTGTTTAAAACCGGCCTTTTTATTTAAATAATAATTTGTTTTATTTAAATTTATTTTAGTTCAAAATAGATAAATAATACCTATATAAATTAAATTCAATTCATTGGAGTCAGTTTATAATAATTTTAGATATATTATAATTTTATCGAACTTTTTACTGTCTTTTACCCACCTCATAGGAGCATTTGAAAATTTCCATAAAAAATAATTTTACGGTTTCTGTAAGTTGAATTTAAAAAATCCTAGAGGCACGGTTAATATCTAGGGGTAAAACTTGGTTCAATAAGATAAAAATAATTTTTGGTGAATAATAACTTTTTACTTTTATTTACCACGGTTAAAAGTAAATATGGTAATTAAGGGTAAAAATGATATTATTATTACCCTAACACATTTCCTAATACTATTGGATAAGTATAATTCGACCCAAAACAACCTTAGGAATAAAATATGACCCTTTATATCCACTTTTATTAGATTGAGACATTTATTATTATTTTATTTAAGGAATATTTAAAAGAGTGAAAATCAAAGTTCAATAAATAAACCATTTTTAATATAGGGTTATACATAAGATAAATAAAACTATAAATATTAACTAGAAAGATAAAAAGGTTTCCTACATAATGGTAGTTTATTTATAATTTTTAGAGATTAAATAATTAAATTTATTAATGACACAATGGTGATGCTGTAATTACCTTATTAATTAACGAATCAAATAAATAGAATTATAAATATTAAAATAAATTTAATTTAAAGGTTTTTATGACATACACGATTTTTCTAGGTTAATATAACATGTTAGTATTTATTATATGTTTTTATATTGAAGTAATACTGCTGTTATTATTTTATCAAAAAACAAATACCAAAGAGTGTCAAAATTGACATAAAATAGTTTTTAAAAAAAATATTATATTATTAATTGATATAGTAGTCCTAAAAATCTACGGTTCACCTAAAAGACTAATTTAATAATATAAATGACATTAATTAACAAATTGGGATTAGATTGGCATTATATAGTATGTTCATTAACCATATAATATAAAAATACAAAGAGACATGGTAAATATCAAACTATTTAACTAAGAGTTAAATCTAAAGGTTATGATTAATATGGTAACCTAAACCAGTATAAAACCAATTTGTTGAGTTTTTTTTCGAATCATCCCCACCTTATATTATAAATAAATCAATTTGGATCCATTAGGAGCAGAAAATGATTTTATTGTAAAATAATATTTCTAGCTTTTCCTAAGGTGCCCCTCACCCCTCTTATAAAAGGGAACTTCCCCTTCTTTCCAATTTACACCTCCAAAGCCATTTGGCTGGGCCAAACCCTGCCCAAATATCCTCCCAACTATCATACCTTCATCATATAGCACTTATAATGGTTAGAAAGCCAACAAAATGGTCCATTTTGATCAAATCAAAAGGAAGAACCCGAAGAAGAGATAATGATTTCACCACCCTCTTTCAAGTTCTCTTATTCTTCCACTTACTCTTTCTTAGTTGTTTACATTGTAAAATAATAAATCCAGTATCTTCATATAATTTTATGTTGTTATAAATATGGAACAACTATATTCATTATTCTATCGATCTTATTAATGATAATGTCACCATGTGTGCGTACGTACTACTTACCGTCTCCACGTCATGGCGTAATTTGTTATTAAAAACTATGTTATTTGGATGGGTATAATGATTAGTAATATGTATATAAATATTGAAAATAACATGATAATGTGTCTATAAAATTAATATACCATCAAATTCCACAACTTTAATGAAATTATATTATTGCTCGTGCGTACGTACGGATTAACTTCTCCACGACGCGATGAGATCCATTTCCACGTTCACTATTCATCGACGATTATAAAAATATATATTACTAATAATTATGTAATATATTACATAATAATGCTATTGGAGATATATATATATATATATATATATGTACATACATATATCTTATTCACTTATTTCCATTCAATATGATATGAAAATAGAAACAGCGTTTATGCGTACGTACAGAATACCGTCTCCATAAATGGTGTTTTTCATTTCATATATATGTCTATTATAAATATTTATATTATAAATATATATTATATATAACTCATGTTTTATATTCTGGAATTATTTAAATCTTGATCTTTGTGACACAATCAAGAGTAATAAGTTAAAACACGTACGATAAAAAAAGCGATTATTACCTGAAATATTAATTTAACATGAAAATTATTATAAAATGGGTAGCATAAATTCATAAATGAAAAATGTATGATATTATAAATATTAATATGGTTCTGGTATAATTTAATAACATACTATGATATTTATACAGGAGGTTAAACGAACCCTCGACTAAAGGAAAGAGCAAGGCAAGGGTTAATTTCACAATATCTTTATTATCCCAGGTTGTTTTTACGCAAGTATCTACTCGGATATATTTATTATCCATGTCCATGTTTCATAAAATTGTTTTCAAAGGGATTATTTTAAGGTGCTTTTGACTAAAACATCATTCTAAAGGTTTTAATGATTTATTCTTCTAAACCATACTCATTAATGTCCATGCTTTCAAAATGGTTTTAAGTATTTATTTAATTGGACATGAATGTTTTAAAATGTTAATTACATTAAATAGTTTCAGAGTGGTATGAGACACTATGATTCAAAAATGTATTTAAATGTCTTCCTTTCTAAATTGTGGTACTTTTAAATGTTTTCATGAAAATGGGATGTTTCTCTCAAAGGGTTTTACAAATCATGTTCATATATGTCAATATCTTTTAATTGATTTTAAACTTGTTTAAAGTTGATTTATTATGAAAAAAATCTTCCGTATTGTATTAAAGGTTTTGTGATATGTTTGATTGTGGATGTGTTATTTTTATACCATACATGGTTTATGGGTAATGTATTGAAATTTTGAATGCCAGTTTTAATACGAATGTTTATGTTATGTTTAAACCTTTTCATATGAGAAATTCATTGGAATAAGTAAGTGACGAGTGGAGCACACTATAGCTCCTTAATGCATCGGTAGGTCTCATGAGACAAACTAGTGTCTTGGGACAAGGCTTTGAAAAAATCTTATTTGTAGTCTTGGCACAAGGCCTTGACTATGTGGTTATGATAGTCTTGCATTATGTATTCCAAATTATGAAAGTGGTTATTGATATTTCGTGTGATTATTCAACTAGTAGAATATACATGTGAATATGTAAATGGGATTATTTCATTTTATTTTTTCCATATTATGCTGAAGTTAAAGTTTTAAAGGCTTTTTTTAGTTATACATTGCCTTAAATGTTTATGATTATTTATCAAAGTTTTCTCTATATTGTAATCCTTACTGGGCATTTGATCTCACCTTTTTCTATGTTTTATTTTTCCTAGGATGGTAAGAAGTATTCTATGACTGACCTGCAAGGATAGTATGAGGGGATATGAGTGTGGACTATGGAGAACATGTTGTTGTATTTTTTCACAGTATTATGAAATGTAAGACTTATGAATGTGTCCAGTGTTTCCAAGGCTACTAAACTAATTGGTCTTTCGAGACTTGGTATTTTGTGATCATGAAAATATTATGTAATAATGCGATGACTTTGGGTACTTTGGGTTGGGGCGTAAAAATTGGTATTAGACGAAGTTTAGAAATAAACATGGAAACTAGATTTAGATAAACATTGATTAGAGCACATTACCCGAAGATAGACTTTGAGGATTCGTATAGAATAACTCTCTTGAATTTGGCTAATGTAGAGATTTTTTGAGTTTTCCAAGATAATACATCCCTGTTTGGATACGAGCAGGTAGAGGCGGCTCTGGCGCAGATGTACCTAGGGGAAAAACATGAAAACACAACTTTGAGCTAGACTCGAACTGGGACTGGTGCACGACAATGGGCCATGCTGCACTCATGGTTACGACACTCCCGATTGATAGGCTTAGGATAATTATCATTTTAAATACAAATAATTATGAATTATTTATTATTATATACGTCCTCCAAGAAAATAATTTTATGGATTATATCCTTAAACTGTTCAATTTTAATTAGGTATATTACACGTTTGGAATTATTCATTGCAATTCCTAAACTGACCTAGTTTATTCCGTTGTATATAAATGGTGCCCATTAGAATGAATGTGAACTCCAGAAATACGTATGATCCATAGAGTAAGGAGTATAATATATTTTATAGTATTAAGCCAACATTTCGAAGGGAAATATTCTACCATATATTGTAAACATATGAAGAAATAATATCATGTGTTAATAAGATATGTAAAGAATTATCTGAGTCCCATGACTATGAAGGGAATCAAGAGAATAAAAGGATGGAATAGAGAATGATGGATAGAGGGAAGAGGGAAAATAAGTATTTTCTAATATGTGAAAAATGTGGAATGAATCACCATGGAAAAATCTTGAAGGAAATTGGAGTTTGTTATAAGTGTGGAGAAAAAGGACACAAAGTACGTGATTTCAGGGGTAAGAAAAAGTTTTCCAATGTAAAATGCCTCATCTGCAAGGGATTGAGACACTACACGAATCAATGTGACATTCATAAGAGTATACTAAAAATGATGTTATTGGATAATAATCAAGTTTTGATACTACCTCGAATGAAGAGGAATGACTAGTGTTCTTATGTTGTTATTATAGAATTATTTCATTTGAGTGTTGTATCATGAGTGTACTGGTTACATGAATTTTGGAGATAAATAAGGATTGAACTACAATACTATTTTATTGAGGATTTGAGATTATATGGTTCTAAGAAAAGTGACTTAATAGTAAGCTACGATTTTTGGAAAATTCATGGTTGAAGGAAATGTAATCCTTAAAATGGTCTTGATAATGAGGTAGTGATTTTGGAATAAGAGATGGTTGATTTGGATAAATTATATTGAATATTCCTAACTTCCTTGAAACTGATTAATGATTTTCATATTCCATCATTTTTGGAGTTTAAAACTTTTTTGGATAGATGAAATATATCCAGTATTTAATTAGGAATAAGGGAGCATGAATGTAATCAATAAGGATTTATGGTTATTCAAGATGTTGTAGTGTTTTAAAAGAATACATGATGAAGGTGTTCACATGTTATTACCTGGAAAAAGGATCTTCACTATGTTTAACTTCCTTATAAACTTTATACCGAGTGTTTGGATATATTTATTTTGGATAAGTATAATGGTTGGAATGGATTAAGTTTAAAATTGGATACTATTTTTAAGGTTATTTTTGGATTGAATAAAAAGGACAACCAAGAGGTCGGGTGGCAACCCGTCGCATCTGGCAATGCCGTGAGACTTAATCCTACAACAGAATGGTGAAAACTGTGTATCACCTACCACTGACCCACGTGATGTCCTGGATTGAATAATGTAGTTTTTTAAGGGTCTGGTAGATGAATTATAAATTCATTTTTTGGAACCCTATAAGAATAAGATAAATAAAATATTTTTTTTAGTTTAATTATCTTTTAGAGTGAAAGATGAGTTTGTGGTAGGAATTAGTTGAATGTTGAAACTCTACTTGTCTAGTATATATATATATTTATATATTTATTTTTATAAAGACTAAAATGTATTAAACAAATTTCCGATGTGGGTTTTCCCACAAAGGTATTTTCTATTTTCAACCTTTTATTTAAGAAGAAAAATTTCAAATTGCGAGGACGCAATTAATTTAAGGAGGGAAGAATGTAACACCCCATGATTTCACTGTTCGTTATTTCTTCAAAGTAATTCAATAAATTTCACTACATGCAACACCGAGTTCAAACGCACCACAACTTACCAAACTAGCTTTTCGAAAGCGGTTATTAATAGTATTAATACAATTTTGAACATAATATAATACTTACAACTTTGGAATCCATATTATTAGTTTTTTTATACTTAATGTAAGAACAAATTAATTTTTGAGATAAAAGAAGTTTTTTTAAAAAAATCTACTTTAACGGCCTTTTAATGGTGAACCCTATTAAATAAAATATTTGAATCTTTTATATATTCTATTTAAAAAAATATCTTCTTTAGAATAAGGACATAAGAATTTAGTTTCAATAAATTTTTAGGGTTTTTCTGATAACTTTCATATTTGGGTGAATAGTGAAAATACTATATTTTAACTCAAAAAAACATTTTTAATAAAAATAATTTATAATGTTAAATTTTAAATTTTAATGGTTTGGAAGTACAAATAGATTATATTTTTATCATTTAATCCAATTCTATTCATTTTAAGTAATTTTACATTGAAATTGGATATAAACAAGTGTCAATCTTTTGATAATTATTATTTCTTAAAAATACGCTTCTTGGTTTTGATAATGGGATTTAATATTAAATTAATTAATTCAACTTCTATGTTTTGATATTGGAAAAATATAATTCATATTTGAATTTGGAATATCATAATTAGCTTTGGGTGAATTTTTGGTATTTTTTTGAAACCATTCAATTTTTGATGAATAGTGCAAAACACTGAGTTATTGTTTAAAACCGGCTTTTTATTTAAATAATAATTTATTTTATTTAAATTTATTTTAGTTTGAAATCGATAAATAATACATATATAAAGTAAATTTAATTCATTGGAGTCAGTTCATAGTAATTTTAGATATGTAAAAAGTTTATCGAACTTTTTACAGTCTTTTACCCACCTCCTAGGAGCATTTGCAAATTTATATAAAACTTAATTTAACAGCTTCTATAAGTTGAATTTAAAAAATCTTAGAGACATTATTAATATAAAGGAGTAAAATTTGGTTCAATAAGATAAATATAATTCTTGGCGAATCGTAAATTTTTACTTTCATTTACCACGGTTAAAAGTAAACAGTGCAATTACTGGTAAAATGATATTATTATTACCCTAATACATGTCTTTATTCTATTGGATAAGTATTATTCTACAAAATACAACCTTAGGAATAAAATATGACCCTTTAGGTCCACTAGGATTAGACTAATACATTTATTTTTATTTTATTTAAAGAAGAGTTAAAAGAGTTAAAATCAAAGTTTAATAACTAATCCATTTTCAATATAGGGTTATACATAAGATAAATTCAACTATAAATATTAACTAGAAATCAAAAAAGATTTCCTACATAATGGTAGTTTATTTATATTTCTTATAGATTAAATAATTAAATTTAATAATGACACAATGATGATGGAGTAATTACCTTATCAATGAATGAATCAAATAAATGGAATTGTAAATATTAAAATAAATATAATTTCAAAGTTTTTATGAAATACAAGAATTTTCTAGGTGAATATGACATGTTAGTATTGATTTAATGTATTTATATTTAAGTAATCATGCTGTTATTAGTTTATCAAAAAACAAATACCAAAGAGTGTCAAAATTGACATAAAATAGTTTGTAAAACAAATATTATATTATTAATTGATATAATAGTCCTAAAAATATAAGGTTTGACTAAAATACTCATATAATAATATATATGCCATTAATGAACCAATTGGGATTTTATTGTCATTTTATAGGATGTTTATTATCCATATAATATAAAAATACAAAGATACATGATAAATGTCAAAATATTTAACTAAGAGTTAAATCTAAAAGTTATGGTTAATATGGTAACCTAAACCAGTGTAAAACCTATTTTTTGAGTTGTTTTTGACCCATACCAACCTTAGATTATAAATCATTCATTTTTTATCCATTAGAAACCGAAAATTATTTTATTATAAAATAATATTTTAGCTTTTCTTAAGGTGCCCCTCACCCCTCTTATAAAGGTGCACTTCTCCCTCTATCAAATTCAGACCTCCAAAGCCATTTGGCTCGGCCAAACCATGCCCATATATCCTCCAAACTATCATACCTTTATCCTAGAGTCCTTACTTTTGTCATAAATCCAACCTCTGGAGCCATGTTGATCAAATCAAAAAAAAAGAACCCGAAGAAGAGGTAATGATTTCACCACCAACTTTCAAGTTCTCTTATTCTCCCACTTAATCTTTCTTACCCAACAAGTCGAGCAAGAAGCAAAAATTTTGACAATTTATTAAAAGTTAATCAAATGTACAGATTAGGCAGATGAGATAAAACACACAAAATAAGTCCTCATCCACCAAACACCATGTCTAAATATCTTAGTATGACAAATCATGTCACCATGCATGCGTACGTATGGCTTACCGTTTCCACATCATGGTGTAATTTTTTATTCAAAACTGTGTTATTTGGATGGGTATAATGATTAGTAATATGTATATAAATAATGAAAATATCATGCTAATGTCTCTGTAAATTAATATACCATCCAATTCCACAACTTTAAGGAAATTATATTGTCGCTCGTGCGTACGTACGGATTACCGTCTCTATGATGCGATGAGATTCATTTCCACGTTCACCATTCATTGATAATTATAAAAATATATATTACTAATAATTATGTAATATATGAAAATATAATTTAACTGGATATATATATATATGTACTTAGATATATCTTATTCACTTAGTTCTGTTCAATACGATATGAAAATGGAAACAATGTTTATGCGTATGTACAGACTACCATCTCCATAAACAATGTTTTTCATTTCATAAATATTTCTATTATACATATTTATATTCTAAATATATATGATATATAAATCTTGTTTTATATTCTATAAGTATTTAAATCTTGATCTAAATGATACAATCAAGAGTAACAAGTTAAAACATGTATGATAAAGAAAGCGATTATTACCCGAAATAGTAATTTAACATGGAAATTATTATTAAATGGGTAGTATTAAGTCATTAATGGATAATGTATGATATTATAAATATCAATATAGTTCAGGTATAATTTAATAACATACTAAGATCCTCATAAAGGAGGTTAAACGTACCCTCGACTAAAGGAAAGTGCAAGGTAAAGGTTAATTTCACAATCTCTTTATTATCCGAGGTTGTTTTTACATAAGTATCTAATGGGAAACATTTATTATACATGTCCATGTTTCATTAAATATTTTTCAAAGGGATTATTTTAAGAGAATTTTTACTAAATCATCATTTTAAAGGGTTTAAAGATTTATTCTTCTAAACCATTCTCATTAATTTTCATGTTTTTAAAATTGGTTTAAGGATTTATTGAAATGGACATGAATGTTTCAAAATGTTAATTACTTTAAAAAGCATCAAAGTGGTATGGGAAACATTGATTAAAAAATTTATTTAAATGTCCTCCTTTCTAAATTTTGTGACATTTAAATGTTTTCATGAAAAAGAGATATTTCTATCAACTAGTTTTACAAATCATTTTCATCTATGTCAAAAATCCTATAATAGATTTTAAACAGGTTTGAGGTTGATTTATTATGATAGAAATATTCCATAATGTATTAAAGGTTTTGTGATATGTTTGACTATGGATGTGTTATTTTAATACCATTCATGGTTTATAGGTAATGTGTTGAAATTTCGTATGCCAGTTTTAATACGAATGTTTATGTTATGTTTAAACCATTTCATACGAGGAATGTGTTGGACTAAGTTAGTGACTGGTGGATCCCACTATAGCTCCTAGATGCATTGGTAAGTCTCATGAGACAAACTAGTGTATTGGCACAATGCTTTGAAAAAATCTTATTTGTAGTCTTGGAAAAAGGCCTGGACTACGTGGTTATGATAGTCTAGTATTATCCATTCCATCATTATGAAAGTGTATATTGATATTTCATGTGATTATTCGTCTAGTAGAATATCAATGTGAATAAGTAAATGACATTATTTCATTTTATTTTTTCCATATTACGCAGAAGATCATGTTTAAAAGGATTTTGTTTTAGTTATACATTGCCTTAAATGTTTATGATTATTTATGAAAGTTTATGCTCTATTGTTATCCTTACTGAGTATCTGAGCTCACTCATTTATATGTTTTTTTCCGAGGATATGATTAAGTATTTTATGACTGACCTGCAGGGATAGTCTGAGGGGATATGATTGTGGACAATGGAGACTATGTTGTTGTAGTTTTTTACTTTATGATTTAATGTAAGAATTACGAATGTATCTAGTGTTTCCAAGGCTACTAAACTATTCGGTCTTTCGAGACTTGATCTTTTGTGATCATGCCAACGTTATGTACTAATGCACTGACTTTGGGTAACTGGGGTCAGTGTCTTACAGTTGGTATCAGAGGAAGATTAGCAATAACCTTGGAAACTAGATTTAGATAAACTCTTATTAGAGCACATTACACTAAGATAAACATTGAGGATTTTTATAGAAGAACTTCTTAGAATTTTGGTAATGTCAAGATTTTGTGTGTTTTCCATGAAAATACATCCATGTCCTGATACGAGCAGGTGGAGGCGGCTCTGGCACAGATGTACCGATGGGTAAAATCCAAAAACACCGATTTGAGCTAGACTCAAAAGAGAACTAGTGCACGACAACGGGCCTTGCTGCACTCTTGGTTACGACACTCCCGAGGGATATGCTTAGTATAATTCACATATTATTTACAAATAATTATGAAATATTTATGAGTATATACCTTCTCTAAGAAAATATTTTTATGGATTATATCTATAAACTGTTCAATTTATGATAGGTATTTTACAAGTTCGGAATTATTCATGGCAATTCATAAACTGACCTCATGTATTCCATTGTATAGAAATGGCACCCAGTAGAAGGAATGTGAACTACATCAATACGTATGATGTAAAGTGTAATAGGGATCACATATTTGATAGTATTAAGCCAATATTTATAAGTGAAATAGTCTAACATGTATTCTCAACATATGAAGAAATATTATCATGTGTTAATAAGATAGGTAAATAATTTTCTGAGTCCCATGGCTTTGAAGGGAAGAAAAAGAAGAAATGGATGGAAGAGAGAAAGATGGATAAAGGGAAGAGGGAAAAGATGGATTTTCCAATATGTGATAAATGTGGAATGAATCACCATGGTAAATGCTTGAAGGGAATGAAAGTTTGTTATAAGTGTGGAAAAAAGGGCACCAAGTACGTGATTTCAAGTGTAAGAAAATGTTTTCAAATGTAAAATGCTTCATCTGCAAGCCATTGAGACACTACGCGAATCAGTCTCCCATTCATAAGAGTATACCACAAATGATGTTATTGGATAATAATCAAGATATGATACTACCTCATATGAAGTGGAATGACTAGTGTTCTTATGCTGTTATTATAGAATTATTTCATTTGAGTGTTATATCAACATTATACTGGTTACATGAATTATGGAGATAAATAAGGATTGTACTGTAGTACTATTTTATTTAGGATATGAGATTATATGGTTCTAAGAAAAGTGAATTTATTATAAGCTACACTTTTTGGAAAATAAATGGTTGAAGGAAAGGTAATACTTAATATGGTCCTAATAATGAGGTAGTGATTTTGGAATAAGAGATGGTTGATTTGGATAAATTATATTGAATATTCCAAACTTCCTTGAAACTGATTAATGATTTGTATATTCTAGCATTGTTGGAGTTTAAAATTTTTTTGGATAGAAAGAATATATCCATTATTCTATAAGGAATAAGGGAGCCTAAATGTAATCAGTAAGGTTATATGGTAATTCGGGATGTTGCGGTGTTTTAAAAGAATAGATGATGAAGGCGTTCAAATGTTATTACTTGGAAAAAAGGATCTTCACTGTGTTTAACTTCCTTACAAATTTTGGACTGAGTGTTTGGATATATGTATTTTGGATAAGTCTAAAGGGTGGAATGGATTGTGTTTGAAATTGGATACTATTGTTAAGGTTATTTTTGGATTGTTATAAAAAGGACAACCCGGAGGTTGGGCGGCAACCAGTCGCATCCGGCAAGGCCGTGAGATTTGAACCCGCAACTGAAGGGCGACAACTGTGTATCACCTACCACTGACCCACATGATGTCCTGGATTGAATAATGTAGTTTCTTAAGGGTCTGGTAAATGAATTATAAATTCATTTTTTTGGAACCCTATATGAATAGGAAAAATAAAATATTTTTTAGTTCTTTTATCACTACGGGAAAAATGGGTATTTGCGACGGGGAAAGCTACCCCATCACAAAAGGACTGGTGCACTTTGCACGCCAAATCGCGGGAATGTTATTTGCAACGGGAATATACCCCCGTCGCAAATAGTATGTCAGCAGGTTATTATTTGCGACGGGACCCGTCAAAAATAACTATTTAACCGTTGACCGTAATAAATGCGGGCTAAGTTATTTGCGATGGGTACCATCGCAAATAATACTATTTGCGATGGGATACCCGTCGCAAATATACCCGTCACAAATAAGCTAACCTATAAATACCCCCTATCAGTTCTTTTTCATTCATTCTCAAACTCTATCTTCTACTTCTCTCAAAACTCTATTTTTAGAGTTCAGCGTTTCTTAAGTTTAATATTTTTTTTCCGGAGTTGATATTGATGTTTTCAACAACGATCAGAGATCAACCTCATATCAATTTTAAAGGTATTTATGTTCATTTTAATTTAATATTTATTTTAAATTTTTTATTAGTTTCAATTATTCTTAATTAGTTGTAATTTAATTATGTTTACATTGTTTTGTTACTTAATAAATTTAAATTATTAGTATTCATTGTTCATAGTTAATGGTAATTAGGAATAATTAGTAATAATTACCAATAATTAAGAATAAATACTAATAATTAGTAATAAATTACAATAATTAGGAATAATTAGTAATAATTACCAATAATTACCAATAATTAGTACTAATTAGTAATAATTACTAATAATTAGTAATAATTACCAATAATTAGTAATAATTTCCAATAATTACCAATAATTAGCAAAAATTAGTAATAATTACCAATAATTAGTAATAATTTCCAATAATTAGTAATAATTACCAATATTTAGTACTAAATAGTAATAATTAGTAATAATTACCTATAATTAGGAATAATTAGTAATAATTACCAATAATTACCAATAATTAGTAATAATTAAAAATAATTACCAATAATTAGCAATAATTAGTAATAATTACCAATAATTAGTAATAATTACCAATAATTACCAATAATTAGTAATAATTAACAATAATTATCCATAATTAGTAATAATTACCAATAATTACCAAGAATTACCAATAATTAGTAATAATTTACTAATTACCAATAATTATCCATAATTAGTAATAATTACCGATAATTACCAATAATTAGTAATAATTTACTAATTACCAATAATTATCCCTAATTAGTAATAATTACCAATAATTAGTAATAATTACCAATAATTAGTAATAATTAGAAATAATTACCAATAATTACCAATAGTTAGAAATAATTACTAATAATTACCATTAATTAGTAATAATTACCAATAATTATCCATAATTAGTAATAATTACCAATAATTACCAATAATTACCAATAATTAGTAATAATTAGTAATAATTAGTAATAATTAGTAACAATTACCAATAATTATCCCTAATTAGAAATAATTACCAATAATTACAACTAATTAGTTATAATTAATAATAATTACCAATAATTAGTAATAATTAGTAATAATTACCAATAATTAGTAATAAGTAGTAATAATTACCAATAATTAGTAATAATTACCAATAATTAGTAATAATTAGTAATAATTACCAATAATTAGTAATAATTAATAATAATTAGTAATAATTAGTAATAATTAGTAATAATTAGTAATAATTAGTAATAATTAGTAATAATTAGTAATAATTGGTAATAATTAGTAATAATTAGTAATAATTAGTAATAATTAGTAATAATTAGTAATAATTAGAAATAATTAGTAATAATTAGTAATAATTAGTAATAATTACCAATAATTAGTAATAATTATCAATAATTAGTAATAATTTCCAATAATTAATAATAATTACCAATAATTAGTAATAATTACCAATAATTACCAATAATTAGTAATAATTACAAATAATTAGAAATAATTACCAATAATTAGTAATAATTACCAATAATTAGTAATAATTACCATAATTCATAATAATTACCAATAATTAGTAATAAATAGTAATAATTACCAATAATTAGTAATAATTACCAATAATTAGTAATAGTTATCAATAATTAGTAATAATTACCAATAATTAGTAATAATTACCAATAATTAGTAATAATTAGCAATAAATAGTAATAATTACCAATAATTACCAATAATTAGAAATAATTACCAATAATTAGTAATAATTACCAATAATTAGTAATAATTACCAATAATTAGTAATAATTACCAATAATTAGTAATAATTACCAATAATTGGTAATAATTAGTAATAATTACCAATAATTAGTAATAATTACCAATAATTAGTAATAATTACCAATAATTAGTTATAATTACCAATAATTAGTAATAATTGGTAATAATTAATAATAATTGGTAATAATTAGTAATAATTACCACTAATTAGTAATAATTAGTAATAATTACCAATAATTAGTAATAATTAGTAATAATTACCAATAATTAGTAATAATTAGTAATAATTAGTAATAATTACCAATAATTAGTAATAATTACCAATAATTAGGAATAATTAGTAATAATTAGTAATAATTAGTAATAATTAGTAATAATTAGTAATAATTACCAATAATTACCAATAATTAGTAACAATTAACAATAATTACCAATAATTAGAAATAATTACTAATAATTACAAATAATTACCAATAATTACCACTAATTAGTAATAATTAATAATGATTACCAATAATTCATAATAATTAGTAATAATTACCAATAATTAGTAATAATTACTAATAATTACCAATAATTTGTAATAATTACCAATAATTAGTAATAATTCGTAATAATTAGTAATAATTAGTAATAATTAGTAATAATTACAACTAATTACCAATATTTACCAATAATTACCAATATTTACTAATAATTACCAATATTTACAAATATTTTCCAATATTTACCAATAATTACCAATATTTACCAATATTATCCAATATTTACCAAAAATTACCAATATTTACCAGTAATTACCAATAATTACCAATAATTTTGAATAATTGCCAATAATTTGAAATAATTACCAATAATTTGGAATAATTACCAATATTTAGGATTAATAACATTATTACATTATTTTTATATTTTATTATTAATATTAAAATAATATAATTTTCTATATTATATACAATTCTCTTTTCATCTGTGTGTTTTCTGTCTCCACATGTAATATTTGCATTCTTTTTCAAAATTATCAACCTACTCGCCAATGGAGAGGTGAATGTGAATGCAAATATTACATGTGGAGACAGAATGTTAAACACACAGATGAATGGAGATTTGTATATAATATAGAAAATTATATTATTTTTATATTAATAATAAAATATACTAATAATGTAATAATGTTATTATTATATAATTAATATTTATGAAAAAATTATATTAGTATTGTTAAAATAATAAAAAATCAATAAAATATTAAAATTATCAATATTTATAACATGTTTTGCTTTATTCTCAACATATTCAATCTTTGATGGAGTGTTTTTTCTAACAAATTATTCAAATCCAGTAATGCTTTTATATTTTATAGAAAAATATGGAACAACGAGGTCGTCAACAGTCATTATTAGATGATCGCATATGGATAAATCAACGTAGAAATCCAAACGGTTCTGGTTTAAATCCAGTATATTTTGAGGGTGTGGAGACTTTTTTCTCATTTGTGGCATCAAATCCAGAATTTGTTTCAGAAGGAAAAATAAAATTCCCTTGTAGAAAATGTTCATTGAGAACGTTTGACACGTTTGACAAAGTGGGGGGGACATCTCTTGCGTTTTGGTTTTCAACCAGATTATGTTTTTTGGTATCAACACGGTGAATGCATTTCCAAAGTAGGTGATACAAACTTGATTCCAGATCCATCCCTGTTTCAAGATTTAGTACATGATGTTGCAGGTTAATATGTTCAACATACAGAAACTCCGGCTGATATAGATTCAAATCCTGATTTGGCACCATCTGAATTTTATGAGTTGTTGAGGTCTGCTGAGGATGCATTATATCCTGGCTGCAAGATGAGAAAATTAGAAGCAGTTGCAAAATTTTTTGCTATCAAATCAGATAACGGAATGTCAAACACCTGTTTTGACCAGATATTTTCTTTTTTTAAAACACTGTTACCTGAAGGAAATGTTTTTCCTGCAAATTACTATGAGAGTAAGTGGCTGGTTCGAAATTTGGGACTTACTTGTCAGAAGATTCATGCATGTTCAAATGACTGCATTTTATATTCTGGGGAAAATGAGTCGTTGGATAGTTGTCCCATACGTGGGAAACTGAGATATAATGAAGGGCAACATGGGAAGTCTGGTTTGATTCCTGTAAAACAGTTGAGATATTTTACGCTTACATCCAGACTTCAGCGTTTATTCATGTCTAAGAATACAGCGACAATGATGTCATGGCATAAAGTGAATATTTCAACCGATAAAAGTTTGAATCATCCAGCCGATGGTGATTCATGGAATCATTTTTATAGAGTGCTTCCATCCATTGCTTTAGAAGCTAGAAATGTTCGATTGGGCCTTTCCACTGATGGTTTCTGTCTGTTCAGATCTTATGGTAGTCAATATTCATGTTGGCCTGTTTTTTTAACTCCGCACAATTTACCTCCATGGATGTTGAGGAAGGAGCCATATAACTTTTTGACTTTACTAATTCCAGGACATCTGAAGAATAATATTGATGTTTATTTGAAACCATTGATTGATGAATTAAGTTTATTGTGGAGTACTGGTGTCAGTACATATGATGTTGCTACGAAACCGAATTTCATACTGAGAGCAGCATTGATGTAGACAATTAGTGACTTCCCGACTTATGGGATGTTATCTGGCTGGAGTACACATGGTCATAAATCATGTCCTTACTGTATGGGAGAGAACAAAGCATTTATGCTCATTCATGGAAAGAAACCTTGTTATTTTGACTGTCATCGCAGATTTTTACCAGCTGATCATCCTTTTCGCAGAAACAGATCTCATTTCAGGAAATGAACAATTGAATGGGATGGACCTCTAAAAATGCTATCAGGTTCGGAGTTAAAATCAGTTTTATTTTCATTACCTCCCATCAATTTTGGTCCCACAATAATCCAATAGAAAATTTCTGGTTTTGGGAAAGAACACAATTGGATTAAGCGTAGCATATTTTAGGATTTTCCATATTGGTCTGATTTGTTGGTCCACCACATGTTGGATGTCATGCATATTGAGAAGAACTGTTTTGATAATTTGTTTCATATAGTTTTGGATATGCCAGGAAAGAGAAAATACATTGTAAATACATGTTTAGATCTTTCCCAAATTTGCAGGCGTCCAGAACTAGAACTGTTTGAGAATGTCAGAATAGAAAGGTTACTGAAACCAAAAGCAGCTTAAACACTGTCTAAAGAAAATCATTTATTATTTTGTCAGTGGATTGAAGATTTGAGACTTGCAAATGGTTGTGCTTCCAATTTGGGTAGATGTGTAAAAAATGGTCATATTACTGGATTAAAAAGTCATGATTGTCATGTTATAATGGAAAGACTTCTACCCATTTGATTAAGAGGTCTGTTTAATTCTGTGATTTGGGATTCCATAACAGACATGTCTCATTTTTTTTCGGGAAATTTTTGCAGCTACAACAGATTATGATGCACTATGCACACTTGAAGAAGATGTTGTTGTAATTATATATAAACTGGAAAAAATAGTTCCACCGTCTTTCTTGGACTCAATGGAACATTTGATGTTACATTTTCCATATGAAGCCAAATGTGGAGGTCCAGTACAGTTTCGATGGATGTACCCATTTGAAAGATGCATGCAAAAATTGAAAAGAAAAGTACGTAACAAAGCATCTATTGAAGGATCTATTGCAGAAGCTTATTTGCAAGAGGAAATATCTTTTTTCTGCTCCCATTATTTTGAATCTGAGTATCCTTCAAAACACAACCGAATGGGATAGAATGAGAGGAATATTGATGAAATCGAAAATCAATTATCTGTTTTCAACCAGCTAGATCTTGGTTTTGGTGGAGTTTATGAACGTTGGCTTTCAGATGATGAACATCACAGAGCTCATACGTATGTTCTGCTCTACTGTGAAGAGATGACATCAGTTGTACTGTATGTGTTTATATCACTTATTCTATCATTTATGTTACAGTAAATAACTTTGTTTTTTATAGGTTGTATGATAATCATTTCAAGAAACAAATTCCACAAATTACAGCAGCTGCTCTCGAAGAACGCCGACAGATAAATTTCTCTCAGTGGTTTCAAAAACTGGTAACATAATTTCTTTATCTTTTAGCAACTCATTCAATGTATAGTTTACTATATTGATAATTATTTCACAAATTTTCAGGTGTCTCGACATGCTGATAAAATTGACAAATGGCTATGTATATTGAGTAACCCACCTTCCAAACTTGTTAAAACTTATAATGCATATATGGTGAATGGATTTCAATTTCACACAAATGCATATGGGGAATCAAAAAAAACAATGAACAGTGGAGTTAGCTTGAGAGGATCTCATCATCGAGAAAATGAAGTTGACTTTTATGGAATACTTGATGAAATCATTGAACTCTGTTATCTTGGACAACATTACATAACCATGTTCAAATGTAGGTGGTTGGATACAGAGAGAGGCATGCATGTTCATCCAACTCATGGAATCATCGATATTAAATGTAAAAGTGTTCTCGCAGTAAATGAACCATTTTTATTGGCTCAACAGGCACATCAAGTTTATTACGCAAAGTACTGTGCTACATCAAGAGAGTTGACTGATTGGTGGATTATAATAAAAATCAAAATTCATGACAATCTGTTTAGTCAAAGTGAATGTGCTTTCACTGATGTGCAAAGAATTGAAGTTTTTCAAGAGAGTACTCAAAATCAATATTTTTTACAAAGAGACATGTGTATCGATGACGACACCCCACATTTAATAGTCGGTGATGACGATGATGTTAATGATGTCAGATATGAATTTGAAATGGTAAGAGATGAAGCAACTGGAACTCGAATGGATATCGATGATGTTGAGGAGGAATATGAAGATAACATTGACATATATGAAGATGATGATGAAGATGAACACTAATAGAATTTCATGGTAGTTATATACAATCATAACTAATATATATGTATATATAATAGTAATTATCAATTATTTGCTAACAATATTAAAATTTTCTATTTCATATGGACGATGACACATTTTGTGAGTTGGCGGATGCTGACCTGCCTTTCGATGCGGATGAGTTGCTGGCAGATGACCCTCAGCCTGCAGGCGCTCCAGGGAGTACGCGGAGGGGGAGCGATCTTGCACGATTGATGATTCCTGACCCCGTCCTTGAGCGACATCCACGTCTTGGGTTTGATCCATGCACACGGAGGTGTAATAACCTATGTGATAACCTGTGGATTTGACCAAGATTTCATTAATCTATTCACATAATAAATGTTTATTATTTTTATAGTTTTCCGCATATAGCAGTCGGATAGGGAAGCGCTATTTTGCGCAACTATTTCTCTCAGCCTTGGACCACATGGAAGCAGATTCCCATTGATGTGCAGCAGGCCAAGTTCGGCCATTGGTTGTTACGTACGTAAATAAATAATTTTTATTTTGAAAATGATTTCATTTCTAACTTGATATTTTGATTTATTTTTAGGGTTTATGGTATCCGATCGAGGATACCATGCGTGACGCCATCCACGAGGCATGAGAGGTGGCCATTCGTGATCACATTCGTCAGTTTTTGCACAATTTAAGAAAAGCTGCCACGAAGAAAGCAGGAGTGTCAGTTTTTTACGAGTCATGTAGAGTACACCGACCAGAGTACATTTCATCCCATGTATGGGATGGATTATGTGCGCACTGGTTGAGTGATGCCTTTCAGAGGAGATCATCGGTGGGGAGGCAGAATCAGGGGTGACAGGAGGTGACTCATCAAGCTGGGAGTTGTACTTTCAGTACTCATAGACAGCATCTGGTACATACATTATTTATAAATATTTTATATAACTATAAATATTAATAGTTTATTTTTTATTCTTATAGGCTGTCGAGCACCCTGATATTACGGAGTACGACGTATATCGGAGGATGTATAGTGATCCTGCTACTGGGGAGCTCAGAGGTGATCGTCAGCGTCAAATCGTGGTCAGTATTATTTGTTTTCAAGTTTAAAAATTAACTGCATATAATATATTCACAATTTTAATTTTAAATTGCAATTACAGGAGTCATATGAGGCCGCAGCATCACAGACCCGGCCTGAGAGTCAGGCCGAGTCATCAGATCATACCACTGGCCGTCAGTTTGATGAGGCGGCATGGATGCAGGCCACCCAGTATGCCTTCGAGAAGGGTCGGGTAGTTGGTATCAGCTCTCGACTGACTCCCGGAGATTATTATGGCAGTGCTACGATGTCGGCGTCCAGCTCGAGAGGAGCTCGTGCATCTTCTTCTTCTAAACAGTATGAGGATCAATTGCGATCTCAGACTGCACTGATAGAGAGTCTCCGACAGGAGCAGGAGCAGATGCATCAGCAGCAGCAGCATGAAGAGGAGCGTCGACGCCAGTCGCAATTGTACGAGGAGCAGATTAGTCGGTGGCAGCAGCAACATCAGGAGCAGATGGAGTACATGCGCCGACTCACTCATGCTTTAGGGATGGAGTTTCCTCCACCAGCATCTACAGATCCCCCCTCCCCCCTCCCCCCTCCTTCAGAGTAGTGTTTGTTTTTATGTTATAACGTTTGTTAAATCAAAATATGATTTTTTTTCTATTCGTAGTTTTTGTCTCATTTTAAAATATTAATAATATTATGTTTTGAAATAACAATATTAATATGAATAATGATATTATTTATATTTTATAATATTAGATTATATATATATATATATTAAAATTTTATAATATTATAATTTAATTATTTTTATTTTGTAATATTAGATTTATTTTAATATTTGAATGTAAAATAATTCTATTATTTTTATATTAATTAAAATAACTTATTAATATTTTTTTACTTATGAATTATAATTCTAATATTATTATATTAATTATAATCGTTTATAAATATTCTATTATTTTTTATTTTTGAATTATAATTCTATTATTATTATATTATTTAAAATAATTTATTAATATTTTTTTTTATTTTTGAATTATAATTGGGTTATTATTATTTTAATTAAAATAATTTATTAATAATTTATTTTTTTATTTTTTTAGTATTTGTGACGGGATACTATGCCCGTCGCAAATAGTATTATTATTATATTGATTAAAATAATTTATTAATATTTCTTTAAATTTTTTTAAAAAAAAACTTATTGCGACGGGCCCGTCGCAATTACGATTTTTAAAAGTTTTCACAAATATACGGACTAATATTTGCGACGGGAAGAATCTCCGTCGCAAATAATACCTTTAGCGATGGGCCCATCGCAAATAATTGTTGTTACGACGCCGTTTTTCGCGACATGCTATTTGCGACGGGACCCCGTCGTAAAAGCCTATTCGCGACGGGTTCCCGACGCAAATGACCCGTCGCAAATGCCAATATTTCTAGTAGTGTATCTTTTAGAGTAAAAGATGAGTTTGTGGAAGAAATTAATTGAAGGATGAAACTCTACATTTAATGTGTATATATATATATATAATTTTTTTCCTTTTATAAGGACTAAATTTTATTATCCCAATTTCCGATGTGGGTTTTTCCACAAAAATCTTTTCTATTCTCAACCTTTTATTTAAGAAGATCATTTTCAAATTGCGAGGATGCAATTTATTGAAGGAGGGAAGAATGTAACCCCCATGATTTCATAGTAAGTTACATCTTCAATGTAATTCAATAACTTTCACTACACGCAACACCGAGTTCAAACACACCACGACTTACCAAACAAGCCGTTCGAAAGCGGTTATGAATAGTATTAACTTAATATTGAACTTAATATAATCCTTATAATTTTAGAATCAATATTATGAGTTTTTTATACATAATGTAAGAGAAAATTAATTTTTCAGATAAAAGAAGTATTTTTCAAAAAAATGCACTTTTTCTGCCTTTTATTGGTGAACCCTTTTAAATCCATTATTTAAAACATTCATATATTCAATTTGAAAAAAATAAACATCTTCTTTAGAATCAAGACATAAGAAATTATTTTCAATAATTGTTTTGTGTTTTTTTTATAACTTTCATATTTGGGTGAATAGTGAAAATACTATATTTTAACTGAAAACAACTTTTTTAATCAAAATAATTTATAGTGTTAAATTATAAATTTTAATGGTTTTGAAGTATAAATATATTATATTTTTACCATTTAATCCAATACTGGTCATTTTAAAAAATTTTACATTGAAATTGGATATAAACAAGTGTCAATCTTTTGATAGTTATTATTTATTAAAAATATGCTTCTTGGTTTTGACAACAAGAATTAATTTTAAATTAATTAATGAAACTTATATTTTTTTAAATTGGTAAAATAGAATGAATTTTTGAATTCAGAATATCATAATTCACATTGGGTGAATTTTTGGTATTTTTTTGAAAACATTCAATTTTTAATGAATAGTGAAAAACATTGAGTTATTGTTTAAAACCAACTTTTTATATAAATAATTATTTATTTTATTTTAATTTATTTTAGGTCAAAATAGAATCATAATACCTATATAAATCCAATGTAATTAATTGGAGTTAGTTTATAATAATTTTAGATATATAAAAATTTTATCGAACTTTTTACCGTCTTTTACCCACCTCTTAAGAGCAGTTGCAAATTTACATAAAACATAATTTTAACTATTCATTAAGTTGAATTTAGAAAATATGAGAGACAAGGTTAATATCAAGGAGTAAAATTTGGTTTAATAAGATAACAATATTTTTGGGTGAATGGTAACTTTTTACTTTTATTAACTATGGTTAAAAGTAAATAGGGTAATTAAGGGTAAAAATACTTTTATTATTACAATAAAACATGTCTTAATTCTATTAGATAAGTATAATTAGACCAAAAACAACCTTAGTAATAAAATATGACCCTTTAGGTCCACTTGGATTAGATTAAGACATTTATTATTATTTTATTTAAAGAAGAGTTAATAGAGTTAAAATCAAAGTTTAATAACTAAACAATTTTTAATATAGGGTTATACATAAGATAAATTCGAATATAAATATTAATTAGAAAGATAAAACGATTTCCTACATAATTTTATTTTATTTATAATTTTTAGATTTCTAATAATTAAATTTATTAGTGACACAATGATGATGAAGTAATTGCCTTATTAATGAAAGAATCAAATAAATGGTATTATAAATATTCAAATAAATATAATTTCAAAGTTTTTATGACATAAAAGAATTTTCTTGGTGAATATGAAATGTTAGTATTGATTCAATGTATTGTTTTTGATGTAATAATGATGTTATAATTTTATAAAAAAACAAATACCAACGAGTGCCAAAATTGACATAAAATAGTTTTCAAAACCAATATTATATTATTAATTGATATAATAGTCCTAAAAATATAAGTTTAGGAGAAAAGACTTATATAATAATATATATGACATTAATGAACCAATTGGGGTTCGATTAAAATTTATTTTATGTTTATTAACCATGTAATATAAAAATACAAAGAGACATGGTAAATGTCAAAATATTTAACAGAGTTAAATCTAAAAGTTATGGTTACTATGGTAACCTAAAACTATCTAAAACCTATTGTTTCGGTTTTTTACCCATAACCACCTTATATTTTAAATAATTAATTTTTGGGCTATTATAAACTGAATATTATTTTATTATAAAATAATATTTCTAGATTTTCCTAAGATGCCCCTCACCCCTCTTATAAAAGGGCACTTCCCCTTATCTCAAATTCACACCTCCAAAGCCATTTGACTCGGCCAACCCCTGCCTAAATAACCTCCCAAATATCCTACCTTCATCGCAGAGGCCATTATTTGGTAAAAAATCCAACCTAATGAGCCCTTTTGAACAAATAAATAGGAAGAACCCGAAGAAGATG
This sequence comes from Viscum album, assembly GCA_963277665.1. Lineage (NCBI taxonomy): Eukaryota > Viridiplantae > Streptophyta > Magnoliopsida > Santalales > Viscaceae > Viscum > Viscum album. The sequence goes on along the minus strand of OY728129.1, from coordinate 876,420,098 downwards.
TAATGATTTCACCACCCTCTTTTAAGTTCTCTTATTCTTCCACTTACTCTTTCTTTCTTGTTTCCATTATAAAATAATAACACCAGTATATTCTATATACTATGATGTTAATATAAATATGGAACAACTATATTCATTTTTATATCCATCTTATGAATTATAATGTAACCATGCATGTGTACGTCAGGCTTACCATCACCACACCGTGGTGTAATTTGTTATTCAACACTATGTTATTTGGATGGATATAATGATTAGTAATATGTATATAAATAATGAAAGTAACATGCTAATGTCTCTTTAAAATTAATATACAATCAAATTACACAATTTTGAGGAAATGATATAGCCGCTCGTGCGTACGTACAGATTACCATCTCCACGACGCGATAGGATTCATTTCCATGTTCAGCATTCATCGACGATTATAAAAATAGATATTACTAATAAGTATGTAATATATGACATTATAATTCTACTGGATATACAGATATATATATATATATGTAATAACATATATATTATTCACTTAGTTCTATTCAATATGATATGAAAATGTAAACCACATTTATGCGTACGTACGGACTACCATCTCAATAAACTGTGTTTTTCATTTGATATATATGTATATTATACATATTTATATTAAAAATATATATGATATATAAATCATGTTTTATATTCATGAATTATTTAAATCTTGATCTATGTGATTCAATCAAGAGTAATAAGTTAAAACACGTACGATAAAGAAAGCAATTGTTACCCGAAATATTAATTTAACATGGAAATTATTATTAAATGGGTTGTATAAATTCATAAATGAATCATGTATGATATCATAAATATTAATATGGTTCTGGTATAATTTAATAACATACTAATATCTTCATAAAATAGTTTAAATGTACGCTCGACTAATGGAAAGTGCAAGGTAAGGGTAAATTTCACAATATCTTTATTATCCGAGGTTGTTTTTACGTAAGTATATAATGGGACATACTTATTATCCATGTACATGTTTCATAAAATAGTTTTCAAAGGGATTATTTTAAGGGACATTTTACAAAAACATCATTATAAATGTTTTAAATATTTATTCTTCTAAAAAATTCCCATTAATGTCCTTGTTGACAAAATGGTTTTAAGTATTTATTTAAATGAATATGAATGTTTTAAAATGTTAATCAATTTCAATAATTTCAAAGTGGTATGTAAAATTTGACTCAAAAATGTATTTAAATGTCTTTATTTATAATTTTTTTGACTTTTAAATGTTTTCATGAAAAGGGGATATTTCTCTCAAAGAGTTTTATTAATCATTTTCATCTATGTCAGAATCCTTTAATGGAATTTAAACTTGTTTGACGTTGATTTATTATGATACAAATCTTCAGTATTGTATTGAATGTTTTGTGATATGTTTGATTGTAGATGTGTTATATTTATACCATTCATGGTTTATGGTTAATGTATTGACATTTCTTATTCCAGTTTTAATAAGAATGTTTAGGTTATTTTTAAACCTTTTCAAATGAGGAATGCATTGGACTTAGTAAGTGATGGGTCGAGCCCGCTATATCTCCTCGATGCATCGGTAGGTTTCATGAGACAAACTAGTGTATTGGCACAAGGCCTTGACAAAATCTTATTTTTAGTCTTGGCACAAGCCCTTTACTATGTGGTTATGATAGTCTGGAATTATGCATTCCATCATTATAAAAGTTGTTATTGATATTTCATGTCATTATTTAACTAGTAGAATATCCATGGGAATAAGTAAATGAAATTATTTCATTTTATTTTTTCCATATTATTCTGAAGTTCTTGTTCAAAAGGATTTTTTAGTTATAAATTGCCTTAAATGTTTATTCTTATTTATGAATGTTTTCTCTATATTGTTATCCTTACTGAGGATCTGAGCTCACCCCTTTCTATATTTTATTTTTCTCAGGATGTGAAAGAAGTATTTTAAGACTGACCAGTAGGGATAGTGTGAGGGGATATGAGTGTGGACTATGGAGACTATGTGGTTGTAGTTTTTCACTTTATGATGTAATGTAAGACATATGTATGTATCTTGTGTTTCCAAGGCTACAAAACTAATCGATCTTTCGAGACTTTATCTTTTGTGATCATTCCAATGTTATGTAATAATGCACCGACTCTGTGTAACTGGGGATGGGGCGTTACAAGATTGTTACATAACCCCCAGGAAAAGGTTAATATTCAATATAATGTAAAAAAACCTCATTTGTAATGAATATATTTTTATTATTAATGATTTATAACCTAATTATAATTTATTTATTAAAATTTTTATTTACATATAATCTTTTATCAACCATTAATTAAAGGTTTATTTTTAAAATCTTTCTTTCGTGTAGTAACTACTTCATTAACCATATGTGTTTTTTTCAATAGAATCATCCCTTATACTTTAATCATAATTAAATAACCTTCATAATATTAATCAAGATATAAGTAAAATATTTATTCCTTATATACATATTCATATTCATCCATATGATTTATATGTTTAAAAAAATTAGACCACTCATGGACACGGTTGATCATAGGTATTGATGAACGACTATTCCATTTTAAAATGGATTGATCAAAAGAAAGTAAAAAAAAACATAAAATTTAAAAATTAATTATTATTTCTTATATATCATATATTTTAGTTAAATATATTCCTAATACCATCCATATTGATATAAAAAGAAAAAATATGGCGCCTCATCACAGAGGCCGTATTCTAGACACACACACATGAGATGATATCATTTTTCTAACGGGTTGGAATATAATAAGATATATTTGATATTATAATTTAAAATATATAATTAATAAATATTATAAATATTCACATATTATATCAATAATTATATCCATCTATAAGAATTTTTATGGAAAATAAATCACATCAGTTTGCAAGGGGTTATTTTATCAAACACATGAACGATTGTTTTTGTTGCATTTTCTTGAAGAGAATCTGGATATAAGTAATTATATTATATTAATAATATATAATTATATTTAATTTAATATTAATATTAATTTAAAATATTTTAAGAATATTTTGTTTAGGTATAAAGAGAAATAAAACAAAAATGAAAAGTTAAGAACTATACCACTTCTTTAGAGAACCTCTTTACGTTTATAACTAAACACTTCATATGAAAGATTTCTAATCAAAATAATTACTCTATGTCATGATGTGGGATATATGTGCGGGATTTTATAAAGAAATTGGTTGATCTAAAATTATATTAATGTGTTAATAAGAGATGATATTGAGTTCCCTTTTATATGTGGGAAAGAGTAGCGTTTTTAGAAATACAACAAAATCATTTGTAACATGATGTCATCCTAAAAAAATAACCTCAAAATTTTATAGAAAATATTTTTTAAATATTATAAGGTTCATACTCACATAAATTCATAACAATGAAATACATTTTAAACATTCCATTCCCCTTACCTCTATAGCTAATTAAATTTACCATTTTAGTTTTCACCATGGTAACTAATTTTTTTCCTATGTAATTTATAGTTTATTTTAAAAATTAAAATGATACATAGTTGGTAATATAGACCAACTAATTCAAAATAAAATAACCAATTTATCTAATGAGAATATTATGTGTAAAGAAAATTTATTTTAAAGCTGGAACATGTAATGCACAAACACTATTTTAACTATAACTAGAGTTATTAATTTTTTAAAAAAATATTCATATTACTAAAAATATAGTTAACTATTTAAATTTTTATTAATTATTATGATTAAAAAATTGGATAATATTTTTACAAATCAATTATAGATTTGGAATAATTTAATTTAAAATTAAACCCACAAGGGAATTGAAAAGCGTTATTCCAAAGAAAATGTTTCCTTAGGTATAAAAAATTTCAATATAAAAATTCAACATAAAAATGGTTATAAGGACACAAATTTGTTTGATAAGAATAATATTAATCATATTTTACATTAAATACCATTTTAAAATACAATGGATCTTTGTAATATCTTTTATTGAGAATAATATTTATAATAAATCATTATTTCTCACTATTTATTAAAAAACATTCTTTTAAAAAATTACCAATATTTGACTATAAGATAATATTGACATGTATATTTCCATAATTAATTTCATTTTTTCAAATACATTTTCCAAAATTCTCAAAAATATATTTTAATGTGTATATGGACAAGTCTATGTCTTTGATTTATATAAAAATACATTTTTAGTACAAAACATGATTATTCATGTGAAATGATAAGAAAAAAATTATATTAATGATAAAGAATTTTATTTAATATATTCTATATTAATTTATTTTTATTAAATTGCATATTTTTATAAATATATTTTATTAAAAGCAAAAATTTATTAGATTGTTTAGCCATGAAATAAATTTCTTTTAATTTGAAAATATTTTTACATTCATTTATTATCAATTATTAAATAATTAATTTTGTTTTTATATTTTTAAATGATAAAATTTTCATAATTTATTTATTCATATTCATTCCCAAAAATATTGAGTATTGGTTATAATGTTATACTGTGATACAATTTATTTTATCTCAAGGATTCATGTATCACAAGCTATAAATGAGATTAAATTTATTTTAAATGAATGATATCATAAAATCAAGAGATGTCACATTCTACCCAACTTGAATTTGATTTCACCACTGAAATTCCATTACTCAGATAAAAAAATTAGGATACTACTTCCTCATCACATTTTTAAGTTTCCATGAAGCTTCTTTGAAATTTCAATTCCACTATAGAAAATTAACCAACTGAGAAGTTAGGCTTCATATAACATTTTCACATTAATTGAAGATTTATTGGATATTTTCCATAATAATTCCCATTATCCATTGATATGAAGACTGAGTTCAGTACATGTGAATGACCAAGTATGTACATCCTAAAGAGTGCTACCTAGAACACATTATGGTCAACATACAGGTTTGATTGAAGTTACAATCAATAATCAACCATCCTTACTCTATTTAGAATACTAAAAGGGAAAATACTCATAGGGATCAACATTTTATTTATCTTGAATCACATTACCTTATCCCAAATATAAATTCAGAGAAACACCTTGTCACATAATTCAAACTCAAAATCTCAATGATGATTATCAATGTATCATTTATTGTAACAATATCATACATTGATGTTCTATTTAATTGTTTTAACAATCTATGAAATTTCTTTAGCTAGATCATGCCCTAATATTTTTCATTCTCCAACAGCATTCCATCACATTATATTGATGCACTTTATTCTAGACACACCTTTATAAAGTTTCATCGGAATTTTCATGTGAAATGATTTATTATGTTAAAACTCTACAAATAGAAGGTGTTAATCATATCTAAATTTAAAATAAATAGAACCATATCTTATCATATCCTATAGGTTTTCAATCATTCACTTAAACTGAATATTTGTATAAAGACTACATGTTGTGATGAAACTCAATTATGTGTCCTAAGATTGTTAAAGACATATCCAAAATATTGATGTAAACCTAGAATCCTGACAAGATGTAATAGAATAATGTACTCCACATAGCCGTAACACTTCCCAAATATCTGCTCTAGAAATATGATCAAGAGATAAAAATCCTCTAATAACAATGTAGTGTGAAAAAATTATAATATGATCTACTCTAACACAAATAGAAATATGAAAATTTTATATTTAGAGGATTCCGATAATAGAATAAATAATGATATTTCCCATTTTCATTCATGTATTGGTAATCGTGGTAACATCTAATTTGATTTCAAACTATTATCATTACCTTTCAATCATACTAGGCACCGAGGTATATACTCTGAAATAGCACTATTCGTATTATCCCACCAAAAATATTTTTTCAACACTCAATACATATTTATCCTTCCATAATGAATATAGAATGGTGAATGGTGTCCATTATCCAATAGCTCCATTATAATGTATAATTGATTGTGTAGATAGATGATTCCTAAAAATTTTAATTCTATCAAAATCAAGGATTAAATCCGGAACATTTCATACATAATTTTGAAACACTACTTCTTCCTTAGACACCTCTTTAATATCTACATATGTTGATAGTTGAACAATAAGTTAAGAAAGATAACATTTCCTTTATTTGATTATTATTTCAAGAAACACCTTTTCTTAATCCTGAAATATTGGTTCTTTTGGGATATACTTAATAGATAAGTTAGCATGAACATTTCAACTCAGTGCATCATCCACCTTGTTAGCCATCCTTGTGAGGTAATTTATTGAGAAATCATAATATTTGATCAACATAAACATTCATTTTGGGACCATATTCAAGAACTACTATGTAAATATATACATAAATATATTATTATTATTATGATTATATATAAACAACTAAACATATATATTATTCGTTAATTTCTTTGCTGAAAACGGTACATCATCTCATCCCAAACCATGGGTTTGATATTTTTTCTCATGAACCATCAATAATGATAAAGAATAACCTAACACCATATCATTACTACTGAGGAAAACTACCAATATCGTTTTTTATGAACCAATATAAATCATAAACCCTTCTCCAGTGTAGGGTACTGTAACCACAATTATCCTAAAAAACCTTCTCCTCATTTATTTGATACTATATTTACATTCATATAACCATAATAACATAACACCATTCGGATCTAAATTGGTGTGTAGATAAGATAGTCACAATAAATCAATAAAAATTAATTAGTATTATGAATCCTCCCCACGAAATGTATACGTCACAATTACTATAGTTGGTCTAGGAAATTTCATAAAATCATAAATCTATGAAAGATCCACCAATATACCCAAATAATATATTATTTATCCCATGATTTCAACACTCTACAAGAAACAAATAATACATCATAAAATTTTTATACAACTTCTCCTTCATCCATGTAATCAACATAATTCTCCATTTTTCTATCTGATCTTCCTTTACATTTGAATATATAATATTATCATCTATAATGGAAACCATAAACTGGTCTTGGTATTCTCTAAGGACACTATTAATTAGAATCATAAATAATTTTGGTGAACCAGTAAGTATCTGTATAATTACTGTAAATTTATAATGACCATTCCTTATATAAATGGATAACTTTTGTATATCATCATTCTTGATCCATAGTAGATGACTCCTAGATCAATTATCAATATTATAAAAATATATATCTCTTCATAGTTGATTAAATACATATTCAATATGGGTAGAAGATACCCATTAATAAGTGTGATATTATTATGTATCTGATAATTTATGTAATGTCACATTTACTCATCATCCATATTATCAACAAGTACAAGTGGAGCCCATGTAAAAGAACTATGCCAAATAAACCCCGTATTATGATTATCAAGGATTTGATTCATTAATTCCTATAATTAATTCATATCCAATTATTATAGAGGTATAAGAAAAGTTATAACACCATGTATGAGTTATATTGAGAACTCAAATTCATGGTTCAAGGGAAGAAATGTCAATTCCTTAAGAAATACATCATTATATTCCCAACAAATAGGAAATTTTCAATATTGAGTTCATCTCGAATAATTTGAGATAAATATACCTCATTAATGGGTATCAAAATCCATTTAATGGAAATAATTTTAATTGGTCTGTAAGGATCATCCTCATACTTTTTGATGATTGTTGTTTTATTATGATTTTATAATTTAACATCCCTACCTCAATAATTGATTTGGGATGTATTCTAATAATCTCAATCCATACACAAAACTATGACAAACTAAACTATATACATTTTAAATAATAAAAACTTCACAATAATTTAACCTATATGACTTTTATATTTGAATTTTTATTAAATGATTATATTTTATGAATTTTTTAACTAAATTTAATTTCATCGATATCGTTTATTATAAACCAAACCAATTTTTTGTGAACCACAATATAATATACATATTATTATGTAGACATGATCATTATAAAAAATGCATTGAACAAGGAACTATGAATCATAATAGAAAAATTATAAAAAATTAATAATTTTTTTATAATGAAAATTTGATGATCAATAAGTGCTTAATTAGGTTAAAGTCTTTTTATACATTGAAAATACATTTATTTTCAAAAATATTTTCTTTTATTTTTTTAAAAAATAAAAAATAAAATATTCCACTTATAAAGAAATTATTTAGAGAAAGAAATATTATATTTGGAAATAAATTTTTTTCTGAATTTAATTATGGTTAATTGTTTTCAATGTTCTAAAAATAGTAACATTTCACTAAATAATGAAAAATAATTATTTTTTATTGAAAACAGTGTTTTCATTTCAATAATTTAAATGGATATATTAGATTTTATAAATTATTTAATATTATTATAGTTTAATTATATTATAAATAATCCAATATATTTGAATACAATCAATTTAAAACATTTTTGAAATGTTTAATTTATTAAAAAATTATATCGAAAACAACTTTTTGTCGCGTTAGTGAGTTTTCTAAATTAAATATATTAAAATTTGTGAATGTTATTTTTAAATTTGTATTATGTATTTGGAATCATGCTAATTAATATTATACAATAGGGTAAAATTATTTTTACATAATTAATTGAAAAAAATCGTAAAATCTAATTTTCATAGAAAAGGTTTATACAAGTTTACTAGGGGGTTTACCTAAAATGATTAGGTAAACAATTATATAAATCATCTATAATTAAAATTTAATGTCTATATTTGAATCCTAAATAAATTATGGTTACATCGGTATCCATTTTGGATCCTTGGGGACTGTTTAAATCATTAATATATCTTTGTCTTTTCAAAATAATTCAATTGTGGCCTCTACCCCCTTATAGAAGGGTGCCCCATATTTTCTCATACATACTATACTAAAGAGTTTATTTTGGAAAATAAAAAACCCAAAAAAAACTTTCTTCCATTTATATTTCTTATATGGATTAATTTTATTATTAACCCATCATAAAAAGGTTTTTTGTGCTAACTAAATTTGGTTCTCCAAACAATATATACGATTATCAACTGACCATTTTTATTCTATTTCATCTTACACCTCCTTAAAAAAATATTATAAAATGATTAAATATAAAATTAATTATCTATCATATAATTAGATATTTTTTAAGATATTTTCATTACACATATCTATTTCATCTTTAAAAAAATTGGAATCAAAACCATCTATCGGGTGTGTGGTGGAGTACCACCACACGAACAAATGTGTTTCATTTTCCACCACTGATTCTCATTAATGGTTATGATGGTTCAATTAGAGTATATATTTTATATTTATGAAATAAATTTAATTTTTAATTAAACTACCACATTTCCCCACTTACCATCCAATCAATTAAAATATGATAATGTTTCATGTTTGTTGATGAGGACTATAACCTCCCCAAAGTGATGTGTTAAGTTATATATTTTTTCTTCACATGGGTCATAATAAGAATATATTTAATTAGTATATATATATGATATATATTAAATTTAAATTATTATGTGATGTTTATATATTATTTACTCTTCTATAATTCCATTCATTGAGAAAATGGAAACCACAATCAGAGGTACATACAACATACCACGTCCAAGAATATTGTATTTTATTTTCATTCTATAAAGTTTGTTAAGTACTGAATATAAATATATAATAAATACATATTATATTTATGTATCATTAATAACTTGTATATGGTTTAACCATAATCAATTAAAATGTAATTTACTTTACAAACCTAAAGATACCAGAAAATGTTCTAGATATTACCCAAAATGTGATTTTAATAAGTAGTTGTATACAATGGGTGATAATTTCATATATGTAATTCATATATGGTATGATATATATGAATATAGTCATATAAAAAATATAATCAATATATTTTTTTAAAAGGAGGATAAATCCTACATGACGAATCTCATGACTTATGGTAAGGGATTATTATCTAAAATTGTTTTCTTTGGGACATATGTTCTATTATGCACCTATCTACTTTTATGATGTTTATATAAATGACTTTTTACAATGTATATCATTAATTTATTATTTCGAATGAAATATCATGTTTATTATAAATATATTATTTCATGGGGATTATCATTCTATATTTACTAATGTGGTATATGTTTTTTTATAATCTCATTACATGTTGATATTGTTTGGGATTATGTTAATTATTAAGAAATGTTATGACATACCTCTCAAAAAAATTAATAATCATATTATACTTTAGTCATTTATATAAATAATATGTTTTCATTTGATGTTTTTATCATTTTTTAGTTATTATTCCAATGGAATAATTTTTTGGATAACCAACTATATTTCATTCTTCAGTAGAAAATAATTTTTCTATTATGTATATTTAAAAATAATCGTTTTGAAGAATTTCATTACTATTATCTAATCAATTTTAATTTTTTTTATAAATGTTTAAATGGAATATTTTTTCCATGAAATTGTAATGTTTACATTTTACAGAAAACATGAAATGAATCATTTTTTACCTTATATGAAATGAACATAATTTCATACCACTATTAAAACATAACTATTTAATTAATCCTATTAAATTTTAAAAGTTTTTTGGAAAAAACATAAGATAATATTAATTAATTTTTAATAATTTAATTATGAGATTTGAAATTTGAATGTATTTGTTCGTAAATTATTTTTTAATTCTTTTTAGGTGATTTCCATTCATCAATGATAATAACCTTTTTTGTTTCTCTTTTTCAAAATGGGATACGATCTAATGGTACCATCCTTATTCTTTGTATGGAAAGTATGTGATTTCTTGAATAGTTGATTATAAAACCCTTTTGTTTTATAGGGGTATTCTATTTCTTAATGATGAAATGTTTATGAAAATCATTTCCTTTCCGCATCTTATAATATAATGAATATTTTATGAAATTGTGGAACTAAAATATATAGAATATCTGAAGGGGTAACCATTATATGACTCCATTGAATTCGGTGATGATTAATTTTCAATGAGATAGATGTTAAAAAAGAGGTTATCCCATGAATTAAAAACTAATTTTATATGAGAGGTTAGCCCAATCCTAAAATATGAGGGTAGATTGGAGGTTGTTATATGCCCAAAACAAGAGGCTACATTGGGATGTTACCCAAACCCAAAATAAGATGGTATTGTGGCGGTTTTATAAAAGAAAAAAATATGGTACATGGGAGGTTATAACATGAAAAAATCTAGTAAACTATCGGTTATCATATTCCTAACATTTTAGGAATTTTTTGGAGAGTATACTTGAAACAAAATTTTATATTCTTATATATATATATATTTCCAATTTTATGCTTTCATGGAATAAGTTATTTGTTTTCATAATGATTAATGTCTTCCAAACAACCACAATGATTTCCATGACTCATGTTTATGATATATGGCATATTTGGTATGGTTTTAAAACAAATTAAAATATTTTCTTAACCATATGCTCATATTATGATAATATATCAATTTTTTACACTTACTAAATATTTTAACTCACCATTTCTATTGTTTCCTTTCTCTATGATGTGAAGAAACTAATTGTGCATGATATGTCTAACATGGGTTTTTATAATGAAGAAGTTAGTGGGAGATCAAGTAGTTCAATGATAAACAAAATTTAATTTTATCCATGTTTCTAAAGTCACAAGTCCTAAAGGATTATATATTATCAATATTTTTTATTGTCAATATTTATTTTTTAATGATGAAATATCTATATATGATATGTTTGGGAAATTATTGTTTTTATTATTCAATGTAATATTTATCCTTTGTAAAATTGGATGATATGAAATATTTTGAATCACTAATTATATTTATAATGATAAATCAATGATTATGAAATTATTCTAGAAATTTTGAGCAGGGGACATCAATTGGTTTCCAATAAATTTCATTACAAAAAATATATAACTAGTGGATGTGTCCTTGAAATAGTTGTACATAGGGTTAATAACATTTTAAAGGATTCATTTCTCATTGAATCTATCATCACTTAGTGTACACCAATAGGACTTATTTCACTTGAGGCGTATATTTTTGAAGTTTACTAACTCATTATATATCATTATGAATTATTTAAATAGTGAAGATGAATGAAATAGGTTGTGTTTAAGGTGTTATACATTTTAAATTATGTGGGTTGAATGAGACTTTTTATACGTTATTTTTTATGCTTATCTATTTCCCCACTTTGATTATTTATTCAACACTATGATTTTTAGTTTCATTCCATGGATGAAACCCAATGTAACAGTGTTAATGTTAAATGTGACATTAAATGAAATTATTTTCTTTCTATGAAACAATATTTTATTAGATATGGAATGAAATATCTATGTTTTTATGTTAATAAATATTTTTCAATCTATGAATTATACTAAAAATCCAAATGATAATAATATTGAAAAATGATCTTTCCAGTCCTTCATTAGGAAATGTAGAACATTTTTAGTGGTTCTCTTGATCCAACAGTTATTGATAAATTTATCAATACAATTTAAAATATAACTTATTTTCTATATTTTTTTTTATGGTTGTCAAATACTTTTTTTAATTGATTATTAATTAGGAAAAATAGTTCAATAGTGGAATATTATCATGAATGTGAGGTGATAAAAAGATATTGGATCTGTAGAGTGGGATGAGTTAAAGAGATTATATTTAAATAAAGTATTCATACAATTTATTCTTATAAAAATAGTGAATAAATTCCTGGAACTAAATAATAAATATTATCAATTTTTTTTACAGATGAGGAAAATTTCACAAGGCTTGTGAGGTACACTTCTAGTGTTATCTTCCAACCATAATGTAGGGTTAATCGATTCATTAGTGTCTTAAAACCATGTATGTGAGGGGGGTTTTCCATAAGGGAATTAAATATATATGAATAGTTAATTCTTTATGCTATCAAGGTTGAAATGGATATTTGGATTTCCCAAAAATATTATTATTTTGATATAAAAACATAGATAAAATTTAATGGAATCAATAAAAACTCCTCCCTCCCCATTGGATTCAGAAGAATAAAAATGATAATATACTTAGGTGAAATCCCCAAGACACCAAAGGATATAAATAAATTCCATGGTATACAGATTATATGTTTGGATGATTTTACTTAAGAACCTATGAAAATGAAAAGAAAAATACAACATCCAAGATGAACAATATGATGCATGATTATTTAATAACAAAATTAAATGAAATACCAATACATAATAATATCAATGTAACTAGGTTAAAAATAATTTTGTAAGGATAAGACACCAAATATAATGAAATTTTCACCAATGTAAAACATCCCATTAGAGGATGCTGAAATTATATTGCACTATCTTCATTGACAAAACCATGATGTCAACAAAGAAAAATAGAGAATCCCAAAAGAACCCTTCCTTGTATCTCTATAGGATACATCACCAAATAGAGAAAATTTCCCATACGGTGTGGGAGACTCTATAACTTAACAATATTTCTTCAAAAAATCCTATCAAATGACAGTATGAAATAAATGAGTTTGAGAATTTTATATAATATTTGAGAAAGAGGAGAAAATATATAAAATCAATAATCATGTTTTATAGAAAATATAAAATAAAACCATTAAAATCATTTTTTATTTAAGAATATCATAATCTCAAATCAACAGCCACATAAAAAAATAATACATGATACCATGGACCTCCATATACATTTGAGTGGTGAGTCAACCTTTCACTAATCAATCACTTAGTGAAAAGGTTTGATAGTGGCACTTTCTCTATCAATATGTTGATAAAATCAATTAATACTGGTACATCTTCTAATTATATATTCCACATGAACCTGAATACATGAAAAAATTCTTATGAAAAATTTTAAATAAATAATTTATTAAAATATAAATCCCATATTTCAAATCCAACCATTTTCAAATCACATAATTTAGGGGTTTTTAAATAATATTTTCCATTAAATTACAAAGAAAACATAATAAATATTTATCAATGATCAAACTAACTTGTTTTTTGATATGTATAGTAGGATAGAAGACACCAACCTCGATTATGGTTCCACAATGGAAGTTGAAATGTCCTATGGATAAACCTCTTATTTTTGTTCCACTATCAATACCCTATAAGTTCTCATCACCTCCAATATAAAACCACATATATGTTCATATGTAATGAACTTGGGTTACTGGGGAAACAAATCAAGGAGGACTAATACACCAATAAAGGAGTATACCCTAACATTGTATTTCATAAAATAATTCCAAATTATTAGTTTCCAATGGTGTCTACACACCAGTCTTCTTAGAAAAAATATAATTAGTGGCCCTTGAACTAAGTAGAAATGAGTCAGAAGCCAAATGATAAAAATAAACCACATGTTGGACAAAAATAATATAAATATGAAAAATACATGATTTTAATTCACAATTAACATTGTTAATTCCTTGAAATAAACTCATTTTGGTAATTCGTCAACTTGGTTTCTTGTTCATGAAAAACCATGTTCACAAATTTAATGGTTTTCATATACCGTGTAGACATGTCCAAACCATTCACACATTGAAATGTTTCACTATATCTTCCCCAAATAGTTAATTATATGAAACCATTTCTAAACCTAATTGTTTCCAATATAATATTCCTGTATCCAAAATCAATGATCTCCCCCTCTGACTATAGTGAACGCTTCCAGTTAAATTATTCTAAAAAAATCTATTATAAAATAACAAGCATGGAGGGAGTGCATGCATGAAACTAGGGGGGGTTCTATATTCAATATACCATTAGTATTTTTATCATCGAGAAGCTGGTTAGAAGTTTTTCCATGGAAAAAAGCTTTCCATTACTTTTAAATAGACTATTAATATCACATTTTTCATTATAAACATGAAATTTATTCAATAGTACTAACACTAAGGTAATAGATCTCCCTTAAAATGTGTTTTTATGTATATCTATAACACATATTGGTTCATAGATAACAATTTCATAATGTTCATTAGAGAAAATATCAAAACATATCACTTATTGTGAAAGAGGATACTACTTCATCAATTGGAAAATATTGAAGATGTTATGAAGATAACTGAATCTCAGTGGTAACACTAGCAATATGAAATAGTGAAAATTTATTATATATCCTAAAATTGTCACATATATCATGGAACTATAATCCATCATTTCCATATGTGTTGGTGGATATGATTCATTGATAGTTTAAACAAAAAATTATCACTAACATCAAAAGATAACTGTTAGAATTGATTATATTCAAACACATTATTATGAATTTAAGCCACATTAATCCACTTATGGATCAACTAAATTTTCTACCTACTCTCATTAAGTTGAATTTAACAAATCTATGATGTCTCCCCTATAACTACCAAACATAATGGAAACTAAAAAGGAGTCCCATAGATAGACTTAAAATGGAAGAAACTATATTTTCAAATGATAATTGTAATTATGGGAAAATTCAACCAATGACATAGGATCATACCATAAACCACCAAAGTAAAAGAAACATGGTTTGATTGTATCATCTAATATATGAATAGTGTGTTGTAACAATAAATTTATTTTTAGATTATATGATATTCAGGTATTTAACTGACTTTAATGACCCTATTGTAAATATAAGTAAATTTGAAAAGTAAAATGGGGTCTCTATTAGATGAAACTGAAGATAGAATTCCATGTAATCCCACTAATGCTCGGATATTAAATTTTTCAATAGAATTTTCAGAGATTCAATCTTTAATAGGTATAATATTTTCCAATATAGTTTGTTGATACACTACTACACATATAACATCATGTTTCTATACCATTATTGTTATGAATATAACAAAATACATCACAAGATTCTCAAACATACATATAGGTATATACAAAGACTATATCATACCAGCATGTATTTGATATTCATTTTTCTCCTAATTACAAGTGAGATATTTTTTCAAAAAATACAAAATATATTATTCTATACCATCCCAATAGAAATGTTCTTTCATTTCCTGGTACATTTTCTAAACTCCATGATGAATAGACCATTTTAAATGGTGGTATTCTGAAAGGATCTATTTTTGAAAAGACATTGTAATGAAAATTTGATTTTGGATGCATAAAAAATATGTCTCATCTTTTTCCTAGACGTTAGAAGGATCCCCACCATAGTGGTTTTATCTAGTGGTGATACAATTCAAATAATTTACCTATTATTCTATTACAAATTTTATCATGGGAAAAAATAAAGAATTACTAGAATGAAACATGCATGCTCACACTATGAAGTATAATCTAATTTAATATCAGTAATTATACTTATCGATTGTTATTTTCATGAGCTTCTCGAACAAATTCATGGTATTATTTTATGATGAAATGATTCTTCTATATAAATCTCTTTACTAAGTGTGCATTCCATGTAAAAATAAATCAATTAGGACTAAATCCGTCCATATTTGTTACATTAATTTTTTGTACAGATTACAAAATATTTGGATAAAACTCTAATGGTATGTAAAGACTGTGGCCATTTTTCAAATGTTTTAATGTCTCCATGTCATTAAGGTATGTGGAAATGGTTAGGATTTAATGTAATGTTAAAGGCAACTAATTTTAGGAACTCAAAACAACCCTCAAACACAGAACACAACAAAGGTCTCCTTAAACGAGATTCATACCATGATCGGATACAAACATATGAAATGATAATACATAGATGTTACCTGGTTTTGAAATGATTAGGTTGGTTGTCAAGGGAAGAATATTTTTATCTAAAAAACAATTTATAACATTCATCATTCAATACAAATAGAACATCGTTACTTGTTAAATTATTCATGGGAGAAGCACATCTCCAGAAATCTCAAATTAATCGGTGATAATATCTTACCAATCCCAGAAAACTTCATACCTAGAAAACATTTATAAAAAAAATCCAAGAGACTGGAACTTCTATATTCCAATGTTCAACACATAATTTTTCATCTAAAATTGTATGAATGGGAATATTTACTTTTGGGATCCAGAATTCACTCATATAGAACCTGATTAATATCAAATTTGACCAATATGCATTTGTTATAATTTCCATGTTTTCCTCATAAACGGTTTTCCCTAGAGTAACCCAATATTTAAATAAAAATACCCCAAAATATTATTGATGTATTTTTGGAAGATACCTTCTATAAAATAAAAGAAATCTTCAACATCATTCATATAACTAGGATTGATAATTACATATTCATAGTGGCCAGAGTTACTCTGAAATATAGTTTAGGGAATATTCTCTTTTGAATCTATAATGATGTTATCTCAAGAACTTATAAATTATAGAAAACCACATTTTCCATTAGTTGATCAATCATATCATCTATTTAAGGAAAGAGATATCGATTTTTAATTGTTTATTGATTCAACACATGATAATTAACACATAAGAAGAGTGTAAACATTCCATTATTACAAATAGAACTGGTGTATCCAATGGAATAATACTAGAAGTAATTATTCCTTTACATTCCAACTCATATAGTTGAACCACAAAATCACATAGTTTATATCCATTATCTATGAAATTTGTGAAAAATGGAATTTATGTTGAGTAGTTAAATAGTAATTTCAATTTCTCCAATGAGTGGTATCCCATATAAGTCATCTAGAAAGACATTGGGGTATTGATCCAAAATTTTATGATGTGTATGATTCCCTATTTAATCTATTTTCCCAAAGTTTTTTGATGCAAACTAGCTACAGATGGTTCCATAATAATTCACTAATGGTCCTTCTCCACCAGAATTTATATCACAATCCCCCATAAAAAGTTTTGAAGCTCCATATGTGGATATAAACCATAGTTTACAAGCATAAATATTGATATGGTATTTAAATCTCACCGGATCATCAATACTAATGATTAAATAAAAAATACCTATTCTATACACCATAAACTTCCATAAAATTACAGTGCATTAATGGTATGTGAACCATCAAGGATTTCAAAAGATCTCCACTCCTATTGATGAAGTGGATTCTTGATACAAATTTTTTTTAGTTTTATTTCAATGTATAATCCAATATTGTGTTACTATATATGATATAATGAGATAATATTAGTCACCGATATCAATCAAAACATTCATAAGAGTGGGACTCAGAAGAATGTTACCTCACATAATATAGGTAACAAGTTTCTACCTCTCCATAACATGTTTTTGTATATATATATATCACTCAGCTATCATGGGATAACTTATGATTCAATACTTAGGGGTTAATGGACCAACATAATTGTTGTTTTAGACATTCAGGTTCACCAATAGATATGTACATGGGAAGTTTTAATAGGATTATTCTATAAGAAAATATAAATAGGGAGGATGAGTCGATACTTTTCCACCTACCGATCATATAAGTTTATGGAATCACATCTTGATATGACCATTCTTAAATGATGGAAATTCTATAATGGTGTAGTGAATTCATCACATGAATTCCAAAAAATGGAATTGGAAACATCATTTATTTATTTTTGGTATTCCATGAAATTTAACTGATTCCTAGGGTAGATTTGGAGTTGTTCCACCATCCAAATAATTAACATATCCTTTTAAATTATTTACATTACTATACTTTCCACATATTCCTTCTGAAATAATTGTGTTACATCATGTAAAATTCCATGAAAGGCCTATTTATTCCACTATTACTCTATTAACTAAATCTATATAATCTGTAATATAGAGCATAACTACCTTGGGTCGAATTAGTAGTAATAATCATGACACAATGATACAGTACATCAATGGAACACTAGAAGCAACTTATTGGGTGAAATTAAATATGTTAATAAAAATAACTACATGCACTGTCATATATATGTTTTCATGATTAATGCTAAAAATTTATGTTGGCATTGTATTTTTAATGTGTCTAGAAATAATTTTATGAAACAGTACTCCCCAAAATCCTCTGAAATCATTTTTTGGTTAACATTATATTAGACAGCTAAATTCAATCATTAGAATGCATAATCTTCAAACATAAATGAAACTAACTTAATATTCATCTCTACAAATGTGCTAAGAAAATAAATGATTCTATTAAATAAGTTTAGATAATTATTATCTATCTTAGGATTAGAATCTCTTAAAAACATAGGTCTATTTTTCATTTTAAACTACACTTTGTTATCATTTTTCCATTGTTTATCATTTATAATTGATTTATCTATACTGTGAAATGATTTCAATGTAAATTGAATATGTTTTTGGTTCACATGGGGTTAATATATAGACACGCTTTTAGCATCTTCAACCTTCTATTTTAATCCAAACTTTCCTAGATCCGTTTTTCTATAAATTAAAAAATACCTAATTTACAAAAACTTTATATAAGAAATTAAGTCATAAATAAATTCAAAAAAATTATACTTTTTGTATTAAAATGATTATTAAATAGTGAAACAATAATTTATGAAATATCCAATTTAAAATGTTATCTAAAAACATTTGAAAATAATATTAACTATTTTATCCTAGTGGGTAGTCTCTATAGTAATGCATGTTATGCAACACTCAAATTCTAAACCTAAATCAATGAGATAAAAATTGGTCTTGAAGTTTCTTACAAATCATAGATACTAGGAAACCCGGGTGACATGAATTTTAGAATAAAAAGGTTAGGAATATCATTTTGTGCTATATTTTTCTTATTACTATAGTCATATTTCTTTTCAATCATCCCAATTCATGGAAGAAAATGATTCTATTTTTTTCACCCTAACCCTTCTAATTAGCATGAGGATAGAAAAATACTATTAAACTTAACTAACATGACCATGATATTAATTTATGGATATAAATTCCAAAGTCTTCAGAAGAAATTGGTGATTATTTTACCTAAATACCAATTCAACCTGACATTAAAAATATACATCCATAAAGAATAAAATAAATCATTGATAATCATTCACAAAACCTAATGAAATACCTATACATAACAATATCACAGTAATACATGAAGCAAAATAATTGTGCAAGGCTAATACACTAAATATAAATTCATTAGAACTAAAATTTATCCATCAAAGAAAAACATAAACTCACTATACTTTTAGAGATTCAACCACAAAACCATGATGTCAAAGACCACCACTGATGAAGTATGAAATAAGAAACTATATTTTTTCTCAGTTTATGATGTATTCAAATGAAAAAATTATTCATATAAGGGGGTGAGTATATATCTCAACAAGTCTTTCCAAATGAGAACCTGTCACATTCCACTACAAAAAAAGGCATTATCACAATGTATAGAATATTATAGGAAAAAATAATATTTTTTTATCAATTCATAAAAACATTTCAATAGAAAATAAAAAATAATACCATTAAAAACATTACCTACTTCTTAGGATCATCATCCCAATTCCACACCTACACACACACAATTAATGCGACCAAGTACCTCCCTACACTAATGAGTGGTGAGTCTTCCATTCCACAAGATGTCTCTTTCTTATCGCACTTCATGGGGGTACATTTTCACTCAAATTTTCTATAGGTTCACATAATATTGTTACTTCCTCCCATTATATGTTCCATATAGTCATGAATAAATGAAAAAAAAATCATTTCTAAATAAAAAAATAGCAATATTTAAATAAATATACAATCATTCAAAAACAAATCATTTAAAATCACATGAAATAGTGGTTTTAAAATTCAATTTCAGATGACATTTATAACAAGTCATAAATAAATTTTTCAATGATCATGGGAACAAGCTTTGGGACTATAGTGTGATATAGGTTCCACCTACCTCGATTACATATACACAATTGCACTTAAATGATTCTTTAGATGAACCTATTCTTTTCCTTCCTCTATTGACATGGGGTTTCATTTGGATCAACTCAATGAGATCTAATATTTGTGTGATGTTGGGGATACTAACCATTGATTTTAAAAAACAAAACACAATTATTCTGAGCCAAAAGTGATTTAACATCACTATTTTCCATAAATACCCTAGGGTAGCCCATAATTTCAATATTAATGAGAAGGAAACTGAACGAGAAAAATAAAACCCCACACTAGACAAAAATTTAAGGGATCTAATGGATTCAAGACACAATAAATAATTTACATCATGAATTACTTAAGACCCCACATACATGTCACCCATGATTATTTTCATAGAGAATATGGTTTTACAATGTTATTAGTTTTCCCATATTTAATTGAAAAGGATAAACTAATAATTCTCTAAAATATTCCATGTAAGCTACCCAAAACAATTCACAACATGAAACACTTTCACAACATGAGTTCTTCCTACATTATTTTAAAACATATTGAAAAGAATATATCCACTTGTTACACCAAGGAAAACATCATGTTAAATTGTTACAATAAATTAAAACTCAATAGAAATGTTATAAAGAAATGGAATACTTTAAACTATGCGTGATACCAAAACTGAAGAAACCATGGGTAGAAGAATATGGGATTTATTTCTTTTTGGAGGTGTGGAAGGAATCATGGAAGTCATTTTCTAAAGGAAGCAACAATATGATTTATTTTTTGGAAACAATGGAAAAATAATATATTCATACAAATATTATGTGAAGTATCAAGATAATGATGTGAATAGAGTGAATCATACACATAATTTATTAGTTATACACTACCCCACTTAATGCAAAGAGTATGGAAATTATTCTAACAAGTTTTAAAATAAGAATGTTAATTATGATACTAAATTTCAAAAACCTTTCAATCATATATAAATAAATAAATATAATGACATTACTATTTTTATGAGGGGTTTGAAAACAATGTGTTGAAAGGTGAAATTACCCTCCACTCTAAATCTAATAATTTATTATTTTATTCTAGATCTACCGAATCCTTTGGACATGAATAATTTTATATGGGTATCAAAATACCACATCAATGATTAGATTTTCAATTATCAATGAATGCCACTACTAGAATAATGATCACACTTCATGTCTATGATCCTTTCCCAAATGATGTTTATTGGAATATAATTATAGAAAATATTCATTTCAACCCTCTATTTTAATTTGACTATATCTTACGCATGGATGTTATTTCACTATATATATATGAAAAAAATTTCTAGGCAAGGTATTTCATGTTTGAAAATTTCAGACCAACGATTCATTATCAATCTATGTGAAAATAAACATGAATATCCAATGGAAAATACACCCATTGTATCGGTTTGGATTCACATTCAAAATTTGTTTACATCTCATATCATTTTTGGGAAACTATATTTCAATGATATTAGAATTTTAATAGAGATGGTGATGTATTTCAAGAAGGGTTTACCAATCTTCCACTGAATCATGATGTTGAGTTCCCAACTGAACTCATACACAGAGTTATTAAAATTTCAATGACTTCCTATAGAATTTACCAAAATTATTTGAAATAATTGATGAATAAAATCTAGGATAATCATGACCAATGACTTATTCATCCAAGTGTGTCACCTTGGAGTACACATATTAATTTTTACAAGAGGAAAGATGAATCAATGCGACAAATGATTGAATATTATGAGCTAAATATGATTACAATCAAGAAAAAGTTATCCTCTACCATGTAAGGATTTTATAATTGATCAATTACACCGATCTCAATACATTTCCATGATTGAACTTCATTATTGATATCATAAATAAAAGGTCAAGTAAGTGGATATACCTAATGCAACATTCCATAAATGGTATGAAAACTATGAGAATAAATTTATTTCATATGTAATAAATAGTTCCCACACTAATTATATATTTATTGAATACTGTATTTTGCGATTACGTTGATGAGTTTATGTTTTCCAATATATGAAATAATAATATATATTCTAATATAATTGAATAGAATAATGATAATTTTATGTTTTTATAGAATATCCTATAGAAGGATAAATTTTTTTAGAATTTACTATGCAAAGATTCTAGCTAAAAAAAGTCCCCTTTTGGGAAAAATAATCTCATGTGAGGGTATATCGAGGGATCCATCAATGATGGATGCTATTCATAATTACCACCAAACAATCACTATAACTGAGATCTGATATTTTCTTGGATTGGTGGGATATTATAGACGGTTTGAGGATAATTTCCCAGTTATATCCAATCGAATCTACATGTAAACTCGAAAGAGATCCATGCACCTTAGGATAGATGAATGCGAGGAAAAATTCAATGAACTAGAGAGAACTTTGGTTGAAGAACCAATTATTACATTATAGTTAACAAATAAACGTTCTATAATCTATTTTGATTCATCAATGAAGTGATTGATATGAATTTTCATGTATAATGATATAATGATTGCATATGACTCATGAAAATTGAAGGATCATGATAAATATTACCCACAAATTGTTTTAGGGTTTTTTGTATCAGGTTTCATAATAAATATATTGATGAATTATCATTACTAATAATTATGTGATTTTTATACTTATATTATAAATTTGAAATATATATATTCAAATAGAAAGTGTTGAAAATGTTCCAAATAAGTTGGGTGGATATGATTACAGATTTTGAATTCTAAAGGAACTACCACCATAGGAAAGAGATCTAGGTGGCCTATTCCTTTTCTAAAATTGATCATAGTAATTTCTAAATGATGAGTATTACAAAATATACAATATTTTCACATTTTCAATGGTTGGGTTTGGAAATCTTGAAGGAAGGGTGGAAATATTATCTTGCTCATATAAGGGATCAACCATATATCTAAGATAATATTAAACAGGAAATGATGGAAGAAGTAGAGATACAGAAGAGGGACATAAAATTTTCTTATGTTTTACCATAATTATGATGTAACAATAAGGTTCAAAACTATTTATCTGCCTTGTCCATAGTAGACTTGAAGAATGATCTTTTTACATAATCTCATCATTCATCATTATCTATTAATACTGGAAGTAAAAAAGTATATATAGAGATTTGAAAGATTATTTATAGTGGGAAAACATGATGAGATATATTGAAATGTTTTTATCATGGTTCATGGTATTTAATAAATTTATGTCTAAAAAAAATTCCAACGGGATTTTAAAAACATTACACATTTCTTAATGGAAATAGTAAAACAACACCGTTGATTTTTTTTACATCAGACACCCTAGAAAATCTAAAGGGAATAATTCTATATAGTTTGTAGTTGATATCCTATAAAATATATTATAATTCACCACAATTAGGAAAATATTGATTTCATATCATCTTTCTTATATATAAATTAAAAAATTGGTATTGTTATAAGGACATCACAATTCATTTTTTCTGATTAGGATTTGTGGTGTACCTTGATGTTCCCACATTTCCTTTATTAATCTTCTGATGTTGATATGATTTTTATAAATATGTATCATCTTCTTAAAAATGGTTATTTTTTTAAAAATAAAACCCTATATGATATATTTATATGTTTTTCAGTTTATTTCAATGGTGTTTCAAATAAAAAATATCATCTATTAAAATTTTCATAAAATAGTAACATTCATTAAAATAATAGGATTGATATTTATATGAAACTCTTCCATAGAATTGTACAATATCAATATTCTATGATGAAAATAGAGAATGAAAGCTATTGGGACATGAGTATGTTGAGGAAATGGTAGATAAATTCATGTATATTGAAATGCACATCAAGGTTAGTCAGAGTCGATATAAATGTTCTAGAGAAAATCAATTACGTAATATGATGTTTGACCATGTGGAGAAGGTGTTACATTTAATTTATCATTGTATGAATGTGATGATATTTTTGAAGAATGGAATGCTATAAAATAGGTATATTGTTCCCTTTGAGATTCTTGATCGAGTATAAATAATGGATTTTTTCTCGAGGCTTCAACAGAACCACTCACAATTCATTGATTTGTTCAACTTATCCCTCTAGATAATATAAATATTTGACCTCCAATATATACTAAAATAATATTTGATATCATTAGATCAATATCTCTCTTATTAAGGAAAAACTATGTAGATTATGGATCATAGATATAATGTTCTATGAAATAAGACCACTGGCCTATTCAAGTTATTATATTGAAACCAAAAACACGGGGAAGGTACATGAGAACCTGAGGATGTGAATAGGAAGAAGTATTTTCATTTTATATATAGATGTTATTGAATTAAGAGGGTTATATTAATTTTAATGAGGGGTATAATTTATTACATCAGGATTTTAAAAAAATAAATTTTCCAAATATATTTAATTTCAATATTAACTTCTAACACAAAAAAATGAGTTTAACCAAACCAAATTATTTTATTAATATTCATATTTAAACATGAACATTATAATGAATCCATTAAACATGGTGTCTTGTATTTGAATACCTAAATATTTAAAATTAAGTGAAAGGGATATGGATAAATAAAATATATTAGAAAATAAATAATTAGATTGTTAAGTCTTTATGAGGTTCAAAAATATATTTCTTGTAAAATAAATGGTTACTCATTAATTTTTTTGAAAAAATAATTTTTTAAACTTTGTAATGAATTAATTTTAAAAGAATAAAAATTATATTTGAATCGAAATATACGAATTATTTTACGTAGTTTTTTTATAATTTATTGAAAAAATTAATTTTTAATGAATCGTGAAAAATAATAATTTTTATTGAGAACTACATTTTCATTTAAAGAATTTATGAAGATTAAATTTTGTAAATTATATTAAAAGTAACATGATTTTTTTTATTTTATAATTAATATAGTTATGGTTTTTATAATCAACTAAAGAATCAATTGTTATTTTAAATATTTTAATACTTGTAAAAATATTCCCTTTTAAAAATAGATTGTTCCTCAAGACTTGTGATTAATTTTAAATAAAATTACTCTAATTAAGTGAATTGAATTTATTAAAAATGTAATGCATATTTTGAATAAGAATTATTAATATTATGTTATAATTCCAACTATTTTTTCATAAATAAGAGTAAAAATAACAAAAACTAATAATCAAAGATAAAGTTAGATTGGATTAAGCAGAAACTTAGACTAAAAGAGGATTAAAATGACCAAAAATATATAATTAAAATTTTACAGACATATTTAAACGTTATATCATCAAATTATGTTGAGTGATCCATTTTTTATCATTTAATCTTGATTAATATTTCTTATAACTTTTTTTCAAAAATTGCATGTTTTTCCTCTCCCCCACATATAAAACAATGTCCAACATCTTATCATTTTTACATATTAAAATACTTTTGGTTTGGAAATAACTCTCCAATTAATTTTATTATATAAATTCCAATATCCTAGAGTTATTAGTGAAAATATTACACCCTCCTCTGATGGATTTTGGTGCTAACCAATTGAGGTTGTATAATGAATAAGCATTGTTCGTAACTAGATATTTTAATTTTATTTATATTAACACATCAATAGAATATTATTAAACAATGATGATATAATAAAATATTTATGTCAATTATCATCATATCTTATTATTCTAGTGTCTTTACCCACATAAACATCCTCTTCCACTATATGGGAAATGAATCAGTTAATCATGTGTGTGGCAGACAATCACCTCACAGACTGATATTATTAATTTTCCATAACCAAATATCGAAGATAGATATATTAATATATTAAAATATTATATATGTTATTAATAACATAATTATACTTCTATAATTATAATATCTCATATACCTTCATATTGCATAATCTTTTCCATAATGATAATGTCCCTTAGCATACGTGTAGACTTTCCCTCCATAGAGAGATATGGAACATTATTCATATTTTAAATTTATTTTAATAAGGATAGATAATATATATATATCTTATGAATGAAAATAATTCATTTATTATGGTGATATATTATTTATCTACTTTTCTATTCATTGGGAAAATCAAAACAATGTTCTAATCAACATATGACCTACTGTCTCAATAAATGGTGCTATTATTATTTTTTATATCAATAATTAATGGCTTAAAATAAATAAATTTATAATTAGTATATCTAATATTTATTTAATGGTTAAAATTATATAGATTATGGAACCATACCCAATTTAAAAGGGGCGAAACTACCAAACAAAAAGAAACATGATAAACGAAGCAGTTATTACCCAAAATGTGATTTTAAATGGAAAATGATAATAAACATGTGATAAATGGTATAAGTAAATAAAATATTATATGATATATATATTTTTTGGTTCTATAATAAATTTATAATTAACCAATATTTATTTTAATGTTTCTGAGAATGTGTATGATGAAAGTCGATACTTGAGCAACGTGAATATTATCTGCAATTCTCTCCTTTAGGACATATGACAAACATTACATATGAAATATATTTATAATTGTATATATATATATACATTGAAATTTTATATCATGAATTTATTTATTCTAATGAAATTTATAATATATTTTTATGTTAATTTTTTAGTGGGATCAGGATTCAAATGTTTCAAATGTGGAAAATTTTTAATTTTACAATCAGACTTTTTATTAGGAATGATTAAGTCTCTGATAATGAATTGTTATAATATCCCTATCAAAAAACTAATGAAATTTATTATCTTATCCATATTTATATTAATTTCACGTTTTAACATCATTTTTCCTCTTTCTATACTCAATATTCAAAAATATGTTTTTATAAAAAATCAGTATTATTTTTCGCTTATATCAAACGTAAATTTTCATCCATGTTCATGGTTTCTCAAAATGTCTTGAATAAATTTTTTACTATTATCCAATGATGATATAAATTCATTTTACAAAAAACAATTTAAATGAATCAGATTCCATTTTCCAAAAAGTTAGTTTTCCCTTTTTACTTAAAACATGGAATGAATGCTTGTTTTATAGTACATTACATGAATAGATTTTTCACCATCATGACAACTAAATGGTTTAATTATTTGATTAATTTTTTAGGAGTCTATTTTAATTGAAAAGATTCATAATAATTTTAATTAAATTTTATATTTTAAATAATTTATTTAAATATGAAATAATGTTTTCCTTAAGAAGGTTTTAATAATCTCTTTGTGGAATTTTCATTCCTAATCAATAAAAACGTTTAGTTTTTGTTATTTCTTTTGTAAATGATCATGTTTTACCACAATTATTCAATATCTGGATGGATTATGATTATTTTGAAAACATGTTTATGAAACCTGGTTATTTTCCATTGGTTATGTCATAATGAAATGAGGATATGTCTTTAAAACCTATATCCATTTCATGCGTTATTATATGATGAATGTTTTACGACCATAGGTATAAAATTTTATAAATTATTTGATGGGTAGGAACTATAACCCCTATAATGAAGTGTGTATTGATTGATGTTCTATGATATAAATGGAAGCATGTGTGGTTATCCGAATCTAAAAAATAAAACGGTATGTAGTAGAATATCCCAAGCCTAAAACTAGAGGGTTCACTATAGGTTATTCAAATCCTAAATATTTGAGGGTACAATAGAAATCCTTAAAAGACTAAAACATTTGGTAAATGGAAACTTATCTAGATACTAATGTTGGTACATAGTTGGATATCCCATGCCTATCATGTTATGAATGTCTTGGTGGGTATCATTAACATACGATTTCATCTTCTTATATTTATTCTCCAAATGTATCTATTATTTAAATAATATCACACAATGATTATGTTTCATTCATTATAACATGAATCATGTTTCACGAACTACCATTGTTAAAGACATGACTCACATTTATGATATAAAATATGCATGATATGGTTTTCCAATGTTATTTTATTTCTATAATATCCTTCTTCTAATGTAATTTTGTTATCTATATTATTTACCCTTAATTTGTATCTGATCTCATCTATCGATGTTATTTCTTTCCCCAGGTTTTGAATAAAGTTATAATATTTGAAATTCCCAATAATGGTTCTTTTTATGAATAACATTGTGGTAAATGATTTTGATCACTTATATAAATGTTATATATATATATATATATACATGTTTCCAAATATACTATAACTATATGACTATTGTTTGTATCATCATGTTATGCAATGAATATTCCTAAATTATGATGTAATGTATATATTTTTTATAATTTCAGGCATTTATAGGTGTAATAATTATACTATATAGATATTCACTTCCAATTAAACATCTATAATTTTAGGTAGTGATGTGTCAAATTTTAAAATTCATCAAATATAAATGAGTAGGTAGAACCAGAATAAAATAAAATATTTCATATGAAGGA
Organism: Viscum album; assembly: GCA_963277665.1. Taxonomy (NCBI): domain Eukaryota; kingdom Viridiplantae; phylum Streptophyta; class Magnoliopsida; order Santalales; family Viscaceae; genus Viscum; species Viscum album. The sequence goes on along the minus strand of OY728129.1, from coordinate 876,390,675 downwards.
GTAGATGATAATTGTACCTATCAACGTGTATGTCAGAACATATATGTTGGCTATTTTAATTTCACATGCTTAACCTTGTCCAATCAGTATGCTTTTTGTTAATTTCTGTTGAAATTTTGGGAATTGGTTGGAATAATGCCTCATATCCATACAGTTGAATCACTAAACCATGACATATTCTCCCTTAACACATCTTTCATGAGCATGATGTTATTTTTCTAAACACATGGAGAAATCACCATTTCCTTTTAATCATGATAAAATATTTTTCCATGATCAAGTATCACATGTTGGAAAATCCCATTTCTCTTATACCCCTTTTCAATTGTTTCAAGGAAATCCTCTTATTTTCTTACATTACATCAAAGATATAAAGATTGTATAATTCATTTTCTATCATTATTTATTCGAATTTAGCATCCTTATATTATTAGATTGTTTTTGAGACTATATCTGATTGAATTATTGGAATAATACCATCATGGAATTGTTCAATAATGATTGTTTTGAAGCACCTAGTATGCAACATGACATACTAACCATGTAAATATCTATTTATACTTGGAATCATTTTCCACTGACATATGACTTAGTCATAACAATTACCTATCCATATTTGAAAATTTTTCACTATGGAATTTTTTCAATGAAATATTACTTAAAATCATTCCATTATATAATCATTATTTACATATCAACCATAGTGTTTTGAATTAATAACTACCACTTAACTACATCCCATATGAATGATAAAATCCTATGAAAACCATATCCCGTTCATTATATCCCAAACAAGGAAATATTTTCCCTCAATAACATTTCCATAACATGAAATAAAACGTATTTCATTCCATTATCATTCATCACACTTATCCTTGATGAGTCATATTGTTCAATGGATATGGGTAGCATGATAATGTGTCTCTTTAAGGGATACACAATTTTATAACCTATCCACTTAATCTCCAAGGTATTTTTTTTATAATTCCATTACACTAAAAAACAATACATATACATTTTCTACTTCTCTAACTATAGTTTTTCCAATGATCATTTGGAAGGTGTTAAAACATATCAAAATTTAATTTTATAATTGAATTATAGGCTATATAAATTAATATATTAGAAATTTTATTTCCATGGTGATCATATAAAATATTAATATGATTTGTATCCATAATAAAACCCAATAAAATAATATATTTAGAGTTTTATGATTTAAATTCATAATTTTATATCATTAATAATATGTTCTCATTTTGATCCTTAGGGGTTCACGGAGGAACTAATCGATATCGGCCACTAACCAACCTATGTATCTATTTTAATAGTTTTCTACAAATATTTTGAATGATGAACATTATTATAATGTGAGAGGGTTCACAGTAAATATTTTTTCCATCTTTGAAATATTTAAAATGGAATATAAATTTCAATTCAATGATATAAAAGATGATATTCGGGCATTGTTACTCCTATTGAAACAAAACCCTCCTACAGAATAGAGTTTATTTTATAATGTTATTGATACCACGAGAAGTGGAGTGAACATTCCCAATCATTTTTCATTCATTATTTATGGATTTCCATTAAGTAAAAAAATTTCCTTGTAACATATATTCTAAATTATGTATTTCCTTTTCTTTTATAAATATTCATGGGAAACATGTTTATTTTTAGGCATTCTTCAAAGTAAACAAACATTATTTAAAGAGGTAAATCAATATAAATATCACATAAGTATTATAAAAAACCAAAGTAGTCGTATACATTGACTTATTATCTAATGGATGTAATGCGGCTAGAAAAATAACCAAATCTATAATTCCTTCAACATTTCAGCTTTCACGAAACATGTATAATTTGATGAGATTCCCATATGGTGTATCAAGGGAAATTCCATGTTTATTTTTGGTAGTAATCTAAATGATTTTAACCACCATCAACTACATGAATGCATCTTATAGTCCCATATTTAATTTTTATATATTCACATGTATAAATAGAGGAATTATAATATTACATTACCCTCAAATGTCTATTATAAATGTACTTCATTCATTGGTAATGTTTAGAGTCAACTAATACATTTATATAAAACTAAAATATTCATAGACATATTTTGAAAACAATTTATCAATAAGAACTAATTAACTATATGTCATAAATTATGTATCACAAAGTAAAATAAGGAATAATACTCCATCAATGTATTTGAAATCAATTTCTATATCACTGAATTTTATAGATTGAATGAGACATGTTAGCATCACTGTAGACCAAAAAAGATACAATTGAGATTAGTATAAGATATATCCCAAAACAATTATAATTTAATACATGAATGAACAATGATAAATTAAATACTTATCTATAAAAAATGGTTTTATGTTCCCATATAGGCAAGTCCCATGTACATTATCTTTGATGAAAAAGGACAAGTAGAATCATTTGGAACTAGAATCGTCAAGATATTTCACAAACGAGGAAACATCGTCCTTGTATTGTTAAGTGTTTTTTAATTCCCAATTATTACCTTATCATTGATTTTTGGGAGAGATCATTGTCTCCCTAGAATGGGAGATGTTTCAGAACAACAAATACTGTATTGATGATGTCGTGATTCTAGACCAAGGGACTATTCTGGAAATATTTTTTAGAACCCTAGAATGAGGCTTGTATGATTTTTTATAGCTATACTTGTAGAACAATACATTGACTATAACTTGAACAATTCATTCTGCACAGTTCCTCTAATTATACTTTTAACTCATTCATAATTTTTTATTCTAATTAATAATAATAATTGATCATAATAATTTCTAATATTTTAAAATAAAAATTTAAAATTTATGTATAACTATTAATAAGTTATATTTATAGTGAATGTATTATTAATATAATGAAATATATCTTAGTGTGAAATTTTTTTCCATACATCATTAAAATATAATAATATTTTAAACCAATGATATAATTAATTGTGGCCATTAGCCTATATAATTATGTTTTGAATGAGTAAAAACAAAAAGACATTATTGAAGCTAAACATTATTGATCACATGAAACATTTTTTATGGAGATAACAAATATCATTTGGATTGTTTTATTTACTAAAAAGATAACAAGAGTACTTTGAAATCAAAATAATTTATTCTCAATCTTCATAATAGTGATTCCAGTGCCTGATAATTCTCACGCATTGATAGATAATGAAATTTAGTGATTATGAAATGTATAACATGGAGGAATTATTTTATTATATAGAGGAAAATTAATAAGATTTTAGATCATAAAAATTATTCGAAACATTTTGGTATGGACAATGGAGTCTATTTAATAAGAAAACATTACACCATGACTTATTTTATCAGAAAATACAGGTATCAACATATAATTCATTTATTATTTGAAAGATATATTACTGTCATGAATCATGTTATGAAACAAGTAAATGGAAATAAATGGGATCATTTTAATGAATTTATAATTAGTTCCCTATAAAACAATGATGAATATGGCATGACTATATGATCAAGAGGATTTTCAGCCAAGCCCTCTTGCACAGTGAGATGTGTCTATGAATCAATTGAGCTAACACATGATATTGTGGATCTCATATAGAATATATGGGTGAGAATGTAATCATTTGAGTCAAAAATCTCTTCAACACATGGCTAACACATTTGAATGTGGATATTCCTAGACAATAATAGAATAAGAAGAGTTATTAGAATATCCCACATGAAACCTATAATGCAATTTTCAGGAAGAATTAAAATTAAATATATCCATGTTCTAGTTACACCATAAAAAAAATTAAATGTGTAATAATGGATTAAAGTTGATTGATTAAAAATCACAACATCCCCACTAATTCTTGGATTCCTTTTATTTTTAGATGAAGAATTTATTATATTTAATGCTATGTTCTATCTTCTTATGAAAGATATATAGTATTAATTTATATTTTTAGTTTTTTTTCCTATTTAGTTTTTTTATTATCACTATATAAAAACTAATAATTAATATTTTTATTATTTTTATGTTATTGTATTTAATTTATTTTGATATTAATACCTCAAATTTTTATTAAGAAATTATTTTCGTAATCACTTTATATGAATATTTTTAAATATGAAATTTTTTATTCCACTATCATGAATGGTTGCTAAATTAATGGTTTAGGGATCATGAGTAAACGTTTATGAGACTTAATGACATTGTAATCTCATCTCTATGATGTAATGTCAATTGGGGGGGGGGGGGGGGGGTGGGTTTTGACTTACCCTTATCATGTCCAGTCTCATGAATCTAATAGGGGAAATGTGGAGGAAAGAAATACATGTAAAATAATTTATTTTTTATAAAAATAATTTTTCATAATATTTTTCTATATTAAATTCATATTGTAACTCATATAACTAGATTCCAATTCAATAACCATGGTTTTTTCACTAGACTAATTAATTAATATTTATTCCAAAGAAAAACGTGATGAAAATACAGCATAATATAATTATTGTATATGATAATACAATATTTATGGATTATTATAAATGTGGTTTAATTATGAAAATAAAATTATTCTCATAAAAAATAGATTCCAATTGAGGTGAATTTATTTAAAATAAATATTAATGACAAATAATAAAATTGAATATAAATTCCCATGAAGAAATGGTCATTCATAAAATAATAGCACAAATAGGCATAATATAGGGAACATAAATGTAATTATGAGAATAATTTAAAACATGTCTCAAAGAGAGAAAATTTATTGGAAATATTTTTGAACTTATAAAACGTTCTAAAAAAAACTTCATGAAAGGTGTGAAACTAGATATTTATAATAAAATAACATGAATAATCAAAATTCATGATATTATATATACAATGAATTTTATTCACCGTTTTAATTAAATTATGTTCATAAATTAAAGCATATCTTAAAGAAATAATTTATTAGACAAAACAGTTAAGTTATTCAAGATTCATTTTCCGCATGTGATTAACTTCTCGGTGAATTTGAACATTCCCTTGATATTCTCTAATGAAACAAATGTAATAGAATAATTAATTGATACATATTGAATGTAAATGATATATGGGCTTATATAAATTTAAACATGGATGATTTTAAAAATGAAAAATGAAATAATGTATATGGCATAAAGGGATAAATATGTCCATATTCATTAGAGAGAAAATGTAACTTTTGAGTAAACCCCATAATAATCAATGATATTATTACACTGCTCATGTTTTAAAGACACCAATAGTTTTAAATAATATTCTTCGGTTGTGATATTGGGTATAAAAATACCCAACCATGTCCTTCCAACCATGTTTTAATAATTGTGTGGTAATTTTTTATCAGGTTTTTAATATTATCATTTATTATTCTTACATTATTAATTAGTTTGTTCATTTTTTATTTTTATTTTACTATAGATATTTTATTATTGATAAAATAAAATTTTTATCTCCATTTAGACCAATTTAGTTTCTAAATACGTTAAAATTTACATTAAAATTAAAACAATTTATATTTTGAAAAAAGGATCAAATATAGAAAATGGATGTCTTAACTAATATGTTTTCTTAATCATATTTAAAATTTGGTTACTGAATAAATTTGGGTTATATTATTTTAGATTTTTCTAAATACATTAAATATTATGATAATTTTGATATGAAATATGAAATCGATTTTAGTAGATTTAATTTCTGTTAGTGATAAAAAGAAAATTTTTATATATGAAAATAAAAACAGTTTTTTAAATAAAATATTCGGTATGATTCCAGAATGTAATGATGGATTTTATCAATAAAATATAGTGCTAATACATGATTTAATTTTTATATAAATATATTTTTATTTTATATAGAAATTTTTTAGTAATATTTTTGTGATTCATAAAGTATGATAATTTCATTAATGTGATATCATTTTTCAAAATCGGTGTTATTTCACTATTCAACTAAAACAATTATTTTAGAACACCCCAATGAGTTCATCCTAAGATAATATTCAAATTAAAAAACCAAAAAAATGAAGTTAATATTTTAAAATTCAAATTACAAAATTTATAAATTCAATTTATGAAATAAAATGGAAATTACAATAAAAGAGTGTTTTCATAGGAAAATGAGATTTTATAATACAAAAAATATTTTTTTTTCAGAAATGTTTTTCCAGCTAAATTGGTGATATATGTTTTTAAATTTTAATCATAATTTTAAATAATTAATTATATTTTTTTGATGAAAAACATGAATATATAATAAAATAGCAATCATTATAACCAAAATTCTCTAAAACTATTATTTTTATTTATTTAAATAAAATAATAATATTTCATTAGTATTAATGTTGAATTTATTTTCATTCTACATATATTTAATATACTGCTTAGTCCTTTTAATTTTTACTAATTCACATGTTATTTCATAATGGTTATAAATATTTGTTCATTTTTTCTCTTTATATATCATGGTTTTGTTTGAAATAGGTGTCCTATATAGAGAAAGAAATTGAACATATTCAGATCATTAAATGGATGTCCATATGAGAATCTGTTAGTTAAAATTACACCAATTAAATAAACTTTTTCAAAAAAAATCATTATCGCTTATCAATAGGAATATAGTTCATGATTTCCATAGGTTTTTCTTAAAGTAGTGTATAATTTTTAAAAAAATGGTAAAAATATATATATAACGTCCCAAAATTTCATGTCTTGTATCTTATTAAATAAATTGAATTTACTTGATAGTTTAAATAGCATAAATGAAACACGATACACTATAAAACATTAACATAACCGTTGGTATAGTATTTTGACCATTGTGAATAATAATCCATAAACTATAATAGTATCCTCACATATTAAAGTTTAAAATTTTTTTTATCATATAAATGAAAAATGTGATATAATTATATCATTTTACAAGAAATTAATGTTTCAAAAATGATATATTAAATATTTTTAATTTATAAATCAATAGTTTTTATTTAAAATTTTCTAATTAATAAAATATAATAAAATAAAATTTATTTTATGGAAATAGATTCATAAATTACAATTTTTTGTCTAATGACAATAATATACTTTTATGAGACTTTAATTAATTTTTCAATGTATTATAAAGTCACGTCTAATTTTAAATCAGTATTTTTGGAATAAATTATTATTTTAATTAAAATATAATTTTATCATATAAAAACCATTTTCAATAAATGTAGCTCATTTATGAATTCTGTATATCGAAAAATGGTTAGGATGAATTTTTCGGGTTTTTTATGATAGATGAATTTTTGGTGATTTGTGGAAGACAATAATTTAAGGTATAAGTAAATAAATGAATTATTGCATCATCGATGATGTATGTATGTGGTAAGAACCCGTTGGTTCAAAATCACACACATTATATACTATATTTAGTCACAACAATAACCGGTTTTTCTTTTCATGAGCTAAAATAGTAAATTTATCAGTAGAATTATAAAAAAACACCCCTCTCTTCCACCATAAATACCACCACTGACCACATCGTCTACTCACAAAAAAATCCTTAAATCTTGTCAAATTTCTACATAATTATTTTTTCAATTATCTAACACACAACTATTATATGATGGTCTTACGAAAATACCAATCCGATCTCCCTTAATGATGTTCATAGGAGAATAATTAATATGGTAAAACCCTTAATCCTTCCCTTTTATTTTCTTTAAATTTAATTTCTTTAATTATCCTTCCCTCAACTCCTCTATTAAAACATACATTATAACCCATTTATCTTATATATACTATAATTTTATTATTTTAGTGGAATAATCCATCATCATTTCTCTTTATCTCCCGGTTTTATTCAAAAAATGAATACAGTGTGTACTAGTCGCCTATCAACCATCTTCATTGACGACATGTTTTTGTTTCTTAATTCCACCTTCAATTATAGTCGTAAAAAAATTTATATGGTTACACTAGATTATAACATATTTACGAAAACTTATTTATAGTTCTTGAACCAGTATATATAAATATTATTAGTTAACAAAACAAAACTAGTTTGTGCAGATCAAAAACCAACGAAAATAATTTAAATGATTGTCACTAAAATTTTATCTAATTATTCATTATCAAACTATATCACATATTGAAATATATAAAAATTTATTTTTTGAATATTCATTAATAACATATAATTTTAATTCTAGAAAACAATTCAAATTTTACACGATTTTCAACACATGTATTCAAGTAAACCGATCATGAAAACCAAGGAAACAAACGCTCCCGAATGATATCATTGTATCTTATAACTCATCCAATAGAACATAAATGAACTTATTAAATTTAAAATAAATATAATATTTTATGAAAGGGTTATTAATTAATTAAATAATTTATTTATTTAATCTTATTATAATGGACATTGAGAACAAGTACAAAACTCATTCATGCATAAGGGAATGGATTTATTATCAATTTCATTGAAACTTTCCTAGCATTGCGCATCAAATAATTTTTATGCAGAGAATCTACAACCCATTTGAATTAAAATTGTATTTGAAATTATATTCCTCATAAAAATCAGTATTTTCTTCTAGAATGTGTATGAATATTTCCAATTTATTATACCATTTTTTTCAAACATTGTTTAATTTCAACGTTGAAATATTGATAAATTGGTATTTCCTACTAAGTACGGTTATTATAATAAATAATATTTTTCTTAGACTAAATCCTTGTATTAATAATACATTATAATTGTAGTAATTAGTGAGGCATGACATTATTGCATATTGATGCAACGATAGGTCTCATGATCCTGAACTATTAGTGATAAACCCTTCATGTTTATTTTTAATGAGAATCATTGTAACATCCCGAGATTTTATGAAAAATATTTTTTTAATTTCATTAATGTCTTGTGTTGTATGCTTCACCAAGATTACCTTGCACTATACGCAACACCGTATTAGCTTGCAGAATACACAACACTATTCTTGGATCGTGTTACACACAATTTTGATAATAGTTATTCTACGCAACATTGAGTATATATATATATATATATTCATTGTATAAATGAAATATGGTTGGATTATGTTATACGAAACAACAAAGGATTCTCGCACAACACGCAACCCTGACTTGGCTTGTATTACACGCAAGCGCGACCTTCCGCGATAGCGTGTGTGGTACGCAATACCGAGTTTCGCTAAAAAATGATATGCTATTAAAATATTATTAAAACTAGCCGTTGTGAATAGTAATAACCAATTTTTGAAATATTTTAAATTTTACTTTTCAAAATGGACTTCATTTTTGGATTCGGAATATCGAAATTAGCTTAGGGTGAAATTTTGGTACTTTTCGGATAACTTTCATTTTCTGATGAATAGTGAAAATTACTAAATTTTAATTAAAAACAACCTTTTTAATCGAAATAATTAATAGTGATAAATTATTAATTTGAGTGGTTTTAAAGTATATTTAGAATATATTTTTACAATCTAATACAATTTTGGTCATTTGATGTAATTTCACATTTAAACCAGACATAAACAAGTGCCAATATTTTGATAGTTATTATCTCTTAAAAAAACTCTATTTGTTTTGACGACGGGAATTAATTTTTAAATTAATTAATGCAACTGATATGTTTTTAATTTGGTAAAATAGACATCATTTTTGAGTTCATAATATCAAATATAGCTTAGGCCTAATTTTTTGTATTTTTCTAGAAACATTCATTTTTTTGATGAATAGTGAAACCACTAAGTGGTAGTTAAAAAAAATTAATTTTTCATAAAAATTAATTTTACCGCTTCTGTGAGTGGAATTTCAAAAATCCGAGAGACACAATTGATATCAGTAAGTAAAATGTGGTTCAATGAGATGGAAATATATTTTGGTGAATAGTATGTTTTTACTTTTTTTACCACGGTTAAAAGTAAATAGAGTAATTAAGGGTAAAAATGATATTATTATTACCATAACACATGTCCTAATTCTATTGGATAAGTGTAATTCGACCAAAAACAACCTTAGGAATAAAATATGACTATTTAGGCCCACTTGGATTAGATTAGGACATTTATTATTAATTTATTTAAAGAATGGTTAAAATAGTTAAAATCAATGTTTAATAAGTAAATAATTTTTAATATAGGGTTATACATAAGATAAATTCGACTATAAATATTAATTAGAAAGATAAAATGATTTTCTACATAATGGTATTTTATTTGTAATTTTTCAACATTAAATAATTTTATTTATTTTTGACACAATGAAGATGCAGTAATTATGTTACTAATGAAATATTGACATAATTGATGTTATAAATACCCAAATAAATGTAATTTGAGACTTTTTATGAAATAGACTAATTTTATAGGTTAATATGACATGTTATTATTGATTTAATTAACTTTTTTAGAACTAATCATTCTGTTATGAGTTTCACAAAAATAAATTCCAAAATAGTGTCAAAATTGACATAAAATAGTTTTTAAAACAAATATTATATTATTAATTGTTATTTTATTCCTAAAAAAATAAGGTTCGTAACAATGACTTATATGAGGTTATATATATTAATAATAAACAACTTGGGGTTCTTTTGGCTTCTTATAGTAAGTTTATTAACCTTATAGTGTAAGAACAGAAGAAGACACGGTAAAAGTAAAATTATTTTACGTAATGTTAAATCTAAATGATAAGGTTAAAATTGGAACCTAAAATTGTCTAAATTCTATTGGACGAGAGGATCTTGACCCATACCAACATTTGCTTCGAAATAAATCAATTTGGAGCTATTTAATACCGAATTTGACGTTATAATAAAATAATAGTTTTAGTTATTCCAAAGGAGCCCCTCTCCTCCCTTATAAAAGGTCACCTCCTCCCTCTCTTCCTGACACCACATTGAGCCTTCAAGCTCGGCCAACCCCTGCCAAATTCAATTATCCACTTCCCTAGAAACGTCCTAGTGGTTCTGGTCATCCTCAAAGACAAATTTTAGTGCCATAAAAGAAGATCTCCAAAGAGGCGCTTCAATGAAGAGGAGGTTCAGACACATACGAAGCAAATCAGACCTAAGGTAAGGGAAATATCACAATCTCATTTTTATCTGAGATTTTTTATACATAGGTATTTACTGGGGTGTATTTTATCATCCACAACCATGTTTCCTCAATATGTAATATTATTTCCATCCACCTATAATTATTTAAATCCAAATTTACCCTTCGGTGAGTTTTTAGTAAAAGATATGAAAGGAATATTTTGTCGTTTTTCATACGAGGTACTTTTTGACTTTTCCAAAAAAAGTAAGAGAAGAATGTTTTTTTAAGTTATACGGCATGAATGGATTTTTAAAACATTATTTCCAAGAAGCATCCTTTACAAGTTTTCATGTTTATTTTTAATCAACTTCTTTTAGTTTAAAATTGTATGACATGTTAAGAAAGGAAAATGTCTTTGAAGTAGAAAGGATATTTTCCTCAAGAATGGAGTTCAAGTGTTTCATCAAAATTATATTCCATATAAGATAATATAGGGTTTTGTTTCTGTCCCTATTATTACATTTATTTGATTATGTTGTGATGGAATTATTTTTTTTATGAATTCCTCTATCTTATATCAATTGTTTTATGATGTCACAATGTTTAAGATTCCCATTTTTATTAAATGGGTTATGCTATGATTTATAGTTTATTATTTTGTGGAACACATAAGAATGGTATCATTATGAGATGGGTGGGACCTATATCTCCCTCCAATGCATTGGGTAAAGATTTTATATCTCATGAGATAGACATGGCTGGAACGGCAGGTTAAACCGGTTCAGTGAAACAGGACTAAAATGAGGAGTGAAATCGGTTCAGAAATGGACATTGTCCACTAAGATAGTATTGGAAATGAGTCTTGACTAATAAAAAATTATTCTCTATGATTATGTGTGTATGACTCAAAGTTTCGTGTTTTATGTTATGATTATTGGGATTACATTTCACTACTATGATTTATCCCATGTTATGATATTATGATCTCTTTTGCAGGTTTTGATTTGAAAAATGTTATGTTCTTATGAATATGATGTGATTGATATTTCTTTTGTTTACCCATACTAAGCATTTGAGCTCACCCTTTTATGTTTTCTTTTCCCCAGGATATAAAGAAAGGTTTTAGGTAAAAAAAAGAAGATCTTTATGGGAGATGTTGAAGATCTTTCACCAAGATTAAAAGATTATATTCCGAGTTTCCAAAGACACTAAACTATTACGGTCCTTGTGTGTGTGTTTTTGTTATGTACTAAGTATTATGCAAAAGTAATGTAATGTCCATGTACGTTAAGATTAGGGTCTCTAAAGTTGGTATCAGAGGAAAGGTTTAGTCAACCTTTGGAAACTAGGATGCGAGAACTTTAGTGAGATCCCTATAGATATTTCTAAGGTATGTCTAGGGATGTCCCTAAGGTTAAGTATACGTTATAGTCCTAGAATTGCACTAACCATCTTAGAATTAAACCTAAGATGTTAGATATTGAAGGTACTCCCCCTTTATTATATTTTTTTCTCTAGTGTGATTTTTACCTCTGACGCTATTCTTTTTGGGTTTTAGACGATGGCTGGAACCCGAAGGAACCGTGTTGATCAATGTAATGGAAAATGCAATGATTGTCTTCCTGAACAAACAAATGTTATGGTAGATGGAGAGAAAAATCTTATTTCTATACTTACACAAGCTGTGAAGCATTCTGGACATCCAAATGAGCAGAGAAGGGAACATTATTCTATTGAGTCCTTCATGAGGCAACATCCACCTTCTTTCAGTGGGTCTTCTGATCCACTTGTTGCTAAATAATGGATTAGTACTACTGAAAAGATATTTTCAGTTCTTCAATGTTCTGAACATGATAAAGTCATCTTAGCAGTGTATAGTTTGGAAGGTGATGCTAATCAATGGTGTAATCTTATCAAGAATACAAGTCCAAGAGATGAAATTGATTCAATGGAATGGGACGAGTTCAAGAACTTATTTTTCAATAAGTACTTCCCTCGTATTCTTCGAACAAAGATTGAGAAATAGTTTCTTGAACTAAAGCAAAAGGATGATGAATCTTTTGGTATATACGAAGCGAATTTTACAAGGCTTGCAAAGTATGCATCTGGATTTATCATCCAACCTGAACGTAATGTTGATCTATTCTTCAGTGGATTAAAACCAAATCTTCGAAGGGAATTAGCTATAAGAGATTTCAGTAGCTATGAAGTTGTTGTGCGTTGTGCTATCAAGGTAGAAATGGAAGTTAGTGTTATTTATCCATCTCATAGTTTTGACAAGAAACAAAATATGGAGTTCAAGGATAAATCTCAGAATAATGGTGAAAAGAAGATGAATGTTTCCTTATGCTCAAAGTGTGGAAAGAAGCGTGGTGGAGATTGTATTAAATGGACTAGAAAATGTTTTAAGTGTGGAAAAGAAGGTCATCGAGCAGCTAAGTGTCGAAGTAATGGTAAAAGGGTTTCTAATGATGTGAATAAAGAAAAGACTGCAAAGAACGCATGTAACGCCCCGACCCTAGTTGCCTAGAGTCGGTGCATTATTACATAACATTGGCATGATCACAAGAAAGATCAAATCTCGAAAGACCGATTGGTTTAGTAGCCTTGGAAACACTAGATATATTCATAAGTCTTACATTACATCATAAAATGAAAAACTACTACAACAACATATTGTCTCCATAATCTACACTCATATCCCCACATAATATCCCTGCAGGTCATTCATAATTTACTTCTTCACTTCCTGGGAAAAATAAAACATAGAAAAGGGGTGAGCTCAAATGCCCAGTAAGGATAACAATATAGCGGAAACTTTCATAATAAGCATAAACATTTAAGGCAATGCATTACTAAAACAAAAGCCTTTCAATCTTAAACTTTTAACATAGTATGGAATAAATAAAATGAAATAATGCCATTTACTTATTCACATGGATATTCTACTAATTGAATAATGACATGAAAAATCAATAACCACTTTCATAATGATGGAATGCATAATGCTGAACTTTAATTTCTTTGTCAAGGCCTCGTCCCAATACCTTGGGGCTAACTGTAACCGGAACCCAACCCGGAGTGCCTCTAATAACCGGACACCAACCCGGAGTTCCTCTAATAACCGGAGACCAAACCGGAGTTCCTCTAATAACCGGAGACCAGACCGGAGTTCCTCTAATAACCGGAGACCAAACCGGAGGGCTTACTTTTACCGGTCCCCAACCCGGAACATACTTGTCTAACAAATTCATCTGAATGAAAGGTTGAAATATAACATAAACATTTGGATTAAAAATAACTTATAAAATTTCAATACTTTAAACAAAAACCATGAGTGACATAAGAATAACTTATCCACAGTCAAAAATATCACAAAACCTTCAATAAAATAGGGATGTTTTGTATCATAATAAATCAACTTCAAATAAGCTTAAAATCCATCAAAGGATGTTGACATAGATGAAATCAAAACTATTTTAGAGAAATATCTCTTTTTTTTGAAATCATTTTAAAAGTAACATAATTATAAAATAATACATTCAATTTGAAAATATTCATATAAGCTTGTAAGGGAAGCTTCGACGATTTTATAACGGCGGAAAATAACCGCACCCGCCGTATAAGTTAAAAAAAACATTCTTACCTTAATTCTGTCGAAAAGGTTAAAAGGACCTTGTTTTGAAAACGATGGAAATATTCCTTTATAAACAACTTATAAAAGTCAAAAAGGGTATAAATGACTTTAAATCATATTCTAATAAATAGTAAAAATGTTTTGAAATATATTTTTAAGAAACATGGATGTGGATGATAAAGAGATCCCAGTAGATAATTATGAATAAACAACCTCGGATAATGAAGAGATTGTGAAATAACCCTTACCAATTTGGTAACTTATGAAACATACAACCCATGGAAGAGGTATCATACAATGAATATGTAAATACACATAAATTAAAGTGTATTACACAAAGAATATAATTATGGGCAGTACATACACTACACAAAAGGTAATGGTGGCAATATGGCAAGAATCGTACGGGAATAAAGAGTGAGATGAAAACCCCTTACCTTGTACTTTTACTTGGTTGGGGTAGGTTAACCTCCTGTATAATATTGAAATAATTTTTATTAAATTATAGAAGAATCATATATATTAATATGATATCATATATGATCTTTTAACTTTGCTTTGTTAATAATGTCTTAGTATTATCATTGTTTCAGGTGTTAACTTACTCGTTTTCTTTTATATGTTTTATTACGTAATCCATGTTTGTAATGGATAGGTTGTATATTATTCATATCCAGAATGATATCAATTCCTTAAACACCATTTTTAAATCAGAAAATGATAATTATACTTGAATGGATATGATGGAGAATGAATCTCATCGCGTTCGTGGAGACGGTAGTCCGTACGTACGCATTAGCGACAATATCATTCTTTTGATATTAAAATAATACATAAATGGATGGTATATCATATATACAGAATCACTAACATGTTATATTTATTATTTACATGAGTTACACATCATTATTATACCCATCCAAATAATAATATATTGAATGACAATTACACCACGACGTGGAGACGGTAAGCCGTACGTACGCACGTATGGTGACATGTTATTCAAAGGGTGGATAGAATACTGAATATGGTTGTACCATATTTATAATAACATAAAATTATATATATGATACTGGAGTTATTATTTTATAATGGTAACAACAAATTAAGAAGAAGTGGAAGAAGAAGGAACTTGGAAAAGGGTGGTGAAATCATTACCTCTTCTTCGGTTTCTTCCTTTTGATTTGATCAAAAGGGCTCCTTAGGTTGGCTTTATGATCAAACTAAGGCCTCTAGGTTGTAGTGAGGGAAGTTGGGAGAGTATTTGGGCAGAGTTTGGTCGAACCAAAAGGCTTTTAAGGTGTGAAGAAAAGAGAAGGAGGAGTGCCCTTTTATAAGAGGGGTGAGGGGCACCTTTGGAAAAGCTAGAAATATTAGTTTATAATAAATTCTTATTCGGTTTCTAATGGCTCCAAAGTTGATTATTTAAATTTTAAGGTGGGGATGGGTCGAATAAAACTCAACCAATAGAATTTAGACAGGTTTGGGTACTTATATTAACCTTATCTTTAAGTATTAACTCTAAGTTAAATAGTTTCACTTTTACAATGTCTCTTTGTATTTTTATATAATATGGTTAATAAACTTACTATATACATCCAAGAGACACCCAAATGGTCCATTAATTATGAACCTATCATGATATAAGTATCTTGGCCGAACCTTAGATTTTTAGGAATTTAATATCAATTAATAATATAATATTTGTTTTAAGAACTCTTTTATGTCAATTTTTACACTATTCAATAGTTGATTTTTGTGAAACTCATAAAAGATTTATTACTTCGAACAAAGTCAATTAAATCAATCCTAATATATCATATTATCCTATAAAATTAGTTTAATTCATTAAAAGTTTCATATTATATTTATTTGGGTATTTATAATATTAATTATTTTAATTTTTCACTATTATAGTAATTAATTCGTCATCCCTGTGTCATAAATAAAATAAATTATTTAATGTCTAAAAATTATAAATTAACTATCACTATGTAGGAAATCTTTTTATCTTTCTAATTAATATTTATAATCTAAAATCCAACATATATAACCCTATGTAAAAATTGTTTTTCTAAAAGATATATGCTTGTGTAATTTTTGTATTCATTTTAACTTAATTAAAATAAAGTGTCCCTATCACCTACAAGTGGCACCATGGGGTCCCAAAATCGACCCAAAGATGCCTATGGTCGAACATGTAACAACCAATAAAGCTAGGACACGTTTTAGGGTAATTTAGTATTATTGTAATATTAGTTTTTTAACCCTTATTTACCGGATTTACCCTTAACCATGGTAAATAAAATATTTACCGCAGTAATTATTCAAAATGTCTAAAAATAAAGGTTACCTATTTACACAATTTGAATATCCTGATTCCAAATATGGAATCCATTTTTCTAAATTCAAAACACAGAAGTGGCAGAAATTAATTTAAAACTAATTCCCGCTGTCAAAACAAAAAGCGTGTTTTTAAGAGATAATAACTATCAAAAGATTGACACTTGTTTATGTTCGGTTTAATTGTAAAATAATGTTCAATGACCAACATTATATTAAATGTTAAAAATATATTCTAAATATACTTTAAAACCACTCAAATTCATATTTTATCACTATTAATTATTTTGATTAAAAAAGTTGTTTTTAATTAAAATTTAGCAATTTTCACTATTCATCAAAATATTAAAGTTATCCGAAAAGTACCAAAATTTCACCATAGGCTAAATTCAATATTACGAATCAAAAAATGAAGTCCATTTTGAAATATAATATATATATAATTTCAAAAAGTAGGTATTACTATTCATAACGGCTAGTTTGATTGGTTGTGGTGTGTGTTAGAACTCGAAGTTGCGTACAACACACGCTACTATATTATTCAAAGGAAAGAGTACCGTGGAAGCCTGGGACGTTTCATTTTAAATTTTTTTTTGATGTCCCCATTTAGTCAAAAAGTTTAGAATATTTTATTTAAAAAGGGTTCACCATTAAAAGTTGGTAAAAGTGAAATACTGAAAATGAATTTGTTCTTATATTATGTCTAAGAAACTCATAATATGGATTCTAAAATTATAAGGATTATATAAAGTTTAAAATTTAGTTAATACTATTAATAACCTCTTTTGAAAGACTTGTTTGGTATTTCATGGTGTAATTGAACACGGTGTTGCGTGTAGTGCAAGTTACTAAAATTTAGTCTTAATATGAGGAAAAGAGAAATCAAAGGGACACCACCAAATTATGATCTCGATTAGGAGAACATTGGTGGGAATTAGAGACATATAATTGGAGGAAAAACGTAAATATTTATAGGTAGTGATTGAGGTCATCAATCAAAAACAAGTGTAAAATTGAGGTCCTTAAATTCATCAATCTATGATGATTTGAAATACCATCGGTTCAACAAAACATAGGGTATTAGGATAACACATTTTTGACGTTTCAAAATATCTTAGTTGAAATCCCACATCGCAAAAATGAATTAATGAGGCCTCTATTTAAAATAAAGAGTGTAAAGTATGAAGATTACCGAAAATAACACATACTAGGGTTCCATGTAGGAAAATATGGATATGGAAGAGAAATCTGACCATCAATTATCTGATGGAGAGTGGTAGAGAACATGGCTATGAAAAGGCCAACAATCCCAAAGCCATAAATTAGTGATGATTTAAGGTACCATCTAGGAAAACATTTTTGTTTTAAGTTCCTTTTATTAATGTTGAGGAATTTATTTTTGAGATTGGCTAAGATCACAAGGAGATATACTTACTTTATAATTAGAGTTTAATCCATTAATAAATTTCTACCACAAACTCATCTTTCACTCTAAAAGATTATAGAACGTAAAAAAATTTCTATTTATACTATTCGTACAGGGTTCCAAAATAAATGAATTTATAATTCATCTACCGGATCTTTTAAAAAAACTACATTATTTAATCCAGGACATATCGTGGGCCAGTGGTAGGTGATACACCCTTATCTCCCTTCGGTTGCGGGTTCAAGTCTCGCAGCCATGTCGGACGCGACGGGTTGCTGCCCGACCTCTGGGTTGTCCTTTTATGGCAATCCAAAATAATCCAAACTAGAACTATCCAAAATACTTCTGTCCAAACTCACAGTCCAACATTTATAAGGAAGGTAAACATAATGTAGATGCTTTTTACCCCGTAATAGCATAAGAATACCTTCATCATGTATTCTTTTAATACACTGAAACATCCTAAATTAACATATTCCTTATTGATTACATTCATGCTCCCTTATTCCATATAGAATAATGGATATACTTCATCAATCCAAAAATGTTTTAAACCCCAACAATGATGGAATATACAAATCATTAATCTATTTCAAGGTAGTCAAGAATATCCAATATAATTTATCCAAAACAATCATGTATTATTCCAAAATCACTACCTCGGTATCAGAACTATATTATGGTTTATCATTCTCTCAACCATATATTTTCCAAAAATTTATCCTGCTATTGAGTCACATTTCTTTTTTCCACACAATCTCAAGTCCAAAATGAAATAGTACTGCAGTACAATCCTTATATACTCCATAATTATTATAACATGTACATTGTTGATACAACACTCAAATGACATAATCAACATAAGAACTCTAATCATTCCTCTTAATCTGTGGTAGTATCATAACTTCATTATTATCCAATAGCATCATTTGCGGCATAGTCTGATGACTGGGACATAGGTTCGCGTAGTGTCCAAACTCCTTGCAAATGAAGCATTGTACATTTGAAACCATTTTCTTACCCTTGCAGTCACGTACTTTGTGCCCTTTTCCTCCACACTTATAACAAACTCCCATTCCTTTCA
Source organism: Viscum album (assembly GCA_963277665.1). Lineage (NCBI taxonomy): Eukaryota > Viridiplantae > Streptophyta > Magnoliopsida > Santalales > Viscaceae > Viscum > Viscum album. Next base: position 876,371,099 of record OY728129.1, on the reverse strand, counting down.
GGCATATTCCAGGGTGTTTCTTCCCACAGTTATCACATATGGGAAAATTATTCTTTTCCCTCTTTCCTTTATCCATATTTCTCTCTTCCATCCTTTTCTTCTCTTGGTCCCCTTCAAATCCATAGGACTCAGTAAAATCTTTACTTATCTTATCAACACATGATATTATTTCTTCATATGATGATAATACATGGGAGACTATTTCTCTTATAAATTCTAGCATAAGGCCATGAAAGATATGATCCTTCTTTCTCTTTGGATCATGTGCATTGCTGGAGTTCGCATTCCTTCTACTGGGCGCCATTTCTAAACAATGGAATACACTATATTAGTTTATGAATAACAATACCTAATCCCAAACTTGTAAGACACATAACATAAATTAAATAGTTTATGGATATAATCCATAATCTTATAAATTTCTCCTTTGAGGAAGTAAATCCACATAAACCCTTCATAATGGTTTGTAAAGAAAATGAGAATTATCCTAAGCATATCCCCCAGGAGTGTCGTAACCAAGAGTGCAACAAGGCTCGTTGTCGTGCACCAGTTCTCGTTAGAGTCTAGCTCAAAGCGGTGTTTTCGGGTTTTACCCCTAGGTACATCTGTGCCAGAGTTGCCTCTACCTGCTCGTATCCAGACAGGGATGTATTGCTCAGAAAACTCACAAAATCTTCACAATACCAAAATTCAAGAAAGTTCTTCTATACTAATCCTCAAAGTCCATCTTAAATCTATGTGCTCTAATCAGAGTTTATCTAAATCTATCTTCCAAGGTTTGTACTAAACTTCCTATGATACCAACTGTAACGTCCCGACCCTAGTTGCCCAGAGTCGGTGCTTTATTACATAACATTGGCATGATCACAAGAAAGATCAAATCTCGAAAGACCGATTGGTTTAGTAGCCTTGGAAGCACTAGATATATTCATAAGTCTTACATTACATCATAAAATAAAAAACAACTACAACAACATATTGTCTCCATAATCTACACTCATATCCCCACATAATATCCCTGCAGGTCATTCATAATTTACTTCTTCACTTCCTGGGAAAAATAAAACATAGAAAAGGGGTGAGCTCAAATGCCCAGTAAGGATAACAATATAGTGGAAACTTTCATAATAAGCATAAACATTTAAGGCAATGCATTACTAAAACAAAAGCCTTTCAATCTTGAACTTTTAACATAGTATGGCATAAATAAAATGAAATAATGCCATTTAAATATTCACATGGATATTCTACTAATCGAATAATCACATGCAAAATCAATAACCACTTTCATAATGATGGAATGCATAATGCTGAACTTTAATTTCTTTGTCAAGGCCTCATCCCAAGACCTTGGGGCTAACTGTAACCGGAACCCAACCCGGAGTGCCTCTAATAACCGGACACCAACACGGAGTTCCTCTAATAACCAGAGACCAAACCGGAGTTCCTCTAAAAACCGGAGACCAAACCGGAGTTCCTCTAATAACCAGAGACCAAACCGGAGGGCTTACTTTTACCGGTCCCCATCCCGGAACATACTTGTCTAACACATTCATCTGAATGAAAGGTTGAAATATAACCTAAACATTTGGATTAAAAATAACTTATAAAATTTCAATAAATTAGACAAAAACCATGAGTGACATAAGAATAGCTTATCCTCAGTCAAAAATATCACAAAACCATCAATAAAATAGGGATGTTTTGTATCATAATAAATCAACTTCAAATAAGCTTAAAATCCATCAAAGGATGTTGACATAGATGAAATCAAAACTATTTTAGAGAAATATCTCTTTTTTTTTAAATCATTTTAAAAGTAACATAATTATAAAATAATACATTCAATTTGAAAATATTCATATAAGATTGTAAGGGAAGCTTCGATGATTTTATAACGGCAGAAAATAACCGCACCCGCCGTATAAGTTAAAAAAAACATTCTTACCTTAATTCTGTCGAAAAGGATAAAAGGACCTTGTTTTGAAAACGATGGAAAGATTCCTTTATAAACCACTTATAGAAGTCAAAAAGGGTATAAATGACTTTAACTCATATTCTAATAAATAGTAAATTTTTTTTGAAATATATTTTTAAGAAACATGGATGTGGATGATAAAGAGATCCCAGTAGATAATTATGAATAAACAACCTCGGATAATGAAGAGATTGTGAAATAACCCTTACCAATTTGGTAACTTATGAAACATACACCCCATGGAAGAGGTATCATACAATGAATATGTAAGTACACATAAATTAAAGTTTATTACACAAAGAATATAATTATGGACAATACATACACCACACAAAAGGTAATGGTGACAATATGGCATGAATCTCACGGGAATAAGGAGTGAGATGAAAACCCCTTACCTTGTACTTTTACTTGGTTGGGGTAGGTTAACCTCCTGTATAATATTGAAATAATTTTTATTAAATTATACAAGAATCATATATATTAATATGATATCATATATGATCTTTTAACTTTGCTTTGTTAATAATGTCTTAGTATTATCATTGTTTCGGGTGTTAACTTACTCGTTTTCTTTTATATGTTTTATTACGTAAGCCATGTTTTTAATGGATAGGTTGTATATTATTCATATACATAATTATATAAAGTCCTTAAACACCATTTTTAAATCAGCAAATGATAATTATACTTGAATGGATATGATGGAGAATGAATCTCATCACGTTCGTGGAGACGGTAGTCCGTACGTACGCACGAGCGACAATATCATTCTTTTGATATTAAAATAATATATAAATGGATGGTATATCATATATACAGAATCACTAACATGTTATATTTATTATTTACATGAGTTACACATCATTATTATACCCATCCAAATAATAATATATGGACTGACAATTACACCACGACGTGGAGACGGTAAGCCGTATGTACGCACGTATGGTGACATGTTATTCAAAGGGTGGATAGAATACTTAATATGTTTGTACCATATTTATAATAACATAAAAGTATATATATGATACTGGAGTTATTATTTTATAATGGTAACAACAAATTAAGAAGAAGTGGAAGAAGAAGGAACTTGGAAAAGGGTGGTGAAATCATTACCTCTTCTTCGGTTTCTTCCTTTTTATTTGATCAAAAGGGCTCCTTAGGTTGGCTTTATGATCAAACTAAGGCCTCTAGGTTGTAGTGAGGGAAGTTGGGAGAGTAGTTTGGCAGAGTTTGGCCGAACCAAAAGTCTTTTAAGGTGTGAAAAATAGAGAAGGAGGAGTGCCCTTTTATAAGAGGGGTGAGGGGCACCTTTGGAAATGCTATAAATATTAGTTTATAATAAATTATTATTCGGTTTCTAATGGCTCCAAAGTTGATTATTTAAATGTTAAGGTGGGGATGGGTCTAATAAAACTAAACCAATAGAATTTATACAGGTTTGGGTACTTATATTAACCTTATCTTTATGTATTAACTATAAGTTAATTAGTTTCACTTTTACAATGTCTCTTTGTATTTTTATATAATATGGTTAATAAACTTACTATATACATCCAAGAGACCCCCAAGTGGTCCATTACTGATGAAACTATTATGATATAAGTCTCTTGCCCGAACCTTAGATTTTGAGGAATTTAATATCAATTAATAATATAATATTTGTTTTAACAACTCTTTTATGTCAATTTTGACACTATTCAATAGCTGATTTTTGTGAAACTCATAACAGATTGATTACTTCGAAAAAAGTCAATTAAATCAATCCTAATATATAATATTATCCTAGAAAATTAGTTTAATCCAATAAAAGTTTCATATTATATTTATTTGGGTATTTATAATATCAATTATTTTAATTTTTCACTATTATAATAATTAATTCATCATCACTGTGTCATAAATAAATTAAATTATTTAATGTCTAAAAATTATAAATGAACTATCACTATGTAGGAAATATTTTTATCTTTCTAATTAATATTTATAATCTAAAATCCAACATATATAACCCTTGTAAAAATTGTTTTGCTAAAAGATATATGCTTGTGTCATTTTTGTATTCATTTTAACTTAATTAAAATAAAGTGTCCCTATCACCTACAAGTAGCACCATGGGGTCCCCAAATAGACCCAAAGATGCCTATGGTCGAACATGTATCAACCAATAATGCTAGGACACGTTTTAGGGTAATTTAGTATTATTATAATATTATTTTTTAACCCTTATTTACCGGATTTACCCTTTACCATGGTAAATAAAATATTTACCGCAGTAATTATTCAAAATGTCTAAAAATAATGGTTACCTATTTACATAATTTGAATATCCTGATTCCAAATATGGAATCCATTTTTCTAAATTCAAAACACAGAAGTGGCAAAAATTAATTTAAAATTAATTCCCGCTGTCAAAACAAAAAGCGTGTTTTTAAGAGATAATAACTATCAAAAGATTGACACTTGTTTATGTTCGGTTTAATTGTAAAATTATGTTAAATGACCAACATTATATTAAATGGTAAAAATCTATTCTAAATATACTTTAAAACCACTCAAATTCATAATTTATCACTATTAATTATTTTGAATAAAAAAGTTGTTTTTAATTAAAATTTAGCAATTTTCACTATTCATCAAAATATTAATGTTATCCGAAAAGTACCAAAATTTCACCGTAGGCTAAATTAGATATTCCGAATCCAAAAATGAAGTCCATTTTGAAATATAAAATATATATAATTTCAAAAAGTAGGTATTACTATTCATAACGGCTAGTTTGATTGGTTGTGGTGTGTGTTAGAACTCGAAGTTGCGTACAACACACGCTACTGTATTATTCAAAGGAAAGTGTACCGTGGAAGCCTGGGGTGTTTCAATTTAAATTTTTTTTGATGTCCCCATTTAGTCAAAAAGTTTAAAATATTTTATTTAAAAAGGGTTCACCATTAAAAGTTGGTAAAAGTGCAATACTGAAAATGAATTTGTTCTTACATTATGTCTAAGAAACTCATAATATGGATTCTAAAATTATAAGGATTATATAAAGTTTAAAATTTAGTTAATACTATTCATAACCTCTTTTGAAAGACTTGTTTGGTATGTCATGGTGTAATTGAACTCGGTGTTGCGTGTAGTGCAAGTTATTGAATTATTTTGAAGAAATAACACACTATGAATTCTTGGGGTGTTACAACGCACCACCAAAACATAAATGCTTCAAGTGCAAGGAAATGGGGCATTATGCTAATAAATTCCCTAATCAAAGGGTTAGTGATGATCGACATGAGAACCCACTTAAGGCAAAGGACAAAGGGAAGTCACATGCGATCACTATTGGCAATGTTGAATATGACAACGATGTGGTGGAATGATTAAGTGTTTATGTAATGGGATTCCAAAATAATGTTGTATATAGTATCGTGGAATATTGGAATATTTATGTATTTGTCTATTGTGGTTTTCAATGGTACCAATAACCATATAATGTGATTGAGAAATTTTTGGAAAAAAAGGTGATATGCGCATAATGAAAGGAAAACGAGAAAATGAAATTTTTGACCTTATTCATGAGCTCATGAATGATATAAAGAGAAGGTTATATCATGGTTTGAGTATATAGAATTTTTGGATTTTGGTATATGGAAAGAGTTAACTTTTGACTGCATTCATGTTTTCACAATGGTTCAATTAATGGGTATTCATTCTTCAAGAAAATACATGATTAAGGTATTCACATGTTTGTAATTTGACCAACAAGATATATATTATGATATATGGGGGATAAATGATGGAATTCTCGTGATTGTTATGTGACATTTTGTGTAATCATTTTCTTTATACTATGAGCTTGGACAGAAGTATTTTAGATAAGCCTAAAGATTAGAATGGATTATGTTGGACATAAGTTAGGATAGAAATTTTTTCAATATTATTGATGGGATGTTATAGTAATATAGATTTAGAAAAAGGACAACCTGCAGGACAGGTGGCATCCCATCGCGTCGGACAATGCTATGGGAATCGAACCCACAACCGAAGTTTCACTGGCCTTTATCGCATACCACTGGCCTACAGGAAGTCCCTTGTTACTAGAAACTAGTTTTATTTTATTACGCGGTATGATATATGAAGTATAAGTTCATTTTTGGAATCGTATACGATTAATCTCACCATAGATGGACTTATGTATATTTGATAGCTTTTGCTAACATTTTGTTTGAAACAGATGGAATGACCCATCATTTTATCACATGATCTATTAACACTTCATGAATAACAAATTCAACTTAATTTCTTTAAGAGATGATGTGGAAATTGTTCAAAGCACGAACAATAGTGAAATTGTACCAAAATCATGTAAGTATTTCTTTTAATTCACCAACATTAGGGAAAAGATCTTGAAAACCAAAAATGTTGTCCTAGTGCCCTTATATCTGATGAATCAGATGGTACTTTATATCATTACAAATCTATGGCTTTGTGACTGCTGGCTATTTCATAGACATGTTCTCTACCACTCTCCATCAGAACATGATGGTTATATTTTTCTTCCATATCCATATTTTCACATATGTTCTCCTACGTGGAAACCCAGTGATGAGTTAATTTGAGTAACCGTTACATTGCATACTTTAGTTTTTAAAGCCAGGTTTGGGTATTCCTTTTTACGATGTGGGTTTATATTAAACAAACTTTCGAGTAGTAAACCATTTATAACCCCAACGAATTTCGAGGGTGAAATTCATTTTAAGGGGGGTAGAATGTAACACCACGAGATTTTATGAAAAATATTCTTTTAATTTGATAATGTCTTGTGTTGTATGCTACACCAAGATTAAATTTCTCTATACGCAACACCGTATTAGCTTGCAGTATATGCAACACTATTCTTGGATCGTGTTACACACAATTTTGATAATAGTTATTCTACGCAACATTGAGTATATATATATATATATATTCAATGTATAAATGAAATATGGTTGGATTATGTTATACGAAACAATGAAGGATTCTTGCACAACACGCAACCCTGACTTGGCTTGCATTACACGCAAGCGCAACCTTCCGCGATAGCGTGTGTTGTACGCAATACCGAGATTCTCTAAACAATGATATGCTATTAAAATATTATTAAAACTAGCCGTTATGAATAGTAATAACCACTTTTTGAACTTTTGTAAATTTTATTTTTCAAAATGGACTTAATTTTTGGATTCTGAATATCGAAATTAGCTTAGGGTGAAATTTTGGTACTTTTCGGATAACTTTCATTTTCTGATGAATTATGAAAATTACCAAATTTTAATTAAAAACAACCTTTTTAATCGAAATAATTAACAGTGATAAATTCTAAATTTTAGTGGTTTTAAAATATATTTTGAATATATTTTTACAATTTAATACAATGTTGGTCATTTGATGTAATTTCACATTTAAACCAGACATAAACAAGTGTCAATCTTTTGATAGTTATTATCTCTTAAAAACACGCTATTTGTTTTGACCACGGGAATTGATTTTTAAATTAATTAATGCAACTAATATGTTTTTAATTTGGTAAAATAGACATCATTTTTGAGTTCATAATATCAAATATAGCTTAGGCCTAATTTTTGGTATTTTTCTGGAAACTTTCATTTTTTGATGAATAGTGAAACCACAAAGTGGTAGTTAAAAAAATGAATTTTTCAAAAAACATAATTTTACCGCTTCTGTGAGTGGAATTTCAAAAATCCGAGAGACACGGTTGATGTGAGTAAGTAAAATGTGGTTCAATGAGATCAAAATAATTTTTGGTGAATAGTAACTTTTTACTTTTTTTTACCACGGTTAAAAGGAAATAGTGTAATTAAGGGTAAAAATGATATTATTATTACCCTAACACATGTCCTAATTCTATTGGATAAGTGTAATTCGACAAAAAACAACCTTAGGAATAAAATATGACCATTTAGGCCCACATGGATTAGATTTGGACATTTATTATTAATTTATTTAAAGAAGGGTTAAAATAGATAAAATTAAAGTTTAATAAGTAAATCATTTATAATATATGGTTATACCTAAGATAAATTAGACTATAAATATTAATTAGAAATCTAAAAAGATTTCCTACATAATGGTATTTTATTTGTAATTTTTAGACATTAAATAATTTAATTTATTTAGGACACAAGGATGATTCATTAATTATCTTATTAATGAAATATTGACATAATTGATGTTATAAATACCCAAATAAATGTAATTTGAGACTTTTTATAAAATAAAATAATTTTATAGGTTAATATGAAATGTTATTATTGATTTAATTAACTTTGTTCGAACTAATAATTATGTAATGAGTTTCAAAAAAATCAATTACAAAATAGTGTCAAAGTTGACATAAAATAGTTTTTAAAACAAACATTATATTATTAATTGTCCTTTTATTCATAAAGATCTAAGTTTCGGCCAAATTACTTAGATAAGGTTATATATATATTAATAATAAACAACTTGGGGTTCTTTTTGCATCTTATAGTAAGTTTATTAACCTTATAGTGTAAGAACACAAGAAGACACGGTAAAAGTAAAATTATTTTACTTAATGTTAAATCTAAATGATAAGGTTAAAATAGGAACCTAAACTTGTCTAAATTATATTGGATGAGATGATCTTGACCCATCCCCACATTAGCTTCTAAATAAATCAATTTTGAGATATTTAAAACCAAATTTTACTTTATAATAAAATAATAGTTTTAGTTATTCCAAAGGTGCCCCTCTCCTCCCATATAAAAGGGCACCTCATCCCTCTCTTCCTCACACCCCTTTGAGCCTTCAAGCTCGGCCAAACCCTGCCAAATTATCTTCTACACTTCCCTAGAAACATATTAGAGGTTTTGGTCTTCCTCAAAGACCAATTTTAGTGCCCTAAAAGGAGATCTCCAAAGAGGCGCTTCAAAGAAGAGGAGGTTCTGACACTTATGAAGCAAATCAGACCTAAGGTAAGGGAAATATCACAATCACATTTTTATCCGAGATTTTTTATATTTAGGTATTTTCTAGGTTGTATTTTATCATCCACATCCATGTATCCTCAATATGTAATTTTATTTCCATCCACCTATAATTTTTTAAATCCAATTTTACCCTTTGGTGAGTTTTTAGTAAAAGATATGAAAGGAATCTTTTGTCGTTTTTCGTACGAGGTACTTTTTGACTTTTTTGGCAGAAGTAAGAGAAGAATGTTTTTTTAACTTATACGGAATGAATGTATTTTTAAAACATTATTTACAATAATCATCCTTTACAAGTTTTCAAGTTTATTTTTATTCAACTTCTTTTAGTTTAAAATTGTATGACATGTTAAGAAAGGAAAATGTTTTTGAAGTAGAAAGTATATTTTCCTCAAGAACGGAGTTCAAGTGTTTTATCAAAATTATTTTCCTTCTAAGATAATATTGGGTTCTGTTTCTATCCCTATTATAAGATTTATTTGATTATGTTGTGGTGGAATTATTTTTTTATGAATTCCTTTATCTTATATGAATTGTTTTATGATGTCACGATGTTTAAGATTCCCATTTTTATTACATGGGTAATGCTATGATTTATGGTTTATGATTTTGTGGCACACATAAGAATGGTATAATTATGAGATGGGTGGGACCTATATCTCCTTCCAATGCATTGGGTAAATATTTTATATCTCATGAGATAGACATGGCTGGAACGGCAGGTTAAACCAGATCAGTGAAACAGGACTGAAACAAGGTGTGAACTCGGTTCAGAAATGGACTTTGTCCTCTAAGATAGTCTTGGAAATGAGTCTTGACTAATAAAAAATTATTCTCTATGATTATGTGTGTATGACAAAAAGTTTCATGTTTTAAGTTATGATTATTTGGATTACATTTCACTACTATGATTTATCCCATGTTACGATATTATGATCTCTTTTGTAGGTTAAGATTTCCAAAATGTTATGTTCTTATGAATATGATGTGATTGATATTTCTTTTGTTTACCCTTACTGAGAATTTGAGCTCACCTTTTTATGTTTTCTTTTCCCCAGGATATAAAGAAAGGTTTTAGGTAAAAAAGGAAGATCTTTATGGGAGGTGTTGAAGATCTTTCACCACTATTAGAAGATTATATTCCGAGTTTCCAAAGACACTAAACTATTACGGTCATTGTGTGTGTGTTTTTATTATGTACTAAGTATTCCGCAAAAGTAATGTAGTGTCCATGTATTTTAAGCTTAGGGTCTCTACAATCATATGGGTTTCTACCAACATAATTTATATGTATTAAGAGTATTATGTTTTTTGTTATAGTTACAAAACATCTGATGATTAATTATTTTCATTATTTAGTATCTTTTTATTACATTACATTATATTTTAACTAAGAAAAAAATCTATTATTGCATTTTGATTCTCAATTTATTGATGGCATGTGTATTTAAATTTATTTAACTTCCCATTTTTTCTTATGGAATATTTTTCATGTATAATTGATTCACATAACCGGTACTAAGAATTTTATCTTACCACTTTTATTTTTTCTTCCAAGAATCTTATGTTTAAATATTTAAATATCTTTAATGCAAGAATTTTTTTAATGTTCTATGTTAATTTTAAAATGTAAGAAGGTCCCCATGTGTGTATGTTGTATATTAAATACCTATAAACTAATTGAACCTTGGTGATTTGATCTGTTGTATCTATTCTATTAGAATAAAATGACCATCGAGTCTGGGATACTGATGTCATGGTTGTTACGGTTTGTATTAGTGAATGATTAGTATAATCTTAGGGAACTAGATTTAGAAAACATAGTTTAGGGACCATAAAACTACGATAGTATTTGTGAATATGAATAAAAGAAAATACAATAATTTTTTAAGGTAGAAATTATGTGTGTCTTCTTAGAAATACATCACCATATGGATACTACACGTGGATGTTGTTATTGCACAAATGTTCCTAGGGGTAACAACTCTGACAAGGTGTGTTGGGCCGGACTCAGTGTAACCTGCTGCATAACAGGGTCTTAACACTCACCTTGTTTTACACACCTAAGGGATATGATTTGGATAATTAATATTGTATTTTAAAAACAATATAAAGTATTTAAATGTAAATATTTTCCTAAGGAATCCATTTATATGATCATGATATTAGCTATGTATAAATTTATTATTAATGATAGGTTTTTTCTAGTTCATATTTGTGAATTATGATTCAAAACCTAATTTAGGGTATTCCATTGTTTAGAAAAGGCTCCTAATGGATGGGAATGAATATATATCCACAGTCTATGTAGGTATTTCCCCACTAGTAAATTCAACATAGTTAGTGTTGGAAGTTTTTAGATCATGCCCATATTAGGAAGTACTATATAGGTTATGAAACATAAACATGATTTAGTTTATGACCATTTCATCACACCAATATTTTCCTTTGATATAATACATAGTATGTATTAGATTTTAAAATATGATACATAAATTTATTACGAGAAGGAAGAAATTATATTCTATGAGGAAGATGTTTAATCCAATATATTTAGAGGAATAATCTCATCTTACGATTCTTATATAAATCCATCCCTAGTATCTCTAATGAATTATATTCAGAGAAAGGAAAAGTTAAAAACAAATTGGGATGAGGAATGTAATATTTGAATTGAGGATTTATAAATAATATTGGAATACATTGAGGAATTAATCAAGGAATTACTTAGGCACCCTCAGAGCATGAGGTTTTGTTTACTATTTATTTAATACCTGATGCAAGACCAATATCTAATACTCTTATAGAGTGTCCTATATAAATGAATGTAACCATGGAATGTAGTTTCACTGGTTTAGAAGGTTATTATAGGCATTTCATTCATAATTTTTCTCAATTGGATAACATTACAACCAATCTCACACATAAAGGGGTTATGTTTGTATGGAAAAAAGAATGTACAAAATGTTTTGATAAATTGAAATTATGATTGGCCAGTTCTATAATTTTCGAAATGATGGATTTTTGATATACAGTGATGCATAAAATAATTGATTGGGTTGTTACCTTATGCAAAATGATAATGTTATTTCCTATGCATCAAGGTAGTTTAATACTCATGAAAAAAAATTATCCAACTCATGATATTGAGTTCATAGTCGTAATCTTTTCAAAAAATTTATCGATAAACTATACTTATAGTGAATGATGTGATATACATATGGATAAAAAGAGTTTGAAATGCATCTTAATAATGGAATTACTCAAAATGTGGAAACAAACATGGCATGAGTTACTCAAAGATTGTGATTTCTCAATATACTATCATCTAGGAAAGGTATATATGGTATTATATGCATTATATTGGGCAGATCAGGGAAATATAACCCATGTTATGATTTAGAAATTTCTACTATTCATGGATCTAGTAAAGATAGACACGAAAATTGTTACGGAAGATGAAACATGAGTCCTTTTCTAAATGATTACTAAACTATGTTTACTAGAGAAGATAAAATACTCTCAATATGATGATGAGAATCTTCAAAAGAAATTTTGAGCCACTAAGGATAAAATATTAGATGACTTCATGTATGCAGATGTAGTTCCCAAATTTGTAAATACATTAAATGTGCCTTTAGTACCTGAGCTAAAAAGGGAACTACTAGATAATTTTCACTGCTCATTATTTTTCTATAAACCAAGTTAGTACCAAGATGTAATAGATATACTGGAACACATTTTGTGGGTTAACAAGAAGAAAAAAATTGTTGACTATGTATTGAGATGCATAGTCTTTGAACAAGTGAATGATGTGAGACATCATCTAAGAGGAGTCATCCAACCAATAATTATCCTTATGTGGAATTTTGATGACATTACGATGGTATTTTTCATTGTAATACTGATGATACCTTGAAGGAATGGTGAAATATGGGTTATTATTTATCGACTTACCAAATCATCACCTATATTCTCTATAAGGGAGGATTTTCCACACTAGTCCCTAGAATCAATATATATTAATGATGTTTTAAGACATCGTGGTGCACCATTATCAATTATGTCTAATCAAGATCTATTTTTTACATCAAAATTATTAAAGAGTCTTTTAGAAGGATCTAGATATCGAGCTTCATTTGGGTACTACTTATCACCCTCAAACCAATGGATAGTATGAAAGGAAAATTCAAACATTGGAAGACATGTTGGGATCATTGTCACAATGAATTTCTAGGTATGTGGGATCATTATTTAGCCTTGGAGTAATTTTGATAAAATAATAGTTTCCATTCTAGTATTCAAATGGATTCATATGACGCATTATATGGAAAAATATTTTGTATCCTAACTTCTTTTGTTGAATTTCATGAGAGGAATTTAATAAGCCCATATATAAATAATGAAAAAATGATAAGGAAAATTCCATTGAATCTCATATCAAAGTGGATCAATGTATGAAAAATAGTTGTGATGTCAACTAGTGAAAGGATTTTGAATTTCAAATGGGAGATATTTCCTTTCAAACATTATCTACATATAAGGCTATCATAATGTTCGATAAGAAAGGAAAACTAAGACCCATGTACATTTGGCCATTTTAAATTTTGGAATGAATTAAATCTGTAGAGGTGAGATTTGAAATTACACCATGTATCTCCAAATTTCATTACGTTCTTCACATATAATTGTTAAATAACTACTTTCCAGACCCAACATATGTACTCACCTATGAAGAAATAGAATTGAAACCAAATTTTTTATTATTATTAATATTTAAAAAAATCATGACATAAGAGGGAATGTTTTGATAAATATGAAGATAAAGGTAAAGACTATTCAGACACATACTAAAAAAACCCACAATATAAAAAATAGTTGTGAAGAAAATCAGAGAAAGGATGTGGAATTCCATGTAGGAGATCATGAAGCTATAAATTTATCTCCATGGAAGGATGTATTTAGGTTTGGTAAGAAAGTGGAATTGGGACCTATATATAATATACATTTTTTTAAATTCTGGAATGAATTGGAGTTGTAGCTTACCGATTAACAATGTCGCCAAGCCTCATTATGGATTAGGATTTTTTTATCAAATTAGGGTTAAATAATATCATTATAGAAACAACACATGTACTCACCTATTAGAAAAAGGAGTTAGAACATGATTTGTCTTACTATGGAGATCGTACAAATTTTTTAGAAACAATAGAGAATGTATTGAGAAATTTGAGGACTCAAATGGTAAGGGTTCTTTGTTGAAAATATAAAAGGGAAGAATCAATGTGGTAAAATGAGGATTTTATAAAGAATAACCTCCCAAATCTATTTACAGTACAATATTAATGAAAAATTTCAAGTACAAAATTTCTAAAGGAAGGAAAAATATAACACCCTATGTTTTTATGATATATATCCGCTTAAATAAATTAATTTAATTTAATAGAATACATTGAAAACAAATAGTTTTATATATTATATATCATATAAAGTCACATGGAGAGAAACAATAAAACTATATAAATTAATAATTAACGAAACAATGGTTTTTTAGAAATTAAGGAACATATATCAATGAAATAGTAACATCAAATTTAAAACTGTAATTTTATCCGTAGGAATAGTAATTCATCCAACAGAATAGTAACATCACCTATGAAATTTTAAATAAAATATATTCATATTATTAATGAAAATACGATTTAATTATATTATAATATAAGTAAAAAAATATTATAAAAATGATAAATTAATTGATGGTATTTTTTATAAAACCTAAATGCTTATTTACAAATTAATAATTAGTAAAATTATTTAAAAAATTATTCTCATAAAATATAATCATAAATATTTTTTTTTTTAGTATTATAATACAATTTTATGACACCGTAGTTAATTTCTCAATGTGTTATAAAATCAGATACAATTTTTCAATTATTTTTTCGTCTAAATGATGCTTTTAATTAAAAAAATAAATTTCTCATATTTAGATAATAATTTTCATAAAATTGAGTCCATTTTTGAAATCTTCATGTCAAAAAATTTCTAGCATTATTTATTGTTATTCTTCTTAAATTGATTAATTTTTGGTGAATGGTGCAATATTGTAATTTTCCTCACGTGTAAGTAAATAAATTATTCAGTCCTGACATATGTTTGGATGAGGTATAAACCAATTGGTTCAAACTCACATGGATTATTTACTTTATTTAGTCACAGTAATCATCAATATTTATTTTCATCAGCAAAAATAATAAAATAATGAATAGAATAAAAAAAAGAACCCCACTCCTCTATTATGAATAGCACTCACCACCACCTCTTCCCATCACACCACTGAATCCTTAAAGATTATCCAATTTCATTCCAATAATCTTTCCATGTTTCTCCTCCACATCCAGGATCCCTTTTCCCATTAAAATACAAAAACCAAGTCCCTTAAGGAGGTTCTAATGGATAAGATATCAAGAGGTAATACCCTTAATAATTTCCATTAATTTTGATTTGTTTTATTTTATTTTATTATCCTTCCCTCATATTATCTATCCAAACATGAATGATATCTTCTTTATATTATATATACTTTAGTTATATTATTTAAATGTAATAATCCTTGTTAATTTCTCTTCCTCCCCCCTTTTTATTCTAAGAATGAAAACTTCATCTGTGAGGTGATGATTTTCCTCCTTCGTGGAAGATGAGTATTAATTTTTTAATTATTCCATCATGTCTAGTCCTAAAACTATTTATATGGTTGAAATAGATTTTAATATATATATTACACCTTATTTGTTATTCCAAAACCATTATATATACATAATATTGATTAATAAAACAAAACTAGTTCGTGATTATTGAAAAAATTCAAATATAATATCTATAATTATCACTAATGATTTATCAAATGATTCATACTCATACAATATAACCGAATAAAATATATTACCATGAAATATTCTTGAAGTTGATTAATAAAAATTAATTTAAATTCTGAACAACTATTCTATTTTTTACATGCTTTTACATAGATGTATATATGTAAGCCGATCATGAAAACCAAGGAAACGAATGCTCATAAACGATAAAATTATAAATTATAACTAATCAAAAAAGCCATAAATTATCTTAATAAAATTATGTTAAAAAAATACCACTTAAAATGTTTTAGAAATTATTAAATAATTGATTTAATCAAATTATCTAGTACATTAAGATTATTTATAGAAAACATTTGGACATAATGCAAGGGACATTGTCCCAATTTTAATTTCATCAAGAGATACATGGTTTTGCGCACCAAATCATTTTTATGTGGTTTATATACTACCCATTTGAGATAATTTTTCATTTTATGTTATATTCTTCTTATGTATCCATCTTTTCTGTTATCTTAAATATGATTAGTTTTTAAGATGTGTACCATTTTAACATGATGTTTACATTTACTACAGAAATATTAACAAATTAGTATTCCATACACAATAAAGTTATTATGTTAAGTAATATTTTAATTGTAATAAATGTTTGTATGAATTATAATTTGGACTTGCGGTAATGGGTGGTCCCGAATTCATATCCACTTGATGCATCGATAAGACTAATGAGAAAAAATAGTTGTCATCAAACCCTTAATGCTTTTTTTTCAAGAAGAATGTGGTTGGTTTATACCAACAGACCTTAATATTATTGATGATATAGTGGGTCATATTCCAGATACATGACATCCAATGATTATTTGTTTCCTTCTTTTATTATTCACTTATTTAATTCCATGTGATTTACATTATGAAAAAATATATTGATGCATTTTATTTCTCAGTTTATTGATGGAATGCGTTTTTAAGTTATTTTTCTTATCATTATACCTTATTGAATTTGTTTCACTTGTTATTTATTCACTTCACCCTTACAGATCACTTGAGATCACTCATTTCAATTTTTTTCCTTTCTTGGGTTCTGATGATGAGATCTTGGAATAAGTGGCAAGGAATAATTTTAATTTCATTCATTATGTTCAATGATTAATTACCAGTGTATTAAGGGTAACATGTATGCATATAAAATTTCAATACTACTAAAATAATATACCACTAGTGATGAGATCTCCTATATCAATTCTATTGTAATAAATTGACAACCAAATCAAGTCTACTGGGACCTGGATTTTTATAATATAAATAAGGTTATTTTTAAAAAACTCATAAATACTTCATAATAAACAATTTAAAATATTGAATTTTATTTGAACCAATTAAGCTAAAAAACCAATCATGATTTTTGTATCATTACTCATATAGTATTATATGTTTTTTAGGGGTCTCTTAGACATATATTGTTACATATACATCCTTAGGGTGATATGAAATTAGATTTCCTTATTTATAGAAATAAATTATTGTCCCTTCTATGTAGAGTGATAAAAGTTTTTTAAAAAATAAATTAGAATTTATATAAAATAAGGACAAAAGGTTTTCAACGAGTCTCACTATTTTAATATTCATCTTGGACTACAATAATCACACTACTATATTATTTCTTCAACAATAATATAACTATGTTGGGATTTAAATATTATATAAATCATCCATGGTATAATATAATTTATATGATGAAATTACAAAAAGATAAATAACACTATATATTGGAGGGTATATGTATAATAAATATTAAGATCAACTTAATTAAAAGTTCTGAAAAATGAACTCCATTTTACTTTTGTTCTTGTTCGTTGGTAATGCTCATCAACATAGTTATTCCATTGTTTAGTGCAATGACATGGAAATTCCAATGTACCATGAAAATAAGTCATTTGATTATTAATGGTGCCTTTGGAAGAACTATACTTTTTAATCATTTTAACCAAAATATCTATATTACTAAATATTCATATTGCCTAATGTCCTCATTTACCAAAATTAAAACATATTTTAATTTCTTTTTGACATTCCCCCTAGAGATGAGAAACTGTAATTTACATGATGGAAATTGAACTATATCTCTTTAATCATCTTCATCGCATTATTATTAAGAAGAATTTTTTATTATTTAGGCCAGTGTGATTAGGTTATATATTTCTCTAACATTGATAATAATTTTTCATCAATATTTGTTTGGTAAAATCACAAGGTTTCAATCTCCATCACCTATTATCAAGGGATGTTCATAGATGTAATCCATGTATTTTACCCCACACACATATTATTTGTTCAAGATTCAATAACAAGCAAAATAATAATATTTAACCTGAGTGGGGAAATAATAACAAAATGAGGGAATTACCATAATCATAAGTGGAATTCAACCATAAATGTAATATTCATTTACATCATTTTGATTTCCTAATGTTACTTCAGTTTAAGATATATGATTCTATTCTGACCATGGATATAGAATATTTGGTGATCACTCACATCTCAACCTAATAACTCAATATAATTAGATAATCAATCCTTCAGAGCAATTTGTATATATAATTTGTCCAAGAAAGAAAATCCTCAAGCCTTATCTTTACATGTGTGCATTATTAGGATTACTCATCATGTTTTAGAGTGACTATCATGTAAAATATATTACAACCATTTTCAAATAGATTATATTATGGGAATTCATCTCATATCTTTATCTCATTTTCATTATATAGATAAAAATCTATATTTATGAAATCCTTATACTCAAGACTTTCCCTACAGAGATTTATTTTATCATATACTTATAGTCATATATTTCATTTTTCATTATGGTTCACTAACCATTATTAATGTTTTAAGTAAACCACTATTGAAAATTAACTAAAAATGGGTCTCATAAAAATTATGGTGATCAATTCTAAACATTCATAAATAATTCATTGACATCATTATTTAATTAATATGCCTCACACACATTATCACAATAGAAGGAAATAAATGTCCAATTTCAAGAAAAATATTCTGATAAGAACCAGCTATTGCCACACATTTTTACATTTATCTATAAAAATACTCCTCAATGACCTCTTCAAGAAATATTATATGATATAATCACCATCATAAATGGTTGAATGTGAAAAAAATGTGGTCATATTAGATAACCAGGGAGGGAAAATTTTCAGTTATATATAATACAATGATCATAAAAATGATTTAAAATATGTAAATTTGTAGAATATTAGAAAAAATGATCACTAAATTATATGTAATAATGCTAAATGGGTTAAGGAACTATAAATCATGGTATAAAAACATAGGACAAAAAAACATTTATCAAAACATGTATTAGAAGAATATGACAAAAATAAATGAATTGAAATCATTAAATAATTATTATGAATGTTTTTATGTCATGGAATATCCACTACTCCCACATTAAAATATTTTATTAAAATAAATAGAGCAGATAATTCCACACAATTACAAGATTCTAGAAATAATGAAGGCTATGTGTATCCAAGAGAACAAAAATAATGTACTTTGGGGGAAGGAATATGATACAATTACAATTGAAAAATTGGTTACCAAGGGTTATTCAAAAAAAAGTATTATGTGACCAAGTTTCCCTCCCTACACATGTGGGATGTTTGGTGTTACTAGGATTTAATCTGAAGCACTTGAGAAATAGATAAATTATATCCCAAGGTATGAATATCACTTCCCATATGGATTTTTGGATAAGAGAAGAAACTATCTCTAGCCAATACATGTTTTTACCATCAAAATGATCATTGCTCCAACCCCATGATCATGGTGATATATTCCTCTATTAGTGAGTTTCTCTAGAAAATGAATAACCATAATTAATATACAGCCGATCCATTCTAATCATGAAACAAGGCCTCTACCCCACTATATCCCTCGTTGCATTATCCATCCAGATTCCTCTTGATCCTTATTTGAGGAGGAATCTAGCTCCAACATTTACCTTGTGTGACCACTCTAGAGACTAATAGAAGTAATTCAAAATCAATGAGGCTCATAATGAAGGAGATAACTCCCACTAATAAACAACGGAATAATCTCATCCACTAACGTTCTACTATGTTCCTTTATTTCAATATATAAACTAGAGAATCCACTATTTTTGGCCCTATTATGTGTATTAAAAATCCCCAAAGAGCCTATCACAAATAAAAACAATATTTCCTTACACTAATTTAAATGATCCTATGATAATTGAAAACATGATAAAAGAAAATTATCCCCTAAAATACGCTGGATATTAATCCCATCTAGTCCGTTGAAGTACCTCTAAATCATGGATTGCCAATCTCATTCAATGAAATAATGCATGGTAAAATATTCTCTATTTGAACCATAACATATAACCATGGATTCAATTTAAAATCCCTTATGATGAACCCCCTTTTAGTTGGGATCGTTTGATTTTGAATTAGACGACTAAGGATGTTCAATTTAACAAGAAGAACATTTCACCATAAAATCCATTTTCATACATCATAAGCCCTAATCACATTCATAAAATTACATTATTTCTTTTTTATGAGGAATCTAGTAGGTGATCAATTGTACACAATCCTTTACAGATTAAAATAAGTCAATATTCACAAGATAAAATCATGTAGTTGGGGGTTGAGTGAAACTTGAATTAAGGAAGGAAACCAAATATCATGAGAAAAATAAATTCTATTCACTAGATTTTGGGGAAATACCAGTGTATTCTCTACCTAGTTATCTTGCTATAAATTGATCATTACACACCGACAGTCCAGTATGAGTGATGATGAATAGTGTGAACATGCAGACATTGAAAAACCCATATCATGGAGATATGACCTCCCAAGACAATAGTTTATATCAAATATTTCTTAGTGATGATCATAAGAAATAATCATTTATCTTTAATAAAATCCATGGCTACATTTTCACGAAGGAAATTCAGGTTGCCCTCCAAATTTTAATGATTATTACCACTATCCCCAACATCATAAACTAGATTATTCCACGAATCCATGTAGTATTTTCCATACTCAAGTGAAAATTATATAATCTTGTCCATGTTGCTCTAAATATTATCAAATACCATCTTGGGTATCTCAAGGGATGACAAAATGAGAATTGGGATTGAGGAATAAACACTATTAACCAGGGTAATATCCCCTCTGAAGTAATTTAATAAGCTTTTATAGTATTGAATATGTAGATCATGTAAATATGTCTATCAATGTGATGTATTTGTAAATTACATAGGGTGACTGGGGATCCTAAAAAAATCCTTAGAAAGTTTCCACTATAGACACAAATATTATCCTAAATAATATTACACATTCTCTCTTGTATGGATCATTATTTAGAGGCAGTTATCTTATGATGATTATTGTAATCCATAATCCTAAAGATTTTCTAATTCGAAAACAACTTAATCTTTTGGATTGACATGTTGTTACCCTTGTGGGAAATGAGATGATAATTCACAAAGAAAAATGGGAAATCTTAGTAAATGTAGTGAGATAATAGAATGGATGGACCATGTAACACCCTGAGATTTTATGAAAAATATTCTTTTTAATTTCATTAATGTCTTGTGTTGAACGCTACACCAAAAGGAGCTTTCACAAAACGCATCATTTACTTTCCTTGCATTACACGCAATCACGACCTTCCTCGAAAGCTTGCGTCGTACACAATACCGAATTTCACTAAACAACGATATGCTATTAAAATATTATTAAAAATAACCGTTATGTATAGTAATAAACACTTTTTGAAATTTTGTAAATTTTAGTTTTCAAAATGGACTTAATTTTTGGATTTGGAATATTGGAATTAGCTTAGGGTGAAATTTTGGTACTTTTCGGATAACTTTCATATTCTGATGAATAGTGAAAATTACTAAATTTAATTAAAAACAACTTTTTTAATCCAAATAATTAATAGTAATAAATTATTAATTTGAGTGGTTTTAATGTATATTTAGAATATATTTTTAAAATTTAATACAATGTTGGTCATTGGATGTAATTTCACATTTAAACCAGACATAAACAAGTGTCAATCTTTTGATAATTATTATCTCTTAATAAAAAGCTATTTGTTTTGACGACGGGAATTAATTTTTAAATTAATTAATACAACTGATATGTTTTTAATTTGTTAAAATAGACATCATTTTTCAGTTCATAATATCAAATATAGCTTAGGCCTAATTTTTGGTATTTTTCTGGAAACTTTCATTTTTTGATGAATAGTGAAACCACTAAGTGGTAGTTAAAAAAATGAATTTTTCATAAAACATAATTTTACCGCTTCTGTGAGTGGAATTTCAAAAATCCAAGAGACCCGATTGATGTCAGTAAGTAAAATGTGGTTCAATGAGATGAAAATAATTTTTGGTAAATAGTAACTTTTTACTTTTATTTACCACGGTTAAAAGTAAATAGGGTAATTAAGGGTGAAAAATGATATTATTATTACCCTTACACATGTCCTAATTCTATTGGATAAGTTTAATTCGACCAAAAACAACCTTAGGAATAAAATATGACCATTTAGGCCCACTTGGATTAGATTAGGACATTTATTATTAATTTATTTAAAGAAGGGTTAAAATAGTTAAAATCAATGTTTAATAAGTATATCATTTTTAATATAGGGTTATACATAAGATAAATTAGACTATAAATATTCATTAGAAAGATAAAACGATTTCATATATAATGTTATTTTATTTTTAATTTTTAGACATTAAATAATTTAATTTATTTATGACACAAATATGATGCAGTAATTATCTTATTAATAAAATATTGACATAATTGATGTTATAAATATCAAAATAAATTTAATTTGAGACTTTTTATGAATTCCACTAATTTTCTAGGTTAATATGACATGTTAGTATTGATATAATTAACTGTTTTCGAACTAATCAGTCTGTTATGATTTTCACAAAAATTAATTACTAAATAGTGTCAAAATTGACATAAAATAGTTTTTTAAAAAAATATTATATTATTAATTGTTATTTTATTCCTAAAAATATAAGGTTCGACCAAATGACATAACTATGGTTATATATATTAATAATAAACAACTTGGGGTTCTTTTGGATTTTTTATAGTATGTTTATTAACTTTATAGTGTAAGAACACAGAAAGACACGGTAAAAGTAAAATTATCTAACTTAATTTTAAATTTAAATGATAAGGTTACAATAGGAAACTAAACTTGTCTAAATTCTATTGGATGAGAGGATTTAGACCCATCCCCACCTTGGCTTCGAAATAAATTAATTTGGAGCTATTTAAAACCGAATATGACTATATATTAAAATAATATTTTTTTTTATTCCAAAGGTGCCCCTCTCCTCCCTTATAGAAGGGCACCTCCTCCCCCTATTCCTCACACCACATTGAGCCTCAAGCTTGGCCCACCCCTAAAAAATTCTCTTCTCCACTTCCCTAGAAACATCCTAGAGGTCCTGGTCCTCTTCAAAGACCAATTATAGTACCCTAAGTGGAGGACTCAAAGAGGCGCTTCAAAGAAGAGGTAATATCCGTTACCGATTCTTTCAACTTTATTTCTTCTCCCACTTCTTCTTCTTAGGTTTTTTCACTATGAAGTAATAACATCAGTATCACTCAAATACTGATATGTTATTATAATTTTGAAACAACCCTATTTCACCTTCTATCCATCCTATGAAAAACGAAATCACCGCGCGTGCGTACGTACGGAATACCGTCTCCACTCTGTGGTGTAATCTGTTTTTCCAACACCACCTTACTTGGATGGGTATAATGGTGTAAAGAATAACTATACATAGTTATTATAACATCATACTGATTCTGATATATTGTATCATCCACTCCAATTCAATTCAGTAATTATGGAAACGGTATCATCGCTCGTGCGTACGTACGGACTACCGTCTCCACGACACGATGAGATTCATTCTCCATGTTAACCATTTAAGAATGATTATAAAGTTTATATAATCAGTAATAATAAAATATTTGACATTATAAAGCTACTGTATTTATTTATATGTATTTCATCTACTTAATTACATTCAACTCAATAAGGAAACGAAAATAGCGTTCATGCGTACGTACGGCCTACCGTCTCCATGAACGGTGTAATTCTTTCCATTTACTAATGTATTAAATATATGTATATTCTGAATATATTTTTTATATATAAATTATGTTTTATATTCTGGAATTAAGTAATCATGATCTAATTAATCATATGAATAATTACAAGTCAAAACACGGACGACAAATAAAACGATTTTACCCAAAACGCTCTTTAACATGGAATTTACAAAATAACGGGTAATATAAAGTCATAAGTGAACCATATATGATATCATAACAATGAGTATGATTCTGGAATAAGTCAATGACATTATTTAAATCATTATACAGGAGGTTCAGACACTTCTGAAACAAATCGGACCTTAGGTAAGGGAAATATCAAAATCTCATTTTTTTTATCTTAGATTGTTTATACATTGGAATTTACTAGGGTGTATTTTATCATCCACATCCATGTTTCCTCAATATGTAATATTATTTCCATCTACCTGAAATTTTTTAAATACAATTTTACCCTTCGGTGAGTTTTTAGTAAATGATATGAAAGGAATCTTTTGTTATTTTTCATACGAGGTACTTTTTGAATTTTCCGACAAAAGTACGAGAAGAATGTTTTTTTAACTTATACGGTATGAATGGATTTTTAAAACATTATTCCCAAAAAGCATCCTTTAAAAATTTTCATGTTTATTTTTAATCAACTTCTTTTAGTTTAAAATTTTATGACATATTAAGAAAGGAAAAACGTTTTTGATGTAGAAAGGATATGTTCCTCAAGAATGGAGTTCAAGTGTTTTATCAAAATTATTTTCCATATAAGATAATATAGGATTATGTTTCTATACCTATTATTACATTGATTTTATTATGTTGTGGTGGAAATATTTTTATGAAATCCTTTATCTTATATGAATTGTTTTATGATTTCATGATGTTTATGAATACGATTTTTATTACATGGGTTATGCTATGATGTATGGTTTATGATTTTGTGGCACACATAAGAATGGTATCATTATGAGATGGGTGGGACCTATATCTCCCTCCAATGCATTGGGTAAAGATTTTATATATCATGAGATAGACATGGCTGGAACGGCAGGATAAACCGGTTCAGTGAAACATGACTGAAATGAGGAGTGAACTCAGTTCAGAAATGGACTTGTCCACTAAGATAGTATTGGAAATGAGTCTTGACTAATAAGAAATGATTCTCTATGATTATGTGTGTATGAAACAAAGTTTTAAGTTTTTTGTTATGATTATTGGGATTACATTTCACTACTATGATTTATCCTATGTTATGATATTATAATCTCTTTTGTAGGTTAAGATTTCTAAAATGTTATGTTCTTATAAATATGATGTGATTGATATTTCATTTATTTACCCATACTGAGAATTTGAGCT
Organism: Viscum album; assembly: GCA_963277665.1. NCBI lineage: Eukaryota > Viridiplantae > Streptophyta > Magnoliopsida > Santalales > Viscaceae > Viscum > Viscum album. The sequence continues at coordinate 876,345,670 of OY728129.1, read as the reverse complement.
CACCCTTTTATGTTTTCTTTTCACCAGGATATAAAGAAAGGTTTTAGGAAAAAAATAGGATCCTTATGGGAGATGTTGAAGATCATTCACCACGATTAGAAGATTATATTCTGAGTTTCCAAAGACACTAAACTATTACGGTCCTTGTGTGGGTGTTTTTGTTATGTACTAAGTATTCCGAAAAATTAATGTAATGATCATGTACGTTAAGATTTGGGTCTCTACAGTTGGTATCAGAGGAAAGGATTAGTCAACCTTTGGATACTAGGATGCGAAAATGTTAGTGAGATCCCTAGATATATTTCTAAGGTATGTCTAGGGATGTCCATAAGGATAAGTATATTTATAGGATATAGTCCTAGAACTAAGGTAACGATCTTAGAATTTAACCTAAGATATTAGATATTGAGGGTACTCACCCTTTACTATGTTGTTTTCCCTAGCATGATTTTTTCCTCTCACACTATTCTTTTTGGGTTTTAGAAAATGGATGGAAACAGGAAGATTCATGATAATGGAGGATATGACGGACAATGGAATGATATTATTCATGAGGAACCAAATGAAATGGGATTTGGAAGTCCAAACATCATTATTATTTCAAATCAGCAATCTCATAATATGATCAATAAAGTAAAATTTGGTAAGTTTCCTGACTCGGCTAAGAAGAGAAAGATGGAGTTTCATGATGATCATAGAGGAAATAAAGTTCAATTTCCCCTATGAAAATCTTGTGGGAAGAGGCATCAAGGAGAATGTTTCAAAGGAACTGGAAGATGCTTTGGGTGTGGAAAAGAAGGACACAAAGCCAGTAAGTGCAAAGGAAAAGGTTCAGTTAACACCAGGGATGAGGATAATGGTATTTCTACGACATCAAAAATTGTTAAATGTTTTAAATGTGGAATGTACGGGCCCTATGCAAACCAATACCCTAAGGGAAAGTCTCATTAAGAGAACCAGTACGCCCGGATGGGTAGTATTTATGTTGATGATGATGAAGAGACTACAAATGATATGTGAGATGAAAGAATTGTTGAAGCTCATTCAATGGTTTAAGAAGGTAGTGGAATGATTACATGGTTATTAAGTGTAATGTTGTATAAGTAATCTCATGGTACTATGGAATAAAGAGACATCTAAGGATTGTTACAGTATTTTCTTTCCTTGAGTTTTGAAAGTGTATGATTAATGGTATCAGTATCCATGAAAGTTTATTCAGATATTTTTGGAATATAGATGATATGCACATAATGAAGGGATAAAGAGAAAATTAAATGTTTGATAGTATTCATGAACTCATAACTGATATAAGGAAATAGTTATATCATGGTTTGAGTATGTAGAATTTTGGGGTTTTGGTATGTGGAAAGAGTTAACTTTTGACAGTACTCATGTTTTCACTAAGGTTCAATGGGTATTCATTTTTCAAGAGAATACATGATTAAGGCCTTCGAATGTTTGGAATGTGACCAACAACACATATCTCATGATATATGGGGATCAATGATGGTATTTACATGCTTGTTATATGAACTCTTTGGTAACAGTTTTCACTATAATATGAGATTGGACAACAATATTTTGGATAAGCATAAAGATTGGAAAGGATTATGTTGGACATAAGTTAGTATTGTTTATGGATAGAACTTTTTTTCGATATTATTGATGGGATGTTATAGTAATATATCTTTATAAAAAGTACAACCTACAGGACGGGCGACAGCCCATCGTGTCGGACAAAGCTGTGGGAATCGACCTCACAACCGAAGTGCGGCTGGCCTTTATCGCCTACCACTGGCTTACAGGAAGTCCCTGGTTAGTATAAACTAGTTTTATTTTATAATGCGGTATGATATATGAAGTATATGTTCATTTTTGGAATTGTATACGATTAACCTCACCATAGATGGACTTATGTAGATTTGATAACTTTTTTTAACCATTTGTTTGATACAGATGGAATGGCCCATCATTCTATCACATGATCTGCTAACACATCACGAATAATAAATTCAACTTCATTTCATTAAGGGATGAAGTGGAAATTGTTAAATTAATTAACAATAGTGAGATTGTACCAAAATCATGTAAGTATTTCTTTTAATTCATCTACTTTAGGGAAATGATCTTGAAAACCAAAAATGTTATCCTAGTGCCCTTATATCTGATGAATCAGATGGTACCTTAGATCATCACAAATCTATGGATTTGTGATTGCTGGTTTTTCCATATCCATGTTCTCTACCACTCTCCATCAGAACGTGATGGTTAGATTTCTTTTCCATATCCATATTTTCGTCTATGTGGAAACCCAATGATTAGTTTATTTGGGTAACCGTTACGTTTCATAATTTTGTTTTTAAAGATTGGTTTTGGTATTCCTTTATATGTTGTGGGTTTATATTAAAGGAACTTTCGAGGAGTAAACCATTTATAACCCTGATGAATTTCGAGTGCGAAATTCATTTTAAGGGGGGTAGAATGTAACACCCCGAGATTTTATGAAAAATATTCTTTTTAATTTCATTAAAGTCTTGTGTTGTACGATACACCAAAAGGAGCTTTCACAACACACATCATTGACTTTCCTTACATTACACGCAATCACGACCTTCCTCGATAGCTTGCGTCGTACGCAATACCGAGTTTAACTAAACAACGATATGTTATTAAAATATTATTAAAACTAGCCGTTATGAATAGTAATAACCACCTTTTGAAATTTTGTAAATTTTAGTTTTCAAAATGGCCTTCATTTTTGTATTCGTAATATCGAAATTATCTTAGGGTGAAATTTTGGTACTTTTCGAATAACTTTCATATTCTGATGAATAGTGAAAATTACTAAATTTTAATTAAGAACAACTTTTGTAATCGAAATAATTAATAGTGACAAATTATTAATTTGAGTGGTTTTAAAGTATATTTAGAATATATTTTTACAATTTAATACAATGTTGGTCATTGAATGTAATTTCACATTTAAACCAGACACAAACAAGTGTCAATCTTTTGATAGTTATTATCTCTTAATAACACAGTATTTGTTTTGACGACAGGAATTAATTTTTATATTAATTAATGACACTGATATGTTTTGAATTTGGTAAAATAGACATCATTTTTCAGTTCATAATATCAAATATATCTTAGGCCTAATTTTTGGAAATTTTCTAGAAACTTTCATTTTTTGATGAATAGTGAAACCACTAAGTGGTAGTTAAAAAAAATGAATTTCTCAGAAAACATAATTTTAACGCTTCTGTGAGTGGAATTTCAAAATTCCGAGAGACACGGTTGATGTCAGTAAGTAAAATGTGGTTCAATGAGATGAAAATAATTTTTGGTGAATAGTAACTTTTTACTTTTATTTACCATGGTTAATAGTAAATCGTGTAATTAAGGGTAAAAAATGATATTATTATTACCCTAAAACATGTCCTAATTCTATTGAATAAGTTTAATTCTAACAAAAACAACATTAGGAATAAAATATGACCATTTAGGCCCTCTTGGATTAGATTAGGACATTTATTATTAATTTATTTAAAGAAGGGTTAAAATAGTTAAAATCAAAGTTTAATAAGTATATAATTTTTAATATAGTGTTATACATAAGATAAATTCGACTATAAATATTCATTAGAAAGCTAAAAGCTTTCCTACATAATGGTAGTTTATTTTTAATTTTTAAACATTAAATAATTTAATTTATTTATGACACAAAGATGATGCAGTAATTATCTTATTAATGAAATATTGACATAATTGATGATATAAATACCAAAATAAATGTAATTTGAGACATTTTATGAATTACACTAATTTTATAGGTTAATATGACATGTTAGTATTGATATAATTATCTGTTTTCTAACTGATCATTCTGTTATGATTTTCACAAAAATCAATTACTAAATAGTGTCAAAATTGACAAAAAATAGTTTTTAAAATAAATATTATATTATTAATTTATATTTTATTCATAAAAATATAAGTTTCTGCCAAATGACTTAGATAAGGTTATATATATTAATAATAAACAACTTGGGGTTAGTTTGGCTTCTTATAGTATGTTTATTAACCTTATAATGTAAGAACACAAAAAGACACGGTAAAAGTAAAATTATCTAACTTAATGTTAAATGTACATGATAAGGTAAAAATAGGAACCTAACCTTGTCTAAATTCTATTGGATGAGAGGGTTTCTACCCATACCCACCTTATCTTCGAAATAAATCAATTTGGAGCTATTTAAAACCGAATTTGGCTTTATATTAAAATAATATCTTTTGTTATTCCAAAGATGCCCCTCTCCTCCCTTATAAAAGGGCACCTCCTCCCCCTCTTCCTCACACCACTTTGAGCCTCCATGATCGGCCAAACCATTATCAATTCTCTTCTCCACTTCCCTAGAAACATCCTAGAGGTCCTGGTATTCTTCAAAGACCAATTTTAGTGCCCTAAGAGGAGGACTCAAAGAGGCGCTTCAAAGAAGAGGTAATGTCTGTTATCGATTCTTTCAACTTTATTTCTTCTCCCACTTCTTCTTCTTATGTTGTTTCATTATGAAGTAATAACACCAGTATCACTAATATACTTCTATGTTATTATAAGTATGAAAAAACCCAATTTCACCATCTATCTATCCAACGTAAAATGAAATCACCGCACTTGCGTACGTTCGGAATACCGTCTCCACGCCATGGTGTAATCTGTTTTTCCAACACCACCTTACATGGATGGGTATAATGGTGTAAAGAATAAATATACATTGTTATTATAAAATCATACTAATTATTATATATTGTATCATCCACTCCAATTCAATTCAATAATTATGGAAACGATATCATCGCTCGTGCGTACGTATGGACTACCGTCTCCACGACGCGATGAGATTCATTCTCAATGTTAACCATTTAAGAATGATTATAAAGTATATATAAGCAATAAAAATGATATATATTACATTATAAAGCTACTGGATTTATGTATATGTATGTCATCTACCTAATTCCATTCAACTCAATAAGGCAACGAAAACAGCGTTCATGCGTACGTACGGCCTACGGTCTCCATGAACGGTGTATTTCTTTCCATTTACTGATCTATTATATATATATATATATATTCTGAATATATATTATATATATAAATCATGTTTTATATTCTGGAATTAATTAATCATGATCTAAGTAATCATATGAATAATTACAAGTCAAAACACGGACTACAAATAAAACAATTTTACCAAAAACGCTCCTTAACATGGAATTTACAAAAGAAAGGGTAATATAAAGTCATAAGTGAACCATATATGATATCATAACAATGAGTATGATTCTGGAATAAGTCAATGTCATTTTTTAAATAATTATACAGGAGGTTCAGACACTTACGAAGCAAATCGGACCTATGGTAAGGGAAGTATCACAATCTCATTTTTTTATCCGAGATTGTTTATACATGGGAATTTACTGGGGTGTATTTTATCATCCACATCCATGTTTCCTCAATATTTAATATTATTTCCATCCACCTACAATTTTTTAAATACAATTTTACCCTTAGATGAGTTTTTAGTAAAAGATATGAAAGGAATATTTTGTCGTTTTTCATACGAGGTACTTTTTGACTTTTCCGAAACAAGTATGAGAAGAATGTTTTTTAACTTATACGGCATGAATAGATTTTTAAAACCTTATTTACAAGAAGATTCCTTTACAAATTTCCATGTTTAATTTTAATCAACTTCTTGTAGTTTAAAATTGTATGACATGTTAAGAAAAGAAAAATGTTTTTGAAGTAGAAAGGATATTTTCCTCAAGAATGGAGTTCAAGTGTTTTATCAAAATTATTTTCCATCTAAGATAATATAGGATTTTGTTTCTATCCCTATTAATTACATTTATTTTATTATGTTGTGATGGAAATATTTTTATGAAATCCTTTATATTATATGAATTGTTTTATGATGTCATGATGTTTAAGAATCCCATTTTTATTACATGGGTTATGCTATGATGTATGGTTCATGATTTTGTGGCACACATAAGAATGGTATCATTATGAGATGGGTGGCACCTATATCACCCTCCAATGCATTGGGTAATGATTTTATATCTCATCAGATAGACATGGCTGGAACGGCAGGTTAAACTGGTTCAGTGAAAACGGACTGAAACGAGGAGTGAACTCGGTTCAGAAATGGACTTGTCCACTAAGATAATCTTGGCAACGAGTCTTGACTAATAATAAATGATTCTCAATGATTATGTTTGTATGAAAAAAAGTTTCATGTTTTATGTTATGATTATTAGGATTACATTTCACTACTATGATTTATCCTATGTTATGATATTATAATCTCTTTTGCAGGTTAAGATTTCCAAAATGTTATGTTCTTATAAATATGATGTGATTGATATTTCTTTTTCTTACCCTTACTGAGCATTTGAGATCACCCTTTTGTGTTTTCTTTTCCTCAGGATATAAAGAAAGGTTTTATGAAAAAAGAAGAAGATCTTTATGGGAGATGTTGAAGATCTTTCACCACGATTAGAAGATTATATTCCGAGTTTCCAAAGACACTAAACTATTACGGTCCTTGTGTGTGTGTTTTTGTTATGTACTTTGTAATCCGAAAAATTAATGTAATGATCATGTACGTAAATCATTGGGTATCCACAGACCAAACCATCAAAATTATTATTAATAATTAATTTTAAGACATCGTGGACAATAATGAAGAAAATATGTGATAATGGGTGGAAATACTTTATTCCCCTAACATCCTTGAAGAAGCCATAAATTTTTTCCATAAAGGTTATTCGGAACCATGGATATCCATTATATTTAATGAAAAACCCAATAATCCATTCATATAATCCCATTAACCTAAGGAATCTATTGACAATGTTCCACTCCTCTATATCATAGGATTTATCCATTTCAATCTTAATGGAAATGTTAGAGACATTGAAATTATTGTTAATAGCATTATCCATTTCATGGGTCAATGTAATTTATGTTTGAGATGACCAGCCTAATATGAATCCTTTTTTTCAATAGATATCATTAAATGGGGATGAACAATAAGACTTCTATTAAGAAAAAATGAATGTATTTCATAAGGGAATTTTTATAGACTATTTTTTTTATTTTTTGTATGATAATAGATAATTGACTTTGGGGATGAGAATTAATGTGGAATATCATGCAAATTTGGTTAAGTTTCCTACTTGGGAGTATTTATGAATGATGTCCCCAACTAATTATTTATTATTCCCTATTATTTACTATAGAAACAACCCATAAAACCATCTGGACTAGTTAAAACCCTGCATTAGTACTAGTAACATCCTCCCAAGATCTCTTACTCATAATGAATTTTCTTGATAAAATCAATTTAGGATGGTGAGATAACATGAGGTATGGAATAAAATGATCATCCTACCCATCTAGGTAACCCTCATATTTTAGAGGATTAACATCCACTAACATGGAATAAAAATGGGATACATCAATACCTCTAAAAACTTGAGGATAATTGGTGATAGAACCATCCTTAAGAAAAATATTTATAATATAAGACAACTTCCTCACCTTAATTCATTCATGATAGTAAGTGGTGGTATGGTATCTTTATTTTATCCATTTCACCATGGATAATTATTTGGAAAATCACTCCTATTCTACAATAAATTCATCTAAGAAGTTCTTTAATAAAATCTTGTTGATGAACATCTCATCATCCCATCTTTCTTCTATCCACATTTTGATTCGATCAATGTCATCTTTTTTACCATCCACATCTAGGGATGCGAAGAAATTTTGGTATTTAGAGACATGATGATCCTATATCAACCACAAAAGAATGTTATTAAAACCAACCCATGAGACCTTCTTCAGGTATTTCTCTTATTATGTATGTACCGCATTTTGATAAGTGGGGTCTACCTCCCAACTGTTTGAATATAAGAAATGATCGCTACTGTCTCGGAAAACTATGAGGAAAATGAGTTAAGGAATATGTTATGAGATTTAAAAAACTAAGTTCTATACTCCATCATTTGGATAGGAGGGGGTTTTCCAAAGGATAGCAAAGAATTCTTCCAGTCTACACCATGTACACCGACTTCCTTTATAATTTTTACACCATGTGTACTTATCCCCAACATAACTCAGGCCTAAGAGACTGATTTAATGTAAACGGGCGAAATAATGTAGAAAATTTTCCAACACCCATTTTTTAGCCACATTTTGTCCATAAACAGTAAATTTTATTTTTGGTTGTTTTAGGATGACTTTTATAGGTTAAAATGTCAGTACACCATACATTTTTTCAAAAAATTCCAAGTTTGACCCCTCGCTTCCTTATAAAGGTTCACCACTTATCCCACATCATCATAACATTAAAACCATTAATTTCTTCCAATATCTACAAAATGAAATTCCCATCATCCCCCACATGATCCATGAATCCTCAATTTTCTAAAAAATTCAACCAAGTGATCTATTTGGTGAAAACAAAAAGGAGTTACCCAATGAAGAGGAAACATCCTTCCTCATGATCATTTCCTTTATTTTCTTTATCCAATACATAAATTATTGTTTTTAAAATCATATATAAAATCATAATTATCCTAAAAATAATACTATTTTTTTATGATAAGTGTTCATCCTACATTACACACACTTCAATATAATAGATAACAGACTTACCATTCTTGTGTAAGGAGAACTAACGCCTAACGAAAAGATGTGGTTCATTTTTCATTTACCGACTCTTATTTTTTGGAACAATGATGAACAATACATTTTTACAGGATATATATAATATATATTATTTTTTTATTTATGATATAACATGGACCATCATGCTTTCTATTTTTTGTAAATACAAAAATTTTGTTTGGGGATGTGTGGGATGTCGTCTCCTCAAAGTGATGGGATTCATTCACACACTGAATTAAATGTATTAAAAATGGGTTTAGTGATATTATGTGATATATACGACATTATAAGGCTAATTTATTTTTTATTATATATATATATATATCATTTCCATTCTTTCGTTTAATATGAAGAAAAATGGAAACATTGTTCATGTGTGCATATGACCTACCATCTCCATTAATTGTGTATTCATTTTAAAATTTCTATATTCTATAGATTATGATAAATATCTATATAGTGAATATAAATTTTAATTATTTCATGTTTTACACTCTTTAAATCATCATATAATTATGGGGACCAAAAATATTATAATTTTAGAAACGTTTGAAAAATAAAGTGGGAATTACTTAGATAGAATCCTTAAAATGGAATTGTTTATAATTTGGAAATATAAAAATATAATCATAAAATATACTGTATTATACATAATAATATTATTCAATATGTTTTTTAATGAACTTATATTTTTTATACCTATGGTTTTATTATGTATAAATAAATATGAAGACTTAAGGTATGTGAATATCATCTTACTCTTATAGGGGTTTTATGTCTCAAAAGTAACCAAATTGGTAATTTTATTTTTTCTCAAATTTTCTTATTCGTGATATATTCCATGTTAGGTGGCTCTATTTTTATATGATGTTTATATACTTACATAGGAATTAAATATCATTAATATCCATATATTTATGCAATTTTATGCTTCATATAATGTTATAATTTCCATTTTATTATGATTCAATGTTACCAATGTGGTAATGGTTTATTGTTATAATCACATCATTTATCTAGATTGTTTATTATTATGATTCCCTTGATGAAATATAATGATCTATCCCCCAATAAATCTCATGAATTTTAATAAACTATAGATATGCATATTATATACAAGTAATGGTACCATTTTCCATTATTTGGTATTTTATATAAATAATTTTTTTTAAAACATCAACTATATTTTTCCATTAGGTTGGAAATATTGGTTATTCCAAAACAATGTTTTTTAAACAGGTTACCATAAATTTTTTCAGGATTATTTCATATGTTTTTCATAAAAATGGTTTTCACAAATTAAATCTTATTCTTTAAATTTTCATGGAAAATTGTTTTAGTTTTTTTTTCAACATTCTTTTTTATGTTATAAAGTAAAATAGTTTTTGAATCGATTTCAATCATTCTTTACATGTTTATAAAATTATTTTCAAAGAGAATGATATTAAGAATCCATTATTTATTAAAAATTATTTTTCATTATGTAATGGATATTTTCCTCAAGAGGGGTTCTGAAAGATATTTTATTATTACTTTATTTGTTTTCATTGTTCTATCAATGAAAAGTATTTTAAAAATATTATATGTTTTAAAAATTAATTCTAAATTAATATTAATACTCCATGTGATATATCAAAATCTTTATCCATATATTAAGAAATATTGGGTTAAATTTCACCCTTCATTATGGTTATGATCCAATGATATCATTAATATTATTTATCTAAATGGTCTATGTTTTTATGGATTGAGGTCTAAGAAGATTGTTTCTCATCATCAGGTTCTACAATGGTAAATGCTTTTCAATCACACTTCCTTTCACATGTTGTAAAAGGTTAAAAATAAATATGAATCCTCTATATTTTCCATAGGTTATTAAATGAATAAATATTTATGAAACCCATTTCATTTCATGGGTTATGATATGATGTTTATGAAACCCATATTTTTTATGGGTCAGGATATGATGCAGGTTTTATTATTCTATGGCACATGCATTTATGATTTCATTAAGATATGGGTGAGACCTATATATCCCTCTATTTCATTATGTAATGATAGGTATAATATAATCTCAAAGGGTTCACTAGTAGAAACCCAAACCTGAAAAAGTGGGTTACATGGGTTATAACCCAATACTAAAAAATAGGGTACAAGTTTTATTACCCATGAACAAAAAAAAGAGGTTACATGGGTTAAAGACCAAGCCTGAAAACAAGAGGGTTCACATGTTGCACACCAAGATTGAAAAAAGAGGGTGCACAGTTTGTATCCAATACCAAAAAAAGAGGGTACACTGGTTATATCATAATCCTAATATCAATAGGTTATATTTTTTTGTAACCCCATCCAAAATACAAGAGGGTACACCAGCTGTATCCTAATCCCGAAAAACAAGAGTGTATGTAGGTTGTAGCCCAATCCCAAAAACCAAAGGGTACACATGTCATAACACCTTAACAAAAAAACAAGAAGGTTCATGTGTATTTATCTAATTCCCAATGTAGGTATATGGTTTTTATCTCAATACTAAAATGTTATAATGGTCTTGGTACGTATCCTTGAAATAATATTTTCGATGGTAATGTGTATGCCACAAATTATATGTCTTATTCCTCAATTATTACTTCACAGCTTATTCTCTTCATTCCTTTTTTATTTGTGTCTCATGACTTGCCAATATCTATTCCATGATTCATGTTTATAATATTTGATATTAAGGTTATGATCTTCTAATATTATGATCCCATTTAGATACCCTTATACTAATGTTTATGCTTTAATATCTCCCATATTTACCCTTATAGATAATTTTATCTAACCAATTTTTATGTTTCCTTATCCAAATAATGAATTTATGTATTATATATGATATCTCTAAAAAGGATTATAGTCTTGGATAACATAATGGGTAGTAATCTAGATCAATAATGTTCCACTATTTTTGTTTCCATGTGTCCAAAAGAACTAAACTTTTATGGTCTTTGGGATTGTTTTTAGGAAATGTTTTACATATTTCGTAAAATTGAATTAATATCAATTTATGTTATGAATTTGATCTTATAGTTAGTATTAGAATGATGGTTTAGTTATCCTTTGGAAACTATAATGATAAAAATTATTTGGATCCATAAGAATATTATAAGGATATTTCTAGGGACTTATCTAAGGATAAGATTAATGATGAGGAAAATATTATGAAAATATACAAGAATTTTGTTAAAGTATTGAGTGAGTGGATTCATAGAGATAAATACATGAATGAAGAGTAAAGGAGGATGTTTTTATTTCACTAATTTACCTAGGGGTAACAACTATGTCAAGGTACATTGGGCCTGACTTGATCATAACTTAGTACACATCAATGGGGATTACTGCACACCTTGTTTAAACCTCCTGAGGGATATTCATTAAGAATTCAAAAACTATTCATGAACCAACATGAAGTATTTAATAATAAGTTTTCTATGAATAACCTAGGATAATACTATAGTGGAATAGATTAAGGAAGGGTTAAAAATTTATCTTTCTAATAAGTTATTTTTCATGATTATTTTTTTTCTTATAATGATATATATTTCTCAGACTATGATTTCGGATTTTATTCAATGGGGAGAACTATAAGAAACATGATTAAATTTTTATTTTCAAGATGTTGAAATCAAGAGAATTATGAAATTAGAATTCCAATGTTGGAATATCCTGAATAGAATTAGGACTGTGGTACGAGTATTGGATATACTACTAAAGATAAAGATATTACGAGGGATATTTAACCTATGAAAAAATGTCTCTCCCGAGGAACGTGCCACGCGCACCTGGGGATTTTCAAATTTTGCCGCCTGCTGTGCCTTCGTCGTCTCATTCTCCGGTGCTGTTGTCGACTCCTGCACCATTCGATCCTAGCTGAGAAGCACCATGTGGGAGGGCCTCGTCTGGTTGGGGAACCCCGACTCCTTCTCCTAGGTCTGGTTGGCCGACGACGTCTTTTATAGATGTCCTTTGCGGGAGCTCCTTTGGTGTCTCAGACCAGTGTTTCCCAGCGATTGCGTCATTCTCGCACTCGGTGGTGAAAGATGGTGCCTCCTTACCCTGTCCTCTCCTGAATCGGCGTTCAATGAGGCGGTGGCGGGCCTGAGGTGGACTCTCGTGGTGCGGTTTGGGTCTGTGAATCCTTTGCATCCGGTGTTCAAGAGGTTCATGGCTTTGAGGGGGTTGCAAGGGGAGGTTCAGGTGTCGACTATGAATAGGCTCTCATTCTATCTAGGCTTCTCCTCAGAACTATATTTCATCCAGCTATGGTTCCATGCCTCTCGGTCTATGGGGATTTAGCGTTTTAGCCTTTACAGATGGTCGATGCAGGCTCATCGAGGGATAGAAAGTGCTTCATCCATAGTGTGGGTTAGTCTTCCATGTTCACCGCTTCCATTGCAGAATGGTTCTTTCCTCAAAGTTATAAGAGATGCTAAGGGTGGTTTTTTGTGCATGGATCCTCTGTCTCGACATGGTGAGGAGATGATGGCCCTCCGGATCTGTGTAGAATTGGACCTTTCCATACCTATCCTGAAGAATATTTCTTTGAAGTGGAAAGATTCCTCTATATGGACATAGGTCTTCATCTTCTCTGTTTTTCCTCGGTAATGCTCCTTTTTCCTTCTGTAGGGAGACTCGGTTCAGTGTTGCAGCAGAAGTGTTCCTGTGCTCTGGCCTCAAAATGTGAGAGGTGCTAGGCATAGGGAGGTGTTGTCTTCTTCGTGTGTAGGGGTAGGGTATGATCAGTTTTCTTTGGGGCCTGTTGATCCCCCTCAGCCTTTAACTGGGATGGAGGATCCTTGGTCGCTGACTCTTTGCAAGGGGTCGGTGGCCTCCATAATACTTTCTCTCTAGCATTGCAAGGCTCTAGTACTGGTTCAGCTGGGGGTCGATCGGATGACGATGGCCTCCATTCAACTGGAATGTGACGCCTCCCAGATGGTATCAATTGGGGAGTTTTTGGAAAACGTCATGCGGTCCACTTTTAGAGGTTTAGTGTCGAGGTTTTGGGCCTGACCTTTTGAATCATGTAAGGACAGGGTTGGGGTGAAGCAAGATGTCGTTTTTGGAGGGTTTTAGGATTGGCTCCCTATTTCGGGTACCTCTAATAACCTCATGGGGCTGGCCATGTGTTCTACTCATGAGGTTCCTTCTTCACCAGAGGAGCGGTCTTTTACAGACCAAGGTGGGCTGAGCAGCGAGGGGACTGTGGTGGGTTCAGGTTCCCCTGGTGACATGGTGGTTGAAAAGTCTATTTCTAAGTCTTGGTTATGCCCATAGGTGGAGGATGGATCCGCTATTATGTGGACATCGAAACCTCCTGGGGTCCTTGTTAGCTAGACTCAAGAACAGAGTCCCTCTACACATTCTCCATCCCACAAGAGGGACTAGGGGAAGTCCGTTGAACGCCCTTCTTTTGATACGCCTCCTATCTTAGCTTCCCCTGTTCAAATCCCAGGGATACACACTCACTATCAACAGAGACTATACAGGAAAGGATCACCTTTACAAGGTGCCAAGACAAGGACGACTGGGGACAAATCTGGGTCACCACCTGTTAAATGCTGAATATGCTAATATGGAACGCTCAAGGTCTTGGAGCTTAGGTAAAGATATACCTCATTGTCTCGGAAGCTAGGGGAACAATGTTTTTATTTTTGCTGTCCTGGAGCCGAAACAAAACCCAAATAAAATAAAGACCTTTTGTTGTTATGTTCACATGCATTGACACATGCATGTAGATCTGACAAATAGTCATATATAGCTATTCTAGAAAAAGGAGGTGTCCATGGATTTCATTTAAGTAGAAGATCAACATTTCACCATGAATGTTTTGAAGTGCAAGGAGCAATTCTATGTTTCCTTTGTTTATGGTAGATGTGATTCCCTAGAATGAATGCGATTGTGGCTGGGATTGGAGATTTTTTATTCGGAGGATCTCTCCAGGTTTGTGGCGGGGGACTTCAATATTTTCCTAGAACTAGATTAGAAGATGGGGAGTGGGGCCTTCAACAAGAGAGCCAGTCTGGACATTGCTCAGTTATTGGTGAGGAAAGGGCTATATGTCTTGGGCTACAATGGGGACCGGTTTAAGTTGTGAAATAATCAGGGTGGGAGAAGGCAGATTTGGAGTAGACTGAACCGTTGTTTGTCTAATATCAATGCTCTTAATATCTACCCTTCGGCCGAGGTCAAGCACCTTGCTTGAGGCATTTCTGACCATTCTCCACTAACGGTCTCAGTGTCCCCTAAGAAGGCTTTTCAAGAGTCTTTTAGGTTCTACAATTTCTGGATTGGATTGGATGGCTATCAAGAGATGGTAAGGGATATGTGGGGGGATCCAACTCAAGGGTACTCTTGGGTAGAAATTCATAATAACCTAAAGAGGTTAAATAAATGGCTTTTGGAGTGGGCTATGAGTATCCCTCTCTTGTATAGAAGGCTCATGACTCTCAAAAAGAAGGTAGAAGAGTTGGAAGGGAGTATGGAGGAGGAATGGAGTGATATGGAATTCGAAGATCTCAAGACCTAGAAGATGAGTTGGGAAGTGGAGCTTCTTAAAGTTGTTCGGATGGATCGGGACCAGTTTAGGGCGATGTGGCTGCAAGTGGGTGACAAAAACATAGCCTTATTCCATGCTTGCATCAGAGAACAGAAACTTTTGATCAAACCAAATATCTTACAGGAGGATGGATACTTCATGAATGATATGGATACTATGGGTAGGATGGATCTTTCATTATTTTAGGACCTCCTAGCAAGCTCGAACTCGAGGATGGCCAGTGGTTATCCAACCGGAAACTCAGCTCTGTAGGAGGTGATTCCAAACAGAGTGTCTGACATGGAGAACAACTTGATGGAGGCCACTCTTAATGAGGAAGAAATTATCAATGCCATGCAGAAGCTTAACCCAGAGAGTGCCCCCAGACCCGCCGGTTTTCTTAGAGCCTTTTAGATTGGGTCTTGGGAGATTGTCAAAAAAGATATTGTTGAATCCATATAGGATTTATTTCAGGGTTTGTCTCTTCCTCGGGTCACCAGTGCCACAACACTCTACCTTATCCCCAAGGTAAAGGATCCATCCTCACTTTCCCTTTATCACCCAGTGAGTCTATGCAACTTCCCATACAAGATCCTTTCTTTCCATATTAATCACAGGCTGTCTAAGTTTCTTCCCGATGGGATTTATATTGAGTAACATGGCTTCATGAAGGGCAGCTCCATTCAGGGGGCTATAGAAACCACACAAGAGACGGTTAGGGACATCAATTTCAAGACCCACGATTCGAAATGTGTGATCAATGTTGATATGAAAAAATCATAAGACAATATTGAGTAGAGATTTTTTAACAGAGTTTTTGTAGTGATGGGATTCTCGGTCAGGGTGGTTGATATCCTTTTCAGTTGTTTAAGCTCTTCGTGGATGGGGGTATATTTAATTGGGAAAGTGCATGGTTTTTTCAAGGATACCAGAGGTCTGCAATAGGGTGACCTGCTCTCAGCCAAATTATTCATCCTGGCCCAAGATACTCTTTTCATTCTCCTCAACTACGTCATTCGTCAAGCGGGAATTCTCCCCTTCTGAATGAAACCGAGCCTCCCCTCTATATCCCATCTGATGTTTGCAGACGATAACATTATATTCATCAATGGTGGGCTAAGCTCTGTTCATAAGATCAATGATATCCTGATGGACTACTGCTTCTGGAGTGGAAAGGTTCTATGTGTTGACAAGAGTGAATTCTTTATCTCTTATAGAAGCTCACCTGGGTGCGTGTCTTCCTTGTGTAGACAGCTTAACATGCTGCAGAGGTCCTTCCCGATGGAGTATCTGGGTACGCCTATCTCCTCGGGTAGACTCTAGATTTGAGATTTCATCCTCATTGTATGTAGAATCCTATGTCAATTTCTCAAATAGAAGAATCACCACCTCTCTTTCGGTGGGCGTATAGATCTGGTTAGCAGTGTGTTGTCTTCTATAGCAATACATGCAATGGAATCTTCGAATGTCTTGAAAGGAGTCATCAAATTAGTTGACTCAATCTTATGTAGTTTTTTATGGGATGAGAAGTCTAAGGGGAAGAGGCACTGGACCTCTATGGGAGAGGATGGAAAGACCCATCCATAAAGGAGGGATCAACTGCAGAATCTTGTAGAGTACTCTCCAAGGCTCACATGCTAAGCATGCTTGGGAAATTCATGAAGAGCGTACTCCATGGGGCCAAAAGATGTATCAGATTAGTGGGAGTAACATAGAGGTTTTCCATGGCAATGTTTATCCTCTATGGTCTAAAATACATCACCGACTTCTGACCCTGAATCACAGCTCGCGATGGATATTGGGATCCAGGGAGATTCTCTTCTGGAATAAGAATTGGGTAGGCTCTGTTCTTGCCTTCCTAGGGTGCCCGGCTCCTCTGATCACTATTAAAGAAGCCCAGTGTCACCCTCGTTTCACCATGGCGGTTCTGTGAAAAAACCATATGACCATGTTTGATTACATTGAGCTGAATGATGAGCAAGATAGATGTGTGTTCACTCCCTCCTCATCAGGAATCTCTAATATCAGAGATTTTCAAAAGATTCTACCCTCACAGGGTTTTCCGGATCGCTGGAATGATATGGCCTAGTGTTGCAAGCCTCATTTAAAGTATAACTGCATCACCTGGCATATTAGGAACCACCCCATCATGATGAATGAGAATATAAAAAAACTGGGGATTAGCATGGCCTCCGGATGTTATTGCTTTTCAGCGCGGAGGGAGGAGAGTGTTGTGAACTTGTTTTATGAGTGTGTATGGGCTCAAGCTGTGGGGCTGTTTCTAGGAGGATACTTGGCTTGTTATTCTCGAGGGCAGGATATATATTTTTTCCTAGAGAGATGGTTTAATGGTTCATTGGGGAAGGAGAAGGATCAGTTGGCTCGTGTGGCAACCCACAATACAGGGTGTTGGTGTATCTGGCAAGCCAGAAATCAGGTGCGGTTCGAAGGTGCAGTCCCCACAGTGAGTTTCATTACTGCGCGTATTCGCTTCCTGCTCATTGACTTGATTTCGATCGACAAGGAATGGCAGGAGGCTTCTACCTTCCCATGCATGCAAGGATTTCTATCACATTCTCCTCCCTCATCCGCTGGACCTTAAGGTAAATAGATCAGATGGATTCCCCCTTCCTCCCACTATAACTCAATACTGATGGGGCTTGTTCTGAAGGGGTGATGTCGAGAGGGGGTGTTGTGAGAGGAACATGGGGAGGTGTGGTGTTGTCCTTCTTTTCCTCCTTCTACATCAGTACTGCAATCCAGGCTGAGGCACATGCTCTTCTCATTGGGCTTTCCGTGTGGATCCAGGAGAGTGTGGTCATTTCTGAGGTGGAGTTCGACTCCTTTATTCTACATGATTCCTTAAAAGGAAATTGTTAAATACCTTGGTCTAATTCCTACACTGTCAAGAAACACCTTGGTATTCTTTGACACATCATTCAAGTGTCCCACACCTGCCGCGAGGGGAACAAGGTTGCAGATTATTTGGCATCCCAGGCCGATCGTGGATCTACCAATAGTTGTCTTTTTTAGTTTAGCAGCTTAAAGCCAGAATGCGTTAATTTGATTAGAGGGGATTCCCTTAGTTTTCATTAATATAGACCCCTAGTTTGTTTTATTATATTGTTTCACTCTTTAATAAAAACTTGATTTGGAAGGATGGAAGAGATTATAACTAACACATGAAAGGCCTATGATATTCTTCCAGTATTTCATATATTAAATATAAAAGCATGATAAGATAATGATTGAGGAACCTTAATACATAACAAATATTTCATATCCATTGCAATATGTATTAGTGAATATATTGATGAATCTAGATTAATTTTTTAGGAAGAATGTTAGATGAATAAAGTGTTTATATTTTAGGATCATTGATAATGTAATTGAATCATGGAATATATAATTTAATTAAGTAAATTTTTTCCATTAAAGATACAAAAGGATATGTAGAATAGTTATGGTGACAATGAAAAGTGATTTAATGAAAAGGTGGTATTTTTATTAAAAAATAACCCTTTATGTGTTCAATATATTGAAAAAATTATATTTATCTTTGAAAAATAAATTGTGTATTTGGATATTTTAAATTGGATAGTATTGATGACCATAAAACTTATTAAGGGTTTACTGAAAAATTGGTTTATATTATTGAGGAATATTTTTACAAATTATTTTATTTATGTAATATATACACTAATATATCAAATAAAGAAAAATGTATGATTTTTAAAAGGATTTATGATAATTTAGGTTTTTACCATGTTTGGAGTGGATATGTGATGATGGAAATCATATGTTTGTAATTTTGAAACAATGTGATACTTTGTGATATATGGGGGATCAATGCCAATATTATTTCCCGACCTTATTTGTAATGTTTAGGATTTTTATATTTCTAAATGGTTATACAACTATTAATTTATGGAAGGTTTATGTTAAACTTCAGATGAATATTTTGAGAATAAAGTATCATCACACGATGTGAGGATTAATGCGTGGTGGATAAAATGTTCAAAAAAACTTTTTTTTTTGTAATTGATGACATATTAGATGGATTATATTCGATCTAATGATATATTATTGCTTCAGGAATGAAAAAAAACTCAACATAATATTTGGAGAAAGTGGTGTGATGGAAATTTATCACATCACAACAAAGGGTGAGATTGTACCTAATCAATTAAATATATATTCTCATGAAAAATAACCAACTCTCAGAAAAGGATCTTGAAACTAAAAAGGTTATCCTAGTACATCCACTTCCGATGAATCAAATATCACATTATATAATCAAATATTTATGTCTGTGATTTTTAATTTTCTCTTAACCAAGTTCTCAATCACTCTCCATTAGAATATGATAATTACATTTCCCTTCCATTTCTATTTTTCACTTAAAAACTATGTTCTCATACTTGAAAACCCATTTATGTGTTATTCATGATAACTCATATGTTTTTAGCCATTTTAATGAATGTTTTAGTATTCATTTTTACGATGTGGGTTTTAGTGAAAGGTAAATTCAAGTATCATACCTTTGATAACCAATCCAATTTCAGGGGGACGAAATCAATTGGGGGGTGGTAGAATATAACACCCCAAGGTTTTGTGAACCTCTTTTTTGAATAGGTTAACTTTATTTAATGTTTTCAATTTCTTGATACACTAACTCAAAAATTAATTCTAAGATACATGAAGATAAGTTTGGGTTACATGAAACATCAACTTGTCTTGTGTTACATGAAACACATAGTTTCTATGAAATGACATTTTATTATTATAATTACTCAAAAGAGGTAGTTATAACCAAGAAGTCAATAGTAGTAATATAAACAGTAATAACTAATTTTTAAATATTTTTTATAATGGTCTTAAATTTATAAAACAAATTTTATAATATGAAATAAATGTTCTAGTAATGTCTTCATATGTTTGAATGTATTCTTATCTAAAAATAAATAATCACTATGTCCTTATGTTAAAAACAATAAAATAATTTTGAAACAATTTTTTATATTTAATTTTTTAACATAAAAATTTATTTATAACTCATAATATAAAAATTATCTAATGGTGGGTTTTTATAAATTTTCTAGGAAATATCATATATGGTTGAATAGTTAAAAATATATAATATTAATTCAAAATAATTTTTTATATAATTAATTTATATAGATAAATTATATTTTATGATTTTTAAGACATTATAGATAAATAAAACATATATTAATACAATTTATGTCAATATAATAGTTTTAGAATTAGATTTATATATATAAGCATAATGAACATTTGGACATCCTCGATTTAAAACCCCACCTGCACTCATTGTCTACAGGAATAGAATTAAACATAAATTTTCCTATTCTATGAAGTTAATTTAAAAAAATGGACATAAGGGGTTTTAATAAGTATAATATTTATAATCTAATTGTTTCGGTGCGGATGTGCGTCGGGTTACGTTGTTCCGCCAGGACGCGTTCGCGCGTGCACCCGTCGACCCGAGGGGATGGGCGCGCGGCTTATGGCCCCGCAGTCCCGCTTTCCAAGGGCGGGCGGCATTCGTCCCTTATTCAGGGGCGTCTGCTCCTTAATCGAAACCGGGATGATGGGATGTCGGCTCCACCTTCCGTGGATGTCTCCTCGGAACTCGTCGCTTAATCCGGGTCTCCCTCATAGATTTAAGAATGTTCGTGAATCTCGTTCCCGGCGCCATATCTTCATGGACACCGGTTAATTACGCTGCTTCCGCCCGGACGCTCCAAGGAGTCTGGTCGGGGCAGCAACCTGCGGTGAGAAGACCGGGTGGCTCTGGGTGTCGGTGACTGCGACTCTGCATGTCGGCCTTCCGTCCCTAATAGGGCTTCTCGAAGGCGTGATGGCCTGAGGCATCCCGTACTGGGTGCGGGGGACTGTGTTACCTGAGGTTTTCCTCAGCTTCCCATGTTTAACACGGGGTATGCCGCGAGTTTAACGTCCAGCGGGGACGGCATCAGACTGATCAACACGAGGAGTGGATCAGATGACAGAACCCCTTGCGGGGAACCTCCGACGCTGGGGCCAGCACATGGGCGGCTTCCCGAGTGAAGTGGAGTGGAATGAAATGGCATGACCCCACCGGGATGTGGCGGCCCGGGTAAGGATCAGGATGGATGATGGGGTGAAGAGCTTGGACCCCGTAGGGGCTTCCTACGTACCGCGTGTTAGCGCAGATCAAAGTCAGCGTAGTTCAGATATACAGTTTAACGTCATGCTGGACGTCGGCAAGCCGACTCACGAAGAGATCGAGGCCGCCGGGCGGAGGATTGAACCGAACCACCTCGCACAGAGGGGGATGGAATGGCCGGGTGGATCACAGTTTTACGTCATGTTGGACGTTGGCAAGCCGACTCACAAAGAGATCGAGGCGGCGGGGAAGCACAATGGAGATACACACGTGCAGTCCCCCACAGAGGCGGATTCATAGGTGAATCAACGCAAGTGTGAACCCGGGAGGGGTTCACTGATGGACGAACCGACGTAAATACGACCGGGATGACCAGGTGGCGGGCTTGAACCTCGGAGAGGCTTCCCACATACCCTGTTTAGAAGACTGGGATCAAAGTCCACGTAGTTCGTTCTGTTTGTAACACTCTACCCCCGTGGGTGAAGGCCACTCCAATCCCGACATCCCTGCAGAGACGAGCGGGTGGGGGCCACATCCAAACCGGGAGGACCCTGCGTGCGAGGCACGGGATCGGGTGAAGCGGACGGTTTAACGTCTTGCCGGACGAAGTACAGTTTAACGTCGTGTGTTGAGGACGAAGTGGACGGTTTAACGTCTTACCGGACGAAGTACAGTTTAATGTCGTGTGTTGAGGATGAAGATGCTTGGCACTTGTCGCGCGGACGAAGTACAGTTTAACGTCATGTGGGACGAATGCAGTTTAACGTCGTGCGGGACGTATGCAGTTTAACGTCGTGCGGGACGTGTGTAGTTTAACGTCATGGGGGACGAATGCAGTTTAACGTCGTGCGGGACGAATGCAGTTTAACGTCGTGCGGGACGTATGCAGTTTAACGTCGTGTGGGACGTATGCAGTTTAACGTCGTGCAGGACGTTGAAGCCGCCGATAGGTCCGTGTCACTTCGCGCGAGCCTGGAGGGTCGCACGGGAAGACAACGCACGGTGCGGGCACCCGGGATGAGGGTCGTCGGGATCCACGCAGGCGGGTACCCAAAGGGGGCCAAAGGGGGCGACTCCAGCGGATTGCACGCAAAAGAGGAGCTTGGCGCGCAATACCGCGGGTCGGCGCGCAAATGGACGGGCTGGCACGCAATTGGGCCAGCACTTTGCGCGTGAATGATAGAGATTGCGCGCACCGGGCTTCGGATAGCGCACGGGGGCAACGGCTCATTCTTTAATGAACGGCCACTTTGTAAATGGGGGGTGCGCGCAATCGGGCTGGATTGCGCGCACCCCGGGGGCAATTGCGCGCAAGAGGCTTCTGTTGCGCGCGAAGGCATTAGGATGAAGAATTATTCAAAGGAGACGAGCCCACGGGAATGCGCGCGAAGGCGAACCGCGAGGCCTTATTGCGCGAAAGAAAAGAGGTTACCTGAAGATCGGCATTGCGCGCGGAAGGGGTTGGATTGCGCGAACGAGCGACCTTTCGAATTCTGGCAACCCTCAAAACGTCGGGGGTCGCCTTATATTTATAGGCAACCCCTGGCGCGGAATCCGGTTCGCGGGCGCAGAATTCTCTTCGCGGGCGCGGAATCGGGCCCGGCGCGCAAGGGGAGTCGCGTGGGCATCGGGCGTGCAAAATTGCGCGCCGACACAGCGCATTGCGCGCATCCCGGGAGGTTTGCGCGCCTGACTTCAACATTGCGCGCGGGTCTCCAAAATTCCGCGCAAGTCCTCCGGGCCCTCCGGAACATGCTTCTGACTCCAAATATGACCTCGCTTTCCGCATCCGGAGTTGCATTTGGGAACAACCGACTTTTCCAGCGTCTACAAAAGCCCCCCCTCGGAATCTGATCGGCGAGAGGTCGCAACGATCGGGTTCCGAGGGAGACACCGGAATGCCGAAGTCCTGGGTGGCGCGGGACTGTGGCGCGCAAAAAGGGGCGTCGGGCGCGAAATTCGCCGGTGCGGTCGCGCAAAGCGCTTTCCGCGCAGCGCGGACTCCCGGCCTTGCCTATAAATAGGGGCCCTGGGTCCCCCGCACCGTACACTGGCTTTCCGCGCGATAGGCATTCGAGCTCTCGTGCGCGAAATTGCCTTTTCCGGCGCGGAATTCGCCTGCTCGTCGCGCAAACCTGTCCGGAATTCGGCCTGCTTTTGCACGAACACCCGGGGTTTTACGCGACGGACTTCCCGATTGCGCGCCGTCCACTAGGATTGCGCGCCAACTCTAAAACTTCTCTACCAGCCTCGTCCGATCCCGCACACTTCATCCCTTTACCCGCACGACTCCCGGAGCTTCTGAGATGGCCGCGAATCAAGGAAATGAGGGGGATGCCGCCACTCGCAGAGCTGAGATGGCGACGAACGAGGAGGTCTACGGAGCCAAGGAGATTGTTTCCAACAATCAATCCTTGTTCGACTTGCTGACGCCGGCCCAGAAGACATATCCACTGTCGGACAACCTGCCGCTCTGGAACTTCGGCATCCTAGATGAGGATTCGGTGCCAGGGTTCGAGGTTGATGCGCCACGGACCTGGGTGACTCGGGAGGACGAGCTTCCCCGCTATAACATCACCAACAATGGGCATCCTTCCAGAGAGACCAGGCATTTGGATGTCTATGTCCTGAACCCGAGGACGCGAACCATTGCCGGGGGTGAGCCTACTGTGGAGAACTCTCCAGCCCTCTACTCGAGCACATATCGCCAGAGTGTCACCGACGACACCAAGGGCTGGCTGAAGGACCGGGACTTGCGGTCTGGGGGCAATTTCACCAGTGAGTGGGCCTGGGCGTTCTGGGTACGCCACACTTGCGATCACTTCGCGGAGGAGCTGCGGTACATCGGCCAGTTTGAGGCGGTGTGGACGTCGCAGTTCCACTTCTACCAGCAGTCCGAGCTCGGGCCGGAGCTGTTCACCCGTTGGTCCCCGGATACCAACACCTTCCATCTTCACCATGGGGAGGTCGACATTGGTCTCTGGGACTTCCACTGCATCGGAGGTATCCCGCTGGAGGGTTACCAGTATGATGTGTTCCTGCCTCCGAGGAACACCTGGGGCGACAGGTCACGGACTCCCATCCTGACGTGGCATCTGCTGGACCTGGCTACAGAGCGGCTCGGGGTCAAGGAATTCCAGAAGGACATAGCCTACAAGGAGTGGTTCGGCCAGTTCTTGGAGCATGACCCAGCGGTCAAGATGCCAGGCAGGGGGAAGCGGTGCCCGACCGCGGCTCAGAGGAGCCGGAACGGGTCGTACTGGCGGGTCCTGGAGACGGGCGACTACCGCTCATGGGGGTACCGCGTCATCGAGGCCCGGGACCCAAATGTCCGGTACGCGGCGTTTCTGGCCGCCTTTCTGAGTGGGTGTCTCCTGCCAGTGCGGGACGCGAGAATGGGCGTTCGCCCGGCGACACTGGCGATGGCGGGCGCTATGGCTGCCAACAAAAGATACAACCTCGGGGTCCCAGTACTGGCGAAGCTCTATGCCATCCTGGGACACATCTCACGAGGGGGGTCGCCACGAAGGATCTGTGGGCCCTTCTAATTCTTCCACGGCTGGGTGGCTGCTCACCTCGGTGGGTACACATTTCCGAACGCCATCATTCCTCTGGGCAACGGCCTGCGACCCTCCCTGCTGAACATCGCGGGGGTCGCTCCGATGACCCTAAATGAGGAGGGCGTGAGGATTCGGATTGGCAATCACGCAAATTTCAACTTCATCCCGTTCCCCACTCCCCTTGGCCAGATGATCGACAACGGGAAGGGTCCGCTGGAGCAGCACGAGTACTTCCTGAACATGCAGGGTGGGGTGCTCGTGGCTCGGATCGACGGGAAGGTGATCTGCGAGCCCTACGTGCCAACCTGGTTCGCCAGGCAGTTCGGCTGCCTTCAGCGGATGCCGAAGAGGGTATTCACTGCTGTCCGGGAGGAGACGAACCCCGGCGTCCTTCGCCAGATGTGGCTGATGTTCGCCGCCTTTGGCTCTGGCGACGTTATCACTCTCCCTCCTACCGGGGTCGACGCAGGCTTGGCAACCGAGTACGCCGAACACTGGGCCATCGCGTACCCCGAGGGGCTTCTACGAAAGCCGGTTCGGCGGCTCGAGGTCACCCGTGCGGAGACCGGGCGTCAAGGAAGGAGGCGAAGCACCGCCACACGGGGGAGAACGGAGGCGCGCCAAACAGCGGAGCCGGCGCGGGCAGGGACTTCGGCGGCGGGCACATCGTAAGCTGCCGCCACGACTTCAGCGCCCGGAGAGGGGGCACATGCGGCGGTCGGGGAGCGGCCCGGGAAGCAGGTAAGGCGTCTGCTCGAACCCTCCCATGATGCAGTCTTCCCGGCGTTGTGGTCGGCCTGGATGACCCTGCGGCAGTCACTGGGGACCGACGCCATCTGGCGAAAGATACTTAGAGAAGGAATCCATCTGCCAGAGGTCGGGCGCCTCCATATCGCCGACAGGGTGGACTTCAACCGGCAATATGCATATCTGACGGCCATGGACGAGTACGCGCGCCAACGTGGTCAGCGTACGGAGCCATCCCTTCTGGTGAAGGTGGTGCTCGGTCTAGAACCCGCTCCAGAACAGATGCCGTCGGCGAAAGATGACAGTAGCAACAACTCCGAGGAAGAGGAGGAGATGGGGGAGGATGAAGGCTCTGAGGGAAGATCCTATCAGGGGATCCCGCGGGAGAGCGGCGAGGTGGCCGGCTCTGACAATGTTGATGTCACTGAGCTCCTCGAGGTCCGCTTCTATCCCTACTCAACCTGCTTCATCCATTCTCTTATGCAGCTTCTAACCCATTTCTCCATCTTTCTCAGGAGCACACGGATGTTGGTCAGGCGTCCTCAGCGGGAGTAGGAGAGGCGCCAGCAGGACAAGGCGGGGGCCAGGCACCCATTATCGAATTGACAAGCGCGGAAGGGTCCCCTGCTGCAACTGTTCCTGCGGCGGTCGGGATAGCGGAAGATGACGCTCTGAACTCCCGTAAGTCTCCTTACTTTACTTCTGGTGCTTGCCGTTGACGATCCGTGACTAACCACGGCATGCCCTGCGCAGTGATCTCAATGCTGGAGGCTCGTCGGGTTGCCGAACCCGGGCCATCCATGAGTGGACCGGTGGCAGACATGCCGCCTACTCCGGAACAGACTTCCCACACCGAGCCGGCCCCGCCAACTGCTGATAAAGGGGCTACGGACGTCGGTGGTGCTGACATCGGAGAGAGGTCGGGGGCTGACGAGGGTGTCAACGCCGCTGGGGAGAGAGAAGAAGGTCGCCCAGATGTTGGGGAACCTATCCCCCATGAGGACATCCCAGGGGCGGACCCTGCAGCAGACCTGCTGGCTGCCTTCCCTGCCTATCGGCCTACCGACCTCGAGGAGATGGATGACTCGGATGCGGAGGCGGTCGAGGAGAGCCGGATAGCGCGCCGAAGGGGGTGGAAGTGCATCCAGCGCTTCCTCAAGTGAGACCCATCAGAGTGGCTGGGGCGCATGGGATCACTCCAAACCCGGATGCACTTCCTGTGTGCCGGGGGAGCTGATGCTCAACGCCTCCATCTAACGGTCCGTGATTTCATGGCCGAAAAGATGCACGAGAGCTGCCGGCGTGCCGACGTCGCACAATGTCGGGACATGTCGGAGAGCACGCGGGCGCTCCTTGTGGCGGAGTAGGAAGTCCGGCGTCTCGAAGGGCAGGCGGCAGAGAAGGAGGCCTTTGTCGCAGCGTGTACTGAGCTTGTGGAGCAACTGACGGCCCAGCTGGACGACGCCCAGGTACAACTGACGGAGGCGGGCCAATAGATGGTCACACTTCAAGTCGAGCGGGAGCGTGCAAAGGCCAGGATCGACGAACTGCGTGCTGCAACCGCTGACGAAGAGAGGGCACGCAGAGAGCGAGAAGCAGCTCTGTAGGCCGCCATCCAAAGGGTAGCGGCGTTAGAAAGACTTATCCAGCACGCTAATCCCTAGGGGCTTTGTTTTTCCATTCCCAAAACATTTCCTTCCGCTACTCAATATTTCGATCCATTTGTATGAATCACCATATTTATCTGCATCTTTTGGCTTAACATGCTCGACCACAATTCATTATCTCGCGGGAGCGTTAACCAAGCTTCAGGCATCCACAATTGGGCCTGGATTTCTAGAGAAAAGAGGGAGGTCATTCCTAGGAAAGGAGACCTCAAGCCTAATCAATGTATCATCCCCCCAACTTGTTCCGACACACGAGCGGGACAACGCTAGGGGCGTTGAGATTTTATCCGAACATAGGGAAATGAGAAAGGGTGAATCGCGTGTCTCGAATTCAGAAATCCACAACGGTTGGCCTTCCAGGAAATGCCCAAGACGGCAAGCGGACAATGGATCAATCGACCATACTACTGCGATAGACGGACCGAAGGTCATCATCCATATTGCAGGAGGCGGATCACATGTCATCATCAATGCCGCTTTGGGGGTTCCTTCAGGCACAAGGGTGGAAATCCAGATCAACAGGGCATGCGAAGCGTGGGGCGAAGTGACGATTTGTTCGGATAGAATCCAACGCTCTCAAAATTGCACCACCGTGGGGAAAGCGTATTAGGCGGATGCACTAATCTGGCCGTGAATCACCCCAATTCTCAGATAGAACCCCTTTGACGAGGAAACGGTCGCTTCCCATCATTGCAATGGGGCATCCCGAGCTGAATCGGGGAGAATATCACAACTGCACCACTCTACCCGAAGTCAGGCCAGACGGCCGGCGACGAGGAGGGGCGGGACTTAGCGATCCCTGAGGCTGGACCCGACTCGAAATGCCCGGGCGTTCCTACGTACTCCATCAGGATGGAGATCAAGCCATATGTAGTTCTGCGAGTGCAGTTTAACGTCATGCAGGACGCAGAATCCCATTTGGGGAGATCTTAGTTTAGGGTGGTAGAGCTCGGACCATAGGGGTAGATCTTAGTTTAAGGTCTTAGAGCTCGGACCATAGGGGTAGATCTTAGTTTAAGGTCTTAGAGCTCGGACCATAGGGGTAGATCTTAGTTTAAGGTCTTAGAGCTCGGACCATAGGGGTAGATCTTAGTTTAAGGTCTTAGAGCTCGGACCATAGGGGTAGATCTTAGTTTAAGGTCTTAGAGCTCGGACCATAGGGGTAGATCTTAGTTTAAGGTCTTAGAGCTCGGACCATAGGAACCTCAAAGTACGCCGCATTGTGGTCCTATCCCCTGGATATGCGAAGATGCACTGAGGGATAGTGTCAAGAGTGTCGAGATTTTGCCTGGTCAGAATGGGGGGTGGAAAATGTGATGTGAATCATGCGGCCATTCACTCAAGGACTGGGGGCACCGGCGTAACGATATGGGAGTACTACCGACCGTGGCAGAAAAGCAGCATCAATATCGCACTAACCGTTGATGGAATGAGGCAGCAAACGAGCATCGACCGCTCAATCGCAGGATTCATATCGATTTTTTGCCCAAGGCCATTCGGGGCACCAGCCCGAGTCGGTGGGAGAGCACTGAGGCATTGTGTCCAAACCGTTCACGGGGGCTCCACCCAGGGCGTAGGCGATGGGTCCGAATGAAAGGGAGCACGAAGCCTGAAAATGGAAGGAACCATACCAAGATGAACCTGACCCTCCTGGCAATAAACCAGAGTACTCTTGACATCAGTGGACCACTGCAAGGGGTCGAGGGACACGCCTTGAGGGTGGAATGAAGGCGGCGGATTCCCCAGAGAAGGGGGGAATCTTTAAGAGGTGGGGGCTGGACCCGAAGTTTCAAACATCCGGGCGTTCCTACGTATCCCATAAGGATGGGAATCAAGCCACACGTAGTTCTCGAAGCGCGGCGCAACACAGTCGGGCACCAGCGCGGGGAAGGGTACGGGTCTGACCCTCGCACACAGAAGAAGCGGTATTTGATATTTCTTGTTTGTCCTTAAAGATGGATGGTTTTTCTTTGTGCAGCGACATGCCTGTGATTAAGGAATCCATGGCGTCGCCACAATAATCAAGCCATGAAAGGCATTGATGAATGGCGTGGTTATTAACCAGCGCCCAACGTGAGTGTCCCCTGAGGGGAACATCACAATGCAGTGCCATTTCTCATCGGGCGGCCAAGACGATCACAGTTTACGGTCGTGCGGTAGGACCAGACAACACAGTTTAAGGTCGTGTGGTTCGGACCATGGAGGAATCCGCGTATTGCGATATGGCGGACTCAACGGAGGTGGGAACATACCCAGCCCTGCGGTCACGCACGATTCCGGGAGAAGGATCCTGGGATAGGGGCCTGCGTATGTCCATCACCCGAAGGGCAGAGATGCTAGCCTCCAGATATACTGGGCCCAAAACGTGATTGTTCGGGCGACTCCTTCCTCCTTATGGGGACGAGGGTCCATCTACACATGGCCCTTAGGGAGGACATCAGCATATATCCTTGGTGCTCAGATCGTGGGAGCCTCGACAGACACCATTACCCTGGTTGGCCTGCCTAACGTGTAAAGGTGTACTGAAGGTCAGTATGAAGAGAGTGTCGAGATTCCACTACAACGCACAAAGGCGGAGTGTGATGAGGACCGCGCAACCAATGTTCGGAGCCTAAAAGAGCCGACATGGTGATCAAGGATGTCGCTAACCATATTCGCAACACAACATCCGATCGCGTCAGCCTAGAACTGGGCAAGCAAACGAGCATCAACCGCTCAATCGCAGGATTCATATCGATTTGCGGCCCAGGACCCGCCGGTAAATCGACCCGGAGCGGTAGGAGAGCACTGAGTCATCGTACCCAAACCGCTAACGAAGATCCCTTTGAGTGAAGGCTCGAACAAGAGGAAGCGCGCGGCCCGACAAGCAACACAGGACTTGCCGGGATTGCACCCGACACTACGGGTCATAGACCAAAGTACCCAAAACATGCCAACAGATCACCGGAAAGGGTCGAAGGACTCATCCTGAGAGAAACCAAAAGACAGTAGATCCCCGTGATCAACCAAGAGAAGGGGCTGGACCTGAAACACAAGCGTCCAGGCGGTCCTACGTATCCCATAAGGATAGGAATCAAGCCGTACGTAGTTCTTGAGAGGCAGTTTAACGTCATGCAGGACGAAAAGAGGGAAAAAAAGGGGGGAGAAGAAGGCATCCCCAAACGTGGGGGGGAATACAGCGTGGTGAGCAAACCGACGTGAATGAGGGCATAGCCCCACGTCCATACCATACGCCACATACCCAGAGGCAACTGGGCCAAAGGCCCGAGGTGGGATGGAAATTCCAGAAGGATGGGGCTGGGCCTGAAACATGAATGTTCAGGCTGTCCTACGTATCCCATAAGGATGGGAATCAATCCACACGTAGTTCTTGATGTCCAGTTTAACGTCATGTGGGACGAAGTGCAGTTTAAAGTCATGCGGGACGAATGCTAAACAGTTTAACGTCTTGTAGCTTGGACGAAGATGCTTGGCAGTTTAACGTCTTGTCGCGCGGACGATGGGGCTAGGAATTTTAACGTCGTGCAGCTTGGACGTATGCAGTTTAACGTCGTGCAGGACATGGTGCAGTTTAGCGTCATGCAGGACGTGGTGCAGTTTAGCGTCATGCAGGACGTGGTGCAGTTTAGCGTCATGCAGGACGTGGTGCAGTTTAGCGTCATGCAGGACGTGGTGCAGTTTAGCGTCATGCAGGACGTGGTGCAGTTTAGCGTCATGCAGGACGTGGTACACTCAGACAAAGTACTGCTTGAGGAACCTAGCGTTGGTGGGAGGAGTGACACGCTCACCATCCATAGTCGCTAGGGAGTACGCGCCATTGGGATGGACCTTGTGGATGACAAAAGGTCCCTCCCACTTGGGCTCCAACTTGGGTGGCTTCCTGCCAGAGATCATTGGCGCTCTTAGGGCTATCACTAGGTCACCCTGCAGGAAGGAGCAGAGGCTAACCTTCTTATTGAAATCTCGAGCCATTCTGCTTTGATGCCTCTCCAAGTTGTGCAAGGCGCGAAGTCTATTCTCATCCAGTGCTTCCAACTCGACTAGACGGGCTTAAGCAGCTTTGTCCAGCGCTTTCTGGTCGTAGACCGCAGTGCGCAAGGACGGTAACTGGATCTCGATGGGTAGGACGGCCTCAGCTCCATACACTAGGGAATAAGGGGTCATCTGGGTGGAATTGGGATTCGTCGTCCGATAAGCCCAGAGGGCGTTGGGGAGCTTGTCCGGCCAACTCTTCTTGTTCTGACCAACCATCTTTTGCAGAATGTTAGAGAGGGTTTTGTTAAACGCCTCGATCTTTCCATTCGCCTGCGCATGATAGCGAGATGTATGGTTCGAGCGAATGTTGTACTTGGCGTACAACTTCTTCAACACGGCTGCTCGGAAATTGGCTCCGTTATCCGTGAGGATAGCGTGAGGCACTCCAAATCGATGAATGATGTTGGAGGTCATGAAGTCAGCGATCGAACGGGATTTGACCTCTCTGAGCGGAATCCCCTCTGCCCATTTGGAGAAGAAGTCCGTGGCGGTCAGAATGAACCGGCACTGGCGAGCCGTCGCCGGCGGGTAAGGTCCCACAACATCCATCCCCCAGACTTCAAAGGGCCAAGAATACCTGGTGGTATGGAGAGGCTCCGGCGGCCGATGCACAAAGTTCGCATGAACCTGGCACGCATGGCACCTCCTGGCATACTCGATGCAGTCATGGATCATGGAGGGCCAGAAGTATCCCAACCTCCGAATCTGGTGGGATAGCTTCGGCCCAGTCTGATGGGCACCGCATGAACCAGCATGAACCTCTTGCATGACTCGTGGGATCTCAACTCCCTGAAGGCAACGGAGGAGAACACCATCAAATCCGCGTCTATAGAGGATCTGCTCCAGGCCGGGACTGCTCTGGAGGACAAACTGCGATGCGCAGCGTCGAACTCGCTCGCGCTCGGCCCGATCTGACGGGAGAATGCCATGTTGGAGGTACTCAATAAAAGGTGTCCTCCAATCAGGGGCTGGTTCGACTGCCATATCTGGGGTACTCGAGGCTCCGGGCACAGGGGCAACCGTGGTGAGGTTACTTACCGACGGGCCGCGATCTCCCTCCGGGATAACGGGAGCGATGAGCCTGCGGCACGTCACGCGGACGATCAGGTTGTCCTGTTCAGGCTCTGCAAGTGACGCAGCAAGGCTGGCCAAAGCATCTGCTCGACCGTTCTGTGACCGAGGAATATGGACAATTTCTGGCCGAGAAGGGAACCAGGCCATCAGAAGGAGGGTGCACTCCAGTAATGGCACAAGTTCCGACTTCCTGACAATATAGTCGCCATTGATCTGCTTAACAACTAGCTCGGAGTCCCCTTTCACGCACAGATGGGGCACGTCGATCTCGAGAGCCAACTCGAGGCCGGTGATGAGGGCATGGTATTCCGCCTCATTGTTGGTACAGCCCTCTGACAACAGGAAAGAGTATGGCAGTACGACCTGCTCCGGGGAATGAAGACGATACCCAAGCCCACTCTGTTGAGCTTAGGATTATCGAGTCTTCTACCGGTGGGGCTCCGGGAGGCACCGTCAAAGTGCATCTGCCAGCATGGACCGGCTCGATCGACCGAGAGGATGGCCTCATCAGGAAAGCCTAGATCCAGCGGCTGATCCGCGGAGGTTGGGTGAGCAGCCAGAAAATCTGCCAATGCTTGCCCTTTGATGGCCTTCTGAGACACATACCTGATGTCGAACTGCTGGAGAATCACAGCCCACCGCGCTAGACGGCCAGTCAACATAGGCCGGCTCAGGATATATTTCAATGGGTCTACCCGAGAAACCAACTGTACCTCATGGTGCTGCAAGTAGTGCTGTAATTTATGTACGGAAAATACGAGCGCCAAGCAGCTCTTCTCGACGGGGGAATACCTGACTTCCGCATCGAGGAGCATGCGACTGAGGTAATAGAGGCTATTCTCTGTTCCCTCGTTGTTCTTCTGGGCGAGAAGGGCGCCAAGGGACCGTTCCAGGGCGGTCACATAAAGGACCAGCGGCATCCCGGATACAGGCGGCATCAGGACCGGAGGTTGCAGCAGGTACTGCTTGATTTCCTCGAAAGCGGTCTGACACTCTTTATCCCATACATAGGTGGCACCTTTCTTCATGAGCCGAGAAAAGGGCTTACGCTTGCCGGCCAGATTCGCGATGAATCGGCGTATATAGGCTAAGTGGCCTTGGAACCCTTGCAGTTCCCGGATGTTACCTGGGGGAGGCATCTGGCTAATCGCCCTGATCATCTCTGGGTCGATCTCAATACCCCGGTATCTTACCAAAAATCCAAGGAACTTTCCGGAGGTGACCCCGAAGGCACACTTCAACGGGTTCATCTTCAGGCAGCGAGACCGGAGGAAGCCGAACACTTTCTCAAGATCTTTGAGATGGTCCTGACACCGGCGCGATTTGACCACCAAGTCGTCGACGTAGCATTCCACCAGTGTGCTGAGGATGGGCTTGAATATGCGGTGCATCGCCCGTTGATAGGTGGCACCTGCATTCTTCAGGCCGAAGGGCATGACCCGGTAACAGAAGGTACCTTGGGGGGCCCTGAAGGCAGTGAGCTCCTCATCCTCAGGGGCCATCCGAATTTGGTTGTATCCGGAGTATCCATCCATGAAGGAGAGGGCTTGGAACCCTGCCGTGGCGTCAATCAACAGCTCTGTCACTGGAAGGGGAAAATCATCCTTCAGACAGTGGCGGTTGAGATCGCGGAAGTCGATGCAGACTCTGATCTGCCCGTTCTTCTTCCTGACCGACACAATGTTGTCCAGCCATTTGGGGTACTGGACTTCCCTCACGAAGTTGGCTTTGATAATCTTGTCAACTTCGGCCTCAACCATGGCACCGTGGAATGGGTGCATCTTCCTGGGAGGCTGCTTGAACCCGCGATGGTTCGCCGGGAGACCAAGGCGGTGGACGGCTACCTGAGGATCTAGCCCCGACATCTCGTCATAGCCCCAAGCGAACACATCACGGTGCTTCCTGAGAAAGTCCACGTACTGCTGCCGCTCCTCAGAGGGCATGGCGGCACTGACCAATGTGGGTCTTGGATCTGCTTCGGTTCCATGGTTCACTTGTACTAAATCATCGACCGTGGCGGAGACGCCCTCCTCAAAGGCTGGGGGTGCATCTTCCACGTCCTCTCCACTCGGGGAGGGATCGTCCATGGGAGAGACTGCGTTGGAAACTGCATTGGGGCTACCATATCCTGCTGGGTCACTGGTGCTGGCATGGGCGGTCGCGGTCATCTCATCAGGAGATTCACAGGCCGTCGAGACCATGGCTACGTCCAACCGTTGAATCGGGAGGACGTAAGCGTCATCCAAGCTTGCCCAGGGATCCCTTGCAACAGCGACAGGCTCAACCTCACCTGCCAAGATCTGCTTGTCCTTGCTTTTGTAATAGTCCGCGTCCAGATAGCGGGCTTCACATGAGGCAAAAGGAGAGGCATCTCCCTGAAGCACGCCTACTCGACCATTAAGGGAGTATTTGAGGCATTGGTGGTATGACGAGGGAACCACCACATGAAGGTGGAGCCATGGCCTGCCCATCAATGCGTTATATGCAGTGTCTTGAGAGACCACCATGAATTCGGTGTTGGCAACCAAGTCACCGAACTGGGTCTTCAAACGTATCTTGCCGACCGGAGTTTGCTCGGTGCGGTCGTACCCCTGGATCCTGAGGTCGGAGGGGATCAAGTCATCCTCAGACAACCCCAATCTCCGGAGCGTCCGAGTTGGAATCAGGTTAATCCCGGACCCCGTGTCGACAAGACAGCTCCGGACTTCAAGGCCATTGAACTGGCCGGTAACATACACCGGACGAATGTGCCCCTGTATAAGAGGGTCTTCATCCTTACCAGAAAACGAGATAACTGCCTGGCATCCGGCGTCCTCAATCGCTTCGGCGTGAAAGGCCTCTACAGCCGCAACCTCTGTCTCAAACTGGAGGGGGCTCTTCAGGGCTTCAGCGAGTGCCTCGCGCATCTCAGATGACATGCGCAGAGCCTCAAGGATGGAGAGTCTCGCTGGGATGTCGGCCAAGTGCTTCAGGACATCATACTTTTTGGCCAAGCGCGAGCCCCTGGTTGCAGGAGGTTGCTCTGCGGTTGGAAGCATGACGGGCCTTTCCGGTTGGGCCGGCGGCCGACTGGTGCTTGGCGCATCTCGCTGTTCATTGGTTGAAGCCCGGGAAGTAGTCACCGTACTGTGGTCAGGAGGCCGGGATGGACTCGTGGCAGGGCGGAGCTGATCGCGACGCGGCTGAGGCGGTTCTGCCTGATCCCATACCACAAACAGTGGCGGAGGCGAATCCGTCATCCCTGGATGGGGGGGGGGGGGCTGCGCACGCTGAGCTCGGTTTTGAGCCTGCTGCCTGGTCTCAGTGGCGTGCACGGCTTGGCTAGAGGTACCAACTGCTGTGCCCCGGCGGCTCCTGTTGTTGCGGCTCCTCCGACGGTGGCGACGACCGGGGACACTAGGGAGGTCCACCTGGTGTTCTTCGTCGTCGGGAACCGAAAAGGGATTTACCAGCTCGACGGTATTAACTGAAGCGTACCCAACACTGTCATCGGACGAATCTTCCATCGCCGGGCGGATCCGAGGAGGGATCCCCATCTCCGGGGGCATGAAATCGCCGAGAGTGCGGGATAGTGGCGGAACTGGCGGGGCGCGCTCTTCCTTCTTGCGCCGCCGCCGTTTTCTCTTCTTGGAAGAGGCAGGCTGGGACGACGATGCCGAAGCAGCACCCATAGATTCTGGGGGCTCAGGCTGATTCAAGCGCGCACGGATGATTCCATGGGCGCGAATGATCGTCTTGCGGGCCATCTAGTTTTTATACTTCTAGGACCCGCGGTCGAAGACCACCTGCCATTCGTCCTCATTGCCGCTATCGTCGTCTGATCCCACGAACACGCCCGCCACTTGTGCTGGAGCTGGGCCCAACCTGATTACATTGTTGTTAATCTGGTCTTGGAGCCAATCCTTAAACACATAGCACCGATGGATGGTGTGTCCCAGGGCCCGATGGTAGGGGCAGTAGCGGGGGTTATCCGTGAGATGTGCCTCCTCTGGCCTCCAACACTCAGGCAGTCGCACAATCCTCTGCTCCAGGGCGCTCCGGAAATAACCGGGGACCTGATCCTCGTGAAATGAGTAGGTGAGGTATCGCGGGCCCCTGAGAGCGTGGTCTTGACGAGGGGCTGGAGGGGCCTGCCGAGGAGGTGGACCCTGATTATCTCGCCTGGGTTGCGGCGGTACATTACGCGGAGGGGCCGGCCGGTTCTAGGGCTGCCGCTGCTGGGCCGGGAACTGGGCCCGTGGAGGCGGATTCCTGTGAGGCTGTGGAGCTGGCCTCACCGGAAGCAGCTCCAACGGCCTGGGAGCCTCTATCTGGGCAACAGCAGCGGGCTCAGCCCTGCTGGCTCTCCTTACAGGAATCATAGGAGGCAGCGGGTGTGCCTGACTGGCCTGTTGCAGGGCTTCCTCAAGACGTTGAGCTTTGTCTGAGAAGTCCCTGAACCCTCCGGGGTAATTCTGAGTGATCAGGGAAGGGACCAGCTCGGTCTTGACGTTCCCGACGCACATTGTCAGCAACTGCTCCTGAGTCAATGGCATGTCAAGGGAATACGTGAGACCCTTCCATCGGGCGACGAAGTCCGCGACTCGCTCATCAGGCCTCTGCTTCCACTTGAAGAGGTCTGCGATACTCGTCTTCTGGGTCGTGGAACTGAACTGGTAGAGGAATTGTCTACGAAGGTCCTCCCAGCTAGTTATCGACCCGACGGGGAGCTGGCTGTACCAGACAAATGCTGGCCCATCTAGTGTCTGGACAAAGCAGCGAAGCTTAGCGGCCTCTTGCTGCACCGGAGTCCCCAACATAGGCCCGCACCTCGAGTTAAAATGGGCAAATGCTTTGGCGGATCTCCAGTCCCGTTGAAGGGGGCGAAAGTGGGATTCCCGAATCCCGGAGGCGCCGGCATGTCATCCACCCATGCTGGGTATGGCTTGCCGTCCGGTGGGATCGCCACTTGCCGAGTCTCCAAGGCCTCCAAGCGGGCGATGAGTGCCGCCATCGGATCGTCCGGACATGGGTTCCAGTCCTGGTGAGGATCTCTAACCACGAGCGCATTGCACGACCCTTCAATCGGGTCGTCGATCGGGTCGTCGAACTCGGCAGCTCGTGGGATGGCGGGCGGAGTGGCCCTCGGGGCAGCGGGAGGAATCCGAGCGGGGTCTCTCAGGTAGTCACGCCGCTCGGGAGGGCGTGGTGAAACATACCGCGCCCTCTTTCCATAGGCGATGGCCTCTCTCCTGTCGGCGAACACGACATAATCACGGTTGCCCGGGAGAGCCTCATCGAGGGGTGGTTGTTCCTGTCCCTGCTGTCCTAGCCTAGGATCACCGTAGTCAGGCCGCTGTTCTGCAGCGCGCTCGGCGAGGAGCTGGTCGACCAGCTTCTTCTGCTCGGCGAGCTGTTGACGTAGCGTAGCTTTCTCGGGATCCTCATCCGCCCTCTGCGTGGAGGCAGATGGGTCGGCGGGCTTTATAGCCTTGCCGTGCTCTTTACCTTTACTGACGTTTCGGCTCAACGTCAGTGCTTCAGTGGGTGCGGGGAGTCCCAGGAGGTTCCTCTGGTGACGAGTAACTCTCACCGATGGATCCAATGACGGCTTGTCTTCGGGGGGAGAGCCCCCGTCGAGAAGTTCCAAGTCGTTCCCCTCTCCCGACAGGTCAGCCATATTGACCGTTTCCGTCCCTGGGGATATACCCTCAGGGCCACCCAGTGAATCGGGCTGTCGGCAAATCGCACTGAAGCGTAGGGAAGCGTACTGCCCCCATCCACGGATATACACGTGGGGAGTGGCTTCCTCGATAACCTTGCGGAGTACTTGAAAACACTCAACGCATCGTTGTTGGAGGGCCTCGTGGTGCCCAAATGACCCGGGGTGCCGAGCCGCAGGGAGCGTGGCCAGGTCAATTTGACGGCACTGCTCACCAATATCCTTCTGGTTCACTTGACTCCCGGGATATGGCATTTGTAGGCGGTGAAGACGGGAGTGAGTCTCCCGGAGAGTTCGGCGGAAGCATTCGAACTCATCTGGGGTGAGCGATTCGGGTGCATCAAAGTCCGGTCCTGCGACTGGCCAAAACTTCTCAGGGAAGTGGCCCTCTGCAAGGACGGTCCAGAAGCTCCAGGACTCAAACTCGGGACCCAGGTCTCCTTGGTCCTCTTCAACGACTGGGAATGGACGGGGAACCGGCAGTGGTGCCGAGGCGGGCCGCCGGGCCGACGGGCTGGCCGGCGGTGAATACGGCGAGCAGGCCGATTGGCCTCCATATCCCGGGCCGCCCTCTGAGGGTGGCGGTGCCCCAGCTACCACATCACGATAGGACGGTCCGGCGAGCGAACATCCTGCCGTAGCGTCGGTGCTCGCCGAGGGTGAACTAGATCGTGGTTCGACCGTCGGTCCCCAGAAAAGGTCTCCGGCTTCTCCGATCGAGGCAGAAGGCGCTTCCAGAGGGGCCGGTACCAACCGCAAGCTTGATCCTTGGGGGTCTACCAGGCCCTCACTACTCCGGATATAACTTCGGAGAGAAGCGGGAATCATATCGATCTCGCTCTCGGGAAGTACGAGGCTGACGTGCCGCATTCCTACCCCTGCCCCTGACTGGCGGGATTGGGGGGAGGGCTCTGTCGCCGAATCATACTCCGCCTCTGTATCAGAGAAATGAACCGGTCGGATCTCTGTCCGGAATTCCGTGACATTCCTCCCTCGGCGTCGACGCCTCACCCTCCTGCCCCTGGGTGGTTCTTCGGGGCATGGCTGATCTCTATCCTGGCGTCCTCCGGCCGCACTGGTGCTGGGGCCAAGAGGACTGGAAACCAAGGTGCGAGGGGCACCGGGACAGATGTCAAAGGGGACGCGGGGAGAGATGATTCTGAGCAGGCCTCCGGGCCGGGATCGAAAGGCGGGGTGACCCATGCCTCTTGGATCGGCCACACGGAGTAGACCCTGTTGGTGAATAGCGCTACCGCGAGGTGGTCCGCGGTGGCTATTGTCTGTACCAGCAACCGGGAGAGTCAACCCGACCTGCCTTTGGGGCGGTCGGGGCCTCGATCCAGGTCAGGCATAGACGTTCCCCCGCTCAGGATGTGCAGGGGCCTGGTGACTGGAGCCAGTAGTGGCCTGAGCCAACGCGGCCACTGTTGCTAGGGCCCCAAGGTGGGCATCCTCTTCCGCTTGAGCCCGACGTTGGCGTCGGGACAAACGAGTCGGGATGAGCGGCGCGGGCAGGTGGAGAGCCCGTTCTTCGACTTGAGAGGCCTGGCGGCGATGTCGCCGTGGCCTGACAGGAGCCCTTACCGCGGATCCTTGGAGCGAATCTCGGAT
Organism: Viscum album; assembly: GCA_963277665.1. NCBI lineage: Eukaryota > Viridiplantae > Streptophyta > Magnoliopsida > Santalales > Viscaceae > Viscum > Viscum album. The sequence goes on along the minus strand of OY728129.1, from coordinate 876,305,789 downwards.
AGGGTAGTCCCGGGCATCTTCCACCTCATCCGCAGAGGGGAAGGAACTGTCGGAGCGCTCCGGGGATAAACTCCCAAAGCGGTAGGATGTCGAGGTAGGCAGCGGTGCCTCCCTGCGCGGCCCTCGGGGGCGGCGTTGGAGGCGAGGTGCAGCTTCCTCGAGGTCCAGGCGAGCCATGTCCCTGGTGGGGATGACTCCCTCTTCCTCATATCTCCGCACCAAGTTGTTGATCACCCTTCTCTGGATGACCTCTGAGGGGGAGAGAGGGCGTGGTTGTCCCGCAGTTGCGGCTGCTGGGACGGCTGTGGAACGGGCGGGACCGCGCGGAGTAGCCGCGTCGGTGTTTCCCCTACCCCTACGCCAGTGGGCGGGTGGCGATCGGGCACTGGATTGGGAAACTTGATTTCTGAAAGCAGGGAGAAAGATTCATTAACACTGACAGGAAAAAGAATCGACAACCAACCATTAGTGCCACGACGCCTTCCGTGGGGGGGACCCAGGCCATCGACGTCGCGAGACGGAGTGCCCGATTTCCCTTCACCAGCCCCTGGCGGGTAAAACTGAATGCTCGGTCGAGCAGCATGCTGGTCTTCCAACACCTCTGAAAGCCATCGGTCTTCGTATTGAGGAGAAGAGATTCACGTCGGGTTCACCATTTTTCTGTTTCGGTGCGGATGTGCGTCGGGTTACGCTGTTCCGCCAGGACGCGTTCGCGCGTGCACCCGTCGACCCGAGGGGATGGGCGCGCGGCTTATGGCCCCGCAGTCCCGCTTTCCAAGGGCGGGCGGCATTCGTCCCTTATTCAGGGGCGCCTGCTCCTTGATCGAAACCGGGATGATGGGATGTCGGCTCCTCCTTCCGTGGACGTCTCCTCGGAACTCGTCGCTTAATCCGGGTCTCCCTCATAGATTTAAGAATGTTCGTGAATCTCATTCCCGGCGCCATATCTTCATGGACACCGGTTAATTACGCTGCTTCCGCCCGGACGCTCCAAGGAGTCTGGTCGGGGCAGCAACCTGCGGTGAGGAGACCGGGTGGCTCTGGGTGTCGGTGACTGCGACTCTGCATGTCTGCCTTCCGTCCCTAATAGGGCTTCTCGAAGGCGTGATGGCCTGAGGCATCCCGCACTGGGTGCGGGGGACTGTGTTACCTGAGGTTTTCCTCAGCTTCCCATGTTTAACACGGGGTATGCCGCGAGTTTAACGTCCAGCGGGGACGAAATCGGACTGATCAACACGAGGAGTGGATCAGATGACAGAACCCCTTGCGGGGAACCTCCGACGCTGGGGCCAGCACATGGGCGGCTTCCCGAGTGAAGTGGAGTGGAATGAAATGGCATGACCCCACCGGGATGTGGCGGCCCCGGTAAGGATCAGGATGGATGATGGGGTGAAGAGCTTGGACCCCGTAGGGGCTTCCTACGTACCGCGCGTTAGCGCGGATCAAAGTCAGCGTAGTTCGGATATACAGTTTAACGTCATGCTGGACATCGGCAAGCCAACTCACGAAGAGATCGAGGCCGCCGGGCGGAGGATTGAACCGAACCACCTCGCACAGAGGGGGATGGAACAGCCGGGTGGATCACAGTTTTACGTCATGTTGGACGTTGGCAAGCCGACTCACAAAGAGATCGAGGCGGTGGGGAAGCACAATGGAGATACACACATGCAGTCCCCCACAGAGGCGGTTTCATAGGTGAATCAACGCAAGTGTGAACCCGGGAGGGGTTCACTGATGGACGAACCGACGTAAATATGACCGGGACGACCAGGTGGCGGGCTTGAACCTCGGAGATGCTTCCTACGTACCCTGTTTAGAAGACAGGGATCAAAGTCCACGTAGTTCGTTCTGTTTGTAACACTCTACCCCCGTGGGTGAAGGCCACTCCAATCCCGACATCCCTGCAGAGACGAGAGGGTGGGGGCCACATCCAAACCGGGAGGACCCTGCGTGCGAGGCACGAGATCGGGTGAAGCAGACGGTTTAACGTCTTGTCAGACGAAGTACAGTTTAACGTCGTGTGTTGGGGACGAAGCGGACGGTTTAACGTCTTACCGGACGAAGTACAGTTCAACGTCGTGTGTTGAGGACGAAGATGCTTGGCAGTTTAACGTCTTGTCGCGCGGACGAAGAACAGTTTAACGTCCTGTGGGACGAATGCAGTTTAACGTCGTGCGGGACGTATGCAGTTTAACGTCGTGCGGGACGTGTGCAGTTTAACATCATGTGGGACGAATGCAGTTTAACGTCGTGCGGGACGAATGCAGTTTAACGTCGTGCGGGACGTATGCAGTTTAACTTCGTGCGGGACGTATGCAGTTTAACGTCATGCGGGACGTTGAAGCCGCCGATAGGTCCGTGTCACTTCGCGCGAGCCTGGAGGGTCGCACGGGAAGAAAACGCACGGTGCGAGCACCCGGGATGAGGGTCGTCGGGCGCCACGCAGGCGGGTACCCAAAGGGGGCCAAAGGGGGCGACTCTAGCGGATTGCGCGCAAAAGAGGAGCTTGGCGCGCAATACCACGGGTCGGCGCGCAAATGGACGGGCTGGCGCGCAATTGGGCCAGCACATTGCGCGCGAATGATAGAGATTGCGCGCACCGGGATTTGGATAGCGCACGGGGGCAACGACTCATTCTTTAATGAACGACCACTTTGGAAATGGGGGGTGCGCGCAATCGGGCTGGATTGCGCGCACCCCGGGGGCAATTGCGCGCAAGAGGCTTCTTTTGCGCGCGAAGGCCTTAGGGTGAAGAATTATTCAAAGGAGAGGAGCCCACAGGATTGCGCGCGAAGGCGAACCCCGAGGCCTTATTGCGCGAAAGAAAAGAGGTTACCTGAAGATCGGCATTGCGCGCGGAAGGGGTTGGATTGCGCGAACGAGCGACCTTTCGAATTCTGGCAACCCTCAAAACGTCGGGGGTCGCCTTATATTTATAGGCAACCCCTGGCGCGGAATCTGGTTCGCGGGCGCGGAATTCTCTTCGCGGGCACAGAATCGGGCCCGGCGCGCAAGGGGAGTCGCGCGGGCATCGGGCACGCAAAATTGCGCGCCGACACAGCGCATTGCGCGCATCCCGGGAGGTTTGCGCGCCTGACTTCAACATTGCTCGCGGGTCTCCAAAATTCCGCGCAAGTCCTCCGGGCCCTCCGGAACATGCTTCTGACTCCAAATATGACCTCGCTTTCTGCATCCGGAGCTTCGTTTGGGAACAACCGACTTTTCCGGCGTCTACACTAATATTAATAAATTAAATTTATTCCAAAAATATTAGTGAAAATGATTAAAATTATTTACAGTAACTACAGTTAAATTAATATTAATAAGTTACTAAACCATTAACATAAGAAAACAAATGACCAATCCACTAGACGAAAACCAATTTTATGCAGATATTTTAGCCACAAACCTTCCATTATTGAGTTTTTTAGAATTTATTTAGTTATGAATTTGGGTACACATGACTTGTTTTTAAAAATTCCAAGTGTGTCCCCTCACTCCCTTATAAAAGGTCACCACCTATTCCACTTCATAAAACCTATAAAATAACATATTTTACCCAATATCTACCTAATTGGGTTCCTAAAATACCTAACTTACTCTTTGAATCCTCTCTTTGGGAAAAAATTCAACCATGGTAGCCCTTTGGTGAAAACCAAAAGGAGATACCCAAAGAAGATGTAACATCCTTCCTCAAGTTACTTTCATTTATTTTATTTCTATAATAAATAAATTTATCTTATTTCAATAAAAAATAATAGATTTATTATATTAAAAATACTTGAATGTGTTTTTGATAATGGTTTGACCTCCACTTACACACACTTTCATCTAATGTGTAACCAATGTACCTTAATGTGTATAGTGAACTACCCCCATCCCAAAACGATGTTGTTTGGTTTTACTTTAGCACATCTCATGGTTTGTAATTATTATGGAAAATAATTTTTATATACTATATATGACATATGTGATGTAATTATGCTTTCATAATTATTGTATAACATGTACCATCTTGATTTCCATATTGTGAAAATATGGTAATTTCATTTGGGGAAGTGTAGAATACTGTGTCCACAATGTGATTTGATGCATTCAAAAACTACATGGAATGTATTGAATCTAGGATTAGTGAAATTATAAGATTTATATTAAATAATAGGGTAAATCTAATAATATTATATATATATATATATATACAAATATCATTTATTTTATTCAATGGGATAGAAAAATGGAAACAACGTTCATCCATACGTATGGCCTAATATCTCCTTGAATGTTGTATTCCATTACATTTTTATATATATTTTAGATTATTAAAAATAAATTACTAAATAATATTTACTATAATTATATATCTTTTTATATTTTTTAAATTATTACATTTTTATTAGGAATAAAAATATAAAAAATTATGACACTTGAAAAAAACAAAGAGAATACTACCTGAAACGAAACCTTAACATTGAATTGTTAATAAGAGGGTAACATAAAGTCCTAAAAACCATATATGGTTTTAGATATAAGAATTTGGTTATATATAAGAATTATAATAAACTTATATTTATTATACAAGTGTTTTTAATGTGTACAAAGAGTGTCAATAATATAGGTTTTGGAATTTCATGTCACTTTTTATTTTCATGAGATACATATAATATTCACCACTCAATTATTTTGTGTCATGTGTAAATGTTCCATGGATGTATTAAATTATTTATATACATGAATTTATGTATATTTACATATCCAATTAATTATCCATATTTAATGGGGTTAATGTTTCAAAAGTTACAAAATAGGTAAAATAATTATGTCTTAAACTTCCTTCATTGAGACACATACCATTTTTTCACTTATATTTTTAAATGAGGAGTATAAAAATACATTGACATGTTATTTCATGAATATAATTATATTCATGATATTTGAATCTTCTTTTAGTGTTATTATTCCCATTTAATTTTGATTTAGTGTTACTAAAGTGGTAGCATTTTAGTATGACAATATGATTGTTTATTAATAGTTTTTATGATTATGCTTCCATTGAATAAATGTTATGATATGTATCCCATGAACTGTAATGAATTTTAGTAATATATATACATGAATTGTATATCAATTTAATGGTAAAATATTTCCACACATTGATACATAAGATAAATAAGAATACATTTTCTAAAAATATTACTTTTATAACCTTTCATTTTGAAATCCATTTTCATTCAAAACGGTGGTTCATAAAATAATTTTTGAAATGTTTTTGGTAGCCCTTTATAATTGTTCACGTTAAATGGTTTAATTTTGATAATATTATTTTATATGTTTTTATGTAAAACATTTTTTTGAAGCCTTGTTATATGCTTTATAGGAAAAAGTTTTTCAAAACGTTTTCAATATTTATTTATATGTTTTCAATGAATTTTCAATGAGAATGGTTTCAAAAATTTATAATATTTTAATAATTATTTTTCAATTCATAAATGTTATTTTCATCAAGAAAATTTTACACTATTTTTCATGATTTTTTGACTTCAAAAGGTATTCAAGGAAAGGGTTTATGAAGATTTTATATGTTTTAAAAATTGATTTTAAAATAAAATTTCTTTTCCAAGTTCTCTTTTAAAATAATTTACCATTTAAGATTACATAATTGGAAATATTTTATAATTTAATTGGGATAATATTTAATGGTAACATTCATATTATTTCAATTAATGGTCTATGATTTTATGGTTTAATGATTAGGAAACATGTTTCTCTTCATCAGATTATAACATGGTAAATTCTTATGAAACTCCCTTCCATTCACAAGATTTTTCACGATGAAATGAATATGAATCCAATATATTTTCCAATGGTAATTATATGATTAATTAGTTTTAATATTTATTTCATTTCTTGGGGTTTGATATGATGTTTATAAGACATATTTCTTTTTATAGTTCATGATATGATGCATGTTTTATTATCTCGTGGAACATGTATATATGATTTCGGTATGAGTTGGGTGGGACCTATATCCCCCGAAAATTAATTAGGTAATGATATGTGGTATATGATCTCAAAGGGTACATGGGTGGTAGCCCAACCCCAAAAAATATAGTCTACATAGGTCTTTGGTGAAGCCTAAAAATTTGAGGGTACACAATTTGTAGCCCAATCTTGAAAACATGAGGGTACATAGGATGTTACTCAAGACCAAAAAATTAGAGGGTACATAGTTTTTATCCCTATACGGAAAACAAGAGGCTATACATGTTGTATCACAAGTCAAAAAACAAGAGGGTAAATTGGTTTTATCCTAATCCTGAAAAGAAGAAGGTATGTGGGTTGTAGACTAAGACCTAAAACATGAGGGTACACCTGTTATAAACCATGACCAATAACAATAGGGTACAGAGGTTTTAGACCAAACCCAACAAGAAGTAGGTACCTAGGTGTTTATCCCACTCCCAAAGTAGGCAGACTAGTTGTATCTCAAGCTTATAATGTTATAATGGTCGTGGTAGGTAGCCTTGACATCAGATTTTCTATTCTTATGTGTATGAAAAACAATCAATGTATTATTCCTCAGTTATGATTTCATTGATTATGCTTATTATTCCCTTCTGATTAATGTCTTATGAGTTGAAAATATCTATTTTATTATTAAAGTATTTGGTATTTGATATCAAGAGTATTATCTTATGATGTTATAATCATGTTCTCATTCCCTTATACTCATGTTTATTCTTACATATCTCCCTTGTTTACCGTTTCTGAGCATCTAATATCACGCCTTATTATGTATCCTTCCCCAGTTCTTGAAGACATATATTATGTAGGATTTGTTTAATAATGGTGGATGTCATAGAGAACCTACCCAGAGATAATATAGCTTACTTTTTTACATGTGTTTTAATTAGAATGTTTCCAAAGGCACTAATGTAATATGGTTTTTGGGTGTATTTTTTGTAATTTGTTTTGTATTCTTGAAAATAAAAGTATTGTTTATGTATATTTTGACGATTTGTTATACAACCCATAATTTATATCAATGATATGGGGTTTTATCCCATAATCATAGGACTTTAAGAGTTTAACACCTACCTCTAGCTTATGTGATAAACATTCTAATATGTCCTTAGATAAATGGTTTAAAAAATAAATATTAATTATGAACCATTAGTTTTACTGATGATGTATTTCATTAATGTATTATATTGGATAGTTCATTCTTCCCATATTCATTTTGGAGAAAAGGATAGAAAGAGATATAAAGACATCTCAATCTTTTATAGATCTCATGATTCTTTAAAATAAAAATTTAGTGCTATAAAAATAAAAAATTCATTTTAATATTTATTTCATGGATTCAGTGATGAATTAGAAATTTAACATAGGAAAAACAAGAAAAAAATTATGATTATGAAATAGAATCATACTATATAAGTTTCATTCAATATATTCTTATATAGTAAAATATTTTTTCAACTTTAGGAAATGGATATTGTAATAAAAATGGTATCATGTTACATTCATATCTGATGAATTGTTTGGTTCTTTAAATCATTAAAGATTAATTGTTTTGTGGTTATTATCTTTACATTTATCAATCACATTACTGCGATCAATGAATTATATCACTCTCTGTAATTATTTATGGTTTCATTCCATTTCAAAATATTCAAATGCCTCTAGGGATCCTTTAATCCAGAACCCAGTTATATGTTATTCTATACATCATTATTTATGAACCTTTCTCTCTTAATAAGAGAATTTTTTATTGACCCTTTTATAATGTCATATTTTCAATAATGGTATTTTATTTTGTAAAATACTTTGTTACTAAGATCAAGTTTAAATTTTGAGGACATGATTTATTTTAGGTTGGGGAGAATATAGCACCGTAATATTTTTAAATTTTTTTATATGATATATTAAAAAGAACACTAATTTTAGAGAATCCATGAAATATATTTCATTAAATATAATCTCTTTGACATCTCGTGTAACACTCAACCAAAGATGAAATAAACCATAATATATTAAAATGTTATAACTTGACCATAATGTTTTTGGGAATGAAAAATAATACCTATATTTTGAAAATTATTGTTATCAAATGATTAAAAATAAAATAATAATGATTTAAAAGAGAATGAAAAGTTTTTGGAAAAAAATGAATTTTTCCAAAGGGATGTTTAGTCGCTCATTGCACACATATTATAAAATTAATTTTTAACAATAATAGAAAATTTATTTTATAAAATTAAAATCTTTTTTGTTTTAATTTTGAATATAAAAATTATTTCTGGTTTAGTTTTTTGTATTTTTTAGAAATGGTTCATCATTCAGTGAATAGTGAAATATACTGAACATTTTACTAAAAACTAACATTCCATTTAAATATTTTTTAAAATTAATTTAATTTTAAAATTTTTAAATAATTTTTTTAAATTATATATGAATTAATCCAATTTTTTTCTTGGGAATCATTTTCATATTTTCTTTTTATAAGAAATTATTATAAACTTTTGATCATTTTCTCACTGAAAACCTTCTATCTCATTTCATCTGTAAGATTTAATTTAAATTATATTTTTTAACTTCTATAAATTTAAATTATAAAAATAGATTACCTAGTTTAAATCATCATAATTTATATTATCAAATAAATTCTTCATTGTTTTTGAAAACAATGAATTTTAGAAATAGAAACAAATTACAACAGATATGTTAAAAAAGGAATTTTCCTTGGGTTAAACATAGATGATGAGGTTTAAAATGACCTAGAAAACATTTAAAAAATATTTGAGGGTAATATTTATACCATATAATGTCTAAATAATAGGATAAATTATTTTTAAATCATTTTAGATGAATAAAATGTGTACACCATTTTCTTTTCCAATATTACAAGTGTGCCACTCACTTCTTATATAAAAGGACACCCACTCGCCTCCATTATTCAAATGATAAAACCAATTTCTAGATTCCAATACCTAAAAGAATAAATTAAAAAATTATATACCATTGTTCTAGAAGAATTAAATTTATCATAAATCCATTCTAGGAATAATTTCGGTATTATCTTAAAGAGGTTTTCAGAGAGGAGGTAAAATTACTATGTATTTAACTTTTATTTCTTACTCCACCTCATAAAATTATAATCAAAATATAATGATGTAAAAAATTATAATTTCAAATCTAAATAGATATTATTATGATAATGGAATGATCTACAATGTTACACTCTGAGTTTTTTTGAATTGTTTGTGAATTAATTTATCCTTGATGATATTTTTAATTTCAACAACACTGATGAAAGTACATATTATATTAAAGATCATTGTTTAGATTTCACTATAAAAAATCTTAGTTAATTTTTTCAGACACATAATATAAATATTGGCTTCCTCTACCTGGAACACCAAGGTCAATTTGCGTTATATGCAATGATGACTTTCTTCAATGAATTAACTAACACTTGAGAATGAGGATTACCGAACAATAATATAATATTAAAATATGATTATTTAATATAAATATGTAAATAATTGATGTTAAAATAGTGTTTATAATTATTGTTATGTAATATATTAAAATATACGATTTCTACAATATAATAAATATTCATAGGTAAGAAATTAATTATAAATGAATATGAAAATGTATTGAATAGAATAGAAAATATTATTATGGTCACAAATAGCTTTTACCCGATAATTTAAAATTCTAAATATTTATTAAAATTCACCAAGTTAAACATTCCTTTCACATGGAACATTGACTTGGCATATGCTACAAGAAATATTGAGATTATACGAAGCATCATTTTTTGTTATAATTATTTAAATGATTTAGTTATAATATAGCCATTAAAACATAGTAATATGAATATTAATGACTAATTCTAAAATATTTTTATAATGGTTTTATATTAATAAGGAATATTTTTTATTAAAATTATGCATTCTAGTAAATCATTTATATATTTAATGATGTATTATTTTTTCAAATGAACTACATTTCACATCAATGTTTAAAAAATAATAAAAATATTTATAGATAATTTTAGAAATATAAATTTGATAAAATAAACATAATTTTTCAACTCAGGGTGTCTAAATTAGTGAAAGGTAAATTTATGGGTTTTTTTAAAGAAACATTATTTTTTGATGAATAATTAAAACTAATGTGTTTTTTTGACAAAAACCCGCATTTTTATAAATAATTATTAACATTTAATTATAAATTAAATATTTTAAATGGAAAATTAGATCAACTATAAATATTTTATTAAAATTTAGGTAATTATTCAAAATTTCACTTTGATATTGAATATAAAAGCGTAAAAAAATTTTGAACGTTTTTTTTGATTTAAACCCCATAATTTCACCCCGTCTATAGGATTAGCATTACACATAACTTTAGAGGTTTCGTGAATTGAATTTTGAAAAAATGACATACCCCATTGTAATTAGTATAATATTTAGTGACTAATACTATCAAATGAATTTTTTACCTAAAATATTATTATAATTGAATAATATTAATCATAGTTATTAATGTCAAATTAATATTATTTAGGGAATAAACCTTAATATTAATGGCTCAAATGACCTATCTCCTTGTCAGAAACGCATTTTATTTCCATAGTTCGGAAAAAATAATCCATTAATTATTTAATTTGTTTAGGTATGAATGTTATGGGTAATAAATGTGTACACTTAACTTGTTTTAAAAAATTCTATGTGTGTACTTTTTATTCCCTATAAAAGGGCAACCCACACACTATTAATAACACTTACCAAACAACTTATTCTAGGCAAATACCTACCCAATTAACATTTAAAAAAAATACTCCCTTCCTAATATAAGTCATCTGTTGGGCAGATGGAAATCCAAGGAATCATTTTGGTATAATCCAAAAGGAGTTACCTTATTAAGAGGGAATATCTTCTCTCAAGTCCTTAAATTTATTGTCCTTCTCGAACCCCCATAACTCTACTTATATCTTGATTATATTACCAAAAAAGTATCATAAATATAATAGGTTGTTGTTATGTAAATGTTTGAAATAACACTTACATACACCTTTATGTAATTGGTAAAAAACATACTGTTTTTGTGTATATAAAACTACCAACTCAGGAAACGATGATTGTTCCATTTTTCAATTACCACCTACCATCATATCCATAATGATGGAAAATCAGTTTATATATGAAATATATTAAATTTATTATCTATTCAATATTATTTAGTCCTTTCTAAAAGACAAATCTTTTAATTCCCCCATTGTTTTAATACTATAATTTTGTTTGGGGAAGTGTGGACTACTTCCCCCTCAAAGCGATATGATTCATTCAAACATCACATGGATTATATTAAGGATGGTTTTCATGAATATATAAGATATATATTATATAATAACTAAACTGAAATATATATGTATATTTTTCTTTTACATTCATTCCGTCAACACACCAATTAAACAGAAATAACGTTCATGTGCACGTACAACCTACCGTCCCCATGAACATTGTATTCATTTTAATTAATATATATTGAATAGATTATTATAATAAAAATATAATGTATATTCATATTTTTTATATCATTGTAAAAATTCTAGAAATCATGATATAAAGTGTAAATACAAAAGAAAAAACAATTTAAGACTGATGCGAATAATAAAGTGAATATTACTCGAAATGAAATCATAACATAGGATTGTTCAAAAGTGGGAAATATAAGGTTATAATCAATCTATATATAGTTTTATATGTAATAATATAGTTATTTAAAATATTTATTATACATTTATACTAATTATACAGGTGTTTTTAGCGTGTATGAAGAGATTCAAGACATATGGTTAGAATATTTCATCTCACTTTTTATCCCCATGAGATACATGATATGTTTGATAATCTTAACTTTTGTGTGTAGTAAGTACCTCCCATTTTTGTTTTATATGCGTATTATAAATAAATTTATGGGTATTAAAATATCGTTTTTATATACATTCATTCATGGAGTTTATTTTAAAAAAGTAACCAAATCGGTATAAATATTTTGTCTCAATTTTCCTCCTTTGAGAGTCACATTTTATTTTACAACTAAATTATTTTTGAGGTGTATATAATTAAAGTTTAAATGTTATATAATTAATCAACTTATATTAATTATATTTTATACTACATGTAATTTTATTTTCTTACATGTAATATATTATCCCATGTTACCAATTTATAAGCGTTTATTTAAACAATCTCATCTCTTTTTTGTGATTGTTTGAATTTATGCTTCCTTTGATGATATATTATGTTCCATTTCTCATTAAATTCATGAATTTTATAAATCTCTAGTCATTAATGATATAATAATATAGTTGTACCATTTTATACTCTTTTTTACATAATATAGTTAAGAATGTGTTTTTAAGAAGGACTGACTTTACCATCTCTTTGACCGAAAACATATGTTTCTTCATAAACCTTTTTTCTAAAAATGGTTTCCAATAGTATTATACTAATCTCCAATATCATTAAAAGAAATTTTTACACATTTTTTATTTTACCAATGTTTTCAAATGATTCTTATAATCACATTCCGAATGAGTAAATATTCTATCCTTTTTATTGTGCAAAAGGAATGTTCTTTTCACCTCGTAAAACATGAAAATATTTATCCGTCATAAATCCATTTAATATTTATGTTCACGATTAACGGTTGTTATTTTAGGAAAATATTTATAAAATGTATTTTCAAAGAAAATGTTTTTAAAAAAGAATTCATGTTCATTTTATAATTTACCAAGGAAAATGTTTTTCAAAATATTTTCAAGCTTCTATTATAAGTTTTTTCATGAAAAATGTTATCCAAAAGGTTTTTAATATTTGTTTAAAAAATTTCAATGTATTTTCAAGGGAAATAGATTAAAAACGTTTTCAATCTCTATTTATACGTTTTCAAAGTATTTTCAATGAAATTATTCTCAAAAAGTTTTCATGCTTCCTTTATTAGATTTCAAAGTGTTTTCGAGGTAAAAAGTTTTTAATTTTTTTAAACTTATTATATACGTTTTCAAGGAAAAATGTATTAAAATGATTTAAAGTATTCATTAGATGTTTTAATGTTATTTTCTACAAAAATAATTATCAAATGTTTTTACATATTAAAAAGTATTTTCCAGAGAATAAATGATATTTTACTAAATAATCATTTGTGAATGATATATTACTAAAAAATAATTTTTGAATGATATTTAAAAATTATTTTCAATCTATGATGACATGCATTGTTGCTAGCCTACCCTTTAAATAAATGATCTAAAGGATACATTCGAATTATTTATATTAAGGGGTTACTCTTAATTTCAGGGTCTAAATAAAACCTATTTATCTTTAATGGGATATATTCTTTTAAAACCCATTTATTTTTGCGGTTTATGTTTATGATTATATAATTATGGAACCTATATTTTTCAATAGGTTATGAAATGTTTTCATGTTTATAATACCTATTTCCGTTCATCGATTATGATCTGATTATTTACGATCTTATAAAAAATGTATGTTTAATTTCATTATGAGATGGGTTGGACCTATATCTCCCTAAAATTATTTGGGTAAAGATTTATATCTCTCAATATATACTAATATGGTCTTTGGATTAAACCTTGACTATTATGATGGCCATGCGAGTGAACCATGACTACCAAGATTTTATGTGGAGTGAACTCATGCTACAATGATGTTCATGGGAGTGAACCATTTCAAAAAAGAAGGGACGAGGAGTGAACTCATGTGATTAATATGGCCATGGTAATGAACCGTGACTATCATGACAGTATGGGGAGTGAACCTATACTAGAAAAATGGTCTTGGAAGCGATGCATTGGATACTATGGAAATCATAATACATACTTATCTGTCTTCCGCAATTCCATGTTTTATTCCTATGTTATGATTTCATGGATTATTTTCATTATTTCGTTATTATTCATGTCTAATAAACTTCTATGCATTATTAATTGATTCATGTATATGATCATTGATATACAGGGTATAAGCTTCTATTTTCATGATCATGTTTTTATACCCTTATGCTCATAATAATGCATATATATCTCCCTTATTTATTCTTACCGAGCATTTGGGGTCACCCCTTTCTTATATTTCATTCCACAAGTAATGATGAATATTTTTATGTATGAGTACTAAATGTGAAGATCTTTATGGGACATTTCAATTTTCTTTAACTGGGATATATGCTTTCATTTCAATGTTTCCATAGACACTAAACTATTACGGTCCTCAAACATGTATTTTTTTAATGTATAGAATATTCATATAAAATGAAGTAATATCAATGTATGTTGTACCCAATTATCTATAGTTGGTATCAAAGGAATTGTTAAGTCAAACATTGGAATCTAGTATGCAAAAACATTATTGAGATCAATAAGTATATTTAAAATTATTTTTCTTCTAATCTCTCTAAGGATAAGTATAAGAATGAGTAAGAATTCAGGAAAATGTATTTGAAATTTGGTAAATGATAGAGTGAGTGGTTTCCTAGACAAAATACTTAAATTGATATTATAAGTGGGTGTGGCTCTGACTCATATATACCTATGGGTAACAACTCTGGCAAGATATTTCTGGCCAGAATCTGGGTAATCTTGTACATGGAAATGGGCCTTGCTGCACATCTACTTTGACTCTCTAATGACATATTCTCTGGATATTCATGAACACTTCACATACCATCATAAAGTATTTAAATATAAGTTCATAATGAATAACTATGTATAAAAATAGGGTTTCTTATATTAAGGACAATTTCATGATTAAACATCACATAAGTAAATCTTTTTATTACTACATGGTTTTCTACTATGATAAGTAATGCTCACACAATGATTTTGGTTTTTGTCAATGGAGGGAAACAGAAGGAACTAGATTAATATTGAATGATATGTACCACTTTTTGATGATAATTCAAGTGGGATGATCACTAGAGTGAAAGATGTTGTGATAATGACTAATTAGTTTTCATAAAACATGATTAAAAATATATACCATAACCAACACTCAGACTCACCAAGGTAGAGAAATATGGAGTTTATTGAGATTTAAGGTAATGGAAACAATAGAATAAAGAATATTTGGTTTCCTTTATGTGAAAAATGTGGAAGGAATCACCAAATTGAATGTATTAGAGGAACATTAATATTTTTTTATTGTGGAGAAGAAACACAAAAAATATTTCACTACAAGGGAAAAAGAAGAGTTTGGTTAATAAAAAATATGAGAATATTTTCCTCCCTATGAAATCATTTAAGGTTAAGCGTTTTAAATGTCGTATAATCGGACATTATGTAGCACAATTTTCCATGAAGAAATCTCCTAAATAGGATCAACAAGGTGGTATGGTAAATAGATAAATTCATGATGATGGTGAGACTATAGATCAAATGTAAAAGGAATGATGTAGTGTGTAATATGATGAGGTATCCTTGTTATTAGCATAATTATGATGTGGAAAAATCAATATTTTTATGTATTTGGATTCAAAATTAAGTTATATGAATTATTTAATATACAATGGTTGATATACTTATTTTTTAAACATAGAATTTACAAATTTATGTAGAACGTTCTTAACAAATAGGTGGAGTGATTTATTGAAAGGGTGATATTTTGACTAAGGGGATGAGACTGTTAATGTGTTCTCTATATTAAGATAAATATATTACGAATTATTAAAATGGATGGTACATATTACCATGTAACTATGTAAGGATAGGTTAATAGGTTGTTTATGCTATCATTTGTGAAGTTTACATGATTTTTTTGGAAATAAGGAATATATCTAGTATACTTTAAAATATGGAAGAATGCATGTTTCCCAAAGTATTTTTGGTCATTAAGGTTATTACCATATTACATGTGAATATATGATAATGGTATTGACACATTTGGAATGTGAAAAACAGGTGGTTCTTTTGGATATATGTGGGGATCAATTTTTATCTGATTTCATGACATTATTTATAATGAAGTGGATTTCAATCCTTCAAAAGGGATATAAGTTTATCCATTCAAGAAAAAAATGTGATATACATTAGAGGAGGTATTTGTGTATTGAGTTTGTATTAAAAACTTCTGATAAAATGTTATTTAGAGATTAAACATATTTCAATTATGTATATCATATTTATTTCATAAATAATATTAGTGTAGTTTGTGAAAAGGACATCATGTATGTCGGGTGATAACCAATCATGTCTACTAAGGTTGTGTGTCCTGAACCCTTGACAGAAGGGTGATATGGGTTTTACACCTACCACTGGCCTATATGATGTCCTAGTTTATGTATAATTATTTATTTATTAACAATTATTTTTGATGAAATGGTAGTGTTCCTTTTTTATGTTTAGATATTAATGTATTAACCACAATTATTTTATATGAATAGTTATAGGTAAACAGTTATACCCTTCATTCTTTTATGTGACTCAATATCTGGTAACTGTGTATTTTAGTGCTTCAAGGATAAAATTTAATTTCTAGACACCCATTTTGTTGATGTAATAGATGAATTGGAAATAGATAAAAGCACAAACAAATAGTAAATTTTTTACTCTTGGTCAAAAAAATAATAACTTAATGATAAGATAATTATCACAAAGAAAAATGTTTGGTCTTAATTCATAATTTTTGTCAAACTGATTGTCTTTAAAATCATAAAATATATATGAATTTCAGGCCTTGAACATTTATTTGATCATTCACTATTTTATTATTGATGTCCTAGATCACTCAATATAAATATTTACATTTTTCCTTCATGTCAAATCATCACTACCATCTTATGTTCTTGCATATGGAAACCATATTATATGATACATTTGATAACTATTGTGGTTCCAACATTCCCTTTTTTACGGAAGAGTTCGTATTCATTTTTACGACATTGATTTTTATGAATGAAACATTCAAGTATTAAACCATTGATATCCTAGATGAATTATAAAGGTGAAATTCAGTTTAAATGAGGTAGAATGTAACACACTAATATTTTCTAAATCTTTTTTTTTTCAAATTAATATATCCATTTTGATATTTTTCATTTCATTCAAAAATAAAAAAAAGATAAATTTAAGATAAATAAATATGTATGTCTTAAATTATATGCCACACCATGTTAATACTCCACTACCCACAATATAAACATTTTCCTACTCTACACGGAACACCGAGGTTAGCTTGTGTTATACGCACTAATGACATTCCTCAATGATTTGAATAACACGCAAGATCAAGGATGACCCAAAAATAATATATTATTAAAATATGATTATTTAATATTATAAGATAAATCTTTGACATTAAATTTGAGGTTATGAATAGTAATACTATTGTATGAAAATATATGGTTTATACAATATAAATGGATTCATAAAAAAACAATTGATTATAAAGGAATACGAAAAATGGTTGAATATTAATGATAATATTATTATGGTAGAAAAAATTATTTAACATATTAAATTAAATTTTCATTTTTTACTTGAAATACACAATGTCAAACATTCCATTCACATGGTACATTTGCATGTATTACATTATTTTCAATACCATGTTTCTATGGAACATCTTTTTATTTTTATAATTATTTAAACAAGTTGGTTATAACCTAGCGATTAATAAAAGTAATATGAATAGTAATAAATAGTTATAAATTCTTTTAATAATGGTTTTATATAAATAAAACATACAGATAATGAATGTATAATTTTTAGTAAATCCATTATATTTTTAAATTTTTTTTGAAATGTACTACTTTTCATTTCAAACTGTGAAAAACAATAAAATTAATTTGAAACACTTTTATAA
Organism: Viscum album; assembly: GCA_963277665.1. Lineage (NCBI taxonomy): Eukaryota > Viridiplantae > Streptophyta > Magnoliopsida > Santalales > Viscaceae > Viscum > Viscum album. The sequence goes on along the minus strand of OY728129.1, from coordinate 876,287,889 downwards.
TATGAATTTGATAAAATAATAAACATTTTTGAATTCATAATGTCTAAATTATCTAGATGAAAATTTTGGGATATTTCTGACAAACATCATTTCCATGAATTTGTTACCAAAGGAGAATGTTGTACCATGATTCCTATCAGAATTATTATATAAATTGTGAAAAGAAGATGGTAATATTTTTTAAGGATAAGGAGTTGGTTCATTATGATATTTGTCGTTGTATTTAGTCATTCAAGATGGGAATAATCAATATCAAAAGAAAAAATGTGTGTAAAAAATATTTTCCACAACTGCTGTAGATATTGGGCCATGAAATGAAGTGGTGACTAGTTTGTTACTTTTTTATTAAAATTATTCTAAGGCCCTTTTTGGCTCTAGGTCATCACATTATTTCATTTATAATAAATTTTGATGTATAATTATAGTATCAATGTATGGAAGGATGTCATGGATAGTAGTGAAAACATTTGGTTAATGTACTAACGAAATAATGATTTATAGTAATAAATCTATTAATATTTGTGTGATGGTCTTTCCTTCGAATATTTTTGAACGTAAAATATTTGAGTTTGATTTTCGTTTGTGTATGGATTGGATTTTACTTTAACTTATTAAGATATATTTTACTAATTTGTAATTATTATTCAAGGATTTTATACCTCTAATGACTTATCATGAATGTGAATAATTAATTAGATATTGAATAAAATGTTACCTAGCTCATATTGTAAAAGAGAAGTAAACTATTGAAATTAGTGATGATCTAGTTGTGAAAGAAGAAAGTGATATTTTTTTCTGATGATTTAACTTGTGTTCCTCCTAATCTTGAGGTTGAATCTACTATTTAATTTTTGTCTAATGTTAAGACTGTTTCAAAACACCCATATCGATCGTCTCAAGTATAAATTTTAGAATTGAAAAGGTACGTGCATGAGTTACTAGATAATGGTTTTATTAAAAAGAGAAATATGACATGTGGTGCTTAAGTTTTATTTGTTAAAAAGAAATCTGGTTCTTTTGGGGTCTTCCTTGATTATCGTGTAATGAATAACATTACTAATGAGAAAAATATACATTTCCTAATATATATGATTTGTCTTATTATATTTATTGAATGTAATATTTCTCTATGATTGATTTTAATTTGGGGTACCATCAATTAAAATTAAAGGAGGAAGATATTCCAAAATGTCTATTTTTGATTAAATATGGACATTATGAGAATCTTGTAATTCCATTTGGGTTATCGAATTGAAAAACTATAATTTTTGGACTTATGAAATCTTATTTACATGATATCATTGATAAGTATTTATTTTTTAATATAGATGATATTTTGGTATATTAAAAATTTTACGAAGAATATGAAATAAACTTATGGAATTTTATGGAAAACATAAAATAAAATAATCAATTTGGATAATTTCGTAAGTGTGCATTTTGGATACAATATTTTTTTATTAGGAATAATATTTCAATGGATGGAATAATTTTTTATCCATCTAAGAAATATTGTTGATGAATGGAAAATACCCCAAAATATCCAATAGATTCATCATTTTCATTGATGAACATATTACTACATATGGGTTTTTGAAAATTTTTCTTTTTTTTATCTCCCATTGACTAAGTTAACAGTAAAACAATTTTATCTCAATTGTGTCATATAATGAAATGACTAATTACATATACTAAAAATAATATTGTTTTATGCTCTATTTTTTTATCCCTTATAAATGGTTAATTTTCCATTTACAATGATTCTTATTTAGAGGGAATTAATTTTTCCTTATGTAGAATGATCATGAAATTTCATATTCCTCACAGAAACTGAATCCTCTAAAGTTAAATTAATAATCACATGATCAAGAATTAGTTGACATTTTTTTCCTTAAAAATTCAGTGCATTAATTTATAATGATTAAATTTGATATATACAATGATAAAAAAATTTAAATACAAACTCACATAGAAGGAATCAAACATGAGGTAGAGAATGTGATAGACCTAACCTAAATTCACTCTCAATATGGTATTAGACCTGAATCTCCACATACCCAGAGGATGTTCTGGATCCCCAAAGGCCGGTCACTAAAACTAGGGAAAAAACAAACATATGGATTTATTTTGTTGGACCTGAAGAAAAAAAATGAAATATATACATATACAGAAAGAAACTGTGGAAGAGAAAATGAATATATATAAATATATTTCTGTGTGTGTATCACAATAAGAACAGAGCAAAATATGTGATACAACTCTGAAGTTGGGAAAAAATTTATAGAGACAAATTTAACTACAATGGATGAAAGAAGTAAAATAGAAAAACATTCTAAATCTATGGGATACCATGGGAAATATCACATTATCTCAACACTAGCTACCCAATCTCACCTTATAGAAAACCTCATCACCTCATATTGGAGCATTGTCTTTCCATGCATGGAAAGGCATAACAAGGTCTACGTACCATTGAATGAGTGAATATGGTATGAGATAATAATATCATTAGGTTATCTTCAATGTATTCCATAACAAGTATTTCTATAATAATCTAAACATGGTAAAAATTAATGAAAACAATCCATTATAATAGTTTAATTGTTTTAATAACAAAAGTATGGAATAAGATTTAATTTCCCCTTTTAACACATTTCCAAAATAAAACATGTAAATCAGTTTCAAATAACTTCATATCCATATATCATATAAGATATATCAAAACAATGCAATTAATGCATCATATCTCATATCTAAAGTATAAAAGTAAATTTGTAGAAGCCAGAGTATCCCATATTGTACAAAAGAATACGTAACATCACACCGAGGATAAAAAATGAAAGGAAAGATTGAAAAATCATACCTAATATAGACAATAATCGACATCAATACTCTAGACATATTCATCAAGTCTAGAGAGTAGAGGAACACACTATAAATTGAAACCCCCAAAAAATCTAACAAGACCATAGAAAAGGAGTCATATATAGAAGAGTAAAGCCCCATAAACATACCCAAAAATAGTTGATAAGTCTTATTACTATATATTCCACCAAGGTATACACTGAAATCAATATTATCTATTTTACAACACCATTCATTAATCCATATTCACCATGTCCATTCTTGAAAACCATTTCCCAAAACCGTTTCACAATGCTTAGAAAACCACTTTTTAATTTTCACCAAATTAGGGGAAACCATAGTTAATGAAACAATCATATCCACACACACTAATGAAATAACTATACAATAACATTTCATTTATAAAACAATTTATGAAAAGTGGATCAATATAGTTCACCAACACAAGCTATATGTGAAGCCACTAACCTCAATATTTGGGTCACACGTGATCTCAATGGGATAAAACAATAAAGAAGAACAAAAATACAAAAATTGAGGCCCTAGAATCAATATAAAAAATATATAATTAATTATATTTAATAAAATGCTCAGTGTATAAGAGGAACAAACATATAACTCATATATTCTCACCCGTAGCACCACAACCAAGAAAAGAAATTTTCCCCTAACACAAGATCACACAACTAATCTAAAATGAATTTGGATAATTAAAAACATTGTTCAAGAAACTGGATAACCCAACACAATGATGTTCTTTTGATTAGAGGATATGAATAAGTGGATAGTATTACTCACTCTGAGAAATTTACCGCAACCATATCAAAGATCAATCACCTTGAAAAATTGATCTGGAAGGGTTATAGGTCTCAAAAATATCTATAGACGAGATCTATGTTTACAGTAATGATGGTTCGCATTTATTGAATAAAAATATCACTCATAAGACACCCTTAAATCCATATCCCTGAAATTTACATTACATGTAACCCCTTTACATATACTTTAATACACGTAACTCCTGTATGCCGAAATACCAATTTCCCTTTTAACTAAATTATTAAAATCACATATAATTTACTCTATCATTCACTCTCATTTATAAAAACTTCAAATCGATACAAAATTGATCATGGTTAGGGGATACATATTGTTTTGGAATTAGAAATGTGTTGGCTCTATGCTCTGGTTCATTAGAAACTATGTTCTGAATATAACCATCATGTACTCATGCATGCAATAGAACTTAATAAAAAATATCATGGCAAAGAAAAAACATTGTATTTTAGGCCTCATTATTATTCACAATGAACTGTACATGTCTATTTTTAGAGGATCCTCATCATTTGAATTTTCAGTGATGGAATTTAGAAGGGTTATATTGCTCAGGATGACGGGGATCGTTATAGTGAAGTGTTTTGTTGTAAAGAGACTAATGTGAATGATAATTTTCTCTTATGGAGAATTATAAATTGGGAAATACTAACTGATGAAAAAATAAAAAGAATATGAATAAAAAATTTGTCTAGATGATCGTGTTGTAGAGATAAAAGTAAGGATTTCTTGGAGAAACTATTTTTAGAAGGTGTATGGGTCCTATAGTGTGGAATTCTTTTTTATATTTCATGTTTATTTCTTCCCATGATATACTAGAATCTAATGTTCTAGAATGATGGTTCCTGGGAGTATAAAAATTGGGGGAGGAGAGGAATTCTAGAGCAATGGTCCTTTTATAATGTTGTTGGTGCATCTTTTAGGCACAAAATACTACTCAGTTTGATGGAATCACATGAATGGAAATAGCTATTTTTATAATAATCAAAAACCTCCTAGACGATATTATATGACTCTTAAAATCTTTGATGAATCTCTTACCCTCATACTAATCATAGTTGGAATGAAATCCATCCGTTATACGATGAATTCCATGTAGGGGAATAAGGTTCATTGACATCCCCACTACTCTAGTTCTAAATTCAATACCGATGGTTATTTAAGTATGGGTGTCATAAGGGGAGGAGGTGTGATCACGGATCCATGGGGTAATTTCATTTTTGTGTTTATAATGTATTTGGATGTTTTGATTTCCTTAGTGTATAGTTAATTTAGAATATAATATGACTCCTCTTATAAAGGAATAATAATATCATTATAGAGATAGTTGGAATGGAATCGATAATATTTTACAACTATCTTCGTGTTTTAAGTACCACCCCTTGGTCGATATTACATTTTATTTAATGATGCAGGGGATTATGAACAACCAGATGAGTGTCCTTCACACTTGACGAGAGGTTAAAAAATATTTGGACTTTCATTCTTTAATGGAAAGCCAAGGATTAAGGATCGCTTTCGTTCCTATCATAATCACTCTATGTCCTTAGTGGAGGACCTTGTGAATGATGTTTCTCTTAGCCTATATTATTTTAGCTCTCCCAATGATTATGGTTTTCTTTTTAAAAGTTAATACTGTCTCTTTCTTTCTATGTGGACCTACATTTATTGAAATTAAAAATATAATGATGATGGTGGGAGAATTGTGTTGTACCAGATACAAGATATAAGCCTATAGAATCATTAAATATATTGTACACACTCGGCATGCTATGTGAATTCCCATTAGACTGAAAAATAGTATATTCTTACTTGAAACCCCATCCCACCATAGGAATTCTATGAACTCATGGGGAGCCCTGCTATGCCAAAACAAATTTATACCTATACTCCATTAATTCCAAAAAAAGCATACATCACAAAACAAAATGTAAATTTTTAAAAAACATTTATCCACCCTCAAGAGTCCAAAAATGCATCACATTAAATAGGAACACATGTAATAAAATTGAAAATACCTAACATATAGTAATTGTTTTTATATAATCCCCCAACTTAAGACTTAACACCCTTGGGAAGTCATTTGGAAGTATTTATTCAATTATTGATGTGAGTAAACTAATCCCCCATTAATGATTCATGCTCCCATTTCTTATGAGAATTGGATATATACAAAAATAAAATATTAACAAATAGAATAATCTTCCCCCACATGTAATTCATATGAGATTCAATGATATGTACTAGATTCTCCATTATAGAAACAATCGTCTTTAACTCAATTTCTTATAAACTGAGAACAAGAGAGGGTTCACAATGTTATTTCATGTTCAAGAATATTTGGAATTAATATTTAATATCTATAAATTGAATTGAAAATATTAGTTGATAAGATACATTTCTAGGATTCCAAGTGAACACAAATAACCAAAAACATCGTGGATCCAGTTTTCCCTATTCTCCAAGCATATAATAGACCAAATAGGGATAACTTTTTAACGAAAATCAATCACATATGAAAAAATATGAAGGAATATTATTTTAACCCTTATAATATTTATGTTGACCCTGAACAATAATCAGACACAGATGTGTATCATTAATCCTCATAGAAATATGCAAAACCAGACTCAGTCCCATTGATGAAACTTTTCCTGCTTCTACAAAACAAATAGGTGATCTGCATGGGTGGCCATAGAAATCCTCGAATATGGACATTATAACCAAAAAATGATAACTCTTTTTATAGGAAAACATATCCAGTCCTATACGGTTTTCCCCAAATCCTCCAAAATCCATGTCATAGGAATGAATAATTTCCTCCATAATCTGAATAGAAATCTTCATCTTATCCTCTTTTAATGGATGGTATGTTTTACTCATCCTAAAATAAGTGCTCAATTCCTCCTGGAGACTCATCATGAACCCACAAGTAAACCTGGGGTCCACTTCTGAAACAATAGTATATATAACCCCATGTAACCCTAAAATTTCGTTTAAATTCATCTTACCAAAATATTAATATTTTTCTCTATCTATGTTCCGAATAAAATGACATGGCTTCTTCAGATAATCAATCATCTTCTAGATAAAATTCCTCCATTGGAGAGTCCGTGGTAATCCAAAAAAAACTTACATGGATACCATTAACCATTTCAATATAGGAAACAAAATAGGATGAATAAAAATTGAAGGTTTTAGATCCTCTATAGTAATTTATGGTTAGGTGTAATATTAGGATAAATAATCATCAATTATATAAATTCTACCCATCCACGATAACAATCATCTCTGATCATTATGAATCTTCATTATTCCCTAACGAGTGGATGAAAAAAAACATGACAATCTACCAAAAAGAGATCCTCGCTAATATTGGGATGTCAATCTAATTCCAAAAATAGAGAATAAGATCGGAAGAGAGAGAACAACCATAAATTATCTACCCACCATAAAGGGTTTCTCATATTAATTGGAACTCACCATCCTATTTATAACTATATGGAATAGAATCATGGAGAGATGAAACTAACTAGACACTGGTAATAAACATAAATAAAACATCCTCATTATTATCCTGATGAAACTGACAAAATAGTACCCTTAGGTTCCACTCTACCTTTTATTCCAAAACATCATGATATGGAATTTGTTGGTTTGTAGTGTCCGCAAGAACAATTCCTTTCCTAAGGTGTATTTGATGTCTAGTAACAACTCTAATGGTATTACTCTATGCAATTTTTTCTAAGATTAAATCTTTTCTGAGAAAGGATATAGTTTAAACAATAATGGTAAAAGAGAATATGAATCTCTCTATAAAAATATAGTTTCATGGCCACTTAAGCTCACTCATAACTACGACATGCTCAAATAGTGAGTGGGGTAATTATTTTAATGTTTTCAAATATGACGCGAGTCATAAGATACCACATGATCATACTTCATATGAACACAAGAAAATCCAACACTAGATGAATCGTAGAAAACATCATACCCCTATCGAGATTAGGTAAGATTAGAATATGAGTTGATTTGAGTAGTCTTTTCATCTCATCGTAAAAATCCAAACACATTGAATTACATGTGAAATTCACCACATTCATGGTAATTGTAATCAATGGTGAAACCAAAACAGAAAAATCATAAAAATATTGTTGATAGGATCCATAAGGACATGGATTATTTGTATCCCAAATATGTTTCAAGTCTATTGCCATTAAATGATAGCCTTTACTTCTCCAAATCAATTGAGAGGAAATTATTTGAACCATGTTCCCCATGAATTTCACTTCATTGCAAAAAATTAAATTTCAAAAGCATTCCAAATAATTGGTTAATCCTTAGGATCTCCACGTCAAAACTCAAAAGGCTCTAATGCTCATGATCTTTTCATGAATAAACCCAAATATCATCCTAGAAAACTATCCCAAAAGTGTTATGATAAATATGAAATATCTGATTAATCATTGAAATAAAAACATAATGAGTTTTAGTTATAATAAATGGAAACACAAGATATTCATAATGGTAATACATTCTACAGAAATCTGTATTTAGTCCATCAAACTCTCAAACTCTAAGCTGTTGATTTCCCGACTGAAGACCATCTTCAACTACCTGTTTAATCTCTTAAATATTTTTAAGAATAACACACATATGGAAAATTACACATATTCTTATCTTTTATGTAACTCAGTATATGATATTCTAGTAATAATCAATGTAAACCATTTTCCATCCTAGAAAAGAGCACTGGGGATACCCAAGGATAAAGGGTGAAAAAACCCTTCAACATTAGATCATATTACTAAAACTTGATCACTTTCAGTACCTCTTTTCTGATGTGATAAGAAGGTAATGAAACATACTATTCACCTAGAAATAGGTAAATCATATATTTCACCTCCCTTCCTCAATTAATTCTAGATAAATAATCTAGGAAAATGTTAGTAAAATCCTTAACAATGGATGGAAGATCAATACTAGTAGAAACATCAGTGGGCACAATTAATATAGCAGAAAAAAACTTCTAATCTCTGGGCGTACCAATCTTGCATAACCAGTCCTCATATCTTACTCTCCCTAAAACACCCATGGGTTCCCATCAATCATAATAAATGAGACACAACAATGATAACATTCATCTTCATCATGATAAGTGACATGAAAATACAACCCCATTAGAAGACAAAAAATATCCCCATTGTGTATAATAAAATAAAAGTCTAAATCCACAAAATCTATTGGTGGTGCACAAAAGAACATTGAAACACATTCTAATTCCCCTTCCCAACTGGTGTTTCTAACTCCATAACAAGGGACAAGAGTTACATTGAATGATTACAAAAATCCAAAAAATGGAAAGATATAAATGAATAGGAGGAACCATTATCAAACAATTAAATCACTACTATAGAAGAAATAAATATGGTACTTCTCACTGTCATTGGACCCAAATATACCTATTTTGAAAACACTACTACTACAATAAGGTGATTCAATCTGATGTCCTATGGATGGATCCTGATAGTCCTTGAAGTACATGATTTCCCCATAACAACATTTGGATCCAACGATCCCATACAATATTAAGGTGTAGAAAAATACTAGTAGAAAATTGTAGATACCATAATGTTGAAATTTGTTTACATATTTCTATATGAATGGGAATAAAACCTTGTGTTCCAAAACCTTCCACCCTTATAGTAATTTAGAGGCCCAATAATAGCTATAACTCATGGTTCCGAAGATGCATGTAGCTATGAGCCATGTCACCCACTCATGTGGTGATCATTCAACTACCTATTTTCTCTCTTCTACCACTGATGCTTCCCATGGGTAGAAGAGTATGTTCATAATATCCAACATTTACTTCTATATTCATCTCTTCCACCATAGTCCATTCTACTGTATCCTCTTAGGTAAAAATATTCAGCATATATACCTATGATCTGATATATGGTAACAAAACATGTAGGTAGTACTAATGTATCATCTGGTCATTATTTACAACATATTTTAAAAATAAAATAATATCCACAAACTACTTGGTGTACAAAGACCTCAAATAATATCCATTCCAAAAATGGAATAAATCTAGAGATGTTCCCATCATCAGTGAAACTACCTAAACTACTATAAGAAGATTTTTTTGAAACCCATAGAACCTAATAATATTTTGATGTCACCTTTTATAATTTAATCCCACCATTTCTTTTTATAACCCTCAGGACTAAATATTTCACAGGTCACAATGACACTCTCTAGTGTATCTTAAAAATCAATGATCTGATCAATCTTATTCAATCCAATCCTCAACGTCTCGAGGAACACTTGTACCCTAAAAGTATAGTGTTTTCTCACCCAAAAACTATCTTGATTGATATGTATCCCCTATTTATCTTATATGACCCTATATGAATGCATTCAAATACTGAGGTACATCTAGGATTATTTTAAAAAATAACAACACGATAAACTCTATAAAATTCAAATCAGGAGGTGGATTCCCTAAAGTGCATCATCATCACCCTCTAGTAGAAGTCATGAATGAGGTCTAAGAGGAACACTATTTCACACTAAAACAAAAGAGATGATTATAAATTTCAATAATCTCAGAAAAAACATAAGAAAAAATTGAGGTAATAAAAAGAACTCAAAATATAAGACACACAACCCAATAGGACATAGTAACTTGAGTGTTGTCAAAACAAGTTCTAGCCAGGTACTCATTTCCACCTACATGTTATATTCCGATAATCATATATCCAATCTACCATGTTTCCCATGAAAATTAATTTTGAGGGAAACCCTCATCTTCAACCAAACTACCAAACCCATATACCATCTAGAACTAGTACCCAACCTGAATTTCTGTATAACCAAAGGGAGTATTGGATTCCCATGGGCGGGGGACTAGTACCCAAGAATCAACAACAAACAAAGGGAAATATTTTACCGAAACATAGGTAGACAACATGAAATATAAATATATAAATAATGAAATTGAGGAAGATAACATGAATATATATGTCATAATTGATACATAACAACAGAGGCGTTACAAATAAAATGGTAGAAAACAATATACAAGAGTTACGTACTGATGAAAATAATAACAAAACTAAAAAAACTACACCAACTTGTTCTATGTTATACCATTGGAATAATCTATCCATCTCACTACTAGCTTCCTAAACCCAAAAAATAGAAAACCTATCTACCAAATTGAAGTGATTATCCTTTCCCAACATAAAAACACATAACAAGGTCTACTGACCACCAAAGGTGTGCACCAGGTGTGAGCTAGCAATCACAACGGGATCTCACCCATGTGTTCCATAATAATTTCATTTAAAGTAATATATGCATGTCTAATTTTAACAAAAATAAGGAATGAAAAATGATTCATGTTTTAATATAAAAATCATGGAAAATAAATTATTTTCTTTTTCCCAAATTTCCAATATAGAGTAGTTATATAAGTTTTAAAGCATTTAATATCCATATATCAAAATAGATTTATCATAATAATAAAAATAATGAATCATATCTCATATCAAAACCATGTTAGTATAACTAAATCAGTATAATATAGAATATCCCAAATCAACCAAAAGCATAGGTAACCTCACACTAATGATCACACTATTTTTGGATTTCTAGGTCACTCATACCAAACATTGGAATCTAGTATGCAAAAACATTATTGAGATCAATAAGTATATTTAAAATTATTTTTCTTCTAATCTCTCTAAGGATAAGTATAAGAATGAGTAATCATTCAGGAAAATGTATTTGAAATTTGGTAAATGATAGAGTGAGTGGTTTCCTAGAAAAAATACTTAAATTGATATTATAAGTGGGTGTGGCTCTGACTCATATATACCTATGGGTAACAACTCTGGAAAGATATTTCTGGCCAGAATCTGGGTAATCTTGTACATGGAAATGGGCCTTGCTGCACATCTACTTTGACTCTCTAACGACATATTCTCTAGATATTCACGAACACTTCACATACCATCATAATGTATTTAAATATAAGTTCATAATGAATAACTAAGTATAAAAATAGGGTTTCTTATATTAAGGACAATTTCATGATTAAACATCACATAAGTAAATCTTTTTATTACTACATGGTTTTCTACTATGATAAGTAATGCTCACACTATGATTTTGGTTTTTGTCAATGGAGGGAAACAGAAGGAACTAGATCAATATTGAATGATATATACCACTTTTTGATGATCATTCAAGTGGGATGATCACGAGAGTGAAAGATGTTGTGATAATGACTAATTAGTTTTCATAAAACACGATTAAAAATATATACCTTAACCAACACTCAGACTCACCAAGGTATAGAAATATGGAGTTTATTGAGATTTAAGGTAATGGAAACAATAGAATAAAGAATATTTGGTTTCCTTTGTGTGAAAAATGTGGAAGGAATCACCAAATTCAATGTATTAGAGGAACATTAATATTTTTTTGATTGTGGAGACGAAACACAAAAAATATTTCACTACAAGGGAAAAAGAAGAGTTTGGTTAATGAAAAATATGAGAATATTTTCCTCCCTATGAAATCATTTAAGGTTAAGCGTTTTAAATGTCGTATAATCAGCCATTATGTAGCACAATTTTCCAAGAAGAAATCTCCTAAAGAGGATCAACAAGGTGGTATGGTAAATAGATAAATTGATGATGATGGTGAGACTATAGATCAAATGTAAAAGGAATGATGTAGTGTGTAATATGATGAGGTATCCTTGTTATTAGCATAATTATGATGTGGAAAAATCAATATTTTTATGTATTTGGATTCAAAATTAAGTTATATGAATTATTTAATATACAATGGTTGATATACTTATTTTTTAAACTTAGTATTTACAAATTTATGTAGAACGTTCTTAACAAACAGGTGGAGTGATTTATTGAAAAGGTGATATTTTGACTAAGGGGATGAGACCGTTAATGTGTTCTCTATATTAAGATAAATATATTACAAATAATTAAAATGGATGGTACATATTACCATGTAACTATGTAAGGATAGGTTAATAGGTTGTTTATTCTATCATTTGTGAAGTTTACATGATTTTTTTGGAAATAAGGAATATATCTAGTATACTTTAAAATATGGAAGAATGCATGTTTCCCAAAGTATTTTTGGTCATTAAGGTTATTACCATGTTACATGTGAATATATGATAATGGTATTGACACATTTGGAATGTGACAAACAGGTGGTTCTTTTGGATATATGTGGGGATCAATTTTTATCTGATTTCATGACATTATTTATAATGAAGTGGATTTAAATCCTTCAAAAGGGATATAAGTTTATCCATTCATGAAAAAATGTGATATACATTAGAGGAGGTATTTGTGTATTGAGATTGTATTAAAAACTTCTGATAAAATGTTATTTAGAGATTAAACATATTTCAATTATGTATATCATATTTATTTCATAAATAATATTAGTGTAGTTTGTGAAAAATACATCATGTATGTCGGGTGATAACCAATCATCTCTACTAAGGTTGTGTGTCCTGAACCCCTGACAGAAGGGTGATATGGGTTTTACACCTACCACTGGCCTATATGATGTCCTAGTTTATGTATAATTATTTATTTATTAATAATTATTTTTGATGAAATGGTAGTGTTCCTTTTTTATGTTTAGATATTAATGTATTAACCATAATTATTTTTTATGAATAGTTATAGGTAAACAGTTATACCCTTCATTCTTTTATGTGACTCAATATCTGGTAACTGTGTATTTTAGTGCTTCAAGGATAAAATTTAATTTCTAGACACCCATTTTGTTGATGTAATAGATGAATTGGAAATAGATAAAAGCACAAACAAATAGTAAATTTTTTACTCTTGGTCAAAAAAATAATAACTTAATGATAAGATAATTATCACAAAGAAAAATGTTTGGTCCTAATTCATAATTTTTTTCAAACTGATTGTCTTTAAAATCATAAAATATATATGAATTTGAGGCCTTGAACATTTATTTGAGCATTCACTATTTTATTATTGATGTCCTAGATCACTCAATATAAATATTTACATTTTTCCTTCATGTCAAATCATCACTACCATCTTATGTTCTTGCACATGGAAACCATATTATATGATACATTTGATAAGTATTGTGGTTCCAACATTCCCTTTTTTACGGATGAGTTCGTATTCATTTTTACGACATTGATTTTTATGAATGAAACATTCAAGTATTAAACCATTGATATCCTAGATGAATTATAAAGGTGAAATTCAGTTTAAATGAGGTAGAATGTAACACACTAATATTTTCTAAATCTTTTTTTTTCAAATTAATATATCCATTTTGATATTTTTCATTTCATTCAAAAATAAAAAAAAGATAAATTTAAGATAAATAAATATGTATGTCTTAAATTATATGCCACACCATGTTAATCCTGCACTACCCACAATATAAACATTTTCCTACTCTACACGGAACACCGAGGTTAGCTTTTGTTATACGCACTAATGACATTCCTCAATGATTTGAATAACACGCAAGATCAAGGATGACCCAAAAATAATATATTATTAAAATATGATTATTTAATAGTATAAGATAAATCTTTGACATTAAATTTGAGGTTATGAATAGTAATACTATTGTATGAAAATATATGGTTTATACAATATAAATGAATTCATAAAAAAACAATTGATTATAAAGGAATACGAAAAATGGTTGAATATTAATGATAATATTATTATGGTAGAAAAAATTATTTAACATATTAAATTAAATTTTCATTTTTGACTTGAAATACACAATGTCAAACATTCCATTCACATGGTACATTTGCATGGATTACATTATTTTCAATACCATGTTTCTATGGAACATCTTTTTATTTTTATAATTATTTAAACAAGTTGGTTATAACCTAGCCATTAATAAAAGTAATATGAATAGTAATAAATAGTTCTAAAATCTTTTAATAATGGTTTTATATAAATAAAACATATAGATAATGAATGTATAATTTTTAGTAAATCCATTACATTTTTAATTTTTTTTGAAATGTACTACTTTTCATTTCAAACTGTGAAAAACAATAAAATTAATTTGAAACACTTTTATAATATGAATTTGATAAAATAATAAACATGTTTGAATTCATAATGTCTAAATTATCCAGATGAAAATTTTGGGATATTTCTGACAAACATCATTTCCATGAATTTGTTACCAAAGGAGAATGTTGTACCATGATTCCTATCAGAATTATTATATAAATTGTGAAAAGAAGATGGTAATATTTTTGAAGGATAAGGAGTTGGTTCATTATGATATTTGTGGTTTTATTTAGTCATTCAAGATGGGAATAATCAATATCAAAAGAAAAAATGTGTGTAAAAAATATTTTCCACAACTGCTGTAGATATTGGGCCATGAAATGAAGTGGTGACTAGTTTGTTACTTTTTTGTTAAAATTATTCTAAGGCCCTGTTTGGCTCTAGGTCATCACATTATTTCATTTATAATAAATTTTGATGTATAATTATAGTATCAATGTATGAAAGGATGTCATGGATAGCAGTGAAAACATTTAGTTAATGTACTAACGAAATAATGATTTATAGTAATAAATCTATTAATATTTGTGTGATGGTCTTTCCTTCTAATATTTTTGAACGTAAAATATTGGAGTTTGATTTTCGTTTGTGTATGGATTGGATTTTACTTTATCTTATTAAGATATATTTTACTGATTTGTAATTATTATTCAAGGATTTTATACCGCTAATGACTTATCATGAATGTGAATAATTAATTAGATATTGAATAAAATGTTACCTAGCTCATATTGTAAAAGGGAAGTAAACTATTGAAATTAGTGATGATCTAGTTGTGAAAGAAGAAAGTGATATTTTTTTCTGATGATTTAACTTGTGTTCCTCCTAATCTTGTGGTTGAATCTACTATTTAATTTTTGTCTAATGTTAAGACTATTTCAAAACACCCATATCGATCGTCTCAAGTATAAAGTTTAGAATTGAAAAGGTACGTGCATGAGTTACTAGATAATGGTTTTATTAAAAAGAGAAATATGACATGTGGTGCTTAATTTTTATTTGTTAAAAAGAAATATGGTTCTTTTGGGGTCTTCCTTGATTATCGTGTAATGAATAACATTACTAATGAGAAAAATATACATTTCCTAATATCTATGATTTGTCTTATTATCTTTATGGAATGTAATATTTCTCTATGATTGATTTTAATTTGGGGTACCATCAATTAAAATTAAAGGAGGAAGATATTCCAAAATGTCTATTTTTGATTAAATATGGACATTATGAGAATCTTGTAATTCCATTTGGGTTATCCAATTGAAAAACTATAATTTTTGGACTTCTGAAATCTTATTTACATGATATCATTGATAAGTATTTATTATTTAATATAGATGATATTTTGGTATATTAAAAATTTTACGAAGAATATGAAATAAACTTATGGAATTTTATGGAAAACATAAAATAAAATAAACAATTTGGATAATTTCGTAAGTGTGCATTTTGGATACAATATTTTTTTATTAGGAATAATATTTCAATGGATGGAATAATTTTTTATCCATCTAAGAAATATTGTTGATGAATGGAAAATACCCCAAAATATCCAATAGATTCATCATTTTCATTGATGAACATATTACTACATATGGGTTTTTGAAAATTTTTCTTTTTTTTATCTCCCATTGACTAAGTTAACAGTAAAACAATTTTATCTCAATTGTGTCATATAATGAAATGACTAATTACATATACTAAAAATAATATTGTTTTATGCTCAATTTTTTTTATCACTTATAAATGGTTAATTTTCCATTTACAATGATTCTTATTTAGAGGGAATTCATTTTTCCTTATGTATAATGATCATGAAATTTCATATTCCTCACAGAAACTGAATCCTCCAGAGTTAAATTAACAATCACATGATCAATAATTAGTTGACATTTTTTTCCTTAAAAATTCAGTGCATTAATTTATAATGATTAAATTTGATATATACAATGATAAATAAATTTAAATACAAACTCACATAGAAGGAATAAAACATGAGGTAGAGAATGTGATAGACCTAACCTAAATTCACTCTCAATATGGTATCAGACCTGAATCTCCACATACCCAGAGGATGTTCTGGATCCCCAAAGGCCGGTCACTAAAACTAGGGAAAAAACAAACATATGGATTTATTTTGTTGGACCTGAAGAAAAAAAATGAAATATATACATATACAGAAAGAAACTGTGGAAGAGAACATGAATATATATAAATATATTTCTGTGTGTGTATCACAATAAGAACAGAGAAAAATATGTGATACAACTTTGAAGTTGGGATAAAATTTATAGAGACAAATTTAACTACAATGGATGAAAGAAGTAAAATAGAAAAACATACTAAATCTATGGGATACCATGGGAAATATCACACTATCTCAACACAAGCTACCCAATCTCACCTTATAGAAAACCTCATCACCTCATATTGGAGCATTGTCTTTCCATGCATGGAAAGACATAACAAGGTCTACGTACCATTGAATGAGTGAATATGGTATGAGATAATAAGATCATTAGGTTATCTTCAATGTTTTCCATAACAAGTATTTGTATAATAATCTAAACATGGTAAAAATTAATGAAAACAATCCATTATAATAGTTTAATTGTTTTAATAACAAAAGTATGGAATAAGATTTAATTTCCCCTTTTAACACATTTCCAAAATAAAACATGTAAATCAGTTTCAAATAACTTCATATCCATATATCATATAATATATATCAAAACAATGCAATTAATGCTTCATATCTCATATCTAAAGTATAAAAGTAAATTTGTAGAAGCCAGAGTATCCCATATTGTACAAAAGAATACGTAACATCACACCAAGGATAAAACAATGAAAGGAAAGATTGAAAAATCATACCTAATATAGACAATAATCGACATCAATACTCTAGGCATATTCATCAAGTCTAGAGAGTAGAGGAACACACTATAAATTGAAACCCCCAAAAAATCTAACAAGACCATAGAAAAGGAGTCATATATAGAAGAGTAAAGCCTCATAAACATACCCAAAAATAGTGGATAAGTATTATTACTATATATTCCACCAAGGTATACAATGAAATCAATATTATCTATTTTACAAAACCATTCATTAATCCATATTCACCATGTCCATTCTTGAAAACCATTTCCCAAAACCGTTTCACAATGCTTAGAAAACTACTTTTTAATTTTCACCAAATTAGGGGAAACCATAGTTAATGAAAAAATCATATCCACACACACTAATGAAATAACTATACAATAACATTTCATTTATAAAACAATTTATGAAAAGTGGATCAATATAGTTCACGAACACAAGCTATATGTGAAACCACTAACCTCAATATTTGGGTCACACATGATCTCAATGGGATAAAACAATAAAGAAGAACAAAAATACAAAAAATGAGGCCCTAGAATCAATATAAAAAATATATAATTAATTATATTTAATAAAATTCTCAGTGTATAAGAGGAACAAACATATAACTCATAATTTCTCACCCGTAGCACCACAACCAATAAAAGAAATTTTCCCCTAACACAAGATCACACAACTAATCTAAAATGAATTTGGATAATTAAAAACATTGGTCAAGAAACTGGATAACCCAACACAATGATGTTCTTTTGATTAGAGGATATGAATAAGTGGATAGTATTACTCACTCTCAGAAATTTACCGCAACCATATCAAAGATCAATCACCTTGAAAAATTGATTTGGAAGGGTTATAGGTCTCAAAAATATCTATAGATGAGATCTATGTTTACAGTAATGATGGTTCGCATTTATTGAATAAAAATATCACTCATAAGACACCCTTCAATCCATATCTCTGAAATTTACATTACCTGTAACCCCTTTACATATACTTTAATACATGTAACTCCTGTATGCCGAAATACCAATTTCCCTTTTAACTAAATTATTAAAATCACATAGAATTTACTCTATCATTCACTCTCATTTATAAAAACTTCAAATCGATACAAAATTGATCATGGTTAGGGGATACATATTGTTTTGGAATTAGAAATGTGTTGGCTCTATGCTCTGGTTCCTTAGAAACTATGTTCTGAATATAACCATCATGTATTCATGCATGCAATAGAACTTAATAAAAAATATCATGGCAAAGAAAAAACATTATATTTTAGACCTCATTATTATTCACAATGAACTGTACATGTCTGTTTTTAGAGGATCCTCATCATGTGAATTTTCAGTGATGGAATTTAGAAGGGTTATATTGCTCAGGATGACGGGGATCGTTATAGTGAAGTGTTTTGTTGTACAGAGACTAATGTGAATGATAATTTTCTCTTATGGAGAATTATAAATTGGGAAATACTAACTGATGAAAAAATAAAAAGAATATGAATAAAACATTTGTCTAGCTGATCGTGTTGTAGAGAGAAAAGTAAGGATTTCTTGGAGAAACTATTTTTAGAAGGTGTATGGGTCCTATAGTGGAATTCTTTTTTATATTTCATGTTTATTTCTTCCCATGATATACTAGAATCTAATGTTCTAGAATGATGGTTCCTGGGAGTATAAAAATTGGGGGAGGAGAGGAATTCTAGAGCAATGGTCCTTTTATAATGTTGTTGGTGCATCTTTTAGGCACAAAATACTACTCAGTTTGATGGAATCACATGAATGGAAATAACTATTTTTATAATAATCAAAAACCTCCTAGACGATATTATATGACTCTTAAAATCTGTGATGAATCTCTTACCCTCATACTAATCATAGTTGGAATGAAATCCATCCGTTATACGATGAATTCCAAGTAGGGGAATAAGGTTCATTGACATCCCCACTACTCTAGTTCTAAATTCAATACCGATGGTTATTTAAGTATGGGTGTCATAAGGGGAGGAGGTGTAGAGACCCTAAGCCTGACGTACGTGGACATTACATTACTTTTGCGGAATACTTAGTACATAACAAAAACACACACACAAGGATCGTAATAGTTTAGTGTCTTTGGAAACTCGGAACGTAATCTTCTAATCGTGGTGAAAGATCTTCAATATCTCCCATAAAGATCTTCCCTTTTTTTTACCTAAAAACCTTTCTTTATATCCTGGGGAAAAGAAAACATAAAAGGGTGAGCTCAAATGCTCAGTAAGGGTAAACAAAAGAAATATCATTCACATCATATACATAAGAACATAGCTTTTGGAAATCTTAACCTGCAAAAGAGCTCATAATATCATAACATGGGATAAATCATAGAAGTGAAAATGAGATCCCCATAATCATAACATGAAACTTGAAACTTTGTGGCATGCACACATAATCATGGAAAATCATTTCTTGTTAGTCATGACTCATTGCCAAGACTATCTTAGTAGACAAAGTCCCTTTCTGAATCGAGTAACCCTCGTTTCAGTCCTGTTTCACTGAACCGGTATAACCTACCATTCCAGCCATGTCTATCTCATGAGATATAAAATCTTTACCCAATGCATTGGAGGGAGATATATGTCCCACCCATCTCATAATGACACCATTCTTATGTGTGCCACAAAATCTTAAATCATACATCATTTCGTAACCCATGTAATAAAAATGGGAATCGTAAACATCGTGACATCATAAAACAATTCATATAAGATAAAGGAATTCATAAAAATATTTCTATCAAAACATAATCAAATCAATGTAATAATAGGGATAAAAACAGAACCCTTTATTATCTTAGATGGAAAATAATTTTGATAAAACACTTGAACTCCATTCTTGAAGAAAATATCCTTTCTTTTTCAAAAACATTTTTCCTTTCTTAATATGTCATACAACTTTAAACTAAAATAATTTGATTAAAAATAAACTTTAATACTTGTAAAGGAAGCTTCTTGGAAATAATTTTTTAAAAATAAATTCATTCCGTATAAGTTAAAAAAAACATTCTTCTCGTACTTTTGTCGGAAAAGTCAAAAAGTACCTCGTACGAAAAACGAAAAAAAATTCCTTTCATATCTTTTACTAAAAACTAACCAAAGGGTAAAATAGGTTTTAAACAATTGTAGGTGGATGGAAATAATATTACATATTGAGGGAACATGGATGTGGATGATAAAATACACCCCAGTAAATACCAAAGTATAAACAATCTCGGATAAAAAGGAGATTGTGATATTTCCCTTACCTTTGGTCCGACTTGCTTTGTAAGTGTCCGAACCTCCTGTATAATGATTTAAATCATGTTATTGACTTATTACAGAATCATATTCATTTTTATGATATCATATATGGTTCACTTATGACATTATATTACCCGTTCTTTTGTAAATTCCATGTTAAAGAAGCGTTTTGGGTAAAATCGTTTCATTTATCGTAGGTGTTTTGACTTGTTGTTCTTGACATCATTATTACTTATATCATTATTTACTCACTTCCAGAATATAAAATATGATTTATATATCATATATATTCATTATATATATATATATATATATAACAGGTAGATAAATAAAATGAAATACACCGTTCATGGAGACGGTAGTCCGTACGTACGCATGAACGCTGTTTTCCTTTCCTCATTGTCTTGAAATGGAAGTAAGTAGATGACATACATATGTATATATATACATAAATCCAGTAGCTTTATAATGTCATATATTTCATTATTATTTCTTATATATACATTATAATCATTCTTAAATGGTTAACATGGAGAATGAATCTCATCGCGTCGTGGAGACGGTAGTCCGTACGTACGCAGGAGCGATGATATCATTTCTATAAATATTGAATTGAATTGGAGTGGATTATACAATATATCAGAATCAATATGATGTTTTAATAACTATGTATAGTTATTCTTTACACCATTATACCCATCCTTGTAAGGTTATGATGGAAAATAGATTACACCACGGCGTGGAGACGGTATTCCGTACGTACGCACGCGCGGTGATTTCATTTTTCCGTAGGATGGATAGAAGGTGAATTAGGGTTTTTTCATATTTATAATAACATATCAGTATGTAATTAATACTTATGTTATTACTTTATCATGAAACAACTAAAGGATAAGAAGTTGAATAAGAAAGAAATTGAAAAGATCGGAAATGGATATTACCTCTTCTTTGAAACGCCTCTCTGAATCCTCCACTTAGGGAACTAAGATTGGTCTTTCAAGAAGACCAGGACCTCTAGGATTATTCTAGGGAAGTGGAGAAGGGATTTTGGCAGGGTTTGGCCGAGCTTGAGTGCTCAAATTGGTGTGAGGAGGAGGGGGAGGAGGTGCCCTTTTATAAGGGAGGAGAGGGGCACCTTAGGAATATCTCAAAATATTATTTTATATTAAAGTCAAAATCGGTTTATAATGGTTCCAAAGGGTCTTATTTCGAAGCTAAAGTGGTGATGGGTCGAAATCCTATCAACCAATAGGATTTAGACAAGTTTAGGGTATTATTTTAACCTTATCAATTAGATTTAACTCTAAGTTAAATAATTTAACTTTTACCGTGTCTTTTTGTTTTCTTTCACTATATGGTTAATACACTTACTATAACATGCCAAACGAACCCCAAATTGTTTATTATTAATATATATATCCTTATCTAAGTCATTTGGCCGAGCCTTAGATTTTTAGGAATAAAATAACAATTAGTAATATAATATTTGATTTAAAATCTATTTTGTGTCAATTTTGACACTATTTGATATATGATTTTTTTGAAAGTCATAACAGAATTAAATGTTCGAACCAAGTTGATGAAATAAACAATAATATATCATAGTAACCTATAAAATTAGTGTAATTCATAAAAAGTGTCAAATTACATTTATTTTGGTGTTTATAACATCAATTATGTCAATATTTCATTAATAAGATAATTACTGCATCATCATTGTGTCATAAATAAATTAAATAATTTAATGTCTAAAAATTATAAATAAAATACCATCATGTAGGAAATCGTTTTAGCTTTCTAAGGAATTTTTATAGTCAAATTTATCTTATGTATAACCCCATATTAAAAATGTTTTAGTAAATAAACTTTGATTTTAACTCTTTTAACCCTTCTTTAAATAAATTAATAATAAATGTCCTAATCTAACCCAAGTGGGCCTAAATGGTCATATTTTATTCCTAAGTTTGTTTTTGGTCGAAATACACTTTTCCAATAGGATTAGGACATGTGTTAGGGTAATAGTAATATCATATTTACCCTTAGTTAGCCTATTTACTATTAACCGTGGTAAAAAAAAGTAAAAAGTTACTATTCACCAAAAATTATTTTCATCTTATTGAACCACATTTTAGTCCTTGATATTAACCGTGTCTGTCGGATTTTAGAAATTCCATTCACAGAAGCGGTAAAATTAAGTTTTATGCAAAATTCAGTTTTTAACCTACCACTTAGTGGTTTCACTATTCATCAAAAATTGAAAGTTTTCAGAAAAGTACCAAAATTTCACCCTAGGCTATAATTGATATTCCGAATTCAAAAATGATTTCTATTTTACAAAATTACCAACATATAAGTTGCATTAATTAATTTTATAATTAATTTCCGCTGTCACAACAAATAGCGTGTTTTTAAGAGATAATAACTATCAAAAGATTGACACTTGTTTATAACTGGTTTAAATGTGAAATTACATCCAATGTCCAACATTGTATTAAATTGTAAAAATATATTCTAAATATATTTTAAAACCACTCAAATTAATAATTTATTACTATTAAATATTTCTATTAAAAAAGTTGTTTTTAATTAAAATTTAGTAATTTTCACTATTCATCGGAATATGAAAGTTATCCGAAAAGTACCAAAATTTCACCCTAAGCTAATTTCGATATTCCGAATCCAAAAATGAAATCCATTTTGAAAAATAAAATTTACAAAATTTCAAAAGGTGGTTATTACTATTCATAACAGCTAGTTTTAATAATATTTTAATAGCATATCGTTGTTTAGTGAAACTTGGTGTTGCGTACAACACACGCTATCATGGAAGGTCGCGATTGCGTGTAATTCAAGCCAGGTCAGAGATGTGTGTTGTGAAAGCTTCTTTTGGTGTAGCGTATAACACAAGACATTAATGAAATTAAAAAGAATATTTTTCATAAAATCTCAGGGTGTTACATTCTACCCCCCTTAAAATGAATTTCGCCCTCGAAATTCGTCGGGGTTATAAATGGTTTACTATTCGAAAGTTTCTTTAATAGAAACCCACATCGTAAAAAGGAATACCAAAACCAATCTTTAAAAACGAAAGTATGAAACGTAACGGTTACCCAAATAAACTAATCTCTGGGTTTCCACATAGGTGAAAATATGGATATGGAAGAAAAATCTAACCATCATGTTCTGATGGAGAGTGGTAGAGAACATGGCTATGGAAAAGCCAGTAATCACAAATCCATAGATTTGTGATGATATAAGGTACCATCTGATTCATCAGGTATAAGATCACTAGGACAACATTTTTGGTTTTCAAGATCATTTCCCTAATGTTGAAAATTTGAATTAGAATAAATACATACTTTATTTTGGTACAATCTCACTGTTGTTCGTTCTTTGAACAATTTCCACTTCATCTCTTAAATAAATGAAGTTGAATTTGTTATTCGTGAAGTGTTAGTAGATCATGTGATAGAATGACGGGTCATTCCATCTATCTCAAACAAAAGGATAACAAAAGTTATTAAATATATATAAGTCATTCTATAGTGAGATTAATCATATATGGTTCCTAAAATGGACTTATACTTCATATATCATACTGCTTAATATAATAAAACTAGCTTCTACTAAACAGGGACTTCCTGTAGGTCAGTGGTAGGCGATAAAGGCCAGTCGCACTTCGGTTGTGGGTTCGATTCCTACAGCCTTGTCCGAAGTGATGGGTTGTCGCCCGTCCTGCAGGTTGTCCCTTTTTCTAAAACTACATTACTATAAAATCCCATCAATAATATCGAAAATCTTCTATCCTTAAACAATACTAACTTATGTCCAACATAATCCAGTCTAATCTTTAGGCTTATACATAATACTGCAGTCCGCTCTCATAATATAGTGACAACGATTACCATAGATTTAATACTGTCGTTGATCCCCACATATCATAAGATATGTCTTGTTGGTCACATTCCAAACATTCAAAGTCCTTAATCGTGTATTCTCTTGAATACCTTAGTGAAAACATGAGTGCAGTTAAAAGTTACCAAAATCCTCAAAATTCTATATACTCAAACCATGATATCACTTAGTCCTTATATCAATCATGAGCTCATGAATACTATTAAACATTTCATTTTCTCGTCTTCATTATGCGCATATCATCTTATTTCCAAAAAAATATCTCAATCACTTTGAATACCACATCAATAAATATTGCAATACTCAATGATACAACATTATTTTGGAATCCCATTACATAAACACTTAATCATTCCACCACATCGTTGTCATATTCAACATTGCCAATAGTGATCGCATGTGATTTCCTTTTGTCCTTTGTCTTCAGTGGTTGCTCATGTTGATCATCACTAACCCTTGGATTAGGGAAATTATTAGCATAATGCCCCATTTCCTTGCACTTGAAGCATTGAAGTGTTGGCGGTGCGTTCTCTGCAGTGTTTGCTTTATTCACATCATTAGAAACCCTTTTTCCATTACTTCGACACTCAGATGCTCGATGACCTTCTTTTCCACACTTAAAACATTTTCTAGTCCCTTTAAGACAATGTCCACCATGCTTCTTTCCACACTTTGTGCATAAGGAAACATTCATCTTCTTTTCACCATTATTCTGAGATTTCTCCTTGAACTCCATCTTTCGTTTCTTGTCAAAACCATGAGATGGATATGTAACACCAACTTCCATTTCTACCTTGATAGCACAACGCACAATTTCTTCATAGCTATTGAAGTCTCTTATAGCTAATGCCCTTCGAAGACTTGGTTTTAAGCCACTGAAAAATCGATCAACTTTACTTTCAGGTTGGATGATAATTCCAGAAGCATACCTTGCAAGTCTTGTAAAATATGCTTCATAGGTACCAACAGATTCATCGTCCCTTTTCTTCAGTTCAAGAAACTCTTTCTCCATCTTTGTTCAAAGAATACGAGGGAAGTACTTACTGAAAAACAAGTTCTTGAACTCGTCCCATTCCATGGACTCAATTTCATCTCTTGGCCTCATATTCTTGATAAGATTCCACCATTGATCAGCTTCACCTTCCAAACGATATACTGCTAAGATGACTTTATCATGTTCAGAACATTGAAGAACTGAAAATATCTTTTCAGTAGTACTGATCCATTGTTCAGCCACAAGTGGATCAGAAGACCCACGGAAAGAAGGTGGACGTTGCCTCATGAATGACTCAATAGAATATTGTTCCCTTCTCTGCTCATTTGGAAGTCCAGAATGATTCATAGCTTGTGTAAGTATAGCAATAAGATTTTTCACTCCATCTCCCATAACATTTGTTTGTTCAGGAGGGAAATCATTGCATTGTCCATTGCATTGATCAACACGGTTCCTTCGGGTTCCAGCCATCGTCTAAAACCCAAAAAGAATAGTGTGAGAGGCAAAAATAATTCTAGGGAAAACAACATAGTAAAGGGGGATTGCCCTTAATATCTAACATCTTATGTTAAATTCTAAGATCGTTACCATAGTTCTAGGACTATATCCTATATGTATACTTATCCTTAGGGACATCCCTAGACATACCTTAGAAATATCTCTAGGGATCTCACTAAAGTTCTCGCATCCTAGTTTCCAAAGGTTAACTAAACCTTTCCTCTGATACCAACTGTAGAGACCCGAAGCCTGACGTACGTGGACATTACATTACTTTTGCGGAATACTTAGTACATAACAAAAACACACACACAAGGATCGTAATAGTTTAGTGTCTTTGGAAACTCGGAACGTAATCTTCTAATCGTGGTGAAAGATCTTCAATATCTCCCATAAAGATCTTCCCTTTTTTTACTTAAAAACCGTTCTTTATATCCTGGGGAAAAGAAAACATAAAAGGGTGAGCTCAAATTCTCAGTAAGGGTAAACAAATGAAATCTCATTCACATCATATACATAAGAACATAGCTTTTGGAAATCTTAACCTGCAAAAGAGCTCATAATATCATAACATGGGATAAATAATAGAAGTGAAAATGAGATCCCCATAATCATAACATGAAACTTGAAACTTTGTGGCATGCACACATAATCATGGAAAATCATTTCTTGTTAGTCATGACTCATTGCCAAGACTATCTTAGTGGACAAAGTCCCTTTCTGAATCGAGTAACCCTCGTTTCAGTCCTGTTTCACTGAACCGGTATAACCTACCATTCCAGCCATGTCTATCTCATGAGATATAAAATCATTACCTAATTCATTGGAGGGAGATATAGGTCCCACCCATCTCATAATGACACCATTCTTATGTGTGCCACAAAATCTTAAATCATACATCATTTCGTAACCCATGTAATAAAAATGGGAATCGTAAACATCGTGACATCATAAAACAATTCATATAAGATAAAGGAATTCATAAAAATATTTCTATCACAACATAATCAAATCAATGTAATAATAGGGATAAAAACAGAACCCTTTATTATCTTAGATGGAAAATAATTTTGATAAAACACTTGAACTCCATTCTTGAAGAAAATATCCTTTCTTTTTCAAAAACATTCTTCCTTTCTTAACATGTCATACAACTTTAAACTAAAAGAAGTTGATTAAAAATAAACTTGAATACCTGTAAAGGAAGCTTCTTGGAAATAATTTTTTAAAAATAAATTCATGCCGTATAAGTTAAAAAAAACATTCTTCTCGTACTTTTGTCGGAAAAGTCAAAAAGTACCTCGTACGAAAAATGAAAAAAAATTCCTTTCATATCTTTTACTAAAAACTAACCAAAGGGTAAAATAGGTTTTAAACAATTGTAGGTGGATGGAAATAATATTACATATTGAGGGAACATGGATGTGGATGATAAAATACACCCCAGTAAATACCAAAGTATAAACAATCTCGGATAAAAAGGAGATTGTGATATTTCCCTTACCTTTGGTCCGACTTGCTTTGTAAGTGTCTGAACCTCCTGTATAATGATTTAAATCATGTTATTGACTTATTAAATAATCATATTCATTGTTATGATATCATATATGGTTCACTTATGACATTATATTACCCGTTCTTTTGTAAATTCCATGTTAAAGAAGCGTTTTGGGTAAAATCGTTTCATTTATCGTAGGTGTTTTGACTTGTTGTTCTTGACATCATTATTACTTATATCATGATTTAATCACTTACAGAATATAAAATATGATTTATATATCATATATATTCAGTATATATATATATATATAACAGGTAGATAAATAAAATGAAAAACACCGTTCATGGAGACCGTAGTCCGTACGTACGCATGAACGCTGTTTTCCTTTCCTTATTGTCTTGAAATGGAAGTAAGTAGATGACATACATATGTATATATATACATAAATCCAGTAGCTTTATAATTTCATATATTTCATTATTATTTCTTATATATACATTATAATCATTCTTAAATGGTTAACATGGAGAATGAATCTCATCGCGTCGTGGAGACGGTAGTCCGTACGTACGCACGAGCGATGATATCATTTCTATAAATATTGAATTGAATTGGAGTGGATTATACAATATATCAGAATCAATATGATGTTGTAATAACTATGTATAGTTATTTTTTACACCATTATACCCATCCTTGTAAGGTTATGATGGAAAATAGATTACACCACGGCGGGGAGACGGTATTCCGTACGTACGCACGCGCGGTGATTTCATTTTTCCGTAGGATGGATAGAAGGTGAATTAGGGTTGTTTCATATTTATAATAACATATCAGTATGTATGTAATACTGATGTTATTACTTTATCATGAAACAACTAAAGAAGAAGAAGTTGAATAAGAAAGAAATTGAAAAGATCGGTAATGGATATTACCTCTTCTTTGAAACGCCTCTCTGAATCCTCCACTTAGGGAACTAAGATTGGTCTTTGAAGAAGACCAGGACCTCTAGGATTATTCTAGGGAAGTGGAGAAGGGATTTTGGCAGGGGTTGGCCGAGATTGAGTGCTCAAATTGGTGTGAGGAGGAGGGGGGAGGAGGTGCCCTTTTATAAGGGAGGAGAGGGGCACCTTAGGAATATCTCAAAATATTATTTTATATTAAAGTCAAAATTGGTTTATAATGGTTCCAAAGGGTCTTATTTCGAATCTAAAGTGGGGTTGGGTCGAAATCATATCAACCAATAGGATTTAGACAAGTTTAGGGTATTATTTTGACCTTATCTATTAGATTTAACTCTAAGTTAAATAATTTATCTTTTACCGTGTCTTTTTGTTTTCTTTCACTATATGGTTAATACACTTACTATAACATGCCAAACGAACCCCAAATTGTTTATTATTAATATATATATACTTATCTAAGTCATTTGGCCGAACCTTAGATATTTAGGAATAAAATAACAATTAGTAATATAATATTTGATTTAAAAACTATTTTGTGTCAATTTTGACACTATTTGATATATGATTTTTGTGAAAGTGATAACAGAATTTAATGTTCGAAACAAGTTGATGAAATCAACACTAATATATCATAGTAACCTAGAAAATTAGTGTAATTCCTAAAAAGTCTCAAATTACATTTATTTTGGTGTTTATAACATCAATTATGTCAATATTTCATTAATAAGATAATTACTGCATCATCATTGTGTCATAAATAAATTAACTAATTTAATGTCTAAAAATTATAAATAAAATACCATCATGTAAGAAATCTTTTTATCTTTCTAATCAATATTTATAGTCAAATTTATCTTATGTATAACCCCATATTAAAAATGTTTTAGTAAATAAACTTTGATTTTAACTCTTTTAACCCTTCTTTAAATAAATTAATAATAAATGTCCAAATCTAACCCAAGTGGGCCTAAATGGTCATATTTTATTCCTAAGTTTGTTTTTGGTTGAAATAAACTTGTCTAATAGTATTAGTACATGTGTTAGGGTAATAGTAATATCATATTTACCCATAGTTACCCTATTTACTATTAACCGTGGTAAAAAAAAGTAAAAAGTTACTATTCACCAAAAATTATTTTCATCTTATTGAACCACATTTTAGTCCTTGATATTAACCGTGTCTGTCGGATTTTCGAAATTCCATTCACAGAAGCGGTAAAATTAAGTTTTATGCAAAATTCAGTTTTTAACCTACCACTTAGTGGTTTCACTATTCATCAAAAATTGAAAGTTTTCAGAAAAGTACCAAAATTTCACCCTAGGCTATAATTGATATTCCGAATTAAAAAATGATTTCTATTTTACAAAATTCCCAACATATAAGTTGCATTAATTAATTTTATAATTAATTTCCGCTGTCACAACAAATAGAGTGTTTTTAAGAGATAATAACTATCAAAAGATTGACACTTGTTTATAACTGGTTTAAATGTGAAATTACATCCAATGTCCAACATTGTATTAAATTGTAAAAATATATTCTAAATATACTTTAAAACCACTCAAATTAATAATTTATTACTATTAAATATTTCTATTAAAAAAGTTGTTTTTAATTAAAATTTAGTAATTTTCACTATTCATCGGAATATGAAAGTTATCCGAAAAGTACCAAAATTTCACCCTAAGCTAATTTCGATATTCCGAATCCAAAAATGAAATCCATTTTGAAAAATAAAATTTACAAAATTTCAAAAAGTGGTTATTACTATTCATAACAGCTAGTTTTAATAATATTTTAATAGCATATCGTTGTTTAGTGAAACTTGGTGTTGCGTACAACACACGCTATCATGGAAGGTCGCGATTGCGTGTAATTCAAGCCAGGTCAGAGATGTGTGTTGTGAAAGCTCCTTTTGGTGTAGCGTATAACACAAGACATTAATGAAATTAAAAAGAATATTTTTCATAAAATCTTAGGGTGTTACAGGAGGTGTGATCACGGATCCATGGGGTAATTTCATTTTTGTGTTTACAATGTATTTGGATGTTTTGATTTCCTTAGTGTATAGTTAATTTAGAATATAATATGACACCTCTTATAAAGGAATAATAAAATCATTATAGAGATAGTTGGAATGGAATCGATAATATTTTACAACTATCTTCATTTTTTAAGTACCACCCCTTGGTCGATATTACATTTTATTAAATGATGCAGGGGATTATGAACAACCAGATGAGTGTCCTTCACACCTGACGAGAGGTTAAAAAATATTTGGACTTTCATTCTTTAATGGAAAACCAAGGATTAAGGATCGCTTTCGTTCCTATCATGATCACTCTATGTCCTTAGTGGAGGACCTTGTGAATGATGTTTCTCTTAGCCTACAATATTTTAGCTCTCCCAATGATTATGGTTTTCTTTTTACAGGTTAATATTGTCTCTTTCTTTCTATGTGGACCTACATTTATTGAAATTAAAAATATAATGATGATGGTGGGAGAATTGTGTTGTACCAGATACACGATATAAGCCTATAGAATCATTAAATATATTGTACACACTCGGCATGCTATGTGAATTCCCATTAGACTGAGAAATAGTATATTCTTACTTGAAACCCCATCCCACCATAGGAATTCTATGAACTCATGGGGAGCCCTGCTATGCCAAAACAAATTTATACCTATACTCCATTAATTCCAAAAAAAACATACATCACAAAACAAAATGTAAATTTTTAAAAAACATTTATCCACCCTCAAGAGTCCAAAAATGCATCACATTAAATAGGAACACATGTAATCAAATTGAAAATACCTAACAGATAGTAATTTTTTCTATATAATCCCCCAAATTAAGACTTAACATCCTTGGGAAGTCATTTGGAAGTATTTATTCAATTATTGATGTGAGTAAACTAATCCCCCATTAATGAATCATGCTCCCATTTCTTATGAGAATTGGATATGTACAAAAATAAAATATTAAAAAATCGAATAATCTTCCCCCACATGTAATTCATATGAGATTCAATGATATGTACTAGATTCTCCATTATAGAAACAATCGTCTTTAACTCAATTTCTTATAAACTGAGAACAAGAGAGGGTTCACAATGTTATTTCATGTTCAAGAATATTTGGAATGAATTTTGAATATATATAAATTGAACTGAAAATATTAGTTGATAAGATACATTTCTAGGATTCCAAGTGAACAAAAATAACCAAAAACATCGTGGATCCAGTTTTCCCTATTCTCCAAGCATATAATAGACCAAACAGGGATAACATTTTAACGAAAATCATTCACATATGAAAAAATATGAAGGAATATTATTTTAACCCTTATAATATTTATGTTGACCCTGAACAATAATCAGACACATATGTGTATCATTAATCCTCATAGACATATGCAAAACCAGACTCAGTCCCATTGATGAAGCTTTTCCTGCTTCTAAAAACAAATAGGTGATCTGCATGGGTGGGCATAGAAATCCTCGAATATGGACATTATAACCAAAAAATGATAACTCTTTTTATAGGAAAACATATCCAGTCCTATACAGTTTTCCCCAAATCCTCCAAAATCCATGTCATAGGAATGAATAATTTCCTCAATAATCTAAATAGAAATCTTCATCTTATCCTCTTTTAATGGATGGTATGTTTTACTCATCCTAAAATAAGTGCTCAATTCCTCCTGGAGACTCATCATGAACCCACAAGTAAACCTGGGGTCCACTTCTGAAACAATAGTATATATAACCCCATGTAACCCTAAAATTTTGTTTAAATTCATCTTACCCAAATATTAATATTTTTCTCTATCCATGTTCCGAATAAAATGACATGGCTTCTTCAGCTAATCAATCATCTTCTAGATAGAATTCCTCCATTGGAGAGTCCGTGGTAATCCAAAAAAACTTACATGGATACCATTAACCATTTCAATATAGGAAACAAAATAGGATGAATAAAAATTGAAGGTTTTAGATCCTCTATAGTAATTTATGGTTAGGTGTAATAATAGGATAAATAATTATCAATTATATAAATTCTACCCATCCACGATAACAATCATCTCTGATCATTATGAATCTTCATTATTCCCTAACGAGTGGATGAAAAAAACATGACAATCTACCAAAAAGAGATCCTCGCTAATATTTGGATGTCAATCTAATTCCAAAAATAGAGAATAAGATCTGAAGATAGAGAACAACCATAAATTATCTACCCACCATAAAGGGTTTCTCATATTAATTGGAACTCACCATCCTATTTATAACTATATGGAATAGAATCATGGAGAGATGAAACTAACTAGACACTAGTAATAAACATAAATAAAACATCCTCATTATTATCCTGATGAAACTGACAAAATAGTACCCTAAGGTTCCACTCTACCTTTTATTCCAAAACATCATGATATGGAATTTGTTGGTTTGTAGTGTCCGCAAGAACAATTCCTTTCTTAAGGTGTATTTGATGTCTAGTAACAACTCTAATGGTATTCCTCTATGCAATTTTTTCTAAGATTAAATCTTTTCTGAGAAAGGATATAGTTTAAACAATAATGGTAAAAGAGAATATGAATCTCTCTATAAAAATATAGTTTCATTGCCACTTAAGCTCACTCATAACTACGACATGCTCAAATAGTGAGTGGGGTAATTATTTTAATGTTTTCAAATATGACGCGAGTCATAAGATACCACATGATCATACTTCATATGAACACAAGAAAATCCAACACTAGATGAATCGTAGAAAACATCATAACCCTATCGAGATTATGTAAGATTAGAATATGAGTTGATTTGAGTAGTCTTTTCATCTAATCGTAAAAATCCTAACACATTGAATTACATGTGAAATTCACCACATTCATGGTAATTGTAATCAATGGTGAAACCAAAACAGAAAAATCATAAACAAATTGTTGATAGGATCTATAAGACCATGGATTATTTGAATCCCAAATATGTTTCAAGTCTATTGCCATTAAACGATAGCCTTTACTTCTCCAAATCAATTGAGAGGAAATTATTTGAACCATGTTCCCCATGAATTTCACTTCATTGCAAAAAATTAAATTTCAAAAGCATTCCAAATAATTAGTTAATCCTTAGGATCTCCACGTCAAAACTCAAAAGGCTCTCATGCTCATGATCTTTTCATGAATAAACCCAAATATCATCCTAGAAAACTATCCCAAAAGTGTTATGATAAATATGAAATATCTGATTAATCATTGAAATAAAAACATAATGAGTTTTAGTTATAATAAATGGAATCACAAGATATTCATAATGGTAATACATTCTACAGAAATCTGTATTTAGTCCATCAAACTCTCAAACTCTAAGCTGTTCATTTCCCAACTGAAGACCATCTTCAACTACCTGTTTAATCTCTTAAATATTTTTAAGAATAACACACATATGGAAAATTACACATATTCCTATCTTTTATGTAACTCAGTATATGATATTCTAATAATAATCAATGTAAACCATTTTCCATCCTAGAAAAGAGCACTGGGGATACCCAAGGATAAAGGGTGAAAAAACCCTTCAACATCAGATCATATTACTAAACCTTGATCACTTTCAGTACCTCTTGTCTGATGTGATAAGAAGGTAATGAAACATACTATTCACCTAGAAATAGGTAAATCATATATTTCACCTCCCTTCCTCAATGAATTCTAGATAAATAATCTAGGAAAATGGTAGTAAAATCCTTAACAATGGATGGAAGATCAATAATAGTAGAAACATCAGTGGGGACAATTAATATAGCAGAAAAAAACTTCTAATCTCTGGGCGTACCAATCTTGCATAACCAGTCCTCATATCTTACTCTCCCTAAAACACCCATGGGTTCCCATCAATCATAATAAATGAGAACAACAATGATAACATTCATCTTCATCATGATGAGTGACATGAAAATCCAACCCCATGAGAAGACCAAAAATATCCCCATTGTGTATAGTAAAATATAAGTCTAAATCCACAAAATCTATTGGTGGTGCACAAAAGAACATTGAAACACATTCTAATTCCCCTTCCCAACTGGTGTTTCTAACTCCATAACAAGGGACAAGAGTTACATTGAATGATTACGAAAATCCAAAAAATGGAAAGATATAAATGAATAGGAGGCACCATTATCAAACAATTAAATCACTACTATAGAAGAAATAAATATGGTACTTCTCACTGTCATTGGACCCAAATATACCTATTTTGAAAACACTACTACTACAATAAGGTGATTCAATCTGATGTCCTATGGATGGATCCCGATAGTCCTTGAAGTACATGATTTCCCCATAACAACATTTGGATCCAACGATCCCATACAATATTAAGGTGTAGAAAAATACTAGTAGAAAATTGTAGATACCATAATGTTGAAATTTGTTTACATATTTCTATATGAATGGGAATAAAACCTAGTGTTCCAAAACCTTCCACCCTGATAGTAATTTAAAGGCCCAATAATAGCTACAACTCATGGTTCCGAAGATGCATGTAGCTATGAGCCATGTGACCCACTCATATGGTGATCATTCAACTACCTATTTTCTCTCTTCTACCACTGATGCATCCCATGGGTAGAAGAGTATGTTCATAATATGCAACATTTACTTCCATATTCATCTCTTCCACCATAGTCCATTCTACTGTATCCTCTTAGGTAAAAATATTCAGCATATATACCTATGATCTGATATATGGTAACAAAACATGTAGGTAGTACTAATGTATCATCTGGTCATTCTTTACAACATATTTTAAAAATAAAATAATATCCACAAACTACCTGGTGTACAAAGACCTCAAATAATATCCATTCCAAAAATGGAATAAATCTATAGATCTTCCCATCATCAGTGAAGCTACCCAAACTACTATAAGAAGATTTTTTTGAAACCCATAGAACCTAAGAATATTTTGATGTCACCTTTTATAATTTAATCCCACCATTTCTTTTTATAACCCTCCGAACTAAATATTTCACAGTTCACAATGACACTCTCTAGTGTATCTTAAAATTCAATGATCTGATCAATCTTATTCAATCCAATCCTCAACGTCTCGAGGAACACTTGTACCCTAAAAGTATAGTTTTTTCTCACCCAAAAACTATCTTGATTGATATGTATCCCTTATTTATCTTATATGACCCTATATGAATGCATTCAAATACTGAGGTACATCTAGGTTTATTTTAAAAAATAACAACACGATAACCTCTATAAAATTCAAATCAGGAGGTGGATTCCCTAAAGTGCATCATCATCACCCTCTAGTAGAAGTCATGAATGAGGTCTTAGAAGAACACTATTTCACACTAAAACAAAAGAGATGATTATAAATTTGAATAATCTCAGAAAAAACAGAAGAAAAAATTGAGATAATAAAAAGAACTCAAAATATAAGACACACAACCCAATAGGACATAGTAACTTGAGTGTTGTCAAAACAAGATCTAGCCAGGTACTCACATCCACCTACATGTTATGTTCCGATAATCATATATCCAATCTACCATGTTTCCCATGAAAATTAATTTTGAGGGAAACCCTCATCTTCAACCAAACTACCAAACCCATATACCATCTAGAACTAGTACCCAACCTGAATTTCTGTATAACCAAAGGGAGTATTGGATTCCCATGGGCGGGGGACTAGTACCCAAGAATCAACAACAAACAAAGGGAAATATTTTACCGAAACTTAGTTAGACAACATAAAATATAAATATATAAATAATGAAATTGAGGAAGATAACATGAATATATATGTCATAATTGATACATAACAACAGAGGCGTTACAAATAAAATGGTAGAAAACAATATACAAGAGTTACGTACTGATGAAAATAATAACAAAACTAAAAAATCTACACCAACTTGTTCTATGTTATACCATTGGAATAATCTAACCATCTCACTACTAGCTTCCTAAACCCAAAAAATAGAAAACCTATCTACCAAATTGAAGTGCTTATCCTTTCCCAACATAAAAACACATAACAAGGTCTACTGACCACCAAAGGTGTGCACCAGGTGTGAGCTAGCAATCACAACGGGATCTCACCCATGTGTTCCATAATAATTTCATTTAAAGTAATATATGCATGTCTAAATTTAACAAAAAAAAGGAATGAAAAATGATTCATGTTTTAATATAAAAATCATGGAAAATAAATTATTTTCTTTTTCCCAAATTTCCAATATAGAATAGTTATATAAGGTTTAAAGCATTTAATATCCATATATCAAAATAGATTTATCATAATAATGAAAATAATGAATCATATCTCATATAAAAACCATGTTAGTATAACTAAATCGGTATAATATAGAATATCCCAAATCAACCAAAAGAATAGGTAACCTCACACTAATGATCACACTATTTTTGGATTTCTAGGTCACTCATACCAAACATAAAAACCACACACATCAAGCCTCTAGACATATTCATAGAGTATAAAGAGAATAGGAACACCCCAGAAACTAAATCTGTAAACTGGTCCAATAAGTCCCTAGAAAATAGGTATAGTTTGTAGTGAAAAGCCCCATGAGAAAACCCCACAGCAGTGGTTGATTCATACTACTACACCTACCACCTAAGATCCCAAGGATTTCCATTTTATCAATTTTCCAAACCAAATCATTAATCTATTTTAATAAAAACCATTATTGAAAACCATTTCACAATTCTTCAAAAAAAAAACAATTTTTATTTACCCAAACTAGGGAAAACTATCTTTTTCTAAAATAAATGTCCACACCCATAAATAATATTATTAAATAATTATGTTTAATTAATATTTTTTAAAAAAAATGAAGTAATAATGTTCAAAAAAACTGGATAAGGAATATTCTACATCAAAATAAAGGTCACACAAGCCCATAATGTAATCTACTAACAAGGAAGAATGAAACAAATCCATTGGGGCCCAGGAATCAATATAAAAAACATGGAATTGAATAATGTTAATAATACTGTTGTCAGAGAAGATGAAACAACACATATGTAAAGAAAAAATCCCTTCACTCCCCGCAAACAATAAAGGATCATCCGACAAAACAAAATCTCCCAATAAATATTGATAGGAATCAAGAAAATCACCAACATTGTTCAACTAGTCTGATAAAACAAAGTAATTTCATGACTAGGATCCAATTATTTCAAGATGCTGCACGGATTACTCACCTAGAGAAATTCAAAACAACCATTGAAATGATCAATTATTGAACAAAATGTTCTAGAAGGGTTGCAAGTCTCAAAAATTTCTAGATATGATATTTAGTTAGAGAGAATGAGGATTAATAATGAATGAATAAACAAATAACTTATATATCTCCCTAAAATACATTTCTATGAAATTTAAGTGGATTTTAACTCCTTTAAATGTCGTATAATACATGTCACTCTGGTACTTCGAAAAAGACACTGACATTTTATTAAAAAACATGACTTCTAAAATTACAGAGTGTGTAATCTATACATGGAATGTAGTTCCTACACACTTTTTACCCTATTCACATTATTAGATGAGTGTATAATTATAAATAATTTAATTTGATTACCTAACACGTAACTCCCATTAGACTGAAAAAAATCATACTCTTACAAGAAAACCAAAACCACCATTAACATTCTAAAAACATGGAAAAAACCCTATGAAGCCAAAACACATTTATACTCCGACATTATATATTAAAATAATAAAACATCTATGTAAATTAGGTATATTCCTCATTAAATATTCAATTTCATGAGGAGTCCCATGATTTAACTAATTAAATAGTAAAACAAGTAATGAAATGGGAAATTTTTGAAAGATAGTTACATGATGTCATAGAGAAGATAGATTGAAATAGTCAAGGATTATTTTTTCTTGATTCATTACCATCTTTGAAATGATGAAAAAAGATGTTGATGAATTGATTTGAAAATATCAACCATTATTTACCATGTTACATTTAAAATAAAACCCTTTGAATAATGATTTGTAGAATATTGTAAAAGAAAATTTCGATACTGATCCCTCCTCTATTTATTTCAAAGTTATTACAAATGTTACTTGTCTAAAATAAAAAACCAAACTATAAAATATGAGAGTGTTTAAAAAAATGTTTGGGTTGGTTAATAATGATAAGTTTCTAGAAAAAAATATCAATAAATAAGGTGTTTTGATATTTTTAAAGAGGTATTTTGGGACTTATGATTGCTGATTGAAGTCAGAATTGTGGGCAATGCTCATATTTCAATATTTTATATTAATACATTCTTCTATATAA
Organism: Viscum album; assembly: GCA_963277665.1. Lineage (NCBI taxonomy): Eukaryota > Viridiplantae > Streptophyta > Magnoliopsida > Santalales > Viscaceae > Viscum > Viscum album. The sequence continues at coordinate 876,248,660 of OY728129.1, read as the reverse complement.
ATGATAGAGACCATATGGGTTATTAACATTTGGATGGGTTGAAAATAGTTATTTAATTATTTGCAATGAAATTTTTATTCTATTAATAGATTAATTTATAAGGACACCTATTTAAGGAATTTTTCATCCGTTTCCATTGAAAATGTGGGATGGAAAAATTATATTGATAGATATTATGGTAGGATTCAAAGGAAATCATGATGTAATAATGTGACTTGGATTAGTGCTGATCGATTTGCTGAATCTAATTTTTTCCTTCCTACTTAAGATAAAAATTCATTTAATCACATTTCTCTACTATACCTCAAAGATATATTTAATTTATATGGATTTACTCCCTCAATTATATTTGACGATAATTTCCACATCCAAATTATTATTTGCAATGGACATTAAAAATTCATTGTGTATGAATTAAATTTTAGTGGATATTTTCATACGAAATATAATTGATTGTCTATGTGAAGGATTTAGGCCTTCGATGTTACGAATATTTATTTTTCAAGCTATTTCCAAGAATTTTTGAATCAAAATCAATATTTTTCTATTTATTTATAACCTTAGTTTTCATTCAATAATAATATTTGTGACATTTGAGGAATTATATTGAAATAAGTTTTGGACACAATATTGTTTTGGATGTAGTGGGAGAAAAAAAAGTTTATGGGAAAAAAGTTAGTGGACGAAAGGGATAAAATGGTTCTATTGAGTTATCAAAATTATTGGATGACTCAAGGAAGGAAGAAAAGTAATGTAGATAACTATAAGAAGTATATTTATTTTAAAATATGAGATCATGTATTTATGAATGTATAAACATGGAAAAGTGTTATGTGTTTATGGTCAAAATGGAATGTTAAGTTAATGTTTTATAGGATGATAGGAAATTTTAGATAATGTTTGATCATTTTCCTACTGAGTGGCCTTCACCCTGAGTTTATCTTTTGTGCATAACCTAATTAATGTTTTAATGTCATGGTTATGTATTCAAAATTTATATTATGTTTTCAACCAATAGTAGATTAGTTTTAAGATAATATTTATATAGACGAATAACCTATTTATATTCCTAACTATTGAGAGATGTTGTTACCGAATTAGTCGATTCATCACGTTCTAGATTCAAAATGATATAAAATAGTTACACTTTTTTTAGAAAGGATAGATTAATATTAAGAAACTAGCTTATAATAATATAATTAATTTTATGGTTCATAAATATTTATTAAACATATAATTATACTCTTTATAATAAATTATGTAATTTTTACATCAAAAAGGAAATAGTTTTTTTTTAAATTGACTATTCAATAATTTGGTTATTTAAATGATTAATTTATTAATTATAGAATTATAATTTGGATAAATGAATTATCTTAATGAAATCAACATGTCAATGTTCTATTACTCTGAAATTAGTGTATTTTTTGGGAAATATTTATTTTTCCCTGAATTGTAAAAAACAGATTTTTGTAAAACTATAATTTCTTTTTAATGAATTAAAAAATATAAAAGATAAATAAAGAATTAAATTTTATTTCATGTAAAAATATTATTAATTAATTTAATTTAATTTTATTAATCATATTTTGATTTTCTATAATTTGGATTTTAGAATAATTTTAGTTGTTTGTTTGAAAATGCACATTTCTAAAAATAGTTTTAATATGTACAACGATTCTCCATATAAATTATATTAAATAACCCATAATGAGTAATGATTAAAATGAAATATATAGCTTATATATCTAAATATATTTACTTAAATACATATAATTATTATTACCATTCATAGAGTTTATATACAATCATCTTATATATGAAAAATAAATTTCATGAAAAACATCTGTTTCATCCCGCATGTGGGATTAATTTTAAAATAAATTATACCACTATTATGAATTGAATTTTTCAAAATGAATTCATTATTTTGAATCAGAATAAATTATATTATACTATAATTTCAACTCAATTATTTCTCATAAAGAATATTTAAAAATGAAAAAACGTTTTTCAATGATTAATTTGAATACAGATTTATTGGGGGTTAAACTATAAAGATAATGGTTAAAATGACCTTATAAAATGTATAAATTCTATATTATATTAATATTTTAACGTTATTACATCTATGTATAAAATATTTTCCATTTTGGATCGTTTATAATTTATAAAACTTGTGTATACATTATTATTTTAGGAAAATTTCAACTATGTCACCTCTATCACGTATAAATGGGATCCCCCTCTCCTATCGTCTTCACGCATTAAATGTTTTTTGGTTGGGAAAATATCTAAAAAAAATAAAATCTATACTTACCTACCAAAATCATATAATCCCTTTTATCAAAAACACAATCTACTAATTCTCAGCCTAATTAGGTTAAATACCATGAAAAGTGGGTTAATTAGGGAATGGAAGATTAAAACTTCTACCACTTCAGATCATATTTAATTGTTTAAAAAACACTATTTTCTCCCATTACCATAGAAATATATAAATTGAATTGAAATCATTCAAGAGAAACAATAATCTTACTTGGTCCATCCTTACTAGGCTACATCCAAGGAGCATACAACAATAATGTTCTGGTTGTAGAAAATCTACTAAGGCTCACTACTAAGAATGGTTGTCTAGGATATATCTCATATATACCCAAGCTCACTTCCATTACGTGGTTTAGGGTATTCACACTGCATTCCCATGGGTCACTCCATTTGTCTCATTCTTTGGCTCACTACTAGTGGGAAGGATCACCATATTCTTCTTCATTTTCTCATTTCTATTGTAAGAGATTCACCCATAGTTTATAGATATGGAGGACCTTTCATTATCTCTGAAAAATATATCCTATGTTTTATATGTATGTTCAGTGGATGTTAAATTTTCACCTAATATATGAATAAAAATTTATCATAGTTGTACTGGGAAATTCCATCTGAAAAATATTCTTGATGGTAACTGCCTCTGAGAAGATCCTCTTTCTCTAAGAACAAAACATTTGTGAAGATCACTTGGCCTCTATAATGAACACCTATTTAATGAATCTCAACTAGAGTTCTTGATGCTCCTTTATTTCATGAATCTTACATAGAATTCACAAACTTATTTACTCATGTGATGCTCAGAAAATTCGTTTGGAAATCATAGACTTTAAAAACTTCTTCACATGAAACACCTTCATGAACCACCTTTGCAAACCACCTTCACAAATACAGATCATTATGATCATTGATAAGTCTCGACACTTTTATAAAAGGGTTAGAGGCCCATTATATTAATTCCCACTATTTCAAGAATTTCATGACACGTCATCAATATTTCACGATGCTGCCTCTTTTTTGTCGTGATGATCCTTTTTTCGCAAAGCTTCAAAATAAATTTCTATTCATGGTGATTGTTGTATTCATCGAGCTTCTTTCAAAAAATTCACACCTATATGATTCTGCACTCGCAATGCTGCAAAAAGTTTCATTCGTGATGCTCCTCGAGGTCATGTCGATCATTGTCAGAATCCCTATGTTACTTTGATGCACCACATGTGATGTTCCTCATCTTCGCTATGCACGATACACATCAAAATCATTGAGCACACTATCATAATCATCATGCCTTCATGATACACCATTCATGAGTCCCATTATTCATAAAATTTATTCCTTCTCCAAATATTCATAAGGAATTCCAATAAATCAACTTTTCATGATTCTATCCAAACTCGAAATTTAGGATCCCTAAAATTGGGAAAACACATTCCAACGGTGTAACCTTGTGAAAACAATTTTTTGTAATACTTCCACGGAATCCATTCATCGATATTGAATCATTTTCAACATACCAAGTCAAAAATCTCTTTGGATCCCCACAATGTACCTTGGAAACCCTGTTTTTTGACAAACATAATCTACCAAAAAATACTACTATTGCAAACTTTAGGAATTTTTTTTCAAATAGTAACGCATTGGAAATAATCTTAATTAGGTGCTCTGAAGAAGTGGTATTTTTCCTAACTGAGAGTTATTGTTTTATTTCTTATTTAACATACTTAAAATATTATTCCACCAACGCTATAAAAAATAATCCATACTTACCATATACCTAGATTTTATTATATAAATATGATAACCTAAATCCATGTTCTCTTCCATCAAATGTGTAAAATACCATTGTTCAGGTGTACATTAAATTATAGACTCACAAACCGATATAATTCAATATCAATCAATTCCTCTCACGTATTATTGTAATAATGAAATTAATTAATATACATTATATTTGTAAAAAATATACCATTCAGAAAAAATAATATATCATTTAATTTAATAACATTCGACTCACTAAAAATTATCATTTCATTTGTGTGTCTTTATGGACTATGGCCTCTATGAAGTGATGTAATTTTTTTCCATCACCACATAACATGGATGATATATATAAGTATATTTAAAAAAATATGGTATTTATTACTTATTTATAATTATAAAATGATAATATAATACTATCCTTATTCTCAAAATTATCATTGAAAAATGGAAACCTAAATCATATGTATGTACAGTCTACCATCTCCATGAATGAAACATAGATATTTTTATATAACCATCATTCATGATCAATTTAAAATGAATAAATGACATATTAGTATTATAAAAAATTTCGGATTATTATTTTAGTGATGAATGAATAATGTCCCCTTTGACCATAATCTACCTACCAAAGTTATTTTGGATATATGATCTGAAAATAGTTATAGTGCCCGACATGAATATAATTTATTAAGTTATTATATAAATCACAAAAATAAATATTATAATAAATGATTAATATAAATTTAAATGTTTCATAATCAAATAAGTAATTATAAAAATATTATTATAATTGAATATAAATAACACACATAACAGCTATGACTCAGGGTAAGATACACTTTTAATTAAAACCTCATTTTAAATGTTTTTATTATTTATTTTAAATGTATTTATCTTAAATGTTGATGTACAGAAAAAATTAAAGAATTTATTATTTTGGAAATAAATAACTAAAAAAGAAATTTTTATGAATCTTTTGACTTCCATTCAATGTTTTCAAAAAATGAATCATTTTACTTAATGTTTGACTTTCCTTAAAAATAAAAAAAGGACTGTTATATTTAATCAGATAAGGTGACAATGAAATTTCCCACCAACATAACCGTTTTTTGGTGATTGGATTCTATAACATTGTTTTTCATTTTTTCTTAAAAAAACCCCCACTTCATTATTCTAATAATATGTTTACTAAAAATGGTTTTTTAAATGAAAATGTATTTAAATTTCCAAATTTTGTTTTTCATATCTTCTCAAAATGTTTTTTTAAGGAAAAACATTGAAAATTTATATGATTAAAATGATTTATTCTTGAATTATTCCTTTGAAACTATTTAAATGATGGGATAAACCTCGTTAAATTTCACAGGTTATCCTGATTCATGTAATAATATGGGTTGAACCCCATTATATATGAATTTATGACTAGTTGATCCTCATTATTTCCAATAATATGTTGGGTGAGGCCTGTTATAGACATACAATGCATTGATGAATGATTATGATCTATCGGGTATTATATGGGATGTTGTTCATATAGTTATTCAAATTTATAAGAGTTTTTAAAGGGTTTAATTAAGACGATGTCCCAATGAACTAGCATGAATTTTCTATTCTCACTAATTAGTATTAATGGAAATAATTTGTTTTCAAAAGTTAAGATAAATTATATTTTTTAAAAATATGATTCTATTTCCAAGATAAAATGATTGTTTTTAGGAAAATGTTTTTCTTGTGTTTTCATGATGTTTACTATGATAACATATTTCTTAATATTATGTATCTTAATAAGATTATCCTTCTCATCCATTATTTTTGAGTGTTTTTAAATGGGTTTTAGGATGGGATATGGACCAGAAGAAGTTAATATCAAATTAGTGAAGATTTATTTTTAATATATATTTGTTTTCATTTTAAATTTTAAATATATATGGATTATGATTATAGGATGAATGTTTCAATTTTTAAAGATATAGTTATTTCCTAAGAAATACACATAATTCTTACATGATGCATGGTTTGGGGTTATTGATGGTTGTTTAGGAATTTTTGGTGTCATGCTTATCATATTTTTATTTAAAAAAAACTCCCAATTGTCCCCACAACCAAAACTGAGTATGGTCTTTCTATCGAAAGGATTGTTGTCCATTTGGGGTTTCAGACCCATTAGTGCTTAAGAACTCATTTGGGACAAGAGTATGGGAGGTGAGTATTGTCACACCATTCTGGGTGGAATTATTTCTAGTATTAGGACACTTTTATAGATTTATGTTATTCTCATAAAAACCATATTGTGCCTCGATATGAGACTGGTTACCCATGTGTCAATAACATGATTTAAATCATCTGTTGATGGGAAAATTTGTGTGTGTGTTACCAGTTCTCCAACATTCCATTTTTTTAATTTAGCTTCTATCCATGATCACATGCTCTAGATTTTATTTCTATATAGGGAATCAGTTGGTGGCATGGATATGGTATTGAACCTCTATATGGAATTCCATGTATCTTGTGAGAACTGAAAAAAACATATATCGTTTATCTGCCACAATATATGGTAGTGTGACCACACCGAACCATTAAAATTATTATCATGTGGTAAAGATAAAAATATAAGTCATGGTACATGAAGTGGTATCACAGGTAACCTGTTATGATAGGAATTAGAGTCTATAAAGTTTGTGTCTGTGTTGTGAAAGATGCGACAACAAAGGTCTTGGGAGGGACATATACATGTTATGTTTCCCTGAATAACCATATCAAGAATATGGCCCATTTAGTGAAGATGATATATAATTATACTTATATACCAATGATGGCCCCACACCATGAAAATTCTCATCAATATATTAAAAAATTCATAGTAATTATCAAATCCCACTTGAGCCATGCTATTTGTGAGAAACATGAGATAACAGGAGATTAGACTCATCACATGAGAGAATATTTTCAAGAGGGTTACAAATCAATGATTCCCTTTATGGGTAATAGATTCTATTATAATGGATTATATGTTATGGATCTCATGCCATAGGAATGTGTCATATTATTCTTGTCTAAAATAAGAATCATATTCATTATAATTTGATTAATTTCAAACCCCCAGATTGATTTTATGTACATTAGGTAATGGTTGGTGATTTCACTTAATGGGTTTCCTATGTGTGAAACCTCTTCTCTTCTATGGCTGGACTTGGTAGGATGGTTGGATTATAGGAAAAGTTGGTAACATTATCAAGTAAAATTTGGTAGATAGAGGGACTTAGACTATGGTGTTTATTTATTAGAGCTCGGCCCTTATGGAGGAATCATATGTATTATTATTTAATATAAATTGGTGTTCTCACTGTTTTTTTAAACCATAAACCCACTTATGAGTTAGGGTGGGTGGTAACATTTGGATAAATTATTTTCATCATTGAGGTTCTATGAATACTAGGTTCTATTAAAAGGATGGATTCCCATTTTCACACTAAATCTTTATTTGATGATTGATATGTGGATATTATGACCTTAAAAGGTCTATTAAATATTATTGGTATGACATAGTGGCCCCTTCTTAGAGAGTTGAACAAATAGGGACACATGAGTGCATCACCATAAACCATTATGAACAATCCTGTTATAAAGTTGGTATGAAGCCGAATGTTCTTGGCCAATGGTCTACATTGTATAAGTCCATGTGTACCTATGGGATGAATTTGAAAAGAAATTATTGTTCTATGAACATGATTTCATTGTCTACCAAATATATTTGGTGTGTTAGTATTGTAACACCCTGAGATTTTATGAAAAATATTCTTTTAATTTCATTGATTTCTTGTGTTTTAAGCTACAACAAGATTGCCTTGCGCTATACGCAACACCGTATGAGCTTGCAGTATACACAACACTATTCATGGATCATGTTACACACAATTTTGATAGTAGTTATTCTAAGAAACATTGAGTGCATATATATATATATATATATATATATATATTCAATGTATAAATGAAATATGGTTGGATTCTGTTATACGAAACAACTAAGGAGTCTTTCCCAACACGTAACCCTGACTTGGTTTGCATTACACACAATCGCGACCTTCTTCGATAGCGTGTGTTGTACGCAATACAAGGTTTCACTAAAAAATGATATATTGTTATAATATTATTATGTACTAGCCATATGAATAGTATTAACTACATTTTTAATTTTATAAAATTATTATTCATCTTACAAATTTTCTATAATATGGTATGAGAAAAAAATAAATTTTTCGTGTAAAATATGTATTTTTAAAAAATTGCAGTTTTCCTGCCTTTTGATGACACACCCACCTTAAATCTTGTTTTTGACATGTCCATAAGTTTAATTTGACAAAATAAAATTCTTTTTTGGAATCGGGATATAAAAATTTACTTTGGAAATTTTTTTCATATTATTCTGATAACTTTCATATTTTAATGAATAGTATAAACACGCTATATTTTAAGTAAAAATATTTTATTCATCACAATAATTTATATGGTCAGATTATCTTTTTAATTGGTTTTAATGTGAAATTATAATATATTTTTACCATTTAATCCAATTTTGTTCATTGGAATTAATTTCACATAGAAATTTGATATAAACAAGTATCAATCTTTTGATTGTTTTTGTTTCTTAAAAACACGCTATTTGTATTGATAACGGGAATTAAATTTTAAATTAATCAATGACACTTATATGTTATGAATTTGGAAAAATAGATATCAATTTTGAATTTGGAATATCAAATATTTCATAGGCATAATTTTTGGTATTTTTCTGGAAAACATCAATTTTCGATGAATAGTGAAACCACTTAGTGGTAGTTAAAAAGAAGACTTTTTTTAATTTAAATTAAATTTTACTACTTCTGTGAATTGAATTTCAAAATTCCGAGAGACAAGGTTAATATAAAGGACTAAAATGTGGTTCAATGAGATGAAAATAATTTTTGGTGAATAGTAACTTTTTACTTTTTTTACCACGATTAAAATTAAATAGGGTAATTAAGGGTAAAAATGTTATTATTGTTACCCTAACACAAGTCCTAATTCTATTGGATAAGTGTAATTCGACCAAAAAAAACCTTAGAAATAATATATGACCATTTAGGCCCACTTGGATTAGATTAGGACATTTAACATTAATTTATTTAAAGAAGGGTTAAAATAGTTAAAATCAAATCTTAACAAGTATATAATTTTTAATATAGGGTTATACATAAGATAAATTCGACTATAAATATTAATTATAAAGATAAAAATATTTCCTACATAATTATATTTTATTTATAATTTTTAGACATTAAGAAATTTAATTTATTTATGACACAATGATGATGCAATAATTATCTTATTAATGAAATATTGACATAATTGATGTTATAAATACCCAAATAAATTTAATTTGAGACTTTTTATTAGTTCCAATAATTTTATAGGTTAATAGGACATGTTATTATTTATTTCATTAACAATTTTTGAACTAATCATTCTATTATGATTTTCACAAAAATCAATTACCAAATAGTGTCTAAAATTGACATAAAATAGTTTTTAAAATAAATATTATATTATTAATTGTTATTTTACTCTTAGAAAACTAAGGTTAGGCCAAATGACTTATATAAGGTTATATATATTAATAATAAACAACTTGGGGTTCTTTTTGCTTTTTATAGTAAGTTTATTAACCTTATAGTGTAAGAAAACAAGAAGACACGATAAAAGTAAAATTATTTAACATAATGTTAAATCTAAATGATAAGGTTAAAATAGAAAACTAAACTTGTCTAAATTCTACTGGATGAGATAATTTAGACCCATACCCACCTTATCTTAGAAATAAATCAATTTGGAGCTATTAAAAATCGAATATGACTTTATAATAAAATAATATTTTTAGTTATTCCAAAGGTTCCCCTCTACTCCCTTATAAAAGGGCACCTCCTCCCTCACTTCCTCACACCACTTTGAGCCTTAAAGCTCGGAAAAACCCTGAAAAATTCTCTTCTCCACTTTACTAGAAACATCCTAGAGGTCCAGGTCTTCTTCAAAGACTTAGTTTAGTGCCCTAAGAGGAGGTCTCAAAGAGGCGCTTCAAAGAAGAGGTAATGTCTGTTACAGATTTTTTCAACTTCATTTCTTCATATACATATTCTTCATTAGTTGTTTCATTATGAAGTAAAAACATCACTATAACTAATATACTGATATGTTATTATAAGTATGAAACAACCCTATTTCACCATCTATCCATCCTGCGGAAAATGAAATCACCACGCATGCGTACGTACAGAATACAATCTCCACGTAGTGGTGTAATCTATTTTCCACCACCACCTTACTTGGATGGGTATAATGGTGTAAATAATAACTATATATGATTATTTAAAAGTGATATTGATTCTGAAATATTATACATACACTTCAATGCAATTCCACGATCATGGGAATGATATCATCGCTCGTGCGTACGTACGGACTACCGTCTCCACGACGCGATGAGATTCATTCTTCATTTTAACCATTCATGAATGATTATAAAGTATATATAATAAGTAATCATGAAATATATTACATAATAATGATACTGGATTTATGTGTATATATATGTATTTCATCTACTTAATTTCATTCAATTCAATAATAAACGAAAACAGCGTTCATGCATACGTACGGTCTATCGTCTCCATGAACAGTGTATTTCATTCCATTTAATCGATCTATGATATATATATGTATATACTGAATATATATTATATATAAATCATTTTTTAAATTCTGGAATTAATTAAATTTGGATATAAGTAATAATATCAAGAACAACAATTCCAAACACGTAAGATAAATAAAATGATTTAACCCTAAACGCTGCTTTAACAAGGAACTTACAAATGAACGGGTAATATAAAGTCATAAGTGAACCATATATGATATCATAACAATGAATATGATTCTGTATTAAGTCAATGACATTATTTAAATCATTATACAGGAGGTTTGGAAACGTACGAAGCATATTGGACCTAAGGTAAGGGATAATTTTTCAAATCTCATTTTTTATCCAAGACTGCTTATACATAAGTATTTATTGGGGTTATTGTTATCATCCATGTCCATGTTTTCTAAAAGTGTACTTTTGTATGTTTAATGTCCTTTTTACCCATTTTTTACCATTACTACATTGTATATAAGGAATCTTTTTTTATTTACCTTATGAGGTAATTTTTGACTTTTCCGGCAAGAGTGCGAGAAGAATGATTTTTTAACTTATACGGAATGAAAAGATTTTTACGGTTTTATAAAGCCTTATTTTCATGAAGCTTCCTCCAAAATATTTCATGACTATTTTCAAAAAAATCCTTTTCTTTTAAAATTTCATGACGTTTTGTGAAAAGAAATTGATTTTGAACAAGTAAGGATATTTTCCTAAAGAATTCATTTCAAGTGTTTTATCAAAACCAATTTTCCAACTTAGATGAAATTATTTCATATGTGTATGATTCATGTATAAAGTCTCTATAATTTACATGGTTTTACTTTTTTTTTTGATGAAATATCCATTTGTTTTATATAGATTATATGATGATTGGATGATGTTTATGAAACCCATTTTATTCATTGGGTTATGATGAATGTTTTAAGTTTATTTTGTGGAGAAAGTATGAATGATTTCATTATAAGATGGGTGGGACCTATATCTCCCACCAATGCATTGGGTAAATATTTATATCTCATGATATAGACATGGCTGGAACGGTAAGTTAATCCGGTTCAGTCTTACAGGACTGAAACGTGGAGTGAACTCGATTCAGAAAATGACATTGTCCACCAAGATGGTCTTGGTAGCAATGCCTTGGCTACTATGGAAATAATAACATGTTCTGAATGGTTTCCACAATTACCTATTTTATCCCCATTATATTTTATCATGGTTGATGTTCCATTATGATATATTCCTTACTTACTTCAGTGATTTATGTCTTTGCTCAAGATTTTGATGTTTAAATTTCATGTTCATGTTTTTGCATTCAAATGTTTATGGATTGTGTTATGTTCTCTTTGCTTACCCTTACTGAGAATTTGAGCTCACCCTTTTTATGTTTTCTTTTCCCCAGAATATAAAGAAAGGTTTTAGGTAAGAAAAAAGGGGAATATCTTTAGGGGATATGTTGAAGATCTTTCACCATGTTTAGAAGATTAAATTCAGAGTTTCTATAGACACTAAACTATTACGGTCCTTGTGTGTCTGTGTTTATTATGTATTAAGTATTCCACAAAAGTAATGCAATTTCCATGTACGTCAAGCTTCGGGTCTCTAAATTATGTATAAGTAGAAAGGTTTAGTCATCCTTTGAAAACTAGGATGTGAGAACTTTAGTGACATCCCTAGAGATATTTCTAAGGTATGTCTAGGGATGTCCCCAATGTTAAGTATAAGTACAGGTTATAGTCCTAGAATTACGGTAAAGATATTACAATTAAACCTAAGATGTTAGATATTGAAGGTACTCCCCCTTTATTATGTTGTTTTCCCTAGCATGATTTTTGCCTCTCACACTATTCTTTTTGGGTTTTAGATGATGGATGGAACCCGAAGGAACCGTGTTGATCAATGTAATGGGAAATGCAATGTTTGTCCTCCTGAACAAACAAATGTTATTAGAGATGGAGTGAAAAATCTTATTTCTATACTTACACAAGATATGAATCATTCTGGACTTCCAAATGTGCAGAGAAGGGAACAATATTTTATTGAGTCCTTTATGAGGCAATGTCCGCCTTCATTTAGTGGGTCTTCTGATCCACTTGTTGCTGAACAATGGAGCAGTACCACTGAAAAAATATTTTCAGTTCATTAATGTTCTAAACATAATAAAGTCATCTTAGAAGTATATCGTTTGGAAGGTGAAGCTGATCAATGGTGGAATTTTTTCAAGAATACGAGGCCAAGAGATGAAATTGAGTCCATTTAATGGGATGAGTTCAAGAACATATTTTTAAATAAGTACTTCCCTCATATTCTTCGAACAAATATGGAGAAGGAGTTTCTTGAACTAAAGAAAAAGGAGGATGAATCTGTTGGTATATACGAAGAAAATTTTACAAGGCTTGCAATGTATGCATCTGGCTTTATCATCCAACCTAAAAGTAAAGTTGATCGATTCTTCAGTGGATTATAACCAAATCATCGAAGGAAATTAGCTATAAGATACTTCAGTAGCTAGAAGAAATTGCGTGTTGTGCTATCAAGGTAGAAATAGAAGTTAGTGTTACATATCCATCTCATGGTTTTGACAAGAAACGAAATATGGAGTTCAAGGAGAAATCTCATAATAATGGTGAAAAGAAGATGAATTTTTCTTTATGATCAATGTGTGGAAAGAAGCATGGTGGAGATTGTCTTAAAGGGACTAGATAATGTTTTAACTGTGGAAAAGAAGGTCATCGAGCAGCTGAGTGTCGATGTAATGGAAAAAGGTTTGATAATGATGTGAATAGAGAAAAGACTACAGAGAACACGCCACCAACACTTCAATGATTCAAGTGCAAGGAAATTGGGCATTATGCTAATAAATTCCCTAATCTAAGGGTTAGTGATGATCGTCATGAGAAACCACATAAGGAAAAAGACAAAGGGAAGTCACATGCGATCAATATTGGCGATGTTGAATATGACAACGATGTGGTGGAATGATTAAGTGTTTATGTAATGGGATTCCAAAATAATGATGTATATAGTATCATGGAATATTGGAATATTTGTGTGTTGGTATATTGTGGTTTTCAATAATTTTATGGTACCAGTAACTATGGAAAGTGATTGAGATATTTTTTGAAAGAAGATGATATGCACATAATGAGGAGATAAGGAGAAAATTTTTTTTTTGATAGTATTCATGAGCTCATGATTGTTATAAGGACTAAGTTATATCATGGTTTGAGTATACAGAATTTTTGGATTTTGGTATGCGGAAAGAGTTATCTTTTGATAGCATTCACGTTTTCAATAAGGCTCAATGAGTATTCATTTTTTTCAAGAGAATACACGATTAAGGCCTTTGAATATTTGGAATGTGACCAACAAGACATATCTTATGATATATGGGGATCAACGATGGTATTAACATGCTTGTTATATGAAATCTCTGGTAATCGTTTTCAATATAATATGAGAGTGGACTGCAGTATTGTGGATAAGCCTAAAGATTGGAATGGATTATGTTGGACAGAAGTTAGTATTGTTTAATGATAGAAGTTTTTTCGATATTATTGATGGGATGTTATAGTAATGTAGTTTTAGAAAAAGGACAACCTGTAGGAAGGGAGACAACCCATCGCGTCGGACAAGGCTGTGGGAATCGAACCCACAACCGATGTGCGATTGGCCTTTATCGCCTACCACTGGCCTACAAGAAGTCCCTGTTTAGTAAAAACTAGTTTTATTATATTAAGCAGTATGATATATAAAGTATAAGTCTATTTTAGGAACAATATATGATTAATCTCACTATAGATGGACTTATGTATTTTTGATAACTTTTATAACCTTTTGTTTGAGATAGATGGAATGACCCATCATTCTATCACATGATCTACTAACACATCACAAATGACAAATTCAACTTCTTTTCTATAACAGAGGAAGTGGAAATTGTCTAATGAACGACCAACGGTGAGACTGTACCAAAATCATGAAAGTATTTCTTCTAATTCCAATTTCATCATCTTTATGGAAATGATTTTGAATACCAAAAATGATGTTCTAGTTCCCTTATATCGGAGGAATCAGATGGTTCCATAGATCATCACAAATCTATGGCTTTGGGATTGATGGATTTTTCATAGCCATGTTCTCTAACACTCTCCATCAGAACATGATGGTTATATTTTTCTTCCATATCCATATTTTCACCTATGTTATCTTATATGGAAACCCAATGATGAGTTTCTTTGGGTAATCGTTACATTTCATAATTTAGTTTTTAAAAATAAGTTTTAGTATTCTTTTTTATGATGTGGGTTTCTATAAATAGTAAACGAATTATAACCCAGAGAAATTTAGAGAGCGGAATTCATTTTAAGGGGGGTAGAATGTAACACCCTAAGATTTTATGAAAAATATTCTTTTAATTTTATTGATGTCTTGTGTTGTATGCTACAATAATATTTCCTTGCACTATACGCAACACCGTATAAGCTTGTAGTATACACAACACTATTCTTGGATCATGTTACACACAATTTTGATAGTAGTTATTCTACGAAACACTAAGTGTATATATATATATATATATATTCAATTTATAAATGAAATATGGTTGGATTCTGTTATAAGAAACAATGGAGGAGTCTTGCACAACACGCAACCCTGACTTGGCTTGCATTACATGCAATTACGACCTTCCTCGATGGCGTGTGTTGTACGCAATACCAGGTTTCACTAAACAACGATATATTGTTATAAAATTATTAAGGACTAGCCGTTATGAATAGTATTAACTAAATTTTGAGTTTTTTAAAGTTATTATTCATCTTACACATTTTCTAAAATATGGTATGAGAACCAAATAAATTTTTCGTGTAAAATATGTTTTTTTTCAAAAACTGCAGTTTTCCCGCCATTTGATGACGCACCCACCTTAAATCCTATTTTTGACATTTCTATAAGTTCAATTTGAAAAAATAAAATTCTTCTTTGGAATCAGGATATAATAATTTACATTGGATAAATTTTTCATATTATTCTGATAACTTTCATATTTTATTGAATAATAAAAACACTCTATATTTTAAATAAATTTTTTTTTTCATCATAATAATTTATATGGTTAGATTATCTTTTTAATTGGTTCTAAATTTTAATTATAATATATTTTTACCATTTAATCTAATGTTGTTCATTGGAATTAATTTCACTTTGATATTGGATATAAACAAGTATCAATCTTTTTATTGTTTTTGTTTCTTAAAAACACGCTATTGGTTTTGTTGACAGGAATTAAATTTAAAATTAATTAATGCCAGTTATATGTTTTGAAATTTGAAAAATAGAAATCAATTTTTAATTCGAAATATCAAATTATTCTTAGGCTGAATATTTGGTATTTTTCTGAAAAACTTCAATTTTCGATGAATAGTGAAACCATTTAGTGGTAGTTAAAAAACTGACTTTTTTTAATTTAAATTAATTTTTACCACTTATGTGAATTTAATTTCAAAAATCAGAGAGACATGATTAATATAAAGGACTAAAATGTGGTTCAATTAGATGAAAATAAATTTTTGGTGAATAGTAACATTTTACTTTTTTTACCACAATTAAAAGTAAATAGGGTAATTATGGGCAAAAATGTTCTTATTATTACCCTAAAACATGTCATAATTATATTGGATAAGATTAATTCTACAAAAAACAACCATAGGAATAAAATATGACCATTTAGGCCCACTTGGATTAGATAAGGACATTTAATATTAATTTATTTAAAGAAGGGTTAAAATAGTTAAAATCAAAGTATAATGAGTAAATAATTTTTAATATAGGGTAATACATAAGATAAATTAGACTATAAATATTCATTATAAATCTATAAGGATTTCCTACATAATGGTATTTTATTTATAATTTTTATAAATTAAAAAATTTAATTTATTTATGAGACAAAGATGATGCAGTAATTATCTTATTAATGAAATATTGACATAATTGATGTTATAAATACCAAAATAAATGTAATTTGAGACTGTTTAGGGGTTGCACTAATTTTCTAGGTTAATATGATATGTTATTATTGATTTAATGAACTTTTTTCGAACTAATCATTCTGTTATGATTTTCACAAAAATAAATTACCAAATAGTGTCCAAAATTGACATAAAATAGTTTTTAAAACAAATATTATATTATTAATTGTTATTTTATTCATTAAAATCTAAGGTTCGGCAACATTACTTAGATAAGGTTATATATATTGATAATAAACAACTTGGTGTTCTCTTGGCTTGTTATTGTAAGTTTATTAACTTTATAGTGTAAGAAAACAAGAAGGCACAGTAAAAGTAAAATTATTTGACTTAAAGTTAAATCTAAATGATAAGGTTAAAATCGAAGTGTAAACATGCCTGAATTATATTTTACGAAATTATTTAGACCCATACCCCCCTTTTATTCTAAATAAATCAATTTGGAGCTATTAAAAACCGAAAATGTCTTTATAATAAAATAATATTTTTAGTTTTTCCAAAGGAGCCCCTCCCCTCCCTTATAAAAGGGCACCTCCTCCCTCACTTCCTCACACCACTGTGAGCCTTAAAGCTCGGCCAAACCCTGCCAAATTCTCTTCTACACTTCCCTAGAAACATCCTAGAGCTCCTGGTATTCTTAAAAGACCAATTTTAGTGCCCTAAGTGGCGGACTCAAAGAGGTGCTTCAAAGAAGAGGTAATATCCATTACCGATTATTTCAACATTATTTCTTCTTCTACATCTTCTTCTTTAGTTGTTTCATTATGAAGTAATAAAATCACTATCAATAATATACTGATATGTTATTATATGTATGAAACAACCCTATTTCACCATCTATCCATCCTTCGAAAAATGAAATCACCGCGCGTGCGTACGTACGGAATACCGTCTCCACGCCGTGGTGTAATCTATTTTCCACCACCACCTTACTTGGATGGGTATAATGGTGTAAATAATAACTATATTTGATTATTGTAAAGTGATATTGATTCTTAAATATTTTGCATACACTTTAATGCAATTCCACGATCATTGGAATGATATCATCGCTCGTGTGTACGTACGGACTACCGTCTCCACGACGCGATGAGATTCATTCTCCATGTTAACCATTCATAAATGATTATAAAGTATATATAATAAGTAAATATGAAATATATGAAATAATAATGATACTGGATTTATGTGTATATATATGTATGTCATCTACTTAATTTCATTCAATTGAACAAGGAAACGAAAACAACGTTCATGTGCACGTACGACCTACCGTCTCCATGAACGGTGTATTTCATTCCATTTAATCGATCTATTATATATATATATGTATATAATGAATATATATTATATATAAATCATTTTTAACATTCTGGAATTATGTAAATCAGGATATAAGTAATAATATCAAGAACAACAAGTCCAAACACGTACGATAAATAAAACGATTTAACCCAAAACGTTGCTTTACCATTTTACTTACAAAAGAACGGGTAATATAAAGTCATAAGTGAACCATATATGATATCACAACAATGAATATAATTCTATAATATGTCAATGACATTATTTAAATCAGTATACAGGAGGGTCGGAAACGTACGAAGCATATCAGACCTAAGGTAAGGGATAATTTTTAAAATATAATTTTTTTTATCCGAGATTGCTTATACATAAGTATTTACAAGGGTTATTATTATCATCCATGTACATGTTTTATAAAAGTGACCTTATGTATGTTTAATGTCCTTTTTACCCATTTTTCACTTTTACTACATTTTATATAGGGAACGTTTGTTTTATTTACCATACGTGGTACTTTTTGACTTGTCCGGCAAGAGTATGAGAAGAATATTTTTTTAACTTATACGGAATGAATGGATTTTTACGGGTTTATAAAGCCTTATTTTCATGAAGCTTCCTCAAAAATATTTCATGAATATTTTTTAAAAAATCATTTTCTTTTAAAATTGCATGACTTTTTGTGAAAAGAAATTGATTTTTAAGAAGGGAGGATATTTTCCTCAATAATTCATTTCAAGTGTTCTATCAAAACCATTTTTCCATCTAAGATGACATTATTTCATATGTGTATGTTTCAAGTATAATGTCTCTATGATTTACGTGGTTTCACTTTTCTTATGATGAAATATCCATTTGTTTTATATGGATTATGTGATGATTGGATCATGTTTATGAAACGCATTTTATTCATTGGGTTATGATGAATGTTTTATGTTTATTTTGTGGCACAAGTAATAATGATTTCATTATGAGATGGGTGGGTCCTATATCTCCCTCTAATTCATTGGGTAATGATTTATCTCTCATGAGATAGAGATGGCTGAAATGGTAAGTTAATCTGGTTCAGTGTTACAGGACTGAAACGAGGACTGAACTCGATTCAGAAAGGGACTTTGTCCACCAAAATGGTCTTGGCAGAAATGCCTTGGCTAATATGGAAATCATTACATGTGCTGAATGGTTTCCACCATTACATGTTTTATTCCCATTATATTTTATCATGGTTGATGTTCCATTATGATATATGCCTTACGTACTACCACTATTTATGTCTTTGCTCATGATTTTGATGTTTAAATTTCATGTTGATGTTTTTTCATTCAAATGTTTATGGATTGTGTTATGTTCTCTATTATTACCCTTAATGAGCATTTGAGATCTCCCTTTTTATGTTTTCGTTTCCCCGGGATATAAAGAAAGGTTTTAGGTAAGAAAACAAAAATGGGAAGATCTTTAGGGGAGAAGTTGAAGATCTTTCACCACGATTAGAAGATTAAATTCCGAGTTTCCAAAGACACTAAACTATTAAGGTCCTTGTGTGTCTGTGTTTTTTATGTCTTACGTATTCCAAAAAAGTAATGCAATGTCCATGTACGTCAAGCTTCGGGTATCTATAAGTATGATATGGTAGACATATCTATGGATGTATTTCAGAAGAAGTTGACCTGTCTGGATTGTCTTCTATATATGACTTGATTGACTACCTGATATGATTCCAAAGTCAAGATGACGTCGAAGACATGTAAATGTGTGTCTAACTGACATGCCCATGTTTTTTTTCATGATCAAAGTTGATTTTCCTAGGAAATGTTTCATGATTAAATGAGTTTTATGATATTCCATCACACGATCAATGTGGACATGTAAAGGGTATTTCTCATAATCACTTGACTTGTTCATGATTCATATACATGAAAAATGTGAATTGTTCTAGATTTCTTCATATGTCTAAAGAGAATATGTCTATAGAAACTCTCATGAAAATGATGATATATCAATCAGGTTTTTATGATCAACCTGAATTTTCCCAGGCCTATCGGGTGATCAAAGTGTCTTTTCTATGGTTCATCTCATGGTCGATGTGAAACATCCATAGTTTGTATTATTATCAAATTCACATGTCGATGGTCTGACTTGTGATTAGAGTAACATGTCAATGTACAACCACATGTATTGCAACACCAGCGAAGAATCTTGTGATCACATGACCTTAATTGAAACGTGCAGAGGGATATGATGAACTTTTTTGTAATCACATTCTTTTCAAACATTTGTAGTTTAATGTGAAAATGAATAATTCCTTGACCATATAGGAAACAAATACAAGGTGGGGTGCATATATGAGTGACCATGTTGAAGGTGCATCTCCTAGTGTTTAATAGAAATTTAGGGTGCATGCCCATGAGTTCTCATTCATGATGCGTCCTCATACATGAAATGGAATGTCAGCATGATGATTTCATAAGAAGATACATTGCTCATAAAAATCACATGACCTCAAAGGGAGTCTTATGATTGGGTTTTTTTTAATGTGAACATAGGCTACACATTGGAGATAGCACATGAAAATTGGTTATTTGAAGAGGATTTTCACCCCACTTTCACACATTGGTTTCACATTTATGGAAATTCTATAACAATGATGTTTTTTAGTGGTGGTGCATGTCAAGGTGGACACATACAAGGATTCATTCAATCTTCATG
The DNA here is from genome assembly GCA_963277665.1 of Viscum album. Classification (NCBI taxonomy): domain Eukaryota; kingdom Viridiplantae; phylum Streptophyta; class Magnoliopsida; order Santalales; family Viscaceae; genus Viscum; species Viscum album. Next base: position 876,227,801 of record OY728129.1, on the reverse strand, counting down.
ATAGCTGGAAGCATCACAAGATCTAAGGATCACATGATCTCTCCTCCAATACTACCTGCATCCATTAATTGTCAACTCATGTATGTCTGTGGTGATCAACAAGGGTTACCCGAATGTATGACATGCTTTATCACATTTCCAAAATAGAGGCACTATGAGACAGAGGGTTCTAAATGATAACACTAAATAATGAAGAGGATAATTTCCAAGATTCACATGTAGATCACATGATAGAGGTCGCATCATCATCATGTGAAAATGATGATATCTAAGTGATTCTATGTGGGGATCTGTGTAATTTCACATGGGGATTCCCATTAGTTTCACATACATGGATGATAGACTACATGTAATAGTGATGAAATTAGTGAGGTATCACCTTATCACATGAATTCCACTATATGATCTAGGAATTTCATGATATTCATATAATCATGTGATTTCATTATCTTCGAGGTATAATGTGATGAGTTTTCGTGTGATCACCAAACAATGTTCTATAAATTTTATTGCTAATCATTCCTATATTTCTCAGATTCTCATTTTTCCTACTCTCCCCTATCTCTTTCACCCCCCATGTGTGTATTTATAGGGGGTAGGGTTCATATATGAGATGTTCATCCACATATGGTTCCACATTTCCTGGGGAGGAAGCCGCATGCACTAGATTTAGGTGGTTAATTATTTTCATGGAAAGAATCACGAGATTGAAATATATCTTTACTTGATGACATTGTGTATAGACATAAGGTAATTATTTGATTGGATCCATGGAATCACATGATTACAATAATTTTCATAAAATTTCTCTCTTAACGATCTCTAAGGGACACGTGGGACGACATCAGAGCTTCTCACGATCTATATATGGGAAAATATTATGATGTGATGTTACATTCTTATTCTTGGGACTCTTATAACTCACACAAAGAATCATCAGATCATCACTATTTTAATGTGTGTCCCATGACACTATATATGGTTACCTCATTGTGGGATTCTCATGATCGACATCGTGTGACAATGCGTCATGTGATAACATAATATTTGAGTGGAAATTTACCTTGAGAAGGGTCATATAATATTGACACGCAACACATAATTTTCCCAATCTTAAAGATATAATTCATCATCATGATATTAAAGAAACCACATGTTTTCTTCCTATATTCCATTTTATTGTTTTTTGACTATGGTGTGTCACCACTACTTCAAATGATTTTCACCACCTTGATCATGTGATCTTCAAATCCACTTTAAGTGGATTCCTTCAGTTTTCATGATCAACTTAATGAGACTTCCCTGGCTTCCACAATGAATGATATACATGAAAACAAAATTAGCAATCATGGACCTAGAAAATCCAGAATAGATCATTTTTTGATTTGATCAATAGAGAAGTCTAGAATGGTAATTCCTGAGTAGTGGAGTCATGCTTGCATTGAGTGGCTCACTGCATTAAACTAGTGGCATTTGGAGTATGGTGGGAGAGAGAGGGGTTGAAGATGACATGTGTGTCGAATCGGATGACTGAGAGCATCTTGTTTCAAGGGATACTAATTTTTAAGCTTGTTTATAAATTTAAGAACAGTATACCTTCTTTTTTCATCACTAATTGATCTTTCGGGTTTTGAGGCTCCAAATAATTTGGTTGAGTGTTCCATATACCACTCAATCTCATGAAAAAGCTAAAACTAAAACACAGACACTGTTCCCTCGCCTATCATTCACTCCAATGCATGGACCACCTATGAACAGCCACACACACTCATGCACTCATCAGGAGAGCACTGCTCATCTATATTCCCACCACTCAACTGGATGGATAACCCACTCGTAGTGTGTTGTTGGGTCCCAAATGTGGAATATTTCTATATTTTAGCCGAATGTACAATTTTATAAGATGTAATATTTTTTCAAAGGTCCACATAAATACAAATAAAAATAATCTATCTAAAATGGGAACAAATATGGGCCATCATATACTCCACTCTATAGTAAATCCCTGTTTGATTCTTCAATAATGTTATTTCCAAGTATTCTGTACAATTTATACTTGTATTTTTGTATAATCTTCACACTTATAAAATATCTAAAAAAAGTACATATAACACAATTATGGTTTCCCAATAAATTCGCCATCCCTTAGAAGTACATTTTTAAAAAATTTGAAAATAATGGTATTTTATGTTAAAAAAAGATCACTTTATCATATCATTGAATGTATAATGGGAATTGATATTGAGACCTATGAGTGTATTGTTAAAGTCTATGTTGACTGAGGGATCTCAGGTGTTATCCCAAAGATACTCCAAAACATCCGTTCTTGGACATATCCAATATAGGGAGTAGCCTCGGGTTGGGGTAAGGATATCCTAAAACCAGAATGTGTAATGATTATATGATTGAATAGGGATTGTGTTGAATGGAACATGTGACTAGATCTAAGGTATGGTACTTATACATCAAAATATTTAAGGATTGGATCATTTGTGAATAAAATTCCCTTTATTTTATTATCTTATGGACATAGAAAACACGCACACTTTTATTATTATTATTATTGTGTTTAAATGACCATTAATTATCATTATTTTAAATAATATATCCCCTAAACTATGATCTCATGAAGATATAAATATATGGTTTTCTTAAAAAAGATCCTTTCAACACAAAAATTGATAAGATGAACTCATACAGTAGACTCATCCTATATGAAGCTCGTTTTTTCGGTGCTTGTAAAGGATGTAACATCACATGGAATTTCTCTTGACCTATCCCAAACCTAGCTTCAAAATGTTAAGCTTGAATAGAATCTCCTATTGGGGATGATCAAGTTAATAGAGATTACCACCCATGAAATGTTTACTAATTCACCCCAGGAGTCTATCACCATCACACACCTTACACATAGGTATTATACGGGTGATATAATGAGATATGTAATAAGGTATTAGTTACTTACTGTGTAATCCCTTTTTCTAAATAAATGTCTCGTTCCATTAATTTCTTTATGAGAATAGTCTTTCTTTAAAACATTGATAAATTTAAAAAATTGAATCTTCCAATGAATATAATAGATTTTAGAAATATAAAAATTATTGTATTAAACATTATTTTTTATTAAAAATATTATTAATAAAATCTTATAAATGATGATTATATCAGTTCCTTATATTTATATGAATAGGTAATCAGTTTGATAAGACTTTTATTTTTATACGATAAAATAGAAAGTGTATTTTTAAAGAATTTATTTTAATGAATTAATGAATTTTTAAATAATTAATATTTCAATTAAATACTGTTATCAAAATAATTTTATGAATAATTAATTAGTATATTATTTTTATGATTCCAAATGTAATTTTTATTAATGTTTGGAAACTCTTTTTGTCAAAACCCATGAATTTTTAATAAATGACAGATTTCCTTTTAAAAGTGAAAATTCAAATACTTAAAAAATGATTTAGATAAAATGAATATTAATTTTGGAATATTTATGTCTAGATTATCCAGTGGGGTATTTTTCATAATTTTTTGTGATCGTTGAATTTTTGTATAAAAATTGAATACTGTATAAATAAAGTATGTGTTTTATAACATCATAATGACCCCAAAATGATATAATAAATAATATAATGGGTACCATATTCAAAATATATGTTCTACCATTAAAATAATGTTATTTTTATTTGGTTTACTTATTTTATAAAGCCTTAGTAAATCCTAAATTATGTATAATATTTTTTTATATTTTAAAATAATTTTATAAAAAAATGTGACTCACCTCCACAAAGGAAAGGCTAATATTTTAATATGTAAGGCCATTGTCCTTTTAAAATAATATTTTACACTCTACTTTTGAAAAAAACATTGTAATAAACCATGTAAAGGTTTGTGGTTTGGAATATTTAATTATATAGATTCCAAAACCTATGTTTGAGAAATATTAAAGAGTTCCCCTCTCATTTCCTATATAAACCCAACAAATCTACAACTTATCTTCACTAAAAATTAATGGAGAACATCCATACTATGTACTACCCTCTCCAGAATCCACCCAAGGCACCCCATGATCTCAATAATCCCCTCTTTATGTTTTTGAAGTCACACACTCAAGTAAGGGATCCTCACTTTCCTTCCTTTCTCATTTTTATCCATGTTTCCTTATTTTGTTACAAGCCATTATATTTAATTAAAAATGATGAGGTATGTTCTCAAATTTCTCCCCATACTTACCTAATTAGGTTTTTATTATGGGATATCTCTTTCTCTATCATTAATCCTTCTCATGTACATCTATTACCATGCCGAAATTTCGTAAGAATTATTCCATTTCTCCACTTTCTTCATGTTTCTTTATTTTGTTATGCTTTCTATTTCAGAATTCCATGTTTTTGGACCTATATACATATGAAACCCTTACTATCCATTTGAAATATAAATATTTAGATACCCCTTTATCTATCATCAAACATTTTTATGGATTTTTGTGTCATTTTGTTAGGCTGCCGAAATTACAACGTGACTTTTCATGCCAAAATCATCAACTAGTGAATACCATGACCATTTATCTATCAATGGTATTCATCTCTATAAAAATATAATTATTGATTATATAATTTCATGTTTTTATTCCACATTACTTTGTTGTGGAATAAATTATGGTGTTTAATGAAACCATGTTATATGATCTATGTGACACACTTAAACATGTGATTGAAATGATTATAAAGGTTATGACATAATATCTCTCCAATACATTTGGTAATGTTTAGTATCATGATACTTAATGCTTGGATATAGATTTACCATATTCATTTTAGGAATCGTTCCCACCATTTTTTGACAGGTGTTTAACTAATTCCTTTATGTTAATGATGTAGTATTTAAAGTTGTTTCCACATTTCCATGTAATGATGATCATGTAATATCATGACGTTATGTTCATTGTCTCTTATTATCCATCGATATGCTTATTTAATAACATGTATTATGTTCTTCATGTTATTACTTATTTACTTCCTTACATGGATTTATATTTCAAACTTTTCTTATGTATGTCCTCAGGTTATCCCATGCAACGCTTAGTTTGAAGGAATGTTGGGGCCATGTAAAATAAGTTTTTAATAATGATGTTGTATTTTATGTCTTATGTTCTCATGGAATGTTACTATGACCCAAAGTCACTAGACCTATGGTTATTCTGGGTTTTATTATTTGTAATTTTATGTAATAAATAATGATTAAATGTTTAATAATGAGCATGGTTGTTATAGTTTCTATCAGAGGATAGATTTAGTTATTTTTTAGGGCAAGAGTTATAAAACTATAGTGAATGAATTAGGGATAAGACTGAGTATAATAAAATAATCCCTAAATTTTGGTGAGTATATATTTAATTTTTTTATTGAAAATACATCCATGTCTATATACAAACAATTAGATATGGCCCTGTCATAGATATATGTAGGGGAAAACCCCCAAAACACCACTTTGAGCTAGACTCGAAGAGGAACTGGTGCACAACAATATTCCTTGTTGCACTCTGGGTTCGACACTCCTACGGGATATTATTTGGTAAATTAATATGAATATTATGAACTATTATTAAGGGAATAAAAACCCCTTTAGGAATATATTTTAGGAAATAGATCATGGATAACATAGATTGAAGCATAGAAATTCATACGTTAAAGGGATAAATTTAATTTATATGTTATCCCTAATTATCATTGGATTCTCATTTATGTGTTTAATATTTTTTAAAATGCACCCCAAATTTTCCTTTTATTATACCCAATGTATGTTAATATGTTGAATCTAGCTAACAATAGATATGAAGATCAATTTGATGACTGTTCTAATGAGATGCCCAATCCGATGGGAGAGACAATCAAAAATATTATAATGATACTCTCTCAGTTACTCATGTTTTGAAAAGAAACATGGGTAAAGAGGAACATACAAACCCCCCCCAATAGAGAACATATTATAATAAAGAGCTTCATGTGACAAAGGTAGCCTACTTTTAATGGATCATCTGATCCCCCAATCGCCGGAAATGGATCCACTCCATGGAGAACATCTTTTCCATCCTTCAATGTTATGAACATGAGATGGTTTTACGGATGCTTATCATATAGAGCATGAAGACAATAAAAGGTGGACATTGATAAAAAATATAATGCCTGAAGAAGAGATTGAGGTTTATAAATGGAAGGATATCATCAAAATGTTTTTCAATAAATATTTTCTTTACACTATTTAATATAATATGGAAAGGGTCTTCATTACCCTCATGAAAAAAGTCGAAGAATGCATTAGAGATTATGAAGAAATATTCATAAGGATTTAATGAAATTCTTCTGGATTTATCCTTACCCTCGAATAAAAGTATTACTAATTATATAGTGGTAAAACACCAAGTATATGGAATTCCCTTGCAATCCATTAAATTGATAGATACGAGGAAATTGTATGATGTACCCTCAAAGTTGAAATAGAGATCAGTAAATCTCATGGGTATCATGGGGATTATAAGTGGAAAGTGGACTTTAATTTTGGTGGTCTGGTGTATAAATCCAATGATGTTATGAAATTCCAGCACCCTACATTCCAAAGGTGCATATAGAAGTACCCTAGGAATTGCCTCTAGGGGATTAAGAAATGCATTAGGTGTGGAAGATAAGGGAACCAAGACAATGATTGTCAACATAAAAAACCTAAGGTTGTGAAAGAGGTGAGTAATTATTTTTTCCATCCACAATGCATTGTTTATTGCTACAAATGAAAATAACTAGGAAATGTTTCAAACTAGTTTCTTAAGACAAGGGTTTCTAGAGGAAACCAAGAACCTCTATGGAAGCATGGGTGAGAATTTTCCATCACTAACACCAAAGTCAATCTTGAATACAATGTGGTGATAGGTATGATAGTTATTAAATCAATAATAGTTAATGTACTTTTTTATTATGGTTTTATGAATTCTTTTATATCCATAATGTTTAGTATAACAATCCAAACACCACCACAAATCACGGATGTAGAGATGTTGGTGAGAACATAAAATGGGAAAATAATTGCATCCTTGGAATATAACTCCTCCACTATCAAAATTTCTAGCTTGAACATCCCCACGATCCTTTTTATACCCCCTCTAGTGAAATTTGATGCTATTAACTGAATGGATTGTATTTTCTTATATAGAGCTAACATAAATTGTCATGAGAGGGAAGTCACTCTCTATATAGAGAATCGACCCCCAATTCTGTACAAGTGTAGGGAGGAGGATGAATCTTCATTAGCACCATTATTTGAAGCATGGATTATTATCCCTATGAGAACAAATATCATTCATAGATTATTTATTCTAAGGAAGTAATTATCCCCAAAGTTATTCCTTTTGTGAATGAATTTGATGAAGTGTTTCCTGATAAATTTTCTAGTATTCCTCTTTGAGAAGATGTTGAATTCTCGATTGATCTTACACATGGGGCATTTACATTATCCAAGACTCCATATATAATGGTTGTTGTGGATCTTGATAAGATAAAGATACAACTATATGAGAATCTGGATAAAGGGTTTATATTCCAAAGTGTTTTACCATGGGGTGCACTGGTCATCTTCATCAAGAAGAAGGATGTGTCAATGATCCATTAAATTGATTATCATGATCTCAACAAAATAATGATAAATAACAAGTATCAATTTCTATGAAATAATAACATGTTTGATCATCTACATGGAAAGAAATATATCTCCAAGGTGGATCTGTGGTCTGGATATTACTAAGTAAGTGTGAAGAAAGAGGATATCCCCAAGACTGTTTTTCGTACAAGTTACAAGAACCATGAATTCTTAGTAAATCTTCTCAGACTCACTAATGCTCTAGAAATATTCTTGGACATGATGAATAGAGTCCATAAATATTACATTGAAAAAATTATTGTAGTCTTTATAGATGATATTATAATATACTTCAAAACCAAGGAGGATTATGATTAGAATCAAAGCACTATACTAGAGACCTTGCGAAAGGAGAAGCTCTATGCAAAGTACATCAAGTGTGAGTTCTGTTTGAAAGAAGTATAATTCTCAGGGAATATCATAACAAGTAATGAAAAATATGTGATTCCCTCCAAGTAAAATATAATTTAGAGATACCAGAGGCCAACATCTCTGATAGATATCTATAGCTTCTATTGGTTAGCTTGATATTATCACATATTTGTAAGAAATTTCTCTTTATTTTCAAACCCTCTTACCAAACTAACTCAAGAAAGGAGTAAAGTTTTGTTGGAATTATAAATTGTAAGAGAGATTCAAGGAGTTGGAAAGGAGTATTATCAGTGCACACGTTCTCACACAACTCACATCAGTAGAACTCTTCATGGTTTTCAGTGATGCTTCAAAGAAGATTCAATGATGTGTGTTAATGAAAAATGACATTCATTGCCTATGATTCAAGAAAATTTATTGTTCATGAGAAGAAATATCAAACACATGATCTAGAGTTTGTTGCAGTGATCTTCACATTAAAATTTTGGTGAAATTACCTCTTTGCGGAATAGTGTGAAATATATATGGTTCAAAAAATCCTCACGTATATATTCACACAGAAAGAATTGAAAATGTTCAAAATATGATGGTTAAAAATGATCAAAGACTGACTATTCAATTCACTACCATTCAGGTAATGAAAATAATTTTGATGACAGTCTAAATATAATGCATCTATAAACTCCCTCATTGATGAAAATTTAAAAGGATCCAATATTTTTAGATTTTATGAAGATTGATATTGGAATCATAAATAAGGGAACATCATCAATCCTTTCACAAAAGTGTGTTTAACCGAATCTTATATAAAGGTTAAAGGATAATAAAAAAGATGATGTGGGAATTCAGAAGAAAGTAAATGATATAAAAAAAAGGAAATCCATGGAGTTTAATGTTAATGAAGAAGTAATTGTCAAATTTGGGTCAAGACTACGTTTTCTATTAAATATGGAGTTAAAGAAAGAACTTTTGGATAATGCACATAGTTGGAATTTTTTCTATTTACTCTGTAAACAAAAAGATGTATCGAGATCTGCAACAACATTATTGGTGGGATATCATGAAGAAGGAGACCACTAAGTATACATCAATGTTCTTGGTAAGTTAGTAAGTGAAGGCTGATAGGCAGATGTCTAAGGTGACGATGCAACCATTACCCATACCAACATAGAAATGGGAAAACATCACCATGTACTTTGTCACCGAACTTCTGAAGACATCCAAAGGTAGCAATGCTATCTATGTTTTTGTGGATAATCTTACAAATACTACAAATTTAATTTAAATTCGGGATGATTTCCGATTGGATCAACTGGCACGAATATACTTTAGAGAAGTGGTAAGGCTGTAAAGTGTACCACTATCAATTATATCTGATCAAGATACAAGATTCACCTCTATGTTCTGGAATATTCTCTAACATGCTCTGAATACTGAGCTGAAATTCAGTATGGCTTATCACCCTCAAACTGATGGCTAATATGAATGGTAAATACACACACTTGTGTAGACTTTACGATCTTTCTTAATTTACTTCAATAGAGGATGGGACCAACATCTTCTTTTTGTTGAGTTCTTTTACAACAACAGTTTCCACTAAGAATCCAAATGGTTCCTTATGAAGCAAATTAAGGGAAGAGTTGTAGAACACCATAATGTTGGGATGATGTTGGGGAATAGAAAATTCTAGGACTGTAAATGGTCAATGATATGGTGGAGAAGGTGAATACTATCCAGCAGTACATCAATACTACTTATAATCAACAAAAGAGATATGATGAAAACCATCGATGAGACTTGGATTTTGATGATGATTTTTTGGTTTTCCCTTATATATCTACATGGAAAATAGTTATGAGGTTTGGTATGAAGGGAAATCATATTCCAATGTATATTTTCCCTTTTGAGATCCTTGATCGAATTTGAGTAGTGGCCTATCAACAAGCACTCCCATTGAACCAATCTCAAATACATGATGTATTCCATATATCACTCTTATGGATGTAGATATCTGACCCATTGCATGTACTCAATCTAGCAGTTGTACCATTGGAGAATGACCTCTCATATTAAGAGAAACTCTTGAAGATCGTAGATCATAGAGAAAAATTGCTACAAAATAAGACAATGCCCCTCATCAAGGTGTTTTGGTTTAACCAAAAGTTTGAAGAAGCAGTGTGGGAACCGAATGAGGTGATGAGGTAGAGTTAATATCATCTATTTTAGTGTGGGAAATGTAAATTTCTAGGGTGAAATATATTAAGGATGGAGTGTTGTAATGACCCGATAATTTATGAGAAAAGTTCCTTTATTTGAATGTCTTATGGATATTGAAAACATATGAATAATATTATTTATTATTGGGATTAAATGATAGTTATGTATATTTACCATTGATTATATAGCCATTTAATAGTAATCACAAGGATTATGTAAATATAAGGGTTTTACAAAAATCATTTCGACATTGAAAAAGGAGATGATTGCCTCATTTAGTAGAATCGAGCCGTACGAAGCTCATTTGTTAGAGCTCAGAGTGGAGGTAGAGCTAATGTGATTATCTTTTAACCAATCCCAAGAGGAGCTTTAACATGTTAGGCTTGAACAAAATTTCATATGGGAGATGTTCAAGTTAAAAAAGATTACCACCTAGGAGATGTTATCTAAGGCGCCCAAGACTCTATCATCATCGCGTAGCTTACACTTAGGTCATATGCAGTTGTAATAAGGGGTTATGTAACATGTTATTAGTTATATATTGTGTAATCCCTTTCTCTAAATAAAAGTATATTCAATCTATTTCTTTATGATAAAATTCTTTCTTTAAAAAATTGATGAATTTGATAAATTAAATCTTCGAGTAAAATGGTACTTTTGAAAAATATATACATTATTATATAAAAATATGGATTTTATTAAAAATATAATTTAATCAAATCTTATAAATGATGATTATATTATTTCAATATCTGTAAATGATTAAGTAATCAGTTTGATAAGAGTTATATTTTTGTATATGACAAAACATAATGTGTATTTTTGAAGAATTGATTTTATGAAAGTAATGAATTTCTGAAATAATTATTAATCTAATATAATATTATTATCAAATTAATTTTTCAATAATAAATTAGTATACAAGATTTATTAAATTATATGTAATTTTTATTATGGTTTGAAAACTGTTTTTGTCAAAAACTGTGAATTTTCAATAAATATCTATTTTCATTTTTAAAGAAAAAGTTCCAATATTTGGAAAATTATTTATACAAAATGAATCTTATTTTTGGAATCAGGAAATTGGAATGATCTAATGGTCAATTTATCATAATTTCTGAGATATACAAATTTTAGGGTAAAAAATAAACACCGTATAAATAAAATATGTATTTAATGACATCAAAATGACCCCAAATGATGCAATAAATATTCTAATGGGTATTTTAGCCCCAATATATGAATTTACATTAAAATAATTTCATATTATATTTTTTTAGTTATTCAATTAATCTATACCAAATCCACAAAAATTTATAATATATTTTACGATTTTGAATTCATTTCTTTAATATTGTTACTCACCTCCAAATATGTGTAACACCACAAGATTTTATCAGATAGTTTCATTATTATTCTATTTATGTATTATATTATCTTTCTCTATATGCCACACAATATTATCATTCATTATAAGCAACACTATACTTAGGTTGCATTACACGCCAGAGAGACTTCTTCGATAGCTTGCGTTGTACCCAATACCGAGTTTAATTAAACAATGATATATTTTTAAAATACTATTATTTAATGGGATATAAACTATTTTTTATGAATAGTATTAAGCACATTTTTAATTTCAAAATTCATTTTATGTATTTTCTAGAACATGATATATGAACTAAAACATTTTTTCGAGTAAAAGTAGTATTTTTGAAAAACTGATGATTTTTCGCCTTTTGATGGGGAACCAACATTAAATATATTTTTTAACAATTTTATATATTCTATTAAAAAAATTAAATGTATTATTTGGAATTGGGGCCTCAAAATTTAGATTTCTTGAATTTTTTTTAGATGAAATTCATATTTTAATGAATAGTGAAAATTATGCATTTTAATTCAAAAATGCATTTTCATCTAATTTAATTATATAGTAAGATTATGTTTTTAATTATTTTTAAATATTAATTTGATTTTGTTTTTATCAATTGATCCAATGTTGATCATTGGAAGTAATTTTACATTAAAAGTGGACCTAAACAAATGTCTTTCTTTTGATAAATATTTACTTCATAATAACCCGCTCATTGGTTTTGAAAGCAGGAATTAATTTTAAATTAATTACTTCAAATTATGTGTTTTTAATTATGATAAATGTATTCCATATTTAGAATCACTCGTTCCAAATTATTTTAATAGGTTACAGTTGTTTTTTCAGATATTACGAATAGTAAATGTGGTAATATTTATTTACCACAGTTAAAAGAAAATCGAGAAAAATAAGGGTAATTAACAATATGGTAAAGATAATAAAATTACCCGAACACTTTTAAAAATCCTATTGGATAAATTGAAGTCGACCAATATCACATATGGGTCAGAATTGATCATTTGATGGTCTTTTTTCCATGAAAGTGATGTAATTATAATTAAAACAAAATAATGTGACAACATGTCACTATAAAATATCTAATAAATATAATAATATTAATATAGTGATAAACATGATTAAACATAGAAAATAACTAAAATACAAAAATATAATGTAATTATATACATCATTTTAATTTATTTATATTCATTAGAGATTAAATAATTCCCATTAATGATGACAGAGTAGTGAGGTAGAAATTATTTTATTGATAAAAGTATCAAATAAATGGTTTCAAAAATATTAAAATAAATATCATATTACATAAGTGTGACACCCCAATATTTAATAGTAATTTATATTATTAAAGTAAGTCAATAGCTTATACTACACGCAACACTGACTTGGCTTACATTATATAGAACATTGAGTTTCTGCGAAATAACAATTTATTTATTCAAATGATATATTTATAACTAAAATTTTAAGTATAGTAATACGGATAGTAAAAAATAAATTTTAAATTTCATTTGTAATACTATCTCAAAATAAACAATATTTATAAGGGAATATATAAGTTTCATCCAAATATTAGAACAATTTGGAAAAAGTAACTAATTCTTTTGTCCTTTTATGAACAATAATAATATTAATTTTAGACACTATTGTAAATAATTTTTGAATTCATAATACCTATATTAGATTAGGGTGAATCTTTGGTAATTTTATTAGAAGAATCAATATTTATTGAATAGTGAAAAATATTGCGTTTTAATTCAAAATTGACATTTCACACAATTTATTTATATAGTTATATTATCCCTTTAATTTTTTAGAGTATATATAGATTACATTTTGATGATTTTATATAATTTTAGTAATTTTTAGTAATTTCACATTTAAATTGGATATAAACACATATAAATATTTTGATAGTTTTTAAATCATAAAAACCTGCTTTCTAGTTTTCACAACGGGAATTAATTTTAAACTAATTAATGTAACATAAATGTCATGAATTTGGTAAAATAGACATATTTTTTAATTCAAAATATTATAATTATCATAGGGTGATCTTTTGGTTTTTTTAAAGATTAATTTTTTTATGAATAGTGAAAAACACTGTGTTATGGTTTAAAACGGACATTTATTTAAAAAATAATTTTTTTTATTTAATTTTTTTTAACTAAAATAGGTATATAATAAATATATTATTTCAATGTAATTCATTGGATTCATTTTATAATAATATTAGATGTATTGAATTGTGTGGATCTTTTTAATGTCTTCTACCCACCTTCTAGGCGCATTTGAAAATTGGGATAAAATGTAATTTTACCGCTTCTATGAAATGATTTAAAAAAAATAGAGAGATGCAGTTTATATCAGCATGTAAAATTTGGTTCAATAGGATGAAAATAATTTTGGGTGAATAATAACTTTTTAATTTTATTTACCTAAGTTAATAGTAAATATGGTAATTTAAGGTTAAAATGATATTTTAATTACCCAAACACATGTTCTAATTCTATTGGATAAGATATTTTCTACCAAAATCATCCTTAGGAATAAATTATGATCATCTTTGATCCACTTGGAAAATATAAGGTCATTTATTGTTATTTTATTTAAAGAAGTGTCAAAACTGTAAAATTCAATGTTTAAATACTAAACAATTTTTAATATAACGTTATACATAAGATAAATTTGACTATAAATATTAATAATAAATATAACAATATTTCATGCATAATTGTATTTTATATATAATTATTAGGCATTAAATAATTAAATTTATTTATGACACAATGATGATGTAGTAATTACCTTATTAATGAAATATTGAAATAATCGATATTATAAATACGAAAATAAATGTAAATTGAGACTTTTAAGGAATTACACTAATTTTATAGGCTATTATGACATGTTAGGGTTTATTTAATGTATTTTGTTTCAATGTAATCAGGATTTTTTTTTCTTTCACAAAAATGAAATACTAAAATGTTTCAAAATTTACATAACTTAGTTTTCAAAAAAAATACTATATTACTAAATGATATAATATTCCTAAAAATATAAGTTCTAGAGAAACTACATATATAATTATATATAAGTCATTATTGAACCACTTTAGGTTCTCTTGTAATTTTATAGTAAGTTTTTTAACCATGTAATATAAAAATACAAGAGTGCATGGTAAAAGATAAAATATTTAACTAAGACTTAAATCTAAAAGATAAGGTTAATATGGTGACCTAAACTTTTCTAAAACCTATTTGATAAGGATATTAATACCCATACCCACATTATACTATAAATCATTCCAGTTAGAGCCATTATAAATTGAAAATTATTTTACAATAAAATAATATTTCAAAATGTTCCTAAAGTGACCCTCACCTCTCTTATTAAAGGGTACTTACATTCTCTTTATTTAACACCTCCAAAGACATTTGGCTATCCCAAAACCTACTCAAATATTTTCTCAGATACACTCAATTCAACATATAGGCCTTACTTTGATCATAAATCCACCCTAAGGAGCACTTTTGATCAAATCAAAAGTAAGCACCCGAAGAAGATATACTAATTTTATCACCACTTTCAAAGTTATTTTCCTCTTCCACTTCCTCATTATTTGTTTTTTTCACTGAAAAATAATAAATCTAGTACATTCTACATTCTGTGATGTTATTATAAATATGGTACAACCATATTCATTATTCAATCCATCTTATGAATGACAAAGTCACCATACGTGCTTAAGTATGGCTTACCGTCCCCACATCGTGGTATAGTGTGTTATTCAACAATTCATTATTTTGATGGGTATAATAATGAGTATTATTGATGTAAATAATAAATATAATATTTTAATTAATCGGTATATATGATATACCATCCAATTATATACGATTTCACTATTAATAGAAAGATTTTTTTTCGCTCGTGCGTACGTACGAATTACCATCTCCACCAACTCGATGAGATTCATTCCTCATAATAACCTTTCACGAATAATTTTCATTTTATTATAAAAAATAAGGTTAAATAATATAATATAATTATGGATATGAATCAATTACATCCTATCCATATCAAACAGGACTTATGTAAAAAACATGCAAAGGATAATGAACCAGTTAACACCCAAAATAATGATACTACTGAAATATTATTAACAAATAAATATTAAAAGATCATATATGATAGAATAATTTAGGTATGTGGTTCTTGTATAATATAATAATTATTATTTAACTATTATATAGGAGGTTAACGTACCCTCGACTAAGGAAACGTACAAGGGAAGGTGTTTTCACCTCAATTCTTATTCCCCTGAGATTCATGCTATATTGCCACTATTTCCTTTTGTGTGGTGTATGTAATTACTATGATTTTATTATTTGTGTAATATAAATTAATATATGGGTATTTACAGCTTCATTGTATTATCCTTCTTTCATGGGGTGTCTGTTTTGTAGTTTCCAAATCGGTAAGGGAATATCTAATTTCAATTTCCACTCCTTGGGTTTTACACAAACATCATTGATTATTTTAATCTAGGATTCTCTATGAAATCACTTTTTATATATTTATGTAGTAATTTCCACTACCATTTGTGTGGATAAAAATTTTATTCACATAATCAATCTATTGATAAATTCTCAATTCATTAATATGAACTTGATAGGAGTAATCTTAACTCAATTTTCATTCATTGAGTTAAACATCCAAGTCATTGGTGTTGTTTTTACAAGAATATGATGGAATGTCCGTTGATTTATTTTCACTAAATATTCTCTCATATTGAGTGTATTTGTATTTTTCACACATAATTAGGACATTTATTTATCCTTAACCAAAGGATACGGTCTTTATATGGGATTTCATTTCAATTTACATTCCATTGAGAATTTTTTGTTGTTATGTGCCAATTCAGTTTTATATGGGGTACATACTATAAATTAACATAGTATATGTCGAATATTTTTATTCTCATGATATTATAATGTTTTTCTTACCTCAATTATTTTTATTCATGCATATCTCATTTGGTTAGGAACTCTGCCTAAAATATCATTTTAAATATTTTAAAGAATTATTCTTCTAAATATTTATCGTTAATGTTTATTATATAAAAATGGTGTTAAGAATTTATTTATATGGAAGTGAATCTTTTAAAGTTAAAATTCTGTTTAAATGTTTCAAAGTGGTATTAAAAACATTGATTCAAAAATATAATATTTAACATCTTCTTGATAAATAGGGAGACCTTTAATGGTTTTCATGAAAATGGGATATTTCTATCAAATAGATTTACTGATTATTTTTCATAAATGTCAATATCCTTCATTATTCTTTATTGATGTTATTTATTATAATAAAATCTTCTATATTGTATTAAATGAGTTTTGTTTGACTGTGGATGTGGAATTTTTATACCATTCATGGATTGTGGATAAAATATTGACATTACATATGCTAGTTTTAATACAAATGTTTAGATTAGGTTTCAACGTTTTCATATGAGTAATGCATTGGACTTAGTAAATGATGGGTGGAGCCCACCATAGCTCCTTGATACATCGGTAGGTCTCGTGAGACAAACTAGTGTCTTGGAACAAGGCCTTGACAAGATTATTATTTGTAGTCTTGGTACAAGGCCTTGACTATGTGGTATTGATGTCTGAAATTATGCATTCCATCATTAAGAAATTAGTTGTTGATATTACATATGATTATTCGACAAGTAGAATATTAATTTTAATAAGTAAATGGAATTATTTGATTTATCATTTCCATATTATGATTATGTTTTTTTTAAAACTCTTGTGTCTTAGTCATATACATTACCTTAAATATTTATTCTTATTTGTGATAGTTTTCACTATATTGTTATCCTTACTGTATATCTGGGCTCACCACTTTCTTATGATTTCTTTTTACCAAGACGTGAAGAAGTATATTATGATATACCTACAGGGATAAGCTAAGGGATTCGAGTGTGTTCAAAGGGGAAACTTTTTTTATGTTGTTTTATTTCATGATATAATGTAAAACATATGTTTGTATCTACTACATGTAACGATAATAAACTAATCGGTATTTAGAGACAAGATATCTTATGATCATGTCATTGTTATGTAATAATGCACTGATTCTGTGTAACCAGGGATGGGGTATTACAGTTGGAATCATAAGAAGTTTAGTACAAACATTGGAAACTAGAATTTGATAAACTTTGATTAGATAACATTACCCTAAGTTTAACTTTGAGTATTAGTATAGAAGAAGACCAAAAAAATTTGATATTATAAATATTTTGTGAGTTTTCCAAGAAAATACATCCATGGATGGATACAAATAGGAAGAGGTGGCTCTAGCACAAATGTACCTAGGAGTGAAAACTCTGAGAAGGGGTTTCGAGCTTGACCTAGGTATCATGTTACACGACAACATGCCTTGCTTCACTCTTGGAATTGACACTCCAGGGGGATATTCAAATTATAATTCACATTTTCTTTACGAAAAAATTTAAATGATTGTAATATAAGATCAGAATAAATAACCTTGGTTAATTATTTGGTGATTTAGATTAAAAATAATGTTTCATGATATTTTGTATGTGATTTTTTGACTATTTTTACTCACACACTGCTTTATAGTTTTATTCAATGGCTGGATTACAAGGAAGTTTTGTAACATTGAATATGATGTACAAGGTGGGAACGGTGGTGGAAATGAGCAATGAAATTGAATGTTGATAGGATTAAATGATATTGTGTTCATTCTGAATCAATTTTCCAAAAATATGATCAAAAACATATACATTAACCAACTCCCAAATTCAAAAATTAAGAGAAAGGTGGAGAATGATAAGAGATCAATAAGTGAAGACCATGGAGAAAAGAAATCTCATTTTCCATCATGTAGGACATGGGGAAGAAGACACCCCAGAAAGTGTCTCAATGAAAAAAAGAAAATCTTTATGTGTGGGAAATAAAGACATAATGTAAATAATTTTCAAGGACAAATTAAGAATACTATGGAAGAATATAAAAATGTTACTATGAATCCATTTACATATATTTTCTGTAAATTTAGTGGACCTGGACATTACCCGAGTTAATGTCTTATTCTATAGGATAACCTATAAGTCAAGGAATAACCTCTGTTGAAATAAATGTATGGATAAATGCTTAAAATTATTAATTCTCTTTGTTGATGGGATTTTATTGGAAGAATATTATTTTTTATGTGTAACCCTATAGTTTTTTATATGAAAATTATTTTTGTGGAAAAATTATCATTTCTTTTTTGGATATAGTTTTAAAGAACCACTCTGGTTTATACGATCCTTGCATTGGGTCAATTAAAGGTTATTACTTTTTGGGAATAAAATGCAAGGTATGAGATAACATTTAGGGGTAAAATATGTTATGGTTGATTTTGAGGAATTTATCTCATTTTTGGGAATGTTATAAAATTATATAGTTTTTCAAAAAGGATAACACCCAGACTGTGTGACAAATCGTCATGCTGGAGAAATCTATGAGAATCAAACCCACAACCAAAGTGCGATTGAGATTTATCACCTACCACAAGACTACATGAATTACCTATTTAGTATGACTAATTCTTTTTAGTTAAATGTTTTTATGGATAAAGAATAGTTTGATATTGGGAACATATTATTTCTCCTTAGTATAGGAAAATTATTAGGTGTTTAAGTGATAAATGTTATTTTGGAAGGTATTCTCTCTTTTTGGAACAATATATGCCTAAGGAAAATGTAATACTATGGGATTTCATTTGAGGAGTAATGGTTCATTTTTTTGGAAGAATGTATGTTTTTCTTATGGACTTATAGAGATTTGGGTTATTTATGGAAATGATTAACCTATCATAAATAATATTTGACTAGGTTAATTACTTTTAAGTATGTGACTTTAAGAGTAGTCAATGTTATTTAGAGATAAATGTTTAGATTTATCATGGAAGACTATGTGATCAATTCATTCTGAATTTTGGGTTTCAGATATAGTTTGGATTATTTTTATGAATTTTAAGGACAATTGTTTTTTGAATGGTCTTTATTGATCTGTGGGTATTGTTTGTTTAATTTTGGAGATTAAGAGTAGTATTTCCTTCTATAATGGATTATAGATTTTTGGGATCCTCTAATATTGTACTAATCATTTTGGTTTTGATTAATGTATAAATACAAGGGAAATATAGAGTTTATCTTTTATGGTTTATGTGATTCCCTAGAAATTGATTATAATGCTTCAGGTGTGACCAAGTCATATTGAATACGCATCATATGGATAAAATATGAGTTTGTGGTAGAAATTTATTAGAGGATGAAACTCTACGTGATAAGTATGTATATATCCTTATGTTCGTAGTCAATGTCATGTATAAATTCCAAAACATTATTAAAAGTAACCTAAAAAAATTTTTTGTTAGTTTACTCTTCCTACTAGATAATCAAATATTGTTTAATCCATCACATGTTTATGGTTTTCTAGTAGTTATCTTTCCCATGATCATGTTTTTTATCACTCCTCATTAGAACATGATGGTTTTTTTTCTCTTCTATATCCATGTTTTTATACATGGAACCCAAGTATGTGTTATCTAGGGTGAATTTTTTACTTCTCTTTCTTTATTTTAATGTGATAATTTTTTGAACTCTTATTCCGATGTGGGATTTCAACAAAGTTGATTTGAAATGTCGAACCCCTAGATTTTATTTCCTAGTTTATATTTTGAGTATGAAATTATTTCTAGGAGGGGAAAATTTAAATTCCCAATATTTCATAGTAAGTTATATCATTAATGTAATTCAATAGCTTATAATGCACACAACACTGACTTAGCTTACATTATTTGGATGATTGAGTTTTGGCGAAATAATACATTAATTATTCAAATGGTATATTTATAACATAAATATTAAATAAAGTAATACAAATAGTAAAAAAAAAATTTAAATTTCATTTATAATTCTATCACATAAATAAACCATATTTATAAGGAAATGTATAAGTTGCACAAAAATATAAGAACTATTTTGAAAAAGGAACCACTTCTTATGAACTTTTGTGAAAAATAATAAAATAAATTTTAGACTCTATTATAAATTAAATTTGGTGAAATTGAATTAATTTTTTAATTCATAATACCAATATATGATTAGGGTGAGAGTTTGGTAATTTTATGGGAAGTTTCATTTTTTAATGAATAGTGAAAAAAACTACGTTTTAATTCAAAACTACCTTTTCACCGAATTTCTTTATATTGTTATATTATCCTCTTAATTTTTTTTAGAGTATATAAATATTATATTTTTTCATTTTATATAATGTTTTCCATTGTACGTAATTTGATATTTTAATTTTATATAAACACATTTCAATCTATTGATATTTTTTACTTCTTAAAAATCTGCTTTCTGGTTTTCACAATGGGAATTAATTTTAAATTAATTAATTCAACTTACTTGTCTTGAATTCAGTAAAATAGAAATATTTTTAATTTCAAAATATCAAAAATATATTAGAGTGAATTTTGGTAATTTTTTGAAAACATTCATTTTTTTATGAATAGTGAAAAACACTACGTTATTATTTAAAACCGAAATTTATTTAAATAATAATTAATTTTATTTAAATTTATATTAAAGTAAAAATAGATACATAATATCTATATTAGTTCAATGAAATTTTTTGGAGTAATTTTATAATAAGATTAGATGTATAAAATTTTGTTGAACTTTTTAACATCTTTTACACACCTTCTAGGCACATTTTCAAATTTGCATAAAATGTAAATTTACCACTTTTGTGAATTGAATTTCAAAAATCTTAGAAAAAAAGTTGAAATAAGTATGTAAAATGTCATTTAATAGGATGAAAATAATTTTTGGTGAATAGTCACTTTTGATGTTTTTTACCATGGTTAAAATTTAATAGGGTAATTAAAGGTAAAAATGATATTATAATTACCCTAACACATGTTCTATTTCTATTGGATACATGATTCTCATCCAAAATAATCCTTAGGAATAAATTATGATCCATTTTGATCAACATGGAATAGATTAAGACATTTATAATTATTTTATTTAAAGAAGAGTTAATAGTGTAAAATTCAAAGTTTAATAACTATTCAATTTTTAATATAGGGATTCACATTAGATAAATCTGACTATAAATATTAATTAGAAATATAAAACTATTTCATACATCATTGTATTTTTTTATAATTTTTAGACTTTAAATAATTATATTTATTTATGACACAATGATGATGTAGTAATTGCCTTGTTAATTAATGATTAAAATAACCAATATTATAAATATAAAAATAAATGTAAATTGAGACTTTTGATGAATTACACTAATTTTCTCGGTTACTAAAAAATTTATGGGTTGATTTACCCTATTTTTATCAAAGTGATTCGGTATATTTTACTTTCACAAAAACCAAATACAAAATAGTTTAACAATTGGCCTAAATGAGTTTTTAAAAAAATACTATATTATTACAGGATATAATATTCCTAAATATATAATGGTCAGCCAAAAGACATATATAATTATATATATGTCATTATTTAACCACATTAGGTTCTTTTGTAAATTTATAGTAGGTTTATTAACCATGTAATATAAAAATACAAGAAGACAAGGTAAAAGTTATACTATTTAACTTAGACTAAAATTAAAATAATAAAGTTAATATGGTGACATAAACTTTTCTAAAACCTATTGGTTGGTGATATATTTACTGATACCCACATTATCAATGAAATTAATCAATTTTAATCCATTACTAACCGAATATTATTTTATAATATATTAAGATTACAAAAGTTTCCTAAAGTGGCCCTTACCTCTCTTATAAAAGGGTACTTACCTTATCTTAATTTAACACCCCCATTTCCATTTGGATCAGCTTAAACCTGCCCAAATATACTAAAAACTACCCTCACTTAATCCTATAGTCCTTACATTGATCATAAAGCCATCCTATGGAGCAGGTTTGTTCAAATGAAAAGGAAGGACCCGAAGAAGAGGTAATAATTTCATCACCTCATTCAATGTTATTTTCTTCATCCACTTCATATTTCTTTGTTTTTTCAATACCCAAATAATAACACCAGTACCTTGTACAAAATTCTATGTTATTATAAAAATGTTATATCCATATTCATTATTCTATCTATCCTATGAATGACAAAGTCACCATACGTGTGTACGTATGGCTTACTGTCTCCACGTCGTGGTGTAGTTTTTTATACAATACTTCATTATTTGGATGTGTATAATAATTATTATAATTGACGTAAATAATAAATATAAAATTTTAATTATTCATTATATATGATATAAAATCCAATTACATATTATTTCACCAACAATTGATGGATATTGTCGCTCGTGCGTATGTACAGACTACAGTCTCCACAAATGAGATATGATTCTTTCCCCATCGTAACCATTCAAGAATAATTTTAATTTTATAATTAAAAATAATTATTAATAAATTAATATCATTATGGTTATGAATAAAATACATCCCATCCATAACAAAAATTACTTATGTAACAAAACATACAACCGAAAATGAATCAGTTAACACCCAGAACAATGATACTTCTGAAATATAATTAACAAAGAAATATTTGAGGATCATATATGATATCGTAATTTAGGAATGTGGTTATTGTATAATTTAATAAAAAATATTCATATATTATACATGAGTTTAAGATACCCTCTACTAAGGAAAATTACAAGGTAAGGGGTTTTCACCTCATTTCTTATTCCCGTGAGATTCATGCTACATTGACACTATTTCCTATTGTGTGGTGTATGTACTTACCATAATTGAATTATTTGTGTAATATAAATTAATTTATGGGTATTTAAATCTTCATTTTATGATCCTTATTTCATGGGTTGTATGTTTTATAACTTACCAAATCGGTAAGGGAATTTCTAATATTGATTTCCACTCATTGAATTTTACCCAGACATCATTAATTATTTTACTCCAATATTATCTATAAAATCACTATTTATTTATTTATGTAATAATTTACAATTCCATTTGTGTGAATATACTTTGGATAAACATAATAAATCTATTGATACATTCTCATGTCATTGATATGAACTTGAGAAGAGTAATATTAACTCAATTTCCATTCATTGAGTTAAACATCCCTGTCATTTGTGTTGTTTTTACAAGAGTACATGTGAATGTAATTTTATTGATTTAAACTTAATATTTAGAAATATTTAGTGTATTTATATTCTTAACACATAATTATGTCATTATTTTTTCCTCAAACTATGGATATGGTCTTTATAAGGGATTTGATAACAATTTAAATTCCATTTAGACTTCTTTGTCATTATGCACCAATTGACTTTTATATAGTGTATACACTATACATTGACATAGTATATCATGAATCCATTTATTCTAATGACATTAAAAAGTTATTATTACTTCAATTATTTTTATTCAAGAATCTCTTATTTGGTTGGGATCTCTATCTAAAATATCATTTTAAATGATTTAAAGATTTATTCTTCAAATTCTTTCTCATTAATGTCCATGTTTTAGAAATGGTGTTAAGGATTTATTTATTTTGACATGAATGTTTAAAATTTAATATTCTTTTTAAATGATTCAGAGTGGTATGGGACACATTGATTCAAAAATATAATTTTTAGCATCTTCTTGATAATTAGGGAGACTTTTAAATGTATTCATGAAATTGAGATATTTCTCACAAATAGTTTTACAAATTATTTTCATAAATGTAAATATCATTCATTATTCTTTATTTAGGTGATTTATTATAATAAAATCATCCATATTGTATTGAATGAGTTATGTTTGACTATTGATGATCTATTTCTATACCATTCATGGTTTGTGGTTAAAATATGGAAATTTCATATGCTATTTTTAATACGAATGTTTAGATTACGTTAAAACATTTTCATAGGAGGATTGCATTGGACTTAGTAATTCACAGGTGGAGCCATCTATAGCGCCTCGATGCATCGGTAGATCTAATGAGAAAAACTAGTTTCTTGAAACAAAGCCTTGAAAAAATTAATATTATTTGTCTTGGTACGAGGCCTTGACTATGTGGTTATGTTGTACGACATTATGTATTCCATCATTATGAAATTAACTATTAATATTAGATGTGATTATTTGACGAGTAGAATATCCATGCAAAAAAATTAAGTTTAATTATTTTATTTATTGTTGCCATATTATGTTTAAAGGACTTGTGTTTTAATCTTAAACATTTCCTTAAATATTTAATCTTATTTATGATAGTTTCTTCTACATTTTAATCCTTACTGTGCGTCTGATCTCACCCCTTTGTTATATTTTATTTTTTTTCCATGATGTGAAGAAGTTTACTACGATTGACCTACATGGATAAGATAACGTATATGAGTGTGTTAAAAGGGTACACATTGTTGTTGTTGTTGTTTTATTTCAGGATGTAATGTGAAACCTATGTATGTATCTAGTACTTCCAAGGCTACTGAACTAGTCGGTCATTCGAGACATGATCTATTGTGATCATGCCAATGTTATGTAATAATGGACTAACATTGGGTAACTAGGGTTGGGGCATTATAGTTGTTATCTGAAGAAGTTTAGTAAAAACCTTGAAAACTAGATTTAGATAAACTCTGATAAGAGAACATTAACCTAAGTTAGTCTTTCAGGATTATTATTGACGAAAATTCAAAATATTTGTTAGTGAAAATATTATGGGGGTTTTCCAAGGAAATTCATCCCTATTTGGATACAAATTGGTAGAGGTGGCTCTGGAATAGATGTTCCTAAGAGTGAAAACTCTGACAAAGAGTTTTAGGCATGACCTCGGGTATCCTGGTACACGACGATGGGCCTCGCTGCAATCTTTGTATTGACACACCTGGGGGATATGATTAGTATAATTCACATTTTATTTACAAACCAATTTTAAGGATTTTAATATAATATCAGAATAAATAACCTTGGTTAATCCTTAGGTGTTTTAGATTTAAAATAATGTGTCATGATATTTTCTAAGTGATTTTTTGAGTATTGTTACTCACACTTTTCAATATAGTTATAGTCAATGGAGGGATTCCAAGGAAGTAATATTTATATTGAAAATGATGTATAAGGTGTGCACCATGGTGGAAATGAGCAATAAAATGGTATTTTGATAAGTCTAAAAGATATCGTGTTCAAGATGAATGAATTTTCTAAAAAAATATGATCAACAAAATATAAATTAACCAACTCCCGAACTCAACAAAGAAGATAAATGCAAAGAATGATAAGAGCTCAATAAGTAGAGACCATGGAGAAAATAATTATCATTTTCCATCATGTAGGAAATTTTGAAGGAGATACCCAATAAAGTGTCTAAATGGAACAAAGAAACGCTTTATGTGTGCAAAATAAGGACATAATGTAATGAATTTTGGAGGAAAAATTATGATTAATATAGAAGAAAATAAAAATGATCCTAAGAATCAATTTATTGCCATTTTCTGTAAATTTATGGGACCTAGGCATTACCCCTTTAAAGGTGGGTTATCCAAAATCAATAAAAAATGAAGGCCTTTGGGCCATTGGAGGACGGGAGAACATATGGTCAAAAAATGGATGGCCAAATGCTTAAAAGTATTAATGCTTTTTGTTGATGGGATTATATTGGAAGACTTTTCTCTTGTATGTGTAACCCTTTAATTTTTTATGTGAAAATTATATTTGAGAAGGAATTATCTTTTCTTTTTTGGATATATTTATAAAGACCGATTTGGGTTTATATGATCCTCGAATTTGAGTCAATTAAAGGTTATTACATTTTGGGAAGAAAATGCAAGGTATGAGATAACATTTATTGTTAAAATGTGTCATGGTTATTTTTGATGAATTTATCTCATTATTGGGAATGTAATAAAATTATATATATTTTGAAAAAGGACAAGACGTAGACCATGTGACCACTCGTCGCGTCATACACAACTATGAGAATCGAACCCACAACCAATGTGTGACTGAGATTTGTTGTCTACCACCAGACTACGTGAATTCCCTGGTTAGTATGACTAATTGGTTTTAGTCCAATGATTTTATGGATCAAAAATATGTTGATTTAGGGAACTTATGATTTATCCTTAGTATAGGAAAATTATTTTGTGATTATGTGATAAATGTTATTTTGGAATACTTTCTCTCTTTTGGGAACACTATATGCTTAATGAAAATAAAATACTATGGGATTCTGTTTGAGGATTAATTGTGGATTTTTATTTTGGAAGAATGTATATTATTATTGTGCAAATCTAGATATTTGGGTTTTTTATGGAAATAATTAACCTATCATAGAGAATATGTGATTTGGTTAATTACTAATAAGTATGTACCTTTAAGAGGAGTTGATGTTATTTGGAGATAAATGTTAAGATTTATCATGGAAGACTATGTGAACAAATACTTCTGAGTTTTGGGATTCAATCATAGTTTGGATTATTTTGAATACTTTTAAGGAACATTTTTTTTAAATGGTCTTTATTGAAATTTGGGTATGGTTTGATTAATTATGGAGATTAAGAGTTGTATTTCTTTCTATAATGGATTATCCTTTTTGGGGATAATCTGATCCTATACTAAAATTTTTCATTTTGGTTAACGTATAAAGACATTGGAAATAGTTAGTTCATCTTTTATGGGTAATGTGATTCTATAGAAGTTTATTCTATTGCTTCATGTGTGACCAAGCCATCTTGAATACTCATAATTTGGAGAAAAGATGTGTTTGTGGTATAAATTTTTTAATGGATGAAAATCTACATGATAATTATGTATATCTACATATGTTATTAGTAAATCTCATGAATAAATTACAAAACATTATTCAAAGGAACCTAAAACAAGAATGATGTTTGTTTACTATCCCTACTGGGTAATCAAAGACCATTTAACCCATCATAAGTTTATGTCTTTATAGTAGTCAACTTTCTCTTGATCATGTTTTCTATCACTCTCCATACGAACATGATGGTTTCTTTTCTCTTCCAAATTTATGTTTTCCTAAATGTAATCATAGTACGGGTTATCTCTGGTGACCTTTGCACTTCTCCTTCTTTATTTTAAAGTGATAATTTTATTAACTCGTTTTCTGATGTGGGATTTCAACAAAGATGTTTTAAAAATTAAAACCCCTAGTTTTAGTTTCCATGTTAAAATTTTCAGGGCGATATTTTTTGAAGGAGGGGATAATGAAACACCACAATATTTTATAGTATGTTATATAATTAAATTAATTCAATATCATATACTGCACACAACACTGACATGGCTTATATTATATGGAATATTGAGTTTCTGTGAAAAAAAACTTTAATTATCAAATGATATATTAATAACAGAAATATGAAATATAGTAAAATGAAAAGTAACAGATAAATTTTAAATTTCATTTATAATTCTACCACATAAATAAACCATATTTATAAGGAAAAGTATATGTTTCATTAAAATATAAGTACTATATTGGAAAAGGAACTACTTCTTATGTCCATTTGTGAATAATAAAAAAATTAATTCTAGAAACTATTATAAATTCAATTTGGTGAAATTGAATTATTTTTTTAATTCAAAATACCAATATTATATTAGGGTGAATGTTTGTAAATTTTATGAGAAGATTCATTTTTTAATGAATAGTGAAAAATACTACGTTTTAATTCAAAACTGTCTTTTCACCCAATTTATTTATATTGTTATATTACCCTCTTAATTTTTTTATAGTATATATAGATTCTATTTTTATCATTTTATATAATGTTGTTCATTGGAATTAGATTCACATTTAAATTGGATATAAACACAAGTCAATCTCTTGATATTTTTTACTTCGTAAAAACCCACTTTCTGTTTTTCACAATAGGAATTAGTTTTAAATTAATTAATGAAACTTACATGTCTTGAATTTGTTAAAATAGACATATTTTTAAATTTAAAATATTAAAATAATCTTATGGTGATTTTTTTGTATTTTCTTTTGAAAACATTCTATTTTTGATGAATAGTAAAAAACACTGAATTATTGTTTAAAACCGACTTTTATATAAATAATAATTATTTTTAATTAAATTTATTTTAAAGTAAAAAAAAGATGCTTAATATCTATATTATATCAATGTAATTCATTGGAGTCATTTTATAATAATATTAGATGTAAAAAAATTTATTGAACCTTTTGTCGTCTTTTACCCACCTTCTAGGCACATTTTCAAATTTTCCTAGAACATAATTTTACTGCTTCTATGAATTGAATTTCAAAAATCCAAGAGAAATGGTTGAAATCAGTAAGAAAAATTTGGTTCAATAGGATGAAAATTATTTGTGATGAATAGTAACTTCTGAATTATATTTTCCACGGTTAAAAGTAAATAGTGTAATTAAAGGTAAAAATGATATTAAAATTACCCAAAAATGTAAAGACCTGGAAATTTCATGGAAAATTTTTTCTTAATTTTCTTTGGAATTTTACGAGTGCATAGTTTATGACGGCACTGGATTCTGAGGCC
Source organism: Viscum album (assembly GCA_963277665.1). Lineage (NCBI taxonomy): Eukaryota > Viridiplantae > Streptophyta > Magnoliopsida > Santalales > Viscaceae > Viscum > Viscum album. Next base: position 876,198,494 of record OY728129.1, on the reverse strand, counting down.
CGATGTGCTGGAATCAATTTTTGAAGTTTAGCTCGGGTGCGTTTAGTGAACGAACGAGCGAGTTTTCCTAACTTTTGAACCAGAACTCGGAATCGAAATCCGAGGGCACCGATGGAATCGCAGCGCCAGTAATTGCTTATGAAGACCTTTCCTGGGGTTGAGTTCAGTTGGGAGGAGATGTTAAAAAAATGTGAGGAATAAAAATAAAATTGTTTTACAATTTAATTTTATTTCATTACCGGTGGGTTAAGTGCGTTGAAAAGGAAGATGCTAGGAAGCTGGGGTGGGGCCCACAGGAGCCCCCACCTCCTTCAATTTCCTCAACACCCCCTTTGAAACCCCCCACTGGCATTTAATTTTTCAACTCCCCACTTTTAATTTCACGCCAATTAAATGACTCATTAAATGATACAATGCACGTTAATTAATTCATGAATTCAATTTGATTTTCGAATTAAAGTTGGTGTGTGTATGTGTGTGTGTGAATAAAATAAGACAATGTCTCATTTTATTGTTGGAGGATTCGTTGGGTGTTTCAAAGAGGAGGAGACTCTAGCGCTCTGAAGAACGTTCTTCCTCATTGAAGAATGCGAAGAACGACGAAGAACTCCGACCTTCGACGGAAGACGACAAAGAGTGCATGTTCCTCAGAGATCGATGATCCTCTTCTCTGCGACGCCGTGTACCACGATGCTGACGATCCTCTTCTCCGTGACGCCGACGATCCTCTTCCAGGACGCCGTCTTCTACGATGTCTTTTCCCGCGACGATCCTCACTCGACAACTTCTCCAAGTAGGGGGTTTGGTTTATTTGAATTTATATGGATTATATCCTCAGAATTTGATTAAATTGTTGATAATCGTTGAGCTGTCTATTATCGTAATAACGGGAGGAGGTCGGACTGCACGAACACGGCCGACCCTCCTCTCCCTTTTTGATGGTTGTTCTTGTTGCGGTACGAGCAAAGGCGGCGTGGTGCAATGCCACCATGTGGAAAGAAAGAAGAACATGCGAAGAAGCGCCGCACCGTCGCGCCGCGCCGCTGCGGCGTTTCGAAGGCTTCGAAGTTTGATTAATTTATGGCGGATCGATGGGTGATGAGGGAATGGGCCGCAGGGGCAGTTAGAAGACTTTGCAGTGAAGCTCCGGTCTCGGGAGGACCGCCGGTGAAGACCGAAGGCAAAACGGACCACCGGAGCGCGTCCGGTGGTCCGCGGAAGGGCCGACCAGCATGGCGGCACCGGCGAGCGGAGGTGGCGGTGCCCGGCGCGCCGTCAGGAGGGTCTGCCACGATTGAATCTTTGATGGTCGGCGGCAATCCAGCGGCCGCACAGGACCGAGGAGGGGGATGCGGCACTGGGCTGCATCCGCTGGCAAGGAACGGCCCCCACGCGGGGGGGGGGGGGGGGGGGGGGGGGTTGGGCCGGGTCAGACCGAGCCCATACCCCTCATTTTCGGACCACTTCTGGTTTTTGCCATTATCTTGGCCTAGGTACCTCCGATCGATGCACTGTCAGTTGTGATGCCATCCTTATATAGAGGCGGTCATTTCAGTATATTACACTCAAGTTTTCGGAGAACTTTGGGTTTGGCCGGGTTGGTTCGAACATGAAACCAACTGGGCCCTCAGAGCGGAAACGCTTATAACATGAGCTCTGGACGTCCGATTAATGTGTCGTCAACTTTGTTGCATTTCTCTTAGTGAGACGGACATTTTGGCTTACTCCGCTCGCGTTTTGGATGCAGTTTGAGTATGGTCGGGTTGGTTTTGACTTAAAAACCAACCGGGACCCTGAACGAAAATGCCAATAACTCTCGGACCAGGCGTCCGATTGATGCGCCGTCTATTGCGTTGAGTTCCTTTTGATAAGAGGGAACTTTAAGATACATAAACTCTGGACTACGTGTCAGTTGATGTATTGACCTATTGGCTCAGGGAGTGGACCCTCGCGGAACGAGCGTCCTGCGTGCGGAAACCCTAGTGCTGGCTGAGACTTGACGACTGCTGATCGATCGACTCAGTGTGTTTCGGATATCCTAGTGGGGAGCGCTTGGTTGTAGCGGCAGACCCACGGTGGAGGAGCACTTGGTTTTAGCGGTAGACCCGTGGTACTCAACAGAAGGATTACCTCTAGAGGCTATGAGGGGGAGCACTTGGTTGTTGCGGCAGACCCACGGCGGAGGAGCGCTTGGTTGTAGCGGCAGACACACAGTACTCAACAAAAGGAGTACCTCTGGAGGCTATGAGGGGGAGAGCTTGGTTGTAGCAGCAGACCCATGGTGGGAAGCGCTTGGTTGTAGTAGCAGGCCCACAGTACTCGATAGGTGGAGTACTATAACAGTCCAAGGTTAATGGGGAGCGCTCGGTTGTAGCGGCAGACCCACTGTACTCGATAGAGGAGGAGTTTCATAGCATGTATGGTTTCCAAATCATGATTAAATCCTTTTTTTAGCTGAGTCTTGAAATCAATCAATATATTCTATATGATTGACTTACTTTCCTATATGGATTGGGCCATGTTATCCTGGGTGGATTGGTTGTGCTATCCTGTGTGGACGTGATCGAACTTGGGCTTAGATGTTGGAGCCGAACTGGAATTGATGACTTAGGTATATTAATGGGCATATACCTAAGTAGTGTTGGATATTACTTCGTGATTGTATCTTTTCTTTGTGGTTTATCCTTTGTGGATTCAGGGAGACCTTCGGGGGTCTCATGGTCACTATTGAGTATCGTATACTCACCCCTGCACGGGCTTCCCCCACACTACGTTGTGTTGGTTGCAGACGGCGGACATCACTGATCGAGGTTGAGGCTTGTAGAGATGGACGGGTCCCGGAGGAGGAACCCACAACGAGTCAGTGCCCGGAGGTGGATATCACGACGAGACGGTACTGTAGGTGGACCACTGGACGGGACGCAAACAGGGTGGATGAAAGGACCCGAGGAGCTGAGGAGGCTATCTGTACCCACCCTTCAGGTGGGATTTCCAATGGACGGCTCGACGTTGCTGCTTTACTTTTCAGTTGTTGTACTTCCTTTCCAGTTTTACTTTACTTTCATTTTAGGTTTGTATTCTGGCCCACTTACTTTTCCGCACTTACTTGGGCTCAATTTACTTAGTGTTTGCTTCCACTATTACTCTATGGTGTTTTGTTTACATTTATGAGGGCAATGTCATCCCAGTTATCGGAATTTATGGCTTTATTGCTAGTCGCCAGCCCCTGGCCTATGGAAGGCGGGCTTGGGGTAGTCACGGCACGGTCCCCAAGGACAGGTCGTGAAAAATTGGTATCAGAGGAGTTCAGTTCTACCGCAGAACTCAGGACTCTGATCTTTCTTCTATATAAAGCAATAGTATTAAGGGTATTGAGTGTGGTTATCAGTCCAGGGAGTCCAATGTTGGTGCGGCGGCCGATGGATCCATACACCAAGACCTTGACTTCTTTATTTCCGACTCAATACACGAAAACATTTATTGCATGTGTGTTTCAAAGGTTTTCTTTGGGATTACTTTGTGTCAGCTCACCAGGTTCTGTTTTGACAGTGGCACACATGTTCTTTTCAGGATGGCCTCACAACGGCAACCAGCTAGGGTTCCGAGTATTGTACATACTGACAGCCCGCCGAGTGATGAGGCCTCAGTACAGGGCCCTCTTCCAGTTGAGGCACCAGCGGAGGCACCAGCGGTACTACCACCCGTTGGGCCACCGATGCCACCGACCCCAGCAGTAGGTGATGCACACTACTTGAGCGCACTGCATGTGTTCCAGCACCAGAGGCCACCCAGGTTTCATGGAGAGATGGACCCATAAGAAGCTGAGGATTGGCTGAAGGCTGTAGTTCGAGTTTTCATGCTAGTGGGGACACCAGTCAACCTCATGGTGATCCTCGCTGTGAGCCTCCTCCACGCGGTAACAGGAAGATGGTGGAGCTTGATGCTCCAAGTGCATGGCGAGGCATCTCTTCTTTGGATGGAATTTGGGATCCTTTTCTTCTCAGAGTTCGTCCCAGCCACCCTCCAGGCGGTGCGCATCCAGGAGCTACTACAGCTACGACAGGGCAGCATGACAGTATCCTAGTACGCAGCGAGGTTTACCGATCTCTCGTGCTATTCGGCTAACATGGTACGTGACCCATTCTTCCAGGCCCGGACCATCGAGCAGGGATTGAGGTCTGATATCAGGGCATCACTAATCTCCCTCAGTATTCCGACACAGACAGGGGTGTTGGAGAGAGCCCTCTTAGGGGAGAGTTTCCTTGCTGAGCAGTCTCCAGCAGCAGGACCCACCACTAGCCGATATGCGGCAGAGTCTTCTGTAGCGGGCAGTAGACAAATGACGTAGAGGTCCAAGAGGACTAGACCTACAGGTGGTCAAACAAATGACATAGGATCGTTTGTGCGAGGCACCTGGGGTGGAGAACGACTTACCATGAGCGGATAATGTTACTCCTGCTGCGGGGTTGGTCACATGGCTCGTGACTTTCCGACCCGCCATTCAGATGACTAGCAGGTAAACGAAGGACCTCCTTGGATGAGCAGAGGTTCGACCATGGCAGTCCGTAGGGAGCAGGCAGGCGAGGTAGAGGAGCTGGCCGAGCAGCGGGTGGTCGACAATGCTTTGAGGCCCTACAACCACCACCACCTGGGAGACCACCCCGACCACAAGGAACGGGTGGACAGGAGAGAGCTCAGCTTCTAGTAACTGAGCCCTATGATCATGGAGCTCCAGGAGCAGATGGACAGGAGCGGGACTAGCTCCAGACGTGGAGACTTATGTTCATGTTGCTTCTATCTTTGTTGATGTTTGTTTGTAGATGCTTTGTGTCTTTGTACTTTGAGTTGTAGTAAAAAAAGACACCTTTCCTTGTGGCATTTACTTTTGTGTCCTCTCTTTTTGTTGTTACTAAGAGGTTCCGGTTTAAAAACTGTTGACCTGACCCTCACTTTTGAGATACCTACTGGAGGAGACCCAGTTACCACACACTGATGATGACAGTGTGACTCAACGCTTGGAGGTGAGAGTAACGGTTGGATCTCTTGGTAGTAGCATTTAGGCCTTACGACGTCATCCTTGTTATGGATTAGTATCATCGATGTCGGGATTGAATGTATTCGGAAAAGTATGTGGTTCATCCAGGGGATGAGACCAAATTTCTCTTATCGGCAAAGAAGAAATCTTAGCAGCTCTTGTAGGTCCAGAAAGGGTCCAAGTCACCCTGGAGTGGAAGAGGACAGCTCAGAGCCAACAAAAGTCTTATGTTGACAGGAGGTAGAGACCACTAGAGTTCGAGGATGGCGACCCTGTTTTCCTACGGGTCTTACCTCGACGTGAGTTACAGAGATTTGGCAGGGGCGTCAAGTTGCCTCCGCGCTTCATTGGACCCTTATAGGTCCTCAACAGGGTAGGAGAGGTGGTTTACCGCTTGACCAATCCACCTTAGTTGCACCGAGTTCACGACGAATTCCACGTATCTCAGTAGAGGAGATACGTGCACGACCCAACACATATCATTGACGAAGAGAGACTTTTGAGGAGCTCCTGGTGGAGATCGAGGATTGGTAGGAGCTGGTCCTACGTGGATGGTCGATTCCTCGGGTGCGCTTCCACTGGCAGCACGAGAACCTCTGGGAGAGAACATGCGAGAAGAAGGCTCAGATGCATGCTCAGTACCACTTTTGTTTTCCTAGTTTGTGTTATAGCTTTACGGGGACGTAACGCCCTGAGGTGGGAGTAATGTAAAGACCCGGAAATTTCAAAGAAATTTTTTTCATAATTTTTCATGGAATTTTACAAGTGCGTTGTTTCTGATGGAACCTGATTCCGAGGCCCGGTGTGCCCGGAATCAATTTCTGAAGTTTAGTTTGGGTACGTTCAGTGAACGAACGATCAGATTTTCCTAACTTTTGATCGGAAGCTCGGAATCGAAATCTGATGGCACCGATGGAATCGCAGTTCTGGTAATTTCTTATAAAGACCTTTCCTAGGGTAGCGTTTTCTCAGGAGGAGATGTTAAAAAAATTGTGAGTAATAAAAATAAAATTTTTTTACAATTTATTTTTATTTCATTACTAGTGGGTTATGTGCATGGAAAATGAAGATGCTAGGAAGTTGGGGTGGGGCCCGCACGAGCCCCCACCTCCTTCAATTTCCTCAACACCCCCTTTGAACCCCCCCCCCCCACTCTAGCATTTAATTTTTAAACTCCCCAATTTAAATTTCACACCAATTAAACGACTCATTAAATGAGACAACACATGTTAATTAATTCATGAATTCAATTTAATTTTCCAATTAACGTTGGCGCGTGTCTGTGTGTGTGAATAAAATAAGACAATGTCTAATTTTATTGTTGGGGGATTCGTTGGGTGCATAAAATAGGAGGAGACTCTAGCGCTCTGAAGAACGTTCTTCCTCGTTGAATAACGCGAAGAACGACGAAGAATGTCGGCCTTCGATGGAAGATAACGAAGATCTCAAGTTCCTCAGAGATCTACGATACTCTTCTTCGCGACGCCGTGTACCATGATGCTGACGATCCTATTCTCCGAGATGCTGTGTACTGCGACGCCGATGATCCTCTTCTCCATGATGCCGTGTACTGAGCGCCGACGATCCTCTTCTCCGTGACGCAGACAATCCTCTTCTGCGACGTCGTCTTCCACGACGTCTTTTCCCACGACGATCCTCGCTCGACAACTTCTCCATGTAGGGGGTTTGGTTTAATATAATTTAGGTGGATTATATCCTTGGCCTTTGATTAAATTGTTGATAGTCGTTGAGCCGTCTATTATCGTAATAACAAGAGGATGTCAGACCGCACGAACACGACCGACCCTCCGCCCCCTTTTTGTTGGTTGTGCTTGTTGGGACACGAGCAAAGGCAGTACGGTGCAACGACACCGTGCGGAAACAAAGAAGAACAGGAAAAGAAGCGACGTGCCGTCACGCTACGCCGTTGCGGAGTTTCGAAGGCTCCTATGTTTGATTAATTTACAGAGAATCGACATGCGATGTTGGAACGGGCCGCAGGGGCGTTTTGAAGACTTTGCAGTGAAGAGTCGGTCCCGGGAGGACCGCTGGTGAAGACCGTAGGCAAAACAGACCACCAAAGCACGTCCGGTGGTCCGCAGAAGGGCCTTCCGGCATGCCACGCCAGCACAGTGGTGCCGAAAGCCGGAGGAGGTGGTGCCCATCGCGCCGCTAGGAGGGTCCGCCACGACTTCAGCTGCGATGGCATGCGGCGGTCCCACAGCCGCGTGAGACCGAGGGGGGGGGGGGGGACGCGGCGCTGGGCCACGTCCGCTGGCAAGGAATGGCCCCCACGCGGGGGGGGGGGGGGGTGGGAGGGGGCCGCGGCAGCAATCAACGGGCATCCTCCCCCTTTGCGCGGCCGCTCGACCAGTGCCGAGCCGACCCCGCTCGGCCAGCGCCGAACCGCCTCGGGCTGGACTGGACGCACTAGGCCGGGCCGCCCAGGCCCGGTCGGGCTACACCCACCGGGACAGGCCATGCTCTAATGGTCCGGACCTGGAACCAGTTCGGGTCGACACAGTTCGGGCCGACCCGGGGGGGGGGGGGAGGGGGGGTGGGCCGGGTCGGAATGGGCCCAGAACCCCCATTTTCCGACCACTTTCGGTCTTTTTGCCTGTATCTTGAGATATAGACATCGGATAGGTGCACCGTCAGTTGAGATGTGATCGTTGTATCGAGATGGTCATTTTGGTATATTACACTCAAGGTTTCGGATAACTTTGTGTTCAATAGGGTTGGTTCGAACACGAAACCAACCGGGCCCTCGGAGCAGAAACACATATAACGTGAGCTCCGGATGTCCGATTGACGTGTCGTCGACTTTTTTGTATTACTCTTAGTGAGAAAAACCTTTTTACTTACTCCACTCGAGGTTTGGACGCAGTTGGATTACGGTCGGGTTGGTTTTGACTTAAAAACCAACCGGGCCGCTAGAACGAAAAAGCCAATAACTCTCGGACCGGACGTCCGATTGACGCGCCGTCTGTCGCATTGTGTTCCTTTTGACGAGGAGAAACATTAGGTTACATCAACTCCAGACTACGTGTCAGTTGATGTGTTGAACAATTTTCTCGTGGAATGGACCCTCCCAGAACGAGTGTGTTATGTGCGGAAACCCTAGAGCTGGCTGAGACTTGACGAATGCTGATCGATCGACTCGGTGTGTTTCGGATAGCCTAGTGGGGAGAGCTTGGTTGTAGCGGCAGACCCACGGCGGAGGAGCACATGGTTGTTGTGGCAGACCTGCGGTACTCAACAGAAGTAGTACCTCTAGAGGCTATGAGGGGGAGCGCTTGGTTGTAGTGGTAGACCCACGATGGAGGAGCGCTTGGTTGTAGCGGCAGACCCGCAGTACTCATCAAAAGGAGTATCTCTGGAGGCTATGTGGTGGAGCGCTTGGTAGTAGAGGCATACCCATGGTGGAAAGCACTTGGTTGTAGCAGCATGCCCACAGTACTCGACAGGTGGAGTACTAAATCAGTCAAAGGTTAATGGGGAGCACTTGGTTGTAGCGGTAGACCCACTGTACTCGATAGAGGAGGAGTTTCCCAGCAGCTAAGGTTTCGACATCATGATTAAATCCTGTTTTGAGCTGAGTCCTGACTTCAATCAATATCTTCGATATGATTGACTTACATTCCTATGTGGATTGGGCTGTGTTATCTTGCGTGGATTAGTTGTGTTTTCCTATGTGGATGTGATCGATCAGGGGCTCAGATGTTTGAGCCGAACTGGAATTTATGACTTAGGTATATGTATGGGCATATTCCTAAGTAGTTTTGGATGTTATGTCGTGATTGTATCTTTTATTTGTGGTTTATCCTTTGTGGATTCAGGGAGACCTTCGAAGGTCTCGGGTTCCCTACTGAGTATCGTATACTCACCCCTACACAGGCTTCGCTCGCACTACGTTGAGTTGTTTGAAGATGACAGACATCACAGATCGAGGTTGAGGCTTGTAGAGCTAGACATGTCCCAGAGGAGGAACCCACAACGAGTCGGTGCCCAGAGGTGTATATCACGACGAGACGGTACCTGTAGGTGGAACACTGGACGGGACGCATACATGGTGGATGGCAGGACCCGAGGAGATGAGGAGGCTATCTGTACCCACCTTTCAGGTGGGATTTCCAGTGGACGGCTTGGCATTGCTGCTTTACTTTTCAGTTGTTGTACTTCCTTTCCAGTTGCACTTTACTTTTAGTTTGGGTTTGTATTCTCACCCACTTACTTTTCCGTATTTACATGTACTCGGTTTACTTAGTGTTTGCTTCCACTTTTACTCTGTGGGTTTTTGTTTACTTTTATAAAGGCAATGCCTTCCCTGTTATCGGGATTTATGCCTTTGGTGCTAGTCGCCAGCCCCGGGCCCATGGAAGGGGGGAATGGGGTAGTCACGGCACGGGACCCGAGGATGGGTCATGACAAAACATGTTCTAGTTCTATTGGATAAGTTATTTTCGACCAAAATAAACCTTACGAATAAATTATGATCCTCTTTGATCCACTTTTATTAGATTAAGGCATTTATTATTATTTTATTTAAAGAAGAGTTAAAAATGTAAAATTCAATGTTTAATAAATAAAAGATTTTTAAAATAGGTTTACACATAAGATAAATTTGACTATAAATATTCATTAGAAATATATGAATATTTTCTAAATCATGGTATTTAATTTAAATTTTTTAGATATTATATAATTAAATTTATTTATGACATAATGATGTTGCAGTAATTACCTTATTAATGAATGATTTAAACAATCTATATTATAACTATAAAAATAAATGTTAATTGAGACTTTGGATGCATTCAACAAATTTTATAGGTTAATATTAAATATTATGGTTTATTTATGGTATTTTTTTCCAAGTAATCAGGTTTTTTTGATTTTCACAAAAACCAAATACTAAATAGTTTCAAAATTGACATAAATGAGTTTTTAAAACAAATACTATATTAATAAATGATATAATATTCCTAAAAATATAAGTATCATCCAAAAGACGTATATAATTATATATATGTGACTAATGAACAATTTTAGGTTGTCTTGTAATTTTATAGTAAATTTATTAACCATCTAATATAAAAATACAAGAACACTTGGTAAAAGTTAATCTATTTAACTAAGAATTAAATCTAAAATATAAGGTTAATATGGTTCCCTAAACATGTATTAAACCTACAGGTAGAGGATATTACTACCATACCCACCATAGCCTCGAACGTAATCCATTTATAATCATTATAAACCAAAAATGAATTTATAATAAAATAATATTTCAAGCTTTCCTAAAATGACCCTCACCTCTCTTATAAGAGGGTACTTCCTCTTATCTTAATTTAACACCTCCAAATCCATTTGGCTAGAAAACACCATCTACAATTTCCTCACAACTACCCTCACTGCAACATAGAGGGATTACATTTATCATAAAGTGAACCTATGGATCACTTTAGTTCAAATAAAAAAGAAGCACCCGAAGAAGAGGTCATAATTTCATCACGTCTTTCAAAGTTCCTTTCAAATTCCACTTCCTCTTTCTTTGTGTTTACATAAAAAATTATATGTCTGTTACCTTATAAATATTATTATGTTATTATAAATATGGTACAACCATATTCATTATTATATCGATCCTATGAATGACAATGTCACCTTATGTGAGTACATACGGCTAACTGTCTCAACGTCATGGTGTAGTTTTCTGTTCAACACTTCATTAATTGGTTGGGTATAATAATTAGTCTAATTGGTATATATAATAAATATAACATGTTAATTATTCTTTATATATTACATACCATCCAATTACATACGATTTCAGCAACAATAAAATGAGATTCTCACTCATGCGTACGTAAGGATTACTGTCCCCATGAACGTGATGAGATTCATTCCCCATCGTAACCATTCAAAAATAATTTTAATTTAGTGATTAAAAATAATTTTAAAAAACATAATATCATTCTCTATATCTATAAAATACATCATATAAATAACCATCATGACCTATGTATCAAAACAAGTAAAGGAAAATGAATTAGTTAACACCAGAAACTATGATACTACTTAAATATGATTAACAAAGAAATATTAGAAGATAATATATGATATCATAATTTAGTTATGTTGTTCTTGTATGATTTAATTAAAAATATTTGATAATTATAATGGAGGTTACCGAACCCTTGACTAGGGAAAAGTACAAGGTAAGTGGTTTTCACCACACTTGTTATTCCAGTGAGATTCATGCTATATTACCACTATTTATTTTTTGTGGTGTATGTACATCCCATTATTGTATTATTTTTGTAATATAAATTAATTTATGGGTATTTACATCTTTATTTATGGTACTTCATTCATGGTGTGTATGTTTCATAAGTTATCAAATTGGTAAGGAATTTCTAATTTTGATATCCACTCATTGGGGTTTATGCAAACTCTATTGATTATTTCACTCCATGATTATGTGTGAAATAACTATTTATTTATTTATTTATTATTTTTAATAATATTTTTGTGGATATAATTTTTATCCTCATGATAAATACATTGATAAATTCTCATGTCATCGATATAAACTTGATAAGAGTAATATTAACTCAATTTCCATTCATTGAGTTAAATGTCCAAGTCATTAGTGTTGTTTTGACAAGAATATGTGTGAAAGTAATTTAATTGATTTACACTGAATATTCCATCATATTGAGTGTATTTATATTTTTCACACATAATTATGCCGATTATTTATCCTTAACCTAAGGATACAGTCTTTATAATGAGTTTCATCTCAATTTACATTCCAAGGAGACTTCTTTGTTTTTATACGCCGATTCACTTTTATATGGTCTACATACTATATATTGACATAGTATATGTTGAATACCTATATTCTCATTATATTATAATTTTTTTATTACCTCAATTATTTGTATTCATGCATATCTATTTTGGTTAGGAACTCTAAATAGATATCATTTTAAATATTTTAATGATTGATTCGTCTAAATCCTTCTAATTAATGTCCATGATTTAAAAATGGTGTTATGGATTTATTTATATGAAAATGAAACTTTTAAAATTAAAATTCTGTTTAAATTTATCAATGTGGTACAGTACACATTGATTCAAAAATATAATTGTTAACAACTTCTTGATAAATAGGGAGACTTTTAAATGTTTTCATGAAAATGGTATATTTCTTTCAAATAGTTTTACCAATTAAATTCATAAATGTCAATATCCATCATTATTCTTCATTATGGTGATTTATTATAATACAATCTTTCATATGGAATTAAATGAGTTATGTTGGACTATGTATGTCCTATTTTTATACCATTCATGGTTTGTGTTTAAAATATTAACATTATATATGCTAGTTTTAATAAAAATGTTTAGATTATGTTTCTACATATTCGTACGAGGAATGAATTACACACAGTAAGTGATGGGTGGAGCCCACTCTAGATCCTTGATGCACCGATAGGTGTCTTGAGACAAACTATTTACTTGGCATAAGTCGTTGACAAAATTAATATTTTTAGTCTTGGCATGAGGCCTTTACTATGTGGTTATGATGTCTAGAATTATGTATTCCATCATTATGAAATTATATATTTATAATACATGTGATTATTCGACTAGTAGAATATAAATTTTAATAAGTAAATGAAATTATTTTATTTATCTTTACCATATTATGCTGATGTTTAAGATTAAGTTTCTTGTGTTTTATTTTTATACATTTACTTAAATGATTGTGCTTATTTATGATAGTTTCCACTATATTTTTATGCTTATGACCATCTGAGATCACCCCATTCTTATTTTTTTCCAATGATGTGAAAAGGTATATTATGATTGACCTATAGGGATAGGATAAGGGATATGAGTGTGTTAAAAGGGGACACATTGTTGTTTTTTTATTTCAGGATGTAATGTAAAACTTATATAGGTATCTAGTACATCCTAGGCTACTAAAATAATCGGTCTTTTGAGACTTCATCTCTTGTGATCATTCCAATGTTATGTAATAATGCACCATGTCTAGGTAATTACGACCGAGGTGATACAATAATTAATGTTACCCATGAATTTTATAGTTGATTATCACTTGTTAGATGTGTATTGAATATTTTGTTTCGATTTTATCTTTTGTGTGGATTTTATTTATAGTCAAATAAACAAACAATGTCAAAATTGAAACTATTAATATTTTATAAAAATAACATATAAATAAATTATTTAAAAATCAAAAAAATATTTAAAAATTACCAAGTGAAAATTATATGGTCTAAATTTTCATAAAGTAACCACTTATGGAAAATTGAAAAAATATAAGTAAATATTTATACCCATTTAATATTTAGAATATTATTACCACTAATAAAATTAAAAAGATTAAATAAGGATAAATCAAAATTATAAGGGTTAAAATTAAATCAAAACATGTCTTAATTTTATTTCTTAATGGGATTTCAAACCATACACAAATAATCTTTTAAATAAATGAGTTTGGGGGATTTATAAACCAAAAATTAATTTAATTTAAATAATTATTTTAAGACTTTCCCCAAGTTCGCCTACTCCCTCTTATAAAAGGAAACTACATCTACCCAATTACAAACTCCTATAATACCATTTGGCTCATCCAACTTATTCTCAATTAATCACCCCATATTCGTACCTTCCTCCAAGGGCCCACACTCTAGGACAAATTCCATAATAGGGAGACCTTTTGTTCTAATCAAAAGGAGATACTCTCAGAAGTGGTAATTGTTTTATCACATATTTCCAAATTCATTTCTTATTCTAATTCCCATTCTTGTGTTGTTTCCTTCCTAAAGTAAAAAAGTAAAGTATCTTCAGAATTATTATATGTTATTATAATTATGGGACTACCTAATACCTCCTTTTACCAATCTTATGAATTATAATATCACTATGAATGGTTACATACATCAAATAGTCTCCACACCGTGCTGTAATTTGTTATTCAAAATAACAAAATTTGGATGGGTATAAGGATATTTATAATGGATATATATAATGAATATAACATGATATGTATTCATTATAATTAATATAATATCCAATTATATACCATTTAACCATTAAGTGAATGATATCGTCGCTCATGCATACGTATGGCCAACCGTCTCAATGACGTGATCGAATTAATTTTCTAAATTAACCATTAAAGAATGATTATAAACTATATCTTATAAATAGGAATGAAATACATTCCATATTAATTAATCTTTATTTATTTAAATATATATATATATTTAATTTTCAACCATTCCATTCAATAAGGAAACAAAAACAATGTTCATGCGTACTTACAACTTATAGTCTCCATGAACTGTGTATTCCATTTCATTTATCATTCAATTATATATATTTATATAATAAATATTTATGATATATAAATCATGTTTTATATTTTTTAAGTAATTAAACTGTGATATATTCAATATGATCATGAATAAAAAAATCAAAACATGTATGATAATTAAACTGATTATTACCCAAAAGGTTACTTTAACATGGAATTGATAAATAAATGGTTAATATAAAGTAATAATCGAATAATATATGATATATGATATATTATTATGGGTTTTTACATATTAATAATATAGTTAAACCCACTATAAATGTTTTTCGGAATGATATGGAAGAAATCATACTTAAGGTAAGGGATAATTCCACAATCTCATTATTTTACAAGATCATTTATACATAAGAATTTATTGGGTTATATTTATCATCCACATACATTTTTTCTAAATATATAGTATTATTTCTATCTTTTTACTATTTTTAAAATTTAATTTTAACAACGGGTGAATTTTTATTAAACCGTATGGAAGGAATATTTCTTTTGTTTTCTATATGAGGTACTTTTCGACTTTTTCAGTAAGAGTACAAGAAAAATGGGTTTTTAACTTAAAAGACATGAACATATTTTTATTGCTTCATTATTATTTATTTCAATGAATCTTCCTCTACTTGTTTTAAATTTTATTTTCAACCAAATTCATTTCTACTAAATTGTGTGGGATTTTCAGAAAAGAAAACATTTTTGAATAAGAAAGTATATTTTTTCAAGAATTAAGCCCAGGTGTTTTATTAAAATTATGTTCCATATAAGATGAAATAGATTTATGTGTATATCCCTATTATTAATTTGATTTAATTTTGTTAATGATGGAATTTTTTTTATAGAATCCATTTATTTTATAAAGATTAAGTTCTGATGGAATGATGTTGAAGAAATCCATTTTATTTTATGGGTTAAGCAATGAAAAATGATTTATGTTTTTTTGTCACATGTATGAATAATTATATTATGACATGGGTAAGACATATATCTCCCTCTGATCCATTTGGTAATTATTTATATCTCATGATATTGACATTACTGGACGACAACAAAATCTTGTTTAATAATACAGGGCTAGAACAACAAGTAAATCTTGTTAAGTTATAAATGGTTGGAATGACATGTAATCCCAGTTCAGTAATGGATATTTTACACTATGATGGTCTTGGTAGAAATTCCTTGGATACCATGGAAATAATAATATTTTCTTAATTTTTTCCCACTATTATTTTGTTTTGTGCTAATTCTATTTTATCATAGTTGATGTTCCTTTATGATCTATGCCATAAGTACTTCCAATATTTAATTCATAAATAAATATTTTGATATTTAAATGTCATGTCCATGTTTATACATTCTTATGATTATGTTTTGTTTTATTTTCTACATGTTTACCCTTACCGAGCATTTGAGCCAACCATTTTTATGTTTTATTTTCCCTATGATATATAGAAATGTTTTAAGTAGGAAAACAAAAGGGGAAGATATTTATGGAAGAAGTTGAAGAGAATTCACCAAGTCAGATGATTATGTAACAAGTTTCCAAATACACTAAAATAATACGGTCTTTGGGCGTCTATTTGTGTCATGTATTAAATATTCTGCAAAAGTAATGTGATGTCCATTTACATCGATCTTGGTTCGTTACCATTGGTATATGAGTGAATGTTTAGTCAATATTTGGATAAAAGGATGTAAAAACATTACAAATATCCTTATATATATTTCTATGCTATGACCAGGGTTGTCCCAAAGGTTATTTCTAACTATAATTTATAGTCCTAGATTATAGTAACAATCAGGAATAACCAAGGATTGAACCTATGATGTTATAGATTGAAAGTACTACCCTTTATTATGTTGTTTTCATAGTATGATTTTATCCACTCAAACTATTATTTTTGGTTTTTATAAAATTGATGAAAAAATGACGATTCATGTTAATGAATAAGATGATGGACAATGGAATATATTATCCCAGAGAAACCAAATGAAATTGGAGTGGGAAGGTGAAACATTATTGTTATTACTATTCAAAATTATCAAAATATGATCAATAATTTCAACTTTGCGGATTTTAATGACATTTATAGTAAGAGAAATATGGAGTATCATGGGGATCATAATGGAAATAAAGTTCAATTTTGATCATGTAAATCATATGGGAAGTGGAATAAATAAGAATGTTTCAAAGGAACCATTAGATGGGTTGGGTGTGTAAAAGAAAAAAAAATCTAGTAATATCAATTGAAGATGTTTAGTTAACACAATGGGAATGATTAATGTTATTAATAAGATATCAATGATAGTAATATGTTTTAAGTGTGGAATGTACGGGCATTAGGAAAATCAATTCCCTAATGGAAAATCTCATGAAGAGAATCAGCATGGTCACATGGGTATTATTTATGTTGATTTTAATAAAGAGGATATAAATGATATATGAGATAAAATAAGTGTTAAGGAATAAAATAATGAATCTAGGTCAATGGTTTAAGAAGATATGGGAATGATAACATGATTATCAATAATAATGATATATAATTAATTTTATAGTACTATGGAATAAAGAAACATTTAAGGATTGTTACACTATTGTTTTTCCTTATGTATTTTAATGTATTTGTTGAATGGTACCGGTAACCATGAAAATTGATTGAAATATTTTTGGAAATCGCATGATATGTCTATAATGAAGGGATACAGAGATAACGAGATGTTTGATAGTATTACTGACATCATGATTGATATAAGGAAAAAAATGATATCATGGTTTAAGAATATATAATTTTTGGTATTTTTGGTGTTGGGAAAGAGTTATTTATGATATAATTCATTTCTTCAATATGGTTATATAGTAATTATTTTAATTACCATATTTCAAGAGAATACATGACTAATGTATTCACATGTCTGAAATGTGACAACAAAGAACTACCTTAAGAGATATGAGAGATATATGTTATGTATATTTAGTACACCTACTTCTAATGTTTTATATTTTTAGTTCAAGGATGGATTATAATGTTATCAACTTATAGATAGTATATGTTATATTCTATTTTATTTTTTTCTATATTAATGTATTATCTCACTATAGATGGATTTATACATATTTAATTACCTTGGATAACCATTTTGTTGAGACAAATGGAATTACATGCCATTCTATTGAACGATCTTCTTACACTTGAAGAATGAAAAAATCCACTTAATTTAATTAAAAAAGAGATGATGTATAACTTTTTAAAGACACGAACAACAATTATATTTTACAAAGATCATGTTTGTATTTATTCTCATGCAAAAAAGTTCAACCTTTTGGAAAGGATCATCAAAACCAAAAATGGTATCGTTGTACCTTCTTATATAATGAATAATATGGTCCCTTAAATGATCACACATTTATGGATTTCTAGTTGTTATATTTCTAAAATTATTGTTCTCTATCACTATCTATCAGAACATTATGTTCATATTTTTCTTCCATATCGATGTTTTCACATCCCACCCATGTTTTTCTATGTGGAAACCTAGTGATGAGTAACCTAGGGTAACCATTATGTTTCTAATTTTTCCTTTTTGAAATCATTATTTAGTATTCCCTTTTATGATGTGGGTTTCTATAAAGGAAACATTCAAGTAGTAAACCTTTTATATCCCCAACTAATTTTGAGGGAGAAATTCATTTTAATGGGGGTATCATGTAACACCCTGATATTTTATGAGATAGTTTCTTTTTTAATTTCATAAATTTCTTGAGTTAGATTTCATTATACGCAATAATGTATTTTCTTTCTGTATATGAAAAACTATACATGGAATTCATTACATGCAATAGTGACCTTCTTTGATAGCTTGTGTTGTATACAATACAATGTTTCACTAAAAATGATATATTATTAAAATATTTTTATTTAATGGGATATAAACTAGATGTTATGAATAGTATTTACCAAATTTTTTATTTTAAAATTCATCTTATGTATTTTATAGAATATTATATAAGTAGAAATTCAATTTTTTTGATAAAAGAAGTATTTTTCAAAAACTGCAGTTTTACAACCTTTTAATGGAACATCAATTATAAATCTATTTTTTAAATATTTTTAAATATTTTGTTCGGAAAAATTAGTGCTTTATTTGGAAGCGGGATATCAAAATTTACATTGGGGTAATTTTTGGTTTTTTCTGATAAAATTCATATTTAAATGTATAGTGAAAAATAATGCAGTTTTATTCAAAAGTGTCTTTTCATCTAATTTATTTATATAGATAGATTATATTTTAAATTGGTTATAAAGCATAATTGGATAAGTTTTTTTAGAATTTAATCCATGTTTTATCATTGGATGTAACTTTACATTTAAATTGAACATTAAAACAGGTCAATCTTTTGATATGTTTTTTGCTTCTTAAAAACCATCTATTTTGTTTTGACAATAAGAATTATTTTTAAATTAATTTCTACCAATTATGTGTTTTGAATATGAAAAATGGATTCCATATTTGGAATTATTGGGTCCAAATTATGTTAATATGTTACTATTATTTGTTTCGATATTATGAATAGTTAATAGGGTAATTTTTATTTACAACAGTTAAATGTAAATAGGGTAAATTAGGGCAACTAACAATATGATAGAGAAAATAAAATTTCCCTAAAACCATTAAAAATCCTATCAGATGAATTAAATTAAACCAATATCACATATGGGTAAAATATTATTCATTTAGTGGAATTTTTTCTATGAAAATGATGTAAATATAATTCAAATAAAAGAAGGTGACAACATGTCACCCTCCTATATCTTATAAGTATAATAATTTTAATAGAGTCATAAATCTGATAAAACATAAAAATTAAATAGTCTCCATAAATCTAATAAAATTATCAACATCATGTGAATTTATTTAGAATTTTGAGAGATTAAATAATTATCATTAATGATGACACAATTGTGATGTAGAATTTATTTTATTGCTAGAAATATCAAATAAATGGTTTAAAAAAATATTAAAATAAATATCTTATGAACTAATAAATGTTCTCCAAGAATTTTCTTGGTTCATAAGACATGTTAGTAGTGTATTATTTTTTTTAATTTATCTTTTGTGTGGATTTTATTTAATGTTAAGTAAATGAATAGTGTCAAAATTTACACTTTTTGATATTTTATAAAAATAAAAAATTATTAAATTATTTAAAAATCCCAAAAATATTTAAAAATTAAAATGTGAAAATTATATAGTCTATAATGTCATGATGTATCCAATTATCTAAAATTGAAAATACCTATGTAAATATTTATAACCATTTAATGTTTAGAATATTATTACCACAAAAAAATAGATTATATACGGATAAATCAAAATGATAAGGTTTTAAATATTATAAAAATATGTCTAAATTTTATTCGTAGAGTGTATTTTGACCCATACTCATATTATATTCTAACTAAATGAGTTTGGGATATTCATAATAAAAATAAATTTATAATAAATAAATATTCCAAGGCATTCTTAAAGTGGACCTCCTCCCTCTTACAAAATTCCTCTACCTCTACCCACTTAAATACACATTTATATCCCTTTGTGTAATCCAAAATCTTCTCAAATAATTTCCCCAAATACATTAATCTCTCTTAGAGAACACAAATTCGATATAAATTTACCCTAGGGAGACCTTTTGTGCAAATCAAAAGGAGATACTCGAAAAAGAGATAATTGTTTTATCCCCACTTTCAAAAATATTTTCTTCTTATATTACCTCCCATTATGTTGTTTCCATAATTAAGTAATAAATATAATATTTTTTACATTATCATGTTTTATTATAATTATGGTACAACCTTATACCACTATATATTCACTATACAAATCACAATATCACCATGTGTGCGTACATAAGGCTTCTAGTCACCATGTCATGGTGTAATTTGTTATTCAACAATAGTTAATTTGGATGCATAAAAAGATGAATATAATGGATTTATATAATGAATATAACAAGATATTTATTATTTATAATTAATATAACATCAAATTCCATACAATTTGACCATTAAGTGAATGAAATTTCCACTCGTGCGTAAGTATGGCCTACCGTCTCCATAACACGATGAGATTCATTATCCATGTTAACCATTCAATAATTATTATAATGAATATATAATAAATAATCATGAAATATAAAAAAAAAAATTCTAATATATATATATATATATATATATCATTTACATTCTTCCATTCAATTCTATAAGGAAACAGAAATAGTGTTCCTGCGTACGTGCAACCTACTATCTCTATGAATAGTGTATTCCATTTAATTAATCAATCTATTATATATATTTATATAGTGAATATTTCTGATCTAAAAATAATGTTTTATATTAAGGATGTAATTTAATCAGGATCCAAGTAATAAGATCATGAATAACAAGTCAAACATATACAATAAGTAAAATTATTATTACCACAAATGTTGATTTAACAGGGAATTGATAAATAAACATGTAATATAAAGTCATTAGTGAATTATATATGATATCATAAATATTATTATGGTTCTGTTACCAGTTAATAGTTTGTTTAAAACCACTATACAAGATTTTTGGGTGCATATAGAAGAAATCGTACCTAAAGTAAGGGATAATTCCACAAACTCATTTTCTTATGAGAATGTTTATATGTAAGTATTTACTGGGGTACATTTATCATATAAATAAATGTTTCGTAAATATATAATTTTATTGCTATACTTATACTATTTTTAAATTCAATTTTACACATTGTTGAATTTTTATTAAATGGTATAGAAAGAATATTTCTTTTGTTTTCCATATGAGGTACTTTTTGACATTTTTGGGAAGAGGACGAGAATAATTTTTTTTAACTTATACGACATGAACTGAATTTTACATATTTAAAATTATTTATTCCCATTAAGATTCCTGTACACGGTTTCAAAGGTATTTTAACATAAATTTATTTCTTTTAAAATTACGGGTCATTTTGAGAAAAGAAAAAGTATTTGAAGAAGAAAGGATATTTTTCTCAAGAATTAATCTCATGTGTTTTATCAAAATTAGTTTCATTCTAATATGCAAAGGGGTTATCTTTATATAACTATTATTAATTTTATTTTATTATTTTTATGATGGAATTATTTTTATGAAGTTCATTTATTTTATATGGAATATGTTATTATGGAATTATGTTTAAGAAACCCATTTTATTTTATTTGTTATGCTATGATGAATGATTTATGTTTTTGCGGAACATGTAAGAATTATTTCATTATGTTATGGTTGGGAGATATATCTCCCTCTGATGCATTGGGTAATGATTTATATCTCATGAGATAGACATGACTGGAACAACATGAAAGTCTAGTTCAGTAATACTAGGAAGAACGACAAGTAAATCTGGTTCAATAATACATGGTTTGAATGCATGTAAATCCAGTTCAGTAATGGACATTGTCCACTATTATGGTCTTGGAATTAATTCCTTGGATATTATGTAAATCATATTAAGAAATTATTTGTTTTGAAAAATTCCATGTTTTATTCAAATGATATTTTAGCATTGTTAATGTTCCTTCATGATATATTCCTTACATATTGTCTAGATTTTTTTCATTACTCAATATTTTGATATTTAAACATTATGTTCATGTTTTTACATTCTTATTTTTATGGTTTGTTTTATGTTTTCAATTTTTACCCATAC
Organism: Viscum album; assembly: GCA_963277665.1. Taxonomy (NCBI): domain Eukaryota; kingdom Viridiplantae; phylum Streptophyta; class Magnoliopsida; order Santalales; family Viscaceae; genus Viscum; species Viscum album. The sequence goes on along the minus strand of OY728129.1, from coordinate 876,176,319 downwards.
AATTAATTTGAGATCATAGTAATTATGTTATCTTTTCCCTAGGATATAAAGAATGTTTTTAGGTAGGAAAACAAAAGGGGTAGGTCTTTATGGGAGATGTTTAAGATCTTTCACCAAGTTAGAGGACTATGTTCCCATTGTATAAAGACACAACACTAATACGATCATTGGGAGTCTGTTTGTGTCATGCATTATGTATTCCACAAAAGTAATGTAATGTCCATGTACGTCATTATTGGGTAGTTAAATAACAAAGGATAAAATTTTAATTTGTTTGGCCATTGGAATTATAAAATAATGTTTTCCACTCTAATTTGGGAAAACGCATGAGCAAAAACCATGGTATTGTTTGTGGTTTTGAATATTTAATTATATTGATTCCAAAACCTATGTTTGTGAAATATTAAAGAATTCCCCTCTCATTTCCTATATAATCCCATTCATACTCCCACTTCTCTTCACTAGAAATACTTGGATCACATCCCTACTATGTCCTCGCCTCTATGTAATCCTCCATAGATTCCAAATCTCTCACAAATCCCCTCTTAACTCTTTTTAAGTCACATAACCATGTAAGGGATCCTCACTTTGTTTCCTTTCTCATTTTTCCACATTTCCTTATATTGTCACACCCTTTTATTTTCATTTAAAACTGATTGGGTTTGTTTTGAATACTCCCTCATACATCCCTTATTATGTTTTTATGATGGTAGACCTCCTTCTATATCATTAATCTCTCCCACAAACACTCGTTACCAGGACAATATTTCGTAAGAGTTATTCCATTTCTCCCCTTTAATCATGTTTCTTTATTATTCTATGCTTTCTATTTCCAACTTCCTTTTTTTGGGACATGCATCTATATGACCCTCTTACTATCCATTTAATTTATATATTATGAGAGACCTCTTTCAATCTCATCAAATTATTTTATGAATATTTATGTCACGTCGTTTGGCTGCCAAAATTGTACTGTGATTTTCCAAGCCAAAATCACCATGTAATGGATACCATGACCATTTATCTATCAAGGGTATTAAACTTTATGAACCTATAATTATTAATTATATACATTCATGTATTTATTCCACATGCCTTTATTTTGGAATGAATGATGATGTTGAATGAATCTCTGTTATATGATCTACGTAGAACACTTAAGTATGTGATTGAAACAATTATGAAGGGTTTTCCCGGATGGAGCCAAAATGAATTGAGTAATATTTAGTATCATGTTACATCATGTTTGGATAGGAGTTTATCTAGTTCCTTTAAGGACATTTTTGCACAGTTTTTGGAAAAGGGTTTACCTGATTCCTTTATGTTAATGATATAGTTCTTTAAGTTGATTCCACAATTCCATGTTATGATAATCATGTGGTATCACACCTTTATATTCATGTTTATATTATGCTCCATTGATATCCCAATTCCATAATATTTAATGTATTCATCATGTTTTTCCTTTTTTACTCCCTTACTGGGCTTTATAACTCGTCGTTTTCTTATATATGTCATCAGGTTATCCCATGCAACTTTATGTATTATGAAATGTTGTGGTCATGTAAATTTTGTTTTCAATACAGTTTTGGTATTTTATGTCATAATTTGTCTTGTAATGTTCCTAATACCTAAATACACTAGTCCTCTTGATCTTCTGGGTCTTATCATGTACAATGTTTTTAATAAATCATGTTTAAATGTGTAATAAAGAATAGGTTTGTTATAGTTGGTAGTATAGGGTAAGTTTAGTTATTTTTTGGGATTAGGGTTATAAAACACTAGTGAATGCCTTAGGTATAAGAAAAAGTATAAGAAAACAATCTATAAATATTTTTGAGTATAGAGAACGTATTTTATCAAGAAAATACATCCTTATCATGGTATAAACATGTAGAGGGGGCTCTAGAATAGATGCATCTATGGGTAAAACCAAAAATAATGCTATGAGCTAGACTCGAATGGGAACTTTTCCATGAAAACGGGCCATGATGCACTATTTGTTGGAAAATTACAGGGGATATTCTTGGGTAAATTCATAAGCATTGTATTACCATTATCAAGGGAATGAAAAAATGCACCTAAGAATATATTCTAGGAAATATATCATGTATAACATATATTGAAGCCTTTAAATTCATAAGATAAGAAAATAAATTTTATTTATAAGTTATCCCTTTTTGTCATTGGATTCATCTGTATATGTTTAATAGTTTGAAATACATATGCATAATTTTTCTTCTTTTCTAGGAAATGGTCAGTAATAAGAGTAATTGGGATAATAATAAATGTGAAGATCAATGTGATGACTTTTCTAATGAGATGATCAAGCCGATGGGAGCCAAAATCAAAAACATTCCCAGGATACTCTCTCAGTTAACTCATTTTTTGAATAGAAACATGGGTCAAGAAGAATGTCCACCCCCTAATAAAGAACAAGTTGCAATCAAGAGCTTCATGAGACAAATACCACATACATTCAATGGATCATCTAATCCCTCAATTGACGAACAATGGATCAACTCCATTGAGAATATCTTCCCCATAAATCAATTTTACGAACAAGAAAAGGTTCTTCTAGATGCTTATTTTATAGATGGTGAAGATAATTAATGGTTGAAATTGATCAAAATTACGAAGCCTGAGGAAGAGATCTAGGTGTTGGAATGGAAGTATTTCTAGAAAAAGTTTTTTGATGAATATTTTCCTCACACCCTCTGACTTAAAATGGAAAGGTATGTACTTTCCCACCAGAAAAAAGGAAATAAATCCATTAGATCATTGAGGTAAACTTCCTAAGGCTTTTAAGATATGCCTCTAGGTTTGTTGTTACCCTTAAATGAAATGTTGACAACTAATTTGTTGGGATAAATCCAATCCCATAGAAATCACAAATGATTCATGGCATTGATAGCTATGAGGAAATTGTCCGATGTGACCTAAAAGTCAAAATGGATATTTTTGAATCTCAGGAAAATAATGTGGATAAAAAGAATAATGTGGACTTTAATTCTAGTTTTTTGTTGGATAAATCCAATGGTGCTAAGAAATTATATTACCCCACATTCCAATTGTTCGAAAAGAAGCTCCCTATAATTTTCCTAAATGGAACAATGAAATTATTTTAGTGTGTAAGGGAAGGGAACCTAACCAATTAGTTATGATAATAAAAAACCACTAATATGATAGAGGAGAGAAACACTATGTTCAAACTTCAACACATTTTTCATTGCTAAAACTGCAAAGAACCAGGGCAATTTATGAACAATCCCCCAATGGCATGGGTTTTTAGAGCAACCAACAACCTTCAAGGAAGTAAGGGTTAGATTTTCCATCACTACCGATGAAGATAATCCCGACAATGAAGTGGTTATAGGTAAAATAGTTATTCATTCATGAAAAGATAATATACTTATTGATTTTGGTTATACCCATTCTTTTATATTAAAAAAGATTAGTAGAACAATCAAAACACCACAAAAAATCATGTAAGTAGAGATGTTGTTGATAATAAAAAATGGGGAAATTATTTCATCCCACCAATATAACTCCCCCAATATCATAATTTGTGTATTGAACATCCTATAAAACCTCTTCATACTCCCGATGGTGGAATTTGATGAAATTATTGGCATGTATTATCTTTCCCTATATAGAGCCAACATAAATTTCAGTGAGTGGGATATCATTCTCTATATAGAGAATCGAACCCTGATTATGTAAAATTGTAAGGAGGATGATGAATCATATTTAGAATAATTATCACAATCATGGATATTACATCCCCATGAGCACACATATATTTCTGAAATTATTGAGTCTAAGGAAGGAACCATCTTCGAAGTCATGCTAATTGTGAGGGATTTTGCTGATGTGTTTCCCAAAGAATTTCCTAGTCTTCCTCCCAAAGTAGATGTTGAATTATTGATTGATCATTTATTTGGGGTGTTTCCAATATCTAAGACTCCGTTTATAATTCCTATTTTGGATCTTGAGAAGATAAAGAAACAACTATGGGAAAATTTGGATAAAGTGTTTATACCCCCAAATGCTTCACCATGGGGTGCACATGTCCTCTTCAAAAAGAATAAGGATGGGTAAATGCGCCATTTCATTGATTATTTTGAGCCAAAAATATCACAATAAAGAACATGTATAATTTTCCATGAATTTATGACTTGTTTGATCAACTATGTGGAGCACAATACTTCTAAAAAGTGGATCTGTGGTCAAGATATTACCAAGTAAGGGTGAAGAAGGAGGATATCCCCTAGACTAATTTTCATACAAGGTGTTAGCACTTTGAATTAATAGTAATGCCTTTTAGAGTCACTAATGGAATAATAATATTCATGGACATGATGAATAGAGTATTTAGACATTACATAGAAAAATTTGTGGAAGACTATATATATGATATTCTAATAAACTCCAAAACCATGGAGGAGAATGAGGAACATCAATCCACTTTTCTAAAGATGCTGCTAAAGGAGAATCTATATAATATTAAAGAAAAGGTGAGTTATAGTGAAAGGAATTCTCATTCTTCATGAATATCATCACAAGTAATGGGATATAAGTGGTTCCCTCCAAGAAAATTGAATTTGAGGTATGGAAGAGACCAATATCTATGACAGATATCCATAGATTCCATGTGTCAGATGGATATTACCACTAATTTTTGAGAAATATATCATGATTTTCAGACCCTCAAAACAAGATAACTCAAAAGGGAGTCATGTTTTCATGGAATGATGAAGGCGATTATAGATTCAAGGATTTTAAAAGGAGGCTTATAACTATTTAAATGCTCACATGACCCAAAAGTGGAAAACGTTTTGTGGTATTCAATGATGCTTCAATGAAGGGAATGGGGTTTATGTTGATTCCAAATTATAATGTCATTTCCTATTAGTTAATGAATTTTAAAGTTCATGAGCTGAACTATCCAACACATGATCGAGAGTTTGCTGCAATGATCTTCGGTTTGAAAAATTAGCAGCATTACCTCTTTGGGGAAAAGTGTGAAAAATATACGGATCAATAAATCATCAAGTATATATTCACACTGAAAGTGATGAATATGTACTAAGGAATATGATTACATATTATCAATGACTATCACATCATAATTCACCACCATCAGGGGAATGTGAATAAAGTGTAAAATGCTCTATGTAGAAATAATCCATCAACTCTTTAATTGATGAAAATTTAAAAGGATCCAATCTTCATAGATTTGATAAATATGGACATGGAAATCCTAATGAATAGAACATCATCCATCATTTCAGAAATTATTTCTCAACCATCTCTTTTGGAACGGTTAAAGGATGATATAAAAGATGACGTGGGGATTAAAAAGAAACTGAATGCTATCAAAAAAGGTATATCCATGGAGTTATATGTTAATGAAGAAGGAATTGTGTGATTTTGTTGAAGACTATATGTTTCAACAAATCTAGAGTTAAAGATAAAAATTTTGGATGATGCACATTGTTTAAATTTATTCATTCACCCAGGAAACACAAAGATGAATCGATATCTCCAACAACATTATTGGTGATATAATATGAATAATGAGATCGTAGACTATACATCAATGTGCCTGGTATGTCAGCATGTAAATATTGAGAGGCATAAGTCTAAGGGGATGATGCTACCATTACCCATACCAACATGGAAATGGGAAACAATCACCAAGGACTTTGTCACCAGACAGCAAAAGGCATCCAAAGGAAAGAATTATATCCCAGTTGTTGTGGATCATCTTAAAAAGTCTACACATTTCATTACAATTTGAGAGGATTTATCATTGGATTAACTGGCACAAATATACAACATCGAAGTGGTATGGCTTCATGTTGTACCGCTAAAAAGTGTATCCGATTGAGATTCATGATTCACCTCCATGTTTGGGATGAGTCTCCAACACACTCTGAATACTGAGCAGAACTTCGTTACGGATTATCATCCTCAAAATGGTGTCTAATATAAATTAACTATCCAGACACATGCGTAAATTTGGAGATATTTATCAATGGACTTCAAAGGAAGATAGGACCAACATCTTCCTTTGGTGGAGTTCTATTAGAACAGTAGTTTCCACTGAAGCATCGAAATGGCTATTATATGAATCCCTTTATGGTAAGATGTTTAGAACACCGAAATGTTGGGATAATTTTGGGGAATGAAAACTTCTAGGTCCAGAAATTTTCAATGAAATGGTGGAGAGGTTTATGACTATCCAACAACACAACAAAGGTGTTCAGAGTCAACAAGAGAGCTATGTTGACCAACCATCGATAAGATTGGGAGTTTTATTTTGTGATAATTTTTTCCTCCACACATCAGTGAGGAAGAGTGTGATGAGATTTTGGGTGATGGTAAAGCTTAATCCAATTGACATCATCCCTTTTTTAGATCATTGATCACATTGGATTAGTTTCATATAGACTAAAACTCCCACAAAACTTATCTCAGGCGCATGATGTATTCCATGTATCACTATTGGGGAACTACATACCTGATCCATTGCAAGTACTCAATCCAAATGTGAAACCATTAGAGAATGACCTCTTATATAAAAAGAAGTCGATGAATATATTAGATCAAATATAAAAGTTCTACAATATAAGATAATTCCCCCCAGGTAGGTGTTTTGGTGGAACCACAAGTTTGAAGAAGCATCATGGGTACTGGAGGAAGTTATGAGTATAAATTACACTCATCTGTTTTAGTGCAGGAAAAGAAAATTTCAAGGGAAAAATTTCTTATGTGTGGAATTTTGTAACAAAACGACCAATTATGAGTATAATTACCTTAATTTTGTAACAACACGACCATTTAATAGTGATCAATTGACTTAAATAAATATATGGTTTAAAAAAATACAGTCGACACAGAAAAATCAGAGGTTGGCCTCATCAAGTAGACTAACTTCGTACAAAGCTCATTTGACGATGCTCAAAAAGAAGGTTGCATAAGTGGGATTATCTCTTGACCACACCCAAGAGCAGCTTTAACACATTATTCTTGAAAAAAATCTCTTATAAGTTAAATTCAATTTAATAGAGATTTCCACCCAGGTGAAGTTATCTAAGACACCACAAGAGTCTATCACCATCGCACATCATACCTTAGGTCTTATGTGGGTTTTACGAGAGTTTATGTAACAAGGTATTAGTTAGGTATTGTTTAACTCATTTCTCTAAATAAAAGTCTTATTCCATCAATTTATTTTCGATAATAGTCATTCCTAAAAAAATGACGAATATGTTAAATTGACTATTCGAGTAAAAATTGATCATTTGAGAAATATATATATTTATTTATATTAAAATAATTTTTTGATTAATAATTTATAAAAAATAAGTATAAATTATGATTATATCAGTTCCTTACCTATAAATGATTAGATAATCAGTTTGAAAAGAGTTATACATTTTATACGATAAAACAGAAAGTGCATTTTTAAATAATTTATTTTAAGGAATTAATGAATTTTTATAAATATTTAAAACTATAATAAAATATTATTATCAAATTATCTTTATGAATAATAAATGTGTAAATAATTTTTAACAAGTCAAAAGTAATTTTTATTAAGGTTTTGAAACTGTTTTTTGTTAAAACCTTTGAATTTTCAATAATTGTTAGGTTTCTTTTTTAAAGAAAAAATTCCAATATTTAGAAATTTATTTTTATTAAATGAATATTTTTTTTGAATCAAGAGATCAATATTATCCAATTTTAATTTTGTCATAATTTTCAGAGACATTTGAATTAATGTGTAAAAATTAATTACCATAAAAACAAAATATGTGTTTTATGACATCAAAATGACCCAAAAATGAGGTAATAAATACTCTAACAGGTATTCTTGGAACAATATATGTTTTCCCATTAATATAATTTGATTTTAAAGTAATTTTACATAATTAATAAATCCATGGTGAATCCTACACAATGAATAATATAGTTTATCATTTTAAATTTGTTTCATTAATAATTTGACTCACCTACACCTATGAAAGGCTAAAATATTAATATTTTTGGCCATTTCACTTAAAAATAAGGTTCTACACTCTTATTTGGAAAATACCATAGAAACAATTGGGATGTTTTGTGGTTTTGAATATTTAATTATATAGATTTGAAAACCTATGTTTGTGAAATATTAATGAATTCCCCTCTCATTTCCTATATAAACCCACCCAAGTTCCCACATTAATTTACTAAAAATCCATAGAGTACATCATACTTTGTAATCCTCTCTCTATAATCCTCCCAAGGCACCTTGAGATCTCAAGATGCCCCTTTTTAATGATTTTAAGGATCATACTCATGTAAGGGCTCATCACATTCATTCCTTTCACATTCATGTCCAATATTCCTTATATTGTTGTACACATTTATTTATAATTAAAAATTATTTGGTATGTTTTCAAAACTACCCCATACTTCAATTATTAGGTTTTCATGATGAGATACCACTTTCTCTGTCATTAATCCCTCCCATGTAAACCTATTACCGTGTGGTAATTTCATATGAGTTATTGTATTTCCCCTCTTTCATCATGTTTCTTTATTATTTTACTATTTCTATTTTTATATTCCATGTATTTGGACATGTAATTATATGAACACCCTAGTTTCCATATCATGTATATTTTATAAGATACCAATTTCCCTCTCATCAACCTTTTTTAGGAATTTTTATATCACATTGTTAGGATTCCAAAAATAGACCATGATTTTCCATGCCCAAATCATCGTGTAGTGAATACCAATCCCATTTCTTTTTTAAGGGTATTCAAATTTATGAACATATACTTATTGAATAAATAATTCTATATATGTAACCTAAATTACTTTATCATGGAATCATTGATGATGTTTAATGAATGCATGTTATATGATCTATGTGTCACACTTAAAAATGATACTGAAATGATTATATTAGGTGTGTGGTGATAGCGCTCCAATTAATTGGGTAATGTTTAGAATCATGATACTTCATGTTCCAAAAGAGTTTACCTAACTAATTTTAGTATATTTTTCTACCATTTTGGGATAGGGGTTTACTTAATTCAATTATGTTTATAATTCAATGTTTTAAGTTGGTGGAACATTTTCGTGTTATGATAGTCATTCTATATCATTCATTTATGTTCATGTTTATCTAATTCTCTATTTATATGCCTATTTCCAAACATGTATGTTATTATATATGTAATGTCTTGTTTAATCCCATATTAGGTGTTATAGCTCACCATTTTCATAAGTATGTCCTCATGTTATCCAATGAAATTCTACATAAGAAGGAATGTTATAGTCAAGAAAAAGAAGTTTCCAATAAAGATGTTGTATTTTATGTCTTAAGTTGTCATGTAATGTTCTTAATCCCCAAAGACACTAGAAATATGGATCATATAGCTTTTATTATGTGTAATTTTATGTAATAGATCATGTTTAAATGTGTAATATAGAACATGGTTGTTATATGATATATCCCATTGAAATTGGAATCAAATCATACATAGTTCTAGAATAATATACTATGAAGATAAAACACATGAATAGGAAAATTATTTTCACAAATGAAGAACAAAATGATAAATTTTGTTATGTAGATATAAAATATACCTCATAAGGGGTACATCATCAAGTTGTGAAAGAACCTCCGATAGAGACCCATGTTTTGGAAGAGATGTTGCCTAAATAATCCATGATGACCATACTTTGTCCTATTTGAAATAAACCAAAACACATATAATTGAGTTCATAATTAAAAGATTAATTTCTGTGAGAAATAATAAAAATTGAAAACTTAAATGACATTCCTTATTAATGTACCTCCCCTAAATCTCCTGATATATCAATATTTGCAAGGATAATTTGTGTAATATATATATATATATTAGAGGTATAATTCTCTAATTTATAAATATATTAGTGGAACTAAAGTGTATAGCGTGATTTTCTATGGAAAAAATGATGATCCCACCTGGACTTATATATTTTACATATATTTCCCTAGTCTTTTCCTAATCCTAGTATGGGGAATGATTAGTGGTAATATGAATGATTTTTTTTCAGACCAAGCTCATACTAGTTTTTTTACAGACAAGTTATGTTCCTTTTCTGTTATATGATTACACACTATTTACTGGACCTCAAAAAGTTCATGTTCAGTAAGAAGAGACTCAATTTTTTCCCGTGGTATTCTTTTCGGGGTTCCATTCTATCGATAATTGTTTCCCATTTAATATGATATTTTACATTCTTCCAAATGAGACTATTTTTGTGTTTTAGGTTAACATATTTCATCCCATAATTTCTTATAACATAGTTTATGGTTTTCAAGATTAGACCATAAATTTCAATTGTCTAGGGTCTCCTAGATTGGACCACCTATTGTTGTAGTTTAGAAACTTTTATATCTGAACATTTGTTGATGTATTTTGGGGTCTTTTGCTAATAACTTCAACTGATGTTTTATAAATTAGCCAAGCTCAAAATTTTTCTTGCTAGTATTTTAGAGTATTCTATATCAAATCATATGTTTTTGTAGTTTATGTTCTTCTAGCTTGTACCCTCTTCTATTTTTGTTTAGAGTATTATATCTCTTAATTCTTGATATTATATTCTTAATGTGTTCTATATAAAACTTTATATTACTTTAATTAATGGTCTTAGAGATCATACATTATGCTATTGTAGTTTAAAAAATTTCATCTCAATATTCGTACTACTAGTAGATTAGATTAGTTTATCTTAGAAATTTTTTTACTGTGGATCATGTTATTCAGCCTTAGACCATCTATTGATGTATATTATTTTCATCTAGATCAGAAAATCTTTTTTGGTAGCTTAATGTCTTCTGGAATGGAGCATCTATTATAGTATTTTATGCTATTCTGACTCAGACCATGATATTTCATGGAGATTAAAGTTATTATTCTAGGATATTATTGATGAAAATGATATAGAGAAGACATATCATGGAAGTCAGAAAACCCACTATAGTTTTGGGTTCTATCATATATTTTCTAGGGATCGTGAGGATTTGAGATCCATTCAAAAAAATTGGAGATGCCTCTATTTTGTAGGTAAAAACCACTATCTATCATTAACATGGCCCAAAAAATGATTCCCAGCTATTTTACAAGGATTATCACATTTATCAGACATGTTACTAGTGGATGATAAAACATTAAGGAATCCAAGTTCACCTGGGTAGTTGGAATATGGGTATTGTAAATCTTGTTCTTTTTACCATGAATCGATGAATCATTTATTGGGGCATACATACTGGGGAGGAACAAAATCACCATAAGGTGATGAGTTTCACCACAATGTCTTCAATTATCCTTAGGATTATGGATCTTTTCGTAAAGGGTGGAATGCCTCAATTTGGTATGTCAGATCCCTTATAAATTAACCCATATGGATTACAATCATGGCCAAGTATAGAAAATCCTCTAACATTTCCAAGGGTTGTGGATGATTTTTGAATACTCTATCCTCTAGAAAATGAAGTGGGGTATTGAGAAAATGTATCCCATGAGGATTCTAACGCCCTTGAGAAGATTATCATTTTATGGGGAGATTCAGGCCCTATGACATGTGCTTTTGAGTAACATGGTGTGGAAAATAAAAATGTTCAAGAATAGAGTGTTTCATTCCTACTTTCAGAAATGGTATAATACACAGGGAGTAAATTCAAGGATGTCAGATCCAATTGAATATTTTTGTTATGGGGTTTGTAAATAATGGACCATATATCTCATGACTTGAATAATGATATGATAAAATCATTTCATCTATAGCTCAGAACACCCTTAGGTGGGGAGTTCTTTCATGGTGATGTTAGGCTCACAAGTATCATATATCCCACCATGATGGGCCATGATGGCTCCAGTTTGTAGTTCAAATCCATTATGCCTCAACATCAATCTAATACATAGAGATATATGTTCTTATTTGGTGTACATGAAATCTTTGTGTCAACCCGAGGTTTTCAAAAAAGGAGCGTGATTTAAGTAAAACATAACATTCAAAAGCATTTGACCACCCAAATATTTCTTTTTTCCATATATAAAACACTTCATCATAGTGAGGAGATGTAAAAAACCATTGCACTAAATTATTCATAAACCGGTGGATCTTGCGAGCATGAATCTTCTCTTACATGGGTGAAAAAGTGCTCCCTATGGGATTTATAGAACATTCATTTACACTTTAACTTTTTTGAAAAATATAGAGATGATGAGTATAGAAAATGGACACATTAATTTTTCTCATAACTCTTTTTATGGTTTTTCAACTAGAAAAAACTTATGTATATTATACAATAACTTTTTGGGTATTTCTATTTTCACCATAAAACATAAACGTTTATGGTCTTGTAGCTTTGACCAAAGTGTATTTATTTATGGTCATGGTTCATATGGACCTAGTATGGTGAAAAAATTCCAGAATTGGATAATTAGGATACCCAAGGTCAATAGTACTCCCACATCCCCCATAGTCAGATATATTATCATTAAGACATACCATTTGTGTCTACACCAACGATTTGAGATCTGTGTATCACTATGTATCTTGTGATGACATGAATCAATCCAAATGTTGTTATTGTAAGGGGATATTAATTATGTAGATCTGGATCTCACACATGGGCATGAGAACTTCATTTATCTCTTGCACATATTTTGCTCGTGTGTCAAAAATTATTAATTATATGATTCTTCCCATGTAGTTTAATGTCATGCGATGAGGAAAATTTCCTTGCTGTTTAACATCATGATTTATAGTCATTTCAAGATTTTTAAAATCATGTGTCTAGAAATATAGACATTGTGCAGTTTAACAACATGAAACTACATTAGAGATAATAATTAGTTTAAAATAATTATTCTAATATTTTTAGGTACAATTTCTCACCATTTAGTTAGTATAAATTACATATAGTTTAAAGTAATGTGTTTATGATGTATTATATACAACGTAACTTCATGTGGTTATGACATCACCTATACAATTTAACATGTCCGAGATAGGCCCTCATCCGTACAGTTTATCTTTACATTGTCAGAATGTATTCCATATTGTTTAATGTCATGTGGTCAGAACATTATAGCATCAGGGAAGTGAATTCAGTTGGACATATTCATGAAACATTGATGGTCCTTGGGAGAGAGTAGATGGTGCAAAGCCACATCGGGGTTCATTCTGAGAATATCTATACCACTCCAATGCGAAAATGTATCATTTTTGATTTTGAAATGTAATATACACTTCCTTTTCCTTGATATTAATGATGAAACTAAACCATTTATGCTATAATCCTCCATATATTTCAATATTCACCTTTTTTAGATCATCGATGGTGGTGGAGATTCCTTCTACAAATATCGTATTGGTGTGCATGAGTTTATATAACCCTTATTCCATATCTAGGTATCAAGTCATAAATGATGTGACCATATCAAGATAACAATGGAGTGTACTTACAATTTTGATGTGACCCTCATATCATTGATAAGGTAGGTTTCTATAATCCAGAATATGATAACAGTTCTACATATTCGAGAAAGTATAATGCATGAACTCCATTTTTTACACATTTGGGATCTCGTAATTTGATGTATAAATGGTCCAGTTCATGATTTGTATTTTTTTATAGATAAAACTCTCCATATATCTATGTCAAAATATTATTTAACGAAACTATATTTATTCACCTAATCAGACCATAGAGGTTGCATCTTTGGGTTTCTTCATGACTGATGGGTGGAATCATAGATGTTTTCATGGTACTATATACGGTTAACACTAGTAATCAAAGAATCTATCTATAAGATGGTGCCTGGTTTTCTAGAAAGTCTATATATGATGATGTATCAGTAAAAAAGTTGATTACCTTGTTCAAGAGAGTGATATCAAAGTGTTGATATTTTACACGGTGAATTTGAGGAGTAGAGTCCATGACATCAAACTATGAACTATCACGAGTTGGACTATCAAGGTAATATTCAAATTATTCTTTATTTGATGATCCAATCGACCCTTGAGGTGTTTCATATATGCAATAAATACTCTCAAGCCAACTGACATTGAGTAGGTTAGGCATATGAGCCTCATTCCGAATCATGTCTAGAATATCCAAACCCGCCTTTTGGGGTTGATTTTGCATATGATCTAAATCTATTATGGATGATCGAATATTGTGATAACTCTGTGGTTCAATTGGGATTTTATCCCACTACTAAGATGATGTGAGAGAATTATTATGTGATTATGTATTGTTACGGGGTCCTTCTTAGAATTTGTTGGTAGAATATGATAATAAATACTATATGAATAAAGGATATGTTTGAACATAACATGTCAATTCCACATTATGAAATTCCAATAAACATCTATAATTTCATATGGGATATGATCCTCATACTACAAGAAACTATAATATTTTGAGTAGAATCATTGGAAAAGATAAGATCTTATCTTGAGGTATGCACTTCTCACATGGTGATCCTTTGTTGAACTGGGTATATAATCATAGTCTTGTTTCTTTGGAGTATGCCTCCCATTCTTTTATTAATATTTTTATGCACCAATACATTTTCCACTCTCACTTGGAGATCCCCTATCATAGTAGAGGTATAAGGTTAGTACTATTTATTTTCATGTATAAGGTTTGTCTCATCAATAATAAGAGATTTACCTATGGAATGCATCACTCTCACTTGGTAATCCATATTGGAATGAGGATATAGTAAAAATATTATACCATGTTTTTATTGAAAATGCCAATAATCCTACTATATTGGAGAAATAATTTACTCATTCTCTATTTCAGAATTTTATTCATACTAGTCATAGTTTTTTTCTTCTATGGATGACAGGAGAAGAATATATTTATTATCCTACATAATAAAAACAATACCAGTAGATATCCTCAATTGTTATTAGAATGCATTGGTTATTTAACATTCATATACATGAATATATTCATAAAAGCTCTAAACTACAAGGATATGATGGTAAATATTTTATTGATATGGTAAGCATTACCTCTCTAGTCCTATATTTTCCATCAGAATATGATGATGGGACTGAAAAACAATGGAAATGATCTATGCATTCCCCATTCTTATTTCTCAGATATTAAATAAGACATCATTTGATCTAGTAGGAATATGAACCTAGTTACTCAAGTTAGTCGGATTCTGGATTCAATAAGAAAGCCATGAAATCCATATATGAGTTTTTATGGAGTTTTCTTGTCAGATAATTATGTTAGATAATGACTTAGGGGTATTGATGATTTTCTGATATATCTAGGTTCCAGACATTACTATATTATTAGTACTTAAGGAAAAATTAATTTCCACTAGTTGTTGATGATATCTCCTGTAGATTGATATGTTTTACAATATACGGACCTGTGACTAGGATGTCTTCTATTCACATTCATGTTATGTGGTAAGGACACTGCCATGTAGTTTAACATCATGCGAGGAGGAAAATTTCATACAGTTCAATGTAATTGGACCATTATTTTTTCGTTCAGTTTATCTTCATGCAACTAGGATGTGGTCTTATAGTTCAGTAGCATGAAACTAGGATGGGGTCAGGAGGTTTAGTGTTTCGTGCCTACGATTTCATCCATAACCTTTCTGGAGAGATATATTTCTCAGGGATCTTTGTATAAATCTTATGCATATTTTGTGATTTTTGAGTTCCTCTATTTCAGGTAAACCATCATTTACATGTTTTTCTTTGAAAATTAATAATAAAGAAAATATGATTTATATTTTTTTTCCTGGGACATTTTCCATTGAAAAATAAAAATACACAGGGACATGTTTTTTTGAATGGAATAGTATTATTTTCAATATCATAATAAAAATGATCACATATCCTTAGGAGGTATGTGGCCCACTCTTATCTACACAACATGTTTGTTTTGATCAATGTTCCTTATATAATAGAGTGGGGATTTAGGTTATAGTAGTTCCAACACCCCTAGATCCATAAAATCAAAATGATAGTCATTGAAATTAAGGAAACTCCTTATTGTGATCTTGATATATCGATGGTAGGGGAAGTGGTTGTCATGTCCTATCAACCATGCCTCACTCATCTTCCTCGTCATTAAGTGTTTGATCAAACTGTTATCCTTGGAATAATCAATGTACTATGTGACCTGATTGTACTAGAATGAATATACCCTTTATTTTCTATCATCATGATATGGGTGACCATGCTTCTTATTTGGTGTGCTCACAATACCTCTATTAGTGTGGTAAAAAAAATGAGTTTGTTGTGTGGGGTGAAGATCCACAGTATTCAATGGATATGGGGTAGTTTTAGAGCCATTAGTGGCCTTGGATGATGCAGAATATTCCCACTTATTAAATAAATCATACCCCCTCCCCAATAGGCTTGTGAAATCAACAGATGTAGGATGGTTTCCATATTACCCTAACAGAGAAGGTGGAATATACAGAAATTCCCATATCCCCATGCGTTGGGGTTTTGTGGAACAATGTCTAGATTTCCAATAATGATGTGAAGGAAAATATTAAAACTCAACCAGCCCTATGGGATTCTTCACATAACTATATTTTGAGATTACATTTAAAGGTTCTTATACATCATGATGGGGTAGATACCCCATGAGTATTTTGATAATTATTTGCATGAGATGTTTATTCTCTTGCTAGAGTTGAGTGATATTTTCTTCTATAGAAATTTACTTTTCATCCTTAAAAGGATCACTAATAGGGGCCTAAGGTAAGAATATAAAAAAATTATATAATTTTTTTATGTATATTAATTAGATTAAAAAGGCACATGCATGAGGGAAAAAATATATAAGATTTATTGGAATCTTGGAAACATAAAAACATGTCCACAAGTGAGCTATGTCATCCCCCCATTATGTTCATCATAGGTGGTACCCTTCTTAGATATATCATACATAATGAATTTATTATTAACCTAGGTAAATGAAAAATAAGTAAGGGTGATCTATCATTTCCAGTAAGGGTAATCAAGGGAGATAAATAAGAATAACATGAAAATAAGTGTATGATAACAAGATCATAACTTTATTTTTAAAGACAATATATATCAAAGATCATATAGATGTGTCAAGGAAGAAATTCATGTAGTTCATAAGGCACTAATCATCGGATAACAAAATAAAATGATTTTTAATATCATAACATTAACATATAGAATATAATTTGTGGCAAATAAATAATAATAGAATATCATTTCCATATTGTTTAATGCTCACTGGTAAGGTCATTTATGGTGAAATAGTGTTTATTATAAGCCTTATACTATCATTCCGTCATTATCTTAATAAACAGGGATGACTAACGATTCCATCCATTCATATCCGAGGAGATATGTAAATATTTACCTAATACAGAACAGAGATATATATGTCCCACCCATCCCATAATGAAAACAATATTTATGTGTGATAGAAGTTCAT
Source organism: Viscum album (assembly GCA_963277665.1). Taxonomy (NCBI): domain Eukaryota; kingdom Viridiplantae; phylum Streptophyta; class Magnoliopsida; order Santalales; family Viscaceae; genus Viscum; species Viscum album. Next base: position 876,158,798 of record OY728129.1, on the reverse strand, counting down.
AAATAGTCCTCATATCATAACCCATGAAATGAAAATGATATCATGAAAGTTTTAACATATCATAAACTTTGGAATAGGTACAAAACTGATAATATTTTCATCAAAGAATAACCCATGAAAATAATTAGGTTTCATAATAATTTCATCATGGTAAAACCTAAGGAAGAGAAACAGGTTCTATAAACATCATGAAACAAAATCCAAAACCATTCTGATAGAAATATGAATGAGATCAGTGGATCTTATATTATGTATGTAATATGTAAAAAAGGGATTTCATATTATCTGGAAGATAATTTTGAATTATCATTGAATCCCTTTCATGAGGAAAATATACTTTTTTCATTTGTAAACACATTTTCAAATTATAAATCATTTTTTGTAACAACCTAGGTAAAGAATGAATAATTATTTTTCATATTAATTTACATATAAGAAATATATAGTATTACTATCTTGAAATAGATTCTATATCCAATATATTATATTACATAGAACAATGAGTTTCTCCAAAATAGTGAATTGCACGGAATACTGAGTTACACTAAACAATTATATATTGTTAATATTATTATTAATTATGGTTGTTTTACAACCTTTTAATGGAATTAATACCATGAAAGTAATTTTTAAAACTTTTATAATTTATATATGACAATATAAAATTACTTTTTTGAAAATTTACTTTGGGTGAATTTTTTATTTTTTTGAAAACGTTCATTTTTTGATGAATTGTAAAAAATAGGATCTTTTAGTCCAAAAATGCAGTTCATACCAATTTATTGACATAGATAAAAAATATATTTAATTTGTTTTAAAGTATAATTAGATAAGTTTTAAATTATTTTAACCAATTTCTATCCTTTAAATAAACTTTCACATTTATTATATACATATAAACCAAGAAAGATTTTAAACTTTGTTAATTTAAAAATCGGCTTCATTATTCAATCATCAGGGTTGAATTTAAATTAATTTCTCCCACTTATATTATATAAATTTGGGAATGTTGAGTTTATATTTTGAATCATAATCATTTATAATTTCTAATATGGTCAACATAGTTTTTTACTTAAAATATTTTTGACTGTAATTAAAATTAATTATAATGATTAAAGGGTAAATTAGCTTAACAAGTGACTAGACCATAATCCAAATAGCCAAAATGTCCAAAATGTATTAGAAAAAGACATAGTTTGTTTATATATCTAACCTTGCCTCCATTTTCACTAATTTTGACAATTATTGGTTCACATTAATTGGGAAAACCGTGGGGGGATTTCCATTATAAAAATTTAAAATAATGCCACTCCTCCTCCACTATAAAAATGCACTCACCCTTCCTACTTGTTAATACATCTAAATACACATTGAATCATCCAGAAAATTTCCCAAAAATCTTTTAAAATCTATTCCATTAATCAATATTACTCAAATTTTGTAGCAATCAATCTTTTAAATCCCTTTTGTGAAAATAAAATAGATTTACCCAAAAAACATGTATCATTCTTCAATGTGAATTTATATTTTATTTAATTATATATACTTTCAATTAATATTATTATAGGGTAATAAAATAAAATAATTATCCTCAATATAAGAAGATGTTTTTATGATATGGTTTATAACTAAACCTACACACACTTCCATCAAATGAGTAACAAAATTACAGTTCGTGTAGGGAAAACCACCAGCTCATGTTACAACATCATTCATTTTTCATTTACCACCTCCAGTGGCTGGAAATTATGATGGATGAATTATTTTTATATGATATTTAGATGATATATATGATTCCATCATTATTTTTTAATTTTTTTACAACACATACTATCATGAAATCTAGTTTTTGTAAATATGAAAACTTTATTTGTGGACATGTGGACAACTACCTCCTCAATGTAATTGTTACAAGTACTCACATTACATGGAATATATTAAGTATGGGTTTAATTAAAAAAATTAAATATATAAAATTTATATGATATTAATGAAATAATTACCATTCAAGAATTGTAATATATTATTTTCTTTAACATCCTTCCAAAGACTGAAAAAGTGATAAGATCGTTTATGGACGTGTGGAAAACTACCTCCTCGACAAGATGTGATTCCTTTTATATCCCAATAATTATATATGTACGTATATTATATTAAATGAAATATTATTTATGATATATTTATAATTATATAAATATTGATGTTACATAACTTATTTCCATAATGTTCATTTAAAAATGGTAATATTACATATGTTTATGTATGGCCTACCATCTCCATGATTGTAATGTTGGTTCATTTTTTAGGACCATATTTAATGACTAGATTTAAATATATAAATCATAAATAAATATGATAATCATGTTATTATTATTATAGATATGTATATATTACTACCCTTATAATATAGATGATATACCAATGTGGTTTTTGACACAAAAATCGAATATAGTCAAAGCACCCAAAATAAACATAACTGTTTAAGTAGTTTTTTAAAACATTGTAATAAGTGAAAATAAAATTAATGATAAAAATGAAAAATGTTCTAAACCAACAAAAAATTTACATAAGTATATTATTTGGGAATATTAAGAGGTAGATGACATGTCAGACTCAAGGTAAGGAATATCATCTCAACCTTCTTTCATCGTGGAATTTCATGATGAGATGCATGATTATTCTTTTTGAAGGTGTATATAAAACCCATTTTACATTGATTATCCACATTTTATATTTTCACATGAAAATTAATGTTTTTTTAAATTAAAATATTTTATAGATCTTATGTTTTAAATTTTCAATGTGGTATGGGGAAATTAGAATTCTTATATATTTAATGTTCAATGTTATTTCTCAATGCCAATATTGATGATATTATTTTTCATGCCTATTTATATGGATGTAAAATGGTTTAGAAAGAAATTTTCTTTCTAGTATTAATTTAATTAAAATTTTTAAAAATATATTTTTTTATTTTTTATAGAACTTTTTGAATGACGAAGAAAGGTATGTTCTATTGTAAACATACACAAAAATAATGATATTCCTGCCACCATGGACATGATTTTATGTTTGGTCTCCATTTACAGAATTCATGTTTTTTAAATGAAAATATTTATTTCCTATTTTGGGTATTTTGGTAGTGAAATTAGGTTTTCTAAAAAAACATGTATTTCGAATTGAAAATGGGGTTTTTGAAGGAACACAATATTTCAATATCTGAAAGTGATTTTCCTTGGATTTTACTAGAGAATTTAAATTGATTAAATATTTTATTTCATGTTGTGGTTCATTAAAACTATAAATTATTGGTTCACCCAGATTTAATTGGGTGATCCCATTATAGATTAAATTATTTGTGCACCAAAATAGCTATATAATGCATTGGGAAATGATTGTATTCTCCAGATAATTACATAAAATGTTTTCCATATTTATATTCCAATATTATATAGTTATGTGTGATGTTTTCCAAAGGTACCAACATAAATTTTATAGGTTTGATAATGAGTTTTGATGGAAATATTTTTTTTGAATGGTAAAATAAATGATATTTATTTAATAATGAAATTCCTCTTTCGGGATAAAATGATATGTTTTCCTGAAAAGGTTTTTGAAAGTTTTAATGTTGCTCAATTTACTAATGGTTTCCTTATTTTTATATCCCTAGATATTATTTTTATTCTTATACCTTGTTTTTAAATTTTTTGAATACTATTTAATGATGGGTGATGGATTAGAAGAGGTCATGTTGAATATAATAAATTATTTTCATCAAAGAGGTCATGATTTATTTAAAAAAGTTATATGGTGGAGAAAATGTATACTAATAGGATGTACAGAAATTTTACATTTTGGTTTTGTTATATATGAGTTAAGTAGTTGTTTTTTAAAACTCTTATCTTGTGAAGATCCTCAATGTGAAAGATGTTAATTTATTAATTAGTAATTAATATTAGGTAATGATTCTGGACACACCCTTATAGTTGGTATCAAATATCACCTTAGATAACATTAGATGTGAATATAGTGTTTGTAACATTCCCTTATAAAATATAACCTTATGGTTAATTAAAATGTTGTTGCATTTTAAGATTACCATGATGGTTCATCTAAAATATACTCAAAAGGGCTTGCTGTAGATGATACATGGAAGTTATAGTAGGAAACATTCAAGAAGAATATATCATACTAAATCAAAATTATAAGATGATCATCATTAGATTAGCATAGTTTTTTGTGGTGATGTATTTGTTGAATTATGTTATAAATTGTAGCGGTTACCATGACAGATAAGAACACAATCTAAACTAAATATAAATAATTTTTTTATTAATTTATGATGACAGTTGCGTCTAAATTGTTGGAAATATAATAATCCCTTACACTAAAAAAGGAAATTATATTCATAAATCCTCAAAAAACACATAGAAAACAAAAAAATTAATATAATAAGATCATGGGGGTCTGTAAAAATGGTGGCCAAGACAATAACCTCTCAAAATATCCTCACAATCATTGTGACTAGAACCCTATATGGTAAAAGTGTTGGAAGGATGGTCTTGGAAAACTATAGAATTAATGAAATTTGTTTCTTGAATCCCTTGACATAACATGTGGATGCTATACAAATGGTTAGTGATGAAATTATTACATTGTAGAATGTGGTAGATGATGGACTAGGTAGCAGAGATCAACCCATTGAGTGATGTCTGAATGATAAGTGAATCTATCTCAATAGCCTCCAGAGAGATGTTTATAGAACTGCATAACTCTAAGCCACGTAACATGCCATAAGCCGCGTCCATGAGTGAGTCACCATTTACAAAATAATTGGTGTTCATAAAAATCAAATAACTATTTTTTCAAAAACTAATAATTCTTCCCATATTTCCATTAAAGAGAAAGAAAAACAATATAGAGAAAAAGACCATTAGTTGGAGGCTACCAAGAAATCCAACAACTATGAAGAGAGGGAACACTAATATGAGAATCATTATTCATATTAATCATTAGAGGTCGATGGTATTGAGCTATTTTACAATATTTTATAATGTTTTCATGTTCCTACACAACCTATCTTGTCCTAATAACCATATCAAGTCTCAAGATCCTAATAAATTTTGAGCAAGAATTTTTTCTTATGACCCATAAGAACCATCACCAAATAAAAAGATATAGTGACCCTAACCATAATTTTAGAGTGATTATTACATTTAATTTGAAATTATATTTTAATGAAATAATTTCTATTTTTGGAATTAAATTTAATTCCCTAGAAAACACAAACTAAATTCTAGAAAATATTTGATCATTAACTTGATAAAAAATAAATGAACGATTGATTCTTATTCAGGTTCAAGAAACATTAAAATTTAAAAACCATATATATTGATTTACAATGGATAGTTTTATTTTTGGAGTTTCATAGTTTTGAACCTTCTAGATAAGAAAATCATACATCATTTAAACTACCTTTCACTAAAAAATATCCTCCTCAAATATCTGGATCATCAGTGGAGTTCAAAAAATCTATGAGAAACATAAGTCATGAAGTGCCTAAAAGAAGATATAATGATAATAAATCTATCTTGATCAGGTATCATGAACATATGATTGAAAAAATTCGGTTTATTGTCTATGATAATGAATTGAATGAAATATTGGTATGAAAATTATTGTAGCATGTTCATTTTTTAAAGGTTAGGGAAAAAGCCTCATATTATTACTAAAGCAAAGCAAAGACCTCTTTTAAATAGGTATAGGGAGACACATTACATATCCCAAAGGCCCAGTGGACATGTAGCCCATTACATAGCCCGTAGACCCAAATTTTTGGCCTAGGGCCCAATCTGTGAATAGTAACCCGGCTGCTACAGTACCCGCCGCTGCTACAGTTCCCTACCGCCGCTGCAGTATCCACCGATGAATTGTAGAACCACTACTACAGTGCTACTATAGTGCTGCTAGAGTACCTGCACCCCATGGGTTTTGAACCCCCATTTCTCATGTAGGATTACAGGGTTCTTACCACTAAGCCAAACCCCAACTACATTGTAGGAATTTAATGTTATGTATTGGGATGCCCAAAAATCCAAACCTAGAACTGACCCATTTATCATCCTAGGAGTTAATATATCGTCATCCAAATATTGAATGTGAAAAGAACATTATATTCATCATGTGAATTGAAATCGTACCCCAAAGAACTAAACTATTTCCACTATAGAAATTTGGGTATATCATGTATGTATTTTTAGTAAATGATTCCTAGAGAGACTTTACATAAATATATTACCATGTATTCCTTGCTTGCAGGTTGTTCATAATATCCTTCACACATATGAGGTTCATACCACCAATGTTGTAGGTAACCTACATTATTTTCAATGATTCCCTATGGAACCTCCTATATGGGTGGGGGAAAAATGAAATATCACATGAGTTCATGAATCTCCATAATATAAATTTTCTTCCCATGAAAACATAGATAATATAAATTTATTTTGAGGATAAATAATAATTAACCAATGTTATTATACTTGAAAATGAAAGATATATGTTCTTCCAATTGTTAATACAATTCTTAATCTTATCCACTACTTTATCATGGTGATGAATACACAGAAAACCTGATGTAATGGGAGGTACAATATATTCCTTGAAAAAATTCCTACTTTGGATTCCCATGAATGAATCAATACTATAGTCCATTTTATCTGTGCAGTTACATGATATATAAATGACACTTTTATTTAGAGTTATGCTTTTCCCAAAATATTTTATGTACTCCTAGAAGGTTTAATTAATACATATTATGAATAATTTGTTACAATAAACATAGAGAATCATTTCATAAGAAAACATAAGATTAGAAACTCCACTATTGAACGACCTGTAACTATAAGAAGTGATAGTTCCCTGAAACCGATTATTGGTAATCAATATGGTGGGAGAGTACTGAGAAAAAATGATAAGAGTCATGGATTAGGGATCCCATTACATATGTCCCTAAATGGATTTTATAAAACCATACATAATTCCAAAGAATAAAATTAACTACCATGATGTGATGAATAATCTTAAATGTATGTTAGAATTCCAATCCATAAATACCACACCAGATAGATCCTTAAAATTAAACACTCATTCAAGTCTATCATATGACTTTTCCATGTCAATAACAATTTAAATGTGGAATAAATGGGTTCTCATATTGATATAAGTGATTATATCATATGTGATTCTAATTTTTCATCTAATGGACTTATATTGGATGAAAAAATGTTGTTTAATTGAGATCTACGATGGAAGGAATAAGGAAATAACATATTTTATAACACTCAAATGATCCTTGTATGGGTGTTTCATGTTATGGTAGCCCATAATTGGATCATTTAAGAGAGTTATTTCATCGTAATAACTAGAAAAGGGAGGCATCAATAGAAAATTAGGAAACACTAACCCCTTGAATAATATCTTGGATCGCCATTAAAATCCCCACAGTCACTATATTAAATGATTAAATATAAAAGGACACAAGAGAGCCATTTGGACTGGGGGAGCTATCACATTTAAGATAATGGATATAATAATTGGATATTGAGATGAAAATTAAATAATATGAACTATAGAAATTTTAAATTATTGTTCAATAAATATTTTTGTAGGAAAATGATAATAAGGTTTTATAGTAAATTAATAATAAAATAAGAGGTAAAAAAACTAGACTTCAAGAATTTTATTTTGATGATTTTCAATTGAAAATAATCAAAATAAATCATGAAAAATAAATATATTCTAAATGTTAAGTGACCATGAAGGAATATCAGTAGATAGATTTTGATGGTCAAAGGATCATTGAAATGGAATTCCAAATAATGTTTAAAATGCATTTTACTGAGAACTATTATAGTTATGAAAATATTGAGGTTTTGATTTCAGGGGTTTAGAAAATTTTAGATGAATTGTAATTAAAATTTACCCGAACCTCAATAATTTTCAATAAATATTTGAAATTAATATGTATTGTAATGATTGCAATATTTGGTATGGGGAAATGAATTAGAAGGTTTTAATGTTTATTTTTATTAAACATATATAAAATTTGTTCCTCTATGCTTTGAAAATGAAAACCATACTATACTTAAATTGAATCTTTATGAAACATATAATGGAGTTTTCTTTTATAAAAAATTGAATTTTAATTTTTTTTTTCTATTTCCCTTGAACTGTTTTTCTATCATGGACTATACTTATAGAAACTATAAAATCATTTTTCCCCCACATGAAGAAAATAAGATAAATTGAAATAATGAAGTATTTGTTTTTATAAGACCAAAATTAAATAAAAAACCCTTGAATTTGTAATATATTACTCAAAATAATTTCTATTTGTGAATCAATATTGGTTGGTTGAAATATAAGTTATGGCTGAGAGTAGACATGATGACGTAAAGTAGAAATTATTGACCCAATATAGTGAATTATAGTTTTTTTTTATTTTGTATGATAAGTTGGGAGAAACACATATATTTTAAATATTATATTGTTGATGATCAACAAAATTATCTTCAATTTTTTCAGCCATTACTCGAATGTGTTGGATGTTGATTTTCATTTGGATTTTTTATGAAATTACTGAGGTTGAAATTTTTTAATCCCATTATTTTTAAAACATATAAAAATACATTGATACTCCATTTTCTGAACCTATTCTCCAAAAATCATAAACTTTAATCTATTTTATAGTTGATTCTATGGATGAAAATGAATTAGGAATATATAAAGACCATGATACATTGTCAGTAATATCAATAATAATAGTTTCTACGACCAATGATTTTTTCAATAAAATTTTCAATATATGAATTGGAGGGATTATTGTTTGAGCTTGAGGTAGTCCCATATTTTACACTTGGTTCAGAGTGTCTTGTAATTTCTATGTAATATAACACGGGTATTGGGTCTCCTGATCCACTAAAGAGTTTCCATTAAGCTATTCCTAAATTTTAAATGGTCCCCTCCTAGAATGTTATCATTTTTTGTGAGTTATATGGTTTTGTAATGAATACATGGTGAAAAATATTGTTTAATATTATATTAAATATCCTTGGGAAAAGAACATGAGGTGTTTACTAATTTAGAAATGATATCATCTAGGTGACTGAAGTTTTTTTTAAAGGAGTATCCAACTATAGACTATAAAACCAGAGTTTCATGGGATATTTAAAATTATTGAATGAACTATTTATCTATCTTTAATTTTTATTTTTATTTTAGTAATAAAAATATATCATTATCATCACTAGTGATTTCTCACATTAAAACCTACTATTTTTTTTATAGGAATTGAATATAGAATTTTTTTTACTTATCATTTAAATATATACCATTACTCTCCAGCACTATTTTCTTTAATTCATTTATTGGATTCATGATGTTTGCATTTAATTTTTTTCTAATTTATATTTGAAGGAACTTATATGAGGAGAGAAAGTGTTATTGAAATTTTAATCATGCGTGATGGATAAATGGTATTAATGAAATAAAGACTAAAATTTCAGGGTGTTTAATTCTTTACAATTTGGGAATTTTAAAAAATGAAATCATTGATGTCAATAATAGACGTTATAAATTTTTATCTCATATGAAAACAATGTATTTTTTTACAAGTTTATGTATTTTCAATTAAATGTTTTTAGTTAAAATTCTTGAATGACTTGTGAGAGTAGTTCCAAAATATTCTAATTATTCTTCAACATTGTTCAAATATTTTTTTTAATGAAAATATATTTTGAACCAAAAATTCGATTTTTTCACCAAGAGATTTAACATTATGTAAAATTATGTTTTTTAAGTGTGGGTATGGGAATTCATAAATGAGATAAACAATGAAATAATGTAAAAAACATGAACCTTACATTATTTCACAAATTCATATCTTTTGATAACATTTTAGGTTTTTTTGGGTTTTAATATTTATAAATACTGAATGATGTGACTCAACATTAATTGGTTATACTTTATTATTCCAAAGGTTAAGTTGGTTCATTTGTTCCTTCCCTATTCAAATAATTTTTTCATGGTAAATATTTGAGTTAATTTTATACAATAATCATTGAATTTGAAACATTTTTAGGTGTATTAATGATATATGATTTTAATTAATATTGGCTATAAAATATAAATACTAATATTGGGTTATCCAATTTCCTTCATTAATTCATTATTTAATTATCTATGATTAATCTATTGTATGATTAATTATACTTTAATGTAATTATTAAAATTTCTCATCCATTTAGTTGTGTTTAATTATTTTTCTACTCAAATATGTTAGTTATTATCACATAGAAGTGAAGAAAAGATTGTATGTTTTTGATAAATACATATAAATGTTCCTTTTAATTTAGTAAAATAAATTCTATTTTTTAAGATTAAAAAAATATTAAACTGAACAGACATTATTTAAAGAGGGATTTCACATCCCTTTTTAGACAAACTATATGAGAAAATAATTTTTTCCTAATCAATTATTTGTCTAATTTATATTTGTCAACTATTAGATTAATTTTTTACCAATAAAATTTAAAAGAAGATTTCTTGATAAGATGAAATAAATTCAATATAATATATTTTTATGATTATTTATTTCATTATATATTTGTTAAATTATTATCATGACTTTATTGACAAATTAACAGTGAACATTTAACATATTAGTTAATATTTTTATTCATAATAAATTTTTATTAATGATTTAATTAGTTGAATATATTTTTGAGTTGAATTTTATTATTAAATATTGATCAACAATTCTATATTTACTTTCATTTACCCTATATATGATATGTATTTTTCTATTTTGATTTTATAATGGGAATTTATTTTCAATATAAATTTATGATTTCATATAATTTTTTAATCATCATTACAATATGCTCTTTATTTTTAATATATAAATCTTCTATTTTATTTTACATATCACTATGAAATGAACTATTTTATGTGTTTATTATAAAAAAATAATTAATAAGATGTTATGGATTATTTTTACATCAGAATTGTATTATATTTTTATTTGGATACAGAGGATAATTCACAATATTACCATCTACATAGAAAATATTTATCATAGGTAAATAAGTTATTCTAAATTTTCAGCATCAATATAAGGACATATTCTAGTAATTTATCTTTTTGATGAAGACATTAAATAATTCCTAAAATAAAGAAATAAATTTCTTTTCTCTAAAGGGAATTCCCTTGTTTGGCCTTTTCGAACCCTCCACACAAGGAAACCCCCCCTCCCCACGAAGAGGTCACTCCGGAGAGAGACCCAACTGGAAAGGAGCCGTTGCCAGCAGAGATAGGAGAGCATCCCGGAGGGTGAAAACTAGGGTGGAGATGGTTCGTCAAGCAATCCGTCAGCACGGGTGGGTTGCACCTCATTTTATACACCTAGTCAGAAACTGGATGACCCACCAAGGCGAGTGGATCCCGGGGGAGAGGTTCACCCCGAAAGTGGACTCCCAGGATTCGAACCCTGTACCTCCCAAAGGATGGCATTGTTGTACCCCTCTTTTTCACCACTACGCCACCGCCGAAGCGGCATAAAATAGATAAATAACTGAATATACAGGATGTATATATAACATGTGATAAAAATGAATCTTATCCATTGTCATTTCCATGTGTGTAAAAAATCCATCCTTGTACCTACCATTCCATGTGTATGATAAATGGTTTTTTAGTACTTCATGAATGGTTTAAGAATGAATAAATTTCATATTTTCCAATAGGAATTTCAAACTAGTATGATGACAAAATAAATACAAATGATTCCTTCTGAAATTTAAGTGGATGTATGCTGATGAGGATCAAGTACCTCAATCTATTCCAACTAACCAGTACTTGAATTTGAAGAGGATATTGAATCAAGAATGGATGAAGAGGGTCTTAATGTTTGAGGGTAAAAAACTAAGATGAACAATAGAGTGAATTATCTTGAATGTGATTATGAACTGAGTTGATCATGAGTGAATGTTAATGTAGTCATACCCTATAGTTATCGAATTGAATTTCACCTTTTTTATAGTCTGTTTTTTTTGTTGGGATTCATTGAGGATGACGAGGTCCTTGTTTCTTGTATTTTTTTGGGTTATTAGTTGAATGAATATTTATATTATGTAGTCCGTGAAACTCTTGAGATTACATGAGATCACCATGCACATGTTGAGATTAAATGAATTATTAATTATGTAAACATTTGGTTTATGTCAATAACATACACGGTTAGTTGGTAAAATGAGATGATGGAAAATATTTTTGAGGATATTTCCTTGATGATTTCATTAAAAAAAATTACAGTTAACTAAAGGGGTATGGATATTTTAGTGTACTACTAGAATTTTGGATAAGTATGTTGCTAGCTTGTGGTATAAATTAATGAAATATGAAATAATTTTAGATGAGAAGTGGAGAAATTTACCACATGAATGGTGAGATGTATTTTTTAGAGTGTATGTTATAATTAATGTCCACTGATAATGTGACATAAAATTTACAATCCCATATGGAATTTACAAGTTGTGTTAGTAAGAATACAATTTTGGTGGAACATTCATTGAAAATGAAGTCTTACCAATTTTTTCAATGAGAGACCAATATTTACACCTAAATATGTGGACATTGTTATCCCATATGATGATGGAACTGACTAATAAATGATTCAAATAATACTAAATATAAGTGGATGATTTCTAGAGTACAAGGGAGATATTCTATTAGGGAGACATTTTATTATTATCCATTGAGAGATGGGATTCATCTAGTAAGAGAAGATTTTGTTTCTCTTTATTAATTTTATATGTTTTATATCATTTTATTGTGCATGTATTATGAATGTAAACACTACTAAGCATGCAATGTTTTTTTTCTGAAGGATTATTTTTTATGTAGCTTGATAAATCAATTTATTCTTTGTTTCTATAATTTTCATTGATGATATAAATCCATATAACCATAAAATTTATTATATTATGTATTTTCATTAAAATATTATATGAGATGTGAATAATAATACACAATTTTTAAAAAAAATTACAAATAGTTATAATTGAAAATTTTAATTATAGGACTAGTTGAATCGAAATTTAATTTTACATGAGATTTACATTTATTAGTAGATATTATTATGAATAGTAGTAAATTTAATATTCCAATATAGTAACCAATTAATATTGTTTCATTAACTATAATAAAATAATTATCTTTTTAGAATTCCCCTTATACATAATATACATGACATTTAATTCCAATAAAATAAATTCATCTTCATCTAATGTTTAATTAGTTATCATCACTATTTCATATTTTTTGACACTATGTTTAGAGGAATTGGTTCATATAATCATTTACATCATCTCGTACTACTTCCTTATGGACCGACCAAACATTATTCTATCTTGTAGTGATTTTTAAATCCCAATTGATATATTTACATTACATTATTGACTACAAATATTATAAATAATAATAGTTTTCAAACAATATTTCAATCCATTCCCATAATGTGATGATTAAAATATTTATATTGGAGATAAAATTTACCATGGTATTAATATAAAAAAAACATGAATGTGAGAAAATTATGGAATTTATTAGAATAAAAAAAAATTACACATCCTTCCTTATATATAATTCTATCACAATATAAAATTCTCCAGGAATTCATTATTCTTATTAAATACATTTATTCAGGATCCTAATACCAATACTAACCCATGATTGAGGCTCATCAACAAGCTTTAAAAAAATTTAATGGCTCAGAACACCACTCTTAGATACAACTACCATATTAACATACATTATACATTTTCTTTGATAGTATCTATAAAATCATAGATACATCCGTCATTAAAATAAAAATCATTAATGAAAAAATTCACCATTAACATTTCATGAATCATTTCTGGTTCTAGTCATTAGGAAATTATTAAATATATTTAGTTGATAATCAAATTTTCATTATATTAAGCAGATATTGATCAAATATATATGAAATCACTTAATTCTGTTTAAACCTTCAAAATATCACATAAATTCATCCTCAATGGTTATATTTCATAAAATGTCTTGTGTACAGTGTTTCATTAAAACTTGGGGAATATAAACATATGAAAGGGATGAGAAAACATATAATTAAGGGATAAATATAACAGAGTAATCCTTTCATAAAAATGGAATAAATATTATTTCATGAATAAGTAAGCAACATAATTACATACTCAATAAGATACTAGGAGAATGATATTACCATTGAAATAAATGTAAACATGGATATCAATAACAATACTATCATACAAATGGAATTTGAAAAACTATGTAAAAATAGAATAAATAATATTTATGTTTAATAATATTTAATAATTATATAGTAAAATTTGTTTTAATGATATTAATTAAATATTAAATTAGAAAAAACAAATAGTTTAAATTAAAATCCTTTAATATAAATTTTTTATTTTAATGTAAAATTTCAAAAGTATTGAATATGAATTTCAAAAAATGATTTTCATTTTTAAAATCATAATATAGATATTAACTTATGGTGTCTTTTTGGGTTTTTTATAAAATATTTATTTCTAGTGAATAGTGAAAACACATATAATTATAAAACTATCATTTCATTTAATCAAATTAATTAAATAAAGTACCATTATACATTGTTTTTTATTTAACAGAATTATTTTTAGTCATATTTAAGACAATTAATTACATTTGGATCATCTTTATAGAGTAATTTAGTATCAACTTGTTTTAGTTTTTAAATATTCTATTCTCCAAAAACTATTTTTAAGTTGATATTGTTTCGTCAATTTAATTAAGAAAAATAATGAGGATTAATTTTTTTATAAATTATATATATATATGAAATGTAATTAACATAATAGTGATTACAAGATGTATAGATAATATAAAATCGTCTTTTACTTGAAAAAAATATCTATATAAAAAATGATTTCTCACCATGATAATAGGTTTAATTTTGAATTAATGTATTCCACTTCTACGAATTATTATTTTTGAGTGGATTTGATATTTTTATTGAGTATAATTTATGGAATATAATAATTTTAAAGTAATTTGTGGCCATAAAGTATAATTAAAATTGTAAAAAAATAAAATGAGGATATAAATGTTTATGTTATTGAATTTAACATAATAATAAATGAAATAAATGGAATAATAAATTGGAAAATGGTTCGTAATAATTTAAATAATTTTAAAAAATTATTATTTAGGATGATAAAGAAAAGAAATTAAATGTAGTACTAAATGTAACATAAAAATTTAATTAAAACATCATTTTAATTTATTTTTAGACATTAATTTTATAAATATTTTTCATCTATATCTATGTTTTTAAAATAAATTTATTAATATAATTTTGTAGACATAAATTGTTGGATCTGAATCTATAGATTAAACACAAGAGGGGGGTGAATTGTGTCTTCCATATTTTTCTGTAACTCTTTTGATTGAACGAGTCCTCTCCTCTATGCATTATTAGACTTGATCATGTAGTGGAAATAAATAAAAGTAGGGAGACAAATATGAATAGTGGTTCGGGGTACAAAAGGCCCCTAGTCCACTCCACCAATGCTCAACTCCACAATATTGGTGATTTTCACTATATGGTCCTCTTTTCCACAGACCGGTTCACAATAGAGTACAGGCAGTTGACACATTTACAATCCAAGGAAAAACAAAGCCTTCTAGTTCAAACATGAACCTACATATCTTAGAAGAAGAAGCTGGTTACTCAAGAATAAAAAGAATTTCGGAAAGAAGATTTCTAGTTGATCTTTACAATTGCAACAGAATGCAATTGACAACAGATGGACCATCGTCTCATGAAATATTGATTTTCAAAACAAAGGAATTCTGAGTCGATCATATTGTAGTAGATATGGAGATATAGTTCAAAAATTTAGTAGTAGTAGATCCATAGTAGATATTCGATGCAGAATAAGTGAATCTTATATCGAGTTCCTTCTTCTTAAACAAACAGAGCTTTGATGCTCCTTTTGAATCAGCAGAACTGGATGATTTTTGAAGTATCTGTTTTCAACCTTTTTTTATAAAATATTGATCACCATACATGCTTGTACCTGGTGTTTCAGATAGAAAATATATAATAAAGCTGAGCATATCTCCCGCACATTTAGATCCACAATAGTCTCCTTTTTTATTCGCAATATTCAAAATTTTGAATTTACAGAGAAGTCGTAACTACCCTTAAGGTTCAGCATAAAATGCTCCTTTTAATTCTATCTTAAATCCATTGATAAAATGGCTTTGAATCAGTCAAAGTTGAAGTTTAAAAATGACTTTAAATCTGGCTTGAAATCCGCCCAAAAATCAGCTTGCTGACCGCTGCATAAAAATATCATCTGTCAAAATTTCTGACGCCAAACGTAAGGTTGATAACCTGGCCTCCAAAGGTAGGGTTGATGACATAGTCTTCAATCATAAGGTTGACAACATAATGTTGAATTATAATTGATGGGTTGAAAATCTGTACTTTTTCTTCAACTCTCAACGTATGACAAAAGATCCATACTTTTCCTAGAATGTATGGTTGTTTACAAAAGTAAGATTGATGAACCATACTTTTGAGAAACAAACTTAACGTTTAGTACTTATGTACGGTTCTCCTTCCATACTTTGTTGATAACCAAAATGTAAGGTTCCTTCCTAACGTAAGTTTCATCTTTCATACTTTGCTGAAAATTTTATGGTTGTTTAACAATACTTTTCTTTTATCTCAAAAAGTATACACTCTTTTCATTCTTACGCTACGTTTATCCACATAGGTTATGAACTTTGACTCCAGGACGTGATAAAGCAGATTCCACGCTACATTTATCCACGTACATTATGAATAGTGATTCCAGGACGCGCTAAAGCAGATTCTGCTCTAGTAATAAATTCTCATTATTTCAGGAGTAAAATAAATTAATAAATTCATGCAAAATACTAAATAAAATAATTAGAAAGTAACTAAGGGTATTTGTGAGCATCAAAATTATCATAAAGAGACAGAGTATTATTTTCAATAATCTCCCCCTTTAAATAACATTATTATGTATTGTTGAAAACAATACTTTGCTCAACATAAATGAATTATAAAGATCTTATTTGTTTATTGTTTTACTTTATTTCAAAGGATATCAAAAAAATTAAAATTTTCAAAGAATGGTTGAAAAAAATTTCCAAAGAGAAACATAATATTTTAATTTAACTAGTATAGTGATAATGAATTTTACAACCAGTGTAAACATTGTTTATTTCCTGTATTCCATTATAGGATTTCAAATTTATTCAAATTTCAATATCCCTATTTCTCGTTTCCATGTTATTTGGGTATTGATTTTTTTTCCCAAATGAAAATATATTTCAATATCCAAAAATTTATTTCATATAGGTTCAAATGTTTTTTTCATGGGTTTTATAATAAAATGTTATAGGTCTAAAAAATACTTATTCTTTATAATGTCCTTGGACATTATATAAATGACTTCTTAAGTCCCTTTATAACTCTTGGTTGAGCCCGATATATCTTATATGATGATTTTTCAACATCATATTTCATGATTTGATGGGTTGTATCCCATTATAGATCTTGATAGGATGGGTGATCCCCATTATAGCACTATAATGCATTGGATATTTATTATGGTTTCTGGAGTATAATATTGGAAGTTGAATGTATGGAAATTGCAACCTCTAATGGTTTTAAAAGGGTTTTATGAAGTGGATTATCCAAGGAACCTACACGAACATTCTTTACGTAATAAATATTTATCATGGAAATCACTTATTTTTAAAATGAAAGATAAAATAAAAATATTAAAATAATGATGAATATCATGTTATTTGAAAAGGAATTTTTTTATGAAACTAATTTTTTTGGGTATTTTTTATATGGGATTAATATATATATTCTTCTAATGTCACTAAATGATATATTTTTTCTCATCCCATCTATTTAAAATGGGTTTCATAGGGTTTAATATTAGTTAATGGAACAGAAAAAGTCATGTTGAAATTCATGAAGATATTTCATGAAATGATTTCTATTTAATTTTGTTAGTTTTACATTATGGTAATTGAGCATATGGAATGTTGTTGTACAATTTTTAATATATGGGATTATTATGTTACTATTATGACCTTATTCAATAAAACTAAAAACATAAAAGATCCTTTGGAAGGGGTATTGATTATAGTATAATATCACTATAATATGTTGTTATTAGTTAACTTAATAGGATGATACAATGTATCTGGATTACCAAAATGGATTTTGAAATATAGTTACCATGATTGTAACACCCCAACCCCAGTTACCGAGAGTCGGTGCATTATTTCATAACATTTTCATGATCAAAAGAGATTAAGTCTCAAAAGACCGATTAGTTTAGTATCCTTAGAGGTACTGAATACATAAATAAGTTTTACATTACATCATCAAATAAAAAAACATCATTGGGTCCCCTTCGAACAAACTCATATCCTTGATCCTACCATAAAACTTATTCATAATATACATATTTGCATCTGGGGAAAAATAAAACATAGATAGGGGTTAGCTCAGATTCTAAGGATAATAATATTTCAAAAAGTCACCGAAATAAGAATAAGTATTTAAGACAATGTATAAGACTAAAACACAAGCCTTTTAAACATAATCTTCAGCATAATACGGAAAAGATAAATAAAATAATGCCATTCAGTTTTTCACATGGATATTCTACTAGTCTAATAAGCACATGAAATATCCATAGCCAATTTCATAATGATGGAATGCATAATTTTGGACATCATAACCTCATAGTCAAGGACTTGTGCAAAGACTTCAAATATGATTGTTTCATGGCCTTATGCCAAATCACTAGTTTGTTTGATTAGAACTATTGATGCCTCGAGAGGCTATAGAGGGCCATTACCATCACTTATTAAGTCGAATTCATTCATTATATGAAAAGGGTGAAACATAATCTAAAAAATCATATTAAAAATAGCATTTGAATTATCAATACTTAAACCATAGATCATTAATGGATTAAAAATAGTACATCAACAGTCAAACATAACTTATTCTATACAATATGGAATGTTGTATTATAAAAAATCAACCTCAATCAAGAATAAAATACAATGAAGGATATTTATATAGATGAAAATAATCAGTAAAAAAATTTGAGAGAAATACACCCTTTTTTCTTGAAAACATTTAAAAGTCGCACTACTTATCAAGAAGTCGTTTAAAATGCATTTTTGAATCAAAGTGTCCTATACCAAATTAAACCACTTGAACTGATGTTTTATTTCAAAACATTCATGTCCATATAAATATATCCTTAAAACCATTTTTAAAACATGGACATTATTTAGAAACATTTAGAAGAATAAATATTTAAACAATATTTTAGTTAAAGAGTTCCTAAAGAAATTAGAGACACTTGAATACAAATTATTGAGTAATAAAATTAATTCAATCATTATAATATCATGAGAATAAAGGTATTGATGAAATAATATGTCAAAGGACATTATATACACCATATAAAAATGAAATGGCGTATAACAAAAAAGAATCCTCAATGGAATGTAAATTGAGACGAAATCCGTTATAAAGACAATATCCTTAGATTAAGAATAAATCAATGACATGATTATGTGTGAAAAATATAAATACAGTAAAAATTATTGGATATTCATTGTAATTTAATCGGAGGAAGTTCACACATATTCTTGTAGAAAAAAAACAAAAGACTTGGATGTCTAACTCAATGAATGGAAATTGAATTAAGATTACCCTTATCAAATTCATATCAATGACTTGAGAATTTTTCAACAGATTGAACATGTGAATAAAATTTACACCACACAAAGGGTAGCATAAATTACTACATAAATAAAAAATAGTGATTCCACACCTAATCTTGGAGTAAAATAATCAATGAAGTATGCATAAAACCAAATTAGTGGAAATTGAAATTATAAATTCCCTTACCGATTTGGAAACATACGAAAAATACACCCCATGAAAGAATGATTTTACAATGAAGATGTAAATACACATAAATTAATGTATATTATACAAATAATACAGTCATGGTAAGTACATACAGTACACAAAAGGAAATAGTGTAAAATGTACATGAATCTCACGGGAATAAAAAGTGAGATGAAAACCCATTAACATGTACATTTCCGTAGTCATGGGTAATTTAAAATAATTTACAATAGTTAAATAATTTTTCATAAATTATAAAATAACCACATACCAAAATAAGATATCATATATGACCTTGTAATATTGATTTGTTAATAATATTTCAGTATTATCATAGTTTTGGGTGTTAGCTAATTCGTTTTCTATTATATATTTTCTAACGTAAGTCATGTTTGTTATGGAAATGATGTATTTCATTCATATCCATAATTATTTTAAGTTATTAATCTTTATTTGAAATCATAAAATTAAAATTATTTTGAATTTTTACAATGGGGAATGAATCTTATCGCGTTTGAAGAGACGGTAATCCGTACGTACACATGAGCAACAATACCATTCTATTGATGGTGAAATCATATTTAATTGGATGGTATATCATATATACAGATCCATTAACATGATATATTTATTATTTAAATCAATTATACTCATTATTATTCACATACTTAGTAATGAAGTGTTGAATAACAAACTACACCACGATGTGGAGACGGAAAGCCATACGTACGCATGTATGGTGACATTGTCATTCAAAGGCTGGATAGAATAATGAATATGGATATACCACATTTATAATAACATAATAGTATGTATAAGGTACAGATGATATTATTTTGGTGTGAAGAAAAGAAATTGGAAGTGGAAGAAGAAAAGAATTTTGAACGTACTGACGAAATTATTACCTCTTCTTCAGGTGCTCCCTTTTGATTTGATCAAAATGGATCATTTGGATGGATTTATGATAAAATTATGTCCTCTAGGATGAGTTTATGGAAGTTGGGAGGATATTTGAATAGGGTTGGGTCGATCCAAATGGCTTTGGAGGTGTGAAAGTAAGAGAAGGGGGTGTACTCTTTTATAAGAGAGGTGAGGGTCACTTTTGGAAAATCTTGAAATATTATTCTATTATAAACTAATTTTAGGTTTATAATAGCTCCAAATAAATTTGTTTCATGAATATGGTGTTTATGGGTATAAATAGTCTCATAAAATAGGTTATAGACAATTTTAGGTCACCATATTATCCTTATTTTTATGAATTAATTATAAGTTAAATAGTTTATCTTTTACCTTGTATTCTTTTATTTTATATTACATGGGTAATAAACATACTATAAAATGAAAAGAGAATATCAATTGTTTCATTAATGAAATATATATAATTATTTTAGTCCTTTGGTTGAAACTTGAATTTTTAGTAATATTATATCATTTAATAATATAATTTTTTTCGAAAAAACTCATTTATGTCCATTTTATACTATTCAGAATTTTGTTTTTGTGAAAGTCAATAAAAAATAATTACTTAGAAAAAAATACATTAAATAAACCCTAAAATTTCATATTAAGCTATAAAATTAGTTTAATTCTTCAAATATCTCAATTTACATTTATTTTGATATTTATAATATCAATTATTTTAATATTTCATTAATAAGTTAATTATTGCATCATCATTGTGTCATAAGAAAATTTAATTATTTAATCAATAAAAATTATAAATAAAATACATTGTTGTATGAATTATTTTTACCTTTCTATGTAATATTTATTTTCAAATTTATCTTATGTGTATCCCAATATTAATATTGGTTTACTTAAAACATTCAATTTTACACTTTTAACTTTTCTTTATATAAAATAATAATAAATGTCCTAGTCTAATCCAAGTGGATAAAAGAGGATAATAATTTATACCTATGATTTATTTTGGTCGAAAAACACTTATATAATAGAATTAGGGGGTGTGTTACAGTAATTATAATATCATTTTTACCCTTTATTACCCTTTTTTACTTTTAACCATGATAAATAAAATTTAGAAGCTAATATTAACCAAATATTATTTTCATACTATTGAACCACATTATAATTATTGATTTCAACCTTGTCTCGTATATTTTTGAAATTAAATTTACAGAAGCAGTAAAATTATGTTTTCTGCAAGAAAATGTGCCTATAAGGTGGGTAATAGATGTTAAAAAGTTTAATAAAATTTTATACATATAATATTTTTGTAAAATGACTCCAATGAATTGAATTGAACTAATATAGGTATTGTTTATTTTTTTGACATTAAAATAAATTCAAATAATAATTATTATTATTTGAATAAAAGTCTGTTTTAAACATTAACATAGTGTTTCTAACTATTCATAAAAAATTGACAGTTTTTAGAAAAATACCAAAACATCACCCTAATATAATATGTATATTTTGAAATTAAAAATGATTTCTATTTTACCAAATTCAATACAAGTATGTTTCATTAATAAATTTAAAATTAATTTCCATTGTGAAAACCAAAAAGAGGGTTTTTACGAAATTAAAACTATCAAAAGATTGAAATGTGTTTACATTCAATTTAAATGTGAAATTATTTCCAATGACCAAAATTATATGAAATTATTAAACTATAATCTATCTATACTCAAAAAAAATAATAGGATAACCCAACAATATAAATAAATTCGGTGAAAATACAGTTTTAAATTAAAAATTTCTATTTTTCACTATTCGTTAAAAAATGAATTTTATCATAAAAATACCAAAAATTCACAATAATATTATATTGGTATTCCGAATTGAAAAATAAATTAAATTTTACCAAATTAGATTTATAGTAGTTTTTAAAATTATTGTTCACAAAAGGACATAAGATGTAGTACCTTTATCAAAATAGTACAAATATTTTAATGAAACTTATACATTTCTTTATAAATATAGTTTATTTATGTGATAGAATTATAAATGTCATTTAAATTTTATTTGTTAGAATTCATTTTATTGTATTTAACTATTATGTTATAAATATATAATTTGAATAATTAAATTGTTGTTTCGTAGAAACTTAGTCTTCGGTATAATGTCATCCAAGTTAGTGTTGTGTGCAGTATAAGCTATTGAATTACTTTAATGATATAACTTACTACAGGATCATTGGTTGTTAAATTATCTCCTACTTAAAATAATTTCATCTTCAAAATTTAAACTCAGAAACAAAAACTAGGGATTTGACATTTCAAAACATCTTTATTGAAATCCCACATCAGAAAGACTGTCAATAAATTTATCACTTTAAAAGAAAGAAAGAAAAGTACATAGGTCACATGAGATAACCCATACTAGGGATCCATGTAGGAAATCAGAGATATGTAAAAGAAAACAAACCATCATGTTCTGATGGAGTGTGATAGAAAACACGATCAGGAGAAAGTTATATACTATTAAACCATAAAATTGTGATGGGTTAAATGGTCTTTGATTACTTAGTGGGAAGAGTAAACTGGCAATTTTTTTTCAAAATTTCTTTTAAAAATGTTTTGGATTTTATTTCTGAGATTTACAAAGAACATAATGAAATATACTAACTTTTCCAATAGAGTTTCATCCTTTTAAAAATTTCTACCAAAAACTCATCTTTTCTCCAAACTATTAGTGTTGAAGATGACTTGGTCACACCTGAAGTGCTATAATCAACTTCTATTGAACCACATAATCCACTAAAGATGAACTATATATTTCCCTTGTCTTTAGACATAAACCAAAACCACAATGATTTTTACAAGATCAGATGATCCTAAAAAATGATAATCCTTTATTGAAAGAAATACTACTCTTAATCTCAAAAATTAAACAAACAACACCCAATGTTCAAAAAATTCCTTTCAAAAAAAAATTCTCCTTTAAATTCATCAATATAATAAAAAAATAATTTTGAGATCCAAAATTCAGAAGTATTTGGTCACACGGTCTTCCATAATATATCCTAAAATTTATCTCCAAATTACATCGACTGCTCTTAAAGTGACATAGTTAAAAGTAATTTACCTAATCACATTTTCTCTATAATAAGTTAATAATTTCCACAAATAACCCAAATATCTATAAGTCCACAACAAATTCATACATTATTCAAAAATAAAAATCCACCATTAATCCTCAAATTAAATACGATTGTATTCAATTTTCTTTTGGAATATAGTGTTTCCAAAATAGAGAACATCTTCCAAAATAACATTTATCAGTTATTCACCAAATTATTTTCCGATACTATGGAAAAATAATAAGTTCCAAAAATCCACATATTATTGATACATAAAACCATTTTACGAAAAATAATTAGTCACACTAATCAAGGACATGTCGTAGTCCTGTGGTAGGCGATAAATCCTAGCCTCACTGTTGTTGTGGGTTTGATTCCCGCAGCTTTGTCCGAGGTGATGAGTTGTCACACAGTCTTTGTGTTTTCCTTTTAATAAAATTATATAATATTATAACATTCCAAAAAATGAGATAAATTCATCCAAAATAACCATTACATATTTTAACTACAATTGTTATCCCATACCTTTCATTTTCATCCCAAATAGTAATAACTAGTAATTGACTAAAATTAATGGGATATACAAATCCAAATGGTTAATTATAACTATATCCACAAAAGAAAAGATAATTCTACCACAAATATAATTTTCACATAACATACTGTAGGGTTACACACACAATAGAAAATTATTCCAATGTAATCTTATCAACAAAGAGAATTAATACCTTTAAATATTTTTCCATCCAATTATATCCATATTGGTTCTCCCTTGACTTAGAGGTTATCCTATAGAATAGAACATTGACTCAGGTAATTCCCAGGTACCCTACATTTATAGAAAATGAATGTAAATGGATTCTTAGGATCATTTTTATTTTATTCCATAGTACACTTCATTTTTCCTAGAAAATTATTTACATTATTCCCTTCATTCCCACACATAAATAATTTCTTGGTTCCATTGAGACACTTTCCTAGGTGTCTCCTTCCACATTTCCTGCATTTTGGAAAGTGATATTTCTTTTCTCCATGGTCTCCACTATAGGAGCTCTACTCATTCTATGCCTTTCTCTTCCTTGTAGATTTTGAGAGTTAATTAGTTTATATGTTGTTGATAAAATTTTTCGAAAATTCAATCGGAATGAACACGATATCTTTTATGCATATCAATATTCCATCTTGTTGCTCATTTTCACCACTGCTCCCACCTTGTACATCATGTTCAATATTACTGTGGTGCCCTTGGAATCCATCCTTTGACTAAAACAAGAAAGTATACTTCGTGTAAAAATAGTCATAAAATCATTTAAAGAATATCATGAAATCTTATTTTTATACTTATACACCTTAGGATTAACCAAGGTTATTTATTCTCATCTGATATTAAAATCCTTGAAATTGGTTTGTAATGAAAATGTTAATTGTCATAAGCAAATCCCTCTGGAGTGTCAATACCAAGACTACAGAAAAGCCCATTGTCGCGTACCAGGATCTCCCAGGTAATTCCTGAAACTCCTTTTCAGAGTTTTCACTCCTAGGTCAATCTGTTCCACAGCCACATCTACCTGTTTTTATCCATAAAGGGTTGTGTTTTCTTAGAAAAACCACATAATATTTACACAACCAAATTTTTTGGATGTTCTTCTATACAAATCCTCACAGTATACAATCGGTTAATGTTCTCTAATCAGATTATATCTAAATCTAGTTTCCACGGTTTGTATTAAGCTTCCTATGATGCCATCTATAACGTCCTGACCCTAGTTACCCAGAGTCTGTTCATTATTACATTTCATTAGGATGATCATAAGATATCATGTCTCTAAAGACATATTAGTTTATTAGCCTTGGAAATAATAGGTACATAATTAATTTTTACATTATATCATTAAATAAAAAACAACATTGTTTCTCCTTTGAATACACTCATATCCTTTAACCTATCCCTACAGGTTAATCATAATATAATTTTTCACATCCTGTGAAAAATAACACATAGAAAGGGGTGATATCATATACTCAATAAGGATAACAGTATAGCAGAAACTATCATAAATAAGAACCATCATTTAAGGGAAATGTATAAAACTAAAACCCAAGCCTTTTAAACATAAACTTCATCATAATACAGAAAAGATAAATAAAATAATTCCATTTTATTATTTACATTGATATTATACTAGTCGAATAATCATATGCAATACCAATTTCTAATTTCATAATGATGGAATTCATAATGTCAGACATCATAACCACATATTCATGGCCTCGTGCTAAGACTACAAATAAGATTTTGTCAAGGTCTTGTGCCAAGACACTAGTTTGTCTCATGTGACCTACCGATACCTCGAGGGGATATAGCGGGCCATGCCTGCCCCTTACTACGTCCAATTCGTTACTCATAATAAAATAGGAAACATAATCTAAACATTCATATTAAAACTAGCATGTGAAATGTCAATATATTTACCACAAACAATAAATGGTATAAAAATATCACATCCATTGTCAATCATAACTCATTCAATAAAATATGGAAGATTTTATTATAATAAATAACACAAAATAAATAATAAAATACAATGAATGATATTTACATCTATGAAAATAATCATTAAAACTATGTGAGAGAAATATCCCATTTTTTATTGAAAACATTTAAAAGTAGCACTATTCATCAAGAAGTCATTTAAAAGAGATTGTTGAATCAAAGTTTCTCATACCACTTTGAAACATTGAATATAATTTTAATTTCAAAACAATTATGTCCATATAAATAGATCATTAAAACCATTTGTAAAACATGGACATTAATGGGAAATATTTAGAAGAATAAATATTTAAAACTATATTTTAGTTAAAGAGTTCCAAACAAAAATATAGACAATTGAATAAACTTAATTGAGGAATAACATTAATAAAAAAATTATAATATCTTGAAAATAAAGGGGTTCATGTTATAATATTTCAATGGAATGTATATACACCATATAATAGGGAATTGGCATATAATAACAATGATGTCTCAATGGAATGTAAATTGAGAATAAATCCATTATAAAGTCCATATCATTAGATTAAGGATACATAAATGACAAAATTATCTATGACAAACATAGAAACACTAAAAGTTATTGGATATTCAGTGTAAATCAACCAAAGGACATTCACACATATTATTGTAGAAACCAAAACAATGACTTGGATGTTTAACTCAATAAACTGAAATTGAGTTAACATTACCCTTTTCAACTTCATATGAACGAAAATAGAATTTATCAGTGGAGTTATTATGTGTATCAAAAGTATATCCACACAAAGGGGAGTGGAAGTTATATATAAATAAATAAATAGTTATTCCTCACATAATCATGGAGTAAATAATCATTTCAGCATGCGTAAAACCCAATGAGTGGAAATTGAAATTTGAAATTCCCTAATTGATTTGGTAACATACAAAACATTCAACTATTGAAAGAAGGATCATAAAAATAATATGCAAATACCCACATATTATTGTATATTATACAAATAATACAATCATTGGAAGTGCATACATGACACAAAAGAAAATAGTGGCAAATGTAGCATGAATCTCACGGGAATAAAAAGTGAGATGAAAACCCTTTACCTGTAGTTTTACTTAGTCAAGGTTATGTTAACCTATTGAATAATAGTTAAATAATTGTTATTAAATTATACAAGATCCAAATACCAAAATATTATATCATATATGATCTTATAATAATTCTTTGTTTATAATATTTCTGTAGTACCATAGTTTTGGGTGATAACTAATTTATGTTCTTCTATGTGCATTGTTAAGTAAGTCATGTTTGTTATGGATATGATGTATTTGATTCATATATATAATGATATTATGTTCTTAAAGATTATTTTTAATCATAAAATGAATATTATTCTTGAATGGTCACAATGGGGAATAAATCTTATCACCTTCGTGGAGATAGTAATATGTACGTACGCATGAGCGACAATACCATTCTATTGATGGTGAAATATTATTTAATTGTATGGTATATCATATATAAAAAATAATTAACATATTATATTTATTAATCATATCAATTTTTCTCATAATTATACCAATCCAAATAATGAAGTGTTGAACAACAAACTACACCACAATATAGAGATGGTAAGCTGTACGTACGCATGTATGGAGATGTTGTCATTAAAAGGATGGATAGAATAATGAATATGGTAGTACCATATTAATAATAAAATCACAGTGTGTATAAGGTATTGGAGTTATTATTTTTTTATGGAAACAATAATGAAAGAATAAATGGAAGAAGAAAAAAACACTGAAAGAGGTGATTAAATTATTACCTCTTCTATAGGGTTCTCCTTTTAATTTGATCAATAGGGATACTTAGGTTAGCTTTATTATCAAATCAAGACCTCTAGGATGAAGTGACGATATTTGGGAGGATATTTGAGTAGGTTTTGGCCGATCAAAATGGCTTTGGAGTTGTGAAATTAAGAGAAGGGTAAGTACTCTTTTATAAGAGAGGTGAGGGTCACTTTAGGAAAAGCTTGAAATATTATTTTATTATTAAATATATTTATGTTTATAACGGCTAAAAATGGATATATTTATATTATAAGGTATTTATGGTCTAAATATTCTCAACCAATAGGTTTTAGACAAGTTTATGTTACCATATTAACCTTATCTATTAGATTTAATTCTTAGTTATATAGTTTAACTTTTACCATGTAATATTTTATTTTTATATTACATGGTTAAAAAACTTACTATAAAATTTCATGAGATCCTCAAGTGGTTAATTAATCAAATATATTTTAATTATATATGTCCTTTGGCCAAAAATATATTTTTAGGTAATATTATATCATTTAATAATATAATACTTGTTTTGGAAACTCATTTATTTCAATTTTGATACTCTTTAGTATTTAGTTTTTGAGAGTCAAAAAAAAATTGATTACTAAAAATAAAATACATTAAAGAAATCCTAATAAGTAATATTGACCATTAAAATTAGTTTAATTCATCAAAAGCCTAAATTTACATTTATTTTGATATTTATAATAACAATTATTTTAATCATTCATTAACTAGGTAATCATTGAATCATCATTGTGTCATAAATAAATAATATTATTTAATGTCTAAAAATTATAAATAAAAAACCATGATTTAGGAAATATTTTTATATTTATAATGAATATTTATAGTCAAATGTATCTTGTTAATAACCCTATATTAAAAAATATTTAGTTATTAATCATTGAATTTTACACTTTTAAAACTTCTTTAAATAAAATAACAATAAATGTTCCACTATAATACAAATGGACCATAGAGGATCATAATTTATTACAAAGGTTTCTTTTGGTCTAAAAACACTAATCCAATATATTTTGGACATGTGTTACAGTAATTATAATGTCATTTTTACCTTTAATTATCCTATTTACTTTTAACGGTGGTAAATAAAATTGAAAACAAACTATTCATAATAAATTATTTTCATCATATTAAACAAAATTTAACATACTGATGTCAACCGTTTCTCAAGGATTTTTGAAATTATATTCACAAAAGTGGTAAAATTATGTTTTATGAAAATTTTCAAATGTGCCTAAAAGGTGGGAAATAGACGTTAAATTGTTCAATAAAATTTTATACATCTAATCTTGTTATAAAATGAATCAAATTAATTAAATTGAACTAATATCGGTATTATGTATATATTTTTAATTTAAAATAAATATAAATATAAATAATAAATATTTAAATAAAATTCGGTTCAAAACAATAACGTAGTGTTTTCACCAGTCATCAAAAATTGAATGTTTTTAGAAGAATACCAAAAATTCACCATAAGGTAATTTTAATATTTCAACTTTATAGATGATGTATATTTTCCAAAATTAAAGACATGTATGTTTCCTTAATTAATTTAAAACCAATTTTAGTTGTGAAGACTAGAAAGTGTGTTTTTAAGAAGTAAAAACTATCAAAATATTGACATGTGTTTATATCCAGTTTAAATGTGATATTAATTCCAATTACTAGAATAATATAAAATGATAAAAATATAATATACATATAAACTATAACCAAATAGGAGGATATTCTAACAATATAAATAAATTCGGTGAAAATGATGTTTTGAATTAAAAGCTTAATTTTTCACTATTCATTAAAAAATGAAACGTCTCATAAAATTACAAAATATTCACCCTAATCTAATATTAGAATTATGAATTAAAAAATTAATTCAATTTAAAAAAATTAATTTATAATAGTGTTTAAAATTAATTTCCAAAAAAGGACATTAGAAATAGTTCTTTTATCAAAATAGTACATATATTTTAATGAAACTTATTTATTTCCTTATAAATATGGTTCAATTATGTGATAGAATTATAAATTTAATTTCGAATTTAATTTTTTTACTATTCATATTAATAATTTTAATTGTTGTGTTATGAATATATAATTTGAATAATTAATGTGTTTTTTCGTAGAAGCTCAATATTCCATATAATGTAATCCATGTCTGTGTTCCGGGCATTATACGATATTGAATTACTTTAGTGATATAACTTACTATGAGATCCTGGGGTGTTATAATGTTATATAATTTGATAGAATCGATTTTTAGTTTTCTAAAAATTTTTTGTTCCTAAATGTTTTTCATATTGGAAATAGTAATTTTTTAGGAAAGAACCATGAGAAAAATAAACATCAAAATCAATATGCATATATTGTGGGAGTTATAACTGGGTTATTTTTGACAGTGATGTATCAGATGAAAAGATCTATAAATAAAATTGTTATATATTCCATAGATCTTTTAGGTCATCTATAGAGGAACATGATTATCGTTGAAAATTTTATGGGTAATATCCTTCAGTATTCAGTTGCTCAACTAATATAATGGGAGATGATGGATAGATTAATTCACAAAAAACTATATTTGAATTAATTGGATTTTTAAAACAAAATACTTTAACGTTTTTAATTAATAATTTTTATAGATAGAATGATTAATACTGCTCTTTGGTTAAGAATACCAACAATTGATATGGTCATTATTACATTGAATGGGAAATAGTTAATAATATTTTTTTGAGAAATATTTCACTAAAGTTTTTCTAATAATGACTGTGATGAAATGAATAGAATTTATGAAATACATTGCTGTTTCATTTGAAACATATGAATAACATATATTTGATTAGGAAAGTACGTATCAGATTTTATCAGGGATTATGATAATAAAAATAATCAATTTCACTAATTCTTAAATCAATGATATCGATGGTTATCATCATCCCAAAAATTTAAAAACTATGATAATTTTTTTGGTGTTCTAAGAATATAGAAATTTACTTTTCCAATGATCATGTATTCTTGAAAATATAAACTAAAAAATGATTCTGATGGAAATAAATGAGGAAAAATAATCAAATAAGTACAAAGCTATGAATATCATGCTTAAAAATTGTGATAAGTGAGTAATAAAATCTTTGAATATGTCTCATATATTCATTAATGTGTTACCAATGGAGAATTATGGATCACAAATCCATGGAAAATAATTATATATATAGTGAGAAGCTAATGGTAATATTATTTAAGGATAAGGAGTAGGTCCATTATGCTAATCTATGTCTGAATTTAGTTATACAAAATGGGAATAATCAATATCAAAGACCAAAATTTGTGGAAAAAATATTTCCCACTACTATAGTTGATGTTGGACCCTAAAATGAAGGGGTAACTAGTGTATTTTTTATTTATTCAAATTATGCCAATGGCTTGTTTGACTATGGGTCATAAAATTATTTCATTTATAAGAAATTTACAAGTTAAATTACTATATCAATGCATGAAAGGACGACATATAAATTGGGGAAAACAATGTATGTAGTACTAAAGAAACAATGATTTTTAGGAATCATCATATTATTATTCGTTTGATAGACTTTTGGTCTAATATTTTTTAACTGCAAATATTAGTGTTTGATTTTCTTTTTTGTTTGGATTAGATTTTACTTTATCACGTGAAGATATATTTTAGAGCTGAGTAATTATTATTCAATGATTTTATACCTCTGATATCTTATATTTAACATTTGTAATCAATTAGATATGAAATTTAAAGTTATATATCCCATATAGTTGAAATGAATGAAACCGCTTGAATAAGTGAATATCCAGTTGAGAAAAAAATCCCTAGATATTGTTCTTGATGATTTAACTTGTGTTATTCCTAATCAAGAGGCTGAATCTACTATTGAATTTTTTTTCTAATTTTAAGACTATTTAAAAACAACCTTATCGAGTGCCTCAGGTCTAATTTTTTGAATTAAAAAGTTACTTATAGTAGTTCCTAGTTAATGTTTTTATTCAATAAAAAAATTCAATATGGGATGCTTTGGTTTTATTTGTTAAAAATAAATATGGTTCATTGGTGCTTTTCATTTATTATCTAAGAGTGAATAAAATTAATGATGAGAACAATATCCTTTCCAAATATTTATAATTTTTTTGATTGCCTCCAGGGAACTTAATATTTATCAAAGATTGATATTTTGTTTAGGGTACCATTAGCTAAAATTAACGGTGGAAAATATTCAAAAGACTAATTTTTGAATTACTTATGGGGATGATAAATATTTAGTAATTCCATTTGGGTTATGCAATTGAGAAAATATATTTTTTAGACTTCTGCATACTAATTTTCACTAGTATATTGATTAGATTTTAGTTCTGATTATAGATGATATTTTAGTATATTCTAAAATTTATGAACAACATGAAATACATTTATTTAATTTTATAAAAAACATATAATAAAAAACTATTTTGATAATTTATAAAGTTTTAATTTTGGCTACAATTAATTTTCATGAATAGAAATATTATTTCTATAAATTTAATAATTATAAAAAAATCAAAATAAATATTTCTAATAAATAGAAAAGACCAAAAAATTATCATAGATTCATTGTTTTATAAGATTAATCGGTTACTATTTATGGTTTGTTGAAAATTATTGTTGATTTCTCACCCATTTTATATGTTAACAATAAAAGGTTATAAACTTGTTTGTATAATAGAATGCAATGACTGATTACAAGTAATAAAAAATAATATTTTTTAATTTACTAATTTGGGTCCATCCCTCTTAAAAGGTTAATTTTCCATCAACAATGATACTTATTTGGAGATAATATGCTGTGTCCCAATGTAGAATGATCATGAAATAGCTTATGCTTCACAACAATTGATTCATCATGAGTTAAATTATCGAAAAAATGATCATGAATTATTTGAAATTGTTTTTCATTAAAAATTAAGTGGAATCATTTTTTAGAAGTAAATTTTTATATATATAATGATCACAAAATTTTTAAGTATATGTTCACATGGAATAAATATAACATAATATAGAGAATGTGATGAACCAAACCTTAATACACTCTCGAAACAATATCCAACCAGAATTTCCACATACCCATAGGGCGTTCTAGATACCGAAAAGTTAGAGAATATCACCTAGGAAACAACAAAAATCATATAGAATGATTTTGTTTGATCTCAAGAAAATTTGAAGCAAAAAATGACATATATACATATACATAATGAAAGAGTAAAAGATAATAGTAATATATGTATATATATGATTAAATATAGATATAGAACAATATATGTGATGCAATTGAGAAGGTGGAAAAAATTATATAAGGCTCAAATATAAATATAATGGAAGAAAAAAACAAAATTGAAACAACAACTATATCCATGGGATACCGTGAAAAAACTCCCACCATCTCAACACCAGCTACCCAATCCATGTAGATAGAAAAACACATTACCTCACTATGGATCATTCCCATTCACTGCATTAAAAGACATAATAAGATATATTAACAATGTAATGTGTGCATATGGTTTGAGCTAACTAAATAATTATGTTCTCACCCATATTTTCCCTAACAAGTATCTGTATAATGATCTAAACATGGTCAACAATAACGAAAACAAGGCATACTAATAGTTTAATAGTTTTTGTAATAAAATAATGGAATAATATATAATTTACTATATTTACACATTTCCAAAATAAAACATGTAAATTAGATTCAAGTAATTTCAAATACATATATCAAAGAAGATATATCAAAACAAGGAAAAATATGCATCATATCTCATATCGAAACCATAAAAGTGCAACTAAATTAGTAGAATCCAGAGTAGCTCATATCATAAGAAAGAAAAGGTAACATTAGACAATGGATAAAACTATATAAGGATAGCTAGTAAACTCAGACCTAATATAGACAAACATCCACATATTGCCTGTAGACATATAAATCAAGTATAGAGTGCAGAGGGACGCCCTAGAAAGTTAAAACCCCAATAAATCTTATAAGTCTCTTGAATAGTTGTTATATGGAGTAGAGGAAGGCCCCATGATCCTACCCAATGATAGTGAATGATTCTTATTTTGGCATATTCCACATAAGTTCACATGGATTACCATGTCATTCATTTTCTAAAACAATTCATCAATCCATTTACATGAAATCCATACTTAAAAACCTTCTCACAAAACAATTTCACAATTCTTTGAAAATCCATTTTTCATTTTCTCCAAGAAACAAGAAACCCATAGTTAAAAATACATAATTTCAACACACACAAATAAACTAACTTAATCATATCATTTAAATTTAAAAAAATTTATCAAAAGTGTAGAAATTTATTTCACCAACACAAGATATATACCAAACCACCAACCTCAACATCTGGGTCATACATGCCTAAATTGGGATCTAACAATAAGGAAGAACACAAATAAAATAATGGAGTCCCTAGAATCAATACAAAGAACATATGAATGATTAAATTTAAAACAATGGTCAGAATAGAATAGGAAGAAACATATACCTCAAGAATGGACACCTGACGCAGCCTAACCAATAATGTATTGGCCCCCAAAATAAGATCACACAACAGATTAAGAAATGAATCAGGATAATTACAATAATATGTAATAAAAAGGATAACCCAACACAAAGATGTTCTTTTGATAAAATTATATAAATATGTGTAAAGTATTACTCACTCAGAGAAATTTACCGCAACCACAACAATGATCATTCAAAAAGAAAAAAATATCTAGAAGGGTTGGAGGTCTCTAAAATAACCAGATATGAGATATTGGTTGAAAGAAAGGATGAATTAAATTTAATGAAAATAAATATCACTAATATGACACCCATAAATCCATATCCATGAATGTTACATATCATGCAACACCTTTACACATTCTTTAATACATGACACTCATGTATGTTGAAATACCCATTTCCTTTTTTATCCTGATTTTTAACATTATGTGGAATGTACTCTAGAATTCACCCTCATTTTTTGAAACAAAAAATCCAAACATTATTTACCTTGTTTAGGGTACATATATTATTTTGGAATCATAAATGTTTTTTATCCATCCTCGAGTTCCCTGTCAGCCCAGTCTCGAATTTAACCAGCAGGTATTCGTGCATGTGCTAGAACATCATCAATGATTTCATTGAAAATAAAAAAGGGATATTTTAGACCTTATTATGATTAAAAGTTAGCAATAAAATTATTTTTTAATGGGATCCTAATCATTTTAATTCTAGGTGGAAGATTTTAGAAGGGTTATGATTCCATTAACAATGAGGATAGTTAGGGTGAGGGGTTTTAGTGTACAGATACTTCTGTGAATGATAATTTTATCTTATGGAGAATGATAAATATGACACTAATAACTAATGAAAACATAATGGTAATTTAAATCAATATTATGTCTGGGTTCTAATATTATAGAGATTAATGGGAGGATAGCGCAAATCAAATGTTCTTATAAGTTGTTTGGGTCATACAATGTTGAATGATCTTTGAGATTTCATATATTTTCCATCCCGTGATGTACTATGATCCAATTTTATAAAATTATGGTTTTATGGTGTATGAATAGTGTGGAAGAGAGGAAATCCATAGAAATTGTCATTTTTGAAGGCTGTGGGTGCATCATTTTGGTGTGAAACACTTCTTAGTTTGAAAACATCACATGAATTGAAAGAGCTATTGTTATAAGAACCAGAAACCTCCCAGATGATATGATATTACTCTGAAGAAATATGATGAATCTCCTACCCTCATATTGATCTTATTTAGAAGGACCACCATCCATTATACCATGAATTCCGAGTATGTTCATAATTTTTATTTACATCCCCTCTACTCTTCTTCTAAATTCAACACTGATGGATATTTTATTATGGGTGTTATAAAGGGGAGGAGGTCTGTTCGAGTATCCTTTTTGTTATTTCATTTTTGTTTTTATAGTGTATTTTTATAGGGGATCCCTTAAAGGTAGATTAAATGGAGATGAGAGCATGAAAAATCATATGCAGATAGAATAATATTAGAATATAGACAGTTGAAATGGATTCCATAATATTTTATAACATACTATATGGTTTCGGTACCACCACTTGGTTGATATAATATTTATCTAGATGTTTCATAGGCCATATGAAAAACCATATGAGTTTCCATCACATATGGCGAGATATTAAAAAATAATTGAACATTTTTGGCTTCAATGGCAGGACAAGGGGCAATGATATCTTTCATTAAGAGAATGTTGTATCTTCATCCCATGGGTTGAACCTTCTGAAAGTAGTTTCTCTTGGGTTACATTATTTTTGGCCAAACTAAGAATTTGGTTCTCTTTAATACATGTTTTCTTGTTTTCTCTTTCTTTCTATGTCGACCTAATATTTTTTTAAAATAAGAGTATTATTATGGTGATGAGAATGTTTTGTTGCACCAGATACATGAAATAAAAATAGAGAATAATTACAAGTCATGTACTCCCTTTACATTCTATATAAATTCCCATTATCTTGAAAAAACAATGGATTCTTACTTGGAATCCCAACCTACCTGGGGCATTCTCTAAACTCATGGGGAACACTACTAAGACAAAAAAAATTATACATAGACACCATTAATTCTAATAAACAATCATCACTGAAAACTATGTTATTTCTATTAGAAAAATATCACCATCCTCAAAAGTCCCAAAATATATCAAATTAAATAAGAACACATATAAAGAAATGGAAAATAACTAAAAGATAGTAAAATAATTTTATATGCTGCCAACCATAATACTTTACATACATCAGAAGTTAGTTGGGTGTTTCTAGTCCATTAATGAGGTGAGAAACTACTCCACCATCAATGAATCACGCTCCCATGTCTAATAAGGATATAATATGTTCTGACATAATTGATTAACCAAAAGAATCAAATTCCCCCTTAGGTCATTCATATTAGTTTCAATGATATCTAATAGATTATTCAAAATAAAAATGACTATCTTTAACTCAATATCTTCTAAACATAGAATAAGAGAGTGATCAAAATGATATTTCATGTTCTTGGATATGTTGAAAGAATATTGATTAACTGTCAAGTGAATCAGAAATTTTAACTGATAAGATACATTCCTCAAATTATCAATTAATACAATTTACCAAACATGTCATGGATCTGTCTTTACCTATTTTCCAAGTGTATAATGTTCCATACAATGAGGAAACATCATGAAAACCCATTCACCTATGAAAATATAAAAATGATTATTCTTATAATCGATATAAGATTAATGTTGAATCAAACATATAACCAGACACTAATGTATATCCATAATCCTCACTGACAGATTTAGAACCAAACTCATTCCCACTGATGAATCGTTTCCCACTTATATGTAGGAAAGTGGTTATCTCCATGTGCAGCCATATAAATTATCTAATTGGGAAATTTTTATTGACAATTGATAACTATTATTATAAGAAAATTAAACCAGTCCAAGACGGTTATCCCTAGATCCTCCAAAATCCAAGATATGTGAATGAAGAATGTCC
Organism: Viscum album; assembly: GCA_963277665.1. Taxonomy (NCBI): domain Eukaryota; kingdom Viridiplantae; phylum Streptophyta; class Magnoliopsida; order Santalales; family Viscaceae; genus Viscum; species Viscum album. The sequence continues at coordinate 876,120,657 of OY728129.1, read as the reverse complement.
TCCATAATCTGAATATCATACTTCATCTGATCATATTTCAATGGATGTTAGGTTGTACTGATTCAAATATAAGTCCTCATTACCTCATGGAGACTCTTATGGAACCTAGAAGAAAGCCTTGGGTCTTTTTCTGAAACAATAGTAGAAGGAACCCCATGTAACCTCACAATTTCATTCACATAAAACATATCCAAATATTAAATTATTCTATATCCCTAGTTGGAATAAAGTGAGACAAATTTATGAGATGATAAATCACCATTCAGATGGCATTCATTTATTAGGGAGTCCTCAGTAATCCATAAAAAGTACATAGATACCATGACCCATTTCCAAAAAAGAACCAAAAGAGGATGAAGAAAACTATAATGATTTAGAACCTATAACATAATTAGTGGTTTGGTGTAATAGTGGGATATATAATCAATAATTTTATGCTTCATCGCCAGCCACCAGAACCATAATCTCAGTTCATAATGAGTCTTAATTATTCCTTGATGAATGGATGAAAAATAACAATGAAAATAAAAAAACTGGAATCCTCACTAATGTTGTGAAGGAAAACTAATTCTTAAAATTGGAAACACCATATGAATAGAGCGAAAAAACATAAAATATCTAGAAACCATAAATAGTTTCTATTTTTATTTAGAACTGACCATCCTATTGCTAAATCTATAGAATACAATCAAGGGGATATGATGATAAATAAACTTTTATAAGAACCATAATTGAAACATAATTCTTAGTATCCATGTATAATTGACAAAAAAGTCTTATCTGTTTCCACTCTTCATTTTATTCCAAAACAACATGAGATGGAATTTTCGGGTATAAAGAGAATGAAAAAATATTTAACTTCCTTGTGGTGTGGTTGATGTGTAGTTGAACCTCTAATGGTATTCTTCCCATCACAATTTTTATTGATTAATGCCTTTATGAGAAAGTATATAGTTAAAAATATTTTGGTTAAAAAGACTCTAAATAAATATCTAAATAGAAATTTTCTATTACACCTAAGTTAAATCATAACGACAACATGCTCTAAATGATGAGTGGGGTAAATATTTTCATATTTTCGAAGATGATAAGCGTCATAAAAAACTACATGATCATCCTTCTTGTGCACACAACCCAAATCATCCCTAGATATCATATAAAACCATATACCCCATATCAGTCACATGTAAGATCAAAATAAGCGTGAATTTGTGATGTATTTTCATCTCATTGAATGAAGGGAAACACAATCAATTCTATGTGAATTTATCCCCTTCATGGTAATTGGAATTAAAGTGAAACTAATAAAGATAAATCAATGGTGAAATTTTGATAGTATCTATTATGACCAAAGGGGATCTGAATCTAAAAGGTAATTCTGGCCTCATCCTGTTACATGTAATCAGTCAACTTCTCTAGATCAATTGATAGGCCATGCACTAATATTGTGTGGCCCAAGAATTTAAACTCTTAAAACAGAAAATTAGATTTCTAAAATCTTCCTAAAAAGGACGAGTCATCAAGATTTCTATGTCCAAAATCCAAAGGTTCTCATGCTCATGCTCAATTATCGAATAAACCCATATACCATTCATGAAATCTATTGAAAAATTGATATGATTATTATGAAATATCTTATTAATCATAGAAATAAAAACTTATGGACTTTTAGTCAGACTATATGTCACCAATATATATTCCTAATGGCTATACCTTCTCCAATTTTATTTACAGTCCATCACACACTCTAACTCTGAGTTTATGATTTCCCGACCAAACATTGATCCTAAATAACTTATTCACCCCATTAAATAATGTTTAAAATCACCCAAACATTGAAAATGATACTTATTCTTAACTTTTACATAACTCAACATCTGATCTTCTAGGAATAATCAATGTGAACCATTTTCCATAATGGAAAAGAGCACTAGGTCTGTCCATGGTGAAACATTAGGGTGAGAGAAATCCTTTAACATCAGATCATATAACTAAACCTTGATCACTTTCAGCTCATATATTCCCATGCTTTAGGATGCTATTGATGTCTACTAAGAACCTGGAACAAGGTAAATCAAATATTATACCTACCTCTCTTGAGGAGTCGTAGATTAATCATTTGGGAATTTTTTTGGAAAATCCTGAAAAAGAGTGGGAAGATCAATAATAGAGGAAACACAACCGAGCACAATTTCTATAGCAGACAAGAATCTTTTGATCTCTAAGTGAATCGATCCTACGTGACCAGACCTTAGATATCACTCTCACTAAAACACACATAGGTTCACATCGACCCCAAGAAATGATACACAACAATGATAACATTAAACCTCAACATGATGAGTGACATGAAAATCCAACCCCTTGCGAAGGAAAAATATATCCATATTGATTATAAGTAAATATCATGTAAAATCCACATTATCTATTGGTGGTGCACATGAGGAACACTAAAACACTTTCTCATTTTTCTTCCCCAGTGGTTTCATAAACTCTATAACAAAAGACATTAGTAACATTGAATGTTTTTGAATATCTAAAAATGGATAGATATAAATTAATGGGGGGAACCATTATCATATAAAGAAATTTATACTGAAGAATAAATATAGATGGTACATCTCACAGTCACTGGCCCCCCATCTATATCTTTTGAAAACTCATTTACTACATGATAGTGATTCAATCCTATGGCTTGTGGATGGATCCGTATAGTCTTTTAATCATACGAATTCCCCATAGTAGCCTTCAGATCCAACAATCCCTGACCATATCAAGGTGTAGAAATATCCTAGTAGAAACATTGTATATTACCATATTTTTGAAAAAAAAGTACACATATTTTCAGGTGGAAGATAATAAAACCTATTGTTCCAAAACAGTACACACTTATAGTAAGTTATAAGCCCACTAATAGTTATAACTAGTGGTTTCTAAGAGTCCTTAGCTGAGAGCCACACCCACCACTCCTACAATGATCATTACACTTCTTATTTTTCTCAACTTAACCACTAATGCTACCACTGGGTGGAAGAGAATGTTCATAATATCCAACATTCCCATCCATATTCATATCCTCCATCATAGTCCATTCCACTGTGTCCACTTAGGTAAATATATTCAGCATTATTACATATAATATGATATAAAGTCAAAAACCATGTAGGTACTACTAAGATTCCAGGTGGTCATTCTTTACAAAAAATGGTGAAAATACAACCAACTCCATAAACCAATTAATGTACCCTGACATAAAATTATCTCCATGCCAAAAATATAGGAAATATAAATACTTCACCATCATCAGTGACTATACCCAAAACTACTAAAAGAAGTAAGTTTTTTACCCCTCCAACCCAAGGCCATTTTCTTATCCATGTTTACAATTGAATCCCAAAAATTCCATTTAGAACCATCAAAGCTGAACATTTCATTGTTAATATTGATACTCTATAGTGTATCCCAAAATTCAATGTTCCGATCAATCTGGTCAGTCCAATCCTCTGCCGCTTACGGATAACTTTTACACATAAAATAAAATTTTTTTTACCCCACAAACACATTTGATTGATACTTATCTCATGAAGCTCTTAGATAAACCTAAATAACTACATTAAAATATTTACATACATTCAATTTGATATTATGAAATAACCACCTGATATCCTCTATAAAATTCTGATCGAGGGGTGGATTCCCTTGATGTGCATCAACTCCACCCTCTAGGGAAACCCACAGAAGAAGTATCAGAGGCCTATTGTTGCACACTAAAACAATAGAAATGATTAGAAATTTTAATAATCTAAGTCTCAAAAAAACTATAAGAAAAAATTGGTATAACAAAAATAAACCAAAATAAGAGACACACAACCCAACATCACATAGAAACTTGAGTGTTCTCACAACAAGAGTTTTCCTAGAACTCACTACTACATACCTCTTATGTCCCAAAAATCATATATCTAATTTACTAAGTGTCCCAGGAAAATGAATCTTGAGGAAAAACCTCTAATGATAAACACAACTATGCTGAACCAAACCCTGATACCATATCAAACGAGAAACGATCTGAAATCTCAATATAACCAAAGGGAGTTCCTGATTCTCTTGGGATGGTGACTAGCACCCTGGAAACAAAAATAAAGAGAGGATAAAATTTCACCTAAACTTATGAAGAAAACCCTAAATGTATACACATAAATTAAGAAACTGTAGAAAATAACATTAATATATATGCCATAATTGATACAGAACAATAGAGGCAATACATCCAAAAAGGCATAAAAACAATATCTAATTGTTAAGTATGACTAAAAATGAAAAGAAAACTAAAACAACTACACGAACTTTCTCTATTTGATGCCAATGGAATACTTCCCCAATCTCACCACTAGCTACGTAATCAAAAAAACCAAAATCCTATATACCGCACTCTGGTCCCTATCCCTTCCTAACATCAAAATATAAATCAAGGTCTACGAACCACAAAAGGGTTGTATAGGGTGTGAGCTAAAAATATCAATGGTATTTCAACCTAGTGTTCCATAATAATTCAATGTATAATAATCTATGGATGACTAACATTAATGAAATCAATGCATAAAATTTTTTTAATAACTTTTATATAAATTTTTTTGAAAAATAATTAATAAACATTTTCACACATTTCCAAAATATAATAGGTAAATCTGTTTTAGAAAAATTAATATCCATATATAAAAACATATTTATCCAAATAACTAAAATCATGCATCATATCTCATATCAAAACCGTGCTATTATAAATAAATCAGTATAATATAGAATATCCCAAATCGGCCAAAATCATAGGTAAACTAACACCAATGATCACACTATGTTTGGATTTATAGGGAACTATTACCTAATATAAAAAACCACCCAACACAATCCTCTAGTTATATACATCGAGTATACAAATATGAAAAACACCCTAGAAACTAATTCTCCCAACAGGTCCAATAAGTTCCTAGAACAATAGGCCTAGGGAGTACCAAAAATCCCCACAAGTAAATCCCCCAACATTAGATGAGCCCTACTACTACACCTTGAACCTATATGCCTAAGGATTCCCATTATCTCTATTTTCCAATCTGACTCATCAATCCATTTTAATCAAAACCATTATCGAAAACGAAATCACAAAACCATTTAACAATTCATTTTAAAAACCATTTTTATTTAGCCAATCCCGGAGAAAACCAACATTTATCAAAAATTAATTTCAACACCCAAAAATAAAATTAGTAAATCCTTATATTTCATTTATAATTAGTTTTTATCAAAATTGATTTAATGCAGTTCACCAATAATGGTCATAGACCGAACAACCTACCTCTAAATTTGGGTCACACATGCCAGCCCTGGGATCTACTAACAAGAAAGAACACATAAACTTCCTTGGGGCCCTATAATATTTATAAAAAACATTGAATTGATTATAGTTAATAAAATAGTTGCTAGAGAAGTGAAGACAATACATTCACCAAGAACACACCCCATGCATAGCACAACCAACAAAGTATCATCCAACAGAACATAATCTCCCAATAGATATCGAAACAAATCAAGATAATCACAAACATATATCAATAGGTTTGATAAAAGAATGAAATTACATGACTATGATTAAAGTCATTGAAGTTTTATGAATTATTAGTATCCTAGTGAAATTAAATGAAACAACAACGATGATCAATTATTGAATGAAGTGACCTAGAAGGGTTGTATGTCTCCAAAATTTCCAGATCAGATTTTTAATTTGTGATAATGAGGATTTATAATGGATGAAGAAATAAATCACATATAAATCTCCCTAAAATCCATTTATATGATATTTACATGGAGTTTATCCTCTTTAAATGTCATGTAATAAATGGCACCCATGTATGCTGAAAAATTCTTTAACATTTTTCTTTCAAAAAATTAATTTCTAAGATTACATAGTGTGTAATATATACATGGAATCTCACCCATCACATTATTAAATATATTCACAGTATAATCCTATTGGATCATTAAAAATAAAATTATACGATTACATAATATGTAAACTCACAGAAGACTAAAAAAATAACATTCTTACTCAAAAACCCAAACCAAAATGGGAATTCACTGAACTCGGAGAGTAACCCACTCAGCCAAAATACATTTATACCATGTCTCCATTAATTAAAATAAATATACATCCCATTACATTAGGCCATTTTACAAAAAAATTTTCTATATCCTGAGGGGTCCCATGATTGACTTAATTAAATAAGAAAACAACTAATGAAAGGGGGAGTACCAAAATGATAGTAACATGATGTTATAGCGAAGATGGATTGAAATACTAAATTATTATAATTTCTTGATTCATTACCTTCCACAAATTTAAGCAACAATAAGTTGATTAATTGAGTTAAAAATATCATGCAACATTGACCATGTTATATTTAGGTTAAAACTATTTGAATAATGATTTGATAAATTTTTGAAAAATTCTTTAGATACAGATCCTTCTTCTATTTTGTTTTCAATTTGAGTACAATCTTCTTTGTCTAAAATAATTAGTAAAACACATAAGGAGGGTCATGTTTATCAAAAATAATATGGCTTTGTTATGAATTGTATGTTTTGTGAATAGAATGTAAATGAAGAAAGTGTTTTTATATCTTGAAAGAGATTTTTTACGTCTTCTTATTCCGAATTGATGATAGAATTGTTAACAAAGATCATATATCCATATTTGGTAATCATCTTGACATATCTATGAAGTACGAAGACCTCAGGGGGTATTTCTTTATGGTTGAAATGAAAAGAGATATTTCATTCTCTTCCATGAAATTAATAACTTGTAAATAGAATACGCAAGATTGAAAATTATTGATAGGATTATTCATACTTTTCCTATACCAATTTGGAATGGAAAAAATAAATTGATGGATATCATCATTGGATTCCATGGAAATAACGATGTAATAATGTGATTTGTATTTGTATGAATTGATTTACTAAATATTAAATGTTCTTTCCTACTCAAGATACTAAGACATTTGATCATATTTCTCAAATATATCTATAATATATTAATTTTTCATTGATTTACACCCTAAATTATATTATACTATGATCACCTATTGAAATTTAATATCTGGAATGAACATCATAAATTATTTTTGGATGAATTAAATTTTAGTGAATAATTTCATAGTAAACATAATTGATTGTTTGAGTGAAGGATGTATACCTTTAATGTCATGATTCATTATTTTTCAAGGTATTACCAAGTATTTCGGTATCAACATCAATATATTGTTTATTTTTCTTATAATTTCAATTTTAATTCAATAATAATGTTGCGTTCATTTGATGAATTATATTGAAATAATTTTCAGACACCATATTTTTTGGATGATGTGGGAGAAAAGAAGTTTATGGGAAAAGAGTTTTAGGAGGAAATGGATAAACAATTTCATGTGAGCTATCAATATTTTTGGATGACTCAAAGAATGATGAAAATGTATGTAGATAATTGGATGAATGATCATTCTTTTGAAGTAGGAGATCACGTATTTATGAAAATATATACATGGAAAATTGTGATGTGTCTATAGTAAAAAGGTAAAGTTAAGTAAATTGTTTACTGGACCATAGGAAATCCTGGATAATGATTTAAATTATTTCTAATGAGTGGGCTTCCCTTTGTGTTTATCATTGTTATATATCATATTTCATGTTTTAATTTCATGGAAATATATTCCCAATTCATATCATGTTTTGTTCCATGAAGGAAATTAGTTTGAAGAGAATATTTATATTGAGGAATATCCTAATCATAATCCAGAATATTGGGAGATATTTTTTAAGAGTAAGGTTATTCAACATGTTTTGGTTTAATTTAAAAAACATATAGTTGGAGATGTAATGTGGGAATTAGAAAATTATATGAGGGAATGATATCCCAACTCAATTAAAAACTAAATAAAATGGTGACATCACAGTTTTAGAAATTGTAGGGTGATGTAAAAAAAGTTAATAATAAGATAAATTATTTTCTGGTTCATTAATATTTATTATCTAGATAGTTATATTCATTATAAAAATATTATTTATCTAAAAAATCAAAAGGGAAATAGTTTTAATTAATCTAATTTTTAGTTATTTTGTTATTTAAGAGATTAATTTATTAATTATAGAATTTTAATTTGGATAATTGAATTAAATTTATAAAATTATCATATAAATATTATCTTGGGGTGAAATTATGATACTTTTTTGGAAAATACTATTTTTTCACTCAATTGTGAAATTACTGTTTTTTCGTAAAACTATAATTTAATTTTATTGAATTCATAAATATTAAAGCCCTATTGTAAATTATATTTAATTTCATTTAAAAATATTATTAATTACTTATATTAAATCTAATTAATAAAATTTTAATTTTCTATATTATTGATTTTATTATAAGATTATTTTTTATTAAAATTTCACATTTTTGATAATTGTATTAAGGTATATACTAATTTTCCATATTAATTAATTAAAAGAACATCTAATGAATAATGATTTAAATTTAATTTATAGATTAAATATTTAAATATTTTTACTTAATTAACATTAATTATTATAGACATTCTTATTGTTAATATAAATTCATTTTATACAAGAAAAATATATTTCATGGAAATCCACTTTTTCATCACGCATGTGGGATTAATTTTAAAACAAATTATACTACTATAATGAATTGAATTTCTTAAATTGGATTTATTATTTTTAACCAAAATAAATAATATTATAATATAATTAAATCTTAATTTTTTTATAAGGAATAGTGAAATTAGTAAAAAACATTTGAATGTATTAAGGTGAATACAGGTTTACCAGGGGTTAAAAATAAAAAGATGAGGGTTAAAATGTCTGAGGAACATGTATAAATTCTATATTCAATAAACATTTATACCCTATAAAATCTAGTTATAAAAAATGGTCTATTTTGGATCCATTATAATCTATAAAACATGTGTATAATTATATATTTTAAAAAATTGTAACTGTCCCCTCGCTAACTTATAAAAGATAACCCCCTCTCCTATCATCTTCAAACATTAAATTCCTTTTTCAAAATTATCTACCAAAATACCATCCATACATACCTATCCAAATATTAAAATCCTTTTTTATCACAATTAAAATCTAGTAATTTTTATCCCAGTTATATTAAATACCCTGACGAGGGGTGAATTATTGTATTGAACATTAAAACTTCTACCCCTTAGGTCATTGTTTCGTTATTACAAAAACTCTATTCTCTCCATTTACCATATAAATATATGAAAAAAATTGAATTCATGCATGTGACAAAATAACGTTACATGGTCCACCATCATTGGGCTACATCTGAGGAGCATACTACAGCAATGTTCTGTTTTTACCTAATCCACAAATGCACAATGCCAAATATATGTGTTTGGGATAGATCTCGTATATACCTAGGCTCACTTTATTTACAAGGTTTAGGGTCTACTCACATCATTCCCAAGGGTCACCCTCTTATTCTCTTTCTCTTTCTCACTGATAGTGGAAAAGGATAACCATCTTCCTCTTCCTTTTCTAATTTCTCCTGGAAGGGATTCACCCATAGTTTATGGACTTGTAGGTCCTTTCATTATCTATAATGAATACATACTCTATTGTATTTTTATTTTGTTTTAAAGTTAAAAATTCACCCAATAGATGAAAACAGATTTATCAAATATGTTCTATGAATTACCTTCTAAAAACATTCATGATGCTCACTGCCTCTACGAAGCTCAGCTTTTGTGAAGCTCAAAAAATTCACCGTGCTCATTTGGCCTTCATGAATCATTCAAATTTCATGAGGCTCAACTATCATTCCAAAAGTTGTACACATTCATGAAGCATACATAGACATAAAAAAATTTCATTACATGCACAATTCTTAGAACATTCATTTGGCTATCATATCCCTTAAAATCTTATTCGCATGAAACTTATATGCGAACAACCTTCATGAACCATCTTCAAGAATCTGGAGCCTTATGATCATTATTAATTCTCACTATATTTCTAATGGGGTTAGTGACCTATTTATATGAACTTACACAGACTCTAGAACCTTATAGAAACATAATCACTATTACATTATGATCATAATTTTCCACTGTGATTTCCCCATTTTCATGAAGCTCCACAAAAATATTCTATTCATGATGCTTGTCGTAATCATGGAGCTTCTGTGAAAACCTTAATGAAGCCAAAATTCATCCCTCACGACGATCCTCAACTTTTTTGTTCATGATTATCATTTTCATCATGTATATCATTTTCATACTCTTCGTTATGCTGAAATGATCCACTCATGATGCTCCACACCTTTTCTGTTTTTGATTCTTGTCGTAATTATGGGGCACAATGTCAGAATATTTGGTCCTTCCCAATAAACACTTCCCATTCCATTACTTTCAAAAATTCACTCATTTTCGATATTTTCATAATACATTTATGGAAATCCACTTTTTGTTATTCTATCCAAACTCCAAATTTCCGACCCCCAAAATTTGGAAGACAGACGGAAACAATATCCCATCAGGTACACAATATTATATACCGCTTCCATGGAATCCACTCCTCTATCTTGGATCATGGAAATCATACCAAGTGAAAAATATATATGGATCTCCACAACATACCACTAAACCCCTATTTTAAACAAAAAAATCAACCTAAAAATACTACAATGTTACCTTGAGGGATTGTTTCCCAATAGTAACACATTAGGAATAATCCTAATGAGCTTCCTGAAGAAGTGGTATTTTTCATCACTAATATTCATTCTGTTATTTCTTATCTAACCTCCTTAAAATATTATTCAAAAAATATTATAAAATATTATTAATATCTACAATATACCTAAATTTTCTTATATAAATATAATAACCTAAATCCATCTCATCTTCTATCAAATTTGAAAAAACATTGTTTATGTGTAAATTAAATAATAGTTTCACATATCGATATAGATAATTTTCCACAAATTCCACTTTCATATATTTTTAATGATGAGTTTAATATATATATATATATATATATATTATATTCATAACATATTTATCATTCCGAAAAGATAATATATCATTTAATTTCATACCATTAAACTCACTGAAAAATGATAACGTCGTTTTTCTGTCTCTGTGGACTATAACCTCCATAAACCGATGTAATATTTTTTCATGGCCACATAACATAGATGATATATATAAGTATATTTAACGAAATAATATGGTATTTATTAAATAAAGATAATTATATAATGAAAATATAATACTATCATTATTCACATAATGATCATTAAATATTGGAGACATTGCTGATGAGTATGTACAGTCCAGCATTTCCAGGATTTAAAGATAGATCTTTTTTAATAACCATAATTCATGATCTATTTAAAAATGAAAATGAAATATAAATATTTTCCAATTTTCGTGATTATTATATTATTGATGATGGAATAATGTCCCCTTTGTCCATTGTCTACCTAACGTAGTCATTTTGGATATATGATTTGAAAATCGTTATGATGCCCAAAATAAACATAATGGATTAGGTATTTATATAAAGCATGATAAGAAAAATGATAAAAATTATTAACATAAAATTAAAATATTCTTAATAAAATAATTAATTATGAATTGTTTTTATAAGGCCCCAGCCTTAAACCTTACTTAATCTTGATTTATTACAAGATTACACATTGAGGATCTTTTTAGGTTTAGAGTTTTAGAGAATTAGATCATGAAACATGCATTACATTGCACATTTAAACAAAGTGGTTACATAAAAGACAGTATTCATTCTTCCCATCAACGGAAACATATTTAAAATCTAACACGGATTCTTTCTTGACACATCCTTGACACTATCATCACATCATGTACCTTTCCCTTGACCTGTGAAAAACATTTCAAAAACTTGGGATGAGCATAAAAAGCTCAGTAAGAGTTATAAAAATATGGAAAGGAAACATGAGTACATGTATACATAATAATGAAATCATACTTTACCCATAAAACATAAGCACCTTAACATACCTCATAAAATCATAGAAATCAGATGACATAAAGGTAACTTGAGGCATTCATAACATTCTTACGTAGTGAGTAACCCTCTTGGTTACGTTTGGAATACCCATCACAGTATATTCCCTAATTCTCTTCGGAGAAACCTTAACGTTTCACTCCTTCGCGTTACCCAATGCATTGGAGAGCTATATCAGGCTCACCCGCCCTTAGTTTATCACGGAACCACCCGTTTTCATAACAATGCCCAAGAACCATAACATAAATGTGACACATAAAACATGCATAAAGGAAACATAACATTTCCGCATTTCAATCACAATATAACATTTTAGTATATTGAAATAATGAATCCATTCAAAAAGAAACCATTTCCAAAACCATTTAAAACATTTAATAAAGTGATTTTTGAATCAAAGTGTCCCATACCACCTTGAAACGTAAAATTTTAAACCACTAATATCCATATAAATAAATCCTTAAAAACATTTTGAAAACATGGATATTAATAAGAACAAATAATTAAAACCTTTAAAATGATATTTTGGTTAAAGGGGTTTTACCAAAATTAAGGGCACTTGAATACAATAATTGAGGAATAACATTTAGTCAGAACTTTGTAATATCATGAGAATAAATGGATTCATGATATAATACTCCAAAGGACAGTATATACACCATATAAGAGTGAATTGGTTCATAACAAAAATGAACCCTCAATAGAAATGTCAAATGTAATGAAATCCTTTAAAAAGAAGGTATCCTTAAATTAAGGACAAATAAATCTCAAAAATATGTGTGAAAAATATAAATACACCCAATATAAGTGGATATTAAGTGTAAAACAATAAAATGTCATTCACACATATTCAATGGATGACATATTCAATGACTACATGTTGAACCCAAAGATATCGAAATTGGGTTAAAAAGTTCCCTTGATAGCCTAACGGCATCACATCAAATGATTTGATGAGAGATAAAAAGTGTATCTCATAACTTGGACATAAAATTTACATCAATAAGGATATATGAGAACATATCCTAACATAACAATATGTAAATTAAAAGACCCAACAAAAGAAGTCTTTTAAAGAAGAGGAGGGTGAAAGGTTCCCTTACCGACTTGGGTATCTTTCAAAACATACACCCCATGAAAGAAGGAAAATAGATCATTGATGTAAATACTCATAAACGAAAGTATATTACACAAAGAGTAGAATAATAGGAAGTACATACACCACTCAATGGAATTTGTGGAAAATGTAGCATAAATCTCACGGGAATAAAAGTGAGATGAAAAATCCCTTACGAAAACTCAGCAGCCTAACGGCGCCACATAAAACTTCCGAATATGGATTGATGAGATTAAATAGGGTATCTCATCACATTAAAATAAAATGTACAGCAAGAGGAATATAAAAGAACATCCCCCAACATTACAAAGATGAGCTTAAAAGAAGTGACATAAAGGAGAGTACTTAAAAAGAAAGAGAGAGGTTAGATCTCTTACGAAAGTTCGGAAGCCTAACGGCTTCACTCAAAACTCCCAAAATGGATTGATGAGAGAGAATAGGGTCTCTCATCACATGAAAATAAAAATTATAGTAAGTGTAATATAAAATATCATCCCAATAACAAGAAAGATGAGCTTTAAAAGGAATGACATAAAAGTGTGTACTAAAAAAGAAAGAGAGGAGTAGGATCCCTTACCTCGGGTCCGACTTGACTCGATCGTTCTTTAATCTCCTGAATAATAAACTTGAGTTAATTTATAATTCCTTAAGAACCTTTTTCAAGTTCATTATTTCTTTTATATCACTTATTACCATGTCATAAACATTATGTAATCATTTAAGTTAATAATATTTGTTTTGCCGATATTTGGTTCTTAAGTCGAAAGTAGACTTCTTACAATTAAATGTTGTTCGTGTGGCCAAATGTTTATTATATCCAGAATTTTATTCATGATTTAGATATCATATATTTCATATATATCCAGTACATTTATTCATTTATAACATTACATAATCATTTTGAGGTATGAAATGAAATGCACCGTTCATGGAGACGGTAAGCCGTACGTACGCATGAACGCTACTTTCATTTCTATTTTGTATTTTATAGAATTGAATCATAATGATATAAAGGTATATTATAATTCCAGTATAATATCATATATAATATCATAGTTCCATCCTTTATACGTCCCACATATGGTATTTAACGAATGAAATCACTTTGAAGGGGCGGTAGTCCGCACTTCCTTAAATGAAGATATTGCGTTTACCCATAATGGAAACCATAAAGGTATGCCCAAAATGAAAAAAAACAGAAGCTTAAGGAAAACATAAACATATTATATATCATATATAAAAATAGTGACATCATAATGGCCACCTTTGAAAGTGTTAAATGAGTATTGAACAATCATCGTTTCGGGAGGCAGAATTTCGCCATCCACGGAAACCGTATGCTCTTTAACCATTTGATGTAGTTGTGTGAGAGTGTAGCTCGAATAAATCTTATAACAACATCCTAGTATATTGAAGATACTGGTTTTGTTACAAAAGAAGTAAATAAAAATAGTTTAGGGGGTTGGAGAAGCAAAATAAAACAAATGAACATGAGAGAATGAATTACCTTTAAAAGTGTAACTCCTTTTGATTTGAGCCTAAAGGAGTCCTTTGAAAGGATTCTGACCAAAGAGAATCCTCTAGTATGAGGAGAGGAATGTGGAGAGAGTAAATGTTCAGGGGTTGGCCGAGCCAAAGGCTTGAGGAGTGTGTGAAATGAGGTAGAGGTGGGGGCTTTTTATAAGAGGAGAGGAGGGGAACTTTTGGAAAGTAAGAAATATTACTTTATTTGAAAATGTGTTTCGGTTTTAAAAGGTCCCACATTGATATAATTCATGGATAAGGTGATAAGGGTTAGAAATCCACCCATCCAATAAGTTTTGGACATGTGTAGTTAATATATTTTACATTATCTTTTCATTTTATTTAAATCGTCAAATAATGATGTCATCGCTGCATCATTATTATGTCATAAATAATTTAATTTATTTAATGTCTAAAAATTATAAAAAAAACTACTATGATTTAGGAAATATTTTTATCTTTCCAATTACTATTTATAATCAAAAAGATGACTTATATAACCCCACTTAAAAATTGTTTTAGTAAAACATATCATGTTTGTGTCATTTTTACTTTTACATTAAATAAAAAGTTATTTATGTCATTTCCCAACCAAAGTGGATCCATGGGGTCCCCAAGTTGACCCATGGCTTGCCTTTGTCGTCCATTACACATCCAATGAGGTTAGGACATGTGTCAAGTCCATTTCATTTTATTAAAGCATTATTTTTACCTTAAACTACACTAATTACCACTAATCGCGATTAAAAACTTAATAAGTTACTATTCAACAAAGAATTATTTTTATCCCATTGAACCACATTTTACTTCTTAATGACAACCATGTATGTCGGATTTTTTAAATTCAAATCACAAAGATGGCAAAATTTCATTTAAACGGAAAAATCAGTTTTTATAAGTACCACTTAGTGGTGTCACTATTCATCAAAAATTGAAGTTTTTCAGAAAATTCCCAAAAATTCACCATAAGCTATATTTGATATTCCGAGTTCAAAAATGAAGTCTATTTTACAAAATTAAAAACATATAAGTCACATTAATTAATTTAATAATTAATTCCCGCTGTCAGAGCAAATAGCGTGTTTTTATGAAACAATAAGTATCAAAAGATTGACACTAGTTTAAGTCTGATTTCAAAGTAAAATTAATTCCAACGACAACTATTGGATTTAATGGTAAAAATATATTCTAATTTAACTTTAAAACCAATTCAAAAGATAATCTAATCATATAAATAAATTAGATTAAAAAGAGGTTTTGAATTAAAATACAACATTTTACACTATTCATTAAAAAAATGAACTTTATCGGAAAGATACCAAAAATTTACACAAAGTAAATTTTGATGTCCCGATTCATAATAAGAGTTTTATTTTGTCCAAAAGAATTTATAAGAGTGATCAAAACTATATTTAATGACAGTTCTCCATTAAAAGGTGATAAGTGATCCTTTAGTGAAAACTAGGGCATATACGCCTAAAATTGAATTCTTTCCGTATTTTAAGCCTTTAGCTTTTATTGGATAAAAGTAAAAACATTAAAAAACATATATAATCATATTTTAGTTATTTCTATCCATTCCCGCTAATACAACGGCTACATGTTAACTACCATTTGAAATAATATTATTTTATTATTAGAGTGCAACGTAAGATTCCCATGAAACTCGTTGTTGCGTGTTGGGTACGCCATCGAGCATAGCGTCCCCTTTAAAGTCATTTCAATATTTTATACACAAATATGGATAAATATGAAATGTCATATTCTTTATTTACCTGGGGTGTTACATCCTTCCCCCCTTTTGGGAATTGCGCCCTCGCAATTTTAAAATTGCGCTTGGAAACATCCTTGAAAGTCCCACATCAGAACAAGAGTCGGTAAAATAATCACTTTAAAATAAAGAAAGATAAGTACAGAGGTCGCCCGAGTTAACCCATACTAGGATTCCATGTAAAAAAATATGGACATGGAGGAGAAAACATAGGGTCATGTTCTGATGGAGAGTGATAGAAAACATGTTTAGGAGAAAGTTAACAATAAGAAAATCACAAACTTGTGATGGGTTAAACAGTGTTGGGTACCCCAGTAGGAAAAATTAATAGACAACATTTTTGTTTTAAGTTACTTTTTATTGAGGAATTTATTCATAAGGAAACATAATCACTTATCAAGTTGACTTTCAACTTTTACTAGATTCCTTAATCAAACTCATATTTTTTTCAAAAGACGAGTATTTAGGGAGACTTGTTCGCATTAAGAGTACTATAATCTACTTCTAGAGAATCACCTATTCCACAAAAGTTAACTATATACCTCCCATGTCTTTAGACATTAACCAAAACCAAACCCAAAAAGTCTAGTACAAGATCAGATAATCCAGAAAAGGATAACCCTTTATAAAAGAAAATCTATTCTTAACCTCCAAGATTTGTCAAACAAAACCCAAAGTTCAACGAGGACCATTAGATAAACAATTTGTCCATAAAATTATTCAAAGTAAACCAATATAAGATTGAAACCCAAATATTGGAAGGATTTAGTCGCATAGTCTTCCAAGATAAATCGTAACATTTATCTCCAAACAACATCAGTTGCCCCTAAAGTCTCGTATTGAAAAGCAATTAACCTAATCACATATCCTCCATGATAGGTTAATAATTTTCATAAATAACCCAAAATCAACTTACTCTTAATTCATAAAATCATATAAATAAAAATAATCGGTCAAACTAACCAGGGACTTCACGTAGTCCAGTGGTAGGCGATAAATACCAGTTGCACTTTGGTTGTGGGTTCAATTCCCACAGCTTTGTCTGACGCGACGGGTTGTCACACGGTCTGCGTGTTGTCCATTTTCAAAAACTATATAATTCTTAAATCATTCCCCAAAAAGAGATAAAATCATAAAAAATGATCATAACATATTTTAACCTCAAGTTTATCTCATGCCTTTCATTTTCCAGCATATCATATAATAACCCATAATTACCTCAAAAGTAGGGATCATATAAACTCTAATGGTTACCTTTATAATTATTACCTGAACTTCCACATGGATTAGTCATCTCGTACATGATGCATTATAGAACATACCAAGGTTAAAGTGGTTGATCATGACTCCTTGATATTTGGTTTAGAAAAACCATGAGTTTCATCATTGAATCCTCCATTTAATCTTGTATCTTAATCAGAGAACCACTACAGTTTCCTTCAAACCTGTTGTCTCTTTGGTTCCTGCTAGATCCATCCATTCACTACAAATAGAAATGTCAGTGTGAGTATATCAACAAAACCATCATGTACTAATGAGGAAGGTAAACACTAAGATACACTTACTCATTCACTTTATCTAAAACTAGGACTCTTTTTGAAATCCTAACCATTATGGTAATGTCACTTATGCTTAGAGAATACCCTAACCACTAAAGTTATCTAAACCGACCTTTGATACCAACTATAAGGCCCCAGCCTTAAACCTTACTTAATCTTGAGTTATTACAAGATTACACATTGAGGATCTTTTTAGGTTTAGAGTTTAAGAGAATTAGATCATGAAACATGCATTACATTCCACATTTAAACAAAGTGGTTACATAAAAGATAGTATTCATTCTTCCCATCAACGGAAACATATTTAAAATCTAACACAGATTCTTTCTTGACACATCCTTGACACTATCATCACATCATGTACCTTTCCCTTGACCTGTGAAAAACATTTCAAAAACTTGGGATGAGTATAAAAAGCTCAGTAAGAGTTATAAAAATATGGAAAGGAAACATGAGTACATGTATACATAAGAATGAAATCATACTTTACCCATAAAACATAAGAACCTTAACATACCTCATAAAATCATAGAAATCATATGACATAAAGGTAACTTGAGGCATTCATAACATTCTTACGTAGGAAGTAACCCTCTTGGTTACGTTTGGAATACCCATCACAGTATATTCCCTAAATCTCTTCGGAGAAACCTTAACGTTTCACTTCTTCGCGTTACCCAATGCATTGGAGAGCTATATCGGGCTCACCCGCCCTTAGTTTATCATGTAACCACCCGTTTTCATAACAATGCCCAAGAACCATAACATAAATGTGTCACATAAAACATGCATAAAGGAAACATAACATTTCCACATTTCAATCACAATATAACATTTTAGTATATTGAAATAATGAATCCATTCAAAAAGAAACCATTTCCAAAACCATTTAAAACATTTAATAAAGTGATTTTTGAATCTAAGTGTCCCATACCACCTTGAAACATAAAATTTTAAACCACTAATATCCATATAAATAAATCCTTAAAAACATTTTGAAAACATGGATATTAATAAGAACAAATAATTATAACCTTTAAAACGATATTTTGGTTAAAGGGGTTTTACCAAAATTAGAGGCACATGAATACAATAATTGAGGAATAACATTTAGTCAGGACTTTTTAATATCATGAGAATAAATGGATTCATGATATAATACTCCAAAGGACAGTATATACACCATATAAGAGTGAATTGGTTCATAACAACAATGAACCCTCAATAGAAATGTCAAATGTAATGAAATCCTTTAAAAAGAAGGTATCCTTAAATTAAGGACAAATCAATCTCAAAAATATGTGTGAAAAATATAAATACAACCAATATAAGTGGATATTAAGTGTAAAACAATAAAAAGTCATACACACATATTCAATGACTACATGTTGATCCCAAAGAAATCAAAATTTGGTTAAAAAGTTCCCTTGACAGCCTAACGACATCACATCAAATGAGTTGATGAGAGATAAAAAGTGTATCTCATCACTTGGACATAAACTTTAAATCAATAAGGATATATGAGAACATATCCCAACATAACAATATGTAAATTAAAAGACCCAACAAAAGAAGTCTTTTAAGAAAGAGGAGGGTGAAAGGTTCCCTTACCGACTTGGGTATCTTTCAAAACATACACCACATGAAAGAAGGACAATAGATCATTGATGTAAATACTCATAAACGAAAGTATATTACACAAAGAGTAGAATAATGGGTAGTACATACACCACTCAATGGAATTTGTGGCAAATGTAGCATAAATCTCATGGGAATAAAAGTGAGATGAAAAATCCCTTATGAAAACTCAACAGCATAACGGCGCCACATAAAACTTCCGAATATGGATTGATGAGATTAAATAGGGTATCTCATCACATAACAATAAAATGTACATCAAGAGGAATATAAAAGAACATCCCCCAACATTACAAAGAGGAGCTTAAAAGAAGTGACATAAAGGAGAGTACTTAAAAAGAAAGAGAGAGGTTAGATCTCTTACGAATGTTCGGTAGCCTAACGACGCCACTCAAAACTCCCAAAATGGATTGATGAGAGAGAATAGGGTCTCTCATCACATGAACATAAAAATTACAGTAAGTGTAATATAAAATATCATCCCAATAACAATAAAGATGAGCTTTAAAAGGAATGACATAAAAGTGTGTACTTAAAAAGAAAGAAAGGATTAGGATCCCTTACCTCGGGTCCGACTTGACTCGATCGTTCTTTAATCTCCTGAATAATAAACTTGAGTTAATTTATACTTCCTTAAGAACCTTTTTCAATTTCATTATTTCTTTTATATCACTTATTACCATGTCATAAACATTATGTAATCATTTAAGTTAGTAATATTTGTTTTGCCGATATTTGGTTCTTAAGTCGAAAGTGGACTTCTTACAATTACATGTTGTTCGTGTGGCCAAATGTTTATTATATCCAGAATTTTATTCATGATTTAGATATCATATATTTCATATATATCCAGTACATTCATGCATTTATAACATTACATATTCATTTAGAGGTAAGAAATGAAATGCACCGTTCATGGAGACGGTAAGCCGTACGTACGCATGAACGCTACTTTCATTTCTATTTTGTATTTTATAGAATGGAATCATAATGATATAAAGGTATATTATAATTCCAGTATAATATCATATATAATATCATAGTTCCATCCTTTATACGTCCCAAATATGGTATTTAACGAATCAAATCACTTTGAGGGGGCGGTAGTCCGCGCTTCCTTAAATGAAGATATTGCGTTTACCCATAATGGAAACCATAAAGGTATGCCCAAAATGAAAAAAAACAGAAGCTTAAGGAAAACATAAACATATTATATATCATATATAAAAATAGTGACATCATAATGGCCACCTTTGAAGGTGTTAAATGAGTATTAAACAATCATCGTTTCGGGAGGCAGAATTTCTCCATCCACGGAAACCGTATGCTCTTTAACCATTTGATGTAGTTGTGTGAGAGTGTAGCTGGAATAAATCTTATAAAAACATCCTATTATATTGAAGATACTGGTGTTGTTACAAAATAAGTAAATAAAAATAGTTTAGGGGGTTGGAGAAGCAAAATAAAACAAATGAACATGAGAGAATGAATTACCTTTAATAATGTAACTCCTTTTGATTTGAGCCTAAATGCTTCCTTTGAAAGGATTATGCCTAAATGGAATCCTCTAGGATGAGTAGAGGGATGTGTAGAGATTAAATGGACAGGGTTTGGCCGAGCCAAAGGCTTGAGGAGTGTGTGAAATGAGGTAGAGGTGGGGGCCTTTTATAAGAGGAGAGGAGGGGCACTTTTGGAAAGTAAGAAATATTACTTTATTTGAAAATGTGTTTCGGTTTTAAAAGGTCCCACATTGATATAATTCGTGGATAAGGTGATAAGGGTTCGAAATCCACCCATCCAATAAGTTTTGGACATGTGTAGTTCATAGATTTTACATTATCTTTTCATTTTATTTAAATCGGCAAATAATGATGTCATCGCTGCATCATTATTATGTCATAATTAATTTAATTAATTTAGTGTCTAAAAATTATAAAAAAACTACTATGATGTATGAAATCTTTTTATCTTTCCAATGACTTTTTATAATAAAAAATATGACTTATATAACCCCACTTAAAAATTGTTTTAGTAAAACATATCATGTTTGTGTCATTTTTACTTTTACATTAAATAAAAAGTTATTTATGTCATTTCCCAACCAAAGTGGATCCATTGGGTCCCCAAGTTTACCCATGGCTTTTCTTGGTCGACCATTACACATCCAATGAGGTTAGGACATGTGTCAAGTCCATTTCATTTTATTAAAGCATTTTTTTTGCCTTAAACTACACTAATTACCACTAATCGCGATTAAAAACATAATAAGTTACTATTCACCAAAAAAATATTTTTATCCCATTGAACCACATTTTACTTCTTAATGACAACCATGTATGTTGGATTTTTGAAATTCAAAACACAAATATGGAAAAATTTTATTTAAACGGAAAAATCAGTTTTTATAAGTACCACTTAGTGGTGTCACTATTCATCAAAAATTGATGTTTTTCAGAAAATTCCCAAAAATTCACCATAAGCTATATTTGATATTCCGAGTTCAAAAATGAAGTCTATTTTACAAAATTCAAAACATATAAGTCACATTAATTAATTTAATAATTAATTCCCGCTGTCAGAGTAAATAGCGTGTTTTTAGGAAACAATAAGTATCAAAAGATTGACACTAGTTTAAGTCTGATTTCAAAGTGAAATTAATTCCAACGACAACTATTGGATTTAATGGTAAAAATATATTCTAATTTAACTTTAAAACAAATTCAAAAGATAATCTAATCATATAAATAAATTAAATTAAAAAGAGGTTTTGAATTAAAATACAACATTTTACACTATTCATTAAAAAAATGAACTTTATCGGAAAGATACCAAAAATTTACACAAATTAAATTTTGATGTCCCGATTCTTAATAAGAGTTTTATTTTGTCCATAAGAATGTTTAAGAGTTATCAAAACTATATTTAACGACAGTTCTCCATTAAAAGGCGATAAGTGAACCTTTAGTGAAAACTAGGGCATATACGCCTAAAATTGAATTCTTTCCATATTTTCAGCCTTTAGCATTTATTGGATAAAAGTAAAAACATTAAAAAACATATATAATCATATTTTAGTTATTTCTATCCATTCCTGCCAATACAACGGCTACATGTTAACTACCATTTGAAATAATATTATTTTATTATTAGAGTGCAACGTAAGATTCCCAAGAAACTCATTGTTGCGTATTGGGTACGCCATCGAGCATAGCGTCCACTTTAAAGTCATTTCAATATTTTATTCACAAATATGGATAAATATGAAATTTCATATTCTTTATTTACCTGGGGTGTTACAGTTTTTTATTAATGAATATAAATTATGCATATAACCTGAATGATTGATGGTAAGGGACAATTTTACTTTAAAAATAATTTTAAATGATTTAATGATTTATTTTCTAAATATATAAATTCAATGTACATGTATTTATGTTTATTTATGAATTAGTTTTTGTAAAAAAATATGTATAAAATATTTTTTTCCTCTCTTGAATTTCATTCAATGTTTTTGAAAAAAGAATCAATTTACTTAATGATTAACCTTTGTTACCAAACAATAAAAGGATTGTTATATTTTATCATATAAGATGAAAATAAAATTTATAGCTTCCATAACCATTGTTTAAAATTTGGATTCTATTAAATTATTTAAATTTTTCATAAAATAAAAATCCCCAATTTTTATTCTTCTTATGGTGTGATATGATCCCGGGTGACCTTCTCTCTTTTATTCAGATGGACCAATGTAGACTACCTACCTTTAGACTCCTTTATGTTTGCCCTTATTTTTTTCTAATAAAAGAGGGAAGCCCTTTTGAGCATGTTCTCATCATAAAATAAAAAAACCCAATAATTATTATAGTAATATGTGTAATGAAAATGGGTTTTTAAATGAAAAATTATTTCAATTCCCAAAAAAATTCATATGTGTTCAAAATATTTTTTCAAGGTTATAAATAGAATATTTATAAGATTAAAATGATTTAATAATGAAATTTTACATTAAAATTAATTAAAGGATGGGTTGTGCCCTATTAAATTTTATAGGTGAGCCTGATACAAGTAATACTAAGAGTTGAGCCCCATTATATCTCAAGATATGACTTGTTGATCCCCATTATTACAAATAATATGATTAGTGAGGTCCATTATAGACCATTAATGCATTGATAAATGACAATGATCTCTAATGTATTATATTTTATGTTGGTCATATGGTTATTAAAAATTTTAGTGGGTTCGAAAGGGTTCAATAAATAAGATGTCCCAAGGAAGCTGCATGAGTTTTCTATTCTTACTAATGAGTATTCCAGGAAAAAAATTTATTTCAAATTGTAAGATAAATTATTATTTTTTAAATAAATATGAATCTTTATCTATGTAAAAAATTTTGTTTTTAGGAAAAAAATATTTCATGGGTTTTCATGTTGTTCACTAGATAAGAGATTACTTAATTTTATGTATCTGAATATTATTTTTCTACTCATCCCTTCTCTCTATGTGTTTTTAAAAGGATTTTAGGATAGGGTATGGTCTTGAAGAAGTTAATTTCAATGTATTGAATATTTATTTTTAATAAATATATTTTTTTAATTTAAAAGTTATATTGGTTAAATAAAATAGTGAGTTGACGTTTCAATTTTCTAATATTTCGATGTTTACCAAAAACAGCTTTATTTTATAACACGACACTCAGTTGTGGGTGATTGATAGTGGTTTTAGAATTTTTTATGTCGTGTTTATCTTATTTTAATTTAACAAAAACAGCCAGTGGTTCCCACATCCACAAATGAGTATGGAACTTCATTCTAAATTTAGGAGGTCCTTTGGATTTTCAGACCCATTAGTTCTTAGGAACTCACACTGGTAAAAAGGCTTGGTGGTCAGGTGTGTCACAACTTTCTTGAAGTAATCATTTTAAATTTCAAAACACTTTTATATATTTATGTTATATTCATAATTTTTTTACTATGCCTCTATATTATACCGGTTACCCATGTGTGAATAAATTTATTAAGATCATGTGTCGATTGTAAAAATTGAGTGTTTTTTACCAGGTCTCCATCATTGCCTTATTTATTTTTGATAATTTAGTATATAGCCATGTTCCTGTGCTCTGGAATTGTTTTTCCAAATAGGGAGTCGGTTGGTGGCATGGATATGGGGTTAAACATCTCCAAGGTGTCCTATGTATCTTATGAGAATTGAAAAAAACAACAACATTGTTCATCTGACATTGTATGAGAGAGTTTTACAACACCGATCCATTCAATTTAACATCATGTGGTATAGATGTAAATATAAGGCTTTGGACATAAAGAAGTACCATATATATATAATTTAGATAAGAATAAAATTCTATATAGTTATTGGCTATTTTGTGAACGATGCAACAACCAAAGGCTTGGGAGGGACATATACATGTATGGTTTCTCTAAATTACCTCATCAAAAATATGTCCCACTACATGAAGATTAGATATAATTGTACTTATCTACCAATAAAGGGACAAAATGGGGTTTTTATCATCAAGAAATTATTACATTCATGGTTATCATATAATCCAACTTGATCCATTCTCAGTGTGTGAAATAAACAAATAATGACAGATCAAACCCATCACATGAGAAAATATATTCAAGATGCTTAAAAATAAAATTTTCCCTTTGTGGGGAATTATTACCCTTCCCATGGATGATATGGAATGGATTCAATACCATTGGAAAGATTCCAACATATCTTGTTTATAATAGGAATGATATTCATTATTATTCAATTAATACCCAACCCATATATGGATTTTAGGTACATTACTGAATGGTCAAGGATTTCTCGTAATGGGTTTCCTATGTACGAGCCCTATTCTCTTCTGTAGATGGACATGGTTGGATGGTAGGATTATGGGAGAAGTTGGTACTATGATCCATGAATATTTGGGATATAGAGGGACTTAAACATTCTAGAATTTTTTTGTATCTCAGTCCTCAGGATGGAATCCTATGTATCTTTTTTTAAAAGTAATTAGATTTCTCATAGTTCTTTTAGTCCTTAACTGACTGATGAGTTTGGGTGGGTGATCACACTTTAATAAATTTTTGTTATCATTGAGGGTTTCTGGATACTAAGTTATTTTACAAGGATGGATTCCCATTCTTATACCAATTAATTATCTTCTGATAGATAAAGGGAGATTATGACCATAAAAGGTCTATTAAATATTATTGGTACTACATGAAGGCCACTTCTGAAAGAATGGAAAAATAGGCCAAAATGAGTGAATCATTATAACACCTTAATAATAATACCCTTATAATGTGGCTTTGAAGCCTATTGTTTTTATCCAAGGGTGCACATTGTATATGTCCATGAGTACCTATGAGAAGAAGATGAAATGTTCTTATTATCCTATGAAGATGACTTTATTGTATACCTATTATATTTGGTGTGTCAATATGAAAAGGAATCCATACCCATAGATGTATTTTGGAAGAAGTTGACATATATTGATTATCTACCATACATTCCTTGATTATATACCTGATATGTTTCTAATGTCAAGAATACGTGGAAGACATGTTGAAGCGTGTCGGACTGACATGACCAAGATTTTTTTTTCATGATCAAATATGATGTGTCCAAGATCTTTTTCATCGTCAACTAAATTGTTCGTGGTGTCTTTTCATGATCAAATGACTCATATGGGATTCCTTCACATGATCAATGCAGACATATAAAGGGTCTTTCTCATAATCATCTGACGTGCTCATAGTTTCTTTACATGATCAATGTGCATTGTTTGAGATGTCTTCGTATATCCAAAGTGGGTATCTATAAAAATTCTCTCATGATTATGATGATATATCTTTCAATTGTTTCTTGATCAACCATAATTATTCAACGATTATTTCTTGATAAGTGTAACTTTTCTATAGTCTGTATCATGATCAAAGTAAATTGTCCATGATTTTTATTGTGATCAAATTTATATTTCAAATGTCTATTGTGTGATTAAATTTTCATGTCAAAGGCCAATCACATGCATTGTTAGAGTAGTTAAAAATCTTGTGATCATGTGACCTTAATTGAATCACATGAAGGGATATCTTGAACATACATGGATGTAAAATTGTTGGAGTTTCATGTTAAAATGAAAAATACATCAACCATTTTGGAAAAAAATTAATTTGAGGAGTTCATGTTTAATAGAGCATGTTAAAGGTCCATGTTTGAGGGTTTTCATGGAAATGGAGGTTGCATGACCATGGGTTATTAGGAATTATTTGTCATTATACATGACAAGTAATGTCAGTATGATGAAGTATCAAGAATCTACATTGATCATAAGTATTTCATGACCTCAAAGGGAGTATTATGATGGGTTATGTTAATGTGCACATAGGCTACACATTGGAGACACCCAATGGAAATGGGTTCTTGACTGAGGATTGTCACCCCATTTTTCACATACGGGGTTCACATTTATGTTCATTCCAAAACATGGATTTTTTTGAGGTTGTGTTTCATGTCAAGGTGGGAACATCCATGGTTGCATGAAATCATCATATGACCTGACAATTCATAGCATCCCAATATAAAAGGATCACATTATCTATACTCTGTGACGGTACACAACCATTACCTGTCTACTAGTGTATGCATGTTTTCATCGGCATGGGTGGCCCGAATTTCTAAGAGCCTTAATTGCATTTACAAATTGGCGGAATTGGGACACTGATGGTTCTATATGTTAACTCAACATGGTGAAGAGGTACATTTATAATATTCACATGTACATCGCATGATATTGGTCACATCATCATCATGTGAAATCTGGATATCTAAGGGATTCTATGCGGGGATATATGGAATTTCCCAAGGGATACTCATTGGTGCAACATACATTGAAGAAAACTTACATGGAATAGTCATGACACCAGTGAGGTATCACTCTATCATGTGAATACCCCCATATGTACTAGGAATTTCATGATATTCAGTTAATAATGAAATTACATCATCATCGATTTATAATTTTATGGGTTTTCTTGTGATCACATGACAATGTTATAGAAATGCGGTATCTAATTATTTATCTATTTCTTAGCTTACCATTTTTCTTACTCTCCTTTATCGCTTCCTCCCTCGGGTCTGTTTTTATAGGGGTAGGGTTAACAAAGAAAATTTTCATCCACATTCTCTTCCACTTTTCCTGGGGAAGAAGCTGCATGCACTAGATGGAGGTGGTTAAGGATTTCCATTGAAATAATCACATGATTGAAAGAAGGATTTTATCGATAACATAGTGTATGGACACACGGTACTTGTGTGATCGAATCCATGGAATTTCAGGATTTTTTTTTCATATTGTGTCTCTCTGAATAGTCTCTAAGGGATTTTTTTGACGGCTTCAACGCTTCTCATGATCCATATATACGAAACTATTATGAAGAGATGTTACATTTTTATTCTCGGGGTTCTCATGAATCCCATATAGCATTATCTGATCATCACTGTTTTGATGTGTGTCCCATGTTGCGACCAGTGGTTTCCTCACATTGGGATTCTCATGATCCACACCACACGATCATGATTTATGTGATCATGTGATATTTTAGTGGATAGTTTCTTTGTCATGGGTCATGTGATATTGACACATATGTAATTTTTCATCCAATCCCATAGGTATAATATAACATCAATATAATAAAGAGACCACATGA
This sequence comes from Viscum album, assembly GCA_963277665.1. NCBI lineage: Eukaryota > Viridiplantae > Streptophyta > Magnoliopsida > Santalales > Viscaceae > Viscum > Viscum album. Next base: position 876,092,202 of record OY728129.1, on the reverse strand, counting down.
TTTCTCCATGAATTTTAATTATTTGTTTTCTAGTCTATGAAGTTTCATTTCCTCTTTGCATGATCTTCAACACATTTATCGTGTGGTCTTCAGAACCTATTACAGTGGATTCATGCAGTCTGCATGATCACCATCATGATATGTCCTTGGTTTCCATAATGAATGATATACATGGAAAATGAAGTCATATTATTAGCCTGTGGATAACCAAAACATTTCATTTGTCATCATTTGATCACTATAAGATGCTGACATGGTGGTCATCGAGCGGTGGAGTCATTCATGCATTAGGTGGCTCACTGCATCAAACCTGTGGCTTCTAGAGTGTGGGGGGTGAGAAGGGGGGGTTGAAGATGGCACATGATTTGAATTGGAATATTGAGATCTTGATTAGGAGGAAACTATTTTTTGTGATGATTTTTAATTGTGGAACAATACTACATCCTTTTGGAATCCCAAATTGATCATATGGGTTGTTTGGATCTGATTATTGAGGTCGGGTGTTCCATGAACCTCTCAATTTCCTAGCAGAGTAAAAAACTAAGACACACACATTTTTTCCTCGCCCAAAATTTTTCTATCATTGTATGAACCTCCTAGGTACACTAACACACACTTATGTTCTCATCACGAGATCACTTCTCAGCCATATTCACACCACTCGACTGTATAGATTGCTTTCTCCCATGGTGTTGTTGAGCCCTACACATTGAATTATTCCATATTTGAGATGAATTTAAAATTTCATTATACGGTACCTTTATTCAAAGGACTCCATAAAAACATAGAATAATAATCTAACTAAAAGGGTACATATTGGCTCCTCCATATATTCCCTTCTAATTTAGAGTCCAATTACATTCTTCATGAATTCTATTTCTGATTCATTCATGAAATGTATACTAGTATTTTCATATAGTATTCAAAATTATTAAATATTTGACAACAAAGTACATATCACACAATAATGGGTGCCCAAAAAATTCACCCTCCCTTTGAATAAGATTTTTTAAAATAAAAACGATATTATTTAATGTTAAACATAGATCACTTTATCGTATTTCTGAACATATAAATGGATTTGATAATGTGAAATATGATATTATTTTCTACTCTATGTTGACTAAGGGATATCAAGTTTTATCCTAAAGAGAATCGAGACAATTTTTTCTTGGAAAGATCTAATATATGGAGTATCCTATCCTTCGGGTATGGATATCCTGAAACCAGAATGTGTAAAAATTATAGGATGGTATTGGGATTATGTTGAATGAAATGTGTATATAGATCTAAAGTATGGTAATTAGAAATCAAAATATATCACATAATAATGGGAATCATGTCATATATATTTCTAGAATAAACTACTATGATGATCAAACACATTCATCAAATAAATATGTTCACAAATGATGAAGACAATGATAAATGCCCTTATGTAGATATATAATATACCTCATAAGGATTGGAAAACAATTTTTTGTAAAAAAACTAGATGGAGAACCATGTTTTGGTATATATGAAGTATTAGTCATCCATGACACCCCTAATTTTTATGAATTTTAATAAACCAAAACCCCATGAATTGAGTTTGTGACTCACAGAATAAATTTCCGGAGAAATTATCATTAATGAACACTTACCTAAGGTTCATAATTGATTTACCTCCACCAACTCTCTTTATTTCACCATATTTACAATGGAAATTTGTTTGTGATACACTTCTCAGAGTTATAAATATATAACATCTCACTACATTAACGGAATTAGAGAGTATGGTGTGATTTTTATCGGAAAAAATGATGATCCCAAGAAAATTTACATATTTTACAAATATTTCCCTAAATTTTTCCTAATCATAACATGGGGAATCATTAGTGGGAATAGACATGAATTTTTTTAGGAATCACTATTATTGTATTTTTTCCTAATAAGTATTGTACATTTTCCATTATATGATTACTGAATATTAATTGGACCTAAAAAATTTCTTGTTCAGGAAGTTCAGACACGATTTTTCCCACAATATTCTTTTTTAATTTTTTAATCTATAAAGAATTTTTTCTCATTAAATTGATTATTTTATGTTATTAAAAATGGGACCACTGATGTTTTGTTGTTTAACTTATTCAATCCTAGACCTTCTCATAATATAGTTTATGGTCTTCTAGCATGGACATTTAAATTTTATTTTTTAGGGTCACTTAGCACTGACCACCTAATGTATTAGTTTAGCATATTTTAGTTCAGTTTTTTTAATTGATGTGTTTTTGGGTAATTTTCTCATACCTTCAACTAATTTAGTATAAATTCTTCTAGTTGAAACTTCTATTTCTAGTATTTTTTAGTCTTCTATCTCAGGCCATATGTTTTTGTAGTTTATCTTCTTCTTACTTGAACTCTATAATACTATTGTTTAGAGTCTAATATCTTAGACTTATTGATTTTGTTATATTAATGTATTTTATTTCATTCCTTATGTTTCATTAATGTATGGTCTTCTAGATCACACATTATGATATTTTTGTTTAAAAAATTCTAACTCAAACTTCTAAGTGATGCTACTTTAGAGTCTTCTAAATTTGAAATTATTTTAATATAGTTCATTTTATTCTACCTCAAACCTTTAATTGATGTATTTTATGTTCTTTTAGAATATACCATCTATTTTTATTAGTTTAATGTCTTAAAGAATGGACCATCTATTTCTATAGTTTAAGGTATTCTGACTCGGACTGTGAGATTCAATTCAATTTAAAGTAATTCTTCCAGGACTTGATTGAAGAAAATTATATAGGGGGGAAATAATATGGAACACCCAAAACCTCATATGGTTTTGGGTTCGATCATATATTTTTAAGGGATTATGATTTTTGGAGTTACATTCAAAAAATGGGAGATGCCTCTATTTGGTAGGAAAAAACCCTTATCTATCACTAACATGGTCAAAAAGGTGTCCCAACTATTTTTTAATGACTATCAAATTTAACAAACATGTTACTAGTAGATGATAAAATATTATGGAATCTATTTCCACTAGGTTAGTTTGAAAATGGTTATTTTAAATCATGAATCTAGGTGCATGAAGTGAAAAATCATAGATTGGGGAATATATATCTGGGATGTCCCAAAACACCTTATGGTGGTAAGTTCCACCATGGGGTCCATAAGGATCCTGATTATTAGTGATCCTTTCTTTCTGGGAGGAATCCCTCTAGTTGGTAGGGAAGATCCCTTATAAATGAACCCATATGGATTACATGAATGGTCATGTATAGGGGATTCCAACTCCTTTATAAGGGCCACAGAAGATTTATGAATACTATAACGTTTTGACAATGAATCTTGGTATTGAGATAAGGATATACATAGAGGGATCCAACACCTTTTCAAGGTTTTTAATTTGGTGGGAAGATTTGGGCCCCATTCCTTGGGATTTTAAATCACATGGTGTGGTAAATAAAAAGGTTCATGAATCGAGTGTATCATTCTAACTATGAGAAATGTTATAATACACAGGGACAAAACATTTAGGATGTCGAATCTAATTGAATATATTTGTTATGTGGATTTTAAATCCTGATCTATAGTTTTCATGACATCAGTAATGATATGATAAAATCATATCAAGGATGGCTCAAAACACCCTTGGTGGTGAGTTATTTATGGTGATGTTAAGATCACATGTATCATAAGTCCTTTAATATAGGGCCAAGATATTTTGGCTTGGTAGGTCAAATCCATTATGCATCAACTGCAAGGCCAAAGAGATAGATATATGTTTTTTTGAGGTAAATGAAAGGTTTCTATCAACCTGATGTTCTCAGAACACGAATTTAGATTGATGGAAAATGTAACATTAAAAAGGGTTTTAGAACCCTATAATATATATTTCCACATAGTGAACACTTTATCATGGGGAGGAGATGAAAAAACCATTACAATATATTTTTCATAGACAAGGGGTTCTAGCATGCCTAGAACTTATTTTACATGGTTCACAATGTGGGCCCTATGATCTTTATGGATTATTTATTTACACTTTACATTTTTCCAAACCTATGGAGTTGAAGAGTATAGATAATGTAGAAATGAATTTTCCCCAGAACTCCTCTTATGGGTTATCAACTAGAAATGTTTTTTGTATATTTTACAATTAGTTTTAGAGTCATATTATTTTCACCATAGAAGACTAAATTTGAGGTCTTGGATCTTTGACCAAAGTTCTTTTTTTAAGTTCATGGTTTATGTAGACCATGTATGATAAAAAAGTTCCACAAAATCCTAATTATAATAACCATGATCAAGAGTACCCTCACATCCCTCTTAGATGGAGATGAAAATGTTGAAAATCCTAGATCGAGGTTCTTAGGATATTATAACTCATATGGTAAAATCTTGTTGGGGATAGCCTAGAATAGCCACTGGCGGTGAGTTCTAAAAAAGTGATATCAGGATCATATGGAATAATAAGTCATTTAGGTGGGCCCAAGATGTCTCTAGTTAATTTGTATAATCCCCTGTACATCACTTTCATGGTCAGACAGTGAGATATTCTTTCTTTTAAATCTAAATGAGAGGTTTTCATAGACTCAAGGAACTCAATAATTGATGTGTGATTCATGGGATGAGGTGATTGAATGATTATGGAAGCACCCAATACTCATGTTTATCAAGGTCTGATTTTTGCGATCCTTTCATAATGAATTATGATTTGTGGGGATAATAATTAAATCATCACGTAGTGGGAATTTATTTTTTATACATTTAAATGTCATAAGAAATATATATTTTCCTTACATTTTAATGTCAGGGAAAATGAATTTTTCCTTTCTATGATGTTTATCATCATCTTATAAGGACATAAATATGATATGGAGTTTAAAGTATTTCATCTATGTTATCTACCATTCCATTTAACATAATGTGATAATGATGTAAATAAGATATCTAGTTTAACTCCATAATGCTATGAAATATTCTATTTAACATATTTGTAGGTCATGTCGACAATAATTGATTTCTAGGTTCTCTAATCCCACGTGAATCATGATCATCATGAGAATTTGGGGCCAACTAGTCTGTCAAATGATCCATGTGAGAGTGGGTCTTTGATAACTCACTATATAGGTACAACCTATATGTAGTTAGCAGATAACTTTATATCAGTTCATATGTTCTGGAAAAACCCAATATATTAGATAGAGGTGTCACTATGTATCTTGTGATGTTATGAATCAAACAATACATTGTTGATAAATGAAATATCCCAATGAAGGTCAAACCCATATGGGGAGAGGGATGATTTTTTATGTTGTGGGATCACCCAAGATTGTAGATCTGCACATTATTAATTATCATATGGTAATAGGAATCATTCCACAAATGTTTCTTGAATGGGAAACTCACCACTCAAGACTAAACTATAAAGAAAGGGGTTTTTTGTTCCCTTTGATTGTTGTAGATGGAAACAAGAATGGGGATCCAAGAATAACTAAGTATTGTATGATGTCAGGAATAAAGACACATATAGTTCTTAAATGTATGTGTATTAGGAGACCAAAACTTAGGATAGTGGTTCTCTTGGGAGAGGTTCACAATAATGCACAAATTGTATTCATGAAAGTGTCAACAACTAGGTTTCATACCATCATCTAACCAGGACTAATTGTCTACATTTTGAGTTCTTTCATCAAGGACCATGATAACCCTATAATGATTTGATATGTCTCACCAATTTAGGAAGCCTCTCAAAAAAATTCATAGGCCTACATGAGATATGATCAATGTGGGAATCATGGAATGAAACTGGTTTCCCTAACCACATAGAAGAAATTAATGGAAACTATAATTGAACATTGTATCATGCAGAAGATTGAAAAAAATATACGATCTATGCATCTCTACCTATCTCACTACATTGAGAGTCAAGACACACATTGAAATTGAAAACCATTCAGTTTTGTGTCATGTGGTGAGGACATCATCCATATAGTTTGTCATCATATGGTATGGATGAAGGGGACTCGACATGAAGAAATATCTCTAATGGACCTACAAAATAGAGATCTGGGTGTCACTATGTATCAGTATGTTTATGGAATAATTCCTCACATTATTCAAGAGAAACCATGTAGTTTAACATCATGTTGTAGAGACAACATCCATGTAGTTTAATTTCATGCATTAAGGATAATTGTTACCCAACATGAAAAGGGGGATTTATCATTTTCACAAACTTTGATATCTTATCATCAAGACATACAGATTGTGTCCAGATTAAGAATTTGAGTTTTTTTCATCAATGCGTATCATTTAATAACACGGATCAATCAAAATATAGTTTTTGATGGAGATATTCATTATGTATATATGAATCTCACATAGGTACATGATCACTTCATTTATCTCTCATAAATATCTATTTCATGCATGAGGAATCATTAATGAGATGATGCTTCCCATTCAGTTTAATGTCAAAAAATGAGTAATATTTCCTTGTATTTTAACATAATTTGGTTAGGTCACATCATGTTGGTTTACATCATGTTTCCATGATGAGAGACGATGTGCAGTTTAATATCATCCAGCTAAAATGAGAGACAATGTGCAGTTGAAAATCATTATTCTATGAATTATTTGATAAAATTTATCATGATGCAGTTAGTATGGCTTACATAGAGTTTAATGTCATGTGTTAATGATGTACTCTATTCTATTTAATGTCACGAGTTTAAGACATCTTCTGTATAATTTAAAATGGCCCGGTTATGTCTACATTGGTACAATTTAATTATCTGTTGTCATCATGTCTTATGTATAGTTTAAAATCATGTGATAAAAACATAATAGCCCGAGGAGAGTGAATTCACTTAGACATCTTCAGGAAACCTTGTTGGTCTTTGGGTAATCCAAAATGGTGCATAGTCACATCAGGGTACAACCTGAGAATTTCTGTAAAACTCGAATGTGAACATGTATAATTTTTTCTTTTGAAAATAAATATAAACATTCTTCTCATTGAGAAGAATGGTGGCACTAAACAATATAGGCTATGATTCTCCTTATATTCCAAGATTCACCTTTCTTATCTCATAGATGGTGGTGGAGCTGCCTTCCTCAAATATTATAGGGGTTATCCTGAGGTTATCAAATTCTCATTCTATTTATAGGTCTTTATTCATAAATGATCCGACTATATAGAAATAAAAACGGACTGTATTTACAATTTTATTGAGACCCTCATATCCTTGATAGGGTAGTTTCTATCATCCAATATACGATAACAAGCCTATATATTCAGGTTAATATAAAGCTTGGATTCCATTTTTTACAAATTTGGTATCTCATAATTAGAAGTGAAAATGGGAAAAGATATTCATGGGATATTTTTTATGGATAACACTATTTATATTTCCATGTAATCCTTTTCCTCAACATGTATATATTTATAATCCTAATAGGCCCAAAATGGTTTCCTCTTTGGGTTTTTGGATTATCGATGGGAAAGAAGCCCTGATATTTGTTGGTATTCCATATACGATTAACCCCAGTATTAAAAGAACCTATCTATATGAAGGTGACTCATTTTTTAGAACTTTTATTTATGATGGTTTCTCAAGAAGTGGGGTATTTACTAGTTAGGTTGAGTGATATAAAAGTGGAGAGAATCACCATAGTGAATTTTAGTAGAAGTGTCTATATGATCCATCTATGCACTACCACTAGGAAAAATATTAATGTAATGGTCAAATTTTTGTTCAGTTTAGCATCATGAAATGGGGAAAATTTCATGTTTTTTAATGTAATTGGACCATGATGTTGTCGTTCAGTTTATCTTCATGTGACTAGGGTTAAGTCTTATAGTATATAATCATGAAACTAGGGCATGGTCAATAGGTTTTACATAATGTGACTAGGATTTCATCCATAACATATCTGAAGAGATATACTTCTAATGAATATATATATATGACTCTTATCTATATTTACGAAGTATTTAGATATTATATCTCGATAAAAAATCATTTAAATTTCTCTCGATTCCATCAATATTAAAAAATAATATCTCTATTTTTTTGGGTCAATGGTTTTAGGGGCATTATTTTTCAGGTCCAATCAACCCAACCTCAGTCAGCTTATTGATTACTTCATCTTTTACCAAATAATTTTCCCTAAAATAATCAAAATACGTGGGGACATGTTTCTATTGAATGAAATAGTAGTTTTTTAATCAAATAAATAAATATGATTTCATATACTTAGCAGGTATCTAGCCCATTATCTTCTAAAAAACATGTGTGTTATGCTCAATGTTCCCTCTAGAATGTAGTGGGGATTTATGGGTAAGTCATTCCAAAAGCCCTTCATCCATAAACTCCTAAGGAAATTCATTAATTGAAAGGTGAATCCTTATTATGTCCGTAATATATTTCTGGTAGGGGAAGTGGGTTTCATGACCTATCAACCATGACTGACTCATATTCCTCACCATTAGGATTTTTATCAAACTTTTATCCATGGAATAAACTATGTATCATTTAACAAACTGACCCGAGTTACCCTCAAAATCAGAACCTGACCCGATCTGTCACATACCCAAAGTGAATTCTCGATCCCCATGAGCTAGAGACAAGCACTTGGGCATCGAATGAAAAAACTAATGGAATGATTTTTCCCAAATAGAAAAAGCACATGGAATATATATACAAGGAAAGAAGGAAACAACAGAATACCAAGAAAGTATAAATTACATAACCATAGAAAACATCAGAAGAAAAACAACTATAAATTTTGCTAAAAACTCCAAATGAAAAGTCTAACTGCATGGGACTCAAAACCAATAGCTACTCCAACGATTTAATATAAAAACTCCAACCATCTCACCATAATTTACCCATCCCAACAGACACAAACCTCACTGACTCACTACGACACTTTGCCTTTCACTACACTCAATGAAAAATAAATGTCTATGCACCACTGAAGCAGTACACAGGGTGTGATCTAACAGGCTCAGTAGGATCCCACCTAGGTGTTCCATAACAAGTCTCATAATAAAAAATCATGTACGGTCATTTGTAAATAAAATATGGCTTAATAAGTAGTAAATAAGCTTTATAGAAATCATGGTAAACATTCCATTTTTCCCAGTTCTAAAAAAATATTTATCATTTTATAAAGAATATTTCCATACCATTTTTCACATGAATCAACATGCATATCAAGGCTATATTGGAAAGACAAGTTGTATAATCCAGAAGTACATGTATCAAAACACAAAGGAATACTACAGGTCTTGGCAGTAGACTACTTATATCTTAATAATAATGTGTACAAAACTGATCCTAAAACAACGGGCCTAGGAAGCAGTGTAATACCAAATTAGTAGACCCCACAAAATGTGAATATCAGCCCCCTAGAACAATAGGATGAGGAAACAGATGAAATCCTAATGACAAACCTCCATGATAATCACAAAGTGATGGATGATGGCCCCAAGATAAACCTTCCACCTATGTACCTACGGTAACCCATGTGGATTTTTCCCAAACCCTTCAAAATTTCTTCAAAAACCATTCAAAGACATTTATAATTCATTTTTCCAAATCTGGAAAACACTATTTTTCTTTCAAAACCCTTTTCAACATACACAAAAATCATTCAAATTTTATAAATCAATTAAAAATGATATTTGAAAATAATAACAATCAGGATCATTATCATAGGCTAGATACAGGACCACCGACTTAAATGTTAGGATTGCGCATGCCCACAATGGAATCCAAAACCAAGAAAAAAACCCAAAATCACCAATAGAGATCCTAGGAGCCAATCCATTACACAACTGACTCAAACATAAATACAAAAGGATTGCGTAAGAGAGAAAGAAAATAAGTTGAAGAAGGACACCCGCTGTACCACAACCAATGAAAGAAAAGGGCCTCTAGAATGAGATCTCACAACAAATCTAGAAGAAGATGATAAAAAAATACAACCTCGATCAGTGGATCCGATAATGCAATGCTAGGGCGCTATCGTGATCAATTGGAAGGAAGAATTGGAGAGACAAAATACCTAGAGAGACACACCATAGAAACAACGACGAAGCGGAGTCGATCAGATCAATCCAGAAGATGAGATGATTCTGAAAAATGCCTAGAGAGAGATATGGTGTGAGAACTAAGAGATATGAACAAATAAATGAGTGAAACTGCTAAATGTGTGAATTTAACTTGGGTGTGGTCCAGGTCACGATATATACCACTTGATCACGACGTGTAGTCCAAGCTGGTTATGTAACACTGAAAAACCCATCACCTCAAGAAACAAATATGCTATTTAACCTCAACAAGACGTGTACCTCAGGTACACGATGTGTACTAGCTCACAGTGTGACCCCCACAACACGACTGGAATCCATCCCCAAGTACACGACATGACTTCAGGTAAACAATATGTACTTCAGGTAAAGGACATGAAACCTGCAATAAACCCCTAAAAATTGTTTTTAAGGACTGTTAATCAAAATGGGACTTAGAAAAGGTGGAAAACTAACCCGATCAAGGTATCATGATGTTACAAACTCCCCACCATAAAGAAATTCAATCCCTGGGAAGTCATGTGGATGATGTATCCTATGGGAAGAGATGATACCACTGCCCCCTCATCAATGACTCGTGTTCTGAAGTCTCATGAGAATCTGATCCTTGTTTCCATAGAACTGTAACCCATGGAATCGAATTCCCACACAATACTTTCTCCTCAGAGTCAATGATCTCATCTTTTTTCTCAAAAACCGAAGCATCTAGATATAACTCAATTTCATCCGAATATTGAACATGATCGGGGTGAGGGTAATATTTTTTGAGTTGAGATATGTGGAAAACATCATGAATGTTTATAAGCTGAACTGGAAGTGCTAACCGATAAGAAAAATTCCCATGGAATTCAGTTGATTTCAAATGGTACAACATATCTCATAGCTTACATTCCCTATTTCTAAGTCAAAAATGACCAAACTAAGGAGAAACATTCAATAAATACCAGTCACTAATTGAAACTCCAAAGGATGATTCTGCCGAATTACATATAGTTTCTGTCGACATTGGGGTATAACTAGACGTCGTTGCACCTCCTGAATATTTTTCAACATCTCTTGAACAAAACATGGTCTATCCAAATCTATTTCATCCACCTCTATCCACCAACGATGTGATCTGTACATGTGACCATACATACTTCAAAAGGATCCATTCTGATCGATGACTGGTAACCTCTATTGTAAACAATCTCAACAAGTCCATGGTGGATACACCAAGATCCTCAGAAATCCAAGACATAACACAAAAATTATCCTCTAGGATCTTAATTTCACACTCTGTCTAGCCATCACTCTGTGGATGGTAAATTGTACTCAACCTGACCTAATTCCCCAATGCCTTTTGAAGACTCCTTATGACCCTTGAGGTAAACATATGATAACTATCTAAAACAGCAGGATATGGATTCCCAAGTAACCTCACAATATCCTCTATATATAACATAACCAGATCATCAACTTTATTTGTATCTGTCATCAGAATTAAGTGAGAAGACTATTTCAAAGGATCAATAATAACCCAGATTGCATTTTTTCCTCCAGGAATCCATGGAATCCCAGCAACAAAATACATGGACACAACATCCCACATCCAAACCATAACTAGAAGTGGTTGAAGCATACCAGAATGTCTCAAGGGCTCCTCCTTTATCTGTTGGAAGGTGTAATATAAAGACACATAATCTACTATGTCACACATCATACCCGACCACCAAAACCATCATCTCATGTCATAATACATCTTTTCATTGCCTGGATGAATGGCGACAAGAAATAAAGACTACAGTTCTCACAGGTGATTGGATGATGAATCTATTTTGAAAGTGAAGTATTATATATGATGAAAGAGACCAAGAAGAATGGTCACCCCACCATAAATTAGTCCCTGAGTCTTCTTGAACTCACCATAATATTTTGAATATGTTAGATAGACTGCAGAAGATATTATTACATCTGAACACTGGTCAGAACCTCCTTAGAGCATCCTCCTAAGCATCTAAGTGTGACTGAGAAAAACGCCACATAGGATTCCCCAATTTCATCAATTCCTGAATATCATGTGATGGTACCTTGCTTCTTTGACCATTTTAAACAACATTCCTTGTCCCCATGGTGTAGGTGATGTCAATTTAAAAAGTATTAAGTCATTACAAACATATTCTTTTTTTAGACTCAAGTCTATTTGGGAAATTATATAGATCAGACTCTTATGATCAGAGAAATCCATGAACTTCACTGCAAAGAGATAGTAACACAATAATTTAGGCACATGCACCACAGTATCATGTTCTAAATCATGAGTGGTGTAGTTGTTTTCAGGTGGACGGAGTTGACAATATCCATAAGATACCACATGGTCATTATGCATCATTATATAACCCAGAGCAGTTCTAGATGAATCAAAAAACACCACGTACCCCTATGCTGGATCAGGTAAGATCAAAATAGGTTCTTATGTTAGAAGTCATTTTAGTTTATCAAAGGAAGACTGAAACATTTCATCCAACGAGAATTTCACAACTTTCATTGTTAGAGCAGTAAAAGGCAACAACAGCTTAGATAAATACTTAATGAACCATTGGTAGTATCTAGTAAGACCAATAAATATTTGAATTTAAAAGACATTATGTGGTTACTTAAATGATAAAAAAACTTTTACTTTCAATGGTTAAATTTATAAGCCATTCTCATAAATTCGATGCCCTACTAATTTCACTTCTCAAATCCAGAAACTGCATTTTGAAATATTTCAATACAAATGGTGATTTATCAAAATATCCATAACCACACTCAAATAGTTCTCATGCTCACCCTTGAAATTGGAATAAACCAATATATAATCTACTAACACTACGAAAAAAGTTTCATGAAATTGGTGGAATATTCGATTCATCATGGAAAAAAATGCAAGAGAGTTAATCAGATCAAAATGAATCATGAGATATTCATAATGGCCACACCTGCTCCTAAAGGCTATCTTAGTTGAATCAGACACCCAGAAACTGAGAAGATGATAATCTGACTAAAGGTCAATCTTTAAAAATCTCTTTTCATCCTTTAACTGATCAAGGAAATCGTCCACACGAGGCAATGTATATTTTTTCTTAATATAAACCAATTTTACATTTGATAGTTCACACATAAGTGAAGTGAACCATATTATTTCCTAGAAATTAGAATCGGGGATGCCCAAGGAGAAACACTAGGGTGAACAAAAACATTCTCTAATTGGTTGTACAAATTAATATTGAGCTCTTTCAACTCATCTGGTGATATCGGATAAGAAAGATTCGATATCAGATGTGTACCTGAAACCAGGTCAATCATAAACTCTACCACTCTCTCTAGAGGAAGACTAGAGAATAACATAGGAAAACATCGAAAAAGTCTATAACAAAAATAGGAAGATCCTTATTAGAAGAAACATAATCAATCTCAAACCCAATAGAAACCAACAAACTATTGAGATCTGGATGGGATGGTCCGGTATGACCTGACCTCAGGTCCCACTCTCTAAGAAACACACGATTGATCTCCTCAGTAGAAATAATTAAAACATGTAGATAATAAGAATCTAACTCATCTCGATGAGCCAAGAGCCAATCCTTACCGATTATGACTTCAAATAGAACAAGATCAAGAACAAAAAAATCCTAAACTAACTATTTTTCACTTATTGTGAATGAACAAGAAGGACACCTGAACCCCTTCACTTTCCTCTCACAAAGAGGTGTCACTAACTCCATTTTAAAGGGAATATGTTATGTTGTATGTTCAATCATATCAATAAAATGTGCATATATAAATGAGTTGGAGGAACAAGTATCAAAAAAGGCAGCATCTACTGATGCTGCAATAAGTAGTGTACCTCTCACTATTGCTGGACCTGAATCAACTTCCATTGGACACTAATCAAGTAATTGTACATTATTTACTCCAAAGGGTTGTGACTGTGGCCCTGTAGTCTTTGAAGCTTCGGACTACCCACAATAGCCTTTGGAGACAATGATCCCTGACCCTAATGAGGTATATTCATAGCCTGACAGAAACGTTGTAGATGACCAACAGATCCACAGCTATTGCACTTCTTCATGTGTATAGGAATAGAACATATGGTTTGACCCCCATTATGAACTGGTAGTATGTTAGAGGAACACTACTATCAACAATAGATGGTGAAGAGGAGGCTTTCTATTGAGACCCACCTCCACCACTTATAAAATAGTACTTCCACTTCCTCTACTTCCCATGCACGCCACTGATGCTGTCAGCAGTTGGAAGAGAAAAGGCAGTAGTGCCGACATTTCCTTCCATGTCTATCTCTTTCATCGTTGATCTATACAGTATCGCTACATAGGTAGAAATATTAAGCATGAATAGATACAATCTAATGCTCGGTTGAAAACCCTATAAGTAATTTTGTGCCTTTATTAGGTCATTCCTTACCATGTCTTGAGAAAAAACGGAGAAGTTCAGCAAGCCAATTTGTGTAGGATGATATTGAATGCTCTCTAGGATACAACCAAAAGAACTACATATATTTTTTCAACATCTGATATTCATGAAAAAACTACTAAAAGAAAATGGTTTTGAAGCCCTTCCAATCTAAGCCCACATGTCTGTCTACTTGGACAATAGAGTACCACCAATGCTTGCTGGAACCCTTGAGTCTGAAGGCTGTTCACTTCACCATGATATTATCATGTGTCTCTAGGAAGTTGAATAATTGATCGATCCTCTCCATCCAATACTCCATCTCTTGAGGTTCATTTGTCCCATTATACTATGGTGGGTTCTCATGAAACAACTCTCGCGATCGATCTATTTCTCCACTAGCTCCTTGTTGTACATCAACCACTACGTTTTGAACTTGTGGAACATCCAGATCGACATCACAAAATACTCATATGATAGTCTAGATGAGATTTTGATCAATAGGTGGGTTAACATTAGGAGCATCAGCTGCACCTCCTTGAGGAACCTATGGAAGATGTGTTAGGGGCATACTGCTACAGAACAAAACATAATAATGATCAGACACAGAACAAATATGAGTTCAAACTAGAAAATTCATAAGGAGAACTGATATTTCAAAAGAAAAAACCAACACTAAAGGTTCATATCTCGACATCCCATGGTAACTTTTGTCTCATTACAATAAGAGCGAGTCAGGCACTCATCACAACACACCTCTCAAGTCTGAATAATCATATCTATAGTCTAGCTGACATCCCATGAAAAGATTCTACATGAATAAAATGGCTAGGATACCAATCTCTAATGAACTGACCTGGGTTACCCTCTAACCTAGCACCCGAACCGACCCATGACATACCTGAAGGGAATTCCCCATCCCCATGGGTTTGCGACAAGCACCCAAGCATTGAAATAAAGAATCGAGGGAATGATTTTTTCAACCTGAACAACCACATGGCATATAAAAAAAAATAAGGAAACAACGAATAAATAACAATATATATATTCCATAACTGTAGAAAATAGTGGAAACAAAACTACTATAACAGCAGCTAAAAACTCCAAAAGAAATGTCTTACTGTATCGGAATCAAAACCAAAAGCTACTCCAAAGATGGCATAGAAGAACTCCAACCATCTCACCATCATCTACCCATCCCACCTTACACGAATGTTGATGTCTCACTATGGAACCACACCTTTCCCTACACTGGAAGGAAAATAATGGTATACACACCACTGAAGCAGTGCGCAGGGTGTGTACTAATAGTATTAATAGGATACCACCCATGTGTTCCATAACAATTCCCTGTATAAAAAATTGTGTATTCTCATTATTAAAAAAACATTGTATGATATGTAGTACATTAGTTTTATAGAAAACATGATAAACATTCCATTTTTCACAGTTCTAAAAAAAATTCTATATATCATTTTCCAAATCATTTTTCCATATCATTTTTCAGAAGCTTCTACATGCATAATAAGGCTAACTCAAAAATCCATGAGGTTTTAAACTTAAATCAAAGGTATCACAACACAAAGGAATACTATAGTTCTAGGTAGCAGACCACTTGTACCATAAGAATCATGTTCACCAAACTAATCCAAGAACAATGGGCCTAGGAAGTAGAGGAATACCCATGAGTAAACCCCCAAAAATGTGAATATTGGTCCCCTATAACAATAGACCAAGTAAATAGAGTAAATCCCCAAGACAATCCTCCATGATAATCACAAAGTGATGGAAGATTTCTTTATTCAAAACCTTCCACTTAAGTACCCAATGTAACCTATTTTCTCTTTTATTACAAACCAATTTCAATGTCTTCAAAACTATTCAAAGACATTTATAATTCATTTATCAAAATATAGGGAAAACCATTTTTCTAAAAAAACCCTTTTCAACACAGACAACAATCAATAGAATTTAATAAATCTATTTATAAAGAAATTTACAAAGAAAAAAAACCAGGTTCATTATCATGGTCTAGAGATAGAACCACCAACCTCAATGTTTGGATCACACACGCCCAAAAATGAATGAAAACCCTTGAACGGAACCCAATAACACCAATAGAGACACTAGGATAAAATACATGAAAATATTGATTGAAACAAAAATAGAAATGGATGAAAGAAGTGATAAAAACCACATACCTCGAAGTAGGATGCCCACTGCACAACAACCTACGAAGGGAAAAGGCCTCTATAATGAGATCTCACAAGAGTTCTAGAATAAGATGACAAGAAAAATACAACATCAATTAGTGGATCAGATAACACAAGTCTAGGGTGTTATCACAATTAATTAAAAGGAAGAATCGAAGATAACACTTACCTAGAGAGACACATCGTAAAAACTATGATGAACTAGAGCGAATCAGATCAATCAAAAAGATGACATTCCTTTGAGAAAATGCAGGGAATGGTCTGGTTCAAGATCCAAATGATTTTGAATGAATAGATGATTGACACTACTAAATTCATGAATTTAACCTTGTCACAGGCCAGGTCATGATGTGTACCTCTTGGTCAGGATTTGTAGTCAATATTGGATAATTTATGCCGAAAAACTTGTTGCCTTGGGTAAAAAATACTCTTTTTAACCTCTACACTATATTTTCCATATGTACCTGACCCGTACCAGCTCACGGAATTACCCACACACCACGACATGAATCCATCCCCAAGTACCCAACGTGTACTTCAGATACACGACCTGAAACCAAAAGTAAACCCCATAATCTATTTTTAAGGATTATTTATCAAAAGGGGACATAAAAAAGGTATTAAACTAACCTGATAAAGGTAACATGATGTTACATATCTTGTGACCAGATTGTATTGGAATGGATATACCATTCATTGTCTATCATGATGATATGGGTGACCATGATCCTTCATTTTATTGCTTACAATAACTTTGTCCATGTGGGAACACATATGAGTTTAGAGTATGGGGTGAAGAGACTTAGTCTTCATTGGATTGGGGGTAGGTGTAGATGCATTGGGGTTCATGAATGATAAAGATTATTCCCACTACTTAAAAATACCAAATCTCTAAGAGTCATTGGGGAAACAAAATAGGTTTGATAGTTTCCATAACACCCTAAATTAGGAGTTGTAATATATAGAAATTCCTACATCCATGTGGAATGGGGTGTGGTGGAACAATTTAGAGATTTTACCGAATGAGGGGATGAAGAATATGAAATCTCCACCAGAAAAATGGGATGGTTAACTTCATTGTAATTTGATATTACAAAGGATGTCTCTGGTACATCATGATGGGGTAGATACCCCATGAGTATTTCAGCAATTACATTCATTAGATGCTAACTCTCTCAACAAAGTGGAGTTATATATTCCTCAATAGAAATTTCATTTTCATCTGTAAAAGGTTGAATTATTGTGAACCAAGATTAGAATAAATACTTGTTATATTATTTTTTATATATATTAATTTGATTACATAAACACATGCCTGAGTACCAAAATATATTAGTTTCATTGGAATCGTGGAAACATAAACACAAGTCCATAACTTTGCTATGTCACCCCCACTATGTGTATCAGATGTGGTACTCTTTTAGATATATTATATAAAATAAATATATTCATATCCTAGTTAAAGGAAATAGAATAATGGGTGAGAGAACTTTACCATTATGGGTAAACAATGGAGATACGTAAGCATATCATGAACATAAGTGCATGATAACATGATCATAAATTCTTAAAAACAAACATAATGTATCAAAGAACATATACATGAGTAAAAAAATAAATAAAAGAGGTTCGTAATACATGAATAAAAATATAATAAAAAACATGATCCATAATAGAATAATATTAACATAAGGAATTTAATTTGTGGAATATAAATAAGAATACAAAATATTTTCCAAATTGGTCAAGGCTTACTACCAAGGAAATTTATACTGAAATTGTCTTTTATTTTACCGCGTTTACCCACATTCCATCCATATCTTCCTGAAAATGGTTCATTGACCATTACATCCCTACCTATATAATAAGATATATAAATATTTACATAATTCATAAGAAGGAGATATAGGTCCCACCCATCCCCTAATAAAGAAAATATTTTTATTTGACACAAGATCATAAACAATCATCATATCTTAACCCATGAAATGAAATAGATATCATAATGATTTTAACATATCATAAACATTGTAAAATATAAAATATTTATAATCATTTCATCATATAATAAATGAGGAAATTAATTTGTTTTTATACATATTTTCTCATTGTATAACCCAAGGAAGAGAAACTAGTTCCATAACAATCATGCAATAAAAAACAAAATCATTCAGACAAAAATATGCATGGTATAATTCGATCATTTCTTCTATAAGGAATAGTTAACACAAAAAGATTTCATATTATATGAAGAATAATTTTTAAATATCATTGAATACATTTCTGGAGGAAAATATCCTCTCTGTATTGGAAATCACGTTTTCAAAATATAAAATATTTTTTGTAACATCCCATTTAAGGATTAAAAAAAGTATTTTTATGATTTATTTATATATAATAATTATATATTATTATAACCTAAAAATAGAATCTATGTATAATAGCTTATGTGACATAGAACAATGAGTTTATCCAAAATCATGCATTTCATGGAAGACTAAGTTACACTGAATAGTAATATAAAGTTGATATTATTATTTAATATGTATGTTTTCCATATTTTAATGGAAGACTTACATTAAAATATAATTTTAAAACATTTATAATTTCTATATTAATGACAAAACTCCGTTTCGAACTTAAAATATGAAAATTTTCTTTGAGTGAATTTTTTGTTTTTAGAGAACTTCTATTTTTTGATGAATTGTTAATAATACTAAATTTTAGTCTAAAACTGCATTTTTTAAAATTTTATTTATACAGTTAAATTATGTATTTAATTTTTTTAAATTATAATTAGATAAATTTTATATCTATTAAATGAATTTATGTCATTGGAAAATATTTTTCATTAATTATATAAATAAAAACATAGAAATATTTTGAATATTTAAACTATCAAAACCTACTTTGTAGTCCCATCATCCAGATAAAATTTAATTTAAATTCGTACAATAATATGATAGGAATTTGGTAAAATGGAGTATATACATGTAATTAAAATAATATATAATTTCTAGTGTGTTATACATAATTTTTTACTTAAAATATCAGTGAATTTAACTAAAATTAATTACAGTGATTAAGAGGAAAATTTGCTTCACACAGGACTAAACCTTAAACCAAAAAATCCAAAACAGCCTGGAACATCTTCCAAAATACATAGAATTTTAATATATTTAACCTATACTCGATTTTATCATATTTTTACCATTATTAATACTATAGTATTTGGGAAAATGAGGTGTGGTTTATTTTCTAAAAAATTCAAAGAATGACACTCTTCCTCTACAAATAAAGGCACTCAACCTTCCCATTTCATCACACGTATCAAACCTCATTAGATCCTAAAAAACATTCATACAAAATGTTTCAAAATATCTTCCTTTATCTATATTCCTCAAATTAGGTATAAATAAAACTATGAAATCCCATTGGTGAAAATCAAAATGATTTCCCCGAAAATGTGGAACATTCTCTAATGGGAATTTATGATTTATTTCATTCTACAACTATTAATTATCTATTGTAACAAGATTATATTATAACATAAATATCCACTATAAATGAATATGTTTTTATGTTAAGGGTTTTAACTAATCTTACACACAATTCCATCAAATGTGTAACAAAATTATCATTCTTGTAGGCAAAACTACCGCATCACATAACAACATCATTCATTTTTCATTTACCACGACAAATAGTTAGAAATTATTATTGATGAATTATTTATATATGATATATATATATATTTATATGATATATATTATTTTATCATACATTTTATATTTTTATACAACTCATACCATCAATAATTCTGTATCTTTTAAATACGATTACATCATTTGTGAACATGTGGACAACCACCTCCATATAGTGATGTGATACGTTCACACATTACATGGACTATACTAAGGATGGTTTTAATTAAATATATATTTTACATTTAAAATCATTATGATATTCATGAAATAATTACCTTTCTGGAAATATTATATATGTTTCTCTTCAACACATTTCCACACACTGAAAAAGTTATAACATCATTCATGGATGTGGGGATAACCACATCCTCGACATGATGTGATAAATTTTAAATCACAATAATAACATATATAAGTATATTTGATTGAATAAAATATTATTTCTGATATAATTTTCCTTCTGAAAATATAAATGTTACTTAACTTTTTTCTATAATGATGACTGAAACATGGGAACATTACTCGCGTGCATGTATGGATTACCATCACCGTGATTGTAACATTGGCTTATTCTTCATGGCCATTTTTAATGATTGGTTTTAAAGGCGTAATTGATGTACAAAAATGATAATCATTTCATTATTATTATGTATAATATATATAATGACCATTGACTATATTTCAACATCCAAATATGTCTTTGATACAGAACCCGAATATAGTCAAAACATAAGATATAAACATAATTCATTATGTAGTTTCTTAAAAAATTATAATAAGTGAAATAAAAGTAATGAAAAAACTGAAATATGTTAGGATCCTAGAAAATAACTAACATGTGTTTATTATTTGATAATATTAAGTGATATGTGACAAGTCAAAATCAAGGTAAGAAATATTGTATCAATCTTCTTTCATTAAAGAATTTCTTAATGATATGAATCATTATTCTTTTATAAATATATATAAATCCCATTTTAAATTTATTATACACATTGAATATTTTCCCATGAATTTTAATGTTTTGTTAAATTTTAATGTTTCATGGAGCTTATGATTTAAATGTTCAATGTGGCATTGGGCACTTTGATAGTTTAACGATTTAATAATAATAAAATTTCTTCCTTGCCAATATTTTTGATATTAATTTTCATGTATAATTATTTGGATATAAAATTATTAAAAAAAAAGTTATGTCTATTTTTATGTTCATTTAATTTTTTAAAAAATAAATCTTTTTATGTTTTTTATATGAAACATTTTAACTAACGACGAATGATATGTTTTATTGTTAACATACATGGTGACATTGATATTCCTTCCACCATTGAAAATATATTATTATTTTTTAGATACATTAAAAGATTTCATGTTTTATTAAATAAAAAACTTATTTCCTTTTTTGGTATTTTGGTATTGAACTTGGGTTTTCAAAATAAACATGTATTTTGAATTGAAAATGGAATTTCATTAACTAAAAGGGGTTTTCATACATGTTTAGAAGAGATTTTTCAATTATTGAAATTCTTTATTTCGTGATTCGGTTCCTGGAAACTATAAATAATGGGTGCACCCATATAGCATTGGGTGATCCCATTATAGCTTAATTGATAGGTGAACCAAATTAAATCTACAAAGCATTGGGAAATGATTATATTCTTCCGATAAATACATTGTAATTTTTTAATATTATTATTCCAATATTAAGGGGTTCTATAATGGTTCAATGTGACGATGTCCCGAGGCACCAATGTAAATTTTTTATGTTTTATAATGAATTTTTATGGAAATAATTATTTTATGAAATGTAAAATAAAATATATTTATTAGATAATTATATTTCACTTTTTGGGTAAAATGATATGCTTTCATGAAAGTGGTTTTTATGTTTTAATATTTATAAATTAAGTATTGGTTTATTTATTTTTATATATTCACTAATATTTTGACGTTCATCCCATTTTGAGTTATTTTCATTGTTTCTAATGATGGTTAATGGATTGGAAGAGGTTATGTGGCATTTTGGAAATTATTTTCATTAAAGAGATTGTGATTTATGTAAAAAATATTTACATGGGGAAAAAATGTATACTAATAGGATATGTCCACATTGTATATTTTTGTTTGGATATATATGATTTATAAGACAATTCTCTATAAATCTGATCCTATGAAGATCCTTAATGTGAAAGAAATTAATTTTTAAATTAAAACTAAATATTATGTAATGTTTATGTATATGGACTTATAGTTGGTATCAACGATCAGTTGATATATCATTATAGGTTAATATAGTGTAAATATCATGACCATAGAATATATTACCTTATGATTAAGTTAAAATTTTATATCATATCAATATTACCATGTTGCTTCATCTAAAATACATTCAGAATGGTTTTATACAGATGATACATGGAAGTGATTGTGGGATAGATTTTAGAGGAAGATATTATCCAAAATTAAATTTCCAAGATGGTCAAAAATTGGAATAGAATTGTTTTTTTTAATAATGGGTCAGTTGAATTATGTGATAAATTGTATTGGAAACCATGCCAGAGAGGAACTTGATCTACTCCGAAGAAACATTTCTATTATAGAGAATTTCAAGATCGAAGATCTACAAAAAAGTTGTTGATCATCTGACCAAGTGGTGGATGAATGATGGAAAGATTCTCCAGAAAATATATTGAATATCATAGGATGCTCGAAATATGAAAAGGTAACAGTTTTCATTATTATTTTTGAATGTAAAGTTGATCGATGGTGGTCTTTGGTTAAAAATACCATATAGAAAGACGATCTTAATGCCATAGAATGGAAAAAATTCAAGTAAATTTTACTTGAGAGATATTTACCTATGGTTATTTGACTCTAAATAGAAAATATATTATTATAATTGTGGAAAAAAGATAATAATTTCATAGAATAATATGAAAGAAAAAACACAATATTGTCCAACTATGTTACATATTATATTCAAGAAACTATTAGAAAAAATAAATGGTTTTACTCGGGATTGAAACCATGTCTATGAATATCATTGGTCATGTGAGAATTTGATATTATGAGAAAGTTGTTAATTGTTCTTAAAAGGTTTAGATTGAGTATTTTAACTCTTATGTTCATCGTGAAGATGAATTGATGAAGGGAATATATTGAAAGGAAATGGGGAAATATCCAACAATGAAATTTAGAGTTATGAAAATGAAGTTCCAATCTTTTAGTATTTGTCATTTAAATAACCATGGAGAATATTTTATGAATATATGGAAGTGTTACCGAATTTTAATGTTTTTTGACATGGCCTAAAACTATAAGGAAATGAATCCTAGTTAACCAAATAATGTTGTAAATGATATCCATCTGATGGTCATATGTTTTAGGTATAATGTGATGGGTCATTATGTTAATTCGTGTTCAAATTTAGTTTCAAAGGATGGCAATATTCATGATCAAAAACATAAATGTGTATCGTGGACATTTTGTACTACTATTTTTGATTTTGGGCAACAAAATTAATTGGGGAAATGAATGTTACTTGAGTTTTGAAATTAATCAAATACCCTAATTGAATATCGAAATTCACATTGATTTATTTAAATGAAATTTCAAATTAGAATATGAATATCTTCTCATTGATGTTAGATAGATATTTTGTTAAAAAATAATAGTGAATGTTTTAATGATACCAATATTTACAGGAATAATCATACTATAATTAGTGGGATGGTCTTTCTTGAAAAACATATTGAACTGACCATTGTAGGGTTTAATATCATTTGTGGTCTAGATTGGATTTAATTGAATCATTATAAGATAGAGTTTGGTGCTACATATGTTGTGTTAAAATATTTCATACAATTGAAAACATATCATGATGTTGATAAATTGATTAGAGATTGAAATTATTGTTACCTATCTCATATTGTTGAAAATAATAATCTATTCAAATTAGTGATGTGATGGTAATAAATTAATTCAAGGATGTTTTTCTAAAATATTTGAATAGATTTATTCCCGATTGAGTGGTTGATATTAATATTGACTTAGTGCCTTATTCTAATCCTATTTCTAAACACCTTTATCAAATGGATCAAGTAGATGTTTTAAATTTTAAAAATGAATTAATAGAGTAATTAGATAACAATTTCATCTAACCTAACACTTCACCATGTGGTGATGCTTTCATTTTTGTTAGAAAGAAAGACTAAACAATGATACATTTCATTAATTGTAGATCAGTGAATAAAATAACAATTAAAAACATATATCATTTTCCACATATTGATGATTTATTTTATTATCTCATAAGAGAATATTATTTTATGATTCCAAAATTATAAAGCTTATGATTCAAACAATATATTTTCACTATGATGATGTAGTTAAGTCTTTTGGGGTTTTATAATTCACCTGCTATATTCCTCGATCTTATGGGTTGTTTTTTCTTGAGTCCTTATATACTTTTTTCCATTTTTTTTATTGATTAAATTTTATTATTTTTCTAAAATTAAATAGGAACACAAATATAATATAAGGTTTATTTTATAAATTTTAAAAGAAAACAAATTGTGTGGGAAATATAAAATGTGTAAATTTTGATTAAAAAACTATCATTACTTGTCCACCTGTTTTCTAAATATGGAATAATAGTTTCTCCTGCTAAAATAATTTTTTAGGAATAATTCCCATGACAAGAAAATATCATCAATATTTTTTGTTTTCCTATATTAGCTAGTTACCACTACCAGTTTTATTAAATCATTTCTCAGTTTTCTAGGCCACTGATGATGATAACCTTAAAAAATGTAACGTTTGTCTAGAAAAAATAATGTGATGATTGTTTTCATGAAATTAATGGATGATTGGTGAATGTTTTTATCTCTCCCTTTTCATCCATAAATAGTAAATTTGTAATCTATTATGATTCATTATTGAAAGGAATTGGTTGTACCCTATTGCAAAATGAGTTGGTAATTTCTTATGATTCATGTAATTTGAAACCCCGGGAGTTGAATTATAGTAAAATGTTTTTAGAATTAGCTATAGTTGTTTTTACCTTAACACTTTTGAGGTATCTTTTTTATGGAGTAAAGTGTGACATATATACTGATCAAAAAAATGTTTGTGTATATTCAATCTGAAATAACTGAACATGAGACAAATAATATGGGTATGTGTAATCTTGGATTACGATTACAAAATTCATTATCATCTTGGAAATGTAAACATGGTGGTTGATTCATTGATTCTAAAAAGTAAGGCTATATTATCCATATTATGTTTGGAACATGACGCTTCTGTTACTGATTTGATAAATTTTTTCCTAGAAGTTGTGGATTGAGAGACATGCTCTATATTGATTCAGTTATTAATGAAGTAAACATTTTTAAAAAATAATTAAGTGGGATAAGATGTTGGATGAATATTTTTGAGATATGGATGGATCTATTAAAAATGTAAACTTGACATATTTTAAAATTGATGATTGATGTTTTTTATGATTTTCAAAATGATTTTTTGGGTTATGTGATTCACATTTGAGGAATGTGTTATTGACTAAAGCACATATTTATCTTTTTTCATTCGTCTAGGATTCAGTAATATGTACAATGTCCTTCGAGGGTATTATAGGTGGGATGGAATGAATACAAACATTTCTGAATTTTCCATAAATTGTTCTAGTTATCAATAGTTTAAAGTAGATAGACATTTACTAAAGTGGATGCTTCTGCTATTTCCAATTTTGGTGTAGAAATGGGAGAATATACAAATATATTTCATGGGAAATTTTACACATACTACTCAATGAAATAATTTTATTTGGGATGTATTTTATCAATTATTTAGATTATCACATTTCCACCCATTAAATGGTATGATGTCTTTAGAGAGTCTTCCTGGATTGTGTCTAAAATCAATTTTCTATTAACATTGTTTTTGTCTCCCCATTTTATTAGAAAGTGATCCTATGTTCTCATCCAATATTGGTAAAGGAAATTATAAGTAGTTGTGTACTAAATTAAATATCATTACATATTTTAATCTCCAATATGATGGATAGTTTGAACAGATGTTTCGGAAAGTGGAATATGTTATTTTCTATTCCTCAATGGGTTACTAAGGATATTGGGATCAAAAAATTTATTCTGTAGTTTTTTATAATATTAATTTTTTTTTAT
Source organism: Viscum album (assembly GCA_963277665.1). NCBI lineage: Eukaryota > Viridiplantae > Streptophyta > Magnoliopsida > Santalales > Viscaceae > Viscum > Viscum album. The sequence continues at coordinate 876,065,561 of OY728129.1, read as the reverse complement.
TATTGTATATATATGGAACAGTAAGAGGCATTATATGGAAAGGAGTGTTGAACACTTGATTTTTGGGATGATATATGGTCAATGTTGTTGGTGGGACCTGAGGTGGTATAGGACATGGTATAGAAAGATCAGTTGATTCAGTGGAACTGGAGGATAGTATAGAGCAGGTATAAATATTTTGAGGATTACCAGTGAAAGGACCATTCATTTTAGATAGGTTATCATATATTTTTAAAATTTTATAAAAGAAAAATTGTTAGTAATTTTGTTAGAAAGGGTACGTTCAGTCCTTGGTTCATTGATCCATTTTAAATCATAGATAAAGTTGTATCAGTTACCTACAGAGTGTATCTAGAACTAATTTTATGCTAGGTACAAAACATATTTTAGGATTCAATGTCAATAAATTACGTACCAGATTAACCTAATGTTTTTATACATAAAGTAGTTCAGGTGAAGTATAATCCATATTATAAGTAACAACCCATTAATGTTCATGACCATATAGAAAATGTGTTGTGTAATACAGTGATTCATCATGGTAATGATTTTGGGAAAACATTATGGTTAAAGTTGAATAATTGGAAATTGAAATTTATATGAGGGAAATGTAGAGAACCAAAGCATGATGTACATAGACATTACATTACTTTTTCAGAATACGTAATATATGACAAATACAGACACCCAAAGACCGTATTAGTTTAGTGTCTTTGGAAAGTCAGACCATAATCTTCTAATCATGGTGAAAGATGTTCAACAACTCCCATAAAGGCCATCCTCATTTTTTCTTACCTAAAACCTTTAATTATACCCTGGGGAACAGAAAACATTAAAATTTTGAGCTCAAATGCTCAGTAAGGGTAAGCATGGAGAAAATAAAACAAATCATATACATTTGGACTTAGAAACATGAACATAAATTTTAAACTTCAAAATCTTGAGTCATGAAATCAACCCTGGCATTACGTAAGGAATATATCATAAAGAAACATTAATCATGATAAATATCATGAGACTAAAACATGTATTTGTGGAAAACCATTGAGGACATGATATGATTTACATAATAGCCTTGTCCTTTCTTCCAAGACTATCATAGTGGAAAAATTCCATTACTGAACCGGGTTTACATGTCGTTCCAGCCCTGTATTACTAAATCATATTTTCATGTCGTTCCAGCCATGTCTATCACATGATATATAAATCTTTACCCAATTCATTGGATGGAGATATATGTCCCACCCATATCCTAATTAAATCATTCTTTTGTGTGGCACAAAATAAACATAAATCATTCATCATAAACCAAAGAATAATATGGGTTGCATAAACATCTTCCCATCATATCATAATCCACATAAAACAAATGGACATCATTTTATCATATGAAAAATCAAACCGTGTTAATAATAGAGAAATTATATTTGAAACATAAACATACTAAATAATGTCATCTTAGATGGGAAATAGTTTTGATAAAACACTTGAAATTAATTCTTGAGGAAAATATCAGGTCTTCTTCAAAACCATTTTCTTTTCACATAATTCATTTAAATTTTAAAAGAAATGGATTTTTTTGAAAATAATAATGAAATCTTGTAGAGGAAAAATAATGAAAATACGGCCTTATGAAACTGTCAAAATCTGTTCATTCCGTACAAGTTAAAAAAACATTCTCCACGTACATTTAACGAAAAAGTCGAAAAGTACCACGTGTGCTAAACAAAAGAATGATTCCTTCCATAAAAAAAAGTAAAATTCAAATAGGGGTAATCATGACTTTAAACATACATTTAATAATATTAAAAAATTTATGAAAAACATTTTTATGGACCTGAATGAAAAATATAACCCCCGTAAATACTTACGTATAAACAATCTCGGATAAGAATGAGATTGGAATAATTATCCCTTACCTTTTATGATCGGTGAAATTATACATGTCATAAAATAATGAAAATTACATGAGTATGAAAATATAATATCCTCCATAATAAAAATCATAAAACATTCATTGTAAGCATAAACACCATAGAAAATAAATAGATAATGATTAAGACATATGCCTCATAGAAATAAAAGTGAGACGAAATAATCTGTTACATTATGTCCAATTTCATCCATATGTTTCTGAGAATCCTGTATAATGGGTTTAAACATATTATTAACTTGTAATAGAACCATAATAATATTTATGATATCATATATGATTCACATATGACTTTATATTACCTATTCGTTTGACAATTCCACGTTAAAGTAGTGGTTTGGAAAAAATCGAATCATTTATCGTATGTGTTTGGACTTGTTGTTCTTGATTTTATTATTACTTATATCATGATATACATACTTCCATAATGTAAAACATGATTTATATATAATATATATTCAGGATATATATGTATATAATAGATAGATAAATGAAATGAAATACACCATTCATGGAGACGGTAGACCATACGTACGCATGAACACTTTTTTCCTTTCCTTAAAGACTAGAATGGAAGTAAGTAGATGAACTATATATAAATAAATAAAGTATCATTATTATGTCATATATAAAATTATTTATCATTATATACACTTTATAAACATTCTTGAATGTTTAACATGGAGAATGAATCTCATCGCGTCGTGGAGACGGTAATCCGTACGTACGCACGAGCGATGATATCGTTCCCATAATTATTGAATGATATTGGAGTGGATGATTTAATATATCAGAATCAGTATGATGTTATAATAACCATATATAGTTATTCTTTACACCATCATACCCGTCCAAGTAGGGTTGTGGTGGAAAAACAGATTACACCATGATCTGTAGACGGAATTCCGTACGTACGCACGTGCGGTGATTTCGTTTTCCGTAGGATGGATAGAAGGTGAAATGGAGTTGTTTCATATTTATAATAACATATATGTATATTAGTGATACTTATGTTATTACTTTATTATGAAAAAACAAAATAAGTGGAAGTATAAGAAGAAATGAATTTGAAAGAATCGGTAAAGGATATTACCTCTTCTTTGACGCGCCTCTTCTAAAACTCTTCTTAGGGCTCTAAAGATGGTAATTGAAGAAGACCAGGACCACTAGTATGTATCTAGGGAAGTGGAGAAGAGAAATTTTTAAGGGTTTTCCGAGCTTGATGGCTCAATGTGGGGTGAGGAGGAGAGGGAGGAGGTTCCCTTTTATAAGAGAAGAGAGGGACACTTTTGGAAACCTCTAAAATATTAATTTATACTGAACTCAAACCCCACCTAAAAACCTCCAAAAATGACTCAATTTGAAGATACGATGATATAGGGTTGTAATAACATAAATCATTAAATTTTTGACACGATTTATGTTTATTTTAAACCTTATCATTTTGAGTTATCCTTATTTAATCAATTTAATTTTATTTTTTGTAATAATATTATAATTTTAAATTTTATAAATAATTACTTATGTGTTGTAAATTACCCATTATTGGGTACTTCATGACATTTTAGACCATATAAATATAAATTTATAATTTTTAAATATTTTGGTGATTTTTAAACATTTTAATAATATAGTATTTTTATAAAATAACAATAGTGTTAATTTTGACACTATTCATTTATTTGAATTTAAATAAAATACACACAGAGTGTATATCCAAAAAAAATGATTAATATATTACAATCATGTCATATTAATCTATAAAATTTTTATAGAACATTAATTAGTTCATATAATATTTATTTTAATATTTATAAAACCATTTATTTGATATTTTTCTAAATAAAACAATTACTACATCATTTTTGTATAAATATTTAATATAGTTATTAATTTCATAAGAATAAAAAATAAAATACTATGTTGATGATAAAGATAATATCTTTCAATAGAATAATTTTTCTTGAATTTATCATCTTAAAATCACAATATTTAAATTGTTATATTTATTAAATTATGAAGGGGACATCTTTGACATCATTTAAAATAATATAATATGAATTCCCTAATTTATTTTATATGGCTCAAAATAGTCCACAAATATACCCTTGGATGATTAAGGAATAGATATACTCGACCAATAAGGTTTGGTCAATTTTCCGGTCCTTTGAGTAGGTATTATTATTTTAATAAATGCTATATTATTGATTTTTCACTAAATAAATAATTTCTACATCAATAATGTATAAGATATTAATGTAATTAAATATTTTTTAAAATTTACAAATAAATTACCATGATAAATAAAATCATTTTATCTTTAAAATGTGTATTTATAATAGAATCTATTTTCTGTATAACCTTATATTAAAGATAATCAAATTATTAACGTTTGAGTGAGACATATTTCACTCTCTTTTAAATAAAATAAATAGAAGGTCTTAATCAAATACAAGTGGGTTCCATTATATTGCATTTCGACCCAAGTAAGATTTATGGAAATATATAATCATACAATTATATTAATACAAGTGTTAGGGTAATTTTAAAATATTATATTTACCCTTAATTACCCGATTTACATTTAACTATGGTAAATAAAATTTATCATAGTTACTATTCATAATGCCTAAAAATAAAAAGTAGCTTATTAAAATAATTTGTACCTAATAATTTCAAATATGGAATCCATTTTTCCAAATTCAAAACATAGAAGTTGTAGTATTTAATTTAAAATTAATCTCATTGTTGAGAAAATAGGTTTTAAAAGTTAAAACATTGCAAAAGATTGAAATGTTTTTACTTATGAATTCACTGTGAAATTAATGCTAATGACATAAATTATATTAAATGGTAAAAATATATTCTATTTATAATTTCGAACCATTCAATATTATAATTTAACCATATAAATTATCACGATATAAAAAGTTGTTTTTAATTAAAATTTTGCATATTTTTTCTATTCAACAAAATAAGAAACTTATCAGAAAAATATCAAAAATTTATCGAAAGTAAATGTTTATATCTAGATTCAAAAGAATAATTTTATTTTGTCAAATTTAACTTAAAATCATGTCAAAAAATATATTTAATGTCGGTACGCCATCAAAAGGCGGCTAAACTGCATTTTTTGAAAAATACTTATTTTACCCAAAAGAATTATTTTGTTCTCATACCATTGTATATAAAATGTGTAAGATAAATTATAATGTAATAAAATTAAAAATTTAGTTACTAATATTAATAATGGATTGTTTATAATAATAATATAACAATATATCATTGTTTAGTGAAACTCAGTATTGCGTACAACACACTCTATTGAGGAAGTTGCTCTGGCGTGCAACACAAGCCAAGAATAGTGTTTTCTTATAATACAAGATAATACTGTGTTGCGTATAGAACAATCTAATTTTGGTGTAGCACACATCATAATACGTCAAATCAATTAAATGAATATTTTTCATAAAATCTCAGGGTGTTACATTTTATCCCCCTTAAAATGAATTTCTCCATTGAAATTCATCAGGGTTATAAATGGTTTACTACTTGAAAGTTTCTTTAATAGAAACCCACATAGTTAAAAGGAATACCAAAACGTAACATTAAAAACTAATGTATGAAACGTAATGGTTACCCAAATTAACTAATCACTGGGTTTCCACATAATAGAACATAGGTGAAAATATGGATATGGAAGAGAAATCTAACAATCATGTTCTGATAAAGAGTGGTAAAGAACATGGCTATGAAAAAGCCAACAATCACAAAGCCATAAATTTGTGATGATCTATGGTACCATCTGATTCATGAGATATGAGGGCAATAAGACAAAATTTATGGTTTTCAAGATCATTTCCCTAATGTTGAAGAATTTTTGAATTAAAAGAAATACTTAAATGATTTTGGTACAATCTCACTGTGGTTCATGCCTTGAATAATTTCCACTTCAACTCTTAAAGAAATGAAGTTGAATTTTTCATCCGTGAAGTGTTAGTGGATCATGTGATAGAATGATAGGTCATTCCATCTGTCTCAAACATAAGGTTAGGAACAGCTATATACATATGACCATCTAGGGTGAAATTAATCTTATATGGTTCCAAAAATGGACTTATACTTCATTTATCAAACCATATAATAAAATAAAACTTGTTTCTACTAACCAGGGACTTCATGTATGCCTGTGGTAGGCGATAAAGGCTTGTTGCACTTCGGTTTTTGGTTCAATTCTCACATCCTTGTCTGATGCGAAGGGTTTTTGCCTGTCCTATAGATTGTCCTTTTTCTAAAACAAAACTATTATAAAATTTGTGAAATAATATAAAAAATTCTAACCTTAAACAATACTATATGATGTATAACATAATCCATTCCAATCTTTAGGCTTATCCAAAATACTTCTCCTCAATCTCATATTATAATTAAAAAGATTACAAGAGACATCATATAACAAGCATGTGAATACCATCATTTGTCCCCCATATATCATAATATATATCTTGTTGATCACATTAGAAACATTTCAACACCTTAATCATGTATTTGTGATACATTAATTACCATAAAACCATTGTGAAAACATTAATTCTGTCAAAAGCTAACACTTTCTACATTCCAAAATCCAAAAATTTCTATATACTCAAACCATGATATCACATTGTTTGTATATCAGTCATGAGCTCATTAATACAATCAAACATCCCATTATCTCCTTATCCATTCATTATGCACATATCATCTACTTTCCAAAAATATTTAAATAACCTTTTGTGGTTACTGGTACCATTCAGGATATACTTTCAAATACTTTAGGAAAAACAATAGTGTAACAATCCTTAGATGGGTCTTTATTCCATAGTACCAGTACCTATACAACTTAACTCTTGATAAACATAAATCATTCCACTACCTTCTTATACCATTGACCAAGCATCAATAATTCGTTCATGTCACATATCATTGGTAGTCACTTCATCATCATCAATATAAATACTACCCATATAACCATGGTGATTCTCTACATGAGACATTCCCTTTGGGAATTGGTTGGCATAATGCCTGTACATTCCACATTTTAATCATTTAACCATTGTTGATGTCTTAGCAATACCATTATATGTGTTCATGGTGTTAACTGAACCTTTTACTTTGCAATTACTTGCTTTGTGTCCTTCTTTTCAACACCCAAAGAATCTTCTAGTTCCTTTGAAACATTCTCCTTGATGCCTCTTCCCACATGATTTACATGGGGGAAATTGAACTTTCGTTCCTCTATGATCATCCTGAAATTCCATGTTTCTCTTGTTAGCTGAGTCAGGAAACTTACCAAAGTTGAGATTGATGATCATATTATGAGATATATGATTAGGCATAATAATGAGGTTTTGACTTCCAAATCCCATTTCATTTTGTTTCTCATGAAGAATATCATACCATTGTCCATAATATCCTCCATTATCATGAATCTTATGGTTTCTATCCATTTTTTAAAACCCAAAAAGAATAGTGTGGGGGAAAAAATCATGCTAGGAAAAAAACATAATAAAGGTAGAGTACCTTAAATATCTATCATCTTAGGTTTAATTCTAATATTTTTACCATCATTATAGTTATAAATTATACTTATAGTTAACCTTAGGGACATCCTTAAACATACCATAGAAATACCTCTAGGGATATCTCTAATGTTTTCGCATCCTAGTATCCAATGGTTATATAATCCTTTGCTCTAATACCAACTGTAGACTCTCAATTCTTGACATACATAGAAATTCCATTACTTTTGTATGATAATTAATACATGACAAAAACAGACTCCCAATGGCCATATTAGTTTAGTGTCTTTGGAAAATCAGAACATAATCTTATAATTATGGAGAAAGATCTTCAACATCTCACATAAAGACCATACCCTTTTATTTTCTTACCTAAAACCTTTCTTTATGTCCTGGGGAAAAGAAAACATAAAAAGGGTGAGGTCAAATGCTCAGTAAGGGTAAGCATGGAGAAAATAAAACAAACCATATACATTTGAACTTCGAAACATGAACATAAAGCTTAAACATCAAAATATTGAGTCGTTATAAAATCTTGGTAGTACGTAAGACATAGATCATAAAGAAACATTAATCAAGATAATATATCATGGGAATAAAACATGTAATTGTGGAAAACTATTAATAACATGATATGATTTCAATAGTAGCCAAGGCATTTCTGCGAAGACCATCATAGTGGACAAAGTCCATTACTGAAGTGAGTTTACTTGTCGTTCCAGCCCTGTATTACTGAACCAGATTTACTTTCTATTCCAGCCATGTCTATATCATGATATATAAATATTTACCCAATTCATTTTAGGGAGATATAGTTCCCACCCATGTCATAATTAAATCATTCTTTAATGTGCTACAAAATAAACATAAATCATTCATCATAACCCAACGAATAATATGTGATTTATAAACATCATCCCATCATAACACAATCCATATAAAACAAATGGATATCATTTCATAAAAATATAAAAAAAAACTATGTAAATATTTGATATATTATATTTGAAACATAATCATTCTAAATAATGTCATCTTAGATGGTAAATAGTTTTGATAAAACAATTGAAATGAATTTTTGAGGAAAATATCCTTTCTTCTTCAAAACCATTTTCTTTTCACAAAATGCCATCAAATTTTAAAAGGAAACAATTTTTTTGAAATTAATAATGAAATATTGTAGAGTAAACTTAATGAAAATAAGGAATTATGAAACCATAAAAATTAGTTCACTCTATATAAGTAAAAAAACATTCTTCTAGAACTTTTAACAGAAAAGTCAAAAAGTACCATGTATGGAAAAAAGAGAGATTACTTACATAACACAAAGTAAAAGTAAAATAGGGGTAAACTTGACTTCAAACATACATTGAATAATATTAAACACTTTATGAAAAACATTTTTATGTATGTGGATGAAAAATATAACCCGAGTAAATACTTACTTATAAATAATCTCTGATAAGAACGAGATTGGAATAATTATCAATTACCTTTTATGATCGGTGAAATCATACATGTCATAAAATAATGAAAATTACATGCATATTTAAATATAATATCCTCCATAATAAAAATCATAAAACATTTATCAGAATCATAAACACCATATGATAGAAATAGATGGTGATTAATGCATATGTCTCAAAGAAATAAAAGTGAGACGAAATAATCCTTTAACTTATGTCCAATTTTGTCCGTATGTTTCTGAGACTCTTGTACATTTTGTTTAAACATATTATTAACTTTTAACAGAACCATAATAATATTTATGATATCATATATGATTAACTTATGACTTTATATTACCCGTGCATTTGACAATTCCACGTTAAAGTAGTGGTTTGGGTAAAATCATATCATTTATCATATGTGTTTGGAATTGTCGTTCTTGATTTTATTATTACTTATATCATGATATAATTACATCCAGAATGTATAACATGATTTATACAACATATATATTCAGGATATATATGTATATAATAGATAGATAAATGAAATGAAATACACCGTTCATGGAGACGGTAGACCGTACATATGCATGAACGATGTTTTCCTTTCCTTATTGACTTGAATGGAAGTAAGTAGATGAAATATATATAAATAAATCCAGTAGATTTATTATGTCATATATATCATTATTATTAATTATATATACTTTATAATCATTCTTGAATTGATAGCATGGAGAATGAATCTCATCGTGTCGTGGAGACGGTAATCCCTATGTGTGCACGAGCGATGATATCGTTCCCATAATTATTGAATGGTATTGGAGTGGAAGATATAATATCTCAGAATCAGTATTATGTAATAATAACCGTGTATAGTTATTTTTTACACCATTATACCCATCCAAGTAGGGTGGTGGTGGAAAAATAGATTACACCACGGCGTGGAGACGATATTCCATACGTACGCACGCGCGGTGATTTCATTTTCCGTAGGATGGATAGATGGTGAGATCGGGTTGTTTCATATTTATAATAACAAATAATTATATGAGTGATGCTGATGTTATTAAGTTATTATGAAACAACAAAATAATAGGAAGTAGAAGAAGAATTGAATTTGATAGAATCAGTAAAGGATATTACCTCTTCTTTGATGCGCCTCTTCTATACCTCCCCTTAGGGCACTAATGTTGGTCTTTGAAGAATACAAAGACCCCTAATATGTTTCTTGGGTAGTGGAGAAGAGAAATTTTCAGGGTTTTTCCAAGCATTAAGGCTCAATGTGGTGTGAGGAGGAGAGGGAGGAGGTTCCCTTTTATAAGAGAAGAGAGGGGCACATTTGGAAACCTCTAAAATATTAATTTATAATAAACTCAAAACCAGCATAAAACCCCCAAAAATAAGTCCATTAAAAGATGAGATTATATAGGGTTGTAATACCATCAACCAATAAAATTTGGACATGTTTTAAATTTATTTTAAACCTTATCATTTTTATTTATCCTTTTTTAATCTATTTAATTTTATTTGTGGTAATAAAATTCTAATTTTAAATTGCTATAAATAATTTCATATGTGTTGTGAATAATCAATAATTGGGGAGTTTATGACATTTTATACCATATAAATTTCAATGTATAATTTTTACATATTTTTGGGTGGTTTAATGAATTTAATAATCGGTTATCTTTATAAAATAACAATAGTGTTAATTTTGACACTATTCATTTATTTCAATATAAATAAAATCCACACCAAGGATATATTCAAAAAAAATATTTTTTATAGATTCATAACATGTCATATTAATCTAGAACATTTGTGGAGAACATTATTTAGTTCATTTATTATTTAGTTTAATATTTATAAAACCATTTATTTTATATTTCCCTTAATAAAACAAGTACTGCATCATTTTTGTATAATCATTTAATATACTTATTAAATGCATAAAAATTAAAAATAAAATACTATTATTATTATTAATATAATATCATTAAAAATAAAACTTTTACTCGAATTTATCATCTTAAAATTACATCATTTATATTGTCATATTTATTAAATTACGAAGGTGAAATCATTGACATCATTTAAAATAAAATAATATAAATGTCCTAATCTGTTTTATAAGGCTCCCAATAGTCCAAAAATATACCCTTTTATTATTTGGGTTTAGATATACTCTACCAATTTGGTTTGGTCAATTTTCTGGTCCTTTGGATCGATATTATTATTTTAATAAAAACTATATTATTGATTTTTCACTAAATAAATAATTTCTAAATCATTAATGTATAAGCTATTAAAGTAATTAAATATTTCATAAAAATTACTAATAAATTACCATGATAAATAAAAACATTTTATCATTCAAATGAGTATTTATAATCTAATTTATATTCTGTATGTCCCTATATTAAAAATAATCTAATTATAAAAGTTTGAGCGAGACATATTTCACTTTGCTTTAAATAAAATAAATAAAAGGTCTTAATAAAATACAAGTGGGTTCCATTAGATTCAATTTCGAACCAATTATGATTTAGGGAGAAATATAAACATCCAATTATATTAAGACAAGTGTTAGGGTAATTTTATAATATTTTATTTACCCTTAATTACCTGATTTACCATTAACTAAGGTAAGTAAAATTTACCGTAGTTAATATTCATAATGCCTACAAAACAATATCTTATTACCATAATATGGTCCAACTTACTCCAAATATTGAATCCTTTTTTTGAAATTTAAAACACAGAATCTGCAGTATTTAATTTAAAATTAATCCCATTGTTGAGAAAATGGGTTTTAAAAGTTAAAATGTTGCAAAAGATTGAAAAGTTTCTACTTATGAATTCTTTGTAATATTAATTATAAAGACGTAAATTATATTAAATGGTAAAAATATATTCAATTTATACTTTAAAACCATTAAATATTATAATTTAACCATATAAATTATATCGAAGGAAAAAGTTTTTTGGAATTAAAATTTAGCGTATTTTTACTATTCCTCAAAAATCAGAAACATATCAGAAAAATATAAATATTTTATCCAAAGTAAATTTTTATATCCTGATTCAAAATAATAATATTATTTAGACAAAATTGAACTTATAAACATGTCAGAAAAAGATTTAAATTTGGTGTTCCATCAGAAGGCGGCAAAATCTGTTTTTTTAAAATTACTTGTTTTACTTGAAAAATTTATTTTGTTCTCATAACATGTTATATAAAATGAGTAAGATGAATTATAATGTATTAAAATTCGAAATTTAGTTACTAATATTAATAACAAATTTTTCATAATAATATTATAATAATATATCGTTGTTTATTGAAACTCATTATTGCGTACAACACACTCTATTGAGAAAGGTTGCTGTTGCGTGAAACACAAGCCAAGAATAGTGTTTGCATATAATACAAGCTAATATGGTGTTGCGTATAGCATAAGATAATTTTTGTATAGAATAAAACAGAAGACACCAATGAAATTAATATAATATTTTTCATAAAATCTCAGGCTGTTATAGGAAAAATATACCCACTTATTTCAAAAGGGAATAAAATTAAGAGGACACAATTTCTAGAAATGGAATAGATGTAATAACCCATGTAATGGTAAAATAATCCTTCTTTATTTTTATTAATATTTATGAATTAGATCATTATCATACCAAAAAATGGATTCTATGTAAAATATAATGCATTGAATTACATAATGTGTTTCTTAAAATCATTCATTGCATAATATACTAAGTTCTACCAAATAATAATGTGCTTTTATTATTATTATTTAATATTTCTATTTTTCAATATTTTAATGGATGAATTAATTTTAAAAAAATTATAAAACACTTTTAATATTTATATAAAAATATAAGACTCATTTTTGAAAGATAAATATAAATATTTACATAGGGGTTTTTTAAGAGAACTTTAATTTTCTTGATGAATAGTGATTTATACTGAATTTTAGATGAAAAATGTATTTTTCTCCAATTTAATTATAAATTAAAACATTATTTTTAAATTTTTTTAAATTATAAATAGATCAATTTTATATCATTGAAACCATTTTATGTAACTGGAAACAATTTAACATGGATTTTATATATAATAATATGAAAAGATTCAAAAAAAATTAAAAACAATATTTATTGTCTCATATTCCTAGTAAAATTCCAATTATTTTCCTCCAATTATGTGATTTGAATTTCAAAAAATGGATTCCATATTTTGAATAGTCATAATTTATAATTTATAATATAATCAACTTAATTATTTACCAAAACTATTTTTGAATGTAATTGACATTAATTATAGTAACTAAGATGAACATTAGCTTAACAAGGGACTAATACCATATTAAGATCCAAAAAGATTTATAAACAAGTCCAAAATCCATTAATAGTCATATTTCAACTATATGTTCCCTTGGAGGGGTTTGGATCAATATCGGTGCCAATTGACATAGGAAAAAAGTGGGTGCAATTCCATTTTCAATAATTTATAATAATAAAACTCCTCTAACACTATTAAAAGAGAGTCACCCTTCATATTTCACAACAAATATCAATCTAATTTTGTTCATAAACCACCTCCCCAAATTAATATCCCAAAATATCTCCCTTCACTCTTTATTTCTCACTTTGGGTATAAGCCAAAAAAGTATTCTCTTTGGTGTAACCCAAAATGTGTTAACCGAAAAACCGGTAACATTATTTAACGATAATTTTTGTTTTATTTTATTCTACACCCCTTAAATTATTAGTAAGCCATAATTTTATAATATTAGAAGTATAGTAAATATAATTTTGTGATTTTATGTTTATTTATATACCTATACATTCACACACATACAAAAAATTGTTAAGGAAATTATTGTTCAGGTACGGCAAACTACTGCCTCATTTAATGATGTTATTCTTATTTCATTTAACACTTATCAGGGATAGTAATTATGATAGAAACAATATTTTTTTATTCTATATATATATATATATCATATTTATTTTGGATTAATAATTATTTTATTTTTGTAAAACACATACCTTCATACTGTCCATTTTTTGTAAATACGACATCATCATTTGTCGTCATGTGAACTACAACCACATAAAAGTGATGTGATTTGTTCAAACATTACATGAAATATGTTAAGGATGGGTTTAATAAAAAATATGTGATATATATAAAAACTATATCATATTCATGAAATAATTATCTTTCTAGAAATATAAAATATCAGTTTATATAACACCATTTCACAAACTAAAAATGATAGAATATCATTCGTGGACGTGTGGTCTATCACCTGATCAACGTGTTGTGATTATTTTTTACATCGCAATAATTATATATATTCTAATATAGGGTTAAATAAAATATTATTTATGATAAAATAATAATTATATAAAGGTAATTTTTACTTAACTTTTATACATAATGATCATTGAATATCTTGAACGTTACTCTTGCATAGGTATGACCTACCGTCCTCATGATTGTAACATTGGTTCATTTATGATATCAGTATTTCTGGATTTTTTATAAATTTATAATTGAAATAAAATATGATAATTATGTTATGATTGAATTTATTTATATTTTTAATTATTTTCCCCTTTCCCCTAGTTGACATACGAATGATGTTTTTTACACGAAAACCGAATATGGTCAAAACACAAATCATAAACATATTATCTAACAAGTTTCATAAAACGTTGTTATAACTGTAATAAACATAATGATAAAATTGAAACAGGTTATGAAGAAATTAAATAATTAATATAAGTTTATTAATTATGATGTAAATTACATCCATAACATATCAGACATAAGGTAATGGATTTCATCTCAATCTTCTTTCATTGATTCATTTCTTGATGATATGACCCTTTGTTGTTTTATAAGGTGTATATACAGACCTGTTGACATTATTTATTCATATTCCACCTTACCTCCTATTAGTTAATTATTTTTTTAAATTTTAATCTTTTATGTAACTTATGATTTAAATTTACAAAGTGATATTCATCAATTTTAATGTTTAAAGATATAATTTTCAATATAATTTCTCCATGTGAAAACTCTAGATAATATTTATAATATTTATTTAGATGTATTGAAATGGTTTATAAAATAAATTTTGTCTCATTATTAATTTCACTAAAATGTTTTATAAAATTAATCTTCTTTTGAGTTTTGTATGGAAAATGTTGACTACTGACAAAATGAATGTTCAATTCTTAATATACACAACGAAAATCACTTTTACACCTCCATGGACATTTTCTTATTTTTTCATTCCTTCACAATATTGTATGTATTCTCAAAAGAAAACAATCAACACATATTTTTTGTATTTTATTATTGAAATGGGTTTTCAATATAGCTGTATCTTTTACAGATAATGGATATTTTGAATGAATTTTTTTTTTTAACATATAATTTTCATTTTCATATGAGTTTAAAAGAAATTTAAAAATGATGAAATATTTTATCTTAGGTTATGGTTAATTGAAATTTAAAATTTTGTTTGTTCCCTGATTGTTATTGGTGGGGATATTATAAATTAAATGATTGATACACCCAAATAGTTCTCCAATGCATTGGGTAATGATTTTATTATATGATTAATCAGACTGTAAGGTATCCATATGGTTATCCAAATAAATAAGTTGTAAATAAGGGATATTTTAGAGTTAAATGTAATGATTTCCCAAGGTACATTCATTAATTATTTATGTTTTCTAATGAGTTTTAATTGAAATGGTCAATTATTAAAAGGTAATATAAATGATATTTATTAAATAATGATATATCCCTTTTGGGTAAAATTCCTTGTTACCCCTAATGGGTTTTCAAGAGTTTTAATTTTTATAAATGTAATAATGATGTCCTTCTATTTATATCCCTTACTGAGATTTTATCTTGATGTCTCATTTTTAATTGTTTTTCATAGGATTTAGTGATTGCTGAGAGATTGGAATATGCCATGTTAAAATTCATGGAGTGATTTTATAAAAGTGATTATTCCTTAATTTTTAAAGTATTATAATGTTGAAAAAATGGACACATATCAAAATTGTTCATATTTAATTTTATGATTTTGTTTTGTATGAGTTATGGCCTAAATCTCTAAAACACTAAAAAGAAAATATATTTAATACGAAAGAATTTCATTTCATGACTAAAAAATGATATTATATAATATTTAATTACATAGGCTTATATTTATAAGTCCCTTTTCATTTAAAATGTAATTTAAAATTTATAAGGTAATATTTTATGAAATAATTTTTTATGACATCATAATATTTTATCTATATAATACATTTTAAAATAAATATTCTTTTCACATGTTTGGCCAAATAAAAAATGTCGTTGTTTTGGAAAATGACATGAATATTCTTTTTAATTTTTTAAAAACTCTAAAACTTGGCCAAAACATTCATTTAAAAATCATAGTACTATAATAAATCTATTTTTATCAAATTTTTATAAATCATGATTTTGATAGAAAACAAATTTCTGGACCAAGTGAGAAATAAAGTTATATTTAAAATAATTTTTTTATTAATTATTTTAAGCACCAAAGAGTGAAAAAATAGTAGTATTAACTAATGATATAATTAATAAATAGAGGATAATAAAATTTATTTGAATTTATGAGAGGTATATCAAGATATTTCAACATTGGATAGTTTATCATATACAATCTTGATAAGTATGTGATTATAACATAGAATCCTTACCAACTTGGGAACTTTGATTCATAAAGCACATGAAGGACGAACGTAAAATGAAACATAAATAATTATGAGGATGAAGAAATTTATGATATTCCATTTTAATGGGGTAGTATATACACCTTGGGAAGGAATACATGTGCATAACATATAATACATCTCAGAGAAGGAAAACTGTGAAAAAAATCCCTTATTGTATGAGTATATTTTGAAACATAATCTCTATGAATGAATAAAATCAATGGAAATAATAATTTTCATTAAATGAGGTATCTTAATGATATATCATTTCAGGTGGAAGTATATATAAAAAAATAAATAAATTAATTTTGGTTATGGGATACGTCTCTTAGAAATAAAACTGAGGCCGGAAATCCCCTTGCCTTATGTAATGACTTCTAGCATACTCCATAAAAAATCCCGTATAATAAATAATATTTTATTATAAATCATTAACAAAACTGTATTCTTAAATAAAATACCATATATGATTTTATCATGACATTTAATTACATTTTTTAATAAATTCTATGTAAATGTTACGTTTCTGGTAATAACCAATTATTTTTCATTTATGATTTTTCCTTTTTATTTTGGATCCTATTACATCAATAATGGTTTTATATTCTTCATATTGTAAAAAATGATATAAATATAAAAAAAATAATTATATATGTATTTATGTCAATCCTTAAAATTTAGTGATATTAAAAGATATGATCCCTTTATGGAGATGGTAGGTTGTACATATGCAAGAACGTTGGTTTTAAATATTATCATTGTTTAGAAAAAAATATGTTCTCAATATAGAATTATTTTTATTTCATATATATCACATATTTTTATTAAACTATTACATAATATTTTCCATGTAAGTTATGATCAGATCACATCGATTCACTAGTGGTATTCTTCCATACACAAGAACATTGTAATTGTATTCCCACAAAATTGTACTCATGATGATATGTGTGATATAAAAAATCCATAAGAATAATAATTTGACTAATATAATGAATATCATATATAAATAGTATGTAAATTATTATTCATAACCTTGATTGGTTGTAATGGTATAATAGATGACATCAGTTCGCATACTGGTAGTCTGCCATTCAAATGAATGATGATTTTATAACCCATTTAATGGAAGTGGGAGTGGTTGTAGGGAATAACATTAAATAAAAACTATCTATGTATATGGAAGGTAGTAATTTTATTATATAATCAAGATATAAAATTAATTTAAGGGGATTGATGAAGAAAAAACAATAACATCCATTAATGAATGTTGTCTCATATTCTGGTATCCTCCACTGGTTTTAACTAACGGTATTCCTTGGATGAATTTATATCCTAAATAATTATACTAGGATGAGGCGATGGAATTTTAAAAATGTATTGGGATGGTTTTGTATACAAAGTATATTTTTGAAGATGTGATTAAGTGGGAATAAGAGGTTACCATTTATATGTGGGGTGAAAGGCAATCATGTAAATTTCTGGAAGAGAGTGTTCCACACATGTTTTTCTTGAGTCACAAGGGTCCAAATTGGTCAATTATATATCCTAAGAGGAGTAATGGTCAAAATATGTCCATAAAACCTTTTTTTTCATCTTTATATATTAATTTTACCATTATTTGTTAGTTTAACCCTTGTAAACCAATTTTTTCCTTAACCGCAATAATTAATTGTTATTGCATTAACAATTAATTTTGGTCAAAAAAAATAAGTTGGACATATTAAATATTATAAATTATTCTGATATTGATTATGGAATCCATTTTTACAACATTATAATTATATAAGTGTAAAAAAATAATTTATAATTTATATTAAAGACATGTTTAGAAAATCATTTTTTAAAAAGAAAATGTTCAAATGTTTAAAACTTTTATAATATTTAATTTCAGTATAAAATTGATTAAAACGAGATAAAAGGGATTAGTTGATTTATAAATTACCAAAATAATTATTCAAACATAATTTAAATTTAAATTTATATTATATATAAATTAAATGATTTTTTTTCAATTAAAACTCAGTATTTCAAACAATTCATTAAAAAAATTAATCTTTTCACAAACATCCATAAAATTAATAGTAGAATATTAATTACATTATGAATTAAAAAATGAAGTTTGTTTTATAAATATAATTTCATGAAAGTGGAAATAATTAATTTATTATGGTTCACAAATTAATGAAAAATCTTTTCTTTGAAAAATAGTTTTTCCCAACATATAATGATTTTGTGGAAAAATATGTATTTTATTATAAATATTCTTAAATCATGTTAAAAAATTAAAATTAAAATTTAAAAATTAGTTATTATTATTTATTTTTCTATGTTTAGTGGATAATTTATACTGTTTTTATTTGAATAATAATTATTTTATATCGTGGTTTTTATAACACTCATTGTCGTATGTCACGTAGGATAATTGAGTATCACGTATAGTGAAAGGTAACTGATGGTTGTGTGTAATGAAATATTGAATTTTTTTTATATAATGAATTTCATCAATGAAATTTAATTTAATCTAAAATTAATAATTCATAAAAACATTGGGTTTTACATTCGATCCATATAATATTACTTTCCCCTTGAAATTTGTTCCTCTAATACAAAAATTGAGGAAACATTTTTCCCATTATTTATTCAATTTCCCACATAGATTCCTTAAAATAGTTATTAAAACAAATACATTGACCTACTGAGTGATTTTGTTTCATAGAACATTCTCTGTACGATTTCGAATCTTCAACAGATGTACCTTATTTGAAAGATCTTTCTCAATTGTTAAGACCTATGAGATCAACACATGTGAAGTCTTAGTTGTATAATTCCTTGAGAGATATATATGGAAGACATCATAGACTTGATAAATGTTTGGTGGATGAACCATGTGAAAAGATATGGTATTTATAGGATATGAATTTATATGGGAACATTATACCTAAGGATTAGTTTCCATTTCTTACTTAATCTCAAAACATTATTCCTTAAAGAAATTTAAAGAAACAAAGTGTCACCAAATTCAAATTCTAGATCATATTGGTGATGTGATCATGGAATTTCTACTAACTCCAAGATACCTGGATGTGCTATGTAATATCTCTAACATTCCCTATCACATCCCCTCTTTTTTAAATTTAATCCTTTCTATTTTATTCACTTTGTGATATGGTGGGTATCATTCCATCAAACCATTTTTTTATAATTCCGATGTATCTTAATCAAACATATATATTTTCTATATAACTATAACTTGGTGAATCACATTAGACAACAAAACAGTCTCTCTATAGTCCTAAATATTAATATTCAAAACCTTATAATAAAAATTCACTTTCATTGAAACTACATGAGGGATTAAAATAGGAGATGGATATGACACAAATTTCCTTAAAATTGAAAATTAAATATATTGTCTAACATGGATAAACTCGGGTGGTTATCCAATCACTGGGAAAATTATCCAACATTCTCTTTAATTTTATAAGTTTTAATAATATTTTCAATTAATATTACATTTTTACAATGACACATTACACTTTTAAATTGAGATAATATAGGGAAGACATGATCACCTGCCTCGAAAGAATGATCATTCATATGGTTATCTATATAACTTTTATTCATGTTCCGATCCATCCACTTATGTTTCTAAAGAAATTGAACTTTATCACCATTTAATGTAGGCTATCTATTGAAATAAACTTCTATTACATGAATTCATCCTTAAAATATAGTACATGCCACCTATTTCCATTTAATTCCTCAAAAGATACAATCATTATACTTCAATAAAAATAAATGTTATATGATAACTCAAACAATGAAATATTATGATCCCAAATTCCCGGTAATCCATTTTATACGAATGAGTCATATATTCCGTGATCATAATCATATACATGTAATACCAATCAGATTTACGAACAATATATATACTAAAATTTAAGTTAGTACACAAAAAACTCTGATATATTTTCCAAAATTGAGATCTGAACCTTGTACTATGGTGTAATATAATTTATAGAGGAACTCCATGTAACATATTTGTCTCTTCTATATACTGTCAAGAAAATGACATAAAGGAATAGATTCTCAAATGTGTAGTAAATGCATAGATTTTTTAATAAATAAAAAATAAATGAAATCCCATTTTTACATAACGATGTCATTGGAAATACTACCATAGAAACCATTGAGATACTTCCCCATTTTCACTAAAGTTAAATCCAAGGTTGTTCCATTCCCTTCAGTAATTGATGGTATTTATTATATTTATAACAATTTAATCCTTAAATTTTAATTTCAATAATATCAATTTTCATTTCATCCAAACATAAATACTCCAAATGGTCTATGTGAATATTATTTATTCTTAGATGAATGGAGAATGGACAACTATGAACTTCACTTAGCAAATCATTCATCGTATAAGAATCAAAAGTCACGTGTTATATTTTTCAAGAACTGATAACACCATATTCAACAATATTAATAACACTCAAATTACCATTATTAATCAATTATACATTTTAATATAGGATATGATCCTCCTTTTAATATTTTATATTATTTTATGATAAGAATTATTGAATGGAACCATGAAGAAAAACTGAGGATGTCCCTATATCAAAAAAAATTAGGAAATATTTTACCAAATTAATAAACAAAGGGTCATGTTCCCAACGAATCGTGGTTAATGTATCATTATTTTTCATACTCAAAGAATTTTCCAATTTCTATTTTCTTCTATTATGGTAGTGATCATGCAATAATAATCCTTGACTAGTTCTAGACATCTTCAATATCTATGTTGTTAAATTATTTAAGTGTGAATTTATTTGTTTAAAATTTATGAGTAGTATATATTTTACACTTTAATCTAACGAAATGGTACATCAAAATTTAAAAATAATAATACATTGAAGACAATTTTATACCATGTTTATGGTAATTTAACTATTAATGTTTAAACTAACATGAAGCATAATAAATTAAATGAAATTTTTTTACAATGACACTACCAATTCACATCAATGAATCATCACTATAGATATAAAATTCCCAAATTCTAGAAGGTAGGGGAAACATTAGAATTCACTAATATTAATTTTAGTTCCTAAAAATAATAATCACATTCTATTATCTATGTGAATAGAAATCATTTTCAATATAATGAAGTAATTAGCAATATAATAGATTTAATATTTGAATAGACCATTGATATTAACCTAATAATCAAAATAAAACATGAATAAATAAGTTAATTTTGGATCTTTTCCATTATTAAAAAATAATTTCTTTAAAAAGTGATATTGTTTTTCCATAAATACAAACAATATAACCAAGGAAGGATTTTTTTTTAAAAAGTTCACACCTGCTAAATTTCCCTTATTATTTTACATAATTTAAGTTTTTCAAAACAATCATTAGGTCTCATTAATGTTCCTCTTAACTGTTGGAATATCCTAAATATCAACAATAAAAATAACCTCAAACATTTTTAGATGTCATGGAAAACTCTATTCATACGGCCCAAAAATACAATATGTGCATTAGGAAACACAGGAGAATAACTAAAAACCCATGATGTCTGTATAAAGTTCAAAACTTATATTTTGAATTTCATCCTCCTTAACCTTTAGGTGATGGTATTAAAACCTTAAATAAACCATCAAAATATACCGAGATCACTATATATGATCAAAACAAATTATTGATATAAGTTAAGTGATACGTGTTTATAATAATTGTATTTTCCACGTCTCTAAAATCATTACAATTTCTCATTGAAACATATTTATTTTTTAACAAAAAATTAGTAGTACCACATGTTGTACTCCTAGGGTGATTGGTACCTTTATCACATATTTTTTTTGAATCTGGTGTTTTTATTTTAAATTTTATACTTAAACTATTACATAATTGAGTTTATAAATCGAATTAGCACTAAGAACTACCTTAACAGTAAAATGAACCAGCTAATTAAGAATAAAACAATTAAAATAATAAGGAAGTAAATTAATTTATACATTTATTATGGGCACATAAATAATTTAAATAGTTTATTTCTTTTTAAAAATAAGATTTGGGTAACATTCACTTCCATGTCTAGTAAATTTCATAACTACATGTTATGGTAAAAAGGTTTTTAGTCATTTAATAGAATATTATTATCGTGATAATATATCTAATGATGATTAACAAAATTAAAATATATAATAATAATATCAAACTTCATTAGGGGAAGTTGAAAAATATTTATAGGAAATACCATTCCACAGATAATAATTAGGATATTCCTATATATCTTGGTTTCTATAATACTTAATCCAAACATTTTCACCAAAATTTATATATTAGTATCATGTTGTGATATTTCCATTTTACATCAAAGTTTCTATTATGAAGGAATGAAATGGTCCAGTGTAAAACTAGGAATTGAAATAAATTAAATAAACATGTACCGTTCTCATAACCTATTCATTCAACTATCAATGACAACTATAGTAGTAAGTAATTACTTATATACAGATTTATTTTTTAATTAGGATGATTTATATCCTATTCTACTACCATTAGAGATATGTTAGAAAAATGAACCAAACCCTTACAACTAAACACCTCACCATTGGTTGTCTATTAGTTACCTAATTCAATTATTGTTCCAAACTATTTGCTTCACAGTCCCAACTTCTATGACCATCATAACCACACCGAAAAAACTTCACTTCATGTGATACATTCCTTGAAATTTCATCCACCACATTTGGAACATTTTAAGGGATTACATCCGGACATCATAGTTGGGTTATTATCTAGTTATCGCATCCTTTATATTTTCTTACTGTTGTTGTCTTGAGGAAATTATGAATCAGAAAACTCCATCTCCAATTTATCAACACAATGAATAACCTTCTCATAATTTTATAAATATCAGGTAGACAAACTCTTTTTAGACATTGTTTTAACCATGAGTATGATATATTATTTTTACTATCAGTGTCCTGAATATAATTAAACACATACCTTATAAATATTGTGATGTATTTCTCATACGCAACCATCTAATATTCCTTTTTTCCACAACATGAGATATTTATTTCATTGTCCTTATTTGAAAAATCGTTGGGAAATATTGTTTAACACAATTATTTATAAATATGATTCATTTCATGTTATGAATAACATCATTCCCCCTTATATTCATTACGAAAATCCACCATTGACCAAATTCATACTCATAATGACAAATGGAAATAGTTACCTTCGGTGTTATGAACACCCCAGGACCTCAAATATCTTTTTCAGTGAATTGATCCACCTTTATCTATGACTGAATCTATTTTTCCACTGAGGGTTGTAATGTTTTGTCTTGTAAAATTATCTTATATCACTATACTCTTATGTTTTTGATCTTGAATATCTCTATAATGTATACCACCACTACTTATAGACTGTTTCAACTGATCTATCACATTAACAAACTTCTCATATGAATTTAAAAGAATCTCAATATGCTTAATTGGAAGTATATTTTTTGGTTGATTACTTAATAATACAACTTCAATGTTTTTGCAATGGAAAAAATTATGAAAAATAAATAATTTAGATGAAACAACATGGTAATAATAAAATTCGATATCATTTATAGTTAAAAATATGTTAAAATATGTTAATGAAATTATAATAACATTCTCCAAAACACTAAAAATTATATAAAATTTTATATTATCACATATATAATTATTCACACTCAAAAATTACATATTTGATTGTCTTGGCACTATAAATCAATTTATTTTATTCCCTAGTATCCTTTAGTTTTATATTTTTCATATAATTAAGTAACAACTTTTATAAAAAAATTATAAATTACAATTTAGACACTTCGGGTCAATATCAATTTTCCCATAATACAAAAAATTTAAAATAATTTTTTTTTCATTTCATGAAAAGTCTTCATGAATTTTAATATGACTACCTCCTTTCCATTTACTATCCATAAACATGTTTATTTTTTTAAAATATGGGATAAGCACAAAAAAGTTCAGTAAGGGAAAAAAAAGAGAATATTGTTAGTCTTGTGAAATCATGAAAAACTATGAAAATTTTACCTTCATAAAAATGTTCTTTAAGTGAATGAAATGAATCATTTAAACATGAAAAAATATACACACTTTTCTTAAATAAAATTTTTAAAAACCGTAGTAGGAAAATCATAAGAATGTTTGGAAACATGGTGTATCAAATTCATAAATCATTTCAAATGAGTTTCAAAAATAAATAGATCCTTGTTTAATATGTTAGAGAAACCCTATACTAACTAAATTATTCTTTCTTATTAAGGAAAGAAACATTAACTGATGCATTAAAGTTTTCTCTGGGTTCACCGATTTTATATAATATATTAGGATAATCAATTAAATATAATATAGAACAAACCATCAAATAAAATATATTGGTCCCATAAATTTTTCATTAATATTTCTCAAGTACAATTTTAAGAATAAAACATTATATGATTTTATCCTTTTCATTATAAAACAATTGAAATATACTTTTTAACTCTTATAAAAAAAATAGATATCATATTTTTTTATTAAACACCACAAATTTCAGTAAATAAATATTAAGAAGTGGGGTTTTCCTTGGAATTAAACATGAAATCTTGTAATGTAATGAAAATTTTATATAAATTTTATTCAATATAGAAAAACCATTTTTGACATAAATGTTAGAATTAAATATTTATTCTATCATTTTTAAATAAAGTCAAACATTCCATACAAATATTAATTTTTTAAAAACAGTAAAAGAAATAAAAAATATTAAAATGTCGTTTTCATATATTTAAATTCACAAAACTATTTTTAAAAAATGTAAATAAAATAAATAAATATTTAAAAGGAAAATATTAGATGAATTTATTTATAGAAAAATTCCCCTATCACTTTAGCAACTTTTGAATCATATCCCCCATGAATGAATTTCATTAGACAAAACATGAAATATTTGGAAGTATTTAAATTCATTATTAATCATTTAAAATGGGGATTTATATATGAATAATATAATTATATAGGAATATAACATTAAAATATACCTCAATGAATGGATGTTGAGTTAATGACCCTTACCTTAAGTTTGACATTTTACACATATTCTTTATCCTAAAGGTTAACAAAATTATATTAATTATTTAATTTATTGAGATAATTTTCATACATAATTTTACATTTATATTATTCCCTAACATTCTATACACAATTATTTAATCATTTATGTTCAATTCGGATTTTTTTCGGTATTAAGCTTATATCACAAAAATGAATTTGGAAGGTTCTCAATGATAAAAGGGGTCATTATCTTACCATATTTAGAATAATAATAATTAAAAAATTATAATTTTTATATATCAATGTAATGTTTAAATAAAATTAATAAGGATAGTTATAAAATATTAAATACATTTCATTTATAGAGATTGTAGGTTGTACTTTTGCATCAGTTGTGTTTCCATTTTCCAACGATCATTATGGAAATAAGGTTAGTCTTACTTTATCCTTATAAAATGATAATAATATAATAAATAAGATATTATACTTTTAAATATACTTATTTACATAATAATTGTGATTTAGTGATGAAACAAATCACATTTCCTTATGAAGGGGGTTGTCCACAACTACACATGAATGATGTTGTCAATTTTTAGTGAATTGGGAGGTATGAAAGAAAATATTATATTATTTTTTATAATGATAAATATGTAATTAATTTAATTATTATTTGATAAATATAATGACTTTTCAATATCATTTTATTTTTTACCATCCACGTAATGTCTTATTGAAAAATGTATCACATCAATTTAGGGGGCTAGAGTACGTTGTACACAAGAGGGACATTATCATATCCCATGTTGAATGAAATATTTGAAGGTATATGAAATTTTATAATTATATTATATTAATTATGTTAAAAACATCATATCTATGTATATACATTCAATCCATTATTATAACAAGCCTTGAGAAGAGATGGTGGAAACAATCATCAGTTCCCGGGGAGGTATTACACAGCGCATATGAACGATGATTTGGAATCCAATTGGATGGAATAAAAGATTAATTTTGATTTTATAATATCCATAATTACCCAAAATTATATGTTAGATAATATTATTTTCTATCATCGTATTTGAAGATGGTTTAATGAGGTTAAATAGTGAAGAAAATAAAAAATCTCAATTAGGCATGATACCGCTTCTTTGGAAAACCTCCTTTAGTTAGATAAAAAAATCATTCATATGAAATCTTTCAGATCATAAAAGTGTCACTAGGATGTCGGTAGGTAATTGAAGAAAATATTTTTCCTTTATTTTCTGATATAAGAATATTTTTATAAGTGTGTAAGAGAGGAATGTGATTGGGCTTTATATATCAGATTAGTGGTACAAAATTAATTTTTGAAAATGAAAATGTGTTCCAATGTTTTTCACATGTAAATGGATCTAAAATCAATGAATATAGAGCCTTATAAATTATAAGGTCTAAATATTTCTAAAAATTATATTTTATACATTTTTGTATGTTATTATAAAAAATATAGTTTTAGTTTATCCTCTGGTAAACCCGCTTTCACCTTAACCGTGGTAAAAGTTATTTACTATTTCTACTATTAATTATGACAAATAAATAAGTTGAATATAAAATATAATTTAAATTATTAATAACCTTATTTTTTAATCGATTTTACTATATATAATACATATAAAAGGTAGAAATTAATTTAAAACTAAACTCGCATATGAAAATAAAAAATATTTTTTGAATAGATGTATTTTTCAAGAAAAGATAGTTTTAGATTAACTATATGATTAATAGTATTTATTATAATAATTTAAATTAATATTTTTTTATATATAATATATATGTTTCATTAAAATAAATCTTCATTTTCTTTATTTTATTTTATTAAAATACATAAATGTAATGCACATTGAAACAATTTTTAAAAAACCCTTTTTTAAAAAAAATAATAAATATATACTAAAATAAAATATAATTTTGTTTCAAAAGTAATTAAATGGATTAAATATATATATTAAATGTTATATTACTCTAAATCATATTAAAAATGTATTGGGAATTTTAAATTATATAGTTTATTTAAAATAAATCATATGTTTTTTTAAAAAAATGGTATTTTTATCTATTCACAAAAACATCAATATTTTCTGAATTTTTTTAAAATTTCACCCAATTTTATTTTTTATATGATGATTTAAAATATGATATTAATTTTTCCAAATTAATATTCAATAATTTATAAATGATTCATCAAAATAAAATATTACAACAAAAATGTATTTTAAAACAACATTATATTTATTTAAAAAATTAATCAATATTTTTTTAACTTATAAAACTATTCAATTTATATTAAAACAATAAAATAATTTATTTTATAATTATAGAGTTTATTGCATTAATATTTAATTTTTGAAATCATTCTACCAAATATAATTTTAATTATTTTGAAAAGTTAATTATTTGATTATTATACATAACTTGTAAACAAATTAGCAATATTGAGTTTTTTATAATAACAATAATATGATTTTTCATAATTATTATAATCACCAATCCTCTTGAAATATATTGGTTTATTTTAAAATGAAAAAATTTATTGAGGCATTCTATGAAATCTAAAGATGAATCTCACCATCAAAAATCATTATTCATAGATGGAATAAAAACATATTCTCTTAATATAACATTTTCCCTTATTTGAAAAAATATAAGATATAATTTATATAATTCAGGATCTTTGATAGCCCAATCATAACATATTATAATTAATATTAACAAACAATTCAATCATTAAAAGGTGTTTGTACAAGTGTGGGAGTATGTCTTATCCCACATATTCGCATCCACCTTGGGTGTGAAATAATATGGGGATCAAAGGGACCAAATATGGACTATCTCTATAGTCTCTCTAATATTGTAGACATATACA
The DNA here is from genome assembly GCA_963277665.1 of Viscum album. Lineage (NCBI taxonomy): Eukaryota > Viridiplantae > Streptophyta > Magnoliopsida > Santalales > Viscaceae > Viscum > Viscum album. The sequence goes on along the minus strand of OY728129.1, from coordinate 876,036,801 downwards.
ACTTCATTATCATCCATATGGGCATGTGTAAAGTACATGTTAATTTTACAAGTAATCTAAAAAAACTGAATCCATTTTGAAAACAGTTTCGAATAATTATTACTAGATCTGGATTTTTTGGATTCAACAATTAGAATTAATCACCAAAAAATATTTTAGATTTATAAATCGTTATTATATAATGATAAATTAATAAAAATATATTTTATTTTAATTTTATTTTTTTGTAAGTAAGAAACATCTATTTCTAGAAAATAATAAAATATAATATTATGGGAATTTTTATATGATGTACTGAGAAATTATGTTCTTTTGAATAATTCAATGTTTTGGTTTTAACAATCACATATAAATATTTATATTTAACCTAAATAAATAGTGGATTCATTCAAGTTTTGTATTATGTGTGATGCATGATATCAAATAAAATATTCTTATTTAAATGTAATAATTTTTTAAAACCCGTTAGTGTTACAAAAAAATAAATTACAAAATCCGTCTGAAAAAATTATATTAATGTCTTGGAAATCCAGAATTAATATTTTAGAAAACACCTTCAATCTATATAAATTTCCAGAAGTTGTACATTTATAGATGTTAAAATCATTTATGTTTCCACAAAAGTAGAGAAATAATTTCATAATCCAATCATTCCTTAAAAATATTCCAATGTAAATATCCTGAAAATAAAAAACCATAAGGAACAAAACATATAAAATTTCAAGAATCATTTAATATATTACAATATTTATTTTATTTTCATTTTCATTTTCATTTCGGTTTTATTATATTTTATCAACATTCCAATAATACAAAATACCAAAATAATAATAATATAATATGAGGGAGAAAACATAATAAGACAATAAATAATATTAATTATAAAAAATTAAAGAGAAGTCTCAAGGTCTCCCATCAAAAATTTCGTTACAAAATCTATGAAACCGTGATGAGAAGAGGATGATCAAAAGATCAAAGACATGCATGATGAGATTCTAACAAACTGTCAATAATAATATCCATTATCAAAACTAGAATAAAAAATAATTATTCCTCAACTTTATTGATGTACAGAATATGGGTAAAGGAGGACATGAAAACAAAACTCAGCTCAAAAGATATCGATTATTCATTGACAATGATCAATTACCTAAACGGGGGTTTATAAGGCCTCTTATACTTACCAAATATTGTTCAGTGATAGGGAATATAGAAAATTAATTATCAAAATCATAGGTAAGTAGGTTTTTATAGACATGATTCTGGTCACACAATTCAAGAAATGAATATTCACATCACATTGTTAACATACACGTTCAAGCATCCACCAAAAACCAAATATTTATGTCAATAAATCTGTGAAAACATTCAAAATGTGAGGATATCGTGCATACAATGATTATTCTCAAACTATATTGTCACTAACTTATTCCATATCTTGTTCATGTCATGTAAAATCATTAGTTTCATTAATTCCCCATATAGATGGAATCATATCCTTATATTGATCTCATTCTCTTTTAATGACACCAACACACCACAAATCACAAGAAATTTTTCATGTAACTCAACCAAATGGGCCATACCATTAAATTTGATTACTATATAATGATTCTATCCATTTATAATCAACAAAACCTAAAATTTTTGATGATTTCCACTATAAAACATCGGTTTGAGATACCTTTAAATTGAAACACCATCGTTGTGGCCAACGAGCCCGTACCCGAGTGGTAAGGGCTCTTGCTTGGAATCCAAGAGACCCGGGTTCAAAAACGGTTGGAAGATAATTAAAGGGTCACTCTAGTAGTCACTGTAGAAGTATTGTAGCAGTCACTGTAGCAGTTACTATTCTGTACTATAGTAGCAAGAACTATTCACCTGATTTGGGCCTTTGGGCCACCCGTTTGGGCCTAAGGGTATCAAGGGCCTTCCGGTCATCAATAGCTTTCGGGCAACTGGGCCTTCGGGCCACATAGACCAAGAGTAGCCCAGTTTAGATAGAACATGCCCCAGAAGAGGATCAAAGCAACATGAGTAGTAGCCACCAGATGTAGAGCTAACCAGATTGGACGAATGAGAGGGTATGGAAGCTGCCATCGGAAGTTGGAACCGTGTAGCTTTGGACGGGGCAATGCTAGGTGATCAGCAATGCAAGGTGAGGAGTTAGGTGATCGATGATGCAGAATGTTGGGGAGGGGCAGTTTAGGTGGGCTGGGCCTATGGGTCATGGTTTCGGCATGGTATGCCTCTGGTCCATCGGGTCATGTATTGCAGGTTTGTTGGGCCTTGTGCCTTTGGCCTACAAGACATGTTGGGGTTCCCTTAAACCTTTAAAAGGTGGATTATCCATAATAAAATAAAAAATATGTCCTTTTGGCCATTCTGGCATCATTGTGTAATGGAAATTTAGAACTATCCTCTCCTCTAAAGAAAACATCTACCCAAATTCACATTCCAGAAAAATTATTTCAAGGAACTCCACTCTTATTAAACAATTTATTTATTTTAGTAATACATTTCATACAATCATAGAAAATAATTTCTAAAATTATCATAAAAACCCATAGATACATAATTTCAAAAATCATTCAACACAATTATAAAAATATATAAATATCCTCTAAAAGGTTATCTTGAATTTTCTATGGAAGGACCATATGAAACCTCCCTATAGTAACACTCTAAAATATACTCGGAAAAATAATGAATATTGTGAAATTCATTTTGATGATTCCGACACAACATTACAATAGAAATACATATTCTATCATATATTAGGGTACCTTAGGGAAATAAAAAAACATATATTGAAACACATAGTATACTCTAAAACACCACCTCGTTTCCATCCATCACAAATATGGATCCTTATAATACAGTACATTCATATCTACCCCCTTTACTACATAGGAATAACCCATTTTATAACTCAAATATAGAAAAAACCCCTTCTCTAAATCCTCTACTCAATCACCTACCTATTTTTTTGGTTAAAAATTTAAAAATAATAAAATATTTTTGAATATATATACTAAAGTAAGACTCTAAAAATTAACATATTTTTTTACATCGACTATGAGGCATAGGTACTAATAGATCAACACAAAGAAATTTGTACCAAAGATATGCACTCTCTTGGCACCCTGCCAAACCTACATAAACTCTCACATCTTTTCATGTATATAAATATATAATAAATTAAATCTTAAATAGTTGAATGAATTATATACATGAAAAACCCTACATGTTATCAAATATCATTAAAACAACATCCACCCCACATTATACATAAAAGTTTCTCCATTTCATATTTGTAGCCACATACCCTTACCATAAAAACATATCACCATGGCTCAGGCCCGCTAACGAAATATCACAAAGCCCCACTACATGAAAAATCCTATGCTATCATTATAACCAATACTTTTGTAGGAAAATGAATCCTGGTGACTCAACTACCTCATCAATATATAGTCCACTGTGGGTATCCATGACTCACCCATATGGTTATGAAATTTGATATAAATACAACACATTTTTATTGAGGTAATGGTGTCTATGTATCAATCTCCATGAATCCCTATCACATGACACCTACACATGATAATTAAAAATAAACGCAACTAGTAGGTCAGTGGTAAACCCCATTTGTTAATTATTCCATAATAATTCTTGTGTAGAAAATGATTACATTTTCATCAATTTCAATTTTTCTAAACAACATGTATAGAAAAATGTATTTTTATTAAAATTTTATTTTCAATAGGGGATTCCATAAATAAAATCATATCACAATGCATAATATGTAATGGGCCACATCGTCCTTGTAATATGAAACATCACCTCAAGGATCACATTGTTTCTGTGTTAGGAATATACAATGAATCTTGTATGAAGATTTATTATATTACTTATTATTCATATATAAATTTTAATTAATTTTCTATAATTAATAAAATAGGTTTTCATTAAGTAACATCGACACATACATGATAAAATAAATCTATAATAAACCCAAAAAGACAATCATTATTTTAAGGTTCTCATCAGAGGTATCATTATAACATGTAATTAAATGAATCTAATATGTGGCCATGATAAAGAAGGAAACCACACATACTATGACATTAAAAAAATAGAGGCTTGCATATCTAATTTTTTTATGAATATACATTTTCCCAGTAGTTTTATAGCATCCCATGTTATGTTATATAACATCATATCATAAAAACATTTTTAATCATTTCGTAAACATATTATCACATTGGAAATATACATTTAAATTTCAAACAAAACATCCACTGATTTCTAAATAAAAAATTAAACAAGTTTTGTCATTGTGATTCATGATTTTCAAACACTATCAAAATAGTATTTATACCTTAAATCTCATGATAAATCCTTCTTATGCATCAATATAGTAGTTACAAAATTTTACTCCCATATATAAATAAAATATGATAAGAACATGAGAATAAATTATATTATAAATAAAAAATATTATGCATGTTAGACTCAAAAGATTAAAACTCTCAAAATTATTGAATAACCATAAAAATAATTTACCTTTTGATGTGGTCACCATAACAAACTATTCATGGAATACAATGTGTTTCATAGTTATTTTAGTATAATAAATTTTATTAGTTACGAAATGAAATGTTTTAATAATGTAAACATGATCAAATATGAAAACGTTACAAAAAACCCACATTTTAGTTTCTAATAAAATAAAAAAATAAATTTAAACACGTATAATAAATTGTGAACACCTCAATCTTAAATACCTAAATTAAAAAGGAAACAAATTTCATAAAAAATATATTTTTATGTACATTATAGATATATATATATATATATATAATCATATATAACCATTCTCATAACCTAGTAGGATTATTTGAGAGATTGGATGATTTATAAAAATTAATTTTTTTAATTGTAACCATTGATCACATATATTATTTTATAGAATTTATAAACAAATGACAAAACATTAAATTGTTGTAATAAATTTCCAACAAATTAATACAACATATAAATGGGTTAATAATAAAAAACTATAGTCCTAATTTTTTTTAGAATCATAATCATGTATCTGATTTTAATTTCAAATGAATTAATGGTAATTATAATCCTGAATTTTTTAAAAATAAGGAATTAAAATATAAAATATAAAATATTAACAAAAAAAATCCCTAATATATACTTATGATACATCATGAATGAAAAATGACACATGGAATATTAACTTTCACATGAACAAGAATAGTATTAAATATGGATTTAATCCAATATATTACAGAATACAAGTATGAAATCTACGTAATTATTCACCTTTAATAGTGGTTCATAAAATAAGTAATTGTTTACATCCAAATATTGTAAATATGAATTGGAAATATGAATAAACACTCAAAAATCAGTTTAGAACTCCATTCACTTTATAAATAAGAACAAAAACTGTATTTATGATAGATAATGTAATACTATGAAAGGGAATAAAATAGATAAGTGAAAACAATGTATGTAAATGTAGTTAATTCCATTTTAGTTCTATTTTAAATTGTTCTATTAAGTTATATAATTGATTTTAGAAACAAAATAAATGATTATTAATAATTTCAATACATGTATAATTACAAAAATGTGTAAAAAATAATCTAAAATAAATTCTAATGAAACTAATCATTGTAATGCATGTAGATTTATGTAACTCAACACTGTGATGATTTCACATCAATATAAACATGTATAGTAGGATTTCAATATCCATGAATTAGATTGTAAGTGGACATAAATATCTATGTTCATATAGTCTGCATGGTCTATGTCATTTGTTAGTCTTAAATTTCAACATTTCCTTACCAATCCTAGGGGTTCTCACTTATTACCTACTCAGGTATCCAACCTATCTATAAAACTATAATTGATAAAACCTTTTCATGTCCATTGCCCCAAATATACCCCCACTAGGATGAAAATGAATAGAGTGAGGTAATGGATACCAAATACTTTCTTCCCCAAGCCCTTTAATGATGAATAACACCATGGTTATTAAAATGTCAAAAATATAGGGCATTTCCCACGACAATAAATATAAAACCACTAGATAGAGAAAATAACCCATATGCTTACTCTATATAATAAAAATTCATAACATTTTCCAATAGAAAACGACATTAAACGAATGAATGAATTTAATACAATATAATTCCATGATGATAATATATTATCTAATCCATCTTCCCAAACATAAAATCAAAACTATAGTAATCGATCCTAGAAACAATAGAATACTATGTTATAGTGAGCACTTCAGAGTACTCATAAATACCATCCTACTAACCAAATCAATATTCATGTGAAATAAATATTTTGAAAAAGAAAAATTGAAATAAACAAATTAAGAAAAAAAGAAATGTAAATCCAAGAAAAAATGAATAACCAAAATGTACATCAATATTCCAACAAACATTAAAATCATAAGAAACACCAAATTCAATACCCCATAATCACTATTAAATCCATTCCCATAATTAATAATGAATATTCAAGAACCTCTAACTATATTATTGAAGCATCACCATCCCAAAAACCAAAATATAAAAATCAATATCCTTTAATATCCATCATTCTAAAATGTAATCATTTTGAATATAACCTATTAAATTGGGGGACTCTCATTGTAAACCAAATATTTTTTGTTGGATCACCTCCTCACATTGTATAGGTGTGAGAATATGAAAAATGGTAAATTTTAATCAACCATCATCTATATATCCACAATAAAAACTTACTATGGATCCAAATATCCACATCAACCTCAAGAAACATATATAACCATAGAAATATAATTACCAAAATTCATCAAATTCCCAACAAACCATTTATATAGAAATATAAAAATAGAAATAATCAAACATATTCCATGCACCTTATATCTACATCTCCCAACATAAATATACCATTATCAAAAGTTGGTTATCATAAAAAAGGTATAAATTAAACTCATTTTCTATTCCATTCATGAATCACCACAACCACCACACATATCATCATAAACATAACTGGGTGATCTACTACACCAGCATGTAATCCCTGGGTGATCTATAACTATAATAAAACATCACTTGGTGATCTTTAGTACAAAACCATCCCCATATGGTGTCCTCTATCACCAAAAAATCATATAAAAAATGCAGTATAGAATTGGAAATACTATTTGGGGAATAATTACATCACATGAATAAACAACACTATGTTAGGAAGTTGAACATATAGTTATTAATTCACCTTTAACCATACTAATTCACAACATCATTTATCATTTTACCTAACACCATTAAACTCATTGTTTCCTTCATTATATCATACATATAGACATTAATCCATAAATATGCATCCCACAAACAGCCAAAATCAAGATTAATAAGTATATTTAATGTGGCCCTTACATTACAAAAAACAATGCCAAAACGTCTTACAAATAATTTTGTTATAAATTTCCAACCTTGTGTTCCTAACCATTTTAATGGGATTTCAAAAATCTATCAATATAATGAAAATATTTAAAAAGGTACTAAAATTCCAATAATAAGAACCTTCAACCCAATTTTTAATCTATTACCTTATTTCCTTAGTTTAACTCATTATATGAGACACATGGTTTTCAATAGAATAATGATTTTACTTACCCATTATAAAGACCCATAATTTCACCATTAGACATTCATGAGTACATTTATAATTTTTTTTTAAATTTAGTAATGCAGTTAAAGCATATGCACCATATGGTGAAACAAATTAAATTTTGTTGTATTTAATTTAATGTTATTCTTATCAAATAAAAATGGAAATATTAATTGAGGGTATTATAAAGGGACAAAAATTTAGAAAACAGGACACCAAAAATATAAATATTTTTATTTAATCAATTCTGTAGAATATTTGAACTCACTAATAACACTATAGAAATGATTCAAGAAAACTAGCCGTAAAATATGAATCATGAAAATAAAAAATTATATATAACTTGAAGATAAAATATAATTTCCTGAAAAATGAATTTAATATTGTGTGTCTATAGAAAATATGAATCATATACTATGGTTGAAAATATTTTAGTTGGTATAGTAATCTAATAGGTAGAATAGTTTTCGCATCAATAGAAGGGTAAAATAATATTTATGTATCTCATAAAATGAAGATATGATATATTTATTCCCTAATACTTGTAAATAAATGTTTTAAAATGATAAATTAAGTGTTAATTTTTTAACACATTAATATTTTAATTAAAATTGTATATAAATATAATTATTTAAAAGGAATTTTCTATTCATAAATTGTATTTAGAAATTAATATTCATTTTTATTATAATGAAGATATTCACCAATAGTGATTTATGAAACGGTCATAAAAAGATTATAATTTTAAAACTGATATTTTTCAACATTATGATAATTTTATGATGAAATATATAAAAATTATCATATTTAAAAAATTATTTGAATAAAATTTATTTAATCATAAAATCTACATTCCAAAAAAAGAATAAATGTGAATTTTTTCTATTTTTCTAAAAAAATTATTTTTGGCCAATAGTGGAATATGCAAGAATACACTACTTAAAATTATTAGCTAAATGCATAAATGTTTTAGTAATGGATTATTCAATCCATCATTAATTTGAAATTATATGCATTATTTATTTTATATCAGCAAAATAATCTTCACTATTGGTATATTTGATCAAAAATAATAAATTATTTATTTTATTATTCAAAAATCCCCATTGTACACCATAGATAAATATTACACCTTGCCACCCCTTCCCATCACAAATTATAATCTTTTGATATTGTATATTTATACTCATTTTCCTTCCAATTCCTCTCCCCAATGTCATAGTTAATGTATTTTCAAAAGAGTTCCACTTCATAGAGCCTTAAGGGGTTGCCTTAGATGAGAAACCAATGAGGTATGATTTTGGACTAATTGATTTCAATTTAATAAATATTAGAAAAGAATTTTTTGTTTTAAATATACATTGAAATAGTAACATAAGTTTCATTAACATAAATATTTGTTATTAGGGTAAAATATTCATCTTATATACTATCTTCCATCATTCAAAAAATGAAGACATTATTTATTATGTATTTTCTTCAATGCCTCCACAAAAAAATTCATTATTATCCACCACCATCAAGGTATGTTTTAAAAATAATATTTTGGTAAAATAAATGATAATAATGAAATTAAAACTTTTTTCATATTCCATAATGAATATATATAAATAATAATGAATAAATCCAAACTAGTATGTGATGGTCGGTAAAATAGTCTAAATAAATTAATCTTATAACATTAATGATTCTAATAAAATATTTCTATATAAGTTTGGAACAACAAAGAATATTAAGGACCATTTAATTTTATTTATACACATGAATACCATTTCATCTAACTTTTGGAGTTGCAGTACCATTTGAGAAGATCACAAGTTATTATCGATAAGTGATCCGACCATGGTTCCATGACATGAATGCTCTCTGAATAATGAATTTATGTATTTAAATATAGTTGTAATGATTATAAATTAATATAAAATCATATAATAAATAATAAATATATTCCAACCTTATAAACTATATAATTAAATAATTAAATACGATTTTATAGGACCTGATGTTCATGTGAGGAATGATTTTGGAACATAAGATAAGGGATCTCTCCAACGAACCCTATTTTGTTTGGGGTTATTATTACTCTTAATTCCCTCATATTATCACTACAATAATACTATTAACATATTATATTTTTTGTACATATGTTCCAAAAATTTATACCAATAATATTTCATATTTTATGGATCTGGATATACAAGTGGTAAATGGATCCCTTCAGAGTTTATATTAGCAAGAAAACTTGAATTGAGGTAACTTACTGATTTCTTAAATGTTAGAAATATAAATAATTAAATTTTTTATACAATCAACGTATTAATAAATTTCCCATTTTATTATCGATATCCATTATATACAAATTTAGATTATATGTAAATTATTCACTTTCCATCTTTAAATAAGCGTTATAAATATATCCAAACCCCACTTAAAATGTACATTTTTAAATAGATTTATCACATCCATTTCATGATTTCACCTTAAATTGACATTATTTATCAAAATTTATACTTATTAAAGTTCATGAAATATTAAATTACTTATTGTATGGAAATTATAATGATATTCCATCTAGTTGTTATAATGACATTGTTATATCACCCATTTCATTACATGGGTAATCTTTATGTTTATTGCATATTATTTATTTCATTATGTGGAACAAATATCCATGAAAATGTTATGATTAGTTTGCCTATACATAACTAAAATTATTTGGGTGATTTTTTTTCCTAATGATATGATATGTATGGGATTAGAGTTTGAATACAATCTTTTATGGGACACTTCCCAAAAAACGAATATAGTAAATATTCTTTCAAAAAAATAGAGTCATGTGTCAAAAGAAACTAAAAACAATGTCAAATTTGAAATCCCTAAATTGTGTATTGATAATATAATCACTCACCAAATTCATTCTCTATCTCAAAATATTGACTCAACCATTTATCATCTGGCCTTTTCCTATATATTGAAATGGAACCAAGAAATATGATCTGCAACCAATGGTATCTTGAGTAGGTTGTTTTTAAAACCCAACTCCCCATCACCAATGGTGTGTAGAAAAGATTCAATTAAAATAAAAATTTATTTTGATACATAAATAGAATAAATAACCATGTATAAAAAAATATAAAATTTCCATTTAGGAGCATGGGTTTTTACAGGGCCCTTAACCCACCAAACCTCCCTCGCCCATGATGTAAGAATCTACAATAAATTTTAGAGTTTAATAATTCTAATTTAAAATGAGTCATTTATTAATACATTAAATTCTTTATTCATATCTTCATGGAAAAATTTCCTATATGTCTTCAATATTTCTCATTGGCATCATATAAATGATTACTGATTACCGGGTCTATAATTTCAAGTCATACAAATTGAGCATCATGGATAGCAATCCTAAATCAACGATAATGAGTAACATGTCCTATATCATTACTCGTGGCTATGAATATTAATTTCTAGCATGTATAAGTTTTTTAACAATACAATCATACCATGATCAAACATACATGGCATTATCAATACATCAAAACATCATTGGTGAACCTCTTTTAAAAATCATTAACCTTGTTGTTTATTTCTCTTGACATATTTTACCGAATTCCATAATTAAACAATTTACCCACTGATTGATAAATGAAAAAAAAACTGTTCACTAAAACAAATTAAGAACATAATAAATACCCTTTATCCATTTACCATTTATTTTACTTACCATTACACGACAATTTAATTTTTCAAATTAAGTTGAAAAACCCTTTATGTTATGATAAAATATCAAACAATAAAAAAAAAATTTATTCAAATAAACAATATTATTCAATATTTTCAACACATTTTAACATTTTTATTGTATTAAATCACCCTATATGTGGTTTTAGTCCTACAATCAAAGAAAAAAAAACCAAAATAGTGTTTTTGAGGTGTCTAACACATATATTTATCGACTACATGACTATTTATAGTCACGGAAACATGTTTTTAGTATAAAAAACAAAAAACCCAGTAATATTGGATAATACATTTAATAATCGGACCATATTCTTAGAGGCCAATAATCATCCAACATTAGTAATTGATTAAAAAACCACAAACACAATGGAACTAAACTCCATAAAATTAGAGTTCTTATGCATTAGAAGAAGAGAAATAAATATTGTTTAAATATTATTGAAAATAGATGGAAATGGAAATAGAGATTTACCAAAGTATTCAAATATAAATAAACATCCCCTAAAATAACTTTTAATAGAAGGATAATTATCCAAAAAAATATTTCGGATATAGAGGTTCACACCATAGGTTGTTAGAGGATAAATGAGTGTGAAAATAAAGGAAAGGAATTGGATATCATATCAAATGATTAAAGTGGTAACATGGACAGTTTTAATTTGGTCCAAAGTTTGGCTACATAATTTTACAAATTGTGAGCCACACATGTGTTCTCATATATCAAATGGGAAACTGAGAAACATGGTTTTTGGGGACTCCCATATTGTTTGAGAACCCATGATGTCATCATATCATCTCCACCATACCAGTAGAACAAAAGAGACTCAGTTTCCTAGGCTATCATGCATGCTTTCTTAACATTTCCATCCTTCAATTCTGCTACACAGTAATAAAGAAAAATTAGTACTAACCTTTACCCAATCACCTTCCATGCATTTTATGTATATTTTTTTTCTTAAACTATTGGTACTCCATGATTATTTTGACAATTTCCCAAATCTCATGAAGAATTTTAGAAGAAAATGAATGGATTATATCATCATTAAATAGAAATAATCCTCTCTAATTTTTATGAATATTATAACCTAATAAAAATATAATAACTCATCCTCTATACTCTCTCATAAGAATCACTAATCCTCTAATATAGAAATATTGGGCTAGTAGGATTTAATATCGGCATAATTCTTGTAGGTTTCCTTTGGAACATTGACACGATTCCACAATACCTGGGCCAAAGTTTTGGTTTTTTCAAAGAATTGTCTTCTCACAATGATCTAAAATATGGATAAGATGCTCCTAAAAATATTCCCCACCCATAAGATTGATATCACTAGAATCAATCACATGAGTAGTGTTAGGGAGATAGTATTTAATCTTTGATACATGGGAAAAAATTATTTTCACCATAATAATATATATGATCCCATCATTATTTTACATGTTTAATCTTTTCAATAATAAAAAACAACTCAACAAATCTATGTACTACCTTTCCCAATTTAAGAATCTGAAGGAAATACAATCTTGGAAACACCCAAATTTACCCATAGTATGCCAATATAATCTAAATAGGTCAATGACCTTAGTCAATTTATGACTTCTCTCTACTCAATGTCATATTCATATACTTCTTGATCAACTAAACACTATCTGATGTATATTTCATAATAATCGACAATCGTAACTATGATTCTTCTCCTTCCACCCAACATAATGGTGATCATCATGGACTACATAATAATTCATCATATGTCAACATCTCAAAAAACATCAGATAAATTTTATTATAGGTAAAATAAACAAACTCATGTTGATATTTACATTTCATCCCAAAATATAAGACACATACTATCATAATTTCATTCAAAACCTAGATAGAATTTTTTCAGTTCCCATCTAGCTGTAGGTGCCAACCTATACTTAGAAGCACCTGAGAACCCAAAAATACCAGCAAACATTTCTAGAATCCTAATTTAAAACATAGAGCATGATATGAAACAATTCCCAGAAGCACCTAGAAAAACATCATATCTCATAGGCATTCAATTCACCCAGATGGTTGTTGGACATAGTCTACAAATTTGGTCAGAAATTGGCTACCATGGTGAAATAGGTCATAGTCACACATATCATGTCACTCTTCCTTAGAGTTCTTAGAGATCCCCCCATAAATTCCGTTGTATCATTATCTCACACAAATTCATTAAATTGGAAATTGTAGTAAAATATCATAAGAATATTGATGTTTATCCATGAGAAACTGATAAGTGTAGCATTATGTCATAAACATGGATAAATTTACAAATTCTTGGTTACTAATTATATCTACAAAGAACACTATACATTTCTATCAAATCTGGGGAACCGCCAAGATCAATGTATGAGAGTTGTGAATCAGTACCTCCTATATACAAATAGGCACCCCAACACAACCCTAATCATTAACAATATTCTCATCGATAATAGACCAGCAAGGAGGTATCTCCCACCATTACATTTTCTCTCAACACTAGGAACTCTAAATCCTCATACTAACCTCCATTGATTCCTCATATAAATGTGTGACCAGAGGATAAATACATGATGGTCATCTATTCCTTCACCTCCTGAAAACTTAAATGAATCTCAACAAACAATCCCACCATTTCCACTTCAAACTAGACTCTATAAGAACATCATTCATTGTCTTCTGAATCAAGTAATCAGTAGAACTACATCATTTTTAAGGACTATAATCTTGCTCACAATCAAAATAATTCATATAATGAAACCATTTCAAAGAAATTTATATATATACTACTGATAAAATATAATTTTCAGGATCTAATAAATAGTATATAAATTAAAACTCTCAGTCAAAAGATAATGACAACATCATTTTAAGGAATCCACCATTACAACCAACTCAAGATCAATTGTATGACAGATACATTCCTATATCCTTATTTATCATGATCATTATTCAAATTTCCAATCTTCCTATATCAATATAGACCTATGTCTAATCCATAATGAATCCGAATGAAAATAATTATTCTCCCATAGTTCAACTAAGATCATAATTAGTGTATTAGTCAAACACATCTTTAGCCCTTGAATGGAATTCTCACATCCCATAGAGAACTCAAAAAATAATTTCATCTTTAGTAAATCTTTAGGGTGGAACTTATTATTAAAAAAATAAATTAATTGACAATCAATTGTAGCATTCTATTCCATAAAATTTTCTTATTTCAAAAATATTATTTTATTTTTTCCAATAAATAATGAGGAAACTCTTAGGGACCATTAATAAACCATATGTTTTATTAAGTGGCCTAATATATGTACAATTTCTATGTAAAAATTAATCTTATATACCTCATCATATATAATATTTTCTATTAGTGCACTTAAGATGATGTAAATATGTTTTCCCTGATCTCCATGAGACTATGTGTACACTATGATGTCATCAAAAATAATGAAAAAAATGATCCATGTATGGTTGAAAGATTCAATTCATAAAATCCCTAAACAAGAAATATATTTCATTACTCAAAAACTACACCACTATGATATAAATGAAACAATTACTAAATCATAAAAATGTTCATGTTATATCATAGGTTCTCACCCATGTGCTATTATACCTTAATCTCTTATAAATTTTCTAAAAAACAATGAAATCCACCATATAATCAAAATTATATTCAATACATGTAAAAGCATGATGATTCTTAATCCTGATATTGTTCAACATCTACTAGTAGATAGGGAAATACAATATTACATCAGCCTTATTTGGAGACAATAATGAAGAGCCACATGGGATGTACTTGGATGGATGAATCATTTGACCTCTATATCCACTAACTATGTCTTATTCTCTTGAATATTTGATGGCTTCATTCTAAAAGATGGAATAGAAACAAGATCTATTTAGGAAAATTCTAAATTATGAAGTCAAATCCCTATTTGGTGGAAACCATGAGAACTCCTCATGAAACACAACATAAAACTAATCTACTACTGGAGGAAGTATATCATTATCGATTATTATATCATAAAATACAAGACTAAAAACATGATATATATTATTTTTAATATCTAATGTATTTGAAATATATGGTCCGCCTAGAAATAAAACTAACTATGATAATCATAAACATCTACCTCAGGAAATGTCAATGAAACCCATAAATGGTGATGGTCTATGTGAGCCTAATATGAAACTAACTAGTAAAACCCTTTTATCAGAATAAATAAAATATTCTAAACCACTAACAAGCATTTAAAGAGATAGTACCCACCAATCACTAGGGATTTCCCATTAAAATACAAAATACCATATTATCACACCCCTAATAGTGTGTCAATTGACATAGCCCATCACATATGCTCAACTTCTATACCATAACCATCAAAAAAATGAGGTGGTATAAAATATTGTGATTATTTAATATCAAATAATATACTACAAGTAAAAAATATGCTTGAATCATTCATTGGGAAGTCTATGATCAATCCTTAGATACTCCATTGGTGGTAAAAGACACCAACCATGTATTTGAACATGTTTTCCACACTGATGGAAAACCACTAAAACAATTTCCATAGAGGATGACCCTCTCCCATGGATACTCTATATTACACATCCCTAGTTAATGTTTATATGTAGGTGACTCCTTATATTAGAGGATGTGATACATGATCTCATATTTTACACAAAATAGGTGCCTCCTTCAAGTTCCCATAAGATATAAGATTCAGATTCCCTACAACAAAAAACATGTTATAATTATCTAAATTCAAATGGGTCATGATTTATCATATATGTCCATAATTTAAATATTTCATCACAGAAGATTCATCCCCTATCCATGTTGGTAAAAAACGCTAGAATTCAGGGAAATATACATCTTAAAACATCAAAAACACATTCCCCTATAAAAAATACATAAACTCTACAATAAAATAATCCCTCATAATATATATATATAAAGGATTGAATTACATTTATTGGAAATAATTCCATTTCATACACTCTAACTAATTCACATAGAAAATTATATTCCACTATCACTTCCTAGATCCTCAAATAATATATGATACTTACTTAATGATAATCATTGAATATATGTCAGCGTGATCTAGAGCTTCCTAGATAGACTCAATATAAATGGTTTCTACCTCTGGTCTACCCACATATGAAAATGATGGCAGCTGTTTTATCTAGAACTCTGTTGATTGATCAAATAAAACCATCACATCCCTCTATGTGTCAATCTCCATAAATTGTAAAAAGTAGGAAAATTTATCTTGGAACTTATCGTCCTCCCAATCACCTAAAACTAGTAGGGGCTCTAGTCCCACTACTGAATTCAAATTCTGAAAAATACAAACTTTTCACATTATATATAAGTGCAATTATGGTATCTAACCTATATAGTGATAAACACTCTTCTCAAGGATCATAACATATAAGTTCAAAATTAAAAAAGTGGGGTCTCAAATAGTATTAACAAATTAAATATTGATTTGTTATCCTAAGATATAGAATAAAACACTATCACTTCACAGGTTCATCCAAATACCGGGTCATTTTCCATTTCAAGGAGGAATAATCTCCAAAAATAATAAGAAATATTTTATAACAAATTGTATAAATTAAAATTAAAATTTTCAATTTATATCATTTTCAAAATCATTATTATGATATTTTCATTAAATCAAAAATGAAATAGCAATGAATTTTCATTTATCAGATGAAAATATATCTACATAGACAAACACACCACCAAGTGATTTATCAAGACTATATCACATGAAACATGTCACATAATTTTCTGAGTTTATTATATAATTCTTGCATACTGAAATATAATGTTCTCCGATAAAATGCTTTAAATATAAATAAACAATTATTTCACCCATCAATTTCATTATTTAATGTGAAATAACATTATGTTGTAATGAGAAAACATCTAGAACAACAATCCTACCCATGAAAACATGTGTTTTCCCAAAAAAAATGGGTTAGATAATCCCATGTAATTTCTCCAAAAAAACATACACTTCCTACACTCATATGTACGTTTCCAAAAAAATAATTTTAACACATTAAAAATTTTAATTCCCTATCCTGAATGAAATTAAACCGGTATCTTGAGCTAATTCACCACATCACTTTATTAATTCTTCTTTATATAAGAATGGTTATGAGTATTATATTAAGTAAAATATTGAATTTGGTAAGAATGTAACCTCATTATTAGAGTAAGGATAAAATAACAATAAGTATAGAAAATGAGAATAATAATAAACGATAAACATGAGTCACATAACAAAATCCCAAAATAAATAAAAATCCAAGAAAATCAATATATTAATTATTGAAAGTCATAATATTATAATGCTTCAGAATAAAATCAAACTAAATACATACAAAAATTCATAAATTGGTCCAAAATAGAAATTCAAGTCCCCTAATCCATGCTCCGGTCCTGTATCTATATTCATATGTCATTCCTTAGGAATTTATCTTTATTCAACTATATAAGAACAAAATAATATATAGTGAAAATTTTGGCCCGAGTTAGGTGTGAGTGAAACTCAATAGTCTACAACCAATAGTGAATTAATAAAAATGATTCAAATAAAAGTGTTTTCATAATTTTAAATGGAATCATTTATATGCTTAATAATGAGATATTTATCTACTGGCCACATGGGCCCCTGGGTTTCACAATTACCACCTAACAACCAATAAAATTATAGAAATACCTGATGTCTGAATGATTATTTTTATAGATCAACTATTCTAAATTAAAAGGGGAAATCTATTATTATTTTATACTATTTATATTATATTTCAATGGCCAAATTACCCATACCATGTCAAAATGAAATTACTACCAAGAATGTGCTGGTGGAATCCTTCCAAGATTGTGGATTTATATTTCCATAATTTCATATATTGTATGACAAGCATTAAGCCTTTTAATCCAAAATCTAGGTTAATGAGTGTCATGTCCAATATAATTATAGATATGATTAAGACTTCAAGTTAACCTTCTCTAATAGTTTCATTTATCAATAATATTAATCATTCAACACACATGTCCTTATCAAACCCTCGCAACAGTATGTGTCTATACATTTAATTTATTTTTTTCTCATGGACTAATTAACTCGTAATCTTTAACCAAATTCCATAATTTAACCATTTTCAAATAGTTTCAAACAAAAAAACCGTTACAGGTTCTTTATTCAATTTAAAATCATAATCAATATCATTTTTAATCATTTAATCTTTATTACAATTCCCATTCCATAAAATTTTAATTTTTGAAATAATCAAAACAAACAAATGTTATGTTGACATGTGAAATGTCAATAAGAACCAATTTTGTCACCTAAACCATAATTTTCCTCATTTAATACACATTTAAAAAGTTTCATGGTATTAACACAACCCATTGGGGGCCTTAGGCTAGTTGTTTTAGTTTGGAATAGGCTGATAGTGTTGTTTAGGGTATTAGACCAAAATTTAATGTCTACTTTACTTTTCTTAGCCAGGGACAGAATTTTGTAACATAACAATATAGTAGACTAAACACATTCATATGAACAAAAACATGAAGATTTGAGACTTTTGGTAACCCACATACCATATTATAATATAAAATCCCTTTTCCAACCTTATCTATTGATTCAAAATAAATTTTCAAATAAAATAAAAGGTGAAGAACTCCATAGATTTATTGCTCATGAGATCCGGAAGATGAGAAAACCGAGGTCTGAATCGTCAATAAAATAGAAGGAAATAGTTTCATAGATATAAATAAGGCTACACATAACATCAAACATACCCTAATTTATAGAATAATTCATGGATAGTGATCTAGGGATGATAGTTGTGAAATAAGATCATACCCTAATCCGCTGGAGGACAAATGATGGTGAAAATAGAAAGAATTGAATTTATATTGAAGAGGGAAGATGGTAAAACATAAATTTTAAATGTCGAGAATGGGTTGTGTTATTGTTTTTTCAAATCTTGAACCCACAGTGTGATATCCTTTATCCAATGGTAAATTGAGTGCTATTATTTTTTGGTCTATCTGTATGGTTTGAAAAACATTTTGTAAGTTTAGTAGTTTCCACTACCCAAGGGGAGATCGAATAAAATGGACTGCTCAAACTCATCACATATTTTGTTAGTCATGATATTACATTAAATTTATAAAACATTAATGGTTCATAGTTAACAATTATCATGCGCCAACCATGCACTTTGCACTGTACGACAAAGTTTTTATATTTTTAATGTCTCATAACCCCAAGATTCTCCTGGGACCTTCTAAACACATGGGAAACATATTAGAAGCCCTTAAATGGTTTTAAACAAAAAAATAAATTGAAAATATTTTCATAAAATTATAATGATCTTATATAATATAGTTAAAAAAAAATTTTATAGGACTATAAGTAATTATTCAAAGGGTAATAAAATTGATCATAATATTACAATTGATTTTTTTAATAAATGAGGTTTTTATTTTAGAGTTAAGAAACACATATTAAAATATTTAATTCCATATAATGGATTTAATTTCAGAAATATATATGTTTATAAATTGTTAGTGTGAGTATTTTTAGTTTTTCTAAAATCATTTATTTTTTATTAAATAGTGATGTAAAAAAATTTATGTTATTTAACTATATATGATATGTTAATTAATTTTAAAGTCATGGATGATGTATAAACACATTACTCTCGACTCAAATGAACCATTTACTAAATACAGTCACATGATTGAAAAATAATTATTATCTTCATCCTTAATGAAAACTAATTATTATAATATCCAAACACAACCCTCTCCTTCCTTTATAAATACCACCCCCACCACCACTTAAAATCACAAATTATAATACATTGAGCATGAAAAATTAATTAAAATTTCCATTCCAAATACTTTCCCCATGATCATGTTATTCTTGATTAACCAAAATTCCATTTCAAGGATCCTTCTGTTGTGGCCTAAGAGGACACAACCAAATGAATAGTTAATATTCTTGACTAAATCATTCAATTTAATTCATCTTAAACCACATATTAATTTTTTATTACACCATTAAATATTTATAAAAAATATCCTATATATATATATCATTATTAAGTGTTAATATCTATATTATATTTTCCCTTATTTTCTTCCTAAAGAAAAAAGTTGTTTACAATATAGTTGGTTCACCACCTCCATGGACAACAGAATTCATTATTATCCATCGCATTCAAGGATGGTAATAAATATATTATGATGATTAATTAGTAATATTATTATTATATTATATATTATTTCATTATAAATAATAAATATGTAAACATAAAATTAAATAAATTGATATTATTTTGTGATAGTCTATAAAACCTCATTTATGAACAAATCCTTTAGCATTGACATTTTTATAAATGAATCATTCCTATGATAGAAAAAATGTTATTTATTTATCATTTAATTTTATATATACATTTAAAAAAATTCAACTGAAATATATAGATTTAATACCATTTTACAGTAACATCAACAATTATACAAAACTTTTCTAACCCAAGAATCATGAAACGAATGCAACCAGAATAATGAAATTAGTATTTTTGGTATTTAATTCTCAATCATACCATGATTTATCGCTGTAATATTCTTCTCTACTTATTTTATATTTTATATATATTTAAAAAACATATATATATATATATATATATATATATCTTCATTCCTTTTCTCCATTATGTTGATATACATGGTTAAATATATATACTTCTAAGTTTAACATCACATGAAAACTTGAATAAAGGGAAATTATTGGTTTCTTACACCATTACAAGTACCAAAAAAATGTTTTAAACAACCCATATCATTTTAAAATTTTTATTTTGTCATTGAATAATATATTATTAAATATATATATTTAATAAATTATTCCCATAAACTCTTTAAATAATATTTTCCCTTTTTCATAATTCTCCACTTAAGAGGTACATTTCCAATTGGGTTTCTCTACTCATCTTCTATATTTCAATTCCCATGTACATAATTTATCATGGAATTTTCTTATGGACATAAATAAATTTATAAATTAAATATTTCATGGAATCCATTATGATATTCCATCTCATTATTCATTTTTGTATGGTTTTTTAAACCATTTACTTACTTGGGTAATTATTATGATTTTTCCATATGATGGATTTCTTTATATGGCTTTCACGGTCATTATAATTTTATGACAGGTTTGCATAGATAGAACTCTAGTATATTAGTTTATGTCATTTTCTCTTGAGATTTTATATATATGATTAAGGAGTTAATAAAAAAAGGATTTGACTATATCCATCATGTTATGTTGTCTTGCTGGTTAGCCATGACTTATATTAATAACATGTTTTATGTTTCTCTATTGTTCCCATATGTCAATGATATTATCATTCCTTCTTCTTTAATTTATTCCCCAACAACCTTATTCATGGTTATTTTCTTTTAAAATGTCATGTTCTACCATTTGACTTTTATTTCATGATTTTCTGTCATGTTTATTTCTATATTGGTATTTTTATCTCACCTCGTACATTTATATAGTGACTAGATTTTACAATACTATTGTTGGAACTAAATGGGATTTATCTTATAATTATTTATAATGGAATAAAGATGTTGGGATTTAGTTTTTCTTGATATATTATATACCTAGAATTCTAAAGACCCGAGGCCACATGACTGATACTTCTTTTTTATTATATGTTTCTGTTTAAAATAATTCAATAATATATTGGGGTTAATTACCAGAAGGACCCTATCTTGTCTCATATTGAATAACTATTTTTAATAGCCATGGTAATGATCATTGAGTACTGAGTGTCACCAAATTCCTCTCCAGAGTATATCCCAAAATGAAAATATTGTCCTCAGATGACAATTCAATGGGAGAATATTTCAATGGTGTACACCTCAAAATGATCAAGATATAAAATAAAGAAAATAGGGACTTAGGGAGTTCTATTGTCAACAAGATGAATAAATATAAGGGTTAATGGACTATTTATGCCTTTGTAGACCAATGGATCCATGGTCAGTGAAAAATGGTGGCAACTCCATGGTATAAGTGCTCTAGATAGTGGAAGGCATCAAGGATGATCAATAAAAATTCTATCATTGGTCAACATATAAAGACAAGGAGGTTACCAAGTGGAAGTATATTTTATAGATCTTGGTGGTATGATAGGGGGATGAAGAATAAAATGTAAGGGAATAATATGGGGACTCTCCGCTCCACATTAAAGAGTTGCGGCTAGAGGAGGAGTCTACAAACACTATGTTCATTCTATATGGACAACAAAAAGAGTTTGTTATAGATCCTCAGAAAGTTATAGACATTCTCTTGTAGTCAGAAACAATATAAATTATATAAGACGATGGAATGAATAATACACATGAGCAGTAATAGTGATCATAGTTCGTGGATTGATAAGAAGTATCTCATACAAATCACAGGCTTTGAAAGAAGGGAAGATAAATAAAGATTTTTATATTAAAACATAGAATAATTGGGAAAAACAATTTGAAGTTTGAAAAAAATATGATCCAAATTTATAGGTATCAACCCATTCTTGAAAATTATTTTGGTACAATGATTCAAATAGGTTCAATCTACCTTTCAAAATTTATGTGATTTTTTTTTGTGTTTTACCTCAGTGATATTTTGGTTTCACATTTTTTCAATTAAAAATGTTTTATTGAAAAAACACAATTTTTAGTCAAAATCATTTAACAATATATGTAACTTATTGGGTCTCTATAAAAATTAATTTGAGGGAGTATGAAAATGAATCTCAAGAAGCAATTTATAAATAACCCTCCTTGTATTTAATCCCACTACAATATAAAATTACAGAATAATTATTTCTTCTTGTTAAAAATCATAAATTCAATTTCCAATTACTCACATTAACCTATGGAAAGGTCTCAAATGAAAATAAAACTAATAAAAAAACAATAATTATTTACAATTTATTAAAATAATAATAATAAACAATTTAGATCTTAAAAACATCAGCAATTACAATTTTTGATAAATTATTCACATGTAGAGGTGAGAAAAATCACATATTTTGAGAGAAAAAAAACCAAAATCATATCAGTAACATATCAGTGGATAATAAAAAATATATGAAAATGCAATGAAAAAAATAAACATGATGATAAATCTTGTCCCCATTTTAAATTAGTTTTTAATCATTTACCACTGTGGTTTATGATCATTCAACATTCATTGTGTCTTTCATATATGTTATCTAAATTTCTATAATCTAAAACAAGAAAATTTCATTGTATAATACAAGGAAGAAAACACAAAAAATCAATTAAATGAATTAAAAAATATTGGAGATAATTATTGATGTATCCTAACTAAATTAGTGTTTAATAATCACTAAGTGTTTGATGGCATGAATAAGATCACATGACCAAATCCATGAATGTTATTTTCTAGTAACCAAGCCATAATGACTTTTCATATTAAAAATGTACACAACCATAATGAAATCACTTCTAAAAGTAATAATATAAATAGGTAAAGGGGAATAAAGATCACCTTGATTCACAAGACATAAACCATTCCATGATAAGAACCAAAGACAAAGATGTGTGGAAGGAAGACCTACTGAAATTGTTTTAGGATAAATATTTTTTTTCGGAAACATGAAAATAATGGATGGAATTTGAGGATAATATAATTATAATGTTTTGTTGTTGAATATAAAATTATTGCTTTGAATACATACATCCAGTTTTTATTGTACCTATTAAATCATTTTTTTTAAAATAAAATATGATGTCTAGTTCTTATAATCCATGAAATCATTTATTCTATAAATATATTGATTAAAATAAGAATAATAACCATCATTAATTTAATTTATTCATAATAGGTTGTCTTCGTCTAATGTAAAATAATTCATGATATTATTCCACCAATAGATAGAATTTATTATATCACGCATTTAAAAAAAATAAAACATTCATTACATGGTATAATTCATAATAACACATTGTATCATTTATGGTTTAGTTTATTAGAAATAAAAATGGTAATAAATGAATGACATTAAACATTTTCTAATGCACTTGAAAATATTCATCATATATTTATCCTTTGATACACATACCACATATCAAATCCTATGGATATACATCAGATGCAAGTGGTGTTTATAAATATGAGTAAGGTAATAATAAAATGAGATTGTTAGGAGGTGTCCATGTTGAAATATAAAGGGACCGATCAAAAATACATGATTAATAACATAATATAAATTTAATAAATCATAATATAAAAATTTAGCTACAATATTAAAATTAGACAATCCTAAGTATATCACGATGGTTTATTAGTGATGTGTCATAGTTCATAATGAGTGAGGTTATTCGCAAAGGAAACATAAAACATCTCATCTATAAAGCATAATTTTATTCCCAATTCATTATACAACTATTATGGTGAAACAATACTGTGTATTAATTCATAAAATCCATTTTTATCATAATAAATTATTTAATCAATTACCAATTGAGAACAAAGAATGATTTAATTATAAATCCATCATGTATGTATGTTTACAAACATTTGAACATTAATATTTTTTAACCCATATAAAGGGAATTTGGATTTATTATATATAAATACATGAATAAATAAATTATATTTACATCTAGGTTAATACCTATGTATAGTAAAATTTCGTGGGGGATCAGTATATAATAATTTTTCATGTGAATGAGTGTAATTCCTAAAATGAAATTTTCCACATGACTGTATGAAATGGTGATTAAGGAAATGGAAAATGGGAGGGGAAGAGGGTGTCATGTTGACATAAAACTAGTTTAGATTTATTGGTAAAATATCAAATTTAATGAAATTATTTAACATATAGAAACCATTTCACAAAATATGTACTTGAATATAAAAAAATAATTTGGACAATTCTCTTACATTGAATATTTTCTTACTAAAACAGGATTTTTCTACATTATGGACATAAGGAAAACATATAGGGAATGTTTGGGAGTTAAAATGAACATAACATCATTGATTATGGATTTTTAGGGGTGATTAATGGGGGATGGTTGACTATTTATAGTAAATGAAGTGGGATTATTTATTAATTTCCATATATTGGTCTTGTAATTAGAGATTACGGAAAATAAGGAACCATTGGATATCCTATTGATCTTTCACATGATTTTTGATATAGATTCAATTTTATAGTATTTTAATATATTATAAGATAAATCCATATCTTTAATATTACATTTAACATGGAATGCAAATACTTCCCTAAAAATAATTTCAATATTATCTTTTGAATGTCTTTTTTAGGTTTTCAATTATTTTAAATATATTAAAATATATAATATTAATAAAATAGAATATTTTATGACATGTAATATATTTAATTAATTAGTAAACATTTATTTTATATATGATGCTTTAAATAATTTCATAATCACATAACAATATTTTTAATATTCAATGCAAAATAAAGAATTTTATAAAATTATCATAAAATAATACTAACCTAATTTGGATGTGTTGATTTAAAATTAAAATATTTTTTTAAAAAACAATGTATTTAAATTTTTTATTTTTATATTATAAAATTAGAATTCCTTTGTAATGTCCTAGAATATATGCCACTAAACTAGTGCCATGTGTCGTACAACTACATGACCATAGGTGTGACTCCTCATATGCCATAGGATATCGACTAGTAGCGGAGGTATAAGTGGTACTATGTGGAGAATGTATCCTAGTATCAATATACACTACCAGAAGTAAATTAACAAACATCATACACATCATGGTATATTAATTGAATAAATAAACTAAAACTGAAACAATTGTATTAAAATGAAATGCAGTAAGGGCTCGAAATACCTTTCCATACACACTACCAACCACCCACTACGCCGGTTACATATCATAAAAAAATAAAAGGTACTAAAAAAGGATCCAAAAAATCACTAACCCAAATTCATTCATCCAAATGTTAAAACATGATCAATCTTTTTAGACCAAACATTACTCAACACAGACACATCCCAAATATGTGAAACCATTAATCACGAGGGTGCTGCACTAATGTCCAAGTGAAATGGATTCCTAAGAATGGTGTGAGTAAGCATAGTAGTCCATCACCATTGATGTATAGATAATGTAC
Organism: Viscum album; assembly: GCA_963277665.1. Classification (NCBI taxonomy): domain Eukaryota; kingdom Viridiplantae; phylum Streptophyta; class Magnoliopsida; order Santalales; family Viscaceae; genus Viscum; species Viscum album. The sequence continues at coordinate 876,010,097 of OY728129.1, read as the reverse complement.
TTATAAGATCAATAGTTTATGCATATAGACAATGGAAAAAATTATCTTTTTAGAAATGAAATACAGGCCAAGGAACACACCATCTCACCTAGTACCCACTTCCCTGAGGGTTCTAAGGTGACACCAAGTCCAAGAAAACATACAATAACATAAAAAAGTCCTATAAAGTTTAACAAAAAAGGTAAAAACTATAAACCACAAGTAATGGTGTTCACTTTTTCTCTCAACTCATGGATGTATAAAACATAAATCAATGGCAACTGTGTACCAATGTAAACAGATCCTAGACTATTAGTTTGAGATCTCAATCGCATATCTGTGTAAATATAAATTTGGGGTGGAACCTATATCCTACCCCTAACTTTATACCAACCATTAAATACTTATAATGAAGAATAGTTCTATCAAATCCATAATAAAACATAACAGTACTTCCAAAAACCTCAGTCCAATATCAATCTATATAGAACATTGATGTTTTATATTGAATCAGTCTATCCCCATCAAAGGAGGTAGAACATAATTCCGAAATTATTTTCCAGATGTTATACAATAATCACATAGATCCTAAATATTCAAATCTAACCATGAAGTATACTTTTAGATTATAGAGATTAAATTTGACACCAAGTACGTAGTATACTTCATATGCCCAGATATTCATTATATAACCTAAACAATTTAATAATTTACTAAATACTAAGATCAACATCATTACCATTAAAAATGACATTAAAGTGGAAAAAACCCCATCATAAACCATTAATGCGTACTAATTTCTCTATAGACCATCAAAACCAACAGAGACATCATCCCAACCAAACACTATTCACATCCCAAAAGAACTTCACCAAACATCATTTTTTAAAATTTTCAAAACCACACTCTTTATACATGGGTCTTTCCCTTTAAAAACAAAATATTTCCCAAGGCCTTACCTTTTCCATAAAACCCATTTTAAAGATTCATGAAGAAATTTTGAATAGGAAGGTCACCACATAGCATTTTAAAATCAACATATTAAATCCATTTAAACTCCTTTTTAGAAATCACTTAGAGTTCAACAACTCATTTCCAAAAAAATGATCATTTCAAAATATCACTGGCTCCATTAACACCCAAAACATGGTAAAATCATGTCACACATATTTGGACCCATTTTAACATCCTCATTTTAATTTTCAAAAAATATTGACATATAACATTCTTCCAAACCAACCCATTACGCCTCAACATTACCCATTTATGAGACTATTCATCTGATGGGAGACTATAGGTTTAGTCGTATTACTCCCATGGATCCAACGATATACACAACTAGTCTATGGTGGTTATACAAGGCACAAAACCAAATTACATAAATCATAATATTAGAACACAACACATGGATTTAAGTTACATACTATATACACTTAGAGATTGATTAAAAACACTTTGAGTTAAGCTCATAGACCACCAACCTCACTAACGATGCTTTCCAAAAAATTTCCCAAAGTATGATGTCCTTATCTAGAACACCACAAGAACATTCCAAAACCCACAACATTTAACTCAGATCTTCATTATCATGAATGCTCAAGTCTTACAACAATCAAAAAATTAAAATTAATTAAAAAAATTTGTTAATTAATTCCCTAATTCCCCATTGGGAATAAATTAGTAAAACTAAGAAATTCATTGTGCCCCACCAATACTAAATCCTTCCACACATAGAAGACCAATGTCATAACCATTACCAACTTATAAGAAAAAATCCAATAACTTTAACCCAATTATAAAACTATTAAAAAATTTAATTAGGAAAATTCCAATAAAAAACACCATGAACACATACTTAGATGACACTACAAATAATTACATGAAGATCCATCTTGGGATCTCTTATACCCAAAGTAAACAAAATTCCCAATCGAAATGGATGATTCCACCATGATCTGGTGGAATCATAGAAAACTAGTAAACTAGAGATCCCAAAAATAAGAAGGAAGGAGAAGAATAAGGTAATCCACTAGAGGAGAAATCATACATCAAAATATTGAAGAATTCCCACCAAAAAACTTCCTTGGTGAGTCTAGATGAGAGGAAAGGTGGAGAACCCTCCTCTTGTTTGAGTGTTCCATATGTTGAGAATTTTTAGGGATGAAAAAATATCATAGGGGGGAGGGGAAGGTAAAAATACTATTTAGTTAAATTTATGGGAAACTGAATGGTTTTATCGAACCGTTTTTTAATTCATGTACCAAACGTACGGTTAGATCTATCCAATGATAAAAACCTCGCATGGTTTGACTGCACAGTTAGAAAAACCTTGAGCTAAATATTAAATACCCTACTTACCAACACCCATGCCCCATTTGGTTAGTTTTAATGGTTTCAAAAAATGTTATCCAATTGTTATTTTAGTACTACCTCCCTTCTATATCACGTTACATGGTTTGTATGGACTCATTCACAACCCTTGCCACATGCCACATGCCCCCATCACCATTTCATGGTTTCACCTTAGACATTGCACGGTTTTTACTTAAGTGTACTACTATAGAAAATCCCTAACATTATCAGTTAAAAATGATTTGAAAAACTTCTGAGAATCAAGGTGTCACAAAGATTCTCCTAAACCATGCACAACAAACCATGAACTCATTCCAGAAAACACATAACACATCTGAATCATAACTCAAAGCCATTGATGATTGAGAAATTAGTCTATTTAAATAACAAGACTAATTATGTGTACCAAAATACCACATTGAGTCATTCCAACGTTCATAAGTCCTTTATATATCTTAACTCAATATTCAACATGTTCGGTAAATAAAATTCCATTTCATTTCTGAATTATTTATCCATCCAGATGCAGGATCTTAAAAACATCCCCACCATAATACATCTCATTATTGAGAAACCTTAAAAGTCATCCACTTGTATAGAACATCCTACATCTACCAATAGACATTATATAATAGTCTCATTCAACTTCTGATAGCCAGAAACACTTCCGAGACACAACTGCAACTCAAGGACCACAACCTTCTGTAAACTTTTTGTAACACCCATTTATAAAACCAAAACATCATGATAAAAACAAAATGATCCCATTAAAATGAAACATTTATTTCAACATTACTTAACTATTCATTGAGCTATGGTTATCCACTCTATAGTCTTTAGATTATAAGTTTAATCCCCTAATACTCATCCCCATTCTATTGGGAACTCCAAACAAAATGTGGACTCACATTTCCACAAGGATCCTGAAACGATTCTCAACATATTTCACCCATCATCAAACATAATTCTAATCAACATCGGTAATATTAACTACTATATACCTAGTTTTATTCAGTACTATATATTTAACAGTTTTTGCTAAAAGCATTGTAAAATACCACTTCTGTCAGTGCTAAAAAATTATTGTAAAAAGTGGGTCCTTAACAATGATATTTTATCGCCATTAAATGGGTTCATTAACACCAATAAAAATAATTGATAAATTCTATCATTTATCAATTCTTTTTAATAATCACTGATAACTATCCATTTATTAGTTCATGTAAAGAAGAACTGATAGGGGGACTTTATTATTTTATCTAAAAAATGGCTGATAAAGGCGGAAATTATTTGAGCTAAAAATGATGATAAAGAGGGTGTTTATCAGAAATTTTTTAGAAGTGATGATAAAGATAATATTTCAGAAATAAATTCACCAAAAATAAATATAAATATATAAATATATTCATATTGAGATAACTAGAATATATATGTGTTGAATTTGTATTAGATAATTATAAACTAGCATTTTCTCATAATATATAAGATATTTTATAAAATAAACAAATAAAGTAGATAAGTATTTATTTTTAATTAATGATTTTATAATTATTATTTAGTAATATTAATTTAATAAAAATTTGAATATAAAAAAATAAAAACAATTAACAGAAGATCTAAAATATGTTGAAAACGTAACTTGAAACTCAAACAACAATCTCATTTGATTACGTTGCCCATTTTTTGACTAACAGATAAAAAATGATACATTTTATGATCATTACACTATGTTGATTGGTGATATTGTGGTTAATATTTTTTTTTGATGTCAAAAGAGGCCTCGAAGGCCGGTAAAACTGAGTTTTAAGTTGGGGAGCCCCGTTTTTTAACATTAGATGAATTTTTAGCCTTGTTTAAGGTGGCATTAATGGTTTTTTTAGTGGGTAATAAGTTTACTCTTAGTTTATAAATTCATATTATTTTAAAGGGTTTCAAAATTTATCATTTTTTTAATTTTTTTATTTAAAATTAATTATATGCATATTTTCTTATATTTACATTTAATAAATCACATACTTAAATACATGTATAATCATACTAACAAAAAAAATCTATATTTAAATATTAAAATTAAATATTTATTATTAATTTTATTTAATTTTAAATAGTATCCATTTTTTATACCATAAAAAATGCAATAATATTTAAATATATTTTTTATATATACATATGGGTTTGTATTAATAAATATATATATATATTCTCATATATAAAAATTAATATTAATAATATATATATATCTAAAAAATATATATATATATATATTATTTCAAAATATATTCAAATAAATATAAAAGTCATTAAAAATACATTAAAACATTCATGACATAGTGGTAATGATCATTCAGTCACATAAGACTTGGGATAAAATCTAGCTATGTGCAGGTATTTGGGTAGCCTTCAATTTCTATAAAATGGGGTGGGGTTCATGATGGAAGATGGGTTGGTGAAAGTGCTAAGAAAAGGGGGGTTGTAAGTGCTAAGAAAGTGGTGTTGGGGTGCATGAAAAAGTTATTAATTTGCTACCATTTTTTAACAATGTTTTTTTTCACTATTATTGGGTTTCTTTAACAGCTCTTTTTAAAGTTATTTTATGGACCCCCTTCTACCGTTGCTCGAATATGACTATTTTTTAAGCACTGGAAACCCCCTCTAACTAGAATTGTTAATGACTCGTTTTGTAGTAGTTCTTCCTCATCATCAAAACATTCTATATTGGGTGAGCATCTTCCACCCATGCACAAAGGAAGAACAAATTGTGGTTTTCCCAAAAATCACAATTCAGAACTGAAACACACATTTAATTACCAAAATGACACAATAGATGTGGCTTTCAACATTCAACACCCAGGTTGTGAACTAAACCCATTAAAACTATCCTCGATCAACTCTTCCCCAAAGAACACACCTCTGATTCTCATTCCTTCTTCTATCCCCCATCATCACAACGAAATTACTACAAATGGAAATCCAAAATCATCTAAACATTCCCAATAGAGTCTACACATAACATGTAGTAAAATTCTATAGTTTAATCCACTATTGTATTAGACCGTTATTGTGTCCAACATCACTAACACCACTAACACAGGCACCTCAGATTGTGTTCCAAAACATCCCAAATCCCTAGTCCACTCTTAATTCATTCAAACACCAGAACTGATTTATTAATTTCTTTACCCATGGGATATAAGAACTCCTAAAGGATTTCTCACTGGAATCATAATGCCACCATGGCCAATCCATGTCTGTCTCTAAACACATACTAACCTTCTAATATGGAGGTCTCACCTCTATAAATAATTCAAAACTCCACACCATATGTGTGTTTTCATCACTTCCCCAGTCATTAGACACAAAACATTATGATCCAAATTCTAACTGCTACATACCCAAGAATTGGACATCACTATGTCATCCTCACCAAAAAGACCCCATGAAAAATCTACTATCTCTCATTCATGGCATCAAATAATTGAACCCATGGTATTTTCCTACATCCAATCCATCATGATGACCTCATCTACAACCAATTTTTGTTGAAATTACCACCATACAAATCCACATATAGTACTCCATGATCATATCCTCCAAGTGTCTCTATTTCTAACCAAAATAAATTAGAGTTCATAGGCATAGAGAATGATCTCACTCAATATTCCTTGTTTGGTTTCATGATCACGAGAATGATCATTCCAATACTATTATATTGATATTCTTTCATTGATGAGATCCAATACAACGAATCCAAATGTATGGGGGTCCTTGCTGCAAGAATCTCATAAAATTCAAATCATTCCACAACCTACATAGAACGACCTACATAACCCAAACTCCTTAGATGTATGAGATGTAATGTCTGATCCCCAAACAATATGACACAAAATGTTACAATCTATCCATACACCAAAATTTCTATTAACATACAACTATCATGTACTTTCTTGTGTGTCCCAACTAGAGATCCTTATTTCAAACCATAAAAGGCAAAAATTATAGAACCATGGTATTTAAGCCCTATCTACTATCCTTTTCTACAATTCATGTCTATTTCACAATCTATAGGTAACACTTGGTTTTTTTCAAAAAAAAAATCAACTCAAAATAAAAAACCACTAACTAAACCTCTAAAAACACATGAGTCATCCAAAACTTCATCCAAAATCATTTATATTCTCACTATGTTCTCGAAGGATTATCTAGTGCTAACAGGGTAAAGAACTGAAATATTCCTACACCTAGAAGTGACATGTTATGATAATGAATCAATATTCAAAGTACTTCTCATCTTATGGTCATTAGTCATATCATTATATCTCACAGTGTAATCATGTCTGGTCTATCTCACCTATACGGTCATCAAAAAAATAAATCATTCACTTCGGGTCTCACTAAAATCAACCATGACCAATCATTTTTCACAACCATCACCTGATAAAGGCATACAAACTAGTCTTTCATTCTAGAAACCAACAATAAGGGTAAAATAATAGCACTCTATCCCTCTTTCTTAAATCCATAAAAATATTACGTAATTGTTAATTCAAAAAAGAAATAGTTTTATTAAACAATATTATCACAGGGTTCTATTTAAAATATTAATTTTTAAGTTATACAAATTAAACATTGGAAAATAAATTTTATTTTTGAAATTACCATGTTAGAATTATTTTCTGTGATTTTTTGGACCATTTTTTATAAATATTTATTTTATAGTGAATAATGAAAACAAATTTTTTGGAAACTATTTTTTCATTTCACTTATTTTAAATGTAAAACTATATTATTAATGAGTTATAGAATTTAAGTAGTTCCTTTTTTTAAATAATAAAATAAATTTATTAAAATAAATTTTATAAAAATATATTGTAACAGCCCAAGATTTTATAAAAAATATTCTTTTTAATTTTATTAATGTCTTGTGTTGTACGCTACACCAAAAGGAGCTTGCACAACACGCATCCTTGACTTGCCTTGCATTACACACAATCGCGACCTTCCTCGATAGCTTGTGTAATACGCAATACCGAGTTTCACTAAACAACGATATGCTATTAAAATATTATTAAAACTAGCCGTTATGAATAGTAATAACAACTTTTTAAAATTCTGTAAATCTTATATTTCAAAATGAACTTCATTTTTGGATTCGGAGTATCGAATTTAGCCTAAGGTGAAATTTTGGTACATTTCGGATAACTTTCATATTCTGATGAATAGTGAAAATTACTAAATTATAATTAAAAAACAACTTTTTTAATCGAAATAATTAATAGTGATAAATTAGTAATTTTAGTAGTTTTAAAGTATATTTATAATATATTTTTACAATTTAATACAATGATGGTCATTGGATGTAATTTCACATTTAAACCAGTTATAAACAAGTATCAATCTTTTGATAGTTATTATCTCTTAAAAACACACTATTTGTTTTGATTACGTGAATTAATTTTTAAATTATTTAATGAAACTGATATGTTTTGAATTTGGTAAAATAGACATCTTTTTTGGGTTCATAATATCAAATATAGCTTAGGCCTAATTTTTGGTATTTTTCTGAAAACGTTCAATTTTTGATGAATAGTGAAACCACTAAGTGGTAGGTTAAAAACTGAATTTTGCATAAAACTTAATTTTACCGCTTCTGTGAATGGAATTTTGAAAATCCGAGAGACACGGTTAATATCAAGGACTAAAATGTGGTTCAATGAGATGAAAATAATTTTTGGTGAATAGTAACTTTTTACTTTTTTTACCACGGTTAAAGGTAAATAGGGTAATTAAGGGTAAAAATGATATTAATATTACCCTAACACATGTCCTAATCCTATTGGACAAGTGTATTTCGACCAAAAACAACCTTATGAATATAATATGACCATTTAGGTTCACTTGGATTAGATTATGACATCTAATATTATTTTATTTAATGAATAGTTAAAAGAGTTAAAATCAAAGTATATTTACTAAAACATTTTTAATATGGGGTTATACCTAAGATAAATTAGATTGTAAATATTCATTAGAAAGCTAAAAAGATTTACTACATGATGGTATTTTATTTTTAATTTTTAGAAATCAAATAATTTAATTCATTTATGACACAAAGATGATGCAGTAATTATCTTGTTAATGAAATATTGACATAATTGATGTTATAAACCCAAAAATAAATGTAATTTGAGACTTTTTATGAATTAAACTAATTTTATAGGTTACTATGATATATTAGTGTTGCTTTAATCTACTTGGTTCGAACATATAATTTTGTTATGACTTTCACAAAAATCATGTATCAAATAGTGTCAAAATTGACACAAAATAGTTTTTAAATCAAATATTATATTATTAATTGTTATTTTATTCCTAAAAATCTAAGGTTCGGCCAAATGACTTATATAAGGATATATGTATTAATAATATACAATTTGGGGTTCGTTTGGCATGTTATAGTAAGTTTATTAACCATATAGTGAGAGAAAACAAAAAGACACGGTAAAAGTTAAATTATTTAACTTAGAGTTAAATCTAATTGATAAGGTTAAAATAATACCCTAAACTTGTCTAAATCCTATTGGTTGATAGGATTTAGACCCATCCCCACTTTAGCTTCTAAATAAGTCCCTTTGGAACCATTATAAACCGATTTTGACTTTAATATAAAATAATATTTTGAGATATTCCTAAGGTGCCCCTCTCCTCCCTTATAAAAGGACACCTCCTCCCCCTCCTCCTCACACCAATTTGAGCACTCAAGCTCGGCCAACACCTGCCAAAATCTCTTCTCCACTTCCCTAAAAACATCCTAGAGGTTCTTGTCTTCCTCAAAAACCAATTTTAGTGCCCTAAGAGGAGGTCTCAAAGAGGCACTTCAAAGAAGAGGTAATTACCGTTACCAATTCTTTCATCTTTATTTCTTCTTCCACTTCTTCTTCTTAGGTTCTTTCATTATGAAGTAATAACATCAGTATCACTCATATACTGATATGTTATTATAAGTATGAAACAACCCTATTTCACCATCTATCCATCCTACGGAAAAAGAAATCACCGCGCGTGCGTACGTACGGAATACCGTCTCCACGCCGTGGTGTAATCTATTTTCCACCACCACATTACATGGATGGGTATAATGGAGTAAAGAATAACTATACATAGTTACTAAAACATCATATTGATTCTGATATATTGTATAATCTACTCCAATTCAATTCAATATTTATAGAAATGATATCATCGCTCGTGCGTACGTACGAAATACCGTCTCCACGACGCGATGAGAATCATTCTCCATGTTAACCATTTAAGAATGATTATAATGTATATATAAGAAATAATAATGAAATATATGACATTATAAAGCTACTGGATTTATGTATATATATACATATGTATTTCATCTACTTACTTCCATTTCAAGACAATAAATAAAGGAAAACAGCGTTCATGCGTACGTACGGACTACCGTCTCCATGAACGGTGTTTTTCATTTTATTTATCTACCTATTATATATATATATATACTAAATATATATGATATAAAAATCATATTTTATATTCTGGAAGTAATTAAATCATGATATAAGTAATAATGATGTCAAGAACAACAAGTCAAAACACCTACGATAAATGAAACGATTTTACCCAAAACGCTTCTTTAACATGGAATTTACCAAAGAACGGGTAATATAATGTCATAAGTGAACCATATATGATATCATAACAATGAATATGATTCAGTAATAAGTCAATAACATGATTTAAATCATTATACAGGAGGTTCGGACACTTACAAAGCAAGTCGGACCTAAGGTAAGGGAAATATCACAATCTCATTTTTATCCGAGATTGTTTATTTGTAAGTATTTACTGGGGTGTATTTTATCATCCACATCCATGTTCCCTCAATATGTAATATTGTTTCCATCCACTTGAAATTGTTTAAATCCAATTTTACCCTTAGGTGAGTTTTTAGTAAAGAATATGAAAGGAATCTTTTGTCGTTTTTCCGTACGAGGTACTTTTTGACTTTTCCGACAAAAGTACGAAGAATGTTTTTTTAACTTAAACGGCACGAACGGATTTTTACGGTTTTATAAAGCTTTATTTTCATGAAGCTTCCTCCAAAATATTTCATGACTATTTTTAATAAAATCTCTTTCTTTTAAAATTGCATGATGTTTTGTGAAAAGAAATTGATTTTGAAGAAGAAATGATATTTTCCTCAAGAATTCATTTCAAGTGTTTTATAAAAATTATTTTCCATCTAAGATAACATAGGGTTATGTTTCTATCCCTATTATTACATTGATTTGGTTATGTTGTGATGGAAATATTTTCATGAATTCCTTTATCTTATATGAATTGTTTTATGACGTCACGATGTTTAAGATTACCATTTTTATTACATGGGTTATAAAATGATGTATGTTTTAAGATTTTGTGGCACACATAAGAATGGTATCATTATGAGATGGGTGGGACCTATATCTCCCTCCAATGCATTGGGTAAAGATTTTATATCTCATGAGATAGACATGGCTGGAACGGAAGGTTATTTCGGTTCAGTGATACAGGACTGAAACGAGGAGTGAACTCGGTTCAGAAAGGGACTGTGTCCACTAAGATAGTCTTCGCAATGAGTCATGACTAACAAGAAATGATTTTACATGATTATGTGTGCATGCCACAAAGTTTCAAGTTTTATGTTATGATTATGGGAATCTCATTTTCAATTCTATGATTTATCCCATGTTATGATATTATGAGCTCTTTTGCAGGTCAAGATTTCCAAAAGCTACGTTCTTATATATATGATGTGATTGATATTTATTTTGTTTACCCTTACTGAGCATTTGAGCTCACCCTTATTTTGTTTTTCTTTCCCCAGGATATAAAGAAAGGTTTTAGGTAAAAAAAAGGGGAAGATCTTTATGGGAGATATTGAAGATCTTTCACCACGATTAGAAGATTACGTTCGGAGTTTCCAAAGACACTAAACTATTACGATCCTTGTGTGTGTGTTTTTGTTATGTACTAAGTATTCCGCAAAAGTAATGTAATGTCCATGTACGATAAGCTTCGGGTCTCTACAGTTGGTATCAGAGGAAAGGTTTAGTCAACCTTTGGAAACTAGGATGCGAAAACTTTAGTGAGATCCCCAGAGATATTTCTAAGGTATGTCTAGGGATGTCCCTAGGGATAAGTATACGTATAGGTTATAGTAATAGAATTATGCTAACGATCATAGAATTAAACCTAAGATGTTGGATATTGAAGGTACTCCCCCTTTATTATGTTGTTTTCCCTAGCATGATTTTTGCCTCTCACACTATTCTTTTTGGGTTTTAGACGATGGCTGGAACCCGAAGGAACCGTGTTGATCAATGCAATGGACAATGCAATTATTGCCCTCCTGAACAAACAAATGTTATGGGAGATGGAGTGCAAAATATTATTGCTATACTTACTCAAGCTATGAATCATTCTGGACTTCCAAATGAGCAGAGAAGGGAACAATATTCTATTGAGTCCTTCATGAGGCAACGTCCACCTTCTTTCAGTGGGTCTTCTGATCCACTTGTGGCTGAACAATGGATCAGTACTACTGAAAAGATATTTTCAGTTCTTCAATGTTCTGAACATGATAAAGTCATCTTAGCAGTATATCGTTTTGAAGGTGAAGCTGATCAATGGTGTAATCTTATCAAGAATATGAGGTCAAGAGATGAAATTTAGTCCATGGAATGGGACGAGTTCAAGAACTTGTTTTTCAGTAAGTACTTCCCTCGTATTCTTCGAACAAAGATGGAGAAAGAGTTTCTTGAACTGAAGCAAAGGGACGATGAATCTGTTGGTACCTATGAAGCAAATTTTACAAGACTTGCAAGGTATGCTTCTGGAATTATCATCCAACCTGAAAGTAAAGTTGATCGACTTTTCAGTGGCTTAAAACCAAGTCTTCGAAGGGCATTAGCTATAAGAGACTTCAGTAGCTATGAAGAAATTGTGCGTTGTGCTATCAAGGTAGAAATGGAAGTTGGTGTTACATATCCATCTCATGGTTTTGACAAGAAACAAAAGATGGAGTTCAAGGAGAAATCTCAGAATAATGGTGAAAAGAAGATGAATGTTTCCTTATGCACAAAGTGTGGAAAGAAGCATGCTGGAGATTGTCTTAAAGGGACTAGAAAATGTTTTAAGTGTGGAAAAGAAGGTCATCGAGCAGCTGAGTGTCGAAGTAATGGAAAAAGGGTTTCTAATGATGTGAATAAAGAAAACACTGCAGAGAACGCACCGCCAACACTTCAATGCTTCAAGTGCAAGGAAATGGGGCATTATGCTAATAATTGCCCTAATCCAAGGGTTAGTGATGATCAACATGAACAACCACTGAAGGCAAAGGACAAAGGGAAATCACATGCGATCAGTATTGGCAATGTTGAATATGACAACGATGTGGTGGAATGATTAAGTGTTTATGTAATGGGATTCCAAATAATGTTGTATCATTGAGTATTGCAATATTTATTGATGTGGTATTCAAAGTGATTGAGATATTTTTTGGAAATAAGATGATATGCGCATAATGAAGACGAGAAAATGAAATGTTTAATAGTATTCATGAGCTCATGATTGATATAAGGACTAAGTGATATCATGGTATGAGTATATAGAATTATGAGGATTTTGGTATGTGGAAAGTGTTAACTTTTAACTGCACTCATGTTTTCACTAAGGTATTCAAGAGAATACACGATTAAGGACTTTGAATGTTTGGAATGTGACCAACAAGACATATCTTATGATATGTGGGGATCAACGACAGTATTAAATCTCTGGTAATCGTTGTCACTATATTATGAGAGTGGACTGTAGTATTATGGATAAGCCTAAAGATTGGAATGGATTATGTTGGACATAAGTTAGTATTGTTTAAGGATAGAATTTTTTTCGATATTATTGATGGGATGTTATAGTAATGTAGTTTTTGAAAAAGGACAACCTGCAGGACGGGCGACAGCCCATCGCTTCGGACAAGGCTGTAGGAATCGAACCCACAACCGAAGTGCGACTGGCCTTTATCGCCTACCACTGACCTACAAGAAGTCCCTATTTAGTAGAAACTAGTGTTATTATATTAAGCAGTATGATATATGAAGTATAAGCCCATTTTAGGAACCATATATGATTAATCTCACTATAGATCGACTTATGCATATAATTTTTACTAACCTTTTGTTTGAGACAGATGGAATGACTCGTCATTCTATCACATGATCTGCTAACACTTCACGAATAAAAAATTCAACTTCATTTATTTAAGAGATGAAGTGGAAATTGTTCAAGGAACGAACAATATTGAGATTGTACCAAAATAAAGTAAGTATTTATTCTAATTCAAATTTTCAACTTTAGGGAAATGATCTTGAAAACCAAAAATGTTGTCCTAGTGATCTTATACCTGATGAATAAGATGGTACCTTATATCATCACAAATCTATAGATTTGTGATTACTGGCTTTTCCATAGCCATGTTCTCTACCACTCTCCATCAGAACATGATGGTTAGATTTCTCTTCCATATCCATATGTTCACCTATGTGGAAACCCAATGATTAGTTTATTTGGGTAACCGTTACGTTTCATACTTTTGTTTTTAAAGATTGGTTTTGATATTCCTTTTTACGATGTGGGTTTCTATTAAAGAAACATTCGAATAGTAAACCATTTATAACCCCGACGAATTTCGAGGGCGAAATTCATTTTAAGGGGGGTAGAATGTAACAGCCCAAGATTTTATAAAAAATATTCTTTTTAATTTTATTAATGTCTTGTGTTGTACGCTACACCAAAAGGAGCTTGCACAACACGCATCCTTGACTTGCCTTGCATTACACGCAATCGCGACCTTCCTCGATAGCGTGTGTAATACGCAATACCGAGTTTCACTAAACAACGATATGCTATTAAAATATTATTAAAACTAGCCGTTATGAATAGTAATAACCACTTTTTAAAATTCTGTAAATCTTATATTTCAAAATGAACTTCATTTTTGGATTCGGAGTATCGAATTTAGCCTAAGGTGAAATTTTGGTACATTTCGGATAACTTTCATATTCTGATAAATAGTGAAAATTACTAAATTATAATTAAAAAACAACTTTTTTAATCGAAATAATTAATAGTGATAAATTATTAATTTTAGTAGTTTTAAAGTATATTTATAATATATTTTTACAATTTAATACAATGATGGTCATTGGATGTAATTTCACATTTAAACCAGTTATAAACAAATATCAATCTTTTGATAGTTATTATCTCTTAAAAACACGCTATTTGTTTTGATTACGTGAATTAATTTTTAAATTAGTTAATGCAACTGATATGTTTTTAATTTGGTAAAATAGACATCATTTTTGAGTTCATAATATCAAATATAGCATAGGCCTACTTTTTGGTATTTTTCTGAAAACGTTCAATTTTTTATGAATAGTGAAACCACTAAGTGGTAGGTTAAAAACTGAATTTTGCATAAAACTCAATTTTACCGCTTCTGTGAATGGAATTTCGAAAATCCGAGAGACACGGTTAATATCAAGGACTAAAATGTGGTTCAATGAGATGAAAATAATTTTTGGTGAATAGTAACTTTTTACTTTTTTTACCACGGTTAAAGGTAAATAGGGTAATTAAGTGTAAAAATGATATTAATATTACCCTAACACATGTCCTAATCCTATTGGACAAGTGTATTTCGACCAAAAACAACCTTATGAATATAATATGACCATTTAGGTCCACTTGGATTAGATTATGACATCTAATATTATTTTATTTAATGAATAGTTAAAAGAGTTAAAATCAAAGTTTATTTACTAAAACATTTTTAATATGGGGTTATACATAAGATAAATTAGATTGTAAATATTCATTAGAAAGCTAAAAAGATTTACTACATGATGGTATTTTATTTGTAATTTATAGACATCAAATAAGTTAGTTTATTTATGACACAGTGATGATGCAGTAATTATCTTATTAATGAAATATTGACATAATTGATGTTATAAACACCAAAATAAATGTAATTTGAGACTTTTTATGAATTAAAATATTTTTCAAGGTTACTATGATATATTAGTGTTGATTTAATCAACTTGGTTCGAACATATAATTTTGTTATGACTTTCACAAAAATCATGTATCAAATAGTGTCAAAATTGACACAAAATAGTTTTTAAATCAAATATTATATTATTAATTGTTATTTTATTCCTAAAAATCTAAGGTTCGGCCAAATGACTTAGATAAGGATATATTTATTAATAATATACAATTTGGGGATCGTTTGGCATGTTATAGTAAGTTTATTAACCATATAGTGAGAGAAAACAAAAAGACACGGTAAAAGTTAAATTATTTAACTTAGAGTTAAATCTAATTGATAAGGTTAAAATAATACCCTAAACTTGTCTAAATCCTATTGGATGATAGGATTTAGACCCATCCCCACTTTATCTTCGAAATAAGACCCTTTGGAACCATTATAAACCGATTTTGACTTTAATATAAAATAATATTTTGAGATATTCCTAAGGTGCCCCTCTCCTCCCTTATAAAAGGACACCTCCTCCCCCTCCTCCTCACACCAATTTGAGCACTCAAGCTCGGCCAAACCCTGCCAAAATCTCTTCTCCACTTCCCTAAAAACATCCTAGAGGTTCTGGTCTTCCTCAAAAACCAATTTTAGTGCCCTAAGAGGAGGTCTCCAAGAGGCACTTCAAAGAACAGGTAATTACCGTTACCAATTCTTTCATCTTTATTTCTTCATCCACTTCTTCTTCTTAGGTTGTTTTATTATGAAGTAATAACATAAGTATCACTAATATAGTGATATGTTATTATAAGTATGAAACAACCCTATTTCACCATCTATCCATCCTACGGAAAAAGAAATCACCGCGCGTGCGTACGTACGGAATACCGTCTCCACGCTGTGGTGTAATCTATTTTCCACCACCACCTTACATGGATGGGTATAATGGTGTAAAGAATAACTATACATAGTTATTACAACATCATATTGATTCTGATATATTGTATAATCCACTCCAATTCAATTCAATATTTATAGAAATGATATCATCGCTCGTGCGTACGTACGGAATACCGTCTCCACGACGCGATGAGATTCATTCTCCATGTTAACCATTTAAGAATGATTATAATGTATATATAAGAAATAATAATGAAATATATGACATTATAAAGCTACTGGATTTATGTATATATATACATATGTATGTCATCTACTTACTTCCATTTCAAGACAATAAGGAAAGGAAAACAGCGTTCATGCGTACGTACGGACTACCGTCTCCATGAACGGTGTTTTTCATTTTACTTATCTACCTATTATATATATATATATATACTGAATATATATGATATATAAATCATATTTTATATTCTGGAAGTAAGTAAATCATGATATAAGTAATAATGATGTCAAGAACAACAAGTCAAAACACCTACGATAAATGAAACGATTTTACCCACAACGCTTCTTTAACATGGAATTTACAAAAGAACGGGTAATATAATGTCATAAGTGAACCATATATGTTATCATAACAATGAATATGATTCTGTAATAAGTCAATAACATGATTTAAATCATTATACAGGAGGTTCGGACACTTACAAAGCAAGTCGGACCTAAGGTAAGGGAAATATCACAATCTCATTTTTATCCGAGATTGTTTATTCGTAAGTATTTACTGGGGTGTATTTTATCATCCACATCCATGTTCCCTCAATATGTAATATTTTTTCCATCCACTTGCAATTGTTTAAATCCAATTTTACCCTTAGGTGAGTTTTTAGTAAAGAATATGAAAGGAATCTTTTGTCGTTTTTCCGTACGAGGTACTTTTTGACTTTTCCGACAAAAGTACGAAGAATGTTTTTTTTAACTTAAACGGCACGAACGGATTTTTACGGTTTTATAAAGCTTTATTTTCATGAAGCTTCCTCCAAAATATTTCATGACTATTTTTAATAAAATCTCTCTCTTTTAAAATTTCATGATGTTTTGTGAAAAGAAATTGATTTTGAAGAAGAAAGGATATTTTCCTCAAGAATTCATTTCAAGTGTTTTATAAAAATTATTTTCCATCTAAGATAACATAGGGTTCTGTTTATATCCCTATTATTAAATTGATTTGGTTATGTTGTGATGGAAATATTTTCATGAAATCCTTTATCTTATATGAATTGTTTTATGACGTCACGATGTTTAAGATTACCATTTTTATTACATGGGTTATGCAATGATGTATGTTTTAAGATTTTGTGGCACACATAAGAATGGTATCATTATGAGATGGGTGGGACCTATATCTCCCTCCAATGCATTGGGTAAAGATTTTATATCTCATGAGATAGACATGGCTGGAACGGAAGGTTATTTCGGTTCAGTGATACAGGACTGAAACGAGGAGTGAACTCGGTTCAGAAAGGGACTTTGTCCACTAAGATAGTCTTCACAATGAGTCATGACTAACAAGAAATGATTTTACATGATTATGTGTGCATGCCAAAAAGTTTCAAGTTTTATGTTATGATTATGGGAATCTCAATTTCAATTCTATGATTTATCCCATGTTATGATATTATGAGCTCTTTTGCAGGTCAAGATTTCCAAAAGCTACGTTCTTATGTATATGATGTGATTGATATTTCTTTTGTTTACCCTTACTGAGCATTTGAGCTCACCCTTATTTTGTTTTTCTTTCCCCAGGATATAAAGAAAGGTTTTAGGTAAAAAAAAGGGGAAGATCTTTATGGGAGATATTGAAGATCTTTCACCACGATTAGAAGATTACGTTCTGAGTTTCCAAAGACACTAAACTATTACGATCCTTGTGTGTGTGTTTTTGTTATGTACTAAGTATTCCGCAAAAGTAATGTAATGTCCATGTACGATAAGCTTCGGGTCTCTACAGTTGGTATCAGAGGAAAGGTTTAGTCAACCTTTGGAAACTAGGATGCGAAAACTTTAGTGAGATCCCCAGAGATATTTCTAAGGTATGTCTAGGGATGTCCCTAGGGATAAGTATACGTATAGGTTATAGTAATAGAATTATGCTAACGATCATAGAATTAAACCTAAGATGTTGGATATTGAAGGTACTCCCCCTTTATTATGTTGTTTTCCCTAGCATGATTTTTGCCTCTCACACTATTCTTTTTGGGTTTTAGACGATGGCTGGAACCCGAAGGAACCATGTTGATCAATGCAATGGACAATGCAATGATTGCCCTCCTGAACAAACAAATGTTATGGGAGA
This sequence comes from Viscum album, assembly GCA_963277665.1. Lineage (NCBI taxonomy): Eukaryota > Viridiplantae > Streptophyta > Magnoliopsida > Santalales > Viscaceae > Viscum > Viscum album. The sequence goes on along the minus strand of OY728129.1, from coordinate 875,991,402 downwards.
TGGAGTGCAAAATATTATTGCTATACTTACACAAGCTATGAATCATTCTGGACTTCTAAATGAGCAGAGAAGGGAACAATATTCTATTGAGTCCTTCATGAGGCAACGTCCACCTTCTTTCAGTGGGTCTTATGATCCACTTGTGGCTGAACAATGGATCAGTACTACTGAAAAGATATTTTCAGTTCTTCAATGTTCTGAACATGATAAAGTCATCTTAGCAGTATATCGTTTGGAAGGTGAAGCTGATCAATGGTGGAATCTTATCAAGAATACGAGGCCAAGAGAGGAAATTTAGTCCATGGAATGGGACGAGTTCAAGAACTTGTTTTTCAGTAAGTACTTCCCTCGTATTCTTCAAACAAAGATGGAGAAAGAGTTTCTTGAACTGAAGCAAAGGGACGATGAATCTGTTGGTACCTATGAAGCAAATTTTACAAGACTTGCAAGGTATGCTTCTGGAATTATCATCCAACCTGAAAGTAAAGTTGATCGACTTTTCAGTGGCTTAAAACCAAGTCTTCGAAGGGCATTAGCTATAAGAGACTTCAGTAGCTATGAAGAAATTGTGCGTTGTGCTATCAAGGTAGAAATGGATGTTGGTGTTACATATCCATCTCATGGTTTTGACAAGAAACGAAAGATGGAGTTCAAGGAGAAATCTCAGAATAATGGGAAAAGAAGATGAATGTTTCCTTATGCACAAAGTGTGGAAAGAAGCATGCTGGAGATTGTCTTAAAGGGACTAGAAAATGTTTTAAGTGAGGAAAAGAAGGTCATCGAGCAGCTGAGTGTCGAAGTAATGGAAAAAGGGTTTCTAATGATGTGAATAAAACAAACACTGCAGAGAACGCACCGCCAACACATCAATGCTTCAAGTGCAAGGAAATGGGGCATTATGCTAATAATTGCCCTAATCCAAGGGTTAGTGATGATCAACATGAACAACCACTGAAGGCAAAGGACAAAGGGAAATCACATGTGATCAGTATTGGCAATGTTGAATATGACAAGATGTGGTGGAATGATTATGTGTTTATGTAATGGGATTCCAAATAATGTTGTATCATTGAGTATTGCAATATTTATTGATGTGGTATTCAAAGTGATTGAGATATTTTTTGGAAATAAGATGATATGCGCATAATGAAGATGAGAAAATGAAATGTTTAATAGTATTCATGAGCTCATGATTGATATAAGGACTAAGTGATATCATGGTTTGAGTATATAGAATTATGAGGATTTTGGTATGTGGAAAGTGTTAACTTTTAACTGTACTCATGTTTTCACTAAGGTATTCAAGAGAATACACGATTAAGGACTTTGAATGTTTGTAATGTGACCAACAAGACATATCTTATGATATGTGGGGATCAACGATAGTATTAAATCTCTGGTAATCGTTGTCACTATATTATGAGAGTGGACTGCAGTATTATGGATAAGCCTAAAGATTGGAATGGATTATGTTGGACATAAGTTAGTATTGTTTAAGGATAGAATTTTTTTCGATATTATTGATGGGATGTTATAGTAATGTAGTTTTTGAAAAAGGACAACCTGCAGGACGGGCGACAGCCCCTCGCTTCGGACAAGGCTGTAGGAATCGAACCCACAACCGAAGTGCGACTGGCCTTTATCGCCTACCACTGACCTACAGGAAGTCCCTATTTAGTAGAAACTAGTGTTATTATATTAAGCAGTATGATATATGAAGTATAAGCCCATTTTAGGAACCATATATGATTAATCTCACTATAGATCGACTTATGCATATAATTTTTACTAACCTTTTGTTTGAGACAGATGGAATGACTCGTCATTCTATCACATGATCTGCTAAAACTTCACGAATAACAAATTCAACTTCATTTATTTAAGAGATGAAGTGGAAATTGTTCAAGGAACGAACAATAGTGAGATTGTACCAAAATAAAGTAAGTATTTATTCTAATTCAAATTTTCAACTTTAGGGAAATGATCTTGAAAACCAAAAATGTTGTCCTAGTGATCTTATACCTGATGAATAAGATGGTACCTTATATCATCACAAATCTATAGATTTGTGATTACTGGCTTTTCCATAGCCATGTTCTCTACCACTCTCCATCAGAACATGATGGTTAGATTTCTCTTCCATATCCATATGTTCACCTATGTGGAAACCCAATGATTAGTTTATTTGGGTAACCGTTACGTTTCATACTTTTGTTTTTAAAGATTGGTTTTGATATTCCTTTTTACGATGTGGGTTTCTATTAAAGAAACATTCGAATAGTAAACCATTTATAACCCCGACGAATTTCGAGGGCGAAATTCATTTTAAGGGGGGTAGAATGTAACAGCCCAAGATTTTATAAAAAATATTCTTTTTAATTTTATTAATGTCTTGTGTTGTACGCTACACCAAAAGGATCTTGCACAACACGCATCCTTGACTTGCCTTGCATTACACGCAATCGCGACCTTCCTCGATAGCGTGTGTAATACGCAATACCGAGTTTCACTAAACAACGATATGCTATTAGAATATTATTAAAACTAGCTGTTATGAATAGTAATAACCACTTTTTAAAATTCTGTAAATCTTATATTTCAAAATGAACTTCATTTTTGGATTCGGAGTATCGAATTTAGCCTAAGGTGAAATTTTGGTACATTTTGGATAACTTTCATATTCTGATGAATAGTGAAAATTACTAAATTATAATTAAAAAACAACTTTTTTAATCGAAATAATTAATAGTGATAAATTATTAATTTTATTAGTTTTAAAGTATATTTATAATATATTTTTACAATTTAATACAATGATGGTCATTGGATGTAATTTCACATTTAAACCAGTTATAAACAAATATCAATCTTTTGATAGTTATTATCTCTTAAAAACACGCTATTTGTTTTGATTACGTGAATTAATTTTTAAATTAGTTAATGCAACTGATATGTTTTGAATTTGGTAAAATAGACACCATTTTTGAGTTCATAATATCAAATATAGCATAGGCCTAATTTTTGGTATTTTTCTGAAAATGTTCAATTTTTGATGAATAGTGAAACCACTAAGTGGTAGGTTAAAAACTGAATTTTGCATAAAACTTAATTTTACCGCTTCTGTGAATGGAATTTCGAAAATCCGAGAGACACAGTTAATATCAAGGACTAAAATGTGGTTCAATGAGATGAAAATAATTTTTGGTGAATAGTAACTTTTTACTTTTTTTTACCACGGTTAAAGGTAAATAGGGTAATTAAGTGTAAAAATGATATTAATATTACCCTAACACATGTCCTAATCCTATTGGACAAGTGTATTTCGACCAAAAACAACCTTATGAATATAATATGACCATTTAGGTCCACTTGGATTAGATTATGACATCTAATATTATTTTATTTAATGAATAGTTAAAAGAGTTAAAATCAAAGTTTATTTACTAAAACATTTTTAATATGGGGTTATACATAAGATAAATTCGATTTTAAATATTCATTAGAAAGCTAAAAAGATTTAATACATGATGGTATTTTATTTGTAATTTATAGACATCAAATAATTTAATTTATTTATGACACAGTGATGATGCAGTAATTATCTTATTAATGAAATATTGACATAATTGATGTTATAAACACCCAAATAAATGGAATTTGAGACTTTTTATGAATTAAACTAATTTTCAAGGTTACTATGATATATTAGTGTTGATTTAATCAACTTGGTTCGAACATATAATTTTGTTATGACTTTCACAAAAATCATGTATCAAATAGTGTCAAAATTGACACAAAATAGTTTTTAAATCAAATATTATATTATTAATTGTTATTTTATTCCTAAAAATCTAAGGTTCGGCCAAATGACTTAGATAAGGATATATTTATTAATAATATACAATTTGGGGATCGTTTGGCATATTATAGTAAGTTTATTAACCATATAGTGAGAGAAAACAAAAAGACACGGTAAAAGTTAAATTATTTAACTTAGAGTTAAATCTAATTGATAAGGTTAAAATAATACCCTAAACTTGTCTAAATTCTATTGGTTGATAGGCTTTATACCCATCCCCACTTTATCTTCGAAATAAGACCCTTTTGAACCATTATAAACCGATTTTGACTTTAATATAAAATAATATTTTGAGATATTCCTAAGGTGCCGCTCTCCTCCCTTATAAAAGGACACCTCCTCCCCCTCCTACTCACACCAATTTGAGCACTCAAGCTCGGCCAACCCCTGCCAAAATATCTTCTCCACTTCTCTAAAAACATCATATAGGTTCTGGTCTTCCTCAAAAACCAATTTTAGTGCCCTAAGAGGAGGTCTCAAAGAGGCACTTCAAAGAACAGGTAATTACCGTTACCAATTCTTTCATCTTTATTTCTTCTTCCACTTCTTCTTCTTAGGTTGTTTCATTATGAAGTAATAACATAAGTATCACTAATATACTGATATGTTATTATAAGTATGAAACAACCCTATTTCACCATCTATCCATCCTACGGAAAAAGAAATCACCGCGCGTGCGTACGTACGGAATACCGTCTCCACGCCGTGGTGTAATCTATTTTCCACCACCACCTTACATGGATGGGTATAATGGTGTAAAGAATAACTATACATAGTTATTACAACATCATATTGATTCTGATATATTGTATAATCCACTCCAATTCAATTCAATATTTATAGAAATGATATCATCGCTCGTGCGTACGTACGGAATACCGTCTCCACGACGCGATGAGATTCATTCTCCATGTTATCCATTTAAGAATGATTATAATGTATATATAAGAAATACTAATGAAATATATGACATTATAAAGCTACTGGATTTATGTATATATATACATATGTATGTCATCTACTTACTTCCATTTCAAGACAATAAGGAAAGGAAAACAGCGTTCATGCGTACGTACGGACTACCGTCTCCATGAACGGTGTTTTTCATTTTACTTATCTACCTATTATATATATATATATATATATATACTGAATATATATGATATATAAATCATATTTTATATTCTGGAAGTAAGTAAATCATGATATAAGTAATAATGATGTCAAGAACAACAAGTCAAAACACCTACGATAAATGAAACGATTTTACCCAAAACGCTTCTTTAACATGGAATTTACAAAAGAACGGGTAATATAATGTCATAAGTGAACCATATATGATATCATAACAATGAATATGATTCTTTAATAAGTCAATAACATTATTTAAATCATTATACAGGAGGTTCGGACACTTACAAAGCAAGTCGGACCTAAGGTAAGGGAAATATCCCAATCTCATTTTTATCCGAGATTGTTTATTCGTAAGTATTTACTGGGGTGTATTTTATCATCCACATCCATGTTCCCTCAATATGTAATATTTTTTCCATCCACTTTCAATTGTTTAAATCCAATTTTACCCTTAGGTGACTTTTTAGTAAAGAATATGAAAGGAATCTTTTGTCGTTTTTCCGTACGAGGTACTTTTTGACTTTTCCGACAAAAGTACGAAGAATGTTTTTTTTAACTTAAACGGCACGAACGGATTTTTACGGTTTTATAAAGCTTTATTTTCATGAAGCTTCCTCCAAAATATATCATGACTATTTTTAATAAAATCTATTTCTTTTAAAATTGCATGATGTTTTGTGAAAAGAAATTGATTTTGAAGAAGAAAGGATATTTTCCTCAAGAATTCATTTCAAGTGTTTTATCAAAATTATTTTCCATCTAAGATAACATAGGGTTCTGTTTCTATCCCTATTATTACATTTATTTGGTTATGTTGTGATGGAAATATTTTCATGAATTCCTTTATATTATATGAATTGTTTTATGACGTCACGATGTTTAAGATTACCATTTTTATTACATGGGTTATGCAATGATGTATGTTTTAAGATTTTGTGGCACACATAAGAATGGTATAATAATGAGATGGGTGGGACCTATATCTCCCTCCAATGCATTGGGTAAAGATTTTATATCTGATGAGATAGACATGGCTGGAACGGAAGGTTATTTCAGTTCAGTGATACAGGACTGAAACGAGCAGTGAACTCGGTTCAGAAAGGGACATTATCCACTAAGATAGTCTTGGCAATGAGTCATGACTAACAAGAAATTATTTTCCATGATTATGTGTACATGCCACAAAGTTTCAAGTTTTATGTTATGATTATGGGGATCTCATTTTCAATTCTATGATTTATCCCATGTTATGATATTATGAGCTCTTTTGCAGGTCAAGATTTCCAAAAGCTACGTTCTTATGTATATGATGTGATTGATATTTCTTTTGTTTACCCTTACTGAGCATTTGAGCTCACCCTTATTTTGTTTTTCTTTTCCCAGGATATAAAGAAAGGTTTTAGGTAAAAAAAAGGGGAAGATCTTTATGGGAGATATTGAAGATCTTTCACCACGTTTAGAAGATTACGTTCCGAGTTTCCAAAGACACTAAACTATTACGATCCTTGTGTGTGTGTTTTTGTTATGTACTAAGTATTCCGCAAATGTAATGTAATGTCCATGTACGATAAGCTTCGGGTCTCTACATATATTTACCTAAAATTTCATTTTTCTATAATCCATTTCTTCCATGAGTTTTTCCTATGTAATTTGAAATTTGATTATTAATATTATTTGAATAGAATCATGAAAAATAGATTATATATTTTAAATACGTAGTTTAAAATTTAATAAATTATTCCCTTTTATTTTTGGTAAAAATAAATAGTAATCCTAGTATTTTTTATTATTACTATGATAAAGGGTAGATATGGTAAATAAAGAAAAAAAATAAAAGGATAACAACTAAAAATTACCATAATACTTTAAATAATTTTAATTGATGAGCATATATTCCACATAATCATTAATTTTTTAATATATAGTTTTTTTCTCATTTGGTTGTTCTTATGATTTTTATAATATTTTATTTAATTAAAATAATGACACACTCATATTTTAAGTAATTATAATATTTTATCATGGAGATAAATAGAGGACATGTTTGGATAAAAATATTCAATTGAAATATAATTTTTTCTTCCACAATGTAATTTCTTTTTAATTATTAGTTAATAAATAAACACATTAAATTATTACACAATGATGTAATAATAATAATAATCAAACAACAGAAAAATTAAACAACTGATAATAAAAAAATTAAAATATTAAAAATTTGAAATAATAAATACGACTCATGAATTTTATTTATAAGAAACATGATAGGAATTTATTAAAATATGTTTTTTTAATTTAATTTTTTTATATTATAAATGTTAAATTAAAAGAATGGTTTTATAATTGACATTATTAATTTTTTAGGAAAATAATATTTTGTTGAATTTTATAAAATTCCAAAAAAAATCACAAGCAACGAGTTTATGATGTGATTTCAAATATCATATATGGGAAATTTATGGTAATTCTTCCAATTTATAGTAACTATTATGACCCTCAAGGTTTAAAAACAAAATTTTTCACAGCAAGTGTAAAGGGATAACAAAGGGTTAAAATAAAAAGATAACATAAAAATATCATCGAAAAATATAAAAATTTTAATTTATATAACATTTTAAACTAATTCTCATTATTTGTTTGAATTTTTTCAATTTTGATCCATTTAAATATCAGAATTAGAATGTATTTATTTAATATTTTAAAAACAAACTACGTGTGCCCCACTAATCTCTTATAAAAGGTAACATATTCTCCTCATTTCATGAAACTTAAAAAACCTTTTTATTTCTTTCATAAGTTCCCAAATACCTTCCTTAAATCCCACATCATATCTAAGATTCTTTATCATTTTTTCATAATACCAACTTATCATTTTTTGTGTGTAAACATTATGATATTTTTTATGAAGTGGTATCATTCTTATTTGAGTTGATTTATTTTATTCCATATTCCAACTCTTTAAAATATTCATTATGTATTATGGAATATTAAAACCATTATATTCCATATAATTGTTTATGTATATTTCTCAAACCTATATCCATATCCTCTTTCATCAAATGAGAAACTAAACCATCATTGTTTGGTACGATAGACTATCGCATCACGAACTGATTTAATTTATTTTTCCTTATCATCTCTCCAAGTAGGTTATAATAATGATATTATTATGTATGTATATATATATATTAGATTCATGACATATTTATAATTATTAAATTTTAAAATACCATTTACTTACATACCCTAATATTCAATGATAAATAAAAACGTAATTTTTTTGCATGTTTGTACTACCGCTTCTAAAAAATTATGTGATTATATTTTCATGGACCCATAACATTGATGATATATTTAAGTAAATTTAAATAAATAATATTTTATATAAAAAATAATAATTTTTTTGAATGAAAAAATTGATACCTTCTTTGATTAATTATTGTTAAAAAATGAAAATGTTACTGAAGCATAAATATGGAATACCATCACCATGATTGAAATGTAGTTCATTATTTATAAACATCTATCATAATTCATTTTAGAAGTATAATTGATGTGTAATGTTGAAAATTATTTCATGATTATTAATTTTGGTATGATGGAATAATGATGTATTTGACCATTGTCAGGCTACTGAATTCATTTTAGACTCATCCACTGAATATCGTCTAAATAAAAAATATAAAGAATGGAGTAGTTATTTGTATATGTAATGTTAATAAATAATATAATTAGAATAATGAAGATAAAAAAGGTTATAAAAAAATAAATAATTTTATTAATTTTATTATTCTATAAGATAAATAACATCGATGTCGAATCAGACTCGAGGTTCAAGACCCTTATACACAAAACCCCATTTTATATAATATATTGATTTATTTTCAAAATCATTCTCTTCAATGTCCATGTTTTTAGAATTATTTTATAAATGTTTTTATATAGAGATAAAATAACTACAAATTTAATTTTATTCCTCTTTCATTTAAATGGTTTCAAAAATGAATAATTTTAAGGAATGTTTGACTTTTGTCTATAAAATACAACAAGGATGTTCTATTTTAATGAATACAGAAATACTAAATTTTTCATTTTCCAATACTGTTATTTGATTTTTCTTATTCGTTTAAAATATTTCAGGATTTATTCAATGAAAACAACTATTTCCTGTATTCTAGGAATTTTCATTTTTGAATGTTTTTTAAATTAAATGTGTATTTTGATATCTATATTTGTTTTGTATAAATTTTTAAAAGAGGTTTTTTTGATGTTTTGTTCATGATGTTGTCAAAGAACATTTTTTATAAAGTTTTGAGCCACATTATTTCTCATCGGTTAGCCTAATAAAGCTTATATGAAGGGATATTCCTAATTACAGATCATGGTAGAGCCTATATATCTTATAATATATCATCCCAATATTTTTATGATATGTATTGTTTTAATTTCATTTATGTATTTTAATGCATACTACACCTAGATAAACATCTATAATAGGCAACAACGGATTAACTTGCGGTATACCAAACCCTATCTTGGCTTGTGTTACACAAAATTTCATGTTCTTTTGATATAATTCAATTAATTAAAGAAAAAATTTTAATTAACACTTAAATATTATTATGTTACCTTATAACCTAATCTTTATAATGGCTGGTATGAATAATATTAAATTTCATATGAATAACTACATAAATGAAAAGAAGTGTGTTTATAAAATAATAAAACCACTCTTGAAGAAACATTAATTAAATATATGTCTAATATAATTAACATAATCTTTAAAATTTATCTTGTACATTTTCTAGACATGATATATGTACAAATTTTATTTTTTGGATAAAAGATGTAATTTTTCAAAAATATTGTTTTGCTGCTTTTAGATGGAATATCCATTTTAAGTATATTTTTTCACACTTTTATATATAATATTTAACAAAATAAAAATTCTATTTTGAATCATTATATAAATATTTACATTGGATGGATTTTTGAATCTTTTCTGATAACATTCATGTTTTGATGAATAGAAAAAAAACACAAGATTTTAATGGACCACAATTCTTTTCTTCCAAATAATTTATAAAGTTAAATTATATTATTGAATAAGTTTAAAGTAAAAAATGAAATATATTTATATCATTAAATGAGATTTATATCCTTGGAATTAATTTTAAATTGAATTTTGATGTAAAAACATTTCAATATTTTGGAATGTTTTAACGTTAAAAACTCATTTCTTATTCCAACTACGCGAATAATTTTTAATTTTTATCGATGCTTATGTGTTTTCAATTTTTAAAAATTTATTCCATATTTTAAATAAGTATATCCATATTATGTCAATATCATTATATTATTTTTAGGAATTATGAATATTAACTTCATTAATTTGTATTAATAAGTTATAATGTTAAATCAAATATTTTAGGGTAAATATAATATTATAAAAAATCCATAAAACATGTCATAATGTGTTTTCATGAGGTCCTTTCGACCTAAAACATCCTTTTCTATAAATGATACACTTTAAATGCCACTTCAATGAGATTATGACATTTATTATATTTTACTTATAGAATAGTTAAATATGTCTTACTGAAATTATAATAACTAAATATTTTTCAAAAATAATGTTATGCACAAGATAAATTCAATTATTATAACTCATTTGAAAGATATTTTTTTTCATTATGATGTTAATTTATTTATAATTTTTACTAATTCGATAATTACCTGAGATTTTTATATATAAATGAGGCAGAAATTTTTTAATTGATTAAAAATCTATAAAACAATTTTTATTAAAATTATAATAACCATTAGAAGATAGATAAACTTGACTAAATCATATTGGTAGAGTATATCATTACCATAATCATCGAACGTTTGATTAATTGACTATTTTAAGCCTTATAGATGAGATTATAACACTTATATTTTTTTATTTAATGTGATGTTAAACTTGTCGCATTCATGTTTTCACAAGTATAACATTTTTAATGATGGATTTGAAAGAATATATATTAGACTAAAATTATTATTCTGAAGAATAATATATTTATCTTAGTCATATATATTTATTTAAAATTTTTATTCAACTAATAATTGTATTAAATAATAAGAAAAAACTGATGTTGAAATTATTTTATTAATGGAATTATCACATTAATGTTATTAAAAATATTAAAATAAATATAATTTAGGATAATTAATATAAAAATTAATTTTATTTATTTCGTTGACCCCATATAAATATAATAAAATATTTTTTTGAGGTCAACATATTATCTTCATAATTTTATAAATCAAAGAATAGAATATTTATAATGACCCAAAATTTTATTAATGGAAATTATAATTTATCGAATTAAATTTATTATTATGTAAATGATTATATAAAACCTATTCACTTCCTTGGTCTTCGGTTTCTGGATTTTAAAATACAATTCATAATTATTACTTTTGTTAAAATATTCATTGAATAGTGATCACATGATTAGTATAAATATAGGGTTTTAGCAAATCCAATTTACTCAGATAAAGGAAGCGAGGGCCTTATCCAAAAGAATTTATGTGTAAAAGGCCTAATTTTTGGTGCTTGGAAAAGAGGTAGCATCACTAGGCTTATCTCTTGACCAAGATCAATCAGAGGTTCAATGAGTTATGCTTGAATGGAACCACCTAATAGATAAGTGGAAGTAAATAGAGAAAACCACCCGAGCGATGTTATCTGAGATTCCCCAAGAGTCTTTCTTCATCACACACCTTACCCATAGGTCTTCTTTGGTTATTATAGGGGGTTATGTAACAAGACCCTAGCAATATAATTATGTGCATTATTTCTATATAAGGAATATACATTCATTTCATTATTGTTACTTTGTAAATGGGTTTTAAAGCACAAATTGTGTTTTTATTTATTATTAAAATTCAATTAAGAAATCTATTTTGATGAATAAATAGATTTTTGAAAAAAATAATAATTTAATAAAATATTATTACTAAAATAATTTTTATTAAATATAAATGATCATATAACTTGTATGAATACAATCGTAATTTTTGTTAAGGTTTAAAAACTATTTTTTTCAAAACCCATGAATTCTCAATAAATATTGGTTTTTATTTTAAAAGTGAAAACTCAAATATTTTGATACTATTTTGATAAAATGAATATGATTTTTGGAATCAGGACATTTAAATTATCAAAATTAGAATTTTTCCTAATTTTTTGACACATTCTAATATTTGTTTTAAAATTAAATATTGAATTAATATATAATGTGTTTCGGGACATCATCATAACGCAATAGTGTTGTAATAAAAAACTATAAAAGGTATATTCGACCAATATAAGTTTCACCTTTAAAATAATTTGATTTTAGGTTTTTTTTGATTAATTTTATGATGCCTTAGTGGACCCACCTTGACATATAATCCATTTTAACATTTTTAAATGATATCCGTGAGAGGATGACTCACCCTAGATAATAAAGCCTGATATTTTAATAAGTTCTTCAATAGGCCTTTAAAAATAATTTTTTCCACTTCCCTTTGGAAAATTACATGGGAAAAAATCAATGGTTGGTTTGTGGATTTGATTAGATTATTTTGTAGTGTACAAAACCTAAATAATAATGAATTGCCTCTCATTTCCTATGTAAACCCACTCAATCTATCATTCCTCTTCACTCAAAGAATTTGGAGATCAAACAAACCCTACCCTTCTCTATCTAGAATCTTCTCATGGCACCCCAGTCTCCCTAGAAGCATCTCTCAAGCCTCTCCCAAGCCTTTGGGATCACATATCAATGTAAGGAATTTATTCCATTCTCAATTTTTGTTTAAATTTCATTATCTTTATAACCTTTTTTATTCAATTAAAAATTTTGGGTTATGATTTTGCACCTCCCCCATACAACCGTCCTTATGTTGGAATGATTAGAAACCCCTTTTCTCTCATTAATTCCTCCCATGTATACCCATTAGTACGTTGAAATTATATAAGATATTTCTCTCTCCTCATTTACATTCAAGAAATTCAATTACATTATTTATATAAAATCCAATAAATATGTTGGTATATTATGTTAAATGACCCCTTTACTGTCCATTTCATGTTAAAATGATGAGATATCCCTTTATCTCTGATCAACTCATTTTAAAAATTCTATTTGATGTCGTTATTCTACTGATGTTACAACAAAATTTCCCATTCCAAAATCATCATGTTAGTGAATACCATACCCATTTCTCTATCAGGGTTATTAAACATTATCCACGTATACTTATTGACTTAGGAAATAAATTTTTGTATTCCATATCACTTGTTAAGGGAATAAATTGATGTGTTTAATAAATCCCTATTGTATGAACTATGTCGCACATTTATGTTGGAAATGAAATGTTTATAAAATGTTCACTCTGATAGCACTCCAATGCATTGGGTAAAGATTAATTTTCATGATAAGTTAAGTGAAATGATGGTTTAATCCTAATAATTCAAGTGAAATTAGGTTTTAATCATTCTAATTTAAGTGCACTGAGTGTTTACTCATTCTCTATGTGAAATTAGCCTTGGCTCATGCAAATATCAGGTTAAATGTTATTTCCACATTTCCATGTTATGATAACAATGCTATATCACGTCGTTATGTTCTTGTTTATCTTGTTCTCCATTTATATTCTTATTTCATAACATGTAATATATTATACATTTTATTTCATGTTTACTACTATATATGTATTTATAGATCACCCTTTTATTATGCATGTCCTCAGGTTATCCCATGAAATGCTAAGCACAAAGTAATGTTGTGTCCATTTAAAAGCATTTTTCAATAATGAAAGTTATGATTCATGTTCTAATTTGTTATGTAATGTTCTTAATTTCATAATACACTAGACCTCTCGATCTTCAGAGTTGTCTTAAATCAATGTTTATTTAACAAATCTTGTTTATGTGTGTAATAATGAGAAATTTTTTTATAGTTGGTATCATAGAAAATGTTTATTTATTGTTGGGATTAGGATTATAAAACCCTGGTGAATGAATTAGGGATAAGACTAAGTATAAAAAAAATATACCTATATTTTTGTGACTATGGAGTAAGTGGTATAACAAGAAAATACATCCCTGTAAAGATACGAACATGTAGAGGTGGCTCTGGAATAGATTTATCTAGGCGTAAAACCTGAAAACACTACATTGATCTAGACTCAAACAGTAACTAGTTCCCAACAATGGGTCTTGCTAAACTCTTGTTTACGACACTCCTAGGGGATATGATTTGGTAAATTCATAAGAATAGGAAGAACCATTATTAAGGGAATAAAAAATCCCTTAAGAATATATATTGGGAGATATATCATGGATGAAAAAGCATGAATCTTATAAATTCATAAGTTTAGGAAATAAATTTAATTTATATGATATCCATTTTTGTCATTGGATTCCCCATTATGTGTTACCACTAAATTTCTTTTCATTCTAGCCAATGGATTGTGATAGGAAGACTCAGGAGAATAACCTATGCAAAGATAAATGTGATTACTGTTATAATGTGATGCCAAATCCAATGGGAGTGGGAATCGCAAACATTGTCATGATACTCTCTTAGTTAACTCAAGTTCTAAATAGAATCTGGGGTCAAGAAAAACATCCAACCCCCTAGAAATAAAACGTTGCAATCGAGAGATTGATGAGACAAAGGCCTCTGACTATAAATGGATCATCTGATCCGTTAAACGTCAAAAAATGCATCCACTACATTGAGAAGATATTCTCCATCCTTATGTGTTCTAAACGAGAGAAGGTTCTTCTAGATTCATATCGTATGGAGGATGAAGTTGATCAATGGTGGAATTTGATAAAAAATAAGAATCCTAAAGAAAAGGTTGAGGCGTTGGAAAGGTCAGATTTCCGAAGAATGTTTTTTTATTAATATTTTCTTCACAGCCTCTTACTTAAGATGGAAAGGGAACACCTTGAACTTAAGAAAAATGGTGATTAATCCATTGGAGCATATGAGGAAAATTTCACAAGGATTGTATGACATGACTCCATCTTTTTCATTAACCCCAAATGTAAGGTTTATGACTTTTTTGGTGGGCTAAAACCATGAATATAGAATGACCTGTTGATACATGACGTTGATAGCCATGAGGAAATTGTGTGATGTGCCCTCAAAGATTAAATGGAGATCAGAAAATCTCAGGGGTATCATTGGGATAAGAAGATGAATGTGTACTATAATTCTAGTGGTCCGATGGATAAATTCAATGGTTCTAAGAAATTCCTGCACCCCACTTTCCAAAGGTGTAGAAAGATGTACCTTATAAAATTCCTAAATGGGAAGAGGATATTCTTTAGGTGTGAATGATAAGGGCATATGGACATTAACTACCGACAAAAAAACCCGCTGTTGTGACTGAAGAGAGGAATACTCCATTCAACCCTCAAAGCATTTTTCATTGCATCAAATGCAAGAACCAAGTCACTTTTCAGACCAGTTCCCAAAGATAGGGGTTTTTGGAAGAAACCAAAAACCCAAAAGGTAGAAATGGTGAGATTTTTCCATCACTACAGCCGAAGTGATCCCTCAAAACAAAGAGGGTACAGGTACACTGGTTATTTATTCTATAATATAGAAATTTCTTTTTTATTTTGGTTCTACGAATTATTTTATAACCCTAAAGTTTAGCAGAACAATCTAAAGACCACACAAATCCTGGAAGTAGAGATGTTGGTGCGAACATTAAATGGGGAAATCACTTCATACAATTAATATAACACCTCCCATATCATAATTTGTGTATTGAACTTCTCTAAAAACCTCGTCATACTATCTCTAGTGTAATTTTATGCAATTCGTGGCATGGATTGCCTTTCCTTATATAGGGCGAACATAAATTTCAGTGAGAGGGAAATCACTCTCTATTTGGTGAATCGACCCCGAATTTTGTACAATTGAAAAGAAGAAGATAATGCTTCTTCATCACCATCATCTAGAGCATTGATATTACTACCCTATGTGAATATGTATCTTGCTCATATGAATGAGTCTAAGGAAGAAACCTTTCTTTAATACATGCCTATTTTGGGGGAATATTCATAAATCATTCCCAGGGAATTTCATTGTCTTCCTTGTAGAAGTGATTTTGAATTTTTATATTGGTCTTATACATGGGGATTCTCTAATATCCAATACTCCATATAGAATAGTTTTTGTGGATCTTTAGGAGCGAAAGAAACAACTACAAGAGAATTTGGATAATGGTTTTATACACCCATGTACTTCCCGATGGGGTGTACCAGTCCACTTCATGAAGAAGGATGGGTCAATGTGCCTTTGCATTTATTATTGTGAGCTCAAAAAATCATGATAAAGAACAAGTATCATATGCCCTAAATTGATTAATTTTTCAATCAGCTATGTGGATCAAAATACTTCACCAAGGTGTATTTGTGGTCAATATATTACCATGTAAGGGTGAAGAAGGAGGATATCCACAAGAATTATTTTCTTACAAGGTCTGGGAACTATGAATTCATAGTGATTCCCTTCAGAATCACTAATTCTCTATCAATCATCATGGAACTGATGAATAGAGTTTTTAGATATTACCTCAATATATTTGTGGTAGTCTTTATAAACGATATTCTAATATACTCTAAAACCAAGGAGGAACATGAGGAGTATCTAATCGTTGTACTAGAGACATTGAAGAAGGATAATCTCTATAAAAAAGTATAGAAAGTGTGATTTCAGGTTAAAGGAGGTGTTATTAATGGGTCATATCATCACAAGCAATGGGATATCATCGGATCCCTCCAATATAGCTACAAGTGAGGGATTACTGGGGTCAACATCGGTGATGAATATTCGTAGCCTCCTAAGGATATCCAGATATTATCAATGATTTGTGAGAAGTTTTTCACGATATTCAAACCCTCTTAAAAAGATATCTCAGAAGGGAGTAAATTTTTGTTGGAGTTATTATTGTAAAGATAGATTTAATGAGTTGAAATGGAGTTTTATCCCTATGCATATTCTCAAACTACACACAAGTGGAGAAATGATTGTGGAATTTAGTGATTCTCCGAAGACGGGAATGGGTTGTGTGTTGATGTAAAATAAAAAATTCATTTCTTATGATTCCAAAAAATTTATTTTTCATGAGAAAAACTATCCAACACATGATTTGGAGTTATCTATAGTAATATTCTATTTATAAATTTTGTGAAATTACCTCTTTAGGGAGAAGTGTGAAATATGAATAGATCACATAAACCACAACTATATATTCAAATATAAATAGATATAGATGTTCCAACAAAGATGGTTAGAGCTGATCGAAGACTATGACTGCTCAATCCAATACAACCCTGGAAAAGTGAATAAGGTGGCAGATGCTCTAAGTAGAAAGGACCCAGTGATTCTATCATTGATGAGAATTGAACAGGATCCAATATTCTTTGATTTGATGAAGATGGACCTAGTAATTATAAAGAAGGTAACATCATCAATCCTTTCACTAATTATTTCTCAACGGTATCTTTTGTAAAGGTTAATGGATTCTTAAAAGGATGATGCATGAATTCAAAAGAAAGTCGAAACTATCAAAAAGGTAAATCTTCATAGTTCAATGTTAATAAAGAAGTAATTCTGATATCTGGGTCAAGACTATGTGATCCATAAAATTCGATGTTAACGAAATAACTCTAGGATGATGCACATAGTCCAAATTTATCCATTCACCTAGGAAACAAAATTATGTATCGAGATCTACAAGATCATTGTTGGTGGGATAACATTAAGAAGGAGATCACTATGTATACATCATAGTGCTTGGTATGTCAGAAAGTGAAGGAGGAGATGCCGAAGCATATGGGGATGAGGTAACCATTACCCATACCAACATGTAACGGGCTGAACATCCCCATAGACTTTTTCACCAGACTTCAAAAGATATCCAAAGGAAAAAATTCTATCTGGGTTGTTTGGGATCGGCTTACAAAGACTACACACTTCATTATAATTCGAGATTATTTCTCATGGGATCAACTGGAATAGATATAAATGAGATATGTGGTAAGGCTTAATGTAGTGCCATTATATCTTGTATCCAATCGAGATCCAAGATTCACCTATATGTTCTGGAAGAGTCTTTAACATGCTCTAAATACTGAGCTGAAATTAAGTACAACTTATCTACATAAAAATGATGACCAATCTGAGTAGACTATCGAAACACTTGAAGACATGTTGAGAGCATGATCAATGGACATTATAGAAGGATGTGATCAATATCTTCATCTAGTTGAGTTCTCTTACAATAACAGTTTCCACTCAAGAATCCAAAAGGATCATTATGATTCCCTTTATGTGAAGTGGTGAAGAACACATGCATGTTGGGATGATGTTGGGGAGCATAAACTCATAGTTCCATAAATGGTGGATGAAATGGTAGAGAAGTTTAAGACTATCATGCAACACATTAAATTTTCTCAGATTAAAAAAATGTGTTATGATGATAATCGTCAATGATACCTAGAGTTTGATGTCAAAGATATGGAACTTCTCTACAAATCACTATGGAAGAGAGGTATGATATTTGGGAAGAAGTGAACGATTATTCTATGGTACATCGGTCCTTTTGAGATCCTTGATCAC
The DNA here is from genome assembly GCA_963277665.1 of Viscum album. Taxonomy (NCBI): domain Eukaryota; kingdom Viridiplantae; phylum Streptophyta; class Magnoliopsida; order Santalales; family Viscaceae; genus Viscum; species Viscum album. The sequence goes on along the minus strand of OY728129.1, from coordinate 875,972,730 downwards.
ATTGGAGTAGTGTCCTATCGACTAACACTCCCACGGAACCTATATCGAGTACATGATATATTCCATTTATCACTCTAGAGGAACTACATACCGGATCTATCACATGTACTAAATCTAGGGGTGGGGCCATTAGAGAATGACATCTCTTATGAAGATATTATGATGAAGATATTAGATTGTAGGGAAAAAGTTATAATAAATAAGGTAATTCCCCACGTCATTCTGTTTTGGAGAAACCACAAGTATTAAGAAGAACACATGGGAATCAAAATGAAGTGATGAAGCAGAGTTACCCTCAACTATTTTAGTGTGGGAAAAGGAAATTTCTATTACAAAATTTATTAAGGTGGGAAGATTTTAATGACCCAAACTTTTATCTATGGAAATTCCTCTTGATATATTTAAATATATTTTTATGTAAAAAGATTATATAAAACAAATGAAATTCCTTGATTTTCTGTTTTTGGATTTAAAAATATAATTAAGAATTGTTACCATTTCTAATATAGCCATTGAATAGTTATCACATGATTACTATAAATGTAGGACTTTATCAAATCCAATTTACTCAGACAAAGGACGTGATGGCCTCCTCCAGTAGAATTGCTCAATATAAATCCCATTTGTCGTAGCTCAGAATAGAGGTAACATCATTGGGATTTTCCCTTTACCAAACCCAAGATGATCTTCAATATGTTAAGCATGAATGGAACTTCCTATAGGAGAAGTAGATGTTAATAGGGATTACCACCCGAGAGATTTTATCCGAGCCACTATAAGAGTTGGTCACCATTGTGCACCTTACCCTTACGTCTTATGCATGTGTTATAAGGGGTCATGTAACAAGACCGTATCTGTAGCACCCCCACTTTGAGGTATGTGGCCTTTGTTTATGCATTTTTATGTGTTTTAACTGCATGGGATGAGTTGGGAAGAGGCTGGGAGATTTTGGAATGGTTTTGAATGAGTTTGGAGGCTTTTCTTAGGGAGCATGATTTGAGCACGGTTAGTGGAAACCGTGCAGATTCCCCATGAAACCATGCAGGGGGAGACAATAGGAATCACATGGCCTACGCACGGTTTTCCAAACCATGTGATTCAACAGTGCGGACCCTTGCTCTCGATGTAGTAGTGTGCACATGGTTAGCGAACGGTTTGCCAAACTGTGCGGCCACATATAAATAGGGTTTTAAAACCCGGGCTCACTCGGGTTTGCCTCATTCCTCACCAAACATTCTCCCACTCTATTCTCACTCGGTATTTTGGGTTTTCAGTGGTTTAGGGTGCTCTCCAACTCAATTTGGAAGCGATTCAAAGGGATTTCAAGGAGGTTTGAAGGTGGTTTCTCTTGGGTAAGTCTCTCCTCTTGGTTTCCTTGTGTTTTCCATTAGATCTACATCCTTATCTTTGATGGTTTTCTAGATCTACACGTGATGTGTGTAGATATAGGGTTTTGGTAGCCTTGTATGATTATTTTAAGGCTTGTGAATGTTAAGGAAGGGGATCTAGAGAGGTTTCGGTTGTGTGATCGCCAGATTGGAGGTGCGGTTACTCATGGGTCGATTTCTGGGGAACCCTAAAGGTATGTGGCTTCTCTCTCAACTCCACTTGGCTAGAGCTAGTGGTTTTTGGTTACAATTGATTTGGTTGGCTTAAAATTAATTGTGTTTTGATGTGAAAAGTTGGTTAAAAATCCAATTGGGGATTTTTGGGATAAAGGGAGTTTTATGGGGAAATGCTTTTGTTGTGGATTTTAAAATAGAGACTTTAAAATGGTATGCCATGGTTGATTTGTGAAAATTATTGATGGAAATGGTTTTAAATAAAGGGTGTTTTTTATTGAAATGTTGATTGGCATAGAAGATGATTATCAATAAATGGGTGATTTATTGAAGTGGATTGATATGCAATGGAATTTGGTTGATTGCATGTTGTTTTGGACATGGTGGGTTATATTCTTGGTTTGTCTTGATTGGAATGTTGTGTAGAAGTGGAGAGAAGTACAACTATAAAAAGGGGATGGTTAGTGGACTAAAGGGACACCAACAAATGATAAGTGGATGGGATGTTCCACTAGGTGTGAAAGGGTGACCGGGTTGGACGGAGGCTCCACTATTTGGCTATTTTTTTTTTGTGAATTTCTTTGCAAGTTAGAAATTGTTGTGCTAATGTGTGAATGATGAGATGTCTTGTGGAATGTTTGTTTAGATTTCCCTTGGTTTCTTGGTTTGGGTGTGATGGATTGGTAAGGGCATGTTTGGCTTATGGAGATGGTTACACTTGGAATTATTTTATATAAACTGTTTATATAAATGTGCTAATGGTTTTATCCTAGTGGCGTGTATAGGGAAGTCATTTGGGGAAATCCTACTGAGTTTTAGTACTCACCCCCTTATTTGGCACGTTTGTGTCTTTGCAGATGTTCTGTACCGTGATGTACGAATAGGTAAGGCATCTCCCTCTTTTAGAGATGCATCGTGATGTCTGGATGGAGCTTGGAGTATGGAGCTTGGTGTGGAGCTAGGAAGTTTTCATTGGCTTATTTTGGGTACTTTGTTGAGTATTCCGCATAGAACTCTGATATGGATGGTTGTATTTGTTTTGGGTTGTATTGTGGAACAACTTGGTTGTCCTTTTGGAATACATGTTTGAATGTTTTGGTTGACAAGCATTATATAGTGATTGATAGTGGATGGTTTGGCTGGTTTTTTCTTAAGGGAAAATAGTTCCCCAATTTGTTCTCGAATCCCTCGACATTTATTCCCAGCCTTTGGTGCCTTGGGAACGTAGCTTAAGGCCAAGTAACCCTCACTACCTCCTCAGGACAATGAGGTAGGGGTGGGGTGTTACAAGTGGTATCAGTTTGTTCGGTCTTTAGCTTTCAAGTGATGGCAGTTGTTCGGTCGCTTCGGCGCCTTGGTTTTGGAGTTCACATTCCTTGTGGCATATTCCTTGATTCGAGATGGTATCAAGGTGTAGGAATGTCGGAACATGGAATTTAAAGCATAAAAGGACATAGCTAACCCTCTTATGCTGAACTTAAAGTTATCAGGGAGTTGGGTACATATGTCTATTGGAGAAACTTATAGGCATCAGATATCTCATTTTCGTGGGTGTAGCCAATGATATGAGCATGACATGAATGGTATAAATTAATTACCACTAGAATGAATATTTCATTGGGGTATAATGATTTATGATGTGATATGAATGTCTAGATTTTGAAAAATCTGAATTGGGTTTCAAAACAGATGGATTTGAAACATGGAGACTGGTGGTATTTTGAAAATGGTTTGGTTTTCAAAAATGGTGAAACATGGTAAATGTGGAAATGTGGAAAGCCTTATTGTCATTGAATTGTGTAATGTTATTTGAAATGGGATTTTGTGATGTCTATGGAAGTGAGGCTCATGTTTGATTATTTTTTGTTTATAGAAATGGCACCGGTTAGGCGTCGTAGAGTCCATCTAGAGGAGGCTGCTGAGAATGTGGTAGCTCTTGAGCCTCATGTGAACCAGCAGCTAGTGAAAAGCATAGTGAAATCTTTACAAGATGTGAAAAGTGGAAATAAAATGGATGAACCAAGGGATGTGAATTGTGCAGTTCAGTTACAAAAGTAGAATCCTCCCATCTTCAGGGGTGATTCGATCCGGAGATGACAGAAGCATGGTTGAATAAAATGAACAAGATCTTTGAGTTCATGAGAACTTTTTAAGAGTTAAAAGTGAAGTCGGCCACGTATATGTTGGATGATCTTGGCCTTCAGTGGTGGGAGTTGGCTGTTCAAGATGAAACGGACAAGGGTTTGATGTGGAAGGGCTTTGAATAATTTTTTAATAATCAATTCTACGCACATATGTTCAAGATTCAGTGTACGACTAATTTCTTCAGTTTGATGTAAGAGCGTATGTCTGTGACAAAGTATATATCTAATTTTATGAATATAGTGAGGTTTTCACCATGTTTTAAGGTAGCATGTTGTTGAAGACAAGGATATTTGAAGCAGGGTTAAGGTAAGAAATCCATTCAAAGATAGCAGTACTATGTATATATGATTACACAGAGATAGTGAATAGAGCGTAGGTGGCTGAGTAGGATCTGTTGGGCGCTCCGGGTGGAGGAAGCATGGTGGTACACATGGGGAATAGTGTGAACTCTAACGATTGGTTCAAGATGAGGAGAGACACTTATTCCCAGGGCGGGGGTATGGAACATAATTTGACGGCAGGATCGGTGAATCTTCCTCTGATGCCCTAGAGAAAACTAGGATGTTTTTAGTGTGGTTCGATGAGCCACATCAAGCGTGTAAAGACCTGTAAATTTCAAGGAAATTTTTTTCTTAAATTCTTTGGGATTTTACGAGTAAGTAGTTTCTGACGGCACCTAATTCCTAGGCCCGGTGTGCTCAGAATCAATTTCTGAAGTTTAGCTTGGGTACGTTCAGTAAACGAATGAGTGGGTTTTTCTAACTTTTGAACCGGTGATCAGAATCGGAATATGAGGGCACCGATGAAACCGCATCGCCAATAATTCCTTAAGAAGACATTTATTGGACTTGTTCTTCCATGGGAGGAGTTGTAGAAAAATGTGTGGATTAAATGAAGGGTAAAATATAATTGTGGTAGAATTTTATTTCATTTCAAAGTGGTTTAATCCTAGGAGTGGAAGTTAGGGTGGGACCCGCTAGATACTAATCACCCTTGAGTGGTTGAAGGTTAGGTGGGTCCTACACGAGCCCAAACCCTCACATTACCTAACTCCTATAAACCCCTCATAAGTTATGTAACTCTCCCACATTAATTCATGCAATCTAAACACCGAATTAATTAGATAACTTAAGTATAATTAATTATGTGAGTTGTTTTTGAATTTTGTAATTTTAAATGGATGCCATGATTTAATAAAATAAGGGTGGAATTATTTTATTTTGGGGCTGGCTCGTTGTGTTGGGCTTGGGAGGAGAAAAAACATCATCTTCTTCATTGAAGAATGCGAAGAACGCCGGCACCAACCTTGGCTTCCTTTTCTCGACATTGGCGAAGTGACACCGTCATCCCGTGGAAACGTCAACGGAACAGAGAATGTTTTTCCTTCCTTCTTCAAGTGTTCAACCTTCCTGATTTGAGGTAGGGGTTAAATTCATTTTTGGTGAATTAAGATTGTGCTTTGAATTAACATTGACATATCTCGTTTAATTTTTCAAATTGTTACCAACGTAACGGGAGGAAATTAGACCACAAAAACACGACCGATTCTCCTCACCGTCACTTGTTTATTAACAATGGAGTTTGAGGTAAAAATGGTGCGATGTCGTTGCACAGCACAGGAATGAAAAAGAACATGGCCTTCGGCCGCAGCGGTTCGGCAGGAGGCGGTCGCGCTCGGCCGGCTGCTGGCACACCAGGAGGTGGGACCCGCAGGGGTCCCATGGAAGCTCACCGGCCGTCCATTACGGCCAAAAAATTGAGGGATGACCAGGGGTTGTAACCCCCGGCCAGCAGGCAAAGGGCGGGCCCCACCGAGAGGGGGCCGCCATTTTAAAACAAGCCCCCCCCCCTTTGCACCCCGCGACCTGCTTCTGAGTCAGGCCGCCGCACCGGGCCGGGCCGCCCGCGCTGGGTCGGGCTGTGCCAGCCGGGTCGGGTCACACCAGTTGGGTTGGGCCACTCCCAAAAGGGCCGGACCCGGAACCGGGTCAGGTCGACCCAGTTCGGGGCCGCCCCAAGGGATATTGGGCCAGGTCGGACCGGGACCTAACCCCCAATTCTCGGACAGATCCGTTCAAATGCCCATAACATGGTATACAGACCTCCAATTGTCGCAACATAAGTTGTGTTGGGATCCTTGGATCGAGACGATCATTTTGTTATATTACACTCAAGGTTTCCGAGAACATGGGGCACGACCATATTGGTTCGAACACCAAACCAACCGGGCCCTCGGAGCGGAAACAACTATAACATGAGCTTTAGACATCTGATTGACGTGTCGTCGACTTTGTTGGATTCCTCTTAGTGAGACGGTTCATTTGGATTACTGTGCATGAGGTTTGGATGCAACGGGAGTATTGTCGGGTTGGTTTTAGCTTAAAAACAAACCGGACCCTAGGACAGAAAAGCTGACATCTCTCAGACCGGGCATCCGATTGACGCACCATCAGTCACGTTGAGTTCTTTTTGACGAGACGGAACTTTGTGATACATCAAATCTGTACATTGGGATAGTTGATGTATCGACCCCTTGGCTCATGGAGCGGACCCTCCCGAAATCGATCGTGCTGTGTGAGGGAGTGCTAGAGGTGGCTGCGACTCCGACATCGATGGAGAATGTACTTCGATCCTCCGTGGGTTCGGCAGTGATGATGACTGTACTTGGATATTACGTGGGTTCGGTAGTGAGGACGACTGTACTTGGGTCCTTCGTGGGTTTGACAGTGATGGTTATTGTACTTGGATCCCACGTGGGTTCGGCAGCGACGACTTATGTACTTGGATCCTACGTGGGTTCGACAAAAGTGATTATTCAGAGGCTACATCAATCATATCCACACCTCTTCATTAATAGTATACCTTTGTGAGCTGAGTCTTGACTTTCAATCTTTATCATTGATATGATAGTCATGATATCCTATGTGGATTGGGTTATGCTTTATTGTGTGGATTGAGATTACACTTTCCTGTGTGGACCGGGTTGAACTTGGGCTCAAATGTTGGAGCCGAACGTGAATTGTTAACATAGGTATATGTATGGGCATATACCTACGTAATGTTGATTGATAGATCGTTTTTTTATCTTTCCTTTTTTGTTTATCCTTTGTGGATTCTGGGAGACCTTCAGGTGTCTCGGGGTCCCTAATGAGTATCGTATACTCACCCCTGCACGGCCCATGCCCACACTAAGTCGTGTTGGATGCAGACGATGAACATCACGGATTGTAGATGAGACATGTGGAACGGGATGGTACCCGAAGGTGGAATATTAGGCGGGACGTACACAGAGTAGATGGACGTATACAAGGACCAGAGGAGACCATCTGTACCCACACTTTAGGTGGGGTTTCCAGAGATTGTTTCAGTGGAGGCTGCTTTACTTTTCAACTGTTGCACATTAATTTTCTCAATTGTACTGTACATTCAGTTGGGTTTGTATACTAGCCCATTTAATTTCTAGAACTTACTATTGTACTCTGTTTACTTAGTGTTTACTTCAGCTTGCGTACTTTGTGGTGTTTTTTTATTATATAAAGGAAATGCCTTCACATTTATAGGGATTTATGCCTTTGGTGCTAGTCTCCAGCCCCTTGCCTATGGAAGGCGGGCTTGGGGTAGTCATGGCATGGGCCCCAAGGATGGGTCATGAAAAATTGGTATTAGAGGAGTTCGGTTCTACCGCAGAACTAAGGACTCTGATCTTTCTTCTATGTGAGGTAATAATGTAAAGGGTATTGAGTGTGGTTTTCTGTCCAAGGAGTCCAGTGTTGGTGCAACAGCTGACGTATCGATACACTAGGACCCTGACTTCTGTTTTCTGACTCAGTACATGAAAACATTGATTACATGTCTATTTCAAAAAAATTTGTTATGATTACTTTGTGTCAGCTCACCAGGTATACTGTATTGACCGGGGCACACATCTTTCTTTTCAGGATGGCCCTACGATGGCAGCCGGCTAGGGTTCTATGCTTTGTGCGAGATGGAAGCCAACCGAGCGACGAGGCCTCGGTGCAAGGTCCCATTACAGTGGAGGCACTGGCGGTACCTCTACCCACTGAGCCACCGATGCCACCAGCCCCAGCAGCTGAGAGTGCACGTCGCCTTAGTGCACTGGACAAGTTTCAGCGTCAGAGGCCGACCAGGTTCTGTTGAGAGACATACCCTCAGGAAGCTGAGGATTTGCTGGAGGCTGTTGTCTGAGTTTTCAGATTAGTAGGGACACCAGCTGACCTCATGTTGATCCTTACGGCGAGTCTCTTATAGGCCGCAACATTTAGATGGTGGAGCCTGATGCTCTAGGTGCACGACAAGGAATCTCATCATTGGATAGACGTCGAGAGCCTCTTCCGCTCGGAGTTTGTTCCATCAACCCTCAGTATTGTGCGCATTCAGAAGCAACTAAAATTGAGTCAGGGCAGCATGACAGTTGCCCAGTACTCGACGAGGTTTACTGATCTCTTGCGCTACTCCATGGACATAGTATGTGACCCATTCTTCCAGGCCAGGACCTTCGAGCAGGGAATGAGGAATGAGATCCGGGCTTCGGTGAACTCCCTCTGCATACTGACGTAGGCAGGAGTAATGGAGCGAGCCCTTCTTGTAACAGCCCAAAATTTTATAAAAAAATATTCTTTTTAATTTTATTAATGTCTTGTGTTGTACGCTACACCAAAAGGAGCTTGCACAACATGCATCCTTGTCTTGCCTTGCATTACACGCAATCGCGACCTTCCTCGATAGCGTGTGTAATACGCAATACCGAGTTTCACTAAACAACGATGTGCTATTAAAATATTATTAAAACTAGCCGTTATGAATAGTAATAACCACTTTTTAAAATTCTGTAAATATTATTTTTCAAAATGAACTTCATTCTTGGATTCGGAGTATCGAATTTAGCCTAAGGTGAAATTTTGGTACTTTTCGGATAACTTTCATATTCTGATGAATAGTGAAAATTACTAAATTATAATTAAAAACAACTTTTTTAATCGAAATAATTAATAGTGATAAATCATTAATTTGAGTGGTTTTATTGTATATTTAGAATATATTTTTACAATTTAATACAATGTTGGTCATTGGATGTAATTTCACATTTAAACTAGACATAAACAAGTGTCAATCTTTTGATAGATATTGTTTCTTAAAAACATGTTATTAGTTTTAACAGCGGGATTTAATTATAAAATTAATTAATGCAACTTTTATGGTATGAATTTGGTAAAATAGACTTCATTTTTGAATTCGGAATATGAAATATAGCTTGGGACGAAATTTTGGCATTGTTCTGAAAAACATCAATTTTTGATGAATAGTGAAACTACTAAGTGGTAGTTAAAAAAACTGAATTTTTCATAAAACTTAATTTTTCCGCTTCTGTGAATGGAATTTCGAAAATCCGAGAGACACGGTTAATATCAAGGACTAAAATGTGGTTCAATGAGATGAAAATAATTTTTTGGTGAATAGTAACTTTTTACTTTTTTTACCGCGATTAATAGTAAATAGGGTAACTAAGGGTAAATATGTTATTACTATTTCCCTAACACATGTCCTAATTCTATTGGACAAGTGTAATTCTACCAAAAACAAACTTAGGAATAAATTATGACCATTTAGGCCCACTTGGATTAGATTAGGACATTTATTATTAATTTATTGAAAGAAAGGTTAAAATAGTTAAAATCAAAGTTTAATAAGTAAATCATTTTTAATATGGGGTTATACATAAGATAAATTCGATTGTAAATATTCATTAGAAAGCTAAAAAGATTTCCTACATGATGGTATTTTATTTGTAATTTTTAGACATCAAATAATTTAATTTATTTATGACACAACGATGATGCAGTAATTATCTTATTAATGAAATATTGACATAATTGATGTTATAAACACCAAAATAAATGTAATTTTAGATTTTTTATGAATTCCACTAATTTTCTAGGTTACTATGATATATTATTGTTTATTTAATCAACTTGGTTCGAACATATAATTCTGTTATGACTTTCACAAAAATCATATATCAAATAGTGTCAAAATTGACACAAAATAGTTTTTAAATCAAATATTATATTATTATTTGTTATTTTATTCCTAAAAATCTAAGGTTCGGCCAAATGACTTAGATACGGATATATGTATTAATAATATACAATTTGGGGTTCTTTTGGCATGTTATAGTAAGTTTATTAACCATATAGTGAAAGAAAACAAAAAGACACGGTAAAAGTTAAATTATTTAACTTAGAGTTAAATATAATTGATAAGGTTAAAATAATACCCTAAACTTGTCTAAATCCTATTGGTTGATAGGATTTCGACCCATCCCCACTTTAGCTTCGAAATAAGACCCTTTGGAACCATTATAAACCGATTTTGACTTTATTATAAAATAATATTTTGAGATATTCCTAAGGTGCCCCTCTCCTCCCTTATAAAAGGGCACCTCCTCCCCCTCCTCCTCACACCAATTTGAGCAATCAAGCTCGGCAAACCCCTGCCAAAATCCCTTCTCCACTTCCCTAGAATAATCCTAGAGGACCTGGTCTTCTTCGAAGACCAATCTTAGTTCCCTAAGTGGAGGATTCAAAGAGGCGTTTCAAAGAAGAGGTAATATCAATTACCGATCTTTTCAATTTTTTTCTTATTCAACTTCTCCTTCTTTAGTTGTTTCATGATAAAGTAATAACATCAGTATTACTTACATACTGATATGTTATTATAAATATGAAACAACCCTATTTCACCATCTATCCATCCTACGGAAAAAGAAATCACTGCGCGTGCGTACGTACGGAATACCGTCTCCACGCCGTGGTGTAATCTATTTTCCACCACCACCTTACATGGATGGGTATAATGGTGTAAAGAATAACTATACATAGTTATTACAAAATCATATTGATTCTGATATATTGTATAATCCACTCCAATTCAATTCAATATTTATAGAAATGATATCATCGCTCGTGCGTACGTACGGACTACCGTCTCCACGACGCGACGAGATTCATTCTCCATGTTAACCATTTAAGAATGATTATAATTTATATATAAGAAATAATAATGAAATATATGACATTATAAAGATACTGGATTTATGTATATATATACATATGAATGTCATCTACTTAATTCCATTCAAGACGATAAGGAAAGAAAAACAACGTTCATGCGTACGTACGGACTACTGTCTCCATGAACGGTGTTTTTCATTTCATTTAAATATCTATTATATATATATATATACTGAATATATATGATATATAAATCATATTTTATATTCTGTAAGTAAGTAAATCATGATATAAGTAATAATAATGTCAAGAACAACAAGTCAAAACACCTACGATAAATGAAACGATTTTTACCCAAAACGTTCTTTAACATGGAATTTACAAAAGAACGGGTAATATAATGTCATAAGTGAACCATATATGATATCATAACAATGAATATAATTCTGTAATAAGTCAATAACATGATTTAAATCATTATACAGGAGGTTCGGACACTTACAAAGCAAGTCGGACCTAAGGTAAGGGAAATATCACAATCTCATTTTTATCCGAGATTGTTTATTCGTATGTATTTACTGGGGTGTATTTTATCATCCACATCCATGTTCCCTCAATATGTAATATTATTTCCATCCACCTAAAATTGTTTAAATCCAATTTTACCCTTCTATGAGTTTTTAGTAAAGGATATGAAAGGAATCTTTTTTCGTTTTTCGTACGAGGTACTTTTTGACTTTTCCGAAAAAAGTATGAAGAATGTTTTTTTTAACTTATACGGCACGAACGGATTTCTAATGTTTTATAAAGCCTTATTTTCATTAAGCTTCCTCTAAAAGATTTCATGACTATTTTCAATAAAATCTCTTTCTTTTAAAATTGCATGATGTTTTGTGAAAAGAAATTGATTTTGAAGAAGAAAGGATATTTTCCTCAAGAATTCAATTCAAGTGTTTTATCAAAATTATTTTCCATCTAAGATAATAAAGAGTTATGTTTCTATCCATATTTTTACATTTATTTGACTATGTTGTGATGGAATTATGTTTATGAATTCCTTTATCTTATATGAATTTATTTATGATGTCATGATGTTTCAAGAATCCCATTTTTGTTACATGTGTTATGCGATGATGTATGTTTTATGATTATGTGGCACACATAAGAAAGGATTCATTATAAGATGGGTGGGACCTATATCTCCCTCCAATGAATTGGGTAAAGATTTTATATCTCATGAGATAGACAGGGCTGGAATGGTAGGTTATACCGGTTCAGTGAAACAGGACTGAAACGAGGATTACTCGATTCAAAAAGGGACTTTATCCACTAATATAGTCTTGGCAATGAGTCATGACTAACAAGAAATGATTTTCCATGATTATGTGTGCATGCCACAAAGTTTCAAGTTTCATGTTATGATTATGGTGATCTCATTTTCACTTCTATGATTTATCCCATGTTATGATATTATGAGCTCTTTTGCAGGTTAAGATTTCCAAAAGCTCTGTTCTTATGTATATGATGTGATTGATATTTCTTTTGTTTACCCTTACTGAGCATTTGAGCTCACCCTTTTATGTTTTCTTTTCCCCAGGATATAAAGAAAGGTTTTAGGTAAAAAAAAGGGATGACCTTTATGGGAGATATTGAAGAACTTTCACCACGATTAGAAGATTACGTTCCGAGTTTCCAAAGACACTAAACTATTACGATCCTTTAGTGTGTGTTTTTGTTATGTACTAAGTATTCCGCAAATGTAATGTAATGTCCATGTACGTCAAGCTTCGGGTCTCTACAGTTGGTATCAGAGGAAAGGTTTAGTCAACCTTTGGAAACTAGGATGCGAAAACGTTAGTGAGATCCCTAGAGATATTTCTATGGTATGTCTAGGGATGTCCTTATGGATAAGTATACGTATAGGTTATAGTAATAGAATTACGCTAACGATCATAGAATTAAACCTAAGATGTTGGATATTGAAGGTACTCCCCCTTTATTATGTTGTTTTCCCTAGCATGATTTTTGCCTCTCACACTATTCTTTTTGGGTTTTAGACGATGGTTGGAACCCGAAGGAACCGTGTTGATCAATGCAATGGACAATGCAATGATTGCCCTCCAGAACAAACAAATGTTATGGGAGATGGAGTGCAAAATCTTATTGCTATACTTACACAATCTATGAATCATTCTGGACTTCCAAATGAGCAGAGAAGGGAACAATATTCTATTGAGTCCTTCATGAGGCAACGTCCACCTTCTTTCAGTGGGACTTCCGATCCACTTGTTACTGAACAATGGATCAGTACCACTGAAAAGATATTTTCAGTTCTTCAATGTTCTGAACATGATAAAGTCATCTTAGCAGTATATCGTTTGGATGGTGAAGCTGATCAATGGTGGAATCTTATCAAGAATATGAGGCCAAGGGATGAAATTGAGTCCATGGAATGGGACGAGTTCAAGAACTTGTTTTTCAGTAAGTACTTCCCTCGTATTCTTCGAACAAAGATGGAAAAGGAGTTTATTGAGCTGAAGCAGAAGGATGATGAATCTGTTGGTATATACGAAGCGAATTTTACAAGACTTGCAAGGTATGCATCTGGCATTATCATCCAACCTGAAAGTAAAGTTGATCGATTTTTCAGTGGCTTAAAACCAAGTCTTCGAAGGGCATTAGCTATAAGAGACTTCAGTAGCTATGAAGAAATTGTGCGTTGTGCTATCAAGGTAGAAATGGAAGTTGGTGTTACATATCCATCTCATGGTTTTGAAAAGAAACGAAAGATGGAGTTCAAGGAGAAATCTCATAATAATGGTGAAAAGAAGATGAATGTTTCCTTATGCACAAAGTGTGGAAAGAAGCATGGTGGAGATTGTCTTAAAGGAACTAGAAAATGTTTTAAGTGTGGAAAAGAAGGTCATCGAGCAGCTGAGTGTCGAAGTAATAGAAAAAGGGTTTCTAATGATGTGAATAAAGCAAACACTGCAGAGAACGCACCACCAACACTTCAATGCTTCAAGTGCAAGGAAATGGGGCATTATGCTAATAATTGCCCTAATCCAAGGGTTAGTGATGATCAACATGAGCAACCACTGAAGGCAAAGGACAAAGGGAAATCACATGCGATCACTATTGGCAATGTTGAATATGACAACGATGTGGTGGAATGATTAAGTGTTTATGTAATGGGATTCCAAGATAATGTTGTATCATTGAGTATTGCAATATTTATTGATGTGGTATTCAAAGTGATTGAGATATTTTTTGGAAATAAGATGATATGCGCATAATGAAGACGAGAAAATGAAATGTTTAATAGTATTCATGAGCTCATGATTGATATAAGGACTAAGTGATATCATGGTTTGAGTATATAGAATTTTGAGGATTTTGGTATGTGGAAGTGTTAACTTTTAACTGCACTCATGTTTTCACTAAGGTATTCAAGAGAATACAAGATTAAGGACTTTGAATGTTTGGAATGTGACCAACAAGACATATCTTATGATATGTGGGGATCAACGACAGTATTAAATCTCTGGTAATCGTTTTCACTATATTATGAGAGTGGACTGCAGTATTATGTATAAGCCTAAAGATTAGACTGGATTATGTTGGACATAAGTTAGTATTGTTTAAGGATAGAAGATTTTCGATATTATTGATGGGATGTTATAGTAACGTAGTTTTAGAAAAAGGACAACCTGCAGGACGGGCGACAGCCCATCGCTTCGGACAAGGCTGTAGGAATCGAACCCACAACCGAAGTGCGACTAGCCTTTATCGCCTACCACTGACCTACAGGAAGTCCCTGTTTAGTAGAAACTAGTTTTATTATATTAAGCAGTATGATATATGAAGTATAAGTCCATTTTAGGAACCATATATGATTAATCTCACTATAGATCGATTTATGCATATAATTTTTGCTAACCTTTTGTTTGAGACAGATGGAATGACCCGTCATTCTATCACATGATCTGCTAACACTTCACGAATAACAAATTCAACTTCATTTATTTAAGAGATGAAGTGGAAATTGTTCAAGGCATGAACAACAGTAAGATTGTACCAAAATAAAGTATTTATTCTAATTCAAATTTTCAACTTTAGGAAATGATCTTGAAAACCAAAAATGTTGTCCTAGTGATCTTATACCTGATTAATCAGATGGTACCTTATATCATCACAAATCTATGGATTTTTGATTACTGGCTTTTCCATTGCCATGTTCTCTACCACTCTCCATCAGAACATGATGGTTAGATTTCTCTTCCATATCCATACTTTCACCTATGTGGAAACCCAATGATTAGTTTATTTGGGTAACCGTTACGTTTCATACTTTTGTTTTTAAAGATTGGTTTTGATATTCCTTTTTACGATGTGGGTTTTTATTAAAGAAACTTTCGAATAGTAAACCATTTATAACCCCGACGAATTTCGAGGGCGAAATTCATTTTAAGGGGGGTAGAATGTAACAGCCCAAGATTTTATAAAAAAATATTCTTTTTAATTTTATTAATGTCTTGTGTTGTACGCTACACCAAAAGGAGCTTGCACAACATGCATCCTTGTCTTGCCTTGCATTACACGCAATCGCGACCTTCCTCGATAGCGTGTGTAATACGCAATACCGAGTTTCACTAAACAACGATGTGCTATTAAAATATTATTAAAACTAGCCGTTATGCATAGTAATAACCACTTTTTAAAATTCTTTAAATCTTATTTTTCAAAATGAACTTCATTCTTGGATTCGGAGTATCGAATTTAGCCTAAGGTGAAATTTTGGTACTTTTCGGATAACTTTCATATTCTGATGAATAGTGAAAATTACTAAATTATAATTATAAACAACTTTTTTAATCGAAATAATTAATAGTGATAAATCATTAATTTGAGTGGTTTTATTGTATATTTAGAATATATTTTTACAATTTAATACAATGTTGGTCATTGGATGTAATTTCACATTTAAACTAGACATAAACAAGTGTCAATCTTTTGATAGATATTGTTTCTTAAAAACATGCTATTAGTTTTTACAGCGGGATTTAATTCTAAAATAAATTAATGAAACTTTTATGGTATGAATTTGGTAAAATAGACTTCATTTTTGAATTCGGAATATGAAATATAGCTTGGGACGAAATTTTGGCATTGTTCTGAAAAACATCAATTTTTGATGAATAGTGAAACTACTAAGTGGTAGTTAAAAAAACTGAATTTTTCATAAAACTTAATTTTTCCGCTTCTGTGAATGGAATTTCGAAAATCCGAGAGACACGGTTAATATCAAGGACTAAAATGTGGTTCAATGAGATGAAAATAATTTTTTGGTGAATAGTAACTTTTTACTTTTTTTACCGCGGTTAATAGTAAATAGGGTAACTAAGGGTAAATATGATATTACTATTACCCTAACACATGTCCTAATTCTATTGGACAAGTGTAATTCGACCAAAAACAAACTTAGGAATAAAATATGACCATTTAGGCCCACTTGGATTAGATTAGGACATTTATTATTAATTTATTTAAAGAAAGGTTAAAATAGTTAAAATCAAAGTTTAATAAGTAAATCATTTTTAATATGGGGTTATACATAAGATAAATTCGATTGTAAATATTCATTAGAAAGCTAAAAATATTTCCTACATGATGGTATTTTATTTGTAATTTTTAGACATCAAATAATTTAATTTATTTATGACACAACGATGATGCAGTAATTATCTTATTAATGAAATATTGACATAATTGATGTTATAAACACCAAAATAAATGTAATTTGAGATTTTTTATGAATTCCAGTAATTTTCTAGGTTACTATGATATATTATTGTTGATTTAATCAACTTGGTTCGAACATATAATTCTGTTATGACTTTCACAAAAATCATATATCAAATAGTGTCAAAATTGACACAAAATAGTTTTTAAATCAAATATTATATTATTAATTGTTATTTTATTCCTAAAAATCTAAGGTTCGGCCAAATGACTTAGATAAGGATATATGTATTAATAATATACAATTTGGGGTTCGTTTGGCATGTTATAGTAAGTTTATTAACCATATAGTGAAAGAAAACAAAAAGACACGGTAAAAGATAAATTATTTAACTTAGAGTTAAATCTAATTGATAAGGTTAAAATAATACCCTAAACTTGTCTAAATCCTATTGGTTGATAGGATTTCGACCCATCCCCACTTTAGCTTCGAAATAAGACCCTTTGGAACCATTATAAACCGATTTTGACTTTATTATAAAATAATATTTTGAGATATTCCTAAGGTGCCCCTCTCCTCCCTTATAAAAGGGCACCTCCTCCCCCTCCTCCTCACACCAATTTGAGCACTCAAGCTCGGCCAACCCCTGCCAAAATCCCTTCTCCACTTCCCTAGAATAATCCTAGAGGACCTTGTCTTCTTCAAAGACCAATCTTAGTTCCCTAAGTGGAGGATTCAAAGAGGGGTTTCAAAGAAGAGGTAATATCAATTACCGATCTTTTCAATTTCTTTCTTATTCAACTTCTCCTTCTTTAGTTGTTTCATGATAAAGTAATAACATCAGTATTACTTACATACTGATATGTTATTATAAATATGAAACAACCCTATTTCACCATCTATCCATCCTACGGAAAAAGAAATCACCGCGCGTGCGTACGTACGGAATACCGTCTCC
This sequence comes from Viscum album, assembly GCA_963277665.1. NCBI lineage: Eukaryota > Viridiplantae > Streptophyta > Magnoliopsida > Santalales > Viscaceae > Viscum > Viscum album. The sequence goes on along the minus strand of OY728129.1, from coordinate 875,955,291 downwards.
ACGCCGTGGTGTAATCTATTTTCCACCACCACCTTACATGGATGGGTATAATGGTGTAAAGAATAACTATACATAGTTATTACAACGTCATATTGATTCTGATATATTGTATAATCCACTCCAATTCAATTCTATATTTATAGAAATGATATCATCGCTCGTGCGTACGTACGGACTACCGTCTCCACGACGCGATGAGATTCATTCTCCATGTTAACCATTTAAGAATGATTTTAATTTATATATAAGAAATAATAATGAAATATATGACATTATAAAGATACTGGATTTATGTATATATATACATATGAATTTCATCTACTTAATTCCATTCAAGACAATAAGGAAAGAAAAACAGCGTTCATGCGTACGTACGGACTACCGTCTCCATGAACGGTGTTTTTCATTTCATTTAAATATCTATTATATATATATATATATACTGAATATATATGATATATAAATCATATTTTATATTCTGTAAGTAAGTAAATCATGATATAAGTAATAATAATGTCAAGAACAACAAGTCAAAACACCTACGATAAATGAAACGATTTTTACCCAAAACGTTCTTTAACATGGAATTTACAAAAGAACGGGTAATATAATGTCATAAGTGAACCATATATGATATCATAACAATGAATATAATTCTGTAATAAGTCAATAACATGATTTAAAGCATTATACAGGAGGTTCGGACACTTACAAAGCAAGTCGGACCTAAGGTAAGGGAAATATCACAATCTCATTTTTATCCGAGATTGTTTATTCGTATGTATTTACTGGGGTGTATTTTATCATCCACATCCATGTTCCCTCAATATGTAATATTATTTCCATCCACCTACAATTGTTTAAATCCAATTTTACCCTTCTATGAGTTTTTAGTAAAGGATATGAAAGGAATCTTTTTTCGTTTTTCGTACGAGGTACTTTTTGACTTTTCCGAAAAAAGTATGAAGAATGTTTTTTTTAACTTATACGGCACGAACGGATTTCTATTGTTTTATAAAGCCTTATTTTCATGAAGCTTCCTCTAAAATATTTCATGACTATTTTCAATAAAATCTCTTTCTTTTAAAATTGCACGATGTTTTGTGAAAAGAAATTGATTTTGAAGAAGAAAGGATATTTTCCTCAAGAATTCAATTCAAGTGTTTTATCAAAATTATTTTCCATCTAAGATAATAAAGAGTTCTGTTTCTATCCATATTTTTACATTTATTTGACTATGTTGTGATGGAATTATGTTTATGAATTCCTTTATCTTATATGAATTTATTTATGATGTCATGATGTTTCAAGAATCCCATTTTTGTTACATGTGTTATGCGATGATGTATGTTTTATGATTATGTGGCACACATAAGAAAGGATTCATTATAAGATGGGTGGGACCTATATCTCCCTCCAATGCATTGGGTAAAGATTTTATATCTCATGAGATAGACAGGGCTGGAACGGTAGGTTATACCGGTTCAGTGAAACAGGACTGAAACGAGGATTACTCGATTCAGAAAGGGACTTTATCCACTAAGATAGTCTTGGAAATGAGTCATGACTAACAAGAAATGATTTTCCATGATTATGTGTGCATGCCACAAAGTTTCAAGTTTCATGTTATGATTATGGTGATCTCATTTTCACCTCTATGATTTATCCCATGTTATGATATTATGAGCTCTTTTGCAGGTTAAGATTTCCAAAAGCTATGTTCTTATGTATATGATGTGATTGATATTTCTTTTTTTTACCCTTACTGAGCATTTGAGCTCACCCTTTTATGTTTTCTTTTCCCCAGGATATAAAGAAAGGTTTTAGGTAAAAAAAAGGGATGACCTTTATGGGAGATATTGAAGAACTTTCACCACGATTAGAAGATTACGTTCCGAGTTTCCAAAGACACTAAACTATTACGATCCTTTAGTGTGTGTTTTTGTTATGTACTAAGTATTCCGCAAATGTAATGTAATGTCCATGTACGTCAAGCTTCGGGTCTCTACACTTCTTGTAGAGAGATTTCTTACTGAGCGTACACCAGCAGCAAGACCTACCATTGGGCAGCACATAACAGAGTCTTCTATAGCTGGCAGTTGACAGATGTCACAGGGTTCCAAGCGGACTAGACTATTAGGTGGTCGACCTCAGGATACTGGCGTAGAGGTGCGAGGCACACATAGAAGAGCCAGTCATACAAGAGGTAGAGGCAGAGGTTCGACCATGGTGGTCCACATGGAGCAGGAAGACGAGGTAGCGGATCTGGCCGAGTGGCAGGTGGTGGATTACATTTTGAGGCTCTACCACCACCACAACCACTAGGAGGTCCACCCTAACCACAGGGAGCTGGCAGATAGAGGCAGGCTCAGCTTCCGGCAGTGGAGGCCTACGACCACGGTGCACCAGAGAGGATTCCAGGTATTATCTATGTCTACTCCACCATTGTTGTAGTTCTTATAAACACAGTGGTGAGTCATTATTTCATTACCACTACCCTTGTTCGGAGCTCGGAGGTTCTGATGGAGCCGTTGGCTTGATCCTTACAGCTAGAGACTCCTACGGGAGTATACTCGACGATTACGCACTAGTGACGGTAGTGTGAGTGTACTCTAGGAGGTGAGAGCATCGGCTGGGATCTACTTGTAGCGGAGTCGAGGCCTTACGACGTCATCTTGGGCATGGATTGGTTATTTACGGTGCATGCGTTGATCGACTGTATTAGGTGCAAGGTTTTGTGTGTCCGCACCGATGAGAGAAGGTTTACCTTCACCGTCGAGAAGGGAGCCTTTGCAGCGCAAGATGGACTCATGCAGAGGATAAGATAGCCAATCACTCATCAGTTGGCTAGTGTCATCCTAGGAGTAGTTGACGTGTAGAGTCTGAGTTTTCCTATTGTGGTGGATCAGTATGCAGACGTTTTTCCTGATGACGTTCCAGGACTACCTCCTCATAGAAAGGTAGAACTCTACATTGACCTATACCCCGGGACAACCCCATTATTCACACCAGCATATTTTATGGCTCCCACAAAGCATCGTGAGCTAAGGGTACAACTGGAGGACTTGTAGGACAAGGGATTCATTCGACCCAGTGTTTCACCCTGGGCTTCCCTGATTTTGTTTTCCAAGAAGGCGGACGGGAGCCTGAAACTGTGTGTCGACTACCATCTCCAGAATCAGGTGACTATGAAGAACAAGTATCCACTTCCGATGATTTGATAACTCTTCGATCATCTCAAGGGAGCATGGTGGTTCTCAAAGATAGACCTCAGGTCAGGCTATCATCAGCTCAGAGTTCTAGATGAGGATGTGTAGAAGATGGATTTCAGGTGTCGGTATGGCCACTATGTGTTCTTGGTTATGACTTTCGGCATAACCAATGCTCCAGCAGTGTTCATGAGTCTCATGGATATGATCTTCCATCCTTAACTCAATCGATTTGTTGTAGTCTTCATCGACGACATATTGATATAGTCGACCACTTAGGAGGAGCACGCCTACCACTTGGGGGTTGTACTAGACACACTCCGAGAGCACCAGCTTTATGGTAGGCTCTCGAAGTGTTAGTTTTGGATTCAAGAGGTCCACTTCTTGGGGCATGTCATCTCTGAGGTGGGAGTTGCAGTGGAACCTGTGAAGATTGAGGTAGTGCTTGTTTGGGATCCACCCAAGAGTGTGACGGAGGTGCGGAGTTTCCTGGGTCTGGCTGGGTACTATCGGAGGTTTGTGATAGAATTCTCTAGAGTTTCAGACCACTTTTAGCTTTGAAGAAGGGGAAACCCTTCATGAGGTCAGATAGATGTCAGCAGAGCTTCCAGGAGCTGAGACAGAGATTGACCATTGCACCCATGTTGAGGCTACCGGAGGAGGGCGTAGGGTACGTAGTTTACTACGACGCTTCAAAGACCAGAATCAAGTGTGTCTTGATGCAGGAGCAGGCAGTGATCACTTAAAGATCACAAAAATTGAGGTAACACGAGCAGAACTATGCTACCCATGACCTGGAGTTAGCAGCAGTGGTCTTTGCCTTGAAGATGAGGTGACACTATCTGATGGGAGAGCGCTTTACACTCTATTCTTACCACCAGAGTCTCAAGTACATCTTATTGCAGAAGGACCTGAACATGAGATAGTGGGGATGGCTCGAGATCCTCCAGGACTATGACTTTAAGATAGTCTATACTCCTAGGATGGGGAACGTAGTAGCTGATGCTCAAAGCAGGAGGTCGGGAATTTAGCTACTTGGTGAGGCGACAGAGAAGTTAGCCGATTTGTAGATATCCTTCATGGATAGAGAAGCAGAAGCCATCCTACGGTCCCTCACAGTCACTCCTACACTTCTTCAGTGGGTCAGAGAGTCACAGCATGGGGATGTTGACTGTGGGACGCGACGTGCACAGATATCCTCAGGACAGGCACCGAATGGATTATCTATAGGAGGAGAGCACATCGTTCTTTTTATAGGACGTACCATGGTACCGGCTGCTTTATAGGAGGAGGTGCAGAGGGTGTTTCACATTTCCCTTTTGGGGGTTCATCCAGGAGTAGAGAAGATGTTCTAGGTTCTCAGATCAAAGGACTGGTGGCCGGGTATGAAGATGGTTGTGGCAGAGTTCGTTTCACGATTCCTCAACTGCCAGTAGGTGAAGGAGGAGCACCTAGTACAATTAGGCTTGGTACATCCCTTGGAGGTCCCGAAGTGGATGTGGGGTGGGATATATAAGGATTTTTTAACTGGGATTCCACGTACTTCTAGAGGACACGACTCCATTTGGGTGATTGTTGACTGAATCACCATGTCGACCCAGTTTCTACCTATCAGAGAGCAGGGCTCAGTGGAGAGCATGGGACACCTCTACATTCATGTGATCGTACGGCTTCATGGTGTTCCATCATCTATCATCTCTGATTGAGATGTTTTCTTTACTTCCTGGCTTTGGAAGGGGTTGCAGGAGGCATTTGGGATGCTGCTACGCCTGAGCACCGCCTTTCATCCTCAGACGGATGGTCAGACGGAGAAGACCATTCAGAATCTCGAGGACATGCTCCATGCATGTGTCCTCGACTTCGGTTGCAGCTGGTAGGATCACCTACCATTGATAGAGTATGCATACAAAAACAGCTACCACTCCACTATCGGGGTGGCACCATATGAGGCATTGTACGACCGACCTTGCAGATCACCTATTTGCTGGACAGACCCTAGGGAGTCAGCACTCATTGGACCAGAGATGGTCCAGGCCATGATGGAGAAGGTACATGTCATCTAGGAGCAGATGAAGACTACTAAGATCTGACAGAAGTCCTAGGCTGACAGGACGCGGAGACCACTAGTGTTCGAGGATGGAGACCACATTTTCTTATGGGTCTCACCTCGACGTGGACTACGGAGGTTTGCCCGGGGCGACATGTTATCTCTGCGGTTCATCGGACCATTCCAGGTTATCAGCAGGATAGGAGATGTGACTTACCACCCGGCTCATTCACCTCAGTTGCCCTGGTTTCATGACTTCTTCCACGTATCTCAGCTGAGGAGATATGTGCACAACCAGACGCCTATCATCGATCATGGGGAGCTGGACATCGATGATGAGGCGACTTTTACAGAGGTTCCGGTGGAGATCAAGGATCACTAAGAGTGGGTCCTACATGGATGGTCAATTCCTCTAGTGTGCATCAGGTGGCCACAAGGTAACCTCTAGGAGATCGCATGGGATCGGTAGGCTCAGATGCGTGCAAAGTAATCTCATTTTTTCCCCTAGTTTGGGATGTATCTTTACGGGGACGTAAAGCCCTGAGTTCAGAGTAAAGTAAAGACCCGTAAATTTCAAGGAAATTTTTTTGTAAATTCTTTGGGATTTTATGAGTACGCAGTTTCTCATGGCACCTAATTCTGAGGCCCGGTGTGCCTGTAATCAATTTATGAAGTTTAGCTCGGGTACGTTCAGTGAACGAACGAGTAGGTTTTTGTAGCATTTGAATCGGTGCTCGGAATCGAAATCTGAGGGCACTGATGAAACCGTTGTTGAGTCAATAAGGTTATCCATATGAATTTTCCATTCCTTCTTGTTTTGAAAATCACAAACACCTTATACTTATGAAAATCTATATTTTACATTAATAAGGAAAATTTCATTCCTTAAAGAAATTTACCCTAACATAGATTTTCATACACATTTAAATATTTTTCTTAAGTGTAAAAATCAGATTCATATAAAAACCTCAGAATCACATAATGATTAGATATGAAGCATTCTGTTTTAGGATCTGAATTCTAGATATGAACTCTAATAAAGTTCCACTCCGAATTTTGGATACAAACTCTAATAAAGTTCCACTCCGAATTCTGGATACAAACTCTAATAAAGATCCACTCTGAATTCTGGATATGAACTCTAATAAAGTTCCACTCTGAATTCTAGATACAAAATCTAATAAAGTTCCATTTCGAATTCTGAATACGAACTCTAACAAAGTTCAAATACGAATTCTGGACTCCAAACTATTATTAGTTCGACTCCGAACATTTATGAGTTCGACTCCGAACTTTTATTAGTTCGACTACGAACTTCTAAAAGTTCGAATCCGAACTCTGTATATTCAGATTCTGAACTATAGTGAAACCAGACTCTGAATTTCCTTAGAAATTCAAACTCTCGATTCCCATAGAATTCAGGTTCCAAATTCCTATCAAACAGAATCCGAATATCCTTTTATTATAGACTCCAAATTCCATTTTGGTTAGACTCCGAACATTTATTTCCTTACATTACAAATTTTAGTTTTGATTATGCTTACACTCATTTCATTACAAAATGATGTCGTACATTTATTTACACAAGTCTTGTTACAAAATGATGTCATCCATTCTATTTCTAGCAAGCCGCTAGTTTAGTGACACGTGTACAGGTCCCTCTGAAATTTAAGGAAAATATGACCATTGGAGGAGGGAGCCGACCATTAGTGCTTCGCCTGTAAATAAGAGCTCATTTGAAAAGAAGCTAAAACTTTGATACAAATCTTTGACTCCCTTGACATATATGATTATATGTTGTTGAAGTGATTTCTAGAGAGAGAGTCTCTTATTAACTCTACAAGATTCGTGTAGAAAGTTTGAATATCTTGTTCAAACTTTTCCTTGTGCAGATTGCTTCGTGCGACTCCGAATGTTGGTGATTACATTTGAGGGCTTTCGGGGATAGGAAGACAGATGTTCCAACACCTTGAAGTTGAGGGCTTCCTTGCTGAGGAAGATAGAGGTTCCCACTACCTTGAAGTTGAGGGCATACAGGGATTGCAAGACAGAGACTCTGATCTTCGTATCGAGGGCTTACCCGGGTGTGGGTAAGACAGAATTGTTTAAAAGTATAAATAAAGGGACCATTATCCAAGGTTGTTGGATACCCATCCATTTGGGATAAAAGACGTATATCTTGTTACTTGTAGTTTTACTACATGTTTTTCTGCTGCATTTTGTATTGTAAGGAAAGTATAACTTTCTTATATTTCTATACACTTGTACTTTGATTCATTTAGATTATATACTTTTTAAGGTAGAATCTGATATTGTAAAATTTAGTTAAGTTTAATATCGGAATCATATTTCCTTATTCCAATTCTCCAATTGGTGTTAGTGGTGTTGTGAATTTTCATAGTTTTACTTTGTTAAACATAGATCATTCCTTGTTTAAGGAAAATTTTAAAGTATATAATTCACCCCCCCCCCTCTTGTATATTGAGCATCTAAATCATTATTTCTATCCTAAAATTCGTATAATAAGAGGTTAACTCAAACCCCATGGGTTAGTTGAATTTCATTTAATCTCACAATTAAATTTAGAAGAGAAGTATTTCTTATTCCTTCTCAGAATAGATTTTTCAGATTCAGTTTTTCGGACTCATAAAGTTCGGATTCATCTTTTGCTTACATCTACTAAACTTCTATATTTTAATTGCATATAATTTCCGGAATAAATTTTCTATAGTCATACTATTTTTTTCATTCATATATTTTCTTTCATTACAAGCTCTTGTTGCTAAAAAGTTTGTGTGCGAAAGGTTATTTTAAGAATGGTAAGTTTAAATGTTGGATCCATTGACAATCTAAATCCTACTAGACCTCCTATTTTTTATGGGAATGACTATGAAGACAGGGGAGATAGGATGAAGACTTTCATTGTCAACAATGGTGTTGAAAATGTCATTATGCTTACTAGTGGATATCAAATTCCTGATAAGGATGTTAGCACCTTTACAAATAAAGAGAAGCAAGATTATCAATTGAATTACAAGGTATGAAATAATCTACATTGTTCAATGACAAGAAACATATATAGCCAAATTTCATCTTGTGAAGCATTTAATTCCATATGGAAGAAACTTGAAGTTACTCACTTTGGAACTTCCAATGTAATTGATACAAGAAGAGCTATGTTGAGAGCTGAGTATCATGGTTTCAATTTTCCTTATGGAGAACCTATAAGCAAAGTACAACAAGGATTTATGAATCTTGTGAATAGCTTACAATCCATTGTATAAAAAGGTATGGATGATGATGCTCTTGTAGACAAGATCATCGACATTATTCCAAATGAGTGGGAGTCTAAGAGGACAACCATTGATGAAAATAGAAAAGCCACTCATATCTCCATAGATGAGCTGTTTGGAACTCTTCTTCAGCATGAATCGAGAATGAAGAGAGATGATGACAATATAAAGAATAAGAATGGAAATTGGGGAGTTTATTTTACAACCACTTCTAAACACATGAAAGTCAAGACCCCAAAAATGGTAACTAGATCGATGTCTAAGAATGTTGTTATTCAAGAAGATTCTAGTGACACTGAAAAGTCAGAAAATGAGTTAGCTAATCTTGCTCAGAGAATGAACACTATTGTAGCTCAAAAGAATTATTAGAATAAGTATAAGAAGAAAGACTATAGAGACAGGAAAGATGGAGAAGTCACATGTTACGAATGTAAAAGAACAGGTCATATCAGACCCGATTGTCCTTTTTTGAAGAGGAAAGAAAAGAAGGAAAGAAATTCAAAAAAGAATAAGAAGAAGATTTATCGATCAAAGAACAATAATAGTATTAAAGCTAATGATACATGGAGTGATAGCTGTGGAGATTATTCTTAAAGTGAATCTTCTGAATATGAATCATCAGCTCAGAAGAATATGGGATTCATTTCTAATACCTCTTTTCCACATACATGTCTTATGGCCAAGGTACGCTCTGCCGAGACTTTAACAAATTTATCTCTTGATAAGAATTACTATTCTGAAAAGGTACTTCTAATGAAGATACTTCATACTCAGAAAATAAAGAAACTTTATATAAATAAGTATCTAGATTATCCATGTTACATGAAGCGAAAAATTGTAAAATATCAAAAAATTTAGACAGAGAAAATACTAGAGAAGTATTTATTACAAATGAAATTTCAGATCTTTCTAGAAATCTTAAAGATAAAGATGAGTTTTTAGAAAAACTTTATAAAGTCCTTGGGAAAGAAAATTCTGATAAGGATGAACATTCTAAATATCTTAAGAATTATATATTAAAGATTAAAGTCTTTGAGGAAAAACCTAACTCTATGGAAATGATTTCTTAGGATAGAAATTTAGTCATTAGACTGAAATCCAAAAAATTTTCCCTTATGAATCTCCTTGAAAAATTTACCTCTGGGAAAGAAAATTTTGACAAGATGTATTCTCAAATTAAACCTAAAGGAAACACTACTAGAGTAGGTTATACTCACAAAAAACCAGTTTTTAAAAATAACTATTTTATTCCTTATAAAGCCCCTTTTTCACTAAGTGTTAATTTGGTGGGAATTGGAAGAAAAACTATTCTCTGAATAGAGTTCAATCACTTGGGTTTCATAAGGCATATTTCACTAAGCAAATATGGATACCCAAAATTTTTTTATCTAAAAATATCGGATCCAAACAAATTTTGATTCCGAAAGCCTAATTTGTTTTTCAATTTTCAGGAAGATAAAGGAAGTACCAACAACAACACTTGGTACATGGAAAGTGGATGTTCCTGGCATATGACTGGTAACAAAAACTATTTTGGAAATATTATCAAGACGAAAGGAGGAAAAGTAACTTTCGTAGATAATGCTCAGGGAGAAAATGTTGGTATAGGTAACATTGTTCTTCTTGGTAAAACTTTCATTTAACATGTTTTGTTTGTAAAGGGTCTTAAGCACAACCTCATTAGCATAACTCAGTTATGTGATGAATGATACATTGTGAATCTTTGGAATGATAAATGATGAGTTCACAATTCCAAGGAAGTGTTTATTCTGTCTTCCAATATGGAATAGAATGTATAAACTTTAAATATAGAAGACCTTAGGAGCCATGACTAACCTTTCCTAAGTGTAATGGAAAATCATTCCTGGTTATCGCATAGAAGACGTGGACACTGTAATCTTAGAAACTTGTGTAAACTCTCTAAGAAAAACTAGGTAAGAATATACCAGAGCTTAGATTTGATTCTTCTAAAGTTTTTGATCCTTGTCAATATCAAAAGAAACATAAATCTAGTTTTAAATCAATTGGTGAAGTATCAACAACTAATGCATTACAGTTGGTCCACATGGATCTTTTTGGTCCAACACAAAATGGAAGCATTGGGGGAAAGTACTATGTATTTGTTCTAGTAGATGATTACACTAGATTTTTACATGGTTATATTTTCTATAAAATAACCCTGAAGATTTTTATTATTTCAAATGTTTTAGAGCCCAAGTTAAAAATGAGAAAAACCTCCCATTGAAATCTACTCATAGTGATCATGGTGGAGAATTTCAAAATTCTGATTTTGAAACTTTTTGTAGTAAAAAAGGTATTACTCAAAAAATTTCAGCACCTAGAACTCCTCAACATAATGGTGTAGTTGAAATAAGAAATATAATTCCTCAAGAGATAACTAGAACCATGTTGAGTGAATATTATATAGCTAGACATTTCTGGGCTGAAGATGTAAGTACTACTTGTTATACTATAAATAATGTTTTTATTAGACCTTTTCTTAATAATACTCCTTGTGAGTTATGGAGTGGTAGGAAACATAGAATTTCCTACTTTAAGATTTTTGATCGCAATGTATTAATTCTAAATACTAAAGATAACTTACACAAATTTGCACCAAAATCTGATGAAGGAATTTTCTTAGGCTACTCTACAACTTCTAAGAATTATAGAGTTTTCAACGAAAAAACATGTACTGTGGAAGAAACAGTGCATGTAAAATTTGATGAATCTACACCTTTTGTTTTTAAACCATACCAAACTACATCATGAGATGTGTTTTTAAAAACTGATTATCAACCGTTGATAGAAAATCCTTATGATAAGGAAAATGTTCAAGAAGATACTTCTGAAACATTTACCCCAGAAGATTTCCTACCCTATGTTGATGAACAAGTTTTATGAAATCCAAATCAGGTGTTTCTTAAGAATCATCCCAGTGATAGTATCATTAGAGATTTGAATCAACCTGTAAAGACTAGAAGTTCCTTGAAAATTTTGTAGAACATCTAGAATTTCTTTCTTAATTAGAACCAAAAATCACTGATAAAGCATTAGGTGACGATGATTGGATAAAATCCATGCAAGATGAACTAAATGAATTTGAAAGGAATAAAGTCTGGACCTTGGTTGAAAGACCTAAAGAAGATTATGTTATTGGAGTAAAGTGGGTCTTTATAAATAATTGTGATGAAAATGGAGTCATTGTTAGAAATAAAGCTAGAATAGTTTCTAAAGTCTATAATCAGCAAGAGGGAATAGACAATGAAGAAACCTACGCTCCAGTAGCTAGACTTGAATCTATTCGAATCGTACTTGCCTTTGCAGCTTCTTTAATTTTAAACATTTTCAAATGGATGTGAAATGTGCTTTTCTTAACGGTTATGTTCAAGAGGAAGTTTTTGTTGAACAACCTCCTGACTTTGAAGATAAAAAAAATACTGATCATGTTGTTTAGACTTACCAATGATTTGTATGGAGTTAAATAAGCCCCACAAGCTTGGTATGATAGACTTATATGATTTTCTCTCCAAAACAACTATGTTATGGGAAATGCAGATCCAACACTTTTTATAAAGAAAGATAAGAAAAATGTTTTGACTGTTCAAATTTATGTTGATGACTCAATATTTGGTTCAACTCAACAATCATTAACTGATTCCTTTACAAGTTCAATGAAATCTGAGTTTGAAATGAGTATGATGGGTGAGTTAGCATTTTCGCTTGGTTTTCAAATTTCTCAAAAACCAGAAAGAATCTATATATCTCAACATAAGTATATTAATGATCTATTTAAAAGTTATGGATATGACAACACCAAAAGTATTAGTACACCCACTGGTACCTCAAACACACTTGATCTTGATGATGATAGGAAACCAGTAGATCAAACATCTTCTAGAGGTATGATAGGAAGCCTACTATACATGACAGCTAGTTGTCCAAGAATAATGTTTTCAGTATGCTTATGTGAAAGATACCAATCCAATTCTAAGGAATCTCACATAAAGGCAGTGAAAATAATTTTTTGCTACTTAAATGGAACCATGGATCTAGGATTATTCTATAGTTCTGGAAATGAATTTGTTTTAAAAAGTTTATCTAATGCTGACTTTGGTGGATGTAGAATGGATAGAAAGAGTACATCCAGAACTTGTATTTTCCTAGGAGATTTATTAGTTTATTGGCCCTAAAAGAAGAAACACTCAGTAGCACTCTCCACTGCTGAATCTGAATATAGAGCAGTTGGATGTTTTTGTGCTCAAGTTTTGTGGATGCAACACACACTCACAGATTATGGCTTGAGTTTTACTAAGACTCAGATTTTGTGTGATAACACAAGTACCATTGCTCTTAGTAAAAACCCTGCACATCACTCTCCTGCGAAGCACATAGGTATTAGGAATCACTTTCTTAGAGATCACAAAAAAAAGATATTATTCATTAGTGTATCGGAATGCAAGATCAACGTACAGACATTTTATAAAATCTTTACCTTCTTATAGATTTGAGTACATTAAACAGAAGTTAGGAATGATAACCGTGAGGTAATCCTCCATTATTAACTTCTTGTTGAACAATTCTCCTTATAGTAATAAACTTATATTCAAAGGGGGAGTACATTTTCTTTTTAGTGTAATCAAAAATATTTTTTGTAATAATTTTTCAAACTCGTGTAACCTAACTTTTCATAATGCGTTTTTGAATTTTTGGAACTGAAATTTTCATAATGAAAATTTTCGGAACTGAAATTTTCGTAATGAAATTTTCGTACTGAGAATTTTGTAATGATAATATTTGTAAAAAAATTTCATAATGAGAGTTTTTATAATGAGGATATTCATAATAGTTATTTTTGTACACATACATTTCATACTGAGATTTTCGTACTCATACTTTTCATACTGAGACTTTCGTACTCATTGTTTCGTAGTGATGTTTTGGGTACCCAATATTTATTTCAAATTTATGTTTTTCATAGTTGGTTTTTTGTTGTCAAATTTTTCTTCAAGAAAAATATCACCTATTATGAATAAACATCCTGGCCAATCTGAAAGGTATGATTTACTTACTTGTGTTTTCGTAGTCATATTTTTCTTGATGGTATTTTCCTATGAGCTTTAAATTTTTTTGGATTCTAATTTTCTTAAATCCAAATGTTTTTTTCTAATAACTCAAAAGATCGTATTCAAGGTTTTTTCTTCGGGAATGTTTTCATCCTTCAGATCAGATCAAAGGGTTTTTTCAACCGTTAGATGGTTTTTGGAAGTCCAACAGTCAACTCCATTGCCTATATAAAGGGGACACCGAGAGTCATCCCACATCGCTTTCTCAAAGATTTCTCGTCTCAAAGCCATGTCTCTCTTCTTACGGACCATTCCAATATTTGTCAAAGATGTTCTGAATCTCTCATATCTCGTCCTTTCCGAATGTCTGTAGAAGAAAACTCCCACGATATGTCTAGCACAAAGCCAATTTCAAAATGGAATGTTTACAGAGAAAGGATGGTCCATCCAAACTTTTACAAGTATGGTTTCATAATTTCTATGAATATCAAGCTGAATGGTTGGGAAGATGTATGTTTATCTAAGCCTGGTGATCAAGATGTGGTCTATCCAGAGTTACTTGTAGAATTATCTGAATCAGCTATCTTCTATGAAGAAGAGGTAAGATAAATGTTTTCTTTCAAGTCTTATGGTAAGACTTACAAACTTACTTACACCAAGGCAGCAAGCTTGGTGGGGATGACATATGATGGAGAGGCTGAATTCTGCTCAGAAAAACATCCAGAGGATGAGGGTAGTTTTGTTAAGGTGAAGGCCTTGGAGTGTCTTTGGCTTGATGATGTAAAGACAACCAAGATTGTTCTCTTTCCTCTAATAATCCGATTCTTCAGTTATGGGTACAAGGTTTCTTGGTTCCGAGAACGGGTGACAAAGATACCTTGACAAAAATTTATATCTATTTCTTATAGTTCTTGGTGAATCTAAGGAAAATAAATCTGATGAGGCATGTTCTTGTGACAATCAAGAATATCAAGGAAGGAAATCTGAGATCTCAAATCATTATATTCCATGCCATACTATCAAAGATGATAGTTCGGTGTTTGGATTCTGTTAATATTGCATGTAAGTATAAGGCTCAGAATTGCAAGGTTATTCTTGTTAATGATGATTCCTTCAAGAGGATGAATATGGCCTATTCAAACGAAACAGGAGAGTTCTATAGTTTTCCAAAGGAAGAGGATGAAGCCAATCTGGATATCGTGGAGAAATATGAGCCAGTGAAGAATGTTTCTATGAAATGAAAGCTTAAGGAAGTGGTTTCTGAAGACAAAACTCCCAAAGCTAAAGAAACCCAGTCTGCACCACCGAAGACAAAGAAACAAAAATCTTATCCAGGTGAGGTAGCTGCTATGTGGAGAGAAGACAAGGACAAGAGGAAGGAAGGGGATGCATAGTTCGGATTGGACCCTGCTGTGGCTAAGGCCTTAAGGGAAAGAGCTCCTGAAGAGTTAGAAAAAAAAGATAAAGAAAATATGTTGATGAAAAACATGTCTGAAGCTGAGATTGTTCAATCTCTTTTGAAAGCAACTGTTATAGCCTCTGAGAAGATTCCCATTCCATAAACCTTCGATGTTCAACCATTTTTACCAAAAACATTTGGGAAGAACATTATCACTCTGTAAAAGTATAAGGGTAAAGAAGTAGTTGATGAAGTAGAAAATCAAGCTAGTGAAGAGGTTGTTGAAGAAGAAAACGAAGAAGGAAGGAAGGAAGTGATGATCTAGATGAATTGATCAAACAAGTAGAAGATTATCAAGAGAAGGTTGAATCCGCAAAATTAGTTACTCCATGAAAGGCAATTGAGAAAGAAACTACCATGGATGATGATAAGCTAGAGGAAGTGAAGGAAGAGGTTTTTTATAATGAGGAAGAATCCATTGAGAATAATTTTCTTGAAGAAGGGACAGGAAAGGAGAAACCAGATGAAGGACATATTTTGCAACTATCAGAAAGTGAGGAAGACTCCCCAGATGATCAACCCATTTCGAAATCAAACAATGGTAAGAAATTGCTTATGTATACACAAATAAAAGACATCATCAAGAAAAAAGTAGTCGGTGGCTCTTATAATAGGATTTTGGTGCATATTGAAGAATAGAAATCACCATGAAAGTTATAAAATTTCGAGTCATCATCACATGGTCATGATTTTATTGTTGAATCCTTGAAAAAGTTGGTGGAAAGCATTCTGATATTTCAATCTATAGACTCCAGATGTCAGATGTTGCAACACATCTTGAATCAAAAGTCAAAATCTTTATCTATGGTCGTGGATAAGTGTATAAAGATTAAGTCTGATCATAAAAAATTCCTTATCAATTATGTTGTGCACAACAAATCTTGCACCAAAATCACTTTGTTGTCTAAGAAAGTTGAAGAAGACATGGCTGAGTATGATAATTTTCAGAATGAGGTAAAAGATGCCTTTGACACCGAGGATAAAAAGATTTAGAATCTTCAGGATGAACTGATTATTGAGCAGAGTTATCGAAGTCAACAGGTGAAGGAACTGAATGATAAGGCTAACTCTCTTGCTCAAAATTTTATAAGGGATATAGATCTCCGGATTGAGCTTCAGAAAAGACTGGTAAAGCAAGATGATTTAATGAAGATGTAAGAAGAATCCATGAAGGCTCAGGAAGAAGCATTGAAATCTCAAGATGAAAGGATAAAATCATTGGACAGGCATGCTGAGGAGGATCAAAGCGATTTGATGAAACTAAAAACCTTGTCGAAGAAGCTTATTCCGAAGGAAACAGAGGACAAATTGACAAATCCGATCTTTTGTTTTTTTTCCCTTGCAAAATTTTCTCATATCTAATGAAATATTTGGTTGGTTGTATCTTTTGTTGTTATATACTAATATTTTAGGTACTCTATTTCTTTTCCATTCCCATAAATTATTTTTGAAAATAACAAAGGGGGAGAAGAAAAATAACTACTCAAATTGGGAGAAGGATAACATAAAATGGAAAATGAAAAACTTCTATGTGAAGATATTCTTAAAGTAAGGGGGAGTTTCTCATTATGATGTTTTTTTCATTCCCATGATAATGAAAAATCCACTCCGGAAATTCAGAATACAATCCTTAGAGTTTCAATGCCTAAGAGGGATTTAGTTGTATTCATCATCATTCATGAACAAAGGGAGATAAGTTTTAATTTCAAAGTCTAATTAAAATTTTCAATGTCTTTATATTATCTTTCGTAAGGATGTTTGAGCTATCCAAAAAGGGGGAGATTGTTGAGTCAATAAGGTTATCCTTATGGCTTTTCAATTTCATCTTGTTTTGAATATCACAAACACCTTATACATAAGAAAATCTATATTTTACTTCCATAAGGAAAATTTCCTTCCTTATGGAAATTTACCATAACATATATTTTCTTACACATTTCAATATTTTTCTTAAGTGTAAAAATCGAATTCATATCAAAACCTCGAAATCACATAATGATTAGATATGAAGCATTCTGTTTAAGATCTGAATTCTGGATACAAACTCTAATAAAGTTCCACTCCGAATTTTGGATATGAACTCTAATAAAGTTCCCCTCCGAATTCTAGATATGAACTCTAATAAAGTTCCATTCTAAATTCAGAGTACGAACTCTAACAAAGTTCAACACCGAATTCTGGACTCCGAACTTTTATTAGTTCGACTCTGAAATTTTATGAGTTCGACTGCAAAATTTTATTAGTTCGACTCTGAACTACTACATGTGCGACTCCGAACTCTATAAGTTCGGATTCTGAACTCTGGTGAAACCAGGCACCGAATTTCCTTAGAAATTCAGACTCCAGATTCCCACAGAATTCATGTTCCGAATTTCTATAAAATAGAATCCGAATATCCTTTTGTTATAGACTCCGAATTCCATTTTGGTTAGACTCGAATCGTTTATTTTCTTAGATTCCAAATTTTAGTTATGCTTATTCTTACACTCGTTTCATTACAAAATGATGTCGTACATTTTGTAACACATGTTTCGTTACAAAACGATGACATCAATTCTGTTTCTAACAAACCATTGGTTCAATGGAACGTGTACAGGTCCCTCCAAAATTTAAGGAAAATATGACCGTTAGAGGAGGGAGTCGACCGTTGGATCTTAGCCTATAAATAAGAGCTCATTTGAAAAGAAGTTAAAACATTGATACTGATCTTAGACATCTTTGACACCTGTTCTTATATGTTGTTGAAGTGATTTCTAGAGAAAGAGGCTCTTATTAACTTGCAAAGCTTCATGCAGAATGTTTAACAACTTGTTCAAACTTTTCCTCATGCAGATTTCTTCATGAAACTCCAAATGATAGTGATTACATTTGAGGGGTTCCGGGGATAGGAAGACAAGGGTCCCAACTCCTTGAAGTTGAGGGCTTCCTTGGTGAGGAAGACAGAGGTTCCAACTACCTTGAAGTTGAGGGCATGCAGGGATAGCAAGACAGAGACTCTGATCTTCACATCGAGGGATTACCCGGGTGTGGGTAAGACAGACTTTCTTGAAAGAATAAATCAAGGGGACTTTATCCAAGGTTGTTGGATACCCTTCTCTTTGGGTTAAAGGACTTATATATTGTTACTTGTAGTTTTACTACTTTTTTTTCCTCTGCACTTTATATTGTAAGGAAAGTATAACATTCTTATATTTCCTTGCACTTGTACTCTGATTCATTTAGACTATATATGATTTAAGGTAGAATCTCATATTGTAAACTTTAGTTAAGATTCATATCAGAATCATATTTCGTTATTCCAATTCTCCAATTGGTGTTAGAGGTGTTGTGAATTTCATAGTTTAACTTTTCTAAACTTATATCTTTCCTTGTTTAAGGATATTTTTAAAGTATACAATTCACCCCCCTTATTGTATATCGAGCATATACATCATTATTTTTATCCTACAATTTCATCACCAGTAATTTCTTAAGAAGACATTTACATGAGTTTCATTTGCTTGGGAGGAGTTATAGAAAAATGTGTAGATTAAATGAAGAGTAAAATATAATTGTGTTACAATTTTATTTCTTTTCAATATGGGTTAATCCTAGGAGTGGAAGTTGGGGTAGGACCCGCTAGATACTAACCACCCTTGAGTGGTTAAAGGTGAGGGGGGTCCCACAGAAGCCCAAAACCTCACATTCCATAACTCCTCTAAACCCCTCATAAGTTATGTAACTCTCCCTCATTAATTCATGCCAACTAAACACCTAATTAATTAGACAACTTATGTTTAATTAATTAAGTGATTTGTTTTTGAATTTTGTAAGTTTAAATGCATTCCATGCATTAATAAAATAAGGGTGGACTTATTTTATTGGGGGGATGGCTCGTTGTGTGGGGTTTGGGGGGAGAAAGAACATAATATTCTTCGTTGATGAACGCGATGAATGCCGACTCCAACCTCGACTTCCTTTTCTCGATGTCGAAGAAGTGACGCCATCATCCCACGACAATGTCAACGGAACAACGAAAGCTTTTCCTTACTTCGTCATGCTATCAACCTTCTTGATTTGAGGTAGGTGTTAAATTCATTGTTGGTGAATTAAGATTGTGCTTTGAATTAATGTTGACATATCTCATTTAATTTTTCCAATTGTTACCAACGTAATGGGAGGAAATCGGACCGCACAAACACGACTGATTTTCCTCCTCGTGTCTTGTTTATTAACAATGGCATTTGAGGCGAAGACGGCGTGGTGCCGTTGCACCATGCAGGAACGATGAAGACAGTGGCCAGAGCGGGCCTCGGCGGTGGAGCGTGGCGCCATCGCGCCATGCCGGTGAGGATGAAGGAGGCCGTAGCCAAGAGCGGGCTGCGGCGGAGGGGCACAATGTCGTCGTGCCACGCCAGAAAGACTGAATCCACGACCTTATACTGCGGAGGTTCTGTAGGAGGTGGCCGTGCTCGGTCGGCCACCGACACACCAGGAGGTGGGACCCGCGGGGGTCCCGTGGCAGCTCACCAGCCGGCCATTACGGCTGGCCGCTTTCGGGAAGACCGGGGGTTGTATCCCCCAGCCAGCAGGCAAGGGCGGGCCCCACTGAGAGAGGGCCACCGTTTCAAAATAAGGGGGGTCTCCCCCCCCCCCTTTGCACCCCGTGGCTGTCTTCCGAGCCGGGCCACTGCATTGGGTCAGACCGCCCGCACCGGGCCGGACCACTCACGCCGGGCTGGACCGCCCCCGCCGTGCAGGGCCGCCCACGCCGGGCAGGGCCGCGCCCTCCGGGTTGGGCCACGCCGGCCGGGTCGGGCCACACCAGCCGGACCGGGCCGCGGCCAAACGGGCAGGACCTGGACCCTGGTCGGCTCGACCCGGTTTGGGCCGAACTAGGGGGTATTGGACCGGGTCGGACCGGGCCCAAACCCCCTATTCTCGGACAGATCCGTTCAAATGCCCATAACATGAGCTATAGACCTCTGATCGATGCACCGTCAATTTAGTTGGGATACAGGGATCGAGATATTCGTTTTGGTATATTACACTCAAGGTTTAGGAGAAATTTTGGTACGTCCGGATTGGTTCAAAGATGAAACCAACTGGGCCCTCAGAGCGGAAACACTTATAACTTGATCTCCAGACGTCCGATTGATGTGTCGTTAACTTTTTTGGATTCCTCTTAGTGAGACGGTTTATTTGGATTAATCCCTCGAGGTTTGGACATATCTGGAGTACGGTCGTGTTGGTTTTAGCTTAAAACCGAACCGGCCCCCTCGGACGGAAAAGCCGATATCTCTCAGAACGAGCATCTGATTGACGCGCCGTCAGTCGCATTGAGTTCCTATTGACCAGACGGAACTTTTTGATAAATCAACTCTGGACTTTGTGATAGTTGATGTTTCAACCCCTTGGCTCGTAGAGCGGACCCTCCCAGAATCGAGCGTGCGGTGTGCGGGAACCCTAGAGCCGACTGTGAGTGCGACATCGATGGCGACTGTACTTGGATCCTCCGCGTGGTCGGTAACGATGATGACTGTACTTGGATCCTAGGTGGGTTCGATAGCGAGGATGACTGTACTTGGATCCTACGTGGGTTCGGTAGTGATGGTTACTGTACTTGGATCCTACGTTGGTTCAGCAACGACGACATCTGTACTTCGATCCTACATGGGTTCGGCAGAGAAGATGATTCAGAGGCTACATCAATCATCTCCACCCCTCTTTGTGAATAGTATACCTGTGTCATCTGAGTCTTGACATTCAATAATTATCTTCGATATGATTTTCATGCTATCTTGTGTGGATTGGGTTATGCTTTCTTGAGTGGATTGATATTATGATTTCATGTGTGGACCGGGTTGAACATGGGCTCAGAAGTTGGGGTCGAACGTGAATTGTTAACTTAGGTATATGTATGGGCATATACCTAAGTAATGTTGATTGAAAGATAGTTTTGTATCTTTCCTTTTTGGTTTATCCATTTTGGATTATGGGAAACCTTCGGGAGTCTCGGGGTCCCTACTGAGTATCATATACTCACCCCTGCACAGGCCATGCCCGCACTACATTGTGTTGGATGCAGACGACAAATGATGCTGATTGTAGATGAGACTTGTGGAGCGGGACGGTACCCGGTGGTGGACTATCAGGTGGGACTTACACGGAGCAGACGAACAGATATGAAGAGCAGAGGATACCATCTGTACCCACCCTTCAGGTGGGGTTTCCGGAGGACATTTCAGTGGAGGTTGCTTTAATTTTCATATGTTGCACTTTACTTTTCATAGTTGTACTGTACTTCCAGTTGGGTTTGTATACGGGCTCATTTACATTCCAGCACTTTCTATTGTACTCAGTTTACTTAGTGTATACTTCAGCTTGTGTACTCTATGGTGTTTTTTCTTATATAAAGGCAATGCCTTCCCTTTTATCGGGATTTACGCCTTTAGTGCTAGTCGCCAACCCCTAGCCTATGGAAGGCGGGCTTGGGGTAGTCATGGCACGAGCCCTAAGGATGGGTCATGACAAAGCAGGATTGTACGATACAGCCTCAAGCCTGTCATAATTGTTAGTCAATGGAGAATCTGCAATGTTATTGCTGGAATGCTCCGAGGTTGGGTGCATGTGACACTCCTCAGGGATCGCAGACGTCATATGCTTCGATGGTACGGGGATAGCAGCACACCCCTCGTTAGGAGAGTAAAGTGGGTCATGGTGATTCTTAGAATACCATGACGCCTCAGCATGGCAATAAAGTGCAGAGTGTGGAAAGAAAACATATGTTTGGAGCTGAGCTAGTTTTAGTGGATGATCAGTCGTGAGCATCCATGGTGCGAGGAACTATTATTTTAAATTCTACCTTGATGCTAGTGCTGTTTGATACGGGTGATTCACACTCTTTTATTGTTGCACGTGTGGTAGACTTGCAAGGTTTAAAGGTAGAAATGATGCCCTCGGTTTTAAAACATCACACTTCTCTTGGTCGAAGTGAGTGTCGCGCCTTCTTGTGTAGAGCATGTGGTATTGTTGTGGGAAAGGTTGAGACAACCTGGAATTTCATAGTGCTTGAGATGGATGGGTATGACCTAAATAATTGAATGGATTGGCTGGTGTCTTTTAAGGCTCACAATGATTGTGATGACGGAACATTGGCCTTTACGACACACGATGGTGTTAGAAATATTTTTAGAGGAGATATGCTTCAATGGTAGGGTGAAACGAGTTGGATGGTACATGTAGTGGGCACGTTATCGTATTAGTTGGCTGTGTTGTCGTTGGAATCGGTAGATGGTGTTGAGAAGAGTGTTCTTACAGGAGTGGTGGATCAGTTCATGGAAGTTTTTTCTGAATAATTTTCTAGGTTACCACACGTAAGAGATGTGGAGATTACGATTGATCACCCTCTAGGGAAAAGACCAATCTCACTTTTGTCTTATCGACATGCACCTACGGAATTGCGGGAATTGTAGATCTAGTTGGAAGAGTTAGAAAGCAAAGGGTTTATCTGGCCTAACACATCTCCATGGGTAGCACCGGTGTTGTTTGTGAAAAAGGAGGATGGATCAATGAGACAATTTGTTGATTATCATATACTTAACCAAGTTACGATAAAGAATATATATCAACTTCCACGAACTATGATTTATTTGACTAGTTGAGGGGAGATCAGTCTTTCTCCAAGATATATTTGAGGTCAGAATATCATCAATTGTGAGTGAGGAAGGACAATATTCGTAAAACAACTTTTAGAAGTAGATATGGACATTATGAATATGTGGTTATGCCCTTTGGTCTAACGAATGCGCCAGTGGTGTTCATGGAATTAATGAGGTGTATATTTCAATGATATCTAGATTAATTTTTCATGGTGTTTGTAGATTATATTCTGGTGTATTCAAAGACAACAGTGGAGCATGAGCAGCACTTGCAAACAGTGCTAGGGATCTTGAGGGATCATCGGTTGTACGCCATATTGTCAAAATGTGACTTTTGGATACAGAAAGTTCGTTTTATTGGCCATGTGATTTCAGAAAGAGGTGTTTTAGTGGATCTGGAAAAGAGAGAGGATGTTATCTCATGGAAACCTCCAAAAAATGTCTTTGAGATACAGAGTTTTCTTGGTCTAGCTGGGTATTATCGATGTTTTGTTCGTGATTTTTCATGTTTGGCTTCGCCGATGACAGCTTTGACAAGAAAAAATGATCCATTCCAGTGGAATGAATAGTGTCAGTAGTGTTTCAAAGAGCTAAAGGGTCGCTTTACATCAGCACCAATCTTGGTTTTTCCAGAACTAGGAAAAGGGTACGTGGTGTATTGTGATGCATCAGGATCAGGGCTGGGGAGCTTTCTCATGAAAGGGAATCATTTGGATGCATATGGCTCATGATAGTTGAGGGTTCATGAGAAGAACTACCCAAATCATGATTTGGAGTTGGCATCAGTGGTACATGCTTTGAAATTGTGGTGTCATTATCTATTCAGTGAGAAATTCGCGGTCTAAACAAATCATAAGAGCTTGAAACGCATTTTATTGAAAAGGGATTTGAACTTGAGGCAAAGGAGATGGATGTAATATCTCCAGATGATTGATTTTGATTAAATTTACACACCAGGTAAATGAAATTTGGTGGTGGATGCATTGAGTAGTAAATCTAAAGCTCAGGTTGTAAAACAGTCATCAGACCAGTGGCGGTTGATATTGGTTATAGCATATATGCTGTTGTAATTTTAGGACCATGGAGATAGAGTAGTCTTCGTTCCATTTTTTTGATTCCTGACTTGGTTTTCTTGGTAAAAGAGGCACATATATCTGATTCTGAGTGTGTGACCATGAGGTCGAGACTAAATGGTAGGGATGCCATTGAGGGTTGGAAACTGAATGGAGATTCAGTTTTGTGTTTTTGGAATCGGATGGTTGTACCAGTTTTTTGTCTGGAAGATCATCTCAGGGTGTATCATCATTCTTGGAGGGTTGTTCATACTGGAATTAAGAAAATGTATAAAGCATTGAAAGTGCAGTTCTGGTGGGTTGATATGAAAAGAAGAGTGGCTGAGTTTGTTTCGTGATTCTTGACTTGTCAGCAGGTCAAGGCAGAGCAACAGACGCCACCAGGAATGTTGCAATCTATACCAATCACTGTTTGGAAGTGGAAACAAATAGTGATGGATTTTGTCATAGGTCTCCCAAGAACTTCCAGAAAGCCTGATGCCATTTGGTTGATAGTGGATCGGCTAATGAAGTCGGCCCATTTCATTCCAATTCATGAATCTCATACGATGGAGGATCTTTCCAAAACATATATCCAGGAGGTGGTAAAGAGGAATGGAGTTATAGTTTCGATTGTATCTAATAGAGATCAGAGGTTTATATCTCAATTTTGGAAATCCTTGTATCAAGCCCTTGGGAAACAGTTGATTATGAGTATGGCATATCACCCTCAGATGGATGTTCAATCCAAGAGGACGGTAACAACTATGGAGGATATGTTGCGGGCTTGTGTCATGGATTTTGTTGGCTCGTGGGAGGAGCACATGTCATTGGTTGAGTTTTCGTACAATAATAGTTATCATGAATCCATACATACGGCTCAGTTTGAATCATTGTATGGGCGGCTGTGTCGTTCTCTAATATGTTTGGTGGAAAAGGGTGAGTCCCCGATGGTTGGATTAATCATTGTACCAGAGACTATGGAGATGATCATGTTGATCAGGAAGAGAATCGAGATGACTCAGAGACATCAGAAATTTTATGCAGATCATCGTCGTCGGTCGTTGTTGTTCGAGGTGAGTGATCATGTTTTCTTGAGGATCTCTTCTAGGTTGGTACAGCATCAGTTTCGGAAGCAGAAAAAGTTATCTCCGAGGTATATTGGACCTTTTGAGATTCTTGAGCAGGTTGGTGAGGTGGCTTAGCATTTTTCATATCCTCCTTGGTTCAGTGCGGTACTCAATGTGTTTCATGTGTTGCAGTTGAAAAAGTTGCAGCTGGATCATGACCATGTGATTCGATGGGATCGTGATGAGCTAGAACTGAATTCTTCGTTGGTTCACACATGAGTGTGGGTTGTGGATATGAAATAGAATGTGTTTCGGGGTAAAATCATCTATTCAGTTTGTTTTTTTTGGCAGCATGGTCAGATTCAAGAGGAGACTTGGAAGAGGGAGAAAGAGATGGTCGAGCTGTGGCCCGAGCTCTTTCGTCAAAGGTTAGGTTCACTACATTCTGAGGATGGGAAGTCAAATGGTGGGGAGAATGTAGCACCCCCGGTTTGAGGTATGTGGACTTTTTATGCATTTTATGTTTTTAAAGTTCATGGGATGAGTTTGGAAGAGGTTGGGAGAGTTTGGAATGGTTTTAAATGAGATTGGAGGCTTTTCTTATGGAGCACAGTTTGAGCACAGTTATTGGAAACCGTGCCGATTCCCCGGGAAACCATGCAGGGAGAGACATTAGGCTTCGTACGGCCTACGCATGTTTTTCCATACCATGTGGACCCTTTCTCTCAAGGTAGTATCGTGCTCACGGTTAGCGCACGGTTTTCCAAACTGTGTGAACTAACCGTGCGACCACTTAAAAATAGGGTTTTAAAACCCGGGCTCACTCGGGCTTGCCTCATTCTTCTCCAAATTTCTCCCACTCGATGCTCACTCGGGATTTTGGGTTTTTAGGGGTTGAGGGTGCTCTCCCACTCGATTTTGGATCAATTCAAAGGGGTTTCAAGGTGGTTTGAAGGTGGTTTCTCCTGGGTAAGACTCTCCCCTTGGGTTCCTTGTGTTTTCCACTAGATCTGCATCCCAATCTTTCTTGGTTTTCTAGATCTACACTTGTTGTGTGTAGATCAAGGGTTGTGGTTGCTGTGGATGATGATTTTAAGGCTTGTGAATGTTAAGGAAGGGGATCTACAGAGGTTTTGGTGGTGCGTTCTCCAGATTAATGGTGTGGTTACTCATGGTTCGATTTCTCGGGAACCCTATAGGTAGGTGGACTCTCTATCGACTCCAATTGGTTAGAGTTAGTGGTTTTTGGTTACAATTAATTATGCTATCTTAAAAGTAATTGTGTTTTGATGTGTAATGTTGGTTGAAAATCCAATTGGTGATTTTTTGAAAAAAGGGGGTTTTATGGTGAAATTATTTTGTTGTGGATTTTAAAATGGGATGATATGGTTGATTTGTGAAAATGATTGATGAAAATGGTATTCAATAAAGATTTTGTTTTATTGAAATGTGGTTTGGCATGGAAAATTATTTTCAATAAATGGGTGATTTATTGAAATGGATTGATATGCAATGGAATTTGGTTGATTGCATGTGGTTGTGACCTTGGTGGGTTATATTCTGGGATTGGAAAGAATTAATGTTGTGTAAAAGTGGCGAGAAGTACCACTATAAAAAGGGGATGGATAGTGGATGGAAGGGCCACCATCAAAGGATAAGTGGACGGGAAGTGCCACTAGGTGTGAATTGCTGAACGGGTTGAGCAGGAGCTCCACCGTTTTGATTATTGGCTTGAAAGGGTGAACGAGTTGGACGAAATATCCATCGTTTGGTTGTTTTGTTGTGAATTGCTTTTCAATTTTAAAATTGTTGTGCTAATGTGTGAATGATGATATGGCTTGTGGAATGTTTGATTGGATTTCCCTTGGTTCAATGCTTTGGGTGTGATGGCTTGGTAATGGCATGTTTGGTTTAGGGAGACGGTTGCACTTGGGATTATTTTATATAAACTGTTTATATAAATATGCTAACTGTTTTATCCTAGTGGCGTGTGTAGGGAAATCATTTGGGGAAATCCTACTGAGTTTTAGTACTCACCCCCAGCTTTTCCACGTTGGTGTCTTTGCTGATGTTGTGTACCGTGATGTGGGAAAAGGTAATGAATCTCCCTCCTTTAGTGGTTCATCGTTATTTCTGGATGAATCTTGGAGCATGGAACTTGGTGTGGAGCCATGGAGTGTTCCTTGTATTATTTTGGGTCCTTTGTTGAGTCTTTCTCATAGTACTCTGATATGTTTGGTTGTATTGGTTATGGGTTGTATTGTGGAAGAACTTGGTTGTCCTTTGGGAATACATGTTTAAATGTTTTGGTCGACATTCATCATATAGTGATTGATGTTGGATGGTTTGGTTAGTTTTGTCTTAAGGGTTAATTTTTCCCCAATTTTTTCTTGAAGCCCTCGTCATTTATTGCCCGCCTTTAGCAACTTGGGAACTTCGCTTAAGGCCATGTAACCATCATGACATCCTCAAGCCAATGAGGTAGGTGTGAGGTGTTATAGTATCACTATGATTATGTTCATTATTTTTGTACAAAGAATAAACAATCATTTTATTATTGTTACTTTGGAAATGGGTTTTAAAGAAAAAATAATTTTTGTAGTTAATTTTTAAATTCAATTAAGAAATATTTTTTGATGAATTATTAAATTTTATAATTAAATATTATTTTATTAAAATCTTATTATAAAATTACTATTTATTAAATATAAATGATCTTATAATTTTTATGAATACAATTGTTATTTTTATTATGGTTTGAAAACATTTTTTGTCCAAACCCATGAATTTTCAATAAATGTTGGTTTTTAGTTGAAAAGTGGAAATTCACATATTTAGAGTATTATTTGGATAAAATGAATATTTTTTTTTGAATGAATATGTCGAAATTATCCAATGGTATATTTTTCATAATTTTCTGTGACAATCTAATTATGGGGTAAATATTAAATAACGATTTCATATATAATGAGTTTTATGACATCATAATGACCCCATAGTGATGTAGTAAAATACTATAACAGGGTTATTTGGTCATTATATGTTTTAACTTGAAAATTATGTGATTTTAAATTTGTCTGAAATAATTTTATGATACTTTAGTGGACTATCCAAGACTAATAAAACATTTTAATATTTTAAATGATTTCCCGGAGAGTGTGACTCACCTACACATAAGAAATATAATATTTTAATATGATCAGACATTTACCATTTCAAATAATTTTTTCCACTCCGCTTTGGCAAAAACCATTGTAAAAAATCATGGGATGGTTTGTGTTATTCATTAGTTTAATGTGTAGTGTCCAAAACCCAAATAACAAAGAATTCCCTATTATTTCTTATATAAACCCACTCAATCGACAATTAATCTTCACATAATTCATTTGGATCTTGACCAACACCATCCCTCCTCTCTATATAATCCTCCCAAGGCGCCCAAATCTCCATATAATCCACTGCCAAGCCTCTCCCAAGACATTGGGATCACACTTCCAAGTAATGGATATGTTCCTTTTTCATTTTTGTCCAAATTTATTTATGTTGTTATACCATTTTATTTTCAATAAAAAATGTTTGGGTATGATTTGTAACCTCCCCCATACTTCCCTTCTCATTTTTGAATGATGATAGACCCGTTTATCTCTCATTAATGCTTCCCATGTACACTTGTTACTATGATGGAATTGTGCAAGGGAGTTTCTTTCCTAATTTAAATTCAAGAAATTATTTTACATTATGAATCTAAATTCCATTACATATATTAGGATATTATTTTACATGACCTCATTACTTTCCATTTAATTAAAAAATAATGAGACACCCATTTATCTCTTATCAATCCATTTTACGATTTCTCTTTGATGTTGTTATGCTACCGAAGTTACTCAAAAATTTACCATGGAAAAATCATCATGTAAGTAAACACCATACACATTTCTCTATTAAGGGTATTCAACATTATGCACATAAACTGTTTGATTAAGGACATACATTTTTTGTATTCCACATCTCATATTCAAGTAATAAATTATGTTTTTTAATTAATCCATGTAGTTTGATATATGTTGCACACTTATGCATGAAAAGAAATGTTTATAAAGTGTGTTCCCTGATAGCGCTCTAATGCATTGGGTAATGATTAGTTTCATGATATTCCAAGTTCAATGAGGGTTTACTTATGATAAATCCAGTGCAATGGGGTTTTGATCAATCTAAATCATGTTTAATGTGGGTTCAATCATTCCCTATGTGCAATAATTATTGGCTCATGCTAATATCAGGTTAAATGTTGTTTCTACATTTCCATGTTATGATAACCCCGATATATCATGCAGTTCTGTAAATGTTTCTCTTGTGCACCATTGATATTATTATTTCCTAAGAAGTATTGTATTCTTCATGTTATTCCTTGTTTACTCCCTTGTAGGGCTTTATAGCTCACCCTTTTCATATTCATGTCCCCAGGTTATCCCAAGAACTACTAAGTACGTAGGAAATTTGTGGTCATGTAAAAGATTTTTTCAATAATGATGTGGGGTTTTATGTTCTATGATGTTAGGTAAGGATCCTAATTTCCCAAGACACTAAACCTCTCAATACCTAGAGTTGTATTAACTGTTTTTTATGTTACATATATTATTTAAGTGTGTAATAAATAACAGGGTTGTTGTAATATTATTAAAATTTATAATTATGTTTGTTGGTCAAAATAATGTTTTATTAATTATTTTAATTTTTTTTAAATATAGAATAAATATTATATGGTCAAAAGTATTATAAATTAATGATTTATTATTTAATTGACATAAAATAAGTAAATATTGAACCCTTTAAATACTGAAATATTTGTTACTCTAGAAAAAATGAAATAGATTAACTATGTGATAAATCAAATTGAAAAGGTTTAAATAGACCGAAAATGTTGTATAATATTTTTTTGGTTGATGATATTACATCATTATATAATATATTATTGTCAATCAGTATATTTTGTTCTTTTTGGATATTTTTTTAGTTTATTATAAAGTAATACGTTTGGGGATTCAAAAAGTTCCCCTCACCTCAAATCTAAAAAGGAACCTCTTCCCTCACCTTTTTACTTCACATTGAGCCTTCAATATCATATATTTCCTATCCATTTCACTTATAATATTCCATAGTAACATTATATAGGTTCTAGTATTCTAAAAATACAAACTCTGGTTCCAATAAGAGGATCTTTAGAGGGATCACATCGAAGAAGATGTATCTCCTCTATCGATTCATTAAAATTATTTATTATTTTACTTCCTCTTCATGAATTTTTTTCTATTATAATGTAATAAATATAGTATAAACTTTATTTTAAGATGTTATTATGGTTATGGAACAACCATATTCCAGCATTTATCCATCCTACGAATAAATAAAACACCTGATGTGTGTGTACGTACAACTTATCATCTCTAAATAGTGTTGTAATCTGTTCTCACCCCCATATTACATGGATGGATATGATGATAGATATAATATATATATATGATTATTATAAAATGATATGAAATTTCAAAAAAAAAATATACCATATAAATCCATACTATTTCACAATTTTGGGAATGATATCACCACTCATGTGAATGTACTTCCCACCATCTCAATGATGCAATGCGATTCACTCTACATGATATTAATTAAAGTTTGATTATATAAATTAAGTGAATTATTAAATATGGTATATAATAAAATATTATGATTCTTTAAATGATATAACTACTACCGAAGAAGAGGAAATTTTGTGCAGCTACTATAACTTTTATGATTGAGTATACATTCTTCAAATATCATTAACATAATGTTAATCACCCCTAACAAGGATTTAATATTTTATATTGTAGTCAAAAGGCATTTATATTCGTCCATAATTACCAAAAATACAAGAGCATGATAAAGGAAAAAATGGTAAACGAAAAACCTTATCTAAAAATAGATAAATACAATGAGATGAGATAAATAATTTTTAAAAATTATTAATTTAATTTTTTTTTCATTCCATGTAAATGGAATGAAAAATTTGTACATTCCAAATTCATTATAATTTCCCTTGGAGATACTAAATATAATATTTTATATAACAAAAATTCAATTCCCTAAATATTTTTTATGGTAATTTGTAGTTCATGTTTGACGTCAATCCCCTTAAGACATGTTTGAGGAAACATTATTTTTAATTATAAATATCTAAATTCTATTTTATCAAATCAAATTAAAATTTAAACTATATATAATTTTCATTTTTTGGTAAATATGGGAGGTGAAAATAAATAATGGGTTCTGAGGATCAATTATATCTAGGTTTATTGAGTTATATGGAATAAAATAATCATTTTACAGTCACTGAGTTGTTGGAATTGGGTCCTAGAAATCACCATTGTATAAATAATTTCTCTATATCTTAATTATTCATTCCGTAAGGTTCAGTACTTATGATTTTAATATAATGGTTAACTGAAACTAGAATTTCAAAATAGAGTAAAACCCAACATAGCGGTCTTGAGGAAGTCTACATCCATTATCTAATAGTAAACAAAGAACATTCCTATAAACCATGGAAATAGTCAAGATCATAGAGAGAGATAAACTGAATAGTGCTTCATAAATTATCTTACAATGGACATGAAAAAAAATTAAGGGAAGGGATATTGATGAAGAACATGTTCATGAACACAACATGAATTCAAATATAAATTATAAAAACTACAGTACTGCCAATACCACATAATAATAGATGAAATGGAATAATAGAAATCACCCCTTTAGGTAGACATGATAGGGTGAAATATATTATAAATAAAATCATATAATAAATGATTGGATATTCCTATTAAAGACTCTACCAAAAAAAAACTGTTCCAAAAAGATCTTATCTAAAATATAATGAGGTGCCACCTTATCACTATATATATGTGTGTAATTGGCCTCCTGTTGTCTTGAATCCCATAAATCAAATGTTAAATCCAGGTAAGTCATCTCCATAGGATATAAGTCATCATGGTGGTGGGCCAAATCAATATATGAAAAAAGATCATATCTTCTAGAACCAATTAGAAGACTTCATAGTGTGACAAAGATTTTCATAGCAATTAATATAAAGGAATAACTCCATTGGATTTTATTCATTGCCTATTTCATGGCTTGATTTGGTTTTTTCTAATTTCATTGTGTGATAGGGAGAATCATATTGCGAGACTTCAAAGTCTTATCTTGATTTTATTTCACCATATAATTCCCCAATAATGTGATTATAATTAAATTAAAATCACCAGTATGGGATTCCAAATATGAATGGATATTTGTTTCTATTCATATTAGATTAAACATGAATTTTCCATTACAATCTCTATATTTGAGAAGTGAAAAATCTTATATATTGGAAAATCATTTTATTCTTAAATTTCAACTCCATTTTCATTATTTTATTACATTTAATTTATTTCAGATATAGCCTTCAATAAATAAGTAAAATATTAATATAAATTCTTTAATTAACAATAAATTTATAAATAAAATTATATTTAAATTTAAATTACAAACTTGAAATACAATCATGAATCTCCCTACACATTACCTCATTCTTTTCTTCAAGAATAAAATCTCAAAAAAAATATATAAGTAACTCACTCAAAAATTAATTTAAATAAAATTATGATTGAATCTTGTAGTTAAACATTCCATTAACTATTCACAAATCCTAGGGAAAAATTAATTAACTCTTCATTTTTCAATGATGTAAATAAACACTGTAATTTTCCTTTCTATTTTGGAATTTCCCATGATGTTTAATTATTTTATTCATAATTTTTTTATTTCACTATCTATATTATTGACACTTGAAATTTTTTACAATTTAATTTTTTCACTTATTAAAAAGGTTAAAATAAAAATGGTGTTTTTCTTATACCTCAGTTCATTCTTTTTACCATAGGCATGAAATACATCTATATTATTCATGTCGTAGAGTAGAAATCAAAATATTATTTAAGGTGTTCACCATTTGGATCAGTTGAATTTGGTGCTCTATAATAATAATGTAATGATGAAAAATAATTAATTCATAAAAATAATGTTAATATATAAAATATATTTCAAGATAATCAACCAAATATTAATGAAAAATTATCACATAAAAAGTTGTATCCCCACTATTCCCAAAATCAATGAATGGTCATGAAACTATGACATATAATGAATAATACACCCTTGTTATTTTGTTTTATATTTATTGATTTTTTATTTTATTTAATGTTTAGTTTTGGAAGGTCTCACATCCAACATATAGAAGAAAAATATAAAAATCATTGGTCATGTAAATAGTGAATTTTTACCCACTAAAACACAAGCCCTTTATTAATTTTTTTAAATATAATATAATTGGGTGATATTTATTCATGATCCATTTCGCCAATATCCCATGAAAATATTCCAAAAATTATCCAATACATTAAATACAAACATTACAACTCATAGATATCCCAAATGCACTTATTTTAAATAATCATACAAAATACATAGAGTAGGGTAGGAAATGATAAAATAGGCTTGTAATGCACCACTTATAAAACAATGATATTCATGGATACAATTGAATGATAAAATAACAACTAAATGTCAGTTCATATGATACAATCTAATAAAGTATTACTCAAATATATTAAATTTTTAATTTTAATGATCATAGATTGGAATATATGAAATGAATATTCTAAACAAAACATTAACATAATTCAATCATGAAATACACACCTGAATGAATGGAAATAATAAACATATAAAATATATTGAGAATGTAAATATGAAATTGGGAGAATAAGGCATGTAAATTCACATCAATAATGATGTCAATTCATATAAATAACAAAAATTATACTCATGAGTAATATAATATAAATAATATTTATATTACATACTAATTCCCAAAATCATGATTTTTCATATCAAAATAGAGTTTTACTCTTGAAATATAAAATCTCCATTGATTTTAATTAAATTTAATGATAAATAAATTTTAAATATTTCATAAAGATTATCCAACGAAGTGTTTGTCCTAATTATCAGCAAAAGATTATCCTGAATTTTCAATTTAATTATTTTTAAATGGAAATTTATAGGGTAATAAGAAATATTTTAATTAAAACTCATACTAGACCTTCAAATAGATGTGTGTTGGATTATTTTTGACTCTTATAATATAATACTATTCATATATCTTGATATATAAAATTTAACATCTCATCAAATAAGAAGTTCTTTTAATTTAAAATAAAAAATATTTATTGGTTTAAAAATAAAATTTATAATATATATTTATTTTAAAATACATAAATTAAATATTTGGACCAAGAATTATATAAAAAACGTGGGTTTAATCCAATAAAATGTTCATATATACTTTTTTCCTGAACAATTCCAACGCCAGGTAATGAGGATATGAATAAAATTAATTTTTCATTAGTTTATTCTAGTTCTAACATTCAATCACCAAACTCTCAGATCATCTCATCCTAAACGAAATATGAGTAAAATTATATGGGGGCCACCAAAATCATTATATTTTGAATGTAAATTGAAAAAAAATCAATTAATTTAATGCAATCGATAATTCATTCTCCTTTAATTTCTCAGTCGGATTGTTCGACATCATCATTAATCTATTCATGTTCAATTGTTATATCTTCTTCTTCTAATAATTTTGTTACCAATTATTGTTTTCTTGTTTAGTCAATGTATAGAGAATTATATTTATATTAATCTTTCTATATAGATATTTATAATTTATAATTTCAATTTTCATTGTTACAATTTTCTTCCCCTCTTCATTATCATCTTCTTCAATCTATGATGCAAGATTTTTAAGGAATCCTTTTACAAATTTAGTATCCAACATCCCCCTTCCTATCCATCTTATTTTTACTCCTTTGTAACTACATTGTAAAAGGAATCATCTAAAGGATAAAATTCGTATCCCAAAGTGGGAAATACCTTAGATTCATTGACCATACTTTCAAGACCAAGATATTCCACTTAAAATAAAATTACATAATGTGGAGTGTCACCCAAAACACGGTCTTTTATGGTTGAGAGAACATTTATTATTTACTATGAAATATTATAATATCATCAACCTGATGTGTATGATCGCTTATAATGAAGTATAAATTTAATTATTTAGTAAATATAAATTGAAATTCTAAAAATAAAAATAAAAAAATATAGATCTACGATAAGAGAAAAATATTAATGTTTAAAGAAAATAATAAACCAAGGAAATAATGAAATATGAGAATAATATTTTTTAAAATTTAAAAGATTTGAATAATAATTAATTTTCAATATAAAATGCGATAACAACTTGTTCCACCTAGAGGCTTCGTTAATTCCCATATGGATAAAAAAATTTATAATTTTTAAACTATGAATGATAATTAACTATATCTATAATTAATAATTATTGGATATTGGGTTTCCGAGGCCTATCCCATGAACACATTTTGTATAAAATAATACATTTACCAATAAAAAACTAAAAAATATTTGAATAAAATGGATGAAATTTAAACAATTGGTCATGTGTATTTTTAGAGAATGTGGTAGGAGAAAATAAGAAAATAGTTCTTTGAAGTAATGAGTATAGTATTAAAGAATAACATGTAACAAAATAATCAATTTTTATTGAATAAGTTATAGAAAATTTTATATTTAAAACACCTTAGTTCTGATAAATACACTTTAAAAATATATATCATTTTTTCATGTTTGGGAACATTATGTGAAAATATAAATAGCAACCCAAAACCACATTTAATCATAGAGTAAAAAATAACAAAATATTCCTAGTGGAATTCAATATTTTAGATATCAGAACACACAAAAAATTTACAAAATTATAATTCAATGGCCATGAACAATGAGATAAAAAAATTTATACACTCTAAATTAACCCTCTTATAATGGTCAGGGCAACGAATTAGAGAAGTTATAGTTACGGGGAACAAATAAATTAACACAATAGTATTTTAAATTTAATTTATAAAATCCATTGTATGACAAATCAAAATTATCATGTATGATGTTGGATAAAATTAATTACCCATTCATACTACCTATGAGTGGGTGGAAAAGGATAAAATTTTATAGTATCCTCGATGGAGGAATTTTCCAAAATGTATCACCTCATCCATTAACTTTGGACATTAATGCATTGAAAAGAATATATAACATTGTATTTACGGGGATAGATGAACCCCATGTTGGATTAAATACCAAAATATTATCTGTCAAATTATTGGATGTAATATCTATAGAATAATGTATATTTTTATGTGGTGAACAGTCAATATTATATTAAAATTTGATCTCTTGGATCTTTTCAAAGAATTTCATGGTGAGAAATATTGATTCACCCCATGAGATACGATGAAAAATTCCTTTATGATTCATCATATTCTATCCCATATAATTAATCCATATTGTAATTTTATGGAACTACATATAGTGTCACACGATGACTCTTGGTTATCTACCTCTAAAAATCATTTTTAGTCTTGTTTTCTTCTATTATTGATTTTTGATGAATGTCCTATCATGAATATGTGATACACTATATGAATTTCTATTTTCCAATTCAATAAAAAGTGATTCCCCTTAAATATACACTAATTACCATTAATATGATTCCGTAACAAAACTCATATAAAGGACTATAAAATTATTCAAAAATTCACAATCATCTTTAATGTTTACTTCATTTTAATTTATTTCACAGGTAACATTCTATAAATCAATAAGACACTAAATATTATGGAATAAAATAATAATATATTTCAAAAATGATTTTTAAAATTGTAAATTATATACCTAAATTATAATTATAGACACCATTTATAAATTCAATTTTTTTTATATTTATCATCAAATACTAGGTAGTGGAATCAAATAAACTATATGAGAACAAAATATCTATATGGAGAAAATCATAATTTTATTTATAGTTTCATCATAATAAATTTATAAATCTGGACTAGTTGGGAAATATGTTATTGAAATGATAATTAAACATTAAAATGTAACTATGAATCATGTTATCAGAACATAAATTCTTTTATAAATAGACATACGACATGGTGTAATCGTGTGGAAATCATTTGTAAACATGAAATAAGGGAATAATATCATAATCTCATTGAATAATATTTTTTTGGTAGAAAAAAATCATGATATTATAATCATATATCAAGACTCTTCACAAATATATTATAAACAACTCTTCTTAGGATTATAACATGTTAACCAGACATGCTATCTCATTAGACAAAAGTAGTACTCAATTGCTTGATGTTCTATCCAGGTGAACCCTTCATATTCAAAGCATGTACATGAATATGGTTTCATAATTATGATTATAAAAATATAATAATAATAATAATGATAATTACTATAACAATGAATGGGTTTATATAATATTTTCTGAAGGAATAATTGAATTTTGAATGAAATGGATTATCATTATGGAGAAGTAAGAAAACTCTTTTTTTATGTTCAAATTTGAAATATATAATTTTTTCCATATTTCTCTTGACATGTATAAACATTCATGAGAATAATTGGATACATAATTTAATAATATCATAATATAAAGGTGTTGTTCTATGTGATGAGTAAATTACCTTTTCCAAATATAAGGTTCTTATGATTTTAATTGAGACAATAATTGAATAATAATTATTTAAAATGAAATAATGAATGTACTTAGTAACTATTCAGGGTTAAAATATTTTTATATGAAGAAAATGTATTGAATTATGAAATTAGGATATTCCCTTATATCAGGTTCAAATAAAGGAGAAATATTATATGGAACATAACTAATTTATTTCCCCCCAAAAAATGAAGATAATATAATTGAGGTATATATATATAGGAAAAATATAAAAATAATATGAATGATCTACATTATAATATTATAGTGGAAAAGAGAGAAACAAAATTAGAATTCTTAGCCACAAAGCATATAGGGGTTTGTGTGATCTATTTTGATGTCTTAAAATAACTATGTTGAAAATCACTTAATTAATTATTGAATAGTAAATAATATTGAATTTTGGTAAGGATAAATTTTTTGATAATGGGGATAAAAGAATTTTGGTTACCCAAATTGGAAATGAGAGAATTGTTGTGAAGGAAAAATGTATATACATATAAAAGATCCATTAAAAAGGAATAATATTATTGGAAACAATATCATAATATTTATGAATAAGATAAACAATGAAAATGTTTTGAATTAAAAATTAATTTCATTAAATGTAAAGAAGTAGTGTTATAGTATAAAATAGTGAAATTGAATAATATGGGAACATATAATAGAATATTTATGAAAGATATCTCAATAACAAT
This sequence comes from Viscum album, assembly GCA_963277665.1. Taxonomy (NCBI): domain Eukaryota; kingdom Viridiplantae; phylum Streptophyta; class Magnoliopsida; order Santalales; family Viscaceae; genus Viscum; species Viscum album. Next base: position 875,917,024 of record OY728129.1, on the reverse strand, counting down.
ATAAAAATTAAATTTATTCAAAAAAGAACATATAAAATTATTGTATTTTAAATCAACATACAATAAAATGACTAATATGAGAATAATTTCAATGTAATTAATTTTTCATAAAAATTTTGACCAGCATAAATTCATGGGTAATAATTAAATCAAAAAGGGGATAAGTATTGAATTCAAATCATATCTCAATAGAAAAAATTGAATTTTGGTATCTCATCCTCCTAGACTTGTTATTCTACATTCAATATCTTAACATCACAAAAAATAAACTTATGTTCATGGAATATTATCTTAATAATACTTTTCATTTATTTTTAATTTTCACTTATCTAATTACTTGTAACATTGTAATAGATAACTCTTATACAAATTATATGGTGTGGTTCAATTATTTTTTACTAAATCTTTTATAGTATATTGAAAGTGGTAAAATGTGTTTTAATGTATATTAATAATATACGTAATTTTAGATACTTTTTTATTATAATATTAATTTGTCACAATATTTATAAATCTTAATATTATTTCACAAAATTAAAAAAAAAATCATGAAAAGTTACTTTACATTTTCAATATAGTGGTTAATTTTACTATTAATGTTAATTTTAATATAACTCACAGAATTTCAATTATAATCATTAAATGAAATCAAAATTTTCATATATATATTTTTCTAAAATAATTAAATTCTTATATACATATATGTTATCTGATAATGTAAAAATAAATATATCATTCCAGGGATGTGGTAGTCTACACGTACTTTCGAAAAACACAATCATTTTTCATTGAATGAGAGGGAGGAATATAATAAATTGAATTATCATTTGAAAATCATAAACCTGATATATACATAAATATATATATATATATATATTATTTTCATAAAATAACCATTTTGACTTACAAAATAGGAAAAATTATGGGAAATCGACCATGGATCTCATAGAGGAACTTGATTTGATCTACTCATGACAATATCTTTATTTGTTGGATGATTTTTTAAGAATGTAAAAATTGGATATTAAATTTAAATAAAAAATTTTCTTAATTTTATAAATGTTGTTAAAATAATTTCATTGATATTATAGTTTTCGAGACGTAAAAGAGGTAATGTGTTAAGAGTGAATGTTTGATAATATTACCTCTCCAATGGGATGTTTTCCATTGGGTAGCCCCTTTGGGATCCATATATTTTTATTTTGGGATGAAAAATGATTAATGGACATAAATATATAGTTTAAGAGGGATTTGGAAGTTTTTTTCTGAAATTATATTTTACAATGATTATATATTGGTGAGGTCATTCTATAGGTGATGAATGTATAAATTTTGTAAATATAAATTTTAAATATAAATAGACTGCATGTTTACCATGTATGGTGGATACAAAGTGAGTAATTATGGATTTATGGATGAGGTAAAATCCATAATACCACATCTATTAGGTTTTATTCGGGTTTTAAAAATGTTTTTAATTATTTCACTCTAATATTTTTTAATTTTAATCTTTTTTTCATTAAGGTGCTAATAAATATTTACAAATAAAAATATAATTTAGAACATAAAAATAAAATTTTCATTATTATATAATTTATATATCATTATTAGAAATAATAAATTAATATTTTTATATAAAATTTTATTGTGTATGAAATATGAAATATAATATTAATTCATTTAAACCATAAAAATAATTTTTCAAACATATTTTTATGCATAAAAGTTATGATTATAATAATATTTTGAAACATTTATATTCATAATACATTAAAAGGTTTTTTTTACCAAAAGTAGTTATAGTTCTATTCAAAATAAATCCAAATACTATTTTATCCTATAGAAATCGTAATTATAATAAATATTCAAAAATATTTTATTTGATGTAAAATATTTATTAATTTTCAAAACCATAATAATTTTTTATTAAATATGATATATTATTTTAATATTGTTAATATTATCCTATAAATACATATTTTAACATTAAAAATGGGTTTTATTATGTTTTTAATTTAATATTACTTCTTGATATTTTCATAAATGCTACAGTTTCAGTAAAACGTATATTTTTCATTATGAATATATCAATAAAATATTTTTTAAAAAGGTAAAAAATATTATGAATAAATATTTTACATTATAAATAAAAAATAAATTCATTTTCTAATAATTAAATTACTAAAATTCAATATATAAAATTTTAAATCAAATCATTAAAAATATAGGGACAATGTTATTAATATAAAAATACATTTTCAATTTTTTATTATTCAAATAAATATTTCACAGAAACTACTAATTACTATTTATATATTAATTCTATAAAAAATACATTTTATCATTATTTAACCATAATATTTTTGAAATCATTAAATAAAAATTCATTGCACAAGAAAAAACTATTTAATAAATAAAAAATTACACATAAAATTAATTTATTCTTATCACATGAAATGTAATTAATATTGTATTCTTATTAAAATGTTCATTTTTTAAATATTATTAATACATTTAATTATTATCAATCATCGTTGCAGACTAGTAAAAAATAAAAACATTTATAAGAAAAATAATAACTTAAAAAATATTGCAGTGTAAATAAAAATTCATCACCACATTAGATTTAAAAAAATTATTTATATTCTATACATTTAATATTAAAATAAAATTGAAATGGAAAAATTTTATTTTATATTATCAATACATAATTTGATATATTAATAATAATAAGATATAAGATATAAATATATAAATATAAATTAATTATTTTAATATTATATTTTACGTTTATTATTTGTTATTTATGAATTATATTTTCTAAAATTAATAATGACAATAGATAAAATCTGTAATTTTGTTGGATATATGTGAATTCAATGAAAATATATCGAATGAATATATTTCCAATGAATTTATTTATAACAACTAGATTTGATTACTATATATATCATTATTAAACTCATTTATTCTAGTCATGAATATCAATCCCATAGTTTTAATTTGTCATATAACAATTTGATTTCTTAATTCATGATTTTCTTCCTCATAATAGGTTTTCCATTCCTTTTTGTGATTCCCAATGATTTTTATTACCTAGGATATCTCCTACTATTTATGATTCATATATTTTCTATTTATTGTCCAATATTAATTATTACACATTTTTTATATATTATAATCAATGATAAGTAATAATATATAATTTGTAATACTTCGATTCATGTTCTTTTTTGGAAATGAATAATTATAAATGAATGATTTTTTTAATTTTAATTCCAATGTTGAGTGACTAATTTATTATTCGTTACAAATTATATTGATCAAATATAAAAAAATTATAGTTTAGAAGACATGGACTGTTAAAATAATTTTCTTAAAAATAGCTCTGGGAATCCTAGTTTATCAGTATATGATAATAATTATTCAATATTTAAAAAATAAATAGAAACATCGAATCCCTAGATAAAAATTTCATGAAAAATTAAATAACATTCACAAAGATATATATATATATATTGAAAATTACATTATTTATCATTAACTAATTAGTGAAACATCCACTAGCATCAACAAAAAATTTAATGTAGATCACAATTTTTTGTTCATTATTGCCCCTTACCCTAATATATCTATGTGTTACATAATTTAACAGAATTCTCATTGGTGATTTTCATCTATTAAACATTATGATAGTATCTCATAATTAAATAATAGAAAAATTCAATACTAATGGAATAATCATTACAAAAATTTGTTGTCCCCATCACACCGTCATGAGGCTTAATCAACATGATTATTTATTTTTTGATACTCCCAAAATGCAAAAAAACTTTTCTCAAAAAATTAATATTCCATATGTAATTCCTTGATTATGAAATGTTGCTAAACACTTTTCCCTAAACATAGTAATATGTTGTATTAAAATTTCCCATAAGTTTCATCTTATGTCATTTTGCCCATAATAATAGGTTAGAGCTTGTGAAATGTTAATTTAAACTATTTATGGTTCAACTGACTTATTAATCATATGGTGTTATACGAATTGTATCTTTTTTTTAATTCTTTAGGATATATAAATTTCATATAATATGGGTCATACTAATTTTTATGATATCATATATGAATCTTTATGATACATCAGTATCAGACCATTCCAAATAAATGTTAAATATGAAAGGTTTTATGTAAAATATCTATCTTACTAAATATGATTTGAAGCGATTTAAATTAAAGAATAATTTTCAGAATAACCTTCTCATTAAAAAAATTATGTTAGAACCCAAGGGGATTCCAGAATAATAAATACTTTCAACAACATATTCATATTTAGAAATGAATATAAAATATAACATTATTTTATATGTTTTATTATCGTTTCCTAGTTAGTTATATTTTGGTTCGCTCGATTGTGAGAACCTGGGTGGGTGATGTTTATTTGTGGACATTTTCCATGTTCTTCTATTATATGTATTGGTAGTATATTTCTAAATTTTTATTGTATTTTCATTTTATGAATCAATGATTCTATTTCATCTCATAATTTTGTTCTATATTAGGAGGTTTGATATGTTTTTCTCAACCATCCTCATTTACGTTTTATTTTAGGAATTTCTATCTCTATTTTTTTATATAGTATAAATTTCAAATTCATTAAAAAAATTAAATGAATAGTAGTAATCGTCCAGGTTTAACTATAATACATTCGATATATTTATATAACGAAATATTTTACTATTTATATCTAATTAACTCAATGAAGATGTTATTGTGATAAAAAATCATATCTTTATGAATCCTCTAACATTCATCAGAATCCATTCCTCTAATATTAGAAAAGTAATTTTTTTTGAATGTAATAGTGAATATATATATATATATATATGAAATAATATTTAAGTGTATTTATGTTATTTTTAAAAGACAGCTAATCACCTCTCAATAAAAATTCTAGTCTATGATCATACCTATGATGTTATCGTGTATCATATAATATATGACTATTGAAATACTCGTGATTTTAATATAATATAATATGAATGTTTTGAGATGATATTTTAAATATTATTTATGGTATTTGAATGTATTAAAGTTTTCTCATTAATTTTAATATATTCTAAAATTCATAGGTGGCCATTATTCTTTATTTAAAATAATATGTTTTTCATTAAATAATTTTTAAAAATATTAGTATATATTTAAACAAAACTAATTCCCCATATATATATTAACCATTATAAACCATTCAATTATATTTGTGTTTTTATAATTGCTTTTTAATACCAATATGTTAAAATATTGAGGATAAAAAATATATAAATGAATTCTTACAAAGCTCATAGTTCTTCTATTATAATGTATATTGACATGTAAAATTAAAATGATGTTATGACTATATTTCATATTAAAAATGAAGTAGTTGTAATTAAAATATATCATTCTATATAAATACAATTATGAAATAACAAATTAAATTAAATTCAACCAATTCAAAATTCCTTTGACCTACAATGGAATGTAAAATCGAAATAGCCTCTAATATTGAAACTAGTGAAATTTTTTCACAATACATTATAACTAAATTTATAATTAACCAATTATCTATAAATATACCATTTTTAATATGATTTAATTTTATTTAACTACCATATCTTTAATGAATCTTTTATTCTATTTCATGTGTTACCCATAATTATGTTTTATAACATACAAAAAATAATTTATTCCTTAATAATTGGAATACTATAATATATAAATTAACAAACTAGGCTCCAAAAAGTCATCATCATAAAAATTGAGAAGTATATACCATATACATGTTTTTATCTCATACATGTTATTTTATTAATTTGTTGTTTTTAATATCAATATTATCATTTATTTTATTAAAAGGGTGATATCTATGAATATTATAAATCATGGGAATAAATAAATAGTCATCAATATTATATGTATAATTATATTTCACATTAGTAATAGAATATACTATGTTAGTTTTAATATAACACATCCATGAAATTTTCAATTTCAGTAATATTAAAGGATATATTGGGTTGACCACTCCTTTGAGTAACTACATGCATTGAATATTCATCAAATTATATAAATTTTATATACTTAGTAAGATCAACTATATTAATAAATTACCTATGATAATCCTTTATTATTACAATAATAAAATATTTATATAGTTTCCCTTGAATTTTAAATGTAAACCACTTATCCAAAATCTTTTTTGCGACTAAAAATTTCATATTGGACTGTAAGAAATGTTCCTCAAAAATTATGGATGGGGAAAACACATGAGATTATATTGATGTCATAAAGAGGGTTGTGTATCATATTCAATGGATCTATGAGAATATAATAATTTTCACAAAAACTATTTCACAAGAAATGATTTTCAAATTTCCTATTATTCTATGTACATCTTAGGTGATCTACAAGAAAAAAGGAGTGCATTTTATGAAACATGATTTTTGTAAATAATATGTGAAATGCATTAGAGATCCCCAAAATATTAGAAGCTATATAGTATTTCATATTCCAAAATTGAATTCCTAGTCTTGATCCAGAAATAAACCGAGATTCCCTAAAATAGAGCATAAACTCTCTAATTGGAAATATCCTTTAAATGTTATAGGGGAATATATAAGTTTATGAAATAATTAATTTAATGAAATTAGAAAACCATTAAATATCAAGGCATAGTAATTTATAATCATTCATATATTTCGTCATAGAGGAACTAAATGAGTAATTATCATTTATCATGCGACATTACACAACATTATATGATGAAAAATAATGTCCACACATGGAGTAAGTACTTCATGAGACTTATAGTTTAATGAAAAAACTAATGTTTTTTGGACCCATTCTATTTTCATCCATTCATTATCCTTATGGCAGATCCCATGGTTCAAGAAAATATATTTTTTAAAACTCAACTGTTTAATGATTATGATTTGATATCTTCTATTTTATAAATTATTTTTAAACACAATTATTGAATGTTGAGTGCTCATGTTATTTGTATCAAATTGATATCGTATTACTGAAGAAAAATTCATTTTCCCAAATGGTTCCATTGATCCTTACACACAGTCCCTTCTCACTAATGATATGTAGTGTAGCCATAATTCCTCATTCTCATAAGTACGAGAACCCTCATTTTCAGTCCTCTTCTTGGTTATTCATATAGGAAGCTAGTATTCCTTTTCCCCAAAGTTTAACTATTATAGAATATATGTATAAAATAACCATAGAATCATAATGTGTTAACATCCATAATTTCCATCAATGAGTGTATGTAGTGTCATTATGTCCTTATCTCCTCCCACCCTAATGCGAAAAAAGAACCATAATGCCAAAAAACAATAAAAAATATCTATGTAATATGAAATTATAGTACAAAGAATAATGTTCTAGTCACACAATAATAAACTCCATATAATTATCATTATCCAAAAACATTAAAATTATTCCTCTCATTACCTGAAAATCATCAGATTATCTATGTTAAGGGAATATTATTCCTTATCCAATGATCATGAGGTGACGCCCATTATACAGGAAGAATAAAGCATGCCACATTCAACTAAGTTATAGATGATTAAAATATATAATCATTACCATTATTTTGTCTGAATTTAAATGACTCATAATATACCATTTTATAATAACCTTATATATGTATTCATCAATAGAATATTATATGAAACCATGTTATAGTGTCCTCTAACATTATCATAAATCTTTCAATAAAAGTCTGTGGGTTTTGATTACCACCCTCAAGTATGATATCTTTGACTCGACATTGAGGTCCAATCCTAATATTCAACAAACCTTGGTTCTCCAATGAAATCTGATCCCTCAGGTTATGAATCATAGAATGACACATAATATCCAAAAAATCCAAATTACCATTTCATCTCCCCATATAGATGTTGAATCTCAATAGACTTGTCATATTTATAGATTATACCAGTCATCCATTCAGATATAAAAATATTCATACTAGGTGTTGACATCTCTATATTATGATAACCTATGTCTGACCTAGTGCATTATGGTTATAAATGGGAAGCACCCCCTGCTATAAATTAAATATGTGATCACCCCCATTGGAATTTAAACCATGAGTGTCCCCACATAACAGTAAATCATGATAATCCTCACTTGTATAAAACCTTGTGATTCTAACCCGATTAATCTTGAACACATCCCTAGTTGATGATCCTTGGTTGGATAAACTTATCTACATAAAAATAATATGTAATTATGTTAAAAATATATTTTCCATAAAAATTAGTTACAATCCTATAATGCTACACCAATATAAACCATTAGATTCACTATGTTATGCATATAGTAAGACAGTATCATGATAATTATATATTTTTCACTTTTATATTGTGACATTTTATTGATTATTATGGTTTGTTATAGACACTAAATTCCCTAGTTGATGATCTTGTGAAGGTTAATGTTATTATAATATTTTTATAGTTGTTAGGTGATCTTTTGTAATGGTATGTGAAATCCCGGTCCATTACATTATAGTTTATGGTCATTAGATTTTTTCATAGGAAGATCACAGAGAGTTTGGAGATTTTTAGTTTCTAAAGGAAGGAAGAATGGGAAATACACAATATGTAACTTGATTACATGATGTGAAATTTTGTTTTGTAGTTTTTATTGGATGTTTCACCACAAGTAATATTTTATGGTTGGAAAATTTAATGAAATGGAGAGGGGATGTATTTTTCAGTAAAAATCAAACCTCGATTATTACACAGCATGAAAGGGGATTACACATTTTGTAATACCCTGATCATGTAAGTTTATTAAATTATTTTTCGGCGGAACCTCCATTCATCTGGTTGTGGTATCCTTTTTCTTCTCATTCTGGGAAAAACCTAGGTTCCCCAAAGTGTTCTTAGATCTCTCTCCCTCCCTCTTTGATCCTTAGATCCTGGTTAATGTGCATTGGTGATCTATAGTCAATTTATGGTCAGTTATCATCTCTTACACATCTTTTTTCATCCATTATTCTCCCAGGGATCTATTTTGGCACTATTTCATTATTTTTGGGCTGGGTTTGGATTTTTTTGATAGATCCTTAGTGTGGTTTTGGATGATCTTCCAATTTCATGGTGTGGTTGTAGTTCGTGAGTGTTTTTCCTTGATGTGAGAGTGTAATAATTTGAAATATTCCATGATGTATGACTTACTTCCTATTCCTTGATGTATGACTTACTTCTGTTCTCCTTGTTGTGAATCACATGGGAGGGGTTTTATTTCTGTTTACCGGTGAATAATGGTTTTAATGGCCTAATTGAAGATAAGTAACTAGTTAATTTTAAGTGACTATAAAATGTATTTTTTTTTATGATTTTACAACCTTCATTTTTTTTGATCTTGTCAGTGTTCTAGAATGATGCCCCACAGAAAATTATGGTCGTTGGTGTATTTTTTTTGCACACTATGTAGAAAATGGAATGCATTTCGTTTACCTTTGTTTGGACACTTATATATGAAAATTGATTAATCACGTATATTCAGCTAATGAATTGATGACACAGGTTTGTACATTTTCTCTGGTAACCTGTGAATAAACATGTGGAATTAAATAAGGCATTCCTAATTAACTCTTGTATTTATAGTTTTCATTGGCATGTGTGGTTATGTGATGTGTGTGTGGGAATGAATGGGGTTGGTGTTGTAGTTTGGTTGTGATAATGGATGTGTGATGTTGGATGGCTTTGGTTGTGTGATGGAATCCCACGTTGATAGATTTATTTATTTTGGAATGGATGAGATGTATGTGCAGTGACAATACAAAACATGTTGTGCGGTAATGTGTTAATGGTCGGGGTTGTGAGTTGGGTGGTGGTTCTATTTTATGAGAGATGAGCGAGGTGAGTTTTTAGGAGGACAATAATGATTGGTATGGGGTCTTGACTATTGATAACATGTAGAAAGATTCACCACGTATCTAGATATTGATATATTTCATATCATGATTAGGTTTTAAATATGTAGTTTGTGGAATGATGTGTCTTTAATGTTAAGATGAATTCATTTATCATGGATCTTCACATTCTAAAAACTGTGTTTCCTCTTTCTATTTTTCTTATTGTCTGTTGTGCTTGGTAGCTTCACAGGTAGTGCTGGAATAAATAAAAAAATAATTAGTGAAGTATTTAATTTCATGGTATGGTGTGGATAACATGATTTAAATGGTTAATTAACAATGGTTTTGAATATTAAATGGTATTGTGTCTTTATATGTGATTTTGTGAATGAAATTTATCAAAAAAGTTTTTAGTGTTGTGAGTTTGTGGTGTTATGATAACTCATTGGTTGGGCATTACTGTTTGTTATCATATATGTATATACTTGTATTTATCTTGTATTTTATATATGCACCCACCCAAGTTGAGCAGTAGGTCGCGAAAACCCCCATCATCATGGGGGAGAGTGACTTTCCCAAACATCCCTGTGGGAGGATGGATGGATAGCCACCCGCTTTTCCATACTCCCTCTTCCAGTAAGTGATAGCCCATTAATATTAAATAAATGTTGTTATTTTTTAGGCATGGGTGTTTGATGGATAGTTGTGCCTTCTATGGTGTCTTCGGGATGAGATTGTTTGTTATTTCAATGGTGTAATGAGGGTGAGATGTGGTTTGTGGCCCTGTGTTAGTAGGTGAAAAGTTGTGTGGTTAACGGACCAGGTGTTTGCTGGATAGATCTGATTTGTTTTGTGTCCCATCCATCTGCTGGAGTGATTTAGGTGCTTTTTGGCCTAGGTTCCTATAGGAATGATTTCATGTTTTCGTGTACTAGGTTTCTGTGGGTGGGATTTGGTGTTGTTTGTGAGGCATAGGTGTGTGTGGGTGAGTTTTGACATGGTAAATTATGAAGAGGTTGGAGTTAAAATATGTTTTCCACAAATCAATAGTAGTTAATCAGTGGTAAGTGGTGTGGAGTACCTTGTCATCGATGTTCATTATATTAAATTACACGACTTTCATTATTTGGTGAGAATTCCATGGAAATATTATGATGGATTTTATACTTGATAGGCATTTCTTGGTTTTTTTATTTTCCCACATGGGAATTAATAATCTTCTATGAAATTTTCATGAGATGCTTTTGTTATCCAACTTATCATACATGGATTCTCACCCTAAATATATAAATTTAATTCGGGTTTCCATGAGGATTTCAAAGAACATGATTGACCCAACTAGCACAGATCGTCAAAATGGATGTGTCACTACTTACCTTCACATTTGGTATTTACTTTGGATACAGTTGTATTTTGAATAGTTCTATATTATGAGTGAAAAAGGGATGGTTTTGGGATTTCCTTTTTAGTTTTCTTGGAGTTGTTTTTAGGATTATCCATCATATCTCCCAATATTGTTTCACTAAAAGGGTAATTCCTTCCATATTGTGTCATATGTATACCCTTGGTTTTAGTTACTGACATAGGGCCTATGAGAGGAGGGACTTGGGAGTCGTTATCTCCCTTTCTCAATTGTGAGCTGATGAGGGGCATCTTTGGAGGGAGAGGTATTGAATAAATGGTATCAAATGGATCGTTGATAGATAGGATGGAGTTTAGGGTTTGGCACACTGATAGTTGAATTGGTTGGTAGGGAGACAGTTTTAGACGATCATGGTGTGTGACATGGGCTAGGGAATACCAGCTAGGAGTTATAACTTTAGGGCCCCTAGTGATCTAATGCTAGAACTCTGGGAATACCAAAAGGCCAAGTGATGGTACATCACTTGCATGGTACATACCATGGTAATGGTATACGAATCATAATGAATTTTTTTCTCCTTTTAATTAGGTAGTTTGGGAATGTTGATATGAAAAAAATGACTTAAATGAGTTAAAATTAGTCTTAAATAAAAATTCCCTTCTACATGGGCCTAAGAACTTTTTTTACTCTTTAGTTATGGATCCTAGTAATCTTGTGCATATGGATCAAGTAGTTGAGGTTCAATAGGAAGATATGATGGATTTATGGAGGGTTGATACAATTGAGAAGGATGACGAGTGGTAGAAGATATATTTTTCATTTCCAGCACATGAATTGGGAAAGTTGGAAGGTAGTGATTCAAAGATTGAGATAGAAAGCTGGATCAATGATCCTCAGATCACCATTAGTTTGATCTGGGCCCCAATTATGTACAAGGTTCCTTTAGATGTTAGTCATATGTGTGGATAGGTGCATCAATAGTGGACACATTATCTAGGGGAGAAGAAGGTGGAAGTCATTTTGGGGGTCAAATTTTAGAAGGAATTCTGAGAAGAGTTCCTCTCATTGACCCTGAAGGCTCAGAAGATGTAGAAGGAATTCCCCATTTAGCAGGGGTGTATGTCAGTGTGGGATATTTGGATCAAGTTCACGGACCATCTTTTTTTTCTCCGCATCTCTTTTCCGATGAGTCGTCTCATGCCAGAAATCTTTAGGAGGAACACCTTCCTTCGATCTAGTATGTGGTATCTCCTTTCATGTTGCAAATGTACTTAGAGGTTCACAAGAAGGCATACGACATCATGTGGATGCGCTCTCATGGAGATCCAACAAGATAGGGGAGTTGGTAGTTCTCTTATTGAGGAAGGCTTACCAATGGTAGGCCTCATCCGCTAGGATATTCAAGGTTTCAACTAGGAGGGAGTCGACCTCAGTAGCTTCCTTTACAACCTTACAATGCTAGTGGTTCTTGTTCTCTTCCTATGGGCATGGAGAGGAGGTTTTTATTCTATGGAGTTCATGGATATATTCATAACTGGTGTCCACAAGCTATCTGATGTTAGTTTGGTAGAGGTGGATAGTCTCAACGTCAGCCTCAACAAAAATTGAAGGTGAGACAGTTTCAGCAGTAGGTACATTAGGCTATTTATCCACCTTGGTTAGATGGAGCAAGTATAGGATGTCCTCTGGATGCTCCCTCTGCTCAGGGGCCTCAACCCGGGCTTGGTTTTGGATTTGGTCATTAGTAGAAAGGGAGATAATATGTGTTCCGTCAATTTCATGTGGTAGAGGTAGCTAGTATAGTTGGGAAAGAGGTCATTATATGTACAATCAATTTGTTCAATTACATTATTTGTGACTCATTTGATTCCAGGTCTTTCATTAATTTATTGGAACCAGATCTATCCCATTATTTAGGAATAGACATTGAAGGCCTTCATGTGCCCATGGTTTTGGCTATGAATGTTAGATGCTAGACCGTATTGTTAGTTGTGTGTCGGGGTGTAGGATGATGATGGGACTACATCAGTCTCATTTGGATATTTTCTTACTATAGATACAGCCATATGTTTCATCCTTAACATTTATTAGTTTCATTTCATGTATTCTCTTATCGACATCTTCTAGAGGATAGTTTTGATTCAATATGTGGATGGACAATATGTTGTTTTCATTGGTTATCAGGGTTGTCAGGTGGCAGTCAGTGTGTGGAGAATTTCCATTCCATTTTGTCTAAGATTTTAATTTAATTTGATGACACTGAGATGGTGTAGGTTCACATGGTAATTGAGGAATTCATGGAAATTTTTTCTGAGGAGGTTGTGATGCTACCCCCTCGACACGATGTTGATTTTAGGATAGAATTTCAGCCAAGTGATTCTAAAATTTTGACAGCTCCTAATCAGATGTCACCCTTTGAGTTGAAGCTATTGAGGATTCATATAAAATATCAAATGAAAAGGGTTTCATTTGACTAGTGTGTTAACATGCGGTAGTCCCGTGATTTTGTTTTAGAAGAAGATAGATAATGGTCTGTTTCTATATATAGACTATCATGAGAATGAATCAGGTAATTTTCAAGAACCATTACACCTTCCATGAATATATTATCTCGTCAAACAAATGAGAGGGTGCAAGTTATTTTTGATTTTCAATATTTTGATTTTATATCACTAGATTAGGGTGAAGGATGGATATATCTCTAAGTCTTCATTCAGGAGCGGGTATGGAAACTTTGAATTCATGGTCTTGTCGTTCGATGTTACGAATGAACCAGATGTTTTCATGTGATATATGAACTCTGTGTTGTGTGATTATCTTGATCGGTTTTTCATCTTATTTAAGGAAGATATACAAATCTAATCAAATTCAAAGGAGGTTAATACATACAATCTCATAACTATATTGCAGGTTCATTGATGCCACCATCTCCATATAATGGTTTCCAAGTTTATGTTCTAGATTTGGAATGTGTGTTTCATGGGGAATGTGGGGGCTCAATAGTATATAGTTATATACCCTTCAACAGTTGATGATGTTTTTTCATAGGTATGATCCAGGAATGTTTCTTATGTTCATAGATTTCATGGACATACAGGTTACTATCCATGTTTTATACACAATTTATCTCATGTTACAACATAGTTTAAATCTTTGACCATGAAAGGCCAATATTTTTGGTGTAGTGGGAAGTGCTATGAGACATTTTTTATCTAATGGGGATATTGGTTAGTGATTTAGTGCTATGGTTTCCTAATTAAGGGGTAATGTTTGAGGTGTTCTGTGATGCTTCTTGTTTGGGATTGGGATGTGTCATGATGTAGCAGTGAGTAGTGATCTCTTATAGGTTCAGGAAGCTAGGTCCCCATATATTTAATTATTCCAACAGTGATATGTAATTAGAAAAAATCATGTTTAATGTAATTTGTGGTGGAATAACCTCATTTTGGTGCACTTTATAATCTTCACGGATCGAAAATGTTTGACGTATATCTTTTCCTAGTTAGATTAGAACTTGTGATAGTAGAGATGGATGGAGCTTCATTAGCATGATGGTTTTGAGATATACTAAAACTAAAGAAATGATAATTTCATGTTTTATTCTTTGACAAGAAAGTCATCGAAAAATGGTTATTCATGAATTTGAGGATTCTCCGATAGAGGAGCAGGAGTTGGTAGGGTTACACTTACAAGCAGAAGTGTACTTCGGTAGATGATATTTGTTTCAAATGATAGTGTAGGCTTCTCTGATGTAATAGGAGGTAGAGTCTGAGTGAGTATACTCAAAGGTAGATGTATTTCATGAACTTTTTGGCCATGGTGATACTCTAAAGGGGTAGTAAATGGATATTCAGAATTGGATTTTTGTTTTCTGCGGGAGGTTGTTTTTCCAGTGGAATTTCACAATTCAGTCTTTTGTGAGTTTCAATGGCCACCCATAGTATTACACCTAGGAATTTCTATGATGTATCATGGTATGATGATGCTGTTTTTTTTGCCTGAGATGAAGTGGGATGCGGAATATTTTTCATATAATTACATGGTTTTCTAGAAGGTAAAAGTTTAACACCATATTCCTAGTGGTTTGTTGCTGACCATGGATATGCCCAATTGGAAATGGGATGACATATCCAGGATTTCATAATAGGGATTCCCAAATATGAAGGTGGTTTTGATACTATCTGGTTTATAGTGGATCAACTAATGAAATTGGCTCTCTTCTTAGTTATCATAGAGTTATATGCATTGGATTCCATGGACAAAGAGCATGTCTAAGAGGTAGTGTGGCAACATAGAGTTATGATATAAATTTTCTTAAATCGGGATACATGTTTTACCTTATGGGTCTGGAAGGAATTTCGGGATTCTTTTGGCACCCAATGAAGTCTCATCACTGCCTTCCACCCTCAGACAGAGGTGAAAACAAAATGGACCATCCTAACTTTGATTGATATGTTTTGAGAATGCCTCATGGACTTTAGAGGATCTTGGGTGCGACTCATTCACTTGGTAGAGTTCACTTATAATAATATATATCACTCTTCCATTAGCATGCATCTCCTTTAATATTTATACAGACGAAAATTTCCTTCAACGTTCTGTTAGACAGAGGTTGGGGAGACAGTTTTTCTTTGTCCCAAGGTAGTGAAGAGCTTGAAAGAGAAGGCGCGACATTCTACTGAGATGGTGGAAATATGGATGCACCATCAGAAGTCTAATTTCAATCATAGGAGGAGGCTCATGGAGTTAAAGGTTTTGGACCATGTTTTACTAGAGATTTCCCCTCTATTTCGGTAGAAATGTTTGGAAGATGGTGTAATCATTCTCCCATGTTTATCAGACCCTTAGATGTGTTGGTGTAAAATAAAGAGGTGGAGTACAAGTTGGAATTTCCACCTTTTTTGGAGAGAATACCTGAGGTCTTCCACATCTCTCAAATCAATTGGTATATAAACGATAACTCCCATGTTCATTAATTGGGAGAGCTATATATCAAGGATGATGCGATGTTTGTTGAACATCCAATGGAAATCCAATACTGTCAAGAGTAGGTGGTGAGTGAGTGGATCATTCCTTCAGTTCTAGTTTTGTGATATAATTGTGGTCAACTGGAGAACCATGTGCGTGATAGTGAGAAATGAATATATACAACTAGTACCTAGAGTTGTTTTGTATTTTTCCTTGCGGTATTTTTTTAATGAATTTATTAACATTAATTTATTTGATGAAATTTTTTCCCTTGGTTTCAGGTGTGTGTGGTGTGGTATGTGATAAATTAATGACATACAAAGTGGAGAGGAGTATATTAATAATTTATACCCATTAATTGAAATGTGATTAAACCCATACAATAATGTCGGTGCCATATAGAGTGGATAGTAACATGAAATAGATTATGGAATTCCTGATTTGTGTGTTCATGACAATGCAGTTAATTGGTAGTAGCATTTGCTGGTTTGAGTTTTCTAGAAGCTGAGAAAGTTACAGACTAGTTTTTATGTTGTGTATATGTTTTAGATAAGTTGTCTTGTGGTCATAGTAGTGTGGTTTTGCAGTGTGTTTGTGGTCATTTGGTTTTGCGTGTTTAGTCATTGATGTCGTCTAAGGTATACTAAGATCCTTGAGAGATTTCTCACAGGATGGTTGTTCGGACACCGTTTTTTCTTATGGTCTTTTTCTTGGATTATTGTGGATGAGATTCATTTTAAAGGTATCTAATATAATGGTTTTTTCCTTCCTAGTATGTCACTTTGTAGGTTTTTATCATTGGATGTGTTTGGAGGAGGCTCAGATGGAGTTTGTAGAAAATCAGTTGTTATAGTATAGAAGAATGGGGATTGCACATCATGTAACTAGATTACAAGATGTGAAATAATATTTCATAGTTATATTGGGGGTTTTTTATGTCTAATATTCCATTGTTAGAAAAATAAATAAAATGGAGAAGCAACCCAATTTCTGTGAAAACCGAACCCTTGGTATTACACGACATAAAAAGGGATTACATTTCCTATAATACCCCGATCATGTGCATTATTAAAATTATTTTTCAATCGATCCCTGATACATTTGTCCAGGGTTTCAATTTTCCTTTAATTTTGGGAAAACCCTATGTTCCCCTAACTATTCATAAATCACCTTTACTCTCTCTTCAATCCATCGATCTCAGTGAACATTTTTTGGTGATCTGTGTCCGATATGTGGTGAGATCAATTCTATTTATCTTATTTTTTCCTTCACTGTTCTCCATGAGATTCCTTTTGTGGTTGTTCAATTAGTTTGGGGATGCATTGGTTTATGATTCTATGGATCCTTGGTGTGGGGTGGGATGATCATCTATTGTCATGGTGTAGTTTTTGTTCATTAGCGTTCTTCCTTTCCCTATGGTCCGTAACAATTGGAAAGCTTTCATGAGGTCAGATTTCCTTCGTTTCTCCACGTTGTACATCATACAGGATGAGTTTTTTTCACTTTACATACAATTCATGGTTTTATTGGCCTGATTGATGATAAATAATATTTTAATTGAGGTTGAGGGGAAAATTGGGTTGTTTGAATTCTTTTATAGATTTGATTTTGATTTTGATCTTGTGATTGCTTAGGACTGATGCCCCACTACAAATTTTAGTTCTTGGTGGATTTTATTGTGCACTAAATATATTATGGAATTAATGTTTTTTAACATTTTTTGGAAACATATATATGAAAATGGATTAATCACATTGTTGACGCTAAAAAAAGTCTGTAACTCTCGGAGGAAGTTTCGAAATGACGATGCGAGGTCATATTCAGAATCAGAGGTCTGATCCGGAGGCCCGAGAAGTGGTGCGTGAAAAATTGGGTGAAGTGCGTGGAAAAAATTCCCCACACGAAAGGCAACCCGGGATTCGCGAAAAGTCCCAGCGCCGACGCCAAATAATTTCACGCCCGTGTCTCGTGCTGTTGATAATTTCGCGCCGCCTCCCCTGTCGTGCAATAATTTCGCACACCGCCTGGATTCCATGCCAGAGGTCGCCTATAAATAGAAGGTGACCCTGAATGGTTTGGGGGTTGAGGAATCTGAAGCGACTCTCATGCACGCAATTCGGCTCCCCCCCGCGTGCAAGATGACTTCCAGGTAATCCCTTATTTCACGCAACCTTGCCCCGGAGTACGCCTTTGCGCGAAACTCCATCGGCTTCAGTGAATTTGCCCCCTTCCCAGGGTTCCAGCCTTGCGCGCAATCCATGTATCACACGCGAAATACCCTACCGTGCGCGCAAAACCCTGTGCGTAATTCCCTCTCCACACGCAATTCCCTTGCTCCAATTGCGCTTCGTCCCGGTGTTTTGCGTGAAAACCTTTTATTTTGAACGCCAAGCCCAGGACCCTTCACCTTGATGCCCCATGGCTGCCCCCTACACCGGCACCTAACGTCTCCCCTACCGGGCATGCGCGCCATGTGTTGTTTTCCCGTACGGCCTCCCAGGCTCGTGCGAAGTAACCTCAAGGTCCCATGGGACGCGTTTCCCACTGCGTTGCTTTGCCTTATGCTTCTCCACATAGGCACGCTAACGGCTATTGCTTCTTTGCATAGCCACGCTAACGTGGACCCCTCGGTGGTTGGCCCTGTGGCCCCCCTTCACTATATCCTTGCTGATGCCTTCCCTCCTACAAGGGGTAGAGGGCGTTGGGCATATAAGCCCTAGGGGTGTGGAGCAAACCCACCTCGTCCAGGCTGTAGGACGTTAAACTGCTAAGTACCCCATCCTTCACACATGACGTTAAACGGTGGTCCGACCCCGTGCTTCACACGCAGGGTCCCCCTAGCTCAGACATTTTTATGCCTCTCGTCTCTATGGGAATGGACTCTTCCTCACATGGAATGAGATCCTCCTTGTCGGAGTGGCGTTTGTTCGCGGGGGAAGGGCTGCCTCAGAGCGTAAGCCCCAAGCCTTTCTTACGGATGACTGCACCCGTGCATCTCTGTACTTCCCCCCTGCAAAGGCCAGTGGATTCCTTTTCCCACTGTGCTTTGTCACACCACGGGCCTCCACCCTGGAGTTAGCCCCGACACCAAGGGCTGCTAACCACCTGTAAGCCCTTGTTTCCTCTTTGGGCCTCTCAACGTGTAAGCCCCATTCCGCTTCTCACGGACGCACCCTTCGCAACGTGATCGCCTGGTCTCTGCTGCCTCGTGTTTCTCACACCGAGCATGACTCACATGGGCTTAGAGTTCACATCGACCATGGAATTACTTTGGGCAGCCCCAGAGCACAAGGCCCATCCCAGTGAACTGCGTGGACTTTGATCCGTGATAACACACAGTACGTAGGAAGCCTCCACGAGGTTCAAGCCCACCACCCGGTTGTCTCGACCTCTCCACGTTGGTTCCCGGACCACCTTGGGCCGCCTCAGAGTGTAATCCCCAAACCCCTCATCCCTCATGACGTTAAACTCTATCTCGTCCTACAAGGCGTTAAACTGTATCTCGTCCTGCATGACGTTAAACTGTATCCCGTCCCGCATGACGTTAAACTGTATCTCGTCCTGCATGACGTTAAACTATTTCCCGTCCCGCATGACGTTAAACTGTATCTCGTCCCACATGATGTTAAACTATATTCCCCCTCTTGGGCCGTCTCAGAACGTAAGCCCCATGTCTCACTCCACCATCCATCCTGATCCTTACCCGGGTCGCCACATCTCGGTGAGATCCTGCCACCCCATCCCACTCCATGGAATCCAGGAAGCCGCCCACGTGATGGCCTCAACATCGGTGTTCCCCCTAGGGGTCCTTCAACCCGATCCATCTCCGCAAGACGTTAAACTCGCAACATACCCCGTGTTAAACATGGGAAGATGAGGAAAACCTCAGTTGGTGCACATTCCTTGCGTTTGATGTGGGATTCCTCGGGCTTCCACGCCCTCAAGAAGCCCTGTGACGGGGGACCAAAGACAGAAATTCCAACGACACCCCAATGTGACCATTCTCCTCACCGAAGGTTGCTGCCCTGA
Source organism: Viscum album (assembly GCA_963277665.1). Taxonomy (NCBI): domain Eukaryota; kingdom Viridiplantae; phylum Streptophyta; class Magnoliopsida; order Santalales; family Viscaceae; genus Viscum; species Viscum album. The sequence goes on along the minus strand of OY728129.1, from coordinate 875,896,745 downwards.
CAAGACCCCTTGGAGCGTCTTGACGGAAGCAGCGTAATTAACTGGCGTCCATGTAGATATGGCATCGTAAATGGGCTTCACGAACCCATCTTAAATATATTAGGGAGACCCGGACTAGGTAATGAGCTCCGAGGAGCAATCCACCGAAGGAAGAACTGACATCCCATCATCCCGGGTTTGATCAAGGAGCAGACGTCCCTGAACAAGGAACGGATGCCGCCCGTCTATGGAAAGCGGGAATGCAGGGCAACATGCAGCGCATCCTCCCCATAGACAGATGCGTGCGCCCCAGCGAAAGCATCGGAAACCAGAATGGTGAACCCGACGTGAAGCTCTTCTCCTCAATACCGGGAATGGTAGCCATCGGGGCGTCGGAAGATTATCATGTCACCAGGTCTGGGTAACTCTCACCGGGACGTGAACCCGCCAGGGGTCGAGGCCATCAGGACGTTGACCACTCCGTTGTGCGACGTCGTCAGCGTGGATCCCTCTCGACGACCATGGAAGACGGAATGCCGCTGGGACTTGGTTGTTGATCTCCATTCCTGTTGATGCTAATGGGTTCGTCTCCCTGCTTCCAGGAATCAGATCACTGCATTCGGAGCTCGATCGCCACCTGCCCACCAGCGCAGGGGCAGGGGAAGTACCAACGCGGCTACCCCGCGTGGTCCCACCTATTCCACAGTCGCTCCGACTTCGACCACCGTAGCAGCTGGGCGCTCGCGCCCCCTTTCCCCATCAGAAATCATCCAGCAGAGGGTGATCAATGACCTGGTTCGTAGGTATGACGAGGAATGGATCATCCCTGCCAGGGGAATTGCCTGTTTGGATCTATAGGAACTTGTGCCTCACCACCATCGCCGCCCTTGAGGGCTGCGCAGGGAGCCGCTGCTCCCCACGCCGACATTCAACCGCTTCTAGAGCCTATCCCAGAGTGCCTTGACACATCCCTCCCCTATTCCAATGAGGTGGGGGATGTCTGGGTCCACCCGATCGCCGATCCGTCCCAGGGGTTAACAGGAAGAACCCCCTCCAGGCTGTGTCGATGCCGCCGCCCAACTCCCCGAGCCAAGGAGTAGGCAATCTTCATTCTCATACCGCCGGTTCCGGCCCATCTGACTCTATGCCAGCGTCAGGCGCGAGTGGGAGAGAATGCACGTCATGGTGCATCAACATCAGCAACCAATGTGGCCCGAGCCACTGATGACTCCTGTTACCAGATCCCCGCACACATTGAATAGGGGAAGCCACGTGCTCGACTGGGATCAAAACCCCGACCGCCTTGCAGGCAAGTTGGGTAGAATCTCCCGGTCGTGGACACTGGCAATGGTCACTGCGGACCAACCTGCGGTAGTGCCGCTCACCATGAAGGCTCATTTCGTGCCACCGGTCTGGAAAGCCGAAAGCTTCTTTGCGACAGCTATGCTCTGGGTATGACTCTTTCTGGTGCCCACTTCATGAGGTATGAGGTCACTCCCCCTACTACCGGCCGCGAGTATGGAGCCGTTGTGTATCCAGTCGCTCACTCACATGGAGGTCCTCCCCATGTCTCTTTCGACATCTGTCCCGGTGCTTCTTGCACCTCGGCCATCATTCCCCTCTGCCCCAGATCTATTGTGGTCGGGGGACCCCATGACGGAAATCGTCCTTACCCTGAGGAGCTACCCAGGGGCAGGAAGGCGGGGCGTCGTCACCGCAGGAGGCATTTCAGGGGAGTCCGGACGAAAATTAGACCAGTCCGTTTCTCGGATTCCGAGGCAGAGTACGACTCGATGATGGAACCTCCCCCCCAACCCTTCGAGTGGAGGACAGGGATGGGGAAGCGGCGCATCAGTCCCGTACTCCCCGAATGCGAGATCTATATGATTCCCTCCTACCTTCGAAGGTATATCCAGGAGGACGATGACTTGGCGTACCGCCGAGGATCAAGCCCGCATTTGCCACTGGCCTCCTCGGAAGAACCTCCTACCCCTATTAGGGAGGGTGAGGAACTTTTCTGGGGACTGATGGAAGAGTCGTGAGGCGACACACCCTTGGGGAGCACCGACGCTGTGACAGGAGGCCCATTCTCCAGCCCATCCTATTGCGACGTGGCAGCCAGGGCGCTGACACCCCTGGAGGATGACCCAGGGATCGGTGGCCAATTGGAATGTTTGTCGTATTCCCCGCCGGCCAGCCCACCTCCCCAACGACCTGCCTCAGTTCCATTTCCAATTCCGCGACTTTCCTCGGTGGATGAGCAGGGGCGGCAAGTTCCGAACCCCGAACCGGAGCCGTGGAGCTTCTGGACTGTTGTTGCAGCGGCCCACTTCCCTGAGAAGTTTTGGCCGGTCACAGAATCAAATTTTTATGTGCCAGAGTCACTCACCACGGGAGAGTTGAGTGCTTCCGCCAGATTCTTCGGGTGACTCACTCCAGCCTTCGCCGTCAGCTAGAGCCTTATCCCGGGTGCCAAGCGTATCTCGAGGAGATCGGTGAGCAGTGCCTCCGGGTCGACCTAAGAGCACTCCCCGCGGTACGGCACCCTGATTCGCTGGACCACCACGAGGCCCTCTAGCAACAATGTGTCCAGAGTTTTCAAGTACTCCGCAGAGTTATGGAGGAAGCCACCCCCCACCTGCACGTCCGCGGTTGGGGGCAGTACGCTGCTCTCCTCTTCTGTGCGATCTGTCGACAGCCTGATCCATTGGGCGGCTCTGAGGGAACGTTGCCAAGGGCAGTGGCAGTCAAGATGGATGACCTTTCAGTTGAGGGAAACGTTGTGGAGCCCCACGACGGGGACTCACCCACCGAGGACAAGCCGCTGTTGGACCCATATGGGAGGATTACTCACCAACAGAGGAGTCTCCTAGGTCTTCCTGTGCCCAAAGCGGCACTGGCACTGGGCCGAAACATCGTCAAGGGTAAAGAGCCCGTCGGGTCAGTCAAAATCGCAGACCCATCTGCCTCGGTGCAGAAAGTAGAGGAAGATCCTGAGAAGAACACGTTGCGCCAACAGCTAGCTGAGCAAAAGTGTCTGGTTGATGAGCTCTTGGCCGAACGCCTTGCAGAGCGGCGGCCTGACTATGGCGACCCTAGACCAGGACAGCAGGGGCAGGAGCATCTACCCCTTGCTGAGATCCCCCTGGGAAACCGTGACCGTGTCGTGTTCACCGATAGGGGAGACCATGGAACCCATTGCAAGAGGGCACTATATGTTTCGCCGAACCCTCCCGAGCAGCGAGACCACATGAGGGACCCTGGTCGGTTTCCTCCCACCGCCACGAGAGTCGCTCCGCCAGCTGCCCCGCGAGCCGCTGAGCGCGACTACCGTATCGAAGAGCCTGGCAACATGCTTGTGGTTAGAGATCCCTGTCAGGACAGGAATCCCCATCTCGATGATCTGATGGAAGTACTAATCGCCCGCTTGGAGGCCCTGGAAACTCGGCAGGTGGAAATCCCACCAGATGGCAAGCCGTACCCAGCATGGGTGGATGACATACTGGCTCCGCCGGGATTTGGGAACCCAACTTTTTCCCCCTTTAATGGGACCGGAGACCCTCCACAACACTTGGCCAACTTCAACTCGAGGTGCGGGCCTATGTTAAGGACTCTGGCACAGCAGGAGGCTGCCAAGCTCCGGTGCTTCGTTCAGACACTGGAAGGACCAGCATTCGTCTGGTAGAGCCAGCTCCTTGTTGGATCTATGACTAGGTGGGAGGACCTCCGCTGGAAATTCCTCTACCAGTTCAGTTCCACAACCTGGAAGACAAACTTTGCAGACCTCTTCAGGTGAAAGCAAAGGCCCAACGAGCGAGTCGAAGACTTCGTCGTCCAGTGGAAGGGGCTCACATACTCACTTGACATGCCACTGACTTAGGAGAAATTACTGATGATATGTGTAGGGAATGTCAAGGAGGATTTGGTTCTTTCTCTGATCACGCAGAATTACCCTGGAGGGTTCCGAGACTTCTCGGACAAGGATAAGCGCCTCGAAGAAGCCCTGCAACAGGCCGGTCAGGCATGCCCACTGCCTCTTGTAATCTCTGCAAGGAGAGCCGTTAGAGCCGAGCCCACTTCTGTGGCCCAGATAGAGGCCCCCAGACAGCTAGAGTTGCTGCCGGTGAGGCCAGCTCAGCAGGCTCATAGGGGTCCACCCCCACGGGCACAGCCTCCGGACCAGGAGCAACCGCCTCAAAATCGACAGGCGCATCCATGTAACGCACTGCCACCACCTAGGCGAGGTAATCCGGCTTTGCCTCCTCGGCCTGCTCCTCTGGCCCCTGGTCATGGTCAGCCCCCAAGAGCCCCCTTTCTAGACAGAAAGAATCTGACATACTCGTTTGGTGAGGCCCAGGTCCCCGGTTATTTTTGTAGTGCCATGGAGCAGAGGATCGTGCGAATGCCTGAGTGCCGGAAGCCAGAAGAGTCGTGTCTCACTGATCACCCTAACTACTTCCCTTGTCACCGGATCCTAGGACACACCATACAGCAATGCTATGTGTTCAAGGACTGGCTCCAAAACTAGATTGACAATAACATAGTCAGGTTGGGCCCAGCCTCGGGACAGGTGGCAGGTGTCTTCATGGGATCAGATGGAAGTAGTGACAACGGGGATGGGTGGGAACAGGTTTCTGACCGTGGGTCACGGAAGTATAATGACTGGATAGCCCGCAGGATGGTCGCACATGCCCATGGCATCATCCGTGCCCACCTGAATCAGCAAGATCTCTAGGAGTCTGTAAGCGCCGCTTTGGCATCGTCGTCCCGGCATACTTCTTCCCAGAAGAGCATGCGACGACGCATGAAGAAAGAACGCGCCCTGCCATTGCCGCCATCTTCTCGCATGCTTGGAGATTTCATGCCCCTGAAAATGGGGATCCCTTCGAGACCCCGTTCGGTAGTGGATGACTCCTCGAGTGAAAGCCCGGGTTAAGCGTCAATGAACACCGTAGAGTTGGTAAATATCTTTTTGGCTCATGACGATGAGGAACTCCAGGTGGACCTCCCCGAAAGCCCGGGGTATGCTTCGGTTAACACCATAGAGTTGGTAAATACCTTTTTGGTTCCCTACGATGAGGAGCACCAGGTGGACCTCACCAAAAGCCCAGCATATGCTTCGGTTAACACCGTAGAGTTGGTAAATCCCTTTTTGGCTCCTGACGACGAGGGGCACCAGTTGGACCTCCCCGAAAGCCCAGGGTACACATCGGTTAACACCGTAGAGTTGGTAAATCCCTTTTTGGATCTCGATTACGAGGAGTGCCAGGTGGACCTCCCCATTGTCCCCAACCGTCGCAAACATCGATGGAGCCGTGGCTACCTGAATCGCCGGGGCACGGCTGTCATCACCTCCAGTCAGGCCGTGCACACTACCGAAACCAGGAAGCAAGCCTAGTACAAAGATCATCACTTGCCGCTCCCTCACCCGGTGACAACAGGTTTGCTTCCACCACCTTTTGTGTTTCTAGATCGGGCGGAACCGCCTTCCCGTGTCGCAACCAGCCCAGCCCTGCCACTGGTTGACTATGGCATTCCGGTCCTCGCACGACAGTCACCTCCCGGGCTTCAGCTAGTGAACAACGGGACATGCCTAGTACCAGTCAGTCACCAGTCCCGCCAGTAGGGTCGGTCATGCCCCCAATCGTAGAGCGATCTCCTATAAGCAGAAGCTCGTGTTTGGCGCGAATGTATGATGTCCTAAAGCATCTGGTCGGCATTCCGGCAAGTCTTTCCATCCTTTAGGCCCTTCGCCGGTCGTCTGAAATGCGTGAGGCACTCGACGAGGCTCTAAGGAGCCCCCTCTAGTTTGAAACCGTGGTAGCGACCGCAGAAGCCTTCCACACCGACGTGATTGAGGATGCCGAATGTCAGGCGGTTATCTCATTCTCCGGTGACGATGAAGACCCTCCCATACAGGGGCACATCTTCCTGATGTACATCACTGGCCAGTTCAATGGCATGGAAGTCTGTCAATATCTTGTCAACACAGGTTCTGGGATTAACTTGATCCCAACTCAGACACTGAGAAAACTGGGGTTGTCGGAGGATGACCTAACTCCCTCCGACCTCAGAATCCAGGGTTATGACAGGACTGAGCAAACTCCACCCGGCAAGATTTGCCTGAAGACCCAGCTCAGTGGCTTAATTGACAATACTGAATTTGTGGCTGTCTCTCAAGACACTGCCTACAATGCATTGATGGGAAGGCTATGGCTCCATCTTCACGCAGCGGTTCCCTCATCATACCATCAGTGCCTAAAATAGGGTCATGTGGGTCAGCTCCATGGAGATGCATCTATTTTTTCCTCTTCTGAAGCTCATTACCTAGATACTGACTATTACAAGAGCAAGGACAAGAAAATCCTGGCAGGTGAGGTTGAGTCCGCCGCTGTCGCGAGTGACCCCTGGGCAGGTTTGGATGACGCATATGTCTTCCCAATTCATCGGTTAGAGGCCACCACTCCCGATATGGGAGAGTGCTTTGTTGTCTTGGGTACTAGAGGAAGGCATATTTCTGGGTCTAAGAGACGGTAGGAAATCGCCTCGTACTCTTACACCAGCCAGGCTCAAGTGATACCTGAGCCTCCTACCCCTGTACGATATCAGGACGTTGGGCTCAAGGAAATAGTAGTACGTCATACATGTCTGTTTCGCCAGGATGGAATCGACTAGCTCAAGACAACGCGTCATGACTGCTTTGATGTTGTAAAGCATGGCCCCGTGGGCCAAAGGCTAGATGGGATTAGATCAACAGCCTTAGTCTCCATGGTCCCCACGGTGCATGAGTCTCCCGTCATGAAGACCTTGGCTGCCCAAGCCGGTGCCAGCTCCCCATCAGGGTCGAGCATCCCCGAGACGGCTCCCCCCATGGAAGATCCTTCCACAAGCAGAGAAGAAGACATGTAAGATTCTCCTCCTTCCTTTGAGGAGGGCATCTCCACCACGGTCGACGAGTTAGTACAGGTGAACATCGGTAGTGAGGTGGACCCGAGACCCACATTGGTCATCACCATTATGCCTCCCAAGGAATGGAAATAGTACATAGACTTCCTCAGATAACACCGTGATGTGTTTTCCAGGAGTTATGATGAGATGTCGGGACTAGATCCCCAGGTATCCATCCACCGCCTTGGCCTCCCAGTAAACCATCATGGGTTCAAGCAGCCTCCCAGGAAGATGTACCCCTCTCATGGTGCCATGCTTGAGGACGAAGTTGATAAGCTCATTAAGGCCAACTTCGTCAAAGAAGTCCAGTACCCCAGGTGGCTATCCAACATTGTGCCCGTCAGGAAGAAGAACGGGCAGATCAGGGTCTGCATTGACTTCCGCGATCTTAATCGCCACTGTCCGAAGGATGAATTTCCCCTTCCCGTGACAGAGTTGTTGATTGATGCAACGGCCGGGTTCCAAGCCCTCTCCTTCATGGATGGGTACTCTCTGTACAACCAGATCTGGATGGCCCCCGAGGATGAAGAGTTCACTGCCTTCAGGGCCCCCAGGGTATTTTCTGCTACTGGGTTATGCCCTTCGGCCTGAAGAATGCGGGTGCCACCTATCAACAGGCTATGCACCGCATATTCAAGCCGATCCTCGGGACACTAGTGGAGTGCTACGTAGATGACCTGGTGGTTAAATCTCGTCAGTGTCGGTACCATCTCAAAGACATTGAGAAAGTGTTCGGTTTCCTCCGTTCTCGCCACTTGAAGATGAACCTGTTGAAGTGTGCCTTCAGGGTCACCTCCGGAATGTTTCTTGGCTTCATTGTTAGGTATCGAGGTATCGAGATCGACCCCGAGAAGATCAAGGCCATCAGCCAGATGCCTCCCCCGAATAATATTCGGGAGCTTCGAGGCCTCCAAGGCCACTTATCCTATTTACACTGATTCATTGCGAATCTTGCCGGCAAGTTTAATCCCTTCCCTCGGCTCATGAAGAAAAGCGCCACATATGGGTGGGACGAAGAGTGTCAGACCGCTTTTGAGGAAATCAAGCAGTATCTGCTTCAACCTATGGTCCTGATGCCACCCGTTCCTAGAAAGCCACTGGTCCTTTACGTGACCGCCCTGGAGCGATCCCTCGGTGCCCTTCTCTCCCAGAAGAACAACGAGGGAACAGAAAATAGCCTCTACTACCTCAGCCGCATGCTCCTCAACGTAGAAATTATATATTCTCCCATCGAGAAGAGCTTCTCGGTGCTCGTTTTCACCGTACAAAAATTTCGGCACTACTTGCAGCACCACGAGGTACAGCTGGTCTCTCGGGTAGACCTGTTGAAATACATCCTAAGCCGGCCTATGTTGACCGGTCGATTGGCACGCTGGGCAGTGATCCTCTAGAAGTTCAACATTAAGTTCATACCTCAGAATGCCGTCAAAGGATAGGTGTTGGCAGACTTCTTAGCTGCCCACCCAACCTCTGTGGACCACTCACTGGATTTGGGCTTTCCTGATGAGGCAATCCTCTCTGTCGATCACGCCACCCCATGCTGGCAGATGCACTTTGACGAAACCTCCTGAAGCCCTACCGATAGAAGCCTCAATGATCCTAGGCTTAACAGAGTGGGCCTGGGTATCGTCTTCATCACCCCGGAGCAAGCCGTTCTGCCATATTCATTCTTGTTGTCAGAAGGATGCACCAACAATGAGGCAGAATATCATGCCCTAATCACTGGCCTCGAGTTGGCTCTGGAGGTTAACGTGCACCACCTATATGTAAAAGGGGACTCTGAGCTAGTCATAAAGCAGGTTAATGGGGACTATGCTGTCAGGAAGCCAGAACTCATGCCGTTGCTGGAGTGCACCCTCCATCTAATGGCTAAGTCCCCCTCCCGAACATATGTCGTTCACGTTCCCCAGTCGCAGAATAGTCGAGCAGATGCTTTGCCCAGCCTGGCCGCATCACTCGAGGAGCCTGAATAAGATGAACAAATCATCCACATGCTGCACCAGAGAGTCATTTCTCCTGTTACCCCAGAGGGCGATCATGGCCCGCGAGTGAACCATCTCACCACTGGTGCCCCTACGTTAGGACCCTCGGGGCTTCAGGCGTGGTGATCGAGACAGTTCCTGACTGGAGGACACCCTTGGTTGAATATCTCCAGCACGATAATCTTTTGATGGACCGAGCAGAGCAGGAACAAATCTGGCGCCATGTGCCACATTTCACCCTTCAAAGCAGTCCCAGCCGTGGGTAGCTCCTTTACAGGCGCGGGTTTGATGATGTTCTCCTCCGTTGTCTTCAAGGATTTGAGATCCCACAGGTCATGCAAGAAGTGCACGCTAGTTAATGTGGCACCCACCAGGCCGGGTCGAAGTTGTCCCACCAGACTCGGAGGCTGGGATACATCTGGCCCTCCATGATCCATGACTGCATCGAGAATGCCAAGAGGGGTCTTGCGTGCCATGTTCATGCTAACTTCGTGCACCGTCCACTGGAGCCTCTCCATACTACTAATTATTCTTGACCCTTTGCAGTCTGGGGGTTGGATGTCGTAGGGCCTTACCCACCGGCGATGACCCGCCAGTGCCGGTTCATCATAACCGCTGCTGATTTCTTCTCAAAGTGGGTAGAGGCATCCCCGCTCAGGGTGGTCAAGGATGGTTCTATCACCGACTTCGTGAGCTCCAATATCATCTACTGAATTTTAATACCTCACGCTATCCTTAAGGATAACGGAACCAACTTCCGAGTGGCCGACCTAAGGAAATTGTATGCCATGTACAAAATTCTCTCTAACCACACCTCCCGCTATCATGCGCAAGCGAATGGACAGATTGAGGCGTTTAACAAAACCCTTTATAACATTCTTAAAAAAATGGTTGGTCAGAACAGGAAAAGTTGGTCGGAAAATCTCCCCAATGCCCTCTGGGCTTACAGGATGACGACTCACAATTCCACCTAGGTGACTCCGTATTCCCTGGTATACGGAGCTGAGGCCATCCTACCCATCGAGGTCCAGTTTCCCTCATTGCGCATGGCGGTCTACGACCAGCAAACACCAGATAGAGTTTTCGAGATCCGTCTAGCCGAATTGTAAGTGCTTGATGGAAGTAGGCTTCACGCATTACATAACTTGGAAAGGTTTCAGAGCAGGATGGCTCGAGATTTTGATAAGAAGGATCGCCTCCGCTCCTTCCTGCAAGGTGACTTGGTGCTGGCTCTCAGAGCGCCAATGATTCCCGGTAGGAAACCACCCATGTTGGAGCCCAAGTGGGAGGGGACTTTTATTGTCCACAAGGTCTATCCCATGGCGCGTATTCCCTGGTGACTATGGTTGGTGAGCATATCACTCCTCCCACAAACACCAGGTTCCTTAGGAAGTACTTTTCCTAACCCCATGGTCCTGCATGACCTTAAACTATATGGTCCTGCATGACCTTAAACTGTATGTTCCGACACGACCCTAAACTGCACCTTGGACCGAGCTCTAAGTCCAAAAACTAGAATCACCTTGGTCCGAGATCTAAGTCCTAAAACTAATATCACATTGGTCCGAGCTCTAAGACCTAAAACTATGTTCACCTTGGTTCGAGCTCTAAGACCTAAAACTAAGATCCATATTTCGTCCAACATGACGTTAAACTGTATTTCCATAACTACGACTAGCTTGATTACCATCCTAATGGGATACGTAGGAACGCCCAGACCTTTCGTCTTTGGGTCTAGCTTGTGGTTCGATGTCGCGTCTGTCTCGCCCTTGGGACCTTAACCACAGAATCACGTGGCATGGTGTGATATTATGTCCTCATTCATGTCGGGTATGCAATAGCTGCACCACGTGCACCCTGTCCTCAGGATTTAGCCATCCTATGTCTAATGGCATTAAAAGGTACCATTCTAGAACTACATATGGCTTGATTCCCATCCTTATGGGATACATAGGAACTCCTGAACACCCAGATGTCAGGACGGGCCACATCTCTTAGGAGATCCCACGATCTCCCGGTCCCCAGGGTGTTTGGAATTACGCCCCCTCTTTTTCTTGGGGATCCGCCATCTTTTGGCCACTCTCAGATTGAGACCTCTGACCCATTCCAGTGGTCTTCTGATGTGCTCAGGGTACTCCAGTCTAGGACTTGGACTACCAGATTCGACTTAGGCAAGTTCCATCCACTTGCCAAGCTTCGTGTTCCCCTTCATTCAGGCCCCCGACATCCTTCACACCTGGAGGGACCCCCCAAGAATGGCCTGGATACAACGCCCAAGGGCTCTCCTACCATCATGGGACAACGTCCCCTACGGTTTCAGAAAAAAAATTGATTAAAATCCCGCATTTCGAACATGGTCAGCGGTTGATGATCATTTGTTGGTCCCCATGGCTGGAACAACAGGATGCTGTGTTGGGAACATTGTCAGCAGTAATCCTCAGTCGTCACGCCAGTTTCCCTGGGTGATGAATGTTGGTGGCATGGTTCATTTCATGTTCTGCCCCACCATTTCAAGGTGGAATCTCGACACTCTTTGTACTAACCCTCAGTACACCCCCACACATCAGACAGATCGACCTGCGTAACGGTGTCTCTCGGGGCTCCCACGATCTGAGCGCTAGAGTATGTGCTTGGGTCCCTTCTCTACAGGTTGCGTGCAGCTTGACCCTCATCCCCATGTGGAACGAGGAGTCGCCCAGACATTGCATTTCGAGCCCAGCATAGCTGGGATCTAGCATCTCTTACCCCCCTGATTGTTGAACCCTCGTAGGCCCCTTTGGCCCGAGGCTCCTCTCTCGGTTGGTCCAAACATTACAACTTTAAACTGTGTTGACGGTCCAAACCTTACGACCCTAAACTGTGTTGATGGTCCAAACCTTACGACCATAAACTGTGTTGATGGTCCAAACCTTACGACCTTAAACTTTGTTGACGGTCCAAACCTTACGACCTTAAACGGTGTTGATGGTTCAACCCATACGACCTTAAACTGTGTTGACGGTCCAAACCTTACGACCTTAAACTATGTTGATGGTCCAAACCATACGACCATAAACTGTGTTGATGGTCCAAACCATATGACCATAAACTGTGTTGTTGGTCCAAACCATACGACCTTAAACTGTGTTGACAGTCCAAACCTTACGACATTAAACTGTGTTGATTGTCCAAACCATACGACCTTAAACTGTGTTGATGGTCCAAACCTTATGACCTTAAACTGTGTTGATGGTCCAAACCATATGACCATAAACTGTGTTTTTGGTCCAAACCATAGGACCTTAAACTGTGTTGATGGTCCAAACCTTACGACCTAAAACTGTGTTGATGGTCCAAACCATACAACCTTAAACTGTGCTGTTTGTCCAAACCATATGACCTTAAACTGTGTTGTTGGTCCAAACCATATGACCTTAAACTGTGATGTTGGTCCAATCCTTACGACCTTAAACTGTGATGATATCGTCCCAGCTTCGTGTTCGATCCCTCAACTCGAGCATTTCCCTGGACAGCACATGATATGTATGGCTTAGGTCCTCATTTACGTCGGGTGTTGTAACCGCCTTACCATGTGTCCATTTCTCCCCTTACCCATTCATGGCCCAAGATCTAAGACAATAAACTAATATGCTCTCAAGAACTATGTATGGCATGATTATCATCCTTATGAGATACGTAGGATCGCCCGAGGCACTTCCCCACGGGCCCAGCCTACTTCCGTTTTCGGTCCCTTGACCTAAAACCTCTCCTAAGGGGGGTGTGCAGTGTGATATGGGATTATTCCCTCATTCATGCCGGGTTGTTCACCGCGCCATACACACCCCCTATTCACATTCACTCTAGGTGTTTGAGTTACTCCACCATGTGCCTCTTATGTTTCCGTCAAACCTTTGGTCTGAGTTCTAAGACCTAAAACTAAGACCATTTCTTTTACTTTCTATGACTCGCTCCCTCATGTGGGGTTGCACGATGTGGTGCGGGATTATGTCCTCGTTCACATCGGGTTACTTGTCGTGCCATGCTTATCCCTAGATGAGACGTGTTCCCCGTCCTGCATGACGTCAAACTGTATTTTGTCCCGCATGACATTAAACTGTATTCCGTCCCGCATGACGTTAAACTATATTACGTCCCGCAAGACGTTAAACTGTATTCTGTCCGGCATGACGTTAAACTGTATTCCATCCCCCATGACGTTAAACTGTATTCCATCCCGCATGACGTTAAAATGTATTCTGCCCTGCATGACGATAAACTGTATTCCGTCCCGCATGACATTAAACTGTATTTAGTCCAACATGATGTTAAACTGTATTTCATCCAACATGAAGTTAAACTATGTTTAAAGAACTACGTGTGGCTTGATTTTCATCCTAATGAGATACGTAGGACCGCCCGAACATTTCGTCTTGGGTCCAGCCCCAGGGATTAATGAACCACATCCTTCCTTATTGTCGGCCCCTCGGCCCGACTTCATGGGAAGTGGTCTAATCAGGACATCTAACCAGAGCAGGTTCGGGATGCCCGATGGTAATAATTGGATGCGACAGTTCTTTCACCAAAGAGCTCCTGCATAGAAATTGGGATGACCCGTGATTAGGTCGGTATGTCCGCCTAATGTGCCTTCGCCATGGTGGCCCAATTTTGGGATTATTAGACTCTGTTCAAACAAACCACCACTCCACCTTCCACGCTTTGAGTCACCCCATATTCAGATCCTCATTTCCTTTCATGTTTCACGGGACCCCCTAACAGTATGGATGCTCAACCTATGGTCCGCCTACTGTCCTGGGAAAACGTTCTGGAGGACTGGTCATGTTTGACGGGACCCCCTAACAGTACGGATGCTTGACCTGTTGTCCGCCTACTGTCCTGGGGCAATGTTTTGGAAAACTAACCGATGATATTTGAGTCAGGCCACGTGTTGCGAAGATGGTCAGCGATCAGCACTCATTTATTGTCCCCAATCCAGGCTAACATGATATGCATGCTATGTTTCCGCCACGGTTGGCAGTTATCCTCCATCGTTTCACCCCATTGGGTTCTGAATTTGGGCAGCATGATTAGCCCTTCCTCTCCATCCCCCTATGTTCGGATGGATTTCAATGCCCCCGGCATCACCCCAGTCATGTGCTAGAGCACATTGAGAAGTCGACACATCAATCGGCTCGGGGTCTCCTCAGAAGTCCATGCCCAATTTTGGACGCCTGAAGCTTGGTCAATGCCCCACAGTTGAACAAAATGATGGTACGAGCATCTTCTGCTTCTCGTGTTGGGCACGACCCACAGGAGCCTAGGGATGAGTTGTTATTCGTTTCGATACTATGGTTGAGTGCATTAAACCAAGGTTAAAAAAGACTGGATTTGGCCATATATTGGATTTAGACGATGAGCATTACAAGAAAAAAAGTTCATGAGATGGAAAAAACAAAGCCCTTAGGGATCAGCGTGCTGAAGCGATCTTTCTAGTGCCGCTACCCTATGGATGGTAGCCTCCAGGACAACTTCTCGCTCTTTGAAGACTCTCTCCTCATTAGCCACCACAGAGCGCAGCTCGCCAGCCCTAGGGTGTGCCTGTGCCCACTCGTTTCGAAGTACGGTCATTTGGGGGCTCACCTCCACCAGTTGTTCCTGCGCATCAGCCAGCTGGGCCGTCAGTTTCTCCACAAGCTCATATCATGTTGCGATGAAGGACTCCTTATCTGTCGCCTGCCCTTCGAGGTGTCGGACTTCCTGCTCCGCCCTCAGTAGCGCTTGAGCGCTCGCCGATCCTTCCCGGCACATGTCAATGTCGGTGCACTGGCTGCTCTCTCGTATCTTCTCAACCATGTAATCACGGACCGCCAGATGAAGACACTGAGCGTCATCCCCTCCGGAGCACAGGAAGCGCAGCCAGGTCTGAAGTGATCACATCCGCCTCAGCCAATCCGACTGGGGCTGCCTGAGGAAGCGCTGGATACACTTCCACCCTTTGCGCCGTGTCATCTGGCTCTCCTCGGCTGCCTCTGAGTCTGAGTCATCTATCTCCTCAGGGTCAGCGGGTCGGTATATGGGGAAGGCGGCCAGCAGATCGACAGCAGGATCCGCCCCAGGGATGTCTTCATAAGGAATAGAATCCTTGACGTCCAGGCGAACTTCTTCACTCGCCCCAGCTGCAATGATGCCTCCACCAGTTTCTTGACCTCGTCTCAGGAACAACACCGCTGATGTCCGCTGGCCCTTTTCATCAATTGTCGGGGCCAACTCAGTGCAGAGAGCATGTTCCGAACGAGGAGGTATGTCCGCCGCTGGTCCACTCACAGACGGTCTGGGCTCCGCAGCCTGACGTGCCTCCAGTGTTGAGATCACTGCGCAAGGCATACGCTGGTCAGAAGGGATCTTTTGACACCAAACCCCAGTAGTGAAGCGTGAGACTTATAGGAATCCAGAGCGTTGGTCCCCAGTGTTTCGGCCACTGCAGGAGCCTCCGTAAGGGGAGACCCCTCCGGGATTGTTAATTCAATGATGGGTGTCAGATCCCCATCATGTCCCACTGGTTCCTCTCCTCCCTCCTCTGGTGGGGATGCCCGTCCAACGCTCAACTGCTCTTGAGTAGGATGGGGAAGTGAGTTAGAAGTTGGAAAGGTGAATGGATGAATAAAGGAAATGAATGGAGAAAGAGACAAACCTCGAGAATCTCGGTTATGTCGAGATCAGAGTCGAAAATCTCGCAGCTCTCTTGGAGACACCCTTGGTAGGTCGCCCCTTGCGACCCCTCACCTTCAGGCTCTTCTTCTTCATCTTCTCCCTCGACTTCGTCCTCTCTGGTTTCCTCCTCCCCCTCCGGCTCCTCATCACTGTCGCCTTCTCCCGGCGGCATCGCTTCCGGATCATGCTTTTGGACGAGAATCACTTTCACTATGAAAGGTGGCTCCGCACGCTGCCCCCTTTGGTATGCGTATGCATCCATGGCCGTCAGATAAGCTTGCCGCCGATGGAAGTTTACCCTGTTGGTAATTCGAACCAGCCCGACCTGTGGCAGTTGGATCCTGTTTTGCATTATCTTCTACCAGATGGCTTCGACACTCAGCGATTGCCGTAGGGTCGTCCAGGCCGACCATAGTGCCGGGGGAATTGCATCTTGGGAAGGTTCGAGCAGATATATTATCTTCTTCCTTGGAAGTTTCCTGGCTGCCGCATGTGACCTACCTGCAGGTAACGAGGACGTGGCAGCAGCATGTGATGTCCCCACTGCCGAAGTCCTGGCCTACATAGGCCTTGCTACCTGACGCGCCCTTCGTCCTCCCCTTCCAACGACATTGTTCCTTCTTTCCCATCGCCTGGTTTCCATGCGAGTAACCTCGAGTTGCCGGACACGCTTTCATAATATCCCCTCAGGGCACACAATGGTCTAGTGTTTGGTGTATTCGATTGCTAGGCCAACATCGACCCCGGAGGGGGGAAGAGTGACGACATCACCAGAACCGATGGTGGTAAAAATCAACCACATTTGGTGCAGGACGCACAGATTCCTCTCCTGCCAGACAGTCGTGAATACATTCTTCAGCATTCGTTGGAGGCACCCGAACTGCCTGGCGAATCAGGATGGTACGTAAGGCTCGCATATCACCTTCCTGTCGATCCGATCCTTGAGAACTCCACCCCGAATGCTCTGGAAGTATTCCTGCTGTTCCAGATATCCTCAACCATTGTCCACCAGCTGGCCGACTGGGGTGGTGAACGGGCAGAAGTTGAAGTTGGCATGGTTGTCGATGCAAATCCTCACGCCCTCCTCATTGAGCGTCATTGGTGCCACCCCTGTGATGTTTAGCAAGGACGGTGGCAGACCGTTTCCCGGAGGATGGATGACGTTTGGGAAGGTGTACCCGCCAAGATGAGCTGCCACCCAGCCATGGAATATCTGTAAGGGACCACATATTCTCCGAGGCAACCCCCCTCGTGAGATGCGCCCCAGGATGGTATACAACTTGACCAGTACGGGGATGCCCAAGTTGAACCATTTTTTGGAAGCCATGGAGGCCGCCATCACCAATGTTACTGGGCGGACGCCCATCCTCTCGTCTCGCACCTGCAGGAGCCACCCGCTCAGGAAGGCGGCAAGGAACCCGGCATACCAGACGTTCAGGTCCCGGGCCTCAACGACGTGGTAGCACAATGATTGGTTTTGCCCCGCCTGTAGGGTCTTCCAGTATGACCCATCCCTGCTCTTCTGAGTCGCGGTTGGGCACCGTTTTCACCGTCCCGGCATCATGATGGCCGGATCCTTCATGAGGAACAGGCTGAACCAGCCCTTGAAGGCAACGTCCTTCAGCAGGTCCTTGACCCCCAGCCTCTCTTTGGCCAGCTCTAACAAGTTCCACGTTAGCATAGGCCTCCGCGACCTGTCTCCCCAGGTTCTCTTTGTAGGAATGAACTCTTCGTATTGGTAAACCACCAGTGGGATACCTCCGATGCAGTGAATTTCCCAGATACTGATGCTGACTTCCCCATGATGAAGGTGGAATGTGTTGGTGTCAGGAGACCACCAGGTGAATAGCTCCGGTCCGAGTTCCGGCTGGCGGTGGAAGTGGAACTGCGATGTCCATACCTCCTTGAACAGGCCGATATACCGCAGTTCGTCCCTGAACTGGTCACAGGTAAGGAGGACCCAAAACGCCCAGGCCCATTCGCTGGTGATGTTTCCCCTTGACCGCAGGTCCCAATCCTTCAGCTAGCCCTTCGTATCATTCGTGATGCTCTGACGGAACGTGCTCGCATAGAGGGCCGGAGAAACCTCTGCCATAGGCTCGTCCCCGGTAATGGTCCTAGTCCTCGGGTATAGGACATATATGTCAATATGTCTGGTTTCCCTGGCAGGATGGCCGTTGTTGGTGATGTTGTATCGAGGAAGTTTGTCCTCCCGAGTCACCCAAGACCGTGGCGTGTCCACCTCGATGTCCGGTAGTGGCACCTTCTCCAGGATGCTAAAATTCTAGAGCGGGAGGTTGTCCGACAAGGGGTATGTCTTCTGGGCCAGAGTCAGCAGATTGAACAAGGTCAGATTGTTGGAGAAAATCACCTTGGCTCCATAAACCTCCTCGTTCTCTGCCATTTCTGTCCTACAGGCAGCGGATTCCCCCTCATCAACTCAGTTTGCAGCCATCTCAAAACATTCGGAAGTTGGGCAAAATCAGGATGCAGTGCACGGAATCAGAGAGTTCTGCGCGAAATCTGATGGAGTTGCGCGAAATCCTGGATATGAGCACGCAATCGGCACACGAATCACAAAAAATCCCGAACATGCACGAAATCATGGCAGAATTTCGGATGGAATTCCGCGCTGCCAGAGCATTTTTACGCACAGCCGCGGAAGCGATTTCACGCACGAGAGCGATGAGCTTATCACGCGGAAAAAGAAGAGGTACGGATTTGAGACCCAGAACACCTTTTTATAGGCGAGGCTAGGCTTCCGCGCTGTGCGGAAAGAGGATTCCGTGCGCGTCCGTAGGTTTTGCATGCCCCATCGGAATTTTGCACGCAACTTGACCACGGGACTCAGCATTTCGGTGTTTCGGCATTTCCCTTGGAATCCGATCGTTGCGACCTCTCGCCGATCCAATTCTATGTGGGGGAATTTTTTGAAGCTGAAAAAAGTTCGTAACTCTCATAGGAAGTTTCGAAATGATGAAGCGAAGTCATATTCGGAATTAGAGGCCCGATCTGGAGGCCCAGGAAGTGGTGCGTGAAAAATTGGGTGAAGTGCGCGGAAAAAATGCCCCGCGTGAAAGGAAACTCGGGATTCGTGAAAAGTCCTGGCACCGGCACGAAATAATTTCGCGCCCACGTCCCGCGCGGTTGATAATTTCGCGCCGCCGCCCCTGTCGCGCAATAATTTCGTGCGCCACCTGGATTCCGTGCCGGAGGTCTCCTATAAATAGAAGGTGATCCCGAACAGTTTGGGGGTTGAGGAAGCCGAAGTAACTCTCGCGCGTGCAATTCGGCTCCCCCCGCGTACATGATGACTTCCAGGTAATCCCTTATTTCCCACAACCTTGCCCCGGAGTTCACCTTTGCGCGAAACTCCACCGGCTTCAGTGAATTTGCCCCCTTTCCAGGGTTCCAGCCTTACACGCAATCCGTGTCTCGTGCGCGCAATACCCTACCGTGCGTGCAAAACCATGTGCGTAATTCCCTCTCCTCTTGAAATTACCTTGATCCAATTGTGCATCGTCCCGGTGTTTTGCACGCAAACCATCTTTTTTGCACGCAAATCCCAGGACCCTTCACCTTGATGCCCCTTGGCTGCCCCCTGCACCGGCAACTGATGTCTCTCCTGCCGGGCATGCGCGCCATGCGTTGTATTCCTGTACGGCCTCCCAGGCTCATGTGAAGTAACCTCAAGGTCCTTTGGGCCGTTTTTCCCATTGCGTTGCTTTGCCTTATGCTTCTCCGCATAGGCACACTAACGGCTATTGCCTTTTCTCATAGCCACACTAACGTGGACCCCCCGGGGGTTTGCCCTGCGGCCCCCCTTCACTATGGCCTTTCCGAGGCCTTCCCTCCCCCAAGGGGTAGAGGGTGGTGGGCATGTAAGCCCTAGGGGTGTGGAGAAAACCCACCTCGTCCAAGCTGCAGGACGTTAAACTGCTAAGCACCTCATCCTTAACACATGACGTTAAACTGTGGTCCGACCCCGTGCTTCTCATGTTGGGTCCCCCCCGCTCGGACATTTTTTACGCCTCTCTTCTCCATGGGAATGGAATCTTCCTCACATGGAATGAGATCCTCCTTGTCAGAGTGGAGTTAGTCTGTGGGGGAACGGCCGCCTCAGAGCATAAGCCCCTTGCCTTTCTTACGGATGACTACACCCATGCATCTCCATACATCCCCCCTGCCAAGGCCAGTGGAGTCATTTTCCCACTGTGCTTTGTCGCACCACGTGCCTCCACCCTAGAGTAAGCATCGACACCAAGGGCTGCTAACCACGTGTAAGCCCCTGTTTCCTCTTTGGGCCGCTCAATACGTAAGCCCCATTCCGCTTCTCACGGACGCACCCTTCGCGACGTGATCGTCTGGTCCCTGCTGCCTCTTGTTTCTCACACCGAGCATGACTCACGTGAGATTAGAGTGTTGATCAACCATGTCACTACTTTGAGCCACCCCAGAGCATAAGCCCCATCCCTGCGAACTGCGTAGACTTTGATCCCTGCTAACGCACGGTACTTAGGAAGCCTCCATGAGGTTCAAGCCCACCACCCGGTTGTCCCGTCCTCTCCACGTCGGTTCCCTGACCACCTTGGGCCGCCTCAGAGCGTAAGCCCCAAACCCCTCATCATGCATGAAATTAAATTGTATCTCATCCCGCATGATGTTAAACTATATCTCGTCCCGCATGACGTTAAACTGTATCCCGTCCCGCATGACGTTAAACTGTATCTCATCCCGCATGACGTTAAATTGTATCCCATCCCGCATGACGTTAAACTGTATCTTGTCCTGCATGATGTTAAACTGTATTCCCCTTCTTGGGCAATCTTAGAACATAAGACCCTTGTCTCACTCCACCATCCATCATGATCCTTACCCGGGCCGCCACATCCCAGTGAGATCATGCCACCCCATCCCACTCCATGGCATCCGGGAAGTCGCCAACGTGCTCGCCCCAACATCGGTGTTATCCCTAGGGGTCCTTCAACCCGATCCATGTCCGCATAACGTTAAACTCGTGACATAACCCTTGCTAAACAAGGGAAGTTGAGGAAACCCTAAAATGGTGCACGTTCCCCGCGTTTGATGTGGGATGCCTCGGGCTTCCGCCCCATCGAGAAGCCCTGTGATGAGGGACCAAAGACAGAAATGTCAACGACGATCCAACGTGACCATTCTCCTCACCAAAGGTTGCTGCCCCGACAAGACCCATTGGATCATCTTGATGGAAGAAGCGTAAATAACTGGCCTCCATGTAGATACGACACCGGGAATGGGCTTCACGAACCCGTCTTAAATCTATGAGGGAGACCCAGACTAGGTAATGAGCTCCGAGGAGGAATCCACAGAAGGAAGAACGGACATCCCATAATCCTGGTTTCGATCAAGGAGTAGACGTCCCTGAACAAGGAACGGATGTCGCCCACCTTTGGAAAGCGGGAATGTGGGGCAACAAGCAGCACATCCTCCCCACGGACAGATGCGCGCCCCCCGACGAAAGCGTCCGAAACACACATACTTTCATAGGATGAATTGATTCCCAAGGATTATACAGTTTCTATGATAAGACATAATTATCATGTTGAATTATATAACATATGCCTTATTTAATCTAGAATTTCTTGTTTTCCTGGGAATTATTGTTTATATGATTTGTGTGTGGGTCTTATTCATGTTGGTATTGTAGTTTGGCTATGAGCAAGAATTTGTTATGTGGGATGGCTTGGGTGGTGTGATGTAATATCATGTTGAGAGAATGATTGATTCTAGAGTGGATAAGATGTGTTTTGAATAGGGGATATGCGACAAGTTGTGTGGTAATGTGTTGTTATTTGGGGTTGTGAGTTGGGTGTTGGTTTTAATAGTACATGTCCTCAGTAGGATGATTTTGAAGTAGGATGGTATTGATTTGTATGGGTGATCCACCCTTGATACCATGTAGAATTATTCAACTCATATCTATATATCCATATATGTTATATCATGAATTGGGGTTAAATTTGGAGGACGAGGAACAATGTTTCATTAATGTGAAACTTCTTTAATTTATCAGGGTTCTTCACCTACTAGAAATTGTGTTGAAGGTTTCTGTGTTTCTTAATGTTTGACGTGGTTGGTAGTTTCCCAAGAAGTGATTGAATTAATAAAAATTTGATTATGAATCCTATAAAGTATTGGGTTTTTTTGGATAACATGATGGAAATGGTTAATATAAATTGTTTGGGAATATGAAAAGGTTTTCTGGGTTTATGTGTGGTGTTTTTCATTTAATGTTACCAGGGAAGTTGGAAGTTTTGTTAGTTCTTGGTTATCAAAAAATTAATAGGATGTGCCTCAGTGTATGGTATCATATATGTATATAAGTGTATTTTATTTGGAATTTCTATATGCACCCCACCCTAGTTTGTCACTATGTTCCGAACACCACTATAATCAGGGGGAGGGTGTCTTTCTTAAACATCCGGGTGGCAGGATGGCCAACTGGCCACCCTCTCTCTACTTATATATATTCAATGTGATAATATCCCAAGTTTCATTTGGAAGGTTGTGGTTTCTAAGGCCCTGTTGTGTGCGGGCGAACTTTTCATTCCTAGGTGACTTCGGGATGAGATGTGTTGTTCTTTCCTAATAGTACTTGGTGTGAGATGTGTTTTGTGGCCGAGGTGTCTATGTGCGGGATATGATGTGGGTTGTAGACTAGGTGTCTATTAAAAGAATGTGATGTGATGTGTAGGCCAGGTGTCTACGGGAATGATGAGATGTTCTTTGTGGTTCATGTGTCTATGTCTTGGATATAATGTGGTTTGAGGCCCAGGTGTCTATGTGTGGATGTGGTGCGGATTGTGAGGCCCAGGTGTTTCAGGATGGGTTGTGACATGGTACTTTTAGAATAGGTGGGCGAGTGAGGAAGTTATCTATTAGGAATTATTGGTTAATTGGTGAAAAGTGGTGTGGGGTATCCTTCATCTATGTCAATTATATTACATTACTTGACTTTGGTTATTTGGTGAGCCTGCCTTTGTGAGATCGGGATAGTCAGTATACCTACTAGTGTTGTTTGGTTCTGTAATTTCCCTACATGGGGCCTTAATATGATTCCTTCACAGGTGAACGTGGGAGATTGGTTTTCCTACTCAGTATACTTGTATGGTCACAATATATATAAATACGTATTTTAACATTCTATGAGTATTTTCCAGACTGTGGTAGACCATACCAGCTCGAATCATGATAGTTCATGTGTCGCTACATAGATTTACTTTTGGTATCTATTTGGAAACATTTTTATTTATAATATTTATATTATATGCATGGATATGGGATGGTTTTTGGGATTATTTTGTATATTTCATGGATTTTGTTTGTGTATTATCCATTATACTTCCCGATCATGTTTAACTAAAAAGGGTATTTACTGTCATATTGTGTGATTTGTATACTCTTGGTGCTTGTTGTTGTCTCGAGGCCTACTAGAGGTGGACCTCAGGGGGTCATTATCATCTTTTCTCTATTTCCATCCCAGGAGGGGAATCTTTTGAGGGAGGGGGTCATGATGACTAGATTCCAAAAAAAATGTTCCACATTGAGTAACAACAAAAGGATTCATGATATGATAATAATTTGAATCATATAAAACAAACATATCTATCACATAGAGATCATATTATGCCATTGTCTTTATAACCATCTTTGCTTATATAACCTAAAATTAATTTCCTCATTACCACAAAGGAGGAAAATATTTTTATATTCCTAATACCCCCAGTAAGGACCCGATCATAGACATTAATTAATATTGAGTGCTTATCATGTAAATTAATTTCATTCACATTGATGTTCTTTTCTCATATAGAGTTTTATATAATTAGGACATGATACATTCTTAACAAGTCAAATATTACAGTGTATACACTTCTACTCAATATCCATTTTAGCAATATAAATTTTTTAAAAGAAAACTATTATTATTTCCATGAAAAAAACATCATAATTTTTATTTTAACATATTTATTTCTCATACTCATCCGTATAACCTGTGAAAATATAATTTTAGAACATGAGATTACTACAATATTATTAAAAAGGTATGTAATGAAATAAAATCATTAGTTTAGTGAAAACTGGAAAACAAATTAAAACGTTTAACTCCGTAGCATGGAAAGAAATATCATGTTTGTTCCTTGGGACATCATTACCTTACCTGTATTAAATTAATCCTTAAAAATGTAATAACCATTTAGTTAACTTCCATTTTCAGACTATATTTGGGGTTTGGGTTAGTGGTAAGAACCCCTTAACTCTACATGTAAAATGGGGGTTCAAAACCCATTGGGAATAGGGTACTGTAGCAGTACTATAGTAGTGGCGACACTATACCAATGACAGGAACTATATAGGCGGCATGTCCCTATAGTGGAGGTAGAGTACTATAGTAGTGGCGGGTACTATGCAGTACTATAGTAGTCCAAGTATTGTAGCATTACAATTCATAGAATGGGCTTTGGGCCATAAAAATGGGCCTACGGGCCATGTAATAGGCTAAATGCCCACTGGGCCTTCGGGATATGTAATCGGTCTCCCTCTACCTAGTTAAAGAGGTATTTAGTTTTCTATTATAATAAATGAGGCATCGGCCCCAACCATTAATAAAACGTCCATTTTTGGAGTACCCAATGCATTAAAGGGATATAATGGTACACACCTGTCATATCTTGAGTTGTAATGGGGCTGAATCAGTCATATCATGATATATAATACGGATGAAGCCATCATTTCTTGATTTATAGTGGTATAACCCCATAATAAACTATGTATAAGGAAAATAACATCAATAAAACCCTTCAAAAATATGTTAAACCAATGAGTAACACACTTTTAGTTATCATAACACTATCTTATTCTATTAATCACTTTTAAAATTTAAAAATTGAACAAATAATAATGAAATAATTTTCATCATAAATAAATCAGAAAATTTATAAAGAAAAAATTAAATTAATAATGAATCCTGAAATATGTAGAAACCACCCATGCCTTATTATTTCAAAAAATAATTCATTTTTACCTTTTCATAATATTTATAAATTAACACTAAAAAGGATTTTTAAAATAAATTCTCTTACCTTGAGTTTGACTCATCATGCACTATAATTATCTTCTAGAATAAAAAACATAGGTTTTTTGTTTACTTGATTTGAATCCTTTTTTAATGTTTATTATTCATTTTATATAACTTATTATCATGTAAAAAATATTTCTTAATATTTCTTTGTTAATGTCGATCGTTTTGGCGATATTTGGTACTTGAGTCTTAAATGTATTCGGTATAAAGTCTATAATAAAAATATTAATTTTCTAAAAATATTAAACATAATATTCATTACAAAATATTAATTATTATACATCAAAAATATCTTCAAATCCTTTAATTAATTTTTTTTATGAAAAATGAACTATGTTATAATCATTGAGATGGTAGGTTGTACGTACGCATGAGTAACATTTCCATTTTTCAATGATCATTATGGAAAGAGGGTAAGTATTATATTATAATTCCATAATGATAATAATATTTTTATTATCATATTAATCATTTCAGTTAACTATATATATACATCATTCATGTGATTTGGTGATGAAAAATGAATCACATTGCTTTGTGGAGGTGATAGTTCGCACATACACATGAACGTTGTTATCATTTTCTAGTTTATGGAAAGGTAATAATTAAAATGATTTTTTTCAATATTTTTATATTGATAAATATTTCATTAATATCACATATAATCATTATATACATTATTATAACCATTATAGAGGGACTGTGATGGAAAATAAATTAAATATGTTCGTGATGTGGTAGTTCATTGTACACTCAGACTAATAAACTTTTTTCCCATTCGATGGAAGTAGATATGGATTTAGGTAATGATAATAACAAAATCTGATATAAGTATTTGTAGGATATTAGTGTTATTATTTTATCATGGATGAGGATGATTTTTTAGAATTTGAAGATGAAATAAAACTTCAACACTTAATTAAAAACACAATATTTTCTTCAGAAATTTACTTTTATTAAAACCATAATACCACTAATAATGATTTTAGGCCTAAAATAAGAGATATATAATATTTTTATGTATTAAAGAAAGATATTTTTGAAGATATTTTCAGAAACAAATAGGTTTTGACTTGTTTAAAATAGATAAGATGTGGTTCCCTTCATAAAATAGGGGAGGTTTACACTTTGAATATCTCAAAATATAGAATTACGATAAATTAATTTTATATTACAAATGTATAAAAACAGATTTCAGATTAGTATAGGATACATATGGGTCAAGGAACAATCATCAAAAGAAATTTCTAATTCTTATGACTATTTTATAATCCTTATATTTTTTCTTTAACCCCTTTAACTACCATAGTGACAAAATGGTTTTTTACACATTAAAGGGTAATATAGTTACTATAAAATTCCAAATGAACCACAAATAGATCATTGATGAAATGTAAAACCTTCCCAATACTTCGTAATAATCAAATACTTTTTTTGAGTTTTATTTCATTTAATAAAATATTAGTTATTTTAAAATATGATTAATGCCATTATTAACACTATTCATTACGCGACTTTTTAAAAATATCATAACAAAAACATAATTTCAAACCAATTATTATAAAACATCGCTGAAAGAGAAAGGAATCTATAAAATTAGAGATTGAAATTATTTATTTAAAATCATATTTATTTTAATATTTTTAATATGTTTTTTTATTTTCAATAATTAATCACTTACTACATTATCATTGTGTCTCCATTTAAGGTAGTTATTTAATCACTTAAAAATTATAAATAAATTACCATTATGTATATAAATATTTGATAATTCAAATTTTTATTTATAGGAAAATATATATTCTAAATAACCCTATATTAAAAATGTTATTTTTATTATAAATTATGGTTGAAATATTTGAAATTTCATTAAAATAAAATATTATAAAGGTCTTAACGTCGTCTAAGTGTCTCCAAGAGGTCATAAAATTGGCCGAATGATTCCTTTGATCTAAAATAACTCATAAAATAGAACGAGGGCCTAATTTTGAGTTATTTTATAATATTTATAACATTATATATACCCTTAATTACCCTATTTACCCTAAAACATGGTTATAAAAAGTATCTAGATTTTTCTATTCATATTTTATAAAACAATCAAGATAACTTTTTAGTAAATTTTAATATTTTGTTCAAAAATGGAATACATTTTTAAAATTTATAATACATAAGTTGATATTATTAATTATAAATCATTCTCAATGAGGTGGTTAGTATAATGTCTCAAGCCTCTCTGGTCCATTCCATTGGGATAATCTACTGTTTGAGGTGTATTAGGAGGTTATTTGGACACATTTGGACACTTTATGAAATTTCCAAATTTTTCAGGTTTTAAAATGGTGCCAAATTCCAATGGATTCACCCTGGATGTTTCACTGTAATAGTGTCACCATGGCGGTGTCCCCTAATGTTCACTGGATGGTGGTGGCTCATCGGAGGTCAATAACTAAGTGGTGACTCGTTGAATGGTGTCTCGCCTAACGAAAGATCATGAGTTGTGATTCTTGAGTGGCGAATCATTGTGAGGTTCCTTGCCTAATGGTGACTCGTGAGTGGTTCCTTGTCCAGTAGTGTCTCACCCAATGGTTCCTCATCCGGTGGTGTCTTGTGAAAAGTTTTTCAAGTTCCTATATTTCCACTTTTGATGTCTCATTTCATGTTAAATGGTTTTAATGCCAGGTTTTAATGGAATTCAGGCTGATTCAAAGCACATAAATATTATCATAAGTTCACAAGTATCTATGGTATTTTACTCAGTCAAAACACACTATCCTGACTAGATCTTCCTTTATTGGAAAATGAAAAACATATCTACATTGATACTATATTTATATCATTCCCAGGCCGAGAAACCCTTTTTCTCTTGTTCCACCTTTTTATTTTCCCTTGGTATGGGACACCCAGAGTTTTTATTACTATAGGAGTCTGTTTGTGCATGTGCATATTTCCTTTAATTTGATTTCATATCATTTTGTTTGATTAATTTTATTATGTATTTTGATGATACCTTAATTTATGTTATTTTGATTCTTTTTATTCTTATCACATCGGAAATATAAGATATTAATCTATATTTTATTAGTTAATGAGTAAGTTTGAAAATGCTTGTCTATTTCTCAAAAATTTAATGAAGTTTCAACTATGTTTTTAGAAACTCTACATTTCACTGTTTTAAAAAATTTAGGTATTTATTTATATAAAACTTCTAAAATTGTCCAATTTACATGAAACTTGATTATATGGAATGATAAAATGTTTATCTTGATTTAATTATTTTACATCAAAGTCTAAAAATATCGTTTGTATAGACTTTTAATTACATGAAGTTCTGATATTCTGTTTTGAAGTAGCAGTTTTTCCAGAATTGTTTTTCTTCTTTTTTTTAATGATTTTAGGACTGTAGATGTATTTTTTAATTGATTATTTTTTTAGAAAGATAATACGTTTTTATACAAATCATTAGTTTTGACAGAAGTCTGAATCTTCTGTTAAGAGCCCTTAAAAATTCGTTGAAGTTTGTCACAACATTCTATCCAGATTTCATTCAAAAGTAAGGTTCATTTGTTTTCATAAGTAAGGTTCATTTGTTTTCAAAAGTAAGGTCAATTTTTTTCAAAAGTATGGTTCAGTTGTTTTAAAAAGTAAGGTTCATTTTATTTAAAATTATGGTTCATTTTTTATCAAAAGTAAGGTTCAGTTGTTATCAAAAGTAAGGTTCACTTGTTAACGAAAGTAAGGTTCATTTGTTATCAAAAGTAAGGTTTATTTGCTATCAAAAGTAAGTTTCATTTGTTATCAAAATTAAGGTTCACTTCTTATCAAAAGTAATGTTCATTTGTTATCAAAAGTAAGGTTCATTTTTATGAAAAGTATGGTCCATTTGTTTATCTCACAAAAGTATGGTTACTGTTCAGACCCTACATTACTGTTCTAACCCTACGTTACTATTCATATCCTACGTTACTGTTCATACCCTACGTTACTTTACTATTCATACCCTATGGTACATTACTATTCACTCCGAAGTTACTATTCACTCAGAAGTTACTATTCACTTAGAAGTTACTATTCACTCCGAAGTTGCTGTTCATTCTGAAGTTAATGTTTATTCTGTGCAATTTTTTTAAAAATTTATTTTCTGCAAATATATAGATTATTTTTAATGAGTTTTTTGGTGAAATCCTCATTAAATATAAAGATCATAATGGAAGAGTTTTTGATGTTTTTGGTGCTATATTTAGAGAGAAAATTTAATAACGTTCTTCAACGTATTTTATAAATAAATTTGGACTTTTAAGATTGTTAAAATTTAAATGTTTGAATTTAATTCCAGAATTTGCTGCTTGTTTTCAGGAACTTTTTGTCTTTTTTTAAATCATTTTAAATGGATTTAAAATTCTGTTTTGAATCATTCTATGCTTTTATTATTCTGGAGATTTTATTGGAAGACTTATTCAAAATATTTTGAATTACTTTATTTATTCTACGGGAATAAAGAAGCAACAGTTCTACAATTTTCAGGGAGATATTTATGGGATCTATTAACTTAATTAATATTGAATATCCTAAGGAAGCAGAGTTACTGCACCTGCTAGATATTTTTATTCTCTATATATACAGTTATCTCTTGCAGGAAAAACAACAATACAATATAAAGACAAGGGGCTGTGAACTTTGAATCTGCTGCGCATTTGCAACGTCCTGTTACACTCTGCTTCACCACCTGCTTTGTCACTCAAGCGCTGAATTAATTCTACTTCGAG
This sequence comes from Viscum album, assembly GCA_963277665.1. NCBI lineage: Eukaryota > Viridiplantae > Streptophyta > Magnoliopsida > Santalales > Viscaceae > Viscum > Viscum album. Next base: position 875,867,262 of record OY728129.1, on the reverse strand, counting down.
TCCAATTTCATTGACGAGACGTGCTGAACTAAACCTCAAGAACCAGTACCTGTGATTTAATTTTTATCTTCTCTTTCATCTGGTTCTAAGTCTGTACCACTATTTCCCATCTCTCACACGCACTTTTATTTTTCTTTTTATGCTTTTTCACACAAAATAATTATTTGTTATTCTTTATCTTCGGGTTGTGACTCCCAGATTCTAAAGTCAGGATCTTAGGGTTGTGACTCTCTGTATCTAAAGTCAAGACTTTTTGGGTTGTGGATCCTGGTATCTAAAGTCAGGTTATAAGGGTTGTGACTCCCCACACAAAAGTCAGTGACGTGGTTTTCCCTCCACTAGAAAAGGATTTTGTAATTGGGTTATGATTCCCTTTTAAAAATCATTTGTAGTGAACACGCAACTCTCACCGAGTAGAGAGGTATGAGAGCAGAGTAGGCCCACTTTGGACCAAACTACATTAAAAACATCCTTGCGTTATTTTTTTCCGCTGCTAATTAATTTTAATAATTAACTTTGATAATTAATTTATTTGATTAAATTTTTAGTCTGGTCTATTCACCCCCCCCCCCCTCTAGACCATCATCCATTACCCAGTCCGAACTAACAATTGGTATCAAAGGATAACTTTCTGAAGAATAGTTTTTCTCTATATTTATATTTCATTATACTTGGTTGTTCCTTACGAAATTTATCCAATAATTTCATTTATCATCTTTTATATTTTATTGTGCTAACCTATTCCTAGACCTCACAGTCTAAGGATAAAGATCTTATAAGATGGAATGATTGAACCTGAATGACGCCTGGATTCCTCAGAATCCACCACATTTTGATAGAAATGATTATGGAGACTGGAGATCCCGAATGGAGGCATACCTCAAACAGTTGAGAATTGAGAACTGGTCTATCATGTCAAAACAATACACACTTCCTCAAGCTGATCCAAATACTCTTACGGTTATTGATGCTACCAGATATGTCTTAAATTAAAAAGTGGTTAATATTTTATATTATTCTATTAACAGAAGTGTTTTTAGTCATGTTTCTGCATACAAGACAACTCATGAGATTTGGAAGATTTTTCAAGTTACTCACCTTGGCTCTGACAAATTGATCTGAACCAAACTTGGAATGCTTCGTGCAGAGTATCAATACTTCAGGATGGGTGAAGATGAAACTGTAAATCAAATGTTCCATAGATTCACAAGCATTGTGAATGGAATGAATTCACTTAGAGAATCTCTAGAAAATCCTATACTTGTTCAAAGAGTCCTACGAGTATTACCAAAGAAATGGAATGCAAAGAAGGTTGCAATTGATGAAAGAAATAACTTCAAAGAGTACACACTTGATGAACTGATTGGATCACTACTCCAATATGAACTGGAACTGAAGAACATAGCTGACAAGGAGAAAAAAAAGGTGTATCTTTTAAGTCTGTAAATGTTATTTCTAATAATTTTTCTGATTCTGATCTACCGGATATTGAAAAGGAAGACATGGCTCAAATTATAACTAGAGTCTACAAAATAATGAAACAGAAAGGTTTCAAAAACTAGTTTAGTAGAAATCCTCAAAAAGAAAAATATAAGGGGGATAAGAAATGTGATACAAATTACAATGCTTCAGATGTTACTTGTTATGAGTGCAGGAAAAAGGTCATATCAAACCTAATTTCCCTAAACTAATGAATAAAGACATATACAAAAAGAAGGATAGAAAGGCATTGGCAACCAGCTGGAGTTGTACTGAAGAATCTGATTCCAGTGAAAAATCTGGAAATGACAAAGAACCTGCTAACTTTTCTTTCATGGCATCACTGGATAAGGTTTGTAATTCTAATTATTATTCGGAATGTTCTGATTCTGAATATGAATATAAAAACCCCAATGTTTTTGAATTAAATAATGAAATTTAATGATTATGAAAAGATATTTTCAAAGCTGATGATTTATATAATAAACTTAAAGAAGATAATGAAAAACTTATTTCTGAAAAGAAATTAATTTTTCAAGAAAATAAAAGGTTAATAAACACTGCCTCTACTTCTTATTCAATAGTTTATGAAAATTTGAAAAAAACTCAAGATTTGAATGAGAAATAGAAAAAGGATGTTGAATGTATTAAACAAAATTTATCTGCTTTTATTCAAGGTCGTGAAAAATATCATGAGATGATGTCTTTGACTAAAACTGATAAAAATAAATATGGTTTTGGTTATGATAAAAGATTAACTCATATGTATAAAACTTGTTTTGTTAAAAGTAAAAATGGTTGTACTTCAACTGTTACTTGTTTTAAATGTGGCATGAATGGTCACTATGCTAATGATTGTTCACATAGATTTAAACAATCTTTGGGATTTACAAAAACTAATATTTCTAAATTGTTGTTATCAAGAGTAACTTACAATACATGTTTAAATTCTGAATGGGTACCTAAAAATTGTATTACAAATCTTATTGGACCCAAATTAGATTGGGTACCAAAATTGTCAATTAATTGATTTTGGTAGGAAAAATTCCTTTGATGTCTCAAGAACGACATATGGTACATGGAAAATTGATTCTCTAGGCATATGATTGGAGACCCATCAATATTTACCACATACAACACATGTGATGGAGGCATTGTTACTTTTGGGGACAATTCCAAAGGCAATGTAAAAGGTTTTGGTAAAGATGCTATTTCAAATTCTACATTTATTTCAAAAGTTTTATATGTTTAAGGTTTAAAACATAATTTAATTAGTATATCACAATTATGTGATGATGGAATGGAAGTTAAATTTAAAAATGATAAATGTTTAGTTTTTAATGATGATTATTTATTATTTTATACTAATCGAAAAGATAATATTTATACTATTGATTTTGATGAACTAACTGTTCAACATGTAATGTGTTTGAATGCTGTACAGAATGAAAACATCCTTTGGCACTGACGTTTTGGACATGTTAATTTTAGATTATTGCATAAGCTCTTGAAGCATGAGAAGGTTTTACAACTTTCTTCTTTGATGAAAGAACAACATCATGTTTGTGATGCCTGCATGAAAGGGAAGCAATACAAAATTTCTTTTAGACCTATCAATAAGATAAGTACTAATAAGCCTTTACAGTTAGTACATCTTGATTTATTTGGTCCAACTCAAATTTCCAGCCTCGGTGGAAAGAAATATACTTTAGTTATTGTTGATGATTATAGTATATTTACTTGGGTATATTTTATATCTCATAAAAATGATAATTTATCTAAATTCACTGATTTCTCTAAATTAGTTTAAAATAAAAAAGGTTGTATGATTATTTCTATTCGTAGTGATAAAGGAGGTGAAATTCATAATTTAGATTTTGAAAAATTCTGTGAAAATAATGGATATTTTCATAATTTCTCTGCTCCTAGGACACCATAACAAAATTGGGTTGTAGAACAGAAAAATATTACTCTTATTGAAATAGCTCTAACTATGTTAAGTGAATATAATCTGCCTAGATATTTTTGGGCTGAGGATATTTTTGATGCATGTTATATTTCAAATAGAATTCTTATTAGCCCTTTTCTAAAGAAAACTCCTTATGAATTAATCGAAAATAAAAAGCCTAATGTTGGTTATATTAGAGTTTTTGGATGCAAAGATTTTATTTTAAATTCAAAGGATAATTTAGATAAATTTGATGCTAAAAGTGATGAAGGTATTTTTCCTGGATATTCTAATAATAGTAGAGCTTATAAAGTTTATAATAAAAGAATGATGGTTATTGAAGATTCAATTCATGTTATGTTTGATGAAAATAATGTTAAAATAAATTCTGATTCTAATGTTATTGATGATGAGTTTAGAGATTTTAATTTTGGTGAAGATTTTCCTCAAGATAAGAGTGAATGAATTGAGGGGGAGCATAATCCTTCTCAATTTGATTCAAGATTATGGACGATTCACAAAGATCATCCTGTTGAAAAAGTAATTGGTAATGTTGATTCTGGTGTCAAAACTAGAAATTATATTTTAAATTATTGGGCTAATTATGCTTTTATTTATGATTTTGTTCCTCTTGATATTCATGATGCTTTAAAATATGAAAACTGGATTATTGCTATGCAAGATGAATTAAATCAGTTTGTTAGAAATAATGTTTGGAATTTAGTAGAATTTCCTGAAGATAAGTAGGTAATTGGGTCTAAGTGGATCTTTAGAAACATGCTCGATGAATCTGGACAGATTGTAAAAAACAAAGCCAGACTTGTTGCTCAAGGATACTCTCAAGAAGAAGGTATAGACTTCGAAGATTCATTTACACCTGTTACTAGGTTAGAGTCAATTAGAATTTGGTTAGCCTTTGCGTGTTTTCAGGGTTTCAAATTATATCAAATGGATGTAAAAAGCGCTTTCTTAAATGGTATTATTACTGAAGAACTTTATGTTTCACAACCCCCTGGTTTCTAAAATGAAAAATTTACCAACCATGTTTTTAAATGATCCAAATCTTTATACTGTCTCAAACAAGCACCTCATTCTTGGTATGACATACTTTCTTTATTTTTGTTAAAAACTGGTTTCAAGAAATGAAATGTTGATCCCACTATTTTTAATAAAAGTTCTTATGATGATATTTTAATTGTTCAAATTTATGTTGATGATATATTTTTTGGATCATCTAGTGACATACATTGTAATGATTTTTCTTTATTGATGTCTTCTGAATTTAACATGAGTTTAATGGGAGAATTAATGTTTTTTCTTGGACTAGAATTTTCTCAAAGGAAAGATGGAATTTTTCTTAATCAATCTATGTATGATAAAGATTAAGTAAAACGATTTGGTCTTGATTCCTATTAATCCATGAAAACCCCTATGGGTACTAATTATAAATTAGATAGTGATGCATCTGGTAAATCGGTTGATTTAACAGTTTATAGAGGTATGATAGGTAGCTTGATATATTTAACAGCATCTAGACCTGATATCATTTTTAGTGTTTGTTTAAGTGCTAGATTTCAAGATGATCCTAAAGAAAGTCATATTAAAGATGTTAAAATAATAATTAGATATGTTAAAGTAAATGTTGATTCTGGTTTATTTTATCCAATATATAACTATTTTGATTTAGCATCTTATTCTGGTTCTGATTTTGGAGGCTGTAGAATTGACCGAAAAAGCACATCAGGTATGTCTCATTTTTTGGGAAAATGTTTAATATCTTGGTCATATAAGAAACAATTATCTGTTGCTTTATCTACTGCAGAAGCCGAGTATATCTCTGCTGCTAGTATTTGTGCTCAAAGATTATGGATTAACAAACTTTATGTGATTTTGGTGTCTATTTTGATAAACTACCTATTTTTTGTGATAATACATCTGCAATTTCTATTTCTAAAAACCCCTTACAACATTCTAGAACAAAACATATTGATCTTAGATTTCATTTCATTCGAGATCATGTGAATAAGGGTGACATTGTTTTGGAATTTATCACTTCTAAAAATCAGCTTGCAGATATTTTTACAAAGACTTTAGACTCTGCTCAGTTTGAGAAAATTAAATTTTCTCTTGGTATGTTGGAATTTTAAATTTTATTTGCTGCATTTGTTTAGGGGGAGCATGTTTTCACTTTTTGTTTATTTAGAAAAAGGGGGAGAAGTTTTGGAGAGAAGTTTTGGTGAGAAATAATTTGGATTTAATCATTTTAAAAATTCATTTATGGTTTAAATGTTTTGGTTTTGTAATCAAACAAAAAGGGGGAGATTGTTTGTGCATGTGCATCTTTCCTTTAAATTTATTTCAAATGATTTTTCTTGATTACTATTATTACGTATTTTGATGATACCTTAATTTATGTTATTTGGATTTTTTTATTCTTATCACATTGGAAATATAAGATATATATCTATATTTTATTAGTTAATTAGTAAGTTTGAAAATTCTTATCTATTTCTCAAAAATTTAATGAAGTTCAAACTATGTTTTTAGAAACTCTACATTTCACTATTTTAAAACTTTTATGTATTTATTTTACTAAAACTTCTATTGTTGTCCGATTTACATGAAACTTGATTCTATGGAACGATACAATGTTTATCTTAATTTTATTAGTTTACATCAAAGTCTAAAAATATTGTTTGAATAGACTTTTAATTACATAAATTTCTGATATTCTGTTTTGAAGTAGCAGTTTTTTCAGAATTGCTTTCCTTCTATTTTTTTAATGATTTTAGTAACTTTAGATGCCTTTTTTAATTGATTCTTTTTTTTTTGGAAAGAAAATATGTTTTTCTACAAGCCATTAGTTTTGACAAAAATCCGAATCTGCTGTTAAGAGCCCTTAAAAATTCGTTGAAGTTTGTCACAACATTCTGTCCAGATTTCTTTCAAAAGTAAGGTTCATTTGTTTTCAAAAGTAAGGTTCATTTGTTTTCAAAAGTATAGTTCATTTGTTTTCAAATTTAAGGTTTAATTGTTTTAAATAGTAAGGTTCATTTTTTTCAAATGTATGGCTCATTTTTTTTATCAAAAGTAAGGTTCATTTGTTATCAAAATTAAGGTTCATTTGTTATCAAAAGTAAGGTTCATTTGTTATCAAAAGTAAGGTTCATTTGATATCAAAAGTAAGGTTCATTTGTTATCAAAAGTAAGGTTCATTTGTTATCAAATGTAAGGTTCATTTGTTATCAAAATTAAGGTTCATTTGTTATGAAAATTATGTTTCATTTGTTTATCTCACAAAAGTATGGTTACAGTTCATACCCTACGTTACTGTTCAAACCCTACGTTACTGTTTATACCCTACGTTACTGTTCATACCATAATTTACTGTTCATACCCTACGTTACTGTTCATACCCTACAATACTTTACTATTCATACCCTACGTTACTTTACTATTTATTCCGAAGTTACTGTTCATTCCGAAGTTACTGTTCATTATGTGAAATTTTTAAAAAAAATACTTTTATGAAAATATATAAATTAATTTGAAACGATTTTTTATAAAATACTCATTAAATATAAAGATCATAATAAAAGAGTTTTTGATGTTTTTGTGCTATATTTATAGAGAAAATTTAATAACGTTCTTCAACGTATTTTATAAATAAATTTGGACGTTTCCAGATTTTTTAAATTTAAATGACTGAATTTAATTCCAGAATTTGCTGCTTGTTTTCAGAAACTGCTTTGACTTCGATTAAATCATTTTAAATGGATATAATATTCTGTTTTGAATCATTCAATGCTTTTATTATTGTGGAGATTTTATTGGAAGACTTATTCAAAATATTTTGAATTCCTTTATTTATTCTACGGGAATAAAGAAGCAACAGTTCTGCTATTTTCAGGGAGATATTTATGGGATCTCTTAACATAATTAATTTTGAATGTCCTAAGGAAGCGGAGTTTCTGCACCTGCTAGATATTTTTATTCTCTATATATACAGTTATCTCTTGTAGGAAAAACAACAATACAATACAAAGATAAGGGGCTGTGAACTTTGAATCTGCTGTGCATTTGCAACGTCCTATTACACTCTGCTTCACCACCTACTCGGTCACTCAAGTGCTGAATTAATTTTGCTTCGACTAAAATTTCCTTGACGAGATGTGCTGAACTAATCCTCAAGAACTAGAACCTATACATTAATTTTTATCTTCTCTTTCATCTGGTTATGAGTCTGTTACAGTACTTCCCATCTCTCACACACACTTTTATTTTTTTGTTTATGATTCTGCACACAAAATCATTATTTTTTATTCATTTTATTTGGGTTGTGACTCTCGGATTCTAAAGTCAGGATCTTAGGGTTGTGACTCCCTGTATCTAAAGACAAGACTGTTTGGGTTGTGACTCCCAGTATCTAAAGTCAGGTTGTAAGTGTTGGGACTCCCCACACAAAAGTCAGTTTCGTGGTTATCCCTCCACTAGAAAAGGATTTTGTAATTGGGTTATGATTCCCCTTTAAAAATCATTTTTAGTGCACATGTATCTCTCGCCGAGTAGAGAGGTATAAGAGTAGAGTAGGCCCACATTGGACCGAACTACTATAAAAAACATCCATGCATTATTTATTTTTTCGGCTGCTAATTAATTTTAATAATTAACTTTGATAATTAATTTGTTTGATTAAATTTTTAATCAGGTCTATTCACCCCCCTCTAGACTATCTTCCATTACCCTGTCCGACCTAACAAAGTCATGCGATCAGGTTTTGGACTCTAGATTGTGTTCCCTAATATTTTTCCAATTTTATATGCACTCCCCATTCTTGGTTCAATCAGGAAGACCATATCTCTAGTTATTCCAAGTCGGTTTTCCATCATCTCTCTATATTTTGTATCATACAGTATGGGTGTATGAATGTTTTCCCATTGATATTATGGTTGAATATAAATTAATATATATAATTAAATTTTCTTTACTATTAATATATGATGTTATGGGGAAACTTTATGTATGTTTTTGTTGTTCATCGTTCCATTTTGATATTTTTATTTGTATGGACTAACTACCCATTGAAATTCAAGGCCATTGGGGGTCTTTGTTTATACACCTTTGATGGATTATGAATGCTTGTTTTTGGTATTCTATTGAATGACTATTTATATTAAATCGATTGAAAACGTATATTTTATTAATAAAATTGATGCCACATGAGCTTATAGATCTTCTAATCATGTGGCCAATTTATGAAGAAAAATTTGAATAATACCACTTTTACTAAAAATAAATAAGGTATGTTATGGTTGTGATATGTTTTTTTTCTATTTTGTTTGTGTGGAGATGAGGTTGGATGTGGTTGTATGGAAGAGTTATGATGAATATGGTGTGTTTGTGCGGTAGGGCTGTCGAAAATGGTAGTAATGAAATGTATTGGTGGTTTTGGCTAGGAGGTGGGGGTTTTATCTGTAGATACAATGGATAGGGTAGGATGAACAATGATTATGGTAGTGGTATGGGTTCTCCTCCATTAATAACTAGTCCATGAATTTAACCTATTTCTATATATTGAATTGTTTTACAATGAATGGGTGTGAAACATAGAAGAAGTGTGATGAATTTTAATTTACCTTGGGTCTTCTTTCTCTATCTGAATTTTTATTCTACTTGTTGTGATCTATATTTCTTATTTTCCTGGTCAGTGATGGAATAAATTCATGTATAATAATATTGAGATGACATGAGTTGGATTAGTTAATAGGATAGATTTTTTTAAAGAAACTTTATATGATGGGTTGTGCGGTTAACTATGGTTAAATATAAAGAATGAAATGAATGGGTGTTAAGAAAAAGAGCTTCGAGAAGCCGCTTTAATAAATCAATATATTAAGTGACTGTTTATAATACTAATAAATTCATATATAGGTAGTATAAAAGTTGTGTATTTGTGAGTTCAATAGTTTTTTTGTAAATCCCTTAGGTTTGGCTAGAGTATTGTATATTATATATACACACACTATATGATCTTGTGATTTCTATACCCCCCCCCCCAAACCTAGTTGAGAACTATATGCGTATCACCCCCATTGTCATAAGGGATGGTGTCTTTCCCAAAACTATTAGTGAAAGGATGGATGTATGGACACCCACTCTTCCTTGCTCCCTCTTCTAGGTGGTGGTCGGATAAGATTCTTTAGGAATGTTATAGTTTGCGAGTCGTAAGTGTATATGATTGTGTTCTGATTTCCCTAGTGACTTCTAGATGAGATGATTTGTGATTTCCAAGTGTCATCAGGATGGGATGTGATCTGGTATATGGCCTAGGTGTCTGTGGGTGGGAATTAAGGTGGCATGTGGTCCATGTGTTTGTGGGTTGGATGTGATGTGGTATGTTTCCCAGGTTTCTATGGGCACTATGGGATTTGTTATGTGGAATAGGTCTTTGAATATGGGATTTGGTTGTAGAGCCTAGGTTTGGGGGGTGGGTTGTGATGTGGAATGTTCAAGAGAGTTGGGATCATGAGGACATTTTTCATTAGGGTGTGAGAGTGGGTAATTAGTTGGAATGTGGTATAAGGTATCATATCATCGATGTGAATTATATTCCATTTAGTTGATTGACATTATTTTTTGAGCATTACATGGTGACAATGGGTGGTTAGTTGATCTTCATAGGTGATTTTTTACTATGTTGTTTTCTCACAAGAGCATTAGTATTGTTCTTTCACTTTTGCATCATAGACTTTGGTTTTCTAACTGATTAGACATGTATAATCATTGTATGTATATAAGTTGTATTATGGTTTCCAGGTGTATTACGATGACCGTGCATGACTCTACTATCTCAGATCGTGACAGTTGGTGTGTCACTTCTTAGGTTTACTTTTGGTTCATTACTTTGGAGAAAATTTGTATTTTTATCAGTTATATTTTAACCATGCATGTGTGATTGTTTTGGATTTCTTTATATATATGTACTACATTTGTTCTGTGGAGGATCCATCATGTCACTCGATCTCAATTAAAAAAAATATTATAGCCTCTTATAATGTGATATTTGTGTACCATTGGTTCTAGTTTCCAACCCAGGGACTATTAGAGGTGGGAGAATAGGGTGTTCATTATCTCCCTTTATTCATTGCCTTCCTTGGATGGGTATCTTTGTAGGGAGGGGGTCATGAAAAAATGGCATCAAAGGTGATGGTTGAGAGATAGGATGGTGTATGGAGTTACAAACAATGAGTATTGCATGGGTTTGTAGGGTAATAATGTCAGGAGATCTTGGTTCATGTCCTAGAATTGGGAAGATTGTATAGGACATGGAATTTTAGGCACCCCCTGTAAACCAATGCTCATAATTTCAGCCTACCGAAAGACAAAGTGATATTACACAGATGGTAGGTTAAAGACCCTAGGATAGGTACATGAATCATAATGACTTGTGGTTTTACGAGAATTTATGTTTTCTGAAATTGAAAATGAATTAAAAAAATGAGCTCGAATGAGTTAAAATGAGTATTATGAATACTTCCATAACACAATGGCTTAGGAAATGATTTTGGAAATTTCAGTTATGGGTCATAGACGTCACCCGCATGTTGATCTAGAAGTAGAGTTTTAGCTCGATGATCCAGTTGATCGTCATATGGTCGGTCATGTTGAGTAGGATGACTAGTGGCAGAATGCATTGTATACTTTATGGAGACAGGCTTTGGGAAAGTATGAGGGTATTTTTCAGACATATATATTGAAATGTGGATTGAGGAGATTTTGATCACCTTCCATTTGATCAATTTTCTAATAGAGTGATGTTTTCCCTTGGCGGTCATCCATATGATGGATGTTTCACATCACTGGAGGACACGTTATTTAGGGAAAGGAAGGAATACGACATTTATTGGGATGACATTGAGAAGGAATTCTGGGTGGGGTTCCTTTCATTGACTATGAAGGCTGAGAATAAGAAGGATATACTCTCCCTATAATAGGGTAGTATGTCAGTACATGATCTTAGTATCAAGTTTATGGACCTCCTTTTTCCCATATATCATTCTGAAAAATGAGCCTCATGCGAGACTTATCAAGGATGAACTCTATCATTTGATCTAGTATGATATTACACACTTTACATGGCCATCATATCTAGTGGATCAGAAGAGGGAAGAGGTGATTGATCAGATGCACTCATGAGGAGTTATATTATGATTGGGGATCCAGCATAGTCAATTTAGAGGTAGGTTTATCAGTGGTAGGTCATAGGCACCTAGGATTTTTACGCTTCGACTGTTAGAGAGACGAACTCAGTAGCTTCCTTTCCAATCTTCTGGTTTCAGTGATACCCATTACTTTCTCATGGGCTTGGGGATGATGTGTTTCTTCTTCGGGGGTTTTATTCCATATTCAAAACAAGTTTCAAACGGCTGTTCGGCCTTAGTATTTAGAGGTAGATAGGCTCAACATCAGCCTCAGCAGCAGTTATCGGTAGGAAATTTTAAGTAGATGGTAATGAAATACTTTTATCCACTGAGGGGAGATATATTAGGATGATGTTGACTCCATGATATCTCTCATGCTTAAGGAATGTGACCCAAGAATGATTTTGGAGGTGGTCATCATCCAAGAGGTAGAGGAGTTGGGCATGGTAAGTTTCATGCCCCAGAGAAAACTGTTGAAGTAAGGATAGAGATCATCATATGTACGATCAGTTTATTTAGTACCCTTTATTGTGTTTTGTTTGATTGAGGAGATTTTTACTATTTTTCACCATCTCTTTCTCATTTACTATTACTCAACATAGAGAGGCTTCCCATTCCCCACATGTTGAGTATACTAGTAGATGGCCAGAACATATTCTATGATTTTTCAGGGGGTGTAGACTAATGATGGGACTGTATAATCCCTATGGGGATTTCATATTACTAGAGATTTACCCATACAGTGCCTTCCTCGGTATCAAATGGTTTTATTCTATACATTCAATTATCGATTTCTTCCAGATGATAGTTATGTTTTCAGTTGTGGATGGCCAGTGTGTGGTTTCCATTAGCGATTGGGGATTTCATGTGGGTAGTCTATGTGTGGAACCCCTTCTGTCCTAGTTGGATGATATTAAATAAGAATCAGTGGGAACTATGATGGTAGATGATTATAGATTCATTGGGGAATTCATGTATTTTTTCAAAAATGGTTATGATTCTACCTCCTCGGTGTGATGTTCAGTTCAAGATAGTCATGGATCCTGATGCATCTTCTATTTTTATGTCTCTTTATCAGATGTCACCATTGAAGCTTCAGGAGTTAACGATTTTGATTAATCGTCTAGTGTAAGGGTTTTATCTAACCTAGTGTGTCATCATGGGGTGCCCTAATGTTGTTCTCAATAAAGGTGTATAGTGGTCTAAGGTTGTGTACAGACTAACATAGATTGAATCATGTGAAAATTAAGAATTTTTACCCCATCCAAGGAAAGGAAATATTTTCAACCACCTAAGAGGGGAAAGTTGTTTTTTTTCATATCGATTTGAGGTCTGGATAACACTAGATGAGGGTAAAGGGGAGCAATATCCTAATGACTCCATTCATAAGAAGGTATGAAAACATTGAGTTTGTATTCATGCCATTCAATGTTATGAATGAAACAGTTGTGTTCATTGGGCTTATGAAATTTTTTTCTTTTTTATTTACCAGATAGGTTCATTTTTTATTCATTTATGAAATAATGATATAATGGAATTTGGAGGGGGAACATAATGAGAATCTCAAGACTTCCCTACAATTCCTTTAACGTCAAGAACTCTATGAAATGTTCTCAAAGTGTTTGTTCCAGACATGGGAGGTTCATTTCCTTAGGAAAGTGGTGTGTCAGTATGGTGTGGTAGTAGACACATTAAACTATGATGCATTTTTATCTTTGGAATCACCCAAAAATGTGTTATAAGTTCGCAGTTTTCATGCTTTCATGGGCTATTATTAGAGGATTGTGCCCGATTTCTCTCAAAATACAGCTCAATTGAAGGGATTCACAATGAAGGAAAAATATTTCCCATGGGGTGACCTATTCTAGGTAGGGATTGGTTACCTAATGAGGTTGTTAGTTAGTTCTCAAGTTGTCCATATTCTAGAAGAAGGAGTGATGTATGAAGTGCATTGTAAAAAACCCATCTATGTTTGAGATGTGTGATGATACATCAAGGAGTAGTGATCACTTATATTTATATAAATTTATGACACCACAAGTGTAACAATTATACCCATGATTTGATGATACCAGAGTTCATGTTTGTGTTAATGTTTTTGGGGAATTACCTCATCAGGGAGTGTTTTGTGGTCTTCACATATCACAAGAGTTTTAGGTTTATATTTTCCCAGGGAGATATAAATATATGACAGAAAATATGGATAGAGTATCTTACGAACTGTACTTAGGAGATCTCTTAGACCTTGGGAAAGAGAAATATTTTGGCCCATGCTTTGAGAATAATTTCATATAAAGAGGTTATTTGGGAATGTGTAGATTCTATGAAGGGGATGGAGGAGTTGGAAGCCTTTCACTAGGATGCAAGAGTTAAAGGTGGTACATGATGCTTTTTTAGAGATGATAGTGTAATCCTATATGATGTAGTTGGATGATGAGCCTCAATGGGGAGACTTAAAGGAAGAGTGGTTTCATGATCATGTTGGCAATGGTGATGATCCTTAGGGATGGTTGGAGGAAGGTCAAAACCTAGTGTTTTTCCATGATAAGTTGTTTTCTCTAGTAGTGGTGCAAGATGGGATCCTTCATGAGTATTATCAATCTACATTAGTGGTGTAATCATGATTTTATACAATGAATTGTGGCTTGATGATACAGGTTTGAAGCCCTGGATGAAATGGGAAGTGGAAATGTTTGTGGAAAAGTGTTTGTTTTTCCAGTAGGTAAAAGTTGAGCATCGTGTTACTGGTGGTTTTTTGTCGCACTTGGATGTCCCCTAGTTGAATTGGGATGAAATATTTATGGATTTCATAAAATTTTTACGTATATTTCAAGGAGGTTTTTATTTTATATGGATGATAGTGGATAAGTTGAAAAAATCAGTCTACTTATTAGTGATAAATGAGTCAATCATAGTTGATTCCATGACCAAAATGTATATGGATTATGTGGTGTTGATGCATGGAGTTCTATGGTCCATTTTACTAGATTAGGAGGTTCAGTTTACCTCACTAGTAAAGACGAGATTACAACTAGATTTTGGAAACCAGTTATGCATCATCACTGCTTTCCACTATCAAAAAGATGGAAACACAAAGTAGACTATCCAGATGTTGGATTATATGTTGTGGATGTGCATCTTAGACATTGGTGGATCTTGGGTAAAACATATTCCCTTTGTGTATTTCAATTATAATAATATCTATCCTTATTCCATTGGAATGGATCCATTTTGGGGATTATACATAAGGTTGTGGAATTCTCTATTCTTCTAGATAATGGTTGATAGGCTACTGTTCTTGGTCCTACGGTGGTAGAGGGAATGACCTAGAAGTTATAGAATGTTAGAGAAATGATGAAATAAACACATGACTAACATAAGTATTATTCCAACTTTAGGAGGAGGAACATGGAGTTTGAGGTTGGGGACCCCAAGTTCTAGAAGGTCTCTCGTCGACATTGGTAGCTGAGGTATGTCATAGGGAGTATGATTTTTTCCATAGTTTTTGGGATCTTTGAGGTGTCAGGGATAGTTGGTGAGTTGGAATACTAGTGAGTTTTTCCACTGCATCTAGAGATTATCCTAGACATCTTCCACATCCCTCGTCAGTTTAAGTATCTACATGATAACTCCTATTTAAAAGATTGTGGATAGTTGGACGTCATTGAAGATGTGACCTTGGTGGAGCGGCTAGTCGAGATTCAGGATCATCAAAAAAAGGTACTACTTTGTTGGAAAATCCATTAATTTACTTGTTGTGCAGGCATGGTTGACTACAATAGAGTACTTGGGAGAGGGATGTGCATATGTGTTTCCACTACCCATGGTTGTTTTGAATTTTTTCTTGTTCATATTTGTTTTTGAAATGTTTTTTTTGAACCTTTCTTTATATGTGATGAGTGGTATTCCCTTGGAAGTGTTATGTGTGGTGAACTTTGGGATAAATTACTAATGTTTGTAAAGGGGTGGCCTAATTACTAATCAATATTCATTAATTTCAATGAGTTTAAAACCCTATTGGAGAGTTAGTGTCAACCAGAGAAGATAATATCTTGACATGGGGGATGGAATTCTCTGGTTTGTGTATTCAGAACGTGTGGTTTTTGGGATATTTTGGTGTGTCATGTGGTCGTTTTGTAATCAAATGTCAAAGGATGTGTAATTGGATTTAGATGTTTCAAATCCATATTTCGAGCAACACAAGGTTGATTATCATTGGATGTCGATGTGTTTGGTTGTTTGTAGTGTTTAATGTGTAGCGAGATCCTTGAAGTTTATATCATAGTGTGGTTGTTCGGATACCTCTATCATCTAAGGTTGGTTTTGAAATCTCATGGGTGAGAATAATTTGGGAAATATCTTATTTAATTTATCAGAACTCTCTGGTCCATTAATGTGTGAGAATCTGATGATTGAGGTGTTCTGTGAGGTCAATGTGACTCATTTCGACACTTTTCAGAAATTCCCGGTTTTCTAAGTTTTCCAATGGTCCCTCATTCCCATGGTGTAACCCTAAAAATGTCACCATAGCAGTCGCTGGCTTTGGGTGGCTCATTAGTGATCACTCAAATTTTTTTGACTCACCAAACAATGCCTCACCTAACAATAGCTTCAAAATGGTTACTCTCAAGTGTTGCCTCACCTAACGGTGGATCTTGAGTGGTGCCTAGTCTAATGGTGTCTCATCCAGTGCTGCCTCATCCAATGAGGTCTCAGGAATAGTATTCCCAATTTTAGTTTTTCACCTTTTGATGTCTCCATTGGCATAAAAAAATTAATGGATGATTTAAAAGGAATTGAGGCTAATTCATGGACCATAAAACTGATCCTAAACTCCTAAGTATCCATGGGATTTTACATGGTAAAAACATGTCATCCCAACAAGATCCTCTATTATGTGAAAATAGAAAATTAATATAAAATGATGCTCGTTTTATATCATTCCCCATCCAAGAAACACATATCCCTTATTATTCCTTCATGTTCCCCTAGGTACATGACTTACAGAGTTCATATTCTCATAGGAGTCATGTGATTGGGCTATGCCTTCTGGATCGTGTTCCCATGATGTTATGATTTTACATATGCACACCCTTGTCTTGGTGAAACCAGGATGTCTAAATCACCTCTTTTTCCAAGTTTCTTTCCCTTCTTTTCTCTCAATTATGTATCATGCTGGGAGTGTGTATGCATGTTCTCATCTTAGTAAGATTTATTTCTACCAATTAATCATGATAATTGAATATTATTGGGATTAATATACGAGGGGCTAGGGAAAATTGATTCATGTTCTTGTTTTTATCATTCCTTTTTTGATATTTTGATCTTTATGGGCCAGCTATACACTACAAATCTTGTCCATTGGGGGTTATTTTTTGGACAACTCTATTGCCTTATTAATTATTATTTATTCCTTTCTGTTGAATGAGTATTTATATGAAATTGATTAAACATTTATATTCAGATCATTATATGGATTCCCTAGGAGTTTATGGATTCTGTGATCACATCCCCAATTTAAGAAGTGGAACATGAATAATATCCCCATTGTTAAAATTATATACATTTTTTGATGGTTGATATTTGTGGTTTTCCAATAAAAAGGTATTATTTCAATAAAAATATTTAGTTGTTCATTTAAGCTTGATGTGTGATATATTTTATTCTATCTATCATATTAATTCCATATTAAAAACTCACAAAGGTAAATTCCCCCACCCCCATTAACAAAATAATTCCTCTAAAAATTAAATCATTTATAGTAATGAAGGTTACACTATAAAAAATTACTATATTGAAATCCCACATCAGAAAAAGGATTAATAAAACATTAACATAATAAAAGAGATAGAAAAGTATAAAGGTCACTTGAGATAACATAAACTAGGTTTCCATGTGGGATTTCATATAAATTTAAGAGAAAACTAACTATCTTGTTTTTTGTGAAGATTGATAAATAAAATTGTCATTTTGTTGTTAACTATCACAAGACAATAAAACTGTATTGTGTTAAATGTCCATTGATATAATACTATGAAATGTAAACAGATAACATTTTTTTCAATGAACATTATATAATGTTGAGGAAGTAATTTCATTAATAAAAGAATTATATAAGGAAACATACATAATTAAATATTATGGTTTCATCCTTCAAGAAATTGCATCCAAAAAATCATATTTTTTCCCAAATGATGGGTATTTGAGATAAAATTTTCATGTTTGAAGCATTAGAGTAGACTTCAATATATCAGTAAATCAAAAAAATGAAAATATATATTCTTCCTATCATTATGATTTAAATTAAGCCAAAATTGTTAGCATAATATGATATTATTTACCAAAAAACAATAATCGATTATATGATGAAAAAATACTTCAGTATCTAAAATGAAACTGTAATAACCAATATTCAATAGAGATAATTTGATAAATAAATTTAAATAATATTACATAAAATAATCACATATAATATTAAAACCCAAAATATATAAGGATTTGATTGCATAATTCATCAAGAGAAATTAATGAGTTGATTTCCAAAACAACATCAATCACTCCTAATGTATAAAAATAGAATATAATTTCCCTATATCAAATATTTTCTAAGTATGATAAAATTTTTAATATATATTTTAAATCATTATAAATCCACAAAAAAATAATGTTATCCTAAAAATAAAATTCAACCATTTTTTCTTAAACAAAATCCCATAATATTATATTTACGTAAATCAAATAATGTTATCCAAATAAAAAATGTTTTCCGAATTAATATTTATCACATCATCACCAAATCATTTTCCAATTAAAATGGTATCTATTTGATAAAAAATATGTTATGAAAACAAGCATAAAATCTCTCCATTCATATGGTTTAAATAATGAAAAAACAATTTTATTCTAACCTAGAAAACACATAGGCTAGTGGTAGGCAATACGAACATATTTCCCTTCAGTTGTGTGTTCAATTACCATGGGCTTACAGGACAACAGATTTTCACCTTAAAAATGGTGTGTCCATTTATCTTAAACTATATAAATATTTAAAAATTCATAAAATAATATAAAATCATCAAAAATAATCATAACATGTGTTAGCCTTAAAGATTATCTCTTACATTTAATTTTGTATCCCAAAATGTAATAGCCCAAAAATACCTCAAAAATAAATATATCCAAAAATAATGTTAGTCATATTAAAATTTCATAAATTAAATCCTAAAATGGTTTTATAAGAAATTGATCTTATGATCAAACATGAAATTATTAGCCCAAGATTATATCCCTAATTCATATGAAGATATCCTAATCAACAAAGATGTCTAAATGATCTTTTGTTAACAACTGTAAGGACCCAATCATAGACATTACATAATGCTGGGTTTTAGTCCATTAAATGAAATTAATTCACATTAAGGATATTTTCATGTTTATAATTTTATATAATTAGGGCATGAATAATATATAACAACTCAAATATTATATTATATACACTTCTAATCAATATTGATATTTCTACAAAATATAAAATTTTAAAAAAATTGGTTATTATTCATGATATAACATCATAATACCAAACATGACTTCCTTATTTTTCTTTCCCATATTTATACCCGATGAATAAAAAATTAAAATTTTGGATTCCAATAGGAAGATAAGAATGGGACATAAAGAAAAATAATTTTATCCTAGTAAAAACATGAAAAACCATTACAAAACTTTTTTCCAAACTCATTACCATGCATATAGAAATCACATATGTTAATTGGGAAATAATTACCATATAAATATTACATTAATAGTTACATATGGAATAAAAACATGGTTAGTTCCATCTTCAATGTACCCAATTTATTAGAAAGCTATAATAGGGATCAGCCATCATATATTGAGTTATAATGGGGCTCAAGCTGTCATATCATGATATATAATTGGGATCGAACTAATACATATTGAGTTATATTGGGATAAATACATATCAAACAATTTTTAAGGAATATAACATGAAAATAACCCTTGAAAATCTATTAAACCCAGGAGGAAAACAATTTCACATTTTGAAATAACATTTTCTTTTAAAATAAATTTTAATCTATTAGAATTGCTCACATAACAATAAATTCATTTTTATAATATTTTAATGTGAAAATATTAAAAAAAACTAACAAATAATCCTTAATTTTGGAGAAACCACTCATTTTGAATATGTTAAGAAAACATTCCATTTTACCTTTTAAATATAGTTTAATTAAGAACTTTAAAATAGGGTTTTTAAAAGTGTTATATTACCTTGATTCCAAATCATCAAATGAAATATTTATAATACATAATAATAGTCATAGGTTAATTATTTAAATTCATGATATCCTTTTTTCATGTTTATTATTTATTTGATATCACATATTAGCATGTTATAATAAGTACATAACTTTTTTAATTTCACATCTAGCGTTTTGATGATATTTGGTACATGAGTCCAATATGAATTTGGTATATTGATATAGTGAAAATGGTTATTAGTCAATTACCTACAAAATAATATCCATGAAATTATTTTTATTTTTATCATACATCAATAAAACATTTCAATAAATTAATTAAATATATTTAGGAAAAATAAAATATGTTAAAATCATGGAGACAGTAGGCCATACAAATTCCAGACTAACGTTTCAATTTATCAATGATCTTTATAATAAGATGGTAAGTATTATTTAATCACATTTTTTTTATAATATTATTATTATCATATAAATATGTTTAATATACTTATATATATATACATCATCCATATGATGTGGTTTTGAAAAAATAATCGTGTCGCTTTGTGGAGGTGATTGTTCACACATACACACAAACACCATTATCATTCTTCTATGCATGGAATGTTTAGAGTGAAAATGGAATATTATATTTTAATAATAATAGATATTTCATTAATATAATATATAATCATTAATCAAATTATTATAAATATTCTACAGATATTATTTTGGAAAACTAATTATATCGGTTTGCCAGGTAGTAATTCACTGAACGCACAAACAATAAATTCATTTCCCATTTGATGGAAGTGGAGATATATTTTTGTCATGATCCAAACATAATAACATCTCAATATATATAGGATCATGTAGTTATAATTTTATCCTAATAGAATAAGTATTTATGGATGTGGAAGAAGAAATAAAACAAAAACACTGAATTAAAAAAAATAATTTTTCTTTGAATAATGTAATTTTCTTAACAACTTCAGACAATAATGATGGTGTTCTTCTTAAAATAATTTCTATAGAATACTTTTAGTAATTCTAGTAATGTATTTTGGACATATATAGGCTGAATTGAATTGGTTTTTTAGTGTCACTAAAAGATATTAAGGGGTTCTCTTTTTATAATAGAGAAAAGGCGCACTCTCTGACTTTCTCAATTTATTAAATTAATATTAATAATTTTTATATTAAAATCTCTAAAAACTAACTTATTTTGAATATAGATTTTTTATGGGTTGAAATAAATTCATATAATTAAATTTAGACATATTTTACTTTTTTTTAATAATTATATGTCATCTTTATCCCATATTTAACCCCTTTAAGTCTTATAATGACTAATTGTATTTTTAATCATTAATTGTGAATATATTTACCATAAAATGTAAAAATAAATAAAATGGTTCATTTTTTACATTTTCAACCTTATAAAAATCATTTTAATGAATTTTAGAATTTATTGAATTTTATATCATTTAATAATATATTATTTATCATAAAATATAATTATTGTAAATTTTGACACCATTCATTACATGACTTTTTAAAAATGTCATATATAAAACATAAATTCAAATAAAATTATTCTAAAAAAACATAACATGTGAAATTAAAATATAAATTTTTTATGATATTAATTATTTTAAAATTATTTTTATTTTTATATTTTTGGAATAATTTACTTGTTATTTCAATTAATTAAACCATTATTTCATCATTGTTATGCTGAAATTTAAGGTGATTATTTTATCACATATAAATTATAAATAAATTAACATGATGTATATAAATCTTTTATATATCAATTTAATATTTATTAAAACATAAGTATGCCACCTTTGACTTTTCTTTAAAATAATATACTATAATGGTCATAAAGTCGTCCAAGTGGATCCAAGAGGTCATAAAATTTTTGAAAATATGATTTTGGTCAAAAATAAATCATAAAAAATTATTTCAATTGTTAGAGTAATTGCATAAAATTTTTAATATTCTTTTTACCCTAAATTACATGATTTACATTTAACTATGTTAATCAAAATTTTTTAAAAAATTATTATTCTTATTATAAAAAAATAATATTAATATATTGAAATAATTGATAAATTACCTTTAAAAATATTGAATATATTTTTCAAAATTAAGACACATAATAGGATGAATTTAATTTTAAATTAAACCCATTGACGGGGTGAGAAAATGTGCTTCTAAAGTGAAACCATTCAAAAATTAAACTATTTTTATATCCAAATTCAATTTTAAATTGAATCCAATTTTCTAAATTAAATTTAGTGATATATTATAAATCTAATTAAAATTTAATGACAATCCAAAATCTAATTTAATACTCTAAATTATTTACATGAAAATATTGGTTTCAATTAAAATGATGTATTTTTTGTTAATCACCAAATCATTAAACAAATTAAAAAAATAATCAAAGTAAATTTTTATATTCCAATTTCAATGTATATGATTATTTTTTTCAAATTTAATTAATGAACTATAAAAAAATATTTTTAATACAAGTCATCAAATAAAATGTGGTAAAACTGCCATTTAAAAATATATAACATTTTATTCATAATGTTGGATTTATTTTTATCCTAAGCCTAAAACATAATAGATTTATTTATCAAACTTTTATTGATTTCATAACATATATATTTTATTAATATATTTCACTAATAGTTATTAATTTTATTTTTTATTATATAAACACAATTCGGGTCATAAAAATTATTTTTTTGAAAAACACATTATTATATTATACTATTATTTTATTTTCATTTCTACAATACCGGTATTCAATAAATTAATTATATAAAAATGTCTAAACTATATTATCATAGTACAATTATTCTTGTTCATACGATATATTCTAACAACTAGGTTATAATGGTCACATTTAAATAAAAATATTTTATTTCTCATATAATCTTGATGTGGCCTATTTTTTATGATATATAATATTTTAATTCCTTTTTGAAAACATGGTATGATACACCACCAACATCAATATCATCTTTAATATCTGGTATATTCCTATTTATGATAAAATGATCCTTAAATAATCATTTTAATTTAGAATATGTCACAAATATAGAGACTCATAATCATGTCTCAAATAAGTGATGGAGCCATAGACATTTTGATGAGGCCTAGGGAAGAATCATTTGAAAAAAGGGAATACATCCCATCATCCTTTTATAGTCAAAGAGTGAAAATAATTAGGAACATTGGGAAGGATGTTTTCATTTATAATTTTTCAATGTGGGGATACAAGGTAATCACTTTTTCAAAGGGGTAGATCACTCATGAAATTATGTCTCAACAAAAGTGTTAGGAAATAGTAATTAATGTAACCAATATATGGTTAATTTTGACAATGTATTCATTGTTGTTTTCATATGTATTGATTATAGAATAAATATAATAATGTCATAACATAATGTATATATACATACACATAAAAACATCTTAGTTTATTAAATTCATTTGTTATGATTTAGGAAATCATTTGACTAATTTTATTTATCCACTTAATGACTCAATAAATAGTAGAGTTCAAAAAGAAGATGGATTATGGAATAATTTATACATGTCACATATATACTCAATCTAATTATTTTTTATTTACCTCCAATAATATATTGTGGAAAAATAGAACCATATATAATTTTTAATTATTCAAAAAACTACATTATGTAGTAAATTTGAATTATATTTATAATTTTGTTATGATAAGTAAAAACAAGTGAATCTTAATGTGAAATTAAAAAATACCATTATATATATTTTTCTAATGTGATTATTTATTTTTATGGTGTAAAAAAATTCACAGTGTATTAATAATAATTTCATCAAATTGGATATATTAAATAACTTTAGAAAGCTTTTTTAAATGATTTATTGATTTATATAGGTTCAATATTTTGTCTTATCATATTTAGGAAAGTGAAACTACACTAGATGAAAATTTTCAAAATAATTTGATAATATTATACACATATAGTTAGAAGATATATTCTACCAAAATTTTATGTTAGTGTTAAAATAATTCAATATTTAACCCTTTTTCTTAGTCAATTCATTATTATTAATGACATATATATTTAATATCATTATACTAGAAAACTAAAAAATAATAATTTTATATGAACGAAAAATTATTAAAATTAAAATTATACGTTATGTTTGTTATAAAAAATTTTCGATATGATAATATGACTATATTATGAGATATCAGTAAAAAATAATTACTCAAAACATGTTAAATCATTCAAAACAGATTCAATACATACCAGTGTATTTTTATTACATTTTTACACAATTGTTAAAAACAATCTATGAAATATGTGAAATGGTAACAATTTTTTTGGATGTCATATAAATTATATTTTGAATCCGAAATCAATGATTAATAAATATATTCTCATTCCCTTACATGATTCCTCAAGAATCATGATAAAACAGATTTTTTATTATCTATATATATTATTATCTAAAAGGATCAGTAATGGGAACTTTTGGAACTCATGATGATTATGAAATTAATATATATATATATATATCTATCTATCTATGTGTGTGTGTGTGTATTATTAGTTTTTATGTATATATAATTAAATAAATTTAAAAAAAATAGTGATTGTGCTAGTAAAAATGGAAATATACACTTGTATGATCCAATCATGGATCGTCAAAAATCAATTATCATAAAAAAATATTCCATAATATTTCTTTATAGAGTTTTTTTTATAAATATTTGGCAGAATCTTGGTAAACATATTTCTATATTTTATCTGATAATATTTTGGAACAGAAATTTTCTATCCTAATCTTTACCTCTATTATCAATAAAAAAAATTAATTCAACTAATTTCTATTAATTATTAGAAAATAATCATGGTTATATTAGGTTATTTTAATATATACAGACCTACATTCCTTAATATTTTATGAACAATTTTTTTATGTTAATAATGATTTTATTATTTCTCTATTATTCATATTTTGTGTAGCTATTTCTTCTTTATTATCATTTTTTTTTCAAAATAACATTTTATATTTAATATTTTTTTTTAATTAAATATTAAATTTAAAAGGTTTTATATTGTTAAAATTATCAACAAATATTATTATGGTATAATATATTTCATAATAAGATGCATCTAATAAATATATATTCTCACTAAATATCTTGAAATAATTCAATAATTTATTTATTTATTAAAACATTTTAAATTAATCTCTTACATCATTATATGGAAAATATAGTTTAATATTATTCATTATATATATTCTTATCATCTTAGTCGTCTATAAAAAATTAGAATATGTACCAATATAATTATTATCCTTTTACAATTTCAAACATTCATTATCTCATAGGAAATATCTTTCTCTTCATGAGTTGGGTATTTATTTTGCTTACTATTTTATCATGTTCATCTTCAATGTTTTCTGTATAGTTAGGGAATATAATATATATGTAAAATAAAATATATATTTTCAGTCAATAAAAATTAATTAATTTTCATTCCAATTCATTCCCTTTAGCATAACATTTTATTATATTAATGATCTTATAAATTGATCTGTTGAGTCCGAATGGCCTGAAGGCCTTCATTTTTATAGATTTTTTATAACCCCGTTTCAAGGGATGAGGGGAACCCTTACAAGGCCCGTATGATTAGAGATTAAATTCCTCGTATGCTTAATAGATTACATGTCCCAGAGGTCTTATATAATTCATCCATACTATAACTACAAGGAACTACCCCTCCCCAGCATTTACATCATGATAGGAGCTCTCCACTTTCACATGGTCGTCTAGCAAGGCTTCCCCTGTATGCACGGGTTGGTCCCGATGGCATAGCCATAAATTCTCATTCTTCGAAATCCGTTTGATTCTGCTCTAGTGAGTGCAATTTCTCTAAATCCTCCTCTAGGCCTACTCATTTTTTGTAGAGTCTGTATGGGGTAACTACATTGATCATGTGGCCCAAAGGCCTTGAGGTGGCCTGCATGCCTTAAAGGTGGCCGGAAAGATTTACTGACTGAAAGGCTTGGGTGGCCCGAAGGCCTTAAGGACTCTCAGCCCAAACCGGTGTCCCATGGTGAATAGTTCCAGCTGCATAGTACCAAATAGTACCTGCTATAATAATTGATTCAGTACCTGCTACAGTAATCTCACAGTTCCACTACGGTACTGCTATAGTACCCGGAAATATTCCTCCTCCTAGTTCTAAACCTGGGTCTCGTGGATGCACTTAATGAGTCCTCACCAAATGATCTATTGACAATTCTATTATGTGTTTTTCTATTTTGGATACATAAAAATGATATATATATATAAACTTCACTCATTAAAAACATTGTATATAAGGTAGTTTATTTCACTATTATATCTCAATGATTATCCTAATTTCATGAAAATTTCTGATTTTAAGGTAGATCTCTCAAACTAAGAAAACCCATATTTTTTAATAAAATTTTCCATGATCTATTTCATTAAAATAAACTTAAAAAAACCAAAAAAATATTGATTGTCCATGTGTAATTTGGAAATTGATACATATCAATATAATATAAAATAGGGAGACAATAACATTATTATAAAATCCAAAATAATTAATTAAATTTCATTGATCTTTTAACACAACATGATATATATTTGGTACATAAATAAGAATAGTTAGACCTAAAAATCACATTAATGGAATAATAAATGTATAGGATGATGTATAGAAGAACATGTGAGTCATTTATTAAAACATGATGTAGTATCACAGTGTGAATGACAATCATGAACATCTGAGAAGACTATATGATGATGACAATATTGTTTTTTGTAATTATGTGACAACATAAAACATAACATCATAAGAGTATTTTTAAGGATCCATATTGAAAAATAAAAATATAATGTTCATAATTTTACAACATATTAACCATACATGGTATCTCACGAGATAAACACCCTACCAAATGCATTAGATGAAAAAATAATTTCGGGCCAAACCCTCAAAATCATATCATGTACATACACTTTTCTAGAAAAAAGATAGAAGACTATAAGGTTATCTTTCATAAATTTTATTCACATTATTATGGAGAGTTATTAATATATAGTGAATTCCCTAGTCATTAAATGATGGGTACTTACAAGTGAATATCCTTGAACTGTAATTGATATGGGTATTCATAATAAAAATGTTAGGCATAGAAAATCGCATGATAATGTCGGTAGTATAATAGGAGTATATTATTGTTACTTTTCGGTTTTAATGAGAGTTTTAGGTGTTATATCATTTAATATGCACCATAGGTATAGTAAAGAGTTGTTTAAAATCATATTATCATAAGACAATTTAGAAATAAAAAATTCTGTGTACAATGGAATTACATAAATAAAAAGAAAGAGTAGATAATCCATTAACAATAGTGTGTTATTTAAAATTCCTTATAGGGGATTCATAAGGTAATGGGGACACATTAGGAGGTGTTAAAAGGTGAGATGGTGAGGAACTCTATGATCAATGTGTTTTCTGTGAAGAAGAATGTGTGGTTGGAAGGGTATTTTCTACAAAATTGTTAAGAATTTAATATTAATTTCTATGAATATGTTTTGTAGTCTATGTGGGAAAATAATTAATCCCACAATTAGTTTCATGGTTTTCCCATGGTTTCTATAAAATATAAGAATTTTATAATATTTATATTCCTAAGAAATGAAATCAATAAAATATTTACATTAATGATGTGGAAGTGATTCATGTTTATAATGAAATGTTTGGAACCCAAAAAATATAATATTTGTTTTGTATGATTATTTATATGATTGAATTTTTTTTAAAAAAATATTATTTTAAATTGGAATTTATTTTTCATTCATTACATTTATAGTTTTTATTAAATTACATATTTTATATTTTGATGTTATGATTCATACCATATATTTAAACCAAATTTCATTTTTAGCCAGTAAATTAACTATCATGGATTAATCTGATTAGTTAAAAATTTCCCACATTCAATATGTTTAATTAAAAAATAATACTTATTTTACCAAATCAATTACATAAATGTGAGAATTTAGAAGTGTAAAGAAAATATTTTATTTTCTTAAAAATACAAGTATTTAAGAAAATAACAACATTCTAACCCGTATATATAAAAAATTAGAATTTATTAAATTATATTATAATATTTATTTAAATAATATTTATTTAATTGAATTTTTTCATGATCATTTAATTTATTTTAATTTTTTTCTTCAAAAATAGTGTTCCAATTGACACTATTATTTCCCAAAAACAGTTTTTTCATATCAGAATCTAGATTTTATTAAACTCATTACATAATCATTTTTGTAAAGTTGTAAAGGAAAGGGACAAATATAAAAGTTATTATATAATAAAAGCTTAAAAATGCAGACTACTAGGGTCTAGAAAATTTTCATCTTTTTATATAAGATTATATCCTAATGGTTATGTCTGAGATGATTTTACATTATTATTGTTATTGAGTGAACAATGGTTGGGTAGTAGTCTCCATAATATTGATCTTCCCCCATAATATTTTCAATCAATTTGTAGTTATTAAATCTAGAATTGTCTTAGTAAAAATAAAATACAGTGATTCCATCTATAGTGTCTCAACTTAGGTTCCACTAAAACCAGTCCCCCAATACAGTGTGGTACATGACCTCAAGAATTCCTCCCTCTATAGAACATGATTCCAACTATAAGTGGTGTCATAATGGAACATGTTGGGAGACTATACCCTCATTACCAGATTAATCCAAAAATTTAAATCAAACTAAATATTAATATAAAATTATAATTACTACAAAAACAATACGCACCACCTCCCTAGTTATGGGAATTAATACAAATCCAAATCTGTATAGTATTCCATTCCATGAGGTTTTGTTATGGAAAAGGTAAACTAAAAATATAAACACGATGATGTCCTCCCAATTTAGGCCACAAATACACATCTATTCACCTCCTCAATAATTTGTCCCATATCACACCTCAACAATCCATCATGTGGAC
This sequence comes from Viscum album, assembly GCA_963277665.1. Classification (NCBI taxonomy): domain Eukaryota; kingdom Viridiplantae; phylum Streptophyta; class Magnoliopsida; order Santalales; family Viscaceae; genus Viscum; species Viscum album. The sequence continues at coordinate 875,838,293 of OY728129.1, read as the reverse complement.
TTTTCCATATATTTTCCTAAAACAATAATGTATACTCATTTACCCAATGGAAGCCACTGAAGGGTGTGAGTAAAAATTAGTAGGCCAACACCAATGGTGTATATAATAATATCCAAACTGATCACAGTGTATACAGAATTATAGTAAATAAAGTGTTCATTATCCATGCATTATTACATTACATTATTTAACATATCCACATTCATTATTATTTCAAGTGTTCTTATTTCTTTCAACCCTTCTTCGACCCAATTTTGGTCATCTAGAGTATGTGAAAAAGGGATCATAGTTATCGAAATGAGGTGAATCAACCTATGTATCCAATTAATATTTTAGAATCCATGTTCAACAATCCCTACCATGATGAAAAATGCCTTTTACATACCCTTAGATTCCATTTCATTAGTCCATACTCTGAATCATACTTGGCATAGGGGTGAATAGATCATCAGTCTTCCATAAGGAAGGGAGAGGGGAATCATTCCAACCTACAAACCATCCATTTCATCTAATTTCATCGGATCATCATCATGGTCTATTATATTAATCAATAACCACTCAAGTGATACATTTCATTTTTAATAATTTCTTTATCCATTAAATTTGATATATTTATAATTCTCATAGATAGTCCATTTTTACCTTAAATAACCACTAAAACCATTTATCACCCCTTCTGGCCAATTAATCACATGGAACAATTCTTAAAATCATTTTTAACATTACCCCTTTTACAATCAATACATCATTTATGTAATTCAAGTCAAGCCAAGAAAATCATTTTATTACATTACTACATTCATACCACAATTATAATTGGTTTAATCTCTTAATCCCTTCAATTCATCATTTAACATCTTCATTTTCATGTTAAATGCAGTGGAACACCCCAAGACTGACCATATATTCGGTCTAATCAGGATCACCTAATCCAATGAGGATTTTGAGGGGATCAACAAAATATTTAGGGACCCATTTTATCATTTAATGCCAAGGGTTCGAATGTGAAACACAAAAAAAAATGAACAACCACATACACATTAATTAATCATGAAGCCTATGGTATAAAACTTATAAACCACCAACCTAATTTTTTTAGACAAGTATTATCTCTACCTGGACCATTGATTCATGTTCAAACAATCCTAAAATAAAAAATATAGAATCATCTAGAATACAAGGGTTTCTGGAATTTTGAAAAGAAGACAATTTATAAAATGAGTATTCCAGGAAAATAGGAGAAAATGGATTAATATAACCACTCAGATATTCAATTAAGAAGAAAAAGTACATCAAATAACTCAAAATCATGGGAGGTTGATCCTTTGGAAAGGGGAGAGATCATGCTTAAAGACTAAAAATATTGGAAGAATATTAGGGATTAAGATCAGGTAGGAATAATTACAACCTTAGTAGGAAAATTCAAAATTCCATCCCTTAATGAGGCAGGATGTTTGGCCGCATTATTGTTCAATCAATCTGCCAATATCAATTTAAGGGGGGAAATAGGTTGCATGGTCTTCCGAGGAGCGTGCATAGTTTGAAAAATCATGTAGTGGTCACATGCTTGGTTCTATAAAATTATCAACAGCTTTTAGGGTCCCCTTTTATGGTTGTTCAACTATAAACCCCCACTATAGGCTACCCTATTAAGGAATATAGTTTGTAATAATCATGATCCAACCATGATTTAACCATGTGATGTACACAATATAACTTCTTTTCTTACCCTTTCAGGTCATGACCCCATGGGACACCCATAAGTCCCCTAATTTTTCGAAAAAAATTCATTAATCTTTATAAATATAGTTAACTCATATATTAAACAAGAACATACATCCTAAAAAAGTCGAGATCTTACAACCTCCCAAACATTCAAAAAATTCTCTTATGGTAATCATCTGCGTGTCTCAAGTCCTCCATGTAAATTAGTTGGGCCACTTCACATTCATATCCATCTCCAAATCTTAGATTTCCTTCTAAACATTACCATTATACCAGAACACTCATACCAATTTCATAGTCCTACCCCACAAACAATTCTCACTGAAATCCATAATATGAACCAGATTCTTCTCAAATGATATACCAGTCTCAAGATCAACATCATCTACATCGACCACATTAAAATGATTGGGGTGTTACTAATGAAGCTAAAAAAAATAGAAAACATCATTCATACCAACATGCCATTATATAAGATTCAATTGGTACACCACTGATTTGATTCTTTCCATTGTCTCAAACCTTACCAAATACATGTGTTCCAACATTCCTTATTTTTTAATTTCATTATGAACCAATATTTGATACACTTGATGGAACACATGACCACACACTGTGAAATCAAGTGATAAATGTAGTCTATTATCAAAAAATTTATATCTACTATAGTCCATTCAATAGGATTATAAATCAATTGAACCTACTCTGACATATCTTTCCCAAGACTTGGTCCTAATTGTTATGATTCTGTTTCATCTGTCCTACATAAGAGATATATATATAGTTTACAATAGAGAATATCTTTTGGTAAAATCTGAATTAGATCCCAATAAATATTTTTATATGTGAACTCAATTATAACTAGGTGTTTCTCCCAAGATCCACCAATGTAGAGAAAAAATTCCATTAACATTACATTTTGCACATAGAAATCGTGCTTTGATTTTTTATATATCTATGAGGGAATGGTCATACTCAAAAATACCATAGTACTAGGCTCCTTCAACAACCATTTCAAGATGTGTGATGTATAATGGGGATCATGATATGAAAAAAATACTACGAGGTTTGTCATGTAACTATACTACCTCCAGGACATACAGGTCACCCAAATGGTATGTGTTGAATGTCTCTCGAATCATAAAGCAACAATTTAACTTTGTAAACCTATCCAAAATCACCCAGGTCATGTCAGTATTCTATGGATTTCTCATATTACCTACTAAAAAATCCATGGTATCATTATCCCACTTCTATCCCGGGATAGGCACTGGTTGTAACTAACCACCCGGCCATTGACTCTCATCCTTCACATATTGAAAGGTGTAGCATCATGTCATGAAACCTATAATCTTATTTTTTATTTTCAATCCCAAATATTATATTATATGATATAAAAACCTTTTATTGAAACTATGTTGAACTACCCACTTCAAATCCCGAAACCCTAGCAATAGATATTCCTGCATATAATTCATCACAATAACATGTCCATGATTATAAATAATCTCATTTGCATCAATAGTTGAATGAAATAGTGGCTCCCCTCCTTCAAAATTTCCTCTCAAATCTAAACTTTTTTAATCCTAATATTACCTCCTCTTATTATGTTTCATAAAATATGACTAAATAGTCTGGGAAGAGAGTGTTGTTAGATCATGTTCTCATTGAACCCCTAGATGCATCACTTTAAAAAATCCATCATCCTCCACATGGAAATAGACTCCCAAACTACCTAATTTCATGATATTATTATCAGGGAATCCATATAACCATTCCCCTTCCTGGTGTATAATATTCCTCAATGTATAAGTACATCATATACTCAACCCATCAATGCTATGTAAGAATCAAATCCTACGAGGAAATTATGTATTAAAGGCTCTTAGTATTAGTATAAAAGGCTAACCTCTCACCAAAATTATAATTCCACATACACTTCATATCATAATATGTTATGGAAAACTAGAGATCATGTTTAGGATAGTTCTTTTTATATTGCCTCAAATTCCACTATCCATATGCAAAGACTAGATTTCCCTTCATCAATGATGTCCCTATTCAAATACTATATTCCTTAATAATCAAGTTATACACCTTACACAAATTGGGTAAGATCAAAATCAATCATTGCCAAAACATTTATTAAGATCCTAAAAAATATAATAACATGAATAATACCACTCAATTATTATACTATTCTTGTTCAAGGCCAAAACATTAATAGATAGGTAATAAAATTCATTGATGATCCTTCGATAAAAGCTAGAAAAACCCATAAAAACATCAAATATCAAAAAAAATCTAGTGCTTCTCAAAAAAACATACCTTTTTGAAACATGTATGATTCCACTAAAACACCATTATATATTATAATAAATCCCAATTAGTTTACCATATCAATCCCAAATTTACACTTTGATATCTTGGAGTATAGATAATGTTAATATAGTTTACTCAATATGATGTCATGATGTATCACATAATTGACATGAGACTAAAAGGACACCAAGATGCCATCTATAACAAAATATGAATTGGTATAGGTATGGTATAAATACATGGTACATCATGTGTAGAAACACAATAGGAGCATTCGTCAACCCGAAAATCATTACAAAAAACACATTTAAATCGTACCTACTTTTCAAAGAATATTGTGGTATATTATAATATCTCTCCAAAATCTGATGATACCTTGATATGAAATCAATATTTCTAAATAAACAACAACCATTTTTCTTGTCAAATATATTCTAATTACACATAATAGTATACCCGTTGTTAACCATAATTTGACTCAACATGTAATAATTGAAATACATCTCTAAATTTCTAACTTCCTTCTTTGGAAACAATACTACAAATCCCCATGGAGATATTCTCAGATAGATAAACCCTTTATTATCTAATCCCACCAATAGATTTTAAATTTCATATTGTTTTTATGGCACGATTCATTAATGTGGAATAGAAACTACATAAACTCCAGGATTCATCTCAACCATGAACTAAAATTTTATCTTATGTGGAAACCATGAGAAGTACTCATGAAACAAAACCAGAAACTAATCCACTTCTAGAGGGAAAACATAACTGCCCAATCCATCTTCTTATATTTAATGACTCAATACCTAGGGTCTGAACTCACCTAGATTTAGTATAACTTTCCCCTCATGGATTTCTTGTATATTCCAATCCCCATGATTGACATTAGTGTCACACTAAGATTATGTGAAACTCACTCTCATATCAAAAAAATCAATTTTATAAAATTATGTAATCGAAAAATCCAGCTCTAATATGTGGTAAAAACCTGAAATCTAAAGCACATACAAGTCCCTATGGAGAAGGTACCCTTCAACTTCGAGGGAACATTCTTTTCATTTTCAGATATGATCTTCTCATACTTCAAATGATTGGTCAATCGACATGAGACCTCGAATATAATACACCATTAGACAAAATAAAATTCATTATCTAAGAATATATAAAAGAATATGAGGACCCTATATAAAATAAAACACTATAATGTGTAGAATCTATGAGAATTACACCACAAAAAATCTGTGGTCCTACCTCACCACCGCCAGGTGCAGGCTGTACTAAATGAAGATGACAAGTTTCTCTACCCTATGTTCCAGTTTGATTTAATGGTGCTACAATATCCCACAAATATGGATGATCATATCCAAGATACCACATCCCCAACCCAACTGGTATGGCCAGTTGAACTTCAACTATGTTGCTGATATGGTGTAATAGACCCCATACCTTAACCATGTACTATTATAGATTCTCCTCCACTGCCGTCCTATTGTGGTTTCCTAGGGAAACCATATATTTGACCCATTGTAATGCATGAATGTATTTTCACTAATAGTCTTGGACTAGGAACATGTATTTCGACCTATATACCAAACAAGATGTATCTTATTGAACTACATCCATTAGAGATAGTTACTCTTTCCAAGAATGATTTTCTACCTTTACTCTGGTGGAAATTCTCATATCATATCATTTTACTACATGAAGACATTCCACTAGATCACCCAAAATAATATGGATTATCAACAAGTAGAGGTCCCTTTTAGGTTCCCTTTATATGTTATATCCTTATCTTGTAATTTAAAAAAATGATTCAAATGAAATATATTTACATTGGAGTTGATCACACATTTATGTACATAATGAAAATGTCTGGCCCTATATCCATTATCCTCAATAAAAATTGAAGAAAATTCTACAATTATGTTAAGAGGGTAATATTATAAATCTTTATTATAATCTCCAAAGTAAAGCACATATTCTATTCATATATACTCTACCTCAAGGACTCATGGTTACATTATTCAATGAACTTATCCATAATGTCCATCCACATCAATTAATCATCCCGCTATATTTGATCCTTAATTTCTAACTAGTTCTTCTCCATACATCTCAATATATATGCTTCCCATTTTACCCTCTGAATATGAGGAGTCTCTCTATGGACCAGTATCATCTGGATTGACTCAATCCGAAACAAAGATTCCCCAGGCCCACACTCTTCAGCAAATATTGGTGGTTGTAACATCATGAACCCTCTCATCGAGTCAAAAAAACATGGAACTACCCACCTTGGGTAACTTTCTATAAACGTCATAAAACTTAAAAATTTCTCATGGAATATTTCTCCCCCATTATTATTAGGAAACGATAGGGGTTATTTAACCATAACTATTGTTTAATTCTCAATGATATCATCATGTCTCCAAACTAGTAAGCATTGTAATGGTGTAATTTCTCTACAATTCCGAAAAAAACATCTCCAAACACAGAACATAGGGCTCCCAAAATTTTGTAAAAATGGATTGTATCTTGAAATATGAATTTACCCTTCATAGTGTATCCCAAAGGGTGAAAACACTAAGTTATCATGAACCTCAAACATTCATGTCCCATGCCATAGATAACATAGTGTACAAAATCATTAAAATATCAACATTACATTAAACATTATACTCATCATTTCATTTAACATCCATTAATTAATTAGATATTGCATCATTCTAATAGTCACTATTTTAAGAATTCAATTTAATTATTTCAATTTAACATATTGATTTATCATTATTAGGAACTTTCTCTTTAACTATTTCGAAAAAAATGATTACACCTCCCACATCCCACATTCATTTCTATATGCATTCCTATCATGTTGAATGTCACATAAATTTAGAAGTACCTATAATGATGAATTCATAAATATCCATGTTCCATTACAACCCATAATAAATATCCCATGAAATAATAACATAACGCATCAATTTTATCATCAAAGTTGAAATAACATTAAAATGTAAACATAAACATCTAGAACAATAATCCACTCCCTAGGTACTGAGCTTTTTAAACCAAAATTTGTTAGCTACTCCCACGAATGAGGTCATGAACAACATTAGACTCATCAAGGACTCATGTCAACATTTCCAAAATAATAACATCACATAATAAAACCCCTCACATGACATTCTACCATCCCATAATGGGTGAAACTGCAATAGGATCTCTGAGATATAGCATTACTTGACTTCATGTTCACCTCCCGGTAAGCTAGGGGAAAACGAATAACAATGATGGTTTAACAGAATGTGCGTGGAGAATATTAAATATTTTCTAGATTAATAGAAAATTGTAATTCCAAAATAATATAAATATGGAATATTAATAAATAGAAAAATATACATACAATCTTCCCAAATAGAGGATATACCAACAAAACAGTATAGTAAAATATTCTATTTCATTAGAATCTCTTGTGTGAAAGTTAAACTGATTATAAATACATACTAATGACATCCCACGTCAGGTTTAAACACTATTTCTGCTCCCCTCAGTTGTAATCCATCTCATATACCACATCAAACATCTACTATGAGCTCATTTCTCGTATTCGGACCAACATGAATGAATTTGGATCCAATAACCAATGATGGTCTGATTAGGGTGTTAGTAAAACTTAGTAAGTCATCACCAATGATATCTAAAATAATATCCATTAAAATCATAGTGTGTGCTGAAGAAAAGTAAAAAAATAAAAAACTTGCTAATGAACTTCGTATATTTACATAACTAATTCATATATAGAAACATTATCTCTAAGATAAGTGTTTCCCATATCAGATAATAGTGATTCAACCCAATGTCACTCATTTGAACATTGTGTCAAATGGATCATAGGATTTTAATGTGGATAATCACTCAATGTATCCAACATGGATTTTGATCTCTATATCTGACCATCCTAACCATGATATGAAATTTATTGTATATTCCCTTAAGGTATAGACCGTATGTCCTTCCAAAAAAAACATAAAATGAATATGTGTGCCTAAAGAATCAATATGGGCCAACCAATTGAAAGAGGCCTCTATCTAACATCCAAAAAACTATTCATTCACATTTTGAAGGCATGTCATCATTAACATTATTATCATACAAAAACCACCCAGTATAAAAATTTTATTTATCAAAATTCCATGGTCCAATACATTAAAAATATTTAAAATTGTAATAATTAGTTCATTTCAACCATAGAGTACCATTAAAACCATTTATCATCCATTTCATGATAATTAATCAAAATAAACCAACCCCTTTAATCATTTTGGTCATTTACCCATTTAAAATAAATAAATCATTTAACATATTCAAGTCAAGAAAAAACCCCTTTATTCTATTATAATTTTCTTACCAAGATTGAAATTGGTTTAATATCATAAAACATTCAATTAATTATTTAAAATTTTATTCTCATGTTCATGGAACTCGCACACCCCAAGGATGACCATATGTCTTGTCAAATCAACCTCAACAAATCCAATAATGATCGTGAGGGGTTCAACAAACCATTTACAAAAACATTTTATCATTTCCTACCAAGGGTATGAATTCCCAACATAATGGAACAAAGTGTCAACCACGTACATATAAACTAATTATGAAATATATGGATATAACTTATAAGACACCTAGCGTATGTTTGTAAAAATGTACTGACTCAACCTTATCTATTGATTAAAACTCATATAAACCTCAAATCCAAAACATAGATTCATCTGGATAACATGGGTTCATATTTATAAGAATAAGAAGAAAAATAACACAATTCCTCCTATAAAAAATAGAATAAAATGGAGTAAGATACTCACTTTGAGATTGAATTCCCACCCAATAGTCATTCAAATGACTCAAAACTAGTGGATAATGGTCATTGGGAGTATGGAGAGGAACTAGTTCATCTCTCATGCTACTAGAGGTGTAAATGGGAATAATATAAGGTAATAACCCTGAAATTCCACGTTAGAAAATGAGAAATTTTACATTTTAATGAAGCAGATGGTTTAGCCGCATGGTTGACCATGCAGGGTGCCAACCATGTGCCACCTTATATCCATAAAGAATATTTTTCTTGATGGTATCATGGGAATACTACACAATTTCAAAAACTATGTAAAGTCCATCCATTAGGTTGTGTCCAAAGCTCCATAGTATCAAGGTTCCCCTTCCATGGTTTCTAAACCATTCACCCACCTCCTATATGATACATGGTTAAGTTGAACGATTAGTACTAATCACAGGCCAGCCATCTACCCTATATAGTATAGCTTGTTTCCATCCAATTTATTTCATAAACCCACGAGACACCCCAGACTCCCCTTACTTTCTTTGGAAACATTTCATTAACCATTATAAATAGAGTTAACAAAAAATTATAATAGATCATGCCTTATTGAATGGTCAGGCTCTTACAGTATCTATAGAGACACCAATCATTCAATACATAAAATACATCATATTATTAGTTGAAAATTCCCTAAATATCAATATAATCTATAAAAATCCCATAAATGTGTAGTGTCTTGGGAAACATGAAAATCTAGAAAATTGATACATAAATGATCTATATAATAACTCATTACGATTTTCATAATTAGATCTCATTCAAATCATAAAAATATCAAAAAATTATCCATAACCTATTAATGGGAAATATAATAAATGGGGATCTCAGATTCCTAGAATTGGTAAACAGAAGAGATATAAATCAATGATCTTAAGTAACCAAAAGATATGTATAAGGGTATTTAAACTTGATATTAACATAAAAAAATCTTACAAGTCAATTAATTGGTCATGATCATTAAACGTTACAAAATAATTAATTAATAAAAATTAATAAGATATCAGAATTTTAAATATCCAATAATCTATCATTAGAAACGAGAACAAAAATAATTATATAATACAAGGCTTTGGAATACATTGGCATGAATATAAGGAATCATTTCCTGAAAGACTGATCGGTTTAGTTGTCTTATAAAATAGATTACATACAAGAACGTTACATTAAACATTCAAACATAAAAAAAAACAAAAATAATCCTTTGATAATTCTATTATTTCCCTAGCTTATCCCAATATAGAAATCAAAATAAACTTCTTGTAATCCTAGGAAAACAATACATAAGAAAAGGGTGAGATTATATGCTCAGTAAGGGTAAAGAAGTTAGAGTAAGCTATAAACATTAAATAAAAATGCGTAATAAAATAAACTGCCTTTAAAACATAAACATGAACATAATGTGGCCAAAATAAATCAAAAATTACTATACAAAAATTCACATAGATATTCTATTTTTTCATTAATCACATGTAAAAAATAAATTCTAAATGAGGGAATGCACTATGTCATGCATCATAACCACATTGTAAAGGCATCATACCAAGACTACAAATAAAATATTTTTTCAAGGACTTGTTCCAAGACACATGTTTGTCTCTTGAGACATATTGAAGCATCGAGGAGATATAACAGTCTCCACCCATCACATACTAAGTCTAATGAATTCCTCATATGAAAATGTAGAAACATAATAAAAACATTCATATAAAAACTAACATACGAAATGTCAATACATTAACCATAAACCATGAATGGTATAAAAATAGCACATCCATAGTCAACCATAGCATATCTCATTCAATACAATATGGAATATTGTATTTTAATAAATCAACCTCAAAATAGAATAATATCCAGTAAAGGATATTGACATAGTTGAAAATGATCAGTAAAACTCTTTGAGAGAAATATCCATTTTTGTGAAATCATTTAATAGCCACAAATTTATTAAGGAAGAAATTTAAAATAAATTTTTGAATCAAAGTGACCCATACCACTTTGAAACATCTTAATTGAATTAAAATTTTAAAACATTCATGTCCATATAAATAAATTCTTGAAAACATTTTGAAAATATGGACATTAATGAGAAATATTTAGAAGAATAAATATTTAAAACATTTAAAAATGATGTTCTAGTAAAATATTCCCATAAAAATCCTTTTTAAAACTATTTTATGAAACATTGACATAGATGATAAATATTCCCCAGTAAATAATTACACATAAACAATCTCGCCTAACTATGAGAGTGGGGAATTAACCCTTACCTTGTACTTTCCATTGGTCTAGGGTAATTTTAACCTCCTGTATGATGACCATAATATGTTATTAAATTATAAAATAACCATATTCATATTTATTATATCATACTTGATTCATTTATGGCTTTATACTACCCATTTATAAAATATTCTATGTTAAAATAACATTTCGGGTAATGATATCTTTCTTTATCATACAGGTTTTAACTTGTTATTCTTGATTGTATAACATATATAATGATTTAATAGATTCCAGAATATAATACATTATTTATGTGACATATATATTCTGAATATATGTATGTATAATATTTTTATATATAGAATGAAAAGCACTGTTTATGGACATGGTTAGTCATACGTATGCATAAACGTCGTTGCTATTTTCATGTCGTATTGAACGGATGTAAGTGAATGTGAAATATGTAAATACATACATACATACATACATATATATATATATATCCAGTATAATTATTATTTCATATATTACATAATTATAAATAATATATATTTATAATCATCGTTGAATGCTGAACATGGAAATGAATCTCATCGCATCGTGGTGATGGTAATCTGTACGTGCGAAGGAGAGATGATATCATTCTATTGATGGTAAAATAGTATGAAATTTGATGTTATATTATATATACAGAATCATTAAACTATTATATTCTTTATTTACATCAATTATACTCATTATCAAAGCCATCCAAATAATTACGTGTTGAATAACAAACTACACCACAACATAGAGACGGTAAGTCGTACGTACGCACGTATTGTGACTTTGCCATTCATAGGATAGATAAAATAATGAATATGTTTGTACCATATTTATAATTACATAATAGTTTGTAGAATATACTAGATTTATTATTTTTCTATGGAAAAAACAGAGAAATAGGAATTGTAAGAAGAAAACCACTTTGGAAGAGGTGATGAAATAATTACCTCTTCTTTGGGTTCTTTCTTTTGATTTGAACAAATGAGATCATTAGGATAGAAATATGATCTAATTAATTCCACTAGGATTCATTAAGGGTTGTTGGGTGGATATTTTCGCAGGGGTTGGCTGAACCAAATGGCTTTGGAGGTGTGTATTTAATAGAAGGGGAATAACCCTTTTATAAGAGATGTGAGGGTAACTTTAGGAAAAGCATGAAATATTAATTTATTCTAAAATAATTTTCATTTTATAAAAGATAAAAATGGATTTACTTATAGGATAAGGTGGGTAGGGGTCTAAATCATTTCAACCAATTGGTTTTATACAGTTTTAGGTCACCATATTATCCTTATCATTTAGATTTAACCATTAGTTAAAAAGTTTAACTTTCACCACGTCTTCTTGTATTATTACAATACATGGTAAATAAACAAACTATAATATCCCAAGATAACATAAAGTTCCTAATTAATGATACTTCTATCATTTTATAATTTTTTTGGGAAAACATTATCTTTTTAGGAATATTATATAATTTAATAATATAGTATTTGTTTCGAAAACTCATTTATGTTAATTTTGACACTATTTAGTATTTAGATTTTGTGAAAGTCATAATAAGTTGATTACTTTGAATAAAATACATTAAATCAAGCCTAACATGTCATATCCATATATATTATTTGTGTATGGCATCAATAGTCTCAATTTAAATTTATTTTTATATCTTAAATATCATTTATTTTAATCTTTCATTATTAAGGTAATTACTACATCATCATTGTGTAAAAAATAATTTATTTATTTAACGTCTAAAAATTATAAATAAAATATCATTATGTAGAAAATATATTTATCTTTCTGTTTGATATTTATATTTGAATTAATATTTTTTTTAACCCTATATTAAAAATTCCTTAGCTTTTAAATTTTGAATTTAACATTCTTAACTCTTGTTTAAATAAAATATAATAAATGTCCTAATCTATCCCAAATGAATCAAAAGGATATTATTTTTGTCCTAAATATTATTTTCGTCTAATTATACTTATCAAATATATTTAAGACATGTTTTTGGGTAAGTTTAATATTATTTGTCCCTTTAGTTAATTTATTTACTTTTAACCGCGGTAAATAAAATTCAAAAGTTATTATTAACTGAAAATTATTTTCATCCTATTGAACCACATTTTACTTACCTATTTCAACTGTGTCTCTATAATTTTTGAAATTCCATTAACAGAAGCAGTAAAATTATAGTTTATGAAAATTTTCATGTGTTCCTAGAATGTAGGTAAATTTGCCTAGAGGGTGGGTAAAAAGGCGTTTAAATGGTACAAAAAAATTTTATATATCAAATCTTATTATAAAATTAATTCAATGAACTAAATTAGAATAATATATGTGTTATGTATCTATTTTGACATTAAGATAAATTTATAATTAAAAATTAATTATTTAAATGAAAAAGTTTGTTTTTATCTACAACTCAGTGTTTTCAATATTTATCAAAAATTGAATGTTATTAGAAAAATACCAAAAATTCACCGAAATATAAATTTGATTTTAAAAATTCCAATTTTTTTTCAATTTTAAAAAATTTAAAACATAAAAATTTCACCAATTAATTGAAAACTAATTCCCATTGTCAAAATAAGAATGTGGGTTTTTAAGAAGTAAAAACTATCAAAAGACTAAATTGTGTTTAAGTATAATTTAAATTTGAAATTAAATCCAATGACCTACATTGTATTAAATGAGAAAAAATAATCTAATGATACATTAAAACCACTCAAATGTATAATTTAACACTATAAATATGTTGATTAAAAAGGTTGTTTTAAATTAAAATTTAGTATTTTTCATTATTCATCAAAATATGAATGTTATTAGAAAAGTAATAAATATTTCTCCAAACAAAATTTTTTTGTACCAATTCTAAAGAAGAATTTAATTTAATTATATTTAAATCATAAAAGTGTCAAATATTGGATTTAAAAATGGTTCTCCATTAAAAGAGGGAAAAATGAATTTTTTAAAAAATACTTATTTTATCTGAAAAATTGAATTTTGTCATTATATTATGTCTAAAAACACATAATATAGATGTTAAAATTATATAGAATATATAAAAGTCAAAATTCAGTTAATATTATTCATAAAAAAAATTTAAATAGCTAGTTTGGTAAGTCTTGGTGCGCTCAAACATGGTGTTGTGTGTAGCGCAAGCTATGGAATTACTTTAAATAGATAACGTATTATGAAAGCATTGGGTATTACACACTCCCTATACAATATTTTATTTTTTATAATTGATATATTGGACTAAATTATTATAAAACATCTATTCCGGAGTTTAGTTGACACCCCATTATTTTCCCTCATATCTTAGGAGATGTCCATCATTACCTACTTCAATGATGTGATCTTCATTCTAGTCTCATCCATAAATTATTTAAAACCACACATATGTGTTTGATAAGACCATAATCCATTAATCATTTCATAAAATCATGACATAAGGGTAGGATATGGGTCTCTTCTACATTTCATAATCATATTCATAAACCATATTGATAAATTATAAAGATGGTAACATCAGATCATGTACCTAAAATATCTTATGTAACATCAATTTGTATCAGATAAAAATAAATAAATAATATCACTTGGACAGTTCATGTAGGATATAAACATTTCACATGAAATTTCTTGTTTAGAAAATAAAATTTCCTTAAATTAGTATGAAAAAAAGTACTTTATGGAAATTAATAGAAAAATATAAATTAGTCATTAAATAATAGTTTATCTATTATTGTGGAGAAGATTTTTCATGTAATTTATGAAAAAATAATAATTCATTTCATAGTTTTGGTAAACTGTCAAAAGTAGAAAAAAAATTATATATGATAAGAAGATTCCTTTTATAAAAAATATATTCCAATAAACATAAAATTGAAATTTAATAATATTTAGATAATAGAAAAATAATTTTTGAAATCATTTTAAAAAATATGGACATGAATGAAAATATTTCTGATTGAAGAGAAAACATTTTATCGTTTCCTAAAAAACACCCATTTAGTTATTTGAGTATATAATTATAGTTAAATTAAACAAAAAACTTGATTCATTAAAATGTAAAGAAGAGAAGAAAATAAATAATATTTGGGTTAGATAGATCATATAATTTTATTATAATAAAAGTTAAGCGAAGACAATTCTATTAAAAATTATATTCTAAGATAAAACTATTATTGTGTTGGTAACTTTTAACAAATATACCTCCTGAAAATAATATATTTAATGGAAACATGACATAAAGATAGAATATTGAAATTAATGATAAAAAATATGAATGGAATATTAGTTAAAAATCATCAAAAATATAATTATATAACACCCTACATTTCTCAATGGAAGGAAATTGTGATGGATAATACTTTAAACATTACTAAATGTTAAGTATAAATTTCATGAATCATAAAAAACATATGGTGCTATAAATACCCCATATTGAATAATTGAGTTTCAAAAAATTAATTTACAGGAATTTTAAACACCTTATGAATATATTAATGGATCATAATATTAAAACATGTCTCAATGAAGATAAATTGTGACAAAACCCTTACCTTATATCCAACATTATTCATAATCACTATAATAACCTCCTCATTTAGTGAACCACTATGTTTTGTACCATATGTCTTGATTGATTTTTCTTATGAAAATACAAAAAGCTCACAAATGAAAGGAAATATTTTAGGGATTCTTTTTAGAAGGAATTAGCTAAGAAAAAATGGTTAAATGGTGTGAATAATGTAAGATAATTGGTTTAAAATCAAATGTTGGGGATGTAAACCGGTTGTAATTTATAACAGATTCTATTTATAAAAGGACAGGATCATGGGATGGTTTCTCCAAATGGCTATGTATTTGAATGGAAGAAAATAAATGTTTTAAATCACTTCATGTAATATTAATGGGAAAATTTGGCTAGAAATCATATATTTATCTAAGTATTTAACAACCCTTGATAAACATGTTTTAACTATAAATATGGTTTCATAATGTTTCTTTTTTTATAATTTAACATGGAAAACTTTATTTTGAACATATTAGATTATGTTAATTATGATTCTTCCAAATATGGAATCATTTTTTCCTAATTCAGTTTCTATAATTTCATGACGTAAAATTTCAATTAGCATACAACCCATCATGAAAATCTACTTCAGATAAATGAATCTCTCTTTATAAAAATTTACTTATTTACATTCGTCTAACTATAAAAATAATTTATTGAATGTTAAAATAAATGGATGATTATATATTTTATTTAATAAAATAAAACTGTTAATAATTATCGATCAATTTAATTTATTAAAATAAAAACACAATGCATTCCTAAAACTATTTTTTATACAACTATGTTTTTATGTCAAAAAATAAGAATATTATAAAATCAAGTATGATAATGATTATTATTTAATTTATTAGATTATTTTTGAGAAAAGATAAATATGTAAATTTAATATTTAATTAAAAACATAACGTGACATTTACTTCTAAAATAAATGTAAACCTTTAAAAAAAATTGTATTTTTAGTTATTCACTAAATACATAATTTTATAAGAAAATAAAAAAAATTCACCATTTGATAATATTGATATATTGATTTAAAAAAAAATATTAATTTATATAATTAAAATTTACAATAATATAATAAATAAATTATAAAATCCATACATATAAGAATTAATTAAAACCCTTTTTGATGAAAACTCATTTTTAAAGAATAAAATGATTTCAGTGAAACTTGAGTACTAGTTTATTAATAATAAATCATTTCATATGCATTATTTGAAACTCTTATTCATATTTATTATAATTTTGTTAATTATATTCATACCTACCAATTTTATAGCTAGAATATTATGAATTTCTTTATCATGGTATATATATACACGGGGTTGCATGAAATTCTTGATAACATACACTTTCATTTTATTTAAATAATATATATACTCAAAAATATAAAGAAGAAACATTCACCCCCATCAAATTAAAATTTCACTTGAAAATTTTAAATTTATAATCAATGGTGCGTTATTTGAGTATATTTTTATTGAAATCCCACAATGTATAAAGGGTAGAAATTACTACCACTAGATAAGGGTAGTGTGAAACATAAATGAGACGTGAAAAACCCTATAATTAGGTTCACAGATATAAAGTAAATAATTTGGATGTAAAAATATTGACAAATAAAAGAGTTAGAATTCAAAAATTATTAAATATAATGATAATTAACATGATCAGGATAATGTTTATGGATATAAAATCATAATTTATTGAGTAATGAAAACATCCATCATCTCCATAGAAATATCAAAGAGAAGAAGAAAAATATTACATTCAAGGTAAAATTTCCTCATTTTGATGAATTATTTTATCATTCTAAATTTTAAAATATACAAATATTATTTATTTCCATTTAAAAAGAATAATTTCAACTTTTTGATGTGCATGAAGTAATTTCCAATTCTATCTCATATTTAATTCCAAGAATTGAATATTCAAAATTCATTTCTTATCATTCCCAAAGAATAAATACTAATATCTAATGGATTATAATATCTATAAAATAATTAAATGTAATTCTATATATCTCTATATATTTATTAAAACCTGTATTATTGTCATTATGTTTTCAAGTATCGATAAATATTTATATGATTAAATAATATATTAATTTGTAAAACATCAACAAGAACACCCAATGTTCATATAAGTTTAATTATTTATGGAATATGTTCAATTGATTTTGGTTTTATATTATGATTAATGAAATAAATAATATATCATATTAATATGTGTTTTCATTGAGGGTTGATATATTCCGGTTTCTATAATGTTTTGTGAGAATATACGTTCAAGGTATTATCATGTTTGGTATGTGAAAAAAATGATACCACATATAGATAAACATAATACACCATCAGATTATTTCTGACCAAATTGAATCACAAAAGTATTTAAAAAATATCAAAAAAGTTCCAAAATCACATTAACATTAATACCCAAAAAACATAATGTAGTTTTTAATGTCACATTTCAAACATGAGAAAACCCTGACCACATAATATTCTAAAAAAATTTAATAACAAGAAAATTTATAAGATCTCATTGAAAAATATATAATTAAAAAAACATACCTCTATCCTTATTCTTCAAATAAATTCATTGACAATCAAATATGTACAATAAAAGAAGAAATGAAATAAACATAATCAAATATATTATTAATCAATTTAGAACCAAATTAGAAATAAATTTATGGGTAAAAAATAATGAAAAAATATTCTTTATATATATCTATATTCACATTCTAATGAATAAAAATTATTATCTCCACCTCAGGAATATACTATGGTTTTTCAATTCATAAATATTATTTTCAAATATACCACCTTACCAAAAAATCACATATCGAGGTTATCAGTAAAAATCAACATATTATTGAAAATACATATTGAAAAACTATTTTGGAATAATCATTCTATATTTTAATATTAATAGTATCATAAAATCATTAACAAGAAATTTCTATAATATTTTTCAAAACTTCCAATGCTTAAATAGTTCAATGATCCCACATCGTTTATAAACCATTAATATGGCTCTATCATCGTACCCTTCATTAATTACTAAATTTTATATGAAATTATAAGTCTATTTATAAGCAATAGTAATAAATTTATTCATATAACCATGATTATTATCTTCAAAATATTACACATATAACATTTATTTATCTAATTCCCAACCATAACAAATTTTATACACTTAAAATTAGTTGATACCTTATTAATAATATTATTAATATCAATGAATTTATATAAAAAGTTGATTTTTATATTGAAATAGCATTCTCTATATCCATTATTTTTAGACTTAAAACATGTTCTCATTTCATTGAGAAATTTCCTTGAGGTCTTCCTCCAAAAATCTTGACCTATTGGATGTTGAATTTTCCTCTCTTTAAGACCTTTATAAAAATATATTTATTTAATATTTAGTTGTGTTGGGAAACTCAACCACTTCGTAGTTCTTAATTATATAGTGATTTAGATAATTAAAAATAAATATAATTATTATTATTATATCTATTATTTCGTTATTTTAATCATGAGTGCAAACATTCTGATGTCCATCACATTGTTTGTTAACATGATTCCTAAAAGCTCCAACCGTTTACATAAACTAAAAATAAAAATATGAGTAGCAATAATCATAGTGATTTATCATTTAAAATTGAATTATTAAACACATGATATCTAATCATGAAACCATGTATTCAATATCTATCACCTTATGTTTAACCAAGTTCATATATAGTCATTATTTATTCAAATCCTTAATAATGATTCATAAACATAATGTCAATTAACCAAAACATATCCACAGATAGTGTCAATTTATGTGCACAGAAATGGACTATTCATTATGAATCAAAATAATAGTCAAGATATATAAGACAATATATTTTTAGGGTTGTTATCCATATATTCATATATTGAAAACCGCATCCACATTTAATGTCTAGATACAAGTGAATTTATAGGGAAACCACAATCCATTCATTACCATTACTTTTTATGTTATATTATATGTATAATTTTCATAAGGATTCTCACTAATGGTATAAAAACCTAATTCCAAAAAGTTAATAAATAATTCACATATACCAACTATAATGATAAAAAAAATTCAGCACAAAAAAACTATATATTATTAGAAAAATATTCCTAAATATCATTTTGATATATTCCTGAACTGAAAAGGATTAGTTTAATTAGAAAAATACTAAAATAATTATATAATTTCACAATATTTTTATCACAATTACCATCTTTCTTTGTAATAACATGCTCAAAACATTTCTATATAATCCTTTATAAGGAAATATAATAAAGGGTGATCTCATATTCTCTATAATAAAAAACATAATAAATATCATTCAATAATCATAATTGAGCATACAATATGAATAAGTATTTTAGAATATGTTATTATCATTATAAAATTATACCAATCAATTCATAGGTCATAATCCTGAAACATGAAACACAGATTACTAATCCAAATATTTTAGATATAATATATCAGAATCCCGGCTAATCAGCCATGAGATGTGATAAAATATAATAATAATAAGACTTGTTTTTTTTTCATTCAAATTATAATATAAAATCATTTCCATATTCAAGACCTACTACCAATACAACCATAATGGTTTTGGATTAGTCCAAATTGAATCATTTATTTAATCAATT
This sequence comes from Viscum album, assembly GCA_963277665.1. NCBI lineage: Eukaryota > Viridiplantae > Streptophyta > Magnoliopsida > Santalales > Viscaceae > Viscum > Viscum album. Next base: position 875,817,781 of record OY728129.1, on the reverse strand, counting down.
CTCACTCCTAATACACTCTTATTGGAAAAATCCCTTTTCTAAAATAGCTTCACTCCCCATCATAGTACTTCAAATAATTTGAGATATCAATATTTAACTAATGATTTTTAGGGATATATAATTAAGGGACCCCCTACCAAATAATTAAAAAAATACAAAATTTTTCCACAATATAATGAATCATTCATCATATATTCAAATAATAACATGTGGAAACCATATGGGTTTCATAAACATTTCACCATCATAATAAAAGAAAATATATAAAATTAATAAAAAATTAGCATCAGATCATATCCCTGGTATATCATAATTAATATCAAATGATTTTTTTGTAGTTTAAAATAACTTTAAAAGGTAACTAGGTAATTTCATGAGTAAAATAAACTTTTTTATTAGAAATAACATACATAAAATAAAAAAAAGATACCAAGTTTTAATTAAAAAAAATTCATTGAAAAGAAAAGGGTAAATATATAAATAACTATTAAACAAATAGGTATTTATGTATTCGTGGAAATCTAATCATGTACTTTCTGTAAAAATTATATTTCCTTTATGATTTGCGGTAAAATATCAAAATATACATGTTTCATTAATGGAAAAATATTCTATAAGGAACAAGACATAAACATTACATAATATTGAATTAAGTTAATAATTAACATTTAGGATCTTTTCCGGTTTAGATATTCATAGAATTAGGTCATAACTAATACATAAAAATTTGAATATTCCATGTAGACACTTCTACTTAGTAGCAATTTTTTTCATAAAATAAAAACTTTTAAAGAAACAATCATGTTTAGTTCCATGTTTAATTCATCATGACTTTTCCTTGATCCCATACTTAACCCTAAACCCCTTTATTTCCTGTGAAAAACATTTCAAAAACTTGGTATGAGCATGAAAAGCTCAATAAGTGAAACACAAAGAAGGAAAACTATTAGTTTTAAAAACAACCAATAAACCAAGAATATATTATCACAAGTAATAAATTTTTCCATTATGAATTAGTAAATACTCTTCACTCATTAAAATCTCTTTTGTTATCATTTTTTAACAAAAAGATTACCATAAAACTCATTGAAAGCACACATATCATATAAAGGTAACTCGGTACAAAAACATACTTAAATGGAATAACCATACGGTGACTTCCACACATAGCACTAAATGGAATATCCATATGGAAAACATCCATACACAATGCATTGGAGGTTATAATGTAACCACCCATCCTAGTTTATCACGACACCACCCAATCATTTGGTTTATCACGTAACCACCCGTCAAATGTCCAAGTACAATTATAAAATCATAACACATAAAATATTTAAAATATAAAAATTTAAATAATAACATTTAATTTGAAATCAAAAGAAAGAATTTAATGACATTAAAATAATAAATCTATTTCAATATTCATTTTATATACTATAACAACCAAAAATAGAAAAAGTGGTTCCTTTTTCATTTTAAAAAACATTAAGGCTATAGATGAATCCAAATAACGATTAAAGCGATAGAGAGGTCATTACCGACACAAACATTAAAAACATTCCTTTTATAATCTAGTAAAACTCTCCATTAAAAAGATTCCATTTGAAGGAAGGAAAAAGTAAAAGGGGTTTATTATACACCACGTAAAAGAAGGAGGTGTATATTATCAAAATATTACTCAATGAAATGATATCAAGACGAAGTCTCAAACCATGTGTCCAACAAGACTTGTTTGATATTTAATTTCACGAATTATAAAATATTATTAATTTTTATTTTCTTAAGAACCTTTCTCAAGTTTATAATTCGTTTTATATCACTTATTACCTTGCAGTAACAATTAGTTAATTATTTGACTTCATAACAGACATTTTGTCGTTGTTCTGAAATTGATTCAGAAATGAACATGTTTTAATTAAAAATTGTCCATGAGGTCAAAAGTCCATTATTTCCAAAATTATACACATAATTAAGATATCATATATATCAAATAAATCCATTATATATATATATATATATTTATAATATTACATAACATTTAGAGATAAGAAATGAAATTCACCGTTCATGGGGATGGTAAGTCGTACGTACGCATGAACTTTACTTTTAAATATATTTAGTATTTTAATGGAATAAAGACATAAGGATATATAGATATATTATAATTATCGTATAAAATCATATATAATTCCATTAACTCAATCATTTATATGTTTCATGTATGGAAAGAACGATTCATATCACTTTGATGGGGCGGTACTCCGCACTTCCTCAAATGAAATTTTTGTATTTACCCATTATGGAAACCATAAAGGTATTCATTAAATGAAAAATAAAGAAGAATAGAAACAATATAAATATAATATATACCACAATCAAATATAGTGAAATCATAATATCCACCATTAGAGACGGTAGGAGAGAATCGAACAATCATTATTTCGTGAGGCAGTAGTTCACCATCCACAGAAATAGTATGTTTTTTACCCATTAGACAACGGTGTGTGTAAGTTTTGTTTGAATATATCTCATAAAAACATCCTAGAATATATAGGATACTTGTTTTGTTATGTAAACAAATACAAATAAGTGTATAGTGAGTGAAGAAGTAAAATAAAAAAGACAACATGAGGGTAGATGTTACTATTAAACCGGGTAACTCCCTTTGTTTTGAACCAAAAGGATTTCTTGAAGTGTCTTCTACCAAAAGTATGGATTCTAGAAGGAAGATAGGGATCTTGGGAGCTTATTAGGGTATAAGGTGGTTGAGACAACGAGATTGAGAGGTTTGTGTAATGGGTTAGAGTTGATTTCCTTTTATAAGTGGGAGGAGGGACTCCTTTGGAATGTTTGAAAATATTATTTTATTTTAAAATGAAATTCGATTTCAAATGGTCCTAAACATCCATAAATTCGAAAAAAATATGAATATTATTCGAAATAAATCATTAAATAAAAATTGAATATGATTTGGAAATTTTTTTAATCCTTATCTTTTTATTTAACCCTTTGTTAACTTATTTAACATTACCCATGTCTTCGTTTATATTCATAATATATAGTTAATATATTTACAACAAATGTCGATCCAACCACGAGTGGTTCATTAATAAAATTATCAACGTTATCTAAGTAATTTGGCTGAACCTTATATTTTTATTATTATTATATCATTTAACAAAATTTTAAATGATTTAAAAACTCATTTATGTCAATTATTATACTATTCATATCATTACTTTCTAAAAACCCAAAAAATGATTATTTCTAAAGCACTCATTAATTCAAAGATAAAAAGTCATCCTCATCTCTAAAATTATTGTATGGCATAAAAAGGAACAAAATAAATTTATTTTAACATTTATAATATCATATATTTAAATCGTTCATTAATGAGGTAATCATTACATCATCGTCATGTCATAAATAAAAAATATCATTTGATGTAAAAAAATTATAAATAAATTTCCATGATTTAGGAAATATTTTTAGCTTTATAATCACTATTTATAGGAAAATATATGAATTATAAAACCCCACATTAAAATTGATTTGGAAAAAAAATTCATGTTTATGATATTTTTATTTCTACTTTAATTAAATAGTTATTAATGACATTATTTTACCCAAATGGATTTTAAAGGACAAAAATTCGACCCATAGATTGTATTGGTTATCCATGACTCATATAATAATTTTAAGATAAATTTTAAGGTAATTTTATATTATTATAATATTATTTTTACCTTGAATTACCTTATTTACCTTTTACTACAGTAAATAAAAGTAAAAAATTATGATTCATCAAAATTTATTTTCATCTTCTTGAATCAAATTTTACTTATTGATGAAATCCATGTCTGTCGTATTTTTGAAATGCAGTTCATAGAAGTGGTAAAATTTTATTTTAATGAAAAAGTTGGTTTTTATCGACTATGAAATGGTTTTTCACTATTATTAAAAAAATGAACGTTTTCAGAAAAATACCAAAAAATCACCCAAAGAAAATTTTGATATTCCAAATTAAAAAGTGCTTTCTATTTTACCTAATTCAAATTATCTAAGTTTAATTAATTAATTTAAAATTAATTTCCCTTGTCAAAACTAGAGATTGTGTTTTTTAGAAATAATTACTATCGAAAGATTATCATTTCTGTATATCCACTTTCAAATAGAAATTACATCCAATGATGAACGTTGGATAAAATTATAAAAAAATATTCTAATTACACTTTAAAAACCATAAAAAATAAAATCTATCCATATAAATAAATTATATTAAAAGGCAGTTTTGAATTAAAATGCTGCATTATTCACTATTCATTAAAAAATGAACATTATCAGAAAAATACCAAACTTTCGTCCAAAGTAAATTTTGATGTCCCTTTTATAAAGAAGAATTTTATTTTGTCAAATTGAACATATAAAATTGAAAAAGAAAATAGATTTAAAAAGGTTTCACCATCAAAATGAGGTAAATCATCCTTTAAAATAATATTATAGTATTTATGATTAAAATTGTATTCATTCACATTTTAAGCCTCTAACCATTATTGGATAATTGTAAATTTTTTTTAAAAACATGTATAATCATATTGTAGTTAGTTCTATACATTCATGCCAATAAAATGGCTAAGTGTTAACTACAATTTAAAATAATATTATATTCTTAATTTTCAGTATGACTCAATATTGTGTACATCACGACTTCAGAGAAACAAATTGTTCAGTGTTGGGTATGCCATCGAACATATCATCCCTTTTAATGTATAATTTATATTTAATTCACAAGCTTTAATAAATATGAAATTTTCATATTCTTTATTTACCTAGGATGTTACATCCTTCCCCGTTTTGGAAATTTTATCCTCGCAATTTTATTCAATTATCAAATAAATGGAGGTATATATCCATCATAGCATTTTTAGATTCCCATGTTCCCTCATCGACCACATGGATTTTTCAAAAGACATTTACCAAATGGATTACCTTATTCTATAACACTTGCTCTCGATGGTCAAGCATCTGGACTGGTTGTTTCTCATACGAAAGATTTTCTTCCAACTCAACTACCTCTGGAATCAAAACAAGAGATGGATCTGGCATATACTTTCTCAATGTTGAAACATAAATAGCATTGTGTACCTGGGATAAACATGTAGGTAAAGCCAGTTTGTATGCAACTGATCAAACTTTCTCTAGGATTTTATAGGGTCTAATTGACCCCGAACTAATCTTTCACTTATTACCAAAACGCATAACACTTTTCCATGTAGAATGTTTGAGAAATACATGATCACCTACCTCAAAAGAAAGATCCTTCATCTTGTTATCCAAATAACTTTTTTGCTTACTCTGAGCTTTTCTCATGTGCTTCTAAATCAATTGATCATTTTCTGCCATCTCTGTAACTCCAGAGACATTTATGAGAAATATTTTGTTTTTATGTTATCAAAGGAATCTTTTACAATACACAACACTTGCTCGTCTTTCTTTACACACAATCATGACCTTCCTCGATAACTTTCGTCATACGCAATACCGAGTTTCACTAAACAACGATATACTATTAAAATATTATTAAACCTAACCGTTATGAATAGTAATAACAAGTTTTTGGAAATTTGTAAATTTTATTTTTCAAAATTGACTTTATTTTTGGATTCGGAATATCGAAATTAGCCTAGGGTGAAGTTTTGCTATTTTTCTGAAGACATTCAATTTTTGATGAATAGTGAAACCACTAAGTGGTAGTTAAAAAAACAGAATTTTTCATAAAACGTAATTTTACTGCTTCTGTGAGTGGAATTTCAAAAATCCGAGAGACACGGTTGATGTTAGTAAGTAAAATGTGGTTCAATGAGATGCAAATAATTTTTGGTGAATAGTAATTTTTTTCTTTTATTTACCACAGTTAAAAGTAGCAAATGTTTTATTTGATTCTGGTTCCACCCACTCTTTTATTTCTAAAGAATATTTTAAGGATATCACCGTATTACCTCAACAATTAGATGTTGAGTTAGCTGTGACAACCCCAAATGGCAGAACAGTCGCATCAAAAGTTTATAATTCTACTTCGATCGAAGTTTGTGGTAAATTGATTCCTGCAAATCTTGTGATCCTTCCTATAATGGAATTTTATGTGATTCTTGGCATGGATTAGATTTTTTTATATGGAGCTCATATCAATTTCCAATGAAGCGAAGTCACATTTCATATTCCAGATCAATCTATGATCGTCTATCAATGCAAGGATGACCATAACCTTCCAGTGGAAATTTCTTCCATCTTGTGGGTCTTCATTCCACTAAATGAAGGTTATTTATCTCAAATGGTTGGTGAGAAACTCACAATTAAGAATATGCCCATTGTACGGGAGTTTGATGATGTCTTTCCGGAGGAATTACCGGGTCTTCCACCAAATTGTGAAGTTGAGTTTTCAATAGAACTCATACTGGGTGCTTTACTTATTTCAAAGACACCTTATAGAATGGCCCCAATTGAGTAGCAGGAATTGAAGAAGCAACTCCAAGAGAATCTCGATAAGGGGTTCATATGACCTAGTGCGTCACCTTGGGGAGCACCTGTTCTGTTTTTTAAGAAGAAAGATGGATCAATGAGACTCTGTATTGATTATCGAGAACTTAACATGATCACTATCAAGAACAAATATCCTCTCCCGCACATTGATGACCTATTTGACCAACTACACAGAGCTAAATACTATTCCAAGATTTATCTTCGTTCAGGGTATCATCAATTAAGGGTCAAAAGGGAGGATATACCAAATAAGGCTTTCCGTACAAGGTATGGACACTATGAATTTATAGTGATGCCATTTGGTCTTACTAATGCCCCTGCTATCTTCATGGATCTGATGAATAGAGTCTTTAGAGACTATCTTGATCAGTTTGTGGTAGTCTTTATAGACTAAATTCTTGTCTATTCAAAGAGAAAGGAAGAACATGAAAATCACTTGAGAATTATATTGAAGACCCTGAGAGAAGAGAAGCTTTATGACAAATTTACGACGTGTGAATTTTGGCTTAAAGAAGTTGCATTTTTGGGTCACATAATCTCAAAAGAGGGGATATCTGCGGAACCTGAAAAAATAGAGGTTATCGAAAGATGGTCGATACCAACAATAGTGACTGAGATCTGAAGTTTTCTTGGTTTGGCTGGATATTATAGACGTTTTGTGAATGGTTTTTCCCGATTATCTAATCCACTCACCAAGTTGACTCAGAAAGGTGTTATGTTTGTTTGGATAGAGGAATGTGAAGAGAATTTCAAGGAGTTGAAAAAAGGTTATCCAGTGCACTTATACTCACACTTCCTTGTAGTGGAGAAAGGTTTGTGATCTACAGTGATGCATACAAGAAGGGATTGGGGTGTGTTCTTATACAAAATGATATGGTGATAGCTTACGCCTCATGACAGTTGAACATCCATTAGCAAAATTACCCAACTCATGATTTGGAGTTAGCTGCAGTAATATTTGCATTAAAGATTTGGAGGCATTATCTTTATGGAGAAAGGTGTGACATTTATACTGATCATAAAATTTTAAAGTATATTTTCACACAAAAGGAGCTGAATATGCGCCAAAGAAGATGGTTGGAGCTGATTAAGGATTACGAGTGCTCTATCCATTACCACCCTGGGAATGAAAACAAGGTGGCAGATGCATTAAGTCGACAAGACCATGCCAATTTATCCATGATGTGGATCACAAAAGATCCAATATTTATGGATTTACAAAGGATAGATCTTGGAATTATAATGAAAGGGGAAAAATTGTATCTTTCTCAACTGAATGTTCAACCATCTATACATTTGATGATTAAAGAGGCACAGAAAGAAGATGTCGAGTTACAAAAAAAAGGTGAGAAATGTTCCTAAATTCAACCGTGATTGAAATGGGATAATGAAGTTCAGGAATCGTGTTTGTGTTACTCCCATCCCCGAATTAAAGAAGGAGATGTTGGATGAGGCTCATAGTTCGTCATTTTCCATTCATCCTGGAAGCAAGAAGATGTATAGGGACATGAAAGAGTACTTCTGGTGGGATGGCATGAAAAGAGATGTTGCTGAATATGTCTCTCGATGCTCGGTTTGTCAGCAAGTTAAAGCTGAGAGAAAAAAGTCTAAGGGGATGTTACAACCATTACCCATACCCGAATGGAAATGGTAAAACATCACTATGTACATTGTCACCGGACTTCCTAAAACATCCAAAGGAAATAATGATATTTGGGTCATAGTTGATCGTCTTACAAAGTCTGCACACTTCATCGCTATTAGAGAGGATTTCTCTCTGGATCAGCTTGCCAGGATATATGTGAAGGAAGTGGTAAGATTGCATGGAGTACCACTTTCTATTATATCTGATCGGGATCCGAGGATTACCTCAATGTTCTGGCGAAGTCTTCAGCATACTCAAGATACAGAGTTGAGTTTCAGCACTGCTTATCATCCTCAGACAGATGGTCAGTCTGAGAGGACGATTCAAACTCTAGAAGATATGTTGAGATCTTGCTCTATGTATTTCAAAGGTGGTTGGGATCAACACCTACCTTTGGTGGAATTTTCTTATAATAATAGCTTTCACTCCAGTATTCAGATGTCTCCTTATGAAGCTCTCTATGGAAGGAAATGCAGGACTCCATCTTACTGGGATGAAGTTGGGGAAAGAAAGCTATTAGGACCCGATATCATTGATGAAATGGTAGAGAAGGTCCGATCTATTCAACAACACATAAGATCAACTCAGAGTCGACAGTAAAGTTATGCCGACAACCGAAGAAAAGACCTAGAGTTTTAAGTGGGTGATAAAGTGTTCTTACGAATATCTCCCTAGAAGAGGGTCATGAGATTTGGAAAGAAGGGGAAGTTGAGCCCTAGATATATCGGTCCTTTCGAAATAATGGATCGTGTTGGGAAGGTAGCTTATTGATTGGTGCTTCCACCGAATCTCTCTCAAGTTCATGATGTGTTCCATGTATCACTCCTGAGAAAGTACATACCTGATCATTCACATGTACTCAGCTCAGAAGTTGTACCACTGGAGAAAGATCTTTCTTATGAAGAACACCCAATAGAGATTCTGGATCGTAGCGAAAAAGTCCAAGGAAACAAGACCACTCGATTGGTGAAAGTTTTATAGAGGAACCACCAATTAGAAGAAGCTACATTGGAGCTTGATGATATGATGAGGGATAGGTATCCTCATCTGTTTGTTACAAAGTGACGAATTTTGAGGGCAGAATTCATTTTAAGGGGGGTAGAATGTAACACCCGAGACTTTTATGAGAAATATTTTGTTTTTATGTTATCAAAGGAATATTTTACTTCACACAACACTTGATCGTCTTTCTTTACATGCAATCGCGACCTTCCTCGATAGCTTGTGTCGTACGCAATACCGAGTTTCACTAAACAACGATATGCTATTAAAATATTATTAAAACTAGCCGTTATGAATAGTAATAACCACTTTTTGGAAGTTTTTAAATTTTATTTTTCAAAATTGACTTCATTTTTGGATTCGGAATATCGAAATTAGCCTAGGGTGAAATTTTAGTATTTTTCTGAAAAGTTACAATTTTTGATGAATAGTGAAACCACTAAGTGGTAGTTAAAAAACTGATTTTTTCATAAAACGTAATTTTACCGCTTCTGTTAGTGGAATTTCAAAAATCCTAGAGACACAGTTGATGTCTGTAATTAAAATGTGGTTCAATGAGATGAAAATAATTTTTTGTGAATAGTAACTTTTTACTTTTATTTACCACGGTTAAAAGTAAATAAGGTAATTAAGGGTAAAAATGATATTATTATTACCCTAACACGTGTTCTAATTCTATTGGATAAGTGTAATTCCACCAAAAACAAACTTTGGAATAAAATATGACCATTTAGGCCCACATGGATTAGATTAGGACATTTATTATTAATTTATTTAAAGAAGGGTTAAAATAGTTAAAATCAAAGTGTAATAAGTAAATAATTTTTAATATAAGGTTATACATGAGATAAATTAGACTATAAATATTAATTAGAAATATAAAAATATTTCCTACGTAATGGTATTTTATTTTTAATTTTTAGACATTAAATAATTTATTTTATTTATGACACAAACATGATGCAGTAATTATCTTATTAATGAAATATTGACATAATTGATGTTATAAATAGGAAAATAAATGCAATTTGAGACTTTTTATGAATTCCACTAATTTTCTCGGTTAATATTACATGTTAGTATTGATTTAATTAACTTTTTTCGAACTAAACATTCTGTTATGATTTCACAAAAATCAATTACTAAATAGTGTCAAAATTGACATAAAATAGTTTTTAAAACAAATATTATATTAGTAATTGTTAATTTATTCCTCAAAATCTAAGGTTCGGCCAAATAACATAGATAACGTTATATATATTAATAATAAACAACTTGGGGTTCGTTTGGCTGCTTATAGTAATTTTATTAACCTTATAGTATAAGAACACAAGAAGACACGGTAAAAGTAAATTTTTTTTACTTAATGTTAAATCTAAATGATAAGGTTAAAATTAGAACCTAAACTTGTCTAAATTCTATTGGATGAGAGGATTTAGACCCCTCCCCACCTTAGCTTCGAAATAAATCAATTTTGAGCTATTTAAAACCAAACTTGTCTTTATAATAAAATAATTTTTTTAGTTTTTCCAAAGGAGCCCATCTCCTCCCTTATAAAAGGGAACCTCCTCCCCCTCTTCCCCACACCACTTTGAGCCTTCAAGCTCGTCCAACCCTTGAAACGTTCTCCTCTACACTTCCCTGGAGACATCCTAGAGGTCCTGGTCTTATTCAAAGACCAATTTTAGTGCCCTAAAAGGAGGTCTCAAAGACGCACTTTAAAGAAGAGGTAATATCTTTTACCGATTCTTTGATCATTATTTCTTCTTCCACTTCTTCTTATTTAGTTGTTTCATTATGAAGTAATAACATCAGTATCACTCATATACGTATATTTTATTATAAGTATGAAACAACCCTATTTCACCATCTATCCATCCTACGGGAAATGAAATCACCGCGTGTGCGTACGTACGGAATACCGTCTCCACGCCGTGGTGTAATCTATTTTCCACCACCACCTTACTTGGATGGGTATAATTGTGTAAATAATGACTATATATGATTATTGTAAAGTGATATTGATTCTGAAATAGTATACATACACTCCAATACAATTCCATGATCATGGGAACAATATCATCGCTCATGTGTACGTACGGAATACCGTCTCCACGATGTGATGTGAATCGTTCTACATGATCTTCAATGAATAATGGTTATATAAATGAATTTAATGAATGAATATGATATATATTACACTAATAACATTCTGGAAATGAGGTATCTATAACCTAAAGTGAAGAATAAGAATTTATTAGACAAAACACGCATAAGAACAAAAATTAATAAACACCCGAATAACAAGTTGTAATGAAATATTACTTATATAAAGCTAATAATATGACCATATGTGATATCATAACAATGATTATGATTCAGGAATAAGTCAATAACATTATTTAAATCATTATACAGGTGTTTCGGACACGTACAAAGCATATCGGACCTAAGGTAAGGGAAATATCACAATCTCATTTTTATACGAGATTGTTTATACTTTGGAATTTACTGGGGTGTATTTCATCATCCACATCCATCTTTCCTCAATATGAAATATTATTTCCATCCACCTACAATTTTTTAAATCTAATTTTACCCTTCAGTGAGTTTTTAGTAAAAGATATGAAAGGAATCATTTGTTGTTTTTTCGTACGAGGTACATATTGACTTTTCCGACAAAGGTACGAGAAGAATGTTTTTTTTTAACTTATACTGTATGAATAGATTTTTAAAACATTATTTCCAAGAAGCTTCTTTTAAAAGTTTTCAAGTTTATTTTTAATCAAATTCTTTTAGTTTAAAATTTTATGACATTTTAAAAAACGAAAAAGGTTTTTGAAGTAGAAAGGATATTTTCCTCAAGAATGGAGTTCAATAGTTTTATCAAAATAATTTTCCATCTTAGATAACATAGGGTTCTATTTCTATCCCTATTATTACATGGATTTTTTTATGTTGTGACGGAAATATTTTTATGAATTCATTTATCTTATATGAATTGTTTTATGATGTCACGATGTTTAAGATTCCCATTTTTATTACATGGGTTATGATATGATGTATGGTTTATGATTTTGTGGCACACATAAGAATGGTTTCATTAAGAGATGGGTGGGACCTATATCTCCCTCCAATGCATTGGGTAAAGATTTTATATCTCATGAGATAGACATGGCTGGAACGGCAGGTTAAACCGGTTCAGTGAAACAGGACTGAAACGAGGAGTGAACTCGGTTCAGAAATGGACTTTGTCCTCTAAGATAGTCTTGGAAATGAGTCTTGACTAATAAGAAATGATTCTCTATGATTATGTTTTTATGCAACAAAGTATCATGTTTTAAGTTATGATTACATTTCACTACTATGATTTATCCCATGTTATGAGATTATGATTTCTTTTGCAGGTTAAGATTTCCAAAAGTAATATTCTTATGTATATGATGTGATTGATATTTCTTTTGTTTACCCTTACTAAGAATTTGAGCTCACCCTTTTATATGTTTTCTTTCCCCAGGTCAGGAAGAAGGTAATTATGTAAGATATGCCAAAAGGGACTATAGATATGATGAAATAAATGGGAGATAGTGTAGACGCTTTATGAACGAGTTTTTTATGTTTCTCAGTTTCTAAAGACACTGTACCAATACGGTCTTTTCCTGGTTTTGTTATATGTTGTAATAAGTGTGATTCAATTCTAAAGTAATAACAATGTATGTAAAGTATGAGTCGTTATAATATCTTCTTCAAATTCTGGTCCCATCAACACTCTTTCACCTACTTCATTCCAAAAATCTGGAGTTCGATACCCCATTCCATCTAATGCCTCTAACGGATCCATCTGTATACAGGAATGAAAACTGTTATTATAAGAAAATTCATCCAAAGAAAGATGTTGGTCCCAAATTCCCTGTTTATTCATTGATCAAGAATATAACATATCTTCCATTGTCTGAATTGTTTGTTCTGACTACCAATCTGACTGTGGATGAAAAGTTATACTAAAATTTAATTCAGTACCCAATGATATCTGAAAGCCTTTCCAAAAGATAGAAGTGAACATGAGATAACGATCATATAAAATGGAGAGGGGAACTCCATGCAACCTAAATATATATTTAAGGTAAAATAGAGGAAGTTCATAGAGAGACTATGTTTCTCAAATAGGAAGGAAATTAGAAGATTTACTCAGTGCATCAAAAATAACCCAGATTGCATTATTACCTCGACATGTCTTTGTTAATCCCACAACGAAGTCCATGGATATAATTTACAATTTCCAATCTTACACTAGTAAAATATTATGCATCCTTTTCAGAAATTGTTTCTCTCCTTTAACATTTTGACAAGTCAAACACTTCACAGTAAAGTCATCAATATATCTTTTCATTCCATCCCACTAGTAATACTCACGAAGTTCATTGTACATCTTAGTACTACTAGGATGAACTAAAAATGGAGAAGTATGAGATTCAGATAAAAACCCATTATTCAAATATAAATCAAAATTCACACATAATCTCTTCCCTAATCTCAAAATATAATACCTATGAATGTTAAAATCAAGAAACAAAACCTTCTGAACCAACTATACATTTTTCTACAACTCACTGTCTTCCTTCTGTGGTTTCTTAATTCTGTCTGATAGATATGATTTCACTAACACCTGAAACAAATCAGAGGAATCACATGTACCAATAGCTTTTATTCCAAAGTTCATCAAATCATTAAAACAAGGAACTTGTTCCAAACGTAACATGGTTATTGTATCATTTCTTTTTCGACTCAAAGCATCAGCCACATTATTTGCCTTTCTGGGATGGTAATGGATCATGAAATCATAATCCTTGATTAATTATTTCCATATCTTCTATCTCATGTTAAATTCTATCTGAGTGAAGATATACTTCAATATTTTTTGGTCAGTATATATTTAATATTTTATTCAAAATAGATTATTCCTCCAAATTTTAAATTAAAAAATAACACTAACGAATTCTAAATCATGTGTATGGTAATTTAACTCCTGAGGTTTCAACTAACGTGAAGCATAAGCAATTACCTTTTCATAATAAATTAGTACACAACCATGTCCTTTCAATGAATCATCATTGTAGAAAACAAACTCACCATTTCTAGAAGGCAGTGCCTAAACTAGAGAATTCTTGAATCTTCATATAAATTCTAGAAAACAATCATGACATTCTTTTATCTAGATGAACATAACACCTTTTTGAGTTAACAAAGTCATTGGGCTAGATAACCAATCAAATTTCTCAAAAACAAATCATTAATTACCCTTTAATCCAAGAAAACTACAAATCCCTGTGATAATTGTATGTTTTGGCCATTCTTTAACTACTTTTGTTTTAGTATGATCAATAGTTATGCCATTTTTTGAAAAAATGCGACCATCGAATGAAATTTTTTTTAACCAAAACTCACATTTGATGAATTTCCCATACAATATCTTTTTTAAGGTTTTCAATGAATCCCTTAAATGAATTTCATGCTCCTATTCAATTTTAGAATATACGAAAATATCATCAATAAAACAAACCACCATTTATCACCTGAGTTAACTAAGTCATCACTGCAACAAACTATTCAACCATGATTCTAACCATCTCAGGATGCTGATTTGGAAGGTTATTCTCCTCTATATACCTTCTCATCATAACTTCCTTGTTTCCTCTATGGAAAACCATCCTGAACACAGAAATATCCTAGGTGAAGAAACATGGTAATCTATAAATGTAGTATCATTTCAATCATACCATAAATTAATTTATGGATATTAATTTAACAATACCCTAACTCCTAAAGTTGTCTAAACCGACCTCTGATACCATCTATAAGGCCCCATCTCTAAACATTAAAAAATACTCAATTAAGTTAATAATTCACATTGAGGTTATTTTTAGTTTTATATCTTTATATAATTTGGTCATAACTTATATATAACAATTTGAATATTACATGTAGACACTTCTACTCAGTATCCATTTTTTCATAAAATAAAACTCTTTAAGAAAAAACATGTTTATTTCCACATTTTAATCATCATGAATTTTCTTTGATCCCATACTTGACCCTAATCCAATTTAATGCTCGTGAAAAACATTTCAAAAACATGGTATGAGTATAAAAAGATTAGTAAGGGATAATCAAAGGGGGAAAAAAGTTAGTTTTTCAAAACTACCAATAAACCATGAAAACTTTATCATAAATAATACTTTTAAACTTTATGAAGTAATAAATAATCTTCACTGAATAAAATATAATTTCTTACCCTTTTTTAACCAAAATATTACCATAAAACCCATAGAAATTACACATAACATATAAAGGTAACTTGGGACAAAAAAATACATAAATAGAATAACCATACAGTTGATTTCCACACATATCACTAAATGGAATTTCCATATAGGTGAATTCCATACCCTATGCATTGTATATTATAACATAACCACCCATCCCGGCTTATAATGGCACCACCCGACATTTGGATTATCACGTAACCACCCGTCTAATGTCCAAGTACCATTATAAAATCATAACACATAAAATATTGAAAATATAAACATTCACTAATAAAATTTCATTTTCAATAAAAAAGAAATCATTTCCTGATATTAAAATAATCATTCCATTTAAAAAACCTTTTTCAGTACCAAAACATCCAGAAATAGAATACGAGGTTTCTTTTTCATTTTAATAAACACGATAGTTTATAGAGGAATCCAAATAACAATTACGGTGGTAGAGAGGTCCTTGTCGCCACAATTGTTAAAACCATTACTTTTGTTGTCTAGTAAAATGATTCATATAAATATATTCCCATGGAATGAATGTAAACTTAAAAGGGGTTTATTATACCCCATGTAAAAGAAGGAGGTGTATATTATCAAAACATTCCTTAATGAAAGGATATCGAGACGAAGTCCCTTACCTTAAGCCACACATGAATTGTTCATTCTTTAATTTACTGAATAATAAAATGAAGTTAATTTATAATTTCTTAGGAACCTTTTTCATGTTTATTATTTTTTATGTCACTTATTACCTTGCTATAAAAATTAGTTAATTATTTGAGTTCATAACGGACATTTTGTCGATGTTCAGAACTTGAGTTAAAATGAACTTGTTATAACTAAAAATTGTCCATTTGGTCAAAATTCCACTATCTATAGAATTATATTCATGATTTAGATATCATATATATCATATATATCCATTATATATATGTATTTATAATATTACATTACATTTGGGGATAAGAAATGAAATGCACCATTCATGGATACGGTAAGTCATACGTACACAAGAATGATACTTTCATTTCTATTTTGTATTTTAATGGAATCAAAACATAATTATACATAAGTATATTATAATTATAATATAATAACATATATAATTCCATTAACTCCATCATTTATAAGTTCCTTATATGGAATGAAAGATTTATATCACTTTGTTGGGGTGATAGTCCGCACTTCCTCAAATGAAATTGTCGTTTTTACCCATTCATAAAACCATAAAGGTATGATATAAATGAAAAATAATGAAGTATATAAACCATAAAAATATAATATATAGAACATTAAAATACAGTTACATCATAATGGACACCATGAGAGGTCATACGAGATAATCGAACAATCACCGTTTCATGAGGAAGTAGTTCTCCATTCACCAAATTGTTTGTATTTTACCAATTAGACAGAGGTGTTTGTAATTAATATTCGAATATTTCTCATAAAAACAACCTATTATATTGATTATATTGGTGTTTTTATGTAAAATAATAATAATAATAGAATAGGGAATGAAAAATTAAGATAAAAGAATAGAACTTGAGGGAATACATTACCGTTAAATTGGGTAACTGCCTGTGGTTTGAACCAAAAGGCTTCCTTGAAGTGACTTCTACATAATGTAAAGATTCTATGAGGAAGAGAGGGATCCTGGGAGCTTATTTTGGCACAGTTTTTATAAGACAAAGAGGTTGAGAGGTGTGAGTATTGGGTAATAGGTGATGCCCTTTTATAAGGGGTAAGAGGGGCTCTTTAGGAATGTTTGAAAATATTATTTTATTATAAACTTAATTTCGATTTCAAAAGGTCCCAAACACAAATATTTAAAATATAATAAGACTATTATTCGAAATAAAATCATTCAAAAAGAATTTGATAGGTGTTTGATATTTTTTTTAATCCTTATCTTCTTTATTTAACCCTTTGTAAACTTATATATCTTTTACCAACTCTTCTTTTATATATCATACTATATAGTTAATATATTAACCTTAAAATTCAAATTGAACCATAAGAGGTTCATTAATGAAATTATCGACCATATATATATAATTTGGCAGAATCTTATTATAAGGCCCTAGCCATAAACACTACTTAATCATGAGTTATTACAAGATTACACAGTGAGGATCTTTTCAGGTTTAGAGTTTTAGATAATTAGATCATAAATCATGCATTACATTCCACATTTAAACAAAGTGGTTACTTAAAAGATAGTACTCATTATTCCCATCAATGGTATCATATTCAAAATAAAACAGGGATTATTTATTGAATCTTCCTTGACACTATCATCACATCATGTACCTTTCCCTTGACCAGTGAAAAACATTTCAAAAACTAGGGATGAGAATAAAAAGCTCAGTAAGGGATATAAAAATACGTAAAGGAAACATTAGTACATGTATACGTAAGAGTCAATGAAATCATAAATTACTCATAAAACATAATCACATTAACATACATCATAAAATCATAAGATTTATGAATAACTCATAGAAAACATAAGACATAGAGGTAACAGGAGGCATTCATAACATTCTTACGTAGGGAGTAACCCTCATAGTTACGTTCGGAATACCCATCACAGTATATTCTCTAAATATCTTTGGAGAAACCTTAAAGTTTAACCCCTTTGTGTTACCCAATGCATTGGAGAGCTATATCGTGCTTACCCTCCCTTAGTTCATCATGGAACCACCCGTCTTCATAAACAATTCCCAATAACCAAAACATAATTGTATCACATAAAACATGCATAAAGGAAACATAACATTTCCATATTTCAATCACAAGATATCAATACAACACATTGATATAATAAAAAATATTTGATTACCATTTTAAATACCAAAATAAATGAAAAATAAAATAGGGTATTTATTTTTCATAAAAAAATGTTATGTCTTGTAGAGGAAGCCAAAACTCAAATAATGGTCATGGTGGCGGAGAAGTCTTTGTCGCCACGTACGTACGAAAAAAAACATTCCCTTTTTTGGTTTAGTAAATGCTTCATATAAAAATGATTCCTTTTGAATAAACGTAAAATTCAAAGGGGTTTATACTCCGTATAAAAGAAAGTAGTGTATAAAACAAAATATGCCTCAATGAAAAGATATTGAGACGAAGTCCCTTACCTCGGGTCCAACTTGACTTAATCATTTTTTATCCTCATGAATAATAAACATGAGTTAATTTCTACTTTCTTAAGAACCATTTTCAGGTTTATTATTCCTTTTATATCCCTTATTACCATGTCATGAACATTATGTAATTAATTATGTTAATAATGGTCGTTTTGTCGATCATTGGTACTTGAGTCAACAATAAACTCTTTATAATTACAAGTTTTTCATGTGGTTAAATATCCATTATATCCAGAATTATATTCATGATTTAGATATCATATATATCATATATATCCAGTATATACATGCATTTATAATATTACTTAACATTTAGAGGTAAGAAATGAAATGCACCGTTCATGGTGACGGTAAGCCGTACGTACGCATGAATGCTACTTTCATTTCTATATAGAATTTTATGGAATGGGATCATAATGATATAAAGGTATAATATAATTCCATTATAATATCATATATAATATCATTAACTCCATCCTTTATACATCCAACATATGGAATTAACTAATCGAATCACTTTGAGGGGCCGGTAGTCCGCACTTCCTAAAATGAAGATATCGTGTTTACCCATAATGGAAACCATAATGGAATGCCATAAATGAAAAATAAATAATATTAAGGAAAATATAAACATATTATATATAATATATAAATATAGTGACATCTTAATGGCCATCTTTTAAGGTGTAAGAAAAATATTGAACAATCATCCTTTCGTGTGGCAGAAATTCACCATCCACAGAAACTGTATGCTCTTTAACCATTAGATGTAGGTGTGTGTAAGTGTAGCTCGAATACATCTTATAAAAACATCCTAGTATATTTATAATACTGGTGTTGTTACAAAATAAATTAATCAAAAGATTTTATGGGGTTGGAGACAGAAAATAAAACAAAAGAACACTAAAGAAGTCTTTACATTTAAATCGGGTAACTCCTCTTGGTTTGATTCAAAAGGTTTTCTTGAAGAGATTTTATGCTTAAGGTAAGGCTTCTTGGATGAAGAGAGAGATGTGGAGAGATAAAATGAGCAGAGTGTGTTTGAGACAATGGCTTGAGAAGTGTGGGTAAAGAGGTAGAGGTGGGGGCCTTTTATAATAGGAGAGGAGGGGCATTCTTGGAATGTTATAAAATGTTACTTTATATTGAAATGTGTTTCAGATATAAAAGGTCCCAAATTGATATATTTCTAGGATAAGGTGATATGGTTTCGAAATATACTCACCAAATAGGTTTTTTACATGTTTATATCTTAGATTTTCCATTATCTTTTAATTTTATTTAAATCGTTTATTAATGAGATAATCGTTGCATCATCAAGGTGTCATAATTATTTAAACTTATTAAAGGTCTAAAAATTATAAAAAAAATATTGTGATATAGGAAATCTATTTATATTTACAATGAATATTTATAGTCCAAGAGATCATTTATGTAGACAAAACTAACATTGTTTTACTTAGGTGTTACATACTTTGTTATATTTAACTTTTTTTAAAATATAAAAAGATAAAAAGTAATTATCACACAAAAGTGATTCCATGGGGTCCCCAAGTTTTTTGAAATGCATACCATGGTCGTCCATGAAACAACCAGTAGCATTAGGACACATGTTAGAATCATTTTATATTACTATGATATTATTATATTATCCTTAACTACCCGATTACTAATTAATCACGATAATTAAAGATAATTACCGTCGTTATTTTTCATAATGTCCAAAAACAAAAGAATCTTACTTACAAAATTTGTACCTTTTGATTCCAAATATGGAATCCATTTTAACAAATTCAAAACATAAAAATTGTAATATTTTATTTAAAAATAATTCCCGTTGTCAAAACAAATAGCGGGTTTTTTGAAGCACTATCTATGAAAAGTTTGGCACTTGTTTATGCCCAATTCCAATGTGAAATCGATCCCAATAACCACCATTGGATTAAATGGTAAAAATATATTCTATTTAATCTTTAGAACCAATTAAAAAGATAATATAACCATATAATTAAATTAAATGAACAAGTAGTTTTGATGTAAAATGTGGTATTTTGAACTATTCATTAAAAAAACATTGTCAGAAAAATACCAAAAATTTATCCAAAGTAAATTTCAATGTCCTAATCAGAAAGAATATGGTTATTTTTAAAAATAGAGCTTGTAAAATTGTCAAAAGTTTGATTTAAAAATAGTTTTCCATCAAAAGGTAGTAAAATAATCTTTTAAAAATTTTAGTGTATTTCATTCTTAAGATTGGATTTATTCTCATTTTAAGCATCTAAAACACTATCTAAATAATAAATAGACATAGATAAGAATGTATATTATTAATTACTTACTTGGGATGTTACATCCTTCCCCCCTTTATAAAATTGTGTCCTCATAATTTATTTACTTATCGAATAAGTGGGGGTATTTATCCCACATTGCATTTTTAGATTCCCATGTTGCCTCTTCAATCATGTGGGTTTTCCACAAAACCATTACTTGATGAATCACCTTATTCTGAAACACAATCTCCTTGTGGTCAAGAATCTGGACCGTTTGTTCCTCATAAGATATATTCTTTTCCAGCTGATCTACCTCTAGACTCAAAACATTAGATGGATCTGACATGTACTTCCTTAACATTGAAACATGAAAAAAAATTGTGTACCAGAGATAAACTCTGAGGTAAATCCACTCAGTATTCAACTAATCCAAGTATCTCCATAATTTCATATGGTCCAATGAACCTTGGACTCATCTTTCCTCTATTACCAAATAGTATCACACTTTTCCATGGTGAAACTTTGAGGAAGACATGATCACCTACCTCAAAAGAGAGATCCTTCCTCCTGTTGTCCGCATAACTCCTCTTTCTGTTCTGACCTGTTCTCATGTGATTCTATATCAGCTGAACTTCTCCTGCCAACACTTCTACCAATTCCAGTCCCATCAACTCCCTTTCACCAAATTTTCCCAGAAAGTTGGAGTTCGACACCGCTTCCCATATAATGCCTCAAATGGTGCCATCTGTATACTAGAATAAAAACTGTAATTACAAGAAAACTCAACAAAAGAATGATGTTAGTCCCAAATTCCTTGATAATCCATCAAACAAGAACGTATCATATCCTCCAAAGTCTGAATCGTTCATTCTGACTGTCCATCTGATTGTGGATGAAAATATGTACTGAAATTTAATTCAGTACCTAATGTCTTCTGAAGGCCTTTCCAAAAGTTTGAAGTGAACCTGGGATCAAGGTCAGATATAATGGAGAGAGGAACTCCATGTAACCTGACTATCTCTTTAAGATACATACAAGAATGTTAATCTAGGGAAAAGGTATCTTGTATAGCATGGAAATGAGCAGATTTAGTCATGCGATCAACAATAACCGAGATTGTGTTATTAGCTCGAGGTGTCTTCGGAAATCCCACAACAAAGTCCATGGATATATTCTCCCCTTTCCAATCTGGCACTAGTAATGGTTGAATCATCCCTTTCGGTAACTTCCGCTCTGCTTTAACCTGTTGAAAATTCAATGACTTCACAGTAAAATCAGCAATATCTCTTTTCATTCCATCCCACCAGTAATACTCCCGATGATCTCTATACATATAAGTACTGCCTGGATTAACTGAAAACAGAGATCTATGAGCTTCACATAACAACGCTCTCTTCAAATGTGAATCACAAGGCACACACAATCTCTTCCCAAATCTCAAAACACAATCATTATCAATTCTAAATTATCGAAACTTACCTTCTGAACGAGCTCTACCTTTTTCTGCCAATCATTGTCTTTATTCTGTGCTTGCTTAATTCTGTCTGATAGAGAAGATTTCACTGATACCTGAAACAAAACAGAAGGACATCCTATACCAACAACTTCTATGCCAAAGTTCATGAAATCCTTAACCACAGGATCACGTTCCAAATACTACATTATAAATGAATAATTATGTTTTCGACTCAAAGCATCATCCACTTTATTTGCTTTTCCCGGATAGTAATGAATTGTACAATCATAATCCTTGATTAATTCTAGCCATTTCCTCTATCTCATGTTCAATTATTTCTGAGTGAATATATACTTTAAACTTTTGTGATCGGTATATATTTCACACTTTACTCCATACAAATGATGCCTCTAAATTTTCAAAGCAAAAACAACAGCAGCTAATTCCAAATCATGTGTAGGGTAATTTACCTCATGAGTTTTCAACTAACGTGAAGGATAAGCAATTACATGATCATTCTGCATTTGGACACAACCAATTCCTTTCAATGAAGCATCACTGTAGATAAATACTTCCCATTCCTTGAAGGTAGTGCCAAAACTGGAGGATTCACCAATATTTTTCTTCAGTTCCTGAAAACAATCACCACATTCTTTTGTCGAGATAAACTTAACACCCTTCCGAGTTAGTTTTTTCCATTGGACTAGATAACCGGGAAAAATTTCTAACAAACCTTCGATAATAGCCTGCCAAACCAAGAAAGCTACGAATCTCAGTTACATTTGTGGGTCTTGGCCATTCTTCCACAACCCTTGTTTTTGCAGGATCAACAGTTATCCCATCTTTAGAAACAATGTGACCAAGGAATGAATTTTTTTGCAACCAAAACTTACACAAGCTGAATTTCCCATACAATTTTTTTATGGTTTGAAAATTAACCCTTAAATGTATTTCATGCTCCTCTTTACTTTTATAAAACACCAAAATATCATCAATGAAAACAACAAAAAACATATCCAAGAACTTATGGAAAATTCTACTCATAAGGTCTATGAATACAGCAGGTGAATTTGTTATCCCAAAAGGCATTACTACAAATTCATAATGGTCATATCTTGTACGAAATGCGGTCTTCGGAATATCTGCTTCCTTTACCTTCAACTGATGGTACCCCGATCTCCGGTCAATCTTTGAAAAATACTTAGCTCCCTAGAGCTGATCAAACAAATCATCGATATGAGGAAAATGATATTTGTTCTTAACAGTGATGTTATTCAAGGCTCTATAATCAATGCAAAGTCTCATTGAAACATCTTTATTTTTAAAAAAATAAAACCGGAGCACCCCATGGTGATGTGCTAGGTCGAATGAAACCTTTCTCTAATAAATCGTGCAATTGATCCTTCAACTCTAAGAGTCAATTTGAGACATTCGATAAGGGGGTTTTGAAATTGGATTAGCATAAGGAACTAAGTCAATAGTAAAATCAACTTCCTGATCTAGTATTATTCCAGGAAACTCATCAGCAAAAACATCAGGATAATCATTTACCACTAGCACATCATTAATCTAAATAGTACCTTTATTTTCAACAATATGTTCAAGGTAACATTAATTTCCATATTTTACAAGTTTCTCAGCCTCTTGATATGTTATCAACATTAAGGGATAATTCATGTACACAAACTAAAAGTATTTCTGAAAATAAACTTCTTTAGCTCTATAATCAATCTTATCAGGGTAAACAGACAGCCAATCCATACCCAGGATAACATCAAACTCTACTAGAGGTAAGACAATAAGGCTATAAAGTAGGTTTTTTTCCAAGGATAAGGATAAGAATATTCATATAAATTCTTTTTGCCTCAAAATTTCGCCCATGTGTTTTTACAACAAGTTAAGGAGTTATTTCTGGAGATGGTATTTCCATTTTACTAGAAACGTTTTCAGAGATGAAAGAATGTGCATATAACGACCCATACTTTACATACATTGTTAATACTTCAAAATTGAAGCACACTTATTACAACATATGACAAAACCACAAAGGACTGTATAGGTATAGTGTCTTTAGAAACTGGGAAACATAAACAACTGGTTCATAAATCTTATACAGTGTCTCCCATTTATTTCATCATATGTAGGGTCCCTTTTAGCATATTCTACTTAATATCCATCTTCCTGACCTGGGGAAAAGAAAACATAAAAGGGTGAGCTCAAATGCTCAGCAAGGGCAAATAAAGTAAATAAAAATCATATCATATCTTTTTGAAAATCATAACCTGCAAAAGAGATCATAATATCTTAACATGGAACAAATCATAGAAGTGAAAATGAGATCCCCATAATCATAACATAAAACTTGATACTTTGTGGCATGCACACATAATCATGGAAAATCATTTCTTGTTAGTCATGACTCATTTCCAAGACTATCTTAGTGGACAAAGTCCCTTTCTGAACTGAGTTCACTCCTCGTTTCAGTCCTGTATCACTGAACCGAAATAACCTTCCGTTCCAGCCATGTCTATCTCATGAGATATATAGTCTTTACCCAATGCATTGGAGGGAGATATAGGTCCCACCCATCTTATAATGAATCCTTTCTTATGTGTGCCACATAATCATAAATCATACATCATCGCATAACACATGTAACAAAAATGGGATTCTTGAAAACATCATGACATCATAAAACAAATCATATAAGGTAAATGACTTCATAAAAATAATTCCCTCACAACATAATCAAATCAATGTAATAGTAGGGATAAAAACAGAACCCTTTATTATCTTAGATGGAAAATAATTTTGATAAAACACTTGAACTCCATTCTTGAGGAAAATATCCTTTTTCTTCAAAAACATTTTTCCTTTCATAGCATGTCATACGACTTTAAAATAAAAGAAGTTGATTAAAAATAAACTTGAAAACTTGTAAAGGAAGCTTCTTGGAAATAATGTTTTAAAAATCCATTCATGCCGTATAAGTTAAAAAAAACATTCTTCGTACTTTTGTCGGAAAAGTCAAAAAGTACCTCGTACGGAAAAACGACAAAAGATTCCTTCCATATTCTTTACTAAAAACTCACCTAAGGGTAAAATTGGATTTAAACTATTGCAAGTGGATGGAAACAATATTACATATTGAGGGAACATGGATGTGGATGATAAAATACACCCCAGTAAATACTTACGAATAAACAATCTCGGATAAAAATGAGATTGTGATATTTCCCTTACCTTAGGTCCGATTTGCTTTGTTCGTGTCCGAAGCTCCTGTATAATGGTTTAAATAATGTTATTGACTTATTCCACAATCATACATATTGATATGATATCATATATGGTCATATTATTAGCTTCTTGTTAGTAATATTTCATTGTTACTTGTTACTCGGGTCTTTATAACTTTTTGTTCTTATGCGTGTTTTGTCGAATAAATTCTTATTCTTATCTTTAGGTTATAGATAATTCATTTCCAGAATGGTATTAGTGTAGTATATACCATATTCATTCATTCAATTCACTTATATAATCATTATGAAATGAAGATCATGTAGAACGAGTCGCATCACATCGTGGAGACGGTATTCCGTACGTACGCACGAGTGATGATATCGTTCCTATGATAGTGGAATTGTATTGGAGTATATATATATTATTTCAGTATCAATATTACTTCATAATAATCATATATAGTTACTCATTACACCATTATACCCATCCTTGTAAGCTGATGGTGGAAAATAGATTACACCACGGCGTGGAGACGGTATTCCGTACGTACGCACGCGCGGTGATTTCATTTTTCCGTAGGATGGATAGAAGGTGAATTAGGGTTGTTTCATATTTATAATAACATATCAGTATGTAAGTAATAATGATGTTATTACTTTATCATGAAACAACTAAAGAAGAAGAAGTTGAAGAAGAAAGAAATTGAAAAGATCGGTAATGGATATTACCTCTTCTTTGGAACGCCTCTTTGAATCCTCCACTTAAGGAACTAAGATTGGTCTTTGGGGAAGACCAGGACCTCTAGGATTATTCTAGGGAAGTGGAGAGGAGAAAATGGCAGGGGTTGGCCGAGCTTGAGTGCCCAAATTTGTGTGAGGAGGAGGGGGAGGAGGTTCCCTTTTATAAGGGAGGAGAGGGGCACCTTAGGAATATCTCAAAATATTATTTTATATTAAAGTCAAAATCGGTTTATAATGGTTCCAAAGGGTCTTATTTCTAAGCTAAAGTGGGTATGGGTAGAAATCCTATCAACCAATAGGATTTAGACAAGTTTAGGTTATTATTTTAACCTTATCAATTAGATTTAACTCTAAGTTAAATAATTTAACTTTTACCGTGTCTTTTTGTTTTCTTACACTATATGGTTAATACACTTACAATAACATGCCAAACGAACCCAAAATTGTTTATTATTAATATATATATCCTTATCTAAGTCATTTGGCCGAACCTTAGATTTTTAGGAATAAAATAACAATTAATAATATAATATTTGAATTAAAAACTATTTTGTGTCAAATTTGACACTATTTGATATATGATTTTTGTGAAAGTCATAACAGAATTATATGTTCGAAACAAGTTGATTAAATCAACACTAATATATCATAGTAACCTAGAAAATTAGTTTAATTCATAAAAAGTCTCAAATTACATTTATATGGGTGTTTATAACATCAATTATGTCAATATTTCATTAACAAGATAATTACTGCATCATATTTGTGTCATAAATAAATTAAATTATTTGATGTCTAAAAATTAAAAATAAAATACCACCATGTAGTAAATCTTTTTAGCTTTCTAATGAATATTTACAATCGAATTTATCTTATGTATAACCCCATATTAGAAATGACTTACTTAATAAACTTTGATTTTAACTATTTTAACCCTTCTTTAAATAAATTAATAATAAATGTCCTAATCTAATCCAAGTGGGCCTAAATGGTCATATTTTATTCCTAAGTTTGTTTTTGGTCGAATTACACTTTTCCAATAGAATTAGGACATGTGTTAGGGTAATATTAATATCATATTTACCCTTAGTTACCCTATTTACTATTAACCGTGGTAAAAAAAGTAAAAAGTTACTATTCACCAAAAAATTATTTTTATCTCATTGAACCACATTTTAGTCCTTGATATTAACCGTGTCTCTCGGATTTTCGAAATTCCATTCACAGAAGCGGTAAAATTAAGTTTTATGCAAAATTCAGTTTTTTAACCTACCACTTAGTGGTTTCACTATTCATCAAAAATTGAAAGTTTTCAGAAAAATACCAAAATTTCACCCTAGGATAATTTCGATATTCTGAGTCCAAAAATGAAGTCCATTTTGAAAAATAAAATTTATAAAATTTCAAAAAGTGGTTATTACTATTCATAACGGCTAGTTTTAATAGCATATTGTTATTTAGTGAAACTCGGTATTGCGTACGACGAAAGCTATCGAGGAAGGTCGCGATTGCGTGTAAAGCAAGCCAAGAAAGTGTTGTGTAGCAAAAGATTCCTTTGATGATTTAAAAGCAAAATATTACTCATAAAAATCTCGGGTGTTACAGTGCAGACCCTAAATCAAACAACACCCTGGCATAATCTAAAAAAAATAAACAATGTACCTGATACCACTTTATTTGATGGCCCAACATCTACTGAAGTAGTTGCAAAGGATTTCACCACCCCTTTCGGCTTGATGTCTAACTGCTTCCCATCACTCGATCTCATTGTTGGACACTATTTTCCATAATGACCCATCTCATTGCAATTAAAACATTTCACTAACTGTAAATCAAATATGGTCTTACCATCACCTTGATCTTTTTCAGTTCAATCACGATCCTTATGGCCCATCTTACCATATTGGTAGCACTTTCCAGAATTCAGAAGACATTCCCCAGCATGAATTGTACCACATTTTTCACAAACTAGAAACATAGTTTTCTTACCATCAGACCTTTTAGAAGAATTATTCCCTTTCTCCTTCCACCTCGGTCTCTTCTTCTATTGGTTGTTATAGAACACTTGATCATAGAAAAACACCATTTCCAACTTCTCAGCACATTGAACAAGCTTTTCATAACTCTTTATCTCTCGAGAAGCTAAAGCCCTTTGATATTTTGTCTTTAATCCTGAGTAAAAATGATTGATTTTTATATCAAGGTCTCGGATAAAATTTAGACCATAACTTGCCAATAGAGTGAACCTTTCTTCATAAGCAGCCACATAGTCGTCCTCTTGCCTCAATTACAAGAATTGTTATTCCATCCTAAGTCGAACATCCTTAGGAAAATACTTCACTAGAAACATACCTTTGAATTCATCCCAGTCGAGAGCATCAATCTTATCAGCATCCCTGATATTTTTAACCAACGACCACCACTGATCTGCTTCACCCTCCAAATAGTAAATTGCAAGACTAGCCATTTGATTTTATGAACACCCCATGAGATCAAAAATCTTATTCAGTGCTTTAATGCACCCTTCAGATAGCACAGGGTCAGATGGTTTCCTGAATGATGGGGGATGTTGCCTCATGAAATGTTCCACCACTAACATGTTCATCTGCGGTTGATCTGGCTGATCTCGTGCATGGATACCACCACCATTTATCGCTTGAGTCAATTGTTCCATTACTACAAAAATTGTTCAGTTCCAATTCTGATAATCTCAAGATGCTGATTTGGATGGTCATTTCCTTCTGTATGCCTTCCTAGAAATGCTTCCCTGTTTCCTCTACGGAAAACCATTCTGAACAAACATGTCTTAGATGAAGCAACATGGTAATCTTGAAATGCTATATCATTTCAATTTTACCATAAAAAATATTTATGGATAATCATTTAACAGAATTGTAACTCCTAAAGTTATATAAACCGACCTTCGATACCAACTATAAGGCCCGAGCCTTAAAAACTTCTTAATCATAAGTTTTTACAAGATTACACATTGAGGATCTTTTCAGGTTTGGAGTTTTAGAGAATTAGATCATAAATCATGCATTACATTCCACATTTAAACAAAGTGGTTACATAAAAGATAGTACTCATTTATCCCATCAGTGGTAACATATTCAAAATAAAACATGGATTCTTTCTTGAATCTTCCTTGAAACTATCATCACATCATATACATTTCGCTTGACCTGTGAAAAACATTTCAAAAACATGGGTTGAGCATAAAAAGCTCAGTAAGGGATATAAAAATACGTAAAGGAAACATTATTACATGTATACATAAGAGTCAATGAAATCATAATTTACTAATAAAACATAAGTACGTTAAGATACCTCATGAAATCATAAGATTTATGAATAATTCATAGAAAACATAATACATTGAGGGTACTTGAGGCATTCATAAAATTCTTACGTAGGGAGTAACCCTTGTGGTTACGTTTGGAATACCCATAACAATATATTTCCTAAATCTCTTCAGAGAATCCTTAATGTTTAACCCCATCATGTTACCCAATGCATTAGAGATCTATATTGTGCTAACCCTACCTTAGTTTATCACAGAACCACCCGTCTTCCTAAACAATGCCCAAGAACCATAACATAATCGTATCACATAAAACATGCATAAAGGAAACATAACATTTCCACATATCAATCACAAAATATCAATACAAAACAGTGATATAATAAAAACATTATGAAAACCATTTTCAATACCAAAATGAAATAAAAGTAAAACATGGTATTTATTTTTCATAAAAAAAGGATATGGCTTGAAGAGGAAGCCGAAACTCAAATAATGGTCACGACGGCGGAGAAGTCGTTGTCGCTGCATACATATGACAAAAAAACATTCTTTTTGTCATTTAGTAAACACATAGTAAAAAAGATTCCTTTTGAATAAATGTAAAATTCAAAGGGGTTTATATACCATATAAAATAAAGTTGAGTATAAAACAAAATATGCCTCAATGAAAGGAGATTGAGACGAAGTCCCTTACCTCGAGTCCGACTTGACTCGATCATTCTTTAACCTCTTGAATAATAAACATGAGTTAATTTATTACTTTATTAAGAACCTTTTTCATGTTCATTATTCTTTTTATATCACTTATCACCATGTAATAATCATTATGTAATTATTTAAGTTAATAAAAGATATTTTGTCGATCATTGGTACTTGAGTCAAAAATAAACTATTTATAATTACAAGTTGTTCATGTGGTAAAATATCCATTATATACAGAATTATATTCATGATTTAGATATAATATATATAATATATATCTAGTATATACATGAATTTATAATATTACATAACATTTAGAGGTATGAAATGAAATGCACCGTTCATGGAGACGGTAAGTCGTACGTACGCATGAACGCTACATTCATTTCTATTTCATATTTTATGGAATGGAATCATAATGATATAAAGGTATATTATAATTCCAGTGAAATATCATATATAATATCATTAACTCCATCCTCTATACATCCCACATATGGAATTAACGAATCAAATCACTTTGAGGGGGCGGTAGTCCGCACTTCCTAAAATGAAGATATCGCGTTAACCATAATAGAAACCATAAAAGTATATAATAAATGAAAAATTAAAAAGCTTAAGAAAACAATAAACATTTTATATATCATATATAAACGTAGTTACATCTTAATGGACACCATTGAAGGTGTTATAAGAATATTGAACAATCATCGTATCGTGAGGTAGAAATTCGCCATCCATGGAAACAGTATGCTCTTTAACCATTAGACGTAGGTGTGTGTAAGTGTAGCACGAATACGTCTTCTAAAAACATCCTAGTATATTTAAGATTATGTTTTTTTTACAAAATAAATGAATAAAAATAGTTTAGGGGGTTGGAGAAGCAAAATAAAATAAAAGAACACTAGAGAAGTCTTTACCTTTAAATCGGGTAACTCCTCTTGGTTTTAACCAAAAGTGTTTCTTAAAGAGAATTCTGCCTAAGGTAAGACTTATAAGATGAAGAGAGGGATATGGAGAGATAAAATTAGAAGATTTTGGATGAGCCAATGGCTTGAGAAGTGTGGGTAATGAGTTAGAGGTGGGGGCCTTTTATAAGACGTGAGGAGGGACACTCTTGGAATGTTATAAAATGTTACTTTATATTGAAAAGTGTTTTGGATTTAAAAGGTTCCTCATTGAAATATTTCTAGGATCAGGTGATAAGAGTTATAAATATACAAACCCAATAGGTTTTTGACTAGTGTATTTCTTAGATTTTACATTATCTTCTCATTTTATTTAAATCATTAATTAATGAGGTAATCGTTGCATTATCATGGTGTCATAATTAATTTAATTTATTTAATGTCTAAAATTTATTAAAAAAAATACAATGATGTAGGAAATAATTTATATTTCCAATAACTATTTATAGTCCAAGATATTATTTATTTAGATAGAAGTAAAATTGTTTTACATACGTGTTACATACTTTTTTATATTTAAATTTCTTTAAAAAATAAAAAGATGAAAAGTCATTATCACACAAAAGTGATTCCATGGGGTCCCTATGTTTTTCACAAGGTATAACATGGTCGGCCATGACACAACCAGTAGAATTAGGAAAAATTTTGGAGTCATTATATATTACTATGATATTATTTTATTATCCTTAACTACCCGATTACTAATTAATCACGATAATTAAAGATAATTACTGTCGTTACTATTCATAATTTCTGAAAACAAAAGATTATTAATTGCATAATTTGTAACTTATAATTCCAAATATTGAATACATTTTATCAAATTCCAATCCTAAAAATTTAAATATTTAATTTAAAAATAATTCCCATTTTCAAAATAAATATTGGGTTTTTTTGAAACAATATTTGTGAAAAGTTTGGCACTTGTTTATGCCCAATTCCAAAGTGAAATTGATCCCAATGACCACCATTGGATTAAATGGTAAAAATATATTCTATTTAAACTTTAAAACCAATTAAAAAGATAATCTATCCATATAAATAAATTATATGAAAAAGTAGTTTTGATGTAAAATGCATTATTTTTCACTATTCATTAAAAATTGAACATTGTCAGAAAAATACCAAAAATTTATCCAAAGTAAATTTCAATGTCCCAATCATAAATAATAAGATTATTTTGAAAAATAGAGATTATAAAATTGTCAAAATTTCGATTTAAAAAAGGTTTTCCATCAAAAGGCGGTAAAACAATCTTTTGAAAATATTAGTGTTTTCAATGCTTACGATTGGATTTATTCACATTTTAAGCATCTAAAACACTATATAATTCATAAATAGACATATATAAGAAAATCTATTATTCATTAATTACTTTGGATGATACACTTATTATTTTTGGATTATTATATCATTTAATAAAATATTAATTGATTTAAAAACTCACTTATGTAAATTTTTATTCAATTCAAACCTTGAATTTTTACAAAAAATCCAAAACAACATGATTATTTCGAAAAACCATCATCAATTCAAAGATAAAAAGTCATCCACATCTGTAAATTTCGTGGATGGTAAAAAAAGGCACAGAATAAATTCATTTTAACATTTATTATAACATTTATTTAAATGGTTTATTAATGAGGTAATCATTATGTCATCATTGTATCATAAATAAATAAATTTATTTGATGTCCAAAAATTATAAATAAATTACCATAATTTAGGAAATATATTTAGCTTTATAATGACTATTTATATTAAAATATATCAACTATAAAACACCACATTAAAATTGTTTTGGAAAAATAATACATGTTTATGATATTTCTTTTGTAACTTTAAATAAAAAGTTATTATTGTCATTCTCTTACCAAAATGGATTTAAAAAGACAAAAATATCACCCAATGATTTTATTGGTCATCCATGACTCATCCAATAAGGTTAATACATGGTTTATGGTAATTTTATATTATTATAATATTATTTTTATCTTGAATTACCTTATTTACCTTTAACAGTGGTAAATAAAAGTCAAAATTTATTATTCACCAAAAATTATTTTCATCTTATTGAACCAAATTTTACTTACTGATGAAAACCATGTATGTATGTTTTTTTAAATTCAATTCACATAAGAAGTAAAATTTCATTTAAATGAAAAATTTGCTTTTTAACTACTATGCCGTGTTTTTTCACTATTAATTAAAAATTGAACGTTTTCAGAAAAATAACCAAAAATCACCCAAAGCAAATTCTGAAATTTAGAATTCAAAAATGATTTCTATTTTACCGAATTCAAAACATAGAAGTTTCATTAATTATTTTAAAATTAATTTCCATTGTCCAAACTAGAAAGGGTGTTTTTTAGATATAATAACTCTAAAAAGATTGACATTTGTTTATATCCAATTTCAATGTGAAATTACATACAATGACCAAAATTTGATTACATGATAGAAATATAATATAATTAAACTTTAAAAACATTTTAAAAGATAATCTATCCATATAAATAAAATATATTAAATGGAAATTTTGAATTATAATGCAGGATTTTCACTATTCATTAAAAATGAACAACTTTAGAAAAATACCACAATTTTATCCAAAGTAAATTTTGTTGTCCTGACTCTAAATAAGAATTTTATTTTGTCAAATAGAACATAAAAAATAAAAAAACACGATATAAAAAGGGTTATCTATCAAAAGGCGGTAAATTATCCTTTTAAAGAATAATATTGTATTGATGATTAAAATTGGATTCATTCACATTTTAATCATCTAACATTTATTGGATAAATATAATAACAATTAACAAACATTTATAATATTATTGTAGTTAATTCTGGTCATTCTATCCAATAAAATGGTTAGGATTTTATTACCATTTAAAATAATATTATATTATTATTTTTCCACAAGACTCAGCATTGTGTGCGACATAAGACTTCTGAGAAACCAATTGGTACGTGTCAGGTACACCATTGATCATAGAATCCCCTTTAAATTGAAATAAATATTTAATTTAAAAATATTAATAAATATGGAAATGTCATATTATTTATTTACCAAGAATGTTACATATTCCTTTTAAACCATTGTAAAAATGTCAAATATAGTTAATAATGAATTTAATTAATATTTTTTTACACAAGTAAAAAATTTATAAAATCATTTTAATGAAAATATTGAGATAAAATAATGGATTCTCATATAAAGAGAAAATAGGGTTGGTATTCCTTAAACACATTTTTTTGGGTCTCTTGAGTTTTCAAAGAGATAGTATTTAATAGAAAACATGTGATATAAAGATATAAATTTAATATAATTAAATGAATATGTGTTGGGAAATATATATCATATAATTTCAAAATCATTAAATTTATTTAAAAACAATCCTAACAAAAATGTGGTTATAACATAAAACCCTCACAACTATTGTATCTTATTAGTCAAAAACCTCATGAAATAAATAGAATGAAATAAATAATCAGATAACATAAACATAATTAAATTCATGATAGAAAATATCAAAGGATTATTTGATAAAAATAAATAAGTAATATAGTTTTATAACATAAAACACGTGTTAATGAAACAAAATTCAGATGATGAACCCTTCCCACATTAGTGATTTCTTAATCAAAATCCATTGGAATCAAAAGAATCAAATGGTTATATAATTCCCTTTCATTATATATTGGAACATTCCAAAATTCACTATTAGGATGTTTATTCACCATAGAAATAATAAATTAATGTTGATAATTAATACATTTCTCAATGAAAATTTGTTTATGTGAAACCCTTAACTTATATGTGACTTGATTTATAAATTCTATAACCCACTATTCCTTGAGAAACCCCCATTGTGTTACACCTTAATACTTGAATTATTTTTATTATGGGATGATCATAAGGTCTAAGATGAAGGAATGTATTATAGGGTGGATCTTGATCAGACCTTTTCGTAACTGTATAGCACAAATGGTGTGGATAATTGATGAGGATAGGTTCCCTATATAAGTGAGGTGAGGGACATGGACACAATGATATAAATTATTTGAATTTGAAAATTACATATTTATCTGAATGTGAAACAAAATGGATACGGGTTTGAAGGTATTTTATGATGAGGATGAAAAAAATTCAACCAATAAGAATTATATAAATTCGGTTGAAATATGAAAACTATATAAATGATTAACCCCTACTAAAATCATTTTAACCGTAACTATGTGAACAAAATTTAAAAGTTTCTATTATTTAATATGAACAAATATTATTTTTCTAATGAATCAGGATTTTGAAAAATATATTTTACATGTTGTTCGATGAATATTCAATAGTTTCACAATAATACATCCAATGACCATAATGTATTTTTCTATTTTTAGAATACATACATAATCTTTTTATTTATTTAATCATATTAAACATCACTAATATAGATCTTCCAATATTATTTTCCTCATAATCATACCCTACTAAAAATATTTCTTCATAACCTATGGAAAGGTACCATAAGGAAGGGTGAACTTAGAATCTCATTAAGGATAAACATGGGAGATATCCTTCTATGATCATGTGAAATCATAATATAATCATAAGGAATGAGATCAAGAACATTAGTTTCAATGCTCATAACCAAACGATCATAGATCATAAACATTAATCATATAATAAATAATTATCATTCGAGAATAAATGAATTAAAAATGTGTGAAATAATTATTATTAATGAACCATGTGGACATGTTATAAAATTTTGGCTACAAAATAGGTTTAGAAACCATTTAATTTTTCATGGTTCACTAACATGACCATAAAAATCTTTTATTAGACCTTGTCACATATTTCTCATTGTGGATCAATCATATATTTCTATTTCGCACAACGAATCAAGCCTATCAGAATGTATTCCATTATATTTGAGTCATGTTGACTGGTTTTCAACTATTATCCCTTGATATATAATGCATTACCCAACATATTTTAGGGAGATATAGGTTTCACCAATTATTGGTTATAAAAAGTACGTTATTGTTGGTTATAAAGTAACCAACATCCTTGGTTATAATGATACCATCAAACTTGGTAATACCAAAACTATTATCCATGGTTATGACATAGGCACAATCAAATAGTAAAAATAATAAATAAGTGTTCCAATAGATATAAAATATTCATCATAATAGATCTAATGTAAAAATGGGAATAAAAAATTTAGCATATCATATCCCATGTAAAAGAAATTAGTTTTACATGCATTTCATCATATAATCATAAAATATTTTAGGGAAAATAAATTGGTTTCAAAAACATTTCATCATATCATAACACATAAAAATTAGATTGATTTTATAAAAAACCATTAATCATAAATTTACAAATCCATATAAAGGACAATGAGTTTATCATTGGATCACATCCCCAGTAATTGTTATTTAACATTAAAGGATGTTATAATACATTGGACATTATTTTGAACAATCACATGGAATATTTCATGAGAAAAATTCAATTTTATAATTGAAGTTAATTATTTAAAATCTAAAAAAATAAAATACTGATGAAAAAATTTTATTTTAAAATTAAATAAAAAAATATTATTTATATTTTTAATCATTGAATGTTCATGAAAATGAACAATATTTTTTCTTGCAGTACACATTAAAATACAGTTTCAATTCACATTTTTATAAATAATGTCCTAAACATAACTTATTATAAAACAATGAAATTATTTATTCTAAAAAAATAAAAATATAATAATGGGTGAAAATAAATTTAAATAATTATTTTCAAACATTCTTGAAATTAGTATATAAAAAATTTATTTGTATGAAAAACGTATTTCGACCGAACTGAGAAGTAAATTATAATTTCCTTAAAAACATTATTTTGGAATATATAATACATATAGAGATAAAAACGAATGTAAAAAAAATAGTTTTTAATGTCATATCTTAATTATACTAAATTTCATGAGTTTCAATAGAGGTATATTATATGTTTTCATCATCAAAAGCAACATCATAAATAATCCAAACACATAGTGGGATTATAACATAAAAAACATTACCATATTGTAACTTTTGAATAATAATCACTTTGAAAGATATATCCTTAGATGGATATGTAAATCCCCATAAAATTAATAATAATAATTATAAAATAATTTCAATTTAAATATAAACACCACACAAAATAAACTATATTTAACATGTCATGTTCCTCATAAATAGATAAGTGAGATGTAAATCCCTGACCACTTGTTAACTTTTTAATCGTAATCCACAATGAAGAATATCAGTAAATGAATCATTAAAAATCATGAAAATAAATAATTTCATGATATTAAATTTAAAATGGTCTTTTTATATACATCATAAGTAATGATAGGTGTATAATATAACATATGTTCCAAAGAAGACAAATAGAGACAAAAATATCAAACCTTTTGTCTCGACGTCCTTCATACTCATTTCAACATACAGTATAATAATTATAGGTTTATTATAAAAATATTATAATATAATATATATATATTTCATACCATATTTTTTTAACTTATATGCATTATCTCTTGATTATTAATAATTTTTTTAAAATATTTTTTTTGGATAATAATTGCTTCGTTTTTCAAATATGTAATCATTTAGTAATTTTTTCCATATAATATTTTCATGGTTCCATCACATCAATAATTATAATAACTATATATATAATATATGTCCATTTTATACATATTTATTATCTTTCATAAATTTTAGAGATTAAATGATGAAATACACCGTACATGGAGATGGTATATAGTATATACATAAGAACAATGCTTCTAATTTTTGAAGTATGTAATGAAAGTGAGGTAAATAACAATTTATCTTTCTAGAATCATTATTATTCCTGATATATCAAATATATTAATTATGTTTTACATTATTACCTTTCATGTAAATCATTATTGATCAATGATTCACATCCCTTCAGGACGTGGTACTCCGTCATACACTTGAGGGACATTATCATATACCCCACAAAATTAAAATAAAGAGTGTATATCTACTATCAAAATTCTTATATTATAATTATGTTAAAAATATAATTTATTTATATATATAAAAATTAATTTAATATATAATTATTACAATCTATATTATACCTAAATGAAAAACACATCACATCAATTCGCAATGTGGTAGTCCTCTTGTACAAATAAGACACATTGTTTTAAAACTATTTAGGATGTAAGAAGGTATATTTGATATTATAATTTTAATGTTATATTTATTTCATCAAAGTCATATATTATTTAAATACATCTTATATCAATCCATCAAAATAGGTTATCGAGAACTACTTCTGTTGGTTCGTTAGGTGGTACTCTACCATACACACAATCAACGGTTTCATTTCCCATTTTCTGGAGGATAAGATAGATATAATTAATTACCTTAACCTAGTTAAATATAAGTATATGGTAGATACTTATATTATTATATCATAAGTAATTTATATTACTTTATTTATATTGAGTGAAAATAAAATTGAACCAATTTTATAAGAATGATACATCATCGTCGGACAACGTATATTGGGTAACACGAAACTCATTTATTAGATTGCACTATTATAATACTAGGGTATATAGGTAATGAGTAGGGGTGTATATAAGGTATTAAGGAAGGTCATTCTGAATAATTTTCTTTAGAAGTGTGATGAGGAGAGGATAGTGATGACCATTTATAAGTGAGGGAGAGGGCACACATGTAATTTTTAAAACATATAAGGTGTACCCAAATTATTCACATGAATTAGTATCAAAAATGGATTATTTTAAAACTTAATATTATAAATGGTATGAATATTTATATAATATTGGAATTATGAAACTCTTGGGTAATTTTTAAGCCTTATCATTTAATTAAACGTCTGATAAACCAAATTTTAAATTAACCACATTAATTAATTTTTATTGCATGTAGTCTTAATTCAGGTGAAATCCAGTTTCTCCTAACCATAATATATAATTTTGATTATTATTATTCAAATTATTTAATCCATTTTATAAAATTCAACTAATAGAAGTGGAATAATTAAATTTCAAATTAAACCTACAAACATGGTGAAGAAAAGGAATTCTAAAGAAAAAATCTTTATAAGGTTAAAAACATTATATATAAAAAATCACTAAGTGATTGATTCAAATGGAAATCATTTTATTAATAATAATATAATTGAAATTATTGTACTTCTAAAGACATCTAAAAATTATTTGGATTTTTTAAATGATTCAAACTAAAAGATTCATAAAAAACATGTATTTTCCATTATTCATAAAAATATTAATATTTTCAAAAAGATCAAGAAAGATCAATCTATGTTAATTTTTAAATGATGATTTAATAAAAGATGTTAATTTTTCCAATTAAATTTTATATAATTTAATATTAAATTAATTTTAAAAAAAGTGTGGAAAATTTAACAAAACTATATTTTTTGTAATGGAAAATTTAAACCATAAAATATGATTTCTTCTTATACCAGCATATAAAACCTATAAGATGAATGTTTAAAATTTTAATAATTATATAAAAATTAAATTGCATTAAAATATTTGAAAAAAATATTTTTATTTAATTTTATAAGATAATATTAATTTGTTTGCAATTAAAATAGTTTTTTTGAAAAACATTTCATTCATTTTCGAATGGGTATGATTATCATATATATAAAATTTGTAACTAACAATTTAATTTTATATATCTTTGTTAACCATATTTATCAATATTTAGTTTATATTATTAATACCCTCTATTTCTACAAATAAGAAATTAGTGTGATATTTAATAAAATTATATTTACAGTTTTTCACATTTCATTAAAATTATGTATTGTGTGTAAAACATATATTGAAGAAATAAAATATAAT
This sequence comes from Viscum album, assembly GCA_963277665.1. NCBI lineage: Eukaryota > Viridiplantae > Streptophyta > Magnoliopsida > Santalales > Viscaceae > Viscum > Viscum album. The sequence goes on along the minus strand of OY728129.1, from coordinate 875,777,500 downwards.
TGAAAAAAATTCATAAAATATAAATAAATCACATTATAACACCATTAAATTGATTTATCTGATGAAATTATGTCAATAAAGTACAAATAGTTTAGGATATTTCTACCTCTCCACACCCTTGAGTTCTTACATACCTTTATCTATTTTTTGATTTGTCCATAAAAAATTTTCTAGGTGATTGATATTTTTTCATAGAACATACTCTAAAAAATATTAGATATCTACTAATTCCTCCTCATATGAAAGATAATGTTCTAGTGGTATGACCATTGAGCTTGTTAAATGTGAAGTATTTGATATGTACTTCCACCTAAGATAAATATTGAACACTCTGGGAACATCCTAGAGATTTCAGGAAAGTGCCAAATAATAAGATACTATCCTAATATGATCAGGAATTTTAAAGGGACCCAAATACCAAGGAGTCAAATTTCATTTATATAATAAGAAAAAATTTAACCTTTTTTAGATTTTATCAATTTCCAATTCATCTATTACTCTATAAAATTAATATTTATGATGATTATTTTTCATTCATGAATCACTACAATCATGAAAATATAAATAACTTATTCCTTTAGTCTATAAATATTCATAATATAAAAAAATGTTATGAAAAATTATCCAATAGAATCCATGTTTTTATTTGATCCATTACATAAATAGTTAAAATTATTATTCCACGAAAATATGTTTGAAAAAATTGAATCCCATTGATTGGTATAAATTGATCTCATATCCTTCAATGATCAAATAACAATAATAATGTTTTATAAAAAAATGTATCACCCCTTATAACTTCCTAAAAAACACAATAAAACTATAAATGCATCTGAAATATAAATCACCATTAATTACATAAATAATATCTTGTCTTAGCCAAAAACAATTGACTTGTAATGTTGGGTTCGTACATACATTGATAGATGATCATAAGTTGTTTCATAAAATCAAATGGGATTTCATTATTCTAGAGTCTATGTGGAGAGAGATAATAAATTATTAGAGTCATATAAAATTTCACTAATGGTTTCTTAATAATATCTCCATTGTATTCTTTGATTAAAAAATCCGACATGAAATTCCACACCATGGACGGACTTAATTATCACGATTCACTTTAGATGTTGTGATTTCATAATCTTTAAATTATTCTTATGTATTAAATCATTTTTGGGGATTATTATCCTCATTAAAACTTTTATTAGGGAATTAATTTTTCTAATAATTGTACTCTTTTAATTTGAATCACTTGTCTTCAGGTTGTGAATTTTGTTTAACAATCTCTTAATTCATATCATTCACTGCATTCGCCTCTTCGCATTTTTCAATAGTCAGGATTACCACACTACTAAAAACCTCTTCTTCCAATCAGTAATTCACCTAAGTGAATCATCCCACATTTGTTTCATGTAGGTGACAGATAATACGTTTCATCATTTTATTTGATCATGTTCTTAAGAGATTCAATCATCCATTATTATAAAATTAATAGGAATGGTCAAAATCTGTAATTTCTGTTTACATCATCAGTAAACATTGAATGAATTATTTGTAGATACTAATGTCTCTTATTGCCATGAATTTTAAAGACAATGTTTTACACCTCCAATGAATCTATAAATTTTTCTTTAAATTCTAATGACTAAACAAAAATTTTACCATGTGGGTCATATATAATTTTCATCATAGGTACCAATATATTCTCTATCCTTTTGTTTGAGCTCAAAAAAATCATTATTCATCCTTGATCATGGAATATGAGGGATTTAATTACTGAATAATATCCTATTAATCTCATCCCCTTCAATGGATTCAATTTCCACTTCCTGACTTCTATTAAAAATAAGGTTCCACCATTGATATTACTTTCCTTCCAAATAATTGTAACCAAAATGAATTATTAAAGCGATAAAAACTAGGGAAAATAAAATATATTTTCAGTGGTACTATTCCATTTATAATAGAATAATGGATTTTTGTAACAACTTATAGATGGTGTTTTCTACCTCATGAAGGACTCATCAGAACATTTTTTCATTCTTTTCTTTTGTCGATGTTCAGTTAAATTCATAATATGAGAAATTTTCATGAGAATAAATATGATATTTTTCATTCCAGCACCAACTAAATTTGGTTTATCAAGATAAATATCATTTAATTTTAAATTTAATTCATCATTAATACGAATCATTTGGGTTCCATCAATATACTAAAATAAAAAAAATTGTGTGATAAAATATAATCATAATGGAAAAGTACATAGCCAAGAAAAAAAAATTATATGATTTTTAAATTATGTCATATTAATTACAATCTATGACAACATAGTTTTATCAAAGGAGATTCATGATTATCATAAATTCAAATAACTCATTACAGTTTATAAAGGAAATATTTAATTCTCAAATCACATTCCATGGGAGTATCAAACTAGGTTCGTGGTAAGGGAACATTCACCTTGACTGATAATTCATTTTTTTTAAAAACACTCTTTAGTCAAGTGTGAACCCAATAAAAAAATATATTTCAAAGTATAATGATGAACCCCAACCAAAATACATGTATAAATGGGCCGGTCAAGGATCTCTACCTAAGGATAGACCTGCTGAGACACTATGGACCCTAAAACCAATATAAAGAGCACTCGAATAGCTAATCCCTCATAAAATCCACCTAAACAGTCCAAAACATAATGGAATCCATTGAAACCAACCAAATTTGGGTTCCTCATAAAGGATCATGAAACAGGGGTTGAGGGAACCAAGATATCACAAAACTATCCAAGAAAAGATACAGTTGAAAAAAATCCCAACAAACACAGCATGCTAGAAGAAAATTTTTATTGGAGCCTTCGAATATGTGTGACCAATGGTAAGGCCTTAATAGACATTTCTACTGAATGAGGAACCACGAGACCATCAATCCCCCATGGAAAATAAAACCAAACCCAAAGGAACCCAAAAATTTCACCATTCACTAATTCTTCTAGCACCATCCAAATCGTCAAGGAATTCGTCAAATCAGAGAGAATTTGGGTCACTCCAGAAAGAGCATGTTGATATGGTGGAGGAAAGCAATGAAAAGAAAAACAATCCATGGATTGAAACATCGACATTATTCACGCACAAAAATTGGTCCCATGTTGAACCACCATTGGCCGTGTATGCACTGTTAGCTTTCTACACCGTAGATTCCTAGGAACATGTTAGGAATCGATCATGTGAATCAAAGGATGTTGACTCCGCGCCGAAATGGAATGAGAAGGAGTACGAACACCTAAATGGAGATACAATACTAGGTGGGGGAATTATTGACAGGGAATCGCTGGTGGGGGAGTTGGAGGTTGTGGGTCACCTCCTACATGTTTGTTTGGGAGGGATAAAGGGTGGTACATGAGTCATCAAAAATAGTGTCCTCGTTGTGGTTGGAACTGAGATGGAGAAATTAGATAGTAGCACTCGATTATTCAATAGAGGAAGTCTCATGATAGTGAGAATTGGGAGAGAGAAATTTGACCTCGGTGATCCTTTGAATAGTGGTGTAGTATTCAATGAAAGTATCATTGTAGTTGTGGAATCCATGAGAGAATCATTCGATCTAGGGGGTCATTCATACATTGGTGCGAGGCGTGGGGTGCTAGATGGCACACCAAGAGATGCTATGAGGTCTGAACTGGTGAGAATGAAAACAGAGATTGTGGGGTATGGAGGGTGGAAATGTGGAACCCAAGGACTAGGTGGGGAAGATAAGGGGAAGCCCTAGGCCAATAAGGAGCTCCCCGTGAATAATCACCATGTGATAGAATGATTTTCAAGATACACATGACTAAATATTCTCAGGGTTGTTTCCACTCTATGCATCTATTCCAAACCAACACCCACTTACAATATCTACATAAGAATTTCATTCTATAAAAAACACATAATCTCTTCCTTACTATAGAAATAGTGTTTTATCATATATTTAGGGTTATCCCTAGGATTCTCACTAATTTTTTACAATTCTAGTTTCCACAGGATAACTAAACATTTCCTTTGATAAAAACAATATTCCTCAAAGATTCTCTTACATAATTATAAAATGTTTTTTATAAATATAAAATATGTTTCAGAAATACATGTTTTTGTATTATAATGGTTTAGTGTCTTTGGAGAATAGATAAATAATGATCCAATTCAATAAAATATCTTTAATATATCTCACAAGGAACATCATGTTTTGTACTCTCCTTAAATATACATTATATAAGGAATTCATTTTAAACTTTGGGAAAAGAGTCTTAAGAGAGTGTTACTTTAAATTATCATCATTAGGTATACATAGAAGTTATAATTTAATGATCATATGAAATAATATAACAAAAATAATGTATGATATAATTTTTATAACTTATAGAGTTAATAAAATAGCATTCATCAATATAAATGAAGTGTTATCAAATAAATCTGTATCATTTCGAAATACATGATTCATAAGAGTCTGAAATACTCAAAAATCGTGTACCATAAGCTCATGACATAATACTATGGAACCAAAATTTGTATATAAACCATTTCATTTGTCAAGTTTAAATACCAAGAACAAAACACATACTGGATCATGCCTCATTACTTTTTCCCCATTATATATCAATCCCATTAGCATGTATCCAATTGTCAGTCAATATTATCATTCTATTTTCCATTATTGATAAATATTATAGACTTTTTTCTCATTTTAATCTTATTTGATATCGAACCAGTGAATTAGAGGGAGATATAGGTCCCACCCTTCCTTGGTAATAAAATGCCCACTATACTTTGTAAAAATGTACCCACCTTTCTTTGTTATAAGATTCCTACCATTCTGTTAATAATGATAAAAACATCCATATATTACATAACCACCATCAGATAATTAAAATAATACAAAAATGGGGAAAAGTTCATAAAACAATCATCATGTCATAACTAAGGAAAAAATTGATTTCATAAACTTATCTTCGTCGAATAACCCATGAAACAGAAATTGGTTTCATAAATATTTAATCATTTTATGATATTATAACCAACATAAGATAAATTATTTTCATCATTATTTAATATTTTTACATATTATAACCCATGTAAAAGGATGTAGTTTCATAAACCTTTCATCAATGAAAAACTTTTGGTGAAGAAACGAATTTCATAAACATAGTTTCATCAAAAAAATATACCATCCAGAGGATGAATAATGATGTTATCATTGGATAATATCCCTATTAATGATTATGTAACAAAAAATGATGTCATAATATAAGGAAAATGATTTTGATATATATCATAGAATATTTTGTCAGAAAAATACATGTTTCCATTCAAAATGAGTAATTTAAAACATATCAAATTTCAATATATTGAATAATTTTTTAACATATAAGGTAACCTTGAAAACATATAATGAAATAAATAATTCAAAGGATGTTAATGACCACATGAAATAATCTTCTCTTCATACACATAAAAACAATTATTATTTTCTCATTTTTGTATGAAAATTTCGAAATGTAGCGTGTTTTAAATTCTATAGGATGAATACATTAAAAATAAAATAAAAAAAATAAAATAATGGTAATGAATGAAATTAAAATGTCATTTAAAAAAATTATAGAAAATATTTTTTTCAAATATGGATTCAGAAGAATAATGTTTTTCAATAAAAGGGAGAAATAAATTATAGTGTTCATTATAAAAATTATTTTTAATATCTATAGTTCATAAAGAGTGTAAAATGAATGTAAAACATGTATTTTTATGAAATAATATGATTATATGAAAAAAATTATTTTTATGAAATTAATATCACAATATTTCAACATCTTAATAATAATCATAAACAATCCTCATAATCAATGAGATTATAACATACCAACCTTCACCATTTTGGTGAATTGTGACTCATAATACATACAGAAGAAATAAAATTATATAGATATTTAAATCCCAATAAAATTCATTATAATAATCATAGATGAAATTAATGGGTATTATACACACCAAAAAATGAAACTTGTGGTAAATATGAATATGCCTAAATTTTTTTAAACAAAGACGTAAATCAATTATCACTTGGTAACATTCAAATCATAATCCCCATGAAAGAATAAAATTTAATGTTAAATTTTATATTCATAGAAAAATAAATTTCATGATGTCACCTGTCAAAGGATATATGTATATTTCTCAAATAATATGATAGGTTCAAAACATAACATATGTCCCAAAGATGAATAATTGAGAAAAAAATATATTCCTTTCTGTTTGAAATTCTTTTATAAATATTCAAATTCATGTATAGTAAGTATAAAATTATTATAAAAATATGAAATAGACATTATTATATAAATCATACAATATTTTGTTTATTGATACCCTGTTATCACCCGTTATTCAAAATTATTTTTTAAATTTATGGTGTTGGGTAATAGTTTGTTGTTTTTTCATATACGTTATCATTCAATATTTTTTGTCCTTGTAATATTTTCATAGTTCTATCCCCTATATAATATTAATAAAATTATAAATATCATATATGTTCATTATATATATATTTAAAGTAATTCATAAATGATAGTGATAGAAAAGGACAATTCTTTTTTAATTGAGATCATAGGCCATATGTATGCATGAACACAACTTTCATTGATTAAAGGATGGATTTAAAAAGGTTAATAAAAATTCCCATTAATAGAATCGCTAATATTTTAAATCTATCAAATATTGTTTTTTTAATCATAATTACCATTCATGTTATGTGTTAGTGGAAAATGAAACACATCACTTCATGAGGAAATTATCTGATGCACAAGCGAGTTTCATTATGGTATACCCCCACATAATTAAAATTAATATGATTTATGTAATATAATAATTATAGAATTATAATTACATTAAAAATATCATATTTGTTCATATTATATAACTATATTAATATTTATATAAAATGAAAAACATATTTTATTAGTTCATGAGGTAGTAGTCACCGCGCAGATGAGAGAAATTAATATATTCTAAAGGGTTGGGAGGTAAGAAGGTAGATACAATATGAAACATATCATTACCAAATTTAAAATATTTATCTTCCTCATTTTCATTTTTATCATTATTTGGAATTGTATTGGGACACCTAGGGATGTATTTTAGATAATGTAGAAAATAACCTAATATTCTTCGATGTATTTTTTGGAATTATTTGAGTCCAGCTATAAAAGGTGTTAAATAGATTTTAGCTTCTCCCCATTTAAAGAGGTCACTTGAGGTGGTGTGGATTTTTCAATAGAGATTTTGTTTTTTTCTCTATGTATGCTAATTACAAATCATGTAAAATATACACTTTTCATAATGGCTACCATGAGAAATTCATGAGTTTGGTTCATATCGTCTCTGGATTAAATGCTATATAAAGGGTACATGAAGGATATTTTTTAAAATATAGTTTTTTATAAATGATTATGCATTTTTAGGATGGACTCATGAATAATAGAAAACGTGGATTGAATAGATTACATGTCATGAATGTCCCACAGTTGTTGATTTTTAGACCACTGTATGAGTGATTAGTTTTTCATTCAACATTTAGACACTCCTTTATCAACCTATGAGCTCTCCCAGAAGATTTTGTGGACCTCCACCCCTTTGGGATCAGTTCATTCATAGATTGTTCATTTTTTTTATGTTTCATCTCACTACTAATGTCGTATTCCTATTTCTTCATTTGCATGGATCACAACATTTTCATTTCTTTTTTGATATATATTCATTGGATTATGGAGTTTATTCTTCTTAGTTCAATATATATATTTCATGTAATATTCATTAAGAGGAGGATCATTGTGTTGGTTGCGGTATAGCATGTGATTATCCTTGTGGGAGTTGTGATCTATAATCTCTGTAGAAAATCTTTCTTTTTGATTCAATTTTGATGTATGAGTGTTGATTCTAGTGACTATGCCATTCTGTTTGCATTCTTCCATGTTGTTGAATCCCACTATGGGCATGTGCATCCAATGATTGAGGAACATGGTGTTGTCTCTATCATACGATGGATGAATATTATTTATCTAGTTTTGAAAGAATTATTATAAATTAAATTGAATGATTTGATTGTTTATTAGTGTTTATTGAAAAATGTTTTTTAGAATTGATGGTTTTCCAAATGTTTTGTTAAAATAAAAGTATGTTTTCAAAGCATTTTGAAATGGGAATATGAAATGGTCTTCAAATCGTGGTTTTGATTAAATGGTTTAAAAAATTAATCACATGGGAATCCTTGGGTACTAAGTTGGATGGTATTTATTATCTCCATCATCTTTGTATTGTCATGCGGTTCAGTCATGGGGTGTTCCTATATTCCCTAGGCTAATCATTATAGGGAATTAGTATTGAAATTTTTTGCAGATTCACCTATGTGGTTTTTCTCTACATATTATTAATGTGTTATACGCATAATAGTGTACACTAAAAAATAATTTTGGTATGAGTATTTTTTATCCATACCAATAACAATCCTTGGTTTTATTTTACCTATTCTTTTCCTCGTATTGTTTTAGTTTGTTCTTTCTTGTATTTGTTATGATATGTGATGCATTAATTTCATTGAGCTAATTTTTTGTTTGACATATATGAAAATATTTTTAATATTTTACCTACTTATAATTTTAAATATATAAAATGGAAAAATTTATTATTTTCCATTGTTTTTTTATAAAAATTGTTTACTATGTATCATGCCTTGTTTTCATTAATGTTATGTATTGTTCAAAAAATATACAGAGACTTGTTCTAGAACACTTTGGTGTGATCTTATTGATCCTATTAGCTCACAATATACTCACCCCTTTTGTAAATTCATATACCATAGAATGTCTTTCGATATAGGTAAATTCAAGTCACTATTGTGAGGAAAATAGGTTTCTATTAGCTGGGATTGGGTTGCTGGTGGACAGTTTTTTATATTTCTCACATGCTATCACATGGAGTGGTCAGTTTTTTGTTTTAGTATTCCTTTAATTTTGGAATTATACTATGGGATGTTCTAGATGTTTGTGAATTTTATTATTTCCACTATATTCTTTTAGTTATGTATGATATTATGAATTACACTCTTTTAATCTGTTATATATATATATATATATATATACAATGATGTTATTTAGGTTTGGATATATCATTCCCTCTTTTTGCCATTTGATTCCTAGGTGCTATTCTTCAACATGTTGGGATTTAGAACGCCCATTAGGTATAGTGAAAATCATTATAGTTAATAGTTTGAGAGGTTATCTATCTATGTTCATGATATTTTAAAATCAATTTTATTCTTTCCTCAACATTCCATGTCATGGGATGTTTTTTAGACTGGAGATTGGATTTTAAGGTCTTGATATGTAGGTTGCAGTGACTGCCTAGCTCACTCATTTTGTGATGAGACTCAAGAAACCATGTAATGTTTGGATTCGTGTCTCATGTTTTTATTTTTAAATATTAGTCTCAATTTAATCTTATGATATACTATTTTGAACTAATATTACTATTTTTTCTTATTTTTGCTTATTTTTTGGTGTGTAGTGTATTTACTTTACGACATCTTCCACAAGTACCAAAGGAAGGTACAATGGATGCTTAAAAAGGTAATCTTCCTATATAGAAGCACCTTATCGAAGCAATAGTGTGCGCAATTTGATCAATAGATTAGGATGTAATTCATGTCAATATTGTATCTTTTTTAGGCTTAGCCCGGATATAGGGGAGAAAGTGATCGATCATGAGAGTTTTTATTCAAGAAGCTACATAATTTAACTGTAAAAATGAACATCAAGAGGTAGAGGATTAGAATGATAAAATTGATTACATCATTTAATTCCTATATACCCTAGAGAGCATCAAGTTTAAGTTTGTGGAATTCAGACTTAAGGGTCTCATCAAGTGATATTGGGACTCCATGGTATAAGTGGATAGGCACGTGGGCTTGGACCATCAGGGTTCAAGACTCTATTGATCCAAAAGTTTTTTCAATAGTTACTAATTATGGGAATGTTTCTGGATTTCCCCTCTTTACAATAGGGAGAAAATTTGATGTCATTATACAAAAATCAATTCATTGATTTGGTTTTTTCCTGCATAGGTGGTAACGAATGGCCAACTAAAATCTTGATAGTGCTTGTAGGGTTTACGAATAGACATTAGATCATATTTATTTATGTTGAAAAATTTAACCTATATAGAGATGGTAGATACAGAAATTATCTAATTGATGAATATAATAAGCAATATTTTTTTATTCTTCCCCTTATCGTACAACTAGTTTCATCTTCATTGGATTTTAAAGCAAGAAGATTAAATGGAAAGATCATCGATGGAGTGTTATATGTGTTTATGAGTTGAAGGAATCCTATTTTACTTCATTTATAGTTAATAGTGTTCCCCTAATATTATATTAGTGTGAATGGAGGGAAGAAAAAATTTTCATGTCTTTGACCTGCTAAGATGTGTAAAAGATGTAGAAATTATTGTCATATTTAATTTTTCAGTCAATATATGTTTACAACTCTATACGGTTAGGGATCATCACCTCCAAAGGCTACTAATGCACAATAAAATTCTTAATGGACTACCTGGCTCTATGTGTAGGACTTTGGAGTGAATTATCTTCACATAGTATATGAATTTTTTGTGGAGGAAGATATATGTCCAGTGATAGTGAGAGGTACCATATTTATCGCATATTTAGTAGCATTTTCTTTATTTGATACTTCTGTTTCCCACTCATTTATATCAGTTTATTTTTTATATTATTAAATATCCAAGGAAGCACAAGTCATTTTTTAGGGATTTTCCAATCACCTCATGAAAATAGTAAAGGTATTCCACTACACAAGTCATTTGTTTTAGATTAGTTGAGATGACTATTAACATCATATCTTATTCCAAACTTACCTGATATTAATATGGTGTATTTGGTTTTATTTGATAAATATGAAACATTTTTGGATAGTGTTATTATTAATGATTATCATGAAATATCTTACAACTCTCATAAAATTTAACCATATGAGAATAATTGAAATACTCATGACTGAGATATTTTCATGGTTATGAATGTGCTAAAATGATGTTAGCACTATCTCATTGGGGATAAGATCATGATATATTTAAACCAGAAGAGTCTGCGATATATCTATTCTCTATAATACATGAATATTAAAAAGATTTTGTGGGTGAAATACCTTTGGATTTTTGACATCGACATCCCATACACCCTAGGTAAGGGGAATCTTGTTGTAGACACTCTTATAGGGAATGTACCATTTCAGTCTATTCGGGAATCAATGAATGAGTGGAACATTATGGGGATCATCGATTAGTTGCACCGGGATTCTTAGAAATAAATTTATATTATGTATATGGCATATTTTTAGTTATAATCAACTTTCTATGTGACTATTCTGTAGAGTCTGAAGTTGGATTATGAGTTTCGAGGAACTTGAGAAATCCTTTATAGTGGGGATTAAATTTTAGGTTGGCCCCTCTCATCAGATGGAATTCACAATTTTGGGGATGAATACATCATCCACTCATCGATGAGGATCATAGTTTTTTATTTTCATAGTTCTTCATTGGTTATACATTAGGGAATTATGAAGATGTATTATGACATGCATTTTTTGATTCTTTTGGTTGAGTATAAGAATGACATTATAGGTAATGTTCCCTACTATTACACATGCCGAAAGATAAATGAATGTGATTTGTAACATTCTGGTTTTCATCATCTTCATCTATTGGTTGTTTTGAGATAGATTGAGCTATAAATGGAATTTTTCATTTGATTACCATGGAATCCCAAAGAAAGGAATTCTATCCATGTATTGATTGTTTGGTTGAAAGATTTAGCTAACATTATTATGATTAGGGACACCAAAAAAGTTAATTGTAATGGTTTTTTATATATGAGGGAAATTTTTAGGATATACAAGGATCCCTCTTCCATTTTTATGATAGGAATACTAGCAATAATAATAGGATACATAGGAGTCTCTAAGAGGCATAATGGAATCAATTCGGGTAGAGTACATCTTACAATCCATAAAAAAGATGGCATGAAGGAGCACACTATATCGATCCTGAAGGATATGATTTGTACCTACGTCTTGAATTTTGGTGGATCTTTGGATAGCCATCTTGGACTAGTTATGTTTTTATATAAAAATACTTATCATTTTTTGATTGTAATGGATCCTTTCATGGACTTGTTTGGTCGGTTGTTCACAAAACCTATTTACTAAGAAGATGTGGGAGAGGCCTCTTTAGTAGGATCGATAATAGATCAAGAGATGATGGTAATCATTTTGAATATAAATTGGGATCTGGTTATATATCTGAGTAAACTATAATCTTATTTTGATTAGTGGTGTCACACTTTGGTGTTTTCATGCATAAATAGGGTGTCTTGAAGGTTTCTCCTCAGTTGGGTCACTATCGGCTCAAATAGTGGGAAAAATTTTCTCCAAGTTGTGCAGGACCATTTGAGGTCACTAAGAAGTTATGGCTTGTCTCTTATCATTTATCATTTTCAGTTTAGTTGATAATAATCCTGGAATTTTCCCGAATGTCATAGATCATGAAATAATATCTTGTTCCCCGTCATGATTTGAGTTGGGAATAGATTTTGATAGATCAAAATGTTTCTATTGTTGAGAAGGAAGGTTAGATCATTAACACTAAATTAATATTTTTTGTGTCAATATCTGATTCCATTGGTCAGAGAATCCGGGAGACAGGAATCATATTCTCAGGAGACATGGGAGTACAATTCTTTTTTATGGTAGAATTGGACTCATCTCTATTCTGAGATTCAATTTTTCACCTAGTTTTCTAGGGATATAAAATCATATGTTGGGGAGTCATTAATATCACTCTACCAACTTTTATGTATTTATATTAATCCTTTTCATTTCCCCCATTATTTTGGTGTGTTTTTGGACTTATAAGAATTGAAATCATTTGTAGTGGAAATTATGTAATGTTTGGGGATGTTTGTTTTTTTAAACTAATGGATTCTATGAATACAAGTTTTATTTATTTTTGGGGGTTACCCCAAAGTTCAAAGAACATTAAAAGTGGTTTGTAGTTTTATATTGAAATTTTCATCTTTTTACTCTATGTAAGAAAATTACAAGTTCTGTAAAATGTAAACATCATGTAATTTCTATTGAGAATATAGAAAGAGTGTTGTTTATAGTGTTAGATTATTACACTCCATGTAAACAGTATAAATAATGTAATGGTTGAAATCATTTTTTGAATAAAATGGAATATTTTTCATGACAATAATCCTTGGTGTAAAATTACACAATTTGAATTGATTACACACAACAAATTTCTTGTGGTTTGTGATTTTTAGGGAACCATAAAAGTGATTATTGTTTCAGAGAATATTGAACATGTTCTATATCAAAATAATATTTCTTTTATGTCATTTCAGGGACCTCCACTCCTTTTTACATTGAAGTATTCAATTATTGATCATCATGGTTATTTTATTGCATCACTCCAGGTAAGTGTTGTACCTATTTCTTCATTACCTTGGATCATAGAAGCATCATTTCTTTTTAATATCTTTTTTCTTTTGGTGTTGATTATTATTTATTGTTTCTAGATCCTTTGATTGATCTTCCTCCAGAGTATTATCATTTTATTGGCTATGTTGTAGCTTGTGAATTTGTTTGAGGAATTATTTGATATGTTTTCTCTACCTCTTGTTTTTAATTTTGGTTCAATTATGAGATGTGAGGATTGATTCAATGTCCTCTACTATTGTAGTTATTTTCTTCATTGTTGGAGGATATTGATTCACGAGTCTTTGATAAGAGTTTTGGTTAAGTTGTTCTATATCCATCCTACATTGAATGAACTATATTCATCAAGTTTTGATAATTTGTTTTACAAATGAAATTGAATGACTAATAGATTGATTTGTATAGGTGGAAAATGGTTTCTGTACAACAATGGTATTCCCCTCATTTTTTTAAAATATAATTACATTATAAATGAATTGTGAAATTTATTTCTAGAATGGGGTTTCAAATCATTTATTTGATAAAATTTCTAGAAATTCATTGTACATGGGCAGTGTAGGGTACTTAGGTGGATGGTTTATCTTAAGGACATCGTCGATGAATTTTGAGTAGGTTCACTCATGGAGAATTCCTCTATTATCGAGACTCATTATTCTAGAGAATTGATATTGAAATTATAGGGGGACTCAACCCTGGGGTGTTTCTCTAATCCTTAATACTATTTTATAAGTATTAGAGAATATAATAGTTATTGACTGTTGTAAATGTTGTCTTATATCCAGACCTATAGTGATACTTTGTGTGATTTTAAATTTCCTTTAGCTTGTATTGTTATATATTAAACTATCTTGGATTTGATATGACATGTGATACATTCTTTGTTTTGATCTGATTGAACTCTTGATGTTTATGAAATTATTCGATATGTTAACCTGTTAATATTTGGATATGTGGGAAATTTTTAATATAAATGTTTTTAAATAATTTTGATTTAAAAATTATTTAACATTATATCAAGAATTGTTTTCATTAATGTTAATAATTTTAAATATTTCATTACAGATAAATTTTATAGAACACCTAGTTTGGATCATACTAAGCCTATTATATCACATATTGTGCACCCCTTCGATGTTACATTGAACTTTTATGTATTTTAATGCAGGGAAGGGAAAGGCACCATATTAGGGTGGTAGGGATTTAATTAGATGGATTTTTTTATCTATTGGTCTGATGGCGGGAAATTTTTATGATATCACATGGATTATTAATTTTTATATTTTAGTAGTAATTTTATGTTGTACATGTACTTTTTGACATTCATACTATTTTGTAGTGGTATAGTTTTTGATAACTTCATTCAGTTATTTTGTATGTTATCTATTATAATTTTTTCTATATAATATATATATATATATTACATTTTTTTTTTCATTATGTTAGGTGAAATCATTCCCTCTAGTTGTTTTTTGATTGTTGAGTGGTAGTCACTAGCCCTTGGGGATTGGAAACACCCTTCAGGATTCCAGAAATTCTGGCCAGGAACCTGTTTGTGTGGGTATCAAGGTCAAGTTCACCACATTATATTATAATTAAAAATATAAAATTATATACAAATATATATATATATATATATATATTAAATCTATCCTTATATCAATCCTTATGAAATAGTGATGCAAAACAAATTACATTGTTTTTTGAGGTATTAATCCTCCATACAAAAAATCAGTTGTTTCGTTTAAGTTTTAATGTTTTAGAATATAGATAAAGGTTTGGAACATAAAATAATACAAATAATTTTATATTATAGACTAATTTTATAATGCCACAATAATATTATAAGCCTTTATGGAGGAGGAGGAAAGATAAACCAGAAATTCATTGCAAATAATGATACCCATTCTTTAGAAAAATTATTAAGTTTTCACTAAATTCATTCATAGTATGGAATTATATTAAATGAAGAGGATATATATAATGGGTAGGTAATTGAGGAATGGATATGGTAGGGTGTTTTCCAACCAAATGGTTAGGGATGTGTGAAGAGGATATTAGAGGGTGTTTCCTTTTATTTGTTGGGGAGAGGATAGACGTGGAATTATCAATAAGAGTAAATTGTACCCATGTTACTCGCATGAAAAAGGATCTGAAATAGAAAATTATTGAATATTATTTTAGATAAGATTCATATATGGAAATAAAAAATTAATTTTTTATGTCATGGGGTAGTTTTAAACTTATCTTTTCAGTTTAAACACTACTAAACCCTTTTATACCATAACCACATTAATTAATTTTCTCAATTTTCTCTACTCATTTTGAAAAAAAAAGACTATATAGAATTTATTTTATAATATAAATTGGGATGATTCCATATATTTAATCCATTTTATCAAGTTCAACTAATTGGAATGAAATAATTTATTTTTAAATTAATCCCTAAAACCTGATGAAAAAAGAATTTTGAGAAACAATTCATCAATTGTTTAAGTGGTTTTATTATGAATATTAAACATGAGATTGATTAAAATGGGCTAAATTAAATTAATAATAATTAAACTGAACCATCATAACTTTTAAATCAATATCATATAATTTTTAATGTTTTAAAATAATATAAATTAATGCACAATTCTTAGTAAAAAGAAGTATTTTTCACAAATAAAAATTAATCATTTTTAAGAATATTTAAAATTAAATTTAAGATGATTCTGAAATGAAAAAATAAAATAAGAAGACCATTTTCAAAATAAATTTTTTATATTGGAAAAATATAATTTTATATAAAATATTTAAAATGGGAAAAATGATTTTTAATAAAAAATTATATTTAAGTCTAAAATTAGATTTTTTTCATATAACATGCATAAAAACATATAAGATGAATACTATTTATACCTTCTATTCCATACTCAAGGTGATTACAATCGTATTAATTGATAACATTTTACTAGTATGTCACATTTTGTTACGACTCCATGTTTGACTGAAAAATTAACCTTTTTAAAATGTTCTTTTCTAAAAAAAGATCAAAACCTTCATGTACCCACCAGAAAACCTAAAAAACTATTATAGATTACAAAATTATTGAATGAAAACACTAATTTATTAGGAGAAATATACTTATATAATTTTAAAATAAGATTAGTTTCGTTTTAATCAAGTTCAACTTTAAAAATGTCTTTAAATTGACAAGCCAATTTTCCCCAATATTGGATGAACTACTCCACAGTTAAATTCTTTTTGTTTAATCCCCTTTTCAAAATTAGATATTTCTGATTGATCCAATCACTCTACTATTGGTTTGTGCCCATTTTAATTGGGCTCTCTTCCACCATTTATCCATCCTCATGAAAAGTTTGATTAATCAAGGCCTCCCTTAAAAATTCATCCTTGGAGTGTAGTTGATGTCCCTAATACTTTTACCAAACCTCTATATCAACTACCCACTTTATTCCATTTTTAATCTCCAATGTTGATTCTATATTTGCACCCAACTTGTCTAATAGACACTAAGGAGTACACATGGAATCCTCATTAATCATAGATCCTACATTTATCAAAGACCAATATTAAAACATGACACCCATATCCACAATATCTTCTTCTATAGAAACACCACCTACTACCAATTCATATCCATTAATTAGGTTTAGGCAATCCTCCTTCACATTCTCATTCTTATAGGTCTCACACTCCATCGCATTGTACCTATTTTTTTTTAACCAACCATGACTCCAGTGGTTTTGGTAGGTATGAGTAATCCATATTCCCATTTTATTTCCTCATGTTTTTCATTATACAAATTTTTTCCCTATTTTATTTTCCCACTTCTTCCTCCTTGGGGTGTGGATTCTAATACCAAGTCCTCTATTTTCACTGTGGTATGAGATTTGGCCAAAGCTCCCTTACCTTTTACCCCAAGAATAACATTGGATCTCTTCAATCGTGACCAAGGCTATTGGTACCAAGAAATTTGAAATAAATTAGTCATATTAATATGTTACAAGTTTCTTATTATATTTTTTCATCACACTTCATTCACCCAACCCCTTAGTATTTTTTGGAAATCATTCAATTTAAGAAATTTAATTTGTTTGAATAAATATTTCATAAAATTTTTGGGTGATACAATATTGAACATATAATATTATATTGACTATTTTTATTAATAACATTGAATCAATTTTAACATCTTCAATTTTCATTAGTGTCATAATATAATTTTAAATAAGTGCACAACCCATATTGAGTAACATGTTTTAGAACAAATGAATAATTAAGCATAAAAATAATTTACATACATACCTTTACATATAAAACCAATAAAATTATTTTCCAAATATATGAATGAATATATGTTCTATAAATTTTATTAAAACCATTAATAAATAGTTTCTAATTTATTTTATGAAGTTAAATACAAATTTATAGAATAAAAACCATTTTTTGAAAAATGTTTTTTTACATAAAAAAGTAAACATATTAAAAAATAAATTATAATTATGATCATTGTGTAATTAAAAAATTATTAATTTTTAAATAATATGTATTTTACTATAATATTAAATTAAAAACATAATAACACTTTTACGTGAAAATAATTTTATTTTTTAGAAAAAATCAATGTTTTCCACAATCGAGTGAAAAATAAATTTGTTCAAAAAAATACTAAAATTAACCCTAATATAATATCAAAATAATGATTAAAAAAATTAAATTCATTTAATAAAGTAAAATTTATTTTAATTATAGAATTTAACTATAATTTTTATTTGAATAATGTGAAATAATAAAGATTTTTAATGAAAACACATTTTTAATTCATATAACTATTTTAGATAAAATTTTGTACTTATTTAGTTTTCATTAATCAATACAATTTTAAAATTTAAAAACCTTTTAAATAATTTTAATTAGTTTTTTCTTTATATTCATACATTCCAATTAATGGATTTATTATTATTTATTATTATAATACGGTGAATATAGACTTGTTCATGAATTCATATGGTACAATCCAACTAGTCAAGGATAATTATTATTTCACTCTAATAAATTTGATATTAGAATAACCTATAGTACATATATATCATAATTTAAACTATATACATTCAATATTTTCAATTATTTATGATGATTAACCTTATATTATGTGAAAGGTGCAATATTTTATTACGGTCTGAAATAACTAAAATGGTGCATCCGTTGTATATAACTACATAATATAATAATGAATTAATTTATTAAAAATAGAATTTAATTTATATAGATTTTTTTGATACATAATTTCCCAGTTCAATAATTTCACCCTCAGTATTTAATTTTCTAAAATAAAATAGACGAGGGAACTCCAGATTTATCCCATGTTTTAGTTCCCATGTTTCTTCCACAAACATGTGGATCTACCCTAACACATTGACCAAATGAGGGGTATGATTTCATATATATTTTTCTCTATGATCTTTGATCCTCATCATATAATCCATGTATAATATATTTTTCTCCAAATGTACCAAATTTGGATTCATTATATTTGAGGGGGTTTTTATATACATCCTTAAGATAGATAAATATAAGAAATCTTATTGTTCATGTCAGTTATTTCGGAGTATTAGTCCATTTGAAATATATTCAAAGTGATAAAGTATCTCATAGGGCCTGATATATCTAGGATAAATCATTCTCCTTTCCCCAAACCTCATGACATAGTTCCATTGTGATATAAAAAGAAACAAAATATCTCGAACATCAAATACCAGGTGTCCCCAATTATTTTCTTCAAATATTTTCTATCAATTAGGAATATATTTCATATTATGATGACTAGTTTTATCATTATATATCATCTCTTGTATAAGATCACATACCATCATCTTCCACTCTATATCATTATCCAAATATTATATATTCAAACACCTCTTTCCATAAAACACATCATAAATTTCCATTTAAATGTAATAATAGAAATTGTTGTTACATGAGAACAATTCTAGGGGAAGGTGTTAATCCCAAATCCATGGATTTTTATTAAAAATTATTTAAATATATCATTAAGTGCTTTAATGGATAATTAATTCTAGTTAACTATCTGAGTGTCATATAGGGTAATGATACTCATATGTATATCAAAAATCTTATGATGGATTATTAAGTTTAATAAGGAAAATTTCATATCCCAATCATACAAAATTGAGTGTATTACTTCATAAATTAGTAAAACTTATCTAATTTATATGATAGTGAGTCGGTATAGAGATAAATATTACTTGATACAAATAAAATTTACTATTGTTGTAAAGAAGACAACTACAACAAAAGTGGAATTAGTTTTCTAATGATTTCCAAGGGATAACTATGTTTAAATACATGGAAATTTTTTCAATTTTATTTTTTATGGGATTTAATTAAATCAAACATTTAGAAATATTTCCATTATAAGTGACTTAATGAAAGGACAATAATTGTGATAAAATATTTTTAAATCACCTTGATCCTCATATTAATGGATTTTTGAGTAGACATTTCTGTTAGGTAGGATGATGTTTCTTTTATGATTCCCAGTTCAATACTTAATATTTCAATGAAGATCATATCTCATTCGATCCTCATCATGTTTACAAGTTCAGTATCATATATACTCATATCATAAGACATTTTTTTAACCTCCCATGATTATGATGGATTGAATACTTGTTAACCATTGTCTATTATAACAACCATAATTTTCACATATTTATATCCTTTTATGTTAATATATATATATATATATATACATATATATATCTGTGTGTGTGTGTGGATTTTATTATCCATATATATTTAATACATATCCCCATATATATAATTTTCAAAAATAAATAATTTTAACATCACTACAACCAAATATAGATCATATTTTGTGTAGTTCGGCTCGTAGATCATTAATGTTTAAGGGGATTAGGGTATCACATTGACAAATTGTATGAGTATAAACCCCAATACATTTTTGGTTCCATCGATATAGATCACAAATACTTCCCCAAAACTGGGTAATGTGAGAAGAGTATCATTGGTTATCCTCTTAGTTATATCTTAAAACCCTCCTCATATTTATTATTATAAAAAACAACACCCCCATATGAGATACCTTGTTTAGTGGCTCGAATGTCATGACAATTTTCTCAACGGATTGATGATAATATAGAAATAATCCAACGAAACTGTGGATTTCACATGTAGGTATTGGTTTAGACCATCCTTAAATTTTCTCTATGTTCATAGGAATCCATAAATATACTTATTTTCATAACATGACTCAATAATCTTACCTAGTACATTAAAAAAGATCATTTACTATACCTCAAATATAAATTTTTCTTTTTAAATGTATCTAGTAAAAAAGAAAAATTATCCTCGTCTTCCTTCTTATATTTATAAAGGACAAGAATATTAAAAATAAATACTAACTAAATTTTTTCAAGGTAATATCTTAATACTCTATTTAATAAGTTCATGAAAATAGATAAAGAAATAGTGGGTCTAAATAGACTCACTATGAACACATAATTAAAATTACCTGTATAAAATTAGATTTTTTGATATCCCTTACATTCCCATTACATGAATTTATCATGATTGTAGATACAATTTTGTGATTTACTGGGCTCCACCAAGAAGACTAAACAAGTCATCAATTGCTGGTCATCGATACTTATTATTTACCATGATATTATTGATCTGATGATAATATATATATTAGTGCATAATAATATTTGTTTTCTTGATTAAATGGACCAGCACACACCATGATGAAGCACATAGTCATCTATACCCTTAATAGTCATTTTTCTATAGTTATATTATCCTCTCTCAAGGTTAAATATTGTCTATTTAATATAGATTCATATATTTTGGAAAAGATATGAGAATAAGTTCAATTGATAACTCAACCAATCAGATATGAGTTATACTATAATATTATTCAGTAAATAGAACTACATATTAACTTACAATGAGAATGTAATCAAATATGGGCTTTCACTTAGTCCTAATCCATTAATTAATATTTTTTTCATTTAGAAAGTATATCCACAATTTATTTGATGATTCCAAAGGAGATCTATACTCATTCCAACACATGTGATGAATTAATGGGATGTTATTAATATTTTGGGTGATTTCTTTCTCCAAAGAATTTATGATTGTTTTATAGAAGGATATAAAACAAACACATTTTATTATTATAATAAGATTATCATAGTGTTCCCTCACAAATATTACCTAAAAATTGGATAGGGGATACATAACATGATATGGGAAAAAATAATTAAATTATTTTCATTTTAATTTATAACCCGAAATCTATAATTTTATGTGGTGTTTGAATACTTCAAATAAACATGTGAGATATAGAGGAATATAAAAAACAATGATTATATATTATACTCACATTCCTTTATAGAATTCTTACTATGCTTGTCAGCATGTCCTTATCATTATCCACCGAAAAAATTGTGACGACATATGATCACCATTACTCTCAAGGCCTTAGAGTTTCTTGTCACTGGTATTCATTAACAACCCTTGGACTAGTGAATATTTCATATAGTGTAATTGTTACATAGAAATGAATAATTTTAAATAGAATGATTGTTGAGTGGATAATTCCATTCATACATCATATTTATGAGTTTCTTCTATTGACATTCTCTATCACCGTACCCATCATTATCAAAGCTAAAGCATTATTGTGTTCACTTTAGAAAATATCTCCAATGTTTCTTCCCACACATTTGGCAAGTGGGATTATAGATATTCATTATACATTGATATTTATCTAGTTTTAAGAGATTATTTGATTGTAATATATAATGAATGTTAGATTCCTTTCACTCATAATGGTATCACTTGTTACATTATCTTTCATAGAGGGTGAGGATATTCTCCATGATTCAATTTACTATTATAAGAAATTTTAAATTGAGTAAATATTTTCCTAAATTTACCAACTCCTTATCTCATTGGGTTGTATATATCAATAAGGAATTAATCACACTTCCCATAATATTTTATGATGAATCGATTCCTCATAGTTCCCTCCATTTACAAAATAAATGGATATGTAGTGATGAGAAATTTGAAAAAATTAAACTTTTGAAAGGGAAACTGTGAAAATTGAATGGATAAATCATAAAAGAAATGTATTCCTAAACTGATATGTTTTGGGTTTTCAATTTATGTTATTAGAAAACTATTTAGAAATATTAAATTTCATAGAAATCTGTTCATTATTAATAATTTTTATAGAGGTTGTCATTTTACTAAAGCATATTGACATGGAGGTTCAAACTGGATGTGAAATAATGCCATTGTATATTAACCCATGATATGATCATTATAAAACACATACCAACATTTTTAGGGTTATTACCCATATGTACATATTTTTAGAGACAAATCCACTTGTAGTATCCATATAAGTAGTTCATATCATAGAGACCACTCACTTTATACTTTAAAAAAATTAGGTTTTCCTATGTTCATCCTTATTCGTAAGGTTTTCACTATGGTATTTAATCATATTATCAAAATATAACAAGACCATGATTTGATACTAATAATATAAACACGATTCTTTATACAATTTGTTTTATGATTTATTAAATTAAAATACACATAATAAAATCACAACTGAAAAAGTTACCTAGTGTATTTGGGTAAATATATTAATATATATCATAAAAACGTTATAAATGGATACACGGACATTATTTAACACCATAAAACAAGAAATTATAATCACCATAGTCTTTATTATTTAAATTTTAAATAAGGGTATGAGATGAATACAAAGACAGCATGAATCAAGGGGACCTATGGTAATGAAGTTCAAGGTAATACCCTTGGACTAAGTTCGTCCCTTATGGGGGAAGAGATCCCAAGATGGAGAAAAAAGAAGCTGAAACATGAATAAGAAATGTTTTAGAAATAAACCCACTAAGTGAAATATAAAAAAATATCATAATGTAAATTAGTTTATGTTTTTAAAGAGGAATAACATGATGACATAGAAATCTGGGATTCACAATCCTGAACATTGAAAAATGGTATATGGTGATAAAAAATATATCATTGGAATGTTGAAAAATCCTAAAACATGAAATTATAATTATATATTGTGGATAAAACTCTCGAAATAATAACTTATTGTAATCGGGATAACCCCCAATTCACTATAAATGGTTTCTCGTGATATAAAAACATTACCCAATGCGTTGGGGAGTATAATTCTGGTCCCTCCCATCACATTCATATAATATATGTTCATTTTTGTGCCATAAAGATTATAGAATATAATAGTTTCATTGATCACATTTAATCCCATCACATGGATTCTGCGATTAATATCTAATCTGTGAAGGGTATGTAAAATTTTGTGAATAACCACTAATGGAAATGGGTATGGGTTTTCAGAACCTAAAACTTTTTCTTGTGAAAACATGGGATAATATTGACAAAAATGAACATTATTGTTCATGAATGTGTTTAATGTTAATTAATAGTGGGTTATAATTAATTAAGAAACATAATAATATTAATATTATGAGTAAAATAAAATTACAACATGAGAATTTGTAATGAAAAATGTATCATATAAATATTTCACTTGAATAAAACTGAAGTAGTGAGGATTCCTTAATATGGGAGGGTGCTTCTAAAATCAAAATAAGATCTTATTATGGTATTTAAAAAACATTGGGAGGACATTAAATAAGTATATAGAGATGAAAAAAGTTGTAAATTTGTTTTTTCAGAAGTATAATTGGGGTATGGGGGTATTATTAGAAAAATGTCGGGGGGAATTCATTATTAATTTCTAAACATATATTTTTAACTCTATGTGATAAAATAATATAAACTATCATTCATACAAAGGATTATAAAAAATGTTTCTAACCTAGAGTACTTTATTTCAATATTTTATTATTCAATCAACTAAAATCATTATAACAATATCATTCATGATTTTAAATTGAGTTATGTTCATTAAAATTGTTTTATTAAAACCATAAAATATAATAATTCCTATATACGATTAATTATTGTTTTATAAATTTAGTCAAAT
Organism: Viscum album; assembly: GCA_963277665.1. Classification (NCBI taxonomy): domain Eukaryota; kingdom Viridiplantae; phylum Streptophyta; class Magnoliopsida; order Santalales; family Viscaceae; genus Viscum; species Viscum album. The sequence continues at coordinate 875,752,793 of OY728129.1, read as the reverse complement.
AACATCAAAAATACCTTTTAAAGTGGAAATAAATATTTTATGTAAAATAATTATAGTATTTTTTACATTACTTTTTTTACATTATGATGACACAATACATACCCTATATTTATATTATGTTAAATTGTCATCATAAAATTTGTTTCTTCAGAAGAATATTACAAATTCACTGATTGTGAATTTTGAAACTATAATTACATATTTAATATTTAATTTAACAAAACATATTTATTAAAAGTAATTTTGTAACTTTTGAATATAAATCATTATTTAATGGGAAATAACGGTTTTTTGCTATTGAAAAAATTATCAACATTAAAGAAAAAATCACATTGGAATTCCTAAAATTATATTATATTTTATATTTAAATAATTTTTTTAATATTAGTAATTTATGAAAATATATATTTTTTCATTAAAGTTTAAGTTTTTAAAAAAAAATAAACAGAAACATTAAATTTCACAAAAAAAATTTGGTTTGTCTATATAAAAATACAGTTTTTATTAAACACATTAAATAATCACATGCATAATCTAATAATGACATGGGATAAATATATTCATAAAAATATTAAAATGAAAAATAAAATATTTCACAATATTAGGGTCTATATACATGGTCCCTTATTATCATATTGTATTATATAAGTGTACGAAGTCTGATGGTTGTACTTTCATTGGGTGTTTTGGGGCACATGGTGTGAGCGGTTGATCCTGATAATCATGAACATCTCCTATTAGTAGTTTTTTTTGAATTTTTAAATGAAAATACTCATATATTTTTTTGGTCAAGTCCAAAATATTGTTATTCCATATATTGGGGAAACTATGATAGATTGGATTCATAGGGTATAATCCTACTTGTCGAGGTCACCAGTTATTACTTCTATGTTAGTTAGATATTTTTATAACGCCTAATATATACTAATATAATTATTCACTATTGAAACACTATATTATCAACAGTAATGATGTTTACAATTATTTTATGCATTTTGGGATATATTTTATAATATTCCAAAATATAAAATGTAGTGAATGTTTTTCTGTAACTATATTACATAAAATGAAATTTAATGTTTCAAAAGGGAATTTCATTTATTAATGTATTGGTTATTTGATCAACCATATCTTTATGTACCTTTATCATGTTATCATTATTAGAACATTTCATTACATGATTATATATTTTTATAATATCTATACAATGTATTTTTATATATATAATTATCCAAATATCATGTATAATATTTAATGGAAACACATTAATAAATAAATTTATTCCTAAAAAAATTATAACATGATATTTTTATTAATATCTTACATTTCCTAACTATTTCAAATTTTTATAACCTATGACAGGAAGTACATTCAGTTTTATAAAAAAATAGAAAATTTGTACTCTATAGCACATAATGTAGGATTCCATTTTAATTTTCAATTTTTGGTGATTGAAAACCATCAAAAAATGATTTTAATAATGTTAACATATATTAAGTATCCAATGGGTAGTCATTTTTTTCATTACCAAAAATTGTTTTGATATTTCAATTTCTTAAATATTTATGAATTTATATAATGATTTTTTATCATTGAAAATAAAAATTTTCTTTCGGCTGAATTGAAAATTTCAAATTATATAAATGTTCAACAAAATAAAAATTAAGATATTGTTGATTGAAGGGTTCACATTATTCAATAATATAATATGATATTATTTCTACCATCTTCACACCTATAATCCTAGTGATGTGAATGTTTTAATATAATTATATTGATGTTTTAGGGGAGCAAAAACCCTTTTATTATAAGATTAATTTTTAATTCTTGATATGTAACCAACAATAAAAAATTGATTTTTTGATGATTAGAGTTACATCTACCCAAAACAATAATATCATTATCGACATAAAATTTATTAGAATTATTTTTAAATATAATACCTAAATATTATAGTTATTTAATTATTACATTAAATAGTAGTCATAATAAAAATAATATGGAAACCAATGTTAATTTATTTGTTATGAAAATAGATTTTCCTTCATTGTGTGATTATGGTTTTTTTAATTCCTTATATATAATGATATTTATTTAATTTTATAATAAAATATTATTTATCACATTTTGTACATAAAACTAGTGAGTAGTGTATATTCTATATTTCATGTTAAATCTATAATAGATCATGGTTACGACCCTCTATAATAGTCATTTTATAGATATAAAAATATATATAATATATAGAATCCATTTATATCAATGTCTATGAAAATAATTTTCCATTAGATTACATAAATAATTTATCACAACTATTTCTCAATGTGATAAATTTTAAAATCGATATGATTCTATATATTTTGCGCCTCTATAATGGAATATGATATAATTTTACTCTCACCTTTTATGAATAAAAACAATTTTAATTAACATTTCATTTTCTAAATCATTATTTCAATTATTGCATTAATTATATAAAAAATTGTAGTAATACTGACTAGATAATTATTTTGATGGATGCATAAGTTTTATTATTGAATTGATACTAACATCCATAATAATAAATTATTATGTAACAAAATTTTAAATCATCTAGAGTGGATCGTGAATATTTAGTTTAAAATTAATTAAAATAATAATTAACTAATATATGGCAATCTCCAAATTATTATAAACTAGATGATTTTTTAAAATAATAAATAATATATCTGATTGTGTATACCACATAAAATATCAATCTTAAAATAAAAGATGATATAATTTAAAATTATTATATTATTAAAATTAAAATTTTAGACCCTAACCATTGGATTGGCTAGTATAAATAGTACTAACCATATTATGAAACATATTTACAGATTATTTCATTTGTAAATTTGTAATGATTAATCATTATTAAATAAGAACATTATATTATATGAAATCATATATGATTAAATGAGATATGTTTAGAATAGTAATTTATCTATGTTGTGGAATTTATCAATGATAATTGGGCTTATCAATATAAAAAACTTAATATATTTGAATTTATAGTACCTATATTTAGTATAATAAATTACCATTCATCAAGGTGTTGTTACAAGATAAATAATGTGTATAAGTTCATTTTTTTCATCAAAACAAAATTTCTTTAAAAATAGTTTTTATTATGATCTGTATGGGGATATTAGGATCAATTTATTATTCTTGTCGGTATTTTATAAGAAAAAATGGAAAAATTACTTTATTATATAATATTATTATTAATATAAAATTTTCAGTTTTTTTGACATTATTTATATTTTTTTAAATAGTAATACATATTGATTTTCCTTAAACTAATAGTTCCTTTACTTTTTAGAAAATTAATTTCAATACATCATTTAGGTTTACATTTTATTTTAATTAAATTAATATGAATTTTATTAATTATGATCCAATTAATTCCATAGAAATCAACATTATACATGATTATGATATTAACTCATTTTTTATACATACAACATACATTTATATATAAATAGATTTTCATGGCATTTGTTGAATTTATATTAAATTTAAATTAATCAAATTATATAATCTTAATTACATAATTTTTATTTAAATGTGGAATAAACATTTTCAAATTATGATAGAATTTCTATTTAATTATTATTTATATTGAATGGTAACCATGGTAAAAGTTTATCATATCATGTAATAGTAAATTTGTTTAATCGTGGATAGAACTATTGGTTATGGTTACAAAATATCATCATATTTCATATTTAATGTAATTTTTCTTATAATTATCTCATTTTCTTCTAAAATATTTCAAATTTCTAAACAAGAAAGTGATTACAACTATTATTTTACATTTAGTTAAAAATAACTACAAATTGTGTCTCTATCTCCCAATCACTTTTTATGTTTTCTTAACATGAATAAACAAAAACATATATAAAATAATTCTAAAAAAATTAATAATGAAAATATATTTTTATATAGTAATTTTTTTATTCATTTAGTAATTTTATAATTATGTTGAATAGTTATGCAACAACTAGGCGATGGTTATGAAATAAGTAGAATATTCGTGTAAATTATTTTTAAAAGCATTAAAATTAAAAGGTTTTGTGGGAATTCTGTTGTTACGTGATATTATTGAATTATAATAATTTATTAGTGATGGTGGTAGTTTTTATTTTTTTTCATTCTTTTATATATCCATTGATTTTTAAATTTTACGAATAGTCTAAAAAATGACACGAAAAGTTTTTTAGTTTTTAAAAATAATCAATAGAAATTTAAAATAATTTAATAATAACTCAGTGGGATGGGAAATTTTATATAATATCAATAATTATTATTTATGTACCATCTATAATTTTTAATATTACATTATTGAAACATTAATAAATAAAAACTTGTTAAAACGGTTATGGAGAAATTGGGTTAATGTGGGGGTTAAAAAAATAACGTTGATCAAAATTATTCCTAGTCTTGTAAAAATATTATGGATTTAATTTATTTCTATATATTATTCATCATAATCTAATATTTGGACCATTGGATCCATTTTAAATTAATTATAAATATAATATATAATAATAATTTATTATTTATAATATTTCCACAAACCTCACATAAAAATGGAACTTCCTCTCATATTTTTCTCAAACGTATTTGTACATTTATTTTATCTAATTATGGACTAAATATCATCCCATGTATCCTTAACAAGTCCCTTAGGATTTTGCATCACCAAAATACCAATTTCGAAGGCTCAATATGTATGCTAATGGTGGTTTCACAAAAAAGATGTATAACTCTTGACTAATTGTTTTATTGTATATTTATTCTTCCTAGGACACTAAATATTCTATATACATATTGATAAAATATCATATGTGTCTATTATATAGATAAATGTTTATATGTTTATAAAAAACAAATTATCATCTAATTTTCCTTATTATAGGAAATGAAAACATCACCTATGCTTATGTGTCGGCTACAACCTCAATGAAATGAATTGTTTAGTTTATAATTGTTGGATCATATGGCCATATAAAATTATATATAAATGAATATACATAATATTTACAAAATATTTATGATTCGACAAATATATAATATCATCTAACATCATACCAGTCAATCCATTGAAAAATGATAATCATGCTTGTGCCTATCAGTGGGATCCAACCTCCATCAAGAGAACTAATTCATTTACATTTTCAATAAAAAATGGATTCTAATAATGATTTATTTGAGTTATAAAAATTATAATTTTATAATTATTATAAATCTATATATTATATGGCCATTATCCCCTTCTCTATATTCAACGTGTCAATTACTTTTGAGAATTTTGTTATGAACTTCTTTTGAATTCATGAAATTAATTTTACTAATTAAATAAACAAAAAATATATGGTAATAAGTGAAATAAAATTGATCATTACAAAGTAATAAACCTTTAATATTTTATTATTAATGTAAATAATTTTTTCAACGTTTGTTATACATTAGTTTTTATACATATGTGGTGTGTCAGGCTACGGGTAATGAATATTCGTTCAGTGGGACTCATACATGTTCACCACTTGATTTCTTCTATGAGGGGTATATACAGAAAAACTATTTAATTTTTTCATTAGTTTTCTGAAATTAAAATTTCTTATAAATAATTTTATATTATTTTGCTTTTATCTTTATTTGAATCAAATTTTACTAAAGTCTCGAGCTCTTTTTATCCTAATATAAAATTTAAATGATTTAAACACTTTTTACTCAATGTTTATTTAAATTTTTCCTAAATTTTATTACGCATTCCCTAAATATATTCGAATGTAAATTTCACTTCCACAAATACGTAAATGGGATTTTACTTCTATTATCAGCTCTAAAAATGATGATAATAGAATAGCCTTTGTCAGCACTATCAAAATTGATGGTAAAGGTGTATCTTTTATGAGCGCATATTTAGCATTTATAAAAGCTATCTTTATTATTGATATTATTAACACTAATAAAATTTTATAATATGAATTATATTTATATATACTTATTATATTTATATTCCAAATTAATTTTTATTTATATACATTATTTAAATAATATGTGTGTAAAATGCGTATAGAAATTATATATTAAAATAAATTATTTAATAATTCAAAAAATATATATATAATCTTACAAAAAAAATATAATATAATAAATATATTTTTATATATTTAAATAAGTATAAAATCATGTTAAATTGTTTACAATAATAAATAAATTTATTATACATTATTATATATTTATAATTATATATAAATACTTTTCAAATATATTTATTTATCATTATAATTAAGAATTAATATATAAATATTTATATCTGATGAATTGGGTGTATATATATATATATATCATCAGATAATGATGATAATCATGAACATGTTTATGTTTATATTTTGATGTCTGGGTATAATTGACATTAGATATGATCATAGGTTTACTTGGGTGCATGATTTTGCATTCCTATATATGTTTGAAAGGTTATATTACCTAATCTAATAATTACACAGGCATATGTTATGTTTTCAGGACTCATAAAATGATCATCTATACATTGACACCCTTATTATACATGATTCCATGTATGCGATGAGTAATTTTTTATGATGTTTGTCAGAGTAGGACACTCAAGAGGGGGTGAATTTAGTTCCTATAAAAATTTCTATTAAGAAGAATTATTTATAATATTTCCCCAATTTAAAATAAAATACGCCAGTTAATCATGGTAATAAAATTATAATAGTTTGTATGTTCAAATATCTTCTCATAAGATTGATTAATTCTCAGTTATAACAATATAGGATATTGGTAAAAATTTAGAAACTACACTAATAAGGGAAAATAGGTAAAACTACTATCCAATACTGACTATCAAAGTAAAAATTATTTTTCTTAAACATGAATTAAAATAGAGAAAGGATAAATTTAAAATTAAATTGGATAAAACAAGTTGATCAGTCTCAAAATGAGACCTAATCCACTCCAGTAGGTGATCACCTTCAACCAAGCAGTTTATATTACTAATCTTGGTCCTCACCCTGGATCAGGGTTAACAATAGTACACAAGCATTTCTAGGTCACAAGAACTATTCCACAATTCTACGTCGTACAACAAACAACCAGGCCACACATGATCTCTTCCACGGTTATACATGGGTGAATCCAAGTGTAGAAATATATTTGGGAAAGGATATCTTGTATCGTCCAATTTAATAGAGGAGATAGTCTATGTTTTAAAATAGATACAAACACTTCATAAAAATTTATAAAAATAGTACACAAGAGGGAAAAGATGGTGGGATATGGTTATAAAATCTCTAAGTGTTGTTCTATGCAACTCTGGACTTTTAGGATGTTTTAGTTTTGATTTTTGAGTCCTATTGTGGAAACAAAATATCTTTAGTCTCGTTCTCTGGTTTTTATTTTGATAATATATTCTTTGTAGATCTTGTTATTTTAAGGGTAGCTAATGAGATAACATTTGAGGTTCTAATCAACAACAGTTCAGCCTTTTGAAATAAGAGTGTTCTTCATGTGTTATTTAGTATATATATTATATTTTCTTTAATGTGATCCACAACTTGACTCCTAAAATTCCTTTCCTGCTCTAGTACCACAGGTTTTTTTATTTCGGGTGCACGAGTTGGAGTCGAAAGGAATCAAAATCTCTATACCTTATACCCCGTACTATCTATATACGGGACTACAAAAGATTATTAAATATATCAGTTTCAATAAATGACTCAAATATGACAATTATAAATAAAATTTAAATTTAATTGGAAATGATAGAAAAATTGTTACGTATGGAACTGTTTCATAGTTTGTATTGAAATGGTGTCACAAGAAATAATTTCTTCAAATTTTCCTTTAAATGGTGAGACAGACATGGTGAGAGAGTCATGGTTCCATAGTTTCATTGAGATCTAGAACTCGTAGCACAGATGCGGTGTCAGGATCACAGTGGCTTTGGTAATGGTGTTTTTTCCATTGTCAAAACTCTGAATGGTGTCTTATTATGATGTCTTGGAGATTGTACCAAGGTTCTAGTTTCATGGGTATTATAAAATTTAGAACTTTTTACAATGTCAGAGATACGGTTTCTGAGTCACGGTGTTAGGGTTACAGTTTCATGGACTTTTCCAAAATTCAGAACCGGTGGCAGACATAAGGTTTCTCAAACTTAGCCAAATATATTTAAACTATCTTAAGAAGTAATATTCAAACAATTGATTATATTTATGCTTTATTATAATAAAAAATAATATAACAATATCAAATATAGTTTATAGGATTAAAACATGATTTGAGAGATTCTGAATTTGGATCTTGTGAGATTTGAGACCATGAGTTTTGGGAATTAAATCATAACAAAAAAACAATATCTAAACATTATTTGTGGTATGTTAAATAAGAAACATGAATTGTGATCATTAAAACCATGATTAAACAATATGATTCTAACAATCTCCATTATTTTGACGATCACTAATCATGACATTTATAAACCATATGTTTTAATATTGAAAAGATATTGATCATATAGATGATAAACTATATATTAATTTTTATTCTCTCATGAAATTTATTTTTCCATAAATTCCTTTTCATAGTTCTCCCCCTTTTGGGATTATCAAAAATATAAAAGGAAAAGGAAAATAAACATGTAATTAAGGTAAGTTAGTAAATAAATGAAAATAATTCACATTGCATTGGATATAAATATAGAATCTATTATATGTAGAATTAAAAATTAAAGATATACCTAACAAAAATACATCCTTCACGTCACTTCACCACCATTAGTATTTTATTTTCCCTTGGTAAAGATATCCACAAGAGAAGATGTAGTGGTTGAAGAACGGATGGGTCCAACTGGGAGGGAAAGAAGCGGTACTCTTTCAAAAAATAGATTGTTCTTGAGTTGGTTAAGTCGAAGACCGAGGGAAGGGTTTCTCAATAATAAAAAGTATAATTTGGCTTAGAGCCTGAGATAAAGACATGGTTGTAGGATTAGAGGTAGTGTAGGAGGAAGGGATTGAACCATATCACACAGGGGCAGTTGCAAGTGCCACAATGGAAGTACTTTACACTTGGATATATGGCTTCAACAACTTAATGAAATCAGTGATAATCTCACCTCCATACTGCATTGCCTACTAAATGTCAACTTTGTTCTCTATGAAATATTCCAACAGAGTAGGGAGGTCTTTTAGCTTTTAAACTTGAGTCTTGAAGGCTTGAGTGGTAGAAGTAATTTTCAAATTCTTTACAAGGTACTTGAAATGATTGGTCAGACCATTCTTAGAGTAAAATCAGTTGATGTAGAAATCCAAATTCATAGTAATTTATTCCTGATCATCATTGGAAATCTTTGAATGTATCCTCACTAAATCAAGTACTCGATCACTATTCTTGATAACATTATATAATCATTCCATATCAATAACACTCAACACTGACTAAAGCTCTTCTTTAATGAAAGATCTAATCAGGTCACTATCCATAGGTTGAGATGGTTGTCTAGAAGAATATGAATTTTTAATATCTGAAGTGAGAGACCTAACATGATTGGGAATTTTCTGTAAACATCGCTTATATTCGTCAATCAGATTGTTATGTCCAAAAACATGCTCATGCATCTCATTTACAATCTGTATATTTCTATTAGATATTTTTTCATATATTGAAGTCAAATTTAGTTGAATTTGGAATACTACTTTCTATGGAATCTGATCACCAACATCCTCAACAAGATGAGAAGAAAAATATTGTTCATTTTGAAACACGTTTCTCATATCTTAAACCATATATATGATAGACTTCACCACACCACTCAATTGATTATTTTAAATTCTGACTTCATTAATTTCATGAAGAATTTTCGGTTGAATCTACCATATGATTTTCTCTAACAGCATGGAAGCATCTCTTTCACTAAGATAAGTTACTGGGGTAGGTTGTGACTTCAGGATACTTTCAAATCCACCTAATAGGGTATCTCTATTAGTTTCCAGGTCAACAAGACTCATATAATTAGAAGATTCTTGAGTAGGTTTCAGAATAAGAGCTAAAACCGGTTCAGGCTCCTTAAAAGAGGTGACTTCTAGATAAGAAATTGGTTTTAATTGAAACATAATAGAAATATATATACCTTTAACTAAGGCATCTTGGGTATTTTCCCAATCAAAATAGGTAGGAAACTTATACCAAGTATCCACATTGTATTGGTCAATAGGATTGGGAACTTAAACACTTTGTAAACTAGGGTACGGATCCCCCTCAATAGGTGCATGTCTTCTGAGAAAAAGATTATTCAGTCTCTTAAACTATTTCCAAATTTTCATCCCTATCAGGCTCTCTCAGCACTTTTCTAGCTAGCTGAAAAGCCTGTTCAATTCTTCCCCCAGTATATTGGATAATTTCATGTTCACATTGCTCTTCTGAATGTTCCCCAATAGCATCCTCTTCTTTAGAAGAAAGTTATTCTTATAAAACTTCCTCCTTTACAACTGTAATATCTAATAAATGTTTCCCATTAATAGATTATTATTCTACACCAGCAGCTGGTCCCTTTTTAGTAATAATTTTTCTAGAAACTATTTCTTCACCAATTACTTTTTATGGAACATATAGGCCATTGTCACCCTTATCTAAGATAGTTCTTTCCTCATGTGCATCGAATTAATATTCTACTCCTTCATCTAAATATTCATTTACATCATATGATTCCAAAAAAGGGTCAGATTAGTTCTTAGGAATTAATGGATTCTCAACTAGGTAAAATATTTCATAAAATCATTCATTTTCCAATACCCAATACTTTTTCCCAGGATTATAACTAATTTTCATCATTTATATTATATCCTTAGAAATAAAAAAATCATAATTTACAATCACTTCTTTATTTGGGCCAACTACTTCTTTGGCAGAAAACATTTGAGAAATTAATATTGAATAAAATAGAGAGGTAGATTTAGATGTTCTCTTGATCATTTCACACATGTGATGTATAATATACCTACACAGATTGATATTTTTCCAATTCATCATAATATATATCATGAATACATCTTTATACTTAAGCAATGAAAATTCTCATATTCATGGAAAAATAATATTTTGAATAAACATAAACCAGAGCCTTGTCTCACCATCCATCTAAGCTACAATTTCAGTTATTTGCTTCTTATTTCCAGTGAAACTTTGAAGGGCCTGTTCTAATAAAAAACATCACTAGGAGGAGGAGAACCTCTTTGGTAATACGGAAATATTCCACCACCAGTTATCCCTAGTCACCCAAACCATAACCTCAAAGAAAAAGCATACATTTGACAATAATCCAGTTTCTTACTACCAAGTCATTGTCATTATTGAATAAAACTAAATGATATGCTAAAATTGAGAAAAAAACATTGATTAAATTAGTCTTTTCTCTTTTTTAACCAGTATATCCATCCATGATCATTCAGTACTTTCAAAATGCCTGACTTACTTTTCAAGAACCACTGTGGAAAAACATACTTTTATATTACTACTATTCTATCAGTATGGCTTGGATTCAGTTGCCCAGCGGTCATTACATTCGGTGACTTTTTCACTTTATTTTGAGATATCTTCTTCTATTGAGTTGATAAAGATTCAAATTTGGTTCAATAATAGTAAATTTTTGTAAGATTTCTAAATGTTTGATAGAGAAGGGTTTTGGTAACAGTAGAAGTGATCTCAAGTGATGGGAGGAGTGGAAGATATCGAGTTTTTATCGTTCAGGTTTTTTCAAACATCGTAAACTCCAAAAAAGAAGCATAAAAACAATAAAATAATCCATACATTGATACGGGACATAAAATTCTTAAAATGGAAATCTAATTGATTACATTGTGACCACAACAGGTCTCCACAGTGTCCTCAAAATGGTGTGACTCAAAATTGTGTGACTGTGTCATTTATATAGCTAGTGTAAGAAGGTAACTATGAGACCATGAACATGAGATAGTAACTACAATATAGTAACTTGTGAAATCGTGAATCATGAAACCATAAATTTTGAAATAGTAAGTGTGAGATACTATATTTGAGACCATAAACCATTCACTTTTTACTTGTCATCCTAAATTCAGGAATGATGCAATTTATACTTTCAGTATGTAATGGATTAGTAAATATATCCACAAGTTGAGGTTCAGTGCCAATGAATTCCGTTGTGATATCACCTTTTTGATAATGATCCCTCAAAAAGTGATGCCATGCATTAATATCATTTGTCCTGGAGTGTGAAACAGGATTATTTGAAATGTTAATAACACTTTTATTATCCTAAATTATAGATACATGTCTGAATTGACATTAGTAGTCTAGTAATTTGTATTTCATCAACAAAATATTTTCACTACATGTACCAGTAGTAATGTATTCAGCTTAGGCAATAGATAATGCGACTAAATTATGTTTCGTACTACTCCATGATACTAGAGACTTACCTAAAAAGTGACATGTTCTAGATGTGATTTATATATCTAACTTATAACAACCAAAATCAGCATCTGAATTGCTAACTAAGTCGAATTATTGTCTTATAGGATAAATCAGTTCTAAAGTGTTTGTATGTTTGAGTTATTTGAAAATCCATTTAACAACATTTTAAAGAGACTCTTTGGGGTTTTAATGAAATCATTCACACACAAAAACACTAAATATAATATCAATCAGACTATTAGTTATGTACAGTAAATATACAATAATTCCTCTATAAGTGGTTTGATCAACAGATTTACCCTTTTCATCAACATCCAAAATACAGGTAGTACTCATTGGAGTATCACAACATTTAGTGCTACCCATTCCAAAAACAGTTTAGAGGATATTTATTATATTTAAATTGTTTTAAAATGATACCTTTATTATTTTGAAATATTTTAAATCCAAGAATGAATTTTAGTTCACCCATTAAACTCATTTAAAATACATTTTTCATCATATTTTAAAAATCAGTACATAAATAATTTTGTGAATATCTAGGAATAATATAATCAACATAGATTTGAACAACTAAAACATCCTTATAAATTTGTATTATAAAAGGAAAAGGATCAACTATAAATTTTTTAAAAACTATTGCAATAGAAAAAATATATAATATATCATATCATGCTCATGGAGAATTATTTAAACCATATAATATTAAGTTTTATTAATTTAAAATCTTTTTTTTTGGAATGTGAGGATTTATTAAACCAGGGGTTTGATCCACAATAAAATCCAGAACTAGATACCCATTTAGTAATGCACTCTTGGAATCCAATTGATATAGATTGAAATTTAGATGTGTTTCATATGTAAGCATGATTCTAATGGTTTGAAGTCTATAAATAAGTGTAAGAGATTTATTATAGTCAATTCCTTCTTCTGGACTATATACATGGGAATCCAATCTAGCTTAGTTTCTAACAATGTTACAAAAATTATCTACTTTGATCCTGAATAGCTTTTTAGTACCTATGGTCAAGGGGCCATTGGATCTATCCAAAATTTACCAAACATTATTCCTTTCAAACATATTTAGATCCTCTTACAAATCCTTCAGCAGAAATTAATCATTGACTGCATAAAAGGTGTTTTTAAGTTCACGTTCTGACAATATGGCTTGATGTTCTACCTAATTTCTTAGAAAATCTCTATTTTGTGTTCTATTATCTAAATCTGAAACTAATTCATGTAAAGGATGGTTCTTAAGTGTTCTAACAACTCTATAAAAAGTTGTTCTAGTAATTTTAGGTTCTTCAACAGGTTTAGGCTCATTATTAATTTTATCTAAGGAATTTATTGAACTTGATGTTTTGACATAATCCTTAATAAGATGTCCTGATGATTTATTATTAAGGATTATATTTTATGTATCATCCTCAAGATTGTCTAGTATAGTCTCAGGTTCATGTGGTTATGTTTCATCAAATTTTACATGCATTGATTCTTCCACACGTTTGGTTCTATTGTTAAAGACTCTATAGGATTTACTATATACTGAGTATCTTAGAAAAGTTCTATCATTACTCTTCGATGAAAACATATCTAGATTATCCTAATTATTAAGAATATTGACTTTGAAACCAAACACTTTTGCGAAATTAAACTTAGGTTTCCTATTGTTCCATAACTCATAATGAGTTCCTTTTAGAATAGTCTTGATTCACACTCTATTAATAATTGATCAGGTTGTATTGACAGCTTCAGTCCAAAAGTAAATACGTAGGACATACTCACTAATCATTTTTCTAGAAATTTCTTGAAAGGTTATATTTCTTATTTCTACAACACCATTTTTTTGGGGTGTCCTAGGGGTAGATAATTTATGACTATAGCCATTTTTTGAGAAAAATGATTCAAACTGTTGGATTTTAAACTGACAACCATGGTGACTTCTTAGAGATTTAATTATAAATCCAATAAAAAAATTTATAGTCAGAGAATACTAGGTAAAGTAGTCACATGCTTCACTTTTGTGAGCCAAAAAGTAAGTCCAAGTATACCTAAAATATTCATCTATAAGAAGAAATACATAGTGATACCGATTTAAACTAGAAACTCTAGATAGAACAAAAACATTAATGTAAACAAACTTGAGATGTTGACAAGTTGAAACATCATTCTTTGGTTTGAAATAGATTTTGTGATTTTTACCCTTTTGAAAAGGATTACAGACTTTATCATTTGGAAACTCAGATTTGGGTTGGTCCATGAATAAACCTTTTATATCATGCTTTCTAAGGGAGTGTATATTATATTTTAATAATCTTATATTATAATGCCAAGACATTTTCTAAAATACAGTTAATCTTGAAAAATTTTGAGAAATAGAAGAATCTATGATAAAATCATAAACATTTTCATTTCTAAAAGTAGAAAATAATAGTTCATTTTTAGAGTTAACAAAATTACAAGCATCATTATCTAATTTAACATGAAAAACATCATCACATAGTTGCGATATACTATGTAGATTATATTTTAATCCATAAAAAAATTACTCTAGAAATTAAAACTGAGTTAGAGTTAACAATCTGACCTAAGCCAATTATTTTCACTTTAGAATTGTCCCCAAAAGTTACATGCCCACAATAAATATTTATTAAATTCCTAAAGAATGAGTAATATCCTATCATGTATCTCTAACACCTACTATACTAGTTGCATAAGCTTTTACAAGATCTCTTCAAGCTACTTTCATACAAAATAATCAAACAGAAATAGATTTTGGTACCTAGAGTTGTTTGGATCCAGTGTGATTAGTAATAAGTGATTTATGAACACAAATTTGCTTTATAGGGATCATATAAGAATTATATAACACATTTAAAAATTAGACACTATTTGGTACAAAAAAACTAGAGGTAGTAAATGATTTTCTAGAACTGGAACTAGTAGTAGAATTGTGATTTTTGGGATGAAAAATAGATTTTCCAGATTTAGTTTCAAATATGTTTTGGGTGAAATTTATTTTCCCAGGTTGGTATCCTATACTAGTAGTGTGTTTAATGGAAATTTGTTTTCTAATAATCTATGTTAGAGTATTTTTTCATTGGTAAATTATTCTATGTCTTTTTTCAATTTCTCATTAGATTTCTTAAGTTCAATGGTCTCCTTGAGAAATTGAATATTTTTCTCATTCTCTACAACAAGTTTAGATTTGACAGTAGTTGTTAAATAGTTTTGTTTCTTTAAATATTTTTATTTATATTTTATCTCATTATATGTGACTTCTAACATATTACATTATTGAAATAATACTTCACTAGTAATATATTAAGAATCACTTTCATCTCTAGAATAATAGTATGTTTTTTATTGGAGACTCGAGGTTTACCTCAGATGTGTTTGTCATAAAACACATATTGGCTTTATCAGACTTCTCATCATGTAATGAATCTGAGTTACTTGAACTATCCTCGGAAGCACTCCATGTTTCCTTTATATCATTTTTACACTTCCTATCCTAGTTCTCTCATTTCTTCTTATATTTTTGCTTAGGACAATGAGCCTTTACATGATCATTTATTTTGCATTCATAATCTACTATTTCATCTGATTTGTTTCATATTTTCCAATAACTATTCTAGTATCCCTTGTGATCATATATTCATCTGATGTTACGATTTCTGAAAATTTTATTTCTTCTATAAAACATCTTAAATTTTCTACCTAATTGAGCAATTTCCTCATCACTATCTAGTGAAGATTATTCACTGCTAGAGCATTCATGGGCTTGTAATTTCTCTTTTTACTTGTCCTTAAATTTGGAAGTAGTGGTTTTGAAGGTCACTAACTTTCTCTTTGGTTCAACATCCTCTACCTTTTTACCATTTAATTCTTCCTCAAACATCATCAACTTATCTATCACCTCCTTTACTGGTATCTTTCTAATATCACAATATTCTCGAATTGAGACAGAGGTCCCTCTCCATATATCTAGTAATCATCTGAGTATTCTAATTATTTTCTCCTTGGTTGTAACATCACTTCCCAGTGATATCGTAGTGTTCACAATCTCACTAAACCTGAGGTACATATTAGAAATAGGCTCATTAAAATTCATAGTAAATTTCATTCATTTAATATTATATGTGTTAAGTATCATTTCCATAACAATAGAGGTTCCTTCAGGTGAAACATATAAAGTATCCCAAATTTCATGGGCTTTTTTATGTGAAAATATTCTATTAAAATTTTAATATCCTAAATAAAAACATAAGGCATTCTTTGATTATCCATTATTTTTAAAATAATTCTTATCTAGGTCATCCCATGTGTGCCTATCAGTAGCAGGAATCTTATGTTCATCAATGATTAAATACCTAATCTCAAAACCCATACTTTCTAAGTGCATCATCATTTTAATTTTCAATTGTGCATAATTTTTTCCATTAAATAAATGAGGTCTATTGGCAGTATCCCCTTACAATCTATTATTCATGATAAATAAATAATATTTTATAGTACTAATAATTTAGAACTAAAAAAATTTAAATATCTTTAAAATAAAAAAGTAAAATCATAGTTGAAAAATATTTAAAAATTAATATTTTTAAATCAATGATTTTAAAAACTACATTAATAAAAAAATGTAGATCAGATTAGGACACTCAAGAGGGGGTGAATTGAGTTAATATAAAAAATTCTTTTAAAAATTTTTATTTGAAATATTATCCCAATATAAAATAAAATAGGATTTTTAATCAAGGTAATAAAATTATAATAGTTTGGCTATTCAAATAGCTCCACAAAAGATTGGTTAATTCTTAGTTATAAAAATATTGAAAATTGATAAAACTTTTGAAACTACTCTAATAAGGAAAAATAGTTATATCTACACTCCAATACTAACTGTCAATGTAAAATTTAGTTTTCTGAAACATGTATTAAAATAGAGAAAGACTAATTTTAAAGACACAGTGGATAAATCAAGTGGTTCAATCTCAAGATGAGACCTAATCCACTCAACTTGGTGATCACATACCACAAAGAAGTTTATATTAATAAACATGATCCACACCTTGGATTGGGGATAAAAATAGTACATTGGACTATCCATGTCACCAGAACTCTCCCATTGTTATATGTGGGGAAAAAAACCAAGTCACACATGACCTCTTCTACAATTATACATCAATGAAGAAAAGTGTAGAATGATATTTGAGTGAGGATATATTATATCATATAGTTTAATATAGGATACAATGTTTGTTTTAATAAATATACAGAAACTACACTAAAATTAATAAAAATACTACACAATAGAGAAAAGATGATGAGAAAGTGTTAAAAATTCTCCGACTGATACTCTATGTTGATCTTAATTTGTAGGATGTAACAGATGTGATTTTCAAACCCTCTTGAGGTAACAAAGTATTGTGTGTCTGATGATCTGGTTTCCAGTTGGATGAGATGATATTTTTAGCTCTTGTTCTACATAGGGTTGCAACTGTAAAAATGATTGAGGTTCAGATCTATATTTGTTCATCATTTTGGAATTAGACTGTTCTTTCTGTATCCTTTAGTATATGTGTTCTCCTTTCTTGCATGTGATCCACATCTTAACTCTTAACTCTTCTTACTTCCTCTAGTACCATTATTTTCTTTTTATTTTGGTTAAATGTTTCAGAGAAGATAAGAAGCATGCTCTCTAGACCTTGTACCTCATTATATTTGCTGAAAGGAAAGCAGAAGAAAATTACATATATCAGTGTTATAAAATGACTCAAATATGACAGTTAGAAATAAATTTTAAATTAATTTGGAAAAGAAAAAAAATGGTTAAGCATGGAACGGTGTCACAATTTGACTGGAAACGATTTTACTAGAAACAATTTCTTCTCTTTTGCCTTTTAATAGTTAGATAGTCATAGTGAGAGAGTCATGTTTCCATACTTTCATTATGTTCTGGAAGCCGTAGTACAGATGCGGGGTTAGGATTATTGTGTCTTAGGTAACGATGTCCAGTCCTTTGTCAAAATCATGAACGATGTCTTGTTGCAATGTCTTGGATATGGTAACAAGGAACCAATGTCACAGTTTTTATGAAATCCTAAACTGGTTATGGAGTCAGTGTTATGGCGTCTGAGTCACAGTGTCATGTTTACGGTGTTAGGGACTTTTCCAAAATCCAAAACTGGTTGTAGCCTTATGGTTTCTCAAACATATCCAAACACCTATAAACTGTCTTAAGAAGTAATATTCGAATAATGGATTAGACTTAAGAAATAGTATAATAAAACCTAATAGAACTAGATAAAACAGAGTATACATGATTGAAACATAATTTGGGATATTCTAAATAAAGATCTTGTGAGAGTTGAGAGCATGAGTTGTGGGAATTAGACCACAAGGAAGCCAACAATCTCCAAACATGATTTGTGATCATTAAAAACATGATTAAACATGAGGAGTCAAACAAATGATATATACATTTCATTATTTTTATACCCATGAACTTATTTATGTTCTTATAAGTAATTATAAAAAATAGTAAATATATTTAAAATATAAATATATTTATTATATTAATAATTATATATAAACAATTTTAAAATAAATATATTCATAATTATAATTTTACATAAATATGTATTTAAATTTTTATAAAACAATAATAAATTTATCTAAATTCTAAATATAGTTATTATATTTATAATTATATAAACTTATATTTAAATAAAAATATATATAATTATATAATTATACCAAAGTAGTGTAGAGAATGAGGTATAATTAGATAAATTTATTTTTATTTTTATTGAAATATCATTTAATACATTTATTTATACTTATAATTATTAATATCTATATATTTATTTAAAAAATTATATATTTTCAATAAATAGAGTTATTATAACTTTATAAATATATGTATTTATCAATTAATAAATATATATAAATATATAAATATATAAATATATGTAAAACTATATACATATATTTTAAAATATATTTATTTTCAACTATAATTATAAATAGATATATATGTTTATGTATATATAATTATAAATATATTTATTAAATTTATTATAATTATAATTTGATAATTAAAAAAATAATTTATTTATTTACTTATAATTATAACTATAAATAAATGAAAATATTTATTTATATATTCTTAAATAATTTTATTTATATAATATTATCGAATTTTTATTAGTCAATATGTTTAATAAATTAATTAAATACATTTATTGCAAAATGTGAATACAATTAAAAAAAATATTAATATTTAATTTATACCATTATATTATATTATAATGAATATAATTATTTAAATATATACTTTTTAAATAAATTGATTTCTAATTATAATTATTAATAAACAAAAACATATAAAAATAATTACAAAATTATAATAAATATATTTAATAAATAAATATATTCGTTATATTTATTTTTATTTATAATTAATTTATAAATATAATTATTTAAGATTATAATTATAAATATATGTATATATGTATATAGTATATATAAATAAATAAATAAATTTATTATATTAATAATTTTATAAAGATATATAATAATATAAATAAATTATTAACATTAATCCTTTATCAGCGCTTTTTTTTTTGCGCTGATGAAGATACCCCTTTGCCAATTGTAGAATTTTAGTGTTTATAGAGACACATTATATCAGTTCTAAAAATCAATGATAAAGATAGTTTTTATCAGTATTTTTTATTTTATTACTGAAAAAACTGACCTTTATCAACGATTTTTGGAATGCGCTGATAAAAGCCTTACGGGTTCATATAAATTAAACCCTAATAGAACCATGTCTGTGCTTCCACCTCTAGATTTTATGGAACTAGAGATAAGACACTGCTATCATCGGGCCCTACTTCTACCTCATTTCTACATTCTCGAAAAATCAATCTCTATAAATCTAAGGTATGTGCGGATTTGTCTTGTTAAAGCCTTGAACAACAATAATTTTTTCAGTCGCAACATGCATGTGCACGTCGTCACTTATTATAAGGGAATTTAATGAATAGATCCATTCTGTTTTTTGTTTCACTTGAGAAACAATCTCTTATAATCCACCTTGTCTTTTCATCTCATTCTTGATTCTATGGCCACATATCCACGGGTAATTTTATCACTAATAACAGTAGTTTGGTGTCAAATGTCTATGAATTCTGTGTGTCCGTCTTTACATATGATGAATTTTTTTCCTAATTCTGGTCCTTCCCATTTTTTTCTATAGACTATGGCATGTGAGGATATTCTTGTATTTGAAGAACCGTGGAAGAGGAATTGGCCCCCTAGCTGGATGGAATGGACTTGCTATACTCCTCATTAGACCAATCATTCCCTAAAATAGTCCTAAATTTGGATGTTATAGTCAGTTCACGTTGACATATCACTTCCCTTTATAGATAATTAGACTACTAAGACTGCATTTTATACTATAATTTTACAGAACCATTTGATTGGTTTTTTATTCATTTTGACCAGTAGTTCATGTCATTAAATTGTTTCTTATGTGGTGTTATTTTATTTTCATTTCCAAACATTTACAATGAATCCATATGTGTTATATATATGTAATTATACTCAAATTTGTTTTTTTGCCTATATTGATCAATTGGTTATCATACTATACTATGATATTTCTATCCTTAATAGTTGTTATTTATTTAGATTGTTCTAGTATATAATGTTGGATGAATTTGTATCATGTGTGACCTTAATTTGAGCCCCTTCATGGGTCTTTTTGAACATCCAATTAATATTGTATCATAAATGGAATATTCATAATATTCAAAGGAATAAATATATGAATGTGATTATGAACTAAAATAGAAAAATTGATCATACATGAATTTTTATGTGATAGAATTATATTTTAATAAAAAAATTATTACAAAAAATGACTAGAATATATCTGATATATTTTTTATAGACCAATTATTAAATTTTGAACATTTCTTAACATATATGTTTTTTCATTATTAGAAATCGTTTAATTTTTTAAATTAAAATATATCTTGAGGGTCCAATAAAAACTACGTATGAAATTTCAATTATAAAATTCTTTTAAAATATAATTTATAATTTAATTTATAATGCCCTAAGGTATTTTATATATTTCAGTAAAATATAAATCTCTCCATAAAATAGTATTTCATATAGAAATTTTGAAGGATGGATATTCAATATATATAATATTTTAATTTTATAATTTTTTATTCATGAGAGAGTGGTAGATTATAATGAATATATTTTCATTACCCATAATTAAATGAAAAATTATTTTTTATTAAATAAAGTATTTTTTCACAATAATCAGTTTTTTATTGAAGTATTTTACATGCATTTGATATAGAAATAAATTATTAATTATTTTGTAGACCATCTGTCATATTTTTTTTAAAAAAAATTCGGAATCACATAAAAAATACAAAATTCAAATGTATTTTGACATATTAAAAGTGTTTCATGTTTATGATACTATAGATTTATGAATTTTAAAATTTCCATACATTTATTAATTTTTTAGTATATCGTATTATACTAATATAATTTAACAATAGTTTTTTATGAATTATTTATAATTTTAGAGTATTACTCATTTATAAATTTATATAATAATAAAAATTTTATAGTGTATAATATTTAAATATATATTTTTAATATTAAATTGTATAATGTATTTATAAATTTTTAGTTCTCTAGATTTATAAATTAATATATAATTATTATTTTATTCGTTATAAATTATAATAATTTTATAATTTCATAAATTTCACCTAGATATATTATAATTCTATAATTTTATAAATTTTTAAAACTATATATTATATAAATTATGTGTAATTTTAATACATATATTTCCTTTTATATAGTTTTATATATTTATATACATTTATAATTTTTTTTATTTCTTCAAAATATATTTTCGTTTATAAAAGATATATATGTGTGTGTGTGTGTGTACTTATATATATGTCTATAATTATATATTCTGATATAAATACATATACATTTTTCATTTATTCTTTTATATCTATATAATTTTATTTCAATTTGTCAATATTTTAATAATTTTATTCTTTTATAAAATTTAGTTCTATAAATTATAATTTTTTAATTTTTTAATTTGATTAAAACTTTTTCAACAAATTCTTTTGGATAATTAAGAGATATTTTATTATATGAAATATTATATGTTTTAAATCATAACAGATAAAATTTTGATGTATTCTTATTATTTATTATTGAATGAGCATAAAAATTAGCTTTGTCCTTTTGGGATTTCTTGTTAAACAATGTATCTAATGGGGAACATATTCGATTCATTTTAATAATTGCATCGATAAACCATGATTTACACACAAAGGGTGATTTCTATATTTATTAGATCATATTAACTTTAGGATACCTCTAAGGTACTCAAAATTCACCACCTACATAATATATGTGGATAATAACATCCTAGAAAGGGTGACAAGGTGAAGTGTTTATAATGGAATCACAAACAGTTGATGTATTTTATATTCAATATCCCATTAATCAATACTGGTAAATTGTTCTGTTATCGACCAAGTCCACTGAAGGGTAAGATGAAAATTCATCTAAGAATAACCCTATCACGGGTCATTGAATTCATTTGGATGTGGTCCCACTATAGAATGGGTTTTATATGTGACAGGATATCATAATTAAGGGATTTAGATACTCGATATAGGGTTCAAATATTATAAACCATTAAAAAATAAAGTTTAATATTCTGGTAATATTTTATTTTAATATAGATTGTGTTACCTAATGTTATTGACTAAAACAAATGAATGGTTAGATGAAAATTCATGTAAGCATGATCCTTTTTTTGGGACGTCATATTCATTTTGTAGCACTCCTAGACATGGTTTTGTATGTCAAAGGATACCACAATGAAGGTATTTTGATACTTATTATAGGGGTCACATCACTTAAATATTTAAAAAATACTTTTTTATAATAAGGATATATATATATATTGTAATATAAATTGTGTTCCCTCATGTTATATTCTGTTTTCTATTAAATTTATGTATTATAAATTTAATGTTAAAAACTACTACATATAATGACTTCTCTACATATTGATGCTCCCAATCTTGAAAAAAATTATGGTTCTCATCGTGAAACTTACCCCAGTGAATAGTAACAACAACCATCTACACATACCGATGCTAACAATACTAAGGAACAACATATTGATGATTTTGAATATGAGGAAATGTTGGAAATGAAATAAATGATGCTTTAGAAAAAATTATAGTTGTAACAGCCCAAGATTTTATAAAAAATATTCTTTTTAATTTTATTAATGTCTTGTGTTGTACGCTACACCAAAAGGAGCTTGCACAACACGCATCCTTGACTTGCCTTGCATTACACGCAATCACGACCTTCCTCGATAGCGTGTGTAATACGCAATACCGAGTTTCACTAAACAATGATATGCTATTAAAATATTATTAAAACTAGCCGTTATGAATAGTAATAACCACTTTTTAAAATTCTGTAAATCTTATATTTCAAAATAAACTTCATTTTTGGATTCGGAGTATCGAATTTAGCCTAAGGTGAAATTTTGGTACTTTTCGGATAACTTTCATATTCTGATGAATAGTTAAAATTACTAAATTATAATTAAAAACAACTTTTTTAATCGAAATAATTAATAGTGATAAATCATTAATTTGAGTGGTTTTAAAGTATATTTAGAATATATTTTTACAATTTAATACAATGTTGGACATTGGATGTAATTTCACATTTAAACCAGTTATAAACAAGTGTCAATCTTTTGATAGTTATTATCTCTTAAAAACACGCTATTTGTTGTGACAGCGGAAATTAATTATAAAATTAATTAATGCAACTTATATGTTGGTAATTTTGTAAAATAGAAATCATTTTTGAATTCGGAATATCAATTATAGCCTAGGGTGAAATTTTGGTACTTTTCTGAAAACATTCAATTTTTGATGAATAGTGAAACCACTAAGTGGTAGGTTAAAAACTGAATTTTGCATAAAACTTAATTTTACCGCTTCTCTGAATGAAATTTCGAAAATCCGACAGACACGGTTAATATCAAGGACTAAAATGTGGTTCAATGAGATGAAAATAATTTTTTGGTGAATAGTAACTTTTTACTTTTTTTACCACGGTTAATAGTAAATAGGGTAACTAAGGGTAAATATGATATTACTATTACCCTAACACATGTCCTAATCCTATTGGACAAGTGTATTTAGACCAAAAACAAACTTAGGAATAAAATATGACCATTTAGGCCCACTTGGGTTAGATTAGGACATTTATTATTAATTTATTTAAAGAATGGTTAAAATAGTTAAAATCAATGTTTAATAAGTAAATCATTTTTAATATGGGGTTATACATAAGATAAATTCGATTTTAAATATTCATTAGAAAGATAAAAAGATTTACTACATTATGGTATTTTATTTTTAATTTTTAGACATCAAATAATTTAATTTATTTATGACACAAAGATGATGCAGTAATTATCTTGTTAATGAAATATTGACATAATTGATGTTATAAACACCAAAATAAATGTAATTTGAGACTTTTTATGAATTAAACTAATTCTATAGGTTACTATGATATATTATTGTTGATTTAATCAACTTGGATCGAACATATAATTCTTTTATGACTTTCACAAAAATCATATATCAAATAGTGTCAAAATTTACACATAATAGTTTTTAAATCAAATATTATATTATTAATTGTTATTTTATTCCTAAAAATCTAAGGTTCGGCCAAATGACTTAGATAAGGATATATATATTAATAATAAACAATTTGGGGTTCTTTTGGCATGTTATAGTAAGTGTATTAACCATATAGTGAAAGAAAACAAAAAGACACGGTAAAAGTTAAATTAATTAACTTAGAGTTAAATCTAATTGATAAGGTTAAAATAATACCCTAAACTTGTCTAAATATTATTGGTTGATAGTATTTCGACCCATCCCCACTTTAGCTTCGAAATAAGACCCTTTGGAACCATTATAAACCGATTTTGACTTTAATATAAAATAATATTTTGAGATATTCCTAAGGTGCCCCTCTCCTCCCTTATAAAAGGGCACCTCCTCCCCCTCCTCCTCACACCAAATTGAGCACTCAAGCTCGGCCAAACCCTGCCATTTTCTCCTCTCCACTTCCCTAGAATAATCCTAGAGGTCCTGGTCTTCTTCAAAGACCAATCTTAGTTCCCTAAGTGAAGGATTCAAAGAAGCGTTCCAAAGAAGAGGTAATATCCATTACTGATCTTTTCAATTTCTTTCTTCTTCAACTTCTTATTCTTTAGTTGTTTCATGATAAAGTAATAACATCAGTATTACTTACATACTGATATGTTATTATAAATATGAAACAACTCTAATTCACCTTCTATCCATCCTACGGAAAAATGAAATCACCGCGCGTGCGTACGTACGGAATACCGTCTCCACGCCGTGGGGTAATCTATTTTTCCACCATCACCTTACAAGGATGGGTATAATGGTGTAATGAGTAACTATATATGATTAATATGAAGTAATATTGATACTGAAATAATATATATATATACTCCAGTACAATTCCACGATCATAGGAACGATATCATCACTCGTGCGTACGTACGTAATACCGTCTCCACGATGTGATGCGACTCGTTCTACATGATCTTCATTTCATAATGATTATATAATTGAATTGAATGAATAAATAGGATATATGTTACACTAATACCATTCTGGATATAAGGTATCTATAACCTTAAAAGAATAATAAGAATTTATTCGGCAAAACACGCATAAGAACAAAAGGCAATAAAGACCCGAGTAACAAGTAACAATGAAATATTACTAACAAGAAGCTAATAATATGACCATATATGATCTCATATCAATATGTATGATTGTGCAATAAGTCAATAACACTATTTAAACCATTATACAGGAGCTTCGGACACGTACAAAGCAAATCGGACCTAAGGTAAGGGAAATATCACAATCTCATTTTTATCCGAGATTGTTTATTCGTAAGTATTTACTGGGGTGTATTTTATCATCCACATCCATGTTCCCTCAATATGTAATATTGTTTCCATCCACTTGCAATAGTTTAAATCCAATTTTACCCTTAGGTGAGTTTTTAGTAAAGAATATGAAAGGAATCTTTTGTCGTTTTTCCGTACGAGGTACTTTTTGACTTTTCCGACAAAAGTACGAAGAATGTTTTTTTAACTTATACGGCATCAATGGATTTTTAAAACATTACTTCAAAGAAGCTTCCTTTACAAGTTTTCAAGTTTATTTTTAATCAACTTCTTTTATTTTAAAGTTGTATGACATGTTATGAAAGGAAAAAAGTTTTTGAAGAAGAAAGGATATTTTCCTCAAGAATGGAGTTCAAGTGTTTTATCAAAATTATTTTCCATCTAAGATAATAAAGGGTTATATTTTTATCCCTATTATTACATTGATTTGATCATGTTGTGATGGAATTATTTTTATGAATTCCTTTATCTTATATAAATTGATTTATGATGTCATGATGTTTCAAGAATCCCATTTTTGTTACTTGTGTTATGCGATGATGTATGTTTTTTGATTATGTGGCACACATAAGAAAGGATTCATTACAAGATGGGTGGGACCTATATCTCCCTCCAATGCATTGGGTAAAGATTTTATATCTCATGAGATAGACATGGCTGGAACGGAAGGTTATTTCGGTTCAGTGATACAGGACTGAAACGAGGAGTGAACTCGGTTCAGAAAGGGACTTCGTCCACTAAGATAGTCTTGACAATGAGTCATGACTAACAAGAAATGATTTTACATGATTATGTGTGCATGCCACAAAGTTTCAAGTTTTATGTTATGATTATGGGGATCTCATTTTCACTTCTATGATTTATCCCATGTTATGATATTATGAGCTCTTTTGTAGGTTAAAATTTCCAAAAGCTATGTTCTAATGTATATGATGTGATTGATATTTCTTTTGTTTACCCTTACTGAGCATTTGAGCTCACCCTTTTATGTTTTCTTTTCCCCAGGATATAAAGAAAGGTTTTTAGGTAAAAAAAGGGAAGATCTTTATGGGAGATATTGAAGATCTTTCACCACGATTAGAAGATTACGTTCCGAGTTTCCAAAGACACTAAACTATTACGATCCTTGTGTGTGTGTTTTTGTTATGTACTAAGTATTCCGCAAAAGTAATGTAATGTCCACGTACGTCAAGATACGGGTCTCTAAAGTTGGTATCATAGGAAAGGTTTAGTCAACCTTTGGAAACTAGGATGCGAGAACTTTAGTGAGATCCCTAGAGATATTTCTAAGGTATGTCTAGGGATGTCCCTAAGGATATGTATACGTATATGATGTAGTCCTAGAACTATGGTAACGATCTTAGAATTTAACATAAGATGTTAGATATTAAGGGTAATCCCCCTTTACTATGTTGTTTTCCCTAGAATTATTTTTGCCTCTCACGCTATTCTTTTTGGGTTTTAGACGATGGATGGAACCCGAAGGAACCGTGTTGATCAATGCAATGGACAATGCAATGATTTCCCTCCTGAACAAACAAATGTTATGGGAGATGGAGTGAAAAATCTTATTGCTATACTTACACAAGCTATGAATCATTCTGGACTTCCAAATGAGCAGAGAAGGGAACAATATTCTATTGAGTCCTTCATGAGGCAACGTCCAACTTCCTTCAGTGGGTCTTCTGATCCACTTGTGGCTGAACAATGGATCAGTACTACTGAAAAGATATTTTCAGTTCTTTAATGTTCTGAACATGATAAAGTCATCTTAGCAGTATATCGTTTGGAAGGTGAAGCTGATCAATGGTGGAATCTTATCAAGAATACGAGGCCAAGAGATGAAATTGAGTCCATGGAATGGGACGAGTTCAAGAACTTGTTTTTCAGTAAGTACTTCCCTCGTATTCTTCGAACAAAGATGGAGAAAGAGTTTCTTGAACTGAAGCAAAGGGACGATGAATCTGTTGGTACCTATGAAGCAAATTTTACAAGACTTGCAAGGTATGCTTCTGGAATTATCATCCAACCTGAAAGTAAAGTTGATCGATTTTTCAGTAGCTTAAAACCAAGTCTTCGAAGGGCATTAGCTATAAGAGACTTCAGTAGCTATGAAGAAATTGTGCGTTGTGCTATCAAGGTAGAAATGGAAGTTGGTGTTACATATCCATCTCATGGTTTTGACAAGAAACGAAAGATGGAGTTCAAGGAGAAATCTCAGAATAATGGTGAAAAGAAGATGAATGTTTCCTTATGCACAAAGTGTGGAAAGAAGCATGGTGGAGATTGTCTTAAAGGGACTAGAAAATGTTTTAAGTGTGGAAAAGAAGGTCATCGAGCAGCTGAGTGTCGAAGTAATGGAAAAAAGGTTTCTAATGATGTGAATAAAGCAAACACTGCAGAGAACGCACCACCAACACTTCAATGCTTCAAGTGCAAGGAAATGGGGCATTATGCTAATAATTGCCCTAATCCAAGGGTTAGTGATGATCAACATGAGCAACCACTGAAGGCAAAGGACAAAGGGAAATCACATGCGATCACTATTGGCAATGTTGAATATGACAACGATGTGGTGGAATGATTAAGTGTTTATGTAATGGGATTCCAAAATAATGTTGTATCATTGAGTATTGCAATATTTATTGATGTGGTATTCAAAGTGATTGAGATATTTTTTGGAAATAAGATGATATGCGCATAATGAAGATGAGAAAATGAAATGTTTAATAGTATTCATGAGCTCATGATTGATATAAGGACTAAGTGATATCATGGTTTGAGTATATAGAATTTTGAGGATTTTGGTAACTTTTAACTGCACTCATGTTTTCACTAAGGTATTCAAGAGAATACACGATTAAGGACTTTGAATGTTTGGAATGTGACCAACAAGACATATCTTATGATATGTGGGGATCAACGACAGTATTAAATCTTTGGTAATCGTTGTCACTATATTATGAGAGTGGACTGCAGTATTATTTATAAGCCTAAAGATTAGACTGAATTATGTTGGACATAAGTTAGTATTGTTTAAGGATAGAAGATTTTCGATATTATTGATGGGATGTTATAGTTTTAGAAAAAGGGACAACCTGCAGGACGGGCGACAGCCCATCGCTTCGGACAAGGCTGTAGGAATCGAACCCACAACCGAAGTGCGACTGGCCTTTATCGCTTACCACTAGCCTACAGGAAGTCCATGTTTAGTAGAAGCTAGTTTTATTATATTAAGCAGTATGATATATGAAGTATAAGTCCATTTTAGGAACTATATATGATTAATCTCACTATATAATGACTTATGTATATTTAATAACTTTTGCTTACCTTTTGTTTGAGACAGATGGAATGACCCGTCATTCTATCACATGATCTGCTAACACTTCACGAATAACAAATTCAACTTCATTTATTTAAGAGATGAAGTGGAAATTGTTCAAGGCACGAACAACAGTGATATTGTATCAAAATAAAGTAAGTATTTATTCTAATTCAAATTTTCAACTTTAGGGAAATGATCTTGAAAACCAAAAATGTTGTCCTAGTGATCTTATACCTGATGAATCAGATGGTACCTTAGATCGTCACAAATTTATGGATTTGTGATTACTGGCTTTTCCATAGCCATGTTCTCTACCACTCTCCATCAGAACATGATGGTTAGATTTCTCTTCCATATCCATATTTTCACCTATGTGGAAACCCAGTGATTAGTTTATTTGGGTAATCGTTACATTTCATACTTTAGTTTTTAAAGCCAAGTTTTGGTATTCCCTTTTACGATGTGGGTTTCTATTAAAGAAACATTCAAATAGTAAACCATTTATAACCCCGACGAATTTCGAGGGCGAAATTCATTTTAAGGGGGGTAGAATGTAACAGCCCAAGATTTTATAAAAAATATTCTTTTTAATTTCATTAATGTCTTGTGTTGTATGCTACACCAAAAGGAGCTTGCACAACACGCATCCTTGACTTGCCTTGCATTACACGCAATCGCGACCTTCCTCAATAGCGTGTGTAATACGCAATACCGAGTTTCACTAAACAACGATATGCTATTAAAATATTATTAAAACTAGCTGTTATGAATAGTAATAACCACTTTTTAAAATTCTATAAATCTTATATTTCAAAATGAACTTCATTTTTGGATTCGGAGTATCGAATTTAGCCTAAGGTGAAATTTTGGTACTTTTCGGATAACTTTCATATTCTGATGAATAGTGAAAATTACTAAATTATAATTAAAAACAACTTTTTTAATCGAAATAATTAATAGTGATAACTCATTAATTTGAGTGGTTTTAAAGTATATTTAGAATATATTTTTACAATTTAATACAATGTTGGACATTGGATGTAATTTCACATTTAAACCAGTTATAAACAAGTGTCAATCTTTTGATAGTTATTATCTCTTAAAAACACGCTATTTGTTGTGACAACGGAAATTAATTATAAAATTAATTAATGCAACTTATATGTTGGGAATTTTGTAAAATAGAAATCATTTTTGAATTCGGAATATCAATTATAGCCTAGGGTGAAATTTTGGTACTTTTCTGAAAACTTTCAATTTTTGATGAATAGTGAAACCACTAAGTGGTAGGTTAAAAACTGAATTTTGCATAAAACTTAATTTTACCGCTTCTGTGAATGGAATTTCGAAAATCCGACAGACACGGTTAATATCAAGGACTAAAAT
This sequence comes from Viscum album, assembly GCA_963277665.1. NCBI lineage: Eukaryota > Viridiplantae > Streptophyta > Magnoliopsida > Santalales > Viscaceae > Viscum > Viscum album. Next base: position 875,721,441 of record OY728129.1, on the reverse strand, counting down.
GTGGTTCAATGAGATGAAAATAATTTTTTGGTGAATAGTAACTTTTTACTTTTTTTACCACAGTTAATAGTAAAAAGGGTAACTAAGGGTAAATATGATATTACTATTACCCTAACACATGTCCTAATCCTATTGGACAAGTGTATTTCGACCAAAAACAAACTTAGGAATAAAATATGACCATTTAGGCCCACTTGGGTTAGATTAGGACATTTATTATTAATTTATTTAAAGAAGGGTTAAAATAGTTAAAATCAAAGTTTAATAAGTAAATCATTTTTAATATGGGGTTATACATAAGATAAATTCGATTGTAAATATTCATTATAAAGATAAAAAGATTTAATACATGATGGTATTTTATTTGTAATTTTTAGACATCAAATAATTTAATTTATTTATGACACAAAGATGATGCAGTAATTATCTTGTTAATGAAATATTGACATAATTGATGTTATAAACACCAAAATAAATGTAATTTGAGACTTTTTATGAATTAAACTAATTTTATAGGTTACTATGATATATTATTGTTGATTTAATCAACTTGGTTCGAACATATAATTCTGTTATGACTTTCACAAAAATCATATATCAAATAGTGTCAAAATTGACACAAAATAGTTTTTAAATCAAATATTATATTATTCATTGTTATTTTTTTCCTAAAAATCTAAGGTTCGGCCAAATGACTTATATAAGGATATATATATTAATAATAAACAATTTGGGGTTCGTTTGGCATGTTATAGTAAGTGTATTAACCATATAGTGAAAGAAAACAAGAAGACACGGTAAAAGTTAAATTAATTAACTTAGAGTTAAATCTAATTGATAAGGTTAAAATAATACCCTAAACTTGTCTAAATCGTATTTGTTGATAGTATTTTGACCCATCCCCACATTAGCTTCGAAATAAGACCCTTTGGAACCATTATAAACCGATTTTTACTTTAATATAAAATAATATTTTGAGATATTCCTAAGGTGCCCCTCTCCTCCCTTATAAAAGGGAACCTCCTCCCCCTCCTCCTCACACCAAATTGAGCACTCAAGCTCGGCCAACCCCTGCCATTTTCTCCTCTCCACTTCCCTAGAATAATCCTAGAGGTCCTGGTCTTCTTCAAAGATCAATCTTAGTTCCCTAAGTGAAGGATTCAAAGAAGCGTTCCAAAGAAGAGGTAATATCCATTACCGATCTTTTCAATTTCTTTCTTCTTCAACTTCTTATTCTTTAGTTGTTTCATGATAAAGTAATAACATCAGTATTACTTACATACTGATATGTTATTATAAATATGAAACAACCCTAATTCACCTTCTATCCATCCTACGGAAAAATGAAATCACCGCGCGTGCGTACGTACGGAATTCTGTCTCCACGCCGTGGTGTAATCTATTTTTCCACCATCACCTTACAAGGATGGGTATAATGGTGTAATGAGTAACTATATATGATTATTATGAATTAATATTGATACTGAAATAATATATATATATAATCCAATACAATTCCACGATCATAGGAACGATATCATCACTCGTGCGTACGTACGGAATACCGTCTCCACGATGTGATGCGACTCGTTCTACATGATCTTCATTTCATAATGATTATATAAATGAATTGAATGAATAAATAGGATATATGTTACACTAATAACATTCTGGATATAAGGTATCTATAACCTTAAAAGAAGAATAAGAATTTATTCGGCAAAACACGCATAAGAACAAAAGGCAATAAAGACCCGAGTAACAAGTAACAATGAAATATTACTAACAAGAAGCTAATAATATGACCATATATGATCTCATATCAATATGTATGAATCTGGAATAAGTCAATAACACTATTTAAACCATTATACAGGAGCTTCGGACACGTACAAAGCAAATCGGACCTAAGGTAAGGGAAATTTCACAATCTCATTTTTATCCGAGATTGTTTATTCGTAAGTATTTACTGGGGTGTAATTTATCATCCACATCCATGTTCCCTCAATATGTAATATTGTTTCCATCCACTTGCAATAGTTTAAATCTAATTTTACCCTTAGGTGAGTTTTTAGTAAAGAATATGAAAGGAATCTTTTGTCGTTTTTTCGTACGAGGTACTTTTTGACTTTTCCGACAAAAGTACGAAGAATGTTTTTTTTAACTTATACGGCATGAATGTATTTTTAAAACATTACTTCAAAGAAGCTTCCTTTACAAGTTTTCAAGTTTATTTTTAATCAAATTCTTTTATTTTAAAGTTGTATGACATTTTATGAAAGGAAAAATGTTTTTGAAGAAGAAAGGATATTTTCCTCAAGAATGGAGTTCAAGTGTTTTATCAAAATTATTTTCCATCTAAGATAATAAAGGGTTATATTTTTATCCCTATTATTACATTGATTTGATCATGTTGTGATGGAATTAATTTTATGAATTCCTTTATCTTATATAAATTGATTTATGATGTCATGATGTTTCAAGAATCCCATTTTTGTTACTTGTGTTATGCGATGATGTATGTTTTTTGATTATGTGGCACACATAAGAAAGGATTCATTACAAGATGGGTGGGACCTATATCTCCCTCCAATGCATTGGGTAAAGATTTTATATCTCATGAGATAGACATGGCTGGAACGGAAGGTTATTTCGGTTCAGTGATACAGGACTGAAACGAGGAGTGAACTCGGTTCAGAAAGGGACTTCGTCCACTAAGATAGTCTTGGCAATGAGTCATGACTAACAAGAAATGATTTTCCATGATTATGTGTGCATGCCACAAAGTTTCATGTTTTATGTTATGATTATGGGGATCTCATTTTCACTTCTATGATTTATCCCATGTTATGATATTATGAGCTCTTTTGCAGGTTAAGATTTCCAAAAGCTATGTTCTTATGTATATGATGTGATTGATATTTATTTTGTTTACCCTTACTGAGCATTTGAGCTCACCCTTTTATGTTTTCTTTTCCCCAGGATATAAAGAAAGGTTTTTAGGTAAAAAAAAGGGAAGATCTTTATGGGAGATATTGAAGATCTTTCACCACGATTAGATGATTACGTTCCGAGTTTCCAAAGACACTAAACTATTACGATCCTTGTGTGTGTGTTTTTGTTATGTACTAAGTATTCCACAAAAGTAATGTAATGTCCACGTACGTCAAGATACGGGTCTCTACAGTTGGTATCAGAGGAAAGGTTTAGTCAACCTTTGGAAACTAGGATGCGAGAACTTTAGTGAGATCCCTAGAGATATTTCTAAGGTATGTCTAGGGATGTCCCTAAGGATAAGTATACGTATAGGATATAGTCCTAGAACTATGGTAACGATATTAGAATTTAACATAAGATGTTAGATATTAAGGGTAATCCCCCTTTACTATGTTGTTTTCCCTAGAATTATTTTTGCCTCTCACACTATTCTTTTTGGGTTTTAGACGATGGCTGGAACCCGAAGGAACCGTGTTGATCAATGCAATGGACAATGCAATGATTGCCCTCTTGAACAAACAAATGTTATGGGAGATGGAGTGAAAAATCTTATTGCTATACTTACACAAGCTATGAATCATTCTGGACTTCCAAATGAGCAGAGAAGGGAACAATATTCTATTGAGTCCTTCATGAGGCAACGTCCAACTTCTTTCAGTGGGTCTTCTGATCCACTTGTGGCTGAACAATGGATCAGTACTACTGAAAAGATATTTTCAGTTCTTCAATGTTCTGAACATGATAAAGTCATCTTAGCAGTATATCGTTTGGAAGGTGAAGCTGATCAATGGTGGAATCTTATCAAGAATACGAGGCCAAGAGATGAAATTGAGTCCATGGAATGGGACGAGTTCAAGAACTTGTTTTTCAGTAAGTACTTCCCTCGTATTCTTCGAACAAAGATGGAGAAAGAGTTTCTTGAACTGAAGCAAAGGGACGATGAATCTGTTGGTACCTATGAAGCAAATTTTACAAGACTTGCAAGGTATGCTTCTGGAATTATCATCCAACATGAAATTAAAGTTGATCGATTTTTCACTGGCTTAAAACCAAGTCTTCGAAGGGCATTAGCTATAAGAGACTTCAGTAGCTATGAAGAAATTGTGCGTTGTGCTATCAAGGTAGAAATGGAAGTTGGTGTTACATATCCATCTCATGGTTTTGACAAGAAACGAAAGATGGAGTTCAAGGAGAAATCTCAGAATAATGGTGAAAAGAAGATGAATGTTTCCTTATGCACAAAGTGTGGAAAGAAGCATGGTGGAGATTGTCTTAAAGGGACTAGAAAATGTTTTAAGTGTGGAAAAGAAGGTCATCGAGCAGCTGAGTGTCGAAGTAATGGAAAAAGGGTTTCTAATGATGTGAATAAAGCAAACACTGCAGAGAACGCACCTCCAACACTTCAATGCTTCAAGTGCAAGGAAATGGGGCATTATGCTAATAATTGCCCTAATCCAAGGGTTAGTGATGATCAACATGAGCAACCACTGAAGGCAAAGGACAAAGGGAAATCACATGCGATCACTATTGGAAATGTTGAATATGAAGACGATGTGGTGGAATGATTAAGTGTTTATGTAATGGGATTCCAAAATAATGTTGTATCATTGAGTATTGCAATATTTATTGATGTGGTATTCAAAGTGATTGAGATATTTTTTGGAAATAAGATGATATGCGCATAATGAAGATGATAAAATGAAATGTTTAATAGTATTCATGAGCTCATGATTGATACAAGGACTAAGTGATATCATGGTTTGAGTATATAGAATTTTGAGGATTTTGGTAACTTTTAATTGCACTCATGTTTTCACTAAGGTATTCAAGAGAATACACGATTAAGGACTTTTAATGTTTGGAATGTGACCAACAAGACATATCTTTTGATATGTGGGGATCAACGACAGTATTAAATCTGTGGTAATAGTTGTCACTATATTATGAGAGTGGACTGCAGTATTATGTATAAGCCTAAAGATTAGACTGGATTATGTTGGACATAAGTTAGTATTGTTTAAGGATAGAAGATTTTCAATATTATTGATGGGATGTTATAGTTTTAGAAAAAGGGACAACCTGCAGGATGGGCGACAGCCCATCGCTTCAGACAAGGCTGTAGGAATCGAACCCACAACCGAAGTGCTACTGGCCTTTATCGCTTACCACTAGCCTACAGGAAGTCCCTGTTTAGTAGAAGCTAGTTTTATTATATTAAGCAGTATGATATATGAAGTATAAGTCCATTTTAGGAACTATATATGATTAATCTCACTATAGAATGACTTATGTATATTTAATAACTTTTGCTTACCTTTTGTTTGAGACAGATGGAATGACCCGTCATTCTATCACATGATCTGCTAACACTTCACGAATAACAAATTCAACTTCATTTATTTAAGAGATGAAGTGGAAATTGTTCAAGGCACGAACAACAGTGATATTGTATCAAAATAAAGTAAGTATTTATTCTAATTCAAATTTTCAACTTTAGGGAAATGATCTTGAAAACCAAAAATGTTGTCCTAGTGATCTTATACCTGATGAATCAGATGGTACCTTAGATCGTCACAAATTTATGGATTTGTGATTACTGGCTTTTCCATAGCCATGTTCTCTACCACTCTCCATCAGAACATGATGGTTAGATTTCTCTTCAATATCCATATTTTCACCTATGTGGAAACCCAGTGATTAGTTTATTTGGGTAATCGTTACATTTCATACTTTAGTTTTTAAAGCCAAGTTTTGGTATTCCCTTTTACGATGTGGGTTTCTATTAAAGAAACTTTCAAATAGTAAACCATTTATAACCCCGACGAATTTCGAGGGCGAAATTCATTTTAAGGGGGGTAGAATGTAACAGCCCAAGATTTTATAAAAAATATTCTTTTTAATTTTATTAATGTCTTGTGTTGTACGCTACACCAAAAGGAGCTTGCACAACACGCATCCTTGACTTGCCTTGCATTACACGCAATCGCGACCTTCCTCGATAGCGTGTGTAATACGCAATACCGAGTTTCACTAAACAACGATATGCTATTAAAATATTATTAAAACTAGCCGTTATGAATAGTAATAACCACTTTTTAAAATTCTATAAATCTTATATTTCAAAATGAACTTCATTTTTGGATTCGGAGTATCGAATTTAGCCTAAGGTGAAATTTTGGTACTTTTCAGATAACTTTCATATTCTGATGAATAGTGAAAATTACTAAATTATAATTAAAAACAACTTTTTTAATCGAAATAATTAATAGTGATAAATCATTAATTTGAGTGGTTTTAAAGTATATTTAGAATATATTTTTACAATTTAATACAATGTTGGACATTGGATGTAATTTCACATTTAAACCAGTTATAAACAAGTGTCAATCTTTTGATAGTTATTATCTCTTAAAAACACGCTATATGTTGTGACAACGGAAATTAATTATAAAATTAATTAATGCAACTTATATGTTGGGAATCTTGTAAAATAGAAATAATTTTTGAATTCGGAATATCAATTATATCCTACGGTGAAATTTTGGTACTTTTCTGAAAACTTTCAATTTTTGATGAATAGTGAAACCACTAAGTGGTAGGTTAAAAACTGAATTTTGCATAAAACTTAATTTTACCGCTTCTGTGAATGGAATTTCGAAAATCCGACAGACACGGTTAATATCAAGGACTAAAATGTGGTTCAATGAGATGAAAATAATTTTTTGGTGAATAGTAACTTTTTACTTTTTTTACCACGGTTAATAGTAAATAGGGTAACTAAGGGTAAATATGATATTACTATTACCCTAACACATGTCCTAATCCTATTGGACAAGTGTATTTCGACCAAAAACAAACTTAGGAATAAAATATGACCATTTAGGCCCACTTGGGTTAGATTAGGACATTTATTATTAATTTATTTAAAGAAGGGTTAAAATAGTTAAAATCAAAGTTTAATAAGTAAATCATTTTTAATATGGGGTTATACATAAGATAAATTCGATTGTAAATATTCATTATATATCTAAAAAGATTTACTACATGATGGTATTTTATTTGTAATTTTTAGACATCAAATAATTTAATTTATTTATGACACAAAGATGATGCAGTAATTATCTTGTTAATGAAATATTGACATAATTGATGTTATAAACACCATAATAAATGTAATTTGAGACTTTTTATGAATTAAACTAATTTTATAGGTTACTATGATATATTAGTGTTGATTTAATCAACTTGGTTCGAACATATAATTCTGTTATGACTTTCACAAAAATCATATATCAAATAGTGTCAAAATTGACACAAAATAGTTTTTAAATCACATATTATATTATTAATTGTTATTTTATTCCTAAAAATCTAAGGTTCGGCCAAATGACTTAGATAAGGATATATATATTAATAATAAACAATTTGGGGTTCGTTTGGCATGTTATAGTAAGTGTATTAACCATATAGTGAAAGAAAACAAAAAGACACGGTAAAAGTTAAATTAATTAACTTAGAGTTAAATCTAATTGATAAGGTTAAAATAATACCCTAAACTTGTCTAAATCTTATTGGTTGATAGTATTTCGACCCATCCCCACTTTAGCTTCGAAATAAGACCCTTTGGAACCATTATAAACCGATTTTGACTTTAATATAAAATAATATTTTGAGATATTCCTAAGGTGCCCCTCTCCTCCCTTATAAAAGGGCACCTCCTCCCCCTCCTCCTCACACCAAATTGAGAACTCAAGCTCGGCCAACCCCTGCCATTTTCTCCTCTCCACTTACCTAGAATAATCCTAGAGGTCCTGGTCTTCTTCAAAGACCAATCTTAGTTCCCTATGTGAAGGATTCAAAGAAGCGTTCCAAAGAAGAGGTAATATCCATTACCGATCTTTTCAATTTCTTTCTTCTTCAACTTCTTATTCTTTAGTTGTTTCATGATAAAGTAATAAAATCAGTATTACTTACATACTGATATGTTATTATAAATATGAAACAACCCTAATTCACCTTCTATCCATCCTACGGAAAAATGAAATCACCGCGCGTGCGTACGTACGGAATTCCGTCTCCACGCCGTGGTGTAATCTATTTTTCCACCATCACCTTACAAGGATGGGTATAATGGTGTAATGAGTAACTATATATGATTATTATGAAGTAATATTGATACTGAAATAATATATATATATACTCCAATACAATTCCACGATCATAGGAACGATATCATCACTCGTGCGTACGTACGGAATACCGTCTCCACGATGTGATGCGACTCGTTCTACATGATCTTCATTTCATAATGATTATATAAATGAATTGAATGAATAAATAGGATATATGTTACACTAATACCATTCTGGATATAAGGTATCTATAACCTTAAAAGAAGAATAAGAATTTATTCGGCAAAACACGCATAAGAACAAAAGGCAATAAAGACCCGAGTAACAAGTAACAATGAAATATTACTAACAAGAAGCTAATAATATGACCATATATGATCTCATATCAATATGTATGATTCTGGAATAAGTCAATAACACTATTTAAACCATTATACAGGAGCTTCGGACACGTACAAAGCAAATCGGACCTAAGGTAAGGGAAATATCATAATCTCATTTTTATCCGAGATTGTTTATTCGTAAGTATTTATTGGGGTGTATTTTATCATCCAAATCCATGTTCCCTCAATATGTAATATTGTTTCCATCCACTTGCAATAGTTTAAATCCAATTTTACCCTTAGGTGAGTTTTTAGTAAAGAATATGAAAGGAATCTTTTTTCGTTTTTCCGTACGGGGTACTTTTTGACTTTTCCGACAAAAGTACGAAGAATGTTTTTTTTCAACTTATACGGCATGAATGGATTTTTAAAACATTACTTCAAAGAAGCTTCCTTTAAAAGTTTTCAAGTTTATTTTTAATCAACTTCTTTTATTTTAAAGTTTTATGACATGTTATGAAAGGATAAATGTTTTTGAAGAAGAAAGGATATTTTCCTCAAGAATGGAGTTCAAGTGTTTTATCAAAATTATTTTCCATCTAAGATAATAAAGGGTTATATTTTTATCCCTATTATTACATTGATTTGATCATGTTGTGATGGAATTATTTTTATGAATTCCTTTATCTTATATGAATTGATTTATGATGTCATGATGTTTCAAGAATCCGATTTTTGTTACTTGTGTTATGCGATGATGTATGTTTTTTGATTATGTGGCACACATAAGAAAGGATTCATTACAAGATGGGTGGGACCTATATCTCCCTCCAATGCATTGGGTAAAGATTTTATATCTCATGAGATAGACATGGCTGGAACGGAAGGTTATTTCGGTTCAGTGATACAGGACTGAAACGAGGAGTGAACTCGGTTCAGAAAGGGACTTCGTCCACTAAGATAGTCTTGGCAATGAGTCATGACTAACAAGAAATGATTTTCCATGATTATGTGTGCATGCCACAAAGTTTAAAGTTTTATGTTATGATTATGGGGATCTCATTTTAACTTCTATGATTTATCCCATGTTATTATATTATGAGCTCTTTTGCAGGTTATGATTTCCAAAAGCTATGTTCTTATGTATATGATGTGATTGATATTTCTTTTGTTTACCCTTACTGAGCATTTGAGCTCACCCTTTTATGTTTTCTTTTCCCCAGGATATAAAGAAAGGTTTTTAGGTAAAAAAAAGGGAAGATCTTTATGGGAGATATTGAAGATCTTTCACCACGATTAGAAGATTACGTTCCGAGTTTCCAAAGACACTAAACTATTACGATCCTTGTGTGTGTGTTTTTGTTATGTACTAAGTATTCCGAAAAAGTAATGTAATTTCCACGTACGTCAAGATACGAGTCTCTACAATAGTGTCCTTGAATAAAGATGTAAGTAAAAATACTTTAGGTGAAAAGTGAAGGCATGAAATTTGATGTCGGCTTGAATGAATGTGACCAGTCTATTAATCCAAATAAGTCCTTGTTCATTAGTCAAATTAGGCACATCACTTGAAAACACATGACGCTTGCTGTATATTCATGGAACCATTTCATTCCCTTTTTTAAGACATTGATTTATGGAGAGATTTTGTTAATATTATGATACATTTTTTACTTTACTACAAAAAAATATAATGAAACATTGATTGACTCTTCACCATCACATGTAGAGTACATTTTTAGAAGTTGATTCTCATAATAAATATATATTAATTCTTATTGGAAGGATTCACATAGGAATTTGTATAATTCTTATAGTGTATTATCATTAAGATGTTTTGGGAAAATAAACATGAACCCATCTTATATGTATGCTAGTGGGATGCATTTATTGGCCATCGTGTGTAGATATCTTTTCAAGAATATTGTTGATGGAAATTAATTGTTTTCAAATACTTGTATTCATTACATTTATTGATTTTTTTTATTTATGAAATAGTTAATGAGTTCAAAAAATAAGGAACAGGTAGTAAAACCAATATCCACCTACTGTAAATCATGGGGGTCATATTTTTCACTTGAAAATGAATTGGTATATATTTTTAATTTACTATAACACTTTATCTTTCATGAATAAACAAAATTATTTTTTCTGTCTATTTATATATAGATTGATGAATCCAAATCCAAAGTCACATACATACTATGTCATATTCTATGGAAGCAGGAAACTATATATAAATATGGGATACTAATATATTGATACACATAAAAAGTGTGGGGATCATGTGTAATTGTGACATAATAATTTTTCCCATTAAATTTATATTACATAATGATTATTAATTATTTTCCTATATTTTATATCTAACATAGACACACGAATTATCAAAACTTTTGTCGGAGGAACACCTTGTATTGGTTTCATTTATATGACCAGAACATTATGCCCAAATCATAGTTGTGGCTTTTGGGATGACACAACAACTATATTTTGATGAAAGAAAACAACATGAGGATAAAGATAATTAAATTTAAGAGATTAAACAAATGGTAGATTCCAATAATGAAAATTTTCATTGGAAGTATGAGTTTTTATAAAATATTATTCATTTGTGTAAAGAGAAAAAACAATTTAAGATCATCCATAATGTAAAGATCCACCCCCCATCCCCACCCAATAGATTTGTGCGATGAAATTCCCCTATAATATATGTCTTATATGAGGTAATAAATATTATCATAATTTTTTTTGTGAAATATGAATCAACAAGACATTGATACCTTTCATTTAGTAATATTATATATGGTGAAAATGACTATGATTTATGTCTATCATCATCCACCCATTTCCTAGTAGTGAGATCTACCATGTTCAATATACAATAATACAATCTAAATGACATAAAAACTTAAACAAGAAATGTGATAGTCGTGATTAGAATATCCCATGAGTTGACCACCAAGAAACATATTCCACATGATGAAAAAGATAATCTTATGGTCAACAAAGTTGTTGGAACATTTATTGCATGGCCATTATATTCCACAACATATCTTGTATAGAAACATATTGATAAGTAGGTATTCATTTCAAATTTATTTTTCATGAAAAATCATTAGAAATTAATGATAAAATGTTCGAACAATAGAATGATATTAAAAATTGAAAAAGGGGAGAGGGTGAAACTAATGGTTAAATCAAAACCATCTAAAGGATTATCCAACCGATCAAAATTATCTTTAGATAGAACCTTTAATCATCCCTTTAAATATATTCACTTACTTTCATTGATAGTTATTATAGATAAAAAGATACAAATTTGTAGTAATCACATAGTTGATTTTGAATAATAAATGTATGGATATAGTGTTACAAACTACATTGATATTGAGAATGTAAGTGAAATCTATAAGAACCATGATCCTCTTTTCATGTACGCTTTTCCTTTTTCATATGTTTTGGGAAAAAATGATGATTCTGGAAATTTTTTAAGTACATGCCGTGTACTTTCTAAGTACACGCCATGTACTCTTTTCCCGCTTAAAGCTGTGTGCTGGCCATGTCCGGCCCATACACACGGTGTGTAAGGATGAGGTGGATGCTGGTTAATGCGGAGTACGTAAAACTGAATTACACATCGTGTAATCAAGAAGTACATGGTGTGTATTTTCTTTTTGTCATTAAATGGACCGGGGTCACGCTTGATGCACAGAAGAGTCTTCTTTTAGGTCTCATCCACTTAAGAGATACCCGTACGACTGGATTATTGATGATCTTCTGCCTCTCCGTCCGTCCTCCGATTCGAGCAAGGTCGATTGCATTCAAATCATAGCGGTGAGTTCTTCCTTCTTCATAATCCTTGTTTATTTATTCCTCCTTGTTTACATGTTATCATAGGTTGAGTGTTTGGTGCTTTTTCTCATCTCTATGTCCATCTAAGGGGAATCTGTCATCGCGGTTCACTTATATCGATCTCCTAGGATCGAGGTAGGTGGTCTATGCCTTTCCATATAAATTCTGTGAATATTTTGTAAAAATTTCACCGGTTCCCTTGAACGGGGAATTGGGGGTTTTCTGTTTTTGCCCTACTATTTTCCAGTTTTACTTGATTTCTTTAGTAGAGGTTGTTTCTTGTGAGTAGAGTAATTTATTTTGTGCCCAGGTTTCTTTTCCTGGATTGTTTTTCCTATTTGGCGTTTTCCCAGTTTCCATACCTAGTTGTAGGATAGTGGAACAGTAACTTTTCTTGGCTGTTGAGCCTTATTTGATAGCCAAGTAGTTCTTGAGGTTTACTTGGACAATGCACACGCGCTGAGCATGTTTTTCTTTTATACACATGACTGTGAGAACCTAGTGTAGTAAACCATAGGGATAATTGGCGTAAGGGCTTCTCTAGAGTGTCTTTTAATACGGTGCAAGACCACAGGGGGAATTGATGAGGAGGGCTTCCCCGTAGAGTCTTTAGTTCCTTGACGAGGGCCACAGGGTGAATGAGACGGTGACTAATTCCCCAGAGAGCCTTTAGTACGATATGAAAATTGTTGGGAAAAAATCTCTCAAGGTAACATTGCAGTATTTTTGGGTTGATTGTGTTTGTTGAAAAAGCAGGTTTTCATGGATATTTGTCGTGTTCCCATGAAGTTGTTGACAATCCTTGTTAACAAAGAACGATGACAAAGGAAAGGACGATCTGTAGGCGGTACAAAAGAGCAGTACAAGGTGGCATCGTTTCCCAGTGTTTGCCAAATTTTTGGGGTCCAAAATATGGAATTGGGTGAGCATCACAAAAAAAGGATTTACATGAGGATCATAATTTAATATGGCAAAGGCATGAATTTCACGAAGATAGGATTCATGGTTTGGAAATCGCGAAGACCAAAAAAATGGAGGCGGTGAGTCTTCGCGATTACGTCAAGCTTCGCGAAAGGCAGAGGCTGAAGCGCATCATGGCAGTGAAGGGCTTTGCGAGGGAGCTTCACGGAGAAGGCACGAAGGAATGTTGACGGTGATGCTTCACGATTACGTCAAGCTCCGCGAACAGAAAATTGTGGTGGTGCTTCGCGATTTGGACAGAATTCCGGTGGAAAATTTGGAGCTTCACAATTTGAGATGACGTGGCATTGACTTCACGCGGAAGGGACGAGGGTCAGTGGAATCGCCTAAAAATAGAGGCCGACCCCCTCGAGAGAAGTAGAGAGAATTTTCAGAGAAGATCATTCACTCTCGATTTGTGAAGGTGGTTCGCGGAGCCAGTGTGCTTCACGAAAGAGGTGCTTCACGGCGGCTATTGTAGCTCCACAAAACCTGCGATCTCCGCATTGGGTTAGTAAGCTTCGCGAGGGATGTTTCTTTGCGATGGCTTGAGCTTCGCGAAAGTGCTTCACGAAAGTGCTTCACGAAAAGGCAGGAGCTTTGCGAAGGCTTGTTTGATCTTCGCGAAATTGGGAGCTTTGCGAAGTAGGGTGCTTTGCGAAGGTGTTTACAAATAGAATTTCCCAGTGTTCAGAGGCATAGAGGTATTCATCAGTTTATTAATGTTGGACTTCAATAGAGTATCTATCAATAGTTGGAGATGCATTATTTCATGCAAATGAAGAGACCTACAGGTCTATAAACTGTGAGTGTATTCCCTTCATAGAGCAGTGAGCTTAGGATGAGGAAGAAGGTGATCCTCTCCACCGGATGTGAGCCAGAGAGATAGAGAGAAATAGGGAGTGACCCTTGGGAAAGCAGTGAGATGGCCCTAAACTTTGTAAAGGCAGTGGGCATGGGCATAGACGTGATCTACCCCGAACATTGTAATCCACATCTAGTGAAGTTTAGTGGAATTAGTACGACTGGAAACCAATCGGCGTATGCTCTATAGACGTAGCCCAGTGAGGGTGAACCAAGTAAAAATCTCTGCGTCTGCCTGCGAATTTTCCTGCATTTCATTTAAAGCATCATCATCAGATAAAGAAGAAAGTAAGTGATCATAACATACACACAAGTGCAAACAAAGTGACCCTTGTAACAAAGAGGTCAAGATCCAGTGGGGCATGATGAACTTTGAAAAAGAATATCCATACCCTGATTCACCCCCAACCCCTCTCAGGGTATATAGGCCCCTATTGGTCCTAACAAAAATATAGGGAGAATTGACGGTGAGTGCTTTCTCAAAGAGTCTACTTTTTAGCTGAACTAGAGGGGTGAGACTGTGTGTTCCTCATAGAGGTTTTCTAGTACTTGTGGGTTGAACCATAGGAGTTAGGTTGTGAGAACTACCCAGAGGGTTACCTGTTTTCTTCTTGCTGCTAGTTGTTTACTTGTGTACTTGTATGTTAGAACTGTGAATTGTAGCTTCTTGTGCTATCCTGTTACTATTCATTGTTTTACTACTTCCATGTATTCATTGACTATACGTCACAAATCGTTAGGTGATTGCCTACTGGGATTGTATCTCACACCTTTTTTGGGACATGTTTTGGGGCCCAATCTGACTATGTTGTTGTAGGTATAGATAAGGGTAAGCGCCCTTCTACTTCAGGTTCTTGAGGGCACTGGAGCTGGAAAGCATGGGACTGAGCCGTGGCACGCGATGATGAGGAGTTTACTTTGTTTTCTTTTTCACTTCGTTTCAATTGTATTTCAACACGTTTTTGTGTTTGCAGCTTTTCTTAGATATTTGTTCATGCTTCATCACAATCATCATTACTATATGTATTCATTGCTTCCGTTGTTTGGTTTCAGTTGTTATGCATGTTGTTACTGCTTCCGCTCTTGATTTTTGTCTTCCTTACCTTGAATACCTTACCAAAAGAGGGCATAGTTTCCCCAATAGTTTACCAAGGCCATCACAGCTAGTTGGAAGCCTCTGGAATTTGGGGAAATGCGCTTGAGGTCATGTGACGAACCAGGTACGGGGCAGCAGTGGATGGGCTCCAGATTCGGGTCGTTACAAAGTGGTATCAGAGGAGTTCTTTTAACTTTCTTTATTCTTTAGAGCCTTTATCCAGGGATAGGATGGATTTGGTACTTGGTATTAGGCTGTGCTTGGGAGTATCTAATCCGTGTATAGGAAAAAACTATACTACCTCGTTAATTGCAGTTTCTGGTTTTGAGATTTTACAGTTGAGATAATTTCACATAGAGTTAATCATATTCATTGTGTTGTTATTGTCTTGACTATTGCAGTTCTATTTCGATCACAACCCGATGAGAAGAGGGTATTCCATCTCATGCATTATATAAAAACTTGTATAAATCACATGCCATGCATTCTTTCCATGCCATCTAGGGTGCATTAGTGATTTCATGCTGTAGAGGTTATTGCTTATGAATAGGGTAATTTATTTTTTACTCAGGTTGCTTTGCCATGCTTGTTTTTCCTGTTTGGCATTTTTCCAGTTGCCATACCCAATTGTAGGATAGTGGAACTGTCGTTTTGTTATGTTATTGAGGCTTAGTTGATATCCAAGTAGTTCTTGAGGTTTACCTGGACGATGCATGCGTGTTGAGCCTGTATTTTCATTTATACATGGGACTATGAGTACCTATTGTAGTAGACCATAGGGAGAATCGACAAAAGGGCTTCTCCAGAGTGTCTTTTAAAACGATGTGAGACCACAGGGGGAATTGAAAATGAGTGCTTCCCCAGAGAGTCTGTAGTTCCTCTATGCGGGCCATAGGGGGAATGGGACGTTGAGTGCTTCCCCAGAGTGCCTTTAGTACTATATGAGACTATAGGGGGAATTTACGGTGAGTAATTTTTCATAGAGTCTACATTTTAGCTTAACCAGAGGGGTGAGACTGTGTGTGCCTCCCAGAGGGTTCCTAGTACTTGTGTGTTGAACTATAGGGGTTAGTCTGTGAGAGCTACCAAGAGGGTTACCTGTTTTCTTCTTGTTTCTAGTTGTTTACTTGTGTACTTGTATGTTAGAACTGTGGATTGTAGCTGCTTGTGCTATCCTTTTACTGCTCTTTGTTTTATTACTTCCATGTATTCATTGACTGTTAGGAAAAATCATTGGGTGATTGCCTACTGGGATTGTATCTCACACCCTGTTTGGGCCATGCTTTTGAGCCCAAGCAGATTATGTTGATGCAGGTATAGATAAGGGCAAGAACCCCTCTACATTAGGTTCTTTATGGCACTGGAGCTGGAGAGCATGGGACCAAGTCATGGCTCGCGATGCTGAGTAGTTTACTTTGTTTTCTTTTGCACTTGGTTTTAGTTGTATTTCAGCACTTTGTTGTTTTTGCTGCTTTCCTTAGATACTTGTACCTGCTACATCACTATCATCATTACTATATGTATTCATTGCATCCGCTTTTTGGTATCAATTGTCATGCATGTTGTTACTACTTCCGCTCTTGATTCTTGTCTTCATTACCTTGTATACCTTAACAAATGTGGGAATAGTTTCCCCAATAACTTACCAAGGCCCTCGCAGCTAGTCGGCATCCTATGGCTTTTGGGGAAACGTGCTTGAAGTCATGTGGTGAACCGCATATGGGGCACTAGTGGAGGGGTACCAAATTCAGGTCGTTACAAAATCTTCAAGTATGAATGGTGATGAGTCTCAGATGTAAATGTGTAGATGATATTTTTTCATGATTTTTTCCAATAATTGATTTACTATTTTAATTATGACTAAATAAATTTTGTTTTTAAGGAATATATATATATGAATACAAATTGATGGTATTAACTGATGAAAAAAAAATTCACTCAATATTCATCGTGTCACTTCTAAAGAAAAAATAATAATATTTAAAAAAATGAATAAAATACTAGGAAACCTAGCCAAATCGATTGAATGAAAACAAATGGATTATATAATATTACTAATACCAATGATGTATATTTAAAAAACTACAATTTAATAATATCAAATATATTTTTCATTTGTTTAATTATTATTTCATTTTGTGTTTTACGAAACATTGGATACTATAGATTTCCAATAAGAAAATAACAATATTTATGTTCTTGAATCAATGAATGGATACCCAACAAACCAACAACACATGTAAATGTTTTTCAATTTGAAATTCATTAAATCCAATGCTTTGGAACTAATGTTCTATGCATATATTTTATATTGTGTTTAAAATAGAATTAAATTATGATAGGTAAGTTTTTGTAAATCATGAAAATCATGCAATGACGATAGTCCATGTGCACAAGGAGCCTAAAAAGCTTTTAATGTGTACAAGTATTAGGGGATATAAAAAAATATTTCACTCTACAAAAACATGTCAACACAAATAACTTATTTTCTCAATTTTTATATAGTGTCCAAAAAAACAAATGGAAGATAATGTGGTTATTATGTATGTAAATTTATAATATATATCCTATAACATCAATAAACTAGCATCTCTGAAGAGTAATTTTCAAAGTTACTTTCAATTTCAATTAAAATATTTATTAATACTTTGAGTGTTTATATTTTCTCATTACTACTATGACTGCTGGAAATTTTTGTATCCATAAGACAAAATAAATTTGTTAAGAAATCAATGGGTAGAATATATATAATAGAGGAATTTATATGTATATATCATGAATATGTGACTTCAAACATGATATTTAGTTTATTTTCTCATCAATATATCCAACTTCTTTAGACAATTTACTCATAATTTATATCTGATACTTATTTTGTTAATTTTCACGTGGATCATAATGAAATGTCCTCATGATATATTGGAATTCGTGGATACAATTGAGAAGAATAAAACAGAAATGGTTCTTGATTTATTAAACCATATTTAAATGTTTAATAATTATTACATCTTTTAAAAACACTAAAGAGAGTTCAATGATAAGGTTATTACTTTTTTTAATATAGTATGTTTTTCTTCATAATATTATTTTTTCTCTACTAAATTAACATAATATAAATTAAATTTATGACTAATCATGTAGATAATGTCTTCAATATATAATGATGTTACCAATAACACAGAAGAACAGACTATAATAATAGAGACCCATTGAGAAGATTTAAAGGTAATGGTATGATATATAGTCTGTATTTTACTGAAAAAAAATAAAATGAAACGTAGATTAATTTTTCATTATTACTCAAATTTTTCATTTATTATAAAATATATAAGTATATATTCCATTACATTGTGTACCAAAAACCATACATATAATCATATTCCATGAAAACCTTTTCACCCATAAAATGTTGGCATTTATCATATTCTTTCATGTTCCCTCATCTGCCTTTGTCAGAACATCAATGGACCTTCTTATGCTCAATCATAAAGCTAATATTATTGTTTTAAAAATCTAATCATTTTACATATAATTAATAGATTGATTCATATTTATGTTTATATTATTTTTTAGTATTAATCACATACGAAATTTAATATTATACAACTATATTCTTTCTTTTAGTTGTGGTGGTTTGTTAAAAGCCGGTATTGTTCATGAAAGATTGGATACAATGACTCATCCATAAACATTACATCATCTTGTTATTTAACTATATTTTTACACTTTACAATACAAAATATTTTATTATTTTATAGTTTTAGAATGTTAGGACAGAAATCATACATATCATCCCATATACATACAAAGTGGGTACACTAAACTAGTAACCATTTCTACCAAAACATGAAACTATTAAAACAAAACAACAACATGATATATTTGACAAATATTCATAACATTTAACATGAATTCATTCTTTATTATACACATATTTATCAGATGGTAAAAATATTTAAAAACATGGTTTGATCAAAAAAAATATGAGTAAGGTATTTAAAAAGAAGTAAAGAATCCATTAGTCCCTGAATAATTTTAAACATATTAAATAATTTTTACAGTGTCCAACTTCACACCAATATATACTAAATTTGTGAAACTTGAGATTTCCTTAAAAAATTGAAAAAATAAATAAAACAATAAAGGTATCTTGGATAATTAATTAAATAAAATATTCACCCCCATGACTACCTTATGATTTTTAACCCTCATGTCAACATTATATTGTAACACTCATAGCTACCTTATTGTGTAGCAGCCATAGTTACACGTAGAGTAACCATATTACTGACCTATAACATTCACATACACAGTACATTAGAGAGATATATAGTTCCAACCTATCATCATATATAATTCCTGAGAACTAGATCATAATCATAAAACATGAATAATTGAATAAAAACATTGCCTTTGAATTTCTTAAAATAAATTTTTAAATTCTCTTTTATTAAAAGAAATTCCACTACAAATATCATATAATTGGCAAGAGAATTAATAGAATGAAATGAATATGTTTAAATAATCTTAATACAAATAAGAAAACTTTTTATAAATAAAATAAAATACACATGTATTCTTAGTACCATATAATCTATAAAGTATAAGGTTAACTAAAAGAAATAAAATTGGGTTAAAAATTCCCTTACCTGGGTTTCTCCTTAATTAAGATGTATTTAAACCTCTTATATAATGGATAAAATATTATTAATAATATTTAAAATAAAAATATTTATTTTTATAAAACCATATTTTTTCTTTTTATAAAATCATTCAACCCATTTATTAATAATATTTTGTTATTTCAACTCTTTCAGGTGCCTACTTTAAATGGTTTCCATGGTTGGTTCATATTTGATTTTCATTTCATATGAAAATAAAACAAAAAAAGTGGAATGAAATGGTATTAATATGTTTATATAATATTTAATCATTCCATAATTCATTTTGGTTCTATGGTATGAGTATGAATGATTAGATATATCCTTAATGATATCTGTTTATACAATTATGGTTGTTCCTTCGTAATCCTGAAATAGTTACATTATATAACATAATATAATGTATATATATTAAATAAATAACATAATAGAGGTAATATAATACAATTTGGAATATTTTTCAAGCATTAAAATGGATTTATTACCTTATTTTAAGGAATTAATTGAAATTGAAAACACATCGTCCATGATGTTGTTAAATAAACACTTCACGGACGATGTTTTTTATTTTTTATATTAGGAGGTAGGAAAATAAGTTAGTCGGTGAATTTTTACATAAACATTAAAACATACAGAATATATAAGATAATGTATCTTCAATTCCTCTTTGATAAGGGGATGGGAATATAGTATAAGAAATGAAAATGAATTGAAAAAAAAAATTGAAAGAGGATTTTAACATCTTGATCACTTCTCCTTGAGATACTAATCAATAACATTTTTGTGGCCTTTTTGTTAGACAAGTAGTTCTTGTGCTTTTGGTAAAGCCATGGGATGGGGATTGGGACCAATTTTGATAATTATCATATCATGAGAGGTATGAGTGGAAGAGAGAGTGAGGGTGGTATTTATAGTGAGTGATAGGAGGGGGTTTCTATTATTTTAATAATTAGTTTAATAGTTTTTTGTCAAGATTATGAGAGGTCTAGATTTATGTGACCAAAAAAAGTAAAGATAACATGTGAGTTCGAAACAATGGTGCTTAACTCAACAGATCATCATCCATGACTCAATAATTCTTGTATTTAGCTTATTTTGTAAATTATCATATTTCACTATTCACAAAAAATTCAATTATTTCAGAAAAATCCCAAAAAAAAATATACCCAACCATTTTTTGATTTGTGGAATTAAAAACTGAACTCAATTTTATCAAAAAAAAATTCTTTACTATGAGAAATATATTTTTTTTGTGAAATAATAATTTCATTGAAAAATAACAAGTTTAAAACAATAACTAACTTTGTAACTCCTTGAAAATTAATCAAAGTCTCCTAAAATTATCTTATAATGATAAAAAAACAAAATAATAATTTATGATTACACTTCATGAAAATAATGTGTCATTAAAAATATTAAATTATTCATAAAATTATAATTAAATATTTATGACTTACAAAAATACAAACACTTATATAATGATCATATTGTCACTTATAAGATTAAATTTTATAATATATTAATTGGTGAGGTTACTATTCATTTTTCTAATTTATTATTCAAAAGGGTCATATTACTATTCATAAGGGTAACATTTCTATTCATTTTGGTTGGTTACTAATCACCAAAGATGATGTTTGTCCTATCAGACTCCAAATATCTTATTGATCACAACCATGTATATCCATCTTTTCAAAATTCAAATAATAGAAGTAGCAAAATTATGTTAAACAGCTAGTGTATAAAAATATATGTAAGAAAATGTGTCATTATGTAGAGACTCTTTGTTCTGTGCAATTCAATTTAATTTTAAATCCTTGGGGTCTTACATGCTCCACACCTTTTGGAAATTGTGTCCCCGTAATTTTTATTTACTTAATAAACAAGTGAGTGTACCTTTCCATTATATCGTATTTAGATTCCCACGTTGCTTCTTCAACAATATGTTTTCTCAATAAATATATTACCTAATGTATTTACATATTATGAAATACTTGTCCTCTTTGATCAAGAATATGAACAGGTATCCCTTTATAATAATGGTTCTCCTTGAGATCAACTATGTGTGGGCTCCAAACATGAGATGACTATAGCACATACTTTCTCAACATCGAAACATGAAAAACATTGCATACCTGATATAAAAAATGGATGAAATGCTACTCAATAGGAAACTTGTCCAATGTTCTCCAGGATTTCATAAGGTACAATAAACTGTAGACTTTTCTTTTCGTTCTTACCAAAACGCATAATACTTTTCCATTGTGAGATACTAAGAAAAACAAGATCACCTTCCTCAAAAGAAAATTTGTTCCTCCTATTATCTGCATAAATTGTTTTCCATCTATGAGATAACTTTAGGTGTTATTGGATCATAATAACCTTTTCTTCCATTTCCACTCATAGTTATGGTCCCATAATCTTCTTTCCCCGACTTTATCCCATAAATATGGAGTTTGACACCACTTACCATATAATGCCTCAAAAGGATTCGTATGTGTACTAGAATGAAAACTATTACTATAACATAACTCAACTAAATAAACATGTTTATCCAAAATTATCTTGTACTCAATTTAAGAAGATCATATCATATCCTGTAACATATAAAATTCTCAATTTGTTTGTCCATCAAATTTATGATGAAAAGTAGTGCTTAAATTTAATTATGTTCCCAACAACTTCTGAAGGACGTTCCAAATGATATAAGTGAAATTGGGATCATGGTCAGATACAATAGAAAGAGGAACTCCATATATTCTGAAAATATAATTTATGTATTATCGTGATGGCTGATCTAAAGACATTATATATTGAATATGAAATGGAATGTATAGATTTAGTGATCCTTTTAACAAAAACGGAAATCACATTTTTACCTCGAGTAGTATTTTTTAGTCCCACCATGAAGTCCAGGGAAAGGTTTTTTCAATTCCACTATGGAACATGAAAATTATTAGGCATTACCTTTGGTAGTTTTATCTCTACATCAAAATATTTACTTGTCAAACATTTCATGGTAAAATTAGAAATGCCACTATTTATTCCATACAATCTGAAATTCATTTGAATGTCTCAATACATCTTAGTAATTCCAAGATGAAATTTTAGAACTATGAGCTTTTTACAAAAAATTTTTAATCAAAAGATCATCACATGGCACACATAATCTCTTTCTAAATCATAAAAAAAATCATTACCTAGGTTAAATACATGAAATATACCCATTTTAACCAATTATATAGTTTTCTATAGAAAATGTCTTCCTTTTGTTCTATCTTAATTCTATCTGATAGAGATGAAAACTTTGACACCTAAAAAATAAAGAAACAACATGCACCAACAACATGGAAGCCAATATTCATCAAATCATTAAGCAAAGTATCTTTTTCTAGTTGTAGCATATGTAATGATGTATGATATTTTCAACTCAAGGCATTTTTGTCTTTGTTTTCTTTTCTAGGATTGTAATTGATCGTTCAATCAAAATATTTCATAAAATTCAATCCATATTCTCTAACTAAGGATTAATTCCTTTTGAGTGAATATATATACTTTATAAATTTTTTTAGTATATATTTCACTTTTGGCTCTTTATAAATGATGCCTCAAAATTTTCAAAGTAAAAATCCACATATGCTAATACCAAATCATGGGTGGTATAATTTATCTCATGAAGTTTCAGTTGTATTTAACCATAAGGATTACTTGATCATCTTGATTTTTAAAACAACCAAGTCCTTTCAATGAAGCATCAATGTAGATGAAAAACTCACCATTTCTGTATGGAAGGGCCAAAACTGGAGAAATCGCCAATCTATTCTTCAGTTCCTAAAAACAAACAAAAAATTATTCTGTCTAAATAAATTTAATCCCTTTTCATGTTATCATAGTTAACATCTATATAGCCATGATTTTTTTTATAAAACATCAATAATAAATTATGAATCTAAGAAAAAATGGAATATTGTTAAAAGTTGTTGGTCATGGCCATTCACTAACCACTCTTATTTTGGAAGGATAAATTGTTATTCCATAATTATTTACAATGTCCCTAAGAAAATAATTCTTTTGAAACCAAAAATCACATTACCTAAAAATTCTTTATAACTTATTTTCTTTTTGAATTTGTAAGAAAATTCTTAAATGTTTTTCATGATACACATTAATTTTTTAAAATTCCAAAATATCATCAATAATTTCAAATAAAACTCCTCCAAATATTCATTAAATATTGTACTCATAATATCCATCAATACAGTAGGGGTATTTTTAAACCAAATGGAATAATAAAAAATTCATAATGGCCATATCTATGTGAAAGGATATTTTCAGGATGTCAACCTCCTTCACATCCAGATGAATGAATGTTAACCACAAGTTAATCATGGAAAAATATTGAGGTCCATGGAGATGATCAAACAAGTCATAGATGAGAGGAAAAAGTAACTTATTCTTAAAAGTAATGTTACTCAAATATCTATAATAAATTAAATATCACATGGAATGATCTTCCTTTTAAACAGATACAACATGATCTCCCCATAATGAATTTCTAAGATGAATGAATCCACTATCAAGAAACACCTAGAACAAAATTTTCAATTAAATAAGTCCCATTGGATCCATTTGATAATGGAGTTTTGAAATTTCCTTAGTATACGGAACTGATTGAATTTTGAATTCATCATCATGATCAGGTATAACACTAGGTTACTTGTCTGGAAAAATATAAATTTCTTCATTTACCACTATAACATAATTAATCTGAACAGATCCCTTGTTTTAAAAATTATGATCATGATAACATTTGTTTCCATATTTTCATAGTTTCTGATATTCCAACTTTGTTACCAATTGTATGTGTTCATTATTATATAAAAACTGAAAATATTTTTGAAAAAAATCATCTTTAACTATACAATAAATATTAGCATGATGACTAGAATTTCAATCCATACCCATAATAACATCAAACTCTACTAAGAGTAAAAGAACAGGGTTTTTAGGTAATGTCATTACATATAAAACAACAAAAATATTCATATAATTCCATTTTTTTGTAATAATTCTCCCCGGTGTTTTAACCACAAGTTCTAGTCTCATTTATTGGGTTGAAATTTAAAATTTAATCGAAAATTTATCAGAAAAAGGAATGTGTCGACCCCGTATCAAATAAGACTTTACAAAAATCTAAGTAAACGAACAAATAACCAGATACCACTAAATTGGATGGACCTAAATATATTGACATAGTTGAAAAGGATATCAATTTACCTTTCTGATTATATTAAAGCTTCATTCAATTATTCGGAACTTTCTTTGGTCATGTATTAATATAATGACCCTTCTCACCATATTAAAAACACATAATAGTTTTATTTTCATTCAGAATATTAGGATGATTTAAATTAAAATCTCGGTTCATATTCCAAAACTTTTCACATATAAAAAATGTCCTTATTTTAGAAAGGAATTCCCTACGGTTCTTTTTAACACACTTTTCACAAACTGGAAACTAAACGTTATTACCATCAGATTTTATTGATTAATTATTACCCATAACATTCCATCAAATCATATTATTCTATTTTTTTCAAATTACATATGGTCATCAAAAAAATCCATTTCTACCCTCTCATAACATTAGATATGTTTCTCATAACATTTGAATTCCCAAAAGGCCAATTCCTTTTAGTGTCATGGATTTAATCCTCAGTTAAAATGATTGATTTTTATATCAAGATCCCAAATAAGATATGGAGTGTATCATTCCAATTAGTTGAATTTTTCTTCATACAAATCCACTGAATCAGCTAATTTGGTTTCAATTTAAGTAATTTCTTCTCCATCTTAAGTTAAAACATTATTTATTGTATTATATTAACATCATTGTAACCCCTAAAGTTGTCTACATTGTTCTCTAATACAAATTATAAGGATCCGACCATACAAATTACATAATATAGTAATTTAAAATAGATTTAATCCAATTAAAATCCCAATTATATTATTGGATTAGTCTTTTAAAATGTTAGAAGAGAAATCATACATATCAACCTAGAAGAATACACAGTTGGTACCACTAAAGGAGTATCGATTTCATCCAAAACATAAATCATTTAAAACAAAACAACAACATGATTTCTTTAAAAAATATTCAAAAAAATAACTTTAGATCACCATTTATCTTACAAATCCTTATAACATATGTTTTCTTTAAAACATGGTATGAGCATAAAAAATTCTGTATGTGATATAAAAATAAGGATTGAAACCATTAGAACATCTTCTTCTTAGTATATTTTTAATTCAAAAAGGAAAGGGCAAGGGATAAAACACCCCTCAAGAGGGTTGGAAATGGTGGAGTCCAAGGGCATCCCCCAGCACAAAAGAGGCACATTCTGGAGGGAGGGAAAAAAGTGAGTCATAAATGATGAGAGGCACATCCTGCCACCACAAGCGGGCAAGGGAGTCCGCCGCGAAGTTAGCCTCCCTCCAACTATAATGAACAATCATCCCATGTGAGGTTCTAATATTGCACCTTCTGATGATGTAATTGAGCTCCCAAGGAACCCCATTAGTCCTGTTCATGATCTTCACAAGGGTTTCTGAGTCCTTCTCGATTTCGGACGCTGTCAACTTCTTCCTTCTACACATCGACAGTCCCGAGGCCAGTGCATGGACCTCCACACTCAGAGAATTTCATGGCCCATAAAAGGCACTAAACGCGATGAAAACCAAGCCTGATGAATCTCACAGGACCCCTCCCCCTCTCATGATTACCCCCATGCATTAACCATCAACGTTGAGTTTTAGTCCCATAATTGGCGGGCGCCATTTAACCCACTGACCAGTACCCTTTCACAGAAAACAGGGTCGATTGAGCAGATTGGTGATGGCAGTTGACGTTGAAACACCTTTGATCTGGGAAGCAAGCTCGAAGATGAGGGATTTGAGGCTAGCCTGGAGTAATAGCAGCGAATGATTTTCTCCCCTCCTAGCCTGATTGAGAGCCTCCAAAAGTACCCAAGACAAGGCCACAAGGATGATCATTCTAACCGACCGCTCCTGGCCAGAAGATCCCAAGCCAGAAAACCAGCACTCCATATATTCCGGGAGAGAATACTCTCCATCATTTCTTCATGGATTATTCGTGAACAGTGACCAGAGGTGAAGCGCCCAATGATTTTGAAAGAAGAGGTGCTTCGCCAACTCGGACCTGTGATTAGTGCAACAGGAACATCTAGAGGCCAAAGCAACGCCCCGACGCTGGATGTTGTCCTCCGTAGAAAGCACCCTGTTCCAGATTCTACATAGTAAAAAATTCATTCTAATAGGAATTTCATTGCACCAGAGTGTTGCAGCCCAATCATTGGAGGTTCTACCTGGCTGAACGATACTTCTGAAGCCTTGCGAGGTGAACCTGCCTGAGCTAGTAGCCGAGAAGCAACACCTATCGGGTTCCACACACATTACAATATTTTCGAACACCGACATCTGATTAGAATTCAAAGAGGTATTGATCAAGTCGAACTCCTCACATGAACTACTAAAGTTGATATCCGGATAAGGGCAGTCGGGGTATCCGAAGGGTTCCCCGGACCAATTGGTGTCCCAAAAACTGATCTTCCCAGCACCGATGATCCATCTCGCATGACCTGAAAACGTGTCAATAAGGGATAACATTCACCTTTCCAGCCTCATGGACCTATAGAGGCCCCGTGTTTCAAGCCCCAGGTACCGTGCTTTGAAAAACATCTCCTACAAAGAATCCCCGATGATAACTTCCCAAGCAAGTCGAGCCTGAAGGCTTTGAAGAGTACCATGTATATCATGGAGACCCACTCCTCCTTCCTCCACTGGTCTGGCCAGACGCTTCCAGGAGGCCCAGTGGAACCTTCCCTCCTCCTTGGCGTCCCACAGAAAACAATTAATGATAATTTCCATTCTCTCCACAGTACCCTTAGGAGGGTGGATCACCGAGAAGACGTGCATGGGAATGGACATGAGGACGCTTTTGATCAGCGTAATCCGTCCACCAAAGGAGAGAATAGTATTCTTCTAGTTATAGATTCTGCCCAGAATGTGATCAAGGGTCACAGAGAAGTGCACCTTCTTGACGCGGCCACAGGAGATCGGCACCCTGATATAAGAAATGGGAAACGAAATCCTACAAAAACCAAGGATCTTTTTAATCTCCCTGTTCCTTGGGGTCGGGCATTTGTCTGAAGTGATGAAATGGATTTTAGTAGGGTTGACACTCTGCCCGCTCCATCTGCCGAAGGTGGTTAAGGTGTCCATCAGAGCCTTCTACGACCTTTTCATTCCATTGATAAAGATTATAATATCATCCTCAAACATAATATGGGAAATGGTAGCACTATTCCTTCCACGGAAAAGAAGCATGAGGTCTAAATCAATCCCATATTTCAAATTTTTTGAGAGCGCATCCTGGGCGAGAACATAGAGAAAAGGAGACAAGGGGTCCCCTTGGCGAACACCATGAACAGTCTTAAAGAAGACAAAAGTTTTTCCCATCAAGGCAATGGAAAGCCACGATGATGAATAGAATCTAAAGTAGATATCACAAAAAACCTCACTGAACCCAAATTTACTCATGACCTGGATTATGAAACTCCATTCCAACATATCATAAACCTTGTTCATGTCGACTTTGAAGATGACATTGTATCCAACTGATTTTCTATTAATGTCCTGCATGAGTTCATTAGCGATGCCCACCACCCCTTGAATGCTCCTTCCCTTGATGAAACTGTGCTGGTCCATTGAGACCAGGTGAGGAATAACTTTGTCGAGTCTTCTGAAGAGGACAGAGGATAGAATTTTATAGGCAACTTTGCAAAGAAAGATTGGCCTGTACTGGCTCACAAGGGTGGGATTTCTGATCATCAGAATGAGGACCAGTCTAGACGCTGAAATGCACCTACTGAGAGGGCCACCGATGAAGAAGTCCTGGATCGACTCCATAGCATGATGGCCAACAATCTCCTAAGAGAAGCTGAAGAAGCTATCCGGGAAGCCATCGGGACTAGGCGCGCTGTCCTCGGGCATGCTCTTGACAGCCACCTGGATCTCCTCGGGCGAGGGGATGGAGGAAAGAACACAGTTGTCCACCTGATTAACCGTTGAGGGGATATGGTTGAAGAAGTCCTCAGTGTCTTGATTCCCCCTCACGGAGGAAGAAACAGACTTCCCTGTAAGGGTGTTTTTGAAATAGTCCAGAGCGATCTTCCCTGCAGTGTTCACATTCGAAGTGTATCACCTGTTCTCCATTCTCAGGTTCAGCCTTGAGAATTTCCTCTCTTTAATGCAAGCATGAAAAAAGCTCTGTTTCTATCCCCTTCCTTAATCCATCTAACCCATGACCTCTGTTGGAAATATCTTTCCAGAAAATGAAGCCTCTCGGACATGTTATTTTGTTTTTCACAAAGAGCGACGAACAAATTATCATCCCAACAGTTCTGAAGAGATTCCTCCAACCTATCGACTTCCAACCTGAGGCTTTTGATACCCTGGGCAACATCAGGTATGGTGCTCACCCAGCTTTGCATGTCCATTTTGAGACGCCTGAGGCGGTTCACCAGGCAACCCCTCGATCTGGCATCATCATCTTTAGACCAGGACATCCTGATAACATTTAGAAAAGAGTCGTCCCCAAGCCATGCAGTCGAGTAGGACAAGAGGGAATTCGCAGCCTCCTCCCTCTTGATGTTGATAAGGAACGAGTTATGATCAGATAACACCCACTGAAGTCGAGTGACTGACATCTTTGGAAAAGTGTCCAACCCAAGAAGGTTGGAGAGGCAATGGTCTAACCGACACCAAATGCAATCTGCGCCCTTGCGGTGGTTGTACTAGGTGAACTTGGGTCCAGAGAATTCAAGGTCCAAAAGCCCAGCGCTCCTCATGAAATTATTAAAATCATCCATTCCAATAAAATTATATCCAACTCCCACCTTTTTCTTAGAGATGTATGCAATAGCGTTGAAGTCACCTCCCACGAACCAAGGGAGAGGCCCCGTTTGAATGTTTCCTAAAAAATGCCAAAGTTCCCTCCTCTTGAGAACCTCAGTGGCCACATAAACGAAGGAGAACACCAAATCGTGACTTGCTATGGAGATCTTAGCAATTATACATTGAGAAGAGAGACTCAAAATCTCAACAGAAACGTGGCTCTTCTAGCCAATCCAAATGTGGGAGTTCTCAGCGCCACCATGGAAGAAGTTGGGGAAACCCATTTTCTTGGTAAGAGTAGCGCCTTCACTATGTACCTATTTGGGATCCAGGATCACCAAAACTTGAGCATGCAAACTCCTAGCCTCAGAGGCCAGGAAAGCAAGTTTGGATTTATCCCCTAAGCTTCGTGCATTCCAAATGAGGATGGGTAGCATCAAGGTAGTCCCTTCTGGGCTCTAGAAGGGGAGGAAAAAGATAGTAGAGAAGCCGCAGAATGACCAGAATCTTTGGATTTGGAGCGGGTAACAGGACCTGAAAACACTTCCTCGAGGGGCACTAATTTGGGAGTAAGAACCAACTATTTGAAAGAGATAAAATCCTCCTCCATTAGGGATTTCCCTTTACCTTTAGCAACAACATCAGAAAACGGACCTGCATCTCCCTTAGAAGAGGAAGGCAGTAGGAGACTTTGCGAGGAGCAACGAGAGAGCGCCAGCTCTTTCTCTAGGCCATACGAGGGGAGGTTCTTCTTGGCCAACCCCTCCAAATCCAGAGTGAGGCTACTCACAAGAGACTTTTGGAGGATCTCTGGGGTAAGCTGGGTTGAGATGCAGAAAAGAGGGGGAGAAGGGGAGAGATACTTGGGAGGACTCCCTAGAAGATCTAGGAGAAGGTCATGCTTGAACACTACTCTTAGATCCTGTCGAGGGGAGATCTCGGCAACAGGACATGGCGACCAGGTAATCAGATCACGAGGCTCAAGAGGGACCGACAACCGGTCCGACACTGGAGACCACACCCCCATGAAAACCTCTTCTGGCGCATCATCCCTCTTGGATGAATTCAAATTTGAAAACTTAACGGGCTGAACTGGGGACCCCACATGCCCTTGATCGGGTGACGCCTAACCCGGACCCGCCTGAGGAGCTTTCCAGGATGAGCTAGCAGCATCCTTCCTCCTCCTACAAGCCAAATCCTAGTGGCCATGCAGCCCGAAAAGGGAACAAAACATCAAGGGGTTGTGAAATATGACCTTTTGTCTCCATGAAAACTCGTCACTAGCCTGTAAAATAACCATGGAGGGCAGTTTTTTGGCCAGGTCGAGTTCAGCACAGATACGGGGGTTGCCCGTAGACAAGAGGGACTGAGTCATCTCGTCCATGCAGAGAAAGGAACCAAATGAGTTCCGTAGATACTGCAGGATGGAGGGATTTTGGAAAGGTAGCGGAAGGCCTGAGAAGGAGATCCAAACAGCATCCGAGGAGGACTCTCGGCCAAAATGACAGTCCCAGGACCAGCGTGAAAGGGAGAAGTTCCAGGCGACACACCATCTTCTAGAACTGGACCATGCCCTCACAAAGTCGAGTCTGGAACCAAAATTGATGCTGAAGGCCACTCTGGATAGCTCCAAGACCGCCGGCGGACAAGAAAGACCCCAAGAGTACACCACACCCTGGAAGAAGCTCAGTGAGGGCTTTCTGCGACCGAAGCGGGCCAACAAAGAGAGGTTAAGAAGAGAAGCATCTTCACGGAGCTCATGAGAGGAGAGATCCACCAACGGAAACCCGTCTACCTGCCTGGGGGCCGACATTTAACCTGCATAGGAGCCAAGTGAGGACAGACCACCGGAGGCATGGAGATAGGGATGGAAACGACCACTGACGATGGAGAGCCACACAGAATACCCTTGTAGGAGGCTTTCTCAGAACCCTTAAAAGATGATTTTTAAAACATTAGCATTTAAAAATATCATAAAATTGATGTGAGAATTAATATAATTATTTGATATTGTGTATACACTATGAATCCATATAATAAAACATAATATAAACAAAAATTAATTAGAAAAATATTCCTAGAACCATATAATCAATGAAGTATAATGTTATCCAAAAAAAATAGAAATTGTGTTATGATTTCTCATACCTCGGTTTCATCTTACATAAAATACTTTTAAAACTCATGTATAATAGTTAAAAGAGTATTATTAATATTTCAAGGAATCATATTCATGTTTATAAAACCATAGATGATTATTTTATAACATCATATGATCAATTTAATAATAATAATTTTTTTATTTCCATTGTTTTGGGTGCGTGCTTTGCTTGGTTTCCATGGTTAGTTCATATTTGATTTTCTTAGAGTATGGAAATGAAACTATAGAAGTGTAATTAAATGTTAATAATATGTTTCCTGAATATTAAATGAATCTATAAATAAATTTTTATATGTAATGAGTATGAATCATTGTATAAATAATTAAGGATATCTGTTTAATTTGTTTTTGACATTTCTTTGATAACCACAAAATATATTATTTATATAGAATAATATTATGTATAAATGTAATCTCCATAACATAAAAGTGGTTAAATAATAAACATGAAATATTATTCCAATCATTCAAATGGTTTTATAACCTTATTTTAAGAATGTAATAGAAATTGAAAACACATCATCCATGATGATGGTAAATCAACACATCATAGATAGTGTTTTTATTTCATAGAATAAGAGGGGGAGATGAAGACGTATGTTGATGAATTTTTCCATAAACATGAAAACACCCATAATATATATGGTTCTAGAGATTTCATTCCTCTTTGATAAGGGGATGAGAATAGATTATAGGGACAAGAAATGAATTGAAAATAAAATACAATAAAATTAAAATATGATTTTTAACTCTTGATCTCTTCTCTTTAAGATCCTCCTTAATATCTTTGTTATTGGCCTTTTAGGTGAGTCTAGTAGGTATTATTTGTGGGGATGATTTTTTAGAAGGGTATCGGTCGAAATTTATACAATGATCAATGATTGAGAAGTGTGAGAGGAAGTTGGGGTGATGGTGGTCTTAATAGTTGATGAGAAGAGGGTTTTCCATTATTTTTATCATTAGATTAATATTTTTTCTCAAGAATAAGAATAGTCTATCTTCATGTGACCAAAAAATAATAAAGGGAGTGTGTTTGTTTGAACAAAGGGTTCTTCTTATTGCAACCCAACATTTTATTACATTACTATTAAATCATTTCAAAGATAAACAACATAATAGTATTACACATGGAGGATCCAGAGGCTTAGTGTCTTGGGAAAACTAGGACCACACATAACAAATACAACTTCAAGAATAAACATTCATTTAATTTCTTCTTCTATAGCTTCTTATTAGCACTTGTCCTCTCCTTAGTACAAGTAGACACCTGAGGATATACATCAAAAGAGGTGATCTAGAAGCCCAATAAGAGTATAGATAAGAACAATATAGAATGGGGTGAGCATAATCATATCATAGGATAACGATCATGAACATGGGAGGAGCATAAATTAAAGACTTGAAATGTGGAAATGCATAAAAATGAAACATCATGTCTCAGTGGTTGACTACCACAAATAATTTTGAACCAAGATAGCATCTTGTTCATACATAATTTCACATTTACTCATGATATTCATCACTTTACCCAATGCATTTGAGCGCTATATAATTCCGGGCGCACCCGTCACATTTAGACATCCATCTTGCGGTATATAATTCCGGGTGCACCCGTCACATCATAACATTATCATTATCATGCTTGCAACATAGAACACATATCAAACATGTGCATAAATAACCCATGGAAAGGAATTGGTTTCATCTCATAATAACACATTAATAAGCTTTGGGTTCCCAAAAGAATGAGGGAACAACATACTTGATATAAGATCCATCAACCTTGAAGGAGAGGTAAAAGGTGAGTTCGTGATAGAAGAGTTCTTTTGGAACACATTTTGATGGACACAAAAACCAGTGACATACATGTATATCCCAGAAAATTAAATGATGAACAAATGATATTTGAGGAGTAACCATGTCAAAAATGGAGTGAAAGAGGGAGAACCCGAAAGAAGAAAATTGGGTTCGAGATTTCCCCTTACCTTGTACCCGAATGCCTCCTTCTCTTTAATGTCATGTATAATGAAATTATATTAATTAATTAGAAATCCATAACCATGTGTACATTATTAGGGTTAATTCTAGTTTCATTATGTCATATTATGTACCTTTGGATGACTTATAGATTTTAAAAACATTGTTCGGGGATGTTTGTTTTTATGGTTTATCTTGGGTAGTTCACTTGTATTCATAAATTGATGTTTGGGTAGAACATGGGTATAAATCCAGAACAGATATTACATTTTATTAATGATATTACAGTAGATTTAATAATTTTATAATGAATTATTTTTGATCTAAGTGGACGAATCATTAGATAAGAATTTAATGATGGTTATTTGGGTTAATTTGTGCAGTTTTTGGATCACAACGAACTTGTTTTATCATTTAACTTAGTAATATGGCCATAGGATATTTCCAGAACATAAAATAGAACATAATACATATATTATATTCTGTTTTAACCATAAAAAAGGTTTCATGACCATATCTGAAGGTAGAAATGGATGAAGAGAGCATGTTGTTTTTGAAGGTGATAAATTAACACCTCATGAACAACGTTCTCTTTAATAAAATAAAAGGAATAGGTAAAGGGTGTGAGGTGATATTAAAATCATAAATATTACATTATATTTATAATACTGGAGTTAAAAAAACAATTTGAATGAATATATATGGGGAGAGATCAAGAAAGTAACTTGAACTTGAAAGGAAATTAAAGGAGAAGATGGAGGGAAATTACCTCTAGAATCTTCCTCTTGAGATCCAATTTAATGAAGCTAGGCTTGGTCTTTTGATGAGACCAGAAGCTTTTGGACGTGGGGTAGGGGATAGGGAAGATGTTTGGGTAGAGTTTAGAGGAGGCTTGGATCTTGAGAGGTGTGAGGAAAAGAGTGAGTGAATGGTGGCTTTTACAGTGGAGGGGAGAGGGGGTTCCTTAATATAAAATTGATTAGTTTATTAATTTAACCTAAGACAAGGAATAGTGAGTCTTGAATGAATAATAATAGTAATTTTATTATTTAATCCCAAAAAAGTGGGCTTACATCAGCAAAACATCATCTATGACTCAATTAATACCTTATTTATCATTTATTGTGAATTATTGGATTCAACTATTCATAAAAAATTCATGTTTCTCAGAAAAATCCCAAGAATTTACCCCAAACATTTTTCGATGTGTAGAATCCCAAAATGAAGTCCATTTTTAAAAAATAATTTTCTAAATATTATTAATTTAATATTTAATTAAAATCATAATTTACTTAAAAACAGTTTTTAAGATTAAAACTGATTTTATAGTTCTTTCGAAAATTATGTAGGGTCTTATAAAATTATCTAAAAAATATTAAAAATTGATTCAATAATTTATGAATAAATTTCAGTGAAATAAATTTTCATTTAAATTAATCAATTAGTTATAATTAATTTTTTATGACTTATAAAATTCAAAAAATGTTTACAAAGGTCAAATTGTCACTTTCTAAGACATCTAAATTTTATTTTATTATTCATAGGTAATGTTACTATTATTTACTATTAATAAGGGTTATATTACTATTCATAAGGGTAGGTTACTATTCATAAGGGTATGTTACTATTCACCAAAAATTATTTTTGTTTCATTAGACTCCAAAAATCATCTTAAAGACAAACATGAATGTCGGATTTTCAAAATTCCAATCATAGAAGTGACAAACTTATGTTTAAAGGTTACTTATGACTTAGTAGTTCATTTTTTTGTGTTTTTATGTTATTTTATGACATATTTATAAGATGGGAATTTCCATTGAAAAACATTGGGTCATTACATTCTTCCCCCCTTAAGAAATTTCGCCCCCCAAATTTCAAATTACACAAATAGGAGAGGGTACTTCTCCTTCATTGCCTCTTCTGGTTCCCAAGTTGCTTCCTTAAACTTATGGTTCCTCCACAACACTTTGACAAGGTGAGTTGTCTTGTTGCATAGAACCTTATCACTTCGGTCCAGAATTTTTACCGGCTGCTCCTCATAGGATAGATCATCTTCCAGCTGCTCCACCTCTGAGTTTAGTACATGTGAGGGGTCTGGTATGTACTTCATCAGTAGTGATACATGAAACACATCATGAACATGAGCCATATTCTGTGGAAGTGAAAGACGATAGGCCACGGCTCCTATGCGGTCAAGGATCTCAAAGGGACCAATGTACCTTGGGCTTAGCTTCACTTTCTTCCTGAATCGCATGACTCTCTTCCATGGAGATATTCGAAGGAAGACTTTATCTACAAAGTCGAACTCCAAGTCCCTTCGACGGTTGTCAGCTTAGCTCTTTTGCCGACTTTGAGCCGCATTGATGTGTTTCTGGATGACTTAAACCTTCTCTATCATCTCCTGAACAAGATTGGGTCCATTTAGCTTTCTTTCTCCAACTTCATCCCAATAGGTTGGAGTTCTACATCGCTTACCATAAAGAGCTTCATACGGTGAAATCTGAATACTTGAATGGAAGCTATTATTGTATGTGCACTCAACCACTGGGAGATGCTGATCCCAAACACCATTGAATTCAAGAGAGCAGGCTCTTAGCATATCTTCATGTGTATGAATAGTCCTTTCAGACTGGCCATCAGTTTGGGGGTGATAGGCCGTGCTGAAATTTAATTCAGTACTCAAACCATGTTGAAGGATCCTCCATAACATAGATGTGAACCTTGGCTCATGGTCATACACAATTGATAGTGGAACACTTTGCAGTCTCACCACTACCTTCACATATATCCTTGCAAGTTGTTCAAGAGATAGTTCTTCCCGAATAGCGATAAAATGGACTGTCTTGGTGAGTCGGTCAACCACAACCCATATCGCATTATTCCCCTTTGACGTCTTTGGGAGACCCGTGACAATGTCCATAGTAACATTTTCCCATTTCCATATGGGTATAGGAAATGGCTGCATCATACCTTTGGACTTTTGTCACTCAGCTTTAACTTGATGACATACCAGGCACCTTGATATATATTCCTCAATCTCCATATTCATGTTATCCCACCAGATGTGTTCTCGGAGATCACGGTACATCTTGGTACTCCCAGGATGGATAGAGAAAGATGAGCTATGTGCATTATCCAATAGCTCCTTTATCCTGGGTGATGAAGGCACACAAAGCTGCATTCCAAACCAACTCACACCATCATTGTCGATATGGAACTCTTACAGCTTCCCTTCCTTTACTGTATTCAACCTCTTTTTTATCTCCACATCATCCCTTTGTACTTCCTCAATCTTCTTCTGGATGGATGGTTGCACAATCATTTGGGAAAGGTAGGATGTATCCCCTGCCCTTATGATTTCCAAATCTATACTTTTCATATCCAAGAAGATATGGTCTTTTTCAATCCGCAACATGGATAGAGTAGAAGGTTCTTTTTTGCTTAGAGCATCAGCTACCTTGTTTACCTATCCAGGATGATAGTGAATAGAGCACTCGTAATCCTTAACTAGCTCAAACCATCTCCTTTGACACATGTTGAGCTCCTTTTGTGTGAATATATACATTATGCTCTTTTGGTCAGTGCATATTTTACACTTCTCGCCATAAAG
Organism: Viscum album; assembly: GCA_963277665.1. NCBI lineage: Eukaryota > Viridiplantae > Streptophyta > Magnoliopsida > Santalales > Viscaceae > Viscum > Viscum album. The sequence continues at coordinate 875,683,827 of OY728129.1, read as the reverse complement.
ATAGTGTCTCCAGATTTTCAAGGCAAAAAGCACGGCTGTCGGCTCTAGATCATGCATCGGGTAGTTCTGCTCATGGATCTTCAACAGTCGTGAGGCGTAGGCTATCACATTATAATTTTTCGTGAGTACACAACCCAAGCCTTTCATTGAAGCATCATTGTATATCACAAAACTTTCTCCACTTTTCGGTAGTGTGAGTGCTGTTGTAGTGATCAGCCTTCTCTTTAGCTCCTTGAAACTTGCCTCACATTCTTCCGTCCAGACAAACTTTACCCCTTTCCATGTTAACTTAGTTAGCGGGCTTGACAATTGTGAGAAGTTTCTCACAAAACATTGGTAGTACCCAAATATTCCAAGAAAACTACGGATTTCTATGACACTAGAGGGCCTGGGCCATTCCTCAATAGCCTTGGTCTTTGAAGGATCCACAGAAATTCCCTCACTTGTGATCACATGTCCCAAGAACGTGACTTGATTCATCCAAAATTCACACTTGCTGAACTTGGCGTACAACTTCTCCTTTCTCAATGTCACTATCACAAGTCTTAGATGTCCTTCATGCTACTCCTTTCTCTTGGAGTATATGAGAATATCATCGATAAACACTACCACAAATGTTTCGAGGTAATTTCTAAATACTGTATCCATAAAATCCATGAATATTGCAGGGACATTAGTATGCCCAAAGGGCATCACCAAAAACTCATAGTGCCCATACCTTGTTCGGAAGGCAGTCTTCTAAATATCTTCCTTCATCACCTTTACTTGATGATATCCAGAACGACGATCCACCTTTGAGATGTATTGAGATCCTCTTAACTGATCAAACATGTCATCAATCCTTGGAAGAGGATAATTGTTCTTTATGGTCATCTTGTTGAGTTCCCAATAATCGATACACAGCCGCATTGTTCCATCCTTCTTCTTTACAAAGAGCACTGGCGCACCCCAAGGTGATGCACTATGGTGTATGAACCCTTTGTTCAGATGCTCTTGCAGCTGCTTATTTAACTCTTCCAGTTCTATAGGAGCCATCCTATAGGGGCACTTTGAGATAGGAGTAGCTCTAGGTATGAGTTCAATTGAGAACTATACCTCACGATCTGGGGGAATTCCAGGTAACTCTTCGGGAAATACATCGATGTATTCCCTCACGATGGGCATTTCCTCAAGGTTGGAACTTTCCTTCGACTCAACCATTTGGGTGAGCTATTCTTCTTCATAGGGAATCAACACCAACACCATTGAAGGATTTTTCAAAGGAGATTCATGATCGTCCTTGAATTTGTAGTGGAGCATGGGATGGTTCATAATATGAAAAGATATTTCCTTTTCCCTATAGTTGACATGTGCTCTATATAAAAAGAGAAAATCCATTCCCATTATAGCGTCAAATTCCACCAAGGGAAGTATTATGAGATTTTCCAGAAGAATATTCCCACATACATCAGCAGGAGAAGAGTCAAACACTTGGGTTGTAATTATTGCACCACTTGGTGTTTTTACAGATATCTCTACTTCAAGGTTTCGAGGCTTCAATTCTATAGTTCTAGAAAACTTGAATGATATAAAGGAATGTGTAGAACCAGAATCAAATAAGACTTTTTCCATTCTTGAGTGAATAGGAAGTGTACCTTGTATGACTTCATTATCATGCTCCACCTCTGCAGTAGTGATGGCATAAGACTTCCCTTGTTCCGTTGGCTTTGGTGGTTGCTGGCGCTGATTACCCTCGAGACCTCGATGTTTAGTGCACTGGATTGAATAGTTCCCTAGCTCCATATAGTTGTAGCATTGAACCACGAGTGGTTATCTCCTTTCATCGGCTACATCATCCTACCTTTTCATGTCTTTTTGACACTCTTGAGCATGGTTTCCTTCTTTCCCTCACTTGAAGCATTTCCTCGTCCCTTTGAGGCAGTTCCCATTGTGCAACTTCCCACATTTTTGGCATCTGGGTCGTTGTGTTTTCTTCCCACCTTAGTCATTAGATCCACCGGATTGAAACTCCATCTTTTTTTCCTATCCCCATAACCATGGGACCATTATCCAAACTCCATCTCCACTTTGAGAGCACATCGAACAACTTCTTCATAATGCCCAAAGTCTCGAATTGCAGGAGCCTTTCAAAGGTGTGGTTTTAATCCACTACAGAATCTATCAATTTTTCTATCATTGTTGATAACAAAACCCGAAGCATACATTCCAAGCCTTGTGAAATTCGTTTCATAGGTTGTGACAGATTCTCCTTATTTTTGCTTAAGCTCTATGAATTCTCTCTCCATCTTCGTGCGAAGAGTTCGTGGGAAGTATTTATTAAGAAACATTATCTTAAAGTCTTCCCATTCCATTTCTTCAATTTCCTCCCTTGGCTTGGTGTTCTTAATAAAATCCCACCATTGATCGACTTCTCCATCTAGATGATAAACAACTAGAGTCACCTTCTCTGTCTCAGAACAGTGAAGCATAGAAAAGATCATCTGCATGGAGTTGACCCATTATTCCGCAACTAGTGGATCAGAAGATCCACTAAACGTCGGTGGTCGTTGCTGCATAAAACATTCTATAGCTAGTTTCACCCTCTTTTGTGAAGGAGGACATTCCCTATTATTATGGTTATTATTCATAACCTGATATAATTGGGTAAGCATAGCCATGATGTTTTGAACTCCACCTCCCAAATCATTGGGGATGTTGTTCGGGCAATCATTGCATTGGCCCTCGCAAGAGTTGTTGGCCTAATTTCACCTGGTTCCCACCATTTTCTAAAATAGAAAAGGTTAGAACAAAACATAAGTAAGTAAGTCATGAATAACTTATTCATTTAGACAATTATACCAAAAACATAACATATGGGATCCCTAGGTAAATATTCTTGTGTGTATATTTTTACTTTGTCTCATACTAGAGGTTTTCTCTAGGGTTCACTAATCCTAATTCCCAAATTAACTAATCCTTTCCTCTGATACCAACTATAGAGACCTGAAATTTTCATACATTACTATTAAATCATTTCAATGATAAACAACATAAAATTATTAAACATGGAGGATCCAGCGGTTTAGTGTCGTGGGAAAACTAGGACCACACATAACAACTACAACTTCAAGCATAAACATTCATTTAATTTCTTCTTCTATAGCATGTTTTTAGCACTTGTCCTCTCCTTAGTGCACATAGCCACCTGAGGATATACATCAAAAGGGGTGAGAAAGAAGCCCAGTAAGAGGATAGATAAGAACAATATAGAATGGGGTGAGCATAATCATATCATAGGCTAAAGATCATGAACATGAGAGGAGCATAAATAAAAGACTTGAAATGTGGCAATGCATAAAAATGAAACATCATGTCTCAGTGGTTAACTACCACACATACTTGTGAACCAAGCTAGATTCTTTTTCACACATAATTTCACATTTACTCATGAGATTAATCACTTTACCCAATGCATTGGAGCGCAATACAATTTTGGGCGCTCCCGTCACATTTAAACATTCATATTGCGCCATATAATTATGGGCGCACCCATTACATCATAACATTATCATAATCATGATTTCCACATAGAACACATACCAAAAAAGTACATAAATAACCCATGGAACGGAATGGGTTTAACCTCATAATAACACATTCATAAGCTTTGGGTTCCCAAAAGAAAGAGGGAACAACATACTTGATATAAGAACCATCAACCTTGAATGAGAGGTAAAAGGTGAGTTCTTGAAAGAAGATTTCTTTTGGAAAAAATTTTGATGGACATAAAAACCAGTGACATAAATGTATATCCCAGAAAATTCAATGATGAAAAAATGATCTTTGAGGAGTAACCATATCAAAAATGGAGTGAAAGAGGGAGAACCCGAAGGATGAAAATTTGGTTCGAGATTTCCCCTTACCTTGTACCCGAATGACTCCTTATCTTTAATGTCCTATATAATGAAATTATATTCATTAATTAGAAATCCGGAACCATGTGTAAATTAGTAGGTTTAATTCTAGTTTCATTATGTCCTATTTTGTTGCTTTGGATGACTTATATAGTTTAAAAACATTGTTCGGGGATGTTTGTTTTTATGGTTTTTCTTGGGTAGTTCACTTGTATTCTTAAATTGATGTTTGGGTAGAACATGGGTAAACATACAGAACTGATATTACATGTTATTAATGATATTACAGTAGCAATAATATTTATATAATGAATTATCTTATATCAAAGTGGATGAATCATTAGATAAAAATTTAATAATGGTTATTGGGGTTAAATTGGACGATTTTTGGATCACAACGAACTTGTTTTAACATTTAACTTAGTAATATGGACATAGGTTATTTCCAGAACTTAAAATAGAACATAATACATATAAAATATTCTGTTCCAACCATAAAAATGGTTTCATGACCAGATCTCATGGTAGAAATGGAAGAAGAGAGCATGTCGTTTTTGAAGGTGATAAATTAACACCTCATGAACAATGTTCTCTTTAATAAAATATATGGAAGAGGGATCGGGTGTGGGGTGATATTATAATCATAAATATAACAGTATATGTATAATAATGGAGTTAAAAAAACAATTTTAATGAATATAAGTGAGGAGATATCAAGAAAGTAAATTGAACTTGAAAGGAAATTAAAGGAGAAGATGGAGGGAAATTACCTCTAGAATCTTCCTCTTGAGATCCTCCTTAAAGAAGCTAGGCTTGGTATTTTGATGAGACCAGAAGATTTTGGACGTTGGAGAGGTGCTAGGGAAGATGTTTGGTCAGAGTTTAGAGGAGGCTTGGAGCTTGAGAGGTGTGAGGAAAAGAGGGAGTGAAGGGTGGCTTTTATAGTGGAGGAGAGAGGGGTTTCCTTAATATAAAATTGATTAGTTTATTAATTTCACCTAAGACAAGGAATAGTGAGTCTTGAATGACCAAGAATAGTAATTTTATAATGTAATACCGAACCAAGTGGGATTACAACATCAAAACATCATCAATGACTCAATTAATACCTTATTTAGCATTTATTGTGAATTATCGGATTCAACTATTCATAAAAAATTCAAATATCTCAGAAAAATCCAAAAAATTTACCCCAACAATTTTTCGACATGTAGAATCCAAAAATGAATTCCATTTTTCAAAAATACTTTTCTAAATATTATTAATTTAATATTTAATTAAAATCATAAATTACTTAAAAAACAGTTTTTATGATTAAAACTAATTTTATAGTTCTTTCGAAAATTACGTAGGGTCTTATAAAATTATCTAAAAACTATTAAAAATTGATTCAATAATTTATGAATACATTTCAGGGAAATATATATTCTTTTAAATTAACTAATTAATTATAATTAATTGATTATGACTTATAAAATATCGAAAACATTTACTAAGGTCAAATTGTCACTTTCTAAGATGTCTAAATTTTATTTTATTATTCATAGGTAATGTTACACTTATTTACTATTCATAAGGGTCATATTAATATTCATAAGGGTAGGTTACTATTCATAAGAGTATGTTACTATTCACCGAAAATTATTATTTTTTCATTAGACTCCACAAATCATCTTGAACACAACCGTGAATGTTAGATTTTCAAAATTCCAATCATAAAAGTGACAAAATTATGTTTAAAGGTTACTTATCACATAATAGTTCATTTTGTTAGGTTTTCATGTTATTTTATGACATATTTATAATAAGGGAGTTTCCATTGAAAAACATTGGGTCGTTACACTTCATTCATTAGAACATCAACCATGACTAAATACTTCATGAATTTAGATTTTTTTAAATTACCGTATATTAGTATTCAATAAAAATTACTGTATTTTATAAAAATCCCAAAAATTCCACACGAATAATTTTAAAAATAAATAATTAAATAATTATCTCTATTTTATCAAAATAATTTTATAACTATGATAAGTTTAGGTGTTAAATAAAATAATAATTAATTCAAAAAATAAAAAAAATAAAAACTACCCAGAATTTTATAACGCCTTATAAATTAATAAAGGTCTCATAAAGTTATCCTAAACCATAAAAAATTAAAACATTAATTTTTTATTACACTTCATGAAATTATATTTTCCTTTAAATTATGAAATTGATCATTAAACTTTAAATAAATATTTATGACAAATAAAAATACAAACAGATATATAATGATCACATTTTCACTTATAAGATGATTTTTTATTATACATTCATTGGTGATGGTACTATTAATTTTTCTAATTACTATTAATAATGGTAATATTATTATTCAAAAGGGAAATAGTATTATTCCTAAGAGTAGTTTCCTATTCATTAAAATTTAGTTTGTCTTATCAGAAACCAAATAACTTACGGATCACAACCGTGTATGTCCCTTTTTCATAATTCAAATCACAGAAGAGGAAAAATTATGTTTAGTGGATAGTTTATAACTATAACATTTAAATAATGTTACATTATGTAGAAACATAGTGTTTCACACATTTCAATTTTTTATAAAATTATTGGGGTGTTATATTGGACTTTGAGGTAGCAAATGAGATACTGACCATAAGGAAATAGGTCAAGGTTTTACACAAGAATCATGAAAATATTAAAACATACTAATTTTTAACTAATTTTGTTATTAATTTATCTAATATTTTAATATTAACTTCATTATCATTTTAATCTTATACATATTGTATTTCTATATTGAACTTTTGGGAAGTTATATTTTAATTTCAATAATCTACAACATGCCATAAAAGAGATAACATGTTCTTTTCTTCCAATGATACCACACATTCTATTTCCATTCGATTTTGAAATTTCAACACACTATATTGATTCGATGTTCTTAGAAAAAAAATATTTATCATAGTTAAAAACCATAATAATAGTGTAAGGTTTTTTAGTTAATAACCTTTACTAAATATATAGAGTAAGAAGTTCAAAACAATACAATGTAAAGTGTTGTAACAATAACAGTTTAGGTTTTTTCAATACTTTATGAAATTGATCCGTACATCAATTCGGATGTATAGAAATCAGTCGCATATTAATCGAACAGAGTGTGTGACCAGTATGACTCAATGTTCAACTTTTTATTCGAAATTTACATTACTTTTAATAAAAAATACTTATGAGGTACTCAAAATAGAGAACATACATTCATATTGTTTTGATAGATTACAAATACAATTCATACATAATCATTTATGTTTATGAATCAACCATACCTTAGTCTGATGCATGGTTTTTCCAATATGACTCCATTTGTATATTTTTATTTAAAAATGAAATTAATTTTTTATAACAAAAAACTGACAAAATCAAAATCAATCAAACTAATTCATATCGATTTTATGCTTTATGAAAATGATCTAGAAGTCATTTTTGGTTTGTAGGAATCAACATCACCTCAATCTGATGCACAATTTGACTGGTACAGTTCTATGTCTGTATTTTTACTTGATATAGAAATTGATTTTAGTAAATATAACAAGTGACATATAGAAATGGATATCACACGTTCATATTGTTTTGATACTCTAAGAAAATGATCTGGAAGTCACTCTAGCATGTGATATTCAATCGAACATCAATTTGATGTACTTTGTGACTGTTATAACTCTAAGAGTGTATTTTTTCATATGATTATCCGTTATTTAAATAAAAATAAAAAGTTAAATAATGAAAAATTAGAAAATATATTCCGATATTTTTTTATTATTAAATAGATTGAGTTTTTATTCATGACATCTAGGAATCAATCACACCTTAATATGACACATGATGTGAATGGTATAGCTCCAAGTGTGTCTTTTTATTTAAAATTGACATTTATCTTAGTAGAAAAAACTAGTGACCAACTAAAAACCAGATAAACACATTTTTATTGTTTTGATACATTATCATCATGATACATAAGTAATTTTTGAGGAGTAATGATCAACTGGACCGTAATCTGATGCATGGTGCGACTGTTATGACTCAAAGTGTCCATTTTTAGTTTCAAATTATGATATTATTTCAAAAAATATGTCACTCAGTGAATAAAACCCCAATTACACTCTTATTGTCTTAATAATTCAATAAAAATATTCCTAATTTATTTTTGAGGTGTATGGAGAGGTCTCGCACCAATCCAACAAAAAGGTGAATGATATGGCTCAAAATGTGTATTTATAGTTTTAAATGACATTTTAGTAAAAAGAAGAAGTGACATACTATAAACTGATCAAATGAATTCATATTTTTTTATACTTTAGTTAAATAATTAAAAAATCATTTATGGTAGGTAGGAATAATCCTCACCTCAATTTGACACTCGATATGACCATTATAAATTTAAAAGTGTGTTTTTATTTATAATTGACTTTAATTATAGTGAAAAGAACATGTGACATATAGAAAAAAGGGAAAATGTATTCCTATTATTTTGATACTTTAGAAAAATGATCCATAAGTCATTTTCCATGTGTAATAATCAACCTAACCCAAATCCAATTCATGATGTTGCAGGTATGACTCAAAAATTTCCATTATCAGTTAATAATTGAAATTTAAGTCAAAACATTTCACTCACTGAAAACCAAGAAAATATAATCCGACAATATTTATAATTATGTACAATGATTAATATGTTAGTTATGATTTTTAGAATGTAGTCTCAAGTCAAGCTGACACACGATGTGGCTGATTTGACACAATGTGTGTGCTTCCAATTTCAAATGACATTTTAATAAAAAAACACAGGTGACATACTCAAAACCATTAAAAACATTCATATTGTATTGATACTTTATAAAAATGATCCATAAATCATGATTTTCATGTAATAATTAGATAAATATTAATATGAAACTCAGTAAGACTTGTATAATTCCATTTATTTATTTATTTAGAATTTACATTAATTTTACTAAAAAGGACAAGTGACATACTGATGTCTAAAAAATGAATTCAGATTATTTTGATAAATTAGAGAAACTATTCATAAGTATTTTGTGACATGTATGAATCAAATAAACCTCAATATGATTCATGGTGTGACTAGTATTACTCTATGTGTGTCTTTTTATTTATAAATGACAACTTTTTTAGTAAAAATAACATGTGAAATAATGAAAACTGATAAAATGTATTTGTATTATTTTGATAACAAAGGAAAATGATCCAGATGTCAAATGTTACATGTAAGAATCAACCACGTCTCAATATGATTCAATGTATTATTGGTTTGACTCAAATGCCTGTTATCGGTTTAAAATTGGAATTTCAGTTCAAAACATGTCACTCAATGAAATCCAAGAAAACATTCTCTGATTATATTGATAATTTAGGTCAATGATTCATAAGTTATTTGTAACTTTTATGGATTATTCTCAAATAAAAATTATAAATGATGTGATTGATATGACTCAATGTGTGTGTTTATTGTTTCAGATGACATTTTAATAAAACAAATCATGTGACACACTCAAAACCCAAGAAACGCATTCAGAACGTTTTGATACATTATGAAACTTTTCCTGAAAACATTTTGACTTGTATGAATCATCCCACATTTAAATTGTTTTTATACTTTAAGAAAATGATGAAAAATTAATTTTTTATTCCTAGGAATCAACCACATATCAATATGACACATGGTGTGGATTATATAACTACAAGTGTGTCTTTTTATTTAAAAATGACATTAATCTTTGTAAGAATAACATGTTACATACTAAAATCTAAGAAAACATATTCAAAATATTTCAATGATTTAGGAAAATAATATAAAAGTTATTTTTGTCATTTCTGTAACACCCCAAGCTTCCACGGTACGCTTCTCTTTGAATAATACAGTAGTGTGTGTTGTATGCAACTTCAAGTTCTAATACACACCACAACAAATCAAACTATTCGTTATGAATAGTAATACCCACTTTTTGAAATTTTATAAATTTTATCTTTCAAAATTGACATCATTTTTGGATTTAGAATATCAAAATTATCTTAGGGTTATTTTTTTATTTTTCTGAATACATTCAATTTTTGATGAATAGAGAAAATCACTAAATTTAAATTAAAAACAAATTATTTAATCGAAATAATTAATAGTAATAAATTATAAATTTTAGTGGGTTTAAATTATATTTAGAAAATATTTTTACCAATCAATACAATTTTGGTCATTGGACGTAATTTCACATTTAAACCGGATATAAACAAGTGTCAATATTTTGATAATTATTATTTCTTAAAAACACGCTTTTTGTTTTGACAGCAGGAATTAATTTTAAATTAATTTCTGCCACTTCTATGTTTCGAATTTAGAAAAATTGATTCCATATTTAGAATCATGAGCTCCAAATTTTGTAAATAGGTAACTTTTATTTTGAGATATTTTGAATAATTACTTCGGTAAATATTTTATTTACCATGGTTAAAGGGTAAATCCGGTAAATAAGGGTAAAAAATTCTATTATAATGATAATTAATTACCCTAAAACGTGTCCTGACCCTATTGGTTGATACATGTCCGACCATGGGCATCATTGGGTCGATTTTAGGGCCCCATGTATCCACTAGTTAGTGAAAGTGACACTATATTAATTAAGTTAAAGTAAATACATAAATGACATAAGCATATATATTTTAGAAACACAATTTTAACATAGGGTTACATATGTTATATTTTCGACTATAAATATTCATTAGAAAAATAAAAATATTTCATACCTAATCATATTTTATTTATAATTTTTAGACATTTAATAATTAAAATTTTTTATGACAAAATAATGTTTCAGTATTTTCCTTATTAATAAAAGAATCAAATAATTAGTATTAAATTTTTTAAAATAACTATAATTTGAATATTTTGATGACATCAAAAAATTATACTGGTTAATAATATATGTTATTATTTCTTAAATTGATTTTATTATAATTAATAATGTTGTTAAGACTTTAACAAAAATTAATTATTAAATAGTGTCAAAATTGATATAAAAGATTTTTTAAAACAGATATTATATTATTAATTGATATTATATTCCTAAAAACCTAATGTTCAGCGAAAGGACTTATATCATGATATTTGTATCATTAATGGAGCACTTGTGGGTCTCATGGAAGTTTATATTATGTTTATTGACTATATAATATAAAAATACAAAGAGACAGGGTAAATGTCAAACAATTTAACTAAGAGTTAAAACTAAAATATAAGGTTAATATAGTAACCGAAACAAGTATAAAACATATTAGTTTAGTTGTTTTCATCCTATACCCACCTCAACCGTTAAATAATCCACTTTGGAGCCATTATAAACTGAATATTAATTTATTATAAAATAATATTTCTATCTTTTCCTACGGTTCCCCTCACCCATCTTATAAAAGGGCACTCCCCCTTCAAACTAAATCACAACTTTAAAGCCTTTTGAATCGGCCATCCCCTCCCCAAATATCCTCTCAGCTTCCCTCACTTCAACCAAGAGGTCTAACATTATTAAAAAATCCATCCTAAGGAGCCCTTTTGATCAAATCAAAAGAAAGCAACCGAAGAAGAGGTAACGTTTTCACCACCCTCTTTCAAGTACAATATTTCTTCAACTTCTTATTTCTTAGATATTTCAATTACAAAATAATAACTCCAGTATATTCTATATATTTTTATGTTATTATAAATATGTTACAACCATATTCAGTATTCTATCCATCCTTTTAATGACATGTCACCATACGTGCGTAGGTACGGCTTACCGTCTCCACGTCGGGGTGTAATTGTTAATCAAAACATTATTATCTGGATGGGTATGATAATGATGTGTAATTGATTTAAATAATAAATATAAAATTATAATTATTCTTTATATGTGATATAACATCCAATTATATTTTATTTTAATATCAAAAGAATGATATCGTCGCTCGTGCGTACGTACGGACTACCTTCTCCACGAACGCGATGAGATTCATTCCCCATCATATCCATGCAAGTCTAATTCACATTTGATGATTAAAAATAATTTTTAAGGACATTATATCATTCTGGAAGTGAATAAGACACAACCTTTGGTTATGAAACACTACTTATGTGACAAAACATATAAAAGGAAACGAGTAAGTTAACACCTGAAACGATGATAGTAATAAGATATTATTAACAAAGCAATTTTAAAAGATCATATATGATATCTTAATTATGTATATGATTCTTGTATAATTTAATAATATTTATTTAACTATTATACAGGAGGTTAGCTTACCCTCGACAAAGGAAAAGTACAAGGTAAGGTTTTATTTCACAATATCTTCATTATCCGAGGTAGTTTATACGTAATTATCTATTGAGACATCTTTATCATCCACATCCATGTTTCATAAAAATGTATTTCAAATCATTCTTACTATTTTTCAGACTATGGGTTAAATTCATTTATACCCTTGTTGACTTTTTATAATATGTTTATAAAGTAATCTTTCCGCCATTTTCCAAACAAGGTCCTTTTACCATTTTCGACAAAATTAATGTATGAATGTATTTTTTTAACTTATATGGCTAGTGCTGCAATTTTATGCCATTATAAAATCTTCAAATATTCCCTTAAAAGATTATAAGAATATTTTCAATGTAAATGTTTTCAATTATAATTATGTTACTTTTAAATGATTTACAAAAAGAGATATTTCTCTCAAATAGTTTTGATTTCATCTAAGTCATCATCCTTTGATGGATTTTTAGCTTATTTGAAGTTGATTTATTATGATACAAAACTTCCATATTGTATTGAAGGTTTTGTGATATGTTTGACTATGTATGTGTTATTTTTATCCCATTTATGGTTTATGTAGAAAGTATTGTCATACTGAATGCTAATTTTAATACGAATGTTTATGTGATGTTTAAACCTATTCATATGAGGAATGCATTGGACTTAATAAGTGACGGGTGGAGCCTGCTATAGCTCCTCGATGCATCGGTAGGTCTCAGGAGACAAATTAGTGTCTTGGAACAAGGCCTTGAAAAAATCGTATTTGTAGTCTTGGCATAAGGCCTTGACTTTATGGTTATGATAATATGGAATTATGCATTCTATCATTATGAATGTGGTTATTGATATTGCATGTGATTATTCAACTAGTAGAATATCCATGTGAATAAGTAAATGGAATTATTTCATTTTATTCCAACAATATTATGCTAAAGTTTAAGTTTAATAGTATTTTGTTTTAGTTATACATAGCCTTAAATGTTTATACTTATTTATGAAAGTTTCTGCTATATTGTTACCATTAATGGGCATCTGATCTCACCCATTTCTATATTTTATTTTACCCATGATGTGAAGAAGTATTTTATGAATGAACTGTAGGGATAGTATAAGGGGATATGAGTGTGGAGGCATGATGTTGTTGAATTTTTCACATTACATTGTAATGTAAACTTTATGAATGTATCTAGTGTTTCCAAGGCTACAAGACTAATCGGTCATTCGAGACATAATTTTCTTGTGATCATGCCAATGTTATGTAATTATGCACAGACTCTGGGTAACTAGGGTCGGGACATTATAGTTGGTATTAGAGGATGTTTAGTTGAAACCTTGGATACTATATTTAGATAAACTCTGAATAGAGTACATAGCCTTATGATAGACTTTTAGGATTAGTATAGAAGAACTTCCTAGAATTTTTGGTATTGTAGAGATTTTCTGAGTTTTCGAAGCAATACATCCCTGTCTGGATACAAATAGGTAGAGGCAGCTCTGGCACAGATGTACCTAGGTGTAAAACCCAAAAACACTTCATTGAGCTAGACTCAAATGAGAAATGGTGAACGATAATGGGCATTTCTGCACTATTGGTTACGACACTCCTGGGAGATATGCTTAGGATAATTCTCATTTTCATTACAAACCATTATGAAGGGTTTATCAGTATATACTTCCTAAAAAAAACATTTTATTATGATTATGGATTATATCCATAAACTGTTGAATTTATGTTAAATGTTTTGGAAGTTTGGATTTATATATTTTTATTCATAAACTAATCTAGTTTATGCCATTGTTTAGAAATGGCTCCTAGTGGAACGAATGGAAACCTTATCAATGCTTGCACTCCATGTAAGGATTTCCCTACTGCTCAAGAAAATTATAGTGGAGCTAGTGATTCAACTGGTGCTGATCAGCTAATCACAATACTAGGAAAACTCACTCAGGATATGAATAATAACCTTACCCATATGGAGTACCCTGATCCACAATGTGGATGATCAATGTTGGATCGCTTCATGAGGAAACAACCACCAACATTAAATGGGAGTAAAAATCCCTTAGTAGATGAGCAATAGATAAATTCCTTAGAGAAAATATTCCATGCCTTGGGGAGTAGCGAAAAAGAAAAAGTTGTCATGGCAGTTTACCACCTCACTGGAGATAATGATCAGTGGTAGTAATTGATTCAAAACACAAAGGAATATGATGAAGTATCAAATATGGAATGGAGAGTGTTCAAATAGATTTTCTTAGAAAAATATTTTCCTCATGACCATTGAGCAGATATGGAAAGGAAATTTCTGAGTCTGAGACAAAACAAAGATGAGAATGTGGCGAAGTATGAGGCTAACTTTACAAGGTTAGCGAGGGGTTCTGCCGATTATATACATAACCCAATAAGTATGATTGATAATTTATTTGATGGTTTAAAACCATTTCTCTATCGAGAATTAGTCTAACAAACCATCTCGTAGTACGAAGATATTGTCTCATGCGCTATCAAGACAAAAAATGAATTATCTAAGTCTTATGACTTTAAAGAAAATCAAGAGAAGGAGAGGTCTGCTGATCACTCTGGAAATAGAAATAAGGGGAAGAAGGGAAAAGTTAAAAATCCATCCTGCAGTAAATGTGGGAAGAAATACCCCGGTACTTGCTTAAAAGGAATGGAAGTCTGTTACAAGTGTGGTGAAAAAGGCCACCAAGCTCGTAATTTATAGGGGAAGAAATTAGATACCGATGTTCAATGATACAATTGCATGGATATGGGACATTATGCAAATGAATGTCCTATGCGTTAGGGTAACTTACCTCAGAAAAGGCCAATAGATCAAGGACAAGATTATACTATCACTACTACTGAGGTAGAAGCCCCGAAAGACGTGGTGGCAGTTAATTTAATGGTTTCCTCATGTTTTGAAAATTCATTATTTGATTCTAGAACATCACATTGTTTCATATCATCCCAGTTTGATATGAAAATTAGATATTTCCAATTTGATCTAATAAGGGAGTTGTCAGCTAAAACACCTAAGGGAAGAATCATTGTAACATTGTTTTGTGAATCAGTCCCCATTAGAGTATATAAATGTTCGTTATCTGCTGATCTTATTGTCATACCTATGATTGAGTTTGATATAATCCTCAGTATGGATTGGATTTTAGACCATTATGCTAAGATTTATTGTAATAAGAAGGAGGTTACAATTTTTGATGATGATGATAAGGAACACCTTATCTTTAGTGCAGAATCATCACCACCTAATTCATATCTAGATCCACCCACAGTAGCTCAACTAAATCCAATTATCGGGGAAGAGGTGATTGAAATGACTATTGGTGAGGAAAGGAATGTTCAAATAGAGGATGTGCCTATTGTGAGAGAATATGTTGATGTGTTTCTAGAAGATTTACCTGGTCATCCTCCAGAACGAGAAATTGAGTTTTCTATTGATTTAATTCCTGGATCAAGGCCCATATCGAAGACCCCTTATAGAATTTCCATTGTGGAATTAGTGGATCTAAAGAAACAACTAGAGGAATTGACTAATAAGGGATTTATTCTACCTAGTGTTTCTCCATGGAGATCCCCTGACCTTTTTGTTAATAAGAAATATGGATCTATGAGGTTATGTATCGACAACCGGGAGATGAATTATATAACAACAACGAACAAGTATCCCCTACCTTGCATAGATGATTTATTTGACCAATTGTACGGAGATAAATATTTTTCAAAGATTTACCTTCGATGTGGATATCATCAGTTTTGTGTGAAGAAGGAATACATTCCGAATACAGCATTTCAAACAAGGTACAGGCCTTAAGAGTTTACAGTAATGCCTTTTGGGATGACTAATGCACCCTTTGTTTTCGTGGATCTAATGAATAGAGTTTTCAAGGAATATCTTGATGTCTTTGTAGTGGTATTTATTGATGATATCTTTGTATACTCCAAATGCTACGAATATCATGAAAATCACTTGCGCATTATATTGAAGACTCTGAGAAGCCATGAATTATATGTGATGTATATCAAGAGTGAATTCTAGCTTCAGAAGATATTTTTTCTTGGCCATATTATCTCTAAGGATGGAATCTTTGTTGATCCTTCTATGATAAGAGCAATCCAAGAATGTCCAGCACCAAAGAGTATAACATAGATACATAGTTTTATTTGTTTAGCGGGTTATTACCGACAATTCATCCCGAATTTTTCATGGTTGGCTAACCCATTAACAAAGCTCACACATAAAGGGGTTAAATTTGTTTGAAAAAAAGAGTGGGAATAATGCTTCGAAAAATTGATGAAAAGATTAGTCAATTCTCTTATATTTACTCTACCATTGGGGAATGATTGGTTTGTTATTTATAGTGATGCATCAAAGAAAGGACTTGGTTGTGTCATTATGCATAATGATAGGATTACTGTCTATGAATCACGATAGCTGAAAATTCATGAGCAGAACTGTCCTACTCATGATATTGAGTTAGCAGATGTAATTTTATCTTTGAAGATTCGGAGACACTATCTCTATGGTGAGAAATGTTAGATTTATATTGATTACAAGAGTTTGAAGTATATTTTCTCACAAAAAGAACTCAACATGAGGCAAAGGCGATGGCTTGAAATACTAAAGGATTATGATTTCACTATACACTACCACCTGGGGAAGGAAAATAAGGTGGAAGATGCTTTGAGTAGAAAAGATCATGGAATTTTGAACAATATGAGAATTGAAAGGGATTATATTTTCATGGATCTAGTGAAGATGGAAATGGGAATAAACATGGAAGGTGAAACATCTATGATTTTTCAAATAGTTTCCAAACTATCTTTAATAGAAAGAATTAATAGTTCTCAGACCAATGTGAAGAGTTTCAAAAGAAGATTAAAGCCGTGAGTGATGGGAGATTGAGTGACATTGTGTATGAATATGGAATTTTGAAATTTGGGAAGAGACTTTGTGTTCCAAATATACCAGATTGAAAAAGAGAGTTGTTGGATGATTATCATAGTTCCAATTTCTCTATACACCCTGGGATCACCAAAATATATAGATATTTGAAGGATCATTTTTGGTGGGACAACATGAAGAGGGGGATTTATGATTTTGTGTCAAAATGTATGGTTTGTCAACAAGTGAAAGCTGGATGGAAACAACCTCAAGGAGTATTGAAAACTCTTCCCATACCTTAGTGGAAATGAGATAATATTACGATGGACTTTGTCATGGGACTACCAAAGAATCCTAGAAGGAATGATGCAATATGGGTCATTGTTGATCGTCTTACCAAGTCAGCACATTTTCTTGTTATAAGGGATGATTTACCACTTGAACGTCTAGAAATACTATATATTAATGAAGTTGTGAGGCATCATGGACAACACCTATCAATTTTTTTGGATAATGAACCTCATTTTATATCATGATTCTGGAAAAGTCTTCAGAAATTCATAGATACTGAACTTCGTTTGAGAACTGATTACCACCCCCAAACTGATGGACAATTAGAATGGACTATTCAGACATTACATGTAACACCCCAAGATTTCATAGTGTGTTATTTCTTCAAAATAATTCAATAACTTGCACTACACGCAACACTGAGTTCAATTGCACCATGACTTACCAAAAAAAAAGCCATTAAAAGATGTCATGAATAGTATTAACTACATTTTGAACTTTATATAATCCTTATAATTTTAGAATCCCTATTATGAGTTTCTTAGTCATAATGCAAGAACAGATTCATTTTCAGTATTTCACTTTTATCAACTTCTAATAGTGAAACCTTTTTAAATAAAATATTTTAAACTTTTTGACTAAATGGGGACATCAAAAATTTAAAATGAAACACCCCAAGCTTCCATGGTACGTTTCCCTTTGAATAATGTGATAGCGTGTGTTGTACGCAACACCGAGTTCTAACACACCATAACCAATCAAACTAGCCGTTATAAATAGTAATACCTACTTTTTGAAAATATATATATTTTATATTTCAAAATGGACTTCATTTTTGGATTCGGAATATCGAATTTAGCCTAAGGTGAAATTTTGGTACTTTTCGGATAACTTTCATATTTTGATGAATAGTGAAAATTACTAAATTTTAATTAAAAACAACTTTTTTAATCAAAATAATTAATAGTGATAAATTATGAATTTGAGTGGTTTTAAAGTATATTTAGAATATATTTTTACAATTTAATATAATGTTGGTCATTAGACATAATTTTACAATTAAACCGAACATAAACAAGTGTCAATCTTTTGATAGTTATTATCTCTTAAAAACACGCTTTTTGTTTTGACAACGGGAATTAATTTTAAATTAATTTCTGCCACTTCTGTGTTTTGAATTTAGAAAAATGGATTCCATATTTGGAATCAGGATGTTCAAATTGTGTAAATAGGTAACTTTTATTTTTAGACATTTTGAATAATTACTGCGGTAAATATTTTATTTACCATGGTTAAGGGTAAATCCGATAAATAAGGGTTAAAAAAATAATATTATAATAATACTAAATTACCCTAAAACGTGTCTTAACCCTATTGGTTGATACATGGTCGACCATGGGCATCTTTGGGTCGATTTTGGGACCCCATGGATCCACTAGTAAGTGATAATGACACTTTATTTTAATTAAGTCAAAATGAATACAAAAATGACACAAGCATATATCTTTTAGCAAAACAATTGTTACATAGGGTTATATAAGTTGGATTTTAGATTATAAATATTCATTAGAAAGATAAAACGATTTCATACATAATGATATTTTATTTATAATTTTTAGACATTAAATAATTTATTTTATTTATGACACAATGATGATGCAGTAATTACTATAATAGTGAAAAATTAAAATAATTGATATTATAAATACCCAAATAAATATAATATCAAACTTTTAATGAATTACACTAATTTTCTAGGATAATATGATATATTAGGATTGATTTAATTGACTTTTTTCGAAGTAATCAATCTGTTATGAGTTTCACAAAAATCAACTATTGAATAGTGTCAAAATTGACATAAAAGAGTTCTTAAAACAAATATTATATTATTAATTGATATTAAATTCTTAAAACTCTAAGGTTCGGCCAAGAGACATATATTATGATAGTTTAATCATTAATGGACCACTTGGGGGTCTCTTGGATGTATATAGTAAGTTTATTAATCATATTATATAAAAATACAAAGAGACATTGTAAAAGTGAAACTAATTAACTTAGAGTTAATACTTAAAGATAAGGTTAATATAAGTACCCAAACCTGTCTAAATTCTATTGGATGAGTTGTTTTCGACCTATCCCCACCTCATCCTTTGAATAGTCAACTTTGGAGCCTTTGGAAACCGAATATTAATTTATTATAAATTAATATTTCTAGCTTTTCCAAAAGTGCCCCTCACCCCTCTTATAAAAGGGCACTCCTCCTTCTCTTTTCCTCACACCTCTCAAGCCACTTGGCTCGTCCAAACTCTGCCCAACTAAGCTCCCCAAATCCCTCTCCTCCTCCTTGAAGCTTCCCCTTAGGCAGAAAGCATTTCAAGAAGTCCATTGGTTCAAACCAAAGTGAGTTACCTAAATTAAAGGTAACGATTTCTCTTAAATTATTTTCATTTATTTTGCTTCTCCAACCCCCAAAATCTTTTTATTTCCCTTCTTTTGTAACAACACCAGTATCCTCAATATACTAGGATGTTGTTATAAGAAGTATTCAAACTACACATACACACAACTCCATCTAATGGATGATGAACATAATGTTTCTGTGGATGGCAAATTAACGCCTCACGAAACGATGATTGTTCAAATACATCTTTCCGCCTCTCATAGTGGCCATTATGATGGCACTGTAATTAAATATGGTATTAATGATATATATTTTATATATAAGCTTCTGTAATTCCATTTTATTTCATACCATTATTCGTTTCATGTTGTATATACATACGATAATTTCATTTGAGGAAGTGCGGACTACCGCCCCCTTAAAATGATATGACTCGTTCATACCACACATGGAACGTATAAAGGATGGTGTTAATGAACTTAAGTAACATATATAAAATATTATATTATACTGGAATAGTAATATACCTATGTATCATTTGGATTCGATTCTTTTAAAATAAAAATTAAATGGAAGAAGCGTTCGTGCGTACGTACGGACTACCGTCTCCACGAACGCGATGAGATTCATTCTCCATCGTATACATTCAAGTATAATTATCATTTAATGATTTAAAAATGATGTTTAAGGACTTGATATCATTCTGGATATGATTAAGATACAACAAACATGACTTATGTAACAAAACATATAAAAGAAAATGAGTAAGTTAACACCCGAAACGACGATAATTCTAAGATATTATTAACAAATCAATGTTAAAAGATCATATATGATATCATATTAATATATATGATTCTTGTATAATTTAATAACAATTATTTCACCATTATACAGGAGGTTAACCTACCCCAACCAAGGAAAAGTACAAGGTAAGGGTTATTTCACAATCTCTTCATTATCCGAGGTTGTTTATACGTAATAATCTACTGGGATCTCTTTATCATCCACATCCATGTTTCTTAAAAATGTATTTCAAAACATTTTTACTATTTACAAAAATATGGGTTAAAGTCATTTATACCCTTGTTTGACTTTTTATAAGAGGTTTATAAAGGAATCTTTCCGTCGTTTTCAAAACAAGGTCCTTTTTAACCTTTTCGACAGAATTGAGGTAAGAATGTTTTTTTTAACTTATACGGCGGGTGCGGTTACTTTCCGCCGTTATAAAATCGTCGAATCTTTCCTTACAAGCTTATAAGAATATTTTCAAAGAAAATGTTTTATTTTATATGGATCTTAAATGTTTTCAAAATAAAAGGAGATACTTCTTTTAAAAGAATTTTGATTTCGTCTATGTCAACATCCTTTGATGGATTTTAAGATTATTTGAAGTTGATTTATTATAATACAAAACTTCTATATTTTATTGAAGGTTTTGTGATATGTTTGAATGTGGATGTGCTATTTTATACCATTCATAGTTTATGGTGAATCTATTGACATTTCGTATGCTAGTTTTAACCCAAATGTTTATGTTATATTTCAAACTTTTCTTCAGATGAATGTGCTAAACAAGTATGTTCCGGGTTGGGGACCGGTAAAAGTAAGCCCTCCAGGTTGGGGACTGGTTAAAGTAAGCCCTCCAGGTTAGGGACTGGTAAAAGTAAGCCCTCCGGTTTGGTCTCCGGTTATTAGAGGTACTCCGGGTTGGTGTCCGGTTATTAGAGGCACTCCGGGTTGGTGTCCGGTTATTAGAGGCACTCCGGGTTGGTGTCCGGTTATTAGAGGCACTCCGGGTTGGGTTCCGGTTAGAAGTAACCCCTAGGTCTTGGGATGAGGCCTAGACAATGAAATTAACGTTTGACATTATGCATTCCATAATTATGAAAGTGGTTATTGATATTGCATGTGATTATTCGATTAGTAGAATATCCATGTGAACAAGTAAATGGCATTATTTCATTTTACTTTTTCCATACTATGTTGAAGTTCAATTTTAAAAGGATTTTGTTTTAGTAATTCATTGCCTTAAATGTTTATTCTTATTTTGAATGTTCCGCTATATTGTTATCCTTACTGGGCATTTGAGCTCACCCCTTTTCTATGTTTTATTTTTCCCAGGTAGTGAAGAAGTAAATTATGAATGACTTGCAGGGATATTATGAGGGGTTAATAGTGTGGATATGAAGACTTTGTTGTTGTAGTAGTTTTTCACTTTTAAATGTAATGTAAAACTTTATGATTATATCTAGTGTTTCCAAGGCTACTAAACCCATCGGTCTTTCGGGATTTGATCTTTCTTGTGATCATGCCAATGTTATGTAATAATGCACCGACTCTAGGCAACTAGGGTCGGGGCGTTACAGTTGGTATCAGAGGATGTTTAGTACAAACCTTGGAAGCTAGATTTAGATAAGCTCTGATTAGAGCACGTAGACCTAAGATGAACTTTGAGGATTAGTATAGAAGAACTTCCTAGAATTTTGGTATTGTAGAGATTTTGTGAGTTTTCCGAGCAATACATCTCTGTCTGGATACGAGCAGGTAGAGGCGGCTCTGGCACAGATGTACCTAGGGGTAAAACCCGAAAACACCGCTTTGAGCTAGAATCGAACGAGAACTGGTGCACGACAACGGGCCTTGCTGCACTCTTGGTTACGACACTCCCGGGGGATATGCTTAGGATAACTCTCATTATCTTTACAAATCATTATGAAGGGTTTATGAGTATATACATCCTCAAAGGAGACATTTTTATGATTATGGATTATATCCATAAATAGTTCAATTTATGTTAAGTGTTTTATAAGTATGAGATTATGTATTTTGATTCATAAACTGATCTAGTGTATGCCATTGTTTAGAAATGATGCCCAGTAGAAGGAATGAGAACTCCAGAAATGCACATGATCCAAAGAGAAGGAAGGATCATATATTTCATGGTCTTAAGCTAGAATTTATAAGAGAAATAGTCTCCCATGTATTATCATCATATGAAGAATTAATATCATGTGTTGATAAGATAAGTAAAGAGTTTACTGAGTCCTATGGATTTGAAGGGAAGCAAGATAAGAAAAGGATGGAAGAGAGAATGATGGATAAAGGGAAAAGGGAAAAGAAGAATTTTCCCATATGTGGTAACTGTGGAAAGAAACACCCTGGAACTTGCCTGAAAGGAATGGGAGTTTGTTATAAGTGTGGAGGAAAAGGGCACAAAGTTCATGACTGCAAGGGTAAGAAAATGGTTTCAAATGTACAATGCTTCATTTGCAAGGAGTTTGGACACTACGTGAACCTATGTCCCAGTCATCAGACTATGACGCAAATGATGCTATTGGATAATAATCAAGTTATGATACTACCACAGATGAAGAGGAATGATTAGAGTTCTTATGTTGATTATGTCAATTGAGTGTTGTATCAACAATGTACTTGTTATAATAATTATGGAGTATATAAGGATTGTACTGCAGTACTATTTCATTAAGGACTTGAGATTGTGTGGAACTAAGAAAAGTGACTCAATAGCAGGATAAAGTTTTGGAAAATATATGGTTGAGAGAATATAGTTCTGATACTGAGGTAGTGATTTTGGAATAATATGTGATTATTTCGGATAAATTATATTGGATATTCTTGACTACCCTGGAACTGATTAATGATTTGTATATTCCATCGTTGTTGGGGTTTAAACCATTTTTTGGATTAATAAAGTATATACAGCATTCTATATAGAATAAGGGAGCATGAATGTAATCAATAAGGAATATGGTAATACATGATGAAGGTATTCATATGCTATTACGGGGTAAAAAGGATCTATATTATGTTTACCTTCCTTATAAATGTTAGACTGTGAGTTTGGACAGAAGTATTTTGGATAGTTCTAGTTTGGATTATTTTGGATTTCCATAAAAGGACAACCCGGAGGTCGGACGGCAACCCGTCGCGTCCGGCAAGGCTGCGAGACTTGAACCCGCAACCAAAGGGCGACAAGGGTGTATCACCTACCACTATCCCACGAGATGTCCTGGATTAAATAAAGTAGTTTTTTTTTAAAAGATCTGGTAGATGAATTATAAATTCGTTTATTTTGGAACCCTCTATGAATAGTATAAATAGAATTTTTTTTACGAGTGAATGACGAGTTTTGGTAGAAATTTATTAATGGATAAAACTATAATTATAAAGTAAGTATATCTCCTTATGATCTTAGCCAATCTCATAAATAAATTCCTCAATATTAAGAAAAGCAACTTAGAAGAAAAATGTTTTCCTAGATGGTACCTTAAATCATCACTAATTTATGGCTTTGGGACTGTTGGCCTTTTCATAGCCATGTTCTCTACCACTCTCCATCAGATAATTGATGGTTAGATTTTTCTTCCATATCCATATTTTCCTACATGGAACCCTAGTATGTGTTATTTTCGGTAATCTTCATACTTTTGACTCCTTATTTTAAATAGAGGCCTCGTTAATTCATTTTTCGATGTGGGATTTCAACTAAGATATTTTGAAACGTCAAAAATGTGTTATCATAATACCCTATATTTTGTTGAACCGATGGTACTTCAAATCATCATAGATTGATGAGTTTAAGGACTTCAATTATACACTTTTTTGTGATTGATGACCTCAATCACTACCTATAAATATTTACGTTTTTCCTCCGATTATATGTCTCTAATTGCCACCAATGTCCTCCTAATCAAGATCATAATTTTGTGGTGACCCTTTCATTTCTCTTTTCCTCATATTAAGACTAAATTTTAGTAACCCAATTTCCGATGTGGGTTTTCCCACAAATATATTATCTATTTTCAACCTTTTATTTTTGAAGAACAATTTCAAATTGCGAGGACGCAATTTATTGAAGGAGGGGAGAATGTAACACCCCAAGATTTCATAGTGTGTTATTTCTTCAAAATAATTCAATAACTTGCACTACACGCAACACTGAGTTCAATTGCACCATGACTTACCAAAAAAAAAGCCATTAAAAGATGTCATGAATAGTATTAACTACATTTTGAAATTTATATAATCCTTATAATTTTAGAATCCCTATTATGAGTTTCTTAGTCATAATGCAAGAACAGATTCATTTTCAGTATTTCACTTTTATCAACTTCTAATAGTGAAACCTTTTTAAATACAATATTTTAAACTTTTTGACTAAATGGGGACATCAAAAATTTAAAATGAAACACCCCAAGCTTCCACGGTACGTTTCCCTTTGAATAATGTGATAGCGTGTGTTGTACGCAACACCGAGTTCTAACACACCATAACCAATCAAACTAGCCGTTATAAATAGTAATACCTACTTTTTGAAAATATATATATTTTATATTTCAAAATGGACTTCATTTTTGGATTCGGAATATCGAATTTAGCCTAAGGTGAAATTTTGGTACTTTTCGGATAACTTTCATATTTTGATGAATAGTGAAAATTACTAAATTTTAATTAAAAACAACTTTTTTAATCAAAATAATTAATAGTGATAAATTATGAATTTGAGTGGTTTTAAAGTATATTTAGAATATATTTTTACAATTTAATATAATGTTGGTCATTAGACATAATTTTACAATTAAACCGAACATAAACAAGTGTCAATCTTTTGATAGTTATTATCTCTTAAAAACACGCTTTTTGTTTTGACAACGGGAATTAATTTTAAATTAATTTCTGCCACTTCTGTGTTTTGAATTTAGAAAAATGGATTCCATATTTGGAATCAGGATGTTCAAATTGTGTAAATAGGTAACTTTTATTTTTAGACATTTTGAATAATTACTGCGGTAAATATTTTATTTACCATGGTTAAGGGTAAATCCGGTAAATAAGGGTTAAAAAAATAATATTATAATAATACTAAATTACCCTAAAACATGTCTTAACCCTATTGGTTGATACATGGTCGACCATGGGCATCTTTGGGTCGATTTTGGGACCCCATGGATCCACTTGTAAGTGATAATGACACTTTATTTTAATTAAGTCAAAATGAATACAAAAATGACACAAGCATATATCTTTTAGAAAAACAATTGTTACATAGGGTTATATAAGTTGGATTTTAGATTATAAATATTCATTAGAAAGATAAAAAGATTTCCTACATAATGATATTTTATTTATAATTTTTACACATTAAATAAGTTATTTTATTTATGACACAATGATGATGCAGTAATTACTATAATAGTGAAAAATTAAAATAATTGATATTATAAATACCCAAATAAATATAATATCAAACTTTTAATGAATTAAACTAATTTTCTAGGATAATATGATATATTAGGATTGATTTAATTGACTTTTTTCGAAGTAATCAATCTGTTATGAGTTTCACAAAAATCAACTATTGAATAGTGTCAAAATTGACATAAAAGAGTTCTTAAAACAAATATTATATTATTAATTGATATTAAATTCCTAAAAATCTAAGGTTCGGCCAAGAGACTTATATAATGATAGTTTAATCATTAATGGACCACTTGGGGGTCTCTTGGATGTATATAGTAAGTTTAGTAATCATATTATATAAAAATACAAAGAGACATTGTAAAAGTGAAACTAATTAACTTAGAGTTAATACTTAAAGATAAGGTTAAGATAAGTACCCAAACCTGTCTAAATTCTATTGGATGAGTTGTTTTCGACCTATCCCCACCTCATCCTTTGAATAGTCAACTTTGGAGCCTTTGGAAACCGAATATGAATTTATTATAAATTAATATTTCTAGCTTTTCCAAAAGTGCCCCTCACCCCTCTTATAAAAGGGCACTCCTCCTTCTCTTTTCCTCACACCTCTCAAGCCACTTGGCTCATACAAACTCTGCCCAACTAAGCTCCCCAAATCCCGCTCCTCCTCCTTGAAGCTTCCCCTTTTGAAGAAAGCATTTCAAGTAGTCCTTTGGTTCAAACCAAAGTGAGTTACCTAAATTAAAGGTAACGATTTCTCTTAAATTATTTTCATTTATTTTGCTTCTCCAACCCCCAAAATCTTTTTATTTCCCTTCTTTTGTAACAACACCAGTATCCTCAATATACTAGGATGTTGTTATAAGAAGTATTCAAACTACACATACACACAACTCCATCTAATGGATGATGAACATAATGTTTCTGTGGATGGCAAATTAACGCCTCACGAAACGATGATTGTTCAAATACATCTTTCCGCCTCTCATGGTGGCCATTATGATGGCACTGTAATTAAATATGGTATTAATGATATATATTTTATATATAAGCTTCTGTAATTCGATTTTATTTCATACCATTATTCGTTTCATGTTTTATATACATACGATAATTTCATTTGAGGAAGTGCGGACTACCGCCCCCTTAAAATGATATGACTCGTTCATACCACACATGGAACGTATAAAGGATGGTGTTAATGAACTTAAGTAACATATATAAAATATTATATTATACTGGAATAGTAATATACCTATGTATCATTTGGATTCGATTCTTTTAAAATAAAAATTAAATGGAAGTAGCGTTCGTGCGTACGTACGGACTACCGTCTCCACGAACGCGATGAGATTCATTCTCCATCGTATCCATTCAAGTATAATTATCATTTAATGATTTAAAAATGATGTTTAAGGACTTGATATCATTCTGGATATTAATAAGATACAACAAACATGACTTATGTAACAAAACATATAAAAGAAAATGAGTAAGTTAACACCCGAAACGACGATAATTCTAAGATATTATTAACAAATCAATGTTAAAAGATCATATATGATATCATATTAATATATATGATTCTTGTATAATTTAATAACAATTATTTCAACATTATACAGGAGGTTAACCTACCCCAACCAAGGAAAAGTACAAGGTAAGGGTTATTTCACAATCTCTTCATTATCCGAGGTTGTTTATACGTTATAATCTACTGGGATCTCTTCATCATCCACATCCATGTTTCTTAAAAATGTATTTCAAAACATTTTTACTATGTACAAGAATATGGGTTAAAGTCATTTATACACTTGTTTGACTTTTTATAAGAGGTTTATAAAGGAATCTTTCCATCGTTTTCAAAACAAGGTCCTTTTTAACCTTTTCGACAGAATTGAGGTAAGAATGTTTTTTTTAACTTATACGGCGGGTGCGGTTACTTTCCGCCGTTATAAAATCGTCGAAGCTTTCCTTACAAGCTTATAAGAATATTTTCAAAGAAAATGTTTTATTTTATATGGATCTTAAATGTTTTCAAAATAAAAGGAGATACATCTTTTAAAAGAATTTTGATTTCGTCTATGTCAACATCCTTTGATAGATTTTAAGATTATTTGAAGTTGATTTATTATAATACAAAACTTCTATATTTTATTGAAGGTTTTGTGATATGTTTGAATGTGGATGTGCTATTTTATACCATTCATAGTTTATGGTGAAACTATTGACATTTCGTATGCTAGTTTTAACCCAAATGTTTATGTTATATTTCAAACTTTTCTTTAGATGAATGTGCTAAACAAGTATGTTCCGGGTTGGGGACCGGTAAAAGTAAGCCCTCCAGGTTGGGGACTGGTTAAAGTAAGCCGTCCAGGTTAGGGACTGGTAAAAGTAAGCCCTCCGGTTTGGTCTCCGGTTATTAGAGGTACTCCGGGTTGGTGTCCGGTTATTAGAGGCACTCCGGGATGGTGTCCGGTTATTAGAGGCACTCCGGGTTGGTGTCCGGTTATTAGAGGCACTCCGGGTTGGGTTCCGGTTAGAAGTAACCCCTAGGTCTTGGGATGAGGCCTAGACAATGAAATTAACGTTTGACATTATGCATTCCATAATTATGAAAGTGGTTATTGATATTGCATGTGATTATTCGATTAGTAGAATATCCATGTGAACAAGTAAATGGCATTATTTCATTTTACTTTTTCCATACTATGTTGAAGTTCAATTTTAAAAGGCTTTTGTTTTAGTAATTCATTGCCTTAAATGTTTATGCTTATTTTGAATGTTCCGCTATATTGTTATCCTTACTGGGCATTTGAGCTCACCCCTTTTCTATGTTTTATTTTTCCCAGGTAGTGAAGAAGTAAATTATGAATGACTTGCAGGGATATTATGAGGGGTTAATAGTGTGGATATGAAGACTTTGTTGTTGTAGTAGTTTTTCACTTTTAAATGTAATGTAAAACTTTATGATTATATCTAGTGTTTCGAAGGCTACTAAACCAATCGGTCTTTCGGGATTTGATCTTTCTTGTGATCATGCCAATGTTATGTAATAATGCACCGACTCTGGGTAGCTGGGGTCGGGGCGTTACATTACAAGACATGTTGAGATCATGATCACTTGACATTCAAGGTATGTGGGATCAATATTTACCTCTAGAATAATTTTCCTAAAACAATAGCTTCCATTCAAGTATTCAGATGGCACTATATGAAGCGTTATACGGAAAGAGATGTCATACACTAACTTGTTCGGATAGTGTTGGTGAATAAAAACTCGCAGGCCCAACTGATGTCCTGGATTGAATAATGTAGTTTTTTAAAAGATCTGGTAAATTAATTAGAAATTCATTTTTTAACCCTATACGAATAGGATAAATGGAATTTTTTGTTAAGTTATATTATCTTTTAGAGTGAAAGATCAGTTTGTGGTAGAAATTAGTGAAAGGATGGAACTATACTTGTCAAGTATATATATATATATATATATATATTTCTTCTCTTATAATATGAAGAAATTAATTCTTAAATATTAGGTAAGGGATCTTAAAACTAGAAATATATTATCCTAATACCCTATGTTTTGTTGAACTG
Source organism: Viscum album (assembly GCA_963277665.1). Lineage (NCBI taxonomy): Eukaryota > Viridiplantae > Streptophyta > Magnoliopsida > Santalales > Viscaceae > Viscum > Viscum album. Next base: position 875,654,156 of record OY728129.1, on the reverse strand, counting down.
ATGATATTTTAAATCCTCATAGATTGATGGATTTGAGGCCCTCAATTGTACAATTGTTTGAGACTGATGACCTCAATCACTCCCTATAAATATTTACGTTTTTCCACCAATTATGTGTCTTTAATTCCCACCAATTTTCTCCAAATCGAGATCATAATTTAGTGGAGACACTTTCATTTCCCTTTTCCTCTTATTAAGACTAAATTTTTATAACCTGATTTCCAAGGGGGGTTTTCCCAAATTTATTTTCTATTTTCAACCTTTTATTTATTAAAAATAATTTCAAATTGTGAGGGCGCAATTTATTGAAGGAGGGGAGAATATAACAACTCAATCTTCCATGGTACGCTTATCTTTTAATAATACAGTAGTGTGTGTTGTACGCAACATCGAGTTCTAACACACACCACAACCAATCAAACTAAACGTTATGAATAGTAATACCCACTTATTAAAATTTTATACATTTTATCTTTCTATATGGAATTCATTTTTGGATTCGTAATATCGGAATTACCTTAGGGTTAATTTTTGGTATTTTTCTGAAAACTTTTAATTTTTTATGAATAGTAAAAATCACTATATTTTAATTAAAAACAAATTTTTTAATTGAAATAATTAATAGTGATAAATTATGAATTTGAGGGTTTTAAAATTATATTTAGAATATATTTTTTCCACTTAATTAAATGTTGGTCATTGGACGAAATTTCACATTTAAACCGGGCATAAACAAGTGTCAATCTTTTAATAGTTATTATTTCTTAAAAACACGCTTTTTGTTTTGACAGCAGAAACAATTTTAAATTAATTTCTTCCACTTATGTGTTTTGAATTTAGAAAAATAGATTCCATATATAGAATCAGGAGGTCCAAATTGTGTAAATAGGTAGCTTTTATTTTTATACATTTTGAATAATTACTTCGGTAAATATTTTATTTACCATGGTTAAAGGGTAAATCCGATAAATAAGGGTACAAAATAATATTATAAAAAATTTAAATTACCCTAACATATGTCCAAACCTTATTAGTTGATACATGTCCGTCCATGGGCATCTTTGGGTCGATTTTGGGTCCCCATGTATCCACTTATAAGTGATAATGACACTTTATATTAATTAAGAGAAGGTAAATACAAAAATGACATAAGCATATATCTTTTAGAAAAAAAAAATTTACATAGGGTTATATATGTTATATTTTTGACTATAAAAATTAACTAGAAATAAAAAAATATTTCCTACATAATTTTATTTTATTTATAATTTTTAGACATTGAATAATTAAATTTATTTATGACACAATAATGATGCATTATTCTCCTTATTAACGAAAGAATCAAATTATTAGTATTATAAATATTAAAATAAATATAATTTGAAATTTTTGATTAAATCTAAAAATTTTATAGGTTAATATTACATGTTATTATTTCTTAAATTATTTTTATTCGAATTAATAAAGTCGTTATGACTTTAAAAAAACTTAATTATTAAATATTGTCAAAATTTACATAAAAGAGTTTTAATAACAAGTATTATATTATTAATTGATATTATATTACTAAAAATATAAGGATAGGCCAAAGGACTTATATCATGATATTTTTTTCATTAATGGACCACTTGGGGGTCGTTGGAAGTTTATAGTATGTTTATTGACTATATAATATAAAAATATAAAGAGACATGGTAAATGTCAAACTGTTTAACTAAGAGTTAAAACTAAAAGATAAGGTTAATATTGTTACATAAACCTGTCTAAAACCTATTGGTTGAGTTGTTTGTGACCTATCCCTACATTTAACTTTAAATAATCAACATTTTAGCCATTATAAATCTAATATGAATTTATTATAAAATAATATTACTAGCTTTTCCAAAGCTGCCCCTCACCCCTCTTATAAAAGGGAACTCCCCCTTCTCACTAATTCACACCATCAAAGCCTTTTTTTTGTTGACCCAACCCTTCCCATATATCCTTTAAGATTCCCTCACTTCATCGTTGAGTCCTTACATTGGTCAGAAATCTAACCTAATGAGCTCTTTTGATCACATCAAAAGGAAGCACCTGAAGAAGAGGTAACTTTTTCGCCACCCTCTTTCATGTTTCTTTCTTCTTCAACTTCTTCTTTATTGGATATTTCCATTATAAAATATTAAATCTAGTATCTTCTCTATACTTTGATGTTATTATAAATATGGTACAACCTTATTCAGTATTTTATCCATCATTTTAATGACATGTCAGCATACATGCGTACGTACGGCTTACCATCTCCATGTCGTGGTGTAATTGTTATTCAAAACATGGTTATATGGATGGGTATGATAATGATGCTTAATGTATTTAAATAATAAATATAACATGATAATGATTATTTATATATGATATACCATCCAATTTTATATTATTGTAATATCAAAAGAATGATATTGTCGCCCGTACGTACGTACGGACTACCGTCTCCATGAATGCGATGAGATTCATTCCCCATCGTATCCATGGAAGTATAATTCTCATTTGTTGATAAAAAATAATGTTTAAGGACATGATATTATTTTTGGATATAAATAAGATAAAACCTATAGAAAAAAACACATCTTATGTGACAAACTATATAAAATAAAATGAGTAAGTTAACACCCAAGACGATGATAATAATAAGATATTATTAACAAAGCAATGTTAGAAGAACATATATGATATCATATTTATGTATATGAATCTTGTATAATTTAATAACAATGATTTAACTATTATACAGGAGGTTATCATACCCTCGACCAAGGAAAAGTACAAGGTAAGGGTTTATTTCACAATCTCTTCATTATCTGAGTTTGTTGATACGTAATTATCTTCTAGGACCACTTTATCATCCACATCCATATTTCTTAAAAATGTATTTCAAATCACTCTCACTATATTACAGACTATGGGTTAATGTCATTTATACCATCGTTGGCTTTTTATAATATTTTTATAATGGAATCTTTCCGTCATTTTTCAAACAAGGTCCTTTTTAAGCTTTTCGACAAAATTAAGGTAAGAATGTATTTTTTTAACTTATATAGCAGGTGCGGCTATTTTCCACCATTATAAAATCTTAGAATATTCCCTTAAAATCTTATAAGAATATTTTCAAAGTAAAATTTTCATTTTATAGTTATGTGACATTTAAATGATTTCAAAAAAGAGATATTTCTATCAAATAGTTATGATTTCATCTATGTCAACATCCTTTGATAAATTTTTAGATTTTTTGATGTTGATTTATTATAATACAAATCTTCCATATTGTATTGTTGGTTTTTTGATATGTTTGACTGTGTATGTGTTATTTTTATACAATTCATGGTTTCAGGAGAAAGTGTGGACATTTCTTATGCTAGTTTAAATATGAATGTTAATGTTATGTTTAAACCTATTCATATGAGGAATGCATTAGATTTAATAAGTGACAGGTGGAGCCTGCTATAGCTCATCGATTCATCAGTAGGTCTCATTAGACAAATTAGTGTCTTGGTGGAAGACCTTGACAAATTCTTATTTCTAGTCTTGGGACAAGGCATTGACAATGTGGTTATGATAGTCTGACATTATGAATTCCATCATTATGAAATTGGTTATTGATATTGCATTTGATTATTCGATTAGTAGAATATTCATGTGAATAAGTAAATGGAATTATTTCATTTTATTTCTGCCATATTATGTGGTAGTTTAAGATTAAAAGGCTTTTGTTCTAGTTATACATTTCCTTAAATGTTTATGCTTATTTATGAAAGTTTCCTATATATTGTTATCCTTACTGGGCATATAAGCTCACCCCTTTCTATGTTTTATTTTTCCCAAGATGTGAAGAAGTATTTTATAAATAACCAGCAGGGATAGTATAAGGGGATATGAGTGTGGAGACAAGATGTTCTTTTAGATTTCACTTTACTATGGAATGTAAACTTTATGAATATATCTAGTGTTTTCAAAGCTAATAAACTAATTGGTCTTTCAAGAAATGATTTCCTTGTGATCATTCCATTGTTATGTAATAATGCACCGACTCTGGGTAATAAGGGTCGGGGCGTTACAGTTTCTCAATCAAACTCACCTCAATTTGATACATGATGCGACCTAAATGACTCATGGTGTTCCATTTTATTTAAAATTCACATTAATTTTATTAAAAAGAACAAGTGACACACCAAAAACCAAGAAAATACATTTGGATTATTTTGATACATTAGGTGAATGATACATGAGTCATTTGTGATGTGTAGGAATCAACCTAACCTCAATATATTTCATGGTTTTACTGATATGACTAAAAGTTTCTGTTATCAATTTAAAATTTACATTTTAGTTCAAAATGTGTTTCACTCATATAAAACCAAGAAAACAAACTCGTATTTTTTTATAATTTTGTAAATAGATTCATAAGTCCTTTGTGATGTGTATGAAGAAGTCTCGCATCATACCGACACATGATGTGACTATCATGAATCAATGTGTCTATTTCAAGTTTGAAATTACATTTTAGTAAAAAACAATAGTGACATACTAAAATCTTTGAAAATGCATTTAGATTTTTTTGATACATGAAGACAATGATACATATGTAATTTTTTACATATTTGAATCATTCAACCCCATGATATAATTCATGTTGGGAATAGTATAAATCCATGTGTGTCTTCATTTCTAATTAATATTAATTTTAGTAAAAATAATAAGTTACATACTCAAAATAGAAAAAACACATTCATATTGTATTGATACTTTAGTAAAATGATGTGCAACTCATTTATGGTGTGCACTAATTAACTAAGACTCAATATAAGGAAATATGTGGCTAGTATATTTCTAAGTGTGTATTATTATAAGAAATTTACCTTTATTTATTGCATTCTTTCAAATTAATGTTTACTTGTTTTTTATAGTATTTAAAACAACTGATTTTTTACTTATATAGGGAGATTATTTTTCTCGGCATTAGGTTATTTTATCACAATTGATACCATGGTAGGATTTTTTTATGAGTAGATCCTGGGTGATAAATATGATGTAATATTAATGTTTTGAAATGTTTATGAATTTTAATTGTAACTTTAATTATAATTTTTTTTTGAAATGTATATATTAATGTTCTATAATATTTGTGATGTAAAATAGATTTCAATTAAATTGTACATTTTTCATACTTGTTGAATGTATTTTCAATAGAGTGTTGTCATAAAAACGTTACATTTTAAGTGATTGGGCCTCTATCAGTGATATTTTCAGCACTATTAAAGCACCCTAATAATCATTTCTATTGAAAGCACTAATAATGGATTTCAATTATTAGATCTTTTTTAGGGTTGATAAAGCATACCCCCTTTTAATGTATTAGAGGACAAGAATGATTTTTAGCACTATTAATGGCTTTTTAAGCTATTGTAAAAGGGAATATCTAAAGTAATTTTTAAACATCATATGTATTATTTTTCAACTAATTTAGAATTAATATCTTCAACGATTTCATACTATTTCGTTTTTTACAGTCTTTACAATTGGTGTGAAAATAATGTTTTCAATATATACCTATTGAATAGATATTCATTCCATCATTTCCACTGTTAGTTATCAAGATTCTTATAGATGCCTCTATTTTTCCTATATTATAAATTTTCCATTAAAATTATAATTTTTAGTTTTAATATGTTTTATATTGGGAAATATCATTATTATTAGTTTTATAACATAATATAAAGTGGGTCAGTTTATAGGCTAAAATATCAATTTTATTTTCTTCATATGGAAAAGTGAACGTATTTAAATTCTTTTATTTATAAAATGTGTTATGTGAATTATTGATTAATTTTTCATTTGATAGTGAATCCAAACCCTTATGGGACTATGTCCTCTACATGATGGGTGGATATTTTAATTCCCTCCAATGTATTTGGTGAAGTTGTTATGTTAATAGGTGTATGTTACTCAGAATAGAATTATTACATTTTTAATTAAATCTATAAAGTTATAGATTTATTTTATGTATTTTATTACTAATAAAATATTGGTTGGGTTTGATAATAAAATAGGGTGAAAGAGTAAAAAAATATATATGAATTATAATGGGATATTATATTTGTCTTATTATGTGATTCCATGATGAATATATGATTCCTAAATATTACTTCCTGATTTTTATATTCGGGAAAATAATTTATCATAGAAATATTTTCATTTCAAAGAGTGAACAATGAGTTTATGATTTAAAGTATTTTTATGATATTCTGAATGAGAAAGGTAATTTTTCACTGTAAAGAATTAAATAATATGGATTTGACACTATTTTTTCATAGAAAATGTTATATTAAATGATATTAAAGTAATGAATTTTTCATTTATAGGGAATGAAATATTTTGAGCTCAATTTTTTTATTAAGAAAATTCCATTATTTTATTATGGTATTTCATGAATTTTCAATTGATTAAATTGTTTAATTTCATTTTATATCTCATATATATAATTTTATTCTCATCCCAAAATTTGAAATGATTATTAAAATGCCTAAGGATGATATGGAAAAATTATTAAGTCTAGATCTATAGAAATAAAATTTCCCGGGATTTAAGAAAGTGTGTCATGAATGAAATGAGTTTATGAATTATAGATCTTCATTTCCGGGGAAACTTTTCTCTGGGTGACAGTGTTTGTATTTTAATATAAGGATTTGATATATACGAATTTATCCTAATTTATTAACAATCCAAAATGAATACATCCTAGAAATGTGAAGATTTACAACCGTTGTTATAAATATTGAAATTATTGGTTATTATTTTGTATATACTATGACGAGAATAATTTACATTTACAATATTGTTTTGTGGTTCATTATTGAGTTTAATTGTGATGTGGAATCCTCCAGATATATCCACGCATTCTCCATGAAGACCCTATTTATTTTCTGGTATTCAAGGTTCTGGAATAGAGGAACCAATTACTTTATGGCTTTCTATTTTGATCGGAATCATTATCCTCATGTCATATCTTAGTTCATCAAACAGTGTATAATAGGTGTTTTCCATTATATTATGAAATAACCAATGATATTATCTATGTTTTGTCATAACATTCTCTACTAAAAAATCAATACATTGAAAATTCAATATTTAATTTGAAAAAAACAATTAATGAAGAGAGGCCCTTTTATATTTTTTAGCAAAATTAAATACTAATTCCAAATAATAATATTATTATTAGTGTTATATATAATTCTGTAACATGTTATACCAAACATTAATTCTTAATAAAATAAAATTATATGTACATAAATTATATTATAGAAGTATACCGCTTCAATCATGTACTAAACTTGACATGTTTATTCTATAATTGAATTTTCCAAACATTGAAAACTATTATATTTATTTATTCATATAAATATTAATTTTTCAAAAAAATAAATATATCTCCACATAACATGTGATAAAAAATATATTAATATTAATGTAATCACATAAATATTTATATAGATCAATTCATTATTCCTGTGATTATATAAATATTAATTTCTATCCACAGGAATAGTTAAATAATATAAAACATCATACAATATTTTCCATTAAAGAAAATCATGTGAATGAATATAAGTGGTCAAGAGAAACTAAATAATTATTTTAATAGAAACATAAATTAATAATTATATTTAAAATAATTTTTAAAAAATTATATTTTTATTATAGATCCACATATTATGTGACCCCTTTAGGACCCTTTTACAATCACAGTATGTGAAATTATAAAAATTCCATGGCAATTATCTGGAAACACAATAAGTCACTCATGGATATTAAATTTAGGAAAGATTCTATAAAAACCATCCATGTAATGTTATTATTTAATATATATTTTTCTACTGGTAACACATCAGGATTGGCACATAAATGTTTCATTATTGAGTATGATTGATTTATCATTTTCTGAAAATATAAAATGAGTATTTATATTAGGTACCACGGAAATGGATTCTATTAGATTTCTCTATTTAAATAAATGATCTATAGATAACTTCTGAAGTTAAAAAATTATGGATAATTCATTTATTGGTTTATTCAATAAGTTCCATATATCCTTTAACATATAGAATAGATGATACCATGAAATGAGATTATTTAATTATAGTTTTCATCCATAAATAAATTTATGTGATTCAGCAACTAAATAAAATCTAATCACATACCATAGAAAAATACACTTATTTATATATTGAAAAATCTATTGAAATATTTAACATGTAGAAATTTAATTTATAATTTTATATTAATAGATACTATTATTTGAGATCAATAAGTGGTAAAATAATTCATCAATTCCCCACTATTTTATATTCCATTATAATCTGATATTCAAATATCATATGTGTCCCATAAAAAAATTTGTTTTCTAATTCATATGTAATATGATTAAGAATGTTTTTATATCATCAAAAGTTTCTTATTATAGTAAGTAAATTCGATAGCCTTCAATAAATAAATAATATATATAAATTATTAATAAAACCAATGGAAATGAAATCATTTTGTTACATTATTTTTATTAATAAGCTAGTAAATGATATTATAATGATAGTTGGAATTGTGTAATGAACTTCAGAAAAAATCATCTTTTACTATATCCAACTGTTGATATTACTCCACTCATTAGATATTACATGATAATTTTTATTTTTTTAGTTATAATTACAACTAATAGTATATCAAAATTATTCTAAAGATACTCTGATTTTAACAACTACACATCATTGTGTAAAAAATCTAATAGGTAATATGAGAAGATGCAAGAAGATAGTTCAAATATATTGCATCATTTCATTTTAATATTCATTGCATCTCACAATAATTAACATCTCAAAAGATATAGTTATATTTTATATGGTTATTAGTTATATAAAAAACTATTTTATATGAATTATTAAACATATCCCTCTAATAGTCTTATAACATTATTTACTAATATAAATATCCGTTGTAAAATTTTTCTTATTTCATTCAGAAATTGAAAAATATGAAAGTTAATGATCAAATGCATAGAACTACGTGAACATAAGTTATATCAATGAAATATTAATGTTACAATAATATGATCATGTCTCCATGAGAACAAAACCATGTATTATGAATATATCTAAAAAAGCATACTCATCAAAAAGTAAATAAATAATCATTTGTCATCTTATATGGATTTTTGAGTTAATAAGGCACGAGTCATTGTATTATATAATAATGACCTAATAATCATGATTCAATGAAAATAAAAAAATTAATCTAGTATAAATAGTACATTGGTAAACCAAAACTTTTTAAACATTGATAATCATAGTTATCTCAATGAAAATGGTTTTAAACATAGTGACCTTCAATAATATATCCACATAGTGTTCTAAACATTGAAAACACATACAATTTCATGTAATATTGGTGTAAACATTTAAAACCATAATCATGTAAACCCACATATTTTTGAACATAAATAAACATAACAACTCCCATAAATAGACTTTAGAACCTATATAACAACAATCTTGTCTTTGTAAAATGTTTTACAAATATCTAACCACTATCATTTTAGTTAAAAATTTATATTGTCAAATGTTAAGGATTATAAAATATTTTATGGGGTTATATCATACAGAACAAACAGATAATGGTAGAATATACATATAACTATCTCATGAAAATTATATCTTTTAGAAATCAAACGTGGAAAAAATATCATGTGAGAATGAAATATATTTCATGAATATTTAAAGAGGACATCATAATAATCAATCCATATTAGAATAATTAATTTTATTGTTAATAAATAAAACTGGTTGATCATATTAATTATACAATGATATTATCATTGGTTAAATACACATTTATGCTCATTAGAATATCTCATTGAAAAATAATAATAATAATAATTTAATTTTTTGTATAATTTTTTTCTAAAAGAAAAAATTTCCTATGATGAAACATTAAAAAAAATTATTGTGAAAAAAAATTCCTTGGAAGAATGTGAGAACATGGAATTTAATCAACAAAAATAAAATTCACGGAAACAATAATAGAAAGTGACTAATTGAAAATGATAAAAAAATTATTCCATTCACAATTTTATAAACAATGTTAATGTGATTACGAAATTTAATTATTAAATAATAAATATTTGGATAAGGAAATCAATAGAAAATTATAGTAAACATTTTCATGTAAGATATTTATTCCCAAAAAATAAAATTAATATGTGGTCACATCCTCTATTGAGCATTATTTTCCTTGAATTATATTCTAAAGGGAGGAACAATTCCATGACAATTATCAAACCCGATAAATATAAAGTTGAGATGACATTATAAGGGGGTTTATAGATAAAAAATTGAAATATTCCTTCATGGAAAGATAGTTATAAAAAATATTGATATCAATTTATGATTAGAAAGAAACAACTATGAAATCAGTATATTTTAATGAAAAATCATATAAAAGTTTGAATAGAAGATATACATTAAAACATATTAAATATAATGAAATTTTTTCCTGATGATATAAATATTTTGAATATAAATTATAGTTTCTTAAACATGTATTGAGTAAGGATAAAAAATCAATAAATTAAAATTTATAAAATAAAATAATAACATTGAATTTCAAATTATTTTTTTCACTCTATCATTGTTGAATAATGAAATCATATCATTGAGCACATCCATGGAATGGGATATATCAAGGTAATTCATCGACCAATGTTCGAAAAAAATTATTTCTTGGTTATAGATATATTTATGGATGGAATTTGATATAAAATAGTTGTAATCATTTGGGATGATGTTTTTAGAGAAGGGGTCCTTTTAAAGATGAGAAAGAGTGATAACATAACATCCTGATACCATTCTATCATATATTTTATAAATAATATCATGTATTTATTTTATGTTGATTAGGTAGGTTCAAGAAGAAAAAGGAATGATACCTATAATGGTGATGTCATAGATATGTTGGAATTTCTAGCATGAGACCTCTAGATTCTATAGCCAGATGAAGAATTACATGATGTGTAATAGGGTTACATGATATGTAACTCATAAATAAAATTAAATCAATTTTTAAGAAAAAGGTATTTGTTTTCTCCAGTGAATATGGGATTTACCAATTTCAAATTTTTTAATTGGGATATGCACCATGTAAAGTCCCTATGAATATTTTTAATTGGGAAGCCCAAATTATTTTTATTTTTTCTTCATCCAAGTTCTCTTTCACTCAACCTGTAGCCTTCCCTATGTGATTTTGGGAGCCCTCTTACCCCTCTAAGATTATTCTTTTGTAAATGGATCCTTATTCAGGTCATTGTGTGAATACAGGGTGTGATTATTGGATCTTTTTTGTGGCCTTTCGTCTTTGGTTTTGGTGTGGTGGGTGTTTTTTTATGTAAGTGTAATTACTCCTTTCCACCAACCCCTTTTTCTATATTTAATATATCTTCAGATGTGGATCTAATTATATAGTTTTCGTTTATGTTGTTGTGTATCATTGTTTGTTGATCCCATTGTGTGTGTGTGCATCCCGAGATTTGTGGTATGCAGTTTTGTCTCTAACATATGATTGAAAAACCGCATTGTTTTAATTTTTAAAATTTATTTGTAAATAAATAATTACGAAATTGTTTAAATTTTGTGTTTGTGTTGAAAATTAATTTTGAAAAAAAAATTGAAAAAATTATTCTTTCCTTGGTTTTTGATAAATTTATTGAATAGAGGTATTTTCAATGAATTTAATGATTTTTGAAAAATAAACGGGTATGGTTACCCTATTAAATGTTTAATTTCAAAAATGGTTTTAAATTGTTTTCAAAACATTGTGATGATTGTGAAAATTAGAACATGGGTTACCTACTGTACTAGGAGGAAGGATTAGCTTGATGCTATCATCCATTGTGGGTGTTCACTTCATGGGTGTTCATATTGTCCTAGTGTGTAGATCATTGGATTTTTGTATGTATATGATATTGGGGATTCCCAATTTAGGGTGTCTCGCTTGTCCTATAGTGTAGATAATTGGCTTTAGGTACCACAGTGCACTAATTATAGAATTTTTAGTACAATTAGTATACTGCCTCACCTATTGGAATCCTTTGTGTTGTGATACCTATGATATGAAATGTGTTTTGTACTGATTAGATTATTTCTATTTTATCCTTGATATACACTTTTATTATTATGAATGATGATATGGAAAATGTTTTTTGAAATTTATGTACCTTCATTTATTTTATAATTGTGTGAAAGGGATATTTTTACCATGTTTTCTATTAAAATTTCTTTACAACATATCAATCATTCTATATTTTATTTTAAATGTGCATACAAGAATTTTCATATAAATTATTATTATGGAGGACCTGGGTGAGATTATATTTACCGTGTCAGCTCAAACCCTATTCACCCCTTTGGAGGTGCGAAGACTATTGTATGTCTTTCGATGCCGGGAATATAAAGGTGCAAGAGTGAGGCATGGTTTTTTAGGTTAACTGGGTTGGGAAGTCATTTGTGAGATGGTAGAATTTTTCCCACACTACCACAAATATTAGTTTTTTTATTTTCCTCTTCCTTTGGACTTGTCTCTTATATTGTTTTGATACTTTAGATGTTGTATTATTTCCACCATCTTCCTAGTGTTATGAAATATTGATATATATTAGTCTTTCCCTATTTATTTCTTCTCTAGGTATTTATATCTTTCCATGTTCCTAGTTTAGTATAGACAAAAATCATTCCCTTGGTTTGTTCTTCATTACCAGAGTGCTTTTCACTAGCCTGTGGGTATTGGGAATTCCCTTTGGGTATGTAACAGATCAGGTCGAGTCCCATGTTTAATGGTAACCATGGTTCATTCATTACAGAAAATATATAAAATATACCTTCCTTAATAAACATAAAATGTAATATAATAGAGAATTTTCATATGATATAAATTTATAATTTATTTTTTATTTTGAGAGTATTATCATAGACTTATATTATCATTTAGTGATAATGTTTTATGATATTTTAAATCCTTACTCTTTAGTTAAAACCATTTATCTGATTTTAGTTTTATTGTGGAAAGTCACCATTTATCTCTATAACTTATTATTTTCCATAAAATAGATCATTAAATTGTTACAAAATATATGTAAATTTATTCAAAATATATAATCAATTTTATTTTATTAAATATATGATACCAAAAAATATAATTTTAGATTAATAATTTATAACAGATATTTTTTTTCTAAAACAAAAAATCATTGATACTTAAGAAAACATTATTCATATAACATACCAAATAAAAATCAATAAAATTATGTGTAATTTTCATGAGTATATATATATATTATTGCATTAAAATCTCAATTTTATTGATTTTTAAAATAAAATAAAAATACACATTATATAGAAAAATTAATTCCATGAAAATATTTATTTTTAATATTGACTAATTTTAATAAAATTCCACAAATTATATATAATATAATCCTATAATTTTACTGATTTTTTTACTCGAATCACAATGTTAATTGTATAATAACAAAAAATAAATTTATTAATATTGTTATAATTTATATTGAATAAAAATAAATATTTATACGTTGCATTTTTTAATAAATTACATTATTTTTATATAACTATAAAATAAGATATTTTCAAAAAATTAGATCATTTTGAATATTTTTTTAAAAATAAATAAAATTAATATATCCATTAAAAACAATTATATTTAATTTCGACATGTTCAATGCCTATATATCCAATGACCGTATGTGAGACGACTATATATATAACATTTATTTTATATTCCTATATATTTCATTAAAAACATATCTAAAATAATTTATTATATTCCTTTAATTCCTTCACTACATTTTCAATTTTTATTGAAATTCATACATTATATAGATACAATTATAGTAATTGTATTTATGGATAACCATGAGAATGAACATTTCTTATTCATCAAATTTTTATATACATTATTTTATTAATCTTGTAATTTTCATAATAATGTTTTATATTTCATTAACATAATGTATTAACGAATTTTCCATTATTTTAATATAAATAAAACATATATCCCTTCCTTTTTATTTTTCATTTTGTGTAATAGTTTCTATCATGCATTTAAAATGCAATTTTTTTAAAAAAAAATTTGAATTATATTCTACGGTCATTAAATGAAATTTGTATTTGATATTTTATTTCTTAGATAAAAACATGTCAATATAATTTTTATTATAATATCATCTTGTTTTTATAGAACATACTCAAACTATGGAATTTTTCATCTTAAATTGAGAATATAGATTTTATTATTTCATAAAACATTATTTTTTTCAAACCATGTTCTCTATCTATTGATTCACATAAGAGTTATTATTTCCCAATTTCTCAAAATATTATTGTATTTCTTTTGAGGGACCTAGTATATTGTTCTTTAAAAGTAATATGTTGAGCACATCATACACATGTGATATGTTTGGTGGATGTTCCAATAAATAATATATTGTATCCCTATGATGGAAATCATTATGTTATCAGTGTATCTCAGTATCCATTTTCCATTATATTTAAATCACATATCCTTTATACAATGTTATTTTTTAAGAAATGCATTATCGAAAAAATAATACCCTAAATTTCAATAATTATTGTTTCAATAGATCTTAGGTAAATATTTAGAGCCATTGTTATACAGATAAATTATTTATTCCTTATTTATTTTATCTTAAAAAACAAAAAACAAATATCTTCATCTCTCCACCTTAATAGTATTATTCCATTATTCAAAATACCTTCTTATCGTTAACCTCAAATAGTGAAATTTGGATGATATAATAGAAATTTTAGTTATATGAGAACTATTTGTGGGTAGGTAGGGATCCAAACCTCATTTGAAATATATTCAATATTACCTCAATATCTCATTCATATCATAAATGGTTCTCATAGAATATAAATTTATTTGAGGATTATGATCCAAGAAAAGGTTTGATCCTATATCTAATTATTTTTTAAGACTTCAATAAAACATAGATGTAAATATTGAATATAAGTCTAATAAAATTGAAATTGGTCACCCATATAATATTACCAAATTATTTATATAGTATATCAAAATTTATTTGATTGAAATATATGATTTAATAGTTATGAAATTTTATGAATTATTATTTCGATTAACCACACCCAAAATTATATTATAGACTTTAGTGGTCATGGGATGATATATTAGTAAATTCATGTTAATTTTCTCCCATTTCAAATGTTTTATGTATAATAGTTTCACCAACATTATTGGTATAATACATTAAAATTTTTGTTTTTTAAATAATTAATACATATATATATACACTACAAAATCACCCTATGGAAAATATCCCATTATCAATTCTCCCTAAGATATCTATATATGTTTATTATTCTTTGATTAGAAGAGAATGATGATATATGAGAGTCATCAATTAGATTCTTCTTTATTTTTGTTATTTATGGATGAAAATTCATTTCCATAATATTATTAATCAAAAATTGTCAAGGTTTATCTTCATAATAATTTGTACCCTCTTAAATAGATCTAGTTTTTTCTTCTAAAACTCCTTGATCCTCTCATAGATGGATGTTTATTCAATCAATTTACCAATGTATCATTTTTCTCCGTCCATTATCATTTTCAGATCCTATCTTGGAAAATAAATGACTATATATTCGCTTCCAATCCCCATCATGTATAATGTACCATTATGATTCATTATCCATGAACCAATGAATATTTTTACCATTATAGGGTTGTAATTTTTTTAGTAACCATGGTCCTTACCAAAACTAACTATCCCCTTTTATCCCAATGAATACCTTCACATTGAATAAATATTTACATTAATGTGATAAATATGTATTTCAAAATTTGAACCATATTGATAATACCTCAATATCATTAGTTAATATATTACCGATAATAGTTCTAAATCATGAATCAAGAAGTTTTTCTCATATACCATTTATTAACAAGAGAAATAATCTACCACGACTTCAATTTGTTAAATGAAAACATATCCCAATCTAGTCCTTAATGAAGAAAATATATAAATATCCCATATCCACTAAAGGGTAGTTTGATTACATGTGTATTTTCCATTATATCTCTTGAGATCATTAAAATTTTTATCACATTCATTAATTAATACTAACAGAACTCCTTTATATGTTAATATGGTTATTGTATTTGATAGTATTAGAAAATATATCACAATAAATTGATAATATTCAAAAAAATCATGAAATCTAGGGATATATATTACATTGGTTAGACATGGATATTATTTAATAACCATTTACATTATAGGATCTATTATTATATACACTCTTTTGACAAGATAACATAAGAAATATATTTTCAAATGATATAATTCAGACATCATTAATTTCGAATAATATTTATCCTTTCTCATAATCTTTAGAAAATTCCACAAATATTCTCTTTCTCTTCATTGATTTTATAATATATGATATTATAAATTATAAACACTACCATATATTGGTAATGGTAATCTATAGAAACTATATTGACTATGTTCATTTCAATATGAAGGAAATATTTATGTCCTAGAGATATTAGTATAAATTTAATATTTTGATATATTTTAAATTTTATATCATGGGTATGTCCTCTATTTTCACCCTTAATATTTTATATTAAAATCAAATTTCAACCATTGAAATTTACTGATCCACTCATAGTTTATTAAAGAAGTCCTCAATTTGTTGTATATGAGAATTTTTCCTTATTAAGATATTTTTATATTCATTTTTTTAATGTGGAGACATGTTTTTCCATAATTATTATAATAAATGAATAATGATTCACCCCATAGTGAATAATATTGGTATTTAATAAGAAACTCTATATTCTCTTAAACATTTATAATAAATTCATCCAATTTAATGGGGGTATTTTATTATGAATAAAAAATATTTTAACAACACTTTGATTGAGTTGTATTGAAATATAAACCTCATAATTTAGTGGACGGTCAAATAATCCTCCATAAAAGAATTAATAAATAAACAAAAAATAATTATATAATAAATTTGATGTATCTTTATAGTTATTTGAGAATTAATGAAATCATTATTGGTTAGTAAGATCCACTAAATGGAATAAATTCTCAAATGGAGTTCATAGACAACCTTCCTCCCACATATTAATCAAGGAAATTACAGATTTTGTTGCTATAAGAAAGAGATGGTTCACTTGCGGACTCTGTATAGAATGGGAAACAAATTCTAGAAAGTCTTGGAGCAGTATACCTATTACCAGGTACATTGAAAAGCTCCAGCTAGTGTATTCCAACAGATTCTATGCATAATCACAATCAGTGAACAGGTGTTGTAGACTCTCTTATGCCTTAAAGAAACAAATACATGCCAAAAAAATGTTATGTCCTACTTTCTTCATCTGATCATGCAGCGGTAGTCAGTTTTTACAGATTCTCCATATCATGATGTACCTTGAGGGGCAGATAAAATCATCTTTAAACTTGGACACCATGTGTGTGTCATGGCGGTGCTTGCACTCGCCAACCAATGGTAATCGTTAACATTGTATCAGCTACTAGAACATGCTGTCTAGATCAATGTGTCAATATCAATAAAGGCACGGCGCTGAATATCCATCTTGATCTGCATATGGAAAAATCAAGAACATTGTAAGTGGAAAAAACCCCACTAATATTCATTTGAAATCATTTAGTGGGAATAGTCAAATGATCCCTTAGTAGAATCTCTAACCAAACGGTGTTCTAAAAGATCAATTATGATTGCTTGGAGACCATCCATTTGGTATTGTGCATAATCTCATTGTAGGAGTAGTTGAGAGATGGCCGCACCGAAGGCCTAAGATAATATTTATACTCATCAAGAAACCTCCTCTTGAACCTCCTATCTAAAAAGATATAGGGGGCTCATTTTTGGTCAAACGATTCCAAACAAATTTACCAGTGAGGATATCATTAATAATTCTTAGGTCATTAATTCCAAGGCCCCAAATTTCAATATGCTTAATACTTTCCCTCCATTAAATGGTGACCAATTTCCTTTTGAGAACCGAACCAGTCCAAATGAAATTCCTAATCATACCTTGTATCTCTTTGAGGAGACCTCTTGGACATCTGTATATTGATAATGAGTAGAAAAATTTAGAGGTGATGATTGAGTTCACGAGGCACACCCTCCCGGCTTGCGACATTGATGTCCCTTTCCAGCTGGTAAGCTGGGTAACAATGCCAGAGCTAATTCCTCTAAGGAAGTGACTTTTGACCCTGCCCCAAAAAATTAGGACACCAAGGTATGTGAAGGGTAGAGTCCCTTTCCACACTCCAAGCATTTATTCTATTCTGTTTGGTCTACCCACCATGAGCCCGTCACCAAACACAACGATGGATTTTCCCCAAGATATCGTCTGCCCTGCCACTTCTTCTCGTTGGATGAAAATGGCATGAATGGAAGATATGGTCCTCCGAGAGGCATGCCCAATGAGAATAATTCCATCCATATAAAGGAGGAGAGATGAAATAGTTTCACCTCTACCATCTCGGATTTTCTTATATAGACTGAACCGGGTGATATGGTTAAAGAATCTACTCAGGTAATCTTCTATAAGGGAAAATAGGAGGCTCGATGGTGGATCACCCTACCGAACACCCCATGCACACTGAAAAAAGACACTAGGCAACCCAATTACGAGAATGGACAGTCTTGCAGATGAGAGAATGACTTTAATCATTTTTAACAAGGTTTTAGAGAATCCATATCTCTTAAGAACTTTGAGCATAAAATTCCATTTAAAGGTGTCAAAAGCATTAGAGATTTCAATCTTCAAGGCAAAGTTCCCTTCCTTGGATTTCATTTTCATAATGTTCACAATTTTTTATTCTTTGAACAAGAAATCATGTGTGCATTGGCCAGGGGAAAATCCATATTGATTTGTAGTGATGTGCTCCTAGATTAATAACCCCATCCTGAGGATGAGGATTTTACTAATGACTTTAGGGACGATGTTCCCTAGGGAAACTGGCCTAAAATCTTTTACATCCACTGCATTAGCCTTCTTGTTGATTAAATCAATGAAGCTTGAGTTCATTCCATATGGAATGTAAGCCTAAGTAAACCAGTCCCTTACTACAGTAACCATGTCATCTTGTAAAATATCCAAATAAAACAAAAATAATTTTTTTGAGAAAACATCAGGCCTCGAAAAAAATTCCATATTGAGGGAAAAGAGAGTTACCCTGACATCTTCCTTATCTGGTGGTGATACATGGAGGAAATTCGGTTTCTCATCAATGCATGGGAAGATACTGTCAATCATTCTCGAAGTGTAGTCAGCCCCATCAATTGTGTAAAACTCGCAGAAGTGGTCAATTTAAACTTTTGAGATGCCATTCTCAGAGGTATGAAGATGACCATTATTGATGATGGCGTTGTTCCCCTGTTTTGATCTCCTATCCATGTGTAGTCTATGGAAAATCTTTATTTTCTATCTCCATCCTTCAACCATATCATGTTCATTTGATTTCATTCCAGCCTCTCCTTAATAGTGAGAAGATCATCCAGCTTTGCATGGGTATGGATATACTCCCTAGAAGGAGTATCTTACTTCTGATTTTCATCTTGAACCTCGACCAGATGATGTCCAGAAACATTAATATCATCATCTAGCTTTGAGAAGGAGTTCTTTCTCCATTCCCTTACCAGATTTTTATTATATTTGAGTTTCTCTGCAAGCCTCTGGGGTGGGCTTCCCACAGGCCTAAGATTCCATGCATGAAAAATGTTTTCCCTACATCTTGGAGAAACAACCCATCCATTTTTAAAGTGAAAAGGAAGGGGGAAATCCTATTAAAGGGAATGATGTCCACAATGATGGGATTATAGTCAGAATGATATCTGGGAAACATGTATCCCAATAACGCTTTAGGAGTGCTCCTATCAGCCAGATGGACAAAGAAACTATCAATCATTCTTTCTTGACTTCCATTCATGGTATTCCAACTCCAAGTGACATCATCCCCTACAATTGGAACCTCTAGAAAGATACATTGACCAACGCTAGAAGAAAAATCACGAGCAGCTGTTTTGTTAAAAATTTATCCAAGTCGATCCTCAGGTGTGAGAACAGTATTGAAATCACCCAAAACAATCCATTTTAAGATATCATTCAATAATATTTCTTTGAAATCCTTCCACATATCTCTTCTCTTATGATATTATGTTGATACATAAATAAATGAGATCTAAGTATTCTGGTCGGAAATCCATATGGAGATAGTAATGCACTAATCCCTCTTATCACATGTGATCAGTTGAAAACTTTTACACCTAATGATACAAAGGTGATCTATACTCGAGTTGTAAAGATAATAGGAGACAAAATTGCATCCCATAGATTCCCATTTGAAACTCGTCTAATTTACAAACAACATTTTTGGTTCCTCAATTCCAAAACAAAAGATTCTTGGTCGTAACACATCACCTGAGTGTTTTGTCCGTATGGGTATTCCCCAACCCTTGGTAGTTCTAATATAAGTTCTTCATCATTTTATGGACATGACCCTTGTGAATGGGTGTTTTTCATGGGCCGGCTTATTAGGGTCTTTCCCTTTCCACTTTGTATCCTTATTTTCCCCTTCTTTTGGGGTCTCGTCCATCCTTGGGCCTTCATTTCCCTCTATGGGATTCTGCTCATCATTCGTTTCCAGTTGTACAGGGGAATTTTCTTTTTCAACATCATCACTCTGAAATGTTCCACTTAGTGGGGTGAAGGTGTTGTCAGATATCATGGGTACATGTGACTTGTCTTCTAGTGAGGCTCTTCTAGTATTTTTGGATGGGGGAACCTCAAGGAAGGGGTCCCTTGATTTGGAGTTCTCAACATGTTGTGGTGCATTCAAGATGATATTGACTAGAGAGATAACATAGTATGGAACATCTATTCCATCATGTTGCATCACCTTCAATGACCCAAGATTGTCCAGGGAATTGGGGGCATCTTGTTGGATTCTTACTTCCTGGAAAGGTGTGTAGTCCCTAGTAACAGTGAGCACCTCCAGCCTAGTTTGGGGTGATTCATGAGACTTTATGAGCTGTTCGGGACCTGGTGCACATACAGCCTGCACATTCCTATCCTCGGATCCCTGCTCAGGTACTGAATCTGGCCTCATGTGCAAGATTCCTTCATTCTCATATGAAGTGAGTTGCTTAGGAGAGTCATTCTCCCCAGTCTCATAATGTGGTTCTTCTCCAACATTAGTGCCACTGGAGCGCTCACTTGCCTGGGTAAGACTAGCTTAGTCTTTACCACATTCCATAGGGATAGTCTGAGACTCCCCCATATGCTGCAATTGCACCTCTCCTATAGTAGTGGTATTCCCAAAAATGATTTCAGAATTGTGGGGGTCCTCATAGGTCACATCCACAGCAGATTCCACATCCACAGTTCCCCCCGACGCCACCCCAGATGGGCCAGGGGCAGTGGGATGATCTGTCACAAGAGTAATAAAATCCTCTTTCCCTTTCCTCCTCCTAAAAAGAGAATCAGTGTGCCCCCTCATGTGGAAGATTCCACATTACCTATCTCTCACACACTCAAGTAGGATATGCCCAAAAAGTTTCACCTCAAACAAAATATGGGCTTCCTCTTGTAGTGAATGACTAGGTTGATGGTGTCATCCATTGTAGTCAACACCACCTCCCCCACATGAGTGTTTTCCATGTCGACTTCTACCAGTATACTTGAAAACTGTACATGGTTGGGGTTGCCAGTCTTTCGATCCATTATAATCGGGTTCCCCACAGAAGAGGCTATATCCCAGGGAATCCTCAGATGCCAATATTGCCAGTTCAACTTACAAATTTGTATCCATACATGAGTGTGAGTATTCTTTACCATATACGGATCAAAATTTCAGTCCCATTATGGAATTCGAAGGAATACAAGTCTCATCGTAATCGATCCAAAGCACCAGTCTCATCACTTGTCCTAATCTGATGGAAACACCACATGGTAGTACATGCGACCCATATCTACCTTCTTCCCATCGCTAAAGCCCCAACGCTTAGCAATCCTATGTGTGAGGTCACCAAACATCCAGAGTTGTTCGCCCTTTGCAACAAATACCCTTGCAATGATAGAGTATCGACAGAGATGAACCCGGTCATCCATAGATTCCAGGATTGCAGATACATGTGCTATCTTCCCTTTCTTGATGATTCTTTCTGGAGGGGGAAGATCAAAATCTAAAAAAGATGGATTCTTACCAGATCTGACCACATACGTAAAATTCATGACACTTAGGAGTGTTGAAAGATGAGTCATTAATCATGATTCCCAGATTATAACATATTAAAGTGTTATAAAAACAATTTTAGTTTTACCATAACATTATAAACATATATAACAACTTTCATGTCCCCACATAATATTAAGAACATATAAAACCACAATTATTTCCATGTATAGTGTTTTAGAAAATTATAATTTTAGTCATGTCCATGTACAAATGTTTTATCAAAGTTTATCCATATCATGTCAAAAAAATATATCTTGAACATAACTAACTAGAAAAATGTCAACATATTGATTTGTGAATGAAGTTAATTTCAATAATTACTATGCATAATGTTTTGAACTTAACAAAACACATTCATTAACATTAAAATATTAATTTCCTATTAGTATATAAGGATTTAAAAAATTAATTGGAGGTATATAATAGATCCAACCATCGTATAATGTTAAACAAATTTTTTTTCACATTTGAATTATCATAGTAATAATTAAGTTATATAAAATTTAACTCATCAAAATTAAATGAGTTTCAAAATGAATTTTGTATGTTATGATCAAAGAAACCATAAAATAGTAAGGTGGATTTTATAATTTGATTATATCCCCAATAAATCATTACAAACATTTAAGGTTTTTGGTATTTCAAAAAACATCACAAGGAATTAATGAAATTACATTTTAAATCTAGATAAAATAATATTCATTTTTCGATAACTATTATTTACAAAAGAATGAATTAAAAATCTAAAATTAAATAAAATCCTAAATTAAATTAAATTAAAGATAAATTTTAAAACATATAAATATTGCATTGTAATGAATTCTAATTAAAATAGTTATAGAATTCAACAGTGTAAAAAACAATAAAAAATAAATTCATAAATTTTATATGGAATTTAAAATTCGTTATACAATAACCTCATTCCCAAATACAATCTATAGATAAAGTATCATCCACATACAATAAACTTTTTGTCTGATTTGTAATATTAAGTTAGGTTAAATATTAATAACAAATGTAAACAAATGAATCGTAACAAAAGAGATAAGATAATATGATCTTTTAAAGAGAAATAATTTAAAATTTCCCTCAATGAGAATTAATTGTCCATTTCCTCAATTTCAAAGTGATATTAGAAATATTTTTTTTATTGTTATCATTTGTGTAACAAAATTTGAAAATTTAGAACATGATAAGGATTTTAAATCCATTTAATTTCTATACATGTACACTAAAATACATTGAAGGAATATATATGTAATACCTAATAGAAAACATGTTATTAATATGTAAAATGTATTAAGTAATAAAATATTATTTATTAAGCCTTTTCCACATACTTTTAATGTGATGAATATGATCCAAATCCATTTATGATGTGATTATCTTATTAGAATGCAACTAAATATGAAGACATTAAATGGTCTTTATTCTGAGAATTGACATTCATTTTTTGAATATATATTCTTACATTGATATATATATTTTTTGTTAAAAATTTATTAAATATTTGGTTGTATTAATGTGATCTTAAAACTGAAATAAACTTATATTAAAATTTATTTTTCTCTTACTCAGGTGTGGTATTTGGGACACAATTTTTAGAAAAACATTTTTCTAAGGAATTAGATATGCTTTTTGTGGATATATTTTTTTATAGATTATAGAGTAATCATAACTAAATGTGTTGGTAGATGTGTTTATATGAGTTGTTTTTTATTGATGATCTTGAGGAGAATTTGGACATATATCCATTCTATAATGAATTGGAAATATAATTTCTCATGAAAATTTTGTTCAATGTTGATATATAATTTTTATAAAATGATGGCTGATTAAGAATACCTGCATTCACTAATTTAGAGATAATTTATTATGATATGTTAAGTCTCATCCACATAGAAACTCCATATTAATTATTTTAGCATTCAAAAGGTAACTCAATTTTAACATCAAAGGATATTTTAGTGGATAAAAATAATATTTTCTTTATTACCTAGATTAGATAATCAGATTCCAAATATAAATGTATTTGTTTAATTATCTACAATTGAAAAAAATAATTTTATTATATGAATGAAATATTATTTTAAAATAAATATTCAGATTCCATTAATCATAAAAATGTACTAACTAACACTCATTGTGAAATTATAATTAATATATGGTCGGAAAACAAATATAATATATAGATAATTTATTTCCTTAATATCACTATTTACTAGTGGAAATTTAAATTTAATAAAATAATAATACATTATTGACTGATAAACATGCCTTTTAAAAATAGATCATTTTAATATTACATTATACTATACCCATCTTATAAATTATTTTCCTTATAACATTTAAAATGTATTAATTAATTGGTATTACAATAATACTTCTAATTATATATCACATATAAAATTTTATTAATAATTTTAATATAAAATGTATAAAAATAAATATATTTTTGATGGGGAAATTTTGTGATTTATTATCTTTCTATATAATTCTATAAAAATGTATCATCTGTGTATTATAAATTTTTTAATTTAATATTAAAAATTACATAACATCAATGTATTTATTAAACATTAATATATAAATTTTCAATAGGTCTAACATCCATGTATCCTAAAATCGTATATCAAAATAATATTTATATAATGGTTAAATTAACTTAGTACATATAACATTATATACATTTAATAATTCCTTCAACTAATTCATTTAGATATTTATCATTATTTTTTCATTTTTAAAAAAAAATCCCTTCTTCTCCTATTTATAGTTAGAGAGATGGTTATCAAGGAAAACTACCAGGATAATGACATAAGTTTTTTTCTATTTATATATGTTTTGTTTGATAACCCGTTTAATCATATTAATGTTATTCAAAATGAAATTATAATAATGAGTTAATTTTTTTATTTCTTTGATGTGACATCATGTTACCAATCTATTAGGTTTGTCTTTAACCTCGTCATGGTTTTCCTTTACTCATTGTCTGTAAAGGTTAGAGAACGAATTGGGAGGATACATATATGGATAAAGTCATATATTTGTTGGAATTTTAGCATTAACAGTCTTTTTCTGTAGGCCGCATGAGGATTTTACACCATGTAACTTGGTTACACGATGTGTCAGAATTGCTGGATGCAAGTCGTTAATGGTATTACACTGTGACAGGATACACATGATGAAGAGATTTTTAACGTCATGAATGTTATAAATAATTGGTTTTAATCACAGGTAATTATTTTTCTAGTGTATGTCGTATTTTGACGATTATACATCATGTAACTAGGTTATACGTCGTGTATTGGCCCACATAGTGTTTTTAAAACATTTTTTCAGCTGTTTTTTTCCTTCTCCAAACATTGTTTCTATTAACCTTGGTAAAATCTGTAGAAATTTTGAGAGACTCCACTCATTCAAGAATTATTTGATCTTCATTTGATCTTCATTACGGTCCTAGTGCATCTCTCTAGGTAATTGATCTTTCTGCTTCTTCGTTGTCATTGATCACAATAGCTCCTTTGGGTTGGGTTATTATATTTGTTAGTCTAAATTTTTGTTTCTTCACGTGTTCTTCATGTAGTAACCCATACTTTAAATACATTGCTATTACTTTAGAATTGAACCACACTTATTACAGCATATAACAAAACCAGGAAAGAACAGTATAGGTATTGTGTCTTTAGAAATTGGGAAACATAAACAACTGGTTCATAAAGAGTCTACACTGTCTCCCATTTATTTCAACATATATATAGTCCCTTTCGACATATCTTACATAATAACCTTATTCCTGACCTGGGGAAATAAAACATACAAAAGGGTGAGCTCAAATTCTTAGTAATGGTAAACAAAAGAAATATCAATCACATCATATACATAAGAACATAACTTTTGGATGTCTTAACCTGCAAAAGAAATCATAATTTCATAACATGGGATTAATCATAGTAGTGAAATGTAATCCCAATAATCATAACATAAAACATGAAACTTTGTGGCATACACACATAATCATAGAAAATCATTTCTTATTAGTCAAGACTCATTGCCAAGACTATCTTAGTGGAAAAAGTCCATTTCTGAACCGAGTTCACTCCTCGTTTCAGTCCTGTTTCACTGAACCCGTTTAACCTGTTGTTCCATCCATGTCTATCTCATGAGATATAAAATCTTTACCCAATGCATTGGAGGGAGATATATGTCACACCCCTATCATAATGATACCATTCTTATGTGTGCCAGAAAATCATAAACCATACATCATAGAATAACCCATGTAATAAAAATGGGAATCTTTATACATCGTGACATCATAAAACAATTCATATATGATAAAATAATTTATAAAAATATTTCCATCACAACATAATCCAATACTTGTAATAATAGGGATAGAAACAGAACCCTTTATTATCTTATATGGAAAATAATTTTGATACAACATTTAACCTCCATTCTTGAGGAAAATATCCTTTCTACTTCAAAAACATTTTTCCTTTCTTAACATGTCATACAATTTTAAACTAAAAGAAGTTGATTAAAAATAAACATGAAAACTTGTAAAAGAATATTTTGGGAAATTTTGTTTTAAAAATCCATTCTTGCCGTATAAGTTTAAAAAAACATTCTTCTCGTACTTTTTTCGGAAAAGTAAAAAAGTACCTCGTACAAAAAACGAAAAAAGATTCCTTTCATATTCTTTACTAAAAACTCACCGAAGGGTAAAATTGGATTTAAACAATTGTAGGTGGATGGAAATAATATTACATATTGAGGAAACATGGATGTGGATGATAAAATACACCCCAGTAAATACCGAAGTATAAACAATCTCGGATAAAAATGAGATTGTGATATTTCCCATCACTTAGGTCCGATATGCTTCGTACGTGTCCGATCCTCCTGTATAATGATTTAAATAATGTTATTTACTTATTCTAGAATCATACTCATTGTTCTAATATCACATATGGTCATATTCTTAGCTTCTTATTAGTAATATTTCATTACAACTTGTTATTCGGGTGTTTATTACATTTTGTTCTTATGCGTGTTTTTTCGAATAAATTATTATTATTCTCTTTAGGTTATAGATACCTCATTTCTAGAATGTTATTTGTGTAATATATATCATATTCATTCATTAAATTCATTTATATAATCATTATGCAATGAATATCATGTAGAACGAGTCGCACCACATTGTGGAGACGGTATTCCGTACGTACGCACGAGCGATAATATCGTTCCCATGATCATGGAATTGTATTGGAGTGTATAATATTTCAGAATCAATATCACTTTAAAATAATCATATATAGTCATTATTTACACCATTATACCCATCCAAGTAAGGTGGTGATGGAAAATAGATTACACCACGGCGTGGAGATGATATTCCGTACGTACGCACACGCAGTGATTTCATTTTCCATAGGATGGATAGATGGTGAAATAGGGTTGTTTCATTCTTATAATAACATATCATTATATGAGTGATACTGATGTTATTACTTAATAGTGAAAAAACTAAAGAAGAAGAAGTGGAAGAAAAAATAAAGATGAAATAATCGGTAACAGACAATTCCTCTTCTTTGAAGTGCTTCTTTGAAACCTCCTTTTAGGGCACTAAAATTGGTCTTTTAAGAAGACCAAGACCTCTATAATGTCTCTAGGGAAGTGGATAGGAGAAAGTGTCAGGGGTTGTCCGAGCTTGAAGGCTCAAAGTGGTGTGAGGAAGAGGGGGAGGAGGTGCCCTTTTATAAGGGAGGAGAGGGGCTCCTTTGGAAAAACTAAAAATATTATTTTATTATAAAGTCAAGATCGGTTTTAAATAGCTCCAAATTGATTTATATCTAATATAAGGTTGTTATGGGTCTAAATCCTCTCATAAAATAGAAATTAGACAAGTTTAGGTTCCTATTTTAAACTTATCATTTAGATTTAACATTAAGTTAAATAATTTTACTTTTACCGTGTCTTCTTGTGTTCCTATACTATAAGGTTAATAAACATACTATAAGCAGTCAAAAGAACCCCAAGTTGTTTATTATTAATATATATAACATTATATAAGTCATTTGGAAGAACCTTAGATTTTTAGGAATAAAATAACAATTAATAATATAATACTTGTTTTAAAAACTATTTTATGTCGATTTTGACAGTATTTAGTAATTGATTTTTGTGAAACTCATAACAGAATTATTAGTTCGAAAAAAGTTAATTAAATAAATACTAACATGTCATATTAACCTATTAAATTATTTTAATTCATAAAAAGTCTCAAATTACATTTATATTTGTATTTATAACATCAATTATGTCAATATTTCATTAATAAGATAATTACTGCATCATATTTGTGTAATAAATAAATTAAATTATTTAATTTCTACAAATTACAAATAAAATACCATTATGTATAAAATCTTTTTAGCTTTTTAATGAATATTTATAGTCTAATTTAGCTTTTGTATAACCTTATATTAAAAATTATTTACTTATTAAACTTTGATTTTAACTATTTTAACCCTTCTTTAAATAAATTAATAATAAATGTGCTAATCTAATCCAAGTGGGCCTAAATGGTCATATTTTATTCCTAAGTTTTTTTTGGTCGAATTACACTTATCCAATAGAATTAGGACATGTGTTAGGGTAATAATAATATCATTTTTACCTTTAATTACCCTATTTACTTTTAACCGTGGTAAATAAAAGTAAAAAGTTACTATTCAGAAAAAATTATTTTCATCTCATTGAACCACATTTTACTTACTAAAATCAACCGTGTCTCTAGGATTTTTGAAATTCCATTCACAGAAGTAGTAAAATTATGTTTTATGAAAAATTCAGTTTTTTTAACTACAACTTAGTGGTTTCACTATTCATCCAAAATTGCAAGTTTTCAGAAAAATACCAAATTTTCACCCTAGGATAATTTCGATATTCCGAATCCAAAAATGAAGTCCATTTTGAAAAATAAAATTTACAAATTTTCAAAAAGTGGTTATGACTATTTATAACGGCTAGTTTTAATAATATTTTAATAGCATATCATTGTTCAGTGAAACTCGGTATTGCGTACGACGCAAGAAATGGAGGAAGGTCGTGATTGCGTGTAAAGCAAGCCCAGCTAGTGTTGTGTGTAGTGAAAGATTCCTTTTATGATTTATAAAAACAAAAATATTTCTCATAAAAGTCTCCGGTGTTACATTCTACCCCCCATAAAATGAATTTCGCCCACGAAATTCATCACTTTGTAACAAACAGATGAGGATACCGCTCCCTCATCATATCCTCAGGCTCCCATGTAGCTTCTTCTAATTGGTGGTTCTTCCATAAAACTATCACCAATTGAGTGGTCTTGTTTCATAGGACCTTTTCACTACGATCTAGAATCTCTATCAGCTGTTCTTCATAAGAAAGATCTTGCTCCAGCGGTACAACTTCAGAGTTGAGTACATGTGAAGGACCAGGTATGTACTTTCTCATGAGAGATACATGGAACACATCGTGAACTTGAGAGATATTCGGTGAAAGCGCCAATCGGTAAGCTACCTTCCCAACACGATCCAGTATTTCGAAAGGACCGATATATCTAGGGCTCAACTTCCCCTTCTTTCCAAATCTCATGACCCTTTTCCAGGGAGATATTTGTAAGAACACTTTATCACCCACTTCAAACTCTAGGCCTTTTCTTCGGTTGTCGGCATAACTTTTCTGTCGACTCTGAGATGCTCTTATGTGTTGTTGAATAGATCTGACCCTTTCTGCCATTTCATCAATGAGATCGGGTCCTAATAGCTTTCTTTCCCCAACTTCATCACAGCAAGTTGGATTCCTGCATTTCATTACATAGAGATCTTCATAAGGAGCCATCTGAATACTAGAGTGAAAGCTATTATTATAAGAAAATTCCACTAATGGTAGGTGTTGATCCCAACCACCTTTGAAATCCATAGAGCAAGCTCTCAACATATCTTATAGAGTTTGAATCATCCTCTCAGACTGACCTGTTGGATCGAATATATATATAAGTATGTCTATTAGATGGAACAATACAAGAAGGGGGGTGAATTTTAGGTTTAAAAACCATTGAGTTTTAGCAACTAAGAGATTAGTTTAAATGATCTTAAACTAATAAAAATACAAACACCAACAATTGTATTGAATGTAAAAAGATATGATGTATTGTAAAACTAATTTAATGTAAAACAAATGTATTCAAGATGAACACAATAATCAGATTAATACAAAGATGAATGATTCTACCTTAAAGCGTATAGAATCAATCAATACAATATGTAATAGAATGATTGTAATTGAAACAATTACAATTGAATGTGTAAAGAAGAAAGGAAACAATACTATTTTCTTTCAAATACAAGTAACAGCGGAAATGTAAAAGTATTACAATTATTTTAACCCAATGAGAAGGGTTATCCTTTCACCTAGGATAAAAGGTATGTCTCACTAACACCTTGGTGAGCCCTCGATACGATGATCGGCACGTCTGTCTGCCTATCCCCGGCAGCCCTCGATAAGATGATCGGCACGTCTGTCTGCCTATCCCTGGCAGCCCTCGATACGATGATCGGCACGTATGTCTGCATATCCCTGGAAGCCCTCGATTTTGTAGGTAATCGGCACCTCTGTCTTTCAATTACTTGAAAGCCCTCGATACGATGATCGGCACGTCTGTCTGCCTATCCCTGGCAGCCCTTGATTTTTTAGGTAATCGGCACCTCTGTCATTCAATTACTTGAAAGCCCTCGATACGATGATCAGATGCACAAGGCTGATGAGAGAATTCATAGCGTCTCTCTCAAGAATCTTGATAGTTCACAGAGTCTCTTCGTTCGTTCTCTTCATTCATCATTGTTCTCTCAGCTTCAAATGACCTCCTATTTATAGGCCTCGGGTTCCAACGGCCATATTGCCTCCAACTGTCATATTGAAACAGAAAGCACGACATCGTTTTGATTAGTTTGTAACTAACTCAACGACCTTTTTTTTAGGACAAGAGATATATAGGAATGAAAAACATGAGTACGATTC
Source organism: Viscum album (assembly GCA_963277665.1). Classification (NCBI taxonomy): domain Eukaryota; kingdom Viridiplantae; phylum Streptophyta; class Magnoliopsida; order Santalales; family Viscaceae; genus Viscum; species Viscum album. Next base: position 875,622,673 of record OY728129.1, on the reverse strand, counting down.
ATATGCAATGAGTGTTTTTGACTAAGTATCAAAAAAATAATGAACATCTGAATAGAAGAGTTAGTACGATACGATTGACAGATTCAGTATGATACGACTGACAGAGTCAGTATGGTATGATTGATAGAGTCAGTACGATACGATTGACAGAGTCAGTACGATATGATTGACAGAGTCAGTACGATCAGTATTATACAATACGATAAACATACTAGAAGACAATTGTAATTTCCAAAATATGATAGAATGCATTTGTGATTTCCAAAACATGATATAGAAGTCAAAATAAGACTTTTGACTCAACAATCTCCCCCTTTTTGGAAAGCACAACACACAAAGTAAATGTAAAAAGAAATACTTATCTCCCCCTATGTTATTTGAAACTCTTCTGAATAAGAAATTGAATACAACTAACTCCCCCTTAGGTATGGACTTTCTTAAGGATTGTATTCATATATTTTCCTTAAGAGTGTTGTAAAGCATTCTCCCCCTTTATAAAACATTATCCCCTTTGTAAACATTCTCCCCCTTTGTGATTTACATAAAGAAAGGAGTAATCTTGAATTGTCTGAGGGAGTTAGAAAATAAACACAAGACAATGGATAAAAGAAAAGTATCATAAAAGTCATTTCAAAACAAAGACAAATCCCATAGGAAAAAAATACAACAATTATTTGATTTCTCTTTCCTTCTACTTCTTTATAAGCTCATGAAGAAGATCTTTCATCTTCTTTATCTCCTTCTTGTCTTCAGAAATTGATTCACCCTGAGTTTTGAGAAGCTCTTGTTGGTCCGCAAAAATCTGATCTTGATTTCTGATAGTCTCCTCCTGGACTCTGATTACTTCTTCAAGGGTATCAATTCTGTTTTGAAAATTCTTTTTATCTTTGGATGACACAGAATTTTGATTCTTCAGCAAAACCATTTCATCTTTGAAAGATGAAACCTTCGAGAATTCAGATTGAAAAACATTCTTTCTTTCTTGCAAGTCTTTCACTGAAGGAACATCGGCTCGTTGAGAAGACAAAAGATTCAACCTTTCAACTATTTCTCTGTCAAGATTATTGAAAGCAATTGCATGCTCATTTGATAACCTTCTTATATCTTCAATATCTATTTCATGATCATTGATTGAGCTCTCTATTTTGTAAAACCACTTGGTCATCTTATTTCATGCCTTCTTATGAGCAACCGAACTTTCTGAAAGAACTTTCAAATCGGCTTCTACTGACAAAACATTCTTCCTCAATTCTTTTACAGAGCCAAACTTCTTCTTTTGATTGTCTGTAATAAAATCAATCTTCCATTCCAGCCTCGGAAAGTAAGGAATGGTCTTCTCAACTCTTCTCAAAACATGGACAATGTAATCACTCTTTTTGAGAGATATTGTATGTTCTGAATCAGTATCTTCATCATACGATGCTAGTTCATACGATCGGCTTGAGTCAAAAACTGGTTGTTTCCCTTTTTCTTTTTCTTTCTTCTTTCTTTCTTCTTCCACATTGTCACTAATGACAACAACATTATCAGAATGATAAGATTGAGCACCTTTCTTTTCTTGAGATGACATTCTGTCCGGAGATCGTGCTTGATCGGCATGAGGAGTTTGTTGAACACCTTCACTCAGCTTTTGAACCGATTCCTCTCTTCTCTTCTTTGAACTTTGAAGAAATTCTAAAAGAAAGTCTCCTTCTTCTTCATCCACTTCTTCTATCTCTTCCATCACTTGTTTTTGTTTTCCTTTCTCAGGGAGACTCTGTACGATGGGATCTTGGTGCACTTCTTCTGTTAGTTGGGCACTAGCATCCTCAACCGCTTTCAAGACTTTAGAGACATCAAAATCCTGAGCCATTCTTTTCAAAAGAACCTTCTTCTTCTTTTCAGCCTGAAGGGATTCTTCTACCCTTACTCTTTCTGAAAAAACCTCGGCAGGGTCAAGACCAAACTTCGGATCACCTTCCTTTCTCTGTTCTTTATCCTTTCTCCATTTTTATACAACCTCCTTACTGTACCATGGCTTCTTCTTTGGCTTTGAACTGGTTTGCGGATCAGACTTTTGAGTAACACCGGTAGATTGAATGTTTTTGGATGGCATAGGTGCCGATTGATTCTGAGCCAATTCAGCTTCTACATCTCTAACAAAAAGTTTTGAATTGTGATCAAAACAAACAGTCAACTTTTTCATCGTACTTTTGCTAATCCAAGAAGGCTTCAGATCTATGGGGTTTCCTTTCAAGGGAATGTTACAAAACTTCATACTTTCGAAAATGAACTTCGTAAGGATAGCTGGATACATAATCATCTGTGACTTAATCCATCCTGTCTTGACATTCTTAATTGTTTCAAAAACATACCCCATGAGATTCACATTTCCCATATTCACAAGATAGTCAAGCATGAAAATATCAGAAACTTTCAATGTTTCTCTATCCCCTTTCCTTGGGATAAGAAAACTTTGCATCCATAAAGTGACAAAGCGATTATCCGGAGAAAGATGAGACACTTTTCTCTTTTCCTCATTAATGAAAAACAGAGTCTTTTCAGCACTTTCTCTATTAAACGTACCAACTTCCTTTGGTAGTTTGTGCAATGGACAGAAAGAATCCCCTTCTACAGAAACATTCAGAAAATGTGCTGCTTGTTTCACAGACATAGACAATTTTCTATCGTACACAGCAAAGTTTACAGTCATGTCTTTGTCGAAAGAAACGGTTTTGTAAAATTGACAAACTTCATCAAAAAGAACCGGATATTGAAAATCAGGCTTTTCAACACACATATGTTCCCACCCTTGAAACAAAATGATCCTCCTGATTGTAGAATCGTACGTATCGAAAAATTCCCGAGATACTAACCTTTCTCTGTTAAAGTCTTTCTCTATAAATGTCTTTGAAGACATTTCGGCAGGAGTGTTAGCAGAGGATTGATACATAAAGGTTCTGCCGATGATAAGATCGTACGATGATTTATAGCTGGTGGAGCAGAGCTTCGCCTAAAATCCTGAAAATTCAATGTGGGTTTGGGGAGGGGAGGGGGCTATTTATAGGCGATAAAAGGGTGAACGTTGATCTTCAACGGTCGAAAAAGAGTGACTGTTGATCTTCTACGATCAAGATTAGAGAAAACCAGATCAATGGTTAGGATTAAAACAAATAAGAAAAATTTTAAAAAAATGAAAAAATTCCTGCCAGAGAACGTAAGGTAATTGTTGGTTTCGATATATTTCAAAAGAAAAAACAAACGTACAAAATAAAATACAATAGAATTATTAAACGATATGCCGATGGAAAACAAATTCAATACTATCATCGGTCGATTCAATATCATGATTGATTGATACGATGGGAAAGAATTTCAATACCATCATCGTTCGATTCAATACCATGATTGATTGATACGATGGAAAATAATATCAATACCATCATCGGTCGATTCAATACCATGATTGATTGATACGATGGAAAAAAATTTCAATACCATCATCGGTCGATTCAATACCATGATTGATTGATACGATGGAAGAGAATTTCAATACCATCATCGGTCGATATGATAAAAATTATCAATATGATAAACAGAAATCTAAAATTGTCAATACGATAAACAGAAAAGTAAAATTGTCAATTCGATAAACAGAAAAGTAAAATTGTCAATACGATAAACCGAAAAGTAAAATTCTCAATACGATAAACAGAAAAGTAAAATTGTCAATACGATGAACAGAAAAGTAAAATTGTCAATACGATCAACAGAAAAGTAAAATTGTCAATACGATAAACAAAAAAGTAAAATTGTCAATACGATAAACAGAAAAGTAAAATTGTCAATACGATAAACAGAAAAGTAAAATTGTCAATACAATAAAAAGAAAAGTAAAATTGTCAATACGATAAATAGAAAAGTAAAATTTTCAATACGATAAACAGAAATGTAAAATTTTCAATACGATAAACAGAAAAGTAAAATTGTCAATACGATAAACAGAAAAGTAAAATTGTCAATACGATAAACAGAAAAGTTAGCAAGGGGAAAAATGAAAATCATAAGATAAAATGGAATAAAGTGAGAAACATAGAAAGAAATGTTCTCCCCCTTTCTACGAGGAGTTTCTTACTATTAAGAGAGATGTAAAACAGTAAGTAGATATGAATTATTATTTTAATTTAATCATTCCTACCTTCTATTTTATATATTCAAATCTATCGGAATGTAAAGGTTTTGTAAAAATGTCAGCAAGTTGTTCTTGCGTTCCGATGAATTGTAAAACAATATCTCCTTTTTGTGTGTGATCCCTAAGAAAGTGATGCCTAACATCTATGTGTTTTGCACGAGAGTGATGTGCTGGGTTCTTACTAAGAGCTATGGCACTTGTATTATCACAAAGAATTTGAGTTTTGGAGAAACTCAAACCATAGTCAGTGAGTGTGTGCTGCATCCACAATACTTGAGCACAGCAACTTCCAGCTGCTACATATTCAGCTTCACCAGTGGATAGTGCTACTGAGTGCTATTGAGTGTTGTTTATTGGTACACTTCTCATTTTCCAGAAAAAGAAACAATTAGTTTTTCGGAATCCAAAATTTTTTGGATCCAAAAGGGTTAGATAAAAGAATTTTAGGAATCCACATTTGTTTTGCAAAATGAGCTTTATGAAATCCTAAATATTGAGTTTTATTAAGAGAACAATCTCTTCTCCAGTGTCCACCACATTGACACTTAGAACAGAAAATGGTTTTTTGAGGAACAAAATAGTTATTGCTAAAAACAGGTTTGGAATAAGTATAACCAAGACCAGAACGACTTCTTAAAGGTCTAATTTGAGAATACATCCTATCAAAGTTTTCTTTTCCATGAGTAAAGTTTGACAAATACTTTTTCAAGGATAAAATCTCTGACTTTAGTTTTAAAACCAAATTCTTACTTTCAAAAACATTTGAACTAGAGTTAGACTCTAAACTATTTTTCTTTGAAATTAAAGTTCCAAGATCCTTAGAAAGTTTATCCTTGTCAGATTTAACTTTCTCAAGGGTTTTTAAAATACTTTGAAAATCAGAATTTTTCACATCAAGATCTTTAGAAAGATCTGATACTTCTTTAGTCAAGATTGAAATTCTAGAATTTGCTTTTTCAAATCTCTTTTTGAGTATAGAATTTCCATTTTCAAGTAACTTAGAAAATCTAGAGACATCTTCAAAAGAAGGTAATGTATCATCTTCTAATGATGAGGATTCATCATTTGAAGATTAATAATATCTATTATCAGTATAATTTTCATTCAAAGAGACATTTGTAATAGATTCCGCATTATGTACCTTAGCTATGAGACAATGATCTTCAATAGGTAATCTGGCTAAGAGTCCGATATTCCTTTGTCATGATGTCTCATATTCTGAAGAATCATCTGAGGAATCACTACCACTTGCAATCCATGTATCATTTTATTTTAAGACCTTCTTTGTCTTATAAAACCTTTTATTGTTTCTTTCAGAGTGTTTCTCCTTTCTATCTTTCCTCGTTAGTAAAGGACAATCAGGCCTTATATGTCCTGCTTTCTTGCATTCATAACAAGTTACCTCTGAATATTTCCTATCCTTTCTATCTTTCTTTTTTAATCTATATTGAAAATCATTCTTTCCCACAATCTTGTTCATACTTCGAGCAAGATTGGCTGACTCATTATCTGAAAGATTACAATCACTTGAATCAGATACAACAATTTTCTTGGATTTAGACCTTGTAAGCCTTTCAGGTGTTTTAGCTTTAGATGCAAAGGCTACACTTCCATTCCCATTCTTATTCTTGTTGAAATCAGCATCTCTCTTCATTCTAGTCTCATGCTATAGAAGAGTTCCCAAAAGTTCATCAAGATTAATCTGGGAAACTTTTCTTTTTTCATCAATAGTTGTCCTTTTTGACTCCCATTCATTTGGCATTATATCTATAATCTTATCAACAAGAGCTTCATCATCAAGACCTTTTTCTCCCATAGATTGTACGCTGTTGACAATTGTCATAAACCTTTGTTGCACTTTACATACAGGCTCTCCATAAGGAAAAACAAATCCATGATATTCTGCTCGAAGCATTGCTCTCCTTGTTTCTATAACCTTGGATGTACCAAAATGAGTGACTTCTAATTTCTTCCAAATACAGTTGGCTGCTTCACATGAAGATATCTGACAGTATATATTCCTGGTCATAGAGCATAATAAATTATTGCGTACCTTGTAATTCAGTTGATATTATTGCTTCTCTTGGTTGGTGAAAGTACTAACTTCTTTGTCAGGAATTTTGTAACCTCCAGTAAGGATAATAAAATTGTCTACACTAGTATTAATAACGAAAGTCTTCATATGATCTCTCCAATAATCATAATAATTCCCATCAAATATTGGAGGTTTAGAAGGATTCAGATTTTCTATTGATCCAATATTCATTCCTGCCATTTAATACAACAAAAACTTTTCCACTCCACACGTTAGTGTAGTAAGTATTATGAAAGAAATAAAGCTAGTAATACAAATCAGTGGAAAACCTCCCTCTGATACCAATTGTTGGATCAAATATATATATATGTATGTCTATTAGATGGAACAATACAAGAGGGGGGTAGAATTGAAGGTTTAAAAACCATTGAGTTTAGGCAACTAAGAGATTAGTTTAAATGATCTTAAACTAATACAAATACAAACACCCAAAATTGTATTGAATGTAAAAAGATATGATGTATTGTAAAACTAATGTATTGTAAAACAATTGTATTCAAGATGAACACAATAATCAGAGTAATACAAAGATGAATGATTCTACCTTAAAGCGTATAGAATCAATCAATACAATATGTAATAGAATGATTGTAATTGAAACAATTACAATTGAATGTGTAAAGAAGAAAGGAAATAATACTATTTTCTTTCTAATACAAGTAACAGCGGAAATGTAAAAGAATTACAATTCTTTTAACCCAAAGAGAAGGGTTATCCTTTCACCTATGATAAAAGGTCTGTCTCACCAACACCTTGGTGAGCCCTCGATACGATGATCGGCACGTCTGTCTGCCTATCCCCGGCAGCCCTCGATACGATGATCGGCACGTCTGTCTGCCTATCCCTGGCAGCCCTCGATACGATGATCAGCACGTCTATCTGCCTATCCCTGGCAGCCATCGATTTTGTAGGTAATCGGCACCTCTGTCTTTCAATTACTTGAAAGCCCTCGATACGATGATCGGAACGTCTGTCTGCCTATCCCTGGAAGCCCTCGATTTTGTAGGTAATCGGCACCTCTGTCTTTCAATTTCTTGAAATCCCTCGATACAATGATCGGACGCACAAGGCAGATGAGAGAAGTCACAACGTATATCTCTAGAATCTTGATAGTTCACAGAGTCTCTTCGTTCGTTCTCTTCGTTCATCGTTGTTCTCTCAGCTTCAAATGACCTCCTATTTATAGGCCTCGGGTTCCAATGGTCATATTGCCTCCAACGGTCATATTGAAACAGAAAGCACGACATCGTTTTGATTAGTTTGTAACTAACTCAACGACATCGTTTTGTTAGGACAAGAGATATATAGGAATGAAAAACATGAGTACGATTCATATGCAATGAGTGTTTTTGACTAAGTATCAAAACAAATAATGAACATCTGAATAGCAGAGTTAGTATGATACGATTGACAGAGTCAGTACGATACTATTGACAGAGTCAGTATGGTACGATTGATAGAGTCAGTACGATAAGATTGACAGAGTCAGTAAAATAAGATTGACAGAGTCAGTACGATCAGTATTTTACGATACGATAAACATACTAGAAGACAACTGTAATTTCCAAAATATGATAGAATGCATTTGTGATTTCCAAAACATGATATAGAAGTCAAAAGAAGACTTTTGACTCAACATGACCGTTTGTATGAGGATGATAAGAAGGGCCGAAACTCAACTCTTTATCCAGATTATGTTGAAGACTTCTCCAGAACTTTGAGGTAAACCTCGGATCCCAATCAGATATAATAGAAAGTGGTACTCCATGCAATCTTACCACTTCCTTCACATATATCCTGGCAAGCTGATCCAGAGAGAAATCCTCTCTAATAGCGATGAAGTGTGCAGACTTTGTAAGATGATCAACTATGACCCAGATAGCATTATTGCCTTTGAATGTTTTAGGAAGTCCAGTGACAAAGTCCATAGTGATGTTTTCCAATTTCTATTCGGGTATGGGTAATGGTTGTAACATTCCCTTAGACTTCTATCTCTCAGCTTTACCTTGTTGACAATCCAAGCATCAAGAGACATATTCAGCAACATCTCTTTCCATGCCATCCCACCAGAAGTACTCTTTCAGGTCCCTATACATCATCGTGCTTCCAGGATGAATGGAGAATGAAGAACTATGAGCCTCATCCAGCAGCTCCTTCTTTAATTCGGGGATGGGAGGAACACAAACCCGATTCCTGAACATTATTATCCCATCACAATCAAGGTTGAATTCAGGAACATTTCTCACCTTCTTTTGTAACTCGATATCTTCTTTTTATGCCTCTTTAATCTTCAAATGTATATATGGTTGAACATTCATTTGATAAAGATACGATTTTTCCCTTTTTATTATAGTTCCATGATCCATCCTTTGTAAATCCGTAAATATTGGATCTTTTTTATCCTAATCATGGATAAACTGACATGGTCTTGTCAACTTAATGCATCTGCCACCTTGTTTTCATTTCTAGGGTGGTAATGGATTGAACAGTCGTAATCCTTAATCAGCTCCAACCATCTTCTTTGGTGCATATTCAGATCCTTCTGTGTGAAAATATACTTTAAACTTTTATGATCACTATAAATATCACACCATTCACCATAAAGGTAATGACTCCAAATCATTAATGCAAAGATTACCACAGCTAACTCCAAATCATGAGTTGGGTAATTTTGCTCATGGATTTTCAACTATCGTGAGGCATAAGCTATCACCATAACATTTTGCATAATAACACACCCCAATCCCTTCTTGGATGCATCACTATAGATCACAAACCTTTCTCCACTACAAGGCAGTGTGAGCACAGGTGCACTGGATAACATTATTTGCAGCTCCTTAAAATTATCTTCACATTCCTCCGTCCAAACAAACATAACTCCTTTCTCAGTCAACTTGGTGAGTGGATTAGATAATCATGAAAAATCTTTCAAAAAACGTCAATAATATCCAGCCAAACCAAGAAAACTTCGGATCTGAGTTACTGTTGTGGGTCTCAACCATCTTTCCATAACCTCTATTTTTGCTGTATCCACAGATATCATTTCTTTTGGGATTATGTGACCCAAAAATGAAACATTTTGAAGAAAAAATTCACACTTGGTAAATTTGGCATAAAGCTCCTCCTTTCTCAGGGTCTTCAATATAATTCTCAAGTGATCTTCATGTTCTTACTTTCTCTTTTAATAGACAAGATAATCATCTATAAAGACTACCACAAACTGATCAAGATAGTCTCTAAAGACTCTATTCATCAGATCCGTGAAGATAGCAGGGGAATTAGTAAGACCAAATGGAATCACTATAAATTCATAGTGTCCATACCTTGTATGGAAAGCCGTATTTGGTATATCCTCCCTTTTGACCCTTAATTGATGATACCCTGAATGAAGATCAATCTTGGAATGGTATTGAGCTCCGCGTAGTTGGTCAAATAGGTCATCAATGCGTGAGAGAGGATATTTGTTCTTGATAGTGATCTTGTTAAGTTCTCAATAATCAATACAGAGTCTCATTGATCCATCTTTCTTCTTAACAAACGAAACTGGTTCCGCCCAAGGTGATGCACTAGGGATTATGAACCCCTTATCAAGATTCTCTTGGAGTTGCTTCTTCAATTCCTGCAACTCAATTGGGGCCATTCTATAAGGTGTCTTTGAAATAAGCAAAGCACCCAGTACGAGTTCTATTGAAAACTCAACTTCACGATTTGGTGGAAGACGCGGTAATTCCTCCAGAAAGACATCATCAAACTCCCGTACAATGGGAATATTCTTAATCGTGGGTTTCTCACCAACCATTTGAGATAAATAAATTTCATTTAGTAGAATCAAGACCCATAAGATGGAAGAAATTTCCACTGGAAGGTTATGTTCACCCTTGCATTGATAGATGATCATAGATTGATCTAGAATATGAAATGTGACTTCCCTTCTTTGGAAATGGATATGAGCTCCATATAAAGAAATCCAATCCATGCCAAGAATCACATCAAATTACACTATTGGAAGGATCACAATATTTGCAGGAAGCACTTTACCACAAACTTTGATTGGAGAAGAATTATAAACTTTTGATGCGACTGTTGTGCCATTAGGGGTTGTCATAGCTAACTCAACATCTAATTGTTGAGGTAATACGGTGATATCCTTAGAAAATTCTTCAGAAATAAATGAGTGGGTGGATCCAGAATCAAATAAAACATTTTCTACTTTAGAGTGGATGGTAAGTGTACCTTTCACCAAATCGTTATCGTACACTACATCACTAATAGAAATTGCATGTGACTTTCCTTTGTCTTTAGACTTAAGAGTTACTTGACGTCAACCATCATCATCAACCCTTGGATTTGGTCATTGATTGGCATAATGCCCCATCTCCTTGCACTTGTAACATTTAAGTGTAGCAGGTTCATTCTGTGTATCCCTTCCTTTGTTTGCATCATTAGACATCTTCTTCCCATCATTGCGGCATTCAAATGCCCTATGACCTTCCTTTCCACATTTGAAACATTTACTTGTCCCTTTAAGACAACTCCCTCCATGTTTCTTTCCACACTTTGAGCATAGGGGAAAGCTCATCTTCTTTTCAGTGTTCTCTTTAGATTTTCCTTTGAATTCCATTTTCCTCTTCTTATCAAACCCATATGACTGATGGGTTACTCCAATCTCCATCTCGACTTTGAGAGCACATCGAATGATTTCCTCGTAGCTATTGAAGTCCCTTATGGCTAACGCCCTTCAAAGACATGGTTTTAAGCCACTAAAGAATCGATCGATCTTACTCTCAGGTTGGATAAAAATACCTGAAGGATACCATGCAAGTCTTGTAAAATTTGCATCATAGGTACCAATAGATTCATCATCCTTTTGCTTCAGTTCAAGAAACTCTTTCTCCATCTTTGTATGGAGAATACGAGGGAAGTACTTATTGAAAAATATGTTCTTGAACTCGTCCCATTACATGGACTCAATTTCATCCCTTTGCCTCATATTCTTAATAAGATTACACCATTGATCATCATCACCATCCAAACGATACACTGCTAAGATGACTTTATCATGTTCAGAACATTGAAGAACTGAAAATATCTTTTCAGTAGTACAAATCCATTGTTCAGCAACTAATGGATCAGTAGACCCTTTGAATGAAGTTGGACGCTGTCTCATGAAGGATTCAACATGATGTTTCTCCTTCCTTTGCTCGTTTGGAAGTCATGAATGATTAATTGCTTGAGAAAGTTGTGTGAGCATGGCTACAAGATTTTTCATTCCATGTCCCATAACATTTGGTTCCTCAGGGGGACAATCATTTCATTGCCCGTCGCATTTCGCATTAACACGGTTCCTTTGGGTTCCAGCCATTGACTAAAACCAAGAAGAATAGTGTGATCAACACTAATTATAATAGAAAAAACACATAATCAAGAATAAAATTTCACACTTAAGGTATTATCCTATGTTATTCATGGCCATTTATAAAACACTAAGATTGTGTTCTATGCTTAGACTTATCCTTAGGATTCTTACTAAGGCTTTCACATCCTAGTTTCCAAAGGTTGACTATACCTTTCCTCTGATACCAACTGTAGCGACCCATACCTTACATACATTGTTATTACTTCAGAATTGAAGCACACTTATTACAACATATAACAAACGCAGGAAAGGACCGTATAGGTATAGTGTCTTTAGAAACTGAGAATCATAAACAACTGGTTCATAAAGCGTCTACACTATCTCCCATTTATTTCATCATATCTATAGTCCCTTTTGACATATCTTACTTAATAACCTTATTCCTGACCTAGGGAAAGAAAACATACAAAAGGGTGATCTCAAATTCTCAGTAATGGTAAACAAAAGAAATATCAATCTCATCATATACATAAGAACATAACTTTTGGAAATCATAACCTGCAAAAGAAATCATAATTTCATAACATGGGATAAATCATAGTAGTGAAATGTAATCCCAATAATCATAACATAAAACATGAAACATTGTGTTATAGACACATAATCATAGATAATCATTTCTTATTAGTCAAGACTCATTTCCAAGACTATCTTAGTGGACAAAGTAGATTTCTGAACCGAGTTCACTCCTCGTTTCAGTCCTATTTCACTGAACCGGTTTAACCTGCCATTCTAGCCATGTCTATCTCATGAGATATAAAATCATTAACCAATGAATTGTAGGGATATATAGGTCCCATCTATCTCATAATGATACCATTCTTATATGTGCCACGAAATCATAAACCATACATCATAGCATAACCCATGTAATAAAAATGGGAATCTTTAAACATCGTGACATCATAAAACAATTAATATAAGATAAAATAATTCATAAAAATATTTCCATCACAACATAATCAAATCCATGTAATAATAGGGATAGAATTATAACCCTTTATTATCATAGATGGAAAATAATTTTGATAAAACACTTGAACACCATTCTTGAGGAAAATATCCTTTCTACTTCAAAAACATTTTTCCTTTCTTAACATGTCATACAATTTTACACTAAAAGAAGTTGATTAAAAATAAACTTGAAAACTTGTAAGGGAAGATTCTTGGAAATTGTGTTTTAAAAATCCATTCATGCCGTATAAGTTTAAAAAAACATTCTTCTCATACTTTTGTCGAAAAAGTCAAAAAGTACATCGTACGAAAAACGACAAAAGATTCCATTCATATCTTTTAGTAAAAACTCACCAAAGGGTAAAATTGGTTTTAAAAAATTGTAGGTGGATGGAAATAATATTAAATATTGAGGAAACATTGATGTGGATGATAAAATACACACCAGTAAATACCGATGTATAAACAATCTCGGACAACAATGAGATTGTGATATTTCCCTTACCATAGGTCCGATATGCTTTGTACGTGTCTGAACCTCCTGTATAATGATTTAAATAATGTTATTGACTTATTCCAGAATCATACTCATTGTTATGATATCAGATATGGTCATATTCTTAGCTTCTTATTAGTAATATTTCATTACAACTTGTTATTCGGGTGTTTATTACTTTTTGTTCTGATGCGTGTTTTGTCGAATAAATTCTTATTCTTCTATGTAGGTTATAGATAACTCATTTACAGAATTTTATTAGTGTAATATATATCATATTAATTCATTCAATTCATTTATATAATCATTCTGCAATGAAGATCATGTATAATGAGTCACATCACATCGTGGAGACGGTATTCCATACGTATGCACGAGCGATGATATCGTTCCCATGATCATGGAATTTTATTGGAGTGTATACTATTTAATAATCAATATCACTTTACAATAATCATATATAGTCATTAATTACACCATTATACCCATCCATGTAAGGTGGTGGTGGAAAATAGATTACACCACGGCGTGGAGACGGTATTCTGTACGTATGCACGCGCGGTGATTTCATTTTCCGTAGGATGGATAGATGGTGAAATAGGGTTGTTTCATAATTATAATAACATATCAGTATATGAGTGATACTGATGTTATTACTTCATAGTGAAACAACTAAAGAAGAAGAAGTGGAAGAAGAAATAAAGATGAAAGAATCGGTAACAGACATTACCTCTTCTTTGAAGTGCTTCTTTGAGACCTCCTTTTAGGGAACTAAAATTGGTCTTTGAAGAAGGCCAGGACCTCTAGGATGTCTCTAGGGAATTGGAGAGGAGAATTTGTCAGGGGTTGGAAGAGCATGAAGGCTCAAAGTGGTGTGAGGAAGAGGGGGAGGAGGTGCCCTTTTATAAGGGAGGAGAGGGGTTCCTTTGGAAAAACTAAAAATATTATTTTATTATAAAGTCATGTTTGGTTTTAAATAGCTCCAAATTGATTTATTTAGAAGATAAGGTGAGGATGGGTCTAAATCCTCTCATCCAATAGAATTTAGACAAGTTTAGTTTCCTATTTTATCCTTATAATTTAGATTTAACATTAAGTTAAATAATTTTACTTTTACCGTGTCTTCTTGTGTTCTTATACTATAAGGTTAATAAACTTACTATAAGCAGCCAAACGAACCCCAAGATGTTTATTATTAATTTATATAACCTTATATAAGTCAGTTGGTAGAACCATAGATTTTTAGGAATAAAATAACAATTAATAATATTATATTTGTTTTAAAAACTATTTTATTTCAATTTTGACACTATTTAGTAATTGATTTTTGTTAAAATCATAAAAGAATGATTAGTTAGAAAAAAGTTAATTAAATCAATACTAAAATGTCCTATTAACCTAAAAAATTAGTGTAATACAAAAAAAGTCTCAAATTAAATTTATTTTTGTATTTATAACATCAATTATGTCAATGTTTCTTTAATAAGATAATTATTGCATCATTTTTGTGTCATAAATAAATTTTATTATTTAATGTATAAAAATTAAAAATAAAATACCATAATATAGGAAATCTTATTTATATTTATAATGAATATTTATAGTCTAAATTATCTTATGTATAACCTTATATTAAAAATTATTTACTTATTAAACTATGATTTTAACTATTTTAAACCTTCATTAAATAAATTAATAATAAATGTCCTAATGTAATCCAAGTGGGCCTAAATGGTCAAATTTTATTCCTAAGTTTGTTTTGGGTCGAATTACACTAATCCAAAAGAATTAGGACATGGGTTATGATAATAATAATATCATTTTTACCCTTAATTACCCTATTTACTTTTAACCGTGGTAAATAAAAGTAAAATGTTACTATTCACCAAAAATTATTTTCATCTCATTGAACCAAATTTTACTTACTGACATCAACCGTGTCTCTCGGATTTTTGAAATTCCACTCACAGAAGCAGTAAAATGATTTTTTATGAAAAAAATCAGTTTTTTTAACTACCAAATAGTGGTTTCACTATTCATCAAAAATTGAAAGTTTTCAGAAAAATACCAAAATTTCACCGTAGGCTAATTTCGATATTCCGAATCCAAAAAAGAAGTCCATTGTGAAAAATAATATTTATAAAATTTCAAAAAGTGGTTATTACTATTCATAACGACTAGTTTTAATAATATTTTAATAGCATATCATTGTTTAGTGAAACTCGGTATTGTGTACGACGCAAGCTACCGACGAAGGTCACAATTGCGTGTAAAGAAAGCCAAGCTAGTGTTGTGTGTAGTGAAAGATTATTTTTATGATTTATGAAAACAAAAATATTTCTCATAAAAGTCTTGGGTGTTACACTTCAAGATCTTTTGTGCAGTCTCATTTTAGAGGTCACACTTTTTTTTGGTTATTGTGTTGTGAGTGTTTGTTCTTGAGGTTTGTAGGTTTCCTCTATTCTGCTGACCCCTTGTTTTCTAAATTTGATCAATATTTTGATGGGTATTTTATTCTAGGGCCTTTATTGATGTTGTTGGGTCTTCCTAGTTGGTGGATCTCATTACAAGTTTTTATGACCCATGTTTTGAAGTAGGTGGTTCCAACCCTAGCCTATGTTGATGAAACTTATTGTTCATGATTTATAAATTGATTTAAATAATGAGTTGGCATGATTTTTTTACATGTGTTTAAAATAGGGTTTTTATAGAAAAATGGGTTTTCCAAAATTTTTTATAAATGGAATGAAAAATGTTATTTTTAAATCATTTCAATGTATTTGTGAAATGGTTTTCAAATTATTTTTGAAACATTGAGATAATTATGAAAATGATCACACGGGTTACCTTGGGTACTATGTGGAAGAATTACATTGAGGCCATTATTCATTGTAGGGGATCATGTTCTAGGTTTTTCCTCTTTTCTAAGTGTGTAGATTATTGGCTCTAGGTACATATATGTTCTCCGGGTTTCACATTCTGGGGTGTCCCCCTAATCATGGAGTGTATATAATCGGCATCATGTGCCGTAGTGAACTATTCATAGATTAATGGGTAGGAGTAGTCTACTAGCTAGCATTTTGTATTCCTTAGTATTGTGAGGCATGTGCTTCTACTATTGTTTTTTAGTTCATGGATCTTACTATTTTATCATTGACCTATACATTGATTCTTGTGATAGATGATATGGAAAAATGTGCATTGAAATTGACATACCTTTTTTTTGGTTTATAAATGTGTTAAAATGGAAATGTTTAAGATTTTTCTATAAATCTTCATAACTTTTTATCATGCCATTTTTTATTTAAAAGTGCATGAAAGAATTTTTTTATAGATACTTGTTATGGAACACCTGAGTATGATCATATTCTGACTGTTTGCTCACTCAATGTGCTCCTCTTTGTTAGTGAATATACCTATGTATGTTGTCCAATGATGGGAAGGGTATGACACTATAGTGAGGTGGAGAGGTTTCATGTTAGATGAGATTGATTGCTAGTGGTGAGATGGTGGAAGTTCATCCGCACCATCAATTGGAGAAGTTGTTAGGTTCTATTGCTTTGTAGTTTAGTTTATCTTGTGGTGTTTTAGATTCTTTTACAGTTATGGTTTTTTGCTGTCTGCTTACAGCCACGGAAAATATTTAATAAAATTATGTTGTATCTTTTATATCCATATATATATATATATATTCCATTTGTTTTTGCATGTTGGCAGAAATAGTTCCCTCTTATTTGTTGTTCAATTATAATGTGATTCTAACCATCCTGAGGGGAACAAGAACACCCTTTGGGTATGTGGAAGATTGGATTGAGTTCTATGTTTGAGAGAAAATAGGGTCGGTATGTTACAATTTGGTGTAAGATGAGGTTTTTCGTCAATATTCATTATAATTGTAGCAACTCGGGTTTTTGGTCCGGTCAGACTTTGGAATATTTCTACGAATAATTCCAGAGCTGGGCGCGAAGATGGCGTGCGATTCTGAGGCCAGGTGTGCCCAGAATTAATTTTTATTAAAATATTAAGTATTTTTATACTATGCACATGGAGGGTGTGTGATATCTCTTAAATGGTATCTCAGAACGGGAATCCGATGGCAAGGTTGCATCTGGAACGTGTCGTTTACCCTATGCGGGTTGTAAACTTTGCGAGCGCGGCCTGCGGTGAGAAACGCCACCAGGGGCGTTTTCGTAAACACGTAGCGAAGTTAGTGTGCGAGCGTCGGCTCGAATAACTTCGGAACGGAGTCTCATATGGAAAATATGAGTCCGCTGTTGCGTTCAGAACGGCGTGTTTACCCTAGGGGGGGACCTTACATTTGTTCGCATCAGGCGTCGGGTCCGAGGCGGGTTTGGCGCCAGCGGGCGGTTGATATAAATATCAGCGCCCCACCCCCCCTTATTGTTTCTCTCGACGTTATTCGCCGTTCTTCGTTGCCGCTCTGCCGAATCGAGCAAACGAAGCACCCACGAGCTCGGAATTCGACGACGGACGTTCCAGGAGCATGCAACGGAAGCTCTGGAGGGCGGATCTAAAGTAGAACGTCGGCATTTCTCCCGCGAGGTAGGATTTGAGTTTTAACCCCCAATCCCATTTTTGCTCTGTTTTTCTGCAAATTGAAGCCATAATAGTGTAGATCGGTTCCCGAGGGTCGTGTAGACGCCTCCGGATCGCAAAACGGGCCACCGGGGTGCCCCCGGCGGTCCGCGGAAGATCCACTGGCGCGGCACCGGCGGCCCGCGGCAGCGCGCGACTGCCTGCGGCGGCCGGCCGCCTAGCACGACAGCGCGCCGGCCCAGCCGCCGGAGCGCGGCGGAGAGCTGTCAGTCGGGGCCGGTCCGACCACTTTTCTTATACGTGAGTCTTTAAACCCCCGTATCATGCAATCCGGGAGCCGGATTGGCGCGCCGTTTGCGGCGACGCGACCCTGACGATGCGGAAAACCCTCCAGTGTGGGTTTGAGGGTTTCAAGGTTCGGGATCATGGCCCGAGAGCAAGAAATGTCACGTAAAATAATATTAATTTATTATTTTCCGACTTCGGGCCGTTGTAACTTCTACCCGGAGCGTCCGATTGACGTGCCATCAGCAGCGTTGAAACCCTGATGGTATGACGGACTATTTGAGATGGTTTCCGGGTGTTGGGACTGAGAACGGGGTGTGGGCCTCATGAGGTCGGCTTTTTGCATTTGCGGGGAAACACATCTTTTGCACCAGGAGTCCAATTTTGGTGGATGAATAGTTGATCCTGTGTATTTTTCCGAGAGGATCGCAATGGTGCGTTCCGTTCGATGAGTTTCGGAATCCAGGCGAGGGCCCCACCCGAGATGGGCTTCAGTGAATAGTGCCTTTTTCACCGGGTGTCCGTTTCGGACGAGCGAGTAGTCGATTCCGCTTGTTTTTTCGAGCGGATCGTCGTGGTGTGATACGCTCGATGGGTTTTGGGATCGTTGTGTGGGCCACGCACGAGCTAGCTACGGTGAATAGTACCTTTTTCACCGGTGCTCTGTTTCATGCGTATAAATATCCTATCCTGCAGGTTTTTCCGCATAGAACGCGATGGTGGCCTCGGTTTCGGCCTAGGAGCTGTGCAGTGTGGCGTTGTGGCGGGTCGCTCGGGTTAGCGACCTTTGGACCAGTAGTGGTTGAGGGTTCTGCCTTGGTTTGTTCCTACGAGGGTTCGTGTGGCATCACAACCTTCGTATGGGTTTGTGATCCTCTCTATGGGATGTTTAAACTATTAGAGTTGTGGTATCCCTCCGGTGGGTCGGAGTAGATCCTCTAGCATTCTTTACCCTAGACCGGGTTCTTGGTATCACTGTGACTGCTTATTCACGGGTTGTGATCCCCTATCTATAGGGTTTCTGGCATCATTGGGAATATGATCCCCTACGCAGTGGGTCGTGCACAGTAGGGTTGTGGCATCATCGGGTTTATGATCCCCTACTCAGCATGATGTTTATAGTAGGGTTGTGGTATCGTTGGTTATACAATCCCCTATTCAGCGCTTGGTGTCGGTAGGGTTGCGGTATCGTTGGTTATGTGATCCCCTACTCAGCGCGTGGTTTCGGTTGGGTTGCGGCATCTTCGGTTCGATCCCCTACATCGCGAGTTTTACCAGATAGGGTTCCGATATCATCGTGACCATCTTTATATGGACGATGATCCTCTATCTGAGTGTGGAGTTTCCGTCGAGTGCCAGATCGGGTGCGGTATCCCCCAACGGGTCTTGGGTGTGATCCCTTATCTCTGAGAACTACGTATGCCCGATCGGGTTGTGGTATCCCCTAGCAAACCTTTGGAATGATCCCCTATCAGTGATCTACGTCTAACAGAGTGGGACTTGGTATCCCCTAGCGGATTGTAGCGGCGATCCCCTATCCGAGGAGTTTGGTGGTTATGTTGTTTCAACGATGTTTCATTAGTGATCGTAGAGCATGTTCTCCTGGTTGTGGTCGGTTGCTGGTGAAGAGGTCGGTACCTCTTGTGGCTTTGTGGCGTGATCTGAGTATATCTGTATTTTTGAAGGTGTGTGTATGGGCATACACCTGAGCTGTGATGAGCTGACTAGTTGTTTTTAGCTGAGGATGGTCATGAGATGAAGTTCCTCTCTCGTCTGGGTTCCCTCTCGATGGGTTGAGCGGACTGTTTCCTTTCACTTGCTCCCTTGGGTTTTGGGTTTGTGGGGTGCCTAATGAGTATGTTTATACTCACCCCTTCACGGGATTTTCGCGCACATGTTTGTGTCTTGTGCAGACCACGAGCCTTTTGACGGAGTCCCAGGAGGACCCGGAGCAGGCGGAGCTTAGTGAGCGAGTTGACCGGGGTGTTTACCGGAGCTGTGCCGAGGGAGCTTTCCGGCGGGTGCTTGTGGCAGAGTTCCCCTTTTTCAGAGCAGGTTGGACGCGCTTTGTGGTTTTCTTTTGGTGGGCCCTATTTTTCCCTTTTGTACTTTTGCTGTTGCACTCTGGTTTGGCATAGTTTGTATGCATGCTTTTACTTTTCAGTTTCTATATCTCTGCACTGTTGCATGGAGGTGTTTGTGGGTGCGTGCGTAAAGGTAACTTAGGATAATTCCTCCCATGTGTGTGATAGCCTACTCGGCGCTGGTTGCCAGCCCCTGGCCTATTGGAGGCGGGCTTGGGGTGTCGCGGCTCGAGCCCTGTTGGGTCAGGTCGTGACAATCATTATACATTTGTTAACTATAGAAGGTAATTTAAGGATATAAGAGTTATGTTATGATAAGTTCCTAGCTAGTTCTTACTGTGAGGAGACACATATTACCATGGGAAGTTGGGATATGTTTCCCTAGTGTTGGGTTTTGATTTAAATGTCATTTATGTGTTATCAGTTTTCTAGTTTAAGCTGAGTTTACTCTATTTTTTGATCATTCCTTTTATTTTGATGTATAATTGTATGTCTCTGATACATCTTCCATGAGATCCTCATGAAGGTGTAGCTGATTCTTCCTAAGAAAATCTACTAGTGGATCAGAATATCAACAAGACTATCATATGGGAATTCAATAATATTGATCATGATTCTCTATGAGTTTAGAATGCAGTTATTGGGGAACAACTATAAGATGGAGGAGATAGAGATCCTTTATGGGAATTCTTGCTGAATAAGACACCATCTTTTAAGGGAAGGAATGATCCTCAAGAGGTAGAGGAATGGAAGGATAAGATTGATCAAATATTCATATTTTTGGAGGCACATAATAATTTTGGGTAAAGTGCACAGTGTTCAGGCTCAAGGATTTGTGAAACCGATGGAGGGATTCTATGTTCCAGCAAAGTAGATATGTATACCAATATTGTAAGGGTCTCAAAATCATGTACTTATATATTTTTTTTTCAGAGTTTTAGATGTTCTAAAATTCTCTAGAGTTTCAAACATTATAGTAGAGAGAGAACATGGTGTTGGTGTATACCAATCGGTTTGTTGAGCTTTTCCTTTTTTTCTCCAAACATGGTAATGAATGACCAGCTGAAGGTTCAGAAGTAGCTATAGGGTTTGAGGCCGAATATCATATTTTGGTATTTATGTTGGAACATTATACCTATTAAGAGATGTTAGATAAAACTATGATGGTAGAGATGGATATGGATATCATGGTTGGTTTTCTTAACTCTTCTCTTCCATCTGGTGGAATCTTTAGTGGTGTGCTTGGGATGAAGAGGATTAGGCTGGGTCATCGCAAATTTAGTGGTGGTGAGTTTCACAAGACATCCACTTATACAACACCAGTTATAGTCAATAGTGTTTTTATGACCTAATATTAGTGTGGTAGGGTTTTATAAGACATAAAAGTTTGATCTATTCCCAAAAAATGTGAAACAACTATGGACGTGTTTGTTATATTCAACACTTCTATCAGACTATGACCGCGTCCCGTGATGGTCAAGGTTCGTTGGCTCCAAATGATTATGCGGTGTAGTCAAAAGCATCAATGACTAAAAGGCTCCACCCATAGTACCTAGTAGTGTGGCACTTTCACATAGTAAATGAGATTCGATCAAAATTCGTTGCATGTTTGGTAATATTGAGTGGTACTATCTTTATTGCCTCTTTAATATAAATACTTTCATTTGATTCTGGTTCCTTCTAATCGTTTATATATGCATGTTTTTGATATTATTAAACATCCAAAGGAACATATGTCCTTTTATATTGGAGTTAGTGACACCTCGAGGAAAGAGTATAGAGAAGTTGTTTCATTTACCGTATTCGTTAATGATTGCTAATATATAGTTGGTCTAGGATTTTCTCATTCTTAATATGGATCTGTCTGATTTCATAAACTGTAAGGATTTTATTATCACTCATCAAGATGATATTGATTGTATCATTTTAATGTATAGTTTCATGTTCTTAGTGGGAGGTATTTTGTGTTTTAGGGGGATTGGTACTGAATATCAATATTTGTAGGTTCTTCCATCCTTTATCTGTATAGTTTTTTGTCTTCTATTTCATTCAATCGTGTTGAAATTTCTCTTATCGTTGACCTTCCCATTATTTTTCATGAAACTCTTGATGTTTTACCTAATTAATTATTTGGTCATCCTTCAGCGAGAGAGATAGGTGGAGTTTATGATTGACCAAATGATATCTACATAGTTGATATCGTTACCTTCATGTAGTACGGAACTAGAGGAGCAAAAAGAGATCAGAATTCAATTGGATGGTCTATTAGAAAATGGTTTTTTCCCTATTGTTTAACGTTTAAAGTGCCTATTAAATTTTATATGAAATAATATAGTTCACTAAAGATGTGTGTAGACTATCTAAAGTTTAACTAGGTAACATTTGAGAAAAAATATCATTTTCCTCGTGTGGAATATTTGATTGATCTGTTATAGGAAGGAACGTTGTTCTCAAATATTGACCTTTGAATGGGTTATCATCAGCTCAATTTTCAGGAGTATTATGTTCTAAATATAGTTTTCAAGAGAAGGTATTGATATTATGAATATATTGTGATTCCTTTTCGTTATATTAACTCTCCTGTAGTTTTTATGGCTTTAACAAATCAAATATTCCATCATTATCTTAACAATATTCTTGAAGTGTTTGTGGGTGAGATTCTATTTATTTGATATCCCAGCATGAGAAAGAGTAGTATCTATGTTTGGATATAGAACACTAGATAAGTCATCATTTGTAGTGTAAAAAAAATAGTTTCTGGATTCTAGAAGTGACGTTCATAGGGAAAATATTTCTGAACATTTCTTATCAATTGATCCAGAGAAGGTGAGGGCTATTTTTAAATGGAAGGAATGACAGAATGTCTTGGAAATTTGGATCTTACATGGTCATGAGAGATGCTACCAAAGGGTTTTTAGGTATTTCACTAATATAGAGTGGACTTTGATAGATTTCACCAGGAAGGATGTGAAATTCACCCAGGATGCCAAGTGTATGTCTTCTTTTAATGACCTAAAATGACTTCGAAAATGAATCCTATTATAATCATTCCTTATCCTGTTAAGGGGTAATTGGTATTTTTTGAAGATTTTTGTGCTGGTATGGGATATATTATTATATAGGATGACTATGTGGTATCTTACATATCTCTTCTTCTCTGACTGCATGAGAAGAATGACCACACTCATGATTTAGAGCTTCTTGAAGAAAGGCATGCACTTAAATGTTGGGGGATCTATCTTTTGGGGGAGAGGTTCATCGTCCTCTCTGATAATAAGATTTTGAGTTATATGTTTTTATATAAAGAAATGAATATCATAGTGAGATGATGGGTAGAATACATTCATATGTTCGAATTCGATATAGCCTACACCCTAAGGAAAGAGAATGTCATTAAAAATGTTCTTAGCATGAATGTACCAATGCATCTTATTATAAAATCGAAGGAGGAGTGGAACCTTATGGGTATTTTCAATAATTTCTACCTAGATTCTTATGAGTATGTCTCAGGTATGATTATGACCACTATTAAGTTAACATCATCTATCATGAAGTCTATCTTGTAGAGTCATCAGTTGGATGTTGATTTTAGTAATGTTCAAAAAATACTATATGTTGGGGAGACCGTTTCACGTTGGTCTCTCTCTTTAGATGTTATACACACCTTTGAAAGTGGGATGTCCTCCCAATATTCATGAGGAGTTTAGACTTTTTTTAATTATCATATCTCTTTGTGGGGTTTCCATCTACGCTCTATAAATATGTATTATTACATGAGACGTCGATTCTAGTGGTTTGGTATGAAGCATGACATTGTAGATTATTTTTCTCTTTGTTACACCTACCAACATATATATAAAAAACACTTGAAGC
Organism: Viscum album; assembly: GCA_963277665.1. NCBI lineage: Eukaryota > Viridiplantae > Streptophyta > Magnoliopsida > Santalales > Viscaceae > Viscum > Viscum album. Next base: position 875,598,742 of record OY728129.1, on the reverse strand, counting down.
CCTCTAGTTTACCTTATCCTCTTCTAGTTATAGTATGGAAATGGGATTAGGTATCCATGGATTTGTTTTTTGGATTAACATGGACTCCCTAAGGGAGTAATCCTCTCTTGGTGGTTATTGATCATTTGAAAAAATATTGTCAATGCATTCTTCTCAAGTATACAATTATGGATGATGATTTTTGTAAGTTATATGTTTCATATATTGTGAGGTTATATGGATGTACTTCTTCCATTGTTTTGAATATGGATCCTAGGATTGCCTCGAGGTTCTGAATGAGTTTATAAGACGTAATGGAAACTCAAGTCAAGTTGAGAACAACTTACCATGCACAGACAAACTATTAGATGGAACATGTGATTCTTATCCTAGAGGATATGATTTCTGCATATGTCTTGTATTTTGTGGGATAATTAGATATCCATCATGGAATAAATATTTTTTTTCAATATTTATTTTCAATTGTCAATATGAATGGATCCCTTCAAGGATTTTTTTTGTCTCCCATGAAGATCAACTCTTTGTTGGGAAAAGGTGGGAGAAAAATCGTTGGTTAAACTAAGTTTAATCGAGGAGATGTCGAAAAATATTCAAGTGGTACATTGACTATTGCTTATAGCCTAGATTCATATGAAATCATATGTAGATCTTCAGTTTCATCCTATGGAGTTTTACATTGGTGATTGGGGGTTTCTTGAAATTTTCTGCTCAGTTGGGTCACCATCGATATAGAAAATATGAAAATGTTCTTGATGATATGTTAGACTGTTTGAGGTTATAGTGCAGCATGGATAGGTTGGTTATGAATTCCCATTTCTAGTTTAGTAAATAGGAATTACTGATTTTTTCAACATATCTCCACTCAGGAAGAACTACCTGATCCCACTCACATTATGAGTCGGGAAGAAATTAAGATATAGCAAGATGTTTCTATTTTGGAGAAGCCCATTCAAATCATTGACTCTCATGTGAACATCTTTAATGGCAATTCAATCTTGTTGGCTATAGTTCTATGGAAATAGGGATCAGATTCTCAATAGACATTGGAACTGAAGTCAATAATGAGTGATTAGTGACCTCATCATTTTATAGGGATTACATCTTCCTCATGACTTGTCGAGTATGGAAAGACTTTCGTTTGGGGATTTTGTGACATCTTATTACTGATCTATTAGGTACATCTTTATCTTTATCATAATATTCATTTTATTGTTTTATGTATATGGATATGAAAAAATTGGGAGGATACCTATAATTTTGATGTCGTATATTTATTAGACTTTCATATTTGACCATCTTTTTCTACAGGCTGCAAGAGGATTTCACTTTTTATAACTATGTTACGTGATGTGTAAGAGTTATTGGATGTATTTCGTGAAAGGTTTCACATTTTAAAATGTTACATGGATTGAAGAGATGCTTCACATCATGAACTTTTTATGTAATAGATTTTAATTATAGGTGACATGTTTTTTCACATACATGTGATTTTGATGGTTATATGAGGTGTATCCGGGTTATGCAGCATGTAATAGTCCACTTATTGTTTTTAAAATAGATCTAAATATTTTTTGTTTCAGTTCCTTCTCAATGGTACATTTCTCTCAACCTAGGGAATTATGATGCAAATTTTGGAGAATCCACTCATTCTAGACCAATAATATTGGTGTTCGATCTTCATTGTGTTTGTGGTGCATCTCTCTAGGTAAGTGATCATTCTACTTCATCATTTTCATTAATCACGGTAGTTCCCTTGGGTGGCATTATCATATTTTTTATCTAAGTTATTGTTTCTTCATGTATTCTTCTAGATCCCATGTGGAATCTCATTTTGAAGGCTATTTCTTTGTTGTTCATGGTGTAGTGGATGTTCGTTCTTAAGGTTTGTGGGTTTCCTCCTTGCTTTCGACCCCTTGTTTCCAAAATTGGATCAATCTTGTGGTGTGGATTTGATTCTAAGACATACGTATATGCTATTTTGTTTTCTTTATTGGTGGATCCCATTACAATCATGAGGGAACCGAATTTTGGGGTAGGTGGTTCTATCTATAGCATATGTTGATGAAATTTCTTATTCATTATTCATAAATAGATTATTACAATAAATTAGAATGATTTATTTGTGTGTGTTGAAACTAATTTTTTTTAAAGATAAATGGTTTTCCATTGATTTTTTATTAACATAATAAAAAGGTTATTTTCCAATTATTTGAATCGATTTGTGAAATGGTTTTGAACTGATATTCCAAACATTATGATAACCATGAAAATTTGAATATGGGTTACCTTGGATAATGGTTGGAAGTTTTAGCTTGAGCCCTTCATCCCAGACGGGGTTTCACTTTTTGGGGGTGTTCCTCATGTCCTATAGTATAGATTATTGGATCTAGGGAAGAATATGATGTTGGGAATTCACTTTCTTGGGTGTGTTCCTTATCTTAGAGTGTAGATCATTTGCTTCAGGTATTGCATTGAATAATTCATTGATTAAGGCATATGTGTATTCTGTTTCTTGACCTCTTTCACATTTTATAGATTAATGGAGTCACTATTTGGTTCTAGTCCTTTACATATGGAATTTTATTTTAGAATTTTTTTAGAAATTTATAGTTGCTGTATATTCTATTTTCATATAGTTATGGAATGTATTTTTCAAATATACACTATCTCTTTTTATTCCATGTATATATATTCCATGTGCTTGTATAGATTGTGAGAAATTTTTCACTCTGATATTTTCCGTTGCCCGAGTGATTTTTACTAGCCCTTGGGTATTGGGAATGCCCTTCAAGTACGTGTAAAGTCATTTTGGGTTCCAAGTTTAAGATAAACCATGGCCGGTACGTTTCAATTGATTTTAAAAACAAAATATTTTGATTCATATTTTGTTATATTTAACAAAATATATCATATATATACATAATAAAATATATATCTAGATAATTGTGATATTATATAATATCAATGGGTATAATAATTTTTTCATTTCTTATAAAAATGGTTGTTTCCAAAGCATTCATTATGGTGCCCCACCTTTAATGTAATTGTACGTTTACATTCATTGTTAAACTGCATTCTCAAATTCTAAATGTGGGTATATTTCATCAATTCTTCATTGATGTATTATCCCTGATCAAAATGGTGTTATGGTACATCGGTTCCCCATTCCCTAGATTCCCCCATGAAATTTGTTTCCTAGCTTGGGTCTCCCTCATAAATTAAGACATGATCGAGAAATCATTCCAAGTTCCATCTACATGTGGATTCAATTTGATTATTCTAATTCTAATAAGATATTCCAAGGTTTTTTGATAGGACATCAAACTTTAGTAAGGGGAGTAGTCACATTTGGAATCTCTAGCATGTCTGGGCACTAGAACATTGGTCACATGCGTTCTACTTCATGAGAGGGCTTCTCTAATGTGCGAAAGTTGAGGAATCCCACATCGATCATGGGGTATCTGATTCCAAATAAATTTCAACTGGGTTTTTCCTTAGGAATCCAATATTTATCCCATGGTACTGGTGATGGTTCATGAGTTTAACTTCTTGCGGAGATGGTAAGAGACTAATCATAACACCCCATATAGGTGAATTAGATAGGTACATCCCTAGGAGGGAGTACCTAGAAAGTTTACTAGGTAGATGAATCAGAACATCCTATAGAGGTGGATCATGCGAGGTGTGTCCTATTAAGGTAAAGTTTCAGACATAGAATGGGTGAATCCCTATGAGGAAAAACCAAGATAACTAGTGGGATGAGTCAAAACTACCTATAAGAATGAACCATGGGTGGCGTGTCCCATAAAGGGAAGGCTTCTCACAGTGAAGGACAGTCAGAACACCTATGGAGGTGGACCAGAGGAGTTAAACCCTAGGAATGAATACAAAGGTTTAATATTTTGTTTAGTATTTAACATAATAGGGTAATTCTACATACCCATTCTTTGTTACATGGATCAAAACCAATTTTGTTCGAGAGGTGGGAATTGTGCTTATGTACTAGAACTTTCCATTGTAAAAGGATATCTCTTGCTTTTATTGTGTTGGATTGTGTAAGGCATACACATTGGATCTGTCCAAGTGGGTATGGGAGCAGCTATTTGGATTGGGCATACATGGAGGAGTGACCTATATCGATGTAATGACCTCATCAGGATGCATAGGTATGAGTAAAATTAATATGGATTATGGACGGAGTGGGTGAAATATATGGAATGGAATAGTTTGATGTGTTGGTATTGAACCTTATGGTGTTGTCAAGTGTATCCAATTTTATAGGGAATCAAAATCTACATAGCTCTGGATGGGTCATTGGATCATATAACTACGGTGGAGGCCCAAGCATGTTGTTGTGGTTTACACATATAATCGTACCATATAGAAATGTGTAATGGTTGGGGATTATGCATGGAATCCTCCTATGATGCAGGTGGATGATTGGGTCTTACACCTAAGGAGGTAGTCCGTTTGGGGATTGGATGGGTGTCATGGATATTAATAACATCTAATCCCATTTAATTCATGCTCGATGTGAGAAACAAGAGGAAGTTGTAGACATGATGAGAGATGGTGTTGGGATAACAAATGGTTGATGCATGAGGATGATGTCATTCTGTTTGAGGATGAACTAATTCCACATGAGGAGGATCTAATTCCATGTTATTCTTACATTGGTCATACAATCACTCCACTGATCATGTGTGGAGTATTTCATTCCTTGTGAGGAGGATATTATTACATGTCACACATACACATGGATATCTTAGGCTTTCTTAACGGGGTGAGATCATAGTTTTATTTCATTAGTTGAGGATGTTTGTTCTAGGCGGTTTTGAATTCTACAGCTAGGATGCAGGGGACTCACTCCTCCCCTCATATGATTACATAAGTATCACACATAAAACCTTTGGGAAATGTATAGAATATGAAATTCTAGAAGTTGAGGGTGTAAATTATTAGTCTCTCATGAGGTCCACATTAGTCTATCTATTCTTAAATGAACAATATATAATCATAACTATTCAGAAAAGTAAGAGGTACTGAAACATAATAGGGGAGACCATGGGGGAAGAATGAAATCACCATGCATAATAATTTAGGGATGCCTGAAATAAGCGATCGAACTTGGTTCATTGGAGTAAGGGATACCTATGGGGATTAAAGGATGTTGTGCACACAAGATTGGAGGATCTCATGCAAGAGGAATGGTTGAGTGCATTATAGGGTTTCATTTAAGAATCAGGGTGCACACAAGAGTGGCCTTCATGCACACCTATGATAGGAGAAAATGAAATGAGTGATGGACACTATGTTATGGGTTCAAATTAAGGGGTCCCTATGGGTACCTGTAATATAAGATCTTATACATTTAATAGTTCATGGCTTTCATGCCTTTGTAGAAGAGGTGTCTTACGTGAAACAAAGAAACATTTCAACAACTGGAGGATCACCCTGAATAGGGGGGTGCACTTCAATATCTAAACAAAATCTATAGATACCCACATAAGATTTGGGAAAAAATATTCTTCCACATAGATGGTCCATGGTATATGTTGGGAGTATATAAAAATGGTATTCTTGACATCACATTTGGTTCATAAGATACATTCATGTAGATTCCAGCCTTGTGCGCACATTTTGGAAATTGGGTGTAACAACATCTGGCTTATCATAATGGTATGTTGTGTTAAAGTGTAACGTCACATTACCCAAATATTTACATAGTTTCTTGGTGTGGAATATTATGGGAACAAATTCCCCAATTAGAATATGAGCTGAAAGGTGACCATAAGGTCATGTTCTAAGGGAAACACCAATGATAGTGGTGCATCCACATGTGTGTATGAAAAATTATAATTATTAATGTAAAATTTATTTTCCATGCATAGAAGGGATGGTGCATGATTAAAAATATGTCGGGTCTATATACGGTAAATTTAATTTTTGTGTGATAGGAAAACCGATGATGTCCACATAAGCTTTAATTTTTGGCATGTAAAAACAATTTCTCTTTCACTTTCTTATGCCCACCCACTGAATATTCCAAGCTTCAACCTTTCAAGAAATACCACCATTTTCCATGTCCATTTTCCATTATATTATGAAAAAAAATCATTCATTCCAAACCATGGATATTTCTAGATCCCCCCATAGTACTTTACAACTCATCTGAAATTGACAACAACGTAGATGCTGCTCAGATTGAGGTTGTTGTTGTTGCTCACTATACCGAGAAGAGAATAAATTTGCATGTTCTTCAGGCATAAATATTTGTATCAGAAAACCATATTCTTATGAGGATACTAACACAATCCCAAAAGAGTTATCTCTTAATATATGACCTCCAGTTCTGAAATTTTCGGCTGCCATGTGAGGTAGTTATCCCATAATTGGAAACTTACTCATTATGATCATGGTTCACAGGTGAAGAAAAACTTTTGTAATGTGTGATTATTGTTACTGAACACACTTATAGAAATCAATGTGAAATGTTTGTCTATGTATTGAATGAAAATAACATGTTGATCGTAGGAGAAGATCTATAAGCGTAGGAGTACCCCACCCACTATGCCAGTACCTTCCAAAAAACATTAGGAATGACAGTGTGGGTGAGTAGAAGGACTAAGTTTTGAAACTCTGGGGAAACTCCAAATTTGAATAAGAACAGTAGTTCTATTTTGGATACAGATCTGAGGAGTTTGGATATGATGTTCTTAACAGCTTTTTGTATAAGTCCATTAGTATATCATTGTTCGATATATATTTTTGATTGGAACTTGTACTGAAGGTATTCATCCCATGGTCTCTCAACATAAAAAAATTACACCTCCACTATGTGAAGTTCGTCATTAGCTTTTAAGACATTAACTGAATAAGAGGAATTCTTCTATAGGGATTACAAATGGACTAGTTCCTCTCTCCAAATAATAGCTGAGATGCTTGTGAGTGGACTTCAATCCTAACACGAAAACATTAGGAAGAGGAAAAAGAGAATTTGAATATCAAACATATCCATATAGACACCATTTTTCAACCATTGGTTTATCTATTCATCAATAGGGGTCTGAGGGTAATAATTACTTTTTATGGAATGATATTCTCAAACGTGTAAAAAATGGAAAAGGTGGGATCATACTAGGTGGTCCTATAGGTCAGATAATATCAAGAATGATGTTACAACATCGAGGAGAAATGGGACCCGATGGTTTACTATTCTACCTTTCTCCCCACATTCATGAGCATGTGGCTTCTACTAGTGAGATACATTATGATAGGGGTACATTGGGGACCTTGTGATGATGTGGATCATGGCAGCTCGCAATAGGGTTAACCTAGGAGTTCATGGGATGGAATGTCTCTTATGTGTTATTCGATGCATCTCAAGAAGAATCATGGCCATGGGAATATGTGGTCCATTCAAGATCCTATATATCTATATTGTAGATGATTTTAATGGATATGAATTCATGAACTCTACCCATTCTTCAAGAAATGGAATGTGAGCATCACTGCTAAACATATTTGGGGTTCCGTTGCTAAATCCCAACCATGATGAAATCATACACCACATTGGAAACCATGAAAATTCAACATACATCCATTCCATACTCAAGTCGGTATGATTTTGGAAAACCAATGTGGTTCATCGGAGAATATAGATTATTTTTATAGAATTTGGGGTGGTGTACCGGTTTTCCAGATCGATGGAAAGGTCATCCATGAGATATATACGCCATTCGTCTTCTCTAGGATGTTTATATTCGTTAAAATGGGGGGGTGAAGAATGTCTATTTAGAGTTTGTTGAAGAGAATAACCCATTTATCCTCAAATAGTTGTGGTTCATGCTAACTAATACTAACTTTAGAGAAACTATCATGATGCCTCCAACACATGTTGATGTCATACATTCAATGGAATATTCAGGAAACAGGTTGGTAGCATATCTGAAGGTAGTCTCGTGAAAAAATATTCAGAAGATATAACCAACAAGTGTGGTGCTAGTGCAGTAGGTATGAAGGTGTCCTACTATATAGGAGGCATGTAGGGCACCTAGGTTAGAAGAAGCAAGAACCACAACGATAGTAACATCGCAGAGTGCAGGTGCACCTTCACCTTCTAAAGAGGGGTGGTCTTGAAAGAGACCTTAAGGGATAGTTAAAGAGGACTCTGGAAAGAATATGAGGTGCTATTTGAAATTTACCAATGATTCTATCTTACCATCCCTTTGGGATTCATATAGTAAATTATGACAAATAAAGTTACTGTGAGATATATGGCTGCAGATTGAGTGGGATGGGATCATATTTTCAGAAGTTGGGTTCATTCGAGTGATAGACAATGTAATATTTCATTGGCAGAATGAGTACAAAACTCTTGTGGATATCTACACATTCAAGAGTGGTAAATATGACGCAATTACCACCCTGGTGAATTTAATTCTTCTCTAGGAGTCAGATGGAGAAGACACTCTTCTCTAGGATGAAAACAATACAGAATAAGAATAAGAACAATAAGAAGAAGAATAAGAAGAAGAAGATTATGATGATAATAATGAATAATAATGAGAAGATGGATTTGTTTTTGCTGATTCAGGGTATTGGGGAAGAGATTATCATCAGATGATTCCATGGGAAATCAGTGAGAAAATGGGATATGAATAAGGTTTATTCGAATACCATTCAATAAGACTTCACTTACATATTCCTCTGACCATTTTCTTTCACCACACATGTCCACCAACCAAAACCCCAACCCTTAAAGTATTAATATTGTATTGAACAACATGTACCCAACTAGAGAGATAAATATGTGCTAGTAGGTGCAGTATAGGATGCTCCAAAGCTTGTAGTCAGGGCCAAGTTAGGTTGTGAGCCAAACAAGAATTAGAAGGCTAGTGGTGGGCCAGCCGAGGAGGTCGGGGTGGATGGAAAAAAAACATACGCCCTTCCTATTGCCTATGGGGTACCACATCCTATTATTTCTCTAGTGGAACCAATAGAAGCTTCATATTTTAGATAGATTATAATCTAATATCCTTCTACCTAAGGTAAGAGAAAATATTCAACTATCTGACCATAATTGGGTTTCCACAAATCCATAGAATCCACACACCCCTATATTATCATGCTCCCACTCAAATGACATAAGGAGGGTCAGTTCCAATCATTGAACTACCAAGTAATAAGGGATCTCCTTTGGTTGAATTTATTACAGTGACCTAAGAACATGAACCAGTTGTGCTTAACTCTTTTAATTCCTCAATAACACAAGGTCATTCATGGCTTCTGCTGAGTGAATTTACTGAGCTATTTATTCTATGAAGTACTTGGAAGACTGTGAATCCAATAAAAAATTTATCTAGGTAATATATAGGATTCCATATAATATTTCTACCAGTTCGTGGGGATATAGTTATCCAAAAAAATCCATCTTCAATTGTTCTAGTTGATCATATGATCGTAGCTATGAGTGATGACACAGGCAGATCAGAACTCAAGTCTTTTAGTGGTGAGGCTTACAAGAAGGAGGAATCAAGAGGGGATGGTTATCCACATGATATGGATAATATTACCACAGAGAGGATACTAAAGGAAAACCATTTCACATAATTATTATCTAATTTCCATCATTATGAGCTTGTAGATCTTGAGGAGTTGGATGAAAATGATCCAAATGAAGTAGAAGAAAACACATTTTCCAGTGCAGGGAATGCAGTGGAATTCAACTCTTTATTGAAAATTCTCCATAATTACAACTGGTGGGATTGATGGGATCACGCCATCATTTTCCACAGAACCTATTTAATATAGGGGATACTATTCAAGGCATCCACATGAAATTTCTGGACTATAAGGATGAAAATATAAAGGATAGGATCTAGAATCTAGAAATTTCTTGGTGCTAAGATAAATATGATAATATGGAAGAACTTAAAAAAGTAACTCAGAAGATCCAGCACTTGGAGGAGAAAGCAAGCGAGTGCACTCCATTCCTCAAAACTCAATTGTAAATCATGAGTTGGATGTGAGATCAACTATAGGAGGCTAATAAAAAATGAATCAGGTGACTACTCAGATTGATAATATTCTAGATAAGTGGATCCAGGCACAAAAAATTGTTGATGACCTTCTTATATATGCCAATTATGATGAAGAATATATTTTAAGGAGGAAAAAAAATAATGGGGGCCATATGCTAGAAGATACTAGAGTTGATGCGCTCCATCGGATGATTATATCTATAGAGAAAATTGTGCCACAACTCAGGCTTTACTTGTTGAAAGTTTCATCATTCATAAACACATCTATTTCTTGATTAAATATCTCACCTTGGTCATATTTGAGAGATAAATAGTGACCCAGACCTGATCTCACGTGGGTCATGTATGGTTTGAGAAATATATATGACAACCACATAATTGTTCAATTCTTATAAGAGTGTCATATAACCATAAAAAACATAGGGTTGGATATTATTGACTGGTCATCCAGAGTATTTGGGCTATGAGAGAATTTGGATAGAGAATAGGGCTCTCAAATAAACCAACATTACATTCACAAAGTTCTCTAGTACACAAATGTGATATATCTTAGGGAATTGGAATCAATACGAGCAAAGGGGAATGGGAAGTGTGATCCAAAATAACCAAATTTTGGAACACAACTAGGGTGGAGTCATAATATAAGAATAATTTTGATTATGTTCGAAACACGACATAAAACTTTCTTAGCATTAAATGGTGAAAAAAATGAGGAATAACCACTAACAACGTTTGAAACACATGACCTGTCCTGAAATGTCATCCAAATTATTCTAGAACCTTGGCCTAGGATGGTATGTGAGACAATGTGTCCTGAGACAAGGAAATTAGGGGGTCCTTTCAGATCTATAAGATGATGAGAATCTAATTTAGGGGAACACAAAGAATGCGAGTGGAGAGATGTAATGTTCAAATAGATTTCAAAACACTAAGAATCACTCAATTGTTCCTTAAACCACACTAACGTCAACATACTGGTTTAATAGAAGAATACTCCCATCCTATTAGGGAGAATTATCTCATATTCCAACCAATAGCTTAAGATGTGAACAATGTAGTAGATGGCTATTGAGGGAAGGATGTGTAAGGTGAGGTCCTAGGATGAATTTTAGTTTCACATCATGGAGTGAGATGATAGACACAAAATTTAATGTCATATTATGAGGGAAATTCATGGAATAGTTTATCATCACATGATGATGACACATCCCATAGTTTAATATCATTTGACCAGGATGTTTCACATAGTTTAAGGTCTTAATTCTGGGATCCTGACCAATAGTTTAAATTCATGTATCATGAAATGTAGATATGTTTATTCCCATGATATTGGTATGGAATGGATGAAAAGAACCTGGTGTGAATGAGGCAACAGTGTCTTGTATATGAAATGTGTATTCGGAAGTAGACGAGAATAAGGACTCCCAAGAAAGGCACATGTGGTGTGGATGAGTGACTAACCAAATGCGAATAAGGCCCAATGTGGATTATGTATACCCAACACTTTATTATGGAGGCTAACCATTTAATATTGCAATGATTGAACCACAAATGGATCATTTTCATCTTTACCACATCAGTACACACCATACCATAATTCCTAAGCTAACATGAGTCTTGCTCGGTGTGGGAAATGAGGAATAGCAGGAGCGGATTACCAAACATGTGGGAGAACACATTAAATGTGATGAAAATGGTGGAATTTCATCATGATATTGGGGGTAGAAAATAGTAAGTCAATAGTTTAAATGTATATAAAAAAGGGATAATTGAGGGTAAGGATCGACTACTGACCATGTTCAAAACACATGAATCACGACCACACCCCTCAAGAATGGGATGCGAAAATAAAAAATCAACAACGGAGCAAGTTTGAAACATAATATTAAATTTTTTATTCTATAAATTCTATTGGTAATTGACTCATAATGTGATATGAGCTGCAATTTCATGATACCATCACTATGAGGAGGTCCCTCTAGAATAGGAAGATAATGTAAACCTAATCCAAGAAATATGTGATGTGTGTAAAAAAGTATACTAAAAAGTGGAGTCCAAACTAGATTCATGTAGGTAATTTAATTTCGTGTTTCTCAAACTAGAGGGGATGAAAATAGTTTATGTTTACAATTCCTAGACCATGAATATAATGGTTGTTCAAAGAATATAACATAGTGTTAGAGTGAAAGACTTGCATGAATGTGTCAAAGAGTCCCTTTACTATAAGAAACGCCCCTGAGGCCAGAAGTACATAGCTTAATGTCATGTTGTCTAGACCATAATTGAGGCCAATGGGATGAGGGTTCAAATGAACCTATCTCTAATACCAATGAAGAAATGTCTTCCCATTGGGACATATCATATAAAGATGATAATAGATCCATGCATAGATCATAAAATCTCATTATGATTTATGTAATGTGGTGATGATGAAATTTAACCCACAAGAATGATGAAAAAATCATCGATGGACCTGATGTTGATGGTCCATGTGTTACTACATATCTTTAAAAATTAAGGATCAATCAACACATAGCTATGGAACATATTATGGTAGGATATTGAAACTGGTAGAGGTAATCCTCTCTAGTGAGGGAATTGAGTTGTCCCATTATTATCATTTAGAATCCTAAACTTGGTCAGTGTATGTTTATAGTTTAACATCATAGATAGAGGATGTTGACTCTTAGTTTAAGGTCGTATAGTTTGAATAATGGAGGATGGTATCCCAACTGGATATTCATAGTGTGGTTTTATGAAAAACATGACACGAATGAGGCCAGTGTGTCTCATCAACACCTGAAACATCTCGGAAGTGACCTTCATATTGTTTAATATTATGACACTTGAACTATATTCTCTCACAATAAGGCCATGGAGTTCATTCCTAGGGGAGGGCGTTCACCAAAATGGGTAAATGTGTTGTGATGGGATAAATATCTTGTAAATGATTGCTTATGATGTCTGGTGACATGCCACAATTTACTATAGAGGCTTTGAGATTGGAACTTTAGATATCATTATGGAATATATGGAAGAATTAAAAAAGGTAGGAAATTTAGGGTGGCTTGAATTAGATAAATGAGGTCTAAGGGAAAAAAGAGAGGTGGAATTATGGTTGGGCCCAAAGACAAATTGTAGGGGCATCACAATGTATCTCATAAGGATAAGCCTCAAGCCATGAATAGTTCTGAAATCCCATTCATTTTAATTTCAAGATGTTAGGATGTTTGATACCCATCATGAGAAAGGGAAAATTTTGTGTTATATAGAAGATCTATGTGTCACTATACATCTCTTGAGGACATGAATCAAGCCATACATAGTTCATTAATGTTGATCTCTCTACAAATGTATAACCTTCACATAGGGAGAGAGTAATGTATTGTTACATTCTTTTTTCATGGTTACACCAGGATAGACAATCTAGGAATAACTATGTATCCTATGGGGTTAGGAATCAAGATGTACATGGTTCATGAAATGTGGAATGGATGATGACCAGTGGAACATGTGATTCTCTCTGAGGTGAGAACAATTTTTTTCCCATTATATTTCATGAATTTAGGATTGTAATTTAACACTATTTAAATTCATGCGACTTGGATGTTGGGTGAGGAGGTATTCCAAAGGGTATCTGTATGGAACGACAAATATAACCCTATGTGAATGAGGGTCACATAGGCCAACTCCACAACACACTCTCCCAAGGAAAAATAAATAAAATTTTTAAATTCATGATTTTTGGAATTAGAATTTTATTTTATGGTCATAGTGATCAGGCCTTGGCACCCACAATAATTTCTTGTTCCTGGGATGTTGGTTATGTTCCTTTTAAATTCATTTATAGGGCACCATTAATGCTATGTAGTATAATTTCATGTGTCTTGGATGATGATGCCCCATTATAAGGTTGTGTTATAGGACCGATCCTTGTAGTCTAGTGTTTTGTTGTAATGAATTTGGGTGACACATAGTTTCTCTTCATCTGGATAGAAAATAGAAGATAAATCCTATAAGGATGGGCATCAAGCCATGTGTCATTCTGAAATCCCATTCATTTTATTGTATAGTGGTTAGGATGTAGTTTAACAATCATGAGAGAGAGTTAATGTTGCGTTTTCACCATATATTGAAGATATGGGTGTCACTATGCATCCCTTGAGGACGTGAATGTCGCCACACCTAGTTCATGAATGTGGATCTCTCTACGGAACTATGGTCATCACATATGAAGTGAGTAATGTAATGTTTGTTTCTTTTTTTAGTGGTTATACCAGGCTGGAAAATCTGGGCATCACTACATATCAAATGGGGGTAGGAATAGAGTTGAACATGGTTCTTGAAATGTGGCATGGAAGATAACTAGTGAAACATGGGAATCCCTCTTCGGTGGGAACAAAATTATTTTCTTCCATTCTATTCTGTGCAAAAAGGATTATAATTTTAAGAAAATTTAATGTCAGGTTTACTGGGATATTGAGAGAGGAGGTATTCCAAAGGGTAATTTTATGGCGGGACAACTAAACCCTAATGTGGACGAGGACCATATACGCCCACTCCACAACAAACACTCTATAGGAAAAATTAAAAAATGTATCAAGTCATGATGTTTGGAATTAGAATTTTAGTTTCTGGTCATAGAGATCAGACCATGGCACCCACAATATTTTTTTTGTTTTGGGGATGCTCGGTATGCTCCTTTTAAAGTCATGTATAGTGGATGATTAATGTCATGTATTATAATTTCATGTGGCTAGGACGATGGGGCCCTAGTTTAAGCTTGTGTTATAGGACCAATATGTGTATTTTATTGTTGTGTTGTTAGGATTTTGGTGGCAACAAAGTTTCTCTTCATATGGATAAGACAGGGAGGGAGATAAAATATAAGAGAAATGTATATGATAAGACTACTATAACCCAACATGAATGAAAATTGATGAGGCCCATGAAATATAAAAAATTATAATGTAAAATACACACAATATTTCATTTTGTGATGTTAGGACTTGGATGCCCAGTTTAACATCATGTTGGAAGGACATTGTTGTTTTTTAATTTAAATTCATGAAACTCGAACAAAATTTTTCTTACATTAATTTCATATAATTTGGACCATTGACATTGAGTTTAGTTTCATAGATATTAGACCATGTGTTATTCCTTTATGCAATGTAATGCTTGGGAAACATTACATTGGTTGGAGGAGTTATGTCCTCCCTATCAATGGTGACCATGGAGTATGCAATGCTGGGATAGAACATGTTAAAAATGTATGATACTTCACATTTAGTATCCAAATTTGTTGGATTCCCACTTGGTATCATTAGAATTCATAGATCCAAAATGGTATCAACTTGTAGAAAAGAGAATATCTAAATTATCTTGTTGAATGACTTTGATATCCTGTTTTAGTGCCTTTATATATTGTGAATGGACGAGATGCCATTCATTTCGATGAATTCCAATTCATCTAGACATACCTAGGCTATAATTTCTGATATCTGATAATCATATATATATGTTCAAAGAAAAGGAAACTAGATGAAATTTTTTTGACTTCCTTTTTAATATACACTAGAGAATATTGAGTCACCTAGGCTGAGTTATGTGTCATCAACCCATAAGCCCAGACAGTATTGGGGAGCTTTTCCCGCCATGTTTTTTTTCTCCCCTCATATTTTAAAAAATATTTGATAAATTTTTTGTTTAATACATAGATCTATGAGTTTTCCTATTCATGGTAGTGAGAAGTATGGTTGGACCCGATGTTGTACTTATATTATATATTCCTTAGCTCAGAATCTCTGAATTTGGTGCCTTTGTCGGTGGGAACATTGTGAAGGACTACAAATCAATGAACGATATTGGAGATTATGAATTCAATGAACAATTTGGAGATTCCATCCATGAGAGATATTTCTTCTTCCCATATAGAGAAGAAATATTTTTCAAAATGAATGAAAATGAATCAGCGACCTGTTTCTAGTGGATATTGAATCACAACATCGAGTCCCAATACAAAAAAGGATAAATAATACTTGTAAGTATGGAGGTGATATGGTGGTCGATGCATGATGTTGGATTGTATTTAACATACAAGGAACCTCTGCATGAACTCGATATAGTCATGGACCATGGTGTTTCTAGAAGTATCTTATCCTATAATTCTTCTAGGATATCTTCATCCTTGCCTATTGAGAAACATATGAAGCAACAGTTTCTTCTATAATAATTTGGGGAATGTCATCTTCTTTAATGTAATTGAGGATAATTCTATCATACCCACATCTATAGAGAGTCTTATTGAGGTTGGTCACACCTTGTATTGTGAACTGCGTTGCACACCAATAGATTCACTGGTGTTCATGTCTATATTGTTAGAGAAAATGTGATGGAGATAATCATTAGATGGAGTAATCTAAATAGAGGTGTATATAGCTATGGGGTGATTCGGGGAACCTGATGTTGAAGCACTAGAGGACATGTTGGTTACCCACTGGATTTCATAATCAATCAGGAAGATAGGGGGCGAGAACCATTTGATGTACCAAATTAATTAATAGGTCATCCTAGTTAGGATCTGTATGGGGTGTGGATAATCTGGAAAGGAAATCACCAAGACCATTATGTGACTGGGGAACGTGAGTCACCATTAAAAGAGAATTTAACTGATACATCACCTGGAGATTGTTCTACAATAAGGGCATGTGTTGTGTAATCCTAAATACATAGTCACCACTAATTCTTTTGATCAATAGCTCAGAGTCTCCCTTCACCTGCAAGCAGGAAACATCAATCATGATGTCTAGATCGAGATTAGTAATGAGATCCTAATACTCTACTTAATTTTTCATGGAACATTATGATAACAAGAATGAGTAGGGTAAAATGGATTGTGTCGGGGTGATGAAGACATTATCCAAGACAACTTTATTGAGCATATGATTATTGATCCTTCTGTATGTTGGACTCGAGGAGGAACCATCAAAATTTCGTTTCCGACATGGCACAACCTAATCAACTAAAATGATAGCCTCATCTATGATGTCTGGATCCATGGACTTCCCTTCGGGGTCAGTATTGGCAGATATGAATTCAACCAAAGCCTGACCCTTGATGGCCATTTTTAGTATAAACCTAATATTTAAATGATGAGGAATCACTAATTAGAATTCCAAATCACCTATCAAAATAAGATAGTTCAGGATATAAATTATCAATTCAATGTGAGACACCAGAAGTATCTCGTGATGTTTCTGGTAGTGTCAAAATAAATTCACTTTGATACCCAATGTGAGGCATCTCTTCTTGATGTGAGAGTTTCTAGAATCTATGTCTAAGAGAACGAAACTAATATAGTCATAATCTATTATTTATTCCTTCAGTGTTATTCTGGGAGAGAAGGTTAGTGATGGATGATTCTAGGGTGGTCACATAAAGGAAGAATGCCTTCCATAATAAGGGTGTAATCAAAACTACAGGTTTCCATAAATAGATTTTAGTTTCCTAGTATATGTTCTAGTTCTCTTCATCCAATATGTAGAGGGATGCATTATTTAGTAGCCTTGAGAAGTGACTACACTTTCTGTCCATATTTTCAATTAATTTGGTTATGTAGTCTCCGTGTTATTAAATACCTGAGAGTTCCAATAGATTGATCAAGGGAGGTATCTGAATGATGGATATTATATTCCATAAATCGATCTCAATGCTTCATTATCAAACAAAACAGGTGAAAGTCTTCCGAGGTGTAACCCGAAACGTATATTTCAAAAGGTTCCTCTTCAAATGTTGGGAGAGGAGTTAGCTGAGAACATTTTCAATGTCTCAGAGATTGTCCTACCATTATAAATATTTAACCACTGAATCATCTACATATCATTCCACTAGAATTCCAATGATTTGTTTCAAGATGTCGTTCATATCACGATACTATGTGGAGCTTGTATTATTCAGACCAAAGGGAATTACCTTGTTGAAAAGTATTACTTACTATTCTTTGAAGATATTGGACTCCTAATATTTGGGGGCCACCCATATCTGATTGTACACAGAATATCCAACCATGAAAGAGAGA
The DNA here is from genome assembly GCA_963277665.1 of Viscum album. Lineage (NCBI taxonomy): Eukaryota > Viridiplantae > Streptophyta > Magnoliopsida > Santalales > Viscaceae > Viscum > Viscum album. Next base: position 875,580,619 of record OY728129.1, on the reverse strand, counting down.
GCTTGGAATCTAGTTGTGGCATTGATATGTAGCTCTTTCATAGTATGGGGGAAATAATCCTTCTAGAAATTGTGGATTATATCCTGTATGTCAATACACAATCGGATTTGTCTATTCTTCTTCCTAGGATGAACGATGTTTGCTAGACACATTGGGTAATGAACTTATTGGACTATGTTAGATTTGATGAGATAATCAATTTCAGCCTCAACCAAGGCACCATAAGAGGGATTAATTTTTCTAGGTGGCCTCTTGAGCCCACAATGACATACCAGGAGACCAAAATGGTGGATAGAGACCAAAGGGTATATTCATGGAATATCAAAATTACTCCAAGAAAATAAGTCATGATGACGCATCATGAAGCCCACATAATAATGTTTCTCTTAAGAATGAATGGATGCACTGATTATCATTGGACTTGGATCTACCTTAGTGTCATGATTAAATTATACCAACTCTTCGAAGGTGGGGTAGATTCCCTATTCAAATGGATGAGAACATTCTTTCATGTCCTCTTCATATTTTGAGGTAAATAGATCAATGGTGGGAGGTGGCTAATCCATAAAAATTTATTTGGAGGATCATTATTTCTTTCTTGGGTGGTAGATGTGAAATCCTCGGTTAGAGTATCCTACTCTAATTAAATCCTAGTGACATCAGCTTTCACCCAAATTCCATTTAGACTTTGACCATAAGGTACATGCATGATATTTATTTAGATGTAAGGGGTCAGCTTATGGAGACTCAAATTGGCCCCATGATGTAGTTGAATATTTCTTAGGATGGTGGCCATTGGGAGAAAATCATGTCACTTTAGTGAGTTAGGAGTTTCAGGGATCACCCGAGCCCATCTCATGTGACATTACTAGGTAATATTATGAAATTCCTTGTACATGGAAATATTTCACCCATTCTCATTGGATATGAAGAAGCAATTCACCATGTTTGGAATTGTGGGATCCAACTGGTGATTCAGGGGGAAAACGAACCATCCAAATTCATAAATGGGACAATTAAATAGTGGTGTGATCTACCTCATTGTCCTGTACATGCTTTCCCATGCTCTAGTAATATCCAACATCAATATATAGAGCATAAAATTATATGAAGGGAGATGGATAACCTTGAATAACACCTACCTGACTGTTGATAGTATACATTAGGCATTGGTGATAGGAGGAGGGAATTGATACATGCATATGGATCCATGGACAACCCATCAGTGCATTGTAAGAAGTATCATATGAGATAACAATGAATTCAGTGTCTTATAATAAACCACCAAACTAGGCCTTCATACAGATTCTTCCACATAGATTCTTCTTCGTACTTTCATAACACCATATCGTCTAGCCATAGGGATTCAAATTCTCTATTGTCAGTCATAACATGTAGAGTGTTTGGGTTGAGATGAGATTGAACCCCGAACCTATGTCAAATAAAAAGAGGAGAAATTCACCATGATTTAGATGTCCAATGATATACATAAAATAGATGTCCCCCTACATGGTAAAGACATAATCCTCTCTAGAGAATGAGATAATTTATTGACATTCTAGTTGTTTGACTTCCTCAACATATAATTCCTCTATATCAACTACATATATATCTAACATTGTGATGATTCTCAAGGATAATGTGACGGACTCGTGAAACATCTATGATAGGAGTAGGGAATCAGGGATGGTGATATTTTATGAAATGTTGGATTATCCTTAAGGACATCATTAATACGTTATAAATGCACATTTCTTCCAAATAGAGTTTGAAATTTGGAATAGAGTATGACAGAAATTACTGACTAAAGCATGGATTTCTCAGTAGTTCTGGAAATATACTAATACCTTTCAGAAAAACCTAAGATAACTACCACTCATTGACTACTAGCTGGCTAGGACCCTCCTATAAATAGACGTGGTTGATCATGATTTAGTCTCATGTGTTCTTCCACATTGATTAGCACTATCGGAAATGGTGGTGAATCTGATAAAATTGGATGAATGGATTATGCACGTTGATTCCTATGCAACACATACTATTTAGTCACTATAGAATGCATGAATTGTCTTGTAGTGCTATCATGTTCATTTTTTGGATTCCTGTACATTTGGACCCTTCGATAATTACGCCAATCGGGTATATTTAGCCAACATTCAAGATATTTCTCATCGTCACAGACCATGTTGGTATCCACCATCTCGATAGTATTAATGGATTAAAATTCCTCATTAAAATCATCAGAGTTGTATTCCCATGCTCAATGGGATTTGGAGTGGATTTACATCTCTGAAGGCATGAAATATCTAATAGTGAAGGAAAAAATCAGATCCAGTGGGAGAATTTTCTTTCCCATGCATTGTCAGTATCTGCACACCTTATATGTGGAAGGGTGTGATGAGGACGTGGTAGCATCTTCTGAAGAAGATGAGACAAAATTATAATGTGTGGTATAACCGATGTGGGAATAAATGACTCCATGGGTGTGAGGAACCACTCTACAAGTCAACTATTCATCATACTTTTGAGTTACAAGGCTGAAAACCTACTACCATTCACCTTCAACATCACTGTCAAGTGTAGAATTAATTAATGTCTCCTACAGTATAAAAAAAGACCAATATAACTACCCCTTTATCAACTTGATCCTAGAGGTAATCCTTGAACCCATATAATGGGTTGATGGTATGTCCTTGTATGATATAATAAGGGACATTGTCTTGGACATCAATGAGCTTTTCCATATCTGGATTTTTTCACCCTACCAATTTTTGAACCCCTTGTTCTAAAGCATTATAGAAATAATTAGGAACATGTGCATCAGTGAAGGAGTATATCTATTTTGTTTCCTATAGGGGAAAAAAGATCTAGGATCATGGCCCTAATGAGGGGCTGGGGCCTAACTATAGCATCCCTCCTTTTTATAACATTAACTTTCATTACATTATACAAAACTGAGGATCTTTAAGGTTTAGTGTCTTGGAAACGAGGAATATAATACATGACAACATAAAAGATTCTTCTTAAGCACTTGACAGGATTATTCATTGTTCATGATAAGTTCATTACAGCATCTCATAACCTGGGAGAATACATAAAAGGAAAGGGTGAGCAGAAGGCCCAGTAAGGGAAACAAAGGAAACATTTTACATGTGAAAATGAGATATATCAAAAAGTCATGAAAAAGAACATTAAGGCATGAGAAAGAGATCAAGAGGCATATCATAATAAAAATAACGTGTTTCATAACTTGAAGGTGTGGCTAAAACATTTAACATATACAATCATGAACATATCACCAAGGTCCATACCCATGGTGTCATTTAAAATTACCAAGGTTATTCACCAAGATATCGTGAAAATTGTAATCTCTAGTGGTTACATCATTACCCAATGCATTAGAACACTATCAGGGCGCACCCATAAGTTTTCCTTTATAATCATCTGTTCCACATATATAATCATCAATAATTTCATAAACAAACCATATATAATAAAAGAAATGGGTTTCATATCATAGTCATCACATTTTAAAAACTACTTTAAAGACGTGGTCTTTATGTCACTTTAAACCCATGAAAAGGAAAGCAGGTCTCATGTATGTAAATACCAGAATTTAAAATTTAAATTTTTGATATATATGTGAATACCCCTATAGAATAAAGTGTTTTGATTATTCACTTAATAAAATAAAATGAATTTGAGAAAAAGTGTGATATATTTTGCGACGATAATTCTGCAGCATAACAGCTACGTTACGGGGTTTTAGAAAACATTTAAAAGAGAGTGGACATTGGTCACCCACTCATAAATGATCCATAAAACAGTAGGGGTAAAGAATATAAAGTATTTAAGAACATGGTAATGAAATTTAAAATACATACCATATGAAATGAAAAACATGGAAGGAAGACAAAAATAATATTTTTCTTATGAAAATTCGGCAGCCTAACGGAATCACTTAAAACTTCAAAGAAATGTATTGACGAGATCAAATTGGGTCTCCCAAAATATGAACATAAAAGATCAGTATGAGTTATATAGTGATCATACCCCAACATAATAAAAATAAACTTGAAAGACTTGACATTAAAATAAAACATGAAAATGAGAAGGGTGAAAGATTACCTTAAAAATTCGGCAGTCTAACGGAGCCACTTAAACATTCATAAAATGAAGTGATGAGATCAAGAGGGGGTATCTCATCATATAAAAATTAAAAGGAAAGTAGGATGAATATAAAAGAACATCCCCAACATTATAACATGGATCATAAAAGAAATGACATAAAATAGAGTACTGGGAAAGAAAGAGAGAGGTAGGACCCCTTACCTTAAAACGTAACTCTTAAAACTCAAAGGATGGGACCTTGAGGGCTTGGGGGCACCTTGGAAGGACTCTTTGGGAGGTAATTAGACTAGAGAATCGTTTGGGGAAAGTTGGGAGTGAAAAATAAATGAGGAAAGGGTGTGTATTTATAAGGAAAGGGAGGTGATACTTTAATAATTTCAAGGGACACCTCACAAGGGGTTTTCTCAAAACCATGGGCTATCCCATGGTATTTCCCATGGTGTTAGGCCACATGGGTCCCCCAATACAATATTTAATCACGTTTGGTCGTCCAAACCTTAAAATATCTCATGAAATCCTCATGATGTAGTCATGATGTCATTAAACATACTGAAACCCTAAAACTGTATTTTTTTTACTATTCACTGAAAATTCAACTTTTTCCGAAAACTCCCAAAAATTTACCCTAACATAATATTGATGCTATGATTTTAAAAATGAACTCTATTTTATGAAAATAATTTTCTATATATTTATAATTTAATTTTTAAATTAAAACACTATTCATTAAAAATTCATTTCTTTCAGAAAAATTCCCCAAATATTACCTTAACATTATATCGATGTTCTGAATTCAAAAATAAAGTCCATTTTATAAAAATAATTTTCTAAATATTTTAAATTTAATTTTTAATTAAAAAACACTATTCACTCGAAAAAACTAATACTTGACTAGTAATTTCTAAAACAGTTATTTACCTATTTTATTGTATCACACTACTTAATCAAGGTGCCTAATTTATAGTAATACTTTCATTAAGTGAGATTACTAATCCATTTTAACACATATTTAATCCAAAGAATAAAATCACTATTCATAATTTACTATTCATCAAAAAATAAATTGATCTTATTAGACTCCAAATTTCTTACTGAACACTTTTGCAGAAGACCAATTTTTGAAAATCATTACAGATTATTAATTATTTAAGGTTAACAAAAATATTTTAAAATATCCTTTTTCAAGAATCCATCAAAAATATACATACTACATTCATCCGGACATTTGAAAATTCACATACTTCATCATAAGGAGAAATCTCAATTTTCATTTAAATCAAAGGATTACAGAAGACAGTTATGATCTCCTTACATAGCCCCTTATAACCCCACCATAGGACCTAAGTGTAAGGTGTGCTAAGGTGAGAGAATCCGAGGGCGGCTCAACCAACATCGCACGAGTAGTAATCTCTATTAGTTTGAACTTCTCATGAAGGCGATTCCATTCTAGCTTCAAAAGATGAAGTTCAGATTGGGTTTCATCTAGATCAAAGCCCAGTGGTGCTACCTTCATCCCAAGTTCTGTTAGATTGGCTTCGATCGGCCCAAGACTACTAGATGGGGCCATTTAATCTTCTTTCTATATAAATTATCCAAGATCACTTTTATTTAGAGACAATAATCACAACATTTAGTTTCCAACGGCCATATTGACCAATGGTCATATAGCAGTTGAAACCCAATGGTATCATTTTAATTATACTCATGTTATAAAATGAAATAGTTTTGTTGAGTATAAAAAATAAAATAACACACAAATTTAGGAAACAAAATTTATTCAAAATTTCAGGTCGTGACATTCTTCCCCCCTTAAGAAATTGTGTCCTCACAATTTTAAAATTGGGCTTGGAAATTTCATTGAAAGTCCCAGATCATAAAATGAGTCAGTAACACTATTACTTTAAAATAAATAAAGGGAAGTACAAAGGTCACCAGAGTGAACCCATACTAGGATTCCATGTAAGAAAATAAGGATATGGAAGAGAAAACAAAGGGTCATTTTCTGATAGAGAGTGATATAAATATGATTAGAGGAAAGTTAACAACAAGAAAATCACAAAGTTATGATGTGTGTAAACGGTCTTGGATTTCCGAGTAGGAAACATAAACCATCAAAGTTTTTGTTTTACATTCCTTTTCATAAATTTGAGGAATTAATTTACTACATAGAATAAAAACAAAAGTAAATATACCTACCTTCAAGTAGCGTTCATCCTTTAATAAGTTTCTACCAAAACCAATATTTTCTCCAAATGATGATCATTCAAAAACACTTGGTCTCTTCAAAAGCAAAGAAATCATCTTCTAGAGTATCACATAATCCACAAAAGATTTCCTTTCTATTTATTCTATCTTTTAACATTATCCCAACAATAGAAATGGTAAGATAAAACAACACTTCAATAATAAAGAACCCAATTGGAAGGGAAACTACTTTTAAATCTTCAAAACTCCACGATACTACCCAAAGTTCATCATATACCATTCCATAAATAACTATCCTTAAAATTCCTCAAAATAAACCAAACTAATATTGAAACCCAATTACAAGAAGGATTTAATAACATAGTCTTCCAAAATAAACGTTATCATTCATCTCCAAACAAAATCTACCACTCCTAACATCTTAAAACAAAAGTAACTAACCTAAACATATTTTCACCAAGATAGGATAATCATTTCCATAAGTAACCTATATTAGCGTAAGTTCACCTTAAATTCATCGATTATTCAAAATATAATTTACCCTTTACTCCTCAAAGAAAATACCGTAGTAATCTATTTACCTTGATCATATAGGGTTCCCAAAATAGTGAACGTCTTCCAAAATTAATATTTCTCTTCTAATCCACTAATTATCACTTTTTTTCAAGAAGAACAGCTTTTTTAAATCAACATGTTATACATAACAATAGATGATTTCCTTAATGATATAAAACCATCATAGGTAGTGACTCAATGTTCTTAGAAAACATTAAGGATATGCTCATAGATCACAAACTAAAATACAACATGACATAGACAATTATTGCGATGAAGTTACATATACTTCAGACATCATGATCCATCTCAGCATAGGACTTGCATTGTTCCATTGTTCTTGAAGATTGTTGATTCTCATCATGATTCTCATCCCATCCTTGAGAGCATTTCCTTGGATAATGTCCAACTTCTCCACATTTCTGACATTGAAAAGTATAAGGTACATTATATCGAACCTTATCTTTATTCATCACATTATCCATTTTTTAAAGCAATTGGCTACTTTATGCCCTATCACCCCACACTTAAAACATCTCCGGGACCCTTTGTGACATTCTCCTTGGTTCCTATTTCCACACTTTTTGCACAAAGGAAATTCGGTCTTCTTTCCCTTATCAACTTTATCAGATGAACATCCTTGAGACTTCATCTTCATCATCCTTGATGAATTTGGGCATTCCACTTGGTACCAGTTATTAATTGTGATTTTTGATAGCTAGATTTTAATAATCACAATATGTTCAACTTGATCTCTCCTCATCTCAGTCACCTTAATAGAGAAATATTCACATTTCCTATCACATTGATTGTTGGGACATGTTCTTCTATTTCCTGCGATTAACTAAGAAAAGAAAGTATAATTAGGGGAACAAAAAATTAGCAAATATTCAAGAAAAGAAAAACTTTAATCATAGAAGGATAAATTTGTAGAATAAAAGTATATCCTAACTTTTGATCCCCTAGGTTCCAATCTAGGTTATCCATGATCATATATTCTTATCTTAATCTTTATTTTATTTTTCTTGGTTCCTTTAATAATGGTCCATACTAATATTTTTAATTTTCCAAAGCATATCCCCCGGGAGTGTCATAACCCAGTGTGCAACAAGTCCTGTTGTCGTGTACCAGTTCCCGTTCGAGTCTAGCTCAAGCAGTGTTTTTGGGTTTTACCGCTATTTACATCTGTTCTAGAGCCACCACTACCTGATCGCATCCCAACAGGGATGTATTTTCTTGATAAACAGCTTACTCTATATTCAACAAAATACCAAGAAGATATCCTATATTTAAAATTTCCTATAGGCTTCTTCCTAAAGTTTTCATGTCCTAATTTCCACAAATAACTAAACCATCCTTTGATACCAGCTATAGCATCCCGCCTTTTAATAAATTCAACTTTCTTTACATTATACAAAACTAAGGATCTTTAAGGTTTAGTGTCTTGGAAACTAGGAACATAATTCATGACAACATAAAACATTCTTCTTAACAACTTCAAAGGCTTCTTCATTGTTCATTATAGAATCTCATAACCTAGGAGCATACATAAAAGTAAAGGGTGAGCAGAAGGCCCAGTAAAGGAAAAAAGGGAAACATTTTACATGTGAACTTGAGATATATCAAAAAGTCATGAAAAAGAATTGTAAGGCATGAGAAAGAGATCGTGAGGCATATCATAATAAAAATAATGTGTTTCATAACATGAAGATGTGGCTACAACATTTAACATATACATTAATGAACATATCACCAAGGTCCATCCCCAATGTGTCATTTTAAATTACTAAGTTTATTCAACAAGATATCGTTAAAATTGTAATATCTAGTGGTTACATCATTACCCAATGAATTGTAGCTCTATCAGGGAGAACCCTTAAATTTTTCTTTATTATCATGTGAGCCACATATATCATCATAAATAATTTCATAAATAGACCATATAGCATAAAATAAATGGGTTTCATTTCATAGTCATCACATTTTAAAAACTGCTTTAAAGACGTGATCTTTATGTCACTATAAACCCACGAAAAGGAATGAGGGTCTCATGTTCGTAAATCCCAATATTTAAAATAGAAATTTTTGATATATATGTGAATACCTCTGTAGAATAAAGAGTTTTGAGTATTCACTCAATAAAATAAAAGAATTTGAGAAAAAGAGAGAGATATTTGGAGATGAAAATTTTGCAGCATAATGGCTACGTTACGGGGTTTTAGAAAACATTGAAAAGAGAGGGGACATGGGTCACACACTCATAAATGATCCATATAAACAGTATGTGGACAGAATATAATGGATTTATGAACATGTAAATTGAATTTGCAAAACATGGAAGGAAGACAAAACTAATGATTTTTCTTATGAAAATTCAGCAGCATAATGACGTCACTTAAAACATCAATGAAATGAATTGACAAGATCAAATAGGGTCTCTCATAATATTAAGATAAAATATCAGTATGATAGATATATAGATCATACACCAACATAATAAAAATGAACTTGAAAGAGTTGACATGAAAATAGAAATTTAAAATGAGAAGGGTGAAAGAATCCCTTAAATATTCTACAGCCTAACAGTGCCACTTAAACATTCATAAATTGAAGTGATGAGAGAAATAGGGGGTCTCTCATCCTATGAAAATTAAAAGGACAGTAGGATGAATATAAAAGAACATCCTCAACATATGAACATGGAGCATAAAATAAATGACATAAAAGAGAGTACTTGGAAAGAAACAGAGAGGTAGGATCCCTTACCTTAAATGTAACTCTTAAAACACTAAGGTTGGGACCTTGAGGGCTTGGGGGCACCATGTAAGGACTATTTAGGAGGTAATGAGACTAGAGCATCGTTGGGGGAGAGTTCGGAGTGAAAATGAAAGGAGGAAAGGGTGGGTATTTATAGGGAACATGAGGAGATACTTTAATAATTTCAAGGGACACCTCACAAGTGGTTTTCTCAAAACCATGGGCTCTCCCATGGTATTTCCCATGGTGTAAGGACACATGGGGCCCCCATACAATAATTCATCAACTTTGGTCTAACAACCCTTAAAATACCTCATGAAATCATCATGATGCAGTCATGATGTCATTAAACATACTAAAACCCTAAAACTGTATTTTTACTATTCACTGAAAATTCAACTTTTTCTGAAAACTCCCAAAAATTTACCTTAACATAATATCGATGCTCTAATTCTAAAAATGAACTACATTTTATGAAAATAATTTCCTAAATATTTTTTATTTAATTTTTAATTAAAAATACTATTCACTAAAAATTCAATTTTTTCCAGAAAAATCCCCTAAAATTACCTTAACATAATATCGATGTTCATAATTCAAAAATAAAGTCGATTTTATAAAAATAATTTTCTAAATATTTTTAATTTAATTTTTATTTTAAAAACACTATTCACCCAAAAAACTAATACTTGAATAATAATTTCTGAAACAGTTATTTACCTATTTTATTAAATCATAGTACTTAATCAAGGTGCCAAAATTATATTAATACTTTCATTAAGTAAGATTACTAATCTATTTGGTCACATTACTAATCCTAAGCATAAAATCACTATTCATAATTTACTATTCATCAAAAAATAATTTGACCTTATTAGAGTCCAAATTTCTTACTGAACACATTTGCAGAATACCATTTTTTGAAAATCATTACAAATCATTAATTATTTTAGGTTTACAAAAATATTTTAAAATATCCTTTTTCTAGAATACATCAAAAATATACATACCATATTTATCTGGACATTTGAAAATTCAAATACTTCATCATAAGGAGAAATAAATTTTTTTATTTAAATCAAAGGATTACACAAGGCAGTTACGGTATCCTTACATTGCCCCTTATAACCCCAGCATATGACCTATGTGTAAGGTGTTATAAGGTGAGATAATCTGAGGGCGTCTTGGCCAACATCACACGAGCAGTATTCTCTATTATTTTAAACTTCTTGTGATGGTGATTCCATTCTAGCTTCACATGATAAAGTTCATCTTGTGTTTGGTCCAGAGCAAAGCCCAGTGGTGCTACCTCTTTCCCATGTTCTTTTGGATGGGCTTGGATCGGCCCAAGACTACTGGATGACGCCATCGAATCTTCTTTCTATATTAATTAACAAGATCACTTGTATTTAGAGACAATAATCACAACATTTAGTTTCAAACGGTCATATTGACCAATGGTCGTATAACAGTCAAAACCCAATGGTCTCATTTTAATTATACTCATGTTATCAAATGAAACAATATTTTTGAGTATAAAAAATAAAATAACACACAAATTTAGGAAACAAAATTTATTCAAAATATCGGGTCGTTACACTAACAAGGGTCAAGAGTCATATTACCTCACCTTTTATGCAGTGCTTATGAGGAGGTGGTACTAAAAAATTATGTGTTTCATGAGGCTGATTGTGAGGGTTTCCCCATGACTAGAATTTTCTTGTTGAGTTGGAATAATATGAATATCTTATGGTAAATGTTCTAGTTCTCTAGAACCCTTACATGTACTACAGAATCAGTTTCATCCTCGGTAGTTCTTCTTGAATGATTTGGGATAGCCAATTGGTATACTAACTCAATGATAATAGACTAGATGCAAGGCTTATTGTTTCTTTTTTCATTCATGATGTTTATTCCTTCATGACTTGCTACAAGGATTCCTATATGTTTTCAGACTTGTTAGTGAACTCCTGGAATCAACAGGGGATGTTTTGAGTGATGAGAGAAGGGACCAGCTCAGTCGTAATGTTCCCCATGCACATCATCAGCAGATGTTCTTATATTATTGTAATATCGAGGAAATATGTGAGCCCCTTCCACTAGGTGAAAAAATATATGACATTATCATGTGAAAGATTCATCCACTAAAAGAGGTATACAATACTGATATTCCATGTGGTAGAAATGAACTAGTTTATGAACTTCCTACATAGGTTGTCCCAACCTACGATAAACCCTATGTGTAACCTACTATACCAGACAAACACAAGTCCTTCCAATGTATACAAAAAAATCAGAACATGGTTGCATCTAGAATTTCGAGAGTTCCCAAAATGTGTTCATATATTGAGATGAAGTGGTACAGATGATGCAATGGGTCTCCCATCATATTAAAGGGAGAGAAGGTAGGATTCCCAACATCAGGGAGTGATTTCATGTCATCCACCCATGATAGATATGGATTCCAATAAAGAGTTATTTATACCTCTCACATCTCAAGAGATTCAAGGAGAGTAGTGAGAGTATCTATTAGGTCCTCTTGTAGGGGATCCATGTCCTAAAGATAGTCCAAGACCACTGATGTAGCACTGTCATGGGCGCCCTCAAATGATTAATGTGATTTTGTGGTACTTAGGTGCAGCAGAGTGGCTGACCAAGGCCGTCTCTCAAAGGTGGAAGTGAATTTAACAACTTATTAAAGGTATTCTAAAAATAAAAGAGAATAAAATAAAAACACTACTTTAAAGGATTGGGGTTTTTTATAGTTTATGATTCTAGAAGTAGTTTGCAGGAAGAAGATTGTATATTTTTTTTGTTTTTAGTTTTGAAATGAATTTTGATTAAAATGACACCACAAGAAGATGTTTTTTTAGAAATCTATTTTAAAAGACGTAATAAATCTAACTATACCTCTTCATTCACTTATTAATAATTATCATTTAAATCAATATCCACATAATTATGATCCCCTAATTTTTTATCCCTCTAACCCTACGAGAGTTAACATAACCACAAAGATGAAATTACTTATACTCTAGGCTAGCTTCGGAACACGCAATCGCAGCACCCTGCTTTTATTGTTGTTCTACGGATAGATTATGGTCAGTGGTTAATTAGAGCACATATCCATTCTAGAAATGAGGATGAATTGTGTTTATGGATTATATTTGAACTCTACAAATTTGTCTCGTGTGGTCTTGTATTACCGATTAAGATTACACTCTCACAATTTACATAAAATCCTGACCTCACGTGTTTTGTGTTAAATGTTCAATTGCTTGCTCAGTTTCATGTAATTTAAAAACACAATTCATGGATCATATTTTGTGACTTACAGTATCTCATTGATTCAAAATAATGAAATGAAGAGGGTAGAAGATAGATCGATTACTAAAATACTACTCTTCCATGGGTGGCATAATCATCGTAGAAGCGTTTTGCATGTGCAAAGCTTTATAATGGGTATAACCCAATAACGATTCTACTCAAGAATTCCTACCCAAAGTGGAAGATTAAGAGACGTATAAATTTAAACAAAACATAAGAAAAGAGACGAAATAAAAGAAGAACAAAGAAGTTTATTACACAACCAAAATCATTACAACATGAAGGAGGAGAAGAAGACTTCGTCGAAGGGATCCTTGCTTCAAGAGCTACCCTTATTGAAATTGTTGGATAATTGGAGTGGATACACTTCTCCTCTTCCCTAAACTTCCAAAAGCACGTCCCAACCCTTCCAAATGATAAAAACTCTAATTTATAGAGTGGAGGGGAGGCTATGTTTAAAGAGGTTTCAAGTGTGAATGGGAAATATCGGCCATATATTTTAAAACAACTTGTACCGACCATTTGACCTCGAAAACGCGTGAACCAGCTCTCCTTCTAGAAGGTTTATTTGCGGGAAAATGAATCCCCGATCTCCTCGAATAATATGGGCCTAATCCAAGATCGGATGAAGAAGATATGACCCAAATACAGAATCCATGTCCATTGTGCCGAGTCCAGCCCAACATTGGATTAATGTTCCATTTACTCCTTCCAACTGCCCTTTTTAGCTATAGTGTCCTGAATGCAAGTTGTAGAACATTAAGTTAAGAAAACTGTTCCAAAATTTCGAATTACAATAATAAATATAAAAATATTTATCTTCTAAATACTACAGTGCACTATAAAGGGAAAAACTGGAATTTTCACCACATTTTCAAATGAATGATCAAATCCCAAATATTTTATAAATAAGCATATTTAGAACAATGTGGGGAAATTATATCATTTATTATAAATACAATATTCATCAAAATAGTTTTTTATCAACTCCCCCACACTTACCCTTTTGCACTCCTGAGCAAAATCTCATATTAAGTAAACATCTAAATCAAATCAAAACCAATTTTAAAACACATATCCTTGAGATCAATCAATTTACCACCAAGAATAAAAAGATATCATGACTCATAAAAAACCTTATTTCAAGTTCTCCATTAATATCATTCAATATATTTCCACTTCATTTATCCTCCCATGCACAAAACACTTACCTCGCTTGAGTTTTATCTCATCACTCAAATACCAATTTTTTTGCAATGTCTTTCTTATCCAAAATCATACAAGGGTCACCATAGGCTTGATAGATTCCAAAATTGCTACCTGATGTGAGTCATGGACATATGTTTATCATGAGGAATTTTCAGGGTTGTTCTATGGCTTTCGGTTGGTAGGATTAAGATGTGAAAAACTCTGAGGCTCAATGAGGAGGGCTTGACTCTTTGGAAGCAAAATTGCATTAATCTAATTTTCACTTAAATATGGTCTTCTCCTCAATCCAAATGGTATCAATTGAACTCCATCATCATGAAAAGTCATGAAAATTTTACACCATTCATTATTTCAGCATAAAAAATTTCAATCTTCTCAAACATGATTTTCATGAAAGCTCTAGATGGGCACAAATTCCCACCTCAATTAGAAGCTCCAGAAAAGGCACAGCTTCACTTGTCTTGAAAGCTCCAGAAAAGGCACAAATTTTAATATAATGGTTTTCTTCAGTATAAAACACTTCTCTTCATAATTTAATTTTCCACCCAAAGTATCACAGAATGTGGTGGCACAACAAAAGACAACTTCCCCCACACTTAAGATCAACTAGATTACGCAATTTCACTTGAAGAGTTGGTTGGATATGGAAAATTGACTTGTAATGTGGCTAACCTAACAGGATGTGTGTGGCTTCTAAGGGCTACATGGATTAAATATTCAAGGTAGGCCATTATGAAAAAGTATTCTTTGAAATATGGGCTTTAATACCAAAGAAATGGCACAATCATTTAAACATATGTACCTTAAACCCTCAAGTATGGAAAGGAGTAGATCAAATTCTGGTTAAATCACGCATGGTTTGGTTCTCTCAAGAAGTCAGGTGAATGTAAAGAATATGAAAATAATGGTTCAGAAGCCTCATAGGAACGTGATTTCAAATATAAAGACAGTGAGATGTGGCATGGGATTCAAAATTCAGTGTACTTTTCATGAAATTAATAAATATTTGAACTTGTAACAATGTTATTTCAGCATTCATTTAAGTTTAGTTTCAAGGGATAAATTGTTTAACTCATTAATATGCATTTCAAAATGGTGATGTGAATCATTTCAGCTAAAAAATTTCAAAAACACAAAGAAAATTGAAAAATAAACACATAAAATTTGAAAAAACACACAATTTTTTTGGTTTTTTTAATCAGGAAAACAATTGAAATTACTAAACTAAAAGGTTCCCACACCCACACTTAAAATATTTCATTTTCCTAAATGTGATCCCATGAGATGATATATGCACATGAAATACAGAATTTTTAAATAGGAAAAATAATATAAAAGTGAAAGGGTTAGGAACAGCTTGATGTGATCAAGCGAGAATGGGGTCATGCATTGTGATAAAATCCACTACATCAGTAGGAGGTCCCTCAATGAATCTCTTCAAACGTTTCCCATTGACTGTAATGCTCCTTCCAGTGTCCTCTTGTGTGATCTCCACTGCATCATAAGGAAAAACATTAGATACTATATAAGGACCTAACCATCTGGAATGCAACTTACCAGGCATCAGCTTCAGTCGTGAACTGTAGAGAAGGAGTTTCTCTCCAACATGAAACTCCCTTTGTTGGATCATTTTTTTAAGAGCTTATTTTGATCATTCCCTGTAGAGCCTTGAGTTCTCATATGATGACAGTCGAATCTCCTCAAGCTCTTGAATTTGTAACTTTCTTTGAATTCCAGCTTGGGCCAAATCCATGTTTCATTTCTTTATATCCCAATATGCCTGATGCTCGACTTCCACTGGGAGATGACATGCTTTCCCAAAAACAATCCTAAATGGGGACATAACAATGGGTGTCTTGTATGCTGTCCTATAAGAACACAATGCATCATCCAAGCGCTTACTCCAATCCTTTCTATTTGGCTGCACGATTTTCTCCAATATTTGTTTCAACTCACGATTTGAAACCTCAGCCTGGCCATTTGTTTGGGGGTCGTATGGTGTTGATGTTTTGTGTGACCCCATATTTTATAAAGAGGGAAGAAAAATTCCTATTGCAAAAGTGTGTCCCTTGGTCACTGATGATGGCCTTTGGTACTCCAAACCTGCAAAAAATCTGTGATTTGACAAAGCCCACAATAACATGAGAATCGTCAGTCCTGGTGGCCTTGGCCTCCACCCATTTACTCACATAATCAAAAACAACCAAAATATACAAAAATCCAAATTAACTAGGAAAAGGTCCCATAAAATCAATGCCCCATACATCAAAAATCTCACTGAATAGTATGGGTTGTTGGGGCATCTCATGTCTCCAAGAAATATTCCCAATGTGTTGGCAATGAGAGCATGACTTACAAAACACATGGGCATCATGGAACAAGCTAGGCCAATATAATCTAGAGTCCAAAACCTTCCTAGCTATCCTTTGGGGTCCAAAGTGTCCACCACAAGAAAGTGTATGATAGAAATGCAAAACAGACTCAAACACAAGATCGGGAACACACCTCCTAATGACTTGGTAACTACACATGCGCCAGAGGTAAGGATCATCCCACACATAATACCTAGACTCACTTTTTAATTTTTGGACTTGACATTTCTTTAAATATACAGGGAATTCAGAGGCAACAATGTATTTCACTAAATCAGCATACCAAGGATGCGTACCTGAGATGGAATAAAGATACTCATCGGGAAAAGTGTCCTGAAGTGGTACATGGTCCAAGGTGTCATCCTCTAGTGTGTGAGTAAGCCTTCTCATGTGGTCTACCACAAAATTCTCTGACCCCTTCTTGTCCTTTATCTCAAGGTCAAAGACTTGAAGAAGGAGCATCCAATGGATAAGTTGTGGCTTTGTATATGGCTTCTTCAAGAGGTACCTCAAAGCTGCATGGTCAGAAAAAACAACTACTTTAGAGCTCAATAAATTTGAATGGAATTTATCTAAAGCAAATATGACAGCAGGAAACTCATTTTCCGTGGTTGTGTAGTTTGATTGGGTTGAATCCAATGTCCCTGATGCATAGTAAATCACATGTGAATGGCCCTCCACCCTCTGAGATAAGACAGCTCCAACCGCGAAGTTGGAGGCGACACACATAAGCTCAAGTGGAAGGTCCCACCGCGGGGGATGTAGGATAGGTGGAGTGGTCATACATTGTTTTAGCTCATCAAATTAATTCTTACAAGAAACATCTAACACAAAATCAGAATCATTTTGAAGTAATCATGACATAGGAAGAGCAATCTTACTAAAATCCTTGATGAAGCGCTGATCAAACCCTGCATTCCCTTGGAATGATCTAACATTACGCACACATGTAGGATATGGAAGGGATGAAATAATGTCTATCTTAGATCTATCAACCATTATCCCATGTTTTGACACTACATGCCCTAAGATAATTCCTTTCTCTACCATGAAATGACACTTTTCAAAGTTCAGGACCACATTCTTCTCAATACAACGATTCAATACGTTTCCCAAACTCTTTAGACATTCATCAAATGAGGATCCATACACTATAAAATCATCCATAAATACCTCCATGCAGGTCTCAATAAAATCAGAAAAAATAATCACCATGCATCTCTAGAAGGTACCTGGGGCATTGCAAAGTCCAAATGGCAACCTCCGGTAGGAAAATGTGCCAAAGGGACAGGTGAATGTAGTCTTCTCCTAATCCTCTAGAGATATAGGAACCTGAAAATATCCAGAAAATCCATCCAAGAAACAATAGTGTGTTTTCCCATATAGTATCTCGAGTATTTGATCAATAAATGGGAGGGGAAATGGTCCTTGCGAGTGGTCTTATTTAGTTTCCTATAATCAATACACACACGCAAACTGTTTTTCACCCTCATTGGAACTACCTCATCTTTCTCATTTTTAACAACAGTAAAACCAGTTTTCTTAGGCACAACCTGAATTGGACTTACCCACTGAGAATCTGAAATGGGAAACATTATACCTGCCTCAAGAAATATCTAAACTTCTTTTTAACAACATCTAGGAGGGTGGGATTGAGTCTCCTTTGTGTCTATCTCACTAGTTTATCCCCATCCTCCAAGAGAATCCTATGCATGCAAATGGAGGGTCTAATACCAGATATGTCAGCCAAGGTCCACCCAATTTCCCGGATGTTCCCCCTCAAAATATTAAAAAGATTTTCTTCATGTTCAAAAGGTAGATTGTTAGAAATGATAATCGGTAATCTCTCACCACTCAACAAGTATGAGTATTTAATATTTTGTGGAAATGGCTTGAGTTCTAATGAAGGAGGGTGTAGTATGGATGGATACATTAAAGGAACTGAAATATGTGCACAAAGATCATCAGTATCAGAATAGACATCATCAAAATCAGAGAATAAAGCATCAAATCCATCAACATACTCAATATCCATTTCATAATTAGAGTGAACATGATCAAAATCAGAATATTAATCCACATCAAAATCAAATCCAAGAGAGGATTTTGTATCAGCAACATGTGTGTAAGTGCTCTTAGACATCAAACTCAAACCAACACTCATAATCTCCCTAAGCATAGGACAATCAAATTCTATGGAGTTTTTATTTGGTGGTTCAAAATGGGAGATAACAAAAGCAGAATGGTCCTCTGAGGGGTACTTCATGGAATCCATAACATTAAATATCACAAATTCATCTCCAAATTCCATGGAATGTGTACCCTAATTGACATTTATGTTAGTTTTTTCAGTTTTGAGGAAGGGCCTACCTAAGATAATGGGGGCATGAGAACTTACCTGATCATCCTCCATGTTAAGCACATAGAAGTCTGTTGGAAAGATTATGTCTCTTACCCAAACAAGTACATCCTCAAGGACTACCACTGGATATTCCATAGCTCTATTCGCGAATTTCACCACTAATCTTGTTGGCTTCAACTCACCAACCTGCAAGGAAGAGAATACTGAGAGAGGCATCACATTTATTGAAGCTCCCAAATCACAAAGAGCATCAGATAAGTGCAACTCCCCTATGGTACATGGGATGGTGAATGTCCCAGGATCCTTGCACTTTGTTGGAATTTCTAGAGTTGGTGTAATGAGTGTTGAGACATTCCTTCCAAGGTGGATCCTCTAATTTCCCTTGAGCCCTCTTCGATTGGTACAAAGTTCTTTTAAGAATTTTACATACCTTAGAATTTTCTTAATGGATTCAAGTAGAGGAATTTTGATCTCCACACGCTTGAATGTTTCCAAAACCTCCTTTTTCATTGCTTCTTCAACCATCTTATTGGTTTGAACAACCTTGTTCGGAAAATGAAGGGGTTTAAGAGGAACATCATCAATCTTTTCCTTACCTTTATCTTTCTCCTTGGATTGCTCATCAGTTGGTATGGAATGTGGCTTCTCTGGAGTTGAGGTGAATCCCGGTGGAATGGTAGGTACAAGTGTATCATTCATTTGCTTCCCACTTCTCAATGTGATGGCACTAACATTCCCCTCTGGATTTGGAGTGGGTTGGGAAGGTAGATTTCCGGAATTCTTACTTACAAGTTCATGGAGGTCGGTGTCAATCTAGCTCATTTGAGTCTTCAACTCCCTAAACTCCGAACCTTGACTCTTCAGTTCATTCTGTTGATTAAGAACAAATTGTTTCAAAATATCATCAGTGTTAGAGTCTACCTTGTGTTGGAGATTCTCTTGTTACTTACTCGTTGATGTTTGAGCTTCGAATCTCCAATGGGGTTTTTGGAAACCCTGTTGGTAAGGTGGAGGCTGCTGGAATATTGGTTGAAAAGGGGGCCTTTGTTGTTGTCCAAAGCCATACCTCATGTCCGGTTGATCATTCCACCCTTGGTTGTATGTTGGAGAAAATGAATCAAACTTCTTTTGGGGATATGGTTGTTGTTGCTGCTGAAATGGTCTCCCTTGGAATACAGCTGCGCAATCTTCTATCTATTGTAGTTGTGGGCAACAGTCAGTTGGGTGGCTTGTCTTAGTGCAAATGCCACAAGGCGTTGAAGGAGGGGGTAGAGATGTATTTTGTGCCAAATCAATTTTCCCAACCATTGTTGTCAATTCTTCTAACTTGGTATCAATCAAATGACTCTCAAGAGAAGAATTACTTACCTGATGTACTCCCCTGATATGTGGTGTACCTCAATCACCAAATTGTTTAGTGTTTTGGGCCATTTTGTCGATCAATGCTCGTACAGCTACTGGTGTCTTGTCCACCAATGCTCCTCCAGCTGCAGAATCCACCATGCTCCTCTCCATGGGTGGGAGCCCTTCATAGAAGTAATGAATGAGGAGTTGCTCATTGATTTGGTGATGCGGACAGCTTGCACACAACTTCTTGAATCGCTCCCAGTACTCATACATTGACTCCCCGTGTGCTTGCTTGGTCCCTGATATCTCCTTTCTAATGGAAGTGGTCCTTGATGCTGGAAAAAATCTCTAAAAGAAAAGACGTTTCAAATCGTTCCAACAAGTTACATCTTCAGGTTGTAAATAATACATCCAGTCTTTTGCAGCTCCATAAAGTGAGAATGGGAATGCTCTTAATTTGATTTGATCTTCAGAAACATTTATTGGTTTAAGGTGTGAGAAAAACACATTAAATTCTTTCAAATGTTTATTGGGATCCTCACTAGAGAGGCCATGAAACTTTGGAAGCAAGTGAATTAACCCAGATTTCAGTTCAAAGTCTGATTCAAGATTTGGGTATGCAATACAATTTGGTTGATAGTTAATATCAGGTGCAGCCAATTCTCGAATGGATCTATTAAGTTCATTTCCATTTTTTTCAGACATTGGTTATTCTTTGATGTTTGAATTTGAATAACTTTCAATTCCAATGTTTCCAGAAGAGAGGAATTCACCAACTGGTTGATTATTGAAACTTCCCGTAGACTGAGAGTGTCTGATTCGTTCCCTAAGGCTCTGTTCAATCTCAGGGTCAAGATCTAAGAGATCATTGGGTTTAGTTTATGTCATAAATCAAATAAAAATTAAAATAATGTGAGTGGACCATAGTAAAATAAAAATGAGAAGTTGAGTTGATGGTCCAAAAAGAAAAGATGAGGATGAAAAAAAATGAAAACATGAGAAATAGGAAAGATGAAAGAGAGAGGTGAAGAAAATAATAAAATAGAAAATAAAATAAATACCTCTAAAAGGTTGAATAAATTACTTGCCTCCTCGGAAATGGTGCCAATTTGATATAGCGCTTTCGTGGGCTCCATCAAATGATTAATGTGATTTTGGGGTACTTAGGTGCAGTAGGGTGGCTGACCAAGGTCATCTCTCAAAGGAGGAAGTGAATTTAACAACTTATTAAAGGTATTATATAAATAAAAAAGAATAAAATAAAAACAATACTTTAAAGGATGGGGGTTTTTTATATTTTATGAATCTAGAAGAAGTTTTCTGGAAGAAGATTGTATATTTTTTTTGTTTTTAGTTTTGAAATGAATTTCGATTAAAATGACAACACAAGAAGATGTTTTTTAGAAATCTATTTTAAAAAGAATAATAGATATAACTCTACCTATTCCTTAACTTATTAATCATTATCATTTAAATCAATATCCACTTAATTATGATCCTCTAATTTGTTATCCCTCGAACTCTATGAGAGTAAACTTAACCACAAAGATGAAAATACTTAAACCCTAGGCTAGTTTCGGAACACGCAATCGCAGCACCCTGCTTTGATTTTTGTTCTAAGGATAGCTTATGGTTAGTGGTTAATTAGAGAACATATCAATTATGGAAATGAGGATGAATTGTGTTTAGGGATTATATTTTAACTCTACAAATTTATCCCGTGTGGTCTTGTATTGCCGATTAAGATTACGCTCTCACAATTTAAACAAAATCCCGACCTCGCGGGTTTTTGTGTTAATTGTTCAATTGCTTTCTTAGTTTCTTGTAATTTAAAAACACAATTCATGGATCATATTATGTGAATTAAAGTAGCTCATTGATTAAAAATAATTAAATGAAGAGGGTAGAAGATAGATCGATTACTAAAAGACTACACTTCCATGGGCGGCGTAATCATCGTAGAAGCATTTTGCATGTGCAAAGTTTTATAATGGGTATAACCCAATAATGCTTCTACTCATGAATTCCTTCCCAAAGAGGAAGATTAATAGAAGAATAAATTTAAACAAAACAGAAGAAAAGAGAAGAAATAAAAGAATAACAAAGAAGTTTATTACACAAACAATATCATTACAACATGAAGGAGGAGGATAAGGCTTCGTCGAAGGGATCCTTACTTCAAGAGCTAACCTTATCGAAATGGTTGGAGAATTGGAGTGGATCCACTTATCCTCTACCCTAAACTTCCCAAATCACGTCCCAACCCCTCTAAATAATAAAAACTCCAATTTATAGAGTGGAGTGGATGCTAGGTTTAAAGAGGTTTCATGTGTGAATGGGAAATATCGGCCAAATATTTTAATACAACTTTCACCACCCATTGGACCTCGAAAATGCGTGAACCAGCTCTCCATCCAGAAGGAGGATTTGTGGGAAATGAATCCCCGAGATCCTCCCAAAATATGGGCTTAATACAGGACCGGATGAAGAAGATATGGCCCAAATATAGAACCCATGTCCATTCTGCCGAGTCCAGCCCACCATTGGATTAATGTCTTATTTACTCCATCAAAATGCCCTTTTTAGCTCTACTGTCCTGAATGCAAGTTGTAGACAATTAAGTTATTAACACTGTTACAAAATTTCAAATTAAAATAATAAATATAAAAAGATTTATATTTGAAATACTACAGTGCACTATAAAGGGTAAAACTAGAATTTTAACCAAATTTTCAATTGAATGATCAAATCCCAAATATTTTATAAATAAACATATTTAGCACAATGTTGGGAAATTATATAATTTATTATGAATACAATATTCAACAAAATAGTGTTTTATAAACTCCCCCACACTTACCCTTTTGCACTCCTGAGCAAAATCTCATATTAAGTAAACATCAAAATCAAATCAAAACCAATTTTAAAACACATATCCTTGAGATCAATCAATTTTCCACCAAGAATCAAAAGATATAATGCCTCATAAAAAACCTTATTTCAAGTTCTCCATTTATATCATTCAATATATTTCCACTTCATTTATCCTCCCATGCACAAAACACTTACCTCGCTTGAATTTTCTCTAATCACTCAAATATCAATTTTTTTGCACTGTCTTTCTTATCCAAACTCATAAAAGGGTCACCATAGGCTTGATAGATTCCTAAATCGCTACTTGATGTGAGTCAAGGAAATATGTTTATCATGAGGACTTTTCAGGGTTGTTCTGTGGCTTTCGGTTGGTAGGATTAAGATGTGAAAAACTCTGAGGCTGAATGAGGAGGGCTTGACTCTTTTGAAGAAAAATTGCATTAATCTAATTTTTACTTAAATATGGTCTTCTCCTCAATCCCCATAGTATCAATTCAGCTCCATAATCATGAAAAGTCTTCAAAATATTACACCATTCATTATTTCAGCATGAAAAAATGTCAATCTTTTCAAACATGATTTTTTGAAAGCTCCAGATGGGCACAGCTTTCCACCTCAATTAGAAGCTCCCAAAAAGGCACAGCTTCACTTGTCATGAAAGCTCCAGAAAAGGCACAACTTTCAATATATTGTCTTTCTTTAGTAGAAAACACATCTCTTCATAATTTAATTTTCCACCCAAAGTATCACAGAATGTGGTGGAACAACACAAGACAGCTTCCCACACACTTAAGCTCAACTAGATTATGACATTTCATTTCATGTGTTGGTTGGATAGAGAAAATTGGCTTGTAATGTGGCTAACCTAATAGGCTATGCATGGATTCTAAGGGCTACATGGATTAAATATTCAACGTAGGCCATTATGAAAATGGATTCTTTGAAATAGGGGCTTTAATACCAAACAAATGCCTCAATCATTTAAATATATGTACCTCAAACCCTCAAGTTTTGACAAGAATAGATCAAATTCTGGGTAAATCAAGCATGGTTTGGTTCTCTCAAGAAGTGGGGCGAATGTAAAGAATATGAAAATAATGGTTCAGAAGCCTCACATGAATGTGATTTCAAATATAAAGACACTGAGATGTGGCATGGGATTCATAATTCAGTGTACTTTTCATGAAATTACTAAATATTTGAACATGAAACAAAGTTATTTTAGTATTCATTTAATCTTAGTTTCAAGGGATATATTTTTTCACTCATTGATATGCATTTCAAAATTGTGATGAGAATCATTTCATCTCAAAAATTTCAAAAACACAATGAAAATTGAAAAATAAACACACAAAATTTGAAAAAACACACAATTTTTTTTTTGTTTTTTTAATCAGGAAAACAATTGAAATTAGTAAACTAAAAGGTTACCTCCCCGAAACTTAAAATTTTGCATTTTCCTAAATATAAACCCATGAGATGATATATGCACATGAAATGCAGAATTTTTAAATAGGACAAATAATATAAAAGTGAAAGGGTTAGGAACAGCCTGATGTGATCAAGCGATGATGGGGTCATGCAGTGTGATAAAATCCACTACATCAGTAGGAAGTCCCTCAATGTATCTCTTCAAATGTTATCCATTGACTGTAAAGCTCCTTACAGTGTCCTATTATGTGATCTCCACTACACCATAAGGAAGAACATTAGATACAATATAAGGACCTAACCATATGGAATGCAACTTACCAGGCATCAGCTTCAGTCGTGAACTGTAGAGAAGGACTTTCTCTCGCACATGAAACTCCCTTTGTTGGATCATTTTGTCATGAGATGCTTTTGATCTTTCCTTGTAGATCCTTGAGTTCTCATATGATAACAGTTGAATCTCCTCAAGCTCTTGAATTTTCACCTTTCTTTGAATTCCAGCTGGGGCCAAATCCATGTTGCATTTCTTTATATCCCAATATGCTCGTTGCTCGACTTCCACTGGGAGATGACATGATTTCACAAAAACAATCCTAAATGGGGACATACCAATGGGTGTCTTTTATGCAGTCCTATAAGCCCACAATGCATCATCCAAGCGCTTGCTCCAATCCTTCCTATTTGGCTGCACAGTTTTCTCCAATATTTGTTTCAACTCACAATTTGAAACCTCATCCTGG
Organism: Viscum album; assembly: GCA_963277665.1. Lineage (NCBI taxonomy): Eukaryota > Viridiplantae > Streptophyta > Magnoliopsida > Santalales > Viscaceae > Viscum > Viscum album. Next base: position 875,555,309 of record OY728129.1, on the reverse strand, counting down.
CCATTTGTTTGGGGGTGGTATGGTGTTGATGTTTTGTGTGTCACCCCATACTTTCTAAGGAGGGAAGAAAAATTCCTATTGAAAAAGTGTGTCCTTTGGTCACTGATGATGGTATTTGGTACTCCAAACCTGCAAAAAATCTGTTCTTTGACAATGTCCACAACAACATGAGAATCGTCAGTCCTGGTGGCCTTGGCCTCCACCCATTTACTCACATAATCAACAGCAACCAAAATATACCAAAATCCAAATGAACTAGGTAAAGGACCCATAAAATCAATGCCCCATACATCAAAAATCTCACAGAATAGTATGGGTTGTTGGGGCATCTCATGTCTCCTAGAAATATTCCCAGTGTGTTGGCAATGAGAGAATGACTTACAAAACACATGGGCATCATGGAACAAGCTAGGCCAATATAATCCAGAGTCTAGAACCTTCCTAGCTTGCCTTTGGGGTCCAAAGTGTCCACCACAAGCAAGTGTATGACATAAATTCCAAACAGACTCAAACTCATGATCGGGAACACACATCCTAATGACTTGGTCACTACACATGCACCAGAGGTAAGGATCATCCCACACATAATACCTAGACTCACTTTTTTATTTTTGTACTTGAAATTTCTTTAAATTTGCAGGGATTTCAGAGACAACAATGTAGTTCAATAAATTAGCATACCGAGGATGCGTACCTGAGATGGAATAAAGATGCTCATCGGGAAAAGTTTCCCGAAGTGGTACTTGGTCCAAGGTGTCATCCTCTAGTGTGTGAGTAAGCCTACTAATGTGGTCCGCCACCAAATTGTCTGACCCCTTCTTGGCCTTTATCTCAAGGTCAAACTCTTAAATAAGGAGCATCCAATGGATAAGTCGTGGCTTTGCATCTGGCTTCTTCATGAGGTATCTCAAAGCTACATGGATAGAAAAAACCACTACTTTAGAGCCCAATAAATATGAACAAAATTTATCTAAAGCAAATATGACAGCAAGAAACTCCTTTTCAGTGGTTTTTTAGTTTGATTGGGATGAATCCAATGTCCTTGATGCATAGGAGATCACATGTGAACGTCCTTACACCCTCTGAGATAAGATAGCTCCCACCGCGAAGTTGGAGGCATCCCACATAATCTCAAATTGAAGGTCCCACCACGGGGGCTGTATGATTGGTGGAGTGGTCAGACGTTGTTTTAGCTCATCAAATGAATTCCTGCAAGAATCATCAAACACAAAATAAGAATCCTTTTGAAGTAATCTTGACATAGGAAGAGAAATCTTACTAAAATCATTGATGAAGCGCCGATAAAGCCCTGCATGCCCTAGGAAAGATCTAACATCACGCACACATGTAGGATATGGAAGGGATGAAATTATGTCTATCTTAGATTTGTCAACCTCTATCCCATGTTTTGACACTACATTCCCTAATACAATGCCTTGCTCTGCCATGAAATGACAATTTTCAAAGTTCAGGACGAGATTCTTCTCAATACAACGATTCAATACCTTTCCCAAAATCTTTATACATTCATCAAATGATGATCCATACAATGTAAAATCATCCATAAATACCTCCATGCAGGTCTCAATAAAATCAGAAAAAATACCCATCTTGCATCTCTGGAAGGTACCTCGGGCATTGCAAAGTCTAAATGGCATCCTCCGGTAGGAAAATGTGCCAAAGGGACAGGTGAATGCAGTCTTCTCCTAATCCTCTAGAGCTATAGGAACCTAAAAATATCCAAAAAATCCATCCATGAAACAATAGTGTGTCTTCCCAGCTATTCTCTCGAGCATTTGATCAGTAAATGGGAGGGGGAAATGGTCCTTGAGAGTGGTCTGATTTAGTTTCCTTTAATCAAAACACACACGCCAACTGTTTTATACACTCATTGGAACTAACTCATCTTTCTCATTTTTAACAACAGTAAAACCAATTTTCTTAGGCACAACCTGAATTGGACTTACCCACTGAGAATCTGAAATGGGAAATATTATACCTTCCTCGAGCAATTTCTTAACTTCTTTTTTAACAACTTCCCGGAGGGTGGGATTGAGTTTCCTTTGTGGCTGTCGCACTGTTTTAGCCCCATCCTCCAAGATAATTCTATGCATGCAAATAGAGGGGCTAATACCTGATATGTCATCCAAGGTCCACCCAATCGCCCTGATGTTCTCCCTCAAATTATTCAAAAGATTTTCTTCATGTTCAAAAGGGAGATTGTTAGCAATTATAATAGGTAATCTCTCACCACTCAACAAGTATGAGTATTTCAGATTTTGGGGCAATGGCTTGAGTTCTAATGAAGGAGGGTGTAGTATGGATGGAGACATTGAAGGAACTGAAATATGTTCACAAAGAGCATCCGTATCAGAATAGACATCATCAAAATCAGAGAATAAAGCATCAAATCCATCAACATACTCAACATCCATTTCATAATCAGAGTGAACATGATGAAAATCAGAATATGAATCCACATCAAAATCAAATCCAAGAGAGGATTGTGTATCAGAAACATGTGTGGAAGTGATCTTAGACATCAAACTCAAACCAATACCCATAATCTCCCTAAGCATAGGACAATCAAATTATATGGAGTTTTTATTTGGTGGTTCAAAATGGGCGATAACAAAAGCATAATGATCCTCTAAGGGGTACTTCATGGAATCCATAACATTAAATATCACAAATTCATCACCAAATTCCATGGAAAGTGTACTATAATTGAAATTTATGATAGTTTTTGCAGTTTTGAGGAAGGGCCTACGTAAGATAATGGGGGCATGATAACTTACCCGATCATCCTCCATGTTAAGCACATAGAAGTCTGCTGGAAAGATCATGTATCTTACTCGGACATGTACATCCTCAAGGATTGTCGCTGGATATTCCATAGCTCTATTCGCCAATTTCACCACTACTTTTTTTGTGTTCAACTCACCAGCCTACAAGGAAGATAATACAGAGTGAGGCATCACATTTATTGAAGCTCCCAAATCCAAAAGAGCATCAAAGAAGTGCAACTCCCCTATGGTTCATGGGATGGTGAATGTCCCAGGATCCTTTCACTTTGTTGGCATTGCTAGAGTTGGTGTAATGAGTGCTGAGACACTCCTTCCAAGGTAGATCCTCTCATTTCCCTTGAGCCCTCTTCAATTGGTACAAAGTTGTTTTAAGAATTTCGTATACCATATAATTTTCATAATGGATTCAAGTGGAGGAATGTTGATCTCAACACACTTGAATGTATCCAAAACCACATTTTGCATTGCTTCTTCAACCATCATCTTGGTTTGAACAACCCTGTTTGGAAAAGGAAGGGGTTTAGGAGTAACATCATCAATCTTTTCCTTACCTTTATCTTTCTCCTTGGATTGCTCATTAGTTGGAATGGAATGCAGCTTCTCTGGAGTTGAGGTGTAGCCCAGTGGAATGGTAGGTACAAATGTATCGTTCATTTTCTTCCCACTTCTCAAAGTGATGGCACTAACATTCCCCTTTTGATTTGGAGTGGGTTGGGAAGGTAGCTTTCTGTAATTCATACTTACATGTTCATGGAGGGCGGTGGCAATCTGGCTCATTTGAGTCTTCAACTCCCTCAACTGCAAACCATGACTCTTCAGTTCATTCTATTGATTAAGAACAATTTTATTCAAAATTTCATCAGTGTTAGAGTCTACCTTGTGTTGGAGATTCACTTGTTGCTGACTCGTTGATGTTTGAGCTTAGAATCTCCTTTGGGTTTGTTGGAAACCCTGTTGTTAAGGTGGAGGCTGCTGGAAGTTTGGTTGAAAAGGGGGGCGTTTGTTGTTGTCCAAAGCCATACCTCATGTCCAGTTGATCTTTCCACCCTTGGTTTTATGTTTGAGCAAATGAATCAAACTTATTTTGGGGATATGTTTGTTGTTTCTACTGAAATGGTCTCCCTGAGAATATTGTTGCGCAATCCTCTGTCTCTTGTAGTTGTGGTCAACAGTCATTGGGTGGCTTGTCTCAGTGCAAATGTCACAAGGCCTTGAAGGAGGGGGTAGAGATGTCTTTTGTGCCAAAGAAATTTTCCTCACCATAGTTTTCAATTCTTATAAGTTGGTATCAATCAAATGACTCTCAAGATAAGAAGTACTTACCTGATGTACTCCCCTGATATGTGGTGTACCTTGATCACCAAATTGTTGAGAGTTTTGGACCATTTTGTCGATCAATGCTCGTGCAGCTACTGGTGTCTTGTCCACCAATTCTCCTCCAGCTGCAACATCCACCATGCTCCTCTCCATGGGTGTGAGTCTTTCATAGAAGTAATGAATGAGGAGTTGCTCACTGATTTAGTGATGCGTACAACTTGCACACAACTTCTTGAATCGCTCCCAGTACTCATACATTGACTCCCCTTGTGCTTGCTTGATCCCCAATATCTCCTTTCAAATGGAAGTGGTCCTTGATGCTGGAAAAAATCTCTACAAGAAAAGACGTTTCAAATCGTTCCAACAAGTTACATCTTCGGGTTTTAAATAATCCATCCATTCTTTTGCAGCTCCATCAAGTGAGAATGGGAATGCTCTTAATTTGATTTGATCTTCAGAAATATTTCTTGGTTTAAGGGTTGAGAAAATGACATTAAAATCTTTCGAATGTTTATTGGGATCCTCACCAGAGAGTCCATGAATCATTGGAAGTAAGTGAATTAACCCAGATTTCAGTTCAAAGTCCGATTTGAGATTTGGGTATACAATACAATTTGATTGATAGTTAATATCATGTGCAGCCAATTCTCGAATGGTTCTATTAAGTTAATTTCCATTGTTTTCATCCATTGGATCTTATTTTATGTTTTAATTTGAATAACTTCCAATTCCAATGTTTCCAGAAGAGAGGAAATCACCAACTGGTTGAATATTGAAACATCCCGTAGACTAAGAGTGTCTGATTCGTGCCCTAAGGCTCCGTTCAATCTCAGGGTCAGGATCTAAGAGATCTTCGGGATTAGTTTGTGTCATAAATCAAATAAAAATGAAACGAAAGTGAGTGGACCATAGTAAAATAAAAATGAGAAGTTGAGTTGATGGTCCAAAAAGAAAAAATGGGGATTAAAAAAAATGAAAACTTGAGAAAGGGGAAAGATGAAAGAGAGAGGTGAAGAAAATAATAAAATGAAAAATAAAATAAATACCTCTAAATGGTTGAATAAATTAGTTTCCTCCCTGGCAATGGCGCCAATTTCATATAGCGCTGTCGTGGGCACCCTTAAATGATTAATGTGATTTTGGGGTACTTAGGTGCAGTAGAGTGGCTGACCAAGGTCGTCTCTCAAAGGAGGAAGTGAATTTAACAACTTATTAAAGGTATTCTAAAAATAAAAGAGAATAAAATTAAAACACTACATTAAATTATTGGGGTTTTTTTATAGATTATGAATCTAGAAGAAGTTTTCTGGAAGAAGATTGTATATTTTTTTTGTTTTTAGTTTTGAAATGAATTTCGATTAAATGAAACCACAAGAAGATGTTTTTTAGGAATATATTTTAAATGGAGTAATCGATCTAACTCTTCCTCTTCATTCACTTATTAATCATTATCATTTAAATCAATATCCACTTAATTATGATCCCCTAATTTGTTATCCCTCAAACCATACGAGAGTTAACTTAACCACAAAGATGAAATTACTTAAACCCTAGGCTAGCTTCGGAACACGGAATCGCAGCACCCTGCTTTGATTGTTGTTCTAAGGATAGATTATGGTAAGTGGTTAATTAGAGAACATATCCATTCTGGAAATGAGGATGAATTGTGTTTAGGTATTATATTTTAACTCTACAAATTTATCCAGTGTGGTCTTGTATTACCGATTAAGATTACGCTCTCACAATTTACACAAAATCCTGACCTCGCATGTTTTTGTATTAATTGTTCAATTGCTTGCTTAGTTTCTTGTAATTTAAAAACAAAATTCATGAATCATATTATGTGAATTATAGTAGCTCCTTGATTCAAAATAATTAAATGTAGAGATTAAAAGATAGATTGATTACTAAAAGACTACTTTTCCATGGGTGGCGTAATCATCGTAGAAGCGTTTTGCATGTGCAAAGGTTTATAATAGGTATAACCCAATAACGCTTCTACTCAAGAATTCCAGCCCAAAGAGTAAGATTAATAGAAGAAGAAATTTAAGAAAAACAGAATAAAAGAGAAGAAATAAAAGAAGAACAAAGAAGTTTATTACACAAACAAAATCATTACAACATGAAGGAGGAGAAGAAGGCTTCGTCGAAGGGATCCTTGCTTCAAGAGCTCCCCTTATTGAAATGTTTGTAGAATTGTAGTGGATCCACTTCTCCTCTGCCCTAAACTTCGCAAAGTACGTACCAACCCCTTCAAATGAGAAAAATCCAATTTATAGAGTGGAGGGGAGGCTAGGTTTAAAGAGGTTTCAAGTTTGAATGGGAAATCTCGGCCAAATATTTTAATACAATTTGCACCGCCCATTTGGCCTCAAAAACGGGTGAACCAGCTTTCTTTCCAGAAGGATGATTTGTGGGAAAATGAATCCCCGAGATCCTCTAAAACTATGGGATTAATAAAAGACAGGATGAAGAAGATATGGCTCACATACAGAACCCATGTCCATTCTGCCGAGTCAAGCCAACCATTGGATTAATGTCCCATTTACTCCATCCATATTCCATTTTTAGCTCTAGTTTCCTGAATTCAAGTTTTAAAAAATTAAATTATTAACACTATTACAAAATTTCAAATTACAATAATAAATATAAAAATAGTTATCTTCTAAATACTACAGTTTACTATAATGGGTAAAACTGGAATTTTCACCAAATTTTCAAATGAATGATCAAATCCCAAAAATTTTATAAATAAATATATTTAGAACAATTTTGGGAAATTATATCATTTATTATTAGTAAAATATTAAACAAAATAGTGTTTTATCAAACACCATAGCATGGACATGCTCATCAACTCCATATACATGCTAAGAATCCCATTCGGTGACCTTTGGAGAGGAATGTGGAGCCTCTTGTGGAGTATCTTGCCGTGATTTGCATGGAGAGGTTTAATCTAAATCATTAGGGGTTATAAAAATCTAAATGAAAATTCAATTACGCATACCAGGATTTTTTTCCATATCACTCGGTTTCCACCCCATTGGGATTCACAAGACATTCAAGATCATCCATGCATAACTGGATGAGAATGAAATCTGGTTACCCCTACTTCCCTAGTGGATGATGGATATTATTATTCAAAGTAGTACCAAAGTTCATACATTGTTATGAAAAGCACACCATGAGTAGCTCTTTAATAACCCTCCTTTGTTCTGTGGTCTATTAGATAAAATAAATTGTAGTGTGATTGAAGTTTTTTTTATGCATCACGTCTAATTTTTTATAGGGGTTAGATGTATCGATATTCACCTTAACCTTGTTGGGTTCTTGATCGATGGTAAATGATATAGAGTTCTCTACATGGACAAGTGTCTTCCTTTGTATGCAAGTGAGAACACATGTTTGAGGGTCCACCCAATACTATACTACCTAGGGGGTAGGTCCACATCATTGGACCTTGAACTGGTGTCCCGATCATTGTGATCATCCATATTCACTTTTACCACACATGTGTCATATCCTCAACATCAAAATGTATGTTGGCCTATTGCATCATAGGACTGAAATGGAGAGAAACATACTGTCCCTAGCCTTAGATATGTACACATGAGGATTGTACTTAAATAATTATATGAAACACTATTAAATGATGAATGTATATTTTTTGAGTATTTTGGTGGTATCCAGGTGATAGAGGGTGTTGGGAGCTGGGAGTCTTCCCAACTCAACCATTCGACACTGCTGTTTAATGTCAACGAAATTATCCCATATCGTTTGATAGACCAACTAGAGGATTTGTATGTAAAAGTGTGTCACCCAGGTAGTTCGTTTGATGGATGTGACCACACCCTAGGTGGGAGACTTCAGGATTTCAAATTAAAGGTTTACAATCAGCCAAAAAACCTTAAACAAATGATATTCTATGAGGATGACCCATGATATTTCTTTTTCAGAAGTGGGCTCCGACTCTATAGTGGACGAAGTGTTAATAAATGATATCCATGAAACTGGAGGAAGTAGTAGTGTGGGCCAATGAGGTGATGGACTTGATTTTGGAGAATATTCTCCATAAAAAATTTGATCATTTCATACCAAGACTCCACTCAATGGAAGTACCAAACACATCATTATGTCCTTGTAGGAATGGGTGGTGACCACTGCCTCATGTTAGAGGGTAGAGACTGTCAGTGGTAGATCTAGTGTATTATCATTGTCTATAAAATCCCAGAATAACTCTACATGATCTTAGTTAGTGATGGATAATCAAACTGGTGATGATAGAGAATATTACCCCATGAGACCCTGTAAGGGAGCCAAATCATCCTCCTCCTAGGTGTACATATAATGGTATTTGGGAATTCTCTGGATCTCACCAGATGGGGTGAAAAATATAACTTACAGAGCTCTTTCCGCATACTCTGATGAAGATTAATGGGGTGAAGAGTCCATCATGGAATCATTTTTGGTTTTAGAATATAATATTTGAACATGATTAACAACAACATAGTGATTCATGATGTTTTTTCTTTGATGGTGGGGGTTTTCCCATCATCTCCAAGGTGGTTCATTAGGGTCTGGAGATTCTTTTGAATGAGGAGAGCCTTCATGTTACTAGGTGATGGAGTGGGGGTGGATTCTTCTTTATCATCCTACGATATAGGTTGGACCACCATATCTATTTCTATCGAAGTGGGTAGAACCACTTCTTGGACTATTGTGAGAGTATGGATGACCTCCACTATGGGTGCAGATGCTTAATGGAGGACAACCTATTTGGTTGTGGGAACATGGTGAGGACCTCTATTATTACTGTGAGTGTATGGAGGACCTCTTCTGGGTAAATTTAATGCCTGAGGAGGACATTCTCATAGATAAAACTAGACATTTGGAGGACCTATATGTTGGGAATTGTGGATTTGGGGACGAACTCTATACCTTTTATTGGAAATGTGGGGTGGAACTCCACAGTGGAGAGTGATGGAGTAGGAAGGAACTCCTCTTGAGATGATGGAAACACGTGGGGGCCTCTATATTGGATATTGGTGGAGTGGGGACGACCTCCACTCTGAAAGGATGTTACATGAGGATCACCTCCATGTTGGCATGTTTTTATATCATAATGAGGACCTTGGGACTAATCGTTGATGTGTAGGGGAGGACCTTAGGTTTGTTTATGCTACATTGGGGAGTAACACCTCTTGAGTATGGGATGTAATGAGTAGGATATTCACATTGATGGTCTGTGACATGGGGAGCAAATCCATATCGAGATCCATAGAACTATAAAGAACCGTTTTTCTAGATGTTTACAAGGTGGGAAATACTTCCCCTTCGACTAGTATTGGGAACATGGTGAGGACATCCATGTGGGTTTTGGGAGTGGGGAGGACCTCCACTTGGACTAATATCAGGAACATGGGTAGGACATACATGTTGGTTCTGAGAGTGGGAAGGACCTACATGTTTACTTTAGATATTACAGGGAGGACATTTGTACTGAATCTCATCCTCATAGATAGTCCCTTAATGCCTTATAGTTGTGTCGACAATTTTCAGATTCCACCCATCATACTTATGGGGTATTGATTCTAATAATCCATTGATGTTTCCATAGTCTGAAGTAGTATAAAACTAGAGGAATGCACTAGTGGTGGTAGCAGCCACTAGAGCTGTGGATGATAATGAGCCTGACATGCATCCTCTTAAAATTTTACAAAACATTAGGGTTTGGTCATCTAGACCAGGGTCAGCAAAGTAGGGTTGTAGACAACCTATTCCTCATACTGAGAGATTAGTCATTGATAGCATTGATGAGGCCGGGTGGGTTCCCACATTTGTAGCTCTTAGGAAGTATCCATAGCTGGGATGAATTTCAAATCCACTATGCCATCAGTTTTAATGTGCATGTAAACGGAACTCTCTACAGAGAGGGTCAAAAATTGATTGGTTGTTGGAGTGGGGAGTAGTGGCTCTCTATAAGGCCCCCGGGGGCAGCGGTGTTAGTGAGGCACAGAAGCCTCAATTTCCTTCTCGACCGTGTCCTGTGTGGGAATGACCCCCTTTTGATCACACTATCACATGAGGGTGTCTATCACCCTCCTCTCACTGATCATTGAGTGTGATATATGATATGGTATCCTATAACCAATAGTAATGGATGATGTTTTGGTGGGTGTAGTGTCATGTGGTAGTTTCACATTGATGTTTATCATGCCATTACGTCTATGGGAATTATGTGATTGGATCCCAGACACTTTGGTCTAGAAAAGTAGGAAGATTAATCTATTAGTATGGATATCCAAAAAGTATTGTCCAGTTCCCTAGATTCATCCAATAATCCACTGTTAGAAATATATAGATCCAAGCCGACTATTTCAGAGATACAAATACCCACTAATTAACTGTCCTAATTTCTCATGAGTTCCATATTCGTACTACCATTTTCTATATGGTCCCAAAAAATAGATATCTAGATCAAGTGAAATTATTGTATATTGATGTCTCGAATTATACTTTTCCCAACATTTTGGCGAATGGGTTCATATTGAGCTCCACATTTATGTTTCCAATGCTTTCACCGGGTTTCCCCACCTTGAGTGTTATTATTTTCGATGTGTATTGTTACACTGTATTCCCAATTTCCAAAGGTGGGTATATTTCATCACTCTTCAAATATCTCTCCACCTTGATTAAAATAGTTTTATGGGTGATCAGATCCTTTTTCCATGTATTCCTCCTTGGAATTCGTTACATTGTATGGGTATCCCTCATAGATTACGATGTGTTCTTGAAATCCATTCTGGGTGCCATCTCTTTAAGGATTATAGTTAAATACACAACTTCCGTATAGAAATTCCAAGAGTTCTTGGAAGGGAAGAAACCATTGCCTAGGGGTTTATTCATGTTGGGCCTCAGTTTCTTGTCAAGATTCATGAACATTGGTCCCTTGTATTCTACCTTATAAGAGGGATTCATAAGTTCATGAAACCTAAGGAATCCCATTTTGATCATGGGTTATCTAATGCCAAACACATATCATCTGAGGTTTTCTTTGGAACCCCATGTTTGTCATGAGGTAGGAGGGATAGTTCCTGAGTATAAAATCTTCTAGAGATGGGGATATACTGATCATAATTTTCCACTAACTAGGATTATAGAGGTATATCTATATAAGGGTGTACATGGAAGGTTAATTATGTGGATGGATCATAGCACCACATAGAGGTGGCTCAAGGGATGTGTGTACCATAAAGGGATGGTTTCACACCATGAATGGCTATATCCCAAGGAGGGACACAACAAATTTACAATATGAATGTGTCAAAACACCATGTGAGAGTAGACCTGGGGTATTTTTTTCTCATAAGGGGACTTTATGACACCAAGAAGGCATGTTCAAGCACTTTTAAAAGGTTAAAAAAGGGTTGAACTACTAGGAAGGGGGAAAATGATTAATGTAAGGATTTATCCTCAGTGAGGCATCCTATATATCCTTCAAAGGAGGTAGGTATTAAAATCCACTTAGTTCAAGAGGCCTGTATGGGGAATACAATTTAGAATTTCCCATCACAGGAGGGTTAATATTGGTTGTATTGTGTTGAATTGTGCAGGGATGACACATGGGAGCTTCCTAGGGGATTCTTGGAGTAGATTCTTGGATGGGGAAAATACATAGAAGTGTACCAGATGGATGGCATGACCTCCCCGTGATGTGGCAACAAAGGTAAAATACAGATGGATAATGGATGGAGTGGGTGAAATGGATGGAATAAACGAGTTTGAAGTGTTCATATTATGCCACATAGAGGATTCCTATATATAACATTTGTTGGAAATCATATTCCACATTGTTTTGGAGTGTTCTTTGGGGCTTACACCTATGGAGGAGGCCCATGCATGTGGTGAGGGATTACGCGTAGAGGTGGCATATATGGAAATTTGGCATGGTTGGGGGCTTACATATGGATGTTTCTCATGATTCATGAGTATGATTGGTGATTCAACTATGGAGGAGGCTTGTTTTGGGATTGGATGGTTTTCATGGGTGATATTAACCTCTAAAACAACTTGATTCATGCTCGGTATGCAAATCAATGGGATGTAGTAGACATTATGAGAGATGGTGTGGGGACTACACATGATATCTGCCTAATTAGGGAAACATTATGTATGATGAGGATCTCATTCCATGTAGGGATGATCTCATTACATGTCTATAATACACAAATCATCCCATCAATGGTGTTCTTGGTATTACATTTTGAGATGTCCAAATGTGAAAATGATTAAAATTCCCAAATTTATAGGGATAGAGGATTGAGAGTGCTAGAAGTAAAAGGAACATGGTTCCCATCCCTTATTTGATCTTGTGTGGAGGTTGTTATTCCTTGTGGGTAGGATCTAATTCATATTCACACATACAAAGGGACATCCTTGGATTTTCTATAATGGTGAGATCATAGTTTAACATCAGGTGTTTAGGACATCAGTGTTAGGAATTTTTTCATCTTTTAGGTCGAACGTGGGGGACTCACTCCTCCCTGCTTGGGCTTACATAACTGTTGATCATAAACCCTTCTGGATGGGATGGTGTCAGAAATTCCAAAAAAAGAGGTTATTGAGGATTGGTCCCTCACGAGGTATACATTAGCATTGTAATGATGAAAATAAAAATCTATTAATGTAACTATGATGAAAATAAATAGGTAAGGAAATACAATAGGTAATAACTTTCGAGGGACCAAGAAAACACTATGCACAAGACTTGAGGTATTTTCACTAGAGGGGATCAGACATGATGTTTTGGAGTAAAGGAAACACATAGATATTAAATGAGTATGTTTGAAAAAGATCAGAGGTGTGTGCATAAGAGGAAGTGTTGAATGCAGTATAGGGTTTCACATAATAACTAGGGAGTGCACAAGAGGTGACTTTGTGAAAACATGACATAGATGAAAATGAAACGAGTGAGGGTCAAGATATTGTGGGCCCACACATAGGGTTTCCCACAAGGGACCTATTATATAATATCATATTCCTTATGGGGGTCATGTCTTTCCCCCATTTGTAGAAGTGGTGTGTTACATGTAGTAGAGTGATGTTTCCACTTCCTGAGGCACACCTTGAAGTAGGGTGTGGTTTGAAAATAAATATATAGAAAAAATATTTATCAATACATGAATGATTATGGACACTTAAAATGTATTTTGTGTAGCTGGGACTTGGCCCATTGTGGGAGCATACACAAATTCTATGTTTTATATCACACTAGGCATGTGACTTGTGTGTGGATTCTATCCTTACATGAACATCTTGGAATGTTTGTTCAATAGTCTTAAGCTTCTTGGAAAGTTCCATTGAGTTAAATTTTTCAATAACTTTATGAAAATATGACCATGATGGCTTAGTGTGGAATTCAGCACCACAAATGGTATATTGGAAACAATAATGTCATATGACTGTCAAAATATATATCATGATAACACATTAATATCAAATAAATCATTTCATATTTAACACTACTTCTTTAGATTATTCATAAGTCATGATATGTTAGGTTTATGTAGATATGTGTACCACTGCATTTAATAATAATCCTCACTTATAGTCCTAGTATAATTGTTATATTAGCTCAAATTGATCCATTATATGGATAATTTATTATCCCATTTATAAAAAACATTCTCGTATCTCTAACCACAAATAACTTATCATTCATAATTTGTATTGTACTATTAATTTGTTTTTATTTCTAATGTTTTCAGTTGACCTAGTCTATTTAAATATTATTTCACTATTATTTTGGTAGATGAAATATATAATTTCAATATACATCATCATAATATTGATAAATCTAAATAACTAAGGGTATGTAGTTCTACAACTGATAATAATTTGAAAGTACATATCAGGATCATGATTGTACTGTAAGACATGGGTATAAAATAGTGTTCTTTATTATCTAATAAAATTAACATCTTTTAATTTATCAATTAATATATATAATTCAATGAATAGATAAGATATATAAAAAAATTTTATGACTAAAAACAACCAATTAAAAAAACTATGAACTAAACGTTGCAATAGAGAATCACAAGTAATTTTTCATGGTATATCCCCAATGTGGGAATATACAATATGTAGTTTTCTAGATGATTCTATGATGTAGTTATCATTTATATAATGTAAGACAAAAAGAATATGCTATCTTTCATAATTAATTTCCTTTCTCTAGGAATTCTCAAAACCTCTTAAATTATTTACACTCTCTTGATTACATTATTTATACAAGGTCTCTACAATTTAATATGGTATTTGCAAACTCACCAATGAAAAATAATTTGTATAATTGTTATTGGACCTAAATAAAAATAATAAAAATGTTGATCTCAATTATACTCTTTTAAAATCAATGTATAATATATTATACCACCATACATGTTGATATATATATACTTAAACTCGATCTCAAACTTCTTCTTCCAGATTCAAAAACATTATAATAATTTAAGAAACATTATTTATTTCTTCCATACACAATACATATTCATTATTCAAAAAATTCATCATATATGATATAGGGATATCATAGTGCAGGAATTATTAGATGATTTGTGCCTTTAAATCATATATTTAAAATTAGTTATATCATCTAAACATCGCAGATCACAAAAAAAAACATAGATTCCAAATATAAATATTTTACATTTTTTAGGATTATCTACATACTTGTATTATTACAAATTATTTCATCCACTTATCCCCCAAATTTCACAACATTTGTATTCCTTGTAACCATATTCCTATAATAAATTACCTAGTGAAATGGTAAACAAAAGAAGTGTAATAACTTGTGTCAATATGGATGGATTTTAATTCAATAGAATTTTAATTGTTTTTGAAAATACGGAAGGGTTGGTTTAAAAAATAATATTTTAAAAAATAATTCTCTAAGTTCACGTAACTAATATTCATGTTTATTATTTTATTTTTAAGCAATAATGGGTGTCTGTGATACATATAAGTGTCCCATGTGGATATGGGTGGCTATAACATACCAAAAAGATAACTGGAGACCTCTACCATCTATCTAGTGGAACCTTAAATGATGTAAATCCAATGTTATCCCTATTTTATTTTGGAGGGTTATCCCCCTTTATTCTCTTCATCTTATGTGAATGAGTAGGGGACATCTCCCCCCAATTCACATCTTGAAGCCCCTTTGAGGTTGTTGTTCTGATTGGTCTCTACAATCAATCCATGTATGCTTTATAACTCCATTTCCCTCTGCTATCCTCCTTTCCATATAGTCTAATTTTCATTTTCTTTTGAAATGTTTTTTTGGAGATTACAACAAATCTTGGAGGAATTAGTTGATTCTATTCGTGAATTCTTTCTTTATAGGATGAGGGTTCCCTGAGACATATTCTACATGCAGTCTCTTAGTTGTTTGAATTTAGATGTAACTATTACGAATTTTTTTATTTCTCTAAAATCATATTCTAATTATTCGGAATTTTTAGTTAACTCTTTTCGATAGGTTGGTGTTGGATGAGCCCTGTGGGCTTTCCATGGATAGTGGGACTTGAATCCCATAGAAAGTGATGATATGTGGAGTTCTCAATGAAAATTCATAATTTCAAATGCATTTTTTGAAATTTATTTTACATGATATAATTAATTGTTCTATTTTATTATATTTAATTAGAATATTTAATGTTGTTGTGGGTACAACTGATCATGGATGGATCATTATAGGATTTGGTGGATATTACTCACCCTTGGTGATAATTCAAAAGTGTCAAAATTTGGTATGTAGTACTAATGTATCTACCCATTGGTACATTGAAATTTTTTATACCTGGATATGTATTGATGCAATGATTTATAATGTCAAACCATTTTAAAAATTATTTAAATTATTTAATAATAAATAAACCCTCATACGGAAACACACATGCTATTAGGGACACTGGCGGACACTTGTATATTCTCTAACCATCCCAATATATTTTCAAACAAAATATAAATTGGTTTTAGATAAATGGGATATAGTAAATCAATAAGGGGTGAGGTTGAATTATGTGTGGATAAAGATATTTCTAAAGAGATACCCTTTAGATATTGATGGGCATGTCAGGTGATTATGTTGATCTAATATCCAGGGTAAAGGGAATGGCTTTATAGCCATGTCACTGATGTGACCTTACTAGGATATCTAAGAGTGTCTCAATGAGACTTAAGTGTACCTTTGTAGGCTCCCCATTAACATGTTTCCCTAACCAGAGGGTAGAATAATAAAAAAGTAGAGTTAGTACAATGTGTCACATTTGAACCTAAATTGATTTTGTGAGTCGGAGGGGCTATGGGTAGAGATGAGGGTGCTGGAATCCTCCCAACCATGACAATATATTTTTTATTCTTGTCTTTATCCATTATGTACATAAAGATTCACATGTGGGTTTCCTGAGCCTTGTGGCATTTTCCTAATTCAACATGACTGTATTAATGGGTATACCAAGAGGTTAAACTTGGGATCCAACTTTTGAGGATGTACGAAATCCAGGGATGTTTAGATTCTAAATATAGTCAATTTTGGACACCCAAGACACAAGTTTTCACTATGATTTCTATTCTTACATGTCTTATATGTGAAGGATCTCATTGGAGGGGACATGGAAGGAATTAAATCATTGACACCCAGAGGGGAGGTCTTAATTTATGTTTGAATTTTCTTTTTGGAGATATCAGGCTTTTTTCTTGACAAGGCCACTCTGTTAGAGGTCATGAAGTTTGTGGGTTGTAATCTAGATGAGAAAACAATCATAGTGGAGTATGTGATTCAATGGTTTGAGATGATATACTATTGGGGCTCAGGAATGGTTGGGATTCCATGGATTTGAATCTGGATTAATCAGGTGGACATTTATATGCTATTCTAAAAAAGGATTAATGATTGGGGATCTATGTATCTATAATTCAATAGCCTACAATCAGTTGTTTCATGGATATTCTAGCATAACAAGGTGAGGTTGGCTCTAGTTTTTTGATATATTTGAGATATTCCCTAATGATAAATCATAAATATGGGATATTTATGATAATCTATTATTAAGATGCCCATTTAGGATTTTATGATACCTAAATTTCATACTGTGGGGAAACAAATGTTTGGTTTTATCGGTTGGAATGATATTGGGATATAATTCAAGAAACTCTAACACTGGGTGGAGTACGTATGGTCAATCGGGTTCATTGGAATGAAGATAAATAATGTTATTTATGAATTTAATGATTTATATTATATGGAGTGATGAAAATATTATATAAGAATGATCTCCATTTTCTGAGACAATCTAGAATCGTTCTTAAGGATGCATTGTGGGTTGTTTTGTAATTTTATTTTATAATCAATTTATTAATTCAGAGCATGTCGCATGAACAAATAGCTATATTTTTATTAATGTACCAGACTAAATTAGTTGTTCCCTTATGAGTTTTTAGTCACACCCTACTCAGGTGTCCAAGGATCTTTGTTACCTGATAATAACCCACAATGTTATTAAAAACACATGATATGATGAGGATTAAGATAAAAGGGCCTAGTGAGACTACATGGATGATATAAGATACATTTTTATATTATGGTATGGAGTCATTTGGGTGAAAGTGTATTTATATTCATGGTACATGTTTGGGTATGGGACATACTTAGTGGGACTTAATCAATTTTATGTATTGAATGGATCATTAGGCATCACTATATTTCCCTTATTAACATTCATGTTATGTTTATATTATATTTTGTGAACCCAATTTTAATTTTTAACAATTAATATTTTTTTCTACTTGGTTATATATCTATTATTTCAATTTATAGAGTACGAGATTAGGCTTCCCCCATTATACATCCATATACCACCATTTTTTAGCATCCTTTGAAATTCATGGAGGTGAACATAGTGTCAGATGGATAACCAATCTGGTTTTAGTTCATAGAGTGGTCTGGGTTGTGATGTTATAATGGGGTTTCAATTCCACTTTTCGATTATTTTTTTTGGGAGATTCTAAAAATGAGGTATAGGGTTTAGTCAGGGCTTCTTATGGAATCTATATGGGTGTATCGTGAGAACCTATTTTGGTAAATTTCTAGAGAACTATGGGTGTGGGATTGATCTTCTAATATTGAGTTCATAGGGTTCATTTCATTTTCTTATTAGTTTACAAACACATTGTTTTATATTTATAACATATGTGATTATAATTTTTAGATCTTGGCTAATTAGAATGAAGTTGGTCATGGGTTTTTTCACCTAGTTTTTGGAGGGATATGTATCTCATGCATTCTTTGTGACATATCATCAATAATCAAAACACCAATTGAACAGGTTTTATCTATGACATATGTATAGGGAGTACCATAATTGATTTACTTGTTTATATCCATAACATCATTAATAAAATGGTCCTCATGTCCATTCACAATAGAATCATTTGTACTCATAGATGGGGCCTTAACATCAACCTACTGAGACACACCATCCATTCGGTCCTCAGGTGAAATAACCATCTAACCAGTGGATGGATAAGTTTGAGCTTTATAATTGTAAGGATTTGAGTCCTTGAAAATGCACCTCATGTAGTTGGTTTCATTGTATCCTATGACCTTAAAGAGGAATAAAAGATTATTCCTATTAAATTCAATAATGAAAAGTCCAATTAATTGAGAGTTAACACAATATTTTTGTTTCCTTTCATAAAATATTTATTGATTGAGACGATCATCCCTAGTGGTTAGTAAGACTTATTCAACAAGAGGTGAGTCCATATCAACCTCAACAATTATTCTTATATAATATTCACATTTTAGTTTTTTTCTTAACTAATATAATTATAATACCAAAAAAAGAGGCAACATCCCAAAGAAATTGAGAGTAACAATAGAGCCAATTCAATTTTCATTCCTGAATCCACACATGGTCATGGGTATTTATGAATTTTTTGGGATCAATGTTCTAATACCGTTCATGAATCGAGATAAAAATTTTTTTCAAAGAAAGTGAACCTAAGATCCATATCCATCTCATAAATTCATTCGAAGGAGAAATTATATGGCAGAACCCATGACCCATATATGTCATCCTCCAATAATCAAAAGCCCCAAATATCTAAAATTCTATATATTATCTCATTAGTCATCCCAGGTTTCGCACCCTTTGGAATCATAACATTTTCAATAATAGAGAACTTTTATAAGCTCACACATTCTTTCACAGCACCGTGATTTTACACAACATGTGTAATGCGACCGATCCTCATAATTCTACCTAATGGGGGGGGGGGGGGTTCAAAATCTAGGAAGGAAACACCTCTATCGGACTTTGAAATGATTATGAAATACTTCCCAGCACCAGATCCTTCACTGGTGGTTTGATCTGAATGAATTCCTTTGTTTTTTGTGAAATGGGATAGAAGAACCTTATGACTAACAAGATACAATCAATTATCAACTGGAGAATCCTTAATACCTCCAGATGATGTTCTTGTTGTTGAATATGATCATCCCACTGAACCAATGGCTATAGGTTGAGGAATAACTAATATTTAGGAAGGTACTATTACAAGGATTTATTCCTTTAATCAATCAAGATAAATTTTTAGAATTTCCTAGGGCTTGGGAACTCACCCATGGTCGAAACCCATAGGTACTTTATCATGACCAAAATACCCCTAATTAATAGTTTCTCTGAACCAAGAAGGCCTTTTGATAACTATAAGACTTTAAAGTGGAGTTCTTGTAGAGACCCGAAGATTATCGTACATGGACATTACATTACTTTTGCAGAATACTTAGTACATAACAAAAACACACACACACAAGGATCGTAATAGTTTAGTGTCTTTGGAAACTCGGAACGTAATCTTCTAAACGTGGTGAAAAATCTTCAATATCTCCCATAAAGATCTTCCCCTTTTTGTTTACCTAAAACCATTCTTTATATCCTGGGGAAAGAAAAACAAAAAAGGGTGAGCTCAAATGCTCAGTAAGGGTAAACAAAAGAAATATCAATCACATCATATACATAAGAACGTAGCTTTTGGAAATCTTGACCTGCAAAAGAGCTCATAATATCATAACATGGGATAAATCATAGAATTGAAAATGAGATCCCCATAATCATAACATAAAACTTGAAACATTGTGGAATGCACACATAATCATGAAAAATCATTTCTTGTTAGTCACGACTCATTGCCAAGACTATCTTAGTGGACAAAGTCCCTTTCTGAACCGAGTTCACTCCTCGTTTCAGTCCTGTTTCACTGAACCGAAATAACCTTCCGTTCCAGCCATGTCTATCTCATGAGATATAAAATCTTTACCCAATGCATTGGAGGGAGATATAGGTCCCACCCATCTTATAATTAATCCTTTCTTATGTGTGCCACATAATCATAAACCATACATCATAGCGTAACCCATGTAATAAAAATGGGATTCTTAAACAACATGACATCATAATTTAATTCATATAAGGTAAAGGAATTCATAAAAATATTTCCATAACAACATAATAAAATCCATGTAATAATAGGGATAAAAACAGAACCCTTTATTATCTTAGATGGAAAATAATTTTGATAAAACACTTGAACTCCATTCTTGAGGAAAATATCCTTTCTTTTTCAAAAACATTTTTCCTTTCTTAACATGTCATACAACATTAAACTAAAAGAAGTTGATTAAAAATAAACTTTAAAACTTTTAAAGGAAGATTCTTGGAAATAATGTTTTAAAAATCCATTCTTGCCGTATAAGTTAAAAAAAACATTCTTCTCGTACTTTTGTCGGAAGAGTCAAAAAGTACCACGTACGAAAAACGACAAAAGATTCATTTCATACATATTACTAAAAACTCACCGAAGGGTAAAAATGGATTTAAACAATTGTAGGTGGATGGAAATAATATTACATATTGAGGAAACATGGATTTGGATGATAAAATACACCCCAGTAAATGCCAAAGTATAAACAATCTCGGATAAAAATTAGATTGTGATATTTCCATTACCTTAGGTCCGACTTGCTTTGTAAGTGTCCGAACCTCCTGTATAATGATTTAAATCATGTTATTGACTTATTACAGAATCATATTCATTGTTATGATATCATATATGGTTCACTTATGAAATTATATTACCCGTTCTTTTGTAAATTCCTTGTTAAAGAAGCGTTTTGGGTAAAATCGTTTCATTTATCGTAGGTGTTTTGACTTGTTGTTCTTGACATCATTATTACTTATATCATGATTTACTTACTTCCAGAATATAAAATATGATTTATATATCATATATATTCAGTATATATATATATATATAATAGGTAGATAAAGAAAATGAAAAACATCGTTCATGGAGACGGTAGTCCGTACGTACGCATGAACGCTGTTTTCCTTTCCTTATTGTCTTGAAATGGAAGTAAGTAGATGACATACATATGTATATATATACATAAATCCAGTAGCTTTATAATGTCATATATTTCATTATTATTTCTTATATATACATTATAATCATTCTTAAATGGTTAACATGGAGAATGAATCTCATCGCGTCGTGGAGACGGTATTCCGTACGTACGCACGAGCGATGATATCATTTCTATAAATATTGAATTGAATTGGAGTGGATTATACAATATATCAGAATCAATATGATGTTTTAATGACTATGTATAGTTATTCTTTACACCATTATACCCATCCATGTAAGGTGGTGGTGGAAAATAGATTACACCACGGCGTGGGGACGGTATTCCGTACGTACGCACGCGCGGTGATTTCTTTTTCCGTAGGATTGATAGATGGTGAAATAGGGTTGTTTCATACTTATAATAACATATCAGTATATTAGTGATACTGATGTTATTACTTCATAATGAAACAACCTAAGAAGAATAAGTGGAAGAAGAAATAAAGATGAAACAATTGGTAACGGTAATTACCTCTTCTTTGAAGTGCCTCTTTGAGACCTCCTCTTAGGGCACTAAAATTGGTCTTTGAGGAAGACCAGAACCTCTAGGATGTTGCTAGGGAAGTGGAGAGGAGAAATTGTCAGGGGTTTGCCGAGCTTGAGTGCTCAAATTGGTGTGAGGAGGAGGGGGAGGAGGTGTCCTTTTATAGGGGAGGAGAGGGGCACCTTAGGAATATCTCAAAATATTATTTTATATTAAAGTCAAAATCTGTTTATAATGGTTCCAAAGGGTCTTATTTCGAAGATAAAGTGGGGATGGGTCGAAATCCTATCAACCAATAGGATTTATACAAGTTTAGGGTATTATTTTAACCTTATCAATTAGATTTAACTCTAAGTTAAATAATCTAACTTTTACCGTGTCTTTTTGTTTTCTTTCACTATATGGTTAATAAACTTACTATAACATGTCAAACGAACCCCAAATTGTATATTATTAATACATATATCCTTATCTAAGTTATTTGGCCGAACCTTAGATTTTTAGGAATAAAATAACAATTAATAATATAATATTTGATTTAAAAACTATTTTGTGTCAATTTTGACACTATTTGATATATGATTTTTGTGAAAGTCATAACAGAATTATATGTTCGAACCAAGTTGATTAAATCAACACTGATATATCATAGTAACCTATAAAATTAGTGGAATTCATAAAAAGTCTTAAATTACATTTATTTTGGTATTTATATTATCAATTATGTCAATATTTCATTAATAAGATAATTACTTCATTATCTTTGTGTCATAAATAAATTATATTATTTGATGTCTAAAAATTACAAATAAAATACCATCATGTAGGAAATCTTTTTAGCGTTCTAATGAATATTTATAGTCGAATTTATATTATGTATAACCCCATATTAAAAATGATTTACTTATTAAACTTTATTTTAACTATTTTAACCCTTCTTTAAATAAATTAATAATAAATATCCTAATCTAATCCAAGTGGCCCTAAATGGTCATATTTTATTCCTAAGTTTGTTTTCGGTCGAATTACACTTGTCCAATAGAATTAGGACACGTGTTAGGGTAATATTAATATCATATTTACCCTTAGTTACCCTATTTACTATTAACCGTTGTAAAAAAAGTAAAAAGTTACTATTCACCAAAAAATTATTTTCATCTCATTGAACCACATTTTAGTCCTTGATATTAACCGTGTCTCTCGGATTTTCGAAATTCCATTCACAGAAGCGGTAAAATTAAGTTTTATGCAAAATTCAGTTTTTAACCTACCACTTAGTAGTTTCACTATTCATCAAAAATTGATGTTTTTCAGAACAATGCCAAAATTTCATCCCAAGCTATATTTCATACTCCGAATTCAAAAATGAAGTCTATTTTACCAAATTCAAAACATAAAAGTTGCATTAATTAATTTTATAATTAAATCCCGCTGTTAAAACAAATATCGTGTTTTTAAGAAACAATATCTATCAAAAGGTTGACACTTGTTTATGTCTAGTTTAAATGTGAAATTACATCCAATGACCAACATTGTATTAAATTGTAAAAATATATTCTAAATATACTTTAAAACCACGCAAAATAATGATTTATCACTATTAATTATTTCTATTAAAAAAGTTGTTTTTAATTATAATTTAGTAATTTTCACTATTTATCAGAATATGAAAGTTATCCGAAAAGTACCAAAATTTCACCTTAGGCTAAATTCGATACTCCGAATCCAAAAATGAAGTCCATTTTGAGAGTTAAAATTTCTATAATTTAAAAAGTGGTTATTACTATTCATAACGGCTAGTTTTAATAATATTTTAATAACATATCATTGTTTCGTGAAACTCAGGATTACGTACCACACACGCTATCGAGGAAGGTTGCGATTGCGTGTAATGCAAGGAAAGTCAAGGATGCGTGTTGTGCAAGCTCCTTTTGGTGTAGCGTATAACACGAGACATTAGTAAAATAAAAAAGAATATTTTTCATAAAATCTCGGGCTGTTACATTCTACCCCCCTTAAAATGAATTTCACCCTCGAAATTCGTCGGGGTTATAAATGGTTTACTATTCGAAAGTTTCTTTAATAGAAACCCACATCGTAAAAGGGAATACCAAAACTTGGCTTTAAAAACTAAAGTATGAAATGTAACGATTACCCAAATAAACTAATCACTGGGTTTCCACATAGGTGAAAATATGGATATGGAAGAGAAATCTAACCATCATGTTCTGATGGAGAGTGGTAGAGAACATGGCTATGGAAAAGCCAGTAATCACAAATCCATAGATTTGTGATGATATAAGGTACCATCTGATTCATCAGGTATAAGATCACTAGGACAACATTTTTGGTTTTCAAGATCATTTCCCTAAAGTTGAAAATTTGCTTAGAATAAATACTTACTTTATTTTGGTACAATCTCACTTTTGTTCGTGCCTTGAACAATTTCTACTTCATCTCTTAAATAAATGAAGTTGAATTTGTTATTTGTGAAGTGTTAGCAGATCATGTGATAGAATGACTGTTCATTCCATCTGTCTCAAACAAAAGGTTAGCAAAAGTTATTAAATATACATAAGTCATTCTATAGTGAGATTAATCATATATGGTTCTTAAAATGGACTTATACTTCATATATCATGCTGCTTAATATAATAAAACTAGTTTCTACTAAACATGGACTTCCTGTAGGCCAGTGGTAGGCGATAAAGGCCAGTCACACTTCAGTTGTGGGTTCGATTCCTACAGCATTGTCTGAAGCGATGGGCTGTCGCCCGTTCTGCAGGTTGTCCCTTTTTCTAAAACTACGTTACTATAACATCCCATCTTCTATCCTTAAACAATACTAACTTATGTCCAACATAATCCAGTCTAATCTTTAGGCTTATACATAATACTGCAGTCCACTCTCATAATATAGTGACATCGATTACCAGAGATTTAATACTGTCGTTGATCCCCACATATCATAAGATATGTCTTGTTGGTCACATTCCAAACATTCAAAGTCCTTAATCGTGTATTCTCTTGAATACCTTAGTGAAAACATGAGTGCAGTTAAAAGATAACACTTTCCACATACCAAAATCCTCAAAATTCTATATACTCAAACCATGATATCACTTAGTCCTTATATCAATCATGAGCTCATGAATACTGTTAAACATTTCATTTTCTCATTTTCCCTTAATTATGTGCATATCGTCTTATTTCCAAAAATATCTCAATCACGTTGAATACCACATTAGACCAATACAAAAATATTCCAATACTCCATGATACAACATTATTTTGGAATCCCATTACATAAACACTTAATCATTCTACCACATCGTTGTCATATTCAACATCGCCAATAGTGATCGCATGTGACTTCCCTTTATCCTTTTCCTTAAGCGGTTGCTCATGTCGATCATCACTAACCCTTGGATTAGGGCATTTATTGGCATAATGTCCCATCTCCTTGCACTTGAAGCATTGAAGTGTTGGTGGTGCGTTCTCTGTAGTGTTTGCTTTATTCACATCATTAGAAACCCTTTTCCCACTACTTCGACATTCAGCTGCTCGATGACCTTCTTTTCCACACTTAAAACATTTTCTAGTCCCTTTAAGACAATCTCCACCATGCTTCTTTCCACACTTTGAGCATAAGGAAACATTTATCTTATTTTCACCATTATTCTGAGATTTCTTCTTGAACTCCATCTTTCGTTTCTTGTCAAAACCCTGAGATGGATATGTAACACCAACTTCCATTTCTACCTTGATAGCACAACGCACAATTTCTTCATAGCTACTGAAGTCTCTTATAGCCAATGCCCTTCGAAGACTTGGTTTTAAGCCACTGAAAAATCGATCAACTTTACTTTCAGGTTGGATGATAATGCCAGATGCATACCTTGCAAGTCTTGTAAAATTTGCTTCATATATACCAACAGATTCATCATCCTTCTGCTTCAGCTCAAGAAACTCCTTTTCCATCTTTGTTCGAAGAATACGAGGGAAGTACTTACTGAAAAACAAGTTCTTGAACTCGTCCCATTCCATGGAATCAATTTCAACTCTTGGCCTAATATTCTTGATAATATTCCACCATTGATCAGCTTTACCTTCCAAACGATATACTGCTAAGATGACTATATCATGTTCAGAACAGTGAAGAACTGAAAATATCTTTTCAATGGTACTGATCCATTGTTCAGCAACAAGTGGATCAGAAGTCCCACTGAAAGAAGGTGGACGTTGCCCCATGAAGGACTCAATAGAATATTGTTCCCTTCTCTGCTCATTTGGAAGTCCAGAATGATTCATAGCTTGTGTAAGTATAGCAATAAGATTTTGCACTCCATCTCCCATAACATTTGTTTGTTCAGGAGGGAAATCATTGCATTGTCCATTGCATTGATCAACACGGTTCCTTCGGGTTCCAGCCATCGTCTAAAACCTAAAAAGAATAGTGTGAGAGGAAAAAATCATGCTAGGGAAAACAACATAATAAAGGGGGAGTATCCTCGATATCTAACTTCTTAGGTTAAATTCTAAGATCGTTACCGTAGTAATAGGACTGTATCCTATATGTATACTTATCCTTAGGGACAAACCTTATAAATATCTCTAGGGATTTCACTAAAGTTCTCGCATCCTAGTTTCCAAAGTTTGACTAAACCTTTCCTCTGATACCAACTGTAGAGACTCGAAGCTTATCGTACATGAACATTACATTAATTTTGCGGAATACTTAGTATATAACAAAAACACACACACACAAGGATCGTAATAGTTTAGTGTCTTTGGAAACTCGGAACGTAATCTTCTAAACGTGGTGAAAGATCTTCAATATCTCCCATAAAGATCTTCCCCCTTTTTTTTTACCTAAAACCTTTCTTTATATCATGGGGAAAGAAAAAAAAAGGGTGAGCTCAAATGCTCAGTAAGGGTAAACAAAAGAAATATCAATCACATCATATACATAAGAACGTAGCTTTTGGAAATCTTGACCTGCAAAAGAGCTCATAATATCATAACATTGGATAAATCATAGAATTGAAAATGAGTTCCCCATAATCATAACATAAAACATGAAACATTGTGGAATGCACACATAATCATGAAAAATCATTTCTTGTTAGTCATGACTCATTTCCAAGACTATCTTAGTGGACAAAGTCCCTTTCTGAACCGAGTTCACTCCTCGTTTCAGTCCTGTATCACTGAACCGAAATAACATTCCGTTCCAGCCATGTCTATCTCATGAGATATAAAATCTTTACCCAATGAATTGGAGGGAGATATAGGTCCCACCCATCTTATAATGAATCCTTTCTTATGTGTGCCACATAATCATAAACCATACATCATAGCGTAACCCATGTAATAAAAATGGGATTCTTAAACAACATGACATCATAAAACAATTCATATAAGGTAAAGGAATTCATAAAAATATTTCCATCACAACATAATCAAATACATGTAATAATAGGGATAAAAACAGAACCCTTTATTATCTTAGATGGAAAATAATTTTGATAAAACACTTGAACTCCATTCTTGAGGAAAATATCCTTTCTTTTTCAAAAACATTTTTCCTTTCTTAACATGTCATACAACTTTAAACTAAAAGAAGTTGATTAAAAATAAACTTGAAAACTTGTAAAGGAAGCTTCTTGGAAATAATGTTTTAAAAATCCATTCTTTCCGTATAAGTTAAAAAAACATTCTTCTCGTACTTTTGTCGGAAAAGTCAAAAAGTACCTCGTACGAAAAACGACAAAAGATTCATTTCATACATATTACTAAAAACTCACCGAAGGGTAAAAATGGATTTAAACAATTTTAGGTGGATGAAAATAATATTACATATTGAGGAAACATGGATTTGGATAATAAAATACACCCCAGTAAATGCCAAAGTATAAACAATCTCAGATAAAAATGAGATTGTGATATTTCCCTTACCTTAGGTCCGACTTGCTTTGTAAGTGTCCGAACCTCCTGTATAATGATTTAAATCATGTTATTGACTTATTACAGAATCATATTCATTGTTATGATATCATATATGGTTCACTTATGACATTATATTACCCGTTCTTTTGTAAATTCAATGTTAAAGAAGCGTTTTGGGTAAAATCGTTTCATTTATCGTTGGTGTTTTGACTTGTTGTTCTTGACATCATTATTACTTATATCATGATTTACTTACTTCCAGAATATAAAATATGATTTATATATCATATATATTCAGTATATATATATATATATATTAGGTAGATAAATAAAATGAAAAACACCGTTCATGGAGACGGTAGTCCGTACGTACGCATGAACGTTGTTTTCCTTTCCTTATTGTCTTGAAATGGAAGTAAGTAGATGACATACATATGTATATATATACATAAATCCAGTAGCATTATAATGTCATATATTTCATTATTATTTCTTATATATACATTATAATCATTCTTAAATGGTTAACATGGAGAATGAATCTCATCGCGTCGTGGAGACGGTATTCCGTACGTACGCACGAGCGATGATATCATTTCTATAAATATTGAATTGAATTGGAGTGGATTATACAATATATCAGAATCAATATGATGTTGTAATAACTATGTATAGTTATTCTTTACACCATTATACCCATCCATGTAAGGTGGTGGTGGAAAATAGATTACACCACGGCGTGGAGACGGTATTCCGTACATACGCACGCGCGGTGATTTCTTTTTCCGTAGGATGGATAGATGGTGAAATAGGGTTGTTTCATACTTATAATAACATATCAGTATATTAGTGATACTGATGTTATTACTTCATAATTAAACAACCTAAGAAGAAGAAGTGGAAGAAGAAATAAAGATGAAAGAAATGGTAACGGTAATTACCTCTTCTTTGAAGTGCCTCTTTGAGACCTCCTCTTAGGGCACTAAAATTGGTCTTTGAGGAAGACCAGAACCTCTAGGATGTTTCTAGGGAAGTGGAGAGGAGAAATTTGCAGGGGTTGGCCGAGCTTGAGTGCTAAAATTGGTGTGAGGAGGAGGGGGAGGAGGTGTCCTTTTATAGGGGAGGAGAGGGGCACCTTAGGAATATCTCAAAATATTATTTTATATTAAAGTCAAAATCGGTTTATAATGGTTCCAAAGGGTCTTATTTCGAAGCTAAAGTGGGGATTGGTCGAAATCCTATCAACCAATAGGATTTAGACAAGTTTAGGGTATTATTTTAACCTTATCAATTAGATTTAACTCTAAGTTAAATAATTTAACTTTTACCGTGTCTTTGTGTTTTCTTTCACTATATGGTTAATAAACTTACTATAACATGCCAAACGAACCCCAAATTGTATATTATTAATACATATATCCTTATCTAATTCATTTGGCCGAACCTTAGATTTTTAGGAATAAAATAACAATTAATAATATAATATTTTATTTAAAAACTATTTTGTGTCAATTTTGACACTATTTGATATATGATTTTTGTGAAAGTCATAACAGAATTATATGTTCGAACCAAGTTGATTAAATCAACACTAATATATCATAGTAACCTAGAAAATTAGTGGAATTCATAAAAAGTCATAAATTACATTTATGTTGGTATTTATATTATCAATTATGTCAATATTTCATTAATAAGATAATTACTGCATCATCTTTGTGTCATAAATAAATTATATTATTTGATGTCTAAAATTTACAAATAAAATACCATCATGTAGGAAATCTTTTTATATTTCTAATGAATATTTATAGTTGAATTTATCTTATGTACAACCCCATATTAAAAATGATTTACTTATTAAACTTTGATTTTAACTATTTTAACCCTTCTTTAAATAAATTAATAATAAATGTCCTAATCTAATCCAAGTGGGCCTAAATGGTCATATTTTATTCCTAAGTTTTTTTTGGTCGAATTACACTTTTCCAATAGAATTAGGACATGTGTTAGGGTAATATTAATATCATATTTATCCTTAGTTACCCTATTTACTATTAACCGTGGTAAAAAAAGTAAAAAGTTACTATTCACCAAAAAATTATTTTCATCTCATTGAACCACATTTTAGTCCTTGATATTAACCGTGTCTCTCGGATTTTCGAAATTCCATTCACAGAAGCGGTAAAATTAAGGTTTATGCAAAATTCAGTTTTTAACCTACCACTTAGTAGTTTCACTATTCATCAAAAATTGATGTTTTTCAGAACAATGCCAAAATTTCATCCCAAGCTATATTTCATACTCCGAATTCAAAAATGAAGTCTATTTTACCAAATTCAGAACATAAAAGTTGCATTAATTAATTTTATAATTAAATCCCGCTGTTAAAACAAATAGCGTGTTTTTAAGAAACAATATCTATCAAAAGATTGACATTTGTTTATGTCTAGTTTAAATGTTAAATTACATCCAATGACCAACATTGTATTAAATTGTAAAAATATATTCTAAATATACTTTAAAACCACTCAAATTAATGATTTATCACTATTAATTATTTCGATTAAAAAAGTTGTTTTTAATTATAATTTAGTAATTTTCACTATTCATCAGAATATGAAAGCTATCCGAAAAGTACCAAAATTTCACCTTAGGCTAAATTCGATACTCCGAATCCAAAAATGAAGTCCATTTTGAGAGTTAAAATTTCTAAAATTTAAAAAGTGGTTATTACTATTCATAACGGCTAGTTTTAATAATATTTTAATAGCATATCATTGTTTCGTGAAACTCAGGATTACGTACCACACACGCTATCGAGGAAGGTTGCGATTGCGTGTAATGCAAGGCAAGTCAAGGATGCGTGTTGTGCAAGCTCCTTTTGGTGTAGCGTATAACACAAGACATTAGTAAAATAAAAAAGAATATTTTTCATAAAATCTCGGGCTGTTACAGTTCCCTAGTTTAATATTTTGTTGCTTGTAACCAATTTGAGGGTTCTATGGAATCTTTGTGGGTTACTAAGATTAATAGTGTCTTCATTATTTCTTGCAGCGTCATCTTCCAATATATAAATATTTCAAATGATCAGAATGGAAATAATATTTCTACCATATTTTTTATGTCTTCAACTTATACCAAAGAATAATGGATATTTGGAGGAGCTTGGAAGTCATATTAGAGAACATGTGAAATAGTTGGGTTGTTTTTGGTGATTTTAAGGCTATTTTAACACCAGATGGGAAAATTGGTCAGAATTTTTGTAATGTTTCATCCAATTATTTTTTTCCATATATTTATAACTTCAAATTGAGCGAATTTTCCATGGTTGGAGTATAATTTACATAGATTATATATATTATCAATGGAATTCAGGCTAGTAAATTGGATAAGTGTCTTATATAGGATGATGAAAGGAACTATTCTATTGGCATTTATAGTGTAACTCTTCCAAAAAATAATTTTGATCACAACCCCCTATTGATCAATCTTTATTTCAATAATACAAGATTAGATCATTTACCTTACTAATTTAAAAATTCTTGGACTATTGTGGCTTGTTGTAGAGAGATTATTAGGGACACTTGGAAGGTTTCTTTATTGTGTAGCCCAATGCTCTTTCTTTATTGGATATTAATTCATTTCAAAGCATGAATGAAGGTCTAGAGTAAATATTATTTTTCTAATCTTGATAGTATGGTCATGGAGGATGAATCTCACTTGATCAATTGTTTGAAATGTAATGAATGTCAATATTATCCCTCTCATTTGGAGATTAAATTCCTCTCTGATCATGATATTATTTTGAAAAACAATTTTTATCTTTCTTATAATCAATTTAATATTAATTTACTCAAGGAGGGGAAAATAAATATTTTTTGGTTTCATGCATTGGGAAAAAGGAAAAAAGGAATATCCACACTCGTTAAAATAATTGTATTTTTTTAGCTCTGAAAATGAGATTGATAATGGTGTTACATGTTACATTGAAAATATTTATTCAGACCAAGGTAAGATTAACACTCAAAAAATTACCAATTGTGTTGATCCTTGTGTTGATGACATGTAGAATAGACGGCTGGTTGGTGTACCTATTTTTTCTAAAATACTTATAGTTATCTTCTCTTTGAATGTTGATACCATGTCTGGTCTTGATAGCTTTACCAACAAATTTTTTATGTCCAGTTGTGACATTGTACATATTGAGGTAATTAACACAGTTAGGAAATTTTTTACTCATGCATATATTCCTTATGGCATCACCTCCATGATCATTTATTTGATTCAAAAACATTATAATGGTCTGAATAATAGGTATTTCATTACTTTTCCTATTGGGATGAAAATCCAAAAAATTGGTATAAAATCATCAATCATAGGTTCGGTGAGATTTACAAAGTATTTATCTCTTCAAATAAGTTTGGATATGTTTTTGGGAGGAATATACATAATTGTCTCTACAATACTACATAATTTTTTAATATTACAATGAAAATGGTGAAGTTTGTAAATATGGATCTAAAGATTCACATATCTAGGGCCTTTGATACTTTAAAATTGGATTCCATAATTGTTGTTCTAAAGAAGTATGTATTTTTTCAAATATTTATTAATCTGATCTGCTCTATTCTTAAGAGTTCAAGGCT
This sequence comes from Viscum album, assembly GCA_963277665.1. Lineage (NCBI taxonomy): Eukaryota > Viridiplantae > Streptophyta > Magnoliopsida > Santalales > Viscaceae > Viscum > Viscum album. The sequence continues at coordinate 875,522,565 of OY728129.1, read as the reverse complement.
TTCCATTATCTCAATTGGGTCTCCAAGTGGTTTCTTTTGGTGTTCTAGTGTTTAGGTGTGGGTATCATATTTATGGGATCATCTTTTCCATAGTTGATGATTATCCGAGTTATTTCATCAAATATTTTTCATTGTTGGCCTCTATTAGAATATGAGTGTTCGGAGGGATTTTTTTCTCCATGACATCTTCTATATCAATATGACATTCTTATTTTTTGGATGGCTGATGGGGTTAGCATATGTCATATCAAAAACCTTTTTGGGCATTATAATTAGGTTTATGGGAAGGTTATTAAATGTAAGAAGTACTCCATAATTTTTGGAGAATGAGTGATTACATCTAAGAATTATAAGGCGCTAAACATCTAAATGTGAGGAGAGGTTTCATAACTTCTATTTTTCTGGGTAGTCCAATTTTTTTGGGGCAGTTGGGAAGATGTTATCTAGAAAATATCTCCTTAAGAATTTTTAATCAGTTGGATACCTAGAAGGGGAAATCAACACTCATGAAGGTAGCCTTTTCTTGGTTAATTATATTATTACTTCAGTGTTTGTGTATGGTATCTTGGTTTATAGATGTATCAGAGCCCTTGTCAAGTAAATACAATGAATGATTTACAAATTAATATGTACTCTTTAGGTCCAAGAGTGGAAGTTGGGTATTTTTCCTAGAAGTATTGTTTGAATTCGGTGAACATGTGGGTTTGGGAGTCAGTGACTTTAGTATATTAAAAGATACCATACTAAAAACATGGCATGGAGATTTATTTTGAGAACTAACTCATCACTTGAATCTTTTATGTCTAGGTTTGTTAACAAACTTATAAATGGGAGTTTTCTATGTGTTGCTTAATTGGTTTAGAAAGTTGTTAAGCAGATCTATTATGATCTTATGGTGTGTTTGAAATAAAATAGGCAGTATGTAAGCAATCACTTTTGAATTATTAGATCATGACTTTGCATTCAAAACTGATCATTGATGAGGATGTAATTCTTAAATCTATGAAGAATGCAATGATTTCTATGTTGAAGGTTAATAGTGTCTTACATTAACCACTGCAATCCCAACATACTGTTAACATCTCCAAGTATGGGTATGGTCACTATGATACTTTACTATAAAATCCTACCTTGGATGTAAGATTTAACACCATAACATGTTAAATATGTCTACATGGGGGCTCTATCGTGTTACATTCATTGCTATCTAACCTCATGAATCCCTTTTTCCCTCCTTCTGATTCCTACCTTGTATGGAAAAGTCGGAGAAGTAGGCTTCACACAGAAATTTTTTAGAAGAACAAATCCATTCATTTGGACTCCTCCTTCTTACTATATTTGCAAGATGAGTAATTAATGCATCATTTCTTTAGGATATTTTTTATAACTCTCAATCTTTCGAGGTTTGTATAAAATGGAATTTGATGATGTTTCAATTTCCAGATGCTAGAGATATTTTTGTCCTCTATATATCAATTGAAATGTAGTGAACTAATCCATTATCTACTTTTAACTATAGCTATCATGATGATATCTTTCACTTGGAAAACTCATAATGATTGGTTGTCTGTAAACATTTCCCCAATTTCTATGATGGAGTCTCCTCTATTCAAATAGGAATTATTCATGTATTCAAAATTCAGTGTGAATCAATGAATAATGACTTCAATGACATGGTTATTGTAAGGAGACTTCATTTATTTGATAGGGAGAGAAAGACCCTTGTTTCTAAATCCATTAGTTGGATAGACCAAATCACTAGAACGTAAAATATTATTGTTGATGTGGTGACGTCAGGTTCACCTGGGCCGTTGAGTTGCAGTGGTATTTTTCAGAGCCACTAGGGACTTGCTAATATCTTCCTCTTTCACTTCATTGGAAATATACATTCAATAGATGCCAAGTTATGGGAATGGATCAAGGGAATACAATATGTTTTCCACATTGTATGGAGTATGTTTTGGTTTGAATAAAATTCAACGGTAGATGTGAAAATTCTTAAGAGTCTCTCCCGGAATGTCCCATGGAAAATGTTGTTACCCTAGATTGACTGCCATAATCATGTTGACTCCATATCTCTTATTGTTTCACATGTCTAAAAGGAGGAAAATGAAGTCGTTGATGCTCTATCAATGAAGGTCATCATGAAGGTGAGGTTGACATGGTCCTTTATTTTACTGGAGATTTTTATAGTTTAGATAAGGCTTATTCTTTTGTGGATTGGCATACCCGTCTTTGTAAAACCTCCTAGTAACTATTCTTTTTGAAATTTAATTTTTTTAATATAATATATTAGCAGTAGGGTATCTTGCCTCAGGGAAATTTTTGATATATTTGATATATAATAATATAAAAATTTTGGCCTTTTAGTGTGCTTTTTATATTGGTTTTTGAGCCCTAGTTTTTTAATTTTTCAAAAACATTTCATACGTAGTTATTTGATATACTTACATAGTGTCATACTACACAATTTTTTAGAGTAGTTTAAATGTTTTTAATTAGTGGTAGGAATTATGAATCCTATCATGGTGATGGTATGTTCATTCTATAAGAAATTAATGAGCAAAGGCCCTAAGGACTATGGGAGGATGTCCATTTCATAGATATAATCCCCCTTATACATGGGTTTTTTATAGATTAACTCATTTAAAGTACAAGTAATAACTGATATTGTGTTTTCCATATAACATGGAATAATAATATACTAAACTGACCTAATAATTTTTATCTGTTAGGTATGGGTCTTCAAGGATTATTACCGTGTGTGTCTGTATCTGTGTGAGATTAACTGTTATGATGTAATTATATAGGTTTATTTCCATGTTGTGATTCTCTGTGAAAATTAGTGACCTTGAAATAGATGTTTGGGAATGTTAGTATCTGTTTTATGATAGGATAGATGCATTTACTCATATCCTATGGGTTATTAAATTTTATGTTTTGGTTATTAGGCTTTGTGGAAGATTTTAATATCGTGAGATATTTCTTAAGACTAGTGTGTAATTGACCTATATTATTGAGGGAATACTTTTAGAGTGGTTTATCCTTAGTTAATGGGTGTTTTTGTTACATGATTTATTGGGGCATGCCTTGTGATTTTCTATAAATGAATGAATGTGTAATTAAATTTGTTATATTGGATTAAATAATGATTTGGTTTAAATGGGAATCCAACATGAAATGCATTTTTTTGGTTATGATAACATGAATGGTGATGGAATGGATAAATACTCAAGGCCTTGGTATGATGTCGATTGAAGGAATTTTTTTTGAATAGGATTTATTATTCCATGGGGAATGGATGGATATCTGTGATGTTGGATTGATCCTTATGAATTAGTTTATCGTGAAATAGACCATATCACATGAAGGGTTACTATTATTTTAGAGGAGATAAAATAGTGATCCAATCACGATGAGTTAAAATTTCTTAGTGCATGGTCAAATCAGATTGGTGACATGCAACTCATGGAGGTTTTATATGGAAGTTGTGGTTAGGTTTATGAGATTTTATCCACACTATTGTCAGAGAGATAATAATGGAATGAAGGGGTAGGGAGTACTGAATTTTTTTTTGAATCAGCAATTGGCTATGTGTGAGCCGGGGATAAGAACATTTTAGGATATTTTGTGGGAAATAACACTTGAGGGTTGATGAAAATGAGAAGTGAACTTATGATGAGGGCTAATTCTGAAATGCATTGAGCATAGTGAAATTCTCTCTCCAGGAGTTTATCTTAATTATGTATTTCATGGGATGGATATGTATCGATCTAGAGGGGTGAAATGGAAGAGATGTTATATGTTTTTAAGGTCATGCTCAGGGGGTGGGATAAGGGGATATATATTGTGGGGAGTAGACCATAGGTTTTTTAATCGTGTAACCCAAATAATGGATTTTTTTTGATTATAGGGGTGATGTAAAGGAACTCCTATTATTGGGAGTGACATAAGCAGATTGGAAACATGACCCTCATACTAAAATGGGAATGCGAATATGGGAATTGTCAAGTATGGTAGATGTTTCATTTGGATGTTGATAGAAATTTGGATCAAATTACATCTCAATTCATCGACAAATGATATGTGAAATTTAGATTTGGTATTGGTAACAGTCCTTATGTCAATGTTTAACATAGGATTGTTTAGAGGTGACCATAATTTGGCTGGTTCAATGGTTCTTTTCTTCTCATGGTACGTCATAAAGGTGGAAATGGTTTTGGTGATTTGTTTTACCATATAAAATCAGATGAAGATTTCTATTAAATTCATTGAGTGTGAAGGGGGAATCATTAAATTCCTAAGCCTTAATGGTAGCATGGTTGGTTTATTGTAAATGTGTTAACAATTCGAGCGAATAGACTTTGATAAGGTCCAGACATGGGTGTTTCGGCCATTTTTCAATGAGATGGAAATATGTGTGATAGAAATCATACTTGTAAGTCCATTTTTAAAATCATTGTTTTTTCCATGACTTTGACAATGATTTATGAGGAAAGTATGGTGTTATAATATGTTATTAGAAGAGGGAAATTGAAATTTTTATCTCCGAAAATTAGATCAGAGGAAGGCCAAAATATGAATTTTTGTTTCGGGTATATTGGGCCAGAGTTAGCTGAAAACTGGGTCAGGCGCATGGAAGTCATGTGGGTATTGAATTAAAACTAGAATCTCAAATGGAGGAGGACTAGAGTTTTTTTCCACTAATATGAGCTAAGACATAAGGTTGGTATGACCATAGGTCAATGGAATAATTGGATGAAAACATGGTCAAGTATCTATGTGAAAAGTTGTCTTAGAGAACTGATGTGGTGTTTTTTTAATATTTTCCAAATCTGGGAAGTTGGATTATTCTTTTCTTGATTTGAATGATTGTTTTAATTGAATAATTTTTTAAATATGATTAATTGGGAATAAATTTTAATTCATTGTATATTATTTTTAAAATGGTTTATCTTTTGAGTGAAATAGATCAATGGTTCTTATATCAAGTATTAATGTTTTATAAAAAACATGTAGGGACTCTCAAAATTAAAATTTTTATTATCAAAATTTTTTATGGAAACCGTGAGACACCATAGTTTCAGAAAAGAAAGAAATAACCAATCCATTAATGTACAATTTCAGCCTACCTGTTTTAACATCACTAAATAGTATCTATGAGATTGTGATTTCCCAAGTGTCAGGTTCCTCCATTAGTAGATCTTCGAACCATTATTCCATCTTGTCCCATGATTGGATGTAATCCTTAATGCTGAGTTTTCCCTTATTAAATCCATTTATGAAATGAAGGACTTTTTTTCAATCCAAGTGCCTTGTTACACATTATTAGTCACCCTTTGACCCCTTTCCAAAATTCTTTCAGAATACTCATCAGAAGCATTAATTGTCAGAATAGATTAAACAATTAGCTCTTCAAAAATCATGATTAATTCCAAAGGATATTGGAAAGCCAATTTGGAGAGGTTGATATCACTAACCACCTTCTTGTCCTTCGACATATCCAAAGATACGGTCTCTATTAGAAGAGGTAAATATTAGTAATCCTTCCTTTATTTTTGGATTCTCCTCTTTCTATTACTTCTCCTCAGGCTTGGGTTCCTACTATACTGACCCTTTTCCTCTGTGTCACCTGCAAAGTGGATGGAACCTTCATCACTAGAGCCATTTATAGGGACCCTTTTCTCTTCCATAGAATATCTAATCAGATCTATTTCAAAAAACTGGACCAAATCATCATGGGATAGAAGCCAAACCAGTTACCCACCACATGACCTTCCATCTCATTAGGACACTTCCTGATCAATGCCTTGCCCACTGCTTCCTATTCTAAAACATTTAAATCTATAGGAGTAATCTATTTTTGTTCCTCTTGAACCGTATCATGGCTTCTAACATTGAATCCATTCCATAATCTCACAATCTCAATGTTTGAACCATCTGAAGGAGTATTTAGACCTTCCCCATTAACCAATGTTGGTTCCACCTCATAGGTATGACCATTGACACATTGAAGACCCTCAAGAGGAGGGTGTAAAACACAAGTATAGAACTCCACCTCCAATATTGGTTTCACCAATTAATGATTCATATAATTCTTAGGGTCACCAATCCCCTTCCTAAACCTACTGAAGTTAGAGACATTTTCTAGAACCATGGAACTATTACCAATCCACGAACACACAACCTCTATGTATGATACACTTGAAGGTATCTCCTCCTCTATAAACCTCTATTTCCCTAATGAAGCAGGTAACATAGAATGATGAATGGCTAGTTGTTTATGCAATCTATTGACGATATTAGTCACTAGTGGATTCACACCACATAAACTACACTCCACACCCAGTGGAATCTATTCCAGCAATCCAACCACAACACAAACATCGGGTTCCTTACCACTACCCATACCAATCTAAATTGTTGGAAGCTAAGACCCCCATTGACCGTTGTCCATTTCCTATCCCAAATCCTTACAGAAATAATAGAAATCATTCTAGAATCATAGACCACTTATTGTTTTCCTAGTTACTCCTCAACGACTGTAATCCAAACATAATCAAATGGAAGTCAAAAAACATCAATTTTCACATAGATATGCTAGTTAATAAGATGATATATAAACACAATGGGGCTATCCAAGCAAAAATATCTACCAACAAGGTTCCCAAGCCATATAATAACTGAGGGGTTTTAAAATAGTAAGGTTATATTGTAGAAACTCACCCATATCTCCATTGTATGAGAATATCTATTCACTTAAAAGTTGAATTAAAATCGAGATAGGTATAAATGATATCCATTGATTCTATGGGGGGAACCTAACGAGGCGTTGATTAAATCATCCTCTGGTGAAAAAATGTATCATAATATGATGGATATCTAGAATAACCATTGTTTCTCTATCCTAAAAATCCCTTGATTTGAATACAAACCTATGAAACAAATTATCTAATGGTGGTCAATGAATTATATATATATATATATATAAATTTATTTATTTATTTATTTCGATATATGGTTATGAAATTGGAAAATTGATGTATTGTTACTATGGAAAATCCATAGTCATTATATTTGAAAAAAAAATGTTAGATATTTGGTATAGTTAAACTGACCATGTAATGTAATTTTCAAGTAACCCTGGGTGTTGGGGAATGAGAAGTTACAAAAATTTAATTAATGATGAGGCCAATGTTAGTATAATGTCTAAACCATTTCACCAGATTTTAACCTACTATGATCCCTATTTCAACAACATGCCATCAAAACCTATAGAAACATACACCAAAGAATACCCTACCATGAAAATGGAAAAGGATAATATGAAATCTACAGAATGAACCATTTCGTCTGAAATGCCTCCTATAGTTACCATAAATAATAACCCGTCATGGTTGAGGAACCGAGCCACAATTTAAGTGGGACTCTACCATGAATTAAGATGATAATGACACTACACATGGACTGTGGTGGAAGATATCATTGGTAGAGGTTGTAGTTGAAGAACATAAAACCACCATTATACCTCTCCAAAATGATTGTGAGTGAAGAAGATAATTCTTAAGAAGAATATGGCTTGAAATGATGAATAAGGGACGTCCTAAACCAAATAAATAAACTATAATAAATAAGATTAAAAGAATATTATTACTAAAAGAAGAGTGAGATTCATATAAATGGAGAATCATTCAGATAAAGTATATATAGATTGAAATAGAGTTTTTGATAATTGCATAATTTCACAAGTGAATCTGGTTGTTTTCCAATTCGGTTGAAGATAAATCCATGTATCAAATATGGTATACAACATTTACAGATAAACCGAACCAGATTATGAACTCTATCTATTTTTATGCAGTATGAACAGTGACTCTCACTGACCCTCGACATGGAAGGGGTTACCGAGATCAAAACATGTTCAATCAAGTAAATTTTCATTGAGATTATGGAGGTAGAAATATGAGTACAAATTGAAGAACATCAAGTAAATTAATATGAAGTATTGATGAAGATGAGATCCAGATGTTTCATGTTGAAAACAATCTATGGGTGAGTTTAATTCGATGATGGGATTGAGTGTGGATGATTTATTTGAATCAAAATTAAATAAAAGGTTTTTTAGTTTCATTTATTTAATTACTAAATCATTAGTTGGGAGTTGTAATTATTTTAGATGAGATTGAAAAATTGAGGGGGCACAATTGTTCCCCAACACAATGGTTTTAGAGATGTGGATGAGTGCACTAACGATACTCATTGTAAAGTGACTTTGTAGTTGGGTAATGAACAATCAAATCAATTGTAGTTTTCCAAGATTCATACTCCAAAGTAATATTACAGTTATTTGACACCCATTTTTATGATTGATTCTGAGTTTTAATGTTTGATTGGGATCAATGAAGTGACTTGTTTTGGGATATTTATCTAGTTCGATCATAACTGTTGAGTTGTGAATCATCATGAATGCCTATTTGATACTAGTAGGGGATGTAGACAATGTTTAGAGGAATAAAATGAACCATGTAAATGTCATATATAGGATTTCCTAAAGGTGAAACTCATGTAAGGATCCCTACATAATAGTTATTTAATGGGTCTTCATAATGGTAGTCGACCACAATTGGACTTCCATAAAAGTAAATATATGTTTAAGAGTTGTGTAAAAGAAATCTCCATATAATTTGAAGTGGTGTAATGGTATTATATACTAATTATATATGGGTCTTTGACAGTTGCATAAGGGTCAAGGATGGTTACATAAGGGTTATAGTACATATTAATGAGTCTTTGTAATGGTTAAAATATATGACGTCAAATTGTATAGTGAAAAATTAAAATTCATGAAAAAATGTTAATTTCCTAAATTCTTAATTCTCATCAAGGTAAAAGTAGAATAATTATTTCCATTACTGCTAAATGTTTCAAGTGTGTTTCAAGAAGTCCCTAATTTGTTAATAATTTCCCTAGTGATTTCTATGAGGAAAACATATTAGATTGAGACCGTGGTTTCATCAAGGAACATAAATTTTGTTGGTAATGTATTCTATTATGGAGGTATTGTCTTATATCACCTAAGAAGTAAGTTGTATATTGACAGACTCACTGAATGGAGCCTTATATGGAATAATAGAATATAATGTATGTGATACTCCAATGATACAAGGAGAAATTCCAAAATAAAATTAAAATATTCATGAAAATTAGAAGGTAGTGACCCAACTAGAGAATCCAAAAAGAATAGTTGTGATCTGAAACATAATACACCTCTATTAAATAGCACTGATGTTTTCACCATTAAATTTTACTAAAAACTAATTAGTAATATATAATGTGACATATATCTAGGTTAAAAACTAATGGATGATGGTCACTCTAAGCTAGAGAATAGTGGAATTCTAAGATGAAGGATGAGGTCAATCACATCAAAGGAGATTCTTCCCCCTTTTTAAATTTATGTTTCACTATACATATATATTTTTATTGAAATTAATCTTTTACACTACCTTGGGTAGCTAAGATATGTTGTGGTTTATATTATAAATATTTAATTATATTAAATTTTGTATGTTCTTCCATCCAGATTGTTCATACAGGGATGATGTGTTCTAGCCAGGGATCTCATTTTTAGTGTTTTGTGAGAATATTTTCACTCTACCTCAATTAACAAGTGTTGAAATGTAGAGTATCATTCTCCATAGTGAACAAAAATAATTTACTGGTCTAGGAAATGTTGTGTTAATATATTCTATTTGAGGGAGCTTCATCACCATAGGTTCAATAAGAATAATATTTTTCTTGAGAGATCTTTAGAGATGGTAATTTATCTAATGAGTGTAAGAAATTTTATTCCTATACATTGTGCTTAAGTTCCTCAATGGTTAATTTCATGCATTAGTATTGATATATTTATCATTATCCTATTGTCAAGTTACTCTAAATAAATCAATTTTTTCATAGCACTCCCTCTCTATTGTTACTTCATTTACCTCCCCAGACAATCATCCAACTTCATTTTTGAATTCATATATTTATTTAAATTATAACACCATTTATCCTAATTTTTTTTGTTTTTACATTCTATAATTTTTTTGTTATACAGAAGTTCTTTTTCTCTTTGGTTTACCCCAACATTACACTGTAATAGATTATGTGGGTTTATAAATTATTAATTTTAGTAGAACCTATTTAATAACCTAGTTATTTATTCTATAAAATTTTCCTTATGTTACCCATGAAGGTACATAAGACAAATTTTTATGTATATAATAAAAAATAAAAATATTCATGAAAATAAGAAAATCATAATAAAAAAACCTAATAACTATTGTAAAAAATTATAATATATAAATATTCTTCTTAAAATATAAAATTTGGTTCTTTATGTTGATAAAAATGAAAATCGGGTTCTAAATCCACAATATCCTCCAAACCAAGCCCTCTAGATTCCTAGAAGAAATAATTTTATGTTTATTTTAGTGTCTATCAATTCATAAAACATAAGTCTTGCTACATGTTTTATGAATTATGAAAATAAAAATCCCATCTTTATTTCCTTCATTCACTACTAAAACTAATGAGGATAAACAAGGGTTCATTAAAGAGATTATTAGTTCTTTACAATAGTTACTTATCCATAGGTTTAGTTAGGAGGAATGTAGATTGGGGTTGTTCTAATTATCTCTCATTGGAATCTTTATGTTTCATTTCTAAAATCATGATGAATAAATCATTCACAAGAGGGATCGGGGTTAAATTAATTCATCTATAAATTATATACCTATAGAATAATAGTAGATGTTAGGCACAAAATCACCAGATATTCAATAGCGAGTGAGAGATATTTCAGGATTCGTGAGAAATATTAACATTACAACTTCAGAAATGTACCAACTAACAATTAAATTCTTATATTCTGATAGAATTTTATTACAATATCCTCCCACCACAAAATCAGAATCATTTATATCAATACTTTAGGTATGAAATTTTATATAGTTCAATTCAAGAAATTATTTTTTATAAACATTATCAAAACACTCATAGTATGTATACTAAGAAGACAGTTATTTATAGGGAGGAATCCAACCTTGGGTTGCGACACATCACTCTGTAAACTATGTTACGTAGTAATACACTCACTACTGGATGTACAATCACAATAAAAACTTTTACCTTAATTTTGATATTCCTTCCTAGCCTTGGACTGTGAAGAATTATTTCGGTTAAGGGGTACAATATATGGATGCAATTATAAATTTGTAAATTAATACTATACTCGATAAAAAATCAAATAAACATGTCTTTAAAAACTATAGAGTTAAAAAATAACAAAAAATATCTTATTTCTACCCTATGGTACTTAAATCAACCATGGAACTATGTTCAAAACATGTTCATACAAGAAAATTCAAAGTTGGATTATTTATAAATTTTTGGATGAAAGATTACAAAAAATGATTCTTAATTGTCAAAAACTGACAAGATGGACACTCAATTGGGAAAAATTGACATGTAATTAAATCATAGGGATAAGGGTAAGCTGCAAAGTATGACAGTTTTGAATACCAGTGATAATGACATAGATATCCCAACAATAATTTGCATAAAATTTTACATACAAATTATGGTCAAATTTTATGTAAATGAAATCGACGATTCAATAAAAGTTTATAATCCAATACTAAAATATGATAAAACCTATAAATATAACCTATAGGGTTATATATGAACTAAATAATGAATTTAAACCTCAAAAATATATTTACAATAGTAAAATAAATTAAGAAATTATAAAGGAATTCTAGATGAAATTTAGATATGGGGAGAAGGTGACAAATCAACTAGATTTAAAACATTATTAACATCACCTTAAATTTCCTAAATGAGTACATAAAAATGTTGAACTTGATTAATTGAAATTACTAAAAATGATTTGATCCTTTTTAATCAACATTCTAAACAAGGAACCTATAGATAATATTCAATCATATATCCAATTAACCAGGATATGTCTAGAAAAAAATTATTGGGATAAATTGGATACCAATAATCTTAATGAAGAGTGTATCATAGTTATCTTGAGTATGATACCTCCATAGAAGAATAAAATTGAATGATTTATTATTCAATTCAAAATTGGTAGAGTTTACAAACAAAACCAATTTTTGATTTAGGGGAAATTATTATTTTTATCTGGTATTCCTTTTCCAAAAATCATTGTGATTGGAATTTAAAACCAATATCTATCTACATTTAACATACTAATAGTTCTATTACTCAACCCTATTAAGGGGTGGATAAATTATTAGTAAGTTAAATGAAGTAAAATTTTCATATAGATTTTATTAACATGACATGTTATGTTATGTATCCAAGCATATTTAGTAGATGCTTCGTTGGTACCGAGGGGTGTTGTCAATATTGTTTCTGAAAGAAAAACTTATGCTCCATGTTCTGGATGATGTGGAGGAAATTTTTATTTTTATGTAATTCGAAAATGAATTTGAATAAGTATGAATTCATGTTACTGAGAATGAGTTGTTAAAAATTGATGTGGGATTTGAGTATTGTTCGTTCCACCAGGAGGTTACAGATATTATTATTCCTCAATATATTGTAAGTATTACATTGGCTGTTGTTACACCCCATCAAAAAAATTGAAAAATAAATTTGCACCATATATCCCAATAAAGGTATAAAATAAATAAATAAATTTATTTCATTGAATTTTTGAACATTTTTATGACATTTTATAATTTAATATTTAGATCATACCACATATTTAAAAATGTTGAGTGATCTGGATTCAAACATTCTAGAAAAGGTGATGATTTAAAATAAAAATAGATAATTTTTCTTTATAATATCTAAACTTTAGTTATTAATATATAACTGCATCATCATAATATAGTTAATGAAAAATTAACTTCATTTGATTAAAGTGATGAATCGGTAGATTATAACATGAGAGATTAATTTGATTTTATCAAGCGGTAATCCCCTAATATATTGATCATGATGAAGATACTATATTGTTGTTTTTAATATTTGGGTCTCTTAATATGGATTTTGGGAAAGAAACAATTTTTCAGAATAATATCATTCATCTAATGTTATAGCTGTTTTTGCACATATTGGTGGATGCAGGAGTTGTTGAGGCCATTAAAATACTTGACCCCACCTTCTCTCACAAAAAAGAAATAAAAATTGTTTATAATAAATAACCACTAAATGATCATTATTATGTTATAATTTATCCATAAGGATATATGAAGATGTAAAAGTCATAATTTCATGGTTGTAAACCCATGAAAATTAGTCTTTTATTTTAACGAGGTTATTAGAATAAATGACTTAGACTCAGTATCATTCTAGCTCAAGATCTTCCAATTTTTCATTAGATTGATCACATGAAAATTTTAATGTTCATAATGTTTGAAGGAGATAAAATTATAAACTACTCCAGAAATACATCCCTTTCTCAAACCATGGATTAAATTAACACAATATTTTAAAAGACAAATAAAAATAGTATCATGCCAAAATTTTGTATGAATATAAATTTAGAAATAATTTCTTTTTCACAAATGAAAAAATATAAAATACAATTATATAAATTCAACTATGTAACTATCTAGAAACTAGGTATTATTTCTTAAATTATGATCTAATGTTTTTAATCAATTCCCTTCTCTTTATTTATGTTTGTTTCAAAATATTAGTCTAGTGGATACGACGTGATTTTCTTTTCAAAAATGTGAATCATATTTTCATTGTCAGATTTCTATATTTCTAGAATCTAGAATGTAAAAAAAATTAACTAAATTTAAATTATGGTCATAATCCCTAAACAAATAATATTGTTCCATTTTTTCATGACTTTATTTAAACTGAACTATAAATTAATTTTATGATTATATCCTAAAAAAATCATGAAATTATTCAAATAATTTATTTGATTCGATATGTGGAAAATGTTATAATTGAACTATATTATAACCCATTTAAGATATATGTCAAATAATAATGTGATAAAACATATAGGGTGAACATATTCTACCAATATAGGGTAAAATATTATGGAAAATTTTTAGTTTTAATTGTGGGGTAGAGGAGTTTTTTAGTCCTTAACTGTGATTCAATTTTACACATATCAAAATCATCAAAACAACTATCAAAATTCAAATATTTCAATAATAATTTATAGATGTATATAAGTAAAATATACTTTTTTGTAAAAATAATTTGGTTTATTTTTCTAGAAATCATTATTCTTGAAGAATTACTATTTAAAATGACGGAAGAGGATTCTAAGAGGTCAATTTTTTATGGAATTGTAATTACAACATGAGGAAACATGGTTAATTGACATGAGAATGGTGTCATAAAATTCGTTAAATGGGACACCTAATGGACCCAACTCATTCATGATTTATATAATTAATTTAAATCTATAGTGAAATAACAAATTGAGATCACACTATGGACCTTTAAGATAATGTAATTGTGTGTGTTGTGTAAATAAAACCATATCCAAACTCGATAATTAAATTTTAGAATTATATATATAAACTTGTATCATTGAAAAATTAAAATAATGGGGTGTTTCCAAAATGAGTTTGTTAAGGTGAGGGGAATATTGAATCTATATGAACAAGGGGATAAATACTTTACAAGAAAATATTTTAAGCGATATTATTGAAATGTAAAGAAGAACATTGGTTTAGGGAACCTATGCGAGGGTAGAAATTGAAATTTCTTCTGATTAAAAATTTAATTACACTGTAATCTTACTGCTATAGACTCTTAGAAATTGAATTTTATATTTTTTTATGTATATAAGTGAGACTAATTCACATAAGAGGCTTAATAGTTTTTAATAAATCAATAATTTTGGTGTTTCATTAATTATGTCATGTGAAAAGGAACCTATGAATGATATAATCAATTATTTTTGGTTTCCTACTAAATAAATACATTAATAGAATTTTAATTATCTCTGAGTGAAATTTATTATGATTTATGAAATTTTTTGAGAGTGGTATTTTTTTACGTGATCCCACATCTGATTTGTTGAATTAATTGTGTTCCAGATTTGAAAGTGCATTATAATTTTAGAATTTGTAAAAAAATTACTTATGAATAAATTTTATTTCTATTGTTTTTTATTATATAAATAAGTTATTTTTAGAGTAAAATAGTTTTCTCATTATTAACATTTAGTGTTCATTTTTTTGGAACAACATTTGGTGATTTTTTTAGTTTTTATTCAATTAAGATATTTTTTTTATTTATAGGGTTTATTGTAAATAAATTGTTTTTATTATTCAAGGATAAAATTTTATGAAATTGTATTATGGAAATGTTTATATAGTTATCAAATGATTTAAAATACATTTAGAAAATTATTTCATATTTATATGATTATAATATAAAAAATATTTGATATAAATCTGTATTCTCAATTAAAACTAAATTTGTTATTTAATTGTTGAAGAAGATATTATTATTGAATACATATATTTTAATGATTTATGAATTATTATTTTTTAAAATCCTTAAAAATAAAATTGGTAATGTTTTGTATTATGTATAAGGAAAATCTATAGTAACTTTAGTGACTACATATATCCACAAGTGACTACATATCTAATAATTATAAAATTATTTTACCAACTATGTGTGAAATTTCATACTATTAATGAGACTATTAGATAAAAATTTTAAAGGACTATTTCTATTTATAAATGTTTCCATAAATGAAAAATTCTAATTGATCATGATTTCTTGATCATTATATTGACAACAAACCTGAGGATCCAATTTATCATGCCTATTGATTGGGAGCTCTAATGATCCACCTTTATTAAAATTACCTAGAGAACCTAATAATATTTCCACTAGATATCTAAACATAATTAAAAAGTAATTAGATTATTAGTAATATATTACATTCCCAAATACAAATGACCATACATCTTTTGAATTATATTTAACCATAGAGAAGAAACTATCATAGCTAACAGACTGATCAATTATTGTAGCAGGAATCCACCCCATAATGAAGATATTTATGAACATATACCAATATTGTGGATGATGATACTAGATATAAGGGTTGTCTCCTATGAATTAAAAACATAGGTCTACCACTCTATAAATATTTTTTATGAATTCCATCCCACCAAGATAAGCCTCATAGCCTAATGATGAGGGATTAACAAATTCAGCCACTAAAATCTGTGTTTTTAAAAGAATCTCTATCCAGCAGTAGAAACTCCCTCCCGTATGAATATAAAAAATCCACTTATACTTTAATTGATTACATACCACTATAACATGAAGATGTACTAAGTGTCTCCAAATCACTAAGCTCTACTATTTCCTATAGCTGGGAGTTGCAAACATAATCTGTGATGCAGGAGGATGATGAGTCGATACTCATTCGTTATCATGGTCAAGAAAATGTGAAATTCTAAAAAATGATGATCCTACACTGATTGAATAAACTATAAAGTAGATGATTATAGTATTAGTACAAGGAATATGGGGTGATTTTTGTAAATTTATAATCAATCAAACAATGAAAATACAGATCCTCTGAGATGAGTCATTTTGGAAATGAGTTATTGAGGATTGAAGATTTCCATAAACGAAGTCAAAATTTTACAAAATAGATTGAAGAAAAATACACAGTTCTAATATAGGATTTCTTATTTATTGATATACTGAACCAAAATTCAATCTCAATTCAGTTACGAGTGTCACGAATAGTGACCATTGTTGATCCTCGACATGGAATTTGTTCTTGAGATCGACCCTAGATCAATGGGTTGATGTGGTAATTAAATTATGAAGTTGGAAACATGAATAATGATTGATGAACGTCATCATAGATTGTATGAAACTCTGAAGAAGAGATTATCATATTAATTTATGTTATAAAAAAAATTTATTTTATATATCATTTGAATATGGGATCAAGTGTTGTGGGATTATTTGAATACAATATTGATTAAATGATCAATGTGATTTTGATTCAGTAAATGTCTAGAAAACTTTTAGAGTGTTCATGGATGTTTCAAGATGATAATGATGAATAAAGGGTCTTATTTGTTCACTAGTGTAGAAATATTTGAAATTCATAAGGGTGCATGCTTGACACACAACATAATTCATCATTGAAGTTATATGATGAGTTCAATATCACGCAAATTGGGAAATGACTGGTAAAATACATTTTAGTTTTCGCATATGTTTATTCCTAAGGAATATTAGTAGTTTTTTGGAACTCTTTCTATTCAATTTATTTTATTTTGAATGGAGAAATTATATTGACAAAGTGTCTTCTTTTTCAGATATGACCGGTTTGATGATGTCTGTTTAATTTATAATCATATTGAATTCATATTTGATATTAGTATTCAAAAGTGAGTAAGGTTATCTGAATAAAATGTCCTTTATAAATTTAATACAGAAACATTAAATAAGGTAACCCCCATCAATGGGGAACTATGAAAAGGATTTTGATAGGATAAAAATATATTTTATTTACCAAATAAGTTTCATGTATAATGATGGAGAAAATGCTTAGGAGATGTGTAATGGTGATATCCATAGATACTGAGGTGGAATAATGTTGTGTACATTAATTTTTTAGGGTTGTTAGATATTTTTGTAAGGGTAACACATGTTTTCATATGTATTCGAACACATTCCAATGATTCTTCATCAGGTTGAAATATAAGATGTCTAAAATTATGGTGAAGGATTAATATTTAAAGAGAAAATCTATTTTCCCAAATTAGAAATTCTCATATGTGTCGGAGTGCAATTATTATTCTCGTCCAACATAATGTGGAATGAAATATTCATGAATTCATTCATTTGTTAGTAATGTCACTTGATATTGACACCTAAAAAGCATGTGTGATTGAGATCATGGTTTCCCCATTGTTTTGAAATTTGAGGGGTTATGCATTATGTTATGAAGTCATTAGTATGTTTCAACAAGGGAGGAATATGTAAAGAGATAGCCTCTCCATGTGGAGGCTATTCAAGAATTACTAAAGATGTTGTTTATAAGATGTTGATGATTCAAGTAGAATTTATATAATTAATGTATCTGATTATTGATAATTACAAGGGAATTCCCTGAAAAGAGGATACATGAAACATGGTATAGATCAAAAACACAATCCACCTATATTCTATACAACCATTCATATCACATATATATTTATTTGATCATTGATCAACTATCCAACACAAAACAGAGTACTAGGAGATGTACCAAAGGATAGACCACACTCGAAGTAGGAAGTCAGTAGAGGATTTCACTGATGTAGATGTCATATCACACTAGGGGAACCTATTATCCTTTTTTAATTTTTGGAATATTTATATTGAGTTGACATTAAAAAAATATATTTTTTAATATAATGTATTACTATGTGTTTTAGTATGTTTGATCCATTGGAGAAAAATATATTTAACAGTATATATTATTTCATCAAGATTAGTCATAGTGGGATGGTGTACAACATCCAGAGATATATCCTTAAATTACTAATTAGAATATTTTACATCCTTCTCAAGTATTTATAGGTGAATGTTAGAGTACACTTTTTCATCCACCACAACCAGAGTAATAGTTTGGAAATGTTTTTTATAAGATCATCCTCGTGAAGAAGCATCATCATCCTGGGATATTTTAGAGATAATATTTATTATAAGATATCATTGGAAAATTTGATTTATCAAATGGTATTTTTAAATTTAATTCAACGTAACATGAATTTAGTACCTATTATATTTATTTCATTATATAATAGTAACATCTCTACTATTTTCATCTAGTCAAAATCCCACTAACAAATTAATTTATTTTGTATCACTTAATATATTTTTATGCCTCAATTATGTCCCTATAGAAAGCACTCACTACATTTTTTCATCAAAAATTCATTTCACTTCCATTTTTTTTTGTATTATTGTTCATGTTTTTATTATTTATTCTAGAATACTTCTCCTTCAACATGGTTCAACACTTCTTAGAAGAGTACTAGTGTTTGTAGTTTTAAAAATAATTAATTTGAAATAGTATAAGTTAACAAATGAGCTATCTACATTCCCAATGATATTATTATAATTTTAAAATGCATATAAGAGTTGGTTTTTTGGGCGAATTTAATTCCATGACTTATTGGGTGCGCTTTAGAAGCGTTTTTATCATTTAAAGTCAGAAAAAAGTCTACATGTCGTGAATGAATTACCATCATTAGTCATCAAATACATATAGATGACGAATAATGGTTCTCATGGATGAGAAGTGTTATGGTGCGGAGATTTCAAGTTCCTATTTCCATACGTAGAGTTTGATATTCATCAAAATTTTATAGTTTTGTTTGAATTTGGGGATGATTTCATTTTAGAATCAAGATTCAAAACAAAATTTTGGAATTTCATATCTCTCAATTTATTGTTTTTTGGTGTTTTTTGTACTTTGGGTGGTTTCATGGGGACATGGAAGGGTCTTATGAGGTGTATGGTGGCTGTTGTGGCCTACACAATAGTAGAGCCACTGACCAACTAGTGGATCATTAAAGGGGTGAAATATCATTTCCCCCTCTCGTATTATAGTCAAAACCACCTTCATCATATTCTCCTCGTGTGCACTTCCATGGGAATTCATATGATTCTTCCCCTCTTCACTCCACATTAATTTTTTTGACTATGTTTTTTTCAAACATCAGTCTATTGTATATTTGTGACTATGTATCCCTTAATACTATTCTATATATTGTTTAATTTTCATTTAATCATTTATGGTTTTCATTGAAAATTCCACTAGATCAATGTGGGATTAACTAATTCTCTTGGGGATTTTAGTCTTCATATAATGAGGGACTCTCAGGACTCCATATGTATATCGTTTCTTAGAGATTCAATAAGGTATGATACTATAATGGAATTTATTAGGATTTTGGATTTAATTAAAATGAAATTGAATTTTTTTGGAATTAATTGATAGCTGATACCCATGTAATAGTCTTAATATGCCTCAGTGGGCCTTACATGTGAGGTTGGAATTTATCCTATTACTGTGTATGGAAAAGGTGAGTTTTCAACAAATATCTAGTATATTAATTATTTATATTAATTGAAAATAATTTATATAATTAAATTTTTTAGCCTCTTGGAAGTGTTTAGGAGCATGGTTTGTAATGTAGGATTAGACCAAACATGTGAGGCCCTTGGTGGACCTTGGTAGTAGCTGTGATCCCATTGAGATAATTAGATATATCCTTAAAAAGGAAAGTGGTATTTATGAATGATACTTATTTTATTATTCACTTGTTTATATGGATGGTTAATTAATGTCCCTCACAAAATTAGGTAGATGAACCCTTTTAAAATTAGTTTAATATTTTTAAATGAAAAAAAAACCTATGGCTGAATTTCACAGTGTTTCAAATACCTTGATGGAATATAGTGTAACTATATGAAAAATCACCCACTAAAGGATCGGAAAGGTAAATTTGATGTAGAGCTTTGGGATACTTGAAACACATAATGGATGGGAATTTTAGATTTTTTCCATGTGGGTGGCTATAAGATATAACATTCGGATACAAACATATAGGTCATGTTTTGGGGCTTACATAAGAATGATGATATTGGGGAATAAGCTTAAGGATATATCACATGTGTGATGTTACAAAGAGGATAAGAGGGGATCACGAAGAACTAAGTAGGCCCTAGTAGGTCCGTTAGTTACATTTAAGCCTAGAAATATGGTGTAATCAGCAACTGTGAGAGAGAGTGCTGGTTGTCACTATATAACTTCGACTAATGATGTGATCTCAATGGGTTGTGGATAAAGGTGATTAATTATATATTTTTACATCCTATAACATTTATTTATGCTGTATGTATTTATTCATATTTGGACTAGTGGTATCAAGATGTGTTTATTAGGACCCATGTTATGGACCTTGGGAGTCATGATGTAATTATTTGGGATTCCCATATGTTCTTCATAGAATCTGTTTGTTCATCCACAAATGAATTCCTAAGACAATGGTATTTGACATCAGGTCTATATGGGATTCCCTAAACAAATTGACTCACTAGTATTATTAGTATTTAATGGTGTATGTTGGTAGAAACACATAGGAATTATCATGGAGGGGTCTAAATGGTTTATTCCTATAGTAGTGGTCTTTTGATAGAGTTAAAAAATCCCCTTAGGGATGTCATGTTTTATTGTTGATAAAAATACCATTGGTGTGGTCTATGGTGATTGTGGGATAGACAATATATGAGGAAAAAGTCATTGTGTAGTTATTTGATACTAAATTTTGAGATACAATGGAAAAATTTCTTGCCTATAGTTGGGATTCAATGAATTTTGTGTCCAGGTTATCATGTGGAAAATCACATTTTATATCAACAAGTGCCGATAGTTGGGGATTAGAGCCAGCTATTTACCATTGGTATTTCACATGTCTATGAGTGGATTGTATGGTATATTAGGGTGATTTTGGTTGTAGATTTATGATATCAGCGTTCTATTCCCAATATTAGAAAACTCTCATAGGTGATGCGTGAGATAAATTATAATGAAAACTACCACATGGGCGGTATTTGATACTTATTTTTATACCAAGATACAATCCTGTTTTTTTATTATTAGAAGGCATGATATCATTATGTTCTAAGTGACACATCAACACTAACATAATATGGTATAGTCATTTGGGGTCATATGAATAAGTATTAAAAAAATCTATTTGTGGAAGTTTGAGGTTACATGTGTAATCCATGGGGTAGTGATGATATTATAGAGGCACGATGATGAATACATGATTAGAGAAATAATTCCATCATATCAAATCAATATTTTTGGGTTATTTTTTTATTAAATTTCATTTTTTATTCCTTCATCCAGATTATGTCCCAAGAACATATAAATGCACTTATATTTATGTATGAGGCCATGTTGGTTGTTACCTAATATGTTTTCTAAACTAAACCTATTAGAGTGGGAAATAAATATGGGTGCCTAAAAGAATTCCCATTTTAACTATAAGAAGATGTTTGGATGAGGCCTCACATAGCAAGGTCAAGTAGGATGTCTTATATGATATTGAAGACTCAGATGTATTTTTTTTGGAGTCATTATGAACAAAATATCAATATATTAAATATAATAGTATGTTTATGATACTATCACATGGTGTGGTCATCTGTTGTTTGTCTGGATAGGTTTTTTTAGATCATTTCATTTTCCTAGTTAAGCATCATGTTATGTTTTCTACTTATTTCCTTATATCATTTTTAAATTTTATGTCTGTTTGTTTTTGAATACATTTAAACAATTATAAACTCTTATATAAGGGGTATTATTCTCCCCTGATACCTTCATAGACTATTTTTTCTCATCAAGAAACTCTTACATTTAGAGAAGTTCACCAGAGGTGATTTGTGAATTCGGTATAGTTATTATTAAAAGAGTGAGCTACATTATGTTGTTACAAAGACGATTGAACTAAAATTATCTATAAGGGAAATACTTATCAACATATAATGATGTAAAAATAGATATATGAAACAAAAAAAATGAACATGGGTTATAAATATGATTAAAATGAACATTGAATCAATTATTTTCCCATGAAGAGTGATAAAATGACATATGACCCCATTGTATGATAAATATAGCATGTATTATTAATAGAGAGATATGATATAGTAATCACAATATATGATGAAATTCATAGGATTGTGGTATAACATATGAATGAGATATAAGAAAAATTATTGGAAATTTTATCCTTTTTGATAATTCTAACAACATTGATGTCTACAAATGAAGTTGTGAACATATAATTATTCCCATGAATAGAATACAGAACTAGGATAAATGAAGTTACAAATATACAAAGTTTTTTGAACTAGGAATGAATTTTTTTAGATTTAAAAGCATTGATAAACTCAAGTAGGTCCCCAGATAATGTTTCAGTCAAGAAAATATGTCATTACAAAGAAATTGTAAAAAGGTTGTAATAAAAATATTTCCACCCATGGACTTGTGAGTATATAACTAGGTTCACGAATTACATCATTATCTATGAGATATATAGATTTACACAATGAATTTTACTTTTATATCACCCCCACCAATATCCTAATGATAAAACATATATATGTGTTTCATATTATATTAATCTTACATATCATTCTCAAAAACATGTGGAATGGAAATATGTTATAATATGTTTTAAAATTTCAAAATATAAAATGTGATCAAAAATTGAATTGATTTATAAAGTAACTCTATATCAAATTAACCAATTCAATGTGAAAATATTATATAATCCTTCATAAAACATAACTCTATAGAATAAATAACATTATAGTATGAGTGGAAAATGAATGTGAAATGTAATGAAAATTTTCTTCATTATTTTATAGTATTGTAGAAACACAATTATAAGTCACATTCCGAAATCATTTTCAAGAAGGTGAAAAGTGTATTTTAAAAAAATATTTTAAAATACTCAACAATATTGGTACCTTGAAAAAAATAATAGTCATGTATTGAATTTAAGATTAGATGATATTAAATGTATTGAAGTTAAAATGAGATTCATTTTATTCTTTATATGATATTTTAGAGAAGTCTCATATTTATGAATGAGCAATTAATTTTACATTAGAAAATATAAAATTGAAATTTTGAGGTTTTTATTCATTAATATATAAATTTTTTTAAATAATTGTAATCTTATATTGTATGAAATAATATATGCAAGGAGGTGAAACTGATAATAAAGAGTAATAGAATTATTATGAATAATGTTATGTTTTTTAATGAATGAAACTAGTATTAGAAGAAGAATATAAAATGAAAATGTAATATTCCTGGATACAAATATGAAATAGAACAGAAAATATAGAAATGGATGAATATAAAATATGAAGATGAACATAAATAATGAATAAGGATTATGACCTAATGAAATGGAAATTGAGTCATCCAAACCCTTATCATTGATTTATGAATGGTTATATGAACTATATTATAATATTTTTCCATTAGTTTTTAATAATAATATATATCATAACAATATTTTAAGTTATTATCCATTATATCATTCTTTTATAATTTAACATAGGAAATTTTTTAATAATTCATTATTAAAAATATTATATTGGTCTTAATTCCCACATTTTTATAATTAATGAATCAGTATGGGGGTTATGTTCCTTGATAGTTGATAATTTCATAATAACAACCTTAATAAACCTAAAAGAAACATTATAATTTTTTATATATTTCTTATATCCAAACAAAAATTGATGGATATTCTAGTTATGGTTCATAAATATATTGTATTATATCTTTTATTTTGTAAATATAGATTTAATAAAATGAAATGATTCCTATAATAAATAAATTAATAGATATTTCAATTCTAGAATTTAGAAAAAAATATATTAAATTCATTAATATTATACAGTATTATTAATCAATAAATTTTTACAATTATTCAAGATATAACCATTATATCCTCTTACTTGTATGTATTAGAACAAAACTAAACATGAATTCATCAAACAATTTAATAAATAGAGATGTAATACCTAATACAAAAATATCACTACTATTAACAATATATTATTATTTTATTTTTAAAAAATTATAAATTAGATTCTAGGAAGATATTGATTATGAAAATAATGTGAATGATTTGTGATAGAATAATTTTTTATTTGGATGCATTAGACATATTGTAATGATCTTCCTAGAAATGTAAGATTTTTGATTCCATGTGAGAAGAGGTTACCAATCATTGTCATTTATTTTTATGGTGAGAATTTGGTTAGTGAGTCTAGTGTAAATATATTGAATGATGTGGAATGACTTTGGTCGATGAGAATTCCTTTCAATGTTGAGTTTGAGAAGAATTTTTACAAAGACTAATAAATTAGTGAATAAATAATGCAATTCTGATTTAATTTTAATCCAATGTGAATAAATAATTAGGATTGATATATGAAAAAATGTTATTACCTAATCCACAAATTTATTGATTTTTTATGTAATATTTAGTTATTTTCAATGTAATCTGACATTTGTACCTTATTTTACGTTTATAATGGATTTTTTTCACCTCATTAACATATTTTTATGACAAAAATAAAATTAGACATATAACCTACTTTTTATATATTAATTCATAATATGAAATAAATTTTTTTGAATCAATATCTAAAATAGGTGAAATTTAATATTAATAAATGAACAATAAATGTATTCCTTTTTTAGAAAAACAAGTTATTAAATAAAAAAATTAATATTTTCTTATATGTTTCAAAGGAACTGTCACAATGACAGTCAAATGATGTGCTATTTTTTAGGTATATAGGTGAAAAAGAGTGTCTTACTGAGATTATTTTATAAGGTGGAAGTACTTAACAAAATAATGTTATTTTGAAACCAAAATAAAATAATAATAATTAAAAATTATGGGGTATTTTTTGTTTTTTATTTAACATGAATAAGTATGTTATATTAAAATTTCATTTTTTTTAAATGAGATCAATAAAACACAACATGATTTGGTTTTTTTATAAAATAATTTTTTAATTCATATTTTATATAACTACACCTATTCAAATAATTATTAAACATTATATTTATAACTAATATTAACTTAATTTTGATCATCTATTTTTTAGCCCATGGACCCTATGATAGTAAACATATCCATAAAGATGCAATAAATTAAAATCTAGGGTAGCCTCAAAACATGCAATCCCAGCACCATGCAATGATTTATCTCCTAAGGGTAGATAATGATAAATGATATATTAGGGAAAATAAATATTTATTAATTAATAATGAATTGATATTATGGATTGTATTCAATGTAAACAAATTAATCCCATGTTGTTTGGTTTTACCAATTAAGATCGAGCCCTCACAATTCACACATTAGTGTACCTCATTTATTTTGTATTAATTGTTCAATTTATTATTTTGTTTATTTTGGATAAAAACACAGTTAATATTATGATAATTATAGTATCTCATTGATTATAAATAAATAAGTGAATAAGGTTAGAGTTATATCAATTACTAAGAGAACTACTGTTTCAAGGGAGGTGTATTCATCATAGAGACATTTTTCATTTGAAAATTTCGTAGAAAGGTTATAACCCAATTATGTTTATAGTCATAAATTACATAATGGATGGTAAAAATAGAGAAAATAATAGAAAATAATAGATGAAATGTAACTGAAATGGATAATATTATTTTTGAAAACACAAAAACTATAATTTTAAGTATAAATATCTGGATTCATTGACAGTATCTATACTTCAAGAGCTTCTCTTATTAAAAGGATTAGATATTTAGAGTTGAACCACTCCTCCTCTTCCTTGAATTTGTTAATTAATATCCTAATCCCTCCAATGTATAGATATACCCATTTATAGATTTTATGGGAGGATAGGGTTACAAGAGTTTACATATGTGAATGCAGAAATTTGGGAAAATATATTAATCTGAGTTGATATGCCTTGTTAAACTCCAAAAAGCATGAACCATTTGTCCATACCAAAGTTTTTTGGTTTTTAATTTCGTTGTGTACCGACTATTAAATCTTTATCCCAATTCAGTCCCATATAAATACGATATCGCCCAGATAGTGTGGTGGTGTTCAATCTAGCATGTCCAGTCTATCTTTTATTTCATTACCCATGTACTATAATTAAATGTATGACCCATATCAGTTCGACTGAATGAATTTTTCATCCCATTGAGTTAGGCAATTATTTTAAAAATTTCCATGCTCAAATAAGTAACAAAAAAGTTTTAGCCAAAATACTATAGGGCACTTAGTGGTGTAAAAATTGGGATTTTCATCATATTTTGAAATTAATGATATAATTAAATATATTCCATAAATGAAAATATCTATCATAATTTTAGGAAATAATTTCAAATATTATCAATAAAATATTCAATAAATTTTTTATCAACTTCCCCACACCTACCATTATTCCCTCCTACAAAAAACCCCATATCATGTAGTCAAGAAAATTGTGATAAGATATATGAAAGTGAATAATTACCAACCCATAGTGGAAATATATGAAAAGTATGAATATCATTAAGAAGTAAAGAAAAAATATTAAATTCATTACCTCGTTAATTGTATCAAAACAAAATCTAGTGATATTAATGACACAAATTATAATGAAATAATTTATGGGTATGTAATTCCATTCATTCAATACGTGAGAGAGAGAGAGAGACATTTAAAACTCAAATAACCACCATTTAAAAAATATATTAATGTCAATTAAAATAATTCCTCTTACATATTTTAATTCCCTAAAACCCTTTTCTACATTCCTCTTCAATCAAATTCAATACCCAATCACTTATGTAGTCTCAAAATTCAACTCTTAAGATCACTACCTATATATCCCCATGTATTTTACATTTCATCAGTCTGCTCATTATGAAAAATATATATATATTGATTTGTTTATAATTATCTATTTTTTAAGGGATTAAAACTTTCAGATTTCAGGTAGACATGCGTAGGTAAATTAGGTAGAGTAATGAAACTGACCAGAATAGAAATGAATGTGTGGACAACCATTGATATAAGATGATATTTGGTTTTACCAAACATGGATATACATTAAATTTATTTGGAAAAATTTCACAATTTATAGTTTGGTGAAAGTTTGTGTGGAGAAATCAATAAAACAATTTACCATTTACAAATAACTTTAAATATGGATTCAAAATCTAATTTTTAATGAAATAACCAATCATATCATTGACAACTCACAATTATTTAAACAAATTAACCCTTGATGATGAAAACTTACTAATTCTTATCATGCTACAAATTGACTTTGAAAAAAATTAATTTTTCACTTGTTCCACATCTAAATGATCATGATACATATATTTTTCAATTATTTTTTGTTTTTAGTTTGTTTAATTAATAGAAAACACACAAACCAAAACGAAAATTATAAATAACTACCACCATGATTTTCTTCCCTCTTCTACACTTATGATTATTTATTTTCATTAATATATACCTATGAGATAATAAATAAACAAGAAATTTTAAATTTTAAATAAAAATAATAATATAAAAGTGAAAGCATTAGGTACAAAATGATAATTAAAAGTGACTATGGGATCATAATGTGTGATGACATCAATTACATTGATGGTATGTCCTAAAATTTATTTGTTAATACTTTTCTCATTGGGTATAATTCTCTTTCCTATTTAATCTTGTGTGATCTCAACTATACCATAATGGAAAATATTTGATACAACGTAATAACCTAACCATCAAGATAAAAACACACCAAGAATCATCTTGAATAATGAATTGTAGAGAAGGGAATTATCTATGTAACACCACAAGGTTTTGAAAATAAATATAGAATTCAATTTTATAATCTACCAATTAAACACAAACTTGCTGCTTCTAAGTTTTGAATTTCGAAAAATGGTCATCTAGAGTTGTGTTCAATAAGTCATTTGGAGCCTAATATAACAAACTTGATTTTTTGGTGAATAGTAACATACCCATATGAATAGTAATATGACCCATATGAATAGTAAATAATAATATTATTCTTTTTCTTAAGGTAATATGATAATGGGATCTTAATTAATTTTTCAATGTCACATAAAACTAATTGCACTTCAAGATTTTTATTTTTCAAATTAACTATGAATTTATTAAAAAAGAAAATTAAAAAATTTTAGAAAATTATTTGAAAAAAACGGAGTTTAATTTTGATATCTACACGTCGAAAAATCGTAGGGGTGAATTTTTTGGAATTTTCTGAAATTCTAGAATTTTTTATGAATAGTGAAATACGATAAAATTCCATATATACAAATTATCAGTAAAATACACTATTCGTGTCATCACTAGTGATGAAAGGCCACTTGGTTAGAACTCACATGAACTTCTTACGATTAGTGGTCACATGAAACAACACTATTGGTTGTCTTGAGGGAAATAATAAAATAATGAATTAAATATAAAAAATTTACCCCTCTCCTCCACTATAAAAACCCCTCACCACTCCCTCTTCTCTTCACTCCTATAAGCCTTGAATCTCATCAATGTTCGGCCCATATACCCTTCACTAGTCTCTCCCCACATCCAAGAATATTTTGGTCTTTCGAAAAGACCAAAATCCGTTCCCTTAAGGAGTTTCTCAAGGAGGTTATTTCAAGAGGTAAAGCACCCTTCCTTTTCATTTGGTTTCAATTCAATTTATCTTCTTTTTTTATCATCACCTCACCTCCTCTATCCAAATGATCATGTTAACTCCAGTATCATCTATATACTATAATTATATCATGTTAATTGAAGAACCATCATAAATATTCTTACTCGCTCCCTTTTATTTTTATAAATGAAATCAACGTCCATGAGGTTCCAATTTATAGCCTTCGTGGACGACGGAGATTCGTTCTTCAATTTCTTCTTCATTACTGTTCATGAAACCTTATTTATGGTTGAACCAGAATTTAATATATGTATTATAACCTAATTAATATTCAGGAACTAGTATATTTACATTTTATTATGTTATATGACAAAACTAGTTCATAATAATCCAAACACCGCTAAATAATCGAAGTTGTTGTTATCTAATGATTCATCCTCATTCCATGAAAACAAAATGATTGAAATGGCCACTAAAAATTATCTATGTTCATAAATAATATATAATTCCTATCCTGGAGATTTATATCTATTCCATGTGAACTCTATTACTTAAAAACAAGCGAACCGAAGATGGAAATAAAGAATATGAACACTCCAAAGCGACAGAATTCAATACAATAACTTACCAATAAAAACATAAATGAACTAACCAGAACTATGATAAACTAACTAAATATCTAATTTGTTTTTAATTATGTTAATAATAAGTATAATTTTATAATCCAGGATCTTAAGTTAAAGAGCGTAACACATTTGGAGTTAAGGTACAGTTTTTTCACGCAAACTTCTATTTTCATTCGGGTTACATTTATTGTCTAATTTCCTTGATGAAATTATTATGTATTGTTATGTAAAACTCATAAATTCCGTGTGAGTATTCTATATATATACACCAAACAGAATACTTCCCTTTTTTTTGGAGAGTTACATGTTTTAAATGAAGCTCTCAAAACTGTTTCCAAAAATATGAGCCTGATATAAGGGATTTTTTCAAATTCATATATATTTTTAAGGGAAAGCTACAATCTATTTTTGGAAACCATTATCCTTATAAAAAAATAATTTTATCATGAAATTATATCTTTCTTTAGTTCTGGTTTTATACAAATATTTTTCCAAAAGAACTCTTTTTTTTAAAATAAAGGCGTATTTATCACCACAATTGCTTAATGATTTTAGAAAATTATTCTCGTTTGATTCAACCCTCTTGTTGATTCTTATGTATTGTTGTGGTTAATCATTTATGATGTCATATACCATATTTCATTTAATTTTCTATGACTAAATTCATTTTGGATGATTTATCCTAAAATCATTCATCATATTATTCCGAATGGTTTGTTTTTATGTTCAATAATTGGGGAAAGTTTGTTACATTTCATATGATAGTTTCAATATGAATGTATATGTTTTTATGTTTATCCCCGCTGATATGAGGAATTCATTGGATTTATTAGGTGATGGGTGGGGCCCGATATATCCCCACGATTCATCGGTAGGTCTCATGAGACAAATAGTCGTGGAATTGGTTGAGGCCTTTCCCAATGTGTTATATGGACTTCGGTCGAGGCCTTAATCATTAGAAATCATGGCCGAGGCCTTGAAATAATTTTTCAGAATCTCCAGCATATGCCCTTCCTTCATTATGAAGCTAGTAGTTTAAATTTCACGAGGTTATTTGACTAGTAGAATACCCATGATTATGTTTTATTGTGGAATTATTTATTCAGCTCATATTTCTGCCACAATGTGTTCACGTTCACTATTAAAGGCATCAGTTTTAAATTATTCACCATGTCTAATATTTATTCTATATTCTGTTGTATTTATTACTCTTAATAAGCATTTGATCTCACCCTTTCTTATGTTTCATTTTTCTCATGTCATGAAGAAGTAAATTATGAATGACATGAAAGCATAATCTAGGAGGCATGATGTTCCTAGTGGAATAATATAATGTCGTTTTTCCCTTTCCAAATGTAATGTTGATCTAATGTATATATCTTGTTTCCAATAATACTAAACTACTTTGTCCTTTTGGATTCATATTCCTTGTATATATGACAACGTAACTAAATAATACACCAACTCCGGGCAACTGGGGTCGGGTCCTCACAGTTGGTATTAGAGGATGTTTAGTAGAATACATGGAAACTGGATTTTGAAAATGTAGAATTAGGGAAGAGTCAATATGTTATCCTTTTTGGAAATTCATACAATAATGTCCTAGTATTTTGGTAAGTAATAGATTATGTGGATATTTCGAGAAATACATCCCTGTCTGTATACGAGCAGGTAGAGACAGCTCTGACGCAGATGTATCTCCGGGTAAAACCAGAAAACACCGCATTGAGGTAGACTCGAACATGAACTGGTGCATGACAACGGGCCTTGTTTCACTCTTGGTTACGACACTCTCGATGGATATGCTTAGGATAATTGACATTTTCTTTATAAGCCATTATGAATGATTGAAATGTTAAATATTCTTCAAAGAAATCATTTTTGTGAATATGGGATTATCCATGCATAGGATCTCAAATTTTCAGAGTATTTTTAAGTTTAGATTATACATAATGATTCATAACCTAATATAGTATATGAAATTATCTAGATATGGCGCCTAGTGGATAGAATAGAAATTGCACGATTGCACGTGTCCCCTGTAGGGATTTTCCTCCAACGCAAGATAATGATGTTGGCTCTTGTGCTGTGACTGGTGCTGAGCAACTCATAACTATACTGGGACAACATACTCAGGTTATGAATAATAACCTTAACCGTATGGAGCATTCGGATCCACCACGTGGAGGATCCATGCTAGATAGCTTTATGCAACAACAACCTCCACCATTCAATGAGAATACACACCCATTGGTAGTAGAGTAGTGGATATGTTCCCTTGAGAAGATATTTCTCGCTTTGGGATGTAATGAAAGAGTGAAGGTTTTCACAGAAGTATATCATCTATTGGGAGATGCGGATAAGTGGTGGTCATTAATCCAAAACACCAAAGAGGAGGAAGTGATAAAAGAGATGGAATGGATGGATTTTAAGGAAATCATCTTAGAAAAATATTTCCGTCGTGAGAAGTGAGCAGATATGGAGAGACAATTCGTGAATCTGAGGCAGAAGTAAGATGACAATGTTTCAAGGTATGAATCTATCTTCACAACATTAGCAAGACATGTTCTAGACAACATACAAAATCCAGGTAGCAAAATTGATCAATTCTTTGATGGCCTAAAGACATTCCTCCAGCGGGCACTGGTCTACAAAATTTTGTCATCATATGAGGATATAGGTTCATATTCCATCAAGACAGAAAAATAATTCATTATTTTTATGACTTTAAGGGAATGCAAGGATTGAAGAGGGCTACTGAAAACCCTAGGAAAGGAAATAAGGAAACGAGGAAGAAGGGAAGAGTTGAATTTCCACCATGTGACAATTATAGAAAGAAACACCATGGTGCATGCTTAAAAGGAAAAGGAGTGTGCTACAAATGTGGTCAGAAAGGCCATATTGCTGGTGATTGCAAAGGGAAGAAGGCTGACAATGATGTTCAATGTTATAGTTGTCAGGAGATGGGACGCTATGATAATTATTGTCTAAAATGTCAAGGAAATATGCAACAGAAAAGGCAAGGGATAAGGGTCAAGCTTATGCAATCACAACTGCAGAGGATAAAGTTTCTAATGTTGTGGTGGAAGGTACTTTAATTGTTTCCTCAAGTTTAGCCAATGCATTATTTGATTTTTGATCATCACATTGTTTCATATCTTCCTAGTTTTCTAAAAAAATTATATATTTCCAATTTTATTTAAAAAGGAGTTGTCAGTCAAAACACTTAAGGGAAGTATCATTTCTACAATGTTCTGTGAATTAGTTCCCATTATGGCATATAAATGTTATTTATCTACTGATCACATCAAAATACCCATGATTGAATTTGATATAATCCTCTGTATGGATTGGCTTTCGGACCATGATGAAAAAATTTATTGTATGATTAAGGAGGTTATGATTTTTGATGACGATGATAAAGAACAACTTAAATTTAGAGCAGAATCGTCACCACCTAATTCTTATCTAGATCCACCCCCAATAGCTCAACTAAATTCATTTATTGGGGAGGAATATAATGAAATAACTGTGGGTGAGGAAAGGAATGTTCAAATAGTGGATGTATATATTGTGAGAGAATATGTTGATGTGTTTTCAAAAGATTTACCTATACATCCTCCAGAATAAGAAATTGAGTTTTCCATTGATTTTCTTCCTGGTTCAAGGCCTATATCGAATACCCCTTATAGAATGGCCATTTTGGAATTAGTGGAACTAAACAAACTACTAGAGGAATTGAGTAACAAGAGATTTATTCTCCCTATTGTTTCTCTATGGGGATCCAATTTTCTTTTTGTTAAAAAGAATTATGGATCTATGAGGTTATGTATCAACAACATGGAGATCAATTCTATAACAATAAAGAACAAGTATCTCCTACCTCGAATTGATGATTTATTTGACCAACTGCATGGAGCTCAATACATTTAAAAGATTGACCTTTGATCTGGATATCATCAATAACATGTGGGGATGGAGGATTTTCAAAAAATAGAATTTTAGACCAGGTATAGGCATTACGAGTTTAAACTGATGCCTTTTGGATTGACTAATTCATCCTCTAACTTCATGGATCAAATGAATATAGTTTTCAATGAATACCTCGATGACTTTGTAGTGGTATTTATTGATGATATCTCTTTTATATTCCAAAAGCTACAATGATCATGAAAATCAATTGCGCATTATCCTGAAGACTCTTAGAAGACATGAATTATATGGGAAGTTTTTCAAGTGTGAATTCTGGCATTAGGATATTTCATTTCTTGGCCATATTTTCAGGATGGAAAACAACTTGATCCTACGAAGACAATGTCAATCCAAGATCGTCCCACTTCATCAAACATAACAAAGCTACTTAGTTTTATTGGATTATTAGGTTATTATCGGCATTTCGTGCAGAATTTTTCCTGACTGGCTAACCCTCTAACGAAGATTCCACGTAAAGGGGTTAAATTTTTGGGAAAAAATTGTGAAGAATATTTCAAAGAACTAAAGAGAATATTAGTCAATAATCCTACACTGACTCTACCATCAGGGAATGGTGGGTTTTTTATTTATAGTGGTGCTTTAAAGAAAGTACTTGCTTGTGTCCTAATGCAAAATGATAGGGTTATTTCTTATTCATCATGAAAAATAAAACATCATGAGAAAAACTATCCAAATCATGATCTTGAGTTAGCTGCTGTAATATTTTCTTTAAAGATATGGAGACATTATCTTTATGGTGAAAAATATGAGATTTATACTGATCACAAGATTTTGATGTATATTTTCTCACTTAAAGAACTCAACATGAGGTAAATGAGATGGATTGAACTACTCAAGGATTATGATTTCATGATACACTACCACCCGGGGAAGTTAAATAATGTGGAATATTCTTTGAGAAGAAAGGATCATGGAGTTTTGAACAAGATTATAGTTGAAAGGGATCCTATTTTCATGGATCTAATATAAATTGATATTGGAATAATCATGGAAGGTGAAACATCAATTCTTTTTCAAATGGTTTACAAACCATCTTTATTATAAAGGATAAAAAGTTTTCAGGCTGATCATGAAGAGTTTCAAAATAAGATTAAAGCTGTGAATGATGGGAGATTGAGTTACATCGTATATGAAGATGGAATTTTGATATTTGGGAAGAGACTTCATGTCCCCGATATACCTGATCTAAAAATAGAATTGTTGGATGATGCTCATAGTTACAATATCTCTATACACCCCGGTAGCAATAAGATGTATAAAGATTTGAACGAACATTTTTGGTGGGACAACATGAAGAGGGAGATTTCTAATTTTGTGTTAAGATGTATGGTTTTTCAACAAGTCAATGCGGGAAGGCAACAACCTTAATGAGTATTGAAACCTCTTCCCATACATTTATAGAAATGGGATAATATCACGATGGACATTGTCATGGGAGTACTGAAGTCTCCTAGAAGGAAAAATGCAATATGGGTCATTTTTTATCTTCTTACCAAGTAATCACATTTTCTTACTATAAGAGAAGATCTACCACTTGAACATCCAGCAAGAATATATATTAATGATGTTTTGATACTTCATGTAGTACCCATATCTATTGTTTCTAATCATGATCCACATTTTACATCATTATTCTAGTAAG
Source organism: Viscum album (assembly GCA_963277665.1). NCBI lineage: Eukaryota > Viridiplantae > Streptophyta > Magnoliopsida > Santalales > Viscaceae > Viscum > Viscum album. The sequence continues at coordinate 875,487,000 of OY728129.1, read as the reverse complement.
TATTCATAAGGCCCTAGATACTAATCTTCATTTGAGCACATCCTACCACCCACAAACTGATGGACAATCAGAACGGACTATTCAAACATTGGAAGTCATGTTGAGGTCTTGTACACTTGATTTTCAAGGAATTTGGGATCAGTATTTACCTCTTGTAGAATTTTCCTACAATAATAGCTTCCATTCAAGTATTCAAATGGGATCATATGAAACATTATATGGGAGGAGATGTCATACACCAACTTGCTGGGATGATGTTGGTGAAAGAAAGCTCATGGTCCCAGAATATGTTTAAGAAACAATGTAGAAGGTGAAGATTATCCAAAACCATATCAAAATAGCTCAAAGTAGTCGGAAGAGCTATGCAGATAACCGAAGGAAGGATTTGGAGTTTCAAGAAGGTGATCACGTTTTCTTAAAGGTATCTCTATGGAAGGGTATTATAAGATTCAGTAAGAAGGGAAAATTATGTCCCAGGTACATCAGAGCTTTTGAAATTATAGACCTAATCGGAGCCATAGATTACCATTTTGCAATTCCGCCAAGTCTCTCCAAGGTTCACAATGTGTTCCATGTGTGAATGTTAAGAAAGTACATGCCAGACCCAACACATGTACTCACTTATGAAGAAGTAGAACTTGAGCCCGATCTGTCTTATTTTAAAGATCCTATCAGGATCCCTGATACTAGAGAACATGTATTGAGAAATCGGATGACTCATTTGGTAAAGGTTCTATGGTGGAACCATAATATAGAGGAAGAAACATGGGAACTTGAGGAGCTTATGTTAAAGTCACACCCGAACCTTTTTAGGTAATATTTTTTGAATTTTGAGGACAAACTTTTTGTAAGGAGGGGAGAATGTAACACCCCTAAGGTTTTGAAAATAAATATAGATTGAAATTTTATAATGAGGAAATTAAACACAAATTTTCATCTTCTATGTTTTGAATTTCAAAAAATGGTCATCTAGAGTTGTGTTCAGTAAGTCATTTTGAAACTGATAGAAAAAACATGATTTTCTGGTGAATACTAACATACCCTTATGAATAGTAATACGAAGATTAATATGACCCTTATTAATAGTAAATATTATTATTATTTTATTTTATTAAGGTAATATGATAATGGGATCTTAATCAATTTCTCAATGTCAAATAAAACTAATTGCACTTCAAGATTGTTATTTTTCGAATTAACTATGACTTTATTTAAAAATTAAATTAATAATATTTAGATTTTTTTTGAAAAATGGAGTTCACTTTTTAATTCTAAATGTCGAAAAATGGTAGGGGTGAATTTTTGGAATTTTTCTGAAATTCTAGAATTTTTGATGAATAGTGAAATACGATAAAATACCATATATACAAATTATCAGTTAAATACACTATTCATGGAATCCAAGGTGATGCAAGGACATGTGGTTCAAAATCACACACAATTCTTACTATTAGGGTTCACATGAAACAACACTATTGGCTGTCTTGAGGGAAATAATAAAATAATGAATTAAATATTCAAAATTTACCCCTCTCCTCCACTATAAAATCCTCTTACCACTCCCTCTTCTCTTTACTCCTATATGCCTTGAGTATCCTAAATATTCGGCCCATTTACCCTTCCCTAGTCTATACCCACATACAATAAGCTTCTGTTCTTTCCAAAACACCAAAATCCCTTCCCTTAAGGAGTTTCTCAAGGAGGTTATTTCAAGAGGTAAAGCACCCTTCCTTTTCATTTGGTTTCAATTAAATTTATCTTATTTTTCTATCCGCACCTCACATCCTCTGTCCAAATGATCATGTTAACTTCAGTATCATATATATAATGGAATTATATCATGTTAATGGAAGAACCATCATAAATATTCTTACTCCCTCTATTTTATATTTATAAACGAAATCAACGTCCATAAGGTTCCAATTTTTGGCCTTCCTGGATGACGATGATTCATTCTTGAATTTCTTCTTCGTTACTGGTGATGAAACTATATTTATGGTTGAACTAGACTATAATATATTTATTATAACCAAATTAATATTCAGGAACAATAATATGTACATATAATTCAGTTATATGACAAAACTAGTTCATAATAATCCAAATACCGCCGAAGAATCGAAGTGGTGGTCATTTAATGACTCATCTTCATTCCATGTAAAAAAATGATATAAATGACCACAAAAATTATTTATGTTCAAAAATAATATATAATTCCAATCCTAGAGTTTTATAACCATTCCAGATGAACTCCATTACTTAAAAATAAGTGAACCGAAGATGAAAATAAAGAAAATGATCACTCCAAAGTGACAGAATTCAATAAAATAACTTACAAATAAGAACATAAATGAACTAAACAGATCTATACTAAACTAAATGCATATCAAATAGGTTTTTAATTAAGTTATTAATAATTATAATTTCATATTCCAGGAGCTTATGTTCAAGAGCAGAACACTTTTGGACTTAAGGTAAGGGGTTTTCACCCAAGCTTCCATTTTCATTCGGGTTACATTTATTGTCTAATTTCTTCGATGAAATTATTATGTATTATGATGTACTCTTCATAAATTATGTGTGAGTATTCTATATATGAACACCAACAAGAATTCTTCCCTATTTCTTAGATAGTTACACGTTTTAAAGGAATCTATCAAAACTGTTTACAAAAATATGAGCCCGATATAAGGGAATTTCTCAAATTCATATCTATTTTCAAGGGTAAGAAATAATCTATTTTTTAAAACCATTATCCTTATAAAAAAATAATTTTATCGTTACATATTATCTTAATTTAATTCTGGATTTATACAAATATTTTTCCAAAAGAACTCTTCTTTTTAAAATAAAAGAGTATTTATCCAAAGAATTGCTTAATGATTTTAGAAAATTATTCTCATTTGATTCAAAACACTTGTTGATTCTTATGTATTGTTGGGGTTAATAATTTATTATTTCATAAACCATATTTCATTTAATGGTCTATGACAAACTTTTTTTTGATGATTTATCCTAAAACCATTCACCATATTATTCCGAATGGTTAGTTTTTATGTTCAATAATTGGGGAAAGTTAGTTACATTTCGTATGACAGTTTCAATATGAATGTATATGTTGTTTATGTTTATCCCCAATCATATGTGGATTGAATTGGACTTATTATGTGATAGGTGGGGCCCTATATATCCCCTCGATGCATCGTTAGGTATAATGAGACAAATGGTTGTGGAATTGTCCAAGGCCTTTCCCAATGTGTTAAATGGATTTTGGTCGAGGCCTTAATCATTAGACGTCTTGGCCGAGGCCTTGAAAAAATGTTTCAGAATATCTGGATTATTCACAACCTTAATTATGAAGCTAGTAGTTTAATGTTTATGAGGTTATTCGACTAGTAGAATACCCCTGATAATATTTTATTGTGGCATTATTTATTCAGCTCATATTTCCGCCATAATGTGTTCACGTTCATTATTAAAGGCATTTGTTTTCAATTATTCCCCATGACTGATATTTATGCTATCTTCCACTGTATTTCTTACTCTTACTAAGAATTTTAGCTCACCCTTTCTTATGTTTCATTTTTCTCAGGACATGAAGACGTAAATTATAAATGACATGCAAGCATAATCTAGGAGACACGATGTTCCTAGTGGAATAATTTTGTCTCATTTTTCCCTTCAATATGTAAATTTGAACTAATGTATGTATCTTGTTTCCAATAATACCAAACTACATGGTCCTTAGAGATTTTTATTACTTGTATGTATGCCAACATAATCAAATAAGGCACTGACTCCAGGCAACTGGGGTTGGATCCTTATAATATTTTACATGAAACTCACTTTTTTGTATCTTTATATAATGAACTCCTTTTGATCATTTTTATGACCTTGAGTTACCATGTGATGAAAATTGAATCTCCTCAATCTCTTGAATTTTCACCATTCATTGGTTTTAATCATGGAACAATCCATGTTGAATTTATTTATAGCCCAAAATGACCAATTCTCAGCATAAACAAGGAGTTGGAATCCTTTCTAAAACACAATCCAAAATAGGGATAATTAGATAAGAGTTTTTGATGCCTTCATATAATCCAAAATTGCATCACACAAGTGATTTAGCTATTCCTTCCTAATAGATTTCTAATTTTTCTCTATAATTTGTTTCATAGCCAATATAGTATCATTTTATATACCATTTTTGGGGGAGGTATGGATTAGAATTTTTAGTCATCACCCCCCACATTCTATGGGGTAAAGAAAAATTTAGGGTGAAAAAGTGTGTCCTCTAGTCACTGATGAGGACCTTTTGTACTCTAAACCTATAGAAAATTTTATCCTTGAAAAAAGACACTACCTCATGAAAATCATCATTATTGGTGGCCTTGGAATCTAACAATTAAATCAAATAATCTACAGTGACAAACATATAAAAGTAAACAAGTTAACATTGAAAATAAATAATAAAATCAGTTCCCCAAACATAAAAAATCTCATAGAATTATAATGGTTGTTAGGGAATCTTATGTCTCATAGAATATTTTTTAGTGTGTTGGAAACCTATGAACAACTTAAATGAATCATTAGAGTTGTGCAACAATATTGAACTATATAATCCATATTCTATGACATTCCTTGTAGTTTTTTGGTGTCAGAAGTGTCCACCAAAAGAATGTGAATGAAAAAAATGGAAAACAAAATTGAACTCATAATATGACACATATCTCTTGATGAAATGGTTTCTAAACATACATAGAAGGTAATGATCATACCACTCATTAAATATAACTTAACTCATTAATTTTTTAACAATATTTTTCTTCAAATTTAGAGGAATTTGAGAGGAAACCATGTAATTTACTAAATTTCAAAACAAGGATGCATATATGAGATGACATAGATATTCTCATCTAAGAAAGTGACCTGATGTGGTACCTTTTTTTGTATAATTCCCTAACATGTGAGTGGTCAAGCACATATGAAAGTCCACCATGTTCTCTAAACCATTAATATCTCCTATCATGATTTCAAATGCCTGAAAAAGGAGAATAAAATGAATAAGTATTGTCTTTTAATTTAGATTCCATAAGAGGTACATCAATGATACATGATTAGAGAAAACAACTTCAGTATATCCAAAAAAATAGAGTGAAATTTTTATAAAATAAATATAATAGAAATAAACATCTTTTCTATTATGGTGTAATTGTATTCTTCTATATCTAAATTCCTAGATGCATAAGCTATCACATGGATCTTCCCATCCATACTGTAAAATAAGACTAATGCAACTTTTAGTTTTGAATAATCACATATAATCTCAAATGGGAGGTCTCTCCATAAGAGTAATATGATCAATGGAGTGGTAAGACTCCAAATATTCTTATCAACTGATACCCTACATTAATCATCAAGATAAATCGATATCTTATTGTAGAAATAACGAAAATGGAATATCAGTCTTACTGAAATCCTGGATGAAGTGTCGATAAAAACTAGCATATCCTAGGAATGATTGATAATCATGCACACATATAGGATATGGAAAGGATGAAATAATATATAAATAACATATATCAACCTCAACAACATGATTTCACACCACATGACATTGTAAAATTCCATTCTCTACTATGAAATGACATTTTTCAATTTTCAAAACCATATTTTTCTCAATACATAATTGAAATACATTACCCAAACTTGAGAGACACATATCGATTAAAGAACCATAATAAATATAATAATCCATAAATGCATCAATGAAACACTCAAGTAATTACAGAAATATACTTACCATGCATTGTTGAAAGATACATGGGGCATTATACATTCCAAAAGGAATCCTTTGGTGAAAATAAATCTACCGAACAAGCTGGTAAATTACATCCTCTCATAGTCCCCTAATGCAATGGGAACATGAAAATATATAGAGAACCAATCCATAAACCAATAGTGTATCCTACTAGTACATATAGAAAGAATTTGGTCAATTAACGGAAGTGGGAAATGGTCCTTATGAATTGGTTGATTCATTTTCCTCTGATCTACACACACCCAGTAACTATTTGTTACTCTCACATGAACTAACTCTTCATTTTCATTTTTTTAATCGTGTACCCAGATTTCTTCGGTATGACCTGGATAGGGACGGCCCAATAAGATTCAGAAATGGGTTAAATGGTACAAGTATCACATAAAATTTCCACCTCTTTTTTACATCATATTATAGTGCATCGCTAAGTCTCCTTTGTGGTTTCTAACAAGTTTTTCCCTATCATCCAAAATAATACAATGCATAAAAATGGTTGGACTAATAAATTTAATTTTTGTTAAGGTCCTCCCAATTTCCTGAATATTCTCCCTTAAAATATTGAAACTTTTTTTATATTCAACAAGGATATTATGAGCAATTTTTATCTGAAATTTTTCATCATTCAATATGTATGAATATTCAATGATTGGGAGAAATGGTTTGAATTCTGGTTCGGGTGTGTTTTGTATTGATGATATTGATGTGGGAACTAATATATGTGAAAAATTAATTTTTTCCCTTGAATACACATCATCAACATTAGTTAATAGTTTAAAAAAATACATCCAAAAAAATCAACAACCATGTCATAATCAGAAAGTACATGCGTAGAATTAAAAAAATTAATCCCCAAAGAATTAGAAACACATATCATTAGATCATGATAAAGAAGTGTGTAAATACATTGAAACATAAAACTAGAACTAATTCCCAATATATCTCTAATCAGGGAATGAAAATAATTTTAAAAATATTTAAAATCATTATTTGGAGAATCATTACATGATGGGTCAAAATTGTAGATGAATAAAACAAAATAGTCCTTATATGTGTACTTTAATTGAGTCTCAAATATTAAATCATCCAATATCATATTAAAAAATCATATACAATATACCCTCAGGTAAATCTATGATTTTTTTGGAATTATTTATGAAATTCATACCATGTATGATGGGATCATGAGAACTTATCTGATCATTGATCATATTCATCGTGTATAAATATTCATGAAAGTTCACATCTATTTCCCAATATATGACATCTTCAATGACTCCCATCAAGTACACATTGGGTCCATTTTATACTTGTACCACCACCCATGTGGGGTTTAGCTCGCCAACCTGTATGGAAGGGAAAATAGAGTAAGGAATGACATTAATGGAGGCACCCAAATCACATAAAAAATCAGTGAAATGAAACTACCATATAGTGGATGAAATACTGAATATATCGAGTTCCTTTCACTTTGTAGGCATCACCATGGATGGTGTGATGTGTGTAGAAAAATTCATACCATGTTTAATCTATACCTTTTTAATATGCCTATTCTATTTGTACAATGTTCTTTAAAAAACATGGTATAGCTTAGAATATATTTGATTTCTTCATGTTGTGGGATGTGGATCTCAATGCACATCAATGTTTCCAAATCATCTTTTTTTTGGATCAAATCTATATCGATACTCTTCATTTGTAAAGATACATTCATAAATGGAAGGGTATTAGGTGGAACATTGTCCATATTTTTCTTTGCTCTTTCGCTCTCCTTTTGTTTTATATAAACTGGTCTTGAGTGGGGATTCCCTAAGGTTGAGGTGAATCATAGTGGAATAATAAATGTAGATTTTTCCGTCATTTTCATCCTACTTATCAATGTGATGGAACTGAAATTCCATTTGACAATTTTATTATGTTGGGAAGGAATGTTTCTGGAGTTATTACTTACCAGTTCAGGGAGGGAGATTGAAATCTACCACATTTTTTTCATTAACACCCACAACTATGAACCTTCACTCATCAACTCATTATATTTATTATGAATAATTTGATTCATAAGTTCTTCATTAATAGAATCTACCATTGGTTTATAATTCCCTTATTGTTTTATTATTGATGATTTGGAATCAAATTTTCTTTGGGGTTCTTTAATACCTTGTTCATAAGAAGGGGGATGCTAAGTGTTTTTTTAAATATTTCCATTGTTTTCATCCAGATAAAAACCATAGGTCCAATTTATCATTCAACACATGGTTATATGATGGTACAAAAGAATTATACTTCTTCTATGGATGTGGTTTTCATTTCTATTGATATATTCTCGAAAGGAATAATGTTTCTTAATCCTCTATCTCTTGTAATTTGGGGAACTAGTCAGTTGGGTGGTTTGTTTCATTGATAATTACACAAGTGCATGTATGTGTCGGATGAATTTTCTATTGATACAATGAAATTTATCTCACCATAGTGGTTATATCATCAAAATTAGTATCAATTAAATTATTTTTAATGAGAATATGGACTTACCTAATGTACTCTTCTAACAGGTTTTATACCTCAATAAAAACCCATGAGGTTTCTTGTATTTTTTTGACCAGTGCCCCTCCATCCATGGAAACCACCATGATCCCTTCTATATGTTTTAGTCATTCAAATAAATGTTTTAAGGGGATTTTCTCACTAAATGTTCGATAAATTGATCTTTCAAAAAACTTCTTTAATCGCTCCTAGTACTCATATATTGACTGCAGTTATGATTTATTGATTCATAAGATCTTATTTCTAATAATTGTTTTCCATAATGTAGGAAAAAATCACTAAAAGAAATGTTTATTTAAATTGTTCTAACATGTAACATCATTGGGTTTTAAATAATACATCAAACCTTTTAAAGTTCTGTCAACTGATATTTTTATTATCTTATATTTATTTGGTCTTCATATACATTTCATGGATTCATGGTTTATAAATAACATTTAATTTTATTAGATTTTTGTTTCGATCTTTATTGGATAAGCCATGAAATTTTGGGTGGAGGTGAACTAAGCAAGGTATTTTTTTGAAGTCTGAGTTGAGATTTGGGTATCAAATACAATTTGGTTTTTATTTAATATATGGTGCAAGAAATTCATGAATGGTTTTACTAATTCAATTATTATTATTTTCAGCCATTGGTTTTGGTTTTAATTTTTATTTTATAGTGCTTCCAATTTCAATGTTCCCAGAGTGGAGGAATTCCCAAACTGGGTGAATTGTTGAAAATTCAAATAGACTGAGATTTGCTGATTCGAGCACCAAGGATATTTTAAATATTATTATCAAGATATAATAGATCATTAGGATTAGTTTTTTATAAATCAATGAAAAATTAATTGATGAAAAGAAAAACATAATAAAAAATATGAATTTTGAGTTGAGGGTCCAACAAAAATAAAAATAACAGAAGAAAAATTGAGAAAGGGTAAAGGATAAAGAACCAAGTGAAGAAGAGAATAATATTAAAAACAATATCTCTAATTTGTTGAAATATGTTCTTGCCTCCATTTCAATGGTGTAAATTTGGAAGGTACTTTTGTGGGAATTGAAAAATGATGTGCGTGTTCTTGGATTCTTTGCATAGCAGAGTGGATAACCAATATCATTTTCAAAGGAGGAAGTGAATAAAACAACATATTAATGGTATTTTGAGAACAATATAAAATGAAAAAGATATTATAAATTATGGTAGGGTAAGTTTTATGTTTATAAAATAATAAGAAGTATGATGGATTTTTTTGTTTTTTATGAAATGTTGTTGATGAAACACAATGAAAAGATGTTTTTTATGAAATTATTTTAAAGGGGTAATCGATTAAAATATGCATCATCACTTAATTATTAATAATTATCATAAAAATTAAAATACAATTAATTATAATTCACAAATTCTTTAACCCCATTACCCTTTAAAAATTCACATAACCACAAAGATGAAATGATTTAAACCCTAGTCGACATTCGGAACATGAAATCATAACATCCTACTTTTATTGATGTTGTAAGGCTAGATTATTGTTAGTGGTAATATAAGGAACACATCAATTTTATAAATTAAGATTAATTAATTTTATATATTCTACTTTAACACTATAAATTTATCTTGTGATTTTTTGTTTTACCTATTAATATCACACTCTCAGAATTCACACATTACTCAACCTCGCGTGTTTTGTGTTAATTGTTCAATTTATTTTTTAGTTTATTTTAGTTTAAAGACATTATTTGTAGATAATATAAATTTAATTACATTGTGTTATGATTTTAAATCAAATAAGTGAGGATGGTAGGAGGTATATTGGTTTCAGTGAAATACTGATCTTCAATCGGTGGCGTAGTCATCGTAGAAAAGGTATAACCCAATAAAATTTATAATCTTAATTTATAGACCAACATGTAAAAATATAGAATGAATGAATTCAAAATAACAAAATAAATTGAAGTGAAATGGTTAGTTTATTACATAACCACAAAAAATAAAATGTTAAGAAGAATAAGAATAAGTCTTTGATGAATGGATCATTTCTTTTATGATCAACAACTTTTGAAATTCATTGATAATTGAAGTGGAAACATTGATTATATAACCTAATGTTTCTAATGCCAGTAAAAACCACTACCAAGTATAAAAATATCCATTTGTGGAGTGTATGGTATGAGAGGGTTACAATATGTTACAATTTTGATTATAGAAATACATCTATATATTATAATACAAGGTGAGACACCTTATTGACCTCCAAAATGAAAAACCCTGGTTTACATTCAGAAAGATTATTTATGAACAATTGGACCCTCTATCTAATTTTAAAACATTTTATCAGTATAATCGTGGGTTAAGATGATATGGACCAAACAGTGAAGTGGTGTTCAATCAGGATAGTTCAAATCAAATTTGACATTATGTACCATTTACTAGAAATAATGCACGATGTTGTTGATATTGTTTGAATGAAAGTTGTATCCCATTGAGTGATGATTTTTTTTACAAAATATCACATTCAATTAAGTGAAAATATAATATTTATGGAAAAAATACTACATTTTAATTTGAAGGGTCGAAACTGTTATTTTTATCAAATTTTTAAATGAATGATCTAATTAAAAATATTCCATAAGTAAACATATTTAACACATTATGTGAGGGAATTTTATATATAAAATTTTTGAAATAAAAATCATAAATAATACTATTTAATAAACGTTTGATGAATGTAATTATATTTTATTACATATAATATAAATATATTTTATTATTTTGAATTTTTACTTGTGATCAAGATAATTATTTAGAAAAAATAAAAATAAACGTTGAAAAAATATTATATCAAAAATGTATATTTTAGCATTGAATGAGCTTTTTCATAATTGTAAAATGGATTATGTATTTTATAAACCTTAAATTAATTTTAAAAAAAATTTAATCAAATAGAACCAATGTTATTTTCTGAAATTCATTATTCCAAATAATTATTTATTTAAAATATTAATGTATATACATAATTTAATAATTAGTATATATATATAAATTTATCTATATATATTTGTATATAATTTATTACAAGCATGTTTACATCATCATAAATAATAAATAGAACCCCAACCTCCTTATAAAAAAATGGGTATGGAATCTAATGGTGGTATCCATGCATAGAGATTCAACTATCAATGATATTATAGATATTTACACGAGGTTGAATATGTTATGTGAATATATTTTACATATTTAAAAACATAAATCCAATATAATATCTATAAAATGAGTTTCATGTATAATATGTTCAATAATAACCTAGTAAATCCAGAATCTTTTTATTATCACTAAATCAAAGGCATGTATATCTATATTTAGTCATCCAAATGTATCACAGTTATCATTCCTTAAAAAACTATAAAATCAATTAGCATTAAAAAATTTAGGGATACATGTCAATACCCAGGAATAAAATTATGCGGTGATACATGTCTTTATAATTTTTAAAACCTAATTATTTAATCATATATGATTTAACAATAATCATGAAATTTTATCTCTATTTAAATTAATGTGAATTATATAGAGTTCCAGAAAAATGACATCATAAACTAAATTTTGTAATAATAAAAATAAAAATTCATATAACTTTACTAATCTTCCTATGAGTTAATTTTAACTCTTACATATGAACTATAAATATCTATTTACTCCTTCTTATCATAATAAATCTTGAATGTTATGAAAAAATTGATGTTAGCAATCTGTACTTATAGATTTTATATAGTAAATTATTTTTATGAAGACACATATGAATTGATATTATGTATTTTCATTTCCCATATTTTAGTTTGATAGATAAAAAAATAAATTCGATATTCTATAAATCTCATGTGTTTTAATTGACATTTATATTTTTTATTCCATATTTAAATATAAAATGCTACAAGATAACCAATTATTTTTTAATATTTATTTTTTATTATTTTTTATATAATCCTTTTCAATATATTTATTGAAACTATGATATTTATTTCATATCAAAATTTAGTTTTCATCATTATAAAATATGATGTTTGGGGAAAATTCTTACATATACTATTACAAAAACCAATACAGGTCACAAAAGAACTATGTACATGATTTATCCCATGATATTCCTTGAAGAGTGTTCCACATCCCCATAGGCTAGTGACAAACTCTGGGTTTTCAAAAATAATTCATTGGAAATGACTATCAAAATAATAATAACAAATAAACAATAGAAGAAAACCCATAAATGGGAAATAAACCAAGAACCCCAATATAATAAATTGAAAAAAATGATACATGATCTAGTAATATAAGGCCACTAGTAAATATAAATAACAATAATTAAAATCAATAAAACAAGGCACCATATATAATTTATCCACATGCTTGTGTGGAAACATCTTTTGCACCTCCACAAAATTTTAATTATTGGATCCAAAAAAATTTAAATTTTTGAATATATTATTAACCAATAATATTTTAGAGTGACCTAAATATACATGTTTTTCAACACCTTTATTTGAAATTCATAACACATTAATGGTAAAACTATAACATGCTAGTTAGAAAACATATTAATAAATTAAGATTCAAGGGTTTTTTAATTTCAAAAATCTGTCAAAAAGTTTTCCTTTGGAAAACACCCATAATTAATAGAACCTAGATTTATTCCTAATAAAGCAATATTTTATTTCCCTGTAAACAATTTTCATTAATTGATGAGAAAATAGTTTTATGTAAAGCCTAGAAATAGACCAAAGATATAATTTTAATAATAGAAATGATCCATGTTAATGAATTTTAAATTCTCATGTGAAATATATTATCCATAATAATACATATAACATTGAGTGTAGACACATTTTAAAAGTTTTGAAAATTTTTCATAAGATCAAGTTTTCTTAGATTATTACAAAACTACAAAATCAACAATTCCATAACAGTCATCAAAGTAAACAATGAAGCACATATAAAAGGATTTGAAATCATGATTCTGTGTTTAAGATGAAAATATAACAATTTAAAACCATTTCATGGATTTCTATGGTATATCATATAGAAACTGATCCACTAATAATATTAATTTAATTACTCTTCGATAATTATATAATTCCATGTTGTGATTAATTAAAAATTACCAACATTATTAACTATTATCTCCAGATTTATATCTCGTGTATGGATTAACAGATTCTTAAAATTGGTAATATTTTATTATTATATACATAAATAATTTTTATTTTTTAAATTTTAATTTTTCAGAAAATGTTAGAATAGATTCATGTTGAATTTGAAGGCTAATTATATCATTTTCACCCCAAAATATCATTTATACGTATTTTTTACAATGTTGTGTAATTGTAAAAATGAGTTTTCAAGTATTATATATGGGTACGTATCCTTTTATATAAGTTTCATTAAGCTAACAATACATTTATTTGAGTTTTTTAATGATAAATATAACTATTTATGATGTGTGTAATAGAAACCATAAGTTTCTATGATTTTATTAAATTATACATTAATATTATTTAGGTTGAAAAAATGTATGAAACAGATTCTTTTAATTATTTTATATTAAGTAATATTTTATATTCATTGTATAATGTAGTGTAATATATTATTTGAGTCATGTAAATGTAACATTCATATTACACAAGTGCAAAATGGATATCATAAAATTCAATTAGTTAAGTAAGGATTACTTGTAAATTCTATTACTTGTGTAATGGTACCTTGTAAACTCTATTTTCTGAATAAAGATAACATAAACCTTGAGTTTGGGTATCACGTGAATTATATGGCTCATTTAAATGTAATTAAACCTTTTTTATGGTACTACAACTTTTATAATTCTACGGAATGTGTATCCAATTTCTCATGTAATGTTAAACTAATTTTTTCATTACACACATAAGGGTGCTAGCACTCTCTAAAATTCCTTGTATGGGTAATATATATGTCATGTAATGTTCATATAGTATTTGAAATAATTAAATTTTGGAATTAATATATCAACCTTATACTTTTACAAATATTATTACGTGATTTTATTAATATTTAACCATTAAATATGTACCAATGATCATAAAGTATAGCGTCTTTATATGATTAGACACATAATTCAACAACCTGAAAAATTGTTTTATTTAATAATAATAAGGTTCTCCTAACATCTATTGATCCCTTAAATCTACATAGGATACCCTTGGGTAATAGTGGAATATTTGGATGATCTAAAATCCTAGTAAGGGAATATACATATGAATAAAGCATAACACGTGAGTTTGAAACAATAATAACATGACATAAAAGCCATGGAACACGAAACAAAAATCTTTCATAACAAGAGTAACATGGAATAATATAAATATGGTATCATATAAATTTCGAAACAACAAAAATCATGTATTATATATGATTCGAGTTTCATTTCACATGGAGCACAAGTCAAGGCTAACAACCAAGACCATTGCACATGGAGGAGGAGTCAAGGTAAACCACCAAGGCCGTTGAAAAAAAAACTCCTAAAATTAATAATTAACCAATGGATTAGAGAGCTATGTATTATCACCCATCATAACATGTTAATTAGGATTTTTTCCACGTGAAAAATCATACATTAATAATCAGATATAAACTTAAGGGATACATGTGGTAAAAATTGGGTATCATAATCATTTCAAAAGGCATAAAATAATGGAATACTAGAATGGTGTCCATAAAAGATAGGATATAAACCAAATAATGAAATTATTAGTGGAAAATAATAATATATCTTCATAATTTATTTCAAATTGACGTAAATACGTGTAAAAATAGCATTAAAGATTTATTATAAAAAAACATTCAAGTGCGGTTTATGGAAAATATTAACGATTCTTTAAATTATAGAAGACATATATTTTTTTATAAAACCAGAAATGATCCAAGATTAATTTTCATGATAGAATGAGTGATTTTATAGAAATAATGATGGATTAAAACATATTATTTGTTGCACTTGAAAAAGTGTAAGAAATCAAGATGTTCTCTTGATTTGTTTTGGCTTTTTGGAACAATTTGAGAAGGAAACCATATTAAAAAATGTATTACCCAATAAAATATGGATGATATCGTGATTTTGGAATATATGTGAATAATTTAAAAGAACAAAATAAAAATAAATAATGTTTACTTTGGGTAAATAGAGATAAAACATAACCTGAATGAAATATAGAGTTTCGGAAAGGATCCCTTACCATATGTATGAAACAGTTCTGTACTAGATATTAATGTCCTGAAAATAAAATCAGATTCATTAATTAATAATGATAGAAACTTATATACATTTTATTTATTTATTACAATTTTATTAAGTTAATTTATTTCTTTTTTTAGTTATCATTTTCTATTTCATCATTTATGAGTATTTGTTTTCTTATTTGTCATGATCAGTTCTATTGTGTATAAGTATTGGAGTTCATGTAGAATGGTTATAAGACTCTTTAATTGAAAATATATATTATTAATGAAATAAAATATGTTTAATTAGTATAATATATTACATATTTTCTAGATATGAGGATGGGTTATTTGCTAGCATGTTAATGATAATTGTTTAGATTAATTTTAGCGGTTTTTATATAACAACAAAATAGTTTTAATTTATCATTTAGCATTATCTATATATGTTAGTTCCAGAATTTAAAAAGGGTTAAAATATAAATATTAAAATATATTTAATCCATTATAATTTTTTTAAGAACATATATGGAGGAAATAATGGAAAATAGAAAACTTAACATGCATGAAGGCGGTAAATCAACCCCACATGGACAATATTTTCAATTTTAGAATAAAAGTGTGGGGAGAAGTGGTTTGATGATGGATTATTCAATTAGTGATGACGCTCCTTTTTGTCACAGGGTCCACCGACTGGTAAAGGGGGATACCTTAATCACAAAAAGGGTCACCCTTTTAAGAAAACCAAAAAAATTACAAAGGAATGGACCATGAGTTCATTTGGATTGAGGCGTAAAAGTTACTTGCACGCCATGCAGGTCACTTGCATGCCATCTATGGGTCGCACAAGTCACTTGAGTGCCCTATCTAATTTTCACCCAAGGTCCACATTGTCCTATAAATATCCCCTATAGGCCCCCTATTTCGAGGATGAATTTTCCAAAACATAGATTCAAGATCTGGTCTCCCAAGTCATCAACTTAACACTCCCGAAAACGTCTTAGATAACTTTTTACCTAGAATGGAAGACATGAAGGAGTAGGATAAGGTCTAAGTGTTTAGAATTCATCAACACTTGCGCGCCTATGTATCCAGACCTCCTTAAAAGTGGAAACACTTGACGCCTACCTACCCTTTCTATAAAACATGTGTGCCTCGCTTTTGGAAACATCTTAGGATATTACTAAATGATTGAGTTAAGTTTCGTCCAAGTATTACCCTATAGATTATTCATCGCCTAGGTGAACCCATGCCACGTAAGTACGCTTGGGTGACCAAGACTTGTGCGCCAAATGATTTTTTTGGCCAACACATGCGTGCCAAATTCATTTTTCTGCCTCTATCTTGTTCACCTCTCATCTTCAATATATTAGCCCTCTAACCCCTTTTCAAATCCATTTATGGCATGGTTTCTTTGTTGGATTCCATATCCGAATAGAATTCTGTGAGAATATTTTATAAAACCTCTTGACTTACAAGCTTTATGACACCATGATTAAAAGTTTCCCCCATATAACATCATCCTTTAAGATGTGGAGATCTGTTGATTTAGGGAATCCTCTTAAAGAGTAAGCCCCATGATCCCAAAATATGGGCCTCCTTCTTAGGAGTAAGCCCTAAACATTGGGCCTCCTTTTCAGGAGTAAGCCCCAAGTTACAAGCCTCCTTAACTCGGACCTCCTTCTTAGGAGTATTCCCTGGTCATAGTTTCCCTTAACATTGGGCATCCTCCTTAGGATTAAGCCCCAATCTTTAACTATTCATGATGTTGGGCCTCCTTCTCTGGAGTATGCCCCAGGTTAAAACTCCAAATCTCCATAAAGTACAAATACCTTCATGGACCCTACTCCTGGGATTCTTTCCTGAAGTATGTTCTATTCTTCATCTCTCTTTGGAAGTCATACATATGTAAGAGACACTTCATTTCTCATGACTACATCTTTCGTGGCACCATCATCAAGTATACCGATACCTCTTGTTTCTCACACCGAACATGACTCACGTGAGATTAGAGTGTAAAAGTTATCACGACATCTCTTTTTGTGCCATTAACCATGCATAAACCCCATCCATCTAATTGAACTATGTGGGTTCTGATTCCTTTTTAATGAGGATACATAGGTAGCCCATCTACGGTTATGATCCCAAATCTGAAATAATCCATGTCTGTCCGGATGACAATAAACTTCTAGTGCCCCAATGAGTGGGATTAAAAACAGTATGGTCATCATAATGACCATGATATTTATATATAATATATTAAAGGATACCATTGACTAGAAATATCTAATACATACGGATGATTCTCTATCGATGAAAAACCACAAATACATATAAAAGATTCTCTAAATCCCATACATATCAATCATGTATTTCCAAATCTAAAACTCATTTTCATGCTTGGAGACTTAATAAGTACTTCTGAGCATAACATAAATCTATAAGAGAGTCTCGGAGTAGGAAATAATTCACCCCAAAAAGGTGTGATGAGCCTGACCTCCCATCCAATTGACTAATAAAAATTCTTAAGCCTCATCAGTCCACAACTAATGAGCACCTACCTTTGGAAAGTAAGTCCAAAAGGATATAGAATCATTGGGTGTTTCCGGTTCTATGAATAAACCCATTATAAACTGATTAGAATGTTTTAACATTAAACAAACAAGGCCATTCCCATTTCTAGAAGAAACAAAAAATGGAAAACCTGACGTGAATCCTTAACAAAATTAACTAATGATTTACTTATTTTTTAGGCCCATATTAAACTCAATATGAGGGACAACAAAGCAATATATAACATATATGATCATCCAAAAGATGTGGTTTGGACAAAACTATCTTGATTATGTCTGCTGTATCAAATAGACACTCTTTTCCATGATCTCTTTGCAACACAGAATGGCTTCCTTAAAGTTCACACATGTGAATGCCTTAGTTGCTACTCCTGCTGAATCCTCATCATCTCTGGGAATGACATCCCCGACATAGAATCTTCAATGATGGGTCTCGAATGAATTGGTGATGGAATACCATCATCAAAGTACCATCCTGACTCTGGAGGCCGCTCGAAAATCCCTCCAAGTTAATAACTCACCCTACTTGTCTGGACAACGACAACTAGTGGTCAAGAAGCAGGTGGTGCCAACCACCGTCTCCAACTGTTTTGGGTTGTCATCCCCAGAACACAACAACCAGTCCCTCCCATATTATAGGTAGGTGAATGAAGAGGTCACTCAAATCCTCAATTCAAGAAGATAAGAGCCCTTCCAAAGGACTCCGACCAACAATCACCGCCAGACTCATGCGGTAGTGCACCGTCTACATGATGAGGGTATCACCTCTAGGTGCTCAGATCAGGTCCCTTAGACCCGAGCACACAAGATGAACCATTAGAGACAAAAGTCATCCAACATAGAGCATGTTCTTATTTATACCCCCTACGGAGAGGTCCATCAATCTAACTTGATGGAAAACAATGAGCAGGCATATACACATGTCCGTACAGATTTCACTGCCCAACAAACTCGTCTGGCAGAAACACACACGTCCCGCGAGGAAATTCTGATGGATTACTTTAGGCCGGAATATACACCTATTTATAATTCATCATCCAGTCAACAGGCTTGTCTAACTACAACCAAATAAGCTCTCCAATCAAATGTGGTGACCACTTGTAAACATACACATACACCTGCATACACTCATCAATTCTGCTAGCAGTCTCGTCTGCCAGTATTGAAGAAAGTTCATCAATAATATTCGGTGGAGAACAATCATCAGGCACATAAACCTGCGATTCATCAATCTAACCAACAATCTTGTTTGGTAGCACTTGGAGATGTCAATTGGAAAGCTCCAACGACAAACAGGAAGCACACACAACTTTCTGCCCCCACACATGAGTACTGTCAGAATTCACTAACAGGAAGAGGAGGACATGAGTAGGATCACACACCTACTCCAAACACGGAATGGACGTGTATTTCTATCCCAGCAGCTGGAGTCACCATGCACAATATAATAATGGTGAAAAAGCAAAAGAAAATACCTGCACATGTTCTGGATACTTGGCAGAATATTATAACAACTTCAGCGACATCACAGGGAAAGAAACATAAATTTATCCCTATTAGTGGAGTGACTCATCAAAATGTCACTCCAGAGTAGATACACACCTCTGTTCTAGTCAAGAAGGGTAATGGTTCATACTGCCCCATGTCATACGAAAAATCAAGTCGGGCATATACACCCGATTTAAATGGAGATAGTTAGCCTAACCAGACCATTTCTCTTGAGTAGGCACACACACCTTCCCATAATAACCACCATCATCAACATGTTGTTTCCAAAGTTAGAAATAAGGCGTCCAAGAGAAAGACCCATCCGGCATAGTTGATGCATCAAGATCCAATCTGCAAAAAGGCATTGCTCAATGATGGAGTTCTTGAAGCCCTCAGACAATTGTCTGTTGCAACTCAGGATTCTACTCTCTCATTACCAGATTCCAGAAGTAACAACAATAATTTTGAAGGTCTTTATCAAACACTTAATCATGAAGGATTTCTTCCTGAAAATTCGGTCAATCTCGAAGTATCATCTTCAGATAAGAGCCCTGATAACCCTCTGCGTGGTCAGAAGACCAAGGAGAAAGAGGTTTCATCATTTGTTGTAACCCACCTTGGTGATCCACCCAATCAAGATGAATCTAGCTGCGAAAGTATTATTTTCATTAGTAATTCGTATTTCCTGGAGAATTCTTCAATGGAAAATACAGTAACGAGAAAGTGCTGTTATTTTGAGGCACTTTCAAATGTGATGCCTATCATGTCTGATGCCTAAACGCTAGCAGGTGAAATAATTTCTCAATCAGAAGATAGCCCAAGGTGTAGGTCATTCTCTGAACAACCACAGGGTCATTAATCATTGAATTTGACAAATGATATATCTACCAATATTGTTGAATATAATGAAGAAACAATGAAGAACCACCTTTGGTCCAATCTGGTTGAAGAATATTCATCAAATGACAAAGAGGAAGCACTGAATATGAGAAAATAACAGGAGAAAGGTGAAATACCAGTCATGTTTTGTCCATTGGATGACTCTCAGTATGATATTCCAGAATGTTGACAGAAGATTATATTACAAATATTCGTCTCAACATATAGAAATGTCTTTGTCACATAAAAGAGAAAATATTATCTTAGGATGAATATCAAAACCATGTAAATATAATAGAAGGGTTGTAATGCGAAATTGACTTGTAATCTCTCTATGTTTCCTGACATCCAAAGGATGAAAATCAACAGAGATCCCTTTAGTGTATATGCTTTGGCACATTAAAAAATATTTTTCCAGTTAATTACCAATGCCCCATATGGTATTCATATCTAGAGATGGGTTGTTCATGGAGAATTTCATTTCAATGTGCTCCCCAGTCAACAAAGCCCACCAAAAGTGGTATCATGCAATGTTATTTCCCATGGATGGCCACATATAACTAGTTTTTTGTCTAATTAATGGCTTTCTCATGAACAGGCCTCAACTAGTTATTCCAAAAGTTAGGCATATAAAGAACAAGTTTTAGAATTACTCTTGCATCAAGAAAATGAGAATATCGAACAGGCTTCTCGTTTAGAGCATGTTCATCATCAGGTGACATAGGTGTTAGAAATAATTCAACGGTCATCTAAGCCAGGTGATTTGAGTGGATGTAGGATAATGAATCTGACCAATTTCTGGACTAATGTCCGCAATATTAGGAAAGATTTTAAGAAATTTTCAAATTTAGTAGATCAAGAGCCACCTCAGCTTGCCAGACTGGGGACTCTTACAATCCAACCCTCGGGATTGACAGAGAGGATTTGAGGAGTTGAGCAGGAAAAATAGGAATAGACCCAGTCCACCAGACTGGTTGCTTTTTGAAATTTTCAATCTCTTCCTCAGCGAAAGTTAGTATTCTCTTGATTAGGGAAGATGCTACAATAGGAACTATATGCTGAATTATTAGGGGATTCCCTCCAAATTACGGTTCATCAAGATGTTCCTGAGGGATTAACCAAACAAAAGGCAATGTCTCAAAAAGGACATGGAAGAAAATAGTATAGCAGAAGCCCTGATAGAAGGGCTACAATGCGTTATGCATCGATAAATGTCATAAATTTCATTGTCACTAATCCCCTAGAACATGAGGCTCACTTAGAGGGATCAGATGAAAATTTTCATGCTCAAGAGGTTGTACACACGGAAATGAATGAAGGAGCTGTGCGTACCAGAAGACAGAGGGTTTCCCAGGGAAAGACATTACTTCGGGTAATGCCCTTCCATACTCCAGAAAGGTACATACCATGGAAAAGTGTAAAATTCAGGTTACATCCCACCCTACCTCTAGAGAAGTCCAATCACTCCCATTAAAGGAATGTTTCGCACAATAAGAAGAAGAAATGAAGGTATCAAGGACGTTAAATGCAGAACTAATTCATGGTAGTCTTCCTCTTAAGCATGTTGGAGTTAATCAATTATGGTAATTTGTTGCAGATACTAGGATGGATAAAGAATATCCCCCTTTACAAGTACACCCTCATATGACCAATCATATTGTTCATACATGACAGAAACCGACAATACTACCATCAGTGGCAATACCGGTGGCCACACTCGTCCAAACTCTAGTTATTGCATCTTATCAGGTCCATCTCAACCAGATGATTCCAAAAAATTAATTACTACCATTTATTTATTAACAATTAGGTTGGAAGATATGGAAGGAATGCGTGCAAAAGGTCTACCATAAAATGGATCTTACCCTGAATGGGTTGATGCAATTCCTCCCCCGTGAAATTTTTCGAACACCATATTCCCAATTTTTAATGGTTTGGGAGATCCTGAACGACACATAACACTTTTTGTTTCTCGGTGTGTTCCTATGATGGTAACTCCTAAATAAAAAAGAATAATTTAAGATCACATGTTTTGGGCAGTCATTACAAGGACCTGCTTTTGTCTGGTATACAAGTTTGCAATCTGGGTCAATTACCAGGTGGGAATATCTCTATTGAAGGTTCCATCTTCAATTTCAATAAAAATTACCAAAGGCGACAGTTTTTTATCATACGAATTGTAAAAAAAGGTTAAATGAATGTGTTTTGGATTTCATTGCTCGCTGGAAGGGATTAAAAAATTTATTAAGATTAGCACTCCCTCAAGAACAGTTGCTGCAAATATTTGTGGAAAATTTTCATGATTAATTACACACACCATTTATCCATGTGAAATACACAAGAGGGTTTCGAGAACCTACTTCAATCGCTAAGAAGATAGAAGACTCTCTTATAAAGACTAAGGCTAAAACTCATGTAATTCCATCAGTTATGGGAAGGAGAATATGGAAAGAAGATACAAATGCAGTTACACTTAAACAAGCATCTGTACCTACTTCCACATCAAAACCTTCATCATATTGAAGGTCTCCACATCCTGAGCATTAACCAAAATGGCCGCCTCTTCATGATGATCAAAGAGATCAAAGGCGGAAACAGTTTGAGGATTTAATGAACAAAGTTTATTTTTTCCGGAATGAAAAAGTTCCTGGTTACTTCATCTTGGCTATGGAAAATAATCTGGTTCAGTTGCCAAGGCCCAAAAAGCCGAACACGGAAGGAGATAAAGGCCTCCATGACTATTTCCCATTTCATCAGAAGTTAGGGAATCCCATTCCGGAGTGGTTTGTCTTAAAAGACCTCCTGCAAAATTTGGTGGACTATGGACAAGTAAAACTGAAAGGTTCTTCAGCCTAGGTAGCATGTGTTACTACTACAGATCCAGAGAAAGAGGGTGAGTGGAACGAAGTCCAGAATAAAAATACGCATAAATATGATGATTTGATGGTCAAGAAAATGATCAACCAAACTCATGCCATTTTACGAACACAATTGAATCAACCAATTGTGTCTTCTGATATTTCTTCCACAACAAACCCCCTTCATCAGAAGGAAAATTCACAAAGAAGTAGCGTAATTTGAATAAAGAAGAGTACTCAGAAGAAGACGAGCTCATGTCAAAACCTTTGTTGTCTTCGAATCTGGAGGATTTTATGCCATTTGTTTCAAAATAATGGGCACCGCCGCACCAAACGGCATAGCCTGAACGGGTTTATTAGGTAGAATCGTCATCAAATGAAGAATTGATTTCCGGTTCTCTTAACATGATTCATTTAAAGGATCCCTATGCCAATGACAGTTTCGATCATGATGACCCAAATTTCCCTATATCTGTTGGAGGAATTATAGGAAGAGAGAGAGGTCTAGGATATAGTGGAAGACGTGGATATTCTAGAAGCTACTATTTCAATCCTACCCCTGCTAGAACTGTATATGGGGAAGAAACTCGTGGTAGAGCCCTTCACCGGGCTCAACAAGAAAAAGAAAGTTATTCCACACATGGAATATTCGGTCCTCAAACAGTTATTTTGGATGACCGGTTAGAGGTTACATCTTCTTCCTCTCAGCAAATAGATAGACCTAGTAGGTATAATCTACTGAAACCAGAATTATTTCCAATTCCTACACCGATATGGGATGCATCTACTGCCAAAGAATCAAATTCCAAGGCACCTACAAAACCACATTTTCATGATGGGAAACACAGACCTTTGGACCAAAAGTGTGATTTCTTGAAACATTTGTCCCAATTACCGGCCATGTAATCAATTCTAGATTCCTTGAATCTATCAAAAGATCTTCAAGAGGCACTTATTGAGGCTTTGTCAAGTCCTCAAGAATTGGAATCTGAAATTTTTGTGGTTAAGGTCTACCATATAGAGAATGATACAATAGAATTCCATGAAGGGATATGTTTTATAGATGAAGATGAAGATGATGTTGTACATGGACATATCAGACCATTGTATCTGTCTGGAAAATTCAATGTTATATACATCCGACGAGCTTTCATTGATAATGGCTCAGGAGTCAATCTCATTCCTATTTGTACAATTCATCTATTGGGCCTCACCAAATATGATTTATCTCCATCTACATTGATATTGCAAGGATATGATAAGAATGAACAAGATCCTCTGGACGAAATTACACTCAGAATTCAGTTTGGAGACCTTGTGTCTAATTCATATTTTATGGTTTTTCATCAGGACCCATCCTTCAAAATTTTCCTTAGAAGACCTTAGCTACATCAACATGCGGTCGTACCTTTGTCAAACCATCAATGTCTCAAATATTGTTTCAATGGAAAAATTGGGAAATTGTATTGTGATAAGTCCCCATTCAATACATGTGAATCTTAATACATTGAGGAAGAATTCTATCACACGGAAGGAAAGGAAAAATCTATGGCAAAGAAGGTCACAAAAATTAACGCTCGAAATGGTTCGGAACAGATTTTAGTAAACCCAATCATACATGTGAGTAAAAATTATGTGTTTCCTATCAGTCAAATTGAAAGGATAGACATAAATCCAAACACTCTTATAGAAAGATCCATAATTTCAATTATGGCTACCAAGCCAGACAGCATGGGATAAATTGTTGATTCGCCAAGAAATGATGAAGGCTTAAATGAAGATGTCTTCATTTCATACACTGAAATCTAGAAATTCTATACTTCATTAACCAGGCCAGTAGAAGGTATAACAATACTAGAGGAAAATAATGATGTCGATTCTCAATCCATAATCTCCTCTCTATCACCCCTAAAAGTCCCTTCAACATCAATAGGGTCAGAAATGGCAGCCTCTTCTTCAAGATATTCAAATATTAACTTCTATCCTGACCATAGTAATTATGCTTCGTCATCTAATATGCAAGTAGAAATAGAAGAAATAATATATATTGATGAACAAGAGGAAGATCTCAAGGATGCCCCTCCATCATTTGAAGAGGGTATCTCTACAACTGTGGATGAACTCAGAGAAATAAATCTGGTTACAAAAAAAGATCCATTCCCTACTTTAATTAGTGCAGCCATAAATCGTGAAGAGGAAGAGATGTATACTTAATTTCTAAAGAAAAATCTAGATGTATTTTCTTGGAATTATAATGAAATTCCAGGTCCTGATCCTGATGTTTCCACACATCATTTGGGTTTTCCATAAGAACATCGAGGATTCAAGAAAGTCGCATGAAGAACACACCCAACTTATGCCTCCACAATTAAAGCTAAAGTTGATAATCTTATCAAGGCTAACATTGTTAGAGATGTTCAGTATCCCAAATGTCTGGATAATGTTTTCCAGTGATTAATAATAATGGACAAATTATATTTTTCATTGACTTCAAAGATCTTAATCGGCATTTTCCCGTGCATGATTTTCCAATTCCGATCACAGAACACATAAATAATGCTACGAAGCACTTTCCTTCATGGATGGTAATTCTGGGTACAATAAAATATGAATGGCCCTAGAGATGAGGAGTCTACAGCCTTAAGAGATCCAGAAGGTCTGTTTTTCTATCGGGTAATTCCTTTTGGCATGAAGAATGCAGGTGCAAATTAGCAACGTGCCATGCAACGTATCTTCAACCCCTTTTTAGGGAAATATGTTGAATTTTATGTGGATGAATTTATGGTTTAATCCAGACAATGTTCTGACCACTTGGCCGATCCAGAAATCATATTCAACAAACTTCAACAACAAAATTTAATGATGAACCCCTAGAAATATTCTTTTGGGGTAACCTTAGAAATATTTCTCAGCTTTTTGGTATGGAATTGTCATATCGATGTTCATCCTGATAAGAAAAATTCAATCCTTGTCATGTCACCTCCTATAAATTTAATGAAATTAGGAGGACTACAAGGACACTTGGAATATATTCGGCATTTCATTGCCAATTTGGCAGTCAAGTGTTTACCCTTCAACAAATTAATGAATAAGGGATTCACCTACCAGTGGACTGATGAATGTCAAAAAGCATTCGATATCCTCACAAAATATTTCTTGAGTCCACCGGTATTAATGTCACCTATTGAAGGAAGACCACTTATTCCTTATGTGACAGCTTTAACTCGATCAATGGGTGCATTCCTATCCTAAAAGAATGATGTTGGGAATGAATACATTTTTTACTATCTTAGTCAGATTGTGCTTGAGGCTGAAACTCGATATTCAAGTATTGAATAGTGCTTCCTGGAATTAATCTTTTCAGTTCAAAAATTGATACACTACCTACAACATCATGAAGTTCAATTGGTATCTCACAATAACCCACTCAAATTTATCCTCAATCGTCCTATACTTACAGGATGTCAGACAAGGTGGGAAGTTATTTTGCAGTAGTTCAATATTATGTATGTGTCACAAAATGCAATAAAGGGCCATGCTCTGGCTAATTTCCTTACTGCACATCCATATGTAGAAGATACATATTTAAATATTGAAAATCCTATTGAGGTAGTCTTCTCTATTCAAGATAATCCTAAAACATGGGAAATGTACTTTTATGGTGCCTCTAGAAGTCCAACAGGGAAGAAAATGGAAGATCTTAAATTCAATAATATTGGGTTAGGAATTGTTCTTATTTCCCCAAAAAAGTCAGTGCTACCCTATTCCTTCTT
This sequence comes from Viscum album, assembly GCA_963277665.1. Classification (NCBI taxonomy): domain Eukaryota; kingdom Viridiplantae; phylum Streptophyta; class Magnoliopsida; order Santalales; family Viscaceae; genus Viscum; species Viscum album. The sequence goes on along the minus strand of OY728129.1, from coordinate 875,459,842 downwards.
ATTGTTGGAAGGCAGTACAAACAATGAAGCAGAATATCAAGCTCTTATCGCAATCTTGGAATTGGCTCTTCAGGCACATGAGAATCACTCGAAGGTAAAAGGTGATTCATATTTGGTAATCAAACAAGTCAATCGGAATTATGCCATCAGAAAAGAAGAGTTAATCCCTTTGTGTGATTACGTCTGAGAGTTAATGGTGGAATTTAACTTAGAACCGACATATTCTAATGTCCCGTGATTACAAAATGCCCAAGTAGATACACTTACTAATGTAGGCACATCCCTGGAAGATCCAAATACGGACAAAACAATAATATGTATTTCCAATCGTCGTATAGTTTCACCTTATGTTCAAATCAAAACTAAGGAAATCAATCAAATTAGTCCAATTTCTGAACCATATGGTCATACTACATGATGGATGACACCTTTTTGGGAATAAATTCCAAATGGAACACTCCAACGTGATAAAGCCGGGAAAGAACAAGTCTGGAGACCTGTGGTCAATTTTACTCTTTTTGATAGCCCATATCACCAAAAAATTCACTATAAGAAAGGTTTTGATGGAATTATCATCAGATATATTGATGGTGAATAGACAATGGTTGTCAGGAATGAAGTACATACAAGCGTTTCTGGTGCCCACCAGTCTGGACATAGACTGTCTGGTCAAATTCGAAGGCTTGGATACTTATGTCCTTTAAAGATACAAGATTTTATTGATTTCACTAAGAAGTTTCATTCTTTACAAGTATGTTCCAACTTCATTTATCAACCCCTAGAGTTACTTCATACGGCTAAATACTCATGGCCATTTTCTACATGGGGAATGGATGTAGTAGGACTTTATCCTCCGACTACATCTTAGTAGTTTATGTATATTATTACTACTACTGACTTCTTTTACAAATAAGAAGAGGCAATAACTCTCAATGAAGTCAGTGCTAAAGTCATTGTTAGCTTTTTGAAGTCCAACATCATTACCAGATTTGGTGTTCCTCATACCATGTTGATGGATAATGGAACCAAATTTTGTTCATACAAGGTTTGAAAATTGTATAAAGAATATAATATCAAATCCAACCATTCATCTCAGTAACATGCAGCGTCCAATGGTCAAATAGAGGCATTAAATAAGACTCTATCAAACATAATTAAAAAGATGGTGGATAAAGATATGAATTCATGGCCTGATAAGCTTTTTCATGCTATATGAGCTTATTGGAATACCACTTGCACTACTACACGATCAACTCTCTATTCATTGGTATATGGAATGGAAGCAGTCTTGACTATTGGAGTACAATTACCTTCTCTTTGAGTCACCATTTGTAATAAGTTATCTATAGATGAACAATCTCAAAAGCGAAAGGATGAGTTGGAATTATTGAGTCAATAAGGTTTTCCTTATAACTTTTCCATTCCTTCTTGTTTTGAAAATCACAAACACCTTATCTTTAAGAAAATTACATTCTTAAGGAAAATTTATTTTATAAGGAAAAGCGCTTTTATAAGGAAAATTGATTTCTTAAGGAAAATTTCTTTTATAAGGAAATTCACTTTTATAAGGAAAATTTCTTTCTTATGGAAAATTGCTTTTATAAGGAAAATCGCTTTTGTAAGAAAAATTATTCTTATCATATTTTCATTCATATTTTTCCTATGTATAAAATTCGGATTCATTTCTGTTTTCTCAGATTTGTTTGAAACATTGATATTAAGTATTCTATTTTAGGATCCGAATTCGGGATAAGAACTGTAAGGAAGTTTCATTCCGAATTCTGGATACGAACTCTGACTAAGTTCTACTCCAGACTCAGGATATGAATCCTTATGAATTTCGACAAAGAATTCTTATTATGATTTTTGATGACGAATTCTCATTCCGAATTCTGATTAAGAATTCTCATTACGAATTCTGATGAAGAATTCTCATTATGAATTCTGATGATGAATTCTCATTCCGAATTCTCATTCCGAATTCACCTAGTAAATAAAATCTAATTATCTTTATTTTATACACTCTGAATTAATTCAGACTCCAAAAAATATTTTGGTTAGACTCCGAACTTTTATTTTGCTTACACTTCTATAATTTTTCTACTCTTTATTATTTTCATTACACTCCGAACCCTCACTCCGAAGCGTTCATTCCGAACTTTTGAGTTAGATTTTAAAACGATGTCGTACATTTTGTTACACTTGTTTTGTTATAAAACGATGTCGTCTATTTTGTTATAAACTAACCGTTGTCTATGTGACACATGTGCAGGTCCCTCCGATCAATAAGGAAAATATGACCGTTGAAGAAGGATCCAACCTTACCTATAAATAGGAGATCATTTGAAAGAGCTCGGGGCTGAAAGGCTAACTAATCTTCTTGAAGTGATTTCTAGAGAGAGAGGCTCTTATTAACTCTCAAAGATTCGTGCGACTCCAAATGTTGGTGATTACATTCGAGGACTTCCGGGGATATGAAGACAGATGTTCCAACTACCATGAAGTTCGAGGGATTCCTTGCTGAGGAAGACAGAGGTTGCCAACTACCTTGAAGTTGAGGGCTTGCGGGGATAGAAAGACAGAGACTCCGATCTTCGTATCGAGGTCTTACCCTGATGTGGGTAAGACAGACTTGATTGAAAGTATAAATCAAGGGACCTTTATCCAAGGTTGTTGGATACCCTTCTCTTTGGGTTAAAATACTTATATCTTGTTACTAGTAGTTCTACTACTTGTTTATATTCTGCTGAATTTTGTATTATAAGGAAAGTACAATATCATATTGATATATTTTGTTAAGTTTCAATTTCCGGAACCATATTTCTGAAACCTACTTTCGGAATCTCTTTTCAAGTTTTGTTTGGTGTTAGAGGTGTTGTGAATTTTCTTAGTTTAACTTTGTTAAACATAGCCCTTTCCATTTCTTAAGGAAAATATAGTTAATCGTAACTAACTTTAAAGGTTCCAAAGGAATTTCTAAAGTATACAATTCACCCCCCTCTTGTATATTGAGCATCTACATCATTATTTCGATCCTACAATTGGTATCAGAGCGAGGTTTATGAAATACTTATACTTACGAATAAGTTTTTCTTTCTCACTTTGTTATTCCGAATTTTTCCATTCCGGAAATTTCACATTCTGAACTTCCTCATTCCGAACATTGTTATTACAAAACTTTTGTCTACTAACAAGTTTGTGTATCAAAGGTTTCTAGTATGGCAGGAGTCAATGTTGGTTCAATTGATAATCTAAATCCTACAAGACCACCAATCTTTGATGGTAATGATTATGAATACTGGAGAGATCGCATGAAGACTTTTGTTATCAATACTGGTGTGGATAACTTTTTTATGCTTACCGGTGATTATAAAATTCCTGACAAGGAAGTTAGAACTTTTACTAACCAGGAAAAGCAAGAATATCAACTTAATTATAAGGTACACAATACTCTACTTTTTTCAATGACCAGAAATATATATAGCCAAATTTCTTCATGTGAAGCAGCTAACTGTATCTGGAAGATGTTAGAGGTTACACACTTTGGGACTTCTAAAGTGATTGAGACTAGAAGAGCTATGCTTAGAGCTGAATATCATGGATTCAATTTTCCTTATGGAGAACCAGTCTGTAAAGTTCAACAGAGATTTATGACTATAGTCAACAGTCTACATTCTATGGGAGAGAAAGGTCTAGATGATGAAGCTCTTGTGGATAAAATAATTGATATTTTTCCCAATGAGAGGGAGTCCAAGAGAACCGCTATAGATGAGAACAGGAAGGTCACTCAAATTACTATGGATGAATTATTTGGAACTCTTCTACAACATGAGACAAAATTGAAGAGAGATGCTGATAATATCAAGAAGAAGAATGGAAATGGTACTGTTGCTTTTAATACAACTTCAAATCAGATGAAAGATAAGACTCCTGAGAGAGCAACCATATCCAAGTCTAAGAAGGTTATTTTCCAATCCGAATCTAGTGGGAGTGAAGTCTCAGAAAGGAATTAGAAAATATTGCTCGAAGGATGAACAAGATAGCTGGACAGAGAAATTTCCAATCCATGTATAAGTAAAAGGACAGGAAAGATAAGAAAGATGGAGAAGTTACTTGTTATGAATGTAAAATAGCTGGACATATTAGACCAGATTGCCCTATGCTCAAAAAGAAAGAAAGAAAAGAAAGGCATTCAGACAGGAACAGAAAGAAGTATTATAAAGCCAAAGCTAAGAATGTTTTGAAAGCTAATGACACCTGGAGTGCCAGTGGTGGTGACTCTTTAGATGAATCTTCTGATTATGAATCTTCAGGACAAAAGAATCTTGGTCTTATAGCCAGATTACCTATTGATAATCATTGTTTTAAAGCTAAGGTATGAAATGCTGAATCATTGACCAATGTTTCTTAAAATTCTAATGATAGTAAGTATTATAACTCTTCTGATGAAGAATCTTCTTCTGATGAAGAAAATACTTTACCTACTTATGAAGAAGTCTCTAGGTTTGTTGAACTTCTTGAAATTGATAATTTCAAACTCAATAAGAAACTTGATAAGGAAAACTCTAGGAATTCTATTCTTATAAAAGAAATATCAGATCTTTCTAAAGATCTTGATAAGAAAAATACTGATTTTGGAAGTATTTCAAAAAATCTTGAGGAAGTAAGTTCTGAGAAGAACAATCTTTCTAAAGAATTAGAAAAATTAATTTCTAAGAAAAGTGTTTTTGAGCCTAACTCTAGTTCTAAAACTAATGATTTTGAGGATAAAAACATGGATGTAAAACTCATTTCCGAAATTTTTTCCTTAAAGAAGTGTTTATCAAACATTACCCATGGTAAGGAAAATTTTGATAAAATGTAATCTCAAATACGACCTTTAAGAAATAAATATGGATTTGGTTATACCCATGCAAAACCAATCTTCAGTAACAATTATTTTGTTCCTCAAAGTGTCCCATTTTGTACCAAGTGTCAATTTGATGGTCACTGGGCAAAGAATTGTTCCTTAAACAAAACCCAATCTCTAGGATTTCACAATGCTTACTTTTCTTAGAAGATGTGGGTACCTAAATTTTTATTGTTTGGAAATCTCGGATCCAAACATGTTTGGATTCCGAAAATCTAATTTTCTTATTGATTTCAGGAAAACAAAGAGCGTAACAGTAACAATACATGGTACATGGATAGTGGATGTTCCCGGAACATGACTGGTAACAAAATCTATTTTGAAAAGATTATCAAAATGAAAGGAGGAAAGGTAGCTTTCAGAGATAATGCTAAGGGAGAGATTGTTGGTTTTGGTAATATTGTTTTTCTTGGTGAAACTTTGATTTAAAATGTTTTTTTTGTTAAGGGTCTTAAGCACAACCTCATTACCATAAGTCAGTTATGTGATGAAGCTTACCTTGTGAATTTTAGGAATGATAAGTGCTTAGTTCACAATTCCAAGGAAGAATTTATTCTCTCAGCCAATAGGCAAGAGAATGTCTACACTTTGAACCTAGAAGACCTCAGGAGTCATGATTTACCTTTCCTTAGTTCAATGGAAGATCATTCCTGGTTATGGCATAGAAGACTAGGACACTGTAACCTTAGGAACCTATGTAATCTCTCTAAGAAAAAACTAGTTAAGGTTCCACCGGAGCTTTGATTTGACTCTTCTAAAGTTTTTGATCCTTGTCAATATGGAAAGCAACATAAATCTAGGTTTAAATCAATCGGTGAAGTCTCAACAACCAAAGAATTACAGTTAGTGCACATGGATCTTTTTGGTCCAACACAAAATGGAAGTATTGGAGGCAAATACTATTTGTTTGTTCTAGTTGATGATTACACTAGGATTACTTGGGTCTATTTTCTAGCAAAGAAATCTGAAGCTTTTTCTTATTTCAAAAGTTATAGAGCTCAAGTTAAACATGAGAAAAACCTTCCATTGAAAACTATTCATAGTGATCATGGAGGAGAATTTCAAAATTCTGATTTTGAAACTTTTTGTAGTAAAAAGGTATTACTCACAATTTTTCAGCACCTAGAACTACTCAACAGAATGGTGTAGTTGAAAGAAGAAATAGAATTCTTCAAGAAATAACTAGAACCATGTTGAGTGAATATTATATAGCTAGACATTTCTGGGCTGAAGCTGTAAGTACTGCTTGTTATACTATAAATCGTGTTTTAATTAGACCTTTTCTTAATAAAACTTCTTATGAGTTATGGAATGGTAGAAAACCAAGACTATCCTACTTCAAGGTTTTTGGTTGCAAAGTATTCATTTTGAATACTGAAGATAACTTACATAAAATCGCACCAAAATCTGATGAAGGGATTTTCTTAGGATATTCCACAACATCTAAGGCTTATAGAGTTTTTAATAAAAATACTTGCACTGTTGAAGAAACAATACATGTAAAATATGAGGAGTCAGATCCTTTTGTTTTTAAACCATCCCAGCCTCCATCTTCAGATGTGTTTTCAAAAAATGATTATCAACCTTTGATAGAAGAACCTTTTGATAAGGAAATTGTTCAAGAAGAAACTTCTGAAACATTTACCCCAGAAGATTTTCTACCCTATGTTGATGAACAGGTTTTACAAAACCCAAATCAGGTGTTTCTTAAGAATCATCCCAGTGATATTATCATTGGTGATGTAAATCAACCTGTAAGGACTAGAAATTCCTTAAGAAATGAAGTTGAACATCTAGAATTTCTTTCCCAATTAGTACCAAAAAGCACTGATGAAGCTTTAGGTGATGATGATTGGATCAAATCCATGCAAGATGACCTAAATGAATTCGAAAGGAATAAAGTCTGGACCTTGGTTGAAACACCTAAGGAAACTTCTGTTATTGGAGTAAAATGGGTTTTCAGAAATAAAGGTGATGAAATTGGAGTCATAGTAAGAAATAAAGCTAGACGTGTTGCTAAAGGCTATAATCCGCAAGAGGGAATAGACTATGAATAAACCTATGCTCCAGTAGCTAGAATTGAATCTATCTGTATTCTACTTGCATTTGCAGCATTCATTAATTTCAAACTTTTCCAAATGGATGTGAAATGTGATTTTCTTAATGGTTATGTTCAAGAGGAAGTTTGTTTTGAACAACCTCCTGGCTTTGAAGATACAAAACATCCGGATCATGTTTTTAGACTTACCAATGCTTTGTATGGTCTTAAACATTCCCCACGAGCATGGAATGATAGACTCACTGGATTTTTGCTTCAAAATAACTATGTTAAGGGAAATGAAGATCCAACCCTTTTTATAAAGAAAGATAAGAAAAATGTTTTGACTGTTCAAATTTATGATGATGACATTATATTTGGTTCAACTCAGCAATATTTGACTGACTCTTTTTCAAGTCTAATGAAATCTGAGTTTGAAATGAGTATGATGGGTGAGTTAACATTTTTCCTTGGTTTTCAAATTTCTCAAAAACCAGAAGGAACCTACATATCTCAACATATTTATATTAAAGATCTTATTAAACAGTATGGTTATGACAACACTAAGAGTATAAGTACTCCCATTGGTACCTCAAATTCTTTAGATCTTGATGAAGCTGGGAAACCAGTAGATCAAACATCTTTTAGAGGTATGATAGGAAGTCTACTATACTTAACATCTAGTCGACCAGACTTAATGTTCTCAGTATGCTTATGTGCAAGATATCAATCCAATCCTAACGAGTCTCACTTAAAGGCAGTAAAAATAATTTTTCGCTACCTTAAGGGAACCATGGATCTAGGATTATTTTATACTTCTGGAAATGATTTTGTTCTAAAAAGCATTTCTGATGATGACTTTGGTGGATGTAGAATGGATAGAAAGAGTACATCTGGAACTTTTCATTTCTTAGGAGATTCTTTAGTTTCTTGGTCCTGCAAGAAGTAACATTCTGTAGCACTTTCCACTGCTGAAGCTGAATATGTAGCAGCTGGAAGTTGTTGTGCTCAAGTATTGTGGATGCAACACACACTCACAGACTATGGCTTGAGTTTTACTAAAACTCAAATTTTGTGTGATAACACAAGTTCCATTTCCCTTAGTAAGAACCCTGCACATCACTCCCATGAAAAACACAGAGATATTAGGCATCACTTTCTTAGGGATCACACACTTAAAGGAGATATTATTCTTCAGTTTATCGGAACGCAAGATCAACTTGCTGATATTTTCACAAAATCTTTGCCTTCTGATAGATTTGAATATATTAAACAGAATTTAGGAACGATAACCATAAGGTAATCTTTCGTAATTAAATTTCTGTTGAAAAAGTCTCCTTACAGCAATAAACTCCTTTTCATAGGGGGAGTACATTTGTTTGATAGAATAACTATGTTTTTTCAAAGTTTTTTTCAAACTTTTCGGAACGAAGATTTCCAGAATGGAACATCCGGAACTACAATTTTTCCATAATGGACATTTTCATACAGAATACTTCAGGAATGGAAGTGTTCATATTGAAAACATCCGGAATGGAAAATTTCATACTGGTATTTTCATAACAGAACTTTCGTACTGAATCTCTCTTAATAAGTTTTTTTAAAATTCATGGAATGTGTTTCTGTACTGAATTAGTTTTTCATACTGAGCTTTCGGAAATGCGTTTTCCGTACCGAGTTTTTTTTCCATAGTAATGTTTTTGTGAACAATGTCTTTTAATAATAAAGATTTTTTCGTAGTCCTTTTTATATTACCCATTACGAATAATCCTCCTATGCAAATCTGAAAGGTATGATTTCGTTACTCAAGTTTTCATAGTCATTTTTTTCCTTGCTGGCCTTTTCTTGTATTATGTTTTTGGATTATAGTTTTCTTAATTCTTTGTTTTAATAAAAACCTCAAAAAGATCGGATTCAAATTTTCAACCGTCAGATCTGATTTCAGCTTAGCCCAACCGTTAGATCAACTGTGGAAGATGAACCGTCGTTCCATTGCCTATATAAATGGGACCCAAATACTCGTCCCACATCGATTTCAAGCTCTCGCGTCCCGAATCTCTACCTCTCTGTTTTAAAGCAGTTCCGAACGTCAGATTTCTCCGTTTCGAACTTCTCAGAGGACTTTATATCCGAATGTCTGCGGAGTTAGCGTCTCAAGAGATGTCATCCACCAAACCTATTTCACAATGGTTAGTTTACAGGGAATGGCTAGTGCATCCAGATTTCTTTAATAACTATGATTCTCTTATTTCGGAGAACATTAAGTTGAATGGCTGGGAAGATATTGATGTATCCAAACCGGGGAATCAAGACGATGTCTTTTCGGATTTGTTGTTGTGTTCTATGAATCAGTTTCCTTCTTTAAGGAAGATAATAGGGAGAAGTTTTCTTTCAAGTCTTATGGAATGACTTACAAGCTTTCTTATACCAAGGCAGCAAGCTTGGTAGGGCTGTCCTATGAAGGAGAAGGCGAATTTATTTCTCATGTGTTGCCGGACTCTAAGGGTAGATTCGACAAGGAAAAAGGCTTAGAAACTCTCGGACTGGCTGGTCACAAGGCTCCGAAGATTGCTAGTTTGCCTACAAACTTCCGGATTCTAGAGTTTTGGGTGCAAGGTCTTATCGTACTGAGGAAAGGTGATAAAGACAGCTTGAAGAAGAGTGAGATCTATATCTTAGATTTCTTGATAAATCTAAGGATGTTCAACTTCATGAGGCACATTCTTATATCTATTGAGAATCATAAGAAAGGAAATGTCATAGCCCAGATCGGAATGTACCCAGAAATTTTATCAATGTTGATAGTTTGGTGCCTTGAGTCTTTCAAGGAAGCTTGCAGATCTAAGCCAAGGGTTTGAAAAATTTTATTGTTCAGTGATGATACCCTTAAGAGGATGGATGTGGCTTTCAACAAGGAGACTGGTGAGTTCATCGATTTACCTAATCAAGAAGAAGTGGCTCCGAAGGTTGCTGAACCAGAATCATCCAAGCCAGTAAAGAAAAGAAAGTTGAAAGAAGATGCAGTTGAAGTTGAGGATCCTAAAGCTAAGGAAGTTCAAACCGCACCTCCCAAACCAAAGAAGAAGAAAGCCTATCCTAATGAAGTTGTTGCGAAGTGGAGATCAGATAAAGAGAAAAGGAAAGAAGGGGATCCGCAGTTCGGATTGGACCCTACGGAGGCTAAGGCCTTGAAGGAGAGAACTACTGATGAACTTGAAAAACAAGTAAAGGAAAAGAAGCTCAAGAAGAAGATGACAGAAGCCGAGGCAGTACAAGCATTGTTAAAGTTTAATGAGATGGTATCCGGATGCATTCCAGTTCCAAGATCTTTCTCCTTGGAATCTCTACCTGAGACTCTAGGAAGATACCTTGATTTTCCGGAAGAGATTACAACTGAACATATTGAGCAACTTGAGCAGATTCAACAAGTGGAATAGGAAGAAGTAGTTGCTGATGGAAGTGGTGAAACAAGAGACTTATTGAAAGAGGTATATGATTATAAGGGGTCGCCTTCGGAACACCTATCACTCCGAACTTCAGAGGCTGAATCCTCTAAGTTAGTAACTCCAGAAAAGGATAAGAATGAGGAAGATGGTGTTCAAAAAGTTGTTGATGACATTATTCAAGTGTCTACTGGCGAGCAAAAAACTCTTGATCAAGAATCTATTCCGAAAAAGGACAAGGGAAAGCAACTCCTTGTTGAGACTCCAAAATCAGTGGCTAGCAAGAAAAGAGAATATGGTGATTCTTCTAAAAGGAAGTTGGAGCTTATTGAGGAAGAAAATTATCCAAGTAAAGTTTCAGATACGGAGTCATCCTCGTTGGGACATGACTTTTTTGTTCAATCTTTGAGAAAGTTAGTTGGTTCCATTCCGACCATCTCAACCATAGACACAAGACGATAAATGATTCAACATGCTCTGAATTAGAAATCAGATTACGTATCCTTGTTTATGCATAAGTATGCCGAGATAGAAGCCGAATTCATATCTTTTCTTGTTGGCTATGAAGCCCAAAAAAGATCTTGCAAGAGAATGACAAGATGGTCGAGGAAGACTGTGGAAGAGATGATGCTATTTGATGAGTTTCAAGACAATGTTAAAGATTCCTTTTAGACTGAGGACAGGAAGATAAATGAGCTACCTTCATCCTTTAAAGAGAAGCTGACAAACGAAAAGAACTTCTGGATCCAAGAAGTCATAGATCTAAATGGGAAACTGAATTCCGTTTCTCAAAACTAGAAGTTTGAAAGGGATCATCGGATCGAGTTTTAATAGAAGATGAAGGCTCAAGAAGTAAAGATCAAGGCTCAGAAAAAAAGGTGAAAGCTCAGGAAGAAAAGATTGAAGCTCAATATGCAATAGTAGTGGTCTTAAAGAAGCAAGCTGAAGAAGATCATATAGACCTGAAGAATATCAAGACTATTCTTAAGGGGCTCATGCCGAAGGAAAAAATATCCGAAATAACTAAACCCGATCTTTTTGTTCTATCTAGTTTTCTTTGTTGCCGACATTTCAAATCTAATGAAAATTGTCCTTCTCGGTTCCGTTGTTGTTGTTACTAATTTTTCAGGTACTTTGTTATTTTTTCCCATTCCCTTGATTTCTTTTTGAAAATCACAAAGGGGGAGAAGGAAAAGATTTTTAAGAAAAAGAAGAACTCCAATGAGTGTTTTTCTAAGGAGGAGAAGGAAATGATCCGTAAGAAAGAAGAACTCTAATAAGAGTCTATCTAAGGGGAGTTTTTTTAAGAAGACTAACTTTTTCGTAATGAAATGTCACTCTGGAAATCTAGAATACGATCCTTAGTGTTTCAAAGCCTAAGGGGGAGTTAGTCGTATTCATAAATTTCCTTAAAGCCAAGGGAGATAAGCCTTAATGTTTTTCTTTCTTCTTAGAATTTTTTTTTTCGTAAGGATGTTTGTGCTTTCCAAAAAGGGGGAGATTGTTGAGTCAATAAGGTTTTCCTTATGACTTTTCCATTCCTTCTTGTTTTGAAAATCACAAAAACCATATCTTTAAGAAAATTTCTTTATTAAGGGAAATTTCTTTTATAAGGAAAATCGCTTTTATAAGGAAAATTGCTTTCTTAAGGAAAATTTCTTTTATAAGGAAAATCTCTTTCATAAGAAAAATTAATCTTATCATATTTTCATTCATATTTTTCCTAAGTATAAAATTCGGATTCATTTCTGTTTTCTCGGATTTGTTTGAAACGTTGATATTAAGTATTATGTTTTAGGATCCGAATTCTGGTTAAGAACTATAAGGAAGTTTCATTCCGAATTCCAGATACGAACTCTGACTAAGTTCTACTCCAGAATCAAGATATGAATCCTTATGAAGTTCGAGAACGAATTCTTATTACGAATTCTGATGACGAATTCTCATTCCGAATTCTGATGAAGAATTCTCATTACGAATTCTGATTAAGAGTTCTCTTTACGAATTCTGATGACGAATTCTCATTCCGAATTCTCATTCTGAATTCACCTAGTAAACAGAATCTGATTATCTTTGTTTTATACACTATGAATTAATTCAGACTCCGAAAAATATTTTGGTTAGACTCCGAAATTTTATTTTTCTTACACTTATATAATTTTTCTACTCTTTATTATTTTCATTACACTCTGAACCCTCACTCCGAAGCGTTCATTATGAACTTTTGAGTTAGATTTTAAAACGATGTCGTACATTCTGTTACACTTGTTTTGTTATAAAACGATGTTGTCTATTTTGTTATAAACTAACCGTTGTCTACGTGACACATGTACAGGTCCCTCCAATCTTTAAGGAAAATATGATCGTTGGAGAAGGAGCTGACCTTACATATAAATAGGAGTTCATTTGAAAGAGCTCGGGGCTGAAAGGCTGACTAATCTGCTTGAATTGATTTCTTGAGAGAGAGGATCTTATTAACTCACAAATCTTCGTGCGACTCCGAATGTTGGTGATTACATTCGAGGACTTCCGGGGATAGGAAGACAGAGCTTCCGACTACCTTGAAGTTCGAGGGATTCCTTGCTGAGGAAGACAGAGGTTGCTAACTACCTTGAAGTTGAGGGCTTGCGGGGATAGCAAGACAGAGAATCCAATTGTCGTATCGAGGGCTTACCCTAGTGTGGGTAAGCCATACTTTCTTGAAAGTATAAATCAAGGGACCTTTATCCAAGGTTGTTGGATACCCTTCTCTTTGGGTTAAAATTCTTATATCTTGTTACTAGTAGTTCTACAACTTGTTTATATTCCGCTGCATTTTGTATTATAAAGAAAGTATAATATCATATTGTAATCTTCTGTTAAGGTTCAATTTCTGAAACCATATTTTCGGAACCTACTTTCGGAATCTCTTTTCTTGTTTTGTTTGGTGTTAGAGGTGTTGTGAATTTTCTTAGTTTAACTTTGTTAAACTTAGCCCATTCCTTTGATTAAGGAAAATATAGTTAATCGTAACTAACATTAAAGGTTCCAAAGGAATTTTTAAAGTATACAATTCACCCCCCCTCTTGTATATTGAGCATCTACATCACTATTTCGATCCTACATGAATTACTAGATGAAAAATGAATGTGCAAACTGCACCATTTAGAAGTCTATCAGAACTGAATAGCATGATATTTAAATAAAAAAGTTTTTCTTCGTTCATTAATTCAAGGAGAATTGGTATTGGTCCTCAGAACCCCAATGATTCTGGGAAAGAAGCATCCAAATCTTGATCCAAAGTTGGAAGGACCTTACTCAATACATAGGTTCCACTCCAATGGAGCTTATTCTTTAATCTCAATGGATGGAGAACTCATTACAACTCCATCCAAGGAGAGATTCTTGAAGAAGTATTCCATGTAACACAAATACACCCATTGTCCTTGCTACAAGACATTAAACTACATAGCTCCCTTCATCGTCCAACATGAAATTAAAATATGTCCCCCATTTCATCCAATATGACATTAAACGGTTCATCTTCCATGATGCAAGACATTAAACTGTCGAGCACCCCATCTCTGTGATTCATAACATTAATCAATGATCACCGCGTGCACAATTTTCTTTTAAACTCTGTTCTCATGTGTTCCCTGGGAAGCTAATCATGCATAAGCCCCACACCATCCATCGTGGTCGCATCTTTCATGACACGATCATCAGTTCTATTGCTTCTTCTTGTTTCTCACACAGAGCATGGCCCACATGAGCTTAGAGTAATATTTGACCATGAAATCTTCTGTGGCCTGCTAACCATGTTTATATCCCAACATCATTTTCAGGTCGTTGTCCTCAAGTACACCCTGATCACAAAATCCCTCTCATTTGAACTACGCTGGCTTTGAACCTTGCCTTTTATGCTAGGTACGTTGTCAAACTCTTAAGGTTCAAGCCTGAAACCACTTTGTTCACATCGATTCACCTTCTTTCCATACAATGTTTATCCATGAAGTCCCCTTCAACCGTCTTATTCATATCGTTCACTTTCGTCCTACATGACATTAAACTATGTATGTCCCATCATCCTAACTATATGATGATAAACTATATAGTTCCCCATTGTCCTTGTTGTAAGGCAATAAACTGCATAGCACTTGTCCATGCATATGAACTTAAACTATTTGTACTTTTGTCCTGTATGACAATAAACTGCAATAATCCATGATACCCTCACTCGAGAGGAATCATCATCGACATAGTCTCCAACCAAGTCATATTTCAAGAACTATGTATGGATTGATTCTCATCCTAATGAGATACGTAGTGACACCAAAGTCTTTCATCTTGGTTTCAGCCATAATTGCAATAAAGACCTCTTTAACCATCATATGTAGGAACCAAATCTGTACAAAGGGTATTTCAAGAAATATGTGTGTCTTGATTACCATCCTCATGGGATACATAGGAAGGTTCAAGCATTCCTCAAGTCCACCCCTGATCCTTTGGGCCTAACCCCAAACTCCACTTCCAGTCCCATGGATGAAAAGTCCCCCTACGAGCATATGATGTGATATAGAACACCCTAGATTTTTATTCACATCAGGTTTATAAAAAATGCACGATGTGTCTCCCATACTATGGTCTGAGATTTATGACCCTAAACTAAGATCTTCCATGCTATCGTCATGCATGAAGTTAAACTGTATTTTAAGAACTATGCGTGGCTTGATTCTCATCTTAATGAGATATATGGTGAAATCCAGAATCTTAATTCAGGACCCAGCCGCAACATCGTACAAAAAATATTCATGATCTCCATAACACTTTTCATGACTTCTAGTCGCAAAAGTTCTGATAACTGAGATTTCTTTTTTCAGACTATACAGCATGTGCCCTTAGGTGGCCGTGCATAAGTTATCTACATAATGGACATGTCAACCAAAAGCTGCTTCTATTTTAATATACAGCTTATGCCCCAATTGGCCCTGCATAATTCAACCTCTATAACGGGTTTTTCTTGGAGTGATAAGTTAATTCTTAGGAGAAACCTATTTTGTCCTTATTGGTCTTAACAGCGATATGTAGGTATCTGCAAAAAAAACTGCCATCCTTAACATATTTGTTCGATACACTTTTCCATGACCTGAAAATATTATGTTGTATAATGTTTCTATCTCTAATATTAGTCATGTGATTTATAACCATAGATACATTTTTCCTACGTTTGAGTCAGACCTTCAGAGAAGTCACATTACTTCAATTCTTTGACAATTCTGATTGGAAATATCTTCTCTATATTCAAGTACATTTCCCCATAAAACAAACTCTATGCTTTGTAAAATTTGAATCCCCATAAAACTTGAATTGTCTTTTAGCAATAGAAAGTCAAACTTCCGAGAGTTCTTTTTCCTGAATATGCAGCATGTTCCCTTATGTGGCCTTGCATAAGTTGTCTACATAATGGACCTATCAGCCAAAAGATGTCATTATTTGACTATGAAGCTTATGCACTAGTTGGCCCTACATAATTCAGCCCCCATAATGGGTTTGTCAAGTAGTGGTAAATTCATTATTAGAAAATTCTTCCTCTAATTCCTTTTATCTCTTTTACCATATCATTCCTCAGATTCAAAATTTCTTAAGTCATAGTTTACAATTTTCCCCATCCACACTGGAATTTGGTAGTATGTTTCCAAACAAATTATCAAGAATTGATTCAATATCATCCATTAAGTCAATGTTATTTGACCTTAAATATTATCTTTTTTATAGTCAAACATGCATGACGTTAAACTGCCAATAACAAAAGACATGTTACTCATTAAATTGGGAACCTATAAAGGGTACACTGAACATAATTCGAATCCCAGCTCGCTAAACGTACATTTTCTATGATTTAAGAAATATAGAGCAATTAAAGGATGCAAAGTTGCGAGGTATGGTTATATAACCCTAGTAAAAAATCCAACTATGAAGAAATTATAGATGACTTTCAACATGATTTTTCATCTATTTCACAACATCCCGAGCATTATCAGCATCCACTTGAAGTTATTTCACCCGACCAACATCACTCTCTTCAGCTTGACGAAGTGATTCTTTGGAATCTTTTAATGGATTGTATACCATCCACTTAGACTTCTTACAATAAATTATGAAGCTAGTGAAGCTCCCCAGTAACAGCATCTAGCTCTTGCTGAAGGCTGAACTACTGGACAATATTTTCCTTGATCTTTTTCTTCAATTTCTTAAACATTGTATAATGATCAGCCTTAGCTCGGGACACTGTAGCCTAAAATTCACTGGTATTAATCAGAAATCTAGCTCTTATCAGGTCCTGATGACAAATTTTCTCCTGCTCCCTCCTTAGAATCACTTATTTCACTAAGATATAGATTTCTTGATATCCAAAACCATCATGTCCCAACATGATGAACATGGATGAGAGTCTTGGAATATTCAAAGGAAACTCTTCAAGAGGCACCTCAGATATTACCTTCCATATATTTTTCCATGCCTTGGGACGTGATAATTGGAGCAGCTTTTGCACCTCAGGGTCTGATTCAACATCGCTTTCATAGGGAGGAACATAATCAGGGATTAACGCACTTATGGAAGTGCCTTGTTCTGCTCCTTCCCTAACCCTGGTTTCTTCACATTCTACTACTGTTTGGGCTGAGGTTGAGGCATCACCTCCAGATCTATCCATTGATGTTGACAACCCTATTTGGTCAATTGAATGTATGGTTAGTTTCAGAGGACAGTAATATTTTATTGATTGTCTTGTAGGTTAAGTAAGAAAAAAATATCATCATATTTTACCTAACAGTAGATCAACAACTTTTGAAGACTCTTCCCCATATTTCCTAGCTTCAACAGGATTTTCAGGATGGGTTTCAGGAGGGTATGTCTTTTTATGTTCTACCTGAGCCAGTTTTTCTCCAATAATAGGGTTGACATCAATGTATACACCCCTTTCAAGCATTGTTGGTCCAGCAGTTTCTTCATATGGAACTTTAAATTTTTTAACCAAACATGGTTAGAAGTGTAAACATGAGAATATTAATAGGACAAATGATGATACTCATGTCTAGTTGACTCTAAAGCTAGATATAAAAAATATTCTAAATCACATGGTAATTTAACATGATCTAAAATTTCTCAAAGGACATGCCAAGAGGCATCATTTTATCCAATGATGTCTTAGGTCCCAAGTTAGTCTCACCCATGGGAGAACTCAGTATGTCTTCTACGAGACTTTCGTCTGGAAATCTCTGACCCAGAATAGCTTCTTCAGAGACAATTTTGGGGTCAACTGTGGTGGTTTCCAAATGTTCTAGTGCATGTTTTGAACCTAAAATATCATAGAATCGATGTTTTTTGTTATCTCATTTGATGATCTATGAAGTATTGTTAATTTACCAGAAGCCTCTTCTCTCCTGGCATCAGAAACAGGAGTGGTGTTGGGAATGGACGACGGCTCATCTTCTCTCAGTATTTCTTCAGGATTAGCTGTTAGAGAAGGAACTTGCGGATGTTCTCCAACACCCTCAGTTGTACTCTGAGGATGGTAAGTCCTTTTCATTAAAGGGGGATTTGAAGAAGCCCCTATAATCCGGAGAAGTTTGAGAACTTTTTCATAAGTTAAGATTCATGACTACCAGAATGACTTACCACAACTAATAAAACATTTGGCTATGGTCTTATTTCTTCGATGATTTTGCTTCTTGGACTTTTTGGGTGGACTGGTGTCATCTCCTCTAAAAACATGTATTGGAGAAAATAACACCCTTTATAACTCCTCCTCCATGGCTTGCTGGCCTGAAGATACTTTGTCCGACTCGCTAGGAGATTTAGTGGCTCCAAGAGCGGTTCCACTAGGGTTATACCATGGTGAAGGGATTTCAGTGGTTCTTTCATATGCATGATGCAGGATGAAGATGATTATTTCCTTAAATAACAATGCTTTGGCTAAATTCAAATTGCTACAAAAATAGAAATTGGAGAAAAAAGAGAAACTCACATCTTCAGGAGCCACGTAATCATGCCACTCGTTGTCTAATGAAGGACCAATCCCCTCAGCGGTACCATGGTCCATCATTTCCTTCGCCCACTTGGTGAAATGAACTGACTTATCAGTGGAATATAATAAACTTTCCAACTCTTTGATGTAAGACCTCACTTCATTGGGGTTTTCCTCTAAATGGATGTCAAAGAAAGCCTGATGATTCCCTACTACAAGGATATGAAGCCCTTCATATAAGTCCTTCCAGGCGGTTTCAGCATCAAAATATAAACTCCACCATGTCTGGATAGCCTATGGTCATAAATATTCAGAATGTTCACCAGAAGGCCATGAGGAGGGTCCTACAATCAGAGACTTCAACTAATTCCCAACTCCTGCAATCATAGAAAAAGGATAAGAAAATGAAACTTGTTGCTATTTAAAATAATGGCGACAAAATTGCCTCAATAATGTTACTCAACAAGAGTCGATGTAGTAGGTCTCTTGAGTCTGGTATGAGGATTATATCTAGCATGAGGCCTCTTTGACACATTTTGAGCCTCATCATCCCCATCCGGGGAATCCGATGAATCTGCTCCGGGTGTGGAATCTGGAGATGAGGATGATTCAGCTTCAAAATGAAGAGCTTCATTCTTAATGTTTCTCTTCATTACTCCCACCCGAGTGACCGGATGATTCAGTACCCCTTCAGGGTATGATGCTACCCCACTCTCGGCATACCATGTAGTCAATCGACTTTCTGCTCCAACAGCTGGAAGGTCAAATACTTCCCCAGTCTTATACATTGATGTCAGCAACCATAGTTGATGACCAACCATTGGATGCTGCTCTAACCTGACATGCACCATAGGGGATATGGTAATTTGCTGCAGACATTTTAATTGACGTGTGAATCTATATGGAGCATAGTCCACACATATAATTTCTCCATCAATCCTCGTGGCCAGTGTACCATCTCTACATGCCATCATATATTCCCTTAACTCCAAGATAGTTGTTCCTTCATCAACAAATCTCCCTGTTGGTGGATTTCCAAAATTAAATATGTGAATATCCTTAAACATGCTCAACCTTATTGTGATGTCATAATCATTGAGGTATAAGGGAGAAATTCCAGAAAAGGCCTGAACAGACAGCCAGAAAGAACTTCTAAGAACCTGTACCCCACTTTATACAACATATTTCATGAAATGGGTGGATATCTATCCCCATTAACATGGAATGATCCCACTATTCTTAGAGGAGAGTTACCCAAAAAAACATGAAGAAATGTCCTATGAATCTTTTCCAAAACTGGGGTGGCCAACCAAACCATCTTCCTTTCAGCCATCTTGGCCGCAATGACAAAGGTCCCCGGACTCACACCTACTTTCGAATCCCAAACTATTAAAAGGTAAACACTGAGCCAGAAGGCCAAAAAGCCTTCCAGATGGGTCTTCGCTCGAATTTTACGGTTCACTTCATACCCCCACTTATCAAACTCTCCTTCTTCCAAAGATGACTTAAATGTGCCCGAAGCGACCCTCTTTTCTGCTCTACGGAAACTAGTAGGGCGAGTGTAAGAAGGTTCCTTCTCTCTCTTCTTAATCAAAAACATTTCCATCCACTCCTCTGGATGAATATCTTTTATCGAGTGGGATTTCGAGGTGGTGGTACACTTAAGCTTGTAGGTACTTTTCATTAACTCTCATACCAAAGCCAGAGTATTCTCCAAATAATTCCAGGTCACCATAGGGGGATGAATTCATCATCAATATCTCCCAAAATTGGAGCCCCTGAAACTTTGTAGACATCCCACAAACTGATGCCTACTTCTCCATGAGTAAGATGGAAGCCCAGACAACATCGTATATTGCAAATCCCTTCAAATCAATGACAAACTTTGCACATGTTTGTCGCAAAAAATATGCTCACATCCAAGTCGTCTTCACACATCCTCCAGAATGGAAATCTCAACTCTTCTTACATCCCTTAGATTGATCCATCTGAGAATTTTAGAAAATAGAGGGATAACAATGCAGCTGCAGCTCAGGCGTATGATGCCTTAGATCTAGAGCACATGGGATATGATGCATTATGTATGCCTTCTCCACTGCCGCAGCATTGGAAAATGTTCATGCAACTAACACATTTTCCAAAGATAAGTTGGTGTAGGTCTTAAACCAGGAATGGGGGATGTAATTCTTTGCCTCTGGAACGTGAAATCCTTACAAATGATCATGGACATACCAACGCAAGTAGATGCTCTGGGGAAAATTGGCATGATATTTCTTCAAGTATTTAGCAAAATCCGAGGGAGTTTTGTCTCAGATATCATAATAATCATGGTCGACGATGTTCATAATGTCATCTATTCTCTTGCGGGACAACTCATCAGCTGATCCAATTCATTTGGGAGCAATTGAATCTGCACAATGATAAAAAAATCAACTCTTAAGTATGATTGGTTTGTGAAATTTTGATGAAGTAAATCATAAAAATGTAGAAGGAATTAAGGCGCGCAAGTCCCAAACATGGGCACAAGTCAAACGTATCACACAAGTATTTCCTCCATAGTCATGGAGCGCAAGTCAAATAACTTTTGCAGAATCATGACAAAATAAAAGAAGGGCGATTCACCAATGAACAGAAGCACCTGCACAACAAGAGCTCAATTGCTAGAAGCCGAGTGAGATTACGTGGGAATGAGACTATATATATAGGCAATCTGGCCCACATGCATGCCATTCCTGTGTGCCCTAGAATTTTCGCACCATTCCTGCGCGCCCTCGCATCTGCGTGCCATACATCCATGCCATAGACCCCTGATTTACTCTACTTTACCTGATAGCCAGATCATCTTTCCTTTTCAGATCCACCTCTTATAAGGGACTTTTTTTACGCTCCTTTTCATCACAGGGTCCACTGAATGGAAAATGGGAATACCTTAAGCATAAAGAGGGTCACCCTTTGATGAAAATAAAAAAAATTGACAAAGGCATGGACCAGGAGTTCATTTGGATTGAGGCGCCCAAGTAACTTATGCGCCGTTCAAGTCACTTGCACGTCCTATCTGATTTTTGGCCCATGGTCCACAGTGGCTTATAAATAGCCCCTGTGTGCCCCCCATTTCGAGGATGAATTTTCCAATACATAGATTCATGGTCTGGTCTCCCAAGTCTTCAACTCAAATCTTCTGAAAAATTCTAAGGCAACTTTTTACCTAAAATGGGAGATATGAAAGAGTAGGATAAGATCTAAGTGTTTAGAGTTCATCAACACTTTTTCTCCTAAGTATCCTGACCTCTTTAAAAGTGGAAGCACTTGTGCGCTTCTCTACCCTTTGAATGAAACTTGTGTGCCTCCCTTTTGGAAACATCTTAGGATTTTACTAAAGGTTTGAGCTAAGTCTCACCCAAGTATTACACTACAGATTCTTCATCGCCCAGGTGAACCCATGTCGCACAAGTACACTTGTGTGACCATGACATGTGTACCAAATGATTTACATGGCCGAAACATGCGCTCCAAATTCATTTCTCTGCCTCTCTCCCATTCACCTCTCCTCTTCAAGATATTATCCCTCGAACCCCTTTTCAAATCCATTAATGGCATATTTCCTTTGTTGGATTCCTTATGTGAAAGGAATTCTGTGAGAAACTTTCCTAAAAACATGGGACATACATGATTTATGTCACCACGGTTAGAAGTTTCCTCCATATAACCACATCCTTTAAGATGAGAAGATATTTTGATTTAGGGCATCATTTTCAGTTGTAAGCCCCAAGTTTCATTAATCTAGGCCTCCTTCTCAGGAGTAAGCCCCAATCATTGGGCCTCATTTTCAGGAGTAAGACCCAAGTTACAAGTCTCCTTAACCTGGGCCTCCTTCTTAGGGGTAAGCCACAGTAATAGTTTACCTTAATATTGGGAATCCACCTCAAGAGTAAGCCCCAAAATTTAATTATTGTTGATTTTGGGCCTCCTTCTCTGGAATAAACCCCAATCATAAGTCCCTTTTAATATGGGCCTCATTATCATGAGTAAGTCAATGTTTAAAACTACAAATCTCCATAATGTAAAAATACCTTCATGGACCCTACTCCTGGGCTTCATTACTGAAGTAAGTCATGGTCTTCATCTCTCTTTGGGTAGTCATACATATGTAAGCCCCACATCATTTCTCATGACTACATCATTCGTGGAACCATTGTCATGTTTACTGATACCTCTTATTTCTCACACCGTGAATGTCTTATGTGAGCTTAGAGTGTAAATGTAATCATGAAATATATTTTTAGGACATTAACCATGCATAATGCTCATCCTTCTAATCAAACAATGTGGGTTCTGATTACTTTTTAAATGAGGATACGTAGGTATCCCATCTACGGGTAAGATCCCAACTCTGAAATAATCCTTGTCTTTCTGAATGACAATAAACTTCAAGTGCCCCCACATAGTGGCTTTAAAACCAGTACGGTCATCATAATGACCAAGAGATTTCTATATAATATATTGAATGATACCATTGACTAAGAATCTCTAATACATTGTGATGATTCTCTATCGATGAAGAACCTCAAATAAATATAAAAGATTCTCTAAATACCATACATATCAATCATTTATTTCCAAATATAAAAATCATTTCCATTCATGGTGAATTAATAAGGATTAAAGAACATAACATAAGCCTATAAGAGAGTCCCAGAGTAGGCAATAATTCCCTCAAAAAGGTGTGATGAGCCTGGCCTCCCATCCTCTCTGCCAATTAAAATAATTAAGCATTAGTGTTCCCAAAAAATGAGCACCTACCTTTAGAAAGTAGGTCCAAATGGAAACAGAATCATTGGGTGTTTCCAGTTATACAAATAAACCAATTGGAAACCGATTGGAATGTTTGAACCTTAAAAAATAAGGTCATTCCCATTTCTAGAAGATACAATTAGCCTAATAAAATTACCTTATATGTAAGGTACTATAGTTTTTATTAAATTTTGATGAAGGAAGATAAGGGGGTATTAACAAAATAAAAGAACGTGAAAATAAATTAAATGAAAAGAAAGACAAATTCACTTCTTGAGTTTATCCTCATTGAGAATGTAACTGGGGAAATTTTTTTGATCAATTTAGAAGACCAATAGCTCATGCACATTGGTTTATTGTTTTGGAAGACAATTGGGAATAATTTAGTCATGGATTAATGTTGGATTGTGTGTGGAAAATAGTTTGTGAGGGGTGATATTTATTATATTGGAGAGAAGAGTTTTCTCATTATTTTATTCATTAATATATTATTTCAGGTCAATAATTTGGATAGTTTGAAAATTTTCATAAAATATAATAAAATAATTGATGTATGTTTGAGGTTATAGTTCTTACATCAGTGATGACTCATGTAATAGTGTATTTAACATATAATGTATATATACCATAAAAAACATATTTTACTATTCACAAAAATTCAAATAGTATAGAAAATTCATGAAAATTGACTATAATAATTTAAGATTAGTATAAATAAAAAATGAACTACATTTTTCAGAAATTGTTTTCCAAATATGAGAAATTTAATTTTTAATTTAAATCATCATATCTCCAAAAAATATAAATTTTAATATTATAACTATATTTATAACACATTGAAAAATTAAATAAGGTCTCATATATTTATCATAAATTCATAATACAAAAAAAATTAATTTATGAATAAAATTTATGAAAATATGTTTTCTTTTAAACCATTATATTAAAAATGGTATTTTGATTAAATAGTTATATCTTACAAAACTACATCACAGAATTAAAAAATTTTAAAACATTTATTTTCTTATTTGATGATTCAATTATATCATTGTTTTCTTTATAAGATACCTAAATTTTAGTTATACATTCATAGGTGAGGTTATTATTTGTTTCTTGGGTTTACTATTCATAAGGGTCATATTATTATTCCCATGTTCATTTTACAATTTCATCGGTATAAGTTTCTTAAATTCTATAAATACCTCTTCTTTCATACGTTCTTTATTTATATTGATTTTATTATGTTATTAATATGTCTGTTTTGTGTTTATAGTATATGAAAAATTTATAAGAACAAGACTTCCAATGATAAAATTTTGTGTTGCACATTCGTCCCCTCTTACGAAATGTATCCCTTGAAATTGTTTTTTCTTACTATGGGGTAAACATGTGAGGTTACTTCTCTTTATTTTTTCCTCTAGCTCACATGTTGTCTATTAGAACATATGGTTCCTCCATATTATATTGACCAGGTGAGTATTCCTTTTGCGTAGAACATTATATCTACAATCCATGAACATCACTGATTATTCCTCACAAGATCGATCATTTTTCAAATGTACCACATATGAATCTAGTAATTGTGACACATTTGGTATGTATTTCTTCTAGAGTGATACATGTAATGCATCGTGTACTCGAGACATTGTTGGTGGAAGTGTAGACGATAGGCCATAGCTACGACATGATCAAGGATCTCAAAGGGCATGATATACATGGGGCTCATCTTTCCTTTCTCCCCAAATATCATGATCCTATTCCATGGAGACATTTGATGGAATACCATGTCCCAAACCTCAAACTCAAGGTCTTGTCAATGATTTTATGTATAACATTTTGGTCAAATTTGGGCTTCCTTGTTGTGATACTGAATGGTTTTGACGTTTTCCATCATTTCCTAGAAAATTTCAGGTTCTAGAAGCATACATTTAGTAACCACATATTAACATGCCTATGTTCTGCAACTTCTCTCACAGTGGGATTCATATGGCGTCATTTGGATTCTTTAGTGGAAAATATTTTTGTAGAAGAATTAAAGTAGTGGAAGATGATGGTCTCATCCTCCTATGATGTCTATAGAACATGATCTCAACATGTATTCTGATGTCTAAACTGTTTGCTCATATTGGGCATTAGTTTGAGGATGATAGGTCATACTTTAGTTCATCATAATGTCTAGAATATGTTGGATACTTTTCTTTTACATGGAGGTGAATCTTGGATCTCGATCACATATAATCGATAGTGGTACTCCATGAAGCCTTATCACTTATTTGATGTATATCCATGCATGTGGATCTATTGATAATTCATATAAAATTGGGATAATGTGATTTGTATATATAAGATGATCCACAACAACCGAAAAAACATCGTTTCCTCTAGATGTCGTTGGGTTTACAATGAAAATGTATATGATAATGTTCTCCCCCTTCCATGTTGGTATGGGTTGTGGTTGAATGATCTTTTTGGACATTTGTTTTTTACACTTATCTTGCTAACATACCAGTCACTTTGATATATATCCAGTGATATCCTTTATCATATATCCCCACCCATAGTTCTATTAGGTATATCGAATCATCATTGTGGTCCCCAAGTGAATAGAAAAGGTTTATATGTGCACATCATTCCTATGATCCTTATATATCCATTGATCAGACGATATACATAGTCATGACCACAAGATTGCAACTCCTTACTCATCAATTTTAAAATCTTTGGATTTCCTCTTTCTAATAGAATCCACCTTATTCTAGAATTACACAACATTCCATTGAGAATCCTTTATTTTCTCTATAAGGGATGCCTAAGAAATCATTTGAAAAATAGTAGATGATGTTCCTTCCTTGAAGATTCAAATTTTCATCCATTCCAAATCTAAGAAGATTTGAACTTTATCAATTATCATCATTGATAATGACATAATATCCTTTCTACTTAGAGAATATTCCACCTTATTTTACTTACCAGAATGGTAAAGGTTTTGGAAATCATAGTCCTTGTTGATATCTAACGATCATCATTGGTGCATATTAATCTCATTCTGTTTGAATATATATTTGAGACTCTTATTATCATTATATATATCACACTTCTCCCCATAGATATAATTCAACAAAATTTTCAATGAAAAGATCATTTCTGCTAATTTCATATCATGTATATGCTATTTTTTCTCATGGATTTTCATCTTCCTTGATGCGTATACTATCACCTTATCATTTTGAATCATTACACATCCTAATAATTTCTTTTATGAATCGTTATATACTAAAAATAGTTAAACCACATATCGATAGTTTGAGCATTGGTGTAGTGATAAGGCTCATTTTCTACTCTTTTAACAAGTATTCACATTCACTCATGCATAAAAATGTCACTCTCTTCCTAGTCATCCCGGTTAGTGGGTTTTAAAATCGTGAGAAGTTATTCTCAAATCATTTATAATACCCTTACTAACCCTAGAAACTATGGATCTATTTTACAAATATTGGCATGTTCCACACATAGATTTCTTTAATCTTAGAAGGGTTCATAGATATTTCTTTTTGAGTGATAAAATTACCCAATAATGATACTTCCTTAATATAGAAATCACATTTTCTATACTTTGAATAATTTTTCTCCCATCCCGCAATATTTATAAGAATTTTCAAATTCACTTAATTCTCCTCCTTTCTCTTGGAGTATATTAGAATATCATCAATAATGTCTACCATAAAATTTTCAATGTAATATCTAAGGATTATATTCGTTAAATCCAAGAAATTTTTTGAAGTATTTGTGACCCTAAAGGGAATCACTATGGACTCATAGTGTCCATAACACATTTGATAGGCAGTCTTGGAAATATCTCCATTCCTCACCTTTAATTGGTGATAACTTGACTGAAGGTCCATCATAGAGAATCAACTATCCCCACATAGATGATCGAACAATTCATCTATCTGTGGCAAGGGACAAATGATCATTATCATTATTTTATTGAGCTAATGATAATCAATGTAGGTGAATATTGATCGATCCTTCTTCTTGAACAAGAGGACTAGTTCACCCCAATGTGAAGCACTCACACATATAAAACCCTTGTCTATATTCTCCAGTAACTACTCCATAAGTTCTTTCATCTCAATAGTTTTCATTCTCTTAGGACTTTTTGATATGGGGGAGATAAAAAAATAAATTGATAATGCAACCTCTCAATTAGGAGGAAGACCAAGAAGCTCTTTTGGGAACACATCAATGTAATCCCACCCAATGGGAATGCCTACAAGCATTATTATATATTTTTAATCAATCATTTGATAAAGATATTCCTTCTCATAAGGTATTAATATACACACTTGAGAAAATTATTCTAATGGAGATTCATACTCCTCTATAAACATGCAAAGAATTGGAGGATGATTTGGGATGTGATGAGTGATCTCCCTTTCCCGAATGTTGATGTTGTATTTTTATAAATACAGACAATACATTCCCAAAATAGAATCAAACTCTACTAAAGAAAGTATGAGAATGTTTTCTAGGATTTTTAGTCTATAAAAAATTATCAGGGAGGAGTCATAGACATTGGATGTGATAATTTCCCCATTTTATGTTCTCAAAGTCAACTAAACATCCATATTTTAAGGTCGTTCTTGAATAGTTATACTAAACTAGAAAGTTAGGAATGAATGTATTGAACTAGATTCATATAGTAAATTATCTATTCTTTATTGAATAATAATCATTATTATCACTACATCATTTTCAATATCCACTTGAGTAAAATTGATAGAATCTTCCCTTCCTTACTCCCTTGGAGGTTGTTTTTGTTAATTGCCTCTATGAACTGTTGGATTAGGGAAATGGTTTATATAATTCCCATGTTCTATGTAGCTAAAACAAAATAATATAGGATAATTGTTGATATAAACCTTCCCTTTTTCATCCTCATTAGTGAGACTCTTCATCTCCCTTCGACAGTTATTAGCCAAATGCTCCATTCTTCCATATTTGAAGCATTTCTTTGTTCTATTTAGATAGTTACCAAGATGATTATTCCCACAATTCTGACGCGTGGGGTATTTTGGTTTCCTTAAATCATGGTATTTTTCTTGTAATCCACCCATAATAGAATCCATTTTCATCTTTTTTCACTAGGCCCATGAGACCACTAAGAGTCTCTGATATTCATTTCAACCTTAAGGGAACAACATATAATCTCTTCATAGTAGTCAATGTTTCATATATCAAATTCTTTTCTGAGACTCGGCATTAGTCCTAAAAAAAGATAACCACCTTTCTTTCAGTGTTAATAATAAAGATAGGGGTGTATCTTTCAATTATTGTAATTTTTTCCTCATACGCCTAGATAGACTCATATTCCTTCTACTTATGTTCGAGTAACCATCCCTCTGCCTTATGAAAGAGGGTTGGAGGAAAATATTTATTGAAAAAAAGCATGAATTCATCCCAATAAATGGAATCAATTTCCTACATGGAATTCAATTTTTTATCAATGTCCACAACTAATCAACTTCGTTCCCAAAATGACATACCACCAGAACAACTTTATCATCATCTAAGCATTGGATGACATAAAATATCATTACAATGGTGTGATTACACAATTCTTTGAGTAGAGGATTAGAATATCCACTAAACATGGGTGTCCTTTGTTATATAAATAATGGAAACCCAACATTATCTATCATAGAAGAATGAGTACATTTCATGTGTTTCATGTTATTATTAATATCTTGAGTGATTTGAGTAAGTACTACCAAGATGTTTTAATCAATTTTTCCCATTATATTTGTCATATCATTAGGAAAATCATCATATTGACTATCACATTAAATTTTTAGCATGATTTCGTCTATTCAGAACCATTTACATTGTTGAGGAATGTACAATTGGGGGACTAAATACATAACAAATAAACATAACAAAATTAAACATTGAATATAAAATGAAAAAATTGAAAATGAAAAGTATATCCTAACATGTGATTCTATAGATTTCTGTCTAGGTTATACATGATCTATTTCTTAACATATAATCTTATGGTAATTGTTCCCCAAAATAATTGTTTGTAATTAGCTTATGGATTTACCAATGTATATCCCCAAGGTGTGTCAAACCAGGTGAACTGCAAGGCTCTCTATCAGGTACTAGGTTACCATGATTCTGGCCCAGAACACCTAGTTCGATTTGTTACTCCTAGGTATATCTAGGTGGGAGAGAGCATGGGCATGTTCCAGATCTAGTATAGCTATTCGAGGAATTCATTTCCATATCATTTTCTGATAGTTTTATTTTCAAATGAATTGAGACACATCTACTTCAGCAATTTGGATTTAGATCTCTGGTCGACCGCTGCCCTTCTTGAACTCGCCTCTACAAAGGTCAATTGGATATTACCTTAGTCACTTAATGTGTTTAGATCAATGGACTACTAACCTAAAACATTCCATCATGGAATGCATATGATTTGAAATGGAACTCTCCCGGTCCCCATCAAAGTTGGTGTAGATAGTGATTGAGGGAGAATACAGGTATGTCCAATCCATTACTTATGAATCGTGGATGATGTTTTGTTCATTTTGTTATTGGCAGTGCCACTATCTTTTTGATTATTGAAAAATGGAAGGGGATGTTTGTTTTGTTGAACCTCCTATTATGACTGAAGGGCCTTCAGCACCAGTTGTGATTGGCGATGAATGATCTTTCTGCACTACTGATCCAGGTTGGAGGAAAAAGGGTTATAAGGAAGTCTCTATGGGTCTCCCCTCTCCACAAACCTCCATAACTAAGGCATAATACAGTGATTAGGAGCATGAGACCTCAGTACCATTGGATGATGAGACGCACTGGCTTCCCTTTCCCCATGTGGAGGTCCCTCTTGTTTCATGGAGAAGGTTCTTTAGGCATAGTGAAGATGGATACCCCTAAAGATACAAGGCCACATGTTTCAGAAGTTTTTGACCTAGAGATACATGATTTTGGTATTAATATATTGTCATGTGGATGTAGGATATCAATTTAGGTGTGTGTGTTTGAGATAGTGGAGAAGAGTCCCCACCTAGATGTTGATCTAGCTAGGCATCTAGACTCATCCAGTTCAGCTAGTAGTGCAGTTGCGTTCTTTGAGGTCCCTAATCTAGGTGTTGATTGGAATCTCCAAAGTGTGGGTTGGGAAGAATAAATCAAACATATAAAATACATGGTTTGAGCTTTTGAACAGACT
Organism: Viscum album; assembly: GCA_963277665.1. Taxonomy (NCBI): domain Eukaryota; kingdom Viridiplantae; phylum Streptophyta; class Magnoliopsida; order Santalales; family Viscaceae; genus Viscum; species Viscum album. The sequence continues at coordinate 875,429,419 of OY728129.1, read as the reverse complement.
ATATTTTTAGAGGTTCCCAAGCATGTATTACATGAAAATTCATCCTATGCTGATACAGTGAAGTTTGGGGGAATGGCTACCCGCTCTGTTAATCAGATTGCATTATTGGAAGGTGAAGAGACACAAGTTGTTTATGAAGGGGATGAAAACGAGGGTGCTCATGGAGAGGTTAGAGAGTTTGACTCGGATTCCCCTACTCTTCCAAATGATGTGGAACTTGCAGAGGAATATATCAGATTCTTCTAAAAGAAAGGGAATAACAACATCAATTACTCGGAAGGGTTTATATAACACTCTCGGATGCCACATAAGAAAAAAGACTACTCTTTCTTTCCTATCCCACATTTCAATAGATCCTCAAGAAATGAAACAATTCCTCATAATATTCCTAAGTAGGTGGGGATAAATTCTACAGATCTTAAAAACCTCTATGGGATCCATCTACCACTGAATTGGCGAATGTAGTATATGAGAGAATGACACAAAATATCAACCATAGTGGGAAAGAATTGATGGAATGTGGCGAGTGAAAAAACATCCTTGATTGAAATGAATACTTATTTGACAAAGTATTGGAAGTCAACACTACATAATTGTATTTTGACAACATGATAGGGACGCTATTCTAGGACAACCTCCCTAAAGAGAAGATTGCCTATGCTAATAAACAACTAGGGATTTTGGCACGTGGCTTCAATGGGAAGAAGATTAATATGGAATATATCATCCAAACTGGGGATAATATAGTTTAAAACTATTAAAATTTCCTCAATGAAGATTAGTATAATAAGGATGTTGTCCTCCAATGGGCTCCTCTTAGAGGTAAAGTCTCTAAAAGGCTTAAATTGTAATTCATATATTCAGTTATTTCATATCTTGTTGATTGACTGTCTATATGCCTATCTATGTAATGGATTGGTTAATAAATTTTCCCCAAAAGTTTTATTCTTAATAATAAATATATATTAGGGGGTATGGAGCTCCTAACATCATTTTAGTCCTTAAATCTACAAAGGATACTATAATACCCTGAGATTTTGAGTATTATTTTTTCAAATTAATTTAACATTTAAATATTATTTCATTTCACATGATAAATGAAATAGTTTCTTATATATATATATATATATATATATATATTATCACACTATGTAAACAAATTATTTCACACATAATACCAAATTGGCTTGTGCTATAGGCAATACCAACTTGTCTTGCGCTACAAGAAACACTGACTTAGCGTACGAATCAAAGAACACTGTATTTCTACGAAACATCTCTTTTTATTTATTTTATTATTTAAATAATATAATTATAACCTGGTGGTTAAATCTAGTAAGAAATTATTTTTAATTATTTTTGTTTTATATAAACAAAACATATTGATAATGAAAGATAATATTTTTGGTAATGTCCTTTTTATGATTAAAAACATTATTTTCTCAAATGAACTACTTCTAATAATGATTATAATTTTGGAAACTTTTAAAAATTGAATTTTTAGATGAAAATTATTTATTTAATTCAGAATATCAAAATTTTATTTGGGTATTTTTTGTTATTTTCCTCAGAAACTTCATTTTTTGATGAATACAGATAAATACTTTTTTTAATTAAAAAAATGCCATTTAAAAAAATAATTATTAATGAAAAACGATATTATAAATATGTTTTAAGATCATATTAGAGGAATGTTAAATCTAATAATTAAATTAAATTCATTATAATCAATTCCACTTTGATACTGAATATAAAATCTTTACAAATGTTTGAACTTTTATCAATAGTAAAACCCTGTTATGTCGTTCTTCTGTGGGATTAGCATTAATCTTAATTTTTCCTCTTCTGTGATTGGGATTTAAAAAATTAGACTAGGAACATGGAATTCAGTCTACTATTTGGATTCTAATAATAACAATTTAATATTTTGAACAAAATTATTAGTACAAGCGATTAAAATTATTCAAATCAATGAAGGCCAAATTAAGCTTAATTAGGAACTAATCCTTAAATTTAATGGGCCAAATGATCTATAAACTATTAAAAAAACAATTGTTTGTACATAGTTAGACCATAAACCGTCCATTATTGGGTTGGGATGGTTTTATAAGACATGTTTAGGTAAGAACATGTGCACACCTAATCGGATTCTAAAAATTCCATGTGAGTCATATTGCTTCCCAATATAAGGTCACCACCTCTACCCATTCCTCACACCTCTAAAACCTTTTAAGTTTATCCAATATCTGCCCAAGTATCCTTAATAATAATCCTCTATTTGAATTTGAAGCCTCCCTTTGGGAATAAACCATCTCAAGGAATTTTTTTGGGATAAACCAAAAGGAGTTACTTGATTTAGAGGTAACATCATCTTTCAGGATCCTTTACATTATTTTTCTTCACCACCCCTTCCACTCAATATATTTTATTATTTTTTGAAAACACAAATATATTACATATACTAGGATATTTGTATTCAATTTTTCTGACCAACACATACACTCACCTCCATCTAATGGATGTTGAACATATTGTTTCTGTGTATGGCGAACTACTGCCTCATGAAACTATGATTGTTCATTTCTCCCGTACCATGAATCATGGTAGCCATTATTATGGACACCATATTTTTATATATAATATGTTATATTACTTTTTTATTTAATATTATATATTATTTTTACAAGACACCTCTTTTTACCTCCCATTTTGTTTTAATATGATAATCTCGTTTGAGGATGTGTGGACTATCGCCCCTGAAAGTGTTGTGATTCATTCACACATAACATAAAATTTATTAAGGAAGTGTTTAACGAAATGATATGATATATATTATATATTTATGATTCTGTAATAATTATATGTATATATAAACATATACATTTTTCATTTACATACCTTCATTCAATACGACAATAAAAACGGAAAACATCGTTCATGTGTACGTACGACTTACCGTCACCATTAACAGTGTATTACATTAATAAATTTATTATTATATAGATTAATATAATGTACTTATACTATATATAACTTTTATTTATATCTTTTTCTACATTCGGGAGTCATGATATAAGTGTAAGGATCAACGATATAAAAAATTAATACACATGCAAATAAAAAAGTGAATATTCCCAAAAGTGAAACCATAACATAGGATCATTAGCAAGTGGGTAATATATGTTTATAATCAAACTATATCTGGTAATAGAAAAAATAATATTATTCTGTAAATGATTTATAATAAAAATATATTTACTATACATGAAGCTTTTATGAGTATGAAGAGAGTCAAGACACAAGGTAAGGAGATTTCATCTCACTTTTATTTTCTATGAGATACAAGATATGTTCGCCCCTCTTTACTTTTGTGTAGTGTATGTACTTCCATGATTTTATTTTGTGTATCTTGTACGTAAATGTATTTTTATTCAAATTACCATTTGAGGATCCATATTTCATTGGGTTTATGTTTCAGAATTTACCAAATTGGTAAAACAATTTGTCCCAATTTTCCTTCTGTTAGACTCATGTGTTTTTAGGGCAACTAAGCTCTTTTTTGGGGTCCATATAATTCATAATTACATTCCATATAATTAATATAATACTTTAATGATATTTTTTGATTAAATTAATTATAATTCCTTAAATGGATAGCATGATACCCTGAAACCAAATGATAAGAATCTATTGAGACAATCTCATTGCCTTTCGAGATTATTTATGTTTATTCTTACTTTGATTATATATTATGATCTATATCTCTTGGATATTCATGTGTTCCATTCTCCTATAGTACATCAAGATATACTCATGTATTGGTACCATTCTATACTATTGGTTAAATATGTTAGTGATGATTTTTTAGTAAAGCCTTACTTTACCCTCTCTTGAGCCTGAAATCAACGTTTTCTAAAAAGAGTTTACAAGAATATTATAACATTCCCCTATAATATATAAAATATATTTTTACCCTACTTGTATCTTACCGATGTTTTTAAAGGAATATTCTTGTCTCTTTCCAAACAAGTAACTTTTCTATCCTTTTTACCATGAAAAGGGAATATGCTTTTGACCTTGTACGACATGTATGGATTTCCCTAGTATCATTTCCCCAAAGATCCCTTAGAATTATTTTAAATATTAATCTTTAGGAAAATGTTTTTAAAAGTAATTTTCTCAAAACAAAAATATTTTAATAATTTTTTCAAACTTATTTTACAATCTTTTAATGGAAGTTGTTTTCAAAATGTTTTCAAGCCTTATTTTAATGTTTTCAATGTTTTTTCAAATAAATATTTTTCAAAACATTATTAAGTTTTTAGAGAATGTGATTTTCATAAAGATTTCAAAATTTCATTAAATGTTTTCAAAATATTTTCAAAGAAATGTTTTTCAAATGGTTTTCAATATTATTTTATAAAGTTTCAAGGAAAATGATTTTTAAAACGTTTTGAATCTTTTTTTATATGTTTTCAATGTATTATCAATGAAATTTGTTTCAAAAAAATTTCAAGATTTATGTAAAAGTCCTCATGTGTTTTCAAACAAAAATGTTTTCAAAATGTATTAAATATTATTTTAAATGTTTTCCAGTAAAATATTTTCAAAATTATTCCATGTATACTTTATAATTCTTCAATTTATTTTCTAATAAAATGATTTTCAAATGGTTTTATGTATTAAAAAGAATGTTTCAAACAAGAAAAGTTATTTTCCTCAAGAAATTTTTTTAGAGTGTATTTAAAAATTATTTTCCATATAAGATGAAATATATTTATTTTACTAATACCTTATAGTAAATTATATAAAGGATCAATTTATACCATTTCTATGAATGAGTGATTCTTAATTCCATCGTCTTTATAAAACCCATTTGTTATCCATTGGTTATATGTTTATGAAACCTTTTTATCTTTCACAGGATATATGATTTTGAACCCCACTTCTTTTCAGGGTTTATGTTTCTGAGGAATTTATTTTTTAAACATATATCTTCCCACATTAGTGATATGTTTACATTTTTACGATGAAAGTTTAATTTGTTTGGGTTATGATATGTTTATTTATGATCTAGTGGCACATGTATGTATGATTTCATTATTTGATGGGTGGGACCTATATATCCCTACAATTAATTGGGTAAAAATTTATATCTCATGAGATAGATAGGGTTGGAATGTAGGATTACTCAGCTTAGTAATATAGGGATGAAATGAGAATTTACTATGTATTTATGTATTTGGATTCTAGATTTAAGAATGATGAATTATGTATGAATTTTTCAGTTGATGTTTTTCTAAGAATTTACATGAATATGTTGAATGGTCATTATGGACTAGAAATGTTATCTCATGAAACATAACATTTTGAATAATGAAAGGTAACACATAATATGTTCTTTAGGATAAGATAATGTTGTATGGTAAAAGATTTGTGGGGTATGAATAAGTACATTAGACTGTATTGATTTCCTTGGAACTAGTGAGCACATGTTCATAAGTGGTTTATGCTACTACTTATGAAGTCTAAAACATTTTTAGATTTTTTTAGTAAATCGAATATACTTGGGAATAAAGAAGAAAACTTGTTTTCCAGAAGGATTTATAGTAATTCGGGTTATTACTAGTTTCAAGGGAATATATGATGATGATATTTACATGTTTGGAATGTGATAACCACGATCTACTTTGTTTTATACATTGGAATAAATGTTTATCTGATTTTGGGACTCTCTATCTATGGATTTGGATTTTCAAATTTTTCAAGGGTTTTAAGGTAAAATGTTCATGAAAAGTTAAAGTTAAAATTCAGAGAAAGTATTTGAGCACTGAGTTTGTGTGAAAAACCTTAGATAAAAGGATAATCATTGGTTAAACTTATTTCAAGGATTTCTATCAAATATATTGTTTGGTGTGGTTTTAAAAAAGGACATCACGTTTGTTGGGTGGCAATCAATCATGTCCGGAAAGGCCTTGGGTCTTGAACGCATTACCAAAGGACAATATGGTTTCTATGCCTACCATTGGCCTATGTGATGTCCTAATTAATTTATATTTATTTTTAAAGACTAAATATTTATAATAAAATATTTTTGTTACTTTTTATAGAATAATTCATGTTGTTTTTAATATAAATATAGTTAGACTTTTTATTCTTTGATGGGGTGTAAGATCTATGAAAAGAATATTTTAGTGATTTAATCGTGAATGTTAATTTTTGGAAATTAATTACATTATGTAATGGATGTATTTTCAATTTTTAATGTAACCCAAAAAATAAATTTTGTTTATATAATTTTATCAATAATTACCCATACGTTCTAAAAGTTATAAAAACATTATTGTCCTAATATATTATTTTTTATTAAGATGATGGCCTTTTAAATCATCATAGATTTATGAATTTAAGTCCCTCAACATTCCTTTAACCATTCACTTGTTTTTTATTCATGTCCTCAATCACTCCATATAAATATTTTTGTTTTCTCTCACTGTCTAATATTTATACCCAACCAATGTTCACCTATGTTGAAACCCAGTTATATATTACTTTGGGTAACCTTTAAGTTTCTAAATTTCCATTATTAAGTGATGTTTTAGAATACATTTTTACAATGTTGTTTTTTATGAATGAATCATTCAATTATTAAACCTTGGATAACCCAGGTTAATTTTGAGGGTGAAATTCATTTTAAGGGGGTAGAATGTAACTTCCCGAAATTTTGAGAATTAATTTATTCAAATACATTCAAATTTTCAATGTTTTTTCATTTCACATGACACTATATATAGTTCGTTATATGTATATATATATATATATTAAAACACTATGTCAAACATTCCATTCACATGCAATACCAACTTGGATTGCACTACACACAATATCAACTTGTCTTGCGCTGCAAGTAACACCGACTTTGCGTAAAATTCATGCAATAAAGAGTTTCTATAAAACAACTATTTTAAATGTTTTAATTATTTAAATAATATAATTATAACATATATTTAAAACTTATTAATAACTAATTTTAATGTATAATTTTTATATAAATAAAACTTATTGATAATGAAAGATAATATTTTTGGTAATGTCTTTTTTATGTTTTAAAACATCGTTTTCTAGAATGAAATGATTCTAATAATGAAAGTAATTTTAGTAAACATTTGAAATTTATTTGGAAAAAATAAACTTAATTTCTTAATTCATAACATAATAATTATCATAGAGTGAATGTTTTTGGATTTTTCGGCGAAACTTCATATTTTGATTAACAGTGAAAAATACTGCTTTTAAGTTAAAAAAACCTTTTGTCTAATTATTTATTAATTAAAAATGTTATTATAAATAGGTTTTACGGTAATATTATGAGAATTTTACATCTTATAATACAATTAAATTCATTATAATAAATTCCACATTAATACTGAATATAAAATCATAACAAAAGAATGTACTTTTTCCTACATTAAAACCCTATTATTTCATCCAGTCTGCGGGATTATCACTAATATTAATTTTCCTCTTATATGATTGTAATTTCAAAAATCGACATAAAACATTGTATATAGTCTAATATTTTTATCCTAATAATATCATGTCAATGTTTTGGACAAAATTATTAGTAAAAGTGATTAAAATTAATCACAACAATTAAGGCCAAATTATGTTCAATTAAGGACTAAACCATAAAAATAAAGGCTAAAATTCCCAATACACTTGTCTGAACCCCATTTGATGTAAATATTTAGACTATAAAACTTCCATTATTGATTTTGGTTTGTTTTTATGACATTTTTTTGTTAAAAACATCTACATGCCTAATTTGATTCAAACAATTCCATGTGAGTACTTTTCCTTCCCTATAAAATTCCATTGCCTCTACCAATTCCTAAAACATCTCAAACCTATTATGTTTGTCCAATATCGACCCAATTATCCTCCAAAAAATTATATATTTTAATTTTAATCCACTCTTTCATAATAAATCTTCTTAAGGAAACCGTTTGGCACAAACCAAAAGGAGTTACCTGATTTATAGGTAACTTCTTCTTTCAATCTCATTTCTTTTTATTTTCCTTCTACACCCCTCAAATCTCTTTATTTCGTTATTTTAGGAAAAACCATGTATCTTAAAAATAATAGGATGTTTTTATTCAATTTTTCTGACCAGAAATTACACACACCTTTATCTAATGGATGTTGAAAATATTGTTTCTATGTACGATGAAGTACTGCCTCACAAAACAATGATTTTTCATCTATCCATTATCACCAATCATGGTGGATATTATGATGGAAATATTAATTTTATATGTAATATATTATATGTATTATGTATTTATTCTTCATTATTCCTTTTAAAACACACCTCTTGTTACCTTCGATTTGGTGTTAATATGACAATCTTGTTTGAGGAATTGTGGACTATTTCCCCTTCAAAGCGATGTGTTTCTTTCACACAGTAGATAGAATGTATGAAGAATGGGATTAATGAAATTATATGATATATATTATATATTAAATCTACTTTAATGATGATATATATATATATATATATATATTCATATTTCATTTATATACTTTCATTCAATATGACAATATAAAATGGAAAATTGTGGCCATGCGTATGTACATCTTAGCGTCTTCATGAATGGTGTATTCCATTACGTACATCATTATGTGATAGATTTTTATAAAATAATTATACTTTATATACCTAACATTTATATCATGTTATAAATTTTTTAATCAAGATATCATTATAAGGATCAAAGATATAAAAAATTAAGATACATGTGAAGAACAAAATTAATATTACCCAAAGTGAAACCTCAACATAGGATTGTTACCAAGTGGGTAATATATAGTTATAATAAAAACATATATGGTAATAGATATAAACATATGAATTTTTAAAATATGTATAATAATATTGTATTTATTAAAAAGGAGTCTTGTACGAGTACAGAGAGAGTCAAGACACAAGGTAAGGGGATTTCATTTCGATTTTAATTTCCGTGAGATATAAGTTATGTTGACCACACTTTCCTTTTATGTGGTGTATATACCTACCATGATTGTATTATATGTACATTTTACTTAAATTTTTGGTTATTTACATTATAATTTCATTATTTTTCTTTCATGAGTTTTATGTTTCAAATGTTTCCAAATTGGTAAAAGTGTTTTTGTCTTAATTTTCCTTATTGGAGACTCATATTTTATTAGTGAAGCTAAACTCTTTTTTTGGGTACATATAATTCCTTTATACATGACATATCATTAATCTCAATTCGTTAATGATATTACATGCTTCATGTAATTACCATTCCTTACATGGAGATCATGATACAACGATACCAAATTATATGAGTTTATTGAGACAATCTAATGGATTTTCGAGATTGTTTATGTTTATTCTTCCTTTGATTTAATATTTTGACCCATCTATCATGAATATTCATTTGTTTCCATCTCCTCTGTTATGTGAATATATACACATGTATTGGTCCCATTATCTACTCTTTGTAAAATATATTAGTTAAGAATGTTTTTTTAGGAAAGCCTGACCTTACACACTCTTTAGTCAGAAAGGTATGTTTTCTAGAAAGAGTTTCCAAAAATATTATAACATTACCCTATAATATATAAAAGAAATTTTAACCCTATTTGTATCTTAAAAATATCTTCAAGGGAATATTATTGTCTCTTTCCAAACAAGGAACTTTTCAATCATTTTTATCGTGCAAAAGGAATGTTCTTTTGACCTTATACGACATGTATACATTTCCCTACCATCATTTACCCGATGCTCCCTTTGAATTATTTTTAAAGGTGAATCTTTATTAAAATGTTTTTAAAAGTAATTTTTCAAAAAAACAATTGGTTTAAAAATGTTTTCAATATTCTTTTACAGTTTTTCAAGGAATATTGTTTTCAAAATGTTTTTAAGCCTTATTTAAAAGTTTTCAAAGTATTTTAAATGAAATAGACTTCAATGCGTTATTATGTATTCAGATAGAATGAATTTAATTTTTTTTCCAAATTTCATTATATGTTTAATAAATATTTTCAATGAAATGGATTTCAAGAAAATTTCAAGAGTCTTTTATATATTTTAGAGGAAAATTATTTTAAAAACGTTCTGATGATTTCTTTATATATTTTCAATGTCTTTTCAAAGAAATGGTTATCAAATCCTGGGAGTAGTGGTGAAGGAGAGGGGTACAAAAACGCCGTTCTTTGGGAGGTATAGGGTTCGAATCCCGTGAGTCCGCTTTCAGGGTGAACCTCTCCCCCGAGATCCATTCACCTTGCCGGGTCATCCGGTTTCTGACTGGGTGTGAAAAATGAGGCGCAACCCACCCGTGCTGACAGATTTCTTAAGGAACCATCGCCGCCTGGGTTGTCACCCTCCGGGACGCTCTGCCATATCCGCTGGCAACTGCTCCTTCTCGGTTGGGGATCTCTCCAGAGTTACCTCTTTTTGGGGAGGGGGTTTCCTTGTGTGGAGGGTTCGAAAAGGCCACACAAGGGAACACCATTTTAAAGAAGAAAGAAATGGTTATCAAAAAAATTTCATGTTTTCTTTAGGAGTTTTCAAAGAAAATGTTTTGGGACATTTTTTTAATATAATTGTAAATTTTTTCATGGAAGAAGATTTTCAAATTTATTTCATGTGTTCATTATAAGTTATCAATGTATTTTCTAAGATAATGATTTTCAAATGGTTTTATGCATTAAAAAGACTTCTTAGAACAAGAAATGATATTTTCCTGTAGATATGTTTTTAGAGAATATTTCAAATTTATATTGAATCTAAGATGAAATCTATTGATATTATTCATATCTTTTAGGATGTGATCTATAGGTTCTATTCATATCCTTTCTATGAATGATTTATACTTAATATAATGGTCTTTATGAAACCCATTTCTCTATCATGGGTAATATGTTCATGAAAACCATTTCAATTTCACATGTTATATGATTTTGAAACCCGCTTATTTTACTTGGTTATTTTTATGATGAAATGAATATGAAACCTATCTTTTTACACATGTTATGATGTGTTTACATGTTTATGATACCAATTTCATTTCATGGGTTTTGTTATGATTATTTATGATCTTGTGGAACATGTATATAGGATTTAATTATGTGATGGGTGGTACCAATATCTCCCTCTAATTAATTGTGTAGAGATTTATATCTCATGAGATATATAGGGATGAAATGAGGGTTGATTCAGTTCAGTAATATAGGGCTGGAATGAGGGTTTAATCAATTTAGTAATATTGGGATAGAACAAGGGTATACTCAGTTTAGTAACATATGGCTAGAATCAAGGTTTACTCGGTTCAATAATAGAGGTTTGGAATGAAATTCTGCTCATTTTAGTGATATAGGGATATAATGAGGGTTTCCATAGTTTATTAATACAGGGATGGAACATGGGTTTACATTGTTCAGTTTTACAACTATGAAATGAGGGTTTACACGGTTTAGTAATATAGGTCTAGGATGATGGTTTACTTGGTTCCATAATACCGAGCTAGAATGAGGGTTCACTAAATTCAGTAATATAGTGGTGGAATGGGGGTTCACCATGTTTAGTAAAGTTCTTTGTCTACTAATATGGTCATGGAATTGATACCTTGGCTACTATGGAAATCAGTATATGCTTATGTGTTTCCATAATTACATGTCTTACTCGTATGTTTTTATTTCAAGGCATATGTCCTTCAATTCCTCTAATTCATATCTTATGAAGTGCCGTGATTTATTCCATTATTGATGTATATTATCTTTGACATGTAGGGTATGACCTTCTATTTTATGATCATGTTCTCATACCCTAATTCTCAGGTTTATGCTTACATGTCTCCTTTCTTTATGCATACTGATCATTTAAGATCACCACTTATTATGTTTTCTTTTTCTAGGTTATGAACGAAGGTTTTAGATAGATGTAATAACGGTGTAGATGTTTATGGGATATGTTGATGTTCTTTCACCAATACAAAATATTTTGTTTCCAAGATTCCTAAGTCACTAAACTATTACGGTCCTCTGGCATGTGTTTTTTAATGTACTGATTATTCATCTAAAATGATGTAATATCCATGTATGTTAATAATGGATCACTATAGATGCCATAGGGAATACATGAACAATGGGATGATATAACCATACTTGTAAGGGAATTGTCATTTGAATAATGCATAGAACATGGGTTAGAAAACATAACATGATGACATAAAATAATGGAACATGAATAAACATAATGATTCATAAAATGAATAACATAGAATCATAGAATCATGTTGTCATAGAAATATGGAAACATCATAAAACATTAGTTAAAATTGAGTTATGGCTCATTGCACATGGAGCATGAGTCATGGTTAACCAGTAAGATTGTTGCACATGGAGCTTGAGTCAAGTCTAACCACCAAGATCGTTGTATGTGACATCTCTTGAGAATACAAATTACTCAATTAATTGGATATCTATCTAGGTTCACCAATCATAACATGACCATGAATATGTATTCCACATGAAGACTCATACCTATGGAATTAAACATAAACATAAGGGTTTCCCCTAGTAACAATTGTGTATCATAACATTGTAGGAATAACAAAAGGAAATATCATAATAGTGACCATGAATGAAAGAATTTAAATCATACATGGATATAAATAAGTAAAAATAGGGATATATCATGATATATTATGTCAAATTGAACTGAATACAAGTATAAATATTTTTTGAGAAACATTTAAAAGAAAACATTTTAGTGCCGTGTAATGAAAATATTATAGACTATTTAAAACATAAAAGTTATAATTTTTTATATAAAACAATAAATGAACCAATATATATTTTCATGAAAAAATAGTGAATTTTGAAAAATAATGGAATCATAAAATTATTATTTAATTCATTTGAAAATGGGTAATAAATCAAGAAGTTCCCCTGAATCGGGTTTTCATTTTAGAATGATTTTAGAAGGGAACCTTATTAAAACATGTTTTACTATGTTAAAGAAGGGTTTTATAATTGTATTGGAAATTATAAAAATAATTTAGAAAAAATATAAAAAAAATTAGAGTTAAATTTGTTAAACTGATAGAAAACTGTACCCAATAAAAATATGGAGGTTCAAAAAGGACCCCGTACATTATGTCTGAAACTATTCTACAGTTGATCTTAATAACCAAAATAATCTAATTATATTAATTAATTAAATTGTATAGAAATTTAATTAAATAAATTAAATTATTTTAACTTTATTATGTTCATTTATGGTCATTGTTATGAGTTATAGTTTCCAATTTCATCGGTTGGGAGTGTTCATTTTCATAGTTTCCATGATCGGTTAAGATGAATGTGAGTATGGATGTTCATGTAGAATTGGTATAACCCACCACAATTGAAATTATATTTTTAATGAAAAAATATAAGTTTAATTAGTATTAAATTTTATTAATTTCTATATATGAGGATGAAACATTATATAACAAGTTAGTGACAATTGATTAGATTAATTTTAGAGTAATTTTTATCATAACGTACTCATTTTGTTTTATCACATAATAATATTTATATAAGTTAGATAAAAACATATAAAAGGATAAAGAATAAAATTTAAAATCATTTTAAATCAATATAATGGTTTTAAATCCATATATTATGGAAATAATGTAAAACAAAAACAAGGAGTCCACAAAGGTTATAAATCAACACCTCAAAGATAGAAATTTCATTTTTAGAATAAAAGGGAGGGGAGAAAGGGTTTTATGATGGATTATTACATTCTGATAATATAATTCCATTTTATATAAGGTATTGGATTTTTTAATCAATTTTTATTAGTGGATGTTTCGAGATATTAAGAAAAGAAAAGAACATGAAATGAAAATATCGAAAAGAAAGAGGTATCTACCTCTTATATTTCTCCTCCCTGAGGTCCTCCTTAAGGAAATGGTTTTGGTCATTTAATAAGACCAAGATCTCCTAATCATGGGGGAGGGGATTGGTATGAGAATCTGGAAGAAATTATACAAGTCTCAGATTGTGTAATATGTGAGGAGTAGAGTTGGTTAGGGGTGGTATTAATTGTGGAGGAGTGGGGTGTTTTCTCATTATTTTATTCATTAGTTTATTATTTTGGATCAAGGATATAAATTGATTGAGAATTATCATAGAATAAAATAAAATAATGAAGGTAAGTTCTAGATTATGGGGCTTAAATAAGTGATTACTCATGTAATAGTGTATTTTTCTTATAATGTCTATATAAAGTAAATTATTGTATTCTACTATTCACAAAAAAACAACTATTTTAGAAAAATACAAAAAATTCACCCAAAAAATTTATCAACATGTAGAATTTAAAAATAAAAATAATTTTTAGAAATTTTTTTCTAAATATACTAAATTTAATTTATAATTAAAATAATCTTTTATAATAAAATATTGATTTTAGATTGATAAATATTTGTGTAAGACATTAAAAATTAAATAAAGTCTCATAAAGATATCTTAAAATAATATGACAAAAAAATATCAATTTTTTAATATATTTCAAATTTTTTTTAAATTAATATATTCATTATGATATTTTATTTAAATATATATAACTTAGAGAAAAAAAATATTAATAATTATTTAATAACATATTTACTCATACTATGATAAAATAATATCATAATTTCATTTATAAGATTTATAAATTTTATTTGTACACTAATATAAGAGGTTACTATTAATTTGGCTAGTTTTCTATTCATATGGGTCATATTTTTATTATTAATGTCAATTTACTATTTCATTGGTATTGGATCCTTAACTTCTTGAAATACAACTTCTTTCATTCATTCTTCATTCTTCATTTATAATGTTTTTCATGTGTTTTTAATATTACTTTTTTGTGATTATAGTATATGAAAAAATTATAATAAAGGTATTTCCATTGATTAAATTTTTTGTTGTTAAAATCAATATGCATAATGATAATAATATATTCTTTTATGCAGTGGTTATGTTTTATGTAATAGTAGCTTAAAATCACATATTTTATCCTATGTTCTATAGGATGTTCTGAAAACTAGAAATATGATATGTTTTTCATATTATTTCATATTTCTCCTTGAATGATGTTTATTATAAATATTCATGTAATTTTAATTGTTTCAAAATTAATCATCAACTACTAAAACTTGATGGGAAATTTTATTAAATTCATCTATAATGATTTATATAAGATTCACATTGGATTCATACTCTAACTAAATTTTGGATAAATGAATGATACATGAAATATTGAAAATAAAATTAACTGAAATATCAATTCTTAATATCAAATATCATTAGGGAGTTGGTCTATGATATTAATTCTTATTATTAACTTCTATATTAGTTAATATAATAAGTTATACTGTATAATTTGTATTTTTTTCAAATAACTACGGTGGGATTAAATTTTTATTACTATTATTTTAAATGTGGAATATTAAGTAGGAAATAATCATGGAAAATTATAATGTAGTTTGTGGATGTTTCATGCACAACACCTTCCCTGAGAAAAGAGAGATACTACCATCATCAAATGTTAAAAATGATGTTTATAAACTCAATATATATATTTGAAAAAACTATTCAAAATAAAGTAATAAGGATAAATATTTTCATAAACATCACAAATACTATATCCTCTGGAGATCAATTATTTCCCTTAGCTAAATTAAAAAATTCGATACCTTATTTCTGATGAGTTTTTTTCATCCCTGACACTCAAACAATGATGCATTCATATAAATATTTGGTTTAAAATATTTATATTTATTCTATAGATAATAATTGAAATGAGTTCTACTTAACATAAAATGTTGTATTTTGGGTTGTGACTCTAAAAAAATTCAAGCATCGGGTTGTGACTCAAGTTTAGAAAAAGGCATGATTATTCAGTTTTCTCATTTTGGTAGAGAAATTAATGTCATTTATGGGTTTGATCCCTTAAATAAAAATTATTATTTTTTGTTTGTGACTCTTAGTGTGAACATTTATTTGTATGATTCCATTTTAGTTGGTTTTATTTCTCCTAGTTTATGAGAGGGGTAAAAATAGAGTATGATCATTCAGATCCAAACAACTATAACAACACAATGGCTATTTATATTTATTTTTCAAACATGTTAATTTAATTTAATTAATATTAAATAACGTTAAATATAAATTCATTTGAAAATTATAACTCAACCCACCCCCACCCCCAATTGAATTTTCTATATCATCCATTTTGGACTTAAAATTGGTATCACAGTTTGAATTCTAGGTCGACATATGTTTCATATTTTTCCTTAACATTTATTGATATAATAATTAATTGAAAGAATAACATTTAAAATTTTAGAAACTAGTAGTAATGATATATCGACACATCAAAGACCCATTCCTTTTGATGGTTTTGATTAATCATATTTGAAATCATGGATAGAATCTCACTTAATGAAACACAACATTGATGAAAAAAAATCATGAAAAACCTAACAAGCATCCCAAAGGATAACCTATATCATTATTTAGAAATAAAGGAGAAAATTATCAGTCAAATTTCATGGTGATGAATGTTTTATATTGTGATATTAATTCATATTTTTATATCCATGAATCTATAGGTAATATATATGATAAAATAAATAAAACTCTATATGTTACACATGTTTGTGAGGATAATATTATTGGAACTATATTTTTAATGTTAATATTTGAATATTAATAAATTCTAATGGGTGAATAAGAAACTGTTAATAAATTGTGTCATAGATTTTCATGAATTTTATATGGAATGTGTTATTTATGAGAAACTCTGTAAAGTCATATTACTATTATATGTTTACATAGATCACAATATATAAAGTAGAATTATATAAATTTTTATATATATTAAAGTAAAAACATCAAATAATTACATATGATGTGTTTATTGGAACCTTTTTAAAAAATGAGTTAGAGAATAAAATTCAATTTATTGGAGATATTTCAATGTATAATGGAATTATTTTTAAGTCAAATGTTTCAACATAATCAACTAATTATAATTTATCGTCCTGTGAATTTAATGATGCAACATATGTTACAAAGGGGTATATATAATAAATAAATGATATTAAAGGAGATACAAAATAAAATATCCTAGTGGCCAATTTAAGAAGAAGTATAGTGTTTTTATTTATAATTATACTCAAGTTTTAATTTATTATTGTTTACAAAAATTCGGTAGTTAAGAAAAAATTTAAAAATATTAAAGAAGGAATGAATTAATATGAAAAAATAAATGAACTAAAATAGGGAAATTTTAACTATATAGAGTTTTAATAATTATACGAGTACATACGGCTTACAGTCTCCACGTCGTGGTGTAATTGTTATTCAACAAATTAAAATTTGGATGGGCATAATAATGATGTGTAATTGCTACAAATAATAAATATAACCTAATAATGATTCTGTATATATGATATACCATTCAATTATATATTATTTTAATTTCAAAAAAATGATATTGTCGCTCGTGTGTACGTACGGATTACCGTCTCCACAACCGCGATGGGATTCATTCTCCAATGTATCCATTCAAGAATAATTTTCATTAGATGATAAAAATATTTTAAAAGACTTAATATCATTCTGAATATTAATAAGATACATCTTATCGATAACAATCATTTCTTACGTAACAAATCATGTAAACGAAGACGAATCAGTTAACACCCGAAACGAAGATAATACTAAAATAGTATTAATAAATCAATAATAAAAGAACATATCTGATATCACATTAATGTATATGAATCTTGTATAATTTAATAACAATTATTTCATAATTATACATGAGTTTAACCTACCCTCGACCAAGGAAAATAACAATGTAAGGATTAATTCTGCAATCTCATTATTATCTGAGGTTGTTTTTACGTAAATATATACTTGGACCTCTTTATCATCAACATCCATGTTTTTGAAAAGTGTATTTCAAAACATTTTTACTATTTACTAGACAATGATTTAATGTCATTTATACCCTTATTTAAACTTATATGTTTTGAAAGGAATCTTTCATCCATTTTTCAAACAAGGTACTTTGTGACCCTTTTGACAAAATTAAGGTAAGAATGATTTTTTAACTTATACGGTGGGTGCGGCTCTTTTCCGCCGTTATAACATCATCAAGGATTCCCTTAAAATCATATAAGAATATTTTAAAAATAAATGCTTTCTTTATAATTATGTGACTCTTAAATGATTTCAAAATAGAAATATATATTTCTCTAAATAAATATTTTGATTTCATCTATGTCAACATCCTTCTATGGATTTTAAGTTTATTTGATGTTGATTTATTATGATATAAATCTTCCATATTGTATTGAAGGTTTTGTGATATGTTTGATTGTGGATGTGGTATTTTTATTTCATTCATGGTTTCTGGTTAAATTATTGACATTTCTTATGCTAGTTTTAATATGAATGTTTATCTTATATTTCACCCTTTTTATATGAGGAATGTATTGGACCTAGTAAGTGACGGGTGGAGCCCGCTATAGCTCCACGATGCATCAGTAGGTCTAATGAGACAACTAGAGGTGGATTTGGTCGAGTCTTTTCCCAATTTGATATATGGTTTTAATTGAGGCCTTAACCATTTTTATATGTCTTGGTCAAGGCCTTAACAAAATGTTTCAGAATTTCTGGAATTATACATTCCCTCAATATGAAAATAATATTGATGGTTCATGTGGTCATTCGACTAGTAGAATACCCATGATTATGTTTTATTATGGAATTATTTACTTATCTCATATTCCTTCCATAAATGTATTCTTGTTTTTTATTTGTAAAGGCATGTGGTCTCAATTGTTCTCCAAGATTAATATTTATGTAATCTTCCACTATATTGCTCACCCTTACGGAGCATTTGTGCTCACCCCTGTCTTATGTTTCATTTTCCCAGGATATAAATAATATAGTTATGTGTGACTTTCAAGCATAATATAGGAGTTTTGGAAGTGTCTAATGGAATAAATTATTGTTGAATTTCTTTTCAAGTTGTAAAGTTGAACTTATGTATGAATCTTGTTACCAATAAAACTAAACTGATTTGTCTTCCTAGACATGATTTCCTTGTGATCATGCCAATGTTATGTAATAATTCACTAACTCTGGGTAACTAGGGTTATAGCGTTACAATTGGTATCAGATGAAGTTTAGTACAACCCATGTAAACTATATTTAGATAAACTCTGATTAGAGCACATAGCCCTAAGATAGACTTTGAGGATTAGTAAATAAGAAGATCCTAGAAATTTGGTATTATAGAGAATTTTTCATATTTCCAAGCAATAAATCCTTGTCTGGATATGATCAGGTAGAGGCGGTGCTGGCACAGATGTACCTAGGGGTAAAACCCGAAAACAACGCTTCGAGCTAGACTCGAACAGAAACTGGTACCCAAAAACTGGCCTTGTTGCACTCTCGGTTACGAAACTCACGGGGGATATACTGAGGATAATTGTAATATAATTTACAAACCATTATTAAGGGTTTATGAGTATATACATCCTCAAAAGAAATTTTTTTATGATTATGGATTATATCGATAAACTATTCAATTTATGTTAAGTGTTTTACATGTTTGGATTTATTTATTTCGATTCATAAACTTATATAGTGTATTCCATTGTTTAAAAATGTCACCTAGTAGAAGGAATGGAAATTGTATCAATGCACGCACTCTATGTAGGGATTGACCTCCTGCTTAAGATAATTATATTGTAGCTGGTGATACAACTGGTGCAGATCAGCTTATCACAATACTGGGAAAACTCACACTGGTTATGAATAATAAAATTACAAATATAGAGAACCCTAATCCACTACGTGAAGGTTCAATGATAGACTGCTTCATGAGGCAAAAAACACCAACATCCAATGGGGGTACAAATCCATTAGTAGCTGAGCAATGGATAAATTTTTTAGAGAAAATATTTCATGCCTTGGGGAGTAGCGGAAGGGAAAAAGTCGTCATGGCCATTTACCGCCTCACTAGATAGTCTGATCAATGGTGGTCATTGATTCAAAACACAAAGGAAGATGATGAAGTATAGAATATGAAATGGAGGGAGTATAACGAAATTTTCTTAGAAAAATACTTTCCTCATGACCATCGAGCAAATATGGAAAGATAATTTATGAGCATGAGGAAAAAGGAGGAAGTGAATGTCCCAAAGTATAAAGCTAACTTTACAAGTATAGGGAGGAATGCTGTATATTATATACATAGCCCAAGAGTTATGAATGATAATTTCTTTGATGGGTTAAAACATTTCTCCGTCAAGAATTAGTTTCACAATCCTTCTTATCATACAATGATATTCTCTCTTGTGCTATCAAGATAGAAAATGAATTCTCTAAGTATTATGACCTTAAAGAAAAGAAAGTTAAGAACAAATCTAATGAACACTCTGTGATAAGAAATAAGTAAATAGGTAAGAAGGGAAGAATTGAATTTCCACCCTGTGATAATTGTTGAAGGAAGCACCCAGGTTCCTGTCTAAAAGGAAAATGAGTATACTACAATTGTGGATAGAAAGTCCATCTCACGGTTGATTTTATGGGAAAGAAAGACGCTAACAATGTTCAATGCTACAATTTCAGGGAGATGGGAGATTATGAAAATGAATGTCCTAAGCGTTAGGGAAACATAACTCAGAAAATGCCAAAGGATCAAGGCCCAGTATATGCGATCATTGTTGCTGATGTTGAAGCCCCGAAAGATGTAGTGGTAGGTAATTTAATTGTTTCCTCAAGTCTAGCCAATGATTTATTTGATTTTTTATCATTTCATTGTTTCATATATTCCAAGTTTGCTATGAAAATTAGATATTTCCAATTTGATTTAACAAGGGAGTTGTCAGTCAAAATATTTAAGGGAAGTATCATTACTACAATGTTCTGTAAATCAGTTCCCATTAGGGCATATAAATGATCTTTATATACTAATATCATCATCATATCCGTGATTGAATTTGATATAATCCTCTGTATAGATTAGCTTCCAGACTATGATGCAAAAATTTATTGTAAGAAGAATGAGGTTACTATTTTTTACGACGATGATAAAGAACACCATATCATAAGCATAGAATCGTCACCACCCAATTCTTTACTAGATCCACCCCCAGTAGCTCAATTAAATTCAATTATTAGGGAGGAAGATAAAGAAATAACTATGGGTGGGGAAAAGAATGTTCAAATAGAGTATGTTCCTATTATGCAAGAGTATGTTGATGTATTTCCAGAGGAATTACCTGGACATCCTCTATAATGAGAAATTGAGTATTCCATTGATTTAATTCCTGTTTCAAGGCCCATATCATAGACCCCTTATAGTATATCCACTTTGGAATTAGTGGAACTAAATAAACAACTAGAGGAAATTGTGAAATAAGATATTAATTATCCCTAGTTTTTCTCTATGTGGAGCCCTTTTCCTTTTTGTTATGATTAAAGACAGATCTATAAGGCTGTGCATTGAATACAGGGAGATCAATGTAAAATACAATAAATAACTAGTATCCTCTACCTCTAATTGATGATTTATTTGACCTGCTTCATGGAGCTCCATACTTTTCAAAGATTGACCTTCGATTTGGATATCATCAGTTGTGTGTCAAAAGGAAGACATTCCACAAATAGCATTTCGAACCAGGTACGAGCATTATGAGTTTACAGTAATGTATTTTGGATTGACTAATACACCCTATGTCTTCATGGATATAATAAATTGATTTTTCAAGGAATATCATGATGACTTTGTAGTGGTATTTATTGATGATATCTTGGTATACTCCAAAAGCTACGAAGATCATGAAAATCACTTGCGCATTATTCTGAAGACTCTTAGAAGACATGAATTATATGGGAAGTTTAGCAAGTGTAAATTCTGGATTCAGAAGATTTATTTTCTTGGCCATACTGTCTCTAAGGATGGAATCTATGTGGATCCTTCTAAGACAATAGAAATCCAAAATGGCTAGCACCGATGAGTATAACTTAGGTACGCAGGTTTATTGGTTTAGCAGGTTATTATTTGTGTTTTGTCTATATTTTTTCCAGATTGGCAAACCCATTAACCAATCTCACATGTAAATGGGGTTAAATTTGTTTGGACAAAAGAGTGTAATGAATTTTTTGAATAATGAAAGAGAATATTAGTAAATTATCCTATATTAACTCTATCATCGGGGAATGATGGGTTTGTTATTTATAGGGATCCATCAAAGAAAGGACTCAGTTGTATCCTTGTGCAGAATGATAGTGTTATTGCCTATGTATCACGACAGCTCAAAATTAATGAGCAAAACTATCCTACTCATGATTTTGGGTTAGCAACTGTAATCTATGCTTTTAAGATATGGAAACATTATCTCTATGGTGAAAAATGTGAGATATATACCGATCACATGAGTTTGAAATATATTTTCTCATAGAAAGAACTCAACATGAGGCAAAGACGATGGCTTGAACTACTCAAGGATTATGATTTCATGATACACTACCACCCGGGGAAGGAAAATAAAGTGGAAGATGCTTTGAGAAGAAAAGATCTTGGAGTTTTGAATAAGATGAGTGTAGAAAGGAATCATATTTTCATTGATCTAGTAATGATGGATATGGGAATAACCATGGAAGGTGAAGCATCAATGCCTTTTCAAATGGTTGCGAAACCATCATTACTAGAAAGGATAAAACGTTTTCTGGCTGATGATGAGGAGTTTCAAAAGAATATTAATGCTTTGAATAATGGGAGATTGAGTGACTTCGTATATGAAGATGGAATTTTGAAATTTGGTAGGAGGCTGTGTGTTCCCGATATAACTGATCTAAAAATAGAATTTTTGGATGATGCTCATAGCTCCAATTTCTCTATACACCCTCAAAGCACCAAAATGTATAGGGATTTGAAGGAACATTTTCGGTGGGACCACATGAAGAAGGATATTGTTGATTTTGTGTCAAGATGTATGGTTTGCCAACAAGTAAAAGCTGGAAGGCAACAGCCTGGAGGAGTTATGCAACCTCTTCCCATACCTAATTGGAAATGGGATAATATTATGATGTACTTTGTCATGAGACTACCAACAACTCTTAGAAGGAACGATTTAATATGGGTCATTGTTGATTGTCTGACTAAGTCAGAACATTTTCTTGCTATAAGAGAAGATTTACCACTTGAACGTTTAACAAGATTGTATATTAATGAAGTTTTAAGACTTCATGGAGTACCCCAATCGATTGTTTCTAATCGTGATCCCCGTATTACATCAAGATTATGGAAAAGTGTTCAGAAATCTTGGGATACTGAACGTCATTTGAGCACTACCTACCACCCTCAAACTGATGGAAAATCAGAATAGACTGTTCAAACCATAGAAGAAATGTTGAGCTCTTACTCACTTAACTATCAAGGTATGTGGGATCAATATTTACCTCTGGTATAATTTTCCGATAACAATAGCTTCCATTCAATTATTCGGATAACATTATATGATGCGTTATATGGAAAGAGATGTCCCACCCCATCCAGTTTTGAAGATGTAGGTGAAAGAAAACTCGTAGGCCTAGAACATTTAGGGGAAATGATGGAAAAGGTAAAGGTAATCCAAACCCACATCCAAGGAGCTCAAATAATGCAGAAGAGCTATGCTGATAACCAAATGAAGGACAAGGAATTTTAGGAAGGAGACTACGTTTTCTTGAAGGTATCTCCATGGAAGGGTGTTATACATTTTGGTAAAAAGGGAAAATTATGTCCCACATACATCAGACCTTTCGAAATTCTAGAACAAATTGGGGTTGTTTCTTACCGGTTGTCAATGCTGCCAAGTCTCTCCAAAGATCATGATGTGTTCCACGTATCACTGTTGAGAAAATTCATGCCTGACCCAACACATGTACTCACCTATGATGAATTAGAGATGGAACCCAATTTGTCTTATTTCGAAGAGCCTCTCAAGGTTCTCGATACAAGAGAACAAGTGTTGAGAAACTGGACGACTCGTCTAGTAAATGATCTATGGAGAAACCATAAGATGGAAGAGGCAACGTGGGAACCTGAGGAAATCATGATGAAGAAACACCTGAGTCATTTACACAGTAATACTCTATAAATTTCAAGGGAAAATTTATTTGAAGGATGGGAGAATGTAACAGCACAAGCATCCATGATACGCTTCTCTTTGAATAATATAATACGGTGTGTTGTACGCAACTTCGAGTTTTAACACACCACAAGCAATAGAACTAGTCGTTATGAATAGTAAAACCCACTTTTTAAAATTAAATTTTATCATTTAAAATGGACTTAATTTTTGGATTCAGAATATCGAAATTAGCTTAGGGTGAGATTTTGGAATTTTCTGAAAACTTTCAATTTTTTGATGAATAGTGAAAAACACTAAGTTATAGTTTAAACCCAAGTTTTTTTAAATAATTATTTATATTATTTAAATTTATTTTATGATAAAAAAGAAATCTAATACCTATATAAGTTCAATACAATTACTTGGAGTTAGTTGATAATAATTTTAGATATATAAAAATTTTATTGAACTTTTTACCATCTTTTACCCACCTCCTAGGAGTATTTTCAAAATTTACTTATAACATAATTTTACCACTTCTTTGAGTTGAATTTAGAAAATCTAAGAGACACGGTTGATATAATTAAGTATGATTTGGTTCAATAAGATGAAAATAATTTTTGGAGAATAGTAACTGTTTACTTTTATTTACCACGGGTAAAAGTAAATAGGGTAATTAAGGGTAAAAATGATATTATTATTACCCTAACACATGTCCTGATTCTATTGGACAAGTATAATTCGACCAAAAACAACATTATGAATAAAATATAAACCTATTTTGTCCACATGGTTTAGATTAAGACATTTACTATTATTTAATTCAAAGAAGAGTTGAAAGAGTAAAAATAAAAGTTTAATAACTAAAAAAATTTTATATTGGGTTACTCAAAAATAAATTAGACTATAAATATTCATTAAAAATCCATAAATATTTCCTACATAATTTTATTTTATTTATATTTTTTATATGTAAACTAATTTAATTTATATATGACACAATGATGTTGCATAAATTACTTAATTAATGAAATATTAAAATAATTGATGTTATAAATATCTAAATAAATGTAATTTGAGACTTATTATGAGTTAAACTAATAAATAATGTTAATATAACATATTAGGGTTGTATAGATGAATTTGTTTCGATGTAATAATGTTCCTATAAATTTAACAAAAACAAAATACTAAATAGTGTCAAAATTGACATAAAATAGTTTTTAAAACAAATATTATATTATTAATTGATATTATATTCCTAAAAATATAAGGATTGTCCAAAAAATATATATAATGATATGTGAACCATTAAATTACCAATTGCGGTTCTCTTGGAAGTATATAGTATGTTTATTAACCATAAAATATAAAAATACTAAGAGACATGGTAAATGTCAAACTATTTAACTAAGAGTTAAATCTATAAGATAAGGTTAATATAGTGACCCAAACCTGTCTAAAACCTATTGGTTGAGTGGATATCAACCCATACCCACCTTATCCTTTATATAATCCATTTTTTAGCCATTATAAACTGAATGGGAGTTTATTATAAAATAATATTCCTATCTTTTCCTAAGGTGCCCCTCACTAATCTTATAAAAGGGCACTCCCCCTTCTCTCTAATTCACACCATCAAATCCATTTACCTCTTCTATCCCCTACCCAACTACCCGCTCAACTTTCCTCCATTCATCCTAGAGGCCTTACATTAAACATAAAGCGTACCTAAGGATCCCTTTTGATCAAATCAAATAGAAGAACCTAGAGAAGAGGTAAATATTTCATCACCTCTGTCAAGTTCCTTTCTTCTTCCACTTCCTCCTTTGTTGTTTCAATTATAAAAATTTAACTCCAGTATATTCTATATATACTGATGTTATTATAAATATGGTATAACCATATTCATTATATAATCCATCCATTGAATGACATGTCACTATAGGTGCGTACGTACGACTTACCGTCTCCACATCATGGTGTAAATGTTATTCAATAACATTTTTATTTTGATAGGTATAATAATGAGGTGTAATTTATGTAAATAATAAATATAACACGATAAGGATTATTTATATATGATATAACATCCAATTATATATTCTTTTAATATCAAAATAATGATATTGTTTCTCGTGTGTACGTACGAATTACCGTCTCCACGAACACGATGAGATTCAATCCCCATTTTATCCATTCATGAATAATTTTAATTAGATGATTAAAAATAATTTTTAATGAATTAATATAATTCTGAATATAAATAAGATACATCCTATCCATAACAAACATTACTTACATAACAAATCATATAATGGAAAACAAATTAGTTAACACCCGAAACAATGATAATTCTAAAATATTCTTTACAACGAAATATTAAAAGATCATATATGATATCATATTAGTGTATATCATTTGTTTATAATTTAATAACAATTACTTCACCATTATACAATAGGTTAAAATACCCTCAACCAAGGAAAAGAACAAGGTAAGGTTTAATTCTACAATCTCATTATTATCCGAGGTTGTTTTTACGTAAGTATCTATTGGGAAATCTATATCATCCACATCCATGTTTCTTAAAAATATATTTCAAAACATTTTTATATTTACTAGACAATGAGTTAAAGTCTCTTACGCCCTTATTTGAACTTATATGTTTTGAAAGGATCCTTTAAGTCATTTTCCAAACAAGGTACTTTACGAACTTTTCATCAAAATTAAGGTTAGAATATATTATTACCTTATACGGCAGGTGCATCTATTTTCTACCATTATAACATCGTCAAAGATTCCCTTAAAATCTTATAAGAATATTTTTAAAATAAATTCTTTCTTTATAATTATGTGACTCTTAAATGATATCAAAATATGTAGATATATTTCTCAAAAAATGGTTTTGATTTATTCTATGTCAACATCCTTTGATGAATTTTTAGATTATTTGAAGTTGATTTATTATGATACAAAACTTCCATATTGTATTGAAGGTTTTTTGATATGTTTGAATACGGATGTGCTATTCGTATACTATTCATGGTTTATGGTTAAAGTATTGAAATTTCGTATGCTAGTTTTAATAAGAATGTTTATGTTATATTTAGCATTTTCATATGAGGAATGTATTGTACCTAGTAAGTGATAGGTGGAGCCCACTATAGCTCCTCGATGCATCGGTAGGTCTCATGAGACAACTAGACATGGAATTGGGCGAGGAAATTCCCAATTTGATATAGGGTTTTGGGGGAGGCCTTAATCATTTTTAGACGTCTTGGTCAAGGCCTTGAAAAAATGATTTAGAATGTCCGAAATTATACATTTCCTCATTATGAAAATAATATTGAGGGTTCATGTTGTCATTCAACTATTAGAATACCCGTGATTATGTTTTATTATGGCATTTTTTATTCATCTCATATTCCTACCATAAAATTATTCATGATTGTTATTGGTAAAGGCATGTGGTTTCAATTATTCACCATGCTTAATATTTATGTTATCTTCTATTGTATTGATTACCCTTACTGAGCGTTTGAGCTCACCCCTTTCTTATGTTTCATTTTCCCAGGATACAAAAAAGTTAGTAATGAGTTACTTGAAGGTATAATATAGGAGGCTTGGATGTTTCGAATGGAAGAAATTCATGTTGTATTTCTTTTCATGTTTTAAAGTTGAACTTATGTATGAATCTTGTTTCCAATAATACTAAATTGATCTGTCTTTTGAGACCTGATTTCCTTGTGATCATTCCATTGTTATGTAATAAGGCACTGACTTTGGGAAACTAGGGTCGGGGCGTTACCATAATCACATCAAAATGGAATATAGTATTCAATTTATTCTCACATGGGATACGATAAAAATGATAACATTGCGGGGTAACTCTATATTGAAGATGTATGAGAAAGATAAAATTGATCTAGAATAATGAAATAATTATGATTTTACTCTGGAAAATTTTAAATAATATTTTTTTAGTTCATGGGATTTATTCTATATTATTATTTATGAAATGTGAAAAAAAATTAAGGCTAATGTGGTCATACATATACTTTTTCAGTTGTATTCATGTCAAAATTTAACCTTCGGTAAAGCATATATAATCTTGATCAAAATTATTGGGTTTCCTAGTATAGATCAACAATCCTTATTATTAATCAATCAATTATCGAAGGATGCCTAGGTTTTTTATGGTTTCATGTTCTTCATATCTCTAAGAAGTGTATCTTTATATCATTCATCAAATGGGTATGTTTCCATATTAGTGGGAGATAAATCAATGTTGTAAATAAATTTAAGAACTATGTTTTTTTATAGTATTGGGAACATGTAAAAAAGTTATTCCTATTAATATATAGGTATATGTATTTGGCCTCTTTATTTATTTGAAAGATGTATGTCATAATAAACTGGACAAATATGACAATTATCATCTTTTTTAGTGGTTTTCGTACATAAACTAAAATTGTGTAATTTTTTTTAAAACATATTCACTAAATATATATATATATATATCCCATGTAAGGACAAGACCTAATGAATTATATATTCTATTTTTTGAAATATAAATCACATTTGAGGATCTTTTTAGGTTTGAATTTTAGAGAATTACCAAAAACAATTTCGGTCACATCCATATCCTTCTTTTAAGGTACTTTTTTCTCTTCTATTCTTTGCATAACAACCCATAGGTTTCCACTATTTCCCATTAAATTTGGAACAAATTGGAGAGTTTTCAAGTGTCTCGAACAAGCCGCATGGTTTGGCCACACGGTTTACTAAATTGTGCTGCCAAACCATGCACTGGTGTCCTTCTGATAAAAAATAATCTGAAATTCAAACTTTTCCCTTTTGCATTTAAACCTAATCATCCCATTTCTTCCCCCATTTGACCCTATAATCCATGGGTGGCTCTCAATCTCCCTCAACCTCTCTTGAAATCCATTTTTAAGGGTTTTCTGGTGGAAAAACATCAAAGACCATCAACCAAGTTATTTCATCTTTGGTTTTCTTCCTTTTCCTCATGGTTTATTCCCTCTTCCATGAAGATCCAGGTGCCCATCAACCATGGATTCATACCTAGGATTAGATTTTGGTTTTCTTGTACCAATATTATGGAATTAGGTTTTTTTAATACCTTTTGATACGACGATGGTGCGGTTGAAGTTTCACACATGGATTTGAGTATTTTTGACATATATTGTGGGTGTTTCCTTTTGTAATAATCCATTTATGAGTTATAATTTATTTATTTACATTTTTAGAATGTTCCACTTCGATTGTGCTTGATGGGAAAACCATTTTTGGTATCATAGAGTATGTGATTGATTTTATTGTAGCATTTGTGTATAAAATTCAATGTTTTAATGTGTATTCCATGTTGTATTATTTGGAGTTGTTTGTGGTTCATGGATTGGTTTTATTAAGTGGTGTGTGGGATTCCAATTCTATTTTTGTCCTATATTGGTTTGAATGTGATTTATAATAGGGTTTTTAAATGAATTTCTTATGCAGAGCTTTTTAAATCTTCTTGAACTTGTTTTATGAAAACATTAAATGGTTTATTGACTTACATAAAGGGTGAAAGAAATGTTTATCTAATTTTTAGAGTTTATGTTAATAGAAATCGTATTTGTATGTGTAAATGGTATTTTAAATCATGAGTAACTTATTCAAGCCCAAAGTGGGAAACTCAGGTATCTAGGTGGGTGTAGTAAGACTAGTATGCTAGTGGTCCAGAGTGGTATCATCCATGTTTTACATAGCTTGATGATAGTGAAAACACTAACTAAATTATGATGATGTTGGTGAACAATATTCCATTGGGTTTTCCCCTCCGAGTGGCTCGTTTATATGAAGGATATGGAATTTGGTTGCAATAACACTGAGATATGAGGTGCCTAGGTCCCACAACTAGCCAGTTCCTAGGGGTGTTCCCATGACTAGTGGTCATATACTATTTTGTAATTACCTTTTGAATGTGGTCTGTTTGGATGGAAAATTCAGTAGCATGCATGTTTCAATTAAAATCTTTCATTTTTAAACATTCCCCATGGAAACTATTACACGTAAATATTGCACCCCATTAGAAATCGATGCTACCATTTCATGGTTATAAAAAATGAAATATTTTTATATTATAATGTTTATTACATGGAATATTTTTTGGGTGGAATCCTATTGGTCTTAAGGTCACACCTAAATTACACCCTTTGGTGTAATTAGACTTCGTTATGTTTGACACGGGTAAGGACATAATCATTGGAGAAGGAGGTTCTAGTTGTCATCTTACATCCTTGTTGTGGTGTTGCGGGGACGGCTTGGGGTTGATGGCCCCTCACCATGAGGTTGTTATAGAGTTGTAGATTCTACTAATTTTGTGTTTTTACCTCCTAGGATTTGTCTAAAACCATGTATTTCAGTTCTGAATTTTATTAAAGGCTTGTTTGGACTAAATTTTCAAATTAAACTTATTTATTGTTTTTTGGGTTTTAATGCTTATAAACACAGATAAATCATTCCCAAACACTTATTCATTATACCCGGTCACTTATTTACGCCCATAGAGATATGGAACACCCTTAGGGTCCAGCCATGGATTGAGTTGGGGGCCAGTTTTCATGGAAACTAGATCTGGTCTGTGACAAAATGTTATCAAAACTTGGTTAATCTCTTTGGGTTATGATATTATTTTGGATGACTCTGGTTAGATAGGATCTAGGACTATCAGATCTCGATGTTATTTATGTGTATAGGGTTCTTAGAATATACCTCTTGTGATAGACCTTGATTCTCCATTGGATGTGGGGATTGTTTGATTGACTTCTCTTTCTGGTGGGACGTGTGCGCTGTAGACAACACATGAGCATTTTGTGGAAGTGAAGTAATTGTTTATTTCACTATTTTTATTTGTTTGATTTATTTATATTTAAATTTTTTGCTGAAATTTTTCATAATTATCTTACTTATATTTTTTTCTTGTGATTGTTTCCTTTTTTAGAAACATGCTTCCCTGTATAGTTCCCATGAACCCACGAGAGGATGTAAGAAAGAGTTCTCCCTCACTACTCGATTAATGGTTGGTAGAGGATGTGGTCTAGGTAGCCCTTGCTCTTTTTTAGGGAGAATATACTACTCTTGATCCTACTCTATATAGAGAATTCGAACTAGGTCATAGGAATGAAGAATCCTAGGTGTTCATGATGAATAAACCCCATTCATTATGAGGTAGCTCAGAACCTCAAGCGGAATAGGAATGGATTGAGAAGATAGATCATATGTTCTAATTCTTTGACACACCTAAGGAGGTCAGTTTTAAATGTTCCACATTTTAACTAGAGGGTTCCAGTCGTAGGTGTAGGGAGTCAGTGATTCAAATAGGGAATCATGAGTAGATTAGGTGGAATGATTTCAAGGACATCTTCAACCAGTAGTATTACATTTAGGTCCTGACCTATTCTATATCTCGTGTGTTCAAGGATCATTCCCATGTAGATCATTCTGTGATGGATTATTCTAATTTTTCTACTGATCTAGTGTGGTATGTGCCAGAGATTGTTTCTAATGGGTCCCTGAAATATTAGAAAATTGAGAATAGGTTGCGACTAGAAATTTACTCTCATGTATTCTTGTTCAAAATGGGAACTTATGATGAGGTGGTCAACCATGATTGAATGGTAGAAATATATCATAAATAAAAATATAGTATTTCTATAGTGGTGTCTACTATGGGTAGTGGTATCTCTTCTAAGAAGAAAATGAAGCTAGAGGAGCAGGGGATGATAGGTGGTGGTAGTTCAGGCCATCCTCCCATACAGTTCTGATCTACAGATTCTGATGTAATGTTTGTTGTCTAACACTAGTGTGGGAGGCCAGGGCACTCCTAACCATCATTTAAATCTTATATGAATCCTTTTTATCATTTTAGAGCTATGGGACATTTGTGGTTTTTTTCATGGTGGCATGTCCACTCCAGAGTGGGGCAAGATCAGTCGCTTCTAGGGGAGTGCTAGTTCTGTTAGCGTCATTGAGGATGAGGGGATCTGGTTTTTGATTATATGGTGGTAGGGATGGACTATCTTCTGAGAAGATCCAATTTAGGGAAGATGTATAGGTGAGTGGTCATTTTCATATAGAGGCTAGGCATATTCAGGTAGTGGCTCATGCACCATCTCAGTAGAATGTCAGGCCTTTGACAGTTCGAGGTACTGTTTTGATTGTATCTTCTATAGATACCATTATTTTTAATAAAAATGATTTTTTTTATTTTAGCTATGGTCATATTATAAACCTTATGAATTTTACAACTGATTTTACTGCTATTGTGTTGGAGTTGGTGGTGATGATGGGTAAGAAGAAGGAGAAAGGTCTCACGTGCCTGTTATGTGCACTTACCGTGTCTGGGGTTGAAATGGAGTGGGACCTCCTGGTTTTGGATATAGATTTTTTTACATAATCCTCAACATGAATTGGCTAGTCACTTTTATGAAAATAATGATTTATATAGGAGGTGGGTGAGTTTCATGGCGCCTCAGGGGATTCCCCTGGTTTTTCTTCGAGATTGGGCTCCTCTGTCAGGTCGGGCGGGCCCTCTACTCCCAGAGTTGGGGGATATTATCTCATATTTACCATAAATCATGATAGGGGATGATTTTCATGCTATTGATGGTGGATTACCTCATGTAGTTGATGAGTTCACAGAGGTATTTCTAGATGACTTTTCAGAATTTCCCCCAAAGAGGGACATGGAGTTCTCGATTAATTTGGCATAAGGAATACAACTGATATCTCTTCAATTGTATCATATGGATGCCACCAAGTTCAGGGAATTAAATATTCTATTGGTAGATTTTGAATCTAAAGGATTCATTCACCCAAGTGACTCTCCTTGGCCAGCTCTTATCCTTTTTGCAATGAAGGCTAACGGATCCCTCCAGTAGTGCATTGATTACCCGAAGCTGAATAAGGTAACCATCAAAAAAAATATCATTTTCCCCTAATATTTGACTTATCTAACTAAATAAATGGGGAAATTGGTTTTCCAAGATATTGGATTGGTTTACCACCAAGTCTAGCTGAGATAGGCACATATCCCAATGAAATTATTCTGAAGTAGGTATAGAAACATTCAGTATTTGGTCATGCCTTTAGAATTGAACAATTCTCTATAGGTCTTTATAGAACTCATGAATATTGTGTTCCAAAAGTATCTCGACTCCTTCATCAGGGTATTTGTGAATGAAAACATGGTTTACTCCAGATCTATGGAATAGAACAAGCGTCATTTACTGATCGTGTTTCGAACTTTTTGGGACCATTGTGTTTATGTAATGTTGTCCATGTGCACTTTATAAATCAGGGAAGTATGTTTTTTGTCCATGTAATCTTGAAGAATGGGTTTTTTGGGGATCATAAGATCATCGAGGCAATTTTTTCCTGAGAGTATCCAAGGATTGTTCTTGAGATCAAGAGTTTCCTTGTCCCTGTTGGTTAATAAAGGTGGTTTGTTGGGGATTTATCTCGTCTTCCTCCACCCATGATCGCTCTCACCTAGACAGGGGTAATGTTATTATGGGGACCATAATGATAGGAGTCCTTTGAGGAGTTGATGAAGCAGTTGACTACCTCCCCCCATGTTGATCTCGTTGGAATTTGGGAAGGGCTATGTGGTGTACTGTGATGCCCTAGTTATGGGTATCAGGTGCGTGCCTAAGTAAGGTGATCTTTTGGTGGTGTATGGTTCTCGCCAACTATGATCACATGAAAATAATCACCTGACCCATGACATATAGTTATCATCATTTATGAAGGATTTGAATTCCTGGAATCACCACATATTTGGGTAGAACTTTGTTGTCTACTGTAATCATAAGATCCTAGCCTACGTTTTCTCAAAGAATGATATTAATATTAGGCAACACTTTTGGATTGAATATCTTGAAGGGTTAGACTTTGATATCATCTATACCTTGGGAAATGTTAATGTGGCGGCTAATGCATTGAGAAGAAGAGTACCAGTGCAGGCTTTTAGGAAGTCCACTGATGAGTGGACTCAAATGGGACTCTATGCTAAAATGCACAGAGAGACCAAGGATCATAATGGAGGTATGTTCATGAAAAGTGTCTAGTTGAATCCTTATCTTTTTGAGTTGATTAGCCGAGAGCATCCTGATTCTATGTTATTCAAGTGGTCAATGTTTTTCTTCATGTTGGGGAGAAAAATTGTGATTTGTCTTTATATCCCAAGGGCATATTGTGCTTCAAGGGACATTTAGTGGTACCATTATCTCTAAGAATGGTATGATATTGGATAGCCACCAGTCTCAGTATTATCTTAATATGGGAGCTATCAAAATGTACTATGATGCTCATCAGATGTTCTGGTGGCTTGGTATAAGGCGTGATATAGCTGATTTCAAGTCAATATGATGTATGTGTCAACTAGTGAAAGAAGAGCATCAGAGGCCCTCTCATATGCTCCATCTGTTACCCATTCATACTTAGAAGTGTAAATAGGTCCCCATGGACTTCATCTTCATCTTAAATCGTACAGCTTAGGGGTAATAATGTCATCTTGTCAGTGATTGATCATCTGAACAAATCATCCCACATCATTCTTATCAGAGATACATCTGAAGTGGATGTGTTGGGTCGATTTTACATTTAGGAGGTGGTATGTCTTTATATTGTACCATCAGTAGTTTTTTTAGATAGATACCCCTACATCTCCTATTGGCTTTGGGAAGGACTTAAGAAGGATTTGGGGGAGCTTGTAACGATGAAACTGACATACCACCATCAGAAGGATGGTCTGATAGAGTGGGAAAATCGGATTCTGTAAGACATGCTACGTGCATTCTTATTAGACTTTGGTGGTTCATAGGATAGCCATTTGGTATTGGTAATGTTTTATTGTAATAATAGTTACCAATCCTAAATTATAATGTCTCCTTCTAGGGATCTCTATGGTAAGCCTTGTCGGTCACCACTCTGTTGGACTGGGGTATGTGACACCTCACTGTTGGAGATAAGCCTAGTGCAACAGACATCTGAGAAGGTCAAGTTGATAAAGTAGTAGTTATTGATGGCTTAGATTCTCCAAAAATCCTATTTTGAACATATGTGTCATGTTGTAGAGTTTTCGTTGGGTGATCGTTTATTCTTGAAGGTGACCCTCTTTTGGGTCATTGACATTTGGGAAAGCATAGAAAGCTAATGTCGAGGTATGTCAGACATTTTCAGATCACTATTCACATTGTCAAGGTGGAATATAAGTTATATTTTCCCTCATATTTCACATATATAGATGAATTATACAATGTATCCCAGTTGGATAAGTACAATCCAAATCTATCTCACGTGTTAAATTCAGAAGAGTTAGAGATGGAGCCCAATTTATTAGTGTTTGAGAAACCAGTGCGAATAGTAGATTACCAGGAGAATTTTATTTGGGGGAAATCTATTCCAATTGTTAGGGTCCTTTTGAATCATGGGAAAGATGAAGATGATACATGGGAGTGTAATTCATGGGTTGAGCAAGAGTACCCAATTTGGTTTTCTGATCAAGGTTCGGTTTGTCTTTCTAAGGAGGAAAGTTTTCAAGGTATAGATAATTGTCACATCCATATCCCTCTTTTATGGTACATTTTTATCTTATATTCTTGGAATAAATTCCACCTAATTTTAAAAAATTCCAACTTGAATTTCCATGAAATTGGAGAGTTAGTGTGTGTCTAGAATAGGCTACATGGTTTCGCCACATTGTTTACTAAACTGTAAAGCCAAACCATGAATCGGTGTCCAACTCATTAAAAAAATTGAAATTCCAACATTACCCTTTTGTAATTAAAAATTATCTGCTCATTTCTTCCCTCATTCATCCTTAGCAATAATAAAAATCTCCCAACCATCCTCAATCTCTCTTGGAACATATTTTGTAAGGGGGTTGTGGTGTGAAAACATCAAGGATCATCAGGTAATGGGTGTCCTCTTTTATTTTTTTTAATTTAGATTTGGGTTTCTTCCCTCCTCTTTGAAGTTAAAAATGTAAAATTACTATGGATTCGTACTAGGGGTTTGATTTTGGGTTTCTTGGTTAAATATTGTAGATATAGGTTCTTTTTCACTCCATTGTGGTGTGGCAGTGGTGCAGTTGATGTTTCACACATGAATTTGAGGTTGTTGACATATATTGTAGGATATTACAAGTGTAAGATTTATTTTATGAGTTATCGTTTCATGATTAACATTTATATCATGGTCCCCTTTCATTGTTCTTGGTGCGAAAATAACTTTTGGTAGCATAGAGAATCTAGTTGATTTTAATGTAACAATTTGGTGTATAAATGAGTGTTTTTAATTTGTATTCCCTGTTGTATTATTTGGGGTTGTTTTGTGGATTATGTAATGGTTTATTAAGTGGTGTTAGGGCTTTCAAATCTACATTGGTGTGACATTTGTGTGAATTGGATTTAATAGAGGGGTTTTAAATGGATTTTATGTGAAATTATTTGTTAAACTTCATGAAATTGTTTTAAGAAATTTATAAATGATATATTGAGTTACACAAAGGGTTCAAAACATGTGTATCTACTATTTGGAGTGTATATGACCCGAACTGGTATTTTTATGTGTAAATGGTATTCGATTGCATGTGGAACTTGTTTGAGAACAACGAGGGATGCCTGGGTATCTAGGTGGGTGTCGTTGGACTAGTATGCTAGTGATCCAGATTGGCATCGTCCCTATTGAACTTATCATGTTCATGATGAAAACACTAAATAAACACTCATGATTTTGGGAAACACTAGTCCATTGTGGTTTTCCTTACTATTTGGTTGTTCATGAGACTGTTATAGATTATCCATCCTTTTACATCGAGATAAGAGGTGCCTAGCTCCCACAACTAGCTTTTGTCTGGGGGTGTTCTTGCGACTAGTGTTCATGGACTATTTGATACATACCATTGGAATGTGGTGTGTTCAGATAGAAATTTTATTAGGGTGAATTTTTTATTTAAAATTGTTCATTCTTAAATATTCCACATGGTAACTATTACATTTAAAAGTTTCACCCCTTTGGAAATTGTTTCTACCATTTCTTGGTTATAAAAATTTTCATGCATTTTCTCTTATAATGTTTTTCACATGTTATATTTTTTGGTGAAATGATATTGGTCTTAGTATCACACCCTACTTACACCTTTGGGAGTAAGTATTGATGTTTCAGTTTTACACAGGTAAGGGAATGGCCATTAGAGATAGTAGTTCTGGTTGTTTGAATCCATACATGATATGGTGTTAGGCTTGGCGATGATGGCCCCTCATCTTGTGGTGGTTGTAGATTTTTATTTTCTACTAATTTTGAGTTATTTACCTCTTGGGTTTTTTCTAAAACCATGCAATTCAGTTCTGAGTTTTATTAAAGGCTTGTTTTGAATAAAATTTCAAATTTTGTTTATTTATTGTTTTTGGTTTTTAATGCTTCTAAACTGAGGTAAATCGTTTCCAAACACTTATTCATGATGCTTGGGCACTTGTTCCATCCCATAGGGATAGGGAACACCCTTCGGTCCTTGTCATAGTCTAATTTAGGTGCCAATTTTGATGGTGACAATATCTGGTTTATAAAAATTTCAGTTTAAACATATAAATTAAATGTGTAAAATTATACTTAGTATTTATTTTTTCACCAAATGAACCCTTTTGATATAAAACAAGTTATATTGTCATGGAATATCTTAACAATTTTCATCTTCTCCTCATCTGCACCCCTTCTCCTCTTTAACATTGTGAAAAAATATTTAAAACTTGGTATATAGATAAAAATATCAGTAAGGGATATAAAACAAATGAAATCATTTGTCTAGTGAAAGAATAAAAATATTTTCCTAAAATAAATTTACTTGAAAAAATTAATGAACATTTCCATCATATCATTATGTTTCCTTTTTAAACTCATTTATTTTCATAAAAGCTCATATGAAATCATATAAAATATAATTTGGAAACATTATATGTCATTTTTCATATGACTCTTATATTTAATTTATCACTCTCAACTACATAAGGATTAAAAATCATAGTTATATTTTTAATAACTACATTAGTTTTTTCCTTGAATCTCTTAAGAGAAGCATAATCAGATAAATTCATCTCAAAACCCAATGCATTTGAGAGATATAAAAGGCTCACCCACCCTAGAGTTTTCATGGAACCTCCCATACTCATAAAAAATTCCAAAAAACATTAACATAATCACAACACATAACTCAAGGATAAAGGAAAAATAACATTTCCAATTTTGAAATCCCTTTTAATTTTAACAATGTCGCAAAATCATAATTTGAAACATTTTATATGAAAATAAAATATTAACAATTAAAAGGAAAATTCAAAACATTAATGTTTCATGAAGGATAAAACATTGTCATGTTGTATATGTTATAAAAAATATTCCATTTGGGTTTTTTAAAAATTGCAGAAATTGTAACATTAAAATAGTTTTTAAAATAAATTACCATATATAAAACCGGAAAAAGAATACTTCTTGAATTGTTTTGGAAAAATTTAAAAAATTATCATTTCAAAAAATACATTTACATATATATAAATGTAAAACACTATTTTAAAACAATTAAATTAATGACAAATATTTAAAAAATAAATCATTAAAACACTTAAAATGAGTTTTTTAGTCAAATATTCCCTTACAAAGATCAGATCAATGTTGTGAATATTAATAAATTGAATAAATTATTTATATATGATATAAAACCACATAAAATAATTTTAAATAAAACATAATATAATTGAGATTATTTTAGCACATAAAAATAGTATGACATAATCAATGAAGTAGAAGTATAACCCAAAAAATGAAAATTTAGTTATTAAATCACATAATAAATTATAATCAGCCAAATATTATGCCAAATTAAACAATAACCTTTATCAAAACAATAATATAATCAGAATAAATAATATTATAATAAAATGTTTCAAATTGGTGTTATATAAATATTAAAAATAATACAGGTTCACAACATAAAAAATGTTCCTCAATGAATGAAAATTGGCACGAAGTCCATTATATTGAGTCTTACTCACTAGGTATGATCTCTATCTTAATAAATAATAATAAAAAGTTTATTATTTACTATAATTAGAACAATTAAATTTTTTTATTACTTTAATATCACTTATTACCATTTTATGAAAATTATTCATGTTCATGTCTGACGTTTTGATAGTATTCGGTACCTGAGTCCAAAATGATAATGACGTGGTCTCTATAGTAAAAGTGGTTGTTGGTGCATAATTTTCAGAATAATATTCATGAAATAATAATATTTATTATATATAAATATTAATTTTAATTTAAATCATTAAATATAGTTAATAAAAATTAACTACGTTACAATCATGATGATAGTTGGTCATACAAACGTTTGAATAATGATTTCATTTTTTAAAGATCATTATGGAAAGATGGTATGCATTATTTAACCATTATAGAATTATAAAAATAATATTAATATAATATTTATACTATATATACTTATATATGTTATCCATATGATGTGGGGATGAAAATCTAATCATGTTTCTTCGTAGAGGTGATAATTTACACGTACACATGAATGTCATTATCATTTTTCAGTGCATGGAAAGTAAAAGATAAAATGATATTTTATCCTTAAAAAAAGATAATTATTTCAGGATTTCCATGTATAAATATTATTTCCATCATTATAAACTATATTAAGAGATGGTTATGGAAAACTAATTCCATCAATTCGTTAGGTGGTAGTGTGTTGTAAACACAAATGATAAATTATTTTCCAATTTGACTGAAGTGGATATGGATTTAGGTCATGATAAAAACATAATAACATATA
Source organism: Viscum album (assembly GCA_963277665.1). NCBI lineage: Eukaryota > Viridiplantae > Streptophyta > Magnoliopsida > Santalales > Viscaceae > Viscum > Viscum album. Next base: position 875,389,297 of record OY728129.1, on the reverse strand, counting down.
AGTATATATAATATAATATAATTATTACTTTATCATTCTTTAAGAATATTTTGGGGAAGTTTCGAATGAAACAAAAGAGAAACACTATTAATAATGAATGCTTTTCTTTGGACAACCTCATTTTTTAACACCTTAAGACCACTAAGGGTGGTGTTATGCCAAAAATAAGTTTTCTAGAATGTGTTAATGGATTATAAGAAGGGATATGGATATTTATTTCCAGAAAAATATTTTTTATAGTTTGAAGACGAGATAATTAGAGGTTCTCATTAATAAGAGAGTGGAGACGTACAGTTAGAATTCATCAACATATTATATTAACCTAAATTAATTTTCTATTCCCAATATATTAAAAATTATTTGTTTAATATCTATGATTATCATGGGTATAAATAAATTCATCAAATTAAATTTAGACATGTTTTGTCTATTTTTTAATACATATATTTTTATTTTTTCCCTTAATTAATCCCTTTAACTCTAACAATGTAAACATCGATTTTTAATAACATTAGGGTTAATATAGTAACTCTAAAATGTAAAAATAACATTAAATTGAACATTGATGAACTCTTAAAAATTATCCCAATAAATTTTCTGGAATTTATATTTTTACTATTTTACATCATTTAATATAATTTTATTTATTTTAAAATATCATTTCTGTCAATTTTGACACTATTCATTAATTTGAATTTTATAAAAGTCAATAGAACAAGATAAATTTGAACCAATTATTATAAAAAAAACTAAAATGATGAATAAATATATAAAAATAAAGTATTTAAATAATTTATTCATATTATATATTTTTTAATATTTTTAAGATCATATATTTGATATTTCCATTAATTGAGCAATTACTGCATCACCATTCAATCAGTATTTTAAGTAATTATTTAACCAAAAAAATTATAAATAACTAAACATTATGGAGATAAATCTATTATTTTGAAAATTACTCTTAATAGTTGAACATACCTTCTAAATAACCCTATTTTTTAAAATGTTATAATTATTAAAACATGACTATTACATCATTAACATTACATTAAAATAAAATACTATAAATGGATTAAAGTCATCAAAGTGGATCCAAGAGGAATGAAAATAAGTCAAAGAATTATTTTAGTTGATTATAACTCGTAAAATGAAATTATTTGTTTTATGGTGATTTTATAATATTTATAATATTATTTTTATCTTTAATTACCCGATTAACCGTTAATTGTGGTAAAAAATTTATTAATATTACTATTTGTATTGTAATAAAATAAAACGGAGAAATTCAAAAAAATTATGAAATTATGATACCAAATATGGATTCAATTTTAAAAAATTTAAAACCCATCACTACCTAAAATTAGTTTCAAATTAATACAATTGATGAAACAAGAAAATGTGTTTTTAAAGTGAAACTATTCAAATGATTGAATTGTTTTCATATCAAAATTTAATGATAAATATATTCTGATGAATTAAATTAAATTAAATCATATGAAATTAATCTAATTATAATTTCAAGATAATAAGGAATAAAATTTTACATGTAAAATGATTTTGATGAAAAGGTAATTATCAATTAAAATTCGTTATTTTCACAATTAAATAAAACCTACAAATTATCCAAACAAAATAAATGACTAAAGAAAAGTAAATTCTGATATCCCTATTTCAAATTAAAATTTTAATTTTATAAATCAAAATATAAAATTTTTCTAAAACTATATTTGAAACAAGTGGGCCATCAAAAGAATACAAAATTGCCATTTTTAGACAAATAAATATTTTATATTTAAAATTGGTTTTGTTATTATATCATGTCTATAAAATAGATAATATAAATGTTAAATATTATATTGAATATGTATTTCATTAATACAATCCATGAGGATTTATTTGATTATTTTATAAAAACAATCATTCAAATTTAAATTGTTTTATAGAAAAAATCCCCTTTATTTTAAAAAGGGTTTTACTTTAATTTATAATTAATTAGATACTAAATAATTAATTATATATATAATTTATCAATCATATTTTCATAATTCTCTAAATATTATTCATACCCTCTATTCTAATGGTTCTATGATAACAACCATATTAAAAATAATATTCACTTATTCAATTATGATCGATGTGGCATATCTTATATCCTATGTAATATAGTGTTTCCTTTTAAAATCATGGAATTTTCCAATTTCCCCCTTTAATAAATTCAATCACAACATTTTGAACTCAGTTATGGAAGTAATGGTTTGACTATTTAAAAAACCTTTATTGGAATCTCAAAATGGAAAAAGGATTAATAAAACATCCATTGTAAATGAATAAAAGGGAGGTAAAAAAGGTCACTTGAGATAACACATATTTGAGTTATATGTAATAAAAACGTATATGTAAGAGAAAAAACAACATTCCATTGAAGAGTGATAGAGATCATGGTCATTATATATTTAACCATAAAAAAATTATAAATCTATTATTAATTAAAAGGCCATTCATTTCTTAGTAAGAAAAGTAAAAAAAATAATGTTTGTTTTAAGATCCTTTTCATTGACATGGTGTTTTTTATTACAAAACAGAATAAGAAAAAAATATAATATAATTACTTGAAACGAAAAATTTCATCTTTTAATTAATATCCACCACAAACACATATTTTTATCTAAATGATGACTGTTTAAAATTATTTATTGACACTTGAAGCGCTATAATCAACATATAGAGACTCACATAATACAAAAAATATCAGCTATATAATTATCATATCATTATACATTAACCAAAACAATTATGTTTGATAAATTAATATATTTTGAAAAATTAAAAATCCTTCAAAAGAAGAAAAATAACTTTTAATCTTAAAAAATCGACAGTGATAGAACAATATTTATCATTTAACTTCCACAAAAAAATTATAGACTAACATTGAAAGCCAATATTTAGAATTATTTGATCATATAGACGTCAAATATAGTAATTTATCACTAAATAACATCAATTACTAATGATTTCTAGTTCCATAAAGTAATTCCCAAATAGTAATTATAATATGCTAACCATTTCCACAAATAAAATGAATCACCACAAATAGATATTAAAATCATATATTCATTAAAAAAATAAAATTAAACAATTATTCCTCAGTTAAAATTTCATATTATTATTTTTACCTCAATTATAAATGGTTCCCAAAGTAATAAACATCTTCCAAAATAACATTAATCATGTAATCACCAAATCATTTTCCAATTTGAATAATATCTATTTGATAAAACATATGTTCCCAAAATCAACTTATTATTCATCCATGAAATGTTTTAACTAGAAATAAAATTTTATACTATGTCGGACTTCAAGTACAGTAGTGGTAGGAGATGCACCCTTGTCCCCCTTCTGTTCTGTGTACAAAACTCTTGGCCTTTTTGTATATGACGAGTTATCACCTATCATGTGGATTTATATTTTTCAAAAACATTAATTATATAATACATACCAAATTACAGAAATGTGAGAAAAATATTTAAAAATAACATATATAAGTTTTAACCTCAATTTTTTTCCATACCTTTAATTTTTCTTCCCACAATGTAATAAACCATAATTACCTCAAAAATGAATTTCATTAAAAATATAGTTTGTCACACTTAAAATTTCTTAATATAAATCATCAAAATGGGTTTCTATGTCACTTAATATATCATAATCCATAAAATTATAGACCCATCATATCATCCATATCTCTTAAGAAAACAATATAATATATAATGTTGGCTAAACCGTCCATCGATACCAACTATAAGGACTTGGCATTATACATTACATATTCTAGTGTTTTTAAACTAGATTTCACAATAGAGAATACATTTAGTTTATAGATTTATATAATTAATTAAAACAATTAAAAATTAAACATATAAATTAAAATTGGACACTTATACTCGGTATAAATTTGTTTACCAAAGGAAAGACTTTTAACATAAAACATGTTTTCTATTCATCGCATATATTCACAATTTTTATCTTTTCCACATCTTTATCCCTAATCATCCTTTACCCTGTGATAAAATTATAAATCATGGGATGAGAATGAAAATATCAGTAAGGGACATAAAAAATGAAATCATTATTCTAGTGGAAACTCATAGACATTTTCTTAAGAATATAGCTTTTCTCCCCAAAAAAAATAATCTATATTTAAGAAAGTTCATTATATTACCTTTTGATAAACAATTACTTTCATGGAAACTCATAAGAAAGAATATAATAGAGAATTAGGTAACATGGTACATTATTTTTCCTAACACTGTTACATATACTGTAGCTTTTTCAGCTACATAGAGAATTACTATCACAGTTATATTTGGAATAACCACCGTAGTATATTCACTTAATATCTTAGGAGAAAACTAATCGATTAACTCTGTCCCATTTCCTAATTCATTTGAGAGCTTTAATAGGATCACCCACCCTTAGGTTTTCACAGAACCACCAATCATCATTAAATATTCCCATTAACCATTACATAAACATTGCACATCAATCATGAATAAAAGAAAAATAACTTCCCCACTATTTAAATCTCTTTTCATTTTTACAAAGTCATAATGTCATAATTAAAAACATTTAATTTCAAAATAAAATTGTTAAATATTAAATTAATATTCAAAAAAATTAAGGTAATTTAATGTGATAAATTTTAGTCATACCGTATATGTTATAAAAAATACCTTTTGGATTTTTAGAATTTTTTTCAAAGTGTAACTTTAAAAATAATTTTAAAAGAAAGTACCTTACATAAATCCTGAAAAAATTTTCCTTTTTGAAAAAAGATGAAATAAATTAAAAAATTATAAATTTTAAAAATTAATTTTCAGACAAAATAAATTCATAAAAAAACATTTTCAAAATGAGGACATGAAAGAGAGAGATTTATAAAATAAATCAATAAAATATTTGAAATAGGGATTTTAGTTAAAATGTCCTTTATGAAGAACCTATCATTGTAGTGAACATTAATCAATTGAATAAATTATTTTATCTTCTGTAAATACTCATACAATAAGTTCAAAGAGAAAATAATATATTCATAAGTATTTTCACACATAATAATATCATTACATAATCTATGAATTTTAGGATTAACCCAATCAATGAAAATTGAGTTACAAAATCCCTTACTACTTTTTAATCTTTCGAATCGTATTCCATGAGAAATTTTAACATTTATGGAAACCATAAATATAATTATATTAAATAAATATGTGATATAACGTGTAAAATTTGAGTTATATACAACTCAAAAAAATAAAACAGGTGCATTACATCAAAAATATGCCTAAAAGAAATATAATTGAGATAACGTCCCTTACCTTCAGTCAGACTCACCATATACATTCTTTATCATCCTAAATAATCAAAAATGGATAATTATTTTATGGATTTATAGTTTTCTTAATATTTATTATTCATTTCATATCACTCATTATGATTTAATAACAATTATTTATGGTCATGTTGAACATTTTGAATATATTCAGTAATTTTGTCCAAAATTCCTTTCATATGATCACTATAGTAAAAGTGGTAATATTAGGATAATATAAAAGTTAAAATTCATGAAATAATATTTATTAATATTTATCAATCATAATTTTAAATACATACATTAAATATGGTTACGAAAATTGATCTACATTACAATCATTGAGACTGTAGGTAATATGTCGACTTTAGAAACATTTTCATTTTTTTAATGATTATTATTGAAAATGTAACTATCATTATGTATTAAAATAATTAAAATAATATCATTACTATTATATTAATAATTTAAATATAATTATATGTATCATCCATATAATGTGGTGATTAGAAACGAATCACATCTCTTCATGAGCGTGATAATTCCCACATACGCAAAAACGACGTTATCATTTTTATGTGCATGAAAAGGTAAGAACAAAAATGTTATATTATATTATAATAATGATAACTAAGTTAGTAATATCATATATAAAAATTAATGCAATATTTTTTAGAAGTCATGATACATAGTGATGAAAAATGAATTTCATCGATCCATGTGGTGGTAGTCGGTCGTACACACAAACAACAACTTCTTTTCCATTTGATGGATGCAGAGATATATTTAGGTCATGAAAAAAACCTAATAATAGATAAATAATTTTGGAATAATGGATTTTTAATTCCATCCTTGTTTCATAAGTCTTCAGTTTAGTTGAAGAATAAATAAATCATAAAAGAGTTTATTAAAAACGATACCTTTTCGCTGGACAATTTCTTTTGTTTAAAACCCTAAGACCACTAAGGGTTGTGTTTTACCTAAACTAAGAGCTATATAATGTGGGTAGGGATTCATGGAATATATTATGTAAGATCTTGGTTCAAAATATATGTTTTTATGTTTTAATATAAGATAATAAGATGTTTCCTTTTAGAAGAGAGGGGAGGGAACTTTTAGAAGTCTTGAAAATATTAAATTAATATACATTAATTTTCATTCAAAAATAGATTTGAACAAACTTATTTAGATTATATGATTACTATGGCTCTATATATATTCATATAATTAATTATAGATATGTTTTGACTTTTTTTAATCCTTATTTGTTTTTTAACCCTTATATAACCGCATTAACTCTTACCATGACAACTTTTAGTTTTACTCATTAAGGGTTAATATAATTACCTTAAAATGATAAAAATACCATAAATGGATCATTGGTGACATTTTAAACATTATCCTAATAAATTTTTTGACATAAAAAATTTATTGATTTTTACATCATTTAATAAAATATTATTTACTTTAAAATATCATTTTTTCAATGGTGACATTATTCATTATTTTGTATTTTACAAAAAATCAATACATGAAGCTAAATTCGAACAAATTCTTCTATAGCATCACTAAAATGTAATATTTATCAATTAAATTTTTGGATGACATTAATTATTACACATTATAATTAATTTAATATTATTAGTAGCTATTATTTAATATTTTCATTAATTAAACAATTGTTGTATCATTATTGTGTCAGTATTTATGGTAATTATTTTATCAAACAAAAATTACAAGAAAATTAACCTAATGTGGATAAATACTCTAGATATAAAATAAATATTTATAGTTTATTATATCTTCTAAAAAATCCTATATTAAAAATGATGTAGTTATTAAATCATAAGTATTCCATCTTTAAATTTTCAATAAAATAGAACACTATAAAGGTAATAATGTCATGATTGTGGCTCCAAGAGGAAATAAAATCATACCAACAATGATTTTGGTAGGAAATAACTCATCTTATAAAATTATTACAAGTATTAGGGTAATTTATTAATAATATTATTTTTATTTTTACACTTAATTAAATGATTTACCGTTAATTATGGTAATGAAAATTACTGAAGTTATTATTCATATTGTCCAAAAATAAAAGAGAAATATTTAATAAATTTAGTAATTATAAATCCAAATATGGACTCCAGGTTTTAAAATTGAAAAAAAGTAATTTGATAAAATTATTTTAAAATTAATCCTATTAACAGAATGAGAAATCAGAATTATAATGTGAAAGCATTGAAATTGTTGAAATGTTTTTATATCAAAATATAATGTGCAATAGGTTACAATCACCGAAATTAGATTAAATGATATATAATTAATGTAATTATACTTTAAAGAAAATAAAAATGATAATTTTACAATATATTTTATATGGTAAAGTCGTTTTCAATAAAAATAAAGTATTTTTAACTATTCATCAAAACATGAAACTTATCGAAAATATAAAAAAAATAAAACAAAGGAAATTGTTATAATACACTCTAAAATATATATTTTATTTTTTAAAATAAAATTTATAAAATTTTCCAAAATAAGATTTGAAACAATTATGCCATCAAAAAGTGGAAAACACGTCTTTTTAGAAAAATACATCATTTATACATAAAATTGGTATTTTTTCTTATATCCTATGTAGAAAACTAATAAGAAGAATGTTAACCATTATATGGAATATATATATCAGTAATATAATCCAATAATATTTATTTGATAATTTTATAAGTAGGACTTTTGCATTTAAATACATTTTCAGAAAAACATTTCATTTTATTTTTAAAAGTAATCAATTTTCATTTTTAATTTATTAGTGAGAAAATAATTAATTATATATACATGTGTAAAACATATTTTCAAAATTATATTAATCCTATTAATACCTACCATTCTAAGAGCTATGCGACAACTGCCCTATTAAATAATAATATTTAGTTAATTGTTTATGCTCAATATGGCATATCTTGTATGTTATCTTACATATTGTTGCCTTTAAAGGTATTTGGATCTAACCGTTCATTTGTCCACATCGATGTAAATATATATTTAGATATATATATATATATAAACACATGTTCACATAGAGATACATAATATATATATATATAAACACACACACACACATAATTATATATATTTATATATATATATATATACATATATAAATTTTAAATTTAGTCACATTTTTTTTGAAAATGTGGCTATTTTTGTAACATTTGTTTTCCAGTGTTTTAAAATGTGGGTATATATATATATACATACTCTTATATATTTATCTTCACACACAAATGTTTCTATAAATATATATATATACACATATATATCAAATAAAAACACAAATATTTACAATATAAAAAAATATACATTAATACAATGTTATGATATATATAAAATATAAACATGTGACCTTTATAAAATATAAATATATGATATATATAAAATAGAAATATATGATATATACATAAAATATCAACATGTATATACATCCATAAAATATAAAATATATATATAATATAAACATAACATATAAAAATATTTATATATATAATATATAATCATATATATATACTATAAACACCCACACATGTATATATTAATATTAACAGAAAATATAGACATATATATAATATAAAATATTAATATATATAAATATATATATAATATAACCATATATATATATTATAATATAATATATATATTTAATATATATATATATATATGAACATATATCTATATATATAAATTAATATATCTATATTAATATGTAATAATAATTTTTTATATATAATATACTAATTTAATAAATATTGAATTCTATTTATATATATACCATAATACAATTATATATCAAAAATTGTCCTAGATGAGTTGGTCTTGTCTTTTGTTGTGATGCTAATATTGCTTGGGTTGATTCTAGTTGATGTGGATTTTCGTCTTGGGTTATATCTATTATGCATAGAGTCATTCTTGATCATGCATGTGTATAGGGGTGAAGATCATCATGTAGAATCAGAGCATTGGTTTAATAATACACAATTTTATGAATAAATAACACACATACAATGATATCTATTAAAATATGCATATATATATATATTATGAATATTTATCGATAATATATACATATATATATATATATATATATATTAAATTTTGTAATATATTTATATATAGATATTATATTAACTAATTGATATATACACATGTATACACAAGTATACATATGTATATATATTAGTATTTATATATATAAACACACACACACATAAATAAACATATATTTGTATATAAGAAACTCATACATTTTAAATGTAGCCATGATTATAAGGAAACATGGCTTTTTATTGTCATTTTTACTAGTGTTTTAAAACATTTGTAATTATATAATTAACTATAATTATTTATATATATATATATATATATATTATAATAATTATATACATGTATAAATATATTTTTTAAAATGATATACAAATCCATTAACATATATTTAAATATCATATTATATATATATATATATATGAGACATAAATATATATATATATATATATACATAGACATGCATATGTATATATACACAAAGACACACACACACACACATAAACAAGAGCACAAACTTATAAAAACACATGCATATATATAAAGACACACACACACACACATAATATAAACATATATATTTGTATACAATATATATACATATATATATATATATTAATTTTTTAATATAATAGATATATACATGCACATATAAACGCACACTTATATAGATATATATATTAATTTTATTTAATATAAACGTATATTAATATAAATAATAAAAATAAGATAATAAATTTTTATAAATAAAAATTTGGTAGCTTAGTCAGTCAGGGTGTAGTGTTGTTCAGTGGTATGTGCTGGATTCGAATCCCATGGGGGATTGGGGGCTAATGTTTTAGGGGTTGGCAACATTTCAAACTAGTGATGTTATAAACATTTCAATGTAGAGAAATATCAATTACCAAAAAAAATAGAAACATCCATATATGAATTAGAAACATCTTAAAATGTTACTAATGTAAAAAATAAAACATCACTAATATTCAATTTTTAGTCTACAAGCTCATAAAATATTGTCCAACCTAGAGACCTCCATGGTTATATACATTCAATGGAATTATTACATGAATTTATGAGTTTGTAGATTGAACGATCATAATGGTGGATGATTAATATAGATCTAGATGTTATGGTGATTATAGAAGGGCTTTGGTCCATATAGGAGGCTCCAATTGATATTTGAATATATGCAAATAAATATTCTTAAACTAACCTAATTCTAATAGTTTTTCCTCCCATTGTGGATATTTTCTCACATATTAAACCATATGAATGTCCCCCTCTATATTATAAATTTATTCCTGAGGTATTCCACGAAACGTGGTTGGTAGAAGTATATACCTTTGGAATTGAGGTCACTAGATTGAACCAATGGTTGGATTCACGAAAAAAAACTGTTGGATTGTATATATCGGATGAGATGAGATTTGGAGGGGTTATAAAAGTGTGGGTATGTGATTATATCATTTTGTTAATTCTATGATCATTCTAATTATATGAGGGAAGAATTTGGAGCTCTTATAAATGGGATTACACTTTATAAAAGTTAGACTATCCATATATCAGAGGAAGAATCTAAATGTAAATTTTTAAAAAAATTATGAATTCAGGACTCTCATAGTCATTGGATCTGCAATTATTACATTATAGATTGCATAAGGACGAGTGATAATAATTTGGATATTGGAAAGACTAATTTTCAGATGAATATAGAGGTTTATTGTTTAGAATCATAAGGAAGGTAGTAAAAAACTGAAAATCTACAGAGAAACCCACTCAATACCAATTACGTGGTGTACTATCATTTACGAGGTTTATCTAAGGCAGTTACTTTTTAAAAATAAATTACATATTATATATTTTTCCATTATCACCATTAAAATAAATAAATCTCCTTCAATTTTGTAAAATTCATATATTTTTTAACTCTTTTTCATATGTTATTATTGTCTAGTTTTCATCCTAGTATTTATTGGTTTTAGTAAATGATTTTTAACAGAATCATGAAATGAGTGTAGATGGAGGAAAACTAATTAAATAAAAATGTATTATTTAACTCTAGTGCTGCATATTACATGCCATATTGAATAATATAAAAGACTATTGATTCATATCAGACACATTAAATATTGAATTATTCATTAAAACACCTACTGGTTTGATAATTCCATCCCTTGTCTATAAATCCTCTTTGATTTAATTTTCTGGGAAAATGATTCAAACATATGTTATTATTCACACATTAGTTGAATTTGATATGATTTTGTGAAATAATTTTAACTATCTACATTTATGTTATATTAATTTATAAGATATCATAATCACATATCATATACCAAGTTATCATATTATTGTCTCTCAGTGAATGGTTGGATATATTGTCTTTTAAAAAACATTTCATTATATTGGTATTAATTCCCAATCATGATGGGTAGTTAGAACTAATATTTTTAATGAATGTAAATATTAAATATTTTATGAACATTAATGAATATATTAATGCATTTTCAGATGAATATTCTAAACATAACCTACACTGTGAGAATGATTTTTCAACTGAGCTCATAACTTATTCTATGGATATCAAACAGTCTATATAGAATGGAAAACATTGAGTTTCGGGTATGGAAAACAAAACATCATGTGAATTATGAAAAATTTTCTATTTAGAGAGGTGTTTCACCATTGGGTCAATGTGTTCCATTTGATATGAAGAATGATGGATCAATTAATATTTAATTATTTAATAATAAACATAATACAATCCTAATAATGATCATGTATCCCCAAAAAATTATTAATTATTTGTTCTATAAATTTATATGGTCACAATATCATCAATGGTGGATCATAAATTTATATGGAATTTATTCTGGAAAAAGGAGAGTATATAAATATTAACTCCTTAATTACATGATATAGAATCTATGAAATCAATGTGATGCTATTAAAAAATAAAAAATTCCAGGAGATCTTCGTGTATTTAATTAATAAAATAATTATTAAATAACATAAAACATTTGTTTGAATAACAATTTTCATGAACAAGCCTTTATAATCAATTATAATGATACCTAATCTGGTCGTGACTTGACCTAAAGGGAATTATTGATCCCCAAGGGTTGGTTAATAGTACATGGAATCATATAAGACCAAAGAGGGGAAACTATTTCAACAAAATTTCTGAAGATAAACAAGATACATATTGTTATATCAATAATCCTGATGGAGAAAGTAATAGAAACCATAAAGGTAAAATATGACCTAAGAAGATAGGTAAATAACATAATGAAATAGCATCATGAAATACCATCAAGAAACCACCGAATTTATCAAGGCAATATGTTAAAAAGTAGACCTTAGCTCCACTGACTATTATCAACACTCCACTATCCCATTTATTGAGATCATCCACCACCTCAAAATTAGTGGTTTTTCATTTCTCATAACTATCATAAGAAAATATAAAAACTCCTGAAGAAAATGGTATAGTTTAATCTGTAAATCCTTTTATGGATTCACCAAGTCTTGCACAATAGATTCCATAACAATGAACTAATTAAGATTTATATTTAATTAAAATAAGTCCTAAAATAAATTAACATTTATAAATTTCAAATAAAATAAAAAAAATTTAATAGAAGAAAAACATTTCAAACTTGGATTAAATAAACATTTAGTATAAAATAAATTTTATAAATCATAGAAACCCTACCCCAATAGCCTGGATCATATGCCTTATACCATTAAAATGGAATAAGATACAAGTAATCACATCCAAATTGGCTGGGTATTTTAGTATTATTGGTAAACTGGATATGTACTTTAGTTTTCCATAGCATTTGAATATAAATAATACAAAATTATTTTTTTATTTTTTAGAATAACATTATTATATTTATAAAATATGTGAGGATCAATCACAGTAAACATTATGTAGTCCTTTTAATACGATAAATAATAATCTTGATTTCAAATTCTTAGTAATGGTTAAGTAAAACCAAACCTATCATGAATTAATAAGAATAATCAAAATGGAATTTAATATAATAAGAAAACATTCCATTTAAATTACATTAATATCATGATATGATATGGTAGACTCAATATGGAAATTTAAATAATTTAAAACATATTACATTTAATCAATAATAGATAAAAATGAATCCATAGATCATAACATTGTGAATATCTCATGGATAATAATAAGTGAATTCTGAATGAAGGAAATAATTAATTATAGGAATCATATATCCCTATAATACAATACATTTACCATTGTGATCTTTCATCAATATGGTCTAATAAATGTTTTTTAGAAACCCATATAATTTTTTTCAAGAAACATACAGTCCTGATCAATCCTCTAGATAGCTTTGAACTACTTGGTTACAAACATTATGGGTTTGTTGCAATCTTATTTTTTCCCTTGGGAATACTGATGAATTGAGGGGATTTCATTAACCATATATCAACCCATTAATTTAATTTCTAAATAATAACTTATAAATTGAATATTGTTTATAATTTATAAACAATGTACCTTATCATTAAATATTTGTATTTAGTAAATGATACAAATACATCAATATATCCCCAGTTAAAAAAGAACTATAAAATTAAGCACCATATATAATAATGGTTTATGGTTTAGGAAATATAAATGTAAATGAGAAATAATATTTACATTTAGGGTAAATTTAATGTCCATAATAAAATTAATATATAATGGAAAATGTATTGTCTACAAAAATGAATCAATGATGTGAATATAAATACATTCCTTAGTCAAAATAATCATGAACCATCAAGAGGAATAATAAGTATTTTATGAATATATAAATATTGGACTAGGAAAAAAGTGTTGTTTTCATTAAGGAATATATATACCATAATAATATCTTTTAAAAAATCTCACGGAAAATATCATTTTTATTTTGAAAAACAAATTGAAAATGCATTTATATAAAAATCACATTTAAAATCAATTTATTTAAAAATATAAGTGTATTCTATTAATGAAATATTAAATGAAATAATGATCATGATGGTTTCGAATTATATAAATTTCATAAAACTAAAAAAATCCGGTTTTACCATAAAAATGTTAGTAAGATGATTTTTTAAGAAAATGACTAGAAGATTCCTTTCCCATTTTCTTCAAAAGCCAAACATGCATTATTTTTAAAATGGCATAATATTAATTTATAAATAAATTAAAGGTTAAAAATTGGGGAAATATAATTTTAAAAAATATTTTTAAAAGGATATATAATGTTTAAACAATATTTTCGAAAACATGCTTTTCGATGAAATCATATTTCTGACCAAGGGGATAAATGAAGTTGGATTTTCAAATACAATTTTTCAAAGAATGTACAAAAAAGATGGAAAATTGACCTAATAATTGAGAATATCATTAATATTTAGTGGATATGAATATTAATTTAGTTTATTAGAAAATGGTCATGTAATGTCATTCAACTGATATTCAATAATAAATAATCAATACAAGAATGTGATAGTGAAATAAACCCTTAAAATGATTATTACATTGATGTGATAATTAATCAATGTATTGCTTATGTGTATAAACTGTTAATCCATATAAAATAATATAAATACAATACAATATAATCAAAATTATTTACACAAATAACATTTTCCAGAAATAATCAATGAATTATATGTTTAACCCAACGAGTAGAAATTGAGTTAAGAAATCTCGTATATCACCCCTATTTATAGTTTAACGTGCATAAACCTCCTATATATTAGTTAAAATCATGTAATTAAATTATACCAGAACCATATTTATAATATTATACATGGTACTCTTATTACATCTTATCACTCGTTCATTAATAATGTTTCATTATTTTCATTGTTTTGGGTGATGATGGCCTTATTTTCTCATATGTGTTTTGTCATGAATGAGAAGGTTCTTATGCATGTTACATTGTTCTATAATATAAAATATAAAAATAATGACATAATTAACATATTAATTCATTAATTATACTGATATGTATTCCATTTTCCATGGTGAGGAAAAGGGAGTCGCATCACTTCATGAACACGGTGGTCCACATGTACAGAAATGATGAGATCACATTTACATGAGTGAAAAGGAAAAAACCAAAAAGATACACATATATTATCAATACAAAATGACAAATATTTCATGAATATCATAATTTTTTTATCATATATAATCATTAAAATTATCTTTATCACATTCCATGTGTACCATTGGTGAATGATGAATCACATTGCTTCATGGGGCTATAGTTCATTATACACATAAACAACGCTATCATATCTTATAAAGAATAGAAAGTGAAAATATATAAATGATATAGTCACTCAATAATTTTATATAAAATAAATTTCATATATATAATTTTGATACACCATCATAATATACCTTGATAGGTGGTAAATGGAAAACGAATGACATTAGTTCGCGACATGGTAGTCTTCCTTACACACGATTGATGATTTTATAACTTATTTGATGAATTAGTGTGTGGGTTTAGGTCATTCCTTTAACATAAGAATATATATATATATATAAGATACTGATGTTATTATATCAACATGATTGGAAACAAATTTATGGAGGCATAGATGTAAATAAAATTAAGCTGCTCATTAAAGATCATTACCTCTTCCTCATGTATCTAGTATAGTTTTTCAATAAATCCTTCAATGGTTAGTTTAATATGCTAAATAAGGCTTATAGGATGATTTTATGGTATTTGGGAAGGTATTTTTGTATGTATTGGCTGAACCAACTTGCTTGGGATGTATACGTAAGTGAGGGTATTGAGTTCCCTTTTATAGTTGAGGAGGAGTGACACTTTTGTAAATACCCAGAAGTATACACTATTGGGAGGTTAATATTTTCTCAAGTGAATAAAATATTGATAATTAATGGTTTGTAAATATTATATTGTCAATTCAAACATATACCAAAAAATAAAACACATGTTTTAATCATTTTGTACTTTAAGTTCCATGTTTCCTTATTTATACCATTTAGGTTTTCACTATAATAACTATTTTTCTAACCTAATAAATTTACACATTAATACATAAATAAAATTTGAATTATTAGATAAATTTTCCATTGATTTTAAATATTATATATTATTTATATAATATAAATTCTTTTTTTGTGAGAAATTAATTTCAACACAAGACCATGTAAAGTGAAAAAATATCACTTTAACCTTAACCGCACTAACATTGTTTTTTACTATTTTGGGGTGAATACATTCATTATAAGTGAAAAATTATTCCATGAATTATATTTACAAAAATTTTAAAATAACTTTTTAGAATACATTATTTTAAAATTTTACATCATTTAATAAAATATCATTTATTAATATTAGTGTTGATATTATTCATTTGATTTGAATTACAAAATACAAATAAAATGATATTATTCGAATTTATTTTGTTAAAGCCTCTGTGAAATGATATATTTATCATGATAAATAATGTAACTCAATAATAAATTCAATTTACATCACTTTTAATATTTTTTACAGTTTATTCTCATTATTTATTAACTATATTTTTACTCCATCAGTGTTTCATAAGTAGTAAGAGTAATTATTTCATCTCCAAAAATTAAAATGACTTATCATCATAAAAAAACTCATTCATATTTCTAATTGATACTTATAAACACGAATATTATGTTTTTCCCGATCAAAAATCATTATAGGTAATAAAAGTTTGAAAAATATATATTTTTCGTTTTCTTTAATTAACATGTTATATGGATCATATTCAGAGGAAAGTAGAAATGTATTGAAATATTTCATATAATTTGATTGAAATTTTTGAAAAAAAACAATAAATAAAATATAGAAAATACTCAATGTCATTTTCAATCTTATTACTATAGTTTAACACTCTGGTAAATCAATATTTACCTCAAATGTGGTAAGGAATTTTTACTATAGTGATTATTCATTTTGGTCAAAAATTGTGTTTAACCTATTATAAACTAAAAATTTAGATGATCCAAAATATTTAATCCATTTTTTCAAATTAAATTTACAAAATTTTTAAAATTTAATTTAATATTAATCATGCGGATGTGATGAGAATGGTGGTTGTTAAAGTAAAATGTTAAAAAGTTTAAATGATTTTATATATTAATTCAATATAAAAATTATTTCAATGACCTATATAGGATTAATTGATATATAAATGAAATTATTTTACATTAAAATCAATTATAAATTCAATTTATCATTATAAATAACGTAAAAAAATTTAATTTAAATTCAGTATTTTTCACATTTCATCATAAAATGGAACTTCTCAAAAAACTCTCAAAAATTCATCCTAATATAATTTTAATTTTTCCATTTAAAAAATGAAATTATTTTTTTCATATGAATTTTCTAAGAGTGTTTAAAATTAACTTTAAATTAAATACGCAATGTGTGACTAAATCGTTTTTTTAACCTAGTGTGTTGTGCATTGGAAGATATAGAAATCATAAAATTTATTATAAAGAAATATATTTTAATGTATTGGGGTATTATATAATATTATAATCTTGGTGTTTCGTTTCACATATTCTATTGAATAGAATGTTATTCTTTTACAATTTTGGGTTGTTACATTCTCCCCACCTTAACTAAATTGTGTCCCTAGAATTCAAACATCAAATTAGTAATTTATGGATTGATATTTAATAATGCCATTGATGAAAAATCCACATCATAAAATGTGGTAATAAAATATTTTCTTAATATGAGATATAGGGAAGTAAAAAATGATACCTTTAGTAAATAATAACTGGGCTTCTATGTAAGAGACATACAGTGGGAAGTTAACATATTGACATAGAGGAAAATTTTAAATGTATAAAGATAGTGAATGAGGTCATTAATCAGAAGAATGTGAGTGATCAATGGAATTTTAGGGGTCATTAATCCATAAATATAAAATTATTTTAATTACCATAGCCTGAACATAAATGAATATAATAAGATAATATTTTTATATAATATATTTTTTATAATGTTAAGGAATTAATTTATAGTCTATGAATTTAATGAAATATACTTACTTTCTACTATTTTAATTCAAAAGAATAGTTTCATCATTTGGTTGTGCTTTGATCAATTTCCAATTCATCCATTTCTCTAAGAAATGAAAAAAATGTAATTTTTTTGGAATCACTTAAATTTATATTTAATAGATTATTAGTTCCTTAAAAGAGTGAAAAATATTTATATCTACCACCAACTATTTTTGAAAACCACTATGTATAGAAAATGTTATCCAATATGCTTAAATATCAATATAGTTAAGTAATAAATTAAACTTTAAGTCATCATCCAATGTATGACTACAAAAATTTCATAAATGGAAAACTTGTAACCTTTCCATAATATCCAGATCCAAAAATTTAGAATGAATTTAACTAAACATACAAAATGAACCTATCATTAATCTCTCAAAAACATGACGTATCTCCTCATTTTTTCATAACAAAAATGTCAATACCTTGTCATGTGTTATCCTGAATAATGGTAATAACCTAAATTACCAAAGAAATTATTGAAAAAATTAATCATTCATTATTTATTAATTAAAACACTGTTTTTTAAATTTATTGATTAAATAAAAAGTGTTGTATCACCCTCAACCATAAACCAAATTGTAAAAAATCATTAATCATTCCAAAATTAGTTAGTAATATCCAATTTACTTTATATAATTCAAATATCTAGTTATCCAAAAATTATTTAATCAACATCAGGAACATATTAAGGGTTATCTTTATCTCAATCATGTGGATTCTAAGAATTTCATCTTTTTTTGATTTGTTTTTCTTAGTCATTGGTACCAATTAACATGTTATTTCTAATCAACAATGAAAAATAACTCTTATAAAATCCTTTTGTATTTCATTATTCTTATAACTAGGACATAATTCATAAAATAATAAGATAACATAACTCTGGAATCCAAACTTAGGAACGTTAATCATTCCTCTTCATCTGTTGAAATAAGATAATCTTTACCATGACCCATTAACTACTTTTGCGTAATATTTTGTTGATGCCTGAGAAATTCATTTTTATGGTGAATTTTCTTCTTATAGTTGTAGAATTATCAATTAAAATCATTTTCAATACCCCTTAAATTACAAGCATGGTTCCCTTTCTCTCCACACTTTTTTAAAAATCAAATACCTTTTGTGCATTACTTTGGTGTTTCATAGATCATTTAGAACATGTAAGAAAATAATAATTTTTATTCACTCGATTATCCAACATTTTTCCATCAATATTCTTATTCTTGTGCATACCTCCAAATATATAATTATTATATAATTATTTCTTTATCTGGTTAGCACATGATAATATGTCCTCGTATGACGATAATTTTAGGGAGACAAGTTCCCTTATAAATAATCTTTTGAGACAGTAAAAGATATGATTATTATTACCCTTTATATCGTGTTCATTATTGAGGTTCCCATTCATTCTACTAGGTTCCATTTATAAATGATTTCACATACTGAATTAACTTATAAAATAATAATTTTTAATTCATAATGAAAAATTCAAAATATGGTGTAACTCTTAGTATAGATTAAAATATACATATTGTTAGTCTTCGGATCATAAAATTGGGTTATGCATGGATATTTTTTATTTTCAAATCCTATATAATTATTTATAATGAAAATTTTAATTATCCTAAATATATCCCCCATTAGTGTCAAACTAGGTGTACGATAATGCTTCTTGGTGGGCACTAGGTAATGTTCGAGTCATTCCCAACACGCCTTTTTAGTGTTTTTACCCATATATACCTTTGTTACAGAACCACGTGCACTGGTAGTATACATATAGTGATGTATTACAAGGAAAAAACCACATAATCTATACCTTTCCAAAACATTACAATGTTATTCTATATTTATACTCAATGTATCTGATTGGTTTATGTTCCTTAATCTATGTTTTCTTAAATATAGTTCCCAGTAATTATATTAAAGTTCACTAATACCAACTATTGTGATCCGAAAACAATAACATCCCATAGATGATTCTTGAAACCATAACAGTGGCATAAAATACAACAAATACATCTTGAATGAATTAATCGTTTAGTAGTATTGGCAAAGTAGATACATACTTTATTCTATCATTATATTTGAATACCTAAGTATAAAATTAACTTTTTCCATTCATGAATTGACTTATTCCTTATATAATGTATTTTATATCAGTCATTGTAAAATTCATGGAGTCCTGAGTAATGGAAACAATGTAAGGGTGAAATCGAATTCTCACTAATGGTTAATTATAGTTGAGGATGACATGAATCTTTATACAGAAGGAATATAGAATAGTAAATATCTAGACACAGGTTTCATTTAAATAGTTTTAATTCCATGATATGATATATAAGAACCAATATTGAATGGTAAAAACATTATTACACATCCCACTTAATCAATCAATTATAATGACATTCATGCATCGATATTAACAAAGAGAATATATCATCGATAATAATAAATTAATTTTGAATAATGGATATTCCTATTTATTGGAGAGTATGTTTCCCAAACACATGATACCTTTATCATCAAGACCTATACAAAATATAACTTAAAACATACTATGTAAACATCAATATTATTTGTGTTAGGACCTTTTTCATGACACTTACTATAAAGATCTATCTCTCAAACAGTTTAAAACTACTTGGTTACAAATTTGTCAGTTTTGTGGTGAACTGATTTTATATAATGGGACTACTAATGCATCGAGGGGAATGAATTAACTAGTCCCAAAACAATGTATTTAATTTCCAAATCATTCTTTATATATCAAATAACAAATTTAATTCTCAAACAATGTTCCTTATCATAAAATATTCATATTGAGTAAAGGATACAGATTTATAAATATTTTCTTAGTTAATCAAATAACTATCAAATTAAAAACCATTTGAAAAAACTATATATATTTTAGGAAAAACATATACAAGATAAATAATATTGAAATTTATTGGAAATTTAATGTCCATTTGAAAGTGCATAATTAAAGGAAATTTTAATGACAAAAAAATGAATCATGGAAGTGGATGTCAATACATTCCTTGATCAAAATAAACATACAACATCCAAAGGGTAGGATAAGGATGGTATCAAAATGTAACTATGGTAGTATCAATTATGTCTTATCCTCATCAATGAATAAAAATTCAATTAAAGGATCCTTAAAAAATTCATGATTAAAATATATTTTTCATTTTTAAATTTTTTTTTGAAATATCTTAACATCAAATTCACATTAACTTTTTTTTCTAAATAAATCATCCTAATAATGACAATTATGTTTAAAAGAAATAATGGTCATGATAGTGGTTAATTACAAACATCTCATAAATGTAAAAAATAACATTTTTGTATTAACTATTAATAGGATAGAATGGTTCCTTCATTATAAAATGAAAAGAATATTCCTTTATCATTTTTGGTAAAATCCAATTGAGAAATGTTTTAAAGAAGCATATAATTTGATTAAAAACATTATTTAAATGGTAAAATGGGTGATAAAAATTTCTAAATGATATTTAAAATGTAAAAACAATTTCAAATTCATTTTTAGAATATATGGTTTTTAAAGAAAACCTATTTCTGATTGAAGGTATAAATGAAGTGATATTTTATTAAAAACATATTATAAAACATTTAAAGTGAAAAAGATTATGAAAATCGTAATATTACTTTAGAATATCATGAATAAAAACATGTTAATAAAAAATGCATATTTTATGAAATGGTTATGGAATTTACTTCAACTGATATTCATGAATAAAAATTCATGATTAGAATAATATTTTGAAATAAACATTTCAAAATATCATAAAACACCTGTGAGAATTACTCATTGAATAGATTATGACTATAATATCCTATCTTTTTCAAGGTATGTTTCTATCTTAGTATTTATTTTGAGCCTTAGTAGATGAGTCTAATTCAAAGATGTAGATCCTTTATTGGATAAAATTTCAAAATGATTGGGTATGTATGCTTCTTTCAGTTCAAGGAGTATTGGTTTAAATGGGTTATTTGTTTCATGGGTTCTTAGTGGGACTAGAAACTTCAAAATAGGTTGAAATTATTTAATATGGAAATAGAACAGAAAAAATAAAATGTAGACCACCTACACATTGTATAATATAATTAAAAATCATGCAATTTTTTGCGGGTTTTAATTATTTAAATATAAGGTGATGGGTTTTTCGCTAAATTATATTAAAACATTTACATGACATATAAACACATTACACACCATGAAAATTCTGTTACATCTAGTTTAATCCTTTTGTATGGTTGATTTCTACTCAAAGTCTACTACATATCCTCTCCTTTTGACCCTGAGGATTTCTCTATTCAATTTTGGAGTTCCAACTTCCCTTTCAGATGTCTCATTTATGTGATAAATCCATGGTAAAAGGTTTTAGTCCTATTTTGTTTTTCTATTCTTTATTATCCAACCATTTTAGTGAAATCTTATTACTATTTTCATTGTTAGTTTTGATCATGATCTGTTTTTATCAAGGATACTCTCTTTAGTCATTCGCATTTTCGTCCTCATGGTTGGTGGCCAATAGAAGCATTGTTGGATCGTTGGTAAAAGGTAGGGTTTCTAAATCACAACACTCTGGTTTGATCATTGTCATGGTTATGAAATATTTTGATAGAGACAATGTAGTGTGCATCAAAACTGATTGAATATTAATTAATCAGATAATGAGTTAATATATATTTATCATGACATGTAACCTAGGGTGATTTCTTGTTTTAAAATCCCTTATTTTTTGATTATTTCTTATCAATATAATTATTAATCAATTCTTAATTTAATTTATGAGGAATATGAAATAATAATTATAATTTGAATATTTAACCAATGAGAATTGTGATATGATATAATGATATCTTTATCATGTGAGGGCGATTTGTTTTCCATGATTTAATGAATATATTTCGGGCTCGACCCTAGAACGTTCACACTTATATGTTATAAATCTGATATTGACCAAGCATGGTCGAGTCCCTTTCTATAATACTTATAGAGAGTGGGAGATTCCATGTCTACTGTTTTTGGGTTTATTGAGAACTGATCCAGAAATGTTTTAATGATTATAGGGCTTTTACATAGAAATGTTGTAATGCTTATTGGGATTTCACCTTAATTCGTAGGATTATACCATGATAATATGGTTTCGATTTGTATGTGCTAAATGAAATCCCAGATTTATTTCAGCATGGTGCTGAAGCATATTTTTTTCCTTAGTTACATGGTTATGATTTTCATTGTCATAAGACTTGCTCATAGATATTCTAGCACGAAGTTAAAGTAAGTGGTGTTATTATTTTATTAATTATTGTATTAATTAATACTCATGTCAATCTCTTTATTACATACACTTCTAATTGGACAAGTTTTTTAGACACGGTGGTGTCGACCAACTGTTCTACACTCACAGCTTCTTTTTGCTGCAATTTGGTACCCATTTAGATTTTGTGGATGCATGTTTGGAAAAGGGAAATGTAACTTGCTATTGATTTTCTTATTTGAGGATTGGATGGAGTTTGGATATCGGAGAGATATGGGATTTGAGACCTGGAACATTGATTTTTTTATTCGGATCTTCTAGTATTTTTATTTTATTTTTATAGCATGACATTTAGTTACATTCCATCATGTCAATACATAATTTAATTATTATTTATTGTATTATTTAGTTGTATTTTGTTATTTTTTTCTTATATGTATTTACATTGATTATTTATGTTTTATTAGGATTTTTTCAATAACAATGACCCTTAAATCTAGGGGTATAGTCTCCACAATATACATTTCACACCACCCCCCATAAGATGGTAGTATTTTTCATATGGGAAGGAACGCCTGAGGTCCCCCAACTAAACACTTTTGGAAACATGAGAGAGTTCTATATTGGGGGATGTTACAAAAAGATATCAAATTAGAAGGTTTCCTTTTATTTTTTCCTTATTTTTTATGAAAGTTAAAAAGGGTAGTAGGAAATGTTGGTACTTGGTAATAAAAATGTATATATAAGTATCTGTCCCATGTATGTGGGAGAATATAAGTACACCGAGATAGGAATGTTGTTTGTGAGGTGTGCTTTTCATTTTGTATTATTTCTCCTTGTGTGATTTACACATTGTGTGATGTTATTGTTTTTTGATCTCGTTGTTTCTTTTGATTTTTATGCATGCCCCAATATGGTATGATGTGAGAATACGTTCATCATAATAGGAACATAGGGTTATATTGACATGCATTATTCATGATAGGGAAATATCTATTATTGAAAGTGATATATACTTTTCTATTAAACTATGATATGAGACATATGTTCACTAGATTTATAAAATGTGATTTCATTTTAGGAAAAAATAATTTTATGATGTGTCTAGAGAGACGAGGAGTTAAGGGATCTATATGCAGTCACCTATTGGGTTGACCTTGTTTTCATCCATTTCTATAAGGTGTAAATTCGTATTGTACAAAAAATGAATACTCCACATCTTTGACTTGAGCATTAGGATAGTGGAAATAGATATATCCTAATGTAGTTAAACAATCCATCCATCCAACGTGATGTTTTTGTTTCCAAAAAAAAATTATGGGAGAAGTGAGAACCCTCACATATTACAAGTTTCTACTCCAAATGACATGATAGATTTGTTAAAAAAATAGCCTGATTTGGTTGGAACTACTCTCCCTAAATAATATACAGGGGATAGAATTTACCTAGAAGTCAGGTTAGTCATTTAGAGTTCATTCATATAGATGAGCCACGTTTCCCATGATTTTTTGTATTTCTCCTTATTGATATTACCCATGTTGTGTCCTCTAAGAAAAATACAGTCCCGCTTAAAAATCTACTCGCTTTGCTCTTTGGTAGTGGTCTCCTAAAGAGGTCTCATATTCTTTGACGCCTTAATTTCCAGATCGTCCTCTACCATTTTATCTAAATGCATTATAAGGTCTATGTGTTCTAGTAGCGATGACACCTGTCACTGTGGGTCTTCATTGGAGACTACATATTGCCCAGGATTAAGCATCCCCTTATCACCCGTGAGAATGACAGGAGCTGCAGCCTTGTCTCCTGGATCCTCCAGGTTCGTGGAGGTGTCGGCCCCCTCATGCTTGGCAGAACCTTTGTTTTTGTTCAAGGGTGTGGGGTCACCAATTATAGGGGCCTTCGAAGACAACTTACCCTTGCATGTAGATCTCGTAACTGGAGGACTATGTAGATTGGAGTAATCCTTCTTACGTCACGCCCTTCGGTTGTTCATAATGAATCCATCTGGATCCAAAATTTTGTGTTTCCCCTTTTGTGAGAAGGATCAAATGTATTTATCCTCTATGAACCATTCCTTGGACTCAGCAGAGTCTAAATCCTTGTCTATTTCCTCTTGAGATGATTCCGTAATCACCAAGGGGACCTATTCAATATTCATCCCTCATACTTGCACATTAACATGGAAATCCTCTTCCCCTAAAACTGAAAACCGGTTTTGAGAATGCCAAATAGAATCCCTAGATTTAAGCATCACTACATATGAAATTATAACCCTCAAGACCTTCTTTGGTGTTTCTAATGATTCTGTCTGATCTAACCCGTGACCCATGAATTGGAATGCGGCTGGGTTGACCTCCAGAACCCGATACTAGGAAGCCTCTTCATCCGGTCCATCCCTTGTAGCAGCAGTGTCCGAAGTACCAGCATCACATAGATCAAGCTTCGACTGCTGATATTTGTTGGAGACACTTGGATTGGCCAAAGAAACCAAAAACTTCTCCCTAGAAATAGAAGGTGTAGTAAGGACCTCCCTGATCCACTGGACACCCGCATCATCCTGATGCAGCCCATCCTCCATCTGAGGGGCTTCAGCACTGGAAGTTTTGACCTCCCTCTCTTTATCACATAGAGGTGCGAAGATAGTCTCATTCACGCATGTCACACCCAAATCGCATTTCAGATGATGAAAAATGTCAGAGTCTTTTGGGATAACATGAGAAGCCAGAAATGGATTCGGAACTGTGATGTCTCCAAATGGGGGCCCCAAAAACGAAAGAGGAAAGGCGAGACCCATCCTTTTCCTGAGGGGAAACACTTGAAACAACATGGCCCGATATACCCATTGATTGATTCGCATAGTGTATTAAACTGTTTTAAACCATAATTGAAGGAATTCTATGTGACGAACAGATATTCTGTTCAAGATATCCCAAGCGGGAGCATGATAAACAGAAATCAAACCAGTTCTCAAAATGCTACTGGTTGAAGACAACAATGTTCTTCAACATCCTCGATCCAAACTTCTTCAATGGGAGGATTTGAAAATTCGACTTCCACACAAATCCATGACATAATGGGATGGCACAAAGACTGTGGACGTTCATCAAATGTCATAAATCTCCTACCAAGGTTACCTAACATCTGAAGAATTACATGATTTTGTAAAGGGAGAGGAAGACCTGGGAAACTCACCTAGATCGCCGTAATGGGGGAATACTTCTTCCAATGGAAGTCATAGCTCTATCTAAGGAGGAAGAAGCAAAACCCTTTGCAGGAATGAAGGCCCATGGACCACGCTGCCGTGAAATCATCAAAATTTGTGAATAGAAAAATAAAGTGGCGCGGATCCAAAAGCCCGACAATGACACGATCATTCAGGTGCCAAGATCCATTGAAAAAACGACTGAAGCTGTCTAGAGAAGGGCGTCGCCAACCGAACCTGGGTATCAAAGACAAAACATGGAGGGATGTTGCCTCAGAGAAATCTTAAAGGGAGATATGAAGCGAAGGGACCCCACAGTGTAGATTCGACACTTTATGGTGAAGGTGAATGCGAGGGAAGTCGGGGAGGAGGGCTGGATTAGAGAACGAGGAGAAGGTTGTCGGGACCCTCTTACGATGCTGAAGGGGGGCGGCCGGATCAGCCATCCGAGAACCCTAGTTGAACCAAATAATACTATTTTTGTTGATGATATGATGTATTTTTATATTCAAAAATAGCTTCCTAAGGGTCATGACATCAATGGAAAGGGATACTGTTCATACCATCCCTTCGATGATTGAGTTAATAAGAGTGTTTCAAAAGCAGCATCCACCTATGTTTATTGGGGATGGGGGACCCATGGTAGCTTAGTTATGGATTGATTCAGTCTAGAAAATAATTATGATTCTCAGGACACCCAAAGATTGGATTTTGTAGCTTATTGGGTATATGTTTCAAGGACGTTCCATGCATTGGTGGGATATACTAGAGGATGATGGGCAGTTGGATGATCTATATTTTAATGACTTAGAGATGATGTTCATGATCCATTTCAATCTAAAAACATTGAGGGATTCAAAATATCATGACTTTATACATTTGATGTATGTGTTTTTGTGAGTGCTAGACTATGCTAGATGTTTTACCGACCTACAACACCTTCATCTTTGGAAACAAATGAGATCTCTTGGGTGATACATTTCTAGGAAGGTATTCATTATGAGATCATGTCACAGGTAAATGATTGATGTTTCAAAAAATTTGAATATGTGATAAATCAAGAAATCATCATGGATGTTAATATGAGAGAGGCATAAATAAGTGGCTGGGATATTTTAGTGTGGAAATATAGGAGTTCTTCATCAAGTGGAAATAACTGGGGTTATCCATGTTTACCCCAAATAATTAGTTATTAGAGAATTCATGGTAGTGGAAAAACATCTCAACATCGTGTTATGTTCTTGTGATATTAGTGTTGAAAATATGGTCACATGTGCTCACAATTTCTTTACCCCATAGTCAAGAGTCATATCATTGGAATATTGGGTCATCTATAGTGGTTCTGTGCTCATTTTCCATAGAAGACTAATGGAAGAGGATCATGACATGCACCATAGCTAGGAAGGGGCTTAGCTACCCCTCAGCAGGTTGGTTTCTAGAGTTCCATAGGCCATTCAATCCACAGTAGGGGACATGGTACCTCATTGTTTCCTAGAGCATAGGGACAAGTTAATATCATGTTATGTAGTGTACTTCGGCTAAGATGGATGCATGAAAATTTATAATTAGAGGTACAATTCTTGTATCACCTACCTTAGCTTTTGTTTTTCTTAATAGAGGAGTGTCACATTATTTTCTATATACTCTTTTTTAAAATAGTTTGGGAAAGGATATGGAAAAAATTGATGGAGATTTAACAATTGACACACAATTTGGGGTTTAGTGAGAAAATATAAAATGTTTTAAGGCATTCTATCTAGATATTGATGGTTACCATTTCTTCTAGGAATTGTTCATGTTGGAAATTAAAGGTTTTGACATGATACATGGTACTGATTTTTTATTTATATATCAGGCTCATATCAACTATAAAAGGAGGACATTTACCTTTCTATCTCCAAAAGGAAGAAACTATGATCACTTGGGTAAGTTGGATCTTAAGGTTGTCCATGAGGGAAAAATTCATCGAATACTGGAAGGTCTCATGGATCAAATAACTAGCATTAATCTAGATAATGGTGGAATACATCAGGATTATTTTACCCTAGTTTTATAGATTTTTTAGTTTTTTTTCATGACAAGTTCAACGGAGTACCGCTCGAGTTAGTGGTCGAGTTCATGATCGAGTTGATTTCAGTATTAGATCCAGTTTCTATCCTATATTATCGAATGGATCCATCATAGATTTATGAGTTAATGTTTCCATTGGTTGTTCTAGTATATAAAGGATTCATATAGTTGAGTACATATCATTGGGGTTATCCAGTTATTTTTTGCCAAATTAGAACATGGATATTTGTGTTTATGTGTCAATTATCAGAGGTTGAACCAGGATATGGTCAAGAACAAGTATCCTTATTTGTGCATTGATGATATTTTTTATTAGTTTAGAGGTGATAATATATTCTCCTTGATTGACATGAGATCATGATGTCATTAGTTATGGCTGAGACTATCATGCACAAATTGAACATATTTTTGGAGCAGATATGGCAACTATTAATTTGTAGTGATACCGTTTGGGTTGACTACTACACCTAAAATATTCATGGGATTAATTAATAAGATATTTAATCCTTTTATATATCAGATATTTGTGGTTTTAATAAACAAAAACTTATTGTTCTCTTAGTTCGAAGGCAATCATACCAATCATTTTGACATCGTCGTATGTATAACGAGAGAGCATCGACAATATGCAAATATAACCAAATATAGTTTTCAATTAAATATTGTTCACTTCATGGGACATTTCATATCACCGGAAGGTGTTTTAGCAATACTAGATAAATATTCTTGTGCGATTTATTGTTAAAATCCAATGAACACCTTTGAAATTTGGATTATTCAGGATTTGGTATGTTATTACTAATGTTTTATCAAATATTTATCACTTTTGGATGCACCAACATATGGAATGACAAATAGAATGGTTATGTATGTTTGGTATCATACTTGAATTAATATTTTCAGGTGAAGAATGGCAGGATGACCTCAACACATATAATCACTTTACCTATGTCAGGTAAAATATTTATTTCGTACTGTGACATATCTGGAGTTTGACTCAGAGTGGTTCTAATGTAATAGGTTCATGTGGTTTCTAATGGATCTAGGCATCTATGATCACATGATATGAATTTTCCTAATCATGATATGGTGTTAGTAGATGTGGTACATTACCTAAGATATTAGAGAGACTATCTCATGTGTGAGAGGTTATTGGTATACAGGGATTACAAGAGCCTCAAGTATACTTATTCTCAGTGGGACTTGAACCATCACGATAATAGGTGGGTTGAGTATCTACAGTCATTCTACATTTAATTGTATTATACACCATGAAAGGGAAAAGTTTTTGTTGAAAATATTAACTAAAATATATATAAGGAGGTAGTTTATGGGTTTTGTGATGAGAAGAGGATAATTTCTCTCTTTGAAAAAAATTATGGATGTTTATGAATCTCAAGGGAGTGTTGGTCTGACTTCCAATTCTATAATACTAATGATTTTGAACTAGATTAAGACTAATCTCATGTTTGATTTAGAGGTCTCGGTTCTGAGAGAGAAATTATATGGTGTGAATATGCCATTAGGATAATCTCTTAGCAGTGACAATTATATTATTTTATCATGGGCTAGTACAGGTTCGTACAGGATTTCGCAAGGAGATGATGAGGGAGTTTCATGATTCTAGGTGGGTGGTGAATATTGGATTAACAAATATGTATCATGATCCTCACAAAAAAACATATGGTCATTAAAGAATAAATAGTTGTAAAGATTTATGTTTAGATGATTCACTTATCAGCAAGAGAAATATTAGCATCAGAAGCTAGATGGGATTTATTTTCCATTTCTGTTTTAACAATGAAAATGGGATGACACCACAATTGATTTTTTATAGTATTTCCCAGTACAACCTGAAAGAATGATGATGTATGGGTTTGTGTGGATAGAAAATCTAAGGTAGGCCAATTCTTTCCAATTAGGGAATCCTTCAAAAATGATGATATGGGAAATCATTATGTGTATGAGGTGATCCGGATGCATGGATTTTTGAGGATTATCAATTCAGATAGTGATCCTATAGTAACATCACATTTCTGGTAGGGTATTCAAAAATCTATAGGATTTTGAGTTATTATCTGAAAAACCTATCATCCACATACTAGTGGTCAATTTGAGAGGAATATTATGGTTCTAATGGTCATGTTACGAGACTGTGTTTTGGACTTCTATGGTTTATGGGAGAAACATATAGAAATTTTAGAGTTTTCATATAATAATAGCTCCTAGGCATTGATCCAAATGGAAAATTTTGAGTAATTTTAATGAATGTTAGGTATTTCAACACTTTGTTGGCTAGAGGTAAGAGGGTCAGCACATATTGGGGCTAGTCTCATTTAAAAGTGATTTGAATAGGTTCAGTTGATCAAAAAAATTTGGATACTACATTGGGAAGGAAAAATCATAATATTACCATTAGTGATAGCCTCTGGAATTCAAGGATGGTCATCGTGTTTTCCATCATGTGTCACCATGGTTGGGTAAACACTATATAGTAGAATGTGTTGGCCAAGTGGATTACCATTAAACCCTTCCCCAGTAATATATTTTGATGCAAAATGTGTTACTCATGTCATATCTACAAATATATCTTCCAAAATATTCCATATGATAGACATAAAATACATCGAGCTTTGTGTTTATGTGTCCTTTGAGAAGCATCTGATACAGGTTATGGATCATAGTGAGAAATATATTCCGGGTAGAATAATATCATTGGATCAGTTATAGTGGATTAATGGATGATTTTAGGAGGATAACTGGGAAAGGGAGTATGGAATTTTAACATAGTAACTAGAAATGTTTGTTAAGACCTAACCGTGATTCATGGAGTTTCTTAGGGATGAGCTATTATGTGGTGGGGAGGTTGTAAGATCTCTTATTTTTCTAGATATGTTTCTATATTATTTTTTCATTTGATACATTGGGGCCATGTATTCTTCAGATATAGAGATCCTTTTTTTGAGTAAATAACCGAATATTCAGGTACTTATTCTTTCTTGAGTTAATAGAGTGATCATAAATGGGTTACATGTTTTGTGGGTTCTTGGTGAGATAACAATGTTTGAAAGAGGTTAGGATTGTAGAAAATGTGAAATGGGCTGAAAATATGTAACACCCCAGGTAAATAAAGAATATGACATTTTCATATTTATCCATATTTGTGAATAAAATATTAATATGACTTCAAAGGGGATGCTATTCTCGATGGCGTACCCAACACGCAACAACGAGTTTCTTGGGAATCATACGTTGCACTCTAATAATAAAATAATATTATTTTAATTGGTAGTAAACATGTAGCCGTTGTATTGGCGGGAATGGATATAAATAACTAAAATATGATTACATATGTTTTTAAATGTTTTTACATTTATCCAATAAAAGATAAAGGCTTAAAATACAGAAAGAATTCAATTTTAGGCGTATATGCCCTAGTTTTCACTAAAGGTTCACTTATTGGTTTTTGATGGAGAACCGTCATTAAATATAGTTTTGTTCACTCTTATACATTCTATTGGACCAAATAAAACTCTTCTTAAGAATTGGGACATCAAAATTTACAATGTGTAAGTTTTTGGTTTCTTTCCTATAAAGTTCATTTTTTAAAGAATAGTTTAAAATGTTGTATTTTAATTCAAAAACTCGTTTTAATCTAATTTATTTATATGATTATATTATCTTTTTAATTGGTTTTAAAGATAAATTAGAATATATTTTTACCATTAAATCCAATAGTGTCCATTGGAATTAATTTCACTTTGAAATCAGACATAAACTAGTGTCAATCTTTTGATAATTATTGTTTCATAAAAACACGCTATTTGCTCTGACAACGGGAATTAATTATTAAGTAAATTAATGTAACTTATATGTTTTTAATTTTTTAAAATAAACCTCATTTTTGAATTCGGAATATCAAATATAGCTTAGGGTGAATGTTTGAGATTTTTCTGAAAAACTTCAATTTTTGATGAATAGTGAAACCACTAAGTGGTACTTATAAAAATTGATTTTTCCATTTAAATGAAATTTTTCCATCTTTGTGTTTTGAACTTAAAAAATCTAACATACATGGTATCCATTAAGAAGTAAAATGTGGTTCAATAGGATTAAAATATTTTTTTCTGTGAATAGTAACTTTTATGTTTTTAATCGTGATTAGAGGTAATTAGTGTAGTTTAAGGTAAAAATAATGTTTTAATAATATGAAATAAACATGACACATGTCCTAGACTTATTGTATGTGTCATGGCCGACCAAGACAATCCATGGGTCAACTTGGGGACTCCATGGAGCCACTTTGGTTGGAAAATGACATAAATATCTTTTTATTTAATGTTAAAGTAAAAATGACACAAACATGAGATGATTTACTAAAACAATTTTTAAATGGGGTTATACAAGTCATATTTTTGACTATAAATAGTCATTGGAATATAAAAAGATTTCATACATCATAGTAGTTGTTTTATAATTTTTAGACATTGAATAAATTAAATTATTTATGACATCATGATGATGCAGCGATGACCTCATTATTTAACGATTTAAATAAAATGGAATGATAATGTAATATCTATGACCTAAACATGTCCAAAACCTATTGGATGGGTGAATTTAGAACCCTTATCACCTTATCTACGAATCATATCTATGTGAGACCTTTTAAATCTGAAACTCATTTTCAAATAAAGTAACATTTTCTTACATTCCAAGAGTGCCCCTCCTCTCCTCTTATAAAAGGCCCCCACATCTACCTCCTTACCCACACATCTCAAGCCTTTGGCTCGGCCAACCTCTTCCCATTTCATCTCTCCACATCATTCTATAACTCTTTGAAGCCTCACTTTGGGCAGAATCCTTTCCATGGAAGCCTTTGAGCTCAAATCAAAGGAAGTTACCCGATTTAAAGGTAATGTCTTCACTTGTGTTCTTTTGTTTTATTTTGCTTCTCCAACCCCCTAAACACTATTTATTCACTTATTTTGTAACATATCCAGTATCGTAAATATACTAGGATATTGTTATAAGAAGGATTAGAGCTACACTTACACACACCTACATCTAATGGTTAAAGAACATACTGTTTCCGTGGATGGTGAATTTCTACCTCCCGAAACGATGATTGTTCAACATTCTTCTAACACCTTAAAAGGTGGCCAATAATATGACACTATATTTATATATGATATCTAATATGTTTATGTTTTACTTACGCTTCTGTATTTTTCATTTATGGAATACCTTTATGGTTTCCATTATTGGTAAACGTGATATCTTCATTTAAGGAAGTGCGGACTACCGCCGCCTCAAAGTGATTTGATTCGTTAATACCATATGTGGTATGTATAAAGGATATATTTAATGATATTATATATGATACCATACTGGAATTAAAATACTATTTTGTATCATTATGTTTTAATTCCATTAAATATGATATAGAAATAGAAGTAGCGTTCATGCGTACGTACGGCTTACCGTCTCCATGAACGGTACATTTCATTTCTTATCTCAAAATGTCATGTAATATTATAAGTACATATATATAATGGATATATATGTAATATATTACATCTAAATTATTGATATCATTCTGGAATTATAACATATATATATCTCTCTCATTTTTTTAATTCCATTAATATGACAAAAAAATGAAAGTAGTGTTCATGCGTACGTACGACCTACCGTCTCCATGAACGGTGCTTTTCGTTTTTTATCTCCAAATGATATGAAATTGTATAAAATGAATATTTACTGGATATATATGATATTTTAATCATTAATACTATTATTTAAATTATTTACTTATAACTACATGGGCAATCGTTTTTCAAACAAGTTCATTTTTGACTCATGTACCAAACATCGACCAAAACGTCTGATATGAACTAACATTATTAAACTATTATTATAACATTATAATATGTGATATGAACTGAATAATAATCTGTAAAGGAGGTACTTAGGAAATTATTAATTGACCATTGTTTATTATTCAGGAATATAAAGAAACGAACAAGACAAGTTGGACATGAGGTAAGGGATCCTGCTCCACTCTTTCTTTTTAAGTACACTCTTTTATGTCATTCCTTTTAAAGCTCATATTTTTTGTTATTGGGATGTTCTTATATATTAATATTACCTTAATTTTTATTTTCATGTGATGATAGACCCTATTCTCTTTCATAAATCCATTTTGGATGTTTTGAGTGGCGCCGTTAGGCTGCCGAATTTTCATAAGAGATCTATCCTCTCTCTTTCTTTTTAAGTACTCTCTTTTATGTCACTTATTTTAAGCTCTTATTTGTTATGTTGGGGGATGTTATTTTATATTCCTCTTTCTATAAACTTTATGTTAATATGATGAGAGACCCTATTTTATCTCATCAATCCATTTTTTGGATGTTTTTAGTGGCGCCGTTAGGCTGCCGAGTTTTCGTAAGGGATTTTTCATCTCACTTTTATTCCAGTGAGATTTATGCTACATTTTCCATAATTTCATTTGAGTAGTGTATGTACTACCCATTATATTACTCATAGTGTAATATAATTTCTTTTATGATTATTTACATCAATGTTGTATTGTCCTTCTTTCACGAGGTGTATGTTTCGAAAGATACCCATGTCGGTAAGGGAACCTTTCACCCTCCTCTTTTTAAAAGACATATTTTGTTGGGTCTTTTAATTTACATATTGTTATGTTGGGATATGTTCTCATATATCCTTATTGATGTAAATTTTATGTCCAAGTGATGAGATACCTTTTTTTTATCTCTCATCAACTCATTTTGATGTGACGCCGTTAGGCTGTCAAGGGAAATTCTTAACCCAATTTCAATTTCTTTGGGTTCAATATGTAGTTATTGAATATGTCATCCTTTGAATATGTGTGAATGACCTTTGATTATTTTACACTTAATATCCACTTATATTTGGTGTATTCGTTTGTTACACATAATTATGTAATTGATTTATCCTTAAACCAAGGATACCGTCTTTGTAAGGGACTTCGTCTCAATCTCCTTTCATTGAGGCATATTCTGTTTTATACACAACCTTCTTTTATACGGTGTATAAACCCCTTTTACTTTTACGTTTATTCAAAAGGAATCTTTTTTATACGAAGTGTTTATTAAATGACAAAATGGAATGTTTTTGTCGTACGTATGCGGCGACAACGACTTCTCCGCCGTCGTGACCATTATTTGAGTTTCGGCTTCCTCTACAAGCCATACCTTCTTTTTAAATGAAAAATAAATACCATTTTTTACTTTTCTTTTCTTTTGGTATTGAAAATGGGTTTCATAA
The DNA here is from genome assembly GCA_963277665.1 of Viscum album. NCBI lineage: Eukaryota > Viridiplantae > Streptophyta > Magnoliopsida > Santalales > Viscaceae > Viscum > Viscum album. Next base: position 875,352,827 of record OY728129.1, on the reverse strand, counting down.
TGTTTTTATATCAATGTGTTGTATTGATATCTTGTGATTGAAAGGTGGAAATGTTATGTTTCCATTATGCATGTTTTATGTGATACGATTATGTTGAGGTTCTTGGGCATTATTATGAAGATGGGTGGTTCTGTGATAAACTAAGGGTGGGTGAGCCTGATATAGCTCTCCAATGCATTGGGTAATGTGAAGGAGTGAAACGTTAAGGTATCTCTGAAGATATTTAGGGAATATACTGTGGTGGGTATTACAAACGTAACCAAGAGGGTTACTCCCTACCTAATAATGTTATGAATGCCTCAAGTTACCTTTTATGTCTTATGATTTCTATGATTTATTCATGATTTGATGAGGCATGTTAAAGTTCCTATGTTTTATGGGTAAAGTATGATTTCATTCTTATGTATATATGAACTCACGTTTCCTTTCCATTTTTTTATAACCCTTACTGAGCTTTTTATGCTCATGCCAAGTTTTAGAAATGTTTTTCACAGGTCAAGGGAAAGGTACATGATGTGATGATAGTGTCAAGGATGTGTCATGAAAGAATCCATGTTTTATTTTAGATATGTTTCCATTGATGGGAATAATGAATACTGTCTTTTATGTAACCACTTTGTTTAAATGTGGAATGTAATGCAAGTTTCATGATTTAATTCTCTAAAACTCTAAACCTGAAAAGATCCTCAATGTGTAATCTTGTAATAACTCATGATTAAGAAAGGTTTAAGGCTGGGCTCTTATAGTTGGTATCAAAGGTCGGTTTAGATAACTTTTGATGTTAGGGTATTCTTTAAGCATAAGTGACATTACCGTATTGGCTAGGATTTTAGAAAGTGTCATAGTTTTTAGATAAAGTGAATGAGTAAGTATATCTTAGTGTTTATCTTACTCATTAGTACATGATGGTTATGTTGATATACTCACACTGACCTTTTTGGTTTTAGTAAATGGATGGATCTAGCAGGCACCAAAGTGATAATTGGTTTGAAGGAAACTGTGGTGGTTATCTGATTAAGAGACTAGATGAAATGGGATATTCAATGAGGAAACACATGGTTGTTCTAAACCAACTATCAAGGAGTAATGATCATCCACTTGAACCTTTCTATGTTCTGTAATGCATCATGTACGAGATGACAAATCGATGTGGAAGTTCAGGTAATAATTATAAAGGTAACCATTAGAGTTTATATGATCCTTACTTTTGAGGTAATTATGGGTTATTATATGTTATGATGGAAAATAAAAGGAATGAGATAAACTTTAGGTTAAAATATGTTATGTTTATTTTTGAAGATTTTATCTCATTTTGGGGAATGTTTTAAGAATTATATAGTTTTGGAAAAATGACAACACGCAGACCGTGTGAGAACTCGTCACGTCAGACAAAGGTGCGGGAATCGAACCCACAACCAAAGTGCAACTGGTATTTATCTCCTACCACTGGACTACGTGAAGTCCCTAGTTAGTTTGATAGATTATTTTTAGTTAGATGATTTAATTAATTAAGAGTAAGTTGATTTTGGGTTATCTATGGATATTTATTAACCTATCATGGAGGATATGTGATTAGGTTAATTACTTTTCAATACGAGACATTAAGAGCAATTGATGTTGTTTGGAGATAAATGTTATGATTTAACTTGGAAGAATATGTGACTAATCCCTCAAATATTTGGGTTTCAATCTTAGTTTGGTTTAATTTGAATAATTTTATGGAAAAATTGTGTATCGAATGGTCCTCGTTGAACTTTGGGTTTTGATGGACAAATTTTGGAGATTAAGAATAGATTTTCTTTTTATAAGGGGTTATCCTTTTCTGGATTATCTGATCTTGTACTAGCCTTTTTGGTTTTGGTTTTGGTCTAAAGACATGGGAATTATATAGTTCACTTCTTTGGATTAGGAGATTCTCTAGAAGTTGATTATAGTACTCTTAATGCGAACAAGTCTCCCTAAATACTCGTCTTTTGGAAAAAAAATATGTGTTTGATTAAGTCATATAGTAAAAGTTGAAAGTAAACATGATAAGTAATTATGTTTCATTATGAATAAATTCCTCAATAAAAAGTACTTAAAACAAAAATGTTGTCTATTAACTTTTCCTACTGGGGAATCAAATACCATTTAACCCATCACAAGTTTGTGATTTTCTTATGGTTATCTTTCTCCTAGAATGTTTACTATCACTCTCCCTCAAGAACATGACCCTTTGCTTTTTCTTCCATGTCCATGTTTTTCTACATGTAATCCTAGTATGGGTTAACTCGGGTGACCTCTGTACTTATCTTCCTTTATTTTAATGTGATTGTTTTACCGACTCTTGTTCCGATGTGGGACTTTCAAGGATGTTTCCAAGCTCAATTTTAAAAATTGCGAGGATTCAATTCCCAAAAATGGGGGAAGGATGTAACACCCCAGGTAAATAAAGAATATGAAATTTTCATATTTATCCATATTTCTGAATAAAATATTAATATGACTTTAAAGGGGGCGCTATGCTCGATGGAGTACCCAAAACGCAACAATGAGTTTCTTGGGAATCTTACGTTGCACTCTAATAATAAAATAATATTATTTTAAATGGTAGTTAACATGTAGTCGTTGTATTGGAAGGAATGTTTAAAAATAACTAAAATATTATTATATATGTTTTTAAATGTTTTTACATTTATCCAATAAAAGATAAAGGCTTAAAATACGGAAAGAATTCAATTTTACGTGTATATGCCCTAGTTTTCACTAAAGGTTCACTTATCGCCTTTTGATGGCGAACCGTCATTAAATATAGTTTTGTTCACTCTTATACATTCTATTGGACCAAATAAAACTCTTCTTAGGATTTGTGACATCAGAATTTACTTTGTGTAAATTTTTGGTATCTTTCCGATAAAGTTCATTTTTTAATGAATAGTTTAAAATGATGTATTTTAATTCAAAACCTCTTTTTAATCTAATTTATTTATATGATTAGATTATATTTTGAATTGGTTTTAAAGTGAAATTAGAATATATTTTTACCATTAAATCCAATAGTGGTTGTTGGAATTAATTTCACTTTGATATCAGACTTAAACTAGTTCAATCTTATGATACTTATTGTTTCATAAAAACACGCTATCTGCTATGACAGCAGGAATTAATTATTAAATTAATTAATGTGACTTATATTTTTTTAATTTTGTAAAATAGACTTCATTTTTGAATTCGTAATATCAAATATAGCTTAGGGTAAATTTTTGGGATTTTTCTGAAAAACTTCAATTTTGATGAATAGTGAAACCACTAAGTGGTACTTATAAAAACTGATTTTTCTGTTTAAATGAAATTTTTCCATCTTTTTGTTTTTAATTTTAAAAATCCAGCATACATGGTTGTCATTTGGAACTAAAATGTGGTACAATAGGAATAAAATAATTTTTTGGTGAATAGTAACTTTTATGTTTTTAATCATGATTATAGGTAATTAGTGTAGTTTAAGGTAAAAATAATGTTTTAATAATATGAAATGAACTTGACACATGTCCTAACCTTATTGGACGTGTCATGGAAGACCAAGAAAATCCATGGGTCAACTTGGGGACTCCATGGAGGCACTTTGGTTGGAAAATGACATAAATATCTTTTTATTTAATGTTAAAGTAAAAATGACACAAACATGAAATGTTTTACAAAAACAATTTTTAAATGGGGATATACAAGTCATATTTTTGACTATAAATATTAATTGGAAATATAAAAATATTTTCTACATCATAGTATTTTTTTTTATAATTTTTAGAGATTAAATAAATAAAATTATTTATGACATCATGATGATGCAGCGATGACCTCTTTATTTAACGATTTAAATAATATGGAAAGATAATGTAATATCTAAGACCTACACATGTCCAAAACATATTGGATGGGTGGATTTCGAACCTTTATCACCTTATACACGAATTATATCAATGTGAGGCCTTTTAAATCCGAATATCATTTTCAAATAATGTAACATTTTCTTACTTTCCAAGAGTGCCCCTCCTCTCCACTTATAAAAGGCCCCCACCTCTACCTCCTTACCCACACCTCTCAAGAATTTGGATCGGCCAACCTCTTCCCATTTCATCTCTCCATATACCTCTCTAACTCTTTGAAGCCTCACTTTGGGCAGAATCCTTTCCAATGAAGCCTTTGAGCTCAAATCAAAGGAAGTTACCCGATTTAAAGGTAATGTGTTCACTTTTGTTCTTTTGTTTTATTTTGATTCTCCAACCCTGTAAACTCTTTTTATTCATTTATTTTGTAACATATCAAGTATATTAAATATACTATGATGTTTTTATAAGAAGGATTCAAGCAAAACTTACACACACCTACATCTAATGGTTAAAGAACATACTATTTCCGTGGATAACGAATTTCTGCCTCCCGAAACGATGATTGTTCAACATTCTTCTAACACCTTCAAAGGTGTCCATTAAGATGACACTATATTTATATATGATATCTAATATGATTATGTTTTACTTAAGCTTCTGTATTTTTCATTTATGTCTTACCTTTATTGTTTCCATTATGGGTAAACGCGATATCATCATTTAAGGATGTGCGGACTACCGCCCCCTCAAAGTGATTTGATTCGTTAATACCATATGTGGTATGTATAAAGGATATATTTAATGATATTATATATGATAATATACTGGAATTAAAATACTATTATGTATAAGTATGTTTTAATTCCATTAAATATGAAATAGAAATAGAAGTAGTGTTCATGCGTACGTACGGCTTACCGTCTCCATGAACGGTACATTTCATTTCTTATCTCAAAATGTTATGTAATATTATAAGTACATATATATGATGGATATATATGTAATATATTACATCTAAATTATGGATATCATTCTGGAATTATAACATATATATATCACTCTCATTTTGTTTTAATTCCATTAATATGACAAAAAATGAAAGTAGCGTTCATGCGTACGTACGACCTACCATCTCCAAGAACGGTGCTTTTGGTTTTTTATCTCCAAATGAAATGGAATAGTATAAAATGAATATTTACTGGATATATATGATATTTTAATCATTAATACTATTCTGTAAATTATTTACTTATAACTACATGGGCAATCTTTTTTCAAACAAGTTCATTTTTGACTCATGTACCAAACATCGGCAAAAACATCTGATATGAACTAACATTATTAAAAAAATATTATAACATTATAATATGTGATATGAACTGAATAATAATCTCTAAAGGAGCTCCTTAGGCAATTATTAATTGAACAAAGTTTATTATTCAGGAATATAAAGAAACAAACAAGACAAGTTGGACTTGAGTTAACAGATCCTGCTCCACTCTTTCTTTATTAGTACACTCTTTTATGTCATTCCTTTTAAATCTCATCTTTCTTGTTATTGGAATGTTCTTTTATATTTATCGTACTGTAATTTTAATTTTCATGTGATGAGAGACCCTATTCTCTCTAATCAATCCATTTTGGAAGTTTTGAGTGGCGCCGTTAGGCTGCCGAATTTTCGTATGAGATCTATCCTCTCTCTTTCTTTTTAAGTACTCTCTTTCATGCCACTTCTTTTAATCTGTTCTTTGTTATGTTGTGGGATATTATTTTATATTCCTCTTTCTGTAAACTTTATGTCAATATGATGAGAGACCCTATTTGATCTCATCAATCCATTTTTTTGAAGTTTTTAGTGGTGTCGTTAGGCTGCTGAGTTTTTGTACGGGATTATTCATCTCACTTTTATTCTCGTGAGATTTATGCTACATTTTCCATAATTTCCTTTGAGTGGTGTATGTACTGCCCATTATATTACTCATAGTGTAATATACTTTCTTTTATGAGTATTTACATCAATGTTGTATTGTCCTTCTTTCACGAGGTGTATGTTTCGAAAGATACCCATGTCGGTAAGGGAACCTTTCACCCTCCTCTTTTTAAAAGACTTCTTTTGTTGGGACATTTAATTTACATGTTGTTATGTTGGGATATGTTCTCATATATCCTTATTGATGTAAATTTTATTTCCAAGTGATGAGATACCTTTTTTTACCTCTCATCAACTCATTTTGATGTGACGCTGTTAGGCTGTCAAGGGAACTTCTTAACCCAATTTCGATTTATTTGGGTTCAACCTGTAGTTATTGAATATGTCATCCTTTGAATATGTGTGAATGGCGTTTGATTATTTTACACTTAATATCCACTTATATTTGGTGTATTCGTTTGTCACACATAATTATGTAATTGATTTATCCTTAAACCAAGGATATCGTCTTTGTAAGGGACTTCGTCTCAATATCCTTTCATTGAGGTATATTCTGTTTTATACACAACCTTCTTTTATATGGTGTATAAACCCCTTTGACTTTTACGTTTATTAAAATGGAATATTTTTTATATGAAGTGTTTATTAAATGACAAAAGGGAATGTTTTTGGCATATGTATGCGGTGTCAATGACTTCTTCGCCATCGTGACCATTATTTGAGTTTCGGCTTCCTCTACAAGCCATACCTTCTTTTTAAAAGAAAAATAAATACCATGTTTTACTTTTCTTTTATTTTGGTATTGAAAATGGTTTTCATAATGTTTTTATATCAATGTGTTGTATTGATATCTTGTGATTGAAAGGTGGAAATGTTATGTTTCCTTTATGCATGCTTAACTGTGATACAATTATGTTGAGGTTCTGGGGAATTATTATAAAGATGGGTGGTTCTATGATAAACTAAGGGCGGGTGAGCCCGATATAGCTCTCCAATGCATTGGGTAATGCGAAGGAGTGAAACGTTAAGGTTTCTACGAAGAGATTTAGGGAATATACTGTGGTGGGTATTCCAAACGTAACCAAGAGGGTTACTCCCTACGTAAGAATGTTATGAATGCCTCAAGTTACCTTTTATGTCTTATGATTTCTATGATTTATTCATGATTTGATGAGTTATGTTAAATTACCTATGTTTTATGGGTAATGTATGATTTCATTCTTATGTATATGTGAACTCATGTTTCCTTTCCATTTTTTTATAACCTTTACTAAGCTTTTTATGCTCATCCCATGTTTTTGTAATGTTTTTCACCGGTCAAGGGAAAGGTACAGGATGTGATGATAGTGTCAAGGATGTTTCAAAAAAGAATCCATGTTTTATTTTAAATTTGTTTCCGTTGATGGGAATAATGAATAATGTCTTTTATGTAACCACTTTGTTTAAATGTGGAATGTAATGCAAATTTCATGATCTAATTCTCTAAAAATCTTAACCTGAAAAGATCCTCAATGTGTAATCTTGTAATAACTCAAGATTAAGTAAGGTTTAAGGCTGGGTCCTTATGAAATAAACTATAAAAAATTTAAAAATCATGTAATTTTTTGTGGTTTTTAATTATATAAATTCATGGTGAAGGGTTTTTCTGCAAATCCCATCAAAATCATTTAAAACATATGTAACCACATTACATGATGTGTAAATTCATTACTTGTTATGATTTCAAATAATTTTCATTGAAAATATACTGAAGGACCTCTCATAACAGGGAAAAGGAATTCTCTAGGTGATTTTAGTGTGCCAACATCAATTCAGGACGTCTCGTTTATGTTAGCATTCCTGGGTAAGATGTTTTTATCATGTTTCTACCTTCTTATTATTCTTCTCTAGTTGTTATGGTGAAATCCATTGCCCAATTTAGTCATTGGTTTTGATCATGATATTTCTTTAACTAGGAACAACTTTTCAATCATCCACATCTTCTTCCTCATAGTTTTTTTCTAATATAAGCGTTGTTGGATCATTAATAATGGTAGGGCTCTAAATATTATCCCGATGGTTTGATAATTGTTAATTTTATGAAATATTAGGATAGATAAAATTTACATTGTACCCATATTAATTGAATATAAATGAATTAGATAATGGATTAATGTTTTTTTATCATGACATGTGACATTGGTTAATTTCATGTTATGTTATCCAAAAATTTTGGTTTATTTTTTATTGATATAATTGTTATTCAATTTTGAACTGAATTTCATAAGGAATATGAAAGAATAATGGTAACTCACATAATTAATCATTGAGAATTGTGATGTGATATTCTCATTTCTGTGCAATGTGATAGGGATTGTGTTCCTTGTAGAAATTATTATCTATCAGACTCAACCATGGAACTTTCACACTTATATGCAGTAATGCTAATATTAGGCATGATCAACCAAGTCCCAAGATATTATTATTATAGATGGTGGGATATGCCCAGTCCCATGTTGTAATTCTTATTGGAATTTGACTCGGAAATAATGTAATGTGTATTGGGATTTGAAAATGAAATGTTGTAATGATTATAGGGAATTGACCTAGATTTTGTGTATTATACAATTATTATATGGTTGTAGTTGTCATGGTTGTAATACATTCTTAGAGATATTTTGAAATGGTATCAAATTAGGGTTTTTACTATGGTTACATGGTTGTAGTTTTCATGGTCATAATACATGCTCGATGATATTTTGGCATGGTGCCAAAGAAGGTTATCGAAGTATTTAATTAGGTGTTGAATTAATTAATGCACATGTTTATCAGTTTACATCATCCACTAACTTCCATATTGGATTTCTTTAGAAAAAGTGGTGTCGAGATTTTGAGTTATAATCACACCCTATTAAGGTCGATGTTCAGTACCCAATCAGATTACATGGAGGCAGGTTTGGACAAGGGAAATGGACCATGATATTGATTTTTTCTCTTGCGTATCGGATGGAGTTTGGAGATGGGAAAAATGTGTGATTTGAGATTTGAGACTTTGAGTCTCTTATTTGAGACTTCTATATTTTTATCTTAGTTCTCTATAATTAAATTTAGTTTAATCCAACATGTCATTATGTTTTTACATTTTTATTTATTATATTATTTAGTTGAATTTTATTATTGTTTTCATCAATGTATTTATTTTGAATATTTAACTTTTATTATGATTTGATCTAGTACTATTAAACTTAATACCAGGGTGTATAGTATAACCACTATATATTTCACACCCCCACTACTATTCAAATCCTCTGCAAAATAGAGAGGCATAATTTAGGTCTAGTAACTAACACATTTTTGTCACATGAGATACAACTATATTGGGGGAAGTTAGAATGTGTATCATCTATAAATCCACATAAAAAAAGTGTAAATAAATTTAGTATAATAAAAATTCAGTACACACATAATATTATCATGTCATAATCAATGATGTATTATTTTATCACAATGAGTGGAAATTCAGTTAATAAATCCCTCACCTCACACTTCTTTTCGGTTGAATTTGTGTTAACTACTTGTAATTTAGTTTTAATAATTTTATATAATTATAATAAAACCATAATTTTAATTTCATATATGATCACTTTCTAACAAATAATGGCAATTCTTTAATAATCATTAATTATTTTCATTATTTTGGGTTAAAATTACCCTTTTTTACATGTATGTTCTTATGAATAATCCAATTCTTGTATATATTATATAGTTATACCATCTGAATAATAATAATAATGAAATAGTTATAATTTTACTTATTTAATTATACCTATATATAATGCATTTTTCTTTGTGAAGAAAAGATAGTAACATCACTTTATGAAGGCAGTAGTCCACATGTACACAATCGATGTTATCACAGATATGTGAGAGAAAAGAAAAGAATGAAAATGATTTATATATTATCTATTCTAAATGATAAATAATTTATAAATATCATAATTATTTTATTTATATAAAATATAATCAATAGCATTATTTTTATCACCTTCTATGTTAGGAGTTTGTGAATGATGAATCACTTAGCTTTATGAGGTGGTAGTTTGTCGTACATACAAGCAACGTTATCAAATATCTTATAAAATGGAAGGTGAAATGATATATATGATATATTGATGACATAGGTATAATTATTTTATAAATATCATATATATAATTTAAATCCATCATCATACACAACCATGAGAATTGGTAATGGAACAGCGAACAACACCAGTTCTTGAGGCGGTAGTCCACCGTACACACGAACCATTATTTCATAACCCAATTGATTGAAGTGTGTGTAGACATAATCTATAACCATAACATAAAAATTAATTTTTATCTAATATATATTTATTTTATTATATTATGATGGTTTTAATATAAGTTATGGAGGTGGATAATTGAATGAAATTATGATACTTATTGAAGAACATTACCGCTTCTTCAGGTATCCTCCATTGGTATTCACTAAATCATTTAAAGGATAAATTTATGAGAAAAATAATGTTTCCAGGATTATGGGAGAGTTATTATGAATTTATATTGAAAATTATCAGTTGAATAGAATGGATCAGACAGCGTACATTTGTGAGGGGATTGAGTTCCCTTTTATAGTTGAGGAGAAGTGACACTTTTTTAATTACCCAGAAGTATTCATTATTGGGAAGTCATTATTACAAAGAGTCAATCCATGATTGATATTTAATGTCTTGGAAGGATGATATGGTTTGAAAACACCTCAAAATAAATTGAAAAATTGTTTTAAACATTTTTTACTTATCGTCTATTTTTTCTTATTTATACCATTTATGTTTGTCACTACAGTAATAATATTATAACATAGGTAAATTATAAATAAATCATTGAATAAATTGATATTTTTTAGATAATATAGTCTCGATTATTCTAAAAATAATCTATAATATATTGAATATAAATCCACAATGTGTAGTAAAATAATTTTGACATAAACTCATATAACATGCAAAAACGTCGCATTAACCTTAATAGCTTCAATTAAGTTTTTTACTATTTAGTTGTCAATAATGTCATTATAAGAGAAAAAAAATTCCATTAATGGAACATAAAAGATATTTATTATTATTTAAAAGTCACTTGTATGTATGTAGTGCATATAGTAATTTGAAATTATTTAATAAAATTTCATTTATTATAAAATAATATTAATGTCAACTTTAACAATATTCATTTAATTTGTATTTGAAAATATCATGATAATGATTGAAAAAGATTTTGTTTTTTACCACCTGTATAACATTATATATTTATCTCAAAATAAAGTGACACCATAATTTATGAAATTTAATTCACTTTTATTTTTTTTACTATTAATTCTCGTTAATTACTAACTAAATAATTTCAATTTTGGCATTACTTACAAATTTAGAGTAATTATTTAACCAAAGAAAGATATACTAAATTTTGATGATAAAAACGAATTTATTTTTTAAAATAATACTTATAACCAAAAATAAGTTGTTTTTCCTATCCCAAGAATTTATAGATATTAACAGCATGAAAAGTATATTTTTTTCTTTTTTTTACTTTACATATTATATGGGTCATATTCAAAGAAATGTCAGAGGGGATATCCATATATCTAAGAATATGTATTCAAAAGTCCAAATAAACTCATTAAATAAAATTCATTTATTATTTTACATCATTTTCACTCTTATCATTCCAGTTTAACCTTCAAGAATACCAATTTTTACTTTAATTGTGGTAATTAAATTTTACTAAACTCGCTATTTAATTTAATCAAAAGTTAATCTAAACATATTATAAATTATAAATTAGTATTAATCAAATATGGAATACATTATTTGAAATTATATTAACATAAGTGTAAAATTTTAATTTAAAATTAATCTTGCATATGTCACGAGGAAACGTGTTTTCAAATAGAAAATATTCAAAATATTACAATGATTTTATATCTAAATTCAACAGAAAAATGATTAAAACGACCCAAATTGGATTAATTGAAATATAATTGAGCAAATTTTAGTTCAAAAACAATTAAAAATATATTTTAACATTATAAATACTTTCAATGAAAATGTAGTGTTCAATTAAAATATCATATTTTTCACTATACATCAAAACATGCAACATATCAAGAAATATAAAAAATTAATCCTATGATAATTTTGATATAATTATTTCAAAAAGGGATATTTTTCACATAAATTTTATAAATGTGCTAAAAATTAAATTTGAATTACGTTTTCAGAGTGTGACTACATTTTTTTGGTTAAACCTCATATTGCATGCACCGCAATCTATTAATGTAATTTAATTAATTATAAACAAAATTTATTATAAGGTATTATGGTGATATATTATTTTATAATATTGTAATTTCATCACAAATGATCTATTAAATAAAATTTTATCCATTTACAATTTTAGGGTGTTACATTAATCATTTGGAAGGAGTACAAAATTCTATAAATAGTGGCATATATAATCAAACTATACACAATAAGAACCATAGTCAACTTCCCTAATGTATCTTAGATTATAGATATAAAACCATAAAACTTGTATAATCATTAATCATGGATAAATATTTTTTCACATGTCCCTTAGGTTGAGTCTGAATATGAATCATCAACATCCCATCATGGATAATCATGTCAAACTTGAATTATATTACAATTTTCATCATAAATCCATTTCTATGGAGTCAATATCATAAAATGGTGGTCAAAAATAACCCACCAACAACCTAGTTTAACCTTTTCTCAATCAATAATTAAATAATGGTAAAATATTTTCATTTTAAAAAAAATCATAATTTACAATTTAATTAACCAAATTTTTAGTTTTAATATTCCAAATTAATTTGAGAATCAAAAAAAGGATTTTAATTAGTTCATTCCTTTTCAATCTAAAAACCAATCATTGGTTTTCATAATTTAAACTAATACAATTTTCTTAATAAAATCTAAATCATTTCAGGAATTTCATTATTCGGAAAATTCATCCCTCAATTCCAATTCCATTTAAGTGGTGGGGATTTCTCAAAATCAATTCCATTTCAATCACCAATATCGAATCAGGTCAAATCAAGGTTTTATAAATCAATTGAATTTTATTTAAATCAAATAAATCCATTCAAGGATTAAATTACATGTGAAATATAAAATGGAACTATGTACATTTAATAGTAGAAGTAGATGATCAACACCTGAAATGGGGAATCTAATGACGATCGAAGGAAAAGAAGACCTACAAATCAGACATATGATCAAAATAAAAAAAGAAAAGGATTATATATAATGAAATGGATTTCAGATTCATTAGGAAATTGATGATCTATCACTAATTGATGAGGATAGGAAGGAACATCGAATGAAAACACCCAAGAGAAGATCCCATTACTAGAGAGGTATTAGATCTTCTACTAGAACTTTGATTCACTAAATTAATTGGTTGGTGGAGCCAAAATCTTCTATTGGGAGCTTTCAAGGATGAATAAAATAATATTTTGGATTAAGGGGGTGATTGTCCTCTAAAACTGGGGGTTTGGGAATTTTTAAAATATATTAAAAGGAATTAATACCCAAATTAATGATTTCATAGAGTGGGCCACATGATTAGACAAATTGTGCACCCTAACTATACACCACTACTGGTCTATTACTGGGGGTGCATGGTTTGGCCACACAGTAAATGTTATAGTGGTCCAATATTTCATTCCAAACTATCAATGAAATTAATATTTTGGAGGCATGTCTTCATGATTATAGAAACTATGTTCCCTAACTATGCTCCCACATCTAGTGGCCATCAATAAGGATTTCGATTTTCTATTCCAAAATGAATAGGTTTACCTAACCATGAACCAACAATTCACAACTTATGTAACATCCAAAATTCTCCAAATTTCACATGAAACACCCTAAGAAAATTCCCAACAATACTGGAAAAATCAAGGGTTATGGAATAAATGAATGAAGTTAACGAGGTTATTAAACTCCCGACCATAAAAACATTCTATCCCTAGAAATCCTGTAATGAAGTTCCTATATCAAATAGATAAATCCACTTCTATATCATTAGTTCCTTATGAACCCACATCACATGAAAATAGAACCATGTTTCCATAGAACATGGACCAATGGTTTTATCCTCCAATGAAATACCTTTTCCTCAAAATCACCAATCCTAATTGGATGCATAGTCAAATATAAATCATGATAAGAATCATGATTATCCCCTATCATGATATGACATGGTCCAAAGAGATATTTTTGATGTTGTAATACATGGAACACATTATGTACTGACATCAATTGGAGTGTAAGTTAAAATGGGTAAGCCCTTTTCCCCACCTGATCAATAATCTTGAAAGGTCCCATAATATGTGTTTTAGGATTCCCAAGTTATCCAAGTCATTAATGACCCAAATGAGGTGAAACTCTCACAAAAAAATGATCAAAAATTGGAAAATATAATTGTAATTAATGAAGATAATCATATAATTTATATTAGCAATGTTTCATCCCCATTATTTAATGTATCAACTGAATCTTAGTCGTCGTCTGTTTGAAAAAACATAATGAAACCAAGGAAGCTTCACCAACATCCAACAAACCAAATATATATTTACATGGTAGGCCATAAAACTCTTCAATGGGAGCCATATGAATGGGAACATGGTAACTATTGTTCTAAGAAAACACAACCTATACCAAGTGTCTATCCCAATCTCCACCAAAATCATGGACACATTCATAAAGAATATATTAATAAATCTTTATAGCCCTCTCTTTATGGACATATTTATTCCAATGGTATGACTAACATAAATGCACCTAAGATCCCATTTCCTCCTGGAGACCTAATAATGATAGTTGATATTTGGATCTTAATCAAGTAATATCAAATATGGAAAGCTAAGAAAACTAAAAACATTCTACACATATATGATTTCCCATTCATTAACATTGGATATATCCCATATGGGTATAAATTGACCCAATTTGGTCATCTGGTCATTCAAAATCCAAATCCCATTCCAATTACAATAGGTACAAGGCAAACTAACTATAAATTATATAAAATCATCATCAAAATCAAAGTTATCACTGGAAGTGGTTTGAGAAAGCCTGAACATTTCTAGAGCTCAACCTTGACCTATTAGAAATTATAACAATGTGAACCAATTTTAGTGATACATGTCTCATACATAGACACTAGATTTATAACCATTATAATACAACATCTTTGTTTTTCCAAGGATAACTATCCATAAGGAACAATGATAGTTTCCCTTCATAGTATTTCTCATGGAATAATGCACAACATACCGGTTATGAAACCATAAGATTCTCTAGGTGGATAGGGTCACTCAATGATGGTATCCCATCATAAATATATCCTCTAACTCCATGGAATCATCTATCGTGCTTCTAAACCTAAAGAATCATCTCATCCAGAAACGATATAACAACGCAAAATTATATCAATGAAATTTCACTTCATATGTTTTTTTATATAGTATAAATCATATAAAACAATATATAGAACACTATACAACCTTTATAAATAAATAATAAAAAAATAATTTGTATTTATAGTTGTTAAGGAACATAAACATGTGAAATATTAACTTTTCCCTAAGAATTGAAATATAACCATTATGAATTGTAAATTGGCATAATTAATAGTAACATCAGCCGTAAAAGTATAAATAAAATTTAGGCATATGATAATTGAATGTGTAATATAATTATATCATATTAAAATTAAGTCAATATTTTAAAAAATTAATATTTAAGTGTAGGTATTTCTATAAATCATAAATATTTAATTACAATTATATAATTAAAAAATTATTTAAAAAATAAAATATTCATAAATGGATTCATAAATCAAATTTTTTTGTCATGTGATCTAAGGACAATTTTATGATATCATAGTTAATTTTGGAAAGTGTCATAAATATAGTTTTAAATTTAAATTATGTATTTTTCAAGTAAATAATTTAAAAAAAAATTAAATTTCTTCTATTTAGAAAATATTTTGATAAAATGGAGTCCATTTTTTAATTGTCCACTTTGAAAATTGGTTATGGTTAATTTTTGTGTTCTTTATAAAATACCTGACTTTTTAGTGACTAGTAAAATATTGTAATTTATAGTATAAATACATTATAAGCTAAATACAATATTCCAGGAGTCTTGGCTGATGTAAGCACCCATGGTTAGAACTCACAGACACGTATTACTATATTTAGACACAAGAATCAATATTGATAGTTATCATGAGAAAAATAGTAAAATATTGAATAGAATAATAATAAATCACACCTATCATAAACTATAAAAACACACCTCACGCCTTATTCTCTTCAATCCTCTATGCCTTGAAACATATCAATGTTCTACCTCAATCCTCTAAAATTTTCCTTTTATTTTCTGTACAAGTTGATTGTTTTATTATTCTATAATCACATCCTTTGTCCAATATATCATGATAACTCAAGAATCATCTATATACTAGAGTGATAACAGGTTAATTGAAGATACATCATCAATGACCTTACTCTTTCAATTTTCATTTAAAAAAAATTATCATCTTAGAGGTGGTCATTTACAACCTTTGTGGTTGAGAAAAATATGTTCGTCCAATGTATCCCTCAACTATGGTAAAGAAACCATTTTTATGGTTAGAAAATACTATAATATATGTATTATAATATCTTTAATAATCAGGAACTATTATATATACATAATATTAATTCATATGACAAATTAAGTTCGTAATACTCAAAATACAACCACAATAATACAAATGAATATCACTACTATTTTATCTAAATATTCATGCTCATACCATATATCCGAAAGAATTATATAACCATTTAATATTATTTATGTTAATTAATATCATATTAACTCAATTCTGGTGACTTATACTCATTTCATATAAACTTCCATACTCATATACAAGTATACAGATCATTAAAACTAAGGAAATGAATTCTCAAGAGAAACAAAATTGAATCTTATAACTCATCAAAAAGACATAAATGAACATAATAAAATTATAATAAATCAAATAAATTTACAGAAGGTTCTAAATTAGTTAATTAATGGATTTAATTTGATTATATAGGATGTTAAGGTAAAGTGTCTAACTCATTCTAATATAAAGTAAGGGTTTTTACCCGAACGTAAATTATCTTCTATGTTAATCTTATTATCTACTTACCTCAATGAAATTATTAATTATTCTTATTTACTCATCATAAATTTTATGTGAATATTATATATATGGGTACTAATCATAATTCTTCTTTATTTTTTGGGGAGTAACATGTTTTAAAAGGATCTTTCTAAAATGATTCTTGAAAAATAAACCAAATTCAAGGGAACATCTCTAATTATTACCTATTTTCAATCACACTATATAATATGTTTTATGCCACAATTATTTCTCTAAAATAACTCATTTTATTATGGAAAAATATCACATTTTTCTTCAACTTTTATATAATTAATTTCCAAAAATAATTCTTCTTTTCAAATTAAAAGAGTATTTCTGTCAATAAATGCTCGTTGATTTTATAAGAATATTTTCATTTATTTCTAAAATCATGTTGAATGCTATGTTTAACTGGGATTAATATTTTATTATATTAGCCGCCATATCTTATTAAATTGTATATTATCGGTTTTTATATGGAAGTGTTTTTTTCATACCACTCACATTTTTACTCAGAATGGTCAGTAATTATTTCTATATATTGGGGAAAGTTATTCATATTTCATATGTATATATTATTAATTTTTAACCCCATTTATATAAATAATGAATTTTACTTAGTAATTTATGGGTGTGGATTTCTATAGTCCCCTGATGCATCGATTGGTGTCATGAGACAAAAAAAATCTGGACTTGGTTGAGGTCTTTCCCATTTTGAAATATGGTTATCACTGATGCCTTAATAATTTGTAGTTGTCTTAGCCGATTCATTGATTGTATGGTTCAGATGTCCCTAATTATGAGTTCTCTCATTATGAAACTAGTAATTTATAGACCATAAGGTTATTCGAGTAGTATAATAACATGGTTATTATTTATTATGACATTATTTAATATACTATTATTCCATCCATATTATGTTCATGATTATTTTTAATGGCATGTGTACTTTTATTTATTCATCACGCGATATTAATATTGATTCCACTATATTAAGTACCGTTATAGATCATTTGAGATCGCTAATTTCTTATGTTTTATTTTTCTTGGAAATGAATAAGTATGTTAAGAATGACTTTCATGGATAATGTAGAAGTTGATTATGTTTCTAAAGGAAGTTCTATATTTTATTCCATTTAAATTTGTAATGATAAACTCAGGTATATATCTTGTTTCCAAAAATCTACAAAACTATTCTGTCTTTGAAGATGTGTATTTCTTGTATATATTCCAATGTAATGAAATAATTCACCAACTTCTGGAAACTAGGGTCGGTGTATTAAAAGTTCGTGTGAGAGGATTTTTTGTAGAATACATATAAACTATTTTAAAAAAAAATTAGATTATCAAAAAAAACCCTATGATAGAACTTGAGGATGAGTGTACAAGAATATCCTAGAATATTTTTAAGGTAGATTGTATGTGGATGTTCCAAGAAATACATCCCTATCTAGATACTTCAAGTGGACATGGTTCTGGAATAGAGATACCTAGTGGTAACAACTCTGAAAAGGTGTTTTGAGATTGGATTGGGGTAACACGGTACACAATTATGGGCTTTATTGCACACATAGTTTGACACTCTCATGGGACATGATTAGGATAATTCAAATTTTTACTATAACCTATTAAGAAGTATTTCGTTGTAAATATATCCCCATGAAACCATACTTATGATTTTGATATTAGACATGCATAAAATTTAATTTTCTATAATGTGGGTTTCTAGTTCAAAATTATACATTTTGATTCATAGCCTAGTTTAGTTTATTCTATTATTTTTAAATGGTGCGTAGTGGAAGGAATGGTATATGCATGAATGCATATTTCCCATGTATGGATTTCCCTCATGTGCAAGATAATTATGTTGGTTCAAGATAGGTGTTTGGGGATGTGGTAATTATAACTATACTAGGATAAATGACTCAGGTTATGAACAATAAACTTACCTGTATAGATCATCCAAATCCACAATATGGAGGAGTAACAGTATACCTCTTTATGTGAGAACAACTACTATCATCCAATGGTACTAATTCTTTTTATTAGATCATTGGAGAAATTCATTAGAGAATATATTTCATTATTTGGTATGTAATTTAATGGAGATGTTTATAATGGTAGTTTACCTTCTCTCTAGATATGATAATCTGTGGTGTTCATCAATTCAAAAAATGTAGGAGAAGGAAGAAATGAAAAATATTTATTGGAAGGATTCTAATGAAATTTCCTAGAAAAATATTTTACTCATGAACAATGAGAATATATGGAGAGGAAATTCTTGTTTTTCATATTACATAAGTATTCGGCAGAACATGATTGGTTGATTCTTTGATGGATTAAACCCATTCATCCAGAGGTCACTATCCTCCTAACGTTTCTTATCATTAACGGATTTTATCTCATTTCATATCATGATAGAAAAATAAGTCTCTATGTATGATGTTTTTAAGGTAAAACAAGAGAAGAAGTGTGTATTAGAGGATAGAATGTATAAAGGGGGAATAAAAATAGGGAATTTTACAACATGAGATACTAGTGGAAGGAAACACCCGAGTGCCAGTATAAAATGAAAAGGAGTGTTCGGTAAGTGTGGATATAAAGGCCACTATAATGGTGATTTCAATGTAAATAATGAATATGTCAATTTTTAATGAAATAATTACAGGGAGATGATAAATTATTCAAATTATTTTCCAAAGATACAATGAAAATGTCCCGTAGAAAATTCTAGGGGAAGAGGGCTAAGCATATGTAATCATAATATCTAAGGTTGGAAATCCTAATAATTTTGTTGTACATACTTTAATTGTTTCCTCAAACATAGAAAATGATTTATTTGATTCTAGATCATTAAATTATTTTAAATCATCCCATTTTCCCAAGAAAATTAGACATTTAATTTTTTAATTAATAAAAGAGTTGTAAATCAAAACTCTTATGGGAATTATCATTGAAACAATGATGTGTCGATCAGTTCCCCTTATAAAAAATAAACATGATTTAGTTTTTAACCTTATCATCATAACTATTATTTAATTTTATATATTCCCCAATATGGATAGGCTTTCAATTTATGATGATAAAATCTATTATAAGAAGAATGAGGTTATAATTTTTTAGAATGATGTTGAATATCATATCATTAAAAAAACATCATCATATGAATTAATCTAGATCCAATCATAGAATCTTTATCAAATAAAATTCTTTTGGAGGATTAGAATAAAATATATATGTGTGAGTTAAGAAATCTAAAAATTTTATTATGTACCTATTGTTCAATAATATATTGATTTTTTTCAAAGGATTTACATGTACATCCCCCAGAGTTGTAATTTGAGTTCTCTATTGATGTAATTCCTAGTGTAAAGCCTATATCAATGAAACGTTATAGAATTTCCACAATTTAATTAATATAACTGTAGAAAAAACTAGAGGAATTGAGTGATAAATGATTTATATACACTAGTTTTTCTCTATAGGGTTCCCATGCTCTCTATCTCTAGAGGAAAGATGGATTAATGACACATTGCATTGACTATAGGGATATCAATTCTATTATAATAAAGAACACATATCCCCTTTCTCACATTGATGATTTATTTGATGAAATTCATGGATCTAATTAATTTTCAATGATTAACCATTGATCTGGATATCATTAGTTTAAAGTGATGAAGGAAGATATTCTATAAACAACATCTTGAACCATGTATAGACATTAAATGTTTTTAGTAATTCCATTTGGTCTAACTAATGAACCCTATATTTTAATGGATCTAATGAATATAGTTTTAATGGAATATCTAGATAATGTTTTGTCGTATTTATTGATGATATCTTGATATATAATATGATCTATGAAGACCATCTGAATGAATTTAGGATATCTCTGAAGACCCTTGGAAGAAATGAATTATATGGGAAGTTGTTAATGTTTTAATTTTGGCCTCAATCAGTTTCTTTTCATGGCCATACTATCTATATGGATGGAATCTTAGTTGATCCTGAGAAGAAAAATGTTTTTTAGGAATGGCCTAAACCAATGAAAATTACCGAGGTACGTAGTTTTATTCATTTATCCAGTTATTATCAGTGTTTCATTTATAAATTCACCTGGTTATCCATCCTGTTAATGAAAAGTACTCATAAAGGTGTTAAGTTGAAATGGGAAAAATAATGTGAAGAATGTTTTTGACGAATTGAATATGAGATCAGGGAATGCTCCAATTCTGACTCTACCATCATGAAATTGTTTATTTGTAATTTATAGTGATTCAACAATGAAAATACATGGTTTTACCAATATAAAAAATGATAGAGTTATGGCCTTTGCATCAAGGAATTTAAAAATTCATGATCAAAACTATCAAAATCATGTTGTTGAGTTAGAATCTTTAATCTTTTCTCGAGAGATATGAAGGCACTATATCTGTAGTGAACGATTTCAAATATGTACAGATCAAAAGAGATCTAAATATATCGTATCATAGAAATAACATAACCTAAGGAAAAGGTGAGGGCTCGAGCTACTCATGGATCATGAGTCTTTAATAAAAACCACTTAAAGAAGGTGAATAAGGTAGTATATGCCTTGAGAAGTAATGATCATGGGGTTCTAAAATAAACGAGGATTGATAAGGTTCATGTGTACATGGATCTAATAAATATGGATATGGAAATTATAAAGGTTGGGGAATCGTCAAAAAAATTTCATCTAGTTTTCAAACTGTTTTTACTGGGAAGGGTTAAAATTTCTCAGTTTGATAATGATAATCTTCAAAAGAAAATTAATGTTGGGTATAAAGGGAAGTCAACAAACATCACGTGTGAGGATGGAATTATAAAATTTGGGTGGATGATATGTGTTCCCTCTATCACCATGCTAAAATGGGAGTTATTGGATGATTACCATAATTAGAATTTCTCAATACACCCTGATATCACTAAGAAGTATTGATATTTGATGGAACATTTCTCATGGGAAAGTATGAAGTTGTAAATTGTTGATTATGTATCATGTTTTTTTGTCGGTTATAACATAATGGATGAATGAAAACATCCTACAGGATTATTGTAACCTATTTCTATACATACATAGGAATGTGGGGATATCACCTTAGATTTTTTCACTTCATTTTGAGAAACTCTAAGAAATAATGATGAAATAATAGTGATTGTTGATCGACTTCCCAAAACTGCATATTTCTTCACTATAGAGGAGGATTTTCCACGG
The DNA here is from genome assembly GCA_963277665.1 of Viscum album. Classification (NCBI taxonomy): domain Eukaryota; kingdom Viridiplantae; phylum Streptophyta; class Magnoliopsida; order Santalales; family Viscaceae; genus Viscum; species Viscum album. The sequence continues at coordinate 875,330,530 of OY728129.1, read as the reverse complement.
GATTTTCTTACACAGATCTAACTCTATGAACTTGTATGACTTCACGGAGATCCTCCCTCAATTTCATATTATCATAATACATGATTTACATCAAAATTCAAGAAATGTTTTCAAAATAATTTGGATACTAATCTTCATTTTAGTATCTCTTATCATCATCAAATAGATAGGCCGTCAGAAATGATGATCCAAATAATTGAATACATTTTGAGATCATGTTCACTTGACATTCAAGGTGTGTGGGATCACTATTTAACTTTGGTGGACTTTTCCAATAATAATATCTTCCATTAATATATTCAAATGTCACCCTATAGAGCATTGTATGGAAAGCGTTGTCGTACATCAGCTTTTTGGGATGATGTTGGATAAAGGAAGCTTATGGGCCTACAGAATGTATAGGAAACAAAATCGAAGGTCAAGACTATTCAATACGTTATAAAAGTAAATTAAAAGTGGAAAATGAGATATGTCAATAATAAAAGGAATGATTTGGAAATTCATGTGGTACATCACATTTTATTGAAAGTATCTTCATGGAAGGGTGTTATATGATTTTTGGAGAAAGGGAAACTGAACTCCATGTACATTGGACCATTTGAAATTTTATAGATAATTGGAGATGTAGCTTAGTAGTTGTTAATTAAAGACAGACTTTCTAAAGTACAAAATGTGTTCCGCATCTCTTTGTTAAGAATTTACATGTCAGACCCAATGCATGTACTCAATTCTGAAAGAATTGAATTAGAACCTGGCTTATCATACTGTGAAGAGCCTATCCGAATTCTCGGCACTAAAGAACATATGTTGAGGAATTGGAAGACACTTCTGGTGCATGTAGTTTGAAAAAAATCTTATAATTGAAGAGTCAACATGGGAGACTGAGGATATTATGAGGAAGAACTAGACAAATCTTTTTATGAGGTAACAATATAGAAATATTAAGGATAAAATTTTTATAGGAGGGGAGAATAAAACGACCCAAAAGTGTATCAATGAAATTTTCATTATTCTATTTATTTTATATAGTATGAGTCATATAAAGCCTCATAGATAACAAAATACAAACTTTATAACTGAATAATAAAATAAATAAGTTGTATTTTAAGATGTTAAGGAACAAATAACGATGAAATAGTATCTTCCCCATTGGAATAGGAATATGAGCCTTATGAATAGTAAATCTACCTAATTAATACTAACCTCACACATAAAATATTAAATAAAATTTAGAATATCATAATTGATTGTATTATATAATTATATCACAGTAAAAGTTTGGGAATATTTTAAAAAATATATATTTAAGTATAGGTATTTTTATAAATAAAAAATATTTACCAACAATTTTATAATTAATAAAACTATTTAAAAGAAAACTCATTTTCATAAAATGATTTCATAAATAAATATGATCTTTTTCAATGATTTTAGGAATATTTTATGAGACCTTAGTAAATTTTTGAAAGTGTTATAAAATCATTTTTAAATTTAAATTCGGTATTTTTCAAATAAATAATGATATTATTTGAAAAAAAATTACATATTTAAATTTTTTTAATAAAATAGAGTCCATTTGAGAATTCTACACATCCAAAAATGGTTATGGTGATGCATTGGGATTTTTCTAAAATACATAATTTTTTAATGAATAGTAAAATACACAAATTTATAGTATAAATAGATTATAAGTTAAATAAAATATTCCATGAGTCATTGGTTATGTAGGAACACATTGTTCCAAATCACATTCATGTATTATTTTATTTTATCAAAATAATCAATAATATTGGTTATCTTTGGAAAAATAATAAAATAATGAATAGAATAATTATAAATCACCCCTCCCATCCACAGTAAAAACAACCACTCACCCCTGTTCTATCCAATCCTCTAATGCATGAAACATTCCAAAGTTCTTCCCAAATCCACTTCCTTTTTAAATTTATTTTCTTTTCATGTTATTTCTATTATTATTCTCTCTTCACCTCTTATGTCTAAATGATCATGATAAATATAGTATCATATATATACTTGTGTGATACCATGTAAATGTAATATCTATCATCAATCTCAATATTCTCTCTCTTTTCTTTTAAAAACTAAAATCATCGGTCGAGAGCTGCTGGTTTACAACTTTCCTGGATAAAAAATATTCATTATTCAAATTTGTCCTTCAAGGCGAATCATGTAAGAATTTTAGTGTTAAAGTAGACTAAAATATATGTATTATAACCTATTTAATGTTCTAGAACAAGTATATATAAATAATATTAATTCATACAGCAAAAATAGTTTGAAATACTCAAAATACTACCAAAATAATACAAATGAATATCACTAATGACTTATCTAAAGATTCATACTCATACGATATAAACAAAAGAATTATATAACCATTTAATCTTATTTATTTTCATTAATATCATATTAGTTTAATTTTGGATAATTATTCACATCCCAAATAAACTCCCATAATCATATACAGGTATACAGATCATGAAAACCATGGCAAAAATGCTCTTGGGAAATAAAATTCTATCCTATAAGTAATCCAAAAATACCTAAATGAAATAAATAGAAAAAATAAAAAACTAAAATTAATATAGATAAGGTTCTAAATTAATTAAATAATGGATTTAATTTTATTATCCAGTATGTTAAGGTCATGTGTAGAACTCATTCGAACATAATGTGATAGTTTCTACTTGAACCACTATATTCTTTCGGGTTACTCTAATTCTATACATACATCAATTAAATTATAAACTATTCTTATTTACAACTCATATATTATGTTTGAATGTTATATTTATGTGTACCAAACAAAATTTTATTTATTTTATGGGAATTTACATGTTTTAAATGGGTCTTTCAAAAAATTTCTAATAAAAAACCTAATGCAATGGAACTTCTCAAATTCCATCCTATTTTCAAGTACGCTAAATAATCTATTTTATGACCCAACTATTTCTCTAAAATTAGTCATTTTATTATGAAAAAAATAACTTAGTGCACTTCTGGTTTAATGAAAATATTTTTCTAAAATAATTATTCTTTTCAAAGTAAAATAGTTTTTCACTTAAAGATTACTTAGTGATTTTATAATTGTATTTTAATTTATTTATACATTGGGGTTGATTATTATGTTTAGATGGATTAATCTTTTATGTTATTTTCCACCAAATTTTATTAAATGTTTTATGATCAGTTTGACTGCAAATGTGCTATGTTGATACCATTCACCTTATTACTCATAATTTTTAGTGATTATGTCTACAAAATGGGGAAATTTATTCACATTTCACATATATATATATATGTTGTTTATGTTTAAACCCATAAATATGAGGAATTTATTGGACTAAATAAGTGATGGGTGGGGTGCAATATATCCTATTGTTTTATCAGTATGTCCAATGAGTGAAAACTGATATAGACATTGTCGAGGCCTTTCCCATTTTCAAATATTATTTTGGTATATTCCTTAATAATTTTTTTCATCAGGGATGATACCTTCAAGATATGGTTTTTATGTCTCTAATTATTCATTCCCTCATTATGAAACTAGTATTTGATAGTTCATAAGGTTATTCACATAGTAGAATACCATGGTTATGATTTATTATGGCATTATTTAATAAGATTTTATTCCTTCTATATTATGTTCACGATTATATATTAATGGAATGTGTAATATTAGTTATTCACCATTACATATTATATATTATTCTGTTGTATTTCATACCCTTACTGATAATCTGAGCTCACCCCTTTCTTTTGTTTTATTATTTCAGGATTTCAAGAAGTATGATATGAACGACTTGCATGGATAACCTAGGAGTTGTTGATTCTTCCAAAGTAATTTATATACTGTGTTCCATTTCACGCTTCAATGTTGAACTCATATATATATATATTGTTTTATAAAGCTACTATACTATTAAGTCCTTCAGGATGCATCTTCCTTGTTTATATATCGGTGTAAATAAATTAGGCACTAACTTTAGGAAACTAGGGTTGTGATCTTTACAGAAGAGGTTAATATAAAACTAGTAAAATTTTCCTTAGACTCATTATCTTGAAATCGATGGTGAAACTGTGAAAAATTATCCAACAAATTCCACTCTTATGTGTATTCATTCACATCCTGAGTAGGAATTTTCTGGCTAAAAAAACAGCAATAACATTCCCCTTCTCTTGAGGTATAATAAATTTCAAAATTGAACAAATCCAGGTAATCTACCCAATGCCTCTAATGGATATTAAAATAGTTTTAAGAAGATATAACATAGGATTTTATGATCAAAATAAAAAGCTAATCATTCCACGAAAAAGTAATGACTCCACCTTTAAGAGTATGCATCATATATTCATGTATGAGATCTTAGGTCTAATAATTATATTTATATATCCTAAGATACCTGGATCCATAGGAAATTATGTGATCACCCGTCATAATAAAAAAATCCAAGAATGAACATGAGGAATAATAATAGAAAACATATCCATTTCTAACTTATATAATATTTAACACCTACGTAGAAGTAAAAATAAGTATCAACTCAATAAAGGATCTATGACATTTATAATCCCAAAAAAAACATCACTCAATTTCAGGTGAGGGTGGTCATTGGAGAATCCAACTTTGAAAAATCCTATACAAACTGGTGATAATACCCCACAAAAACAAAGAAACTCTAAATCATGAAAACATTTCATATTTTTTACTATGAAAAAATAGATTCCACCTTTTAAGGATAAATTGAGATACCAGGTTTTGAGAATGTTTTCACTAATATAATCACTTCCCAAATCTAGAAATATAATTTCAAAATCTTAGAATACATTTGGTGATCCCCAAAAATTTCCAGTACCAACCTCAAGTGAAAAACATGATCCTCATTTGTTTTAGAATAAAACTGGATTCTATCCACAAAAACAACAATAAATGTGTTGAGTTAACCATGTAAAATCATATTCATAAAATCCATGAAAACAATAATAGCATTGGATAGAGAAAATTACATGGAATAATACTCATAGTGGGAATACTTCATCTATAAGGTAGTTTTTTTTTGGAATTTCAGAATCTATTATGCGAAACAAGTGTTATCCAAATCGAAGATCGAACTTTGAGAACCACTTCACCCATTTTAACTTGTTAAAAAATTCCCTCTTTGAGGAAACAAATAATTTTTATTATCTTAACTCTGTTTAGCTTTTTTAAATCAATAAATAGGGAAAGTGAACAATCAAATTTCTTTGAAAAGAGAACGATTTCCATATAAATTGACACACTCAGGTGTAAAAATTCTTTCTAAAGAAAATAATCCAAATGATTATTAAATTATTACAAATCATATTGTTTAATATGATAAAAATTAATATATACTGATTGGGAACAAGATACTAAATTGATAGAAAATTCAACCTCTCTTACTAGTGGAAAACTAGATAAATCTGATGAATTTTTTTGGGAAACTCTATGAAAACATGAGAGTGATCATCAATCATAGATTCTATATAAGGCCCCTGCCTTAAACCTTACATAATCATGAGTTATTTCAAGAACACACATTGAGTATCTTTTCAGGTTTAGAGTTTTAGAGAATTAGAACATAAACCTTGCAATACACTACACATTTAAACAAAGTGGTTACATAAAGATAGTATTCATTTTTTCCCATCAACGGAAACATATTTAAAATAAAACATGGATTCTTTCTTGACACTTCCTTGACACTATCATCATATCATGTACCTTTCCCTTGACCTGTGAAAAACATTTCCAAAACTTGGGATGAGCATAAAAAGCTCAGTAAGGGATAAAAAATATGGAAAAAACATGGGTACATATATACATAAGAATGAAATTATACTTTACCCATAAAACATAAGAACTTTAACATTCCTCATCATATCATGAATAAATCATAGAAATCATAAGACATAAAGGTTACTTTAGGCATTCATAACATTCTTACGTAGGGAGTAACCCTCTTGGTTACGTTTGGAATACGCTACACAGTATATTCCCTAAATCTCTTCGGAGAAACCTTAACGTTTCACTCCTTCACGTTACCCAATGCATTGGAGAGCTATATCGGGCTCACTCGCCCTTAGTTTATCACGGAACCACCCGACTTCATAATAATTCCCAAGAACCATAATATAATCGTATCACAAAAAACATGCATAAAGGAAACATAACATTTCTACCTTTCAATCACAATATATCAATACCACACATTGATATATAAACATTATGAAAACCATTTTCAATACCAAAATAAATGGAATGTAAAACATGGTATTTGTTTTTCTTTTAAAAAAAGGTATGGCTTGTAGAGGAAGCCGAAACTCAAATAATGGTCACGGTAGTGGAGATGTCGTTGTCGCCGCATACGTACGACAAAAACATTACCCTATTGTCTTTTAGATAACGCTTCATATAAAAATGATCTGTTTTGGATAAACATAATAGTCAAAGGGGTTTATACACCCTATAAAAGAAAGTTTTGTATAAAATAAAATATGCCTCAATGAAAGGAGATTGAGACGAAGTCTCATACCTCGGGTCCGACTTGACTCGGTCGTTCTTTAATCTCCTAAATAATAAACATGAGTTAATTTATACTTTTTAAGAACCTTTTTCAAGTTCATTATTCCTTTTATATCACTTATTTCTAGGTCATGAACACTATGTAATTATTTATGTTAATAATGGTCGTTTTAACGATCATTGGTACTTGAGTCAAAAATAAACCATTTATAATTACAAGTTGTTCATGTATCCAATATATCCAGAGTGGTATTCATGATGTAGATATCATATATGTCATATATATCTAGTAAATTCATGCATTTATAGTATTACATAATCATTTAGAGGTAAGAAATGTAATGCACCGTTCATGGAGACGGTAAGCCGTACGTACGCATGAACGCTACTTTGATTTCTATTTCGTATTTTATAGAATGGAATCATAATTATATAAAGGTATATTATAATTCCAGTGCAATATCATATATAATATCATAACTCCATCCTTTATACGTCCCATATATGGTATTAACGAATCCAATCACTTTGAGGGGGCGGTAGTCCGCACTTCCTTAAATGAAGATATCACGTTTACCCATAAAGGAAACCAAAAATGTATGCCCAAAATGAAAAATAAAAAAGCTTAAGGAAAACATAAACATACGATATATAATATATAAATATATTGACATCTTAATGGCCACCTTTGAAGGTGATATATGAGTGTTGAACAATCATCGTTTCGTGAGGCAGAAATTCACCATCCATGGAAATAGTATGTTTTTTAACCATTAGATGTAGGTGTGTGTAAGTGTAGCTCGAATACATCTTATAACAACATCATAGTATATTTAGGATACTGGAGTGGTTACTAATGAAATGAATAAAAAGAGTTTAGGTGGTTGGAGAAGCAAAATAAAACAAAAGGACTCAAGTGAAGACATTACCTTAAAATCGGGTAACTCCCATTGGTTTGAGTTCAAAGGCTTCCATGGGAAGACTTCTGCCAAAATTGAGGCTTCAAGTTGCAAGAGAGGGATGTGGAGAGACTAAATGGGTAGGGGTTGGCCGAGCCAAAGGCTTTGGAAATCAATGTAAGGAGGTAGAGGTGGAGGCCTTTTATAAGAGGAGAGGAGGGGCACTCTTGGAAAGTAAAGAAATGTTACTTTATTTTAAAATGCTTTTAGTATTAAAAAGGTCCCACATTGATATAATTAAAGGGTAAGGTGATAAGGGTTTTAAATCCACCCATCCAATTGGTTTTGGACATGTGTAGGTCATAGATTTTACATTATCATTTCATTTTATTAAAATCCTTTATTAATGAGGTAATTGCTGCATCATCATGATGTCATAAATAATTTAATTTATATAAAGTCTAAAAATTATAAATAAATTAATATGCTGTAGGAAATACTCTTATCTTTCCAATGACTACTTATAATATAAAATATGACTTGTATAACCCCATGTAAAATTGTTTTAGTAAAATAACTCATGTTTGTGTAATTTTTACTTTTACATAAAATAAAAGGTTATTTATGTCATTTCCCAACCAAAGTGGCTCCATGGGGTCCCCAAGTTTACCCATGGATTTTCTTGGTCGTCCATGACACATCCAATGAGGGTAGGACATGTGTCAGGCTCATCTCATAATATTAAAATATTATTTTTACTTTAAATTACACTAATTACCTCTAATCGCGATTAAAAACTTAATAAGTTACTATTCACCAAAAAATTATTTTAATCCTATTGAACCACATTTTACTTCTTAATGAAAACCATGTATGTCAGATTTTTTTAATTCAAAACACAATGATGGAAAAATTTCATTTAATCAGAAAATCAGTTTTTATAAGTACCACTTAGTGATTTCACTATTGATCAAAAATTGAAGTTTTTCAGAAAATTACCAAAAATTAACCCTAAGCTATATTTTATATTCCAAATTCAAAAATGATGTCTATTTTACAAAATTAAAATCATATAAGTTACATTAATTAATTTAATAAAAAATTCCCGCTGTCATGACAAATAGCGTGTTTTTATGAAACAATAAGTATCAAAAGATTGACACTAGTTTAAGTCAAATTTCAAAGTGAAATTGATTCCAATGACCAAAATTGGATTAAATTGTAAAAATATATTCTAATTTCACTTCAAAACCAATTCAAAATATAATCTAATCATATAAATAAATTAGATTAAAATGGGGTTTTGAATTAAAATAAAAAATTTTCACTATTCATTAAAAAATGAACTTTATCGGAAAAATACCAAAAATTCAAACAAAGTAAATTTTGATTTCCCAATCACAAATAATAAGTTTATTTTGACAAACATACCTTATTATATTGTCAAAAGATAGATTTAAAAAATAGTATGCCATCAAAAGGCAGTAAAACAATCTTTTAAAAATATTAGTGTATTCCATGCTTAAGATTGGATTTATTTTCATTTTACGCCTCTAAAACACTATCTAATTCATTAATAGACATAGATAAAAATATCTATTATTCATTACTTACTTGGGATGTTACATCCTTCCCCCCTTTAGAAAATTGCGCCCCCAAAATTTATTTACTTATCGAATAAATGGGCGTACTTATCCCTCATTGCATTTTCAGATTCCCATGTTGCCTCTTCAATCATGTGGTTTTTCCACAAAACCTTTACCTAATGAATCACCTTATTCCATAACACTTGCTCCCTGTGGTCAAGAATCTGGACTGGTTGTTCCTCATAAGATAGGTTTTAATCCAGCTGGACTACCTCTGGACTCAAAACATGAGATGGATCTGGCATGTACTTCCTTAACATTGAAACATGAAAACCATTGTGTACCTGAGATAAACTCGGAGGTAAAGCCACCCGGTATGCAACTGATCCAACTCTCTCTAGAATTTCATATGGTCCAATTAACCTTGGACTCAGCTTTCCTTTCATACCAAATCACATCACACTTTTCCATGGTGACACTTTAAGAAAAACATGATCACCTACCTCAAAAGATAGATCCTTTCTCTTGTTGTCCGCATAACTCTTCTGCCTGCTCTGAGCTGTTCTCATGTGTTTCTGTATCAGCTTAACTTTTTCTGCCAACTCTTCTACCAATTCTGGTCCCATCAACTTCCTTTCACCCACTTCATCCCAGAAAGCTTGAGTTCAACACTGCTTCCCATATAATGCCTAAAATGGTGCCATATGTATACTGGAATGAAATCTGTTATTATATGAAAACTCAACTGAAGATAGATGTTGGTCCCAACTTCCCTGACAATCCATCGAACAAGCCCGTAGCATATCTTCCAAAGTCTAAATTGTTCGTTCTGACTGCCCATCTGATTGAGGATGAAAAGCTGTACTAAAATTTAATTCAGTACCCAACGACTTCTGAAGGCCTTTCAAAAAGTTAGAAGTGAACCTAGGATCACGATCAGATACATTGGATAGAGAAACTCCATGCAACCTGACTATCACTTTAAGTTACAATTGAGATAGTTGATCTAGAGAGAAAGTATCTTGAATAGGAACGAAATGAGTAGATTTATTCAAGCGATCAACAATAACCCAGATTGCATTATTACCTCGAGATGTCTTCGGTAATCCAACAACAAAGTCCATGGATATATTCTCCCATTTCCACTCTGGCACTGGTAGAGGCTGAAGAATCCCTTTCGGTAACTTCCACTCTGCTTTAACCTGACGACAATTCAAACACTTCATAGTAAAATCAGCAATATCTCTTTTCATTCCATCCCACCAGTAATACTCCCGCAGATCTATGTACATTTTAGTACTTCCAGGATGAACTGAAAACGGAGAACTATGAGCTTCACATAACAACTCTCTCTTCAACTGTGAATCACAAGGCACACACAATCTCTTCCCAAATCTCAAAATGCAATCATTATCAATGTTGAATTCAGGCAACTTACCTTTTTGAACCAGCTCTACCTTTTTCTGCAACTCACTGTCTTGCTTCTGTGCTTTCTTGATTCTGTCTGATAGAGATGATCTCACTGATACCAGAAACAAAACATAAGAACATCCTGCTCCAACAAATTCTATGCCAAAGTTCATCAAATCCTTAACCAAAGGATCACGGTCCAAACACAACATTATTAATGAAGAATTACTTTTTCGACTCAAAGCATCAGCCACTTTATTTTCCTTTCCCGGATGGTAATGAATTTCACAATCATAATCCTTGATTAATTCCAGCCATATCCTCTGTCTCATGTTCAACTCTTTCTAATTGAATATATACATTAAACTTTTGTGATCAGTATATATTTCACACTTTACTCCATACAAATGATGCCTCCAAATTTTTAAAGCAAAAACAACCACATCTAATTCCAAATCATGTGTAGGGTAATTTACCTCATGAATTTTCAACTGGCGTGAAGCATAAGAAATTACCTAATCATTCCGCATAAGGACACAACCAAGTCCTTTCAAAGAAGCATCACTGTAGATAACTAACTCACCATTCCTGGAAGGAAGTTCCAAAACTGGAGCATTCACCAATCTTCTTTTTCAGTTCCTGAAAACAATCATCACATTCTTTTGTCCAGATAAACTTAACACCCTTCCGAGTTAGCTTAGTCATTGGAATAGATAACCATGAAAAATTTCTAACAAACCTTCTGTAATAGCCTTCCAAACCAAGGAAGCTACGAATCTCAGTTACATTTGTGGGTCTTGGCCATTCTTCAACAAACATTGTTTTTGCAGGATCAACAGTTATCCCATCTTTAGAAACAATGTGACCAAGGAATGAAATTTTTTGCAACCAAAACTCACACTTGTTGAATTTCCAATACAATTTCATTTCTTTTATGGTTTTCAAAATAACACTTAAATGTCTTTCATGCTTCTATATACTTTTAGAAAACACCAAAATATCATCAATGAAAACTACCAACATTTTTCACCTAAGTCAACTGAGCCCTCACTGTAAAAAACTGTTTAGTTATGATTATGACCATCTCAGGATACTAATTTTTAAGGTCATTTCCCTCTGTATGCCTTCCAAGAAAATCTATTTTGTTTCCTCTAGGAAAAACCATTCTGAACACAGAAATATCTTAGGCGAAGCAACATGGTAATCTGTAAATGCTATATCATTTCAATTATACCATAAATTAATTTATAATTTAACACTTTTCTAACTCCTAAATTTGTGTAAACCGACCTCTGATACCAACTATAAGGCCCCGGCCTTAAACCTTACTTAATCTTGAGTTACTTCATGAATACACGTTGAGGATCTTTTCAGGTTTAGAGTTTTAGAGAATTAGAAGATAAAACTTGCAATACACTCCACATTTAAACAAAGTGGATACATAAAGATAGCATTCATTTTTTCCCATCAACGGAAACATATTTAAAATAAAACATGGATTGTTTCTTGACACTTCCTTGACACTATCATCAATTCATGTACCTTTCCCTTGACCTGTGAAAAACATTTCAAAAACATGGGATGAGCATAAAAATCTCAGTAAGGGATATAAAAATATAGAAAGGAAACATGGGTACATATATACATAATACTGAAATCATACTTTACCCATAAAACATATGCAGTTTAACATACATCATGAAATAATGAATAAATAATAGAAATCATAAGACATAAAGTTAGCTTGAGGCATTCATAACATTCTTACGTAGGGAGTAACCCTCTTGGTTACGTTTGGAATACCCATCATAGTATATTACCTAAATCTCTTCAGAGAAACCTTAACGTTTCACTTCTTCGTGTTACCCAATGCATTGGAGAGATATATCGGGCTCACCCGCCCTTAGATTATCATGGAACCACATGTCTTCATAATAATGCCCAAGAACCATAACATAATCGTATCACATAAAACATGCATAAAGGAAACATAACATTTCCAACTTTCAATCACAAGATATCAATACAACACATTGATATAAAAAAATTACGAAAACCATTTTCTATACCAAAATAACAGAAAAGTAAAACATGGTATTTATGTTTCTTTTTGAAAACAGTTATGGCTTGTAGAGGAAGCCGAAACTCAAATAATTGTCACGGCGGCAGAGAAGTCGTTGTCGCCGCATACGGACGACAAAAACATTACCCTTTTTCGTTTAGTTAATAGTTCATAAAAAAATATTCCTTTTGGATAAATGTAAAAGTCAAAGGGGTTTATACACCATATAAAATAAGTTTGTGTATAAAATAAAATATGCCTCAATGAAAGGAGATTGAGACGAAGTCCCATACCTCGGGTCCGACTTGACTCGGTCGTTCTTTAATGTCCTGAATAATAAAATTGAGTTAATTTCTACTTGTTTAAGAACCTTTTTCAAGTTCATTATTCCTTTTATATCACTTATTTCCATTTCATGAACACTATGTAATTATTTAAGTTAATAAAGTTCGTTTTAACGATCATTGGTACTTGAGTCAAAAATACACCCTTTATAATTACAAGTTTTTCATATATCAATTATATCCAGAATGGAATTCATGATGTAGATATCATATATGTCATATTTATCCATTACATTAATGAATTTATAATATTACATAATCATTTAGAGTTAAGAAATTAAATGCACCATTCATGGAGACGGTAAGCCATACGTACGCATGAACGCTGCTTTCATTTCTATTTCATATTTTATAGAATGGAATCATAATGATATAAAGGTATATTATAATTCCAGTGTAATATCATATATAATATCATAACTCCATACTTTATACGTCCCACAAATGGTATTAACGAATCAAATCACTTTGAGGGGGCTGTAGTCCGCACTTCCTTAAATGAATATATCGTGTTTACCCATAATGGAAACCATAAAGGTATTCCCAAAATGAAAAATATAGAATCTTAAGGAAAACATAAAAATACTATATATAAAATATAAATATAGTGACATCTTAATGGATAACTTTAAAGGTGATATATGACTGTTGAACAATCATTGTTTCGTGAGGCGGAAATTCACCATCCACGGAAACAGTATGTTCTTTAACCATTAGATGTAGGTGGGTGTAAGTGTATTTCGAATCCTTCTTATAAAAACATACTAGTATATTGAGGATACTTGATTTGTTACAAAATAAATGAATAAAAAGATTTTAGGGGGTTTGAGAAGTAAAATAAAACAAAAGGACTCCAGTTAAGACATTAACTTAAAATCGGGTAACTCCCTTTGGTTGGAGCTCAAAGGCTTCCTTGGAAAGACTTCTTCCCAATGTGAGGCTTCAAGTAGTAAGAGAGGTATTTGGAGAGACAAAATGGTCAGAGTTTGGCTGATCCAAAGGCTTTGGAAGTGTGTTTAAGGTGGTAGTGGTGGGGGCCTTTTATAAGTGGAGAGGAGGGGCACTCATGGAAAGTAAAGAAATGTTACATTATTTTAAAATGAGGTTCTGATTAAAAAGGTCCCACATTGATATAATTCGATGGTAAGGTGATAAGGGTTCTAAATCCACCCAACCAATAGTTTTTTTACATGTGTAGGTCATATATTTTACATTATCATTTCATTTTATTTAAATCCTTTATTAATGAGGTAATCGCTACATCATCATGATGTCATAAATAATTTAATTTATTTAATGTCTAAAAATTATAAAAAAATACTATGATTTAGGAAATATTGTTATCTTTACAATGAATATTTATAATCAAAACTATTACATGTATAACCCCATGTAAAAATTGTTTCAGTAAGATAACTCGGGTTTGTGTCATTTTTACTTTTACATTAAATAAAAAGTTATTTATGTCATTTCCCAACCAAAGTGGCTCCATGGGGTCCCCTAGTTGAACCATGTATTTAATTGGTCGGCCATGACACATCAAATGAGGGTAGGACTTGTGTCAAGCTCATCTCATATTATTAAAACATTATTTTTACCTTAAACTACACTAATTACCTCTAATCGTGATTAAAAACTTATTAAGTTACAATTCACCAAAAAATTATTTTAATCCCATTGAACCACATTTTACTTCATAATGACTACCATATATGTCGGATTTTTGAAATTCAAAAAACAAAGAGGGAAAAATTTCATTTAAACGGATAATCAGTTTTTATAAGTACCACTTAGTGATTTCACTATTCATCAAAAATTGATGTTTTTCAAGAAATTACCAAAAATTCACCCTAAGATATATCTGATATTCCAAATTAAAAAATGATGTATATTTTACAAAATTAAAATCATATATGTTACATTAATTAATTTAATAATTAATTCCCGCTGTCATGACAAATAGCGAGTTTTTATGAAATAATAAGTATCAAAAGGTTGACACTAGTTTAAGTCCAATTTCAAAGTGAAATAGATTCCAATGACCACCATTGGATTAAATGGTAAAAATATATTCTAATTTCACTTCAAAACCAATTCAAAAGATAATCTAATAATATAAATAAATTAGATTAAAAATTGGTTTTGAATTAAAATACAACATTTTCACTATTCATTAAAAAATGAACTTTATCAGAAAAGTACCAAAAACTCACACAAAGTAAATTTTGATGTCCCAATCATAAATAATAAGTTTATTTTGACAAACATAGCTGATAATATTGTCAAAAGATAGATTTAAAAAATTGTTTTCCATCTAAAGGTAGTAAAACAATCTTTTAAAAATATTAGTGTATTCCATGCTTAAGATTGGATTTATTTTCATTTTAAGCCTATAAAACACTATCTAATTCGTTAATATACATAGATAAAAATATCTATTATTCATTACTTACTTGGGATGTTACATTCAATCTCCATGTCAAAATAAAACACTGAGATTATCCAATCCATCATTGAAAATAATGTTCATGATCTACTACATGGCTGGCCCCATTCTCACTAAAAGACATGAACCACCACATCTGGTGTGGTTAATGAGACCCACCATAGATAACAGTGAATATGAGCCTGATGAAATATCAAAAAATCCATCACAAGAATGATGTTAGGTGATTTCATATCAGGAACCATAAAATTTCATGTAATATATATATCTAATAGCGAGAAAACACAATAAGGACAACAGAGAACATTACCTCCCATTGTAATGAGGGTTGTAGTAATATTCATCAAATAAGGTAAAAGCATTATATTAGTGGTTAGAAAATAAAAACGGGTCATTATGGATGAGTTAGATGTATCAGTATCAAATAAAGCAGTCACTATGGATAAATCTATATCCATAATACCTGTCATAGTCAATGGACCTATATCAAATTCCTGTGATGATTTATCTACTATGTTAAGAATAATAATTCTGGATTCTTGTGGATAGATCCATTTTTTTATTGATTCATTTGATTTTAATATATTAAATTTTGGCATTGATGATCCCGTGCAACTATATTTGGATGAAAAGATATAAAGAAACATGTTCAAGTGACCTGAGAGTCTATAAGAACTACATATCTTGGGTTCCTCGGTCAAAACATGTTTCAAATGCTTAGCCATTCCACACAAGAAGAAAGTCAATAGGACTCTACCAAGTTATATAGGAGATCTATAAGAACCCTACAATTGATATCCCATAGAATAATTATACTGATTCTGATTTCCATTAAAGTAACCCACAAAACTATCACAAGGACAAAAAGAACTCTCATCAACGCAGAATTACTAGCTAGGTCAATCTCTGCCCTCAATACTCTATCTAGTACATCTTGACATGAATTAATCTTTAGCATGAATTCATAGGATAAAATATTAGCTCAATCTATCATCTAAAATATTCGTTCAACCAACATTAAATTGTACAAAATCGTAGGAGAAATGTTTACTATCCCAATAAAATGGTTTTCATACTAATTCATGTTCTTTTCACTTTGTTAATGATTAAGAAACGTCATTTAATATTTTAAAACCATGAACACTATATTTAATTGATTTAAAAAATAACCATTATGTCATTCCACTCCAAGCCTTTATTTTTATTCATTTTCACCATTAAATACCAACACCTTATACTAGGTCCCTTAAGTATGAAGGTAACACACATCACATTAATTCAATAATGAATTTACAAGAACATAAAACATTACTCGCATTCTTTTAACCAATATCATATTGAGGACTGTTAATGCCTTATAAATATGGTTTATTATGGTGAGGAAACTCTTAAAAATGATATCTACAGTCGATGCTTCATGATTCCCTAAATATAGTTTGAATATGAATGGGTGTGGCTACATATCCCAGATCATAGAAAACATCTACCAATTTTTTAATGAGATTCTAGTCAACTAGAATGGATTTCTTCCATGATTCATTAGTATATCCCTCTTCACATGGGTTAAAATGTATTCTAATATGAATTGTGTTACACATTATCAATTGATAATAATATAAATGTTAATAATGATATTCAAATAAAAAATAAAATTGGAATTTAAGGGATGGAATTTTCATAACACTCTAGTAAAATTGAGAATATAGTACAAACAGATCAAAAAATACATGAAATACACTTTTCCCCCACCTACCATGGTGACATAAGGCTCGTATGACAAGATATGGCCAAGAACTCGCTCATAAATACCTCCCATGTCCCATAAATCCTACACCATGTCTAATAAGAAATCCCATAAAACATAATAGCTTCATGGAGTAAAGCTTAATATTCACCATTTATTCCACTTTTTCATGGACCAACATGTTTAACATACTTTATTGATACATAATCCATCTCTAACATGTCCCGAAGGGAATTCCCTATAAAGACCCAAACTCTAGTGACTAGGAGTCGGGGAATTAATTTATTACATTGGAAAAGATACATGATTCAAATCAAAAATGAATTAATAATTTAGCAGTTCTGGAAAACGTGATACACACATGGAACCCAGTTTGAATTGAGAAAATATAATAAAACATAATACACAAAAAATCTAATAAACCGCATGCATAAAAACACATTAAAATATCACATATTCAAAATATAGTGAATAAATAAAATTAAGGGTAATATAAATTTTTTAGTAAGGGTCATGTAAAGTATATATTATCAAGAATAAATAAGAATAAATAACATGGAATGGTTAATTACTTTTAACATATGACATTAATTCAATAACATGAGAATAATATGGAAATAATAAAACAAGATCGCATAATACCATAAAAATAATCACATGACCTTAGAGCTTATCCATGTATTTTCTAACTACATGATTAATCAAATAAAATAAAAATAATGATGGAATTAATCATTTCAAATATCTAAACTATCAATATATATCCTATAGATAGTTCCTTTCATGATCAATCTTCTTGGTAGATTAGGTTTGTGGGTAGAAACCTGTCTGATTTGGCCAACTAACTCATCTAATAAGACAACTAATGCGTCTATGGTATTGCATTAAATGATCCCCAACCCATATATTTCATGTCCAAATCATTCCTTGTATATCAGATAATCTATTTAATTTATAAATAATACGAAAATATCTTTATTGAGTAGAAGATACATATTTAACATCATTTCCACAATTAATCAATTTACTTTCAAAGTAAACATCGTATGTAAAAATGTTATAAGGCTTATATTATAATCATATATAAGATTTAATAAACATTTATATTTAATATAAATTTAATTTTCAGTGAATAATGATCATAAATAAATCAATGGGTAGTGTATACACCCCAAAAATGTTAATTGAAGTATAATAACAAATATGTCTCAATAGAATATAAATTGAGATGAAATCATTACATTACGATTTCCGTTTTTAAACATGCTTAAACTTCATGTATAAAGATTTACATCATATTACTCATTTAATCCATAACCATATTCATATTTATGATATGATATATCATTCTATTATAACAACTTTTTTTATAATATTTAATTATTATCCTTATTTGTAGTGTTAAAGGCTTCATTTTTCCTAAACATTTTTTGTTGTCTAAGTCATGGTTCCTGTGAAATGAATATAGTTTCTTCACCTCCAGAGTAATATTGAGGCCATATGTATAATATTAATTTATCATATACATTTTTATAAGAATTATTGAATGGTGATCATGGACAATGAATCACATGATGTCGTGGAGTCGGTATATCATATGTACGCATGAGATATGTTATCATTCCCTTAATGGGTGAAATGGTTATAAAGTGTTTGAAATATTAGTTATTTCATAATTAACATCATTGCATAATTTTCATATATATCCATTATTTCAATAATTATTCTCATCATTGTAAAGTGGTGATAAAAAAAGTAAATCACAACGTGGAGACGCAAAGTCGTACGTACACACGTGTGGTGCTTTTGTTTTCCATAGGATGGATAAAAAGTATAATATGGTTTTAAAATAATCCTAATGTAATATAAGAATATATATAATGATGAATTTATTAATTTATCATGAACCAACCCACAAAGAGGAAGTATAAGATGAAATAAACATGAAAGAGTGAGTAAAGATGATTACCTTCTCTTAAAGAATCCTTTTTTTGATCTCCTCTTCTGGATAATAGGGTTGGTATTTTAAAGAGACCAAAACATCAAGAACACAGATAAGTAAGATTTTAATATATATATATGTGGAGGGTTTTGTTGAGTTAAAATGTCAATGGTTGTGAAAATAATTGACTTAATATGTTCCCTTTTAAAATTTATGTGAAGGGCGTTTAATGAATTTCCTAAAATATTTAAATATTATTAATGTTATTATAGGGCCAAAATCTAAAAAAAATTCAATAAAGAATATGTCATGAAATTGGAGACCAAATAATATCCTTGTTTTAGATACAATATTATTTTGATTTGTTTTCTAATTTAATTATATATTATATTCTTGAAAAATCATTATTTTTAAAATTAATATTATTCATTAGTATGACATTAAAAAAACAAAACGAAGTGATAAAATAAAAAAAATATTTTATTCTATCATATAAATGTAATTGTTATCTATATAATTCCTGGATAATATTAATTATCTCAAATTATATTTATTTACAAATTTTTAAAATCATTTATATTATTTTTCAAATAATTTAATAATTAATTCATCATCACTGTGAAAACATTTAAGGTATTATTTTTTTACATATAAAACAATAAATAAATTTCCAATAATAAATAAATCATTTAATCTTATAGAGACTATTTATTTTCAAATACCACTTCTTTAAAAATATATATAAAAAATTTATACTTATTAAAACCCATAGTGTGAATAGTTTGTCTTTCTTTAAAAAAAATTATAAGGGACATAATATCAATAACGTGGATTCCAAAAGGTCCTAAGATAAAAATAGGATAATATTGGTCAAATTTAACTCAGAAATTATTATTTAGAAAAAATATTGGATCAATTAATTGTTATTATAATTTTAATTAAAATAAAAATATTTATCTTCCTTCTTCTTGCACAAGCACTGCGTTAGAGTTAAATTATGAATAAAGGTAATTACTCCAAAAAATGAAATTAAAAAGAAATTATTATCATAATAATAAATTTATTAGGTTTAACATAATCTTTTATATTCATTCATTATGTATATTTACTCAAATCCGTGTCCATAAAAATTATTTAATTCGTCGATTTGACTTTTCTTGCCTTGCATAAGCATTGCATAACAATTTTGTTAAGATTTATGTTATATACCAATAAAATTTGAAATATTCATACAATTACATAAATTGTACATTATAATTAATAAAAAATTAGTGAAAATTCATTTTTCACTCAATTATTTTCTATAAGGAAGCCAATTTGACTTTTCCAGTGATGCATAGGCACTGTTTTAGTCCTAAAAATGATATTAAAATTTATAATGAAATAATTCATAATTTATATGATCTCAATTCTGTATATTTTATTTTCCAAACATAATTTATTAATGTGAAAAAATAATTTTTAAAACAAATGTTCCATTAAATGGTGGAAAAAGTTCCTTTAAAAAAATATTATAAGTAATAGTGGGATTATTTTTACATAATTTATATAAAATAAATTAGATGATTTTTAATCATTTAATTGAATATATAATATATAAATCTCATTATGTGGTTATTTCAATTAATTCCCACTAATTTATTATCTAGGTTATCATAATATTTTATTTTCTGTTTATGTTGGGAATTGTCTGAAACATAAGTTATCAAAAAGATTAAATATAAAAATAATCATACCATAAAATCATGGTATATTATATTCTACCTACCTTCAAAAATATTCATCCTCATATATTGGAATTATACTTCAAAAATCAAATGTTGATTTTTTTAAAATGGCTTTTTTTGGGAAACCCACATCCTAAAAAGTGTTAATAAATCATCATCTAAAAAATATGAAAATGTAAATTAATTGATCACCACAAAACAATGATATTGAATAAGATAACATTAGTAGGAATTAAAAAGATAGAAATTGAATATAAATATAACTATCAAGTTCTGATGGATTGTGATAGAATAAATGGCCATTATAAATTTAACTATCAAAAAACTGTATGTTTGTGATCTTTTAAAAAAACATTGATTTCTTAGAAAGAATAGTAAATGAATTTTTTTTGCCTAAAAATCCTTTTTATGATGTTTTATAAATTCCATAATCATTTATATAGAGAAATCATAAAATAAATTTACTCGATTTCATTCTATTTCATAAGAATAATCTCATCATTTGGTTGTACTTCAATATATTTTCACGTCATTAGTATTTATTTATGCCTGAAGCACTATATGAAATCATAATATCCGCAATTCATTCATTTTTCCTTGAACCAAAAATTTTATCACATGAAATCTAATATAATAAATCATCTTATTACCTATAACAATAATATACAATGTTCAACGTAATCAATTCCATTTGTAGTTTATTTAAAGAAACATCCAAAATATGTCAGTCATGATTCAAAGAACAAAAATCTATAAGGAACATCCCTAAATTTCCAAAATCATCATTGATATGGATTTTACCCAAAAATTGTAATATTGATCTTATTTTCACATTACAAATGTATGAATACCATTGTAACCTTAAAATCATAATGAAAACACGCATGCTTCAAAAAATAAAGTATCATTTTTTGAATATATCCATTAAATCAGAACCTGTTATAAACCAAGAAATGATAAAATAATTAATCAAACAATTTCATGTTCACCAATAATGTATGATAAATATCCCTTTATCATTATTATATATGCATTGGGAACATATATATGGTTATCTTCCACCATTAATGTTTTTTCTAAAAAATAGTCTCACAACTAAATTAGTGCCCTTGGATATATAAACTATTCATCACATGTTTATGAATCCATAAATAATAAGTATTTCAGTACAATCCTTATATATTATATAATAATTACAACCAAATAAAATGTTTTTATGACATAATTATTGAATTTAAATACACATTTGATTTAATAATTCATCCGAATTATTAAACCACCAACTATTATTTATACCTAATTTCATTCATATTTCATTTTTAGTATCTTCATCATCAGTAGTATAACCATTACTCATAAAAAAATTAGTATTTTGTTCATCTAATTTCCTATAGGACATTGAATTATCTAATTCCCATACTATCCACATTACTAAAATTAAACTATATATAAACCCTTATATGGAACATTATTTTCATCCATTTTGTTAACAAATCAGTTCATTTATCCTTAGTAATTACTCTCTATGTTTCCTTCTTCCACACACCCAAAACAACCTCTCATTCCTATAGAGCATTTAATTTTGTGATTTTTCTCAAATTATCAACATACAAGAAACTGAATCATATTTTCCCAATGGTTTCAACTTCATGAACTCTCAATAGACACTATTATACTATTCATTGGTGAGTAAGAGTGTTGATTAAGGTTAATGTTGTTAATCATATAGTGTTATTACATAATCATTTTACCCAATCATCATCCCATTTTTTTAATCAAAATAAATTCTATTAAATTTATCATTAACCATTTCCTTATGGTTCAATGCATGTACAAATACCGAAAAAGACATGTAAATATTAAGCTACAACAATTATAGTGAGTCATTATATAATAATGAATGTGTATTAAAAGTATTTATAAATCATGACACCATTTTCTAAACCTATATGTCATTAGGTTTAACCTAGGTTACCCATCACTTTTAAAAAATCAATAGGATGTTATCATATATTTAGTATTATCCTAAATGTTATTCAGAGGGTTATATTCTATATTCCATGATTTACAAAATCATGTTCCCAAGGATTCAACTAAAATTACTCTAATACCAACTAAAAATTCATATACTCTTATAACCCTAATATGGTTCCTCTATTACATTGTCAAAGATACAAGATTAAATTCCCCAAGGATTTAATTATTTAACAATAATGGAAAAATATATATATACATGAATCCCAATTAAAATTTGGAAATGAAAATAATACATAATACATAACAAAATCTAATAAACATCATCCTTGAGGAATCATTCAAAGATCTCTTATTGAAAACCTTTGGAAATGAAACAAAATAATGGTGTGATCACATTCTCAAAAAGGGCCATTCTCATCAGAGTATATCATGAATAAATAAGATTAAACAACATGTAAAGGAAAATAATTGAAATCCCATGCCATTAATTCATTAACATGAGCACAATTTGTCAGGAATAAAAGGTTTTCAAATAATTCCATATAAACAATCAGATTATCTTGGAACTTGTTCATGGATGTTATATCTAATTGATTAATCACATGGAATAATAGTAAGGAATGAATTCATAATTTAATATGTATGAACTATCATGTTATATCCTCTAGATAATTACTTTAATGATCAATCCTCTTTTTAATTTAATTCTTTCGGTAGAAACCCATCTAGTTTGGCCAACTTATTCATCACATGAGACTACTAATGCCTCGTGGGGATTGAACTAACTAGTCCCCAACCCATGTGTTTCTTTTCTGAAGAATTAATAATATATCTAATAATCAATTTAATTCATAAAAAATTTGTAAAATATCAGTATTGAGTAGAAATTATGGATCTAACATCATTTCCCCAGTATATCAATTAACATTCAGTGTGTATATCTTATATAAAAATTGTATAAAATATTGATAAAAATAATATACATGATACATGAAATATAGATATTTAAGATAAATTAAATTTTCAATTAATTTAGATAATAATTTAATCAATGTGTATTGTATACACTATATAAAAGTGAATTAGTTCATAATAACAAATAAATCTCAACGGAATATTAATTTAGAAAACATCCTTACCTTGCACTTTCCTTTTATTGAATATGATTTAAATTCATTTATAGTGGTTTTAAACTTGTAATTAATTTATAAAATATCTATATTCATATTTACAATATCATATATGATACCATTATCACCTTTTCTAATAATATTTCATTCTTACCCTTGTTTCAGGTGCTAACTACTTCATTTTACTATGCATGTTTTTTCATGTAAGTCACTGTTCTTATAAATAGGATATAGTTATATCATCCAAAGAGTTATATCAAGGTCATAGATATCATATTTATTCATTATATATTTTTATATTCATTTTTAATGGTTTACATGGAAAATTAATCGCATCACATTGTGTAGTCTATAGGCCATACATATGCACGAGCGACGATATCATTCCATTAATGTGTAGAATTGTAATGAAGTTTATGGTATATTAATTTTTTAAAAATCCATATAATTTCCTAATTCTCATATATATCCATTATTTATATCATTATTCACATCTATGTAAAGTCTATATGAAATAAAATTACACCACAATTTTTGGGTGATATGTTTTATGTATGCACACACCGTGATTTTGTTTTTCATAGGATTGATAAAAGGAACAATATGGTTGTATCATAATGAAAATAACACATAATAATTTATATGACACTGTTTTTAATACTATATCGTATAAAAAAACATAATGAGGAAGTAGAATAATAAATAAACATTAAAAAGAGAGTAAATATGATTACCTTCTCTTAATGAATCTTCTTTTTGGTATCCTATTAGAAACACTTAGGATTGTCATCTGAGGATACCAAAACCTCAGGAACTTGTATAAGTATGTTTTGATGAAAAATTATCAGGATTTGGTGGATATAGAAGGCTCAAGGTGGGTATAATAAGTGAAAGAAGGATTACCATGTTATAATTGAGGTGTGGGTAATTTATGAAATTTCTTAAAATATTAAATCAAAATTAAAGCTATACTAGCACCAAAGATTTAAAAATGGTATATAAATAACTGGGGATGAAATTTTGGACAATATATTATATTTTTTGGTATCTATTTATATTTTTGTTATTTTACAATAATTTATTAAAATATTATACTGATGAAAAATAATTATTATTAAATTTAATACTATTCATTACTATGGAATTAAAAACATCAAGACGAAGTGTCCAATTATAAATTAAAATTTTATTAATTTATATACATGTCATTTTTATTGATATAATTCAGGTATCATCTCAATTATCTCATATTATATTAATTTTAATATTTGTAATTTGATTTATTTGATTATTCATAAATTTAAAAATTACTACATGATCAGTGTTAAAGAGTTTGAAGAATTTATTTGTTACCTAAAAAATAAATAAAAAATACCCCAAAATAAGATAACACTTTTAACTTTACATATAATATTTACATTATAATTTATATTATATAAAAACATATATTAAAATGTTATACTTATTAAATACAATAGCGTGAACAGTTTGATTATCTTTTATATAAAATATTACATGGGAATTAATGCCTCAAAGGTGAATTCAAAAAGGTACTATATATGAAAAAATTATCATTTTGGTATGAAAAAATACATATAATAAATTTAAACAAATATTGGCACATTTATTGGTTCATAAACTTTTAATTAATATCAATTTATTGATTTTCCTTATACGTGCACAAGCATTACATTAGGGTTGAATAACCATTAAATGAAATGATTTCACAAGGAAATATTAATAATCTATTATTATCATAAAAATAATTTATTATGTCCAATATAATCATTTATATTAATTAATTATGTGTATTCAATCATATACATGTCAAGATAACTAATTAAATTTGTTAAATAAATTTTTCTTAACTTGAACATGAATTTCACAAGAACTTGGAAATTATTTATTTTATATAAATAAAAAATTACAAAATATCAACCAATAAAATAAATAAACCATAATATTTAATAAAAAAGTTGTTAAAATATATTTTAGAACTCAATTATTATCTTTAAGGAACCAAATTTCACTTTTCTAATGTTGCGCACTTGTTGTTTTGGCACTAGCAATGATCATTTTATTTATTAGGAAATAATTTATATTTTTTATTATTTTTATTATTTATAAAATATATTTCTATTAAGTTATCATACATTAGTAATTTCATAAGGTTACAAATATTAAAATCAAAATTATATCTTGATGATATTAAAAATAGTAAATATTTAAAAAACTCGTATTTTTACATTTCATACAAAAATGTAATTATTCCTTATAATTATCAAAATTTAACCATAGACTAATTTTGAGGTTATGATTTCAAAAATTATTTTATTTTTTTCAAATATAATAAATTAATCTGCCAATTTTTTTAAAAAGTGCTCCATTAAATTGCTGAAATACTACCTTGAGAAAAATTAGTTTTCTATGCTTAAAAGTATAATAATTTTTATATGAAATATAGAAAAATTAAGATAAATTTTAAACATTATAATTAATATATATTATATAATATTAATAATTTTATTCATACAATTCATTCTTGGAAATTTAATAGCAAGGTTATAATAAAATTGAATTGTTCATTTATGCTGGGTGTTCCGTGCAACGTACGATATCAAATAGTTTAAATTTAAAAAGAGACATACCATAAAATTTTATCATTTTATATTCATGATCCCCAAGGGTTTGTGACTAGAATATGGAATCATACAAGATCGAACATGGAATGATTTTTTCACAAAACATTGGAATATAAACAAGATACAAGTTATTATATTAGAAATAATCAATAAGAAACTACTAGAAATAAAAAAGTTAATACTATACCCATACAGGAAGATAAATAGATCAATAAAACATCACCCCAATCTACCATCAAGAAACCATCAAATGTAAAAAATCCTTATGTAACAAGTGTAACATTTCATTACCATTAAATATCTCTATTCCTTAGTCCCAAGGATCAAGAACATCCCCCACCACCATGTGGTGCTTCTCATTTTCTCAGACCTATCATAATTGAATCATTAATCAACAAAAGTTAATAGTAGAGTGTGAGCAATAAAGACTAGTAGGGTCTCATAAATTGATCTATAATAGATGAAATTACAATAAAATAATAATTATTTCAATTTAAATATTACAGGTAATGGAATAAAATATCATTTTTATTTTTAAAACAAATAATATTTTCTTTTTAATACATGGATAACATTTCAAACATGGATAAAATAAAAAAAATATATAAAAGGGTGTGTATAAATAATTTTGAAGGATTAAAACATTTTTATAACCAATGGAATGTATAATTAAATCATTAAATATAATCACCATTTTCATCTTTCATAAAGTATGTTAGATATTGCTTATATGATCCTAACACTTCTCAAATCAGTGATTACAGTGAAACATGTGTGCACACATCTATCAGGATCATGCTAAATAGGATTCCTCAACATCCCATCATGTTTTAAAATTTGTCACTAGGAATTTTATAGTTGTAAAAATAAATCAATTTATAGAGTATAACTATCCTAGAATTCATGTCTTAAATAACCCACTAACTATGAAGGCTCGCATGTGATAAATCGATAAATAAATAATGGGAAAATAATTTCATTTTAAATCAGTCATAAATTACAACTAAATAGAAAAAAATAATTCCAATGTGAAAATTCAATTTCAAAACCAAAGAATATGTTTTTCATTATATAATTTTTGTTCAACCTAAAAAAATCACATCTTTTATCATTTCAATTTAATCTATTTCTAAAATAAATCTCAAATCGTTTCGTTAATTTAATTATTATAAAAATTCATCCATGAATTCCAAATCCATTTTAATTGGTTTTTTATCAATGTCCATGTCATTTAAAATTCTAATTAAAAATTATTTAAATTTGAGGTTTTATAAACCAATTGAAATATATTTAAAACAAATCATTCCAGTTATGGTTTAAATTTCATGGAAACTCTCAAATGGAATCACATTCCTTTAATCGCAGAATCAATCGATCAACACCCACAACAGGGATACCAATGAAGTTCGAAGGTGAATAATATCTATGAATTGGATCTAGGAATAATATCTAAAAACAAAAGTATTATTTCAATATAAAAAGAGTTTAAATCCATAAGATACACAATTATCTAACTCTCTATAATAATGAGAGGAAGGAAAACTAGAATAAAATTCCCAAGAGCAGATCCACTTATAGGAGAGGGATCAGATCATCTAAAGACACATTGATTCACCAAATATATATAGTTGAGGATACAAAATCACATTTTTGGATTCTTTTAGGATAGAAAAATGTATTAAATCATAATGGATATGATTTTCCTCTAAAATTAGTGGTTCATTATTTTTAAAAATAAATTTAGAGGTATTAAAAACCACTCAAATCATTTTCAAGAGATAGCCACACAATTGTAAAACTCATATTCAATAACCTTGATCCACAGTTGGAAAACTATTTTGGGTGACAGTTTTGGTTTCATGGTTAACCTAACCACTTTACAATAGTTCATTATCCACTATCCATGGGGTGAATGGTTTAGAGGGCTGGTCATACTATTTGAAAATTTGTGTGCCCATCCATGCACATCCCTCTAGTTTCTGTCAACATGATGTATGGTTTTCTTGAAAAAAACAAATAGTTTTTCATAACTATGAACCTATCAGTCATATACTAAGGAGCTTCTAAAATTATAAAAATTTCCCCTAAAACACCTGAATATAAGACCCAACCAAAATTGAAACAAAATAAGGGTCAAGGAATACTTGTTAGAAGGTAATCAGATGTTACATTATTGATGGTGTTCTCATATATTATATAATCATATAATTACATAATGGTAAGTTTATAATTTTTATAATAGCATTAAATTATTAAAAAATGAGTTGACTATTTGGAAATAAATCAATTTATTCTCTAAATATTGTCCATTATGTAATATGTATTAAAAATTAATGAAATATATATGGACACAACAAATATATGTGTGATTAAATAATTGAATAAAATGATATCAAGATTGAATAGCCTTATTTATCAAGTAATAAATGAATATTATTCTCATTTTGTGATAAGTTTTATCGTATTTTCAAAAACACTAACTTTTATCATGAAGATGGAAGTAATGATCCCCTAGGTAGAAGAACATGGAGATAGATTAATGGAACATAAGAATATAGTTTTCACTATAATTGTACATAAAAAACGCTATATTAGGGAAGGAATTATCATATTAATATATTGTTATATTATATGTCTTGGATTTTCCCCTATAAAAAATGACAATGAAAGGACTTATAACACCATTAAATTAAAATACCATGAGAAAAATTACACAATACATAATCCAGATTTTGAATTGGTATTATTTTCATAAAATACTTGCTAACATTATATATATATATAAATTTATTATATATCACATGATATTAATGTATAAATTCTATCATAAAGTGTTCAAAACTGACTAAATAAACTAGTTTTAGTCAATTAAAGACATTGCAAACTCAATACAAGAAAACAATGGAATTGGAAAAATTTTGGACGATGATTTTAATGGAATAAATCATGACACAAAATCCATAATTATTATTGAAATATATTAAATTAAAATGTATTTTCAATGTATGTAGTATAATTTAAATGGCTACATACTTTATTTACCAAATAGTTATTCACTAATCCATCAATATAATGATCAAAATAGAAAAACAAATGTTCTTTTAAATATGAAATAATATGAGTAATATTATGGATATAAAATTTTATAATTATGGAATTACATGATTTTGGAACAATTTGTTTTTTCTCAGACAAACCAAAATTGAAGAGATATTTGTAGGATGATTCATATAGTTCAACTTTTACAATAAATATTTGAAGAGAAAACATTTATAGGTAAATTATGAAATAGCTATTTTGAATAAAACATTATAAGGATAATACAGATTTTCTTTCAATATACTTGGTATTCAATCATGTAACCACAAAGATTCAAAAAAGTATGGTGATGATGAAACCATTATTTATAATAGCATTTAAATGGGGGAATATCAGTGGATTTTATTTACATTCTTCCCCATAATACTAAAATTTTTAATGAATTTTTTTTTATGTTTGATCAAAATATTATTGTATAATATATGATTGATTTTTCAGTATAATTATAACTTTATAAACACACCATTTCAAATATAAAATTACTATTTTTAACTATATCAAGTATAAATATAAAATATAGTTTATAAATGTCTATGTATTTTCTAATTATTATGGATAATTCAATAAACATGATTTGATTAAGGGTGGACATTTTAATTAAATTATTTTCCTCAATAAAATAGAGAGTGTAAATAGAGCATTCAAAACATTGATCATTTTTATGAAGATGTTACATGTATTTAAAATTATGTTATTATCAATATATTCCTATAGTTAAGTTATCATATGACAATAGTTTCAATGCTTACAAACAAATTGAAACATATGGTGTTGTGTAAGATAAAAAAATTTAAACTCTAACATGTATTGTAGAAATACTAGAAAAGAGCATGTTCGGAACCACCATGTTTAAAAAATTTATTAGATGTTTTAAACCATACCATGATTTATAGATATTATTGCTTATCACATCATATTTTCACTGATACTATAAAAGTTTCATGATACGTTCCATTTTAATCATTTTAAAAAATAAATACACGATCTCTTACATTTAGAAGTAAAAAATACATGTAATTGAAACGTTATTTTTCTTATAACGAACCACAATTTGATATTATGGTTCATTGAGATATTTTTTTTACAAAATAAATCATACCAAAAAGTTAATTCTCTATGGTTAAGTTTGTAGTTTTAGAAAGATATATCAAAACATGAAGATGTAATGAGACACATGTATGTTCATATGTTTTCAACTAAATATTAACATTTTGAGTTCTCAATACATTTCATGGGTGAATAATTATATTACCCAAACCTATGGTATTAAATTTTCCATTTCATGATACTATTTATTATTATACATGAAATATATATTAACATACATAATTAATAACTACATTATGGAATACAATAAATACAAGAAATAAAAAATATTGGAAAATTTACAATTGAGAAAATTAATAAATTTTCATAAGTTTGAAAACAATAAATAAATAAATAAATAATATGATTAAATTATTTTTCACCTTGATCATCCATGATGAACATACTAATAAAAATAATTGTGGAATGAAAAAATGTAACTAATATGGTAAAAAAATTTAAAATTAAATTAGATTATGTGATAATATAATTTTGTAATGTGTGAATGGTTATATTTTGGAATATAATATGACTAATTTATATATATTAAGTGGGTTTAGGGGTAATTAGTTATTTTTGAGTGTTTGAATTATATGATTGTTAACACAAGAAATATGAATAATTAATTAGTGGTATTCACTTATATATGAAAAATATAACAATTTCATTAGTTGGAAGTTTTTAAATTTAATTAACTAAAACGTGAAATCTACATTGAATGTAGATGAAATTTCAATATTATAAATAATTATTCCTTATGACAACAATATTTTAGGCAAGTAAAAGATTATATATCACTAGGGGTCTCCCTATACCATTCTTAATCATAACATAAAAAATTGTCTTTAGTGAAATTTTTTATTAGTGAAGATCAAGATCCTAGAGAACACCATGAGAACCACATTTACATAATCACATAAAAAGATTAAAACAATTGTTTATCATAGTTTACATACTTATACAGATATCTACATGGTTATTTAAAGTAGTAGGAAATTTGATATGAACATGTATGTAATAATTCATATATATGTATATAACAATTAGAAGTAAATATAAAACTGAAGAATATTTTAAAATTTAAAATTAATGATTAATGTAAAATAAATTATAAATATTTTTTTGATAAAAATTTAAAAAAAATCAATTGAATTTTATTAAAAAATAAAAATATAAAAATATTTTGAATAAAATGAGTTATTGTTAAAATATCTAGCATTAATTTTTTTTTATGTGTAATCGAATTTTATAATAATAATTTAAAGTAATCACGATTAATGAAATAAATTAATTAAATTCATATATATATATATACAATAAAAGTGCATGAAACAAGAATAAATCAAATTTTATTATTAAAATTTATTTTTAATAACAAAATTGATACATAAAGTGTTCATATTTTAAATTTTTTGGACCAATTTAAAAAAATGAATCCAATATATTGTTTTTCCTTTTTAAAACATCATTTGTGTTGCACCCTAGTTTGAGATCCACTTTACCAATGTTCTATGTGAGAGGAACAGTAGGCCTTATGAACATCTCCTTGCATGCCAATGGCATCTAACTAGAAGTGATAGTATCATTAGGTGATAGTGGGGAGGATATACCATGTGTTGTTGATACTAATAATGTTCGTATGATAATCAAACACTTAAAAATTATATATTAAAAAATTAGTCAAATAAATTAAAAATAATGACAGTAAAAACATGCCCAATTCATTATACAATTTTTAAATGAAGTGATGTTTCATAAGAGTCATATAAAATATAAACATTCAAGATTTCATGTGGCTGATCATAAAAGAATGTACTCTAAAGTTCCAAAACGAACTCAACCCTTATGAAAAGAACCACCATGGTTAATATGGTATCCATACCAAGTAACTGATTCCCAAGTTATTATAGTCTATAGTAGGTACCAATTTCCTAACTTTATCTCAAAACCATAATGCCTACACACATCCTAAGGGGCCTCTGTAAGGTTTGGGTATGAAATCTGTAGTCCTCCACTAATGTGTTCATTTCTTAAATCCATTATTATATAGTTTATACATATGTAAATAAATATCTACAACTCAAATATAAATATTAAAAACTCACTCACCCTATGTTCGATATCCAAAAGTAATATTTTTACCATATTTGGACAAAATTGAATAATGGAATGATATATCCCTGATTAGGCATACAAAAAGGAACCAGTTATCTCATCCACATCCATATCAGTCAGCACATAATTCCATTTGAAACAACATGTGTCACCAATTTAGTAATTGTAAACTCATCAACATTCCCATCAATACATCCCAAGTCCCTCAGCCCTCCATTAAAAATGTCGTTATTGGCTCAACAGACCGATGTCCGGAGGAACAATATTAGTCTCCATAATAATAATTAATCAATATTGTCTCAGCAACCTAATGCCTCAAGGGATTATAATATTCCTCTTTATATAATCATGGCCCATATTCCTCAAATATAAACAATGATCCTTAGTCCCCAATCTATGGTCTCATACTCTATATTCCATAGATTTCTATGGTGATAACCTCCTCCATAACTAATGGTCGATACCATCACCTAAGACTCTAGAACTTTGGATTCCTTTGCCCACAACGAGTGGTCGAAAACACCTCAAATGTTTCCTATCTATGTGCACACAACTCCAATGGAAATTTCATCCAAAAAAATGAGTGGTAATCACCAAAATTTTCTAATACACACCATTTGGAAACCTCGTTTACACATATGGACCTCATCACCCATCTATGACATGTTCATCACCATCCACCTTAACCTGATGATAAAATCACCAAAATTTCAATGGTAAAAAATACCATATATCTCAGGTCATTCAATCAAACCGATGAACCACTTTATCTATTCCCCTATGATTAGAATCACCTCAATACCTCATGACATTCCTCTCATGTTTCCATTGAAATAACTTATTCATATCATATTTAATTAATTTTAACATTTTAATAAAATGGGATAAACATCATTACCAACTAAAATCCCCATACCCATCCTATAATATTTAAATAGGATAGATCCGAGATATAGAAATCTAATAAAATCACTTAAATTATTTAAATACAATAGTTAGTTTATTAAGTGTATCATCAAAAAACCCCACATGTTTGTATTTAATAAGAACCCCTACAAACAAGTATATATAATTTTAAGTATATGAACCACCAAAATTAGTCTCATAGGTCATTTCATTTCAAATACCATCCTTTAACATATGATTAAATGCGGGAAATTAGTATTATTGACAAAATATCTGAAAATGGGGTAAAAGAGCTCTCATTGATTTAGCATTATGTATGGAAATATAAAATTAGAAAAGATGTAAATGAAATCAAAGGCATACCTCTACGCTTAAAATTCACTAGATGATGTTCAAATTTGGTATCACATGAAGGATGTAGGTTAAAACCTATTTGGGATGGGAATATAGATCTCTCCATTATTGTGTTCAGGAAAGAGAAAAGAAAGGAGGAGGAGGAGAAGAAATTGGAGGGGTGACTAGAATAACAATTTCCCCCCTTTAAATGACCTACATGGTTTGGAAGAATGGATTCTATAACCCTGTTCCAACCATGTAGAATAATTTTTAAAATGAGTCACCTCTCACACGGCTAGGAAAACTATATACCAAACCATGTGCACCCGGTTTAGATTCCAGTTTCCATGGAACCCCAACTCTTATGTCTAGGAAGTCACTTTACCAAATCACATGCATCCTGTGTTGATCAACTCTTCCAAAAACAATATATATGGTGAATATTAATATTACCCACCTAAATGGATTGAATAAATCTTATACAGTAATTTTTTTTTTGCATGGCTTCCTTGTAAGGCTTTATGGTTAGAACAAACCATGAACCACATACTTTTTTTTTCTGAAACTGAGTTCTTTTGGGTCTGAAACACCTAAAACTCACCCAAACCCCTGATTCACTCATTTGTACATAAATACCATCTAAAAAACCTTAAGAATTCATACACTATATATAAGTACCAACACTCAAAATAAAAATGTTCCCTTCTCACCAAACTCAAAAAACATCATGTTTACTTCAAAAAAACGTACTATTCCAATAAGCTGAGAGGATAGAGTATCCCCACCTCAAAATTACTCATCTCTGAGATATGAGGCTCCAATAAATGAATGAACTAAACAAACCAATCTCATAACTATTACCTTGGCCTACCCTAGATACCCATTCAAAGGTCAATTACTCTCCTGGTGATCCCCACCTTAAGAATTACCCCCCCGGTCAATTCCTGATGTAATTTTATTACAATGGTACCACTAACCATCCTACAGACATAAAAATACCCACTAAAAGAAACATAATTCATTTATATCAAAATGTAATCAATTTATACATATTTCATAAATGACACCCACATTTTCATGTCGCATTATTGCCAAATATTTATTTTATACCATATGATGCCAAATCTTTCCCACATCATCCATGATTCCCATAAGATCCTTCATCACAATAGATTCTCAAAATCTATCAAGAATCATATATATATATATATATATATATATTACTACATAATAATTACCATTAAATGTTATGATTCATGTACATATCAATAAAATATGCATTATATTTGATGTTGTCATATTAACCAGCGTCTGGTTAGTTCAATTACCACTTGTGAACCTCATGAACTCATATATGTCATATTTAAAAAAATTAAATTCCATGATAAATCTGTGATGATTACCATCAATGTATCCTAGAATGATCTTACCCTACCTTCTCAACATCATGTGTATGTCCTAAATCCTGACTACCAGTTATCAGACCTCTCTGTAGAGCTACACCAATAACAATTCACTAACCCAACTAATGGGTCCCTATCTCTTTTTCATGATTTTCATGCACAATATAATCATGTCTACCCACACATGTTACCACTCCTGCTCATTCCTAATATCCATAATTATGACCCTTCCCCTGACTCCCAGCTACCCAGGATGTCTTCCTAATGAACCTCTCCAAGTGCCCCATCAGGCCACATGCCCATAACCCCTTAGAAGGTCACTCACACTAAGTCCGAAAATCTCTCTGAATTCCACAATATAATAAACCCATTTAAGAACCACTCCTTGGATGTGTTCCCAAAACATTTTCCTCAATTCAAGGCTGAGAATATTAATGAACCCACATTGGGCTACCTAAAGCATCTATTCATGTATCACCTAATGATATCACCCAACCTGAATATGTCTGGTCCTTTAGATTCCCTTCGAATATGAAATAATAAATTAATTACTTTGAGAATTATTTCGATATGAACATATTAAACTCCAACTAATGGCATGCCTCAATCTATCCTTAAAATTTCTTCCCAAAGAAATTTCATTTCCCACAATAGAAGGTTGAAATTCATATTGATCTATGAAATATTCCTTATAATTCAAAATGGATGTGTCCCTCTAATTAAAGTTCAATAACTCATGGTAACTATCTACAGTCAAAAGCTTTGGAAATTTTTTTTTCAATAAATAGATGTTGAAATTATTCCATTCCACTCCCTTATGACTACCATACTACACTTGTATGTCCCACCAATTATTTTATGGTCCTCTAAGAATATAATTAACCTGCAACACCCTATGATCTGTTGTTTTATTGAGCTAATCAAAAATCATATACACATACTATATCCAGTTCTATTCTACCTTCGGTTCACTATCACCCTGATATAACAGTGGGTGATGAGACTCGAAATCGGGAGTCAAATATTCCATGATGGGTTAGCTCCCTTAACTCCCCTATCAATACACTATATGAATCCCACCAAGATCTCCCTAATATAATCATATAGGTATGGCCCAAATTTTACATATATTATGGATACCCTATCTACTTAAAATCATCTACTTATGGATCATTATTATCCCATCCCTCGGGGGCCTCATCCCAAACCTTAAGCGCTGAATCCCATATATGCTATAGTGGAACTGCAACTCTGCACTCTTATTACTCCACCAAAATATATCTAAGTGGCACCACAATAAACACTAAACACTATGGTCAATATATCCATATATATATATATGTCATAGGTAGGTAAATATG
Source organism: Viscum album (assembly GCA_963277665.1). Lineage (NCBI taxonomy): Eukaryota > Viridiplantae > Streptophyta > Magnoliopsida > Santalales > Viscaceae > Viscum > Viscum album. The sequence continues at coordinate 875,293,750 of OY728129.1, read as the reverse complement.
CAACATGCCACATTTTTCACCACCCTTACACTCCCCTACCGCACCAATGTCACTTTTCATCTGAACTCGTGGCCCCTTACCAACCCATATGAAAGTTGTGTATCTCATGTAATCCTTCTACATATCCCATTACCTACCCATAACAGAGCCACGCGTTACATATCATTCATATCATATATCATCATTCTAGGGTGGATGAGTATAATCCCACCAAATGGCTGTACATGAAACAACTTTTTAGCTTTTTGTTATCATTTTAATGTGCTCACCTAATTCATTATTCCTTCCATCCCATAAATTATTTAGGAGCATATACCACACACATTAATCCTCACATATTGATCTTTTTAGGAATATAATACCACGGTTAGATGAGTAAAATTACACCAAAAGGATATGCGGGGAATCACTATTTAGATATAGAAACTTTAAATATACCAACACCTATAATCAAATTCCTGGTTCCCAATTAAAATAAAGAGAATAATCACACATAGTATCAGCCTTTGTTTCATTCAAGATGCGGAGATACTACTACCTTTCCATAAATGGATAAGGATTAAAATACAATAATCTAAAAACATTACACGAAATTATTCCACTTGTGGTTGAAATCAATCAACTGTAAAAGTAAAAATCATAACATCAACTTCCCACCCATAGAAACATGGTCTACCATTTTCATGGGGCTGTAGGAACATTGACAGGAGCACTTTACTTAGATCTAGCAAGACCCCAGTATCTGGTACATCATATCCAAAATAGAAATACCAAAATGTAACAAACCCATTTGATACCATATTAAGTTCCCCAACATGGGGGGCCACATCACTTATGCATCGGGATGGAGGTCCACTAGGCCTTAAGAAATCCACTCCATATTCTAATGGATGGTTACTCACAACATGGGTCAGATTTGGTGATAGTGGGGAGACTATTCCCTCTAATGATGATACTAATAATATTCATATGATAATAAAAAACTACAGGAGGATAAATAACAAACTCAGTGGATAAAATATATATTAATAGCAGTAAAAACAAAAAGTCATTATTACATTTTAATATTAGAACACATGTAACAACATTCATACAAAAATAGACATACAAGATTGCTTATGGATGATCACATGAGAATATACTCAGAATCCCCAAATAGAACTCATGTTCTATTAAATAAATCACCATGGTCTATATGATATCCATCCTAAGTAACTATATCCTTGGTCACCATGGTGTATATCAAGAACATCATCCCTGGCCTGATCTGAAGACCATAAAGCTTATACTCAACTAGAGGGGCCCTTGTAGGGTGTGATTATGTACTTAGTATTCCATAACCAATGAGCCCTATCTTGTATATATAATTATATAGTGTATACATATTTTAGTAAATAGTATAAAGCCAAAAATTAAAATAATAAACATTCTCTTATTTTTCTCAATAGCTACAAGTGAAAAGTTTACCTACTTCATGCAATGCTTAAAAATTGAATGACATATCCCATTTAAATCATATTATAATTACCCATTTAACTCATACACAACCTTGTTACCTAACATATCATTCCATCTGACACCTCTTAATCCACCAATCATGTAACTGATATCTCATAAATATGCCCATCAATACATCCTTGGTCCCCCACACCTCTATTAAAAATTTCATCATTAGCTCAAAATCATGATGTCCTGAGGCACAAATATATCCATCCTCCTTTAGATAATAAATCACTATAATTGGAGAAGCTCGACATCTCAGGGAAAAGTGATATATATCCTCCTATAAACTGATAAAATCATACATAGAAATACGTTTTTAGATTCATACCCCAAAAAATGTTCTCAAATACCATCTTCTGTTTAATTATTTGGTGAGATCCTCATCCATAACTTATGGTCAACACCACCCCCTTATCCTCTATAACTACATAGGCCTACACATACAATGAGTGGTAAAAACACCACTGTTTAGTCTTATCTGTCTGCACATTACTCCAAAGGAATCGTTGTGAAACAAGGAAGGAGAGAAATCACTAAATTTTTTTAATCCATGCCATCTGCAAACCTAGTCCCTGCTTTCAATGCACATAACATATCTATGATATGCTCATCACCATCTGTCTCAAACTGATGATCAAGTCACCTCAATTTTATTGGTTAACACAATACCATATATCTTGATCTACACCCTCAACTTGAAGAGCCTCATCATATCAACCCTAATGATCAACATCACCTCAATACCTCAGGCAATGCACATAATGTTTCCATGGATCTAATGTAGTCATAACACATTTAATTAATGAAAATAATTTAATCAAAAGACATAACCTTATCATCCAAAAAATCCCCATTCCTATCTTAGAATATTTAAATATTCCAGATATTTCCCATAGACATCTCATAACATAAATTATTCAATTTAAATACAAGAATTAATTTATTAATGATCTCACTCAGATAACTCAGATGTTCACATTTAATAATGAACCTTAAAATAATCATATTTCTTGAGAAATATAGGAACCACCTGTCGTAGTATCCTAGGAACTTGATCAATGAATTCTTGCCTCTAATATAAGGCACCATTGTGAGAAATCAATATTCTATAAAAAACTAGAAAATATGGAAAGAGAACTCGCATATATTTAACATACCATATAGAGTGATAAATGATGTAAGGAAGTAAGAGGAATCAAGGCCTTTCCACTTTGCATCAAACACAACCAATGAGATTAAAATCAAATTTCAGATGAAGGAAGTAGAAAAATTCCTTAGTGGGAGAATTATAGAGAGATACCCATTACTATAAGATTAAAAGGGTGGAGAAATGCAGAGAAGAAGAAGAAATGGGGGTAGAATAGGAATTTCACCCCTTTAATTGTCATGCATGGTTTAGCTTTACGATTTGGCTAAATACTATTAAACCCAACACAATCACTATACAAATGTGCCACCCCTCACATGGCTAGGAGTATGGTTTACAAATCCTTATGCAGCTCTTATGGATTCCACTTTCCAAGGCACCCCACCTAACATGGCTAGGCACACAGTTTACCAAATTGTTAACAACATGTGTACATATCCTCTATTAAAATCTACAATCAAGTTGAATTTATGTGTGCCTCCACCCACATGGGTTGAATAACCATGATCGATAAAACATTGTTCCAAATAGTTTCCCCTAAAAGGCCATATTGTTTGAACCAAATTTGTTCCTCATCCCGTGCTTTTTGAAACTAATTTTGCAAGGTTTAACACACTATAAACTCACCCAAATTCGTGATGAATTCACTAATACAATAGCCCATTTAAAAAAAATACCTTGTATCATTTAAATACTTGGATTTATGTTATAAAACTCACAATTAATGTTAGTCCTCTCACATAACTCAAAAATTCATGTTTCCCCCAATAAAAAGAAATGTTACAAAAATCCAAGATGATAAAAGTTTAAAATTTTTCAATAATGATAATTTTTTTATGCATAAAAATATGTTATTATGGTATATATTGTGTTTCCACATTAAATTAAATAATCATAAAACATGTAAATTTAAGGGGTATGGTTCATAAATACCAAAAAATATATCACTAAATTTTTGTATGAGGTAATTTTTTACCTCCATTTATCTTATTTCTATTATTTTTCCATTTTTAATAGACTTCAAATGAGAATAAAAATTCTTTATTCATTAAGGAATTTTTTATTTTTAATGTTACACTTAAGCTAATCTATAAAATGAACCATCATCTAACCAATGCATTCCACAAAATTACATTAGTTTCATCTTGAATCTATAAAAAAAATATAATATACATAAATCAAAGTTAGTATACTAAGGAAGTATGTACAAGTTCCAAATCATTCATTTCCCCTAGGTTCTATAAGAGAAATATAAAAACATCAAAAATTAAAGATAAAATATTTCTATGAAGGAATCTGTCCTCCAAATCCATTTTAGGTATTTTATTAACTCAATATTAATCATTAGTGGTGACCCCAGTTTTCATAATTCAAATACAACAATAGGAAATTTAAGAATTAAAACTAAAAAGTAAAAATAGTAATCAATAAAATACCAATATTCAAAATTTCATGGCCGACATCTATCCAAACACCACTTAATCACCTTGGACTGAAACATCTTGAATAGTGGGCCACTATATGCCACACTCTCGGTTAGTGAAGCTCAGCCATCATTTCCACTTCACTGGTGATAACCCAAAAAATATAGTCCATAATAATAAACCCATAAAACATTCACCTTGATCACTGATCTAGGATGAATGTCCCTCATTCAATCTCGAGAATGCAGCTATTGGCACAAATTTAGGCCAGTTTTAGCACCTCTAGAAAAAAGAATAACCACCAACCCACTTATGAATCAATGTAAGAAGAATATCCCTTTACCCATTAAGATTCATCGCACCACCATCTCCACCACAACATCTACTAGAAAACAAATTTACTTCAATCATATGAAATTGATATATGACATCCATTGATGATTTAGGTTGCACCACCTAGAATAACCCAACTCTCACAAAAATATATCCCAAAAATACCTTGGAAACCATCAAAATCAACCAACCTAGGAGGGAGTAGTGAACCTTGAATCCAATGTACACTAAGATAAGATAATTCCTCCACTATAATCCATGACTGAACGAGCACCATAAAGCCTTACATTAAACTACATTGTCAGACCATCACTAGTGAAAAAGAGACCACAAGTCCATCAAAACATGTCAATATAGTATCAATGTATGAACTCGGTTTTTGCTGTGAAAGACTTTGGAATATTCTTGATGATATTCCAGAGCAACTCCCTCATGCGGCGTGCAATTCTGAGCCCCGGAGTGGCCGAAATTAAATTTTTAGTGCGTTCACACAGGAAACGCTAAATAATTGGGATAACTCCTAAATAGTGCTTCAGATCAGAGATCTGAGTGTACGGATGTGTCCGTAATGGGGTGTTTTCCCTAGGAGCGACATAAAACTTGTCGGTGCGGGATGTTTGGACCCCTCACCCGCTTCTGGAAAGTTAAACGGATTAAATTAATTAATTAATCCATTTAATGGAAAAACGCTAGTATCTTCTAAATAGTGGCTCAAATTGGAAAACCATTGGCACCGTTGAGTTCGGAGCCTGCTGTTAACCCTAGGAGGGGTATAAGTTTCGCAGGCGTGGGCTGTTTGTGAAAAATGGCTCCAGGGGCGTTTTTGTAATTTAGAAGCTTCAGACGTTAAATTTTATAACCTTTGAACGGGGTCTCGGATTAAAATTCTGAGACCGCTGTTGTGCTCGGGAGGTGTTTTTTACCATAAGGGAGGCTTAACTACGACCCATTCGGGAGTTTGGGTTCGGGCCGACGGGCGGGTGGTTAAGTGTTTTCTATTTAAATGATTAACACACCGACCTCCCTCTTCTCCTTCCACTTCACCCTGGAATCCCCTCCTCTCCCTCTCCTCCTCCACCTCTGGCAAGGCGGCTTTGGCGAGGCAGCTCCGGCAAGGCGGCGGTTCGGCGGTGAAGCTCCGGGCAAGGCCCACGAGGTAGGGTCTTGTTGCGTTTTTCTTTCCCGCGCCTCCTTTGATCCTAAATTATACGTTTGAATTGTTGTTGGATTTTCAAACAAACCACATAAATGAGTAGTAGTGTTTTTCCTCGTTCCATCGCTTGTTTTGGTTCGTAAATTCGAGGTACGAGGACGCCACATCGGTCCGGCGAAGTTTATGGAAATTTTGGGGCATTCAGGCGAGCCAGGGCGACGGTCCGGTGAGTGGCAGGCGGTCATGGCGGAGGCGGTGGCTTCGGCAGTGGCGGACGACGGGTGTTCAACGGAGGAGGCAGCCGGGTGCCTCAGCCGGGTGCAGTAAGGCGCGACGCTGTTGGCGTAGGCTGGGGTGACGGCGAGGCGGGGTCGCATCGCGCGACCCCGCGCGGCTATAGAGACCCGTGGTCGGCAGGTCTCCGCGGAGGATCACGACCGGCCTCATGGTCAGTCGGTGCGACATGGACTCGGAGTCAATGGCCGAGCCACGAGGGTGAGCCGCAGTCCAGCTAGCGTGGACCGGTCCAGACCGGTTGGACCGGCCGGACCCGACCGGTCCTGTCCAGGCGGGAGGAGTTCGCCCGTCCGACTTCGGACACCCGTCATTTTCGCCACGGGTGTCCGTTTTGCGTGTCGTCTGCGGCAGCGCAGACTTGACGCAGAGGCAAATATTTTGAGATGGTTTCAGGAATTTTTAATTGACGAAATGAGGGGCTTCGATAGCATGACTCGTGGATTAAGTAAGTTTACTGTTTTTTTTCGGGGATCTTGTTTTGGATGGCGTAGACGCGTCCGACATCCGTTTTTAGCACTGTCAGTGGCGTTGGAACCCTGGCGTCGAGGCGGAGGTTTCTAGGGTGGTTCTGGGTGTTGATGCCGGAGTTGAGGTGTGGGCCCCACGACCTGTCTTTCGAGATGCCTGCAGCATTTCATGCCTTTCTCACCGAGCATCCGTTCGGGGCGTGCGAGCAGTTGATTCTGGATGTTTTTCCGAGGGGATTGCAATGGTGCAATCCGACCGCCCTAATTTGGCATGAGGATGCGGGGTCTGCGAGGGCCATTTCGGGATTTGATGGTTATTTCCATCTTTTTCACCGGGTGTCCGTTTTGGACAAGTGAATAGTCCACCTTGTGTGCTTTTTCGAGAGGATCGCAACGGTGCGGTCCATTCGCTGTGTTTCGGGACCGGGTTGCAGGCCCCACGAAGCACCGCTCGTGTGCGGTGCACCGAAATGCACCTTTTTCTTCGGATACCCATTCCACGTAGGTATGCAGTCAATTTGATGTGCTTTTTTGAGAGCATTGTGATAGTGCAGTTCAGCTAACCATTTTTGGGAATGTGGTGTGGGTCCCACCCGACCCGACAACGGTGAATAATACCCTTTTCACCGGGTGTCCGATTTGGATGATTGAGTACTCAATCCTGTGTGTTTTTCCGAGGGGATCGCAGTGGCATGATCTGTTGGTTCAGTTTCGGGATCTTGGGGTGGGCCCCACACGAGCTTGGTTATGATGAATAGTAAATTTTTCACTGGTTGACCGTTTCAGGCGAGTAAGTAGTCTATCTCGCATGTTTTTCCGTGAGGATTACAACTGTGTGATCTGTTAGGTTGTTCGGAGCTTCTTGCACAATCATGTAAAAAGTGGATGCATGGAAGGTGCTCTAGTGGTGGTTCGCCCTACCTTTTTTGTAGCGGACCCTTGGCGTGTAATCGCGCACTCTTGGGAGAGTGATAGAAATGGTTCATGAGATGTGGTTGGTTGTGACTCAGCCGATGAGGTGGCAGGTTGGAGTTGTTATGTCACGCCTTCGCATTGACATTGGGTGCCATGTGAACGATAGCCTATGGGCTGGAATGAGGTATACTGTGGGAATATACGGGAGCGCTTGGAGGTACGTGTGGTTTGTACCTGAGATGTCCGTGCTCTTGGTTGGGGTTGACTTGGGGCCACACGTCGTGTGGGCCCCATGTGTGTGCTGCGTTCTGCCTTACGTACTTCGACCTCTCACGCCGTAGAGGGTCTTTCTGTGTGTTTTTTTGTCCAACATGGTGGAGTTTGACCCTGGCTCTGTGCTCATTTGTTGACCCGCAGGGTCAAGTGGTCTCCCCCTGGTTTTGTTCTCGATGGATCGACCGGTAGTGGTGCTAGTGGCACCCCATGATGGAACAGGCGCTGAACCTCTTTTTGGAGAGTTGTTCTGTAGTTGTGTGGTTGTGTGATACCCACTCCATGTTCAGGTGGCCAGTGTAATACCCTCCAGTAGAGATTGCCAGAGCAGTTCTGAGTTTTATCCTCCAGCTGGGCTGGGCAGTGGGTTATTCATCGACTTCTTCGGGTTTACCATCCAGCATGGTTGGATAGTGGGTTTATCACTGACTTCTAGGGTCTACCCTCTAGTAGAGGCTGGGCAGTGGGTCACCCAACGCTCTTAGGGTCAACCCTCCAGCAGAGACTGGGGAGTGGGTCACCCGACGACCTCTTAGGGTCTACCATCTAGCAGGTCTGGGCAGTGGGTCGCCCGTCGTCTAGTTCTAGGTCAACCCTCCAGCAAGGCTGGGCAGTGGGTCGCCTATTGACTTATTCCAGGTCTACCCTCTAGCAGGGCTAGGCAGTGGGTCTCTATATGATGTGTTATGGTTTACCCTCCCGCAGGGCTGGGCTGTGGGTCACCCAGTATCTTAATATGGTTCACCCTCCAGTAGGGCTGGGCAGTGGGTCGCCTGAGGATGTGTTATGGTTTACCCTCTAGTGGGGCTGGGCAGTGGGTCACCCAATATATGGTGATGAATTACCCTCTAGCATGGCTGGGCAGTGGGGACACTGGTTGGCATTCCAGGCTCAGTCCTTTCTACTAGGCTAGTCTGAGGCTTTCCTCCGTGATTACCAGAGAGGGAACCTTGGTTATACGGGTCATTGTCGGGACAACATTGACATTGAGGATACCTCTTGACTGTGGGGAAGTGATGAGGCGGGGCTTGACTTAACCCGGAACTCTCATGTATGAGGGGCTCTTTCCCCCACCGAGACACGTTCTTGTGACGCGATCAAAAACCGTGCGGTTGAGTCAGTGCCTCCCAAAGCGGATAGTGTCAAGGTGCGGTGATTGAGCCCTTGGCTTGCAGTTCTGGGCAGACGTGTGGGATGTTGGGCATCGATGATTGTGTTACTCCTGGGACTGTTAGCGACTCACTTTCCTTTGGCTGAGCTACGGGACATAGATCCCCTTATAGTCTTGTTCGGGCAACTGACAGAGCATATGAATATGTATATACATTGTTTCAGTACCCACTTCTTGGGCTTGGTTACTCTTCCTCTAGGAGAGGTGAATACGCGCGGGGTATGCCACGTGCTTTCCGTGTCTAGCTTCTCGTGGTGGGATGAGTCTACTCTCGTGCTATAGGTAGCGAAGACTCGACGAGAAGTTCATCTTCTCATCATTTCCAGGTCCTTGTGTCTGGACGAGTCTACCTTCTTTCTTTTGTTGGGTTGAGCTGGACTCTTTACAGCACTTTTAGTTGTACTTCTCTACCTTCCTTGTTCGCTCTACTGCTCACCCTTCGGTACCTCCTTTGGTGCTCCCTCGAGCCTTCGGGGTATCCTACTGAGTATTGTTATACTCACCCCTACTTGGGCTTTGCCCGTACATGGGGTGTCCTTGTACACGGTGGACATGTGGAGCGTGAATTCAGAGGAGCATAACAGTTCGGGATCGTGGAACGCGAGCGGTGGTCGTAGTCGGGTTCCCGGTGGGGGACCCTTCCAGCTATTTTCTTTTGTTCACCTTTTTCCTGGTTGGGGCACTTTTTGGTTGGGTGCGTGATTTTCCCCTTTTCCTTTCAGTTTACTTTCATCTTTGGTTGTACTGTTTAGAGGTCGATGGACTCTTGTGGTTTATTTATTGCAGTTTCCCTTTACTTTTATTTTTTACTCTACACTTTTCATTGAGTGTGCTGCGTGTGGGTGTTTACAGGTGCTTAGGCAATGGCCTCCCTGAGTTGTTGTGCCTTCGGCGCTGGTCGCTATCCCCTAGCCTATGGAGGCAGGCTTGGGGTAGTTGCGGCTCGAGCCTAGGTAGGGTCGGGTCATGACAAAGTGGTATCAGAGGTGGTTCATTCCTTGAGACGTTGTGCGGACGTCCCTAAAATAGGAATTGGTTGGTATTTAGGTAAAAAGTTTTAATTTGTCTCGAGAGCAGCTCTCAGGCCAGGGAATCCAGTGATGGTGTGGCGGCTGACGTATCCATTCACCAGGACCTTGATAATTCGCTTGTCGACTTGGCATGCTAAGACACTTGTTGCAGAAAAAAATTTGGTTTTTGAATCACATAGGATTGAGTCTTTTACTGTCCTTCTTGAGTCAGCTCCCCATCGTTGTTATTGGTATATACATATATGCTCATCTGACCGCGACACTCATTGATAATATTCAGGATGTCTCCACGAAGATAGCCAGCCCAGATACCAGCATTGGTGTGTGATGAAGACCCTGTGAACAACGAGGCGACAGTCTAGGACCCATCATGCGAGCCTCTTTCACCAGCTGGGCTGGTAGCAGCACCCCCACCTATTGAGCAGCAGGTAGTTTCAGCAGAGCTGGCTGAGCTTGAGCGCAGGTTGAGCACGCTCTGTGAGTTCCAGCAGTAGAGACCACTGAGGTTCAGTGGTGAGCCAGAACCTCAGGCAGCAGAGGTTTGGCTCGAGGCAGTGGTTCGCCTTTTCAGGCTTGTGCAGACGCCGACAGATCAGAGAGTGCCTTTGGCAGCCACCCTTTTTCATGGAGTAGCTTGGCGTTGGTGGAGTCTGGTTACTCGGTTTCTTGGTGAGTGTTCGCTTTCATGGGGCGACTTTAGTTTTTATTCCGTGATGAGTTTTTCCCCTCCTTCTTGTGCTCCTTTCGGATTCAGGAGCACCTGCGGTTTCAGCAGGGACGAATGACGGTGTCCGATTACTCGGCTACTTTTGCAGACTGTGCACGCTTTTACCCGGACGTGGTCCATGACGACAACATCTGAGGGCGGAAGTTTGAGTAGGGTCTCCGCTGAGAGATTCGTGCTGTCAGAGGACCCTTGGGCATTTCCACATATGTCGGGGTGCTAGAGGAGGCGCTGGTGATAAAGGGATTCCTGTCATGTTTTGCGGTTGATAGTGGAAGTGGGCATGACGGAGCCTTGACGTCTGCAGTAGCTAGTAGGCACTGGAGGACAGGACCTCGATGCAGGTGGCCTTCCCACTGCAGGTTTTGGAGACGTGGTCGTACCCCACTGTGGCGAAAAGGTGCAGGGCCTCAGCCGAGTATGCCCTTCCCTGAGTGGATACCGGGCAGTGGTTGTACACAACAGTGGCACCGGAGGGCACCAGGGCAGCCCAGAGAGCGCCGATTCTATGCTTGTGATGGGCGAGGTCACTTGGCACGAGACTGCCCGACCCGAGTTGCTGAGAGCTTCGAGAAGGCAGCAGGCGCACCACCACGGTAGAGGTAGCGTCGTGATTGGAGTAGTTGCAAGATAGGAGGTGCTAGCAGAGGAGTGGGAGGAGCTGGAGGTGGGGGACGATGTTACGAGATCTCCCCATCACCACTAGGCGGTCCACGTCAGGCTCCGGGAGCTGACGGTTGGGACCACGGGTAGCCGCGAGCTTTGGATGTCTACGATCCTGCAAGGCATGGGATGGTGAGAGGTACCCCTTACGACTCTTCTACTTTTTTCAGTAGAATTGTTAGGCTCTGTGTGTGAAAGGATTTTCTCCCTGCTCCTTGTTTGAGGTGTTACCAGGGTGACGCATGGCATCGGGTGTAACCCTGTGTTGGTAAGGAAAAAGGCGTGAGACCTTTTCCTTTAGTCGATGGTGTTGGTTCCTTCACTTTCGAGCGTGTAAGAGAGTCTTGGTTGATAGACATGGACTCCAAAATCTTGCTTGTCTAGATATCCTTGGGTGTTTCACCATATGGATATTTTGAAGGAGGGAATCACCGGGCCTTGTTCCAAGTGCGGGCGGTGATTCCAGTCGCGGCGTGCGACGTAGAGGTTCGACCGGGGAGGTGAGCTACCCCTGAGAGCCTTCGGGCCATTTGAAACTATGAAAAGGGATGGAGAGGTTCCCTACCACCTTACCCTAACCCCAATGTTTGGAGTGGGTGCACGAAATCAACGAGGGCCGACCTAGCATGAACAGATCAATCCTTTGGTCTGTGTGCAGTGACGCAGAGCTGTGCGTGGGTTCTTCGGGGTATGAGAAAGCCAGGTGTGGGCTTAGTACCCTATGTTTCTCCCTAGTTTTTCTTTTTGGGGATGAAAATCTTGAAGCATGGAATGATGTAAGAACCCGGTTTTTTTCCGTGAAACACTTTGGAATATTCTTCATGAAATTCTAGAGCAGCGCCCTCAGCCGGCGTGCAATTCTGAGCCCCGGAGTGGCCGGAATTAAATTTTCAGTGCGTTCACACTGGAAACGCCAAATAAATTGGATAACTCCTTAACGGTGCTTCAAATCAGATATCTGAGTGTACGGATGTGTCCGGAATGGGTTGTTTACCCTAGGAACGACATAAAACTTGTCGGCGCGGGATGTTTGGACCCCTCGCCCGCTTCAGGAATGTTAAACGGATTAAATTAATTAATTAATTCGTTTAATGGCAAAACACTCTTATCTTCTAAACATTGGCTCAGATTGGAAAACCGAGGGCACCATTGAGTTTGGAGCATACCATTTACCCTAGGAGGGGTATAAGTTTCACGGGCGCAGGCTGTTTGTGAAAAATGGCTCCAGGGGCGTTTTCATAATTTAGAGGCTTCAGACGTTAAATTTTATTACTTTTGAACGGGGTCTCGGTTTAAAATTACGAGACTGCCGTTGTGCTGGGGAGGTGGTGTTTACCCTAAGGGAGGCTTAACCACGACCCCGTCGGGAGTTCGGGTTCGGGCCGATGGGCGGGTGGTTAAGGGTTGTCTATTTAAACGCTTAACACACCCACCTCCCTCTTCTCCTTCCACTTCCCCCTGGCATCCCCTCATCTCCCTCTCCTCCTCCACCTCCGGTGAGGCGGCTTCGGTGAGGCAGCTCGGGCAAGGCGCCGGTTCGGCAGCGAAGCTCCGGGCAACGCCCATGAGGTAGGGTCTTGTTGCGTTTTTCTTTCCCGCACCTCCTTTGAACCTAAATTATACATCCGAATTGTTGTTGGATTTTCAAACAAACCACATAAATGTTTAGTAGTGTTTTTCCTCTTTCCATCGCTTGTTTCGGTTCATAAATCCGAGGTACAAGTAGGTCGCAGTGGTTCGGCGAAGTTTACAGAAATTTTGGGGCGTTCCGGCGAGCCAGGGCGGCGGTCCGGCGAGCGCCAGGCGGTCCTGGCGGAGCCGGTGGCTTCGGCAGTGGCAGAAAGCGGGTGTTCAGCAGAGGAGGCAGCCGGGTGCATCGACCGGGTGCAGCAAGGCGCGGCGCAGGCTGGCACGACAGTGAGGCTGGGTCGCACCGCGCAACCCCGCGCGACGACATAGGCATGCGGTCTGCGGGTCTCCACGGAGGATCGCGACCAGCCTCATGGCCGGTCGGCGCGGCGTGGACTGGGAGTCCATGGATGGGCCACGTGGGTGAGTCTTGGGCCGGCCAGCACAGATCGGTCCAGACCGGTCAGACCGGCCGGACCTGGCCGGTCCTGTCCAGGGGGGAGAAGTTCGCCCCTCCGACTTCGGACACCCGTCATTTTCAACGGGTGTCCGTTTTGTGTGCCGTCTGCGGCAGTGCGGACCTGACGCAGAGGAAAACATTTTGAGATGGTTTCGGGAATTTTTAATTCCCAATAGGGGCTTCGGTAGCACGGTTCGTGCGTTAAGTAGGTTTTCCATTTTTTTTCCGGGGATCTTGTTTTGGACGGCGCAGACGCGTCTGTCGTCCATTTTAAGCGCTATCAGTGGCGTTGGAACCCTGGCGCCGTGGTAGAGGTTTCCAGTGTGGTTCTAAGCATTGAAGCCGGAGTTGAGGCATGGGCCCCACTGCCTGTCTTTCGAGCTGTGTGCAGCGTTTCACGCCTTTCTCACCGGGCGTCCGTTCGGGGCGTGCGAGCAGTTGCTTTTGGATGTTTTTCCGAGGAGATTACAATGGTGCATTCCCCCCGTCCTAATTCTGCACGAGGATGTGGGGTCTGCGATGTCCGTTTCAGGATTTGACAGTGACTTCCATCTTTATCACTGGGTGTCCATTTTGGACAAGTGAATTGTCTATCTTGTGTGCTTTTTCGAGAGGATCGCAACGGTGCGGTCCGTTCGTTGTGTTCCGGGACCGGGTTGCGGGCCCCACGAAGTACCGCTCGTGTGCGGTGCGCCGGAATGCACCTTTTTCTTCGGATACCCGTTCCACATAAGTAAGCAGTCAATTTGACATGATTTCTCGAGAGCATTGCGATGGTGCAGTTCACCTGACCATTTTCGGGAATGTGGTGTGGGTCCCACCCGACACGGCTACGGTGAATAGTACCTTTTTCACCAGGTGTCCGGTTTGGACGATTGAGTACTCAATCCCTTGTGTTTTTCCGAGGGGATCGCAGTGGCGTGATCCGTTGGTTCACTTTCAGGATCTTGGGGTGGGCCCCACACGGGCTTGGTTACGGTGAATAGTACATTTTCACCGGTTGACCTTTTCAGGCGAGTAAGTAGTCTATCTCGCGTGCTTTTCCATGAGGATTACAACGGTGTGATCTGTTTGGTTTTGCGGAGCCTCTTGCATGATCTTATTCAAAGTGGAAGCATGGAAGGTGCTCGAGTGGTGGTTCGCCCTACCTTGTTTGTAGCGGATCCTTGGCATGTGATCGCGCACTCTTTGGAGAGTGATATAAATGGTTAATGAGATGTGGTTGGCTGTGCCTCAGCCGATGAGGTGGCAATTTGGAGTTGTTATGTCACACCATCATGTTGACGTTGGGTGCCGTGTGCACGATAGCCTATGGGATGGAACGAGGTATACTCTGGGAGTATACGAGAGTGCTTGGAGGTACGTGTGGTTTGTACCTGAGATGTTCGTGCACTTGGTCGGGGTTGACTTGGGGCCACACGTCGTGTGGGCCCCATATGCGTTCTATGTTCTACCTTACGAACTTCGACCTCTCGCGACATATAGGGTCCTTCTGTGTGTTTGTTTGACCGGCCGGGTGGAGTTTTTCCCCTGGCTCTGTGCTCGTTTGTTGACCAGCAGGGTCGAGTGGTATCCCCCTGGTTTCGTTCTCGATGGATCGACCGGTAGCGGTGCTAGTGGCACCCCGTGACGGAACATGAACTAATCCTCTTTTGGGAGAGTAATTCTAGAGTTGGGTGGTAGCGTGATACACACTCCGTGTTTGGGTGGCCAGTGTTATACCCTCTAGTAGAGATGGCCAGAGCAGTTCTGAGTTTTACCCTCCAGCGGGGCTAGGCAGTGGGTTATTCAGCGACTTCTTCGGGTTTACCCTCCAGCAGGGCCGGGTAGTGGGTTACTCGCTGACTTCTAGGGTTTACCCTCCAGCAGAGACTGGGCAGTGGGTCACCCGACGCTCTTAGGGTCTACCCTCCAACAGAGATTGGGCAGTGGGTCACCCGACGACCTCTTAGGGTCTACCATCCAGCAGGGCTGGGTAGTGGGTCGCCCATCATCTAGTTCCAGGTCTACCCACCAGCAAGGCTGGGAAGTGGGTCGCTTGTCGACTTATTCCAGGTCTCCCGTCCAGTGGGGCTGGGCAGTGGGTCACCGGATGATGTGTTATGGTTTACCCTCCAGCAGGGCTGGGCCGTGGGTCACCCAGTATCTTAATATGGTTCACTCTCGAGTGGGGCTGGGCAGTGGGTCGCCTGATGATGTGTTATGGTTTACCCTCTAGCGGGGATGGGTAGTGGGTCACCCAATATCTGGTTATGAATTACCCTCCAGCATAGATGGGCATTGGGGACACCGGTTGACATTCCAGGCTCAGTCCATTCTACTAGGCTAGTCTGAGGCTTTCCTCTGGGATTACCAGAGTGGGATCCTTGGTTATACGGGTCAGTGTCGTGATAGCATTGACTTTGAAAATACCTCTCGACTGCAGGGCAGTGATGAGGCATGGTTTGACTTAACCCGGAACTCGAAAGTACGAGGGGCGATTTCCCCCACCGAGACGCATTATTGCGACACGATCTTAAACTGTGCGGGTGAGTCAGTGCCGCCCAAAGAAAATAGAGTCAAGGTGAGGTGATTGAGCCCTTGGCTTGCGGTTCAGGGCAGACATGCGGGATGCTGGGCATCGATGATGGTGTTACTCCTGGGACTGTTGGTGACTCACTTTCCTTTGGCTGAGCTACGGGACAGAGATCCCCTTACGGTCTTGTTCGGGTTTCTTGACAGAGCATACGAATATGTATATACCTTGTTTCAGTACCCACTTCTTGGGCATGGTTACTCTCCCTCTAGGAGAGGCGAAGATGCGCGAGGTATGCCACGTGCTTTCTATGTCTAGCTTCTCGTGGTGGGATGAGTCTACTCTCCTGCTATAGGTAGCGAAGACTCGACAAGAAGTTCATCTTCTCACCGTTTCCAGCTCCTTGTGTCTGGATGAGTCAACCTTCTTTCTTTTGTTGGGTTGAGCTGGACTCTATATAGCACTTTTAGCTGTACTCCTCTACTTTCCATGTTAGCTCTACTGGTCACCCTTTGGTACCTCCTTTGTTTCTCCCTCGATACTTCAGGGTATCCTACTGAATATTTTTATACACACCCCTTCTTGGGATTTTCCTACACTTGGTGTGCCCTTATAGACGACAGACAGGTGGAGCGTGACTTCAGTGGAGCATAGGAGTTCGGGAGCTTGGACCGCGAGCGGTGGTCGTTGTCGGGTTCCAGGTGGGGGACCCTTCCAGCTATTTTCTTTTGTTCACCTATTGCCGGGTTGTGTCACTTTTTGGTTGGGCACGTGTTTTTCCCCTTTTCTTTTCATTTTACTTTAATCTTTTCATGTACTGTTTAGAGGTCGATGCACTCTTTTGGTTTATTTATAGCAGTTTCCCTTTAATTTTCTTTTTTAATCTGCACTTTTTCATTGAGTGTTCTTCATGTGGGTGTGTACAGGTGTTTAGGAAAAGGCCTCCCTGAGTTGTTGTTCCTTCGGCGCTGGTCACCATCCCCTGGCCTATGGAGGTGGGCTTGGGGTAGTTGCGGCTCGAGCCCGGGTAGGGTCGGGTCGTGACAATCAGTGCATATGTATTCTTCAACCTGGTGAAATAATATAAAAACATCAATATTATGAAATCTGATTATACTGGAAGCCAATGCATTTGAGGACACCTATCGAAATGACCCCCACAACACTAAATTGCAACCACCAAAACCATCCAATACCCACCAAGAGCACCACTATATTGATCTGAGATTTTTTAAGGAACATGAAAATTTGTTGAAATAGTACAGTATGGTGAACAATCTGTGAAAAAGACCTCAAAACCCCACACAGGAAAAACCCCAAACTATAAGTGTGCATTCATCAAAACTAATATTTATTTTAGCACATAGGTTTATGTGGATAGTAAAGAGATGGGTCGTATAATAGCCATGGAGAAATAATGAACATTCCATCGAAACAGAAACATTGGAAAAGGCCTCCATAGAAAACTGACTAGGGTTATGTTAAAAGGAGGATAGGAATAAGGTGAAAAGTATAAATACCAAGATCACTAAAGGATATTCCCATCCAAGAAGTTGATACAAAAAATCATGATCCTAGGGGTGGAGGGACCTAAGAAGATTACAAAATATCAATATAGTAGAAGAATAATTATAGATGGATACAAGAGAAAAAATAATCAAAGATCGTATGTGGTCGCTACCTCTTAATGGTGGAACCCTATATGGATAAGAAGTGCACTCCATAGAGAAATCTAGGAGTGAAGGGGGTTATCCACCAATAAGTAATTTATTATAACGGTTGTGTTGACTCAATTTACATAGATTTGGGTCATAGTAAATCTCCATTGACTATTTTAATCTATGATTATTATATTATCCCATTAATATATTTTAATTGATATCTTGTATTTCTCTCTTTAGAAATTAAATTTCTATCTCATAATCTTCTTATCTTATGCATTTCCTTCTTTATAAAAAAATCATTTTGTTATGATGATTTCTAAACCTTTCCATTAGCTATTTAGTCTCCATATACATAATATTTCGTTCCATTCATTCCTTTGTTATTTTATGAAATCATAATATGTCTTATAATATACAATTTTAATATAAATATTTATTAAATTTAAAAAATTAATTTTATAATAAAATCATTGATGTTGGGTTTCTCTAAAAACACTTAAAAAACATAAATAGTAAATTATTTTTTATATATATTTATATTATATTTCCTGATTCCCCCATATTTAGTTTACAATTATTTCACAACAAGGATCAATTATTAGGGATTCTATAAAAATTTGTTTTAATGAATATTATTGTTTACTTATTGAAATTGAATTTTTTTAATGTCACCTATTACTTCATTTTTTACTTCATCATTATAAAGTCTTTATAAATATTCACTTTATGGGATCCCTTCTATTTTCATCCCTATATAAACAAAATTCATATATATAGTTATATTGAATGTATAATTATATCATATGAAGCTCTATATCTCATATGAATATCATGTAATGAATAAACCTAACTACATGTTTAGAACTCTATATATAGACAAGTGTTCATTTCTACCCATTCAGGATTTGATATATAGACCTAATATAATGTTCATAACTATTTATGTGGACCTCCATACATTCATCAATGTTCACATTTCTATGGGTGGACTGCATTATATTTCCCAAATGTTATTCATGGACCATATTTTTTAAATTTTTCCATAATTTCATTATTTTCTTCGGTTATGTAAGAACAAAATAAAAATGTTAGGTCCCATACCTAGGTTATTATACATAGATCAGAATTTATATATCATGTCTCCTCATTCATACACCATGATCTAAATATGATTTTTTGAGGTTATATTTCCTACTATGATAGTTTGTAGAAAACTCCTATTATTTCATTATATTAATAATATATTTCACCCATGTTATTATTTTGTCACATGGAAATTGATCTACTCCTTTAGTACATATTTATATTTTTTATGAAACAACTTTTATATGTTCACTCTTTATTATTCAAAATTTTTAAGTAAATTCATAGAGAAATATTTTTAGAATTAAAGCAGGTCACCATAATTATATGGGGTATGTTAAATAATTTTTTTAATTATACATTAATATATCTAATCTTCACTGAAATTGGAAAACTATGTTATGATACCATGTATTTATTTTTTAGATTTAATTTTTATATTATGTAAATGATTTAAAATATATGACATCTATAGTTGGTTTATTTGAAGATGATTTTATAGAACATAATCATTATCACACATGATGTAGTGATTTGAATCATGAAAATAGTTTTAGAAAAAATTATTTATTTATTTTTATTTGTAATAGGTTATAGTATATGAAATATTATTAGTAGAAATACCATTTTCTTGGATAATGTAAACCATTTCATTCAAGAATAATGTGACCATATTTTTAATGACGTTAATATCATGATGCTAATTATATGAGTCTTTAATAAATTAATATCTTCTTAAAAAAATTCATGGTAGAACCTCAACAATAAACAACATGGTATGATTTAGCATCTGGTGATTGAAGATATTTAATTTCCAATTTTTTATTTGGGACACTTCATGTTTATAGAAATGACCTTACCTATTCATCCTAATGAAAATTACCATTAGAATATTTTCATTAGGGATCACTATTTCTTTATGATGAAAATAATAATTCCCATTTATGTAAATTACAATATTTTTTAATGGAAGGCAATTTAAATTAATCTGATAAAAAAATGAACAAAAGTTTCCTTCAATATTATTCTAGTCTCAATATTCATTCTATATGAATTTTATATAGTTTCATTAGTTGTAATGAAGGTTCAGTACATTTAGATAATGTTTGTTAAATGGATTGATGTAGTTGGGAAGAATTTATCACTATTGAAAGATTTTTTTATAATTCTATCATTGAATCATCAAATTCCATCACTAGCTATGATTTACCATCATAAATTCAATTAAATAACACTAATATTGAAGTTATAAAATCCATAAACTATCTATAAATTCAAAATATATAACTATATTTTAGTCAATCAAATCTTATTATTTAGAGGTATAATATAATTATTATAGAGTATTATTCACAATATATTTATCATAATTACTACCAAGTTTTTTATCATTATTTAGTGGTTAATTATTTTTATCCAATGAACTCATTCTCAAAAACATATCCTCTATTTTATTCTAGTTTATTAGGTGTTTGATGAATCCCTCTTATGTTTTTAGTTGATATTGTAACATTATTATACAAAAGAGGAAATTATAAAAATTCATAAAATATATAATTCTTATAAGTCTCTTAAAAAATATATATTAAAATAGATATTTTTAGAGTGAAATCATATTATACATGTTACAACTTGATGTCCCCCAATAAGATCCTGAAGCCACATTAAAATTGCGGGAGAATTATAGTATTGGTTTTACCAAATATGTTTTCACTTTTAAATCCTCATCTAAATATTGTAACCCTTTTTTCAATTATGATATATATAGATATACATGTAACTAAAAAACACACATTTCCCACATTCAATTTAATAAATAATACATGATTTATGTAAATAATATTTTTAAATGTTTTAACACTAATTTGAGAATATAATAATAATTATATTATGTTATAGTTTTATGGGAATGTTTTCACTAACAACACACGTGAATAGAAATAGTCAATCTATAAATTAGAATATATTGTCTCATTGTAGATTCCAAAATTCTTTTGAATCACTTATAATCAGTTGAATTCATTCATCATATGTGTATCATTGTGTTTATAAATGTTCTTTAAAAACTCACTAATGAAAAAAAATTATCAATAATATCATAATAGGAATAAATTAATATAATAATATCTTATTCATCAATAAATATCCTAATAAAAAATTCATACTCGTATATTATTTTATGAAAATAAGTCTCTACATCTATAATCAGTCTCATTTATCTTCGTTAATAGTCACGACATATATAATATAACAAAAACACTATTATCAACCTTTTTTATTAAAGTTCTTGTTTCTAAAACTATGTCCACTATGAAATTGGGATACTATATTTTTTGAAATAAATCCAAGTTCTCCATCTACATCATCTGTCCAAATTATTTTATTTTTATTCCTCAATGGTGTGGATCTTATTTCGCCATGTATTTTTTTTCTCTCTCCTTGATATATAAAATTCACTAAGAATTTTGATGTCTATATTTTCAACACACCTGTCAAATTATTTTTCATTTTATTATAAAATAATAATAAAATTCATTCAATATCCATAATTGAATTTGTACCAAAAATATGTTAACTAATCAAACTGATCTTGTAATTTTTCTAGGAATTAATATCTATATAAAATCCCATATATCTTCATTCTCATTAAATCAAAACCAAATATATTTATATTTATTATTTTTAAATATTTGAGATTATACTTCATAAATAAATCTAAAAAGTACCAATATATTTATTCCACAATACAATATAGTATCCAATATTGGAATATCATTACAACATGAAACTACCCTTCATATTTTATAATACCTCATTATTGTACAACATTCGACATTAGTATTCAACATGAATAAAAATATAATTTAAATCACTACGATGTTGATCTTTTTATATCCCTGAATGGCCTTATGGCCTTCATTTTATTTTATTATATATAATTATTATTTTAAGGGTTGAAGGGGAACCCGTACATGACCCGTAGGACCAAGGCACAAGGCCCGACATGACCCGTGATACATGACCCAAAGGCCCAGAGGCTTACCATTCCCAATACATGACCCGTAGTCCCATCCCACTAGAACTGCCCCTCCCCAGCGTCTTGCATCATTGATCGCCTTAGCTCCCCACCTTGTATTGTAGATCAGTTAGAATTGTCTCGTTCAAATCTGCACGGTGCCTGGTCTTGATGGCGGCTGCCATACCCCCTCATTCTTCGAATCCGGTTAGCTCTACTTCTAGTGGCTGCAACTCCTACTGCTCTTGATCCTCTTCTAGGGCATTTTCAATGTGAAATGGGCTACTCCATGGTCTGCGTGACCCAAAGGTTATTGATTACCCAAAGTCCCTAGAGACCCGTAGGCCCAAACTGGTGGCCCGAAGACCCGTATCTCAATATATTATATATATATCCAAGGTCAGTGATGTAGGGGACTATTTCTTAAGTTGATTTCATGTTGGTGTATCTCTCATGGCTAGTTTGACCCGCCTTCCTAGAATCTCATTCATAAAAATATCCACTAGTTTCTTGTCTTGGGTGGATTGGTGTCCAATGGTGGATCAATAGTTGAATGAGATTGATGAAATAGATTATCATAATTGGTCAAATTTGGCTATATTTAGACATTTCTGGCCATCTATTTTTTCCCATCATGGGATCCTGGGGCCCAGAATAAAAAGAATTTAAATTAAATATTTTCTAGTAACTATTTATATGTATATTAATACTTTAATCCATATTTCCAAAACTCATGATCTTGTCAGGCAATATAGGGTAGTGCATTGAGGCTATTGTTATCCAGGTGTTCATGTGACTTTCATTTGAGGAAGGATTTGAGATCTATATGTATTTATGTCAATCATATGGGGATTACATTTCCACTACATAACGTGAAAATCATTCAAGGTGACGGTGATTATTTATACATTTTCATTGTGTGAATGTTGACACTCAGAGAAAACAAACAGATTATTTTGTGCACATATATGTTGATTTGGATCATATAATTCCATTTACCTTTAACATTATTCACTATTCCTATGATTATTTATCTTGGTGGGAACTGATTTTTTTCAGGGACTACATAGGTTATTTGGGGTTTTCCTCTTATTGGGTCATTGAGTGGCTACATGTAGATGTAGTTTCTTTTGAAATTAGGTCTTGAAAGTGGTGGATGCTGGAGTCAATGAAGATACTACTAGGTCTTATGGATCATGTGTGGGCCATTGTAAAAAATATAAGATTTATCTCATTATAATGAATTCATCATCAGTTCCAATTAAGGTGTAAATATATTCTTCCACTTTTCTCCCTTAATGTGGTGGCCCTCCTATGGAGGATCTTCCATATATAGATCTTCCTCCTGGGATGACTAATAGTTTAGTCATGTATAGAGTGGAGAAAATATTTTATAGTGGAAGGGAATATGTTTGGATGTATATGAATATTCTCATGGAGGTGGAACTAGATACTGGCTTATAAAAACATTTTTATGGTTATTTTATATAACCAGTTCTTTCATTATTAGGTTTGTGGAACGATAGTGTGGTGGGTTGATCTACTTCTATCTTGGTAGATGATGATGTGGTTCTCTTCATTACACTTTGATTATTCAAGGGGATTAGGTTGATCAAATAGTGGTTTCAGCGGAAGTCTATCTATCAACTTTTTTACTGATAAATAAGGTATCATAGTATAATGATTATTTTTTAGTGATCTCTTATATAGGCTCTAGTGGATTCCATGAAACTAGAAATGTGCAATATAATAATGTTTTATCATTTGGAAGATTCAAAGGTTGAGGGGGATAGCTTGGTTCCATGTTATTATGAATGGATGCCTCTCCAAATGGATATCGACAGCAACAGATGGAAGATGGCATAATCAAGTCCAATTATGGATGTGGTCACTATATCTCATCTAGTAGATCATCCTAAGGGATCAATTGGCCCCAGGGACCCAATTTTTACTTCCCAATGATATACATTCATTTTTTGGAATTCCATGATTCTTGAGGCTTGATAAAACAATTCCTTACATTCAAAACAATTGTGTAGGTACCACATCTTTGTGATGAATTTTATAAAAAACAAACAAAAAGAGGTTAGTATGGCTTCTTTTTATAGATATAATTGTATCTTATACTATAATCATATGACTCCATTTTACTCTCATATATGGATCATTTGGAAGAACAATGTTCTCATTGACTATGTTAACATTTACGCTCAACAATTTAATATTACAGTGACCATTAGTGTGTAGTATTTTATATTCTTCATTATTTCTGAAAGCTGCGAGGAAAAAAAGATGGCCCATATGGAATCATCTTTCATAATTTCATCTAAGGAACAAATTGTGGTTCACCAAGGGGATTTCAACACTATAGTAGATATATTTGATAAGAATAGTGGTGTGTTTGATTTCTACATGGATATTTAAAAAAATTAGATATTTTATAATGCATGATAGGCTTATGGATTAGGATTTCTTATATGACAAGAACAGATGTTGAAATAATCAGAAAGTAAATAATTAGATATGGATAAGATTGGAACGTTATCTATAAAATATGAATGTTATTGACTAATTTACAAAGGTCTCCAGGATGTAAATGATTATATATATATAACCATTACCTACAAGTTGTGCATTTAAAGACGGATAATAAGAGAAGAAATAGGTTTTTTGACTCAATTATATGTGTAAACGATGAGAGCATCATGAAAACAATTAAGAACTACTGTGAACAATCGATTCAAGGGTCCTCCTTAGATGGGAAAACAGATAATTTTAAATTTAAAAATAAGGATTTTCATAAGTGGGTTCAAAATATAACCAAAACCTAGTCCTTCTGGTAGAATATCAAAAAAACATATTGAGTAGTTGGAAGATAATTTCAAGGTGATATGTGATGATGAATCTTTTGTGATTTTTCTTAATATGAAAAATGAAATAGATGAAAAAATACTAGATATTAAAAGATATTACAGGGTGTGATCGAGGGAAAATTATATCATGGATTGGGAAATGAATATTGAATATTTTTAAGAATCCATGAAGCAAGATAAGGCATTTAGAAAGAATAATCTTAGGCACACTGATGTCTAGTATAATTGTATTGTGGAGGTGGAAGGGAATCATGTGCTTGAGAACTTTGAAGATATACTTGAAGAAACACCATTCAAAAAGTGAGGGAGGAAACCAAGATTGATTAGAGAGGATCATTTTTAAAACAACATGCCTCTTATTATGGAGGAAAGAGATAATGAGGTTATGGAAACCATTCAAGTATAAAAGTATATTTGTGATGCTATTTCTATAATGGTCCTATAAATTTCACATAGTCCTTATAGATTTATTGAATATTTATATGTGGCTTCTTGGGATATTATCAATACATAGTTTATTGGGGTGATGCTAGATATATTCAGAGGCAGATAACTCAATAAGACAGTATGTGATTCCATGGTGATGTTGATAATAAAGGTTAAAGATATCACATGGATCAATTAATATAGATCTGTATGCCTCTAAAACTTCTATTACAGGATAATCACCTATATTTTGGCCAATTTACAAGGTAGGGTCATTATGATGAGTATTTTAGATGAGTAGTAGTGATTCATCCAATGGTGGGGAATCCAATGGGGATTGGAATGTTCAATAAAATGGTGGATTCCATCAATATTATAATGGTTAGATGTAATATTATTTTCTTTTTTTATATGAATTAGTCTTATGAATGAATGTATTAGGGTTTTATTATGATTTTTATGAAGAAATATTTCTTTAATGAGTGGATCTATGAACTATACTTTAGATGTTATACATTTCCATGGATCTCAATTTTGATCATGGGAAGGGTCTTCAGATTCTTGAAGACTATTCCTGACATATGTCCAGAAGGCCATATGTCTCTTAGACTTTTCCACCAGCCTCCAAGGGCTCCCAAGAATAATTTAAATACATGCATCAAGGAAGGTAAGATAATTCCATTCAATGATAGTTAATGGGTGGTTATTTTTCCTAACTCATGTTTTATTTTGGAATTCTATTTTTATTAATTTAATAACGTGATATATCAATGGAATCATCATGATTATAGAGGAATATATTAATTATAATTGTAAATGGATAAATCATCTAAATATAAGTGACTTCATTTAAAAAAAAAATCTTAGACATGGATCATAATCCCATCTAGGATAAGATTGGTATCTAAATATCAAATCCACTAACGAAGTATCTTTATGCTCCTATCTTAGATGGAAGGATTATAAATATATTATTTTAAGATATTCTCTCATCTTATGTTTGTCTATAGAATTAAATTTTTATTAATTTGTTTATGGGAACTATCAATGAATTCATCTAGATTATAAATTAATATAGTACCTAGAATGGGAAATGAAACAATTAATGAAATAGTAGTGTCTTCATTTCAACAAATTCATGGAAATTCATGTTAATTATATCCTAAATAATATTTGTATCAAAATAAAAAAACTATTTATGTGTTATCTATAATAACTTATATCATATGTAAGGATCAAAAAGTTCATATTTTAAGGTATTATAATCAAAATAACAGGTCACCTTTGTAACTCAATAAACCACTTGTTATCATTTGAGGGAAGAATTATGGTAATAAATAGATATCTCACATAAATACCTATGGACATAAATTTATAAATTAATGTTAAAAATGTGAACATAAACCAAATTGATAAAGTTATGGCCAAATTCAAATGGAATGATAATCAAAATGGTAAATGCCACTGTTATTTCTGGGTTGGAATTGTGAATCTATTTGAATAGAGGGTATGAACTTGATAAGTGTGTTAGAAAACATGTAGAGAATATAAGAAATGATGTATGTGAACATCATTTAAGGGAAATTATTATGAAAAAGATTCTAGAATATCATGAATGAAGGGGATTAGAGATGGTGGTCGGAATGGACTAGAAGGACATCTGGACTTTGACACTACATGATTAAACATATAAAAATTCATAATGAGATTGTGTAGTGGGATATGGATTGTAGTGATATTATATTTTGGAATGAAAATTGGGTTATAGATACTATTTTCTTCCCAAGGATCCTAGATCTTGATTTCTATTTAACAGAGTCTATCTAATATCCCATCCATATTAATATAATCCTCAACGAAGACCATAAAATATTCAAAAAAGAAATTACTATGAAACATTATCTAGAAAAATGTGTATTCTCATATATGATATCTGGTATATTTATTATAATATATTACTATGAGATTATCCACATAAAAAATATTCATAATGAGTTATTGAGAAAGTAATAGCAAAAGAAAATACCTTGATAGAGAAATTTCCTTTTATGGAATTTGAGGAACATGGTCAAACATTGGTTGAAAACAAGTGAATGAATGGTATTATCCTAACCTATAATTTTTTATTTGATTCACCTTGTTCATAATTAGTATGGAATATTTTCATGAAAGGAAAATGGTAAAATATAATATGGGAGTTCATCAACTGGTGCATTGGGATCTTGGTGAGTCTGGATTTATCGGTGGAGTTTATCACATTATGGATTCAGGGTCCGACCTATCATGGTAAGGAGAGAAAATTATGTGGGATTATTTTGTTAGTGGTCTCTTAGATTCTATATGATTATTAAGAAAGGAAATACAAGGAATATTTTGTTCTTTTTTCATTATCCAGTTTTTTTGTGGTCCCTTATGGAAGATCATCTTGTTCTAGTACCTGGTAGGCATATTCATGTTCTATTAGAGGGGTATTATGAGGATGGAAAGTACATCAGATGTAGAATTCAGAGACATCAATGGATGATGGGATAAATAGAACCATCTCAATATAGGATTTAGGATTATCAATCATAAGTATTTTGTTTTGGAAGAGATAAGAGGGAGTTTCCTAGTGTGGAATGAAAGGGGATCGAGTTTCTTTTGGCTCCAACACATTCTATGGCCTAAGAAATTTAATTGGGGTGGAGACACGGTCCACGTTCTGTGGACATGGATTTTAAAGTCTCCATGGAATTTATATCTCTATGGTGGTGTCTCACAGCAATATTATTATTTTCATTTATCATTATAATACGAGAACCCCATGTCAAGTCACCTAATTTATCAATAAGTGCAAGGTGATCATTTTCTATGGTATTGATGTTAGTACTGTATGGATGAAAGATAACTTTGTAGTTGATAACATGATCAATAATATGAGTTCAAGTGAAACTACCATCCTATAACATTATATTGGGTCATTACCACTTGATGGTAATCTCAGTGTAAGGGTTGACACACATATCATTCTCTATTTCCCCCTTTGAGTAATAAGAATTTTAGGAAAAAATTAATCTTTGAATAATCACAATAATCAATTGGGATATTAAAAATCTAATATTATGATATCATAATTCCTTTTGGTTGATTTATTCCATGTTAAATGGGCATCAATGAACATTTTAATTTTTTAATTTTTTTCATTACATTTTTCTATTTATCTATAATGTAATATATGAATCACCATATATGAATGAAAATAAATTGTTCACATTAAACGTGGGAATCATTTTTATATAATTTTTGTGTAATTTTTTTTAAATTATTATCAAAATATCTTTTAAATAATTAATTGTTTCTATATTTTGACATCCAACCACTACGGGAAACACATTCCCTCTTCATTTTAAATACAGCAAATGTGTCTTGATCCCCCATGCCACCAATCCCCATATAGAAATATATCACCCCATAGAGAACACCCTCATTCCCTAATGAATCTTAAAACAAATGACTACCCCATTGCCAACACTTTTTTTTCAATGCACTTTTCCTCTCTAAAAATCACATAGAAAAACCTATTTAGAGGCCACTTATCCTAACGTAACTCCATTCCAAAAATTAATAATTTTGCAAATCTAATCATTTGGGATCTAGAAAATAAATTACCACTATTTAAACATTGAAATTAACATTTATTTGTTTTCTACCATCACCTTTATGGGGTGTTATATTCTCCAAAACATAAGAGCATATTAACTTCATTATAGACCGTACACCTCAAACATTGGTAGTGCCACTACACATATATATGGTCTTTTTATTTTCTGAAAATGTAACTATTATGCCCTATAAAAATAACATAAAACTCTACGTTTTAAAAAATTTATTGTCTCCTAACCCCCAAGGCCACTAACTTCACCATAGATACATGTTATCCCCCTTAATACACACCCACAATCCTTAATGGATTATAAAACTAATGATTTTCCCCATTAGAAAGCATATTTTCATTTACTATTCATTTTTCCCACTCAAACACACACTATTAATCTTCCAAGATGGATATGATTCCTAACACTACTCTTTTCCATGAATGAAAAACTGTTTAATTTTAATTAGGTAGTCCACTAAAACCAAAGGTTTCCCTTGTTTACAACAGTAGAAAAATTTAGAAATTTAACTCATTAATAAACTGGGGTATTACATAATTTTTCACCACTCGACCTATGTCATCGATAGAAACTTGATATTTCAATAAATAAATATTACATATTTTTAGACCAACATTCAGTATATAACATTAAAATCCCATCCATAATCATAAATGTATTGTATCCATGGAGTCTAGATGCACAATAATATTATTTAGGACGTTATCCATTATCTATAATAAAATTAATATTACTTGGTACCCAACCTAACATACCCTACATATAATATTTCTTCATAATCTATTGAACGGAAACATAAGAAAGGGTGAGCCCAGATGATCAGTAAGGATAAATATGGAATAAATTGATTTATGATAATATGATATCATAATATAAGAATAAGTGTATTAAATCATGAAAATAAATAAAAAGGGTATTATAAATCTATTAAAGCAATTATCCATGATTCATGGAATAAAAAATTGATATATCAAAAGAATGGAATCGTAAGAATGTTAAAACCTCATAAATAAATCATGAACTTTAAATTCATATCAATGTCATGTCATAAATGTTTGGAATCATCATATGTATAGAAACTATTTGATATTTAATGTTTGAAAACCAAAACAATAGAATCACAAAGGTTAAAGCACTTACACATGTTTCCCATATCAAAATATATCAGGTATCTCCACCTGATTCCCATATTAGATCATGCATCTCAACCTGTTTCCCATAGTGGATAGTTCACATAGACTTGTTTTTTATAATTATCTTATTATATATATATATATTATCGATGAATTGTGGGGAAATATAATTATGGTCCGACCTTTCATATAATGATAACCATATATATGTGTTCTATAACATCCAAAACAATCATCATCTCATCTTATTAGAGTTAGTGGTAACAAAACATATATAATAAAAATTTCATCATTACATAAAAACATAACCATTGATAAATAATTGGGTTTCCTTAAAATTTCATCATTATAATCATAACATTGCAATTAAATTAAAAGGATGTTGTCATTGGATAATATCCCCAGAAAAGAATAATCCTCATCAAATGATATTATCATAGAAGAATGGTCTTTTAATAGATTAAATTAATATTTTTAGGGAAAAGAACTATTTATTTTTAAAATAACATAAAATATAAAAATTTACAAAATATATTAGAAATAATTTTCATTATAATTATGGAAAAAAATATTTAGTGAAAATAACCATTTAACCTTTTAAATGATGATTCAAATCATTCAATAATCATGAAAGAAGAAAATACCATTCCAATTCTGTACATTAAAAAAATGATTTCATTCACCCTTTCAGTAAAAAGTACTTCATTCACACAAATACATGAATATTTATTTGAAACATTTTTATAAAAATTAATACATTGGTAACTATTTATTCTAATAGTCATTTGTTAATAATAAAAAAAATTCATAATTATTTTTAATGAAAACATGGACATGGAATAAAAATATTCCTAATAGAATAGTGAAACATAGTCTGTTTTCCTTAGAAATTTAACATCATCACCTGAGTAAAAAATTTCCAAAAAAATGAATTAAATACATATATTTTCGTTAACAAAAAAATATGGATATTAAAATAAATGGGATTTATCATATAAGGATCATATAATTTTTATAATGTATATTCCAACATTAATAATCCAGAATAAAGTAGATTAAAATGTAAATTTTGAACCACATTGGAATCATTCGAATAAAAACAAAAATTAATATAGAAGTTTAGATGGATTATATAATCCCTGTAATTTTCCTATAATCAATATAAAAATTTTAATGTGTACAATATATACTACTTAAATGAAATAAGTAGTGAAAATGGCATGTGTTTTATAGAAAAAAATTGAGATGAAAATCCCTTACATTAACATCCAATTTCTTCAAACGGATTATAAAATAATATATAATAATATTGAAATTATATAAAATATATCAAATAATAATTTAATTATATTTAATATCTTATATAACCTACTGATAAAATTTCAACAGCCTTTTATTAATATTTCCTTTTTTAAAATCATATTATCTAGGTGTTGATTGTTCTTTTTTTCAAGTGAATTTTATTGTTTTAGATCATCTCCGTGTATATTGAATATGTTTCCAAAATATCAAATATATTTTTCATGATATATATATAATATGTATTCAATATATACATATATGTATTCATCCATAAAAGTATAAGATTGAAAAATGAATTACACCGTTCATAGAGATGGTAAACCGTACATATTCTTGAATACTGTTTCCACTTTTAAATGAATAGAAAAAAGAGTTAAATAATAAATCAACTTTATATAATCATTATTATATCATATTTATTATATATATATTAATTAAATATTTTCTTATTTTAATTCATTTAAAATATAAAAAAATATCATCCCTTTACTGAGTTGGTAGTTCACATGTACGCATTAGCGACATTTTCATTCACCAAAAAATTGGAAGGATGGGGGAGTGGTCGATACATAAACATAATAAAAAATTAGAAGAAAGAATATATTTAATTAATTATAATATAATGGAAACCATATATTAATATTAGGTCTATGGGGATTTTTTTAAAATGGTCCGTTTAGAGTTATACCTCTTAGTTAAGAATCATCTTTTAGCATACAAGTTATGCCTTGAAAGGATGATAATTTTTGTAGAACCAAAAGCTATAGGATATTATTAATGAAGATAAGAATGTATTATGAAATTTATATGAAGATATATTATGTTTAAAAATTTTAATTACAAAGGATATAAGGTTCTATTTATAATTTAGGGGTTGAACACTCATTAATTTGCTTAAACTCTTCATTAATATCAATTAATTAAATTATGTAAATGGTAAAACAAATAATTAAAAGATAACATGAGGATGATTATAACTCATCTCATAAAATTATATTTGGACACATATCTATTTCTTATACCATTATGTCTTAACCTTAATCAATATTGACACTTTTGAAAATTATTGTGATAATAATGTTTTCTACTTTTTATGGGTTAAGATGTTAAAAAAAGGCATAGTGACCCATTAATGGAACATGGGTAATATTATAAATCAAATATTATTAATTATAAAAAAAGGGATATTTATGAATTTTGAATCATGATATAAAATAATATTTTAATTATAAATTATCATTTATTTTATTTTTTGATATATTTATTTACATTGAAACTGAAACCATCATGACAGAAAATGAATTAGAATATAAAATTTTCATAAATTAGTAATATGTTATATTTATATATATAATTATTATAATCCAATAATTATCAGAAATTTTATAACATTTAATATTTTTAAAATTCAATTATTTTATTTTTATATTAATTTAATGAATAATATGTGAGCATTGCATAATAATTTAAGGTAATTATTCATTCATTAAAAAATTTAAAGAAATTTATTTAATGAAAAAATTTATTTTTCATTCAAATTAACATTTTTAACTGAACTTATCCACTTTTGATCCATATAAAAAAATTTAGACATTTTTAATCCAATAGAGTGTAATTTTTTATTCTTTACTTAAATTATTAATAAATTCATAATCAAACATCAATTACACCATGTAGAAATATATTTTAGTGAATGATAGACATGGATAAACTGAAAACATAAAAAATGATAAATTAAAATGTTCAAATGAATTGTATGCCTTATCACATTACTTTTAACCCTATTTAACTAATTTTATATTTTATATTTTAATAAATATTTACTATGGTTACTATTAAAAATGAAAAAAATTAAAGGGGATATATTTACAATTTTTGGACATACTCACTGAAAATATGACGGTAATTTTCATAATTCAATTTATAGAAGTTACATATATTGTTCTAATTTGAGAAAAAACAATTTAATGAAAATTGTTTTTAGGAAAATTCTTTTTATGCATAAAAATATATTTATAAAAAATTCACCCTTAAAATTTATTCCAATGAAATTAATTGAATCATTAGAATTATAAGTTAAATAATATCACTTTGAAACCAATATAAAAAAATGGAAATTATTAAATTTTTTAAAAATTTATGATTCAATAAAAATTAGTTTTTTCAATATTCCATAAAAAATCAATCATTTTCAAAAAAATTGCAAAAAATCAAAAAAAAAATCTATTTTTATATTTTTTAAAATAAATTTTATCATATAGAATTTATAAAATTCCAATGAATTATTTATAATATTTTCTCAAAAAAAAAACAATAAAACCAAATTTTTTTAGAAAGTTTGTTTTTGAAAAATAAAATTAATTTAAAAAAATAGTGCTTTTTATTATGAATTTAATAATACATTTTTATTGAGTAGGAACAATATATTTATTTTTAAAAAAATAATCAAATTTGTACCCCAGAATTCAACACCATTGCGATATATTTCCCATTAAATAATAATATTTCAATAGTATAACGTTTTTTAAAATAAGGGGTTGCAAGTAAAGTATGATATCAATGAAATCAAATTTTTTTATATAGAAATATTTCATGAAATCATAGTTTGTACATTCCAATTACCATAAAATTAATTTTTCCCTCAAAGTTATGTAACTCTAATAAAAAATGAGTATATCACTGTTTCATCACATCCTCAAGTTCACAACTATCTTATTAAGGTTCATTGTTTCACCACAAAAAAAAATTCAATGTGATTGGTCTTATTATATATCCCTTTATCTCTTTAATAAAAAATTTCCGCCAATTATTCCTCATAAGAGAGCCCATTCTCTAATGATACAACCTCTATGTTCATGACATGTGATGGATAGGGTATGAATTTCTTCAAGTGAGATTCATTGAATAGATCATGAACATTAGAGTGATGTGGTGGATGTGAAAAAATAATAATTTTTCAAACTAATACAATTTACAATGTCTAAAGAACTAATATATCCTCAGATCAAAATTATTATCCCTCCATGTCACTTATAATTTCATGGTACTTATTCATAATAATTACTTTTCACCCGTAGTGACATATATTTCATTGATGATTGGAAGCATAAAATTTCTATCAACTCTGATATTCTTTGTTGTGATAATGAGTAGCTCTATGTATATTGTCTATTTCATTAGTTAAACCATGCTCTAATATAATTCACTATAAAACTATATCCCATCAAATATGAGTTATACATTTATTCTTATAGAGGGATTCAAATGGAGTCATATGAATTCTTGAGT
Organism: Viscum album; assembly: GCA_963277665.1. NCBI lineage: Eukaryota > Viridiplantae > Streptophyta > Magnoliopsida > Santalales > Viscaceae > Viscum > Viscum album. The sequence goes on along the minus strand of OY728129.1, from coordinate 875,259,607 downwards.
TAATACTGTTATTACAAGAAATATAATCTAATGAAAGGCATTGATCCCAATGAGATTTGAATATCTTATTATAATATCTCTTCATATCCTATATTGATTGAATGGTTGACATATACTAGCCATCTAAATGAGGATGATAAGAATTATTGAAACACAAATATAAATAAATATCTTCATAAAGCCATAACTATAACTTCTATGTAAACTTAAAATCATAATCAGAAACAATTTAGCATGGTAATACATATTACCACACCCTTTATATAATGTATATTGTAGTAGGCAGATCAAGAAATAAATATTCCTTAATTGTAACGAAATGCAATTAAATTTTAATATTATAAACTAAAACCCAAATAACATTATTTAAATTATATTTTTTTGGAGTTTGATAAAACATCCATTGTGATATTTTGCAATTTCCATTATACATTGGGTAATGGTTATAACATCCCCTTAGAATAATTTCTCTCAAAAACACTTTCTAACATGAAAAGCATTTATATATACACGCATTGAAATATCTCATTTAATGTAGTACCAACATAAATACTCATTCCTATATCTATATATCATTATATATCTATGATGAAAATTTAATTTTAAACTATGAGATTTATAAAAATAGATCAATCATAAAATATGGTCGGATGATACACATACAAAATTATCACACTATATCATTCTATCATAACCAAGGTTGAAATGAAGAACATTTGTAACCTTCATTCCAAATTCTATAACATCTTTATATGCCTCTCTAATCATCAAATGGATAAATATAAGATCTTTAATTTATAAAACTTATGATTTCTCCCCTTTATTTTGGATTTCCAAGTCTATTTTTTCAAACCCAATAATATTGGATCATTTATGATCCTCACCGTAGTTTATCATGCATGAACCTTTCGACTCATAGAATCTTCAACATTGTTCACATTCTCATGTTTATTTTTCATTGAAAAGCCATAGTCATTATGAAACTCTAATAATTTTCTATGGTCAATAATCACGTATTTTCAAGTGAAAATATACCTTAATCATATATGATCATTATATATATCACACATTTATTTATAAATTTAATTCATCCATATATTTAATTAAAATATTACTCATTATAACTTGATATAATTATTTTAATAATTTTTCACCAAAACCTGAAACTTGAATGATGTACTGGCTATCACTATATTAGTTTTCATGTTCATGAATCCTAATCCATTCCCCAATGAATCTCAAAATCTTACAATCCCTAATCTATAATAGTGTAGTGTGAGAATAGTTTTTCTGAATAACCAACCCATTAGTTACCTAAAATTTTAATCACAACCATCAATAAAGTAGAATATAGAACCCTTACATGTAAATTTGTTTTTGTATTAGCTAGTTATGTGAATTTCCCTATAAAGAACTGATAATATCCATCAAAAACAACAAACCTATAGATCTCAATTGAATTGGTTAGTATGGACCAAGGATAAATAACATCCTTTATTAATGGATCCACTGATATAACCTCAGAAGAAACTATATGGCCCAAAAATGAATAATTCTATTTTAAAAAATTACACTTTGTAAATTTATAGTAAAATATCGTTATTCTCAAGGACATAGGTACAATATATAAGTGATCGGCAAGCTCTTATTTTCTATTTAAATATATGATGATATTTTCTATAAATAATAAAAAATTATTATCAACGCAATATATAATTACACTTTTCATTAAATGAATTTATATATAGTGTAAATTAGTAAGACAAAATGGAATCACTATAAACTTATAATGTACAAACCTCAGTTGGAAGGCCATATTAGTTATACTAATATTTTTGACCCTCAACTGATATTATCCATATCATAGATTAATTATGTAAATATAATTATCTCTAAATCATTGATTTAACTATCATAAATATTAGGTATAAGATACATAATCTGATTTTGGAATATTTTTAGATATTGATATTCAATGTAATGTCACATTGATAAATATTTCATCAGAATTAATTTTTTTGTCAAACCCATGGTGATGCACATAACATATTTAATCATGTATGAATATTCTTATGTAATTATTATTAAATTTATGAAACTTTTTAGGGGGCCCTATATATGGAGTATTTGAAATAGGTGTTGCGTAATGATTGAGTTACATTTGTAAAAAAAATTCATGATTTTGAATAATACCATGAAACTATTGTGGAAAACATCATAAAAACATCTTGAAATATTCATATCATTAATGTTGTGTTCATAGACGGCCTTCTAAGGAGGCTGCTTTGATAAATAATCATCATTTTGAAAACACTGTTAGTGACTTTGAGATCCTTCATCACCTTCGGATTGATGGGCTTTACAAGCAGATGAGGAAATATTTTGAGGTTTTTTCGGAAAACCCCGCTCCCAGGATGGATCAAAGTGAATGTGGATGGTGCTTCCAATGGAAATCCGGGACCCACAATATGTGGTGCTACCATCAGACACTACCTTGGTCAGTGTCTTCGGTGCTTCTTTGGAGGTTATCTTATTGCTTTGTCTCTTGAGGCAGAAATGATGGGGGTGATACATGCTGTCAGCTTTGCTAAGCAAAAGGTCTAGAACAATATATTGATTGAAAGTTATTCAACCACTATAGTTCATGTCATTTGGGAGGGTGTGGTGCATATTTCCTGGTATCTGACCACATGATGGATAACCATCCTTGATTCGATTATGGGGTTTAACTACATTGACTTGCATGCCTTTCGTGAAGCGAACAAGGTTTCCAATGGTCTTTCTAGCAAATGAATCAACTAAGACATAACTTGGAAGGATAACTTGCCGGTTGAGTTTGATCCTCTCCATGACAAATATTTTAATATAATACATTATTTCAGACTCATATAGATCTACTTTACTTTTTTAATAAAATGTGTCTCGGTCTTTGACTGATGCACCACCAAAAAATATAATTTACATTATATGTTAATATTTATCATTTCACCAACATATGATCATAGGTTTGTTTAGAATATAAAATGTGTTAGCCCTTCATCATAAATTGATGTGTTATTTATGTAATGAAATCCAATCCATGCCTATTATAAAATTAAATTCAAAAATAGTGAGACTAAATTTATTTATATAATGAATATTGTAATAATTTTTAATAGTATAAGAACCATATACTTGACATGTGATCATTTAACCATTATTATTTTTCACTAGTATTTCAACATCTAATCATTGGAGTGGAATTGTGATACCATTAGAAAATTAATAAGATATAAAATAGAAGTTATATCCATAATAAAATAATAAATTATCCATTCTATAGTGGATGATAAGTGTACCTTCCTCTATTCTATTTATATACCCCACTTTTGCAGTTGTGATAATATGATATTCCACATTTTCTTGGGACATAAGAGGTGATTGATTCCAATCGTCATAAAAAATGTTATGATTATTTGATTGGTTAGAATTATTCCAATATGACATTCATGCAATGAATTAGATCATCAGTGTATCATTTTTAGTAAACTTATTATCATTAACTCATTCACATGAATATTTATCACTTTTTGAAAATAATAGGATTTAAGGCCAACCATTCAAAATTTAATGTACCTTCCAATTCCATTAAATCAATTACATTGGGGTCCCTTATACATTTTTTTCATTTTAATTGATATAATTTGATTCCAACATTTGGTTTATTAGAGTTTTCTTGAGACTCCATCTTCCTTTTCATATCAAAAACACGAGAACAATAGGAATCTACAATTTTTATTTCTACCTTGAGTGAATATAAAATTAATTCTTCTTTACTAATAAAGTCTATTAGAGAAAATTGCATTCCATAAAGTGGTTCTAAGCCATCAAAAATCAATTAATTTCTCTTTTTGGGTTTATAATAAAACTATAATCATACAATGGGATTTATGTTAATTTTTCATGATATGTAAAAATTGATTCATTATCTTTATACGAAATCTCAATGAATTCCCTCTACATTGGTCTATGTATAATTCTTAGGATGGAATTAATTAAAAATATTCTATTAAAATAATCAAATTACATATATTAAATTTTATTCTTTTTCCTCACATTCATTACATGATTATAACCTTGATCCTCTTTATTATAAAAACATTAAAATCTCAATACAACATTTACATATTCCGGGCAGTAGAGAATATGTAATATTTTCTCAATGGATATGATCCAATATTGCGAAACTAGTGGATAATAATATCCATTAAAATAAGTTGTATTTTAACTATTTAAATACTAAACAACAAGTTATTCCCAACATTAATCATTTTGAAGTTCAATATTACTCTAGGCCTATAAATTTTTCATGAGTATAACAAAATGATTTTGCATTCCAAACCCCATAGATTTTGGTTTAATAGGTGGAAAATCATTGATTAATCCATAAAATTAATTTTTAAAATAAACTATCCCCATTACATCCATTTACTAATCCAAAAATAAATGTGTATGACTCATGATATAATATTCATAGTGAGATATTATATAAACATGTAATATCAATAATAATATTTCTCACTAAGGACACATTATTTTCAATCAATGTAACCTATTGATTAACCTTGGTTATATAAGGTCATTAAAAAATAAGAATTTTATCCTATATTTATACATATACCTATGTTTTTTAACCATGATTACAGTTCATAATCTTTGATGATATAAAAAAATGAACTTTGATTCTAACTACAATGATCCAATGTTTCCATACATAAATATTAAATCATTTTAGAGGGATATTAAATATGTAAAATTTTGATCCACACATGAAGTGTAATAGTATTATGGCTTTCAATACATGATAAATAAACATCTTATTCAGGTGTATTCTTCATTAGCTATCATAACAAATTTATCACATTATACCCATCTTGACATGCACTACATAAAATCATCCTTCATAACCCAGTGTAATAAAATACAATAATGGGTGAGATTAGATTCTTTGTAAGGGTAAATATAAGAGATATCAATCTATAAACATATAATATAATAAGAAAAGGGTATGATATTAGGACCATAATATATATTTTTCGTTCCAAATATATCTATGATCATAAATATGAGTTATTTCAAAACACATGAATCATTAGAAAGATAGAGAATTTTTAATTAATAATGAATAATATAATCATATAATAATCAGGTCATGATGTTATGGAACTATAATAGGTGTAGAAACCATTTCATAAATCAAGGATAAAAATAAGGATCAACAAATCATATTTTATCAAGAATGGAAACTTATTTACCATATCATAATGGATCAAGAACAGCCACTTACTTCCTATAGTAGATCAGGAATCCCTATATATTTCCAATATTTGATCAAGAACATTGATATGTTTACCTTAATTATATAATGAAATATAATTATTTAACCATGTAATTTGAGGGAACTATAATTCCATTACCACCCTTCACAAAATGAAATTCATCAATACGTGATCCCTAATATTGTGAAACATTAACAATATCATTATAACATACCATGTGGTATGAAAATTAATTTCAAAAACATTTCATCATCAAATAAATTATAGTAAATAAATTAATATCATAAAAATATCATCATCATATTCATAACCATCAACAGAAAGAAGAAGGATGGTATAATTTTACCATATCCTTTGTAAATAACATTATACATCAAAGGATATTATCAGTGATAAAGTTTCCTTTAAATGATCTCTAAAATAATTCATGATATAAAAAAAATTTCATCATAAATTAATCCTCAAAAAATGTAATATTTTCCAAAATAATCTAGAATAAATTAACAATGAAGAAAACAACATAACCTTGTAAAGGAATCTTTAAAATAGATAGTTGTAATAACCATAAGAAATTCAACTCATGTCTTGTGAATTAAAAAAATCATTCTAACTTTTGGTAAAAAGTTCTATGTTTGGAAAAGGATTATAAAACTACATAAAAAATTAAAAAAATTAAAATATGTTTAAAAATTAATATTAATTTTAATTTCTGTGTAATTAAAAATTTTCTCAAAAACCTTTTAATCAAAACATAGACATAGATAGATAATTTTCCAATCTAAAAATAAAATATAGTTGATTATATATAAAAAAGCTTTTGGAATCATTATATTGTAATGTGGTGGAATTTAAATTAAAAGAATTATCCATAAAAAATAACCATTGAGTAATAAAAACGAAATTATATTAACATAAAAGAATCATATAATCTCCTTAATTGAAAATCAAGAATAAACAATCCTCAACAAAGTGGGATTGAGACGTAAATTACATCCTAGATAGTTATCTTTCAAATAAAAAATTCATGAATAATTGAGTATTATATGGATATAAATACCCCAATAATTTCATTATAATCATCATAAAAAACCTTAATTATTTATACATTCACCACATAAATGAAATTGCAGGTAAATATGGAATGTTTATTGTAAAATTATATTTGATATGAATATCCCATTCATCATGTTTGACTTGGATGAAAGAAGTATAACCAAAATTATTATAAATTTACATTTATTATACTTATATAAAATAATCATTTAAAAAAATAATGTATAATATATGATAATATTATAACATTTAAACTAAAATTTATTAATAATTCCATACTAAAATCATCGTTTCTATGTGGAAACTATTTTTTAAACAAATTTTTAGATCGGTGGATCCAATCCTTGTAAATTGATAATAATTAAATAAGATAAAAAATTATAATCCTTATATATAATATTAAATATATATATATATATAATCATCCATAAAATTTATATACTGAAATATTAATTACATTTTAAATGGAGATGTTAGGTTGTGTGTAGGCATGAATAATGTTTACAGTTCTCGAAGGATGGAATGAATGTAAGGTAAATAATAATTTTATTTTCTAAAATCATTATTATATAATCAAGAAAATATATATTTATAATTTTTATACATATTAACATTCATGAAAATATAAAATGAAAAAAGAATCACATTTCTTCATGTAGTTGATATTCTATGAATATGCATTAGCAAAATTATTGTTTTGCAATGAATTAGGAGGTGTTGGAAAATTGATTTCAATAATCATAATAAAATGTAAAAATATTGCATATAAAAAATTATTAATTTTATAATGTATAACATATATTTATATATTGTATGAGAATAATTAAATTTGAAAATTATCGAATAACATGTATATATCTTTGTTAACAAACATCTATTTAGTAAAACCTTAATCCTGGAACAAATTTTCTTTTCCAAGACTAGAAGATCCATAATGTGAGGATGGATTCTTGTATGTTCTTATTTCAAGGATTTAATGATCAATATGGAATAAACATTGGGGATAATTAATGAGAAGAGGTTCCCTTTTCTATGAGAGGGAGGGGCACTCATTGATGTACATAATTAATTAAATGAATAAAATTTAATTTTTAGGGAAATGGATCAAATTTGAAAAAAAATTAGATGATAATATTAGTCTACGTCAAATTCCTTTAATCCAATAATTTTTTACATGTAATTTTTTATGTTATCACACATATCTCTTAGTTTTGAGGCTTCCAAACCCATTTGGCAATTACAATAATGGTACATAAATGGTCAAGTGAATCATTATTTCAAAATAGTTGATATGTTATACTATAATCAAATCATTTGATAAATAATATAATTTTATGAATAATAATGAATTTAATAAATTATTTTTTATTTTTATATATCATTAATTTTTGTACTATTCATTGTCATTAAAATTGGATGCATATTCACGTAAAACGAAATCAAATACAAACCTTTTAGACATCTTTAAAATGTGATATTTATTGATAATATTCATGGAAGACAATTATTCCCCCAAATTGACTACCTTTTAATATTTGTGAAAACATATATTTTACTGTTAAAATAATTAAATTAATTTTATGTCAATGTTTCGTAAGTATTTATAGTAAATACTCATATAATAAAAAATATAAATAAATTAACACGATAAACAATTAAATTCTTATTTAAGTTTTACTTCTAGAACAAAACTTATCCTATTTTTGTCCTTATAAGAAATTAGATATATATAAGTCAAGAGAAATACATTTTGCATTTATGATTTTAAAAAATTAATATAAAGGTAATGATAAATGATAAATGCTAGAATGTAGTCATATGATAACGTGTTATATGGATATAGAATATATTTTATTATCAACTAGGTTAAATACAAGAGTTTGAATGAAATTGAGGACTTATCACATTATTATTAACCCAAATTAACACATTTTACTTTTGTTGTATTAACAAAAATTTAATATAGTTACAATTCATATTGAACTAACTAATGTGAAACAATTTTCCAAATTTCCCCCTTGTGACTCTATACATGGAATTCATTTTTTAGATTCAATTTCTAAAAGGGAAATAAATTTCTATAATATAAAAATGATGAATACAATGAAACATGGTTTTTAGAACAAATCATTTTTACGATTACAAATGTTTATATACAAAATTGAAAAATAATATTGATTCCAATGAAATTGTTTTTATAATTAATAATATGAGACAAATTATTTTAATTTTACATCATTTTCAAAGAAAATGGATCATTTTAAATTATTTAATGATAAAATATAGTTTTTAGTAAAAATAATGATTTTTTAATATTAAATACGAAATAATTTTTTTTTAGAAAAATCCCAAAATTTTATATTAATAAATTTATGAAATTTTGATTTAACGAATTAATTTTTTATCTCATAAAATAACTAAATTCTTCATAAATTATGTATAATATTTCCTCACAAATTGAAAAAAACATTTTTTTTGGAATATGTAATTTTGAAAAATAAAATGACTTTACCAAATGTTTAGTGGTTATTTAATAATAATTAATTTATATATTATTAATTATTAGGACCTTTATATATATTTTTATAATGTATTTAATATTATTCATTCCCTCCAATTCAATGGTTAGTTCATAACTTCTATAACAAAATATGACATTTTAATTGTAAAATGTGTTTGGTTTAAACTCGTGTGTTATGTGTTAAGTATGATATCAATGAAATAAAAAAAATTATTGATAAATATATGTCAAAATCTCATTGGTTTAAATCATACAAGGTATGGTCACCCATTTCATCCTTTTGAATATTTTAAAGTGTGTTCTAAATCCCCTAAATCCGTCAACAATCAGTTTTACCTCAAGAAATTCCTTTGGGAATAATTTTTTTGCACAATAAACAAAATAATAACAAATTTTAATTTTAATAATAAGGAAAAAATGTCAATAATATTTCATATAATGGTTAATTAAGGGTATATGGAAATCCACGTGAAAATCCAAAACATGTAACTAGTGTGTGATATACTAGAAACAACACCTCTTTATGTTATATGAGGCCCAACATCAAAAACTTTCACCACCAATATCCCACAACCTAGAAACATAGATATCTTATGAAGACACGAGGCACTTACTATTACCTATTTTATATAAAACAATATCTACACACACAATATGGTATATCTAGGTTGTAATAAAAACAATACAAGTATAATCCCACCATTTTTTTCATAAGCTATCCCTAATTAAAACAAATCAATTATGATTATTTAAAGAAAATAAATGCATAAAATTTTAAATTTCATATAATAATGAATAACGGGGAAATTCAGAAATCAAAGTAGTTTTAAAAACATTATCACGTTAAAATATTTTTATAATGAATTCTTAAATAACCATTTCAATATAGATCAACATGGAAATCGTGTCCTCTGTTTTATTATGTTATAATAATCTAGGATCCTCACACTATATTGATCAAATGAAAATATATACAAATATCAACAAAAAAAATCCTATGTATGAGGGAAACACATTAATTAATTAATCCCTTGTTATAAAAATTGCATGTTTTATTTGTATCTAAAATACAATCTATGTTCTGGAAAACCATCCAAGCATCCATATCCAAAATCTATCACCTTCTTATGTACACTTCGTTCCCACATGACATATCTCATACCGGAAATACTTCAATTTCAAATACATACCACACATGGAGGCATTCAATTTAAAAAATATCTCATACGTGTGGTATTTCAATTTCACAATTCAAATAATTTCTTATTTATATCACATAAAAATAATAATACTACTCAAATAAAAAAATGATAATTTAAAATCCATTTTTCATTATCAATATGAATGGTGAAATCCAATTTTTTAATGAACCCCAACGATAACATTTCAAGAATCATATATCAAAAAATGAATCAATTTATAAAAGAATCATATGATGAATAAGAAATCATGGTTCCTAAAATAGGGTATTTGTTTTGAAATTACCTACCTCAAGCACATGGTATATATATCAATATAATTGGACCCATATACACATAGGGGAATGAAGGATCCCAAGAAGCAATAGATATCTTTAAACCATGAAAATAATATTAAGAAAATTTGATTCAATAGTTCATAGATATAATGAGAACAAATGTGAAACCTTGCCATGATAATTCCCAATGATATTTATGGCCATATACGAAAATATGGTCACTAAATTCTTTTCAAATAATAGATCTATCGAAAAACCCTTCATGTCACCCAAAAAATCCACACATCCATCCCTAACAACACCCTCGTATGGTTTCATTCAATTAGAATATGAGAGATCTAGAAAAATAAAGAATCAAAATAAATAATGATGTGTTAATTTAAGTTTCCTAGTTCCAACAACTATATATTGATAGGAATAATTCTATAATAGAATATGAAACCCCAAGGTATCTAATGGAATGTTGTAGGGTTGATATATTAATAAATATTATAATGAATGACATCACTAATAGGTGTATTGGGTTAAAAAATATATAATAAAAATATTTCTTTTTCACATGGTTTGGCCACACATATTAAAAAAATAATCAACCATGAACCTGGTTCTGTACTCTAGAATATTCACATGGTCTGTTCTCATTTATTGAATAATCCTATAATAAAAAGGAAAAAACTCGATCCTAAACCTCCAAAATCCACACAGTTTCCTGGGAATGTTGTAAGTTTTACCTAACTATTCCCAATCAGGGAAATATCCTAGAAAACACTAACATTTCCTAAAAAACAAAAAAAACATAGTAATGGTCTAAAATTGATGAATAAGAACACATAATTTTACATTCATAAATGTTACATGATGATGTGGTATTTATATACAACACAAAACATTCATCACATAAAAATTTAAGGCTAAGGAAAAATTATTGTTTAAAAAATTAGAACCTTTCACCTTCATGAAAAAATAATGCTCCATGATCACATAAGAATGGGATTTATTATACCTAAACTCATTGAAAAAGAGAGTATATTTTCTAGTGAAATTATTTTCCTAAGAATCCAAAATATGAAATGTGTTTTAAACTATTGATATATATATTTTAAAAAAATATTCATTCATGCTCAATGCATTAAAAGGATTGAGATGATAATTGTTAATAAAATACAGATAGAAAATATCTTGTTTATATTTCAATGGAGTTGGAAAATCTATCAGATTAGATAACATTTACATCCTCTCATTGATCTCAAAATGTCTCTTGAATCATGTAGTTATCTTTATCTACATCCAAAAATGATTGTTACACAATCAACGTAATATATTCAAGAACACTTGGTTAGTTATCTAACATTAAATTGGGCAATGATAATGATAAGAATACTATGATGTAATTCTATAATATATTATTTTAACATCCGTATATGATAATTTGTTTATAAATCTTAATAATTATGATGTAATTCTAAAATATATTATTGTAACATCCATATGTTTTAAAAGGAAAGACTATACTGGATAACGTATATGATATGCCACATAGAACATAAAAAACAAATAAATATAATTATTCAAATGATACCGTTATAACCAAATTGTTTGAATGGTGGTTATGAACATGATTAACTAAATTATGAGTATATTATATACACATTAATATATAAATAATTATTTTATTATTGATTAATTATAATTAAAATAATTTTTTTATAATAAAAACAAATGTTTTTTCTAAAAAACAATTTAAATGTTCACAACTATGTTTTATACCAATAAATAATGAAATTAAAATAATTGGATGATATTAATGAAATTTTATATAGTATATTTAGTATAATTTTTACCATTTATCCTATGTATTTTTTAAACATGATATAAGTACAAATACAATTTTATGAATAAAAGATGTATTTTTTCTAAAAAGATAGTTTTGTCACCTTTTGATGGTGTACTTGTTTTAAATGTAGTTTTTCAAATATTTATAAATTTTATTTGAAAACAGAAACTTATTCTTAGATAAATTAGAATCAAAATTTACATTTTTATAATATTTGGTATTTTTTTAATAAGTTTCATGTTTTGATGAATAGTGAAAAATACTGAATATTTATTGAAAATACATCTTTACCCTAAATAATTTATAGTGTTAAATTATATTAGTTATTATATTTAATGTAGAATTATATAAAATTTATATCATTTTATCCAATTTATATCATTATAACCAATTTCACAATGAATTTGGATATAAAAACACATCATTCATTTGAACGTGTTCACTTTAATTACTCAATTTTATACCCCGTTGATTTAAAATAATTTTAGATTATTATATGTTGTGAATTATAAAAAATATATTCCATATTTTTGATTCATAAGGTCCAAATTTATTAAATATAACCCTTTTATTTTTTGAAAAAATGATTAGTAACATACATATTTAATATGACCTTTGTTGAGGGTAAATCCAGTAATTAAGAGTATAAATAATATAAACAATATTACAAAAGTACAATTAATTTTTCCAAATTTTATTTCATGAGTTATTTTCAACCAAATTCATCCTTGTGAATGTTTTTTGAGCTATTGGATCAACTTTAATTACTTTAATCCCTTTATAGTATTTTATTTTAATGAAAAGTCAAAGATGGTATGCTTATGTTTTAATAAATACAACATTTTTAATATAGGGTTATTTAGAATAAATCATATAATATAAAAACAAATTTAAATAAAAAATATTTTTCTACATTATGGTAATTTAATTATAAATTTTTAGTGATAAAATAGTTATCTTAAATGCTAACCCAATGATGATACAATAATTTTTTATTTAATAGAAATATAGAATAAATGGTATTAGAAATAATAAAATTCAAAGAATTTGAAATAATGAATGTATGAAAAAAATTATAGAGTACATTTACATGCTGGTGATAGTTTATAATATTTTTTTTGAATTTACCATGTTCTTATAATATTTCTAAAAAGTCATTTAATTAATAGTATCAAAATTGAAATTAATGATATTTTAAAATAGATAACATTTTATTAAATGATATAAAATTAATAAACTCTAAAATTCACACAAATAATGGGGATAACAATTGCAATTTCATAAATGAATCATTTTTCATTCATTTTTCATTTTATAATAAATATATTAACCATAATTTTTAAAAAACCATGTTGTCACAGTAATAGTTAAATGATTTAAAAAGGGTAAAAAATCATATAAGGATAAACAAAAGTAGTAATAATATGTCTAAATTTCATTTGATGTATGTATGTATACTAATAATAATAATATATTTTAAATAAATTATCCTCGATCCATTTGAATAGAAAATTAATTTATATTAATTCATTATTTTGATGAGTTCCAAGAGTGCACCTCCCCTCTATTAAGAAAGGGAACCTCTTATTCTATTTTATTGACTATTAAAAACCATTTTGGATCAGCCAATATCTACCACATTACATTCCTAGAATAAAACATAATATTTTATAGCTTTTATTTTAGGAATAACCACAACCGTAGTGGATATAGGTTGTTAAGAATATAGAATTTTCTTGAGAAAAGGTATCATTTTAACCAAGTATTTCTATTTTATTTCTAATTCCACATAATGAAAACTTCTTCAAATATTTTTAAATAATAACTATAGAATCATAAATATATTTATATTTTATTATGTAAATATAGTCACCTAAATTCAACCCCACTTCATTTAGATGGGAAAATAATTAATCGTTTGTGTGTACTGTAGACTACCATCTCATTAACTGATATAATTCATTTTCCTTCACTGTATCTCAAAAGATGTTTTAATTATGGAATTAATGTTTATATATCATATTAATTAAAAATTTATCAGAATTAAAGAATAACATATCTTTTATGATCTTAACATTTGGTGCACTTGAAGATAATAACATCATTTGTGTGTACGTGTGAACTATCACCTCCACGAATCGATGTGAGTCGTTTTTTTCACCACATAATGATAATGATATATATAATTATATTTAATTAATTAATATGATATTATTATCAATAGAGGAATATAAAACAATAATTAACTTCTTTTATAATAATCATTGAAAAAATAATGTGTTACTCATGCGTTCGTACGGCTTACCGTCTCCACGATTATAACAATGCTCATTTATCATATCCATATTTAATGGATTGATTTAATAGTATAATTTATAAATAAAAATGGTATTTATTTTATTATTATTATTTAGGAGATAATGGACTAATGATCACTTTGACTATTGACATTATACTAATGTCATTTAGGAATCAAGTAAAGAATATCGTCAAAACGTCTCACACGAACTTAAATAAATTTGTAATTATTATAAATTGATAATAAGTGCTATGAAAAGAATAATAAAATAATAAAAAATTATAATGAATTAAAATAATTAAGCTAAATTTATAATTCATGGATATAAATATCATACGTGATGATTCCTACTAATGTCAAGGTACTTTCTATCGATTTTATTTCGTTGAGGAATATTCTCTATGTTATGCACCTATATTATTTTTCAAAAGAGTATATCAAAATCATATGAAAATATATATCACAAATTTCATTATTTTCATTATATCTTGTTTAAAAATTTTACACTTTCAATTGGTATAGGATTTGAGTGATTACAGTGTAGTAAGATAATTTTTAACCTAGTTTCCATTATTTGGGTTAAACATAAAATTCTTAATTATTTTGTGCAAATATTGTGAGTTAAGTGACTTTCGAATACCATATTATATATTTTCATTTGATTTATTTTGATTTAACGTGGATATAAATAATCAAGTCATTTTTTTAATGCTTACATCAATGATAGGATATTTGTAAGGTACTTTATTTTAAAAACCTCTTTTAATTGTATCCTTTTAACTATTTTTAAAAAAGACAAAGGAATGTTTTTTTACATATACAACATGTATAGAATTTACTGATTTCATGAATATTTAATTTTTCTATGATTCCATTATATTTTTATAATTTTATTTTCAAATAAAATGTTTTCATTTATGAGAACGTGACTCTAAAAATGAAAAATGATTTCAAAATGGAAAATACATTTTCCATAAGAATATTTCTTTTATGAATGATTTTTTGTGGGGAATATATTATTGTTCATGGGAATTTTTATGAGTATGGCCGGTTCTATGATAAAATTATAGAGGTTTATCCTATTATATATCCCTAATTTATTGGGTACTGATACTGAATAAACATGTCGCGTTTCTTCTAAGATTTTAGGGGAATATACTATGCTTGTTATTCAAAATGTAAATATGATGGTTTACCTCTATATGGTTAGAAGAGTTACATAATATGTATAAATGATATGGAAATTTTTTTCCCATGTTACCAACTTCTGTACTATATATTATTTTATGATTTCCTACACAAATCACTTGATTTTCAAAAGGTATGATAATGAACTTTTTGAAATGATAATTTATTTATCGAGGTATAAATGTATGTTTTTAAGAATTATTTTATATGAGTTTTTGATAGACAAAGTGTTTCAATTATTTTATGTCACTTTTTGAGATTTTTTGCACATCCTATGTTCTAAATTTGTTCAGATTATTTAATATGGAATAGAGACATGGATGATATCAAGGGGTTAATTTTGAATATTTTAAATAAACAGAATCATTTTTTTATTTTGAATGGGTTCCCTTGGGTGGAAAAATTGGACACTAAGTATAAGTTTCCACTTGTGATGTATGGTTTGAATTTTTAATATGTGTTCCAAATTCTATAATATTATAAACTAAAAATATCATTTAATGTAAATTCTAGTTCATAAACACTAGAATACATCATGTTTAAGGTTGGGGCCTAATATTTGGAATAAAATGATGGTTTTAACAATTTTATAGATTAGGATATTTTATTATGAGTTTGTTAAAACATGCTGGGTTTATATTTTTATGGGTTATAATAATATAAAGGTATTAAAAACCATTTTTAGGTTGTAAGATATTAAATTTTAATGTGACAAAGTCTAATTTCTGAGTCATTTATATGAGGTAATTATGGTTATTACTTTTGGTGATGAAAAATGAAAGGTGTGCGGTATCCTTTGAGGTAAAATATTTTACGGTTATTTTTTAGGATTTTTCTCAAATTTCTAGTAATTTTATAAGAATTAACATTTTATAAAAATATGGGTAACCCATGGGTTGGGAGACAACACATTGAATTTATCAAGGCCATGGGAATTGAACCCACAACTAAAGGGATGCAAGGGTGAATCGCCTACCACTATCCTTTGGGAAGTCATATTTAGTTTGACCCTTTATTTTTATATAAATGATTTTATGGATGAATAATATGTTCAATTTTGGAATATATGATTAATCAAATAGATAACAATTGGATTAGATAATGATTTTGTGAATAAGTGATTAATCTTATTTTGGATTTGATTTTTTGTTTTAGGAATCCAATATTATCATTGTAAAAAGAATAATACGGTATTTTATTTGTGTAATAAAGGTTGAAATATATTTTGGAATAATATATAATTTTAATGTTGATCATGTTGATTCAGGTTATTTATGAAAATGGTTAGTGTATCTTGAAGATTAATAACTCAATAAATGTTTTGGTGTTAGCCATCAAGAGAAATTGACTTTATTTAGAGCTATCTCTTAATAAAATTATGTTAGATTATGTGATTAAATACTTATAATTATTTTGTTTTTAATATTAGTATATAATATTTTTTAGGAACATTAAGGATAATAATTTTTTGAATGATCTATGTTAAACATTGGGTATTTCTGTGGAATTGTTGGAGATTAAAGTAATATTTCATCATATAAAGGATTATTATTTTTTTATAGTTATTTTATGTTATCTTAACCATTTTGGTTATGGTAAACATCATAATATATAAGAAATTTCTATTTATAATTTTATGGATTTAATAATTCATTGAAGTTGATTCTACAACATCAAGAATGAAATATTCATCTAAAATACACATCATTTGTAGAAAAATCTAGGACTGGACCCTAGAAATCCTAAAACTAGTGTCTATTATCAATTAAATTGGCATTATTACAAGGAATAAAATCCCAAAGTATTGAGTGTTTTGTAGTCTTGGTAAACCAGATATATAAAAGAGTATTCTATTTCAAATTAATACACTAATTACAATATAATTATTTTTTAAATAAATACATTTAAGATAACATTATTCCATATATAATATCTATTAATATATTTCATAATAATATTATTGGATTATTGGTGAATGAAATATAATAATAATGATCTCAAATGATTAGTAATGGAAAAATATAGCAGAATCAATAATGAATTAATGAGAATAGTCGATATGGAAAGGTAAATAACTGTAGACACATGCCAATTAATCAATAAACTAAATGGAATTTTGCAAACAGTATAGAAAGGTAATAACTATAAACCATTCCATTAAAATACCTATACATAGAAAAATAAATATGGTAAGGTAAGAAACTGGAACACATTCCATCTAAATAAGTAAAAATGAAATGTTTCCATATATATTTTGGGACAAAATATCGTGGATGAAGAATAACTAACAATAAATGATGGAAGTTCGTAATTATTAGATGCCTTGTTTCCGAGGTACATGAAACAACTACAATCATGACCATTCGTAAGACGGTTTAGCTATCGAATAAAAACCCACAAAAAGCGGCTATCCAAATAACTCGTCCCATGAGACTGTCGATGCATCGAGGGGCTATCTATAACCAGGACCCAACTGTGTTATACCTTTCTAAATCATTCCTCATATATTTAATAATTAATTTAACAATGTGACTTATAAAATATACATATCAAAGAAAAGATACATATTTATCAATATTTCCCCAAATAATTAAATAATTATCAAAGTAAACATCGAATAAAAAATGGTATATGGTTCAAGAAATTATCATATCCCAAAAAACTAATATAAATAGTTTGGGGAAATTCAATTTCAAATTATCATATGAAATTGAAATTTTCTAGCAGACTAAAATAGATCAATGAAGTAAAGGTGAATACCATCATTCCCCAAATCAATCTTAATCTATCCAGATTGAGGATAGGGATGGTATCAACACAATGAATCCCAATAAGAGTATAAATATACGCTTTTTTGTTGATGGAATAAAAGGAGACCATTAAAATTATTTTCATGGAAAATGAAATTTTTATAAAACACATATGAAAATAATTTTATTTTGAAAATCTATTTTAAAAAAATCATTTAAAATAAACATTTTAAACTTTCAAGGGAACCATCAAAGGAATTAAGGTGAATTAATCTTTACATTTTGTGTGAGGTAAAAAAACATTAAATTTTAATGTTTAACATGGTTAGAAAAATACCTTGTTTGGAAAGTAGCAAGAATTTTCCTTTGAAAAAATTGGTAAAAGAAAAAAGGTTAAAATTTTATGGAAAAATTCATTTCAAAAACTTTTTTTAAATCCTGAAAATAAAACATGGGTTTTAAAATAAAATAGGTTCTCCGCTTAAAGAAAGAAATGATGCTGGGGTTTCATAAAAAAATTAAAACATATTCAGTACCAAAGAATAGAAAAATTGCTAAAAATACATGAAAATATTTATGAATAACAAGAGGAGAATAAAAGGATTTATTAGACAAAAGACATTTAGCTTCCTAAACTGGAAATAAAATAAATATATTATTTGGATTATCTGTTAGTAAAATAATATATAAAAATTAAAAAGTGTACAATACAACACTATGGGATATTTTAAATCATATTCTACCTAAAGGAATTAAATTAAATGAATGTTATAATATCATGAGAGTAATTAAATTCATGATATATCATGATAAAGTGTATCATAAACACAATGTCAAATAAACTTGGTGCATAACATCAAATAATTCTTAGTGGAATGTAAATTGAGATGAAATCCCTAACATTGTGTTTCTATTCGGGTGAATGTCCTTTAACGTCCAGCATAATGAACATATATTAAGAAAATACTTTCATAAAAAATTTTTTTTCATATTTTTCATTAGTTTTATTTAACTTATTAATATGTTTTATTGAACTACAAAAACTATTATTTATATGTTGGTTGTTTTGATAAAATTTAGTTTATATTTCAAAACATCTTTTGTACGTCAACTATGGTCAAAGGGGTCATTATATAACATCACCAGAATAAAAATAATGAATGAATTAATATATATACACATAAATTATACTTTTAAAACTAATAATTAAATATTTTTTTCTAAAATTAATCAATGTTACAATCAAAGAGATGGTATTCCATACAAACGCATGAGAAACGTTCCAATTTATCAATGATCATAATAAAAAGAATGTAAGTAACACCATATCTTTCCATGAGGATCATTATATCATAAATTTCATGTTATTTAATCATATATAATATTATATTGAATTATTTTAATGTAATACGAATCACATCGTGTCATGGAGATCATAGTCCAAATATCAACGATCGACGTTATCACTTTTTAAGTGTGAGAAGGGGTAATAAAAGGAATGATATATATTATTTACCCAGAAAGGTAATTATGTCATGAATATCATACAGATTTTTATGTTACATATTTATGATTAAAAACATAATTTATACATTATAATTATAGTGTGAATGAATCTCATACCTTTGAGGTGTGATAGTCCACACTTCCACACACAATGTTATTGTTTTTACCAAAATGGAAGGTATAATGATATGAATTATAAAATAATTAAATTTTTTAAAGGAATAATTAATATCATATATATCATATATAAATATAGTTTCCATAATAATGGCCACCATGAGAGGTAGAAAAATAAAAATGAACAATCAACATTTCATGATGCTTTAGGTTTTCATACACGCAAATAGTATGTTCGATATTAATTAGATTGAAGTATGGGTATATGTTGGTAAAACCCTTACCAAAAAAATACTTGTATATTTAATATACTTAATTTTTTATTAATTCATATAATAAGAATATAATAGGGGTATTAGATTGGAAATAAACCTAATATCTTAAGGAAAGATGTTACCTCTTAATCAGGTAACTTCTTCTGGTTTATTCCAAAATGATATCATGGATAGATTATAATCCAAGGGGAGGATACAAGGATTAGACGATATATTTTTAGGATATATTTGGTAAGATATTTGTTTATCCAAATTTTCTTTATAGGTGTGAGGATTTGGGATAAGAGTACCCCTTTTTATAGTGGAGAAGGAGTGGCACCCTTGTAATATTTTGAAAAAGGAATTTTATTCATGTTTTTCATGTTTCATGTTGATTCCATAATTGTCCAATTTCGATCCACGATAGTATTGGGTCTATGTATTCAAAAAAAATAGCTCATGGACAAGGGTATAGGTAATTTTGGGCCTTAAGGTTATATTTTAGTCCCTTAATAATATTAATTTATCCTTACTCTTTGAAATTAATTTTTATCACTTTTATTAATATTTTTATCAAAAAAATTCTCTTATTAGAAATTAAAAATTATGGATATTCAAAATATGGAATCAAAGTTTTAAAATTCCAATCATATATTTGGCATAAATTGATATTAATTTAATCCCACAGACGAGACGACAACGTGTGGTTTTAAAGTAAAAACATTCAAAATTTTGCTATGTTTTTATATTAAATTTCAATGTGAAATTGATTCCAATGAAATAAATTTGATTAATTAGAATTTTAATCTAATTCAACTATAAAATCAATTTAAATTATTATTTATGCTTATAAATAATGTATATGAAAAAGTAGTTCCTAAATTAAAATTCATTAATTTTCACTATTCATTAAAAAGCCAAACATCGTAGAAAAATAACAAAAAATTACCCTAACCAAATTTTTATAGTTTTATTTAAAATATAAAGTTTATTTTGGCATATAAAATCAATTAAAGTGTAAAAATTGTAATTTAAAATTTCTTATCCATTAAAATGAAGTAAAATGGCCTTTATAGAAATATAGGTTTTAATTTGTGAAATTTGGGTAGTTCTTATCTTATGCATATCAAACCTAATGGATGAATGTCAAAAAAATAGTGAATATATAAAATATTTATTTCATTAAATTCATTGACAAATTATAATTAATTATGATTATTAATACAAGAATATTTTCATAGAATAAAAGTAATATTATTTATTTTTATATCCAATTGGTTCTTTCTTTTGTTTCTCATTAATTAGTGACCAATGATTTAATTTTATATTAATATAAATAAATAATTTTCATATAATAGTTAATATAATTCATAAACACTAACATCAAATCTAGGTTATGTCATATTATATTAAATTATAATATGTTAATAATATATTTTTATTTGGTGTAACTCGGTCTTGTGTGTAACACAAGCTATCGAGAAAGGTCACTCTATTATGTAACAAGATCTTTCAAGGAATGTCTCTCTTATGTGCGATGGAAGATATCATAGTGTTTCCTGAATTACAAACTGTATAGTATATTTTATTTATTCGATATTTTGATGTATTGAGTAAATATAATTACTTTTCACACTTTGTGCTGCCTGTCATAAACACTATTGAATACAAAGTTGTACACTAGATTTTTGGGGTGTTAAAATATTCCCACCTTAATAAAATTGATTCAAAACGATTTAAAATCAATATTTTAAATAGATTTTTTTGATATTTTCATACATTTAAATCATACATTGTGAGAATGGTTCATAAAATATCCTCTAGGAAAGATAATTGGGAAGTAAAAAGGTCACATGTACTACTATATAACATGGTCTATATATAAGAGAACATTTGTGGAATGTGAAAATACATACCTAGAAGAAAATAGTAAATATTTATAGTGAGTGAATGAGGTCATCCATAAAAACTATTGAATGGAAAATAAAATGTTGAGGGACTCAAAGCCATAAATATTTGATTATTTAAGATACCATCAGTTCATCCTAAATTTAGGTATTAGGAAAAATATTTATTTTGAAGACATTTTCCTAATATTGGGTAATTATTTTACTCACCAAGAATATAAGAAAATATTATTACATGATAAGTTTATATTTCAAATAACCAATAATATATATTTTTTTTATTTGATCAAATTCTAATTCATCCCTTTTCTACCATAAATTATTTACCGATAATTATTATTTTTGGATGGAGCACTAAAAGAAATGTTTAATGGATCAGAAGGCATATAGATGAGTGATGAGTCTAACTATTTGTCTCTAACTATCTTTTGAAACCAATATAGTTAACAAATTAATTATTAAACCTAAAAAGTGATATTAATGCATCATCTTTAACATTTATTCATCAAATATTTTAACTAAAACAATAAATATTTAACCAAGATATTGCATATTTCAGTGGTTGGTGTCAAAACCATATCGTCCTTCATTCATTGAGTCAAGACCCATGACCTTGCTATAATTTATTGGTTTTCATCCGACATACATTTTTTCATTTTCTAAAACAAAATTAAAATAATTTAGAAGATAAATATTATGTACATCCGTAACATCAGGTTAAAAAAATAGGATTTCATAATAGGGTGTCAATAAAACCCAAACACATAAATACTTCATCATCTTATTCCCACATAGGTCCTTCCTTGGTCTATGATTTATCATTAATATCATTATTTGGATTTCTAAATCATGAATCATTGTCTTCAATCTAAAACCCCATAGCTTTAACCAAGGTCATTCATTATCACTATCTATTAAAATACTTCATAATTATTTGGTAAATAAATGTGAATGAACCTAAGCATATCCCTCAGGATTGTCAAAATAGGCATTCACTAAGTCCTGTTGTCACGTACCAGGTTACTTCGAGTCAGGCCTATCACACTATGTCAGAGATATTACTCCTTGGTATATCTATTATAGAACTACATATACATATTGTATCTAGATATAGATTTATTTCTAAGAAGACCACATTATCTCTACATTAATAACATTCTTGGCTGTTATTTTATATTTATCCTTAATTTCAACCATAGCGTTATGTTCTATATTATATGTTTTTTTTAATTCTAATTTTCATGGTTTCTACTAAACATCCTCTATTACTAGTTGTAAGAACCTGTCCAGAGAAATCCCAGATCCAATGTCTTCAATCCATTACATTGGCATGATTTCAAGGAATAAAATCTCAATGGAATGAGAGTTTAGTAGTATTATTAAATGAGATATATAAATGTGTATTGTATTATAAATTAATTCATTAATAAAAATATAATTATTTATTATTCTTAAATACATATTTTTAATGATAACTTTATTCCATATAGTATATACATTCATATCATTCATAGTATGTTTCTTGGATTTTTGGCGTATGAAACATAATAACTGGGAGTTAAATTCTTAGTAAGGGAAAACTCTAATTGAAGAAATAATCAATCAATGGTAATACTCAATATAGAATGATAAATAACTAAAAACAAATTCCATGTAACCAATAAGCATAATGAGAGTGTGTAAATAGTGTTGAAAGGTAATAACTTGAAACACATTCCATTCAAAAAACTAGATAAGGAAAAAATATTTGAAGGTAAGAAACTAAAATGCATTCCTTCTAAATAACATAAAATTAAATTTATCCATAGACATGTCAACACAAAAACTCATGGATGAATTGTTGAATCATATTGTATATGGATACTGAAAAATACAAGAGGTGGTGAATTTTAGGTTTAAAAACTTTTATTTTTATCCCTAAATGAGTTATGTTTAAATGAGTTTAAACTAATTCAAATTAAAAAACCACATATGAAACATAACATGAAATAGATGATCCCTTGGTTCTTGTTTTAAATATAACATAATAAGTTTCATTTCAATATTTATTCCACATGTAATATATAATTATGTTCATAGTATGTGTAGTAAGTATCATCATCACTGTTGTTCCAATAATTAGAGTAAATATAATAATGATTATATCATAATGCTTATATAATCTCACTGAGTAATTGAAGCGATCGTAATCATAGAAATTGTAATTAAAGAGATAATAATAATAGAATACAAAATAGAAAAAATGTATATATAAAATAAGTCACTTTCTATTATAATAGTTGAAAAAATTAAATACAAGTAAATGAATGCAATTATTTTAACGCCAAGATATGTGTATCCAATAACCTCAGATAAAGGCCCGTTGATTTATACTTTCAGGAAACTATATCATACCAACACCAAGGTAATTCCATTGATATGATTATTTTATTTGTTCTATCTACGTATCCCTAGAATCCCTCAATCAAGAATGTGATATGTGGCTCTATCTTCCCAGCCTCGTAAGCTCTTGATCCAAAAAATATCAGCACCATTGTTTTCCTATCTATAGAACCCCTCAATCGTATTCACAATTATCATCATCGCACAAATAAAAAAACTATTGAAATTTAAAAGTATATGGAACAAGATGTTATAAATTTGTAAACAATCATATTTTTTACATGTAGTAGATTTGGTAGAGATCTCCCACAATGTCTCGAAAACCTAACATCTTTCAACTCTTTCAAATGACCTGGTACCTATAGACCTTCGTCCCAATGGTCATATTGATTTCCAATAGTCAGATTTTTTTTATCCTGAAATCCCAGAGGGACTTGTACACCTAGCACTCATATGGTCATATTGAAACTGAATGCAAAAAAAGCTCCAATTATCATGTAATACATGACATCAATTTGATTAAAAATAAATTCTTTCATGAAGATATAATTTAATCGGTGTGATAAAAAATTTGAAATGCGTCCGATGATTTATTTTATGAGAGTCAATAAGATTTATATCATTATGATAATATTTTCAATATGAATGACTGGATAGAGTGTTTGATGTAAAACATTTCTATTATGAATGATATAAATCATATCCTAGATCATTATGATAATAATGGAATGAATCATTACTTCAATTCTCATGAGTATGATTTTTATCGTATGCACTATAAAAATTGTAATGATAAAATATGAATTTATTTACTTAAAATAGAGTATGGTAAAAATCAATTGGACATAAATTATGTTATAATTGAGTATTTAAGAAAGAGTTTGTTATTTCTAAAACAAATGGAATTGATAAGTCCAAAAGAAACATTTTACTCAACAATACCCTCCACTTAGAAATCATAAACCATGAGACTTAAATAGAAAATTACATAGTAAAATTTATGTCCAATAAAAATCTAACAAAAATTTTGAATTTAGAAGTAAACACATATACATATATCACCCTAAGTTTTAAAACACTTTTAAATATGATAGTTTATATGACTAATCTCCCCCATGGGATAACAAAATACCTAAGGATCGTAATCTCTTTCATTTAGAAAAGTTTACTCCCCATTACTAAAGAATTCTCCCCTAGTTATATCATTCTACTATTTTTGGAAAAAAATTCTCCCTATCTAAATCATTCTTAGCATTATTTATTTTAAAAAAAATTAGTATACGAATTCATCTAATACCTAAAAAAGTGTACTATAAAAAAATATATGAAGAAATAATGAATTTGATCATCTAGAATAAATTAATGAACATTCATCCAAAAGACAAGGAAAACATTTAATGAAGATGTATATAGATCAAAAAAAATTCATTGATGTTTTCAAAATAAATATAACAAGAGTTCAAAAATTCAGTTATTCTTCATCTCCTTTACCATATTTAAGAGGTCTAAGACAACTATCTTAATCTTCGTGAATTTATCTCAGACATCCTTGAGATCTTCAAGATATACCTACTGATTTTGGAGATTCTGTTCCTATTTTGAAAAACATGATCTTGTTTATGAATCAATTCTTCCAGAGAAAGATGATTTTCTTCAAGTGTATGAATCTTTACTTCTTGATCTTGGATGTTTTTCTCATGATATTTACTATCATTTTATTTCACATCAAAAATATCATTCACCAAAATAATTCAAATATTCATATCAACTATCCCATCCTTATATAACATCACCCTTGAAACTTCTTATTGAATGAAATTCAGATTAATATTTATTTCCTTGGCTTCTTTAGACTGGGTTAAATATGGGCTTCGTAAAACATTCACTTTTATGCAGTATCACTACCCAATTTGTTGAAAGAAATAGAGACCTCATTCACAAGACTTATTATATCTTCAATTAAATCATCATGAACTTTGATAAATTAATTAGCATTATAAGACTATTTAATTAATTTTTTTTAAATCCAATCTGTTTTCCTTAGTACCTTTTCAGAAAATTAAAAATTTATATCAAGATGGATATTTATTTTTCTTATATTATTTATTTAAACTGATCATTTTTTTGGTATTCCCAAAATAATTCAATTTTTCTTTAATCCTCGAGAAGTATGGAATTGTTTTTTGAATCCTATTTAGATTTGAAAAAAAATATTGAACTATTTTAAAGTGATTTTATTGTTGGAGTCAGTATATTCCACATAATCAGAAAACACTCCTGAATGAGTTCCTGCAGCATCAACTTCCAAATTATTGTTATGATCATCATCATCCCGGGTCTCTTCCCCTTTATCTAAAATATGAATGACATTATGGGAACGAATTACCTAGGTATCCTTCTATTAAGGCTCTACTTCTGGGGATGGAAAATTTCATGATGTAGCTTCTGAAAATCTTACTATAATTCTTTTAGAATGATATTTTTCTGCATATCCAACCTCCATTTCATTATCATCTTCCTATATTTTTCATCTTTTTTATTATTTTTATTCATCTTCATTTCTATATTACTCTTCATTGAGATAATAATATATCTATCCCATTTCACTATCTAATTTTTCATTATAAAATTGGGAATATTTTGTGGTAGATGATTTTCACTAACTTTTTTTTACTCTTTCCCTTATTATGGATAGAGGGAGTCAATGTTTCTTCATGAATGGTTTCCTGAATATAAATTCTAACACTAGACTTTTCAATGGATCTGAAAATATTATCAAAGTCAAAGAAATAAATATTGTCCTCTTTCAACTTCCTTTTTCATTCTTCTTATTTAAAATCCTCCTTAGTATGATCTTTTTTAACTAGGGCCTCATAAGGATCAAGGTTGATTTTAGGGTATCCTTATTTTGTTTTAGTATGCTTCCATATCCATTCAACATTGATTTCATTGGTTTATTTAATTTGTTTCTTTGGTTTTAAATCAAAATCATTGTTGGATTTATTTTTTTAGAAAAAATAATCACTGATTTTTTTTGAAACAATATGGATTCCTCTAACAAATTATTTTGAAACTTCGATTTTAGAATATTTCACAATCATCACTGATTTTGAATCAATATGAAATTTCATCCTTTTTATTATAACATCACAGATTAGTGGGACTTTTATATTCCTTCCTAGTGATTTTATTTTAAGATTACAAGACATTAATCATTCACATGTGATCTTCCTTAAAATTTCTAGAGACATAATAAAATGATACTTGATTTCATGATACATTGAACTATTTATGGTTATGAAAACCAAAACCATCAAATTAATCATTATAAAATTAACAATATAATCCATAATAAAATCATCTAGGACTTTAATAATTTTTGTAACTCCTTTTATGTTAATAAAAATACTTGCAACCAGAGAGGAATTATATGATTTTCTGATGAAGAAAGAGTATTTTTCCTTTTATTTTCATAAATCTCAAAAAAGATATTTGTAATATTTTTTCATGTTAAATATGCCATTTAATTTCAATAGTTTATGAGAATGGAAAAAGTCATCACCCTTTAATGATACACCAAGGAAATTGGCATCTTGTATTATGGAAATGATAATCTTTCTATTGTACATGTAAATGGATATATATAAAATTTTATAAATCATTATAGAATTATAAAATTTTCTATATTCATCAATAAGAATAGAAACATGGTTGGTGTTGGGTTATTTAAGAAAACATATTCCAATCCATGAAACATAATAATTATTTTCAAAAATGAATAAAACTTGTCATAAAAATAATTTATTAATAACTTTTATCTAAATAACTTCACTGCTGTGAAATATTTTAGAGCCACAAAATCCATTACTTTTGAATAATATGTCCTTGAGTTTTTCAATAGAATGATAAAATCTTTTGAACACCAATATATCTGGACTTGGCTAAATGAAAGGAGGCATTGGTTTAGTGTAAAGAATATATAACTGATGTGGGACAAGGTAGGGGTCCCTTTATATAGGTGAATAAATGTTACCATTGAACTTCTACTGATCATATTTGGTCAAAATTATCTAACAATTGAAAACATTTGTACTCATCAGGTTCTTATTTTTTAAAAAATATTTAAAAAAATCTATCGTACTCATTCTGAATCCGATAAAGATTTAAAAAATTACTAACAAGAAGAATATAATTGGAAATGTGAAATATTGATGTAACAAATTGTACCTTTCAGAGTTACATGTAATATTTATTGGTTTCGATATTTTTTTCCTCAAAAAAATTAAATTAAGATACTTTTGAGTATGAAAATTTGAGTTCCAAAAATATGATTAAGAAATATTTTGACTAAGAAGTATATTACTATGAAAAATGTTGAGTATAAATAATTTCAGTATGAAAAATATGAGTATGAAAAACAAATTATGAAAAATATGAGATCATAAAATTTGGAGTATAAAGTGTTTTTAGTGTGGAAAATATGATTACGATAAATTTGAGTACGAAAAACATTGAATACAAAGAATATAATTACGAAGGAGTTTGAATATGAATTTTTTTGAAAGAATTAAAATTTTAAACTATCATATATATGTTCTCCCCCTCTAACAAGAAGTAACTTAATATAAGAATATGGTTTTTAAAAGAAGAAAATGTGAATTATTAATTTAAAGTGATTATTCCTAGATTCTGTTTAATGTATTTGAATCAATAATAATGTAATGTTATTGTAAAAATATACATATGTTGTTTTTGTGTTATGATAAATAGTAAAATTATATATACTTTAGGTGTGTAATCTCAAAGAAAGTGATGCCTAATATCTATGTGTTTTTCATGATAGTGATGTATAGTGTTTTTACATATATAAGTGGCATTAGTGTTATCACATAGTATTTGATTTTTAAAAAAACACATTCAACAATTAGTGAGTGTGTGTTGCATCCACAACACTTGAACAAAACAACATGCAGCTTACACATTTATGGTTTTAGTAGTAGAAATTGATACTGACTTTTATTTCATTCAAGGACTAGAACCTAATGAAACTCCTAAGAAATTACTTGTTCTGGATGTTATTTTTCTATCCACCCAATATCCACCAAAGTCAGCATCAGAATTTTTTTTTAATTCAAAGTATTTTCCAAAAGAATTGGAAATTCTTAAATTCATAGTTCCATTTAAATAATGATAAATAATTATTACAAATTTTAAATGTGATTAATTTTTATTTTCCTTGATCTCCTGCTGATACGACTACCCAAACCATTATGACTAGATGGATATTTTTTATATATAGTAGACTTCTGATTTTACCACTAAATGTTGTATGATCAACTAGTTTTCCACATTCCTTATGATCAATTGTTTTTGAGGTACCAATTGAAGTACTAATAATTTTGTTATTTTTATATAAATACTTTTTAAAAAGTTATTTAATATACTTATGGTGAGATATAAAATTTCCTTCTGGTTTTTGAGAAATTTGAAAACCATGAAAGAATGATAATTCACCTATCATACTCATTCAAAACTCAAATTTTATACTAATTTAAAAATAATATGTTAATTTTTTATAAGTTGATCCATATATAATGTCATCAACAAAAATTTAAACAATAAAAATATTTTTGTTTTCTTTATTAATGGAAATATTTTGATTAGAAGTTCCTTTGACATATTTTTTTTGTAACAAAAATGATTTTAATATATCATAGTAGGCTCTAGGGGATTGTTTAAAGCCAAATAAAGCTTTGGTAAGTTTGAAATACATATTGAGGATATTTTTTATCTTTAAAATCAATTGGTTTTTCAAAAAAAAATTCTTCTTCAACCTATCGATAAAGGAATGGACACTATACTTCCATTTGAAAATTTTTAAAATTAATGAATACTAAAAAGGGTAATATAATTAGAATTAATTAATGTATATCTACCAGAGAATAGTTTTCTTGATAATTTATTCCCTCTTATAGATTATATCAATTTCCACATAGTCTTGATTTATTTATAACAATGATTCCATTTTCATCACATTTTTTTTTCTGTAAACCCATTTTATTCAAATTACAGAGGCTTTTTTAGGTCTTTCAACCAATGTCCTAACATTGTTCCTTTTGAATTCATTTAGTTCATCTTTCAAATCCTTAATCCAACATTCATTACCTAAAGCCTCATCAAGAGTTTTAGATTCTTATTGAGAAAGTAAAGGTATATGTTCTATTTCATTTCTAAAAGTACTTCTAGTCCTTACACGTTCATTCACATCACCAATGATATTATCACTAGGCTGATTCCTAAGAAAAAACTGACATGGGTTTTATAAGACAAGTTCTTCAAAAAAAATGTAGAATTTATTCTGAAGTGTATAATTTAGAATCAATTTCTTGGTTATTCACTTTATTAGAGGAGTATTCTATCATAGGTTGATAATTAGTTTTTTTAAAACACACTAAATGATGTAAGATGGGTATGTTTAAAAATTGATGGATCGATTTCATAAAATTTAACATGTATTATTTCCTCAATTGTATAATAATTTTTATTAAAAAACCTATAAGCCTTAGAAGTAGTGGAATAGAATATGAATATACCTTTATCAAATTTAGGTTAAAATTTGTGTCAATTATCTTTTGTATTCAAAATGTATACTTTTCTTCTAAATACTTTGAAGTATGAAAAATTTGGTTTTTGGCCTTTCCATAACATATAAGGTGTTTTATTAATAAAGGATAAAATTAAAAATCAATTTATATTTAGAAATCATTAATAATATCTTTAACCCAAATATGTATATAAATCGAGTATTCAATCAACATGGTTCTTGTTATCTCATGAATAATACGATTTATATTTTAAACTACACCATTTTGTTGAAGAGTTATAAGAGCATAAAAGCGAGGATTAATTCCATTCTTACTAAAAAAATAATAAAAATTAGAATTTTAAAATTCCTACCATGCTTACTATGAATAGTATTAAATGGAAGTGTTTTCTCATTTTTTAATTTAGCTACAATAATTTTAAAAAAATATTTCATATTTCCTAGCTAAAAAATAGAATCTTAAATATCTAGTATAGTCATCAACAAAAAAAAATACATATTACTTGCCTCTCATACATCTAGTTTTATTAGGACTGAATACATCCATTTATAATAACTATAAAGTGTTACTAGTTTACATTTAACTAATTGATTTAAATATTGAATTTTTTTTCTTTTCATATTGACAAGTGTAAAAAACATTTGACGAATCAAATCTATGTTTTGGTAGATCCTAAAAATATAACTTTTAGTTAATTTACATATTTTTCTAAGGTTATAATGTCCAAATATTTTATTCTATAACTAATATTAATATTCCATTTCACTGAGACAAGGTATGTCTTGTCTCCTAAGGTCTTATATGATAATTTTGTAAACATTCTCATGAAGATGGGGGAAAAAATAAGGAATCCATCATTGGAATTTTGAACTACACATCTATCATTCTTAAATTTTACCAGGTAACCATCATCACATAATTGACTTATGCTTATAAGATTGTTCCTAATAAATGTTTAAAATAAAACATTTTGAATTTTATCTTTTCCAAGAAGAACAATGTTATATATACCAACAATATTTTAGGGATCGTTGTCTGTAATGATAAATCTTCGACATTTCATTTTGATAATATTTTTAAAGAATTATTTGTTACTAGTCATATAATGAGAACAATATCTATCCATATACCATATGTTCATGTTCTTGGCACTTCCTTTTTTTCTTGAAAACAAATTTTTTTTTTCAGAACCCATACTTTCATAGGATTGGAAATGTTATTAAAAATAATTTTGGGAATCCACGTTGTTTTGAGAAATGGGATTTATGGAACCCTAAAGATTGAATTTTATATAATGCGCAATTTTTGATACAATGACCTCCACTCTATAATTTACTAAAAAATGGGTCATTTTTAGAAACAAAAAAAATTATTACCAAAAAAACAATTATGGATGAGTATATCACATTCCAAAACTATTACCATGTGGATGAAGTGGTTTTTATATTTTATCACATCCTTCCTTACCGATGCAAAATTTTGATAAAAGTTTATTTATATAAAAAATTTAAGACTTTAGTTTTGCAACTAAAATCTTTTCCCCATTATTTATTTATTTTTTTGAAGTGAGTTTTGTTTCTGAAACATTTTTTTATAGAAATGCCATTTTAAAAAATTTTAGAAAGCATATTATTTTCAAAATTATCATTTTCAAGGTTCTTTGAAATAGAACCTGGTTCAAAAAATTTCATATCAATATTTTTTGAGACACCCGATAATTCTTTAGAAAAAAATATTTATTCTACAATTTTATTTCGCAAGTTTTTTATTTACATTAAAATTCTCATTTTCAATCTATTTAGCTAATAAATGTACTTCTTCACATGTAGGGGTAGAATTGTATTCCACTGAATAATTTTTATCAACAAATGAAATATATCCTTTCTAATCATGATAGTTTGCATTTAAAGACATATTTGTTAAATAATTATAAGTGTGTATCTTACTTATAAGAAATTTATTTTCAAAAGGTATTCTGTCAAAGAGACCAAGATACCTATGTCTTAAAAAAAAATTGTTTGAAGAATCATTAGAAGAGTCTCATCCACTAGCACGCCATGAGTAATTATCATTATGAATTTCTTTCCATATGGCTTGTAATACTTTTTACAATTTCTATAAAAATGAATTTCCATTATATGTTTTATTTTTAGCTTTGGGAAATTGGGTCTTATATTTTAAGCTCTTTTAAATTCATTTATGGTATACTAGTAATCTTTTTTATCATTACTTTCCTTATTTATCTTCTAGTACTGATACTAAAAATCGTTTTACCAAAAAGCATTATCATTCTTCTAGAATGTTTTTCCAAATAATTCTCATAATGTTCATAATATCTTGATTCATATTAAATAGTAACGTTATTTTTCATTGATAACATAACTATCTTTTCATGAGTTTGAGATTTCATTTGATTGGACGTAGAAGTAATTTCATCTCCACTACTCTTCTTTTTGACTATCTTAGCAACTATTTTAAATATATTATCATATTAAAAATGTGTCGAAAAATATCATCAAGAGTAACATTGGTAATCTTTCTTGATTCATTGAATAGTTTTTTTATTCCCATTTATTTAACATGATGTCTATAATATATTGCATAAGGATTTCATCATCTTATTTTCTTTCACCCATATCTTGTAAACTGCTAATAAATTTCATGAACCATTGTTGAACCTTAACAATAGGTTCTCCATAAGGGAATTTGAATTATTGAAGATATTCTCTTAGCATAGATCTTCTTGTTTAAATAACTATAAAAGTAATTAAATGAGTAATCACTAGATTCATCAAAATAGTATTTCTTTCTTCCCAAGATGAAATCTATTTATATACATTTCTAGTTATAGAACAAATTTATGTATTTTGTACCATGTAATTCAATAAATATTATGGTTACTCTTCATTAGTAATGGTTCTGTCTTCCTTTTTAGTAATTTCATAGTCTCTAGTCAGAATAACAATGTTATCAACTCTAGTTTTGATTACAAAGGTGTTCATTCTATTATTTTGTAAGAATATGGTTCTTATTCTTGAGGTATATGTTTCTTTTTTTCCTTTTAATTAAGTGTTTTTGGGAAAACAAGGGAAATGTGGAAAATCCCAAAATTTATGGGTACACGTCATGTAATTTTGTATACATGCAGGGTATTTGGGCTATGTGGAATGATAACACAGGGCATGTATGCTTATCAGTGATTAAGAGTATAAAAACTAACTACATGTCATATACTTAGTATTACATGCCATGTAGTCAGTCAGCAGATTAATAGTGAGGAGGTAGAAAGTAGCCAACATGGGAATAGTTAAAAATTAAATTACACGCCATATACTTGAGAGTACATGCCATGTGGTCATTTTTTTCATTAGAACAGGTATTATCCTCCTTATTCGGTTGAGGAGGCAAAGGACTCACCTGGGAAGGGGGAGAGAGGGTTGTAACTTGGAAGATCTCCCAATCACACACCAGAACTCTAATTCTTCCATCGTCAATCTCGTTTGAACCAAGAAAGTATGAGATTCCCTCTCCTTGAGTATTCCATTCGAATTCATTCCCTATGGGATGTTATTTGTGTTTTAACGGGTATTTTTTATCTCATATTTACTTCGTTCTTGGTTGTTTCAGGAGACGCCTTTTGTGTATATCGATCAGAGGATATGGAGGTAGGCGGTCTTGTGATTAATTCCAACTGTCTAGTTGATTTTCATGTACCGTTGTGCCACATGCCCATGTTAGGGTGTCGTAAATTTGATTCGTTGACTGTATAAATACATATAATGTTATAGGTAATCTAATAAATATGTATGAACTACTGTTTGGGATCGTTTCTTTGATCCAGGGCCACCCTGTGGGTGTGTTTCCCTTTTTTAGCCATTTGGCCAGGATACCCATGGGTAGGCCGTGATTATAACATGATTTGAGTTTTCTTGAGATGAAACATGTATAAAATTTATTTCTTATGCATTGGTCTCGGCCTGATTACTTATTTTCATATGGATGCTTAAGGTTAGTGTTTTGTTTAGCCTAAGGGCAACGTTTTATATGCCTGTGGGCAGTAGCATCCGTGGTTGAGGGGGATATTTTGTATGCATGAGGGAAATATTTGTTTAGCATGAGGTAAATCACATGAGGGTTTTGATTCTATTCACCTAAGGGTGAGGATTTTCTTGTATGAGGACAATTTTTACCTTGAATATTAACTGTGGTGATTTCTTATGTTGTACCTTCCATGCTAAATCACAAGCTTGGTATTTTTGATATCCTTGCCTGATAGATAACATGTTGTGGTTTCTGTTCTGGCACTAGTATAGGAGATTGTCGGCTGAGGCCGAGTCTCTTGAACCTCTCATTTAATTATATTGAATTGTTAAATAATTATTAATGTAGAGACCCGAAGCTTATCGTACATGGACATTACATTACTTTTGCGGAATACTTAGTACATAACAAAAACACACACACAAGGATCGTAATAGTTTAGTGTCTTTGGAAACTCGGAACGTAATCTTCTAAACGTGGTGAAAGATCTTCAATATCTCCCATAAAGATCTTCCCCTTTTTTTTACCTAAAACCATTCTTTATATCCTGGGGAAAGAAAAAACAAAAAAGGGTGAGCTCAAATGCTCAGTAAGGGTAAAGGAAAGAAATATCAATCACATCATATACATAAGAACGTAGCTTTTGGAAATCTTGACCTGCAAAAGAGCTCATAATATCATAACATGGGATAAATCATAGAATTGAAAATGAGATCCCCATAATCATAACATAAAACTTGAAACTTTGTGGCATGCACACATAATCATGGAAAATCATTTCTTGTTAGTCATGACTCATTGCCAAGACTATCTTAGTGGACAAAGTCCCTTTCTGAACCGAGTTCACTCCTCGTTTCAGTCCTGTATCACTGAACCGAAATAACCTTCCGTTCCAGCCATGTCTATCCCATGAGATATAAAATCTTTACCCAATGCATTGGAGGGAGATATAGGACCCACCCATCTTATAATTAATCCTTTCTTATGTGTGCCACATAATCATAAACCATACATCATAGCGTAACCCATGTAATAAAAATGGGATTCTTAAACAACATGACATCATAAAACAATTCATATAAGGTAAAGGAATTCATAAAAATATTTCCATCACAACGTAATCAAATCCATGTAATAATAGGGATAAAAACAGAACCCTTTATTATCTTAGATGGAAAATAATTTTGATAAAACACTTGAACTCCATTCTTGAGGAAAATATCCTTTCTTTTTCAAAAACATTTTTCCTTTCTTAGCATGTCATACAACTTTAAACTAAAAGAAGTTGATTAAAAATAAACTTGAAAACTTGTAAAGGAAGCTTCTTGGAAATAATGTTTTAAAAATCCATTCTTGCCGTATAAGTTAAAAAAACATTCTTCTCGTACTTTTGTCGGAAAAGTCAAAAAGTACCTCGTACGAAAAACGACAAAAGATTCATTTCATACATATTATTAAAAACTCACCGAAGGGTAAAAATGGATTTAAACAATTGTAGGTGGATGGAAATAATATTACATATTGAGGAAACATGGATTTGGATGATAAAATACACCCCAGTAAATGCCAAAGTATAAACAATCTCGGATAAAAATGAGATTGTGATATTTCCCTTACCTTAGGTCCGACTTGCTTTGGAAGTGTCCGAACCTCCTATATAATGATTTAAATCATGTTATTGACTTATTACAGAATCATATTCATTGTTATGATATCATATATGGTTCACTTATGACATTATATTACCCGTTCTTTTGTAAATTCCATGTTAAAGAAGCGTTTTGGGTAAAATCGTTTCATTTATCGTAGGTGTTTTGACTTGTTGTTCTTGACATCATTATTACTTATATCATGATTTACTTACTTCCAGAATATAAAATATGATTTATATATCATATATATTCAGTATATATATATATATAATAGGTAGTTAAATAAAATGAAAAACACCGTTCATGGAGACGGTAGTCCGTACGTACGCATGAATGCTGTTTTCCTTTCCTTATTGTCTTGAAATGGAAGTAAGTAGATGACATAAATATGTATATATATACATAAATCCAGTATCTTTATAATGTCATATATTTCATTATTATTTCTTATATATACATTATAATCATTCTTAAATGGTTAACATGGAGAATGAATCTCATCGCGTCGTGGAGACGGTATTCCGTACGTACGCACGAGCGATGATATCATTTCTATAAATATTGAATTGAATTGGAGTGGATTATACAATATATCATAATCAATATGATGTTGTAATAACTATGTATAGTTATTCTTTACACCATTATACCCATCCATGTAAGGTGGTGGTGGAAAATAGATTACACCACGGCGTGGAGACGGTATTCCGTACGTACGCACGCGCGGTGATTTCTTTTTCCGTAGGATGGATAGATGGTGAAATAGGGTTTTTTCATACTTATAATAACATATCCGTATATGAGTGATACTGATGTTATTACTTCATAATGAAACAACCTAAGAAGAAGAAGTGGAAGAAGAAATAAAGATGAAAGAATTGGTAACGGTAATTACCTCTTCTTTGAAGTGCCTCTTTGAGACCTCCTCTTAGGGCACTAAAATTGGTCTTTGAGGAAGACCAGAACCTCTAGGATGTTTCTAGGGAAGTGGAGAGGAGAAATTGGCAGGGGTTGGCCGAGCTTGAGTGCTCAAATTGGTGTGAGGAGGAGGGGGAGGAGGTGTCCTTTTATAGGGGAGGAGAGGGGCACCTTAGGAATATCTCAAAATATTATTTTATATTAAAGTCATAATCGGTTTATAATGGTTCCAAAGGGTCTTATTTCGAAGCTAAAGTGGGTATGGGTCGCAATCCTATCAACCAATAGTATTTAGACAAGTTTAGGGTATTATTTTAACCTTATCAATTATATTTAACTCTAATTTAAATAATTTAACTTTTACCGTGTCTTTTTGTTTTCTTTCACTATATGGTTAATAAACTTACTATAACATGCCAAACGAACCCCAAATTGTATATTATTAATACATATATCCTTATCTAAGTCATTTGGCCGAACCTTAGATTTTTAGGAATAAAATAACAATTAATAATATAATATTTTATTTAGAAACTATTTTGTGTCAATTTTGACACTATTTGATATATGATTTTTGTGAAAGTCATAACGGAATTATATGTTCGAACCAAGTTGATTAAATCAACACTAATATATCATAGTAACCTAGAAAATTAGTGGAATTAATAAAAAGTCTTAAATTACATTTATTTCTGTATTTATATTATTAATTATGTCAATATTTCATTAATAAGATAATTACTCCATCATCTTTGTGTCATATATAAATTATATTATTTGATGTCTAAAAATTATAAATAAAATACCATCATGTAGGAAATCTTTTTAGCTTTCTAATGAATATTTATAGTCGAATTTATCTTATGTATAACCCCATATTAAAAATTATGTACTTATTAAACTTTGATTTTAACTATTTTAACCCTTCTTTAAATAAATTAATAATAAATGTCCTAATCTAATCCAAGTGGGCCTAAATGGTCATATTTTATTCCTAAGTTTGTTTTTGGTCGAATTACACTTTTCCAATAGAATTAGGACATGTGTTAGGGTAATATTAATATCATATTTACCCTTAGTTACCCTATTTACTATTAACCGTGGTAAAAAAAGTAAAAAGTTACTATTCACCAAAAAATTATTTTCATCTCATTTAACAACATT
This sequence comes from Viscum album, assembly GCA_963277665.1. Taxonomy (NCBI): domain Eukaryota; kingdom Viridiplantae; phylum Streptophyta; class Magnoliopsida; order Santalales; family Viscaceae; genus Viscum; species Viscum album. The sequence goes on along the minus strand of OY728129.1, from coordinate 875,220,621 downwards.
TTAGTCCTTGATATTAACCGTGTCTCTTGGATTTTCGAAATTCCATTCACAGAAGCGGTAAAATTATGTTTTATGCAAAATTCAGTTTTTAACCTACCACTTAGAAGTTTCACTATTCATCAAAAATTGATGTTTTTCAGAACAATGCCAAAATTTCATCCCAAGCTATATTTCATATTCCGAATTCAAAAATGAAGTCTATTTTACCAAATTCATAACATAAAAGTTGCTTTAATTAATTTTATAATTAAATCCCGCTGTTAAAACAAATAGCGTGTTTTTAAGAAACAATATCTATCAAAAGATTGACACTTGTTTATGTCTAGTTTAAATGTGAAATTACATCCAATGACCAACATTGTATTAAATTGTAAAAATATATTCTAAATATACTTTAAAACCACTCAAATTAATGATTTATCACTATTAATTATTTCGATTAAAAAAGTTGTTTTTAATTAAAATTTAGTAATTTTCACTATTCATCAGAATATGAAAGTTATCCGAAAAGTACCAAAATTTCACCTTAGGCTAAATTCGATACTCCGAATCCAAAAATGAAGTCCATTTTGAGAGTTAAAATTTCTAAAATTTAAAAAGTGTTTATTACTATTCATAACGGCTAGTTTTAATAATATTTTAATAGCATATCATTGTTTCGTGAAACTCAGGATTACGTACCACACACGCTATCGAGGAAGGTTGCGATTGCGTGTAATGAAAGGCATGTCAAGGATGCGTGTTGTGCAAGCTCCTTTTGGTGTAGCGTATAACACAAGACATTAGTAAAATAAAAAAGAATATTTTTTCATAAAATCTCGGGCTGTTACATTCTACCCCCCTTAAAATGAATTTCGCCCTCGAAATTCGTCGGGGTTATAAATGGTTTACTATTCGAAAGTTTCTTTAATAGAAACCCACATCGTAAAAGGGAATACCAAAACTTGGATTTAAAAACTAAAGTATGAAATGTAACGACTACCCAAATAAACTAATCACTGGGTTTCCACATAGGTGAAAATATGGATATGGAAGAGAAATCTAACCATCATGTTCTGATGGAGAGTGGTAGAGAACATGGCTATGGAAAAGCCAGTAATCACAAATCCATAGATTTGTGATGATATAAGGTACCATCTGATTCATCAGGTATAAGATCACTAGGACAACATTTTTGGTTTTCAAGATCATTTCCCTAAAGTTGAAAATTTGCTTAGAATAAATACTTACTTTATTTTGGTACAATCTCACTTTTGTTCGTGCCTTGAACAATTTCTACTTCATCTCTTAAATAAATGACGTTGAATTTGTTATTTGTGAAGTGTTAGAAGATCATGTGATAGAATGACTGTTCATTCCATCTGTCTCAAACAAAAGGTTAGCAAATGTTATTAAATATACATAAGTCATTCTATAGTGAGATTAATCATATATGGTTCCTAAAATGGACTTATACTTTATATATCATGCTGCTTAATATAATAAAACTAGTTTCTACTAAACAGGGACTTCCTGTAGGCCAGTGGTAGGTGATAAAGGCCAGTCGCACTTCGGTTGTGGGTTCGATTCCTACAGCCTTGTCCGAAGCGATGGGCTGTCACCCGTCCTGCAGGTTGTCCCTTTTTCTAAAACTACGTTACTATAACATCCCATCTTCTATCCTTAAACAATACTAACTTATGTCCAACATAATCCAGTCTAATCTTTAGACTTATACATAATACTGTAGTCCACTCTCATAATATAGTGACATCGATTACCAGAGATTTAATACTGTCATTGATCCCCACTTATCATAAGATATGTCTTGTTGGTCACATTCAAAACATTCAATGTCCTTAATCGTGTATTCTCTTGAATACCTTAGTGAAAACATGAGTGCAGTTAAAAGTTAACACTTTCCACATACCAAAATCCTCAAAATTCTATATACTCAAACCATGATATCACTTAGTCCTTATATCAATCATGAGCTCATTAATACTATCAAACATTTAATTTTCTCCTTATCCCTTCATTATGCGCATATCATCTACATTCCAAAAATATCTGAATAACCTTTCATGGATACTGGTAACATTAATCATACACTTTCAAAACACAAGGAAAGACAACAATGTAACAATCCATAGATGTCTCTTTATTCCAAAATTACACATGATAAACATGTAATCATTCCACTACATTCTCAAACCATTGACCGAGCTTCAAAAATTCTTTCATCTCACATATCATTTGTAGTCTCTTCATCATCATCCACATAAATACTACCCATATGACCATACTGATTCTCTTCATGAGTCTTTCCCTTAGGGCATTTGTTTGCATAATGCCCATACATTCCACATTTAAAACACTTAACCATTTTTGATGTCGTAGCAATACCATTATCCTCATCCATGGTGTTAACCGACCCTTTTCCTTTGAACTTACTTTCTTTGTGTCCTTCTTTTCCACACCCAAAGCATCTTCCAGTTCCCTTGAAACATTCTCCTTGATGCCTCTTCCCACATGATTTACATAGGGGAAATTGAACTTTCTTTCCTCTATGATCATCATGGAACTCCATCTTTCTCTTATTAGTCGAGTCAGGAAACTTACCAAATTTTACTTTATTGATCATGTTGTGAGATTGTTGATTCGGCATAATAATGATGTTTGGACATCCAAATCCCATTTCATTTGGTTTCTCATGAAGAATATCATTCCATTGTCCATCATATCCTCCATTATTGTGAATCATCTTGTTTCCAGCCTTTTTCTAAAACCCAAACAGAATAGTGTTAGATGCAAAAATCGTAATAAAGGGGGAGTAACATAAATATCTATCATCTTTGGTTTAATCTAATATCGTTACCATAGTTCTAGAACTATCTCCTATACGTATACTTATCCTTAGGGGCATCCCTAGACATACCTTAGAAATATCTCTAGGGATCTCACTAACGTTTTCGCATCCCAGTTTCCAAAGGTTGACTAAACCTTTCCTCTGATACCAACTGTAGAGACCCGAAGATTATCGTACATGGACATTACTTTACTTTTGCGGAATACTTAGTACATAAAAAAAACACACACACAAGGATCGTAATAGTTTAGTGTCTTTGGAAACTCGGAACGTAATCTTCTAAACGTGGTGAAAGATCTTCAATATCTCCCATAAAGATCTTCCCCTTTTTTTTTACCTAAAACCTTTCTTTATATCCTGGGGAAAGAAAAAACAAAAAAGGGTGAGCTCAAATGCTCAGTAAGGGTAAAAGAAAGAAATATCAATCACATCATATACATAAGAACGTAGCTTTTGGAAATCTTGACCTGCAAAAGAGCTCATAATATCATAACATGGGATAAATCATAGAATTGAAAATGAGATCCCCATAATCATAACATAAAACTTGAAACTTTGTGGCATGCACACATAATCATGGAAAATCATTTCTTCTTAGTCATGACTCATTGCCAAGACTATCTTAGTGGACAAAGTCCCTTTCTGAACCGAGTTCACTCCTCGTTTCAGTCCTGTATCACTGAACCGAAATACCCTTCCGTTCCAGCCATGTCTATCTCATGAGATATAAAATCTTTACCCAATGCATTGGAGGGAGATATAGGTCCCACCCATCTTATAATGAATCCTTTCTTATGTGTGCCACATAATCATAAACCATACATCATAGCGTAACCCATGTAATAAAAATGGGATTCTTAAACAACATGACATCATAAAACAATTAATATAAGGTAAAGGAATTCATAAAAATATTTCCATCACAAAATAATCAAATCCATGTAATAATAGGGACAAAAACAGAACCCTTTATTATCTTAGATGGAAAATAATTTTGATAAAACACTTGAACTCCATTCTTGAGGAAAATATCCTTTCTTTTTCAAAAACATTTTTCCTTTCTTAACATGTCATAAAACTTTAAACTAAAAGAAGTTGATTAAAAATAAACTTGAAAACTTGTAAAGGAAGCTTCTTGGAAATAATGTTTTAAAAATCCATTCTTGCCGTATAAGTTAAAAAAAACATTCTTCTCGTACTTTTGTCGGAAAAGTCAAAAAGTACCTCGTACGAAAAACGACAAAAGATTCATTTCATACATATTACTAAAAACTCACAGAAGGGTAAAAATGGATTAAAACAATTTTAGGTGGATGGAAATAATATTACATATTTAGGAAACATGGATTTGGATGATAAAATACACCCTAGTAAATGCCAAAGTATAAACAATCTCGGATAAAAATGAGATTGTGATATTTTCCTTACCTTAGGTCCGACTTGCATTGTAAGTGTCCGAACCTCCTGTATAATGATTTAAATCATGTTATTGACTTATTACAGAATCATATTCATTGTTATGATATCATATATGGTTCACTTATGACATTATATTACCCGTTCTTTTGTAAATTCCATGTTAAAGAAGCGTTTTGGGTAAAATCGTTTCATTTATCGTAGGTGTTTTGACTTGTTGTTCATGACATCATTATTACTTATATCATGATTTACTTACTTCCAGAATATAAAATATGATTTATATATCATATATATTCAGTATATATATATATATAATAGGTAGATAAATAAAATGAAAAACACCGTTCATGGAGACGGTAGTCCGTACGTACGCATGAACGATGTTTTCCTTTCCTTATTGTCTTGAAATGAAAGAAAGTAGATGACATACATATGTATATATATACATAAATCCAGTAGCTTTATAATGTCATATATTTCATTATTATTTCTTATATATACATTATAATCATTCTTAAATGGTTAACATGGAGAATGAATCTCATCGCGTCATGGAGACGGTATTCCGTACGTACGCACGAGCGATGATATCATTTCTATAAATATTGAATTGAATTGGAGTGGATTATACAATATATCAGAATCAATATGATGTTGTAATAACTATGTATAGTTATTCTTTACACCATTATACCCATCCATGTAAGGTGGTGGTGGAAAATGGATTACACCACGGCGTGGAGACGGTATTCCGTACGTACGCACGCGCGGTGATTTCTTTTTCCGTAGGATGGATAGATGGTGAAATAGGGTTTTTTCATACTTATAATGACATATCAGTATATGAGTGATACTGATGTTATTACTTCATAATGAAACAACCTAATAAGAAGAAGTGGAAGAAGAAATAAAGATGAAAGAATTGGTAACGGTAATTACCTCTTCTTTGAAGTGCCTCTTTGAGACCTCCTCTTAGGGCACTAAAATTGGTCTTTGAGGAAGACCAGAACCTCTAGGATGTTTCTAGGGAAGTGGAGAGGTGAAATTGGCAGGGGTTGGCCGAGCTTGAGTGCTCAAATTGGTGTGAGGAGGAGGGGGAGGAGGTGTCCTTTTATTGGGGAGGAGAGGGGCACCTTCGGAATATCTCAAAATATTATTTTATATTAAAGTAAAAATCGGTTTATAATGGTTCCAAAGAGTATTATTTCGAAGCTAAAGTGGGGATGGGTCGACATCCTATCAACCAATAGGATTTAGACAAGTTTATGGTATTATTTTAACCTTATCAATTAGATTTAACTCTAAGTTAAATAATTTAACTTTTACCGTGTCTTTTTGTTTTCTTTCACTATATGGTTAATAAACTTACTATAACATGCCAAAAGAACCCCAAATTGTATATTATTAATACATGTATCCTTATCTAAGTCATGTGGCCGAATCCTAGATTTTTAGGAATAAAATAACAATTAATAATATAATATTTGATTTAAAAACTATTTTGTGTCAATTTTGACACTATTTGATATATGATTTTTGTGAAAGTCATAACAGAATTATATGTTCGAACCAAGTTGATTAAAGCAACACTAATATATCATAGTAACCTAGAAAATTAGTGGAATTCATAAAAAGTCTTAAATTACATTTATTTGGGTATTTATATTATCAATTATGTCAATATTTCATTAATAAGATAATTACTGCATCATCTTTGTGTCATAAATAAATTATATTATTTGATGTCTAAAAATTATAAATAAAATACCATCATGTAGTAAATTGTTTTATATTTCTAATGAATATTTATAGTCGAATTTATCTTATGTATAACCCCATATTAAAAATGATTTACTTATTAAACTTTGATTTTAACTATTTTAACCCTTCTTTAAATAAATTAATAATAAATGTCCTAATCTAATCCAAGTGGGCCTAAATGGTCATATTGTATTCCTAAGTTTGTTTTTGGTCTAATTACACTTGTCCAATAGAATTAGGACATGTGTTAGGGTAATATTAATATCATATTTACCCTTAGTTACCCTATTTACTATTAACCGTGGTAAAAAAAGTAAAAAGTTACTATTCACCAAAATATTATTTTCATCTCATTGAACCACATTTTAGTCCTTGATATTAACCGTGTCTCTCGGATTTTCGAAATTCCATTCACAGAAGCGGTAAAATTAAGTTTTATGCAAAATTCAGTTTTTAACCTACCACTTAGTAGTTTCACTATTCATCAAAAATTGATGTTTTTCAGAACAATGCCAAAATTTCATCCCAAGCTATATTTCATATTCCAAATTCAAAAATGAAGTCTATTTTACCAAATTCATAACATAAAAGTTGCATTAATTAATTTTATAATTAAATCCCGCTGTTAAAACAAATAGTGTGTTTTTAAGAAACAATATCTATCAAAAGATTGACACTTGTTTATGTCTAGTTTAAATTTGAAATTACATCCAATGACCAACATTGTATTAAATTGTAAAAATATATTCTAAATATACTTTAAAACCACTCAAATTAATGATTTATCACTATTAATTATTTCGATTAAAAAAGTTTTTTTTAATTATAATTTAGTAATTTTCACTATTCATCAGAATATGAAAGTTATCCGAAAAGTACCAAAATTTCACCTTAGGCTAAATTCGATACTCCGAATCCAAAAATGAAGTCCATTTTGAGAGTTAAAATTTCTAAAATTTAAAAAGTGGTTATTACTATTCATAACGGCTAGTTTTAATAATATTTTAATAGCATATCATTGTTTCGTGAAACTCAGGATTACGTACCACACACGCTATCAAGGAAGGTTGCGATTGCGTGTAATGAAAGGCAAGTCAAGGATGCATGTTGTGCAAGCTCCTTTTGGTGTAGCGTATAACACAAGACATTAGTAAAATAAAAAAGAATATTTTTCATAAAATCTCGGGCTGTTACAATTAAAATGGAAATGTAACTAGTAAGAATGTTTACTTTTGATTAATTCCTATTTTACTGCGTTCTATTAATGGACACTGTTGTGGAACGTTTTCACTGACAGTTGGGCACGGGCCTTTGGTGGTTGCCTAATAAAAATTATTTCTCAAACCCTGTTTGTGTCATGTCTTTGGCCCAAACAGATTATATTTATATAGGTGCCGATAAGGGAAAGAGTCCCTACATAGGTACATGATTGTTATAGAGGAGTTGGAGAGCATTGGACTGAATTCAGACTTGTGATTCTACTGTATTCATGTTTTACATCTATAGTTTGTTTTTCTATATTTTGTACCTTGTGATGTATTGTATTAGATAGCAGTGTATCATGTTTTTGATGCTCTCTTAGAATTAGAAACACATTTCATCATCTTATGTATAACTGTGGGGCATCTTTTACTTCAGTTCTGTTGTCCATTTACAGGTCTCTTTTATTGGTGCTTCTACTTTTTTATGTTTATATTATTTTCTGTTGCGCTACACTTTGAAAAATGAGGGCATAGTTTCCCCATTATCATCATAGGCCCTTTCTACTAGTCGGCAGCCTCTGGCATTTGGGTAAATGCACTTGAGGTCATGTGACCAACTGGGATTGGGGAACCCATTGTGTGGAACCCAGATCTGGGATGTTACAAAGTGATATCTGGGGGATTATTTTCTCTGAGATATTTTATTATTTGGTGACAATATAAAGATATATATTGTTAATGGATTCAGTAATAAACTATTCCCAGGAGTAGTTACCTTGTGTAAGGGTAAAGGACGGATTTCCTCAAATTAAATTGTGATTTTTTGATTATGATTATTACAGTTGATTTGAATTTCACCTTTGGGTGACACACTTTTGGTGTGCGGTTTATATTTTATACTTGGGTTTTATTTTTGTTTCAACCCTTTGAGATGAGGGTATTCCATCTCATGCACCATTAAGGTACATGTTATAATCACATTTCATACATAGTTTCCATGCCATGTAGGTGCATTAGAAATTGCATGTTGTTGTGATAGATGTTGTGCTAGAAAATTCATGCTGTTGTGATAGGTACCTTATTAGATATGCCTACTGTTGATTCGGTATTGTTTGTATGAGGTTTTGTGGGAATGAATTCCAAATATTGGTTCTTCAGCTGTTATTGTCCCTCATTTACTAGAATTTGGTGGATCATTGACTTGTATATCATGGTTATAACATGTATAAGATTCCATGCATTGATTCGTGGGGAGTATGGGCCCTCACAGATCGGAATTTGGAACTTTGGTGTTTTTCTCATTGTTTTTCTGGGCTCCGGAGTAGTTTCAAAGGCGTACTATCCGGAAAAACACAGAATACATACCGTGTATTTTTGACTACATGCCATGTGTTCTTCTGTTCAAGATGAAATAAAAAAAATTCATACACACAATGTACTTATATATACATTATGTGTAGTCTCTATACATTTTATAGGCCATGTGGGAAGAGACACAGGATGTGGAAGTCCATATGTGAACATAGTGTGTACTGGTTATACACACCATGTAGGGTTGACCATGTGTCCGCCCGTGTGACTAACAACACGGATAGAGAAACCTTATGTGATACACGCCGTGTCAGTTGTAATCATGTCATGTATTGTAATCCTGGAATCTGTCTGTGTAACTAAAAACACAGGTCGGTGTTACCTTTCTAGTACATGCCATGTACCTATGGGATATGCCATTTAGCCTAGACCGGTGAGAAACCATGTGGACTTGTCCATGTGTCTAGGGAAATAGAGTAGTGTACACACCGTGTGCGGGTGTAACACGCCATGTACCAAGGGTTGAGACACGCCCATGCCGGCATCAGAATGAGACCATGTGAGTGCATAAGAGTACACACTGTGTAGATATTATACATGCCGTGTAGTCTCTTTATGAAAGTCCTTGTGTTTTTGTTTTCTTTTTCATTGGGCCACTATAACGGAAAACATAAACCTCGATAGTAAATTAAACTAAGGCGTGTGTTTGACCTTGTAGATTAATGCCACCGAGATGACCACAAGTTGTTCTCCAAGAGAGTGGAGACTATTATACTCTAGATATGGAAGGAAATAGGCAACCGATGGATCCTTCAGCAGTGCCAGATGCAGCGCCAACCGTTATACTAGATGAAGGTGTGGATGCACTGTTTCGTGAAGGCTTCAAGCAGTTCATGCAGACGTTCTATGGAGCACCGCAGGTGGCCACATCTATGGAAGATCTGACATGTATATTCCAACAGAAGCATCCGCCTACATTTTCAGGGTATGGTGGACCACATGCAGCAGAGTCTTGGTTGGGTTTTATGCAGAATATCTTTGAGCATATGGAGACACCTCCTGATAGGAGGGTCAAGCTCGCTACTTACATGCTACGTGAATCCTCCAAGAGATGGTGGGATGTCACCACCAAGACTGAGCATCACCGAGAAGAGGTGTGGGAAGATTTTCATGCGTTATTCTATGAATTTTTCAGTCCAGGGATGTCAAGGGAAAATAAATCTCGAGAATTCATGAATCTGTAGTAGGGTAACATGTTAGTGATAAACTATTCTTCTCGCTTCACCAAGCTACATCGTTTTTACCCGTTCTAGTGGGTGATGAGACGTTGAGGGCTAGATGCTTTGAGGATGGTCTTAAATATGACATCTGAGCACTGGTGAATGTTTTCAGGTTACCTACAGTGCATGTTAGTTTGAACTAGGAATTGATTACTGTGCGAAACTTGTGGGAAGCTAGTGCTGTGAACCAGGGTGGTTCGACACTGGTCTCTGGTAATATTTCTATTGGTAAGAGGAAAAGATGGATGGATTTCTCTCAAAGTGGAAGTACTAGCCAGAAGAATACAACAGGTGGCCAGGTAATGTTTTACCAGTGTGTTAATAAGGGGAATAAGAGACCTCAGTGTCCATATGACCCATTGGAGTGCCGATCTTGTGGAAAGATGGGTCTCCTCCAACATTTTTGGAGGGAGTTTCCACCAGTGACTAATGAGATGGGTTCTGTGAAGACTCTGCGTGCAGGAGTAGGGCCAATAGCTTCTTACCAGTCAGGGAATTGGGATACGTCAGGATGTTGTGGACGAGGTGGCGGTCGTGGATGTGGTAGCCAGACACCAAGATCTCATAAACAGTAGGGCATGTCATAATAGGGTATCCAGGTTGTGTCACAGGGTCATGGCACTGGGTAGACATATGTAGTGCAACAGACCCTACAGGATTAGGATCCCATACCTTCCACTATCATAGGTTCTATTCTAGTTACTTCTATTTTATCTTCTATACTTATCAAAATGAGTGCTAAACATAGCTTTGTATATATATTCGTTGTGTAAATCCATGGGCTTTGTGTTTCTTCATCTACAAATATCATGACTCTAAACACTCCGTTGGGAATTATATCTGCAGGTGTGATTCAGTGCAAGGAGTGACCCCTAGAGGTTACTGGGTGTCACTCTTTATGGGACCTCTATGTCTTGGAGATGACATGATATCATGTCATTCTCTTGATGTACTGGTTGGTACCCTTTCGAGCCTTTGTAGATTTCTATCATCTCACAGTGAGTTTCACATCACCAGAGGGGGGAGAATTTCTATACAGGGGAGAATCGGATGTCCAGGCGAGTCGAGTTGGACCCGATCATTGTGGGAGAGGTGGAGTAACAACCCAGATTGCTAGTTTATATCGGGTTGACCAGAGAACATGTCAGAACTAGTTCCCTTTAGTGGTTGATCATTCCATGTATGTCTTCCCAGATGACTTTTTAGGTCTACCTCTAGAGCGATCGGTGGATTTCTCTATTGAGCTTGTGCCTAGAGCGGCACCGGTGTCCATTCCTCCATATAGGATGGTTATGCCAGAATTGTAGAAGCTCAAAAATCCGTTAGAAGAGTTACAAGCCATGGTTTTTATGTGACCCAGTACTTCTCCTAGGGGTTATCCTATCCTTTTTGCTAAGAAGGCAGATGGCACCCTCAGACTCTACATGGATTATTGGAAACTGAACCAGTTGATGGTTAAAAACCGACATCCCTTCCCAGGGATTTATAATCTTTTTGATAAACATCTTGGAGCATGAGTGTTCTCATAGATTGAATTGAGATTTGGATATCATCATTTGTGTGTTATACCATAATACATACTGCTTATAGCCTTTTAGAGTAGATATGGTCTATACGAGTACTTGGTCATGTTGTTCGGACTCACGAATGCACCAGTAGTTTTCATGGCTCTGTTGAATCTTGTGTTCATCCCATATCTGGATTCTTTTGTGGCAGTCTTCATGGAAGATATCTTCGTGTACTCTCACACTCGACATGATCATGTCACCCATCTTGTGATCGTACTGAGTACACTGAAAGAGCATCAGTTATATGATAAGATCTCAAAGTGACACTTTTGGATGGACCAGATTCACATCCTTGGTCATTTTATCTCAGAGGCTTGAGTTGCAGTTGACCCAGAGAAAGTGAGAGCATTAGTTTCCTATGAGAATCCTAATAACGTGTTTGAAATATGGACTTTCTTGGGGCTGACTGGTTACTACAGGCGCTTTATATAGAAATTCTCCCGCTTAGTAGTGCTATTGACGGGTTTGACTAAGAAGGGTACAAAGTTTGTTTCATTAGAAGCTTGTGAGACGGCCTTTCAGAAGCTGAAGGGAAGGTTGACATAAACACTATTCTTGATACATCCATAGCAAGGGAAGATCTATACAGTTTGCTTTGATGCATCAGGTATTGGGTTGGTATAAGTTTTGTTGCAGGGTGATCGATTAGTTGTGTACGGGTCTCGGCAGTTGAGGCCACATGAGAGTAATTACCCGATGCATGATCTCAAGTTAGCTATAGTTTTTCATGTGTTACGTTTTTGGAGACATTATCTATTGGGAGAAAACTTTGTGGTGTTTACGGACCACAATAGTCTAAAATATATCTTTACCCATCTTGACATGAATTTGAGACAGTGAAGGTGGGTTGAATACCTTAATTCCATCAACATTAAGCTTGTCTATACACCTGGTAAGGGTAACACAGTAGCTGATGAACTGAGTAGGAGGACTCATATACAGGCAGTGTAGGAGGCCAGTGTTGAGTGGCAGCATATGGCATTGTTCCTTGAGATGCATTTAATGGTGCATGATATTCAGGGGCAGAACTATCTTGCATCCATAGTGGTGACATAAACCCTCTTGGATAGAGTGAGGATGACACATCACTCAGATTCAGAAGCCCTAGTTCTATGGGAGTCAGTGGAAAGTGAGGACCCTCCTCCTGGTTGGACAATAGTTTATGAAGTGGTACTATGTATCCATGGATGAGTGTGGGTTCTATGGGATATATACGAGGAGTTGATGCAGGAGTTTCATGCATCATCTTGGGAAGTACATCCTGGGGTTACCAAAATGTATCGTAACTTGAGACACACTACAAGAAAACATCCAATAAGCAGCGGTTTTGTTTTCTTATAGTTGCGGTTTAAACTGTCAATATATGGTTTTGTGGCGGTTTACAGAAACCACTGCTAAACTGGGCATCAGCAATCTATTAGCGGCGGTTTTATGCATTTCGTGGCGGTCAAAGAAAAGCATCGTAGTACCTCATTTCGTGGCGGTTTTCGATAAATGTAGAGGCGGTTTTAAGGGCTATTTAATTAGCGGCAGCTATAATCCCCGCGAAATTCAGGCGTGCCATGCGCATGCGTAGCGGCGGTTAAAACTGCTGCTAATTCCGACGTGATTTCGTGGTGGTTTTTACCGCCGATATGTGTATTTCCGATTACATTTAGTGGCAGTTTAAACCGCCACTAAATGTATATGCGGTAAAACAATAGCGGCGGTTAAAACCGCCGCGAAATGCAGACCCGAAAAAAATAGCATTTGTGCTTATACTGCACCACTTCCCTGAAAAACAAACCAAACAAGAAACCATTTATCATTCCAAACATTCTCAATGGGAAGGAATTCTTCATATGTTTACACTAATATAAGTTTTCCCCCATGCTTAAAAATATTTCAAAGGCCAATTTCTACCTTACCATGGGCTAGATAAATAGTGTTGGTTCCTAGAAACCATCAACTAATCAACTCACAATGGAATTATGGTTTATGGTACATGATAAAGTAAAAAATATTTGTCTCCTTGTAATGATGAATAGAATGCACAACTATCAAAGAAGAGAAGGTTTGGTGTTACAACAAACATGGTTAACATCACTACCAACACATGTACTAAAAAAATTCATGGTTTTAATCACACCCAACACAACTATCGAAGAAGAGAAGGTTTGGTGTTACACCCAACATATATACATGAAGATAACAATGGTTAACACTACACCCAACCCATATAATAAATAATAACAATAGTTGGAATTACATTCAACCCATGTAAATAACAAAAACACTAGTTTTAATTTCACCCAACCCATATAAGAAGTCATAGGAATATTTGGAATTAAGCCCAATCTATGTAAAAACCAAGATAAATTGTCATAATCATGTATAACCTACATAACCACAAAAATTTGGTTGGAATCACACCCAACCCATATACCAATAATAATGATATTTGGCATCTTATACAACTTATTATAAAGTGTTCAACATGGTTAAAAAATAGCTAACCTATATAGCATGCCAAAGAAATGGTTAGCATTATGCCAAACCTAATTAACAATATATAAACATCATTGGAATGAAACCCAAATAAATAATCAAGTAATAACAAGAATTTAATTACACCCAACCAAAAATATACATCATTTTACTCAAGTCACTCTTACTTGGATAGGATCTCCACTATCAATTATGTTGTATATAATTTACCATCATTTAGGAATTTCTTTAAATAACTTTTAAGATATTATCATTTCACATTAATACATACCCCTCTTGGTTATCATTCCTAGTTCTACCACTAATTTCAATTTAATTCATGGATGTACATGATTAATAATTATAAACCAGAGGACCTTACATAGCCCTAACAAACCTTCTAGAATCTCATCTATGAGGAAATCTAATTTTGTTCCATCCTGATCCATTGTTACCATCCCTTCTACACTTGTGCATCAAACAACACATAAAACATATATATAATAAGGAGAAAATTTAGGCACCACCTACACAATATTCATAAACACCCTTTCATTTAATGTTGATGAAAAAGTTGATCCAATTCAATAAGAATACCTAAATCATACAAAAAAACTAAAATTATGGATTTAGAATGAAACATAAAATAACATCAAATGAAACAAAAGATTGGGGGTAACATGGATTTATACTTATAGTTTAGCGATGATCAAAATTGAAAATATTTAATTCCATAAAGGATTAAAGTGTATGGATCAAAATGTGCCAATGAAGAGAGGGGAGGGATCACTACTATTAGTTTTTCCTATAAGGAGGAGGAACGAGGATTAAATGGGTTGATGTTCAGTCAGAATAAGAACCTTTAAAACAACATTGTTATAAAATACTTTGTATTGATGATTGACATTATGGTTCAAGGAAATAAGGTCTCTCCAGTCTACCACATAAGAAGAAATTTGAGAAATAGAGGACATATTTAAATAGAATCGAGAATATATTAAAAGATATGTAACCATTAATAGAGAATCAGTTGTGGTAATCAAAAAAATAAGTGCATAACATGGAAAACATTACGTGGACCACATGATCCATTCTAGGTCACGAAAATCACCTAACCCATAAAACATAGTATGATCACATGATTTTCTTTAATACATATAATCATGTTACCATGTGAAGGTCACATGAATCACATAAAGATTAGTAGATCATGAAAAAATCCTCAAGAGACAATCGAATCACATAAGATAGACTAATGGCCAAGGGTGTGCATCAAAGATAAAATAAATTACCATTGATTAGTTCATGGATTGATTAAGTGAGATATTTAGACAAGGTGATCACACAAAGAGGTCAAGTGACATGATCACATGATTAGGTCTCTTGTATGGTTCTTGTGATGAGGTCATGCAAAGTTGTCTTGCAAAACAATCGCACGAGAGAGGAGGTTTTGAGAGCTATAGGGCTTCATGTCACTGGTCAAATGACCATCCGTTCACCCCATCTTTATTGGGAACCTCAAGTAATATGAATGGACTTATAGAAGACCAAAATATGTTTTGAATTCCAACCAGAGAAAGCATAAAAGACTCATGAAGTCATTTCCTACCTCATAACTAAGTCCTTGTTCCTTCGAACATCACTTTTGTGGGGGGGGGGCATTTTTTGACGCTAGCCAAATGATCATTGTATGTTATAGGAACAAAGAAATACCCAAAGCAAAGGTATTAATATATACCCAAAGGAATGAAAATTCTTGCATGTATACATATAGATTAATCACCTAGGTCACAAGGACCATGTGAACTTCAATGAGGCTCATGATCACATGACCATAGGAACATCATGCAAAGGGGTTATTCAATTCATGTGATCTGTTCCTGATCATGTGAAGCCCCATCAAATATCCCAATTAGTCATGTAAATCCTCTCTGAATATTATTTTTTATCATATGAAGTGTCATCTAACAATCTCCCAATATGTTCATAAAATAAAATTTGAAAAGAGGTAAGCTTCATGGGAAGGGAGTTGCATTGGTTTTCATGTGATGTGGTTACGTGCCTCATAAAAACATTTAATGATAATGAAAATCACCTCAGAAAACCATCTTGATCTAGTGATATCCATTCAAGATGGCTGTTTGGACATGCAACACCCTAATGAGTCCAATTCCCAATGCGGAATTTATAACAGAAACATCAAAGAGCCTATTACCATAGATCATCTAACCAATGAAACAAACACATCATTCTCTTTACCACTTCAGGTTATTTTGATCATTCAAGGTTATCCACTGATGCTCCTCCAAGACCAATGGTTTTTTAAAGGTTCCATACACCACAAATGATATATATACAAACCAAACATTCCCATATTTGTTCAACACATCAACAATACTACTCATGGTCCGACGATGCATCGTCACCCTCTCCACCTCCATCTCCTGCTTCCACCTATAAAAACATTATATTGAAAATTAAATATTGTTGCATATTTATAATTACACTTAAAAAAATTAATGTTTGAAAACTAAATGATTTTGATTTTTTGTGATTTACCTACTCACCACCACTTGGTGCACTACCACTGGGGGCATATCTGCTCATCTACTGATATAAATCAGTCAACGCTTTCTGCATAGTGGATATCTGAGCCCCTTGGTCTTGAACTGTGACTCATAGAGAAGAAATCTCCCATTGAGCATCTTCAGGTATGGGCAGACTATAACCAGGAGTAGATGCGGCTGGAATCCTTGATGGCCTGCTAAAGACCTCAGATGGTACGGGTCCAAAACCTATCTTGCACACTCTACCAGGATGCTCCTTCCCAAGTACATGAGCAACTGGGTTATCCTGGGAGACTAAGAAGGACTTCCCAGGATTGGCATCCCATCGTTATTTAATTTTTACCTGTAAATCAAATATCAATACATATTAACATAGTAAAAACTGATAATAAGTTATTATAATAAAAATTTGACTTCATACCCCAACTTCTTTGGTAGGCTCATTAACAAAGGAGCCATCTGATTTTATGTGAACATCTAACCACAGTTCAGTCAGGGAGGCTTCGTGCCAAAATTATGTGACTGCATTAAGAAAAGATAAATAAAAAATTCAATATATTAAATAGATAATATTGTATTATAAATATTTAAACTATTTAAAATATTACCAATGAAAATCGGCTTCTAAAAAAGATTTTTGAGCCCGCCGTGTGGGGGATGACTTGCTTTGCCCTGTTTGATGCATTCTGACGTGAGAGATCCTGAAATAAATAAAATGAAATTTAACAGTAATGTATCCAATGTAATATCCTATTTATATACATGTATTAATGTAAAATGAGGATAATATAATAATATATATTTCAATACCATCTGCATCTCATCATGATGCATGTCAACAAAAACTTTCCACTGCTCTTTCTGTACCCTACTGGGTAGCTTGTCATTCATTTGTTCCAAGGTCAACGATGTATCGTTGACATAACACCACAATCTCCATTTTAAATCTTTCCATTTTTACCAAGATTTTTCAAAGTCCACTTCCGTGCTATCACATCAGCAACTGTGATGTGGAAGAACATCTGTATACAGAAATTCATTTGGAACATATTAGTAACATGACATTCAATTAAACCATAATGTAATAAAATTTCCTTTATTTGAGAATCAAAATATTCATTTCATCAGTTTGGAGGCATGTGTCTCCAATCATCATATGAAATGGGAAGGGAAATGGGCTCCGCTGCCTACTGACCTATAATCTGGCCAAGTAACCCCGTGACATCATCCGTAAAGACCCCATAAGAATCAAATGGAACGACTATCTTTTCGCCATTCAAGTTCAAAATATCTGAGATTTTTACGTGTTTCTCCATGGTTTTATTTTGTTCATCTTCAATGAGAAAAAAATTAGTATAAAAAATGCAATAAATTTATTTAATTAAAATTTATACCTATGACGGTGACCCTCCGGTGTGTTCGGGATAAACTGGAAGGTGTCTGTAGCCGCCCAACTAATGAAGCACCTATAGGGGGAGTCGACGACTTAGCCTCTAATGGGTGGCCCTCTGATGGTGTGAGAGATGGTGCAGGGGGAGATGGTGCGGGGGTGTAGGCAGCTGGTGCCTTAGATGACGTGGGGAGTGACCCAGATGGATCGACATCCGTCGCAGAACTAGAAAAAATAATATATTGCTTCCTCCTTGGAATTCCTGTCATTTAATAATTTAAAATTAAGTTCATAATATATATTTCTAAAAAATTATGAAGAAAAAAAATTAAAAATGATAATAGATTCCCAGTACTAACAAAAAATATATATATAACAATGATAATGAATGACTGCAGAAATGAAACAAGTGGTTGCAGCATGAATGAATAATTGTACATACAATAATTTTCCATCTTCAATCATGTCGGTTTCTGGCTCCATTGCTTTATCCACATCATTCATCCTTGCAAGACTAATATTTTTAATATCATGAAGGACAAATAATTCGTTTTCCTGTTGTTGATGACATTCAATTTCAGAGGTCAAATCTTCCACTTCATCACCCATATCATACAAATCTCTTTGTATTACGTGAGTAACTACACTCCACCCTTCATCCTCAACATCATTCACATAATTTACCATTTTTTCTTACGATTATAAGATATATGGATCATGCATTTCTCGATCACCAACATCCATCAAGCGAGAGAAGTTCACAGAATTAATTTCAATGAATCTCTTTTGACACCTATGATAATATCAACCAATTTCCATTTGAATAAAACAAAAGAAATATATCCATGGAAGATTAATTCAATAATATCATGCAGCTTTCCATAGTATCCCACTTCAGAAAATGTAAATATACCACTATTCTGTGTTTTCATACCCACTTCTCGATCAACTGTACGAAATCTAAAGCTATTCACATTATAAGCGTCGAACTTTCTAACTTGCTTTATAGAACCTCTAGCAAGAAACATAAAATCTTTTGACAAGTCTTCTCGAGTATCAGTATTCATGATCTGAAAAAAGAAATACAATTTAATAGATTTACAAATTGTATATGTCAAACTAATATTCTTATTTATGGCAATATTTATGAACTTACACGTCATGCAACCCATTCTACATGCTCTTTATTCACAGATTTCGTTATATCATTCTCATTTCATGTTCGGCCTCTCATTTGTCTCTTGTTTTTGTATCCTCAACTCTTCAATAAATGGATCTGCAATTTCACTATTCAGCAGCACATATCGATGTGCCTTTAATAATTCCAATTCTATCAGTGTCACATTTGAGGTCCTCCCAACTAAACGGCCAATTGCAGGAAATATTTTTGATTTTTGATGCATTTTTGATTGAGTTGATGTGTAGTCAACACATCCAACTCAATTAAATATTGTCTCAATATCATCTAAATACCTAGAATAAAAGGTAAGACATTCCTCTGCCAAATAACCTTCAGCAATAGAGCCTTCTGGTTGAGATTTATTTCTCACGTATGATTTCAAATGCCCAAGATATCTGTAAAATAAAATAATAATATTAGGCATTTATTTAAATGTCAAAAATTGTTTACATAATTGGAAAACATATAAATAAAATACCTCTCAATTGGATACATCCTTTGATAATGAACGAGGCCTCCTAATTTAGCTTCTTCAACCAAATGCACAGTTTAATGCATCATGATAGTAAAAAACAATGGAGGAAAGATCATCTCCATTGCACAAAGAGTCAATACAAACCTCTCTTGGAGGTTTTCAAGATGAAATGGATGTACAACTTTCTCACATAATTGCCTGAAAAATGTGCATAATTGGAGTACAATAGTAGTAACTTTATCAGGTAATAATGTATGCAATGCCAATGGTAGTAACTGCTGTAACAAAATATGTGAATCATGACTTTTCAATCCATGTAACTTATGATTCTTCAAGTCAACACACCTCAAGATGTTACTCGAATACCCATCAGATACCTTCACATTCATTAAAATTCAAATGAATTTATCATTATCTCTATTTTTCATTGCGAAAATGCCCGGAGCATACTTTTCATTCTCATCTGGCCAGAGATTGCGTTTTATGTTCATTACATGTAAGTCTTTGAGAGTATTAAGATGATCCTTCGACATTCCATGCTCATTAAATAATGTGAAAATCAAATTATCATATACATTCTTCTCAATATGCATTAAATCAAGATTGTGGCACAAAAAATTAAATTCCCAATACGAAAGTTAAAAGAATATACTTTTTTTCTTCCATTGTTGCATTCTGATTTCACTTGACGATGCACTTCGGACCCGTTTTCCCCTATCATTAAAATGATGAACCTTAAAAATTCTATTTCAACATTGTCATGCTATGTCAATATTTCAAAACTAGTTAACAACTTTGGAGGTTGTCTACGATCAATGAAACCATTAAATTTTGATTTGTTCATCCGAAATCTATGAGATGCATTGAGAAATCTTAGATGGCATAAGAAGCAGCATTTTCTACTGTGAGGTAGCCGTTTGGGCTCAAAATCAAAGTTACAAATGGGACAATCCAAACCCGTATAAGTGTTCGAACCAGATAAATTCCCAAGCCCAGGGAAGTCACTAATGGTCCACAGTAAAGCAGCATGCATTTTGAACATTTTTTTATAACAAACATCAAATGTCTCAATGCTGTTACTCCATAACTCATTCAATTGTTCAATCAAAGGCTATAAGTATACATCAATATCATTTCCAAGAATTTTTTTTCAGGAATAATCATTGAAATGATAAAATATTATTGTTGCATACACATCCACGGAGGCAGATTATAAGGGATCAAAACAACTGGCCAAATGCTATAACTTGTACTCAAAGTCCCAAATGGGTTAAATCCATCAACAACCAATCCTAATCGAACATTCCTAGGATCAGTTGAGAAATCTGGATGTAATGAATCAAATGTGTTCCATTATTGGGAATCTCGTGGATGTCTCATTAACCCATCATTGTTATTATCTACAGAATTCCACTTCATGTGTTTGGCAGTTTTTGATGACATTAATAATCTTTACAATCGCAACTTCAAAGGAAAGTAACGCAAAACCTTTGCAGGTGTGTTAATTTTATTCTTCTTCATGAAATTATGTTTAGTCAGACTTCCAACATCACCCTTTGACTGCCATCTAGAAGAAGAACATTTCTTGAAATTCTGTCTACTTGAATCCTCTCCCCAATAAAGCATACAATCATTGGGACACACATGTATTTTTATATAATTCAGACCAAGATTGTTTAAAACTTTTTTCATATCATAAAAATATTATGGGATTTTTGCATCAGGAAATGCATCACGAATCAATTCCAATATCATGGACATTGCCTTATTTGTAATTCCACATAGACATTTGATATGGTACAACTTCAGTAGAAATGAAAGCTTTGAATATATCAAACACCCAATATACAACACTTGACTTCCATTGTCAACTAAATCATGAAATTCATTTTTCTCAGTGATGTTTTCTGTTACATTTGGATGTACAGAATCAAGAGGAGGATCCAATGATATGTTCCAATCTTGATCTACTTTTGTTACAGTCTCAAAAACGTCACTTGTCACGTTGCAATTTTTAGCACCCTCTTCTGGTTGTTCTGATATGTTTTGATGCTGATAGTGGTGTCTTGCAGTGCCGAATGCATCATTTATGAGGTTTTTAATTTCATTTTCCTTTGTTGACGAACTTGGGACCTCATTCTGTGGATTAACATCAGTGCTCATTATTTCCGTATTGTTCGATTCTCCATGCCAATTCCTACACAAATATTGACCAGGGAATTGATTCAGTATTAAATGTTCATAAACTTCATCTCTCTTAAACCATGTTCTAAATATACATTTAGGACATGGACATCTTATTCTCCCTTCAACGGATCAATTAGAAGTTGCAAAATCTAAAAACTCATTCAAACCCTTAACATACTGAGGTGTGTTCCTCGGTAATGTGATCCAGCTTTTATCCATGTATATCACAATGTGCCTACACAAAATATACAATAGTGTAAGATTGCAGAATCATAATATAATAAAGATGACCCATAGATCATAAAGTATGTATAATATAATAAAGATGATTCATTGATCACATTTACCACTTACTTAGCATGCCCAGACAAACCAAACAAGTATGGTCCCTCGGAGACAGCGTGAACACCTCATTGAGGAGCAGTAAGAATATCGGGTTACACAATTATCATAACACTGTCAATTACACATTTATGTTGCCTCAAACAATTTCTATCCCCACTACATTAATGAGATACATTGGTCCACTCAGATTACATCCACACACTCTCAAAAAATACTATAACTTTCCTAAACATCTCATATACTCACATGCTTGGTCATCTCAATTAAATATTTTATTTTATTTTCCATATCTAGAAATGGGATACCAGTCGGTATTTATAACATCCATCCAAAATCACTAATATAGAATACCAATGCATGGGTTCCAATTTCTAGAGTTTCCCCTCATTGGATTATGTTTAATAATCATTACCTTCACTTATCAATATTATAGATTAATAAAAATAATATGGAATATTTTTTTACCATATTTAGTTTCATAATTTGAACAATGTTGTTGATAATTGTTTATAAGCCAATGAATATTCTTCTCACTAGATCCAACACAGTGACAACACATTATGATAATTCCCACACTTAATTTCAATGTTTTTTCATCTATTAACCATTTATTTAGTAGTGATTACCTATTCTTCATAGATGGAAAAGGATTATTTAATTCATTAAAAAGATGAGTTTTATTTTTTTGGTCTTTATAAACATCATTATAAATTAATATCTTTTCATTACATATAATCAAGTACCTCTTATTTATATAATAAGCATATGGTTCAAGTGATCTTTTATTTTGAGTGATGATACTTTTTTTAAAATAATTAAATGGTTCTATCCCATTTATCCTCATAAAATGAAGGAAAATATTCATATATCTATTATCCATATATATTACATGGTTGTAACTTCCATGATTTCCTCATGAGGGTGTCGTTGAGTTAGAGACAGAGATATGATAGACCTTTTGAATTTATATTTGTTCTTTTCTATTGGCTATAAGATTTGTTAGACCGTTTGAGGTCACTGATAAGCTCATATAGGTTGCTTATCGATTAGCATTGTTGGTTTTTATAATAGGTATTCATGATTTTTTCCACATGTATCATCTCAAGAAATACCATCATGATCCCGCTCACATTCTAAGTTGGGATGAAATTGACTTTGAGCCATAGGTTTCTATTTTGGAGAAACCAATTGAGATTTTTGACTCTCAAGTGAAAGTATTTTGTGGGAATTGTATTCCATTAGTTAGGATTCTATTGAAACAAGGATCAAATTATCATGAGAATTGGAAACACGAGTTGTTGATGAATGAGCAGTGAACTCATATTTTTCCATGGATTACATCTTTTACATGACCTATTAAGGACAAAAATTATTTATAGTGGGGAGTTTGTAAGATCCTATTACTAATCTATTAGGTATTTTTTATCCACTTCATGGTTTTCCTTTTTTCCATTGTCTGTAAAGGACTAAGAAGGAATTGGTAAGATACCTAAAATGGTGAAGTCAGATATTTGTTGTACTTTTATCTTTAACCAGCTTTTTCTACATGATTCAAAAGTCTTTTACACTGTATAACTAGGTTACACATTGTGTAACTATTACTAGATACAAGTCATGAAAGGGTATTCATGCTCTGAAATTTTACACCTCAGGAAGAGTGGTTTCACATAGTAAATTTTAAAATAATGGATTTTGAATTCGAGGTGAAGGATTTTTCAACATAATAGAACACCATGGATTTCACAGTAGGTAATTGTATTACACATCATCAAATGGCCCTCGTGTAGTTTTTAAAATAGGCGAGTGGCTATTTTGGTTTCAGTTATCTTCTCCAGGCCCTTGGATCCCTACCTAGAGATCTTCACGAGTTATTTTGTGAGACTATGCTCCATCTAGATTGATCCATTAAACATTGGATCTTTTATTATAGTTTTGGCGCATCTTTCTGGGTAAGAAATATTTTTGATTCTTTGTTTATCTTGATAATGGTGTCACCCTAGGGTAACATTATCAGATCTGTTGGCCTATGTTTTTGAATCTTTGTGTATTCTTCTATATATTTTGGGAGATCTCATTATGGAGGCCATTCCTTGGTTAGTTGTGGTGTGTAGGATGTCTTTTCATGATATATTTGGTGTCTTCCCTTTCCACCAACCCCTTATTTTCTAATTTATATCAATATTAATGTTTTTATTATATTCTAGGGCCTTCGTTTTCATCATTGGGTTTCCATTGTTGGTGGATCCCATTACGGGAATGTGTGACTTGAGCTTTGAGGTAGGTGGTTCCATCTCAAGCCTATGATAATTAGCCTAATTTCTCTTAATTTATATGTTGATATATCAAATTGGGATGACTATTTTCATTTGTTTAAGATAGGGTTTTTGAGAGAAATGTTTTTCCATGATTTTTGATAAATGAAAATGAAATGGGTACTTTTAAAATATTGTAATTGATTTGTGAAAATGAGCACTTAGGTTACCTTGGGTACTTAGGTGGAAGGTTTATATTGAGTCCATCGTCCATGATTTGTGATTATTAGGAGGTTTTCTAATGGGTATTTACTTGGTTTCCTAGTCCCATTGTTCTAGAGGACTACTATTAGAATTTTCGGGGGGTTTACTCATGGGGTATTCCTCTTCTTCCTAGGCATGTGTTATAGGAATTGGATTGTGCAAATGATTTATTATGGTATAAGTATTCTTCTAGTCTAAACTATAGTGTTACTTGGTACTTATTTCTCTACTGCTTATTTTATTTTGTACTGATTGAATTTCTGAGTTATAATTGATATACATTATTTACCTACTTTTGTTTAGAACTAGGAAAAAGGGAAATATTTACCCAAGTCTTCTATAAAATTTCATTACTTCTTATCATTCCATTTTATATTTAAAATAAGATTACATGAATAGTTATATAGAGGCCTGATATTGAACACCCGGGTGGGATCCTATGGAGGCTGTTAGCTCACACCTTGTGCACCTCCTTAGGGGTACGTAGACATTTGTATGTCTTCCAATACTGGGAAGGGAAAGGTGCTGAAGTGATGTGGTGAGGTTTGTGTTAGCTGGTTTTCTGTAGCTGGTGGTGAGATGGAGGGAGTTCATCCACACCATCTCATGGAGTAGTTTTTGGTTTTAGTCCATGTAGTTAGGCTTGTTTTCAAAACATTGACTACTTTTTTAATTGTTCTTTTCTACTATCTTTTGACTATTATGGTATATATATTCCTTTAGTATTCCACATTCCTTTTCATTTTTTGTATACATATATGCAATGTGTTTGATCATGTTGGGATAAATGTTTCCCTTTTTTGTGTTTTTTGATGCATTGGTGCTTGCCTCCCACCCACGAGGATCGGGAATAACCCTCGCGTATGTAACAGAATGGGTCTTTTACCACGTTTGAGGGTTATCCAGGTCAATTCAATACACAAACTCAATGGAAAATCTTCCTAGAATTAAATTAAAAATGAGAGTGACCCTCATATTCAACCTCCTACAGGCCCCACGTTGATGACTAGAATAGGGGTATAAAAAATAAGGATGAGAGGAATTACCATCATATATACCAATAATAAAAAAAGAATAACATTGAACAACATCATAATATATATATATATATAAATTTAAATAAAAAATAATACATTAAAGAATGAATATGTAAAAAAATAAAAACTCCAAGATAAAAATACAAAATAAATCTCCACGGTAGTGATTTCACAACAAACACCAAGAAAAAAGATAGTAGACCCAACATAGTCACAAAAAATATCCTAGGAATCCTGAATTTTTTATATATATGGGGTTTATCATAATATGTATCCTTAGTATGATTATACACAATACCTCCAATGAGAAAGTTGAAGGATTATAATAACACATCATTGAAAAGACAACATAACTAGTAAGCACCTAGTAAGTAGGTCGCTGGAGAAGGAGGTCGCTGGGTCACCGGAGAGGGAGGTCGCGGGGTCGCCGGAGATGGAGGTTGCGGGGTCGCCGGAGGTCGCAGGTCGTCAGACGGTTGGGGGTCGAGGGTTGTGGGTCGCCAGGGGGTTAGGGGAAGAAGGGAGGGCGCATGGGTTTGGGGGAACGATCGGGGTGGGGGAAGAAGGATCGGGATTGTTAAAATGATTTTCGGGTTTCGCGGCGGTTTATTAAAAACCACCGCAAAACCTTTCGGCGAAAATGTTTAGCGGCAGTTTTGTGAACCGCCGCCACAAAACCACCACTAAACCCGGTTTTTTTGTAGAGCTGATCAAGCTCTCAAGGAATAATCATAGGCTATTTCCATACCCCCTAAATAGATGGTGTCTTTGAACTAAATATATATTCGGACCCATAATATTTCATATGATTTTACAACCTCCACCATAGAGCTTCTGGCTTTTTACTGGTTAGATGGGGGACACTAGGAGCTCTATGCAACTCGTTGTTGGGCCCAAATCCTTTAATTTTAATTCATGGTTTCTAGGTGCCTCTAATATGCTTAAAATTTAGGATAAAATCACAAAAAATCTGTACAAAAATAATGACATACCAATGAATTTATAGTATGTCATAAATCTCCCTCTAAAAATTTCTCATACTCAATATATGTTACTTGAGTCCATTCTTGAACCGACTATGATATTATTCCAAGACATTCAAAAATCACTCCATGTAACCTCTTGAATTCATATAGGATATCACATAACTAGAACATGTGGTAATAACTTTCCCCTAAAAAGCATATAAATGTGGTCTAAAATCAATACCAATATCACCTCAAATGATATATCTTGTCCAAACACAACGTCATCTCTGTCTATCACATAATCCAGAACATATTCATTCCATCAACGTTCAGAAATATGGATTTTATTATTCATAATATGATACTATATAGATATGGATAATTATTAAGATACTATTATGATATTCATTATGAAATTAAAAGGTCCCATAAGCTTCCATGTTACCTTCCCATGTTTCTATAAACATTAATTAGTTAAACAAGTTGAAACACACAAGAAAACTAAATTTTTTACAATTAACTCCAAGTGTCATCACAATGAGTTATAATAAAAGTAAAAACATAGTTTTGTTGTTGGTAACAAGTTCAAAATCATGTCGACCCAATCGAAGGTCTCATACACAATACTTGTCCAAAAAATATCTTCCTCACTTACATTAGGGTAACATTATAGTAAAAGACATGATTGATTATGATGAGCTGTGAACAGTTCCACGAAAATTGATATATGGAAAATTATTTTTAAAAAATATATATTATTTCTATATAATCATACTATTATCAACCAAAATCATCGATACATGTCCAAATAATATCCACTAAAATTTGGATCTTCCTCTATGATAGCCTATCATTTTTCCAATGGTATGCCGTAATGAATTTATAACGTGTCCCCAATATATTCATAAAAAATATTAAAAAAATGTATTGTGGAATACGAATTACGGTAAAATATTATTGTCTTATGAACATTATAGAACTACACAACCTCTCCATTGTTTATTTTCCCTAACTCATCAACCTAATGAGTTTCTAAAATTGTAATGAAAACTAAAACATTCATCAACAAATCAAACATAATCGAAAGAGAATCTCGATCTCTTATGGTACTGGGAATTCCGATTAAGTAGGTCGCCGGAGATGGAGGTTGTGGGGTCACCGGAGATGGAGGTCGTGGGGTCGCCGGAGACGGAGGTCGCGGGGTCGCCGGAGGTCACGGGTCACCAGACGGTAGGGGGTCTCCGGACAGTTGGGGGTCGAGGGTTGCGGGTCGCCGGGGGGTTAGGGGAATAAAGGAGGGCGCGGGGGTTTGTGGGAATGATCGGGGTGGGGGAAAAGTGTCGGGATTGTTAAAATGGATTTTGGGTTTCACGGCGGTTTTTTAATAACCACCGCGAAACCTTTCGTCGAAAACTTTTAGCGGAATTTTTGTGAACCGCCGCTAAACACGGTTTTTGTTTTAGTGACATCAGTATTGGTGGCCGAGTATAAACAGAGTGTTAGCTAGTTTTGTTACAAGATGTTCCACCTGTTAGTAGGTGAAGGCGTAGCACCAATGGTTAGCCAGACTGTTACAAAATTTACCCATTCAGAAGTGAAAATAGGATTATTTCGTGATGGACTTCGTGATCAGGTTGTCGAGGTCACATTGATGCAATGATGTCATATGGGATGTCATCGAAAGACATACGACGTTGGATCACTTTTTGAAGATCAAAGATACCTTCAGTGTTGACGAGATAGTGAATTTTTATATCCGAGAGGTAGTAAATCATCATGGGGTCCCTCATTCTATCGTTTCAGATAGGGACTCCCACATTACATATCATTTCTGGAAGAATTTTTAGAGGGAATTGGGTAAACAGGTGCATCTGAGCAAATCATTCCACCCTCAGACTAATGTTATGTCAGAGAAAACAATTTAGATGCTATAGGACATGATGTGCGCATGCATCCTAAAGTTTTTGGTATTTTTGGAGAAGCACATACACTTGGTCGAGTTTTCCTACAAAAATAGTTTCTAGAAAAATATTGAGATGGAACCTTAAAAGGATTTATATGGTATTCCATGCCGATCACCCTTGTGGTGGTTGGAGGAAGGTGAGGCAGTCTTACTGGGACCACGTCTTGTGCAGGAGACTTTAGAGCAGGTCTAGTTCATTCAGAGGTGGACGGCTACTGCAAAGTCTCGTTAGAAATATTATGCTAATCACCTCAGACGACCCTTGGAGTTTGTGGTCAGGGATCATGTTGTCTTGCATGTATCGATGAGGTTGGGAAATAGGCGGATCAGGAGACAGATTAAAGCTTCACCACGTTATGTAGGTCTGTTTGAGATTCTGTAGATAGTCAGGCCGGTTTTCTATTGGTTGCATTTACCATAGAGGTACTATTCCATTCACGACTTATTCTATGTATCTCAGTTGCACCCTTATCTCCCAGACAAGTCTCACGTTTTTAGCCCACGGAGGATGAACTTCAGGTTGACTCATCTTTTGGGGAGCATCCAATTTGTATTGTTGATAAGAGCATGAAGGACCTCTAAGGCCGGTCAGTTCCACTCATACGGGTGATATGGTATCATGGCCGAGTGGAGGATGAAACCTGGGAGCAGGAGACCGACGTACGTTCCAAGTGGCCAAAGTTTTTTTCACCTTTATCTTAACCACCCTTGGAAGGAAAATTCAGGGACAAATTTCTTTAAGGGGGGAAGTTTGTCAGAACCTAGTTCTTTTTCTTGAGGTATGGGTTTCATCTTTTATTTTTCATTATGTTTTTTGGAGAAAATAAGGGAAATGTGGGAAAAATCCCAAAATTTATTGGTACACATAGTGTACTTTTGTATACACGCCATGTATTTTGGCTGTGTGGGATGAGAACAGAAGGTGTGTAGGCTTGTCGGTGATTAAGGGTATAAAAACTAACTACACGCCATGTACTTAGTAATACATGTCGTGTAGTTAGTCAGCAGATGAACAGTGAGGTGGTAGAAAGTAGCCACCAAGGGAACAGTTTAAAAGAAATTACACAGCATGTACTTGAGAGTACATGTTGTATATCCATGCATTTTTTGTAAAAATAGGCAGTAGTCTCCTCATTCAACAGATGAGGCAGAGGACTCACCTGGGCAGCGGGAGAGAGGGCCGAAAGTTGGAAGACCTCCCGATCACACACGAGAACTCCGATTCTTCCATCCTCTATCTTGTTTGAACCGTGCGGGTAAAAGTTTCCCTCTCCTTGAGACTTTCCTTCCAATTCACTCCCAAAGGGAATTTATTTAGGTTTGAACTGGTATTTTTATCTCATATTTACTTGTTTATTGGTTGTTTTAGGATACGCCTTTCGCGTATATCGCTCAGAGGTGATCGAGGATGGTGGTCTTTTGTTTAATTCCAACAATCGAGTTCATTTTTGTGTACCGTTGTGCTACGCGCCAATGATTGGGAGTCATAAAGATGAGGATTTAACTATTTAGATACATATAATTGAATAGGTAATCTAAAAAATATGTATGAACTACTTTTTGGGATCGTTGTTTTGATCCAGGGCCACCCTGTGGGTGCGTTTTCCTTCTTTAGTCGTTTGTCCTGGATACCCATGGTTTTGTTATGATTATAGAATGATTTGAGTTTTCGTGAGAGGAAACAGGAAACATGTATATTTTTTTTGTTTATGCGTTGGTCTTGTCCTTGTTACTTGTTCTTCTATGGACATCTGAGGGAAGTGTATTTTTTAGCTTGAGGGAAACGTTTCTTATGCCTGTGGGCAGTAGCTTCCATGCCTAAGGGCAATATCATGTATGCCTGAGGGAAATATTCATATATCCTAAGGAAAATCACCTGAGGGTTTTGATTTTGTTCAGCTGAGGGGGAGGATTTACTTGATTGAGGAAACTTTTTACCTTGAATATTCACTATGGTGATTTTTATGTTTTACCTGCCAAACAAAATCATAGGCTTAGTATTTTTGTTATCCTTACTTGATAGATAGCCTGTTGTGGTTTATACTATGGCACTAGTATAGACAGTTTTCGGCCATGGTCGGGTCTTGAAAACCTCTCAATTAATTATATTGAATTGTTAAATAATTATTTAAATGGCAACGTAACTGGTAGAAATGGTTACTTTTTAGTATTTCTTAGTTTACTGCATTTTATTATTGCACACTGCTATTTCACTTTTTCACTAATAGTTGGGCACATGCCTTTGGTGGTTTCTTAATGGGATTTATTTATCAAACCCTTTTTGGGTCTTGTCATTGTCCCAAACAAATTATATTACTGCAGGTGTCAATAAGGGAAAGGGTACCTACACAGGTACATGATGGTTGTAGAGGAGTATGAGAGCATGAGACCAAGTTCAGACTCATGACGTTGTGGCATTCCTATTGCACTACTCTAGTTTGTTTTGCAATATTTTGTACCTTTTGTTGCATTGTATTAGATTGCATTGTATCCTACATTGTCTGATTTATTAGAATTAGAAACATATTGCATCATCATATATATAACTGTTGCTCATCTTTTACATCAGTTCCTTTGTTCATTTTTAGGTCTCTTTAGTTACTGCTTCTCCATTTGTATGTTTATCTTATTTTCCACTGCGGTATAACATGAAAAATGAGGGCATAGTTTGCCCACTATCAGTCTTATGTCCTAGCTACTAGTCAGAAGCCTCTGGAATTTGGTGAATTGTGGATGACGTCATGTGACCAACTAGGTTTGGGGCACCCATTGTGTGGCACTCGGATATGGGAAGTCAACCATTTTAATATTCATAATCAATACCATAAGGAATTTGGGGTCTTGTGTGATCGAGAATCTCAATAGATCTGAAATTTCATCCTACCATCTTTTAAAATAGATATAAAAAAATCATTTACATGATAAACATTAATGTAAAAAATATTTATAAATTTAATGTTTATATCATGAAATAAATATAAATTGTTATGATATAATAATTCAGAATGAATATGAGCCGTGGAAACCCCATCCGATACCAAATTTGATTATAAGTATGACAGATAATTAGCTGTAATACCAATTGTTGTGTTTTAATGTATATACAGATGGAAAAAAATACAAGAGTGGGGGTGAATTGTAGTTTCCAAAACATTTGTTTTTAACCCTAAAATAATTATTCTTAAAAAGAGTATAAATTAATTCAATCCAGAAAACCTATTATGAAATAAAATAGTAAATGTACTGGCCCTTGGGACCAGTTATAAAAATATAATAATTATGTTTATTTCAATATATATTCCACGGGTCGTATTTAATAACATTCATAATAAGTATGGTAAATATCGTAATCACAGTGTTTATGATAATAAAAGTAAAAAAAAAGTAATGATTGTATCAAAATGTGTATAGAATCGTAATGATCAATTGACCGGATCATATTCATAGAAATAGTATTTACTAAGATTGTTATAACAGAATATATAATATAAAAAGTAATATATAAAACAATTCACTTTATGTTATTATAGAAACAAAGATTAAATACATGTAAGTGATTACAATTTGTTTTACCCAAAGAGAATGGTATCCAATAACCTAGGATATAGTTCACTTTAATTATTCATTTATGAAATTATATTTTACCCACACTAGGGTAAGCCCTTGATACGATTATCATCTTTGGTTTGTCTGCTTATCCCCGACAACACTCAATCAAGAAGGCAATCATCACCTCCAGCTTCCTAGCCTTGAAATCCTTCGATCTGCGAAATATCAACGCCACTACCTTATTATTTATATAATCCCTCAATCCTAGTCACAACAATAAGTGTCACACAATGAAAAACAAAATCTTGAATGTTACAAGTATATGGAACAAGTTGTTCACAACTTGTAAAAAATAAAAGTTTTCAAAATTAGACTATTTTCTAGAGCTCTCACATAGTGTCTGAAAAATCCATCAGACTTGTACACTATCAGATGACCTACTATTTATAGGCCTTTATCCCAAAAGACATATTGATATAAAAAGGTTATATTTTCTCCAGAAATCATGGATAGACATGGACACATGGCACCCTAATGCTCATATTGAAACAAAAAGCACAACATTGTTTTGATTATCATATAATAAAAAAATCAAATGGATTAAAAATAAATTCTTTTATGACGATACAATTTTCTAGGAATGAAAAAAATTAAATTAAATGAGATAGATGATTTCTTTTATGAGAGTTGGTATTATTTACATCATTGAAAAAATAGTATCAGTAGAAAATATTGTACATTGTGTATAATGAAAATCATTTCTGGTGTGTATGATATAAATTGTAACTAGGATTGTTACGATAATCATGGAATGATTTATTACTATAATTATCCGGAGTATGATTTTTATCATATAAACTATATAGATTTAAATGATAAATTATGAATTGATTTTCATAAAAAAGTATGATAATAATGCATTAGACATAAAAGCGTTTGTAATTGAGTATTTAAGAATGACTATTTGATTTCTAAAACAGAAGTAATTGAAAATTCAAAAATATACTTTGGACATAACATGAATAATAACTGAAACTAAATGTGATAAGTGCTTAATTATTAGACATCATGTTTCTAAGG
Organism: Viscum album; assembly: GCA_963277665.1. NCBI lineage: Eukaryota > Viridiplantae > Streptophyta > Magnoliopsida > Santalales > Viscaceae > Viscum > Viscum album. Next base: position 875,187,509 of record OY728129.1, on the reverse strand, counting down.
TACATGGAACCAGTATCGTCATGAACTTTCAAAATATGCTTTCTCTTATGGTTAAAAACCAATCTAAAGTATCTAGAAAACTAACTCATCTTGTGAGGCTATCGATGATTCAAAGGGCTATCTATAATCTATCCCCACCCTTGTCATACCTATCTAAATAATTCCACATATATCAAATAATTAATTCAAAAATGTGCCTTATCAAATATCCATATGAAATAGAGGATTTGAATTTATCGATATTTCCATAAATAATAAATAACATTCAATTTAAAAACCTTATGAAAAATGTTACAAAATTCAGAGAATGGTCATATCCAAAAAATGATTTGGATACGTAGGGGGAATTCAATGTCAAATGATCATAGAAAATTTATTATTTCAAGGTGACTAAAAGGCATTGAGGAAGTGAATGTGAATACTATCCATTTCCAAAACCATCAAAAACCATCTAGAGGAAGGATAAGGATGGTATCAACACAACATATCCCAATTGGAGTAATAATATAGAGTTTCTATCATTTATTATATAAAATAATTACTTCAAAATATTCATAAAGAAAATAATTTTTTTATCAAACCATTTTAAAATAATTTTCTTAAATCCATTTTAAAAAAATCAATAAATATAAACCATTTAAAATTAAAAGGGATTATTCATAGAAATGATGGCTGATAAATTTTTACATGTTGTATGTGGAAAAAAGAAACACTGTTTTTAGAAGGTGAAAAGGGTTAGAAAAATGTTTTGTTCAGAAAGCAGAGAGAATATTACATTGAAACAATTAGTACTAGATAAAAATCTGTAAAAATGACTTTAAAAATAATTTTAAAAACTTCCTTAAAAATTTTTTGATAAAATATGGTTAAAATAAGTTTTTCCGACTAAAGATATAATTGAAGTTGGGTTTTTTAAAAAAAAATTTAAATCTTTGATTACCAAAGAGTTGAAGAATAGTAAAAATACAAGAAAATGTTCATGAATAAACAGAGAAGAATAAATTGATATATTAAACAACGGTAATTTAATTTTCTCAAATGGAAATACCATTGAATGATTGACATTATCATTATTGATAGAAATAATATATAAAAATTATAATGTGTCCCATAACACATTGAAACATTTTAAATCATAACCCTAATGAAGGAATAAAATTAAATGAAATTTATAGAATCATGAGAATAAGTAGATTCATGATCTATCATGTAAAAGGGTACTATATACCCCAGGTAAAAAAACTATGTTTATTACAATAAATATGTATCAACAGAATGTAAATTAAGGCGAAATCCCTTACATTGTGTTTCATTTCGGGTGAACATCCTTTGACTTCTGGTAAAATAAAATTATGTTAATTATTAACTTTATTGAGATCCTTTTTAATTTTTATCATCAATTTTATTTACCTTATTACTATGTTTTATTCAATTACTTAAACTATTATTTTTATGTCGGTTGTTTTGACTAAATTTGGTTTATATATCAAAACAACATTTTTAGGTCAACTATGGTCAAAGGGGTCATTATATATCCTCTAAAAAATAATAATCATGAAATAATTACTATACATATAAATAAATTTTACTTTTAAAACCAATATTTAAATATTTTTATGAAAAATTAATCAACGTTACAATCATGGAGACTTTAGGCCGTATATACGCTTGAGTAACATTCCCATTTTACAATGATCATTATGGAAAGAATGTAACTAACACATTATCATTATAGAATTATAAAATATATCATAAATAAAAAGGTATTTAATCATATATAGTTATATATATAATTATTTTTATGTAAAATTAATCACATCTTGTTGAGGATATGATAGTCCACACATCCATGAACAACTTTATCACTTTTGATGTGTGTGAACGGGTAATAGAGAAAACGTAATATATTATATTTCTATAACTGTAATTATTTAATGAATAACATAAATATTTTTATGGTACATATTGTTAATTAAAACAATCATTTAAATATTAAATGTATAGTATGAATGAATCACATCGCTTTAAGGGGCAATAGGCTGCACTTCTATAAACAATGTTATCGTTTTTACAAAAAAATGGAATGTATAAATTTATGAGTTGTAAAATAATAACAGATGATTAAAGTCATAATAAATTTTATATATATCATATAAAATCATATTATACATCACAATGGACACTATTAGAGGCATCAAAAAAAAATGAACACTCATCATATCATGACGCGGTAGTTTGTCATAAACAACAATAGTATATTCGTTATCTATTAGATGGATGTGTGTGTATGTGTAGGTAAACCCCTTGTATAACAAAATTATTGTATATTTACGATAATTTTGTTGTTATACCATCACATAATAATAATAGATGAGAGGTTTTAGAATGTAAATAAAACTAAAAAGCTTAAGAAAAGATGTTACCTCTTAAGAAGGTATGTTCTTTTGGATTGTAAGGGGGGTTTATGGATTAGTGTGGGATTATTAGGGATTATTTGGGAAGATTACGGTTGAACTAATGTGTCTTTAAATATGTGAGTAAGTGGTAGGAGATGATACATTTTTATAGTGGCAGAGGAGAGGCACGGTTGTAATATTCCGACAAAGGAATTCTATGCAGGTTTTTCATTTTGAAAGTGGATCCAATACTTGTCCAATTTGGATCCAAGATATTATGGGATTGATATATGACCTTCCATTATCTCTTTTACAAGGTTATAGGTCGTTTTTGTCCTTAATTTAATGGCTTAGTCCCTTATTAATCTTAATTTTACCACAATCATTGAAATTAAATTTAATCAATATCAATAATCTTTTTAGTAAAAAATTATGGTATTATTAGAAAAAATAAATAATGATGATTAAAAATATGGAATCCATTTTTTCAAATTCAAATAATATATGTTTATGAAATGGATCTAAATTTAATCCTATTGAGGGGAAGACAATATAGGGTTTTAACGTAAAAACATTCGAATGTTTGTTATGTTTTTATAGTAAATATTTAAGTGAAATTGATTCTAATGATCTAAATTGGATTAAGTGATAAAAAAATTATCTAACTAATCTTTAAAAAAAATTATAATAATATTTAACCATATAAATAAATTATGTGAAAAATTAGTTCTGAATATAAATAGTGTATTTTTCATTATTCATTGAAAAAATGAACTTCACAAGAAAAAGACTAAAAAAATTCAAAACTTAATTTTTGTATTTCTATATCAAATACAAAGTTTATATTGACATATAAAATCTATTAATGTGTCAAAAATCATATTTAAAATGTGTTCCCCATTAAAAGGACAGAAAATTACCTTTATAAAAATATCAGTTTTTATATATGAAATTCAGTTTTTCTTATCTTATGCCTATCATGTAATGCCCCGTCCCTAGATTCTCATAGTCAGTGAATTGTTTTAATAAATTTTGATGATTTCAAGGGATAAAATCTAGAAAGGCCTATAAATTTAGAAATCTTTTAAAATAGATTTCATATATTAACTATTCATAATAATTCAAGCTAATACAACGTAGATAATTCTTTGACAACACCATTATTATCCAAGATTAACCATGAATATCAGTCATAATAAACTTCTATTCATCCTAGGAAAATAAAACATAATAAAGGGGTGATCTTAGATTCTCAGTAAGGGTAATAAATATAGTGGAAGCTATCATAAATAAGCATAAACGTTTAAGGCAACATATAAAACTTTAATACAATCCTTTTAAACATAATACTTAGATTAATATAGCAAGAAAAAATTACATAATGTCATTTAAAAATACACATGGATATTATACTAGTAGAATAATCACATGTAATATAAATATATAATCTCATAATTAGAGAATGCAAAATGCTAGACAATTGAAACATACCATCAAGGATGCATGCCAATAATCTAATATTGTTAAGGCTTCATGCAATGAATTTAATACATTCAAGGATTTATTCCAAGCATGTAATAAATGGGTAAGGCCTTGGAAAAAACCATATAAATTCTTTTTTCTGAATCCTACTGATGCATTGAGGGGCTATAACGGGCCATGCATGTCACCTACTATGTTCAATACATTTTTCATACGAAAAGGTTGAATCATAATATAAACAGTCATTTTAAAACTATCATATGAGATGTTAATAATTTAACCATAAACCTTGAATCATATAAAAATAGTACATAAATATCAAACATATCATAAAACATTCAATAAATCACCTTCAATTAAGCATAAAATCCATAAAGGATGTTGACATAGATGAAAAAAATATGAAAAACATCATTAAAACTAATAGAGAGAAATATCCCTTTTTTACAAGGAAATATATTTAAATCCAAAATATTATGATAGATAACATTTATTTCTAAAATAAACATGTAATATTGTAAGTGATTTTTCAAAATTTTAAGGCTTCATAATGGTGGAAAAATATCGTCACGTCATATAAGTTAAAAAACATTATTTCCTTAAGTTTTCGGAAAAGGCACAACGTACCTTGATTGAAAATTAACAGAAAGATTCCATTCAAAAACACAATATAAAAAATAAAGTGTCGGTATAAATTACTTTAAACGGTTTTTTATAATATTTTAAAATTTATTTTATGAAACATGGACATATATGATAAAGATGTCCCAGTAGATACTTATGTATAAACAATCTCATATAATAAATAGATTGTAAACTTAACTCTAACTTTGTAATTTCCTATATTCTAGGGGTTTTAACCTAATTTATATTTGTTATATCATTTTATAAAATTATACTATAACCATATCCATATTTATGGTATCATATATTATCCTCTTATATCCTTTTGGTAAAAATATTTCGGTGATACCATTTTTTCAGGTATTAATTGCTTCGTTTTCACGATCCTATTTTGTTATGTAAGTCATGTTTTTTTATAAATATGATGCATTTTATTAGTATATATAATTAAATTATGTTAATTATTATTATTTTTAATTTTATTATAAATTTTATAATCATTATTTAATGGTTAATGTGAAGATTGAATCTCATCGCGTCGTGGAAACGGTAGGTTGTACATACACACGAGCGACCGTATCTTTCACCTGATTATCAAATGGTACGGAAATGAATGGTATATTAATTATAAATAATAATTATCATTATATATTCATTATTTATTTCAATTATACTCATAATTATACCCATCCCAATAATTTAGTGTTGAATTACAAATTACATCACAACATGGAGACGGTAAGCTGTATATACACATGCATATTGAAATTGTTATTTATAGGATGGATTAAATTATGAATATGATTGTCCCATAATTATAATAATGAATAGTTATATGTATGATACTGTATTTATTACTTTGGTATGAAAAAAATAGAAATATGAATTTGAAGAAGAAAATAAATTGAATGGAATTGGTAAAACAGTTACTTATTCTTTGAGTGTCACCTTTTGATTCGAACAAAGGGACACTATAGAAAGAATTTATAGAAAATTTATGGTCTCTTAGACGAGTTTATAGAATTTGGGAGGTGAATTGGGCATGGTTTGGTTGATTGAAAGGTCTTATAGTTGTGAATTATGGAGAAGTTGAAGTGCCCTTTTATAAGAGACATGAGGGTCACTATTAAAATATCATAAAATATTAATTTATTATCAACTAAATTTCGCTTTCAAATTTCTCCAAAGTGATTTATTTAGATTTTAATATTATTATGTCTCTAAATACCATAAACCAGTGAATTTCAGACATGTTTAGGTCATAAAATTAACCTTATCATTAGGATTTTACCCTTTGTAAGTAGTTTAACTCTTACCACATCTTCTTGTATTTTTACACGATAGGATTAATATAGTTACTATAAAATGAAAAAACGAACCAAAATTGGATCATTTATGAAATATAAGATATTATTAATGTTATTTTGCTGAACCTTATATTTTTATAGCTTTTATATCATATAATAAAATAATATTTCATTTAATATATCATTTATCAAAATTTTAATACTATTCAATATTTTCATTTTTAAAAATATAAAACCAACATGATTACTTTGAACCAATAATTAAAATATATCCCTAACATTGATAAATTATCTATAAAATTGGTGGATGTTATTAATTAAGTTTATTTATATTTATTTTAATATTTTCAATATCATTTTATTGATATTTCTTTTAATAAAATAATTTCTACATAATTATTGTGTCGTCATTAATGGAAATTATTTAATCTCTAAAAATTATAAATAAATTTATATTATATATTTAATTATTTTATATTTTGAAATACTATTTATAATTGATGTTATTTTTTAGATATCTCATTATTAAAATTATTATACTTATAAGAAATGGGAGTGTGACATTTTGTCACATTCATTAATTTTAATAACATTCATGTCATATTAATGGAAACTAGTCCATTAAATGATTTCATTTCGAACAATAGGTAATATGGTTCAAATTTAGACGTCTAATAGAATTTTTATAGGTGTTAGGTTAATTTTATAATATTATTTTTACCTTAAATTATATGGGTTACCTTAAATGGTGGTAATAAAAAATTGTTAAAGTTACTATTCATAATATCCAATAAATAAATGTATCCTTTTAAAAAAATTTGTACCCGCTAATTAAAAATATGGAATCCATTTTTCAAAATTAAATACTGAGAAGTTACAGAAATTAATTTAAAATTAATCTTGTTGTTGGAATGAAAAATGAGTTTTTAAAACATAAAACAATGCAAAAGATTGAAATGTTTTTTTAACAAACATAATGGTAAAATTAATGAAAATGACCAATATTATATTAAATGGTAAAAATCTATTTTATATTTACATTAAAACCATTAAATAATATAATTTATCCAGATAAATTATTTCAATGAATAAAGTTGTTTTCAATAAAATATTTGACTATTTTTATTATTCATACTAATTTAATACCTATGAGAAAAATATCAAAAATCATCCAAATTAAATTTTTATATCTCGATTAGAAATAAGAAGATAATTTTGTTAAATATAATATATAAATGTTTCAAAAACTATATTTAAAATGGGTGCACCATCGAATGGCTGAAAATCTACATTTTTTAAAAAATTATTCTTTTATTCGAAAAATAAAATCTTCCATTATTTTATGTATAGAAAATACATAAGATGATTTTTAAAATTATATGGTATATATATAATTTAAAATGTGGTTAATACTATTCATAAATGTTAATTTAATTTCTATGTTATATATTATCTTAAATAACAATATTTTATTAATATATTGTTTTTCAGAAAAAATGGGCCTTGCGTGTAATGCAAGAAAACTCATTGTTGTGTGTAGAATAATGTAACATGGTGTTTCATAAAATGAAATAAAGGGAAGAAACATAAATTTATTAATAAATTAATATATTATAATGTCTATGGGTGTTACATTCTCCTATCCTTCAATAATTTTTGTCCTCACAATTTGAAATTCTGATTAATAATTAGGGGTTTGATATTTCATTATATATTTATTGTATTCTCACATTAGATAATGATTAATGAGACTTAAAATTTAAAATAAATATAGGGATGTATGAAGGTCACTGGAGATAAAACATACTAGGGTTCCGTATAGGGAAACATGTATCTGAATGAAAAGTATAACCAACAAGTTTTTATGGAGAATGATAAGGAACATGGGGATAAAAAAGTTAACAATCACAAATCTATAAAAATTGGATGATATAAGAGACCATTTAATTCATTGGAGAAAGTAATAGGATAGCTTTTTTTTCAATATTCTTTCCCTATAATGAATAATTAATTTTCTACAAAGACTATGAACATAATGAAGCATTCTAAATTGACATATAGAGAATTTTCCTTCAACTAATTCATACCAAAAACTCCTCTTTCTCTTCAAAATATAATAAAAATAAAAAATATTCTATTTATTTGAATCATTTAGGATTAATAAAAATGAACATATACCATTTAATGAATGAAAAATATGTTATACAAACAAGGTAATTCTCATAATCCAATGGTAGGCAATAAAGCCTTGCCATACTTTGGTTGTGGTTTCGATTCCCATAGATGTTTCTGACTTGATGGGTTGTTGGCCGACATTCGGTTTGTCCATTTTATAAAAACATATTATTATATCATTCTATAAATAACCTTTTTATATTCAATATTAAATAAATGTTTTATCCTCAAAAAATAATTTCCAATGTTGAACTTATATCATTCCATCCTTAAGACTCGACCAGAATACTTACATTCATATTCATTATCCAAAAAGGACTCTAAATTTCCAAAATCAACCTTAATATATGTTTCCCTAAATAATATAATGTTTCTCTTATTATCACGTACCAAATATTTGATAACCATTAAATTCATAATGAAAATTATTATGATTAAAAATCATTAAAGAAGATGTACTACTGTAAAATCCCTATATATCACATTATTCTCATAACCAAAATACAATAACATAAATCCAGAATAAAAAAACATAAATACATTAATCATTACGCTTCGACCTTAGTAATAGTATAATATTTATCTTGATTTATTTTCTTTTTCTAATATCTACTTCCATGATTCTTGGGGAACTAAATTTCAAAGTTACCTATATCATTACAGTAGAAACATTGGACATTAGTAAATTCTTACTTTTCATTCCAATCATGAGAATGGTGTCCATTTTCTCCACATACGAAGAAAAACCATTTTCCTTTTATAAAGGAACCACGGTGTTTCCTTCCAAAATTGTTACATATGGGAAAATACTTTGATCCCATATTCCCATTATCTACCTCTTGCTTCGAAATTCTCTTCATCTATTAAATTTTCATAATTTCATAAGACTTATACAATTATTTCTCTATCTAGATATCACATGAGACTTTATTTTGTATGATGAAAATGTTTGGGAGACTAATGACTTTTGAAGAAATGGATTTACCCAATGAAATAAATGATTAATCATACATAATGGGATATATTTTTAGTCTAGAACATTCTTTGATAACCATGTGAAGTTAGCATCATATGTTTCAACAATATCATCCTCTTTCTCCCATAGAATCCGAAATGTTCTCTCTATATTAGTTCGTTGTTCAAATGAAAAGTACTTTTCTAATAAAAGTTCATTAAACACCCTCCATTTCGTATTTACTACTTCTTAGTCCTACATTGTATTTTTAATTAATAACCACCATTGATTTCCATCTCATAAGAGACAATGAACTACTATGAAAACTTTTTCCGTTTAGTTACTCACCAAAATAAGAAATATTTTCTCCAAGGAACATATCTATCACTCAGCAACAAAAGGATTTATTGTCCCATTTAGTGTTTGAGGTTATTGTATCATGAAGCAGTTTGACATTGTTATTCCAAGTTGTCAATCAGGTTACTTAATATAGGTACAGTTATTATTCATAACCAGATTTAGTTATCCTAGTATAGTCATAAGTTGTTCAGCACCAATTATAACACCAACTCACCTATCATTATCGTGTTTATGAGGAAAATCCCTACATGGATTATGTACATTGATACAGTTTCCATATGAATCATTTATAAACAATGATACACTATATTAGGTTATGAATCATAATGACTAATTCTAAACCAGTAAAACAATAACATAAATTGAATAATTTATGCATATCTAATATCATAATCATAAAAACTGTTTATTTTGGGACATATTTACTCCTAAATCCTTCATAATGGTTTGTAAATAAAATGTGAATTATCTTAAGAATATACCCCTGGAGTGTCAAACTAGGTCTACATGGTTTCATGTACCAGGTTTCCACGAGTTAGGCCAAAAACACCTTGTCAATGTTTTCACCCCTAGGTACATATGTAACAGAACCACGTCCACATGTAGTATCTAGATAGTGATTTATTTCTAGGATGACAAACATAATATCTATGTTACCAAAATTTGATAATGTTCTTCTATACTAATCCTGAACGTCAAACTTATGGTTTTGTCCCCTAATATATGTTTTCTAAATCTAATTTCAATGGTTGTTTCTAGAATTCCGTTGATTCCAATTGTAACACCCTAACCCTAGATTTCCTTAGCAAGTAAATTATTTTAATACATTGGGATTATTAAATGGAATCAAATCCTGAAGGACCGATCAGTTTAATAGTCTTGGAAAATATATTACATACAAAAACTTTTCATTATAATTCAAAATATAAAATACAAAATAGATAATGCTTTGATAAAACCATTATTATCATAACTTAACGCTTAATATCAGTCATAATACACTTACAGGAATCCTCGGAAAATAAAATATAATAACGAGGTGAGCTTAGATGCTCAATAATGGTAATAAATATATAAGAAGCTAAGATATATAAGGATATACATTTAATCCAAGGTATAAAATGGAAATACAATCCTTTTAAACATAATCCTAAGCATTTTCTGGAAACAATAAAATAAATATTATAATTTAAACATCCACATGGATAATATACTAGGGGAATATTCACATGTAATATAAATAACTAATCTCATAATGAGGGAATGCATAATGCTAAAAATTTAAACCTACTATCGAGGCTTCAACCAAGAACCTAATAGCGTTTAGGCTTCATGCCTAGAATCTTATAATGTCATGGATTCTTTCCATGAATATAATAAATGGGAAATAAGTTGGATAAAACCATAACTATTTTGATACATGAAACCTATTGATTTATTAATGGTCTGTAGTAGGCCTCATTCATTACTTACGGAGTCTAATATATTTCTAATATGAAAATGGTTCAACATATCATTTACATTTGTTTTAAAACTAACATATTAACTTTTAATAATTTAACCATATACCAGGAATGGTGTCAAAATAGAACATCCATAGTCAAAAGTTTCATAAAACATTCTATAAATGAACCTCAATTAAGCATATAATCCATCAAAGGATGTCTACATTGATGAAAATAATCTGATAAATCATTAACCTCTTTGAGAAAAATATCCCTTTTTTACTTTGAATTCTTTGAAAATACATGAAATTATAAAAGAAACATATATTTTGAAAATAAACTTGTAAGATTGTATGGGAGGATTCAAAATATTAAGGCATTATAATGGAGTAAAAACACCCTCACACCGTATAAGAAAAAAATCATTGCTTATTTTTTTTAAAAGGTTATGAAGTACCTTAGATGGAAAATGACAGAAAGATTCCTTTCAAAAGGTTTTATAAAAATTAAAACATCAATATAAATGAATTTAGTAAATTTAAAATAATATTTTGAATTTTTTTTAATAAAAATGGGAAAGTATCATAAATATATACTTGAATATACATATGTATAAATAATCTCAGATAATAAAGAGATTGTAAAATTCACCATTACCTTGTACATTCCGTTATTAAAGGGTGCGTTAATAACCGGTATAATGGTTAAATAATGTTATAAAATTATACCAGAACTATATTCATATTTATTATATCATATATGATCCTCTTATATCCTTTTTGTAATTATATTTCAGAATTACAGTTGTTTTGGGTGTTAACTACTTCGTTTTCCAATTCTTTTTTTCTCATGTATATTATGTTTGTTTTAAATAGGATGTATTTTATTCATATCTAGAATGAATTTAAGTTCATTATAATTATTTTAACTCATCATATAAATTTAATTATCATTCTTGAATGGATAACGTGAAGAATGAATCTCATCACGTTGTGGAGACGGTAGGTCGTACGTATGGAGGAGCAACAATATCATTCACATGGTGGTTTAATACAATAGTGTTACTTATAAAATATCATTTATGTCAATTTTACTAATATTAAATATTTTCATTCATAAAAATATAAAACCAACAATAGAACTTCTAAAAAATACTTCCAATATGTCACTAACATGCTTAAGTAATATATAAAATTACATTATGTAATTAATTAAGTAAAATTATATTTATTTTAATATTTTTTAATATCTTCTTTTTTATATTTTTATAAATAAAATAATTTCTACATCACTATTGTACCATCATTAATGTTAATTATTTAATATATAAAAATTATAAATAAATTTCTATAATATAGTTAATTATTTCATATTTCTAGAGAATATTTATAACTGATGTTATCTCCTAGATATCTATATATTAAAATTATTATACTTATAAGAAATGAGAGTGTGACATTTTGTAACATTCATTAATTTTAATAATTATCATGTCATATTCATGGAAAAGGGTCCATTAAATGATTTCATTTGGAAACATAAGTGATAAATTTCAAATTTAGTCATCCAATATAATTTTATAGGTTTTAGGGTAAATTTATAATATTATTTTTATTTTTAATTACCAGATTAATCCTTATCAGTGATTAAAAAATACTAAAGTTACTATTCATACTATTCAAAAAAAAATTAAAAGTATCCTTTTACCATAATTTGTACCCCTTTTTTCTAAATATAGAATCCATTCTTCAAAATTCAAAACATAGAAGTTTCAAATATTAATTTAATATTAGTCTCATTTTCATAATTAAAAACGGTGTTTTAAAAGTTAAACAGTGAAAAAGATTGAAATGTTTTACATCAAATTTCATAGTTAAATTAATTCTAATGACCAACATTTTATTAAATAGTAAAAAATATTCTATTTTTACTTTAAAACCGTTCTATAATTTAATTTATCTATATAAAATCATTCGATGAAAATATTTATTTTCTATTAAAATTTAGTATATTTTTACTATTCATCGAAACATATAATTTCTTAGAAAAATAAAAAATATTCATCTGAAGTAAATTTTTCTATCCCATAAACAATGAAGATGAATATTTTGTTAAATATAATATATAAATGTTTCAAAAACTAGATTTAAAATGGGTTCTCCATCAAATGGTGGAAACTCTTCATTTATTTGAAAAATACTTCTTTTATCTGAAAAATAGAATCTTCTAATATTTCATGTCTATAAAATACATAATATGAATGTTAAAATTATATGTAATGTATAAAATTTAAAATTTTTTAATACTATTGATAACCACGAATTTAATGTCATGGTTATATATTATATAAAATACTGATATTTTATTAATATATTGTGGTTTGGTAAAACCTGGCCTCGCATTTAATGAAATCTAACTCATTATTGTGTATTTAGTAAACATACCTTGGTGCTTCATATAAAGAAAGAAATAAACAAAAATAAATTCATTTATAAATTAAAACATTATGAAGTATTAGGGTTTTACATATCAAACCTAATGGATGAATAAAAAAAATATTTGATTGCATATATAACATATATATTTAATTAAAATAATTCATCAATTGTAAGAAATTATTTTTATTATAAGAAACCCCTTTCGAATTATCAAAATAATAATATTACTTGTTATATCCATCTAGTTATATATTTGTTTCTCATTAATTAGTAAACAATAAATTATTTTTATATTTATATTAATCATAAACATTCATAAGTTACTTAATACTATTAATAACGGCTGACATAAAGGCTAGGTTATATCATATTATTTCAAATAATAACATTTGAATAACAAATTGTTATTCATTGAAACTTGGTCATCTATGTAACATAAGAAATCGAGGAAGGTTAATCTTATATGCAATGCAAGCTATTAAGGAAGGTCCCTTTTACATGCGATGCATGATATCTTAGTGGTGTGTGAATTACAAACTATAGAATATATTATATTTATTTATGATTTTAATTTATTTCGTTAATGTATTCCCTTTTTTACACTTCGTGTTTCCTATCATAAACACTATTTAATATGATGTTTTAAATTATAATTTTAGTGTGTTACAAAAAACATGTGTTTGTTGATAAAATTAATTAACATATGAAATTATACATGTCATGTATGTATATTTCCTTATGTTCTTAGACAAGGTAATAAAATAATTCCTCAACTCTATAAATACGATCTTGAAACAAAAACATTATCTTCTTTTCTTTCATAGAAATAAATTAACATCCTTTTAACTCATCATATATTTATGGTTTTGTGATGGTTCAATTTATAAAGAACATGTAATATATCACTCTCCATCAGAAAAGGATAATTAGTTTTCACTTTTATACCCATTTTTTCCAATATGGAATCTTTTTATCTGTTATCTCATGTGAGTTTCAGACTTCCCTTTCTTTCTATTAGAGAGGAAGTTTTATTACTCATTTTTCTGATGTGGGATTGTAATATAGTAAATTTAAATAGTAAAACTATGGTTACAATTACCAAATTCAAAATTTGAGGATAAAATTTAATAAAGGGGGTAGAATTAAACATCTCAAAATTTTAAAAGGAAACATTATTTTTAATAAAATACATGATATGCTACATCAAGATTAAATGAACAAATATATATTATTTATAATATTATTGTTATAACTTATTTGTTTGAATATAAAATATGAACATAGTTAAATGAATTATAAAGATATTGTGTACAAATTTATATATAAATAATTAATCGGTGAAGAATTATTTATAATGAAAATAAAATACTTTTTAAAATAAAAATAAATAATTTTATAAAAAACTATTTAAATGTGAGAAATTGTGTATTATTTTAATAAATAAATAAATCATTATTATTGTATTATATTAATGAAATTTATATCTACTATATGCAATGAATTTTTTAAGATTAATACAATATTTTTTCTAGAACTTTTATAAAACAATACAATTTTACGTATAAAAGTTGTATTTTTCTAAAAAGAGAGTTTGGAATCTTTTGATGGATCACTTGTTTTAAATACAGCTATTTAACCTTATATAAATTTTATCTGAAAGAAATAAAATTTTACTTTAAATGTGGGATATCAAAATTTTCATATGGTTGAATTTTTTGTATTATTCCTATAGGATTCGCATCTTGAAGAATAGTGAAAAAATTATGAATCTTTTTTGAAAAATATTTTTTGTGTAAATAATTTAATGTCTTAAATTATATTTTTTATGATTATAAATTATATTTACATGTATTTTATATCATTTAATACAATTTGTTCATTGTAATCAATTTCAACTTGAATTTTTATATAAAAATATTCCAATCATTTGAACTTTTTCACTTTTACAAAAAAATTTGTCACTCTATCAAAAAGATTAATTAAAATAAATTTTAGAAAATTATGTGTTTTTAAATTTGAAATATTTAATCCATATTATGAATAATAAGGTCCGAATTTTTTAAATTATACCATTTTTTGTTTATCATTAATAGAAACATTATTAATTTTTATTTCCATGGTTATGTGTAAATAAGGAAATTAAGTGTAAAAATAATATTATAAATATGATTGAATTACCCTGTCACTTGTCCTGATTTACTTGAATTATTTATTGGTGACCAAAATCATCTATGGGGTGATATTATGACCTATTGTAGCCACTTTTATGAATTAAATCCCATTATTTTATTTTATTTTAATGAAAAGAAAAATATGTCACAATTAGGTTTAAATAACTATAAAAGTTTTAATATATGTTAATTTAGAATATATAATCCACTATAAATTATAATTTCGATTGAAAATATTTATCTACATCATGGTACTATATTTATAAATTTTATGTGATTAAATAATTACCCTAAATTATGACAAAATAAAGATGGAATAATTGTTTAATTAATGAATATATATAATAACAGATATTTAAAAAAAATATAAATTGAAATAATTAATGTCATCCAAGAATTTAATGGATGAATTTTAAATTTTAGTTATGTTTTAGAATAATTTGATATAATTTTTCACGAACCATCCAGAAAACCCAGGTAACATAATAACAAAGACGAAACTAACATATCCTAGAGGACATTCCTTATCCCCACATATTAACAACTAGCACCTAAAATCCTAAAAAAAAGAGGGAGTAATTTTTTTCTACAATAATTAATTAATTTAAGAAAAATAAGTTAGTATGAATACCTAAAAACTCCATTGGGAAATTTCACTAGAATTAAAATAGGTATTAAAACGTAAACCACTAAAACAACGTATCAGAAAATATGAAAAACTTCCCATGTCCCTGTGGATGGAAGTCAGCAAGTCCATGGATAAACAACTAGAACCACCTCCCTATGATTATTTACCCCATCTCAATCCAGTAAAGAGATAATCATGAAACACCTAATAGAACATGTTGGGTGTAAGCTAAAATCCCTTAAGGGCATCCCCATGAATTTTATAATAAGATTCAAATATTTAATTATCCAAAAAAATATCATTCAATTTTTAAATATTTAGGGTTTGTATTTATAAGCATATTTAATTAAATCATGGTTTACATTTCAAATTATGTAA
This sequence comes from Viscum album, assembly GCA_963277665.1. NCBI lineage: Eukaryota > Viridiplantae > Streptophyta > Magnoliopsida > Santalales > Viscaceae > Viscum > Viscum album. Next base: position 875,171,150 of record OY728129.1, on the reverse strand, counting down.
ATACATTAAAAAATGTCTTATGAACACATTTATATAAAATAATTTATATAATTAAAAATTAATTTAAAACAAATTACAAACCTTGGCATACATTTATATCTCTTATATAAACAAGAGAGAAACATGGTCATCTTCTACGAGGTAAGATATTTCCAGGTTATTAGATCCTCACACACTTATATAATGATAAGGGAAATGTGTCCACAGGTCCCTTGACCTCAGTCAAAGGTGATTCATCAATATCCTAATAAGTAATAAAATTTTTCATAGAGTTTAAGTTAGAGTTTTAAAGCTTCAATCAGGTGCTGGGTAATTGTCATCCTATTGTTTTTCCCCTAATAAGTCACTAAATACCTACGATTTCATGTGCTCAATTACAAATCAATGATGAGTGATATATTTTAAGAAACCTCAAAATCCAATAAAGTTCAATTATCCCATTTCAATAATTCTAATTTCCCATTTAAAACCCCAAACGACTTTTCAATCAAATCATACTTTTTTCTTAGACAAAATAAAAATATTTCTATCAAAACCAATTTAATAAATTACTTAAAAATTAAAATTTTAAATCAATTCACAATTAAATTTCACAATTCAATTCAACAATTTCAATTCAACAGTAAAATTATCACCAAATTTCATAAATTTAAAAAATTTAAATAATAATTTGAATCTCACCAAATTCCATAAACATCATAAATCACACTAATTCAATAGAATTGGTGTTTTTTCTCCAATTTCATGTGAAAATAAAATTCTACAATTTATTTCCCTAAACTAAATGAAATAGGTTTTTTAATAAAACAATATAATATATATTTTATAGAATTGAATTTAAATTAAATAACAACATTAAATTTATGATATTTTGGGTTAATAATAAATAGGTATCATGACAGAACCACCTAGATCCGGATCACTATATCTTGAAACACATCAACCTAAATAGGATTCACCAACTTGTGAGGATGAGGAATGAAATTTTGTCCACGATTAGACCATATTGGTTATTTAGTAACCTAGGTAACTGGAATATTATTTGCTATAATTTATCTTATTTTTATGATATAATTAAAAATTAATTTACTTAATAGTGTATAAATTGACATTAATGAAATTTGAAATAAATAATATCTTATTAAATGAAATAAAATTTCTAAAAAAAATTATTCCAAACTATTGTGATAGTGTTGAAAATCTAATAAATGAATCATTTATAGTGTCTTTTTATTTTATAGTAACTATATTATCCTTAATTTGTAATGATCCAAGTTGACAAAGTAAGAGTTAAAGGTGTTAAATAAGGGTTAAATTCAAAATATAACGAATAAAAAAACTGAAAATATTTCTAAATTTTAATTAATGAATATATATTGACCCCTAATCAACCTATCCTAGAAATGAGAATGTTTTTATCGATTTGGAATAGAATTTTTATTTATATTAATTTAATATTATGAAGGATTCCAATAGTGGAACACCCTACTCTTATAAATGGGAACCTATTCATCTATTTTATTCAAACATAAAACACCTTTGGGTTCAGAAATTATATACCCAAATCACTTACTATAATCCCTTCTCATATTCTATAATAATTATTTTTTGTGTACCGCTATCCTTAGTGGACTTATGGTGTTACAAAATAGGATATTATCTGATGAAAAGATTTCATTTTTAATCATGTATTTCTATTTTAATTAATATACCACTTCCTTCAATATTATTCAAACATGATGATATAATAACTCTATAATGATAAATATATTTAGATATTATAATGTTAATATCATCACAAAAATCCATCTCTACTTCCATCAAATGGGAAAATAATTAATTATTCCTCTATATGGTGGACTACCACCTCATGAACCTATATAATTAGTTTTCCATTAACATATTTCAAAACTGATTATAATGAAAAAATTAATGGTTATATATATTATATTCCTGACATATTTATCATTTTTTAATTATAATTTATCATTTATATTATTACCTTTCTAAAAACTAAAAATGATAATGTTGCTCATGCGTATGTGTGAACATTCACCTCCATAAAGTGATGTGAGTCATTTTTCATCACCATATCACATGAATGATATATATAACTATATTTAAATAATAAATATGATATTTATGTTATTTTTATATTTTTATTAGGTCAATATAATACTTACCCTCTTTAAAAAATGGTCTTTGATAGATAAAAACGTTACACATGTATACTTATGGCTTACCGTCTCCATTGTTATAACATAGTTCAATTTTAAAATCCTTACTTAATGGATGGATTTAAAAGTAAAATTTAATTATTAAAATGATAATTTTTTCATAATTATTATTCTGTATATGATAGTCTAGTGACCACATTTACTATTGACCTCATACTAAATTCATTTTTGACTAAGGTACCAAATATCGTCAAAACAACCAACATAAAAAAAATAATAATTAGATTCTATAACTTGATAATAAGTGATATAAAAGGTATAATAAATATTAATATAGTTCTCAATAAATTATATAATTTATCTATGTTTAATATTTTGGAATATTGAGAGTGTATAGCAAGAGTCAGCCTCAAGGTAAGGGACTCCGTCTCAATTTTCGTTCATTAGGTCGTATTCTTGATGTTATACACCAATATTCTTTTAAAATGTCTGTATTTCCCTCCTTTTATAATATATATTCTGAATATATTTAATATAATAATATATGATGTTTTTTAAAATTTTACCCATTCATTTGGAATATTATTCGACTTATTACAATTTAGTAAGGTGTTTCTTATCCCAATTAATGTTCTTTTGGTTAAATATATAATTATTTATTGTGTTGTTATAAGCTTATGTTAAAACTACATTTGAATCTAAATTTTTTTTTATTTTATTTATGTTGATTTAAAATGGACACAAAAATTCATATCATTTTTTTAATTCCAACTTCAATGATATGATATTTTTATGGGACATTCATTTAAAACCCTCATTTAAAGTTTTTCATTCATCTATATTTTCAAAATCCAATATGTTGTTTTTACCATGTATGACATAAATGGTATTTACTAGTACTATGAAGCATTAATGTTTTTATGGCCCTTTTAAAATATTAGAATTTTATTTAAAAATAATTTTTTTTCATTTATGATTGGTCATCTTGGTAAAAATGAAGAGTGATATTATAATTGAAAAGTTATTTTCATAAAAAAATGAATCTAAAATGCCAAATTTTTTTTTTATTCTAATTTTAATGTTTTCTGTAATTATTTATGAGTATGGGTTATACCATGATAAAATTGGGGTTGGTGAGCCTGTTATAACACTCTAATTTATTGGGTAATGAGATAGATTTAACTGTTAGGGTTTCCCCTAAGATATTAATGGAATATATTGTTGTGGTAATTCCAAACATAACTATTATTGTTACCCCTTGTGTTGCTCGGAGAGCTAAATAATATTTAATAGCGATATGGTAAATTTTTTCCAATATTACCAAATTATATCTTATATTATTTATTATGTGTTTTAATAAAAACTATTTGAATTTCAAAAGGTAAGATTCTGATATTTTCAAAATGTTATTTCATTTTTTGAGGTAAAAAGGTATGTTTTTAAGACATTATTATCACGAGTTTTCAATAAATCAACAGTTTACTTTATTTTTATCTCAACTAATAATCTTTTATGCTCATCCAATATTTTTTATTATTTTTGAAAATATTTAAGAGGTAATAGAGATAAGGATGATATCATGGGGATAATTTTGATTATTTTTCATAAAGAGAAACCATGTTTTATTTTAAAAGGGTTTATTTTAGTGGAAAAATTGATACTATGTATAAGTTTCCACTTGTAATTTATTGGATTATTTAGTATTTTTTTTCATAATTCATTAAATAAACTAAAAAGATCCTTGAATGATAATTCTAGTTCAAAAACACTAGAATTCGTAATCATTATGGTCGTGTACTTACTGTTCGTGTCGAGGGATGGTTTAAATTTTTTTAGAGATTTGGTTGTTTTCACAAGAGTTAGTCATAACATTATTGGTTTATAATTTTATGTTTCTTAATAAGAGAAAAGTCTTAGAAAACCTTTTAGGGTTTATTTTATGGAATTTTTAGGTCACTAATATTATTTTTGGAGATAATTATTTGGAGGTAATTGTGGGTTATTATTTGTGGGATGAAAAATTAAATGTATGAGATAACCATTGAGTTTAAAAGATATTATGGTTTTTTTACTAAGTTTTTAATATTTTTAGGAATTTTATAAGAATTTTTGTTTTAGAAGAAAAAACATTCTCCAGGATGGGTGACAACCCCTCGCATAAGGCAAGGCCGTGTGAATTAAACCCACAACTGAAGGGCGATAAGGGTTCATCATCTACCCCTAGACTACAATAATTAAGGCTATCTATGAATTTTTTTTTTTGTTATATGATATTATGGATAATGAATTATTTTATTTTTGGAACATATTTTTTATCAAATATAAAACCTTTAGATTGGAAAATGATTTGGTGATTAAGTGTTTAATGTTATATCGAAATACATTTACTATTTTGGACATCATATAAGATTATGGTAAATAGAAAACTATGGTATTTTATTTAAGTAATATATATTGAATTATATTTTAAAATAATATATGATTTTATTGTGGATTAAGGTGATTCAGGAAATTTATTGAAATTGTTATTGTATCTTTATGATTATTAGGAAGATTTCATTTTTGAGTTAGACTTGTAGATAAAATGTTTTTATTTTGAGATAAATGTTAACTAATTTATTGGATGATTATGTGATCAAATATTTTTAATTATATGGGTTTCAAAGTAATTATAAAATACTAATGAGGAATTATAAATATAGCTATTTTGAATTATTTATGTTGAATATTAGGTTTTACTCTTGAATTTTGGAAATTAATGTAGTCTTTCATCATATACATGTTTATTATTATTGGAGAATTGTATTTAATTACAATTTTTTATGGTGTTGGTTAATTCATAAAGGCCAAAGGATTTTATTTTTATACTTTTGTGTTTTTTTATGTAGAATTTGATTCAAATTCTTCATGAATGATACATTCATCCTATGTTCACATCATTGGTAGAAAAAATGAGTTTGTGGTGAAAATTGATTAAAGGATGAAACTAATCATGTTAAGTAATTTTATTTACTTATATTATTTTTAAAGGTATTATAAGATTTTATCTAATCATGGAAAAGGATTCTGAAACAAAAACATTATTTGTTAACATTTTTTATGATGAAATATGTGGCCTTTTAACTCATAAGATATTTACAATTTTGTATTGGTTAACATGATATTGAACTTGTTCTCTATTACTATCCATAATAACATAATAGTTAGTCTTATATTACATTTCCATGTATTTTTACATGGTATCGAATTATGTTTTATCTTAGGTGACCTTCGTACTTCCCTTTATTTCATTTAAAGTGGTAGTTTTGTTAATCATTTATTATGATATGGGATTTGAATAATAGTAATTTGAATATCCACATCCTGGTAAACATTTATATGTTCATATATATAGGAAACAATTTATTATGGGGTTATAATGTAACATTCCATGGTTTTTGAAGGAAATACTATTTACGATAGCATACATGATATGCCACATTGAGTTTAAATGAAAAAAAATTATTATATAAATTTTAATGTTATAACCTATAAAATTGAATCGTGTGTATGGAATTATTAACCACATTATGAAAATATGATTAAAAAATTTTAATATAATTTATTATTTGATTACCAATTGATTATGATGAAAATAAAACAATTCTAAATGTAAAATGAGATGTTTTTATGGAAAACATTTTAAATATGAACATGTCTATTTTATACCGATAAATAAACAATTCCCACTTGTAATATTATATTAATTAAATACATATACAACATATTCATTATATGTTTTAACATTCATATTATGTTTTTTCTATACATGATATAAGAACAAATCCATCTGTAAGCATAAAAATGTATTTTTCTAAAATGACAGTTTTTCAACCCTCTAATGGTGATCTTGTTTAAAATATTGTTTTTTTTGAAACTTTTAAAATTAATATTTGAAAAAATAAAATTTTTATTAGGAATAGTATTATTTAAATTTACTGTGGTTGAATTTATGGTATTTTCTCGATAAGTTTCATGTTTTCCAGAATAGTGAAAAAATACAAAATAATAATTTGAAAAAAATATTTCATTAAAATAAATTACATTGTTAGATTTAATTTCTGATTCATTGTAAAGTATAATTAGATAAATTTTATATCATATAATCCAATTTATGTAATTTTCATCAATTCTACATTGAATTTGGATATAAAAACATGTCAATATTTTGAAAATGTTTACTTCAATAACCAGTTTTCTCTCACCATCAACGAGATTAATTAGAAATTAATTTTACCCAATTATATTTTTTGAGATGAAAAAAATGGATTCAGTATTTATAATTAAGAGGTCTAATTTTTTTAAATAGTTTCCTTTCATTTTTGGAAAATTTTAATAGTAACTATAAGAATTTTTTTGAATGATTAAGGGTAAATCGGGTAATAAAGCGTAATAATAATAAAAAAATATTAGAAGAATCCACTAATACTTATCCTAATTTTATTGTATGAGTTATTCTAGGCTAAAATAATCCTTGGGCCAATTTTATGACCTCCTGTAAGAATTTGGTGAACATTATTCCCTTTACAGTATTTTATTTTAAAGAAAACTAAAATATGTCATACTTATGTTTTAATAACTATAAAATTTCTAATATAGGGTTATTTAGAAAGTATATTTTACGATAAATAGTAATTTCAAATATACAATATTTATCTGCATCATAGTTATTTATTAATTATTTTTAAATTATAAAATAATTTCCTTAAAATATGAGACATTGATGATGCATCAATTGATTAATTAATGGAAATATCACATAAATGATATTAAAAAAATTAAATATATATATTTATAATAATTAATGTCATACATGAATTTAATATATGTTTTTAACATCTATGTTATGTGTAATAAAAATTTGATCGAATATATCTTGTAATTATGATATTTTTTAAAATGCATGTAATTAATACTGTTAAAATTGAAATTTCCAATTTTATAAATTAAATAATAATTTATTAAGTATTAAAAAATTTCATAAAATATTAAATAAAGAAAAATTATTATCATACGGTCTAAAATTTTCTCAAATAATCATTTATATTTTTTCTTCAGTTTTATTGTTACTATATTAACCTTAAAGTGTAAAAACACAAGTTGTCACAGAAAGAGTTCAAGGGGTAAAATAAGGGTTAAATCCAATAGATATGGATTATAAAATAAAGAAAAGATGTATAAATTTCTTCAGGTGAATGAATTTAGACCAAAAATAATATATCTTTTAAATAAATCATTTTTTATCTATTTGTAATAGATAATTAATTTATATTTATTTTATAATTCGTTGAATTCCAAAATTTCCCCTCCCATCTCTTATAAAAGGAAACATATTCTTCTTCTTTTTCAAAATTTTAAACCATTTTTTTCTGAACATATTTACCAAAATACCTTCCTAGAATCCTTTACCACATTTTACAGCTCCTATTTTAGTAACTAAAACCATCATTAGAGCTCTTACGTTTTATGTAAAGATGATTGTCTGTAGAAATTCTATCATATTTAATCATGTATTTCAATTTAATTTATACTTCAATAAACACAAATCTTTTTAAACCATGATGAAGTAATAAATATATTATCCTTAATAAATAGATATGTTATTATGTTAATTCCATCAATTAAATCCATCTACACTTCCATAAAATGTAAAATGGATTAATCATTCGTGTCTATGGTAGACTACCACATCGTGAGTTTATACTATTCATTTTTGATCGGCATCTCTCAAGAATGGTTATAATAATGGAATTAATTTTAATATATGATATTAATAAAATATTTTTTATTTTTTAATAATAATATATCAATTATGTTCTTACATTTCCATGCTCATAAAAATGATAATGTCGCCCATGCATACTTCTGAACTACCAACTCCACGAAGTGATGTGATTAATTTTTCATAAACACATCACATTAATGATATATATATGTATATATAAATACTTATTATGATATTAATGATATTATTCTGAATATTTTAGATAAAATAATACTTACCTTATTTCCATAATGATCATTGAAAAATGAAAGTGTTACTATTGCATATGTACGCCTTACCATCTCCATGATTGTAACGTAGTTCATTTTTCATATCCATATTTAATTGATGGATCTAATATTATAATTAATGTATAAAAATGATAATAATTTAATTATTATTATTCTATAGATGATGGAATAATGACCACTTAGACTATTGACATCATACCAAAGTCATTTTGGTCTCAAGTAACGAATGTCATCAAAATGTCTGAGATGAACTAAAATAAGTATGTAAATGTTATAACATGATAAGTATTTCAATAAAAGGAATAATAAACATTAAAATTTCTCTAAATAAATTAAATAGTAAAACTAATTTTATTATTCATGAATTTAATGGTTGAATGTGACGATTTCAACTAAAGGTAAGGGACCTTATATCAATTTTCTTTTGTTGATGCATAATTTTGATGTTATAAACATATATTGTTTTCTAAGGATTATATGAGTCTATTATGACAAGATATATCATTTATTATTCTGTTATATTGGAATTTTAATTTTTTAAATTTTACTCTATCATTTGGCATATGATTCGACTCATTACAATGTAGTAAGGGAATTCTTAACCTAATTTCCATTCTTTGGGTTTCACTTATACTTAATGATAATGTCATTCTAAGATTATGGGTGAAAATACTTTTTAATATTATATATTTAATTTCAATTTGTTTTATGTGGATTTATATATTAAACAATTAATCAATTCATTTTGTTAATTCTCACTTCAACTATATTATATTTCTAGGGTACATTCTATTAGAATCATTTTTAAAGTAAGAAATTGAACTATTTTTAAAAAATCCAAAATAAATGTTTTTATAACAAATATAGAATGAATGTAATTTCCCAATTTGAGGATGCATGAATGTTTTTAATATTTATTTACATGTTTTAAATTTTATTTTGAAATAAAATATATTCATTTTTGAGTGTGAGACACTCTACCAATGAAAACTAATTTCAAAATGAAAGAGTTATTTTCCTCAATAATGATTCTTTAATGAATGATTTATGCATTATTGATTTTTTTTGGTTCATCATGATTGATTCAAGGTGCAGGTGGCTCCCTGATAAATCAAAGGTGAGTAATCCAACTTTAGCTATGCAATGAATTGGTTAATTAGATGGAGTTAATTGGTGGGGTTTCTCCTAATAGATTAAGGGAATTAACTGTGGTGGTTATTGCAAATGTAACTATGATGGTTATTTTCTTTGTAGTTGAGACCGTTATAGTATATATAAGTGTGGCATGTAAAATTAGGTCCCAAGTTACCTACATATATCTTATATTCGTTTTTATGAGTTTTTATGAAAATAAGATGATTTTTAAGAGGTAATGTAATGATATTTTTGAAAATATGATACCTTTTTTGAGGTAAAAATGAATATTTTTAAAAATCGCTTTTATGAGTTTTCATTATACTAAAAGTTTCCTCTATTTTATGTCCCTTACTAATATTTTTTTCTCATCCCATGTTTTAAATAGTTTGTCACATCATCTAAGGGGAAATAGAGACAGTGATGAGTTCATGGGGATAATTGTGAATATGTTTCATAAATAGAAACCCCGTTTTATTTTCAAATGGTTTCCATTAGATTTAAAAATAGTTACTGAGTATAAGATTCCACTTATATTTTATGGGTTGAAATTTTATGTTTTTTACAAATTTTCCACATCTCTAAATTGAAAGGATCCTCGGATGTGAATTCTATATTAAAAACCCTTGAATATATAGTATTTTAGGATAAGTCCCTATAATTGTTATCGGTGAGTTCAGATAGTCAAAAATTATAATACTAAGAAAAATTATTGTCCATGATATTATAAAAAATCATATCCTTTATGATCTTAATTAATCACTCCATTTAACTATCTGTTAGGGATGGTATGTCACACCCAATTCAGAATTATAATCCATCGCCTCCTGGAGGACTTTATAAAACCATGATACAAACCAAGGATCCCTATAAAAAATATTAAAATAGGATACCCTATATATATTAATGATCTATCAAACATACAAATTTTCCAAATCCTAAATCGTGGTAGTGTGATTATTTAGAATAAAACGGGATGACACTATTAGTTGATCAATCACTAGCCTTATAGTATTCTTACTTCATAGAGATCATAATATTTTTATAATTAAATACATTAAAACATTGACCCGTTTATATATGGGAACCATGAATTCCTGAAGTAAAATAGAAGGAATTTGATTGCTAGCCTCAATATGCCTATATGTGTAGAAATGAGATACAAAATCAATTATGTCATGTCTCAAAAAAATCTAGGAAATTATATGATTCACATCATTGTGCATATTTATTATATCAGGATATACAGTACACTAAAAACAATGGAAATTATCTATCACAACCTTCCTCATTGATGATGGAGTGATATACTTTTTCCTGAAACTCATTATGGCATCCAGTTAAAGAGACCACTGATCAATAGTATCTTAGTCATGTACAAAGTTTATAATATTTTTAAACACCACATTACACTATTTCTATAAAAAAACTAAAAAATATATGAGGTTAACTATGAACTAGAAATTCCATACACTATCTCTTCCTCATTCCCATCTAGGTGCATCAGAGCAATGAGCCACATGATATTCTACTCGTCCTTCAAATCAGTCCAAACATTGTAAAGAAATATTACACACAGGGTGTCTACAACAACATTACAATTTCATGAGTTATATCTGATGTTAATGTTTACTAGCTGAAGATAATACACTAATGAATTATTACTAAGGTGTATTTACATATGATAAATGAAGTATCAAAAACCAATATGATATTAATAAACATTTAAACATTAACTAAGGAGGTAATGTCACTAACTATTAATTGAATAAATATCTCTGGATTGTTATAAATCATGATAGGGGTAAATTATATCTTTTGGATTTAGACTAATATAGTTTCTATTTACTAAAAAATTATTAAATAAGAAAAAATCCCAATGTAGCAGATAAAGAATCAAAATAAACATCACATACCTTTATTGTTTCTAAAAACCCAGAACATGTGTTGAGGACAACCAAACATCAATTAATTATAATTTGTCTCATATAATGAATCTCATATGAGAATATCCACATTAATGTTAATATAACTCAAGGGTAATGAGATAATAGATAATTACATAACAAAAATCCTATAATAACAATGAAAACATGAAAAAATCAAATATAAATGTAATTTATTGACTCTTCTTAGAAAAAGGCCATTCACCTTCTCATGATCAACAATGATTCCACATTTTTAAACTAAAAGTAAAATGAACTTAACATCATGAAAAAAAATACATTTTGATAACATAGACTAAATGTAGCGATCCCTCTTTATTTCTAAAATATATATTCAGTAAATCCCATGAAATTAATCAGTTTTGATGTAAACCATAATGTCATCCTTGAATACCATGAAAAATTAGTCAATGTACTATTGGAAAATTTTATTCGTCTAGGAAATAAAAATATTAAATGAATTTATTAGGATAAATGGAATCAAAATATAATCAATCTAGATATACCATCTCTTAAATTAAGACTTTATATATTAGAAATCAAAAACAATGATATGGTGATATCCATACTATTGTTAAATTTTTTGTACCAATTATATCCCATTAAATTATCATAAAAAGTTTCAATGTAAGGAACTATATACTTATTTGAAATCGTCACCTAGTAGATAATCTTATCATAGACCCAAAAATTTGGAGATAGAAAAACATTTGTTGAAAAAATAATAGGAACTATGTATGGTGGAATAGTATGGATAATTAATACTTTATTATTAAAATAGTCATAATAAATTTTTATAACTTCAATTTATATGATGAAAAAAATTATAAAGACAAAGCTATAAACTATGATCCCATGGCCACATCATATAGAATTTCACTTCTCTATTTTCTCTCTAATTGGGAAAATAATTTGGGAACACCTATGAAATATCCATGACCAATAATGAGAGCATAGAACTAGTGGGAATATCATCTTTTCATACAATGAATGAATGTTTTAACACATTGTATTCCAGTAAATAATTACTTGATCCACTATATATCATATCCCATTCTCACTAAAAAACCTAGGTTCTCACATTAGAGGTCGAAAACAATGGCTACTATTAAAACTTACCAGATTTAGCTTAATGGACCACTAAAATAACCATATTTACCATGACATAAGATCTTCCATGTATAAGACCATAATGTTCCTAGCTATATAAGAATTATTTTTTTGGGAAATTACATGAGGTATATCAGAGATCCTTATAAATTTTATTATGTGGTATCATCAACTCTATGATATATGACATGTGTTCCTATAGAAGTTTTTAATAGATCACAAAACGAGTTGAGAAAAATGTATATGATGAACTAGTATCAAATAATTAGATCACCAGTGATGAAACAATAAGGATAAATACTCTCTCTAATGTAAGAAATATATAAACTTCTACTGGAGATAATTACACTATGTGAAACAACATTGTTATAGTGGTTTTGGGTTTGAACACTACTCTCCCAGATGTATTATACCTCACCACATATCCTTTAGAAATTAAAGATCCAAATACACTTTATGGAATATAAAAATTCTAACAAAACATATTCAGATTAACTTGATGAAAATACATGTTTTATATTTTGGAATTTGTGAGGAATCTATATCTTATATTCTAGTCCACTCTCACTTGAAGGATATCATAGAAATAAAACTACCCAATGGTGAAGGTGTTCTATAATTCAGTTTCTCAATGATATGAATACCACCGTTATATGCCCCAAATCATTTAGTATTCTTTTTATTTTCCCCTTGACCAACCACATGGATGAATTGGAATTCCATGAAAACTGGATATTCATTCCATTTAAACATAAGCCATTAGTGATCAATAAACCAAATAAATATTTGAAGAAAGAAACATTTTAAAAATAAAATAATAAATATCTTGTAACAATTTTATCTGGAGTCTTTAAAACATTGAAATTTCATTTTATAGTTACTTTGGAAAATGGTAGACTAACACTTCAAAATTATTAACATACACTATAACAGACAGATCACCTCATTGGAAGTTAGGAAACTCGATGGATTTATCAAAAGATGATAATTCAGAGTATAAATACAAAAATATGATTATAATGAAAAATTTCCAATACAAACATTCATGTTTTTTTATCATCCACTATATCCCACCATCTCCAACAAGTTCCTTCATGAATACAAGTGACAAATTGTATCATAACAGAATTTAGATTTTTCACAAAATCAGAAATCTATTTATCCATCATATAATAGTCCATCAATTCCCAGGGATCATTCATTCCTATGATTAATGGGGGTAATTGGTGAAAAATATTTTCTTTTTGATATTAATCTCTTATCCATCCAATGATAGGAATTTTTATTTCAAAGGGAGGGGGTGAGGCCTGAATATGTCATGGGGGTCTAAAATAATATAGTCCCAGGGCATCAGCGCAACCAAGAATAAAAAACTTTGGGGGAGGGTAAGACAAACTATAGAAAAATGATACCTGATGTATTTTATATTACCCGATATTCCAATAAATTTACAACCATGTTACCATATCTCCAAGTAAGGGTGAGAAAAATAATGTTATTGAGAACCTCCCCGTAGTTACGAACAATATATGTTATGTCTTAGAGGATGCAACCCATTCTATTGATTGAGTTGAGGAGAATAAATGAGTTAGTTTCCACACTATTAATAACAACGCCATCAGAGACAACCCTTTGACTAATGTATCATCTTCCACCAGAGTAGAGTCACTTAGACCATGGTAAAAATTGAAGGCTAGGAAAATAGATCCATTCTGGTCGTGCATCGCCCCTCTTCCCCACATGTAACCATGCGTTCACGAGTCATCGATGTTTAGAAATGTTCCTCACTCAAGAGGATACAACATTAAACATTTTACTTAAAGTGGATTCTCATTATATGTGACACTTGCGCTACTATCGGCCAAGATCCAACACAATGAGAGTGAAATATTCCCCTACTTCATTAAAGGAACGAGTTCCACCACTAAAGCTTCCAAAAGAATGACACAATGTAATGTCCCATTTTATATGTAATAAATGTGATTGGTTTTCTCAATATGTGGGGTGGAACAATACAAACACTTAGAAACAATGGAAACCCCATATTCCGCACTCTATCATTAGTAGAAAAATCATGATTACGGAAGTTCCAAATGAGAATGTTAAATTTAGAATTTGTGTATTTTAAACACAAAAAACAACACCATTAATCCATGCCATCATTATTATGTAGAGAATGAATATATTCCTTGGAGGATAGCATAATATACTGGGATCAAGTAAACAATAGTCGTTCGGGTTCAGTAGTGGTCGAAATTCCATATAGAACCTCTTGTTGTTGATAGTTGAGAACAGCCTGGGTAAAGGCAGGGAAGATGATGGAATAAGAGAAAGTGATATTTGGTGTTGGGAATCTAGGGAACCTATTTAATGTCCCTAGAAAGTTCTCATTATAGAATTTAATCATGCCATCACCTACAATCCACTTCGAGTGATGTTGAAGTTTGAGAATATTCTGATGGGTGATCTCTCATTGTTTGATGCAACTACCATTGAAATCAATGAAACATTCCCCATAATTTCTTCTGCTGAAACTAGACCAATGTCAACTCCCTTCCATCACATCCCATTCCATTATTTCTTATAGGATTTCCATGGTGTCCTTGAAAATATTGATATTGATGACACCATCCTCAGTAGCTCGTGCCATTATATATCATGAGGAAACATGAAATCTCTACCCGTATGTGCATCCCATATAAAACTAAAAATGAAAATCTCAATGTTTATAATGCATGTCTTAGGTAAAATAGTGTTTGATAAAACATGCATAGGGATTGAAGTTAAACATCATTTACCAGGGTGATATTTCCTCCAAATGACAGAAAACATTTTCTCCAAATGTGAATATAGAGGAAATATTGTCCAAAATACAATCAAATTGGTGAATACAAATTCTCCATGATGAAATTGAGTCTCGTAAATACTCCTTAGGAAACATTATTCTAGATATCCCCTTCATATTCTTTATTTTATTCCACATTCTATCCAATCATAACTAGGAGAGATAGATCCATGGATGTGATAAAACCATAGTTCATGGCACGAACCACTCACAAATATACCTCAATAATAATTTTATCAATTTTAGGGTGTTATCAATGAAATCAACAAAAGTAACCCCATATGGTATGAAATTAATCATTATGGGGGAACTATATTAGATCAATGAATAAAATATAGGCCTTCAAACAAAGGAAATATTTTAGAATGAATCAAGAGAACATAATAAAAAAACTAAGATTAGATCAAAAATAAACAATGGATACATGTTTCCCAATATCATGTGCTAACATAATGATATTAATGATAAGATATATATAAAAACTCACCCAATACATTCTCCATTATTCCTAAAGATCATATCTCTATATAAAAAATATTTTTAGACAAGAAGAGATTAAATATGAAACCACATATAACACCAGTTTCTTAGGATCGAGATTGGGTTATCTATAAACCGAACTCACAAGCTATTATTTAAAAAATATACAAGGGAAATCACAATTCCCAATGACTAGAAATAAGATATTCGGTATCATGATAAATATTTTAGAAATAATTTTTTTTGCAGATTATACACAACAATAAAAAGATAGAAATATATAAATGAAAAAGAACATTATAATACAATTTCATAAATCATATGACTAAGTGAGTTTTTCATTATATATTTTTATAAAATAGGTAAATATATATATATATATGAGAAAGATAAAAACACAATCTTTGTGATATATGTCCCAAAAACCCACTATGATATAGAAAAATGGCCACACCCCATTAACATGGAAACATGTTGCCTTCATGAGGTACCATTTCATTACCTACATTGGATAATACATGATATTAATAGATATAAAAATGTATTTATATAGAATGATAAAATGAATCCAAGTAATACCCCACTAAGTGTTTCACAAGAATTCATTAATAAGTAAACTAATTACACATAATTAATAGAATATAGGGAATCAAATTCAATTTTTCCTTTTTAAAAAAACATTGAGAATCACATTTTAAAAATAGTTTATAAAGCATTTAATGTTAATAATAGTACTTCTTTGAACTCTTATATAAAAATTTCAATACTGATTAACCAAGAAATTGAGATATATAGTATATTAGGTCCATTTTAGTAAGGTTCCTCACAACAAATTGATCATTTGACTACAAAACCACAAATCTATATAACATGTGTGTAGGGATGATGGAAACACGCAAATAATTAAACCCCATATCATTACAATGTTTGGGTTTAGTTATATTGTTACTATGTTTGAGGGAGTTGTAAACAATATTATCCAGCTTATCCTAATTCTATAATTCATCTTATGTGCCCTAGATTATGATGTTCTAAGAAAACATTGAGTCTTCCAAATATATAAATATCCTACAGATGGAGGCATTTAATTACTAAAAAACCGCATTCAATTTCATTTTATTTCAATATTAATATAATTTCAATGAATTTTTAATCATCAATAATCAAACATCCCATGTACACAATAAGACATCTATTGAAATTAATTTTTCTTCATCAATAGCAGTAGAAATATTAATTTATAAATGATTCTAACCTATCGTAATTAATGAATTATACATCATCCTATTAAAAAATTTTGATACCATATTTGAAATGATCAAGAAATCATATTTTATAAAACACATTATTTTAATTAACATACCTAACTAAAAATATAGTATACTCAAAAATTAAATGGGATCCACACACATACTAAAAAGATTGAATTTTCCTAAGATAAAAAGTTATCTATAATCCATGAAACCTTTATAAATAGTATTATATTAAAAAATTCCATGATCAACAGAGAATATAATAAGTCACTTAGTAATATTATTCTCTATGTATCAATTAATAATATAGGAAAATTCAATCCCTACTTTCTGTTCTCAAAGGGAATCTAAATGAAAACCCATTAAATCATGACCCAACTGATAGTTCTGGAAAAGCTAGCTATGATCTATGGATCCATTAAATAATAATATTTTTTATCAAGAAAAATAATGAAGAATAATAATGAACAAAATTTTTCCATGATTTTACTTGATTCCATGCCTCTATATCCATAATATTTACTCTTTGAAAGTGTTTTGATATACATAATATCAATGAAGAATCCATAGGACGATATCCTAATCCTAGAAGAATTAATGAGTTCAATGGGATTGTTATCATGTCAAGAAAGAGAATTTTTTTAATTAAATAATTTCGGTCACATTGTTTGGCCACACGATTAGATAAACTATTTTTCATCCATTTTCTAGGTTCTAAACAAAAGTGAACCTACATGGATTGGTCTACTAGATTGACTATATATGCACTAATTAGGTAAACCAACACTATCATAAATAACAATAATTATTAAGGTTTACTATAAATTCTGAGCAGTTTCCCCTAACCATGAACAATCAACGTTCATGCATAGAAAACATTACCATCCCACACAATTAACCAAGAAAAACATGAAAATGGCTCGAAATGAATAATTTTAGAAAATAATAATTATACATACATGAAATTCATATTAAGATGTGATACTTCTTCATTCAATATATTTTATTTAGAATACACTTTCACTCTAACTAACTTCTTATAGATACTAGTGGAAAATTAATTATTTAAAGAAAAAAATTCCCTTATGGTTATTCATACCACCCATCCACTCTAGGAATTTAGATAAATACATATGTACCCATGGTAATATGCGGGATGACCTCTATACCCTTGGGTTTTTATTTTGAACCTGTGTACCATTAGTCTGGTGACGAACACTTATATACACATAGGAATGGGAGAAGAACACATGCACCCTCATGATAAAATTATGCGTAATACATTTCTAAATTAATTATTATTATATAAAGGACCTATAAATCTCATTATTGTAAAATATAGATATTTAATACACATGATAATGAAAAGATTTAAAATTTTGTCATTGTCCAATTGACCAATTAATATAAAATTAGTATCTTAAAAATTATATCATAACACAGTCATCATCTATTTATAGAATGAAAAATGATGATTACAATAGGGAATATCCATATTATTGACAATGATACAATAAAGGATATTTAAATTTGCAAAAAACACATTTCTAAGAGAAACAAAAAATTTAATTGACACATAAGGAGACATATCCTTTTCTTGGGAATAGTTTTCCTATAATATATTAAAATAAATAAAAAATGGACTTGTTAATATATTTAAAGTTCATTAAAACTTATAAGGGATTCATAAATAAGAGAAATATTATAAAAACAAGAATATTCAGTTATTTGTAAATAGAATTAAGAGGATATTATTTTCAAAAATTTGTATAAAGGGTCCTTGTTAGTAAAAAACAACCATACAAAAAATGTTAAAATGAAAATAATTTTTTGTTCAAACACAGGTAAAATGAATAGAAAATAAAAAATAAAAATATTTTATATCTAAAAATCTCTATAACATCGATATAATATGTAAATAATTGCAATGGATTCCTGATAAAAAAAGAAAAGCTAAGGTCATTTTCTATTACAAGTATTACATCATGTTAGTTTTGATCCATAAAGGGAAGTATATTATTATGAAAATATGAAAAACAATAAAAACATAAATATATGAAAACAAATTATATAGATAATATTCATGAAATATCTCAATATGTAAATTTATATGTGCAAATATGAATTTTAAAGTTATGATGTAATGAAAACCATTAAATTTAGTCCTCGCACTCATGAATGACATTTACCCTCATATAAAATGAAAAAAAACATTCATAATAACTTAATTATAAAACATATTAATGCCATTCACCTTTAACACTCATCAATTATGATCAATAATTAAACATATATTAATTTTTAATTTTTATATTGACCATCATATATTAGTAATTTTAATTATTTCATACAAATATTATAATGGTGATATTGATCCAAGTGTCATGATAACATATAAATAACATGGAGATTATTTGATGAATATTAATCATAGTTTTCCAGTGAGTTATATTCATTTTGTGGAAATTATGTATACCATATGTGTGAATAATATTGATGGAAATTCAGTTTAGGTCTATTTATCGATAACAATGAATGAATTTATAATTACTATTTTCTTCAATTTCAGTCTTCAGGAATCATATTTATTTAATATATTTAATCATTATATCATATATTAGTATTTTTTATGTTTTTATAACTATTTATGGGGAAAATGGAGATATTTATATAGAATTATTTATGTTGGTGATTGATCCAACCCAAACAAGAACATGTTATACAAATAAATGAGTTAGTGTTCAAAGTGATATAATAGTCGTATCTATATCTCATTATCATAATTATTTAAATATAATGACATTATAGTGTAGGATGTTGTTTCAAATTTTTATATATGAATATTTAATTGAAAATGTAAGACAATTAAATAAACACTTGATGGTTCAATTTTCAACATAATGAATTAATTTTCATTTGAATAATGGTTTTACCCTCCTTTCATGGAACCAAAATTTACCCAAAGACTGATAAGTCATTAAGAGATTGAATATGTGGTGTTATTAATTATAGTATTGAAATAATAAAGTGAGTTGGAAGGGTGAGATTATAGACTCTTATGCTATGTGAAATGTGGGAAATTTCATTTGAAAATGAATTTAGGTAAAGTGTAATGGTGGAATCAAATGAATGTTAGGTGAATTGTGTAAGAAAATGTTGGTAAAAAATTATTTATTAGTATCACATATAACAATTTATAGTATAATGATTAATTATAAATTTATTTATAATTAAAATTATATTTTAAATTTTATCTTTTTATCATTTAATACACATTAATTTTCAACTAGGGTTATTATTTTTTACCTAAAATACATAACAACAACACCTATATATTTTTGACATGATAATAAAATTTTGGACACTATTTAATCAAATTAAAATTTTGATTATGTTGATATTTAATTTAATGAAATTAATAAAAATATAAAAAAATTTATAGAGAATATCATTTTTTAAACATTATGTTCCCTTATTCATATTTCATATCAAATAATCATTTCAATCATTGTTTATGTATTTCCATAATGAAAAAAATATATTATATTTATTATCAATTATGATCAAATTGATATATTATTTTTTAAAATCATGATACAAAAAATAATTTTTCCCAATAAAATATTTCTTATTTAAATTAATGGAATTTTTTTATAATTTAAAACAAAACAAAATTCATACCATCCTTCATAATTCATTAAAAAATATATGTAGACAATTTATTTAATTATTTTTTTAAAATAACTTTATTTAACATTTGAATTAAATTAAATAATATGTAATATTAACATATTTATAAATAAAAATATGTAATGGACATAAATATATAAATAAGTATTCATTATAGCTCCTTAATTACTTCATGGATG
Organism: Viscum album; assembly: GCA_963277665.1. NCBI lineage: Eukaryota > Viridiplantae > Streptophyta > Magnoliopsida > Santalales > Viscaceae > Viscum > Viscum album. The sequence goes on along the minus strand of OY728129.1, from coordinate 875,150,282 downwards.
ATATTTATTTTCATTAAAAATCATTCGGTTTTATTAATCCATTTAATTGAAAACATTCTATAATATAAATTATAAAAATATATAACTAATAAAAAACATAATAATAACACATTATAATTATTATTTTTTTGATTCATTTCTTATCATTTATTAAATAACACTTGTGGGATATACGCAGTGGATATATATTCAAAAATTAGATTTATAACATCAAAAAAAGTGACTATATTTGAATTGAACATATACATAATGGACTGATTCTGTTATTATATATGAATCTGCATAAATTCATAGAATCATTCCTCCTATTTAATTAAATAAAACAATATCTATTATATTCCAAATTCACTCCAGTATTTCAATTGTTGAATTTGGGTTGATGATCTTAAGGGAATACCATGAGAAAGATGATTTCTTGTTTTAAGTATTTTTATTTAGTTTTTGATATATTCCAATTTTATTTTTCATAGGGATATATAATATATATACACCCTCATTCAGTGGCCTTTAATACTTTTTTATTTTCTAGATAGACCCAATTTTTAATTGGGTTGAGGGGGAACCCATACATTTCCCAATGTCCATGATTACATGCCCCGAAGGCTCGTAGGATCACATTCCGTGGATAAATGTACCAATGGATTTAATGGTGCTTCATATTACATTCTAACTGTGTATTAAGAATTTTATATTCATTAAAAAACATTATTTTGATATAATATATCATTGTTTCATTTATTTTTCAATTTTGTGTGAATGTATTCATTAAATTTTTAATTTAATTAAATATAAAATATTTGATAAATCAATATTGTGTAACTTTCTACCACATTAAAATAATTTCACCTTAAAAATTTTATTTATATATTTAAAATAGTGAGGTTGATTTTATGTTATCACCTATCTGGTTTCCCACATGAATTCATCAATATTAAGCTTTTCTAGAAAACGTTTACATAGTTACTGGTGTTATATAATAGTATATTACATCTTTGATCCCATATTTATACCAATTTCATGACAAAAAAATGATCATGTTCCAGATGTAAAAACTACAATTTCAAGGAATATGGGGTGTCAGGAATGGATGTACTAATGGTCATACATTGAATACATCATTCACTTAGAATTGGTTTGGGATAAATGATGTATGATAAGATACAATACCTACATGATCAAGGATTAAGAATAGTCTAATATATAAAGGGATCAATATTCCTTTCTTTAAAAATCTCACTACCCTCTTCAATGTTGAAATTTTAAGAAAACCCTTATATCTTCCATCAATCACTGGATCTCATTGATGAGTATTAATATTTATTCTCTATCAACATTTCATTATTTTAATATAATACTTAATTTTATTAATGTTATATATTATATCATAATAATGACCCATTTCAATCATTTTAGGCTCTCTGACCTATTCTCATATAGATCCTCATATGGTTTCATATGAATGATGTAATAGAAACCATTGTTATATAATATCTCTATAAAGGGAAGTTGATGACCCATCCTCCTTTTAAGTCAATTGAAAATGATATATGTATATCAATTTAATATTTAATGTTCTTTTTATAATTTCCATCAATCTACATATACTTTAAAATGATAACCATCAGCTCAGAATCCACTGCTTCTTTATGTATTCTATTGAACATCATAATAAACCTCATATCATGATCATATACATTTTAGAGTCATTATAAAGATCCTCACTTTTCTTACATAGATATCACATCATATTTTATGTGTATTCATTACATAACATAACTATTTGCACCATATTCATGTGGGTCTAGTGCCTTTGGAAACATGGACACATCAACAATAGTTCAAAAGTTAACTAAATAATCTATAATTATATTCTTCATTGATAGAACCATTCATTGATATATCATACATAATACCATTAATAATAACCTATTAAAATGAAACATAATAAAGGGTAATATTTGATGCTCTTCATGGGTAAATATAGGTGAAATCAATCACCAATCATATAAAAGAATAAGATTAGTATATGGGTATAAGATCATAAATATAACATAAAAATTTCAAACCCGATCTACCATGAAACATAAACATTAGTTGTGTCATAAATAATTACTATTTCAAATAAATTAACCATAATAGTGATAAATAATCATAATTCAATCATAAACCATAATTTTATGTCATATAAGTGTGTCACTATCTAAAATATAGAAACCATTTTATATGTCAAGGTTAACTACAAAGACCATAAAATCATAACAGATGAGGAATCATATCTTGATTCCCATATCGTAACAGATCTAGCATCATCACCTATTTCTAATAGTGGATCAATAAAATTGACTATAATCCTGGAGTGTATAAATCATATCAACTTGTTTCCCATTATAGTTTAATTAAATTGACTTGATTCCCATATCATATCAAGAACATCAACTTGTTTCCCATAATATATCATGTGATATAATACTTTATCCAATTCAAATTAGGGTTATATAATTCATGCCTCTACCACATCATAATGAAAACCTTACATTTGTCTGTGAAAAAACTCATTAAATATTCATCAAATCATTATATCATAAATTGCCTAATGAAACAATGTTTCATTAACATTTCCTTAGACTATATTAGAAAAACCCAAGGAAAAAAATTGGCCTTCATAAAAATATCATCATCGTAATTATATAATATCAATAGAATGAATAAGTATTGTAGCATCAGATCATATTCCATATAAAATATAAGAAACACCAAGGGTTTATGTCATTGACGAATATAAATTCCATACAAACTTCATTAAAACATAATTCCGGAAAATATTCATTCATTTTGAAATAACTTATATAAAATCTAAAAAATTAAACAATATTAAAGAAAAAATGTTCATTTAAAATAACCTTGAAAAATATAAGATAATATGTATATCATTTATATGTAAATCCATTGAGAAACACTATTAATTCTATTCATCGAAAAAATGAATCCTTAAACATTTTCGTTAAAAAGTAAAAGGTGCCTCATTTAGAAAAGAATTAAGAGGATTCCATTTAATTTTTTTTAACAAATTGAAAAAATGATTTCACACAATCATTCTAGAATATTAATATATTTTTTAATTTTTTATAAATCATGTATATTGGAGAGAAATGATTTTAGATCGATGATAAAAATGATTTCATTTTTACATAAATATATGTATACAATCTCTTGAGTTTCATAAAAAGAATTAGATGAAAATAAAACGTGTAATTTACATAAATAATTAGTTGAAATGAAAATTTATAATTTTTTTACTAATATTTCATACTATTTCATCATCAGATTCACAGTCATGAAAAATCCTGATAACTAATGATATTGTATCCTAAAACACTTACCACATTGTAATCTTTAGAATCATAAGACCACTAAATGGAAGAAACACTTATGGATTGGAAAATCCCTATAAAATGTATAATGAGAATCATATGATATATTAATGTTCAGTGTACACCATACAAAATAATCTTGTAGTTAATATGGAATGTGTCCCACAAATAATTGAAGTGATATTGAAACCCTTGACCTCAATTTTCGATCTTATTCATACACATTTAAAAATACATTATACTAAATAGTTATTTATTATAAATATTTTACACAATAATATGTATATATATAATACTATATATGATATTCTTGAAACTTTTTATAACTTATTAATTACTTATTCATTATTGAAATCACTATTCTGGGTGATTACAACATCTTATTTCATATATGTTCTGGTTCATTAGTTTTCTCCTTGTAGTTTGATTATGGTTCTATAAAAAACATAACTTTAACAATGAGATAATTTGATATATATTCATTTCATACATATTTGGATTCATATATAAATTTTAGAGATGAAAATTTTAATTAAACCATTCAAGGAGTTGGTAGGTTGAACACAAACTTGGATGATGTTTCCATTTTTTCGATGGATGGAAAAAAGAAAGGTAAATAATAATTCAATTAATGAATAATTATTTTAAAATATAAATCATAATTTTTCATTAATACTATTACTATTACCATTAATTTCTATATAAAATGAAAAATTAATCGCATCACTTTGTGGAGGTGGCAGTCCACGCATATGCACATGAGAAATTATTGTTTTCCAAATGATTGGATATTAAGAAGTTAGATGTGATATTATAATTAAAATTAGTATTATAATTTTAAAATTTCAATATATATTCATAAGACATATCATCATAGTATCCTATTGAGGCAGTTATTGAAAATAATTTAAATCAGTTTGTGAGGTGTTAGTCCTCAGTACACACGATCGGTGATTTAGTTTCTCTTTTTATGGAAGAGGAAATGGATATAGGTTATTACATTAATATAATAACATATATTTATATAAGAGATAATGTGTTTATATTATAATATTTTATGAATATTCTATGGAGGTTAAAGAATAAATTATTCAAAAAATACAAGGTTTAGGACCTTACCTATTCTTCGGAGATCCCCTCTAGGCTTTTATCTAATGTCTCATTAGGAGGGTTAACGATTAAAATTTTTTCTCTAGGATGTTTTAATTTATATAATTAATGTATTTTTTATTTTATTATATTAAACAAAATGATATTGATTTTTGAATTGGAGATAAGATGGGGGTCCCATTTATATGTGAGCATAGTACACAAATGGAATTTATGAAAAGAAAAAGATATATACACAATTTACACTCATTAAAGGATCTAATTTTTTTGAATTATATAAACATAAATGATATAAGGTCTATATATGGTGATAATATAGTAATTTTACTTATTTTTGGGTCATAATATATGATATCATTTAGTTTTACCTCATGTAAACTCATTTTTAACCTTAACAGTTGTAATTATTTTGTTTTATTTTTACTATTAATTATTATGAAAATTTATGGTAGGATTATTATATAATATTAATTATTAAAACGGAAAATATTTAACCAATTTCACCAAATAAAATTCCTATAATTGTTTGAATTTAATTTAAATTTAAATCAAAATATGTGATGAAAAAACATTTTTCCAAAGGAAAAACTTCCATAAATGTAAAAGGATTATATATCAAAATTTAAAATAAAATTAATTCAAGAAACCTAAATTGTAATAATAATAATATAATTTTAATATTATTAATACTAAACCCATTGTAATTCAAAAAAATTTCATTGTAAAATATTAATACGAAAATGTAGTTTTCAATAATTATCAGTATTTTTCAATATTCATAAAAAATAGTAACCTTTTTTGAAAATGCTAAAAAAATTAAACCTAATATTATTTTCAAATAATCATTTCAAATTTGAAATTCAATTTTTAAAATAATTTTTTTAAATAGAGTAAATCAATTTTAAAATAAGTGCACAAAATATGATTAATAATAGTTTTCAAGAAAATACAATTTTCATGGAAATAGTGATAATACATCAAATCTAGGACAAGTAATCTTAATTATATGAATTTAAATTTATATTGATATATATAATATATTAATTTCATTTAAATAATTAATCATTTATGGTTATTTAAAAGATTTAATTGGAAAGACATTCTCCACATAATAATAATTTTTAGAAAATATGGGTTTGTAATCATACAAATACACTTATACCAAAATCATGATAATTTATGATTCAAATGAAAAAAATGATATTATTATAAATAAATTGGTCCATATTTTACATTATGATAAAATAAAAAATATAATGGAAATATTAAATTTAATTTCTTTATTTAAATGAAATGATAATATTTGAAAATTTATATTTTTTCATATTTAAAGTGAAATAAAACGTTTATAAAAATCTCAAAATTTTAGATTAAGTTTATTTTGAGAGGATTATTTGAAAAATTAAGTTATTTTGGTAAAATAAACATTCTATATTTGGTATAAATTATGTATATTATTTTCAATTAAAAATAAATAAAAATATTTTTAATGAAAAATATATTTTTATGAGCATGAAAATACATTACCACAAAATTAATTATTTATTTACCAATTTGTATTATTTATATGAAATATTAATCATTAATTTTAAAAATGTGGATATTCAAATTATTACCTCCAATATTAACTATTGGATTATAATGGTCATGAGTCAACAAAATATCATAGTTCTCTAAACCTCGGTGTTGTATGTAGTGAAAGATATCGAAGAACATAAATTTACTAGAAAAAATATTTAATATAATCTTGGGGTTTTATAATATACTAAATTAAATAAATTGTGTAATTTCAATTTTAACATGATCTTTTTAACCAAGTTTGTGACATTTGAAAATTCTTTTACATAAACACACATTGTAAAAATGTTAATGAAACATCCTATTAAAATAGTGAAAGGAAATACAATGATAATCTAGAATAAAATAAAACTAGGCTTCCAATTAGGATAATATTAGTGGGAACTGAATATATAGACATGGAAGAAAATATTAATTCCCAAATTATAATTTTGAGTGATACCGATCACTGATCACAAGAATGAGAATAATAATTAGAATTGTAATGACCACCAACTATAACCCAAATTATTGTGAAAAATGCCATCGATTCATCGAAAATGATGGTTACATTATTGATTTTTATTTCAATATTTTTTTCCTAAGGATGAGGTATTCCATTACTGCTAGATTTGGACCAAATAAAAATATTCTTACTTGATTTTTTTTAATTTTATAGGCATAATTTTATCCACCTATCAAATATAAATCTATATCAAAATCATTTCTTACTATGTGAAATTAAAATAAAAGATTATTTTTTTATTCTAGAAGAAATAAAATTAACATCAATTTGATCACATAATAAAAAAAATGATAATATTCCCTTCCTATTGTCATTATACCTTACCAAAAACCAAAATGGTGATGACACTAAAACTCCAAAAATCAATAAACCCAAATATGCTGAAATTAAAAATTAATCACAGAAGCCATTACAAAAATACAATAATATAAACATATATCATTCTATAAATAAAATACATAAAAATTATTCCTTGATAATATGAAATCAAAAAAAATTAGAAAAATATTTTCATATATTCTTCCTAAATAAATTTTACATTTATCTCTATATTTCAATTTTCACAATTAATGTATTATACAAAAAAAATTATAATCTCAAATATTTTCTAATTATTTCATTAAATAACCCAAATCATCATAAATACACATTTAAATCACATATTCAATATAATAAAAATCCAAATTTTACGTCTCAAATAAATTCTGTAATTCTTTATTTAACTTATTCATATAAGATTCTCAATTTAGTCAACTTTTTTCAAAATAATACTAATCACCAAATTACATATCAATTGATTGTTATATCTGTGATAAAATATTTCTTCTTAAAAGAAATTTAATAATAACCTATAACATTAATTTGAAAATAAATTAAATAATTAACCTTGAAATCATTTAATATATTGGTAGATAGTCCACCATTATCACTATCTTTAGTGGGTTTAAGAATCGTGGCCTTGCTGGATATGATATTGTATCCTTTATGTTAATATAATTCTTATAACATCCCAAGAAATAATATGGACATCCTTGAAAATAACATTAATGATTAAGAATAATATAATCCCAGATGGTTTTCAATACCATTAAACAAATGGAAATATATTTTTTCTCAAATAATATATCACATTTACCAATGTGTATCATATTCATTATCCCAACAAAAATTCACAAAAAAATGTTAATAACATTAAAATCTCATCGCTTAAAACATCAAATGCGTTTTTTAATACTATTAACTTATGAAAAAACATAAACTCCTAAACTCATGATGTTATCAATATATCTTAACTCAATGTTACATGATTCCAAAATGAACACATTACATAGTTTTTTATTTTTTCTTAGAACTAGAAAAGTATTAGTAAAAATAATTCTACAATATAATTAATGAATCCTAGTATATAAAAAATCAACTCTATAACATCAATATTTAGAATATGATATTTAATTCTTTGTTCTAGGGGATACTCATTAGTTTAAGTAATTGACTCATATAATGACCAAGTTACCCCCGTATAATACTCCAAATTCCTTGGCAATTTTTTTACTATAAACTTTCTCTCTGAAAAAAACTACTTCCCCTATATTTGATATATTATTATAGGTGTTTCTTCTTGAATTGTGGATGTTAATTAAATATATATATCTTAACTCCATGATTATTTCCTTCTAAAATTCCAAAAATTCAACATTCATATTTTTTTACATGGTAGTATACTCAAATAATTTTATTTTATTAATCAAATATTATGATAATTGAGTATGAATAATTGAAATGTATTTCCCTCCAATCATTATAAAAGTAGGTTTCTCAAAGAAACCATGTATTCCCATAAATTTTTTGTAAACATGATTCATTATATTTCTATCATTTATCTAAAATAGATTAGTATAATATGAGGAATGATAATCACAGTCGAAAAATAAATTATTATGAAAAATAACTTGTAGGATTATTAAATTATGAAACCTAATTTTCAATCTATAATCCATTTGGTTTATGATAGTTCATCCATGTTCATTATTTAATCAATTCCTTCATGAGGGTTTATAATGAGTTTTAGAATATTCAAAATATATTCCATGGGAATGTAAAACTTAGTATTCTGTAAGGATGCTCTCATGCACCAGGTGATGATCAAATAAAATCTCAATGCACCATTTTTGGAGTTATTGTCATGAGGAACAGATATTTCAGATCCATGTACAATTATAGTATCGAGACATCAGTGTAATTTCATTGTAACCACTCACCATATCCTTTAACAAAATTCAAATACATTTTATGATACTTTGAATTATCCTCATGGTTCTCACTAAAGTTTTCGCATCTATGTTTTTGATGGATTACTAAAAATTCTATAGAACCATGTATAATGGTCCTCAGTAATTATATATTGATATAAAAACATAATAGATGATAATTAATTTCATAATATAACGATTCACTCTATAGTCGTATGGGTCTAGTGCATTTGGAATCATAGATATATAAAAAAATAAGTCATAAGGGAACAACATCATTTCCTACTCTGTTATTAATAACTACAAACCTTCCTAAAAATATCATATAGATTATCATTAACCATAACCTAGATAACAGAAACATGAGAAATGGTGAGTTATAATTCTCAGCAAGGGTAAAAAAGGGAGGTATAAATTGACGATCACATTAATAAATAAGATAATAATAACGATATGAGATTATAAATATAACATAAAAATTCCACACCAAATCTATCATGGATCGTAATCCGAATGCATAGCATAAAATATTAACATTTCATTGGCATGAATGATAAGAGTGATACATCTTCCTAAATCAATCATAAACTATAATTTCCTGTCATTTAACTATTTTAATATCATAAAAAGAGGCCATTTCTTATATAAAGGTTAACTACCGAGACCTTAAAATCATTGTGGATCAAGAATCATTACATGTTCCCCATATCACACCAAATCAAGCATAATCACTTGTTTCTAATAGTGGATAATGTAAATTGACATGTTTCTTATAGTGGATCAAGAACACTGACTTGTTTTCCATAACAGATCAATAACATCCACTTATTTTATATAGAGTATCAAGCACATAGAATTGTTACCCATTATTATGTAGAGTGATTTATAACATTACCCAATTCATTGAATGATTATATAATTCTAGGAATAATGATTATATAACTAAAAACATAGATATGTTATCCACAAACACATTTAACATTCTAATGATCATCATATCATAACAAATGAAAAGAAAAGGGAATTCAAAAACATTTCCTATATCCATATTAACATAACCCATGTAAAATAAATTGGTTTCATATATATATATATATATGATCATATTAATAAAAAATCAAGTAGGGAAATAATTAGGACGGTGTCATTAGACCATAACCCTAATAAATAATAATACTAGAGGCCTCTGTCATTGATGAAATGAAATTCGACAAAATAATCACTAAAATATCATAAAGTAAAACAACCTTTCCATTTTGAAATAATCATTTTATAATTTATTTCATCTAAAATATTAAATAAAACATATTGTATGAGAATTTAAATTGGAAACAGTTGAGGGAATAATTAAATTAGTGAACTTTTATGATGGTGAAAAATATTTTTCATGGTGTACACATTAAAATAAATGTTCATAACCCATTTTATATAAAAATACAAAAGAACCTTGTTTTATAAAGTGTAATGTAGATTAATTTTAAACACTTTTCTGAAATATGGGAATAAATAAATTTCGCCAATAATTTTATAATAGTACAATATTTAATTTAAAAAAAATAATGGCATGGGATATAAATGAATTCCTACCAAAGAGAAATAAAAAATCATTTCTTCTTAAAAATATTAATTTTTGTTATTTTAATAAAAATAGGAAGGTGAATGGAGAATATGTAATTTCCCTATAATAATTATATGAGAATAAATTTCAAAAGATTATTTGGAGATAGATCATTTGAATTCCTCATTATATGTATAATTATAAAAAAACACTGATAAACAAAGAGATTGTATTGTAAAACCCTAACAACATTAGTAACTTTTGAATGACAACACCAATGAAATATATAACCTTATATAAATTATTAAATCACTATAAATTTATAAAAACCATAATAAAATACAATCATTTTAGGTATATACATTAAATAATATAAACCAGTCATGAATGTGGCATGTGTCCCACATAAATAGAGGTGACATGATTATCTATTACCTAAAGTCTCAACATTATCCATACAAATTCCAACCTCCATTATAAGGAATATATATTTATTATATATATATTACATAATAATACTCATATATATAATATAATATAATACATTCTTATATCTATTTACCATCCATTCATTAATAATTCTTTATCGAAATCTCCCTTCCAGATGATATCTACTTCTTTTTCTCATGTATGTTCAAGATCGAGAGTTTTGGTACTTAACCATGAATATTGATCCATAATTTATATAATTTTAATAATTATATAATATAATGTGTATTCATTATGTAAAATAATGACATTTATTCGTTAAATTTATAGATGGAAAAATGAATTACACCGTTCATGAAGATGGTAGGTCGCACATACGCATGAATGTTGTATCCATTTTTCAATTGAATGAAGGAATAAATGATAAATAATAAATAAAAATTAAATAATAATTATTATATCATATTAATCACATGTTTCATCAAATATATCCTTATTTCTATTCATGTTATAAAAAAATTAAAATGGATTAAATCACTTCTTGTAGGTGATAGTTCACACATATTGACGACCGACATTATCTTTTTCCAATGGAATGGATGGTAAGAATTTAGATATTATATTATAATTAGAAAACTATAATTATTCAATAAATATATTATATATATAGTTTAACCCCATCATTATACCCAATCATGCTAGGTGGTAGTGGGAAATGAATTGCATTATTTTGTGAGGTAGTAGTCTATCGTACGTGTAATAAATAGTTTTGTTTCCCATTTAATGGATGTGAATATGTATAATAGTTATTTAAATAATATAATAAAAACTATATATAAGTGATATAATAATTTAATCATATCATAAAATTTTATTAATAATTTAATGTGGTGGAAGAATAAATAAAACAGAATCTTATGTTTTAGGACTATAGTTTGTGTTCGGAGAACCTCTTTGGGTTTAAGCATAATGATTTCATAAGAGGTTACATAATAAAAATAAGTCCTTTAGGATAATTTAAGGTTATTATGGAATGTATTATTTTAGTTATTTACTAAACCAAAACTATTTGGATGTTTTAATTAGAGATGATAGTGGGTGAACTTTTATAAGTGGGGGAGACGAGACACTTATACTTTTTTAAAACAAAAAGATATACCGACATTTTACAAAAAAACGATAATAAATGAACCATTCATGATCCTGATATTTTATAATGTCAAAATATGGATATAAAATTTGAACAACACAAGTTTTTATATCGTTTTAACACATATATTTTAGTTTTACCCGCTAGAAAACTCGTTTAAACATTAACCATAGTAATTATTTTTTAGTGTTTTTACTATTCCTTATAAAAAAATTAATCTATCATTGTTATATAATATTATTTATTAATTTTTTAAATAATGAATCATGTTTTCTAAATAAAATTTACATAATTTTAATAATTTAATTTACAATTAAACATGAATAAATGATGAAAAAAAAATTTCCAAAGAAAATGTTTTCATAAGATTTACTAAACATTATACCAAGTTTTGAACATAAAATTGATTAAAATTACCAAAGTAGGATTAATATAATTCTTATTGAATATATTATATTGTTAAAATAATTCAATTATAAATAATATAAATTAGTTAAATGAAAATGATTTTTTAAATAAAATATGTATTATTCACTATTTATTGAAAAAATTAATAATATTAGAAATATATCAAAAATCGACTCTACAAAAATGTAGACATTTTGGTTTAAGAAATGATTTTTTTTTCAATGAAATTTTCCAAAACTAGAAAGATTAATTTAAATTAGCTTTTCAAAATTTGAGGAAAAATGGTTTTCTAGAAATGAATTTTCAAGAAAAGGTGATAATACATTAAGTCTATGACTAGTTATCATAATTATATGATATTTTTTTCATTTAAAGTTATATAATATATATATTTCATTTAAAAATCATATTTTAGGTTTATTTTAATTAATTAATATAAAAATCATTAAGAAAATTAAAATAATGCTCACAAATATGTGTTTTTAAGTATAAAAATACTGATATACCAACATAATGAAATTTTATTTTTTAAATTCAATTGACAATATGATTCTAAATAAATTTTTCCTACATAAAATTTAGTCCAAATCCATAATATAATGGCCCTTTTTAAATTAGATGATTTAATGAAACGAAATTATAATATCTAAAAAATATTAAATTTTAAAAGTTCACGGAAAAAATATAACATTTCTGAAAAATCATAAAATTTCACCCTAATTTAACTCTAACATTATTATTTCAATATTGAAGTTAATTTTTATCAATACAATTTCTAAAAATCATAGATATTAATTTTAATGTTTTCACATAAAAATAAAAAATTATTTTGAATTTAAAATATTTTCTTGAAAGATGACAATACTTTACTAAAAATTATGTATTTTTTACCAATATTTTTTTTATGTAAAATATTTATATATAAATTTAAAAATTATTTCATTAATATTCTTAAATCCACTTTTAATAACTAGGTTTCAACAGTCATGTTTAAATTGTATATCATTGTTAATTTAATCTCGGTGTTGCATGTAGTGTATTCAATCAATGAAATTAAATTATTTTGAAAACAAATATTTCATAAAACATCTTGTTTTCATAGTGGAACACCATGAATCCATACCACATCCTTTATATACATCGAATTAACATTTGTTAAGTTTTAATAATTCCTTAACATAACGTAAAAAAATTAGATTATGATTTGATAAAATATAGCCCAAATTTATTCACTGCATTTAGATGATTTTATAATATAAATAATGAAATATATTAAGATATTATCCAATATCCATACTTTTGTTGGTAATAGTTTTGTAACCAACTTATAATTCAATTGTTGAACCATTAATTGCTGGCATAGAATACATAATTATTCAAATTATGAAATCAGTGTCTTTATATTTCCCAACAGTATATTATACTTGATATGTATATACATCATTCGGTATCGATGATAGAAAGATAATGATCAGCTATGTGCATAATCTAATAGCAATTTTATCAGTTTAGGTATTTATGGAATAATATGGGTGTCCAAAATCATATAATTACCTAAGATTCATTGTTTTACTATATAATATAACCTAAATTCTTTTGTATCTAAAAACCATACTTATATTCCTCCTTGATAATTCCATGGATATTAAATTGAGAAATAATACAGGAAAGATAATATTTTTTTACAATACATCATTATTTTATGGTTAATCCTCTATAAATCCTTCAGTATAGTGTCTCTTCCGATCATTAGAATCGATAAGGTAATATTCTATATCCCACTTAATGAATCAAACAGAAGTTATTCCTTCATATGTAGTAACATATCAATCCATCAGAGCCCTTTATAAACTCAATCTATCACTTTTTTAAGATAATAAACTCCATAATTGTGTATATAAATTCTATGCTTTTGTGATCACAATATATTTCAAACAATTCATAATAAAGATATTTCCTCCATATCATTAATTAAAATATAACTATTTCTAGCTCAAAATATTGATCATGGTTATTTTGTTAATTTTGATGGAGTTATAATAACCCACCATGATATTTATCTTGAGGTAACATGTAACACCCCATGCTTCTATGGTACGCTTCTCTTTGTATAATGTGATAGCGTGTGTTGTACGCAACACCGAGTTCTAACACACCATAACCAATCAAACTAGCCGTTTTGAATAGTAATACATACTTTTGGAAATTATATATATTTAATATTTCAAAATGTACTTAATTTTTGGATTCGGAATATCTAATTTATCCTAAGGTGAAATGTTTGTACTTTTTGGATAACTTTAATATTTTGATGAATAGTGAAAAATACTAAATTTTAATTAAAAACAACTTTTTTAATAAAAATCATTAATAGTGATAAATTATGAATTTTAGTGGTTTTAAAGTATATTTCGAATTTATTTTTACCATTTAATACAATGTTGGTCATTGGGCACAATTTTACAATTAAACCGGACATAAACAAGTGTCAATCTTTTGATAGTTATTATCTATTAAAAACACGCTTTTTGTTTTAACAACGGGAATTAATTTTAAATTAATATCTTCCACTTATGTGTTTTGAATTTGTAAAAATGGATTCCATATTTTGAATCAGGATGTTAAAATTTTGTAAATAGTTAACTTTTATTTTTAGACATTTTGAATAATTACTTCGATAAATATTTTATTTACCATGGTTAAGGGTAAATTCGGTAAATAAGGGTTAAAAAATAATATTATAATAATACTATATTACCCTAAAAAGTTACCTATACTTATTGGTTGATACATGATCGACCATAGGCATCTTTGGGTCAATTTTGGGTCCCCATGGAGCCACTTGTAGGTGATAGGGACACTTAATTTTAATTAAGTTAAAATAAGTACAAAAATGACATAAGCATATATCTTTTAGAAAAACAATTTTTACATAGGGTTATATATGTTGTATTTTCAAATATAAGTTTTAATTATAAAGCTAAAAAGATTTAGTACATAATGATATTTTATTTATAATTTTTAGATATTACATAACATAATTTATTTATGACACAATGATGATGCAGTAATTAACATAATAGTGAAAATTTAATATAATTGATATTATAAATACCCAAATAAATATAATTTGAGACTTTTAATGAATTACAATAATTTTCTAGGATAATATATGATATATTAGGATTGATTTAATTAACATCGTTCAAAGAAATCATTCTGTTATGAGTTTCAAAAAAATCAACTATTGAATAGTGTCAAAATTGACATAAAAGAGTTTGTAAAAAAATATTATATTAATAATTGATATTAAATTCCTTAAAATCTAAGGTTCGTCCAACAGAATTATATCATGATATTTGTATCATTAATGGACAACTTTTGGGTCGCTTGGATGTATATATTAGTTTTATTAACTATATAATATAAAAATACAAAGTGACATGGTTAAAGTCAAACTAATTAACTAAGAGTCAATACTTAATGATACGGTTAATATAGTAACCAAAACTATCTAAATTATATTGGTTGAATGGTTTTATAACTATAACCACCTTAACATTTAAATAATCAACTTTGTAGCCATTAGAAACCGAATATGAATTTATTATAAATTAATATTTCTAGCTTTTCCAAAGGTGCCCTTCACCCCTCTTATAAAAGGGAACTCTTCCTTCTCATTTATTCAAACCTTCAAAGC
This sequence comes from Viscum album, assembly GCA_963277665.1. NCBI lineage: Eukaryota > Viridiplantae > Streptophyta > Magnoliopsida > Santalales > Viscaceae > Viscum > Viscum album. Next base: position 875,134,224 of record OY728129.1, on the reverse strand, counting down.
CTTTTGGTTCGGCCAAACTCTGCCCAAATACTCTCCCAACTTCCCTCAATACAACCTAGAGTCCTTAGTTTGATCATAAATCCAACCTATGGAGCCCTTTTGATCAAATCAAAAGGAAGAACCCGAAGAAGAGGTAATGATTTCACCACCCTTTTCCACGTTCCTTTCTTCTTCCACTTCTTCTTTATTTGTTATTACCATTATAAAATAATAAATCCAGTATCTTATATACACTGTGATGTTATTATAAATATGGTACAACCATATTCAGTATTCTATCCATCCTTTGAATAACATGTCAGCATACGTGCGTACATATGGCTTACAGTCTCCACGTCGTGGTGTAATTGTTATTCAATAAATTATTATTTGGATAGGTATTATAATGATGTGTAATTCATGTAAATAATAATTATAACCTGATAATTATTCTGTATATATGAAATACCATCCAATTATATATTATTTTAATATCAAAAGAATGATATTGTCGCTCATGCGTACGTACGGACTACCGTCTCCACAAACGCGATGAGATTCATTATCCATCGTATCCATTCAAGTATAATTCTCATTTGATGATTAATAATAGTATCTCAGGACTTTATATCATTCTGTATATGATTAAGATACAACCTATCCATTACAAACCTGTCTTACGTAACAAAACATACAAAAGAAAACGAGTAAGTTAACACCCGAAACAACGATAATACTAAGATATTATTAACAAATCAATGTTAAAAGATCATATATGATATAATATTAATGTATATGATTCTTGTATAATTTAATAAAAATTATTTCACCATTATACAAGAGGTTAACCTACCCCAACCAAGGAAAAGTACAAGGTAAGGGTTTATTTCACAGTCTCTTCATTCACCGAGGTTGTTTATACGCAATTATCTACTGGAATCTCTTTATCATCCACATCCATGATCCTTAAAAATGTATTTAAAAACATATTTACTATTTACTAGACAGTGGGTTAATGTCATTTATACCCTTATGTGTTTTTAAAGGAATCTTTCTGTCATTTTCCAACCATGGCACTTTTAACCTTTTCAACAAATTTAAGGTAAGAATGTGTTTTTTTAACTTATACGGAAGGTGCGGCTATTTACCGCCGTTATAAAATCTTCAAAGATTACCTTAGAATCTTATAAGAATATTTTCAATGTAAATGTTTTATTTTATAATTATGTGACTTTTAAATGATTTCAAAATGAATATTTTAAGAATTTGTGAAAGGTACTCTTTATCAAAATCATAATTTTTAATGTTTTAAAGATTTATCTTTCTAAATATTTTTAATTAATGTCCATGTATTCAAAATGATTTTAAGGATTTATTTATATGGATATGAATGTTTTGAAATGATATTTCTTTTCAAAAGTTTCAAAGTGGTATGGGACACTTTGATTCAAAAACCTCTTTTAAATTACATCCCTTATAAATGTGTGACTTTTCAATGATTTCGAGAAAAGAGATATTTCACACAAATAGTTTTGATTTTCATCTATGTCAACATCCTTTGATGGATTTTAAGATTATTTGGAGATGATTTATTATGATACAAACTTTTGTATTGTATTGAAGGTTTTGGGATATGTTTTTCTGTGGATGTGTTATTTTTATACCATTCATGGTTTATAGAGAAAGTATTGACATTTCATATGCTAGTTTTAATAAAAATGTTTATATTACATTTAAACCTTTTTATATGGGAATGCATTGGACTTATTAAGTGACGGGTGGATCCCACTATAGCTCCTCAATGCATCGGTAGGTCTCATGAGACAAATTAGTGTCTTGGGACAGGGCCTTGGCAAAATCGTATTTGTAGTCTTGGCACGAGGCCTTGGCTATGTGGTTATGATAGTCTGGAATTATGCATTCCATCATTATAAAAGTGGTTATTGATATTTCATGTGATTATTCTTTTAGTATAATATCCATGTGAATAAGTAAATAGCATTATTTCATTTTATTTTTGCCATATTATGTTTAGGTTCATGTTTAAAAGGCTTTTGTTTTAGTTATACATTTCCTTAAATGTTTATTCTTATTTATGAAAGTTTCTCATATATTGTTATCCTTACTGGGCATTTGAGCTCACCCCTTTTCTATGTTTCATTTTATCCAGGATGTAAAGAAGTAAATTATAAATGACCTATAGGGATAGTATGAGGGGATAATAGTGTGGACTATGGAGACAATATGTTGTTGTAGTAGTTTTTCATCTTATGATGTAATTTAAAACGTTATGAATATATCTAGTGTTTCCAAGGCTACTAAACAAATCGGTATTTCAATATTTGATCTTTCTTGTGATCATACCAATGTTATATAATAATTCACCGACTCTGGGTAACTGGGGTCGGGGTGTTACAGTTGGTATTAGAGGAAGTTTAGTACAAACCTTGGAAGCTAGATTTAGATAAACTCTGATTAGGGCACATAGATTTAAGATGGACTTTGAGGATTAGTATAGAAGAACATCCTAGAATTTTGGTATTGAGAATATTTTGTGATTTTCCCGAGAAATACATCCCTGTCTGGATACGAGCAGGTAGAGGCGGCTCTGGCACAGATGTACCTAAGGGTAAAACCTGAAAACACCTCTTTGAGCTAGACTCTAACGGGAACTAGTGCACAAAAATGGGCCTTGCTGCACTCTTGGTTACGACACTCTCGGGGGATATACTTAAGATAACTCTCATTTTCTTTACAAATCATTATGAAGGGTTTATGAGTATATACTTCCACAAAGAAAACATTTTTATGATTATGGATTATATCCATAAATAGTTCAATTTATGTTAAGTGTTTTATAAGTTTGGCATTATGTATTTTGATTCATAAACAAATCTAGTTTATTCCAATGTTTAGAAATATCGCCTAATGGAAGAAATAGAAATAGTATCAATGCACACACTCCATGTATGGATTTCCATCCAACTCAAGGTAATTATAGTGGAGCTCGTGATAAGACTGGTGCTGATCAGCTAATCACCATACTGGGACAACTCACTCAGGTTATGAATAATATCCTTACCTGTATGGAGCACCCTAATCCGCAGCATGGAGGATCAATGTTAGATCGATTCATGAGGAAAAAAATACCTATGTTCAATGGAAGTACAAATCCCTTAGTAGCTGAGAAATGGATAAATTCTCTAGAGAAAATATTTTAGGCTTTGGGGAGTAGTGAAAGAGAAAAAGTTATCCTTGCAGTTTACCACCTCACTGGAGATGCTGATCAATGGTTGTCATTGATTCAAAACACGAAGGAAGATTATGAAGTATAAAATATGGAATGGAGGGAGTTCATAGATCTTTTATTAGAAAAATACTTTCCCCGTGACCATCGAGCATATATGGAAAGAAAATTTCTGAGTCTGAGACAAAAGGAGGATGTGAATGTCACAAAGTATGTGGCTAACTTTAAAAGGTTAGAAAGGTATGCTGGAGATTATATACATAACTCACGAAGTAAGATTGATTGTTTCTTTGATGGGTTAAAAATATTTCTCTATCGAGCATTAGTCTCACAATCCATCTCGTCATACGAAGACACTGTCTCATTTTCTATCAAGACCGAAAAGGAATTCTCTAAGTCTTATGACTTTAAAGAAAAGCAAGAGAAAAAGAGATATGCTGATCAATCTGGGAATGGAAATAAGGGGAAGAAGGGAAAGGATGAATATCCATCCTGTGGTAAATGTTGGAAGAAACACCCCGATACTTTCTTGAAGGGAACGAGAGTCTATTAAAAGTGTGGTGAAAAAGGCCACCATGCTCGTGATTTCAAGGGGAAGAAGGAAGCTACCAATTTTCAGTGTTACAATTGAAGGGAGATGGGGCATTTTGAAAATGAATTTCCTAAGAATCAGGAGAACTTACCTCAGAAAAGGCCAAGGGATCAAGGCCAAGCTTATGTTATCACTACTACTGAGGTAGAAGCTCTGAAAGACGTGGTGGAAGGTAATTTAATGGTTTCCTCAAGTTTAGAAAATTCATTATTTGATTTTGGATCATTTCATTGTTTCATATCTTCCCAGTTTTCTAAGAAAATTATATATTTCCAATTATTTAACAAGGTAGTTGTCAGTTAAAACTCCTAAGGGAAGTATCATTACAACAATGTTTTGTGAATCAGTCCCCATTAGAGCACATAAATATTCTTTATCAGCTGATCTCATCATCATACCTATGATTGAGTTTCATATAATCCTCGCTATGGACTGGCTTTCAGACTATGATGTGAAGATTTATTATAAGAAGAAAGATGTTATGATTCTTGATGATGATGATAAGGAACACCTTATATTTAGAGCAGAATCATCACCATCTAATTCTTATCTAGATCCACCCCTGTAGTTCAACTAAATTCAATTATTGGGGAGGAAGATAATGAAATAACTGTGGGTGAGGAAAGGAATGTTCAAATAGAGGATGTACCTGTTGTGAAAGAATTTGTAGATGTATTTCCGGAAGATTAACCTGGATATCCTCCAGAACGAGAAGTTGAGATTTCCATTAATTTAATTCATTATCAAGGCCTATATCGAAGACCCTTTATAGAATGGCCACTGTAGAATTAGTCGAACTAAAGAAACAACTAGAGGAATTGAGTAATAAAGGATTTATTCGCCCTAGTGTTTCATCATGAGGAGCCCATGTTCTTTTTGTTAAAATGAAAGATGGATCTATGAGGTTATGTATTGAATACAGGGAGATCAATGCTATAACGATAAAGAAAAATTATCCCCTACCTCGCATTGATTATTTATTTGACCAACTGCATGGAGCTCAATACTTTTCAAATATTGACCTTTGATCTGGATACCATCAGTTGTGTGTTAAGAAGGAATACATTCCGAAGATAACATTTCGAACCTGGTACGAGCATTATGAGTTTACAGTAATGCCTTTTGGATTGACTAATGCACCCTATTAATTCATGGATCTGATGATTAGAGTTTTCGAGGAATATCTCGATGAATTTGTGGTGGTATTTATTGATGATATCTTGGTATACTCAAAAAGCTACAAAGATCCTGAAAATCACTTGCACATTATCTTGAAGACTCTGAGAAGACATGAATTATATGGGAAGTTTAGCACGTGTGAATTCTGGCTTCAGGAGATTTCTTTTCTTGGCTATATTGTCTCTAATGATGGAGTCTCTGTTTATCTTTATAAGACCAAGTCAATCCAATAATGGCTAGCGCCTACGAGTATAACTGAGTTACGTAGTTTTATTGGTTTAGCAGGTTATTATCGACGTTTTGTCCAGAATTTTTCCCGATTGGCTAACCCATTAACGAAGCTCACACGTAAAGGGGTTAAATTTTTTTGGACAAAAGAGTGTGAAGGATGTTTTGAAGAACTGAAGAGAAGATTAGTCAATGCTCCTATATTTACACTACCATCAGGGAATGATGGGTTCGTTATTTATAGTGATGCATCGATGAAAGGACATGGTTGTGTCCTTATGTAGAATGATAGGGTTATTGCCTATGCATCACGACAGTTGAAAATTCATGAACCAAACTATCCTACTCATTATCTCAAGTTAGCAGCTGTGATCTTTGCTTTGAAGATATGGAGGCACTACCTCTATGGTGAAAAATGTGAGATTTATACTAATCACAAGAGTTTGACGTATATTTTCTCACAAAAATAACTCAACATGAGTCAAAGGAGATGGCTTGAATTACTCAAGGATTATGATTGTACGATACACTACCACCCAGGGAAAGAAAACGAGGTGGCTGATGCTTTGATCAGAAAAGACCATGGTGTTTTGAACGTGATGAGAATTGAAAGGGATCCAATTTTGATGGATCTAGGGAAGATGGACATGAGAATAACCAAGGAAGGTAAAACATCAATGCTTTTTCAAATGGTTTCCAAACCATCTTTACTAAAACGGATTAAGAGTTCTTAGACCGATGAAGAAAAATTTCAAAATAAGATTAAAGCTGTGAATGACGGGAGAGTGAGAGACTTCGTGTATGAAGATGGAATTTTGAAATTCGGGAAGATAATTTGTGTTCCCAATATACCTGATCTAAAAAGGGAATTTCAGGATGATGGTCATAGTTCCAATTTCTCTATACACCATGGGAGCACCAAAATGTATAGAGATTTGAAGGACCATTTTTGGTGGGAAAATATGAAGAGGGAGATTGCTGATTATGAGTCAAGATGTATGGTTTGTCAACAAGTGAAAGCTGGAAGGCAATACCCTGGAGGAGTCGTGTCACCTCTTCCCATACTGGAGTGGAAATGGGACAATATTACGATGGACTTTGTCATGGGGCTACCAAAGACTCCTAGAAGGAATGATGCAATATGGGTTATTGTTGATCGTCTTACCAAGTCAGCACATTTTCTTTCTATAAGAAAAGATCTACCCCTAGAACGTCTAGCAAGACTATATGTTAATGAAGTTGTTAGACTTCATAGAGTACCCCTATCGATTGTTTCTGATCGTGATCCCCGTTTTACTTCAAGATTCTGGAAGAGTCTTCAGAAATCCCGAGATACTGAGCTTTATTTGAGCACTTCCTACCACCCTATAACAGACGGACAATCAGAACGGACTATTCAAACCTTAGAAGACATGTTGAGATCCTGATCACTTGACTTTCAGGGTATGTGGGATCAGTATTTACCTCAGGTAGAATTTTCCTATAATAATAGATTCCATTTGAGTATTCAGATGGCACCATATGAAGCGTTATACGGAAAGAGATGTCGCACACCAACCTGTTGGGATGACATTGGTGAAAGAAAACTTGTAGGTCTAGAACTGGTGGAGGAAACGATGGAAAAGGTAATGGTAATCCAAAATCACATCAAAGCATCTCAAAGTAGGCAGAAGAGCTATGCCGATAATCGAAGGAAGGATTCGGAATATCAAGTCAGTGGTCATATTTTCCTGAAGTTATCTCCATGGAAGGGAGTCACACGTTTTGGTAAGAAAGGTAAATTGAGTCCTAGGTACATCGGACCTTTCGAAATTCTAGAACGAATTGAGGCTGTAACTTACCGATTGGCAATGCCGCCAAGTCTCTACAAAGTTCACGATGTGTTCCACGTATCTCTATTGAGGAAATAAATGCAGACCCAATGCATGTACTCAACTATGAAGAATTAGAACTGGAACCCGATCTATCTTATTGTGAAGAGGCCATCAGGATTCTTGATACAAGAGAACAAGTACTGAGAAACCGGACGACGCGTCTGGTAAAAGTTTTGTGGAGAAACCATAAGATGGAAGAGGCAACGTGGGAACCTGAGAAACTTATGATGAAGAACCACCCGAGTCTTTTCATGTGATAAGTATTCTATAAATTTAGAGGACGAAATTATTTGAAGGAGGGGAAAATTTGACACCCCAAGCTTCTACGGTACGCTTCTCTTTGAATAATGTGATAGCGTGTGTTGTACGCAACACCGAGTTCTGACACACCATAACCAATCAAACTAGCCGTTATGAATAGTAATACCTACTTTTTGATATTATATATATTTTATATTTTAAAGTGGACATCATTTTTGGATTCGGAATATCGAATTTATCCTAAGGTGAAATTTTGGTACTTTTCGGATAACTTTAATATTTTGATGAATAGTGAAAATTACTAAATTTTAATTAAAAACACCTTTTTTAATCAAAATAATTAATAGCGATAAAGTATGAATTTGAGTGGTTTTAAAGTATATTTAGAAAATATTTTTACAATTTAATACAATGTTGGTCATTGGGCATAATTTTACAATTAAACCGGACATAAACATGTGTCAATCTTTTGATAGTTATTATCTCATAAAAACACGCTTTTTTGTTTTAACAACGGGAATTAATTTTAAATTAATTTATGCCACTTTTGTGTTTTGAATTTGGAAAAATGGATTCCATATTTGGAATCAGGATGTTCAAATTGTGTAAATAGGTAACTTTTATTTTTAGACATTTTGAATAATTACTTCAGTAAATATTTTATTTACCATGGTTAAGGGTAAATCCGGTAAATAAGGGATAACAAATAATATTATAAAAATACTAAATTACCCTAAAAAGTGTCCTAGCCTTATTGGTTGATACATGTTCCACCATATACATTTTTGGGTCGATTTTGGGACCCCATGGAGCCACTTGTAGGTGATAGGGACATTTAATTTTAATTAAGTTAAAATAAGTTCAAAAATGACATAAGCATATATATTTTAGAAAAATAAGTTTTACATAGGGTTATGTATGTTGGATTTTCTACTATAAATATTCATTAGAAAGATAAAATGATTTCGTACATAATGATATTTTATTTATAATTTTTAAAAATTACATAATTTAAATTATTTTTGACACAATGATGATGCAGTAATTAACATAATAGTTAAAATTTAATATAATTGACATTATAAATACCCAAATAAATATAATTTGAGTCTTTTAATGAAATAAAATAATTTTATAGGATAATATGACATATTAGGATTGATTTAATAAACTTTTTTCGAAGTAATAAGTCTGTTATGAGTTTCACAAAAATCAACTATTGAATAGTGTCAAAATTGACATAAAAGAGGTTTTAAAACAACTATTTTATTATTAATTGATATTAAATTCCTAAAAATATAAGGCTCAGCCAAGAGACTTATATCATGATAGTTGTATCATTAATTCACCACATGGGGGGTCTATTGGATGTATATAGTATGTTTATTAACTATATAATATAGAAATACAAAGTGACATGGTAAATGTCAAACTAATTAACTAAGAGTTAATACTTAAAGATAAGGTTAATATAGTAACCCAAACCTGTCTAAATTATATTGGATGAATGGTTTTAGACCTATCCCCACCTTAAAATTTAAATAATAAACTTTGGAGCCATTAGAATCCGAATATTAATTTATTATAAATTAATATTTCTAGCTTTTCCAAAGGTGCCCCTCACCACTCTTATAAAAGGGCACTCCTCCTTCTCATTTCTTCAAACCATAAATGCCTTTTGGATCAGCCAAAAACTGCCCAAATACTCTCTCAAATTCCCTAAATTTTTCCTAGAGGCCTTACTTTAGTCAGAAATCCATCTTAAGGAGCCCTTTTGATCAAATCAAAAAGAACAACCCGAAGAAGAGGTAATGATTTCACCACACTTTTTCATGTTCCTTTCTTCTTCCACTTATTCTTTATTACTTATTACCATTATAAAATAATAACTCCAGTATATTATATATACTGTGATGTTATTATAAATATGGTACAACAATATTCAGTATTCTATCCATCCTTTATATAACAAGTCACCATACGTGCGTACGTACGGCTTACTGTCTCCATGTCGTGGTGTAATTGTTATTCAATAAATTATTATTTGGATGGGTATAATAATGATGTTTAATTAATGTAAATAATAAATATAACATGATAATTATTCTTTATATATGATATACCATCCAATTATATATTATTTTACTATCAAAAGAATGATATTGTTGCTCGTGCGTACGTACGGACTACCGTCTCCACAAACGCGATGAGATTTATTCTCCATCATATCCATTCAAGTATAATTATCATTTGATGATTAATAATAGTATCTAAGGACTTGATATCATTCTGGATATGATTAGGATACAACCTATCAATTGCATACATGGCTTACGTAACAAAACATATAAAAGAAAATGAGTAAGTTAACACCCAAAACAACGATAATACTAAGATATTATTAACCAATCAATTTTAAAAGATCATATATGATATCATATTAATGTATATGATTCTTGTATAATTTAATAAAAATTATTTCACTATTATACAGGAGGTTATTCTACCTCAACCAAGGAAAAGTACAAGGTAAGGGTTTTTTTCACAATCTCTTCATTATCCGAGGTTGTTTATATGCAATTATCTACTGGGATCTCTTTATCATCCACATCCATGTTCCGTAAAAATGTATTTAAAAACATATTTACTATTTACTAGAAAATGGGTTAAATTCATTTATACACTTATGTGTTTTGAAAGGAATCTTTCCATCATTTTCCAAACAAGTCACTTTTAACCTTTTCGACAAATTTAAGGTAAGAATGTCTTTTTTTAACTTCTACGAAAAGTGAGGCTATTTACCGCCGTTATAAAATAGTCAATTCATCCCTTAGAAACTTATAAGAATATTTTCAAAGAAAATGTTTTATTTTATAATTATGTGACTTTTAAATGATTTAAAAAATGAATATTTTAAGAATTTGTGAATGGTACTCTTTATCAAAATCATAATTTTAAATGTTTTAAAGATTTATCTTTCTAAATCATTTTAATTAATGTCCATGTATTCATAATGATTTTAAGTATTTATTTATATGGACATGAATTTTTTGAAATAACATTTCTTTTCAAAAGTTTCAAAGTGGTATGGGACACTTTGATGCAAAAACCTCTTTTAGATTACATCATTTTTAAATGTGTGACTTTTCAATGATTTCGAGAAAAAAGATATTTCTCTCAAATAGTTTTGATTTTCATCTATGTCAACATCCTTTGATGGATTTTAAGCTTATTTGAAGTTGACTTATTATGATAAAAACTTTTGTATTGTATTGAATTTTTTGGGATATGTTTTACTGTGGATGTGTTATTTTTATACCATTCATGGTTTATGGAGAAAGTATTAACATTTCATATGCTAGTTTTAATACGAATGTTTATGTTACGTTTAATCCTTTTCATATGGAAATTCATTGAACTTAGTAAGTGACGGGTGGAGCCCACTATAGCTCCTCGATTCATCGGTAGGTCTCGTGATACAAATTAGTGTCTTGGTACAAGGCCCTGGAAAAATCTTATTTGTAGTCTTGGCATGAGGCCTTGACTATTTGGTTATGATAGTCTAACATTATGCATTCCATCATTATGAATGTGGTTATTGATATTGCATGTGATTATTCATTAGTATAATATCCATGTTAATAAGTAAATGGAATTATTTCATTTTATTTTTGCCATACTATGTTGAGGTTCATGTTTAAAAGGCTTTTGTTTTAGTTATACATTGCCTTAAATGTTTATTCTTATTTATGAAAGATTCCGCTATATTTTTATCCTCACTAGGCATTTGAGCTCACCCCTTTTATATGTTTTATTTTTCCTAGGATGTGAAGAAGTAAATTATAAATGACCTGCAGGGATATTATGAGGGGATAATAGTGTGGACTATGGAGACAATATTTTGTTGTAGTAGTTTTTCACCTTATGATGAATTGTAAAACTTTATGAATATATCTAGTGTTTACAAGGCTACTAAATCAATCGGTCTTTCGAGACTTGATATTTCTTGTGATCATGCCAATGTTATATAATAATGCACCGACTCTGGGTAACTGGGGTCGGGGCGTTACATAACATCATATTTTATACATTTATAGATTAGTTTATCATATAAACACCTCTCCACTGCATATTTTTTACAGTAAATTAATAGAAACAATACATCTCTTAGGCACCAAGAAATTTTATTATCATCCATCTATATATAGGATCATAACACCTATTATGTTAACTTGGTTAGTAGAATAGATAATATTCATAAAATTCAAAAAAATCATCAACAATATCCATCCATTAAATTATGACTATGGATTTATATTATAATTATTGATTTAGTCTATTATAGAGTTACCACTTTAATTAAATGATATGAAGATATACCCTTTCATGTGATTACACAACTCATGAATGATACATTATATATACATTTAATCAATCCATTGTAATTTTTTGTACATATTGTTCTTTCCCAAGGTCTACCACACAATCCTACAGTAGTCTCCATACACTTAATTTCTTATGAAATATCTAAGAATATAAGCTTTAAAGATAATGAGATATCATTTTAGGTAATATCTAAATACATTATAATTCATATTATATTCCATAAGGTTAACATGAAATTATAAATTTAAAAAATATGAATTAATAGTGTTTATATATATTATTCAAGGATTTCATGGATTAAATTCCCCTTCAAACATTAATTGATGACATCCATATAGATGGTTTATATTAGAAACATATTGAGATCCATAAATTTGATAAAATTATTAACCAATATGGGGTAGATGATACTTTTTATGATTCATGATTTTTTTATATCCATGATATGAATTATATATATTCTATAGTATATCTTTCATCATTATAAAATTGGATCGTTTCTCCTCATATTGAAGCAATTGGGAATATAAATTGCATATCCATACAATAGTGGATTCCTTTTTCAATTCAACAATCTTATAGAGGGATATTATATAAGAGGTTATGATATTTTCATAAATACTATAATGAGTTCAAAATAAGATTCAACCTCACATTTTATTTTAATTACATGGCATTCTTCAATAAACACATCTCATATGTAACAATCCATGATTTTATTATGTATTTTTCTTTAAATAAATACGATGTTACTATAATTTCATCCACACGACACTGATCTAAAATAAAAACAATATTATAACAATAAGACTCTTAAATTTATATTTATATTATTGAATTTTAATTAGTGGGTATCAATTAAGGAACCCGCTTTGTAAAATCAATGTAATAATGTATAATAACCAAAAGTCATTTTAAGATTATATGATAGATGATTAATAAAATTGTTTTTATGTGTTATAAATGATTATTTTAAAATTTATTTATTTTACTTTTAGAAATATAATTTTATAAATAGATTTCAATATTCTTATTCAAACATTTCAAATTTTCTAATTTAGTCAGTTTGATATGAAGCATCGAATTAGTTTTCAATGGTAAATATTAGTTACATGGTATAGGATTAATTGTTTCCAATAATGATATATCTATAAACACTTTTTCAAATAATCTGGTTTTATTTTAAATTAATACCATAATGTTATCGTAATATATATATATATATATTAACAGTAATTTAATTTAAATTAAATGTTTAATTAGATTAAGAAATCATAATGATTAAAACAATTTTTTAAATATAAAAACTATTTTTCAATATATTATATTATTAATTCTAAACGATAATATTATCATATTGATAAATTTAATTAGCTTATATTGATCATGAATTGAGATTTATAATATAATTTTTTACTAAGGGTCATTTTATATTTTTAGAGATAAAATAATAATAACAATCACTTTTTAATCAAGATTAACAATGTTTTGAAATGTATTATCTAATGCTGCTCATATTTCAAAAACTCATTTTGAAATATAGACCTTCTAGAATACAATAGTTTAGATGTAATTTCATTCCCAAATTTATAAAAAACATTTATTCAACTAAATCACTAAACTCTCATGAAATTTAATTCATATACCATAGGAAATATTCATTTCCAAATATTTAGGCTTCATTTTCAAAAATAAATGGAGTTCACATGCTCCCATTTCTAGAAAAACTAGTGGTTTGAAATTCAAATGATACAATTCCAAATTTACCTCCTCTAGATCCCCTCAAAATGATTAAAATCCTCCATCCTAAAAAAACGTTCCTCAAATAATTATATACCAATGGATACATCAAGAGAATATCCAAATTCCTAATAATGGTATTATATATCCTTTATATTCCATTCTTTATCCATCTCCTGAAGCCTCCCGCAAACATATATTAACCATATAAATATAGTTTAATTATTAAATATTATATTAGAGAAATGGAATTATATTTATTGCTTAATAATTATGTTCCACTAAAATTTAATTGAAAGAATAAAACCATTGTTGATGCACATGTGTGGAATACCGACTCCATGAATGATACATTTAATATCACATAAAATCCATTGAAGGGTGGATCTGAAAATTATTTTAGTTAATTGATATGTTATTTACATCTTTATTTACTCTTATATAATACAATTATGTAATTTTATAGGTAATAATTATAATGAGTGATTATTATAATTCTAGATGCCTAAAATTATCGTACTAAGAGGAATCAAAATTTATTTATAAGTGGAAAAATAATTTACATTTACGTTCAAAACATTCCTCTTATCAGTTCTTATTTATCACATTAATGAATTCCAAATAGTGTTAGTATCATTTAATGATACTAATATTATTAAAACTGAATATTATCTATAGAAATACTCAAACAAAGATTATAAGTTGCTCTTATTGGGTTCATTTAACCATCTACATGAACAATTCATTAAATTTATATTATAGATGGATTTATAAAAAATAGTATGTATTAACAATCAAAATTATATTTTTTTCATATATTTTTAATATAAAAATTTTTGTCCTTAATTTAGGATGCATCATTTGAATGTTATAAATTTTCAAAACAAGATTTTATTAGCTTTATGTTCACATATAATAATTTAATGATTAAAAAATGAAATTATAAAATTATAAAAAGTTATAAGAACTCAATTCATAGAGCTTGTATGGGCTGGTTTGGAAGAAAATTAGGTTAATAATTAAAAACCACATCTCAGTTATGAAACCTATTTAAAACGATCAATATTAGTCACACCTGATATTGAAAATAGAAAATGTACATACAGAAAATAACTTTATATAAGTGCATTGTAATGACTAAAAACTTAATCAATAAAAATTTCCTTTGTATAATTATTTCATATATTATAAACCACTAAAAATCAATTTTATAACACAATACAAATGTTATAAATGACGAATGAATGAAATAAGAAGTATTTCTAAAAGATACGAAACCTTTTTCAGTGGAATAGTAAACTAACCATTGAAAAAGTAATGTGACCATTAACAATATCAATTTGGACAATACATTATTAAGCTCATATATGAAAGTATAAATGTCATTACCTGACCCCACGGGGATCGAGCAATGACTCCATAAACCTGCCTCCAATAGGCCAGGGGATGGCGACTAGCACCGAGTAGGCTATCAAACACATGGGTGGAATTAGCCTTAGGTACCTGTACTCACGCACCCACATACACCTCTAAGAAAAAGAGAAGAGATATATATATAAATGCTGAAAAGAAAATGCATCCATACATCTATCCCAAACCAGAGTATAACAAAATTACAAAAGGGAAAAACAGGACCCACCAAAAGAAAACTACAAAAGCGTCCAACCTGCCTAGCATGAGAGGATCATTGTCAAAAGGACTCATCAGTAAGATCCTCAGCACAACTCCGATAATACTACATGTTCAGACCCTCTCACTCAACTCTGCATGCTCTGGATCCTACTAAGACTTCGTCGAAAGGCCTGTGGTCTACACAAGACACAAACATGTGCGGGCAAAGCCAATGAAGGGGTGAGTATAAAAATACTCAGTCGGCACCCCAAAAACCCAAAACAAAAAAGGGAAACTGAAATTCAATAGTCCACTCATCCCAGCCATAGGGAACCCATATGAGAGAGAAACTCCATCTCGTGACCAACCTCGGCTATACACAACTAGTCGGCACAGCTCAGGTGTATGCCCATACATACACCCGGAGCATCCAGATATACTCAGCTCACGCCCCAAGCCACATGAGGTACCGAACTCATCGCCAGAAATGGTCCACAACAAGGAGAGAACACTACAAGATGACTATCAACCCATATGACACTCATCCGAGAGATACACTCCATCGGGTCCCACACAAACAACCCAGACGCTCACCCGAGAGATCACGCTTGTCTGATATTGTCACTGAGGAAACGTCACTGAAACAACATAAACACCAAACTCCTCAGATAGGGGATCACTCCTAGGGTCCAATAGGGGATACCAGAACCCACACTAATATATGAAGATCTCACAGATAGTGGATCACTTCAAGGATCCACTTGGGGATACCACAACCCGATCTGGCGCTCGACAAAAACACGTTAGTCAGAAATAGGATCATCACCCATGTCACAGCGGTCAAGATGATACCAAAAACTATATCTGTTACATATCACATTGTAGTGGATAGAATTGACGATGCCACAACCCTACAGAAAGCACTCGTTGAGTAGGTGATCATTTAAACAATGATACCGCGACCCTACGATAATCTTCATGCAGAGAAGGGGATCATATACCTGATGATGCCATAACCCTACTGAGCATGGACCACTGCCTAGGGGTTCATATTACCGATGATGCAACAAACCCTATAGGGGTAACCCGACTGATAGAGGATCGTCGACCATGGATATGTGGTCACAGCAATACCAAGAACCCGATCTGGGGAACCGATGCAAGAGGATCCCGCTCCAAGCCCACTAGAGGGATGCCACTACTCTAACAGATTAAACATCCCATTGAGAGGATCACAAACCTATTCTAAGGTAGCGATGTCACACGAACCCTCGTAGGAACAAACCAAGGGAGTGCCTCATCCAATGCTAGTCCAAACGTCGCTATCCTGAGCAGCTCGCCACAACGCCACACCGCGCACCTCCAAGGTCAATAATGAGGCCACCATCGCAATACACGTTGAATAACACGCAGGAAAGGCTACTCACTCACACGAAACGGACAACAGGTGAAAAATTCACTATTCACCATAACTAGCCCATGTGGGGCCCACACCACGACCCTGAATTTAGGCAGGAAGATAGAACCATTGCGATCCCCTTGAAAAAACACACGGGGTCGACTACTCAAACACTCCATACAAATGTCAGGTGCAAAAGCGACATTTCATCGCCAAACGTGCGAACAGGGCCCTATAGGGCCCACACACTGTCTTTAGCCCGAATACTGAAAGGAGAATCTCAAAATGTCTGCACAAGGACTAGGGTCATGTTGCTGCTGATGGCACGTCAATCGGACATCATGTTCACGAGGTAATCTCGTTGCACACTTTAATAATAATTTAATATTATTAAATTAAAGCATTTCAGGTCACCCGTCCTTCAGTGCAGAACCCAAAAACCACAAAACCTAAATCAAAAAGTCTGAATCACTGATATGAACACGTGGCTGTAAACGGTGCATCAAACAGACATGTCGTTGAGGAGATATGCCCCCTTGAACAAAGGGGGCCCAAAATTGGGCTGGTCCAGACCGGCCGGCCCGGTCGTGACCGCCAGCCCGCAGCCCAGCCGGAGGTCGGTCTAGCACAACGTGGCCTATTGGCTACAGTCCACCCGAGAACCAATGGACCTATCAGGTCTGGTTCTTCCATGAAGACCCGCCAAGCGGCCGAACATTGTTCTGCACGCCGTGCCAGTAGGACCCACCGAACGCGGGTCCTTTTCCGCACTACAACCCCAAGGTCAGCACCTCGGGTCTTCCTCCGCGACTATGAACAGCCGAGGCCGCCACCTCCCGACTAGTTGAGCGCCCCATCACTTGTCGGCCATCCGAACACCATGGCTGCCCAAGCCTACCTGCTCTTCTGCCTAGGTTTTCCACACCGCGTCGGCCGCCACTCCGCTCGGCTTCGCCACCGGACGCCGCCATGCCTATCCAGCACATTCGGGAGCACTGTTCCGTCCACCCCCGACGACACCATCCTCAATGGCTGCACCCGATTCCGCCTCTTTGCTCGACTACTGGACGCCGCACACTAGCCCAGTGCCACAATCACACTGCCAGTGCATCTCCAGCTGGTGCCTCCGCTACACCACCCCGACCTCCGGCCACTGCCTCTTTCCAGAGCCGGGACTTCCACCGGCCGCCACGACCACTCTGGCGGCCCGATTTCAAAACTGAGGGTGGATTTTGTTACCTCAGCATGAGGCCTTCGCAGTGCCTGCCCCCAATCAATGATTTGACAGACGATTGGTGCATCTGAAAAATTCAGACGAAGAACACGTCAATCCCATGATTTTGAACGTAACTCGGACGGTGGTTGTGTTCGATCGGCCATCTTCCCAATTCAAAAATTATAGAATTTAAAATGATGGATTGATGAAAAACCATGAAATTGATGAAGGAGTGGAAAAAACCAACTGAAAACCTACCTCGATCCAACCGTTTGTCGTTGGCGATGCGTCCGTTGAGATCCCACTTTGATCCATCGAGGTTCGCTCTTCAATCTGGTGAAGAACAGCGAAGAACGCAGAAGAACAAGAGAGAGGGGGAGAGAGGGGAGAGAGAAGAGATATGGGAAATTTATGGATTTCCCTTAAATACAAATCTTATGTGAATTTATAAACTCTCTCTGAAACTCTACCGACGGGCGAGGATTCTGAAACCTCCGCGCCCACCTATTTTATATCACGCCTAGGCAAAACACCCCATTGTGAACTCAATGGAAGTCTCAGATTTCCATTCTGAGACTTCATTCGAAAGTTATTTAAAAATAACTCCAGTGATAAAAAAACCACTAAGTCATTATTTCAAAATGACGTTTTTGCCCCTGGGTGACATCTCTCACCGCAGGCCCGTGCCCACAACTTTTAAACACCGCCTAGGGAAAACGAAATGCTCCAGATGAAATTGTACCCTCAGATTTCTGATCTGAGCTACAGTTTTGGAGAAAAAATAACCCCTCCACGTGCATAGTATCAACATACTTATATTTTTTATAAAGTGAATTTCAGGCAAAACGGGACTCGGAATCGCACGTCATCTTCGCTCTTAGCTCTGGAATTATTCATAGAAATATTCCAATGTTTGATAGGGCCAAAACCCGAGATGTTACATCCTCCCCACCTTATAAATTTTTGTCCCAAAAAAGCCATAAGCTCATGGAAAGCAACTGGACTCTCAACTGGGTCTCCCATGCCAGCGAGTCTTCCAACAAACACCCCTGCCCAAACACATAAGTCAAGGAGACTCATCCACCACAACTCAATACTATCGACATTGGGCAGAACTAACTCACCCACACGGTTTTGATCAGTTCACAAAAGCGTGTCTCAGTGGGAGAATGATCCCTCATCCTCACGCATTTGAAGCAGGCCAAACAACAACCACACATGGTCTTACCAACGCCCTTAACAAAACTCCAGTAAGCAATGTAAAAGGAAGAGTATTGCTAAACAATGTCTATCAAAACTACTTCATAAAGTAGAATGGACACAAGGAGTACCTCTATCCATCCGTGAAGCCACTGGGTCAAAAGCCTCTATGGCATGAAACTATGCTCTCCCTCGCCCTCCCACTCCCTTAGCATGGCATGACCACCAGGGCATGGGGGTGGTAAAATATGATACCGCCTACCACCTCATGCTGCTACACCGACTCCATCGCCTTGTATGATTACCTACGGACCTCCAAGCTCAAGACATTGTCAGTAACAAGGAAGCCCGTCAACTGGCTCCCTCCCAGCAGTACGACTGGTCAGAAAATATATAGAAAGATGTCCCTAACTGTCGCAAGTGTAACACTACCTCTCATGTGGCTGACCAAAACTGGCATGTGAGCCCTGTGAGCCCTGAGCCTTAGATCCTCCATCCTGGGGTCACCTCCAAAAATTTAAGCCACGTCCAGACCCTTGTTCCTACCTCCAGCTACCATATGTCGATGTCTCAGCTACCACGTGCCCAATGCTGATGGGCTGAATCTTCTATTCCAGAAGGCTCTCCACCACCAAGGCTCGCTCCAACACTCCAGCATAGGGGGGCAGGCACAAGGAAACCACAGTTGTCCAGATGTCTCTTTGTAGGCCCTTCTCAAAGGTTCAAGATCTAAAGAATGAATCTCGAACCATATCCAAGGTGTAGCACGACATGTATGCAAACCTCACTCTAACAAAGTCATTCCTTCCTGCGAAAGCTATAGATGTTCCTGAATCCGCAATGACCTTAGCGTCACTGGATAGAACTCTTCCCTTAAGAGCTGCATAAACTCTGCCCACATGAGCGTCTCCATATCAAGGGACTGTGTCACCAAACTCCAACATCACCCAGCCGAACCATACAGAAGGCTTGCCTCTAGGGCCATCATCTAATCTGGGGGTGTCCTCGCCAGGTGGAAAACTCGGGTGACTATTTTCATCTAGTCATCATCGGCCTGAGGGTTTGGAACACCCTAGAACATCAGAGGTCACTGCCATTGGAACTTGTGCAGTGCACTCAGCCTGCACGCAACCTCATCTTGCACTACCGGCACAACCAGATGCTCGACAGGTGGTGGCTCAACTGGTGCACCATCTGGAGGTGCATCCTCAGAACTTTCACCCTTTCTATAGCCTCTACACGGGGTGGATCGTCAACACAATCCCGCGGTGGAACCCTCACTAGCTGTCATCATGGAGGCATCCTGAAATACAATCAAGATGCTCCATAGTCAAGGATTATATCTGGAGATCTGACTCAAGAAGAACAAGGGAAACCCAAACACTGATTCATATATGATGCATGTACCATTATGTCCCTGTGACTAGTGACAAAATTTCTCGAGTCTAAATGCAAGTTATCAGAGTCTTAGTGAATGGATACATTGGTCATTGCACCAACACTGGAGTCTCTGGCCTGAAAGCCGAACTCGAAACATCGTGACACTTCCGCTGTGCAACCCACCCCAAAATCACAGCTAGTCCAGCTATGCTCTGAGATACCAAAGGTGGAACCTCCACTGATACCAATATGTCCCGACCCGACCCAACAGGGCTTGATCCGTGACTCCCCAAGCTCACCTCCAATAATCCAGGTGCGGGAGACTAGCATCGAGTAGGCTATCACACAAATGGGAGGCATTAGCCTTAAATACCTGTAAACACGCCCCCAAATACACCTCCAAGCATCAGAGCAGAGAGATATATATATATATGATAAAAAGGAAATGCATGCATACATCTATCCAAAAAAATAGTACAACAAAAGTACAAAAGGGAGAAATAGGGCCCACCAAGAGAAAACTACAAAACCGTCCAACCTGCTCAGGAGAAGAGGATCACTCTCAAAAGGACCCGCCGGTATGCTCCTCGGCACATATCCGGTAAGACTCCATGGTCAGAACCGCTCACTCAGCATCGCCTGCTATGGGTCCTCCTGGGACTCCATCAAAAGGCTTGTGGTATGCACAAGACACAAACACGTGCGGGCAAAGCCGGTGCGAGGGTGAGTTTAAATATACTAGGTAGGCACCCCAAAAACCCAAAACAAAAGATAGAAACTAAAAGGAAACGGTCTGTTCATCCCAGCCAGAGGAAACCCATATGAGAGGGAAACTCCATATTGTAACCATCATTGGCCAAACACAACTAGTCAGCAAAGCCTAGGTGTATGCCCATATATACACTATGAGCAATGCGGATATACTCAACTCATGCACCAAGCCACATTAGGTACCTACCTCATCCCCAGAAATGGTTCACAACTAGGAGAGCACACTACACAATAATTTTCACCCCAGAAAACAGTCGTATGATAGATACACTCCATTGGGTCCCAAAAAAACAACCAAGATGCTCACCCAAGAGATCACCCTCGTCAAATATCGTCACGGAGGAAACCTCGCTGAAACAACATAAACACCAAACTCCTCAGATAGGGGATCGCTCCTCGGGTGGGATACAAGAACCCACATCAGTATACGAAGATCTCACATATAGGGGATCACTCCCAGGATTTAATGGGGGATACCAAAACCCGATCTGGTGCTCGACAGAAACACATCACTAAGATATAGGATCATCACCCGTGTCACGACAGTCACGATGATAATAAAAAATCAAGCTGGTATATCTCGCATAGTTGGGGATCGAACTGACGATGAAACAACCCTACCGAAACCATGTGCTATGTAGGGGACCATATAACCAACGATATCACGACTCTACTATAATCCTCTTGCTGAGTAGGGGATCGTATACCTGACAATACCACAACCCTACTGAGCATGGCCCACTACGTAGGTGATCATATTCCCAGTGATGCCACAAACCCAACAGGGTTAACCTACTAGATAGGGGATCGCCTCCCATGGATAAGCGGTCAACACGATACCAAGAACCCAATCTAAGGAATCGATTCTAGAGGATCTCACTCCGGTACCACGGGAGGGACGACACAACTCTAACAGATTAATCATCCCATTGAGATGATCACAAACCTATGCTAAGGTTGCGATGTCGTGCGAACCCTTATAGGAACGAACCAATGGAGTACCCTCAACCACTATTGTTCAAAACGTCACTAACCCAAGTGACCCGCCACAAAAACACACTACGCAACTCCAAGGCTGATACCGAGTCCACCATAACGATCCATGCGGAAAAACACGCATGATAGGCTACTCACTAACTCGAAACGGACAACCAGTGAAAAATTAACTATTCACTATTACTAGACCTTGTAGGGCCCACACCATGACCCCTAATTTTTGCGGTTTTATATAGCCATTACGATCCCCTCTGAAAAACACACAGGATCGACTACTCGAACACTCCAAATAGATGTCGAGTGAAAAAATGAAATTTCATCGCAAAACATGTGAACTGGGCCATGTGGTGCCTCAACCCTGTCTATAGCCTGAATACCGAAAGGATCATCTCAAATGGTACGCACGAAGACTAGGGTCATGCTACCACTGACGGCGCATCAATTGGACATTCAGTTTGCGAGGTAAGCCCATTGCACGCTTTAATAATAATTTAATATTATTAAATTGAAGCGTTTCTGGTCACCCGTCCTCGAGCACAGAACCTAAAAAGTATGAAACCCAAATCAAAAAGTCCCCCTCGGCAACACGAAACCATTTTTGTAGATGGCGCATCAAACAGACGTGTGCTTTAAGAGATATGCACCCTTGAATAAAGGGGGCCCAAAATTGGGCTGGTCCAGACCGGTCGGACCGGTCCAGACCGCCGACCCGCGGCCCAGCAGTGGGTCCGGTCCAGCACACCACAGCCCGCTAGCCGTTGCCCAACTGAGAACCATTGAACCCCTTGGGTCCGGTTCTTCCACGCAGACTGGTCATGTGCCCGGTCATTGTTCCACGTGTCGCACCAGTATCACCCACCGAACGTGGGTCCTTGTCCGTGCTGCACCACCGAGGTCAGTGCCTCGGGACTTCTGACCCGACCGCGACCAGCTGAGACAGGCACCTCCCGACTAGCCGAGCGCACCGCCGTATACCGGACCGCCAAACATCGTGGCTGCCTAAGCCTCCCCACTTCGCCGCCTGGGTTCGCCACACCGCATCGGTCGCCGCTCTGCTCGGCGTCTCCACCAGACCCCGCCACACCTCACCGACGAACCCGGGTGCACTGCTCTGGCCACCCCTGACGTCTCCATCCTCTCCGGATGCACCCAACGCCGCCGCTTCACTCGACCATTGGCTTCCGCAGACCGGTCGAGTGCCGACCTCTCAATGTGGGTGAAACTCCGGCTCATTCCTCTGCTACACCACCCCGACCTCCGTCCACCGCCCCTTGCCGGAGCCGAGACTTCCTCCTACCTCCACAACCACTCTGGTGGCCCAATTTCAAAACTGAGGGCGGATTTGGACATCTTGGGACAAGTCCTTCGCAGTGCCTACCCACGATAAACTATCTGATGGTCGATTGGAGAATTTGAAAAATTCAGACAAAGTATGATGAAGAATGCGTCGAACCCAGGATTTTGAACGTAACTCAGACGGTGGTCGTGTTTGTTCAGCCATCATCCCAATTCCAAAATTATATAATATAAAATGACGGATTGATGAAAACCCAAGAAATTGATGAAGGGGCAGAAAAAAAATGAAACCCTACCTCGATCTGGTCGTTCGTCGTTGGCGACGTCTCCGCTGTAATCCCACTTCGATCTGCTGGAGTTCGCTCATCAATCAAGCGAAGAACAGTGATGAATGACGAAGAACAAGAGAGATGGAGTGAGAGAGGAGAGAGAAGAGAGAACGGAAAATTATGGCTTTCCCTTAAATCCAACACTTAAGTGAATTTATAAACTCTCTCTGGAAATCTACTAACGGGTGAGGATTCGGATACCTCCGCGCCCCCCTATTTTATACCTAGAGTAGGTAAAACACCCCATTTCGAACTCAACAGAAGACTTAGATTTCCATTCCAAGAATTTTTTCTATAGATATTTGAAAATAATTTCTTTGATAAAAAAATCACTAAGTCATTATTTCAAAATGACGATTTTTCACCTTGGTGACATCTCTCACAATAGGACATGGCCCGCAACTTTTACACCCCACCTAGGGTAAACGACACCCTCCAGACGCAACCGTGCCCTCAGATTTCCAATCCATGCTACCTTTTAGGAGAAAGCACTACAATTCCATGTGAAAAGTATAAAAATACTTAATATTTTTATAAAATTAATTCCGGGAACACCGGGCCTCGGAATCGCACGTCGTCTTCACACCTAGCTCTAGAATTATTGAAAGAATTATTCCAAAGTCTGATATGGCCAAAACCCGAGTCACTACAATAAATAATGTTTAGGAATTGTATAAATTAAAATATGATATTACTATATCTTATTATAAGTAAATACATATTTTTATATAATTATAAATTAAGTAATGATATTTTTATACAAAAATTTTTATTTATAATTTAATAATTATTATAATTAGGTAATAGAAAATTTATTTTCATAAAATATATTAATAAATTAAAAAAATTTGACTTATAATTAAATGATTAATTTATGAGACCTTAATTAATTTATCAATATGCTATGAAATTAGTTATAATTTTAAAATCAGTATTTTACAAGTAAATTATAATATAAAATAAAAATTAAATTTCTCTTATTTAAAAAACTGTTTTCATAAAATTGAGTTCTTTTTTTAATTCTACACATAAAAAAATGGTTGGGATTATGTTTTTGGATTTATCTGAAATACTTGAATTTTTGGTGAGTAGTAAAATATGGTAATTTATTGTACAAATATAGTATATGATAAATAGAGTATTCCATGAGTTATATTTAATGTAAGAACCATAATATCAAAAACAAATTCATTATTGGTTATTTTTCTAAATTCATTCCAATAATGTTCTCAAGAACCTCCCCCACATCTAGGAGCTTTTGTTCTCATAAAAAGACCAAAACTCTTTTCCCTAAGGAGGTTCTTGAGGAGAAAGAATAAAGAGGTAATATCATTCTTCTTTTATATTAATTTCTTTTCATGTTCATTACTTTTATAATTCAATCCTCACATACCATATACAAATTTCATGACAACCCTATTAACGTATATATACTGAAATTCTATTATGATAATTAGATAATCCATCATCAAACCCCTTCTCCTCTCCCTTTTATTATAAAAATGGAAACATCGTCCATGAGGTGTTGTTTTATAACCTTCAAGGATGATAATATTTCACTTTCCATCACCACCTTCAAGGATGGTCATAAAACTATTATAATGGTTGAAAAATATTTTAAAATTTATATTGTAATTTTTTATTGTTTTTATTTTTTATAATTAAAAAATATTAAATGATAAAACAAAACGAGTTCGTTGTGATCAAAACCCACCAAAACAATCCCAACGATTACCATTATTTTCTTATCTAATGATTCATCATCATACCATATATCAAAATTATATATATAAACACTTAAAATTATTTACGATCATGAATAACCTATAATTTTAGTGATATATAATTATTCTAATTATACATGCACTTCCATACTTATAAATAAGTGTACTGATCATGGAAACCATGAAAGAAGAACACTCTCAAACGATAAAACTGAACTCAATAACTCTTCAAAAATCACTAAAATGAACATAATATAACTATAATTACTCAAAATCATGTATAAAAGTTTTTGTATTTGCTTATTAATGAATATAATTTTATTATCCAAGATATTAAATTGGAGATGGTTTTTAGACATAAGGTAAGGGAAATTCTCTAATATAACTCCATTTCTTTGGTTTTTCCCTCTTTCACTCCATTTTACATATTATTATTCCATTAATGCTCCTAAAATATAATTTATTTCCCTATCCCACTTCTTGTATCGGATATACATGTTTGTAATATAATTTTATGACATATGTAATGATTTTATTCAAGAAGAACTCTTCTCTCCAAAAATACATCATTTAATTCTCATGATATTGATTCTTCTTCACTCATGATTGATGATTATGTTATAAATTATTTAATTCACTTTTTATTTTGGGAAACGGAAATTTATTCTTGAAATTATAACTTTTTAAAGGAAACTCATCCCATTACATGGTTTACATTATGACAAAGATTGATATACATTCTGTGTGGAATGCATGATAATGTAAATGTAAGGATGTGAGGGATACATTTGGAATTATATAGTTCTAAAATGCATTGGGTAAAGTGAAATATATCTTGACAAAAATTTCAGTATGCATGATCAAGATGCTAGAATGGTTAACAAAAATTTATTGTATCAGAGACCATTTTTTTAATTTTGAAATTCGGATTAGAGAGACCCAATGAAAAACATAAGTTTGAAACTAATTTCACAAAATCCCCCAAGAGGATTTTTTTTTAGAAAAAATTTCTATACATAAAGATCCCAGAAGATATGAATTTAGAGTTAATTTCGAATAGGAATAAATTATTCATGAATTTTTTACATATGTTTGGTTATATGATTTTCTACTTTAGAAAATGGATGGATCCAATAGAAACCATGAAATAAATCTGTGTGAGGTACCATTCAATGATTTCATGAACACCAATCCCAATTCATTAGGACGTAGTGTTAAAAATTTCATGGTAATACTTACCCTACCATTTAGAGCTATGAACAACCTAAATAATGTGCAATTTCATCCTTCACTAAGAGGGAAAAACTGGTTATCGATACATTTATGTGGAAAAGACCACCGACATTTAGTGGATCTCCATAACCATAAGTCGCAAAATAGTTGGTCATATCAATGGAAAATATATTTTATCTACTATTTCTATTTTGATATGGAGATGGTTAATTTGATCGTTTATCGTCCAGATGGAGAGGCCGCCCAATGGTAGGAATTGATTATGAGAACCAATCCTAAGGAAGAAATTGATGATATTGAGTGGGAAGACATTAAGATAATGTTTCTTAACAATTATTTCCCTTGAAATATTCATAAAAATATGGAGAGAGAATTAATAGAGCATAAAAAAAAAGAAAGGTTAATCAACCACAACCTATGAAGAAAATTTCACAAGGATTTCATGGTACGGTTATAGTTTTGTTATCATCAATAATTGAAAAATTGATAGATTATTTGGTGTTTATAAAAACAACTCCAAAGGCTATGGTAATTCATGACATTAGAGGCTATGATGAATTTGTTCAATATTCTCTCAAAGTAGATATGGAGTTTAAAGAATTTTCGCATGGATATAGTGATATGAAATGATAGATGTAGTTTAATGATAAGGGATATATTGAGAATGGTTGAATGAAATATCAACTACCCACATGTCAAAAATGTGGGAAGAAGAATCATCAGAACAATTAAAAAGGGATGTGTAAATGCTATAAGTGTGGGATAGAATCCCTATATACTAATGAATTTCGAAAAGGCATACGGAAGAAAGAAAATTTGGTGGAAGAATGAAGTGAAACACCTACAATTAAAAGATTTAAATATATGGAGAAAGGGAACTATGCAAGACATTGCACTAAACATTGTGTCCTTGAGGTTGATAAGAATCAACAACTATCAAATCCAAAGGTGAAAGGGAAATATTATGCCATCCCTACTACTGATGTGGAGGCCAACAATTATGTGTTGATAATTATGTTGGGTATTCATTCATGAATAAGGTACATACTATTTGATTTTGGTTTTATGCATTCCTTCATATCTTGAATGTTTATTAGAACTATTAAAACACAATCTCAAAATATGGATGTTGATTTATCTATGTGAATAAAATTGGTAAATTATTGAATCTAAATTATATAAATCCTCCTAAGTTAATTTATGTTGAATAAACCTCCATGAAAATATGTTTTTACTTCCTTTAGTGGAGTTTGATTCTATTTTGGTAATGCATTGGCTACATTTATTCAAATCCAACGTCAACTATCTGGAATGGAATATAAATCTTCACATCCTGAAGCATCCTATAATTATGTACAAGTGTATGGAATAGGATGAATCACCTTTATGTTAGTCATCTCATGTGTGGATATTATTTCCTTATGAGAAATCATGTATAGTTCAAATGATTGAGATAAATGAAAGAATCATGATTAAAGACATGCCTTTTGTGAGGGACTACACTTATGTGTTCACCCCAAAGAGTTTCATGGTCTTCCTATTAACTGAGTGGTTTTGTTCTCAATTGAACCTCTTCTTGGATATTTAAAAACATTAAGGACAATATATAGAATGGCTTCCACTGAGTTAGAGGAATTGACGAAGCAGTTACAAGAGTATCTGGAAAATGGTTTTATATGCCCTAGTGCTTCAACATGGGGTGTGATAGACCACTTTGTTAAGAAGAAGGATGAATCAAAGCTGCTATGCATTGATTATCATTAGCTCAAAAAAATCATGATAATGAAAAAGTATCCACTTCGACAAATAGATTAATTTTTCGATTAAATATGTGGTGCAAAGTATTTTTCTTAGGTGTCCCTTCAGTCATGATATTAATAATTAATGGTCAGGAAGGAATGTACTGCTTAAATCTCCTTTAAATCATGGTATAGACACTATGAGTTCATAGTTATGCCCTCTTCATTCATTAATGATCATGAAATATTCATGGACATAATGAATACAACCTTTAGAGTTTACCTTGAAAAATCAATGGATGTCTTTATTGAGGATATTATAATATACATATTAATCATGGAGGAAATTGAGGACAATTAGAATACTATGATATATACATTGATAAAGGAAAATATATTTGAAAAATATAGTAAATGTGAGATCTTAATGGAGGAATTATCATTCATGGCGCATGTTATCACTAATAAAGGAATTGTGTGTACCCCTCTATGACTAAGGAAATTTAAGAGTGGAACAGTACAACAATTGAAATATATATCCATATTTTCCTTGGTCTAGATAGGGATTAACGATGATTTTTTAAGAATATATCAGGATTTTCAAACCCACTAGCCAAGTAAACTTGAATGTGAGAAAAGATTTTATAGACTAATGAATGTGAATATTTCTTCAAAGTGTTAAAAAGAGGCTTATCACTATGCCAGTACTCACACTTCCAAAAACTGGTGAACTCATTGTGGTATATATAGATTATCTAAAGAAGGGGTTAGGATATGTACTCATACAAAATGATAAATTGATATCCTACTACTTAAGGTAGTTGAAAATTCATGATCAACACCATCCTACGCATGATCTGGAGTTCGTAGCAGTGATCGTTGCAATGAAAACATGGAGGTGTAATCTCTTTGGGGAGAAGTGTGAATTATATAATAATCATTAATTCCTCATGTATATATTCTCAAAAAAAGGATCTCAATATGCACCATAAAATAGTGTTAGAGCTCAAAAGTGATTGTGATAGCTCAATCCACTCCCTTCCTTGATAAGAGAATAAATTAGTGGATGCACTATGTAGAAAGGATCGTGCAACATTATCAATGATGATAATTGATATGGATCCAATATTTTGATATTTTAAATGGATGGAAATGGTAATA
Source organism: Viscum album (assembly GCA_963277665.1). NCBI lineage: Eukaryota > Viridiplantae > Streptophyta > Magnoliopsida > Santalales > Viscaceae > Viscum > Viscum album. The sequence continues at coordinate 875,104,683 of OY728129.1, read as the reverse complement.
ACTAAGGAAGGACCGTCATCAAGTATTTCTCAAATTATTTCTCAACTATCCCTTTTAGGGAAATAATGGATGCTCAAGGAAATGATGTTGAAATTCCAAAGAAGGGGTAAGTTTTATGAAATGAGAAATCCTCAGAGTTTCCAAATTTATTATAAATTAATTTTAATATTTAGGTCATAAATTTTTGTAGCATATGATATAGAGATAAAGAAGGGTCTTCGCAATTACACACATAACCCACTTTTCTCTATTCACCCAGGTAAGACAAAGGTGTATCGAGATATCTAAGATAAATTTTGGTGCAAAAATATGAAGAAGGAGATAACTAAGTATACATAAATTTTCTTGGTATTTCATTATGTGAATACTAGAATGAAATATTCTTTGTATATGTTGCAACCATTACATATACCAACGTAAAAATTGGAAAACATCATCATTGACTTTGTCACCGGACTCCGAAAGCCAACTATAAGAAACAATGATATATTGGTTGATGTGGATAATCTTACAAAGGCAACTCACATTATCATAATTCAAGAGGAATTCACATTGGATCATAATTCATGTATATAAATCTGATAATTATTATGGTTGAATAATGTATCCTTATCAATTGTATCTGGTTGAGATTGAATATTCATCGTGATGTTATAAAAATGTCTAAAACATGATCTTACTAGTAAGATGAACAATATTAAGATGTATCATCCTAAAAATAATTGAGAATATGAAGGGAATATTCATATTCTAGAAAACCTTTTGTGAACATGTTCTATGGATTTCAAAGGAAAATAGGACCAACATATGCGTCTGCATGTGTTCTCTAACAACAACAGTTTCCACATGAGCAACCAAAAGTCTCCATATGAATCCCTTTATGGGAAAAGTTTTCAATCACTAGCATGATGGGATGAAGTTGGTGAATGTATTCCACCAGGACTAGAAATGTTCCATGAAATGGTGGAGAAGGTGAAAGCCATTTAGCAACATATCATGGGATTACAAAGTCGATTGAAGATTTATGCCGAAAATCATTGACGGTACTATGATTTTGAATTTAGAGACATGGTATTCTTCATCATATCTCTATGTAAAAGGATCTTGGGATTTGGGAATAATTGAAAGCTATATCCTAGGTACATCATCCCCTTTGAGATCCTTGACCATCTTAGAGATATCTATTATGACCTAGAAGTTCATCCTACCATGTCTGATGTACATGATGTATTCCATGTATCCCTTATGAGGAAGTAAAAACCAGATCTCTCACATGTACTGAATATAGATGTGGTAAATTTGGTAACTGATCTCTATTATGATGAGGATCCCATTACGATCTTGGACCATAGAGATAATGACCTACATAAAAAATAATACTCACTTGGTCAAAATACTATTGATTAACCATAAGTATGAAGAGGAAACATGCGGACCATAGGAAGTGAAGAAGGATAAGTACCCTCACATACTTTCAACATAGAATTTTAAATGTAATATTGAGGGATAACTTTTATAGGGGGTGAATAATGTAACGACCCAATATTTTATAAATGGATATTTCCGTCTTAAAATTTTGTTATATAATATAAACCACAATAAATCATTTTGAGAACAGAATAAAAATTTTATAAATGACTAATTAATGAAATAAGAGGTATTTCTAGAAGTTAATAAACCTTTACCAATGGAATAGTAAACTGACATTCTGAATAACAATATGACCATTAGGAATAGTAATTCATACAATAGAATTGTAAATTAATCGATGAAAGTATAAATAAAATTTAGGTATAATATAAACAGAAAAATGATATAATTATTTCATAGAACATGTAAATAAATATTTTGAAAAATTATTAATTAACTATTATAAATTTTATAAAGCATTAATATTAATTTATAATTTTAAAATTAAAATAATTGTTTAAAAAAAATTATTTTAGAAAAATAGATTAATAAATCAATATTATTTTTCTTATTATTATATGATAATTTTAGTAGACCTTAATTTATTTTTTAATGTGTTCTAAAATCAATTATAATTTTAAAATCTGTATTTTCCAAGTTTATGATTATTTCTTTTAAAAATTAAATTTATCATATTTAGAAAATTATTTACCAAAAATTGAGTTTATTTTTTAATTTTACATGTAGTAAAATGGAAAGGATGAAATATTTGGATTTTTCTGAAATACTTCAATTTTTGGTAAATAGTAAAAGACATTAATTTACTATATATATATAAATATTATAAGATAACTAAACTATTACATGGGTCATCGCGGATTTTTGAACCATAATATAAAACAATAATTCATTATTTTAATATAATTAGTGATAATTATAAAACATTTCATAGTCTTTATCCAAAATAAAATACTAATAAATAAAATAGAAAACATCACTCTCATCCCCTATAAATACCACATCTTCTCCTCACACCTTCCTAGATTTGAATATTTTTATAAACTATTACAATTCCATATTCATTACCCTCCTACATGTCCGTTATCTCTTGGTATCATCAAATGACTAGACCCTTTTCCAAAATGAGGTTCTCAAGGATATGGAATCAAGAGGTAAAATCCTCTTTTTTAAGTTTCTTTTCATGTTCTTTTCTTTTCTTATTATCCCATAAAATACCCTAATATAAATGTAATTATAACTCAAATACCATAACTAAACTATAATATTATTACGATAGTTTAATAATACATCATCAAACCCCCTATCCTCTCCCTTTTATTTTAAATTTTGAAACGTTGTCTATATGGTGTTGTTTTATCTCCTTCAAGAAAGAAAATCTTTCATTTCCTATCACCTCCTTAATGGATGATCATAAAACCATTATAATGGCTAAAAAGTTTATAAAATTTATATTATAACCATTTTTATGTTCTATAGGTAGCATATTTACATAATACTATATGATAAACAAAATTATTTCATTGTGAGAAAAAACAACCGTAATAATCTAAATGATTATCACTAATGTATTATCTAATGATTTATCCTCATAAAATATAACAAATGATATTTATAAATAACAATTTAATATTTTATATGATCATTAATAATCATTAATTTCAATTATATTTAATTATTAAAATTTTATAGGAACTTTAATACTTATAAATAAGGGAATTTATCATAAAAACCAAGAAAAATGAACATTCACAAATAGTAAAACTATCCTCTTAACTAATAAAAATGCCCATAAATGAACAGAATAAAAAAATAATTCATAAAATTAATGTATAAATTGTTTTTTATTTTTCAATTAATTAATTTAATTTGACTATACAAGATATTAAATTGATGAAACCGTTCAAACATTAGGTAAGGGGAGTTCTCAAACACAACTCCATTTCCTCGGGGTTCCCCTCTTCCACACAATTTTCCAAATGGTTGTTCCTTTAATGTTATATAAATATAACTTCTTTTTTCCTTCCATTTTCTTTTCTAGGATATACATGTTTCCAATATGATTTTATATAAAATTCAACAAGTTTTTCCAAAAGAACTCTACTTTAGAAAATACAACTCTTATTTATCGTGAGATTGTTTCATCATTACTCAATATTGAAGATTCTTTTATGAGTTATAGTATTAAATAATAAGTTTGGGAACCCTAATGTTATTAATTAATTTATGAATTATGAAATAAAACCTATTCCTTTATATGGGATACATTATGTCCAAGATTGATATATGTTTTATGTGGCATGCATGATAATATAAATGTTATGATGTAAAAGGTGCACCAAGAATTACATAGTGATCCAATGAATTGGATAATATAATGTATCCCATGATAAAAAGTGTAGAATTCATGAACATGATGCAATACATTTTCACAAATATGTTTTTTTAGCTATCCAAAAAGACATCATGTTTCATTTTTATGCATTTCCACCTTCTATGCTTTTATCAGATGATTCCTCTCATGTTTATGATGATGATCCCATTATAATGTTATGATAATGATGATGATGATTAGGATCAAACATTTTATATTGATTCATTTATTTCCCTAACCACATACTAGGATTTTATCTCACACTTTTCATTGAAGTATATCCTTAGGTTATTACTTGTACTAAAGATAATCTGTGGGCTACTAAAAATATTGAAAAAAGTAGTTAAATAAATTTTTATGTTTCATTATAAAAATGTTATGTATGGTTCCAATTTTCCAAATAAAAAAATGCTTGATCGTGGGATTGTAACAAAATTATGTTTTTTATCTTTAAAATGATCTAATATTCATGTAATAAAAATCATGGTTTCTATATGTATAGAAATGTTCAATATTAAAAAATAGGATATTTAGTTGGTTGTTATTGTTATAAAGGTGGTTTTAGTATAATCAACTAATTAGGAAATCAATATATAGGTTTAGTCAACGAAATATATAACTCATTGGGTCATTATATTCAATAGTTTAATATATTATTCAGTAGAAATATTATCCTACCAATCCCATTTATAATATTATTTACCCTCTTTTTCAATATCTAAATTAATTGCCATCATCAATAACTACATCAATTATAATTTTATTTTCAAATAAAAGTATAACATTATTAATTATAACTCTCATTCTTACTATTTAACAAGTTTCATCCAAGTAAATGTATATTTGATGAAATATAAATATGATTCATCATTTATATTCCTCATATTTTCCATTAAAACATTAATGAAATTTGTTTATTTCATTTCATTTTCCTTTCGTGAGTTTTTATTTAAAACATCCAAAATAATATAATAATGATCTTTATTTTAATTATTTACCAATATAGATGTATTAACATGATTTATTTTGTTTCATTCCGTTGATACATTTTTTGTAAACATTTATAACACAATTTCTTATTTACTATTCATTGAATTTGTAATGATTTTATTAATTAATATCAAACAACAGCTTTTACAAAATTGTTGAAATTGATTTTGTAAAAATATTACTATTTCTACTTCTATTTTCCTCCATATATTATCTATCGTGAAGTGATTTTTATCACCATTAATATTTTAATATGACATTATTCCATTTTTAAATCAAAATTATGATTTCCTATGATCACTTTAGCCCATGTAATGTGATGTAAATGAAAACCTAACAAAACCATTCATCTTCATGGGTTCATTAATATATGATTATGAATAATGTTGGTAAAATAAATATCAAAGGATGATGGTGGGTGGGTTGTTATATCTCACACAAACCTATTGGATTATTTTTATATCTCATGTTATATTCAGGTGTATAAATAGGGAGTTTTTATACATATAGGTTGGCATAAGGATGTTGACCAAATTTTCCATCGTGGGAAAAATAAGTTTGTCCATATAGGAATGTGTAGAATGATTTTCATAACAAAAGATGTAATGTTCTAATTGTTGTACCAATTTTTTTTGTCTTTATGTCATCTTATTCCACATTCCCATTTTTTTATCATGGTATGCCTCATATTAAATATTCATTTCATTTTCATAATATACCATGTTTTTTATAATACCCATTATTTTTAAAATGTTTGGAATAATTATTTCATATATATATATATATATATATATGTTATAAAATTATTGAGATGTATTTAGGGACAAGAAAATTCTTTTATGCTTCCTGAATGATTTTTTATGATATTACATTTCTCTATAATTTTTTATGATTATAATATATGGTTTTATGATTTTCTAAAAATATATTTATCCATTCCTGATATTATCTGTCATATCTATGGTCTAATACATGTGGATTTTTTCCCATACTAAGAATCATAGATCATACTTTCTTTAAGTATTCATTCCTTAGTTTATGAAGATGACAATATTATGTGAGATGTCTTAAAGAGTAAAGTTAATCATTATTATAGATATTTTTAATAAAATGTTTTAAAATAAGATATTTATATATGTAGTCTAAAAAATAGAAATCTTTTCATTCCTTCAGTCCTGAGAATATTTGAGATTTTTTTAAAAGATCAAGCAACACAGCATCATATAACTGATGAAAAGATACATGGGTTTCAAAATTCTGAAGGAAGGAAGTTTACATTTATCTATTTATATAATAGGGATCAACTCACAAGGAGTGTTGGAATGATTGTTACAAGCGTCACGAGAGGATCCTATGTTTTCAAGGAAATAAGCATATTGATTGGCTTACCGATAGACATGTGTAATTATATAATTCATTGAAGCAAGTATTTCAATGAACATAATCCATTTCGATGTTAGTTTCCAAGACAGGTGAATTTGACCCATTCTAACGGCTTGAACAACTATGGCGGAATCACATTCAAACCAGATATTCATCCAATTTTTTCTTTCATAAAAATCAACTACATTGATGAGAGCCATCGTCTTTTCTTCAAGAGCTGTGGCCAGTCCACATGTACCATGACCCCCATCCAAGAAGTCACCATCTTGATTTTGGAAGACAAAACCATATCCATCAGGACCCGGATTACCTCTTGAGGATCCATCCGAGTTGCGTTTATTGTAGCCTTCAAAAAGAGGTAACCCTAATAATTACATGGTTCTAATAGGACAAGGATAATTACATTGCACATTCATTGTTGGACATTTAGAGATGTCATCTGTTACGGTGTTTGTTAAGTGGATTAATTAATTAATTAATTAAAGAAACTAATTATATGACATAATCTAACATACCAATTTTAAATGATTTTTAAGAAGAGTCTCCATGGTTATATTTATACACCTCATATCATTGAGAGTATGTTCTAATATCCTTTGTTAGTAGATGCAGATTAGATGATGATCAGTGATCAGATCTAGGTGGATTGAAATATAGTGGATATAGTGGATCATCTCGATCAATAAAAAACTTGTTATTCACCAATTATTGATCCAATCACGATGATAGAATTTTCAAGTTTGGTTTATGCCAACTGAATAAATTATTAAATCATTAAAATTAACAGTTTATAAATTTTTGTTAACTTAACACACTTAGCATAATCCCCTGTTGTCGAATTAAATTTTTAAATAAATTTATTATCTTATCTTATGTCACAAACTCTCCTTAAATTCCCCACATTACAATCATTGGTATTGATATCTTCACTGATGATTTTTATTACCCATATTATGGTAAATTTCCCCCATATTTCTTTGTGTTCCCCACCATTGAGATACAAGACCACATATAGACATTATTGGGTAGGTATGAGTGCGATTAAACCCACGGATTCATGAAAAATTCATGTGAGATGGAATTGTTAGAGAAATTAGGATTTATTATGATGGATCATAATATTTTAGTGATGAATTACATGAATTTTGGATCCAAGGAAAAATATAATATATAAGATGAATATTGGGTGGTGTCTAGGCATCGTATAGATCAACAAAATCTGATTTCTAGCTACTAGAGGGACGGAATCGATGGTTAGATGGATCTACCACCAATTTGAACTTTCAACTTTAATAAATAATGGTAGGAGAGTTGAATATACTGAACATGAGAAATAACATATATTATGTGAAAATCCCAAATATACAGCATAAACTAGAATGAAAACATGACGTGTAGTCCCCTGGCTGTAGTGGATAGGGTTTATGGGTGGAGATAAATATTACATGCAATTCGGGACATCCACATGCTATGTAACATGGTTTTGGTAGCCCAACATGTACTCTTGTACAACATGATCATGGACATAGACAGACACATAGACATAGTCAGGTACACAACTGAGTACATCAACACAACTGAAAGGACATGAACATGGCCATGTTCACATGGGTAGGCTCTGATTGGTCAATACATCTTGTGTGGCACCTATAAATTCCATGTATCGTTACATGACCACCAATATATTTCCATAAGAGACCCGAACATGTGATGATGTGTGATATCATGTCATGTGAAACCCTTATAAGTCGTGTACCTCTTTATTCAACATTTACCTCTTGTATATCCTTCTTTATGACTCTGGTTTTGGATCGCTAGTAGCCTATCATTAGTGGTTGTCTAAATAGAATTTAATATTATACTATTTTGTGTCATTTGGTATATGATATAAGATTTCATAGGAATGACGTTTATTTTGGGGATGTTTGATGATGGAAGTGGATGGGTAGGATCAATAGAGAGATTACATCCGAAGTTGGCACTCCCCTATCACACTAGGGTGAGGGTCCTCTATCCATAAAGATTGTACTCCCATGTATCACTAGGACATGGTTCTTCTATACTCGTTGTATAGATAAAAATGTGGTACACCCCTATTGAGGTTTTAGGTCCACTATAAATGGATATGGTACTACCCTATCACAATAGGGTGCATCTCCACCATACACATGATGAAGATAAAGAAATGGAAGTTGCCAATTGATGGTACATGTCCCCTATCAATGGAGATGGTACTCCCCTATAAAACTAGAGTGTGATACCTCCATACTAGTTTTACATATACATATGGGTTACTCTCCTTTTTAAGTCACATGTCCTTTATCCATGTAGATGGTACTCCCTTATCGTACAAAGGTATAGGTGATCTATATTTATTGTATAAATATAAAGGAGTTACTTCTTCTATTGATTGTATGAGTCCTATATCCATGAATACAGTACTCCTATGTCACACCATGGCGTGATTCCTCCATACTCATTGTGAAAATACATATTAAGTACTCCCCTACTGAGGGAATGAGACCTCTATCCATGGATATCATAGCCTATTGTAACACTAGGGTGAGAGTCTCATATAAATGATGTGGAAATATAGTGATAGTACTCCTTTATTGAGGGAATGGGTCTGCTATCCATTGAGACAATACTTCCCTATCATAACATGGCATGGATCCTCTTTTTTCTGTATACATATATAGATATGGTACTCCCCTGTATGGGTATAGTTCCTCTATCTACTAAGTGGAATCATCCATGTCATACCAGTTTGTGGGTACTCTATCTTTTGGTTATTATTCACCCTTGGCATGTGGATTTGTGGAATGGTGCTTTTCCTTCTAATCAATTATTCAGAGAGACAGTCAAGATGTTGGGCATCAATAATGGGCCTTTGGAGCTTCAGGAAAATTCATCATCCTGGGATACAATGTGTGATGGATATCCCATTTCTCATTAATCTGGGTTTCATATATGAGCGCACATATATATATATATATTCATTATTGGGTTTTGTTGCCATCTTACATTAGGTTAATCTTACTAAATCTATCATGTCTCATACTAGCACATGAGCGTCACCATAGTTGGTGAGGACTCACTAAGTGCATCCAAAAGAGCCGAGATCAAATCTGGGTAGAGGCATATTTCTTGTACTATAGCAGTATTGTAGCAGTATTGTAGCAGTATTGTAGAAGTATTGTAGCAGCACTTTAATAGTAATGTAGCAAGCACTGTTTGCTACTGTAGAAGCCAGAACTATTCATCCATCTGCGCCTTCGGGCCACTGGTTTGGTCCTCCAGTCCTGCAAGTATTTCAGGCCACCCAAGGCCTTTGAGCCACTTTATTCTCAAGGCCTTCGGGCAACCCTAAGGCCTTAGGGCCACCCCAAGGCCTTCAGGACACATGAATGCAGTCCCCTGACACACTACAAAAAAGGAGCATCCCTAGAAGAGGATTCATAATAGGTGCACTCACCAGTGCAGAGTCAAATGGATTATCAGAATGAGAGGTTATGACTATGACATCAGTACTAGCTTGTGTTTTCATGGGAAGCCAAGCCAAATAGTCCTGCAATGGTGGAGAGCTACTATCATGATGCAGATGCTAGGGAGGGGCAGTTCCTTGTAGATAGTCTGGTTGAATTCTCTAAGACCTTCGGGTCATGTAATATTTTAAGCCTACTTTCCATGTAATATATGCACCTATGGGCCTTGTAAGGGTTCCCCCTCATACCTTAAAAGGGGGTTATCAAAAATCAATAAAAATTAAGGCCTTCAGGCCATTCATAATCATGTACCCTACTACTCCCCCATTTTTTTCAGAGTATCCAATTGGGTATTCATATACTCACCCCCTAAATAGCATTTTCCCAATTTTGTTGTTTCATACGATGATTTAAAATATTTCATTGGTGGAATTATTATATCTTAAGGATACTTCATTTCATTTGACTATGTATGGTGGTTAGGTCTTGGAGATCATGAAATTGTCTCTCTTATCCTTCATTATATTGCAGTTATTGTGATGTTCATCCTTCTTTTATATATGGATTTATTTTTTCACCATTAATGTTTATATTATGGTTTTGAAATATTTTTTATTACCAATAGGATATTAAATGCATGGTTTATAGTCCATATGTTAATGTCTTTTATTATCATTCATCGACACTTTTGTAAGGAGATGGTTGGGTGCATGGGTACATATAATTTAATCAAAGGCATCCTAGTTTAATTATGAATTATTGTTTCTATTCACCATCCCATATCTTATGGATCCATGATTAGAGTTTTGGTGGTCATTCATCCATTTTCTAGGTCTACCTCAGTGGTTCAGGTCATTGCAGATTGCTATCAGAGGTGTTTCGACATTGGGATGGTGTTTAATGTTTGTTCTCTTATGAGGATTGAATGGAAATTTAGGTAAGTAGTTTCAATGTTTCTCAAGTATGAATTTCATTCTAAAGAACCCAGTTTTGGGATGACAACAATTGTATCTATTCGGAAAGAATCGAAGTTTCTATTTTCATCTTAGATTACCAAGACATTGGATGTAGGGAACATTGGTACATGCTTTATATAGGATTGTGTCCTTTGAAAATCCCTTTTGAGTCAGCTCTTCAAATATATATATGCCCATATGACTATGTTATTAGAAGGCCCCAGCCTTAAACATTACATAATATTGATTTAAGTCAAGAATTCACATTGAGGATCTTGTCAGGATTAGAGTTTTATATAATTATTCTATAACTATTACATTACATCTCAAAAGATGACAAAGTAGACACTTTTACACTATCCAATTTTTTCACAATAATAAAATGACCTAAAAAACAAGAATTATTTTCTTGATATAAATCTTCTTGAATTCTACCATTCCCTTAACCTTCCTTGTATCCTATGAAAATCATTTCAACAACTTGGGATGAGAATAAAAAGCTCAGTAAGGGTTGTAAAACAAGGAAAGAAACATTAGTCCATAAATACATATAAATCAATGAAATCATAATTTTCAATAATAAAACATAATCTATTTATCATAACTCACAAAATAATATGATTTCTGAATAACACATAGAAATCATAAATCATAATAGTAACTTGTGGCATCCATAATATTCTTTCATTTCAACTTTCACAACTATATATGGAGTTACATTTGTAATACCCAATAAGTTATTGTAACACCCCAGGTAAATAAAGAATATGACATTTTCATATTTATCCATATTTGTGAATAAAATATTAATATGACTTTAAAGGGGACGCTATGCTCAATGGCGTACCCAACACACAACAACGAGTTTCTTGGGAATCTTACGTTGCACTCTAATAATAAAATAATATTATTTTAAATGGTAGTTAACATGTAGCCATTGTATTGGGGAGAATGGATAGAAATAACTAAAATATGATTATATATGTTTTTAAATGTTTTTACATTTTTCCAATAAAAGATAAAATGCTTAAAATACAGAAAGAATTCAATTTTATGCGTATATTCCCTAGTTTTCACTAAAGGTTCACTTATCGCCTTTTGATTGCGAACCCTCATTAAATATAGTTTTGTTCACTCTTATACATTCTATTGTAACAAATAAAACTCTTCTTAAGAATTGGGACATCAAAATTTACTTTGTGTAAATTTTTGGTATCTTTCCGATAAAGTTCATTTTTTAATGAATAGTGTAAAATGTTGTATTTTAATTCAAAACCACTTTTTAATCTAATTTATATATATTATTAGATTATCTTTTGAATTGATTTTAATGTGAAATTAGAATATATTTTTACCATTAAATCCAATAGTGGTCATTGGTATTAATTTCACTTTGAAATCAGACATAAACTAGTGTCAATCTTTTGATACTTATTGTTTCATAAAAACACGTTATTTGCTCTGACAGTGGGAATTAATTATTAAATTAATTAATGTGACTTATATATTTTGAATTTTGTAAAATAGACTTAATTTTTGAATTAGGAATATCAAATATAGCTTAGGGTGAATTTTTGGGATTTTTCTGAAAAACATCAATTTTTTATGAATAGTGAAACCACTAAGTGGTGCTTATAAAAACTGATTTTTTCCGTTTAAATGAAATTTTGCCATCTTTGTGTTTTGAATTTCGAAAATCCGACATACATGGTTGCCATTAAGAAGTAAAATGTGGTTCAATGGGATAAAAATAATTTTTCGGTGAATAGTAACTTATTATGTTTTTAATCGCGATTAGAGGTAATTAGTGTAGTTTATGGTAAGAATAATGTTTTAATAAAATTCAATGACCTAGACACATGTCCTAACCTCATTGGATGTGTCATGGCCGACCATGAAATTCCATGGGTCAACTTGGGGACCCCATGGAGCCACGTTGGTTGGAAAATGACATAAATATCTTTTTTTAATGTTAAAGTAAAAATGACACAAACATGAGATGTTTTACTAAAAAAAATTACATGGGGTTATACAATTCGTATTTTTGACTATAAATAGTCATTGAAAATCAATAAAGATTTCCTACATCATAGTATTTTTTTATAATTTTTAGACATTAAATAAATTAAATTATTTATGACATCATGATGATGCATTGATGACCTCATTATTTAACGATTTAAATAAAATTGAAAGATAATGTAATATCTAAGACCTACACATGTCCAAAACCTATTGGATGAGTGGATTTCGAACCCATATCACCTTATCCTAGAAATAAATCAATGTGGGACCTTTAAAATCCGAAACTTGTTTGAACATAAAGTAACATTTTGTAACTTTACAAGAGTGCCCCTCCTCTCCTCTTATAAAAGGCCCCCACCTCTACCTCCTTACCCACACTCCCAAATCCTTTGGCTCGGCCACCCCCTTCCCATTTTGTCTCTCCACTTCCCTCTCTTACATCCTTGAAGACTCACTTTGGGAAGAAGTCTTCCCAAGGAAGCCTTTGAGCTCAAACCAAAGGGAGTTACCAAAATTTAAGGTAATGTATTCCCTTGTGTCCTTTTGTTTTATTTGGCTTATCCAACCCCCTAAACACTTTTTATTCTATTATTTTGTAACAAATACAGTATCTTAAATATACTAGGATGTTTTTATAAGAAGGATTCGAGCTACACTTACACACACCTACATCTAATGGCTAAAGAACATACTATTTCCGTGGATGGTGAATTTCTGCCTCCCGAAACGATGATTGTTCATCATTCTTCTAACACCTTCAAAGGTGGCCATTAAGATGAGACTATATTTATATATGATATCTAATATGTTTATGTTTTACTTAAGCTTCTGTATTTTTCATTTATGGCATACCTTTATGGTTTCCATTATGGGTAAACGCGATATCTTCATTTAAGGAAGTGCGGACTACCGCCCCCTCAAAGTGATTTGATTCGTTAATACCATATGTGGTACGTATAAAGGATATATTTAATGATATAATATATTATACCATAATTTAATTAAAATACTATTATGTATCATTATGTTTTAATTCCATTAAATATGAAATATAAATGGAAGTAGCGTTCATGCGTACGTACGGCTTACCCTCTCCATGAACGATACATTTCATTTTTTGTCTCAAAATGTTATGTAATATTATAGGTACATATATATAATGGATATATATGTAATATATTACATCAATATTACGGATATCATTGTGGAATTATAACATATATATATCTCTCTCAATTTTTTAATTCCATTAATATGACAAAAAATTGAAAGTAGCGTTCATGTGTACGTACGACCTACCGTCTCCATGAATGGTGCTTTTCTTTTTTATCTCAAAATGATATGGAATAGTATAAAATGAATATTTACTGGATATATATGATATTTTAATCATTAATACTATTCTGGAAATTATTTACTTATAACTACATGGGCAATCTTTTTTCAAACAAGTTCATTTTTGACTAATGTACCAAACATCAGCAAAAACGTCTGATATGAACTAAAATTATTAAAAAATTATTATAACATTATAATAAGTGATATGAACTAAATAATAATCTCTAAAGGAGGTACTTAGGCAATTATTAATTGACCAAAGTTTATTATTCAGTAATATAAAGAAACGAACAAGACAAGTTTGACTTCAGGTAAGGGACCCTACTCTTTCTTTTTAAGTTCACTCTTTTATGTCATTCCTTTTAAAGCTCATATTTCATGTTATTGGGATGTTATTTTATATTAATCATACTGTAATTTTTATGTTCATGTGATGACAGACCCTATTCTCTCTCATCAATCCATTTTGGATGTTTTGAGTGGCGCCGTTAGGCTGCCGAATTTTCGTAAGAGATCAAACCTCTCTCTTTCTTTTTAAGTACTCTCATTTATGTAACTTCTTTTAAGCTCCTCTTTGTTATGTTGGGGGATGTTCTTTTACATTCCTATTTATATAAACTTTATGTTGATATGATGAGATAGCCTATTTGATCTCATAAATCCATTTTTGAATGTTTTATGGGGCACCGTTAGGCTGCCGAGTTTTCATAAGGGATCTTTCATCTCACTTTTATTCCCGTGAGATTTATGCTACATTTGCCACAATTTCCTTTGAGTGGTGTATGTACTGCCCATTATTTTACTCATTATGTAATATAATTTGTTTTATGAGTATTTACATCAATGTTGTATTGTCCTTCTTTCACGAGGTGTATGTTTCGAAAGATACCCATGTCAGTAAGGGAACCTTTCGCCCTCCTCCTTTTAAAAGACTTATTTTGTTGGGTCTTTTAATTTACATATTGTTATGTTTGGATATATTCTCATATATCCTTATTTATGTAAATTTTATTTCCAAGTGATGAGATACCCTTTTTTTATCTCTCATCAACTCATTTTGATGTGACGTCGTTAGGCTGTCAAGGGAACTTCTAACCCAATTTAGATTTTTTTGGGTTCAACATGTAGTTATTGAATATGTCATCCTTTGAATATGTGTTAATGAACATTGATTATTTTACACTTAATATACACTTATATTTTGTGTATTCGTTTGTCACACATAATTATGTAATTGATTTATCCTTAAACCAAGTATACCGTCTTTGTGAGGGACTTCGTCTCAATCTCCATTCATTGAGGCATATTTTGGTTTATACACAACCTTCTTTTATACGGTGTATAAACCCTTTTGACTTTTACGTTTATCCAAAAAGAATATTTTTATACGAAGCGTTTTACAAAACGACAAAAGAGAATGTTTTTGTCATACGTATGTGGCGACAATGACTTCTCCGCTGCCATGACCATTATTTGAGTTACGGCTTCGTCTACAAGCCATACCTTATTTTTAAAAGAAAAATAAATACCATGTTTTAATTTTCTTTTATTTTTGTATTGAAAATGGTTTTCATAATGTTTTTTAATATCATGGTGTTTTATTGATATCTTGTGATTAAAATGTGGAAATGTTATGTTTCCTTTATGCAGGTATTATGTGGTACGATTATGTTATGGTTCTTGGGCATTGTTATGAAGACGGGTGGTTCCGTGATAAACTAAGGGCGGGTGAGCCCGATATAGCTGTCCAATGCATTGGGTAACACGAAGGAGTGAAACGTTAAGATTTCTCCAAAGAGATTTAGGGAATATATTATGGTGGGTATTCCAAACGTAACCCATAGGGTTACTCCCTACATAAGAATGTTCATAATGCCTCAAGTTACCTTTTATGTCTTATGATTTCTATGATTTATTCATGATTTTATGAGGTATGTTAATGTGCCTATGTTTTATTGGTAAAGTATGATTTCATTCTTATGTATATATAAACTCATGTTTCCTTTCCATATTTTTATAACCCTTACTGAGCTTTTTATGCTCATCCCAAGTTTTTGGAAATGTTTTTCACAGGTCAATGTAAAGGTACATGATGTGATGATAGTGTCAAGGATATGTCAAGAAAGAATCCATGTTTTATTTTTAATATGTTTCCATTGATGGGAAGAATGAATATTGTATTTTATGTAACCACTGTGTTTAAATGTGGAATGTAATGCACGTTTCATGATCTAATTCTCTAAAACTCTAAACCTGAAAAGATCCTCAATGTGTAATCTTGTAATAACTCAATATTAAGTAAGGTTTAAGGTCGAGGCCTTATAGTTGGTATCAGAGGTCGGTTTAGATAACTTTAGAGGTTAGTGTATTCTTTAAGCATAATTGGCATTACCATAATGGTTAGGATTTCAGAAAGAGTCCTAGTTTTAGATAAAGTTAATGAGTAAGTATATATTAGTGTTTATCTTTAGTACATGATGGTTTTTTTGATATACTCACACTGACCTTTTTGGTTTTAGTAAATGGATGGATCTAGCAGGCACCAAAGTAACAGTGGATGTGAAGGAAACTGTGAAAGTTTTTTGAGCAAGCAACTGAATGATATGGGAGATTCAATGAGAACTCTTGTGATTATCCTCAACCAACTATCTAGAGTCATGATTGACCACCTAAACCTTGGTGATTTCTCTAAGGAATTATATATGCGAGAAACAAATCCCTACGGTAGTACAGGTAATAATAATAAAGGTAAGTGTGTTCAAAAACCTATGTGTCAAATATGTGGAAAGAAAAACCTAGGAAAATGTTTCAAAGGGACAGAAATATGCTATAGATGTGGAAATGAAGGTCATAAAGCAAGATCCTACCATGGAAAAAGGAAGCATCCAGTTGACTCGAGGAAAGGGAAAGATGTTCTTTCTGAGGGATCAATTGAATGTTTTAAATGTGGTGTGCATGGTCATTATGCAAACACATGTCCTATGAAGATGTTTCTTGAATGAGATCACCAAGAGCATACAAATGTTCATTTACCAATACCTAATTCCATTCTGATTGAGGATGAAGAAACTGACAATGACCAATCAAAGGTATTTATTATTTCATGACTATTGTTTTCCTATTTTGGAATCTTATGATATGATTCATGTTTTTTTTGTAGGAAAGAGGTATTTCGGAATAAGTTGGAAAGGAATGGTTAATGGATCATGAAGAATGCTGAATGAGTAAGATGTTAACATATAAGGGCTTCAAGAGTTATGGTAAACTTCTTTAGAGTATTAAGTCTCTTTTGATGATGGGGTTACATTAGAAGACTTTTTATATTATGTGTAACCCTGATGTTTAATATATGCAAATTTTATTCAAGGAATAGTTATCTTTTCTTTTGTGGACATAGTTATAAAGAACCATTTGTGTTTATATGATCCTTACCTTTGAGGTAATTATGGGTTACTATATGTTATGATTGAAGTGAAAGGAATGAGATAAAATTGAGGTTAAATTATGTTATGGTTTTTTTTGATGATTTTATCCCTTTTTGGGTAATGATTTGTGAATTATATAGTTTTGGAAAAGGGACAACAGACAGACCGTGTGACTACTCGTCGCGTCAGACAAAGCTGTGGGAATCGAACCCACAACCAAAGTGCGACTAGTATTTATTGCCTACCACAGGACTACATGAAGTCCATGGTTAGTTTGACTGATTATTTATAGTTATATTATTTTATGAATTAAGAGTAAGTTGATTTTTGGTTATTTATGAAAATGATTATCCTATCATGGAGGATATCTGATTAGGTTAATTACTTTTCCATACAAGACTTTAGGAGTAACTGATGTTGTTTGGAGATAAATGTTATGATTTAAAATGGAAGACTATGTGACTAAATCCTTCAAATATTTGGGTTTCAATCTTAGATTGGTTTACTTTGAAGAATTTTATGGAAAAATTGTTTATCAGATGGTCCTCGTTGAACTTTGAGTTTTGTAGGACAAATTTGGGAGATTAAGCATAGATTTTCTTTTTAAAGGTTTATCCTTTTCTCGATTATCTGACCTTATACTAAACTTTTTGGTTTTGGTTTTGGTTAAAGCCTAAATACATGGGAAGTATATAGTTCTCTTTGGTGGATTAGGTGATTCTCTAGAAGTTGATTATAGTACTCTTAATGCGAACAAGTCTCCCTAAATACTCGTCTTTTGGAAAAAATATGAGTTAGATTAAGGAATCTAGTAAAAGTTTAAAGTCAACATGATAAGTGATTATGTTTCCTTATGAATAAATTCCTCAATAAAAAGTAACTTAAAAAAAAAATGTTGTCTATTAACTTTTCCTACTGGGGAATCAAATACCGTTTAATCCATCAAAAGTTTGTGATTTTCTTATGGTTAACTTTTTCCTAGACATGTTTACTATCACTCTCCCTCAAGAACATGACCCTTTTCTTTTTCTTCCATGTCCATGTTTTTCTACATGGAATCCTAGTATGGTTTAACTCAGGTGACCTCTGTACTTATCATCCTTTATTTTTAAAGTGATTGTTTTACCGACTCTTGTTCCGATGTGGGACTTTCAAGGATGTTTCCAAGCTCAATTTTAAAAAATTTGAGGACGCCATTCCCAAAAGGGGGGAAGGATGTAACACCCCAGGTAAATAAAGAATATGACATTTTCATATTTATCCATATTTGTGAATAATATAATAATATGACTTTAAAGGGGACGCTATGCTCGATGGCGTACCCAACACGCAACAACAAGTTTCTTGGTAATCTTACGTTGCACTCTAATAATAAAATAATATTATTTTAAATGGTAGTTAAAATGTAGTCGTTGTATTGGCGGGAATGGATAGAAATAACAAAAATATAATTATATATGTTTTTAAATGTTTTTACATTTATCCAATAAAAGATAAAAGGCTTAAAATACGGAAAGAATTCAATTTTAGGCGTATATGCCCTAGTTTTCACTAAAGGATCACTTATCGCCTTTTGATGGCGAAACGTCATTAAATATAGTTTTGTTCAGTTTTATACATTCTATTAGAATAAATAAAACTCTTCTTAAGAATTGGGACATCAAAATTTACTTTGTGTAAAGTTTTGGTATCTTTCCGAAAAAGTTCATTTTTAAATGAATACTGTAAAATGTTGTATTTTAATTCAAAACCTCTTTCTAATCTAATTTATTTATATGATTAGATTTTCTTTTTAATTGGTTTTAAAGTTAAATTATAATATATTTTTACCATTAAATCCAATAGTGGTCGTTGGAATTAATTTCACTTTGAAATCATACTTAAACTAGTGTCAATATTTTGATACTTATTGTGTGATAAAAACACGCTATTTGCTCTGACAGAGAAAATTAATTATTAAATTAATTAATTTGTCTTATATGTTTTTAATTTTGTAAAATAGACTTCATTTTTGAATTCAGATTATCAAATATAGCCTAGGGTGAATTTTTGGGATTTTTCTGAAAAACTTCAATTTTTGATGAATAGTGAAACCACTAAGTGATACTTATAAAAACTGATTTTTTCCGTTTAAATGAAATTTTTCCATATTTGTATTTTTTATTTAAAAAATCCGACATACATGGTTGTCATTAAGAAGTAAAATTTGGTTAAATGGGATAAAAATAATTTTTTGGTGAATAGTAACTTATTACGTTTTTAATCGCGATTAGAGGTAATTAGTGTAGTTTATTGTAAGAATAATGTTTTAATAAAATGAAATGACCTAGAAACATGTCCTACCCTCATTGGATGTGTCATGTCCGACCACGACAATCCATGAGTCAACTTAGGGACCCCATGGAGCCACTTTGGTTGGAAAATGACACAAATATCTTTTTATTTAATGTTAAAGTAAAAATGACACAAACATGAGATGTTTTACTAAAACAATTTTTACATGGGGTTATACAAGTCATATTTTTGACTATAAATAGTCATTGGAAATATAAAAAGATTTACTACATCATAGTATTTTTTTTATAATTTTTAGACATTAAATAAATTAAATTATTTATGACATCATGATGATGTAGCGATGACCTCATTATTTAACGATTTAAATAAAATGGAAAGATAATGTAATATCTAAGACCTAAACATGTCCAAAACCTATTGTATGAGTGTATTTAGATCCATTATCACCTTATCCTCGATATAAATCAATGTGGGACCTTTAAAATCCGAAACCCTTTTGAAAATCAAGTAACATTTTGTAACTTTACAAGAGTGCCCCTCCTCTCCTCTTATAAAAGGCCCCAACCTCTACCTCCTTACCCACACTCCCAAAGCCTTTTGCTCGGCCAACCCCTGCCCATTTTGTCTCTCCACTTCCCTCTATTATCTCCTCGAAGCCTCACTTTGTGATGAAGTCTTCCCAAGGAATCCTTTGAGCTCAAACCAAAGGGAGTTACCTGATTTTAAGGTAATGTCTTCACTTGTGTCCTTTTGTTTTATTTTGCTTCTCCAACCCCCTAACCTATTTTTATTGATTTATTTTGTAACAAATCCAGTATATTCAATATACTAGGATGTTTTTATAAGAAGTATTCGAGCTACACTTACACACAACTACATCTAATGGCTAAAGAACATACTGTTTCCGTGGATGGCGAATTTCTGCCTCCTGAAATAATGATAGTTCAACATTCTTCTAACACCATCAAAGGTGGACATTAACACCAAACTATATTTATATATGATATCTAATATGTTTATGTTTTACTTATTCTTATTTATTTTTCATTTATGGCATACCTTTATGGTTTCCATTATGGGTAAACGTGATATCTTCATTTAAGGAAGTGCGGACTACCGCCCCTCAAAGTGATTTGATTCATTAATACCATATGTGGTACGTATAAAGCATATATTTAATGATATTATATATGATACCATACTAGAATTAAAATACTATTATGTATAATTATGTTTTAATTCCATTTAATATGAAATAAAATGGAAGTAGCATTCATGCGTACGGATGGCTAATCCTCTCCATTAACAGTACATTTCATTTCTTATCTCAAAATGTTATGCAATATTATAAGTACATATATATAATGGATATATATGTAATATATTAAATCTAAATTAAGGATATCATTCTGGAATTATAACATATATATATATCTCTCATTTTGTTTTAATTCCATTAATATGACAAAAAATTAAAGTAGCGTTCATGCGTACGTACGGCCTACCGTCTCTATGAACGGTGCTTTTCGTTTTTATCTCCAAATGATATGGAATAGTATAAAATGAATATTTACTGGATATATATGATATTTTAATCATTAATACTATTCTGGAAATTATTTACTTATAACTACATGGGAAATCTTTTTTCAAACAAGTTCATTTTTTACTCATGTACAAAACATCGGCAAAAACGTCTGATATGAACTAACATTATTAAAAAATTAATAAAACATTATAATATGTGATATGAACTGAATAATAATCTATAAAGGAGGTACTTAGGCAATTATTAATTGAACAAATATTATTATTCATGAATATAAAGAAACGAACAAGACAAGTTGGACTTGAGGTAAGGGACCCTACTCTTTCTTTTTAAGTACACTCTTATATGTCATTCCTATTAAAGATAATCTTTCTTGTTATTGGGATGTTCTTTAATATAAATATTACTGTAATTTTTATGTTCATGTGATGAGAGACCCTATTCTCTCTCATCAATCCATTTTGGAAGTTTTGAGTGGTGCCGTTAGGCTGCCGAATTTTCGTAAGAGATCTAACCTCTCTCTTTCTTTTTAAGTACTCTCCTTTATGTCACTTCTTTTAAGATCCTCATTATTATGTTGGGGGATGTTATTTTACATTCATATTTATATAAAATTTATTTTAATATGATGAGATACCCTATTTTATCTCATAAATCCATTTTTTTATGTTTTATGTTGCACCGTTAGACTGTAGAGTTTTCATATGGGATTTTTCATCTCACTTTTATTCCCGTGAGATTTATGCTAAATTTTCCATAATTTCCATTGAGAGGTTTATTTACTACCCATTATTTTACTCATTGTGTAATATAATTTCTTTTATGAGTATTTACATCAATGTTTAATTGTCTATCTTTCATGAGGTGTATGTTTCGAAAGATACCCATGTTAGTAAGGGAACCTTTCACCCTCCTCTTTTTAAAAGACTTCTTTTATTGGGTCTTTTAATTTACATATTTTTATGTTGGGATATGTTCTCATATATCGTTATTGATGTAAATTTTATTTCCAAGTGATGAGATACCCTTTTTTATCTCTCATCAACTCATTTTTATGTGACGTCGTTAGGCTGTTAAGGGAACTTCTTAACCCAATTTAGATTTCTTTGGGTTCAACATGTAGTTATTGAATATGTCATCCTTTAAATATGTGTGAATGAACTTCGATTATTTTACACTTAAAATCCACTTATATTTGGTGTATTCATTTGTCACACATAATTATGTAATTGATTTATCCTTAAACCAAGGATACCGTCTTTGTAAGGGACTTCGTCTCAATCTCCATTCATTGAGGCATATTTTGTTTTATACACAACCTTCATTTATATGGTGTATAAACCCCTTTGGCATTTACGTTTATCCAAAAGGAATATTTTTATACAAAGTATTTTACAAAACGACAAAAGGAAATGTTTTTTTCATACGTATGTGGTGACAACAACTTCTCCACCACCGTGACCATTATTTGAGTTTCGGCTTCCTCTACAATCCATACCTTATTTTTAAAACAAAAATAAATACCATGTTTTAATTTTCTTTTATTTTGGTATTTAAAATGGTTTTCATAATTTTTTTTAATATTAAGATGTTTTATTGATATCTTGTGATTGAAATGTGGAAATGTTATGTTTTCCTTTATGCATGTATTATGTGGTATGATTATGTTATGGTTATTGGGCATTGTTATGAAGACGGGTGGTTCCGTGATAAACTAAGGGCGGGTGAGCCCGATATAGCTCTCCAATGCCTTGGGTAACGCGAAGGAGTGAAACATTAAGGTTTCTCCAAAGAGATTTAGGGAATATATTGTGGTGGGAATTCCAAACGTAACCAAGAGGGCTACTCCCTACATAAGAATGTTATGAATGCCTCAATTTACCTTTAATTTCTTATGATTTCTATGATTTATTCATGATTTTAGGAGGTATTTTAAAGTGCCTATGTTTTATGGGTAAAGTATGATTTCATTCTTATGTATATATGAACACATGTTTCCTTTCCATATTTTTATAACCCTTACTGAGCTTTTTATGCTCATCCCACGTTTTTGAAATGATTTTCACAGGTCAAGGGAAAGAAACATGACGCGATGATAGTGTCAAGGATGTGTCAAGAAAGAATCCATGTTTTATATTAAATATGTATCCGTTGATGGGAAGAATGAATACTGTCTTTTATGTAACCACAGTGTTTAAATGTGGAATGTAATGCACGTTTCATGATCTAATTCTCTAAAACTCTAAACCTAAAAAGATTCTCAATGTGTAATCTTGTAATAACTCAAGATTAAGTAATGTTTAAGTTCGGGGCCTTATAGTTATATTCTCTAAATCTATTATGACAAACAATAATATTTACCTCCATCACATTACCCAATGCATTATAGAGCTTTCTTGAGCTCACCCTCCCTGGGTTTATCACAGAACCACCCGTATATGTGAATAATTCCCAATAACTATAACATAATCATAACACATGAGCAAGCATAAATGAAATATAACATTTCCACATTGCAATCACAAGATATCAGTTCAATATACTGACATAATAAATCCATTATAAAAATTATTCTTAATTCCAAAATACCTAAAAAGGGTATATGATTTACATTTCTTTTTAAAAACTCTACGGCTTGTAGAGGAATCCAAATATCAAATAATGCTCACGGTGGAAAAAAGGTCATTGTCACTATGTGTGTTAAAAAGAAACATTCCCTTTATCATTTAATAAAATGCTACATAGAAAAAGATTCCATTTTAATGAAATTAATAGTCAAAGTGGTTTCTATAGTGTATAAAAGCATGGCGTGTATAAATCAAAATATGCGTCAATGAAAGGAGATTGAGAAGAAGTCCCTTACAAAGATCATTTTGTAAATAAAATAGATCGATTATATGTATTCACTATAGGTACAAAAAATTAATGTATAAATACAATATAGGAAATTAAAATATATTTCTTAAATAATCATAGTAAAAATTATTTAAAAGTATAATATTAATCCAAATAATGGAAATTAGGTTAATAATTTCCCTTAGGAAAATTCGACATCCAAAGGGCGTCACGTAAAAATTCTGAAAATAAGTTTATGAGAGAGAAAATGGTCTGTCATCACATGGATGTAAAATTTACATAAATAAGAATATATATGAACATATCCCAAAATAAGAAAATTTAAATTAAAATATATAACATAAAATAAGTCTTCGACTAAATGATGAGAGTGAAAGGTTCCCTTACCTTGTGTCTAACTTGTTTTGTTCGTTCTTTGTATCCCTGAATAATAAACATAGGTTAATTATACTAGCCTCAAAACAGTTTCAATTTTTTTATTACTTTTATATCAGTTATTACCTTTCCATAACAATGGTATAATTATTCATGTTTAGATCTGTCTTTTTGTCAATGTTCGGTACTTCACTCAAAAATGAACTTGTTATAATTACACATTGTCCATGTGGTCAAAATTACATTATCTCCAGAAATGTATAAATGATTTTAATATCATATATATCACTTATATATGTATTTAGATCTAGTATATATTTATTATAGAATAATCCATAACATTTGGATATAAAAAATGAAATTCACCCTTCATGGAGACGGTACGCCATACGTACGCATGAACGCTACTTTCATTGCTTTTTAATTTTTAATGGAATGAAAAATAAATGATAAAAAGGTATATTATAATTACAGTATAATATCTATGTAATATATGTTACATAATTTCATTAATTCCATCCTTTATAAGTTCCATGTATAGTATGAATGAGTCATTTCACATTGAGGTGGCGTTAGTCCGCACTTCCTCAGATGAAGTTTCCATATTTACACATTATGGAAAGCATAAATGTATGTTGTAAATGAAAAATAAATAATCATAGAGACAATATAAAATAATTTATACCATATATGAATATTGTTCAATCATAAAGTCCACTATAAGATGCGGTAGGAGATAATTGAACAATCATCGTTTCGTGAGGCAGTAGCTCATCGTTCAGAGAAATAGTATGTTTTAAATCCATTAGATGGAGGTGTGTGTGAGTTTAACTATAATACTTATCATAAAACAACTGATTATATTGAAGATACTAGTTTTTTATAAAATAATTGAGTAATGAGAGTTTAGAGGGTAGGAGAAGGACAATAAAAGGAATAAATTTGAGAGAAGACATTACCTTATATCGGGTAACTCCTTTTGATTTAAGCTAAAAGTCCTTTTTAAATTGCTTTATTCCCAATTAAAGGCATTTATGGGGAATATAGGGATTTTTAAATATTATTTGGGTAGAGTCTCGAAGATCCAAGGGGTCTTGAGAGTTGTGAGTACGAGTTAGATGTGGTGGCCTTTTATAAGGAGGAAGAGCAGTTAAGGAATATCTTGAAATATTATTTAATTATAAATTCTATTTAGATTATAAATGAGTCAAAATTTAGTTAGTTCTAAGATAAATTAAATATATGTCTATATAAAATTAGTAAATAATAATTAGATAGGTTTTTTATATTTGTTAATCCTTATCTTTTTTATTTAAAACTTATTTTACTCTTAATGTTTTATCATGAATTTAACACTTTGAGAAACAAAATAGTTACCAAAACAAGAAAATTATCCAATTAAAGATACAATAATAAAATTTCAGACTTATTATAACTATTTTTGAGAATATTATATTTTTTATAATTTTATAATATTTAATAAAATATTTTATATTGTAAAATATTAATTATGTCAATTTTGACACTATTCATTTCATGACATTTTTTAAAAATCTATAACAACATGATTACTTAGAAAAAATAATAATACAAATATAAAATTTATATATCATAAAAAAATTGTGGATGACATCCAAATAAACAAAATTCATTTATTTTAACATTTATAATATCTTTTTTTTTTGAATATTTTATTAATGAAGCAGTCACTACATCACCATTGTGTCATAATTAAATTTATATATTTAATGTATAAAAATTATAAATAAAATATAATGATGTAGAAAATATTCTTCTATTTATAATGAATATTTATATTTGAATAGATCATTTATATAACCCCATATAAAAATTATTTTAGTAAAAGATATATGTTTATGTTTTATTTTCCATAACATTAAATTAAAATAATTAAATGTCATTTTCACACACAAGTGGCTCCATGGGGTCCTAAAATCGACCCCAGGGACGGAAATGGTCGAAAATATCGCATCCAATAGTATTGTGACATGTTCTAAGGTACTTTAAGATTATTATAATATTAATTTTAACCCTTATTTACCAAATTTACCCTTTAACCCTGTTAAATAAAATATTTACTAAAGTGACTATTAATAAGGACAGAAAATAAAAGTTACCTATTTAAAAAATTTTTACCTCCTGATGATAAATATGGGATCCATTTTTTTAAATTCAAAACATAGATGTTTCAAAAATTAATGTAAAAATAATTCACGTTGTCAAAAAAAAGTGTTTTTAAAAAGTAAAAATTGCCGAAATATTGACATGCGTTTATGTCCAATTTCAAAGTGAAATTACTTAAAAAGACCAAAATTGGATTAAAATATAAAATATAATACAAATAAACAATAAAACCAATTAAAATTACAATTTAATTATATAAATATATTATATTAAAATGTAGTTTTGAATTAAAATTCCTTATTTTCCACTAATAATTAAAAAATGACATTTATCAGAAAAATATCAAAATTTAATCCAATGTAAATTTTTATGTCCCAATTATAAATAATAATAATATTTTGTAAAATATAACAAATAAAATTGGAAAAAACTAGATTTAAAAAGGGTTCGCCGTCAAAAGGCGGTAAAACGACCTTTTAAAAATATTAGAGTTTTTCATGCCTAAATTCAGATTCATTCTTATTTTAAGACTCAAAAATTTATTGGATAATTGTAAATACTATTAATAATCAAATTTTAGTTAATTATATTCATTATTTCTAATACAACGGCTTGGCGTTAACTATTATTTAATATAATTATATTATTTTTTTGGTATAACTCAAATTTGTGTGCAACGTATGTTTTAAAGGAAACATGTTGTTGCATGTTGAGTACGCTATAGGAAAAAGTGTCTTGTTTAAAATAAAATTAATATATTATTCATGAATGAAAATTTATTCTTCTACA
Source organism: Viscum album (assembly GCA_963277665.1). Taxonomy (NCBI): domain Eukaryota; kingdom Viridiplantae; phylum Streptophyta; class Magnoliopsida; order Santalales; family Viscaceae; genus Viscum; species Viscum album. The sequence goes on along the minus strand of OY728129.1, from coordinate 875,077,267 downwards.
AATACCTAGGTCGTTACACCATTCCCCCATTATGGAAATTGAGTCCTCACAATTTTAAAAATAGGCTTGGAAACTTCATTAAAAGTACCACATCGGAAAAAGAGTCCATAAAACTATCATTTTAAAAGAAATAAAGAGAATTAAAAAGGCCACCTAAGATATAATATAATATTATTCCCTGAAAACATGGATATGAAGTAGAAACTATGTGTAAATTTCTAATGGAGAGTGAAAGAAAATGTGATTAGGAGAAAGTTAACCACTAGAAAACCACAAACTTGTCATAGGTTAAACGAATTTTGATTCCCTAGTAGGAAAAGTAAACAGACAAATTTTTTTATTTTAGGTTACCATTCATAAATTTGGAGAATTTATTTATTATATTTACTATGAATATAAGGAAATATACTTACTTCCCAAGTGAAGTTTCATCCTTTAATAAGTTTCTACAATGAACTCATCTTTTCTCAAAACGATGAGTATTCAAGATGACTTGGTCAAACCTGAAGTTCTCGAATCAACTTCTATAGAATAAAATAATCCAAAAAATATGAACCATATATTTCCCCCATCTTTAGACAGTAACCAAAACCAATTTTTTTTACAAGATCAGATAATCCCCAAAGAGAATAATCTTTTATAAAAAAGAAATAATACTCATAATCTTAAAAATTGAATAGACAATACCCAAATATCAAAAAATAATATTCAATAAAAAATTGTCCTTAAATTTATTCAAAATAATCCAAACTATTTTTGAAACCCAAAAATCATAAGTATTTGATCACACAGTCTTCCACAAAAATCATAACATTTATCTCCAAAAAACATTGAATACTCTTAAAGTCTCATGCTGAAAAGTAATTAACCTAATCACATATTCTATATGATATGTTAATCATTTCCATAAATAACCCAAATATCTATATTTACACAATAAAAACATAGATTAATCCAAAATAAAATTACACCATTACACCTCAATTAAAATCCCAACGTGTTCTATTTTCTTTAGGCATATAGTGTTCCCAAAATAGAAAATGTGTTCCCAAATAACCTTTATTACTTAATTACCAAATAATTTTCATATACTAAGGATATCCATTTGATAAAACGTAAAATCCTAAAGCAACATATTCTTGACCAATAAAATCCTTTAACAAAAATGAATAATCCATACTAACCAGTGACTTCACGTAGGGCAGTGGTAGGCGATGCACCCTTCTCACCCTTCAGTTGTGGGTTTGATTCCTGCAGCCTTTCCAGATGCGATGGGTTGTCACCCATCCTAAAAGATGTAAATTTTATAAAACCATATCATAATTACAACATTCTCAAAAATATGATAATTTCCTCAAAAATTACCATACCATACTTTATCCTCAAAGGTTATCTAATACCTTTCATTTTGCATCCCAAAATGTAATAACCATTAATAACCTTTAAAAAAAGATCATATGAACCTCTAAGGTTATCCATTATGTCCACACAAGAAAAGTAATTATTCATTGAATAACATTTTCACATATCAAACAACAGGGTTACACATATTAGAAAAATTCTTCCCAAAGTAATCCCATCATTATGAGTGCATTAATACTTTTAAAAATTTCATCATCCTACAATCTACAATAACTCTTGAATCCTATATATGTAGACTTCATACTCATTGAGTTCTCTTCATAATCCATTAACTATGAATTTCCACAATATGTCTTAATACATCATTCCTACATATCAAATATCCTCATCATTTATAAATATCAATCTAAAGATGATTCATTCTTTATGGTGAATAAAATAAATCATACCTTGAATCTGGATATCATGATCTTTAGGATGTTCCCTTTCTCTTTCAGCATGTTGTTATAATTTCAAAAAGTAAATGTTTTCTCCACATCTGTAATTTCACTTTTCAATAGATTTGGAAAACATGAGATCTTGAAGTTATTTAAAAAATATACCATTTCCCATTAAATTGTTTTAGAAATTAGTAGGTGTTGGATAACTCAAACAATTTATTGTAAGTGATTTTAATACTCAAGAAGCTTTCAAAATCATTTGAACATTATTTTTCCATAATAGTGATTATAAAATCGTCGGGGGGGGGGGGTATAAAAATGTTGTGCAAGATATCTTTCTTTCCATCATGACAAATTATCCTTAATATGCTAAAATGAATTAATACTTAAACATGAAAAAAATTATTATTTAAAAAAGTATCCTCTATAGGGTAAAGGTAACATAAAATCTTTTATATTACTCTAATACAACAACCTCCTTATATCTCCTTTGTTTAGGTTTTTATTCAAACAACATATTTTACAACAACCCTCCAAAGGTTTCAATATGATAACTACCCTATTGGTTATATAGGATCCTTTACCTACACCCAGATAACACCCTAACCTCTAAAGTTATCTGTGTCGCCCTCTGATACCAACTATAAGTCCCCAACATTAAACATTACATAATATTGAGTTATGTCAAAAATTCACATTAAGGATATCTTTAGGATTAGAGTTTTACAAAATTAATCCGTTACTATTACATTACATCTCAAAAGATTACAAAGTAGACAATTCTAATCTATCCAATTTTTTCGAAATAATAAAACTCCTTAAATAAAACAAGACTAATTTTCATGATATAAATCTTCTTCAACTCTTCCATTACTTTAACCTTCTTTATACCCTGTGAAAAACATTTCAAAAACATGGTATGAGCATAAAAAGATCAATAAGGGTTATAAAGCAATGAAAGAAAACCTATGTCCATCAATAAATACAAATCAATGAAGTATGACTTTTCAATAATAAAACATAATCTTTTTAACATAACTGAAAAAATAAAAATATTTATAACTAACACAAAGAAATCATAAATCATACTGGTAACTTGTGGCATACATAACATACATACATTGTAGCTTTCACAGCTATATAGGGATTTGAGTTTAGAATACCTATCACGGTATATTTTCTAAATATCTTAGAAGAAACATTAACGTTTACATCTATCACGTTACTCAATGTATTAGAGAGATATATCAGGCTCACCTGCCCTAGGATTATCATAGAACCACCTGTATACGTGACTAATTACCTAGAACCATAACATAATCATAACACATGAACAAGCATAAAGGAAAGATAACATTTCCACATTGTAATTGCAAGATATCAGTTCAATATAATTACTTAATAAATTCATTAAAAAACCATTTTCAAAACAAAAATATGTAAAAGGGATATATGGTATTTACCTTTCCTATTAAAAACACTACGGCGTGTAGAGGAAGCTAAATATCAAATAATGCTCGCGATGACGGAAAGGTCGTTGTAACTGTGAATGTTAAAAAGAAACATTCCCATTGTCATTTAGTAACATGCTATATAGAAAAATATTCCCTTTGAATGAAATTAAAATTAAAATGCGTTTATACACAGTATAAAATCATGGCATGTATAAATCAAAATACGCTGTAATGAAATGAGACTGAGACGAAGTACCTTACAATGATCATTTTGTAAATAAAATAGATCACTTATGTGTATTCACTATTGGTACACATAAGTAATGTATAAATAAAATATATCACAAAAATATTTATTTATTACATACTCATAGTACGACATAAATAAAAGTAGAATATTTCCCAAAGAATGGAAATTGGGTTAAGAAGTTCCCTTACGAAAATTCGTCAGCCTAGCAGTGTCACTTAAAAATACAGAAAATGAGTTAATGATAGAGAAAAGGGTTTCTAATAACATGGACATAAAATTTACAAAAATAAGGATATATAAGAACATATCCCAACATAAGAAAATGAAAATGAAAATATATATCATAAAAGAATTATTTGACTAAAAGAGGAGAGTGAAATGTTCCCTTACCTTGTGTATGACTTGTCTTGTTCATTCATTATCTCCCTGAATAATAAACTTAAGATACTTATAATTTATTCAGAACCTTTTTAATGTTTATTATTCTTTTTATATCACTTTTTACTTTTCTATAACAATCAGATAATTATTTAAGTTCATATCGGTAATTTTGTCGAGGTTTGGTACTTGAGTCAAAAATGATCTTGTTATAATTATAAATTATCCATGTGGTCAAAATCCCATTATCTATAGAATTGTATCCATTTTTTAAATAACATATATATCCAGTATATAAGTTTTTAGATACAGTATATATGTATTTTATAATATTCTATAACATTTGGATAAAAGAAAATGAAATTCACCATTCATGGAGACGGTAAGCCATACGTACGAATGAATGCTACTTTCATTTCCTTATCAATTTTAAATGAATGAAAAATAAATGACACATAGGTTTATTATTATTACATTATAATATATATGTTATATATAATACATATATTTATTAATTATATCCTTTAAATGTTCCATGTATATCATGAACGAGTTATATCACTTTGAGGGGGTGGTAGTCCGCACATCCTCAAATGAAATTATCGTATTTTCGCATTATGGAAAACATAAAGGTATGTTGTAAATTAAAATTACATAAGAATGGAGACAATATAAATATAATATATACCATTTATGAATATATTTCCATCATAATGTCTACCATAAGAGGTGGTGGGGGATAATTGAACAATCATCGTTTCCTGAAACAGTAGTTCGAAGTCCACAAAAATAGTATATTATAAATACATTAGATGGAGGTGTGTGTGAGTGTAATTCTAACACATATCATTAAAACATCCTAGTATATTAAAGATACTGTTTTTGTTATATAATATTTGAAAAACGAGAGTTCAGCGGGTTGGAGAAGGAAAATAAAAGGAAGAGGCTTGAGAGAAGACATTACCTTAAATCGGGTAACTCCTTTTGATTTAAGCTAGAAGGACTTTTTGAATTGTATTCTTCACAATTTAAGGCTTCTAGGTGGAATATATAGATTTTTTGAGATTATTTGGGTAGAGGATGGATGATATAATGGGGATTTAGAGGTGTGAGTATGGGTTGGAGGTGGTGGCCTATTATAAGAGGGAGGAGGGGAAATTATGGACTATCTTGAAATATTATTTCATAATAAATTCTATTTCAATTATAAATTATTCCATATTTAGTTAGTTAGAATATAAAGTGAATATAAGTCTAAATTAAATCATCCAATATGAATTATATAGGTTTTGTATCTTTTTTGATCCTTATCTTTTTTATTTAACCCATTTTTACCCTTACCGTTTTATCAAGAATTTAACACTTTGAGAATCAAAATAGTTACCGAAACATGAAAAATATCCAATTAAAGAGTAAATAATAATTTTTTGACTTATTCTAAATATTTGGCCGAATCATTGATTTTTTTGAATTTTATAATATTTAATAAAATATTTTATATTTTAAAATATGAATTCTGTCAATTTTGACACTATTCATATCCTGACTTTTTTAAAATCCATAAAAACTTGTTTACTTAAAATAAACTCCATTAATTCAAATATAACATGTATCTATCATCCAAAATATTAATGGATAAATCAAAATAACAAAATTACATTTATTTTAACATTTATAATATCATTTATTTGAATCCTTTATTAATGAAGCAATCACTACAACATCATTGTGTCTTAATTTAATTTATATATTTAATGTCTAAAAATTAGAAATAAAATTTCACGATTTAGGAAATATTTTTACCTTTCTAATGACTATTTATAGTCTAAGATATCACTTATATAACCCCATATCAAATTTTATTTACTAAAAGATATAAGTTTATGTTATATTTTCCTTTACTTTAAATTAAAAGTTATTAAATGTCATTTTCACACAAAATTGGCTCCATGGGGTCCTAAAATAGAACCAAGTATTCCCAAGGTTGTATATATCTCATCCAATAGGATTAGGACATGTGTTAGGGTAATTTAATATTATTATAATATTATTTTTACCCTTATTTACCAGATTTACCCTTTAACCATGGTAAATAAAAAGTTTATTGAAGTTACTATTCATAATGTATAAAAATAAAAGATACCTATTTATACAATTTTTACCTATTGATTCCAAAAATTGAATCCATGTTTCCAAATTAAACACACAGATGTTGTAGAAATTAAATTAAAATTAATTCTCGTTGTTAAAACCAAATAGCGTTTTTAAAAAAGTAAAAACTACCAAAAGATTGACAGGCATTTATGTCCAATTTCAACGTGAAATTACATACAATGACCAAAATTGGATTAAATGATAAAAATATAATCCAATTAATCTTCAAACCCAATTAAATTTATAATTTAACTTTATAAATAAATTATATTAAATGGCATTTTTGAATTAAAATTTATTATTTTTCACTATTCATTTAAAAATGATCTTTATATGGAAAATGAACAAACTCTATCCAATGTAAATATTGATGTCCCTCTTCTAACAAATAATATTATTTTGTCAAATATAACATAATAAATTGAAAAAAAGTGTATGTAAAAATGGTTCTCCATCAAAAGGTGGTAAAACGACCTTTTAAAAATATTATAGCATTTCATGCTTAAAATCAGATTCATTATTATTTTAGGCATCTAAAATTAATTGGATAAGTGTAAGGAAATTTAATAATCATATTTCATTTATTTCTATTCATTCCCATTAACTCAAATGATATGAATTAACTATTATTTAAAATATTTATATTATTTTTTGGTATAACTCAAAGTTGTCTTGAACGTAGGATTTTAAAGAAACCTATTATTGCGTGTTGAGTATGCTATCAGAAAAGTGTCCTATTTAAAATAAAATTAATATATTATTCATAAATAAAAAATTATTATTCTATAAATACTTGGTTCGTTACATTTATGACTTTATTAATTTTCCAGATGCCTCCATGAAGATAGATTGCTAGGATACCGATTCAGGATCAAGACGATTGTCTCATGAGCAATGAGGCCTCAGATCAGGGTCCATAATGTGGATATTTCATTCCTATGGGAAGATTAAATCACTCCCACATATCGTGTAGAATATTATACCAAAATTTTAGGATGAATAATTTCATAGTATTATACCAGTCTACATATTCTAGCACCAGTGGCAGTTGAGGTTCTATGGTATGAAAGACCCTAGGTAGCGGAGGATGGACTTGAAATAGTGATTTGAGTTTTTAGACATGTATGGATAGCGAATGATTATGTTATTGTAATATAAACCCATATTTACAATGGAGTAGCTTTAAACTAGTGGATTATAATCGCTGAGATGCATTATGTTTATTCACTCTCAAGTTCCAACGTCCAGTAGCTATTTCAGTAGGAGTTATTCCCCCTTTTCTTTCACTCAGTATTGCTCCAATTGCTCTCAGAGCTACATCAGGTAGGAATAATAGTTTCTGAGTATACTATTTGGTTTACTAACCTTATGTGATACTCCATTTACATGATTTGGGGTGGTTACATTCCGGAAAGGATGTTCGAGAATTGCCTCCGTAGAGACATCTATTATAGAGTGGTACTCCAATGGATTCCCAAATATTTTGGAGAACTGGAGAGGGTGATGGTGTTACATAGATTCTGATTTGAGGGATGTTATTTGGATGGTGTCTTCAATATATATCCTAAGGCGGTGTCATTTTAAGTGGCTAAATATGATAGGAGTCGAGGCATAAGAGGAATATTGGTCCTCTAATGCAAAAACCTAGTCTTTTAGATCAATGATATCACAAAGTACCAATGTATAACATATAAGGGAGATTATATTCATGTAATTGGTTTGGTAACATTCCATGATACAACATGACTAGTCATGCTATGAAGGGAAGGAATACAATAGATTGACCCCAATAATTGGATCATGATCGTGTTTCTCTTAGGCATGGATAGGGTGGCCCTGGGGATGTGGATCTATCATATGAAAAGCTGGGGCTCCTAGAGGAGGATATAGTGGGGTTTGATGACATTATGATCTCCTTTCACTACCACCACTAGGAGTCACATTCCAGGTTCAGACTTCTAGATGACATGGTTATGGGTAGCTACATGCAATGGGGGCTTATCATTGAAGATCACACATGATGACTAATGGTACGATATTTGTTTATTTTAAATTTTCTTCATTACAAATAGACACAATAAAAAGTCATTACTTTATATCCCTACTCCTAGTGTGATTCCAGAAGCTCCCAATTGAGACATTACCCTAACATCTTTGTCTAAAGGTTCATATGGGGAATGGTTATTCGATATCACTTATTGTTCAACAGTGAAAGCTATCTGTTGGTGGATATTTTTTCTCATGGGACCTCTTAGTAATAACAATGAGACCATATGAAATCATATTAGATATGGACTATTTTTCCATGGTTTAATCCCATGGTCTCTATCATTATATATGATTTAGATTCCTGTGAACGGATGGGACAATATTCTCAATTATGGGAGAGAGAGATCACATGGAGTAGGGAGTGGGTCTTTTGAAAAAGAATATGAAAACCATCACACATATATTGGTGATTATATCCTATGTATTAGTGGTGTCTTCAAATATATGGTTTCCTTCAGTCAAGGTGGATTTTAAGGATTTCTTCTATGAAGATGTTCTAGGAAATCCGTTGAGATGATAGATTGATTTTTTCATCAACATTCACTCCACGTCAATTCTGATATCTTTTTTGGAATATCGAATGGCCTCTACCAAGCATCAGGTAATGATAGAATAGCTATAGGACCTTTGGGAGATGTTTTTTATTAGTCCTGGTATATCCCACTAGGTAAATGTAGTTTTTTTCATAAAAAGGCTGAAAAGTTCTTATAGCATTGTGTTTATTATCCTTTCATGAACCATGACAATATAAAGAAAAAGTACTCATTTCGATGTATTTACAACATCTTTAATCAGTTTTGAGGCATTATATGGTTCTTGAAGATTTATCTCACGTCCGACTACCAGCAATTGGGGGTACCCGATGCTAATATTCTGAAGTTGTATTCGGGATGTCACTACAAATGCTATATGTTCTTGGTGATTACTTTATGTGACATGAATTCCCTCTCTATGTTTATCTCACTAAGGAAATGGATCTTATATACATACATGCACCAATTTTTCATTTTTTTCATTGATGAAATAATAATATACCTTATGTTAGAGGGGGATGATGGAAAGTTCTTTAGGATGGTCCTAAATATTCTTTGGGATTATCGACTTTATGATAGGATCATGGGCATTCTGTTTTGGATCCTCAAGGTTCGCATTATGGGTAATATCATTTCATAACATGGATTATCTATAAACCCAACAAATATTGTTGTTTTTCAAGAATTGGATCCACCCAAGAGAATGTCATAGGTGGATTGTTTTTTTTGTCATGGAGTGTGAACATGAGGTTTGTGGATGACTTATGATGAATTTAAACACCTTTTAAAACCCTAATATAGAAATGGTAGATGTTTACCATGATAGAGTAGTGTGAAATATCCTTTGGGTAGTTGAGTTTTATGTTAGCTTGTGATCTTATTTTGGGAGTAATGGAGGATGGCATAGAGTACGTAGAGTATTGTGATGCCATTAGAGTTGGGAGTTGCTAAAAGTTGATACATAGTAAGGAATTGATCACATATGGTTTGGGGAAATTGATACCCCACACGAAAAACTATTTGAATGATGACATAGAGTTGGAAGTTGTAGTCTTTTATCTGAGGATGTGGAGGCATTATCCGCTGGGAGATAACATTATAGTTTACACAAACCATTCATGTCTCATGTATGACTTCACGTAGACAGATATAAACATAATAGATAGCCATCAGTTGGATTTCATGCAGGACTATGACTTTTAGATATTCTATATTGATGGTAAGGGATACATGGTGATATATGAACTTATTATGAATTCTCATTATCTTTTGATAGAGGATGTGTCTAAGATGTTGGATTTATTGTCGCTAATCCTGGTATGGGAGGATAGTGTAGCTAATATTTAGTTGATGGAGTTGACTACTTTGCTTCACCATCATTTGAGGGAGTCTCAGTTGAAACACAATGACTTTGAGTTTCTATATCACTAGATATCCTCAAGATATTCACCTGATAGATTCAATAAAGGAGGGAATCATGTTATCCTTTTCTAAGTATGGATGGTGGTTTTGGTCATGTTTTAAGTGGAGTTGATGAGGGATTTTCTCACTTATTATTTGGTTATACATTCCAATATAGGGAATATGTAGAAGGACCACAAATGGTAGTTTGGTGTGATGAAATGATGTGTAGTATTGTTTAGTTCATATATCAGTGTCTCACATGTCAGTAGGTGATGGATGTGCACCAGGTTTCAGTAGGTTTATTACAGCCTCTATAGATCCCTGAGTGAAAATAGGATGACATATAAATGGACTTCGTGAAATTTATTTCACAAAAATTGAGAGTACACAATTCAATCTGGGTGATTTTTGACTAACATACCATGTCGATTCACATCAATTCTATTAGGGATCAGATTTCGGTGTAGATTTTTGGCCAACTATACGTGAGTGGGTTAATAACATTCATGGGGTTCCCATGATTATTTCTTCTAATTCTGATGTTTGGTTCACATCATGGTTATGGAGTGGCCTATGTGATGAATATGTGACCCAGTGGAGGATGATTACATATTGTTACCCTAAAAAGGATGGGAAGACCATGCAAACTATCTAATTATTAGATGTCATACCAAGGGCAGATATCTTGTACTCTAGATGCATCATAAATGATCACTTATATATATTTTATATCATGCAAAAACAATTTTTTATAAATAATAGAAAATCTCGTGAATAGAGTCATAAATAATTAATAAAATAACATGGTTGAATCTAGAACATGGGGTTTACCCTAGGTGAAACATAAATATGTTCGGCACTAGAAAATCAGATAATGAAGTCATTGGCGGGTACATTATGTGGGTTAATTTATTTATTTATTCAATTCAGTTATTAAATTCCCAATACTAACTTCCCTCTTTAAATATCATATTATGGAAAACTTTTGGGGTTAACTACATAACCCATTGATTTTTGATCAGAGGATCCACTATTCTTATTTTGAAGATTGATATTAGATGATAATCGATGATTGGATCAAGGTGAATCAATAGAATTCAAATTCAATAGACTATCCTCGTCACATGAAAATATGTTCATCAGTATAAATTGGTCCAATATTGAGGAAGGACTCATCAATTTTTTTCCCACTTGATTAATATTTTAATGCATGAATTTGATCTTCTAAACTGGTGTTTTAGATTTCAGTCCCTTCGCATGAGGCCCCCTTGTCGAATAAAAATATTTGATCAATTTATTATCTATTATTATACATAAAACATTACCTTGTTTTCCATCCTTGAAATAATCATCTGAGAACACTTGGAAAAAATATTTATCACCTTTTTATGGTTATTTACCCTATAGTACTTTACTTTCATCTCCATTGGGATATGAGACCACAATTCAACTTTTTCGGGTGAGTCTGAGCATGTTCAGACCCCTGAATTCATAGCCGATTCATGTGTTGAGAACAAGTTCGTAATTTGTGGATGAATCAGTATTCATCATGAGATGCGGGTGATTAACACAATGGATCTAGGATCATGGACCAAGTGAAAATGATGGGAGGAGCGATGGGCAGTATGCAGACTTTGTGTGAATCAGTAGAATATGATTTCTGGCCACCCAAGGGTTGAAATCGATGGTTGAAGGTGTCTACCACCAATTTAGGGTCGATAATATGCGGAAATTGTGATGGGATAGCTGGATCTAGAATAATTAGGAAGGAACATAATATTATGCTAATGTCCTTACTATATAGTGAGTATCGAGATGAACATGGGCCATGCAGTCCCCTAGATATAAAGGCTAGTTTTTTTAAGTAGAGATAAATATAACATGTTATGTGGGACTCCCTCATGTCTTGTGACTTAATGATGGAGGACAGGAATGTAAACTAAGAGTCCATGGGAATTATCATGGAAAACACACAAGAACATCTAGGTATATAGCATATTCCAACACGTGAGCATATCAAGGTACATGTCCATGTACACAGGCCTGACCCAAAGGACAGAATCATGAACAAGAGCACACAAGATTTCCCCAGGTGGATAAGACACACCATGTGGTCCCCATTTGTTATGTGTATTAGGACATTTCCCTCGATCCATTTTTATAGGAGACATGACTAGACAACAACATGGGGTAACATAACATTGATCCATTTCAATAGGTGACAAGACCACACCATATGCAATGAGATATTTTCTTATCATGAAGATTATTTATGAGATTCTCGAGGATGGAAGTGATCATACATGATCATTATAAAGATTCTCAGAATATGCGGTACTCCCCATTCACACTATGGTGAAGTTCCTCCATCTACGGAGATGGCACTCCCATTTAACACAAGGGTGGTGGTCCTCCTTGCACATTGTATAGATACAAATGTGGTATTCCAATATTAATGGTGTGGTGCCTCTATCCTTGAAATAGATACTCCCCTATCAAACTAGAGAATAGGTCCTCCATACTCATTATACAAATAAAAAGGTAGTAGTACTCTAATGAAGGTGTGTGTCCTCTATCCGCGTAGACAATACTTTCTTGTCACACTAGGGAACATGCCCTCCAAACTCATTGTATAGTTATAGGGGTTATACTCTTATATTGAGGGTGTTAATCCTTCTTATGAAATCTTTATAATTATGTAATATATGTTGGGCAATGATGATGTTCCATTGGAGCTTTAGGTAGATTCATTGTCTTGGGAATATATGTTGGATAGATATCCTCGTTCTCTATCATCCGGGTTTCTCATAGGAGGATATATCATCCCATTTTTCTTGGTGTTGATATTATCACTTTTAGTGTGACTATTACTTCTCCCTCATCAGTTTTCATGTCGTCCTATTGGGTTTGTATATAGTCAGTTCGTCATTTTAACACCCTGATATTTTGTGAATTGTTATTTTTGAAATAACTTATCTTTTTGATATTTTTCATTTCACATTACACTGGAAATATTTATTTAAATGTTTATTTATATATTCAAACACTAATTCAAACATTCCTTTCGCATGGAACTAAAACGACATGTGCTACATGCAATTCCAACATGCCTTGCGCTACACGTAACACCGACTTGGCATAAATAACACGCAACAACGACTTTCTATGAAGCATCATTTTATGGTCAATTTTAAAATTATATAATTATAAAATATCCATTAAACATACTGATATGAATATTAATAAATAATTTTAAAATATATTTTATAATGGTTTTAAAAAAATAAAACATATTGATATTGAATTATATACTTTTTGGTAAAATCCTTTTATGTTAAAAAATACTATGAACTACATTTCATGTTCGTCAATGAAAAATAATAAAATTAATTTTAGACATATCTAGAAATTTAATTTTTTTAAAATAAAATTATAAATTTTAATATGTAATCCAAGAATTATATTATGATGAATTTTTTGATTTTTCTAAAAAACATCATTTTTTATGAATAGTGAAAAATACAGATTTTTAGATAAAAACTGCATTTTCATTTTAATAATTATTAATGTAAAAATATTTTTTAAATTAAATTCAATGTAAAATTAGAAAACTTATAAATAAATTAATAAAATAGAGGTCATTATAATTAATTTCAGTTTGAACTTGAATATAAAAACTTAATATCATTTTGAAATTCTCTCTACTTTAAAGATCCATAATTTCATCATGTCTGTGGGATTTGCATTAATCATAATTTTCATGCTTCTAAGAATTGAATTTTGAAAATAAAATAAAAAACTCTAACAGTATAATATTTAGAGTCTAATTAGGTCATGTTATTTTTTGACTAAAATGATTAGTAAAGGTGATTAAAATTTAACACAGTGAATAAAGTCAAATTAGGCTTAATAAGGGACTAAACCATAATCAGAGGGGCCCAAATGACCTATTTTCTTTAAAAAAACACTTTTTATAGCCATATTGTTTCCATAAAACTTAAATTATTTATTTATGTTGGTTTTTTATAATTTTTTAATGTAATAACATGTGCACACCTAACTTGTTTTCAAAAATTCTATGTGAGTTTGTTTCCTTAACTATAAAAGGTTGCCACCTCTCCCACTTCATCACACCTATCAAAGCACTTATGTTCAGAAAATATTTTCCTAGTACCCTTCATATAAATCCTACCTTACTCATAGAATCCTTCTCTTGGGATGAAGGAAATCCATGTAAGCCTTTTTGCACAATCCAAATAGAGCTACCTGATTAAGCGGTAACACCTTCTCTCAACCTCCTTTATTTTATTTTCATTATCCACCCCCTAAAAACTTTTTACTCGATTCATGTTTAAAAAACAAGTATCCTATACATACTAGGATGTTTTTATGTGAATTTTTCAACTTACATTGACAAAATCCTCCATCTACTGGGTAACAAATATATTGTTTTTGTGTATGACGAACTACCGCCTCACTAAACAATGATTGTTAAATTTTCCTTACCACATACCACAGTGGAAATGATGATGTAATATCTATTTATATATGTTATATATTATAATAATTATTTCCTTAAGATTAATTATTTCTTTTAGAACATGTTTCATTGTTAATTTCTATTTTGTGTTTATATGATAATTTTGTTTGAGGAATTGTTGACTATTACCCCCTCCAAGCGATATGATTCATTCATACACTACATGGATAGTATTATGGATGGTTTATGTGAATATATATAATATATATATAAATGATATCATAAATCTACTATAATAATAATATATATTCATATATATACATAAATGCCTTTTACTTCTATTATTTCAACATTACAATTAAACGGAAATTGCATTCATGCGTACGTACGAACACCCGTCTCCATGAATGTTGTATTCTATTTCATACATATATAATATGAATATTTGTATAATAAATATATAGTAGATATTCATGATATTTATATCATTTTTCATAGTTTTTAATCATGATATAATTATAATGATCAGCAATATAACAAAATAAGACACATAAAAAGAACAAACATGATATTATATGAACTGAAACCTTAATATAGGATGGTTAAAAAGATGGAAATATAAGCTCATAAGAAAACCATATATGTAAATAGATTTAACAATATTTTTCTATGAATTATGTATAACAAATTCATATTCTTTTTACATGTGGTTTGAATGAGTAAGATGAGATTCAATACACAAGGTAAGGGGATTTCATCTCACTTATTATTTCCATGATATACATGATATGTTGGCCATTATTTCCTTATGTGTGGTGTATGTACTGCCTATGATTATATTATATATTATACATAAATGTATGGTTATTCAAATATCCATTTTATGATCTTTCTTTTATGGGGTTTATGTTTCAAAAGTTATCAAATCTATAAAATAGTTTTGTCTCAAATTTCCTTCAATGAGACAAACGTTTTATTATGCACCAAAATTCTCCATTGAGGTGTATATACATCCATATAACATAATTAATTTACTATATTTGTTGATATATTAATCATCATGTAAATTTCATCTCTTACATGGATCTAATTATCCCATGTTACCAAGTTATAAGAGTTCATTGATACAATCTCATTTCTTTTCTAGATTGCTTATGTTAATGCTTCCTATGATGAAATATTATGGCCAATATCTCAATAAAATTCATGATTTTACTTATCCAATTTTTATTCAATATATATCCATGTATTAGTACAATTTACCACACATTGGTACTTGAGATAATGTTTTTAAGTAAAATATGAGTATCTCTCTCTTCGGTCTTAAATCTATCATATTCAAAAACCATGTTTTAAAAAATGTTTAAAAAAATTTTCTAAAATATATTTGAAGACCATTTTCAAGGAAAATGGATTTTAAAAATGTTTCATATTTTTAAATTCTTACTTTATATTTTTTCAAAGAAATGTGTCTTCATAATGGTATTATGTTTTAAAAATCATTTTCAATTCCAATAGGATATTTTCCACAAGAAACATGATCAAAAGATATTTAAAAAATATTTACCATATAAGATAACACCCATTGGTGTTACTAATTCCTTTTTAAATAAATTATTCAATGTTTCCATTCATATTCTTTCTCTGAATGGATTATTTTTTTATGGAATAATGTATATAAAACTCATTTCAATTTATGGTTTATATGCTTTTGAAACCATTTTCTCTTTCATGGGTTATATTCATTTCAAACTTGTTTCTCTTTCATAGGTTATATGATTTTGAAACAAACTTATTTTAATAGGTTAATTTCATGATGAAATGATTATGAAACATCTCTCTTATCATATGATATGATATGATTACATTTTTATAATACCCATTTAATTATTTGGGTTATCATATGGTTATTTATGATCTTGTGGATCATGTATGTATGATTTCATTATGAGATGGTTAGGACCTATATCTCCCTCCAATGCATTGGGTAAAGATTTATATCTCATTAAATAAACATGGATGGATTGAGAAATAAAAATGTTTCAGTATTATAGGGCTAGAACGGGAAATGCACTCATTAAAGTATTACAGGGCTGGAATAGGAAATGAACTCAGTTCCGTATTACAGGGATTTAATGAGGAGTGAACTTGGTTTAGTAATACATGGATGGAATGGGTTCTGAACCTGGTTCAAGAAAGGAAATTTTCCACTAAGATGGTCTCAACAACAATGTCTTGGCAACTATGGGAATCATTATATATTCGCTTGTGTCTACCATAATTCCATATTGTATCCCTTTGTTATGATTTCATGGATTATGTTATTTATTTTTTTATGATTCATGTCTTATGAACATCCAATATCTATTATGATCTATACTATGTATGGAATGATCTTTAAATGTTATTTAAAATTTCTATAAACTTTTTATTCATGTTATGATTGTGCATTTCCATTATTTATCTTCACTAAGCCACTGAGCTCACCCCTTTTTTATTATTCCTTTACCCATGTTATGAAGAAACATATTAGGTATAATTCTTAAAGGAGGGGTTATTTATGGGATATGATAAAGTAATTTCAATAGGATATATGATATTGTTTCTATGCTTACAAAGACACAAAACTATTTCATTCCTCGGGCATGTATTATTCTAATGTAAATAATATTCATCTAAAAATATATAATGTCTATGTATGTAAAGAATTTTCGATATAGTTGGTATCAAAGGAAAGGATTAGTCAACCATTGGAAAATAGGAAGAGAAAACAATAGAGATATCCATAGGTATATTTCTAAGGGTATATCTTTGTATGTCTATAAGGATAAGTATAAGGATGAGTTAAAATTTTGGAAAATGAATTGAAATTTTGGTAAAGGATAGAGTTAGTGGTTTACTGTAATTACATACCAGTATAGATACTATAAAAGGGTTTGGCTCCGGCATAGATCTACCTAGGAGTAACAACTTCGGCAAGATGTTCTGGGCCTGACTCTGGGTAATCTGGTACATGAAAATGGGCCTTGTTGCACACCTAGTTTGACACTCCTAATAGATATGCCTTAGGAATTCATAAACTTATCATGAGACATCATGAAAGATTTTAATATAAGTTCTCTATGAATAACCTAGGTGAACCAAGGGTTTCCCAGATTAAGGAAGGTGTAAGGATGTATACATCTTATAAGTAATTCTTTTCATGACTATGTGGTTTTCTCCTATCATAAGTAATGCTCACAATATGATTTTGGTTTTCATTAATGGCGGGAACTAGAAGGAACAAGATTAACATTAATTATAGTGGATGATTTTCTAATGATAAGTCAAGTGGTATGATAAAATGAATGAAATGTGTTGTGATCATGTGTAATAAGTTTCCACATAACATGTTTAACAATGTGTACCTTAACCAACTCTTGACTAAATGAGGAAGATAAACAAGGAGTTTGTTGAGAGTTCCTGAAAAGGAAACCATGGAGGAAAGTAGATTCTGGTTCCTTTTTGTCAATATTTATGAAAAAATATCCTTAGTGAATGCTTTATAGGGAAAAGAAGATGTTTTTAATATGAAAATTAAGGAAACAATGAAAGTGAATGAAAGTGAAAACTAATGAGTTCGGTTCACAAAATGGATGAGAATGTTGGCCTCCCTATGAAATCATCTAAATTTACATGTTTATTGTGTGGAGTAAATGGTCATTATACAACACATTTTCCTAATATGAAATCTCCTAATGCAAACCAACAAGGCTGTTCAAGTAACTATTACATTGCTGATGCTGAAGAGACTATAGATAAAATGTAAAAGGAAATAGGTATTTTGTAATATTATGAGGTAGCCTTTGTAATGGAATAAGGATTCAGTGGAATAATCAATGTTTATATGTGTTTGTAGTAAAAAAAATATTTTATATAAATGATGAAATATACATGGATTGTTCTACTTATATCTTTGATGAGTATTTACAAGTAAATGTTAAATGTTCTTGATGGACTGGTTAATTTATTTAATGATATTGTTTTATTTTTACTAGGGGAAGGTAGCCCTTAATATGTAAAGATAATTTTGTTATTAATAAGTAAATTGGATGGTACTGATTACCTTATAACTAATTAAGGTGTTACTAAAAGGAAGTTCATTATTTCATGGATGAAGTTTACAACATCTTGTATTTATGGAGTATATACATTAATATATGGAATAAGTAATCATTCATGTTTTTCAAATGGATTTATAGTAATTTAAGTCATTACCATGTTCCAAGTGAATTTACCATGACGATATTCAGATGTTCATAATATAAAAACCAAGATCTAATTTTGGATATATGGGGGATCACTGTTAAGCTATTTTCATGACTTTATTTATAAGGTTTTTGATCTTCATATATTATAAGGGTTATAAGTTTATATATTTATGTAAATTTTAAGTTAAACATATGAGGATGTATTTATATATTGAAATTGTATTGAAACCCTTTGGTAAATGACATTTAGTGAATTATCTTATTTCATGGATGTCCATCATATTCTGGAAATTATATTATTTTGGTTTTATAAAAGGACACCATGTATATCGGGTGACAACCAATCATGTTAGGAAGGGATGCGGTTCTAGAACCCATGACCGAATGATGGTAATGGTTTCACACCTACCAATGGCCTTTACAATGTCCTGGTTAATGTATAATTATTATTCATGAATACCTATTTGTGATGAAATAGTAGTATTATTTTTTATGTTTAGAGATTAATGTATTAACCATATTCATTTTTAAGAGTAGTTATATATAAATAGTTATACATTTCAGTCATTTGAGAGCATTAAGATCTACAATATCACTTTAGGCATAATGGTTAATTTATGGACATCTATTACATGAAGTAATGGATGAATTATAAATCTATAAAATAACAAATGAATAATGAAAAATTGTTTATTTAAATATGTAAAGTATGTATATTTCATTATATTATTGGTCTATAAAATAATTACGCATCGTTACGATAATGATCAAAAGAAAATGCGATGTCCTAATACCTTAATTTCATGAACTGATGGCCTTTTATATCATCAAAAACTTATTAATTTGAGGCCATAAACATTTATTTTATCATTCAATTGTTTTTATTGATGACCTAAATCAGTCCCTAAAAATATTTACATGTTCCCTCTATTTTTATTCTTCAATCCCAAACTCTATTCTCCTATGTGGAATCACAGTAATTTGTTACATTGGGTAAATGTTATGGTCCCAACTTTTCCTTTTAATGGATGTATTAGTATTAATTTTTATGATGTGGTTTTATATGAATGAAAATTTCATGTATTAAACCTTTGAGAACCCATATGAATTTTGAGGGAGAAATTCATTTTAAGGGGGGTAGAATGTAACACAACAAGATTTTGTGAATTATTATTTTTGAATTACCTTATGTTTTTTATATTATTCATTTCACATGACAATGGAAATAGATCGTTATACATATATATATATATTAAAACACTATGTCAGACATTAATTTCACATGATACCAACATGGCTTGTTCTACAAGAAATATCGACCTTTATTATTCTACACACAACACCGACATGACCTACATTACATGAAAAACAGAGTTTCTGTGAAGAATCATATTTCTATTTTTTTTAAATGATATAATTATAACATATCCATTAAAAATATTGATATGAATATTTAAAAATACATTTCAAATATTTTTTGTATAATGGTTTTATATAAATAAAACATATTGATAATGAATGATATAATTTTTGGTAAAGTCCTATATGTTTATCAATAATATGAATTAAACTTCCAGTCCTTCTATGAAAAACAATAAAATTAATTTTATACACATCTATAAATTTAATTTGATAAAATAAAAATCATTTTTGAATTTATAAAGCTGAAATTATCTTAGGGTTAATTTTGTTACTTTTTTCAATTGAATTTAGAACAAAAAACATACACAACTGTAATAATTATATAATTTAAAAACTAATTAGATGATGATTATTTTTTACCAAAATTAATAATTAAATGATTAAAATTAATCAGAGCAATTCAGGTCAAATTAAGCTTAATTAGTGACTAAACTTTAATATTAGAGGAAAAATTAACCTAGAAACTTTTCCAAAAACCATTTTATAGCCATATTTATTCCATTAACCTTCAATTATTTTTTTTTCTTTGTTATGAAATTTTTTAGTTAAGAACTTGTGTACACTTATCTTATTTTTAAAAATTCCAGGTGAGCCCTTTTCCTTCCCTATAAAAGGCCACCACCTCTCCCACTTCCTCACACCTCTAAAAACTATTATGTTTGGTCGTGATATTACCAGTACACATCCCAGAAATCCTATATTCCTCCTATAATCCTTCATAAGGGAATAATTCAATCCGTGGAATTATTCTGGCAAGACCAAATGGAGTTACCCAATTATGAGGTAACGCCTTCTCTTAAGCTCCTTTATTTTATATTCCTTCTCCAACCCTCCAATACCATTATAAAATTATTCTGTAAAAAAACTATTATCCTCAATATAATATTATTTTTTAATGCTAAAAGTTCTACCTACAGTTACAAACTCCTCCATATAATGTGTCATGTACATACTGTTTATGTGTTCAAAGAATTACCGCCTCACTAAATGATGATTGATCAATTATCCTTACTTCCTGTCATGATGGAAATTATAATGTATAATATTATTATAACTTTTACATATTATTTTAATATTTTTATTTTATATATTCCTTTTACAACATGAATAGTTTTACATTAATTTTAGTGTTAATATGATAATTTTATTTTACGAGGTTCGGACTACCGCCCCTCAAAGTGATAAGATTTGTTCATACACTACATGAATTGTATTAAGGATGGTTTTAGTGAATATATAATATATAAATGATTACATAAATCTAATGTAATAAATATATATATATATACATGTA
The DNA here is from genome assembly GCA_963277665.1 of Viscum album. Taxonomy (NCBI): domain Eukaryota; kingdom Viridiplantae; phylum Streptophyta; class Magnoliopsida; order Santalales; family Viscaceae; genus Viscum; species Viscum album. The sequence continues at coordinate 875,055,797 of OY728129.1, read as the reverse complement.
TATACATTTATCTCTTTTACTTTCTTTCGTTCAACACGATAATTAAACAGAAATAACGTTTATGCGTACGTACGGCTAGCCGTCTCCATGAATGGTGTATTCAATTTCATAAAAATATATTCTGTAGATTATTATAACACACATATAATTTATTTTAATGTTATTAATATCATTTATTAAATTTTTTAATCCTGATATAGGTATAAGGACCATCAATATAAGAAATTAAGACACATACGAAGACCAAGAGAATATTACACGATAAAAACCATAACATACGTTGGTTAAAAACAGTGTAATATAAGGTCATAATAAAACCATATATGGTATTAGATAAATAATATGGTTCCTTAAAAATTTTATAATAAATTTATAGTTATTATACAGGTGTTTTGAACGAGTACGATGAGAGTCAAGACACATTGTAAGAGGATTTCATCTCACTTTATATTTCCATGATATAAATGCTATGTTCGCCACACTTTCCTTTTCTGTGGTGTATGTATCTACCATGAATATATTATATGTATCTTATAAATAAATTTATTTTTATTCACATATCCATTTTATGACCTTTCTTTCATTGTTTTTATGTTTCAAATGTTACCAAATCTGTGAGATAGTTTTATCTCAATTTTCCTTCAATGATACTCTTGTTTTGTTATGAACCTTAATTCTATTTAAAGGTGTTTATAATTCCATTTTACATCATGAATTTATTATATTTAATGGTATTTTAATATTCATTTATATTTTATTTCTTATATGTAGACTATGATCCCATGTTAACATGTTATATGAGTTTTTAAGACAATCTCACTACTTTTCAAGAGGGTTTATGTTTATGAATCCAATGATGAAATATTATGATACATCTCTAAAGGACACTCAAGATAATCCTTATCATATATTTATTCAATATATATCCATGTATTAGTTCCATTTTTCGAATCATTGGTACTTAATATAATGTTTTATGTAAATTATGATTGTATCTCTCTCCTGTCAGAAATATCTTGTATTCAAAATCTATGTTTTCAAAAATGTTTTCAAAAATGTTTTCAAAATATCATTGAATAAAATTTTCAATGAAAAATGAGTTTAAATAATTTTAATAGTTTTTAACGATTTTATTATATATTTTGAAATCTATTTTCAAAAAAATGTTATCTAAAAGGTTTTATTTTTCAAAAATAGCATTCAATGTAGAATGGATATTTTAATCGAGAAATATTTTTAAAATATCATTAAAAATTATTCCTCATCTAATATAACATCGATTTGGGTTACTCATTCCTTTAGGAAAAAAATTATTCAATTTTTCCACTCATATTAATTCTCTAAATTAATGATGTTATGATGAAATGATGTTTATGAAACATTATTCTCTTTCAATGGTTATATGATTTTGAAACCTAATTATATTTTACAGGTTATGTTATTTTGAAACTCAATTCTATTTCATGGGTTATATTATTTTTAATCCCACTTATTTTCATAGGTTATGTTCCTAATGAAATGATTGTGAAACCTTTCTCTTTCCATTGGTTATTACATGATTGCACGTATTTAGTACCCATTTCATTTCATGGGTTATGATATAGTTATTTATTATCTTGTATAGCATGTATGTGTTATTTAATTATGAGATGGGTGAGACCTATACCACACTCCAATTTATTGGTTAAATATATATATATCATAATATTGACATGGATGGAATGTGAAATGAAATCAGTTCAGTGTTATAGGGATTGAGTGGGAAATGAAATCGATTAAGTATTATAGGGATGGAATGGGAAATGATCTTTGTTCAGTATTATAGGGCCGAAACGATGAGTGAACTCAGTTCAGTAATACCGGGCTGGAACGGGGTGTGAACCCTATTTAGTAATGGATTTTTTCAACTAAGGTGGTCTCATAAAAAATTCCATAACTACTATGGAAATTATTATATATTAATATCTGTCTACAACAATTCAATGTTTTATTCCAATGTTATGATTTCATAGATTATGTTCTTTATTTCATTATGATTCATGTCTTATGAAATTTTCGTATTTATTATGATCCCTACTATGTAGGGTATGATATTCAAATGTAATGCTCATGTTTAATACACATCAGTTCATGTTATGCTTACAAATTTCCTCTATTTACCCTTAGTAGGAATTTGAGCTCAGCCCTTTATTTTGTTTCCTTTCCCCAAGAATGGAACAAATATTTTATGTAATAGTAATACAGTTGGATATATTTATGGGATATGTTGAAGATAATTCACCAGGATTGAAGATTTTTATTCTATGTTTCTATAGACAATAAACTATTATGATCATCGTGATTTTGTTTTTATAATGTACTAAATATTCATCTAAAATTATGTAACATACAAGTATGTAAATCTAGGTTTGATGTAGTCATGGGATTTTCCTTCACATTTGTGTCTTATACATATGATAGATAGGTTGGTGTTGGAATTAGAAGAGTATAGGGGTACATTGGATTATTTTATTACCTATTGTGGTCAAGGTTTAGATATCAGGATTCTGTCTTTATTAGTTATGTATCATTTACAGTTATTGTGAGTTTGTGACATATTTTTTGGTTGGGCATGAATTTTTTCACATAACATTTCAAATTATATTTTTTAATCTTCTTTATTCATTGGTGGGTTTTTAATACATGATATTTACTCAATATTACCATCTTTTATTATTTATTATCATATATACTTCTTCCTGGAGATGCTTTGGTGCATGCATATAGGTAATTTAGGAAAAGGCCTCTGATTTTTTTTATGAATTCTAAGTCTTTTATCTCTAGACCTTGAATTATGGAGTTCGTCTTAGGGTTATGGAAGCCTGGTCTTCCACTGGCCAGGAAGGACCTAGGGGGCCGAGTCAATACATATTTGTATCATATGTTGTTTGACATTAGTATGGTATTTGGAGTTTTTTATCCCTATGAGGTATGGTTTGGAATTTAAGTAAATAACTTCAAAGTGTCTTAAGAATGGTTTCCAGACCATGATACACATTTTTGGTGTGCTAGCTAGCATATCTATTCACTAGGACCCTGAATAACTATTTTTCAACTCGACATATCAAAACATTTGTTGCAGGGAATATTGGTACATGAATCATATTGAATTTAGTCTTTTGAATAAACTTATTTAGTAATCATACCATATATATATGCATGTATAACTGTAGTATGTATTGATCAATTCCCTATATTCCTCCAGAAAGATAGCTATCCATGTTACTAATTCAGGATAACGATGTTGTTCCAATGAGTGATAAGGCATCATTTTAGGGGTCATGTCATGATATATTTCTTCCAAGTGGGAAGGTAGAAACAAACCAGACTATTGATCATACGATTATAAAACCAGAGTAGTATAAGGATACATGTAGGCTTAGTGAATTCCACAATTTCTTGTTCTGGAGGCTACTGAGGTTCCATGGTTAGAAAGATCCCTACATAGCAGAGGATTTATTTGAGTAAGTGATTTAAGATTTTAGACTTGTACAGACCCAAACTGATCATATGATTACATTAACAGCCAATATTTTAAATAGGGTAGTTGGGTGCTTGTAGAGTCTAGTCACTAAGATGTATGATGAGTCATCAATCTCATGGTCTAACTACCAATAGCTATTTCTCATGGATTACAACACATTATTCATACACTCAGTTTTGATTCTAGATATTTTGGAGTTGTAGTAAGGATGGATGATAGTTGTTGATTATTTTTTGAGGTTCACTATCCGTACATGGTACTCCATCAATGTGATTGGGGATGATTAATAACAGGATCCAATGTTTGATTAGGGTCTATGTAGAGAAATATTTTCTAGAGTGGGACCCATGTGCATTCAAAATTATGATAGGATGTTAGACTCAGAAATAGTGATGGATATCATCCTCTCTAAGGGATTCTATATATCTTATTACATTGGTGGAAATCATGGGGCAGAGTCATCTACAACAGTTAGCATAGGACAAGAGAATATATATACTAGGACTTAGGCATGCAGTTTTATGGCATAGGGACAGCAGAGAGGACCATGTTCTCTCAAAGAATGGTATTGTTATCTATGTGAAGGAAGGGGTCACATTTCATGTTATTTCATAATCTAAAATACCTTGGATGGAAGGAATTGAAATGATGTAAAATCATTATAGTGGTAGTATCATGATCACGGTTTTACCATGATTTGTCAGAGAAGCCCCCAGAAAGGAGGACTAGATAAAGAGTAGGTGGGACTCATTGAGAATGATATTTTTTGGTGAATGATGTCACGTTATCCTTCCACTTACACCACAAATATGCCCACTCTGGGATTAGGTATATGTCAATAAGGGTAATGGATAGCTGCAAGCAATGGAGGCTGATGACTTGGTACCTCACAAGACAATTTAATGTATGATTATTGGTCATTATAGTCTTTTTTAGTACTAGTAAAACCAAGTGAAATTTAGTGCTTAATATATAAAAAATTGTAGTGCAAGATATGGATTTACTAGTTTATAATTTATCCTAATAACTTTGGCTGGATGATCCTATTTGGATGACTTATTCGATATCGCTTATATGCCAGTAGTGTGAGCTATCACTTATTGGAGAGAGTTTCTTTTGGGATATATTATTTATCATGATAAGACCTTAGGACATCATCTTATGTATGGACTAGTATTCCATAGTCCGGGCATATATTTACTATCAGCATGGATGAGTTAGATGTGTGTGGACTGATGTGATGAGATTCTTCTTTGTGGAGGAGAGAGATATCATGATGGAGTGAGTAGGTCCTATTAAAAAGAATCTACAACCCATCAACCATCCATTTGAGATTTTCTCACTTCTCACATTGGTAAATTTAGGAATATGTGTTCCTTCAGTCATGGTGGATTATATAGATGTCTTCCCCAATGATGATCTCATACTACCACCAATGCATGAGATGTACTTTTAAATCAAATTTCACCCAACAACAATTTTGAATTATTTTTATACATATCGTATATCCCCTACAATGTTTTTATATCTATGGATATAGCTATAGGACCTTCATGTGAATGGTTTTGTGATACCCATTGTGTCCCCTTGGGCAGATCCAGTTTTGTTTGTAAAACAGGTAAATAATATCTTACATCTTTGCATTGATTATCATCTCCTCAACCAGGCCACTATAAAGAATAAGTATACATTAATGAGGACTAAAACCCTCTTTAATCAGTTGTGAGAAATGATATGGTTCTCAATGATTGATAATAGGTCTTACTGCCACCAATTTATGGTACATGAGGCTATTATTCTACTGATGGAATTATAATTTCTCTATAGACACTATGATTTCTCAGTGAATCCTTTTGGTTTGATGAATTATTCCACTTTGTTTATGGTGCTGATGAACAATATATTCCTACCATACATGTACCTATTATTAGTTTTATTCATTGATTAAATACTCATATAATCTTCAATTGATGAGGATCACAAAAATTACTTTAGTATGGACCTATAATTTTTTTCGGTAGAACTATATTTATCACAAACTCTCGAAGTGCCACTTCTAGATCCATGATGTACACATTCTGGGGAATTTATATTATCATTGTGGATTTTATGTTGACCTAGAATACATAAATGTAGTTCTTTCTTTGTATCCACCTATGAGAGTTTCAGATGTGTGGAGTTTTATTGGAATGGAGGGGTACTATAATAGGTTATTTAGTAGACATATAATGGATTGCAACAACTTTTACCACCCTATCATGGAAAGGGAAACTATTTACCAGGTCTTAGAAGTGTCCAAGAACCTTTGAAATGTTGATTCTGGGGCTAAATAGTGCTCTTGTTTTGAGACTACCCAAGGAGACCATAGAGTATGTACTATATTGTTATGGATCTGGATCTCGGTTTGGCTACATGTTTTTGAAAAGGAAGTCAGCGATCACATATGGGTTGAGGAATTTGGGAACCCATGTCCAGAACTATGTGACTCATGAACTAGATTTGGCAGTGGTAGTTTTTGAACTATGGTTGTAGAGGCCTTGTCTTCTAGGATAACACTTTTTTAATTACATATACCATTATATTCTCATGTATGTATTCACAAAGAGAGATCTAAACCTGAGATAGAGGATATGATTGGTGTTCTTATAGGACTGTGAATTTTAGATAGTATAAACACTTATGAAGGGAAACATGGTGTAATACTCCATTAGTAAGAAATTTGTTTCTCATGTTGTGGAGGAGGTTTATGAATAGTTGTATTCATTGTAGATGACCTTGGTATTGGAGAATTTTGTATCTTAAACATGGTTTATGTTGCTGACTAATCCTATTATACAACATTTTAGGTACGCTCGATTGTGAAACATTGATTTTGTGTTCCTAAATTACCAAATAACCTTATAGGATTCACTCTATGGATTCTTTGGTTGAGGGAATCGCGTCAACCTTTTCAAGGGATGGATGGTGGTTCCAGTCATGCTGCATGAGGATGTGATGAGGGAGTTTCACACTTCTTCTCTTGATATACTAAACAGAGAATTGAATATGTACATGGACATTCAATAACAGTTTTTGTGGGTTGGAATGAGGTGGAGCTTTGCTGCGTTCATCTCACGAGGTCTCACATTTTTGCAGGTGAAGGATGAGCACTAGGTTTTGGTAGGTTTGTTGCAACCAATTGAGATCTAGGAATGTAAATGAGATGAAATATCCACGTACTTTTTTGATATGGATTCTATAGATAATGATAGGCCATGATTACATTTTTTTGATAGTTTACCAACTTATAAAGATGGTGTACTTCAAAGATATTATGGAGAAGATTTCAATAGGGAGTTTGGGATTAGTTTTATATGTGGGAGATCATCCTCCCTCATGGGGTTCCCTCCATTATTATTTTTTACTGTGATACATTGCTCACATCACAAATATGGGTAGGCCTACAAGAGGAATTTGGGTCCGAGATAAGGATGAGAAAACCTTTTCACCCCTAGTATGATGGTCAGACCATGCACACTATCCAAGTGTTGGAAGATAGGTTTAGGTCTTTTCTGTTAGATTTTTTCCGGATCTGGGGGCAGGAGATCAAGATATAGGATCAGTATCGCTAGATTTTTTCATAGTTTTTTATTTTTGGAAGTGAAAATATTTGAAGGAGGGAATAATGTATAGGAATTATTTTTTTCTTTTTAAGATATTAATATATATTAAGAAATATTTTTGGATCCATGTACTGAGACGATGCATGATTCCACGACCCTGCGTGTCAGGAATCAATTTTATAAGATATTAAAAATATTTTTTAACCAAAAAATGATTGTTTTCAAAAATAATGGAATATATCTAGAATAGAGTCTCAAATTGAAAATTCGAGAATGCGGTTGAATCCGAAACAAGTGTGTCAGCTTAGGAGTGAGCTAAATTGGGTTGGTTCCAAATGCAAAGAATATGAACTTTTTGGTGGGTATGTGAGGTTGATTAATTAATATATTTAATCAATTCATTCATTAAAATCACAAAATTCATTTAACTCCATAAATAGACTATTATCAAAAACCACAAGAGTTAATTTCATTACCCTAGGATCATTGAGGGGAAGTTACACTATTATTCACTTGTAGATCGAGATCAGATGATGATCGACGATTAGATCAACAGAATTAATAGGCATCAAGAATAGCAGATCATCATCATCATTGGAGAATGCATTCGTCCCCAAATATTGATCCAATCTATATTTAGGTCATTTAAATTTTGGTTATTCTATAATGATTGAATTATTAATGTGTAAATTTTATCTTATTATCTATTTCCAATGACTACAATCTCTTGACATGATCTCCCTTTTTTGAATTAAATTGTTTACTCAATTTTTTTTTCATACACTATAAACTCATCCTATATTACCCACATTGAAATTATTTGTAATGAAAAATCAACCATAGTTTTTTATAAACATTGTTGTGGTTCTTTCCCCCCATTGTACATTATGTTTTTAACTATTGGGAAATGGGACCATGGTTCAACATTGATGGGTGGGTCTATGTATGATCAGACCTTCATATTCATGGAATTTTCATGTGAAATGAACAATATAAAAATTTCAGGATGCATCAAGATGCATTTCATGTTGTGAGTGACTAATCTACTATATCTGGGATCTGGGATTCAGTGGTAGCGATAGGAATCACAAAGGGGAATGTGAGCTTCATTCAGATCAAAAAAAATCCAATTTCTAACCATTGATGGGTTGAAATCAATGGTCTAAAGAATATACCGAAAATTTCATGTTCTAAAAAATAAGAAATTGTGAAATGATACATGGGTCCATATAATGCAATAATGAAAATGTATTTCTTTGAAAATCACAACTAAATGACCTATACTAGGATTAACATGGGATATATTGTCACCTGGCTGTGGCCGCTAGGGTTTATAGATGGAGATAAATATCAAACACTGTGTGAGACCCCAACATACCATGTTACCTATTGCTGGAGTCCTAGCATGTACTATAGGATTATATATTATTAGACACAACTAAACATAAAAAATGGCTTTTTACACATCATGTGCCAATACCTAGGCACACACAACCTAGTACATGGGTGGGCTAGAAGGACATGGTCAAGACCAGAAGCATATAGGGAGGACCTGAGTGGCTAAGACATTATAGGTTGTAACTATAAACACATTGTATGAGGATATAGACAATGAACCATTTCTACAAGATACATGTCAAGGTTATAAGGATGGTCACATGTTGTGTGGATCACTTGCTTGTCTTAAACCTAATTATGAAAATCCTACTTATCTTGTATACTTATTTTTGTATTGGATTTTGTTCTTCTAGTAACCTATCCTGGGTGTTTTTCATGAATAAAATTATGGGATACTTAGTTGTGGTTTTTGAGATATTATGCATAATGTTATGTGTGTCAGGTTTTTTTATGTGATGCTCGATAGTGATAGTGATCAGGCTGGATCATCATATAGATTCTATGTTGATCTGGTACTCCCCTATCAGAATAGGTTGTAGGTACTCTATCTATATGGTAGGTATCACCATATCCTACTTGGGAATGATTCCTCCATACTCGTCATATAGATATATTGGTGGTACTACCCTATTTGGGTTCTGGGTCATATATCCTTGAAGATGGTACTCCCCTATCACAGTATGGAATGGGTCATTTATACTCATTGTACAAATATCGATTCTATAGTCCCCTATTTATGGAACATGTCCTCAATCAAAAAAGATAGTACTCTCCTATTTGACTGGAGTTTAGGTCCTCCAAACTCATTTTACAGATGTAGAGGAAGTACTCTTCCATTGAGGGTGTGGTTCATCTATCCACATAGATGGTACTCCCCTATCATACTAGGTAATGAGTCCTTTATAATCATTGAATAGATATAGGGGTGTTACTCCCCTATACATATAGATGGTACTCCACTATCAATCTAGGTAATGGGTTCTCCATTCCTGTTTTGTAGATACAGAGGTGGTAATCCCCTTTTATGTGTGCATGTCCTCCATCCATGATAATGGAATTCCCATATCACACCAGGGAGTGGTTCCTCTATATTCATTTTTCATATACTGATGTGATACTCCCCTATTGAGGTTATGGATCATCTATCCGTAGATATGATACTTCTCCTTCACAATAGGGTGTAGGTCCCCCATATTCTATACACAGATATAAAGATGGTGCTCCCAAACATCTGTGAGGGTCCTCTTTCTGCTAAATTAAATCCTCCTAGTTATATCTGGGATTTTTCCCCTATATTTTGGATATTAAAGTCCCTCATGCTGTGGATTATTATATAGTTTCTTTTCCTTGTTATGATTTATTCGAACAGAAATGAGTGGTGATGGGCATTAATGATGGGCCTTTGAAAAAACAGGAAGATTCGTTATCATGGTCTTGTCTATATTATTGATATCCCCTTTCTCCCATATTTGGGTTCCTTATATGACCATATATCTTTGTTTTTTTCCATTTCCTTTCTTATTTGGTTTGAGATAACAACTTTTATTATGTATCAAACTTCCCCCTCATAATTTTTTGGGGCATGAGACTGGGTATTTACATTCTCAATCCTAAATTATATTTTCCTGAACATGCCATGTCTTATATATATAGAAATAGAAAGGGGGAGGGATTGGATAATCTTTCGAATATTTTAGTGCATTTTACCACATATGGTTGTTGGGGCTTGAATATCAGGAGTCGGGCACTCTCATCTTTATTTCATTTCTAGTTGTTGTATGGATGGGACAATTTTTTTCATTAGGTATTAATTTTCCCTTTTAATTTTCAAATTATGCTATCATACTATTTTTTATTCCCTATGGGTTATTTCATGAAGTCTTTATTCTCGAAATTTTACTATGTGTAAGTATTGTTGTAACACCCCGAGATTTTATGAAAAATATTCATATTAATTTCATTAATATCTTGTGTTGTACGCTACACTAAAAGAATCTTGCACAACACGAATCCTTGACTTTCCTTGCATTACACGCAAGCGCGACCTTCCGTGATAGCATGTGTTGTACGCAATACCGAGTTTCTCTAAACAATGATATGCTATTAAAATATTATTAAAACTTGCAGTTATGAATAGTAATAACCACTTATTGAACTTTTGTAAATTTTATTTTTCAAAATGGACTTCATTTTTGGATTCGGAATATCGAAATTAGCTTAGGGTGAAATTTTGGTACTTTTCGGATAACTTTCATTTTCTGATGAATAGTGAAAATTACTAAATTTTAATTAAAAACACCATTTTTAATGAAAATAATTAATGGTGATAAATTATTAATTTTATTGGTTTTTAAGTATATTTAGAATATATTTTTACAATTTAATACAATGTTGGTCATTGGATGTAATTTCACATTTAAACCAGACATAAACAAATGTCAATCTTTTGATAGTTATTATCTCTTAAGAACACGCTATTTGTTTTGACGACGGGAATTAATTTTTAAATTCATTAATGCAACAGATATGTTTTGAATTTGGAAAAATAGAAATAATTTTTTAATTCATAATATCAAATATATCTTAGGCCTAATTTTGGGTATTTTTCTGGAAACTTTCATTTTTTGATGAATAGTGAAACCACTAAGTAGTAGTTAAAAAAATGAATTTTTCATAAAACATAATTTTACTGCTTCTGTGAGTGGAATTTCAAAAATTCGAGAGACACAGTTGATGTCAGTATGTAAAATGTGGTTCAATGAGATGAAAATATTTTTTGGTGAAAAGTAACTTTTTACTTTTTTTACCACGGTTAAAAGTAAATAGGGTAATTAAGGGTAAAAATGATATTATTTTTACCCTGACATATGTCCTAATTCTGTTGGATAAGTGTAATTCGACCAAAAACAACCTTAGGAATAAAATATCACCATTTAGGCCATCTTGGATTAGATTAGGACATTTATTATTATTTAATTCAAAGAAGATTTAAAAGAGTTAAAATCAATATTTATTTACTACAAAATTTTTAATCTCAGGTTATACATAATATAAATTCTATAGTAAATATTAATTACAAATATAATAATATTTCCTACATAATGATATTTTATTTATAATTTTTAGACATTATATAAATTAATTTATTTATGACACAATGATGAAGCAGTAATTACCATAATAGTGAAAAATTAGAATAATTGATATTATAAATACCCAAATAAATATAATTTGAGACTTTTTATGAATTCCACTAATTTTCTAGGTTACTATGACATGTTAGTATTGATGTAATTAACTTTTTTCAAACTAATCATTATGTTATGATTTTCACAAAAATCAATTACTAAATAGTGTCAAAATTGACATAAAATAGTTTTTAAAAAATATATTATATTAGTAATTTTTATTTTATTCCTAAAAATCTATGGTTCAGAAAAATGACTTAGATGAGTTTATATATATTATTAATAAACAACTTGGGGTTCGTTTGGCTGATTAAAGTAAGTTTATGATCCTTATAGTATAAGAACACAAGAAGACACGATAAAAGTAAAATTATTTTACTTAATGTTAAATCTAAATGATATGGTTAAAATAGGAACCTAAACTTGTCTAAATACTATTGTATGAGAGGATTCAGACCTATCCCCACCATAGCTTCTAAATAAATCAATTTGGATATATTTAAAACCTAATTTGTCTTTATAATAAAATAATATTTTTAGTTTTTCCAAATGAGCCCCTCTCCTCCCATATAAAAGGGCACCTCCTCCCTCTCTTCCTCACACCACATTGAGCCTTCATGCTCGGCCAAACCCTGCTAATTTCTCCTCTCCACTTCCCTAGAGACATCCTAGAGGTCCTGTTCTTCTTAAAAGACCAATTTTGGTGCCCTAAAAGGATGTTTCAAAGAAGCACTTCAAAGAAGAGGTAATGTCCGTTACCGATTCTTTCATATTTATTTCTTCTTCCACTTCGTCTTATTTAGTTGTATCATTATGATGTAATAACATCAGTATCACTCATATACTGATATGTTATTATAAGTATGAAACAACCCTATTTCACCATCTATCCATCCTATGGAAAATGAAATCACCGCGCGTGCGTACGTACGGAATACCATCTCCACGCCGTGGTGTAATCAAATTTCCACCACCACCTTACTTGGAAGGGTATAATGGTGTAAATAATGACTATATATTATTATTGTAAAGTGATATTGATTCTGAAATAGTATGCATACAGTCCAATACAATTCCATGATCATGGAAACGATATCATCGCTCGTGTGTACGTACGGAATACCGTCTCCACGATGTGATGCGACTCGTTCTACATGATCTTCATTGCATAATTAATATATAAATGAATTAAATGAATGAATATGATATATATTACACTAATAACATTATGGAAATGAGGTATCTATAACCTAAAGAGAATAATAATAATTTATTCGACAAAACATGCATAAGAACAAAAAGTAATAAACACCCGAATAAAAAGTTGTAATGAAATATTACTAATATGAAGCTAATAATATTACCATATATGATATAATAACAATAATCATGATTCTGGAATATGTCAATAACATTATTTAAATCATTATACAGGAGTTTTGGACACTTACGAGGCAAATCCGACCTAAGGTAAGGGAAAATATCACAATATCATTTTTATCCGAGATTGTTTATACATTGGCATTTACTGGGGTGTATTTTATCATCCACATCCATGTTTCCTCAATATGTAATATTATTTCCATCCACCTACAATTGTTTAAATCCAATTTTACCCTTCGGTGAGTTTTTAGTAAAGGATATGAAAGGAATATTTTGTCGTTTTTCGTACGAGGTACTTTTTGACTTTTCGGACAAAAGTACAAAAACTGTTTCTTAACATATACGGCATGAATGGATTTTTAAAACATTATTTACAAGAATATTCCTTTACATGTTTTCAAGTTTATTTTTAATCAACTTCTTTTAGTTTATAATTGTATGACATGTTATGAAAGGAAAAGTGTTTTTGAAGCAGGAAGGATATTTTCCTCAAGAATGAAGTTCAAGTGTTTTATCAAAATTATTTTCCATCTAAGATAATAAAGGGTTCTGTTTCTATCGTTATTATTACATTGATTTGATTATGTTATGATGGAATTATTTTTATGAATTATTTTATCTTATATTAATTGTTTTATGATGTCACAATGTTTATGATTCCCATTTTTATTACATGTGTTATGTTATGATGTATGGTTTATGATTTTGTGGCACACATAATAATGGTATCATTATGAGATGGTTGGGACCTATATCTCCCTCCAATGCATTGGGAAAAGATTTTATATCTCATGAGATAGACATGGCTGGAATGGCAGGTTAAACTGGTTCAGTGAAATAGGACTGAAACGAGGAGTGAACTCGGTTCAGAAGTGGACTTTGTCCAATAAGATAGTCTTGGCAATGAGTAATGACTAACAAGAAATGATTCTCAATTATTATGTGTGTATGCCACCAAGTTTCATGTTTTAAGTTATGATTATTAGGATTACATTTCACTACTATGATTTATCCAATGTTATGATATTATGATCTCTTTTGGAGGTTATGATTTCCAAAATGTTATGTTCTTATGAATATGATGTCATTGATATTTCTTTTGTTTACCCTTATTGAGCATTTGAGCTCTACCTTTTATGTTTTCTTTTCCCCATGATATAAATTAAGGTTTTAGGTATGAAAAAAAGGTAAGATCTTTATGGTAGATGTTGAAGATCTTTCACCACGATTAGAAGATTACGTTCCAGGTTTCCAATGACACTAAACTATTACGGTCCTTGTGTGTCTGTTTTTGTTATGTATTAAGTATTCCGCTAAAGTAATGTAATGTCCATGTACGTTAAGCTTTGGGTCTCTACAGTTTGTATCAGCGGAATGGTTTAGTCAACCTTTGGAAACAAGGATGCGAAAACGTTAGTGAGATCCCCAGAGATTTGTCTAAGGTATGTCTAGAGATGTCTCTAAGGTTAAGTATATGTATAGGTTATAGTCCTAGAATTGCGCTAACGATCATAGAATTTAACCTAAGATGTTAGATATTGAGGGTACTCCCCCTTTACTATGTTGTTTTCTCTAGAATGATTTTTTCCTCTCACAAAATTCTTTTTATGTTTTAGTTAATGGAGGGAACCATAAGGAATTCGGTTAACATTGAATCTAATGGAAAAATTGGTGACTATGAGAAAAAAAATTGTGTAATTCCTAGAGAGAAAGATATCGTGATTATGCCGAATCAGTCATCACGATATATGATTAACAAGGTGAAATTTAGTGGTATGCCTAATTCATCAAAGAAGACGAAGATAGACTATTATGCATGTTCGCATGTCGAGGAGCATAAAGAAAGGAAGATTGAGATTTCTAAAGAAGGGAAGAACAACCTTGAGGAATACCTCAAATGGAGGGACCGATGTTTTCTGTGTGGAGAAAAGGGTCATAGAGTGACAGACTGTTACGGAGTTCAATGTATTATTTGTGGAGAACATGGGAATTACCCAACTCAATGCCCTGACCTAAAAAGATACTTCTAAAATCAAGGAAGGACTTATTCGAGGACAATAATTTAAGAGGATGGATTGAAGTTTTTATGTATTAGTATTCAATAATAATGTTGTTGAGGTACTTTTAATGTGTATTAGAATATTTTTTTATTATTCTATTGTGGTTTTAAATAATTTTAAGGTACCGGTAACCATGAAAAGTGATTGAAATATTTTTGGAAAGCAGATGATATGCGCATAATGAAGGGATAAGAAGAAAATGAAATGTTTGACAGTATTCATGAGCTGATGATTGATATAAGGACTAAGTGATATCATGGTTTGAGTATAAAGAATTTTGAGGATTTTGGTTTGTGGAAAGTGTTAACATTTTACCGCATTCATGTTTTCACTAAGGTTCAGTGGGTATTCATTCTTCAAGAGAATACATGATTAAGGTATTCACAAGTTTTTAATTTGACCAACAAGATATATCTTATGATACATGGGGGATAAATGATGGAATTCATGTGATTGTTATGTGACATTTCAAGTAATAATTTTCTTTATACAATGAGCGTGGACCGAAATATTTTAGATAAGCCAAAAGATTGGAATGGATATTGTTGGACATAAGTTAGGATAAAACTTTTTTCGATATTATTGATGAGATGTTATAGTAATATAGATTTAGAAAAAGGAAAACCTGCAGGATGGGCGACAACCCATCGCGTCGGACAAGGCTGTGGGAATCGAACCCACAACTGAAGTGCGACTGGCCTTTATCGCCTACCACTGGCCTACAGAAAGTCCCTGGTCAGTAGAAACAACTTTTATTTTATTACGCGGTATGATATATGAAGTATAAGTTCATTTTTGGAATTGTATACGATAAACGACACCATAGATGGACTTATGTATATTTGATAACTTTTGCTAATGTTTTGTTTGAAACAGATGGAATGACCCATCATTCTATCACATGATCTATTAACACTTCATGAATAACAAATTCAAATTCATTTTTTAAGAGATGAAGTGGAAATTGTTCAAAGCACAAACAATAATGAAATTGTACCAAAATCATGTAAGTATTTCTTTTTATTCACCAACTTTAGGGAAATGATCTTGAAAACCAAAAATGTTGTCCTAGTTCCCTTATATATGATGAATCAGATCGTACCTTAGATCATCGCAAATCTATGGCTTTGTGATTATTGGCTATTTCATAGCCATGTTCTCTACCACTCTCCATCAGAACTTGATGGTTAGATTTTTCTTCTATATCCATATTTTCACCTCTGTTCTCCTACGTGGAATCCCAGTGATGAGTTAATTTGGGTAACCATTACATTTCATACTTTATTTTTTAAAGCCAAGTTTTGGGTATTCCTTTTTACGATGTGGGTTTCTATTAAACAAACTTTAGAGTAGTAAACCATTTATAAACCCGACGAATTTCGAGTGCGAAATTCATTTTAAGGGGGGGTAGAATGTAACACCACGAGATTTTATGAAAAATATTCTTTTTAATTTCATTGATTACTTGTGTAGTATGCTACACCAAAAGAATCTTGCACAACACGCATCCTTGACTTGCCTTGCATTACATGGATGTGCGACCTTCCGTGATAGCGTGTGTTGTACGCAATACCGAGTTTCGCTAAACAATGATACGCTATTAAAATATTATTAAAACTAGCCGTTATGAATAGTAATTACCACTTTTTGAAATTTTGTAAATTTTATTTTTCAAAATGGAATTCATTTTTGGATTCGGAGTATCGAAATTACCTTAGGGTGAAATTTTCGTACTTTTCAGATAACTTTCATTTTCTGATGAATAGTGATAATTACTAACATTTAATTAAAAACAACCTTTTTAATCAAAATAATTAATAGTGATAAATTATTATTTTTAGTGGTTTTAATGTATATTTAGAATATATTTTTACAATTTAATACAATGTTGGTCATTAGATGTAATTTCACATTTAAACCAGACATAAACAAATGTCAGTCTTTTGATAGTTATTATCTCTTAAGAACACGCTATTTGTTTTGACGACATGAATTAATTATTAAATTAATTAATGAAAATGATATGTTTAGAATTTGATAAAATAGATATCATTTTTCAATTCATAATATCCAATATATCTTAGGACTAATTTTTGGTATTTTTCTGGAAACATTCATTTTTTGATGAATAGTGAAACCACTAAGTGGTAGTTAAAAAAAGAATTTTACATAAAACATAATTTCACCGCTTCTGTGAGTGGAATTTCAAAAATCTGAGACACACGGTTGCTGTCAGTAAGTAAAATGTGGTTCAATAAGATGAAAATAATTTTTGGTGAATAGTAACTTTTTACTTTTTTTACCACAATTAAAAGTAAATAGGGTAATTAAGGGTAAAAATGATATTATTATTACCCTAACACAAGTCCTAATTCTATTGGATAAGTGTAATTAGACCAAAAACAACCTTAGGAATAAAATATGACCCTTTAGGCCCACTTGGATTAGATTAGGACATTTATTATTATTTAATTCAAAGAAGAGTTAAAAGAGTTGAAATCAATGTTTATTTACTACAACATTTTTAATATAGGGTTATTCATAAGATAAATTCGATTGTAAATATTCATTAGAAATCTAATAAGATTTCTTACATAATTATATTTTATTTATCATTTTTAAACACTAAATATAATAATTTATTTATGACACAATAATGATGCAGTAATTCCCATAATAGTGAAAAATTAGAATATTTGATATTATAAATCCCAAATAAATATAATTGGAGACTTTTTATGAATTACACTAATTTTATAGGTTAATATGACATGTTAGTATTTATTTAATTAACGTTTTTAGAACTAATCATTCTTTTATGATTTTTGCAAAAATCAATTACTAAATAGTGTCAAAATTGACATAAAATAGTTTTTAAGACAAATATTATATTAGTAATTGATATTTTATTCATAAAAATCTAAGTTTCGGCCAAATGACTTATATAAGGTTATATATATTAATAATAAACAACTTGGGGTTCGTTTGTCTACTTATATTATGTTTATTAAACTTATAGTATAAGAACACAAGAAGACACGGTAAAAGTAAAATTATTTTATTTAATGTTAATCTAAATGATAAGGTTAAAATAGGAACCTAAACTTGTCTAAATTTTATTGGATGAGAGGATTTAGACCCACCCCACCTTAGCTTCGAAATAAATAAATTTGGAGCTGTTTAAAAAAGAATATTTCTTTATAATAAAATAATATTTTTAGTTTTTCCAAAGGAGCCCCTCTCCTCCCTTATAAAAGGGCACCACCTCCCTCTCTTCCTCACACCACTTTGAGCCTTCAAGATCGGCCACCCCTGACACTTTCTCCTATCCACTTACCTAGAGACTTCATAGAGGTCCTGGTCTTCTTCAAAGACCAATTTTAGTGCCCTAAAAGAAGGTCTCAAAGAAGCACTTCAAAGAAGAGGAAATATCCGTTACCGATTCATTCATCTTTATTTCTTCTTACACTTCTTCTTCTTTAGTTGTTTCATAATGAAGTAATAACATAAGTATAACTCATATACTGAAATGTCATTATAAGTATGAAACAACCCTATTTCACCATCTATACATCCTACGGAAAATTAAATCACCATGCGTGCGTACGTAAGGAATACCGTCTCCACGCTGTGGTGTAATCTACTTTCCACCACCACCTTACTTGGATGGGTATAATGGTGTAAATAATAACTATATATGATTATAGTAAAGTGATATTGATTCGGAAATAGTATACATACACTCCAATATAATTCCATGATCATGGGAATGATATCATCGCTCGTGCGTACTTACGGAATATCGTCTCCACGATGTGATGCGACTCGTTCTACATGATCGTCATTGCATAATGATTATATAAATGAATTGAATGAATGAATATGATATATATTACACTAATAACATCGGGAAATTTGGTATCTATATCCTAAATAGAAGAATAAGAATTTATTAGACAAAACACGCATAAGAACAAAAAGTAATAAACACACGAATAACAAGTTGTAATGAAATATTACTAATAAGAAGCTAATAATATGACCATATATGATATCATAACAATTATTATGATTCTGTAATAATTCAATAACATTATTTAAATCATTATACAGGAGGTTCGGACACTTACGAGGCAAATCGGACCTAAGGTAAGGGAAAATGTCACAATCTCATTTTTATCCGAGATTGTTTATACTTTGGCATTTACTGGGGTGTATTTTATCATCCACATCCATGTTTCCTCAATATGTAACATTATTTCCATCCACCTACAATTGTATGAATCCAATTTTACCCTTCGGTGAGTTTTTAGTAAAGGATATGAAAGGAATCTTTTGTTATTTTTCGTACGAGGTACTTTTTGACTTTTCCGACAAAAGTACAAAGAATGTTTTTTTAACTTATATGGAATGAATGGATTTTTAAAAAATTATTTCCAAGAAGCATCCTTTACAAGTTTTCAAGTTTATTTTTAATCAACTTATTTTAGTTTATAATTGTACGACATGTTAATAAAGGAAAAGTGTTTTTGAAGCAGGAAGGATATTTTCTTCAAGAATGGAGTTCAAGTGTTTTATCAAAATCATTTTCCATCTAAGATAATAAAGGGTTCTATTTATATCCCTATTATTACATTGATTTGATTATGATATGATGGAATTATTTTTATGAATTCTTTTATCTTATATGAATTTTTTTATGATGTCACAATGTTTAAGATTCCCATTTTTATTACATGTGTTATGTTATGATGTATGGTTTATAATTTTGTGGCACACATAAGAATGGTATCAATATGATATGGGCGGGACCTATATCTCCATACAATGAATTGGGTAAAGATTTTATATCTCATGAGATAGACATGTCTGGAACGGTAGGTTAAACCGGTTTAGTGAAACAGGACTGAAACGAGGAGTGAACTCGGTTCAGAAGTGGACTTTGTCAACTAAGATAGTCTTGGAAATGAGTCATGACTTACAAGAAATGATTCTCAATGATTATGTGTGTATGCCACCAAGTTTCATGTATTATGTGATGATTATTGTGATTACATTTCACTACTATGATTTATCCCATGTTATAATATTATGATCTCTTTTACATGTTAAGATTTTCAAAATGTTATGTTCTTATGAATATGATGTGATTGATATTTCTTTTGTTTACCCTTATTGAGCATTTCAGCTCACCCTTTAATGTTTTCTTTTCCCTAGGATATAAATTAAGGTTTTAGGTATGTAAAAAAGGGAATATCTTTATGGGAGATTTTGAAGATCTTTCACCACATTTAGAAGATTACGTTCCATGTTCCCAAAGACACTAAGCTATTACGGTCCTTATGTGTCTGTTTTTTATATGTATTAAGTATTCTTCTAAAGTAATGTAATGTCCATGTATGTTAAGCTTCAGGTCTCTACAATTATTCATCTACACTTCTTCATAGAGATGGTTGGGTGTATTCATATATGTACATTAGGAAAAGGCATCTCATTATAGTTATTCTTTCTTGGTGGTTGTCTCGTACACCTGGCCTATGGAGGTGGGCCTTGAATAGGCATATCATAGGGATACTTGAATGAATTTTACCATATACGGTGGTCTAGTTTTGGATATCATGTGTTGTTCTCTCTCTGATTTTTTTCTTTTCCTGTTATTGTTGGGTTGATCATATATTTTAACACGTTATTTTTCATATTACATTATCGTGGTATTATTTATTATATATTGGTTATTCCTTACATGGTTTCTACTCTAGATTTTTTGGCCATTTATTATTATTCATCTATAGTTAGGTATGGATATGGCTGGGTGAGTGCATACGTGTTCCTTAGAAAAAGGACTCCCATTTTAGTTATGCCTTCATGGATCATTTCTCTAACCCCTAGCCTTTGGACACAGGCATGGGGTTGTGGCGGCCTAGTCTTCCACGGACTAGGAGGGCCCTGATGGGTTGGTTCATTACATAAAAGTCAAGTGATACTTATGTTATGATTATCTTGGGTTCCATTAGTAAGTATCTACAGATGGTTTAGTTATTTTTGGGAATAGTTATTAAAACTATATTAAAGACGTGGGTAAATATCTGTGGGATAAGTCTATGTATATGATCACATATTAATGTTTTGGTAAAGTATATATTATTTAGTTATCTAGGAAATAAAATCCATGTTTTTATAAGAAAACTAGATATATGATTTGAAACCAATATACCATTTTGTAATAATTCTAAAAGGTATGTATTTGTAAATAACTCATTCATGGTCCAGGGTTGGACAATAATGCATAACTATATACCTTGTTGGAAACTCCTAAGGGATATGATTCCGTTTATTCAAATTCTATTTATCACCCATTATAATGAATTTTAATATATAACTAATTCATTTAGAAAAAAATCAATGGATAACATTTATATAATCCTAGATATTTAGTGGGGAGTTCTTTTGCTAGAGTAGTACTATAATGAGTGAAACAATCTTCTTTTTATAAATAGAATGATTTATTGATTCATATTTTGAATTTATTATCATGATCATAAATGATTATGATAAAAAATAAGTACCTTTTACCCAATATCGATGATTTTTTTGATTTAATCATAGGATCTCAACGCTTCTCTAAGATTGATGTTATATTATGATAACAACTATTATGGGTTAAAAGCGATGATATTTCCAATAAAAATTTATATACGATTCATAAACACTATGAATTTATACTGATTCCATATGAATATATGAATGAACACTATATATTTATGGATATAATTAATATTTTATTTTATGCTAACGTAATAAATTTGAGGACCTCATTATAGATAGAATTCTTATATTTTTCAAATATCATGGAAGATTATGGTGAATCAAGGTTGACATTGTCAAATACCTAGAGTGTGGATAAACAGTATTTCAACTTTTTCATGGGAAAATTAGAAATCTAGAATGTGTTTGTTTGGGGTCATGTAATCAAAAGTAATGACATACAAATTGATGTATCAAATATGTAAATATTCAAGAAATGGACAACACCAACCATAATTAATGATATCCATAATATTATTTATTTATAAGGATAATAATGATACATTATGAGATGAAATGTAGTTTCCCTGCCTTATTGTAAGCCTTGTTTCCATGTGTTATGAACATATTGTATGTTTTTGTGCCTATATTCTTTCTAATTTGACTGTGTTTTAATTTTATAGGTAATTTTTAACTGAGGAAGATTATGGAATGACATACTCCACCAAGTCTTAGCCATATAACTACTTCATGGTCTATGGTATAAATATTCCCTATGACATATAGTATACAATCATACCAAATATCTTAAACATAGATCACATGTACTACATGATCATTTAAAATAGAAGTTGTGACCAAATAAAAACATTCATCACATAGTAGGGAAAAAAGTGTCAAATTCCAAGGGATACCCCTCAAACATATACTATTCCACATAGC
This sequence comes from Viscum album, assembly GCA_963277665.1. Lineage (NCBI taxonomy): Eukaryota > Viridiplantae > Streptophyta > Magnoliopsida > Santalales > Viscaceae > Viscum > Viscum album. The sequence continues at coordinate 875,033,176 of OY728129.1, read as the reverse complement.
TACCCTATAGGTTGGTTTGACAATGTTTTTGGGATTGCATGTTAATAATCATGATAAAGAGGTATGCAAGTCCTGATGTTTTACTATCTCATTAGAGGAAGGTCCACATAGTTGTGAGGGGAGATCTTCACCAGTGAATGGAAGCACATAGTTGCATTAGGGTCATTTGACCTATTTTTATCTTGATTTTAAGATCAAGATATAAAATCACATTAATAGTAGATTATAATTGTCTAAAAGTATGATGTTGGAAAAAAATCTTGGTCCCATGCAATAAAATCCCCCATTAACTAAAAAAATTAATGAATATCAACCGGATTGATGAAAAATGCTTTCCCATGCCACAACCTCATTTTTATTTAATAAAGGGGTAATTTTTTGTTGTTAATAATATTTTAAAATTTGAAGAATCCAAATCATAACAGTAAATCACCTACCATAGGGAACCCAATTATCAGTCCACTTTAATACAACCATGTCCATGTTCTTAGGAATCATTCTATTATAATCATAGATCATTTTAATTTCAAATTCAAATCATACTCCCCATGCTAATAAAAATGGTATTACACTATGGAGATTGGTTGTTTCTTTTAATCTTGCACAAAAATTAGGTTTTTATTCCATGAGTCACCTCAAGTATTTAATTAAAAACTCCTCCAATATTGAAGTGTGGTTTTAGGAGAAATGGATATGGAAGGAAGTTATGGGACATTGATTAAGGGTAAAAGAGATCATTATTCTAGGTGATAATACTATTTATATTAAATGAAAAAAGTTATTTGATTTTAAATGGAGTTGGAAATTATATATTAATGAAATTATTTATAAATTAAATATGTTCATTTTTCATCATCATCCCATAATGAATCCACTTTACGTGAAATCCTATATTCATATCATGAAATATAATCAATCAAAAATTAGTTATTAGTTGTATTTTCGATGGTGGACTAGTTGTATGGAAGAGTGAATATTAATGAGTGAATTAAAAAATAAATGGTGAATAAATTGGGAGAATTAAATGATTTTTTTTCATTGTAACCGTACCATCACTCTATAATATAATGAAATTAATAATGATGGGGTGATGATCCACAACTTAGTAGAGGGAAATCTGAGAGAAATGGTTGGCCACTTTCAACCCTTTTCATAGTGGACTCTCCTAATGAATCCAAGTCTAATTGATCACTTAAAAAAATTGATCAACGTATTTATATAGTACTACTTGGAATGAGAAGTAAAAAATGGTACACTTAATGAATCCATGTAAATAACCACCAAATCATGCCCATAAAAAATTTTAATAATTTTTTTATATTTTATTCTACTTGGAATTGATCCACCATCTCTATTTTTTCAGAAATTATTCCCATTACTAGAAATACATATCACTATTAACATTATTGAACAACATGTAACACTTTTTATGAGTTATTTCATCAACATTAGTGATTCACATAAAAATAACATTCAGAAATTGTGGGCTTTTGTAAGATATACACAATTCATTTATATATAACATTGGGAATACTTTTTCTATACTACTCTCTAGAAGTGTTCTATTATTAGAAGATTCATATTTTCATTTCGAATATATAACCAATATTTCCTTTAATTTATTACACCTAGGAATACATCATGTTTTCGGAATATTTATTAGGGAATTAAATAGTGAAACCAACATGGGAACATAATATTTTCATATTAGTTCATTATTTTTTTCATTTTCAATTTCTAAATTTTATTTTTATTTCTTTTTTTATGTGAAAATTTTATATTTTATTTAACATTACATGTTAAATTTTCATTGTCCATACTCCTAATATGTGGAGTATAAGTTAAAATTTTAATGAAAAATTATAGTTTCATTCAAATATTGAGCAAAATATTTCATAGCATCAGAGAGATAAAATGAAAAATAATCAAGGAGATGATTATACATCATGTGAAGTGTAAGAAAATATTTTTTTGGTTGTGTAAACCAAACCCCAAATATAACCATAATGGATTATATAAATCCACCCATAAATGGTGATGCATAAATGTTTTCATGACCATCAATCAATCCCAATAATTTCATATTGAAACCATAGATATTTTAGATGACAATGAATATAGGAAACTTTGGAGGCTTTTATTATGATGATCCACAAAATAATCTCTCCATAGAAATTTATTTTTATATAATTTGTTTCATCTTATTACTATTTAATATTCACTGATTAGGCATGTAATGGATTTTTTGAAATCACATCTCCAGGGATCTATCATGACTTGGTAAACTATTTCCATGGAATTCATAGAGAATTATTTCCCTCTATCAAGACTGAAAAACTCCATAGTCATACTAAAGAAATCTCTATATAATATGTAGATTAATCATATGAGGCTTTGGATATATTCAACGATATTTTATGATGTTTATCACATCATGGTGTGACACTATGGATGGATATTTTGATATTTTATTTTATTTTTAAAAGTAACTCAATATTAGTTGTTGATTTATAATTATGTGGAAGACTAAATAAGAATACACAAAATAAGTATCAATAAATTCTTGAAGACCTGACTAAAAATATGATGTTTTGGTAATGATAAATAGTCCCATTCATGTTTGGATATCATCAATATGAATATATTACCAAATTGTCTACTCAAAAGGAAGTAATTTCTAAATGAATTGAATCGTTTTTCAAACTCAAAAATCTAGGATCATCCTCTAAGACACCACTAGTATATTCATATAAAATTCAAGGTAGTCAACACTTCTTCCTTTATTATAATACTTGTACAGAGGATAACACAATATCTAATGAAATCATTTCTAACTACAACTATCCTCAACTTTACAATGAAAAAACATGGGAAGGGAATGAATATTATATAATAAAATTAGCATTATGGAATGTTTTTTTATATATTATAAATCAATATCAATGTACACACATTTTTTCTCTTGGATAGTATAAAACTATACCTATAAAATAATAATTCCACAACTCCTAACTGAAATTTCAGCAAAAACTACCCTATGATAATCAGTTATCTTTCAAGAAAATATGTCGTACATTATCATGAAAAATGATTGAAAGAATTCTATAATTAATACAAAAAATGCATAATTATTATAATTTTTATAATGTAACAATGTTTCAATATGGATAATAGATTTTTATATGGGGTAAATTTCTCAGAAATCGAATAAAAACGTCTTAGTATTCTTCCATGGAATACATCACAACCTACGGAAGAGGATAATGTGATCATGTTATGAAGTGGATAAGATTTGCGTGGAAAAGATCAAACTCATGTTCTACAAAATAAAAATCCATTTCCACATGATATTGAAATGTACTTTGTTTAACCAAAATCTAATTATAACATAAAAAATTTTGATCAATGAAGTAATGATATGGAAAAAAATCGAGAATATAATCAACTAGTGTAGAAGGATATTGTGATGTCATACGAGAGACCCTGAAATTTTATAGAAAGGATGCATCGTGGGATGTTATAGGAATATTACATGAAAATAATAAAAATAATTTAAAAAGTAAACATTATTTTAATTTCCACTGAGTAAATTTCCCAAAATCCCAATTATGATAAATTTCTCAAATTGTTTCTATCAAATAATAATAAAATAGATGATTTAGGCACGATATCTGTGAGTGAAGAGTGTTCTGTAGTGGTACATGGGAAACAACCATGTAAATTGTCTGACCTATGTTGTCTTTCAATACCATGTATAGTTAATCATGTGATTTTTTAATACATGTTTGGCATGTTAGAAAACGTAATCCTAATGAATTTGAATATGATTAAGAATATTGTAATATGAAATTTGACATGGATTACACTATTATTGGCATATAAATTAGTGATATATCCTTGGGTAATATTTGAATACATCTTTGTTAACATAGTAATTTATTTTTTCATGTGGATATAGTTATTTTGGGAATTGAGGGAGAAGGAAATACAACCATCATTTTAAGTCATCCGTTGTTGGCTAAGGGAAAATTATTTATTGATGTTAATAAAAATTAATTGATCTTGTATGTGGGTTATGAGTACTTTAAAATAACAAGACAGAATTATTGAATAATGAAGATACAACCAAATGTTTTTATGTTATAACTATAATAGAATATAATAATAGTTCTAGATGATATAAGCTAATGAATATGATTTTTTTGTGGAAATGGAGGTAGTGTTTGAAGATGAAGAAAGTGAAATCCTATAAGTTGACTCCAGTTTTGAGATTTGTTCCACTTTATCTTTAGAGAACAACTATTGGAGTTAAAATAACTTAGTAGAAACATGTTATTTATCTTTGTGGGAGATGTAAAGGGCACCCCTAGTCATTATAAATATTTTTCAGACTAGTGAACAATATGATAGGTTTCATGATGTTTAATCAATAGAATAATGACATTTCATGGAGAACTAAAGACATCAAATGAATATTCATTTTGTTTTTAACTCATGTGGTCAAAATAAAGATGTGGAGAATATCAAAAGATAACCCCAATGAAGAATGGATCCCAAAATGATATAACTAATAAAGAAGGATGTTTTTATGATTTTATACACAGGAACTATATATCCTATTTCATATAGCAATTGATTGATTCAATTTTAAGTTCTCCCAAAGAAACGTGGGATGGTTATCATCATGAAAGATGATTAACTCATTTCCATAGAAACAGTAAGGGGATGGAAATTCCATATTTACTATGTAGTATTATATTAAAAAACATAGAATAGATATTTTCCCATTAAATTTATTGATAATATATTAGAGATACTTTCTAGAAATTATTACTATTTTTATCTAGATGGTTACTCAAGATTAAATCAAATACCAATGGAATTGGATTATCAATAAATCACATATTTCAATTTTACTAGATTATTTAAAGTTGTATAGAATTTGGTATGTAAAATGCACCATCTATATTTAATTGGTTAATGAAATATCTTTTTCATGGAATGGAAAATGTGTTCATGGAAATTTTCATGTTTGAACTCTCAATTTATGGAATATTCGTTGATTTGTTCCTTAGAAACCATAACAAAGCCCATGAATGTGGTTAAAATACATTTATTATTGTCAACAAGTAGAAAAGTGTGATTTTGGTGTCAGTGGGAATTTTTAATAGTCACAAAATCTCTGATGATTGAATTGAAGTTGATCGAGCGAATGTTATTGTACATAATGAATGAAAATAGAACAAACTATTGTCCAAATTCAAAAGGATTCTTGGAATTTAAAGTCAGTTATTATGGTTTATTAAATATTTATGAAATATTTTCTACCTCTCACCCACTTATGTGGAAAATATGTGAAAATAAAATTTGATTATCATTGTAAGGAGGCATTCAAATTGAGGAATAATTAGTTGATCACATCCCAAGTCATGCATCCTCCCAACTAGATGGAACCATTTGAACTAATGTGTTTTGACAATAATTATGTACCAGAAATATATATTTTAAGTAATAAAGAATGATTCTTTCAACTGACCTGTTATTCTAGAATAACATTTAATGAATCATAGGTTAAATACCCTACAATATAAAGGTAAATTTTAATATTAGTCATTGCATGAGATAAATATAGACCATATATTGTTCTATAAAAAGTGATCCTAAAGACCATTCATCATTCATGGAAGTACTTGATTACCAAAAAATATTTAAATCATTACTTGATCCATTGGATTGTGCTACTTCAAGAGTTTCATGATGAAATAGAGGACATGAAATCTCACACATTGTGGTGGCTAACTATCATTCTATTATATCCATCCTTAATCGTTATAGTGAAAACTTAATTGATATTACTTATAATTCATAGAGGAATGTATAAAAATATTTTACATCATATGAATTACTTTGTGTTTATAAATTTCTAAAAACTAATTTAATGGAGTGTTTTATCCACACTTTTAATACTAGAAAAAGTCCGAAATGTTCGATATTTTTTTTATGATCCACTTCTCATCAAGTTGTGCTAAGAATGAATTTTGTTAAGGTGTGTGCCTAATAATGAAATTGGTCATGTGTTTGAGTTCAATTAATACACTCCCATAAGCAGATATTATGGTATAGATTAAATAATAGTGAATGTCTTAAAATGTTAATTTTTTTGGACAACATTTCATAAGGAAGAAATATCTTCTGTAACAACATGTGACCATTTCCAAAGAACAAATAACATTGAGGAACATGAAAAACTACCTCATAATTCCATTTTTGATGTTGATAGTTTTATTCTGGGGGAATTGATTTTATGGTGTTGTTATATAGTTCATGGAGGAAACATGTACATTGTTGTTTATACAAATTATGTATCTAAATGGTTGGAGGATAAATCCAACAATGTCAAGGACACAAAAGTGGTTATGATGTTTCTAAAAAATAAAATCTATTATCATTTTTGTGTTCGCACAATTATAATCAATGATAGAGAAACAAACATTAAAAAATATTTGATATGCTATATTCTTAAGACAGAATGGGTCTGTTATAATACGAACACCGCGTATCACCCATAGATAGATTGGAAAGTGGAACTGTAAAATAAAGATTAAATTAGTATTCTGGAGAAGTCTAAAATTGTTAATTACACTAATAGAATTATAGATATTTTCGACGGGATCCAGTCGAAAATAAGTTTTTGCGATGGGGTCCCCTCACAAATAGCCCATGGCAGAAAAAAGCGTCGCAAAAAATATTATTTGCGATTGTAAATAAGTCTCCAGTTATATACTTTATATATATAAACTCATTTGCGATGGGCCTGTCACAAAAAGTATTAGCGACGGGCCGTTAGTCTCTTCACAAATATGTTTATAAAAAATTTATTTAGACTATTTGCGACGGGCCCGTCGCAATTACTTTTTGCGACAGGTCCCTAATCCCATCATAAATACTTTTTAAAAACAATTATGCATACTATTTGCGACGGGAACCCGTCACAACAGATCCCGTCGCAAAAAATAAATAAATTAAAAAATATATGTTTTATAAAATTATTATTATTGAAAAATTAATTTTAATATATTTAAAATATTCAAAATAAAAATATATTAAAATTCTCAATATTCACATAATAATATTAAAAAATCATAAAATATTATTATTATTATTATTAGTAAAATATAAAAACATTAAAAAAAATAACACTGAAAAAAATTATTTAATAAAATTATGATTAAAGAAATAATAATATTAATATTATTAAAAAAATAAAAAAATAAATAGTATTAAAATTATTAAAATTATTAAAATTCTCAATATTCACAAAAAAATAATAAAATAATAAAAATTAAATTATCTAATATTCAGACCAATATAAAAGATAGAAATGGTAAATAGTTCATATTACAAAAAATGATAAATTAAAATGTTTTTAAAATAAAAAATCACTGGGGTCGTCTTCTGGAGGAGCTGGAGAGCTGAAGGAGATGGTGGAGGAAACTCCATCCCAAAACAATGAGTCAGATGACACATGTACTCCATCTTCTCCTGAGGTTGCTACTTCCATCGGCGCATCTCATCCTCCTGCTTCTGATTCTGCAGATCTTGCAGTTGAGGCATCTCTGGTTGCTTCTTCTGCAAACTCTCTATAATGTCTTTCTAAGATCTTAACTGCTCCTGTTACTATGAGGCAGAAGATGATTCCTCTCCAGGAGCTCCTCTCGAGCTAGACGCCAACATCGATCAGTACCATAATAAGTAACAGGAGTCACATGAGAGCTGATACCAACTACTCGACCCTTCTCAAAGCCATATTGAGTCGCCTGCATCCACGACGCCTTGTCGAAATGGTCTGCACTTGTCTGATCAGTAACCTTTTTCGGACCCTCATCCAATGTCTGAGAGGTCACAGCCTCATATGAATCTTTCAATTCCAATTTAAAATTAAAATTTTGAAAATATTATATGCAGTTAATTATCAAACTGAAAAAATAATACTAAGCACAATATGACACTGACGGTCACCTCTAATAAGTCCAGTTGATAGATCATTATACATCCTCCAATAAACGTCGAGCTGCGTAATATCAGGATTCTCAACTGCAAACAAAAATATAAAATAAAATGTTTATATTTAATGTTATAATTTTTTTAAAAAAAATATACTTACCGGATGCTCTTTATGCATACTGAATGTACTGCTACCAGCTCGATGTGTCACCTCTTATCTCTGCTGGTTCTGTCGACCCAATGAAAACCTTCTCGGAAATCCACCACCCAACCAGTGTGCATATAATCCATCCCAAACATGAGATGAAATGTACACTGGTTGGTAGGCACTGCACGACTCATCAAATATTGTCGCTACTTCTTTCATAATGGTCATCTTTCTCAAATTGTTTAAAAACTCATGCAAATGCTCATGCATAGCCACCTCCCTTGCTACATGGATAACATCATGTCTGTTATCCACGATGGGATACCATAAACCCTATAAATAATTTATAATATCAATTTATTAATAAAATGAATTTCAAAATAAATATTATTTATTTACATACCAGCCAATGATTGTAGATGGTGAGCTGCACATCAACCGGAATATTTTCCCATGTGATTCATGGCTGAGAAAAATAATTGTGCAAGATAGAGCTCCCCTGTCTAAGAGCTACATGAACAAAAATGTGAAAAATGAATAAATAATAAAACAATTAGTATATATTTAAATAAATTAATGAAAAATCTAACTAAAATATACAGGTAATCATACCTTCATGTGCGTTTATCAAATCCAAGACATGGACGCTGAACGATGATAGAGTCAGGAATCATCAGTCGCACAAAACTACACCCACACCGCATACCTCCTAAACCACCAGTAGGCTAAGGGTCAGATTGTCCCACATCCATATCATCCAAAGGTAGATCTGCCTCCTGCAACTCGAAAAATAGACCAAGATCCATCTGAAACACAAAATGATTGTTGTAAGTAGATAGTTGAAAATAACTACCATATATAGATATATATTAGTTATTATCATAACCAGCATTTAACTATTTCAATGTTCACCTTCTTCATCATCTTAATAAATGATGATGTCAATGTCTTCATATTCATCCTCATCATCATCAATATCCCTATGAGTTTCACTTTCACTATCCCTTGTCATTTCAAATTCATTTGTAACATCATTAACATCTTTATCACTCTCAACCCTTAATTGTGGGGTGTCATCATCTATATTCATGTTTCATTGTGAAAAAAGATGGATTTTGAGTAGTCTCTTGAAAATTTTCAATATCTTTTACATCAGCATAACCTCATTATGTTTGAGTAAAATGATTTTCCCAATATTTTATTTTTATTTTGCTCTACTAATCACTCAGGTCTCTTGAAGTAGCAGAGTATGTTGCGTAATAAAATTGATGTGCGTGTTGATCCAGTATAAATGGTTCAATTACTGCAAGAATACTTTTATATTTAATAAAGACGATTTCATGAGTAGGATAAACACTCAAGCATTTCTTAGTATCCAACCACATATATTTAAATGTCATTATGTAATTCTATAAAAGATAACATAGCTCAATAATTTCATACTGAATGCCGTAAAGAGTCAACTTCAATTTCTCTATGATGCGATCCTCTCAAACAAAATCCATTTTTCATTTTTTTTATTCCAAATATGCACATGTATGAAATCTAAAACCATTCACCACATATGTATTATAAGATTTAACCATTTTGGATGGTGGGTTACTCAATATACACAGTCGCTTATCAATTTTATCAGCATGTTGAGACACCTGAAGTTTTTTAAAACAATTATCAATATAAAAAATAATAAACTGAATTGATATTGAACCATCAATAATTTATATTACCAGTTTTTGAAACTATTGAGAATATTTTTTTGTCTGTGTTCTTCACGAGTAGCTACTGTAATTTCTCGAAGTTGTTTTTTGATATAATTATCATATAACCTACAAATAAAATAAGTTTAAATAATATAATATAAATTATAAAAAAAGTGATAGAAGCACTCATAGTAAAAATGTTGTCATTTCTTCATAGTTGAGCAGAACATATGTATGATCTCTGTGATTTTCATCATCTGAAAACCATCGTTCTTGAACTCCACTGAAGCAAAAACTTTGATTATTAAAAACTGATAATTGATTATCAATTTCATCATTAACATTTCCCTCATTCCATCCCATGAGGCTTTTTTTAGGGATATTCTGATTAAATATAGTGAGAGCAGAGAAAAGAAATTTCCCTTGAAAATAAGATTCAGAAATTGAGCCTTCTACTGATGCTTTGTTACGTACTTTTTTCTTCAATTTCTACATGCATCTCTCAAATGGGTACATCCATCGAAGAAGTACTAGACAACCTGTAACGCCCCGACCCTAGTTACCAAGAGTCGGTGCATTATTACATAACATTGGCATGATCACAAGAAAGATCAAATCTCGAAAGACCGATTGGTTTAGTAGCCTTGGAAACACTAGATATATTCATAAGGTTTACATTACATCATTAAACGAAAAATTACTACAACAACATATTGTCTCCCTAATCCACACTCATATCCCCACATAATATCCCTGCAGGTCATTCATAATTTACTTCTTCACTTCCTAGGAAAAATAAAACATAGAAAAGGGGTGAGCTCAAATGCCCAGTAAGGATAACAATATAGCGGAAACTTTCATAAATAAGAATAAACATTTAAGGCAATGTATAACTAAAACAAAAGCCTTTAAAACTTGAACTTTCAACATAGTATGGCATAAATAAAATGAAATAATGCCATTTACTTATTCACATGGGTATTCTACTAATCGAATAATCACATGAAAAATCAATAACCACTTTCATAATGATGGAATGCATAATGCCAGACTATCATAACCACATAGCCAAGGCCTCGTGCCAAGACTACAAATAAAATTTTGTCAAGGCCTTGTGCCAAGACACTAGTTTGTCTCATGAGACCTACCGATGCAACGAGGAGCTATAGCGGGCTCCACCCGTCACATATTAAGTCCAATGCATTCCCATATGAAAAGGTTTAAACATAACATAAACATTCATATTAAAACTAGCATATGAAATGTCAATACTTTCACCATAAACTATGAATGGTATAAAAATAGCACATCCACAGTCAAACATATCACAAAACCTTCAATAAAATATAGAAGTTTTGTATCATAATAAACCAACTTCAAATAAGCGTAAAATCCATAAAAGGATGTTGACATAGATGAAATCAAAACTATTTGAGAGAAATATCTCTTTTTTTGAAATCATTTAAAAGTCACACCTTTATAAAGGAAGTAATTAAAAAGAAAATTTTAAATCAAAGTGTCCCATACCACTTTGAAACTTTTGAAGGGAATTAACATTTTAAAAACATTCATGTCCATATAAATAAATCCTTAAAAACCATTTTGAAGACATGGACATTAATTAAAAATATTTAGAAAGATAAATCTTTAAAACATTTAAAATTCTGATTTTGATAAAGAGTACCCTTTTAAAATTCTTAAAATATTCATTTTGAAATAATTTAAAAGTCACATAATTATAAAATAAAACATTTACTTTGAAAATATCCTTGTAAGATTGTAAGGGAAGATTTTAAAATTTTATAACGGCGGTAAATAGCCGCAGCCGCCGTATAAGTTAAAAGAACATTCTTACCTTAATTTTGTCGAAAAGGTTAAAAATCACCTTGTTTGGAAAACGATGGAAAGATTCCTCTTATAAAAAGTCATACAAGGGTATAAATGACTTTAACCCATATTCTTGTAAATAATAAATATGTTTCGAAATACATTTCGAAGAAACATGGATGTGGATGATAAAGAAATCCCAGTAGATTATTACGTATAAACAACCTCGGATAATGAAGAGATTGTGAAATAACCCTTACCTTGTACTTTTCCTTGGTTGGGGTAGGTTAACCTCCTGTATAATGGTGAAATAATTGTTATTAAATTATACAAGAATCATATATCTTAATATGATATCATATATGATCTTTTAACATTGATTTGTTAATAATATCTTAGAATTATCGTCGTTTCAGGTGTTAACTTACTTATTTTATTTTATATGTTTTGTTACGTAAGACATGTTTGTAAAGGATTGGTTGTATATTATTCATATCCAGAATGATATCAAGTCCTTAAACATCATTTTTAAATCATCAAATGATAATTATACTTGAATGGATACGATGGAGAATGAATCTCATCGCGTTCGTGGAGACGGTAGTCCGTACGTACGCACGAGCGACAATATCATTCTTTTGATATTAAAATAATATATAAATGGATGGTATATCATATATACAGAATCATTGACATTTTATATTTATTATTTACATGAGTTACACATCATTATTATACCCATCCTAATAATAATATATTGAATAACAATTACACCACGACGTGGAGACGGTAAGCCGTTCGTACGCACGTATGGTGACATGTTATTCAAAGGGTGGATAGAATAATGAATATGGTTGTACCATATTTATAATAACATCACAGTATATGTAAGATACTGGAGTTATTATTTTATAATGGTAATAACAAAGAAAGAGGAAGTGGAAGAAGAAAGGAACTTAGAAAAGGGTGGTGAAATCATTACCTCTTCTTCGGGTTCTTCCATTTGATTTGATCAAAAGGGCTCCATAGGTTGGCTTTCTGATCAAACTAAGGCCTCTAGGTTGTAGTGAGGGATGTTGAGAGAGTATTTGGGCAGAGTTTGGCCGAACCAAAAGGCTATGAAGGTGTGAAGAAATGGGAAGGAGGAGTGCCCTTTTATAAGAGGGGTGAGGGGCACCTTTGGAAAAGCTAGAAATATTAATTTATAATAAATTCATATTCGGTTTCCAATGGCTCCAAAGTTGACTATTCAAAGTCTAAGGTGGGGATAGGTCGAAAACCACTCAACCAATAGAATTTAGACAGGTTTGGGTACTTATATTAACCTTATCTTTAAGTATTAACTCTAAGTTAATTAGTTTCACTTTTACAATGTCTCTTTGTATTTTTATATAATATGGTTAATAAACTTACTATATACATCCAAGAGACCCCCAAGTGGTACATTAATGATGGACCTATCATGATATATGTCTCTTGGACGAACCTTAGATTTTTAGGAATTTAATATCAATTAATAATATAATATTTGTTTTATGAACTCTTTTATGTCAATTTTGACACTATTCAATAGTTGATTTTTGGAAACACATAACAGATTGATTACTTCGAAAAAAGTCAATTAAATCAATACTAATATATCATATTATCCTATAAAATTAGTTTAATTCATTAAAAGTTTCATATTATATTTATTTGGGTATTTATAATATCAATTAATTTAATTTTTCACTATTATAGTAATTACTGCATCATCATTGTGTCATAAGTAAAATATATTATTTAATGTCTAAAAATTATAAATAAAATATAATTATGGAGGAAATCCTTTTATCTTTCTAATGAATATTTATAATCTAAAATCCAACATATATAACCCTATGTAACAATTGTTTTTCTAAAAGATATATGCTTGTGTTATTTTTGTATTCATTTTAACTTAATTAAAATAAAGTGTCATTATCACTTACAAGTGGATCCATGGGGTCCCAAAATAGACCCAAAGATTCCCATGGTCGACCATTTATCAACCAATAGGGTTAAGACACGTTTTAGGGTAATTTAGTATTATTATAATATTAGTTTTAACCCTTATTTACTGGATTTACCCTTAACCATGGTAAATAAAATATTTACCGCAGTAATTATTCAAAATGTCTAAAAATAAAAGTTACCTATTTACACAATTTGAACATCCTGATTCCAAATATGGAATCCATTTTCCTAAATTCAAAACAATGAAGTGGCAGAAATTAATTTAAAATTAATTCCCGCTGTCAAAACAAAAAGCGTGTTTTTAAAAGATAATAACTATCAAAAGATTGACACTTGTTTATGTTCGGTTTAATTGTAAAATTATGTCCAATTACCAACATTATATTAAATGGTAAAAATATATTCTAAATATACTTTAAAACCACTCAAATTCATAATTTATCACTATTAATTATTTTGATTTAAAAAGTTGTTTTTAATTAAAATTTAGTAATTTTCACTATTCATCAAAATATGAAAGTTATCCGAAAAGTACCAAAATTTCACCTTAGGCTAAATTTGATATTCTGAATCCAAAAATAAAGTCCATTTTAAAATATAAAATACATATAACTTCAAAAAGTAGGTATTACTATTCATAACAGCTAGTTTGATTGGTTACGGTGTGTTAGAACTCGGTGTTGCGTACAACACACGCTAGCGTACCGTGGAAGCTTGGGATGTTTCATTTTAAATTTTTGATGTCCCCATTTAGTCAAAAAGTTTAAAATATAGTATCTAAAAAGGTTTCACTATTAAAATTTGGTAAAAGTGCAATACTGAAAATGAATTTGTTCTTACATTATGTCTAAGAAACTCATAATATGGATTCTAAAATTATAAGGATTATATAAATTTTAAAATGTAGTTAATGCTATTCATGACCTCTTTTAATGGCTTTTTTTTGGTAAGTCATGGTTCAATTGAACTCGGTGTTGCGTGTAGTGCAAGTTATTGAATTATTTTGAAGAAATAACACACTATGAAATCTTGGGGTGTTACATTCTCCCCTCCTTCAATAAATTGCGTCCTCGCAATTTGAAATTGTTCTTCGAAAATAAAAGGTTGAAAATAGATAATATATTTGTGGGAAAACCCACATCGGAAATTGGGTTACTAAAATTTAGTCTTAATATGAGGAAAAGAGAAATGAATGGGTCACCACCAAATTATGATCTTGATTAGGAGAACATTGGTGGCAATTAGAGACATATAATCGGAGGAAAAACGTAAATATTTATAGGTAGTTATTGAGGTCATCAATCACAAACAAGTGTATAATTGAGGTCCTTAAACTCATCAATCTATGATGATTTGAAGTACCATCGGTTCAACAAAATATAGGGTATTGGGATAACACATTTTTGACGTTTCAAAATATCTTAGTTGAAATCCCACATCGAAAAATGAATTAATGAGGCCTCTATTTAAAATAAAGAGTGGAAAGTATGAAGATTACCGAAAATAACACATACTAGGGTTCCATGTAGGAAAATATGGATATGGAAGAGAAATCTAACCATCAATTATCTGATGGAGAGTGGTAGAGAACATGGCTATGAAAAGGCCAACAATCCCAAAGCCATAAATTAGTGATGATTTAAGGTACCATCTAGGACAACATTTTTGTTCTATGTTTCTTTTCTTAATATTGAGGAATTTATTTATGAGATTGGCTAAGATCATAAGGAGATATACTTACTTTATAATTAGAGTTTTGTCCATTAATAAATTTCTACCATAAACTCATCTTTCACTCGTAAAAAAAATTATATTTATACTATTCGTACAGGGTTCCAAAATAAATGAATTTATAATTCATCTACCAGATCTTTTAAAAAAAACTACATTATTTAATCCAGGACATCTCTTGGGCCAGTGGTAGGAGATACACCCTTGTCGCCCTTCGGTTGCGGGTTCAAGTCTCGCAGCCTTGCCGGACGCGACGGGTTGCCGCCCGACCTCCGGGTTGTCCTTTTATGGAAATCCAAAATAATCCAAACTAGAACTATCCAAAATACTTCTGTCCAAACTCACAGTCCAACATTTATAACGAAGGTAAACATAATATAGATCCTTTTTACCCTGTAATAGCATATGAATACCTTCATCATGTACTACCATATTCCTTATTGATTACATTCATGTTCCCTTATTCCATATAGAATGCTGGATATACTTCATTAATCCAAAAATGTTTTAAACCCCATCAATGATGGAATATAAAAATCATTAATCAGCTTCATGGTAGTCAATAATATCCAATATAATTTATCCAAAATAATCACATATTATTCCAAAATCACTACCTCAGTATCAGAACTATATTATGATTTATCATTCTCTCAACCATATATTTTCCAAAAATTTAACCTTCTATTGAGTCACTTTTCTTTGTTCCACACAATCTCAAGTCCTTAATGAAATAGTACTGCAGTACAATCCTTATATACTCCATAATTATTATAACAAGTACATTGTTGATACAACACTCAATTGACATAATCAACATAAGAACTCTAATCATTCCTCTTCATCTGTGGTAGTATCATAACTTGATTATTATCCAATAGCATCATTTGTGGCATAGTCTGATGACTGGGACATAGGTCTGCGTAGTGTCCAAACTCCTTGCAAATGAAGCATTGTAAATTTAAAACCATTTTCTTACCCTTGCAGTCACGTACTTTGTGCCCTTTTCCTCCACACTTATAACAAACTCCCATTCCTTTCAGGCAAGTTCCAGGGTGTTTCTTTCCACAGTTACCACATATGGGAAAATTCTTCTTTTCCCTCTTACTTTTATCCATCTTTCTCTCTTCCATCCTTTTATTCTCTTGCTTCCCTTCAAAGCCATAGGACTCAGTAAACTCTTTACTTATCTTATCAACACATGATATTATTTCTTCATATGATGATAATACATGGGAGACTATTTCTCTTATAAATTCTAGCTTAAGACCATGAAAGATATGATCCTTCATTCTCTTTGGATCATGTGAATTTCTGGAGTTCTCATTACTTCTACTGGGCGCCATTTCTAAACAATGGCATAAACTATATCAGTTTATGAATCAAAATACATAATCCCATACTTATAAAACACTTAACATAAATTGAACTATTTATGGATATAATCCATAATCATAAAAATGTTTTCTTTGAGGAAGTATATACTCATAAACCCTTCATAATGATTTATAAAGAAAATGAGAGTTATCCTAAGCATATACCCCGGGAGTGTCGTAACCAAGAGTGCAGCAAGGCCCGTTGTCATGCACCAGTTCCCGTTCGAGTCTAGCTCAAAGCGGTGTTTTCAGGTTTTACCCCTAGGTACATCTGTGCCGGAGCCGCCTCTACCTGCTCGTATCCAGACAGGAATGTATTGCTCGGAAAACTCACAAAATCTCTACAATACCAAAATTCTAGAAAGTTCTTATATACTAATCCTCAAAGTTCATCTTAGTTCTACGTGCTCTAATCAGAGTTTATCTAAATCTAGCTTCCAAGGTTTGTACTAAACTTCCTCTGATACCAACTGTAACGCCCCGAACCTAGTTACCCAGAGTCGGTGCATTATTACATAACATTGGCATGATCACAAGAAAGATCAAATCTCGAAAGACCGATTGGTTTAGTAGCCTTGGAAACACTAGATATATTCATAAGGTTTACATTACATCATTAAACGAAAAACTACTACAACAACATATTGTCTCCATAATCCACACTCATATCCCCACATAATATCCCTGCAGGTCATTCATAATTTACTTCTTCACTTCCTGGGAAAAATTAAACATAGAAAAGGGGTGAGCTCAAATGCCCAGTAAGGATAACAATATAGCGGAAACTTTCATAAATAAGAATAAACATTTAAGGCAATGTATAACTAAAACAAAAGCCTTTAAAACTTGAACTTTCAATATAGTATGTCATAAATAAAATGAAATAATGCCATTTACTTATTCACATGGTTATTCTACTAATCGAATAATCACATGAAAAATCAATAACCACTTTCATAATGATGGAATGCATAATGCCAGACTATCATAACCACATAGCCAAGGCCTCGTGCCAAGACTACAAATAAAATTTTGTCAAGGCCTTGTGCCAAGACACTAGTTTGTCTCATGAGACCTACCGATGCATCGAGGAGCTATAGCGGGCTCCACCCGTCACATATTAAGTCCAATGCATTCCCATATGAAAAGGTTTAAACATAACATAAACATTCATATTAAAACTAGCATATGAAATGTCAATACTTTCACCATAAACTATGAATGGTATAAAAATAGCACATCCACAGTCAAACATATCACAAAACCTTCAATACAATATATAAGTTTTGTATCATAATAAACAAACTTCAAATAAGAGTAAAATCCATAAAAGGATGTTGACATAGATGAAATCAAAACTATTTGAGAGAAATATCTCTTTTTTTGAAATCATTTAAAAGTCACACATTTATAAAGGAAGTAATTAAAAAGATAATTTTAATTCAAAGTGTCCCATACCACTTTGAAACTTTTGAAAGGAATTAACATTTTAAAAACATTCATGTCCATATAAATAAATCCTTAAAAACCATTTTGAAGACATGGACATTAATTAAAAATATTTAGAAAGATAAATCTTTAAAACATTTAAAATTCTGATTTTGATAAAGAGTACCCTTCCAAAATTCTTAAAATATTCATTTTGAAATAATTTAAAAGTCACATAATTATAAAATAAAACATTTACTTTGAAAATATCCTTGTAAGATTGTAAGTGAAGCTTTTAAAATTTTATAACAGCGGTAAATAGCCGCAGCCGCCGTATAAGTTAAAAGAACATTCTTACCTTAATTTTGTCGAAAAGGTTAAAAATCACCTTGTTTGGAAAACGATGGAAAGATTCCTCTTATAAAAATTCATACAAGGGTATAAATGACTTTAACCCATATTCTTGTAAATAATAAATATGTTTCGAAATACATTTCGAAGAAACATGGATGTGGATGATAAAGAAATCCCAGTAGATTATTACGTATAAACAACCTCGGATAATGAAGAGATTGTGAAATTACCCTTACCTTGTACTTTTCCTTGGTTGGGGTAGGTTAACCTCCTGTATAATGGTGAAATAATTGTTATTAAATTATACAAGAATCATATATATTAATATGATATCATATATGATCTTTTAACATTGATTTGTTAATAATATCTTAGAATTATCGTCGTTTCGGGTGTTAACTTACTTGTTTTCTTTTATATGTTTTGTTACGTAAGACATGTTTGTAAAGGATTGGTAGTATATTATTCATATCCAGAATGATATCAAGTCCTTAAACATCATTTTTAAATCATCAAATGATAATTATACTTGAATGGATACGATGGAGAATGAATCTCATCGCGTTCGTGGAGACGGTAGTCCGTACGTACGCACGAGTGACAATATCATTCTTTTGATATTAAAATAATATATAAATGGATGGTATATCATATATACAGAATCATTAACATGTTATATTTATTATTTACATGAGTTACATATCATTATTATACCCATCCAAATAATAATATATTGAATAACAATTACACCACGACGTGGAGACGGCAAGCCGTTCGTACGCACGTATGGTGACATGTTATTCAAAGGGTGGATAGAATACTGAATATGGTTGTACCATATTTATAATAACATCACAGTATATGTAAGATACTGGAGTTATTATTTTAGAATGGTAAGAACAAAGAAAGAGGAAGTGGAAGAAGAAAGGAACTTAGAAAAGGGTGGTGAAATCATTACCTCTTCTTCGGGTTCTTCCTTTTGATTTGATCAAAAGGGCTCCATAGGTTGGATTTCTGATCAAACTAAGGCCTCTAGGTTGTATTGAGGGATGTTGAGAGAGTATTTGGGCAGAGTTTTGCCGAACCAAAAGGCTTTGAAGGTGTGAAGAAATGGGAAGGAGGAGTGCCCTTTTATAAGAGGGGTGAGGGGCACCTTTGGAAAAGCTAGAAATATTAATTTATAATAAATTCATATTCGGTTTCCAATGTCTCCAAAGTTGAATATTCAAAGGCTAAGGTAGGGATAGGTCGAAAACCACTCAACCAATAGAATTTAGACAGGTTTGGGTACTTATATTAACCTTATCATTAAGTATTAACTCTAAGTTAATTAGTTTCACTTTTACAATGTCTCTTTGTATTTTTATATAATATGGTTAATAAACATACTATATACATCCAAGAGACCCCCAAGTGGTACATTAATGATGAAACTATCATGATATATGTCTCTTGTCCGATCCTTAGATTTTTAGGAATTTAATATCAATTAATAATATAATATTTGTTTTAAGAACTCTTTTATTTCAATTTTGACACTATTCAATAGTTGATTTTTGTGAAACTCATAAAAGATTGATTACTTCGAAAAAAGTCAATTAAATCAATCCTAATATATCATATTATCCTATAAAATTAGTTTAATTCATTAAAAGTTTCATATTATATTTATTTGGGTATTTATAATATCAATTATTTTAATTTTTCACTATTATAGTAATTACTGCATCATCATTGTGTCATAAATAAAATATATTATTTAATGTCTAAAAATTATAAATAAAATATCATTATGGTTTAAATCCTTTTATCTTTCTAATGAATATTTATAATCTAAAATCAAACATATATAACACTATGTAACAATTGTTTTTCTAAACGATATATGCTTGTGTCATTTTTGTATTCATTTTAACTTAATTAAAATAAAGTGTCATTATCACTTACAAGTGGATCCATGGGGTCCCAAAATAGACCCAAAGATTCCCATGGTCGACCATGTATCAACAAATAGGGTTAAGACACGTTTTAGGGTAATTTAGTATTATTATAATATTATTTTTTAACCCTTATTTACCGGATTTACCCTTAACCATGGTAAATAAAATATTTACCGCAGTAATTATTCAAAATGTCTAAAAATAAAAGTTACCTATTTACACAATTTAAACATCCTGATTCCAAATATGGAATCCATTTTCCTAAATTCAAAACACAGAAGTGGCAGAAATTAATTTAAAATTAATTCCCGCTGTCAAAACAAAAAGAGTGTTTTTAAGAGATAATAACTATCAAAAGATTGACACTTGTTTATGTTTGGTTTAATTGTAAAATTATGTCCAATGACCAACATTATATTAAATGGTAAAAATATATTCTAAATATACTTTAAAACCACTCAAATTAATAATTTATCACTATTAATTATTTTGATTAAAAAAGTTGTTTTTAATTAAAATTTAGTAATTTTCACTATTCATCAAAATATGAAAGTTATCCGAAAAGTACCAAAATTTCACCTTAGGCTAAATTTGATATTCTGAATCCAAAAATGAAGTCCATTTTAAAATATAAAATATATATAACTTCAAAAAGTAGGTATTACTATTCATAACAGCTAGTTTGATTGGTTACGGTGTGTTAGAACTTGGTGTTGCGTACAACACACGCTAGCGTACCGTGGAAGCTTGGGATGTTTCATTTTAAATTTTTGATGTCCCCATTTAGTCAAAAAGTTTAAAATATAGTATCTAAAAAGGTTTCACTATTAAAATTTGGTAAAAGTGCAATACTGAAAATGAATTTGTTCTTACATTATGTCTAAGAAACTCATAATATGGATTCTAAAATTATAAGGATTATATAAATTTTAAAATGTAGTTAATGCTATTCATGACCTCTTTTAATGGCTTTTTTTTTGGTAAGTCATGGTGCAATTGAACTCGGTGTTGCGTGTAGTGCAAGTTATTGAATTATTTTGAAGAAATAACACACTATGAAATCTTGGGGTGTTACACAACCACATTTAGATTCATGTGGAAAACGTAATATCAGATGTTCCATTGAGTCAAAGAAAAAAGTCAGAAAGGTTTTTTATAGTTTACATATAATTATAGCAACAACTTCTTCCAGTTTTCTTAGCACATCATAGTCTGTTGTCACTGTACAAATGTCTAAAATAAATATGATAAATCTGTTATCGAATCCCAAATTATAGAATTCAACAAACCTCTCAATCCATTCGGCATAAGTCATTCCATTATAACATGAAAATCACGACTTTTTAATCTGGTAATAAGACCATTCTTGACACATCTGCCCAAATTGGATGCATAGCCATCTGGAAGTCTCAAATATGAAATCCCATGAAAAAATAATAAGTGACTCTCTTTGGACAGTGTATAAGCTGATTTTGGCTTTATTAACCTCTGTGATCTAACATTTTAAAATATTTCATGTTATGGTCGGATGCAAATTTGGGCAAGATCTAATCGTGGTTTTATTGTATATTTAGTCTTACATAGTGTATCCAAAACAATATGAAATAAATTATCAACAATGTTTTTCTCAATATGCATGACATCCAACATGTGGCATACTATCAAATCAAACCAATATAGGAGATCCCAAAAAATGATTTGTTTTATCCAATTATGTTCTTTCCCTAATCCATGAATTTCATGTTGGTTTATTGTTGGCCCAAATGTTATGGGAGGTAAGGAAAATACAACAGATTTTAACTCTGTAGCTGAGATCATTTTAGGACGTTCATCCCTTTCAATTGTGCCTTTTCGGAAATGAGATTTTTTCCTTTGAAAAGGATGATCAGTTGGAAGAAATCTACGATGACAGTAAAAATAGAAAGGTTTTTTTTCATTGATGAGCATAAAATCTTTGTTGTCATTCAAACAGTACGGACATGATTTCGGACCATGTGTACTCCAGCCAGATAACATGCCATATGCCAGAAAGTCACTAATCTTCCACATCAATGCAGCTTTTAAGGTGAAATTTTGTTTCACATCAACATCATATGTACTAACACCATTACTCCACAATGTATTTAACTCATCAATCAATGGTTTCAAATAATACTCAATATTCTTTTCCGGATGTCCTGTGATTAATAAGATAAAAATTATATAGGTCTCCTTCATCAACATCCATGGAGGAATACTTTACAGAGTTATAAAGACAGGCTAACAAGAATACTTACTACCATAAGAACCAAACGGACAGAAACCATCAGTAGAAATATCCAATCACACGTTTCGGGCTTCTAAAGAAAAAGACGGATGAAGACAATCAAAATGTTTCCATGAATCACCATCATATGGATGATTCAAGATTTTAACAGTTGAAATATTGGGTTTGTGCCATGACATCATTGACACTGTGTTATGAGACATAAATAAACATTTCATCTTGGGTGTATGGGGGAAATATCTCAACTATTTTACTGGAATTGATCCAGAAATCCTTGGTTGAGCTTCTTTATAACTCGATTGTCCACATGTGGGACAACTATCCAATGACCCATTTTCACCAGAATATAAGATTCAATCATTTTCACATGCATGAATCTTTCAATAGCTAAGGCCCAGGATATGAACAAGCCTCTTGCTCTCATAATAATTTGCAGGAAACACATTTCTTTCTGGTAACAGTGTTTTAACCAAAGAAAATATCTGATCAAAACAATTGATTGACATTGCATTATCTGATTTAATAGCAAAAAATTTTCCAACCGCTTCTAATATTCTTATCTTGCAACCATGATATAATTCATCCTCAGTAGACCTCAACAACTCATAAAATTCGGATGGTGCCAACTCAGGAGTGAAATCGATATCAACGTGAGTTTCAGTTTGTTGAAGAGATGGACCTCCATCATCATGTACTAAATTTCGGAATCGTGATGGATCTGGAATCAAGTTATTAGTCTCTTTTATGGAACTACGTTCACCGTGTTGATACAAAAAAACCTAATATGGTTGAAAGCCAAACTGCAAGAGATGTCCCCCAACCTTGTCAAATGTGTCAAACGTTCTCAGAGCACATTTTTTACAAGGAGACTTAATTGTGCCTTCTGAAACATATTCTGGTTTTGATGATGCAAATGCTAAGAAATAATCATCACCCTCAATATATGCAGGATTTAAACCAGAACCATTTGGATTTCTGTACTGATTTATCCATGTGTGATCATCTAGTAATGAGTAATGCCAACTTCCTTTTTCTATATTATTCTACAAAATATTTTATCATAAATATTTTGGAATAAATTGAAATTTTAAAAACACTATCTGAAAAAAAAAATTAATGCTACTTCTTAATAATAACCATTAATTAAGAGAGACACAATTTCCAATGGATTGATTGCTACTCTTTTGTCTGATGGATCATTTACTTGCATCTTTCTCACACTAAAATCACAATGAATAATCTGGTCAGAGGTATGCATATTAATTGTCGTATGCATTAGAATGAATATGCATACCTCCGACCAGATTCTTCATTTTCATTTTTGTGTGAGAAAGATACAATAAAATGTGACGTCAGACAAAAGAGCCACCTTTTTGTCAATGAATCGTCTTCTTCCAACTGTCACCGCCTAGAAACATTATAAAAAATGTGATACTACAAATGCATATCCAATCTCATGCATACGAGATTGAATATGCATATGTAGCAGCACATTTTTTATAATGTTGTGAGTCGGAGAGAGTTGAAAGGAGAAAAGTTATCGAGCAAAAGGAGTTCCGTCTATCCACATGAAATTGTGCCATGTTCATAAAATGCATTAAAATTTATGAAAATTTCTTCCTAACTGTTCCTAACTTATTATTCCTATTTATTACTAATTATTCCTAATTATTACTAACTATTACTATTTGTTACTATTTATTAAAAATTATTACTAATTAGTACAAATTTATTAAAATTTCTTCCTAATTGTTCCAAACAGATTATTCCTATTTATAACTAATTATTCCTTTTTATTACTAACTAATACTATTTATTACTAATTATTATTAATTACTACTAATTATTACTTATTATAACTATGTATTAGTAATTATTACTCATTATTACTAATTAGTACTAATTATTACTAATTAGCACTAATTATTACTAATTATTAGTAATTAATACTCATTATTATTATTTATTACTAATTTTTAGTATTTATTACTAATTTTTAGTATTTATTACTAATTATTAGAATTTATTACTAACTATTACTATTTATTAACAAATACTACTAATTATTAGTATTTATTACAAACTATTAGTATTTATTAATAAATACTACTAATTATTACTAATTATTACTAATTGTTACAAATTATTACTAATTATTACAATTTATTTCTAATTATTACAACTTATTACTAATTTTTGCAATATATTACTAATTATTTCAATTTATTACAATTTATTACAAATTTATTACCAATTATTTCTAATTATTACAATTTATTAATAATAATTAAAATTTATTACAATTTATTATGAATTATTACAATTTACTACTAATTATTATAATTTATTACAATTTATTACTAATTATAAGAATTTATTACTAATTATTGCAATTTATTAGAATTTATTACTAATTATTACATTTGTTTACAATTTATTAATAATTATTACAATTTATTACAAATTATTACAATTTATTACTAATCATTAAGATTTATTACTAATTATTACTAATTATTACAATTTATTACAATTTATTACAATTTATTACTAATTATTATAATTTATTACAAATTATTACAATATATTACTAATTATTACAATTTTTTACTAATTATTACAATTTATTACAAATTATTATTAATTATTACTAGTTATTACAATTTAATACTATTTATTACAATTTATTACAAGTTATTACTAATTATTATTAATTATTACTAATTATTACTAATTATTTCAATTGATTACTAATTATTATAATTTATTACTTATTATTACAATTTATTACTAATTATTACTAATTATTACTAATTATTACTAATTATTACTAATTATTACTAATAATTACTAATTATTACTAATTATTACTAATTTTTACTAATTTTTACTAATTTTTACAATTTATTACTAATTATTACAATTTATTACAATATATTACTAATTATTACAAATCATTAAAATTTGCTACTAATTATTAAAACTTATTACTAATTGTTACAATTTATTACTAATTATTACAATTTATTACTAATTATTACAATTTATTACTCATTATTACTATTTATTACTATTTATTACTCATTATTAATATTTATTACTTTTTATCACTATTTATTAATAATTATAAATAATTATTAATAATTATTTATATTTATTACTATTTATTACTATTTATTATTATTTATAATATTTATTAATATTTATTAATAATTATTAGCATTTATTACTATTTATTACTATTTATTATTAATTATTACCAATTGTTATTAATTACTTAAATTTAATTACATATATTAAAAATTATCGTTAATAATTACTAATTAATACTAATTATTTGAAAATAACACTAAAAATTTCAATTTATTAAAACAAATAAATAGTCATGACAAAACAATTTAAATTCAATTAAATTACAACTAATCAACAATAATAAAAAATAACATAAAAAATTGAAATTAATAATAAATTAAATAAAACAAAAATACCTTTAAACTTGATTTGCTATTGATGTAGATGGCTTCACATCCTCTTCGTGTCCAAATAAATTAACTTAGAAAAATTTTCTCTCTGAAATCAGAGTTCAGAGATAAATAAAATCTAGGAATTCAGTGGAAGGAGAAGAAAAACGAATGAGGGTATATATAGCTTAGATTATTTGCGACGGAACTATTTGCGACGGGCTACCCATCACAAATAGCATCTTTTGCGATGGGTCGCGTCGCAAATACCTATGCCTACATTAATTATTATTGGCAGTTAAAAAGTTATTTGTGACGGGACCCGTCGCATATACTCCCTGCCGACAAACCTTTTGCGACGGGAGGACATCACGTCACAAAAAACTATTAACCTGCGCCAAACCTTTAGCGACGTGACACAAAATTCCATCACAAATAATCAATTATTTGCGACGGGTTGTTACCCCCGTCACAAATAACCTCTTGGACAGACTTTTTGCGATGGAATTTATTCCCATCGCAAAAAGCCCCCCGAAGTCCTTTTTCCCATAGTGTTAGAATGATTTTTCACTTATGTTTCATGATTCCTTATGTGCCTATGAGAATGTTTTTAAGATACCATTTGTAATGTTCTCATTTTTACTAGTTCTTGGGAATCCATCCCATATTGTTGTTGAACATTCTAACCAATATTTTAGGATAATTAATTTTTTGAACAAGAGAGAAGATACTGAATGAGGTAAGATACTTTTGGACTTAGAAGAACTCAATGAAACAAAAATTTAAGCATATACATTTTCCAATGTTTACAATGAGATTTAAAAAAATCCTGAAAATATTATTTGAATAATTAATTTTCATTAAGGTGATAATATGATTCTGTTAAACTCATATTAAAATTTATTTCTATGAAATATAATGTAAATATTGTCTAGATCATTCATTATAATTCTTATTTGTTTTAATGATGTTTTGGAAATTCAAATGTATAATGAAACAAAATTCATAGTCAAACTTCATCATATCAGGTTTTAGTATGCTCATGCTTATGTGGGAAACATCATTTCCCAAAAATTTAATAACACGAAATTTGGTATTTCATGCTTTTGACTCAAAATAACAAGTTTACTATGTTAGAACCAATGCAAGATTTATCTTTATTTTTATTATTATTTTTCTTCTAATCACCTATCCTCTATATTTATTGAGCCATGGTAATAATAGGATGATGATATTAGTAACCCTAAAACTCATAATTAGTCATCAATCTTGTCTTAGAAACTCTATAGAATATATTTTACAATAGTGTCCTCCCTATGGTGTAGACTATTTTCCCATTTTGCAGTGGTATTATAATAGAATATTCTTACTAGACTATGTTCTGTCTATAAAAAACATCCCTATGGAACTCCAGATTTATTTTTTAGTGGAGTGATAAGACCAACATCATTATACTGTAATGGAAACATAGTGTTATAAGATCATTTGGATTTCTGATTTGGAATTTCTCTCAATAATTATAATGTGACGGTGGTCTTAGAACACCACCAAATCCCAAGGTAATGGATTTTTCATCATGGGTAATGTAACACCCCGCCCATACCTCATTGGCTTGAGGAGGCGGTGAAGGATTACTTGGCCTTAATCGATGTTACCAAGGCACCAAAGGCAGGCAATAAATGTTGAGGGCATCATGAAATGATTGGGGAATGATTTTCCCTTAAGACAAAACCAACCAACCCAATGATCCACTATCAACAACTACATGATGCATGTCAACCAAACAACCAACTCTTACATTACCAAAAGGGAACTACGCTATTCCACAATACATCCCACATGCCAATACAACCCACACAATATCAGAGTGCTATGCAGAAGCCTGAAAACCCCACCCAAAATAAGCCAAGACACACTTCACGACTCCACACCAAGCTCCATGCTCCAAGAACCACCCAGACATCACGATGCACCACTAAAGGAGGGTGATGTCTAACCTTTTCCCACGTCACGATACACAACATCTACAAAGACACCAATGTTCCAAATAAAGGGGTGAGTACTAAAACTCAGTAAGAATTCCCCAAATTACTTCCCTACACAAGCCACTATGATAAAACCATTTCCACATTTATATAAAACAATTTATATAAAATAAACACTAGTGAAACCATTTCCATTAGCCAAACAGACCCTTACCAAGCCATCATCTCCAAACCAAGAACCCAAGGCAAAGACAACCAAACAAGACACAAGTCATTCCATAATTTACACAGTAGCACCACAATTCCCATTTTACCAAACAATTCATAATAAAACAACCAAAACATTTGAGCTTCGGTTCAACCTGTTCACCCTTTCTCGACGACAATCAAAACAGTAGAGCTTCCGTCCAGCCCGTTCACCCATTCACACCTAGTGGCAATTGTCATCCACTTATCATTTGATGGTGGCCCTTCCATCCACTATCCATCCCCTTTTTTTAGTGGTACTTCTCTCCACTTTGACACAACATTCCAATCAATCACAACCAAGAATATATCCCACCAATGTCACACAAACATGAAATCAACCAATTCCATCGCACACCAATCCACTTCAATAAATCAACCATTTATTGAAAACCATTTTCCATGCCAAACCACATTTCAATAAAAACAACATCTTTATTGAGAACCATTTTTCATCAACCATTTTCCCAAATCAATCTCAACAACCCATTTTAAAATATCTATTTTAAAATGCACAACAAGAGCCTGTCACCACAAAACCCCTTTTTCGAAAAATCCCCAAAACATCACCCAAGGTATTTCCAACCAATTTCGCACAACAAATCACAAGTTATTTTTAAGCACAAAAAATTAATCGTAAATAAGAACCACTAGTTCTAACCAAGTGGAGTCGAGAGAGAATACATCTACCTTTAGTGTTCAGACAAACTGGACCCATATGAAACTGAACCTCAAATCTGGAGAATGCACCACTAAAACCTGTCTAGATCCCCTTCCCTAACCATCACAAGCCTTAAAATCAACATCCAAGGCAACCGAAACTCTAGATCTACACACAAAAAGTGTAGATCTAGAAAATAAAGAATGAGGGAAGAGTAGATCTAGAGGAAAACACAGATAATCCATGATAAGAAACTTATCCAAGATAAAACACCTTCATTCCGCCAAGAAACCTCTTCAAAAAGCATCCAAAACGAGTGGGAGAGCACCCTCAACCTCTGAGAACCCGAAATCCTGAGTGAGGCTCGAGTGGGAGGAATTTTGGTGCATTTTAATTCATGTCCAAGGGAGACCAGATTGAAAAACCCCAACTTTACGTGGTCGCACGGTTTGCCTGCACAGTTTGGAAAATCGGGCGCTAACTGTGCGCACACTACTGCATTTAGAGAAAGGGTCTGCACGGTTGCCTCGCACGGTTTGGCAAACCGTGTGCAGGCTGTGCGAAGCCTATTGTCTACCCCTGCACAGTTTCTTGGAGAATCTTCACAGTTTCCCCTAACTGTGCTCAAACTGTGCTCCCTTAGAAAAGCCTCCAAAATTATCCAAAACCATTCCAAACTCTCCCAACCTCATCCCAACTAATCAAATGCACTTTAAACACATAAAAATTCATAAAAAGGGAAAAATAATTCAATCTAGGGGTAATAAATTCTCCACACCATTGGTCTTTTTGTCCATGGAAAGTAGTGAACCTGCCCTTTGCAGAAAGAGCTCGGGCAACTGCTTAACCATCTTTTTCCCCCACTCTCAAATCTCCTCTTGAATCTGACCATGTTTCCACAAAACACGATCTAAACTGATGCTTTTACCATGAAAAACATTCTCTTTCCTATCCAATACCCGCACTAGCATGTGCACCAATGGAGCATCCGGTTCTAGCTCAACATGATCCCATCGAATCATATGGTCACGATCTAGCAGATAATTTTTCAACTGCGACACTAGAAACACATTGTGCCCCACAATGATCCTAGGTGGAAAAGACAAACGATACGCCACCTCACCAACCCACTCATTAATCTCAAAAGTTCCAATATAACTTGGAGATAACATTCCCTGCTTCCCAAACTGACGATGTCCCAACCTAGGAGAGATCCTCAAGAAAACATGATCACTCACCTCGAACGACAACGACCATCAACGATGATCAGCATACAATTTATGAAGACTCTGAGCCATCTCTGTACTCTTACTAATCAACTTGATCTTCTCTGTAGTCTCTCGGAAAAGGCTTGGTCCAACCATCGAGGACTCACCCGTTTCCACCCAACATAGTGGAGAAAGAAATTGTCACCCATACAATGCTTCAAACGGAGCCATATGTATGGATGTGTGATAACTATTATTGTATGAAAACTCAACCAACGATAAGTGATCCTCTAAAGAGCCACCAAAATCTGTGACAGAAGCCCACAACATATCCTCAAAAGTTTGTATCGTCCCCTCGGATTGACCATCTGTCTGGGGGTGATAGGTCGTGCTTAAAGTCAACTATGTCCCAAGGGATTACTATAAGGATTTCGTGTAACAAGATGTAATACATGGATCTCTATCATACACGATTGAAACTGGAACACCATGACTTCTTACCACCTTCCAGATATTGACTTTGGTTAGATCCTCCATCGTATGAGATTCATGTATCGGGATGAAATGGGCCGAATTCGTTAGCTGATCCACTATCACCCAATTTGCATCGTACTTCCTAACCATTCTTGGATGACCTGTGACAAAATCCATCGTTATTTTCTCCCACTTCCAAATAGGTATTGGTAAATACTGCAACATTCCCACTAGCCTCAGATGCTCTGTCTTGAACCGCTGACAAGTCAAGAATCTCGAAACAACCTCATTCACACTTCATTTCATACCAGCCCACCAGAACTGCAATTTCAATGCTTTATACATTTTATGAATTACAGGATGAACAACCCACTTGGAATGATGATACACCTTGAGAAGATCCTCTTAACAATCAACTGGTACAACAATCCGATTCCAAAAACACAAAACCAATTCTCCATTCAGTTGCCAACCCTCAATGGTCTCCCCACCATTGAGTATCAACCTCATGCTCAGACACTTAGAATCAGATATCTGTGCCTCTTTAACTAGGCCATCCAAGTTAGGAATCAACAAAAATGGAAAGAAGACCGCTCTATTGCCCTGTTTTTCACATTCCAACCGCATGTCAGCTATAACCAACATGAACTGCCACTAGTCCGATGTCTGTTTCACCACCTGAGCATATGATTTTCTACTTAATGCATCCGCTACCGAATTTCCCATACCCAGTGTATACATCATGTCAAAATCAAACATCTGAAGATATTCCATCCATTTCCTTTGCCTCAAGTTCAAATACCTTTGTGAGAAAATGTGCTTCATGCTCTTATGATCTGCATATACCGTTAATTTCTCACCGAATAGATAATTATGCCACATTTTCAAAGCATGCACCACTGCTGCCAATTCCATATTATGAGTTTGGTAGTTCTTCTCATGCACACTCTACTATAAGGAATCCATTTATTTGTTGATGGAACCAAAATTGGATATTTGAATTTGGTGGAGTTTTTGGGATTATGAAGGATAAATATATTGGTTTTATACTTTTTTAACATTTTGGAACCCATTTACTCTTAATTATTTACCTTTACATTTTTTTATTTTTTCGAGGAAACTAATTATTTGAAAGGTAGTTTAATTTTGAAGAAAAAATTGTTGATTATTATATAATATAGTCTCCATAATTAAAAAATGCAATAAAACTATCAAATAAAAATCCCATGATTAAAAAAAATTTCTCATAAGAACATGTAATGCTAAAAAACCCGTTTTCTAAAAATGCAAATTTTTAAGAAAATAAGATTTATGATTTGGGTAGAATTATGAATTATATTTAATCAAATGAATTTAAAATAAATAATATCATTATTATATTATTATTTTTATATAATATATAAATTAATGACATCATTTGACCATGTAATAATTAATTAAGGAAAAGGTTGAAAAATAATTTTCATTAGAAAGACACATAAAATTATAAAATGTATAACATGACTTTATAAACTCAATAAATGATAATAAAATTCCATATTATATTTTATCACATATAATCATATTAGAAATGGCTTCATAAAATTTCTATGTATAATAAAAAAAATCACCAATGTGACTACTTTAATAAATTCAGTATTTTCACTATTTAATAAAAATTTATTCATTTATAAAAAATAATAAAAACACATATTTATATAAAATGAATATGATAAATTTAAACATAATTTTAATTTTTTCATAGTCATATCCTAAAATTTAAGACATCATTTTTTAATGAAATATAAAAAATATCATGAAAATTTGTTTCTTACTAGAAAGAGACCAACCAATCAACTGTTAATCCTTTATTAATATCAAAATATACTATGATTGAACTTAAGTAAATTTTAGATAATATATTTCATTAGCTATGTAGTATCACAAGTTGATTAGATTTTAAAGGTGAAAATTATTATATATATATTCATAAATCTAATACCACTATTTATATGTACCAATACTTTTTCTACATTACAATGGTCCTTTTTTATAGATTTCATGGTTGACTATAGATAAATCCATAAGGAAAAATATTTAATAAAGGATTAAATATCAAGACATTACCTTCTACCCCAATAAAATAATTTCATCCTCAAAATTTCATTACATGGACGAGAACATGTCAGTGCACTATTCTCTCATCAAATCCTCATGGTCCCATCTATCCTACCCAATCTTAGGTTTCACCATAGAACCATTTCAAGATTATTGGTCTTGTTACAATGAACCTTATATATTTAATCAAAAATTTACATCAGATCTTCGAGATATGATGTATAATGTTTCAGATGCAATGATTTCTTACTCAGTATACGATAATCGTTTGTTATGTATTTTCTAAAATGTGATAAGTGGAACACATTTTTTACTTGAGAGAGGAGTAGAGGTACTACTATGTGATATGATACGACCCTAACAAGATCACATATCTTAAAGGGATAAATATATCTAGGTATTATCATACCGGTGATACCAAATAACATAACACACTTCTATAGATATGTTTTAAGGTATACTCTATCACCAACATGAAAATCAAGATTTCATTGATGATAATTTTCATAATCATTATATGAATTTTTGCCTCATTCATATTCCACTAAATTATTTTTGAACCTTCCACATAATTTCTTTTACAAGGCTAAGACCAATAACCTTCCTCTCTCTAATATTATTGTATCATGTCTCTCCCCATATAAATATTTATATGTTTCTATTTGAATACATGAATAGAAAATATTGTTATATAATATTTCATTCATTGGGAAGTGTTGATACCAAAATCCTTGGCAATCCATCTAAAAATATCTCAGTATATCAACTATAGTTTCAATTTCCCTCTCATACTGACCATCTTTCTCGAGATGATATATTGTGTTAAATAACAATTCTATTTAAAAATCGGTCTCAATAATTCAGTTGAACCTTGAGTTAAAACTTATATCCTGATTAGATAAAATGTATATTTCTACTCCATACATCCTTACCACATACCTTATGTATTTTATATAGATTAATTCATGGGAGATATTTCTTTCATGGAAATAATGTATGATTACATTGTATGGAGATTGACTAAAACCCCAATAATTTTATTCCCTATAGGAATTTTGGGGATTCGTATGATAATGATTATGGTCATTTTTCCCTTTTCACATTGTTATGGTTAATGGTTTCAAATTACGCATAGTTTTTTTCATTAATAATTTATTTGTTCACACACCAAGCTTCGAGATATAGATTGAAAAATCCCTCCAATCATATCATTCCACACAATGTTATGTTTTCGATCTTTATGCAATATCATACTCCATATATGTATAGAACATTCTTTGTTATATGTATCATATAAATGATACATAATTAATTCCATAATTTATGGGACATAATGTTAGGATTAAAATCATCTAACTCCATGTTTATTAATGATGAACACTAGAATATTTTGGTAACATTATTAATATCTACAGATCATCATTATTTATTTCATTGATCATTATGTAAATGGATGGTTAAGAAGCATGTTTGGAATGATAGTATTTATCACTCTCCATTATGAAATTAAGATTCATCCTCTAATAATAAATGAGTATTAGGTATTTTTCAATGCCCATAATGGATAATGTACAATATTTGTTCATGATCAAGGCATTATCAACCTTATTTTCCTTCCCCAATAGGTAATTTATTGAGAATTCATAATCCATTATTGCCATCAACAAAATCCTTTATTAAATATTATATTACATATAATTGAATATAAAATTTATTCTATATTGATTACAATATATTTAAGAAATATTCCTTAGAGATAAACTCATCAAATAATTAATGCAAAGATCACCACTACCATCAATATGTCATGAATAAAGTTATTTTTCTACAAAAATTATTCATTCTCATGAACCATAAGTAATTATGGTATAATTATGTATGAGGAAGAAAAAAAATACATTTATTAAGAATCATTATATATTTAAAACTATTCCCTAATTCAAGGTAATATATGTATAAGTTTAGTAACCAATCTATTATTCAGTTCCATAAAATAGTCTTAATTCCACTATCTCATGGATGACTACAAAATTCTATGTGATAATTGTTAGTATCTTTTATATCCCTGAGAAAATTCCCACAAAGCTTCAATAATATATTTTTATCCCAAGAACATTATAGATCTCAGTTACAGTGGTTAGTATGGACCACTCCTTCATAACTTCCATGTTTGATGGATCTACTGATATTCTGTTTCTCTTGATTAGATATCTTATTAATTAATCATTCAATGAATAGAATTCATATTTTATAAAATTGGAATAAAAATTTTCATTATCGATTTCATTAAAAAATTATCAAGTGATCATCCTTGGTTTTAATTTCTCATTCTATATAGAGGAATATAATTTATAATGATAACCAAAAATTGGTAAAGGCACTTAAAAATTACTCTATTAATTAAATAAATGAATATAATAGGGGAATTCAAATCTCTAATGGGCATCACTAAAAATTCATAGAATCCATATCTCATTTATAATGTTTTCCTCCAAACATCTTCCCTTTTGACCTTTAACTAATGTTATTAATATCAATGATAAATCATCGTGATATACTGGAATCCTTGGAGTTTGTTGAATATATCATTAATATATGGTAAAGGATAACTGTTTTTTTTAATTAATCATATGATAGTTAAAATATAAGAATATTGACCCATAAAATGTTTTTACATCAAGGAATAGTGTATCCCACATTTAACCAATGGGGAATATAAAAACCTTGATATATTTTTATCTTATTTTTTAACTCCTTAAATTCATTATAAGAAAATATATATAGAAACATTGAGATATGGATAGATCATGGTACAAGTTTAATCGAGCACTCAACCTCACGCTACATGGGATGAATATAATGTTCATCTATAAATACTTTAGTATATTCCCTTAAAATTGGAATTTCCTTATATTTGACATCCTCCCCAATAATTTGAGGAATAATTCACTATTTATGGGTACTATATACCATATTATAGAATTTTATTCTACATGGAGTTCATAATGATCATTTAATTGATAAATGATAATATTAATATTTGGGATACGAAAATGATACCTCATTATCCTAATAGTTGGTAAATACACCTTTTAGGTGAATCCATTGAATAACCATTATTATTTAAAATTCAATTAAGTGACGAAAAAACAAATCCACATAAACAATCCTCCCACAAATCTCAATTGAAGAATATTTTTTGATTTTAGACAAGATCATTATTCTACTAGGTGTTTTTACTGAATGTTTTATATCTATTGTTTGGGAATGAGATTCAATATTCATAGAAATCATGTGTGATATAAAATAATTATATGATCCTATATAAAAAATTCTTTTTCCAGATCATTAAGAGGGAATAAATGAATGTATCATTACTTTATTATCTTGATCTACCTTAGTAGTAGTTATTATGAATACCCTTCCTTGATCCACATGTTTGGGAGTTTATTAGGGGCCTATTTACTTTAATGGATTGGGGTTTCGGTTATCAAATAACATATTGTCTGAAAATATTGCACATTAAATATTATTACGTGGGTGGATAATTAGAATTTTCATTCTTATCATTGGTTTTTCTAGTCAACGTCTTAGCCTTAATTTGTTAATTGTTTTCATAGTGTCCATTATTATAGAAAATAAATAATTTCACTAATCCCTTGACAGACTATACCTAAATCTACATCCCACAATATTTCATTTATAAAATTTCATTTCTTCTATCTATGTGACTTATAAATGAAAATTTAACATAATATTGGGAAGGAAATAAATTTTTTGAACAAAAATAAGAATAATAAATCTCATGTAAGAAAACACTATATTCCCCCCAAAATTTAAATAAAACCATCATGTCCATGCCTGAAGGTGTAATAAATCCAATCATGGACACTAATATATGAACATACTCAGCATTTCAACACCTGAATATCTCATGAGATATAAAAATAAACTAATTCTTCATAGAGTGATATAGTAACCCCCCAATCATCATCAATACATATGTGTGCCACATAAAACAAATCCTCATCATCTCATTAATAAATAGTGAAAAAAATGGATTTATTAAACATATCACTTAACATGATGTTGATACATCATATGATATAAAATAAATTCCAAATGGATTAATTACATGATAATTGTTAATGTATTATAAAAATATCACTTAACAAGAGATATATTTTTAGGAAAATGAAAACCAAATAACTAAAATAGTTTTTTCAAATAATTTTGTACTCATAATCATGATTTTATCTTCAAAAAGTATAATTTGTTTCTATAATAAAAAATGAATTTTTTTTTAAAATTTTTTTAAATATATTTTCACCTAGAAATAATTAGTTATTTGAAATCAAAAATGGAATACATATTTAAAAAAATTCAATAAAAATTGTATAACCAAAAGAAAGGCTTTGAGTTTCCAAGTCCCTTACCTTTAACCTTCATTTTTGGAGAAGTACTTTAACTTCCTGTATTATAAATATAAAAATTATAGTAAAAAATTTCACAAAAATATTCTTATATATATATATATAATTAAAACATAAATTTATAACAATTCTATTCATTTGTAATATTATTTTAATCTTTACTTTACATTGTGTATCTATATATTTAAGAATTTTCATAGGTGTTATAATGTTGATATTGGGACCTATTATCTGATTCCAAGTTAATAATAAATTTCTCATTAAATTTACTCTATTATTTAATATATATTTATTTATATGATTTTTAAACCATTCCATAAGTTTTATAGTTACAATATATGAAAATTTAATTGGTGTTGGATTATTTTGATGATATTAGAGAATACAGAATATTATTTAATAATAAGATAAATAATAATTATTATATTTCTAGAAATACGTAAAAGAAAATATTTAATTATTATATAATTATAATATTAGTATTTATGTTCCCATAATCATCTATAATAGGTTTTTTTTAAATTACGTGTGTATGTGTCTAAGGCGACCCAAACAGAAACATGCTTTAACTCATTTGGTGACTATGTATATAGAGGTGTTTATTTTGAATTGATTTCATTATAAAAAATAAAAATGATATTATATTGATTTTTATATGACTCTAAATCATATTATAATATGTTTGGATAATTAATGAAAAACTATATAAAAATGTTTCTTTGGGGTGTCGGTAGTCTAAGAACACTCATTATTGATGTTCATTTATTTATCAATGTTATTGTAAGTGAATAAATATGGATTCACCCATTAATATAAAAACATTTATATATTATAATTATACATATGTAATCATATTATTATGTTTAAATGATATTTTTAAGAGTATGACTATAATGAAAAACAAAAGATGGAGATAATAAAATCATTGAAGACTTGATTTTATCATGAA
This sequence comes from Viscum album, assembly GCA_963277665.1. Lineage (NCBI taxonomy): Eukaryota > Viridiplantae > Streptophyta > Magnoliopsida > Santalales > Viscaceae > Viscum > Viscum album. The sequence continues at coordinate 874,994,893 of OY728129.1, read as the reverse complement.
AAACTCCTTAAGGATGAATGACTTAGGATATATATGAGTAACCTAGAGATTATGTTAGTTGGATGGGGATATAGGGAGATTAAAATGGATGATATTAAGGTCATAAGTCATAAGTATATCTATGATATGTGGAAGCATTACACTTTTTTATAGGGAAAATGGGATGTTTTGGAGACAATCATCATTTTTAAAAATATAGAGGAAACTATCCAAGGGTAAATGAATAAAAAATTAAAAAGTCTATTGTATGGAATTTTTATTTTGATAAAGACACATGAAGGTGTTTCCACACATGTTTTAAACATGTTGTAAACCATTCAATCTTAATTTTGTTAATTTTTGGTTTTTTTGTTTTAACCGACATAAAAATTTTACAACTGTGTAATTTAATTTTAATAAATAAAAATAAAATGGATCATTTTGGATAATTTTTAAACACTAAATCTAAATATTAAATCATTTTTATAAAAAAAATCATATTTTTTGGAATTAAATTATTACAAAAATACATTTAACTTGTAAAAACTCATCTTTTGAATAAGGTTATTTTCAAGAATAAATATTAATGATTATGAATGAATTATAAATTACATTGATTACAATGAATTTAAATTAATTTTTATAATTAAAATACTATTCATTTAATATTAAAATAAACAAAAAACATCATTTCATCAAGTTATAGTTAATTTCACAAAATTGTCAAAACTAAGTTTTAATTAAATCGCCACATATATTTTTAAAATTTTGAACATGGGATTTTAATTTCAATAATAGTATTAAAAAATTAATTATTTTACATTATAATATATAAATTTATAGTAAAATATTTCTAAAACATTAAATGTATAAAAAATCCATAAATATGGAATCATTAATATATTTGATATATTATCTGTTGACCATAAAATAAATTGTTTTCAAAAAATCCAAAAAATAATTATTATTATATTTTAAATGTGAGAAATTAAAAAATGAAGATAATTTCTAAAAAATAAAATACTAAAACTTATAAATTTAATTTCTAATTAAGAAAATATAATAGTGTGATAAACTATTTTTTATAGGAAAGTGGAAAATTATACAAGTGATAATATATTATTCATGAAAACATATAATATTAATGAAAAGAAGTAAATAATAGATAATTTAGTTTATAAGATTCAATGTTTATCATCATGATTCTATATTTCAGGTGAACAATGTTTTTAATAAATATATTTATATATTCTGATAATTCTTTTTCCATACTTTATACCTACAAATTCTATGACTACCATACAACGAACGCTTTTTGTTTGATTTTGGTTTCACTAGTATATAATTCCCACAAAAACAGTAATTATCAAAGAGTAAACTAGTTTTTCCACACTATAAAACATTTTAGATATATGTTAATATGATCCAATTTAATTTGTAGTGGTGTATTGATATATAATATCTCATAAGAGAAGATAACTTGTAAGTCTATCACATTGACAACTTGGGAATATATGAAAAAATGGATTCCCAAGTATCATACAATAAAATAGGGAGAGTATAAGGTGTTGAGATCAAGACTTAAACTATTGATGGCCCCTCTATCTAATCATCTGGAACATAATCAACCGCATAATACCTCTAATTAACAACACTATAATGCTTGAGAGGAATATAAATACCACGATTCACCAAAAATCAAGGTTTTTATACTTTCATCTAGTGTCTTCCACCTACACCAAAGCCTAGAATTGGATTTTGTGTCTATTAAGGATTGAGAAATAAATATCTCATAGTGTCGGTATTAAAACACTATCGATGTATCTTGAGAGATATAATAAAATCATTCAGAAATTTTCTTGTCCAATAAGAGTTATAACACCTAGAATATTCAGTTTCCATAGAAGAAATTGAGGAACCTCATCAGTGAACTGACAATAAACTACTACCCTTATTTCTATCCTCTAAATTTCATTTCATATTCAAAGAACAACTAACTGAACTACATGCATATGGGGTGGTAGCCAAGTGGTTAACTCACCCTGTAAGTCTGCATGAATCCCAGGACCAAATCCTAGTGGATGCTTATTTCGAGTTTATTGTATCAATACTATAGTAGGGACTATAGAATTACTATAGTATCTAGAACAATTCATATGTTTGGGCCTTCGGGCCTCTAGTTTTTTCCTACATGCCATATGACCTTCGAGACTCCTAAAGCCATTGAGCCATAGGGATTTCATGCCATAATGATTAGTTTTGAGAAGTGGATTTAGAGAAATATAGCTTCCACCAGAGATGATAACAATGGATTAGAAGAATGATAGGGTATGGATATTTCCATCAAGACTAGGCACCGTGAAGCCTTGTATGGGTCAATGCTACCCAATCAGTAATACGAGGGGGGGAGCAAGGTGCCTTCACTGATGAATATGTTGGGGAGGGGAAATTCTAGTCGGTTGGAAACTCGGGTCATGCATTAGGCATTATACATTTTTGACATTAGGTCATGTAATGGGCCTTATGCCACTAGCCCTACAGGTCATGTAAGGGCCTCATCCTAATTAAAATGGGGGATTATCCAAAAAATATGACCTTCAGTCCATCTAGGGGGAATCAAACTAAACTTCACTAGATAAATCTCACATCATTACACTAATATCTAGATGAATAATTGTAGCTCTAACTATATCAATAACCTTATGTTTTATCACCCTGATAAAAATCAGCCGATAATTTTGTGTTAGATCAATGATCATGACCAATCATTTCTACTATGGTAAAATCCTGATAATGGACATTTATTATTTTCACACATCATTCCCCACCAAAAGAGGATCAATTTTGATCAACCACTACGGGAAAAAGGGTTTTTTGCGACGGTTTATTTGCGACGGGGTTATTTTCCCGTCACAAATAACCACTTATTTGCGATGGGGAAATCTCACCCGTCGCAAAAGGCTTGGCGCGCAAAGCGCGCCAAACCGCGGGAAAGTTATTTGCGACCGGTGGTTACCACCTGTCGTAAATAACCGGCGGCGGTAAAAACTATTTGCGATGGGAATATACCCCGTCGCAAATACCCATCGGCGGTAAAAACTATTTGCGACGAGAATATACCCCCCGTCGCAAATAGTATGTCGGCAGGATAATATTTGCGACGGGACCCGTCGCAAATAACTATTTAACAGTTGACCGTGATAAATGTGGGCTCAAGTATTTGCGACGGGTCCCGTCACAAATAATACTATTTGCGATGGGTATCCTGTCGCAAATACTTCCGTCGCAAATAATCTAACCTATAAATACCCTCACCCGTTATTTTCCATTGATTCTCAACTTCTCTCAAAACTCTATTTTTAGAGTTCATAGTTTCTTAAGATTAATTTTTATTTCCATATTTGATATTGATGTCTTCAACAATTATCAGAGATCAACCTCAGATCAATTTTAAAGGTATTTATTTTCTTTTTAATTTAATATTTAATTTAAATTTTTTATTAGTTTTATTTATTTTTAATTAGTTTTAATTTAATTGTGTTTATATTGTTTTGTTATTTAATAAATTTAAATTATTAATATTAATTGTTCATAATTAATGGTAATTAGTAGTAATTAATAATAATTAGAAATAATTAATAATAAATAGGAATAAACCTCCCCCATGCGTGCATTAACCTTTACAACTAAGCCATTTAATTTTTTATACATTTAATGATCCATCTATATATATATAGTTATATTTATTCGTATATTAATATAGATTTATATTAATATAAATATATTTGGTTATATAAATATATATATATACTTATATTTATTCGTATATTAATATATATTTATTATATATATACATATATATAGTTATAAGTTTTTATTCGTATATTTATTTGTATATTAATTAATATATATTTATAAGCTTAGTTTTAAATAAATTTATAAAATATGGGTTTTTATGTATATGCATAAATAAATAAATAAATACATATATGCAATAGATACACACACACACACACATATATATATATATATATGTATAGTTATGAATGAATACATAGGAATGAGGGGGTGAAAATCCACTGAGAATGTTAAAACGGCTATAACTTCTAATCCGTAAGTCCGTTAAAACTCCACAACTAGTCAAATCGAAGAACATGAAACGATCTTCGATATGATATGCGGTACAGGCCAAACGGACATCCGGATCGGATGTTATATCCATTTGAATGTTTAAATGACCATAACTTCTAATCCAGAAGTCCGTTTCAGTTCCACAATCAGTCAAATCGAAGAACATGAAACGATCTTCGATATGATATATGGTAGAGGTTTATCGGACATCGGGAACAGAAGTTATAGCTGTTTAAACGGTGAAAAATCGGGGTACCCTAACTAAAAACTCAGTTTTGGAGGCCTTATGGGCCTTTTTGGGCCTTGCAACAACCTTGGACGGGTTACACCGATACATGGTGCTGTAGAACTCGTCGCAGGCTTCGATTTGATATGCTGTGGAGCTCAAACGGAGTCCCGGATCAAAAGTTATGGCCGTTTGAAGTTTGGGTTTCATTTTTAACTTATTTACCATCTTTCATTAAATTTTTTATATTTTTTATATTCAAAGAGTTATTAAATGTCAATTAACTGATAAAAATTACATAATTACTAATTAAAAATATTTTTTAATTTATTTTATAAACCTCTCTTACTGAACATCTTATACATTCATATTTGATTTTCGTTCTTCCTTTCTAAAACATATTTAAAAAATAAATATTATATTTATATCAATATAAATAGGTTTATTGATTTATATAATAATAAATAAATTTTTAAATTTTTTTTAATTTTTTTATTATTATTTGCGACGGGAATATATTCCTTTCGCAAATACTTATTTGCGACGGGCCCGTCGCAAATACCCGCTTCGAAGCAACCATTTGCGACGGGAATATGGCCCGTCACAAAAGATTTTTTTAAAAAAACCAGAAACCTATTTGCGACAGGCCAATTTCCCGTCTCAAATACATGTTTTTGCGACGGGACCGTCGCAAAAACTATTAGTTGCGACGTCGTTTTTTGCAACATGCGATTTGCGACGGGGCCCCTTCGCAAAAGGCTATTTGCGACGGGATCCCGTCGCAAATATCTATATTTCCCGTAGTGAAATCAATAATGAATAATGAATAAATAGTCAATATCCTCTTCCACTAATTGATATCCATGAACTACTAATCATTTTACAAAATAAATGCATTAGGGAATAAATACTCGGAAATATGTCTATTCGGGTCAGTTATATCAATAGTTCATGTATACTATCTCAAACAATAATGTCCCATCATCTTCCAGTAGAACCATGATGCATGAAGCTATAAAAATTTACCTTTTGATTCATTGGGGACTCCACTAGGTCAAATACTATCTCTATGAATCGTATACATTCTTCCATATCATGGTGGACATTGGTGCATAGGAAGGATGAAATAGTATCTCGTATATCAACATTGTCCAGGGCGGGGTATGTCTAAATACGGGTATGCAAGCTCCTAATGAATTTAATTCTTTGGAGCGGTTGAATCTTAGGAGGAAGTATGCTGATGTCCTGAAATACCATGAAAACTTGGAATTTAAATCGGCCACTATGGAAGAAGCTTTCAAAAATGGGTGTGGCGACATTGATTTAGTGCAAGGTGGTGATAGAAATAGGATTGATGAGGGAGTAGTGGCATCTTCTACTCCAAAAAGAAGTGGCAGGAAGGATTTTTCCAATTTACCTAGACCGTTGTGCACCCAAGCCTCCTTTAAGAGAGATGATGGAGTGACCCATGCTTTTAAAAAAGGCAGCCTGTCCAAGAAAGATGGACCTGGACGAATCACTACGGATGACGTGAGGCAAGACTATAATGGAGATTTCCTGAGGCGTTTTAACCAGGATTCTGAATGGGGAACAACCACCACTGAGCACTCTTGTTTTGGTTGTGATGACGGGTATGGAGACTTTGGATTTTAGTTTTTGTTGGTTGATCTGCGTGTTTGTTTTCTTGGTCTATTATGGATGTGTTTTGCGGGCTTGTTTGTGACCTTGGGTTTCTCACTTTTCCTACAAGTGTTTGGAAAATAATAATAATAAGTATTTCGGATAACTAAACATTTTTATTTCACCCATGTGGGTCCTCTTCATTGGATAGTTACAATATAAAAGAGTCCCTCCTGGATCAGTTTTTTTCTTAATATGCTAGTGAATATATCAGATATTACCCTATAATACATGTGGTGGAACTAGATTCTAAATACTCTATGAGGATAAATTTGATGAAGATCCAGATAAAACCTTAGGTAAATGCAAACTCTTATAAATAATAAACTTAACAGATCACATTCACAAGAAACAGTTTAAGACAATGTTCTATCTAAGAGGCTACCCATAAGAATAAGGCAGAACCAACAATTAACTACCCACAAACAAATAGATGACTCTAATACCTATATGTTATCCACAACCATATATATATATATATAATCAATCATATAATACTCATTTAAAAATAATACATATCATGAAATAATGCACCAAAAGTACATAACATAATTTCAACATGCAGTTATTGATTATAGATCTATCTGTTGAAAAAAAACATATGGTATGTTAACCTACAGCCCTAAGCCTAATACATTAATTGACACCAAATAATAAAATTGTACGAGAAACAAAATTTTCATTATCCAATGTGACTTTAAAATTTTTTGGTATAATAGCGATAACAGCACACACACAAGGATAAAAATTACATGTATATTGCAAGCCCAGATAAATGACCCCCAACCTACCCCTTACCCCCCAAGCCCTTACCGCCCCACCACCAAAGTTGGCGCTATCATCCATTGTGAATTTTAATTTATGGTTAAATTAAGGAAATATCAAAAATTCTAACATTAAAGAAACTTGGAGTTCTATAATATACTACTGGTCAGGCACTCACATGATTCTATTGTGAGTTCCTCAAATATACATTCTCCTATACAATCTATAAAAATGTAAATATAGGAATTTGTTTTGTTATTTTGGTGAATTTGATATTATTTTTTGGAAGACCAACTTGAAACACCATGTCTGATCTGAGACGTCCCATGAACTGAGGATTGCCTCCTCAAACTTATGATGTTTTCGACTAGTAGTGACATCTAGGAAAAACCAAATGGGGATATTATTAAAGTGGTAAATAGTAAAAATTGTGTTATAAAGTGGAAATATAAAAATAGAATCAAACGGTATTGAAGATATAAATTAGTCTTTATTTTACTATTATATAAAATAAATAGTAACCCATATAGTAAAAATATAGAATGTTAGTCAAACAACCCAACCTAGTGAGTGGATCCCAAAATAAAGTGGATAAATTTATTAAGTAAATTAACTAATTTTTTATATAATTATCTTGATTTCTATATTTCAATACCCATATCGTCCTAGTAAACCTACTCAGGTGTCCAGTGTAGGGCCCTTGATCTTCACCAGATCCTAGGACATGAAATCTCTAAGAACACTAAAATTACATACTTTGATGTGAGTACATGTCCAAGTATGATTCCAAAATTTGTCATTAATATACGTTCTTAAGGTAAAAAAGATAATTATATGAAAAAAATATACTATAGATAATATTATTTTATATTAGATTAGTATGACATACGTTCTTTATCACCATAGATTGAAAATACATACTAATGATCCATCACATAAATGTTAGCAATAGACCATGTTTGACACATCCCACTTAAGGGGAAGGCTATAAACCATGTTTTACATGTCCACATGGAAGGGGAATACCATGAACAGACAAATAAATATATTTAACATCCCCCTCATCTAAATAGTCCATATGGATAAACGTGCACACACAACTACAAATGATAAGGGTAGATCACCATAAAAATAGGTATATATGATGATTTGTCAAAAATCATGTCACAAAAAGATATTTTCAGATTCATAAATAAATATATGGATTAAAATGTCAAAAATATTTTTTATGGGATACACATGGATTCCAAAAAATTATACAAATAACATGTATTAACATGAGGTAATGATAAAAACGGCATACCGTTGGTGAAACAATATTGGATATTAAAGGATGAAGTATGAATCAAATTACAACTTAAATAATTTAAACATACTCAATGATCCATGCTTATAATTATATTTTTATGATGTTATAGTATATACAATAGAAAATGGTTTATAATATCACAATTACCTAACAAGATTCACTACAAAAAAATGTTATAGGTCCAATTGATGGGAAGATGAGAATTCCCTGATCATGGGGGCCCATTCTATCAATGATCAATAATAAAATTGTTATAAAATTTCAAAACCACAAGATATGATCGTGAAATCATTTGAATAATTAATTTTGATCAGGGAGAAGAGGAGAGTATTATTCAATATCAAAATGGATATCACCAGATTGGAACCATGGGATCAAACCACTTTCAGGGCATCTAGTGAAAGAGGCTAAAGGGAATCCTAGATCCCAAAATCACTCGAAGAGATAAACTAGTTTGTTGGGGGTTGACGAAGGATGAAGTGAGAGGGTAAATTTACAAGGGGTTGGGTTTCCAAACAAAATTCATATAACTAATTTTGACCCATTAGATCCCAACAACACAATAGGAAGTGTAACACCCTGAGTTATTATAAAATTTTCCTGTTTGAAAAAATTAAAATTTAATTGGTGGATTCGTTTTAATGGTAGAACAATATAACATTCCATTAAAAAAACACCATGTTAACCTTATGATATACACAACAACATCTTATCTTGAGTTATCCATGCCACCGTGTTTTATCAAAACAATGATATATTACTAATATAGTTATTTAAACCCAGTCGTTATAACTATTCTATTATAGATAGTAAAATGAATCATAATAACTAATTTTTAAAAATAATGGTTTTATATAAGAAAAAAATGATAATGAAATATATAATTTTCGATAAATACTTTATATTTATTGAAAATATTATTTTCTCAAAAAATAATTTTGATGTCTTTTTATTAAAAATATTAATTTTTTTTGGAAACATTCAAAAAAATAATTTTAAAAAATATACTTTATTTTTTAATACATATTTTAAAAATAATATTGTAGTGAATATTTTATATTGTTTTTGAAAACTATCATTTTTGGATGAAAATTGAAAAATACTAAATTTTAATTGAAAACTAGATTTTATATGTAATTTATATATAGTAAAATTATATTTTAATTTTTTAAAGAATATATAGTTCAATTTTAAATATATTAATCTGATTTAGGTTATTATAATAAATTTGTTATTTAAAATTATTAAAAAACAATGTAAGATTTTGACCATTTTCGGTTTGAAGACCCACATTCATGGCACATCCACGAGATTAATTTTTAATAAATTATTATCAAATATATGAATTGAATTTGGAATAACTGATTCAACAAATTGAATCTTCATAATTTATAATATCAAATAATTCCATCATAATTTTTAACCAACTTGATTAGTGAATGAAATTAAAAATAATTCCAATGATTATTGTAAAAAAGATTACTAAACGGTTAATCATAAAATAAAATTTGTAAAAATGAAAGAAAACATGGATAAAAACTATTTTAAACCAATATGTAGACATTATATATTCTTAAAAAAATTTCATTTTGGCCCACATTTCATGGACAAAACATGGGTGGAATTAACTGTTTCAATATAATTATTGTAACACCCCAAGATTTCATAGAGTGTTATTTCTTCAAAATAATTCAATAACTTTCACTACACGCAACACCGAGTTCAATTGCACCATGACTTACCAAAAAAAAATCCATTAAAAGAGGTCATGAATATCATTAACTACATTTTTAACTTTATATAATCCTTATAATTTTAGAATCCATATTATGAGTTTCTTAGTCATAATGCAAGAACAGATTCATTTTCAGTATTGCACTTTTAACAACTTTTGATAGTGAAACCTTTTTAAATACAATATTTTAAACTTTTTGACTAAATGGAGACATCAAAAAATTTAAAATGAAACATCCCAAGCTTCCACGGTACGCTTTCCTTTGAATAAAACAGTAGTGTGTGTTGTACGCAATGTCGAGTTTTAACACACACCACAACCGATCAAACTAGTCGTTATGAATAGTAATACCTAAATTTTGAAATTATATATATTTTATATCTTGAAATGGACTTCATTTTTTTATTCGGAATATCGAATTTAGCCTAAGGTGAAATTTTGGTACTTTTCGGATAACTTTCATATTTTGATGAATAGTGAAAATTACTAAATTTTAATTAAAAACAACTTTTTTAATCAAAATAATTAATAGTGATAAATTATGAATTTGAGTGGTTTTAAAGTATATTTAGAATATATTTTTACCATTTAATATAATGTTGGTCATTGGACATAATTTTACAATTAAACCGAACATAAACAAGTGTCAATCTTTTGATAGTTATTATCTCTTAAAAACACGCTTTTTGTTTTGACAGCGGAAATTAATTTTAAATTAATTTCTGCCACTTCTATGTTTTGAATTTAGGAAAATGGATTCCATATTTGGAATCAGGATGTTCAAATTGTGTAAATGGGTAACTTTTATTTTTAGACATTTTGAATAATTACTGCGGTAAATATTTTATTTACCATGGTTAAGGGTAAATCCGGTAAATAAGGGTTAAAAAATAATATTATAATAATACTAAATTACCCAAAAACGTGTCTTAACCCTATTGGTTGATACATGGTCGACCATGGGCATCTTTGGGTCTATTTTGGGACCCCATGGATCCACTTGTAAGTGATAATGACACTTTATTTTAATTTAGTTAAAATAAATACAAAAATGACACAAGCATATATCTTTTAGAACAACAATTGTTACATAGTGTTATATATGTTGGATTTTAGATTATAAATATTCATTAGAAAGCTAAAAGTATTTCCTACATAATGATATTTTATTTATAATTTTTAGACATTAAATAATTTATTTTATATATGACACAATGATGATGCAGTAATTACTATAATAGTGAAAAATTAAAATAATTGATATTATAAATACCCAAATAAATATAATATGAAACTTTTAATGAATTAAACTAATTTTATAGGATACTATGATATATTAGGATTGATTTAATTGACTTTGTTCGAATTAATCAATCTGTTATGAGTTTCACAAAAATCAACTATTGAATAGTGTCAAAATTGACATAAAAGAGTTCTTAAACAAATATTATATTATTAATTGATATTAAATTCATAAAAATATATGGGACGGACAAGAGACTTATATCATGATAGGTTCATCATTAATGTACCTCTTGGGGGTCGCTTGGATGTATATAGTAAGTTTATTAACCATATTATATAAAAATACAAAGAGACATTGTAAAAGTGAAACTAATTAACTTAGAGTTAATACTTAAAGATAAGGTTAATATAAGTACCCAAACCTGTCTAAATTCTATTGGTTGAGTGGTTTTCGACCTATCCCCAACTTAACCCTTGAATAATCAACTTTGGAGCCTTTATAAACCGAATATGAATTTATTATAAATTAATATTTCTAGCTTTTCCAAAGGTGCCCCTCACCCCTCTTATAAAAGGGCACTCCTCCTTCTCTTTTCCTCACACCTCTCATGCCACTTGGCTCGTCCAAACTCTGCCCAACTAAGCTCCCCACATCCCTCTCCTCCTCCTTGAAGCTTCCCCTTAGACAGAAATCATTTCAAGAAGTCCTTTGGTTCCAACCAAATTGAGTTACCTAAATTAAAGGTAACGATTTCTCTTAAATTATTTTCCTTTATTTTGCTTCTCCAACCCCCAAACTCTTTTTATTCCCTTTCTTTTGTAACAACACCAGTATCCTCAATATACTAGGATGTTGTTATAAGAAGGATTCAAACTACACATACACACAACTCCATCTAATGGATGATGAACATAATGTTTCTGTGGATGGCAAACTAACGCCTCACGAAACGATGATTGTTCAAATACATCTTACCACCTCTCATGGTGGCCATTATGATGGAACTGTAATTAAATATGATATTAATGATATATATTTTATATATAAGCTTCTGTAATTTCATTTTATTTCATTCCATTATTCGTTTCATGTTGTATATACATACGATAATTTCATTTGAGGAAGTGCGGACTACCGCCCCCTTAAAATGATATGACTTGTTCATACCACACGTGGAACGTATAAAGGATGGTGTTAATGAACTTAAGTAACATATATAAAATATTATATTATACTGGAATAGTAATATACCTATGTATCATTTGGATTTGATTCTTTTAAAATAAAAATTAAATGGAAGTAGCGTTCGTGCGTACGTAGGGACTACCGTCTCCACGAACGCGATAAGATTCGTTCTCCATCGTATCCATTCAAGTCTTATTCTCATTTTAGGGTTGAAAATAATGTTAATATAATTCTGATTATGAATAAGATTTAATCTATCCATTACAAACATGTCTTACGTAACCAAACATTTAAGAAGAACGAATCGATTATCACGTGAAACGACGATAATACTAAGATATTATTAATAAAGCAATGTTAAAAGATCATATATGATATCATATTAATGTATATGATTCTTGTATAATTTAATAACAATTATTTCACCATTATACAGGAGGTTAACCGACCCCAACAAAGGAAAAGTACAAGGTAAGGGTTATTTCACAATCTCTTCATTATCCGAGGTTGTTTATATGTAATAATCTACTGGGATCTCTTTATCATCCACATCCATGTTTCTTAAAAATGTATTTCAAAACATTTTTACTATTTACAAGAATATGGGTTAAAGTCATTTATACCCTTTTTTTACTTTTTATAAGAGGTTTATAAAGGAATCTTTCCGTCGTTTTCAAAACAAGGTCCTTTTTAACCTTTTCGACAGAATTGAGGTAAGAATGTTTTTTTTAACTTATACGGCGGGTGCGGTTATTTTACGCCGTTATAAAATCTTCAAAGCTTTCTTTACAAGCTTATAAGAATATTTTCAAAGAAAATGTTTTATTTTATATGGATCTTAAATGATTTCAAAATAAAAGGAGATATTTCTTTAAAAAGAATTTTGATTTCATCTATGTCAACATCCATTGATGGATTTTAAGATTATTTGAAGTTGATTTATTATGATACAAAACTTCTATATTGTATTGAAGGTTTTGTGATATGTTTGACTGTGGATGTGCTATTTTTATACCATTCATAGTTTATTGTGAAAGTATTGACATTTCGTATGCTAGTTTTAATACGAATGTTTATATTATGTTTAAACCTTTAATATGGGAATGCATTGGACTTAATAAGTGACGGGTGGAGCCCGCTATAGCTCCTCGATGCATCGGTAGGTCTCATGAGACAAACTAGTGTCTTGGCACAAGGCCTTGACAAAATCTTATTTGTAGTCTTGGCACGAGGCCTTGACTATGTGGTTATGATAGTCTGGCATTATGCATTCCAACATTATGAAAGTGGTTATTGATTTTTGCATGTGATTATTCGATTAGTAGAATATCCATGTGAATAAGTAAATGGCATTATTTCAATTTTACTTTTGCCATACTATGTTGAAGTTCAAGTTTTAAAAGGCTTTTTTTTAGTAATGCATTGCCTTAAATGTTTATTCTTATTTATGAAAGTTTCCGCTATATTGTTATCCTTACTGGGCATTTGAGCTCACCCCTTTTCTATGTTTTATTTTTCCCAGGAAGTGAAGAAGTAAGTTATGAATTACCTGCAGGGATATTATGTGGGGATATGAGTGTGGATTATGGAGACAATATGTTGTTATAGTAGTTTTTCGTTTAATGATGTAATGAGAAACTTATGAATATATCTAGTGTTTCCAAGGCTACTAAACCAATCGGTCTTTCGAGATTTGATCTTTCTTGTGATCATGCCAATGTTATGTAATTAATGCACCGACTCTGGGTAGCTGGGGTCGGGGCGTTACAGTTGGTATCAGAGGAAGTTTAGTACAAACCTTGGAAGCTAGATTTAGATAAACTCTGATTAGAGCACGTAGACCTATGATGAACTTTGAGGATTAGTATAGAAGAACTTCCTAGAATTTTGGTATTGTAGAGACTTTGTGAGTTTTCCGAGCAATACATCCCTGTCTGGATACGAGCAGGTAGAGGCGGCTCTGGCACAGATGTACCTAGGGGTAAAACCCGAAAACACCGCTTTGAGCTAGACTCGAACGGGAACTGGTGCACGACAACGGGCCTTGCTGCACTCTTGGTTACGACACTCCCTGGGGATATGCTAAGGATAATTCTCATTTTCTTTACAAACCATTATGAAGGGTTTATGAGTATATACATCCTCAAATGAGACATTTTTATATCCATAAATAGTTCAATTTATGTTAAGTGTTTTATAAGTATGAGATTATGTATTTGGATTCATAAACTGATCTAGAGTATTCCATTGTTTAGAAATGGCGCCCAGTAGAAGAATGAGAACTCCAGAAATGCACATGATCCAAAGAGAAGGAAGGATCATATCTTTCATGGTCTTAAGCTAGAATTTATAAGAGAAATAGTCTCCCATGTATTATCATCATATGAAGAAATAATATCATGTGTTGATAAGATAAGTAAAGAGTTTACTGAGTCCTATGGCTTTGAAGGGAAGCAAGAGAAGAAAAGGATGGAAGAGAGAAAGATGGATAAAAGGAAGAGGGAAAAGAGGAATTTTCCCATATGTGGTAACTGTGGAAAGAAACACCCTGGAACTTGCCTGAAAGTAAAGGGAGTTTGTTATAAGTTTGGAGGAAAAGGGCACATAGTACGTGACTGCAAGGGTAAGAAAATGGTTTTAAATGTACAATGCTTCATGTGCAAGGAGTTTGGACACTACGCGAACCTATGTCCCAGTCATCAGACTATGCCGCAAATGATGTTATTGGATAATAATCAAGTTATGATACTACCACATATGAAGAGGAATGATTAGAGTTCTTATGTTGATTATGTCAATTGAGTGTTGTATCAACAATGTACTTGTTACAATAATCATGGAGTATATAAGGATTGTACTGCAGTACTATTTCATTAAGGACTTGAAATTGTGTGGAACAAAGAAAAGTGACTCAATAGCAGGTTAAATTTTTGGAAAATATATGGTTGAGAGAATGATAAACCATAATATGGTTCTGATACCGAGGTAGTGATTTTAGAATAATACATGATTGATTTGGATAAATTATATTGGATATTCTTGACTACCTTGAAACTGATTAATGATTTGTATCATTGTTGGGGTTTAAAACATTTTTGTATTAATGAAGTATATCCAGCATTCTATATGGAATAGGGGAGCATGAATGTAATCAATAAGGAATATGGTAATTCAAGATGTTTCAGTTTATTAAAAGAATACAAGATGAAGGTATTCATATGCTATTGCGGGGTAAAAAGGATCTATATTATGTCTACCTTACTTATAAATGTTGGACTGTGAGTATGGATAGAAGTATTTTGGATAGTTCTAGTTTGGATTATTTTGGATTGCCATAAAAGGACAACCCGGAGGTCGGGCGGCAACCCGTCGCGTCCGGCAAGGCAGCGAGACTTGAACCCGCAACCGAAGGGCGACAAGGGTGTATCACCTACCACTGGCCCACGAGATGTCCTAGATTAAATAATGTAGTTTTTATTAAAATATCTTGTAGATGAATTATAAATTCGTTTATTTTGGAACCCTATACGAATAGTGTAAATAGAATTTTTTTTACATTCTATTATCTTTTAGAGTGAAAGATGAGTTTGTGGTAGACATTTATTAATGGATAAAACTCTAATTATAAAGTAAGTATATCTCCTTATGATCTTATCCAATCTCATAAATAAATTCCTCAATATTAAGAAAAGCAACTTAGAACAAAATTTTTTTCCTAGATGGTACCTTAAATCATCACTAATTTATGACTTTGGGATTGTTGGCCTTTTCATAGCCATGTTCTCTACCACTCTCCATCAGATAATTGATGGTTATATTTTTCTTCCATATCCATATTTTCTTACATGGAACCCTATTATGTGTTATTTTCGGTAATCTTCATACTTTCGACTCTTTATTTTAAATAGAGGCCTCGTTAATTCATTTTTCGATGTGGGATTTCAACTAAGATATTTTGAAACGTCAAAAATGTGTTATACCAATACCCTATATTTTGTTGAACAGATGGTACTTCAAATCATCATAGATTGATGAGTTTAAGGACCTCAATTATACAATTTTTTGTGATTGATGACCTCAATCACTACCTATAAATATTTACGTTTTTCCTCCGATTATATGTCTCTAATTTCCCCCAATGTTCTCCTAATCAAGATCATAATTTGGTGGTGACCCTTTCATTTCTCTTTTCCTCATATTAAGACTAAATTTTAGTAACCCAATTTCCGATGTGGGTTTTCCCACAAATATATTATCTATTTTCAACCTTTTATTTTCGAAGAACAATTTCAAATTGCGAGGACGCAATTTATTGAAGGAGGGGAGAATGTAACACCCCAAGATTTCATAGAGTGTTATTTCTTCAAAATAATTCAATAACTTGCACTACACGCAACACCGAGTTCAATTGCACCATGACATACCAAAAAAAAAAGCCATTAAAAGAGGTCATGAATAGCATTAACTACATTTTTAACTTTATATAATCCTTATAATTTTAGAATCCATATTATGAGTTTCTTAGTCATAATGCAAGAACAGATTCATTTTCAGTATTGCACTTTTAACAACTTTTGATAGTGAAACCTTTTTAAATACAATATTTTAAACTTTTTGACTAAATGGAGACATCAAAAAATTTAAAATGAAACATCCCAAGCTTCCACGGTACGCTTTCCTTTGAATAAAACAGTAGCGTGTGTTGTACGCAACGTCGAGTTTTAACACACACCACAACCGATCAAACTAGTCGTTATGAATAGTAATACCTAAATTTTGAAATTATATATATTTTATATCTTGAAATGGACTTCATTTTTTTATTCGGAATATCGAATTTAGCCTAAGGTGAAATTTTGGTACTTTTCGGATAACTTTCATATTTTGATGAATAGTGAAAATTACTAAATTTTAATTAAAAACAACTTTTTTAATCAAAATAATTAATAGTGATAAATTATGAATTTGAGTGGTTTTAAAGTATATTTAGAATATATTTTTACCATTTAATATAATTTTGGTCATTGGACATAATTTTACAATTAAACCGAACATAAACAAGTGTCAATCTTTTGATAGTTATTATCTCTTAAAAACACGCTTTTTGTTTTGACAGCGGAAATTAATTTTAAATTAATTTCTGCCACGTCTATGTTTTGAATTTAGGAAAATGGATTCCATATTTGGAATCAGGATGTTCAAATTGTGTAAATGGGTAACTTTTATTTTTAGACATTTTGAATAATTACTGCGGTAAATATTTTATTTACCATGGTTAAGGGTAAATCCGGTAAATAAGGGTTAAAAAATAATATTATAATAATACTAAATTACCCAAAAACGTGTCTTAACCCTATTGGTTGATACATGGTCGACCATGGGCATCTTTGTGTCTATTTTGGGACCCCATGGGTCCACTTGTAAGTGATAATGACACTTTATTTTAATTTAGTTAAAATAAATACAAAAATGACACAAGCATATATCTTTTAGAACAACAATTGTTACATAGTGTTATATATGTTGGATTTTAGATTATAAATATTCATTAGAAAGCTAAAAATATTTCCTACATAATGATATTTTATTTATAATTTTTAGACATTAAATAATTTATTTTACATATGACACAATGATGATGCAGTAATTACTATAATAGTGAAAAATTAAAATAATTGATATTATAAATACCCAAATAAATATAATATGAAACTTTTAATGAATTAAACAAATTTTATAGGATACTATGATATATTAGTATTGATTTAATTGACTTTTTTCTAAGTAATCAATCTGTTATGAGTTTCACAAAAATCAACTATTGAATAGTGTCAAAATTGACATAAAAGAGTTCTTAAACAAATATTATATTATTAATTGATATTAAATTCCTAAAAATATAAGGGTCGGCCAAGAGACTTATATCATGATAGTTTCATCATTAATGTACCACTTGGGGGTCGCTTGGATGTATATAGTAAGTTTATTAACCATATTATATAAAAATACAAAGAGACATTGTAAAAGTGAAACTAATTAACTTAGAGTTAATACTTAAAGATAAGGTTAATATAAGTACCCAAACCTGTCTAAATTCTATTGGTTGAGTGGTTTTCGACCTATCCCCACCTTAACCCTTGAATAATCAACTTTGGAGCCTTTAGAAACCGAATATGAATTTATTATAAATTAATATTTCTAGCTTTTCCAAAGGTGCCCCTCACCCCTCTTATAAAAGGGCACTCCTCCTTCTCTTTTCCTCACACCTCTCAAGCCACTTGGCTCGTCCAAACTCTGCCCAACTAAGCTCCCCACATCCCTCTCCTCCTCCTTGAAGCTTCCCCTTAGACAGAAATCATTTCAAGAAGTCCTTTGGTTCCAACCAAATTGAGTTACCTAAATTAAAGGTAACGATTTCTCTTAAATTATTTTCCTTTATTTTGCTTCTCCAACCCCCAAACTCTTTTTATTTCCTTTCTTTTGTAACAACAACAGTATCCTCAATATACTAGGATGTTGTTATAAGAAGGATTCAAACTAAACATACACACAACTCCATCTAATGGATGATGAACATAATGTTTCTGTGGATGGCAAACTAACGCCTCACGAAACGATGATTGTTCAAATACATCTTACCACCTCTCATGGTGGCCATTATGATGGCACTGTAATTAAATATGATATTAATGATATATATTTTATATATTTTATATATAAGCTTCTGTAATTCCATTTTATTTCATTCCATTATTCGTTTCATGTTTTATATACATACGATAATTTCATTTGAAGAAGTGCGGACTACCACCCCCTTAAAATGATATGACTCGTTCATACCACACGTGGAACGTATAAAGGATGGTGTTAATGAACTTAAGTAACATATATAAAATATTATATTATACTGGAATAGTAATATAACTATGTATCATTTGGATTTGATTCTTTTAAAATAAAAATTAAATGGAAGTAGCGTTCGTGCGTACGTACGGACTACCGTCTCCACGAACGCGATAAGATTCGTTCTCCATCGTATCCATTCAAGTCTTATTCTCATTTTAGGGTTAAAAATAATGTTAATATCATTCTGATTATGAATAAGATTTAATCTATCCATTACAAACATGTCTTACGTAACCAAACATTTAAGAAGAACGAATCGATTATCACCTGAAACGACGATAATACTAAGATATTATTAATAAAGCAATGTTAAAAGATCATATATGATATCATATTAATGTATATGATTCTTGTATAATTTAATAACAATTATTTCACCATTATAAAGGAGGTTAACCGACCCCAACAAAGGAAAAGTACAAGGTAAGGGTTATTTCACAATCTCTTCATTATCCGAGGTTGTTTATATGTAATAATCTACTGGGATCTCTTTATCATCCACATCCATGTTTCTTAAAAATGTATTTCAAAACATTTTTACTATTTACAAGAATATGGGTTAAAGTCATTTATACCCTTTTTTGACTTTTTATAAGAGGTTTATAAAGGAATCTTTCCGTCGTTTTCAAAACAAGGTCTTTTTTAACCTTTTCGACAGAATTGAGGTAAGAATGTTTTTTTTACTTATACGGCGGGTGCGGTTATTTTACGCCGTTATAAAATCTTCAAAGCTTTCCTTACAAGCTTATAAGAATATTTTCAAAGAAAATGTTTTATTTTATATGGATCTTAAATGATTTCAAAATAAAAGGAGATATTTCTTTAAAAAGAATTTTGATTTCATCTATGTCAACATCCTTTGATGGATTTTAAGATTATTTGAAGTTGATTTATTATGATACAAAACTTCTATATTGTATTGAAGGTTTTGTGATATGTTTGACTGTGGATGTGCTATTTTTATACCATTCATAGTTTATTGTGAAAGTATTGACATTTCGTATGCTAGTTTTAATACGAATGTTTATGTTATGTTTAAACCTTTTCATATGGGAATGCATTGGACTTAATAAGTGACGGGTGGAGCCCGCTATAGCTCCTCGATGCATCGGTAGGTCTCATGAGACAAACTAGTGTCTTGGCACAAGGCCTTGACAAAATCTTATTTGTAGTCTTGGCACGAGGCCTTGACTATGTGGTTATGATAGTCTGGCATTATGCATTCCAACATTATGAAAGTGGTTATTGATTTTTGCATGTGATTATTCAATTAGTAGAATATCCATGTGAATAAGTAAATGGCATTATTTCAATTTTACTTTTTCCATACTATGTTGAAGTTCAAGTTTAAAAGGCTTTTTTTTAGTAATGCATTGCCTTAAATGTTTATTCTTATTTATGAAAGTTTCCGCTATATTGTTATCCTTACTGGGCATTTGAGCTCACCCCTTTTCTTTGTTTTATTTTTCCCAGGAAGTGAAGAAGTAAGTTATGAATGACCTGCAGGGATATTATGTGGGGATATGAGTGTGGATTATGGAGACAATATGTTGTTATAGTAGTTTTTCGTTTAATGATGTAATGTGAAACTTATGAATATATCTAGTGTTTCCAAGGCTACTAAACCAATCGGTCTTTCGAGATTTGATATTTCTTGTGATCATGCCAATGTTATGTAATTAATGCACCGACTCTGGGTAGCTGGGGTCGGGGCGTTACAATTATGAAAGATCCACTCACTGCCTTTATAAAAGGAAACCCACTCTACCACTATATTTACACCTAAAAAACCAATTGGTTCATAAAATCCTTATCAAAATAAATTTTTAACGGCCTGAATATAATTCTAGACGACTTTATTTTTGTACAAATATTGGCATTTAATGCCTTTTATGAAAACCAAATTGATATCCCTAAAGAATAGGTAGCGTTTATCAATGAATGTTTTTGAGTAATTTCTTCTTCAAACCCCACCAATTATTTTTATATAATGATTATATAATGAGCTAATTATATTACAAAATAATAAATGTTTTTTATTTTGATGGTACAAAATAAAACCATACATATTTCTATCAAATGGGTTACAAAATCATTATTCTTGTGTACGGTGGACAACCATCTCATGAACCGATGCCATTCGTTTTTCCAATAACACCTTTCAAGGATGGGTATAATGATGTAAATAATATTTATATAAGATATATCTGATGTATATGATTCATTTATTATATTTAATCATTATATAACTCATTAATTCATTCCTTATATTTTTTGGGAAAATGATAATGTAGTTCGGTTGTATGGTGGACTTCTACGTTGCGAAGTTATTTGATTCACTCATGATTTACATGGA
This sequence comes from Viscum album, assembly GCA_963277665.1. NCBI lineage: Eukaryota > Viridiplantae > Streptophyta > Magnoliopsida > Santalales > Viscaceae > Viscum > Viscum album. The sequence goes on along the minus strand of OY728129.1, from coordinate 874,973,375 downwards.
ATGTATTAAGGATGAGTTTAATATAAATATGTGATATACATGGAATAAAATTTATACTTTAGTGATAATATATATATATATATATATATCATTTAAATTTTTATTCAATACAACAAGAAAATGGATATAGCATTCTCGCGTATGTACGACCCACCGTCTCCATGAACGATATATTTTATTTTTTATTAATACATTTTTTTGGATACTATAAAAACATATATACTGAATATATATGATATTTATACCATGTTTTACATTCTAGATACTCTTAAATCATTATCTATGTAATTGGAACAAGAATAATATGTGAAATCATGAATGCCAAATAGGGTTGTTATTACATGAAAAAATAACATTAAAATGGAATTTTTAATAAAAGGGTAATATAAAGTCAAAATAAAATAATATATTTTTGGTTATAAATGAATATTTTTCAGTGATAGATGTATAATAAACTTATATTTTTTTTAAAATTTTGGTTTGAATGATTATGAAGGAAGTCAAGAAATAATGTACGGGAATTTAGTCTAAATTTTTCTTCTTTAAGACACATGATATCTTATGAAAATATATTATTTTATGTGGTGTGTATACTACATCGTTTAATGTGTTACATAATGAAAATTATTCATTAATGATATTTGATGCATCATGAATTATTATTCATTTATGGTAAATATGATTAAAGATTACCAAAGTAGTAAGCATTTGTTGCTATAATCACATTATTTATCAAGATTTTGCATTCTGATGCTTCTATTGGTGAGATATTATGACCCATATCTCAATAATTCTCATGGATTTCCAAATCATATTTTTTACTCACGATGTATCCAATAAATGCTATGATTTTTTACACTATTTTTTCATTATGAAAATTATTAAATTGTTTAAATAAAAACAATATTTATATTCCACTTCGAAAAGAAAATATATTTTCTTCCAAAACCATGATCCCTAAATTATATTTCAAAATATATTTTTAAATGATATTTTAAAATCATATTCAAGGAAAATAAATTTATTTTTTTTATGTTTTGAAATGTTTATAAATTATTTTCAAAGATTAAATTGTTTTTTTCTATTTTATTTTGAAATAAAAATGGAGTTCAAAATGATTTATGTTATAGAAAATAAATTTTCAATATGGAAAATATATTTTCTATAAAAAAAATGTTTTAAATAATTTTTCAAATTTATTTTAAAACTAATATGGATTTTTCTTGTGTTACCCATGTATTACTAGGGATATGATCTAAGGATACCATTCATATTAATTATCCAAATGGTTTATGATTTGATGGCATGATGTTTATGAAACCCATTTCACTTCCATAGGTTATACCATGATAATGTTATATTGAAACCCACTTCTTTTCATGGGTAATTCTATAGTGAAATGATTATGAGACAAGTCTTCTTTCGATAGGTTTTGATATGATGAAATGATTATTATACCCATTTCATTTCATGTATCATGATGTGATGAATGTTTATGATATTCTAGCATACATTTAAATGATTTAAATATGTGATGGGTGGGAACTATATATCCCCCAATTCATTGGATAGAGATTTATAGCTCATGAGATATAAAAGTCTGGAATGTGGAGTGAAGTCAGATCGGTAAGACATTCTTGGCATGAAAAGTGAATTTTGTTTATTAATATAGGTCTAGAAAATGGAGTAAACCCAACATAGTAAGGGGACTTGTACACTATGATGGGTAGGTAGTGAGAATTTAATAATATGTAAATTATTTTCTATTCTTATGTGTATGCCATGAAATCCATATATTATTCTCTCATGGAACATTTTTTTTAATTCCCATATATCTCATGGATTATGAAGTCAAAATCATTAAGTGATGAATCATGATTATTCTATTTTATATATAGTGTATGGTTTTAAAATGTTTTTTTCATGTTATTATACCCTTATGTTCATTTTATTCTTAGATATCACCCTTGTTTTTCTTTTCTAAGCATATGAGATCACCGAGTACTTGAAACATATCCTATAACCACAGTTCTAAACCATGGGTATAACCCATAAAAATGTTGTTATAGGATATACCCATGGTTCTATGTACCATGGCTGATAAATCCATCAATATAGAGCTATACCCATGGTTTCTTTAGAAACTGTGGGTATATACTAGGAAATTTTCATCATACCCACTATTGTAACTAAACAGTGGGTATACATCAATATACACAGTGAGGAGAATCATGGGCATATCATGTCCCAACAAACACCATATACCCATGTTTTATTGAACTGTTGGTATAGATAACTATCCAAAATTGGAAGCATAAGATCTTCTAACCCATCCTGAACCTGTAAACAAAATAAAACTACAATACACATTCAATAGAATACATATATTTTATATTTATCATTCAACCAACTACCTGTAATAATTTTCTAATCACTTACAATACTATAACATATATATAGATCTATAAAACCAATCAAATCAATTAATTAAACAATATCCACATGTCTTTTTATCGAGAAATAAAAAATAGTGGGGATCAATATGTCCCCGATCACCATTAAAAACATCCTTATCACCCCCATCACCAACAACATTATTTAGAGAAATATTATCACAACTATCATTATCATCACAACCTATACCACCCACAACGGTACCATCATCTTTACTTCCACTATTAAAATCATTGTAATAACATGGGGATTCATATAAATAGTTCATCGGTCCCATTAATTTATCAAAAATAGATATTCTACTGATGGAAGTGATGGAAATATAACCATCACAGCTTTTAGGAGGTTTCCATTGACCTATTTTCCTCTTTCACTCTCATGTATAACTGTTTATTTCTTCAACTATTTTTACATGAGAATTTTGCATCTTGGTGGTGTGAGAGGATTTAGAGCCACCTAATATGGTCCAGTACCCAGTGGGGATGATGTTTCATTAGTATATATTAGACTATCCCTAGGTTCCCCTCACCTAATACCCCTCTCAAATGATCATTTGGCATGATGTTGTCATCTTATTTCTCATCAGGGGCCTTGGAGGCACAATATTTAAAATATAAATAGGATAATTAATTAAGAATGACTTTTAGAAATTTGAGATATAAATATAAAAATTACAATTTTTTCTCATGTATTTTAATTTACCACACTTACATCCTTTTACATTATACACGTGTAAAACAATTATGCTTGGGGAACATGACCATTAATTACCAATGTTTATTTCTACTAATGAAAATGATTATTATATTACTAAATTATTGAATAATATTTAATTCAAAACCAAGAATGAATTTAAATTTTAATTGTTGATGAAATCCATAAAATGGAGAAGCATCTAAATATTTATTTTATTATAAATTTAATATTTTTGAAATAACATAAGAAATACATACTAATTATCATTATTTATATGGTAATGATATTGATTCATATTATATGTTCATTTTAGACGAATTCTTTTTTTTATGTTATTCAGTTATTCATCAACATGTTAATTTTCATCATTTGTTCATTAGGTTTATTGTTTTGTAAATTTTTTTACTTGTCTATTTATCCATTTTCCATTTGAATATTTGTTTATTGAGTTCATTTTTTGGTTATTTGTTTAGTAATTTGGTCAGTTTTTCATTTGTGTATTTTGTTACTTGGTAATTTTGATAATTTCTCCATTTAGACAATGAAAAAGTTGTCCATTTACCAATTTCACTAATGAGTCATTTGGAAAATGATCCATTTTTTCATGTGTCCAATTTTAATATTGTTTATTTTTTAATTTTCCAATTTTTACATTTTTTCATTTTATTATTAGGTTTATTTTTTGGTTAGTTAATTTTTCTATTTACCCATTTGGACCAATGATACATTCACCCTTCAAACCTTCGACCCTTTGTCCATTTGGAAATTTGGTCATTTGGTACCATTGAAAGTGGAATTTCCAGCCATATATTAAGGGAAAAATGATAGGAAAACATAAATTTTGGTATAAAAATATAAACAATTTACAATATAAATATAGATATTATATCTATTAATTTTAATGTATCTAGATCCTCTCATGCAGTTAAATTACAGTGCACCACAATGTTATCAAATTTATCATTGAATCATTATTCTATTTTGTTTCTTCCTAAAGCATCCTAGAAACAGAAATTAAACCCAATAAAAAGAATAATGTTTAAAATGAAAACCATTAATGATTAGGGATTCATTAAACCCACAACACATGCTATATGTGATCATTAATTAATATTTTTTTATTTAGATAATTGGAATATTTTGGTAAACCCTCTAAATAAAAACTGACTATACTCTTCCAACAGACATATAAATAATGATTATAACATCACTATAGCTCCAAAAGATACATATATTGTTCTACCATAGAAGATTCAATGTCGGGAATGTTAAACTAACACTGTAAATTTTTTTAATACATATATATAAAACAACAGTTTAGATATAAATTTAACAAATTTTCATACCCAAATCACCACCATTTATTTATCCGTGATTTCACTACCATTATGCCTCAATGAGATTGGATGCACCATAATGATATTTTTCTAATTTGATAATGTTTCCAGAAAAGTTCTACTCTACTTGGAATTTCTACAAATCAACTAATTTTTTCCTTCTTAATTCACCATTTTTGGTGTCTGGTGATTCTAGGATTTACACATATGGGCTCATCTGTATCACCTATTACAATCTCCCACTGAATAAGATAAAAGGAATAAAAGAATTAATTCACACTACAATATGGAAAAAATTGTGATATTTATTGCAACACTAATAATAAAAAAACATGATGTTGGATTTTAATTAAACATTGTTGGATATTTTGGTTTTCTTAGATCAGTATCATCTAATCTATGTTCCTATTCCACTACATGAACTAGGTAATCTATATGCAATAGAGTTGAATCTGATGGAATATAATAATCAGATCCTGAATGGATATTAGGAAATGGAAGCGACATAGACATAATAGGGTAATGATATATTGTTTGGGGATTCATTATATGATTTGGATATGTTAAAGGTGAAATCAACCATGGAGGAGGTATATAGAAGGTATGAGAAGAAGAGAATACATGACATGAAAATGGGATAATGGGTGGGAACACCCCTAGAATCTCAAGTAGAGGATAGAAATGTGTGGTAGATGTGGTTTCCATTGGTGGATCCAGGTGAGAATGGGTATGATAGGTGCGCCGTCAAGATCTAGAAGCACCCCCACTATGACCCATAATAGAAGGATTATTAGAATTTAACTATTATTGATATGTACATACATAATTTTTTTAAAACGAATGATAACAAGAAATTAAATATATTTTAATGGAAAAATATTACAATTATTATACTCACTAATTAAAATAAAGGAGGAAAAACAAGTTTTCCTTTCCATTGATCAATATCAAATAATCTCTTCAATAAAACATCTTCAATACTTTTCATAATCTATATAAGAATTAAATGATCATTTTTTAGAAATGGTTTTTAAATTTGTTCATAAAATATAGAATACAAAGATTTTATAATCAATATCACAACATTTTTTAGAAACAATTACTTATAACCAAGTTATACAGTTTTTTAAAACACATTAAAAAATTAGTTTTCTAAATTGAAATTATTCTAATTCAATGGAATGAAAAAATAGTAAAAAAACATATCATCCATACTGAACCTAAATTAATGTAATTATAGTATTAATAAGCCTAGAAACCCACTTCAAGGTAAACTGAATTAAATTTTAACATATATTATTGCTTCAATGAATAATCCACCACTACATCAGGTAAAACATCAAATATAGGAATGGAAAAATTTGATTCATATAATAAAATATATTTTTCTACCCCAATAGGGGAATAAATGGTATTTATTTCATCCCTATCATCACGAAAAATATGTCTTCGGATTACTTGAATAATGACTATGTAATCAGGTCTCATATGATCTATTACATAAAACACTTTTTTTACATTGGATCCAATATATATGGTTCATCGATATCTAGGAATAGATTTATTTCAATAAACAGTAGAACAAATATAGCCAATAATAGTGTTAGTAAAAGGGATTTATTATCACTATAGAAGTGTTGATAATACGAGAAATGATAAAGGGTTTTCCTTAACAGTGCTCGCAAAAAGAGCCAATAATGGCCCCCATTTAATAGTACTAAAAATCTCATTGATAATGGTGGATTTTATCAGTTTATTCGGAGAACTATTAAAGGCCACCCTGATTATCAATTTTTAGAAATATTGAAGGCCCTATTTAATAGTGCTTTTTAAATTGATGATAAAGGTTTATATAAATTTTTTTGATTGGAAATCATCACACCATAACTTTTATCAGGGATTCCCACCCCCCATTATTAGCAATTGTTATCAAATTTCCCAGTATCCCCCTCCCTCTTTATTTACACTTCACATAATTAGACCCTACTACGTACTATTCGGCATCCACTGAGTTTCAAACCTGAGATGACCTGCTCATACGTCTGTGCCTATTCGACTCCACCATGTTTTTTTTCTTTCCATTATATGATATATCTACATATTTATATATATATCATTATATTTTTTCCATATATATAGATACATATTTAATATATATATAAAATATGTTTATTGTGTGTCTATGTGTGTGTTTATAAATATATACATACATACATATAAACATATATTTTTTTGTATATGTGTGTGCATATATAAAAATAATTGTGCATATTTATATTTATTTACATATATTATATATTAATAGTTATACACATATATAAGAATATCTATTGATAAATATATATCTATTTTTCTATATACATATACAAATATAAGTATATATATATATAAACATTATATATACATTATATATACATTAGTTGTATGGGTATATAAATATTCATACATATATATTTTAGATAAAATGGATAATATATTTAATTAAATGGGGTTTATATATAGAGAAATGTATTTTATATGCAAATATACTTACATATTTATTTCTACAATTAATTTTTTATGTGTGAATATAAAAAAATATGATTATATGTTTTATAATTGATTATAAATAACTATAAAAAAATTAAAAATTATAAACATTGTAATCCATAATATCTATATGAATGTAATACCTGGGAATAAATTTAGTCTCCACCAAAAAAGATAATAAGACCCCCTAAAATTGGGCTCAAATTCCACCAAATGATAAAAAATTTGGAAAGCCTAGACTAAAGCATCATTTTGGAGGCAATATGGTCAGTTTTTACCTCAAAAATTATACTGGGGGTACCACGATGTCATTGGTGCATAAAGCACATATCATGCTTCTATTTGATATGTGGTAGAGCTCAAACATACACATGGATCAAAAGTTAAAGACATTTTAATCAATTTCACCTTATTTTTTGGGATTTAAATTATTTCTTTTATTTTTTATATCTTCAAATTGTCATTAAATGACTATTACTCAATAATAATTAAAAAATAATTAATTAATATTGTGTTTTTGATATTTTATAATCCATTTTTTATAAATATATTATTTTTTAATTGTAAATACACATTTATCCTTCTATAAATCATATTTAATAAAATATTTTATATAAATATATATCAATATAAATCTTTTCTTCTATGAATATATTATTTTTATTAATTTAATATTTTTTCAAATTTTACTTTTTGTCAGTGCTTTTTTACTAGTGCTGATAATGGTCCCCCGTTTCCAATTCTTTTTTAATATAAATGATAAAGGGACACCCTTTATCAACAATTTTTTACTAAAATTAATAAAGTAACCTCTTTATCAGTGGTTATTCACTAGCATTGATAATGGAACCCAACTATCATCTTTTTATTCATATGGGATAATGACGGTCCCATGTATCAGTGATTTTTTTATCGCCAATAAAGACCCCCCATTAGCAACAATTTTTTAGCATTGAAAAATGGGGGGATTTATCAGGGATTTTAACTAAAATTGATAAATATAAGTGGTTTGAAAATGTTATTTTGTAGTAATGATCTTTGAATACCCACTCATTAATAAATCATCCATGTCTTTTCATTGAATCAAATAATATACATTTTATCATAGTGACTCGACCATGATAGTAGTAATACAATGATAAGATTTTATCAATAATTTTATAATAAGACATATTTTCATATCAATGAAAACTATCTGATGCTTTGGAATAATGGTTAGTTATTGTAGTTAGCAAATCGAAATCATGCTATGTTAGCAGTTTCACCACTTTATTAGCTGAAAGAAATTTATACCCCTTGATTATTATATATTTTCATTCATGTACCAATGAATTGGCACAAAATATTAATTCTATCAATTCCTAAGAGACGGAGACAGTAGGTAAGCATAATACCTACAATATATATTAATAATACAATTAAATGAGAAGCTTCGTTTTAGATTAATTACTTTAATGGTCATACCTTTTATTTTAACCAAGAAGTAACCTCTATGTGAAGAAAAGCCTCTCTTTACATCAGAAAGGGAAATATCGATGAAATATACTTTTAATTTGTTTATGTTCCATATATAAAAAAAATAATAAAAGTCTAATTATTTTGTGAAATGGTGTATTATGAGTTAACATATAAATATTAAAATTACATAATTGATATAGTAACCGAACAAACCCATGTTAAACAAGACTATGTAATTTTCCATGTCCTGCTCTTCAAAGCTCAGGGTAGACAATGTATATAACCCCGAAATTCCTACAATTTTAGTAAGAGATTAAAATGAGGGATATCTTTCCCCATACTACTCATATTTTATTTCACATTGATTAGTTATGTCCTGTACACACATCAAAAAAATACATTGAACAAAAATACACACATTATTCCGCCATATAATCTCTCACAATGAAACCTTTTGGGTAATTATTATTTCAGGAATAAGGTTATATTATGAAATTGTTTCACTCATTATGATAAATCCACAAAAATGATATAGGTCCCCTTAGAAGTTTTTATATGGAATATGAATATCTAAATACAACACATAAGTGAAAATTTATGTATGATTTTTTAATCACACAAAATTAATGGAACCTCATGATTTATATTTATCAAGAATGACTTGGATAACCTTTTATCTCAAAGGTCTCTAAAAAATTGAACAATAAAATATAAATCACTATTAAATCACTAGATATTAAATAATATATCTATATTGAAATCAATTCCTGATGAATGATTTGATAGTAATGAGTTTTTATGGATCCTATATTCAACACCCTTATATTGAAATGATTAGATATGTCGCTGTAATAGATATCAATAAACATGATATTCTCCAAAAAAATACATAAATTTATTTTTTATAAAGGTTTCATTACATAAGGAGAACAAGGAACCTTCTATTTGTTTTCATAGATACACACATGATGTAATTATTGTTGAATTCCTCAATCCTATAGATTATAGAGATATCATTAGTTATCCTTGGTCTTTCCCTTGATATTTAAAAAAATTGATAGAAAAATTTCACATATATATTTATCAATGTGCATTGAGTCTTAATAATAATGTTTCAAATTGGTATAATAACGTGGAAACTCAAAAAAGATAATTTTCTTTTTCCAAATGTAGGTGGATCCAGTGTTAACATTCTTCTTCTTTTTTTCTGATTTCATCTAACCATTACATAATGAAAAATTAAAATCTTTCAATTCACTAAGCACCTCAATTCCTGATGTTCATTGAGGTGGATGTTCAGTGTCAATAGTATTATCAAACCACTAATTATACTTCTTATATTTATGATCCATTGGAAATAATCTTTGTTTCCCCATGAAATAGATAAAAAAACAATATTTCTTAATTTTTTATAGTGTATTTGTTATTCAAATAAGAAATGATATTTTTTCCATAATTCACTATCCATAAATCATTTCATAAGTAGGGAAATAATTTATAGTCCATATAAGGGTATGAAACAATCGAAATATTTTTTTTAATGAATCATCGAATGTGTGCGCACCTATAACAACATCGGTGCCCCGATTTTCTTCATTCATTTACTCCTGCACAAGTAGGATTATCCAAAAGGGGACATCATCCCATTTTGATGTTAATCCTGATATGATTGATGAGAGGATTGAAATTGGGAAGAATTATCTAATTGTGAATCTTGTTTTACCAATGTGTGAGAAATCATGGAGGTTTGATGATCTATTTAGTAGGATTTATTTTTTATGGGGCTACTCTGATTTAGGTGTGTTTCTCTGGGTCGTGTCTTCTTTCATTGAATTTTCTCATCGAATGATTTCAAAATACATGCATGGTGCATTGGGTCTTAGTATTTGCAACCTGGACGACTTCACACCATGAATGGTCCCTGGATATCAATGCCTCACCTGAAAAGAATGATTCTTCTTAGGTCAGTGCCTATTTTCTTAGGATAAATTAGTTCATTTTACATCTAAATATTCTGGATGACATTTTCATAGAAATTGGGTCCCCCATTCAACTCTACAAGGAAACTGAGATTGTTCGGTTGAGAAAATTCACCCGAATTCTATTGGTGGTCGATTTGATATCATCCTTTATTGATAAGGTAAATCTCTCCAATAACACTAATAATATACATATTAATGTTGAGTATGAAAGGTATCCCCTTTTTGTATAGAATGAATGGATATTGGGAACTCTTTGGAATAATGTCAGAGGGAGATCTCTTGTGAGAGATATGGAATGAAGGGTCATCTAGCTACTCTCGGTAGAAGGAATCCCAAGAGGAAGGTTGAATATTTTTCAAATTCTCCTGATCATGATAGTGATTCTCTTAAAAAACTATATTATAATAAGGCTGACATGTTGGTTTCTGATAAATCTATCCCTAATGTGCATAATATGAAAGGAAAAAGACTAATGGTGGATAAGTCCCAGATGAGTAGACCGTCTACTGCTCGGGTAGATTTTTCCAAGGATATTACGTCTAATGATGGTTGTGCTGTTACCCACACTGGATTAGTTGAGACAAAAAAACTCACAGTCTCTCTATTGTTGGATCTTCTACTTGTACTGGGCCTCCAAATCTACGCACGAATGATAGTCCTAGTGTAGGCTTGCTATATAATGACACTGTTGTTTTGGATCCCGACAATGGGGCTTCTCATGATGTTGATTGTCACCTAGAAATCCAGAATCTTATAAATTCCTCAATGATATTTAAGAAGTGTGTGACATCTCTGAGGTAGAAGAGATATCAGTGCGTAGCAGCAGTCCTATCAATTTCAATGATGCGCTCATTAAAGGAAAGGGATGGTTGATGATTGTTTCGACATAAATCCTAGTCCTTCAAATAGAAGGATGAGGAAGGAATATTCTAATGAAACTCACACAGTGTCTACCTGATCTTCTAAGATATCAGGAAGGTTCAATTATGATATTCTTAAGATATTAAATCAAGGAAAGTCCTAATATAAATGGGGAACTAATTATGACTATAATTATGGGAAAGACATGTCTTATTATGAACTATAATTTTTTGCTTAACTGATGAGGGAAAGTCCGTTTGTTTTACTCCACCTCCCTCCTCTATAAATTCATTATTTATTTAATAAACAGTTAGAAGCTTTGATTCTAAATGGACATTATATGAATAAATTTAAAGGTTATTTCATACAAATACTTGGTGGAATATTTTAAATATGAATAAAAAATTTCCATGTTATGTGAGAAGTAAGCTTATGAAAAAATAGATTAAGTACATCAAATGATATTCCCAACATTATGTTACACACATTAGCTACAAAATTGGGATGTTGTTCATCAAATAAACACCATGCTAATCCAACTGCTAGATAAACCATCTCATCATTACATTTAATTCTCTTAGAAACATTCCATCATAGATATTTTGAATTTTTTTTCAAACATGAATATATTTTGATTCCAACGAGTAAATATAGCCCCAAGACATTCTATGGCACATGATATGGTGTTCTAACTAAATTTTCCTTGTACCAAGATGTACAAAATTGGTTACGAACATTAATATCTAATATTTACTCCAAAAATAATCTTAAATCTCGTGGAAAAGTATGAATTTTATTAGTATAAAATATGACATGCTTAATTAGCTTTAATAAAGTATAATTATTTTAGGGAATATCCACAACACCAGGAAGAAAGTTCTTCCAAAATGTAGGAATGTAATTAATGACAGGTTTAGATATCCCAAACATGGTTTTCCCTAATATAACAGCATTAAAAATTCAAAACTTTATTCTTTTAGTATATTCTTGATAAACATGATTTATGGAATGTTCCATTAATTTTTAAGCTCTCTCATCAACACCATATACAATCATTTTCTTCATGTGTGTTGACATCATTGTATTCTTTGACTTTCATAGTATCTCTACCTTAATGATTAAAAAATAGAAACTAATCAGATATAAAATTCTATATACTACTTATTTCATTCTATTCACGAATAGTATAATAGTTCTTTATCTCTCCATTATGATACCAAACACAATAATTTATTAGAAATTAAATTTTTTTTATTTGGTAGCTGACTTCTTCCTAGCTTATCCATGATCATAAAACATAGATAAAACATGGAAACTATTTATGAAATCCATCTTATGCATTTTTAAATTCAAAATCAAAATAAATATCCAAATTATTTTAAATCATTTTCGAAATCAGATCATTACAATACATCCAATTTCTATTTATTATATTATATAGAAAAATCTATCTTTCAATCAAGAATGTAAATTATAATTTAAAAATTCATCACAATTAGAATTAATATTAATGTCATCAAAGAATTATTTTAGATAGAAAAATTTTAATAAGAGAAACAACATATGATATAAGAGATACATACAAATAATAAAATATTATGATATCCAAATGTAATGAAAAATTAAAAGTATAGTGTATAGGAAATTTAAAAAAAAATATGGAACAAAATTAAATACAATGAATGATTTAATTGACCATTGTCTAATACTTCGATCCATCCAATCATTGAACAAATAATATCAAAAGAAAAAACCAAGGAATACTCATAGAAATCCAAACATGGTGCATGTTATGAGTAAATAAAAATTGAGGAGTACTAGAAGAAAAATGTATATTTCATATCTAGATAGGTATTCTCATTTGAAAAATAATTGAGGATAACACTTTGTCATGAAAAGATTTTATTTAAGATAAAAATTATTTATATTATTAAAACATAACAAAAATATATTTTACATGATATTATATTTGAATATTAGAAGTACTTAATTTGGAGAAGATACATCAAGACTAAATAATTAATCCATTCTATAAAACATTATGAATCTCATCCATTACATCTCCACTAATGAAACGTATTTATTATATTTATGTGTGGTTAGATGGATTCTAATTCATTTAACATTTAGTGGAAATAAATGGAAAACAACTCAACACATTATAAATGAACTAATCTAGAATTCTTAATAAATAACTAAGTAATGCTCAACTGTAAATCAAGATAGGTGGAACTAAGGTTTATAATATTAATATTTTTTTAAGGAACTAAATTATTATGTAAAATATTATCAACATAGACCATGATTCATAAAATAAATATGATTCAATAATATTTCAGTTATATTATATTTAATTATTTCAAGACATTTATGAAAGGATTATATAAATATTTGTACATGATAAAGGACATAAAATTCTTAAACATTTGAATTCTAAATATTTATTATTTTGATAGAAACTATTGAACTTAATTCGTGTCTAAATATTAATACTGAATTCCAAGAAAAATACTTATAATGTACTATCAATAAAATGGTTAATTTTGAATGATCCAACCCTCATAGATAAATCAATATTATAAAATTAAATATAATTGTATTATAAAATTAATAATCATATTCTTATTTATTTTTGTCTTAGAACAATCAAATGAATAGTTTAACAATTGTTCATAATATGAAAATTACTATTAAATAATTATACCACATAACTCTAGGATAATAAAAACCATCATTAACCCTTGATTGTAACTATAATTTTATTCCTAACACTAAAAATATCTAAATCACTAAAATATTCCATCAAAATAATGTCAAATTTGTTTTAAAATCTTAATAATCCATATGATAGTTTACAAAATGAATAAATTATAATTAAAATAAATCATATTGGAATTTAATATACTATATTTGATCTCTATTAGACTACAAATTTAAAAGCACTCTAATTGAAGTAACAAAATTGGATCTGGTAGAATCCCATGCAGAGATAAAAAACATCTACAAATGGAGGAAGAATTACAATCATTAAAAATGAATTCAATCAAATGAGGGAAAACAAAACCAAGACTCATAAAATTCCATAATATAAACATCAACTATATCCAAAATATACATAAATATAATTCTATAGTCTCTTCTAAATTTCAATCATTAAACCAATATCACAAAAATAAACATCACCTATAAAGAATCTTATTTCGAATTATATAAAAAAATCATGTAGTAACTATATCATCTATAGGTTTTAATGCATTGGTAAAAATGAAAAAAAATATTATGAAAAATAGAAAAATTATTTGGAACTCAATAATATGATGTATAAGAAGATCATAATTATGAAATTTTTTAATTTTCTGTATTTCTAAATTTTCAAGTGAGGTGATATTGAATGAAGGGGGTAGATTGAAATTCAATGAATTGGTTAAGGAAGAGTCTACGGGGAATATGGGGGAATATATCCTAATTGTTTTTAAAACTATTGGTATAGTATACATATTCATATGGTTTACAAAAATCATCAGTACAAGAAGATTCTATCCAATATATACCCAAAGATTTTGTAAACCATGGGTATTTATCCATTGGAATTGAATCATTTTACAGTAGTGACCTTTTCTTATGATTCATTTTATACAGTTATGAATATATGTATTATAGATGATATGTCTAAGATGGGTGATATCTATAGATAACATTGCGGGAGATGAATCATCTCACTTATTAACCTATGTTTATGATTCCAAGATTCCAAAGTCACTAATATATATTACGGTTCCTATGAATGTATTTATGTAATGAAATAAATATTCCACAAAAATCATTTTATTTGTATTTATGAAAATACTGGGAAATTATAGTTGGTATCTAAAAAATGGATTATTTATCCTTTGGGAACTAGGATAAGAAACCCATCGTGTGATCCAAAAGGAAATGTATAAGGATAAATATAACAATGATTTAAATTATAGGGAAAAGTCCTAGAATTTTGGTAATGGATTGTTTGAGTGATTTCATAAAAATAAATCCTTTTCAGGATAATAAAATATGTTGTGGATTTGATACAGATGTAACCTGCGTTAACAACCATGAAAACTCTTTATTGTGCTATACTTTATCGGGACAAGTGTAAGCCAATGGTCCTTGGGGAACACCTGGTTTGATTTCCCTAGGGGATACTCCTTGGAAATTCAAAAAATATTTATGAACCATCAGGAAGTATTTAAATATAAGATGGCTATGAATAACCTATTATAACAATTATTTTTCACAGATTAACGATGGATTCATAATTTAGACATCCTATAAGTTATTTTCGTTATTATACAGTTTTCCACTATGGCTACACTATCTTACAATATTCTCTTTGGTTTTATTCATTAGCTCAAACCCAAAGGAATATTATAAATGCTATGTGTGAGAGAATATGTAATGATTTTCCTCTTGGGAATCCTAGTGTTATGGGATATGGATTGAAAAATCATATTCTTATTCTCACACAACTTCTTAAAGCTATGAATCATGTTGTACATATAAATTAACAAATAAGGTAAGAAATTTATTTATTCCATCATGATTAAATTACAACATTATTTTAATGTGTCTTCAAATCCAAAAGTTTCTAAACACTGGATTACTTCCAGTAAAAATATATTTTCCATTATCCAGAGTGTGGACCATTTTTTAGGTGATGTAGATCATTGGTGGTTCCTTGTGAAGAATAAAAGGAAAGATTAAGAAATTAACTCCATGGAATGGGACTATTTCCAGATTTTATTTTATAATATGTAGTTTCCTATTATTCATCATATGAAGATGGAGAATGTTTTTATAAGGATATGGAAAAATGGATGATTGATCTACAGGAACTTATGAGTAATATTTAAAATGACTTGTGTGGTACATTACTGGTAGTATAGTACAACATTTATATAAGTTTGATCAATTCTTTAGTGGATTAAAACCAAGTATCTGAATGGAATTATCCACAGGATACTTTTTTATCAATGAAGTGGTTGATATATATAAAATTAAGGAGGATATAGAAGTTGGAGTTACATATAAATCTCATATTTTTGAAATGAAAAGTAATATGGGGTTAGAAGAAAAATATAAGCACCCTAGAGAGAAGAAGATGATCTTTCCTTTGTGATCCTGTTGTGGGAATAAGAATGGAGGAAATTAACTTAGTGGGATTACTAAATCATTTATTTGTGAAAGGGAAGTCCATCAGAAAATAGATTAATGAAGTTCTGGGAAATAGTAATATAATTATATGAATAGATATAAATATGTTTAGAATTTACCTCCCATACTTCGGTGCTTAAACTATAAAGATAATGGGAATTACTATAACTTATTCCCAAACCGAGGGGTTAAGTATCTGATTGAGATCAACATCCTCTCATGTCAATGGATAAGGGGAAATATCATGTGATCACTGTTTCTAATGAGTGGTGTGATAACGACATTGTAGAAGGTACAATCATCATCCACTATAGAACTGTTATTGTCTTATTTGACAAAACATCTACCCATTATATCATATCAAAAAAATTATATAAGGGTATCAAGATTACACCAAAACTATTATATGTGGAATAATTAGGAAAAACCATCTAATGGTAAACTGATCATATATCCAGTGTATGATTACTCTCTAGTTGATGTTGGTGGGAATGTGCTTCCATAAAATCTTTACATTCATTCTATATTTGAATTTTATGAACTCCTAGGCATGGATTGGATGTCACTTCTTGAATCAAACACCAATTTTTGACGAATGAAAAATAAATTTAATATACCCAACCAACCAATGATTTTCTATCGATGTAATGATATGTATAAACCCATAGTGAAGATTACAAACATTTTATGGGTCTTAGTTCCCATTAAAATGGTGTATATATCAAATGGTTTATGGAAAACACAATATTAGTGATATGAATATTATTTCAGAATTTGTTGATGTATTATTAGAAGAGGTTACTATGTATCCACCAAAATTAAAAGTTGTGTTCTAAATAAAAATCATACATAGCTTCAAAAAAAATTAGAAGTCTCTATATATTCTGGTCCTCATTGACTTGTAAGAATTTATTAATAAAATCCCAGAAAACATTGATAAGGGATTGATTTAGCCATGTCTGTCACCTTAGGGATAACCTATTTTTTTGAAAAATGAAGATGGATCAAGTAAAATATGTTTTGAAAATCGAGATATAAACAAGATCAAAATTAAGAACACGTTTTTTCTTACCCATATTGATGACCTCTTTTATCTACTAAATTGAGCTCAAAACATTTCCAATATTGACCTTCATTATGGATATCATCAATTAGGAGTCAAGCAGTAGGATATACCAAAGATAGAATTCCATATGCATTATAGAAACTATGAATATATAGGAATGAATTTCGGTCTTACTAATTACCATAATATATTTATAGTGACTCAGGTTTAACATGCATGGATATTACATCATTTTATAATAATATCTAACAAAATAAAAATATAAAACCCTGAGGATCATAATAGTTTAGTGTCATTAGAATCTTGGAAACATAATCTTCTATATTTGTGTAAGATCATTAAAACATCCCTTAAACATATTCCCCTTTTAGTACTCCCAATTTAAACCATTCTTCAAAAAATTGGAAAATGAAACATAAGAAAGGGGTGATCTCGAATTCTCAGTACGGGTAATAAACAGAGCCATGTAATAAATACATGAGCATAAGGGTATGTGAACATGATCATAACATTAGAAGATCATACCATATATATCAAATATCATAACCATGGGTCGGGGAATAAATATTGGAATTTTATAAGACATGAATATCATGATAATCAACATCATAATCCATGTGAGCATAATAGTGAATTAAGGCATGGAATTTTGGCATAAACACAAGAATAGAAAATCCTATGTCAATGTTACATACTAATTCCATCATAATATTTTAGTCCTGGGCTAATCAACCGTGTATCTGGTTTGAGCTTGGGATTACCTCCAAAGTACCCTATTGTTTTGGGCATAAGATTCCCACTCATGTACCCTATTCTTTCAGGGTTGGTATTTCCACTCATGTACCCTCTTGTTTTAGGAATGGTATGCCCTCCCATGTACCCTCTTGTTTCCGGCTTAGGATGAACTATTGTATACCCTATTGTTTCTAGTTTGGGATTTTCCCAAATACCCTCTTATTTTTGGATTGGGATTCCCTCTCATATTCACTCTTTTATTGGGAAAGTTATTCCCTCCCAATCACCATCTTGGTTTTGGTATAGGATGCCCCCACATATACCCTCTTGTTTCGAACAATGGATTCCCTCACATGTACTCTCTTTTTTTGTGAGTGGAACTACCTCCGATGTACCCCCTACTTTCCAATATGGTATTACCTCCCATTTATCCATTGAGATCATAAAAAATTTATCATTACCCAATACATTGGAATAATATATAATTCCCACTGATCAAATAATGAAATCAAACATACATGTAAAAAAAGATAATGCAACATTCATCCAACCATGAAACATACATGAGATGGGTGTCATTAAAATCTTATCATAAACCATAAAATAAAATGGGTATCATAAAAAAATTATCTTATCATAAACTATGTAAAAGGGATATATCTCATAAAAATTTAATATTATAGTAACCATTGAAAGGAAGTGAATTTCATAATCATTTTATCGTGGTATAACCCATGGATTTGAAACAGGTTTCATAAGAAACTAGTCACAATAATCATAAACCATTCATTGATATGATAATATTTTTTACATGGATCATAACCCTTAAAAATTTTAATCTATATCAAACAATATCATCTAATATGGAGAAGGATTTTCAATGATCGCATGGAAGAATTTTTTTTAAATAATTTTTTAAAAAATATAAAATTTTCAAAAATCATTTTTTGAAATCACATAGAAAAAATATAAAGTAATCAAAAAAGTTAATTTAAACATTAATTGAAGAAAATTTCATTTCCTATTTCAAAACTTCTTTAAAAACAATATTTTATAATTATCTTGATAAAATATAAAGGAACATTTTAAAAACATTTTAAAAACATTTTAAAATATAAATCATTTTTTTAAAACCATTTTTTTCAAAACCCACATTAAAAAGAATGAATTATCCGAATACTAGGGAAAATAATTTCTTCTAAAAATAACCTTGCAAACATTGAATTTAAGCTTCAATAAAATGATGGTGTTTTAATGTTTACATGTCGAACATTCCTTTTTCACCATCAAATTTTTAGACAAGTACGCTGATCAGAAATTTACAATTATATTCCTTTTAAAAAAAATTCGTTCTAAAAAAATAAAACATGTGAAAATATATATTTTAAAAATCATAGAAAACCAATTTCTAAGATATTTTTAGAAAACATGATTTATTAAGAAAAGAAATATCCAAAATAAAAGAGAAATAAAGTCATATTTTCATAAAAACATCTTCTAAATATTGAAAAATTAAACCATTACTCAAAGAGATAATGAATATATATATGGGAATTAAAATAATTAGTGTTCATGAGAGATAAATCCTAATATTTTATTAATGGATGCATAATCATAAATAATCTCAATAAGCGATCATATTTGAGAAATAAATTATTACCACTTTGGTAAATTTTAATCATATTATCCATGAAATAATAACATCAAATATGTCCTAAAATATCATTAAAATAACAAAATTCATAATATAACATGTCAAAGGAGAATTAGATACACCTCATAGATAAATATAGTTTCATAAAATGGCATGTATATCAATGATGGAAAATTAAGAAAAAATTACTTTTCCATGTTAGTAACTATTGAACCATAAAACAATGAAATAAAGATGAAAAACATTTCTTTTAAATACCCATTAATTTTATTATATGAATTATAGAATACATTAATAAATAGTATGTAAACCATAATAATAAAGGAGTGGTGAATAAGACATATGTCTCATATAAATCAAAGTTAGAAGATAAAACTCTTACCATAGGTCATGAAATTCTTTTAACTTTATTCCTTATAAATCTTACGTTCAAGTTAATATCTGCTTTGTTTTTTTATATGTGTTTTTCTCGTTATTTTTGATCATCTTACATTGATTATGATTTAGTTATTTAAAAAATTTAAAACATGGAATAAATATAATAAATATTTTTATATGAATATTTATAATAATATTAAAAAAATAGAAATACGAAATGTTATACATAGTTCATGAAGACAGCAGGCCATACGTATGCATGGACATTGACTCTATTATCTTATCACACTGAAGAAAAGTAAGTAAATGAAATATATGTACAAAAATACACAATATATATATATATATATATATATATTATCATTCTAGTAAAATTAATGTTTCATATATATAATATATTTTTACTAAACTAATCCTTAATTACATACCAAGAAAAGTGTGAAAAATTCCCATCGTTTTGAGAGGCGGTAGTCCACACATCCAAAAACATTGTTATCATATTTATATAAAATTGAAATCATGAAGTTATGTTTTATATAATAATTATTGAATCATAAATACATACATAATATCATAAATATCATATAAAAATAGCATGCTAATAATAATTCCAAACCATGGGAGCAGGTAAAGGGAAAACAAACAACATCGTTTTGGGAGGTAGTAGTCCACCTTACATAAGAATGAAAGGTTTGTTAAACATTTTATTGAAGTGTTTATAACTATGTTTATAAACCTTCAAATAAAAAAAATATTATTATATATAGGTTAATAATATTATTATATAATCATTTGATAATAATAATTTCTGGGTGTGGATATTGAAAATAAAAAAAGTCCTCATAGAAGGATGTTACCTCTTCTTTAGATAACTCATTTTGTTTTCCACACACAAGCTTCCTTGGTTGGATTTATGCTAACAATTAGGCTTTTAGGTTGATTGTTTTAACGCATAGATATTTTTTGTGAGGTTTTTTATGAGACAATTATATTTAAATTCATGAAAAGTGAGTGGGGTGAGTGTCCTTTTATAGTGGCCGAGGAGTTGTATTCTTGTAAATGTAAAAACATAAACACTATAGAGAGGTATCCATTACATAATGTGGCTCCAATAATTATTATTTTTCAATAAAATAAGATATATATTTTTTAAATATTTATAGAAAATTTATTTGGGATTTTTTTCTATGTTATTTGGCCACATAAGTTAAATATTAAACATCTTGTAAACTCGTTTTAACATTATTCGTTGTAATTAATTTTTATTGTTTTCACTATTATTTTTATTCAAAAAATAATTTGAAAATATTATATATTATTAAATATTATTATTCTAAATGTCGTATACATTTTTCAAAATTACACTAATAAAAGTGGTAGAAATTAATTTAAAATTAATATCACAAATGTGATGGGAAAGTGGGTTTTTAAAGTAAAAAATTTCCAGAGTATGAAACATTTTTATATCCATTTTCAATGGTAAATTGAATCCAATGACCTAAATTGGATTAATTTATGTATAATTGATCTAAATATACATTAATACCAATTTGAAATATAATTTAACTATATAATTAAATTAGATGAAAAGGAAGTTTTTAATTTAAATTTGGTGTTTTTTAACTATTCTTCAAAATATGTCACTTCACTGAAAAATACCAAAAAATTACAAAACGTAAATTTAGATATTGCCTTTTTAATATTTAATATTAATTAGTCAAATAAAAATCATATAATTTTCAAAATTTAGATTTATAGTGGATTTTCCATTAAAAGGCATTAAAATTACCATTTAGAAATATACATCATTTTATTCATAAATTTTGATTTATTCTTATCTTATGCATATTAGGACTATTCAATTAGTTTTAATAATTTTTTTTAATATATAGTATATAAATCTTATTATAAACATTCATCAATTATGGTTTTTTAATTATATTTTTAAAAACGAGTTTGTACATTTATTTCCTAGATATGGAATTTCATAATTTTCAAGTAGTTCTTAAATTAATTTCTAACTAATTGATAAAAACAATTTATTTTATATAAATTTCTAAGACCAATCTTAATAATTAAATTAATCCTACTCATAACTTACTTTTAAATATCTTGGTATGAACTATAATTTTATTTTAACAACAATATTAATAGTATATTGTAGCTTGGAAAAACTTTTCCTTGCGTGTAACACAAGCTATTAATGGAACATGAAATTATCTATAACACAAGACAAAAATATTGTTTTGTGTACCAAACGTTATTCTAAGTGTTCTGTGTTTTGAATGATTTACATGGTGTTTCATGAAATACAAGGAAAACATATTTCTTTCATATAACCAAAGTTATATTTATTATTTCATGAAATGAAAATTATCAAAAACATTAAATTAATTCCAAAAAAATCATAAATTATCTTTATTTAACATTATATCCCATTAAAAAGAATTTTTACCAAAAAAATTTCATATTTATCAAAGTATTAATACTTAAAAGTTCTTTTCTTTGAAACCCATTTCATAAAAATGAATTTAAAATCATGCTTTAAATAGGGAAATTTGAAACCATAATTGTTACCCAAAGTAACTCATAATTTGGTTTCCATGTAGGAGAACATAGGTTCATAGTGAAGAGTGGCCATATAGGAAAATCATAAAATTTATAGAGATTTATAAAGATCATTGGACACTAGTAACTAAAAGATCAATGGAATGTTATGTACCAAAAATCTATAAGTCAATGAGGATTTATAAGATAATCGCTTCAACCTAAATGGAGGTATTATGACAACACATTTTCAATATCTTTTTCCTAGATTGGATGAATTATATTAATGTCTTATAACATTAGGATATATACTTACATGATTTTATTCCTTTTTATATACATAATCTCATGATTTGGTTTTTTTCTTTATTGATTTCCACTTAATATCTCACTCCGTGTAATGAATTTGATTTTAACTTCCTAAAGTAATAACAAATCTTAAGATCTGTACATCGAATGATAAGTCATTTTATATTTCATTAGTTATCAATACAATAATGTTAGAATCTGTTATCCAACATTAATAAATCCTCATATATGGAGATAATACATTAATCTATAAAACTTCATCTGATTTTTAACAGATATTATTCCATAAATGGCTAACCGTATAACCCTTACAAAATATAATTCACACTTTATCCCTTAAATAATATCTTATCATATACACAATTTTTTATTGGATACTTGGGCTCATCTTTCCACAAATAGGATATTAAATGTGATTTTTTATTCTAACATCCATATAGATTGAGTTAATCACATGAAACTTCACTAAAAGATGAACAATATGATTTTCATTGGGATTAATAATAAAAAATCAAACATGAAATTTCATTATAATTAGGGGAGGATAAAAGTTACCTAAATATCATGATTAAATTAATCCATGGTGATTTCATAATATTTTTCTTTTTTCATTTATCCATATAGGATGTTTCAACTTATAATCCAAATTAGTCCCTAGACTGTGGAAAATGTTAGCGTAATGGAAAAAATACATGAAATTAAAACACTAAGGTATAGGAGGTTCATTATGTGTGGATTTCTCATTATTCACTTGATTACCTAACTTAGTTCCATTATTTAGAAATCTAGCTACTCGATGACCAACCCTTAAACACATAACACATTTTGTGGTCCCCATAAGAAAATTCCTTCCCAGTTTCTTCCAACACTTTGTGCATAATGGAATGATATTTTTTTGGTCAATGGTTTATTTATTTTCCTTCAAACTCCATCTTTTTTTTTTCAGGTCAAAACCACGACATTGATTTGAAACTCCACCCTCCATATCCACCATGATATCACATTGAGAAACTTCTTCATAAATTCTATGGTCACGTATATCCCCTGAATTTTTAAGACTCTATTTCATGCCAACATATAATTGATCAACCTTTATTTATGGTTGGATGATAATACTCAAGGTGTACCTAAAAATCCTTGTAAAATTTGGTTCATATGGACCAAATTGTTCACCATATTTCTTCATAAGAACTTTTAATTCATTTTCTTTCATTATAAATAGAATATGAGGAATGTAATTATTGAAAAATATGTTCTTGACCTTATCCCAATCTATAGAATCAATTCCATCTTATCATATTGTATTCTTAATATGATTCTGCCAGTGATATGCCTCACCTTCCAAATGATAGAACTCCAGAGTGTCATTTTCATGCAATAAACACTATATAATGGAAAATAACTTTTTAGTGGTGCTGATACATTTCTCAACAACTAATGGGTTAGTTGATCCACTGAATGATGGTTGGTGTTTATTCATGAAGGAATAAACATATCATTATTCCCTACTATGTTCATTTGGATGCTCAACCTGATTCATCACCATAACCATATTTTATATCAATTTATCCAACATAAAACATTTCATCCATACATCAAACATCATATTTTTCTAGAAGGAAAGTAGGTACGAAGAAATAGGGAGAAATCCAGGGCCTAGGGAGGCCCAAAGTAATGCAAACAGAGGGCACCTCCTCTGATCAGATTAACCCCATCAGTGTTCAGGTAATTGATTTTATGGAGTCCTGTGATATTGGAGCCCTGACCCACAAAAAAAGAAAGGTGGTCTGCCACCGTATTACTCTATCTCCATGTGTGGTTCATTATAATATTGTTGTTTGGGAGGGATCTACAATTTCTATTAGTGTAGGATATCTTCCAAGGGTTGAATACTATTACATACAACGAGTCATGTAATATCAAAGATTCATTCTCAATTTGAGTCATATTACGATTCACCTTGTTTCATAATTTTAACCCGATGAGGATTTTTTTGGACTCAGCCTATAGTGAGTTTCGATTTCCATAAAATGAAGTGATGCCCATAATGACATTCCCTAAGTTGTCACATAACACTCCCCATCCTTGAATGTTTCCCAATATTAAGGACCCATCCATATTGAGATTGTAGCTGGTGTCTGGAGGGTTTTATCGTACCCATTTTCAGTTTGGTTTATTAATGAAGGGTTGAACCGGATATGTGATAACTTGAATTAATTGATACAAATGAGATTACCACCATTTATTTATCAGAGTGACCATGTATACCACTAGGTTCCCAGTTCATATAATGGTGGACCTCACAGTGGGAAGGGATTCTTTATACCTCTCCGGGTTTCAAGCCTGCCACATGCAACAATATCTGGCACTGAAAACCTTATACCTCACTATCCTCTCTATACCAGAATAATTAATCCGATGGAACCATATATTCATTAATGAATAATTACAATGTTAATGAGAGGATAAAGATATATGGTCAGTAATGAACGTCCAGACTGCGTGAGCCCATTTTCCTTCAATGAATAGATGGTTCATGCATTCCTTGTACTGGTTTCTACTACATTGTAATTTATATACCATGATAATTACCACCTTCTTGAAGTTATCATCAATAATTATTCAATGATTCATTATTATCCCTATTATAAAGATATATTTAATGGTATCATGTTGCACAAAACCATTCCATTCAAATTTCCACGATGATCCCATGAGGTTGAGACCCTTCAGAAGTCCTTAGTAGCGAATGTCCCCGAGGATGAAGAATTGAACACATGATTATCTGGTTCCAAGTTGATGAAAATATTATCATATATATTTTGTATTCCTCATCCTAGAATTGTTCGAAAATAATTTGATAGAAGCCCTCTTCCTTAGAAATGATCATTTGAGCAGGGCATCTCAGGAATCCAATAACAGTGCCTAACCAGTTGTGGAACTAGAAGTTGATATAACCCTCCCCAAATATCCATCGAGGGTTTTTATTGGAGGATAAAGTTGAGTGGATATATCATGAACCGGAAGGGAGGTTCATGGATTCTGATAGCTTTTACATTTCATGCACAGTGGTGGGACATAATCTTCTCCCAAAGTGATCGTTCTACTATAATTTAACACACGATATTAGTATGCATGTAGTGGAGTGTGTTTTTGAGAATACTCAGATTAATTTCACCATCATGAATGGGTTTTCTATCATATCCATTGATACCTAGTGTCTCTTATTATCTGAGAGATCATCCCAAATGAATCTGGCCATAATCTTGTCAATTGTGATAATTACTCCTTTCGGCACATTGGTGGAAGCCAGAGAATTGATGTGTATGGTAGACAGGATGTTTTTAACCAATGAAATCAATCCCTATAATGATATGTAGTGGTAAATCATGTTAATAATGTGTCCCATTATCTTGATCACAATAAGTTCAATGTATCAGATTCGAATTGTTCATGAGGATATTAGAGTAATGAGGTACTCCATTGGGAAGGAGCCTCACTACAAATCCAGTATATGGCATGGAAGAGTGTCTCAGCTAGAAGCACATGTATTGGTGATATAGAGGTTTCTTTTGGATTTATTTATAACACATCCACTCAAAATAAAATAATCCTTAGGGATCTTATTTATTCCATGAATAGATCTCCCACCACTATTTAGTGAAGATGATGGTTTCATCCACGAACATCAGGTGGGAGATAGGAGGTAGGTTCAGTTTTCATCGATAAGGGAGTATGTATCCATTAGATAATATTTTATTAATGAGGCAACTGAGTTTTTCCTACATGAGAATGAATATACTTGTTGAAATTGGGTCTCCCTACCATAGACTGTGATTCTACATTATGAAACTGTGAGTCATCCCCGTGAAAGAAATTGACATCCATGAGGAGCTGATGTATATAAATATGAGATCCAAGGCCCTGGGAGAGACCCCCATGGCCGTATAAACTCTATTTTTGAAAAACTATACAAATTTATCGTATCACTTATCCATATAAAACTTAATTTCTATGTTGGATCCATGAGTATTGATGTTGATGTCCCTCAATAGTTCATATGACAGGTTTATAACTCCTTGAATGGAGGTAACCTTCATGAAGTCATGTTGTTCAATAGAGATCCACCTGGTAATATAAATTGAAAGCGTAAAATTTATTATGATTTCTATAATCTTATAGGGGAAATTGTACTTGATCATTTTTTTATAGTGCATCAGGGAGGAGGGGTTCTTAATCATTGGGATGAGCACCATTGATGTATCTTAATAGACCCACGAGATGCAACCACCTTGAAAGAAGTCCTTAATGGATAAAATAAAAGCTCATGTGATCAATCCCCTAGAACCCCTGTAAAATGAGAATAAGAATCTATTAGGACCTGATGCACTCTCAGGGAGGAGATGCACAAATAGTTTGTTAATAACCAAAGCACATCCCCTGGGAGTGTCAAAACAGGTGTGAAATAGGCCCATTGTCACGTAACAGCTCCCGGCTGAGTATAGATCAATATGGTTATTTTGGTGTTGTTACCCTAATGTACATCCCATCTAAATCCACATACAGTTGTAATATACATACATATATGTATTTCAAATAATCCACTCACTCTATCCTATATCAACATTATAGGAAATTTTCAAATACATTAACTGGTAGTTAGACTTTCCTTAGACAAATCACTATCCATAACCTTAGAAATATTCCATGAAATGTCACTAATGTTTTATCAACAAGTTTTGAATAATGTGAATTAAAATCCCTTTGATACCAATCACAGTGACCCAGGATTAACATGCATGTATATTACATCATTTTAGATGAATATTATGCTAATTACAAAAAAATAAATTGCTAGGGAATGTTTTACTTTAGGGTATTTGGAAACATGGAAACATTAAATTTTAACATGGTAACATATATTAAAAACCCCCCTCAGTGATTATCCCCTTTTAGTACTCCTATATATAAACATTCATCATAACCTGGGGAAAGGAAACATAATAAAGGGGTGAGATTAGGTTCTCAATAAGGGTAATCAAGGGTGATATGTAATCATAATATGAAAATAATGGCATGAGAACATGATCATAACATTATAAAAACATAAATTTATTATAAAAGATCATAAACATGAATCATTGATTAAATATTTGTAGTTTATAATACATTAATCATAAGTGTATCATGATTATAATCCATGAGAGCATAATAGAGGAATAAATCATGGAATTGCGACATATACATAAGAATAGAAAAACTATATCAAGGATCCCTGGAAATATATTAATATCATGTTGGTCTGGGTATAATCATTTTTGTACCTTTATTGGGATTAGGAATCCTTCCCATGTACCCTCTTGTTCCGAGCATAAGATTCCCTCACATGTGCCCTCTCGTTTCGGGCTTCAGATTCCCTTCCATGTAAAATATTGTTTCATGCTTGTGATAGCCTCCTATGTAAAATATTATTTCAGGATTGGTACTACCTCCTTTGTACCCTATTTGTTTAGTCTTGGGATTCCCCCATACACCCTCATGTTTCAGGCTTGGGATGCCCCACTATGCACCCTCTTTGTTTTGGAATCGAATGCCCTCCCATGTTCCCTATTGTTTCGATCTTGGTATTTCATCCGGTGAATACACATGTTTTATGATTGGGATTCCCTTCTGTGTAAACATTGATCTCATAAAACATTTATAATTACCCAATGAATTATAGGGTGATATAGGTCTCACCAGTCACATAATGAAATCATACATTCATGTTCCATAAAATAATAAAACATTCATCACATAACTACCAATAAAAATAGATGGGTTTCACAAACAACATATCATAACATAAGAAATGTAATGGGTATTAATTTTTTTTTAATAATATCATATCCTATGGATAAGAGATATGTTTTGAAATCATTTCATCCTATAGTAACACACTAACGAAAGTGAGTTTTATAAAAATATTATCATTGTATAACACATGGAAGAGAAACATGTTTCATAAGTAACTTTTCATCATTAACATAACCCATTAAAATAGTCGATATGAAAGTTGTAAATGGTTCATAACCCTAGTAAATCATATAATATATCAATTTATATCATCTTAGATGGATACGGATTTTAAAATATAAATTAGAAAATACCATTGTTTCTGACGCTTTAGCCGGGGCGCGTGCATCCATCTGTAGAGGACGCGCAGCTGTTACCCTGCATTCCCTCTTTCCAAAGGCAGGTGGAATTTGTTCCTTATTCAGGGACGTTTTCTCCACAATCGAAATGGGTTGATGCGATGTCAGTTCTTCCTTCTGTGGATTCCTCCTCAGAACACATCTCCTAGTCCGGGTCTCCCTTATAGATTTAATACGTGGTTCGTGAATCTCGTTCATGGTGCAATATCTTCATGGACGTTTCTTAATTACACTACTTCTGTCAAGACATTCCATGGGGTCCTGACATGGTAACAACCTTCGATCGTAGTAGACAGAAAATGTCAGGCATGTCGGGGCATCTCTGGGTGCATGGACACTGGGGAACCTGTATTCTTCATAATAAGAGAAAATATCAAGGGTTTAGAATCCGAGGCGTCCCACGTCAAATGTGGGAAATCATATCCCATAGGCATGTACTTAAGGTTTTCCTCATCATCCCATGTTTAACACAGGCTATGCAGCATGTTTAACGTCCTGAAAAGATGGTTACTCCAAAGGCATGCCATCCAGGGTTTTCCTCAAGCATCTCATGTTTATCATGACCTAGGCCACGAGTTTAACATCTTGCAGAGACGATATAATAGTGGTCAGAACTTCCCATAGAGACATATCAGATAAGTACATCCCTAGGAGGGAACACCTTGTAGATAGATGGATCAGAACGCCCAATGAGGACGGATCCGAGGTGGTGCGCTCCATGGAGAAGAGTTTTCACACCGTAATGGATGATATGAACACCACTGAGGGTGGATCAGGAGGTGTGCACACCAGGATGGGGGACACCATGGTTTACCATTGGCTGGGATTGAAACTCATGGAGGTTTCCTACGTACCCTGTGTAGACAACAAGGATCAAAACCCACGTAGTTCAAAGGGGTGATGAATCGGGGTGCACACAGAGGACAACGACCCGGAGACATGTGGGGATTATGCCTGGATAACGTCCCATGTACCGCTAGGAGCAGCAAGGAGGGTGGATGAAATGATCCCACCGGGATGTGGCAGCTCGGGTAATAATTAGTATGGATGATGGAGAATTTCATGGAGTGATGGGGGAATGAAATGGGATCGTCGTGATGGTGATGGTAGTGTTGGTCTTGATCCTTTAAGAGACTTCCTACGTATCCCCAAGGAAGGTAATAAGTGTCGTTGTAGTTTAGGATGATTTGGTAGGACACCTGAGGAGGTGGTCCATGAGAATGGAGGCATGAAAGGGACTGAGAGGAAGTAAAACCTCAGGGATGGGGCATGACCTTCTTGAGACACATTGGCTCAAGGGAGAGATCATGATGATACATGAGTGATGAGCTTGAGCCTTATGAAAGCTTTCTATGTATCCTCGTGGCTGGGAATCAAAGTCTGTGTAGTTTGGTATGGAATGGGGCTTACACTCTGAGGTGACCAGAGGATGTGGGGTCAGTGAACCGACGTGGAGGGACCAGGGGTCCAGGTGGGCTTAAACTTGATGGAGGCATCCTACATACCATGCCTTAGCATGGATCAAAGACCACGTAGTTCAAATTGTATGTTAGAAGGCTAACATGAAGGCAACATGGGTCTAAGTGGTGGGCTTAAACCTCATGGAGGCTCCTACATACCATGCCTAAGCACGGATAAAAGACCACATACTTCAGGATGGATGCCGGAAGGCCGACATGAATGGACCAGGGGTCCAAGTGGTGGGCTTGATCCTCATGGAGGCTTCCTACATACAATGCCTTAGCACGGATCAATGGCCACATAGTTCAGGTTGGATTCCATAAGGCCGACATAAAGGGACCAGGGGTCCAGGTGGTGGGCTCGAACCGCATGGAGGATTTCTACATACCATGCCTTAGCACGGATCAAAGGCCACGTAGTTCATGTTGGATACTGGAAGGCCGACATGAAGCGACCAGGGGTCTAGGTAGTGGGCTTGAACCTCATGGAGGCTTCCTATGTACCATGCCTTAGCACGGATCAATGACCAAGTAGTTCAGGTTGGATGCCTGATGGCCGACATGAAGGGACCAGGGGTCCAGTTGGTGGTGGTATTGAACCTCGTGGAGGCTTCCTATGTAACATGCCTTAGCACGGATTAAATACCTTGTAGTTCATGTTGGTCACAACAGCTTATCACTGGTCTGGGATGCAGTTTAACGTCATGTGGGACGAGGGTGAACCCTGGCGTGAATAAACGACAGGCGGTGGGCTTGAACCTCATGGAGGATTCCTACGTACCATGCCTTGACATGGATCAAAGTCCTCATAGTTCGGGTAGGATTTAATCGGCGAACCGACGTGAAGGTGACCCTGGGGGGTCCACTGGTGGTGGTCTTGAACCTCTTAGTGGCTTCCTATGTACCATTCCATGACATGGATCAAAGTCCTCGTAGTTTGGGATACAGTTTAACGTCATGCTGGACGAGGTTGGAACTAGACATGAAGAAACAACCGAGTAGTGGTCTTGAACCTCATGGAGGATTCCTACGTACCATTCCTTTACCTGGATCAAAGTCCTCGTTGTTTTGGTTGGTCACAATGGCTTACTGCTGGAATGTGATGCAGTTTAACATCATGCGGGACTGGGGTTAACCATGACGTGAATAAATGATGGGTGGTGGGCTTGAACCTCGTGAAGGCTTCCTACATACCATGCCATGAAATGGATCAAAGCCCTCATTGTTCAGGTAGGGTATCGTCGGCAAACCGATGTGAAGGTGAACCCGGGGGTCCACTGGTGGTGGGATTGAACCTCGTGAGGCTTCCTACGTACCATGCCTTGACATGGATCGATATCCTCGTAGTTCGGGATACAGTTTAACATCATTATAGACGAGGGCATACAGTTTAATGTAATATTGGATGACGGTGGAACTCGACGTGAAGAAACAACCGAGTTGTGGGCTTGAACCTCGTGGAGGCTTCCTATGTTCCAGGACATAGCACAGATCAAATACCACGTTGTTCATTCGAGGTGGGGGTCAAGGTCGGTGCCCACTCTAAGATCACGTGTGTCATGCTCGGTGTAAGAAACAATAGGTAGTAGGGACCTGAAGATCATGTCGCGAAGTGTGTGTTCGTGGGAAACAAAGAGGGTCTTACCCGTTGAGTAGCCCATGGTGCTGGGACTTACTCCAGGATGGAGGCCCGAGGTGCGACAAAGCACAGAGGGAGAGTGATCTGGGACCGAACAAAGGATATTCCTCGTTCCCTATCACACCCTACCCTAGCCTTGGTGGTGGGGAATTACGGAGGTGCATGGGTGAAACCTTCAGCAGGGAGAGGCTAGGGGCTTATCCTCTGAAGCAGCCCTTCCCCCATAGACAAACGCCACTCCAAGAGGGAGGATCTCATTCCATGTGAGGAAGATTCCATTCTCGTGGAGACGATTGGCATAAAGAATTTCTAAGATGGGGGGACCCTGCATGCAATGCATAGGGTCGGATCACTGTTTAGCGTCACGTGTTGAGGACAAGGTGCTTGACAGTTTAACGTCCTGCAGCTCGGACGAGGTGGGTTTACTCCGCACCCCTATGACGTACATAACCGGTACCCTCTGATCCTTTTGGGAGGGAAGGCATCGCCAAGGCCATGGTGAAGGGGGTGGAACCATCATGAGGATGATGATGGTTTAGGGCTTGAGCCTTGAAGAGGCTTCCTACGTATCCCCGTGGTAGGGAATCAAAGTCCACGTAGTTCATCTGATGACGGCTTACCGTCGATTGGGGGTTTCAACGGCTTACCGCTGGATCAGATTGCAATGGCTTACCACTGAATAGGGATGTCAACGGCTTACTACTGAATGGGGTCGGAACGGCGTACTGCTGGATAAGGATCACAACGGCTTACCGCTGGATAAGGATCGCAATGGCTTACCGCTGGATAAGGATGTCAACGGATTACCGCTGCATAGGATCACAACGGCTTACCGCTGGATATGGTTCACAATGGCTTACCGCTGGATAAGGATCGCAACGGCATACCGCTGTATAAGGATGTCAACGGCTTACGCTGGATAGGATCACAAAGGCATACCATTGGATAAGGATCACAATGGATTACCGCTGGATAAGGATCATAATGGCTTATCACTGGATAGGATCACAATGGCTTACCGCTGGATAAGGATCAAAACGGCTTACCACTGGATATGATCACAATGGCTTACCACTGGATAAGGATCACAACAGCTTACCGCTGGATAAGGATGTCAACGGCTTACCGCTGCATAGGATCACAACGGCTTACCGCTGGATAAGGATCACAATGTCTTACCGCTGGATAAGGATCACAACGGCTTACCGCTAGATGGAGTGACCACAGTGGATGGGTCTTATGCAAGGAAGCTTCCCAAGTGCCGCTACGGAGTGGAAATTGTGAATGGGTCATACGCAAGGATGCTGCCTGGGTGCCGCTACAGAGCGACAATGGTGAATGGGGCTTACGCAAGGATGCTGACAGGGTGCCGCTATGAACCGGCAATGGGGAATGGGGCTTATGCAAGGATGCTACCCGGGTGCCGCTATGGAACGACAATGGGGAATGGGGATTATGCAAAGATGATGCTCGGGTGCCACTATGGAATGACAATGGGGAATGGGGATTATGAAAGGATGTTTCCCGGTTGCTTCTATGGAACCAAAATGTGGAATGGGGCTTATGCAAGGATGTTTCCCAGGTGCTGCTATGGAGCGGGAATGGGGAATGGAGCTTACGCAAGGATTCTACCTGGGTGCCACTATGGAATGACAATGGTGTATGGGGCTTATGCAAGGATGCTGCCCACAGTGTCTTCCTCATGTCTGGTCATGAGGGCATCCCACCCCACTTGTGGACTGAGGCCTTCACTTATGCTCTAGGGCACAAGCGGGATAACACCTAGGGGTGTTGGAATTATGCCACTATAATCATGGCATTAGTAATCTTATGCTTAGAGAATAAGGCATCTCTTATTTAATGGAAAAGGCATCCTATGTTTAGAACATAGGGTGTACTATAGTTTATATGTTTGTAGATAGGACGGTAGGCATCTCATGCTTGGAGCATAAGGAATCTCTCGTATAGGGAAAGAGGCTTCCAATCATTTGTTAGATAGGGAGTACTACAACTTATAGTCATGTAGATAGGACTATATGAATCTCATGCTATGAGCATGAGGCTTCTCTCGTATAGGGCAAGAGGCATCCTACATTAGGAACATAGGGAGATCACTACAGTGTAGAGTCATATAGGTAGGACTACTGGCATCTCATGCTAGGAGCATAATGCATATCTTATTTGGAGCAAGAGGCATCCTATATTTGATATACATGGATCACTATAGTTTATAGTCATGTAGATAGGACTATTGTCATCTCATACTTGGAGTATAAGGAATCTCTTATTAGGAGAATGTGTCATCCTATGTTAGGAACATAGGGTGTACTTAAGTTTAGAGTCTTGTAGATAGGACTGTTGGCATCTCATGCTAGGAACATAAGGCATCTCTTATTTGAAGAAAGAGGCATCCTATGTTAGGAACATAGGGTGTACTATACTTTAGAGTCTTTTAGATAGCATTATTGGCATCTCATGCAAGGAGCATAAGGCATCTCTTATTTAGGGAAAGAGGCATCCTATGTAATGAACATAGGGTGTACTACAGTTTAGAGTTTTGTAGATAGGACTATTGGCATCTCATGATAAGAGCATGAGGCATCTATTATATTGGGTAAGAGGTATCCTATGTTTGGAACACATGGCATACAATAGTTTATAGTCTTGTAGATAGGACTGTTGGCATCTCAAGTTAAGAGCATAAGTCATCTCTTATTTGGAGAAAGAGGAATCTTATATATGTTATATAGGGATCACTGTAGTTTATAGTCATGTAGAGAGGACTATTGGCATCTCATGCTTGGAGCATAAGGCATCTCTTGTTCAGAGTAAGAGGAATCCTATGTTAGGAACATAGGGAATACTGTAGTTTATAGTCATGTAGAGAGGGCTGTTAGGCATCTCATGCTTGGAGCATAAGGCATCTCTTGTTTGGAGTATGTGAAATCCTATGTTAGGAACATAGAGAATACTGCATTTTATAGTCGTCTAAAAGGACTGTTGGCATCTCAAGATAAGAGCATAAGGCATCTCTTATTTGGAGCAAGAGGAATCCTATATTTGTTATACAAGGATCACTATAGTTTATAGTCACGTAGAGAGGACTATTGGCATCTCACACTTGGAGCATTAGGCATCTCTTGTATGGAGTAAGAGGAATACTATGTAAAGAACATAGGGAATACTATAGTTTTTAGTCGTGTAGAGAAGACTGTTAGGCATCTCATGCTTGGAGCATAAGGCATCTCTTATTTGGATCAAGAGGAATCCTATATTTGTCATACAGGGATCACTACAGTTTATAGTCATGTAGAGAGGACAATTGGAATCTCATGATTAGAGCATAAGGAATCTCTTGTTTGGAGTAAGTGGCATCCTATGTTAGGAACATAGGAAATACCTAAAATTATAGTCATGTAGAGAGGACTGTTAGGCATCCCATTCATGGATCATAAGGAATATCTTGTTTGGAGTAAGAGGCATCCTATGTTAAGAACATAGGGAATACTTCAGTTTATAGTCATGTAGAGAGGACTATTGGCATCTCATGCTAAAAGCATAAGGCATCTCTTATTTGGAGCAAGAGGCATCATATTTTTTTTATACAGGGATCACTATAGTTTATATTCATGTAGAGAGGACTATTGGCATCTCATGCTTGGAGTATAAGGAATCTCTTGTTTGGAGTAAGAGGAATCATATGTTAGGATCATAAGGAATACTGCAGTTTATAGTTGTGTAGAGTGGACTGTTGGCATCTCATGCTAAGAGCATAAGGCATCTCTTTTTTGG
This sequence comes from Viscum album, assembly GCA_963277665.1. Taxonomy (NCBI): domain Eukaryota; kingdom Viridiplantae; phylum Streptophyta; class Magnoliopsida; order Santalales; family Viscaceae; genus Viscum; species Viscum album. The sequence goes on along the minus strand of OY728129.1, from coordinate 874,937,097 downwards.
AGCAAGCGTCATCCTATATTTGTCATACAGGGATCTCTCTAGTTTATAGTCATGTAGAGAGGACTATTAGTTTCTCATTCTTGGAGCATAATGCATCTCTTGTTTGGAGTAAGAGGCATCCTATGTTAGGAACATAAGGAATACTACAGTTTAGAGTCATATAGAGAGGACTGTTAGGAATCTCATGCTTGGAGCATAAGGCGTCTCTAGTTTGGAGTAAGTGGCATCTTATGTTAGGAACATAGGGAATACTGCAGTTTATTGTTGTGTAGAGAGGACTGTTGGCATCTCAGGCTAAGAGCATAAGGCATCTCTTATATTTATGGTTATGTTGTGAATTGTATAGGCTAAACGCCTCACTAAAAAGTAGGGTCATTAGTGGTCCTTGTTTGTGCACTAAATGAATTGCATGTTTGTTGGTTCCTATTGAATATTTGAATACAGACATTGGTAATTTACATGTACATGGATAATGAATGAATTCCCCAAAAATGATAAAACATCTATGATAACCCCTGAATTAACAACTAGAATTGAATAAGGGATGCGTTATAAAATCTGAAATTGTGATTTTTTTTGTCTATATTCTATAGTGATTGTGAGTACGATTGTTTTTTTGTATGGTGTTTCTGTTATTGGAATGATTGGTATGCCATTTTTTTCCATGATGTAGTTCCTTCAACATTTAAAATCAATCCAAACCTTACCCATTTCAATGGCACCACCACTTTGTTACTAGTGCAATTACACTAAATCATAGAAAACCACTTCACTTGAGGTCTCTATAAGACACTTTATGGACACCCCAGTCAAATAACCATAACAAAACATGAAATGAATCCTTCCACCTACAATCACGCTATGGAAATACATACCATTTATTAGTTTAGTACCATAGTACTTGACTCAAGATATTATGTTTCAGGAGGAACACTAAAAAACTGGTTTACAAAAATGCATATAGATCACATGTGGGATACTAAAACATTATAGTAAAAGGGATTCCCATAGCCAGTTCCATTGCTCGGGTGGTTGGGAAAATGGGTGTGATCTACTTTTGTCCGAAGTAATGCATAGAGAGGTAAGGGTATTGTTTACCATAGCTACTTCCATTTATTATAGCTGGATGATGACCCTAGTTGAATATAATTTGTTTTTTTATATTGTTAAAGATTATGATTGCTGAATCAAACAGGATGAATATGAAAAAAGGATGGATGAATTCTAATCAGTTGAAAAAAGGGTATCAAGATGGCATGAATGAGTTTATCATGTTTGCAAAAGATCATGCATATGAACCTTCTCAAATCCTTTGTCCATGTTTAGGCTATTTTTATTCAATAAAAATATGTCCGGATGAGTTGGAAGAACACTTGATATATCACAGAATAGATCGAAGTTATACATGTTGGAAAAAACATGGGGAAAAATGAATGTAGGTAGTGGATGGGATAGAACTGCGTTTTATGGACCATCTGATATGATTAAAAGAGTAAAAAATGAAGATGACCCTATGGAGAATGTGATTACATATTTGAATGATGATTAAGAGTGTATTAACGAAATGACATGGATATTTAAAGACGAACATCCTGATTTCTCAAAAAAAATTAGAAGTGAATGTGTTGTGAAAAGATTCTATTGAATGATGGATGCACTAAATACACAAGATTGTTAACCTTATTGGAGCTGTATAATTTGAAAGCAGGAAAGAGTTGGAGTGATGCCAGTTTTACGGAACTACATGCTCTCCTAAATGACATGCTCCCAAACATAATGAGCTCACGAGCCGAACATTTAATGCCAACCAAATGCTACACTCATTGAGTATGATCTCTGAAAGAATACAAGCCTACCTAAATTACAATATAGTGTTTCTCAAGGACCAAAAATTACTTAGAAAATGACTAATGTGTGGTTCTTCTTGATACAAGAAAGATGAATCCAGTCCTATGAAAGTTGCATGGTACTTTCCAATCATTCTCTCGTCTACGCACCAATAAGGAAGTGAGGAGACTCTAAGACAATTGAAATGCTTTGTAGATAAAATAATTAATGATGGGAAACTACATCACCTATCAGAATTCCCTTAGTAGAATATAATTGATCATTAATATCATGAATTTGGAAAAGACCCGAGAAACCTTCATCTTTTATTATTTTCAGATTGAGTGAATCCATTTTGTTTTCTGAGAAATGCTCCCAGTACATGGCTGGTCATGTTGGTAAATGATAACATACCACCATGGTTAAGCATGATATTAAAATACATCATGTTATTTATGCTTATATCTTGACCAAAACAACCAGGTAATTATATTGATGTTTATATGGCTCCATTTATTGAGTATTGGCAATTATTGTGGGATTCAGGTGTTACGTTGTATGATTATTACACAAATGAATTTTTTACTTTGAGATCCATGTTTTATAGTAAGATAAATTACTTTCTTGCTTATGGAAATTTGTTAGGATATAACATTAAAGGAAATCAAGGTTTCCCCATCTGAAAATTAGGTACACAGTCATTTAGGGGGAAATAGTCATCGAAAACTGTGTTTTTAAGACATCATAGTTTTCTACCCCAATGACATAAGTACCAATATTGGAAAACATAATTCAATGGAAGTTTAGAATAATTTAAAACACCGTCTCCAATAATAGGTGATCAATTTTTTTAGAAAGTAAAATATATGGACAATACTTTTGGTAAACCGTTTTTGAAAAACCTTAAGAAAACCTATTGAAAAACTAGATATTTTTTTTTGAATTTCCAAACTGGAATTGTCTGAATGTCAGAAATTTTCTTGATGATATTCGTGTTGAAAAAAATGTATGTGATAATTTTTTCAACACGTTTCTAAATGCACCCGAAACAAATGATGGAATTAAGTCTAAGTTGGACATGGATGATACGGGAATATTAGAAGAGCTGGAACATTGTGAAGGGTGAAAAATGAACATTTCTTCCTCCTGTTGCTTACACTCTTTCAAGGTAGTAGGGATATCAGTTCTGAAACTTCTTTAATGATGTAAGGGTTCTAGAGGGGGTATTCATCAAATATCAAGAACATCATGTCAATAAAAAATTTAATGTTAAATGGTATCAAATAATATGACTGCCATGTTTTGATGCAAGATCTAATTCCTATACCATTATGTTGCATTTTTTCCAAGAATTTAAACCATACATTAACGGATAATTCGTTCTTTCTCAAATCTATATGCATCAAAGATATAGACCGGAAGAAATTTCCAACTATAGAAAGATAAATTACCATCATATTATGTGAATTGGAAATATTCTTCCCACTGAAATTCGTTGATATGATGGTTCATTTGATGGTTCACTTGTTTAGAGAGATTTGAATATGTGGTCTTTTACTTTATAGATTGATGTACCCCATCGAATGATATATAAATATTTTGGAAGGTTATTTCAAAAATTGAAGTCATTTAGTTTGTTTTATTGTGGAGAAATATATTTTTGAGGAAGCCATTGAATTCTATACTGAATACTTGTCTTATGAGGTAACCATTGTCTTACCAAAATCTCGTCACACTCAGTGGCTTGAGGGTGAAGGAATTTCTGGAAGAGAGGCTGTCACAATAAATATTACAGAATGTGAGTAGGCCCACCTTTATGTTTTGCATAACAATTTCGACATTGACCCATATAGTCAAACCCACAAAGAAATTATTAGGCATTTGAATTCATCTAGGACTGAAAAATGGATATGAGATACACATAATTGATAGTTTATAGGATTTTTTGAGACTATATTATTTAGAAGAAAAATGAAAATCCTGACTCAATTTTATAATAGCTACGATTGCTAGACAGAGGACCAAGTGTTAATGTATTATATTAAAAGGATTATGTAGTTAATGGTTATAAATTCTATACCAATGAACATGATTAAGACAATACCATGAAGAATATTCGGGTTACACTTGTGGATGAAGTGATGCATATTTCTGGTGCTATTGGAAAAAAATGCAATTTATACGAATATGTCATACATTGGCATCATAAAACAAATATGGAAGTTGGATTATATGAAATTCCATGTGCCAATTTTTCAATTCAAGTGGTTTGACAACAGGAGTGCTATTAAAATAGATGAAGTGGGATTCATGAATGTTGATTTTAGTAAGGAAGGGGAGAAGGACGAACCTATTATAATGGAATCATAGGCAATACAAGTATTTTATGTTCTATATCCTAAATATTGAAACTGGTCAATTATTCTATACTGCTTTTATGTAATCTAAATTACATGTTGAACCACGTATGTAGATAATCACTTCTGCACCTAATAATGCACCCAATCCTGAGGCTCAACGATTATCTCAACCTGTTGCTGCTGGTCCCAATGCAGAGGAACATGAGGTTTCTCAACCTATTGCTGATGGTCCGAGTGCTGAGGTACGATAGGTTTCTCAACCTATTGCTGCTAGTCCTAGTGTCGATGCTAGTGCTTCGGAGAAACATAATTATGATACTGAAACTGAGGAAACGGTATCCAATGAAACCCTGGAGGCACAAAAAAACAAGAGTTCCGTAGTTTGATATTGTTAGAAAATATGATTAAGGCCAAAGAAAAATGCATCGAAATTGTGGTGGGATGGAATAAGCGGGGCCAACAAGTTAACACCAACATAGCCATCATTAGTAGATTCATAAGATTCATCACTCGGTAACACATGGCTACTGATGTACAGTCGTGAAACCATTTTTTCACTGGGCTTAAGAAACTGATGTGGTAATAGATTATGGTAACATTATGATATCATTTATTAATTTATTTATATAAAATATAATACTAAAACATTTACTCACTCTACATCATCAATTTGAGAGTGCATTTATAGTATATGCCTCACACAACGAATATGTATTAAGAGTTCCAGGGAGGATTCATAGAGGATTCCACACAATTTTAATAAAATATCATCTTAATGATGCTGACAGGAAAATCAAAACCGTACCCACCTCTAATTTATGCAATCATGATATCTCCAGGAGCATTGGATGCGTTTAGCAGCCATCGTGTTTAGCATACTTTTCAGGTACATTGTGTCTGGTAATATATTTTTTGACGTTTCTTGTATTCATCACCTTAATTGACATTTTTGTATTTATAAAACAATAACAGAGTGATGAAAATAAGAATGGGCATCAAAACCAATGTACCCTTACCATATAGCAAGGATGGGGTACACTTCACATGATAAAAAATTGGTACATATTTTAAATCTACCGTAATACTTTTACTTTTCATAAAACAAAACCATAACCAAGTTCATCTATTTATATTCATATTTTTGAAATAAAATTGAAAGCCACTTCCTTCCCACGCCATGTTCTATGGAATGAGGCTCATGTAAATAATGAGGGGATACTGATAGATGAAAACACGCAAAAATTGTGGGAAACATGTGAATGTATGACATAATATAAATATGTTTATCTTTAAATCTCTATTACACAACAATGATTACTTATTTTCATATATTTTATATCTAACATAGTCACATGAATCAACAACACCCGCACCAGATACAGAAATACTTTCAGCGGCCTCAAATCAGCCAAAATAGTATGGCCACATCAAAGATGTGGGTTTTGGGGTGATACCCTGAACATATTTTTAGAAAAAAACTACTGGATGATCAAACTAAAGAAATGAGAAACATGGGAGAAACATTAGATATGTTTCCTGATTAATTATAATACCAAATAGAGTCGATAATATGTTTGATTGGGGGAGGAAAAGAGAAGAAACAACTCAAGAACAACCCATTTATGAAGATCCTGCCCCACCCCCACTAGTTTTGAGGTGATCCATTCCCCAAAAAAACCTGACATAGCATTGGTAATAAATGTTATAATAATTGTTTCTGTGAAATGTGAATCACATAGATACTAATACCATTCATGTAATAATATTCTATATGGTTAAAATGACTGTTATTTATATATATCAACTCCCACATATTGCCTTGTAGTGATGAATTTAGTGTTCAATATACAGAACAACTTGCTACTATTCTGAATGATGATGATTAGAGTTTCGATCAACATATCTCATGATCCAGTTTTTGGGCTACCTATTCTGAATGATGATGATTACATTCACATGGTCGAACAAGATGTTGTAACATTTATCTCATGGCCATAAATTCATGTAAAAATTGTTGACATGTAGATATTAATTTTAAATTTATATTTCAAGATGAACTATTAACATTTATTGAAAAAAAAGTATGAACTTATCAATGTTGTTACAGAATGTCAAAGAGAAGGGGTGAAACAAAATATTATCTCAAAAATGTCTCAAGGATCAACCAACCAATTGATACAATCTATTGAGAGCACCTTCACATCGCATATTCTATATCCAAATTTAATATAATTTCATGCTCATGTGGATACAAAGTTGATATATGGAAATACTCTCACATTTGATTTTAAAAAATCATGTATGAAGATGAAGAATTTGATTACATTAGTGCTGAAAATGTAAATGAAATCCTCATGTATGAATGGCTAGGCACCTCAATTGTAAATGTATAAATGAGGTATGTTTTAATGATTTTATTTTAAAAAATCTAATATACTATGATTATTATGAATAAATACAATTCATATTTTTCATAGGTGTATATTTGAAAAAACATTGAAAGGATTTACCCATGAACAGAAAATTAGACTCATTAGCACTCAAATCACCTCTTTAGAAAATGAAATAAATTTGAATAAACATGGTGAACTAATTTCATCCCTACTCAATTTTTTTGAAAAAAAAATTATGGATGATAGATTATTTTTAATACCAATGATGCAGGGGTAAAACTCAACAATTTAATTATATCAACAATATTTTCATTTCATTCATTACTCATTCCTTTTTGTGTTTTTAAGTAGCATTGGATGCTCATTGAGGTCAATTTAGATAATTCAATGATTTATTTTCAGGATTCAATGCTTGGATATCCAAAAAACAGCACCACATGATGGCGTTTGCCAATTTGTAATACACTAGATCCAACATTTTAGAAAAAAAACATCTAGTTATATAATTTATATTATCTTTTAATGAGGATTCTATTATGATAGGACGGTGCATAAATATTGTATACTTTTGGGAATGAATCAATGGACTAAGGAAAAGAATGCCCATGAGATCTACAACTGGACAAGTATCCCGGTATATATAATAAGATCGTGCTATCAAAACACATATAAAAAAAATTAATTATTTTTATCGATTTTTTTGCAGTTTCCAAAACAAACAAATGGAAATGGATTTGGTTATTATTTTTGTAAATTTATGAAGGAGATCATATTTTATCAACAAAATAGCATCCCTGAATAGGTATTTTATAAAATAATTAGTACTTTATTTAAAATATTTATTAATCCTTTATGTATTTATATTTTTTAGTACTTTAATGACTATCGCAAAAACACATTTTTACACGATGATATAGATGTGTTTAGAAATGAATGGGCAACATACCTGATGGAAGATTGTACACAAATAGGATGAAGGTGAATTCCTACTACTTATGTTATCCTTATATGATCATTGATATTTCCATTTTTTACACTTATTGAGCATATACGATCACCCTTTATTTTGTTTTATATCATTAGGTTATAAAGAATGGTTTTAGAAATTATTTTTCTTTCTAATAAAGCATAAATTAATGAAAGACTATTATCAACTAGTTCATTATTTTTCCATGTTTCCAAAAGAAATACACCAAAACTATTATGCCATGGATCGTTTATAATCTGTAGTTTGGTCATTTATGATGTTGTTTCTACTGATGCAGTGGGTTAGAAGACTATTGGATGTGAATCACTCAAAAATTTAATATCAAAACTAAGGATTCTTCCCCACTGTTTGTTAACAACCTCTTTATCATAGCATCTGATCTGAACATCCGATCTGACGTCCCCATGATACTCTCATCCGACACCATCTCTATGATATCATCATTTATGGTGGACATTTCCTTCTCTACCTACACCCATTTACTTGGTAAATGAGTGAAGGAAGAGAAGTAAAAGTGAAGGCTGAATGATGATTTCAAAGAGATGGTGTCCAATGAGAGAATCATGGGGACGCTAGATTAGAAGTTCATATGAGATTCTATGCTAAGAGGTAGTTATCCAACGATAGTGAAGTGCATAAAGAATCATTAGTTTTGTTATTATATTATATCTGGACCAAATAAAACCTTTGTAAATATGTAAAGGTAATGTTATGATATAATGTTTCCATTTTAATGAAAAATTATATAATGAAATGTTGAGTTGATTTTCATTATTCCATGTAGGGTTCATTTTTTTTAGAAAATTTATGTCCATGTGACATGCCATTGTAAGAAGAGAAATGACGTTGTGTCTGCTCAATCACCAAGGTAATATTTATGTTTGCATTGTAAAATCATTGTTCATATAATTAATTCATTGTTTTATATTTATGTTTAATTTATTTCTTTTATGTAAGGAATATTAATCTAATCATTTGTGATATCAATGTATGAAATTATTAGGTCATTATAGTTCGTATCAGATTAACAAACTTATTCAAAATAGACAAAACACATTCAGTTGTTTTGATACTTTGGGAAGATGATCCATAAGTCATTTGAAATGTGTAGAAATAAACCCCACTGAAATAAAACACACGATTCAACCGGTATGACTCAAAGTGTCTCTTTTTATTTAAAATTGACATTATATTTAATAAAGAGAACATGTTACATACTAAAAATAGATAAAACACATTTTTATTGTTTTGATACATTAGGACAAAAATCCATAAGTCATTTGTGACATGTAGGAATTGACCGCACATCAATTCAATGCAAAATGCGACTAGTATTTCTCAAAGTGTCTATTTTTATTTAAAATTGACATTAATTTTAGAAAAAAAACACAAGAGACATATTAAAAAACGAGGAAATGAAATCAAATTATCTTGATACTTTAGGAAAAAAATCCATGAGTCATTTGTGATGTGTAATAAATAAAATCTCAATTTGAAACACGATGTCACTGGTATGGCTAAAAGTGTCTGTTATCAGTTTAAAATTGACATTTTATCTCAAAACACATCAATCACTAAAAACCAAGGAAACCCACTCCAATGGTCTTCATAATTTAGGATAATGATTCATTTTATCTTTGTAACATGTATGATGAAGTCTCATATCAAAACAACGCTTGATAAGACCAGTATGACTCAAAATACGTGTTTCCAGTTTGAAATGACATTTTTGTAAAAAACCCAATTGACATACTACAAACTGAGAAAAAACATTTGGATTGTTTTTATAATTTAATACAATGATCTATAAGTAATTTATGACATGCATAAATTGACTGAACATAAATTAAACTTATAATGCAACTGTTATGACTCATAGTGTCTCATTTTATTTAAAATTAACATTAATTTTAGAAAAAACAAACGTGACATTCTGAAAAATTATCAAACATATTCTGATTGTTTTCATACTATTGGAAAATGATCCATGAGTCATTTGTGACGTGTACAAAAAAACTGCACCTTAATCTGAAACACAATGTCACCAGTATGGTTAAAAGTGTCAGTTATTATTTTAAAATTGACAATTTAGCTCAAAATGTGTGACTCATTAAAAACAAGAGAAAACCCCTCCAATTGTATTCATAATTTAGGACAATGATTCATAAGTTCTTTGTGATTTGTATGAAGAAATATCATATCAAAACAACACACGATGTGACCTATTTGACTCAAAATGCGTGTTTTTTGTTTTACTATACTCTGAGTATTCAGCAACCTGGTTTTCATACAGACCTCTTGATAGCATGTCCTTGGAAGAAAAAATTTCATTATGTTTAATTTCTCCCAAATCAGTCCAAGAGATTACGGGTTTTTCTAGATGAGACAAGACAATAGTACACAATGTACTATCACGATTTAGAGCAACAGTCCTAGACTAGGTAACTTTTATGTTTTATTTTTCCATCCTAGTTAAATCTATAATGGGGAAACCCGTGTCATATAATGAGATAGAAATATTATTAACAGAACACAATGATTGGGTTATGATGGGAGGTGGAAGTACTCCATCGTCTATATTCCACCTTACCTCATTAAGAAGTGTAACACTCTTGTCTATTCTTCTAACGTGATCTAAGTCATGTACCTTCTAATTACATTCTATAAAAATAATTTTTCTTCTACAGTTCAAGGTTGTATGACAATTAACAGTAAATTCTGCATAAAAGAGAGGCCTTTTTTCATATTCCACTCTAATATTAATTTCATCCTGTGGAGTAGAAAGAACAATATTATAAATACTTGGAATAATCAGATCAACCTCTACCGGAATACGAGGAAAATGAAAAAAATACACCATTTTTGTGGCACTTTCCACACATATGGGGACTCCTAATGTAGATGCGATATCAAATAAAATTTTGAGATGCCACAGGATCCAGTTTAAGCCATGTATTTTTAACCATACCTGGGCATAAGTCTCCTTGAAATCAGACAGGTTGAAATTTAGATTCAAATCATGTAATATCAAAGTTCATGGCAATAAATTGATCAAACCAGTGCTCCAAGATTTCCCTTTTAAGTCTGTAGAAGGAATCATAATTTTGAGAAACCCATGGCCTAAAGAAACACATTAAAAATCAGTAAACACCTAAATGGTTGTAACGAGGCCAACAACATTGACAAGTTTCAACGGTTTCATTCCTTTTGATAGGTTGATTCGATCCATGATAGAGAACCTATAGAGATATAACCTTTCTACAATAATGTCGTTGGATGCTGAGACATAGTTTTTTGTGCCCTTTCAGATAATATTTTTCATTGTTCGTTTGCTAAAAGCCAGAAAAGAACTAATAGTGGAACCCACAAAGGCTGTTAGGTTCCCTCCATCTTTCAACTTAGTCTTCCATGAATAGTTTCCCTGATGCATGACCACTAGAAGAGAAAAATAAGTAAATAGATTCAGAATTCTTGGGTTTTCTGTTGCAGCATGTCGACTGACAAAAACTAGAGCGAGGGAGTCCCGATCATCTATCCTTCAATATTTGATATCATTTTATTAATGTATTCTTTTAATATTATTGTTTAATTTATTTCATTATTGTATTACTAACATAATATTTTTTTCTTATATAGGTGGAAATATTTTCTGGAGTTCAGATGCTTTGTTCGACAACTAATACCATGGACGACAATCTTAGAGAGGGGATCACAGATACAGAAATTTCAAAGATTATTATTTTTAACTATTTGTTAGATAATTTTAATTATAACCATATAAAACATTGTTTGAAATGTATATAGTAGTGTTTTTTTGTAATCATGATGTCAAGTAAATGTATATAGCATTGTTTGCAAAACTCTTGTGTGTGCGGTTTTATTCTTCTATGCTTTGTTTATGTGTAGGTGCTGTTTTGTGTATGTGTGTAGGTGCTGGGTGAATTGTTAAATAAAAAGCACATCCTAGGCATCTAGGACTTTATCAGCGAAAAAAATAATGCTGATAACAGATCCCCTGATCTGTGCTAAAAAAGAACTGATAAAGGGGGGACCTTTATTAGAGCTTTTTTAGCGCTGTTAATGGGGACCCCGTTTATATTTTCTTCGATTAATGGTTCTTTTCTAGCACTATTAAAATATGTTTCTAGTGCATTTATAATCATAATTTGTAGTAGTGATTCAAACCCTATATGATATGTTGATATCTATTTCTTTGAATTTTCATTGTTTTGGAAATCAATACCTTCCTCTAGTTTTGTTTTTATAAAATAATAGATTTCACTCATGGCCTCATATGGATACTTATGAATCCCTGTGTAGAAATAAGTGTATATATCAATTTTTATTGAATAAATATAGATAAATACAGCAATATTGGGGCCTGAGATAGAAAAATAAATGACATAGAATGTTAGATCTATTCAACAACGTTTCATGGAATCTAAAAATCATCATAAAAGTTATGTAGATAATCATAAACATGATAGTTGTCACCATAAAAACCATAAATTAATCGACCAAATTCTATATATTCTAATCTAAAGGTTCATCTTAATTTGCAATCTTCTATTTGACTGGTCGGAGTACCCAAACAGAGATACAGATCAGATGTTATGGAAGTTTTAAATCTAGCATCTTAAAACTATTCGTAGAGGTATCATCCATTAAGATATGGTTGTGAAGGTCCAATTCCTAGAGATCTAGTTGTGAAGGTCCCATTCACATATTTCCATTAGCTGAGGACTGGTTCATAAAGTTCTTATTTGCAGAGCTCCAATCGTGATAATGCAAAGTGTTGAAGTTAGCTTTGGGAAAGTGATATTTAGAGTCAAGAAGCCCAACCTAATCATGAAGCTCATTATTTCTTAAATATCCATCTAATAATCGAGAAAAAAACTCTATATAATCACACCATAATTCCATCATTAGTTTTAGGAGATACCGCTACTTTGCAACATCATGCTCTCTATTCACAAAGCTCTAGTGATTCGTGAGACAACCCCCGTAAAGCCACACAACATTAAGAAACCTCCTCTATTGTGTTCTTGAGAGACTCCACCCAATGTGTAGATTCCTTTTTAAAAGTCCCACATCATTTTTGGAGTATAAAGTCCTGCTCATGCACTTGAGGCTTTGTGAATCATTCAACCATTTCTAAGCCCCCCTTTGGGAATTAAGACTTCATGTTGTGGAAGGGGAACCATTAGAACTATGAATCCTCATCCTTCATGAGACTCTGAGCCCTGTGATGAACTATCATTCATGAGATATTAAGATAAATGAATAGAAAATCATTACAAGACCCTAATCTATATGGAACCCATTCCATCATGAGACTAGAGTATCTATGAATCCCTATCCTTTAAAATACCATGCCCTCCTTAAAGCCTAATTCGTTTCGATACCCTGATATCCTTGAATCCCTATACTTCATGAGACCTTGTGGTCTATGAATTAATATCCTTCATGAGAACATAAGAATCTTAAAGAAAAATCCTTTGTGATATCCTGATCTTCATGAAGCCTTAACCATCCTGAGTATTGTGATGTTCTATACTTCACGAGACCCTGATCTCTGTGAAGCCCTATCCATCTTGAGACCCTGAGCTCCATGAATTTCTATAATTTGTGATATAGTGAGCTCTACAAAGCCCCAATATTTATAAGACCCTAAGCTAATTGAAGCCCTATTATTCTTGATACCTCAAGTTCTGTAAAACCTCATCCTTTTTGAGACGCCAATCCTTTGTGAATCTACTACATCTATACACACATGTCCATATCGCGGGGCCTATTCCCATACAACCATGATCTAAAATAATAAATGGATTAGGTCACTGACCACTATCCTGGTCCCATCGCTATGATCACTATCCCCCATAAAAATAGAGAGATAAACCACATAATTTTAGGATTGGGGATATGACATTATCAGTCACGACATTATATGGACCCGACCTCTACCCATGGAATACCATGATTTGAGATTCTCCTCTACACTCCATGAAATACCTTGAGTCATCTTATGCCTATGGGTCCCATTCTCACATCATAAGTAATGATTATCATCTTTGATTCCCTGAGTAAAATGATTAAAACCATTCTTTATTCAACTCCCAATGCCCCATCACCTGACTCCTATGCAGTATAATCTAAAAAGGCCAATCCTTTGTATGTCCCACACCGGTGATTGATTGGAATCATCCACCTAGTAGTCCCAACTAAATTACTATAAAATACAGAATAACCTATATGGGAAATATAGGATGCCTCATCTACTACCAATAAGATGCCTTACGTACCCCTCATATGATTCACAACACCATGATCATGAGAAGGATTTCCATAGACGTCAATATTTGAAATTAAACTATAGAATACCCTATATAGAAAACATATAATTACTCTTATTGTAAACATGAGATTCCTTATGCATTAATAATATGATTACAAATCATGATACAAGCCACATTAGTCCTCACTACATGGCTTTAAACTATAGCATACCCTATATAAAAAACATAGGACACATCCTATGACATACATGGGATGCCTTCTGTGTCTAGCGTAACATGTCTTATCTTGTAATCATGAGAAAACCACAAATGGGTAGCTCAATTCATAATCCTCACACAACAAATCCTTTAAAATGATGGTAAAATGTAATCTTACCCTCTAAAATGGACATGGGATTCTATCAAGACCTATCACGAGGATGAATGAATGGGACTTTTCCATGCATAAGCCCCATACCCATCGTTGCTGATCTCAGCAGCACACGAGCCGCTCCTATGTGTGAGACCCAACCACATCCCTGCTGCTCCAAGAAGGGAATGGGATACTTCTATGTGTAAGCCCCCCAAAAATCCTTAATTCTCTTTGAATCATAGGAGAAACTCCAATGTGTATTCCCTAAAAACATCATTTCTTCCTCCATAAATGAATGGGAATGTTCCACAAATACTCCCCAGCCACATCATTGTTACTCCAAGAAGAACTTGGGATACTTCCACGAGTAAGACACAACAAAATACCTTCCCCTATTATTATTATTGGGGTCACTCCCACACATAATCACCAAACACATCCTTAAATCTATTAGAAGTGCATGGGCCTATATCTTGTGTAATCCATAATCACATCATAGATGCTCCAAGTAGTTCATGGAAAAACATCACACATAATCCCCAACCACATATTCACTACTCCTAGAAGAACCAATGAAACATCCATTCATAATCCCCAAAACATTCACCCAAGATATATCCTCATGAAAAGGGATGCTTCTTAATGTAATCCCCGCACCATCCCATATATATGCTCATTCCATGAGGAAAGATTCCTTACCACATGAAATTAATCTACATGTATAGGTCTTATCACATGACGTTAAACCATGACATTGAACTACATTGTTCAAAATCACTGTATTCTAAACATGGTACATAATATTCCTCCTTGAGGTTAAATACCAATAATATTAAACAACTAATCTGATACATCATTCCTCTTAGGGATGCACCTTCCAGATGCACCTCCAAATGATGTTATGTTCCATTAGTAAAATACTCATATGAACCATCTTCCCTCCTAGTGAAGTACCTCTCATATCCACATCTATTTGGGTTTCTGATCCAAATATTTTGATTCAACTCCTTGTGTTGTTATGATCCAATGTCAAAAAACCCATGTTTTATATCTTCCCTCTTATGGATGCACTTATCTGATATGCCTCCATGGGGAGTTATGATCAACCAGACACATATCCACAAGACATTATACTTGTTCCCCAATATTTATTAACCAAACAACATGATCCATATCCACTGGACCTATAACATGGGACTTTACTCCCAAAATTCCTACCCCGTGAAATAAAAATGGGGTGCCTGAGGTAAAAAGCATTATAAGTATTATGCCTATGGAATGAATTAACTCATTATCGATGTGGGATACATTAGATTTCACAACTAAGATGACTCATATGTGATTACATAATAAGAGGAATACTTATATGTGACCAAAATTCCCAATGTATAGTGATGCCCACAGATGCCCAACATTACTATATTCATTGATGAAAGGTTACTGCAGAATTGAGATAGAAGTAGCCTAATTAATTGACATCCTCATTGAGATGAGACTGATATTGAGTTTCATGGACACAACTCAAATCTATTATGGAGACTTAGAATAGGAATCAATCTCAAAGGAGTAGTTCATTGAAGGAGGACCCATCATCTCATTATGATCAATGATCTGACAACACCATCAATGATCGATGAGGAATACCACCCATTGAAAGTAGTAATGTGGGGAAAGAAATGTGCGATGTTGTAGAAATTCATTCATAAATTGTGAAACCATAAAAAATGATATATAATTTAAAATTTTTGATAATTTATTTCTAATAAATTTTCAATGGATTAATATTATGATTTTTGGGAAGAAATTGTATCTATACCTTAGGTTTATCTGTCCCTTTGCAATTATTTATCATATGGGGGTGGTATCTTATTTCATGGTTCCTTCACAAAACCTATCTCATTTCGATCATGGGTTACATATAGCTTTTATGAATAAGTATACACCTGACCCTTCACATGTATTGATATCATATTTCATACTGTTGGATCAATATCTTTATTACGAGGAATAACCAGAAGATATTCTAGATCAAACTATGAAAGATCTACGAAACAAGACCACCCACCTAGTAAAAATATTATGGAGAAACCACCAATTTTTGGAATATATGTCACTACTGGAAAACTAAACTTTACCAACGGTTTGGAACCGTTGGTATAGGCCTCCAAACTGTTGGTATAGCCTATACCAACAGTTTGGAGAACCGTAGCCAAGTAAGTCGTTGGGATAGGTCTATACCAACGGTTTTTGGAAAACCGTTGGTATAGACCTATCCCAACGGTTTTGGAAACCGTTGGTATAGGTAATATGAAATCTATACCATTGTTAATGGAACCGCTGGTATATAAATTCCAAAAATAAAAAATCCTCTAGGATTTGATCCCAGGACCCCTCATTTATAATCTAACGACTTAACCACTAAGCTAACATCACTTTTGTAAACATAATTTCATAAATAAATATATGTATTATCAAAATTATTTTAAATTTTTATTTATATAATGTTCTCGGTTAGTAGATCTGGAAAAAAAAAAATAAAGAACCTATCCCAACGGTTTTGAAAACCGTTGGGATAGGTTAGTGGTGGGTTGAATTATTTTGGCTAAATGTTGAATTTTTTGATGGGTTTTCCCACCGGTTTTGGTGAACCGTTGGGAAAGGCCACTCTTTCCCAACGGTTCACCAAAACAGTTGGGAAAGAGGCTCAAAAGACAGCCTTTCCCAATGGTTTTGGTGAAACGTTGGGAAAGGGTCCCTCTTTCCCAACGGTTCACCAAAATCGTTGGGAAAGAGGCTCAAAAGACAGCCTTTCCCAACGGTTTTGGTGAACCGTTGGGAAATGGTAGCTATAACAACAGTTTTTACAAACCGTTGGTATAGAAGTGTTGGGAAAGATCATCTTTCCAGTAGTGTGTTGGAATTTGAGTATATAATTATTTATATGTATTCTCATTTGTTTTTATGAGGGTGAAAAACATTGAGGGAGAAATTCATTTTAAAGGGGTAGAATGTAACACCCCTAGTTTATATAAAATTCTTATTTAAAATAAATTTAAATTTATTTAATGTGTTATGTTGCATGATATACAAATTTAATAATTCATTATACTTAGAAACGAATAAATATTATGCTATACAAAACACCATCTTATCTTTCATTACCGGCGAAATTGTGTTTTAACGACACTATGTTATATTTTTAGTAGAGTTATTTATACCCATCCATTATAACCTAGCCAATAAAATTAGTAATATGAATAGTAATGGATAATTTTTATATATAATGGTTTTATATAATGAAAAAAAATAAAAATAAATTCATAACTTTTATTAAAGACTATATTTTTTGAAAATACTGTTTTATTTCAAAACAGCAAATTTTTTTTTGTATTTCTGTGATAAAAAAATGCATTTTTTAAATTTTTTTGAAAATTAATTTTATAAATATTAATTCCTTTTTATTTTATAATTTTTAAATTAACTAGGGATAATATTTATTATTTTCCATAAATATTTTTTTTATAAATAGTGAAAAATATTGAATTCTAATGGAAAAATCATTTAATTTAATGACGTTATAAAGTTAAATTATATTTTAATTTCAATTTAAAAAATATTTATTTATATTATACATAAATTAATCGAATTTAGAACACTTTAATCAATTTAATAATGGAACTATATATAAAAACATTTAAACATTTAATATATTATGCTTGAAAAACAACTTTTATCTAAATGTCTTCTTGATTAATTTAAATATATTTATACCACTTATATGAATTGAAGTTGGATATTTTGATTCCATGTTTTAAAATAGAATAATTTTTAATTTCAATGTAGTAAATCATAATTTTTTGAAATATGTGATTAGTGAAAGAAATTGAAATTAATTGTAGCAATTAAGGTAAAACAAGATTATATAGTGGTTAATATTTTAGTAATGTTTAAAATTAACACAAATCATTTCCGAAACCAATTTTATGGATATATTTAGCCCTAATAACTTATATCATCAAGAATTATTCATTATTGGATCCTCATGACATGGAAAAAGTGTCGGTGTAATTCACTCTTTCAAAACAAAAACAACAAAAGTGCCACTCACCTTCAATATAAAAGGTCACCCAATCTTCCCCTCTATTCAAACTCAAATTTTTTTTCATACATGATACTTCGAAATATCTTATAAAAATGCCTCATATAATTATATAATCCTTTATTGTCGATGAAATCCAACCAAGGAAGGCCTTATGTGAAAACCAAAAGGATATACATGATGAAGAGGTAACATTCATCAAATATTTTTTATTTATTCCTCAAACTCATTAAATTATTTTTATATCAAAATTATATAATAACATAAGTATATTAAATATTTTGAGAAGTTTTTTATGTTAAGGTTAATACCTAAAACCACACACACTTATATCAACTAGGTTACAAAACCTTCGTTCGTGTGTACGAAGGACTACTACATCACGAACTAATGCGATTTTGTTCCGTTACCACCATTCATGGTTGATAATAATGATGAAAATTTTATTTATATATCATATATATTATATTATTGATGAATTGATACTTATTAATCTAGTTCATAACTTATACCTTCATGCTACACAACTTTTGGGAATACAATAACCTCATTCGTGTTTATGGAAGACTACCACCTTGCAAAGCGATATGATTCATTCACACATTACATGGAATGTATTTTGGATGAGTTTAATATACATATGTGATATATATGTAATAAAAATTATACTATAATTATAATATATATATATATTTCATTTAATTTTCTGTCATTCAATATGACAACAAAAAGGAAATATTGGTCATGAGTACGTATGACCTACCACCTCCATGAACGGTATATTTTATTTACTATAAATAAATTTAATGTATTACAATCAATAAATATATACTAAATATATTTTTTATTCACAACAACCCTATTATTTATTTCATATTTAATCATGATTTATTACTTATATGTCTACTTAACATAACTTAGAAGATTGAGAGGTTTAGTGTATTTGGGGTTCTGAAACATTACATCACAACATAAAACCTGAAAGAAAACAATGTATTTATTGAAAACTTCTTTGGTATGACCACAAAATTCCTTTGTACATAACACTGCAAGGGATAACCTAAGGACACACTTAATAAATTGGTGAAATATAAAGCCCAATAAGGGAGTAAAAATGGAATAACATGAGAATAACAATACATGTTAGTAAATTCATATCAACAAGGCGTAAAGTAATGTGAATAAAAATGAATGGTATAGCATGATAATCATAACATTGTAAATGTGGAAGAACATAAAACAGTAAATCATAAACATAAGTTAATGATTAACCTCCAAGACTTCATGAAAAAAAATAGTTCCATAAAAGAATAAGGTAAACCCTTTTCCCAAGATGACATAGCATGATACTAATCATTTCCCAATGCATTGGAGAACTATTAGGGCACAAAATTCATAAACATTTCAATATCATGCTTAAGTGTGCCACCAAGACCATATAACATGGATTCATTCAAAACCATAATTTTATTCCAAGATAAATAAATTTCAAATACATACATGTATTTCCCTAGTCAATAGTCTTATATTCATAAATGTGAATACCCTTGATAGAGAAATGGGAATGATATTCACTACACTATTATCTTGGCCTGGAATATCGTGGTGTAATTTCGGTATCATAATGACATCATATAGAATTCATAAATTGTGTTGATGAGAGTGAAATGGGTCAAACATAACAGAGATATGAATTGGAATGTAAGAGGAATATTTAATAACTTATCCCAACATTTGAAAATGGAAATTATAAGACATTACATAAAAGGTATGCATAATAAAGTAGGTGTGTAGACGATCCTTTATGAAATTTCGATATAGTAACGGGTGGGCTGAAAGGATCATAGGGGGGATTAATGGGGTTGAATGAAATATTAAATAATTTATACCTAAATTTTATAGTAATGGGATCATGTAACCTCATATCCCAATATATAAAAATGGAATTTAAAACAATTATATAAAGGGAGTGGTTGATTGGAAATGTGAAGAGATAAATCCCTCATGGAATTTTGGCATAGTAATGACTTAAGTAAGGGTCCAAATGAGAGAGGAGAAATTATCCATCATTCCAAAAAAATTAAATGGATATCTATAAAATGATTATAAAATAATGAAAATATATCTAGTTTAAATTAAAAAACACTAATTTCAAACAAGGTTCTTGAATTGAAAAAAAGAGAGGAAGGTGAGGATCCCTTTCAAGATTGTGTGACTTAAAATGTTTGGGAGATGATTCTTTGGATTTTATAGGCATCTTTGAAGGACTCTAATGTGTAGGGGGGAGAAGTTTTTTGAGTTTTAATGAGTTTGAGTGGAGATAAATGGGTTCTTGGGTGGGTTTATATAGTAATGGATGTGGATTTCATTGTTATTTTTGTTTTGGACACTTCATAAAAAAATATTAAAAACCACAAACCAACACATGTTTTTTACCATAGTTTCTATAAAATGGGAGTGGATTACATTATTTTATAAGGCCAAGGGACAACCATATTAAAATAATCCCTTTGCATATGTGGAGGTGAGTCACACTCTCAACGAAATGATTTTAGAATCTCAAAATATATGATACGTCTTGGAGGATTCACTATGGATTTATAAATAAATCAAATAAACTAAAAATTACATTATATTAAAGGAAAAACTTATATTTGGTCTAGGATAAATTTTATTTTATTTTTTATCTCACTATTGGGCCATTATGATCTCATAAAACACACCATATATTTACATAGTATCTAATTTTTACTGAAAAATTCGATTGTCTCAAATGATTTTGAAAAATTCACCATTTAATAATTTTGACATCCTAATTCCGAAAATAATATTAATTTTTTAGAAATATTTTATATAAATATGTGAATGTTCACTTTTTAAATAAAAATATATATTTGTTGAAAATGATGTGTATTGTTGAAAATAATAGTTTTTGAACCTAATAGTATTTACAATTGAAATCATAAAAATTATATGATCATTAATATTTAATAAAAGTAATTTAATAATAATATTTAAATAAAAAATTATTTATTTCTGAAAATAAATCAATTCATCATATTATATTAAATTATTTAATTTGAATATTAACCAAAAATACTACTTGTGTTCAAAAAATCATTTACAAAGTAACAATAACAGTATAGAAAATTTATTCATTATTATTTAAAAAAATGTAAATAATATTAATATTATTATCTTAATACAAATCCATTTATTATACAAGAATATTACCTAAGATTAAGGTGCGTGATCGTGGGGATTTCATGGAGTCGTTTGGTGAACATGGTTTGCGTTGTGATCTCGATGAGTTGGAACTTCTCCTATAAACATTTTTTCTCATTCTCAAGTTGTTGGATCTAGGATTGGGAATTTTCTAGGTCAAAACCCATAAATTATATTTCTCTCAAAAGTTTCGATAAATGGCCATCATAAGGTATGATTCTATTAGGCGATGCCATCATATCCATTTTTATAACAAAAGGATTTGTTAAAACCGAATATTTGTATTAGTCATGTGATCATTGTTCCATGGATATATTATCAAAAATAAATATACATAATGGGAATTTAAAATCCCATTGGATATAATAAATGAAGTTCAAGTGTTTCCTATAACCATAATACATTTAATTAAGTCAAAATAAAGGGGATTTTATTTATTAATGTTCAGGTCGTTACAACTTCCACCCCTTAAGAAATTTCATACTCAAAATTTACTTTTCCCATCATAAAACAGATGAGGGTAACTCTGCTTCAACACCTCATCTGGTTACCACATTTCATTATTATTCATATTGTCTTAACAAAACACTTTGACTAGAGGCCTTCTATTATTTTGTATAACTTTTTCTCTATCATCTAATATCCTCACCATCTTCTCCAAGGAAAGGTCTTTTTCTAATGGTACCACTTCTCTATTGACTAAATGTTAGGGTATAATATGTACTTACATAAGAGGGATACGTAGAACAAATCATGTACTTGAGATAGGTTCAATTGGAGTGCTAGTTGATTGTAAAATGCTCCTATGAAATCAAGGATCTCAAAAGAGCCAATGTACATTGGACTAAGATTTCGTTTCATCTAAAATAACATCACACTTTTCCATAGAGATATGTGGAGGAAAACCATGTCTCTAATATAAAACTTTAGTTCTAGTCAACAATTTTTAGCATAGTTGTTTTGTCGACTTTGAGCATATTTTATGTGTTACTGGATGGTCATAACCATTTCCATCATTCCTTCAACCATTTTCGTACCAAGAAGTTTTTTTCACCAACTTCCTCCCAACGTGTTGGTGTTCTGTACCTCTTCTCATAAAGGGATTTATAAGGATCCATTTGGATATTTGAGTGGAAACTATTGTTGTAAGAGAACTCCACTAAAAGGAATATCTTAGTCCCATCATCCTTTTAAGTCCATTGATCAAGATATCAACATGTCCCAATGTGTTTGGATAGTCTTATATTATTATGCATCGGTTTGAAGGGGATATACAGTACCGAAATTCTTCATAGTGTTTAGATGATTCTTGAGACTTTTCCAAAACGTATAGGTGAATCTTGGATACTGTATAGATATAATCGATAATGGTACCCCATGATGACATCCCACTTATCTGATGTATATTCATGCTATTTGATCTTGTGATAAATTCTCTTGAATCATAATGAATTTTTCAATCATTTTCAGGCAATGAACAACAACTGAGATAGAATTATTACCCTTGTATGTCTTTGGAAGTCTGGTGACAAAGTATATAGTGATGCTTTCCAATTTTCATGTTGGTATGGGTAATGGTTGAATCATCAAATTAGAATTATTCTGTTCATCCTTCACATGCTGACATACTAGAGACTTTGATGTATATTCGAAAATCTTTTTATTCATGTTATCCTTATAATAGTTCTCTCATAGATCTCGATACATCTTCATGTTTCCTAGTTGAATGGAGAATTTCTAACTATGCACATCCTCCAAAAGTTATTTCCTTAACTCAATATTTTATGAAACACATAGTCATGACCCAAATATCACAATTCCTTCTTAACTAACATATAACTCTAAGGATTTAACTTTTCTTATAGTTTCCACATTCTTTTGAATTCCCACATTATCTTTTTGATAATCCTTATCTTTTCCAAAACTGACACTTGAGAAATTATTTTTAAAAAGAATTAACAATGTTCCATTATTTATGATTCCCATGTCCATATTCTTCAAGTATAAGATGATTATATCTTTATTTTTTACCATCTATGATATAATTTATAGTTCATTTCTACTTAAATAATTTTCTACCCTATTTTCTTCCCCAAGATGGTAGGGGATTGACCAATTTTAATCCTTGATGATCTATAATTGTATTCGTTTGTTCATATTTAGCTCTTTATATTTGAATATATATTTGAGACTATTGTGATATGTATATATTTCACACTTATCCCAAATGAGATAATTACACCATATTATTAATGCAAAGGTCACAACTGCTAACTCTAGATCATGTGTGGGATAGTTTTTCACATGAATTTTTAAATTCCTTGAGGTGTAGGCAGTGACTATGTCATTTTGAATCAACACATATCCCAATCCATTTATGAATAATCTTTTAAGATTATGAAAAGTTCAACAGATGTGGGTAGTGTGGGAACAGGTGTAGTGACAAGCCTCTTTTTCAACTCCATGTTTCTTTTTTCACATTCATCATTCCATGAAAATTTTATTCCCTTCCGAGTTAGCTTTGGTGAGATGGTGTGAAAATCATGAGAAATTTCTCACAAATTCATGATAAAATCTATATAACTGAAGGAAGCTACAGATATATATCACAGATGTTGGCCTTGAGCATCCCTAAATTTATTTTTCATGTAAGTATCCATATATATCCCATTATTTGGGAACATATGCCCCAAGAATGATGCATCCATAAACCATAACTCAAACATTCTATACTTTTCATATACCTTCCGCTTTTTCATGGTATTTAGCACAGTGCTCAGATGATCCTCATGCCCCTCATTTTTTTGGAGTATATTAGAATATCATCTATGAAGACTACCAAAACTTTATCTAGTAAATCTATAAATTCTATATTCATCATGTACATGAGGATTTCTAGATCATTAGTTAGTCCAAATAGAATAATTATGAGCTCCTAATGCCTATAACATGTACTAATAGCAATATTGGTGATATCCCACCTTATTCATCCATTAATGGTAATATCTGGACCACATATCCACCTTGGAGAAGTATTGTGCTCCCCATAGCTGATTAAAATTTTCATCCCTTTATGGAAATGTATACTTGTAATTTCTCATCATTGTTTGAGATCATGATAATCAATGCAATGGTGAATTTCCCCATTCTTCTTCTTGAAGAATAAGACTTGTTCACCCCATAGTGAAGCACTTGGGAATATAAAACCTTTATCCAAATTCTCCTATAGTAGATTTTTTAGTTCCTCATGTTCCAAAACAACCATTCTATAAGGAGTCCTGGATATTGTCAATTCCCCAAGTATATGCTCGATCGAAAATTTGACCTCTCAACTTGGAGTAAGACCAATAAATTCCTCAGGAAATTGATTAGTGAATTACTTCATAAAAGGCATGTCATCAAGAATGATTTGTTCCTAAGACTCAAACATTTGATCTAGATACACTTCGTCATAGGGAAATAATATCATTAAATGAGATGATGGTGCTAAATAAGATTTATCCTCATCCTTTCACTTCTATAGAATCAATGGCTGATCCTCTATATAAAGATTAATTTTACTCTCATGGAAATTTATGTTGGATCTATACTGGTAAAGCCAATCCATGCCCAGAATTTAATCAAATTCATCCAAATAAAGTATGAAAAGGATCATCGATAAGTTCAATGCACAAATTGGGATGGGGAGTTATATTATTTAGATTCAATAATGTCTCCATTTCATGTCTTCAATGACATCTCTATTTCCATTATTTATGGTGACATTTGAATAGTTATACTAAACATGGGTGATGTAATGGAATGAATAGAACTATGTATGATAATGCTACCTTTAAAATATGGATTCTGATTCTATATGATCCAATATAGACTTTTATATGACTCTCTTATACTATTAAACACATAATGGGAGAATCCAATGACATGAAAGGGATAAAATAAATTTATCTTTTTAACTTATTAGTGTCAAGCCTTTAGTCTATGTTATCCATGATCTACATCCTAACATATATTCTTATGGACATTTTCTGTTGTTCCCTTTATAATGGTTTCTAATGAGTTTATTAATTTACCAAAGTATATCCACCATGAATTTCAAAATAGGTGTGCAGTAAGGCATGTTTTTGTGTACCAAGTTACCATGAGTGAAGCCTAGAATACATTATTGGACTTATTACAACAATGTACATTTTTTCCAGAGCCATGTCTACCTATAGTATCAAGATAAGGACATTTTTTTGATATACCACTTACTCTATACTTACCAAAATTAATGGATGTTTTATTACATATACTCTAATCCATAAGGGTTTTCAAAAGGGTTTTCTAAAACTAATCCCAAAAATTACTAAACCTGTCCTCTGGTACTAACTACAACAACCCTGTTCTTTATTTCATATATTATCATGTTATATTACATATATTGTCACTTAATAAAAATCATAATAATGAGATTTATAGTATATTTTTGGTTTATGAACATTAAATAACAACTTAAAACATGAAATACAACAACTACATTATTGAAAACTTCTTTGACATTAACAAAACATTCCTTCATACATAACACTGCTTGGGAGAACATAATGACATACAAAAGAATGGGGTGAGCTAAAATCCCAGTAAGGTAGTAAAAATAGAATAACATGTGGAAAAAAATACATGTTATACAAGGCATGTCAACAATTCATAAAAGAACATTAATAATAAGGTGTGATTTAACATGATAACCATAACATGAGAAATATGGTAACAACTTAAAAAACTGCATCCTAATCATATGTCAAATATAAACGGCCAAGAAATAATGGGGGAAAAAGTCCAATAATGGAATAATGTAATCGGTTATCCAATATGACCTATCATGATACTAAACATTAACCAATTCATTGGAGCACTATTTGGGCTCACCCTTCATAAAATTTTCAATCTCTTTCTTAAGTGTTCCACATTGATCAAATAACATGGTTTCATTACTCACCATAATTTTATTCCATGATAGAAACATGGAATACTTATGTTTAAGTCCCAAAGAAATAATATCATGTGAATAAAGGTTAATACCCTATATAGAAAAATGTTTACGGTATTCACTACACCATTACATTGGTATGGTAAATCATGTTGCAATTTCGGCAGTATAATGACATCATATAGAAATTCATAAAATGGGTTGATGAGATTGAAAGGGACATAACATCACATATAAATGAGGTAGAATGTAAGATAAATATTTTAGAGAATATCCCAACATAGGTACAATTAAATTATAAGATATAAAATAAATCGGATGCTTGATTAAGGAGATGGGTTGAAGATCCCTTATGTAATTTTGACATAGTAAAGAGTGGGACTAAAGGATCATAGGGGGGATTAATGGTAGTGACTAAAATATAACATAATTTATAAATCAATCATAATTTAATAGGATCATGAAACATCATATCCTAGAATATGGAAAATTAATTTAAAAAGCATAATATAAAGGATGTTCATGAATGGAAATGTGAAGAGAAAAATACCTTACTGAATTTTGATTTATTAAAAAATTAGTTAAGGGTCCAAATGATGTAGGTTACATAATTACTCAATAAAATAAAATCCAATGGAAATTAGGGGAATTATTATAAAAGAATGAAAATATAACCAATTTACATAAAAAGACTAATTTCAAACAATGTTCTTGAATTGAAATGAAGAGAGGAAGGTGAGGACCCCTTACATGAATATGTGATTTCAAGGGATTAGGTGAGGCCTCTTGGGAGTTTGGTGGATATCTGGTAGGGATTTTTGGAGCAGGGGTTATAGGTTTGTATACATTAAAAGAGTTGGTGAGAAGATAAATGGGATATTGTGTGGGTTTATATAGGGAGGGGGATTTCATTATTATTTGTTTTTGGATAGTTCATAATAAAAATATTCATAATCAAAAACCATCCCATGGTATCTTCCCATGGTTTCTTGAAATGGGGTTTGAATTAAATTATTTTATAAGTCCATGGGATGAACATATTAAAAAAATTACCTTTATTTGTGCAGTTGAGTCATACTCTCACATAAATGATTTATAAATCATAAAATATAGTATAAATCTTGGAGGATTCACTAAGGCTTCATAAAATAAATCAAATAAACAAAAAATTAAATTATTTTAAATTTAAAACATTTATTTATCCAATGATTAATTTTATAGTATTCATTGCATCACTATTATGCCATTATGATGTCATAAATCACACCATATATTTATATGGTATTTATGTTTTACAGAAAAATTTGAATGCCTTTGAGAAATTTGAATAATTCATTGTTGGATAATTTTGACATCCTGATTCGCAAATAATATTAATTTTTTCTAATTTTTTTTCTAAATATGTAAATTTTTACTATTAAAATAAAATTGATATTTCTTGAAAATGACGTGTTTTTGGACAATAACAGTTTTTGAACCCAAATAAAAATTACATTTGATTTCATAAAAATAATACGATCATTTATAATTAATAAAATTAATTTATTAAAAAAAAATTTAAAATAATATTTATTTTGAAATATATTAATTAATATAAATATAATTTTTAATTGAATTTGAATATTAAGAAAAAATACTCCTGATTTAAATTTCATTTAGAAAGTAAAAATAATAATAAGAAAAATATATTCATTATTATATAAAAAATAATTTACATAATTTTATTTCTAAGGTATTGATACATATCCCTTTATTACACCAAAATATTTTCTAAGAGTAAGGTGCATGATGGTGGTGCTTTCATGGTGTCGTTCGGTGAACATGATTTGGGTCATGATATTGATGATCTTGAAATTTTCCTATAAATGATTTCACTCATGCATTTGTTGTTGGATTTCATCATGGGACAGTTCTAGGGAAAATCCGAGAAATGATACCTCTCTCAAAAGCTCTAATAAATGGGCTTCATGGGGTATAATCCTACAAGATGAGGCCATCACTTCCTTTTTTCTGCCAAAAAGATTTGTTAAAACAATATATTTATACTATTAAAGTGATCATTGTTCAAAAACTATATTAAAAATGGTAAATATATGTAACAATAATTTGAAATCCAATTGGATATAATAAAATAGGTTCATGAGTTTTCTATAACCACAAGTCATTTAATTAAGTCAAAAGAAAAGGATTTTTATTCATAGCTATTTTGGTCGTTACAATATTTATATCGTGGAATAAATTATAGAGATTACGAAATCATGATCTATGTAAGAGGAATAAGAATAAAAAGTCAAAACATGTATGAAGAACCAATATGTTATTAAATGAAAAAATATTATCAATGAATTGTTAATAAATGGGTAATATATATTCCTTAAAAAACTAATATAAAATTTTATATATATCAATATGGTTATGTGAATTCTGTATATTTAACATATATACAAACTAGAGGTTCAAATGAGTATGATTTCAGTCAAGGAATAAGGTAAGAGAATTTCACCTCAATTTTCCTTCTCTAAGACACATGTTATAGTATGCATTTAGATTATTTTATGAGGTTTCTATAATGCCCCATTATACATGTTATATCATGAATATACTTCCTTATGTGACAATCTATTCTTTATTTAATTTTATTAGTTTATGGGAACTATGATTCAAAGATACAAAATGGTTATGAGTTTATTGCTACAATAACATCATTTATCAAGATTGTTTATGATTATACTTCCATTGATGAAATATTGTGATATATATATCAATAAATCCCATTATTTTTTTATCCTATGGTTATTGATGATAACTTCAGGTAATGGTACCATTTTCCACTCATTGTTACTTATAATAATTAATAAAATTAGATTATGAAAATATGACATTATTTCCATCCAATGTATGAAATATGTTTTCTTCCAAAATGATGTTTTTAAAAATGTATTATAAAAATGTTTTTATAGGATATTTTCATCTCATTTTCAAGGAAAAATATTTTAAAATTTTTTTCTGTTTGAAAATGTATTTAATTAATTTTAAAATATTCTTATATATGTTTTTGATTTTATTTTCAATGAAAAAAGGGTTTCATAATGATTTTTTTTAAATGGATTTTTTCAAATAATAAAGGATATTTTCCACAAGATATATTTTAAATGATATTTCAAAATTATTTTACAAATAATATGAGATATGTTACTGTCACCCATGCCATACTAAGGATATGATCCATGGATACCATTCATGTTATTTATCTAAATGGTTTATGTTTTTATGGAGTGATGTTTATCAAACTCATTTCAATTCCATGGTTTATACCATGATAAAATTATTAAGAAACACACTTATTTTAGCGGTCTATGCTATTTTGAAATGATTATGAAACCTCTCACTTTTCCACAGGTTATAATATGATGAAATTTTCATAACACCTATTTCATCTCATGGATTATAATATGATGTCTATTTATGATCTTGTGTAACACATTGGTATAATTTAATTATGTGATGGATGAGACCTATATCACTCTCCAATTCATTGGGTAATGATTTATATCTAATGAAATAGATAGGACTAAAAGGTGGAGTGAACTCAGTTCATTATGACAAGAATGATATGGGATGTGATCCTAGTTTAGTAATACATGGCTTGAATTGGGTGTGAATATGGTTCAATAAAGGACTTCGTAAACTATAACAATCTTAAAAGTTATCCTTGACTCATATTGGATTTATTTTCTAAGCTTATTTTTAAGGCACAATTTCCATGTATTATTTTCTCATGGATCATGTTATTTTATACCCTTATGACTCATGTCTTATAAACTATCATTCATTTTTCAATGACTCATGATTATGATCATTCAAATCTAATGTATGGTTTTAAAATGTTATGCTCATGTTATCATACACTTATATTCATGTTATACTTATTTATCACCCTTTTTCCCTTAGTAAGCATATAATATAACTATTTCTTATGTTTCCTTTCCGTAGTTTATGATGATATGTATTATGTATGATATTTCTAAGAATGGTGATTATTTTAAAGAACATATTGGGAGTTGATATAGCTCACTTATGGACCCATTTTGATGTTTCCGAAGGAACTAAACCATTATGGTTCCCAAATGTGTATTTATGTAATGAAATAAATATTCCAAAAAATGATGCAATGTCTTTGTATGAAAATCCTGGGTTGTTAAGGTTAGTGTAAGATCAAAGGTTTTCTTAAACTTTTGAAACTAGTATGATAAAAACTTAGTGAGATTCATAAGGACATCTATAAGGAAAATTTTAAGGATGATTCAATGTACCTAAAAATATTATGGAATTTTGTTAAATAATAGAGTTTCTGTATTCCCAGAAATACATTCTCATCACGGTAACATAACTAGATGTTTCCATTAAAACAATTTACCTTAGGTTAACAACCCCAAAAACCCATATTGAGTAAGAATCTATCAGTGACTAGTGTGTGACAGTGGGACTTGTTGTCCAACATGTTTGACACTCCTGATGGACACTCTTATGAAATCCAAAAACTCTTCATGATCCATCTGGAACAATTTATATGAAATATGACCATAAATGACCTGGAATCAACCTATGGTTTCATGGATTAAATAAGGTTTTATAATTCTGAAACACTATAATGGATTTTAGTGATTATATGGCTTCACACTGATAATTTTAGTTAACATTATGATTTTGTTTTTAGTCAAAGGTTGTAACAAAAAAGAAACTTGTTAATACTGTGTGAGATGGAAAATGAATTGATTGTCATCCTATGAATTTAATTTAATTGGATTTGGACTAAAAAATAACATTTATATGCTCACACAACATTTTCATGATATTAATCATTATAAAAATGCAAACAAAAAAATGGCACAAAATTCTATTGATTACTTCATGAAAAAACAACCAATAAAATTTAGTGGGTCTTCTCATCCACTTGTTTCTAAAAAATGGATCAATTCCACTAAAATGATATTTTATCTTCTCTAGTGTTCGGAACATGAAAACATCATTTTGGATATTTAATATTTTAATAGAGAATAAGATCAATGGTTGAATTTTATCATGAATATGAGTAAATATAAAGGAATTGAATCTATGGATTGAGATGTGTTATATAACTTATTTTTCAATTATTAGTCACCACATATTATTTATATGAAGATGAAGAAAGAGTTACATGATCTATGGAAAATGAATATCAAATCTATTGGTACCTATGAGGAATTTTTTACAATACTTTCATAGTATGAATATGGTATTATCATCCAACCTAAATGTAAGTTTAATTAGTTCATTAGTGTCTAAAAAACAAGCCTTTTAAGGGTGTTATCCATAAGTGACATTACTATCTATGAAGATATATTTTGATGTGAAATCAAGGTGGAAATGGAATTTGTAGTTATGTATAAATCTAATGGATTTGATAAGAAAATTAAGAGGGTGTTTAGTGGATAATATAAGTACCACGTAGAGAAGAAGACGATATTTCATTTATTCTCTCTATGTGGGAAGAAGTAATGAAGAAATTTTATATATGTGTACTAGTAAATGTTTTGCGTGTTGAACGAATGGTCATTAGGAAATTGATTGCAGATGTGATGTGATAATGTTTACTAAAAATGCGAATAGATAAAAATATTAATAGAATACACATACCATAATTAACGGCTACATGTGTAAGGAGGATGTAAACTATGCTAACCAATGACCAAAACCATGTGTTAATAGTGATTATCGACATCAAAAATCTTTTATAGAGAGGGACAAGTGTAAATATCATCTGATCAATATTTCTGATGAGGTTAATGATAACAACGTGGTAAAAAGTAAACTTTCCATTCACTCATCAACTGTTAATGTCTTATTTATCTCCTGATATAACCATTCATTCATTTATAATGAACATTAAAATGTTATCAAGATTCCACTCAAAATATTATATGTGGAATTTTCAACAAAACCCCTAATGCTATAATGAACTCATATCATGTATCTGATTCCTATATAGTTGATGTTTGTGAGAATGTAATTACCACAAATATTTTCAATATTCCTTTGGTTGAATTTGATTTCTTCTTAGTCTTGTATTTTTATTATCTACATAAAGACCACATCTATTTCTGAGGAAGGAAATCTATGTTTTTTATTCCTAACCAAACATTGATTATCTATCAATGTGATGATTTGAATGATATTTTAATGGAGATTAAGTCCTTTTATGGCTCTTAATTATCATTCATTTGTGGTTTTTATCTCAAATTCTTGGTGATAAACTCAACATCGATGATATTCTTATTTCTTTTCAAATAATTTGATGTCTTTGCAAAAATGATTCCTAAACATCAACAAAACATGAATTTTTTTCCAATATAGATCCCATACCAGGTGGAAAACTAATTTCAACAGATCTCTATAGATTGTCCCATATTGAGTTCTAAAAATTAAAGATGAAACTCCAAGAAAACATTGATTAGTGATTCATTCATTCTAGGATGTCACCTTGTGGTGCACATGTACTTTTTATGAAAATGAAATTTTGATTAATGAGACTATACATTTTTTATTGGTACCTAACCAATATTACAATGAATAAAAAGTATCATCTTACACATATTAATGAATTGTTTGATTAACATTATTGATCTCAATAATTTTCAGTGTTTGACCTTTATTATTGATTTCATAAATTGAGGGTCAACAAGGAGGAAAAACCAAAGAGGAGATTTTGTAAAATGTATTTACACTAAGAATATGATGTGATTCCTTTTGGTCATATTAATTCCCCTTCAATCATCATTAATATAATTAATGGGGTCTTTAGTGATTACCTTGATCAGTTTGAGGTAATATTTATAGATGATATTCTTAACTACCAATAGAAAAAGGGATATCATTGAAACCAAAAGATAATTGTACTATAGACCCGAATTAAAGATAAACTATATGAAAAAAATTTATATGTGTAATTTTTGGATGCTTAAGATTTAATTTTTGGGTCACATAATCTCAAGAGATGGTATATAATTAGACCTAATAATATAAGAGGCTATTAAATGTTGTCCTGGACCAAAAAAAGAGAATATGATTCATAAAATTTTTAGTTTATCTGGATATTATTTATTGTTTTTGGAGAATCTCTCATGATTAAAAAATCTATTGATCATGTTAACTTTGAAGGGAGCCATGTTCCTCTTGATAGATTAATGTGAGGAAAATTTCATGTAACCAAATAGAAGTATATTCAATACAACTATGCTTACATTACAATGTATTTTAGAAGGTATTGTGATGTATATTGATATATACTTGAAGGGTTGGTGATGTTTTCTTATATAGAATAACATGATTATTATTATGAATCACACCAATTGAATATTCCTGAGAAAAATTACCCATCTCATGATTTGGAGTAAGTTGTGGTTACTTTTTTATTAATAATATGAAGGTATTATCATCATGGATATATATATATGTATGTATATATATAGATCATAATTATTTTAAACATATATTGACATAGAACGAGTTGAACATGTGTTGGATAATATTGTTACATATGATAAAGGATTATGATTTCTCAAAATATCACCACAATGGGAAATTGAAAAAGGTAGCTGATGTTTTGAGTCGAAAATATAATGATAGAATATCTATGACAGGGATAAAAAATATCCGAAATCTGTAGTTTTAAAAATATGGATATGGAAATATTAAGGAGGGAGAAAATATTTTATTTCACATTTCAATTATCAACAATCTATCCATGTAAAGATTAAAGTGGCACAGATTGATGATGTAGACCTAAAAATGAAGGTTAAAAATGTTCCTAAGTTTAACCCTGATCAGCATGGAATTTTAAAGTTCAACAACCATATATGAATTCATTCCATCCCATACTTTCGGTATGAGTTAATATTGTAAGATCATAGTTCATTATTATCTATTTACCATGGATGTATGAAGTTGTATAATGATTTGAAATAATACATCTAGTGTGATGGCGTTAATATTGATATCACAGAATTTTTATATTAGTGCTTGTTATGTCAATAAGTTACGGCTAAATGGACAATTCTATGGGGATGATTCATCCAATTCCCATACTAGAATGGAAATGGGAGAACATCACAGTTTATTTTATCGTTGAAATCCACAAGACAACTAAAGGTAATAATGTTATATGGGTGGTATTCATTCAACTTACTAAGTAAAAACAACATCATATCTATTAGATAGTACTTTTCTCTACATGATCCTTTCGTGATATACATTAAGGAAGCGGTATGGTTCCATGGAGCACCATATTCTATAATATTTGATCAGGTTATGAGTATTAACTCAATGTTCTGTAGATGTATTCAGTATGCTATTAATATAGAATTGAGTTTCAGAACTATGTATCATAATAAAATAGATGGGCAGTTTGAACGAAAAAATAAAACCCTAGACGATATGTTGATATCTAGTTATTTGGATTGAATAGGTGGTTGGGATCAACAAATTTCTCTAGTTTAATTTTCATAAAACAATATATTTCACTCAAACATTCAGATGGATCCTTATGAATTACATTATAGATAAAAATATGGAGCTCTAATGTCATGGAATGAAGTCGGGGAATGAAATATATTGGGACATGAGATAGATGAATAAATGGCATAGACAATTTGATCTATTCAGCATCATATCAAGGCATCTAAAAGTCAGATGAAATTTTATGTTGATAATCATCGACATGATCGTGAATTTCCAAATAGTGAAAAGTTATTTCTAATAATTTCTCTATGGATTAACATTATGAGTTATGTGAAGAATTGGAAAATATTCCCTTTGTATATCAGTCCATTTGAAATTTTAGATCGCATCAGGATCATATCCTATCCCATGGAGCTTCCACCAAACCAATAAAAATTCCATGATGTATTCCACGTATGCCTCCTATGAAAATATATACTTAAACATTCACATTTAATAATATCAGAGTTCATACTGCTAGAGAATGAATATTGTTAGGAGGAACAACCGATGTAGATTATGGATCATACATAGAATGTTATACAAAACAAAACCACTCACATAGTCAATATTTTATGGAAAAACCAACAGTATGCGGAAGCTACACGGGAACTTGAGGTTGGAATGTGGATGACGTATCCTCATTGTTTTGTATCAAAGTTATGAATTTTGAGTGAGAAATTCATTTTAAGGGGGTAGAATGTTACAACCTAAATTTTTATGAACAATTTTAAAATAATTTAAAATTTATTGGATGGATTTAATTTCATTCTACACCTTGGTATGCTTTCAATATACATAACACCAAGTTATGTTTTCTCTACACACAACACCGACATGGCTTGTGTTACATGTGATAGTGTGTTTTAACCAAACAATGTTATATTATTAATATCGTTATTTAAAATCGACAATTATGAAATAGATGTTAAAATTAATAATATTAATTTTACAAACTAAATTTTAAATATATTTGTTTTATATTATGAAAAAATATTGAAAATGAAATAAATTATCATCATTAATGTATTTATATGTTTCAGAAATACAATTTACTTGAAAACCTCTTGTTTATGACTTTTTTGTGAACAATAATAAAATTACATTTTAAAAAATTATGGAAAATTATTTTTATAAGATAAACGTTATTTTTGAATTAATAATTTCAAAATTATCATATGGTTTATTTTCATGATTTTTTTTAAAAATGAATCATTTTTTAAAGAATATTGAAAAATTCTTAATTCATATTGAAAAATTATTTTTGGTTTAATTTATTTATATACATCCAATATATTTTAATTTTTTAAAAGAATATTTTTTCAAATGGTACATTTATTAATCTATTATATGTCATTTTAATCAAATTCATACATAAATTGAATATATAATCATTGAAAACTTTTGATATTTTTTCTCTCTAAAAACCTATTTTCTCGACATGTGTACAATATCAATTATAATTTAAATTCTTCCATTTATATGAATTGAATTTGGAGAAATGTATTCTATATTTGGAATAATAACTATTTTTAATATCTAATAATTAAAACACAATTTTTCTCCAATGTGATTAGTGAATGAAATTTAATCGAATTAAAGTGATTAAGGTAAAAAATACTACTTAGTTGTTAAACATAGATGAAAAAGTTTAAAAATTACCAAAAACATTTACAATACCAATTTTATCGGCATATTAATATCTTATAACTTATATTATCAATATAGGACCATTATGGGAGAAACATTACAGGAATAAAATTGGGTATAATTCACTCTTTTATAGAAATTTAAAAACCTCCCCTAGCATCCCTTATAAAATCCCTCCCCTATCCCCTTCTCCTCACACCTTAAAAACCATTTTTTCAACAAATAACTGACCTAATAACTCATAAACTACCATAATATCATCCCATTAGACTAAATTTCGGCATAAATATAACCAAATATGTTCTTTGGAGAAAACCAAAATGTGATACCCGTAGAAGAGTTAACGTTCATCAACAAATGTTTTTATTTTATTTCATCTCCAATCTCGTTCAATTATTTTTAGGTAATTATTTTTTTAATAATATTAGTATATTTTGTATAATGATATTTTTTCTTTAATTTTTACATCCTAAAACCAAACACACTATCATCAAACAGGTTATGAAATCGTTATTCGTATGTTTGACAAACTATCGCCTAACAAACCGATGTCGATTGATTTTCCATTAACATATTTAAGGGCTGGGAAAATGATTTAAATATAGTTTATATATTATATATTTGATATTTATGAATATTTGGTTCTTATATAATTATTATACAACATTTTATTTCCTTATTTCCATTTTGTGGTAATATGAAAACGTCGTTCTTGTGTAAGATAGACTACCACCTCAATAAGTGATTTTAGTTGTTCATTCTATACAAGGAATTTATAATGGATGGGTTTAATAGAAATATGTGATATATATGACATGAAATATCTAATTTAATGGTATTATATATATATATCATTAATATTTATACATTCAATACTATAAGAAAATGGAAACAATGTTCATGCGTACGTACA
Source organism: Viscum album (assembly GCA_963277665.1). Lineage (NCBI taxonomy): Eukaryota > Viridiplantae > Streptophyta > Magnoliopsida > Santalales > Viscaceae > Viscum > Viscum album. The sequence continues at coordinate 874,899,487 of OY728129.1, read as the reverse complement.
ACCTACCGTCTCTATGGATGGTGTGTTTTCTTTCATATCACTAAATTTTATAGATTACTATAAATAAATATATAATGAATATAAATTATATTTATACCATGTTTTACATTCTATAGGTTATTAAATAATTATAAATGTATGTGGACCATGAATATCATGTCCAAACATGTATGGAAGACAATGCTGTTATTACTCTGTACATGATATTAACATTGAATTGTTAATAAATAGAAAATATAAAGTAAAAATAAATCATATATGGTTTGATATATATTTATATTTTTCTATAATAGGTGAATAATAAATGAATAGTTATTATATATGAGGTTTTATTTAGTATGATGGAAGACAAGACTTTTGGTAAGGGAATTTTTTCTCAGTTTTCCTTCTTTGAGGCATATATTATATTATGCACCTATATTCTTACATGAGGTGTATATATTTCAACTTTTTAAATGATATATCCTGAATATCCTTATTTTAATAATATTTTAATCTTCATTTAATCATATTCTAACATTGGTATTGTTATTAAAATTTACAGAAGTGGTAAGCTTTTATAGCTATGATCTCATATTTTAGCAAGATTATTTATGATTATGCTTAGATTGATGGAATATTATGATCCATATCTATATAATTCTCATTTATTTTCTTAAAAATGGTTTATTTATTATATATTCATGCAATGGAATTATTATTTCAACTCTTTAGTTATTAAGATAATTAAAAAAATTTATGAAAAATCATCAGTATTTCCCTCTTTGCACGGAAATATGTTTTCTTCTAAAAACATGATTTCTAAAAATATTTTCACAAAATTATTTTAAATAATATTTTAATAAAAATTTAATGGAAATGAATTTTGAACTTTTATTAATTTATTAAAAATTTTCTAAATTATTTTCAATGATTCCTTTATAAATTTTGCAAGTTATTTTTAATAAAATATAGTTTTAAAAATTTATTTCCTCTAAAATACATTTTTCAAAGTGGAAAGAATATTTTACATAGGTAATTTTTTAAATGATCATTCAAAATTATTTTCCGATAAATATGACATATTTTGGTGTTACCCAATATTTATTAAGGATATGGGTTAAGGAAACCATTCATATTCCTTCCTAAAATGGTTTATGTTTTGATTTCACAATGTTTATGAATCATGTTTCTATTTCATTGGTTATAACATGATAAAAGTCTAATGAAACATTCATATTTTATAAAGATAAACAACGGTTAAATAATTATGAAGCCTATCTATTTTCATCATGTTATGATAAGATAAAATATTCATGATACCCATTTCATTTCATAGATTATCATATGATGAATTTTTATGAACTTATGGCGCCTATATATATGATATCATTATATGAAAGATGATACATATATCTCCCTCTAATTAATTAGCTATTTATTTACATATCATGAGATATAAAAACTATAAAGGTGGGTTAACATGGTTCAGTAAGACAAGTATGAAAAATTAAGTGAACCCATTTCAATAATATAGGAATGGGACTTGGTGTAAAAATTATTTAGTAAAGGTAATTGTACGATATGATGGTCTCGGTAGTGCGATTTAACTAATATGGAAACTGTTTTCTATGCTTATGTTTATAAAAAATATTTCATCTCTTATTTCCTCATTCCTCATGTTCATTGTTTCCATTATGAATCATGCCTTATGAACTACCAATCATTATTCCATGAGTCATGATTATGATAATTTATATGCAGTGTATGGTTTTAAAATGTTATTCTTTTATTCTGGCACCCTTATGTTCATGTTATTATTATATATCTCCCTTCTTTTCCCTGAATGAGAATATGAACTCAACCTTTATAATATTTAATTTCCTCAGGTTATGAATATATGTATTATGTATTATATTTATATTAATGGTGATAATAATGATGAACATATTAGGAGATTAAATATCTCACTTATTGACCAGTGTTAATGTTTCCATGTATCTAATGGAAAAAAAATATTATGGTTCTCATGTGATTATTTATGTAATGAAATATATATTAAAAAAAGATTTAATTTCTATGTATGAAATTATTGGGTCATTAAATCAAGGATAGTGGCTACTAGGTTGAACATATTTTTCTTAAAAGGCTTAATAGATGGTCGGGGGCCTCAAATCGAATGACCTATGGGATCTACAACATTTTATAAATTTCTACACACTCCACTGATATTTTGGTAGAGCCCATAAGCTCACCATTGGAGCTACTATAGAATATTTTGTTAATACCTTCCTAATATCATGTTACCTATATGTTTTTGACAATCTTGAAACCCCTAACCCCTGTTAAATCACTTGAAAACATATTAAAAAATATATGTATATTCTGAAAATTATAGTACATTACATATATGTTGTTACATTACCCCATATAATTCTAATGGTTTCTATTTTATAAAACATACCATTCAATATTTACAAATTCTAGCATTTTTATATTAAATTAATATAAACACACATATATGTATTCACAAGACATGGTATTTTATTTTTATTTGGACATGAATTATAATCTCTAACTAACTTTTATTTGAATAATACAATTTTAAATCATACTAAAATAAGTAAATATTTTATAATTTATTAATGTACGATGATAATAGTAATTTATTAATGTGTTACATTACCTGATTTATTATATAATGCTAATTTATTTGTATAACTAGATTATAAGGTAGACTATTTAGTGACATGATGCTAAGCAATTGGTTTATGAGAATCAATCAAATTTTAAATAAATATGTTTTGATCCTCTTTTGATGATAGGTTTTTAAAATATATAAAAAATTGAAAATTAAACTTAAATAATATATTATTTTTGATCACCATTGGTTATTTAATTTTAATAAAAATATATAATATATATTTTTTTTTAATAAAACATAATAAAAATAGTAGATGTATATGTATTTATGAATACATCCCTTGTATAACATACTATGTATTCCATTGTTAATTCATTAGAATTCCTTTTCCCATGACCCTTTTTCCATATAATAAATAGATAACAACTTCATCATTGATCTCCCTATGAAACACTTTATCCTTTAATAGTCATTAATAAGGCTCAATTGATAATTAACATGTAACACCCCAAGATTTCATATTAAGTTTTTTTCTTTAAATTCAATAGCTTGCACCTCACACAACACCGAGTTTGAGTGCACGTCGACTTACCGAACTAGAAATTCAAAAGCTGTTACGGATAGTATTAACTGAATTTTGAATTATATATATTCCATATAATTTTAACATTCATATTATTTGTTTCCTAGATATAATATAAGAACAAATTCTTTTTTTGGATAAAGGAACTATTTTTAAAAAAAATGCAATTTTACCACCTTTTAATGGTAAACCCCTTTTAAATCCAATACATGAATCATTTATATATTCAATTTGGAAAAATAATCTTCTTATCTAGAATTAGGACATAAAAAGTTAGTATCGATAAATTTTTGGTGTTTTTCTAATAACCTTCATTTCTAGTTGAATAGTGAAAAAATACTAAATTTTAACTGAAAACAACTTTTTAAATCAAAATAATTTTTAGTGTTCACTTATAAATTTTAATGGATTTGAAGTATAATTAAATTATATTTTTACCATTTAATCTAATGTTGGTAGTTGTAATTAATTTCACTTTGAAATTATACATAAACAACTCTTAATCTTTTGATAGTTACTATTTCTTAAAAACATAATATTTGTTTTGACTACGGGAATTAATTTTAAATTAATTAATGAAACATCTATGTTTTTAATTTGGATTAATAGACATCATTTTTGAAATAGTAATATCAAATATATCTTAGGATGATGTTTTGGTATTTTTCTGAAAAACTCTAATTTTTGATGAATAGAAAAACCACTTAGTAGTAGTTTAAAAACTGAATTTTTCATTTAAATGGAATTTTACCACTTCTTTGATTTGAATTTAAAAAATCCGACATACATGGTTCTTATTAGTAAGTAAAATTTTATTTAATAAGATCAAAATAATTTTTGGTGAATAGTCGCTTTCAACTTTTATTTACCGTGGTTAAAGGTAAATAGAGTAATTCATGGTAAAAAGAATATTATAATAATAAAAAATTACCTAAACACTTGTCCTAACCTTATTGGACGAATCATGGAAGGCAATGGGCATCCTTGGGTCAATTTTGGGACACCGTGGATCCACTTAAGAATGATAATGACACTTTATTTTAATTAATTTAAAGTAAAGAAAAATTGACATTAACCAACATCTTTTAGAATATCAATTTTTACATGGGGTTATATAAGTCAAATTTTCGACAATAAATTATAATTGGAAAGATAAAATTATTTCCTAAATTATTGTAATTTTATTTATAATTTTTATACATCAAATAAATTAAATTATTGATGCCACAATAATGATGTAGTATTTACCTCATTCAGAATTGATTTCAATAAATATGATTATGAATATTAAAACAATATCCAAAACCTATCAAATTCTTATTGAATGATTCTATTTCGACCAAGAGTCTTCTTCTATTCGACTTTAATTAGTTTTGGACCTTTAGAAACCGAATATCACAATATAATAAAATAATATTTTAACACTTTCCTAAAGTGCCCCTCCTCCTCCTCATAAAAGGACACCACTTCTAACACATTCCACACACCTCTCATGCCCCTTGGAAAATCCAACACCTGCCAAAATAATCTCTCAAGACCCCCCTATTCCATTTAGAAGCCTTACCTTTGGAAGAAGGAACTTCAAGAAGACATTTTGGTTCAAACCAAAAGAAGTTACCCAAATTAAAGGTAACACTTTCTCTGACATTCTTTTGTTTAATTTTGTTTTATTTTACTTCTCCACACCTTAAACACTTTTTATTATTTTATTTTATAACAACACCAGTATCCTAAATATAATATGATGTTGTTATGATAATTATTGGATATACACTTACACACACCTCTATCTAATGGGTGAAGAATATATTGTTTCTGTGGATGGAAAACTAACATCTCACGAAACGATGATTGTTCGATTATCTCATGCCGCCTCTCATGGTGGACATTAATATGGCACTGTATTTATATATGATATATATATTATGTTTATGTTTTCTTTATGATTTTTTATTTTCCATTTATATCATTATTTTATCCTTTCCATTATGGGTAAAACAGTATAATTTCATTTGAGGAACTGCGGACTACCGCCCCCTCAAAATGATATGACTCATTAATGCCTTATGTGAGAATTCTAAAGTTTTCAATTAATGATAATATATATGATATTATACTGGAATTATAATATACCTATTTATCATTATGTTTTAATTCCATTAAAATACAAAATAGAAATGAAATTAGTGTTCATGTTTACGTACGACTTACCGTCTCCATGAACGGTACATTTCATTTCTTATCTTCAAATGTTATGTACTATTATAAATAGATATATATACATGATATATAATGTATATATGATATCTAAATAATTTATATCAATCTGGATATAATGGAATTTTTTCCACATGGAATAATTGTAATTATAACAAGTTCATTTTTGACTAATGTTCCAAACATCAATAAAATATCCAATATGAACCCAAATAATTAACTATTTGTTATAAAAAGGTAATAAGTGATATAAAAGGTAGAGTAAACATGAAAAATTTTCTTTATAATGTTTATGTTAACTTAATTTTATTATTCAGTAAGAACAAGGAACATACATGACAAGTCAGACTTGAGGTAAGAGATTTCTTATCTCACTTTTAATTCCGTGAGATTTCCATTTTTCGCCACTTATTAATTGCATGTGGTGTTTTTTATACTACCATTTGATATATATTATCATTATCCTCTTTATCATCATGTTTTTCTATGATTTATTTGGTGGTTATTACCTTTTTTTCATATGACTCGATTGATTACAACGACGTAAGGGGTTTTCAACTCACTTTTATTCCCGTGAGATTCATGTTATATTGGCCACTATATCCTTTTGTGTAGAGTATATACCGCACCTGATAGTATTATTTTTGTAATATACTTTAATGTATTTGTATTTACATCTTCATTGTATTATACTTTTTTAATGGGCTGTATGTTTCATAAGTTACCAAATCGGTAAGGGAATTTCAAATTTCAATTCCTTCTCATTGGGCTTTAACATGCTTCATTGATTATTTTACACCATGATTATGTGTGGAATCACTATTTATTATTTATGTAGTAATTTCCACTCCCCATTTTGTGGATATAATTTTGATACACATAATAACTCATTTGATAAATTTTCAAGTCATCGATATGATCCCGATAATAGTAATTTTAACTCAATCTCTATTCAATGAGTTAAACATCGAATTCATTGGTGTTGTATTCACAAGAATATATGTGAATGTTCTATGATTGATTTACACTTAATATCCAATTGTATTGATTGTATTTATATTTTTTACATATAATTATGTCATTGATTTATCGTTAACATAAGGATGTGGTCTTTATAATGGATTTCATCTCAATTTACATTCTATTGATAGTTCTTTATTGTTATACACCAAATCACTTTTATATGGTGTAGATAATGTACTTTGAAAAAGTACATCATGAATCCATTTATTCTCATGATATTATAAAGTATTTATTACCTCAATTATTCGTATTCAAGTGTGTCTCTTTTGGTTGGGAACTCTAACTAAAATATCATTTTAAATATATTAAATATTTCTTATTATAAATCTTTCTCATTAATGTCCATGTTTGAAAAATGGTTTTAAGGATTTATTTATATGTACAATAATGTTTGAAAATTAAAATTCCTTTTAAAATATTCAAAGATGTATGGGACACATTGATTCAAAAATCTATTTTTAAACGGCTTCTTGACAAATAGTGTGACTTTTAATTGTTTTCAAGAAAAAGGGGGATATTTCCCTCAAATAGTTTTGATGATAATTTTAATCTATGTCAAAATCCTATATTACTCTCATTTTAGGTTAATGTGTTACAATAAAATCTTCCATACTGTATTGAATGGGTTATGCTTGAATGTGGGTGTGCTATTTTTATACTATTCATGGTTTCTGGATAAAGTATTGACATTTCGTATGCAAGTTTTAATAAGCATATTTATGTTTTGTTTCAAACTTTTCATATGAGAAATCCATTGGACTTAGTAAGAGACGGGTGGAGCCCGCTATAGCTCCTCGACGTATGAGTAGGTATCATGAGACTAACTAGTGTCTTGGCACAAGGCTTTGAAAAAATCTTATTTTTTAGTCTTGGAACACGGCCTTTACTATGTGGTAATGATGTCCAGCATTATGAATTTCATCATTACAAATTAGCTATTGATATTTCATGTGGTTATTTGACTAGTAGAATACCCCTGACTATTTTTTATTATGGCATTATTTACTCAGCTCATATTCCTATCATAAAGAGTTCATGTTAATTATATGTAAAGGATTGTGTTTTCAATTATTCACCATGCCTGATGTTTATGTTATCTTCCACTGTATTTCGTTCTCTTACTGAGAGTTTGAGTGAACCCCTTTCTCATGTTTCATTTTCCAAATATATGAAGAAGTTAGTTATGAGTTACTTGTAAGAATAATCTTGAAAGCTTGGATGTTTCTAACGGAATAAATTAGTGTTGTTTTTATTTTCAAGTTGTACTGTGGAACTTATGTATGTATCTTTTTTGCAAGACTATTAAACTAATCAGTCCTTCAGGACTTGACTCTTTGTAATAATGTAAATGTATTAAAAGAATGCACCAGATCCTGGATGCTGGGGTTGGGGAGTTACAGTTGGTATCAGATGAAGTTTAGTAGAATCCTAGGAAACTAGATTTAGATAAACTATGATTAGAGCACAAATCCCTAAGATAGACTTTTAGGATTAGTATGGAATATCATCATAAATTTTGGTATTGTAATAATTTTGTGAGTTTTCCAAGAAATACAACCCTGTCTGGATTTGAGCAGGTAGAGGCGGCTCTGGAACAGATGTAACTAGGGGTAAAACTAGAAAACACCACTTTCACCAAGACTCGAACGAGAACTGGTGCACGACAATGGGCATTGCTCCCCTCTTGGTTACGACACTCCCGAGGGATATTCTTAGGATAATTTATATTTTCATTACAAACCAATTTTAAGGATTTTAATATAATATGAGAATAAATGAGCTTGGTTAATCCAAAGGTGTTTCAAATTGGAAATATAGTGTCATGATATTCTCTAAATGATTTTATGACTACTGTTACTCACACAATGATTTCTAGTTTTAGTCAATGGCTGGATTCCAAGAAAGTTATAGTAACTTTTAGCATGATGTACAAGGTGGGAATGGTGGTGGAAATGAGTAAAAAGCTGGAATATTGATAGGAATAAAATATATTCTGTTCATGCTAAATCAGTTTTCCAAAAATATGATCAAAAACATATATATTAACCTACTCCTGTACTCAACAAAGAAGAGAAATGTGATGAATGAGAAGATATCCAGTAGTGGAGACCATGGAGAAAATAATCCTCAATTTCCATCATGTAGGAAATGTGGAAGGAGACTCCAAGGAAAGTGTCTCAATGGAATAAAGAAATGCTTTCCGTGTGGGAAAGAAGGACATAAAGTACAGAATTGCTGAGGAAAATTGAAGTGTAATATGTAAGAATATAAAAATGGTCCAATGAATCCATATACAGTTATTTTTCATAAATGTAGGGAACTGGCCATTACCCGATTGAATGCCCTATTTTATAGGATATTTCCTTGGTCAAATAAGAAGCTATGTGGAAATAAATTGTAATAACCCAGTTTTGGCTGTGAAAGACATTGGAATATTCTTGATGATATTTCTAGAGCAGCGCCTTCAGACGGTGTGCGATTCCGGGCCCCGGAGTGGCCGGAATTTAATTTTCAGTGCATTCACACTGGAAACACTAAATAAATGAGATAACTCCTAAACGGAGTTCCTGATTAGAGATATGAGTGTACGGATGGGTCCGAAATGGGTTGTTTACCCTAGGAACGACATAAAACTTGTCGGCGCGGGACGTTTGGACCCCTCGCCCGCTTCTGGAACGTTAAACGGATTAATTAATTAATTAATTAATTCGTTTAATGTTGAAATGCATGTATCTCTTAAACGGTGGCTTGGATTGAGAAACTGAGGGCACCGTTGTGTTCTGAAGGTGTCGTTTACCCTAGGAGGGGTATAAGTTTCGCGGGCGTGGGCCGTTTGTGAAAAATGGCCCCAGGGCGTTTCCGTAATTTAGCGGCTTCAGACGTTAAATTTTATAACTTTTGAATGGGATCTAGGATTAAAATTCTGAGATCACCGTTGTGCTCAGGAGGTGGTTTTTACCCTAGGGGAGGCTTAACCTCGACCCTGCTGAGAGTTCGGGTCCGGGCCGACGGGCGGGTGGTTAAGCATTTTCTATTTAAACGCTTAACACACCCTCCTCCCTCCTCTCATTACCTTTTCCCCTGGAAGCCCCTCTTCTCCCTCCTCCTCCTCCATCTCCAGCGAGGCTCTGGCGAGACAGCTCCGGCGAGGCGTGGAGGCCGGCAGATCCTCGCGAAGCTTCGGGCGAAGCCCCACGAGGTAGGATTTGTCGTTTGAGTTTTCATTCACCGCACCTACTTCGAACTCGATTAATTTTATTGAAACTATGTTTGATTTTCGAAGGAAGTCCATGAATGCGTAGTAGAGTAAATTTCCTATCCAACGCATCTTTCAGATTCAAATTCCGAGCTCCGTGGCATCCGCAATGATCCGCCGACCTTTGCGGGTTTTCGTGTTCCGGCGAGTTCGAGCGGCAGCGCGGCTCGGCGGAGGAGGCGGCACGCAGGGCAGCGCGGTGCGGAGTAGGGCGGAGGCGGTCGGCCGGGGCTTCGGAGGCGGCGGAGGCGCTTCTGGGAGGAGTCGGCGGCCTTTGGCGGTGGCTGAGGGCTCCGGCTGCGGGAGCCGACGAGAGGAGGGCCGGGGTCGCGCTGTGCGACCCCGCGGCTGGGCAGAGACCCGTGCGACGCGGGTCTCCGCGTGGAAAGGCCGACCGGCCTGTCGGCCGGTCGGTGGAAGACCCGCCCGCGCAATGCGGGCGGTGTGACCCGCGGAAGGTGGCTGGGCCGCAGTCCCGGGGGGCCGGCCGTAGCGGGTCGGCTCGAGCGGGGCGGACCGGTCGGACCGGGCCGGTCTGGCCGAAGAGGGTCCCCCTCTTCCTTTTAAATATTCGGACGCCCGTATTTCGGGCTACGGGCGTCCGTTTTTCGCGCCGTTTCCGGCGGCGCAGACCTGGCGCAGAGACGGCCTTTTCGAGATGGTTTCGGGAACTTCTAATTCCCGAAACGATGGGTCGCGGATGTGCGACGTGTCCTTAAGTGGACGAGTGTAATCCCCGAGATTCTTGTTTTGGACGGCACGGACACGTCCGACGTCCGTTTTGAGCGCCGTCAGTGGCGTTGGGACCCTGGCATCGAGTCGGAGGTTTCCAGGGCGGTTTCAGGCGTTGACGAAGAAGATGAGGCACGGGCCCCTCGGCCCGTCTTTTGAGCTGCGTGCAGCTAGTAGCGACTTTTTCCTCGGATGTCTGTTCGGGGCGAGCAAGCAGTTGATGTTGGGTGTTTTTCTGAGGGAACGTGTTGGCGCGGTCTGCCTGCTGTAATTCCGCACAATAATGCGGGCCCCGCGAGGGCCGTTTCGGCAGTTGACGGTGATTTCTATATTTATCACCAGGCTACCGTTTTGGACAAGTGGATAGTCCATCTTGTGTGTTTTTTCGAGAGGATCGCAATGGTGTGATCCGTTCGTTGAGTTTTGGGACCGGGTTGCGGGTCCCAGGTGGCACCGCTCGTGTGCAGTGCGCCGGGATGCGTCTTTTTCTCCGGATATCCGTTGCACTCAAGTGAGTAGTGCTTTTGACGTGTTTTCCCGAGGAGATCGCAATGCTGCGATGCACCCGACTGTTTTCAGGCCGGGGATCGGGATCACGGGACGCCGTTCGAGCGTGAGATGGTGTTGGTGAATTTTTCGTCGGATATCTGTTTGAGGCGAGTATGTAGTCGATCTCGAGTGTTTTTCTGAGAGGATTACAACGGTGCAATCTGTTTGGTTGTGTAGAGCCTCTTGCACGATCTTGTTAAATGTGGAGAAAGGAAGGTGCTCTAGTGGTGGTTCGCCCTAACTTGTTGTAGCGGACCCATGGCGTGTGATCGCGCACTCACGGGAGAGTGATAGAAATGGTTCATGAGATGTGGTTGGCTGTGCCTGGGCCTTTGAGGTGGAGTTGTTACGTCACGACTTCGCGTTGACGTTGGGTGTTGTGTGCACGATAGCCTTTGGGTTAGAATGAGGTATACTCCGGGAGTATACGGGAGCGCTTGGAGGTATGTGTGGTTGATTGTACCTGAGGATGTTAGTGCGCTCAGTTGGGGTTGACTTTGGGCCACACTTCGTGTGGGCCCCACTTGCGTGCCGCGATCTGCTTTACGTACCTTGACCTCTCGTGACGTAGAGGGTCCATCTGCGCTCGTTTGTTTGACCAGCAGGGTGGAGTGTTCCCCTGGCTTTGTGATCGTTTGTTTGACCAGCAGGGGGGGTTTTCCCCTGGCTTTGTGATCATCTGTTTGACCAGCAGGGAAGAGATTCCCCTAGCCTGGTGGTCTTTTTTATGACCAACAGGGTTGAGCGGTCTCCCCCTGGTCTTGTGCTCGATGGTTTGGTCGGCAGAGATAGTTTGGTTCCTCTGCATCTTTGGCTGTGAGGGGTTTCAGTACTGTGCCCTTTCACCGGACTGCGACACCGTCTCCGACTACGGGTGTTCGCGCAGCGTGGGCGTTTTCCCCACATTCTGGGATGAGGTGTCGTGGTCCTCTTCGACAGTGACTCAGCGGATTGGAGCGGGATCGACTTGTGAGGCCTGGGAAGTTTCTCCCATTGCTCCGTGTTCCCTCGTAGAGCTTGTGGTTTCTGTGTGACCAACACTTTACGCGGGCACTGATCCTCTACCCAGGAGGTTGTTCCAGCAGGGCTGAGGTTGTTCCAGCAGGGCTGAGGTTGTTCCAGCATGGCTGAGGTTGTTTCAGCAGGGTTGAGGTTTTTCCAGCTGGGCTGAGGTTGTTCCAGTAGGGCTGAGGTTGTTTCCAGCAGAGCTGAGGTTGTTTCGAGCGGGGCTCGCCAGTGGGTTACCATCCAGCAGGGATGGCCAGTACAGTGGTGTTTACCGAGCAGTACCATCCAGCAGGGATGGCCAGAGCAGTTCCGGGCTTACCTCCTGTGGGGCTGGGCAGTGGTCCCCGATGCCGGGCTTACCTCCTGCTGGGTTGGGCAGTGGTCCCCGATGCCGGGCTTACCTCCAGCTGGGCTGGGCAGTGGTCCCCGATGCTTGGCTTACCTCCAGCTTGGCTGGGCAGTGGTCCCCGATGCCGTGTTACCTCCAGCTGGGCTGTGCAGTGGTCCTGTCGCCGACTTTACCCGGGTCGCCCTCCAGTGGACTACCCTGTTACAGGGCTGGGCAGTGAGGCACCCGTCGACTTACCGGGTATCCCTGTAGTGGGAACCCGTTGACTTCCAGGGATCCTCCAGCGGGGCTGGGCAGGGGGTCGCCTGTCGACTTTGAGAGGACCTCTCGACTGTGGGGCAGTGACGAGTTGTGGTTGACGTTCCCCCAGAACTCTCAAGTACGGGGAGCACTTTCCCCCACCGAGACGCATCCTTGTGACGCGACCTAAAACCGTGCGGGCGAGTTAGTGCCGCCCAAAGAAGATAGTGTCAAGGTGTGGTGATTGAGCCCCTTGGCTTGCGGTTCGGGGCAGACGTACGGGATGCTAGGAATCGATGGTGTTACTTCTGGGACTGTTGGCTACTCTTTCTTACATATGTATATACCTTATTTCTGATACCCACTTCTTGGGTTTGGCTACTCTCCTTCCAGGAGAGGCGAAGACGGGCGGGGTATGCCACGTGCTTTCCGTGTCTAGCTTCTCATTGTGGGATGAGTCTACTCTCCTACTATAGGTAGCAAAGACTCGACAGGAAGTTAATCTTCTCACTGTTTCCATCTCCTTGTGTCCGGATGAGTCTACTTCCTTTCCTCTTGTTGGGTTGAGTTGGACTCTTTGCTGCACTCCTTGTTGTACTCCTTTACATTTCAGTTATCTCTACTGATCACCCTTCGGTACCTACTTTTGTTGCTCCCTCGAGCCTTCGGGGTATCCTACTGAGTATTATTATACTCACCCCTGCTTGGGATTTGTGCGCACTTGGTGTGCCCTTGCAGATGACGGACAACCGGAGCGCAACTTCAGTGGAGCGTAGGAGTTTGGGAGCTTGGACCGCGTGCGGTGGTCGTGGCTGGGTTCTAGGTTAGATACCCGTCAATATTTTCTTTTGTTTACCTGTTGCTGGGTTGTGGCACTTTTTGGTTGGGCGCATGTTTTGCCCCTTTTTTCAGTTTTTACTTTGTACTTGTGGAGGTCGATGCACTTTGTGGTATTTATATAGCAGTTTCCCTTTCATTTTCTTTTCTTGCCTTTACTTTTACTCTGCACTGTTGCATTGAGTTTGCTGCGTGTGTGTGTACAGATGCTTAGGAAAAGGCCTCCCTGAGTTATTGTGCCTTCAGTGCTCGTCGCCAGCCCCTGGCCTATGGAGGCGGGCTTGGCGTAGTTGTGGCTCGAGCCCGAGTAGGGTCGGGTCGTGACGAAGTGGTATCAGAGGTGGTTCATTCCTTGGGACATTGTGCGGTTGTCCCTAAAAGAGGAATTGGTTGGGATTTAGGGAAACAATGTTAATGTGTCTCGAGAGTGGATCTCAGGCCAAGGAGTCCAGTGATGGTGCGGCGGCCGACGTATCCATTCACCAGGACCTTGATAACCCGCTTGTCGACTCGGCATGCTGAGACACTTGTTGTAGGGAAAATTTGTTTCTGCATTACAAAGGGCTGAGTCTTTACTGTCCTTCTTGAGTCAGCTCCCCATCGTTGTTGTTTTTGGTATATACATATATGCTCATCTGACCACGACACTCCTTGATTATTTTCAGGATGTCTCCGCGAGGACAGCCAGCCAGGATACCAGCTTTGGTTTGTGACGACGACCCTGTGAGCTACGAGGCCATAGTACATGACCAATCATGTGAGCCCCTTTCTCCGGGTGGGCCGGTAGCAGCACCCCCACCTGTTGAGCAGCAGGCTGTTTCAGCAGAGCAGGCTGAGCTTGAGCGCAGGTTGAGCGCGCTCCATGAGTTCCAGCGGCAGAGACCCCTGAGGTTCAGTGGTGAGCCAGACCCTCAGGCAGTAGAGGTTTGGCTCGAGGTAGTGGTTCGCCTTTTCAGGCTTGTTTAGACGCCGACAGATCAGAGAGTGGCTTTGTCAGCCACCCTTTTTTGTGAACCAGCTTGGCGTTGGTGGAGTCTGGTGACTCAGCTTCTTGACAAGTCGTCACTTTCGTGGGACGGCTTTCAGTTGTTTCTCAGTGAGGAGTTTTGCCCCTCCTGCTTGCGCTCTGTTCGGATTCTGGAGCTCCTGCAGTTTCAGCAGGGAGGGATGATGGTGGCCGATTACACGGCTAGTTTTGCAGACCGTGCACGCTTTTACCCATACTTGGTCCGTGACGACAACCTCCGAGCACTGAAGTTTGAGTAGGGTCACCGCCAAGAGATTCGTGCTGTCATAGTACCGTTGGGCATTTCCACATATGACGGGGTGCTAGAGCAGGCGCTGGTGACAGAGGGCTTCCTGTCGCGTTCTAGTGTTGGTGGTTACAGTAGGCACATTGGAGCCGAGACGTCTGCCGCAGCTAGTGGGCGTCAGCAAGCAGGACCTCGACGCAGGTGGATTTCTGACAACCGAACTCAAGGGCATGGTCGTACACCACAGTGGTTCCGGAGGGCACCGGTGCATCCCAGAGAGAGTCAGTGTGATGCTTGTGACAGGCGAGGTCACTTGGCACGAGACTACCCGACCCGAGTTGCTGGGAGCTTCGGGCAGGCAGTAGGTGCACCACCACGGTAGAGGCAGCGCCGTGATCGGAGTGGTACCCAGAGAGGTGGTGCTAGAAAAGGAGCAAGAGGAGCTGGTAGTGGGGGACGACGTTACGAGGTCTCCCCATCACCACTAGGCAGTCCACGTCAGGCTCCGGGAGCTGACTGTTGGGACCGCGGGCAGCCGCGAGCTCTGGATGTCTACGATCCTGCAGAGCATGGGCTGGTGAGAGGTACCCCTTGCGACTCTTCTACTTTTTGCAGTAGTATTGTTGGGCTCTGCGTGTGAAAGGATTTTCTCCCTACTCCTTGTTTGAGGTGTTACCAGGGTGACACAGGGTGTCGGTGTGACCCTGTGTTGGTAAGGAAAAAGGCGTGAGACCTTTTCCATTAGTCGATGGTGTTGACTCCATCGCCCTTTGAGCATGTAAGAGAGCATCGACTGTGAAATATTGCGTGACCATATATCCTTGGGTGCTTCACCATATGGATATTCTGAAGTAGGGAATCACCTGGGCTTGTCCCACGTGCGGGCGGTGATTCCAGTCGTGGTGTGCGACGTAAGGGTTTGACCGGGGAGGTGAGCTACCCCCGAGGGCCTTCGGGCCGTTTGAGACCGTGCAGAGAGATGGAGAGGTACCCTATCACCTTACCCTTACCCCAAGGCCTGGAGTGGGTGCACGACATCGGCAAGGGCCGACCTCGCATGATCAGATCAATCCATTGGTATGTGTGCGGTGGCACAGATCTGTGCGTGGGTTCTTCTGGGTATGGGAAAGCCAGGTGTGGGCTTAGTACCCTGTGTTGCTCCCTAGTTTTTGCTTTTCGAGGACGAAAATCTTGAATTAGGGAATGATTAAGAACCTAGTTTTTGCTGTGAAAGACATTATAGTATTCTTGATGATATTCCAGAGCAGCGCCTTCAGACGGTGTGCGATTCCGGGCCCCAGAGTGGCCGGAATTTAATTTTCAGTGCATTTACACTGGAAATGATAAATAAATGAGATAACTCCTAAACGGAGTTCCGGATCAGATATCCGAGTGTACGGATGGGTCCGAAATGGGGTGTTTACCCTAGGAACGATATAAAACATGTCGGCGCGGGACGTTTGGACCCCTCACCCGCTTCTGGAATGTTAAACGGATTACTTAATTAATTAATTAATTCGTTTAATGTTGAAACGCAGGTATCTCTTAAACGGTGGCTTAGATTGGGAAATTGAGGGCACCGTTGTGTTCGGAATGTTCCGTTTACCCTAGGAGGGGTATATGTTTCGCGGGCGCGGGCCGTTTGTGAAAAATGGCCCCAGGGGCGTTTTCGTAATTTAGCATTTTCGGACGTTAAATTTTATAACTTTTGAACGTGATATCGGATTAAAATTCTGAGACCTCCGTTGTGCTCGGGAGGTGGTTTTTACCCTAGGGGAGGCTTAACATTGACCATGTTGAGAGTTCGGGTCTGGGCCGACGGGCGGGTGGTTAAGCGTTTTCTATTTAAACGCTTAACACACCCTCCTCCCTCCTCTCATTCCCCTTTCCCCTGGAAGCCCTTCTTCTCCCTCCTCCTCCTCCGTCTCCGGCGAGGCTCCGGCGAGACAGCTCCAGCGAGGTGTGGTGGATGGCGGATCATCGCGAAGCTTCGGGCGAAGCCCCGTGAGGTAGGATTTGTTGTTTGAGTTTTCATTCACCGCACCTACTTTGAACTCGATTAATTTTATAGAAACTCTGTCGGATTTTTGAATGAATCCCATGAATGCGTAGTAGAGTAAATTACCTACCCAACACATCATTCTGATTCAAATTCCGAGCTTCGTGTCATCCACAATGATCCGCCGAACTTTGCGGGTTTTCGGGTTCCGGTGAGTTCGAGCGGCGACGGGGCTCGGCGGAGGAGGTGGCACGCAGGGCGGCGCGGTGTGGAGCAGGGCAGAGGCGGTCGGCCGGGGCTTCGGAGGCGGTGGCGGCCTTCGGCGGCGGTTGAGGGTTCCAGCTGCGGGAGCCGGAGAGAGGAGGGTCGGGGTCGCGCTGTGCGACCCTGCGGCTGGGCAGAGACCCGCGCGACGCGGGTATCCGCGTGGAAAGGCCGACCGGCCTGTCGGCCGGTCGGTGGAAGAACCGCCCGCGTAGCGCGGGCGGTGTGACCCACGGGAGGCAGCTTGGACGCAGTCCCGGTGGGCCGGCCGGAGCGGGCCGGCTCGAGCGGGGCGGACCGGTCCGGCCGAAGAGGGTCCCCGTCTTCCTTTTAAATCTTCGGACGCCCGTATTTCGGGCTACGGGCGTCCGTTTTGCATGTCGTCTGCGTCGGCGCGGACCTGGTGCAGAGACGGTGTTTTTGAGATGGTTTTGGGAATTTCTAATTCCCGAAACGAGGGGTCGCGGAGGCGCGACGTGTCCTTAAGTGGACGAGCGTATTCCCCGAGATTCTTGTTTTGGACGGCACAGATGCGTCCGATGTCTGTTTTGAGCACCGTCAGTGGCGTTGGGACCATGGCATCGAGGCGGAGGTTTCTATGGAGGTTTGAAGCATTGAGGCTGAAGATGAGGCGTGGGCCCCGCGGCCCGTCTTTTGAGCTGCGTGCAGCTAGTAGCGACTTTTTCCTCAGACGTCCGTTCGGGGCGTGCGAGCAGCCGATGTTGGGTGTTTTTCCGAGGGCAACGTGTTGGCGCAGTCTGCCCGCTGTAATTCCGCACGATGGTACGGGCCCCGCGAAGACCATTTTGGGAGTTGACGGTGATTTCCAGCTTTATCACCGGGCTACCGTTTTGGACAAGAGGATAGTCCATCTTGTGTGTTTTTTCGAGAGGATCGCAATGGTGCGATCCGTTCGTTCAGTTTCGGGACCGGGTTGTGGGTCCCACGTGGCACCGCTCGTGTGCAGTGCGCCGGGATGCGTCTTTTTCTCCAGATATCCACTGCACTCAAGTGAGTAGTGCTTTTGACGTGTTTTCCCGAGGAGATCGCAATGGTGCAATGTGCCCGACTGTTTTCGGGCCGGGGCTCGGGACCACGGGACGCCGTTCGAGGGTGAGATGGCATTGGTGACTTTTTCGTTGGATATCCGTTTCAGGCGAGTAAGTAGTTGATCTCGCGTGTTTTTCCGTGAGGATTACAACGGTGCAATCCGTTTGGTTGTGCGGATCCTCTTGCGTGATCTTGTTAACTGTGTAGAAAGGAAAGTGCTCTAGTGGTGGTTCTCCCTACCTTGTTCTAGCGGACCCTTGGCGTGTGATCGCGCACTCTTGGGAGAGTGATACAAATGGTTCATGAGATGTGGCTGGCCGTGCCTGGGCCTTTGAGGTGGAGTTGTTACGTCACGCCTTCGCATTGACACCGGGTGTTGTGTGCATGATAGCCTTTGGGCTGGAATGAGGTATACTCCGGGAGTATATGGGAGCGCTTGGAGGTATGTGTGGTTGATTGTACCTGAGGATGTTTGTGCGCTCAGTTGGGGTTGACTTGGGGCCACACGTCGTGTGGGCCCCACGTACGTGCCGCAATCTGCTTTACGTACCTTGACCTCTCGCGACGTAGAGGGTCCCTCTGCGCTCTTTTGTTTGACCAGTAGGGTGGAGTGTTCCCCTGGATTTGTGCTCGTTTGTTTGACCAGCAGGGTAGAGTTTTCCCCTGGCTTTGTGCTCGTCTGTTCGACCAGCATGGCGGAGATTCCCTAGCCTGGTGCTCGTTTTTCTGACCAGCAGGGTTGAGCGGTCTCCCCCTGGCCTTCTGCTCGATGGTTTGGCTGGTAGAGATGTTTTGGTTCCTCTGCTTCTTTGGCTGTGAGGGGTTTCAGTACTGTTCCCTTTCACCGGACTGCGACACCGTCTGCGACTACGGGTGTTCGTGCAGCGTGGGAGTTTTCCCCACTTTCTAGGTTGAGGTGTCTCGGTCCGCTTTGACAGTGTCTCAGCGGATTGGAGAGGGATCTCCTTGGGAGGCATGGGGAGTTTCTCTCGTTGCTCCGTGTTCCCTGGTAGAGCTTGTGGTTTCGGTGTGACCAATACTTTATGCGGGAACCGATCCTCTACCCAGGATGTTGTTCCAGCAGGGCTGAGGTTGTTCCAGCAGGGATGAGGTTCTTCCAGCAGGTCTGAGGTTGTTCCAGCAGGGCTGAGGTTGTTCCAGCAGAGCTGAGGTTGTTTCCAGCAGAGCTGAGGTTGTTTCAAGCCGGGCTCGCCAGTGGGTTACCATCCAGCAGGGATGGCCAGTAAAATGGTGTTTACCGAGCAGTACCATTCAGCAGGGATGGCCAAAGCAGTTCCGGGCTTAGATCCAGCGGGGCTGGGCAGTGGTCCCCGATGCCGGGCTTACCTCCAGCTGGGCTGGGCAGTGGTCCCTGATGCCGGGCTTACCTCCAGTAGGGCTGGGCTGTGGTCCCAGAGGCCGGGTTACCTCCAGCTGGGCTGGGAAGTGGTCCCGTCGCCGACTTTAGCCGGGTCTCCCTCCAGTGGACTACCCTGTTACGGGACTGGGTAGTGAGGCACCCATCGACTTACCAGGTATCCCTGTAATGGGAACCCATTGACTTCTAGGGATCCTCCAGCGGGGCTAGGCAGGGGGTCGACTATCCACTTTGAGCAGACCTCTCGACTGCGGGGTAGTGACGGGTGGTGGCTGACATTCCCCCAGAACTCTCAAGTACGGGGAGCACTTTCCCCCACCGAGACGCGTCCTTGTGACGCGACCCAAAACCGTGCGGGCGAGTCAGTGCCGCCCAAAGCGGATAGTGTCATGGTGTTGTGATTGAGCCCCTTGGCTTGCGGTTTGGGGCAGACGTGCGGGATGCTAGGCATTGATGGTGTTACTTCTGGGACTGTTGGCTACTCTTTCGTGGGATGAGCTATGGGATGGAGATCCCCTTACGAGTTTGTTCGGGCTTCTTGAGAGAGCATACATATGTATATACCTTGTTTCCGGTACCCACTTCTTGGGTTTGTCTACTCTCCTTCCAGGAGAGGCGAAGATGCGCGGGGTATGCCATGTGCATTCCGTGTCTATCTTCTCATGGTGGGATGAGTCTACTCTCCTACTATAGGTAGCGAAGACTCGACAGGAAGTTCATCTTCTCACCGTTTCCAGCTCCTTGTGTCTGGATGAGTCTACTTCCTTTCCCCTTGTTGGGTTGATCTGGACTCTTTGCTGCACTCCTTGTTGTACACCTTTACTTTTCTGTTCGCTCTACTGCTCACCCTTCGGTACCTCCTTTTGTTGCTCCCTCGAGCCTTCAAGGTATCCTACTGAGTATTTTTATACTCACCCATTCTTGGGCTTTGCCTGCACTTGGTGTGCCCTTGCAGACGACTGACAAGTGAAGCGCGACTTTAGTGGAGCATAGGAGCTTGGAAGCTTGGACCGCGTGCGGTGGTCGTTGCCGGGTTCCAGGTGGGAGACCCATCAGCAGTCTCTTTTGTTTACCTGTTGCCGGGTTTTGGCACTTTTTGGTTGGGCGCGTTTTTTTACCCTTTTCTTTTCAGTTTGTACTTTGTACTTGTAGAGGTCGATGCACTTTGTGGTATTTATATAGCAGTTTCCTTTTCGTTTTCTTTTCTTGTCTTTACATTTACTCTGCATTGTTGCATTGAGTTTGATGCGTGTGTGTGTGCTGATGCTTAGGAAAAGGCCTCCCCGAGTTATTGTGCCTTCGGCGCTGGTCACCAGCCCCTGGCCTATGGAGGCGGGCTTGGGGTAGTTGCGGCTTGTGCCCGGGTGGGGTCGGGTCATGACATAAATGGTTAGAGAAATGTTTAAAAGTATTAGTTCTCTCGTTGATGGGATTACTTTGGAATGATTTTCTCTTCTAATTGTAACCCTAAATTTTGTCATGTGAAAATGATATTTGAGAAAGAATTATCTTTTATATAATGAATATCTATATAAATAACAATTTGGTTTTATATTATCATTGGGTTTGAGGAAATTACAAGTTATTATATATTGGGATGATAATGCAAGGTATTAGATAACATTTGTGGTTAAATTATGATATGGTTATTTTGAGAAATTTATCTCAGTTTGGTAATGTTATACAATATAGTTTCTGAAAAATGGCCACACACAGACCATGTGACAACCCGTCGCGTTGGACAAAACTCTGGGAATCGAACCCACAACCAGAGTGTGATTGGGATTTATCGCCTACCCATGGACAACGTGAAGTCCCAGGTTAGTGTGACTAATTATTTTAAGTTTAATAATTTTATTTATCAATAACAATTTGATTTGGGATCTTATGTCTTATCAAATGAATACCCTTAGTATAGGAAATTGATTTTGTGATTATGTGATAAATGTTATTTTTGAAGATGATCGCTCTGTTGGGAACACTATATAACTATGTAAAATAGAATATTATGAGATTTCATTTGAGGAGTAATGGTGGATTTTATCTATATTCTTATTGTGGATTTATAGAGAATTGTGTTATTTATGGAAATAAGTAACCTATCATGTAGAATATGTGATTAGGTTAATTACTTTTAAGTATGTGACATTAAGATTAGTGGATATTATTTGGAGATAAAAGTTAACTTGGAAAACTACTTAAGTAAATTCTTCTTAGTTATGAGTTTCAATATTAGTTTTGATTATATTAAACGATTTTATAGAGAATTATTTATTGAATGGTAATTATTAAACTTTGGGTATTGTTGGTTTAATTTTAGAAATTATGATTAGTATTTATTTCTCTAAAGTATTATCTTTTTGGAGATCATCTGATCTTGTATTAACCATTTTGGTTTTGGTTAATATCTAAATACAAGGTAAATATATATAGTTTATCCTTTGTAGATTATGTGATTATAGCGCTTCAGGTGTGACCAAGTCATCTTGAATACTCATCGTTTAAAAAAATTAAGTTATTGGTAGACATTTATTAAAGGATGAAACTCTACTTAACAAGTATGTATATCCATTTATGTTCATAGTCAATCTCATAAATAAAATCCACAACTTTACGAAATGGAACTTAAAAAAAACTTTATCAGCTTACTTTTCTTACTAGGAAACTAATGACCATTTATCCCATCACATGTTTGTGGTTTTCTTGTTGTTATCTTTCTCCTAATATTTTTTTCTATCACTCTCCACCAGAAATTGACACATGGTTTATCTTCCATTTTTTTACATGGAATCCTACTATGGGTTATCTCAGGTGACCTTTGTACTTCTCATTCTTTCTTTTAAAGAGATAGTTTTATAGACACTTCTTCCAATGTGGTACATTCAATGAAGTTCCCATGATCAATTAAAAATTTCCAGGATGCAATTTCCAATTGGGGGGAACAATTTAACACCCCAAGATTTCATAGTATGTTTTTTCGTTAAATTCAATAGCTTGTACCTCACACAACACCGAGTTTGAGTGCACGATGACTTACCAAATAGCCGTTCAAAATCAGTTGTGAATTTTATTAACTGAATTTTTAATTATATATAATCTATATAATTTTAACATCCATATTATGTGATTCTTAGAAATAATATAATATCAAATTCATTTTTTCATATAAAGAATGCATTTTTCAAAAAATGCAATTTTCCCCACATTTAATGTTAAACCCCTTTTAAATCCTGTATTTGACACTTTTTTATATTCAATTTGACAAAATAAACTTCTTTTATTGAATCGGGACATAAAAATTTAGTTTCAAAATTTTTTGGTGTTTTTCTGATAACTTTCATTTTTGGGAAAATAGTGAAAAAATACTAAATTTCAATTGAAAACAACTTTTTTAATCAAAATAATTTATAGTGTTAAATTACACATTTGAATGGTTTTTATGTATAATTAGATTATATTTTCACCATTTAATCCAATTTTGGTAATTGAATTAATTTCACTTTGAAATTATACACAATCAATTGTCAATCTGTTGATATTTATTGTTTCTTTAAAACACGCTATTTGTTTTGACAACGAGAATTAATTTTAAATTAATTAATTAAACTTATATGTTTTGAATTTGGTAAAAGAGGCATCATTTTTAAATTTGGAATATCTAATATAGCTTAGGCTGAAATTTTGGTATTTTTCTGAAAAAGTTCAATTTTTGATGAAAAATAAAACCGCTTTGTAGTTGTTTAAAAACAAATTTTTTCATTTAAATGGAATTTTACCACTTATGTGAATGGAATTTCGAAAATACAACATAAATTGTTGTTATTAGTATGTAAAATGTGGTTTAATAAGATGGAAATAATTTTTGGTGAATAGTAATGTTCGACTTTTATTTACCGCGGTTAAATGTAAATAGGGTAATTCAAGGTAAAAAGAATATTATAATAATACAAAATTACCTTAACACTTGTTCTAACCTTATTGGATGAGTCATGGTGGACAATGGTCATCCTTGGGTCAATTTTGGGACACCATCAAGCCACTTAAGATTGACAATGACACATTATTTTAATTAAGTTAATGTAATGTCAACAATGACATTAACAAATATCTTTTAGTATATCAATTTTTACATGGGGTTATATAAGATATATTTTTGACTATAAATAATAATTGGAAAGCTAACAATATTACCTAAATTATGGTAATTTTTTTAAATTTTTTTTACATAAAATAAATTAAATTATTTATGACACAATAATGATGTAGTATTTACCTCATTAAAAAATGATTTAAATAAATATGATTATTAATATTAAAAAATATCCAAAACCTGTCCAATTCTTATTTGATGATTTTATTTCGACCAAGAGTCATCTTATATTCTACTGTAATTTGTTTTGGACCTTTAGAAACCCAATATCTCTATATAATAAAATAATATTTTAACACTTTCCTAAAGAGCCCCTCCTCCCCTTATAAAAGGACACCACTTCTAACCCATTCCACACACCTCTCAAGCCACTTGGCTCATCCAATATCTGCCAAAATATTTTCTCAAGATCCCACTATTCCTATTAGAAGCCTTACCTTAGGAAGAAGGCACTTCAAGAAGTCCTTTTGGTTCAAACCAAAATATGTTACCCAAAATAAAGGTAACACTTTTCTAAATTCTTTTTTAATATTGTTTTATTTTACTTCTACAACCCCCTAAACACTTTTTATTACTTTATTTTATAAAAACACCACTATCCTCAATATACTAGGATTTTGTTATTATAAGGATTAGATCTACACTTACACACACCTCGATCTAATAGGGAAAAATATACTGTTTCTACGGATGGCAAACTAACGCCTCATGAAACGATGATTGTTCGATTATCACCTACCTCTTATGATGGAGGCCATTAAGATGGAACTGTATTTATATATGATATATATATATATTATGTTTATTTTTCCTTTATGCTTCTGTATTTTACATTTATATCAATATTTTATTGTTTCTATTATGGGTAAAACGTGATAATTTCATTTGAGGAAGTGCCGACTACCGCCCCCTCAAAATGATATGACTCGTTAATGCCTTATGTGGGATGTATAAAGTATGTACATAATGATATTATATATGATATTATAATGGAATTATAATATTCCTATGTATCATTATTTTTTAATTCCATTAAAATACAAAATAGAAATGAAAGCTGTGTTTATGCATACGTACGGCTTACCGTCTCCATGAACGGTACATTTCATTTCTTATCTCCAAATGTTATGTACTGTTATAAATAGATATATATACTGGATATATAATATTTATATGATATATAAATTATGTATATCATTTTTTAGATAATCGAATTTTGACAACATGGAAAAATTGTAATTATAACAAGTTCATTTTTGACTCATGTTCCGAACATCAATAAAATATCCAATACGAACTCAAATAATTAGATAATTATTATAACAATGTAATAATTGGTATAAAAGGAATAATAAACTTGAAAAATGTTTTTAATCAAGTTTAAATTAACTTAATTTTATTATTCAGGAAAAACAAGGAACATACAAGACAAGTCAAACATGAGGTAAGGGGTTTCTTATCTCACTTTTAATTCCTTGAGATTTCCATTGTTAGCTACTTATTAATTGCATGTGGTGTTTTGTGTAATTCCATTTGATATATATTAACATGATTCTATTTATAATAATGGTATTCTATGATTAATTTGGTGGTTATTAACTTTTTTTATACGAATCGATTGATTACAACGATATAAGGGTTTTTCATCTCACTTTTATTCCCGTGAGATTCATGCTAGATTGGACACTATTTCCTTTTGTGTGGAGTATATACCACCCATGATTGTATTATTTTTGAAATATACTCTAATTTATTTGTATTTACTTCTTCATTGTATGAAACTTCTTTCATGGGGTGTATGTTTTATAAGTTACCAAATCGGTAAGGGAATTTCAATTTTCAATTTCCACTCATTGGGATTTATACATACTTCATTGATTATATTACTCCATAATTATGTGTGGAATCACAATTTATTATTTGTGTAGTAATTTCCACTCCCCTTTTTGTGGATATACTTTTGATACACATAATCACTCCATTGATAAATTCTCATGTCATCGATATGATCCTGATAAGAGTAATTTTAACTCAATCTCCATTCATTGAGTTAAACATCCAATTCATTGGTGTTGTTTTCACAAGAATATGTGTGAATGTTATATGATATATTTACACTGAATATCTAATCATATTTAGTGTATTTATATTTTTCACACATAAATATGTTATTGATTTATCCTTAACCTAAAGATACGGTCTTTATAAGGGATTTCATCTCAATTTACATTCCATTGAGACTTCTTTGTTGTTATACACCAATTCACTTATATATGGTGTATATAATGTACTTTGACATAGTATATCCTCATTCAATTTATTATAATGATATTATAAAATATTTATTACCTCAATTATTTGTATTGAAGTGTCTCTATTTTGGTTAGGAACTCTAACAAAATTTTCATTTTAAATGTTTTAAAGATTTATTATACTAAATCTTTCTCATTAATGTCCTTGTTTCAAAAATATTTGTATTGATTTATTTATATGGAAATTAATGTTTTAAAATTAAAATTACTTATAAAAATTTTCAAAGTTTTATGGGACACTTTGATTCAAAAATCTATTTTTAAACAAATTCTTGACAAATAGTGTGACTTTTAAATATTTTTAAGAAAAAAGGGGATATTTCTCTCAAATAGTTTTGAAGATTATTTTCATCTATGTCAAAATCCTTTGTTATTCTCGATTGAGGATAATATGTTACAATACAATATTCCATATTGTATTGAATGAGTTATGTTTGACTATGGATGTGCTATTTTTATACAATTCATTATTTTGGTTGACATTTCGTATGATAGTTTTAATACGAATGTTTGTGTTATGTTTCAAACATTTCATATGGGGAATTCATTGGACATAGTAAGTGATAGGTGGATCCCGCTATAGCTTCTTGATGCCTCAGTAGGTCTTATGAGAGAAACTAGTGTCTTGAGACAAGGACTTGAAAAAATATTATTTGTAGTCTTGGCACAAGTCCTTGAATATGTGGTTATGTTGTATGGAATTAAAAACTCCATCATTATGAGATTAGCTATTGATATTTCATGTGTTTATTCGACTAGTAGAATACCAATGACTATGTTTTATTATGTAATTATTTACTCATCTTATATTCCTGCCATAAAGTGTTCATGTGAATTATTTGTAAAGGCTAGTGTTTTCAATTATTCCACATTACTAATGTTTAGGTTATCTTCTGCTGTATGGATTACACTTACTGAGCATTTGAGATCACCCCTTTCTGATGTTTAAATTTCCTAGGATTCGAAGAAGTTAGTTATGAGTGAATTTTAGGAATAATCTTGGAATCTTGGATGTTCCTAATGTTATAAATTAGTGTTGTTTTTCTTTTCAAGTTGTATTGTTGAACTTATGTATTTATCTTGTTTCCAATACTACTAAACTAATAGGTCCTTCGGGACTAGATTCCTTGTAATCATTCCAATGTATTAAAATAATAAACTGGCTCCTGGATTCTGGGGTCATGGCATTACATAACGTTTTGGAGTTAGTTCCCTAGAACATACATCGTTTTTACATTATGAGAACTTATATTCATTTTTTTTTTATATTTATATATTCCTTATCACATCATGATTGTTCTTCTACATAAAATTGTACGTGATAATGTCATAAGAGTAAATATCACACAAAAAGGTCATAGAGGATCCCTACTATAATGAGAAACCGGAAGTGAATTGTCACTATTCTTGAAAATATATTATATATTTAGATGATATCATTTTATGGACATAAATGATACATGCTATCAGGGGTGGAGACTCATAGGACTTTGAGGCATCTTCTCATGGTGTACGCCCTTGGTAATGCCCAGGAGGATATTATGAGATCATAACCCACCAGTAGGATATCCACATTTCTATGTGTCATTAGATTTTCCTATCTATGGATGTCTGTATTGGTCATTAGACATTAATATTATTATTACTAAGTATTATTAGTAGGAAATTTATATGTATAGTTGAATACTGTGACAACAGATGTTCGCGACGAGGAAGGATATGTTGGGTGTGCCACGAGTAATATTGCATTAATGAATAATACAAGAAAGGATTTATCCCATCAATTCACTAATGAAAGTTAATATATCAATCCCATTGATGGAAATGTTATAGCCTAAATAAATCCATTTCCAGGGTGATCAATATTCATGTTCTATTTCTCGAAAGTTAATGAAACAGATATTGAGCATATAGGTTGATGGAACTATAATGAAACATGTGAGATTAGATATATTTTGTTAAAGGGGTTATATTACATGGTATTTTTTTGTATGATTTTACAAGTTTTTGTGGAATTATATTATTTCTCTATGGTTTCCATGGCTTGTATCTAGAATCTAACCTTTATATTTAGGCAGGATCGCCAAATTGCACTGAAAAAGAGGCCAAGAGGGTCACACACTAAGAATATATAAAATCTCTGTTAAATAATTTATTATTTAACAAGTTGAATAAATATTATTCCCAGTTGTGGTTTAATAAATATTCAAGTATTTCTGATCGCATTTATTCTATCACTAGTTATTCGATAGAATATATTGTGGGTAGAATAATTAATAAATATTTATTTTCTATTTGGTGAATATAATATTTATTTTTTTATTAGAAAATAATACAGTGACATATATTTAATAAATAAATAGTTATTAATCAAGGCATGACAAATATTGTTGAGGATTAGTGGACCTAGTTTAAGGGTCTAGTGAGAAATAATAATATTTCATATCATTTGATTAAATAATATTTACTTATAACATTAAAGTTAAGTTCATATTGGGAAATAATAATACTGCTATTTTTATTTCACATTGGGGTTTCCCTAGGATTAATTAAATAATTAAAGGAACTTGTGAAAATTATTCTATTATTAACCTAGTAAAATAAATGACATGTTATATTATTCTCTGATTAGAAAATGACCTAGCCAAGAAAATGGTTGAGAACAAATAATTGGAGAAACAATCTCACAATCCTAGAGTGTTATTTATTATGGAATAAATCTATTAAGATTTAGTACGATCCTCATCTATCAGGTCACATAGAATGCTTTAGAAGCGGTTCTCAAGGAGATTGAAGGTGGATGATAGAAGTGAAAGTATCTTCCATGCTAGCACACAGAGACCCCTTCGGCGATGTATGAATATTCGTTTAACACATGTGGATCACCACTAGAGGAATACTACACTTGTATTTTACAACGCAACAACGGCACACTTCATATCTTTGGACGGATGAATCAAAAAATAATGAATAACCTTGGAGGTAATTCTTATTTAATTGAATTTATTGAACCCAAAATTTGTTGATCTAATATCTCTTTCTTCAATGTATTTGATCCTTTATTTTCTATGATTCAATTCCATTGGTCATGACATTCTCCTTTATAATAAGGATTAGATTTATTTTCTATAACGACAAAATGAAAGGTTGGGCATTGTCCCTCACGTGCTTCCACTTTGCTCGAAACCTACAAGTGGTATTAGAGCGGTCACATCATTCTTTGTATATATTTAGTTTTTTATTATTTATGCATTGAAAATAAATTTTTCACTTAATGTTAATCATTCTTTAAATATTATTTATGAGATATATTTTTTCCTCCAACATTTCTCATAGATCTAATAGGCATGATTAAATTTAATACTAAAATAAAATAGAGGAACTCATCTAGAGGTTCCAACTGACCAGATAACACAAGAGTACACAACATGTAATCAGAATTACATGTAGTGTACTTTTTTTCAATGAAACAGGAGTAAATTTGTAAATTACTCATCTCATGTGTATTAATGACACACGGTGTAGTTAATTCTTACATCGTGTGTTTATAGGGACTGACTGGTGCCCGATCAACCATAAAACATATTGTGTGGCCCACTGGACAAGGCAGGTTGTCCCTTCGGGTTAGGGTAGGGTCGTGTAGTCCATACACAACCTTCCCAACCGATGACCATGTAACACATAGTCAAAACATTTTGTGCCCATTGTACATGCCATTTACTCCAAGATTTATGACATATCCCTCACACTCTGAGTCCTTATGCGTGTACTTCAGAGACACATTAAAGAATTTACATTTCGTGTAGATTAGATATACACATAGTTTATGTTGAATAGTTACGTAGATCTAAAATTCATTATATTATGTAACCATTGAGACATGTACTTGTGTATGGGTGTAATGTTGGAACACAATTTGTGACCAAATTTCATATATATATATATATATATATATTTTAATTAACATCCCCTTAATATTCAAGATATTTATATCATTTATCAGTTGTATTAAATTTATTATTCTGTGTGCATGCTATATATCACAAAAAATAATGTGTATAGAAGTATAATACATTTTGTGTAGTTTTCGATGGGTATTACCTCGGTTACCTCCAAGGTAAAAGTTATGTACACAGTTAATTATCAAATGATTTTATTAATTTGTTTAAAATTACAATGGATGAGAATCTCAAGGAAATTCAAAAAAGGATTATGGTAAAATGATTGATTAATTAAATATAATAATTAATCGATTCGAGCGTGATTTATTTTAAATAATAATGATTAATGAATTGAATTCTAGTTTTATTAAATGTGTATTTTTTTCATTCATGTGGATGATAATGATCTCGACCATACCATTGTATGTGATTGGTTTCATTTTAATTTATTATTAAATTAAATTTTTTTGCTTCCATTCCTTCTCTCATTATTAATATGTAGGGAATGCATTCCCATGTTTTCATTTATACAAACCCCCTTTCACTCATCACCTATATATGAGTAAAAGAATATGTAATGCATGGATCTCCCAATATAGTGGTGGTGTTTCAAGTTAGTAATTAAGTTGAAACCAATCCAAGGAGATACAAACATGGATAGGTCCGAAACTGTAAACGAAAACATTAAATGGTTCAAAGTGTTTCTCCCCTAGCCCTGTAGTGCATTTATAATCCATTAAAAAAACTAACTATTAGATGAAGCTCAGGATCATACACATTATTTTATTTCCATAATATTTCATGGTTATTCATCATGGATGTTTTTTCACAATCACTTCATTAATTAATTAATAATAACATAGGATGGAAATAAAAGTAATTGTATTATGCATAAATATTATCTAAGACATCGTTTTTCAGTTGACATAACTTGGTTGACATCATGGGTTAACTGAAAAGAAGGACTTGGTGTAACTAAGAGGGAAAGGTTGAGGAAATCTAAATTATTGATTTCAAAATCAGTGATTCTACTCAATGGATCAAGGAACTGTGAGTTAATGGAGTTTTAATTTGGAATGCCTTCCTAAAACCCTTCAATTTACTTGACCAATCATTATTGGGGTAATGATATGGGTAATATGGATCCTTTACACTTGAATGACTAAGAAACAATCTATTCCAAAGCCAATGGTGAGGTTTATTGCATTCCAATAAAATAGTTGGAGACTAATAAATATAATATTTATTTGTATAATGTTTATTAGATAATATACTAAAATCGGGTCATATTATTTATAGAAATAGCATAAAAATGACATAAAACATGTCATTTATATCCATAATTGACAAGGAAACCCTTTTCACCAGCACTAATTTTTAAGAGTGATAGATGTGCCAACGGGTAATTCTTATTTAATTGAAAAGAAATAGTATGTGTTGGAAGAGTCTTTACTAGTTGCGCCTGGAAAAGAGGCGAGTGATGAAAATCTATCTCTGTACATGAAACATCTGAATGATGCTGTATATGTTTAGTGCTTCTTGCTATCATCCTTTTACAATGAGATCATTATGAAACCTGAGGAAATGGATGCTTATAGTAGGATGTCTCACATTAGGGATCTCAATGAAGAGAAGGCAAGGTAAGAGAGATATTAGATCTCCAATTCTTTGTTCACAATTATTCTGTGAGAGTCTACACTATCTGGGAAACATGTAGTCAAGCATATCATCTACATTTTTCTTCTGGACATCTTATGGATTAAAATCCTGAATGATTTTCATATAGATCTCATACATTGATTAGTTCTAAAGACCTTCTCTAGTTTTATTGTGAATTATAATATGACCAATAATGAGATGAGTCTATCAGAACTTTTAAACATTATTTTCCCAGTGGATTAGGACATGGGGCATGAAATACCCATAGTCCTTATGGTGAATAAGAAGAGGAAGGAAAATAAAATGTTACCTAATACTTATAAACATTATAAATCCCCCGATCATCATGACACCAAGATTAATAAGACCCAAAGGTAGTGATGGGAAAATGAGTCAGTATGTTTTCGTAAGTGGAATGACAGGCCACTAAAAGATGAACTACACCCAGAGGTAATGGGAAGCCAAATGTGCATTCAATATCGAGTTTAATACTTCCATTTATAAAAATTGTCCCTTAGATAAAACTTTTGGTGCTCAAATATTTATTCAAATACATGAACTAAGTAGATTTTAGAGAGTTTCTATAGGAGAGGTGGATCTGTGATATTCCAATGGTGTGAGGCTGGTCACTACTGACTTCCACCTTTCATTTCCTATAGGAATGATTTTGGTATCTAATGATTGTTATTATGTACTAATCTTACCAGAAACATAATTTATACATCATTTTTAGATATAGATGGGTTTATTTTCATGCTCAGAAATAAATTTAATTTTTTATTAGAAAAACATATGTTATGTTATGGAACATTTAAATAAGGGTTTGTATGTATTAAATTATGAAATCAAAATGTTGGAAATTGATAACAAATCAAGTTCACATGAATCATATAACACCCATATTTTGTATCACTATCTTGGTCATGTAAACAAGAAGGATTTGAAAAATCTCCTCGATGGTGGTTATTTAAACTCTTCTGAGCTAAAACCACTTGATAGATTTCATGCCATTTTAGAAGGAAAAATTACCAAACCACCATTTGGTAGATAGGGTAAAATGGAAACATAGAATCTAGGATTGGTACACACTAATGTGTGTGGACCATATATAATAGAATTTATAGGTGAATATTCATTCATTATAACTTTAACTGATAACATTAGTAGATATGGATATATTTACATGATGAGGTATTTTGTTCATGTCCTAGATAAATTTACAGAATTCAAGAATGAAGTAGAGAATCCTCTTGGTAAAAACGATAAAATAAATCAATCATATCATGGTGGAGAATATCTTAACCAAGAGTTCATCGATTTTTTAAATGATTTTGGGATTTTATCTCAACTCACCACACTTTATACAACATAGAGGAATGGAGATAGCGAAATGAGGAATCATAAATTTTTGTACATAGTACGATCGATGATTAGTCATGTAGATATTCCATAATCTGTTTGGGGTTATGCATTACAAATTGAAGTATACACATTAAAATCAGTAACAACTAAAGTAGAAAATGAAATTCCTTTCGTTTAATGGTATAGAAATAACCCCATTTTCTGCATATACATGTATGGGGTTGTGAGACATTTGTTAAGGATTTATCAGGAAACAAACAAGCATCCTAGGGAATGAAGTGTATCATTATAGGGAATCCAAAGAAACAGAAGGATACTACCTATAAAACCCCTCAGACAAGAAAATTATTATTTCAATACATGATGTATTTATTGAGAGGGAGAACTTCCTAAATAAGTATAGTGGGATCACAATTGAATTTGATGAAGTTTATTCTAAAGATACACATGAGCTGTTACGAGAGAAATTTTCATTTGTCCCCATGGATGAAATATCTCCTAAAACATATTTACTACACAAGAGTGTATGAGAGTCAAGAGAACTATAGAGACATGGTTTTATAATCACCGAGGATGGTGACTCATTATTGTTAGAAAAAGATGGACCTATTTTCTATAAAGAGTTAGTAAAGAGCCCAGAAGTTGTAAGATGGAGAGAATCGATGAATTCTAATATGGATTACATGTATCATATCCATATTTGGGTTTTGTTGGATTCACAAGTTGATGTAAAACCTGTTGGGTATAAATTGGTATTCAAGAGGAAAAATGAAATAAAAGGTTAATAAAGTACATATAAACCAAGTCTAATTGGTAAAGGGTGTATATAACACTATTCAATTGACTATAACAAAACCTTTTCACCAGCTTCAATGTTTAAATCGATCAAAATAATATTTTCTATAGAATCTTACCATGACTATGATATCGACAGATGGAAGTAAAAACTTCATTCCTTAACAAGAACTGTCCGGAAGATGTCTATATGTCACAACTAGGAGGGTTTGTGACACTAGGTGAATCTAAATAGATGTTCAAGATATAGATACCCATTTCAGGATTGAAGCATGAATTGAGTTTATAAAACATTTGATTTTATGAATCTATAAAATAATTTGGTTTCATTAAGAATGAGTGTGATTCAAGTGTTTATAAAAGTTTGTTTGGGAATGAAGTCTTTATCCTAGTAGTATTGTTGACCAAATAGTACTTTTTGGAGATGACATACTAGTCTTACAACCAATGAAGGACTGGTAGAACAAGTGCTTATCCATTTAGGGCATAGTTGAAGAAGCCTATATTCTAGGTATCAATATCATTATTAAAAGATCCAAGAAGCTTCTTAGACTAATAAAAAGTAAATATATTGACCAGATACTAAATAGATTTAGTATGGAACAATCCAAAAAGAGATTGGTACTAGTGTCACATGGTTTATAAATCTATGAAAATTTTCCCCAAACAAAATAGAAGAAATATAGAATGATAAAGATCCTATATGCTTCAACCATAGGATCAAACATTACTCCCTGATATGTACTAGACAAGAAGATTCCTAAGCAATTACCATGGTATGTAGATATCAAGAAGATTCCAAATAATAGTATTGGAATGATGTGAAGACTATCCTTAAGTATCTAAGAATAACTAAGGATATGTTCTAGGTGTATATAGGATATGAGGAGATATTCATTAGATGGTACCCTGATGACGGATTTCTAACATATCATAATGATTTTAAGTCTTAATTTGGATATGTTTTTTTGTCTCAACAGATGACCTCTGAGTGAAAGAGTTCAAAGAATCTAGTTGTAGCTAACTCTATAGTGGATTCCAAGTACTTATCAGCTTTTGATGGAGCCAAGAAGTCCATATGGATTAGTATGCTTGTCCAAGAGCATGATGTGGTACCTAATATTAAAGACCCTATCACATTGTATTGTGATAATATTACAGCAGTGACTCTTGAAAAATATCCAGTGTCACATCAATGGAAATACCACATACATTGAATGTATCACATCTTGATGGATTCTTATCAAAGGGCTGAAGTGAAAATGAGCAGAGTATCCATGGAAGGGAATGTGGGAAATCCCATCACTAAAGTCTTATCCCTGCAGAAGTATAAGTATCACGTGAGAGCTAGTAAATTGAAGGTTGTTAGCGGTTGGATATAGTAAAAGTTGGAGTCTATTAGAGTTGGTTCCCTAGAAGAAAATTATTTTGTACATTATGATAATTTATATTCATTATTATAAATATTAATAAATTTATTATCACATAAGTATTTTTTTATGTGTAATGTTTTATGTTATAATGTCGTAAGAGTAAATATCACACTAGAAGGTCACATCAGATCGCTTCTATGATGAGAAACTAGAAGTGTTATAACAATATTCATGAATATATGTTCTATAGACAGATTATATGATTTTAGAGACACAAATGTTATAGACTATTAGGGGTGGAAACTCATAGTCTTTTGAGGCACCTTCTCATGGTGTACTCCGTCGATAATTTCTAGTCGGATATTATGAGAACAAGACCCTCCAGAAGGAAATATAAATTTCTATAAGTCATTGGAAGAACCTATCATTGGTTGCGTGTATTGGTCCTTAGACATTAAGCTTATTATTAATGAGTATTATGAGTCAAGCACTTAGATGTATTGAGGAAAATAAAGATGACATATGATCATGACGAGGTATAATATATTGGGTACGTCATGACTAATATATCATTACTGAATAATGTGAGAAAGGATTTATCCCTTCTGTTCATTAAAAAATTTAATATCTCTTGCCCTTTTATGGAAATGATATATCCTAAATAAATCCAAGGACATAATGATAAATAGGTATGTTCTATTTCTGGAAATTCAAATAAAATATATATAGAATAGAGGTTGATGGTACTGGAATACAACATTATCAATTAGAGATATTAGGATAACTGATTTATATTACATGGTAATCATTCGTATGAGGTGACATGTTACTGTGGAATTAACTTTTTCTCTTTGTGTTCCTTGGAATGTTTCTTGATGTTAACCTTGGACATTAGGCATGTTCAACTAATTACATTGAGAAAGACGCCTAACGGGTCACACACTGAGTGTGTATATAATATCATTTAAATAATTTATTATTTAACAATTTGAATAAATATTATTCCTGGTCATGGTTTAATACAGATGATCTAATTTATTCCATCACTTGTAATTAGATAAAATACGTTGTGGGAAAAATAATTAAAAAATATTTATTTACTATTTACTGAATATAATATTTATTTATTGATCAAAAAATAATGTAGTGATATTTATTGAATAAATAAACATTCATCATCCATGGTGTGATAAATATTGAGTATAATAGGTGAACCTAGTTTAAGGTTCCCATGAGAAATAATAATATTGAATATTATTTTATTAAATAATATATAATTATAACTCACGAGTAAAGTTCATGTCTGTAAAAAATATTTTTGATATTATTATTTGAAAATGGGGTTTCACTAGGATAAATGAAATTATTCAAGGAACTTTTTCTAATTATTTCGTTATTACCATAGTGAAATTAATGCCCGGTTATATTATTATCTCATTAGCCAAAGACCTAGCTGAGAAAATGGTTGTGCATAATGAGTTGTAGAAAAAATCTCTCAAGCCTAGAGAGTTATTTCTACTCAAAGAACAATACCAATAATGAGATCTATCCTCCCCCACCGGATCAAGGGGAACTCTTTGGAAGTGGTTCTCAAGGAGATCGAAGGAAGACAATGTAAGCGTAAGGATCTTTCGTTATAGCACCCAAAGATTCCTTCGACGATGTATAGAGATTTGTGGAACATGTGTGGATCACTTATAGAGGAATCCTAAACATGGAATATACAATGTAGAAACGTCTCAATATTTATCAATGTTCAGATGAATTAATGAATAAATAATAACCTTTAAGGAAATTCTTATTTATTTAAATTAATTATAAACATGTGTTGACACACATTCTCTTGGTTTTGGATAATCTATCCCTTTTTTTCATTTCATTAAATTTATTTTTACATGATGTTCCTCATTGGGATTGACCTTAGATTGATTATCAATAATGGAAAAAAATCATACGCACCATCCTTTCTGCACTTCAACTGCACCTGGAACCTACAAAACTCACCAATGTATATTGGACCATTTCCTTTGAGTCACTCATAATAAGTCTGGATGAAATGAAATCCCACAAATCCATCTCAAATTTGTGAATATAAATTGATAGATATTTTACTTTCTTCTTAATAGTATTTATTTTAACCCTTATAATTATTTTGGGGTTTCTTTTTAGTAAGTATGATAATAATAGATTAATAGATTACTGCTTATCTATTTGAAAACGAAATATTTATTATATTTACATATACAACAACATGATGGGTACATGATAAAAATTTATGTATTTTACTTCATTTTTAAGTGATTATAGTGTTGTAACATTTTCATATATTATGTTTTCAATTTATCAATTTAATATTGACATAGATGCATTTTCATTTTTTGTGCGACCATGTCATTGTATTTTCTATTCTTCTCTTTTGAAAAATATAATAAAATTATGTTTTTAATACTAAAAGCATCCAATATTTTTATCTATAGTTATCCTACTCACCCCACTCAAACCATTATTTATCTGATCGTGAATAGAGGATTCAAAAAATAGAACATAATTTTCAACTATATCAAAATACATAAATTCATGTATGACTATTTAGAATTAAGCTAGTCGTGAAATCTTCAATACATATTAAACTTAACAATAAATAAATTATTTTGTTACTAAATATTATCTATAATAAATGATATAAAATTTTATAACTATATATTGATTACCAATTTTTATGTAATAAAGATCTCCAACAATTTTTTTAAAATCAAAACCATCCTCACCATTAAAATTGGAATATCAAGTAACACAAATATTTATAAGGAAACACTTCATATTTACCTTCAATGAACACTTAAATATTTAATTTAAAATTAATCATAGTTATTTGTGTAGGAAAACCATGATAAATATAAATATTCTCTTCTAATTTATCTGTTAATTAGAATTCACATTTGTAAAATCCTAAAAACTAATAACATGGGTTTCTTTTACTGCATACATAAAAACAATCTCAATAAGAACATTTGTTTTTTTGGAAGCATGGAATATTGGTGGAATTGTCTGAGGTCTCTTCTCAGTATATGAATACTAGAATTAGTGCAGGTGGATGAAAAATTTATTTCTCCTTCATTTATACCAGTTGTGAGGTTTCTGAATTAATGGTTATATGGAAACACATACATTATCTCCCATATGATCATTTTCCATGGTTTGGTATCAATGACATAAACATAGTGATAGATGTTTCAGAGAAGTGGGTAGGGGGAGCTTGAAATTACAACTATGGTAGGAAATATTTCAATGACTTCATGTCTATGGAAGGTATTTTGGATATGGGCTTCTCTAGGAGTAAATTTACATGGTGTAATAATCAAAAAGGGGTTTGGAGAATCTGGAGCAGTCTCGCCCAGTTCTTTTATACGCGTCAGGGCATTGACAATTTTTCTCAAGAAACAAGATCACATCTAAACCGGTCAATATATGGCCATTGACTGCTTATTTTGGTTACTAATGAGGGATATTAAAGAAATAAATGCTTCAATTATTCCAATAATTGGATATGGGAGGATGGATTCCTTTAGAAGGTGAAAGAGACTTGGGATCGACCAGAAAGTGGTATGTCTTGGGTGAAGCTCATGAATTGGTTAAAATGGATTAGGAAAGATTTATAGGCGGGGATATCCACTAGAAAAGATAAAAACTTAATGTTATAGGGGCTCAAGGGAGATAATTAATTTTTAGAAAATAGACTACAAGTTGATTGGAGAGATGATAGGTTTCTAATTCTAGTTGACAAACAAAAATTTTTGACTGAGAAACTGTTGTAGATTAATAGGGTTTATGGGATAAAATTTAGAGTATTTTGGAATTGATAAGAGGATAGAAAGACCACTTACTTTTAAAATTATATGTAATAGAAAAGAGCGGCTAAAAGGATCAACATGAAACTTGATGAAGGATCTGATACCTCTAATGTGATTACAGTTGGGAAAATGGCCTTGGATTATTTTAAGGATCACTTAACAGGAAGAAAAAATAATGGATGTCCAAGCATGTAAGAAATAGAGGACACTTTCATGGATTTTTTTGGTGTTTGTTGGATAGTAGGGATAATGAGGTGTTTATTGATATGCCATCGATCGATTAAATCAAGGATAATATTTTTTGTATGAAAAAAATAATGTCCCTCGGCCCTGATTAGTTACTAAGAGAATTCCATTTTGATGTACGGGATAATTTTAAAATACAAATATGGAGGTGATAGAATATCGTTTCATAGGGGTGTGTGGAATATGACTATTTTTACCTCTAAAGTGGTTTTGGTTCCCACAATTAAATATCCCATATCCATAAACCAATATAGACCTACTTTTCAATTTTAAATTTCCTATAAAATGAATTCTTATCTTATTAATATAAGGTAATTAAGTATCATTCCATGAATAATTTTAGAGGAACAACATGGGTTTGTGCAAGGGAAAAGTATTCATGGGATATAGTTATTTCTAAATAAATGGTAGAGTATATATATAAGAAAACTACTGGATCCAACATTATGGTCAAGGTGGAAATGGATAAATCATATCATATATTGGTGTGGATATTTCTCATTGAGGTAACAAGGAAGTTTGGCTCACAGGAATGGTTCAATGTCTTGTGTTTCCGATGCTATGCCTCACCATGGATTACTATATCTCTTATAGGAATGGGATTCTGTTTTATCAAATATTTCCATGCTTTTAGACAGGGTGATCCCCTATCCCCATGACAATTAATTACAGCCCAAGAGGTGACAGCAAGGAATATTGAATAATGTTTGATGAGGGGAGGGTCGTTCCTAATAAAAATAGGTCTAGAAATTAGAATGTTTCACACCTCATGTTTTCTGACAACATGCTTTTTTTATGAATGGAAGAAAAAGATCAATTGGGGGCTTCAACAAAATTATGGAAAATCATAGAAGATTGAGAAAAAAATGCATCATTTCATAGAAATGTTATGTTTAATTATCTAATAACTATTCTAGTGGATGAGGAAATGTCATTCATGAAGAATTTGAGTTCTAAAGGTGGTAATTACTAGTGGTTTAGCTTGGAGATCCCAAATCATATGGAAGGAATAAAAAGTAGATATTTAATGAAATCATTAATAATCTCCTATAAAGAATATAAAACTAAATAAATAGGTTTCTTTCATTTGGTGGGAGGATGAAATTTATTAATATAGTAATTACCAAGATCATAATACATGTTCTCTCCATTATATTACCTACAAAATTTATAATTACCCAGATTGAAAATGTTATTAAAAATTTTCATTGGGATGTGAACCAAAATGGTTGGT
This sequence comes from Viscum album, assembly GCA_963277665.1. Taxonomy (NCBI): domain Eukaryota; kingdom Viridiplantae; phylum Streptophyta; class Magnoliopsida; order Santalales; family Viscaceae; genus Viscum; species Viscum album. The sequence continues at coordinate 874,859,203 of OY728129.1, read as the reverse complement.
TACATTGGGATTATTGGAAGTGAATGGATAAGAAAATTAATGAATGTGGTATTGGGATGTGAAGTGTGGAAGATACCATGCATTCTTTGCAAGATTAGTTTGAATGGGATGTCATGGTAGGTAATTCATTATGGGAATAGTTCATCAAGGATAGATATGATGATTACTGGAGGAACTGGACATGAAAAAATAAGAGATTATCCAATCTCATGTGTTTCATCCTAGAACATTTGGAGAAACTTCAAGGAACAAACTGGTGGATTGTAGGATGCATGAATATTAACATGTGGAATATAAACTAGATCGGTGACATGTTATATTTTATGGGTTTTCTAGTCTTGAATATATCATTCAAGGAGGCTAATGCTTACCCTAATTTCCTGATCGCCATTCTTGATCATGATCACAAGAATCTCTATGATAGCATCAATAAGGTGGATGACCCATACCACATTATTTTCACAAGATTGAGTTATTATAAATTCTATAGGTGGGAATATAGGTATTTGAAAAAAAAGTGTAGTGGGATGGATGATTTGGCAATAAATATCTAGTGAAAATGTATTCCTAATAATCTATAATTTCTATTTTGTTGACTAAGAAATCAGGCATTGCCATAGGATGAAAAAATTCAGAAAAAGGTGTCTCTCTAGTGTTACATTGTCAATTTTGTGTTCAATTGAAGTAAGAAACATTGTGGCATGTGTTTTTACAAGGATAATGGGCCAAGGGGGAATGTGACGTATCTGTGTAAGGAATGAACTTCTACAGGGGTGTGGATTTTTTGTAGGGAGTTATTGATGCTTGTTCTATGGGAGATAGATAGAATGGACCAATGGATAGGGTTCGAGGTCTGACCTTTTTATTAATGTGTTGGATCCTATATATAGCCAGAAATAAGGCTCACGATGATAGTATATTTCTTCACTCTTCTTCCAGGTGATAGTGAATGCGCTAGTGGCAGAGTCAGTGATTATTATCAAAGAAAGGACCCATTATGTAATGTTGAGAAGACTTGTAAGAACCCAGATCTTCTTTTCAGGTATGTTTTTCATTTATATGTTTTTTTAGGAAAAGAGGAGTTTATGGAAATATATTAAGTACATGTCGTGTACGTTTTTTTGTACACACTGTGTATTTAGTTTCCGCACGTAGCCGTGTGCTGGCCGTGTAACAGCCAAGTACACAGCCGTGTGTGGTGACCACGAGGACTCCTAATGTGGGGCCTGATAAGGACAAGTACACATTTTGTAATTCTTAAGTACACGCCGTGTACATTATTTTTATTTCATTAAATAGATTGGGGTCACGTCTAATCGGCATATGTGTATTCTTCTTCGCCTTCTTCGATCGAGAACTTCTGTACAATGTCGATCCTTCCCTGAGCCCCCAATCGAGCATTTTTTCTCTGAATCAAACTCCATCAGTTGTGTTGGAATCACATCGGTGAGTTGTCTCATCTACTTGAACCTCGTTTCCGGATTTTCCCTCTCTCTCAAGTTTTCTTCGGTTGAAATTTTTAGGTGTTTTTCTAGATCTAACATGTTCTAGATCGATCTAAGGACTAACACTAGAGTATATCTATCTTACAATGCTGACGTAGGTGGTCTGTTCCTTTCCATCTATTGTCTTTGAATTATATGTGAAAAAGTTCCCAATAACCTCATCCGAGGTATTGCATGTTTATGGTTTTTAGCATTGTAATTTCCTGCTATGCCTTGTTTGTTTGGATAGAGGTTAATTGTTTGTGAATAGGGTTAACTTTGATATTCCATGGATGTTTTTCCTATGTTTTCTTGTTTTGACCATTTAGTCTAGTTTTCCTGTTAGGCTGTATCCTTTCCATGCCTAGTATTTGTAGGATGGAGTGATTTTTCTCTTACATTCTATGATATGTTGTATATTGTTTAGACAAGTAGTTCGAAGGGTTTACCTAGGATGATGATTATATTTTGGTCATTATTGCTTTACATGAGGCTATGGGAACCTGGTTTAGTGAGACCATATAGGAAATTGACGTTGAGGGCTTTCCCAGAGTGTCTGTTATATTTATCACATTGCGAGACCATTGGCGGGATTAATGTTGAGTGCTCCCTTAGAATGTATATAGTTACGTTACGAGACCACAAGTGGAATTGACGTTGAGTGCTTCCTCATAGTGTCTGTAGTTACCATGGAAATACTATAGTTGGAATTGACGGTTAGTGATTCTGTAGAGAGTCTTTAAATCACACATGACTATAGGGGGAATTGACGGCGAGTGCTTCCTCAGAGAGTCTTTTGAATATCATTCCTTGTATTGTAAACCAGAGGGATTAGGATCTGAGAACTACCCATATAGTTGCTTGTATTTTTTCTAGTTGATTAAATACATAAAAGTAAATGTTTTTAAATAAAACTGTAGTACTATTTAATTTTGAGTACTCACTTATTTAATGATTATTTTGCTTATATCCTGCCATATATATATATATATATTCAATGACTATTAGACACAGATATTTGGGTGGTTTCCTTCTGAGATTAGTGTCACATCCTATTTGGGTCCTGATTTTGGGCATAAATAGATTATATTATTGTATGTATAGTTAAGGTCATGTTCCCTTCTACTTCATGTACATGACTGCTGAGAAGCTGGAGAGCCTGTGACCAAGCGGAGGCTTGCGATGCTGCTGGAGACTTTATGTTTTATTTTGTACTTTGGTTATTTCTATATTCTAGCATTGTGACTTGTTTGGTTGTTTCCTAGACATATGTATCATGCATCATTTATATATGTACTCCCATTGTTTATTAATTCCACTATTTACTTATTGCATGTTTTACTGCTTCCTCTATTACTATATGTTTTACATTCGTTGTGTCACTCTGTCAATGAGGGCATAGTTTCCCCACTATCACACCAAAGGCCCTTGCTATTAGTCTTCAGCCTCTGGCGTTTTGGGAAATGTGCTTGAGACCATGTGAAAAACCATGTACGGGGAACCTCTAGGTGTCTCCTTGAACCTGGAATTTTTCAATGTGGTATCAGATGAGGTTATTTTCTTCTTGACTTACTTTTTAGAGCCTATAGCCATGGATATGAAGGAATAGTTACTTGGTAATAAGCTGTGCATGAGAGTAGATAACCCGTGTACAGGGAAAAGCCAATTCAGCTCGTTATTTCAATTTTTCTGGTTTTGTAGTTTTATAGTTGATTTGATTTCATCATTGGGTGATTCACATGTTTTGTGATGTTATTGTTGATGTTATTGAGGTTCTATTTATGTTGCAACCCAATGATATGAGGGTATTCCATCTCATCCATCATATAAGAACTTGCTAGAAATTACATGTCATGCATTCTTGCAATGCCATTTTACGGTGCATTAGCGATTTCATGTTGTTGTGATAGATGGTGTGTTAGATATGCATGATGTTGTGATAGATGCCTTGATAGATAACCTACCTTTTTTATATGGTATTAGATTGTGTATGTTTTTTTTTTGAATGAACACCAAACTTTGGTTCTTGAGGTGTTATGATCCCTCATGGACTGGAATTTGATGGATCATTGCATGGTAATCCTTATTTTAAAATGAATAAGATGCGAAGCTTTTATTCGTAGAGATTATGATCCCTCAGAGATAGGAATTTTCCAATTTAAAGTTCATTTCAGTGTTTTTTGGGTTCTAGAGTAGTTTCTGAGGCATACTGTCTGGAAAAACCTAGAATACACGATGTGTAATGATGAATACATGCCACGTGTCCTTATGTTTGGGAAAGAACCGTTTTTCTTAAGTAAATATCGTGTAATATATGTACATGTTGTGTAGTCTCTAACCATGTGGGTAGGGACATTAGGTTAGAAAATCTTGGGGGAACACACCGTGTACCGGTTGTACATGCCATGTTGTGTGGAATGTGTGTCCACCCGTGTGACTAACAACACAGATGGAAAAAACATAGGATATACACATCGTGTTAAGACGAGACATGCCGTGTAGTGTATCCCATGTATCCAAACGTGTAGAGAAAAACATGGGTTGGGGAAATCCTTCTTGTATTCACCATGTTTGCCATAAACACACCATGTATAGTCACATGTGTGTTCACCCATGTGACTAACAACATGAGCAGTTGAAACCTAAGTATTACATTCCATGTCCTTTTGGAACATGTTGTGTAGAGTGAGCCATGTAACCGGACCTATGGCTGACAACATAGGTTGGTGAATTTCATCTGGTACACACTGTGTCTGGCACTAACACACCGTGTAATCTTGTTCTAGGAGAGTCGTGTTTTTTAGCCATGTAAGAGATATCATGAAATGGAACATGATTCAAGTACACGTCGTGTGTTAGGACAACACGTCGTGCGTTAGGGGTGTTACACGACCAGTTTTGGCAGAAGTACATGCCCATGTAAAGGCTTAATGGGACACGCCGTGTAGGCATTATACATGTTGTGTATCCATGTTTTAAAAAACGTGAAATCTTTCTTTCTCTTATTCCCTTCATACACTTATAGTTTTCAGTCCCTGTTAATCTTGATCTAAGGTGTGTGCTTGAACTTTCAAAGTCATTCCTCCCAGACGTCTTAAGGTTGTATGCTAGTTATAGGGTGGCGATAAGACACTGAATATGGCTGATCAGGGACCATAAGTAGATCCTCCAGTTGTGCAAGTCATGGCACCAGCTGTAATCCCGGATACATGTGCTGATGCATAGTTATGAGAGGGATTTATGAGGATGATCTAGACCTTCTAGGGAGCACCGTATCCAGACCTATATATTGCAGAGTTGACGCGGGTTATCCAGAAGCAGCATCCTCCTACATTCTCAAGGGATGAAGGACCTCAGGCTGTAGAGTCATGGTTAGAATCCATGTTGTCTATCTTTGAGAATCTGGAGACACCTCCAAAGAGGAGGGTGAAACTCACTACTTATATTATTTGAGACTCCACCAAGAGATGGTGGAATGTGATATCACAGGTGGGACACCAGAAGGTTAGGGCGTGGGGCGAGTTTCAGTGTACCTACTACGTCTACTTCTGTCATGACCCGCCTTCACCAAAATCAGGGAAGGGTTACCAGATTTTCCAACCCTCCCTTGTTTAAGTTGAAGGATAGATAATGACCCCCGAGACCCATCTTCAATAGATCCCAGATTGGCTACTAGCACCAAAGGTATAGAAATTTCTCACAAATGGAAGGCATTACCCTTTTTTTGTTTTATAAGATCGAGTGATAAGATGATGAAACTCACCAACACCAAGGTAAAAGAAAAGTAAAGCCAAAAGTAAACCATTTCCACATGCATGTTACAAAAGTAAAGCCACAAAGTACAAAAGGTGTCTACAAAGCTAAGTACCATAGAAGAAAAGCAACAACTGCAACTGCCCAAAAGGTCCGAGCTAGTATGGTCCTGCGTGATCCCCGAATTCCTCCTGGAAACCTAATAGCATTTTTATATACATAGGGTGAGCATAAAAGTACACTCAGTAGGGAAAACCAAAGACTCTCGTGCACAAGTGGGGGAACGTGCTAAAGTCCCGTGAGAAAAGAAGTAAACCAAACACCTAACAAGGTAAACTATCCACCCAAGCCTCACAAAGGCACACTCCCCAAATAACGCAAGTCAAGTAAAATATATAAAAATAGCACATCGATGTTTGGGTACCCCACGCCACTTTCCCACAGGTTATTTAGACATCCTACACATCAAACAAATCCTGCAATTCTCACCACAGTCCCACTGCCACACCCACCCACACACACCTGGGCCACAACTATGACACGCAGTCCCACTACCGAATCCCACCCGCAAACACCTGGTCCACAACTATAACATGTAACCACGCCTGCAAACACCTAGGACAGAACAACCATTGCCACGCCCGAAGACACCTGGGACTCATCCTGAAGGTACTTGGGAAACCACCTGCCGCACACACCTGGCCAACCACCACACTACCCCACCCGAAGGTTCATGGGCTAATAATGGACTTTAGTCCATCACAGCCTACCTGAAGATACTTGGGCTATTCCGGAAAGGGAGTAGAAAAGGAGATAATAACCAGCCACTAATAATAGTGTTGGAAAAAACACCCTCCCCCGTGAAATGGGGGTGTTCGGCATTAAGTGCTCAACTTGGGTGGGGAGCGACTAAGAAACAAAAAACTACAAGTATAAATATAGGTAAAAATCACTCACCCAAAGCCTAGGTTTTTCTCACCTGCCTACAGAACACAGCACCACTACTTCCAAGTCCCACGTCACGACTTTCGTCAACAAAACCCATTTGTCCCATTATTGTTTCAAGTTTAGTGATAATGTTTAATTAAGTTTAAGCACTATTGGGCAACTAGTAAGCATAGGCACAAGTCCAGGAAAGTAAACAGTCAAGCATCAACCATAACACCCACACCCGGTTCTCAACAACAGAGGATCCCACCCCAATTCGTGATATAAACAAGTACCCACCCGGTCATAAAACTCACAACCACCGAATCCATACCAACAGGGGATCCCATCCCCAAATTCACACAATCACTGAGAGTATAAAGACGGGGGATCCCATCCCCTCCCACATTTCTAGCAATCAGCCTGAAAAAGAAAAAAACCTACTACCACCATCAACACAAGTCAGGGTCATGCCGGTATTTTCAGATTTAAACGACTTAACACACTCCATGATTTCAATTTTCATGGGTTTTAACTGGGGTTATCACAAAATGATTGATCCTGGTGCCTCAATTTATTTGGCCGGATATATGTGATTAACCAATTTACTTTTGACAGCAGGAGTTGACAACCACAACAAGCCATTTAAAACATCAGCAGAGGGTCATTAGTGCACAAACAACGACCACTAATAACCTCGATTTTCAGAAGTCATAAGCCAGCACAACTCAAAAAGATGGTCATAATATAAAAAATATCAACGATCACAGCCCCCCCCCCCTCTTTCTTTATAGAATCCAGTTCATTATCTTCATTTAGGTCTGGATTGTCCAATTCTATAGAATAGAAGCACGCCCACCCCGCATGATACACAAAAGAGAGAGACGAAGGAGAAAATTCCCTACTTGTTTATAGATGATCGATGTTTAGGCCGGGCACTGAAAATTACGGATAACGATGCGCTGATGCACCAGAAACTATTTGTGAAAATCCGCGATCGAGGAAAGGAGAAACCACGGATAACCCTTGGTTTATAAGAGCCGCGGACGGTTGAGGTGAGACTGTGAAACCGCGTAAGGAACGGGGTTTGTGGGTTGATCACGCAGCTCCACTCGTCATTAAGGGGGTTCGGGTGGTTTAAACTGACTCATTAATTGATTAAGTATTTAATTAAAACTATTATGCACGTTAAGTGTCTTTAAAACACGCTCAAATAGGTAAAAATAGGGTTTAAAACCCTATTTGCGCAAAAAGGAGCGCTGCTATAAATAACCCGTGGGGTAGGCCAGAGCCACCGGTAGCCGAGAGCTACCAGTGGGTGACAGCTACCGGTAGCTCGGCCGAGAGGTAGATGCGGCCCACCGGTAGCAGCGGCCTACCGGTGGGCCGCAGCTACCAGTGGGCCGAGCTACCGGTGGGCTGTAGCTACCGGTAGGCCGCCGCTACCGGTAGACCGAGCTACCGGTAGGCCTACACCACCGTGATTCCCATACACGAAAACCCAAAATGACATTTTCACAAAGTAATGGACCCCGAAATCCCGGTCCATTACATCAGATACCTCTTAAACGATTCTCTTCCTTGAGAATAAAAAAAACTAGAATAGAAGAGAGGGTCCAAACAACCACCACAAAAGATACCTATTTCGAGAAAACCCATGCTAACTAAAACATTTCCCCGCCAAGAACCAAGCAACATACCATGCCAAACTGTCTGGGCATGTGGGTTGGGGTGTCTCCTCCCCCATGTGAAGATATTATCCGCTTTGGGAGGCACTGACTCGCCCGCATGGTTTTGATCGCATCCACCTTAATGAGTCTTGATTTGGGGTCGGGTTTTCTCCTCCCCATAGCCAGGGCATTTCACACACAAACAGAGGAAAGAAAACCAGTACATTTCATAGCCAAAAGACAAAATGTTCTACCACAATAGGTACAAGAAGGAACATACTCAAAACAACTCTGGGTACTGGGTACGCATCTGTGCTTCCCTCTCCCACGTACTCTCCTCAAGCCCACCATGATTCCACAACACACAAACCAAGGGGATGGTTCACCCACGAAGCACCTTCTCCTTGTGACCCTCAACCATCACTGGTCTCTCCGCAAAGGTCACGTCGTCCTCGATGTCCAGATCACCCCAATCAAGGACGTGTGAATCGTCATGAAGATACCGACGGAGCTGGGACACATGGAAGACACCATGTATCCTCAGTAGAGGCGGTGTCAACGCTAGTTGATAATCCACCTCGCCGACCCGCTGCAACACTTCGAAGGGTCCGATGAACCTGGGGGAAAACTTACCCCCCTTGCCGATCCTCCGTTTCCCACGCCGAGGGGAGACCTTCAAGAACACGTGATCCCCAACCTTAAACTCCAAGGGCCTCCCCCTGGTATCAGCATACGACTTCTATCGGTCCTGGGCCGCCTTCACCCTTTCTCGTATGAGCTGAACCTTCTCTGTTGTGTTCTGCACCACCTCTGGGCCAAGGATTCCTGCCTCTCCTACTTTGGCCCAACACATAGGTGAACAGCATGGCCTCCCATACCAGGATTCAAACGGGGCCATACTGATGGTAGAGTGATAGCTATTATTGTAGGTGAACTCTGCCAGGAGAAAGTGTCGTACCCATGATCCTCCTGAGTCCAGAAAACATGCCCGTAGCATATCCTCCAAGGTCTGGATGGTGCGCTTTGTTTATCCATCTGTCTGGGGATGGAAAGCAGTGCTAAAGTATAACTGGGTGCCAAACACATGCTGCAATCCTCTCCAGACTTGGGAGGTAAACCATGCATCCCTATCCGAGACTATAGACCTCAGAACTCCATGCAACCGCACCACCTCATCCACGTACTTTCATGCCAAAGCATCCAGAGTACTCGACTCCCTGATTGCCAGAAAGTGTGCCGATTTCATCAACCTCTCCACTACCACCCAGATGGCGTCGTATCCCCCTTGGACCTTGGGTAGTCCCATGACGAAATCCATCGAGATGTAATCCCAATTCCACTCGGGGACATCGAGGGGCTGCAGTAGGCCGCCTGGAACTCGGTGTCCAGCCTTCACTTGCTAAAACACAAAGCACTTGGCCACAAACTCTGCCACCTCTTGCTTAACTCCGGGCCACTAGAACTGCCTCTTCAGTCCCTGGTACATCTTGGAAACTTTTGGGTATACCGCCATGGGTGATTTTTGGAACTCACTAAGAACCTTGCCACGCATCACTCTTGGAACAAACAACCTTTTCTGGAAAAGCATCTTGTTCTGACCATCCTTTGTCCATCCTTCCAGAGCATTGGCCTGGTCAACTCGGTCACGCATCACTTCACACTCCGGGTCACCCCACTGAGACTCCTCCACTTGTCGAAACAGAGATGACTGCACTATCATCTGATATAGGCAGCCTCCGCCGCTATCCATCTTCGCATCCAGGTGTAAGGCAGCCAACTCCTCCATTTCCTTCCAGGTGTCCACCGACTCTCGAACCGAATCCTTTTGCATCCTCCTGCTCAAGGAATCAGCCACCACATTTCCCATGCCCTCAGTATAAGAGATCTTAAAGTCATAATCCTGGAGGAACGTCAACCATATCCGCTGTCGCATGTTTAAGTCCCGCTGGGAGAAGATATAACTCAAGATTTTGTGATCCGTGAAGACCACAAATCGTTCCACGACGAGGTAGTGCCACCATAACTTTAGCGCAAAAACGACCGCTACAAGATCCAGGTCGTGGGTGGAGTAATTAAGCTCATGGGGGCGTAGCTACCTGGACCCATAAGAGATCACCCCTTGTCGCTGCATCAACACACATCCTATGCTTTGTCCTAAAGCATCACAGAACACCTCATAGGTCACCCCTTCTTATGGTAATCTCAGCACTGGGGCACTAACCAACTTCTATTTTAGATAGCTGAAGGCTGACTCGCACTGCTTTCTCCACATGAAAACCTGGTATTTCATGGTCAGGGCTGTCAAACGGGCCACAACTTGGGTGAAGATGGGCACGAACCTCCGATAGTAACCCGCCAGCCGAAGGATAATACGGACCTCTGCCACATTCTTGGGTGTTGCCCAAGAAACAACCTCTTCAACTTTTGATGGGTCCACTGCTACCCCCCCACTCGGACAACACATGCCCGAGGAAGTGCACTTCTCGTGCCTAGAACATGCATTTCAGAAACTTCCCATAGAGCTGATGATGTTGGAGGACCTCCAAAACCGTCCTCAGGTGCTCCGCATAGTCCTCCTCTTATCTTGAGTAGACCAGGATGTCATCGATGAATACGACCACGAACCGATACAAGTACTCCCGGAAGATGGCATTCATAAGCCCCATGAACACAGCCGGGGCATTCGAAACACCGAAGGGCATGACTACGAACTCTAAGTGTCCATACCTGCATCTGAATACCGTCTTCAGGATGTTGCCCTCCTTCACTCTCAGTTGGTGGTACCCAGACCGCAGGTCTATATTCGAGAAACATCCTGCCCCCTACGGGTCAGAACCTAGAGGGTCCTGACGCTGGAGGCCTGGTGCTAACGGCCTTCCCCTTTGATGGTACCTGCTAGATCCCCTCTCGTGACACACCTCCTAGTGCTTGCATTCTCTCCACCACTTCGGCCTTCTTCTGGACCTCCAAGTACGACGGAAGTGTAAAGCAGGTAACAACATACTGGAGGGAGGGTTAGAGCGCCTCATCTAAACGCCTTACCTGAGACTCCTCATCGGGAAAGAGGTCCAAAGAAAAACGTAATAGGTCCTTGAACATGATCCCTAGATCCCTCACGAACATACTCCCCTTCTGGAGGAAGAGTAGATCCTATCTCTTCTCTGCCTTCATCGTCGAGGAGAGGAATTCCGCCCGGAACTACCTCTCGAAATCCTCCCAAGCCACCTCAACCTCTCTCCTCTCCCCCATGTAAAGAGTCCACCACTGACGCGCCGCTCCCCGCATCTGGCTCACGGCCAGAGGAACCCAGTACTTTGCTGGGGCCCGAATCAGGCCGAAGGCTATAACTAGCTCCTCTAGACAGCCTTCCGTCTTCATGTCATAGGTGCTGCCCTCATACTTCTTGAGGGCCTATCGCTGGAAGGCCAGAAGATTCTTCTGCCACTAGTCGTCCTCTTCCTCTCGATCAGCTCTCTGTCGATCGGCCAATGTAGTCTTCGGGGCCTCGATCGCCTGTACCACACGTGGTCGCCTTCCAGGTTCCATAGCTGCAAGTTAAACAAGGAATGCCTACGCCCAAGTAGTGATGAACATCGTTCTTAAAATTTCTTAAGATTTTAATTTATTCATAATTACTAAGACATCCTAGAAACACAAGAACACAAGTCATTTATGATGCATGTACCTTTCCTAGGGTCGCTACCCTGCAATCAGTGTGTTCTCACTTGGTCGTTCGGTTGGTCCAGAGTCCTTGCATTGGATAATGGGGGGCCCTAAAATCCCGAGTCATATCCGGTTTTCCCTGGCCAAATTCACACGCCAAGGTCACCCAAAACTATTGCCTTACCATCCCATGCAATCCTTTCTGTACCTAACTACAGACTCCATCCTATCTCCCAACCTGCTGTGATACTATTCTGTCATGACCCGCCTTCACCAAAAGGTGGGAAGGGTTAGCAGATTGCCAGGCCCTCCCGTCTTTATGTTGAAGGAGAGATAATGACCCCCGAGACCCGCCTTCAATTGATCCCGGAGTGGGGACTAGCACCAAGGGTATATAAATTTCTCACAAATGGAAGGCATTACCCCTTTTTTCTGTTTTATAAGTTCGAGAGATAAGATGATGAAACTCACCAACACCAAGGTAAAAGAAAAGTAAAGCCAAAAGTAAACCATTCCCACATGCATGTTCCAAAAGTAAAGCCACAAAGTACAAAAGGTGACTACAAAGGTAAGTACCATAGAAGAAAAGAAAAAACTACAACTGCCCCAAAGGCCCAAGCTAGTATGGTCCGGCATGATCCCCGAAGTCCCCCTGGAAACCTGAAAGATGTTCTATATACATAGGGTGAGCATACAAGTACACTCAGTAGGGAAAACCAAAGACTCTCGTGCACAAGTGGGGGAACGTGCTAAAGTCCCATGAGAAAAGAAGTAAACCAAAAACCTAACAAGGTAAACTATCCACCCAAGCCTCACCAAGGCACACTCCCCAAATAATGCAAGACAAGTAAAATATATAATAATAGCACATCGATGTTTGGGTACCCCGCGCCACTTTCCCACTGGTTATTGAGACATCCTATGCTTCGAACCAATCCCGCCATTCTCACCGCAGTCCCACTACCACACCTGACCACACACACCTGGGCCACAACTACCACACGCATCCCCGCTGCCGAATCCCGCCCTCAAACACCTGGTCCACAACTATCACATGCAAACATGCCTACAAATACCTAGGCCAGAACAACAACCACCACGCCCGAAGACACCTGGGCTAGAAATATCCATTGCCACGCCCGAAGACACCTGGGCCTCATCCCGAAGGCACTTGGGAAACCACATGCCGCACACACCTGGCCAACCACCACACTTCCCTGATCGAAGGTTCTTGGGCTAATAATGGAACTCAGGCCATCATAGCTTGTCCGAAGATAATTGGGCTATCCGGGAAAGGGAGAAGAAAAGAATCTAATAACCAGCCACTAAGAATAGTGTTGGGAAAAACACCCTCCCACATGAAATTGAGGTGTTCGACACTAAGTGCTCAACTTGGGTGGGGTGCGAATAAGAAACACAAAACTACAAGTATAGATATAGGTAACAAGCACTCACCCAAAGCCTAGGTTTTTCTAACTAGCCTACATAACATAACACCACTGCATCTAAGTCCCAAGTCACGACTTTCTCCAACAAAACCTATTTGTCCCATTCTTGTTACAAGTTCAGTGATAATGTTTAATTAAGTTTAAGCACTACTGGGAAACCAGTAAGCATAGGCACAAGTCCAGGAAAGTAAACAGTTAATAATAAACCATAACGCCCACACCCGGTTCTCAACAATAGAGGATCCCACCCCAATTCGTGATATAAACTAGTACCCACCCAGTCATAAAACTCAAAACCACTGAATCCATACCAACAGGGGATCCCATCCCCAATTTCACACAACCACTGAGAGTATAAAGACAGGGGATCCCATCCCCTCCCACATTTCCAGCAATCGGCCCGAAAAAGAAAAAAACCAACTACCACCATCAACACAAGTCAAGGTAATGCCTGTATTTTCATATTTAAATGACTTAACACACTCCATGATTTCAATTTTTGTGGGTTTTAACCGGGGTTATCACAGAAGGATTGATTCGGGTGACTCAATTTATTTTGTCGTATATACATGATTAATCAATTTACTTTTCACAGCAGGAGGTTAAAACCATAACAATCCATTTAAATCAACAACAGGGGTTCATTAGCGCACAAACAATGACCACCAATGACCTCGATTTTCAGAAGGCATAAGCCAGAATGACTCAAGAAGATGGTCATAATATAAACAACATCAATGATCACAGCCCCCCCCCCCCATTTCTATATAGAATCCAGTTCATTATCTTCATTTAGGTCTGTTTTCTCCAATTCTATAGAACAGAAGCATGCCCACCCCGCATGATACACAAAAGAGAGAGATGAAGGAGAATATTTCCTACTTGTTGATAGATGATCGACGTTTAGGCCGAGCGCGGAACATTACGGCTAACGATGCGCCGATGCAGCAGAAGCTATTTGTGAAAAGCCGCAATCAAGGAAAGGAGAAGCCATGGCTAGACCTTGGTTTATAAGAGCCACGGACGGTTGAGGTGAGAATGCGAAACCGCGTAAGGCGCGGGGGTCGTGGGTTGATCACGTGACTCCACTCATCATTAAGTGGGTTCGAGTGGTTTAAAACGACTCATTAATTGATTATGTAATTAATTAAAACTATTATGCGCGTTATGGGTCTTTAAAACACGCTTAAACAGGTCAAAATAGGGTTTAAAACCCTATTTGCGCAAAAAGGAGCGCTACTGGAAATAACTCGTGGGGTAGGCCAGAGCTTCCGGTAGCTGAGAGATACTGGTGGGTGATAGCTACCGGTAGGCTGCAACCACCAGTAGGCCGCGGATACCGGTAGGCCGTAGCTACCGGTAGGCTGAGCCACTGGTAGGCTGCAGCTACCGGTAGGCTACCGGTAGGACGAAGCTACTGGTCGACCGAGCTACCGGTAGGCTGCGGCCACCGGTAGACCAAGCTACCGGTAGGCCTACACCACCGTGATTCCCATACCCGAAAACCGAAAATGAGATTTTCACAAAGTAATGGACCCCAAAAACCCGGGCCATTACAACTTCTAACCGGATTCATTGAGGGACAACCGAGCCCAAGAATTCATGATTCTGGGGTAGGGTATTCTTTCTGTTATGGAGTATTCTTCTCACTTCACAGAGCTGCAATGCTTTAATCCCTTTCTTGGGGGAGATGATTTGTTCCTTGTTGGGAAGTTTGAGTATGGTCTCAGGCAGTATATCCGATCTTAGGTGAACATCTTCAGGTTGGCTTCCATCCCTTCTATAGTCAACAAGGAGTTAATCACGGAGTGAAACCAGAGGGATTATGACGTTGTGGGCCGGGGAAGTTCATCATCCAAAGTTGGTATCTCTCCGTATGATAGTAGGAAGCGCCATATAGAGTCTACACGTGGACATCCTATTAGGCGGGATTCACCTTCAGGTATCTAGGTCATGTTACTAATGTTGTAAGGTTGTGGATACGAGGCCACATTGCTCGAGAGACCTAGTAGAGTCCCGATATTGCAGCAAGATGGGCAATTTTCAGCGTTTCTGTCAGATATTTCTCACCAGTAGCTGGGGAAAGGGGGTCTTTTATGACTCCACATTTAGGAGAAGCACCGCCCGCTTCTCACTAGTTTGGAAACTTCAGTTCTTACAACCATTCATACCGAGTTGGAGGTCATGGTTGGGGTAGTCAATCGACATGCATTCAGGGACAGCAGGGTGGATCATCTCAGAGTGGTCAGGCAGGGTCACAGGCATGTGGTACAGGCCAGACATTTGCAGTGGAGCAGACCTAGTAAGAGCAGGATCCCGGACCCTATATAGTGAAATGTATGATCCTAATTACCTAATTTTTAGCTTCATCTCTTTTCGATATAGGGTCTTACCATAGCATTATATCATTTGCTGTTGTAGAGAGACTTGGGATCTGTATCTTTTCTTCTACTAATACCTTGACGCTAGACACTCCTCCAGGGACTAGAACTGCTTGTGAACGTCAGTGCTAGGAGTTACCTCTAGAGATTGGTGGGCGTCACATCACATGGGATCTATATGTCTTTGAGATGATGAGATATGATGTCATTCTTGGAATGGATTGGTTAGATACCTTCTAGGATGTTTTTGATTTTTATCACCGTAGGGTGAGTTTCACATCAACATAGGGTGGATCGTTTCTTTATAAGGGTGAATGGGATGTCCATGCGAGTAGAGTAGGACCCAAGAATCATGTGTTGGGAGGAATTATAGCCAGATCACTAGTCTATATATGGATGAACATGGGACTTCTCAGATGGAGATTCCTCCTATGGTGGATAGTTTCAGGGACATTATTCCAGAGTAATTTTCAATTTTTCCTCTGGTTAGAGAGGTAGATTTTCTTTTGAGCTTGTTCCAAGAGTGTTAATGATGTCCATTCCAACTTATAGGATGGATACACCAGTGTTGCAGGAGCTTAAGGACAAGTTGTAGGAGCTGTAGGTAAAGGGTTTCATCTGAGCCAGTATGCCTCCTTGGTGTTCGCCTGTCCTGTTTGTGAAGATGATAGACAGTACCCTCAGACATGGTGTGGATTATTGGAATTTAACCAACTTGATGGTCAAGAACCTATATACCATTCTATGTATTAATGATCTCTTCGATCATATTTGAGGAGCCCAGGTGTTTTCGAAGATTGACCTGATATCTAATTACCATCAGTTTCTCATTAGACCATCAAATATACCTCTTACAGCTTTGTAGAGAAGGTATAGTCTATACGAGTAAGTGGTTATTCCATTCGATCTCACGAATGTTCCTGCAGTTTTCATTGCACTGATTAACCGACTGTTCCATCCATACCTAGATTCTTTCGTGGTTGGCTTTGTGGACAATATCTTAGTGTACTCTCACACTCGATACGACCATGCTACCCATATTGGGATAGTTTGGAGTACATTGGGAGAGGGTCAGTTATATGATAAGCTCTCAAAATGACACTTTTGGATGGATCAAATTCACTTCATGGTTCATGTTATCTCAGATACATGAGTATTAGTAGACCTAGAGAATGTGAGAGTAGTAGTTTCCCAGGATCATCCAAATAACTTTTTTGAGGTGTGGAGCTTTCTAGGGCTAGATGGATTCTACATACTTTTTATACAGGACTTCTCATGTTTAGAAGCACCACTGACGAGTCTGACTAAGAAGGGTGTGATGTTCTTATGGTCAAATTCATGTGAGTCAACCTTTTAGGATCTGAATGGGAGGTTGAATTCTTCACTGATACTAGTTTTTATAGATCCAAACAAGAGATATAGTATTTACTGTGATGCTTCATGTATCGGTTTGGGAGCTATGCTTATGCAGGGGGAAGGAGTCATTGCATATGGGTCTTGGTAGTTGAGTCCACATGAGCGGAATTACCCGACACATGATCTCGAGTTATCTTCTCTTGTTCATGCTTTACACTGTTGGATATACTACCTTTTGGGAGATCATTTTGTGATTTTCAACTACCAAAATAGTCTCAAGTACATCTTCACTCACTGTGACCTGAATTTGAGACATCGATGGTGGGTTGAGTACCTTCAGTCCTTTGACTTTGAGATTTCCTATACACTTGGGAAAGGTAATGTAGTTGCTAATGTGTTGAGAAAGAGGACTCATGTACATGCAGTTCAGGAGGCCAACATTGAGTGGAAGCTTATGTCTCTATTATCTGAGATGCATTTGGAGGTGTGTGATAGACAGGGGCAGATGTTTCTATCATCTGTAGTTGTTACCTCTACTCTTCTTGATCGAGTGAGGATGAGGCACCTATAAGATTCTGAAGTCCTAGTCCTATTGGAAAGTGTTTCAGGAGGGGACACTATTCCTAGATGGACCATAGGCGAGGATGATATATTTCATGTTCATAGGTGTGTATGGGTGTTATCAGACATACGTGAGGAGATGATGCATGACTATTATTCCTCAGTTTGGGAAATTCATCATAGAGTCACGGAGATGTATCATGATCTACACCGTCAGTATTGGTGGACAGGTATGAAGAAGGATGTTGCTGGTTTTTTCATGTGGTGTTCCACCTATCAGTAGGTGAAGGCATAGAATTAGAGAACAACATGGATTTTTCAGTAGTTAACCATTCTTGAGTGGAAGTGGAATGATGTCACGATGGATTTCATGACAGGTTTACCAAGGTCACCTTGTGGGAATGATGCAGTTTGGGTTGTCATTGACAGAATCATGAAGTTTTCTCACTTCTTTCCAATCAAAATCTCCTTCAGTGTTGATGATTTGGGAAGGTTTTATATACGAGAGATTTTATTTTTACATAGAGTTCCACACTCCATTGTTTCAGACTGGGACACCCGTTTTACTTCTCGGATCTCACAGGGGCTTCAAAAGGCTTTGGGTACACAGGTGTTTTTGAGTACAACTTACCACCCCCAGATAGATGGCCAGTCCGAGCGTACAATTCAGTTTCTTAAGGACATGCTTTGAGCATGCATCATGGATTTTGGAAGTTCTTGGGAGAATCACATATCTTTTTTGAAGTTTTCCTACAATAATAGTTTTCAAGAAACTATTCATATGGCACCTTTTGAGGCATTGTACGGTAGGCCATGCCGATCACCCTTATGCTGGCTAGAGGTAGGAGAGGCAACCATGCTGGGACCTCGTCTTTTCAAGGAGACCACATAGTAGATAGAGATGATTCTGAAGAGGATGGATACTGCACAGTTATGACAGAAGTCTTATTCTGATCGACGGAGACGACCTCTGGAGTTCGAGGCCAGAGATCAGGTTTTCCTACATGTCACACAGAGGTTGGGACACATGAGGATTATTAGATAGGGTAAGCTTTCCCTGAGGTAGGTTGGGACATTCGAGGTTTTGGAGAGAGTTAGGCAGGTTGCCTACCAGTGGTAGTTACCTCAAAGATACTGGGCTATACATGACAGATCCCATGTTTCTCACCTCCGATGTTACTTCTCATACACATCTCATGTTTTCCAACCTGAAGAGGTTGATCTCAAGGTGGATTCCGCATTTGAGGAGCATCCTATCTGGATTGTTGATTCAAGTGTGAAGGTTCTCCTTGGCCGGTCTGTTCCTCTGGTATGAGTGCTATGACAGCACAGGTGATTACAGGACGAAGCTTTGGATATGGAGGCCAATGTACGATCATAGTGCCCAGAACTATTCAGGGATTCTTCTTCAATACCGCCTTGTTAGGGAAATTTGGGGTTGAATTTCTTTAAGGGGGAAATTTGTAAGAACCCAGATATTATTTTCATGTATGTTTTCCCTTTCTATGTTGATTTTTTGGAAAAATTGGAGTTTCTGGAAATTTCTGAAGTACACGATGTGATCTTTTTTATGTAAATTCCATGTATTCAGTTTCCACATGTAGCAATGTGCTGGCCATGTAACGTCCGAGCGCACAACCGTGTGTGGTGATCAGGAGGCGACCTAAAGCGGGGGCCCAGTAAGGACAAGTACATGCCATGTACTTATAAAGTACACACTGTGTACTTTATTTTTATTTCATTAAATGGATCGAGGTCACATGTAATTAGCAGAAGTGTATTCTTCTTCACCTTGTTCGACTGAGGGCGTCCATACGATGCTGATCACTCCATGAGAACCCGATCGAGCATTTTTTCTCTGAATTGAACACTGTTGGTTGTGTTGGATTCAAATTGGTGAGTTCTCTCTTCTTCTTGAACCTCATTTCCCGATTTCTCCTCTCTCTCTCAAGTTATCTTCGGTTGAAAGTTTTAGATGTTTTTGTAGATCCAAAATTTTCTAGATCGATCCAAGGGCCATCACCAGAGTATATCGATCATACAACACCAAGGTAGGTGGTTTGTGCCTTTCCATCGATAGTCTTTGAATTATATTTGAAAATTTTTCCAATACCCTCGTTCAGGGCATTGTGTGGTAATGGTTTTCAGCCCTTCTATTGCCTAATATTCATTGTTTGTTTGGATATAGGTTAACTATTTTTGAATAGGGATAAATTTGATATGCCATGGATTCTTTTCCCATGATTTCTTGTTTTGACCGTTTAGTCTAGTTTGCATGTTAGGCTGTTTCCATTCCATGCCTAGTATTTGAAGGATGGAGTGATTTTTCTCTAACATGCAATGATATGTTGTACATTTTTTTATCCAAGTAGTTCTAGAGGATTACTTTGTCTACTGATTATCATTTGTGCATGATTTTTCTTTACACAGGGCTGTGGGAACCCGGTGTAGTGAGACCATATGGGAAATTGAGGTTGACGCTTTCCCAGAGTGTCTGTTATATTTATCATGCTGTGAGACCACAGGGGGGATTGACGTTTAGTGATCCCTCAGAGTGTCTATAGTTACATTAAGAGATCACATGAGTAATTGACGTTGAGTGTTTCCATAGAGTGTCTATAGTTACCACTGAATGACTATAGGGGGAATTGACAGTGAGTGATTCCTCAGAGAGTCTTTAAATTACACATGACTATATGGGGAATTGAAGGTGATTGATTCCACAGAGTGTCTTTTGTATATATTTCCTTGTATTGTAAACCAGAGGGATTATACTGTGAGAACTACCTATAGGGTTGCATGTGTTTGTTCTGGTTGATTAAATACTTTAAAATAAATGTTTATAAATGAAACTATAGTACCTTTTACTTTTTATTACTCCCTTGTTTACTACTTCTTTTTCTTATAGACTTCCATATATATATATATATATATATATATATATTCACTGACTGTTAGGCATAAATATATGGGTGGTTGCCTACTGGGATTAGTCTCACACCCTGTTTGAGTTATTATTATAGGCCCAAACAGATTATATTGTTGTAGGTATAGATAAGGGAAAGCACCCTTCTACTTCAGGTACTTGATTCCTGAGGAGCTGGAGAGCATGGGACCAAGACCAGGCTTGCGATGCTGCTAGAGACTTTCTGTTTTATTTTGTATGTTGGTTTTCCAGCTTTGTGCCTTTTTTGGCTGTTTTCCTAGACATATGTATCATGCGTCATTTATATATGTGCTCCAGTTGTTTATTACATCCGTTGTTTACATATTTAATGTTTTACTAATTCCATTATTGCTATCTATCTTACTTATACTGTGTCACTCTGCCAATGAGGTTATTGTTTCCCCACTATCACACCCAAGGCCCTCGCTGCTAGTCAGCAGCCTCTGGCATTTGGGGAAATGCGCTGGAGGCCATGTGACTAACTGGGTACGAGGCACCTCTAGGTGGTTCCTGAAACCGGGATGTTACAAGACTAGTTCTTATTCCTTGTTCAAATATAGAGGCTAACAGAGACATCCAAGGTAGGTGGGTTAGATGAAAATGTCCTTATGTGGGTTTGAAACTCAATTTGGATTGGTCCTATACATGTTGAGAAATGAGATGTGGGGGCCTTGTCATAGATAGCATGGGTTTGATGTTCATTGGAATTAGTTCTTTTTATGGCCTATATAATTCTATTGGAGAAGAAGAAAGATCCATGGAAACTAGAATGATGTTGTATAGAAGCCATACGATTCAGATTGTAGAAATTGAGTCGGATTCGACCTTGTTGGTTGATTTTATTCAAGGGAAATGTAATGAACAATGTGATTTGGTCTACTTTATTAGGAGATTGAAATTGTTTATCCACCAGGGATTTTCTATTAGACATACATGGAGGGAATGGAATTTTGTGGCTGATGGAGTTTCAATCCAAGGAAGAAAAAAATGTAAATTGATTGTTTACACTATTCTAGGGTTACTTATAAATATATGTATGTTTTTTTAATGGGTGATACATTTGGACATAACCATTTTAACCCAGCCTAAGATGTTTTTTGTGTATTCGAGATTGCGGGTAGGTTTCTTCTTTCAATAAATAGTTTATTTTAATTCAATACATTAAATAGTGGTTACATTTAAACTCAAATGATGAAATTAATTTTACTAAATTGTATTTTTAATATGGGTTTGTAGAGTTATGTTTATACGTTAACTATTTTTATCACCTCACTCATTTTAATGTTAATAATATATAACTTATTTAGTTAATCAGTTTTGTACAAAAATTAGAAACATATAAATATATGATATCATATTTTATCCTTGAATACTGTTCAATTACATTTATGTGATTTCATACATGATTAATAATGTTTAAATGGTAAAAAATGCATTATAGAATATGATTTATTTTTCATATCAATATTTTTAATTAACTTATATTATTTTATTATATTCAAATAAAAAAATTAATGAGTACATATATTATATAAATAAATAATTAACTATTAATTGACAAAATAAAATAAATATATGATATAGTTTATTTATTTTATCATTGTGGAATATTCTTTAGTAGTGATAATTGAACAATGAACATTGGGAATAATACTCCATAAGATTATTGATTTATTGAGATATATTATTTCTAAAATATTCTATGTATCTCCCTAGGTGGATTCACCATTGATCGAGTCTTGAATCATTTTCACTTTTTAGAACATTGTCATTAAAACATTATTAATCAAGAAATAGTGGTGGTTACTGTGGGTTTATGGTGAAAAATAATACTCTTTTTGCACATATAACCATTCATAATAAAAGTGGAGGTGATTTAGATTATTTGTTTTTAAATTAATATATTGTTCCCATTTATGAAATAATAAAATAAATATGTCCAACTCATAAGTGGGTTATCCACACATATGGATAATCATAACAATAAAAGAATACACGTATAAATTTTTTTATCACTCTATAAATAATATTTACATACAATAGATAATTAATTAACTCATTATATAAATATTCCATCATAACATTTCTTCAAACATAAGAATCCCATACATAATAAATAAAATTTATTTATTAATGTTTTAGTCTGATTTAAAAGATATTACAGTGCACATAATATACTTGTAGGCTATATGAATTGTATCATTTATATAGAATACAAAATATAATTTTTAGAATATTTATATTAACAAGAGGCGTATTATCACTATACATATCCTGTGAAAATGTTTGGTGTTCTATTTTTTAAATAAAATTTAATTATACGATATGTACCCCCATATGGATAGTCATGATATATATGATGTGTATTTATATGGATAAATCCATGTAATATTTATTGTTTTTAGAACAGACAACATTCCATAAAAATATGTTTTATATTTCATTAATAATGCTGTTGATGTACATGATGTGTTCACTGAATGTCGCATTCCGTGTACTTTGTTGAACAACAATGGATTTTACAACAAAATGTTTTGAACCAATACGTGAGGGAAAATCACTAAATGTGTTCCATTTTGGGGTATATGCATTGTACCTAGAATGTATATTTTAATTACATGATGTGTGGTCCATGGAATTCAATGTCATCTAAGTAGAAGTCAGTGCGTATCATATAATGACACTACCTAATGACCACAAGATTCTTTGTTAATTATAAAACATATTTAATTGTGTGGGGTGACTTGACATGTACATGAGTCACACATTTAGTAGACTATAAAAATTAGAATATTACAAATGAAATAAATAAAAAATATGGATGGTAGATCTATATTTACTTCATTTCACCTATTAATGTATTACATTTCATCATTATATTGGGTTTCATATTCATTTTTTCATGAGAGTCCATGGCGGTTGCACAAAAGGTGGATTGGAGATATATATTTATTTTTGATATATATGGATCATAGTTATTGTTTTGAGACCACATCTATAAATAATAAATATATGCGAAATTAATTTATTAGATTAAGAAAGTATTCCACATGCATAATTTAACAGGAATAATTTTTTTTATTTCTTATGTTTTCCTAGTTTTTCATTATTTTAATTTTCATCAAATAGTGTTAATTTTATTGACTGGTTATTTATTTTCATAAAATAAAGATATTCAAACATTTGAAATGTGGTTTTCTATGGTATTTTGATATTATAATTTAATGGTGTATTTTCACAACTCTATACATTTTTCTCAAAACACATAATTATTTACAAATAAAAATTAATGTCATAATATCTATGTGAAACATTTAATAGCATTGGAATGTATTTAAAAATATTTATAACTTACTACTCTAAAATATTTTTAATTTAATTATTTTCATATCTATATATTTTAAATTTATAGGTGAATGGGTATTACTAATTTACTATTTTTTAATTCATTCTATTTATTTCGATTCTTATGATATATCGGGGGAGAAAAACAAGTATTGAGTTTTTTTTATGCATTTTATGTTTTCTTATCATGATAAAAAATATTGTTATGGTTTAAAACGATATGTTTTTATGTGGGTTATCATATATTTTCTATGTGTATTTTTTATTTGGAACTTAAATTTCAAATCATAGAGTCTATTTAGTATGTTTAGAATGTGGGTTTCACTTTTCACTCAAATATTTTTAGTATTTAACTTTATTTTTATATCATGAAGGTTGTGGTTGGTGATGTGGGGGTTGCTGGTGAGGTATTTATTATAATGTATGTAAATAGGGTTTTCATGTGTTTAATATTTAAAATGATTTGAAATTATGATCCTGATAGTCACCTACTATTGATCATTAGATCTTGGCAATAAAGAAAATTATTAAAATGTTTGTACTAGTAAGTATGGTGTTTCGTACATTAATTTTTCCCATAATAAAACACCAAGTAACATTTGATATTATAAATTAGTAATGAAATTACTATGATTTCCCCATTCTAATATGAATCAATACTACACTCCCTAAATGTTTTAATGATGTTCACTATTATTTAGTTTAATAATTGAAATATTAAATGGTTCTTGGAAACCATAACATTACATTCCCCTTGTTATTTTCCCATGATTCAATTTTATTTTGGTTTCATCCTTCATTATCCAACATTATTAAATAATGTACATTTTTATTCCTTTATTATCTTATACTGTTACTATATATATATTCAATAATTACATATTTCATGAACTTATACAATTAATTTCTTCATTTGTACATTTTTATGTAATGATTTGTTCTTACCAATATATCTTTATGGGCTATTTTGTTGTTTTATTGTATTTCTCACCTCTACAGATTTAAATTTTTTTGTATGTTTTATTTTTTCCACATTAAAATTCCTTATTTGTAATTTAGAAATGGTAATTTTAGAAAGCATGTTATTTATCCTATACCTATGAAAACTGAGTTTTGATATGGTTATTTTACAAATAGATTCATTAAAGATTTATCCACAACCTAATATATTTTTATTTGTATTGAAGTTGTTTCAAAATGGATATAATAATTATAATTGGTTACATGAGGAAATGGGCTCAAGAATTTTTAAGATAAAATATAATATTTATAAATGTATTTTGGAACTATCATAAAAAAGGTTATACATTTAATGATAGTGTATGGGGTGTGGGGAGGTTACCTACTTGGATCTTTTATCATGACTATTTATATTTCATGTTTCTCTCAGAATCATTAAAATAAGTAAATCATAAATTCCTCTCCTATAACTTCTCAATGAATAGGTTTTTGTGCTAAGGCTGTGTGGTGTCCATGGCTCATGAGGAGTCTGTTGGTGATATATTTCAGTTTCCATCAGCTAAATTTCATCGTTTACATACCAATATTTTTTTCCATTTTCTAGATCCATTTTGTTCTTCTTATATAATTATAAGTTGTTTTTGTTTTATAAAAAATGATTATATTTTTATTTTAAATATTCAATTTTTGGATTTATTATTATATTGAAACAGTAAAATTGGGTTTTGTTCACAACAACATCTAAACTTGTTTTTCATGATTTGTGTGAGAATAAAGAAAATGATGAAAATGTTTGTACTACTATGTATGGTCTTTCGTACTGTATTTTTTCCCACAATAAAACACTAAGTAACAATTGATATTTTAAATTAGTTATTAATTAACTATGGTTTCCCCATTCTAATATGAATTGATACAACACTCCCTAAATGTCTGAATGTTGTTCAATATTATTTAGTTTAATAATTTAAATATTAAAAGGTTCATGGAAACCATAACATTAATTTCCCATTTGTATTTTCCCATGATTCAATTTTATTTTGGTTGCATCCTTCATTATCCAACATTTTTAAAAAATGTACATTTTTTAATGATTTATTAGATTATACTGTTACAATTTATATTCAATAATTACATATTTCATGAGCTTATACAATTATTGTTATCGCTTTTACATTTTTATTTCATGATTAGTTCTTACCAATACATCTTTATGGGCCATTGTGTTGTTTTATTGAATTTCTCACATCTATGGATTTAAATTTTTTTTTAAGTTTTATTTTTTCCCCTTCAAAATGCCACATTTTTAATTTAGAAATGGTAATTTTAGAAAGCATTACATTTATACTATACCTATGAAAACTGAGTTTTTATATTGTTATTTTACAAATAGATTAATTATAGATTTATCCACACCATATTATATTTTTATTGGTATTAAAGTTGTTTCAAAATGGATAAAATAATTATAATTGGTTAGATGAGGTAATGTAGTCATTATTTTTTAAGATAAAATAAAATATTTATAAATGTATTATGGAACTATCATAAAAAGAGTTATACATTTAATGATAGTGTGTGCGGTGTGGGTAGGTTACCTACTTGGATCTTTTATCATGCCTATTTATATTTCATGTTTCTCTCAGGATCATTAAAATAATTAATTAATAAATTTCTCTCCTATAACTTCTAAAGGAATAGGTTTCAGTGCTGAGGCTGTGTGGTGTCAATGGCTCATGAGGAGACTGTTGCTGATATATTTTAGTTACATTTAGCTAAATTTCATCGTTTATATATCAATTTTTTTTTTCAGTTTCTAGACCCATTTTTTTCATATATAGTTATGAGTTATTTTTGTTTTATAAAAAATGATTATAGTTTTATTTTAACTATTCATTTTTTGGATTTATTATTATATTGAAATAGTAAATTTTGATTTCATTCACAACAAATAGCTAAACAAGTTTTTCTGAATTTGTGTGAGAATTCCAATTCTTTTTTAATGATATTAATTTGGTGAAAGAAATTGTAAATAATTAATTTTATAACATTATACTATTTAATAAATAGTGGTGATAGAGAATATTCGCATGAAATTTCCAAAGACAGACTTTACTACTCAATATAGGGGTTATCTAGATTGTTTTATTATTATTATGTAAAAATATATAAGAGATTGAAATTTCAAGACTAAATATATTAGTTGTCAAAATTTCTACCAATATTTTTTTTAAGAAAATTGGTGACATGAATTGGTTTCCCAATTCATGTCGCCCATGGAATTTATTAAAGCCAAAAAAAAAGGACAGTAGAACCTCGAAGCGTAAAGAACTTACGCCAGTAGGGATTTAAAGGGGTTACAAAAAAATACTCAATCCCAAAAAACCAATTCTTTAAGACAGCCCAGAACAATCACCATTCAGTTTTTTCAAATCTAGATCTTTGAAAATGCAGTCCATCCATAAAATCTGCAAGCTATCATATTGAAGAGAATATGTCCATCCGAGCCATCAAACCTGAAAACAGCATGAATTGCAACCATGCGGAGCAGGGGAAAAAAGTAGAAAGAGGTTATGTTGCTTCTATAGTATCCTTGCCATAGCCGTCAAATATACAAAAGGCATACTGATCAAACCAAGAAATCAGAATACTTAATTCCAGCACTATAAGCAGATAGAGAAAATCTTCAAAATCAACTAGTGTCCAGGCAAGAACAAGCTGGAGGTTCAGAAAATCCAGACCTTGTGGAGTGTTAACAGTAGGATAGGGAGAGTTTTTAAGGACCTCACTTCTCAACCATTCAACATCAGTCATATGGAACAACAACTTCAGGTCAGTACCAAGGAATTATTATAAAGTTGTCAACCATAGTATAAAAGTCACCAATCTACAATAGAATCCAGAAAATAGCCCATCCTTGAAGCAATCATCAGCAAGCAACAAAAAATCCAGGAGAGTGTGCACTTTCCAAACCAGAATGCAGAACTAAACCAGCTGTCAAAAGAAAAGCAGTAAACTAGTTCTTCCAGATAGCCAAATAGAAGCTCCATAACAGTGAAGGATAGATCCATATACAGCCCTCCATGATTTGTAATCAAGCTCATAAATAGAGATAACCATCCAGAATGAAAACATCAAAATCATTGGTAAAGCCAAACAGCATGAGGTCAAAACTCCAAGAGAGTAGGAAAAATGAAACCAAACTCCAAGAGGAAGCGGTCTTTCAATTCAGAACAGAAACCAAAGCGGCAGTGATTCATCCATCCAACTCATTCACATCAAGCAGAAAGTAACCATACTGATTCAATCTGCTAATGCAACAGTGAAGCAGGCCAGAAAATCCTCTTAAATCATGACAATAAAAAAACACCAAACAACCGGATTTAGAAGTCCAGTTTATGTCATAAATCAAAAAACAGCCATCAAACTGTTTCACAATCAGTAGACGGGTTGAAAGCAGAAACACAAACAATAATACAAACAACCATCAAGGGTTCCAGGAAAGTTGAAATAGGTCATAGAAGTTCCTGCAAGGCTAAACCCATTTGTCTATCCACTGAGCAGATCAGATCCAGATCCAAAAAGAAATCTCTGAATCATAAGGGAACCAGAATTATGAGTCACTTCCATGTTATGTTCTTAAAATCGAAATTTGGATTTTTCTCAAATTCCTCAGCCATTTTGATAAACATTATTTTTCTAATATCAAGATAAGCCTCAGCAGTCAATTCACCATTTTGGTAACTTTTAAAGGAAGCTGTATCATGTGCGACAATCCAGGAGTCAAGCTCCTCTGGGAATTTCAAAGACTCCTCAAACTGATAGGCATCCTTTAGAGCAGGATCATTATTGTCCTCACTTGATGATGAATCTGAATCCGAACATTCAGAGGATTGTGAGAGGTCAGGCAATTGTTCAAAAGGTGCAGGTTGCGGAGGAACCTCAACCTCAATAGCCTTGGCAGCTAGAGATCTTGTGATAATAGTCCTTTCACTATTGACATTACCACGATATTTTCGGGTTTTTCTGGGATGAGGAGTGATAAAACCATCAGAATCAACTATAATTTTTTTCCTTTTCGAACCAACATTGATTCATCATAAACATCTGAAACCTCCTCATTAGTGCCCCTATCCTCAAGTGATTCATCTCTTTTAACTTCAGATGAGCTGATTGAATTGTTGTGATCTTTTCTAATAATTTCAGAAGTCTGATGATGTTGCAATTTATCCTTAAGAGCAGTGGTGTTATCAAAATCAGTAATGGCTATGTTAGTAAAATCCGAAATTTGCTTCCCAGGGACTTGTATGGTCCGGTCCATACTAACATTTGCTTGATTAGAGGAGTCAGAGGGGCCAGCTTCCTTGTGACTGTCGTTAGCCTTTTCAATCCATTTTGATTTCAATTTTTTAGAGCCTAATTCAAAATTTCCACAGCTGAGATAATCATGTCCCAGCCTAAAACACTTCATGAAATAGTCTGGAACTCTCTCATAAACAACCTCTTGTAAGAATCCTAAGTCACCACTCTGAATCCAAATGTTCGAGGGCAGTGATTTTGAAACATCAATCTCAATGCATATCCTGGCAATTGAAGGTCTTTAAAGAGTTTTTGTAGCTGCATCTAGCCTCAGAGGATTGCCAATGAGTCTGGAAATAGGAAATAATGCTTCCTGTTTGAACAAGTGCAAGGGAAGTTCTGGAAATCCTACCCAAATGGGGACTATCGGAGGTTCAGAGTAGGGATTAAAATCCGGTGTCCACTTTAATATTTTCATTAGACATCCTCCAAAGGACCAAGAACGTTTGACCCACAGTCGATAGTAATCCTCTTCAGAGTTTAAACGAAGCACTATGTGGGTGGGATTCAGGAGACCTATTTGAAAGCCCGCAAAACCTATAGATTCTAAAGAAGTTCTAAGATATTTCATGGAAGGTCTTCGGCGCGGAAATTTTCCAACTAAAAGAAATCGGAGGTCCGATGAAAGAAGATTTACCTCGTCAGTTGAGAAAGCAATTGTCAAATGCCCTCGGTGTCGAAAGGATTTAGGAAGAATTTGTAGATCTGAAGTCGCTGCATCCTGCGAGCTGTGATTTGCAATTGCTTTTCCTTTGAGAACATCAGCATAAGATCGAGAGTTAGGGTTCTGTCGCGGCGGGCGCTGGTCCTCTTCCTGTTGGGTCTCCATCCACTAGTTCCCAAACTTGTTGTATGGGTAACGAGGTATAGGGCTGGCCTGCCCACCTACGCGCCGCACGCCCCCAGCTAGGCCCAAGGTGGCCAACCCTTGGGCTTGGGTCATTAATTATATGTTTTTTATTTCTTACACATAATATATTCTTCTATGTATTGAAGGAATTTGTAATTTTATTTTGAGATAATGTGTTTTTTTCAATACTCACATTTTTATGTTGGAAGGGATGATTAAAAAAAGGTCATTTATTTGATTTTTTGGTTTAAAAAAATGTCGACCCTTTCCACATAGATTTTTTGTTGATATTTTCCTAATACAATTTTTTAAAGAGTTATATAACATAGAATTCGAAAAAATGTTTTAATGATGTATTTATTTACATTAAATTCACATTTAATAAGATTTTTTTGGAAAAAGTATATTTCTATGACATATTTAATAAACAATTATAAATGAATTATAATGTTAATTTCTTATATGGGACTGAAAAATTGAAATTATATTTTCATATTGAACATTATGATTTATAAAAATGTAATAGTTCTTTTAAACCCCAATGTCTAAAAATATATTGAATGAAAATTGGTTTTAATTTTTATTATGTAACGAATACCTTATTTTATAAGAAGTTTCTAACTTTTAAAAGTTTAAATAATTTTTTAAAAAAATGAAATTAATTTAATGTCGAAAGTGATGTTAATTTTTTAATATTACGATATAAGGATATTGGATAATTTTAAGAACAAGTTTCATGGGAATGTAAAAAATTTAAATGGAACTTCAAGTATTATTTATTTTCTATCTTTGAGTGGTGGATATGAATTTACACATTCATATTTTTCATTTTGTTAAAATATTCCTTATATTTTAATTTATTCCTCATAAATGGTTTTAATGATTTATAAGAATTGTAGGATATTTAATTTATTCACTATATTAACTCAATCAGATTGAGTGTGGTCATTGAATTTTTTATAATATCAAAACTCTTGGGGGAGTGGTTAGGATTAAATATTTTCATTGGTTGTACCCAAGTGTTTTTTATCATATATTCATCCTTCGCTAGCCTCTTTCAATCATCTGGATCTAATGGAAATTGACTCGATGAATTTCTTTTCATTGATAAATTATATAGTGATGTTGGATTTTAGTGATTGATACTTATATTCAGAGAATAAATACTTTTTATTCTCCAAATTATTAGTTTCTTCTTTGTATATTCACCTAATATTATTTTCATTTTCATAACTCTATTCATATACCAATTATAAGGCCCCAACCTTAAAAATTATTTAATTTTGAATCAAATGAATAATTCACATTGATATAAAAACATTAAGAAAATCATTTTCAATATCAAAATAAAATAAAAGTAAAACATGGTATTTATTTTCCATTTATAAAAGGTATGGCTTGTAGAGGAAGCCGAAACTCAAATAATGGTCACGGCGGCAGAGAAGTCGTTGTCGCCACATATGTACGACAAAAAAAATTCCCTTTTGACGTTTAGTAAAATGTATAGTATAAAAAAGATTCATTTAGGATAAATGTAAAATTCAAAGGGGTTTATACACCGTATAAAAGAAGGTTCTGTATAAAACAAAATATGCCTCAATGAAAGGATATTGAGACGAAGTCCCATACAAAGTCAATACACTTGGATTAAGGATAAATCAATTACATAATTATGTGTGAAAAATGAATAAACAAAATATAAGTGGATATTAAGTGTAAAACAATCAGACGTTATTCACACATATTCATAGAATGACATATTCAAGGAGTACATGTTTATCCCAAAGAATCAAAATTGGGTTAAGAAGATCCCCTCAAAAATTTAACAGCCTAACGGCGTCACATAAAAATTCATAAAATGAGTTGATGAGAGAAAAGAGGGTATCTTATCCCTTGGAAATAAAATTTACATCAATAAGGATATAGACTAACATATCCCAATATAAGATTATGTTAATTAAAAGACATAACAAAAGAAGTATTTTAAAAAGTGGAGGGTGAAAGCTTTCCTTACCGACTTCGGTAACTTCCGAAACGTACACCCCATTGAAGAAGGGTCATACAATGAATATGTAAATACCCATAAAAGAAATCATATTACACAAATAGTATAATAAATGGATTTACATACACCACTCAATGTAACTGGTTCCAAATGTAGCATAAATCTCACGGGAATAAAAGTGAGATGAAAAATCCTTACAAAAACTCTCCAGCCTAAAGGCCCCACGTAAAACTTCTAAAAATGGATTGATGAGATAAAATAGGGTCTCTAATGAGATTAAAATAAAATTTAAAGAATGATGAATATAAAATAACATCCCCAACATAACAAAGATGAGATTAAAAGACGTGACATAAAGGAGAGTACTTAAAAACAAAGAGGGGGGTTGGATCTCTTAAAAAAATTCGGTAGCGTAACGACACCACTCTAAACTTCCAAAATGGATTGATTAGAGAAAATAGGGTCTCTCACCATATGAACCTAAAACGTACAGTATGATTAATATAAAATAACATCCCAACCATAAGAAATTTGATCTTAAAAGTAATGACATAAAAGTGTGTACTTAAAAAGAAAGAGAGGAGTAGGATCCCTTACCTCGTGTCCGATATGACTCGATCGTTCATTAATCTCCTGAATAATAAAATTTGGTCAATTTATAATTTCTTAATGACCTCCTTTAAAGATTATTATTCATTTCATATGACATATCATAATGATAAAATAATTGGTTAATAAAGTGAGTTCATATCAGATGTTTTTGTCGATGTTCGGTACATGAGTAAAAATTGAACTTGTTGGAAAAGGATTTTCCATGTAGTTTTAGCTAAATCATATAAATGATAGTATTTATGTTTTAAATATCATATATATCCAGTATATATTCATTTTATACTATTCCATAACATTTGGAGATAAAAAATTGAAAAAACCGTCCATGGAGACGGTAGGCCGTACGTACACTTGAACACTACTTTCATTTTTTTGTCATATTAATGGAATTAAAACAAAATGATAGAGAGATATATATTATAATTCTAGAATGATATCAATAATTTAGATGTAATATATTACATATATATCCATTATATATATGTACTTATTATAGTACATAACATTTAGAGATAAGAAATGAAATTTACCATTCATGGAGAGGTATGCCGTAGGTATGCATGAACGCTACTTTCATTTTTATTTTTTTGGTATTCAATGGTATTAAATAATAATTATATAAAGGTATATTATAATTCCAGTAGTATATCATATGTAATACCCTTAATTCCATCCTTTATACATCCCACATATGGCATTAATGAATCAAATCACTTTGAGGGGGCGGTAGTCCGCACTTCCTAAAATTAAGATATCGTGTTTACCCATAATGGAAACCATAAATGTATGTCATAAATGAAAAATACAGAAGATTAGGGAAAAAATAAACATATTATATATCATATATAAATATAGTGACATCTTAATGGCCACCTTTGAAGGTGTTAAAATAATATTGAACAATCATCTTTTCGTGAGGCAGTAATTCGCCATCCACAGAAACAGTATGTTCATTAACAATTAGAGGGAGGTGTGTGAAAGTGTAGCTAGAATCCTTCTTATAACAACATCATAATATATTTAATATACTGTTTTTGTTACAAAATTATGTAATAAAAAGTGTTTAGGGGGTTGGAGAGGCAAAATAAAACCAAAAAACACAAGTGAAGACATACCTTTAAATCGGGTAGCTCCTCTTGGTTTGAAATAAAATGGTTTCTTGAAGATCATTATGCCAAATGTGAGGCTTCAATGATAAAGATATAGATGTGGAGAGATGAAATGGGAAGGTGTTTTCCAAGTAAAAGGCTTTAGAGGTGTGGGTATGGTGGTAGAGGTGGGGGCCTTTTATAAGAGGAGGGGAGGGGCACTCTTGGAAAGTTATAAAATATTACTTTATTAAATAATGATATTCGAATTTTAAAGGTCCAAAAAGAATATATTTCGAGTATAAGGTGATATGGATTTGAAATCAACCCATAAAAAAGGTTTGTGACAAGTTTAGGTCTTAGATGTTACATTATATATTCATTTTATTTAAATCGTTAAATAATGAGGTAATCGCTGCATCATAATGGTGTCATAAATAATTTAATTTATTTACTATCTTAAAATTATAAAAAAACTATCATGATTTAGGAAATATTTTTATCTTTCTAATTTATATTAATAGTAAAACATATGGCTTGTATAACTTAATGTAAAAATTGTTTTAGTAAAAAAACACATGTTTGTGACATTTTAATTTTAACTTTAAATAAAAAGGTATTAATGTCATTTTCCTACCAAAGTGGCTCCATGCGGTCCCCAAGTTGACCCATCGAGTTTCTTGGTTGGACATGACTCATCCAATAAGGGTAGGACATGTTTCATGGTCATTTCGTATTATTAAAACATTATTTTTACCTTAAACTACATTAATTATCTCTAACCACGATTAAAACTTAAAAGTTACTATCCACCAAAAAATATTTTAATCTCATTGAACAAAATTTTACTTCTTAATGACAACCATGTATGTTGTATTTTTGAAAATCAAATCACAGACGTGGTAAATTTTCATTTGTATGATAAATCGGTTTTTTAACTACCACTTAGTGGTTTCACTATTCATCAACAATTGATGTTTTTCAGAAATATACCAAAAATTCACCCTAAGATATATTTTATATTAGGAATTCATAATTGATTTCTATTATACAAAATTCAAAACATATAAGTTGCATTAATTAATTTAATAATTAATTCCCACTGTCAAAAAATAGCGTGTTTTTCAGAAACTATATCTATTAAAAGATTGACACTAGTTTAAGTCCAATTTCAAAGTAAAATTAATTCCAATGACCACTATTGTATTAAATGGTAAAAATATATTATAATTTCACTTTAAAACCAATTCAAAAGATAATCTAATCATATAATTAAATTAGATTAAAAGGTGGTTTTGAATTAAAATACAACATTGTTCACGATTCATTAAAAATGAACTTTATCGAAAAAATATCAAAACTTACACAAAGTAAATTTTGATTTCTAGATTCTAAAGATGAATTTTATTTTTTCATATATAAAAAATAAAATTTCCAAAAGGTGGGTTTAAAATAGGTTCACCATCAAAAGGCAGTTAATCGAATTTTTAAGGAATATTAGAATGATTACGCTTGAAATTGGATTCATTCGCATTTTTAATCCTCTAACATTTATTGTCGAAAGTAAAAATATTTTACAAACGTATATAATAATTTTGTAGTTAGTTCTATTAATTCCCTTTATTACAACGGGTAGGTGATAACTACCATTTAAAATGAAATTATTTTATTATTAGAGTGCAACATAAGATTTCAAAGGAAATCGTTGTTGCGTATTGGGTACGCCATCAAGCATAGAGTTACCTTTAATTTAATATTATTATTTTATTCACAAATATGGATAAATATAAAAATGTCATATTCTTTATTTACCTGGGGTGTTACATCCTTCCCCCCTTTTGGGAATTGCATCCTCTCAAATTTAAAATTGGGATCGGAAACATCATTGAATGTCTCACATCGGAACAAGAGTCGGTAAAACAATCACTTTAAAAGAAATAAAGAGAAGTACAGACGTCACTCGAGTTAACCCATACTAGGATTCCATGTAGGAAAACATGGACACAGAGGAAAAATAATAGGGTCATGTTCTGAGGGAGAGTGATAGAAAACTTTTTTAGGAGAAAGTTAACCACAAGAAAATCACAAACTTGTGGTGGGTTAAACAGTATTTGATTCCCCAGTAGGAAAATTTAATAGACAAAATTTCTGTTTTAAGTTACTTTTCATTGAGGAATTTATTTTTTATCATAAGGAAACATACTTACTTGTCTTGTTGACTTTCAACTTTTACTAAATTTCTTACACAAACTCATACTTTCCCCAAATTATGAGTATTTAGGAAGACTTGTTTACATTAAGAGAGCTATAATCAACTTCTACATAATCACCTAATCCAAAAAAAGATAACTATATACTTCCCATGTCTTTAGACTTTAACAAAAACCAAAACCAAAAACGTTAGTACTAGATCAGATAATCCAGAAAAGGATAAACCTTTATAAAAAAAATCTATTCTTAATCTCCAAAATTTGTCCAACAAAACCCAGTGATCAATGAAGACCATTCGATAAAAAAATTTTCCATAAAATTATTCAAAGTAAACCAAACTAAGATTGAAACCCAAATATTTGAACGATTTAATCACATAGTCTTCCAAGGTACAAAACAATTAACACTTATCTCCAAATAACATCAGTTTCTCTTAACGTCTCATATTGAAAATTAATTAACCTAATCACATATCCTCCATGATAGGTTAATAATTACCATAGATAACCCAAAATCAACTTAATCATAATTCATAAAATAATTTAACTAAAAAGAATAAGTCATACTAACCAGGGACTTCACGTAGTCCAGTGGTAGGTGATAAATACCAGTCGCACATTGGTTGTGGGTTCGATTCCTCCAGCTTTGTCTGACGCGACGGGTTGTCACACGGTCTGCGTGTTTTCCTTTTTATAAACTCCAAAATAACCCTAAAATGTTTTAACCTCAAGTTTATCTCATGTCATTCATATTCCATTATAACATATAGTAACCCATAATTACTTCAAAAGTAAGGATCATATAAACCCTAATGGTTACCTTTATAATTATTACTTGAACTTCCACATCGATTGGTCATCTCATACATGATGCATTACATAACATACCAAGGTTCAAGTGGTTGATCGTGACTCCTTGATAGTTGGTTTAGAACAACCATGAGTTTCCTCATTGAATCCACCATTTCATTCAGTCTCTTAATCAGAGAACCATCACAGTTTCCTTCAAACCCATTGTCACTTTGGTGCCTTCTAGATCCATCCATTTACTAAAACCAAAAATGTCAGTGTGAGTATATCAACAAAATTGTCATGTACTAATGAGGAAGATAAACACTAAGATATACTTTCTCATTCACTTTATCTAAAAACTATGACTCTTTCTGAAATCCTAGCCATTATGGTAATGTTACTTATTCTTAGATAATACCCTAACCTCTTAATTTATCTAAACCGACCTCTGATACCAACTATAAGGCCCCATCCTTAAACATTACTTAATCATGAATTAAATGAATAACTCACATTGATATAAAAACATTATGGAAACCAATTTCAATACCAAAATAAAATAAAAGTAAAACTTGGTATTTATTATCCATTTAAAAAAGTTATGCCTTTTAGAGGAAGGTGAAACTAAAATAATGGTCATGGCGACAGAGAAGTCATTGTCGCCGCATACGTACGAAAAAAAACATTCACTTTTGTTGTTTTGTAAAATGCTTCTTATAAAAAAGATTTATATTGGATAAACGTAAAATTCAAATGGTTTTATACACCGTATAAATGAAGGTTATGTATAAAACAAAATATGCCTCAATGAAAGGAGATTGAGACAAAGTCCAATACAAAGACGGTATCCTTGGATTAAGGATAAATCTATTACATAATTTTGTGTGACAAAAGAATACAAAAAATATAAGTGGATATTAAGTGTAAAACAATAAGTGGTTATTCTCACATATTCATAGAAGGACATATTCAAGGATTACAAGTTTATCCCAAAGAATCAAAATTGGTTTAAGAAGTTCCCTTGAAAAAATTCGATAGCCTAACAGCATCACTTCAAAACTCAAAAAATGAGTAGATGAGAGATAAAAAGGGTATCTCATCACGTGGAAATAAAATTTACATCAATAAGGATATATATGAACATATCCCAAAATAATATTATGTGAATTAAAAGACATAACAAAATAAGTCTTTTTAAAAAAGGAGGGTGAAAGGTTCCCTTACCGACTTGGGTAACTTTCGAAACATACACCCCATTGAAGAAGGGTCGTACAATGAATATGGAAATACCCATAAATGAAATTATATTACACAAAGAGTATAATAATTGGTAGTACATACACCAATCAAAAGAAACTGGTGGAAAATGTAGCATAAATCTCATTGGAATAAAAGTGGGATGAAAAATCCTTACAAAAACTCGGCAGCCTAATGATGCCCCACAAAACATCCAAAAATGGATTGATGAGATTAAATATGGTCTCTCATAATATTAAAATAAAATTTACAGAAAGATTAATATAAAATAACACCCCCCAAAATAACAAATAGGAGCTTAAAACAATTGACATAAAGGAGAGTAATTAAAAATAAATAGGGAGGTTGGATCTCTTATGAAAATTCGGCCGCCTAATGCTGCCACTCAAAACATCCAAAATGGATTGATGAGAGAAAATAGTGTCTCTCAACATATGAACATAAAAAGTTCTGTAATATTAATATAAAATAACATCCTAATCATAATAAAGATGAGCTTAAAAGGAATGACATAAAAGAGTGTACTTACAAAGAAAGAGAGGAGTAGGATCCCTTACCTCGTGTCCGACATGACTCGATCGTTCTTTAATCTCCTGAATAATACAATTTGGTCAATTTATAATTTTTTAAGGACCTAATATAAATATTATTATTCAGTTCATATCACATATTATAATGTTATAATAATTGGTTAATAAATTGAGTTCATATAAGAAGTTTTTGTCGATGTTCGGTAAATGAGGAAAAATTGAACTTGTTGGAAAAGAATTTTCCATGTAGTTCTAGGTACATCATATCCAGAATAGTATTGATGTTTTAAATAAATATATATCCAGTATATATACATTTTATACTATTCCATAACATTTGGAGATAAAAAATTAAAATCAATGTTCATGGAGATGGTAGGTCGTACGCACGCATGAACGCTACTTTCATTTTTTTGTCATATTACTGGAATTAAAACAAAATTAGATATATATATGTATATATAATAATTACATAATGATATACATAATTTAGATGTAATATATTACATATATATCCATTATATATATGTACTTATAATAGTACATAACATTTAGAGATAATAAATGAAATGTACCGTTCATGGAGACGTTAAGCTGTACGTACGCATGAACACTACTTTCATATCTTTTTTTTGGTATTAAATGGTATGATATAATAATGATATAAAGGTATATTATAATTCCAGTAGGATATAATATGTAATACCCTTAATTCGATCCTTTATACGTCCCACATATGGCATTAATGAATCAAATCACTTTGAGGGGGCGGTAGTCCGCACTTCCTAAAATGAAAATATCGCGTTTACCCATAATGAAAACCATAAAGGTATGCCATAAATAAAAAATACAGAAGCTTAGGGAAAACATAAACATATTATATATCATATATAAATATAGTGACATATTAATGGCCACCTTTGAAGGTGTTAAAAAACTATTGAACAATCATCGTTTCGTGAGGCAGTAATTCGCCATCCACAAGAAACAATATGTTCTTTAACCATTAGACGGAGGTGTGTGAAATTGTATATCGAATCCTTATTATAACAACATCCTATTATATTTAATATACTGGTTTTTTACAAAAAAAAGTAATAAAAAGAGTTTAGGGGATTGGGGAATCAAAATAAAACAAAAAAAACACAAGTGAATACATTACATTTAAATCGGGTAACTCCTCTTGGTTTGAACCAAAAAGGTTTCTTGAAGAGAATTTTACCAAAATTGAGGCTTCAATGATGAAGATAGGGATGTGCAGAGATTAAATGGTCAGTGTTTGGCCGAGCCAATGGCTTTAGATTTGTGTGTAAGCTGGTAGAGGTGGGGGCCTTTTATAAGAGGAGAGGTGGGGCACTCTTGGAATGTTATAAAATATTACTTTATTATATAATGAATTTTGGATTTTAAAGGTCCCAAAAAGATATATTTCTAGGATAAGGTGATAAGGTTTCTAATTACACCTATCTAATAGGTTTGTGACAAGTGTATGTCTTAGATTTTACATTATATTTTCATTTTATTTAAATCATTAAATAATGAGGTAATCGCTGCATCATCATGGTGTCATAAATAATTTAATTTATTTAGTGTCTATAAATTATAAAAAAATATCAGGATGTAGGAAATATTTAAATTTTTATAATGAATATTTTTAGTCAAAAACATGACTTGTATAACCCCATGTAAAAAAATTGTCAGTAAAAAAAACACATATTTGTGACATTTTAAATTTAACTTTAAATAAAAAGTTATTAATGTCATTTTCCTACCAAAGTGCCTCCATGGGGTCCCCAAGTTGACCCATGTATTGTACTGGTCGTTAATGAATCATCTAATAAGGGTATTACATGTTTCATGGTCATTTCATATTATTAAAACATTATTTTTACCTTAAACTACACTAATTACCTCTAATCGCGATTAAAACATAAAAGTTACTATTCACAAAAAATTATTTTAATCACATTGAATAAAATTTTACTTCCTAATGACAACCATGTATGTAGGAGTTTTGAAAATAAAATCACAGATGAGTTAAAGTTTAATTTAGACGAAAAATCTGTTTTTTAACTACCACTTAGTTGTTTCACTATTCATCAAAAATTGAAGTTTTTCAGAAAAAAAACAAAAAATTCACCCTAAGATATATTTGATATTCCGAATTCATAAATGATGTCTATTTTAAAAAATTAAAAACATATCAGTTTCATTATTTAATTTAATAATTAATTCCCGTTGTCAAAACAAATAGCGTGTTTTTAAGAAACAATATCTATTAAAAGATTGACACTAGTTTAAGTCCAATTTCGAAGCAAAATTATCTCCAATGACCACTATTGGATTAAATGGTAATAATATATTTAAATTTCACTTTAATACCAATTCAAAATAAAATAAAATATTATAATTAAATTAGATTAAAAAGTGGTTTTGAATTAAAATACAACATTTTCACTATTCATTAAAAAATTAACTTTATCGGAAAAATACCAAAAATTTAAACAAAGTAAATTTTGATGTCCCGATTCTAAAGAAGAATTTTATTTTTTCAAATATAACACATAAAATTTTCAAAAAGTGGATTTAAAAGAGGTTCGCCATCAAAAGGCGGTTAATCGACTTTTTAAGGAATATTAGAATGTTTACCCTTAAAATTGGATTCTTTCGCATTTTTAATCCTCTAACATTTATTGTAAAAAGTAAAAATATTTGATAAACATATATAATCATTTTGTAGTTAGTTCTGTTCATTCGCTTCATTACAACGGCTAGGTGTTAACTACCATTTGAAATAAAATTATTTTATTATTAGAGTGAAACATTAAATTTCAAAGGAACTCATTGTTGCGTATTGGGTACGCCATCGATCATAGCGTTCCCTTTAAAGTAATATTATTATTTCATTCACAAATATAGATAAATATAAAAATTTCTTATTATCTATTTACCTGGGGTGTTACACCATTCATACTTATTTAATGTTGTATGATGATTATTTAATTATTATGACATTATAACGATCGGAATTTATATCATTTTTGGAAAATGTTTTTTTTCAGTTTGTTATAAATATACAATTCATCATTTTCAATATTTTTCCCTCATTATTAAATGGTGGGATAATGACTTATTATGTTCCTTCAAATTCTACCATTTTTGTGTATACCATAATTGAATGGGAGATGTGTTACATGTCTTAGATTTCATTTTTCTACCTCAAATTCATGTAGTTTTTTCATTATATCTAATATCAATTGAATTAGTTGTCTACCAAATATGCATTTTAGGAGGGTCTTGAACATCAATCCCATTTTTGTGATATTAAAAAAGGTTCATATATAAGAATAATTATTTTCCAGAATACTATGTATATATATAATCATGTACTTTAATTTATCATTTTTTATATAATGGTGAATGAAATCCATATGGTGGTGACTTTTTCTAGAAACAGACTGTCCATATCTCACATAATTTTGTAATATAACAATTTAAATAATTTTTATAAAATTATAGATAATTCCTATATATTGTTTTTGATTATTTGGTCTACATTTACATATCAAATTATTTTTTATATGTTAGTTTAAAACTTGTTTCATGACCTTTTTAAACCTATTATTTTTAGGAGAGCAACTCATATGAATGATGCATGGTTTTTCAAAACATGTTAAAAATATTTGTCGAATTAAAAGGTATTTCCAGTGAATACAGCATGATTTTTTCATAGTTTGGTAAATAATTTAACCAAACCATGCAACCAATATAGGTTTTTATAATAAAAAAATTCCCAAACTACCCCCATATTTTACCCCTATTATAATATAATATCTCAATTCATTTTATTCCAACAATAGTGGACCCTTAGGTTAGACCCTACCATCCTCATTTGATGGACTATATGATCAACCATTTAACCCATGTAAAGATATTCATTGTTATTTGTTCATTATAATCTTTTCCTCTTCCTTTTATTCTTTCATATAGTATTCATTTACTCTTATATATTATGGATATAATAATAAATTTTTACTTTTATGAGGTTTTTTAATTAGGGTTATTTGATTTCCAATTATTAGGGACCTCATTTCAATATGACATCTAATATTCTTTTATAAAGATAACAAGTTTCCAATGGTTTACCGCATGTTTCTACATAAAAATTATATTAAACCTAAAATACAACATATTTTTATTTTTATAAGAATTTAATTATTTAAAATATTATATAATTATGATAAATCTAAATATAGAGTAATTATTTTCTCACCATGATAGTTTTTATTCCTTGAAAATTTTAATTTTCAGTTATATTTATGTTATATATGGTTAATTCCATATTCTTTGACCATATAACTATTTTTTAAAATTAATCATTCATTTATTTATAAAAATAGAAGATTAAAATGTTTTTTGAGAAATTTAATGGTTTGAAATATTTTCCAAAAGTAAGAATATATGAATTATAACAGATTATATAATTTAATTATGTCTTCTTAGGGCGGTTTGATTTGGGTTAAGAAGGATTATTCATTGGATTGTATTTTTTAATTCATAATTTTTGGCTTTATTATTATGATGTGTGCTGGTGGTTTTAAAATGATGATTCATGTCATGACCCCCTATCTCCAAAGACTACTCTCATGGGATAGAAAATAAGAATGGTAGATAATGACCTCGCGATTACCGACTCCAGTAGGCCCTGGTTTGGTGACTAGCACTACAGTTGTACTGATATCATTGTTTGGGAGGCATTAAACTTTATAATAAACAATATCGATATATAGAATGAATCATACACAAAAAAATCCAAGGAATAATATAATAGAGAAAGCTAAAAACCATCCCACATTCAGGAAAAAAGTACAACTGATACAAAAATAGTAAATTTTCAAATAAAAATTCAAAAAACTACGGCTAAAGTAGTGACACAACAACTCTCCCATGGCCCGAGATAGTAAGGCCAATCATGGTCCATGTAATCATCATGGGAAGCTAAAAAATGTTTATATACAATTGGAGAGCAAAAAAATATACTCAGTAGAAAATAAAAAGTCTCTTATTCACATGATTTCGAAATATACTAATTCCCCTATGAGAAAGTCACAGAACCAATCAACACATAAATAGGTATACAAACCAAACCCAACCTCAACATGGAACACTCACCATGTAATTAATGCCAATTAATGTAATATTTTGTAAAGAAAACCGATGACTAGGTACCCTGTAAGACATCCACAATGGAATTACACTCTCTTCCAACA
The DNA here is from genome assembly GCA_963277665.1 of Viscum album. Taxonomy (NCBI): domain Eukaryota; kingdom Viridiplantae; phylum Streptophyta; class Magnoliopsida; order Santalales; family Viscaceae; genus Viscum; species Viscum album. The sequence continues at coordinate 874,815,735 of OY728129.1, read as the reverse complement.
TCATATATCCTGGATCTGTCATCCCTTTCATATACCACATCCCGGTCGCACACTACTGGTCCTCACAACACATACCACCCTCACACACTTGGTACTCAGGACACATCTCTCTCAAACACACCTGTGCATCCTAAAAAATAACATCACTTAACATCTCATCAAATCACATCACATATCACCTCAATGAAACATAGGAAATCATGGCCCAATTCATCCAGAAGACACTTGGGATAACACAAACCACCTCACTCAAAAAAAATTTGGCTATAATGTCTCTTCTAAAAATTCCTAGTCCATCACAACCACCATATAAAGCACTAACAAACCTCAGACCATCACAAACTATTCCATAACTACCTCACCTATAAGATAGAGCATGAAAGGGAAGATACATAGACATCTGCACTCTGTCGAAGAAGTTGGAGAAAACACCCCCACATGACTATGCGGGTGTTAAACGCATAATGATCAACATGGGTGGGTGGGTGTAGAAATAATAAGAATATAATAATATATGTATCATATTAAACACTACTACCCAACCTACTGTTTCTAAAACTAACAAACCATCTCACAACAATGTCACTTTTGCTGCAAAATCTAAATTCATTTATTAGTATCTGCAATAGTCATTTAAAAAGGTGTAAAGCCTTGATAAATTAATGTGGATTGACATTAAATCTACATTAAACACCCATTCATTTCATTATATAGAATCAATCACATTTCATAACATAAACAATGTTTAATATATCATTATTCAATTTCATGTCAATAAACAAACCAGTCCAAGTACTCCAAACATTATTAATGAATTATTCATTTATTCCATGAATACACAAGAAATTATCAGGCACAAAACACCTCATGAAACACTTTGGAATTAATTTAATAGGTGAATATAAATGATAAATTAACTCACTTCACATTAATGACACAATATACCATAACTTCTATCTATGAAGTGATTCTTTCTGAATGTCATCAATGGAGAAGACTGTAAAAATTACACACAAAATCACTACTCTCCTTCAATCTAATCCACCCAGTTCATCATATTTAACAAGCCAACCCCAAAGTCACACCCACATATAGAAACGCATTACAGAACAAATGGTTTCCCATCCCTACTGTATAATCACACCACAACCATCACAACCAATCTGTACAACCACATGTCATCCACTTCCCCCATGCACATAAAAAACAATTCCACACAACACATTAGATCACGTACTGAGGAATATCAAATTTTCTTATTTAATAGGGAATATCTAATTTAATTCCAATTGTTAATTTTCAAGTTTATCATAGAAACTATTTGATCATGGGGTATCTATTTTTTATCCAAATATAAATGGTTAAACAAATTATATCTATGTGCATTAAATAAATATACATGCATCCAAAAAACCATTTGATGCACAAACAAGGAACCCCAGTGGCCATGTTTTAAAGTGGGTAGTTAGGCCATAGAAATCACAAGAATTAATGAAATAAAAAATATATGAAAATCTTGAGTCACTTTTCCCCATTCCCTATATATTGATTCTTGAACCAATTTGATTATCATTGTAAATAATGAATCGGCTATCATCGTAAGGTAATAAATATATATACCCATCCATCATGATTCAGAATTTATAAAGATGAGGGAAATTATACTTGGAAGAATAATGATCGAAAATTCCTAATTTTTCCAAAAACAGGGACACACATATATCAGGTCCATCTTCAAGGAATTACAAACCAAAGATAGGAAAACTCTCTAAGGAAGAAGGCTTTGGGGATGTTTGGTCTCAAGATAAAGGAGATGGTATGGAAAAAGGGAAGGGTATATTGACCTTTTGAAGATCATATACAATCAAATGTGAATTAGATATTGTTTAATATTTATATTGAATGCGCATATGGCCAATACCACACAGTTTGACAATTTCGAAGACTACAAAACCTTATGGAATTAAATATTAAACTATTCTTTTGAAAAAAAAACATTAAAATATGTCAAATTAGACTTTATGAAAAAACCCAATCATAAATGTCATAAAACTAGTAAAAACTGACACTGGAAGTAGAAATGGAATGCTGGTTGAAAAGGGGCATTGTTGGAGGTGAGGAACCATTAGGATGAATAACCTGCCACCATTAGTAAGTCCCCACTAGGAGAGACACCACTAGATGAGACACTTTTAAACGATACATAGCTGGTCAAGTGTCTGTGAGGGTGATACACCTCCAGCAAGCCACCGTCAGGGTGAGACATCGCCAGTGATTCACAGTCAGCAAGAAACCACCCGAGTGAGACATCACCAACATGCCACCAACATGGTGAGACACCACCAGCAAGCCAGTTCCAGGGTGAGACACTATGAGTGAATGTGTGAGACACCACTAGGGATCCACCTCCATAGTGATACTCCACTAGTGATCCACTGGAAGGGTGATACACCTTGGGATGAGGCACTGTTGGGATGAGTCACTATTAGAAAACTATGAAAATTGGAATTTTTTTAATGTATTGAAAAGAGTCACATTGACTTCCTAAGAAACCTCAAACACTAAATTTCACAGAATGTAATGGACTAGAACGTCTTAGGCCATTACATCAGCTACCTCTCAAACTATTCTATCCCTCAAGAATTTGGAACTAACCTAAATGGAAGGATATGAAGGGTCTGAATAGATATCCCTTGAGATAAATTTTAATGATCATCTCCCAAAAGAAATATAACTATCATCTAAATACATAAAAATTAAATGATAATCCACCTCGGGTTATTTAAAAGATGGTGTGGAAATGTCTACACACATGATCACCCCTTCTAACTTCATTTGATCATGCCTTATCATCATCTATATTAACACGTTAACCCAAGAGACCTCAAAATACATTTTCACAACCACACCAATCTTGACCATCCAAACACCCGAATCAGGGGTTCCCACTATCCTTGTTGAGATAATATATGCTCTGGGTGACATTGAATCATCCACACGAGTTTAATGACATCATAGTTAAGGTGTATCAATTAGGATTTGGTCCTCCCCATTTCATATGTCCTGAATTTATCATATATCACAAACGAAGGTAAAAAATATCATCTCACAATAAAAGAAGGTTCAAAAATCACATCACAAGGCAAAATAAAAGAAGGAAAAACTTAAAACAAATATGGGTACTGGGAATGAATTGATATCTATTGATCCAATGTACTCTCCCCCTATCCACCATGCATCTAAAAATCACGAAAAAGGACATTCCTTGTATCACCTTCTCCCAGAGAACCTAGATCTCTACTAGAAGCTCCACAAACATCTCTTAATACTCAATATCAAACTCTCCCTCGTCAATTACATGGGAGTAATCATGAAGATACTTATGAATATAAGATATTTGAAAGAAATCATGGATCCTATCTAACTCTGGAGTAATCACCAATAGATACACCACCTCTATAACTCACCCCATCACCTCAAAGGGCCCAAAAAACCTGGGAGAAAGCTTACTACATTAGGAAAACCACTACTTCACACATTGAGTGGAAAAATTCATATACATGTTTTCCCTTACATAGAACCACAAGGTAATACTTCTTTTATTGTTATAAGATTTATTCCAGTCCTTCCCTACTTTCATCCTCTCACAAACAAGTTAAAATTTCTCTATTGTGATTTTCACCAAATCGGGACAAAGAACAGTTGTCTCCCCAACCTCCATCCATCACAACAGATAATGACACGGTATCCCGTACAAGGCCTAAAATGGGGCCATTCCAATAGAAAACTAATAGATATAATTATAAGAAAACTCTACCTAGGGTAGTTGTCATACCCAAGATCCATCAATGTCCATGATGCATATTGACATCATATCCTAAAATATCTAGACAGTTCATTATGTCTTCCCAACATTATGAGGGTGGACAGAAGTTATAAGACACAACTCAGTTCTAAAATCATTCTACAATCCACTCCAAACTCATGAGGTAATCTAAGCATCACAATCTAAGACAATAGACCATAGAAATGCATGCAATTTTAATTATTCATCGATGTACTTCTTAGCTAAATAATCCATTATGCGTAACTACATGATTGCTAAGAAGTGATCTGATTTCTTCAACCAATCCACAGTCACCCAGATTGCATCAAAATTTACCTATACTATGGGTAAACCAAAGAAAAAATCCATCAATATATTATCCCATTTCAAGTCTAGAAAATCCAAAGGCTACAAAAAACCACACAGAATGTGGTTCAGTTTTACCTACTAGAAAACCGATCACTTTTCGACAAACTCTATTACATACCATTTCATCTTTGGACACCAAAACAATATCTTTAAACTACATTAAATCTCACAAAATCATGGGTGTACTACCAATGGTGAACTATGAAACTGAATAAGGTCTCTATATCACATTTCTATAGGAAAAAACAACATTCCCTGAAACAATATCAGATTCTGAAAATCCTACAATAATCCATCTGAAGCATCACAATGGCCATCAAAATCATGCACCACCTCTTCCTCTAAGTCTCCCTACTCAGTCTCCTACAGTTTCTTCATTATATAATATTGAACTATCATCTGAAATAAGTAGACTCTACCTCTATCTACCCATTCATCAATGTAAAAGTATAAAAACTCCTCCATTACTCTCCAAGCATTGACAGATTCCAAACCAACATCATTCTATGACATTTTTCTTAAAGAATCATCCATGAAATTCACATTTCATGGGGTGTAGGTGACCTCAAACTCATAATAATAATGGAATTATAGGAACATCCACTTCTACAAGTTTATATCATACTCTGAAAAGAAATAATTCAAGATCGTCTGACCTATGAATACCACAATGTTCCCCCTAGTAAGGTAATTATGTCACAACTTCAGCACAAACACAACTTATGGTAGTTCTATATCATGGGTGGCATAGTTAAATTCATGATGGAATACATAACTATACCCATAATATATCACTTACATCCACTAAAACAACATGAATCCCAATACCTTATGGTATTCATCATTAAACAACTAATAAATTACCAATTCCTCAGCCAACTAGAGCATTGGAGCACTAAGTAACTTCCCCTTCAGGTAACTGAATGCTACATGGAACTAATCAATTAACAAAAAATCAAGGTACTTCCTTATCAAATCATTAAATTAGGATACAAATCAAGAGAAATTAGGTTCAAATGACTAATAATTAGTTGTGAGACCAGGGAAACTATGAACCTCTACTGCATTCTTTGGTGCTGCCATAGAAATAACTATATTAACCTTAGAAGGGTCTACCAACACACCCAGTTGAGACATCACATACTTGAGGAAATGAACCTATCATGTACTGAATATGCACATGGACAATATATGATTGGGTAGGCGGTGCCGAAGAACATGAAATAGAGTTCTAAATGGTCGTCAGTATCATCCCATGAATCCTAGTAAATCAAGATATGACCAACGAAATTGGTTATAATCCAATCCAAAAACTCATGGGACATGGATTTAATAAGCCCCATGTACATGTATGGTGAGTTTGTAATAGGAAATGTCATGACTACAAACTCAAAGTTCCCACACCATCATCAGAAGGCAGTATTCATGATATCACCCTCCTTTACCCTCAACTAGTGATATCTAGACCACATGTCAATCTTATAAAACCAACTCATTTATCTAGTATGTTCAAAAAGATCATATATCCTTAGAAGAGGGTAATGGGTTATAACCATAACCTGATTTAACTTTTGATAGACTCTATAAAACCCTAGGCCACCATCGACATTCATTGTGAACAACACTAGGGCACCCCACAATGACACACTAGGCTGGATAAAACCCTAACTCAGTCACATCATATATCTTAATCCTAAACTCTAACAACATATATGGTTTAATCCAGTAAGGATCCATTGAAATATTTGAAGAACTGGGCTACAAGTCTATCATGAACTAAACATCACATCGAGGGGGTAACATCACAACCTCATTAGGGAAAACATCCATAAAATCCCCAAAAACCTAGGGAAATTATACCATTTTGATTTCCATAGATTTCATAGGAAACTCATCCAAAAAGGATATAAGGGGATCCACAAATAGGATTCCATCCCACCAACTCCGCTCACCGATGAAAACGGCACACCGAACATCACCATCTGAAAATATGACTCTTTTCTAGAAAAAGTTGCTAACATTGCATACAAAATACAAGCATTCGATGCTGAAGATGAAATCATATGACAAAATTTTTAGTAAGAAAAGTTCTCTACATGACTAATATTTTCCCAACATCAGTCTACACCCCCATAAGACATCAAAAAAGCTAGTCTAGCCTTGCACTTGGGTACTAAACACCATGGGAATGAGAATCCTCTCTATGCATAATCCCAGAGAGTGGGATAGAGAGGGTGAAACAAAGGACTATGAAGATCTTAATTCAAAACATCATAAATGAGGGTACTAAACAAACTGATCATACCTTTAAATATCTATATCCTTGATAGAACTACTACCTTTATTGTGTATAACTGACCACACCCAACTCATGTTCCTCTCCATTGAAGAACACCTCCATGGAGACACTCGGTTCATGGTCCCGGAACAGGAGGAACATTTTTCAAATGACATATTACATCTCCATCTCCCCTCAGTGGAATGAAAGCATGTCTCCCCTGCTGCTGAAATGTTCTCACTAGTAACTTCTATGGAGTCTGGAACTTCACCTATCTACCTACACCAAACTAAACTTGGGTAACCACTAGAAAAAGACTTTGGCGACGACCCTGAACCATAAAAATTAAAAACCACTTGTTCAAAGATACCAGGAAAACAATGTAAACCACTAGAACTAGAGGTTGGAAAAGGGAACTACTTAGGTAGACTCCCTTTCATGGAAAATATCAAAGGTCCTTGGGCTTTAATTCTTCCACTAAAAACTCTGCCTCTCAAAGAACATTATTGGACCCCCTCTCACGGTAGACCTCCTCATACGAGAATCTACTCGATCACCTCTTCATTATTCTGAACCTCCAAATATGTTTTCAATGTAAAAGGAAAAACAAAATATCATATAGAAGGATAGAGTGCCTCCCCAAGACAACTCACACGACGTGCCTCATCTAGAAAAATATTTGGTGCAAAGCATAGAGGTTTATTGATCATAATTACCATTTCGGACACAAAAACACTCCCCAACTGAAGGGAGAGTAGCTCATTCCTCTTGTAATCATTCTTGGCCGATGATAAAAATATTTTCACAAAACTCCTCATAGAAGTCAACCCAGAAATGTCCTCCTCCTCCCCCACTCCTAGATAAATCTTCCACCACTAATGTGCAACACCCCACATTTGACTATCTTCCAAAGGGACCCAATACTCTATCGGGGCTTGAATCAAAATGAAAGTGATCTTGATTTCTTACATCCATCTCTCTATCTCCACATATAAAACACTTCCCTCATACTTCCCCAAAGCCTTCCACTAGAAATAACTTAATGCGTTATTCCAAAAATACTCCTCCTCAACTAGATCAACCTTATAGTGACTGATCAAATCAGCATTCTGAACCTCAACTATTGATTTTAAAGCAGGTGCTGACCCTCAACAATAGATGGAAGGAAAACAAGATTTTATCGGCCCTATTATTATGAAATTTTCATTAAGATTTATTTTAATTTATATATTTTATTTCATTCATTTTAACCATAAAAAAACAATTAAAAAATAATCACAATTCATTACGATGAATGTACCTTTCCAAGGTATATACCATGAAAGAAGGTCCATCTCACTTGGTCATTAAATATGTTCAGAATCTATGAACTAGATCATAGGGGGACCTACAATTCGGTTTCCTAGCCGGTCTCCTTGGCCTCTATCACACACTATGTTCATTTGGAACTATTTCTATACCACCCCATGTAATCCTCATTGTTCCTAACTATGAACTCCATCATATCTTTCAATCCTAACCTCTGATACCACTCTTTTAGTAATCCTCCCTCAAAATATAAGTGTACTAGGATGAAAAGGAAGAAAAGGAGATAATGACCCCCCTGAGTACCGACTCTAGTAGGCCTCAGGTTGGTGACAAGCACCAAGGATACAATCATCTCACAATATGGGAGGAATTTCCCTTTATCAGAAAATATATAGAATGATATAATGAAATATCCATAACAATTCCAAGGAATAATATAAAAGAGTAATCCAACAACCATCCCAAATGCATGAATAATGTATAACTGTTAAAAGAACAGTTATGTATCCAAAGTAAGAACCCAAAAGTAATGATAAAGTTGTGTCATAACAACTATCCCATAGCCTGAGCTATTAATGCCCAACATGGTCCATGTAATGCTCTTAGAAACCTGAAAACACTTTTAAATATATGGGTTGAGCATAAAAGTATACTATGTAGGAAATCCAAAGACTGTCATGCCCACGTGAGGGAGGAATATTAATGCCCCTGTGGGAAAACAGAAGTATTAAACAGAACATAAATTGGTACACTAACAAAACCCAACAACACAAAGGCATGCTTACCAATTAACGTACATCAATTAATATTATATTTCATAATGAACATCGATGAAAGGGTACCACGCACCACTTCCCCACTAGTATGACTCTCTCTTCCAATGTCGTTCGTCCTGGAACTCTATCCCTTCTATATAACACATCAGATCACTCCCCGTAGAAACCTAGGCCTCATAGAATATCTACCCACACTCACCACATCCTTACAAAACATCTCTCACAAACACACATGGGCCAGACAACACAACACATCACATCACATCTCATCACATCTCATATCGAAGACACATGGGGAAGAAAATAACAACTCATCCAGAAGACACATTGGAAAGAAAAAACAACCTCTCCCATAAAATCCTAGGATATCACATATTTACCAAAAAAATGGGCCATAACAACCACCATATAAGACACTAACAGAACTCATTCCATCACAACTTGTGCCATACCTACCTTTATTAGGAGATAGATTGGAAATGTGTAGGTACCCAGACATCTATACTCCTCACCGAATGTTAGAAAAAACACCCCCATGTGACATTGAAAGTGTTCTACACGTATTTATCATCATGGGGTAGGTGATTATAGAAATCATAAGAATATAAAAACATATGAATAATATCAAAAAATGAATACCAAATTATGGGTTCACAAAAAAATAAACCATATCACAACACTGTCACTTTTTATGTATCATTTAAATTAATTTATTAGTATCTACTATAGTCATTTCAAAATGTGAAGAGTCTTGATATATTAATGAGACTTCACAATCTATAAACATTAAACACCAATTTATTTCATTATTTATAATCTACCACATTTAATCACACAACCATATTTTAATAATTCATTAACCAGTTTCATCTCATTAACTAAGCCAACAAAAGTCACTCCAAGCATTAATAAACAATTATTCACTTATTCTAGACTGAATCATGAAACTATCAAGCACATCACACATCAAGAAACATAGTAACAATCATTCAAGAGTTTAAAAGACATGTTAAATTAACATACATCTCTATAATGACACATCATACCATGCCCTCTAGACATTTGGTGACGCATTCTGAATGTTATCAAAGGAGAAGACTCTAGAAATTTCCCAAAATAATATTATAGTTCTTACTCAAACTCATCCACCCAGTTTTTCATATTATCCAAACCAAACCCCAACTCTCAAGCACTTATTTCAACGCATCACAATAAAACAAGTTTTACATCCCTGATTTATAATCACACCACACCCATCACAACCCCAATGTACAACCACATGTCATCAACTTCCCCCATGAACACAAACAATAACAATTCTGCATATCAGATCACCTCATGTTCCATGGAAAACCACATTTTCAGATTTAATAAGGCATCCCTTATTTATCTTCACTTATTAATTTTGGGGTTATCAAAGAAACTACATGTTCTTGGAGAATACATTTATTTGTTGAAGATATGTGTTTAACCAACAATTATATATAATCTGTCATCAAAACCCAAAAAACATGAATTCCACAAACCATACCATTTGAAAACAATGACCACAAAAATCCATGATTTTTAGAGGGTAGTTATTCAATACAAATCACAAGAATTAATGAAATCAGTCATACAACATGATACTGAGTCACTTTTTCACATCTCCTATATAATGATTCTTAAACAAATTCAATTATATTTATTAATCAAGAATAAACTATATTCACATTGGAAAACGTCTTTATACCCATCCCACATGATATAAAATTCAAAAAGATCAAGGAAATCCTGCCTAGAAGAATAATTATTGAAAATTCCTCATTACGCCAAAAATAGGGGCATGTGTACTATGTGTGACTCACCAGCAAATCCAGAACAAAAATAAGGAATACTCTCTATGGAAGAAGGATTTGGGGATATTTTTTCTTAAGTTAAAAGAGAATTTATGGGAGATGTGTAGGGTGTCTCGAATTTAGGAAGATCAGATTTAATGGAATAGGAATTAGATATAGTTTAATATTGACACTAAAGGAGGATCTGACCAAGGCCTCATAGTTTGAACATTTCAAATCCTCTTGACTCCTAGGAAAATAAAAATATAATAAAAAAATTTAAATGACTCTAAAATACATCAATTTAGTAATTTAGACCAATTCATGAAATAAAATCTAAACAAATGGGAAATCCCGACACTGGTAGTATAAATGGAATTTTTTTGGACATGATCAATGTTTGGTAGTGATGAACCATTCGGATGAATAGACTGCCACCATTAGCGAGTGACCACGCAGAGAGACACCACCAGACTAGACACTGCCAAACAAGCCACCACCATTCAAGAAACCACTAGGATGAGACACCACCAACGATCCTCTAATAGGGTGATGCACCTCTAGTGAGTCATCGTCAGTGAGCGACCACTAGGGTGAGACACCTCTAGTAAGAGACCTCCAGGGTGAGACACCGCTAAGGTGATACACCACCAGCGAGCCATTATTTGGGTGAGACACTACCAGCGAGCCACTTCTAGGGTGAGGCGCTACTAGTGATACCCTACCAAGGAGAGAAGCTGCTAGCGGGACACCACTAGGAAGATAAACCATTGGGATGAGGCACAATTTTAATGATCACCGTCTAAAAACATGGAAAACTAGGAATCATGAGAAATGATTAAAATATTCACCTTGACTTCCCAAGACAAATAAAATACCATATTTTCTACAAATTAATGGATTGTAAATGCATGATCCATTAAAATTATTTATCATATTATTTATCCTAAATGAGTTTAAAATTGAAATAATGATTTTTAAATATGTTTGATTAATATTATTGAAATTTATCTCATTTTAATGGTGATTCCAATTTTAAAAACATAATTTAATGAATTTTGGGCTTATAAGAACTTCATGAAGGTAGTATCGACTTATCCATTACTTATATCAAATTTCATGATTGATGGTTATATCGGCCATGTTGTTTCTGACAAAGTATTGTTGTTTCATTATTTATTTCATATAGAAATGGTGACTAGGGTTTACATATTTTTTTAATATTATATAATTTTTATTTAGGATATATATTATCACATTCATTTATCAATAATGGATATGATGATCCATGGTATGGATTTCATGGATAGGACTTCTAGGAATGGTTTTCTTATAGTAGTTTTGTAAAAACATTTTAAACTAATAAAACATTTTGATAACACATTTCAATGGAACATTATAGGTTTTCCCCATTCAGATTGGAATTGATACTAATATCCAAAATACTGTTCACATAGTAGATATTGATTTTATTCTATTAAAAATATAGCACATGGATTAATTTATTATTAAAATTAGCTAACCCTTTAACCAATCCCATGAAATTAATTAATTTTGGTTCCTTATTTAATATTAAAATATTATTAGAAAATGTAATTGATTACATTAATTTCATAGTGGATACTATAAGAGATTATATTATACCATTTTCTATACCATGGGCATGTTCTATTTCCATTTACATTATATCATTTTGTAACATTATTAGTTATTTATTGTTTATTTCAATGTATTTAGTTATATTTTGTTTTATATGTTGTTATATCTCATCGTAGATTGTTTTATTTATTTTTAATGTCTAATTTTGTTATTTCCCAATCACCCTTGTTGGTAATTTATAAATTTATATTTTATAAATCATGTTACATATCCCTTGTTTTTGAATTGTGAGTTCCTTAATGTTTTATTTGAACTGGTTTCTTCATTTTATAACTTTTCCCTCATCAAATAGTATATTTCTAGGTTGTGTTTTAAATGGGGTAAAATAGTTTGTTTTGGATAAATGTAGGAAAATATTGGTTCCAATTTATTTGTTAAAAATAAATTAATGTGTCTATAATTATCAATACATTTTCAATCATATATGATTGTTTTACTTTTAATGATTTTGAATGGGGTTTTGGGAGGATACCTATATGGATAAATTCTGAAGCCTATATATATTTTTGGATCTGTTGAACTTCATGAGAATATCAATATGATTTAATCCACTCATGTATAGTGATGTCGATATCGTTTCAATAATATAGAAGGGTTTTGACAATTTTATATAATGATCTCATCTAAGTGGTTTATTCGTTTCTTTTGGGTAATTTATAATTTTTAAATATTATCCAATTTATCATGAATTTATCCCTAGGTTTTTTATACATTATATTCAACAATATTTCTGATTTATAAATGTTTATTTTAGTTATACCTCTTTAGGATTATTTCATATATTAAATTTATTTATATGGTATGTGTGGATGTCTCACATAGTAATTACTAATTCATGATTTCATTGATTATTATGACCATATGTTATTTAGATTTATTTAATAAATCATTCCCATGAGTATTAATTAGTTTCCCCAGTGTGAGTTTCTATGATAGTTAAATCGGGAACACCTTTTTAGAATTTCCACTAGGTATCCCATATACTCATTCATGGGGTGAACTAGGTAGGGTACTTATATATAATATATAAACTAACCTATTATGTATCTAAATTAATGTTTAATAATTGATATTTAATATATATCATTTACATCAAAAGATAATCTCATCCCCATTATCATCACATTAATTAATTAATCCATGATTTTTCATTTATATATTCATTATAATTATTAATATTAAATTCATAAATGAAATAAATATTATATTAAATAATCCTAGAAATAATTATTTCTTTTAATTTTCTTGTAAAAAATATCTACCTATTCACTTAAATAAAGAAAAATATTTTTTATTTCTCTATAAAAAATTAATCTATATTACAAATTCAACCCATTTATTTAACTCTTAGATATATTAAAAATTAATTTATGATATGAATATTACATGAATATTTAATATTAGAAAAATAGAGTTTTTTAAACATTATAATTAATAAATTTTAATGATAATATAAATAAAGAAAAATCATGAATCTCTCTGACCCTTTCTAAATGGTATATTTGAACATACCTAATTTGCATGTTCTATGTTTAGTAGGTTGTTAAGGTATCCATATAGAATGAAGTTAATGTAGAAAATATAACAACTAACCTACAAAGGTTATAGTTTAATATAATCATGTTGGCTATTAGTACCCCATGAAAAATGAATAATAATTATGTAAGCAACAAATAAATGAATATTTTATATAAAATACCATAGAAATTGATTTAATAAGACAATTCTATTTTTATTAAAGGAATTGTAAAATATTTTTCTAGTAAAAATAAATAGAAAAATTATTTCATCATAAATGTAATTAATTCATTATCACATAATTTACATTGAATGAATGCTACCTTAACATAATAATATGTAATAATACTTTTGTTACTTCAATAGAATCACGTGATTCATGATATAAACACAAAACATCTCACATATAATAGTAAATAAACTTGTTCATAGATTGTATTATCAAATGAAAACATGAATATGTGTTATTCATATTATTTTTCATATCCTCATGTCTTCCTGTCCTAATGATCACCATTTATGAATTTTATGTAAATAATTAATATTGTTTATGAGAACCTAATATTATTTAGTACTACATATTCTATGTCTTGGACCCCTCCCTCTAAATGTTACCTACTAAGATAATATTGAATAAAGGTAGATAATATCCCGCAAAGACCCCACTCCCCCCAAAAAATGGGCCAGGAATTAGATACTTGCATCGATATTATATAATACAATAAAATTGGATGCATTATACTCATATTTTACAAAAATTGAGTATGAGTTTATTTGAGAACCACCAACTAACACTATCAAAAAATAACTGATCCATTCAAATATATATAATGTAATATCGTACAAAACTAGAAAACTATATATACCAAAAAACATAAGATGAATACGTGGATGTGATTAAATCATAACCAAATCATTTAGAATATTAATATCTATTCAGATCTCCCACCCACAACTAGATACATGAAAAATTGTTTATATATGTTAGCAGAAAATTAATGGTTTACATATTATTATCATACTTGAATTATCTTATGGAATGTGGTGAATAATCATTCCAAATCCATGGGAATTAACAAATAAAATATAATCAACTTCGTAATAGTTAAATTTGTTTTCCCATCACCATAGTGGGTTTAATACTTTGTAATGTATCAATGTAAGTCATTATATATAAAATGGATATATATAAATTAAGTTAAAAACTTCCATTTTCCAACTAGTTTGTTTCTCTATCTCCCACCAATGGACACATTATTATTCTTATCCCTTCAGTAAACCAACATAAAACTCATTCATACATATGAAAACCATTATATACCCAATGTAGATTGACACATACTACGTAAAATCATATAATAATTTAGTAAACATGTAGTAATTAATAAAACACACAATATTAAGTATGATTCAGTAAACATTATTCAATCACACCCCATTCGTGGGAACATGTGAAAATATGTAGCCACAACAATCATATACAAGTAATTACTATTTGTTAAAATGTTATTTCTATAATATAAATGTATTGTAGAACCAATATATATAATATATTAGTTAGGAGAACACCCTATAACAAATTAAATTATAGATTGGGATAATCCTATTAATAAACTAAAACCAATGGGAGAATGTGGGTGTGAGAAATCTTCGATCCACGCCTCAATATCTTTGATATTAAAGAAAAAACCACCAACCAAAACATTAATGATAATTAATTCCAAAAAACTCCGTTAGTGTAACGTATAATATCAAAATTTATAAGAATATCAAACAGAACCCACACTAAATATAACTATCATTTTTAGACTAATTTTTCGTTATTTTCACGCAATACAGACAAATTTCAATCATAATGCCTCGATCACAATAATAAACACAAGTATAATAAATTTATACTAATTATTATTATTATCTATTAATGGATATTTTTCTTATTCATTTCCATGATTTATATATTATTCCTGTAAAAAAAATTCCTTTGGAAACATAATTCATTTTTTATTCTCAAGTATTTTATCACTATCAATAATAATAATGAAACTTCTATGTTCCTTTATTAAAGTTATTTATCAATTAAAAATTATACATTTAATCTATGACCCATACTAATATTCTATAACAATTAGAAAATTTATACGCATATTTTCATATTGTGTCATGATGTTGGGAAACATAATATATAGTATATTGAAAAATAATGATTTAATAGAGTCAGGATACAATAAATCATCAATAAATACATCCTATTGACTTATCCTGACCACAATGATTTCACCCCTGAAACTATTTCAAATAAGATAACTAATCCTTTCACCGTAGGCATCACCACCACTATAGCCTTGATAATCCCTACCCATTACTATCAATGAAATGGAAAATATTACTGGTTCACAATAAAAACAAATCTAGGATATAACATCATATAAAAATAATTGAATGATACAAAAAGTATTTTTATCATGACATATTCTGGTGGAAAAAAGTCTATAAAACCACGTCCCAGAATCCATTCCCATATTAAATGTAATCACACAGGACCAAAAAATTAATTTTAGAAGAAAAAAATTTTAATTCTCATATTGAATTATCATGTTCATTATGAGTATTATTTTAAGAAAATAAATAAAATAATTAATCATCTAATTAATAACTATAATTTATCAAATACATACTTTTATAATTACTTCCATAGTTCATTAAAATAATGGAATAATATTCATTAATTTATGTGCCTCTATTTTTACCTTTTGATTCTAACTCAAATTTTAAATTTTTTAAAAAATTTCAAGAGAAATGATAATTATAAAATTTTAATAATATATAATAATGAAACATGACACTAATTATAAATATAGTTGAATAAACATCATAATGTGAAACATTTGTAAGAAGAACAACATAAATCCAAAAATCATTCATTTATTAATTATAATATTATAATCTTAAATATCTTAATTCCATCATTACTGAAAGGATTATATCGTGATTCTTAAACTATTTCAATTTAATTAAATATATAACTAAGAAATACCCCCAATCAACATGAATATATTAATGTTATCTATATATTAATGGAATTAAAATCACCAACCACTAATTACTTATTCTGTAATGAACCCATGATACAAAAACATCAACCCAATAGAATCATTTATCATTAGTCAATATATTCCATAAAAAATTAAATAAAAAACCTACCATAGTGTGGAAATAGGATAATACATGTTAAATGAGTCATTTGATAACATATTACTATCATCCGATTATGAAGATATATTATCTAGTGGCTAGGTGTTGAAGCCTATATAAGAGGACTATTGTTATTCTAGAAAACATAATCTAGTTGAATAGGTTTAGTATTATAATAAAATAATTTTGTTGAATTTTTAGTTACATTTGAATTTAAAGAATGGTGAAATTTGGCATTACCAAATAAAATCCTCCTTGATGACCACAAAAAATATAATTTTTTCCTTTAATAATGAGGTGTATAAGGTATGGCCACACAATGATTGATCATTGTTTAATATATCTCAAAAATACTGTAACAGCCCAAGATTTTATAAAAAATATTCATTTTAATTTTATTAATGTCTTGTGTTGTACGCTACACCAAAAGAAGCTTGCACAACACGCATCCTTGACTTGCCTTTCATTACACGCAATCGCGACCTTCCTCGATAGCGTGTGTAATACGCAATACCGAGTTTCACTAAACAACGATATGCTATTAAAATATTATTAAAACTAGCCGTTATTAATAGTAATAACCACTTTTTAAAATTCTGTAAATCTTATATTTCAAAATGAACTTCATTTTTGGATTCGGAGTATCGAATTTAGCCTAAGGTGAAATTTTGGTACTTTTCGGATAACATTCATATTCTGATGAATAGTGAAAATTACTAAATTATAATTAAAAACAACTTTTTTAATCGAAATAATTAATAGTGATAAATCATTAATTTGAGTGGTTTTAATGTATATTTAGAATATATTTTTACAATTTAATACAATGTTGGACATTGGTTGTAATTTCACATTTAAACCAGTTATAAACAAGTGTCAATCTTTTGATAGTTATTATCTCTTAAAAACACGCTATTTGTTGTGACAGAGGAAATTAATTATAAAATTAATTAATGCAACTTATATGTTGGGAATTTTGTAAAATAGATATCATTTTTGAATTCGGAATATCAATTATAGCCTAGGGTGAAATTTTGGTACTTTTCTGAAAACTTTCAATTTTTGATTAATAGTGAAACCACTAAGTGGTAGGTTAAAAACTGAATTTTGCATAAAACTTAATTTTACCGCTTCTGTGAATGGAATTTCGAAAATCTGACAGACACGGTTAATATCAAGGACTAAAATGTGGTTCAATTAGATGAAAATAATTTTTTGGTGAATAGTAACTTTTTACTTTTTTTACCACGATTAATAGTAAATAGGGTAACTAAGGGTAAATATGATATTACTATTACCCTAACACATGTCCTAATCCTATTGGACAAGTGTATTTCGACCAAAAACAAACTTAGGAATAAAATATGACCATTTAGGCCCACTTGGGTTAGATTAGGACATTTATTATTAATTTATTTAAAGAAGGGTTAAAATAGTTAAAATCAAAGTTTAATAAGTACATCATTTTTAATATGGGGTTATACATAAGATAAATTCGATTGTAAATATTAATTAGAAAGCTAAAAAGATTTACTACATGATGGTAATTTATTTGTAATTTTTAGACATCAAATAAGTTAATTTATTTATGACACAAAGATGATGCAGTAATTATCTTGTTAATGAAATATTGACATAATTGATGTTATAAACACCAAAATAAATGTAATTTGAGACTTTTTATGAATTAAACTAATTTTATAGGTTACTATGATATATTAGTGTTGATATAATCAACTTGGTTCGAACATATAATTCTGTTATGACTTTCACAAAAATCATATATCAAATAGTGTCAAAATTGACACAAAATAGTTGTTAAATCAAATATTATATTATTAATTGTTATTTTATTCCTAAAAATCTAAGGTTCGGCCAAATGACTTATATAAGGATATATATATTAATAATAAATAATTTGGGGTTCGTTTGGCATGTTATAGTATGTGTATTAACCATATAGTGAAAGAAAACAAAAAGACACGGTAAAAGTTAAATTAATTAACTTAGAGTTAAATCTAATTGATAAGGTTAAAATAATACCCTAAACATGTCTAAATATTATTGGTTGATAGTATTGCGACCCATCCCCACTTTAGCTTCGAAATAAGACCCTTTGGAACCATTATAAACCGATTTTGACTTTAATATAAAATAATATTTTGAGATATTCCTAAGGTGCCCCTCTCCTCCCTTATAAAAGGGCACCTCCTCCCCCTCCTCCTCACACCAAATTGAGCACTCAAGCTCGGCCAACCCCTGCCATTTTCTCCTCTCCACTTCCCTAGAATAATCCTAGAGGTCCTGGTCTTCTTCAAAGACCAATCTTAGTTCCCTAAGTGAAGGATTCAAAGAAGCGTTCCAAAAAAGAGGTAATATCCATTACCGATCTTTTCAATTTCTTTCTTCTTAAACTTCTTATTCTTTAGTTGTTTCATGATAAATTAATAACATAAGTATTACCTACATACTGATATGTTATTATAAATATTAAACAACCCTAATTCACCTTCTATCCATCCTACGGAAAAATGAAATCACCGCACGTGCGTACGTACGGAATACCATCTCCACGCCGTGGTGTAATCTATTTATCCACCATCACCTTACAAGGATGGGTATAATGGTGTAATGAGTAACTATATATGATTATTATGAAGTAATATTGATACTGAAATAATATATATATATACTCCAATACAATTCCACGATCATAGGAACGATATCATCACTCGTGCGTACGTACGGAATACCGTCTCCACGATGTGATGCGACTCGTTCTACATGATCTTCATTTCATAATGATTATATAAATGAATTGAATGAATAAATAGGATATATGTTACACTAATACCATTCTGGATATAATGTATCTATAACCTTAAAAGAAGAATAAGAATTTATTCGGCAAAACACGCATAAGAACAAAAGGCAATAAAGACCCGAGTAACAAGTAACAATGAAATATTACTAACAAGAAGCTAATAATATGACCATATATGATCTCATATCAATATGTATGATTCTGGAATAAGTCAATAACACTATTTAAACCATTATACAGGATCTTCGGACACGTACAAAGCAAATCGGACCTAAGGTAAGGGAAATATCACAATCTCATTTTTATCCGAGATTGTTTATTCGTAAGTAATTACTGGGGTGTATTTTATCATCCACATCCATGTTCCCTCAATATGTAATATTATTTCCATCCTTCTACAATAGTTTATATCCAATTTTACCCTTCGGTGAGTTTTTAGTAAAAGATACGAAAGGAATCTTTTGTCGTTTTTCGTACGAGGTACTTTTTGACTTTTCCGACAAAAGTACGAAGAATGTTTTTTTAACTTATACGGCATGAATGGATTTTTAAAACATTATTTCCAAGAAGCTTCCTTTACAAGTTTTCAAGTTTATTTTTAATCAAATTATTTTATTTTAAAGTTGTATGACATGTTATGAAAGGAAAAATGTTTTTGAAGAAGAAAGGATATTTTCCTCAAGAATGGAGTTCAAGTGTTTTATCAAAATTATTTTCCATCTAAGATAATAAAGGGTTCTGTTTTTATCCCTATTATTACATTGATTTGATCATTTTGTGATGGAATTATTTTTATGAATTCCTTTATCTTATATGAATTGTTTTATGATGTCATGTTGTTTAAGAATCCCATTTTTATTACATGGGTTACGCTATGATGTATGGTTTATGATTATGTGGAACACATAAGAAAGGATTCATTATAAGATGGGTGGGACCTATATCTCTCTCCAATGCATTGGGTAATGATTTTATATCTCATGAGATAGACATGGCTGGAACGGATGGTTATTTCGGTTCAGTGATACAGGACTGAAACGAGGAGTGAACTCGGTTCAGAAAGGGACTTCGTCCACTAAGATAGTCTTGGCAATGAGTCATGACTAACAAGAAATGATTTTCCATGATTATGTGTGCATGCCACAAAGTTTCAAGTTTTATGTTATGATTATGGGGATCTCATTTTCACTTCTATGATTTATCCCATGTTATGATATTATGAGCTCTTTTGCAGGTTAAGATTTCCAAAAGCTATGTTCTTATGTATATGATGTGATTGATATTTCTTTTGTTTACCCTTACTGAGCATTTGAGCTCACCCTTTTATGTTTTCTTTTCCCCAGGATATAAAGAAATGTTTTTAGGTAAAAAAAGGGAAGATCTTTATGGGAGATATTGAAGATCTTTCACCACGATTAGAAGATTACGTTCCGAGTTTCCAAAGACACTAAACTATTACGATCCTTGTGTGTGTGTTTTTGTTATGTACTAAGTATTCCGCAAAAGTAATTTAATGTCCACGTACGTCAAGATACGGGTCTTTAGAGTTGGTATCAGAGGAAAGGTTTAGTCAACCTTTGGAAACTAGGATGCGGGAACTTTAGTGAGATCCCTAGAGATATTTCTAAGGTATGTCTAGGGATGTCCCTAAGGATAAGTATACGTATAGGATATAGTCCTAGAACTATGGTAACGATCTTAGAATTTAACATAAGATGTTAGATATTAAGGGTAATCCCCCTTTACTATGTTGTTTTCCCTAGAATTATTTTTTCCTCTCACGCTATTCTTTTTGGGTTTTAGACGATGGCTGGAACCCGAAGGAACCGTGTTGATCAATGCAATGGACAATGCAATGATTGCCCTCCTGAACAAAAAATGTTATGGGAGATGGAGTGCAAAATCTTATTGCTATACTTACACAAGCTATGAATCATTCTGGACTTCCAAATGAGCAGAGAAGGGAACAATATTCTATTGAGTCCTTCATGAGGCAACGTCCAACTTCTTTCAGTGGGTCTTCTAATCCACTTGTGGCTGAACAATGGATCAGTACTACTGAAAAGATATTTTCAGTTCTTCAATGTTCTGAACATGATAAAGTCATCATAGCAGTATATCGGTTGGAAGGTGAAGCTGATCAATGGTGGAATCTTATCAAGAATACGAGGCCAAGAGATGAAATTGAGTCCATGGGATGGGACGAGTTCAAGAACTTGTTTTTCAGTAAGTACTTCCCTCGTATTCTTCGAACAAAGATGGAGAAAGAGTTTCTTGAACTGAAGCAGAGGGACGATGAATCTGTTGGTACCTATGAAGAAAATTTTACAAGACTTGCAAGGTATGCTTCTGTAATTATCATCCAACCTGAAAGTAAAGTTGATCGATTTTTCAGTGGCTTAAAACCAAGTCTTCGAATGGCATTAGCTATAAGAGACTTCAGTAGCTATGAAGAAATTGTGTGTTGTGCTATCAAGGTAGAAATGGAAGTTGGTGTTACATATCCATCTCATGGTTTTGACAAGAAACGAAAGATGGAGTTCAAGGAGAAATCTCAGAATAATGGTGAAAAGAAGATGAATGTTTTCTTATGCACAAAGTGTGGAAAGAAGCATGGTGGAGATTGTCTTAAAGGGACTAGAAAATGTTTTAAGAGTGGAAAAGAAGGTCATCGAGCAGCTGAGTGTCGAAGTAATGGAAAAAGAGTTTCTAATGATGTGAATAAAGCAAACACTGCAGAGAACGCACCGCCAACACTTCAATGCTTCAAGTGCAAGGAAATGGGGCATTATGCTAATAATTGCCCTAATCCAAGGGTTAGTGATGATCAACATGAGCAACCACTGAAGGCAAAGGACAAAGGGAAATCACATGCGATCACTATTGGCAATGTTGAATATGACAACGATGTGGTGGAATGATTAAGTGTTTATGTAATGGGATTCCAAAATAATGTTGTATCATTGAGTATTGCAATATTTATTGATGTGGTATTCAAAGTGATTGAGATATTTTTGGAAATAAGATGATATGCGCATAATGAAGATGAGAAAATGAAATGTTTAATAGTATTCATGAGCTCATGATTGATATAAGGACTATGTGATATCATGGTTTGAGTATATAGAATTTTGAGGATTTTGGTAACTTTTAACTGCACTCATGTTTTCACTAAGGTATTCAAGAGAATACACGATTAAGGACTTTGAATGTTTGGAATGTGACCAACAAGACATATCTTATGATATGTGGGGATCAACGACAGTATTAAATCTCTGGTAATCGTTGTCACTATATTATGAGAGTGGACTGCAGTATTATGTATAAGCCTAAAGATTAGACTGGATTATGTTGGACATAAGTTAGTATTGTTTAAGGATAGAAGATTTTCGATATTATTGATGGGATGTTATAGTAACGTAGTTTTAGAAAAAGGGAAAACCTGCAGGACAGGCGACAACCCATCGCTTCGGACAAGGCTATAGGAATCGAACCCACAACCGAAGTGCGACTGGCCTTTATCGCCTACCACTGACCTACAGGAAGTCCCTGTTTAGTAGAAGCTAGTTTTATTATATTAAGCAGTATGATATATGAAGTATAAGTCCACTATAGGAACTATATATGATTAATCTCACTATAGAATGACTTATGTATATTTAATATCTTTTGCTTACCTTTTGTTTGAGACAGATGGAATGACCCGTCATTCTATCACATGATCTGCTAACACTTCACGAATAACAAATTCAACTTCATTTATTTAAGAGATGAAGTGGAAATTGTTTAAGGCACGAACAACAGTGATATTGTATCAAGATAAAGTAAGTATTTATTCTAATTCAAATTTTCAACTTTAGGGAAATGATCTTGAAAACCAAAAATGTTGTCCTAGTGATCTTATACCTGATGAATCAGATGGTACCTTAGATCGTCACAAATTTATGGATTTTTGATTACTGGCTTTTCCATAACCATGTTCTCTACCACTCTCCATCAGAACATGATGGTTAGATTTCTCTTCCATATCCATATTTTTACCTATGTGGAAACCTAGTGATTAGTTTATTTGGGTAATCGTTACATTTCATACTTTAGTTTTTAAAGCCAAGTTTTGGTATTCCCTTTTACGATGTGGGTTTCTATTAAAGAAACTTTTAAATAGTAAACCATTTATAACCCCGACGAATTTCGAGGGCGAAATTCATTTTAAGGGGGGTAGAATGTAACAGCCCAAGATTTTATAAAAAATATTCTTTTTAATTTTATTAATGTCTTGTGTTGTACGCTACACCAAAAGGAGCTTGCACAACACGCATCCTTGACTTGCCTTGCATTACACGCAATCGCGACCTTCCTCGATAGCGTGTGTAATACGCAATACCGAGTTTCACTAAACAACGATATGCTATTAAAATATTATTAAAACTAGCCGTTATGAATATTAATAACCACTTTTTAAAATTCTGTAAATCTTATATTTCAAAATGAAATTCATTTTTGGATTCGGAGTATCGAATTTAGCCTAAGGTGAAACTTTGGTACTTTTCGGATAACTTTCATATTCTGATGAATAGTGAAAATTACTAAATTATAATTAAAAACAACTTTTTTAATTGAAATAATTAATAGTGATAAATCATTAATTTGAGTTGTTTTAAAGTATATTTAGAATATATTTTTACAATTTAATACAATGTTGGACATTGGATGTAATTTCACATTTAAACCAGTTATAAACAAGTGTCAATCTTTTGATAGTTATTATCTCTTAAAAACACGCTATTTGTTGTGACAACGGAAATTAATTATAAAATTAATTAACGCAACTTATATGTTGAGAATTTTGTAAAATATAAATCATTTTTGAATTCGGAATATCAATTATAGCCTAGTGTGAAATTTTGGTACTTTTCTGAAAACTTTCAATTTTTGATGAATAGTGAAACCACTAAGTGGTAGGTTAAAAACTGAATTTTGCATAAAACTTAATTTTACCGCTTCTGTGAATGGAATTTCGAAAATCCGACAGACACGTTTAATATCAAGGACTAAAATGTGGTTCAATGAGATGAAAATAATTTTTTAGTGAATAGTAACTTTTTACTTTTTTTACCACGGTTAATAGTAAATAGGGTAACTAAGGGTAAATATGATATTACTATTACCCTAACACATGTCCTAATCCTATTGGACAAGTGTATTTCGACCAAAAACAATCTTAAGAATAAAATATGACCATTTAGGCCCACTTGGGTTAGATTAGGACATTTATTATTAATTTATTTAAAGAAGGGTTAAAATAGTTAAAATCAAAGTTTAATAAGTAAATCATTTTTAATATGGGTTTATACATAAGATAAATTCGATTGTAAATATTCATTAGAACGCTAAAAATATTTACTACATGGTGGTATTTTATTTGTAATTTTTAGACATCAAATAATTTAATTTATTTATGACACAAAGATGATGCAGTAATTATCTTGTTAATGAAATATTGACATAATTGATGTTATAAACACCAAAATAAATGTAATTTGAAACTTTTTATGAATTAAACTAATTTTATAGGTTACTATGATATATTAGTGTTGATTTAATCAACTTGGTTCGAACATATAATTCTGTTATGACTTTCACAAAAATCATATATCAAATAGTGTCAAAATTGACACAAAATAGTTTTTAAATAAAATATTATATTATTAATTGTTATTTTATTCCTAAAAATCTAAGGTTCGGCCAAATGACTTAGATAAGGATATATATATTAATAATAAACAATTTGGGGTTCGTTTGGCATGTTATAGTAAGTGTATTAACCATATAGTGAAAGAAAACAAAAAGACACGGTAAAAGTTAAATTAATTAACTTAGAGTTAAATCTAATTTATAAGGTTAACATAATACCCTAAACTTGTATAAATCTTATTGGTTGATAGTATTTCGACCCATCCCCACTTTAGCTTCTAAATAAGACCCTTTGGAACCATTATAAACCGATTTTTACTTTAATATAAAATAATAATTTGAGATATTCCTAAGGTGCCCCTCTCCTCCCTTATAAAAGGGCACCTCCTCCCCCTCCTCCTCACACCAAATTGAGAACTCAAGCTCGGCCAACCCCTGCCATTTTCTCCTCTCCACTTCCCTAGAATAATCCTAGAGGTCCTGGTCTTCTTAAAAGACCAATCTTAGTTCCCTAAGTGAAGGATTCAAAGAAGCGTTCCAAAGAAGAGGTAATATCCATTACCGATCTTTTCAATTTCATTTTTCTTCAAATTCTTATTCTTTAGTTGTTTCATGATAAAGTAATAACATAAGTATTACTTACATACTGATATGTTATTATAAATATGAAACAACCCTAATTCACCTTCTATCCATCCTACGGAAAAATGAAATCACCGCGCGTGCGTACGTACGGAATACCGTCTCCACGCCGTGGTGTAATCTATTTTTCCACCATCACCTTACAAGGATGGGTATAATGGTGTAATGAGTAACTATATATGATTATTATGAAGTAATATTGATACTGAAATAATATATATATATATTCCAATACAATTCCACGATCATAGGAACGATATCATCACTCGTGCGTACGTACGGAATACCGTCTCCACGATGTGATGCGACTCGTTCTACATGATCTTCATTTCATAATGATTATATAAATGAATTGAATGAATAAATAGGATATATGTTACACTAATACCATTCTGGATATAAGGTATCTATAACCATAAAAGAAGAATAAGAATTTATTCGGCAAAACACGCATAAGAACAAAAGGCAATAACGACCCGAGTAACAAGTAACAATGAAATATTACTAACAAGAAGCTAATAATATGACCATATATGATCTCATATCAATATGTATGATTCTGTAATAAGTCAATAACACTATTTAAACCATTATACAGGAGCTTCAGACACGTACAAAGAAAATCGGACCTAAGGTAAGGGAAATATCACAATCTCATTTTTATCCGAGATTGTTTATTCGTAAGTAATTACTGGGGTGTATTTTATCATCCACATCCATGTTCCCTCAATATGTAATATTATTTCCATCCTTCTATAGTAGTTTATATCCAATTTTACCCTTCGGTGAGTTTTTAGTAAAAGATAAGAAAGAAATCTTTTGTCGTTTTTCGTACGAGGTACTTTTTGACTTTTCCGACAAAAGTACAAAGAATGTTTTTTTAAACTTATACGGAATGAATGGATTTTTAAAACATTATTTCCAAGAAGCTTCCTTTACAAGTTTTCAAGTTTATTTTTAATCAAATTCTTTTATTTTAAAGTTGTATGACATGTTATGAAAGGAAAAATCTTTTTGAAGAAGAAAGGATATTTTCCTCAAGAATGGAGTTCAAGTGTTTTATCAAAATTATTTTCCATCTAAGATAATAAAGGGTTCTGTTTTTATCCCTATTATTACATTGATTTGATCATGTTGTGATGGAATTATTTTTATGAATTCCTTTATCTTATATGAATTTTTTTATGATGTCATGTTGTTTAAGAATCCCATTTTTATTACATGGGTTACGCTATGATGTATGGTTTATGATTATGTGGCACACATAAGAAAGGATTCATTATAAGATGGGTGGGACCTATATCTCCCTCCAATGCATTGGGTAATGATTTTATATCTCATGATATAGACATGGCTGGAACGGAAGGTTATTTCGGTTCAGTGATACAGGACTGAAACGAGGAGTGAACTCAGTTCAGAAAGGGACTTCGCCCACTAAGATAGTCTTGGCAATGAGTCATGACTAACAAGAAATGATTTTCCATGATTATGTGTGCATGCCACAAAGTTTCAAGTTTTATGTTATGATTATGGGGATCTCATTTTCACTTCTATGATTTATCCCATGTTATGATATTATGAGCTCTTTTGCAGGTTAAGATTTCCAAAAGCTATGTTCTTATGTATATGATGTGATTGATATTTCTTTTGTTTACCCTTACTGAGCATTTGAGCTCACCCTTTTATGTTTTCTTTTCCCCAGGATATAAAGAAAGGTTTTTAGGTAAAAAAGGGAAGATCTTTATGGGAGATATTGAAGATCTTTCACCACGATTAGAAGATTACGTTCCGAGTTTCCAAAGACACTAAACTATTACGATCCTTGTGTGTGTGTTTTTGTTATGTACTAAGTATTCCGCAAAAGTAATGTAATGTCCACGTACGTCAAGATACGGGTCTCTACAAATACATAGTATAAATACCCATAAATATCTCATTTAAAAAAAGTTAAACAAGATATTAAAACCATATGGTAGTGTAAAAGATCTACTAAAAGATTCATGCTATAGATTCATCAAAGATTCTATATATGAGGGAAATTATCACCCATGACTCTGTGCCACAACTAATACATCATGACTTAGGATTCTAAAAATGACACAGACAATAAAACCATATCGTTTCCCCCTCTACGACTCATGGTTCCTAGTTGTGCATTAAATTCATGATTAAAATGTATTAATGGGATCCATGTCATAAAAAAATAGTATAATTGATATTTAATGTCAATTGATCCAAAAAACCCCAATTCTCCAACTGAATAACTCTTACTGCCAGAAAACATAATTAAATATCTTAAGATAAACTAATCCCTTAAAATAGGTACCTCTTAAATAATTCTATCCTTTAATAATTTGAAAACCCCAAGAATGAACACAAAAGGGTTATAAACAATGACCAATTTCTATACATATACAGGATATCCATATATCAAGAACATTGAGATACATAGGAAGAATAATTGTTTTTTTTTCAGGAAATATTTTCAACTATATAATAAATAAATGAAATGTGTTTGCCATAAATATCAAGAAATACAAGTCAAAAAATCCAAAAAAATAGGTTATTAAAATCTAATAATTCAACTCCCTATTCCATGTTCCCTTATACTCACTATCTTACCTCAATAGGAAATAAAATATAGGGGGTTCATGATAGTGAAACTCATCCTTCCAATGTTCTAGAATCTATAAAAGTACTCCCATGAATGTCAAATAATATCTAAATTATTAAAGTACATATATTATGACATTAAAACCATTATGATAATACCAGTTAATATATGACATATGGAATACATCATGAATCCATATCAATTATGGGTGATATACTAAAAACTACTTCATTTATCTAGTATATGATAACATCTTGAAAAGTCAAAGGAATTAGGGAGAAATATTACTTTTATGGATGGAAAATTTATTTCCATGATGATGAGGAACCTTGAATAACACATGATATTTAATATCAAACTACAAAGGCCTCCTCCTATGATTAGTATAGTAGTCAAAAAAATAATCATCTTTTTAGAAAACTAACAAAACAATTGTACCTTTTATGCTTTACATTGATCCAATTCCAGCCTTAGAAATGATGACTCTTGGATTGGAATTTATCCTAGTGGTAATAATAATTTCATTCCATATAGTTGTTTGAATCGATCCATATCAATAGTTGATTATTAGTTTTTATTCTAATAGATCTAAACCATGCCTCATTTCCCCACACATGATAAAAATATTTTGCAGAATGAATGTATTCATCATATCGTATTGAGTAAAGAGAGTCTGCATAGTATATTCATCGTACTATGTATGAGAGGATATAATATTGAAAAACTAATATTTGAATCCCCACGGATGTCCTCTAAACTCCTAAGATGTGAAATATGGATTATTAACAAATATTGTTAAATTTGAAATATAATAGAAAATAAAAAATTCCCCCAAATATTACTACAAAAAAACCATGACTTTTATTGACTCCATACTCACTATGAATTGATCCAACATCATGAACTAGTACATTTTCAGATAAATAGAATAATAGCCTACATCTTTATTGTGTATCTAGAAGATGATTTCAATAAAGATATTCTATGACTTCCACTAGTGAATACCCTATGGATGATGCACACCACTAGGAACCTGATGCTCATCCCTAACTCTATAGGAAACTAAAAAATGAGATAAAAATTAATAAATATTGTTCTTCCTGATAAACCAACAAAAACTCCCTCTCTGATATAATAAACCATGACTACAACCATATTCACCTCCATTGTAGAACTATTTACCTCAAGAATAACAACATCATGCATCACTAATGAAAAAAATGTTTCCCCCAAGACATCACCTGATGCGGAGCATCTATAGACTATTCCTCAAGACCATCACCATTGAAAAATCAACCATGTAAATACAAATCCTATGAATAATCCACCTCGGAATCTTCCACACACTACACAAATATTGAATGCACCTTTATCTGGTAAATAAACATTATGTAGTTAATTTACCTTTGTTAAGATGCATCTTAGCCAATGATTTTTTCACCCTATATCAATCTACAAATTCACCCAAAATACCACCACATGTTTTCATGTTCAATGAATAATATATAGTATTCCCTTTAAAATGTATATATGAATCCTAAAATATATATGATTATATGATATTTATACATTTTTCTTTCTGCACAAATCTTTTTTCATTAGTAAAATAGATACATAAATATCCTCTCATGTATGAAGACCACAAATCATTTCCCAATGATGCAATTAATCCACAAAATCATGTCAAATATAATCATATAAAGATGAATACCCTGGGTGGAATAGTTACATTCATATTTTTTTAACCTTAGGACCCATAAGAGACTACCACCCTATAATGTATCAAAACATATTCCAATCCAAGATGTGATAAATCTATATAAATGATAAATACAACAACCTCCACTAAAAACAAATCGATAAAGGCATTGACCAATGTATCATTCAAATACATGATAGAATTTGGGAATTGGTAAATCCAAAAGTGAAATCATCTTTAATATAAATGATTTTAGTGGAGTAACAATTTCGGATGTGTTCATATTGAACCAGCTATTGTAACTAGGAAGACGCAGGACGCTCAACTCCACATTATCATTCACCAGGGATACCCATCAATGAACCAACTCAATAATCATTGGATAAATAATTAGTACATGATGTGAAATTTAATATACCATGATATAGTCCTCATAGGCCTACAAATACCACATTTATAGGTCCTTGAATTGTTGTTGGAGATGACGATCACCAAAAATAGGGAACCGGTTCTCTAAATTCTCCTAATACGATTTAGAGAAAAAAACAATTTAATAATAAATAACATAATGAAATATAAAAAAACATAGATTATTGTATTCACAATTCCCATGAACATGGATTGAAGATTCATCAAATAAAACAACATTACAATAAACATGTATTAACCATAATGAAAATAATAAAGAAGACTTTGAGATACCATTAACATTTAATTCAATCTAATCATATAATGATTAATATTTCATCATAACTAATTTTCATTCTATATTTATATGATTGAAGAGGTAATAAATCTGCGGGGTATGGTATTTTTTCTTCTTGGTTAACTTATTAAATAAAATATAATCTACACATTAATGTACACCAATATATTCCTTTGTTGAAAATAAACCTAAAACTAACAAAGGTGAAAAACTAGGATGCATGAATCCTCTTTAATGAATTTAATAAATCTGAATCAGCATCTACCATATCTTATCAAGTGATACAATATAAAATTACATCAATAGATGAGAAACACATTTTTATGGTTTTTTCTAAAACATATGTTTTATATTGCGGTAAGTTTCAAATATCTTCTTTAAAAGAATTAGTGTACTCTTATAAAATTGTGGGAGATACCACGGTGCAATCCTTTATAGAAATTATCATCATGATCCCACACAAATAATAAATAGAAAAAATATCTTTAACCTAGGTTAGGGTATTTCTAAGAATTGAACAGAACCTTATCTCTTTTATCACCATTGAATATGAAACACTAGCTAATGTAATCTATAATATCATGAAACAAATGCAACCAATATTTATAAATGATGATGTATTAATTTTTTTCATAAAAAATGGATGTATCCTGAGGATTATTCATCCAAAGCTTTAATTAATTATTTTTTATATATCATACAAGAAATATCAACCTTCTACTAGCATAGTCAACACCAATTAATGTGGAATACTATAAACCTAATGTAAAAAATAACAGATTAGGATAAGTTATTTAATGTCTTAGGATTTTTAGATGGAAAAAATTCCCTACCATTTTCAAATTTTGATTTTGGTGATTGTAGGAGAATGAGGTTTTGGATGATGTGGAATAGGTATTTTTGGTGATTGTGGCTCACTATAGTTGGTCAAAATTTCATTGGAGTCATATGAAAAATGATGTGACCAAGTTGAGGTGGCGTTAACCAATCACTATGGGTGGAAGCCTATATAGATATTTCATCTTATGGGATGGTATTGACCATCAGTTTTTGTGGAGTTTCTCACTGTATAAGGACATAGTTGATGGTGATGGACCATCATGTGATGGTTTTGAGACCATTAGTTGTGGGCCTAGTATCTCTGTTATATTTATGGATGATGGGAAATTATTACTAGAGGATGAATATTGTCCAACAATGAGAAGTTATGAAATTGAGCCAATAGCGATTTACTATTAATGGGAGGATGGATATCACCGTGCATTAGGATGTATTATTGTTGAGCCAATAGTGAATATTGGAATAGTGGTCACAGAGGGACCATATATTTTATTGATTGGAATGTCGATTGGATGTTGGTACTTTCTCAGTATGTGATACGATGGTATTATATGTGATAAAGTAATGGGTAGAATTTTTATTAGTGGAACTAGAGGGCTCACCTGGTATGATATTCTCCAAAGGATACATGGGTGTTAATCCATGGGGCCTTTCCACTGCAAGAATATATTTTAAGACATGTATAGTATTAAAAATATATATTTGGGGATGTTTTAAATGATATAATGGCATTGGATAGATCAGGTAAACTATTACTTATGAATATTGAACATAATAAATAAAATTTAAATTATTAAATTTTTGTGCTTTTGATTTTTATTATTTTTTGTATACACAATAAAATTATGGTTATAAGATAGTAACACAATTTGGTGGTGTCTTACCGAGTTCATACTCACACCATACATTGGCCACTTGGAATCCATGTCAAAATTATGTCTATGAGATTAGATAAGGGATCTGGATCAAGAGCTTCACCTTACTGATTAGGAGTTGTACTGCTTAGCATGGTATGGATGGCAATGAACTAGTTTGGTCCTCTATAATTGGATATACCTTATCTTGGGTAATATTTTTATATACCTATTTGGTTTTCCATAAGATACCTAACTTATCGTTTCATATGACCTATTTGACTCATGTTTCTATTATAGTATTATATTTTTCCATTGGGATTATGTTTTCGAAGACTATTTATTATGGTTCCACTAAGTTTAATAGTCAATTCGGTGGTCTGGGTTCTTCTCTATTTTTTTTATATTTGTATAGAAAACTATTTTTATTATTTTCAGAGCATATAATATTCCCACTATCACTTAATCAGACCCCCGATGCTAATATTAACCCATTGGTGTATGGTGTGGCATACATAAGGCATAATGATCGGCAAGTGTGAGAAACAATTTTAAGTAGGTTTCGGGTTAGGGTGATAAAAATCTTATAATAGGGGATTCATTTACTAATTTGTCTTCTTATTTGGGCTATGAATGATTGTAAACTTTTTTGTACTAGAACTGGGTAGATAGATCATGTTTGGGTTCCTACATCCCCATGCAGGGGGACAGAACATGTTTTTAGGTCTGGGAAATTGTGTTTTGCTTTACACTATTTAAAATTGATTGATTTCTTCCTCGAGGGGAGATCATGGGTGATATGTGATTGTATGATTTGATATTACCCCTTTCCATGTATGGAAATTGAGGATAGTTTATGAATAATGGTAAGTATGTAGAGTGACATGTTATATGTATGTTCCTGAAAAAATTTATTGGTACCTAGAAGACGCAAAGACGGATTGGGCTATTTAAAGTGTCTAAAGAAGTTAAAAATTGTTTTCCTTATTTTCTATATTGGGGAAATTATACACCACCATCATAGGATTTTGGTTCTCCTTGAAACTAATATCTGATTCTATATGCATGCGATATATGGACCTTACCCTAATAAGGGTATTCCTTGACGATGAAAGGGGAAATTTGTTTAAAATTTCAATAGAAAGATAAACAAAATTTTCCAAAATAGACATTTCATGGAATTCTAATTTTCTACCTCCGATTATTGATATATTTTCATGAATTATTTGGGACTCAAAACGCTGAAATGGGTAGGAAGGGGACTTGAGGCCATATTATGTGTGGAACCTAACTATGATATGGTTATGTACAGGTTTTTAAGGAGGGATTTCACGTATCAAGGTTGTGGTAGGGTAGTGTAAGTGTGGTGAGATGCACAACCTATTATAGATTTAATAATCTACTATATATATATATATATATATGATTTTATTATAGTTACTACTATTATAAACATGGAAATTGTTCATCAACATGATGCGATATATTTTATTTCTAGTTGTGTGTTAGGAGGGTGGAGAATTGGTATTGCATGATAATGAAAAGGATGAGGCCCATGTATTTTTAGATGAGGTTATGGAGGTTTGGATTGATTAGGAGATACATGTACAAGCTCTGTTATAGAAAATGAAATCTTAGTATCTGGAATATTTTGGCCCCTAGATGGATGCATATCTTAGGGTGATCTTGGTTCATGTCATATAGTGTATTGATAGGGGTGTTTAAATAGTTTATTCATCAATGGATTTTTTGACTCATGAGTTTTAGTATTAGGACCCAACATTATTTCAAGGTTAGGATGTATCACTGGCAGTAAATAGTAATATTGAATGTATGCATACAATAATGGATTAGCATGAGACACCCTTAGTCCAGAGGGTGATGTTAGAAACTTATTTTCTTAGAGGGTAAGAAAATATTTGGTGGGATGTATATGTGAAGGATATCATACATGAGGGGAGGGTTTAGAAGGATGTCAACACCATGTTATTCATTAATTTCATTTTGGATAACTCATGGGATGATAGAACTCATGATTTCAAGAATTTCCTATAGGGATATAAATCTGTCATGGATTATACATTAAATTTCATAGAGTTATATTGTTTTATGCCTTCTATTATGGATGGAGACATCGATGTGGTGAGGAATTCTGTATTTGGATTGATGAATTCCATCATGGTCGAAGAAAGTATATTTAGATTTCTATATTATATGATTCTTTGAACAAGGTGATGATATAAAAGTGGAACTTGACAGACCGGTCATATTCAAGCTATATAATGGTGTCATGTGGTCTTATCGTTGATCCATTATGTAATACGATGGGGGGCCATGAGGAGTCTCAATAGTTCAGTTAGGACAAAGGATCGGGTAGGACATTGAGCAATGGTTCATTGATTCGTTTCTTCTAGTGTGAGATTCTAGGGATTGTGTGGACTCGGTTTTAGTGGGATTCACTGAATTTTTATGCTTTTGGTATGATAGGGAATCCAGAAAGGTTCTGCAGAATGTATTCTCTAACATATGGAACATATTGAATAGTTTATAATTTGGGATCTGAGGTTGGATCAGGAGTGGTACATAGATCTAGTATCAAGGATTCTACTACAAGTGAATGATATTATATTGATATATATATATATTAGTGCGATCAATGGGTGGTGGATAGTGTAGTACCACAAAGAGGTCAGACCTCGAGAAGTTGGGCTTCTAGATATGTATATGCTACTGAGATTCCATGGTAAGAGTTGGTTGGGGATATGATGATCGATAGAGGTATTAATTGATCATGGGGTTTTCGTTTATATTTTGGTATGGAAATTTTTGGTTCATGAGGTGGACATGTATTACTTTTGGACTAATCAGGTGCTAGATAGTATCTGGGAATCGATGTGATTTGTGTTATATATGAGGTTCACATGCATTGAGACTATGGTGGGAATTAATATATATATATATATATATATGAGAATTTTTTGAGGTGAATGACTTATAGGATTCTAATGAGATATGAGACTCATGTCTGGAATATGTGACTCTGGTACTAATAATAATATCATGAGATTCATGACATATGGGTTTCATGTATGAGACATGTATGAATTGAGCACTTGAATATGTTCAAGAACGAGAAAATTTCATGTGGGGAATTAAATAACCAGGAATGTTTAGTGTATCATCATAGATGTTGAATTTATATTTGAGAAGCCATTGGTTAGGTAATTATTAAGGTGGGGAGTTCAATATAAGAAATTAGCATATGGATTAATAATCATGGTAAGTGTGGGGGATTTTTATGAGATGGGTATGTTTCATAATTTTTTTTTGAAAATTCATAGCTCTTGGATGATCTATATTATAGGGGTTAGAGAGTGTAACATCGCATATTTTTGAGCAGTCGAAATTCCCTAAATTTTTGAGCATTTGAGTTTGGTGAGTGGAACTAAATAAATTATAAAATTAAGATCCAATACAAGATATATTTAATGATCCAATGAATTTATTAGATGGTATTTTTAGCGTAGTGAATTGTGTAGTGGTTTGGATAATTTTTTGTAGTATCATGAACTCGACATATAATTTTTTAGAATGTGAAAATAGTGGCACAAAATTAGATTAGACCATTAATTGTTCAAGGATAAATTGCATAGGGGTCTACAACACTTCTAAAATGGCATGAATGGGATTTTCATTATATTTCAAACTATGCATGTTAGTCCACATTCCTAGTCGTAGGTGAGCACAATCAGTCTTGAGTCTAGTCATGCCATGCATTTAAATAAAGAAACCTATTTTAATGTGGTTATCATTTTCATAGGGATTGCACATGGTTGGTGCATGGGTATCCATACTATGTGACATAACATTACTCCTCTTGAAAAATTTGTAAATTATCCCCCCTATTTAATTAAAATACCTTCCCCATTATTTCTCCTCCCTTAAAAGTGCTTCTCCTCAACCAATATGGATCTCCCAATTCCATATCCCTTAGACATCATCCTCCATACTTTTTTGGACTATTATTTAAGATACATCTATGGTTATAGATTCTTATAATTATGGAATTCATGAATCCTTCATCTAATTATTATTTATCTATCCATACAGAGTGCAAAATCCCTGGAATCTATTTTTCCTTATTTCCGATGTGTTCATATAAAAGGATGATTTAACTTTATTCAGTTCAAGTTAGAGGCTGATGCTCAGTAAGTGATCACCTATTAGTATTATGTATGTGGTACCTTTATTTATACTTAATTCTATGGGTGTTCTTGGGAGAGTAATAAAAGAACCCTTTGGGATGAATAGGGGAAACTATTAATTAAATAATTGGCTGTATTTTATTTTCAATTGATTTTATGTGATGTTGATTGGTATGATCAAGGTTATTTAGAAATTTTTTAAGTGGTGTGAGTGGATTTTGACCAAATGGGTAGAGTATGATGGTTCTTTATATTAAATTAATTGAATATAATTTTTTTGCATTGGTTTTCTAAGAATGTGATGGGCATGTCTTGGGGTATGTAGTTGATGTTGATCACTATATGTGAGGTAATTTGCATCATCAAGTCGGTCATGGAGTGAGATACATGGGTTGATGATGATCACTAGGTTTAAGCGACATGGTTCATTAGTATTGAGGTGAAAAGTTTGTAATTATTAGGGAATGACATGCAAAAAATGAGAATGTGTTGACAATTGGGCATTAAAGACATGGTCATAGGGGCATGATGTGTTGGATGATGTGAATTATGTATTATTTTTCCACTCACTATTGATGGAAGATGCACTGTTGGAGTTATGTGAACACAAATAGGACTCATTTGAGGTGATTCTTACCACTCATTTTGGGTAGAGGTATACATAGATACTGCATCTTAGGGTATGGTTTTGAGCATCAGTTGTGGAGGAGGTTCTCACTGTAAAAATACATGTTTGATGGTGTTGGACCATCAGGTGATGGTGTTGAGAAAATAAATTGATGGATGAGCCTCATAGATATCTTTTAGGATGACCGTACTGGATTAATAGATGATGTATATCTCCATACCTCATGATGTTTGGATATTAAGCCAATGATGATTTACTATTTATGGGAGGATGGATATCACCTTGCTGCTGGATGTTTGGATATTGAGGTGATGGTGACTATTTGAATATAAGTATGAGGGACCTGATATAATTTAATGGTAATTATGATATGTTTCTTCTCACTTTCTCGATATGTGATACAAGTGGTATTGTATGGACTGAGGTGTCGGGTGACATGTTTATGGGTGTAACCTGAGGGTTCACCTGCAACGATATTCTTCAGGGGATGATTGGGCGTTAAGCCATGGGTACTCACTAATGAAAATATATATTTTAATACTTATATTAGATTTCAAATATATATTTTGGGGCATGTGTTCAGATATATATCAAAATTGGTTGATGTAGGTAAACAATTCCTTCTGGGTTTTCTTCACAAGGTAACTGGGTCAAATTATTAAATTTGAATTCAATTTATTTTTATTGTACATTTGTATACACTATAATATTATGGACATATAACAGGAACAAGTTGGTAGTTTCCTACTAAGTTCATCATCACACCCTAAATAAGACCCTTAAGACTCTTACAAAATTTGTGTCTTTGGGATCATGTCAGGGATCAGGACCAGGTGCTAGATCATTGTGATCTGGAGTTATACATCATTTCCTAGTATGGATGGTAGTAGAATATGTGGTTACGATACATTAGGGTATAAATTCATTTTTGTTATATATATATATATATATGTACATATATGGTCATCCATGGGTGACCTATCATATCTTCATTTTATAAACATGTTGACTTGTGTATCTATAAGTTTATGATATTATGCCTTTGGGATTATATTTTCTATTACTTTTTTTTATACTTCCACGATTTTTTATTGTTTCTTATGTGTTTACCTTCATTATCCATAGTTATTTATATGAGTAGACTACTATTATTATCATCAAAAGAGGGTAATGTCTCCCTATTATCACATAATATGACCCTCATATCTAGTCAATAGCTTTTTGAATACAGGGAGGCACGCCTATGTCTTGGTAGTTATATGGGCCATGGAACAATTTTTATGACTTCTTGGTTGAGTTTATATATGTGAAATATTGTAATTTTTATATAATGGATCATTAATGTATTAAATATATGTATAATATTGGTATATTATAATTTTGATAGCATTATAGTCATTTTTCTATTGAATATATTGGTAATTCATTTTACCATAACAAACCCAAAAAACACCCTTACCGTGATTCTAAGAAGATCCTGGATCATGATCTATGAACTATACCTTAATACTGAGATAATCATGTGGATTCTATTCTTTCCATATCCTCTCTAAGTTAATTACATAATAAGGAACACTATTGTAAATGTTTCCCTCATAGAAAGTACTACAAAAGCTTATCCTATATTGGGAAGCCATCTAGATTTCGATAGATTTGGATGTATTGAAACAATCTATTTTAATGTATACGAAATATGCATGAATAAAAATCTATAATCAAACTTCTAGAAAGAGTCTAATAATAGATATATCTGGTGAATTAGTTGAAGGAATTCTTGATCCTGATTCATAATGACTAAAACCAAATATGATAATGAAACTGAGAATTGCTGGTGATAATTCTATTTTTAAGGGGTTTTAAGGTTTCCCATTACGTGTTGATCTATTACAAAGTAACATACTCTTGATGATTGATTCCTTGGAAAATGAATCATGATCTAATTTCAATATAACTAGTATGATCATATGATGGATATTTGGGAATAATTCCTCCTCAATTTTTTTTCACATTCTTCCTCCCCTAGAAGATAATCTGAAGCACAAAATTGGAGGTTATTGAAGTGGATATTGATAATCCACACACTAGATCATCCCTAGAAATTTGTAACAATAATTTAATAACATCATGGATTTGTGGTGTCATAAGGATCATCATCTTGAAAAAATTAGTAAATAATTATCATTAAATTACAGACTCCTCATGACCTCAGAGAAAAAATATCTGCCACTTCCAAGATGTCCCACACAACATTGTCACAAAAACTATATCTAGTGATACTACCTAGAACAAAACTAACTGAATTTCGTCTCCAACACCTCTTATAAATATTATATCTCCTCTCCATATGGAACTGAAATACTTTTGTATGATATGGAAATGAAATTCTATGGGTTTCTTCACACATGTCTTGTCATCTTTGTCCTCTGACATTTGTTTATCAATTGGAACATGCCACTGAACCGTACTAGTATGAACCCTAATGAAACACTAACATATATAAATTTATAAAAATTTACAAATAAAATGGGATCATAAACTAAAATAATGATGATTTACGGTTAATTAACTAACTATAATTTAAAAGATTTACCCATGACTATTAAATTCAAACAATGTTATAAATGATAATAATTCTTGATCAATTACATGTTCCCAACTCCCTAATAGCATCACAACACATATCATGTTCTATATTTTTGAATTTTATTTTTTATAATATCATAAGGGGACATAAATTACTATCTTTTAACTAGTATACCTTATATACATCTCATTCTATGTTTTTCTGAAACTATTTCACTACCATCCCATGAAATTCATATAAGTTCCTATCTACAAAATCCATCTTATTTGTTAACAATTAGATTTAATAACAATATTCCATGAAACCCACATTCGAAATATAAAATTTGATATAGTATAATGAATAATGGTAGATAAAAACTCACAAAATTAGTCTTCAATTAGAGCACTGGTTCGACTATAGATGTGAGGGTATATAATACAAAAAGATATGAGTAGTTACCCAAATTTTTAATTTTATAGTTGAACAGATAAGATAAGATTAAATCACATAAAAAATGTATTAATAGTGAAGGAATCATAATATATATGTATATATATAATGAAATGGTATACAACATTGAATAAACTAAAATAACCATAATAATATAAGGAAGATACCATGGACACTAGAAAGTTATAAATGACTTCTCAGGGCTATTAGTTTTGTGCATGATCTCTAAGAATCTCTTGTTAACTTAAAAAAAAGGTTATATACATATTGTGAGTATAAAAATTATACTAAATTGGATCATTAGGGAAACCTATTCTAAAAAATATGGAAGATGAAAACTAAATATCATTGCATAAAAAAGGATAACAACATAATATTTAAATAAATAAATCTCTATTCGTAACACCACTATGGATCATTCACTTTGTAACATAGACAATTAATTCACATTTAATTTAAATCCTATATATAAATAATGGTATCTTACATGAACCTCCGAAATATTTTTCAGCTCTCATCCCCAAATATCCCACATTATATCCTCAACCCTTCAATAATTAATCTTGTTACTCATATATATATATATATATATCATTACTATGTTTTATCAAATGAAACTGGATACACCCTCATAAACATGATCTCATCCATTAGTGACCATATATTAATCTAGAATCTTCTTTAAATAGCGTATTATGCATTAAAACTAAATATATATCATCTCATACATGATCACACATAGGAACCTATATCCCCTAAGAAAGTATACATGTATGTGATATACATCATGCCATTATAAGTAACACATAGTGGTCTAATAAATATGAGTGGCGTTAATTCCCATATTGTCACACATCCAATAGTGTAATCTATGGATAAATATGATATGACTATACATAAACTGAAAAAGTGGAATCTCATGAGTGAAGGATAAGATAGCCATTTCCCCTAGCCATCTAGGATTTTGAGAAAAATAGTGGCAAAATATTTGTGTTTCAGTTTCGGAACTTACCTGTCTATTAAGGTATAAACATGATCTAAAAAAGGTTTTCTACATTTACATACACTCAAATATAGTTATAGTCACAAAATATATTGTTCTATCATCTATATAGTTTAGATCTCAAACATGCATAAATTCATAAAAATTCACTATGAATTATTACAATAGAAATAAATTTATATTAATTTGTATTCAATTCAATTATTAATATTTTAATCTTCTATGTCATGTTACATAAAAACCAAAATTCATTGGTTATTTTGAAGTATTTAACCATCATATATATTCAATATATACTATCCACCTTTATTTATTAATTTATTAGATCAATTCATAATTATCCAGGTACTTTAGGAGTAATACTATACAGTTAAACATTGATTACCTTATCAATCCCACAGTAGAATTATTTCATAAAATTTGAAGCAACAAAAATAATATCTAACCAAATTTTCATTTAAAATCATCAAAAAATGACAAATCAATGATCAATAATGACAAATAACTCCTTTAATTATCCTTTGTTATATCCTTGAAACCATTGTACATAATATTAAAAATATCACCATCACCAACATCATCATAACCATTGTGTTGGGAATCCCATCCCATTTCTTGTTAAATGCTCCAAGAAAATTAAGGATAACAATGAAAACACATTATGGATCTATGATCATAGATAAAAATATCAACGTAACAGAATTTATTCCCAAAATGGAAAACTAATTATAAATCTTAAGCGATAGAATAAAGGCACAATGGCCTTTCACATCATGAATGACCCCTCTCAGAAACAAATAGTTATCTCCAGAAAAAAAATAATTACCATATCTAATTGAACTATTAATTATTTATATGGTTTCATCAATAAGATATCATTATGACATAAGATAATAAAAATAAATGAATCATTATAAACATTCTTTTATCATTACATCCATATTTCACATAATTCATGGAATAATTTTCATTAATTTACATGTATCATTCATTAATAATTACATTATAACCTCATATTTACATTGAAAAAATATCATGTTTGATAATCATATGTTAAGAAAAATAAAAACACTAGTTCTTAAAACATGTATCAATGATGATTTAATAAAAATATACTGTGAATCACATTTAATAACAACAACCCAAATCCACCAATCATTCTATCTTAAATTCCTATTTTCTTAACTCTATTATGTTTACATTATGTAAAGTATTATGGCATGATAGTATGATGAAAATTCCTTAATTAACATTATAAGTCACTAACACCTACCTTAAAAAAATATCTCATCCTCCATCCTCCTAATGATATAATATTTAGAAGATGTGGGAATAATCATGGAAAAAGGATCTGAAGGAATTATAAAAATCCTTCTTAATGACTAATGTTTACAATAATAAAGTACTTATGATGAATTTTGGGTCATATAATAATATATACTCCACCATAATTTAACAACAATAGAGCATAAGATTAATGATTTTTCCATAATAATTTTGGTTTCAACTATTTCAATGGAATATAAGGTATGAACACACCATGATGGACCCCAATCAATACTATTTTGGGTATCCCTAGTGTAAATCCCCATATATCCCTAATTTCTCTGAAAAATGTCCAAACTCAATCCTAAAACAATGGATAAGTGAAAAATGATTCCCAATATTCCATGCCACAACATCCCAAAACATCCATTGAAAAAAATCTATCCCACAAAACACCACACCATATATATAGTTCCACACCATAAGGGTGTAAATAATGGAACATCCACAAAAACTATCTCCTATTATATAATACCCAATAATGAAGAATATAACACATTAAATTAATCATTTATGAAATAATAAAAGGCTCAATAACAAGAAAATATTCTATAACTAAAATTTAATATTAACTACTCCAACAATTCTTTATCTTCCTCTTGAAAAGCTCTAATCACCTGAAAACAAAACAATACAAATTTAGAAAAATTGAAAACCCATATTTTTTTCTAATTAGATAGATGATGTCAAAAGTATATGAAATATTTTCTTGTATAATTTAAAAATATATCTATGTTCATGTTATTATATAGTGAATCTAGATTATTTGATGAAAAAATAATTTGATTAAGTTATACTATTTTAATTTAAAAACATTATAAATAATAATTCGATGAGTTATTTGTTCATATATTGGTAACTAAACAAAAAATATTACTCGGTTCTAAGTAAGTGACTAGAAAAATACCATTATACTAGAACAACATAATTATATTTATGAAATCCTTATATCTCATATGATATATCGTTCATTTAATTTGGTATAGTTATAACTGTTCTGACTACCACATTATTCATTGTCTAATTCACTTAGTGACTCTATACCTCCTTGAGTATTACATTTTTTTAAAATACTATACCTTATTATACACATTTTTCCATAGTTGTAAACCAATAATCCAAGACTGTTCTATATCCACAAGAATAATATATATTATGATAATACATTTCAATATTTATAATAATAAAATATCTAGAAAAAATAAAATAATATGTATAATGTCTTATTTAGTTGAATTATAATACACGATGGAAATAGAAGGTGTAGATATAATTGAATTGGATTCAATAATCTTCTCTAACATATTTTCTTATTTGAACTAATATATTATATAAAATTTATATATAAGAATTATAAACTTTTATCCAATTAAATCATTCTTTACCAAATCTAGAATAAGGAAAAAATTATCATGCATGAATTCTTGTTGATCAAATTTAAGATAATAGTGATCCTAATAAATTGATTTTGTACTTATATAATTATTAGGAGATTATATTTTAGCTTATCCTTAACAAAATTTGAGAAAAATACTAGTTTTCATATTATATTGTAATATTTTACTTCTTAAACATTGAAACTCCCACTATCCTCTTACCTAGAGATAGTCCACATTATTATTTTCTAAAATGAAATTATCTTATAGAATTATTAATTGAATACATCATGTACTTCATGTTTTCATCATATCGTAAATGAATCTACACAAATCTTAAATAATATTTCAATATTTTGGCAACAAACCCACCATCATAGTTTTATCATAATTTAATCATCATCATTGATATTATTATGAAATGGTTTATTGAGTACTAATTTCATAAGTTGAAAATCATGGGAAACTGGAAAAGAATATTGAATTCTAATTATTCCATCAAAGAGATTCAGATAATATATTTTCCATTATTTTTTTATATAAAATTTAATTAAAATATTATCAAATAATCATGCATCATTGGTAAAAATTTCAACATTCATATATAGTTTTATCTTTAATAATACAATGTTTTGTTTCCACAACTCAAGAAATCCATTTGAATACAAAACTCAATTTTGGTATATGGAATCAATTACTGAGATCATATCAACCTATGAACAATAAATTATTTTCCACATACCACATTATTAATTATTAATTATTACTCAATATTATTG
Organism: Viscum album; assembly: GCA_963277665.1. NCBI lineage: Eukaryota > Viridiplantae > Streptophyta > Magnoliopsida > Santalales > Viscaceae > Viscum > Viscum album. Next base: position 874,770,786 of record OY728129.1, on the reverse strand, counting down.
TGTAATATACCTACTATCATTTTGAATATGAAATAATCTATATTTTATCATTCATATGTAGTGTATGTCTCAAGAATCACTGCTCATGTTATGATTTTTTCAGTTTCTGTTGAAATTCATGCTCATGTGTGTCTACATCCTTGAAATAATTAATAAATAGCAATATCTTCACTATAAAAAATATTTATGATTCCCTCTGATAGAATATTTGTAACATACTTCACTAATATTTTCCTACCCTAGAGATATATTTATAATATGATTATTTTATGATAATTTATTTGGATTCAGATAGTGTTTAAAGTGTGAAATATTTTTTTTAAAAAATACTTATCAAATAATTATTGTCAAAATAACTAAATATCATTAATAATTAATTTATTTATCATTATAATATATGGTATAACCATTTTCAAAATATATAAGAAATATAGTCATGTAAATAAATAAAATATTTTCAAATCATATCAAAAGTGGAATAAAAGAATGCATACAATACGTAGAGGACTCACCATTAATCATTAATTTATATACATAATCACCTTTCCGTGTATATGGTACTATAACTTTTGGAATGCGAAATCAATGCATTTTAATGATCGATAAATTCTTGTATATAATCATCCTCAGGTAAAATGCTCAGATAATCTATTATACGTTACAAATAATATTTTCTTTACAACATTTAGATACCTTAAATCTCATTGATGCAATATCATTAAATTAAAAAAAATTCCTATAGATTCAAAATTTATATTTACATATGTATATTAAAAAACTAATTTACATTCTTTGTGAAATTATAACCATTAATATGTAAATTTTTCCTTTCCTCTATAAATTCATTGTAATGAAAAAAAATACATTATAGTTTTTTCTCCAAATAATTAAATTACCTCATTTTGTATTTCCATGAAGTTAAAATATATATTAATGTGAAAATTAATTTTATATTCACATTAATTTTTTTGAGTAATATATATCTGATTCATGATTAATTTTATAAATTTTTCATTTTTATCCATGTATAAAAAACTATTAATTCAATATATAATATGACAATAAAATCATGAGTTAATATATAATTGTTTCAAAAAATTTAAACTATGAAGAATGTACTGTTATTACATAATAAAAAGAAATAGTATTATGATTATTAAATTAAATTTTAAATCATTATGCTATTAATTCATTTAAAAAATTTATAAGACATATCCCATTATCCCATTTAATAGTAATAGTACATTATGTAATAATTATGATCATCAATTATTCTTGTATATTTATAAATATAATTATTCACATGTTTTATTTAATATATATCAAGACAAATTAAAATTAAATGCAGTTATAAATATATCTAAAATGGATTATTTATTATATTACATCATAAATTTAGTGAAAATATTATTATATTTCCCTTTTAATCAATTTGTAATGGAAAATCACCTTGTGTTCATTGTCATCATTCTGAATCAACTATTTCTCAGAATAATGATTTAAAAAATCTATTTAATTTAATCATTTTTTAGCATTTTCATCAATTTCTGCAAACCCATTGACAATGGGTAGTGAAGAAATAAATTATCACTAATATCATTCAACAAGTTAATTTGAATTTAAATTATTCATTAGAAACCTCCCTATATGGGTTCATTTATACTATTTAATGTATGTGGATAATTTTTTTATTGATGATAAATTAATATTATTCGATAATGATATAGCCATATTCAAGAAAATATTTTCTATATGATCTATATATAACCACTTTATGAGTATGTGAACACTATCTTGGAATCTACTATTATGTTTACACCTATATAATACAACAGAAATTTTATTTATCATCACCCAAATTTTATCCTTTTTCAATTTCATGATGATGATATATGGTGGTGTGAGAATACATGTATGTGTGTAATATTATCATGTATATATACATATATTGTAAAATGATGTTACTTTCTTCTAATACAACCTCCATGAATGATTTTAGGCATCCTTTTCATAGTCAATTAAATCTGGGGGCAGATAATTAATAATAGGGGATACTGACACATAAAAAATATTTTAATATAGTATCAGAATGTTCAAGATCCTATAACACTAATATAAATTTATAAATGTGATAATTTTTTATTTAATAAAAGATCCCAGGGATTATAGGGAACGTTCCCACCATTATCTTTAACAAAAAAGGATTTTTTAATATCAATACAATGATTAATGATATAGATATAATTAATTAATTTATTTGTTATGAAATTTTAATCAAATTGATAAATTAATTAAATGTATAAATATTTATAATACCTTTCTTTGATTCTGATTATTTTTATTGTTAATAAATTATATTCACGTTATATTTTTTTAAGGATACAATAAGTTATGGGAGATGGAAAAAATTCATGGAAACAATCATCATATCGACCTAAAAGAAGGACTTCCATAATGAAAAATGAACATGGATAACATACAATGTACATAATTGAATAACCAATGAAAAATAAGTCTTATATATCATAAAATTGACTTTACACATCATTTGGTAATTATACATCAAGACCTGATGTAAGTCATGAATGTATTACATGTTTTGAAGTGGAAAAAGAAACCCAATGTAATGTTGACATGGGTCATTGTATGAATCATATGTTTTATACTATGAAACTTGTGATGTATGGCCATGAATGTCATGGGTCATGAATCTGGTACATGTGGAATAATATTACACACAGTGTAACAACTACATGACATGTAAAAGGATGGGATGGGGAAAACGAAAAGATCTTACATATATTCATATTTTGATATGTTTTAATACCTGGGAACCAACTATGTCCACATTTTAACCCATTTATTATTTCATTGATTACAAAATGATCATATCTAGTATATATAAATAGTGAATTAAGATGATACTATCAGGAAGATCCTGGAGGCTAAAGCTTGGAGCAAGAAGCTACGTTGTGCAGTGTGCTCACCAGTTTCTCATTTTGATTTATTTTTCTCTATTAATTCCATATTATTCTAACATCACAAGTATGAGAGTGTAAACCAACATTATTCTAGGGTTATGTAGTAGAATGGGGAAGGTGTTGTTGTATTTGTTCCTTTTTCTTTAGTCATGTATTTGGATTGATTTTGTATATTGAATCAATTTCCAATATACTCCTTTTATATTTATCAGGATCATGGGATATTAAATCTCAGAAAAACATTATAAATATATAAATTGGTTACCTTGGATCAATGCATGAGCATTTTCACATTCAGGGATAGAAGGATTAAAAATTGTACTTAGAAAAACATGATTGGGTGAAACAATTAATTACTAAACCAAGGAAAATAGGGAATTTCCATTTCATGGAGAGGATACCATAAAAATTAGATCTCTATTATATAAACTATGAAACCAAATGACGATTAATAATTTTTATTCTAAAACCCAATTTCACCCAAACCCCCAAAATAGAACACCCAGGAACACCTTTCAAATGTGATATCAAACCAATCAATTTTTTTTGCATTTCATTCTTAAATAATTATCTCAAAAAATTCCAAAACAACCAATATTATTTTTTTCAACATTCTTTAAATTAATCAAAATAATATATTCCTCACCCTCTTTCATAAAATCTATCAAATAATTCAAACATATTGAAATCATATTAAGAAAAATTCACCATCTCTCTGGGTTTGACCTCAAATATTCTTAATACTAACTTTTTAATAATAGATTCTAATATATTGAGTTTTTTATAAATAATTTATATTGATTATACTTGTGAGGAAATAACAATTCCCATTAGTATTGTCAATTTTTTCATTTTTAGGAATGATTAATAGTTTGTTTTTAGGATTCTATAATTTTTAAATTTTGGTTTATTACTTTGTTTTAATTTATCTATCTATAAAGGGTGTGTTTGTGCTATGGATTTTATATTTTTAATTTTTAAAAGAATGACCTAAACACATGAGATTTTGAGGTTACATATGCTTTTAATCTATGGGAAGCCATCAAACACAAGATTTAAATAAAGCATCCTAGCACAATCTTTGGCTGAAACCCACATTGAGATCAAGCCTTCCATCATCTGGATAATATCAAACAATGATCAATTAACTGAAATGACACATGAATATCCCAATACGCATTTGGAAAACTTTTTAATTCCCTAAAGAACATTCTAATTCTTGAATATCTCAAGTGACATGGTAAGGCTTTATCTAACATAATTTAAATTATGATAGTGATCTCTAGAGTGGATTCAAATCTTTCCAGCACATTCCTTAATGACATAGGAGGATATAACATGAAGAAACTTCAACTGATTCTTCCCACCATTTAATTAGCGGAAATATGAATAAATAATAATATCATATTTCAATTTAAAAATGAATCTCTATATTCTTCTAGGGAATGATATAAAGATATGAATAAAAATTTTTACCATCAAGGAATAGAGATATGGATTAAAATCCAAACATTATATAATGATTTTTAAAAGGAAATATGTAAATATTTAATGGTGTATTTACAATATCAATGATGAAGAATTTTACTGAAGAGAGTAACATGTTGTTGGATGAAATTGAGAGCAACAATTTCCACTAGCATGGATATGTGATGTAATAAAAAGGTGTTTACACAATCCGAAATAATTTATGGATGGAAGAATAATTAAAATCATTATACAAGAATATGGACATAGTGATGGGACATCATCCAAACCACCAAGGAATAATTTTAGAAGACACAAATTATACTAATTATAGCCATTGTAAAATATTTATAGGTTTGAGGCCATAAAAACAATAAGGAAAAGAATATAAATAAATCCCACAAGGATACCACCATCAAACACACCAAGGGCCCACACTGATTAGATAGGATAATATAATGGAAGAGATGCTGGAGTCATTCATGAACGCAAAAAAATTTGTACTCAATGTAATAAAAGAAGAATCAGCAAACTAAAATTCTTTATTACAGAATCTAGAGAATCAGGTTGACCAATGTTCAGATTATCTTAGATATTGGCCTAGAATAGCAATTCCAAGATTCCATGAATTACACCCACATAATAATTTGAATGTTGTACTACATAGAAGTGGGATGAAGAGAGGGATGTGGAATAGTATTTATAGGATATAATGAATAAAAACTAGATTTATAATGTAAAAAATATGATAATATCAAGGAATTATTAGTTGATGATAATGAAGATGAACCAACGTAGTTCAAACCAATACTTCCTTTTCTAGAATTAATTTCGATTATGAAGATCAAAAAAAAATAGGAAAATATTTCAGACACTTAAAAATTTCATACGAATATTCCTTTTTTAGAGGCTCTCAAAAACATAACGACCTTTGAGAAATTATTGAAATTGCTAGAAACCAATAAAATGAAGATAAAGTATGTTGGAAACATTCCATTACTAAAGAATTTTTGGTGTTGGTATTATGGGACCTACCCAAAATGCCATCTGATCCATGAATTTTTAGATCCCTATCATTATCGGTGACAAAAAAATGTGGAAGTGGTTTTTATGACTTAGGTGTGAGTGTAAATATAATACTATACACGAAAATCATGATTTTGGGACTATAAGTAATGAATCCCACATGAGTTTTACTGTAATTATCAGAAACAATAGTGAAGAATCACATGAGGATTCATCAATGATATTCCAATCAATGTTGACAAATTATACATCCTTATTGACTTATTAGTGATATGAATGGGAGAGGAACTAGATCCACTAATTCTGGTGAGACCATTGTTTTCCAATGAGAATTCACTGATTGATGTATAAAGAGGAAAACTCTATCTGATAGTTGGTTTTGATCATGTAAGACTCAACATCTACTCATAAATTAGTAACTATGATGAGAAAGTGGAAAATATGTTTGGTGAATACAACACAAAAATTGTTGAGGGTTACACTGAATGTAAATAGGTACATGAGTTAGATACTACTATGTAAAAGAATGATCGACTGAATAAGATAGATAAGTTGAAGAGCTAGACAACTGACCCTATAAGAGTAACCAACTCCACAACATTTGATAAAGGAAAAAAGGTGTGTAAGGTGCATGACCTTACATTTAGTTCATCAAGATTAAAGAAGAAATGGTCGATTAATCCAATGGATATTAAAAATGTACTACCAGCAAGAAGAATTATGTTGTTTTCATAAGAACAATAGAGGTTGACCTTTGTGGGAAAGAAACAATTGGGGCCTTTTATAAACCCGAGCAGGTATACAATTTTCAATAACCCATCATGTGAAATAAATATAAAATATATAACATCTAACCAATGATAGTAAACCAAATATCTTATGTGAGGAAACCCTTGTTTATTTTTTAGGGTTTTCGTTATTTGGTGTTTAGGTTCCCATTATATAACATCAAATGTTTTAAAATTCATTGATAATGGTCCATGATTTCAAATTTTTATTTTTCAATTGTAGGGTCACCATGACAAAAGATGGATATATGAACTGGAAGTATAAGAAGAGGTTGTAGGATAATTACATGTCATGAGAGAAGTACATGTCATGAACTGGTACAATAAGAACATGTATAGACAACATTAAAGCATAATTTAAAAGGTTAGTAAGTGTTTCAATATTTAATTTGATTATTTTATTCCCCAAATTCTACTATTTATGAGAATTAACTTCTAATTACATGTCCCCACATGATTGTTTCATTAATAAAACTAACTAGGAGAAATAATCTTCCTAGGATAGTTACAATTACATTAATTAAAAATTCATTTCCATTAAATTTGAATGATAAAAATATTGAAAATAATTAATATATATGATCATGTTGATATTAATTTCAAATATCCTAATTTGAGGTGAATGTTAATCATTGTAAATGAAATTTTCCGGAGATTTATTCATGATTTTATTTTATAATATTTTCATTACATGATTTAATTATTCATATTAATTTCCATTGGTAGTTGTCATAACTCTTCATCGCATTTCCTAATAAATCCTATGAGCCTAATATCTCCCATTAATTCTATATTATATTTACTATTAAACTCATGAGTGTTCTCTTCTATAACATTCCCTAATTTTTATCAATGTTATGAATTAAAAGAATAACATCTAATATTATTTAGGAATATTTTTATATCCCTTTTACTATGACCCACCTTAAATATATCAATTTTAATACTATAGAATTCATGAACATCCTTTATAAGAAGGAGCCATGTTACAATGTTATCCTATAACATCATACCGTTCTCTAAATATTTTTCATGGTCATAACAAATATGTTTGGGGGAAATTTATAATATTTGGGGAAGCCAAATTCATTTTATTCAATGAAAAACCTATAAAAATGTGGTAGTGTCTATGGAAATTCAAAAATTACAATTTCATGACTAGTTAACTTTTTATAACTATTAAAAATAGTGTCATGAAGAGATCATTTGGGGTTGTATGGTGGATGTGACATTTTCACAATCATAGCATTTGAAAAAAAGATATTAACACATTAGGGTGTTTCATTTATTGAATTTCATATCTTTATAATCCTACTATGAGAATCTTTGAAAATATGTAAAAACTATAGTACTTATAAAACTGTTTTTTTCGTTCTAAAAATAAATAGTTAAATTCATTTTAAAAGTATAATGTAATATGTGTAATTAAAAAAAGGAATATGTTATTATTGAATACTAACCACACCTATGAATGTTATAATAAAATTTATGTATCTCATATGTCAAAATATGATATAACTATTGTATGTAATAAGTAAATATATGTTTTGAAAATGATTTATTAAGTGTTTATATTTTTTGTAAGTCATAAATATATAATTATAATTTTATAATTAATATAATGAATAAAAATAATATATATTTTCATAAAATAGATTCATAAATTTTTTTTCTTATGAATATATGATAATTTTATTTCAGAACGTAATTACTTTTTTCAAAGATTCATAACGTCAGTTATAATTTTAAAATCAGATTTTTTAAGTAACTAATTATTTTATTTAAAAAATAAAATTTTCATATATAGAAAATTATTTTAATAAAATGGAGTACACTTTATAATTCTATACATTGAAAAATGGTTTTGGTTAATTTTTTTGATTTTTCTATATTATTTGAATTTTTGGTGAACAATGAAATTAAATAATTTATGGTATACATTAAATACATGAATTATTGATTCATGGATGATGTAGGGATGATTTAATCACCATTTTTTAATATAACATTAATTATTTACTGTACTTAGTCATAATAATCAATACTAATCGTAGTATTCATCCAAAATAATAAAAAAAATGATTAAAATAATCACAAAAAATCTCTCTCATCCTCTTTAAATGCCACTCCTCATCAGCCCTTCACCCAAAACCTCAAAAATAATGAATCTTGTTTAATTTATTACCAATCCTCTTCCCAGGTCTCTCGAACACATCCAGGATCCTTTTTTCTATTCAAAATACTCAACACTTTTCCCTAAGGAGGTTCTTAATGAGAAGAATTCAAGATGTAAAAACATCATTCTTTTTCTTTTAATTTCCTTTCAATTTATTTTATTTCCTTTTCCTACCCCCTACTCTCCTAAAACTTGTTAAATTATTACTATAGTATATTACATATACATGGATATTAATTTTTAAATGGAATATCTATCATTAAACATCTTCTCTTCTCCTCTTATTATAAAAAATTAAAACATCGTCTATGATGTATCGATTCACTATCATCGTGGATGATGTGTTTTCATATTATTTTAACACCATAAATTCTAGTCACAATACCACTATTATGGTTATATAATATTTAATTATTCATATAATAAATTATATAATGTTCAGGAAAAAATCAATAAATATTATATTATATAAAATGATATATGTTCGTGATGGTCGGAAACCCCCCCCCCCAAATATATTAATTCCTTTTCATTATTGTATAATCTAATAAATTATCATAATATAAGTAAAAAAATGATATATGGTATCACTTAAAATTTTTGAAACATATTAATACCATTTATTTCCACTTATATAGATTTTCTTCCATTCTACAACAAACTCCAGAATGAACCAGCCATTGAAACCATGAAATAAATTCACCCGAAAATTAAAGATAACAAAATTTTATCAATTAAGAGGTGGAAATTGTTATAAAAAGACCACATAACGTATTATAAACATAAATTTAGTTTATTAATAAATTCACAACACTCATTAAACCATTATTCCAGAGGTTTGAACATGTTCTATGGAAGTGAAACCTATACTAAGGGTGATTCCATTTAAAATTATTTTTAATTTATCTTTTTATAAATTTCAAAATGAACAATACTTCTTATATTTTGTGGAATGAGTAGACTATCCCATTTTCATGAGACCTTAATTTTAAGGATACATCTTCAAAAATTTCATTATTATTTTAAAAAATGTTTTTCATTGTATCACATTGAAAATGAATTTTACCAATATAAATTTATTGATAGAAAATATTTATTTTGTTAAAAATAAGCAATTCCAGCAGATAATAAGTTTTATTGTTATTAATTTTTAAAACCAGTACTTCTTTTTACAAACATATACATATTTTTTATTAATCAATAAATACCAACATATCATTTACCTATACTTGAATCTATTGCTTTATCATACTAATACCAGCATTTTTCATACTAACACGTGAATCAGTTATTAATAACTCTACTACCAAGATATATTTTTTCATTAATGAGAAATGTTACAATAATCCGTTAAAAATATATTTTATCAACAACTAAATAGGAATGAAATATTATATATATATATATTAGTTTTATGATCAGATTAATTTTTTTAGAACATTATTAGAAACATCTCATAATTGATTTTAATTTTTAATTTTATCAAAATATTAAATGACTGTATGTTTTTCAGTACCATTTATTCAATTTTCTTTAAATATTAAATATTTTTATTTTTTAAATATTATTTAATTAATAATAATTTAATTAATGTTTTTTGAAAAAACACCAGTAAAACCCTTATTGGGGCTCCATCTGCACCCCATGTCCGTGTTCGGAACTGCCCCACCTCACATATCACCATGCCCTACTCCAACGTCAGATCATGCTGCCCCGAACTCGCCTCACATCCCACTTCCTCACAATGCCCTACTTCGGCCTCACATCCCACCACCTCATCTCACATCTCGCTTCCCCACCCTGCCCTATGTCGGATCACATCCCTTCTCCTCAACTCACATTCCTCCCCCAATCCCTTTTATACTTTAGTATCATCCAACCTCACATCAGCTAGCCATTCACATCCAGCCACCCTACCATCTCCTTTGATCAACTACAAGGTCCTCACTTGTAGTGTTATGGGGAAGGAGTTTTATGTTCAGAAATTGATGATCGAAAATTTGTGGTTGACTGGTCTTCTTAACAAGAAATCAACCCAATTGTTGGCTATGAATAAGAAGTTCAAGGCCTTCTTGTTCATGAAACTTTTGTGTTGGATCATTGGTTATAAATTGAATTTAACTTCAATATTTTCCATTGAATTTTTCAATGGGATGTGGTGGTGGAATGTGTGAGGTACTAATTATTTTTATTATATTCCATTTTATTATCTTATTATACTACTCTTATATTATTATCATGTTTAAGTGAGTCTATTGTCTGTTTTCTTTAATGTTTATTTTTTTCCTGTAAAAGTATTTTTTGGTTCCTTGAACATCATTTATATGTCTGCAGTTATGACTATGATTTTTCAAATGAGGCTAAATAACAATTATATGGGACGAGGTTATGATGAATAACATGTTTTCAAATGGTGTTATTATAGCTTTTATTAATATCCTTTCATTTTCATTTATTTTTTTACTTTTATGGAATGATCCTATATGATGATTATGAATTATTGGTTTGAACCTTGTTAAATCAGTGTGTTCATTCATGTTTTCTTTTTTATTCCTTTCATTGTTTTCTAATTTTTGTTTCTTTTATGTTATTTCATTTTTTGTAATATTCGATCTTGTATACTCCGGTTGATATATATTTTTCATTTCATTTATATTTTTAAAATCCAACTAATTTTTTTATGTGATTATTAACTAATGGTTCTTCATGTCAAGGAATCATATTTTATTTTAGTATTTAAAAAGAATTATAAAATATTCTAATTCAATGTTATCTTTTTTGTTAATATTCAATTTTTAATTTTTATTAATTTTCAAGAAATTTTACTGTTATTATCACTCAAAAATAACATCAGTTTATACTCAACATGCATTAGTTTCTTTGTTAATTTACACTTATGACTTATTATTAATTGTTTAGCAAAATTATGATCTTCTCACTAATCAGTTTTTGTTCAACCGACATATTTTATAGTGTCGTTTACATGAAAATTTATGAGGAGAAAATAACAAGATCAATTTCATTCTCTAGAAATGATTTCAAGATAACTTATATGGAGGGTAACAATAATTCTTACTCATAAACAACATCAGTTTTTTTCTCAATTGTCATATTTTTAGGGAACTTGTAATCCTCAGGTCATTGAAGTGCAATTAACTCTTTACGTGTTCTCTAGATATTTTTTCAATCACAATGACCAATTGTTGGTATGCTTCTGATTTTTTTTACATATTTAAAATTATTTTAAACAAAATAAATTCTGATAATTATTTATAGCATTTAAAAAAAAATCATTTGAAATATTATTCAAAAAATAAATCAGAATACTTTTGTTATACATGGTATTTTTTAATGGTTTTAGGTTTTTTGGGCTCTCCTTTTACCCTAGCATCATATGTGGTGGATTTTGGGTCATCATACCACTTCACAAAGATCAAGTTACTAAATTTCTATCAACTGAATGTAACCCAAAATCACATTGTTCTGCATTTTTGTTTACATAAATGTGAAAAAAGATTAATTTTTTAGCTCCCATTAGTCTTCTTTAATAGATCTAATATCGACCTACTTAGAGAATTTCTCCTTCCAAAGGGAATAATAACATTTTTTTAAATTTTTAAAAAATAATATATAATCATGCTATGTTATATGTAGTTAATTAATATATGGTAGGTGTATATTGTTATATATCATTTTGAGTTCAAGTTCTTTATTAGGGGTGTAATCTAATTGAGTAAATTCATGTAAATAGAAAATATTACATCATCCCATGATTGACTCTCATCTAAAAATAGATTGAATAATGATTTTTAAGATTGAACACTACTCAAATGTTAAACTGAGTTAGTTGAGAACACTTGACGAGGCTTGATTTTGTAAATAATACACATACACATATACAAAAATTTAAATACATAAAAATAATTATATAGAATCTTTTAAGTATTCCCACTATTAAATATGTATTAATATTAATTTACATCTTAAAATATCATCCTATACATTATGTTCATGACTTGTTCAATTATTTAAGTTCCACATGATGAATTTAATGAGTAGCTCATGATCAAGATCAATAATAATTGATCCAAAAATCATGAATGTGTGATCAACTCATGTATCATGAGAGTATCATTATATCCATTTCCTTCCCTGCTCGGAATTTCGATATTTTGAATACTTATCAGTGAAGTTCTATATCAATCTTGTGACCCTTACAGTTCAATTCCAAATTTTCAGAGGCCATTATTACATTCTAGATACTAGATCATTCAATTCTAAAAACAATATGTGGTTGTATATGATGATATCTATGTGAGTGAGTCATTATAAGTTTAGTTTATATGTTGATATATCAATCTTGTGTTAAATGTGTGCCTATAATTTTTCATCAACTCTATCATTGATATTTTTTTTGGTTAGTAACTTTTTATCATCTATGTTGTTTCATTTTCCTTGAACTGGTTATGCTTCATTTCTTTTTCTAGAATTGTAATTGGGATAATGAAGATTTTGTTTTGTGAGACAAAGCATTTTGTTTTCACAACTTCTAAATTGTTTAGATCATTTCATTTTATGTATGGAATAATATATACTTTGATATTGTTGTAAATATAATCATGAATTAAACATTATGTGTTCAATTATGGTCATGAAACTATAAATCTGTCCTGCAATTTTTTTATTTGATACTAGAAATGAATTATAATTTCTGTCTAGTATTTTATGGTTATCTATTAGCTTCAATGGAATGGAATATGTTATTATTTTTATTCTTATTATGTATTTTTTGTATTTGAAAATGATTTTAATTAATAATTTATATATTCCATATTATTCTGATTTATTGACACATTGGTTTAATCATTGTCTATTGTTCATTGAGTGATGACTCAAACCGATTAAGGATGTTGGATTAGTTTGGATGTTTTTTTGGTTTCAGCTAGTGTCTTGGATATTGTTCATATTGTTTTTTTCGTTCACATTTTTGTGTGTCCTTCATGGTTACTCTTTGTCTTTAGGTTAAATATTTGATCACATAAATTGTGAAACTTACTTGTGATACTAATAGTTTAGAGAAAAATATGTTTTCCATTGTTTTCCAATTCATTTAATGGTTGTCGATAAATATATATGGAATTTCCATTGATAAATCTCCAATGATGCACCTGTTAGACATGTCTATTTTTATGGTTTTTGACAGGTTGTGTTGGCATTAATTTTCTTGTTGTATTTCTATATTGAGGGTCTATTTCTAAATTTTATCATCTGTACGTTGGATTTCATGAGTGAATTTTTAGTGGTGTGATGCAGTGTTCATGGAGGGTATCCAACACCAGATTCATAGTTGTTATTCAAGGGAGGGTGGTGCTAGAGGTATGACTGTTATTTGGAGTGTTCATTAATGATGTGTTCATTATTATGGGGTAGTGTGGAAACAAGTGGCTTGGATTATAAATCCATGTGATGATAGGGGAAAATAAAGGGAGAGTAATATTTTTTTCCTCATGGATGTGGGTGTTTGATCATCACTATACCATGGAATGTTGAGGTGTATACGAAATTTTACTATTATTGAAGTCTACAGTTGATGGGAGTGTTTTTTTGTCATTATTTCATTTGGACGCACTCTTTAACCAATTATTGTCATGGTATTGTGGTATTTTTCATTATATTACTTTTCGAGGTAATTTCAGCATGGTTTTTTGGATTGACCATTATTTTTTTTGTTTCTTTGTTCAATTAATCATGAAGATGCCCGACTCGGAGTACCATCTTATCATCTTGGAAGTTTGTGGTATTAGTTCTGCAAGGTGAGTTTTCTTGAATTTTGATTGTATTTTTGTAACTATTTCTCTCAATGTTTTTGTAATTAATTATTAATAAAAGATATTCATATATATGGTGGATGACTCTTTTATAGATTTTTTATGATAAGGATGGAAGGAAGATACTAGAGGTCCAATATGTTCTTTGTGGGTGTTTTCAGTGATTCTATCACAACATTTCAATGTCTCATAATTGGAATGTTTCAATCTACATTTCACTACACTCAGCATGTTTAGGGTTTCATAATTTAATTCTAGAATATTTTTTTATCTTTTACTTGGTTTTTAATAGATTTTTACTTGTAAAAAATAATTGATATTGTAATGATTGTTTCTCTCTTATAAGAGTAAGTTGCACTTGTATTTATTACAACACTTTCAAATATGTAAGTCTTCAATCACCCAAGAACCCATATATTAAATCAAATTATATTGGATTTTGATTTAATGATGATAACCCATTGGTATATTGAGGTCTTCAGTTGGAAAGTGTGAATGTAATGTTGCTATGAGTGTGAGAGAAGTAGATTTTCTATGTGAATCACTACCGTGGTAGATAATGTTAGAAGATCATGGATGGATGCTAGAGGGGTATGAGATTCATTTTGGGATTCTGTTTTTTAAAGGTTGAGTTTCTATTTTTAATTTACATCATTAAGTATTTCTTGAGTTTCAATTTATTTCTGTGTTGATTTGAATATATGTTAGAGATGTATTAGTTTAATGCAGAATTATTACTGAAGTAGGTTGATGTTGGAAGAACATTGATTTATTCTAGAGTATGACAAGAATCATGGCCCATCCAATATGATGGTGCATTAGGATGTGCATGAGACTATACCAAAAACTCATCTGTTTATAGTCAATGTTAAACATGATTTTATCTAGAGCTGGTTGCTGGAGATGGAGGGGACTAGATGGCATGGATGGGGTGTTGGCATGGTTTGGGTGATGAAGCTAGAACGAAGTAGATGGCATGGATGGATCACTAGTGTGGTTGGGGTACTATAACTAGAGCTAACCAGATGACATGGATGGGTCATCTGGAGGTGGTGTAGACCCTATTAGGTGATCCAGTGTGGTGGGGGATTGGGGGATCCAACATTTTGTATAAAATATTTCATTATTAATATTTGGGGATCCAACGATTTTTATAGAATATTTCATTATTAATATAATTAATTTATTTCTATGTTTGAACATGTGTTAAAATCATATTTTATGTATTATATATGAAAAAATAATAAATATAATAAGAAATTTTATTAGAAATAATAATTTATAATTTTTATTGGAATTTAATTTATAAACAAATATATATTATATGTTGTTAATAATATTACCAACAGATAATTTTTTCACTAAAACCTATTTTGAAACACTTTAACCAATATATATATTATATGTTTATATAATTATAATTAAAACAGAACTATTTTATCTGTCATAAAAACATATAGTGATAGAGTTTTTACCAACAGTTTTGTGACATAAGAATATATCTTGGTAAAACATTTTTCCATCTGAAAATCAATGGTTACCTATAGATATGTCCCTATTATAAAAAGTGAAATATTTTTTAGTGTATGTGCGATGTATTCATTAAAGTAATTTTCTTCTTGGAATGTTTTTGTTATGAAAGTATTCATGTTTTGTATTAATATTTTCATTTATGGTAATTGTTTATGATGAATGGTGGCTTCATTGTAGAAAAAATATATGTGGGTCTGTGATATCCCTCTAATGCATTGAGTATGTTGGTAGTTAATCATAATGGTTGTTCCATGTGTAACTGTGATAGTTACCTCACAAGGTAGTAGTGAGGGTGACATTATAATTTAGTTGTGAGGGTTAAAAATCATATGGTAGCGATGCTGATTGAAATCATAAGTAACATGGTATGAATATAATTTCCCAAGTTATCTAAATGTTTTGTTTATTATTTCTATATTTTTTCCAAACCTTATGTTGTACCAAAGTATGTATATGTTACTTATAAGTGTGATAATTTTATCTTCCATGTGTTTGTATGAATTTATGGACTAATTGTCTTATTTAATTCTTTTTATGTCCCATTCTGATATTTTTATGCTCATAACTAGTTTTAATAAGTTTTCCATATGGTTTATCTATTGGTAAATGAAATGAATAATTCTTGTTTAAAATCATGATGGTTATTGTAGAAAGAAATAATTATTTTATTTTTAAATGTTTTATGTTTTGAAAAAATTGATATTGAGTAGATGTTTCTACATTATATTATATGATTTCTAATTTATATTTTTTCACGTAATTATCTAAAACTATAGAGAGATATGATCATTGGGAATGTAAAAAAATTCTCTAGTAAAATTTATTAGATTATGTTATGTCTACGGAAGGGTCCTTATAGTTGGTATTAGAGAACATTTTAGATAACATTTGGGGTTAGGATGATGTTAATAAAATTCCATAAATGTGTTTCCCTTTTGGTTATGTTGAAATGATATTGAATTTAAATATTTTTATGTTTATTCCTCTATGATATATCGATTTAGAATGGTTTTATATAGAATAAATAAGGAAGCTGAATTAAGAAGTCAACAAGGAGATAATATCATTTCTAATATGTAACCTAGAATGGTGGGAATTTGAAAAAAGAAGTTTTTGATAGTAATGTATCAATTAAAATAGGCTACAAATTGTATTAGAATCCATTAAACATGTCATCTAGAACTACCAAAAATAAACTTGACAATAGAGGAACATTTGATAAGGAAACACCCTCCAACTTTCAATGGGTCTTTTGACCTAGTGGTAGTTTAAGGGTAGATTAATTCACTTTAAATGATATTTGATGTCATGTGGTGTTCATATAATCAAATATTTTGTATTTATATTTATTATTGATAAGGTTTATCCAACAAATGGAGGTTAATGGTCAAGAATATCATTTAATTATAATATATTGATTCCTTGGAATGGGATAAATTTAGGAATCATTTCATTTAAATATATTTTCCTAAGGAATTTTGACATAGGAAGGAAAATAATTTCCTTTAATTGAAAAAAGGAAAAATCTTTAGTTTCCATTTATGAAGAAAAATTCCCTATATTGGAATAGTACACTCCAAATCATACTTGAGATATTAATAGTTAAATCAATCGTATTTACTCAGCATTGAAGCCATGAAATTGAATTAAATTTGATTCACATAAACTAAAAAGTTATGAGAAACATTTTTTATGCACTAAGAGGGTAGAAATTGAGTTTTCTTTTTGTTATGTGAAATTTGAAAAACATTGGATGGAAAGATCCAGATGGACTGTAATGGGAATAAATCATTCAAATAATTCAGTAGGTAATAAGATCAAAATTCATGTTTGTTGGAAGTGTGGTTAAAAGAACCCAAGGGAATGCTTTAATATTTCTAGAAAGTGTTCCAATATTTTAGGTTTTAATATATTTAATGATATTATAATGAAAATAGTCTTAATGTTGGTATTATTAATTCTGATATGAAAACTATAAGGTGTTTTAAATGCAGTGAGATGGGGAATTATGTCCATACCTACCCAATGAAGGATCTAAATGATAAGAATCCATTAGAAAATAATCATAAAGGAGTAGTGATATCCTCTATTATTACATAAGAAGATTAGGGTCCATACAATGAAGTGGTATTTGGTAAATTTTTGGTTTACATTGATTTTTTTAATGTCTTGTTCAATACAGGATCAATACATTTCTTTATTTTTGAGATTTTTTTTTGTAAATTTGAAATTTCATCTCAAGAATGGAAAAAATAAAATATGGTAAAAACACCATGGTAAATATGAAGTCAAAATTCATTATAATAATCTTACTATTGTTATTTTTCTAAATATATTAAATAAAAACCTTATTGTTTTTTTATTATGAGAGATTGATGTTTTTCTATATATGGATTATCTTTATTTTTATCACTATATGAATGGTAATAGAGATATAAGAGATGTTTTCCAAAAAGGTTTTGTGTTTTTATAAAGAGTGAACCCATACAGTTAATAACATATGATGTAGCTGAGAAACTATTAAATGATGGAAATGAATGTTCAATTTCATATATTATTTGAGAAAAGGTAACTATTCAGATTAATGATGTTCTAGTGATAAATATATATCTGGATATTTTAAATATTGATATTCTTGGTGTTTTAAGTGATACAAAAATTTAATATACTATTAACATATCTCATGATTCTAAGATAGTCTCAAAAACTACCTTATCGAATGGCAGAAGTGGTACTTCTATAATTTAGGAATAATTTGTTGTAGTTTCTTGATAAAGGGTTCATTCATCCTATAATTTCAACATGGGCTGATCTTGTTTTTTTATTAAAAATAATGATGTTTTTCTGAGGATTTTAATTGATTATAAATATTTGAATTCAATTATTGATCTGAATATGTATCCATTTACTTATATCGATGAATTGTTTGATCAGCTACATGGAGCATAGAAGTTTCCCAAGATTTAATTGTAATATGGGTATTATGAGTTGAAGGTTAATGAGAATAACATTATAAGAGAATAGTTCCCAACTAGATATGTACATTATGAGTTTGTTCTTATTTCGTTTGGATTGAAAACATTTCATGTTGTATTTATTATTCTTATGATTGGAATATTCCATGAATATTTTTATATAATTGTTGTTGTTTTAATTTATTATATTTTAGTTTATTCAAAATGTTATGAGCATCAGAAAAAAAAAATCAATGGATTTTTTTGAAAATAATTAATGACATAATGTTATACAGAAAATTAATAAAATGTGATTTTATGTTAAAAAAATTTATTTTCATCGCAACATTGTAAATAATGATGGCATAAGAGTTGATCCCTCTAAAAGAAAAGTAGTTTATGAATGGATAAATACTAATATTTTTATAGATATTCATAGTTTCCTTGTATTATCATGATATTAACAATAGTTTGATAAAAAAATTTATGGTTATCTAGCCCAATATATATGATAAAGTGAAAATGGTTAAAATTTATTTGGAAAGAAAAATATGATTTATGTATGGAATTGAATAAAAATATTGGTTAAACCTCTATATTTGGCTCTACCTTCCAAAAATGGAGCGTTTTTCATATAGGGGCATGGTTATGTTCGGGTATAGAATGATCATGTATTTTTTATTTTTCAAAAAAACTAAAACCTCATGAGATAAATTATCCCAGACATGATCTCGAATTAACAGATTTTGTTTTCACTATAAAAGTATGGAAACATCATTTATATGAAAAAATGTGAAATTTATACTGGCCAACAAGGTTTGACATATATATTTAAACGGAAAGAATTGAACGTGAGGTAGAGAAGATGGATTAAACTAATAATGTATAATTATTTCATGATCAATTACCATCCAAGAAAAGATAACGAAGTGGAATATTCTTTGACTCAAAAACATCATTATCCATTAACAATAATAAATTTGTAATATGACCCATTGTTTAATGATTTGATTAATTTTAGATCAAGAGTATCCAGTGTAGGATATTCCATTGTTTTTTGAGGTTTTAGTATAGTCGAATCTATTAGATGGAATTTATCCAATAGAGTAGGAAGAATGTGAGTAATAAAAAAATGTATAATTGGATAAAAAGTGCTTGTTTTAGGAATATAACAACGATAACGATTGTGTTTTGATATTTTGGAAGAGATTATGTGTTTTTTATTCATAGTTGATGACAAAGTTATTATGTGAAGCGCATTGTTCCCTCTTTTCATTCTATCAAGGTACCACTAATATGTGAAGAGACAGTTCTAGTATTACCGGTATGATGGAATGAAAAGAGAGATTCCTCATTTTACTAAGAAATTTTTTTATCTATCAATAGGATAAAGTATAGGATAAACATTCAAATAGAAATCTTTATCCTTTTCCAGTGCTGGAATGGAAATAGTAAAATGTATCCTTGGATTTAGTGGTGGGACTACTAAAGAATTCTTGAGGTAATAAAGTAATCAGGGTTAATGCTGATCGATAAACTAAATCTATAAATATTCTTCCTATTATAGAAATTATTCCTTTAGATCATATTTCATTAATATACCTTAAAACAATATTTGGTTTATATAGAGTTCCACTCTATATTGAATCAGTACGTGATCCTAGGTTTATTTCTACATTTAGAAAGTCCTTTAGAAGTATTTATGAACTAAATAAAATTTTATCACATCCTTTTATTCCAAATGTAATGGATAGATTAAGAAAAAAAATCAGACCTTGTAAGATATTGTGCATGCTTGTTCAATTGATTTATAGGGATTTTGGAATCAAAATATTTCATTAATTGAGTTTTCTTATAACAATAGTTTTCATTCTTGTATACAGATAGTGCATTTTGAAGGATTATATGGAAAGTGGTGTATAACTCTAGTATTTTGGGATGATATTGGGAGAAGGAATTTTATGGCACTATAAATAGTAGTGTCACTAATTATGAATGTAAATATTATCTAGTGAAATATTATTACATCTCAGCGTAGGTAGAAAATATATATGGATAATCAGAGGAAGGAAATTTCTTTTGAGGTTGGTGATCATTCTTTTCTCAATATTTATATATATAAATGTGTTTGGAATTTTATTATGAATAAGAAGTTGAGAAAATGGTTCATTTGACCCTATGAAATCCAAAATAATGTTGGATCAGTTTCCTACGAGGTGTATTTACCTCTACGTTTGTCACAGGCACATAATGTTTTTCATGTTTCGATGTTAGGAAAGTATGTACCAGATTCATCTCATGTTTTCACACCATAATTAGTTCACCTAGAAGAAAACCTCTGGTATGGGGAAAAGTGTTTTCATATTATTGATCATAGAGAGAAATTATTACAGAACAAAGTAAATAACAATTATATGATTTTTAGAGAAACCATATGATTGAAGAAGAAATATAGAAAAATAAAAAAGATATGAGGTAATATTATCCCATTTTTTTAATTAACTATATTATTTTTATGATGTTTTTATTTCTATAATTAGGGGGGTTAATCAAACAACCAAAGTGCTTATAAAATAATTTTTTCATCATGATATTGAATAGGTAAATTCATTATAAATGTATAATGAAATAATTAGGGTTAATGTAATTAAGGAATCTATACTAATAGAATAGTAACCTCACTTATTAATGTATTAATAAAATTTATATATCTGATAATATAATATATTTAAATCATGGAATATATAAATAAATGTATTAAAAATGATAAATTAAGTGTTGGTATTTTTGTAAGTCATAAACATTTATTTAAATTTTTTTAACCATTATAATTTTTTAAAATAAAATATATTTTCATAAAATAAATTCATAAATTATTATTTTGTTTTCTTTTAATTATAATATAAATTTAAGATACCATAATTGATTTCTCATTGAGTCATAACATCAGTTATAATATTAAAATCAGTATTTTTTGAGTAAATCATTATTTTATTTAAAACATTAATTTCACATACAGTGAAATGTATTTTCTTATTATGAAGTCCATGTTTTAGTTCAAAACAAAAAAAAATTCAGGTGAAATATTTGGATTCTTCTAAAATAGTTTATTTTTTGGTGAATAGTGAAATACAACAATTTACTATATAATCTAAATACATGTACTATTGAGTCATAGATGATGTATTTATAATGTAATAACCATTTATTTGAGGTGAAATTAATTATTTACTATATTTTGTGACAATTATCCACAATATTCATTGTATTGACCAAAATTATAAACAAACGAATAAAATATTCCGAATGACCTATCTCCTGCACTACAAATACCACCCCCTCTCGCCCTTTACCTCACAACTAAAAATCTCTTAATCCTGATTAATTTAATCCAAATATACTTCCCATGACACTCCCACAACTCTTAGATAAATTATTATTAACCAATGGCCAAACCATTTTCCCAAAGTAGGATCCTAATGAGAATATTTCAGGAGGTAAAAATATCATTCATTACTTTTAAACATCATTTAAATATTTTTTGTTTTTTTACAATCCTAACATAACCTTAACCAAGTAAAATTATAACTAAATTATTATACATATACTTTAATTGAATCATTTGAATGTAATATCCATCATTAAACCACTAATTTTCTTCTTTTATCCTAATAAATTAAAACATTTTCCGTGACATGTCGATTTATGTCAACTAGGACAATGTGTTTTCCTTTAATTTTACTGCCTTCAAGGCAGGTCATGAAACCATTATTACGGTTAAATAATATTTTATTAGACATATTATATGTTTTATATAGTTCTGGAACCAATCTATAAACATGATATTGAATAAAATAATAAAATAATGTAATGGTTGTAAAAACCGCCAAAAAAATTAAATCATTTTCATTAATATTTTATCTAATGAATCATCCACATATCATAAAAAATGATATATGATATCATTTAAAAAATTATAAACATTTTAATACCATTTCATTAAACTTATATATTTTTCATCTTATTTGATATTAAATTCAACAATGAACCAACCATCATAACCGTGAAATAAACGCTCCTAGAACATTGAAAATAACAAAATATTATAAATGAATAGGTGGAATGTTGTTATAAAATGATCATATAAGGTATTTTATATATTATTTTATTTTAATAGTTAATTTATATCACTCCTAAATCCATTATAAAATACATTTGAAAACATTTTATGAAATTATAACATATGATAAGGGGAATTCTTTTAAAACCCCTCTTTAATGCATCGTTTTACAAAATTCTAGAATAATGATTCTTATTAATTAATACCGAATGATTGAATTATCAAATTTTGATGAATCCATATCATTTTGAGACCTTTATTAAAAAATATTGTGGTTATTTTCATATAAATTGTTTCCTTTTTATGTGTGATGTATTCTATTAAAATATGTTATTTTCCTCAAGGAATGTTTTTATAATGAAATTATGCATCTTTTATGTTTATATTCTAGTTATTTGGAATTTTTTATGATTGAGGGTGGATCTATTATAAACCAAAGATAGGTGGGTCCATTATATCCATAAAATTCATTGGCTATATTGGATGTTGACCATAATGGTTGTTCAGATTATAACCATGAGAGTTACACCATAAGTTAGCAATGTGGGTTACATTATAAGGTAATCGTGAGGTTTACAAATCATATAGAAACCATGAGGGTTAAAACCATAAGAAAAAATTATAATAAAATTATTTCTCAATTTATAGAAATGATTGGTTTATGATTTATATTTTTTATGAAACCTAATTTTTTCACAAAGTATGTATATGTTACTTTTAAGGGTGAGAAGTTTAACTTTCTTGTGATTATATGTATTTAGGGAATAATGGTTTTCTTTCAATATTTTTATGTCCCTTACTGATTTTTATGATCAAAACAACTTTAAAATTCTGTTCACAAGTTTTATATATTAGTAAAGGATAATAATAACTCATTTTTAATGTTATAAAGTGTGTTATAGAATGACATATCATTTTCATTCAAAAGATCCATTTTGTGAAAAATTGATACTGAGTATCAGTGACAACATTCTATTATATGCATTCCAATATATATTTTATGACCTAATTCGCTAAAAATATAAACCAAAATGATCATTGGGAAATTAAAAAGTGGTTTATAGTTAAATTTACTAGATTATGTAATGTTTATGGTTGGGTCCTTATAAAATAGGGGACTTTTGTCAACATATTTGTGATTATGATGAAATGTAATTTATATACATCCAACATTTTTTACCATTACATAATTTATATCATTTAACAATTTTTCATATGACTCATATTATTTTGGTCATAAATGGTTAATCCCAAATGATTATATGTGATATTTTCTTTACGCAGAGGAGAAGATAGATTCCTCAAAAGCCAATGGCAGTTGACATGTTATTGATGCATGTGCATCACTCTATTCATTCATACCATGATTATGAGTGGAAAAATTTATTTTTTGTAAATTGAAATGGGTGTTTATATTATTAATTAATTGAAAAATTTAAATGGATGAATGAAAGAGGATTGGATATTTAAAAAGTAGAAAAGTAAAATACATTGTTTCTTGGTATTAATTGAAAAAATGAGGAACTAAAAGATTATCAATGTGGGATTCTTGAACATTTTACATTACATTTAATCAATTATTCTAATTGAATTTTAATTTAAAGAATGTTATAGTATGTGCCTATTTTAGTACATTGAGATTGAATCCTTTATAGCATGCATGAATTCATGTGTGTGGGGGGGGGAGGAGGTTTGATACATGCATTGATTTTTACATTTTCTACAATAAAATGAATTGATTTTGATGTTTTTTAATTTTAATACATTTTTTCCACAGAAAGTTGTCTTCCATTTTTTCAAGAGAGTATATATTATGGGACATGAGAAAAATATATGAAACAACCATTAAATGAATCTAAAAGAAAGATTTTTATAATGACAGATGATCATAGAGCACATCTACAGTATATAACCAAACAACCATCATAAAACGAGGCTTATAGAGCAAGAAATTGATGTACATGTTTTTAATTATTACAGATCATGTAATCAATACATTCCTTTTAATCACTAAACGACGTGACCTAGTTCAAATCGTGAATGTATTACAAGTCCTAATGTGAAGAAAATAATCCCAAAGATAAGTTGACATGAGTACGTAAGTGACACATTTGTTTCATGTAGTGACACATGTGATGTATTCCAATGAATCTATATGTCATGAATTTGGTACATGTAGTGTAATATTTATACATGGTCTCATCCCTTCATGACATGTAAAAGGTTAGGTTGGAAACCATGGCTAGATTCATTGTATCAAAAATGTTTTTACCCATTTTAAGACATGAGATGCACCAATGACCTCTATTTCACTCAAAATTAATTCAATTTATTGTTTTAGGTGCCCCCCTAGAGCATGTAAATAAATATCTAGGCTACTATTGTCATATATATCATGGAGACCAAAGTTTGGAGAGAGAAAATGCATTGTGTAGGGTCCTCGCTAGTTTCTTATCAATTTTTTCATTATGATTCATTTTTTTATTCCATACCCATTATTCTATCATCCATAGTAAGAGGGGGTACAAATTCCTTGTTCTAGGGTTAGGTATTAAAAGGTGAAAGGTTTCGTTGCTTTTACTCATTTTTCATTATTCATGTATTTTGATTTCTTTAGTTTAATGATTCAATATCCAATATCTTCCTTTTACATTTATTTTGACCATTGTATTGTAATTTCAAACAAACATTAAAAGTCATGAAATTGGTCACCCAGAATTAATTCATGATAATTTTTACATTCAGGGAAACCATGTTGAAAAATGGTATAGAGACAACCTCAATTTGGTGAAACCCTAAACTATCGTACCAAGGAAAATATGGGATTTCCACATCAATGAGGCTATACCATGGTTAATAGATCTCTATCTTAATAACTCCAACACTAAACATGGATTAATAAATTTTTTTCTAAAATCTAATTTCACCTAAACTATCATAATAATAAAATCTAGAACACCTTTTAAATATGAGTTTTAACCAAAACATTTGTTATGTTATTCTTTCTTCTTTTTTTGACAAAAGTTTCCAAAATAACCAATCTTCTTTGCTTCACATTACATCAAATTAATCAAACTCATCTATTCTTCAATGTAATTTTTAAAATTATTCAAACAAAGAAAATATGTAGAACGCCTAATCTAAATAATTCTTCTTCTCTATGGGTTCAACCTCATATTTTCATAATAATACATTTTAATTAATTATTTCGTAAAATTTATGTTTTTATTTTTTATTATTTTAATAAGGTTGGAAGGGAATTAATGAAAACATTTGTTCTTATGAAAAATCAAAATAACTCTCACCATTTAGACGTTGATATAAAATTTAATTGATATTTTTGTTGAAAGTATCCATATTTCCATTTAGATAACCCAAACACAGTCCATATATAGACCTTTAATTGTATTTAAGTTGACTTAACATTATAACAACATTAAATTGTTTCTCCTTGATATATTGACTTGAATTACCTATTGTGGAATCCTATACTCATACTTTCTCAAGTAATACATCCCTAAATCACCATGTATTTAAGTTTAAATTACTATTTTGGCTAAATTAGTTTACTCAATGTAAGAGTTTTCTTATAACCCCTTGATAATTTAATGTACCTTGATGAGGGTAGACCAATCCTGGGAAATATAGTTCAATTTAAACTCAATATACGAGCAATATTTTATTACAATATATTATTTTTAGAAAATTTCATTTGACATAAGCATAAATACTCATTATTTAAATCTTCATATTATTTCATATTTTACATGTATCATAAAATTAAGTAGACATATCTTATAAAATGTTTTACTAATATATTATTATATGATATATTATCTTATATTTATATATTTATTATAACATTTAAACTAGATCATGTATAATTAATTAACTATAAATGATAAAATATATTTCATACATTTTATTTTATAATAAATCATTAATATTCTTACTTAATTTTGTAGGGGTTATCCTATTTAAAAAACCACTAGTCATGTGCATAAATAAATAAGAAAAAATAGAAAAAATAAAAGGAATATATGAAATTATAAATCTATTTTTTTCAATTATTTCATTTATATAGTGTAATAAATCTATCAAGACGTCTAGGAAAAAATATATTTTACCCTATTAATAGTTGTAGTTGCAGCATTTCCCAAATCTTTGGATTATCTCTTTGGATTGATTCACCTAAACCTAGATCCTAAAATATATCATCTAGAAGGGACTCTATCCTATAAAAAATCCCACTCAAATGAAGTTGTGGGATGCCAATGGTTTTGGGTTACATTATAATAATTCTTATATGCACATGTTGATTCCAAATAAAGGATGGTGGGATATTTTCAAATAATAATATTTTATTTAGTAAAATTTTAACATTGAACTAATAAATTATTTATCTAAATAAAATAAATCAATTTTTCCCAAACATTGGCTAGTTCATGATCATGATCAGTCATATTATGTAATGACAACACATTACAAATTTTTAGATTTATTTAAAATTAATATAGATAAATTTAATTTTATGAAATATTAAAATTTTCAAGTAATTAAATAATTATTTATTTATCTCAACATTCTACCTTATTAATCACTATAGTATAATAATTAAATAAAATATTATTTCACAATAATTTATTTTATTTTATTTTATTTATATATTAAAATGTGTACATGACATGTAATTGGAGGACACTTGGCATGTATTTCTATGTAATATTAAAATAATTTTATTTGATCCTTTATATATACTTGAAGTGTACAATCACGAGAGATGTCATGCATCACATATTTTATAGATTTCATGTTTTATGTTGTGTAGTTATATATAATGTTATCACATGGGGATTGTATGATATATGATGTTTGTACTTTCATTTGACAAAACACATCATTCTAACAATGTGTAAAATGAAAATACACTCTATAAATAAATGATTTATATATAATTCAAAATGTATGTAAATTAAACAATTTCAATGATGAATGTAACTCAATATATCATTATTTAATTTATATAGAATTTATTAAGTCATTCATTAACCCATATTACATGTTGAATACCACTTGATGTGAACTAATAGTTAGTTTACACATGTTACAAATTATGTATATGCAAGCTATATACCACATAGTCCATGTCTTAGTTAGTCAATTTGATGGGAGTCAGTATGTCACAAGTAATGAATATGTATAAAAACAGGAAAAAATTATGAATTATATGGCATGTGTAACAGAATATATTTTCTTATAGGATTACCATTAGAAAATTCAATGCGTTGGATTTATTTCTCTACATGAAATAAAAAATTAAACAATACCATAATATAATTTAATTAAAATAAAAATATTATGTATTGTTATTAAGGACAATAAATTAAATTAATGGGAATTAATAATTAAATTATGAAATATTTATTTATATAAAAGAATGGGGACTTTTAAGATTATATAAATTCAATTAATATAGTACAAAATAGAAAATAATTTTAGTATTAATGATATTTATTTTAAAAATTAATGTTTTATTTCCATAAATGATATATAATATGACTAAATAAAATGAAATTAATTTAATATTTTAATAATAAATTGACAATTATTAATTTAGTAATTTATAGTAAATAAGAATAGAAAAGTGGTATATTTTGAGAAACTCTTTTTTAATGTGAATTCTTTTCTAGTATTTTTTTACATTTTATTTAAATATTGAATTATAAAATTTAGGAAATTTAATTTCACATAATGAATTTAATTTTTCTGGATTAACAATCTTAAATTATTTTTAAGATGATTTTATTTTATCTTATTTAAAAAGAATGTTTTTATGAGGAAAGTACCAGATTTAGAAATAAATGAATTTTATCAAACAATTCATTTATATGTTTTTGATAGCAATTTATGACTCAATTTTCTATTTAAAAATATGTATTTTATATTTTACTTATAATTGTTTTTAGAAAAATTTAAATTTACAAAGATAAATTTTATTTTCCAAAATAGATGAAATATTTTCTCAAATATTTGACTAATAAATATTACATTTTTGTTTCGATCTTATTTTTATCACATTAATAAATTGTATCAAATTAAGTTCACTTTTATTTTATAGTTAGTTGTTATTAAAATCAAATATATACAAAAATTTTTCGGTATAATGATTATGTTGCCTTATATAAAAACTATTTACCGCTGTAAAACCGAAAATGGTAAAAATAATAATGACATGGGATAACAGATTGAAGCATCATAAAATAATTTCTAAAATTGATTATATGTATATTTTAATGGCCACATATAATTCAATTATACTTTTTATATCTTGATTTTTTTTAAAAATAATAAAAACCACCTTCTTGATTATTATTAAATTTTTTTAGAAAATGATGTTTTTCAGTTATAAGAAATTAATAACAATTTTATTGGTTTTTATGTAAGGGTAAAATCTCAATTATTACCTTGTAATATTATTTAAAATAATTTTCATGCTTTTCACTAACTATGTGTGAGATATTTATGCCCGTAGAGACTCATCACAGATGAAATAAAAATATTTAATTTATTATATTATGTGCGCATTATTTATCTAAAATAATTTAATATCTCTGAAATGGTGCATCAAATTAAAAATATGATACCACCTTTTTGTCTGGGATGATATTTTAACCATGGTGTGGTATTAATTTTATGCGTTTCAGGTGTTTCAAACATCATGCCCAATTAACCCCTTTATACATTTAATTAATATTATTTTTTAATAAAAAATTTTTATATCTCTCAAATGGTACATCGTAGGATAATTCTGAGACAACTATTAGGTTTGCGACATGGGGTTTGGTGGGGTATAACATATTTGTGTGTTGAGTGTTTGGAAACATCTCACATGATAAAAACCTTTCCAAATTTTATTATTTAATTTTACTATATTTTAAAATAATAAATAAATAATATATCTCAATCAGTGTGTTATTTGATAAATCCAAGACCACTGTTATGTCCGAGATGTGGGGTTTACCCAAAATAAGGAATAAATTATCTGTGTGTTGGGTGCTTGGTCAGATCACTATTAATATTACGTTATTTAATAATGTAATATTTAATTTATTTTTTAAATGGTTACTATTCATATTATATCCCAAAAAAATCATACATTTGCATTTCCAATGTGCAAGATCATTTTAAGCCGTTCATTTCAACTATTTCTGACACATTAAGTATTGAAACTCATTAATTACATGAAATTAGTATCTCCATAAACAATTTCAATTGAAGCATGGAATTAATGTGGGGTATTGAATTTATCTTTTTTGAAATATAAAAAAAGATGTTGTGTGGGTCTTGAAATTCACATACTATTTATCATTCATTCCTGGTTGGATTGATGAAGCTGAGGGGTTATTAATTTCGACTACTAGTGAATCTCCCTTCATCTCCTAGCTTCTCAATAAGCACCTCAAATTTCCTAAAAAATTCAATTCACCAGTATGTGGCTCCCAAAAGAGTTTATTCTTTTTTATTTATTATATTTTTATTAATTATTAAATCTTATAAATTCAATATCTTTTGTGATATTGATAGGAATTATATGACATTGGTGTAGTTTGGTTCATCTCGATGAGAGGAATCTAAATATTTACTTTTATTTGAAAGGAAGTTATGTATTGTAAATTTATTTTTAACATTATGAACGTATAATTTATTATTAATTGTCGAAGAACATTCTTTAAAAAAATTATTATCAAGGATGATATTGTATATCATATCATTGGGGAATTATTACAATTATTGATGGAAAATTTTATCGAATTATTAATGATTGTTAGAACTTAATATAAAATAATAATATTATATAAAATTATGATGTGATGAATTATTATAATTACCAAAATATAGTTAAATGTAATTATAAAAAGATAATAATGAATAAATATCAAGTGATAATTACAATTAATAATAAATGATTAATTTCATGAGTTTATCTAAGCTATTATTATTCAATTTGTTAAAGTACAATTATAAAGTAATTATCACGTGTCAAAATAATGTATTTTATAAAAATATAATTGCTAGAATATGAAAGGATAATTTAAAAAACAAAATTTATCAACGGATAATCACATCGAATCATCATTGGATAATTTTTGCGAAATTATAAACATATAATTAAGAAATTTTAATTTTTTTTGAAATTATCAAGATATAATTATAAAACTAAAAATTTAGAGAAATTTTAAAAATATATTTGTAAAAGGATAATTTGAGATTAATTGTCAAATTTAATTTGAAAAGTATAATTTAAGATAAATATTAGAATTATATTTAGAAAATGATAATTTATGAGAAATTATCAAGAGACAATTATAAAAGGATAATTTATGAGAAATTATAAAATTATAATTATAAGAGGATAATTTATGATAAATTACAAATATATAATTATAAAAGGATAATTTATGTGATATTATCAAAATATAATAAAAAAATAAAAATTTATAAGAAATTATCAAAATAAAAATATAAAAGGAAAATTAATGAGAAATTATCAAAATATAATTAAAAAAATATTATGTAATACAATTTATCAAAAAAATAATAATTATAAAAAGATAATTGGAGAGAAATTATCAAAATATAATGATAAGAGGAGATTTTATGATCAATTATCAAAATATAAATAAAAAAATTAATTAAATAAAAATTATTTAAATATAATTACAAAAGAATAATTTATGATAAATTATCGATACATAATTATAAAAATTTGATTTTATAGAAATTATCAAAATATAATTATAAAACGATAATTAATGAGAAATCGTCAAAATATTATTATTTTTTTGGGAAAACTCCATGGATAGAAAATGTATCATCAAATGTGATATTTTATTTATTTTTTAAATGAAATAATTAGTTTTGGTTCTAGGAGCCCTTGGATAACTTTTATTGTCGACATTTATGATTATAAGGCCCCAAAGAGGTGTTTTTGACTAGTTTGTCCGCAACTTTTTAGATCGATGAATTTTGATGTAGTAATTCCCTTACCTCTTTTATCTCATTTAAACATGTTTCTTTAATATGATTATGAATGGACACATTTTGAATGCTTTTCTATATTATGAACGCCTGTGGGTGGGAGTGTGCCCCTGGGAACCTTATGTTACACTTGTTTCCTTGAGTACATTGTAACATATTATTCATTCTTGATATTGATCACATCTATTGGTTGTTCTAACTTACATAAGATGATATGTTATTCTTTATCATGTATCCAACATTGATATGTGTGATTTTATGTTATTGTTCATGAATCCCAAGATAGGTCGACCTTTATTACATGTTTATACCATAGAGGGGGATTGAACATGAATTGTGAAAATGTCGATGAGGGACCTGTGAGTAGGAAAGGGATACAAAGAACCATTGGGAATACTGTATGATGTAGTCAGTAACTTGACGATTCCAAGGCGTATGTTACTTGATTAATAGGGGGTATTGAGTTACTCTTGATTCCTAGGTGTTGTAGATTTTGATGATCACTTAATGACTAGTAGAATGATTCAATAGCCTTGTGGATGATCCTTGATTCTTTTGACACCTCTATTTGATTCACTCAGTGACTAGTGGATGACATGGGGAATGTTACCTAATTTCTAGTGTATGTAAACTGTCTCTCGATGCCTAGGTGATGATGAGAACATGAACATGTTTATGACTAGGGATATTGAGTAGCATGATCATATGATTTCAAATATCATGATTCATTAGCCTCATGTCTAATTATTGATTCTTCTAACACCTTGATTATCTATCCAGTTTAGAGCTGAAGCTGGTACAGATGGGGGTTTGTGGAAACTTAGTTAGCATACATCCTCTCAATTTTTAATTTTATATTTATTATTGTAACCTATTTATCATTATTATGTAATAAGAAATAATACTATATCATAATAGGTTATTAATGGATTTCTAGTATCCTACTGTATCTTTCAATCATACCCTACTAGAGAATTAGGATATTTTTATTGGTTACATGAGCGATATGTTGAAGGGAATGTCACTTGTGGATGATAGATGGGTGGAGGGGTGTGAAACTAGTAGAAGATTGGTAAATACTATATAATTCGTTGTTTATTTATATACTTAATCTTCTTTATTTCTTATGGACATTCTTGAATCATATACGAGTTGATTTACTTGTATTACATGTATTACATATTTAATTTTCCTCATTTTTACTCTAACTAGTAATTATAATGGTTATGTTTTATTATATATCCTATTAAATGATACCGAGGGTATATTATCCCCACTGATGGACTCAGACCCTCACTGCTAGTTGATAGTCTCCTGTATACGGGGAGGTACACATGAGGTTTTGCGACCTTCCAGATAAGACGTAGTAGTTTAGGTCAATATGTCATAAAATTATAACAAATGATAACGTTACTAAATAATTATTTCTTCTCATTATTTGGGTTCAGACTGGAAAGCCATGATATAAGATGGTTGGGACACAATTAGGGGACCTATGTTACTACCTGACTAGCATTCTGCAGTGGTACTCCATGATACTATAAATAGGAAATTGTGTTACATTTTTACCATTAATTAAATTTAAATTGGGTGATTCAAATGATGTTATTATTTTCTTAATTCATTATCATTGTGTTCATGCATTGTTAATAGGAAGGTAGGTTCACACTCCATATATATACATGTCTTTTGTTGTATTGTAGTTCATTAATTAAATGCGTCGATTTATTCTATCTATTTGGGACAATGTATCTTTTTATGATTTATCTATTCCATATTTTTGTGATTTATATTTACTATAATTAATTAGTTGAAATAGAATTTTTTGTGTGTTAGTTTAAAAATTATCACATTGATTAATGTTCAGAGATATAAATAGGTGTTATTTCTAAGAGGGGTATAACATGGGTTAAGGGTATACTCATAGGAAAACCTTTTTTAATCCCATAGACTAGATTATTGAATAATATTTTGATCCCATAGAATACTAGTGTTTATCGAAATGAATGTAGTTATTT
Source organism: Viscum album (assembly GCA_963277665.1). Lineage (NCBI taxonomy): Eukaryota > Viridiplantae > Streptophyta > Magnoliopsida > Santalales > Viscaceae > Viscum > Viscum album. Next base: position 874,736,856 of record OY728129.1, on the reverse strand, counting down.
TCTTAAGTGTGTTTCATCACATTATAGAAGATATCTCCTCGATCTATTCCTATGGAACTACTTGGGAAACTAGTATAAAAAACTATGTAAGGAAGGAGGTTTCAGTATTACCACTAAATGTGTAGGAGAAGCGAGTTGATATTTCTACCACACCTATGTTGTGGTATAGGTATTAGGGCTTCCTTAACTAGAGTACATTCTCATAGTGCATGTTTTTAACACCCTAGACTTTTATGAGAAATATTTTGGTTTTTATAAATCATAAAATGAATCTTTCACTGCACACAACACTAGCTTGGCTTGCTTTACAGGAAATCCTGACCTTTCTCGATAGCTTGCGTCGTACGCAATACCGAGTTTCACTAAACAATGATATGCTATTAAAATATTATTAAAACTAGCCGTTATGAATAGTAATAACCAATTTTTAAAATTTTATAAATTTTATATTTAAAAATGGACTTCATTTTTGGATTCGGAATATCGAAATTAGTTTAGGGTAAAATTTTGGTATTTTTCTGAAAACTTTCAATTTTTGATGAATAGTGAAACCACTAAGTGGTAGTAAAAAAAAACTGCATTTTTTCATAAAACGTAATTTTACCACTTCTATGAGTGGAATTTCATAAATCTTAGAGACACGGCTAATTTCAGTAAGTAAAATGTGGTTCAATGAGATGAAAATAATTTTTGTGAATAGTAATGTTTAACTTTTATTTACCACAGTTAAAAGTAAATAGGGTAATTAAGGGTAAAAATGATATTATTAATACCCTAACACAAGTCCTAATTCTATTAGATAAGTGTAATTCGACCAAAAACAAACATAGGAATAAAATATGACCATTTAGGCCCACTTGGATTAGATTAGGTCATTTATTATTAATTTATTTAAAGAAGGGTTAAAATAGATAAAATCAAAGTTTAATAAGTAAATAATTTTTAATATAAGGTTATACATAAGATAAATTCTACTATAAATATTAATTATAAATCTAAAAAGTTTTCCTACATAATGGTATTTTATTTGTAATTTTTAGACATTAAATAATATAATTTATTTATGACACAAAGATGATGTAGTAATTTTCTTATTAAAGAAATATTGACATAATTGATGTTATAAATACCAAAATAAATTTAATTTGAGACTTTTAATGAATTCCACTAATTTTATAGGTTAATATGACATGTTATTAATGATTTAATTAACTTTTTTAGAACACATAATTGTGTTATGATTTTCACAAAAATCAATTACTAAATAGTGTCAAAACTGACATAAAATAGTTTTTAAAACAATATTATATAATTAATTGTCATTTTATTACTAAAAATCTATGGTTCTGCCAAATAACTTAAATAAGGTTATGTATATTAATAAAAAACAACTTGGGGTTCTTTTGGCTTCTTATAGGAAGTTTATTAACCTTATAGTATAAGAACACAAGAAGACATGGTAAAAGTAAAATTATTTAACTTAATGTTAAATATAAATGATAAGGTTAAAATAGGAACCTAAAATTGTCTAAATTCTATTGGATGGGATGATTTTCACCCATACCCACCTTAGCTTCCAAATAAATCAATTTTGAGCTATTTAAAACCGAACATGACTTTATAATAAAATAATATTTTTTGGTTTTCCAAATTAGCCCCTCTCCTCCCTTATAAAAGGGAACCTCCTCCCCCTCTTCCTCACACCACTTTGAGCCATAAAGCTCGGCCAACCACTTCCACTTTCTCCTATCCATTTCCCTAGAGACATCCTAGGGGTCCTGGTCTTCTTCCAAGAACAATTTTAGTGCCTTAAAAGGAAGATTCAAAGAAGAACTTAAAAGAATAGGTAATGTTCGTTACCGATTCTTTTATCTTTATTTCTTCTCCCACTTCTACATATTTAGTTGTTTCATTATGAAGTAATAACATAAGTATAACTCATATAATGATATGTTATTATAAGTATGAAACAACCCTATTTCACCATCTATCCATCCTACGGAAAATGAAATCAACGCACATGCGTACGTACAGAATACCGTCTCCACGCCGTGGTGTAATATATTTTCCACCACCACCATAATTGGATGTGTATAATGGTGTAAGTAATGACTATATATGTTTATTGTAAAGTTATATTGATTCTGAAATTGTATACATACACTCTAATACAATTCCATGATCATGGGAACGATATCATCTCTCGTGCGTACGTACGGAATACAGTCTCCACAATGTGATGCGACTCGTTCTACATGATCTTAAATGTATAATGATTATATAAATGAATTGAATGAATTAATATGATATATATTACACTAATAAAAATCTGGAAATGAGTTATCTATACCCTAAATAGAAGAATAAGAATTTATTTGACAAAACACGCATAAGAACAAAAAGTAATAAACACTGGAATAACATGTTGTAATGAAATATTACTAATAAGAAGATAATAATATGACCATATGTGATATCATAACAATGAGTATGATTCTAGAATATGTCAATAAAATTATTTAAATCATTATACAGGAGGTTCGTACATGTACAAAGCATATCGGACCTATGGTAAGGGAAATATCACAATATCATTTTTATCTGAGATTGTTTATACTTCGGTATTTACTGGGGTGTATTATATCATCCAAATCCATGTTTCCTCAATATTTAATATTATTTCCATCCACCTACAATTGTGTAAATCCAATTTTTCCCTTCGGTGAGTTTTTAGTAAAAGATATGAAAGGAATCTTTTGTCATTCTTCGTACGTGGTACTTTTTGACTTTTCCGACAAAAATACAAGAATAATGTTTTTTAACATATATGACATGAATGGATTTTTAAAACATTATTTCCAAGAATATTCCTTTACATTTTTTCAAGTTTATTTTTAATCAACTTCATTTAGTTTAAATTTGTATGACATGTTAAGAAAGGAAAATGTTTTTGAAGTAGAAAGGATATTTTCCTCAAAAATGGAGTTCAAGTGTTTTATCAAAATTATTTTCCATCTAAGATAATATAGTGTTCTGTTTCTATCCCTATTTTTATGTTTATTTGATTATGTTATCATTTTTATGATATCCTTTTGTCTTATATGGATTATGTTATGATGGCATGATATTTAAGATTCCCATTTTTATTACATGGGTTATGCAATGATTTATGATTTTTTGATTTTGTGGCACACATAAGAATGGTATCATTATGAGATGGGAGGGACGCATATCTCCCTCCAATTCATTGGGTAAATATTTTATATCTCCTGAGATAGACATGGCTGGAACGGTAGGTTAAACTGGTTTAGTGAAACAGAATTGAAAAAAGAAGTGAACTCGGTTCAAAAATGGACTTTGTCCACAAAGATAGTCTTGGAAATGAGTCTTGACTAATAAGAAATGATTCTATATGATTATGTGTTTATTCCACAATGTTTCATGTTTTATGTTATGATTAGTGGGATTACATTTAACTACTATTATTTATCCCATGTTATTAAATTATTATTTTTTTTGGAGGTTAAGATTTCCAAAAGTTATGTTCTTATGTATGTGATGTGATTGATATTTATTTTGTTTACCCTTACTGAGCATTTGAGCTCACACTTTTGTATGTTTTCTTTCCCCAGGTTAGGAAGAAGGTTATTAAGTAATATATGTCAAAAGGGACTATAGATATGATGAAATAAATGGGAGATAGTGTAGACTCTTTATGAACCAGTTGTTTATGTTTCCCAGTGTCTACAGAAACTATACCTATACGGTCCTTTCCTAGTTTTGTAATATGTTGTAATAAGTGTGCTTCAATTCTGAAGTAATAACAATGTATGTAAAGTATGGGTCACTACAGTTGGTATCAGAGTAAAGGTATAGACAACCATTGGAAACTAGGATGTGAAAGCCTTAGTAAGAATCCTAAGGATAAGTCTAAGCATAGAACACAATCTTAGTGTTTTAGAAATGGCCATGAATAACCTAGGATAAGACCTTACGTGTGAAATTTTATTCTTGATTATGTGGTTTTCCTATTATAATTAGTGTTTCTCACACTATTCTTCTTTGTTTTAGTCAATGGATGGAACCCAAAGGAACTGTGTTAATGCGGAATGCGACGGGCAATGCAATGATTGTCCCCCTGAGCAACCAAACATTATGGGAGCTGGAATGCAAAATCTTGTAGCCATGGTCACACAACTTTCTCAAGATATGAATCATGCAGTACTTCCAATCGAGAAAAGGAAGGAGAAAAATTCTGTTGAATCCTTCATGAGACAACGTCCACCTTCACTCAGCGGGTCTACTGATCCATTAGTTGCTGAACAATGGATTAGTACTACTGAAAAGATATTTTCAGTTCTTCAATGTTCTGAACATGATAAATTGATCATAGCAGTGTATCATAAGGAAGGTGATGCTGATAAATGGTGGAATCTTATTAAGAATACAAGGCAAAGGGATGAAATTGAGTCCATGGAATGGGAGGAGTTCATGAACTTATTTTTCAATAAGTACTTCCCTCGTATTCTCCGAACAAAGACGGAGAAAGAGTTTCTTGAACTGAAGCAAAAGGATGATGAGTCTGTTGGTACCAATGAAGAAAATTTTACAGGACTTGCAAGGTACGCTTCTGGTATTATTATCCAACCTGAGAGTAAAATCGATCGATTCCTTAGTGGCTTAAAACCAAGTCTTCAAAGGGCGTTAGCCATAAGGGACTTCAATAGCTATGAGGAAATCGTTTGATGTGCTCTCAAAGTTGAGATGGAGATTGGAGTAACCCATCATTCATATGGGTTTGATAAGAAGAGGAAAATGGAATTCAATGGAAAATCTAAAGAGCACAATGAAAAGAAGATGAGCTTTCCCTTATGCTCAAAGTGTGGAAAGAATCATGGAGGGAGTTGTCTTAAAGGGACAAGTAAATGTTTCAAATGAGGAAAGGAAGGTCATAGGGAATTTGAATGACACAATGATGGGAAGAAGATTTCTAATGATGCAAACAAAGGAAGGGATACACAAAATGAACCTACAACACTTCCATGATTCAAGTGCAAGGAGATGGGGGCATTATGCTAATCAATGCCCAAATCCAAGGGTTGATGATGATGGTCGACATCAACAAACTCTTAAGGCTAAAGACAAAGGAAAGTCACATTCAATTTCTATCAGCGATGTGGAGTACGATAACGATGTGGTGAAAGGTACACTTACCATCCACTCTAAAGTAGCAAATATTTTATTTGATTCTGGATCCACCCACTCTTTTATTTCTGAATAATTTTCTAAGGATATCACCGTATTACCTCAACAATTAGACGTTGAGTTAGCTGTGACAACCCCTAATGGCACAACAGTCACATAAAAAGTTTATAATTCTTCTCTGATCTATGTTTGTGGGAAAGTGCTTCCTGAAAATCTTGTGATCCATCCTATAGTGTAATTTGATGTGATTCATGGCATAGATTGGATTTCATTATATGGAGCTCATATCAATTTCCAAATAAGGGAAGTCATATTTCATATTCCAGATCTATTTATGATCGTCTATCAATGCAAGGATGAACATAACCTTCCTGTGGAAATTTAATCCATCTTATGGGTCTTGATTCCACTAAATGAAGGTTATTTATCTCAAATGGTTGGTGAGAAAATCATGATTAAGAATATGCCCATTGTACGAGAGTTTGATGATGTCTTTCCGGAGGAATTACCAGGTCTTCCACCAAATCGTGAAGTTGAGTTTTCAATAGAACCCGTACCGGGTGCATTGCCTATTTCAAAGACACCTTATAGAATGGCCCCAATTGAGTTGCAGGAATTGAAGAAGAAACTCCAAGGGAATCTTGATAAGGGGTTCATACGCCCTAGTGCGTCACCTTGGGGAGCACCTGTTCTGTTTGTTAAGAAGAAAGATAGATCAATGAGACTCTTCATTGATTATTGAGAACTTAACAAGATCACTATCAAGAACAAATATCCTCTCCCGCGCATTGATGACCTATTTGACCAACTACACGGAGCTCAATACTTTTCCAAGATTGATCTTCGTTCCGAGAATCATCAATTAAGGGTCAAAAGGGAGGATATACCAAAGACAACTTTCCGTACAAGGTATGGACACTATGAATTTATAGTGATGCCATTTGTTCTTACTAATGCCCCTACTATCTTCATGGATCTGATGAATAGAGTTTTTAGAGACTATCTTGATCATTTTGTGGTAGTCTTTATAGAAGATATTCTTGTCTATTCAAATATCAAGTAAGAACATGAAGATCACTTGAGAATTATATTAAAGACCCTGAGAAAGGAGAAGCTTTATGCCAAATTTACCAACTGTGAATTTGGCTTCAAAAAGATTCATTTTTGGGTCACATAATCTTAAAAGAGGGGATATATGTGGATCCAGCAATAAAAGATGTTATTGAAAGATGGTCGAGACCAAAAACAGTAACCGAGATCCGAAGTATTCTTGGTTTGGCTGGATATTATCGACGTTTTGTGAAATATTTTTCACGATTATCTAATCCACTCACCAAGTAGACTCGGAAAGGAGTTATGTTTTTTTGGACGGAGGAATGTGAAGAGAATTTCAAGGAGTTGAATAGAAGGTTATCCAGTGCACCTGTTCTCACACTGCCTTGTAGTCGAGAGAGGTTTGTGATCTACAGTGATGCATCCAAGAAGGGATTGGGGTGTGTTATTATGCAAAATGATATGGTGATAGCTTATGACTCACGACAGTTGAAAATCCATGAGCAAAATTACCCAACTCATGATTTGGAGTTAGCTACAGTAATATTTGCATTAAATATTTGGAGGCATTATCTTTATGGAGAAAGGTGTGACATTTATACTGATCATAATAGTTTAAAGTATATTTTTCACACAAAAGGAGATGAATATGCGCCAAAAAAGATGGTTGGAGATGATTAAGGATTACAACTACTCAATAAATTACCACCCTGGGAAAGCAAACAAGGTGGAAGATGCATTAAGTCGACAAGACCATGCCAGTTTATCTATGATGAGGATCACAAAACATCCAATATTTATGGATTGAAAAAGGATGTATCTTGGAATTATAATGAAAGGGGAAAATCATATCTTTCTCAAATTAATGTTCAATCATCTATACATTTGATGATTAAAGAGGCACAGAAAGTAGATGTCGAGTTACAAAAGAAGGTGAGAAATGTTCCTGAATTCAACCTTTATTGTGATGGAATAATAAAGTTCAGGAATCGAGTTTGTGTTCCTCCCATCCCCGAATTAATGAAGGAGCTGCTGGATGAGGCTCATAGTTCTTCATTCTCCATTCATCCTAGAAGCACGAAGATGTATAGGGACATGAAAGAGTACTTTTGGTGGGATGGCATACAAAGAGATGTTGTTGAATATGTCTCTCGATGCTTGGTTTGTCAACAAGTTAAAGCTGAGAGATAGAAGTCTAAGTGGATGTTACAACCATTACCCATACCCGAATGGAAATGGGAAAACAACACTATGGACTTTGTCACCAGACTTCCTGAAACATCCAAAGGAAATAATGTTATCTGGGTCATAGTTGATCGTCTTACGAAGTCTGCACACTTCATCACTATTAGAGAGGATTTCTCTCTAGATCATCTTGCCAGGATATATGTGAAGGAAGTGGTAAGATTGCATAGAGTACCACTTTCTATTATATTTGACCGGGATCCAAGGTTTACCTCAAAGTTCTGGCGAAGTCTTCAGCATACTCTGGATACAGAGTTGAGTTTCATCACTGCTTATCATCCTCATACAAACAGTCTGTCTGAGAGGACGATTCAGACTCTAGAAGATATGTTGAAAATGTGCTATATGGATTTCAAAGGTGGTTGGGATCAACACCTACCTTTGGTGGAATTCTCTTATAATAATAGCTTTCACTCCAATATTCAGATGGCTCCTTATGAAGCTCTCTATGGAAAGAAATGCAGGACACCAACTTTTTGGGATGAAGTTGGAGAAAGAAAGCTATTAGGACCTGATCTCGTTGATGAAATGGCAGAAAAGGTCATATCTATTCAACAACACTTAAGAGCAGCTCAGAGTTGATAGAAATGTTTTGCCGACAACCGAAGAAAAGACCTAGAGTTATAAGTGGGCGATAAAGTGTTCTTACGAATATCTCCATGGAAGAGGGTCATGTGATTTGGAAATATGGGGAAGTTGAGCCCTAGATATATCGGTCCTTTTGAAATAATGGATCGTGTTGGGAAGGTAGCTTACAGATTGGCGCTTCCACCAAATCTCTCTAAAGTTCAAGATGTGTTCCATGTATCTCTCCTGAGAAAGTACATACCTAATCCTTCACATGTACTCAGCTAAGAAGTTGTACCGCTGGAGAAAGATCTTTCTTATGAAGAACAACCGATAGAGATTCTGGATCGTAGTGAAAAAGTCCTACGAATCAAGACCACTCGATTGGTGAAAGTTTTATGGAATAACGTCCAATTTGAAGAAGCTACATGGGAGCTTGAGGATATGATGTGGGAGAGGTATCCTCATCTGTTTGTTACAAAGTGATGAATTTCGAGGACGAAATTCATTTTAAGGGGGGTAGAATGTAACACTCGAGACTATTATGGGAAATATTTTTGTTTTTATAAATCATAAAAGGAATCTTTCACTACACACAACACTAGATTGGATTGATTTACATGAAATTGCGACCTTCCTCGATATCTTGTGTTGTACGCAATACCGAGTTTCACTAAACAATGCAATGATATTAAAATATTATTAAAACTAGTCGTTATGAATAGTAATAAACAGTTTTTGAAATTTTATAAATTTTATTTTTCAAAATGGACTTCATTTTTGGAATTGGAATATCGAAATTAGCCTAGGGTGAAATTTTGTTATTTTTCTGAAAACATTATATTTTTGATGAATAGTGAAACAACTAAGTGGTAGTTAAAAAATCTGAATTTTTCATAAAACAAAATTTTACCACTTCTGTGAGTGGAATATCAAAAATACGAGAGACACGGTTGATGTCAGTAAGTAAAATGTGGTTCAATGAGATGAAAATAATTTTTGGTGAATAGTATCTTTTTTCTTTTATTTACCACGGTTGAAAGTAAATACGGTAATTAAGGGTAAAAATGATATTTTTATTACCTAACCCATGTCCTAATTATATTGGATAAGTGTAATTAGACCAAAATAAAACATAGGAATAAAATATGACCATTTAGGCCCACTTGGATTAGATTAGGACATTTATTATTAATTTATTTAAAGCAGGGTTAAAATAGTTAAAATCAAAGTTTAATAGCTAAATAATTTTCAATATAAGGTTATACATAAGATATATTCGACTATAAATATTTATTAGAAATATAAAAATATTTCCTACATAATGGTATTTTATTTGTAATTTTTAGACATTAAATAAATTTAATTTATTTATGACACAAAGATGATTCAGTAATTATCTTATTAATGTAATATTGACATAATTGATGTTATAAATACCAAAATAAATGTAATCTGAGACATTTTATGAATTCCACTAATTTTTAGGTTAATATGTCATGTTAGTATTGATTTAATTTACTTTTTTTGAACTAATCATTCTGTTATGATTTTTACAATAATCAATTACTAAATAGTGTCAAAATTGACATAAAATAGTTTTCCAAACAAATATTATATTATTAATTGTTATTTTATTCCTAAAAATATAAGGTTCGGCCTAATTACTTAGATAAGGTTATATATAATAATTATAAACAACTTGGGGTTCGTTTGGCTTCTTATAGTATGTTTATTAACCTTATAGTCTAAGAACACATGAAGACACTGTAAAAGTAAATTTATTTAAGTTAATGTTAAATCTAAACGATAAGGAAATAATAGGAACCTAAACTTGTCTAATTTATATTGGATGAGAGGATTGAGACCCATCCCCACCTTAGCTTCAAAATAAATAAATTTGGAGCTATTTAAAAATGAACTTGTCTTTATAATAAAATAATATTTTTAGTTTTTCCAAAGGAGCCCCTCTCCTCCCTTATAAAAAGGAACCCCTCCCCCTCTTCCTCACACCACTTTGATCTTTAAAACTCAGACAACCCCTAACACTTTCTCCTTTCCATTTCCCTAGATACATCCTGGAGGTCCTGGTCTTCTTGAAACACCAATTTTAGTGCCCTAAAAGGAGATCTCAAAGAAGCACTTCAAAGAAGAGGTAATGTCCGTTACCGATTATTTCATCATTATTTCTTCGTCCACTTATTCTTCTTTAGTTGTTTCAATATGAAGTAATAACATCAGTATCAATAATATACTGATATGTTATTATAAGTATTAAACAATCATATTTCACCATCTATCCATCCTACGGAAAATGAAATCACCACCCATGCGTACGTACGGAATACCGTCTCCACGCCATGGTGTAATCTATTTTCCACCACCACCTTACATGGATGGGTATAATGGTGTAAATAATGACAATATATGATTATTTTAAAGTGATATTGATTCTGAAATATTATACATACACTCTAATACAATTCCATGATCATGGGAACGATATCATCGCTCGTGCGTACGTACAGAATACCATCTCCACAATGTGATGCGACTCGTTCTAGATGATCTTCATTGCATAATGATTATATAAATGAGTTTAATGAATTAATATGATATATATTACACTAATAACATTATGGAAATGAGGTTTCTATAACCTGAAGAGAAGAATAAGAATTTATTCGACAAAACACGCATAAGAACAAAAAGTAATAAACACCCGAATAACAAGTTGTAATGAAATATTACTAATAAGAAGCTAAGAATATGACCATATGTGATATCATAACAATGAATATGAATTTGGAATAAATCAATAACATTATTTAAATCATTATACAGTAGGTTCGGACACGTACAAAGCATATCGGACTTAAGGTAAGGGAAATAACACAATCTCATTTTTATCCGAGATTGTTTATACTTCGTTATTTACTAGGGTGTATTTTATCATCCACATCAATGTTTCCTCAATATGTAATATTACTTCCATCCACCTATAATTGTATAAATCTAATTTTTCCCTTCGGTGAGTTTTTATTAAAAGATATGAAAGGAATCTTTTGTCGTTTTTCGTACGAGGTACTTTTTGACTTTTCCGACAAAAGTACGAGAAGAATGTTTTTTTAACTTATACAGTATGAATGGATTTATAAAACATTATTTACAAGAATATTATTTTATAAGTTTTCAAGTTTATTTTTAATCAACTTCTTTTAATTTAAAATTGTTTGACATGTTAAGAAAAGAAAATGTTTTTGAAGTAGAAAGGATATTTTCCTCAAAAATGAAGTTGAAGTGATTTATCAAAATTATTTTCCATCTATGATAATATAGGGTTATGTTTCTATCCCTATTTTTACATTGATTTTAATATTTTATTATTTTAATTATATCCTTTTATCTTATATGGATTATGTTATGATGGCATGATATTTAAGATTCCCATTTTTATTACATGGGTAATACAATGATGTATAATTTTTTGATTTTGTGGCACACATAATAATGGTATCATTATGAGATGGGTGGGACCTATATCTCCCTCCAATGCATTGGGTAAAGATTATATATCTCATGAGATAGATATGGCTAGAACGACAGGTTAAACCGGTTCAGTGAAACAGGACTGAAATGAGGAGTGAACTCGGTTCAGAAATGGACATTATCCACTAAGATTGTCATGGAAATGAGTCTTGACTAATAAGAAATGATTCTCTATGATTATGTGTGTATGCCACAATGTTTCATGTTTTATGTTATGATTATTGGGATTACATTTCACTACTATGATTTATCCCATGTTATGAAATTTTGATTTCTTTTGCAGGTTAAGATTTCCAAAAGTTATGTTCTTATGTATATGATGTGATTGATATTTCTTTTTTTACCCTTACTGAGCATTTGAGCTCACCCTTTTGTATGTTTTCTTTCCCTAGGTCAAGAATAAGGTTATTAAGTAAGATATTTCAAAAGGGACTATAGATATGATGAAATAAATGGGAGACAGTGTAGATGCTTTATGAACCAGTTGTTTTTGTTTCCCAGTTTCTAATGACACTATAACTATACGGTCCTTTCCTGGTTTTGTTATATTTTGTAATAAATGTGCTTCAATTCTGATGTAATAACAATGTATGTAAATTATGGGTCGCTCCAATTTTCAAGGCATTATAGTTCATAACTATGTTAAAATTTTTCCTATACTAGATATTCTACATTCTTTATCTTTATAGGGAACTCAAGTCCCTCAAGATGATTATTAATGGGTTAAAATTGTTGTGGATCATCAACTGATTTGAAACTATGTCAGTGGGTTATGTTAAAAGGATCTCATGTTGGGTTAACAACCATTTTGATACCCTGTATCATATCACACCAACCTAGATGAAGCAGCTCAATGTTCTGCTAGGAATCATAGAGAGTAAGAGATATATATAGTTGAGTACTTAACCATGGGGATCACCTATATTTTTTTCAATGATTATGGATATTAGTCTTTATATCATAAATGATTAACATATGTTCATTCAGGTAATAGTTAGTAACTAATATTAATATCCCTCAATCAATGATAGTTTCAATCAGTTGTAGGGAGACCATTGGTTCTCCATGATTGATCATCAATTGTGCTATCACCAGTTGTGATTTATAGATTAGGATATCCCTAATTTGGTGATTCCAAGAAGGTATGGAATATATAAGTACCTAGTAATGTGTTTATGGCTGATAAAGATGTTGATTGTGTTTTTGAACCGCGGAATCAATACCTTCCATCCATACTAAGGATCGTTCATCGTGGAGACCATCAAAAATAATAATCATGTACTCACCGATAAAATAGAAACAAATCAGGAACCTAGATATATTCATGAGTATGATTTTCAGAACATAGCTGATATCTAATTCTTTTTATGTTTTACTTTAGGATTTGAGAGGTGAAATTCCTTGGACATTGGGGTGTTTGAGTCCATTATATCTATAGACCCATAGAAACGCGAGGAAGTCATGTCCTGAACATGTAACCTCATGTTCGATACTATGAACATTATGGTATTTATAATAAATTACTGATAGTTTATCATTAACTTATTTTTATTATCATAACCCTTTATAGAACTACCAAATAAGGGAGTGAAATTACAATGGTCAGAACAATTTGATAAGGCTTTCCTTGGAAAAAATGAAGATTTAATGTAGCTCTAGTATTGACACTCCCTGAGATTAGGATTGTTATGAATTGTACTATTCAAAATTAGGTGGAAGATTGGGAGTGGTGATTATTAGAATAGAATAGGTAGTAGCTTCTGAGTATATGTAGATATGATCTCATGAGTGGAACTACCCTATACATGACATGGAGCAGGAAACTGTGGTTCGTTCTCTGATATGTTTGTGACACTATCTCTATAGTGATATATTTCTACTTTATACATAACTTAATTGCCTTTGTTATATATTCAATCAAGGGGAAATGAAATTGAGATTGAGGTGATGGGATTATATGAATTTTTCATGTCATTTATTTGGTATGGATTATAGAAATCCATTGGGACATGGGAGATATTGAGCACAAAATACCATTCTCAAACTGACTGGCAGTCTTAGAATAATATACAAATATATGAGGATATGCTTCGAGCTTACGTGATAGACCTTGATATAGAGTGTAATGACCACATAGCCTTTATGGGTTAAACATTAAATTAAAATTACCATGATTTGATTCATAAAGAACCATATGAGGCTATTTATAAGAGAGAATATCAATCATCTCTTGTTGGGATGTGGTTGGTCATGCAGTAGTTGTGGCCCTGATTTGTTTAAGGATGCCTCCAAGAGTGTGCATCTAATGGTAAATTGGTTGGTCGCCACTAAAAGAAGACATATATTACATTCATACCATAGGATGAGACCCTATGAGTTCACTATCGTAGATTATATTTTTTGGAAGTTGACTCATCAGTTTGGGATCAGACATGTGTGGAAACAAGGAATGATAGCACCCCATTTTGATGGAACCTTTAAGATCACCATGTGAATATGGAAATGGGTGTATCATATATACCTCCATTCTCACTATCCATGAATGCATGACCTATTCTATGTGTCACCAATTTATTGGTACAATCCCAACCCTATGCATATTGTTGATTGCGAGGATGTCAAGTTAGGGACTGATGCATATTTTTAGAAGCATTCAGTGAAATTCATAGATCTAATCATGAAATAGTTGTGAGAAAATATCATTCCACTAGTTTAGATTTAGGGGTATCATGTAAGGATCTAGGAGGAAACTTGGGTACACAAGTTTAATGTTTGATCACACTAGCCTGAGCTGTCTGATAAATACCAATAGAGATATTTCTTGAGGATGAGAAGTCTATAGAGGGGGTGGATTATAATATTCATAATTTTTTTAAATAAATAATTAAAAAATACTTGTTGATAATTTATAAGTATTTATATGAAAAAAATAGTTTTTAAATAAAAAATTGTAATGAATGTTTTAAATATTTTTTTCAATGGTTAAAAGCTTAGTTAACACCTTGGAATATTATACCAAATATTTTTGGAGTCATGAACCGTGTAAGGGTGAGATTCCGATTCTCAGAGAGACTTGGTGAATAAGGAATAAAAATATTGAATATATGAAATTGTACACATTTAATTTATAAAGAATAATTGAATATATCTCAAATGGTGCGTTGAATGAGAAATCTGAGACCACTATTATGTGAAAAAATATGATTTTACCTGAGGTTGAGAATAACTTTTATGTGTCGGGTGTTTCGAAGTATCACAATTGAAAAAACAATTTTAATATTTTATTTATTTATTTATTTATTTATTAAAAAATAAAAAATAAATATATAAAAATGGAGAATAATATCAAAATTATGAGACCACTGTTACGTTGGGGATATTTGTTTTACCCTAGGAATGGTAAAAATTTTATACATGTCATGTTTCTGAAAACATCACATGCAATTAAACCCATTTTATATTTAATTGTTTATTTATTCCATTTTTAAATAATAAATCATTAATATCTCTCAAATGGTGATTCATATTAGAAATATAAAAATTCCATTAGGTTTGGGATATGGTTTTTACCCTTGAAATGGCACAACTTTTCTTTGTGTTGAGTGTTTTCACAAATCTCTATTTATATTATGTTATTTAATAAATTAATAATTATTTTATTTATTAAAATGGGTACTATTTTCATCCCTAAAAAAATACTTCCTGCACCTCCATTTCTAATGCACAGGTTTATTTAAACCCTTGTATTTCAATCTTTTTTACCCAATAAATGTTCAATTGCATTAAATAGAAGAATTTAATGACTCTAAAGTCAATTTTTATTGAAAATGGTGAATATATATAAGGTATTGAATTCTTACTCTATGAGATGAAAAAATGCAATGTGGATATTGAAATACCAAAAAAATCAACCTTCATTTGTTATTGGCCTCTTAAATTTGAAGCATCTTGAATCTCATCTATCGAAGTAGATCCTTTAATCTTCTATCTTTTCGATAAGCATATCAGGTTTCCAAACAAATCCCCTTCACTTGTTTGTGTCCCCCAAAATGGTTTTTTCTATTTATTTAATGTACTCATTATATTAACTAAATTCAATATCTTTTGTGATATTGATCTAAAATATGCATCACTGGTGCTATTAGGTTTTTATTAATGACAAAATGAAAATATTGTATTTGATTTTAAAGGCAGCGAGGTATTTTCAATCCATTTTTTCTCATTGTAAATGGATAATTTACTATTAATTATCGAATGATATTCATTAAAAAAATATTATCAATTATTATATTTTACATATTAAAGAAGGATAATTATTATAATTAGTGAATGATAATTTTATCGAATTAGCAGTGAAAATTACACCAGAATATTAAATTATAATTTTATATAAAATTATAAAAGGATGAATAAATATATTTATCAAAATAAAATTACAAGGAGTTGTCACATGATAATAATGAAGAATAATCAAAGAATAATTTCATGAGTTTATAAAATATAATATTATTCAATTTATTAAAGGAAAACTATAAGTTATTCATCGCATGGAAACATTATCAATTTTATCAAAATAAAATTTATAGATTCTCAAAGGATAATTTAAGAAATAAAAATTATCATAGAATAATCAAATGGTTTTATCATTTTTATAATTTATGAAAATTTACTCAATATAATTATAAAATGATAATTTATAAGAAATTATCAACAGAGAGTTAAAAAGGATAATTTAAAATAAATTCTCGAAATATAATTATAGAAAAATAATTTATGAGAAATGATCAAAATAAAAATTTAAAAGGAAAGTTTACGAAAAAATTTCGTAAATTATATAGAAAAGGGTAATTTATTTAAAATTATCTAAATATATAATATAAAATTACAATTTCTTAATATCTATAGAGATATAATAATAGAATTATAAATTAAGAAAAATTATCAATGTATAATTATAAAAGTATATTTCATGAGAAATTATAAAAAGATAATTATAAAATAAAAATTGAAGAGAAATTATCAAAATAGAATTACAAAATTGCAATTTATGATAAATTATAAAAGAATAATTGTAAAAGAATAAATTATAAAAAATTATCAAAATATAATTATAAAAGGATAATTTAGTAGAAATTATCAAAAATAATTTTAAAAAAATATAATTTAAGCGATCTCGTCAAAATATTATTATTAAAGGAAAATATATGATAAGATATGAAAAGATAATTACAGAAGGATAATTTAAGAAAAATTATAAAATTATAATATAAAAATGTAATTTATGTGAAATTATCAAAAGAAAATTACTATATGATAATTTTTGAAATTATCCAGAATAGAGAATGTATCATCACATGCTATATTTTACCTGTTTATGATATAAAATAATTGATTTCTGTTATAGAAACCCTTTATGATCCTCAATTGTCAATGTTTATTATGATAAGGTTGTGATGTTGTGTTTCTAACTTGTTTATCCACTCTTGTTTACATTGATGACTTTTGAGGTAAGAATTCGCATACCAATTTGGGCTCTTTTACACATGTTTCTTTTTTATTATTATGTGTAGACATATTTTGGTGATCATGATATACTATAATCACATGATGATGTGTGTGTGTTGCCCTATGAACCATATGTAACACATGTTTTCATGAGTACTTTGTAGCTTATTATTAATGTTTTATGTTGATCACATGTATTGTGTATTCTACCTTACTTATGAAGATATGCTATGTTTTATCATGTATCCAGCTAGGCAATGTGTAATTTTATGGTATTACTGCTGGAACCCAAGACAGGTGGACCATTGCGACATGTTTATCTCTTAGAGGGGGAGTACACATGACTTGAGACAATGATTAATAAGGACATATGCACAGGGTACTTGTGATAGCGTTTTTATGACATTGAGATGAAATTTTATCCAATAAGAATGAAAACTAAGATTAAGAATATCATTACATCATTATTTCTAGATTAGAGAGATCTATTTCATGAGGACTATGACTAGTGTAAAGAATTACTTAGGTCATTCCCTAATAATCTGTGAACTCCAAAATTTTATATGGACATCATCAATAATAGTCTCACTCATTATAATAAATCATTGGTTAATAAATATTCTTGTAGAGAATATAGTGGTAAGGCTGATGAAGAGTTGAAGAAAGCATTCCTCGTTCTTGAAAAAAACTCTCCACATATGTGTTTTCGAATAATATAAATAATGATAAAGGATTATATTCATATTAAAAAATATTAGTTCAATGTTAATGGGTTTTATAGAGAGAATGAAAAAACTATAATAGGGATCAATGGCATCTTTTTGGTATGTAATCCCATTCCAAATCTTATTTTCCAAATTTTAACATCCCTTATCAATTTTTTTTAATTTAAATGGTAATACACATTGGGTGTAGTTAATGGATCATCCCATTTATAATAATTGAAATCAATGTTATAGAAATCAACATAATCATTAATGGCATGTGAATTCAGTTTTCACACATCATGTTCCCCTTACTTTACAATTGTAGGTTCCTAGCATAGAAGAAGTGCGTTAGTGGGTGTACACAAATTTAATTTTAGCGTGAACAATGATCATTCCGAGATCCATCACGATAATAAAACACCAGATCTTCATAATAGAATGAAGAACAAAAAAAAAGACAGAGTCCCAGAACCATAGAGAGGATCATCATATGTTGGTTATAATTAATTTAATTTAACTGACAAGAATTACCTTGATGAAATTCTTTCTGGGTTGATGTTTCCAGTCACTATCTGTTGTGATCCATCATTGCGTCGTAGAATCCAAATGTTGGATTACTGTAGCGGTAATCCACACATGCTCCACATATATCTGGATGTCATTGAAGGGATATCTAGGTGCTAGTACGGACGAGCCTTCTATAGTGATGTCCTCATTCGATCACCATGATCTGGTGGAGGAGCATCTCTCTCTAGTAGCTTGAGAGCATTATTGGTGGAAAAAGTAATTCTCTCCTAGCTTGAGAACTTATCCAAATCTGTTATGCACAACAACAAAAATGGCTAGGCTAATGAAAAATATAAAATTGGGTTTTTAATTACCTAGAATAATAAAATGAATTAATTACCCAAAATCATTTATTCAATTTATTTTATTTTTAGTAATACCATATGTCTAATAATAACAATTGACTATTATTATTACTTTACAGGAGCCAAAAAAATTATACCTAATATTATTTAATTAAATAAATAATATTATTTCTCATAAATTCCTAGAAAACATAAACATTGTGTACTTTTATTTTACAATTTTTATTTATTTCTTCAACCACATTTATTAGACCTTGAATAATGGCAATTTATTTCTAAAATAAATATCACTACATTACTCGCTAATAAATATATTATTTCACCCTAATATATTCTCTTGAATAAATAGTGTCGAAATAAATGCGATCGACATCTTTAAATAATTATTAAACCACAATATGGAATAATCTTTATTTAACTTGTTAAATTAATATTTAACTGAGATACTTGGACATAATTCGTGTGTGACCCTCTAAGCATCATTCTCAGTGGAATTAGGCGGTGACTGCCTAAAGTACATGGTTAGCATCTTGAAACACATCAAGGAACCCATAGAGAAATAAGTTAACGCCACAATTATGTGTCACCTCCTATGAACACAAACCATGTAATGTAATCCCTTTGTCTCGATATCTCTAATCTAGCGGGTTGCATGCTAGTACAATCAACCCATGTGCTTGATTATTCTTTCTTTGACTTACCGAAATTGAACTAGCCCATTCCTTACCATTTGTAATCATTTATTTAGGCTATATCAATTCCATAAAAGGGCCTGAGATATCTAATTCTGTTATGGAAAAGAAGGGGAAAATCCTTTCTCACATTATCTATTAATGCAGTATTACTCATGACGCACCCAACATATCCTACCTCGCTGCTAACAGTGCGTCATCATAGTTTTCTTCAGTACATCTACGTGTGTGAGTTGTAATACCCATTAATAATAATCTTAATGTATAAGGAAAAATATAAAAGTCCCTATATAGGAACACCCAATGACACACTAGTACAAAAAGTATTTTTAACATCACCGGTTTCACGTCGGTTTTTTAAAACCAACATGAAAATCTCAGAAATTTGAATTTTCACATCGGTTATTATATAACCAACATGAAAATCATTTTTCGATTATTTTTCATGTTTTTTATTAAATAAACGATGTGATAAATCATTTATGTTGACATTTGAAGTCGTTTATTTAATAACCGATGTGAAAAATCAATTTTCCTTGATTTTTCACCTCGGTTCTTATAAGAACAGACGTAAAAAATAATTTATAATGACTTTTTCACATCATTTATTAAATAAAAAATGTAAAAAATGTTTAACATCATGTAGTTTGTTTCCTGAGCTTAGATGTTTTAGGACATGGAGCTCAAACAGATTTACGAATCAAAAGTTATGGCCATCGGATGTTGATCATCCCTAAATGAAGTCTTAGAGAAGGCCAACTTCAGAGGATCATAACATTTGAACCGTAAATCCATTTGAGCTATGTGACATATCACATCAAATCTTAAAAAAATAAATACATGTGTTTAAGCTTTTTTAATGTTGGTTATTTAAAAACCGACTTAAAAAAGTCAAGAAACATGATTTTTTACATCGGTTCTTATAATAACCAACATAAAAAAATTATGTTTCATTACTTTTTTACGTAGTTTTTTAAATAACAAATGTTAAAAATTATTAAAAAAGTTAGTTCATTTCGTAATATTTTATTTGATATGTCACGGAGATCAAATGGAGTGACAGATCAAATGTTATGGCCATTGGAATACGATCATCTCTAAATGAATTCTTAGAGAAGGCCAACTTTAGAGGACCATAACATTTGATCCGTAACTCCATTTGAGCTCTGCGACATGTCAAATGAAAGATTAAAAATTGAAATAAATTTTTGTAATAATTCTCAAAGTCAGGTTTTAAATTGGTGATGTCAAAAAGTCATGAATGGTGATTTTTTACGTTGGTTATTATAAGAACCGATGTAAAAAATTTGGTTTCATGACTTTTTTACGTCGGTTTTTAAATAAATGATGTTAAAAATTCATACCAAAATGTAGTTTATTTCGTAAGATTTGATTTGATAGGTCACAAAGCTCAAATGGAGTTACAGATCAAACGTTAGGGCCATTGGAATATGATCATCCTGAAACGAAGTCTTTGAGAATGCCAACATCAAAAGACCTTAACTATTGATCTGTAACTCCATTTGAGCTCCGTGACCTACCAAATCAAATATTGTGAAATGAAAAACATATTTCCAAAAAATTTTAACATCGGTTATTTAAAAATAGACATAAAAATTCATGAACATGTATTTTGTAGTGTCCGTTCTTATAAGAACCGACGTAAAAATTAAGCGAAAATTGATTTTTCATATCGGTTTTTATATAACCGATATGAAAAATCAGCACAAATTTCAATATTTTTCACACTGGATATCATAATACCTATATAAAAGATGATTTGAATATCCCAAAAATTTATGATATCAATTTTTTTCAAAAAATTCGTTTTCCACGTAGGTTATTAAATAACCTACGTGCAAAACGTCACAAAAATAAATTTTTCATGTCAGTTTTTATATAAAAAAAGGGAAAAATCAGTGAAAATTTTAACATTTTTCATGTTGTTTACTATAAAAACAGACGTGAAAAATGATATTAATATCCCCCCGATATGGGATTTTAATTTTTTCGCAGCGCGGGCTCAAAATATTCAGATGATGCCAAAAGTTTTAATAACGTGTTTTATTTTTTCCATATCATTTATATGGTTTAATTATACACAAATCATAATCTAACGATCCTTTCATTCAACCATCATTATTCCACTGACTCATCCTGTTTGATCTTCAACGTGAATCAACTGTTTCTTCTTTCTGCGATCTCATCAGGTTATTCGTAATTATGTTTCCATGATTTATGTTTTGTTATGATTAGTTTCTTAATTAATATTCCATTTAATGATTCTGATTCACTATTTCTTATTTGTATCATGGTAAAACTACAAATCATCATTCATATTATAAATCCCCTTCTCAGATGAATCTTTGGTTGGCTTATTCGACCATTCTTCGAAAAAATACATCAAACTTCTAATGACCATAACGTTTGATACGTAGCTCTGTTTGAGCTCTATGGCTTGTCAAATCGAATCTCGGGAAATTTTATACAAAATGAGAAACATTTTTAACATTGGATATTTAAAAACCGACATTAAATATAAATTTTAACATTGTTTTTTTAAAAACCGATGTAAAAATGACTTTTAAAGTCGGTTTTTAATGTTGGGTTTTAGATAACCGACGTTAAAAATAGCGTTTCAATCTGATTTTTTTCTAAAATATTGTATTTCACATCGGTTTTTAAAAAAACAACCTGAAAATTCTTTTAAAAAACATTTTAAACATTGGTTATTAAACAACTGACGTTAAAAAACAAATTTTTTATGTCGGTCGCAATAACGTCGCCACAACGTTGCCACAAAACCGACATTAAAAAGAAAAAAAACGACATAAAAAATCTTTTTTGTACTGGTGATAGTATGAAATTTGGATTTCCTACTGGAGGGTCTCATTCTCAAAACATACTCTTGGATATTACTAAGGGCACACACCATGAGAAGTTGCATCAATGTTTTATGAGTCCTCACACTTAATGGCATGTATTATTTGTGCCCCTCAAATAACTCATCCGTCCATAGAATATATATTCAAGAATAGTGTTTTGGGACTTCCAGGATTTAATCATACCATGGATACACTGTGACCCTTTAATGCAACAGTTATCCTTAGCACATTATCACTTTCATTGTCATGTATAAGAACAATCGAGATGTGATAAGGTATTTATTAATGAATACAGTACAAAGTAGTTGGTTCTAGGCCACCAACTCCAACAGGCGTCCAATTGGACTATATGAAACTGCTAATAAACTGTAACCTGCTAGCTCTCCCATGATATTCATGCTTCTACTGAGAAATTCCTATAGACATGGGGTCTACCACGTTCTATTCTATGGACAATCTACTCACTCTAACTTCACCCAATTGATAGAAATCCCTCAATAAGTGATACTTCTGGTGTATGTGCTTTGTTTGTTGATGTGACCGTCTTTTTTTTCATGAGTCACAACTGTAGTATTATCAAAATACAACATGATAGGGTCTTTTTTTCTAGGAACCCCATAAAGCTCTTGGAAATAGTTCCAAATCTAGACGGCTTCCTTGGCTGCATCAGAAGCCGCTATATATTCGGAATCCAATATAGAATCAACAAAAACTGGCTTCTTTGAACTCTTCTAGCTCACAACTCCTCCATTGAGACATAAAACATATCCAAATTGTGACTTCAGATAATTCAAATTGGTATGAAAACAAGCATCAACATACCATTTAATGAAAAAAATTCTTGTCTCCTCCATACACTAAGAACATATCTTTAGTTCCTCTATGATACTTAAGTATAGTCTTAAAAGTTGTCGAAAGCTATTCTCCTGGATCTTCTTGATATCTGTCTACCATGATCATTGCATAGGCAACATCAAGCCTATTATATAAAATTACATACAAGATAGATCATATATCCGAAGCGTATGGGATCTTAATCATTCTATATTTATTTTATTGGGTCTGAGGACACATTTTCATAGAAAGATGTAGGCCATGTGACATTGGAACCAATCCCCTCTTGGATTGTTCCATACTAAATGAACTTAGTATCTTTTCAATGTATTTTCCCTGAATGAGTCTAAGTAGCCTCTTGGGTCTATCATGAATGATCTTGATCCCTATAATATATGCTACTTCACCCATGTCATTCATATAGAAACACTTGTTCAACGATTCCTTAACTAACAAGAATACTAGTACACCATTTCCAATAAGCAATATGTCATCTATATATACTACTACGATTACAATTGTATTACCATTAAACCACTAATAACCACATGTCTCATATTCATTATTAATGAACAAAATTACATTATGGCTTCATCAAATCGATTGTTCCATGATCTGGATGCTTGCTTTAATTCATAAATGGATTTCTACAACTTGAAAACCCAATTGGATTCACCTGGTGTCAGAAACACTTATGGTTGTGTCATATATACATCTTCCTCAATGTTCCCATTATGGAATGCTATTTTGACATCCATTTTACAAATATCATAGTCATGTTAATTTTCTTTGGAAGGTATGATTATTATGGAACTAAAAATGGAAACTGGTGAGAAGGTTTCATCATAGTCAATTACTTGACGCTGTATGAATCCTTTAGACACTATCCTTGCATTATAGGTGCTAACATGACCTTCCATGCCCATTTTTATCTTCAATATCCATTTGCATCCAACAGGCTTTACATCAACTGGCTCGTTGACTAGAACCCAGAATTGGTTCTGATATATGGAATCCTTATCAAAACTCATCGCTTCTAGAAATCTCGAAGCATATGAGATTTCTGTTACTTCCTTGTAGGAGAGAGGTTCATCACTTTCCAAAAACAATTATTCACCATCCTAAGTAACTGGGAAACCAAATCTCTCTGGTTCCCATACCTCTCTTGAACTCCTATGCAGTACTTGTGTTTCTGGAACCTCTTCCACGTGGACCTGTGGAACTTGTTACTGTACCAACTTTTGTGTATCGTGAGCATCAACTTTGTAAAAGAATATCTTTCTCCCATTTTACTTTTTGAGGATGTGCTCCCTCTCAAGAAGGAAGGGTTTGTCGGGTGATAGTCACTTTATTGTATGAGTGGTTATATAGGTAATATCCTTTTGTTTCCTTGGGATATCCTATAAAGATACACCTCGTGGAATGGGGTGCTAGTTTTTTTCCTGAGAAGGACTTAACAAATGACTCGCATCCCCATACACATGTGTGTAACAAAATGGGTTTCTTTCTATTCCATAACTCATATGGGATTACATTTTCCACCTTAGTTGGTACATGGTTTAATGTATATGTTGCAGTTTTTAATGCATATCCCCAAAAGGATAATGGAAGATCTGTATGACTCATTATCAGCCTCACCCAGTCCAACAAGGTGAGGTTCCTCCTTTCACTAACACCATTACACTATGGTGTTTATGGAGGGGTGATGTGAGATAGAATCCAAGACTACCATATAATATAGATGATCTCTTGATTTAGATATTCTCTACCTCGATCTGATCAAACCTTCTTTATCATCTTACCAAGCTGATTCTATAATTCATTCTTGAATTCAATAAATTTCTCTAAGGAAACTTAATTATACCTCATTAACTAGACATATCCATATCTACATAAATCATCATTAAAAGTAATGATATAAGATTATCTACCTCTAGCTTCTACTGGAAATTTTCAACAGACATCCGTGTGCACAAATCCTAGAAGCTCTGTGGCCCTTTCACCCTGTCCACCAAAAGGTGGCTTTGTCATTTTACCTTATAAAAAAGTGTGACATCTATCAAGTGGTTCTATCTTAGTAGAGTTTAAATAACCATCGTGGAAGATATTTTTCAAGCGCTCCTCATTTACATGACCGAGATAGTGATGCCACAATTGGGTGATGAATGAGTCATGTGACTTTTTTTCGTTAACGATTTAGAATACTTGGTTTTTCTAATTTAATACATTCAAAACATTATTTATAGGTTCCATGCCATATCATAAACCATTACTATAAAAGATACAACCCTTATTTCCAAATTTAAAAATAAATTCATCCATATCCAAACAGGATACAGAAATTATATTCTTGGTAACACTAGGCACATAATAAACGTTATGTAAAACAAAAATTATCCCAGTTGGAAATGAGAGATGGTAATCTCCAATAACCAACACAGCTAGCCTTGCGCCAATGGTAGCTCAAAGATCCACCTCTCCTTTATAAATCTTTCTAAATATACTTAGTTCCTTCATTTGAATACATATGTAAGCCCCATAAGCTGTATCTAATACCCAATGTGTAGAAATGGAATGATTACACTCGATAATGAGTGCACCATTAGAATACCCACACTTTTGGGTGAAATTACTCTTCTAGTGGCCTTGTATTCCATGTGTAAAAGATACCCCCTCCCATTCCTTTCCCTGCCTCCAGATATTCCCCTTCTTGGAGGGACGACACTCGAGGGCTTCAATCCATTTATATGTCTTTGGCCCCTTTGCCTTGTACTTATTTTTCATATTCACCATAAGGAATGTGGGTTTGTCACACCCCATGTCCTTATCTTCCTGGAGAAATATGGTGAGATGTTCTGATAGACTCTTCTGATTGTTTCTCAGGTTATAATTGACAATAAAGCAATAGAAGGTCTTTGGTAGTGATGATAGGATGAGATCTATACCAACTCACCTGAGAATTTATTTCCTAAAATGTCTAGGAGTTCAAAGTAGCCAATAATCGTGACTACATGAGTCTCAGCTAGAGAAGACTCTCCAATCATATTCGTAAACAAAGAATTGGATATCTAATATCTGTCTTGTCTCTCCTTCTCTTGGTAGTGATCCTTAAGATGAGAAATCATGCTACATGCGTCCATGTTTTCGTGTTGCATCAAGAGCACATTTGACATGACTGATAACATGAAACATTGGAAATCTATAGAATCATCCATATTCTTCTCAGAAATTGATAGTTCCTCATCACTATCCTCATTTCTAGGTGCAATTGGAACATGATCTTCCAGCACATATAATTTCCTCTCAAGGCAAATGATTACGTGTAAACACCTCTACCACTCTTGGAAATTGGTGTCGGTGAGAAGGTTTTACTTCTTGAGTATGGTTCACAATGATATGTTTGATATCATTTTTCTTTCTGTTTCTACAAATTAATATGATAAAAGGTTTAGTACTTTATTATAAAAAATTGATTCAAATAAATAAATTAATACTTATTAGTCTCCCACTAGTTTGTAAAAATCCAATAGCCCTCACTGTTGACATCGAAATACTATGTTGCCTAAATATTCTAGTGGCAATGATCTATATTTCTCATCGCATTATCCAAACTTGGTTTGTTCAAGCAACATGAATGGTTTTAAGTAGTAATTCTAAATTCCAAAAACATTAACTCGCAACTCCATGATTTGCTGAGTGGAGTCCCCTATCCTAAAATAATTTTATTTTTGGATTTCCTCTACCTTTGCCTCTTAGTCACACCAAGTACTACTGTGGTAGTCAACACTTTAAGAGAACCATGTTAATTCATCTCAAAATGTTGAATTAGAATTCCACAATAATTGAAAGAACCCCAACTAGGGTTGGTCAAGCAATTTGAACTATGGTTCAATTCTAACCAAGATTATGGAAGGATATACAGACATACAATTTCTTTGATGGATTTTATTGTTATACGTAAATTTACAATTTATTATAAATTTATTACATGATTTTTAATATTAAGTGGGATATACATAAGTTATTAACCATATCTAAGATAATATTTATGCATAAATCAGTCATATTTTAGTTCAATCATGCATGATTGTTTAACTAGTATATTGTGTGATCATGAAAACACACCCACAATAAATAAACCATGCTACAGACAGAAATAAAATAAATGGTATGATCATGAGATTGTTCTATTGGATAGTTTATCTAGTGGTTGTCAAACTAACCCAATAACTTGGGGAAAAACACCTTGAACCTTTCTGGTTCGTGTTTACAGCATTCCACGAGTCCACCTCTGTATCTCCATGGATTGGTTTCACCTTGGCTCTTGACTTGAGCCACCTCCAATATCATAGGAGCTCCATCCATTACATATGAGTTTATCTCACATGCAGGTGAGTGGTAAAAAGGTTTTTTTACATAATAGAGACCTAGGGAATACATGTGCTACATATTATTGAGGAGAAGGCTTGCAAGCTAAAGAATTTAATTTAAATAAATAAATTAAAAGAAACCATTCACATACAATGGTCTTGGTCTAGATCATGATAATCCATGCCTCCAACGATATTTATGCATAAATAAAACTATCATTCCATTCTTTAATCATTCTTGTTTAAGATAAATCTTGCAAAAATGAATTAATTATAGTTAATTAATCAATTCATTTATATTAAACCCTTTTCTCAATTTCATTGAGAATATCATCCATCATAAGTTTAAACAAAAACAATTCATTTAAAATTATATTTGTACGTAACTTGTACCTTGGAGGAAACCCGGTGAATTCCCGTTCCTAACTACCCAATGATTAGAAATGAACATTATGCATATTGTTAAATTAAACACATATATATTTAAAACACCTATCATGTGTTGTGCCTGAGATTTATGCCAGCACTATGGTAAATGTCTCAAGGGTTTGTATAATATAATAGTAAATATTAATAAATCTGTGTAATTTGGATGAGTACACAGAATGTAGTTCTGAATACACGGCGGGTACTTTTGTTCACCGTCCATCCGAAGTACACGCCCGGGGACATGGTGTGTAGATGCACTTCAGAAAATTTCGGCGTACAAGACGTGTTCAGTCAGACAGACGCCGTGTAGTGTTGACGTTACACTGTTTCTATCCGGACAAGCCGTGTATGGGGTACAAGGTCCAACCCTATCTCTAAAGGGATTACACGCCATGTGTTGTGGACCACACGACATGTGATCCGGAAACCATATGCCAACTGTTCCTGGTCAACACACGGTGTGATAAATACATAGAAAGGATCCATTTACATGGCTTGATTTGGCGGACCAGTCCAAGGCATTGAACCTAGAATACACGACATGTACTACCAAATACACACTGTGTATTCTGGTGTTGTAAATCCATGAACATTTGGCACCTCTTGATGATATCCTCTATTTTATTTTAATAAATATTAAAATAAGAATTCATTTTTGTATGGTGAATGAGAAATGAGAGGGGTGTAACAGATCTCGAGATTCAGATTTTAAAGAACGATAAACTTGAATTGAAACAACTAAATTATTAAATGCGTAAATCACCATCGAAAAAATAATAATTATAATCAATGATATCACTACTCTGATACCACTTGTAGGTTCTGGGCACAATGGAAGAGAGTTAGGGGGTGTACCCACGTTTAATTTTATCATTAACAATGATCAATAAGAGATCCATCACGATAATAAAACACTGAATCATTAGAATAAAATGAAGAATGAAAAATAAATTGGTAGTCTCGTAACCATAGAGGGGATCATCATATGTTAGTTATAATAAATTTAATTTAATTTACAAGAATTACGTTGATAGAATTATTTTTTCGTTGATGTTTCTGATCATGATCTGATGTGATCTGTCGTTGTGTCATAGAATCCATGTGTAGGATTCCTCTAGCGGTAATCCAGACATGCTCCTTGTGTCTCTGGATGTTGTTGAAGGGATCTCCAGGTGCCAGCACGGAAGAGCCTTCTCTTGCAATGTCCGCCTTCGATCGCCTTGATCCTATGGAGGAGAATCTCTCTCTCGTAGCTTGAGAGCATTCTTGGTGGAAAAAGGAATTCTCTCCCGGCTGGAGAGCTTTTCCAAATCCATTGTGGACAACAACGAAAATCACTTGGATAATGAGAAATATATAATTGGGATTTTAATTACATATAATAATAAAATGAATTAATTACCTGAATTTATTTATGCATTTCACTTAATTCTTAGAAAGACCCCATGTCTAATAATAACAGTTGACTATTATTATTATTAGAAATGTGCCCAACTAATTATACCTAATATAGTTTAATTAAATAAATAATATTATTTCCCATAAATTCCTATAAAAGATACCCGACATGTATATTTAATATACACAGCGTGTATTTTATTTTTCTATTTTTTATTTTCTCCACCTCATTTATTAGACTTTGAATAATGGCTATTTATTTCTTAAATAAATATCACTACATTACTCGCTAATAAATATATTATTTTTCCCAAAATATATTATCTCAAATAACTATTGTTGAAATAAATGTGATCAGACATCCATAAATAATTATTAAACCACAATCGGGAATAATCTTTATTTAACTTGTTAAATTAATATTTAACTGAGAAACTAGGACATAATTAGTGTGTGACCCTCTAAGCCTCTTTCTTAGGGGAATTAGGCAGAGCCTTCCTAAAGTCCAAGGTTAGCATCTAGCAACATGCCATGGCACCAATAGAGAAAGAAGTTAATGCTGCAATAACGTGTCAACTCCTACAAACGCTTACCTTGTAATGTAATCCTTTTGTCTTAATATCTCAAATCAATCGGGTTGCTTGCTAATGCCATCAACCCATGTACTTGATTATTCATTCTTTGAATTCCTGTAATTTAACTCGCCCATTCCTTACTATGGCCAAGGATTTATTTTGGCTTTATCAATTCCATCAAAGATATTAAGATATCTACATCCGTTTTGGAGAAAAGCGACAAATTCTTTCTCTCATTATCTATTAATGCAGTGTCACTCGTGACACACCCAACATATCCTACCGCACTGTGAATATTGTTTAGTCATTGTTTTTTTTATTACATCTAAGTGAACGAGTAGTAATACCGATTAATAATAATCCTAAAGTATAAGGACCAATACATAAGTCCACATATAGAAACATCCAATGAGTGTTTGAAATGTGGATTTCCTACTGGCGGGTCTCGTTCGTATAATATCCTCCTGGATATTACCAAGGGAACACACCATGACAAGGTGCCTCAATGTTTTATGGGTCCTCACCCTTAATGGCCTGTATTATTTGTGTCCCACAAATAACATCATCCGACCGTAGAACATATATTCAAGAACAGTGTTATGGCACTTTCGGGTTCTCATCATAGTAAGGATCTGCTTTGACCGTTTAATGCAACAACTATCCTTAGGACATTGTCACATGAATTTTCTTTCAGAAGAAAAATAAATATGTGATAATGTATTTATTAATGAATAATGTACAATGTATTTGGTTATAGTCCACCAAATCCAACACTAATAACTTAGGAAACCATTCCGGAATCATCCAAGGGAGGATCCTTCTAGTTATCAGTAGATATTTGATGTCCATATGTTTTCTATGCTGGAAAAATTTGGAATAGGATAAATTCTCACTATGAAATATTTATAACAGAAACTGATAAACCAAAAACCCCAACATGATTTTGATGAAATTAACATGGATGAAAGGATGAAAAATTTTGAAATCTAAATGTTCCTATATGCTTAGAGAATAAATCAAATAGAAACTTGGAAATTACCAAGAACAACTAAATTCGATACTTTAAAAAATATCATGGCTTTGAGTATATGTAGTTTTCTTCATAATCAAAAAGTTTCTCTAATCAATACAAAACACATTGTAACTAAAATTATGTGAGAGAATAATAAAAAAATAATTAAATCTATTAACATAAATATTTTGAAATATTCATTTAAAAATAATTATTCCCTTTTGTACGATATTTTAATAAAGTTGATAATGTGATGATGTTCATAAAAGACAAAGTGGAAAAAATATTGGTATTGACCATAAATTTATTCCTATAGTTTGAAAAAAAAATATATCTACATTCCTTTTCCAAAGAGGATTATGAAGAATAATCCTGAACCAAAGAATCTCAAATTTCATGAGTTGTTTCAAAAGATTATAATTAATATCCAATTCGAATAAGATTTTATTCATTTTTCTTTATATCAGCAAATGATAGAATATTATTTAATTTAATAAAATACGTTATATGTTTTCCACTTTTCGACTTATCGAGGAGTGATGTTTTGTTGTTCAGAATTGGAATCCTACTAAGAAAAGTGGTCCTGATATTTTTGTTATTTCATGAACCTTTTTATATAGTAGAAAATTAAAAAAAAATTGTGACTATAGATATAATATTGAATTTATCCAATAATAAATATTTATGTTGTTTGATATTGGGAGAATTTTTACCACTATTTTTGTCTTCCAGTTAGACGATATATACATCACCTTTCCGATTGAAAGATTTTATAATTTTATTTTAGGGGATAGAAAAATAGTTTTTCTGTGGTTTTTCCTATAAAAGATATAGAGTGTGATTATGACATCTCTATAATTCCTAGTAGGACCTTCCTTTCCACTATGAAAGCAATAATAGATTTTTCAAAAGGAAATTTTTTTTTTTCAATATCGTATAGAAAAGTTAAGAGTTAATTGTTTTTGAAAAATATATGGTGTCACCAAAATATGGAAACTTAACTAGTGATATGTTGTATAAATCTGATGAAATTTTTGATGATGAAGAAGAATAATATTTGACGGTTATTTAATAATTTAACTATAACACCAAATATTAAATAACTTGAATAATGATAAACTAAAGTGGAGAATAAGAACAATTGGATGATTATTATGGATGTTTTTTAGAGTAACTTGATGATTTTTCCTCAAAAAAATTATTAAATCTATTTCATGATTCTTAATTTTTGATAGATTCTTTGAGGATAGCGATTATAAGATAATGTGTTTTATATGAAATTTCTTTTGATAGGAATTTAATAAATTGGGAATCCAAGGCCAAAAAGTCTACCTTGTACTAAAAAAACAATTTTTTATATATGTAACCTCTTCCATATCATATTAAAAAATCATTTTTTGTTACGAAACATTCACTTAATTTTATAATACAAATAAGAATGAAATTCATCTAGAGGGAAAATTTATTGATGTGAAGAAATGTTTTAATACTACTATAGGGTATCCCATTAAGGATATCATTGGATGAGCCAATTATATTGCTTGAATAAAATCCTAATAAAGTATGTTCCTAAAATGAAATCCACTAGACAAATGGGGCTCAATAGAAATAGTGAGTTTTTCTTGACTACATGAAATATAATTCATCCACTATGAAATAAAACATTCCATTTTAATTCATATAAAATATACATGAGATGGTTTCCAAATATGAATACTTTTGTTTTCTGGAAATTTATTCTGTTATAGCAAGATCACACTTACACTAGAATACTAAGAAAAACTATCATCACATGCACATTTAGAACATTATCATATGGTTGAATTCCCATTGGAATAAGTGTTGCTCCTACTACCATTCAAATTTATTTGATGGAAATATTTTATGATATGATTGATAGAATTATAGAGGTATTCAAGGATTCTTTTTAATTCATTGTAAGTACATATTGTTATTTTTTTAATTATTATCAAATTAGTTTTTTAAAGATTCCCAGAGACTAACCATGTTATAAATTTGGAAATGTTTCAATTTATGGTCAAAAAGGGAATTGTGCTTGGATAGAATGTTCCGAAGATCAGAATATAAGTGGATAATAAAATATTGTGGTTATTAAAAGGCTACACCTCTAAAAAATGAAAATGAATTTTGGATTTTCCTGAGATATAATTTTTTACTAGAGATTTATTAATGAATCCAAAAATATCAAAAGACCCCATTGATCAATTTAAGATAAACATAAACCCATTATCATTAATCGTATTTTCATTTGATCATTCAATATTCTCAAGTAAATATATTCATCTTCACCAATCATCATTACAATGTATTGTAGAAACTATTTTGAGGTTATTTATGAATCTAGGTATGTTTTTGTAAGGTCATTTTCTTGTAATAGATATGAAACATGTTTACATGGGGTCTATTAAGCTAATATTGCACTAGAAGATTATAATAAAGTACACCGTAATAGAGAAAAAATATTGGTTATTAAATTTTCACTCTAAAAATTTAGACAATAATTGATCGAGTACATGGTTATAATATTTTACAGCCATGATTTTATCATGTATCTTTTGAATAAGAAATATTATAATGAAATACTGATGAGATGGACCTATTTCTTGTAATAATTTGATGTGGAAACATGGGACAAACATGGTGATGAAAATTCTTCTTTTGGCCAACATTCTGGTTTTTCTGATACAAAAAAATTATTACCATAGATAGATTAATTTCTTATTTTGAAATGAAACAATTCTTGTTTTTTTCACTGAAAAATATCAACGGTATGTAGTTATTATGAACATTTTATCTATAATTATAATTCCTTGTGGATTTTCACACAAAAATTTGATGATATTTATTTTGGAACATATTTTATACATTCTAGATAAACTATTATTATCTACGAGGTGTGCTGAAGGCATATTTGTATGGTGTCTTCTTGAAGAATATATACTGCCCATTTTATAAAGTTTTCATTTTTTTCACCGTGGGGAGGACTACATGAGGGAGAAAGGACATCTCAAAATATGATTAATGATTTTTATTATAATACACTTTTCGTGAATTATAAAAGAGATTTCATAGGGTGTTATATGTTCCAATGAATGGGAAATGTTATAAGGAAACAAGAGAATATTCATACAAGTATTTCAAAGGATATAATCTTTAATCTATGTGGATAGATTTTATTGGACCATTAAAAATTACAGGTGTAAATGAACACATATTATGTAACGACACAAATTTTTTTCAATGGAATTCCTTTATTATAATTATGTCATATACTATAACCACATAAAATCAAATTAGGATATAGAATACCATAACATGATTAAATGAACTAAAAAATTATATGTGACCGTTAAACATAATTTTTCCACTTCTGTGATTTTAATTTCAAAATTCTAACATATACAATTGCAATCAGTAAGATGTTTGGAGTATGATAGAACAAAATTAATTTTTAGTGAATAGTAAAATACAATTATGCGTAGCAATGTTACACTTATGAGTCGTAATATGATCCTTATGAATATTAAATTATCTAATTTAATAATAACTTTACCAAATGTCGTAGAAATAAAATTTATACATCCTATAAGTGAGAATATGATGTAATTATATTATTGTGTTTTTATTTTTGCAAGCCATAAATATTTAATGATAAATTTAATAATCTAAAAGAAATTTTTTTTATAAAATGTTTTCATAAAATATTATTTTGATGTCTTATGATTATATGATAATTTTAAGATACCTTAGTTAAGTATTCAAAATATTATAAAATCACTTTTAATTTTAAAATATATATTTTAAAGTAAGTTACGATTTCAATAAAAAATTAATTACTCCCATTTATGAAATTTATTTATGAAAAATGGAGATCATTTCTAGATTCTACATGTTGAAAAATGCTTAGGGTTATTTTTTAGGTTTTTTTACAATACATTAATTTCATATGAGTAGTAAAATACGATAATTTACGTTAAATGCAAAAACCTTGAATTATAGAGTCATAAATGATTTTCGTCTGATTTTAAAACCATTGGTCCGAACTCACATGATCATGTTATTTTATTAAGTCATTTAATCATCACTATTTCTTGTCTTGTGGAAAAATAATATATTAATGATACCTATATTGAGAAACCCCCTCCCCCTCCACTATATATACAACCCCTCACAACCTCATTTCCTCACACCTCTATATCATAAATTATTGCACAAATTATTCCCATATATATTCCTTCTCCACTAACCAATTTCTAAGATCTCTTTGTCTCTTCATAATACCAAGCCCAGTATCCTTTAGGAGGTTCTCAAGAGGAGAATTCAATAGGTAATTCTACAATCTCTTTTTATTGAATTTCGTTTCAAATTTCATTTCATTTCTTTTATTATCCTAAAATTATATTATCCAAATGTAATGATAACTCTAAAATGATTTAAATATAGATATTCTATATATTTAATGGAATATTATTCATTAAACTCCTCCCTCTCTCTCTCTCTCTTTTATTTTTAAAAATGAAATCATTTCTCGTGATGTTTTAATTTACAATCATCTTGGGTGATGCATCATCATTTTCCTTCAATGCATTCAAGACTATCAATAAAACCATAAAATTTAAGAAAAAAGATTTTAATATTTATTTTTTAACCAGTTTCTTGTTCTATAATCAACTTATATACATAATACTAAATGATATAACAAAACATGTTTGTTGTGATAAAAAAACCGGTCATATTAACATACAATGATCATCATTAAAATTTATCTAATGATTCATCCTCGTGGTATATAACCAAATAAATTATATGAAGATATAAAATCCAGTAATTAAATTAATAACATTTATTGGAAAATATGGATGTTTATACATGTTCTACATGATCATCCATTCATCTGTACAAGTAAACCGTTCTTGAAAACTAAGAAAAATATCACTCCCAAACAATGAATTTAAAATTTATAACTCATAAAAAGACTCTTAAAATAATATTAAGAAACCATAATGACCATATTCATGAATAAAATTTTCTATAATTGTTAATAAATTAATATAAGGTCATTAGACATTACAATAATTTAAAGAAAGTGTTGAGATACAAGGTAAGGGGAATTCTCAGACCCAACTTTCTTTCTTCAGGTTTTCCCTCTTTCACTCCATTTTTTGTGTGGTTATTACTTAAAATATAACGTATTCATCATTATCTAACCTTTTCTAGGATATACATGTTTTCTACAAGAGTTTATCTCCAACACAATGTTTTCCAAAAGAATTATTCTGTCAAAAAAACACACCGTTTACTTCCCACTCAAGGTTGATGGTGCTTGTATCTTGTATGTTATTCCCTATTTAATTTTGGAACCCAACATTTATCAATGTATGATTTATGAAGTGAAAACCATTTCCTTCCATGATATGTTTTATGTTCAATATTGATATATGTTCCATGTGGAATGCATGATAATGTAAATGTTATGATGTGATGGGTGCACCCAGAATTATATAGTGTAATGAAAATGTTATGATGTGATGGGTGTGCACAGAATAATATATAGCTCCAATGCATTGGGTAATGTGATAACCCTCAGGAGTAAAGTGAAATATGCATGCACATTATTCTATATTTATTCATAACTATGCGTGGTAGCATACCACTAAGACATGATGTTTCATTTTTATGCATTTCCACATTCTATACTATTATCTAATTATTCTATCATGATTAAGATGATGATGTTATGAATATTATCACCCCATGTTATATTGTTTCATGTTTTTATCTATCATCTTAAAAGGCTTCTATCTCACCCATTATTGATTTATATCCTTAGGAGACTACATGTACTACAGAGTGCACAGGGGCCAATAAGAAGCTTGAGAATAAGGAATTAAATAAATGTTTTTGTTTTATGTTGTAAATGATATGTATGGTCCTAGTTTTCCCAAGAAACTAAACCATAAGATCCTTGATGTGTACTGTTTTTATGTTTTTTATCATTAAAATGATATAAATGTAATATAAGAAAGGCAGGGTCACTATAGTTGGCATTAGATGCACGTTTTAATTAGAATGGGAATTAAGATTAGAGAACCTTAGTGAAAATATAAATAAGATACTAACAATATGTAATCACATAAGACACAATTTTAAACATAGAGGTCTCATAAGATATAATTTTAGTGTTAATTCCACCATGGAATAAATTAGTTTTTCATGTCATGTTGAATTATGATTTCTTCTAACCTTTTCCATTTTAGAAAATGGTGTGAACTTGGAGATACCAGGCCAAAACCCATTTGAGGATCAATGTATAAAGTGACCGAATGACATCCCCATTTTTTTGGGGGGTGGAGTTCAAATATTTATGTTAATTCTGGAAAACCTATCTCAGGTTATGAAAAATAACATGAATATTATTTATTTTACTCATTCACCTAAGAGGAATCTACTGGATATTGAGTGTTTTATGTCATAATGACTACTAACATTTAGTGGATCATCTAATCCATTAGTTTAAAAATAGTGGGCCAACTCAATAGAGAATATCTTTTTATTTCTTCACTTATTGATATGGATAAGTAGAATATTTCTTTTTACCATCTAGATAGAGATGCCGACCAATGGGGGTCATTGATTAAGAACACCTAGCCAAGGGACAAAATTGAAGAGATGGAGTGGGAAGATATTAAGATAATGTTTTCTAAACAGTATTTCCCACAAAACCATCATACGAAGGTGGATAGAGAATTCATAGATTAAAACCACACCTTTGAAAGGATATTAATATTAGAGAAAATGGTTGTTATGAAGAATTAGTTCGATGTGCTCTCATAGTGGAGATGGAGCTTGGAGAATGGTCTCATGGCTATGGTGATAAGAAATGAAAGATGGAGTTTCATACTGAAGGATCTAATGAGAATGCTAGGAAGAAAACTCAACCAAAAACTTGTAAAAAATGTGGGATGAAGCATAATGGGAATTGCATCAATGGGATAGGTAAATGCTTCAAATGTAGTAAATAAGGCCACCAAACTCTTGAATGTATAAAATACATGAGAAGGTAGGATAATTTTCTATAGGAAAAGATATAACCACTATTTTCCGATGCAAAATCTATTGGGGAATGGAAAAAAATGTAAGCCAATGCACTAAAACATGAGTCCATGAGGGTAATTAGTGTCAGTAGCCAAAAAATCCAATAGAACAAGGGAAGTCTTAGGCTATCACTACTATGGAATTGGAGCATGAAAATTAAGTCATACAAGTTATAATTCATATTCACTCATGAATGGAAAAAGTATTATTTGTTTTTAGTTTTATGCATTCCTTTATATCCTGATATTTTTTCTATAACTATTGAATCGAATCTTCAAAACCTTTATATAGGAATATCTATAAAAAATAATAGTGGTAAAATCATTGAATATCATGTTTTGGAAAATTCTTCAATTGAAATATGTGGGAATATTATGCCATAAATTCTCATAATACTTCCCTTTGTGGAATTGAAATCTATAACAGGGATGAATTGGCTCTCATTATATATATCACCCATAAACTATCGAAAAAGGAAACATCTTTTCATATTATGAACCATCCCATGCTACTCTAAAAATGCAAGGAAGATCATAAATCTCCTTTGAAAAATAATTCTATATTGAGGTTGTTGTTTCCTTGTGGGGAATCATACCTCTCTCAAATGGTTGCATCAAAGGAATGAAAAATCCTAGGGGAAATTCCCATCGCGAGGGAATTAAATGATGTATTTATTGAATAGTTACTTAGAATACACCTAGACCATGAGGTATATTTATCAATATAACTCATACCTAGAGTTAATCCAATCTATAAGTGTCCCTATTGGATGGATCCTATCAAACAAGATAATTTAACGAAGTGGATACAAGGGAATTTGGAAAAAGGATTCATATTCCCACATGCATCACTTCGGGGTGTGTCAGTACTTTTTCTGAAGAAGAAGGATAGATCAATGCGGTTGTGTATCGATTATCGGGAACTAAACCTGATCACTTTCAAGAAAAATTTATCATCTTACAAGGATTAATTACTGGTTCAATCAATTTTGAGGAGCTCAATACTTATCTACGGTGGACCTTCATTATGGATATCATCAGTTAAAGGGGAATAAGGATGATATTGAGAAGACTTCCTTCTGTACAAGGTATGAGAACTAAGAGTTTCTGGTGATTCCCATAAAACTTACTAATTAACCTTCAATCTTCATGGATTTGATAAATATAGTCATTATAAATTACCTCTACAGTTTTATGGCAGAGTTTATTAATGACATTCTCATCAACTCCAAGAGAAAGGAGAAACATTAAGACTATCTAAGACTTGTGTTGGTGACATTGAGGAATGAGAATTTTTTTACGAAGTACATCAAGTGTGACTTTTAGATGTATAAAGTGACATTTGTGGGTCATGTGATTACTAGTGAGGGAATTTTTGTAGACCCTTCAAAAACAAAGGTGGTTGATTAATGGACCAGACTCTTTGTGTCACCGAAATCCATAGGTTTCTTCAATTAGATGAGAAATATTGACATTTTTTGAGAAACTTCTCATGATTGTCACGCTCTCTAATTATGTTAACAAAGAAAGGGGTGAAGTGTGTCTTGATGGAATAAAGTGAGGAAATCATCAAGGAGCTAAAGAGATGGATGATCACTGCACTTGTAATCACATTACCAAAAAGTGGATAATGTTTTGTGATATACAATGAAGCTTCCAGGAATTTATTGGGTTGTACAATCATGAAAAAAGATAATATGATATCCTATGACTCATGGATATTGAATATACACGAGCATAACTACCCTAAATATGATCTAAAGATAGTATCTGTGATTTTTTCCTTAAAAATATTATGGCTTTACCTCTATAATGAGAATTCGGATATATACACTGATCATAAGAACCTAATGTATTTATTCTCACAAAAATAGATCAACATGAATCAAAGTATATGGTTATATATAAAGAATTATTATGATTTTGTTATTAACTATCATATTAGCAGTGAGAATAAGGTAGGTAATTCTATTAGTTGAAAAGAACACGATACTATATCCATGTTGTGGATTGAGATAGACCCTATTTTCATGGATACTCAAAGGATGGAATTAGAAATCATAATGGTAGGTAATACATCCTTTATTTCCCATATTATTACCCAAACATTTATCCACGATAATCTTAAGGAGGCAAAAAGGGATGAAATAAAGTTAAAAAAGAATGTGAATGCAGTAAAGGAAGGGAATCTATAAGAGTTACATATTGACGAGGATGTCGTGATTAGGTTTGCAACTTGTCTTTGTGTGCCTTCATCACCTGGGATAAGGAAAGAGATATTAGATAAGGCACAAATCTTATATTTCTCTATCCATCCTGGTATCACCATTATATATTGTGATCTTTGAGAACACTTTTTCTGGGAAAACATGACGAAAGAGATTGCTGAGTATATCTCAAGGTGCTTGATATATTAGCAAGATATATAGTAGTGATATAATCCAAACAGGATGATGCATCCATTTCCTATACCCATATGGAAATGGGTGAATGTCAATATAGACTTTATCACATGTCTCTCGAAGAAAACTAAGGGAAATAATGTGATATGGGTTGTGGTGGACCGACTCAACAAGATTGACCATTTATCACAATTCGGGATGATCTCTCGCCTGAACAACATGAAAATATATATGTGACCAATGTAGTGTGTCCACATGGGGTTTAACTCTCGATTGTATCTGATAGTGATCTCATGGTCACATATAAATTATAGGGGTTTCTTCAACATGCTTTTAGTACAAAATTGAATTTCAGCATGACCTATCACCCCCAAACTTATGGTAAATCTAAAAGGACTACTATGACGCTCAAATATATTCTCAGAGACTGATCCCTAGAAATCAAAGGATGATACGATCAGAATCCACCATTGGATGAGTTCTCATACATCAATAGATTCTACTCGAGTATTCAGAATGCTCCAGAAGAAGCTCTGTAGGGAAAGAGATGTAGAACTCAAACTTGTTGTGATGAAGTCCGAGAATTAAAGCTACTGGGACATGATCCTATGCAATAGATGACATACAATTTTCATGTGATCCAACAATATATCAAAGCTCCTCAGTGTAGGAAAAATAACTATTCTGAAAACCATTATAGGGACATGGATTACATCATTAGAGATAAATTATTCCTTCGAATATCACCATGGATGAGTGTCATGTTGATTGGATAGAAAGGAAAGCTAATCCCAAGGGAAATTGGCCGCTCTGAGATACTTGATAGTATATGACCCATGGCTTATCTGATTTATCTTCCACCGAATATGGATCACGTTCATGATGTGATTAACATATCACTTCTGAGGAAGTATAAACTATATCCCTTGCATGTATTTAACTAAGAGGTGGTACAACTGGAAGATTATCTCTCTTATAGTGAGAAACTAGTAAAGATTACATTCCATAGAGATAAGGTTCAACATAATAAGAAAAATAGCCTTGTCAAAGTGATGTGGAGGAACCGTAAGTATGAAGAAGATACATGGGTATTAGAGGATGTGATGAACGATAAGTACCCTCACCAATTTATTTATAACAAAATTTTGAGAAATAGGGGATGAATTCCATAACCAAATGTTTTAACAAAGGAATTATATTCTTATAATTAATTAATATAGTATAACCACATAAAATCACATTTGTAAACAAAATAAAACATCATTCTTAAATGAACTACTAAATCCTTTGTGGCCATTAAACTAAATTTTTCCACTTATGTGATATGAATTTTGAAAATATGACATACACAGTTGTAAT
Organism: Viscum album; assembly: GCA_963277665.1. Lineage (NCBI taxonomy): Eukaryota > Viridiplantae > Streptophyta > Magnoliopsida > Santalales > Viscaceae > Viscum > Viscum album. Next base: position 874,695,082 of record OY728129.1, on the reverse strand, counting down.
CCTTAAGATGTTTGGAGTCTGATAGGAAAACATAATTTTTAGTGATTAGTAACATACCCTTATGAATAGTACTGTTACCCATATGAATAGTAATATAATCCTTATGAATAGTAAATCCTCTCTGTGAATTAAAACCTTTCCAATGGTAGTATAAATAAACTTTATCCATCCTAAAAGAGAGAATATGACATAATTATATCATATTGTCGATATTTTTATAAGTCATGAATATTTAATTATTAATTTAATAATTTAGAAGATTTTTTTTATAAAATGTATTCATAAACTAGTATTTTTATATATTATGATTATATGATAATTTTATGTTACCTTAATTAAATTTTCAATGTGTTGGAAAATCAGTTTCAGTTTAAAAATTTGGATTTTTCAAGTAAAATAACATTTTAAATATAAATTAAATAAATCCAATATAGAAAATTATTTTCATAAAATGGGGTTTATTTTTGGATTCTACACATCAAAACATGGTTAGGGTTATTTTTTTGGTATTTTTCTGAAATACATGAATTTCAAGTGAATAATAAAATGTGATAATTTGTGATAAATGCTAAATACATGAATTATAGAGTAATTGATGATGTTATGATGAATTAAGCACCAATTGGTAATAAATTACATGGTCATTTTTCTTTATTTAGTCATGGAATAATCACTATATCTTTTCATGTGTAGAAATAATGAATGAATGATTATAATATTGAGAAAAACCCTCTCCCCTCTACAATAAATACTACCCCTCACAATGTCATTTCCTCAAACCTCTCAAGGTTTAATTATTGTAAATGGTATGCCCAAATATCTTCCTTATACCCTCACCCACGTTTATGATCTCTTGGCCTCATCACAATACCAAGCTTATAAGCCATGAGGAGGATCTCAAGAAGAGAATTCCAGAAGTAATTCCTCTATCTCTTTTCTTTTAATTTTCTCTTAAATTTCATTTATTTTATTCACTTATCCTCAAATTACCTTAACCAAATTCATGAATACTACAATATGATTGATATATATGTATTTTATCTTGTTAATGGAGGATTATTCATTAATATCCTCTCCCTGTCTCTTTTATATCCACAAACCGCCCGACATAACCTAAACGATCCTCATTAAATTTTATGTAATAATTCATCATCATGTAATATAAAAAAATTCTTTATAATATCATTAAAAATATTTATTATCCTTAATAATATATAATTTCAATTTTTGATGTTTATCGTTGTTCTACATGAACATCCATTCTTGTGTACAACTGAACCGTTCATGTAAACTATGAAAAGGAACACTCCCGAACGATGAATTTAGAATCTTGAACTCAACCAAAATCCCATAAAAGAACTTAATGAACCATTAATGAATCATATTTATGTATAAACGGTTTTATAATTGTGAATTAATGAATATAATGTCATTATACATGTCTTTAAAGTGAATAAATCATTTAGATAAAATGTAAGGGTAATTCTCAACCTCAACTTTCTTTTTTCATGTTTTCCCTATATTACTCTATTTTTAGAATATTTATTCCTTAAAAATAATTTATTCGTCATTATATTACATTTTATAGTACATAAATTCTTTCCAATAGAGTTTATGTCAAATAACATGTTTTCTAATAGAGTGATTTTTTTCGAAAAAAACACCTTTTACTTCCCACTCAATGTTGATGGTGCTTGTATCAAGTTTATTATTACCTATTTCAGTTGAGAAGCCAAATCTTATGAATATATTATTTATGAAGTGATAATTATTACTTTCAATGGAGTTTTTTATTTTCAAGATTGATATATGTTCCATGTGACATGCATGATAATATAAATTTTATGATGTGACTGGTGTGCCTAGAATTATATAGAGAAATGAAAATCTTTTGATGTGACTGGTGCACCGGAAATTATATAGTGATTCAATTAATTGGGTAATGTGAATAACCTCATGACTAAAGTGAAATATTAGTGAACATGATTCCTTATTTTTCCTCAACTATGTGTGTAAATAGATCACGAAGACATGATGTTTCAATTTTTTGAATTGAAACATTCCACGCTATTATCGAATGCTTCTTCTCATTATTTTGATGACGATGTTGTGACTATACTCACACCAAGTTATATTGTTTCATATTTTTATCTATCCTCATACTGGGATTTTATCACACTCCTCTTTGGGGTATATCTTCAGGTTACAACATGTACTAAAGATTATATAAGGGATAATAAGAACCTACAGATAAGTAATTATATAAATATTTATGTTTAATGTTGTAAATTTTATGTGTGGTCCTTGTTTTACCACAACACTAAACCTTTGGATACTCATAGTTTAACATTTCTTTAACATTATAATTTTTTAAATGCAATGTAAGAAAGGCTGGTTATATATATCTTAGTAGTTATTGATTATGATTCCAAATAGGTAGAGGAACTGGTATTGCAAAATGACCATGAAAAAATAGTTCTCAAATTCATTATGATGAATATTTTCTCAATATTTGATTTTTCCAAGGAATTTATTGATGATAATGATACCCACTTCATGAGTTTTTAATTCAATACATTACTAAAATAGTGCATTAGTGTTGGCAAAAAAGGGAATATTTACTTTCAATATATAAGAGAAATGTGAAGGGTCTATTGTTTTTTAAAAATACAACATGTCCCCACAATCTAGAAACTAACTAGTGATAAGCTGTATGAATAAGAATAAATATTTGACGAAGATGAAAAATAATTTTTGACGAATATTGAATAAATATGTTTTATCACCACATATGCTATGACTTTCATGAAAAAAGGTTGTGAATTTCATGAAAATTAATTATTGTAGAGAATAATGACCATTGTGTGTGTATTATGGACAATGTTTAGAGTTCCTTGATGAATTTCACAAATAATAAATTTTAAAGACATTTCATGAATCTGAATTTTTGGGGATGTATTTTTAGAATTATAGTAATGGAAAAATCTAATTTATATGAAATTATTTAATATACGGAATGGGGAATTTTGGAATCCAATAAAAAATAGTATACCCAAAAGAAAAAAAACAATTCATAAAGAAGCTAACCTCTCACACCTCCTAAAAATAATCATTTTTTAAAATCATTCAGTCCCTGATGTTATATTATCAATCCTAGAATCCACCTAAGTGGAAAAATGTTTGATGTACTAAAACGTTTTCATACTACTATGGACTTTCCTATTTGAGTACATCAATGGAATAAAATAATTATATTGTATTCATAGGCTCACAATGGACCCTGAACACAAACTGATGGCCATTGAAAAGGGGGTATCAATAAATACATGACGGGAGTCATTATGGTGGAGTTAATCAACTAATTAGATAGTGGAATAATTTACCCAAACTAAAATAGCCCATTGGATAGTCTGGTACTTGTTGTTCCCAATAAGGGTGGTTTGATAGTTGTTACAAATGAGAAGATTTAATACTAGTATAGTTACCCAATGGGTAGTACACATTAACTAAAAGAAATATAATTCATCCATAAGGAAAGACATATTTTCCATTCCATTCTTATATAAAATACATGTGAGGATTAGAAAATATGAATAATTTTGCTTCATTGAAATTGTTTTCTAGTAATAGAATGATTAAAATTACTCTAACCATGAAAAACTACATTCACATTCCCATTTGGAACATTTTCCTTTAGGAAAATTCCATTTTCTGTGTGGGGAACTACTGCTACCTTTCCAAGGTATATGACGAAAATATTTTCTCATATGATTGATTGAATTATTGAGGTGTCCATGGATGAATTTATAGGGGTTATATGTTCCTTTAAATTATTTTATTATAATATTGAATTAGTTTTGTTAATGTGGTCAGAGGCTAAACCATTAATAATTGGTAAATTTGTTTATTTATGGCCACTAGTAAATTTTTTCTTAGTAGGATGGTTTAAAATAGGAGAATTGAATTGGTTAAGAAAAAAAGAGGTTATTAAAGGGTTATCCACTCAGTAAAATGTATATGGAATTTATATTTTTTAGGATTTTTTGGGTTTTAATGGAGATTTATTAAGGAATTCTATAAGATCATAGACACCCTTTCACAATTTTGGTTAAATAAACATCCATTATCATTGAAGAGATGTTCATGGAATCATTAAATATTCAAATGAGAAAACAAACCTCTTCGCACATCATCACCGCTCCAGATTGTATGCTCTCATTTGAGGTTACGTGTGATTCATGTGATGTTGTAAAATTGTCATTTTTGGAGTGGATAAAAAAATATGCATGTATATTTTATACTAACCTAGTGGGTTTCTGGATGATTCTAAAAAAAGTACACCGTAATAGGGAGAAAATTATTTCCTATTATATTTTTCTCTTTAAAAATATAGACAATATTTGATTGGGTCCATGATTATAATATTTTATAACCATTTTTCTCTCATATATCTTTTTTCTTAAGAATGTTTCTAATGTAATAGTTATGACATGGACCATTTTTCATGAATAAAATGACATAAAAATATGGAAAAAACATGGATCTGATAATTTTGTGGTTAACCTCCTATATCGTTCTTCCCATACTCAAAATTTCAACCTTAGATGGATTAACTTATCATTTTTTGATAATGAACTTCATGCTATAATTTGTATAAAATAACTATGGAATGTAGATCTTATGAAAATTTTATCTATAAAAATCATTCCTATTGATGTCCCACACAATAAGAGAAATAAATTAATTTCTTAACATTTTAGTATTTTTTTGACGAACCATTATAATTTTGGAGGGTTTTTATTGCATACTGGGAAGGTGTGTTCATAAATAATAGATAAAACCCATTTTATATTTTTTTTCATTATTCAAATTGTGGATGAATCCATGTTGGATAAAGGACTTATCCAATTTTTCATCAGTATTTTTTTATCATATAATTTTTATGAAAGATAGAAGTATTTTCATATTTTTTGATAAGTACAATGAATATGAAATGTTTTAATTTAATAGGATCTTCTCCATATGATTATTTTAATGATTTAAATTTTTGATCAGTGTGGGATAGATTTTATTGTAATGGTCCCAAAATCATGTGGAATTTATGATATTTTTATAGTTATTGATTATTTTTTCAAATAGGTAGAAGTAGTGGTATTACCATATAACCAATAAAATAATCTTCACACATTTTTTAATATTTTTTTCTAAAGATTTGGTGTTCAAAATTCATTCATCAATGATAATGTTACCCACTTAAAGAATTTTAAATTCACGACATTACTAAAAAATATTTATTTTTTCATTAAATAGTAATGACCTATAATTCACACTAAAGTGGAAAAATAGAAATCTAAAATGAGGAATTAAAATAGATTTTTGAGAAGACCATGAGCAGCTAATGAAAATATTATTCTTCAATGATGGATGTGGAATTATGAGCAAATATTACCTCCATAAAAACACTAATATAAGTGTACCATTATGTATATCTTATTTTTAAATCATGCCACTTTCCTTATGATATTCAACATAATTCCTACTATGATGTTAATGCACAAATATTTTATTTTAAATCTACTAGAGAAAGAATATTTTTTTGGATGAGTGAGTTTGATAAAATAAGGAGAGAGTCGTGTTAGAATGATATAATTTTCATAGAAAAAAATGAAATTCATTGATATAATCAGCCAAATAAGACACTTAATTGTTAGGAAAATGGGATGTTGTTCAATTTTAGACTCAATTATTTCCCTATAAAAAAATAAAATTATATCATATAGATCTCTTACCATCTGTATTTGTTTTTTTAATAGGGATTTGGAACTGGTTGGAGAAGAGGACATATAATTTTTATTAAATGGTTAGAGGATAAAACATTATTTTTTTGGGTAATTAAAGTCTATGGATTCTATCTATATGTTAGAAGATTAAACTTTCACTAAAATCATACTATGGACTATAAATTCTGTTCTTTATTAGAGTAAACCCATTGTAATTTATTTTTTCATTTTTTATATGAATATAATATTTATTTTATGTGAGTGTCACTATCCATTTACTATTTGTATTTAATACATGGACTCTTTTTTCAATCAAATTTATGACTGTGCTGCCAAAATATGAGAATAATCTAAATTTTTTTGATGGAAAATACGTACCTGTTGTTCGTTTTTTCTTGAATACAATTACTTAATCATTATCTATAGTTTCCAATTTTCTTGAGATTAATTATTGAGATATAATAATAATTATTTTTTTTATAATTTCTGAATGTTGAATCACCAGAGTGGTCTTCACATAAGAATATAGGGAATAATTTAAGATACACCTCAAGGGGAAACACTTCTTAAACAAGGGTAGTTTTATTTCAATTATCAAATTTTTATTCTTATTTTTTCAATTGTAAGATAAGTTTTATTGATTTTTAAATCTATTAGTTCTTGTAATTATGCTAGGTGGAAATTTTGTTGGATATTATATTTTGAGTTTATTAAAAAATGATTGGTATATTAATTTATTAAACTATTTTGTTGAAAATAATAACAAATAAAAATTGAAACCACGTTTTCACCCTTTTAAATTATTCTAGAATATAAAATTTTGTGGATATGAAATCACAACATAACATTATAAATATTTTATATGAATTTTAATCCTTATTTTTGGTTTTATAAAAAACATACGGAATTTAAAAACCTTTTAAAATGAACTAATGTTGTGGCATCATACTTTTTGAATCTATTTCCAACCATTCAACATATTAATGAAAAAGTTATTTAAAAATATATTTTGATCCTAAATGTCCTATTTTTTCATAATAAGATTAATCAATTCACACACTGTTGAATTTTAATTGCTGGGATGGGTATTATTTGTTATAAATTATGCCTCAATTCTTTACACTTCAGAACCTCTTGTATTTTTTTAATATGAATTATTTTAAAGATTAAATAATTTAATTTATTATAAATTTTTTATGATGTTATTATATGAATTTCCACTATGATGATGTTAAAATTGTATGTTTCTCATGGATATAATCTAATTCTTTAAATTCCATTATCTCTTGAAATATTTAAATTTTGGCCAGAATTTTGGACTAGGATTTACAAGAATAACTTTTTTTAAACATATTAATGAGTTTGAAACTTTTAATATATGTATTAAAATGATTTATGAAACTAAAATTTTGTCATGATTGACCCTCTATTCATTCATAGATTAAATATTTTATTTATAAACTATTGGATAATTTATTTATATATCTTGAAATTTTTAAATCTTCTCATCCAAATAGTGTGAGTAATTATTATTCCATATTATTATGTTTGTTTATTCTTATGGGGATAATGATATGTACTGAAATAATTGCTGAAAGTAATATAATGACTGTTTAAACTCATTTTGTTTAATATCATTTAAAATTTTAAATTTCAATAGTGTTTGTAAATCCAAAATCAAAATTTTACTTATCAATATGTTTCTAGTGGGAAATCACTATTCTTATTTTCTATAGTTTTAGGGGATGAAAAATATCCAAAAACTAATTTGTAGTGTCACTTTAGTTGATTATAATTTTTTATTTATTATTTCGACTAAATTTTTTTAGATTATTTGTAGAGTAGAAGTAATGGAGCATGTGTGGTGGAATATTATATACCTTTAATATTTTTACATGATTTATAAATAATTTTTTAATATTTCGTTTTAAATTGAAAATTTTATTTTTTGGTCTTATATATTGTCTGTAGATTCTATAGTTTAATTTATAATTTATTGTGTTTTTTAAAAAAAATATATGCAATAGTTATGTTTAAATGAATAATTATTCTTTATCATGAATTTTACTATACTTTTGGAATAAAAATGCATGTTTTTATGGAATATTTAGTGTAATATAACATGTAATTGGCATGTAGGATTATAGATTTATACTAATCATCATCCCCTGTTAGGAATTTTGAATTTTTTTAGAATTATTTTTTAGTTTTATTTTCTTGATATTTAATTGAAATATTAATTTTGGAAATTTGTAAAAAAGTAATTATTTTAACCATTAAAAAATTTTCTTAAAATTTTAATGGATAATTTTTTATATTATTTTTTATCTGCCTTTATAATTTCCTATTAATCAATTTTTCTACTGGGGAGGAAATAAAATATCCAAATTATATCTCTAGTAGCATTGAATAATTTCAAAATGAATAAGAAAAAATTAGACTGGACAAAAAAGTTGATGATTTTATGATGAATTCAGGTATCAAAATTACAATGAAAACCTCATGTATCCAATTATCCTGTCTATTCTTGTAGAGGATATTTAAAATCATAATAAAAAGTAACTAATATTAAATAACCCATACCTCATATAATCCAAATAAATAACATGGATTGATTTTCCATAAATATGTCACCATTTTTTTTACTACTTTTACAAAGAGGATGAACCAAAGAACCCATTGAGTCCATTCTAAAGATAAACTAATCTCCCTTTCAAGATAAACAATGAAATTTAAGAATCCATTGACCTTGAGTCCTAGTGTTGACAATGGTCAGAGATTCATATCCTAATAAACATTTTCAATTTAATATATAGTGTGCTATGTGTTAAAAAACTCGATCAAAGGATGTTGATTCATCAATAGTGATGCCCAATTATTTTTACGAGGATGCTGATACCCTAGATATTTTCATTCCATTCAAGACAACCTAATTAAATATATTATATGAAGCTTCATTTGAGTTGGTGCGTAGTCAACATAGTGACTGTAATTAATTTTTTATGTTAAAGAATATTAGTTTTTGTGATGCATTCGTGCTAGTTGGATTATTTTTTGTTGGTTTTTATATTAATTTGAGTTCATGTTCGCTCAATGAAGTGGTTATGATGCCACCAGTTCCATGATTAGTGGTAAAGGGCTATGTGGGGATGCTGGTAACGTCTCGGGTTCTTGTCTCCCTGGATTCTTAAATTTATTTTTTTCTATTTTGTTCAATATTTATTATTCCCCTTCACATTGAATTGGAAAACAATTATGTGGTTGTTATGTTGAAATTAAAATTTTTTTGGTGTTTATTCAAATGGTGTAGTGTAAGTTTCTTAGTAGGTACAAGCTTTTGATAGCTGGTTTTAGATTAAATCAAGCATACTATGATTTTCCATGGATTTGTGAATTTGTATTGATTATAAACCATTATGTGGAACTATTTATGTGGAATTAATTTGTTTATGGGATTTTATATAATTACATGGTCTATGACATAATAGATTTTCACGAATATTCCATCAGTGATGACTCACAAGTGACTTTATAAGATCAATGTAAATGGATCTATGAAATTTTAAAATGTATAATTAAGTGGAATGAGATAAAGAATTATTAAATGTAGAAAATTTGGGCTTTTATAAAACATCATGGAGAGAAAGAAAAAAAATCAAAAAACACATCAGAAAATAAATAATAAATATGAGTGTAAGAAGATTAATTTTTTTTTCACTTAATATGTTGAATAATTATTAGGTCATTCATTAATTCTTTCTAATATAGGTGTGTCTTATGGACAATTTCTTAATGTGGATAATTTTTTTTATGTTGCCCTTTTTTTATGTCATTATTTTTTTTCTTTTATTTTCAATGTATATATTTTCATTATGGTCAATTGGAAACATGATCTTGTTATTTGTTTAATCATTTTATAATTATTAACGAATATATTGTTTTAAAATCATTTAATTCATCATATTGTGAAATTTTAGAACTAATGGAAGGTTTGATGACTTCATAGAATAAGAAAGATCCGATTTTAATTTTTTTTATAATGAATAAATTCATCAACCATCAATCACATTTTCCCCTATCATCACTATTGATTTTACACAATTCCCATTTCATAAAACTCATCTTCTTATCTTTCATGAATCATTTTTTCAAAATTTATCTCACACTTTATATTCAAATCACATCACATTCAGTTTCATTTTTGTCATAATAATTTTATTTTTATTTTTTGCTATTCACACAACTTCCTTCTTAGTTTTATCTAACTGTAACATAATTGGTATTAGTTAGAATGAAATTAATTAATTTTTTAATGTCCAATGATTCTTGAACCACATATACGGAATTATATTTTAATCGTTTAATTTTAAATTTAATTACAATCCCACTCGTTCAGTAGGTTTTGATTAATATGATATTTATGCAATAAGGTTTTTCGTGGTCTCAATTATTACTCATTGATATTAATTAAATGTTATTAAATAGGTTTCCATATAATTAGGATTAATTGATTTACTATCCAATGGATTTCATATACATTCACTATATTAAATTTTTGGGGATAAACAATGTCAAATCACATTCTTTTAATCAAGTATCTTTTTACTCCACTGATACCCCATCTGTAAATAGTTTTTGGTAACTCCAATTTCCACCTTGAGTTATTATAAATAACTTGAACATATTTCATATAAGTTTGGTACATTATGAAATTTGATTGTGTAATTTTCCCTAATCTATTTTTTTACAATTTTTCTAGAAAACCCCCTTTTAAAATGATTCATTCTTCATGTACAATTCATAAAAAAGGGGGTACAGTTAAATCAAATATACTTTAATTGAGCTATAATGGTATCTTTTAATTTTTATTTTCCATTATTAGTTTCTTTAAATTAATATTTTATAATATGATATTATAAAATGAAACTTGGTAATAATTTTAATTAAAAATTAATTCTCTATTACTCTTCTTAGAAAGTGTGTTTTGAATGAAAATATTTTTTAAAAAATAAAAATTATTTATTTCCTTTAATTTTCATATGTATTTTATTCCTATTCTAATTTCTTCATCATAACCATTATATTTTATCATTAATCCATTGATGATGATTATGTTTTAAAAAATGTTTTCAAAAGGATTGAATTCATATTTTCAAAAATAATCATTGAAATTGACATGTATATTTTTTATGTCATTTCTAATTTTTTTACTAAATTATATTTTATGTTTTCTATCCCATTTATTTTAACATTTTCAAAATAATTTCCATAATGGGGTTTTGGATTAATGATTTATCACTTATTATATAATTATCTTTAAGGGAATGAACTCATATTACCAAACCACCCAATTCATGGTTCCTTCAGGTGTGGTATCATTTATGTATTCTTCTGCAAGGATGTATTTCATCTCTGTAAAAATACTTGTTGTTTTTTTATTCCATTCGTCATTCGATCTTTTCATACAATTGAACATATTTATTTAGATTACATATGATCATGTTATTCTTGAATTGAAATATTCTTATACTCATTAATATATGATCATCACATTTATCCAAAATTAGATTGGATTATGTTCTCCTAGAAATTATATTATTAAATAAACATATGGGATAATATTGGAATTTTGTATATTGTTATTACAATATGCATGATTTTTGGAATGTGGATGATTTATTCACTGACTATCCACCATATTTCAAAGGATGGGTTTTGACCATATTATATAATTTATTAACATGTAGAATTTTAGTGAAATTTATAATGAATATTTATTACTAGTAGAAGTTTATTGTGTATTTATATTGCATATTTTTTATTCTACATATAGACATGTTGTCATTTAGATAGAGGATCTATATAGAATAGTTTTAAATATATTTATTACCATTAAAGTGAATTATTTTTTACGATTTGATGATTTTCTTAGATGGATACACATAAAAGAGGGGGTGAATTTTAGTTTAAAACTTGATTTAAAAAGTTTAATGTAATTAACTCAAAAACCCCTTAAAGTAACTTTAAAAGAGCCCGATTCAGTCCGATTATTGGAGTCATATAATTGGAATCATAAGAAGCCTAATTTTATCAGAGTAAATGAATAATAATCACAATTAATCTGATTGATATAAAAGTATTGTTTTTACCATATTATAAATCACACCGATAAAACCAATTGTATATAAATCTGGGTACCATGACTAACATTCTATAACATGAAGAGCAAAATAAAATTCTTAAAAAAAGAAATAAAATAGCATTGTAAAAGTAAGAATGACTTAAAATCTATATTAAAATTATTTAACTATTTTATCCTTAAGAGTAAGGGACACAATAACCTTGACAAAAGGATCCAATGATTTATACTTATATTAATGTATATCTTTCCTGACAAGGAATGACGTCGATATGATGATTTCATTAGCTCTATATTCCAATCACTAGAATCCAAAAATGTGATTATTGGAGTCTATCATATTTTCCCAATCATCCACTGATCTGATGGATTTTATTCTCTATCTTCATATACGCAAAATTCATTGATCGCTGAAACGATTAATAGTGATTACAAAAGAAATTATTCATAAGGAAACAACCTTGAAAATGATTCCTTATAACTGAAAACTTCTTTAAATAACAATAATGACTAAGAATGAGATGTTCACACTTTAGAAATATTTATATTACTTTATTGGTGAATGAAATAACTTGCTCCAAACTCCTAAAATAACTCACTAGTTGTAGGAAAAGCTCTGATGGTCGTATTTCCATGTTTTTTTCAACATCCTTAAATAGCTGGGCCAAAACAGCTGATGTGTAACTGATTGTACATTGTTTTATTGATTAACACCACCATAGTATTAAAAATATTCATTAATATATAAAAATGTCTATGTATTATGATTATAAACTATTGATAATCCATTGTAATTCCATATTTTTTGACAATATGATAATCTTTTTGAGTGTGAGCCCGATTTATGAGTACTAGATTCAGTCTGATATTCATAACAATTTTTAGTATTACAGAAAAGACATTAGTATGTATACTGGATGCATTAAATATAAGTTTGATAATTGTAATCATACTCAATATTATTAATGCAATAAATAATAATGATGTTATATTTTTAATACATAGTCTTTCTCTAAGAATGATAAAGGATTATGTTTTCAAACAACAGATACTAAAAAAAATGTAGTGTAAAAAGATAGTAAAGATATTTTAAGAATTTTTTTGTGATTTCCAAAACTAAAGGAACTAAGAAGTAAGAAGTAATAATTAAAACTCAACAATCTACCCATTTTTTGAAGGTATAAATCACAAACCGAAAATAGATAAATAACATGAAGAAATTATATCACTTTTTTTCTTTTAAGAATTTTGTATTCATATTTATTCATTATAACATATATCTATCTATATTTGTAAATCCTATTAATATAATGTTGAATACTATAGGGATTATATGAAAATTTACCAAAAATTAAACTCCCCCATAGAAATATTTCTCCCCTTTAAATGAAATACCCCATTAAAATGTTATTACCACCTTTTATAATATTTTCCCCAATTGTTATTTAAAAATATAATGGGAAAGAATCCGATGTATCCTAAAAATTTTGAGAAAAAATATATGAATTTTTTTTGAACTGACTAATCATCCATTTAATTATTATGGGATATATAACCAATAATAATTGAAAAATATTCAAAAAATAACATTTGAATGAAAAGTATTTCAATACAAATATTCAAACATTTTAAAAACGTTTTATAAAGATATACTTAAGGACTTCAAAATAGAATAAAATAAGTCTTTATTCATCAAGGTAATTATGAAGTTCCTCCTATTATTGAACTTTTAAAAATGAAATCATTATTTTCAATTCTTTCTTCTTGTATCCCATCTACAATTTTCGTCCTTTAAACATCCTTAGACCATTATTTATTCTAATCCCTCAATAAAATCACTTCATCTTCACAAAATTGGAGTCTACTTATCTCTAGTAGCATATCCATAATCTTGATTTTTAGAATAATTACCTCCTCATTCCAATCATCTATAGAATATAGTAATTCATCATTACATTTCACTCATACGACCATATCTGATGATAATGTTTTAATAGAATTATCTGATTCTATCATATGTTTCATAACATCGTAAATTTTTTTATCAAGATTACAATTATCAAATTATATATTATTATACATCTTTACCATTTTATTGCATGGAATTTTTTAAGTATGATAATTTTTTTCAAAATTTATTATAATTTCTTTTGTCTAAATCATTAATTATTAAAAAACATTTACTATCTATAATTTGGCAAATAGATAATTATGAATGACCCGTAATGTTGCTTCATGATTTGGGATGTAATTAATAGTTCCTTATAATCTTCTTAAGACATGAATAATATAATAAAAAACATTTTACACTATTGTTTTGGTTGAGTTTGATTGATCAAGATCAGAATGGGGGTTTTTTTTTCTAGTTCCAACATCGACATACTTGTATTTCTTATTACATTTATTTTAAAAAAAATTATCATCTGGAAATTAAAGAATTTTATCATCTATATCTGATTCGTCATTGTCATATGATTTGGTATGAGATAGTTGACCTTATTCTTATTAAATGTAGGATGGATTAGTTTCCTTTTCTAATGAAAAAGCTACATCATCAATATTTCAATATTATTAATCCTTATCAGGCTTGAAGGGTAAAATTAATGAAGATGGGGATGATTTCTAAGAATCCTTATTATATTTAGTTTCTTCATCCACATCTCATTCCTTTTCTTGTTATTCTTATTCCTTTTATTAATATTATTATTCTATCTAAACTTCTTCTTCCGCTTCTTCAAATTCAATTTATTCTTGTATTATTTTTTCTCTTGACTCAACATCATCATCAACTTCCTTATAAATCTAATCTTATAATTTTATTTCAGTTAGGAGAGCACCTTTTACAGCTAGTTCCAGTTCATATTATTGTGTTGGTACTGATTTGTAAATAAGATCCTTCTCATTTCCACTATCTACCATATAATGGATATTACCATGAACGACTAATGTTTATTCAAATGTTAAGACTCATTCTGATAAAACATGATTTGTGTGGGATGTGGGAAAGACAAAATTATCAGAATCTCTTTCTACTCTTTATAGAAGACTTTACTATTTTGGACTCTTGCATGTTTTTCATTTTTTATTATCTTCTTCTTTTAACTTTTAAAAAACCTGAATATTCAATGATCATTCCTCTACGTGGTAAATCAAAATTACTATATCCCTCGATTTTTAAGAGCATTAAATTTCATCATTTCACAAACCACTTTGTTTGGAATATTTTTTTAATTCTTTCCCTTCATTAGAAGAGAAGTCTTAACAATTATCTACTTTTTCTTATCCGCATTAGGTTATCATGAGGGTTGTGCCTTCAATGATTTTCCATCCCCTTTTTAAAAAAATATTTTAACATAGAATGAAACACCTATATCTTTCTGGAAATCATATCATCATTGATAATGGAAATTTTTTCTCATGTTGTGTATGATGTATTTTCCACCATGAATATCTCCATACAATTGATAACAATTTTTTCATATGAAATATGAGAAGATTTTAATATTTGACTTTTTTAAAGGTGTTTTTATATTTTACATTCTGCGAAATATGAACCAGAAAATTTCATAATTTCTCATATTCATTAGATAATCAAGAATAAAATCATCAGATACATTTAATGTGTCAAAATATGCCTTACATAGAATAATGTAACCATTAATCCAAAGAGATACTACCAAATTTTATTATGTTTGGTAAGATACCTTCTTAACTTTTTTCATACACCAAAAAAGTGAATATTCTTCCTTATTCATGTTAAAAGTGACTTAATATTTATCATCCTCCTTAACAAACCATACGAAGGCATAAAACACTGAAACTAACTCCATATAGTATAAATTGAAATCGTTATCTGGGTTTTTGACATAAACCAATTCCCATCCTTTTGAATGAACTTATATTTTTTAGAGTTGAATCATATTTTTCATATCATCATATCAGAAAAAACCTCCCCATGATGATAAAATACCTAGAGAAATTAACCATGGTCACTATCGGACCTTGATTTGGAAATAGAAAATATGATAAAAAGGAAAAAACTTGGATTGTGACCATCATATCAAATAGATATTTTACAAATAATATTCCCCTTGTAATTTAATTTAATGTTTTATATGTTTTGGATATAGAAACCAAATGGAATTCATTGGTTTTTTTATTTTATATCAAATTTAAATACCATAAAGCATTTATCCATTGATAATATATCCAATGAATAGTTATCACTAGATTAATATAAATATTGTATTTTGAAAAATCCAATTAACATATAAAA
Source organism: Viscum album (assembly GCA_963277665.1). NCBI lineage: Eukaryota > Viridiplantae > Streptophyta > Magnoliopsida > Santalales > Viscaceae > Viscum > Viscum album. The sequence goes on along the minus strand of OY728129.1, from coordinate 874,678,887 downwards.
AATAAGTGGTGACCTCAACCAATGGGAGTATAACCTATGATGTCCTTTTATCAATGAATCCAAGGGAGATTGAATTTTTAGGCATTTTCCATGACCATACCCATTTGGAGAAAAAACAAATTAAGAATGAGAGAAACCATTTATGGGAGAATTTCAAGCTCATAGAGATCACAAAAAAAAATATATGTCAAACCACCCCAAGAAAGTCTCACTGTCATGCACCTTACACTTTGGGAATATTCAGGTTTATTAAAGTGATATGTATCAAGACCCTAACAATATGAGTATGCACATTATTTTGTATACAATAATGAATATATTTTCAACCTATTATTGTTAAATTATAAATTGTTTTTATTTTGAATCAATAAAAAATAATTTATAATTTTTGGAAGTATTAAAATAAAATTAAGGAATTCATTTTGATTAATTAATGATTTTTTAAAATAAATTATAATAAAGAGAAGTGTTGTTATAGTATTTGAATAGAGTAAAAACATGGGAGAACAATGTTTGAAGATTTTATGTGGTACATGGGGTGACCCAGCCTTATATAGGTACTTTGGGAAACAATTCGACATCCATAGGATAATCAAAGATAATTATTCAAACCCATTATGATATGAAGGCCAATATTGAGGAGAAAAACTTTTTAAACGAATTCATAAACATTTGATTTTAAATATTTTATCTGATTGAAAATGGATCTGATTAGAAAAAATCATATGAATTTTTAAAAACAATTTTTTATATAAAATTAAAAATATTACAACAAAACACTATTATTGTAATGAAATGGAGTAAAAAATGAAAGAATAAATTATTACCTTTCAGAGTGGAATGATTCAAAAGGGTGACTAACCAATTCTTGTTTGTTTTTGTAACAAAACCAGATTATGATAATTTTAAAATAAAAAATTGATTACAAAATTTTCATTATGAAAATTAATTATTATATATTTTAAATATAAAAATTAATATGATAGTGATTATAAGAAAAACTTGTTATAATTTTTTTTATAGAAAAAAATATGATATTATCTTAATCTAAAAACATTGTTAGAAAAATTTTATTATTGGAATTTTGGGACCCTTTTTGTGTATGAAAAACAAATTAATAATTATTACTAAATAATTTTAAAAGAATTGGGAGTCTTAAAACCTCATTTCAATAAATTTTTTTGAATCAAATTACAATTTATAAAACTAATCATTAAAAAAATTAAATTTTTTTAATTTTTTTTAATACTCATATATACTCCCCCTATAAAAAGGATTATCTTAATTTAATGATAAATACTAATGATAAGTATATGTGAATTATTACATTACATTGATCATTTCTAATTTCTATTTGTATTATTCAAATATATCAAAACTACAAGGTTTAGATAAAATGGAACCAAGTTGTTCTTGAATTTTTTGTGAATTGTAAAATTTTATCGTATTCATGGGAATGATCTTGATGGAAATGATCTGTTACATTTATGTTCATAGAACATGAGTGATGTGTTGGGTTTTTACATAATTAAATGGATCTTGTATTATCACAATGTATTTAGGTTTCAATTAAACTCATGTCATGGTCTATGAGTGTGTGATGAATCGATAACACTGGAGCTCAATAACATTCAACTACTACATATTTATCATTATTAGTGGAATGTGATACTATGTATTGTTTATTATATGAACAAAAAACATATTAATATCATAATAAATGAAATGTTTTTCATGTAATTTTCTTATCCATTCCATAACAACCAATGTCAGCATCGAAAAATCATTTTAATTGAGAAATAGTAATAGAATAATATAAAAGTCCAAAATCCAATATTTCCTTAAGAAAAATAAAAAACCCATAATATATATTTAAGACGAGATTTTTTTTGCTGGTATTGATTTATTTCATATTTTTATACTAAAAATATATAATTTGGAACATTGGTTGTTATGTAAGTTAAACATATATGATCCCTTTAAAGGTTTTTTCATCAAAATCGTTCCCAACCTCATCTAGATCTAAATTATTGGAGGTAAGAATAAGTGTACTATTACATTTGGTATTTTAATATCTAAATTTATTATGAATATATTCTATATAAGATATAAAAGTTCATTCTGTTTGTTTATTGGAAAACCAAATGCATATGTTAACTCTCTTATCGTAATCATTTCAAAATAATACATCTTATAACCCCAAAAAAGAATCTTCTAATTATTTATGATTTAAAACAAATATAATTTTATTAACATATTTCTATATAGTAATAATATATTATTAATTTTTTTTATAAAAATAGTTGGTTATAGCTCCCTTAGAATTTCATTTCACAAAAATCAAGTTAATCTATCATACCAATACCAAGGTTCTTGTTTAAGTCTGTATAGTTCATTGTTATGGTTTTAAAAATATTAGAAATTTTTTTTATTTTGAAAAAGATGGGTTGGATAAAAAAACTCGTCTTCCTAACCATAAGTTTTTATGAAAATTACACTTCACATCTAATTGAAAATGTTTGAAATTATAGAATTCTACAATGTCTACAAGAATTCAAATTGATTCACTTCTTACTACCATAAAATGAGTTTATTCATAATCAATTCCAACTTATTAATTATATCCCATAGAATCAACTATATATTTTCTTTAAAACTTATTCCATTTTATTCACATTTATTTAACAAGCTTTTTTTAAATTATATATGTTTATATTGTTTGTTCAAATAATGTACAGACTTTTATAATTTCAGAATCAATGTGATCATCTTATATTACATTAATCCAATATTTATCACCTAAAGTCTCATAAATTATATTAGGTTTTATTTAGGATAATAAATCTATATTTTTAACATCATTTCCTCAGAAACTCACTCTCATAACTAGTTGATCTATATCACTAATGATAATTTCATTAGGATGATTCCAAATGAAAAAAATGACTTCATGGTTTTTAAAAAGTCTATTATTTGACAATAAGTAAAAAATCATCTTCAGGGATAACTTCTGAGACTAAAACTTCCATTATTTCTCAATTAGAAGATGTTTATATTAAAAGATACAATTCAGATTTTGAAATAACATCTGATGTTATAGGATGCTGTTGTTTAAAAACAAATGGAACAGTTTCATCAAAATTAAAATGTACTATTTCCTCAAAAGTTTAATATTTTTTATTAAAAACTAGATATCACATAGAACTAGTGGAATAATCTAAAATTATCCCCCTCATGAAATTTGGGTGATAATTTTTGGAAGTTATTTTTAGTATTTAGGATAAAAACAATGCAACCAAAATCAGTATAGTATGAAACATTTGGATTTCTTCCAATCAAAACTATTAATGAGTATTATTAAGAAATGATTTAATTAAAAATCAATTTCTAATATATCAATTAGTACTATAATATTTATCCAAAAAAAGAAAAGAAACTTTCTTTTCAATCAACATGGTTCTAGTAATGATCTGATGAATTCTTTTTCTTATTTCAACTACACAATTTTTCTTGGGAGTTCTAGGTGATGAAGAGTTATGTTCAATACCATTCCTGATAAAAAAATATTCAAAATTAGAATTTTAAAATTCATTCACCTTTATCACAATGAATACTTATCAAGTATAGGTTTGTTTTAATTTATAACTATTTATAAAAAAAATTCAAATAACTAAAGGATTTTTATTTCTTTGTAAGAAAATCGACCGATGTATATCGAGTGTAATCATCAATTAAGTCAAATACATATTATTTTCCAGCAATAAATTAAATTTTTTTAGAACCAAAATACCATATGCACTAAAAAAGAATCATCAGATTTGTGACATCTCAAATAGATTTAAAACATGACCTATACATGTTACCATGTTGATAAGGGTCACCAAATTTAGAAGTATCAAACCAAATATTCGGTAGATCTATAAAACAACCATTATTATTTAAGTCCAATAATTTTCTATGTTTATAGTATCCTATCCTAAAATTAAATAACTAATAACTAGCTTCCATTTCAGAAGGGTATGCTATGTTATTTTATCATAAGGACTTATATGTTATGAGTGTAAACATCGTCATGTTGATGGGAAGAAAGAATAAATTCATCCTTGTAAATGTATAATAAAAATTTAACATTCCTATAACTCCGAAGTTAATTTTAATCACCTAGTTTACTTATTCATATAGTTTTTTTCATAATACATAAAAAAGAAAACATATTAAATAGTGTCTTTACTAATAAGAAAAATATTTTATATTATGATAAAATTTCCCCAACATTTATCTCAAAAATATACTTTTCTAGAATTTATCTTGATTAAATTCTTGAACAATTAATTGTTTATATTATTATGAAATAAACATTCACTATCAATGTAATAATTGATTTGTAGGTACTTTCTATATTATCCTTAGAAAATAATTTTTATTAGGAACCCAAATATTATTGGGTCAAGTATTTTCAGAAAACAAAATCTTCGGTAACCATTTTCTTTTTAAAAAATATACCATATGAAAACTATAATATTGAACATTATTTAATTAAAAGAAATACTATTGATTACAATTTTGGAACATAGTACAAAAAGTTTCTAATTTATAATCAATGTAATTGTTACTTAAAATAAGATTTCTATCTGTAGAACCCATTATGGAATTATTACCATGAGGTCTAATTTTTTTTTACATTTTATAAAAATTTTACCAACCAGTGGTAAAAATTGATATGAGTTTTCGCAAAATAGAAATTTCATATTTTAGTTTGATAACAAAATTGTTTATCCTCATCAGTATTACTTTTCCAACTATGTTATTTTCTATAAAACGTTTTTCTCATAGAAACATTTTTCAAAATCATTTGAAATAGTTTATTTTTAGAATTTTTTTATCAAGATCTATATAACGATCTATTTTTTCTTTTTTAAAGATACATTATTGAACATTCCTTAGCAATCTTATATTTTGAATTAGAAAATATATTATACAAATTCTATAATTTTCATTTTCTAAATGTTTTTCAAATATAGAAAAATCATCATAAGAATGTAAATAATTTTATTATACTGATAAAGATACATCATCAGAATACAAAGAAATATTTTCACCAGTATAATTAGAATTTAAGGTAATGTTGGTGAGGGATTCGTTTATATGTACCTTTTCCATGATACATTGACATACAATAGTTGAATTTTCAAAAAGAAATGTGTTTTTCTCTCCGTAAAATTCATTTTATATAGAATATTCAAAAGATTCACCAACATTAATGCACCATGTGTTAGAGGATTTCATGAATTTATAGACTCTAGAATTACAATAATTCTTAACATTTCATTATAAGTTATTTTCTTTCCTATAATTGTTTTTTAGCTTTTGATAATCAGGACATATATGTCCAACATTAGTTTATTTATTACTAGTGACATCAAAATAATTATTATTACTTTAATAATTATGATTTTTCTTATATCAGTTTTGCAAATATTTATTTATGACTATATTTTTTATCATTCAATATATAAGAGATAAAACATTACCTAAACATAATGTTGTACAAAATTATATCTAAACAACAACTTTATTCTTATTCAGAGATCTTACAACTTTATTAGTTGATTGAACATTAATATGAACTATAGAATTAGTAAAAAAAGAAACACACCAATTTTAATTTTTCTCATTATCAACATATATTTTAAGTATAACCTATTATTCAATAAGGTAATTGATTAAATCATATAATGTAATATTATTAATATATTTTCATATCTACAGTGTTTCTTTTAGATTCACACTCATTCAATATGATATCAATAAACTTTCCAATAATAATATCATAATAAATAATTTTCTTCAAAAAATTTTAAACTATTTGTTTTTTATGAACCTCTAGCACATCATTGTAACTGATTCTACTGGTAAGAAATCAATGTCTTGATAGTATTCTCTAATAATATCTCTTATGGCATCAAAAACATTAGAAGTTCCAAAGTTTGTGGACTTAATGATTTTTCCATACAATATTTTTTGTTTCACATAAATATATCTTACTTATATACATATTATCATGAAAAAAACTGTATTCCTTACCCTATAATTTAACTGATTCACTTTTTTATGATGTGAAAAAGTATTGACTTATTTATCAAGAATTTTATAGTCTCTAATAAGACTGAATAAATTATCAAATGTAGCATTGGAAAATAATGTTTCCATCCTATGTCTATATTTTTCATAATAAACACCATCAATGAAATGTGATACGTATAGAATTATATTAAATTTAGATTCATTTTAAAGAACTAACATTATAAAAAGAATATAAAATTTTCTTTCTACAAACACATTAGTTTAAAAACGTTTATAAACAACAAGTTTATAAAAAAAACTTACAAAAACATATAGATGATTGAATATTTAAAAACTCAACATGTATAAGTTTTAAAACCTACTATAATATGAATTATCATATTATAAGACTATGTTATATGGATATAAATTTTATAGTGTGGTGGATTTTATTTTAAAAAATTGGTTTAAAAGGGTTAAACCAATTATCAGAAAATTATTTTAAAGTAAAGTTGTCGGACTTAGTCTCAGTTTAAGTATAATAGTAAAAATACTGGGAATAGAATATTTCTAATTGTATTATTGTAAAAGAATAATACTCGCAATGGATAAAATTAATATCAATGTATTTTTTTATAGTATTAGAAATCAAACTGATAAACCTAATGTTATAGAAGGATGAACATGATGGATAACATTCTAAAACATGAACAACGATATATAAACTTATGAAAACAACAATTACAATAGATATGTAAATGTAATAATGAATTTAATAATATATTAAAAATATTCAACACTTTAAACCATAAGAATATAGTATTCAACAATATTTACTAAAGGCATCCATTATTATATACTAAAAGTAAATTATGTCTTTCCTAATCAATAAATCCATCGATTTGAGGATCAGATTAGCTCTTTCCTCCTATCCCCGGAAGCCCTTGATATGATGATCACCATATATCTTCATATCCTCAAAAGACATTGATCTAATGGATCAAATTCGCATTCTTCCTATCCTATGAATCTCTCAACCATAACATTTATTAGATGTTCTTACAAAATCAAATGTTTAGAGTGAAATAACCCTTTCAAGCATTCAATATAACATACAACCCTCTAAAGAATTAAAAAGACAAAGAACATGAATTTTAGACTTTGGAAATATTTATATGAATTGAGTTTTGAATGAAATCTCTTTCTCTAAACTCTTCAGATGACCTATTATTTATTGGTGACGCTCCAATAGTCTTATTTCCATGTTTCTTATTATGACCTCAGATATCTAGCACTTGACAGCTCGTCTATAACAAAATATCTGATGTCATATTGATTAAAACCACCGCAGTGTAAAAAATAATACTTTTTATAGAAAGAATTATATGTATTATAATTATAAAAATAAGTTATTTTGATGAAATTATTTTACTAATTTCAATAAGATAATCCTTATGAGAGTAAATACAATTTATTTATACCAAAATCAATCCAATAACCATGACTATTTTCAGTATGATAGAATGGAAAAATGTTTATCTCCTTGTATAATTAAAGTAAATTCTAATAATAATTTACAAGAATCAATATGATAACAATAGTGAACAATATAGATTTTATATTCATAATAATTTTTAAGATTTTCTATGTACAATAAAATATAATAATTTCTACAAAAAAACAAAAAAATTTGGGATAAAAAAAGTTAATAAACATGTTTTAGGAAAGTGTTTGTGATTTCAAAAACTAAAGGAATGTAAAAATTAGAAGATATACACCAAAAATCAACATGTTTTACATATAAATTAAATGGGTGGGACCCAAAATAATAATTCCCCTTGATTCATCCATAGGTCTATTGAGACAAACCAACATTGGTCTTGGTTTATACCTCTCCCTATATTAGTATAGTTACTTGTCACAAGACCTTGAAATTATGTTTTAATGTTCCATAATATGAATTCAATTAGTATTAGATATCTAATTATTAGTATCTGTAATTTCATTTATTTTCATGTGTATATTATTCTCTTACTTTCAGTTTATTAGGGAATTATTTTGATTATTTACAACTTATATATTATGTATTTGACGCTTATGTTTTTGATAGATTCTGTAATATTATTATTTTATTAATTGTTTATGGTCACTGCTTTTTTTCCATTACTAAAGTAATCATGAAAATCATTAAATGTTAATTTTTAAAAGTATAACACAAATGGAAGATTTTGTGAGAGATAATGATGGATTTTTATGCCATATATCATTTCTTATAATGTGAAAAAATAACCATTTCTTGAGAAATTCATTGGTTACTTGAGTGTATGTTTCTTTCTAATTATCTACTTATAAAAATATAAATAGCTTAGGAATGTATGTAATGATTTTTTTTAATTTCATATATTTATGGAATTTTTATTTGTGGGAATTTTTTTAGAATCGATTCGAAGATATATATTATATGTTTATGGAACCATTCTAAGGAGTGTGGGTTTAAGGGGACATAGATAATATCTGAGTAGAGTTTAAATAAATTTAGATAAAAGGAACATTGCAGAGGATATTTTAACGGTTTTCTGTGTTAGGATTTATAATAAAATCAAAGGTATAGATAAACATTTTTGATACATTATATTTAAAATCATGTTAATAATTTAATTTTTATATGGGTATAAGGGTAAAATAAAATTCTTCAATACCCTAGGGATACGTGTTTGTGACAATTCTAGGAATAATATATCATCTTGGTGTTTTCTAAAATTAAATATTATGTGATTCTACATGTTATGACATCAATGTTTGGATATTACATGTGGATAATGGTTTTGGAACAAATATAACTTATGGTAAAACCCCCAACAAGGCTGGATATAGTAATAATATTATCCACATAATGTTCCCAATAAAATGCCCAAATTCACACCTATTTTACACACCTATGAGATATTATTTGGTTTTCTCAGATTTTATTTATGGACTATTAATATGAATTTTAATATGTATCGGTAAGATAACATAATTGGAATGTAACCATAGATAAAACTGACTAAAATTTAGGGAATAATTAGTTAGGGTACATAGTAAAAAATTTGTTCATTCTGAGATATAGAACATGTTGGAAGCTGGGAGCATAAATATCAATGAATATTGAGTTTGAAATATATTATTAAAGTTCAATTTAAATTTTTATATAAATTTTGAGGATTTGGTGGATATGATTGAGAGAAACCACCCCAATGTAACATATGATAGAATAAGAATGATATATGTTCAACTAAAAGGGATATATGATGACTAGAATTTAGTATTAGTATATTTGTTTGAAATATTGGCTTGGATGATACTATTATAAATTTTGAAACTTTTTGGGTTAAAACATCCGATAGTTATTTGTTTCAATTCTCATATTATGATCATCAATCATTTAAACTATTTTTAAGTAATGGATTCTTCCTAAATGATTTATGTTAAAAATGGGTTCAATGGATAATTTTGTTATTACATCAATTCAAAAACCATTTGAATAATATATGGATTGAGAAACCTTATAATTATTCCAAACCATATATCATGAAATATGAGTAAAAATGTTAACATAGAAGATGTAACAAATACACAATAAAAGATAAAGAAATAGTCTCATGAAATATCTACTCATGAAGTGGATGTAGAAACTATGATTCAATTTTCTATCAGTGAAAAATGAGGGAATATTTATTTGAAAAATATCAGTAATGGGACATTTAAATTCAATAACCGTAGTGAAAATTTCCCATAAAATCACAATTTTAAGGGAACAAGAGAATAAAAAAATATAGTTTCAATTATAATAGTGTTTGGCATAATTCATATCAATTTCCCATTCTAAGGTCCTATGAGAGAAATAGTGACCAACAACCCTACATATATGGAATAACATATGGAAATAATACTAATATAACATATAGTGATTTTTCACTATAGATATTATTATGTTATATTTCATTTAAGTTATCACTAATTACACTATATTATGTAATAAATAAATATAACAAGTGGTAAATGTAAATCCTTAATATTTAAAGAAATTTTTCTCTTCAAATATTTGTTTTTAATATATTGCGATAAATGTAACCCTGAGTATATATAATATGTAATAGAGATTGTTCTAATAACCTATCCATTAAATCAAAAAGTATGAATTGGACTGAAAATTTTATAAAAATATTATGTTTTTATCACATTTTTTAAATGAATTTAGAACTTATAAATTTATTTGAAATAAATTTAAAAATATAATGAAAGTAAAAGAGTTGTTTTCTAAACAAATTAGTTTATATGGACAAAATTTATTTTTTTCATAATAAATTATACTAATTATTATTTATGAATGCTTATAATTCAATTTATATATAATATATTCATCAATTTTTTTACAATTCCTCTAATATTTTTTATTATGCATGGGATAAAAATAAATATTGTTTTTTGCTTAAAAATTATATTCTTCTAAAAAGCTATTTTCATCACGTTTTGTGATATTATTTTATAAATAAATTCATCAACATATATGTATTTATATTTATAAAATTTAATCTATATTTGGAATTATGAGTTCAAATTTTGGTAACTTGTACCCTTTTATTTTTATAGATTATATATAGTAACTGTGATATAATTTACAAACTTAGTGAAGGGTATATCATGTAAAACATCCAAAACACTAAAATATAAACTCATAATAATTAATTTTTATTTTTAATGGATGATATTAATTATAAAATTATCACCATAGTTATTAAATTTAATATTTTATTATAAACTTTTCCAAAAAAGGAAAATATAAAATTTAAAGAAAATAATGTTACAAAATGTGACCCTCATACTTTTTAATATATATAATTTCTCCAGAAAGAAAAAAAATAATGTTTTAAAGGAATATAAATGTATATTTTTTTAACAATGAAAATATATTTATTATGGATGTTTTTTTATAATTTTATGTTATTATATAATTACCTTAAATGATTGCACAACACTAAAAAAATTTATACTAAATTAATTGAAAAATAAAATAAATGATTTTAAAAATATTAAAAGAAATAAAAAAGGAGTGAGTATGAGTGATGCATTAGTTTTATTGGTTAATATGAAATTTTAGTGATGTTTAAAAAGATTATGATAAAATTAAAAATGTTCATTTATGTCTTTCAAGTCAAATTGAATGAATAGTGACAAACTATGCGCCCCAGCCCTGCAAACCATGTGACCCCAAATTGAGGGGATTAATAGGGATAATGCATGTTTTTTTTGATCCAAGTAACGTATTTGGTAAAAAATTTCACCTCCTAGAAGAGATACATGATGAATTAACATAGTTAGCTTAAATAGGGAACTACGAATAATAGACCATGTGTATGGTATTTTAATCCCCCTAAAATTAGATTTAAAATATATCTAACCCCCATTATAACACCTATGATTACCTACCTATATAAATAACACATTTTTAGGATTTTTGAGCCCCCCTCCTGATTCTAATCTATTATGACCTCTGTTATTCATGATCTGATTCCTTGATTGAAGATCGGCACCCATCCTGATAAGAGGATATCATCTCTTGTGGTTTCCTTTATCATTCTCATTCATTTTCCACACATTAAAGGATTGTTATTCCTTATTTTATTGGATAAATATATAGTTTTATTAGATCTTGATCTAGTCTTTTTGGATATAGATCTAGGTTTTTTAGATCTTAAGCCATTTAATTATGGATTTACGATTCAGATCTAAATCTCATCCTCCACTACATTCTATCATGATTCCATTCAATTTGGGGATATTCATTTCTGATAATTTTTCATCAATATTGAGGTGGGTGATCTATTATTCAAATCACATAATCATGATCTCGTTTACATTTATTCAATTATATAATTTCTAGTGTTTGTTTAAAAATTAAAATTCCTAATAAAATTCAATAATTTTGAAAATTTATAAATTATGTTACTGTGAATTTGAGGATAATTAATTGTTGAATTAAATTTCTAAATATTGGAATTATAGGATTTGGGGATGTAATTTATTGTTAAATTAATTATGGTATATTAATATTGTGAAATTAATTAATTAATATTTGAATTAATTATTTAATATTGAGATACTAAAATTCAGTAATTAATTATAGGATATTGAGATTATAAAATAGAATAATTAATTGTTTAAATAGTTGAGGGATATTGATATTGTGAAATGAATAATTAATTGGTGATCTAATTAAGGGATATTGGGATTTTGAATAAGAATTATTAATTATTCAAAGGTGATATTGTGAATTGATTAATTAAATGTTGAATTAATTAATAGAAATCATGTGATAATTTTTATGGGACATGGTATGATACATCAAAATCCAATATTATGATAAGAATTAATGAATAGTAATAATGTAATTAAAATGTAATTATTTTGCGAGGGACATGGCTTTCTGCATCAAAATCCAAAAATCTTATATGAAATGATGACTGGTAATAATGGAATTCGAATGAGATTATTGTGTGTCGGGCATGGGTTTTTAAATAAAAATCCCATAGTTTGATAAAAAAATGATGAATAGTAACAATTGAATTAAAATGTTAAATTTGATAATGAATGGTAACATGGGAATTCATTTATATAATATCCATTAGGATAGTTCAGTCCCTAGCACTGGCTAAAGCAGATATTGAGAGTGTGAGTGTCATCAGAAACCTAGGTGTTGTGTGGTTAAATTAAGAGTAATTCAATAAGTATAAACTATTCTTGTTAATTTTTTTATGTATTCTTATACAACTGAATACACTTGTTATTTGATGGGTATTTTTTAGATGCTAGTTCTAGTGAAATACTAAGATTTACTCACACCCTACTTGGGATTTCTAATTGGTACCCGAATAGATTTCATAGTTGTATGATAGGATAAGAGAAAAGTCCCTATGTTATATTGCATATTTAGAATGTTTCATGGATGAGGGATCCATACGTGGTTTGGTACCCTCAACATAATTTTTAATGTCATTGATTTTGATTTTCATTTAAACACTTGTAACATTAATTCATTGGGATTTCGTGGTGTGGAATGGGTTTTGATTGTCACTTTACAATTACAGTATTCCCAGAAACTCCCAATAGTTCCCCCATCCATAGCATAGTATGAAGTTTGTTTCCATTGGACGATGGTCATCTGGGTTTTGAGTCCCAAGGACTATTAAGGACTCACATTGGTCTATAGGATGAGAGGTCGGTCTCATCACACCCTTTTAGTGGAAAATGTTTCCTAATCCAAGACTCTATTATATTTTTTAGGCATGTTTGTGAATTTCTCCCTAATCTCGACATGGGAGGGGTTACCCTAACAAAATGGATATGGGGAAATCCTCTTATTTTTTACAACCTGGAAAGATTCATCTGTATGTATATGAGGATCTACATCATTTTCTGATAGTGGGATGTCACTTATGTGAGGCTTTCATATGAAAAATGCTTTGGGCTATGCTCCCATGTGTGGAGGCAGTTGATATTTCTAGGATGGGATTGATCCATTATGAGGCGTCCTATGTAAATAGGTTATTGTATGAATAAAAACCCATGTAGTATGTTGGGAATTTGGACATACCCACTGAGGTTTCCCTATTTATGATTCCTGATGAGGTTTTTGTTGCATCCGCCTAATCCTAAATGATCCATGATTATTGTGAGAAATAAGATGGAGTTCATGATCAAAATCATGGAATGTGGGTGTGGGATCTGAATATTTGGACAGTATGTGAGATGTTTCATTTAGATATCAATCCTTTAAGGAGGTTTTTATGTATCCTAGTTATGGAGAAATTTAGATCCCATAGAGTTCATTATGGCCGAGGCTTACACATTGAGGATTGCCTTTTTATGATGCAAAATGAGGTGTTAGTTGCATCCCCTAAGACCACGTGATCCTTCCCATTGTGATAAATAATATGGAGTGCACCATCAGCCATATGGCATGTGGATGATGGATATGCATGTTTGGTCAGTCATTCAGATGTTTGATATGGAGCTTGTTCTTTTAAGGAGGCATCCTATATATCCTTGTTATGATGGGAATCAGAGTCCTGCTAGGTCATTCAGGATTTGTCATACAGGCTTAGGTTTCCATTTTTATGATTCATAATGAGGTGTTTGTTTCATCCCCATAAACCTATGTAATATATGCTCGTTATAAGAAACAATACAGAGTTCCTGATTAGCCTCATGGCATGTGGATGTAGGATCTTCATATTGGGACAGTCCTTGAGATTTTTAATATGGTGCTCGAGCCTTTAAAGAGGCATCCTGTGTATCCTAGTTGTGGAGGGAATCAGATTCCTCTTTGTTCATTAAGGACTAGTCTTAAAAACTATAGTTTCCCTATTTAATGGTCCTTCATATCTAGAAGGTGTCTTCTGATCCTGTCATTATACCCTAGGGGTCATCATGTGACTTGGATCCACACATATGGTGGGTGTTGTGGGAGCCATGGTGATGTGGTCTGGGGGGGGGTCACATGTCATCGGTGACACCTGGGGAAGACATCGCGAGTCTACATTGTCATGTCCAGAGGTGTGCCTAATGTCTTTTCTGGCACCTTAGGGAGACACCATGAGTCTAGGGTGGCATGTCTGTATGTATTCATCATGACTTGGTTGTATCCTTGGTGATACATCGCGAGTCCAGGATGACATGTCAAGACGTGTACCACATGTCTTGGCCGACACATCAGGGAGACATCCCAAGTCCAGGATGAAACATCTAGAGGGGTTTCACGTCATAGATGACTTGTTCCGGGGGAGTTGGGTCTCCATGTCCAGATGTGTAGACAATACTCTTCAAGCATGAGTATGTGTCGTCATATGAGTTAGGTGATGCACCCGAAGGATGTCGCAAGTCTAGGGTGACGAACCACGAGGGTTTGCGTGATCTGGGTCGTTCTCTTAGAAGTTTCAAAAGACCGATCTCAATATGTCCATATCATTCCGAATTTCCATAATGACATGGTGATGGGATATCTAGAGATCTAGATGGCACGACTAGGTATTGTCATGTGTCTTTAGATGGAACATGCGAAGCCCACAGATGTCTGCGATTAGGAATCTTCTTGAGTTTTCCCCATTGAATCCTATATTTTTCCCAAGTATTGTGAGTTCCTCAACTTGGTTTACTATCAGTTTGTTTGGGAATCACTTGATCTAAAAGATATGTGATGCGAACTTTGAATGTATCGTCATGTGTCCTTTTTGTGATCATTGATTTATCCGTTGAAGGGATTTATGCTTGGATATTGACTGCTCTAGCAGTCCAGCATTGTATTACATTGAGGAAATTTGGTCGATCACATGATTGGATGTGCATAGAAGCTAGAGATCTAATCTCTAACGTGCGTAGCCTGCAACATCCAGTCAATCAACACAACAATCTATTATCCAATGAACCTTTTATTTGAGTTGGAGTAGATAATTTATAGTCAACCCATCCTATGTAATCACCAGTTTCTGCAGGTTATCTGATGTGAGTATAGAATATAATCAATGTGGGGTCTCATGTTACACGGTTTCATGAGTTTCTATGGTGGAATGCATCTAGGGTGTTTCTTGGTATTCAGCGGTCGTGGAACCATTCATCCTTTATCATATTATTGCCAATTATTTAATAATTTCCCCTTGAATGGATTCCATTCCATCATGTAGACATGTATAGGGGTCTTTGATAGATCTAAATGCATGTTGGAGGGCACTTGTGATTCCTTTGATGGCCTATCTTGGGGTTTCATGGTCGTTGCTGATGGTTTTCTAGACGGGTCACATTTCCTCCAATGACCTTGAACCCTACTCGTCTACCCCTTTTCTATATCCCTATTTTTATGTGATAATGGTCTAGAGTCATGAATTATTTCATGTAGGGAATTAGGGGAAAATCCACTATTTTTCTGAGATGAGTCATGTGACTGAAATGGATCACATGGTGATGTGTGAGTATTTCATGGATGAACCTGCATGTTTTTCCTTTGAGCGCTACAAGGTTTCCTGGACATGTGGTAGGTCCTTCGTGCGGTGAAACTGACAAGCTAGAGGGACCTCATGAGGTGAGGAGGTCCTGACACTGAGGTCTCATAGTGTCTCATGGGTCACTCAATGTGCTCGTTAATGCATGTCATTCAACGACTGTGGACACCACTAACCTCCTCCATTTTGGCGCACTTTATTTTATTTGATAATGGTTGGGAGGTATCTGAGTTTTTTGTGTAATATCCATGATTATTAGTCAATATTCTGGTGGTGTATTGTGAGGCCAATGTGGATTATAAGAGAGTGTGAATGTATTGTGGCCAAAACTATGAATTTTTCCTTAAAGATCCATGAGGTTTTCTGACGGTTCCCTTGTGATGTGGATGATAAGACAAAGGGGCTTAGCGAGATACACTGAATAGGTCAGGGTGGATCCTGTGTCTTCTGGGGTGCACCGCTTGTCCTCTAATAACTGTAGACCCATCTTCCCTCTTCTTCTTTATCTCCTACATTCTATATGAAGAATGATAAAAGGTCTCACGAGATGGCTTAGACATCATATAGGAATTTTATTCTCCCCAACGATTCTTTAGAACATTATCTTTGTGACTAATAGTGGAATATTACTTGGAAAATAGATTCCATTGATTTTCAGGGGATTTCAAATGGGTTTTCAGGCACTTTCCAATGAAAAACTACGCACCCTCAGGGGACGCTCATTCAACCTTCACCGTTCGGTCACTGGTGAATAATGGTGCTTTACGGGGAGGATTTTGTGGGGATTGATGTGGGATAACCACCATTTATGGATACTTCTCATGACCTTGAGGTGGTCATGCAATCATGATCCTTTTTGGGGCTCCATAAGTTTTCGTCCATCCTATTCTACCATACTTTCATTTCATAGATAATACCAATGCTCATTCAATTTTTCCTTTTAGAGTTTATTATTATTTCTCATTTGGCGGTAGTCAACAAATTCCCCCCTTGGTACAGATGTATGAGGGGACAATTAATTGGTCCTGAGGATAACTAGATGCACACTAGAGTCCGTGGTGGTGTCATGAACTGATGCTTTCCAATGATTTTGGGTTCACTGAGCAACCTTGGGTATTTGGAGATCCGCCTATATATATAGGGGGTGGGAGATATTTCATTTCACCATCCATCTTCTTCTTGAGAGCGCTCCTGTTATTTCCATGTTGCACTCATTCACCACAAACCCTGATCTCAATCACTTTTCTTGAGTCTCCATAATGAGTCTAGACTGTGATCCGTGCTTTTGCACGAGACTACTTCCTGCTCAGATACTCATCTATCCCATCCTCCGACTAAGCATTGGTAATTTCTTGGACGTATGCAGCTATCATGAGGACTCCACAGGTTTCGCCGGCTCATCCTCTCAATAAGTTCATGTGACCAGGTACAGGTCACGTGATTGTGAGCTGTCAAGGAGTTTGTGCGATGTGCATGGGTCCTTATAGGGGTTATTCGCCCAGTGGGTCCTCGAAAATCTCGGTGGTTCATGATATCCTCATTGTGGTTTGCAAACCCTTGGTCAAATTATGCGATGAACATGATACCATTGGGATATTTTAATTAATTTATCCCTTTCAAGAATTTATATTATTTTGTCTGACATGTTCCACATACTTATTTTTCATAAGGCTTCTGAACCCCATTATGATTCCTCATTTGTGGATAATCAATGGGCCATGATTTACAGGAATGACAATGTCGAACCATGCTATCAAGTACGTTATGATATCGAGAATTTCTATAAGTTCTATGTTTCTAGCATCCAGGATTATACCCCATCCAAAAAACTTCCATTATATGATTTTGTTATGATGGATGACATTTTTATTCCATCACCAAGCTTCAATATTACATCTCCTTGGGCATTCATTTTCTTTGACTATGTCCATATGACGATTACTATGGACAGCCAGCTAGAAGCTTCCCAACCTCAGGGTCTATCCTATCTTCTAGAGAACACATTCTGATCCCAGATGGACATTATCTCATTCAATGACCGATTACCTAGATCTACTTAATCATATTTACATCCTCCATGAACATTCAAGGTGGTGGGTGGAATTCAACGTGGCACCTTTGACCCGACGATAATTTATTTGATGAATGGGAATGACCATTCTGGGAATGAAAAATATATTCGTAATTAAATGATGTTTTATATAGGGATCATCTTCATGAAGTTGTTTGGATATCTCAGTTCATCATATACATCCATCCTAAACTTCTCCCAAAAATTATTATCCATTGGTGCCCAAGGACCAACACCTTCCATCTTCCCCATGGCGATGTGGGCATCTACTTGAGGGATATCCATAATTTCAGTGGTTTTCCTCCTCCCAGAGAGATTTATGATGAGATTATTCCTATTGAAAATGTTTTGAATAATCCTAAACATAATTTATATTTAGAAAAATATATGTTCTCACTTGCAAGGAGGAAACTAGGGAGAGATCTGGCAGTGCACTCGGTCGTTTCCATTACTAGATGGTTCTAAATATTCCAATGTATCAATGGAGATAAACTGAGTGTTATTTACCCTCATCAGTGTCCATCCCAACAGGTTCGTGATGATGTTATCTCATATTGGGCCATTTTGGAAACACAGTATTGTACATCATCGTGTTATCAAGAGATCCTGAATATTTCTACACACAATAGGCTAGTGGGTTTTTATGCTATGTTTCTAAACATATGGATCCTCCTAACTAGGGATGCACTCTTTGGTATCCATGTTATCACCCTGGTGATGGAGCCAGGACTCACAGAGGGATCATTCCTCAATTTTTTAGTACTAGACCTTGTGCACCATTACCAGATGTTGGGATATATCTTGTAAGGTAACACACCCTATAGAATTGGTGGTCCTCTTAAATTCCCACTTGGTTGGACAGGGGAACACATTTATTGTTTTGAGTACTAAAATACTTACCAGATTTTGGATCCCATATCTTACGCTAGAGTGATTTACATCTATAGAGTTAGGAATATTACCTTGTCCCCTGTAGAGATCAAAGGAATATTGTTTCGGTCTAACAGTTTCAAATTTTCTAATTCTCATATATAGGTTGGTTCTATAGTCAATTATGGTAGTGGTTCTTTGTCTGAGAGATCATATAAAGTATCTATTTAGTATTGGGTCCTTGCATCCATTGTGGATGATCTCGATATATGTGGAAAATATTAACCACATCAGTTTTCTCTAATGTTTGGCTGTATGATAGGGATTTCCCCCTTTACCTTGTCCATTCTCTGTGGGGAGTGGAATCCTAACATCATCCATCAATTTTGGATGATTCTATCTTGTGAAGACACCAATGTGTTGATTATATTTCCACTTACTAATTCTCCTTCCTACCTCATGTAGGATTTTTCTGAAGAATGGATGATAGCCTATTCTGATGGTGTGTTGGCACAGCTGGTCCATCATGTGAATGGACCTCTTGAGTTTCTGATTCCTCTACCCTTAGTATCAATGGACACAATTGAGTATATGGGAAAGGAATCCTATAAGAGTCCTCATTATGATTATAGTTTTTTGTACAACGTACTAGATTCCATTGAGGAACATAATTCTCCCATGCATGTTATGGATGATTCATATATTTAAAGGGTGAATTTTGGAGCCTCCTCTCATATTCATTATTGATTATCCTAGTCAGTGATCCTTCTTCCATACCTATTTTTCCAGATACTAAGGCTATGTCATGCCATATGTTGGCATGGGAGAGGATCCATGCCTTAATTTTTGAGTCCTCTATGGTAACCGTCCACAATCAAGGGGAGAATCATAGCCAATTATTCCATGTGATATGGGAAGGTTGTTGTGATTGACAGAAACAATTTGAAATAATGCAATAGATCTTCTTAGCCTGAAGATACTTGACTGCGCCTGAGTGGAGCCTGCATGATTTTGCGAATGAGGCCTCTTTCACCATGAAACTGGAATAGGCGATAGAGGCCCTAGAGGATGTTTGTCAATTTTCTTCTTAATTGGAAGATCATATGGATTTTTGGACAGTGAAAATATGGAGGCACAAAGAGATGATCTCTCAGGTGATGTCTAATATCTCGACATCATCAACCTCATTGAAAACTACTGAAACGAGGGTTCAAGAGATGACTACACTAGTCGAAGTTCTTAATACTAACCCAGAGGTGGAGGAAACAAGGAGAGCGAAACTTCAGTGACCAATTGATGCATCCATCCAAACCCATTCTAATATTTCTAGAATTGCAGATTATCATTTTCTGTAATTCTGTTTCCCAATAATGCATTCAACATTGTTTCACTATGCATCATTTTATGTTTTGGATTTTTGAGAGACTCCACAATGTGAAGATTACTCCCACTTTTCTTTACCATAAATGGATGATCATGGACTACTATCTAGTCCTCTTCATTCTATAATAATTTTATAGTTACATTGTATTATGAATCATTATGTATGCCCATTTCGTTTATTGTGATATAAGAATGTGAATGTTTGACGTGCAAAGAGATCATCATGGAAGGAGATGTGTACCAAATGATGGGTGATTTTCATATATATAGAGAGAAGATTTATCATTATTGGGATTTATAAAAAGCCTCCTGAAAACAATCCCATACATTAGTTTAGGTAATATTACCTTGGATCATAAGTTGCTTTTGTTTAGGGTATTTTACCTCAGACCATCCATTGCTTTAGTTTAGGGTATTTTAGCTCTGAACAACAGTTTCATTTGTTTAGTGACTTTTAGCTTGGATAATTTTTTTTCTATAGTTTAGGGTCTTTTATCTCAGACCATCTATTTCATTAGTTTAGGGTCATTTAGCATATGTTTATATTGTTTAGGGTCTTATATATCAAACCATCTATTTGTTTAGATTAAAGACATCTAGCTCGGACCATATGTTGCTTTAGTTTAGGGTCTTTTAGCTCAGACCATTGGGATGCCATGTAGTTTAATGTCTTACCACCAGGGCCTTTGGTGTGACATGTAGTTTAAATTATGACTTCCAGGAATTTTATGTATTATGGGATGGAAACCAGGGGTGATCCAAAACACTACGAGGGGATGAGTCAGTCCTTGGTGTTCCCAGGGATGATGGGGATTGGAGTTACTTTCTTATGATGAGTACATATCTTTATATGGTGGGTTAAATCCCTTATGCCTTGATAGAATGTCCAAGAATAGTTGATATCCACTCTTTTCAAAGGGATATAAAGGATTCATGGGATGGAAATGGAGGAGGGTGACATAATTGGGAATCTATCCCGGGCTATATAGTTGGTATGTGGGTGGCGTGTTGAAAAACCCAGATGATTGAGCTGAATGATATGGAATAAGGTAGACATGTGGGTTATGTCCCTTGACACTGTGGGGGTGTTATGTTCTAGTACATTGTTGTTGAGGCACACAAGGATTAGGAGGCCCTTTATGTTGGGAATTAAAATTTCGATTGGTGCATCTGAGACCTTGCATCAATGATGTGTCCAACTAGAAAGATCTCTAATCAATTACAGGGGATGTGAAATATTTATTACAGCCCAAACATCAAGACGATGAAATTGGAAATTGAAGGAAGGCAATCTAGGAAGGGTTCCGGCACCCAAGGGAAACCTATATCTTGATTTAATACTTAGATACCTACAAATTTTGGCTTCGAATCACATGGTGTGAGCCACCAAAGGGTTCAAGAACGAAGTCCACATTCCAGCCTTGAGAATGCATACAAAACATGGTGATGCAATGATAAGGATATCAAATCCTATTGGATATTATGATATGGAGACTTTAAATCATATCCCAAAGTGATTAGTTCACGTGGAAGGAATGATACAGTTATACAGGGGTATCCTATAATAAAATGATCTGATGGTTTTGTCACGACCCATCCCATTGAGGCCCGTGCTGTGACTCCCTATGCACACCTCCAATAGGCTAGGGGCTAGTGACTAGAACTTAGTAGGAATATCACAAACCAGGGGGGCATTTCATATTTATATGTACACAGGCACACATATCCAAACACAAAAATGCTGAAAAGTAAAAACCACTAAGGAACAAAATGCATGAATACAACTAAACCGAACCAACAGAGTATAGCCAATGTAAAGCACACAAAGTAAATACGGGATACAATACAAGCCCACCAAAGATATGAGTCTTTAAACTACAAATTCAAACCTGTAAGAGCAAAGAGGTACTATGACTACTGCTCATATCCGTAGGAACACATCAGCCTATAAGGAACACAAAAAGATTTGTCTGCTATGGGTTTTCCCTGGACTCCATTCAAAGGTCTCTCTTCTGCACAATACACGACATGTGGGAGCACATCCTGTGAATGGGTGAGTATAACAATACTAAGTAGAGGACCCCGAAAACTACAATGTAATATACAATGTTACGGTAAAATCATCTCTACATAGTGTATGTATACTGAACATATAACCATAGAAACACATCCATATATACTCAAAACCCAGACCTGTAGTCTACAGAAAAGTCACACAACTACATACAGTCTCTAGGGATTCAGTTTGAAGGTTCCAAAAATTACTCGTCCCAGAGAACACACTCCATGAGTCTGATAGTTCTGATGATTTCCATCCGAGAAGTACTTTTCGTCGGGAAAATCCATGAGAGATAGATACAGTAATTCCAGGATAACACACTCCGGAGTGGGAAAAGATTATGATACACAGATGAAGATCACATCCAGGGCCTTGGTGGATACCATGACTCATCCGGATCAACCTAGTAAGTAGAGGATCGACATCCTTTAAGATTAGTAACGTCGATACCTTACACTACCTAGAGCCAAGAATGGATAGAGGATCTCAATCGATGCCTCTTTAAGAGATACCTGAATCATTAATGAAAAGTACCACTAAAGGTATCATATTCTTGTGTATGGAAACGATAGCTGGCCTTCATGGGAATGAGAAAAATGGGAACTAACCCAAATAATACTTTTCCCAAGAATGAATTACAAGTGGATCAACCCATGTTATAGGATATACAAGTCTTGAAGAAGGGGCCACACACAGTGTCTCGTGACTCTGAGTACTTCCAATGTGTAACAGCATGAGTCATAGGGAACAATATGTGTAAAAATGTTAGTACACAATGTTTAGAATGAACCACACACCATGTATGAGTAACCGGGGTCCACTCTTTGTATTCGGTCGTGTGCCCGTACAAGCCTAAGACCATGTGTACCATCCCATGTAACCAGTTCACAAGGTAACCTATGCATTCATCCTAGTCTAGACATGTGGTGGAGTACATATCCATATACCCCACCCTGTGTCGAAGTAACACATGAGATATACACTGAGTCCCGCGTAAGGACCCACACGCCGTGTTCGTCAGAGAACACGCTATGTTTGTGCTTCTGGTCACCCAAAACTACTGCCTCAACTTGGTGGTGTCCACACATTGTGAATTCAAAGGGAACATGTCATGTTCTTAATCTTGCATAGTGTGGAATCCCTTTTCACCACTAGGTTGACCATACATGGTGTTCTCTTCGGTATACATGTTGTGTTGCACAAAAGTTTCTAGAAACACAGACCTAGTCCGCCGTGCCTCAGTGGTGCTCCGGTATTTGATCCTGTTATACGTTTACTGTGAAACTCAATATCTAAGGACACCATGTCTTTCCATCTACGTTTCGGGAGGATTTGGGCGTTTGATCAGCCCTAAAAATTGTTTCGATCAACCACGCGAAGAACGGTCAAAGAATGATTGCTTCTGAACTATATCAATTCCTCTACCGCCATCATTGTCGCACTTCTGTTGATTTTTAATGATGTTGGATCTCCAATTTGGGATTGTTTCATTGAGAAAAGGATGTTTAAGTATCCATTGTATATAACCCTACAAAGATCATGAAGAGAACGATGTTA
Source organism: Viscum album (assembly GCA_963277665.1). Classification (NCBI taxonomy): domain Eukaryota; kingdom Viridiplantae; phylum Streptophyta; class Magnoliopsida; order Santalales; family Viscaceae; genus Viscum; species Viscum album. Next base: position 874,654,850 of record OY728129.1, on the reverse strand, counting down.
AAAAGACGATGAAAATCAATAAGAAAAATCGGAACGCAACTCTGCCATCATTTTTCATGGCATCGATTCGATCCCATTAAAATGATTAACCAATATGAATCAAAAGATAGTACAATAATTATTACAAATCTATTTCCTGAATAAAACCCCAAAAGAAATAGAAAAAAACTCCCTCCCTCAAGAATTCACGATCTGCGGATTAACATGTTCATGGATTGATCCACATTAATCATTTAATTGAAGAACAGGGAAGAAATAAATTAAAATAAAAAACCCCTACCTTGATAAGTGACCGATCACTGACAAAGGGATTGCGCTTCAATCATCTCTAATATCCTACAACTTTATTGTTGCAGCGATTATCACCTTTTATTTGTCATCGTTCATTGTTGAGATTTCTCCCCAAATCTCCAAGACTTCTCCAGGGTTTCTCTCAATTTTCCAACAATGACCAACATTCGATTAATCGAATAATAAGGAGGGGACACTTTTCATCGTTCCATTATGCTGCCGCACAAATGAGTCAACATTTCTATTTCAGAGTCATAATGCCAGGTCATTAATTATCGAAACAACTACCCCATCGTTGCACTGCAGTGAACGTTTCAAAATAAAATAGAGTAAAAGTTTCAATTAATTATAATTTATTTTACATAAAAAGTCCAAAATATAACGTTTTCCCTCGACTTGCATCAGTAAAGGTTAGGCCTGCACTTAGGTAAATTTATCGTCCCAAATGCAACAGTTACTTCAGATTTTTAATACGTCCATCCATTTAGAAACTACCACAACCACACACACATTCCGACTCACTTAACATAAATTAGTCCAGACTACCATTCTTGGCACACCAGTCCTTGTAATGATGTGTCTTCCCTACACTTGGTCCCAAAAAAATTCAATATGAAATTTAAAAATAATACACACAAAATCTCAGACATTAAATTCTCCCCACCTTGGGGATTTGTGTCCCCAAAAATACAAAACAATGCCTACTCAAAAATATGTCGGTACTGGGCAAGGATCTAAGCCTACCACTCCCACATGCTATCCTAAAGGTTCATGTGCTACCACCAGATACACACTAATGGAATCAATCACCCACAATGGATCATATCCTACTAATCCTCAATCTCCACTGGGTACTCAGAAAAGTTCTCCCCATCCTCGATGTCTTGCTCGCCCCAGTAAATGACGTAAAATGGGTCATACATATACCTTCTTCAGCTGTGACATGTTGAATATATCATGTACCTGATGGAACTTCGGTGGTAGAGAAAATTGGTATGAAACCTCGCCAACTCTGAACAGTATCTGACAAGGTCTGATGAATGTCGGAGATAGCTTTCCGCCCCAGCCAAATCTCCATAACCCTCGTCAATGTGAAACTTGAAGGAAGACGTGGTATCCCTCCTCAAAATACAGCGGTCTCCATCATATGGTAGCATTAGATTTCTACTGGCTTTGTGCAGTCATCATCCTTTCCTAGATGATTTTCACCCTCTCAGTGGTATCTCATGCCAACTCTAGACCCATGTGTGTTGACTTTCCAAGGTCGGTATAGCAATGCTGTGACGGGTAGGGTTGCCCGTATAAGGCGTCGAATAGTGCCATGCCAATGGTGGAGTGGTATCTATTATTTTATGCAAACTACAACAGTGGTAGGTGGTCCTCCTAATCGCAACCAGAGAATAAGATATAGGCCCGCAACATATCCTCCAACATCTGAATGGTCGTCTCTATCTGACTATCAGTCTGGGGAATGGATCTCCCTGATCAAGAGTAGTTGAGTTCCAAATGCCTCATGTATTCCCTTCCATAACTGGGATGTGAAACGAGCATCCTGATATGTGACTATCATCAAAGGGACTCTGTGAAGATGATCTATCTCCTATACATAGAGGCGTTCCAAGATCTCTACAGAACTCTGCTCTATGATAGCTAGGAAGTGGGCCGACATGGTGAGTCAATAAACGATCACCCAGATGGAATTGTGTCCCTTGTACATTCATGGTATGCCTATCACGATTTCCATTGATATCCCATCCAACTTCCACTCAATTACCTCCATGGGTTGAGTAGATCCTACTTGAACCTGGTGCTCATACTTCACCTACTGGAATGTAAGGTATTGAGAAACGAACTCTGCTACTGCATTCTTCATGCCTGAACACTAGAACTGCCGTTAGAGATCCTAGACTATCTTTACCACACCAGGGTGTACCATCAAGGGGGATATATAAAAATCCCTCAGTACCTCCTCCATCAATGTCACTTGTACAACAATGTGTCCTCTAAAAAGAAAAATGTGCTCCACACCTTGAGATTATCCATCAGGAGCATGTCCTTTCGATAACTGATCACATAAATCCTCACAGTCGACATCCACAAGTTGTGTCTCCCAAACTCACTATAATAGTTGAGGGGTGACAACCATCGACTGAAGGTAAGATACATTATCTCTATCCATGAAGGATAACTATAATGCGACCAACTATTCTGTCTCCTCACTATGTGAGCTCAATCTCCTGCTAAGGGCATCTTCCACCTTGTTCCCCTTCCCAAGAGTATATATGATCTTGAAATCTTAGTTCCGGAGGAACTCTAGCCAATGCCTCTACCTCAGATTCAGATCCTTCTCCGACAAGATGTATTTGAGTATCTTCTGATCATAGTAGGTGATAAACTGCTTAACAATAAGGTAGTGTGACCACAACATCAACGCGGAGACTACTACCGCCAACTCAATATCATGGGCCGAATTGTTCTTCCCATGCGGTATTAGCTAGCAAGAACCATACGAAATCATCGCCTATCCCTGCATCAAGACACAACCAAGCCTAGTCCCTGATTAATCATAGAAAACTATGTACTTGACACACTCCTCGAGAATTATCATGATTAGGGAACTCATCAAGCTCTGTCTCAACTACTTGATATCCTACTGGAACTTCTCCACCCACATGAAGGGTTTCCCCTTCCTGGTCAAGGTTGTCATTAGTGCTGATATTTGGGAGAAATCATGAATGAATATATGGTAATATCCTGCCAACCGTAGGAAGCTACGCACCTCCATCACGCTCTGAGGTGGATCCCATGATAACACTGCCCCCACCTTGGCTGGGTCTAGAGATATTCCATATACTGAGGAGAAATATCTGTGAAAGTGGACCACTTGAATCCAGAACTAGAACTTCGGGAGATTCTCATAAGGTTGGTTCTCTCAGAGTATGTGTATAACCATCCACAGGTGTCTTGTGTAATCCTCCTATGACACCAAGTACACAAGGATGTCTTCAATGAAGACTACTATGAACTAGTCTAAATAAAGCTAGAAGATCTGGTTCATAAGTCACATGAACACTAAGGGGGCGTTCATCAGATACAAAGGAATCACCGAGTACTCTTTGTGACTGTAGCAGCATCTGAATGTCAGCTTTGGTATATCATAGTCTCCTACTCATAACTGGTGGTATCCCAATCGAAGGCCAACCTTTGAGAACATCTATTCCCCTATTAGCTAACCGAAGATGTCCTTAATCATCGACAATTGACACTTGTTCTTCATCGTCACCTGGTTCAGGTGCTTCTAATCCATCTAAAACCTCAAACTCCCATACTTCTTCTTGGAAAACAAAACTGGGGCCACCCAGGGTGGAATGCTGGGTCTCACAAACCCCTTCCTCTTAAAATACACTATTTTCACCATCATCTCATGTAGATATGTGGGAGAAATATGATATACTGGATAGGATATCAATGTCTTACATGACTGCAAGTTGATGAATAAGTCGATCTCTTAGTGGGGAGGTAGTCCTGGAAAATCTTTGTGAAAGATGTCTCTGTACTCCACCACAATTTCTGGGAACTGGAATCTCACAACATCTACTACTCCAAGGGTAAGTCTATAAAGCTCATGATTGATCATCTATACCCTCCTATGCATGATCCCACACATTTCTTCATGGATCTCCATTTCACGGACAAAGGAAAACCTCGCCTATCGCTGCGCACACACCACACTCTTCTCATACTGATGTAAATATGGTCATGGACCAAAGATAACCAATCCATCCTGAGAATGACATCATAAGTCCTTGAAGCTTACAACATGTGGTTCCAACCTAAACACTCTCTACAAGGGTAAGATCACACTATCTGTGAATGTTAGTGATCATCGAGTCCCCCCCCCCATAGGTGCCTCCATGTGTAAGGGTTGAGTCAACAGCTGTACCAAAATCTCAAGGTTTCTCATAGGACATGTGGCGATGGAAGGAATGATAAGAACTTATGTCTATAAGTATGAAAAATAAGTTAGAGAAGACAAAAATCATACCTCGGATCATCCCTGGAGTCCCAAGGTCACAAGACTGTTCCACATGAAGCAGTCCACGCCCCTGTCCCCCAACTCCTTAAGAATGGTGTGGACCTCCTGAGGGTGGTGGTGGAAGTATATTGATGCATATTCTACCACCTACAGCTCTCCCAGGTCCTTTTCCACATCCATTTCCTATCGGACCAATCTACTCCACTCTCTACATCTACCATAGTGGTCCATCACCTGCTTCTCTATCTGTAGCTCAATGGGTCAAACAGTCTCTAGCGAGATGTCTCCTATCGTCACACGAGTAGCATCACCTCTCTCTCGGTAGACTGTATCCAGCCTGAGAGCCTTGTACTAGGGATCTCATAACCTGGGTCCTCCTATAATGTCTCCCACATCTCTAACCTTGTTCTTGATAGTGTATCCCAACTACTGAGGTCTCCACACCTATCTGACTGTGACTGACTGTCATCAGATGCCTATGATCCTCCAAGATGCTATCGATCACCAAGGCTCACTCGAGCACTCCAGCAAAAGTCGAAATGCATAGAGACACAACAATATCTCAGATGTCCCATCATAGACCTCTCTCTGAGGTTGGATCTTAGAAGTACTAATTTCTAACCATATCCATAGAGTACCTGGTGAGGTTGGAGAACCTTGATGAATAGTCACCCACCATCAAACTACCCTGCTAGAGCTAAAAAAGATCATCAATACGCACCCGTCTCATTGTAACCTGAGAGAAATCCTCCCTAACGTGTCACTAAAAATCCATCTTGAAGGATTATCCTTTTCATCACTCTATGTGGTCTGACTCCACCATCGCCCCGCTAAACCCTGAAGAAGGCTGTCTCCTAGGATCACCATTTGGATGGATAGTTTCCTCACTGGATGGAAAAATCTGGCCACCGCCTCAAGCCAGTCCTCATCCCCCTGAAGGTCAGGCTCTCCTTGAAACTTGAGAGGTCTCTGTATCTAGAACTCAAAGAGTGCACTCAGCCTGTGCCCCTCATTTGTCAGTACTGAAGGCAACACGGGCAACTACAGTGGTGGTGGTATAATAGGTGAACCACCAAGATGTAACGGCTAGGGAACTGGTTCCTGTATCGAAGCCTCATCATTTCGGGCTCATCCTCATGATCGTTATTCCACTAGTGCAGAAAACGTTTTTTACGTCGGTTGTTTTTAATTTTTTACGCCGGTTTCTAGCCGACGTTAATACGTGCGACGTTATAAATAAGGTTTTTGATGTCGGTTATTTAAAAACCGATGTCAAAAACATAAAATTGCGATGTTTATCACGTCATTTATTTTAGAACCGACGTGATAAAGGGCCTGGAGAATGGTTTATCACGTCGGTTATTTTAGAACTGACGTGATAAAGGGCCTGGAGAATGGTTTATCACGTCGGTTATCGAAGAGCCAACGTGATAAACGGCCTGAACAATGGTTTATCACGTCCGTTCTTTAACAACCGACGTGATAAACTGTGGTGAGGGTGGTTTATCACATCCGTTCTATAAGAACCGACGTGATAAACCGGGCTGAGCGTGGTTTATCACGTCGATTCATATAAAACCAATGTGAAAAAACCGGGGGAGGGGGGTTTATCACGTCGGTTATTGTATAACCGCCGTGATAAACCGGTGGGAGGGGGTTTATCACGGCGGTTATACAATAACCGACGTGATAAACCATTCTCCAGGCCCTTTATCACGTCGGTTATTAAATAACCGACGTGATAAACCATTCTCCAGGACTTTTATCACGTCTGTTATTAAATAAACGATGTGATAAACCATTTTGCAGGACTTTTATCACGTCGGTTATTAAGTAACCGACGTGATAAACTATTTTCCAAGCATTTTATCACGTCGGTTATTAAATAACCGACGTGATAAACCCAATTTTTTTTAAACAGAATGCAGTGATCTTCTCTCCACCAGAATCAACCAAAATATAAATCAAGAAATCATACCACAAAAACAGAAGTACATCAAAATTAAGCATGTAAATAGATAACATATAAAACTTACCCACTAGACAGCATCCACCCTCATTTATACCCCATGGACAGCCCTCCCCCACCCTGTTGGAGCCCTCACCCTCATGTATACCCTCTAGACAGCCCTCCCCCACCCCACTGGAGCTCCCACCCTCATGTATACCCCTTGGACAACCCTCCCCCACCCCATTGGAGCCCCCACCACACTCCTGGACTGCCCCCCGACCCCCGGACACCCCCAAACACCCCTCGACAACCCCCCACCCGCCTGAACAACACCTCCTCACCCCCTCGCCCCACTTGACAGCCCCAACCACACCCCTAGACAACCCCCCCCCCCCACCCCTAGACAGCACTCCCACACCCCTGGACCGGCTTCCCACACACCTGGACATCCCTACCACCCCCCAAGACTGTCCCCCCACCCCACCGGACAGCCCTCCCAGACCGATGGACACCCCAACCCCACTGAACACACCCCCACACCCTCGGAACCCCTCCCCCATAGACCCAAATCCATACCAGAAGAACCATCAAAAGTAGACCAAAACAAGAAGTAGATCAAAATTAAACATTCACTTATATAACATTGAAAACTTACATTGTCAAATTCAAAAAAAACTAAATCAAACCTAAACAACTACCAAATAGACAATTAAAACAACAATATTCAAAATTACATTTTACATTACAAACAACTAAAATTCAATCAAACCTGTAAAATAATTTGACCACTCCACTTGTACGTGTTTGATGTCTTCAGCAGTATAGGGTTGAGGGTCATCAAAAATCTACAAATGAAAAAGAAGATAGTTAACGTGTATAATGAATAAATCAAATTGAAATATGATGGCAAAGTTTAAGAGGAAATCGTACCAGGTCAAAATTCACAACTGTACCAGTTGTTATTCTTTCATACATAAATCTTAACATATAATATCCGCATTTGATGAGGCCTTGTTGTTCATGAAAATTCTGTTTTGAATGAGTGTAAATTCAATATATTATTTTTATGTAATAAATCAAAAAGTACAAATTATAAATGGAAATTTACCTTCACCTTTACATATTTGATCTTTGCATTTCTTTTCTTTCTGTTTTTTCTAAAGTAGACCCATGCACTGTTAGAAAATAATACTAATGGGGTAAATTTAAAATTCATTATAATATATAAAAATATTGATAAATTGAAACATTCTTTTTCAATATATTCTTAAAACTTGCCTGCACATCACCATGAACAAAGAATATCCAATAAAGAGCTTTATCCCTTGGGCAAAAAATACCTAACATCCAATGATTACTGATAAAAGGAAATTTAATGTTAGTAGTTTTTTATGTTAAAATATAATTAACTCTTTGAGAGAAATGTGTTTCATACCTCTCACAAAAAGGCATCATCCAACATTGTTGGATTATATTCTTTTCAAATCTTTCAGCAATATAAACCATTCTTTGTTCCTCAGTCAACGCACATGCTTCAGGGGAAATCAATTGCGGGTCCATGAATCCTAATAATTCTATCAGTTCATTCCGCTCATAAATTTTATAAAGATACCTAATAAAAAACATATATAAGTATAAATTTTTAATAAATATAACGCAGGGAAAAGGTGTTAAGACTTACATGGAAAAAATTTTCACCACGTTGATGCCCAACTTATCTCCAGTAACAAGCTCCATGATATCATATTTTGTAATCCCCACACTTATTTCACGTCCACAAACATGAGATTCCATTGGAAACTCATAAAAACCCAACAACAAATGTGAATATCTTGAAAATCTGTCAAGACCACTGGAATCTGTATCTGATGGCATAGCCTGTTGTCTTTTTTGTTGTCTATACAGTATTTATTTACCTTTGAAGTATTCATGTGAAAACAAATTGAGAATTATAGTAGTTTTCAAATGATAAAACAACTTTAATAAAAAAATAAAATAAAAGATATAACATTCATACCTCTATGATAATGAGTCGAAGAAGTCTGGATGGCCAAACTAAAAAATGGCCGATACTCTGTCCAACTGTCGCCACCTCATCTGTAGGTATTGGTACCCTAGCTAATCTATCTATAATATCCTGTACAGTGACCCTCTGATTCTCTACCTCTAATTGTTGATGATGAATTGTATCTCCTATACAATATACCAACCCATATGCTACTATATGATGTTGAGAATCATGAACATACAACTAGAAATATGTAGGAAGTTGCGGCGGAGGCGTAGGATAAAAAAATGGGGTCTGCAGGCTGAGGTGGGGGAGTGGGAGCTACTGGCGGAGGTCGAGGATAAATAATGGGGTCTGCAGGGGGAGGTGGAGGAGTGGGAGCTGCAGTCTGAAATTATCTTTGCATTTCTGCAAACATAGACTGCACCGAATCTCTAATCTTGTCTTCCATCATCGCATTAATATTTTGAACTTCAGCCTCTAAGGATTCTATTTTTTTATAAACCCCCTCAATGTTAGAAGTTGAAGAACGTGGAAACACTTTTCTTACCGATACACCTGTCGGATATCCTCTTACACGACCAGGATGTTCGGGCCTTCCCAATGCTACAAATAAAATATCTTCCCTCCCAGTAGCTGTAAATGTCCCCTCTGAACTCTGCTCCTCAAGAGAGTCCTGTATTAATTAATTGAACATTTCTGTAATGATTGAAACTTATATGAAGAAAAAAGTTAACTTAAATAAATTAAATAGATATCTTACAATCCTCTCAGCTACGATTCGCGATTCTTCCGAAAGATATTGCCCTTTTTTTCCCTTCCGATTTCTCTTCCATTTTTCATGTCTAGATAGAGGGGATGGAGGGGCCACCTCTCCAGAGCATGATGACTTAGCTCTTAGTTGTTGAAATTTTTCCGCTATCATTTTTTCATCAATTAATGTATACCCTCCCTGAGATAAACTATGAGGGTATACATTTTTAAATTGGATCTCCTGATGATCTTTCCTTGTTTGCTGTAATTTAAGAATAAGAAATCATTAACAAACCATTAATAAATTCATTTATATAAGAAAGTTTATAAAATTTTACATTGACCATACTAGAAATGACTCTTTTTTTCTACATTCAAAAAACTGTCTCCATGTGTCTTCATCTATAAAAGGATATATATGACCTGGATTGTCATGACTCCTATGACCATAAATGAAATCAGATGAGAGGGTTGATTTGAAATCCCTCCATCTCCTGGCAGCCAATGATAAGCATTTCTTCCTGACTCTTCCAGTGTCAGGAATATCAAATGTCATCTGATAAAGAAGTGGTTAAACATATTATATATACCAGAAACATTAAAAGAATGGTCAAACAATGACAAAATATCTTACCAAAATCGTCTCCCACAACTGAGAGATAATCGCTTTATCCACACCTCTCCAATCATCATACAGAATGCTTACTTTGGTCTTAGCCTGAGTTGCAACAAAACTCTTAAAAGCTTTGGCATTCAGACCACTAGGAATATCATCATCATCAAACTCAACTACTATCCTCTGATCCTGCGTACGGGCAAGTGATAATTTTGGTAAACGTGTGCAACCATGTTTACCAACCTTTGAACTATTTGTTGTAATAGGAGCATGTGAATGCTCATCCCCAGAGGTATGACCAGGAATATGCTCCTCTCCAGAATCATGTGGTTGATCATCTGAATGATCTGTCATTATCCTTCAAATAAAAAAAACAAATGTCAGTTCACAAATATACAAATTCAAATATTTTAATACTACTGTAATCAGAAAATAGAAAAGTGTACTAGGTTACATAATAGTAAACATTGGTAATATGGTAAGCATGTTAAACAATGGTAAAGATGGCAAAGATGGTCAAGATGGTCAAGATTGTCAAGATGGTAAAAAATGGAAAAAATGGTAAACCTGGTAAACATTGTAAACATGGTAAAGTAGTTGTCAGTGAACAAATATACAAATTCAAATATTTTAATACTACTGTAATTAGAAAATAGAAAAGTGTACTAAGTTGCATAATAGTAAACATTGGTAATATGGTAAGCATGTTAAACAATGGTAAAGATGGCAAAGATGGTCAAGATGGTCAAGATGGTAAAAATGGTAAAAATGGTAAACCGGGTAAACATTGTAAACATGGTAAAGTAATTGTCAGTGAACAAAAATAAGCATTTTAAAATTCATGTAATGGTTATAAACATGATAAAGTAAACTAAACAAACTTAAAACAAACAAAAACATATACTTAATTTATTTTAAAACATGTTTTAATAAATTAAAAACTTACAATATCTAACATTTATGGAAAAAATAAATGTAAACAAGAAATAAACATATGATACCTGTAATTTTAGGAATGTACAGATGGATTGTTTTCCCAAATTCCTTCGTCATGATCGTTCCTTATGGCACAAACTATGTCTTCAACATGATCGTCATTATGTTCTTTTAATATTTCCATTGAAGTAGGGATCTCACATAAATCAGCATATTCATCAAGTTCATCCTCACCAACATATTGTTTTTTCCATTGTAAAACAACAACCCACTGCATATCTGATTGATCTACTACATAAAAAATTTGTTTTGCATGTGTTGCCATTATAAAAGAATCAGTTGTGTCTTCCAATCTATTCAGATTAACAAGTGTCATTCCAAATTCATCATGTCTGACACTGTTGTTAGCGTTAAACCATTTACAGTTAATAAAGGGAACTTTAATTTTAAAGTAATCAACCTCCCATATGTCTTCAATAACTCCATAATATGCATTTGATGTATAAATTGGGTTTTTGTCCTTAGCACTCGAAAAATGCATTGCTTCTGCAAACACCAATACACCACTATTCTAAACTGCACTTCTGTTGTCTTGAGCTTTTGTATGAAATGTATAACCATTAATGTCATAACTAGACCATGTTATCACATTGAAACATGGACCACCCACTATCCATTTTAATGTCTCTGATACATATGATCTACCATGCAAAGTCTTTTTAATCCATGACAAATAAGTTTTGTTGTGCTCATTCAAAATCCACATTTCTTTCTTCTTTGGATAACATTGTTTCAACTCATTAATATGCAATGTGATATATGGTTGAGCATCAGCTATGTTATTCAAGATGTATGATTCTAACTTCTTCATCTGTTCAGCTGACAATGATTTTACTTTCAAGCCTCGAATCCCCTTTCCCTCATTATTAACTCGTTCATGGCGAGATGGAGGCAAACCTATGTGTTGCGCCGCAGCCATGTAGCTCATACAAAACTCTTCTACCTCCTCAGAAATATTCTTTTCAATAATGGAGGCTTCAGGTCGATATATATTTTTAATATACCCCTTTAATATTTTCATATACCTTTCAAAAGGATACATCCAACGAAGATATACAGGTCTACAAAGATTTATTTCTCGAACCAGATGAATCATTAAATGCACCATTATATCAAAAAAAGTTGGAGGAAAATACATTTCCAATTGAAAAAGTATAAAAATTGCATCCTTTTCCAAAATGTTCAAAGCATTCACATCAATCTCCTTGTTACAAATTGAATTGAAAAATTAACACAACTTCATTATAGTATTTCTGACACGAATGGGCAATATTACATGCAATGCAACTGGTAGAATTTGTTGCATCATGACGTGAAAATCATGTGATTTCATACTTATCAACTTCAAGTCCATCAATGAGACAAAATTTTTTACATTAGAAGAATAACCTTGAGGAACTTTGGTATCATGAAGACACTGACAGAAGCTAATTTTCTCCCTCTTCGAAAATGTATGACAAGCCGGGGGAAGAAATGTTCATCTTCCTTTAGGAGTGGGAGCTACCTCCAAACGTATTCCCATTGATAGTAAGTCTAATCTTGCATTCAACCCATCTTTAGTCATTCCTTTAATATCTAACAATGTTCCAATCAAAGAATCACAGATATTCTTCTCCACCTGCATGACATCAATATTATGTTTAACTTCATGATACCTCCAATATGGTAGCTCCAAAAAAATTGACCTTTTCTTCCAAATATGTCTATCATTACCAGATTTCTGTGTCTTTCCCAATGTAACGTCAAGGTTTTTCAACCTCTCAAAATACAGATTAGGGGATAAAGGTTTTGGAGCAGTATCAAATTCTTGTGAGCCATTAAATGCCTTTTTTAGTCTTCTGTAAGGGTGTTCCATAGGCAAAAACTTTCGATGACCCATGTACTCTGTTTTCCTCCCATGATGCAATTGATAATAGGACGTCTGTTGTTCGCAAATTGGACATGCTTTATGCCCTTTAACACTGTATCCAGACAAATTTCCATACGCTGGGAAGTCATTTATAGTGAACAGAAGCACTGCATGCAGTTGAAAATATTCCATTTTATAAGAGTCATACACCCTAATACCATCAGCCCATAACAGTTTCAAATCATCAATCAACGGTGACAAGTAAACATCAATATCATTACCAGGTTAATTTGGACCAGAGATCATTGTACTCAGCATGACATATTTGCGCTTCATACAAACTTCAGGAGAGAGGTTGTAACTTTCCAATAAAACAGGCCATGAACTATGTGTGATACTGAGTGTTCGGTATGGATTCATTCCATCTCCGCACAACCCTAGTCTGAGATTTCTTATTTCATTTCCAAATGTAGAATACTGCGCATCAATTTTCTTCCATTGTGGACAATCAGCTAGATGACGTATTTTTCCATCATATACCCGCTCTTCAGCATGCCATCTTAACCTTTTTGCATCATGTGAATTAGCAAATAAACGTTTGAAACGATTAATTATAGGAAGATACCAAAATACCTTTGAAGGGAGCTTTGTAATCTCTACATCACCCTGTGATTTTTCTTTCACCTTATACCGTGATGTCCCACATTTTGGACACTCTGAAAGAAATTCATATTCCTTCCTATATATAATGCAGTCATTCGGACAGGCATGTATTTTCTTGTATCCCAATCCCATCGGGCATAATATTTTCTTGGCTTTGTAATGTGAATCTGGAAGATCGTTATCTTTTGGATGAATGTCTTTCATCAATTGTAGAAGCTCTGTAAAACTTCTGTCACTCCATCCATGCTTCGCCTTCAGGTTAATCAATCTTAACACCGCCGACAGAACCGTAAAATCTGTTCAACCGGGATATAATGGTTTTTCAGCATCACCATATAGACGTGCAACTGTCGGTTCTATCTCAATTTGTTCTGCTACAATATCGCGAATCATTTCTTCAATTCCATCGAAGTTACCATGTTGCGAATCATCATCATCAGTGATATTCCGTCCAGTTTCACCATTCCAAATCCAAGGGCTGTAACTCGGATTAAAACAATGACATATCAGATGATCTTTTATCTCTCTACTTTTCAACTTCTTCATATTCAAACATTTCAGGCATGGACAGAAAAAAATGTCACTACTTGGAACATTTCGTTTTGCAAATTCCAAAAAGGCATCAACACCTTCCTCAAATTCATTTCTCATTCGATGTGCCGTAATCCAACTTTGACTCATTATTACCTATAACAAATATCAACAAAAAATATATATTTTTAAGATAAGACAAAACATGTTTATATGAATAAATCATAATTTGAATGTAAAACAATTTAAAATATAATACAAATCTATAGGTATTTAAAAAAATATGCTTGAATATTATTTTTAAAACAAAATATAGTTAGATGTAACAGTTTTAAATTTCATTGAATCAAAGAAAACCATGACGCCTAATGATTCTCCAAATAAAATATACATCAATAAAACATAAAGAAAATGATTTTTATCTGGAATAATTGAATATGATCAGATGATACACATTTATAATAATCTCATGCCAATATACTAATAAACATGTTAAAATATAGGAATACCTAATGGAGCATATAACATGTGTTATTCATGCTTGTTGTTCAATCATTATGATCTAAAGTACTCAACACTTTCAAGTGCCAGAATCTTGAAAGTAGTAGTAGTTTTCATAAGTACCCAACACCAAATAGCTATACATCGTATGTTTCATGTTAAAAATATGAATATAGACCATTTGTTTTATGTTTAATAATATTGTCATATTATCTGATCATTCTGATTATATATTTGATTTACTATATCCTTTTGATCCGATATATAATCTAAGGAAATTAATATTTCTTTAGAAAAAGTAATGTTAATATCATGGTAATGTATAAAAAAGTATATTTTGAACTATATATATGTAATACCAATAAAAAAATACATATGTGTTTGGCCTGGGTTTCACACATAAAACAACTCATCTCACAGATTAAATTTTTGAATCATCCTACATAATACTTATTTTTATAACATAGGGAATGAAAATAATAAAAGTTTTGATTTATGATACTCATTATGGGTAAACATGATATATATAAATATAATATCTAATCTCATAAAAAGATATCCATGGGGGTATAAGAGCATACACAAAGCACATGATCAAAAAGATAAGTGAAACAGTTCTATATAATCATAGATCAAAAAACCTGAGTCCAGGTATAACAATTTTAGCATAACATAAGACATGATTTATATGATAGTGGGAACATGATTTAAAAAACCTTATTCACAAGATCACAACATTGGTATGTGGAATAACATAAGAGTGTGGCACAAACATAATCATATAAGTCATAACATATGTCAAGGGAAAACATAGTTTCATTCACCTCATATTGGGATATGTTAATCACCTTTCCTATAATTTATTATAATATTTCTTTTGAGACACATCACATAACACATTGGACATGGTATAACCATCTGTATCCCATATTGATCTATGATATTTAATGCATTGTCGAATGCATTAGAAGGATATTATGGACCCAAATGTCACATAATTACTAACCATATATATGGGTGAATCGTGATCATCAAATCATTTATAACACTTTCGTAGATCAATTAACTAACAAAAATGAAATGGGGGGTCATAATTTTTTTTACAAAACATAATAATTATTAATACATAAAAATGTGTTTGGATGGTAAGATAAGATAATATACCTAATTCAATCTAATTATCATTAAATTATTTCTACCTAGATAGAAAAGACCTTTATAAAAAATATAATTTAACTTGAGAATGAAAACAAAGTACCCTTTACATTTTTTTATAATGAAAAATCTGAAAAGGATGACAATAATATTTAGGTATTATAATTTTTTTATGAATTATTAATAATAAAAGAAATCACCTCAATTGGTTTTGTTGAAAATCGGATATACCATCGTATTCAAGAAATCTGATACACTTTGCATGAAAAGGTCCATCATTTTTAGGAGATGACTGAAAGAAGAAATGTATTATCAGACTCACCATGAGTCTAGAATGAAATATTTGATTGTAATAGGTATGAATTGATATTTTTATGAATGAAGATGAAAACAGATGATGGTTTTCTGATCTAGGAGTTCTAAAAATCATAATTTTTTGAAAAAATATTATGATGTAAGAATGTTGAATGAAATTCTAAGGATAGGTATTTCCGATTGTACCTGGTCCAATTTCATTCATGAAAATCATTTTATGGACAGTCATATTGAAAATATGATTTTAAGAAAATAAGTACTACCAATCTTCATCCAGAAAGACACATTCCAGCTAAGTAGGAAATAATAATGTTGCTGGAAGAATGGAACGTTACAGTACCACCCATTATTTTTCATATATTGCTGAAGCTAATCCTCAATGTTTTAATAACCATTTGTGAGTTGAATGTTGCGAGTTGAATGAACATAATAACCATTTGCAATAACAAAAAATTCCATGATATTCAAAAACGAACGAAAAGCACATCAAGAATCGAAAAAAAAGGAACGAAATAAATTCGTGGAAGGCTTACTTGAATGTTGCGAGTTGAGATGATAGATCCGAGAGGAGTGAAGAAGATAAACAATGAAGCCAAAATGAGTTTAATGCAGGCGATCGACGAGCCGATTAGGGTTTACCGCGCGAGAGAGAGACGAGCCGGCGACTGTCAATCGAAAAATTGTAAATGACAGAACACTGGATTTAATTTTTTTAAATACTTTATAACGTCGGTTATTATACAACCGACGTTATAAACTATTTTTTGGCTTTTTTACGTCGGTTATCTTAAAACTGACGTAAAAAAGCTCCCGCGCTTTGGTTTTTTACGTCGGTTTTTTGGTAACCGACGTAAAAAACCCGATATGGACGCGTTTTTTAGGTCGGTTATCAAATAAACGACGTAAAAAACCAAAGCCCCGGGGGGTTTTTTTACGTCGGTTATAAAATAACCGACATAAAACACACCGCGCTTTGGTTTTTTACGTCGGTTATTTGATAACCAACGTAAAAAACACGTCCATATCGGGTTTTTTACGTCGGTTACCAAATAACCGACGTAAAAAAACCCCCACGCATTGGTTTTTTACGTCCGTTATAAGATAACCGACGTAAAAACCCAACATGCGTGATTTGTAACGTCGGTTATTAAAATAACCGACGTGAAAAATATACTCGCCACATTTTTACGGGGGTTATATATAACCGACGTAAAAAATGGTGACGTAAAAAACGATTTATGCACTAGTGTTCTAAAACCTATAGAGTATGCATTTTGGGGGCATCATGTAAGGAAACAAGATGTACCATGGTCAACGAGTATAGCTAGCTAGCTGACACAATGTATATATAAAACACAACCCATTAATATATGATTCATGTACCATTCTTTTACTTCCTGCAACTATTTTTCTCAAGTACCGAGTCAAAAAGAAGGTTATCAGAGTCATGGTGTATGGATACGTCAGCCGCCTAGAATAACCCTGAAGTCTCTGGACTGAAATATGAGCTCGAAACACCTAACATAGTTTCCCCAAACCAAATCATACAGACTCTCGGTTCTAAGGTAGAAATGACCACCTCTGATACCACACTATCGTGACCCATCTATGTGGGCTCGTGCCGTGACTCCCCTAGACCACCAATAATAGGCCAGGGCCTAGTGACTAGCACCAAGTATGAATATCACAAACCTAGGAGGCATATCTAAAGTACCTATACACATGACCACATCTCCAAGCCCATAAATTCTAAAAATTAAAAAACACTATGGGAAAAATCTATGCATACAACTAAACACAACCAATAGAGTAAAATAGAATTAAAGTGAAGAAAGTAAAATTGGTCTAGAATACAATCCCACCAAAAACAATAGTCTGAAAACTATGATGTGTATCCTGTAGAAGAAAAGAGGTTATGGAACTACTTCTCCTAGCCGTAGGAACACCTGGGCCTGTAGGGAACTCCGAATGCTCAGTCCGGTCCTGTTCCATCCTAGACTCTGTCAAAAGGTCGCTCATCTGCACAAGACACGACATGTGTGGGGAAATCTCATGCAGAGGAATGTATAAAAATACTATGTAGAGGACACCAAAAAACACCATTCAATATGAAAAGTAAAGGTATAATAAGATCTACATAGTATATGTATACTGAATTTAAAAAAAGAGAAACACATCCAGATATACTCAAAACCCAAACCTATAGTATAGAGACAAGTCATGAAACTGCATACCCCATATAGGGATTCGGTTAGAATGTTACAGGAAACAATTTTCTGGGATAACCCACTACATGATTCTAATGGTTCTGATGACGTCCATCTGTGATGTACTATTCATCAGGAAAATCTATAAGTGATAGATACAATCATTCCGGGAGAACACACTCCTGAGTGGGGAAAGATCATGATACATAGACGAGGATCACTGCTAGGGACTTTGAGAATTCCACAACTCATATATATTCACATTATATGTTGAGGATCAGAGTACTGTAGGATTAGTCACATCTATACCTAACTCTACCTAGGGCCATGAATGGATAGAGGATCTCACTCTGGGCCTCTCAGAGAGATTTTACTTTATATCAGAAAGTCCTATTGAAGGGATCGTAGTACTATGGTTGGAAACGATAACTAACCTTCAGGGGAAAAATGAAAATGGGAAATAACCCTAATGAAACTTGTCCAAGGGACTCAGGGAAAGAGTATAAAGCCATGTTCCAGGATATACATAGCGTGTAGAAGGGGTCATACACTATGTATTAGGACTCTGGGTACTGACCCATGTGTAACGGCCCGAGTCATAGGGAACATTACATGTAAAAAAGTGAGTACATGGTGTGTAGGATGGACCACATGCTGTTTCCGAGTAACCGAGGTCCGCTCTGTGTACACGGTTGTGTGCCCGTACATGGCTTCAACCCGTGTGTACCATCCCGTGTAACTGGTACACGGGGTAATCCATGCAGCCAAACTAGTCTAGTCATGTGGTGTAGTAAATGGCCATGTATTCCACCATGTACCCGTGTATTGCCCGAGATATACACAAAGTCCTGTATAAGGACCCACAGGCCGTTTTTGTCGGGGAACACATCGTGTTTGTGCTTGCTATCGCATGATACTCTAGCCACCACATGGTGGGGTCCACACACACTGTCTTCCAGGGATCATTCCATGTTATTCTCCATGTATCATAAAATCCATAGCCGCCACCGGGTTGACCATACACGACATGTTCTTTGGGATACGTGCTGTGTGGAATGGAATTTTCCAGAAACGCGGTCCTACCATGTTGTGCATTGGGGGTGCTCCGGACATCGATCCAACTATCGGTTTTACCCAAAACTCAATATCCAAGGTCTCCCTATCATTCCATTAGTGTTTCTGGATTTTTAGGCATTAAATCAGCCCCCAAAATGGGTTTCAATCATACTCATGATAAACAATCGAAGAATGATTTCTTCCTAACTGTGTCGATTCATCTGTCTCCATCGTCATTGCACTACTGTTGAGTCTTCATGATGTCAGATCTCTAATTTGGGATCGCTACGTTGCAAAATGGACACACAATGATCCATTGTACATAACCCCATGAAGAACGTGAATAAATCTGGGTTAAAAAAAGGAAGAAAATCAATACGAAAGAGAGAAAAAACCCCTATCTTCGTTCGTCATGGCGTCGATTCACTCCCATTATAATAATTAACCCAGATGAATCAAATGATAATCCAAAAATTATTACGAATCAATTTGAAAAATCAAACCCTATACGAAACAGAATACTAAAGACCTCCCACAAGAACGCACGATCTTCGGATCAACCTATTTGTGGGTTGATCCATCTTTGTCGTTTAATAGAAGAACGAGGAAGAAATAAATAAAAATAACAAACCCGTACCTCGAGAAGGGATGGATCATTGATGAAGGGATTTCTCTGCCATCATCACTGAGATCCTTCAACTCCATTGGCGCAATTATTCTTACCTTTGATTAGTCATCATTCATTTATGAGAGTTCTTTCTATAGCTCCAAGACACTATAGAGTTTCTCTCAATTTTCAACCAATGAACTACATTATAATAACCCAATAAAATGGAGGGGATTCGTTTCATTGTTCCATTATAGTGCTCCATTAATGATATGGTGTTACTGTTTCAGAGTCATTATGAAATGTCATTAATTATCAAAATAGCTACCCTGTTATTGCGCTACTGTGAACATTTCCAAATAAAATAAAGTACACTTTTGATTTTATTTTATTTTTCTTAAAATGTCTGAAAATTAACTTTTTTCATCGAGTGGTGAAAGTCCATGTTATAACCAGTATTAGGTAAATTCATCTTCCTCGATGCAACGGTG
Organism: Viscum album; assembly: GCA_963277665.1. NCBI lineage: Eukaryota > Viridiplantae > Streptophyta > Magnoliopsida > Santalales > Viscaceae > Viscum > Viscum album. Next base: position 874,634,824 of record OY728129.1, on the reverse strand, counting down.
TCCTCAGATTTTTCATCCTGGCTTCCAATTGGAAACGTCCTCAACCGCGCACACACACCAACTCACTTAACATAAAAAATGTTCAAACCACCATTACGGGCTCACCGGGCCTCATAAAGACATAATGTCTCCGCTCTTGGTCTCAAAATAATCCCATATGATATTTAAAAATAATACATGGAAAATCTATGACATTATATTGTTCCGCCTTATTGTTGTTAGGCACACAAGAATTAGAAATCCCTTTACATCGGGCGAAGATATCTCCGACTGGTGGGTCTGATCTGTCGAATCAATAGCATGACCCAGAGGTGAAATCTATTTTTCTATTTAGGGGAAATGAAAGGTTGGTGATGACCGGAGATGCTTCTTATTATGAAATTGGATATATAGAAAATTATTGATCCAAGAAGTGTTCAAGTACCCTAAATGTTGTGCTAACACCTATTGAACATACCATCATGGATAGGAGATATGATTAATAATTTCTCTAATTATTTCCAGGACAATGGGGTCCAATAAGAAATGAATGGTATTTAATAGGGCTACATAGTAGACCCTATGTGATTTATGAATTAATTATTTATGCCATAATTATTTCCTAACCTTTGGAAATGATGAGTTTAGCGAGTGGAGACTTGACTTTTTCTCAGGTTTCCCTTTGTGGGTTTTTAGCCAACAAGTTCTGTGTTTCTTTCATTAGCAGTTTAAGGAATCTCCATTTAGACAACTATGTGCTATAGTTTTCGTTCATATAACTTTGACCAAGGTGACAACATTTTATGGTCATTCTACTTGGACATAGTATGTGGATGTTACAGAGGAGGCTTATTGGGATACATAGGGTCAAGTGTACACCAATGTCCTTCTTAGAGCATGGAGGAGATATTATAAAACATGGATCAAGGTACTAAGGTCATGAGGAACATTTGGGATAGTCATTCTGGGGTATCCTATAACACAATGGGGGTGATGGATTCCACCGTGGTGATGTTAGGCTAACAAGAATCCGAAATCCATTTACATCGGGCCAAGATATCTCTATTTGGTTGGTCCAAGCCCTTGCATCAATAGAATGGCTATGTGGAGAAATATATTTTCATCTGTAAGGGAAGTTTATGGTTTTCAAAAAAACTGATATGATTGATACATGAAGTGTTGAACAATTATTAAGGTTCATATAAATATGATAGAACCAATCTATTCTTTTGTTGGCCACCATATGGCTCGTGTGGTCCTTCGACAAGGAGGAGTTATGGATGATGACCATTACTATTTATCATAATGTAGTGGGATGTGCTTCCATGTAGATTAATGTTTTGTGGTGAGGACATGATTCTATGTAGTTTAACGTCATGAAATAAGGATGAGGGAATACCGACGTGAATGAATAGTAATTTATGATGTCCATGAAGTATCAGGATTGAACCCCAGGGGATTCCAACATAACCAAGCTGGTTGAGAATCAAAGAACATGTAGTTTTTGGAGAACCATATAGTTTATTGTCATGCTGTTAGGACACCAGAGGAGTAATTTCCCAAAGAAGAATGTGCATAGCATGGTATAATATACCCAATCTGAATGATGAAAAAAGAGTTCCACACCAAACCATGTGTATTTCGGGGGAGAAAACTGGCCAACAGGTAAATAAGTAGATGAAATGATTTGTGGTGCATGGGGCTAGACTTGAATATAAAAAATTCAGGCGATCCTATTTATTCTGCAAGGGCAGTAATAAACCCACGCATTGATCTTGATATTCCATTCATTTTAACATCATGTTGGGAGACGAAGGTAGAACCTATGTGAATGAGGTCCAAAGAGACCCACACCATGCAATGTAGTTTAATTTCATGCGGTTAGGACGATGGGTGCAAACATAGCTTATTATCGGGCAGCCTGGATGACTAAGGTCGATAGTGCCCAAAGGGGATACATGTGGAATGGAAAAACAAACCTGATGTGAATGGGAACCCAAGAAGTCATCACCACACCATGAACTCCTAAGAGGGGACTTCGACCAGGGTTCCAAGAAAAGAAAATGATCCCTAGGGATGAAACCGGTGAAAAATGATCAGTTTTTTTTAAATATCCCATGAGGATGGGAGTCAATTCCAACATATTTCATGATATTCCACCCATATGTGATATCATTCAGGGAGGAAGATGTGCATCTGATATGAATGGGACAGATTCCACATGTCTATGACATTTTCTTTCATGCGGTAAGGACATTGGACCACCCAACATGAAAGGAAAATAATCCTATGGTTGGGCCCAAAAAATGGATTCAGGTGTCTCTACAGATATCATTTATAATGAAAATATATCCTCATGTAGTTATTGAAATTCTAGAATGGTAGAAGATCGATACCAGTGATGGTGTTCCTATCAGATGAGGTCCAAAAGTGCATACAATTTTATATCCTGTAGGGGAAATCTACCTTGTAGTTTAATGTCATGTAGTGAAGAATCGTGAAATCTTCTTTATTTCCCTATAATTAGTATGGTAATGGGTTCATATCAAGCCTTTACACTTTTGTGTGTGTTAGGAAACCCTTGTCGGAATTTCTATGTCCGTGTGAGCTATGCTTGATGCAAGAAACAAAGATTGATAAGGACTCATCCCATTATTCAGAGGCATGATGAATATGATACGACTATTTTATTTCATATGGTACATGGGCTAAGACATGAGATCAAGGAAACCCTACATGTCTTAGAAGGATGAAAATGAAGCCGTATAGAGTTTTATAAAGACCATATAGTTTAATTTCATGTAGTGAGGACTTATCTACACAATTTATAATCATGTGCGATAAATTCCATGTAGTTTAATTTCATGTTAAAAGGACGAATATGGTACTTACACCAATGTTGATTCCCTATTTCCAGCGATTATTCAAAGTATTTCTTTATATATATCGTGGTGGTGGGTGGTGAGACACGCTACCCATACATGGTGACTAGATTATATGATCCATTATGGTAGACCTTATGTATGACATATTGTCCCTACCACATGTGTGCCATCTTTTGGAGCTTCTTCATTAGTATCATTAGTGTTATGCGAGCGAGCACCAATTATCCTTAGAGGAACGAATGGAGGTGAGACTATTTATTGAAGTCCCTTCTATCCAGTTCTAGTCGATTTATAGGTTGTTAAGGGTGCCCAACGTCATCTCATCTAGCTAAACTAACTCATCCCACCGTTTTTTATATTTTCCATCATCTAATAGTTTCCAAAAATGGCTATTCGGAGTGAGCAAAGCTAGACCACTATGGGTAGCACAACCTTGGCCTCATAATCTAATGAGTATGGTGTTTCTTTTGTATTATTACACGTGGTGGTACGATCGACCCATAAATCATGGATGATTTTTTCCGGCTAGGACTTCATATCTTCATTCATTATCTTCTAGATTATATTCAACAGAGGCTTATTAAAGGCCAATGTATTTCCATATTCCACTACATGATAGAACTATGAGTGATTGGAACCGATGTCATACTCCTGATATAAATTATTCATCTCTTCAAAACAGATTTTGGTGTCGTTTTCCATCAATATCATGTGACAAAATCAAAACCTGGTGATGATGTGAGACCATAAGATGTTGATGATATTATTTTTCCCAACTTCCTTGAGGGGTATTACCTTACCCAATTTGTAGAAGAATTCAATAGCAATAAGGATTTACTTGAAACTCTTGGTCATGGCCACTTGATATATCCCCACAACATTAATTCACCAAAAAGAGAATGTAATCAATTATTTTGTTGTATGTAGTATTTCTGGGGGCTTATTGATGACGTCTTCAGGAATGTGGAACACATGATTTTTTTGGTAAATTCCACACAGTCTTGTATCATGTTTTTCCATTAAAACCAAAATGTTCTAATAAGGTGAGAGATCCTAGTTCCAGATTTGTGGGTGCCGTAGGAGACAACATATATTTCTTCCATGATGTTGAGAATTTTTCTTCTGTTATGAATCTAAGGAGAATTCCATTGAATCCACAAATGTGTAGGATATTTGGACTTTTAGATCATCCTGTACAGTGATGTTTTCTTCTTGGAACCATCTATGTTCCTTTTTTGCTTGATCCATGGAGAGAGTCCCATTCCGAAGATAGTTTATTATTGGATTCATTCATCTAGAGGTATTGATGGTTAATCACACTCTAGGGCGGTGTTGATCTTATTGATTTCTGTCTAATCACATATGACAATCGATGAGACCATTCTTCAATATGTTATATGGATGGCTGATTCCTCCGGATCAGGGTCTTCCAAGACATCTACTGCATTGGCCAGTGTGTCAGTGTGTGAATTCCGTGATTGAGGGATATATTGCAATGGAGGATAAAAGGGGAATTCCACAATTAGCCCCCTAACATAGCCAATGAGAGGGGATAATTCTCCATTTTGATGGAATATTAAATTTGGATCTACTTTATCTTCATATTTGAATTCCCGTTTATGTCTTGGTAGGCTATGTGAAACTGTAACACTAGTTCCAACCTAGAGATGAGGGATTGGTACTCTGCCTCCTTGTTCGTGCAACCTTCGGATAATGATAATGACTAGGGTAGAACTGCTTTATCTGGGGGTAGTATAACCCCTAGTCCAACCTAGTAGAGTTTCGGGTTATCCATTCATAAGCCAATAGGACTCCAAGAGGCGTTAACAAAATACATCACCCCTATCGAGGGAATGTTGTGGGAATTTAAATCCTCTTAATCAGGGTGTTCAGTGTCCACCGATTCATTTTTTGGAGCAAGATTTTCTGGGAGGATGTCATCTTGGGCATGACCTTTGACTGACTTCTCGGATACAAACCATATGTTGCATTCCTATAGGATGACCTCACACCAATCCAAACACCCGTCGACATAGGGAGGCCATGGATATACTTGATCAAATTTATATGATTGACCAATTAGATCTCATGGTGCCATAATTAACGCCTCAATATTTTTAAAGTGAAGATGAGTGGAAGGTTGTTATTTTGGACATCAAAATATCATTTCTCAGCACCCAACATTGTTCGAATGAGGTATTAGATAATATTTCACTACCTAAATTGTTCTTTGGAGCGAGGAGGCAACCAAGTGAGTGTTCCATGGTTGCCACATATTATATGAGTGGACTACCTTCCACTGGGGGCATCAAGACTGGTGGGTGCTGCGCGTATTTCATGAGATTCTCGAAGGATTTTTGGGAATCATAGTCTCATTTGTAGTTCACACCCTTCTTCAATATCCTTATGAAGAGGAGGTATTTTTTAACCAGGTTAGATATGGTTTCTTGAATGTACAAAATATTCCTTTGGCACTAGTAGAAAAAAAATTTACATTGGATTTTTAACTTTTTAAAGTCAGTTTGGAGGCGACGTTATTACGACAAAATGTTAAAAATATGATTTTTTACGTAGGTTATTTAATAAAAGTTGTTAAAAATGGGGTTTTATGGTTTAAACGTCGGTTCTTAAAAAACCTACATGAAATAACTTCTATAAATGATGTTTGAAATCCATTTTTTACATCAGTTTTGTTTAAAAATTACGACATTTAAAGTCATTTTTTAAGTAGATTATTTAAAACAGATGTTAAAATTCATTTTAACATGGAATTTTAAATTAACAACATATAAAAATTTTACCAACTTAGATATAATTTCATATTTTTTGATTTGACTGGTTGTAGAGCTCAAATGGAGTTACAAATCAAAATTTATGACTCTCTGATGTTTGATATATTTTATTCGTGGTAAGATAAAATGATCCAACCGTAGCTTCATCTTAGAAGGAATTTTAGAATACAAAGAAGGATTTGTGGTTTTACCATGTTATAAATAATTATACATAATTAATATAATATAATAATCATTAAATGTAATATCAATTAAGAAAACTACTCATAAAAAATATAAATCATGGAAAAATAATTACAAATACCATAACAAGGTCACACAAAGAAGAAATAGTGGATTTCGGTGGAAGATGACACATGTTTTGTTATTGGAACGATGATGGTTGCATGAAATGATCATGAAATTGTATAAAATTTAGAAAAAAATCATAAAAATCATAAATACTGGATAAATAATTAAAAATACCTTGACGAGATCACAGAATGAAGAAATAATAGATTCACATTAAAGATCATACAAGTAGAGTTAGGGGGAATGACGATGGATGAAATAATTATCATTAAATTAGGATACGTGTATAATGAAAACATATAATTGAGATGATAAAATAACATGCCGTATTAAAAATATTATGCAGTAATTGGAAATTTCGATGTCCTAATGTAAAAAAAATTAAAAATTTGCATTGTTGTGATAATAAAATAATCATTCACGTCATTTTTATTATAACTGTCATGAAAAGATATTAAAATTTTCACTAATTTTTCACGTATGTTATTATATTTCCGACATGAAAAATCAACTTTCCTCACTTTTTCACATCTTTTATTAAATAATAGATGTGAAAAATATTATTTCAATACTCTTTCAAGTCATTTATTTAATAACTGATGTTAAAAGGTATTTTTCATGTTGTTTATTTAATAAAATATGAAAAAAAAGTTCACAAACAAGTAGTTAATTTCTAAATCTTCGATTTCATAGGTCACAGAGCTAAAATGGAGTTATGTATTAAATTCTATGGCCTTTAGAAATTGGCAATCCATAGGACTTTGTTTAGAGATGATCAACTTCCGATGACCGTAAATTTTGATCCAAAACTCTGTTTGAGCTCTATGACCTTTCAAATCGAATCATGTGAAATCAAATACATGTTTTTTATCAATTTTCATGTATTTTATTTAATAATTGATGTGAAAAATGACATTTAACATCTGTTATTAAATAACCAACCTGAAGAAGTCATGAAACATTATTTTACAGATCAATTATTTATAACTGACGTTAAGACATCAACAGAATGGATTTTTCACATCGGTTATATAATAACCGATGTGAAAAATTGATTTTTAGAGATTTTAAAATTGGTTCTAAAAAACTGACTTGATAAAATGAAACATTAAAAATATTTTTTGTACTAGTGTGGCGACCCCTCAGTTCTATGAGGTTCCTGTTGGTGACATTGCTATGATAACACTTGTATTATCTAAGTCAAACTCATTTCCATAGTGGTGTACCACAAATCCAAGTAGAATGAATAATGTTACACCAAAAGTGCACTTTAATGGATTCATCTATAGACTAAGTTGCCACAATTTTCCAATGATTTCTTGGAGATCCTTGATGTGGTCACATCGGTATCGAGAATTGATGACCAAGTCGTTGACATAATAATCAGATCTATTCCCCATAAATGGGTTCAATATGGTATGCATTGAGAATTTTTATGTGGCACCGACGTTCTTTAATACAAATAGAATGACGTAGTAGTAGAGGACCTCATGTGTTTCTTTGAAGGTGGTGCCCCATTATCTCTAGGGGCCATTTTCATCTAATTATACCCTGAGTACCAATCCCTAAAGGAATGTTCTTGGAAGCCATCAGTTGTGTTGATCAAGAGTTTTGTGATGGGTAATGATAAATCATCCTTCATGAAATGATTATTAAGTTATATAAAATAAACACAGACCCTGATAATCACATACTTTTTCTTAACAGGGATGATATTGTCAATCCATTATGGGTATTTCACCTCTCAAACAAATTTAGTTTTGATCAACTTATCGACCATTGCATCTACATTTCTTTCATGGGAGGGATGAATTATTATAGCTTCCTAATTGGATGCCTTATGATATTAGAATAGTTCGAGATGATGCATATCTATATCTTGATTCAATCCGGGAATTTCTGTATAGTTCCAGGAGAAAACATATTTTTGCTGCTTCATGAATGCAATGTACATATCCCACTCCTCTGGAGGCATGGCTGTGCTAATCAAAGTAGGTTGTGGATCTTCTTCTATCCCCAATTTTATCCGCTAGCACTCATATATGGTGGTGGAAACGCCTTCCTCGAAAGATGGAGGTGGGATTTTGACATCCTCATCCTATTATATTATCGAATCCATGGGGAAAACTCCAGGTGATAATGAAAGTTTGGGGGAGTCTCTATCACTATCAGGGTGAGGAATATTATCAAGATAAATTCCATCGTCTACCATCCTCTAGGTTGTGGTGGAGATATGATGAGGGTGACTAATGCAGAGGAAAAGAGAGGGGTTGGACCACTGGGACATTCCACTCTATTTTGACCATGTTTATGGGGATAATATATTCCTCATCAATCATGATCCAGGGATTTACAAGAGTGGTACCCAAGCCTTTATCAATGACAACCTAAATATCATCTTCCACTATTGTCTTTTTCCCTCACTAATTGTTGAATTCTACTTTAGCATATACAGATCCACAAGTTTCAATGAGTGAATCTTCACTATGGAGTATTCTGACCATTTCATTGTTGGGGTACTTAAAATACCCATGTAATGTTGATGGGACTGCGAAGTGGTTATGGATCCAAGGCCTTCCATGTAAGATGTTTTTTTGGTGTCTTGTTGGATAACAATGAACTCAACATTAGATGTGATCTCCCCAATTGGGTATATAGCATAATCATTCCAAGGGTCCTTTTCTCATGCTTATCATACCCCTGGATGTTCATCTTTGTAGTGGATATGTCTTAATTGATTTAACAGAAACATCATAGGGAATTAGATGGAATGATATTTATCCCAGATCCATTATCTTTCAACACCATTGGACACAAACATTAATATGTCTTCCTGAGACAATCATGGATGTAATGTGTCTCTAGGTGGCCTCTTTCTGATCTTGGTTAGGGAATAAAATATTGACATGAAATCTTAAGGAAATGGTTTTCGCTTGATAAACCTCATATGAAGTGACATATGTATAAAATTTCCATTGACTTTGAAGGTATTAAAAAAGTGGAACCCTTATTTATTTGGAAGGAATAAGAGCATAATGTATTAAGAGCGTGTCTTGGACCACAACTAGCTATTTCAAAACAACTTAATTCATCACCAAAAGTCTCTATCTCCCAGTATGGGGATGTTCTTAGGCATGAAGCTAAGGAGATAGAGTGGATGATTTCAATGGACCTGGGTACATCATAGAGTTCTAGGGCATTTATACTTCCAATAGAATAGTTTGCACTGACCATTCACGTGGATTCGATTGATTGGGTTGATCCCCTACTAAATGGACATGCAAGACAATCGGGCGTGGGAAGCTACTCGAGGGGTCTTTGTCACCTCCATATCTCCTACAAGCCCGATGGGGCACTTGACCCCATGTATCAGATGGGTATGAATCCTCTATGGGGATATGAACATGATACATACTCTGGCCATAATTACATTGTACCTTGTATTCTCTTCTTCTGTGCATGTGGACTCCAATTCCTCTTTTATATGTGGGAAACCCATATTCGGGGGAGTACTCATCATTGCAGAATGGGTTTGTCAAGTGTATCATGTTATAGAGTCGAATAAGAGTTTATCTCCAAACGAGGATTCTTTTTTGTGGGTCAGCTCTTGGGATTTAGATGTTGCTGGGAAAAATTATTCTAGAGTTAGAGACTTCTTTGGAGAAGAATATGACTCTTCCTCATCTGTTTCTTTCCACTTCTAGTGTTCACTCCCACCATTGGGAGGTATATCATACTAATTCTTTTTGGGTGGTGGATCTTTAACATGTTTTTGAAACTACACCATGTGGCGACCATGGGATAAATCAACTATTTTTCAAGTCATTAAATTATTGAACATATGTGCTAACGTAGTAGGAATTTTCTTCCATCCATCATCTTCCTCTGACCGAGCATGGTTATGAAAGCCACTTGTTCTAGAGAATCATCTAATGTCACCTGCCCAGAGTAGATCAGACCTTGACGGATGTCCTTAAGGATGAAATAGTCATGGATATTATGATCCATCCTTCTATTTAAAGGTTATTAATTCAGATGGTTGTTGATATTGACTTCATTGGTATTCCTAGGCTATGGAAGCGTTAGTAGGTCATTTTCTTTGAAAACTATGTAGTGGCTTGGGACTTTATTATTTTGGATGTAATATTCCTTATTCATCATCTCTTGGAATCTTGGGAGGACCTGGTATCATTGTGCATCTTGCTGATAGTGATTCTGTGGCTTATATAAGTCAATAGGGGGTGCTTGTAACACCCCAATATTTTATGATATAGATTCTTTTTAATTTAATTTATGTCTTGAGTTGTACACTAAACCAAGATTATCTTGAATTACATGCAACACCGTATTATCTTGCAATATACGCAACACTATTCTTGGATTGTTTTGAACACAATTTCATGTTATTTTGATAGAATTTAACACTGAGTGTCGATTTATTTCAATGAATAAATTAAATAAGTTTGGATTATGTTATATGCAACACCAAAGGAAGCTTTCACTACATGCAACACTGACATGGCTTGCGCTACATGCTTGAGAAACCTTCCTCGATAGCTTGCCTAGTATGCAATACTGAGTTTCACTAAACAATGATATTTAATTAAAATATTATATAAACTAACCATTATGTAGAGTATTAACCACATTTTGAATTTTATATCATTATCATTCATCATATTCATTTTCTAGAACATGGTATGAGAAGAAAAAAATTCGGATAAAATAAGCATTTTTAAAAAAATGCAGTTTTCCACCTATTGACGGAACACCCAATTTAAATCTATTTTTTCACATATTTATAAGTTCAATTTGGAAAAATAAAATTATTATTTTCAATCAGGATATGATAATTTTCTTTGGATATTTTTTGGATATTTTTCTAAAAACCTTCCTATTTAGATGAACTGTAAACATACGGTAAATTTTAATTAAAAACACCTTTTTCTCATCGAGATAATTTATATGGTTATATTATAATATTTAATGGTTTTAAAGTATAAATATAATATATTTTTACCATTTAATTTAATGTATGTCATTATCATTAATTTTGCATTGTATTCATAGGTAAAACACTTCAATCTTTTGCAATGATTTAACTTTTAAAACCCGTTTTCTCAACAACATGATTAATTTGAAATTAATTGATGACACTTCAATGTTTTGAATTTTAAAAAATTGATCCCATATTTGGAATCATTAGGTCCAAATTCTGTTAATAGGATACTTTTATTTTTGGGCTTTATGAATAGGATCTTTGGCTATTATTTGTATTACCGTGGTTAAAGGTGTATTAGCTATTTAAGGGTAAAACTAATATTATAAAATTATCTTAACACCTTTAAAAATTTTATTTGATGATCAGGTTCGACACTTATCATCTATTTTGAGAAATATAATCACTTTATTTCCACCTACGTATGAAAATGACGTGAATGTAATCAAAACTAACAAAATGGACATACTGTCAAAATCTATTTTTATATAAGGTTATTCATTTTACTATATAGATAATAAGGAGATAAAATAGACTATAGATAGTATCTATAAATCTAAAATAATTAACAATATCATAAAAGTTTATTTATAATTTTTAGAGATTAAATAATCACCATTAATGATTACACATTTGTGGTGTAGAAATTATTTTATTAATAGAAATTTCAAATAAATGATTTTAAAAATGGTAAAAAATATCATATGAACTAATTAATGTTCTACATCAATTTTATAGGTGAATATGACTTCTTATGAGTGTATTTAATAATTTTTTTCGAATTTATCTTTTATGTGAACTTTTTTTTAATGTCTAATAAATGAATAGTGTCAAAATTTAAACTATTGATAATTTATAAACATAACATTTTATTAAATTACTTAAAAAGCACAAAAACTGTTTAACAAATTACAAAGTGATAATTATAAGGTCTAAAATATCATAAAATATCCATTTATGGTCAATTAACATCACATAATTAAAAATTAATTACCATTAAATATTTAGAATTATATTACCAAAATTAAACTTTAATATAATAAACAAGGGTAAATGAGAAAGATAAGGTTTAAATTGAAAAAATACATTGTCCAAAATTTATTTTCTAATGATATTAAAACCTTATCTCATCTAATCTGTTAATTAGGGACACTTTCGAAATTTTTTGGAAGGGTTTGATATTATTATAAATAATATTTTTGATATTTTCTAAAGTTTCCTTCTCTTCTCTTATAAAATGGCACCTAATCCCTCTTCTATTAACTTCATTTGGAGCCTTCAAACATAGAAAAACCCTTCTCATTACAATTCTATACTTACCTAGTAACATTCTGGAGGTTCGGGTTTTCCCATGAGGCCAACTCTAGTACCATAAGTGGAAATTCAAAGGAGGCATGTTGAGGAAGAGATAATCCCTTCTACCGATTCATTAAAGTTTCATTATTATTATACTTGCCCTTATTTAGTTCTGACATTATAAAATAATAACTTCAATATCAATGATAATCTAATATGTTATTATAAATTTGAAACAACCCTATTTCACCTTCTATCCATCCCATGAAAAAAATGAAATCATCGTGCGTACGTACATCTGATTTACCATCTCCATGCCACGATGCAATATATTTTTCACCACCACCTTACATGGATGGGTATAATGGGAAAAAGGAATATATATAAATAATATAACAATATACTAAATCTGAGATACTATACACTATCAACATTAATACAATTCAACGATTATAGGAACGATATCATCACTCGTGCGTACGTACGACTTAATGTCTCCCCAGTATGATGTGATTAGTTATACATGATCTTAAGTAAAACATGATTATATAAATAAATTTAGTGAATAAATATGATATATATTATAATAATACAATTATGTAAATCATATAACTATAACCTAAAAATATGACCAAGAATTAATCCAACAAAACATATGTAAGAACATAAAGCAATTAATACCCGAATAACGAGTAAAAATGAAATGTTACTAACAAACGAATGAAAATTTGATCATAAATGATTATATTAATTTTTTTTGATTATGTAATATATCTGTAACATTATTTAAATCGCTATACAATAGTTTCAAATACATAAAAATCATATCAGACCTAAGGTAAGGGATAACATTCCCAATTTCGTTTTTATCTGTGATTGTTTATTCAGAAGTGTTTAGTAGGGTTATATTTATCATATAAACTCATGTTTTCTAATAATGTTTTCATAAAATGTTTAATATTATTCCATGTATATTTAAAGTTCTTTTTCACCTTTTTTGACTTTTACCATATGTCATAGATGAAATCGTTCTTTTGTTTACCATATGCGGTACTTTTTGACATTTCTGAAAAAATGACATAAAGAATGTTTTTTTAACTTATACAGTTTTAATGGATTTTTATGCTTTCATGGAGAATTATTTCAAGGAATTATACTTTATAGGGTTTCATTTTTATTTTCAATTAGCATATTTTTTTAAAAATTTTACAAAAAATTGAGAAAAGAAAATGTTTTTGAAGAAGAAAGGATATTTTCCTCAAGAAATAAGTTCAAGTGTTTTATAAAAGTTATTTTCCATATATGATGATATAGGGTTATGTTTCCATAACTATGTTTACTTTAATTTGATTACATTATGATGGAAATATTTTTATGAATTCCTTTTGTCTTATATGGTATATATTTTTATGGCATGATGTTTAAGATTCCAATTTTATTACATGGGTTTTGCTATGATGTGTGATTTATGTTTTTTGTGGAACATGTTAGAATGGGTTCATTATGAGTTTGTTGGGACCAATATTTCCCTCTAATGCATTTGGTAATTATTTATATCTCATTATATACACATGGATGGAATGGAAAGTAAATTTGGTTCAGTATTACAGGACTGGAACGTGGAGTGAACTCAGTTTAATAATGAAATTTGTCCGCGATGATGGTCTTGGAAAGGATCCTTGACTAATATGAAATGATAATCTACGATTATGTGTGTATGAAACAATTTTTCATGTCTCATGTTCGGATTATTGGGATTACATTTCACTTCTATGATTTATCCCATGACATGATAGTAGGATCTCTCATATGTAGGATAATATTTTAAAATGTTATATATTATTGGTATTTAATTTGTTTACCCTTATTTATAATTTGAGCTAACAATTTTTATGTTTTCTTTTCCCCAATATATAAATAAATGTTTTATGTAGGGAAAAAAAAGGGGGATATCTTTATGTGATATGTTGAAGATCTTGCACCATGATTACAAGTTTATGTTCTGATTTTCCAATGATAGTTAACTAATACGATCTTTGGGTTTGAAATTGTGTCAAGTATTGCGTATTACGAAAAAGAAATGTAATTACTATGTACATCAAGTCTGGGTATCTATAGTCCAAGGTGGTTCAAATATTTCCTGGGTTCTTGGAACATTGCGATCTTGAGGGGAAAAACCAATGATTTTTATTTTCTTATGTTTTTACCTTGTAATTTTTGCACGATTTGAGTTTAGGATTAGGTTTGTAGGATAGATTCTTCAAGATGATATGCTATTTCAATGAATTCTTACAATACACCTAGATATTTCCTAGGTATTGGGGATGTCTACAACTCAACCCTGGGATTTTTATCACAGAGTTCTAGGTGTTTTTCCTGTGAGAGTGGGATGCTGAGAGAAAAGGATAGACCCTCCCAAATTGCTCTGAATTTTAATACCTTCTCATTTTCATGAATCTTGTAGTTCTTCTATTCGATGATATTCATATTCCTCAGTGTTGAAATAAATTTGTAAAGGAACCCAAAAAAGGTATTCCCATCCTATGATAGACCCTATGGGAAGGATTCTTTACTAGATGAAGGTTGGCCCTGTCAATGTATATAAAAACCCCTCAGTTTAGTCACATTCTACTGATCCTGACGGTCCATCATCATCCCACATAGAGACACAAATTTTTTGAGAAGTTTCATAGGATCACCTTCACTGTTGAAGGTGGTGAGGATATTATTGATTAAATTTGGAGAAGGAAGGGTATCATCTATCCATTTAGGGTATGGCTTCTTCTTAGGTTTCTCTGGCACACATCTCCCATCCACGGATTCCATCCATGTAACCAACGATTCAATGGTAGTGAGTACCTCTGGAGGTATTTCCCTCTTATTTTCTTTACATGTTCATGGAGTGTTTAGGGGCGGACGAGGTGGTCCCACATTCATATCTCACTGATCCTCTAGCTTTCCCATGAATATGAAGTTTCTCGGGCAAGGGATAGACTGTCGCCGTAGCGAATGGATGTTCATATTGTTTTGACTTCCTCATTTATGTGGAACGGTTGTCTAGAACCCATTCCAATCTAATATCTAGATTCTTCTCTAGATACTAGATCATCCATAAGTGGGAGAATGTCTACATTTAGCTGTAAACGATACCTATCGAGAATATTTCCCCTGAGTAGCTATACCTTGAGCTGTCACATAGCATGTATCTCATTCTCATATTGGGGAAATTTCTATTCCAAAGATGATAACCTAGTCATGGTGTCTTTTTTCCCTTTATCATTTTAGGTTTTCTTCCAAGGAGGTTGAATCTCATTATTCAATTGTTCAAAATTTTGGGTCCTACATAGATTCCGGGTGTATGAAACCTCATTTGGTGCATCCAAATCAACATACTCCTAGGGTATATATTCCATGTTGCATTCATATACATCTGGATTATGACATTTTTCTACCAAAATGATGATGTTCACATCTAAATATCATGAAATTGTTGTTGTTCCATTTATTTTCACATGTAAAGATAGCTCTGTAAAGCATTAATTAGGAATGGTACATGAACCCTTTGCCTTATTAAGATGTTTTGGCTTGTGGCCCTAGCGAGGCCTTATTTCATTCACTGTATTCTATAATCCTCTTGGTTAATGAATGGTGACCTTGAGGGAATTTATGTCCAGGTTTATCTAATGAATACCGACCAAAAAATGGTGGTCTTGCGATGGGAGGAACTAGTGGGATGCCGACTGTAGATATTATTATCCCAACCAAGAGAAGACCGACTCCTTATGTGGTATTGATGATGATTTAGAATCCGACATCCATGTGGTATGGGGTTGATCTGGAATCATTTTTGATTTCCCCACGGTCAATTGAGGAGATGATGAATTTGGGGGTGGTGATTGAGATATAACTACCCCCAACCCTATGGGATGGGGTTTGGCTTTGACTGTTGAAATAATGTCCTGAAATTTCTCATGGAATGATAACCCAAGAGATAAATGTAGTAGAAAATATTATCTTGGCCTAAAGGGCCTAGTCATCTCCTGGATGACGACCATAATGACTGCCATAGTGGATTCTGTAATGTGACATAGTTGTGCTTGCATTACAGTTGGGTGAATGGGCAACCCATTACAATGACTATTACATATATGATGTTGTTTAAGTGATTTCAATATTGATCTCCATGTTTGTAACTTCCTCGTATTATCTCGAGGGGACCAATTTTAAGTCTTTTTGGCAATCCTATCTCCCTGTCTATGATGTGTGGTCATTGTTGGAGATGGGGAATTCAATTGCAGTGACAAACTTGACCGATCATTCCCCATGCCTCAGACTTCACTAGAGGCTACAACATTGGAGGATAATATTTTCGTGGTTCTCTACTATTCTAGGGGAGCAACTATTTGTAATGATTTATATTGTACATATCCTTGAATATGTATGCCTGACATGGATTTATTGATCAGCTACAGAATAGTCATATGGAAATGGCGGAAAGCATGTTGAAAATTTGTGTTGAGCTTTTCCAATTTTAGATCCTGATCCATTGAGATAGTAGCTAGGTGGAGCTGGAAATTTAGTGTCCTAATTCTCTAGAGGTGACACTCATATCCTAGATATGGGAGATACTGATACATCGGTGCTTGATGAGTGGACCACATAATTTGGCATAGATAAGGAATTCACTCCTTTTCTAGCTCATCATGAATCTCATAGTTGGATGTTGTGAGGGAAAAAACATGATGAAGAGGCTATTTATGGATAAATTTATCCATATTTCAATGTTGGTCTCTTCGTTGTTATATTTACACACCTCCATTTGGTCAGACCGTAGAGGTATACTCTAATGGTCACCATAGGGAGGCTGACCACAATGAATATCACATATAGAGTCCATGTGATCCATATCCACATTACCATAAGGATGAATATCGCAATAATGAACATCTCCCGCATCCACTTGGATAGAATATTTGATGTACCCTTGTGGTGTTGAGTGTGTGTCTCGAACAACTTCAAAGACATTATAATTGATCAGATTATAAATATTTGTCATGTTCTATGTTGTGGTCAGAATATACAATTCTACCTTTCTGGATGTGCTGGAATATGGGCATGTTGTACGAAGGTTACTGGCATTTTCATCTAAACAAATGGAGCTATGGGTATATGATCCCACTACCGAGGAGCTATCAGAATATATAGATTCAATACCTCATTGTTTTCAGGGACATGAGCATGTCCTAAGGGGTGTGCCACTCTGAATTGCTTAGCCTTAGTTGGGACAAGAATATACTCCTGGTCAGAATATGTATTGCCCACCAAAATATACCAATGGACTTATAGAATGGGAGAAGGAATATGAACCTCCACCTATATTTTCTCATAAAGATGTTGGTGTAGTCATTTGTTGGAAGTACAAGGAATATGTACCTTGCTTCTGTGCCCTGTTGGAGTATACCGGGTAGGATCACAGATAAGTATATAGACATGTATTGATTCTTGTTCCACTATAACCTAGTTATCCTTGGACAAAATGGAAATATGGGCCCAATCCTGGTCCTTTAGATAATGTCTCTAAAATTCTATGATATACATGTGCCCATGTCCCGAGGCATGTTCCACTCGAACCAGGTAGGCCCGGATTAGAATGGGATTATGAGCCTAGTCCGATGCCTCTCCCTTCATCAGGATAAAGTAATAATCCTCCTAGGTCAGTGAAATAATGTGATAATTCTCTGTAAAAACACTTGATCATGATATTCAAAGTCTTGAGTCATCCTGGGTGTAGAGGCATGAGTATGTGTCTGTCCCTTAATCTGTAATAGTGCCAGAATATTACAGAAACGTTCTTCAGCTGTTGTTAAAATGTATTGGAACATTAGCAATGTGTGTGCAATAATATAAGCCTTCAAATTCTCTATTTCCATATCCTATTAATATATTTTTTCTATTGAAGTGAGAATATGTTCCCACTTTTGTACCCCATATTCCATCAGGATACGCCTGAGAGCTTTATGCATTTGTGTAGGAGTATGAGCCTTCCCCGTGTTTGTTGTAGGAATATGCCCACAAACATGTTCATGGAGAGCAAGGATATGAGCCCTCTATTTGGTCTCTACTAGAGTTTGTTGGCAGGAATTACTGACAGGAGTGGATATATTCTCCCCCTCCTGGGTATCCATCATCTTCTTCGTTTGATGTGTCTTTCCTAGTAGGGCCCATGCATTAGCATTTGAGATGGCTTCCTATCAAATTTTTATCTCAACGGTCGACTGATAGGTACCAATGTGATGATGATAGATACAAAGGTTAGTAGGATCCCTCCTCGGTAGTCCCTCGACTATAGGAGAGCTGTATCTGGCCTCTTGATCAACCATCATTAGGTAAATATGGTGTTGGTTGTCACGCTCTATGGATAGGCTCTCGAAGAGACTGGTTGTGACGATGGGGCCATTGGCCTAGCAGTGACATTCGTTGAGAGATATTGGCACACTATCTGTAAAAAAATAGAATCTCATGATCATATTACAAATCCATGTTCATTTTGTATAAATGGTAATCCCAAATCCTCGATTTTCTACATACTACTAATGTCGTTTGGAAGGTGAGGCCATTTTATGACCCACAGGGGCTGCGGTAGGAGATTATTCTCCAGAATAACTAATAAAAGATATAGAAATTCTCTTAAATTGGATGTGTGAATTCATGAAAAAAAACAAAGAATATGGTCACTAGTCCATCCCAAATCATATTCATGATTATTATCAATCAGATAAGCATGGTTAACACAATAGTCATGTATTCCCTTATCTTCCATTCTTATCTAATGTAGTTGTCAACATGAGGATGGATATAGAGGAATCCAGGTTTATGGTGGTCATACTACTTTTATTGTAGATAAGTTACCTAAAAATTGGCCTAAGAGGATCACATCGAGCCTATCAATGTTGTTTGCATTTGAAGGACAAGAAACTGGTCTCGACATATTATAACCTAGTTGTTTTTTTATTTCAGAGATTGACCTCAGGTTCATCATTTTTTTGTCTGGATTTCATTATAGGGAATGGGTTTTGTTCATTATGTTATCATTTCTCTTTTACCTAAAACTAAAAATTGTTCCCACATCCTTAGCTACGCACAAACCTTCTTTCCAATGTTCGGTGTTCATCAGGGATTTTAGTCCTAGAGACTCTTAGGGACTTGCATTAGTCAAGAGGATTGGAGGTTAGGCTCATCTTACCCTTTTGTGGAGAATTGTTTCCTATTGCAGTACTCTCTTATAGATTTAAGACATGTTCTTAAATCTCTACCTAGTCCCAATATGATACCTGTTACCCAGAAAAAATGGTTGTGGTTCAATTATCAATTATGTACAATGGTCTAGAATTAAACTATATGTATATGAGGTTCTCCATTAGATTCTTATAGTGGTAAATCACTTCTATGCTGATGTTACATGACTACGTGCTTCAGAATATGCTCTCATGTGTGGAGTTGGTTGATAATCAGTGGATGGGATTGAGCCATTATGTGTCGTCCTATGTATCCTGGTTATTTAAGGAATCAAAACCCACATAGTCTGATTGGATTTGGGACATACACACTAAGGCTTCCTAATTTATGTTTCCTAATGTGGTGTTTATCACATCACCATAACCTCACGCGATCCATACACATTTTGAGAAACAAGAGTGAGTACATGATCACTCGCATGGATGTGGATGAGGGATCTGCATAATGGGGCAGTCCTTGAGATATATGATATGGATCTCTATCCTTTAATGAGGTTTCCAATGTATCCTTGTTATGGAGGGAATGAGATTCCTTATAGTTCATTAGGTATGGGGCTTACAGAATAATTCTTCCCAATGAATGATTCCTAACGAGGTGTTCATTTCATCCTCCTATGCCCATGTGAGCCATTCTAATTATGAGAATCATGAGGGAGTGAACGATTGGCCTCATGGAATGTGGATGTGGGACATGAATATTGGGTCAGTCCTTAAGATGTTTGATATGGATCTCAATCCTTTAGGGAGGCATCCAACGTATCCTCATTATTTTGGGAATCAGAGTCCTTGTAGTTCTTTATGGACGAGGCTTACACACTAAGGATTCCCTATTTATGATGCCCAGTGAGTTGTTCATTAAATCCCCATAAGCCCACATAATCCATGGTCGTAGTGAGAAATAATAGGGAGTTCAAGATCAACCTCAGAGCATGTGGATGTGGGATCTGTATATTGGGGTTGTGCCTGAGATTTTTGATATGGAGCTCAAGCCTTTATGAAGGAATCCTATATATCATGGTTATGAATGGAATCATAGTCGTCATTGTTCATTAAGGCTAGGTAATATACACTAAAGTTGACCTATTTAATGGGCCTTCATATCTGGATGGTTTATCGTGTTCCATTCAGCACACCCTAGGGGTCATCGTGTGACTTGGATTCACACAAATTGAGGGTTTCAAGATTGACATGGTGGTGTGGTTAGGGGGGTTACAAGACTTGGCCGACACCTTAGGGAGACATTTCGAGTCCGGTCCGACATGTCCAGAGGTACGCCACATGTCCTGGACGACACATCGAGGAATCATCATGAGTCTAGGGCGACATGTCCATAGGTGTGGCCCTTGTCTTTTCTGACACCATGGGGAGACATCATGAGTCCAGGACATCATGTTCTTAGGCATGCTGTATATCTTGGTTGACACCTCAGGGAGACATTGCGAGTACATGACAACATGTCCATAGGTGTCGCGGGTCTCAGATGACTTCTTCTGGGGGTGCTTCATGAGAGTTAGGTTTCCATTTAGAAATGTTTTGATGAGACATGGCTAAAAAGAGTATGTTTAATCATATGAGTCATGTCATGCATCTGAAGGACACCAAAAGACCAGGGTGATAAATCCATAGGTTTGTGTGATCCTGGTGGTTCTTGCAGCAGGATCACAAGACTTATCTTGACATCTCAGAAGTGTTGCACATGTCACAAATAACATGATTAATGAATTTCATGAGATGTGGTAGGCGCGACATGGTGATATCTATGTGTCTTTGGATGGCACACGTGAAGCCCATAGAGGTCTCCAATTGGTTCCTCTACACGAGCTATCAAATTTGAATCACTTATTTTCCATTGTTGTGCGAGTGCCTTAGCTTGTGTCAATGTCATGGGTCTCGCATGATTTGGAAGACATGCGATGTGAACTTCACATGTCTTTCTAATAGTACATAGGGTGATCTTTAATTGGTCCCGCCAAGGAATTTATTCTATGTGCATGACTGTTCTTCTGGTACATCGGGTTATTACCTAGTGGAAAATTTATCCATCGTGTGATCATATGTGCATATAATCCCATGATCTAATCACTGACATCCTTAGACTTTATCATCCATTAAATCTACCCACCAATCTATCATCCAACCAACCAATTTTTGGGTTGGATTAGGGAATTTGTAGACAGAACCTTCTTGCTTACTCATCAGATTGAGCAGGGCATCTAACATGAGTCCATGATGGCATTGATGTAGGGTATGGAGTTAAAAGGTTTTTCGAGTCTCTATAGTGTACTGCTTCGGGGATCCCCCTAATTTTTATTTATCACAATCCCGGGCATCATTTATCATATTATTGCTGATTATTAAATACTTTCTCCTTAAAAGGATTTTATGCCATTATGTCAACATGTCCAAGGGTCTTCGTGAGATCCATGTTCTTATTGGAGGGCACTAGCAAGTCCCTAGGTGGCCAATCTCAGGGTATCATGGTCCATGCCAATGGTGCAATGGATGCATCATGTGTCCTCCAGAAACTGTGAACCCTAATCACCTACCATTTTTCAATATATTTCATTTTATGTGATGATGGTCAATAGTCATCGGTGATTGCATGTATAACAGTTGGGGAATTTCCTCTCTTTTCAAATATGAGTGATGTAACTAATAGGGGTCACATGGTCATCTATGAGTATTACATGGATGAACCGTTATATTCTTCCTTAGACCACCACTGGGTTTCCTTGACATGTTCTAGGTCATTCATTCAAGGAAATGAAAAAACCAAAGGGACCTTGTGAGGTGAGGCTGTCATGAAACTAAGGTCTCATAGTGTCTCGCTGGTCACTCGGGGAGCACGTTCCAATGAAAAACTATGCATCCCCAGGGGACGCCAATCCGAACTTCACTATTCTGTCACTTTAGAGCAATGTTACTTACTGAGGAGGGTGATGTGGGGCTTGTTATAAGCTAAGTGCCATGTATGGAGACATTGTGTGACCCTGAGGTGGTCATGAAATCATGATCCTTTTAGGGGGTCCACCGGTCTTCAACCATCCTCTTCTCCCTTTCTTTAATGGGAGATATAATACCCATGTTCATGCATTTATTGCTTTGTGATTTTTCTACTCATTATCATTTGGAATGTGTACAGAAACACTCTTTTCCATGGAATATCTACTACTTAATTTTGATATTTTATTTCAAATTTTCATCATCTTATGATACTTAGTTGTTCATGTTATTCTTAATGTCATTTGGGTTATTGGTTCCGATTTTATGACATTCTATTACTTTGGTAAAACATGGTATAATCTACTCAATATCTATATTAGACCGTCAATACTGGTCAGTAGCCTCTGGAATATGGGGAGGCATTCTTGAGGTCAAGCAGCGAACTGGGACGAGGCACCGGTGTGGGGACCCGTGGATGAGATGTTACAAATTGGTCTAAGATCCCACATTTTTTTATCTTGTCATAATATTTTAGAAATTTATACATGAGAAAAGGAAGACTATTTCCATTGTTATGAGCTTGTTCATGGGAGATTCAAACCCATGTACCGGGGAAACCCATGTACAAAGGGTGGTATTACTGTTTCTGATGTGGGTTGTTATAGTTGGATGTTATTTCACCATGGGTGATGCACTTGTGGTATGATTTGAGAATTGTTGTAGAGAATTGTTGAGATGTGACTTGTGGGCCAATATGGAATGAGATATGATTATGCATGCATCATTATCAGAAATCAGGGCTATATAGTGAGAGGTATCAATTTAGGAAAGCATGGGAAAATATATTTGGTTAAGGTTTTGAACATGAACTATTTTTTTCTTATGAAATTGAATTGAAAATAGTGCTTAATTATAAATTAGATGTAAAAAATGATGAAAAATGTTAATAATCAGGTTTCTAAATTAGATTCTTTCTTCATGAAAATGATTTTACCCTTTGTTTTCCATGACCTAGATGCAGGATGGTCAAGGTTAGTTACATTGACCCGATTTTGACTGTGCGGTGATGAATGGGAAAAACTATTTGATGTTCCATGTTTTTTTCCTCTTACATAAATGTGATAATATTTTGTTATGTGTCTTGAAATTTATATTTTTAATTATATAGATATTCATCTATTATGATTCTTTATGAGAGGATGAATGGAGGATATGAATGGAGATTATATACCATTACTGGAACATGTGGAATCTGTAGTGCTGGATGAGGAAGTAGGGTAATACATCTGTGTGAACATTTCTCACATCATGAAGTATATAAAAAGAGTCCAAGAGTGGGTTTTGATGATCATGCCTGAATTAACATGTGAGTTCTAGTGGCCGCACCCTCCATCTTTTACAGTAGAAGGTGGACTTTTGGGATATGCGTTTTGGATTGATTCTATCCAGAACATACAAGACCATTTAGGAACTCCTTTTGAGAATAGGGTCAATTTGGATGCTTACACACTATGAGGATCAGTGACGTTCTGGTGGGACATTCAGGCTTTGACTAGAAAGGATGAGAGTATGTTATGGAAGGACATATTGGAAAATTTATTAGAGAACATATATCCCGGGATGCTGAGGAATGAGAGAGCTATTGATTTCATGATGATGAATTAGGGAAGTATATTAGAGACAGATTATGGTTGAAACTTTATTGATTTTATATGATTTCCACAATTTTTATTAGTATATGAGACAACTATAATTAGGAGATTCCAGAATGGAAATATGTTTGATATTATGTCCCGAGTTAACCTCTTTTGGTTAAATAAGTTTGATGAGGTGGTGGATCAGGCTCGTATTGTTTTGGGGAACCTATGGTAGGATTCCTATAAAGGACATGTTTCTCCAGATAGATAGTCAAGAGGAGAGGCTTTCAAGAGTAGGAATCATCTCAATGAAAATGTTTTCTAGATTAGTGGGAAAATGAGTACCCCGAAATATGAATCAGTTTCCTAGGATCATATTCATGTTTTTTTCTAACAGTGTGTTAGGACAGGAAAATTTTGAATATATTTACCCTAATCCTCATCATAGTGTCAAGGATTTGAAAATATGGAACATATAAAGAGTTTTTGTAAGAAACCATGACAAATGGGTGGTGAAAGAGGAGCTCGATTGAACCAGAGTATGAGAAGGGGATCTTATGCACTGTTTCAGTCTTGAAGATACAATGAAACCCACATTGGTGGTAGATGTATTGGATGTAGATATTTATTGAAGGAGTTCCCATATTATAATAGGGTTATTACTCATGTGACTCAGACTACATCACATGGAATTGGAACATGATAGTTGCATTCCGTACAACCAACTCTTGTAGATAGAGTGGTTGGACAATCAACAGTGAGAGGTAATATTCATGTAGATTCTATTCTACCTACTTCCTTGTTTGATACTAGTTCCTCTCCTTAAATTACATCTACACCACATGTGAATGGTTTGAGCCTAGAAGTAGATTTCATGACACGAGAGTTTATGATAGATATATCATTGTGAGTATGGCCATGAAACATTTGTTTATGTAGGGGGTGTTCTCTCTAGGTTTTGGATTATCATTTTCTATGGGATCGTTATGTACTTGAAATGTATGGTTTTGAACTGATTATGGGTGTGGACTAGTTAGTAACATACCAATAACACATTGATTTTTAGAAAATGATATTGAAATTTAAATTTCTTAAGGATAAAAAGTATATTCACTTTGGATAATGGGATATCAAGGCAGGACGTGTAGGTCTAGTTCCCAAAGAAACTTGGAGAGCATACCACCTAGGTTTTTAGACTTTTTTTCGATGAGGAATTTGAAAAGAAGGGTTCATTTCCACCATTAGCATACATGTTTTAGGATTTATTTTTTGAATATTTATCTGGGATTCTACCTAAGAGAAATGTGGAATTTTCTATTGATCTACTTTCAAGATCTCAACCAGCATCTATTCAACCCTATTGAATGGCACTAATAGAGCTTCAAGATCATAAGACTGAGTTGGAGGAGATGTAGGATAGGGGATTTATCATTCCTAGTATGTGGGATTGGGGTTCAATAGTGTTGTTTGTAAGGAAGTATGATATAAATATCCTATTGTGTGTTGATTAATGTAAGAAGAACCAGATAACTGTGAAAAAATAGTATCATCTTCCATGTTGTGATGATCTCTTTGAGTAGTTGATGGAAGCATGTGTTTACACAATGATTGAATTGAAATTAGTGTATCATCAGTTCATATATTGTCTATATGAAAAACTGAGGACTTCTTTCAGAATAAGATATAGATTATATTAGTTCCTTATAATGCTATTTGTGTTTACGAACACACCATCAGTGATTATTTACTTGATGAAAAAAAATTCCATCCAAAACTATATAGTTTTTTGGTAGTTTTTTGGATGAAAACATAGTGTAGTAAAGACTCATTAATATCATTACTAACATATTGACATCAATGTGAGTACAATGATAGAGCATAATCTATTAACCAATAAATTTATGATTTTGTTTTGGATTGACCAGTTATACTTCTTCTGTCACATCATCTCCGATGAAGGTGTGTAAGTGAACCCTAAGAACGTATATGAAGTGGTATATTGGGATCATCCTTGGAATGTTTTTGATACCTGGAGATTTTAGGGATTATCCTGATATTATCATAGATTCATTCATAGAATCTCAGTAATGACAGTGTAACTTTCGAGAATGACCAAAAAGGGGGTAATGTTTGTCTAGTCTGGAAAATGTGATAATGATTTATAGGAGCTAAATAATGGCTTCAAATCAATAAAAATAATGATATTACTTGATTCAATAAGAACAAGTTGTATGATATGAGTATGTGCAGTTGAGGACACATGAATAGAACTACCCTTCACACAACCTCGAGAGTACTGTTAGGGTTAATGATTTATTATTTCGGAATAATTATTTTTTGGGTGAGAAGTTTTCTATTGATACATAATATAATATATTAAAATATATATTCTCCCAAAGAGACTGTATACTCTTAAAGACAAGATTGGATGAGTACATGCAATCCATCTATTTTGAGATACCATATACTTTTAGAAATAGGAACAATTTTGTATATACATTGAGTTGGAAAAATCGGGCTCAGGTGGTTCATGAGTCTAGTGCTGAGTGTAAGATTATGAATTTACTGGCTGAGATACATGTTATGGTTTTAGAGAGTCCAGAGAAGATAAATTTAAAATGAATTTTAGTGTCTTATACACATTTCAGATGGATTAGGAATAGACATTATGAGGATCCAGATTTCATGACCTTTTGGGAGTGACTTGAGGGAGTGAATACACCTTCAGATTGGGTCATAGAAGAGGATGAGATCATATATTTTAGGAATCCGATTTTTGGTCCAAAAAGAATGTGTTAGGTGGTGATGTGTAAATCTGATGGCTCAAAGTTGGTGGTGCATCTAGGTGTGACCATGATATACCATGACCTACGATGATAGTTTTGGTGGCTATGCATGAAAAATGGTATAGCAAGCGTCATGAAAATATGCTACACCTTTCAACAGGTGAAAGATGTGCATCAATGACCGGGTGGGATGTTGCAGACATTTCCCTTTCCAAAATGGACGTGGGATGATGTAACCATGTAATTATGGTGGGTATCTCGAGGAATCCTTGGAAAAATTATTCTATTTGGGTGATTTGGAATTTACTGTTGAAGGTAGAAAAATTATTTCCTACACTGGATTCTTTAACAGTGGAGAAATTGGGTGACCTGTTTGTTCAAGAGATATTTCATTTTCATGGGGTGTAATAGACAATTGTTTAAGTCCATAATTCACTTTTTTACTTCATTATTATTGATGGGATTATTGATGGTGCTGGAAAAACATTTTTTACTGAGTCAAACACGACACCCACATACAGATGGGTAGACAAAGTGAACTATACATGTTCTTGAGGATTTGATACGAGCATGTGTTCATGACTTTTGTGGATATCTGGGGAGGAACCTTGATTTGGTTGTGTTTTCCTATAACAATATTTATATGGAAAATAAATAGATGACATTATATAAGGCAATTTATGGTTGGCCATGAAGATCACCTATATACTGAATGGAGGTAGGTTAGTTTGAGTTGTTGGGACCGAGTCTCATGCAAGATACATAATATCCGGCTCACCTGATTCAATAACATATGGATATGGATCAGAGTATGTGGAAGTCATATATTAATAGACATCAAGGTAACCTATATTTTACAGAGGGAGATCATGTATTCCTTCTGGTGTTACCAATATTGAGTCACCGTAGGATATAGAGTGATGGTATAGTGACCCATGCATAACATACATTGATATTAAATCAATTTAGATGAATATTCAGAAAATTACAAAAAAATACAGGTGTGATGACAACAATAGTTTAGTGTCTTTAGATAATTGGAAACAAAATCTTATATCCTAGTGAATGAACTTCAACATATCCCATAAATATATCCACATTTATTAATTATACATAAAAACTATCTTCATAACCTAGAGAAAGGAAACATAAATAAGGGTGAGTTTAATTGCTCAATAAGGGTAAAAATGGGAGACATGTAAGAAAAAACATGAGAACAAGGGTATGACAACATGATCATTAAAATAGAACATCATACCTTGCATGTCAAATTCATATACATAAATCATGGCAGTTCATAAGATATGAATCAAAATAAAGTAATGGACATAATCTATGAAATAATAACGTATGTGTAAGACATGGAAGTGTGGAAACACATAAGTGTATAATAATTATCATAGTATTAAAGTCATAAATAGTAAGAAATTATTACCGAACAAAGTCCTTTATAAAACTGGGTTAACCCCCATTCAATCCATTTATTACTAAACTGAGTGAACCCTAATTCTATCCTTATATTACTGGAGATAGTTAACCCTCGTTCTAGCCAGGTATTATTTACCTAAGTGAACCCTCGGTCTAACCCCATATTGCCGAACCATGTAAACCCTCGTTCCATCAGAGTATTACTGAACTGAATAAACCATCATTCAATCCTTACACTACTAAACACAAAAAACCCTCATTCCAGCCATGTATTACTGAACAATGTAAACCCTCTTTCAAGCCCTGTATTACTAAATCAATTAAACCCTCGTTCCATCTGTGTGTTACCAAACTATGTAAACCCTCTTTGAAACCCAAAATTACTGAACCAATTAAACCCTCATTCTAGCCCTATATATCTCAAGAGATATAAATATTTACCCAATTATTTCTGGGGGAGATATAGGTCCCACTCATCACATAATGAAAGCATACATACATGTTCCACAATATCATAAACAAAAATATCAAAACCCATGAAATGAAATGGGTATCTTAAACATGTAAACATATCATAACCACTATAAAGACATAGGTTTCATGATTATTTCAATATAATCATAACCCATGAAAGGAAGTGTGTTTAAAAATCATATAACCTGTGAATGAGAAATGGGTTTCATAAACATAATATCCATGAAGGAGAAATAGGTTTTATAAAGACCACGACATTAAGAATAACTAATTCATAGAAACGATATGAACAAAACCCTTAGATAATTTACTAGATTGTATATGTAACATCAGTATATTTCATCTTAGGTGGAAATTAATTTTGAAATATCCTCTAAAACATTTCTTTAGGAAAATATCATTTCATGATAAAAAAATTCATTTTAAAACATAATACCATTTAATAATTATTTTTGTATAAAATCACTTTAATACTTATAAATAACACATGAAATCAATTTCAAAAAAATTTCCATTTATATCATTTAAAATAATCATCAAAACATTTTATAAACCTTTTTCATTGAAAGCACACGAAATTTTTTAATGAAAGAATGATTTTTTTTTGAAAACTAGTTCATTGAAAATATTTTGAAAAATATAAATAATGATCAAAAACGTTTTGAAAATAAATTTCCTTGTAAAAATAGAAAATAATATTGATTTTTTTTGAAAATCATTTTCCTTGAAATCGTAATAACTTTTTGAAAACCATTTATTTGAAAACACTTTGAAAACTTTTAAATAAGGATTGAAAATATTTTGAAAAAATGTTTCCATGAAAACATGTTAAATTAGTTTGAAAACATTTGGCAAAAAATATTTTATGAAAAAATTACATAAAAAAACATTTTCCTAAATATTAAACATTAAATAGAATTTCATGGGAGCTTTGCGGAAATGATGTTGGGTAAATCTGTACATGCCATACAAGGTCAAAAGATCATTCTATTTTCATATAAAAAATGATTGAAATGGGTCTGTTTTTGGAAGGTGAAAAGATGATTCCCTTGATGATATTGGTAATTTAAAAAAGGGTTCAAATTTTCTTTTATATATTATTGGGGAACGGTATAATATTTTTGTTACCTATTTTTAGAAAACATTGATTTCTGACCAAAGATAGTGTAATGTCAGTCTTTCCTAATAACACATTCTTAACTAACCTATGTTCCAAAGAGTAGATAATGGTACTAATACATGATTATATCATGAAATAATAGGGTATAATTAAAATTATGGATATTCTATAGATATGGAACATATAATTTAATCCAAGGAAGCATAAAAATAAACAGTCTCAAAAAGCAATGAGACTGTCTCAATAAACTCTTATAACTTGGTATCTTCATATCATGCTCTCTGTTTAAGGGAATAAAATTATACTATTCATATAATATCATCAAAATATTTAGATTCATGATATTTCATGTAAAATGGAATCATATTCACCCCAAAAAGTGTTTAGGTGAATAAAAAAACATGAGTCTCAATGAAGGGAAATTGAGAGAAAAACATTATTAACAATTTGGTAACTTTTGAAAATTAAGCCTAATGAAATAATGATCATAAAATGGTAAAGTGAATACCCATAAATAAATTTAAATGATATATACAATAAAATCATTGTTAGTACATACCACAGTCAAATTGAAAGAGTGGTGAACATAGCTTGTTTCTCACAGAAATTAAATGTGAGATGATATCCCCTTACCATGTGTCTTGAATCTCTCTATAGTCATAAAAGATTAATGTATTATAAATATACGTTTTTTATAAATATTTTATAGAATAATATTATTATATATAATACCACATATATATATATTATTATAACGTTATATTATATTTTTCTTAAAGATCATCTGTTAAGGTTTCACTTAGGGTATTATTCACTTTGTTATTCGCATGATTCATAATTGGTTATATCATTGATCCTTATACTTATATCATGATTCCATAATTTATAATGTTATATAAATATCATGAATATGTAGTGTTTTTATATTATAATAATCTATTGCATAATGAAGTACATAATGGAATATAACTTTCATGGAGATGATAAGCCGTACATATCCATGAGTACGACCAAGAAACATATATTTATGTATGGTTGTTCTATCTAGGTTTGGGAGTATCATTACCTATGGGATCCTTAATTAAATGACATTTATGGTTTTGAACCTATTATTGGTGTGGAATTATTACTATCATACCGATGCCACATTTATTTTTACCAAAGGAGAGTGAGCTTTACATATCTTAAGGTTGACAAGAATATTCATTATGGAGAATGGTATTTCCATGCGGGATGTATAGGTCCAGTTCAACAAGAATCTTACGGAGCATACCACCTAGGTTTATAGTCTTTTTCTGGATGAGGAATGTATAAAGAATTGTTCATTTCCATATTTAGTGTACAAGTTTCAGGATGTATTTCCTGAATATTTTTAGGGCTTCCACCTGAAAGAGATGTGGAATTTTTTATTGAGCTCATGTTAAGAGCTCAACCATTTTCAATTCCACCCTATAGAATAGAAATGATAGTGATTCAAGATAATATGACTAAACTGGAGGAGTTATAGAATAAGGTATATATCAGTCCTTGTATGTGGTATTGGGGTTCAATATTCATTTTTGTAATAAAGGATGATAGAAATATCCTATTGTGTGTTATTAATGTAAGTTGATATAGATAACCGTGAAAAAACAGCATCATCTTTAACGTTTTGAGGATCTTTTTGAGTATTTGATGGAGGCATTTTTTTCTTAATTATTGAATTGAGATTAGCGTATCATCAGTTGAGAGTTTGAATATCTGAAAAAATAAGGGCTTCTTTTAGAAGAAGATATGGAATATATGTGTTCTTTACAGTTATATTTGTGTTGAAGAACACACCAGTAGTGATTATTTACATAATGAAATTTGTTTTCCAACAATACCTATATCCGTTTTTGTAGTTTTTGAGGATGAAATCACAGTGTACAAAAAGACTACTGACTATCATTCCTAAAATCATGACATCAACTTGAGTACAACGATATAACATCATCTATAAACCAAGATATTTAAGATTTTGTTTTGGATTGATAAGGTACACTTCTTGTGTCACATCATCTTAGAATAATTTGTGCCATTGGAACAAAAGAATGTGCAGGAAGTGGTTTCTTCTGATCATACTAGGAATATTTTTGATATCCATTGATTTTAGGGATTATCCAAATATTATCATAGATTAAATCATGGAATTTAATTTCTGGTAGTTTCACTTTCGGGAATGACCAAAAAGGGGAAAATTTTTGTCTAGTCTGTAGCATGTTATAATGATTTATATGAGTTTAATAAGTATAACAAACCATATTTTTATTTACACACATAAACATAATTTATAACATAAAATTTCACTTAATACAACATTGAATATCGATAGTTCTATTGTCTATTGGGCGTATGATAATTACATAACAACATAAACCATGCAATAAAATATCATTATTGAAAATTTCCTTTACATGACAACTACATTCCTTTGTATTTAACATTACATGGGATAAACTGAGAACATACATAATAATGAGTGAGATATAAATCGTAGTAAGGGAATAAAAATGGAATAACATGAGAGATAAAATATATTTTAGAAAATAGGTATATTAATGGAGAACAAGAGAAACATGAACATAAAGGAATTATAAAGCATGATTATCATAACATGGAGATGTGGCAGAAACAGTGAACATGGAATTAGCATGATCCAATGCACATTGCACATAGAGCATGAGTAAACCCTCATTTCACATGAAGCATGAGTAAACCCTCATTTCACTTGATTTAGCATGATTCAATACTAATTGCACATGACATATCATGATACTATACTTTACCCAATGTATTGTAGCGTTATAAAGCCACACCCTTCTTAAACATTTCATTCAATGCATAAGTGTTCCACATGGATCATAAAACAAGGATTCATTAAACATCATCATTTATTTCTTGATAAAGGAAACGTGGAATTAATACATTAAACTCTATAATCAATAATTAAACATTCATAAAGATTAATACCCTTGATAGAGAAATGGTCATGGTATTCACTACACAATGACTATGGCTTGGAAAAACGTGCTGCAATTTCGGCAGCATAATGATGTTACATAAGAATTCATAAAAATGGTTGATGAGAGAGAAAGGGGTGTCTCATCATATTTACATGAATTTTATAGTAATTTGGTCCTATAGATAAATTTACCAACGTAAATAATGGAATTTGGATTCATAATACAAAACAATTGCTTGAATGTAGATGACGAGAGAGAAATTCCATACGGAATTTCAGCATTGTAACTGTTGTGAATGAGAGGAATTAATGTGAGAGAAATAGGTCTCTAATAAATTAAAACATATAGAGGGACGTATTATAGTGGTTTGAAATAATACCCCAATCTTTTCAATTGAATGAAAAAGGATATAACAATATAAAGAAACATGGACTAAATTTAGAAAGGAAGGAATCCCTAACATGGATGTGTGATCCCAAAGGCTTGGGAGAGGCTTGAGAGAGAATATATGGGAGATTGAGGAGATTTGGGAGGATTCTAGAGATAGGAGGGCATAGTTTGGATGAAATCCAAAGGCTTTTAGTAAAGAAGAAGTGGGAGCATGGGTGGGTTTATATAGGAATGGAGAGGGAATTCTTTATTATTTAGGTTTGGGACAATACACATTAAACTAATCAAAAAAACAAACCATCCCCTGGTTTTTGCCCATTTTTTTTTCCAAAGTGGAGTAAAAAATATATTACATTAGTCCAATGGCCTAACTTCTTAAAATAATTGGGGTGGTTATGTGGAGGTGAGTCACACTCTCAACGAAATCAATTTAAAAAGCTGAAATGTTTTATAAGTCTTGCAGGGTTAACTAAGGCTTTGTAAAATAAATCAAACAAACCCAAATTCAAATTATTTTAATGAAAAAACATATATTGGACAAACAAAATGATTATAGTATTTTATTAGATATCTATTGGATCATTATGATGTCACAAAACACATTATATAAATAAACAGTATTTAATTTTTTCCCAAAACTTCGACTGTCTCAGAAAATTATGAAAAATTCACCATTGGATAATTTCGACATCATTATTCCAAAAATTTTATTCATTTTATCTAATTTTTTTTATTAATTTTTGAATTTTCACTTTTAAAATAAATCCGATATTTATAGAAAAACATGGGTTTTGACAAAATTTGTTTTCAAACCTTAATAAAAATTACAATTGAATTGATAAAATTATAAGATCATTTATATTTAATAAAAATTAATTTACTAATAATAAAAATATTTTATTAAAATATTATTTAATTCAAAAATCCATTAATTCATCAAAATATATTTCTTAGTTGAATATTAACCAAAAATATTTTTTCGCTTTAAAATATATTTAGAAACTAACAATAATAAAATGAATGTATATTGTTTATTATATCCAAAAATAATTCACACAATCACAGTTCTGACATCATGTTATATAACCCCTTATAAAACTCTCACAATCATTAGGGTAAGCTGCATGATGGTGACATTCTCTTGGGGTGGCTCGGATAACATCACTTGAGTGGTAATCTCTATCAACTTCCACTTCTCTCGTAGGTAGTTCTGCTCAAACATAACATATTCAGGATTGTCTTGGGATTGTTCAAGATAAAAGACCAATGAAGCCACCTCCATTCTGAGCTATGACAAATGGGATTCATATGGGGCATGTCTCTTGGATGAGGCCACCAGTTCCTTTGTCTGAGTAAATTGGATTTGTTAAATATCTATATTTATACTAATCATGTGATCACTGTTAGACGACTATATTAGAAACGGTCACAATTCATAATAGTATTTTAACAATCCAAAATCATAAAACCAAAGAATTTCATATGTTATATGACCATTTCACATAATAATACATTTAATTTGATCATTAGGAAATTTTCATTGATAGATGTTTGGGTCATTAAAATATTCCCCCCTTAAGAAATTTCACCCACGAAGTTTCCTTTTCCCACACAAAAATAGACACAGGTAACCCTAATTCATCACTTCCTCCAATTCCCATGTTGCCTCTTCAAACTTGTGGTTTCGACACAACTCCTTCACAAGGGAAATTTTCTTATTTCATAGAACTTTCTCTGCATGATCTATGATATTCACTGGTTTCTCCTCGTAAGAAAGATCATCCTATAACTGTACTACCTCTAAAGAGTGTACATGTGAGGGGTCTGGTATGTACTTCCTTAAGAGGGATACATGAAAAACATCATGTACATTGGCCAAAGGTAGGTGGAAGTTCTAGTTGATTGGCCACATCCCTGACATGATCAAGAATCTCTAAAGGGATGATGCACCTAGGAATTAACTTCCCTTTATTTCAAAACCTCATGACCATATTCCAAAGTGATATGCATAGAAATAAAATGTTACCATCTTTTAAGTCAAGGACTCATCGACGGTTATCTGTATAACTCTTCTGTCAACTTTGGGATTCCCTGATATGCTGCAGAATGGTTTTAACCTTCTTCACCATTTCTTTGACCATTTCAGGTCCTAGCAGCTTATGCTCATTGACTTCATCCCAGCACACCGGTGTTCTGTACCTTTTCCCATAAAGGGATTCATATGGTTCCATTAAGATGATCATGTGGAAACTATTATTGTAGAAGAATTCAAATAGTGTAAGATGTTGGTCCCATCCAACTTTGAAGTCAATAGAACATGATATTAACATATATTCCATAATCTGAATAGTTTTCGTAGATTAGTTATCAGTTTGGGGATGATAGGCCTTACTGAAATTCAGTTCAGTTCTTAGAGAACGTTGGAGACTTTTCTAGAACTTCGAGGTGAATCTCGGATCACTATCAGAAAGAGTAGATAGGTTTACTCCATTCATCTTTACCACCTCTTTGATGTAAACCCGTGCATTTTCATTAAATAAAAAGTTCTCTTCAATCAATATAAAGTGAGTTGTTTTCGTAAGACAATCCACAACGACCCATATAGCATTGTTTCCTCCTGATGTACTCAGAAGTGTAGTGAAAAAGTCCATGGTAATGTTGTCCCACTTCCATTTTGGAATGGGTATTGGTTGCATCACCCCATTAGACCTTTTTCCCTCATCCATCACTTGATGTAATACGAGTCACATTGATGTTTATTCAACAATCTACCTTTTCATTTTGTCCCACCAAATGTTTTCTCAGAGATCCTGATACATCTTTGCGCTCCTGGGGTGAATAAATAAGGATGAGCTATGTGCATCATTCATAAGATCCTTCTTTATCTCTGGATTAGATGGTACACATAATCATGACCAAAATCTCACAATTCTATCCACGTAGACCACAAACTCTATGAATATCCCATTTTTGATAGCTTCCACCATTTTCATTATTTCTACATCTTTTCTTTGAGCATCCTTTATTTTCTCCATTAGGGATGGTTGAGTAATCATTTGAGAAATGATTGATGGTGTTCCCCCTTTAATGTTTCTCATGCCCATCATCTACAAATCTAAGAATATTGGATCCTTTTCAATTATCATAACTGATAAAGATGCAAGATCCTTTCTACATGGAGCATCTGTCACCTTTATTTTCTTACCGAGATAGTAGTGGATTGAGCACTCATAATCCTTGTAGAGTTATATCCATCTTCTTGGGCACAAATTAAGATCTTTTTTTGTGAATATATATTTTAGGATCTTGTGGTCAGTATATATCTCACACATATCCACATAGAGATAATGACTCCAGATTTTCAATGCAAAGATCACAACCGCCAACTCCAAATCACACATGGGATAATTTTCTCATTGATTTTCAGCTTCCTTGAGGCGTGGGCTATCACTTTATCATTCGTAATCAACACAAAACCCATGACGTTATTTGAAGAATCATTAAATACCACAAAAATTTTTCTACTTGCAGGTAATGTGAGGATGGGGATAGTGATAAGCCTTCTTTTCAACTCCTTTAAGCTTTCTTTGAATTCATCACTCCAAGAAAGCTTGACTCCCTTACAAGTTACCTTGGTAAGTGGGTTTGAAAATCATGTGAAATTTCTCACAAATCAGTGATAATATCCAGCTAACCCTAAGAAGCTATATATATCCATTACTGATGTTGGCCTCACCCATCCCTCAATTTTAGTTGTCTTGGTGGGATCAACAAATATCTCATTGCTTGTGATGATATGGCCTAATAATGAGACCTCCTTCATCCAGAATTCACACCTGATGTACTTTTCTTAGAGATTCTCATTCTGCAAGGTCTCTAGTAAAATTAGTAGATGCTTATCATGATACTCCTTGGTTTTGGAGTATATTATAATATCATCTATAATGACTACCCAAAATTTGTCGACGTAATATCTAAAGAATCTATTAATATGAATTCATATTGACTGTATCTTGTGCGAAAAGGCATTAGTGAGTTTGAAAGTCATTAATATCAACTCATAGTGACCGTATCTTGTACGAAAAGCAGTCATGGGGATATCTTCCATCATCACCATTACTTGATAATATCCCAACCACAAAAATAGATTGGATAAGTATTTTACTCCATGAAGCTAATCAAACAAGTCATCAATTCATGGAAGATGATAGTTTTTCTTTATCGTGACTTTTTTTATCTCATGATAATCGGTGCATGGCGCATTGAACCATCCTTCTTCTTGATGAAGAGGACTGGTGCACCCCATGGTTTAGCACTTGGGTGTATAAACCCTTTATCCAGATTCTCCTGTAGTTGTTTCTTCAACTCCTCATGATCCTCAACAACCATTATATAGTGAGTCATTGGTATTGGCAACACCCCAGCTATAAAATCAAATGATAATTCAACATATCTTCTAAGAGGAAGACCAGACAATTACTTGTGAAACACTTCATCGAATTCCCTCATAATAGGAATGTATTCAAAGATGGTTTCCTCCATAGACTAAATCATCTAATCTAGATATGCATGATCATAGGGAAGTAATATCCATGCTTGAGATGATGGAGCTAATGAATATTCATCTTCCTCCTTGAACTTGTATAAAATCGGGGGTCGATTCTCCACCTGGAGAGCGATTTCCCTCTCAAAAAAACTTATGTTGGCTTTATATAGGGAAATCCAATCGAGGATAATAATTGCATCAAATTACACATAAGGGAGTATGATGAATTCATCAAGATGTTCAATCCACTGATTATGACTAGGGAGGTGTAAAATTGATGAGTTCCAATGATTGCCCCTTTTTCTATACTCATAGACATCTTCACTTCCATGAATTCTGTTGGTGTTGGGAGTTTTCTACTAAAATTTCAGGATATAAAAGAATGCGTAGAACCAGAATCATAAAGTATGTTCTCTATTCTTGAATGAATAACTAGTGTACCTTTCACCACTTCGTTGTTGAAGTAAAATTAGGCAGTAGTAATGGAAAAAGCTCACCCTTGATGCCTTATAGGTAGTTGGTTGCCTCTAAAAACCCTTGGCATAGGGCACTAATTTTCAAGGTACCCTGGTTCATTGAAGTTGAAGCAATTGACAACGCATTGAGAGTCAAACAGAGCATTCCTCTCATTTGTCACAGCCACGGGATTTTCATGTCAGTAGTTAACGTCTTGGTGCACTTTTCTTCCACACCTAAAGCATTTCCTCACCCCCTTTATGAAATTTATGGGGTGCTTCTTTCTACACCTTTGGATAGTGGGGTGTTGTATTTTCTTAGAACCATTGGATTTATCCATAGGAATACTAGAATTGAAGTCCAACTTAAACTTCTTATATGCGTGATACCCCAGAGATTTTCCGATGTTCAATTCAACCTTGAGGGAAAATCAGACAATTTCATCAGAGCTGTCGAAGTCACGGATCACCTGGGCTTTCCGAATGTTAGGATTCAGCCCACCAAAGATGCGGTAAAACATTCATTCAAGGGTAAAGATAAAGACTAAGGCGTATCATGTAAGCCTTGTAATGTTTTACTCTTACACTCTAATGGATTTTTCATCTTTTTTTCATGAGGTCAAGGAAGTCCCGTTCAATCTTAAGTCAGAGGGTGTGTGGAAAATATTTATCAAAAAATTTCTTCTGGAAATCCTTCCATTCCAACACCTCAATCTCCTCCTCAGGCTTCATATTTTTGATTAATGTCCACCATTGATCGACTTCACCCTCCATATGATAATCATCTAGAAGAACCTTCTCTTGTTTAGAGCATCGAAGGATGGAGAAGATATTTTCAATGGAGTTGATCCATGGTTTGGTGATAAAGGGATCGAATGATCCATTAAAAGTAGGAGGTCTTTGTATCATGAATATATTGATAGTGATTTGTTCTTTCTTGGAGGGGGTGAGGGGGGGGGGGGGGGGTTGAACATTCCTCGTGTCCCATGTTTTTGTTAAAATCTTGAGTTAACTTAGAGAGTATCATAACAATGTTCATGATTCCTTCTCCCATCATATTGTGCATCTCATTAGAATAGTCATCACATTTTTTATTATCCTGAGTCCTCCAATTACTAGCACAATCAATTTCTTTATTTTTTTAAGTGACCACTATTTGGAAAAGTTGGAACCATAGAAAAACCACCACCTATCACCCACACATACTCCATCAAGATGATCTCCATACAACATGAAAAATGAAAATTCATAAAACCATTGTAGGAAAACCCAACCGCCACTTCGGCTTACCCAAAATCATAAAATTCGAAATTCACAAATCAATATAACATCAACCAGCTCTATAAACAGGTCCCCTCGATTCCTTCATCACCTTGAGCCTCACACCCTAACTCGATTCACACACATTACGTGAAATATACCTTGTCCGCATCAAACCAGACTTCCAGCGAGCATCACCGGCATCCATTGTCATTATTTCCATCACCGTCGAAAAATTCATCATGTCCTCCATAAATGAAACACAAATATTCAAACCGTTATCTATGGGTTTAGCTGATTCTAGCCACTATACCATCACCGGGTTAACACCACCAACATCATCCTTGACCGAACACCACACC
The DNA here is from genome assembly GCA_963277665.1 of Viscum album. Classification (NCBI taxonomy): domain Eukaryota; kingdom Viridiplantae; phylum Streptophyta; class Magnoliopsida; order Santalales; family Viscaceae; genus Viscum; species Viscum album. Next base: position 874,594,902 of record OY728129.1, on the reverse strand, counting down.
ATCATCGAGGCATGAAAAAGCCAGGAAAAAACCTTACCAATAGCAGAAGTCCAAAAGAACACCGAAAAAACCTCATATGAAGCCACCACCATAGAATGAACACAAAAAACTTCAATCTATCATATACATGATCTAATTTGTAACATATATTCTTAGGAGAATTTTTATTCCCCTAAAAATGGTTCATACTATGCTTGTGAATTTACCAAAGCATATCCCCTAGGAGTGTCGTAACCTAGAGTGCAGCAAGGCCTGTTGTCAGGTACCAGGATACCCCGGGTCAATCCCGAAACTCCGTGTTGGATTTTTCACTCCTCGGTACCTCTATGCCTGAGTTTCCTCTACATGCTCGTATCAAGATAGAGATTTATTTTTTGATAAACCACATAATCAATACTCACAAAAAATAGGGATGTTTTTGTAATACTTAGTCTTATATCTAAGGAATTACTATGGTTTTCTAATCCTAATCCCAAAAATAACTAAACCCATCCATTGATACCAACAATAAAAACCCTAAATTTTATTTACACACTGAAACATAATTTATTAAGAACCTTTTCCTAGTTGTAGTTGGTGAACTCCACCATGTCATCTGGTATGACCATAATGCTATTATTCATAAAAATTACTCACTTAATCTAAATGTAGGTCGTATGTATATTCTTATTTCCATACATGATGATGATTTTTTTGGAAAAGGGACATTGCCATAACACCATGAATGAATTTTGAATCCTGATGCGGCTACAGGTTAATGGAAATTTCTGTCCACCGCTCACACTCTTGAGGTGTTCTAGAGATCCCCTCTCCCTGGATGGATCAAAAACAATATTGACGGCGCTTCCAATGGAAACTAGGGCCCTGCAGGGTATGGTGCTATCGTCAGGAATAACTTCGGTCATATTCTTGGTTGTTTCATGGGTAGTTGTGGCATCACCACAACCTTTTAAGCTGAGATGCTAGGTTTCATACATGCCATTGCTTTTTCCAAGCTATATGGATGGAACAACCTCTGGATTGAAAGTGACTCGATGACCATCGTTCAAGAAATCTAAAATGGTGTAAATAATCTTAATTGGATGATTAGTACGCACTGTATGGAATCCAAAACTTCACTCATCGATATTAATTATATCATCACACATGTTTATTGAGAAGCAAACACGGTTTCAGATGGACTGGCCACTATGGGAGTAGATCAAGACATTTCGTGGTTCGCAGACCTCCCTGGTGAGCTCATTTCCTTTCATGATAAAGATTGAATAATGATCCTGAATTTTTGAATCTTGTAATTATTCTTTTAATAATATTTATTCGTTGGTCGTTCTTGGCCAAAGAGTCACATTTTTAAAAAAAACATAATTTTTACCCAAAAATTCAGTTGTCTCAGAAAATTATGAAAAAATCACTGTTGGATAATTTAGACATCCTGATTTAAAAAATAATAAAAATATTATCTAAATAATATTCTATATAAGTTAATTTTCACATTTAAAATAAAAACCATCATTTATCTAAAAAACATGGGTTTGGAAAAAAACAACTTTTAAACTTTAAGAAAATTTACAATTGCATTCTTAAAATTATACAATCATTTATATTTAATAAATATTAATTTTATAATAAATATTAATTTTATTAAAATATTATTTAATTAAAAAATCCATCAATTCATCAAAATAGATTTCTTAGTTAAATATTAACAAAAAATACTATTTGCACTTAAAAACGATTTACAAAGTAAAAATAATAAAATGAATGTATATTATATATTATATAAAAATTAATGCACACAATCATAGTTTTATGGTCTTGTTACATAACCCCTTATAACACCCACATAAGACATTAGGGTAAGGTGCACGATAGTGACAGGCTCTCGGGGTGGCTCGGATAACATCGCTCGAGTGGTAATCTCTATCAAATTCCACTTCTTCCGTAGGTGGTTCCTCTCAAGCTTAACGTATTCAAACTCAGCTTGGGCGTGGTCAAGAGAGAAGCCCAATGATGCCACCTCTTTTCTGAGCTTTGACAAATGGGCTTCTTATGGGGAAAGTCTACTGGATGAGGCCATCAGTTCCTTTCTCTAAGTAAATTGGATTTGTTAAAGACATATATTTATAATAATCATGTGATCACTTTTCAATGACTATATTAGCAATGGTAAACATTATTAAAAGTATTTTAAAAATCCAAAATCATAAACCCAAAGAACTGTATATGTTATATAACCATTTCAGATAATAATACATTTAGTTAGACCAAGAATAATTTTTCATTGATATAAGTTTGGGTCTTTACAATAAGAGCTTGGAATCAATACCGATATTGATCTTAACTGATCTAGGTGAGAAGTATATGGTGTTTTGTGATTGTTCTATAACAGTTAATAGGGATGTGTTGATGAAAGATGAACAAGGTGTGGAATATGTGTCTCTACAGTTGAGGACAGATGAACATAACTACCCATCACATGACCTCAAGATGACTGTTAGGGTTTATGCTTTAATGTTTTGGAATCATTATTTATGGGGTGAAAAGAATACTATGTATACTAAACAGATGATATTAAATTATGTATTCTCCCAATGAGATTGTAATATCCTAAATACATGATGGGATGAGTTTATGTAATCCTTTTGTTTTGAGTTACCATATACTCTCAGAAAGGGGAACAATTTTTTTGATTCTTTGAGTAGGAAAAATCTAAATCAGTAGGTTCATGAGACTAGCACTGAGTGGAAGTTTATGAATTTACTAGATGAGATACATGATAAGGTTCCAAAGAGTCTGGAGCAGATAAATAAAATATTAATTTCAGTGGAGTATACACCTTTGAGATGGAGTAGGAATCGACATTATGTGGATCCAGAGTATATGACCATGAGGGAGTGACTTGAGGGAGTGGATACACCTTCATATTGGGTCAATGATGAGGGTGAGATCATATATTTTAGGAATCATATTTTTGGTCCTAAATGGAGGTGTGAGGAGGTGATTTTTGAATATCATTACCCAAAGTGGTTGGTGAATCTAAGTGTGAACAAGATGTACCATGACTTACGATGATGGTTTTGATAGCCATGCATGTGAAATTGGATAGTGAGCTTCAGGAAGATATGCTACACCTTTAAATAGGTGAATGATGAGAATCAATGAACAGGTGTTACGTTGCAGTCTATGCCCATTTCTGAATGAAAGTGGGATGATGTAACCATTGAATTATGGTGGGTATCTCAATAAATTAATTGAAGAATTATTCTATTTGGGTGATTTTGAATTGACTGATAAAGGTAGAAAATTTATTTCCAATACAAGATAATTTCATAGTTGAGTAGTTTGGTGACATGTATGTTTAAGAGATATTTCATTTGAATGAGGTCTAATAGAAAATTGTTTAAGTCCTTGATTCACTTTTTTACATCATTCTTATTGAAGGGATTATAGATGTTTCTTGATAAAAATGTTTCACTAAATACAAAATTCCACCCACAAATAGATGGGCACTCAAAGCATACTATACAAGTTCATGAGGATTTGATACGAGCATGTGTTCCTGACTTTTGTGGGTCACTAGTGGGGATCCTAGATTTGGGGGATTATTCCTATAAAAATATTTTTAAGGAAAATAAATGGATGACACTGTATAAGGATATTTATGGTTGGCCATAATGATCACCTATATGCTGAATGGATGTAGGTGTGTCTGAGTTCTTGGGACTAAGTCTCATATAAGAGTCATAAGACCCGGTTCAGCAGATTCACAAGAATATAGCTATGGATCAGAGTATGTGGATGTAATATGGGGATGAACATCGATAGAACCTATATTTTATAAAGGATGATCATGTATTTCTTTAGGTGTCGCCTAGATTTGGTCACCGTAGGATATAAAGTGAGGGAATAGTGACCCAGGCATAACATTCATTCATATTACATCAATTTAGATGAATATTCAGTACATTACAAAAATTGAATTTATGAGGACCACAATAGTTTCATGTATTTGGAAACATGGAATCAAAATCTTCTATCATGGTGAATGATCTTCAACATCTCTCATAAATATCTCCACCTTTATTACTTCTACATAAAAACATTCTTCCTAACATGGATAAAGGAAACATGAAAAGAGGTGAGTTAAAATGCTTAGTAAGGGTAGAAAAGGGAGACCTGTAAGCATAAATATGAGCATAAGGGTATGGGAACATGATCATGAAAATAGATTATTATACCAGGAATGTCAAATATCATAAACATGAATCAAGGCATAAATATTGGTAGTTCATATGATATGAATCAAAAGGAAGTAAAGGATATAATCCATGAAAGAATAACATAGGAGTAAGACATGGAATTGTGGCCACACATAATAATATTATTATTTCTATAGTATACAAGGCATAAATTCAAAGACCGTATTAGTAGACAAAGTCCTTCAGTGAACCGGGTGAACCCCCATTCCAAACCTGTATTACTGAACAGAGATAACCATCATTCTAGGCCTATAGCACTGAATAGAGTAAACCCTCATTCTAGCATGGTTTTACTGAACTGAGAAAACCCTCATTATATAACCATGTTACAAAATAATATAAACCATGGTTCCATCTATGTATTACTGAAATGAGTAAACACTCATTCTAGCTCCATATTACTGAATTAAGTAATCACACATTCCAGTCCTATATTACTGAACTAGGTAAACCCTCATTCCAGCCTTATACTACTAAACAAATTAAACACTCATTCCAGCCATGTATTACGAAACCTAGTAAACCATTGTTCTAGCCCATATTTATTGTACCTCTTAAACCCTCATTCCAGCCGTATCTATTACATTAGATATAAATCATTACCCAATTCATTGGAGGGAGATATAGGTCCCACCCATCACATAATGAAACCATACATACATGTTCAACAATATCATAAATAAAAATATCGTAACACATGAAATTAAATTGTTATCATAATCATGTAAACATATCATCACTTTTAGAAAGATATAAGTTTCATAATCATTTTATCATAAACATAACCCATGAAAAAGTGGGTTTCAAAAGCATATAACCCGTGAATAAGGAATGATATTCATAAACATATTACTCATGAACGAAAAATGGGTGTCATAAATACCATTAAATTAAGCATAAATCATTCATATAAAGGATATGAATGGAACCCTTTGATCATTTACTAGAATATATAAGTAACATTAGTATATTTCATTTTAGATGGATAATAATTTCGAAATATCCTATAAAATCATTTATTCTGGAAGACAAACATTCATGATTGAAAAATTCATTTAAATAAATAATTCAATTTTATAATAATTTTTTTATAAAATGACTTGAATACTTATAAATAATACATGAAATAATTTTCAAAATATTTTCCCCCGAAATCATTGAAAATAAGCTTAAAAAACTTTTTAAAAAATTTTCTTTGAAAACACATGAAATTTTTTAAAGAAAGTCTGAAAATGTTTTAAAAACCATTTCATTGAAAATAATCTGATAACATCTAAATACTGATTTACAAAGTTTTGAAAATCATTTTCCTTGAAACCTTATAAACTAATCTCCAATTATTTTTTTGAAAATCATTTTCCTTGAATTCATTATATCGTTTTTAAAACAATTTCTTTGTAAACACTTTGAAAACATTTAAATAAGGCTTGAAAATATTTTGAAAAATATTTTCCTTGAAAAAAATTAACAAATGTTTGAAAAAAATATTTTATGAAAAAAATAAATTTGTAAAACATTTTTATAAATATTAACCTTTAAAAAAATTAAATCCGAGCTTTGGAGAAATGATGGCGGGTAAATCTATATATGACATACATGGTCAAAAGAATATTCAATTTTCATGGTAAAAAGTATAAAAAAGTGCCTTGTTTGGAAAGTGACAAGATTATTCCCTTGAAGATATTGGTAAGATGAAAAATGGGTAAAAATATATTTTATATATTATAGGGGAATTTTATAATATTATTTTAAACTCTTTTTAGAAAACACTGATTTCTGACCAAATAGAGTATAAATTCGGGCTTTCCTAAAAACATATTCTTATATAACATATGTTCCAACGAGTAAAAAATGGTTCTAAAACATGATTATATCATGATATAATATATTATAAGTGATCCCATGAATATTTAAGAGAGATGGTTCATATTATTTATTCAAAGGAAGCATAAATATAAATATACTCGAAAAGAAATGAGATTGAATCAATAAACTCTTATAACATGGTATCTTCAGATCATGCTCCCTGTTTAAGGAAATGAAATTAAATGATGCATACATTATCACTAAAATATTTATATTCAATATATGTCTTGTAAAATGGAATCATATTCATACCAAAAAAGGTTTTAGGTGCATAACAAAACAAGAGTTTAAATGAAGGGTAGTTGATAAAAAAAAATTATTACAATTTTGGTAACTATTGAATCTTAAATCCAATAAAATAATGATAATAAAATGGGAATGTTAATATAGATAAATTTTATTACATGATACATATAATACAATCATGGTCAGTACACACTCCACAAAAATGGAATTAGTGGAGAACATAGCTTGTATCTCAGAAAAATTAAAAGTGAGATGAAATCCCCTTGCCATATGTCTTGACTCTCTCTATACTATAACAATCTTCATGTATAATAAATATAAGTTTTTTATAAATTTTTTATAAAATAATTTTTTTATATATATTACCATATATATTTTGTATTATAACCTTATATTACCATCCTGTTAACGATACTATGTTGAGGTTTCACTTAGGGTAATATTCACTTTGTTCTTCGCATGTGTCTTAATTGGTTATATCGTTGTTCCTTGTATTTATATCATGATTCTAGAATTTAGAATGTTATATAAATATCAATAATATATAGTTTATTTATATTATACTAATGTATAGCATAATTAAGTACGTAATGGAATAAAACATTCATCGAGATGATAAGTCGTACGTATTCATGAACGATGTGTTTCGTTTTATTGTCGCAATGAAAGAAAGTATGTAAATGGCATAGCTATATATATGTGTATATATATATATCATAATTATAGAAAAATTACTATATAATATATATCATATAATTTCATTAAACCCATCCTTAATATATTATTTGTGGTGTGTGAACAAATCCCATCGCTTTGTGGGGGTTGTAGTCCACACTTCCTCAAACATGATTATAGTATTAACACCAAATAAATGGTAAAAATAGGTGTGTTGTAAAAGGAATAAAAAACCATAAATAAGTAATAAATATAATATATTACATAAAAAAATTGTGTGAACATCATAATGGCTACCATGATATGTGGTAAGGTTGAAATTAATAATCATCATTTCGTGAGGCAGTAGTTCACCACACACAGAAACTGTATGTTCAACATCCATTAGATAGAGGAGTATATAAGTTTAGGTCAGAACCTTTTAATAAAACAATAATAGTATATTGAAGATACTTTTTTTCACACAATAAGGAAATAAATATTGTAGAGTGGGTGGAGAAGTAGAATAAATAGAAGATCTTGAAAGAAGACGTTACCTCAAAATCAGGTAACTCCTTTGGGCTTGTGCCAAAAGGCTTCCTTGGGAGGGTTTCTGCCCAAAGGGTGGCTTCAATGTCTAATATAGAATTTTTGGGAGTCTAATTGGGTAGATCATGCATGGACATAAATTTTTTATATGTTTTAGGAATGGGTAGATTTGGTGGCCTTTTAAAGGGAAGTTAAATGACTTACATGTAATTTTTAGAAACAAATTACACGTGCTCATGTTCTTACATAAACAAAGTAATACAAAACAAACAATATTAAATAATGGAAGTATATGGTCTAAATATGGTTAGAAAAAGGAGGTTTTATAAGTTTCTATGTCATTGGGGAACTTAATTTTACGATTTATTCCCTAATTAAGCATAATTTTTCCTTAATTACTGTGATTAATTTTAATAACTTTTACTAATCATTTTGGAAAAAATTGACATTGTCTTATTAGTCTCCAAATATTAGACTTAGTACACTGGTGTATGTAATATTTTTGTAATTACATTCATATAAGTGAAAAAATTAGGATTTGTGCTAATCCTACAGATGGGATGAAAAACAAGGTTTTAAAGTAGGAAAAAGTTCAAATGTTTGTTAAAATATTATCTTCCGTATGAAAGTGGAATTGATTATAATGAATTTAATTTTATTAATAGGTGTAATATTCATATAATTTTACAATAAAAATATTTATAATATCATTTAGTATTTTCAATTAATTAGGAAAAAATGCATTTTTTAACTAAAAATCAGTATTTTCCACTATTCCTCAAAAAATGATGTTTCTCATAAAAATCACAAAAATTAACCCTAATCATATTTTGATGATACAAATTAAAAACTAAAGAATATTTTATCTAATTTAATATATATTTGTTTCCAAAATAAATTTCATTATTATAAGTAGTTCATTCGAGAAAATTATTTTTTTAACATAAAAAGGACTTTACCAAAAAAATTATCTTTCATTATGAATTTGTTTTATTTATATAAAAAAAATATTAAAAATTATTTATTACTAAGTTTAACCGCTAGTTTATTATAATATTATTTAAATAATAAATACAATAAAATGAGATTTTTCATAGAAACACAGTGTTGTGTGCATCATACGCCAAGTCAATGCTGCATATAGCACAAGACAATGCGGTATTGCGTGTAGGGAAAACCATGTTGGAATTTCTTGTAGAAAAAACCATGTTTGAATTGCATATAAATGGATTTTTTAAAATAATTTTGTAATATATATATACATATATATATATAAGTAACTATATCCAGTGTCATGTGAAATGAAATGTTATAGAAAAGTTAAATTAACTCAACAAAAATATTTCTAAAAATCTCAGGGTGTAACATTCTACCCCCTGAAAATGAATTTCTCCTTAGAAATACATCTAGGTTATCAAGGGTTTAATACTTGAAAACTTCATTCATAGAAATGGTCGTTGTAAAAATGGATTCTGAAACATCCCAAAAAATGGAAATTTGGAACAATAATGGTTACCCAATGTAACATTCAACTGGGTTTCAACAAAGGAGAACATAGGTTGGGAGTGAATATTGGAAAAAAAGGGAAAAATTAAATATTTATATTTAATGATTAATGTCATGGATAAAAAGAATGAGAATTATAAATGGAATGATGAGGGACTCAAATTCATAAATCTATGAAGATTTAAAAGGCCATCAGCTCATAAAAAAGTAATATATTTGGGAAACCATTTTTTCCATCATTTTCAGAATGTTGGGTATTTTATGATAAATTTAAACAAAAAAAATTCATTATTGGGTTGTGATTTGAAAATTTATAATACATAAATTACCTTATTGAATCAATATCCCAAAATTAACATTGATTATTAAATCACTAAATTATTCTTTTTACAGATCTTAATGACCATAAGGAATAAGAAGTATAACTATTTTACTCTTAAAAAACAACAAGAAATAAAATATAAAAAGTAACACTAATAGTTCATCATAAATCTTTATTCATTAAAGATAAATATAAATTAACTAGGAAATTTCATGTGGTAGTGGTAGACATGAAACCATTATCATCCTTTGGTCATGTGTTCAAGACCTGTGACCTTGTCGGACATGATTTTTTGTCACCCAACATACATGATATCATTTTTTAAAATAGAAATAATACAATATATAAGATGTAAATCCTTGAAATAGTGTTAATGAATGATTATCCTTTTAACTAAGGTTTTCCACACAAACTCTGTGAAGAAATACTTACTCCAAATTATAACATTATCTTTTCACGAACGGTTAACCTTATAACACTTCATAATGTTGAAAAAATACGAAACCTCAGAAAGAGTGTCATGAAATTAGATTAAAGATGATTACCATATATATCAAAAATTATCTCTTGGTTGTCACATTCCAAACATTTTGACACCCTCATAATATATTATCCTAAATGATGTTAACAACCTAAATTATCATAGCTCCATTTAGAAAAAATGTATTCTTCCACACTCAAATGTAAATTGGATTTAATCCTTAAAAAAATGTTGTAAACTTCATTAGTGGTATAATAAACAACCTATAAACGAGTCCTTATATAGTTAGAAGGTAATAAATAATGTCTAGTTTACCTATTCATACACCATGTATATTTATCAATACAACATTAACATATCATAAATAACATATTAATGGTTTCCTTCCCTTATTCACAATGTTAAATTTCATGAGATAACCTTTCTAGTCCATCGTGACCATTCAAAAAATTCATCTAATTACTTAGATAAACATAAAATTAACAGTCCATACATAACTGACCATTCGTAATTATGGAATCTAAATACATAAATACTTTAATCAATTCATCCCTAATCTATTAACAATAATACCTCTTTACTTTCATATTTCAATTGTATTCCCTTCATTATCCATAATGTAACCATTACTCTCACCACCATGATTATTATCTTTAGGAACATTCTTCTTGAGACACTAGGTTTCATAACAACCATTTTTTCCAATCTAAAAACCCATAATCATTGATGACTGATTAGGGAGGGAAAATTCCCATACATATCATTAAACGAAATCATCATTTTCCCTTACAGTAACTTTCTTTGTGCCCTTCTTTTCAAGAGTCAAAACAACTTCTTATTCCTCTAATATATTCACTTACGTGATTATTTCAACATTATTTACACAAAAAACCCAAATATTCTTTACTCCATGGAATCCATTACCCAAACTCTCAGTAAAATCCTTTTTTCAATTCCTTGGTGAGTCTGAGAGTTGGTTAAGGTAAACATTTTTAATCATGTTCCATGAAAAATGATTAGGAATGATCACGACATCCTTCTCTCTGGTGATCATTCCACTTGAATGATCATCATGAAATTATCCATCACATTCAACATTAACCCAGTTTCTTCAGGTTCCAACCATTGACTGAAACCAAAATCATAGTGTGAGAATTAGTTTTCATAGCATTAAAACTAATTAGTCATTAAAAGAATTACTTATATGATGTCTAAATCATGTCACCATCCATAATATATTATACCCTGGTTTAGTAATAGTTTATTCATAGATAAAATATATCTAAATCATCCCTGATGGTACATTAATTGTTTGTGAATTCCAAATGAATGTCCCCCAGGTCTGTCAAACCAGTTGTGAAACAACGCCTATTTTCATGTACAAGATTACCCCAAGTCAAGAGCAGAACATATTTTCATATTTTTTACTGCTAGGTATATATATTCTAGAGCCTCATACTCTTTTAGTGTCCATATAGGGATGTATTTCTTTTAAAACACTCATGATATCCTTTAACAAAATTCTGGGACATTGTCCTAAAAGTTAAATCATCATGATGCTTATCCTTCGATACATCCCTAAACATATCCATAAAAATAAACCTGGGGATATTACTAAGGTTTTCGCATCCTAGATTCAAATTTTAAACCAAACCTTTCCTTTAATACCAACTATATTGAGCCAGGATAATCATATGTGGATATTACATCATTTTAGATGATCATTCAATACATCAGAAAAAAACACAAGCCAGAGGTCCGTAATAGTTTAGTGTCTTTGGAAACATGAAAAAAACCATTCATCCCAGTGACAGATCTTCAACATCTCCCATAAAAATTTCAACCATTATAAATTCTACCTAAATCGTTTCATTATAACCTAGAGAAGGGAAACCTAAAAATCGGTGGGCTTAAATGCTCCGTAATTGTAAACAAGAGACACATTTATGAATAAACATGAGAATTAGGGAATGAGAACATTATCATGAAAATATAATACTATAACCTGCATGTCCAAGATCATATTTCGGATTCATGGAATAAATCCTGGTAGTTTATAAGATATTAATCAAAATTAATTAAAGGACATAATCCATAAAATCATAAAATAAGAGTAAGTCACGGAAATGTGGAAACACATGTGCATATACTGATTTCCATAGTATCCAAGGAATAAATTCTATGATCATATTTGTGGAAAATGTCGTTTACTGAACAAGTTGAGCACCTATTCCAGTCTTGTATTACTCAACTGAGTGAACCTATATTCCAGCACTATATTAATGAACCAAGTAAACCCTCATTCCATCCCAATATTACTAAACCGAAAAAACACTCTTTCTAGACTTGTTTTACGGAACCGAGTAAACCATCATTCCATCCCTATTTTACTAAACTGATTAAACCCTCATTCCATCCCTATATTACTGAACCGAGTAAACCCTCATTCCAACCCTATATTAATAAATAGAGTAAACTCTCCTTCAATACTTGTATTACTCAACTATGTTAACTATCATTCTAACCTTGTATTACTAAACTTTGTAAACCATTGTTCTAGCCCTATATTACTAAACCAAGTAAACCCCTTTTTTAATACAGTATTATTATACAAATTAAACCATCATTCCAACCAAGTATATCTCATGAGATATAAATATTTACCCAATGCATTGAAGAAAGATATAGGTGTCACCCATCACATATTAAAATCATACATGCATGTTCCACCAGATCATAAATAATCATATCATAACCCATGAAATGAAATTTTTATCATAAAAATATAAATATATCATAAGCTGTGGAAATATATATGTTTCATAATCATTTAATCATAAAAATATACCCTAAAAAGAAGTGGGATTCAAAATAATATAACCCATGAATGAGAAATGATTTTGAAAAACATATTACGAAGGATGGAGAAATGGGATTCATAATGATACTTGAATTATTAATAAGTCATTCATAGAAAGGAAAAGAATGGAACCTTTATATCATTTCTTATAATGTATGAGTGAAATCAATATATGTCATCTTATATGGATTTTTTTAGAAATATCCTCTTAAACAATTATTTAGGAAAATATCCTTTCTTGTTGGAATAAGAATTTTTAATATAAAAAACCATATATGAATCATTTTCTTATAAAATATCTTTAAAACCAATAAAGAATTCCTGAAATCATTTTTAGAACCATTTTCATTAAAAATATATAAAATAATATTCAAAACATTTAAAACATTTTTCCTTGAAAACACTTTAAAACTTTTAATGAAAGATTTAATTTTATTTGAAAACCATTTCAATTAACAATACATTGAAAACATATATAGAAAACATGAAAACATTTTGAAAATAATTTTCCGTATAAATATAAAAATATATCTTGAAAACATTTTGAAACCCATTTCAATGAAACAATTTTTAAAATATATAATAAAATCTGGTAAACATTTTAAAAACTATTTTCCTTGAAAACATAATAATGTTTTGAAAACCATTTCTCTAAAAACACTTTCACAACATTTAAATAAGTATTGAAAACATTTTGAAAACAATTTTCGTTGAAAAATTTTAAAATAAGTTTGAAAACAATTTTTATTGAAGATAATAATTTAAAAAAACATTTTTCTAATGATCAAACATTAAATAATTAAAATGCAGATTCAATGAAATGAAAATTGGTAAATCTGTACATGTCGTATGAGGTCAAATGAACATTCATTTGTTACAGTCAAAATGATTGAAAGTTCCTTGTTCAAAAAGATACAAGATGATTCCCTTTAATATATTGGTAAGAAACAGAAATATAGAAACTTCTTTTAGATATTATAAGGTAATGATATAATATTTTTGTAAACACTTTTTAGAAAACATATATTTCTGACCAAAGAAAGGGTAAAGTCGGTCTTTACTAACAACAATTTCATAAATAAAATATGTACCAAAGAGTAGAAAATGGAAAAAATTCATGATTATATCATGAAATAACATAGTATAAGGAAACTCATGAATATTCTATAGATATGGATCATACGATTTCATTAAAGGAATCATAAACATAAAACATCTCAAAAAGTAATGAGATTATTTCAATAAACTCTTATAACATGGTATCTTGGGATCATGCTCTCCATGTAAGGAAAGGAAATTTTAAGAATCATATAATATCATTATAATATTTATAATAATTATATGGAATATAAAATAGAATTATTTATGCCGCAAAAAATAGTTTAGGTACATAACAAAACATATGTATCAAAGAAAGCAAATTGAGACAAAAACTTTTTTACCAATTTGGTAAATTTTAAAACTTAATGCCTGTGAAAGAAGGATCATCCAATGGGAGTGTAAATAACCATAAATTTAATTAAATTATACATATAATAAAATCATGGGAAGTATATACACCACACAAAAGGAAAGAGTGGTGAACATATATGGTATATCACATAAATTAAAAGTGTGATGAAATCTCCTTACCTTGTGTCTTTACACTCTTCGTACTCATTCAAGATTAATGTATAATAAATATAAGTTTATTATACATATTTTATAAAAAATATTATTATATCTATTACTTTATATGGTCTATATATAAGCTTATATTACCCACTTGTTAATGAACATGTGTTAAGGTTTCACTTAGGGTAATATTCACATTGTTTTCGTGTCTGTCCTAATTTGTTATATCACTGATCCTTATTATTTTATCATGATTATAGAATGTAGAACAAGATAAAAATATGTATTATATCTTATATATTTATATTATAATAATCCATATAATAATGATTTACATAATGTAATATACCGACCATGGAGATTGTAAGTCGTACGTACGTATGAACATAGTTTTCTGTTTTTATTGTCGTATTGGAAGAAAGTATGTAAATGACATATGTATATATATATATACACACAAAATTATTCCATTTCCACTAATAATTAATATATATCATATACTTTCATTAACCCCATCCTTTATATAGTCTATGTGGTGTGTGCACGAATCACATCGCTTTGAGGGGGCGGTAGTCCACACTTCCTCAAACAGGATTATCGTATCAATATAAAATGGAAGGTAAAAAGAGGTGTTTTATTAAAGGAATAAAAATTATTAAATAAATAATAAATATATTATATGAAATATAAGAATATTGTTTCCATCATAATGGTAACCATGATTGGTGGTAAGGGAGATATGAACAATCATTATTTCGTGATTTAGTAGTTTGCTGTAGATAGAAACATTATGTTCAACATACATTAGATGGAGGTGGGTGTATGTGTAGGTAATAAACATAGATTAAAACATTGTAGTATATGGAATATAATTATGTTTTCACACAAGAATTATATATAGAGAGTGGATGCAGTGTAGAAGGAAATAATGGAAAAGAGATAGAAATAATGTGTTACGTCTAAATCAGGTAACTCTTTTTGGTTTATGCCAAAATGTTTCCTTGAGAGGGTTTATTCCCAATGGTAAGATTCAAAGTTAAAGAGAGTATTTTTGGGAGGCTACTTGGGAAGATATTTTATACACTTAAAATATTTGATATGTGTGACGAATGGGTAGAGGCTGTGGCCATTTATATGGAAAGAGAAGGACTTACCTATAATTTTTAGAAACAAGTTAAGTTTCCACATGTTCATACCTTTAAAAAAAGTCATTCCAAGTAAAAAACTCAATTATTGAAGTATAATGTAAGAACTATGGACATGAAATAGCTTTCGAAAAAGTTTTTACTATATTTGGGCACTTAATGTTAAGGCTGAGTCCCCAATTAAGCGTATTTTTTCTTTTATTGTTGAGATTAAATTTAATAACTTTTAATAATCAATTTGGTCAAAAAACATTAACAACATCTTATTAGACACAAAATATTATACTGAATAAAATGTTTTATATAATATTTTTTAAATTCCAATCACAGAATCATCAAAATTATGATTAGTGTTAATCCTGCAGATGGGATGAAATAACGAGGTTTTAATTTAGGAAAAGGTTCAAATGTTTGTAATGATTATATATTCAGTTTCAAAGTTTAATTAATTTTAATGAATTTAATTATATTAGTATATTTAATATTCATATAATTTAACCTTAAAAAGTATTTCTAATATCATTTATCATTAATAATTAATTAGGAAAAAGGTATTTTTGAACTAAAAACCAGTATTTTTCACTATTCATCAATAATTGATGTTTCTCAGAAAAATACAAAAACATTACCCTTATATACTTTCAATGTTTTGAATTCAAAAATAATTCATATATTATCCACAAGAATTTCATTATTTGTATAAAATTAATTTTATTATTAGAAGATGTTGATTCGAGAAAATGATGTTTTAATACATAAAAATGACATCACCAAAAATATTATCTTTCTTTAAAAATATGTTTTATTTATATAAAACAAAATATTTAAAAATTGGTTATTACTATGTATAATAGGTAAGTTATAATTATATTACTTAAATAATAAAATAATAAAATATATTTTTCATAGAAAATAAGTTTTGCGTGCATCATACGTCAAGTTAGTGTTTCTTGTAGCACAAACCAAGTTGGTATTGCGTGTAACGCAAGCCAAGATGGTATTGAATGTAAAAGGAGTGTCTCACATAGTTTTTTTAACATAAATATATATAAGTAACTATTTTTAGTGTCATGTGAAATGAAAAAATATCTAAAAGTAAAATTAATTAGAAAAATCTAATTCTTTAAATATCAGGGTGTTATAAAGGGCGAGCTGGAACCTAGGTTCGTTGGACCATTTGAGGGTGTAGAGCGGTTCAGGATAGTGTAACACAGATTGGATCATACATAGATATACAATGTTAATCATGAAATTCCCTTTGTGTCACAACATCAATAGTATCACCCTGACCCTTCTCATGTGGTCAATGTGGATGTTTTTAGGTGGATACAGATGCATCCTTTTACGAGCATCTAATATGCGTGTTAGATCATAGTGAGAAGCTATTTTGTGGAAAGAGGGTGTGAATAGTTCATTTATTGTGGTATCATTTATTTTTTTAGTGGTAAACATGGGAGATAGAAGTATATATGGGGGTTCAGTTTCCCAATATGTTTGACTTGAAATATTATATATGCTTGGGAGTACATCTCGAGGATGATCTTTTATAATGTAAAGAGATTGTATGATCCCGTAATTTTCTGAAGATGTCTCGATATCATTTTTAGGTACTCTTTTCCATTCGATGAGTAATTTCTTTGTTTTACCATGGGCTTCCATTGCATAAAATATTGATTTGTTTTAATGAAATAGGGAAGATCATTGTTGGAACACAATTTGGGAAAATCTTCCACCCCACCTTTGCAAACTGTGTGAACCCAAATAGAGGGGATTAACATGGAAATTGCTTGGCTTTTCAAACCATGAATTCTATTAGAAAAAACTATGCAACCAAAATAATAGAAGCATGATTAGGGTGACTGATTATGGGAAACTGTGCGCCTCGAGTAGCAAACCATGTATACGGTATTTTAGTCCACCGAAAATTAGATTTAAAATTTCCTATGCCCCAATTTTAACCCCAATTCTTCCCAACATGACACTTTTCAAAATTTAGGAGACTATTGGAAAGATTTTAAGCCATTATGACCAATATTATTCATGATATGAAGCCTCAATTGAATACATGTACCCCTCCCTATAAGAGTATCTCATACATTGTGGTTTTTTCCCCTTCACATAATTTTTCCATCCATTGAAGGATTGTTATTACATATTTTATTGGATCTAGATCTCAATTTTTTAATCAATATCTAGACATGTAGGATCTATATCTAGGGTTATCAGATCATAATCTATTTAATTTTGAATTTATTCTTCGAATATAAATCATTTAATTTGTTTTGTTCTTGGTTAATTCCATTCAGTTTGTTGATATTGATTTGTTAGTGTTCATCATCAATCCTACTATGGGTGGTATATTATTCAATTCCCATAGTCATTATTTCAATTATGTGATTTTAATTTTGTAATTTCTATATTTTTATATAAATTAAAATTCATACTTGAATTAATTTTTTAGTAACTAATTAATTAATTTATTGTGATAATAATGATAATTAATTGTTTAATTAATTATCAAAATACAATAATTTTGGTATTTTCAGTAGTAATTAATTTTTCAATTAGTTATGGGTTGTTGAGATTATAAAATAAAATAATTAATTATTGAATTAATTATTTGATATTGAGAATATGAATTTGAATAACTAATTGTTTAATTAGTTATTGGATGTTGAGATTGTGAAATGGAATAATTAATTGCTCAATTAATTATTGGATACTGAGTCTGTGAATTGAATAATTAATCATTGAATTGATTACCTGATATTTGAATTTATAATTTGAAAAATTAATAATTGAATTTTGTTGATGTTATTATTGTGAATTTATTAATTAGTTTTTGAATAAATCAATGGACTTAATATGATAATTGTGTGTGTGACATGGTTTAATACATCAAAATACCATACTATGATAATAAATGATGAATGGTAAATATGTCATTCACATGTGATAATTGTATCTAGGAAATAGTCTACTATATCAAAAGACCATAGTGTGATAATAAATTATGAATGGTAATAACAGATTTCACATGTGATAATTATTTGTGGGACATGGTCTACTACATCAAAAAAATATAGTTTGATAATAAATGATGTATGGTAATAATGAAATTCATATGTGAACTTGGATAATTAATGTTAATGTAAGAATTCATTAATATGATATCCACTGGGGATAGTTTATATATCTGTATGGGTCGACGTAGGTGTTGAGAGTTTGGATGTCCTCAAGAACCCTGGCGTTCTATGTTTAAATATAGATTAATTGAATAAGTGAAAATTATTTACTTTATTGATTTTATTTATTATTTTTAAAACTTCATTCACTTTTTATTGAATGGATATTATTTTATACGCCATTGGTGGTGGCCTACAGAGTTGTACTCACACCATGCTCAGAAATCTTGATCGATGTTGGAATAGATTTCATGGTTACTGTATATGATTAGGGAAATGAACTAGTGTGGGATGGATGAGTAAGGTTAAAGCATTAATTGGGGAACTAGATGCGGTTCAATAACACATTGGGATTGGTTGGGGTATTTAATTTTGAGTTTCATTTGAACATTTGGAACATAATTTAGAATTGAATATCTAGTTCTTATTTTTAATAAAGTATTTCCAATTTTGGTAATCTTGTGATACCAGACTGTTCATGTTATGATATATGTCATTTGGGTTATTGTTTCTTATTTTTCCTCTAGAGTATTATTCTAGTAAAATATGGTATAGTCTCCCCATTATCGATAATAGACCCTCACTTCGAGTCAGTAACCTCTATCACAGGGGTAGGCAGGCATGAGGTCATGTTGTGAATTGGCTCGGGGCACTATTGTGTGGAACTTAGGTTGGGACGTTATTGATAAGGTGTATATTATAAGGCAGAAAATGTCATCCATAATACATTTATGAACTATTTTTTACCATATATTTTTTAAAACCTTTATGAATAAAAAAATCATTACTATTGTAATGTTTAAAATTGGATAACCAATAGGTTAAAAAATAATATACGATTTAAATGGAAAAATAGTACTAATATTTTTTTATTGGATTAAAATTAAATCCTACAATATAATTGAATATATTGACATTTGGATGCATTTTTATTATAAATAACTTTATTATAATTTAATCATATATGAAATTCAAAAAATACCCCTAACCTCAATTGTTAAAGGTCACATGTACTTCTTCTTCCCAACAAAAAGTTGATTCTAATAGATTTAAAATACCCTAAAAATTCCCTTCCAAATTTCCTTATAAACATTCAATTGTTTTTAGTTTTCACCAACTTATTATCGTACACATAAACAAGTCAATGATAAATGTTTTCCAAAGGTTCCATGAACCAAAACTAGTTATTTTATTTCAAAAATAAATTAAAATATCACATGGAATGATACATTCTCTCTCCTATATAATTTTAAATTTATCATTTAAAATCTCATATGTGATGATATTTTATCTCTCCTAGATAATTATCATATTATTTTTTCGGTCAAAACAAGCATTCCCAAAAATATTATTACGAATATTTATCTTTTGATAAATTTTCATAAATTATTCATTTATAATTATCTCCTGAAAATTTATCGATAATTATAAGTTTACAATTATCTCTTGATAAATTATCATAAATTATTCATTATAATTATCCTTCTATAATTTCTTTTAAATCATCCTTTTATAATTATATGATGATAATTTTTACTAAATTACCGTTTTATAAATATCTCTTAAAAATTTATCCTAAATTATGCATAATAATTTAGTTTATTATTTTTTAATTTTTTTAATTATTAGGATTATCTCTAAAACAATTATAATTGAATATCCTTTTATAATTCATATTAATTATCATCTTGCAAATCTATCAATTACCCAATGATAAATCCCTACAATATTCCTTTAATAATTTTTATGATATATATTAACGTTTAATAATATAGAAATTATCATTTGATAATTTTAATAATTATCCTTTGATAATCTATCAATTATAATTTGATAAATTTAATAATTTTCAAATGAAAATATCAATTTGTTTTTCATAATTTTAATAATTATCCATTGATAATTCAAAGTAATTATTGTCGAACAATTTTCATAATTTATCCGCTAATAAATCTATGTAATTATCCTTTGATTGTTTTTATTCTATCAATTATCCTTTTAAAATATAGTAATTATATTTTGATAATTTTAATAATTATCCAATAATAATTTTACAACTATCATTTGTTAATTTTAATTATTATTCATTGATAATCTATCAATTGTGGTTTGATTATTTTAATACCCTTTAATAAATCAATGTAATTATCATTTATAAATTTCATCAATTAATTTCATGTTAAATACATTTGATTATGCTTTGGTATTTTTTATTATATAAACTAACCAATAATAAACTATCAAATATCATTTGATAATTTTTATAATTATCCTTTGATAATATTTCAATTTTAATTTAATAATTTTAATAATTTTCCCTCAATAATTTCACAATTATCATTTCTTATTTTTATTAAATTTTCTTTGATAACTCAATGTTATTATCATCTAGAAATTTTAATAATTTATCCATTGATAAATCCATGAAAATAATCTTTGATAATTATTATTTTATGAACTATCATTTGAAAATCTAAAAATTATCATTTGATAATTTTAATAATTATAATCTAATAAATTAAGTTTATCTATAACAGTAACTCAAGGGTAAAATCATCTATAAAACTTTCAAGAAATTATCTATTTATAATTTTGGGTTTATCATCCGTAATTTTAATCAAAATAAATTCAATAATTTTAAACTAAGGCGTAAATTAATTGAAAAAATATAAAAAGAGATACTCACCTTGAATATGAACAGTGCACCAGGGTAAAAGGGTACCACAATGTTCTTTTAAGAGCTATAAGAATGCCATATTGAATTGACATGGCTTCATCCATCACCTGTAGAGGAGTCCTGAGGTGGCTTGAACTCGACTGAATCAACCAATAAGGCAAAATGAGTGTTATAGAAATTTGATAATTCCAAAACATGTATTGGTTTGTAAAATTATAAAACCCTGATTTAATCCCTTGTTTCGCATTACAATTGATGGTACAATCATTAATATTACACGTTTTATGAATTTGTTATGTTTCCTAGTAAAAAAGGATGAAATTTGAAGCTTTTGGAATCCCTCATAAACAATTAAGGCTTCCATATAGAATAAAGATTAATTAAATAAAAACAATTTAATTTTTTAATTTTTTTAATAATAAAACATTTGAAGAAAATTATCATTAGATTTTATCTGAAAAAAAAACACTTGATTCCCCCAAATGATATATCATGCCTAGTGTAAACCCTATATCCTGGACCTAACAATGGTCACAGATTTCCCATACTACACATAATTTTGGGGATATGGAATTTTTTTTGAAAAAATGCATAAAAATATATTATATAAGTTATCCACATATGTGATCCTATTAAACAACGAAAACATGTAAATGTTATGTTTCTCCATGGGTAAACCCCAAATCCCAAACATAATGGTGGCCTCATAATTTTCATAGAAGGAACCATTTGAGAGGTTTTAATTGTTTTTGGAAGAATCATGGATGTGTAATATAATATATTTAATGTTTTTTGTCTTAGTTCTGATGATATATGGGCCCTAAAATCCAATTGACTATCAATACCTAACTATAAAAATTTCATAAAATATTCCATAGTGTATGCTATGATTTTAACCTTAAACAAAGACTTTAAAAATTCTATTTAGTGATTTTTGTTGAAAATTTATATTTCCACATATAATATTTGTCATAAATTATTGAAAATATTATTATAATTATCATCTAAAAATTTTGAGATTAAAACTCTATCCCTCTACCAACTTCTTGTCCTTGAGATCTAACTGTAGTAGTCTTTCTCAAACAACATAGGCCAATGTTCTTAGACATCAGAATCTTACTCCCAAATATCTTCGAGGATCTGTCTATGATACCACTGAATTCTTAAAATTGGTACCATCTTCCTCTATTGAACTTTCTAACTCTAGTCTAAAATATATATAATATTCTCCGAAAATGAATCATTTTGTCCTAAATCAACGTCCTCAATATCTATAATATGAGAAGAATGAAATGTGCATCTTTGAATATGAGAAACATGAAACATGTCACTTATTACTCAATTACATGGAGCATTTCTAGATGGTATATCACTATCCCTACCCATTCAGTGATCTCAAAGGCTCCCACAAAATGTTGACCTATCTCTACCTTCTCCTTAAGATGTCTATGCGCTAACCTAGGAGTCATATATAAGGAAAACATGTTCTCCCTCATTGAACACCAATGGTATCATCCTAAGGCAAGTAGAAGGTTTATCACTACTATATGTGGAGATCAAACTCTTACATATATGTTGTACTCTGTTAGAGGTATACTAAACCATGATGGGGACATCTATCACTGTCTCACCCAGCTAATTCAAATATAGTTATGACTAATAGAGACAACATAAAGTGCCTCCTATGGATCCATCTAAATATAATAATGATAACAATAATTACATGTGAAATTAATCAATTCTATGATATCATCCAATGATACACCAAAGTAAATAATGTAGGCTAGAGTCATAAATTCCAATATGCATATATTCCACTCTGATTGTCCATCGGTCTGAGGATGGTACGTTGTCCTCAATATAACTGGAGTCCCTAATGATTTCATCAAGACCAAGAAAAATTATTATGTAAAACACACATCTTTATTTAAGAAAATTATTTAGGGAAATCCATGTAGAATATGATCACTCAGACATAGATCATTCACTTTTCTTTTACTGATCAAGAATCTCTAACTGGTATGATGTGAGAAGACTTAGTGAGCCAATCCAAAATTGCCCATACTACATCATGGCTCCTCAGGATCCAAGGAAACCTCATCATGAAGTCCTTCACAAAATCATCTATAATAAAAATAGGTAATGAGAGTGGATAAAAAACCCACCAAGTTTATAGTTCTTAATCTATAACCTCACAGTGGTAAGACATTAGGAGACGAAACCATCATTTTCTCTCTTCATCCTTAGACAATAAAAATACAACATGAAGTCATGATAAATCTTGGTCACTATAGGATTTATTATTTATATTATGGTATGGTAATCCATCAAAAAATCATCTCTTATTGATAAAGAGAATATTATTCTTTCATGTACCAAGATCATATCATCATTTTTATTTACCCATCAGGGAATTAGGTCACCGCTTACCAGATGTTCTCCTATCACCTAACATGATGGGTCTGACTACTATCTTATCTCCAACTCGTCCAAATGAGAGTTTTTGATCACTATAGGGGTACAACTCATAGATCCATAATCCTCATAAGTACCCATCCTCCAAATGAATAATAAGCTCACCATGCATCATTTTTTCACAAAAGGACCCTCACCAATCCCCTACTCATCACGTGTCTTACCACTAAGATAATTCTCAATGATGTTACCTTTTCCTATGTGAATCCATAATCTCAAAAAAAAATATTATAGATAAAAAAATTATTATAATTGCCTCATATTTTGGTTTCTATATGTGAAGATATAATGAATAATTTTATTCTCATTATAAACAAAAAATCTATTAACATAGAGGTAGTGAAAACCACACAGAAGAGCATGGACCACAACATTTAACTCAAAGCCAGGTTTAGTGTAGTTCTACTAAATGCATCATATCTGATGAGACACATAGGCCAATAGAATCTTCTTATCATCATCAAAACTTCACCTAAAACAATTACTAATTCATCAAAATACAATTAAAAACCAATCATTGGCTTAGGGAGTGTCAATACTAGGGTTTTTTTCATCCCTCTCTCTACCATAGGGAAACCCACTTTGTACTTGTCTGTCCACAATAACTTCATTCCCTTATTTTTTTTTCATTCTTTGGTATGGTTATTTGGGATAATAACAAGATAAATATTTATTAATAACCTACATAACCTATGGATTTCTTACTCTCAAATCCATTCTGAGGATATTTCCAATAGATGAATTCCATAACATTCATCAAGTCTACTAATATACTGGTCCCAAAAACCACTTGTCCTAGTAAATGCATCCCTCAAATCCAAAATTCACACATTGATATCTTGACATAAATAATTTGTTATCAATTTTTACTCAATATTGTATCTATGTTCCAAGAATGTGGATCTAGTGTTGGTGATTATATAAAGGTATCTTCGATGATAACTGATAGAAAAAATTTATTATCCCATTTTTATCAAACTCTAATGATTTTTTATTCTCTTTAATGTTAAAACTATTTATTTACAATATTTTAGTTATTCATAGTTAAATGTAAATGTGTAATTGAAATGGATTTAAAATAATTAAAATATGTGTTAAGATTTTTCTTTATGAATCATGTGAATTTTTTGTGATCTTTGTTGAAAATTTTCTAACTCTTTTTATTCACCTTGGGTAAACATTTAGACAAGTTGGACTAGACTTCAACCAAATAGCCCTCACTCCACTTGGGAGACCCCCAATGGGGATTATAGGCTATGAGATACCCAAAGGATGGCCATAAAACATGGGTATATGGGGGCATCATCCCCTTTCATGGCCAGTGGGTGTTGATGCCCTCTAAGAGAGGGTTGTGGGATACAAATCCTCATGATGATTATGGTAGGCTTGAAGGCCTATGTGGGCATCATGTATTATCTCCCATTGAGTGTTTGTGAGATGTAATCTGAGAGACTACCCTGAGGTAAGAATTCCTAGAGCTCCAATTCCATTCCTTATAATGTCTTGGAACCCGTCGCACCATTTCAATGTGGGATGGGAGCTCCGCTGCATCACTGCCGCGCTCCTCCACAGACCGTCGCGAACAACCACTACCTTTTCTCTCCACTTCTCTCAAAACCCCTACCTCTTCCTACATTTTTCATATTACCTCATCCACATAACATGTTTACAACACCACCAGGTCAACCACAACATGACACCCTCAACAACAACATATTTGGCCTCCACCATAATGTGCATCCTATGACCAATGTCAATGTCGATGGAGGAGGTAAGCGCCACAATAACACCACTATATAGTGCCTATGCTCACCAAGAATCCATATACACTACTTTCCATTACCCAAAGACTCCTGAAAAATCCCATGCATAACCCCTATGGCCCATGTAGGCTGTCGTACCTCCAGATCGACCCCCCTCTCTCTACCATTGCCACTGGCCCTAGCTTCCGGTACTCGACATCGCTATCATAGGTCATCACCTAATGCTTGGTTCCCTACCACACCATCATTCACACCTCATGGAGAACTCATTGAAGGATTCCATGCGGTATGCCACTCCCACCGATTACAGGTGTGATCCCGGGAAGACGAATACCTCCCATTCTTTGGTGGGGTGGGGGATTTGAAGTTAGAGGTATGCGAGTCCCTACCTCTAAACATCTATAAGGAGGCACTGCCTCCTTTTCCAGAGGGACCATGGAGAGTGGACACCCAACGAGGGTGGGACTCCTCCCTTGGGCCACTACTAGTGCTGAAAAAATCCTCTTATCCCCCCAATTCTTCATTTTATTTATTATTTTCAATTACGTTTTGTTTTTTTAAAACATAAATAGTAATGTAAAATTTATTTTTAAATAAATAAATTCATTTATTTTTGTAATATTATCTCTAAAATTTCATTTATTATTCTTTAATTATTACTATAATAATAATTTCAAATTATTATTATTATTATTATTTTAATTTATTATTATTATTACTTTTATTATAAATATTATTATTAAAATCAAATTCGTATTTTAAATTTATTTTAAAATTTTCATATCCCCTCTATCAAAAATTAATAT
Source organism: Viscum album (assembly GCA_963277665.1). Taxonomy (NCBI): domain Eukaryota; kingdom Viridiplantae; phylum Streptophyta; class Magnoliopsida; order Santalales; family Viscaceae; genus Viscum; species Viscum album. The sequence continues at coordinate 874,568,494 of OY728129.1, read as the reverse complement.
AATAATAATAATAAGAAGAAGAAGAATAATTATTATAATTATTATTTTAGAACTGTTTATAAATTATATATTTGACTTTTTTATTTTATTTTATATCTCTCCCCCTCTCTCTTCTCATCCCATTATTCCATTTTTTTAACTCATCCACCATTATTACTCTGTATATTAATATTTACAATCTTGATCTATTCTTCCCACATCTGTCATTATGATCTATTACTATCTAGAATAAGAGGATGACCCCGAGGCCTGGCCCCGAGGGAGGGCAAGGTGTTCTTGAATTTTCATTGAAGTTTAATTTTATGTTCATGATAAATTTGAGTTGCAGGAATGGAGAGTTGAGTGCCTCTATTCACATGGGTTCCCACCAATGATATGAAACACAATTAATATCAATTATTTTATTTAGTCACTTCTAACTCTCTTCATTTCTTAGTTATTTATACCTTGAGTTGAAATAATTGATGGACGGAACAACATCAATAGAGTTGGTTCGTGGAAGATGACATCTAATAGTTCAAAGATTTTCATCAACCATGATTAAAGGAGGAGGTGAAATTAAGGTTTCTTTATAATTACATGATATTCCATAATTTGTGAATAATGAATATTAATTAAAACATAAGATTTCATGCTTTAAATATCACAATGAAATCAAACACATAATAGAGAATAATGATTTAAATCAAAACCAAACCCGAGACTAAGTCCTTCCTTCCTACAATAATTTTTTTAGATATTAATATTAGTAAAAATTAATTTTTCTTTTTTACATTTCATTATTATTAATAATTTAAAAAAATATATTTTCATTATTTTCATTATATTCATAGAACAACAAAATAAAATAGTTTCAGTGATTTTGAAAATATATGTAAACATATTTAAATGCTCCTAATGTGAGATGAACATGTTTTACAACTATTCTAAAATACGAAAAAATAATTTATGATGAACACACCCCATGACAGGCACCCGTATAAACTGACACCATTACTAGGGTGACAATCATAAGGCTTCTAACTTATTCTCATTTTACACATTACATAGATTTTATTTCATTAATAAAAATAAAAACTAATGATATTCCAAGATGTTTTATATTATCATTTATTTAATTCATGGATCATTTACTATCAGGTGAACGATCTAGGAACTAAAGCACCATCATCTAATGAATATTGTGTTACATTATCACCATTAAAGATTAGGGATCCCACAACCTAATTTGGGAAGATGAGTAATTCAATGACCTCATCCAGAGTCTCAAGGAGACCCTTGAATGACAAGTGGTTTATCTATTGGACAGATAACTCAAAAAATCCTAGGATTACATCCCATAATTGTTTCTTGAATAGGCCACGACACAAAAAGAGTGATCCTCATTTCCTCCCAACACTTTTGAATTAGTTCCACCAGAATATTTCCTAGAGGAAAAGAAAAAATAGGATAAAGTACGAAATTGATAGGCTTGATGAAAAGGTGATGAATCTCCATGAAAAAATTGATTGGATAACATCATACTTTTTATAGTCATCAGAAGATCCTGATATTGATCTGGAATGAGAAGGCGAGTCACTTATATAACCGGAGGAGTCAAATGAGGAATACATTCCTGATGAGATAAACATGGGTGATCATCAAGAACTCAATGAATTCTAGAATGAATGTGAGGGACTTCTTGATCTCCTTGAACCATGAAATGAATAAGATACATCATCATTGAAGTAATATACCACCAATGTGGTTGAATTTGAATTGAAAATATTAGAGGAAAACTACATGCCTCAATCCTCTAATAATTTACTCTAATAGGATCTTACCAATATTGAATTGATCAAATCTAATCGAATCCAGTGAGTTGATATTTTCTCATACTATGTTTCTTTTGATTTTCTTGAAACAAAATTTTACATCACCCAAACCATTTTTAATTTTTATATTCTGATAGTATTTTCTTAGAAATGGAGGAGGATGAAGAAACGAGTCATGAACCTACTGAGGAACACATGGAGCTCCCTAATTTTTATGAAAATGCATTTGAGGAGCCCCATTGGAAGATCCATGTCACTATGATGGGGGGAAATAAGACAAGATGATTCCATTATTTAAGAGGTAAACCTACTTATTATAAATTATAAATTTTTTATGTAAAAATTCATTTTTTACTCCCCCTCTGATTATTGAATTCAAGCAGCGCATGGAAATCCATTATTGGATGAAGATAAGAATTCATAAGAATAAAAAAAGGATGTGGATGGCCCATAGATCATCTTACCCTTTCCTTGAAAGCTACAAATCATTATAATTATGGGATGTGGTGTACACTATCCATGGATTTTTCATCACTAGAAATGATGAATCATAGGATGGGAGAATCCACAAGTTGTGGTTCAGATCAAAGCTGCTTCATACACCATATAATTTTGGATAATAGATGGTATTATCCTCTAGAGTATGTAAAAATTCAAGGCCCCTTTGAGGGATTATACCAAGATTTATCTTTACAATATTTTTAGGAATTTAGATTTCAATTTAATTTCTTAGGATGTATTTAAGTTTGCAGCCCACTCCCTCTTATTATTTTTATGCTTTAATGAAATTATCCTTCTGTTTAATTGAGCAGTTCTATATTTTAGGTTTATAAATTGAATAATTAAACAGCATAAAATGAAGGAAAATGACTAATATACATGGTAATGTGAGTTAACATATATTTTATAATCTTTTAAAGTCACTAAATTTTTATTAAAAATAATTTTTTGAGATTTATGGATGAAATTACATAAACATACTTGAAATCATGTTTTAGTTGACTTGTCTAATAGAAATGAGTTTCTTAGTAATCCTATGATTCCATATTTTATATTTAAATATTATTGAAATTGAATGAGGAAAATGTAAAATTGAATGTTAATGTGAATCATGGCTATAAAAATGAGAACTCATGATATATGGAATTAATTGATTCACATAATTTTAATTTCCAAACCATTATTCATGATTTAATTTCCAGGAATTCTTTTGAATTTATTTGATATTGTTAATTATACATTGCGTTATTATTTAAAATCATATTTATAATCCCTATATGATTTTAGACCATGTACTTCTTATTTATTCTTAAGAAAATTTCATGAATGATCTTGGGACATTGATCCTTTTATATATTTCATTTAATTTTTCAAAGATATCACAATGGAGAAACACATTTAAAATAATTTAAACTTATTTCGATAACCACTTATCCAAAAAATACCACCTTTACATAAATCCTTCATTATCCCATTGAGACCACGAATGACCTTTAGTGGAATGATCAATGTTTTAAGCTAATTTAATCCATTCATATCCTACTCCAATTAATTGCATTATATTCTAAAGATGATGTGTGCAGGTGAAGGGAATCATGTTAAATGAAAGATTTACATTATAAGGAAGAAGCGTGGGGTGATTATTATGGGAATAGATTAAGGTTTTTGATTCTTTCATTCTTTTTTATTTCTTTACTCTTGAATTAAAAAGAATAGAAAATTATTAAAAGAGGAAATAAAATATAGAAAATTGGTTTGTTATTTATGAAACCCAAAAAAACAAGATTACAATATCTATTATTTTTATCATACATGGATATGTGATGGATGTTAGGTTTATTCTAATGATAACCTTCGAAAGAGAGAAAAATAATAAGGTTATTTGAAAATAATGTATAACAGTTCAAAAAACAATATGTTCAAGAGGGTGAATTTTTTTTTCATTATGCCTTATTTGATCATACAATTTACTTTGTGTTTTTGGGGAATTGAAATTTATACATTTAATGTGATTATTATATTGATATTAAATTTTTTAATATCATGCTTTATGCTTTAAGAGATAAATACTTCCTCGATATATATTTTAAAAACATCAATTCCTTTCAACCTCAAGGATTAGCTAAATTTGAACCATAATTGAAATCCCTCAATATTTTATTTTATTTTTCTTTAAAAAGTGTAGAAAATATTTCAATTACATGCTTATCAATAAGTAGCATCTTCTTATAATATGTGCATCACTCTACATGAATTTTATCATGATTGCTGATTGAAAAGGTTCAAGTGAGGTAAATCATGATTGTAAATGATTATTAATTTTTAATTAAGGAACATAAATGAATGAGAAGATATTTTTCTATAAATTTAAAATGGGGAAAATTAAAACACATGGAGTTTTTGGTTCATTATGTAGACACCATGAAATTAGTTCCACGTAGTTTTCCACGAAATGACATAAACCAGGCTCATGATGTTCATTGTGTGACTGTTCATTTTTCATGTTGGTTAGTGACAGTAGAGAAGGCATCAGGATGAAGGGCCGTTTTTAAAATGAAGCAAGGGTTTGGGGTCGAAAACCATGCGGTAAGGAATAATTTTTTTTTGTTAAGTCCATAAAGTGGCACCCAAGGTAACTATATGAAAATATATGAGCACCACCTTGATGGATCTGAATGAAGAAATTATTTTGGCTAATTACTCAAAGAGGTGGCTTAGTTTGGAAAACAAATCATTGGTGATGCACAAGTTACTTGCGTGCCCCAATTCTGGAATGCGACATACTTAAACACTCAATCTCAATTCTCCCAGGGTCACTTATTTTCCAATAAATATCCCCTTGGAAAAATAATTTGTTTGATAGAATTTACCTGAACCTCGATTACTTATTTGTTCTCCGTAGTTCCTTTTCCAAGTCTCCGGATACCTTTATGGTAGTTCTCTAACACATATAGTGGTGTAATTAAAGGATGATCATAGGACTTGTGTCCTTTTTCTGAAATACATAACACTTGGGCACCTAAAGTTTCCAAAATCCATGAATCAGAAACACTTGTGTGACACCTATTCCTCTCAAAGGAACTTGAGTGCCCCACTTCTGGGTATACCTATGAATAATCTTGGATTCTTGAGTCAAGTCTCACCCAGGTATTAACTTCCAGGTTGTTCATCCTTTAAGGGAACATCAGGTCTCCCAATCCTACTTGCGTTCCTATACTTTCTTGCCAGATACTTAAATGGGAACCCCTCTTTTGATTCACCCATTCATTTTATCAAGCCTTATTCAATGCAATTTATGGAAAGGATTCTTCTTCATTAGATCCCTTGTATGAAAGGGATCAGGTTGAAACCTCTAGAAAAACCACCTGACTTATCAAAACATTAGGAAAGACACATCCTCATGTCTCCTATTTGGGTTTGTATATCTGCAATCAGAGATTTCCCACATTTTTTTTGAATGGGGTTAGGATTCATGTAGTGTCTGTGGGTTTGTATATCTATAGTCACATGTACCTTTCTCCCAGGAAAAATGTTGTGATGTTCCTGACTATGAAGATTAAGGTTGGGTTATGTCCTCCCCTTTTAATCTAAAATCTAGATCCTCGTATCTCTAGTAGGGAAGGTACGGTTCACACCTACCCTTCCTTTTGAATAAATGAGAAGTCCCCATGCCCTACCAGGACCAATTCTATGGAATTAATTCTAGTGTAATCCCCTAACCTTTCTAGTAGAAGGTTGAAGTATTGATTCTCTCTACATACTGTACCTTCAATCATATCTTACATTGGGAACTTATCTAATGTAAAGAGAATAGAGGGAATGTTTGTTTACTCACCCTCTTCCACGACCGCCTCAGCCTCATCCACCTTCTCCACCGTAGGTCCATCTACTTCCACCAACAGAGGATGAAATGTGTGTGTTCTTTTGTGGAATCATTGACATCCTATTGTTTCACACACTGAGCATGACTCACGTGGTCTTAGATATTATTCATAGTCAAAACATTTTCACCAACACCCCCTCATGGACTATGAGAACTCTATTCCCACTATAATTTTGATACATAGGAAGCCTTCTTAAGGACCATGCTACATCTCATTTCATCCATAATGGGAATCCTTTTTTGGAAGTAAGCCCATTCTCATTTATCTCGAAGGACTATACACTCATACGAGACTCAACAAAATTATGTGGTCTTTAATTCCCATCCTAATGGGATACATAGGAAATATCTCTGAGGTTAAAAACCAACACTTAAAATAAACCATGTTCTTCCTTGGCCATATTCCTAGTAGGTTCAATTCCATCATGGAAATCCATACTCTTTCCATGTTTTTAGGGCTGCATAGGCATAAGTCCCACACCAAACCTTGTCTAAGAACCTTATTATTAGATGTCCTTACCATGTGGAATTAAACTATATGGATATGTCCTTATCAAAACAACATAAAGTTGTGATTTGTCTCATTATGTGGCACTGGACTACAAGGGTTCTGATTCCATTCATGTGGATACATAGTTAGCCCAGTTATGGGTACAGTCCCGATATAAATTTTGTTCTATCTACCCAGATAAAAATAAATTCCAGAGTGCCCCACTGAGTGGATGAAAACCCTGTATTATAAAAATGATGTTTAAAATAATATCTAAATAGTATATAAGAGGATACCATTGATGGAGAAACTTGAATACATATAGATGTCTTCATTAATGGAGATCCTCTAATATATACACATGATTCTAAATTTTACACTTAGTAATAATTGATGGTAAATTCCAAGGGAAACCTAAGTTATAATTGTGTATTAATAATTATTCATTAAAATATATCAAATATAAAAGAGAGTATCGGAGTAGGAATTAATTCCACCCAAAAGGTTGTGATGAGTCCGACCTTCCATCCTCTTGACCAAAGTATATTTTTATGTATCGTAAGTTCAATAATAATGAGCGTCTGCCTTTGGAATACATGCCACTTTGGATAAAAGGCAGTTGGATGTTTATGGTTCCATTAATAAATCCAATGGAATCCTCCTCAAAGTTGTGATTCCTAACCAAAACACATGTTCTGAGGGATGATTAAACAAAAATGGCGAACTCGAAGAGATTCCTAAACCAGGTGAATAATGGCACCCATCTATCAGGCCCCTATCAATTTGATAAAGAATTACATACAATTTAATCAATCACACATGTATCCATATAAAAATATATTTCTTTAGTGATTTTCTTTATTTGTTTCAGGTTTTCTTAGAACTCCCTTCACTCCAAATGGATTCCTTCAAGTTTGCACACGTGAATGCCACAACCGCAGCTCAAGATGGATCCTCATCTGTTAGAAGGGCGTCATCACCAACTCAGTGTCTTCAATGCTAAGTTTTCAATAAAATTGTACAAGAATACCATCAACATAGTACTATCCCAACCTTAGAGTCTACCCGACAGAATCTCAATTTTAACAACAACCCTTTATCGTTCACTCAACGATGATCGATGATCAAGAAGAAGAAGGTGCAAACCAGATTCTTCAACTGTTTCGGGTCCTTATCCCTAGAACACAAAAACCAGTACCTACCAGACTGTAGGGAGGTGGATCTATAGGTTACTCATGGTCTCAACTAAAATATAGAGTAGTCCTTGCCAAAGGATCCCACTAACAATTGCCGTCAGTAGAATTGCATGGTTCTGAATCCCCAACATGATGGGGGTGTTACTTTAGGTTGTTCGGCCCATTTCCCTCTAACCCATGCACACAAGATGAACCTGTGATGACAATGTATGGCCAAAAGGGAGAAGGTTATTACCTTTTCCCCCACTGGGGAAGTCCATAATCCTACCATGTTGGAAAAAAATGAACGAGCACATACACCCATCCTTCATAATTCCACTTGCCAGCAGACTCATCTGGAAGCATCCCACCAATCTCTGTAGTTAAATTTGCTGGAGTATCATGAACATACACATACACCTATTTACAGTCTATTAGCTAGTTAGAAAGACCGTGTGACTACTTTCAATGTATCCCGCCAATTAAATGTGATGGAAACTGGTATGTAAGAACATACACCTCCCTACACTCACAAATTCTTCCAGTAGTCTCTTCTGTCAGCATTAAAAGAAGTTCGTATACCATGCTGGAAGTAAACATCAAGAAGGCACACACACTTTCTAGAATTCATCAAGCCTTCCAATAGTCTCATTTTGTAGCACTCATAGAAGTCAGTCAAAAATATCCGATGGAAAACGAGGGGAAGACTCAACTATCTTCCCCCATACATGAGTAATGTTAGTACCCACTAATAGGAACAGGAGGAAAAGATCAGTCACATATGACTACTTCAGATATGAAATGGATGTATATTCCTGTTCTGACTATTGAAGTCACCAAACAAATTTTATCAATGGTGAAATGGAAGACACAAACTCCTTCCCACATTATAGAAGCATGACAGAATCAACATCACCAGAACCAGCGGAACAAACACATAATTATATCCCCAAATCTGGGTTAACTCATTGGCATTCCATCCCAGAGCAAATACACACATCTGTTCTAGTCCAGGAGGGTTATTGGGCATAATCCCTCATATCATACAGACAAACTGACTAGAAGCATACAACCATTCCAATTAGAGAGGATTTTACCATTCTGATTACCACTCTAAGGCAGACATATACACCTGCCCATGATCACCAATTCTCCCATCAATTGGCCCCAACTATGTGTAAAAGAGTGTCCAAGAAGAAGTCTCACCAAACACTGTTTGAAAATAAAAATCTAATCTGCGATCTTTCTCCTCTTAATGTTGGAGTTCAAGAAGCCATCAGACATTTATCTGTTGAAACTCAATATCCTACCCTCCCATTTCCAAATTTTAGGAGTAGTAGTAGTAATTTTGAATTAACCCATTAGACACTTCATCATAACGTCTTGCTTTATGATAATGTGGTCAATCTAGAGAGCCTATCTCAAGACGAGAGCCATGGTTACCCTCTATATGGCCAAAAAGGCCAAGGAGAAAGTGGATTTATCCCTTGATTTAATCCCCAATTGTGGTCCTCCCCCTGATGGAATTCTCTACGAAATTTCATTCTATAGTAGTGTTTCACCTTCTTAATAAAATTATCTAATTGAAAATATAATAATGAGAGAACCCTCTTATCTTGAGGCACATTCCAACATATTTTCAGTCTTGTTTGAAGCCTTTTCACTAACAAGTGAAATACTTTCTCAACCAGTAGACACCCTAAGGTGACAGTCATTCTCCAAACCTTCATTGGATCACTTTTTATAAATTATTACCGAGGAAAAAGAAACTAATTCCATTTTTTGTCATAAAACGATAGAAAATCATCCACTCTGGTTAGACCATGTAGTGAAACCTCTCAAAAAATATGATAAATATATATTGTATATGAGAAAAAAATTGGCTAAAGGTGAAATACTAGTTATGTTCTGTCCTTTGGCAAACTGTCAATACGACATTCCAGAATGGATTGAAGAATATTGAATTCATGATATCCATCACAACTTATAGAAGAATCATTTTCATTTGAAAACCAATGTATTTCCATATAATGAATATCAATGTCATGTAAAGGTAGCAGAAGTGTTTCAATTCCAAATCGGCTTGGCATCTCTCTTAGTTTCCCACCATTCATAGGATGAAAATCAGCAAAGAACCTTTCAACGTGCATGGATCTATTCAATAATGAGCCTAACCCAGTTAATTTGCTATACCCTATCTGGTGTTCATATCATAGGATGGGGTTCACATGTAGAAATTCATTTTAATGTTCTCCAAAATCAGAAAAACCCACCAAAAGTGGATTCATGATTTTTTATTTCCCACAGATGTCTACAATCAACATTTTTTTTGTGCAATAAAAGATACACTCATGAACAGGCATCGTCTATGTTTGGACCACTTTTTGTATAAGTTTGTATTTGTTGTCAATAGTTTTCAATGAAGATAAAAATATAGGAGATCAATAAGTAATCCATTTAAATAGTGGAATGAAAATTCATATTATTGTTCTACTAATCATAAGTTCAAAGAACTTGTGTCAATGGTTACACATTGTTTACCACAGTGATGGATGGTGAGGTATAATCCATCAAAGGATGAATAAAGAAGAATGAGGATTTGATGAAGACCATGAAATTATTCATGACTGAATGATAACCAGGCAAGAGACTTCTTGAAGAATAAAATTGTATGATTTTAATGAAGTAGAGAATAGTGGTTGAAGGAGAAGACGGTGTGGAAGGGATTGGAATTCTGAGATGGCCATGCACATCACATTTTATAAAAATATGATGATTCTAAAATTGATCAATAAAAGGATATATATCACGATTGTGGAGTTTTTGATGAAAGAAGAAGAGTTTCTGATGAAGCCAAATCACATAAAGGAAGCATGAAAGTTATGGTTGAATCACATATTGAAGGTGGCGTTGTTTCCTAGTGTTTGCCAAAATTATGGGCTTGAAAATAGGAAAATGAAGACATGGGATGTTTGAAAAAGGAGGTACGCTCAAAGATGAAGTGGTGCGTGAAACAAGAGTGGTGTGCGCAAAATAGGAGAGTTTTGTGAGAAAAACAGTGTGGTGTGTGAAATAGTGGAGCAGAGTTTTTCAAGCAACAATGTTTCAGAATTATAATGTTGAAAAATGGTAAAGGCATGGACTGTGCAAAAAACCAGAGTTGTGCATGGAAAAAGAGAATGTGTGCTGAAAAATGTTGTGCACAGAATAACTAGGTTATTGTTTTCAGGCAATTAGTGTCTCAGATCAGAAATATTGAAATTCGGAAAAATAAATATGTGCACAAAAAATCGAAGACGTTTGCGCCATGTGCGTGGAAAATCAAACTTGTGCATGAAATTATTTTTATTCACAAAAGGTGTTTTTGATGTTTTACACCCAAGAGAGGCTTCATGTACAAAATGATGAAAAATTACAATGTCATGTGGTGCACGAAAAATCCAGGTGGTGCGTGAAAATAAAAGGAAGGCGCACGTAATCTAAGGAACTGGGAGACAATTTTATGCACAGGAAGAGTTTTTACATGAAAGGTAAAAAATGCCTATAAATACAAGGTGAACCCCTCTTATTGAAGTATTGATCGACACATAGACAAATACAAAGCTCTGATGCATGGAAAAATTGAGGTATAGAGTGGTTCTCAAAAATAAGGAAGTGTTGTGCGAACAAGAATGTGTTGTGCGAAAAAGAGAAGTTCTGTGCAAAAAAGGAGAGATGCGCAAAAAGCCTTTTTCACACCAAAAAGTTATTTTTTATGCTCAAGGTTTTAATTTTATGTGCAATACATCCGGAAGGGTGCACGAAAGAATTGGGGGTCCCGTAGGCCTTTGACAGGTGCTTAGCACTATCAAATTTTCTTTACAAAGATAGAAAAACAGTGAACCATTAGGTTTTATGAAGAGAAGTAGTGCCGAACACACATGACCGGTGTTTAACACCCTCATTGTGCTTTGCGAAGAGAAGAAGAATGATTCATGCAACTAAACTCAGATCTGCACCGATAGAGGGAAATATAATGAAACACTCAAGTGTCTGTATTGGGAATTGAAGGAAGACAAGAAGGAGATTTAGTGCATTCAGCTATTTCACTAAAGTAGAAGATTGATTAAAAAAGAGAATCAGCTCCAAAATTTGAGGCTAGTAGATTCTCGTGCTAAGAAGAGGCATTTAATATAATGAAAATCTATTAAAGAGTCCCTCATGTCTAAAAACTAACTGAGACATCACCAAAGGCAGTGAGCTAGGGGGAGTCAACGAGAGTGACCCGATGGATACAATGAGCTATACCGGAACATTTATAAAGGTAGTGAGCCTGGGTCAATGTTTTTGTACCCGAACCATTTTGATCCACAACATGTGAAGAATAGTGGAATTAGGTACGACCAGCAACTTGTCGGCATATGCTCCTTAGACATAGCCCTTATTGGTGAACCAAGTAAAACTGTTGTGTCAACTCATTGCATGTGAATTTTGATTGCTGATCATATCTATCGTACATGTTTTACTAGTTCCTACCAACATGGGGACAAGATCTATCACATTAAGAGAAAAAGTTGACACCCTGATTCAGCCCTCCCCTCTTAGGGTGTCCCAGGGTCCTACAGTCTAGATATCATTTGAGTCAGGCCCAATGAGAGAAATATTTTGAGATAATTTTGTATGAAGAATCTAAGAACATTAAGAAGGTGTCCCTCATAGAGGATTTCATCCATCATATGACACAAATAGGTAAAATATCACAATAGACTTCTAAAATATGGGATTTAATTGGTTGTCGGATAATGCACCCTAGTAATGTTCGGACCAAAATTCGAAAAATCAGAAGAGAAGCTACAAAAATCATAGCTATACTAGTTCAAGAGCCACCCCATCTGGTAGGGATGGGGGATTGTTTAACATATCATTGAAATTAAATATACAAAGTTCAAATCATTGAATACCATGAATAGGAACAAACCATGCCTGCAGGGTTAGGGTATTTTTCACATCTACAATCTCCTCCTCAAAAGAAGAAATTATTATACTTATTAGGGAAGAAGCTGAAAAGCGAATGTACAATAGAACTATCCAAATATTCTCTTCAGGTTACTATCTGTCAAACAGATCCTAGAAATATTGCATATAAGAGAATATAGTATAATGGACGACAAAGAAGGAGACGATCTTACAAATATACTTACTGAATCCCACCAAGTCATTATGCCTTAACAAATGTAATTAATACCATCAACAAGGGTCCTCCAAAAAATGAGTCTAGTTCATAGGAGTTAGGAGACTAATCTCTTATCTGTAAAACGGTACACACTGAAGAAAATAAAGGAGGTGTGCATTCCCGAAATCAGATTCTTACCCAGAATCTAGGTATTCCTTCATGTAACCAACTCTCACCCCTTTGAAAGGAATCTAACACAGGGAATGGTTAAAGTCAGATTATATCTCACTTTTCAATTAGTGATGGTCAATCTATTTATATTGAATAATTATTTTCATAGTAAGAAGACGATATGAAGGAGTTGAAAATACTCAATACATAGTTGCGTTGAAGCACCATTTCTACTAGGAATGCACCACATGCTGATCCTCAACTAGAAAATCCTATAAGAACTCCTAATAAAGAGGTTTTTTTTCAACTACAGATATAGATAATGAATTACCTACATTGGGTATAGAGCCATGGAAGGATCAAACACATCTTTATTGTCCTATCCCCATCGGTTAACAAAGAAAAAAACTATAAGTACCAACACCAGTGGTTTTTCTAGTCAATGTGCCAAGTCAATCTCTAGATGCTCTACCTGTATAGGTTCTATATCATCAAAATATTCCCTAAATTCATTTGAACACAATTGAGGAATTAACAAATCGACTAGAATGTGTGGAAGAATGGCGTGCACTAGTATAACCACAAAATAAATCTTACCCAGAATGGGTGGATCCAATCCCACCCCCACCAACTTTTTTGAATACTAAATTTCAAATATTTAATGGTTTGGGAGATCCGAAGTAGTACTCAACACATATTGTTTTTTTTTGTGTTTCGATGATATGGACCCTTCAATATCAAGAAGCAGTAAATCTTAGATGCTTTGTGTAATCATTAGAGGGGTCTTATTTTTTCTGTTATACAAGTTTACAATATCGATCAATTAATGGATTGGAAGACTTCCTTCATAAATTCCTTCTCTAATTCATCTTCATGCTATAGAAGACAATAGTTTAAGATCTAAGAAATTACAATCAATGATAAAATTAATGAGTATCAAATTTCATTACCCGATGGATAGGATTAACATATTCCTTAAACCTAGAACTCCCTCAAGAATTATTTCTACCAATTATTGGGAGAAATCTACATGTTGAGTTACGCACACCATTGATCCCTGTGAAATACACATGAGGGTTTCAAGACCTTAATTCCATCACACAACAACTAGAGGATTCTACGGTGGAAACTAAATCTAAATTTCTTGTAATCCAATCAACTAAGGGAAAGAAAATACGGAATGTATATAATACTATAGTAACACTTAAACAAGCACTTGTACATTATTATAAATCAATACCTTCATCTTACCGAAGGGCTCCACCTCCCGAGCATCAGTAGAAATGACACCTCATCTGAATGATAAAAAAGATCAAATGTGGAGATAGTTTGAGGAGTTAAATAAAAAAGTTTATTATTTTCTAAATGAGAAGGTTTCCGGTTACTTTATTTAATCTTTGGAAAATAATTTGTTTCATTTTTAATGGCCAAAGAAACTAAACAAATATGGATAATAATATCTTCCAAATTATTTCCCCTTTCATCAAATATGGGGGAATCCCATTTAGGAGTGTTTTGTTTTCAAATACCTTATCATGAAATGGTAGAATCTAGACTAGTGAATCTTAAAAGTTAATCATCCCAAGTATCTTGTTTTAATTCTATTGATACAGATAAATAAGGAGAATGCAAGGAAGTCAAAAGCAAAAAATGCAAAGAAGTGTGGTGATTGGATGATTAGGAAAATGATCAATCAAACTCCCTCCATTCAAGAAACATTGTTTAAACATCTTTTTGTGATTTTTTTCACTTTGACCCCAGTAAAGAGATTGTTTTCAAAATATCAGTCTTCTAACGGTCAATCCTCAAAGAAGAGATGGGACTGGGAAGATAATGAGAAGTTAGAAGAGGACGATCCCATGTTGAGGACAATGATGTCCTTAACTTTAGTATATTTCATGCCATTTATCTCAAATTTAAGGGATCCTCCCTTTCAAATGGTAGAACCAGAACTGACCTATCAGGAAGAATCTTCATCAGATGAAGAATTGATCTTTGATTCCATTAATGATATCAACTTGATGGATCCCTATGAAAATAATGAGTCTAGTTATGATCAGCCAGAAGTCCATATACAAATTTAGGAACAATAGGAATAATCCAAGGTTAAGGATACAGGGAATGATGTGGATATTCGAAAAACCACTGTTTTAACTATACCCCTTTTCAACCCATTTATGCGGTGGAAACTTGTAGGAGAGACCTTCAGTAGGCACAAAAACAACAAGGGAATTCTCCTACACATGACATGATCAGTCCTGGCATGATTATCTTGGAGGACCTAATAGATGTTACACCATCATTCTATAAATATGTAGATAGACCTAGTATGTCTAATCTACCAAAAACAGAAGTATTTACAGCTTTTTCCCTGACACAGGGTACATCTACATTAGGAGAATCAACATCTAAGGCACTTGAAAAACCGCATCTCCATGCTAGAAAATGCAGACCTCTAGACCAAATGTACGATGTTTTTAAATATCTATCCCAAGTACCGTGTATGTTTTCAATCATGGATTCCTTGATTTTTTCAAAAGATATTTGAGAAGAACCTATTGCGGCTTTGTAATGTCATCAAGCGTTTGAAATCGAGGTTGCTACAGCAGAGGTTTTCCGATTAGAAAATGATCTTACAACATGCCATGTAGTCATTTCTTTTACGGATGAATTTGAGGATGGTGTTTTAAATGGACACATCAGGCCCTTGTATCTATCTAGCAGGGCTAATCATACAGAAATCTAAAGAGCCATCATTGTTAATGTCTTCGATTTCAACCTCATTCCCATCCATACACTTCGTCAATTGGGCCTCACTGAATTTTTCTAATCTCCATCCACTTTGATGTTGCATGGTTATGAAAATAATGAACAAGAACAATTTGGTGAGATTACACTCAGATGTGAGTTTTGGGATGTAGTGTCTAATTCATATTTCATGGTTGTCCATTAGGAAAAAACCATCAACATTCTACTTGAAAGTCCTTGGCTACATCAACATGCGACCATTCCTTCGTCATATTACAAATGTATCTATTATTGCTTAAATGGTCAAATTGGGACATTGTTTGTTGAAAATGATCCATTAAAATGTGTGAATATTAATATATTATGGAAAAATTCCATCACACAAAGATAACATTGTCCATGAAAAAAGAGTCAACAAGGATCAATGGTCCAAATGGCCCAGAAAAGATCTCGGCTAACCCATTCAAAAATTTGAGTATAGATTATGTGTTTTATATCAATCAAATTTAGAAGCTAGAACCAAACACAGGAACACATCTAGTGACTTCCATAATGTCAATTGCAGAAATAGAGCCAGACAACATGAGATAAATTGTTCATTTGAAAAGTAGTGGTGAAGTATTAAATGGAAATGTCTTCGTTTCATCAACCGAACACCATTAAGTCATTTCTTATTTAATCGGGCTAGTAGAAGTTTACACAATACTAGATGAATAAAATGACCTTCATTCTCAACCAATCATATTTTATTTAATGCTCTGGGAACACCATTTAGCATTATTAAGATCATCAATGGTTTTCTATTCATCAGGATGTTCATCCATTTTCTCCTCCCATAGTTCTGAATGTTATTGATTCATCAACTACTCTTAAAGTAGAAACAGCCAATGTGATACATAAAGAAGAAAAAGAAGATCTCAAGGATGATTTCTAGCATTTAAGGAAGGCATCTCCACCAATGTGTTTGAGATGAGAGAAATAATTTTTTTTATAAAAGAGGAGCCAAGACCCACTCTAATTAGTGCGATGAAGACTTCTGAAGAGAAAGAGGTTTAAACATTATTTTTGAGGACACATTGAGATATATTTTCTTAGAACTATAGAAAAATTCTAGGCATTAATCCTAAAGTTGAAACTAAAGTTGACAATCTTATCAAGGACAACATTATTAGTGAGGTTCAATCTCCCATATTCATAGAAAATATATTTCCTAGCGAAAAGAAAAATTGGAAAATAAGAGTGTTCAATGTTTTCAAAGATCTAAACTGACATTGTCCCAAAGAAGATTTTCCAGTTATGATCACAAAACTTTTAATTGATTCAAAGTCTGACTATGAGGCTCTCTCTTTCATGGATGGATACTATGGGTACAATAAAATCCGAATTTCCACAGAGGATGTGGAGTCTACAACCTTCAGAGCCCCTCAAGGTGGGGTTTGTTATCAGGTAATTCCCCTTGGATAATAAATTCGTGATGCCACGTATGAAAGTTCCATGCAACATCTCTTTAAACCCTTCTTATGAAAATTTGTTGAATGTTATGTGGATGATTAGTTAGTAAAATATATACAAAATTTTGATCACTTGGCTGATTTGAAGACCATAATCAATATACCTCAACATCATAATTTGAAGACGAATCCCATGAAATGTTCTTTTGGGATTAACTTGGGAAAATTCCTCAGCTTCGTTGTATGCCATTGTGGCATCAATGTTCATCATATAAGATAAGAGAAATCCATGGAATGTCCCCTCATAAAAATTTGAAATAATTAAGAGTACTTCAAGGACACTTGGTCTGTATTCGGCACTTTATTGAAAATATTTTACCTAGCGTTTTCCATATTCTAGATTAATGAAGAAGGGATTCACCTATCAAAGGACCAAAGAATGCCAATAGGAATTTGACACCATCAAGAAATATCTCTTACGTACCACGATATTAATTTAACCTGATGAAGTTAATCCACTTATTCTCTATGTGACAATATTAGAGTGATCACCGGGTGCCTGCATTGCCCAAAAAATGATACTAGGAATGAAAATATCCTTTAATATCTGAATCGAACTATGATTGAAAAAGAGACTCGATATTCAAGTATTGAGAAGTGATACCTGGATTTAATATTTTCAGTTAAATAATTGAGGTACTACCTGCAACATCATGAGGCCCACTTGGTATCTTGTATTAACCTATTCTAATTTATCCATAGTCATCCGATACTTACAGGATGTTTGGAATGGTGGGAAGTTATTTTACAATAGTTTGATATCCAGTTAGTGCTTTAGAAAGTAATAAAAGTTCAAGCCTTGGAAGACATCCCTTCTAAAAATCCAATAGTGGAATAGACATCATTGAATAGTAAACTTGCTGATGAAAAAATATTCTCTATTCAATATATTCATGAACCATGGGAAATATACATTGATGGTGCTTCCATATGACCAATGAGGAAGAGAATTGAAAACCCTAAACTCAAGTAATATGGGTTAGGAATTGTACTTATCTCCCCAGAAAAGGATGTGTTTCCATATTCCTTCCAGTTGTTAGAAGGTGGTACCAACAATGAGGCCAAATATCAAGCTCTCATCGTAGGCCTAGAATTGGTGCTCCAAGTAGAACTGAAACACCTGAAAGTGATGGGTGATTCAGAGTTGGTAATTAAATAGATAAATGGGGATTATTCTATTAGAAAATAATAGTTAATACCTTTGTGTGATTATATTAGATGTTTAATATATGAGTTTCCTTTAGAGCCAACATTTTCTTATTTCCTGCGATAAAAAAATGCCCAAGATGATGCACTGACTAATGCAACCACAACCTTGGAAAATCTTGATCGGGATGAGAAAATCATCAATATTTCCCATCTTCATTTGTTTTCACCTTTCATTCAAATTATAATAGATGAAATTAATCAAATCATACCTATTTCTAAGATGTATGGTCATACTACAGGATGGATGAAACCTATATTGGAATACCATCAAAATGGATAACCTCTTCTAGTTATAGTTGAAAAGTATTAGAACAGATGAAGAGTTTCCAATTTCACTCTTTATGATAGCCCATATCACTAAAAGTTCTTTTTCAAATGACGCTTTGATGGAATCCAATTCAGGTGTATTGATGGTGAATAAACTACATATTTTATGAAATAAGTACATGCAAAATCTTGTGGGGATCACTGTCTAGGAAAAGGATTTCTGATCAAATATGAAGGCTTGGATACTTCCGGCCTTCGATAAAACATGATTTCACAAATTTCACCACGAAATGTCATTCTTTCGAAGTTCATGAAAACATCATTCATCAACCTCCAAATTTTATATATACAGCTAAATACTCTTTGAAAATTTCCACATGGGGAATGGATGTAGTAGGACTTTATCCTCCAGCCATGGAAAAGCAGTTCAGGTATATTCTTTCTCCAAATGATTTTATCTCTACATGGAATGAAGCAGTACCCCTGAAAGAAGTCAGAGCCAAAATAATTGATAGCTTTGTCTAAGATAATAACATTACTAGAATCGGTGCCCCACATAATATATGAACGGACAATAGCACCAATTTCATATTTGTTGTGTAAGGAAGTTATATCAGGAGAACAATATCAAATCAAACCATTCATCTTGCTATAATTCACCTGCTAATGGAAAAATAGAGCATTTCAACCAAACTCTATAAAATATACTCCATATGATAGTGGATAATGATAATAAATCTGGGACTGATTTTTTTCATGATTTATGGGATTATCAGACTACTAACCATACTGCCACTCATGCAACTGCATATTCATTGGTGTACAGAACCAAAGTAGTTTTTCTAATTGAAATTCAATTTCCCTCACTTCGAGTTGTAAAATGAGACCAATTATCTATAAATGAACTGTCTCTGAAGCAATTTGATGAGGGGGAGTAATTATATGAAAATAGATTGCGTACTTTGCATCATTTGAAGTCTATCAGAATAAGATTAAATGAGCTTTTAACAAGATAGTTCGCCTCCAATAATTTCATCAAGGAGATTTTGTATTGGTCCTCAGGAATCCAATGATACCAGGAAAAAATCCTCCAAAAATTGATCCAAGGTGGGAAGTAACTTATTCCATATATAAGGTCTACACAAATGGAGATTATTACCTAATTTGAATGGATGGATAATTCATTACCACTACAACCAATGGAATATTATTTATGTACTTTTTGTAATTGCACACCCATTGCCCTCACTGCATGACTTTAAACTACACTATAAAATGTCATCAATTCTGACTTAAAATGGCATAGTACAATTTCCACACTACATGACTTAGAACTACACTGCACAATTTCTTCACTGCATGACTTAAAACTGCACAGTAATGTCCTCACTGCATGAATTAAAACAGCATAGTACAATGTCCTCGCTGCATGAATCTAAACTATACAACACAATATCCTATTTTTAAGACATTAAACTGAATAACAATCGTATTCATCCTTGTTGAATGACGTTAAAATGAATAGAATCATTTTTCTTATCGCATGAATTTAAACTAAATGACCTCATTTTTCCTCGTTATATGACATTAAACTGTACGGTTAACACCTTATTTATTTGATGTTAAGAGTTTCCATGTGAAATCATCTGATATTTCATTTCTACTCATCAGTGGAACATTATCTCCATTTCTCCCTATGTTTCAATCAGATATGCATAGGGACCTCATTTCAAGAACTATGTATGACTTGATTATCATCTTTAATGGGATACGTAGAGACACATATACCTCCAATCATGTGCCCAAACTACAGTGACAATGAAATTTTTATTTCCCTTTTCTCCTCTTATATATAAACCAGATCTATACAAAGTGCTCTTTCAAGTTACAAAGTTTTATCTTCATACCATTGTGTGTCTTATGTTTAAATATTCTTCTTCCAAAATGTGTTAAAAGATCCTATATCCCACATCAAACTCAAATAGAGTGGGAAATGATTATTTCAAGAACTATGTTTGGCTTTATTTTCATCCATATGAGATACGTAGAGACGCCTTTATATCTAATCATGGTCCTAGACACCACAATAATAAAACCCCCTTTATTACCTTTGTATGAATAAAACTAGCATAGGAAGTGTTCAAAGAACTATGTATGGCTTGATTCTCAGCCATATGAGATACATAGTGAATCCTGGGATTAATTACATGGTCCAACCACAATATTCTTTTTTCACCTTGGAATTAGTTTATTTCCTTACTGCTTGACTCTAACATGCATATCATAATGTCCTTACTACACGACATTAAAATGCAAAGCACCCAAAGAACTATGTATGGATTGATTCTCATCTCTATGAGATACATTGTAAAAGGTAGTATTTATATCTTAGTCCCATCCACTGGATAATTTTTTTATCTCTATTCCACATATATTTAACAATCTATGCGGGAGTCTTCATTTTGAGTCCACTCCTTGGAATTCCCACCAAAGAAAAAAAAATCTCCCCATTTTACATACGAGTTAGATCTATGTAAGGGACTCCAAACTCGCGTAAAATATTGATTCAAATATTTCTCTTATGGATTAAAAATTAACTCCTTTAATATTTTACACTCTTAGTCTGGAATATTTTCAGATCTTCATAATATTTCTTACAGTTTTTAGTGGCAGAGTATCTGATATCTGAGAACACCATTTCCTAACTGTGCAGTACATTCCCCTAGGTGTCCTTGCATAAGATTCCTTTATAATATGCATATCATTAAAATGATTCCACTCTTTGGTAATGTAGAATATTCTATTATGGCCATGCATAATACAACCCCATGACAAGTTCATCAAATAAGGGAATCTTCATTCTTAGTTAAAGTGTCTTTTGTCACCTTCAAACATTAATGAAAGAATCTGTATCATAAATCAGTCATCCATGTATATTTGTCCCATTACATTTCATTCGATCTAAATGTATTTAAGACCACAGTTTACACATTTCCTTCTCCAAGAGTTCAAAGAAATATGAAATAACCTTGGATCATTTGACAATATATCATCTTTTGTTTCTATTTTGTTCCTAGTCATATTACATAAAAATACAAACACCATACACCCTACGTTTGGGTCAGAACATCATAGAAATATTATTCCTCTAATTGTTGGGAAATTAGGATTAGAAATACTCTTTTTTTATTCCGGTACCTTTCTCAATAAATCGAAATATGTGCTATGGTAATACTGAATCATAATAAAATTTATTCATCTTTTAGAAATAGAATGCCAAAAATTTGAGATCTCTTTTGTATGACTATATAGTACATTCCCTAGGTGGCCTCTAATATGTTTCCTACATAATGGGTCTGTCAGTCCTATGATGTCACTATTTGGCTATCCAGTATATGTTCTAGTTTGACCTGAATAATAAAACACACATAAGAAGATCTTCAAATAATGGTTACTTTGTTCTTAGGTAAGACTTTCTATACTACCTTTATCCATTTCCCATACCATTCATTGGATTCAAAAATTCACAAATCCAATTTTACAATTCTTCAATTCCATACTTTTACATGGTATTATGTTTCCAAAAACATTATCCTAAAATTAGAGAGACTTAAACTTTTGGTTCAAGCTAAATACCTTAAATTAAATCCAACCTATATCCTCACTCCTTTACTCAAAACTAAGTAGTACAATGTCTTCACTACATGACTTCAGAACTACATCGCAAGATATCATAAATCACACTTTCTGGAAATTTTTAACCATTACTCACACACCAAATATTTGTAGAGGTAGGTTCCCATTCATGACATAAGTTGGTATAGAGAACCCATTATTCATAAAATATAATTGCTTTGAAAAAACACCCATTGTGGTCTTGAGTTACAAAAATATTATTTTCATTCCTTGTCTATCATCAATAAAATGTTAAATTCTTGAGAAGACTTTTGCTTGACTACGCACTACATTCCCCCAGAGTCCTTGCATAAAATTTTCAAACATTACAAGACATTATTTCAATGGATTCAACTACTTTTAAATGTATCATATTCTCTAGTTGGTCTTATATAATACATCCCCCATAATAGCTTCGTAAAATAATGGCAACCTCTTTGATGGAAAGGACCCTCTTAATGTTTATACAAGATTTAAATTTGGTGACCATAAAAATAATGACTCGTGAATCCACATGGAAGTATTTAAACAATATTATAAAAATTCATAGCCACTGAGCCTTGTTTGGGATCTAATTTTACAATTTATGGTCAAATCTATTCTACATTAACCACTATATTTTTTAGTTTAACATGAAACACACTAAACTTCCAATAACCAATAGACATTGTACTCGCTAGATTGAAAACCCACAATCGGAACTCACGAAAAATGTTGAGTCTAATCTTGCAAGAGTTATATTTTTTAGGTTGTATGAAATTTTGAGAAATAAAAATAAAAAATATACAATGTTTGTGGGGTTGTTTATATAAGCCTCTCACAAATCAAAATATTCTCTCTAGGGCCCATTGATTATGTAAAAATTAGAGCATCCTACCAAAATTTACATAGCTACAAATATAAATAAATGATGTTAGAATGACTCAATGTTCCTTAAATTTACCTTAGAACTAGATTATTTTAATTCTGAATGAATCAAATTATAAGCGAGGATTTTATAGGAGACATGAAATTTATTCCATGCACTTCTCTGTAAAATGACCTAAACTAGCCTCAAGAAGTTCACGGTGCGACTTTTTATTTTTCTTGGGTTTCATTAACAGTAGCGAAGGCATCGACCTAAATGGTCGAGACTACACGTTGACACTGAAATGAAGAAGGGGTTCAGAGGCACAACCCCCGTGGTATGAAGAAATAAATTTTGATATGTCCTTAAAGTGGCACCCAAGGTACCTATTCTAGAATACCTACGTGCCACCATGATGGAGCTGAATGATGATATTATTTTTGTCTAAGTCCTCAAAGTAGTGACCTATTTAGGAAAAGTCACCAGTGTCATGCAACTTACTTGCACCCTCCAATTCCACGCGTGCAATATAATTGGGTGCCTAATTTCAATTTTCCTAGGGTCACTTTTTATCTTATAAATAGACTCTGGGGGTATTCAATTGTATAGATGAATTTCCCTAAAGAACAATTGCTACTCTGGACACACTAATGCTTCTCCAAAGTCTTCTGAAAACTTCAAAGTATTTCTTTAACAACAATATAAGAGGAATTGAAGGAGGATCATAGGAAAAAATCCATTTTAGTGGTTGAAATACCTAAAACTTGTGCGCCAATAGTTTCTAACCTCCCGGAATAAGAATCACGTGTGTGCCACCTATTCCTCTCAAAGGAACATTACCACACCATTTCTGGTAAAACCTTTGAATACTCATTAAGGATTGAATTAATTCTCTCCCATGTATTATCATATAGTTTTGTCATCACATAAGTAATCATCAGTTCACCCAAACATACTTGAATACCCATAAATGTGTGCCTGATATATACTTGGGCGCCCATCTTTTGATTCCCCCATGACTTTAATCAAACATTCTTAGAAACCAATCATGGTTAGGATTCTTCTTCATTGGATCCCTTGTCTGAAAGAGATTGTGTTAGAAAGTCCACAAAATCCTCATAAGTTATCATACATTTGGGAAGATACATTAGTGTGTCTCATATTTGGGTTTGTATATCCTTAGTCAGAGGATTCTCAAATATGTTTTTCAAAGTTGTCAAGATTCATGAAGTGTCTGTGGGTTAGTATATCTACAGTCACATGGACCTTTCTATGAGGAATAGTTCTGGGGAGTTCATAGTTTAGAGGATTAGGGTTTGGGTTCTATCATCCCCTTTTTATCTCTAAAAATTGGAACCTTAGGACTTTGTTAGGGAATGTATGGTTCACAACTACTTTTCTATTTGAATAAATATGAAGTCTCCCTCCCCTACCCGGAACAAATTCTAGTGTATCCATCCAAGTGTATGCCCCTAACCTTTCAAGTGGGAGGTTGCAGTCTTGATCCTATCTACTTCCTTAACCATCACTCGTTCCTTACATTGGACCCTAGTCTAATGTAAAGAGAATAGAGGGAAGGTTTGTCGCCTCTCCCTCTTCTATGGTTTCCTCAGCCTCATCCATCCTTACTACTGAAGGCCCTTCCTCTTCCACCAAAGGAGGATGAAAAGTGTTTGTGTCTGTGTTCAATAATTTACATCCTCTTGCTTCTCACACCGAGCTTGACTCACATGGTCTTAGAGATTTATCATGATCAAAAATTGTATCCCAACACATCCCCCTTGAAATACAAGAACTCTGATTTCCACCATAATTAGGATACATAGGAAGCCTTCCTAAGGCCCATGATCCATCTTCTTTCATCCATAAAAGGAATCCTTTTTAGGAAGTAATCCAAAACTCATTTATCTCAAAGAACTATAATCTCCTATGAGACTCATCAATCTACATGGGATTTGATTCCCATCTAAATGGGATACATAAGAAGCCTATATGAGGTTCAAACCCAATACTTAAAATCAAACATGTTCTTACTGGTCTATATTCCCAACAGGGTCTAATCCAATATTGAAGTATATATTCTTTCTAAGTTCTTTTGGCTTCATAAGTATAAGTCCCACACCAAAATTGACTAAAAAACTTTTTCATTGATGTCCTTACCACATGACATTAAACAGTATGGATAGGCCCTTATCACACAACCTTAAAAGGTGTGATCTGTCCAATTAAGTGGAACCAAACTATGATGGTTATGATTTATTTTACAAGGATACCTAGGTATACCATTTATGGGTAAGAACCCAATATCAAAACAAATTTTCGTCTCTCTGGATGAAAATTAATTCTAGAGTTACCCACTAAGTGTCTTAAAAACCAGTATTATCATAATGATGGTTAAATGGATCTCTAAATAGAATATGATATGATACCACTGTTAGATAACATTTAATATATACATATGTCTCCATTATTGAGGAGACTCAAATACATACAGATGATTCTAAATATTACACATGTTATCAATTGATTTTAAATTCCATGGAAAACTAATGTTATACTTCGTGAATCAATATGGATTCATGAAAGTATCTCAAATCTATAATAGAGTCTTAGAGTAGGCAATAATTCCCCCCAAAGGGGTGTGATGAGTCTGACCTCCTATCCTCTCAACCAAAGATAGTTTTTAATTATCATAATTTCAAACTTCTTGAGTGCCTGCCTTTCGAAGGAAGTCTGCTATGGATAAAGAAACATTGGATTTTCCAATTCCATAAATAAATCCAATGGACACCGCCTAGATATAGTGATTCTTAACTATAACACATGTTCCAAGGGATGAAGAAACACACTGATAAAGTGAAAAATTAAATTTATATTTAATGATGAATTTTTAAAATTTGATTTGATATTGATGATTATATGAATTTATTTTTTTCAAATTTGAAAATTAGTAAGATTTTTTCCCTATAATATTCATTGTTTTGATTTTATGATAGAGGACAATAATGGATTGTGTGTGGGGGTATTTGAAAAACCTGATTTATATGCATATTTTTAACCAAAATATGATTAATTTTCAACATTTTTTTGTTAAAACCCTTGAATTTAAATATTTTAGTAATTCATGGGTAAATTTGAATGTGGACTTGTAATGTATTTGAAACAATGAAAAAATGTGTTGATATTTTTATTTAATAATCCAATGATTTTTATGATCTTTGTTGAAATTTTTCTAAGTCTTTTTAATTATTTTATGTAAACATTTAAACCACGTGGGTCATCCTTCAACCAAGGGTCCCTCACTTCACTTTGGAGAACCACAATCGGGTCACTCGTCGATGAGATCCCCATAGGAGGGCCAGAACACATAGGTTAATAATGGATTTATGCCTGTTCCTAGACCTTAAGTGCTCATTCCACATAGGAGAGGGTCATTGGTGATCAAGCCCCATGGTGAGTATTCTACCATTGGAGGCCTGCATGGGACATGTGTGTCATGTCCAATTGAGTGACGGTGTGGTGTCATCCTGGAGCCTACCAAATAGCGGGAATGCCTAGAGATCATGTGCCATGCCTTATAAAGGCTTCAAACCCTTCCCATAATATCTATGTGGGTTTAGATTTTCCCCTCAACACCTATATGATCCTCTTAGGACCAACACAATCTGCCACTACCATGCCTCTCTAGTTCGCTCTGGCCCCCCTGCCTCTGCTTGCTATTGTACAACACCATCAGCCTTATCCCGGAAGCACAAAACCACTTGTACCTCCACTTCTCAACACCATCTCATCTTACATATCTGGAATCCACCATGGAGATCTTCTTCTTACTACTGTGATGGTCGGTATAGGGGGTCAGCATCTTTTTTCCCCTCCATGTAGTGTCTTCATCACTAGGACACCATCTCTGCTTTTATCCCTTGCTTAGAACTACCTTTCATGTCCCATTCATGAACTCCATGTCCTATGAAGTTTTTTGCACTTCTGGCTCGATCCCCCTCTCACTGCCACCACCAATGGACCCCCCCCCCCCCCCCCCCGCCTCTACTCAGTCTCGCCACCGCATTCCTCCACCGCTGCTCAGCACCCTTCTGCACCATCCGCCACACAACATGAAAATTATCTGGAAGGATCCCACGTGACATGCCACACCCATGTTTCATGGGTTGGATATAGGGTGGATAAAGACCCCTACCTCTATTCTCAATAGGGGATATTTGAAAAAAAGGGAGGTGAGTTCCTCCCTCACTACATATATAAAGTGGAACAGTTTGTTTCTCTAGAGGGACCATGGGGAGTATACACCCAATAAGGGAGAGAATCCCCCCGCATGCCACTATTGGAACAACAATTATCCTCTTCCATCCCCTTTTAGTCATTTTTTTAATTTTCAATTTAATTTTTCGCTATTTCAAACATAAACTTGAATTTGAATTTTAGTTTCAAATAAATTAATTGATTAATTATTTAATTTTTTTCTACCATTTCATTTCTTATTTTTTAATTATAATATTAATAATAGAAATTTAAAATTATTATTATTAATAATAAAAATAATATTTTTAATATCACATTATAATTTTCAATTTATTTTAATATTTTTTTCACTTTTTTTGAAAATGTATTCTCATAATAAATATGGTGATAATAATAATTATTAAAACTATTATTATTGTTGTATCATTATTTATAAATTAAATATTTTATTTATTTTATTTTATTTAATCTATGTCCCCTCTTTCTCTCTTCTCGTGCCCATTCTTCTTTTTTTCATTTACTCATCCACTATTCTTAATATTTTATTTTATGTTTCCACATATTCCAATATTCTTCCAACTACTGTCATTGTGATCACTTACACTAAGGAATGAGAGGACTGCCCCAAGGCTTGGCCTGAGGGGAGGTCAAGGTATTCTTGAATTTTCCTGAGTTTATTTTTACAATTGTGAAAAAATTTAGTAGCATCAATGGTGAGGTGAATGTCTCTAATTAGATGACTATCCACAAATTACTAGCAACTGAATTTATCTCAATTATTTTATTTAGTCAGTTTTCCCTCTCTCCATTTGTTAGTTATTCTTACATTGTAGTTGAACTAATCAATGGATGAAACAATATCAATAGTGATGGGTCCTAGAAGATGAGAAAACATAGACCGATGAGTGTCATTATCAAAGATTAAACATGGATGTGGAATTAATGGTTCTTAAGCATTCATTGATAATAAAAAATTTATAAATACTGAATATTAACTCAAACATGATATTTTATATTTGTATTATCAAACTGAAATAAAACACATAAAAGATAAAAATTATTCAAAAAAATTCTAACCCTAGTAAAAGTCCTTCCATAATTAAATATATTTATATTTTAATTTTTTATAAAATTAGAATTATTATTTTACATGTCTTTATTTTAATTAATTACAAACACAAAAATATTTTCATTTCGTTAATTAAATTGAAAAAATAAAAAAAGAAATATTTTTTGTGATTTAAAAGAGGTATGTAAAAAAAATGAATGGCTTATCAAGTGAGACGACCATGATCAAACACATTGCTGCACTAGGAGAAAAAATAACTGATTTTGACTACACCCGGTGATAGGTGTGCATAAAAAACTATAATAAATATGTCCACTTATGGATGGAATATCTTATTTATAAGGGCCATGAACACTTGATGTGCATTCATTGGTATGAAAAGGATCACAATGTACACATACATTCTATTCCTACACTGAAACACTTCATCAGAATATCCTCCTATCTAACTCAAAAATTTTGATAACCCAATCAATGATCAATCTTTGAGAACTATAGAGATCCTAATAAATAAATAAATGTTCATCAATTCAGTAAAATGTATATCATCTATTCCCCATCACCTTGTTCATTTTATAGTAATCAACACATAATTGTAGACTACCATGAACCCTCTTGTTGAAAAAAAGGTGAAACCTATTGTCAAGTACTAAAAATTAAGAATACCTTCCTCTCTAAGACATATATATGATCCATGATCTCTCTTATTATAGTTGTCTCCATATGATATAAGTCTATGAAAATGGGTTGCACATTTGTAATGAACCCAATACTAGCTTAACATTCCAATCCTTCAGTGTCTCTAAGAGGTAAAAAAATTCCATAAATATCACACCCCATTCATCAACATCACGAGGTCCTTCAATTACCTGAAGGATGAATAATTTTGGATTTAAGGTCAAGTATTATTTTTCCATTTTCCTAAAAATCAATTCATTGGAGAAGATCTAAGTGAATGACAATAGGGTGGAGTGGCCCTTTTTTCTAAAACACTAGGCTGGTGGCAGAATATGATCAACTATATTCTCCTACGTGTCTAGTGGTAACGATGAAACTCCCTAACTTCATAGGTTTTTCATCCTACATTCAATGTTGTTACATATGACTACATCAAAGTGAAATGATTTGTGACACATATTAATTAATATAAAAAAATGATACATAGTTTTTGAAGATAATCCATTATCTCCATCCCTACATGTTAGTCACATTCATCACCTATATACTATCAAAACAACATTCCTGGTTTAGCTAATCAATGAAAATAAATATATATCAAAATATTACAGAAACTTACACATCACAAAATGAAAAACAACCCTAGATAGATAGAAAAAATCAATGCAATTAGTTATGAATAACAATGAAACACAAAAACAATTTTATATAAGGAATGTGAACCGATGTTACTAATCATGATTAATGAACACACCCAAAATCCCATGAATCACATATTAACATAATGTGAATTTATAAATGTGAGTTTAATCATTAGTAATAGTAAATCATAATTTTCTCTAGTTTATTGAAATATAGAGGTGCATTATACAGTCCTAAACAAGAACTGCCATATCTCCCCTACCTGAACCTAAACCATTCAATATCCTATCAATCAATTCACAACCCAAATAAATGATAAAATAGTTAGTGAGTACTTTTCCCTAGATACCATTTTTTAACATCCCAACTCAAACCACCATGTCTATGTTGGAGTTCCACATAGCCTCAGGAATTCCTCTCCTTATAGAAGAGGTTTCCAACTAGTAGTAAGGGTATCAAACTGATAGTGGGAGACTATATACAAATATATAGTCATATTATTCAAAATAAATATTAACTAAAAATTAAATTATCAAAGTAAACATTCCTAATAAACAAATAAATGGAATAAATTATAAGTAAATAATCAAATCCCCCAAAAATTTTATTCATTTATATTGAAAATAACTAATATCAAAACACAAATGATTAACTACAAGTCCCTATATAGTTGTTCATATCCCACCACTATATCAACACTCTTGAGCTCACAAATCCACCACTAGGCCCTTTTCCTTTTCCATATCTCCCATGAAATCTACTAAAGCACCAACATTTCTGATTACGATGTGAGTAACTGATTTAGTAGTTCACCATTAATGAATCGTTAACCTGATTCTTGCAAGTATACGAGCTAATTTCATAATAAACATAAATTTATAACAATTATAGTAACACAAAATCCAAAAATGTGATATCGTTCAATAACCATTCCGCTAAAAACCCTCATTAATACCTTCTTTTAATTTATATTGGAAGTATAATAATGGTGTTATAAGAATCAAGGACTATCCAGGAGGTACATGAATCCTGATACATGTATCTTAGAGATCATGGAACGTAACATAAACATGGCATCAAGTAAATAATGTTCATATGATTCATTATAAGTGACAGCTACTGGAAAGCCACATGGAATCATGAACGCACACCTTGAAATCCTCTTAACTATGACTTCATACCATAGTATTCATAAGGCATAATAATATCCCTACCTTGTGAATAGGTTCCTCAATTCCATCGTTTCAATTCACATGTACTACCATTATATGGGATAAGCATGTCATGATGGTCCACCTACCTTGGGCCTCAATAACAATACCACAAACACAAACATAGAATGATGGAATACACAATAAATCATAACACAACATCATAAGTAATATATTATAACATTACACGTGCTCAACTTTGCAAATGAATAATAAGATATAATGTACGCATGGAAACATGTTTCACATATGTTTCTTAGGGAATCAATAATACCCTCATGTGGTCATAATCAATAATGGTCATCAATAATGTCTACACATTCATCATATTAAGAATCATTTGTTACAAAGGCCCAAAGTGGCAAGGAACTTCCTACCTTAGAATTAATTAATGTCAAAGGAATGGTTAAACCACCCATTATGGTTTGATAACTTGAGTTGAAACCTCTACAGATAAGAAAACCTCTTCAAAAACATATTATTATTAACATCGACACATCAATGCTCATGGTTCGTTAAGGGTTTCTATAACCATAACTTGTTAAAATGAAATAAAATATCACATGAGATGATACATTCTCTATCCTAGATAGTTTTAAAATTATTATTTAAAATATCACATTTGGTGATATTTTATTTCTCTTAGATAATTGTTAAATTATCAATTTAGCTCAATGCTTGTGTTTTCAAAATTCTCAATAAGAATAATTATCTTTCAATAATATCTCTTAATTCATCCTTTGAAAACTATATCTTGGAAATTTATCATAAATTATCCTTTTATAATATCTCTTGATTATATAACCCATATTATACTTTAATAAATATATCTTGATAATTTTTAATTAATTAACCCTTTTAATTTCTTTAGATAATTCATTATTAATTATACTTTTATAATTATCTCTTAGAAACTTATCATAAATTATCTTTTTATAATTATCTCTTGTTAATTTGTCTTTTATTTTCATTTATAATTATCTAATGATAATTTATTATAAACTGTCCTTTTATAATTGTTTCTTGATAATTTATCACAATTCATCCTTTATAATTACATTTCCATAATTTATTAAATAATTAATCAATTTATATACTCCAAACTATCAATTAATAATTTTATTAATTATCTATTTATAATGTTATTTATTATCCTTTGATAAATCAGAGTAATTTTGTATTATTAATTCTATAAATTATCCCCTAATAAATCCATCTGATTATCAATTTATAATTTTTATTTTATTAATTAAATTTTAATAATATAATAACTAACACATGATAAATTTAATAATTGTCATTTCATAATTTTATAATTAACATTTGATAGTTTTATTAGTTTTATATTAGTAATATTGAAATAATCATTTGATAACATTAGTTATTATCCATTTATAATTCAATGTAATTATCATCTATAAATTTCAATTATTTTTCCCTTGATAAATCTATATGATTTTCATTTCAAAAATTTTATTCAATAAATTATCCATTTATTATATAGAAATTATCATTTGATAATATTAATATTCATCAATTGATAATGACATAATTATCAATTGATAATTTTCATAATTTTACTTCGATATATCACAATTATCAATTATGTAATTTCAATAATTATCCTTCTATAATTCAAGATAACTATCTTAAATTTTTTTAGTAATTTATCCTTTGAAATATTAGTGTGATTATCCTTTGATAAATAAAAGTAATTTTCATCATGAAATTTAATCAATCTTCACTTGAAAAATCCATGTTATTACCCTTTGATGAATATTTTATATAAATTATTATTTTATTATCTATAAATTATCATTTGATAATATTAATAATTTGACATTTATAATTTAGGTTTATCTGTAATAATAATTCAAGGTATAAATCATCTTGAAAACATTCTATAAATTATCCCTTAATAATTTAGGGTTTATAATCCATAATATTAATCAACTATTTTTCCATTATTTAGAATAATGCCATAAATGAAATAAATTACATGAATGAAATAAAATGAAACACACCTCGAATAGGTGACACAAAAAAGAGGAAAAGGTAACAACACTATTCTTAATAGGGGAAGACAAATTATAGATCCAATCAATGGGGCCTTCTTAATAGTGTGCATAGGATTCCATGGATCTCTTGAACATGAACAAATCATCCAATAGTGAAAAATTGGTGGTTTGAAAATTTGAGAACTCCAAAATGTATATAGGTTCGAATAATTCTAAAACCCTTATTTATTCAACCATTTCCACTAAAAATGGATTGTGGGTAATTAATTTCAAAACAATTAATGCGTTGAAGAAGCTTTTAGCAGTAAATTGTTGAAATCAAATGCTTTTAGAATCCCTTCAGTTAAAAAATATAGTTTTAGGCATTTAATTAGAATTATTAATTTTAGAAAAAAGAATTGAATTAAATATATTAATATAAATAATAAATTTATTTTTGATTAACATTACCTTATATGTGATCTGACCAAATTCCTAACAATTGAAAATAATATATTCTGCCTACGGTAATACCTACATCTCTGAACTAATGGTGGAATCATATTCCTAATAAAACACACTGATTGGGAGATATTCAATTATTTTTATAAAAATGAAAAATAATAAACATTAAATAATTTATCCCTACATTTGATCTTACCAAAAATTTGACACACACAAATGTCATGTCGTGGATAAGGTAAACCCCACATTCTGAAATTATCATTATAATTAGATTACTCATATGATTCCCCATTTTGGAGATAATCTATTATTTTTAAAAATTACACACACATAATATAATATATATTTTATTTTTATTCTACCGTTATTGAGGTTATACGATCCTATGAATCCCATATCTTTTCAGCCACTATATCTGAAAATACTATCTTGAGTATTCCATGTTTTTAACTTGGGTTTTATCATTACCGAAAGCCATAAAATCTTCTAATAAATGTTTATTGAAAAATAACATTTTCACAAAAAAATCATAAAATAATAACAAATTTTTTTATTATTATCTAAAAATTGAGGATATTACAATTCTCACCACTATCAACATATAACCCCCGAGAAGTATGTCTATCAGTTGTTCTTATACAAATTAGGTCACTGATCATGAACATCATACTTGTACTCCAATGTCTCTTCCTCGATCAGTCAATGATACCAACTAATTTAGATAAGTGATATCATCATCCCTCATAGAACATTCTGACTCTAGTCTAATATCTACATCTAGTACTCCCAAAATGATGCATTTGTTCATAATTCAATATCATTATAGTCTATAATGTTCATAAGGGAATGTGCATATCATTGAAGCTCAGAACCAAGAAACACATAATGCATGAATCAATAGCACCAAATAAAGTTCATGGGTTATGAAATTATTCCCACATAATCAAGGACCTACTAGGGTCCCAAAAAACATGGTGAAATATCTCCCTACTCCCTTATATATTTGGGTCCCAACCGAGGAGTCACTGATAATAAAAACATCATAGACCACAGTGAACCCTAAGGTTATCCTCCTACAACTATCATAAGTTCATTGTATATTGCCAGTGGTTATCAATGTCTTATTTATTTCTAAAATCTCTCAAATGTATTCTAAACCATTTTGGGGCCAACAACATCCATATCCCTCACCACATGATGATAGAGCAGTGAGCGACATGGTCTCCCATAAAGATCCTCATAATCATACATGTGAATCTAATCATTATATGTTTTATCGAATGTGAAGTAAGTCAATACTAGCCAATCATCTCGTCCTCCAATAAGGTCTAGAAATTAATCTTGATTCACATATTACAATATGAACATAGTCCTATTAGACTACCCATTTATCTATGGATCATAAACCATTGTCAATATCAATTGAGAACCTAGAGAATCCCACAAGACCATACAAAATAGTGAAGTCAAATGTGAATCTATATATGAATTAATTATTAGGGGAAATTCATGAAGGAATATGGCCCATTAAAAATAGATCTCTCCAAGATTCTCTACATAATGAGTCTCTCGGATTGGTAAGATGTGAGAAGGCTTTTTTAGCCAATCAAAAATAATCCAGACCGTATCACAGCTCATTGGGGTCCTGGGTAATTTCTTTAAAAAGTCCATCATCCGCTCATCACACTTTAACATAGTTATCATGATTATATGTAACAATCCACTAGGATGTTGGTGATCGAACATCACCCAGTGACATGTAAGGCATCAGGAGAGAAAACCAGTAATATCTATATTCATCATTTCGAAATAGAAATTCCTTTTGAAGTTATGATACTTGTTGGTCACAACAGGATTCAGTCTTCATTTAGAGTTATTATAGTATTTCATCTTCTCATCTCTTATAAAATCATGGAATACAACTCAAAAATTCACAATGATCACATAATAATCATATTTCAACTATACGAGCATTGGATCACCACTAGGTATTTGTTCTCCCATCACAACACATTCATGGTCTAAATACTATTCAATATTCAATTGATACGCAAGTGGGGATGTGATATCTAATGGGGAACAAGTCATAAATCAATGTCCCTCAAAATCAACCATCTCCTAGTTGGTCAACAAGATCACCATGCGTCACTGCTCTTCTATAGGACTCCATCCAATAACATTCTCAACTTGTGTCTTATAACTAGTAGAATCCACATTGATGTTGTGTTTTCACATGTTTATACATCATCTCCAAAAATCAATGTTTTCATATACTCAACCTATGGCCACTATATCAAATTTATGTACCTATGTGTGATGATATATTTATGGATTTTATTGCTAGTATAAACAAAAAATCTATAACCAAATAGATAGTGTCGACAACACATTAGAGTATGGAACATGGAATAAAACACCAAGTCATGTGTAGGGTAGTTACTATTATGTTATTTTATATTATTAGACTCATAAAACAATACCTAATCTATCTCCCTGCATTTCTATTGCTCCTAGATAAATTCCTGATGCATCACAATACATTACATAACCAATCCTAGGTTCTAGGAGTGTCATTACTAGAGTTGTTTTAAAAAATTTATATAACTCAAAGGAAGAATCTTGAAACTATTATAGCCTCTATAACTTCACTTCCTTTCTCTGGGTGTAATCATTGCTTCTTATAGTCTAGATAATCCTTGATAATATTTTTTTATTATCAAATTAATCCCAAAAATAAATTAATGTCAAACACATTTTGGGGATGTGTCCAGGACACTACTGACTCCACATTATATTGGTATAAAAATATTCCAGTATCAGAAAACACAAATCCATGGAAATTCACATCTTGAATCCATAATTCACAACATGACTGTTTTTTATAATGATTATTTTCTCAAAGAATAATTATGAATATTTTTATATTCCTAGAATTTTGTACTCTTGTTAGTTAGTAGATAAGTATATGAATGTTGAACACTAAGATGACTGAGTCCATGTATTGATGGGATAAATTTCACATTAATACATACAGGACTCCAACATGTACTCAGTAGTTTGGGTTGGGTTTTTAAAATTATTCCATCATAAGTCAATATATTTGATTCAAATTTGACTCATGACTTATAAAGTTCAATGATTCATTAAATGACTCGAGAATATCATCTTTGATATGTGGGGTATGATTTTAAACCATTATATAGAAGGAATACTATTCACATGATGTATTGTGGAAGTCCAACTTGGTCTCAGTTGTTTGGGTTAGAATGTTATAATTATTCCCTCCTGACTAATGATCTATGATTCAAATATGAATTTGGTCTTATAAAATTCCATAATTAATTCAATTACTCATGATTATGATATATGTTATTAAAGATATGATTTTAAATTGTTATAACCATTTTATCATACCGTTACACTCATGTTATATTCTTGCAACAATTGATATATGAATTATTTACCCTTATTGACCATATGAGATGACCCTTTCTTATGTTTCTTTTCCCCCACGTTAAGAAGAAATTTACTAAGTATGATATGCCTAATAAGAATCATAGTTAGGAATTAAAATATGGGTTATTATGTAGATACATAAATAAAAATGTTTCTTATGTTCCCAATTTTCAAAGGACATTTGACCTTCACCGATCTAGCATGGATCGTTATTTCATGTAATTAATATTCATATATTAATATGTGAAATATATTTATGAAAATTAAGGTTCTATATGTTATTGTTATGAATGAAATTTTTTCTGGTTTTTTTTTGGAATTTCTTCCTTACATATCGTAATATTTTTCATTTAAAATAATTATATGTGATTTTTGGAAATTGTTTGACCTCTCTATAATGTTTTTATAATAATTTTATATATAGGGAAAACTCAGTCTATATTCAAAATAAATATGAGATCATCTATTATATTTTTGTTAGTTATTACTTTCAAATATAATTTACTATGATTATATGAGTCATATTGTGAGGTAAGAATTTATATATGGGAAGAATGTTACAACTTTAAATATAAAAATGTGATCACTATTAAATATCACAATGAGTTTAATAGGATTCCACCCATGAAACAATGAAATAAAACAAAACCATAGAATATTTTATTAAAAATATAAAATATATGTATTAAACTAAAAACATAAAAATTAAATTAGTTGGAATATCATTGAATGAATAGTTTGGAAGTATTTATAGAAATAAAATAATTTATATATTTTATATGATTGACATTCAATTTTTGTAGCTCAAACTACTAATAAAATATGTTTATTCGTAAATATATATTATTAAAATTTATTTATTTTTATTTCCATAAACAAAAAATTCTATGAATAAATAATAATAAAATATATTGATAATATGATTAATATATTACCAATAATTTATATACTCTTTCATATACTTTAAAATTGAACACTTTACATAAAAAACTATTTTTTGTTATGAACTGTTATCTAAAATATTTTGGGATTATATTTAAATATAATATTTTCAAAATTTAGAAAATAATTGGACAAAACATAACAATTTTTTGGATTATTGTTAATAATAAATGATTATTATTAATTTATGTGATTATTAAAAAGAGAATTATTTTTAGGTGAAAAAAATAATTCTAAATATAATGAATATTATTAAATTATTAGTATTTATGAATAAATATAAGTTCATGTAACATTTTTTAATACCATGTATGCATTAATATGTAAATTTTTATTTTAAAAATGATGGTTTTAATTTTCAAACCCATATTTGATATTTTTGAAGAGAGGTAAAAAAATTTAAAGACATATTTTACTACATTATATATTAGAAATTTAAATTATTTTTATCAAATTTATTAAATGAATCAAGTGAGTAATATTTAGAAATTAAAATAAGTGTGTACAGAATATATAACAAAGACCAAATATTTCTTATTCTAAATGAATATGTCACATTACATTAAAATAATTTACATCAATAAAATATAAAATAAAATGTAATAAGTCAATGTTTAAATGGAATGGTACATGAAAATATAATGTTAGTAATTGAGTGGAAGAGGGGTGTCGTGGCCTATTATCTTCCCTAATATTTTTTCATTTTAGGAGGCACTTGAAAATTTGAACATATTACCCCTTTATATTACGTCACAATATTTACAAATATTCAATTATGACCCCTTACAAAATTGACCACTCACAACCCCTTTAAGGATCACCTAAAAATTCATTTTTCTTATAAAACCCAACTTTTTTTACATTCCCTAGATCTAATAATCATTATCTTGGGTTTCTAGTCATAGGATATTATCAAATTCATTTGGTTTTGAAGATATCTTCCATGTAAATCTCATTGATCTCAACATTAGTATTATGGTTCACATTACTTCATTATTTTTAATTTTCATTTCTAATTATAATTTTAAAAACCATATTTAATAATATTAATATTTTTTATATCAATAGTTTTATTACTCTATGTTATTGATCATTAATAAACATTACCTGATCAATTAAAAAATGAACCAGTAATTTGTGATTTGTGCGAACTTTAACCCCAATAATGAAAAGTGATTATTTTTCCTTCACCAACATACCGGGATAGTAAAAAAGATTAAAATAATAAATTATAATGATACCAATATAATATTTTTCATTCCTAACCAATAATCAATATTAATCATTTAGCATGTTCTGTGGAATTAAAATCCCCATCCTTGTGTTTTTGCGAAGTACCCCTATATGGAACAATTGAATTCTATTTTTCTTTTCATCATAGTCTTACATAAATGGTAGTGAGGTTGGGATTCAAGGATAAATGTCATATTTAGGATGACATTGATTTTTTGTTATGATAAATTGGAGATCCTATAAATGTTATGATAAAACATTATAACCATTATTTTAATTGTTTAATATGATTAAACATAAAGGATAATGATCACTTCTTTCAAGGTGAAAACATTTTATAAATTATATTATATTTAAAACCACTCCATTTATAAAATAGTATAATCATAGAGAATATATATTATCATACATATTTTTATAATGATATTTCAACTATTCCAAAATTAAATCTTCCATTAATCATGGTAAGATTCTGTTTAGGTCGATTTAACTACATAAATGAACAATATTATTCATTAATATAATGAATGAATATGAAGAATTGTTCAAAATTATAAAATATAGTATATTTTTAAAAATATTTTATTTTATTGAATGGTTATATTAACATTTAGCACGTTAATTAGGATAAGACCCATCATTAATTAAGAATTACCAAAGTATTATCATGACCTGTTTCATATTTACAGGTTGTATCCAAAATTATCAAGGAATAAAATTATGGAATTCATATCTATCATGGATCAACTATTACAAAACCATTATTTATATTTTAATGATAAAATATATGAAAATAATTAATTCCCATAATATTTTATAAATCTAGTTCAAATATATAATAATTACATGTACTAGGTGTTGAAAGTATTTATAAACTGGTTAATTTATATTTAAATTGAGTAATATTAAATGATGAGTATATGTGGTTGTACTTATTAATATTTATCATCATTGTGTATTTAATAAAAATATATTTACAAATTTGGACATTTTTTGTATCTTCAGAATGAGTCTAGATCAGGTTAAGAGTATTCATCTCAAATTCATCTCTTTTGAGACATTTCTATATGAATGGAATAATTTCATCTAGGAGGTGTATCTAATTCCTATCACACATATCATATAATTAATTATCATTTTATTATAGTATTTATATTTCAATTCTAGTCCCACCCATTCCAGGGATTTCAAATAATGTGTTACCCAAACCATGGTGGTTTTCTATATCTCAATTATATTTCAAAGATACATATTATTGGTCATAAAACATGTATAATATATATGTATTTTTATACTGATATACTATGTCATTAAAATTCGACATATTATTTCCTTGTAAATACTGGGAAAAATGAAGATGAATCATGTATTTTAGAAAAGTTCCTTCAAACTCAATAGTTACCCTAGTCATAAGATTTTTTAATAACAAAATATTTTTTAATTTCCTTATTATTTTTCATATGATTATATTTCATATAATTTGGGTTCATTCTTAATTTTTGTTATATTATGTGTTATACTACTATTTTTTAAATATTTAACGAATAAACCTCTTCTCAAATGTTTCATGCTTAGTAGAGTGTATTTCCCATTAGTAATTTTTATAACTAAAATATCCACTATTTGGGATATAACCATTGATATTGATACTTCCATTTCCATTCCTAGTTTGTAGAAACATAATATTTGATCGTGAAAATGGTGTTTCAAAAATAATATAAATAG
Organism: Viscum album; assembly: GCA_963277665.1. Taxonomy (NCBI): domain Eukaryota; kingdom Viridiplantae; phylum Streptophyta; class Magnoliopsida; order Santalales; family Viscaceae; genus Viscum; species Viscum album. Next base: position 874,527,877 of record OY728129.1, on the reverse strand, counting down.
TTTTTAATTACTAATTAAAATTATTTTCTATCTCCTCATTTCTCCAAGATAAACATTTTTTATTTTTTAGGATATATTATTAGAGATTATTTTTAATTAAAGTATTACATAACCATTTGTGTAAACTTATAAAAAAAATTTGTTGAAAAATTAATTTATAATTTTAATTTATATCCATTTCAACTTCTTAAAAGAAGAGTAAAGAGATTACCCAATTTTCCTTCAAATTTTAAAAAAATTATGGTAATCATTTTATGTTTAAATATTTATCCACTAATATATATTTATATTTTTAGCAGTTGATCTCATCATACCATATGATCAAAATAAAAATCACAACATTTTTGGTGTTGTTCATGAATTATTAATCTAATTTTTTCTTATCTATAAATAACCTTTTAGGATTGAACTATTATAAAATATTTTTTCCTTTTGAACCATCCATCTCATTTCCATTAAAGCCCTATGATTATGTCAGTATAATATTGATGTAGTCATATTCTCAATATAGTGTGAAAATAGAATTTTACCAAATGCATATTGGGTGATGTTCATCTAGGAATAATGTTAATATACTGACATGAGAAAACATTTTTTCATTCCCTTATGTTGTTATTCCAATATGGGTGAATATTACAAAGATTACTATGTATTGTTTGATCATATACATTTTTTATTTGGATTGGTTATGATCATGTTATCCCTTTTATTGTCATGGATAATTTATTGAAATTTTTTATGATTATTGACTATCAACATAATTTGATTATATGTTAACAATCTATATTATTTATTATACAGATTGAAATGCTTTTTCAGCATGAGGATCCCTAGGGAACTATATGTTTTTATCTGTAGGGTATTTTGGTTAATGTAACACCCCGAGATTTTATGAAAAATATTCTTTTTAATTTCATTAATGTCTTGTGTTATACGCTACACCAAAAGGAGCTTTCACAACACACATCTTTGACTTGGCTTGAATTACACTCAATCGCGACCTTCCACGATAGTGTGTGTTGTACGCAACACCAAGTTTCGCTAAACAGCGATATGCTATTAAGATATTATTAAAACTAGCCGTTATGAATAGTAATAACCACTTTTTGAAATTTTGTAAATTTTATTTTTCAAAATGGACTTCATTTATGGATTCAGAGTATCGAATTTAGCCTAAGATGAAATTTTGGTAATTTTCGGATAACTTTCATATTCTGATGAATAGTGAAAATTACTAAATTTTAATTAAAAACAACTTTTTTAATCGAAATAATTAATAGTGATAAATTATTAATTTGAGTGGTTTTAAAGTATATTTAGAGTATATTTTTACAATTTAATACAATGTTGGACATTGGATTTAATTTCACATTTAAACCAGTTATAAACAAGTGTTAATCTTTTGATAGTTATTATCTCTTAAAAACACGCTATTTGTTGTGACAGCGGAAATTAATTATAAAATTAATTAATGCAACTTATATGTTGAGAATTTTTTAAAATAGAAATCATTTTTTGAATTCGGAATATCAATTATAGCTTAGGGTGAAATTTTGGCATTTTTCTGAAAAACATCAATTTTTGATGAATAGTGAAACCACTAAGTGGTAGGTTAAAAACTGAATTTTGCATAAAACTTAATTTTACCGCTTCTGTGAATGGAATTTCGAAAATCCGAGAGACACGGTTAATATCAAGGACTAAAATGTGGTTCAATGAGATGAAAATAATTTTTGGTGAATAGTAACTTTTTACTTTTTTTTACCGCGGTTAATAGTAAATAGGGTAACTAAGGGTAAATATGATATTAATATTACCCTAACACATGTCCTAATTCTATTGGACAAGTATAATTCGACCAAAAACAAACTTAGGAATAAAATATGACCATTTAGGCCCACTTGGATTAGATTAGGACATTTATTATTAATTTATTTAAAGAAGGGTTAAAATAGTTAAAATCAAAGTTTAATAAGTAAATCATTTCTAATATGGGGTTATACATAAGATAAATTCGATTGTAAATATTCATTAGAAAGATAAAAAGATTTACTACATTATGGTATTTTATGTGTAATTTTTAGACATCATATAATTTAATTTATTTATGACACAATGATGATGCTGTAATTATCTTGTTAATGAAATATTGACATAATTGATGTTATAAACACCAAAATAAATGTAATTTGAGACTTTTTATGAATTCCACTAATTTTATAGGTTACTATGATATATTATTGTTGATTTACTCAACTTGTTTTGAACATATAATTCTGTTATTACTTTCACAAAAATCATATATCAAATAGTGTCAAAATTGACACAAAATAGTTTTTAAATCAAATATTATATTATTAATTGTTATTTTTTTCCTAAAAATCTAAGGTTCGGCCAAATGACTTAGATAAGGATATATATATTAATAATAAACAATTTGGGGTTCGTTTGGCATGTTTTAGTAACTGTATTAACCATATAGTGAAATAAAACAAAAAGACACGGTAAAAGTTAAATTATTTAACTTAGAGTTAAATGTAATTGATAAGGTTAAAATAATACCCTAAACTTGTCTAAAACTTATTGGTTGATAGTATTTCGACCCATCCCCACTTTAGCTTCGAAATAAGACCCTTTGGAACCATTATAACCCGATTTTGACTTTAATATAAAATAATATTTTGAGATATTCCTAAGGTGCCCCTCTCCTCCCTTATAAAAGGACACCTCCTCCCCCTCCTCCTCACACCAATTTGAGCACTCAAGCTCGGCCAAACCCTGCCAATTTCTCCTCTCCACTTCCCTAGAAACATCCTAGAGGTTATGGTCTTCCTCAAAGACCAATTTTAGTGCCCTAAGAGGAGGTCTCAAAGAGGCACTTCAAAGAAGAGGTAATTACCGTTACCAATTCTTTCATCTTTATTTCTTCTTCCACTTCTTCTTCTTAGGTTTTTTCATTATGAAGTAATAACATCAGTATCACTCATATACTGATATGTTATAATAAGTATGAAACAACCCTATTTCACCATCTATCCATCCTACGGAAAAAGAAATCACCGCGCGTGCGTACGTACGGAATACGGTCTCCACGCCGTGGTGTAATCTATTTTCCACCACCACCTTACATGGATGGGTATAATAGTGTAAAGAATAACTATACATAGTTATTACAAAATCATATTGATTCTGATATATTGTATAATCCACTCCAATTCAATTCAATATTTATAGAAATGATATCATCGCTCGTGCGTACGTACGGACTACCGTCTCCACGACGCGATGAGATTAATTCTCCATGTTAACCATTTAAGAATGATTATAATGTATATATAAGAAATAATAATGAAATATATGACATTATAAAGCTACTGGATTTATGTATATATATACATATGTATGTCATCTACTTACTTCCATTTCAAGACAATAAGGAAAGGAAAACATCGTTCATGCTTACGTACGGACAACCGTCTCCATGAACGGTGTTTTTCATTTTATTTATCTACCTATTATATATATATATATATATATATACTGAATATATATGATATATAAATCATATTTTATATTCTGGAAGTGAGTAAATCATGATATAAGTAATAATGATGTCAAGAACAACAAGTCAAAACACCTACGATAAATGAAACGATTTTACCCAAAACGCTTCTTTAACATGGAATTTACAAAAGAACGGGTAATATAATGTCATAAGTGAACCATATATGATATCATAACAATGAATATGATTCTGTAATAAGTCAATAACATGATTTAAATCTTTATACAGGAGGTTCGGACACGTACAAGCAAGTCGGACCTAAGGTAAGGGAAATATCACAATCTCATTTTTATCTGAGATTGTTTATATTTTGAAATTTACTGGGGTGTATTTTATTATCCACATCCATGTTTCCTCAATATGTAATATTATTTCCATCCACCTACAATTTTTTAAATGCAATTTTACCCTTAGATGAGTTTTTAGTAAAGGATATGAAAGGAATCTTTTGTCGTTTTTCGTACGAGGTACTTTTTGACTTTTCCGACAAAAGTACGAAGAATGTTTTTTTTAACTTATAAGGCACGAATGGATTTTTAAGGTTTTATAAAGCCTTATTTTCATGAACCTTCCTCCAAAATATTTCATGACTATTTTCAATAAAATCTTTTTCTTTTAAAATTGCATGATTTTTTGTGAAAAGAAATTGATTTTGAAGAAAAAAGGATATTTTCCTCATGAATTCAATTCAAGTGTTTTATCAAAATTATTTTTCATCTAAGATAATAAAGGGTTCTGTTTCTATCCATATTTTTATATTGATTTGACTATGTTGTGATGGAAATATGTTTATTAATTCCTTTATCTTATATGAATGGTTTTATGATGTCATGTTGTTTAAGAATCCCATTTTTATTACATGGGTTATGCAATGATGTATGATTTTGTGGCACACATAAGAAAGGATTCATTAAGAGATGGGTGGGACCTATATCTCCCTCCAATGCATTGGGTAAAGATTATATATCTCATGAGATAGACATGGCTGGAATGGTAGGTTATACCGGTTCAGTGAAACAGGACTGAAACGAGGATTACTCGATTTAGAAAGGGACTTTGTCCACTAATATAGTCTTGGCAATGAGTCTTGACTAACAAGAAATGATTCTCTATGATTATGTGTGTATTCCACAATGAGTAATGTTTTAAGTTATGATTTCATTTCACTACTATGATTTATCCCATGTTATGAAATTATTCTCTCTTTTGCAGGTTAAGATTTCCAAAAATGTTATGTTCTTATGAAAATTATGTGATTGATATTTCTTTTGTTTACCCTTACTGAGCATTTGAGCTCACCCTTTTATGTTTCCTTTTCCCCAGGATATAAAGAAAGGTTTTAGGTAGAAAAAAAAAGAAGATCTTTATGGGAGATATTGAAGATCTTTCACCACGATTAGAAGATTATACTCCGAGTTTCCAAAGACACTAAACTATTACGGTCCTTGTGTGTGTGTTTTTGTTATGTACTAAGTATTCCGCAAATGTAATGTAATGTCCATGTACGTCTGGCTTCGGGTCTTTACAGTTGGTATCAGAGGAAAGGTTTAGTCAACCTTTGGAAACTAGGATGCGAAAACTTTAGTGAGATCCCTAGAGATATTTCTAAGGTATGTGTAGGGATGTCTCTAAGATTAAGTATACGTATAGGTTATAGTCCTAGAATTGCGCTAAAGATCATAGAATTTAAACCTAAGATGTTAGATATTGAGGGTACTCCCCCATTACTATGTTGTCTTCCCTAGCATGATTTCTCCTCTCACAGAATTCTTTTTGTGTTTTAGTTAATGGAGGGAACCAGAAGGAATTCGGTTAACATTGAATCCAATGGACAAATTGGTGACTATGAGCAACAAAATTGTGTAATGCCTAGAGATAAAGATATTGTGATTATGCCGAATCAGTCATCGCGATATATGATTAACAAGGTGAAATTTAGTGGTATGCCTAATTCATCAAAGAAGAGGAAGATAAACTATTATGCATGTTCGCATGTTGAGGAGCATAAAGAAAGGAAGATTGAGATTTCTAAAGAAGGGAAGAAGAACCTTGAGGAATACCTCAAATGGAGGGACCGATGTTATCTGTGTGGAGAAAAGGGTCATAGAGTGACAGATTGTTATGGAGTTCAATGTCTTATTTGTGGAGAACATGAGCATTACCCAACTCAATGCCCTGACCTAAAAAGTTACTTCTAAATCAAGGAATGATTTATTCCAGGACAATCATTGAAGTGGATGGACTAAAGCGTTTATGTATTGGTATTCAAGAATAATGTTGTTGAGGTACTTTTATGGTGTACTGAAATATTTATGTATTGCTCTATTGTGGTTTTCGATAATTTTAAGGTACCGGTAACCATGAAAAGTGATTCAAATATTTTGGAAAGTAGATTATATGCGCATAATTAAGGGATAAGGAGAAAATGAAATGTTTGACAGTATTCATGAGCTCATGATTTATATAAGGACTAAGTGATATCATGGTTTGAGTATATAGAATTTTGAGGATTTTGGTATATGGAAAGTGTTAACTTTTAACTACATTAATGTTTTCACTAAGGTTCAATGGGTATTCATTCTTCAAGAGAATACATGATTAAGGTATTCACATGATTGGAATGTGACCGACAAGATATATGGGGGATAAATGATGGTATTCACATGCTTGGTTGATGACATTTCAAGTTATCGTTTTCTTTATACTATGAGCTTGGACCGAAGTATTTTAGATAAGCCTAAATATTGGAATGGATTATGTTAACCATAAGTTAGTATTGTTTATGGATAGACGTTTTTTTTCGATATTATTGATGGGATGTTATAGTAATATAGTTTTAGAAAAAGGACAACCTGCAGGACGGGCGACAGCCCATCGCTTCGGACAAGGCTGTAGGAATCGAACCCACAACCGAAGTGTGATTGGCCTTTATCGCCTACCACTGGCCTACAGGAAGTCCCTGTTTAGTAGAAACTAGTTTTATTATATTAAGCAGCATGATATATGAAGTATAAGTCCATTTTAAGAACCATATATGATTAATCTCACTATAGAATGACTTATGTATATTTAATAACTTTTGCTAACCTTTTGTTTGAGACAGATGGAATGAACAGTCATTCTATCACATGATCTGCTAACACTTCACAAATAACAAATTCAACTTCATTTATTTAAGAGATGAAGTAGAAATTGTTCAAGGCACGAACAAAAGTGAGATTGTACCAAAATAAAGTAAGTATTTATTCTAAGAAAATTTTCATCTTTAGGGAAATGATCTTGAAAACCAAAAATGTTGTTCTAGTGATCTTATACCTGATGAATCAGATGGTACCTTATATCATCACAAATCTATGGATTTGTGATTACTGGCTTTTCCATAGCCATGTTCTCTACCACACTCCATCAGAACATGATGGTTAGATTTCTCTTCCATATCCATATTTTCACCTATGTGGAAACCCAGTGATTAGTTTATTTGGGTAATCGTTACATTTCATACTTTAGTTTTTAAAGCCATGTTTTGGTATTCCCTTTTTACAATGTGGGTTTCTATTAAAGAAACTTTCAAGTAGTAAACCATTTATAACCTCGACGAATTTCGAGGGCGAAATTCATTTTAAGGGGGGTAGAATGTAACACCCCGAGATTTTATGAAAAATATTCTTTTTAATTTCATTAATGTCTTGTGTTATACGCTACACCAAAAGGATATTTCACAACACACATCTCTGACTTGGCTTGAATTACACTCAATCGCGACCTTCCACGATAGCGTGTGTTGTACGGAACACCAAGTTTCGCTAAACAACGATATGCTATTAAGATATTATTAAAACTAGCCGTTATGAATAGTAATAACCACTTTTTGAAATTTCGTAAATTTTATTTTTCAAAATGGACTTCATTTATGGATTCAGAGTATCGAATTTAGCCTAAGGTGAAATTTTGGTAATTTTCGGATAACTTTCATATTCTGATGAATAGTGAAAATTACTAAATTTTAATTAAAAACAACTTTTTTAATCGAAATAAATAATAGTGATAAATTATTAATTTGAGTGGTTTTAAAGTATATTTAGAATATATTTTTACAATTTAATACAATGTTGGACATTGGATTTAATTTCACATTTAAACCAGTTATAAACAAGTGTTAATCTTTTGATAGTTATTATCTCTTAAAAACACGCTATTTGTTGTGACAGCGGAAATTAATTATAAAATTAATTAATGTAACTTATATGTTGAGAATTTTGTAAAATAGAAATCATTTTTTGAATTAGGAATATCAATTATAGCTTAGGGTGAAATTTTGGCATTTTTCTGAAAAACTTCAATTTTTGATGAATAGTGAAACCACTAAGTGGTAGGTTAAAAACTGAATTTTGCATAAAACATAATTTTACCACTTCTGTGAATAGAATTTCGAAAATCCGAGAGACACGGTTAATATCAAGGACTAAAATGTGGTTCAATGAGATGAAAATAATTTTTGGTGAATAGTAACTTTTTACTTTTTTTTACCGCGGTTAATAGTAAATAGGGTAACTAAGGGTAAATATGATATTAATATTACCCTAACACATGTCCTAATTCTATTGGACAAGTGTAATTCTACCAAAAACAAAATTAGGAATAAAATATGACCATTTAGGCCCACTTGGATTAGATTAGGACATTTATTATTAATTTATTTAAAGAAGGGTTAAAATAGTTAAAATCAAAGTTTAATAAGTAAATCATTTTTAATATGGGGTTATACATAAGATAAATTCGATTGTAAATATTCATTAGAAAGATAAAACGATTTACTACATGATGGTAGTTTATTTGTAATTTTTAGACATCAAATAATTTAATTTATTTATGACACAAAGATGATGCAGTAATTATCTTGTTAATGATATATTGACATAATTGATGTTATAAACACCAAAATAAATGTAATTTGAGACTTTTTATGAATTCCACTAATTTTCTAGGTTACTATGATATATTAGTGTTGATTTACTCAACTTGGTTCGAACATATAATTCTGTTATTACTTTCACAAAAATCATATATCAAATAGTGTCAAAATTGACACAAAATAGTTTTTAAATCAAATATTATATTATTAATTGTTATTTTATTCCTAAAAATCTAAGGTTCGGCCAAATGACTTAGATAAGGATATATATATTAATAATAAACAATATTGGGTTCGTTTGGCATGTTTTAGTAAGTGTAATAACCATATAGTGAAAGAAAACAAAAAGACACGGTAAAAGTTAAATTATTTAACTTAGAGTTAAATCTAATTGATAAGGTTAAAATAATACCCTAAACTTGTCTAAATCTTATTGGTTGATAGTATTTCGACCCATCCTCACTTTAGCTTCGAAATAAGACCCTTTGGAACCATTATAAACCGATTTTGACTTTAATATAAAATAATATTTTGAGATATTCCTAAGGTGCCCCTCTCCTCCCTTATAAAAGGACACCTCCTCCCCCTCCTCCTCACACCAATTTGAGCACTCAAGCTCGGCCAACCCCTGCCAATTTCTCCTCTCCACTTCCCTAGAAACATCCTAGAGTTTCTGGTCTACCTCAAAGAACAATTTTAGTGCCCTAAGAGGAGGTCTCAAAGAGGCACTTCAAAGAAGAGGTAATTACCGTTACCAATTCTTTCATCTTTATTTCTTCTTCCACTTCTTCTTCTTAGGTTGTTTCATTATGAAGTAATAACATCAGTATCACTCATATACTGATATGTTATTATAAGTATGAAACAACCCTATTTCACCATCTATCCATCCTACGGAAAAAGAAATCACCGCGCGTGCGTACGTAGGGAATACCGTTTCCACGCCGTGGTGTAATCTATTTTCCACCACCACCTTACATGGATGGGTATAATGGTGTAAAGAATAACTATACATAGTTATTACAACATCATATTGATTCTGATATATTTTATAATCCACTCTAATTCAATTCAATATTTATAGAAATGATATCATCGCTCGTGCATACGTATGGACTACCGTCTCCAAGACGCGATGAGATTCATTCTCCATATTAACCATTTAAGAATAATTATAATGTATATATAAGAAATAATAATGAAATATATGACATTATAAAGCTACTGGATTTATGTATATATATACATATGTATGTCATCTACTTACTTCCATTTCAAGACAATAAGGAAAGGAAAACAACGTTCATGCGTACGTACGGACTACCGTCTCCATGAACGGTGTTTTTCATTTTATTTATCTACCTATTATATATATATATATATACTGAATATATATGATATATAAATCATATTTTATATTTTTTATGTGAGTAAATCATGATATAAGTAATAATTATGTCAAGGACAACAAGTCAAAACACCTACGATAAATAAAACGATTTTACCCAAAACGCTTCTTTAACATGGAATTTACAAAAGAACGGGTAATATAATGTCATAAGTGAACCATATATGATATCATAACAATGAATATGATTCTGTAATAAGTCAATAACATGATTTAAATCATTATACAGGAGGTTCGGACACGTACAAGCAAGTCGGACCTAAGGTAAGGGAAATATCACAATCTCATTTTTATCCGAGATTGTTTAAATTTTGAAATTTACTAGGGTGTATTTTATTATCCACATCCTTGTTTCCTAAATATGTAATATTATTTCCATACACCTACAATTGTTTAAATCCAATTTTACCCTTAGATTAGTTTTTAGTAACGGATATGAAAGGAATCATTTTTCATTTTTCGTACGAGGTACTTTTTGACTTTTCCGACAAAAGTACGAAGAATGTTTTTTTTAACTTATACGGCACGAACAGATTTTTACGGTTTTATAAAGCCTTATTTTCATGAACCTTCCTCCAAAATATTTCATGACTATTTTCAATAAAATCTTTTTCTTTTAAAATTGCATGATGTTTTGTGAAAAGAAATTGATTTTGAAGAAAAAAGGATATTTTCCTCAAGAATTCAATTCAAGTGTTTTATCAAAATTATTTTTCATCTAAGATAATAAAGGGTTCTGTTTCTATCCATATTTTTACATTGATTTGACTATGTTGTGATGGAATTATGTTTATTAATTCCTTTATCTTATATGAATGGTTTTATGATGTCATGTTGTTTAAGAATCCCATTTTTATTACATGGGTTATGCAATGATGTATGATTTTGTGGCACACATAAGAAAGGATTCATTAAGAGATGGGTGGGACCTATATATCCCTCCAATGCATTGGGTAAAGATTTTATATCTCATGAGATAGACATGGCTGGAATGGTAGGTTATACCGGTTCAGTGAAACAGGACTGAAACGAGGATTACTCCATTCAGAAAGGGACTTTGTCCACTAAGATAGTCTTGGCAATGAGTCTTGACTAACAAGAAATGATTCTCTATGATTATGTGTGTATGCCACAATGAGTAATGTTTTAAGTTATTATTTCATTTCACTACTATGATTTATCCCATGTTATGAAATTATGCTCTCTTTTACAGGTTAAAATTTCCAAAAATGTTATGTTCTTATGAAAATTATGTGATTGATATTTCTTTTGTTTACCCTTACTGAGCATTTGAGCTCACCCTTTTATGTTTCCTTTTCCCCAGGATATAAAGAATGGTTTTAGGTAGAAAAAAAAATAAGATCTTTATGGGAGATATTGAAGATCTTTCACCACGATTAGAAGATTATACTCCGAGTTTCCAAAGACACTAAACTATTACGGTCCTTATGTGTGTGTTTTTGTTATGTACTAAGTATTCCGCAAATTTAATGTAATGTCCATGTACGTCAGGCTTCGGGTCTTTACAGTTAAGGAATTGGTCTTAAAAATCAAAGGGTGGGACCTTAAATTATATAACATAGTGATGAATGGAAAGTTATTTTGAGGCAGAATATCCTGAGTTTTGGTTTATACTTCTCCCTATATCTGTATAGTGTCTTTCCCTAAGGCCTATGAAACATGTCATGATGGGAAACATTTTGAATTCCATGAAAATGAGTTTCTTATTTTTTATTTTAAATTTTATCAATTATTATCATGGATATAACACTACCTATGTTTTATTTTAATATGGATTTGTTCATATAATTCAATCATTCCATATTATAAATTCAGTGATTATGTTTTTGATAAAATTAATTATATGTTTTTATTTTTGATAATTTTACCTCCACATTTATTTTATTACATTAAATATTTTATAATAAAATTTAGAATACATTAAATGTGTAATAGGATAGAACATGTGGAAAAACTGGTAGGAGTTATTAAAGACTTTTCTTTGAATACGAAATTTCTTATAAAGTGGAAAATATCTATTTGTTTAGAAAGATGTAGGTTTTTTTAATCTTTGTTTCAACCTAATAAACTAAATCTATAAATCTAAAAGGTATTGGTAATCTATATTATGAAATATTTTTTTATGTGATTTAATTATGGGATACTTATGTTTGTTAATATATAGTTAGTGTCAAAGATACAATGTAAAGTATGTGATTATAGAACATGATCCAGGGGTTCTGTTTTTTGGTGACAATTTTTTTAGTATTTATGTGTTATAAGACATATAATGAATATATATATTTTTATTTCTTATCAAATAATCTATAAGTATAGTGTCAATAGGTCATGTGAAATTATTTCAAGTAAAAAGTCACATAACGAGTCGATATTTATGTGGTTCATTCCTTCTAATAATTAGTGACAAGTTTGTAATATAAACCCTTAAGATACATTCCATATAATCATATAATATAGGAAGAAAACATTAAAAATATGAATGCCCCCTTCATTAACGTTCATTTCATTTCACATGTTTGTTGCAAAAAGAACTCATATTTATACATTATGTCAACAATTGGAGTAAGAAAAAAAAAATTAAACTAACGATATAACACATTAAATTAATAATAATGATATACATAAATTTTAATTATAATGTGAAAACATTGATAAAAAAAATAATGGTTTATGGTCATAGAAAAATCATCATATGGGTGCTATAATATTAATTTTTTGTCATAAATGGATAAATTAGAAATATCAGGAAGAAAAAACCCCAAACTATTCTATATAGAATCTTCAACATCAAATTTATAATAAATTGCAATAATAAATAACATGTACATTGTATGCCGCATGATGAATTTCCAATTTTCTCTTATTTTTTCATTGAGTATGTGATTAAAATTTAGTATTTATCTATATCTATAGTCTTTTCCCCAGAAATATCATTTTGGTTTTAGTAGAATTCTAGAATCTAGAATGAATAATATATGTGTTCTATAAAATTTTCTATTTTCCTTAAGAATGTTCCCTTATTATCTATATAATAATGAGAAGGAGGGATAATTGATATTTATCAATTGGGATAAATATAATTATAGACAATATTATTATTGCATAAATAACTGAACATGTGAAAATGTGATATATTTTTCATTTCATAAACAGTGGATAATTCTGCACATACATTTATAATTTTATTTTTTATTTAATATCTACCATTATTTCACCATAATTAAATTAATATTTATTGAAATTCAATTAAAAATATATATCATTCCCATCAGATTAATAAAATAACGACATTATCCTATCAGAAAATATATGATACATTAAATTAAAAAATATACATATATGAAAATAAATATTATATATCAAATAAATCAAATATAAACAATAATGACTAAAAAATAAAATAATTGTTCCTAAAAATATTAAGAAAACTAATTATTTTATATATTAATAAAAAAATAAATCTATTAATATATACATATTAATTTATTACAATAACAGAAATAAAATATGTGATAAAATTCGAATTACATTTTCTAAACATGAATAAATCATGAACGAATTTACAAGATCAATTATACTTAAATAAATTTAAATCCACAAAAATATAATCAAATGCATTCGAATATAAGAATTTAAGTAAAAATTTATTGTTATTAGGAGCACACATATTTTGTAAACCATTAGGACCTTTTGTTAATGGTTTTTTTCCTACATACCAAAATTTTAATATCAGGTTCAAGAAATATTTAATGATGGTTGTAGAGGGAGATACCAAATAACATGAAAAACCTTTCTATGATTGTTACTGTGTAATATAATTATTTAGTTATTAAACTACTCATATTCAAGGAAAAATTCTAATTTCATCAACCAACATTTGTTTAAATTCCATTATATGATTTCTCATTCATAACAAACAGATAAACTACAACTTCCATAGATTATATAAAAAAAATTAAATTTCATTGAATGTGTGAGTAGTAAATTCTTCCAATAATGTGAAATAGAAAATTTCAACTATGAATTTTTTCAGATAAATGACACATCACATAAGATTTGTAGTTGTATACTACCTCTACATGATAATATCTCATCATGGTTTTCATACCTATATCAGCGTATAAAATTCCTGTTAAAAAATTAAATATATTATATAGTCTAATGACCTCTATGATTTTTTATACAGAGTAATATTTTTTGACATAGAATACATAGAGAATTCTTCATCCCATCATATCATGGAGATCACTAAGATAAATATTCATTACAAAAAGTCTCAATGTCTTATGATCCCCCAAAACCTAATAGTAAAACGTCATTTGCATCGCTTTATAAAGATGGTTTATATAATATAAGGAATTTCAATATGAATATTTTCATAAAATATCTATATTACCGTTATATTATAGAACTTTTATAACCTTTGATGTGAAAAATACACTATGTAAATTTTCAAGTAAATTTTAGGTATAAAAATAATTTTTTAAGAGATGATATTTATTATCATAGTGGTATGAAAAATTACCAATACATTTTTTAAAAATTAACCAAAACAATATGACTACTAAATAAAATAGAGAAAACATAATATAACACTATGTAACTTTTGTGAGATAAACCATATGAATAAGATATTGATTAATGGTATGGAAATCATTCAAATTTAAACCATAAAAAAATATTAGATACCAAAATAATCCTGAAATGAATGTTATTTGATAAATATTTATGTAGTTCTCTCTATTTGTAAGTGTTTAGTGTATGATGATGAAGTGGTACACACTACAATTTATGACACCACCGTCACAATTTTCACTACGATGGATATGTTCTTCATCATATTCATACTTCACATTAACATAATATTCATGAAATGTTTCATTATAGAAGCTTCATATAACATGATAATTTAAAATACTTCATATAAAATCTTATTCCTATAGAATGGTTATCAGAGAATACTAAATTAATTTCTATATTTTTCCCTATTTTTTTCAATAGTAAAATTTATGAAAAATAATATCAATTAAATATGTATTTTTATATCCCAACATAAGAAACTATTATAGTTATATCTTCTATGAAATTGTATCTTTCAAATGAAATTATTTTTAGACAAATATATTTTTCCATGAAACATAATGGTTCTTATAAATCATATAGATATTGTAATGGATCATATTAGTAGATCTATCCAATTCATATTTAGAGGAATGCATGAATTTATCCCTATAAATAATTCTCACCAACTAACTCCCTTCATTGCATTTTATTCCATATGGGGAATGGTTATTGAATGAAATAATCTCATCACTTCCTATATGAAAAAAACATCCAATATAAAAATATTATTAAGACAACCATAATTTTCTAAAAACCTATTCACCAAACAAATAAATTGAAATACTATAATTACATTCTTGCAACTCCACATTTTAATGATCACCCCATTAATATAATTATATAATGAAACATTTAACTATATTCAAAAACATCATTAACACCTTGAAACATGTTAAGAAAAAATCTTCCATGAATGCAGCTTGTTATTTATGATCATAGAACATTATCATGGTTCTGGAAAAATATTACAGACTTTTTTTGATGTAGACTTTTAATGATCAAATTTAGTTATAGATAAGTCATCACATGCTATTAGTAAATGATAACTACAATATGAGGCATCAATATTCACACAATCACCATTCTCATTTAATTTCCACACATTAATATTTATATTTTCCTTTTTAAATGGAGAAACGATCATATCATGTGTCCCTTAATATATACCTCAATTACTCAATCAAATTGGAAATCCAATCCCACAAAAAACTATAGATATAGTGAAAAAAATATCCCGCAAATATAGATTCTGAATATCATAGTTGGAAGAGATTAAAATTAGTAATAAAATCATTTCTAATTTAAGGATAATAATCACACTTTAAATTTTTTGGAAACAATATCATTAGTTAAATACTATCCACACATTGTGACACCAAACACATACCTCATATTATTTGTGATCCTTCATCATTTGAAGCCTTCAAATTAATAACTCAATATATTGTAACTTTTATATTAAATACCTTAAATATACTATAACTCAAAAAATAAAAGTACGATGTATTGAATTTCATAACATTGAGGAACCATGAAATTGTTGGAACCATGGTCTTCTATTCATGATTTTGAGTATGGTTTTTGTTTGTTGTCAATCATCAATGGAAGTTCGGATCGTGTACCAGCAAAGAGATCATACCGTTCAAGCAGACATCAATATTGATGGTGGTGCCGTTTTCCAGTGTTTGCCAAATTTTTGGGGTCCATAATCTGGAAGTTGTTGACCATCGCGAAAAGTGGATTTCCATGAGGATAATAATTAAATATGGCAAAGACATGAATTTCGCGAAAAGAGGATGCATGGTTTGGAAATCGTGAAGACCAGAAGAATGGAGGCAGTGAGTCTTCACGATTACATCAAAGCTTCGGGAACGGAAGAGTTGAAGCACATCGCGGTGGTGAAGGGCTTTGTGAGGGAGGTTCGCGGCGAAGGCGGGAAGGAATGAAGACGGTAATACTCCGCGATTACGACAAGCTCCATGAATGGAAAATTGCCGTAGTGCTTCGCGATTTTGAGAGAATTTTTGCGGGAACCTCGGTGCATCGCGATTTCAGCTGACGTGGCGCTGACATTGCGCCGAAGGGTTGAGGGTCGCTGGAATCGCCTATAAATAGAGGCCAACCCCTCAAGAGAAGTAGAGAGAATTTCAGAGAAAATCCTTTTCTCTCGGTTCGCAAAGGTCTCTCGCGAAGGCAGTGTGCTTCGTGAAAGAGGAGCTTCACGGCGGCTATTCTAGCTCCGCAAAAGTCTTGTGCCCCATGTTGGCTCAGTTAGCTTCGCGAAGAGGCAGGAGCTCTGCAATAGCCAAGCATTGTGAAGGCTGGAGCATCGTGAGAGTGCTTCACGATTGAGCTTCGTGAAAAAGGCAGGGGCTCCGCGAAGGCTTGTTTGAGCATTCAAAAATTGGGATCCTTGTGAAGTAGGGTACTTTGGGAAGGCCTTTTCTAAAGGTTATTTTCCCAGTGGACAAGGGAAAAGGGGGTATTCATCAGTCGTTGGAATTTGGACTTTAACAGAGCATTAACTCAGGACTCTAATGAAAGCAATGTCTCATGATGAACATGATATAATGAACTTCATGTCTATCAATTGATGAGACCTTCACATCTATAAACTTAGTGTGACTTCACCAATGGTAGTGAACCAGGGGGAATCAACGGGAGTGACCTGAGGGAAGCAGTGAGCTATCCCTGATCCTTTTTAAAGGCAGTGAGACTGGGACAGAGTGACTATGCTTGAACAATTGTAATCTATAGCTAGTGAATCATATTGTATTTTGGTATGACCGAAAACTTGTCGGCGTATGTTCCTTGGACGTATCCCATAGTGGTGAACCAAGTAAAAATGGTTGTGTCTTCTCTGTGGATGTGCATGTTTGCATTCTGATCATTTTCATCATATAGGTTCAACATGTTCCTGCCAACGTGGGAACAAGATCCATCACATTAAAAGAAAAAATTTGTCACCCTGATTCACCCCTGCCCTCTCAGGGTGTCTCGGGGTCCTTCAAGTGGTATCAAAGGGAGTTTAATGGTTTCTGGTGTTGAATCTGACCTTTTTCGTCATGGAAAATGCGATCAATGTGAGGGAAGTCCCTCCCTCTGATGGATGCAATTTCCAAATCTGGAAGAACATAATGATTTCTCATTTAAGATCTCTTGGAATGGAAGTTCTCTTTTCTACTGTGCAAGGAATACAAGTCCCTGATCCAACAGGCCTAGCTATGACTGAAAAAGACAGGAAACTTCTTGATGGAGATGCTAAAGCACAGAATGCACTCACTGCAGCCCTTTCTGATCAGATCAACCTAAAGGTGATGAATTTCACATCAGCAAATTCCAAGTGGGATAAACATGAGAATATTTATGAAGGTGATAGCAAAGTGAAGGAGGTGAAACTAAAAGTGCTGCCAAATAGGTTTGATGATCTGAAGATTCATCCAACAAGAATGGAGACTCTTTCTTCAATCGAATTACTGAAGTGGTTGGAGAAATTCGGGGTCTAGGCGAAGAAATAAAAGACATTGATATTGTAAAGAAAATATTGAGAAGACTTCCACCTCTGTATAATGCGAAGATGTCAGCCCTTGAGGAAAGAGATCTTTCCAAACTTTCTCTAGATGAACTATTGAGCAGTTTGGTAGCATATGAAATGTGAGTGAAACCAGAAGATGCTACGACTTGGTTGTGCAAGGAAATGGCATTCAAGGCCATGGATAAACTGAAAATCTCAAAGGATAGTAGTGGTGAAGATGACGAAGAAAAAGAAATTCTTTCTCTCATTGCAAAGAAGTACCATAAGGGGAAAGGGAAATTCCAAGGGAAGTTACCTATCGCTTGTTTCCGTTGTGGAAATGTTAGGCACATTTCCTCTCAGTTCTTAAAAATGATAAATGATGAAGATAGTGAGGATGAAAACTTCAAGAAGCCTTAGAGAAGGTTCTTCAAAAAGGGATACTTCAAATCTGGTAAGAAAATGCATAGGAAGAGTTTTGTCTGTGAAGAGGAAGAAGATGATAATGAATTTTGTGATGAAGAAGAACCAGAATTCAAAACTGGGAACCATGCTTCTATGATGGCCACTGTTGAAAAGACAGAAGATACTAATGGATAATGACAACTGAGAACTTGTGTAGATCCTAAGATGCAACTTAAGGATGCAGTTAGTATGCTTAAGAATAAATGTAAGAGCTGCAATAAGTGAAAATCAATTGTAGAAGAATCAACTGAATACGTTGATCAACTTGATGCTGAAATTGAATGACTAGAAGAATTTGTGATGGTACAGTCTAAAATAATTTAAAGCAATGATGATGAAGAAGATCTGATGCTGAGAATTGAAGAGCAGGCAAAGGTCATCAATGACCTCACCTCCAGACTAGATGAAAAAACCAAGACTACTGATGGTCTTGAGGAGGAAGTAGTTACTCTAAGGAGTAAACTGGAAACTGAATCAGTTCCAAAAGAATCTAGGAAGAAAATACATTTTGGAAGATAATCAGATGCATAATTACTAGCAAGAGCCAAGTGTGGTTCAGATGGGGTTGGAAAAATCTTGAGTGATCAAAGACCCGCTTTCATGGGAAAGAGTGGAATTGTCTGTGAGGCAGAGACATCAACTGCTGGAAGTGAAAAGATCCAAAAGAAATATAAGATGAAAGCTGAACATGTTGGAACATTACCTAGAGTGCCGAAAAAGGATCCCTCAATCCAAACTAAAAGGAGACCTGAAAATTATCTTCAAACATTCAGAAATGACAGACAGTCTTACTATTCTCCCAAGGAAGAAGTTATGAGAAGAAATTCAAGTGAGAAGACATTTCCTCTCATGAAGTGTCTGTTCTGTGGCTATCTAGGCCATACCATGTCTTATTGTGAAGAGGCAAGAAGCTATCTGAATGGAGAAAATATAGAAGCTCAACAAAGGAGAACAATTTCATATCCTAATTCTTATAGAAGAAATAATTTCTATGGATATTTTTTTGTTGTTCTAAAATTGGTCATAAGGCCGCTAATTGCAGGCAGAGAAGGGACATGGACACATCATACCGAATTTCAATACAAGTCAAGTCTCGTCAGCAATACAATGTTGTTCTTTCAAATAGGTTTGCACCTCTCAAAGATGACTTTGACTATGATGTACCTGGGTATGCGGAAGAGATAATTGAAAGGCCATCATTTCTTTATACTCGATCTAATGTCTCATGGAAGGAAATGAAGAAGATTGAGAAATCCAACCTTGCAGAGGTGTCCCTCAAAACTACAAAGAACAACAGTACCTGGATTCTGGATAGCATTTGTTCATCTCATATGACAGGTAATGCTGGCCTAATAAATATTATCATAAGCAATGTCGATTGTACAGTAAGATTTGGTAATGATGGGGCTCTGAAAATCAAAGGGAGTGGAAGTACAGAATTAGCTAATGGAGAACTAAAGAAGACTAAAGCCCTTTACGTAGATGGCCTACGTCATAATCTCCTCAGTGTGAGTCAACTCTGTGACTTAGGACTTATAGTTAGGTTTAATCAGAAAGGCTGCACTATCAAGGGAAAGATTGAAAATTCACTTATAAAGGGATGCAGAATAGAAGGAAACATGTATCAGGTTGATAGTGAAGAAAATGTATGTTACATGACTGTTGAAGAAGAAAACAATTTGTGGCATCACAGACTGGGAAACATCAATCAACAAGTCATGGATAATATATCAAAATTGAGAATTGTCAGGGAAATTCCCTACCTGAGGCGTGAGCGTGAAAAATCTTGTGATTCTTGTATTTGTGGAAAGCTGGTCTGCAGTTCATATCGGCCAAAGAAGAAAAGGGTGTCTGACCTTATTGATCTGATTCATACAGATGGTTGTGGGCCATTAAATGTTGTCGGAACTCATGGAGAAAGGTACTTTGTCCTTTTCATAGATGATTACAGTAGAATGGCATGTGTGATGGTCATTCACAGGAGGCGACAAGTCCTTGACTTCATGAAAACATATCGGCAAATCTCCGAGAATGATACTGGATGAACAATCAAAGTGTTGTGATCTGACAATAGAGGAGAATACACGTCCATTGAATTTGAGAATTATCTGGAGAAGAATGGGATACAACATGAGGTAGCTGTTGTGAGAACTCCACAACTAAATGTAGTTGTTGAACATAGGAATCGACAGGTGAACAACATGGCACAACCTATGCTGATTGAGAGTCGTATTCCACGACATTACTGGAAAGAGGATTTTCAAGCTGCAGTGTACATTCAGAATCGAACAGGACTTTATATGGGTGAGACGATGACACCATATGAATTGTGGCATGGACGGAAGCCTTCTCTAAAATACTTTTGTGTCTTTGGAAGTAAATGCTTCATCAGGAACAAAGAAGGAAATCAAGGGAAATATGGCGACAATGCAGATGAAATAATTTTTCTTGGTTACTCAATGAACATAAAATCCTACAAATGTTTCAACAAGCATTTGGGAAGGATTGTGGTAAGTAGTGATGTTAAGATAATTGAAGAGAAAACCACAAATGCTTCATGTAAGTCATATGCCGATGTGATAGAAAGTCAGGAAGAATGTGAACGTGAAGAAAATACAAATACAGAAATAGAGGAATCTCTTCAAAACACTCAGCAGTCACATCATGATGTTGACTCAGAATAAGAATCTTAAGAAGAAACTATGGCTGAAAAAAATACTACTGAACCTCGCAGGAGAAATCGAAGAGCTGAGATTGATCCATCCAACATAATTGGGGACAAGAGTGCACCCACTCAAACTAGAAGGATGAGTAATACCATGCAATCTACATTTCTATCAGTTGTAGAGCCATCCTCATTCGAAGAAGGTGCAAAAGATAAATCTTGGGTGAAATCCATGAATGATGAATTAAATCAGATTGATAAGAATCAGACATGGGATCTTTTCCAGAGACCCGAAGGCCACAATGTGATTGGTACCAAATGGATCTTCCAAAATAAGTTTTATGAGCATGGAAGTGTCATCAGAAACAAGGAACGAATGGTATGTAAAGGATACTCCCAGATTTAAGGCATTGATTTTGAAGAAACCTTTGCTCCAGTGGCTAGACTGGAGTCAATTAGGCTTTCCCTTTCCATGGCACTCCAAATAGGATATAAAGTATATCAAATGGATGTCAAGACAACATTCTTGAATGGTGTACTCGAAGAAGAAGTCTACATTTAACGACCAATGGGCTTTGTTTTGGGTATTGATGAAACAAAGGTCTGAAAACTGAAGAAAGATCTATATGGTTTGAAGCAGGCACCACGGGCATGGTACTCACGGCTGGACTCATATCTCAAGAAGTTGTAATTCAAAATAGGAGGAGTTGATCACAATCTCTATGTGAATAATTCTCCAAAATATCAATTCATGGTTCTTGTCTACGTTGATGATATCATATTTTGTGGCAGCAGGCAGAAATCAGTGGATGAATTTTCCAACCACATGAAATCAGAATTTGAAATGTCTATGATTGGGGAGCTCATATATTTCTTGGGGCTGCAACTGATTCAAAAGAAGGAATACACTTTCATTTCTCCGAAAAAATATGCAAGAGAGCTGCTGAAGAAGTTCAATATGCAAGACTCAAAACCAATGTCAACTCCGATTGCATTTGGAACTAAACTTGGAAAGCATGAGGATGAGAACTCTGTTGATCCCACCATGTACAGGAGGATCATGGGAAGCCTACTGTACCTGACAGCGACAAGGCCAGATATTGTCTTTGCAATATGCCTTGCAGCCTAGTTTCAGAGTAATCCAAAGGAGGCACATATGGCAGTAGTAAAAAGAATCATGAGGTACATTCAAGGTACACATAACTTCGGGTTATTTTTTGCTGCAGGCATGTATAGTGAATTATCAACGTTTTCTAATGCTGACTAGGCTGGTGATGTAGTAGACAGAAAGTCCACTAGTGGTAGAGCCTTTTATATTGGGAAGAAATGTGTTGGATGGTTGAGCAAGAAACAAGAAAGTACTTCTCTTAGTACTGCTGAAGCTGAGTATATCTCTACCACAAAGGCATGCACTCAACTGCTTTGGATGAAGCATCAACTAATAGATATTGGTTATAAGGTGCAGCAACCAATGGTGATTTACTGTGATAACAAAAGCGCAATTGATCTTACGAAGAATCCAGTTCAGCATTCTTGTACAAAACATAATGATATACGGTATAATTTTATCAATGAAAAGGTTGAGCAAGGCATGATTAGAATAGACCATGTTGGAATTGATGAGCAAGTGGCTGATATCCTGACCAAGCCACTGTCAGCGGCTGTGTTTGAGAAGCATCGGTTGAACCTTGGTGTTCAACCACCTCCTACTGCATAAGGAGGCTCTGAATTTCCCCTCTCCCCATTTGTTATAACTGTTTTAATCTGTGTATGGTTGTGATGTAGGTTTATGGGGGAGATACTATCCTGGGGGAGTACGGTTTGAGTTGAACATGAAAAAATTTACTGGTCTTTGGATTTATTTTCAATGGGGGATAAAGGAGAAAGGAATAAATTCAGACGAATGAGAAGGAAAACAGTGGAACCCAATTCAAGCCTCCTCTCTTGTTTTCTACACCGAGCATTGCTCACATAGACTTAGAGTGTTGGCTGAGTTGATTCTTGCATTTTTGGTTTTCACATAGATGGAGCTCTATTGAATTTATCTTCTGATTGCCAACAAACCCAAAGAGGGAGATTGTTGGAATCATGGTCTTCTATGCATGATTTGGAGTATGGTTTGTGTTTTTTTTCAATCATCAATGGAAGTTTGGATCGTGTACCGGCAAAGAGATCATACCATTCAAACAGACAACAATATTGATGGTGGTGCCGTTTTCCAGTGTTTGCCAAATTTTTGGGGTCCATAATCTGGAAGATGCTGACCATCGCGAAAAGTGGATTTCCATGAAGATAATAATTAAATATGTAAAAGACATGAATTTCGTGAAGAGAGGATGCAAGGTTTGGAAATCGCGAAGACCAGAAGAATAGAGGCAGTGAGTCTTCACGATTACGTCAAAGCTTCGGGAACGGTAGAGTTGAAGCACATCGCGGTGCTGAAGGGCTTTGCGAGGGAGCTTCGCGGCGAAGGCGGGAAGGAATGAAGACGGTAATACTCCGCGATTACGACAAGCTCCGCGAATGGAAAATTGCCCTAGTGCTTCGCGATTTTGAGAGAATTTCTGCGGGAACTTCAGTGCATCGCGATTTCAGCTGACGTGGAGCTGACTTTGCGTCGAAGGGTTGAGCGTCGGTGGAATCGCCTATAAATAGAGGCCGACCCCCTTAAGAGAAGTAGAGAGAATTTCAGAGAAAATCCTTTTCTCTCGGTTCGCAAAGGTCTCTCGCGAAGGCAGTGTGCTTCGCGAAAGAGGAGCTTCACGGCGGCTATTCTAGCTCCGCAAAAGTCTTGTGCCTTACATTGGCTCAATGAGCTTCACGAAGAGGCAGGAGCTCCGCGATAGCCAAGCATTGCAAAGGCTGAAGCATCGCGAGAGTGCTTCGCGATTGAGCTTCGTGAAAAAGGCAGGGGCTCCGCGAAGGCTTGATTGAGCTTTGAAAAATTGAGAGCCTTGCGAAGTAGGGTACTTTTTGAAGGCCTTTTCCAAAGGTTAATTTCCCTGTGGACAAGGGAAAAGGGGGTATTAATTAGTCGTTGAAATTTGGACTTTAACAGAGAATTATCTCAGGACTCTGATGCAAGCAAAGTATCATGATGAACAGGAGACAATGAACTTCATGTCTATCAATTGAATAGACCTTCACGTCTATAAACTGAGTGTGACTTCACCAATGGTAGTGAGCCAGGGGGAGTCAACGGGAGTGACTTGAGGGAAGCAGTGAGCTATCACTGAACCTTTGTAATGTGAGTGAGCCTGGGACAGTGTGAATGTGCTTGAACAATTGTAATCTCCAGCTAGTGAAGCATAGTGGATTTTTCTATGACCGACAACTTGTCGACGTATGCTCCTTGGATATATCCCATAGTGGTGAACCAAGTAAAAAGGGATGTGTCTTCTCTGTGCATGTGCATGTTTGCTTCCTGATCATCTTCATCATACAGGTTCAACAAGTTCCTACCCACGTGGGAACAAGATCCATCACATTAAAAGAAAAAATTTGTCACCCGGATTCACCCCTCCCCTCTCAGGGTGTCCCGGGGTCCTTCAGAAATCATATCATACTATTTCATTATTCTATCCTTATAATTTTTTTAATAAATTGAAATATCTATTACACTAAAAAAATTGAATCATTCATATTTATAAAATTATTATTAATAATAACTTGAGATAATGATGATAAATATAATAAATAGTTTATCATAATATCAATATATTATTAAAAAATATAGAGATCAGGTTCCACTATTTTTAGTACTCATAAAATGTTCCTCAGTTTCATGATTTTTAATCAATATTTCATAAAAAATTTATCATATTAAATTCACAAACAATACATTTTTCAACTATAGTTTTTTTTCTATATTTACTTCACTATGGGATCATACCAATTTTCATAGATAAATTATGATAAATTATTAACCAACTGATTTATAAATCATTGATGGACACATGATTTAATGTTAATGACCTCAATGTTTCCCATTATACTCACTTGTAACCTTAACAATAATAATCATTTGTATTTAAATTACTTTTGTAATGTCCCTTGTAACAGAATCACAGCCCACAAAATCATTTATTGAAAAAAAATAATACTTGATTATGTGATTTAAATCATATTTATTTTTCTACTTTCATATCTGTACACTGACTTGAAAAATATATGTCTCTATTCCTCCAACATGTGTGAATAAGTAATTATCATGTGTACGAACACCTAATAGTCATTTAAAAACATCCTTTTAATTTAATTACTATCAATATATATTATATTTATTATCTGAGGAATATATATTTAGATGTTTTTGATATGATAATAAAGGTTATAATATATCATAAATTATAACAACATAAATAAACCATTAAAAATATTTTTATTTATATTTATCCATTAATATTTTCCATTCTAAATTCATTATATGATTCTTATTAATATTCTTGTTCTCCATACATAAACAATTCATGTAGACCAAGGTACCAACTATGATACTAGTTTCAATTCCTCAAATTTTAACTATTACTATAATGACCTTGGAACTCTTGATTGAATAATATAAAATATATACATCATCAACATTGAAATCTTCCAATCTAAATTCATGGTGTTCATTCATTAATTTATACCCTAAATTAAAATCATTTCCACCATCGGTGACATCCCAAAAAATAATTATTTGACACACCACTGATCAAAAGTTTCTTCCCAAATCATGTTGAATCATTGTTTTCCTTACAATAATTATTTTCAATCATCCCACATATAGTGTTTTGGGTTTAATTATTCAAATGATCATATTTTAGAGACCTTTCACATTTTAAAATACTCTTATGGTATTTCCAATTTCCCTTTTGTTCAAAAAAACATTTAACACACCTATTTATACAACATTAAATGTTGCCAACTTCTTCAAACATTCTATGAAATACATTTATCGAATTTTATTATTTTCAATTGAATGAGTACATTTTCTCATTATTTTTTAATGCAATTATCATATAATTCATTATATTATCATTAAAACTTTTATGGAAATTTAGAATTTTTTTTATTATATTCCCACATCCAGATGCACTCTTTAATTAACAGACTACCGTGTTTCACTCATCATGGGATATTTATAGTGTCCCTATATTAACATAAATGGATATTATATCTTTTGAGTTGAATCATCAATACATTACAATAGTTCATTCCCCAGGACCATAATAGTTTAATGTCTTTGGAATCATGAAACACAATATTTTAACTAGGTGAATGATCTTCAATTTTTCTGAAAAATATATTAACATTTTAAATCCTACTTAAAACCTTTATTCATAACATGGGGAATGGAAACATAATAAAGGGTGTTCTCATATTCTTAATAAGAGTAAATAATGGTGGTCTATATTTTTAATTTAACTATAAGTGTATTAGAACATGGTAATTACGTTAGAAAATCATACCCTACATTATCAAATTACATAAACATGAATCATAGAATAATGACTCAAAGTTAAAAAGACATGAAACATAAGTAAATAAAGAGAATAATCCATGAAATCATAACATAAAAATATAATATGGAATTTTGGAAGAAATATAAAAATGTAAAATAATTCCCTATAAGTCAAGACTCATTTCCAAAAAAATAAAGGGTCACTAAATGGGGTAAACATTTATTGGGTGGGACAGACCACCATCCCTTGTCATATTCCTTAACTGTAACACCAAATGGGTTTAAAAATAAATTTAAATGCATGAAAAATTGTTTTATGTAGATATTTATAACTAGCCTTTAAACATAATTTTAGTGCTTTTATTATTTGAATTTTGAGAAATGGTCATTCACAATTTTGATCAGTAAGTTAGTTGGAGTCTTATGGATCAAACACGATTTTTTGTGAATAGTAACATACCCTTAAGAATAGTAATCTAACAATAATGAATACTAATTTAATTATTATTTTATTTTCTTAAGGATTTAAGATAATGACAACTTGATTAATTTTTCAATGTGTAAAAAAATGTGTTGTAGGATTAAAATTATTATTTTTGAATAAATTATGAATCATTTAAAAAGTAAATTAATAAAATTTAGAAAATTATTTTCACATATTTCTGTTTAATTTTTAATTATAAATTTTTAATAATGGTTATGGTGAATTTTTTGGATTTTTTTGAAATTAATGAATATTTTATGAATAGAAAAATACGATAAAATACGATAAATGCTAAACACTTGTTTTACAACATCATAGGTGCTCGAAGGATGTAATAAGCACACTTGATTCGAACTCAAATGATTTTGGTTTTCTATTTTGGGTGCCATAAATCAATAATATTCATATTATTTACCAAAAATATTGAAATAATAATTAAAATAAAGTAAAATCCTTCTCTCCTCAACTATAAATACCACCCACATTCCTCTCTTCCTCTCACAACTATGAAGCCCTAATTATTGCCTATGTTCAGCAAAATAACCTACCCCAGTCTCTAACCCAAGTCCTAGACCTTATGGTCTCACCAAAAGGCCAAAACCAAAGTTCTTAAAGAGGATATCATGGAGAAGCTATCACGATGTAAGAATCATTCTCCTTTTTTATGTGTTTTCTTTCAAATTCATTTATTTTATTATACTCTCTTTCCCTCCACTTATCTAGGAGGTGTAAAATATATACAATAATATATATTTTGTATGTTACCAGGTTCATGTGAAATAATCACCATCTTCCTTCAAATCCTCTCCATATTTTCCTAAAAATAAAAACACCATCCATGATGTGCCGATTTACCAAAATCATTGAAGATATGTTTACAATATCCATTTCATCCTTCAAGATGATCATAAAACAATTTTAATAGTTTGAAAAAAAATTTAAATTATTTTTTTTATCCTATTTTATCTTCTCAAATGAACTAATATGCATGAAATTAAATTATATAATGAAACAAGTTCATGATTATCGAGGAACCTCCGAAAATTATTTAAACAAATGTCATTAATGTTTTATCTAATAATCCAAAATCAAAGATGATAAAAAATGATTTATGGTATCATTACATATTATTTAAACATATAAATACCATTCCATTCCACTTATGGAATTTCATTTCCCTACAACATGAATATCAAATACAAACCAGCCATGGAAATCATTTAAAAAACGCACCCAAAACAGTAGAAGGAATGAAATACTAATAATTAAAGGGAGAAATGATGTAATGAAATGATAATATAATGTGTTATATTCATGAATATTTATTTTTAAGATATTAATAACACTATTTTTACCATTATACATGATTTTTAAAATGAGTTTTAATTAAGATAATCTTGAGTTAAGGGAATACATAACCCGATTTCCATTCATTGTGTTAACATTCTACTTGGTTATTTTTGTGCTATTAAAATTGGTTGTGAGATGAATTTTGATTATATAATGTTAAATTATATTTATTAATAGTTTATATACATATTACATCCACTATATTTAGTATAGCTTCAATTATATGATATTTATAAGGGACTGTTATTTTAAAAACCTATTTTAAAATTCTATTCTAAAAAAATCAAAATCAAAGATTGTATGCAATTATTATTATTTTATGATTGTGTTCTAGTTCATGGGGATTTTTTAGGATGAAAGGTGATATCTATATCTCCCTCCAATTCATTTTTTATGTGTATATTGGAGTTTGGCCATATGGTTACTCCAAGTGTAACTACGATGGTTACTGAAATCGCAAGGCATCCATGAGGGTTACAAATTGTAAGGTAACTGAGAGGGTTACAAGATTATGTATATAATGAACCAAGATACCTTTATGTTTGAATTTATATTCATTATGTATTGTGGGAATCTCATGTTTCTCAAATTAAGTATATATGGGTGACAGGTATGTTTTTTTGGAAATAATTTCATGCGCTTACAAGTACACATGGACTAATGTTTTCTTGTCATCTTTTTTATATCCATTAATTAGATTTTTGTGCTCATCCCATGTTTTGAAATGATTTTAATAGGCAATAAGGTTGTGTAAGACAATTAAGTAAACAATGTTAAATGTTATGATGATTTTTCAATGAAATAATATTTTTTTTGAAAAGTATTAAATTTTTAGATGAAATGGATACTCTTTTTGTGGTATCTTCTATATATGAATGTAGAATGTTATGTATGTATTATATAAAAATTTTCAAAAATGATAAACATGAATAGATCCTCAATATTAATGGAAGTTAGTTCTTGAAAAAAATTATTATAATGTAATTTAACATGGTCGGGTCCTTATAGATGGTTTCAGATGATGGTTTAGATAACATTAGGGGTTAGGATGATGTTAATAGAATACCAAAATGAATTTTAATTTATGATAAATTCGAAATGATATAGAATTCAGAGATGATCATGTTTCTTCGACTATGATATAATTGTTAGGAATGGTTTTCCACATAAGAAACCGGGAAGATGAAGTGGAGATGCACTGACATAATGATATCCTTTAGAATCTGCTGCTCAGAATAGTAGGAATTGGAACTGAGCTGTTTGAGACTGTATTTTCTTAGCTGATGCAGGAACGAAATGGTGGTAGCATCCACGAATGAGAAAAATCAGAGGTACCAAAATGGAACATGATGACTATAAAACATTTCATATGACAAAAACCTCTTGAATTTGATGGATCATCTAACCCAATAGTGGGGGAAGGATGGATTATGGCCCTTGAACAGATTTTCAATTTTAAGCGTTGTCATATAATCAAATGATAAGTCTTTCTATTTATCGTTTTGATAGTGAACCTGATCAGTGGTGGTCAATGGTAAAAAATATTAGGGATAGATAAGAGATTGATGCCTTAGAGTGGGTTGAACTTAAAAGTATTTTCCTTGAAAAATATTTTCATATGGTGGTGCGACTTAAGATAGAGAAGAAATTCATTGAATTGATGAAAAATGAGGAAGATTCATTGGTTATGTATGAAGAATGATTCACCTGACTGGTGTGGTATGCTCCAAATCATATTCTGGATCCTGTTTGGAAAAATAAACCGCCTTTAATCATGATTCAATCTAAGGTGTCGAATTTAATTCGCCTCCCATGAATTCAGAAGATATGAGAGACTTGTACAATGTGCTAAGAAGGTAGAGTTAGTGTTTTTTGATGATCACGTGCACTTTGAAAACAAGGATAAGAAGAGGTCCATATGGAAAAATATGGATGAGAATCAACCAATGAAATATGATGGTAAGATACTCCAATTTACAGTTTGTGAAAAGTGTGGCAAAAAACACCCTGGGGAATGCATTACCAAATCAGAGAAGTGTATTAGATGTGGTATGATTGGACATATGGACCAATATTGTAATGAAAATGATCATATGACTAATCCTGATAAGAAAACTGCTAAGTGTATTAAATATGTAGACATGGGTCATTATGAAAATACCTGCTCAATGAGAGACCTGAATGATGCAATGAAGCCAGAATATAAGATGAAAGGTGTAATGAGATCCTATACAACAATTTCAATAGATGACAGGCCATCCAATGAAGTTGCATCAGGTACTATATTTTTTTACTCATATTTTTCTAATGTTTTTCATTATATGGGATCTACAAATTCCATTTTTCAATGTTTTTTTCTGGAAAATTGAAAATATAACCCCAACAAATGAGACCTAATGTTATCATTAAAACACTAGTGGGAAATATTATAGCAAATATAAAATATAATAACCTTTGTATTATATTCTGTGGGTAGACTTTAGTTGAAAACCTTGTTATTTTTCAAAAAGTAGAGTTTGAGGTCATTTTGGGAATGGATTGGATTTCTGTTTATCATGCTATGATTTATTGTAGAGATAAAGAAGTCTTTTTTCATAATGAGTATCAGTTTGTATAAAATAATGAAACTATACAATTTATAAAATATTAGGGAGCTGAGAAACTATTGAAAGACGGAAATGAAATTTTTCATTCATATATTTTTGAAATAAATTGAACTATTCATATTAATGATGTGACAGGGGTAAATAAATACCTTGATGTTTTTTCTAATGAGTTGCCTAGTGTCATACCAGATCTAGAAGTCGAAATCATAATTGACTTAGTTTCATATGCTAAACCAATATCAAAATCCTCATATCAAATGGATAAAATGGAACTTCATGAATTGAAAAATTAGTTGTAGGATTTGATTTATAAAGGTTTAATTCATCCTAGAACATCACCATGGGTCGCTCTTGTTTTGTTCATTATAAAGATATATGGTTACATGAGATTTTTCATTGAATATAGAGCCATGAATAACATCACTGTTAAAAGCAAGTATCCTTTTCCTCATATCAATGAATAGTTTGATGAGCTTCAGGGAGACTAGTACATTTCCAACAATGACTTGAGATCCAGATACCATCAGATGAAGGTGAAGAAGGATAAAATCCTGAAAACAATTTTTTGTATTAGATATGGGCATTATGAATTAATTTTTTTGTCATTTTGGTTAACTAATGAAAATTCTGTATTCACGGATCTTATAAATAGAATATTTTATGAGTTCCTGGATAAGTTTTTCGTTGTTTTTATTGATGATATTATGATATTTTCTATGAGTAAAGAGTGGCATGAAAAACATATAAGCATTGTTTTGGAAAACATAATGAAAAAACTATCTGGAAAATTCTGAAACTGTGATTTTTTGTTCGAACATATATCTTTTCTTGGGAACATGGTAAATTATAATGGAATAAAACATGATCCTACCAAAAATATGAGGTTGATGAATTTGTAAGACTTAAACTAGTTTTATAGATTCATAGTTTTATTAGATTAACATGTTGTTGCTTCCATTTTGTTAAAAACATTGCACATTTATCTATCTTGCTAAATATGTTTACAGTAAAATGGGTTAAATTTATTTAAATAGAAGAATGTGATGTTTTTTAGTAACTGAAGAATTAATTGGTGAATGCTCCAGTTTTGTCCTTTCCCTCCCAAAATTGTGAGTTTTTCATCTACAATGATTTTTAATTGAAGGGACTTGGTTGTGTTCTGATATAGAATGATTAAGTAATTTTATAAGATTCAAGAGAACCAAAACATCATGAGTTAAATTATCCCACACATTAATTTGAATGGGAAGTTGTGGTTTTTCTTCACTATTTGGAGGCATCGCTTTTACTAATTCAAATGTCAAATTTTAACTGACCATAAAATTCTAAAGTATATATTCACTCAAAAGAAATTAAACATGAGATAGATAAGATAGATTGAAATGTTAAATGATTATGATTTCATGATCAATTATCATCAAGAAAAGAAAACAATGTGGAAGATTCCTTGAGTATAAAACATAATGAGTCATTAACAATGTTACGTTTGGAACATGATCCCCTCATTAATGATTTGATGATTTTTGGATTATAAGTAATTGGTGCTTGAATTAACTCTATTTTGATTCAGGTATTAGTGCATTCATCATTATCCGACAGAATTAACCTACCACATATGGAATACCATGAGCTATAGAAAAAGTTAGAATTGGTTAAAATGGGTATGTTTCAAGAATATAACCTTTATACACTACCAGTGCTATAGTGTAAATGAGAGATTATATCCACGGAATTCATGGTGAGACTGCCTAATACTTCTCGTGGTAACAATGTGATTTGGGTTACTATTGATCGATTGACAAAATCTGCACATTTTCATTCTATTTGAGATACAATGTCTTTGGATTAGCTTTCTAAAATGTACCTCAAATTCATTGTCAGGTTAAATGGAGTTCCTCTTTCTATTGTATCTTAACAGGATCACAGGTTCACTTCTAACTTTTGGAAGGGAGTTTAGATGTTGTTGGGCATGAAATTAGATTTTAATACATCCTTTTATCCTCAATCAGATAGGAAATTAGAACTAATGATTCTGACTTTGAGCACATGCTTCCACCTTTTTCAATTGACTACCAGGGATTTTTGGGTCAACATAGTTCTTTAGTTGAGTTTTCATATAATAAGAGTTTTCATTCATGTATATAATGGATCCTTTTGAGGCATTTTATTGGAAGCAATGTCGAACTCCATATTTTTTGGAGGATATCGGGGAAAGAATGTTGATGGGACCAAAATTAGTATATGATGTGACTAAGATAATGATGATCATCCAGCAACACATAAAGATATCTCAGAGAAGATAGAAAAGTTATGGAAAAAATAGGAGGAAAGACTTTTCATTCGAGGTATGTGATCATGTTTTTCTTAGAATATCACTATGGAAGAGTGTTATGCATTTTGGTAATAAGGGAAAGATAAGTCCATGATCTATTGGAACTTATGAAATCCTAGAAAATGTTGTACCATACACCTACTGAGTATCATTACCTCCGAGTTTATCTCAGGTACATAATGTTTTTCATGTTTTTATGTTGAGAAAGTATGTTCCTGATTTATCTCATGTTTTGGTCCCAATAGTAGTTCAATTGGAGGAGAACCTTTCCTAGAAAGTGAAACCAATTCAGATTATTGATCTAAGGGAACACACATTTCAGAAATAATTTAATCCACCAGGTAATTGTTTTTTGGAGAAACCGCATGGTTGAAGAATCAACCTGAGGATCCGGAATTGCTATGATGGAAAGGTACCCTCATTTGTTTAATAATTAAATAAAATAACGAGGGAAAAATTTCCAGAAGGTGGGGATAATGTAACACCCAAACGTTTTAAAAATAAGTTGAAATTTAGGATTCTTTGTTTTAAAAAGACATTTATAACTGGACTTTAAACATAATTTTTCCACTTCCATAAATTTAGAATTTTGAAAAACGGTCATCCACAATTGTGATCAGTAATTTATTTGGAGTATAATGGAACAAACTTGATTATTGATGAATAGTAACATACCATAATGAATAGTGATATAAATAGTAATATGAACATAATGAATAGTAAATATTATTATTATTTTATTTTATTAAGGAATTATGATAATGGAAACTTGATTAATTTTTCTAGGTGTTAAAAAATGAGTTCATGATTTAAATTTGTTATTTTTGAATAAATTATGAATTTATATAAAAATTAATTTAATAAAATTTAAAACACTATTTTCAAAAAATGGATTTCATTTTTTAATTTTAAAAGTAAAATAATTTTTAGGGTGAATTTTTGGGATTTTTCTGAAATTCGTGAATTTTTGATGAATAGTAACACACAATAAATTCCAATAAATGCTAAATACTTATGTTACTTCATCATAGGTGATTAACAGCTACTGGATGCCCCATTATATAAGACACAAAATAAATGTTTACTATTTTGGGTCACATGAATAAAAAATATTTTTAGTCTTGAGAAAAAATATTCAAATAAGTATTAAAATAATGTTAAATCCATCGTCTCCTCCACTATAAATAACAACCTCATTCCCCTCTTCCAGTCACAGCCCTCAAGGCTTGATTAATTTCTTATTATGCCAAATCAATTCCACAAGGATATTCCCTATGACTTATAGCTTCTGGTATCACCAAAACTCCAAAACCCTAGACCATAAAGAGGATCTCAACGAGAAGAGATCAAGAGGTAAGAATCAACGTCCTTTTTCATGTGTTTTCGTTCCAATTCCTTTATTTTATTATAAAATCATTCCCTCCACTTATCTAGGAGGTATGAAATATATATAAAATTATATATTATATATTATACCTTGTTCATTTAAAATATTCATCATCTTCCTTCCTCTCCTCTCCCTCCTGTTCTAAAAATTAAAACACCATCCATGATGTACCGATTTACCAAAATCATGGAAGATGTGTTTGTAATATAAATTAAATCCTAAAAGATGATCATAAAACACTTTCAGTGGTTGAAACATAATTTCAACTGTACGTGGTAACCTATTTTATGGTTTGTAATGAAATTGTATGTGTGACATTCAAATATATAATAAAACAAATTCATGATTATCGAAAAACCGCAAAAAATGATCTAAATAAACATCATTAATGTTTTATCTAATGATCCATCATCATATATTCTAAAAAAATATTTATGGTATCATTATATATTATATAATAATATGAATACCATTTCATTTTACTTATTTAATTTCATTTCCATATGATAAGAAAATCAGATACAAACTGGCCATGGAAATCATCTAAAGAATGCCCCCAAAACAATGGAAGCAATAAAATAATAATAATTATAGGGTGAAATGATGTTATGAAATTATCATATAAGGTGTTATAAACAAGAATATGTCTTTTTAAGATACTAACAACAATATTTTAACAATTATAAATGAGGAATAAAATGAGTTTGACGTAAAAAAAACACGAGGTAATGGAATTCATAACCCAATTTCCATTATTTGGGTTATCATTCTACTTCATTATTTTTTTGGTATTAAAATTGTTTTTGAGATGAATTTTTTTTTATGTTATGTTGAATATTTTTTTTATGGAAAATATACATATTTCATCCACTCTATTATGGAACACTTAAATTATATTATATTTATAATGGAATTTTCATTTAAACCCCTCTTTTAATATTCTATTATATGAAATTTAAAATCAATGTTTTTATGCAATTATCCATGTTGTATGATAGTTTTATGCTCATGGAAATTATTTATGATGAATTTTGGGACCTATATCTCCCTCCAATGCATTGAGTATGTGTAATTTGGAGGTCAACCATATGGTTACTCCAAGTGTAACTGCGATGGTTACACAAATTGTAAGGTAGCCGTAAGGGTTAAAAATTATTTGGTAGCCGAGAGGGTTACAATATTCATAATATAATTCCAACATATACATTAATGGTTCTTTTATGTTCATTATGTTTATTTTGAATATCCTGTTTCAAAATGTATGTATATATGGGTGACAAGTATGTTTTCTTGAAATGATTTCATTCGCTTACAAGTATTCATGGACTAATGTTTTGTTTTATTATTTTTCTATCCGTTACTGAGATTTTTGTGCTAATCCCATGTTTTTATATTATGTTCATTGTTTATAAGGTTGTGTAAGACAATGAAGCAATCCATGTTAGTTGTTATGGATTATTTTCATAGAAATCATGTTTTATTGGAAAAGTATTATATTTTGGAATAAAGGGTAATTATTTACATGGTATCTTCTATATTTGAATGTGGAATGTTATTTATGTATTATATCCCAATTATCTAAAACTATAATGATTAAATGATCCTCCACCTGAAAGTAAGAGATTTATGGACTAAAATTCAAAATTATGTAATGTAATAAGGTTGGGTCTTTATATTTACTAATAGGGGAATGGGTTCACTACACAGACTATCTTAGTAGTAATGGTTCACTCCCAAGACTATCTTAGTGTTCAAATTCCATCACTGAACCGAGTTGACTCCCAGTTCCAACCATGCATGTCTCATGAGATATAAGTATTTAGCTAATGCATTAGAGGGAGATGTAGGTCCCAAAAATCACATAATTAAATCATTTATACATGTGCCAAATAATAATAAACATTTCTCATATCATAACCCAAGAAATGAACTATGTTTCATAAACATTTCATCATAACATAACATGTGAAATTTAGATAGGCTACGTAATCATATTATATCCCATTAAAGAGTGATATTATATTAATAATCTTTTAATTGTATAACCCATAAAATTTAAATGGGGTTTGTAAAAAAACTTTTCATCTGAATAATAAACCATTCAAAGAATGAATAAGAATGGTTTCCTAGGATCATATCCATAGTAAATCATAAACTATATCAAAGGATATAATCATATATGGATAAATATTTTTAAAATAAAACTAGTATAATTTGAAAATGGAAATAACATGTCTTTGAAAACTAAATTTTAAAACATAAATCATTTTCAAAATCATTATCTTGGAAAACCACCAATAGAAAACATATACATGAAGCATTGAAAATATTTAAAACAGTACATAAACATAATTTTTTTATGTTATTTGTCATTAAAAATAACTATGAAAAGTTATTAAATAAGTTTTTGAAATCATTTTAAAAACCACAATAATATAATTTTTTTGAACACATTTTTAGAGAACATTCTTCTGTAAGAACACGACTTTTCTATCAAAAAGACCAATAAAGATGGATTTTTGTAAAAAAATATTAAATATCTTCTACAACAAGTACTGGAAAAATTGTAAAATTAGAAAAATATATCATAAATAAATATAAGAGAAAAAAAATAATTATAATTCTTAAGATATGGATCACTATATTTTACAATTTGAAAATATTCATAAACAATACTAATAAACAATGACATTATATCAATAAAATCATACCACTTTGGTAAATATGAATCAAAATACCCATGAAATAATAACATGATATTAGTAATAAAATATCATGATGGTAAGGATACTATCGGTATTAAATGAAAAATATGATTATATACACAATGTAAAATAATATAGGTGCGTAATTGCCCAAGAATCTCAAAGAAGGAATATTGAGGCAAATTTACATTACTGATTTGTTAACTTTTGAACAATAAATATGATGAAATATATATTAAAAAATGAAAATATATATACCAAAAAATATATTCATAAGAATAATATGATAAATTATTGGGAATTATATATACCACAAAAAATAAACAAGCGGTGAGTAAGACTTATGTCTCGTAGAAATTATATCTAGACTAGAAATCCCACTACAAATTCAGTAAAATTTGATTCAAGATATACATGAAAAAATAAATTAAATTGAAATTTTAAATATAATTAAATAATTTAAATTAATGATATAACATGTTATAGCATAGTATATAAACTTCACAACCAGAATAAGTGGGGAATACATCATATATCTCACAGAAATAACGGTGATATGAGAAACCCTTACATTAAATATTTAATTTATTCGTATACATTCAATCCTATTGTATAATAAAAAAATGTTTATTATAAATATACCATTTAAAAATATTATTATATATCATACCATATTTGATTTTATTATGAATTTATATTACTTATTTATTAATTATTTCATGTTAAAGATACGTTTAGGGTAATAATAGCTTTGTTTTTCATATATCATTTGACTTGTTATTCTGGATTCTCTAACATATATTATGATTTATTTATTGAAAAAATGTAAAAAATGTTATAAATTCATATATATTTAGTATATAATTATTTATAATAATCTTTAATTGACATAAATATGAAATGAATTACACCTTTAAGGTAGAAGGTTGGTCATTGGTGCATATGAAGGTCGTTTCCAATTTATTATCATATTATTTAAGATAGAAAAATAAGTGATATATATATAT
Source organism: Viscum album (assembly GCA_963277665.1). Taxonomy (NCBI): domain Eukaryota; kingdom Viridiplantae; phylum Streptophyta; class Magnoliopsida; order Santalales; family Viscaceae; genus Viscum; species Viscum album. The sequence continues at coordinate 874,489,387 of OY728129.1, read as the reverse complement.
AGTATAGTTATTATTTCATATATAGCACATGCGTTTAATAAACTCACCCTTATTAAATTCTATTTAAATCATGAAAGAATGACATCATTTCGGGGAGGTGGTTGTGAACAAATGAATTTATTATACTCCCAAAAAATTTAAGGAATAATGATATGTTTTATATAATAATTAATGAAGAAAAACTAAATCATAATAATAATATATATAATATTAAAATATTAATTAGATCATTATTCTCAAACATGATAGGTGGTAATGGATGAAATAATGACAACTATTCGCGAGGAGGTAGTCCACTGTACCAATGTACAATGATTGCGTATCCCATTTTATATTATTTTTTAGCAGTAGGTAGAAAAAAAAACATAAAAAATATTAGAATATTTATTAACAAGATTTTATTATATAATAATGGAATTTGAATAATTTATGTGTCAATGAAAGAAGTAAAATAATAGTGCTTGTTCAAGGATCTTACCACTTCTTTGTGTAACACCTTTTGGTTTTCACCAAATGGATTCCTTTGATGGATTTCTACCAAAGGGTGGATTATAGGTTTAATGTATGTATATTTTGATATTAATAGTTTAGGGTATGGATGATCCATTTGGAATGATAGGTTTTAATAAGTGAAGGGGTGATTTACCATTTACAGTGGATGTGGAGTGGAATTCATGTATATACAATAAATAAAAAACTCTTGAGAGGCCTTCCATACATCATGTGATCCAATAGTAGACCGTTTTAAATAAAAAAGATAATTTGAAAAAAAAATATGTTCCTAAAATGGCTATTTAACATTATTTTAACTTATTTATCCCCATAAGTCAAAGTTTAACGATGAATTAAATTTTTTTAGCTTAATCATAGTAATTATGTTTAATTACATTCCCTATTATTTTTTGTAAAAAAACATATTTTACGTCTCTAGACATTATAAATTATTATTATTTTACATATGAAATAATTTTTTGGAAATTATATCCATACAAGTTATTGATATTAACTTAATATTAATGTCATAGAATGGATGAGACAACATGGTTTTAACGTAAAAAATTTCAATATGTTGAAATTTATTTATATTTAATTATAATGTAAGACTAACTAAATTGACCTAAAAATACAACTGGATTTATAAATTATAAAATTTAAATTTACAATAAAAATAAAAAAAGGTTACATTATATAAATGAATTAAAAGAAAAAACAATTTTCAATTAAATTTCAATAATTTTCACAATTCATTCCAATATGAAACTTCCCAGATAAAAAGGCCAAAAATTAACACTAACAAACTTATGATGTTCATATTTAAATTTTTATATTATTTTTTGAAATATAATTTATAAAATTTTAAAAATTATATTTAAATTATTCACACCATTAAAATCTATAAAAATTACATATTTGAAAAATGTATATCATTATACGTCAAATTGGTTTTATTAATATATATTATATGGAAACCAAATTAGTTTAAATAGAAGTAAATAATTGAATATATAAATATATAACATTAATATAATTTATGAAAAAAAATTAGTTAATTTATTGTGTTAAAACATGCTGGATTTCATAAATATTTTTTTCTATTAAAATATTTACAAAATTTAAAAAAAAATTATTTTCATTTCTAGTTAATTGGAATCCAAAATAATTATTCTTATATACATGGGTAAACCATATTTTCATTATTTAATTAATATTATTGATAACCAACATTTTAATGGCTATATTACGACTATAATAATATTCTAATAATAATATTAATAGTACATTGTAGTTTGGTTAAACTAGTTCTTTAATTTAACATAAGCTATCGAAGGAACTCTACATTTTGTGTAACAAAATTCAAACATAGTATTTTTGTAATGAAAGATAATATAATTTTTGTTTGTAGCACAATATTAACTTTAGGATGGGTTCAATGCAATCCAAGCATACTGATTTCAGAAGCTATATTTAGTTTTGAGTGGAATCAAAAATATAAAAAATTATAAATTTATTTAAAAAAATTAACTACAAAAACTCATGGGGTGTTAAAAATTATAAACTAAAAGACTTGTGGAAAATGCTGAAACCAAAAAATGGGGATAATACTCCCTAAAATCATATTAAAAATAGAAAATGAACATTCCAACCTTGTAAATAATCATTGAATATTCATAATTAAGGTTATATGAGCATAATAAGAATATTGAACCATTAAAATTATATACAATCCAACAAAACTGACTGCCCATAGGTTAGACCACATATAAATATAATAATGTGAAAAATCACATTATCTACTACTAAAATATCAACGTATAAAATGAATATTACTATACAAAATACGATCTAGTGGCCCCATCCAAATCCACTTCACACCCTATTATATGACCTATAACAGTCACATAAATTATAAAGACCACTGAAGTTCCTATATGGATTATGATATCCACATCTAAGTAAAGTCTTACCATGTTACCTTAATAAATTTTGAATTGTATATGAACTTACTAGTAATATAATGGTCGGAAAAGATAGTTTAATATCAGATAAACATGTTCTAACAATTAAACTCAAATACCATAAAATATATATATAAAAGTATATCATAATCCACAAAATTCCACAAGAACATACACACACATAAGATCATCATGTTCTATGAGGGCCTCAATACATCTGACCATACCATATGTGGCCATTAATAGAGTCTTGTTTCATTATTTCAAATGTCAAAAAACATACCTTGTGACCCAGGTTTGGTCATCTTCCTTAGTAATAAAGTGAATCCATCATGGGAAATTCAACAATGAAATGTGTATTCATCCTTTTCCCCTTGATAATGAGGTATCTAATTTTACTGAACATGAATAAACATAGGTAAGGGCATAATTAATTGATTAAATAAAATTAACACAACCAAAAAGGGAACACTGGAAGTGCCCAACCACTATATATCGATGAATTTAATGTTTCACATCATAATACCCAACCAATACCCACTATTTCTTTGTAGGGATAATTTCATACTACCCCACCAAATATCTTTTTGAGGAGGTATGAAATCATATATCCAATCAAAAACCCATAGTAGGGTAGGTATTATTGATATATCCAACCCAATACCTATGTTAATGTGAATAATTAAAATCCATTATTTCATGTTTTTATAGGTGATGGTACCCATCACATTCTATCATTATGCAACCAACCACATATTTAAAATCACAATAGTGGTCACAACCAATCATCTAATATCACCAGCTCAACAAAAATAACTAGTTACCTGAAACATCACCTTACATCCTTCACCTTGACTTAACAATCATCAGTCCTAAAAATATAATTTTTTCACACCGTAAAAGACATAAAGTTCTATAATTATGAATATTTCATCTAATATATCATGAATTAAAGGTTTTTCTCTTTATCCCTCAAAGCCCACATCATATCTTCACATTGGAACAATGTCAAATACAACAACAGATAATATTCCCAATAGAATATCTGTTCTCCTTTACTAAATAATATAATGGTAGGTAATATAATATTCCTATCAGGTGTCACAAACTTATCCTTCCATCCAAATACCATCTCTAGATCACTCAAACAATTTTATATTGTAGCTCCTATTCCATGTCATCAACATATTCCACTAACCCGTTATAGTTTCCTATCTCACATATTCGTTGTATATTTTTATAACCTTCATCTAGAGTGAATATTTCTCTAAAAACCATACTATAATCTTATAGGATTCATCACACTCATATTGAACCCCAATATAACCCCCCAAATTCAAGGAGTATCACCCATCACATGTTAGTTTCATAATTATCTCACATAACTATTCCAGGACTATTATTATGATTCCATCCCAACTGGTTTAAATAGACCCACTAAAAGAGATTAAAGTCTCAACTCATATCCCGTGACCTTGATGAGGTTCCTTTACAACGTAGTCATCACTTACACCCATTAGATATAGAGTATACATACATTCTTATTTTACCCACAATGTTAAGATCATATCCTAAAACTATGAGGTACAATAGAATCATGTATCATTACATACATTGCACCCAGTATCTATCCATTATACATAAATATACACAAATATGAAATAATTCATACTCACTCATAAACATATATATAAATTTTTTATTAATGGGGTAACATAATTCAAACACAAAGGTATCATCCACCCATTTATCATCTCACCCAATAACATGCATATCCAATGATAATTTATTCTTGTTTAGCCACCCAACCACCATTCTCATTCTATAGTACCAAAAGAAATATTTACAATGCATTATAAGTTATTATTTAATTTCAAAAAAAGAGTTATATCCACCTACAAAAACACGAGTAATCATTATGTCCCTAATGTCACAAAAATTACCATGTGTGGTTCATTTTTAGATATACTACATCAATCCCTATGAAATACCTATAATCACTTAATGATTCAAAAATTATCTATTAGAATAGTGAAAATAATATAGCTAAAAGGGAATTAAAATTTAAAGGATAAAAATGGTAAAATTGACATTGAGTATGAATATAATAAACATAATAGAAAATCCTAGAAAAATCCCTCTAAAATCATGATGAAAAAGTGGATAATGGTTAGGGGAGGAGTTGACCAAAAATGAATCCCCAATTTACTTGTGAACTAATTCCTATGGAAGATACCCATTAAAATATTGGATTATCCTAGCTAGAAATAAGTAATAGAATGTATCATATTTTGAAAAGGAATGTTACAATGGGAAAAATCTATGCCTATACTCTTGATGATGCGTCCCTATTGTCCTGTGGTAGTTCCAAAATTGGTATATGGATAGATCCCTACCATATATCTATTATAGTGTGGCCCTTGTTGGTGAAACTGTGACTACCCTATTCATAGTGGATTTCCATCAATAAAAAAAACTCAAAATGTAACAATAATGTGTCATTATAGAATGATTCTAATCTATGAAAGGACAAATACACTTAGGAACAACCTTCATATATAGTAGAGTTGTGCCTCTATGGTACACACAATGTGTATTGTACATGAAGAAATTGGGAATTGATATACATATCATTTAATGATTCATCAAATGATATCAAAACCCACAAAGGTGATAAGGTCACATGGACAATGATTCAATGATCACCAAAAACCCTATACATATCCATATCCTGTATCTATCTCATTAAATTATCCTATATATTTTCAACCCTTCAAATTTTGATACATGTTTCAATTTATGAAGGTTCCTAGTATTTGTGAAAAAATATCAAATTTCATCAAAATTTATGAACATGTAATGACACGGGTCATAAAAAAATACACAAAATATTTCTTTTCATTATTAAGAAGTCACAACAGTCCTCTATCTGACAATACCAAGAGAACATTTTAATTATATCACTACCAAATCACTAAATTGCACATAATATTTCAAACAAGGATCTGCTACTCATTTTATTATAGTAATGTACATTGTTCCCAATGAATTGAGGAACCTTCTCCTCAAAACTTTCAACACTGATAAATAAATAAAAAACATTTATATCTCAAAACATAGAGGCATAACCAACCAATACATCAAACTGATTATGGTGTATACCCATATAAGGTTATAGTTAAAATAGGACCATTCGAGGCCACTATGATCCCTATAAAATAAATCTATTATTGAAATTCACATTTTCAAGTAGAAAACAATCAATTTTGTTTAAACTAAACTGAAAACATTCCTATTAAAAATAGTTTTCTTTAATTATCTGGATGACATTCCATGAAAATGCTCTGTTGAAACCACTAACACAATAACGTGTAAAACGATCATGATTAATTATATAATGAATATGTCATTTATTCTAAAAAAATACCTTAAACAATGTTTGAAATAAGAAATAATGTAATCATTCTATAATCTCTTTATCTAGTCAGACAATTAAATGAACTCTCTCCATAATCTCAAATACAATTCTTATCCATCTCACTCATGGATAACATCAAATATACAGTAAATAAGATTCCAAAATATTATGTCCATTTTAATCTGATTGGAATAATAATATTATTATTCAAAAAATAATCATATAACATTTGATTTTACTCCACACCAATATCATAGTGCCACCACAAACATCCCCCAAATAGTTTCACCTACCTAATAACAGATCCAATATTTATGGTCATACCTCTATCACTGATATAATTCTCCCTACCATAGTTTTATATCTATCACCACCACACCAAATAATTCTAACAATCATATTAAACACACAAAATATTTTTATACTTATTCTTAAGATGTCGTGGTCCCATTGATGTCTGAGGATCAATGAAATACACTAAAAACTACCTAATCATATCTCAATATGAACATCACCCTTAATATTTTTAAGAATTAAATTTCAATGATAGTCCCACCCTTTGAAAAACCACAAGATTATTCCTCACTATATGGCCTCATTGTAATGTATTTTAAATTGAAATTCATGATATATTAAATAATTATATTTTGGTTTCTTCTACTGATCTACACTCAACAATCCCTTTCATACCCATGTAAAGGAAATCCTCTCATAAACTACACCAAAAGCAGTAGTTGATATAACAATACATCACACATTATAGAGGTAAAATATCCCAGTATCAATATGACTATCTTCATATTGTTTCACACCAAAAAAACTAATGTTGTAACAGCCCGAGATTTTATGAAAAATGTTCCTTTTAATTTTATTTCTGTCTGGTGTTGTGCGCTACACCAAAAGGAGCTTGCACAACACACATCCTTGACTTGCCTTGCATTACACGCAATCGCGACCTTCCTCGATAGCGTGTGTTGTACGCAACGCCATGTTTCGCTAAACAACGATATGCTATTAAGATATTATTAAAACTAGCTATTGTGAATAGTAATAACCACTTTTTGAAATTTTGTAAATTTTATTTTTCAAAATGGACTTCATTTATGGATTCGGAGTATCAAATTTAGCCTAAGGTGAAATTTTGGTACTTTTCGGATAACTTTCATATTCTGATGAATAGTGAAAATTACTAAATTATAATTAAAAACAACTTTTTTAATCGAAATAATTAATAGTGATAAATTATTAATCTGAGTGGTTTTAAAGTATATTTAGAATATATTTTTACAAATTAATACAATGTTGGTCATTGGTTGTAATTTCACATTTAACCCAGACATAATCAAGTGTCAATCTTTTGATAGATATTGTTTCTTAAAAACTCGATATTTCTTTTTAATAGCGGGATTTAATTATAAAATTAATTAATGAAACTTCTATGTTATGAATTTGGTAAAAAAGACTTCATTTTTGAGTTTGGAATATGAAATATAGCTTAGGATGTAATTTTGGTATTTTTCTGAAAACTTTCAATTTTTGATGAATAGTGAAACCACTAAGTGGTAGGTTAAAAACTGAATTTTTCATAAAACATAATTTTACCGCTTCTGTGAATGGAATTTCAAAAATCCGAGAGACATGGTTAATATCAAGGACTAAAATGTGGTTCAATGAGATGAAAATAATTTTTGGTGATTAGTAACTTTTTACTTTTTTTACCGCGGTTAATAGTAAATAGGGTAACTAAGGGTAAATATGATATTAATATTACCCTAACACATGTCCTAATCCTATTGGAAAAGTGTATCTCGACCAAAAACAACCTTAAGTGTAAAATATTATCATTTAGGCCTACTTGGATTAGATTAGGACATTTATTATTATTTAATTTAAAGAAGAGTTAAAAGAGTTAAAATCAAAGTTTATTTACTAAAACATTTTTAATATGGGGTTATACATAAGATAAATTCGATTGTAAATATTCATTAGAAAGATAAATGATTTACTACATGATGGTATTTTATTTGTAATTTTTAGACATAAAATAATTTAATTTATTTATGACACAGTGATGATGCAGTAATTATCTTATTAATGAAATATTGACATAATTTATGTTATTAACACCAAAATAAATATAATTTTAGACTTTTTATGAATTCCACTAATTTTCTAGGTTACTATGATATATTATTGTTGATTTAATCAACTTGGTTCGAACATATAATTCTGTTATTACTTTCACAAAAATCATATATCAAATAGTGTCAAAATTGACACAAAATAGTTTTTAAATAAAATATTATATTATTAATTGTTATGTTATTCCTAAAAATCTATGGTTCGGCCAAATGACTTAGATATAGATATATATATTAATAATAAACAATTTGGGGTTCGTTTGGCATGTTATAGTAAGTGTATTAACCATATAGTGTAAGAAAACAAAAAGACACGGTAAAAGTTAAATTATTTAACTTAGAGTTAAATCTAATTGATAAGGTTAAAATAATAACCTAAACTTGTCTAAATTCTATTGGTTGATAGTATTTCGACCCATCCCCACTTTAGCTTCGAAATAAGACCATTTGGAACCATTATAAACCGATTTTGACGTTAATATAAAATAATATTTTGAGGTATTCCTAAGGTGCCCCTCTCCTCCCTTATAAAAGGATGCCTCCTCTCCCTCCTCCTCACATCACATTGAGCACTCAAGCTCGGCCAACCCCTGCCAAAATATCTTCTCCACTTCCCTAGAATAATCATAGAGGTTCTGGTCTTCCTCAAAGACCAATTTTAGTGCCCTAAGAGTAGGTCTCAAAGAGGCACTTCAAAGAAGAGGTAATTACTGTTACCAATTCTTTCATCTTTATTTCTTCTTCCACTTCTTCTTCTTAGGTTGTTTCATTATGAAGTAATAACATCAGTATCACTCATATACTGATATGTTATTATAAGTATGAAACAACCCTATTTCACCATCTATCCATCCTACGGAAAAAGAAATCACCGCGCGTGCGTACGTACGGAATACCGTCTCCACGCCGTGGTGTAATCTATTTTCCACCACCACCTTACATGGATGGGTATAATGGTGTAAAGAATAACTATACATAGTAATTACAACATCATATTGATTCTGATATATTGTATAATCCACTCCAATTCAATTCAATATTTATAGAAATGATATCATCGCTCGTGCGTACGTACGGACTACCGTCTCCACGACGCGATGAGATTCATTCTCCATGTTAAACATTTAAGAATGATTATAAAGTATATATAAGAAATAATAATGAAATATATGACATTATAAAGATAGTGGATTTATGTATATATATTTATATGTATGTCATCTACTTACTTCCATTTCAAGACAATAGGGAAAGGAAAACAGCGTTCATGCATACGTACGGACTACCGTCTCCATGAACGGTGTTTTCCATTTTATTTATCTACCTATTATATATATATATATATACAGAATATATATGATATATAAATCATATTTTATATTCTTGAAGTAATTAAATCATGATATAAGTAATAATGATGTCAAGAACAACAAGTGAAAACACCTACGATAAATGAAACGATTTTACCCAAAACGCTTCTTTAACATGGAATTTACAAAAGAACGGGTAATATAATGTCATAAGTGAACCATATATGATATAATAACAATGAATATGATTCTGGAATAAGTCAATAACATGATTTAAATCATTATACAGGAGGTTCGGACACTTACAAAGCAAGTCGGACATAAGGTAAGGGAAATATCACAATCTCATTTTTATCCGAGATTGTTTATTCGTAAGTATTTACTGGGGTGTATTTTATCATCCACATCCATGTTCCCTCAATATGTAATATTGTTTCCATCCACTTGCAATAGTTAAAATCCAATTTTACCCTTAGGTGAGTTTTTAGTAAAGAATATGAAAGTAATCTTTTGTCGTTTTTCCGTATAAGGTACTTTTTGACTTTTCCGACAAAAGTACGAAGAATGTTTTTTTTAACTTATACGGCATGAATGGATTTTTAAAACATTATTTCCAAGAAGCTTCCTTTACAAGTTCTCAAGTTTATTTTTAATCAACTTCTTTTATTTTAATGTCGTATGACATGCTATGAAAGGAAAAATGTTTTTGAAGAAGAAAGGATATTTTCCTCAAGAATGGAGTTCAAGTGTTTTATCAAAATTATTTTCCATCTAAGATAATAAAGGGTTCTGTTTTTATCCATACTGTTACATTGATTTGATTATGTTGTGAGGAAATTATTTTTATGAATTCATTTACCTTATATGATTTGTTTTATGATGTCTTGATGTTTTCAAGAATCCCAATTTTGTTACATGTGTTATGTGATGATGTATGATTTATGATTATGTGGCACACATAAGAAAGGATTCATTATAAGATGGGTGAGACCTATATCTCCCTCCAATGCATTGGGTAAAGACTTTATATCTCATGAGATAAACATGGCTGGAACGGAAGGTTATTTCGGTTCAGTGATACAGGACTGAAACGAGGAGTGAACTCGGTTCAGAAAGGGACTTTGTCCACTAAGATAGTCTTGGCAATGAGTCATGACTAACAAGAAATGATTTTCCATGATTATGTGTGAATGCCACAAAGTTTCAAGTTTTATGTTATGATTATGGGGATCTCATTTTCACTTCTATGATTTATCCCATGATAAGATATTATGATCTATTTTGCAGGTTAAGATTTCCAAAAGCTATGTTCTTATGTATATGATGTGATTGATATTTCTTTTGTTTACCCTTACTGAGCATTTTATCTCACCCTTTTATGTTTTATTTTCCCCAGGATATAAAGAAAGGTTTTAGGTATAAAAAAAAGGGAATATCTTTATGGGAGATATTGAAGATCTTTCACCACGATTAGAAGATTACGTTCCGAGTTTCCAAAGACACTAAACTATTACGATCCTTGTGTGTGTGTTTTTGTTATGTACTAAGTATTCCGCAAATGTAATGTAATGTCCATGTACGTCAAGATACGGGTCTCTACAGTTTGTATCAGAGGAAAGTTTTAGTCAACCTTTGGAAACTAGGATGCGAAAACGTTAGTGAGATCCCTAGAGATATTTCTAAGGTATGTCTATGGATGCCCCTAAGGATAAGTATACATAAATGATATAGTCCTAGAACTATGGTAACGATATTAGATTAAACCAAAGATGATAGATTTTTAAGTTACTCCCCCTTTATTATGATTTTTGCATCTAACACTATTCTTTTTGGGTTTTAGAAAATGGTTGGAAACAAGGTGATTCACGATAATGGAGGATATGATGGACAATGGAATGATATTCTTCATGAGCAACCAAATGAAATTGGATTTGGAAGTCCAAACATCATTATTATGCCGAATCAGCAATCTCATAATATGATCAATAAAGTAAAATTTGGTAAGTTTCCTGACTCGACTAATAAGAGAAAGATGGAGTTCCATGATGATCATAGAGGAAAGAAAGTTCAATTTCCCCAATGTAAATCATGTGGGAAGAGGCATCAAGGAGAATGTTTCAAGGGAACTAAAAGATTCTTTGGGTGTGGAAGAGAAGGACACAAAGCAAGTAAGTGCAAAGGAAAAGGGTTGGTTAACACCATGGATGAGGATAATGGTAATGCTACGACATCAAAAATGGTTAAGTGTTTTAAATGTGGAATGTATGGGCATTATGCAAACAAATTCCCTAAGGGAAAGACTCATGAAGAGAATCAGTATGGTCATATGGGTAGTATTTATGTGGATGATGATGAAGAGACTACAAATGATATGTGAGATGAATGAATTTTTGAAGCTCGGTAAATGGTTTGAGAATGTAGTGGAATGATTACATGTTTATCATGTGTAATTTTGGAATAAAGAGACATCTATGTATTGTTACACTGTTGTCTTTCCTTGTGTTTTGAAAGTGTATGATTAATGTTACCAGTATCCATGAAAGGTTATTCAGATATTTTTGGAATGTAGATGATATGCGCATAATGAAGGGATAAGGAGAAAATTAAATGTTTGATAGTATTCATGAGCTCATGATTGATATAAGGACTAAGTGATATCATGGTTTGAGTATATAGAATTTTGAGGATTTCGGTATGTGAAAAGTGTTAACTTTTAACTGCATTCAAGTTTTCACTAAGGTTCAATGGGTATTCAAGAGAGTACATGATTAAGGCCTTTGAATGTTTGGAATGTGACCAACAAGATATATCTTATGATATATGGGGATCAACGATGGTATTAAATCTCTGGTAATCGTTTTCACTATGTTATGAGAATGGACTGCAGTATTATGGATAAGCCTAAAGATTGGAATGGATTATGTTGGACATAAGTTAGTATTGTTTAAGGATAGAAGTTTTTTCGATATTATTGATGGGATGTTATAGTAATATAGTTTTATAAAAAGGACAACCAGCAGGACGGGCGACAGCCCATGGCTTCGGACAAGGCTGTGGGAATCGAACCCACAACTGAAGTGCGACTGGCCTTTATCGCCTACCACTGGCCTACAGGAAGTCCCTGTTTAGTAGAAACTAGTTTTATTATATTAAGCAGTATGATATATGAAGTATACGTCCATTTTAGGAACCATATATGATTAATCTCACTATAAAATGACTTATGTATATTTAATAACTTTTTATAACCTTTTGTTTGAGACAGATGGAATGAACAGTCATTCTATCAGATGATCTGCTAACACTTCACGAATAACAAATTCAACTTCATTTATTTAAGAGATGAAGTGGAAATTGTTCAAAGCACGAACAACAGTGAGATTGTACCAAAATAAAGTAAGTATTTATTCTAATTCAAATTTTCAAATTTAGGGAAATGATCTTGAAAACCAAAAATGTTGTCCTAGTGATCTTATACCTGATTAATCAGATGGTACCTTAGATCATCACAAATTTATGGATTTTTGATTACTGGCTTTTCCATAGCCATGTTCTCTACCACTCTCCATCAGAACATGATGGTTAGATTTCTCTTCCATATCCATATTTTCACCTATGTGGAAACCCAGTGATTAGTTTATTTGGGTAATCGTTACATTTCATACTTTAGTTTTTAAAGACAAGTTTTGGTATTCCTTTTTATGATGTGGGTTTCTATTAAAGAAACTTTCTAATAGTAAACCATTTATAACCCCGACGAATTTCGAGGGCGAAATTCATTTTAAGGGGGGTAGAATGTAACAGCCCGAGATTTTATGAAAAATGTTCCTTTTAATTTTATTTCTGTCTGGTGTTGTGCGATACACCAAAAGGAGCTTGCACAACACACATCCTTGACTTGCCTTGCATTACACGCAATCACGACCTTCCTCGATAGCGTGTGTTGTACTCAACGCCAAGTTTCGCTAAACAACGATATGCTATTAAGATATTATTAAAACTAGCTGTTGTGAATAGTAATAACCACTTTTTAAAATTTTGTAAATTTTATTTTTCAAAATGGACTTCATTTATGGATTCGGAGTATCGAATTTAGCCTAAGGTGAAATTTTGGTACTTTTCGGATAACTTTCATATTCTGATGAATAGTGAAAATTACTAAATTATAATTAAAAACAAATTTTTTAATCGAAATAATTTATAGTGATAAATTATTAATTTGAGTGGTTTTAAAGTATATTTATAATATATTTTTACAAATTAATATAATGTTGGTCATTGTTTGTAATTTCACATTTAACCCAGACATAATCAAGTGTCAATCTTTTGATAGATATTGTTTCTTAAAAACACGCTATTTTTTTTAATAGCGGGATTTAATTATTAAATTAATTAATGAAACTTCTATGTTATGAATTTGGTAAAAAAGAATTCATTTTTGAGTTTGGAATATGAAATATAGCTTAGGATGAAATTTTGGTATTTTTCTGAAAACTTTCAATTTTTGATGAATAGTGAAACCACTAAGTGGTAGGTTAAAAACTGAATTTTTCATAAAACATAATTTTACCGCTTCTGTGAATGGAATTTCAAAAATCCGAGAGACACGGTTAATATCAAGAACTAAAATGTGGTTCAATGAGATGAAAATAATTTTTGGTGAATAGTAACTTTTTACTTTTTTTACCGCGGTTAATAGTAAATAGGGTAACTAAGGGTAAATATGATATTAATATTACCCTAACACATGTACTAATCCTATTGGACAAGTTTATCTCGACCAAAAACAACCTTAAGTGTAAAATATTATCATTTAGGCCCACTTGGATTAGATTAGGACATTTATTATTATTTAATTCAAAGAAGAGTTAAAAGAGTTAAAATCAAAGTTTATTTACTAAAAAAAATTTAATATGGGGTTATACATAAGATAAATTCGATTGTAAATATTCATTAGAAAGATTAAAAGATTTACTACATTATGGAATTTTATTTGTAATTTATAGACATCAAATAATTTAATTTATTTATGACACAGTGATGATGCAGTAATTATCTTATTAATGAAATATTGACATAATTTATGTTATAAACAACAAATTAAATATAATTTGAGACTTTTTATGAATTCCACTAATTTTCTAGGTTACTATGATATATTAGTGTTTATTCAATCAACTTGGTTCGAACATATAATTCTTTTATGACTTTCACAAAAATCATATATCAAATAGTGTCAAAATTGACACAAAATAGTTTTTAAATCAAATATTATATTATTAATTGTAATTTTATTCCTAAAAATCTAAGGTTCGGCCAAATGACTTAGATAAGGATATATATATTAATAATAAACAATTTGGGGTTCTTTTGGCATGTTATAGTAAGCGTATTAACCATATAGTGTAAGAAAACAAAAAGACACGGTAAAAGTTAAATTATTTAACTTAGAGTTAAATCTAATTGATAAGGTTAAAATAATAACCTAAACTTGTCTAAATTCTATTGGTTGATATTATTTCGACCCATCCCCACTTTAGATTCGAAATAAGACCCTTTGAAACCATTATAAACCGATTTTGACATTAATATAAAATAATATTTTGAGGTATTCCTAAGGTGCCCCTCTCCTCCCTTATAAAAGGTTACCTCCTCTCCCTCCTCCTCACATCAAATTGAGCACTCAAGCTCGGCCAACCCCGGCCAAAATCTCTTCTCCACTTCCCTAGAATAATCCTAGAGGTTCTGGTCTTCCTCAAAGACCAATTTTAGTGCCCTAAGAGGAGGTCTCAAAGAGGCACTTCAAAGAAGAGGTAATTACCGTTACCAATTCTTTCATCTTTATTTCTTCTTCCACTTCTTCTTCTTAGGTTGTTTCATTATGAATTAATAACATCAGTATCACTCATATACTGATATGTTATTATAAGTATGAAACAACCCTATTTCACCATCTATCCATCCTACGGAAAAAGAAATCACCGCGCGTGCGTACGTACGGAATACCGTCTCCACGCCGTGGTGTAATCAATTTTCCACCACCACCTTACATGGATGGGTATAATGGTGTAATGAATAACTATACATAGTTATTACAACATCATATGGATTCTGATATATTGTATAATCCACTCCAATTCAATTCAATATTTATAGAAATGATATCATCGCTCGTGCGTACGTACGGACTACCGTCTCCACGACGCGATGAGATTCATTCTCCATGTTAAACATTTAAGAATGATTATAAAGTATATATAAGAAATAATAATGAAATATATGAAATTATAAAGCTACTGGATTTATGTATATATATATATGTATTTCATCTACTTACTTCCATTTCAAGACAATAAGGAAAGGAAAACAGCGTTCATGCGTACGTACGGACAACCGTCTCCATGAACGGTGTTTTCCATTTTATTTATCTACCTATTATATATATATATATATATATACTGAATATATATGATATATAAATCATATTTTATATTCTGGAAGTAAGTAAATCATGATATAAGTAATAATGATGTCAAGAACAACAAGTGAAAACACCTACGATAAATGAAACGATTTTACCCAAAACGCTTCTTTAACATGGAATTTACAAAAGAACGGGTAATATAATGTCATAAGTGAACCATATATGATATAATAACAATGAATATGATTCTGGAATAAGTCAATAACATGATTTAAATCATTATACAGGAGGTTCGAACACTTACAAAGCAAGTCGGACATAAGGTAAGGGAAATATCACAATCTCATTTTTATCCGAGATTGTTTATTCGTAAGTATTTACTGCGGTGTATTTTATCATCCACATCCATGTCCCCTCAATATGTAATATTGTTTCTATCCACTTTCAATAGTTTAAATCCAATTTTACCCTTAGGTGAGTTTTTAGTAAAGAATATGAAAGAAATCTTTTGTCGTTTTTCCGTACGAGGTACTTTTTGACTTTTCCGACAAAAGTACGAAGAATGTTTTTTTTAACTTATACGGCATGAATGGATTTTTAAAACATTATTTCCAAGAAGCTTCCTTTACAAGTTTTCAAGTTTATTTTTAATCAACTTCTTTTATTTTAAAGTCGTATGACATGCTATGAAAGGAAAAATGTTTTTGAAGAAGAAAGGATATTTTCCTCAAGAATGGAGTTCAAGTGTTTTATTAAAATTATTTTCCATATAAGATAATAAAGGGTTCTGTTTTTATCCCTACTATTACATTGATTTGATTATGTTGTGAGGAAATTATTTTTATGAAGTCATTTACCTTATATGATTTGTTTTATGATGTCATGATGTTTTCAAGAATCCCTTTTTTGTTACATGTGTTATGCGATAATGTATGATTTATGATTATGTGGCACACATAAGAAAGGATTCATTATAAGATGGGTGGGACCTATATCTCCCTCCAATGCATTGGGTAAAGACTTTATATCTCATGAGATAAACATGGCTGGAACGGAAGGTTATTTCGGTTCAGTGATACAGGACTGAAACGAGGAGTGAACTCGGTTCAGAAAGGGACTTTGTCCACTAAGATAGTCTTGGGAATGAGTCATGACTAACAAGAAATGATTTTCCATGATTATGTGTGCATGCCACAAAGTTTCAAGTTTTATGTTATGATTATGGGGATCTCATTTTCACTTCTATGATTTATCCCATGATAAGATATTATGATCTCTTTTGCAGGTTAAGATTTCCAAAAGTTATGTTCTTATGTATATGATGTGATTGGTATTTCTTTTGTTTACCCTTACTGAGCATTTGAGCTCACCCTTTTATGTTTTCTTTTCCCCAGGATATAAAGAAAGGTTTTAGGTATAAAAAAAAGGAAATATCTTTATGGGAGATATTGAAGATCTTTCACCACGATTAGAAGATTACGTTCCGAGTTTCCAAAGACACTAAACTATTACGATCCTTGTGTTTGTGTTTTTGTTATGTACTAAGTATTCCACAAATGTAATGTAATGTCCATGTACGTCAAGATACATGTCTCTACAGTTGGTATCAGAGGAAAGGTTTAGTCAACCTTTGGAAACTAGGATGCGAAAACGTTAGTGAGATTGATGAAGCTCACATTTTCATATATTTTATACTGTAAAACATTGTTTATAATCCCACAAAAGTGTTATTGAATGGGTAATTATCATGTTTTTAGGTTTTAGTGCTATTTTGAGCCCAAATGTGAAAAACGACTAATTCTGGATTTTTGACAGAATTTTACGTCAGGGGTATTTTGGTCATTTCAGGAAAAATAAAATTCCAAATTTTCTGATTAAAATTGTTTTAGAATCCTTATATTATTTCCTTCATTTTTGTCTTCTGGACCAGGAGATGATTCGGTCATCTAAAGGGTCTAAAAAATCATTGCATATTGAATTTTTCCGGGCGGACAGTATGGAGCCACCCAAGGTAACGGACATCAAACGCGGCCTACACATATCCAAATGATGTGTTTCCACCTGGGATACCTTGAGGACAGAGAGGTCCGTCTCGAAAATAAATTGGGTGGATTTTGGAGGTCATTAAGGAGGCTATTGAATGACATTAGTTTGGAGGAACCTTCCTGGATGCTTCGTCCAGAAACAGAAACCGAGGATGTAAAATTCATAACTCCTACATACGGTTTCAAATTTATCTCAAATTCGGAGAGGAGACGGCCAAGACATTTATCAACAACATTTATGAATGGTGGAACGCGTGAAGATGTCATTAAGGGGGCCTAAATCGCTCAAACATTCGGGGGTCGAATTCTGCCTATAAAAGGAGGCCCTCACCTCCTTCCCAAAGCATCCCATTTTTCCATCCATTCCTTCAAGGCACCAAGGAGAAGATCTCCACCGAGGGAGGCCGGCCGCAAATCTTCCACCTTTCTTTTTATTTTATTTATTTTCTTTATTTTTAGTTTTTTTTATTGTAATTTAGATTTCTAATAAATTCATGCATTGTTTTTATTTTTGTCCACCGATTCACCCTCTTTTCTTCCTCTCATCTTACCATCGTGAACTATAATACTCATGATCATGAGTAACTAATCTGAGGAATATCCCGAGGGAGTAATCAGATTCTTGAACCCAAGACCATGTTTTTAATATTCTTTGAGTTAATTCTAAGGATAATTTATAGTGGGTGTAATCCTCACTATGGTTGTCTAAAGATTAACTTCTTAATCTACAACCATTTTCCCTCGATTGAGGAGGTGGATGGAAGGTGTGCTTGGCGATCGCTAAGTAGACTTTTCATTCATAACCGGTGTAGAATAAGGTGTGCACACATACGATGGAGTGTGTAAACTAAGAATATTTGAAGCTGGCCAATGAAGGTGCTCCCTGAATATTCTCTCGGGAGAACTTCCTTTCTTCCCTAACTACATTCTGTTTAGCATTGCATGGTAATTTAGAATTAAATTTTAGTTTCATATGATTTATGAATTTCATTTATTTTATTAAATTACATTTATTTCATAAAATATTAAACAACAAAAAAGAATTAGATTAGGTGGAATAGAAGTAGTGATTTATTAACCACAAAAGCTCCTCAAGAGAACGACCTAGGTCAGCCCCTGTGCTGCACTTAGCTATAAATATTTTTGAGAGTGTGCATGACAACGCTTCATAAAATTGGCGCCGTTGCCGGGGAGCCAAGTGGTTTAATTCACTATTTTTATTCACATTGTGTAAATAATTTTACTTTAATTTAAAAAAAACAACAAAAAATCATAAATTTCAAAAACTAAAAAAAATCTTCTTTGTTCATCATGTCTTTCAATTCAAATTTTTATTCTTGGACTGAACAATCTCATGTACCAGAAAATGTTTGCAATGAACTTGATGCTCAATTTCATAGGATTAGTGATAAAGTTCAAAAACTGGAGATCCAAATAGAATTGATTGCAGAATATGTACGCGCATCCCAAGAACAACCGGAACCTGAACCGAAACATGAACCAGAACGAGTGGTCGAAGAGATTTCACCCATCATTTTTTATGCTAAAGAACCTGAGGAGGGTGAGAAGGATCTACTAAAAGAATTAATCACATCATCCCGCACTCAACCATTGCTCGAGGAGGCCCCAGAAGTACACATTCCAACTGATGCACTAATGGGAGGTCAACATTTTTTGGAAGAATCTTGGAATAACTTTGTCGAAGATAACTTGAAACATGATTCTCCCATGCTTGATATTGAACAATATGTACCTTTTGACCTCAATATTGCTTTGGAAGATGAAGAAGAAGATGTACTTTCTGAGATTGAGTTTCCAATGGACATGCCTGAAGAGATCAATTACCAAGCTGAATTACTTGAAAGGGGATATTTCTTTATTAATTCTTCATGTTTTAATATTATTCAAGCTAAATTGTTTTCTGACATCTCTTCCTTTGAAATTTCTGATACAGCACAAATGGAGCAGACCATGGATGATATGAAAGATACCACTAAAGTAGTGGTGATCATGAAAGAAGATCTGGAGAAGGTGGCGGTAGTGCGACTACCTCCTCAACAAAAATTTTCATACCATATGGAGGAGGACACCGCTGAAGATAACAGGGAGAATCCTTATCTTTTATTCCCTCCCACTTCGAACCGCAAATTTCTTCTTTATTCTTTCTCGGTGGTTGGGAACATTCTTATCTTATTTGGGGTTCTCTACTTTCAGTGTTTAATCATGGACATCGGGAAAACTCACATGTGGTGGTTCATCTCAAAGAAACCACACCCACCTTCTGATTGGGGATAATCTACTGAAACTGCCTGACTAGGGGCAGTAAAAACCTAGCACCCGCTTGGGGGTCTAAACCAAGCATTATCTCTTTTCTTTTCCTTTTTTCATTCTTTTTATTTATTTATTTTTCTTATTTATTTTTATTACTTTCTTGTAGTCTTAAAGTGGTTGCTTCTAGGAGCTTAACTCAAGGCATCCACTTCTAAAATAATGTCAGGTTGTATCTTTCCTTCCCTTTGATTTTTTTTTATATTTATATTTTGTTGAGTCGAAATAAGGGGTAGTTAAATTTAAGTGTGGGGGAGTGTCAACCTGCTTAGTTCTTCTTGTGTGCTTTTCATTTTTTTTAGGATTTTTGATCTCTAATGAATATTCTTATCACTTTTCACACAACAATTTATTTTGAAAGAGTTGAAATGATTTTTGAAATAATGGATTTTAAATGATTGTTGATGTGAAAACATTTTTCTTGAATTGGATTATCAATCATTTTTATGAGTTTGACTGATTTTTGAAATCCATGACCATGAAACACTGACTCAAAATAATTTTTTCCAATCCTGTGAGGTATTCTAAACCACTTTTACATATTCTTCCTAATACCCACACTTTCTTGAGTGAAACTTGAATTTTGTGTGAGAACCAGAATTTGTGAATATTCTCTTTCGAAGCTTTGGATTTCATGGAATGTATTTAAAATGATTGAGGCATCTCTTTGGCTAGCCACATTTTATCATGAGACCCACCTTTACATTTATCCTTCGTAATCCCTTAGATGCCATGAATTGCCTTATAGGTTTAAGCCACATTACAAGCCAATTTTTCCTTACCTACCCGCACTTTTAGTATTTTTGCATGGATATTTCAAGTTTGAGTGTGGGGGAAGGGACTTTCGTGTGCGTTCATTGGGATGTGTACCATTTATCGATAGTGTGAAGTGTGTGTCAATATTTTGGGTAGTGGATAACAAGAGAATTGGGCATGTGTCATCATTTCATTGTGCTTTATTTGGTTCATCCATTTCTCCTAAAAAAAGAAAAAAAAATAGAGATGATCTTGAATTCTCATTGTACATTCTATTATGACTCATTTCCCTCCCAAAAATCAAGGGCATGAATTGTCATTCATTCATTGTATTCAATTTTTCAGCTCATCCTCTATGAAAAAAAAGAAGAAAAAAAGAAAATAAAGTTGTGCCTTTCTGGAGCTTTGAAAAAAAAGAGGAGAATTTAGATGATATCATTCATTATAATCACTTATTGGATCATGTACCATTTCATAAATATGGATGGGGTTGTTTTTCACATTTACAAGCAGTATTGAGTGAGGAATATCATGTGTTTTCAGTTGATTTAATCATGCATTGTACTTAAAAGTTCAACCTCCTCTTTCTAGCTTGGAACATATTTCAATCATTTTACCACCGAACCTAAGCCACAGAATCATTTGAACCTTTAATTAAAGCCCTCATGATTAAATTCATTTTCATGTTTCACGCTGTGGAGAAATGATAATTTTCACAAACCTATGGTGATACATGTGATTTTCAAGTATGAGCATAACTCCAGAATCAATTTCTCTTGAGTGAAGAGTGACATAAAAATCAATGTGAGGTAGGTTGTGATTGGGCCATGGATTGATTTATGAGGTTGAAAAAATTTTAATGATTGAAATGAAAATTAGAGAATTATTATTCATAAATGAGACATGATGGAATTCTATTTTGGATAAAATCATTGATATTTTCTCATTTTTGATTGTTGTGTGGATTTTGATTTGGATGTAAGATGATTGCCCAGGAGTGCAATGTTTAAGTGTGGGGGAGTGATGAAGCTCACATTTTCATATATTTTATACTATAAAACATTGTTTATAATCCCACAAAAGTGTTATTGAATGGGTAATTATCATGTTTTTAGGTTTTAGTGCTATTTTGAACCCAAATGTGAAAAACGACTAATTCTGGATTTTTGACAGAATTTTACGTCAGGAGTATTTTGGTCATTTCAGGAAAAATAAAATTCCAAATTTTCTGATTAAAATTGTTTTAGAATCCTTATATTATTTCCTTCATTTCTGTCTTCTGGACCAGGAGCTGATTCGGTCATCTAAAGGGTCTAAAAAATCATTGCAGATTGGAATTTTTCCGGGCGGACAGCATGGACCCACCCAAGGTAACGGACATCAAACGCGGCCTACATATATCCAAATGATGTGTTTCCACCTTGGATACCTTTAGGACAGAGAGGGACGTCTCTACAATAAATTGGGAGGATTTTGGAGGTCATTAAGGAGGCTATTGACTGACATTAGTTTGGAGGAACCTTCCTGGATGCTTCGTCCAGAAACAGAAACCGAGGATGTAAAATTCATAACTCCTACATACGGTTTCAAAATTATCTCAAATTTGGAGCGGAGACGGCCAAGAAATTTATCAACAACATTAATGAAGGGTGGAACGCGTGAAGACGTCATTAAGGGGGCCTAAAACGCTCAAACATTCGGGGGTCGAATTCTGCCTATAAAAGGAGGCCCTCACCTCCTTCCCAAAGCATCCCATTTTTCCATCCATTCCTTCAAGGCACCAAGGAGGAGATCTCCACCGAGAGAGGCCGGCTGCAAATCTTCCACATTTCTTTTTATTTTATTTATTTTCTTTATTTTTAGTTTTTTTTATTGTAATTTAGATTTCTAATAAATTCATGCATTGTTTTTATTTTTGTCCACCGATTCACCCTCTTTTCTTCCTCTCATCTTACCATCGTGAACTATAATACTCATGATCATGAGTAACTAATCTGAGGAATATCCCGAGGGAGTAATCAGGTTCTTGAACCCAAGACCATGTTTTTAATATTCTTTGAGTTAATTCTAAGGATAATTTATAGTGGGTGTAATCCTCATTATGGTTGTCTAAAGATTAACTTCTTAATCTACAACCATTTTCCCTCGATTGAGGAGGTGGATGGAAGGTGTGCTTGGCGATCGCTAAGTAGACTTTTCATTCATAACCGGTGTAGAATAAGGTGTGCACACATACGATGGAGTGTGTAAACTAAGAATATTTGAAGCTGGCCAATGAAGGTGCTCCCTGAATATTCTCTCGGGAGAACTTCCTTTCTTCCCTAATTACATTCTGTTTAGCATTGCATGGTAATTTAGAATTAAATTTTAGTTTCATATGATTTATGAATTTGATTTATTTTATTAAATTAAATTTATTTCATAAAATATTAAACAACAAAAAAGAATTAGATTAGGTGGAATAGAAGTAGTGATTTATTAACCACAAAAGCTCCTCAAGAGAACGACCTTGGTCAGCCCCTGTGCTACACTTAGCTATAAATATTTTTGAGAGCGTGCACGACAACTCTTCGTCAGAGATCCCTAGAGATATTTCTAAGGTATGTCTAGGGATGCCCCTAAGGATAAGTATACGTATAGGATATAGTCCTAGAACCATGGTAACGATATTAGATTAAACCAAAGATGATAGATATTTAAGTTACTCCCCATTTATTATGATTTTTGCATCTAACACTATTCTTTTTGGGTTTTAGAAAATGGTTGGGAACAAGGTGATTCACGATAATGGAGGATATGATGGACAATGGAATGATATTCTTCATGAGCAACCAAATGAAATGGGATTTGGAAGTCCAAACATCATTATTATGCCGAATCAGCAATCTCATAATATGATCAATAAAGTAAAATTTGGTAAGTTTCCAGACTCGACTAATAAGAGAAAGATGGAGTTCCATGATGATCATAGAGGAAAGAAAGTTCAATTTCCCCAATGTAAATCATGTGGGAAGAGGCATCAAGGAGAATGTTTCAAGGGAACTAGAAGATGCTTTGGGTGTGGAAGAGAAGGACACAAAGCAAGTAAGTGCAAAGGAAAAGGGTTGGTTAACACCATGGATGAGGATAATGGTAATGCTACGACATCAAAAATGGTTAAGTGTTTTAAATGTGGAATGTATGGGCATTATGCAAACAAAT
Organism: Viscum album; assembly: GCA_963277665.1. Lineage (NCBI taxonomy): Eukaryota > Viridiplantae > Streptophyta > Magnoliopsida > Santalales > Viscaceae > Viscum > Viscum album. Next base: position 874,465,308 of record OY728129.1, on the reverse strand, counting down.
GCCTTAAGGTAAAGACTCATGAAGAGAATCAGTATGGTCATATGGGTAGTATTTATGTGGATGATGATGAAGAGAATACAAATGATATGTGAGATGAAAGAATTTTTGAAGCTCGGTCAATGGTTTGAGAATGTAGTGGAATGATTACATGTTTATCATGTGTAATTTTGAAATAAAGAGACATCTATGGATTGTTACACTGTTGTCTTTCCTTGTGTTTTGAAAGTGTATGATTAATGTTACCAGTATCCATGAAAGGTTATTCAGATATTTTTGGAATGTAGATGATATGCGCATAATGAAGGGATAAGGAGAAAATTAAATGTTTGATAGTATTCATGAGCTCATGATTGATATAAGGACTAAGTGATATCATGGTTTGAGTATATAGAATTTTGAGGATTTCGGAAAGTGAAAAGTGTTAACTTTTAACTGCATTCAAGTTTTCACTAAGGTTCAAAGGGTATACAAGAGAGTACAAGATTAAGGCCTTTGAATGTTTGGAATGTGACCAACATGATATATCTTATGATATATGGGGATCAACGATGGTATTAAATATCTGGTAATCGTTTTCACTATGTTATGAGAATGGACTGCATTATTATGGATAAGCCTAAAGATTGGAATGGATTATGTTGGACATAAGTTAGTATTGTTTAAGGATAGAAGTTTTTTCGATATTATTGATGGGATGTTATAGTAATATAGTTTTATAAAAAGGACAACCTGCAGGACGGGCGATAGCCCATGGCTTCGGACAAGGCTGTGGGAATCGAACCCACAACCGAAGTGCGACTGGCCTTTATCGCCTACCACTGGCCTACAGGAAGTCCCTGTTTAGTAGAAACTAGTTTTATTATATTAAGCAGTATGATATATGAAGTATAAGTCCATTTTAGGAACCATATATGATTAATCTCACTATAGAATGACTTATGTATATTTAATAACTTTTGCTAACCTTTTGTTTGAGACAGATGGAATGAACAATCATTCTATCACATGATCTGCTAACACTTCACGAATATCAAATTCAACTTCATTTATTTAAGGGATGAAGTGTAAATTGTTCAAGGCACGAACAACAGTGAGATTGTACCAAAATAATGTAAATATTTATTCTAATTCAAATTTTCAACTTTAGGGAAATGATCTTGAAAACCAAAAATGTTGCCCTAGTGATCTTATACCTGATGAATCATATGGTACCTTAGATCATCACAAATTTATGGATTTGTGATTACTGGCTTTTCCATAGCCATGTTCTCTACCACTCTCCATCAGAACATGATGGTTAGATTTCTCTTCCATATCCATATTTTCCCCTATGTGGAAACCCAGTGATTAGTTTATTTGGGTAATCGTTACATTTCATACTTTAGTTTTTAAAGCCAAGTTTTGGTATTCCTTTTTATGATGTGGGTTTCTATTAAAGAAACTTTCGAATAGTAAACCATTTATAACCCCGACGAATTTCGAGGGCGAAATTCATTTTAAGGGGGGTAGAATGTAACAACCCGAGATTTTATGAAAAATGTTCCTTTTAATTTTATTTCTGTCTGGTGTTGTGTGCTACACCAAAAGGAGCTTGCACAACACACATCCTTGACTTGCCTTGCATTACACGCAATCGCGACCTTCCTCGATAGCGTGTGTTGTACTCAACGCCATGTTTCGCTAAACAACGATATGCTATTAAGATATTATTAAAACTAGCTGTTGTGAATAGTAATAACCACTTTTTGAAATTTTGTAAATTTTATTTTTCAAAATGGACTTCATTTATGGATTCGGAGTATCGAATTTAGCCTAAGGTGAAATTTTGGTACTTTTCGGATAACTTTCATATTCTGATGAATAGTGAAAATTACTAAATTATAATTAACAACAACTTTTTTAATCGAAATAATTAATAGTGATAAATTATTAATTTGAGTGGTTTTAAAGTATATTTAGAATATATTTTTACAAATTAATATAATGTTGGTCATTGGTTGTAATTTCACATTTAACCCAGACATAATCAAGTGTCAATCTTTTGATAGATATTGTTTCTTAAAAACACGCTATTTTTTTTAATAGCGGGATTTAATTATAAAATTAATTAATGAAACTTCTATGTTATGAATTTGGTAAAAAAGACTTCATTTTTGAGTTCGGAATATGAAATATAGCTCAGGATGAAATTTTGGTATTTTTCTGAAAACTTTCAATTTTTGATGAATAGTGAAACCACTAAGTGGTAGGTTAAAAACTGAATTTTTCATAAAACATAATTTTACCGCTTCTGTGAATGGAATTTCAAAAATCCGAGAGACACGGTTAATATCAAGGACTAAAATGTGGTTCAATGAGCTGAAAATAATTTTTGGTGAATAGTAACTTTTTACTTTTTTTACCGCGGTTAATAGTAAATAGGGTAACTAAGGGTAAATATGATATTAATATTACCCTATCACATGTACTAATCCTATTGGACAAGTTTATCTCGACCAAAAACAACCTTAAGTGTAAAATATTATCATTTAGGCCCACTTGGATTAGATTAGGACATTTATTATTATTTAATTCAAAGAAGTGTTAAAAGAGTTAAAATCAAAGTGTATTTACTAAAACATTTTTAATATGAGGTTATACATAAGATAAATTCGATTGTAAATATTCATTAGAAAGATAAAAATATTTACTACATGATGGTATTTTATTTGTAATTTATAGACATCAAATAATTTAATTTATTTATGACACAGTGATGATGCAGTAATTATCTTATTAATGAAATATTGACATAATTTATGTTATAAACACCAAAATAAATATAATTTGAGACTTTTTATGAATTCCAGTAATTTTCAAGGTTACTATGATATATTAGTGTTGATTTAATCAACTTGGTTCGAACATATAATTCTGTTATAACTTTCACAAAAATCATATATCAAATAGTGTCAAAATTGACACAAAATAGTTTTTAAATCAAATATTATATTATTAATTGTAATTTTATTCCTAAAAATCTAAGGTTCTGCCAAATGACTTATATAAGGATATATATATTAATAATAAACAATTTGGGGTTCGTTTGGCATGTTATAGTAAGTGTATTAACCATATAGTGTAAGAAAACAAAAAGACACGGTAAAAGTTAAATTATATAACATAGAGTTAAATCTAATTGATAAGGTTAAAATAATAACCTAAACTTGTCTAAATTCTATTGGTTGATAGGATTTCGACCCATCCCCACTTTAGCTTAGAAATAAGACCCTTTGAAACCATTATAAACCGATTTTGACATTAATATAAAATAATATTTTGAGGTATTCCTAAGGTGCCCCTCTCCTCCCTTATAAAAGGATACCTCCTCTCCCTCCTCCTCACATCAAATTGAGCACTCCAGCTCGGCCAACCCCTGCCAAATTATCTTCTCCACTTCCCTAGAATAATCCTAGAGGTTCTGGTCTTCCTCAAAGACCAATTTTAGTGCCCTATGAGAAGGTCTCAAAGAGGCACTTCAAAGAAGAGGTAATTACCGTTACCAATTCTTTCATCTTTATTTCTTCTTCCACATCTTCTTCTTAGGTTGTTTCATTATGAAGTAATAACATCAGTATCACTCATATACTGATATGTTATTATAAGTATGAAACAACCCTATTTCACCATCTATCCATCCTACGGAAAAAGAAATCACCGCGCGTGCGTACGTACGGAATACCGTCTCCACGCCGTGGTGTAATCTATTTTCCACCACCACCTTACATGGATGGGTATAATGGTGTAAATAATAACTATACATAGTTATTACAACATCATATTGATTCTGATATATTGTATAATCCACTCCAATTCAATTCAATATTTATAGAAATGATATCATCGCTCGTGCGTACGTACGGACTACCGTCTCCACGACGCGATGAGATTCATTCTCCATGTTAAACATTTAAGAATGATTATAAAGTATATATAAGAAATAATAATGAAATATATGACATTATAAAGCTACTGGATTTATGTATATATATTTATATGTATGTCATCTACTTACTTCCATTTCAAGACAATAGGGAAAGGAAAACAGCGTTCATGCGTACGTACGGACTACCGTCTCCATGAACGGTGTTTTCCATTTTATTTATCTAACTATTATATATATATATATATACTGAATATATATGATATATAAATCATATTTTATATTCTGGAAGTAAGTAAATCATGATATAAGTAATAATGATGTCAAGAACAACAAGTGAAAACACCTACGATAAATGAAACGATTTTACCCAAAACGCTTCTTTAACATGGAATTTACAAAAGAACGGGTAATATAATGTCATAAGTGAACCATATATGATATAATAACAATGAATATGATTCTGGAATAAGTCAATAACATGATTTAAATCATTATACAGGAGGTTCGGACACTTACAAAGCAAGTCGGACATAAGGTAAGGGAAATATCACAATCTCATTTTTATCCGAGATTGTTTATTCGTAAGTATTTACTGGGGTGTATTTTATCATCCACATCCATGTTCCCTCAATATGTAATATTGTTTCCATCCACTTGAAATAGTTTAAATCCAATTTTACCCTTAGGTGAGTTTTTAGTAAAGAATATGAAAGGAATATTTTGTCGTTTTTCCGTACGAGGTACTTTTTGACTTTTCCGACAAAAGTACGAAGAATGTTTTTTTTAACTTATACGGCATGAATGGATTTTTAAAACATTATTTCCAAGAAGCTTCCTTTACAAGTTTTCAAGTTGATTTTTAATCAATTTCTTTTATTTTAAAGTCGTATGACATGCTATGAAAGGAAAAATGTTTTTGAAGAAGAAAGGATATTTTCCTCAAGAATGGAGTTCAAGTGTTTTATCAAAATTATTTTCCATCTAAGATAATAAAGGGTTCTGTTTTTATCCCTACTATTACATTGATTTGATTATGTTGTGAGGAAATTATTTTTATGAAGTCATTTACCTTATATGATTTGTTTTATGATGTCATGATGTTTTCAAGAATCCCATTTTTGTTACATGTGTTATGCGGTGATGTATGATTTATGATTATGTGGCACACATAAGAAAGGATTCATTATAAGATGTGTGGGACCTATATCTCCCTCCAATGCATTGGGTAAAGACTTTATATCTCATGAGATAAACATGGCTGGAACGGAAGGTTATTTCGGTTCAGTGATACAGGACTGAAACGAGGAGTGAACTCGGTTCAGAAAGGGACTTTGTCCACTAAGATAGTCTTGGCAATGAGTCATGACTAACAAGAAATGATTTTCCATGATTATGTGTGCATGCCACAAAGTTTCAAGTTTTATGTTATGATTATGGGGATCTCATTTTCACTTCTATGATATATCCCATGATAAGATATTATGATCTCTTTTGCAGGTTAAGATTTCCAAAAGCTATGTTCTTATGTATATGATGTGATTGATATTTCTTTTGTTTACCCTTACTGAGCATTTGAGCTCACCCTTTTATATTTTCTTTTCCCCAGGATATAAAGAAAGGTTTTAGGTATAAAAAAAGGGAAGATATTTATGGGAGATATTGATGATCTTTCACCACGATTAGAAGATTACGTTCCGAGTTTCCAAAGACACTAAACTATTACGATCCTTATGTGTGTGTTTTTGTTATGTACTAAGTATTCCGCAAATGTAATGTAATGTCCATGTACGTCAAGAAACGGGTCTCTACAAATGTCATGTTTTCATATCCCACAAATGGGTAAAAATTGAACAAAAAGGAAATGATTACCATATATAATAGATACACACTCGCTATAACACATATAAAAATTTATGTAAAATACATACATAAAATAATTATGATTCATTAAAGTTATAGGGAAGCTCTATGAAACCTCTCACATGTTATAATTAATTATACCTCTCAGTCATAATGAATCCCAATGAATGAAATATTCTACACTACATAATCAAACAACCCAACTTATTATTTGCTGCTCCCATCAATCATCGGATCACATTCCTAAACCACATAACATTCCCCTTCTAATAGGTAAATCTATTAAAAACAAAACCATAATTGATGATCCCTTTAAATAGGATTGAGGATTCTTTATCATACCTTGTCCCATCTCATGTTCACATCCTACCCGATAATCATTCCAAAACCCATAAACCATCTCTCTATTATTTTATTTCACACATAAATTGAAAATATAGAATAAAAATGGTCATGTGTCGAACTGATAATACCCATTAAAACCATATTGGATTACAATATCACCTTAATAACTTCTTATATAAAAATTCCAATTCATTTAAAATGGAATTCTGAAACGCACTCATGGATATCTCCTATGGTAGTCCTTTTCTCTTCATTGGATAATCATAGAGGAATTAAATTCTTGATATAACCCACTAGGGTTTATAATAACTCTGTTATATAGAATTGTTGTATAACCATCACAATAGAATGTTTTTTCCTATATTTTACCCAAACATCAATTAGAATAATGGTGTTATAAATCATATATATATAATTCCAATAAAAAATATTATGAGGAAAAATTATATAATATTTTTTCAAAACTACAAAAAATTAAACCCTTTATCTTTAGATAATCAATAACCCATGGGTACAGATATGGAATGTGGATACTATATTAAGTATGATACATGTGAAAATGAATCAATAATAATGAAAAATATCCAAAATCTATAAAATATTATTCATATGTAAACTTACCGTATTGAATAAACACATAAACTATAATGGTGACAAAAAAAGAGAAATCATATACATATTGTATCCAGAACATCCCACAAGAATATGTGATGATGGAAAACTAGTCCTAAGAATTTTAAATTATTTTACACAACCTATATCCCCGACTAACACACTCTAAATAGTATAAAACAAATTTGAGCATTTACGATTTTTTAATTCCTAAATGCATGTCCTATCAAAAGTTTAATTCACAAGGGATGTCACCTGACCTCAAAAGTGAATCCTTGTATGATAGATATTCCCAACGAATTTTCATGAACTAAACCCTACAATCTGTTTCCCATAAATTATACTAAAACAATTGATGAAATAATCAATCATGATCCACAATTAGAATTATAGTTTTCATAATAAGTCAACCATATCAATTTAGTAAAAGAACTTTTTGGAAATAATACAGTCAAATATAATTGACTCCCACTAGGATAATCACATCTACTAATAAATAATGATAACGAAATAACAATGTGGATCAAATAGTATCCAAAATAATTACACTATATCATGATATCAAATCACATAGTTATACCTTGGACTAATCTACTACATATCCAATGTTTTCACTATTAAAATAGATATATGGTTCAAAAATAAAATAGAGTGAAACAATAGGGTGTGACAAATAAACCATAGTTGGGACATACTAGGATCTCAAATATACACCATAAAATAATTTAATCAATAGTAAATGAAAATAATACAATATAAAATGTGGTATTGGGTTATCATGTGTTATTCAAGAAACTATTAATCCTAGTGAAAACCACATTAGCCAACTCAAATGTCTACATTTATCCACCACAAAATTCTCATTTATCATTTCATAGAGTGATATCTAGGTTACCATATTACCATACAATTATTTATTAAAACATTAATGAAATATGGTAACCAAATAACACCAATACCTAGAAATTACCAATGACACCAATTTTCTTTCATGCTAGTGAATATGTGAAAATCCATTATACGTATGTTCCTAAAAAATCATGAAATGAAATATCTATTTTAAAGTAGGTCTAATAGAAAAGATTACAAAACAATACCTTTAAGGGAAGATAACAATCAATAGTTTTAAACAAATTCTTGAAAACCAAAATACTTTTAATAAGATAACAAAGAAGTATGAAACTAAAAATAGAGAGTACCGAATATTCATGTGTGCATGTATAGTACCAAAACCATCCTCCCTCATAAAAGACAAACTATGAAATCAAAACACCTTCCAATGAAAGGGTTTGGGGAAATAATGTGCTCAAAAAAATATTATAATAAAGGAACACTCTATAAAACATGATTATTCACCTCTCTTGTTGTGGATGTCTTGCATCGTGCTCTTGCATCACATAGATGGGATCCAACATGAACATCAAACTAGTTATTCTTTAAATCAAAGAAACTCAAAAAATAATCATAGGTTATAATAACTTGAAATGATAAAACTATAATCATGTATAGATGAATTCATCATCAAGAGAAACTCACTAAATATGGAATCTATTAAGTATGTCAAATACAACATGATCTATGGCCACTAAAACTATATTTTCACCACAACCCATTATATTCTAACCCCATGATGCATCTTCAGGACAAATTATAAAAAATTCAGTTATATTACTATTACAATCCCATATAATTACTAGGTCCCACCACTTATGAACCATCTCAATCTGATATTAATTATTTCCAATGGAAACCACAATTTCATGTCTTCAATAATTACATTAAAACAATATAGAGGCTATTACTATATCCCTATAAGTTTTATCTTAATATATCACCTTGAGGAAGTCCATATCTACCAAAACTCATCATGTTTTGGAGGATTCACTCCATAAGAGGTGCACTAAGATCTACGTTGACAATGTATATGTTTTTCATCATTACAAGTGAGGTATACATATATCTCATTAATACCCTCTATTCCTCTTATACATATGGTATTAAAACTTATCCATTTAAACACATAATTTTCTACCCATATCTCATATAAAATCACGTGATATACATGGGGTCACTATACAACTCAACCGGCACCTTGTTCCCTTGAAGACCAAGATTTTAGGGGACACCAATTTATTAAATGTTTGAGGAAGTAATAATCACAACTCCAAAAGTAATAATGGAATATTATAAATCTTCTAATGTATCTTTTAGTCCATATCTATATTATACATATGGGAACATATATAAATATATGTATACTAATTCATAAACATGCATATAGATTTTTACTAATGTTAATGTGTTCCTAAAATAATGAATTACTATCCATAAAATACACCCATTGCGCTCAAATACAGTATATTCCTCCTCAATGTTAATTACACCATTTAATATACTAAGAAATTATATAATTACCAATGATTATCAGTAAAAAAATATTAAAAATTATTTATATTCTAAATATGATTAATCCTTGGAAAACTCAATAATAATTGCAATTTCACGGAAGGAATGAATCACATTAGGGACTTATACATTGTGGATATGTTCATAATATTCTAATCATAATTTCTATAATTACAAGATTATTCAACCATTCCATAGTGTAATATTGTTTGAATCCTTAGTAAAAATTTCATTTAAATTATTAGGAAATAAAAATGAACCAAAAAATAGTTGAAGGATAATATGAACACACCAATAAACCTCTATGAAATAGAATAAATGGTTTCAAAAATCCCAGAAGTGTAAGGTGATGATGTAAGATGAAAATGTTTTGAAAATGAAACACTTTTTTCACACAAACTAAATCCAAATGGGAGTTATGCTGAAATAACTTATATATCCCCATTTTAAATAAATATCTAAGGAGCCCATTGTAGATTTACAATTTGGGTCATGATTTGATATATCCATAAAAAGACACATCATATTAAAATGCTTTTAATTCATGACATGAAAATATTAAGGTAAAATTTTTCCCTTATAAAAAGACATCAAAACATGAACTATAATGACCCATAATTTTCATACATAGATATTACATCTTAATATGAGAATATTCATTACATTAGATAGTGTCCCATTTGAAAATTATATAAGTATATCCCTTTTGGGATAATTGATAAAGAAAAAACTATTCATAAGTGAAATAAATCATCTCCAACTATGTTAATAATAACAATATCCCTTCACAGACATAACATATAAAATACCATTATCTGTAGCATATGTAAATTAAACCAAATAAATGTTGAGCTATGATGTTAGATATGTTTAATAATATGATACATCAATAGACACTCAATAATAACTTGATTATAATAATATGATAACATGATATAACTATTTAAAAATCTTCCATTCATATTATAGATCAAAATATTGAATCATGGAATAAAGAGGGAAAATTCATAAGAAAGAAATCACAATTGGACTGAATAAATGATCTATGAGAGTATATAATGTTCATAATAATTTTTTTGGGAATAACAAATCATAGAAAAACATTTACTTATTTGATAAGGATTACATCCACGAAAACCACGATGGATAAGATTCAGTCTTCAAACAATCATTAAATGTGAGGTTCAATCAAAAACTATCATAGATGATAAAGTCCCTTACCAACCTAAGTTAACTCCCAATTATAGTAATATTTTTCATAGAATATATCCAGATTTTTAAAAATATTTTGAGGGATATTTTTTTTACCCACCCATAAAAAAATAAAAAACATAAAGATGTGTTCCACATGATCATATAACATTCATCATCTCCTAACCATAGAAAAGGAAACAAGATTCATAAACCTAGAATAAACCATGAAAATGAAATGATTTTCAGGAAATTATTGTCATCATAATATTAAACAATCCATATAATGAATAATTATGTAACAATTTGATCATATACATAGTAAATCTTTTGAAATGTTTATGGATTCCTTCCTAGATAAAAAATTCCTTTCAATGATCACTAGGATCATTTATTGAAAACAACACAATTTTTTTCTTTGAAATTACTTATTTAAAATATAAAATATTTTAAAATATAAGTGAATTTTTTATTTTAATTAAGCATTTGTAACATTTAATTAAAACATAAAATCATTGAGGGGTCATGATGGTGCGAAATTACATTCATGTTTTATATGATAAAATAAGATTCCATTAGCATATTTAGTAAAGAGTAAAAAAGATTCTCATTCATTGAAAGAATACAAAAATCATATTAAAACACTATTTACTATTTAAAAATGGATTAAAATTTCATTAAACATTAATTTTAAAATAAAAAAATTATTGAATTTTTTTAAAATGTTAATGATATAAAATGGACTATAGAGTGAAAGGAGAAATAATATCAAATTTTCTAATAAATATTCTTTCGGTCTTTTGAGTACACAAATTCAAGAAAATTAAATGATATAATTTATTATAATTAATAAAAATAGGGGAATAAAATATATTTTATTTTTATAGGAATATAATGAAGTATCATCATTATAGGAAAAGTCATAAACAATCTAGATAAAAAATGCAATTGCAACATGTAACCCATAACTCGAGTTTAAGTTATTTATACATGTTCAAAAGTCCTAAACAATAAATATAAATTTATAATACATATATTTTATAACCATAAATATATATATATTTCAATATAATATTATTTATAACCTCTTATTAGCAGTTTATTAAAAATACTTAAATATAATTTTTTTTCTAGGTGATCCTAACATTTTTTTCATGTATGTTTTCCTTCAGTAGTTTTTTCAACAAATATTGATCATGTTTAAATAATATTACAATTGTAAATAATCATATTAATATTATCTTAATTAATAATATACACATTTATAGACATTTTTAATAGTTATATATAGATAAATTAATTACAACATTGATGGAGATAACAGACCGTACATAGGCATGCATGATTTTTTCATTATTTAACTGATGGAATAAAAGAACAATAAATAATAAATCACCCTGAAAAATTAATTATTATAAATTATAAATAATATATATTTATATAATAGAAAATTAATTCAACACATGTAAATTCTAAATGAATAATGAATCACATCGCTTCGTGTAGGTGGTAGTTACACGTACGTACGATCAATGTTATTGTTTTACGATTGATTGAAAGGTAAGAAAAAGTTTTGATATTATAATTTATTATTTATAAATATTTAATAAATATATTATATGTAAATATATACATTGAAACCATCATTATCTATACCCATGGGAGGCTTTGATGGATAATGAATTACATCGGTTTGTTAGGTCGTAGTCAGCCGTACACATGATAGATTGTTTCGTTTCCCATTTGATAGAATAACAGATGGATATTGTTAATTGAATAGGAAAAATAACTTATATATATATATATATTAGATAGTGGTGTTATAATTTACTCATTTTTGTATATAATTCAATGTTTTTTGATGATTAAATAAAACAAAAACATATTGTTATTAATAACAGTTATTCGTCAGACACAGTCTTTAGGATTACACCTAAAGCCTTCCAAGGATGGTTTTATGATAAAAATAGGGAATATAGGTTATTTATATTGAATTAAGTAGTTGGTTATGGAATTTATTTGAAGAACAAAATTAATCTTATAATATGCAATGAATATGAGAGGGGATGTCATTTTATTAGTGTTAGATAGGACAGACTTCAAATGTTTGAAAATAATCAAATACAGTATTGTATTATTCACGGAAATTGAACCAAAATGAACCAATACCATATATTAAATGATATATCGAATTTATAGGTAATTATAATAGCATTTAGAGAGGTATTTTGGTCATTTTAACCATTATCTCTTTGGTTAAACCACTCGGTATGCATTTTTTAACATTAATTGCTTCAAAAAAATGTATGGTTTCTACTATTTGTTATGAAAAAATATTAAGATAAATTTATTGAGTAATATTAATTATTATAATTCTTAATATTTAATCATTTTTACCAAATTAAATTTATATAACTGGAAAAACATAATTTTATATTATTCCGAAAAAAGTGATGAAAAGAATTTTACTAAAGATTTTTTCTCCAAAGTACATTTTTTTAAAATAATGATTTCACATAAAACTAATTAAAATAACCTAATTTTTATTATTAATTATATAACTTATTTAATTATTCATTTAAAACGAATTTCAAGTAATATATAAATAAGAAAATAATTTAAATATATTATTAATTTTTAATAAAATCTACTATTTTTTTAATTTTTCTAAACGTAATTACCTTCAATGAAAATTATCATATATTTGATATAATATAATTTTGTATTTTTTAATTTAAAAATTATGTCCATTTTTTAACATACATTTTATAATATTATAAAAATTAATTTATGAAATAAGAGTGAAATATGCGATGAAACTAATATATTGAAAAAAAATTATAATGCATAAATATAAATGCCCTTTTATCCCTTGACTTGATACAAAATCATAGATGAATGATAAAATAATTGAATTAAAATAAAATATATAAATAGGAATAAAAAATATTAATTAAAATTAATGTTATTTTATTTATATAAGAACACATTCTATGCATAGTCAAGAATTATTAGAGCATTGGTTTTCATATTCAAACTATTTTTCTATTTATTTATAAAATATTGATAACTAATAAATACAGTTTTACAAGTGTAAACCATATATTTTTTATTTTAGTTAGTATTGGTAATACATTATATTATATTATATTTTTTATAATGATATTGTGTATTACAATTTATTTAGATTTAGCGTTTTATATATTATTATCTATCGATGATATAAAATTTATTTTAAAAAATATATTATCAATTTTTAGGGTGTTATATTCTAACTCACATAAAATAAATTTCTCCTTAAAAATTACATTACATTGAGACATAAATATGATGATATCTTATACACATAATATCCATGCATTCAAAAAATGAATCTTTGAATTTAAGATTCTTCCAGTGAACTTGAACCAAGTGAATATTCATGTTTCATATAACTTTACCTCTATGATCTATTTTTTATAATGATTTCTATTCATATGAATGATCAATATACTATGGAGTGACCTATAAATGTAATACATGTGAGTGATTTGGTATGTACATCCTCTAAATAAGTACATGGAACTCATCTTGAACCCGAGATAGGTTTAGTTGAAGCCCCAAGAAATAGGATACAACATTTACATAATAAAGAAATATTAAAGGGAAATATTACTGGGGATATGATTTACCTTTTCACTAAGTCACATTACTATATTCCTTGGAAAAATTCAAAGAAAAAACTTATCACCAACTTTAAAATATAAATTATAATGAGGATTTTCAATATAATGTTTTTGTCAACACTAAACTACCTGGATGCACTATTAAATACCTATAAATATCTCTACCATTTAATTATCTTTCTCATGTCCAAATATAATAATTTCCATTAATTCCCCAAAAAATTTGGATTTTATACACTTCATTTATTATTGGGTTTTGATATAGATCACTCATAATGCATTATTGAAAGATATTAGAGATTGAAAACTCCACAAGAGGAAGGGTTAAATTCCATCCATTTTTGAAATACATATAATAAGATCACAACATATCCTCTTGGGATTGAATTGTTATATCAAACTGAAATTATATGTGAAGATTTTATTTAGTTCTAAATCCAAGATCTTAATCTCGATCCTACAGAAGACTTCCTAAAAACGTTGATGTACACCTTAGATATCGATCAGATACAATTGAATGTGGTACTCCATTTAACCATGAAAATTATTTAATAAATGTTATTTAAATATAATCATCTGAAAATTCCAATATTAATGAAATATTGTTTTATTAAATCATTATTATATCATCTATACTCCACATATAATTATACATCCTAGTTTTTTAGGAGTCTAACAACATAAACATTGGTAATGTTTTACCCTTTCCATTTGGGAAGAGAAATTATTTGTAAAATCTCATTCAAATTATATCTCTCAACCTTGACATTTAGTCATTCCAATAATCAAGATATATACTCAAAAATATCACTCATTATGTTTTAAAAATAGAAATAATCTTTCATATTACTAAACAACCTTCTAGTTTCTGGATGAATGTAAATTTATGAACTATGCGGATCATAAAAATTATCCTTATTCATATTTTATATGTGTGGAACAGGAAAATGGTTCATGAAACATATAGTTCCACCAAAATCAAGGTTAAACTTAAGAACATATCTCATATTATTTTGTATCTCTATTGGTATCTTCTATACCCCTTGAAAATTATATTGGATAGATAGTTTACCGCTTATTGGAGAAAGATATTATTTCTCTATACCTGAAATATTCACATGTCCATAATTTTAAAATCGAGAAATAATGGATCATTTTGGTTTGTCATCATGGATAATCAATAATGATCTTTTTCTGTTAAAGCATTGTAAACCTTGTTAAATATATTATGTTAATAATTTATTGAGAATTCATAATCTATAATCTACTATAACCATATTCTATGGCACATATTAAACTATTTATAAGTGAAAATTTACATTAATGTTTTTTGATCTAAATATATGTAATATCGTTATCAGTAATGTTAGTACCTCTATACCATCAAAAAAATTCTCATCCAACAAAAAACCAGGATTTGGTTTATTTTTCTCATGAAGCATAAATATTTGTGAATTATAATCGATTACCATATCATTATTCAAGATAAATCACCACAATAACTTTATAAATTCATCAATATAGTTTAAAAACCCTTTACCTATTGTAGGGTAATGTAAGAAAAGATTCAATGACTAGCATTTCCATTAGTTCCTAGAAACCTTATTCACATTCATCAATCCAACACAACATTTATCCTATCAGAGTTAACATGGTGAGTGAATTATATTAAAATGAGAAAATATCCATAAATATTAAATAATAGAAATCCAAATTATGAATCTATAGATATTAGTTATATTGATTGGTTTAATCTAACATTCAATAACATTATTCATTGATTTATCTACTCATATACAATTTCTTGATATTATATGAGCCACAAAAGAAACATTTCTTATCAATAATGTTTTTTTAATTTTTTAATAAAACCATTATTTCATTAGGGTCTTCATTATAATCCATAGGTTATTTTTATTCTCTTCCTTACTATATATATATATATTACATTGATAATGAAATACACATACTGATCAAGTCACTCTCCAAAGGCTCTATTAATTAAATCCATGAATATAGTGGGGGAATTAGTACGAACAAATGGAATCAATATATAATCATAATTCCATAAATTGTACATACTGTTATATTCAGTATACCGACCTTCCCTACAATGAATTAATGAAATCCAAAATGACGGGCAGTCATGGAAAAGGATTTTTCATTATAATGTTGATAAAATAAGTGTTCAATATGGGGAAGAAGATTACTATTATTGATAATTGTCTTGTTATATTCCCTATAATCAACGTAGAGTCACATTAATCTATAAACATTCTTAAAAAAACTAGTTCACCCTAACATGACCCAAATTTCATAATAAATACTATATTAATATTATCATAGAATTTATTCTTCTATTCATGTAACTCTATTAGAGACATTTGACAAGGATTCCTTGAACTAGGTGTTGTAGTAGGCTCTGAGTTCCATTGAGAACTCAAAGCCATGTTTTATGGAAGACAAGGAAACTCTTAACAAATGAAATCAATAAAATCTAGCATATTAGAAAAATCATTTCTGTTGATTTTATCCCCAACCAACTATGATAAAAACTACTTTTAAATAAGAATCATGATCCTAAAAATGGATGATATTTACATTATGAACTTCATTATAATCATCCCAATAATAGACGATCATAATATGGTTTATATTATCAATAGTGACTTCCTTTCCTTGGAACTGGTTGTGGGATTTAGGTAAAGAAAGTAAATCCATTTTTTGTATTGAAAAAATTTATCCAGATAAGGAATAAAAATATTTTATGGAATCAAATTTTAATATCACTTCCCTTTCCAGGTATATCCCACCATGAGTTTTTTGTTAAACCTGTTTCATTTGGGTATTCCAGTGCCTTTAAAACATATTGGTTTAGTATCATTCAGATACAAAGAGAGTTTTTGTGAAATAACCTAATTTTTTGGGATATATCTTTATTTTAATTAATCAAGAACATGTATAAATGTGTTAATGGGGGTTACATGAGGTTTCCATGAATTTCGATGGATTTAGAGGTGGTTTGATCTATTTAGAGTAATAAGGTATTTATAATAACTACAAGAGAACTACATGTTGTTTATATGTATTTCATGAGAGTGTACCTCTATCCATGAAAATTTTGTTAAAGTAATATATACTTTGAACTGCTTCATGGTGTAAACTAGTTACATTCAATGAATATATTGTACACATTTTGTAATGTCTTGGATGGGTTAAATTCACCCAAGGTGACACACATTTTTTTGCACTATTAAATATATTATTCTACACAGTGTAATACATTTACACGCTGTGAAATTCTTAGGGAGGACATTTTTAAATCCAGGACGTGCTTTTAGTTTCTATCTACCCTTGTGCTTCTCTATCTCTCTTATGTCCTAGGACATTTTTATGTGATTTTAGTGTATCCACATCCATTATGGATATCCGATTCAAGGAATCAATATAATTCCCTAGCCTTAAACATTAAATAATACTGATTGCAGTCAAGAATTCACATTGAGGATAATTTTGGGATTTGAGTTTTAGAGAATTAGTCTATAAATATTACATTACATATTGACTATTACAAATATAACACTTATAATATATCCAATTTTTTTCACAACAATAATAATCCTTAAAAAACAAGAATTCTTTTCTAGATAAAATTCTTATTGAATTATTCCTTTATCTTACCCTTACTTATACCATGTGAGAATCATTTTAAAAATAGGGGATGAGAATAAAAAGATCAGTAAGGGACATAAAAAAAATAAAAACTATTAGTCTAGTTAAAACCTGATAACCCATTAAATGTTCTTTGAGGAGATAAAAACAAAACATATTCACATGAATAACACTAATAATTTTGGGTCAATGAAAAACACTAAAACCAATAACTAGAAATTAAAACTCCTTTAGGTGACTTAGATAATCATACAAATAAAACCCATTCAATCATCTTCCAATTAGAATAACCAAATGGTTGACTTCCAAATTGGACATCAATAATGGGGATCTCCCTTAATATAAGCTATATGAGGCTCACCCATGAGCTATAATGGGGATCAACCCTTAAGTTGTGGCTGGCTCACCCATGAGATGTAATTAGGCTGAACCCACCGTATAAGCTATATTGGGATCACCAGTTTCATATAATTCTCATGGTACATTTCATGACTAAAACACAATCATCTCAAAACCCCTTTTTGAAAGCATCTTCTAATCCCATATGAAAAAAATATTCTCTATAAAACTTCCATTTTCATTAAAAATCCATATTTAATAAAATGAAACCCAAATAAAATAATAATGGATTTAATTTAATTTTAAAATACATTAAGTCTTATAGAGTAATCCAAATATAAAAAACAGTTATGAGGACAGAGATGTCGTCATCATCGTATACATTGAAAAACATTCATTTTTTCATTTTGTAAGGAAATTAAAACACTTCACATTGAAAGATTCATTTTGAAAACATTGAATGAAATTAAATATTGACCTAAAAGTTCCTGTATATTCCTTTTATACAAATATAAATAAATATGTAATTTCATATCATGATGAAAATTATTTGATAATTAAATCATTAAATGCTCAAGGTGTCCCATAGCACTTTGAAAATTTAAATATTAATCTATGTGATTTAAATAATAATAGTAGTATAGATAAAATATGAATATGAAATTTATAGTTTTTATATATATTACTTATAATGAATAATGATGCATATTATCAAGAAATGTCATAATAAAAGGATATTGAGACGAAGGTCGTTACCATGAGTCCGACTTGCCTCAGTCATTCATTAATTTCCTGAATAATAAATTTATTCTAATTATACGTTCATAATAAGATATTTAATTTTTTTATTAAATTTATATCACTTATTATAATGTTATCGAAATTGGTTAATTTTTTGTGTTTATATTGGATGTTTTGTTAATGTTCGGTATTTGAGTAAAAAATGAACTTGTTTTGACAATCATTTTCCATGTGGTAATAAGTCCATTATATACAGAATATTATTAATGATTTAAATATCATATATAGATATAAAATATATATTTATTTAGAATATTCCATAACATTTGGAGATAAGAAATGAAATGCTCCGTTCTTGGAGATGGTAGCCCATATATACTCATTAAAGCTACTGTCATTTCATTATCATATTAAACTAATATTAAAGAAATAGAAAATAAAATATATATAGTTATATTATAATTAAAATATAATAAATATGTAATATATGTTACATATTTTTATTAAATTTATTTTTTATACATTATATGTATGGCATGAAAAAGTCATATCACATTGAGGGGGCGGTAATCCACAAATCCACAAATAAAAATATCATATTTAAACATTATGGAAAGCATAAAGGTATGTTGTAAATAAAAATTATATAAGAATTGATAAAATAAAATATATATCATATATAAATACAATTTCTTCAGAATAGCCACCATGATAGGTGGTTGAAATAAATTTTACAGTTATTGTTTTGTGAGGTAGTAGTTCAATATACCGAGAAACAGTATGTTCTATATCAATTAGATAGAGGTATGTGTTAGGGTTGTTTGAAATCTATTCAAAACAATATCCAAGTATTTTTAGGATAATTTATTTGTTATAAAATAATGTAATAATTAGAGTTTATGTATATAGAAAAGGAAAATAAATGAAGGGAGCTTGAGAGAAGGTGTTACATCTTAATCAGGTAACTCCTTGTGTTATTAGGAAAAAGGCCTTCTTGAATTCTCTTCTGCCCAAGGTAAGACTTATAAGAGGAAGGGAGAGATGTTGGGTGATTATTTTAGAAGATTTTTTATGATCCAAGAGGCTTTAGTGGTTTGTGTAAGTTGTTAGAAGTGGTTGACATTTATAAGTGGGAGGAGGGTCACTTTAGGAAATTCTTCAAATATTATTTTCTTATAAATCTGTATTTTAATTATAATATTTCCAAAGTTATAATTTTATAGTATAAGATAATTATTGGTATAAATCACCTAAAAAAATAGATTTTAGGCAATGTTAGGTCACAAAATTAACCTTATACTTTATCTTTAACCCTTACTTAAAAACATTATCTCTTACGACGTCTTCTTGTATTTTCATAATATATAGTTACTATAGTTACTAGTAAATGAAAAGAGGACAGAAATGGAGATATTAATGTACTTTTTAACATTATATAATTCATTTTTCTGAATATTCGGTTTTTTGACTATTATATCATTTAATAAATTTTATTTATTTTAAAAACTCATTTATGTCAATTTTTGTCACTATTTAGTAATTTATTTTTTCTAAAGTCAAAAAAACGTATTTACATCGAAATAAATGCATTTACTCGAATATAAAATGTAATTAGAACCCATAAATTTTGTTTTTGATATCAAAATATTCAAATTACATTTATTTTAATATTTATAATATCATTAATTTTAATATTTCATTAATAAGGTTATCATTGTTTCATCATTGTGTCATAAATAAATTTATTTACATAACGTAGAAAAATTATAAATTAAATACCATGTATAGGAATTATTTTTATCCTCATAATTTCTATTTATAGTCGGATATCTCATTTATATAAACAAAATCAAAATTGTTGTAGTTAAGAGATACTTTTTTATGTTATATTTCTTTTTTCTAAAAATTAAATATTATAAAAGGTCATTATCATTTCTATGTGGCTCCATGGGGTCCTAAAATCGACCCAAAGATTCCAATGGTCAGACATATCTCATTAAATAGGATTAATACATTTTTCAGGTAGATTTATATTATTATAATGTTATTTTTTACCCTTATTTACATGATTTACCCTTTAACCATGATAAATAAACATAATTACTAAAGTTACTATTCATAATTCCCAAAAATATAAGGTACCAATTTATACAATTTATAGCTTATTACTATAAATATAGAATATATTTTTTCATATTTAAGACAAAGATGTTTTAGTAATTAATTTAAATTTAATTCTAGAAGTCAAAATAAGAAAGCAGGTTTTTAATAAGTAAAAACTATCAGAAGATTTACATATATTTATGTCCAATTTAATGGTGAAATTACTTTCAATGACCATAATTGGATTAAATTATAAAAACATATTCCAATTACACTTTAAAACCATCTAAAAGGATAATCTAACTATATAAAAAATTATATGAAAAGTGAGTATTGAATTAAAATGCAGTATTTTTCACTAGTCAAAAATAAGGATTTTATTCGAAAAATACCAAAATTTCAAATATTGTAAATTTTGGTTTACCATTACCAAATAATAAGTTTATTTTATAAAATAGAACTTATAAATTTGAAAAAAAAACTATTTTGAATAGGGTTCTCTATCAAAAGATGACAAAACCTCCTTTTAAAAATATTAGAGTATTTTATGTTTAAAATTTGATTCATTCTCGTTTTATGAATCTAAAATTTATTGGATAATTGAAAAATCATTAATAAAGTATGTAAAATAATAAAATAGATATTTTTTTTATTCGATCAAAAACAATGGCTAGGCGTTAACTACCATTTAAAATAATATTATTATTGCTGTATTATTTTTCTGTATGACTCAGTGTTGTGTGCAACAGAACATTTTGGAGAAGCCCTTTGTTACATGTAGGGTAAAATATTGTACAAAGTTTACCCTTTAAATTAATTTTAAATTTAATAATATTAATATATTTTAAAAATTATTATTCTATAAGTACAAGTGATGTTACATCATTCCCCCCTTTTTGGAAATTGCCTCCTTGGAATTTTAAAATTGGGCTTAGTATATTCATTGAAAATACCACATTAGAAAAAGAGTCAATAAAACCATATCTTTAAAATAAGTAAAGAGAAGAAAAAGGGTCATTTGAGATAACACATTCTATGATTCAATTTAGTAAAACATGGATATGGAAGAATAACTAACCATCTTGTTCCGATGGAGAGTGATTGAAAACAAGTTCCAGAGAAAGTTAACAACTATAAAACCATAAAATTATGATGAGTTAAAAGGTATTTGATTTCCTAATAGGGAAATTAAATGGAAAACGTTTTTTTAATATCCGTTTCCTAGGGAAACATACTAACATGTCCATTAGAGTATCATCCTCTAATAAATATCTCCCACAAAATCGCCTTTTCTCCAAACGACGAGTATTCTTGATCACTTGGTCACAAATAAAGCATTAGAATCAACTTATAGAGAATAAAATAATTCCAATAAATATGCAATATAAATTTAAACATTAATTAGGCTTCATCCAAAACCAAAAATGTTTTGTATAATATCAGATAACGCCAAAAAAAATAATCTGTTCAAAAAAAATTACAACTATTAATCTCCAAAATTCATAAGACAAAACACAACATTCAACAAAGACCATTAAATGAACAATTTAACTTAAAATTCTTAAAAATAATACAATCTATGATTGAAACGTATAATTCATTGGGATTTTATCACCTAGTATTCCAAAATAAATCATAACATTTTTCTCCAAATAACAATGACTACTCTCAAATTATTCTACCTAAAAGTAATTATCCTATTCACATGTTCTCCATGATAGGTTATTTATTTCAATAAATAACCCTAATATCAATAATCCCATAATAAAAACATAGATTCTTACAAAATAAAATTCAACCATTACTCCTCAAATGAAATCCCATAGTGTTTTATTTTCCTTAAGCATATTGTTTTTCCAAGATAGAAAACATCTTCCAAAATAACATTTATCACTTAAATCGCAAATCATTTTCCTATTCAAAGGATATACATTTGATAATTTATAAGTTCCAAAAATCAAATTTTTCTTTATATATTAAATCATTTAACAAAAAATAATAAGTCATACTTATGAGGGAAATCACGTAGTCTTGTGGTAAGCGATGATCCCTTGCCTCCATTTTGTTGTGGGTTCAATTCCCACAACATTATCCAACGCAATAAGTTGTCACACAGTCTGCATGTTTTCCTTTTTAAAAAACTATATAATTTTATAACTTTCCCCAAAATTTGATAAAATCCTAAAAAATAACCATAATATATGGTAACCTCAAAGGTTATCCTATACCTCGTATTTTTCCTCACAAAAAATTAATAACAAATAATTTTTGAAAAGTTGAATGTCTCCGAAATACATTTATTCACATTAATATTTATGATCATAAATCCTAGAAAGGGGTTTCTAAAAAATTGATCTTATGATCTACCATATAATTAAGAACCCATTATTATATCCCTAACCCTTAATAAAACATCATAATCTCCAAAGCCGCCTAAAAAATCCTCTAATACCAACTATAAGGCCCCAACCATAAACATTACATAATCTAGAGTTAAATCTAGAATACACATTGAGGATATTTTCACGTTTAGATTTCTAGAGAATTAATTTATAACTATTTCATTTCAAATCAAATATTAAAAAGTAGACACTTTGACTCTATCCAAATTTTTCACAAAAATAAAACTCTTTAAAAAACAAGAATTATTTTCTGGATCAAATTTTTATTGAATTCCTCATTTATCATACCCTTCCTTATAACCTGTGTTTTTTTTTCAAAAATTATGGATGATCCTTAAAATATCATTAAGGGACATAAAAATAAATAAAAAGCGTTAGTCTTGTTTAAACCTAATATCCCATTAAATGTTTTTTGAGTGAAAGAAACAAAACTTTTTCACATGAATAACACTCATAGTGTTTTCACAATGAAAAACACTAAATCCAATAAAATGAAATTATAAGGTCATTAGGTGACATAGATAATCTTATAATTAAAACCCTTTCAAAAATCTTCCAATTGGAATAACTATATGGTTGAATTCCAAATTAGAGATCTATAATGGGGATCACAGTTCGTATAAGCTATATCGGGCTCAACTATCAGCTATAATGGGGATCAACCCTTCATATAAGCTATTTCAAGCTCACCCCTAGGATATAACGGGTCTAAACCCTTATTATATGATATAAATGGCTCACTCATTTTATATAATTCTCATGTACCATTTAATTAATAAAACATGTTCATCACGAAATAACTTTTTTGATAGCTACTTCTGATACAATATGAAAAAAATTTCCATATAAAAATAAAATTTTCATTTACGAACCAATTTTAAATACCATGATAAAAAATAAAGTAATAATGGATTTATTTTCATTTCAATATACATTAAAGATTATAGAGGAATCCAAATATCAAATAATGGTTATGGTGGCAGAGAAGTCATTGTCGTCGTATACGTTAAAAATTTACTTTTATCATTTTGTAAAGAAAGTAAAAGGATTTATATAAAAATATTCTTTTTGAACACTAAGAATGAAATTAATTACTGATTTAAAATGTCATGTATTTTTATTTTATACCCATATAAATAAATATTTAATTTAATATCATGAAGAAAAATAATGGATAATTTAATCATTAAATGTTAAAGGTGTCCCATACTACTTTGATCATTTAAATATTAACCTCCATTATTTAATAAATAAAATTAATATATATAAAATATGGAAATGAAATGTCAGAGTGGTTGGTTATACACCTTATAAAAGAATAAATGTTTTTATTATCATGAAACACATTAATGAAAACAGATTGAGATGAAGTCACTAATCTTGATTCATAATTGTCTCATTCATTATTTAATTTGGTGAATAATAAAAATAGGATAATTTATACTATCATTAGACCATTTCTTAATTTTACTATTCATATTATATCAGTTATTACTATGTTATAGAAATTGGTTAATTTTGGGAGTTCATATCAGATGTTTTTTTGATGTTCAGTATTTGGGTAAAACATTTACTAGTTTTGATGCAAATTATCCATGTTGTCATTAGTCCATTATATTAAAAATATTATTCATAATTTTATTATCATATATATCAAGTATATATTTATTTATAATTGTCCATAACATTGGGAGATAATAAATGAAATGCACCATTCATGGAGACAGTAGGTCATACGTATGCATGAACACTACTTTCATTGGCTTGTCATTTTAAAAGAATAATAATGAAATAAAAAAAATAAAAATACATTGGTATATTATAATTAAAAAATACTATATTGGTTAAATATGTTACATATTTTTATTAACACCATCCTTTATATGTTCCATTTATGATATGAACGAGTCACATCACTTTGAAGGGGTGGTAGTCCACATTTTCCTCATATGAAATTATCGCATTTACACATTATGGAAATAATAAAGATATATTGTTAATAAAAATTAAAAAATCATAGAGACAATATAATATATATTATATATAAATATAGTTCCATCATAATTCCCAACATGAGAGGGGTAGGAGAAAATTGAACAATTATCGTTTCGTGAGGCAATAGTTCACCGTACACAGAAATAGTATATTCTATATCGATTAGATGGAGGTGTTTGTTACTATAGGTTGATCCATTAGAGTAAAATCATCTGATTATTTTGGGTATATAGGTGTTTTTATAAAATAATGGAATAAATAAAGGTTATTAAGTAGCATAATGAACCTATATGAAAGTATCGTGAGAGAAGGCATTATCTCTAAATTAGTTAACTCCATTTGATTTTATCCAGTAGGATTTCTTGAATTGCCTTCTGTCCATTTAAGGAATATAAGAGTAAATGATGGATGTTCAAATATTATGTGAATAGAGGTTGTAAGAGATAATATTATTTAGTGTTTTGAGTATGTAGTTAGAAGTGGTTTCCTTTTAAGAGGGAGGAGGGGAAATTTAGGGATGTTTTGAAATATTATAATATTATAAATTGATTTTCTATTTATTATAGTTCCAAAGTGAAACACTTAACGTATAAGATGATTATGGGTCTTAATCCTATAAAAAAATAGGTTTTATACAAGTTTAAGTCAATTAATTAATGTTATCTTTTAGCTTTAATCCTTAGTTAAAAACATTAACTCTTACCATGTATTATTGTATTTTTATAATATATGGTTTCTATATTTACTATAAAATTAAAATAGAAGCACAAGTGTATAATTAATGACATTTTTAACATTTTTTAAGTAATTTGGATGAATCACATATTTTTAGGAGTTCCATATCAATTAATAGAATATTATTTGTTTTAAAAAGTTATTTATGTTATTTGATACTATTTATTAATTGATTTTTTTAAAGTCATAACAACATGATTCATTCACACCAGAGTAATTAACTCAAAAATAACATGTCATGAAAATCCAATAAATTCTTGTATGGAATAAAAATGTTCAAATTAAATTTATTTTAGTATTTATAAAATGATTTATTATAATATTTCATTAATAAGGTAATCATTGCACCATCATTGTGTTATAACTAAATTTTTTTATTTATTGTATAAAAATTATAAATAAAATACCATTATATAGGAAATATTTTTATATTTCTAATGACTAATTATAGTTAATGATATAATTTATTTATGAAAAATGAAAATTGTTTTAGTTTAGAGATTCATGTTTATGTCATATTTCCCTTCCCTTTAAATAAATATAATAAAAGGTCATTATCACACCCATGAGGCTCCATGGGGTCCTAAAATCAACCCAAGGATGAAAATGGTCTAGAAAATCTCATCCAATAGAATTATGAAACCTGTTATGGTAGTTTTTATTATTATATAATTAATTTCACCCTTATTTACATGATTTACCCTTTAGCCATGGTAAATAAATATAAATACTAAATCTACTATTCATAATGTCCTAAAATAAAAGGATCCTATTTAAATAATTTGGACCTTATGATTAAAAATATGGAACCCATTTTATCAAATTAATAACAAAGTATTTTAATTAAATAATTTAAAATAAATTTCCATTGTCAAAATCAGAAAGTGATGTTTTAATAAGTAAAAACATTCAAAAGATTGACATGTGTTTATGTCCAATTTAATATGAAATTACTTATAATGACCATAATTTTATTAAATGAAAAATATTTAATCCTATTGATATTTAAAAATAATTATATGTATAGTCTAACTATATAAATAAATTAGTTGGAAAGGATGTTTTGAATTAATATTTTGTATTTTCCATTATTCATACAAATATGGGTTTTATAAGAAAAATCCAAATTTTCATCCAAAGGAAATTTTGATGTCCCACTTCTAAATAAGAATTTTATTTAATAAAATAAAACATTTAAAGGTAAAAACTATTTTTAAAATGGTTATCCATCAAATGGAAGTAAAATGACCTTTTAAAAATATTAGAGTATTTTATTCTTAAAATTGGATTCATTCGCATTATAATCATCTAAAATTCTTTTAAAAAATATAAAAACTTTTAAAAAACTTTTAAAATAATAATTTTGTTAATTATATTCATTCTCTACAATATACCCTCTAGGTAGTATCTACCAATTAAAATAACAATATTATTGTTGAATTATTATTCGATATAACTCAGTGTTGTGTGCAACGTATGATTTTGGAGAAAGATGTTGTTGCATGTCGGGTTATCTATGATACATATTTTACCCTTTAAATTAATATTAAATTCAAAAATATTAATATATATGGAAAATTATTATTCTATAAACACCAAGGATATTACAATCAATCCTATATGAGTTATTTGGATTAGTCTTTCCCGTCTCATCCATTATTCTGTAGTTATGGTAGTGTAATATATTGACCATTTTAGGTTTGGGTGTTGATATTGATATTTTTTTTTCATTTTAAATCATGTTATCTTTTTATCCTTTTTTCTTTTTGCAGTTACCTATTAAAAGTGTTGCATTTATCACCAGTTAATGTTAAGTGGTTTAAAACATACCCACATGGTCAGTTTAATTTTCATCTATGTGTAATATTTAAATTGTGCCAACATAAAAATCATATTAATTAATTGAATGATGATTGAAAATAAATCATGGAATTTATTATTCCTTAGATCCCATTGGATTCAATGGTGATGTTACCTGGCCTATGTACACACATTTAATGAGTGAACCCTTAAGAAATAATGAATTGGATAACATATTAAAGTGTGTTTAGCATGAAAGGAGAACCCATGTTATTTTTTAGTCTATAATCACTTTGATATTGTATTATTGTTTATTAAAATGGTTGGTGACAATTTTATAAAAAAAATTATTTTGTAATTGATGTACTACTTTTAATTTGTAGAATTAACCATTTAACTTTATGATACGATAATGTGATATCAATGATCATATGAAATATGTAGGTATTCATGCAATAATGATTATATTGTGGAATTATTACACATTTATGTGTAATTATTTTATATCTAGCTGGGAATACATTCATGTTGTACTTATTATATTGAGGGATTGATCTAGGATGTGGAAAATCTTATATAGAGGGTTTGGCACTATTTCTGAAATGTTTATATATAGGGATCGGACCAGATGAAAATGTGATTATACAAAGGGATTTACTATATTATTTGATTATTCCATTGATATATGCTAATGGTTGGTGTGTATGGGATAGATTATAAGAGATATTCTGAAATATTTTCTAAGTAGGTTGATTGATGTATTATATTATGTTGATTAATTAATCCACTGGTTTATGCCTTTATTTCACACTCTTGTTATCAGGCTCATTTTTTATACATGGTAGTGTAGACGAATTGGGTTTTACTCTCACCCTGTTTGAGATGACGTTTGGTACCCAATTAGATACCAAGGATATAGTTTTTGATATGGGAAATTGAACTTTTTTAGATACACTACTGGAAAACTAACCTATACTAACGGTTTGGAAATGTTGGTATAGGCCTCCAAACCGTTGGTATAACCTATAACAACTATTTGGAGAACCGTGTCCAAGTAAGCTGTTGGGATAGTTCTATACCAACGATTTTCCCATAACCATTGGTATAGACCTATCACAACTGTTTTGGAAACCGTTGGTATAATTAATATGAAAATATATATTAACAGTTATGGAACTGTTGGTAAATGTATTTAAAAAAAACATTCACTCAGATTTGATCCATGGACCCCTAGTTTAGTATTCAACAACTCAACCGCTAACCTAACATGACTTTTGTGAATATAATTACATAAATATATATATATGTATTCTCATAATTATTTTAAATTTTGATTTATATAATGTTCTCGGTAAGAAGAAATGATAAAAAATCAATGGATCTATACTAAAGGTTGTCAAAACCGTTAGTATAGGCCTATACCAACGGTTTTGACAACCATTGGTATAGATTTTGATTTAGGATTTTGGTTCCAGGTAAAGGATTATTTGTGGGGGGCCTTTCCCAATAGTTTTGGAAAACCATTATGATAGGTATAGACTTTCCCAACAGTTTTGGCCAAACAGTTTGGAAAGATGTCCACAAAGTGGACTTTCCCAACGGTTTGGCCAAACAGTTGGGAAAGGTGGCCACAATGTGGGATTTCCCAATGTTTTGGCCAAACTGTTGGGAAAGGAGGCCTCAATGTGGTATTTCCCAATGGTTTCTCCAAACCATTGGGAACGGGAACCCATACCAACGGTTTTTACGAACCATTGGTATCGAAGCGTTGGGAATGGTCAGATTTCCAGTAGTGATAGTTTATTTCTATATGGGAAGGAGTTTGTAGATTGGACCAACATGGGATTTTTTAGAGGGTTCTCTTGAGGTTATTTTTGTCAATTATTTTTCTATTTGTAGTAATATTAGTTTGAAATTTAGATACCTTTCAATATTTCATTACAATATTTATTATTATTATTTTTATCGGTTCATCCTTTTACATCCCTATTATATATTGTATTATTTCTACTATATTCGTTATTAGAATATTTATTGATATTTTTTATTTCTATTATATAGTATCATTTTAATAGAGGGTACAGTCTCCCCCTAAATATTATTTCCACCACTCTACTAGTTGGTTTCCTCTAGAGTAAAATTTGGTGTACATGATGTTCTGTAACCAACCCGATTTACCAATGTTAGAGAGTGATGGATTTGAGGATGATACAATGTTGTATCTTATGATTTGGTTTTTCTGTTACATTACATTACTATTTTATAAAATTAGAAAGGATATGAGGATGCATCGGGACATGGAAATGAGAGTTTTAATGGAAGTAGCTAGCCCATATATGGGGGAAAATATAAGCACCAACGGATGGGATTGTTGTTCATGTTGTTCATTATTACAGTTGATGTTATTTCAGCAATGGTGATTCACATATATTATGATGTTATTTTATTTTCATTAGATATCCACCTGTGGCCCAATATAGAATGAGATGAGTTTTCTAGTATTTTAAAAGGCATATAGGGATATATATTTCCATGTTTTTTTCATGATACATACATATTATTTTAATGTGATATTTACATTTCATATCATGTGGGGCATCGTTAATTCCCATAGGGTTACCGAATTTAAACATTTTTAACATGAAACAAACAAACCCCTATATTACATGATATTATAGGATATGAATGTACATTGTCAAAACCATATAGATGAGGTTAGAAATAATATTAAATAAATAAAAAAACCATAACTATTTATGATATTCAGAAATCATGTCTTAGCTACTGGGCTTGTAATTGATTTATGAAGTGAGAGAAGAAAATATAAAATGGGTTCTGAGAAGAAATGTATTTAGGTTAATTTGTTTATAAGTTATAACATAATAAATTTATAATTATGCAGTTATCAGAACCAGGTATTAATGAGTCCAATGGCCATGGTAAACTATATACATCATATGTTTTCCTTTTCACAAGGTCAGCTACATCGGATTGTAATTAACGGGTAACTGAAAACCTTGTGTAAATAATGGGTTGAAAAGAACCCAATGGTCATGGTGGTTTTATAAACCCTAGTTCAGTTATTAAAAAAATGTATTCAATCCACTCAGGCAATAGTCATTCTCAAATGAAGAACGAAATTGAACCAACATCCTTACCATAGTTATAATTGTCATGTCAAAAAGAACCAGAGAAGGGATCCATTTGAGGATCAAATATGAGACCCAAACATGAATTGTAATAAAAAATAAAATGCCTCAAAAAATCATTTCCCATTAATCACACATGAGACTCCACAATGAAATTACTCCCTTATATTATCCATGAGATGTTTTGGATAATTAAATAATGAAAATCTATAGAATTGAGGAAGTAGGGATACATGGTGGGGAACCTTGGTCTAGTGTCATCCATCGTCGATACTCCAGTCGAGACCCCCTCACATGATTTGATAGATGCAGTGGTTTTATTGGTTTTCCGTTTCAATCGCTATGTTCTATCATTAAATCCTATATCTTTTTGGATCATAATTTTTATTACCCGAAATTATCACAATGTGTAATCCATGTTAGAAGATTATTTTTATTATCTTCATCTTTCATCATTCTTCACATCATGTATAGTGTACATGACATGTAATTTTTTTCACAGTGTGAATTCTTTCATGACAGGTCCTAAGTGGTGGTGGCTCCTCTTTAATCTCATGTTGTGTAATGAAATACATGACATGTAATCCTTCTACTCTAGATTCAAAGCTCTAATGCATATCAAAAATTTGGTGTCATGCCATTTATCTTAGAGCATGGTGGGAAGTGTCTTTGAGGTAAAAAAATCACCACTTTTTGATCATTTTCCATGATTTAGTGTCCCCTACCATAAATTGTAAAAAAAAAGAAAACAATCACAATATTTAAAGATTAATCAATTAAATTACATAAATCACAATATTAAAATATCGTAAAATTAATGTATGAAATAAAAATATATACTTTACTTTATTAAATGTGAAATGATATACCTTTTATATATGATAAATGAAATAAATAAACTATTATATCATGATGAAACACTTTTATTCCATTTTTAGACAGACCATAGGCAAGTGGTTCTCTATTAATGTCACCTATTGAGGATGAGTTTTTTGTTATCATTTGTTCAACGGGGAGTATTTTACTTTTAGAGTAAATGACTCCTCACTGTCATTGAGGTGATCATGAGGGGATTGGAAATCTTCACACTCCTAAGGAAGGTGTAATGTATTTTATATTCTTTCAAGAGGGATATTCTGGAGCTGAAAATAAGGCAGACTATTGGACATATCCTCACAATACCCATACTAGTAGAACATATACTATATACTATGATGATTCTAGATTTTGAAATTGAGTAGATCTGATGTAGGAGGATTTAGTGGATTCTTATAGATCTATAAAACTAAGAACTCATTAGTGTAATTATCCTACAAACAATGTGGATTTAACTGTGGTGGTACATTTCCAGAGATATTGGAGACATTATCTTTATGGTGAGTTTTTTTGGTGTACGTAGACCACAATATCCTTAGGTACATATTTTCCTAGTGTGAACTGAACCATTTCTAGATGATGTGGGTTGAGTATCTATATTATTCTGACTCAATTTGGATTATACAATGATAAAGGTTAACATCATTATCAATTCATTGAGTTAGAAGAAGAAAATAGTGGTAGTTCATTAGTCTTATAACTAGTGTTTCATGATGGAACTCTTTGAAGACATGCATCTAGATGTTCAGGAGTCATAAGGATGAGTATCTATAAATTTGACATATCGTATACACATGATTTTGGATCATATCATGAGAGGGTAGTTATCTAATCTGTAGGGATTTGTTATAAGAGATAGCTTATATGGTGGGGAGATACCGCTAGGATGGTCTCTTGGAACTGAAAATTATCTTCTTTTCAATGGATGAGTAGGGGATCCTATTATAAAGAAAGGGGAGATGATGATAGATTTTTATTACTATAGATGGTTGGTAAATACTGGTTTCAAAAATGTATCAATCACTATATATAAAGTAATTTTGATCAGTAATGAAGAAGGAGGCATTAGTAATTTTGGTGATATGTATCACATATCAGTATGTGAAAGAAAATCATAAGAGGCTTGTTGGGATACAATATCCTCTTCTGTTTCTAATGTGGAAATGGGATGATTTCATTAAGGGTTTTTTTATAATATTACCCAATACTCCTTGTTGTAATGATACAATATGAGTGAACATTGGTCAATTGATGTTGGTATCCCACTTATTACCTATCAATGACAACTCATTATTGATGATATGGGATGGATTTATGTGTGTGCTATAGTTTATTTTTTATTGTTTTGATGATTACCTATTCTTATTGAGATCCTCATTTCACATTGATGTTCTTAATGGATATTCAGAAGGATCTAGGATAATAGATTATTTTGAGTATGGAATATCATTCTCAACAATGATGGTTAGTCTAATCACACTATTTATATTTTGTAAGATATATTATATGAAAATGTTCTGGATCTCCATGGTTCATGGGAGTACCATATAGAACTAATCTATTTTCATATAATAATATATATGAGGATTCAATCTAGATGGATCCCATTGATGAATTCTTTGGTATGTCTTTCCATTTGACTCTTTTTAGCTAGAGGTTGACGATTTAGTTATTTTTGGACATAGTCTCATGTAGGAGATGTATGAGCATGTTTAGTTATTCTGGAGGTGTTTGGTGATAGAAAAAATTTACACATAAATATTACACTAAGAGTTCTTGGAAACATCTAGAATTTTAATTTTAGTCATTTTTCATTGAGGTGTCTCTTAGGTTTTTGAAATGTTGTATCAATTAACTGTAAAAGGTAGTTTCTAGTTTTTTTGGGATATTTGAGATAATGGAAAAGGTTTTTCTATTAAAATATAGATTATCCCTTACTTAATGCTACAATTCCATGATTTATGTATTTCTTATGTTATAGCTTCTGATATATCATCATCGCATTTCTCATGTAGAAGATTTTTATGATATCAATCATTGAGTAGATATGTCCTTTTTAGAGATTCCAATGTGGACAATGGAATGTGGTGAGAATTATCCCATTGATAAGACCATACCTCTAGTTTGAGTGTAGTTGCATCATGATTCTGTTCAAGAGGATTCCTGGGAGAGGGATTCATATATTTGATGAAAGTGGATATACTTGTTTTCAGAGACCATGTATTTATTCTTATATAAGTTTTGGGAGCAGCAGTTATAATTTTGGGGAGGATGTAAGATCATAGAGTTTTTCATGTATGTACCTCATTGATTTTTTCATCAAACCACTTTGTTTTGGATATTAATTATTTTAATCCATGTTGGTTGAATCTCATTTTGATATGGAGGGCATTGTTGGGAAACAAACAAAAGTTTGGTGATATTTTTTTTTAAATTAATGGATTCTAGATATATATGTGATAAAATTGGATATGAGGGTTTCCTGTTAGTTTAGATGGCTTTGGAGGTGGTTTGGGATCTTCTGTGGAGGAATGTGTTAAAATTATCTGTTATAAAATTACATGTTATGTTTATATACTATAAGATGTGTAGCTTCTTCAATGAAGATTCCATGAATGGAATATATTTCATATACTGGTTCTTGTTGTGAACTAGATGCACACCGTGAATCTATATTATATTTCATGTAATGTTTGGGTATTGTTAAATAAACCTGATGTCATGTGAATTACATAATAATATCCCATAAATAATTTTATTATTTTAAATACATTTACATGCTATTAATTTATATTACAGGATGTATAATGTTTGAGTGGGTTTAAATTCACCACAGGCGTTGTGAATTTTTGCATACTCTTAAATTGATAATTTCATATTTTGTAATAAATTTACACCCTAGATAATTATCGGGAAGAGAAGTTTAAAATGAAATTTAGTGCTTATATTTTCACTCCACCCATGTGAATCGTATCCTCTATCAAGTGATATTTTATTTCCCAAACATTTTGGAGTCTTGTAGTCAATTATGGATGTCTCCCTCAGGAAATACACCCAAAGTGAGTTTTTAATAGGTTTTCCATTATATTATGTTGTTCAATGGTTGTGGTGGTGGAATCTCTTGAAAACGATTAGTGCAAGTATTGATTATGATATTGTGTGATCTAGGATCCTTGTGGTGATCTTCTCCACCATTATTTTTGATGGTGTTCCCTATTGGATGTGTTGCGTTGATGGACTATTAAAGGTAGGTGGTCTAAATCCTAACTCAATGATTTGTTTAACTGTAATGTATGTGCAATATTTTTATTTCATCAATCTAGCATTAACATTAATTCGATGAATAATCAATGATGATAAATCATGTTTCAAATTATTATTTAGATCCAATCTGATTCAATGGTAATGCAACATATCTTGTGGCTTCCCGTTAAGTGAATGAAACCGAAAAATAACAAATTGGCTAGTGTCTTAAATTTTGTTTAGCATGATATGAGAACCTAAGTGATTAACTGATATATAATCATGATGGTAATGGAATTTTTTTTATTGAAATCATAGGTAATAATTTGATATAAAAATTATTATGAAATTGAATGACTAATGGGAATTTTAATAGTTATCCATTAAATCATATGAACTAATTTTGTGATATACACAGTCAAATGCTATGTGTTTTGATTCATGTTGAAATGCATATATATCAGGCTTGGCCCAATTTCATGTTTTAATTCTTATAGTATTGTATTGGCCAAGATTTATGCAATAATTATTATATAGAGGGCCTTAGATTGGATGTTTAAATGCTTATACATAGAGATTAGAACAAATACTGAAATTATTATATAGAGGGCTAGGAACAGATGGTAAAATTCTTATACAAATGTCCTTAAAAGGTTATTTAATTGTTCCAGATGTACGTAGTAATGGTAGGCATGGTTTAAATACATTCTCAAAAATATTTCATCATGGTGCCAAAGAATTTTTTACTATTTTATTATACTATCTAATTAATTAATACACCTAATTATTGTTGTATTGAATGAACTTATTATTTTAATGATTTTGTTTAGTCTTATTTATGTCGACCTACTATGTTTTACTCGGAACCTATTAAGTTTTCCATTTTGAACTTGTTAAGAACATTACTTATTCTATTTTTATCCTCCTTAGGTTTTAACTAATTATTTACTATGTTGGAACTGTGCCTAATGTAAGGCCCATAGGCTGAGTTCAGTTGTTTTTTCGAGCGATTTGGGTAGGTCTGGCTGAATCAAAATGGTTTGATGGTGTGATGAAGGGAGGGGAGAGGGGCCTTTTATATGTTTGGGGAGGTAAAAATTGGGGTTTTGGAAATATATTGTCTAATACCAACATTTTTCAATCCATCTGGATGAAATAATGGACTAGTTTCAATAATATTATAATTATGGTCTATATATGTACATAATGAAACATCTCGACTGGTGATCCGCTAAACATGCCTCCCGAGCCAGTGGGGCACATGCCTTAAATCACGTCTCCATATATGGTAGAGGTTTCTGAATATCAATAAGGATGTAAAGGTTGTTCGAAGTGGATATTATTCCCTCCTGTAAGAGTAGCACATAAGATACATACATTAACATATAACAGCATAATCATAATATAAATAATCACAATCTGTAACATAAAAAAGAATAATATGTTAATTGAATAAGTATACAGAGGATGAAAGTAAATATAACTAAGTAATTGATAATATAATAAAAATAATCTAAATAAATTACTTAAAAAATATGCATTGAATGACAGAGAAAAAGGGGAATAGGGAAACATGAATCCAGTCATTCAGTAAAAAAAGTACAAAAAGAAGAAAAACTTATCCACTACAATCTCAAGCGAATTCGTGGTCGTTATCCCCTAATATCCATGTGTAATAAAAAAAATATGAAAACCCTATAGATGGGTTATTTCCCTAATACATAAAAACCAGTTGATAGCCTTTTCATATACCAATGAATGCCAAAGCTCCATGGGTGATAAAAATATCATAAGGCCACCACCAATGGTGTCTAATTGTTATATGAGTAGTTATCAGAAATAAAATATTTGTATGAATAATTATAATAGTTATGAAAGGTAGAAATAAATAATCATCCCTCTCAGGTTCCTATAGGTCATATGGTGGGTCTACCTGCTTTGTCCAATGGGCATGATGAGTCTCTGATCATGTCATTATATATAAATATATAATTAGTAATATATATATATATATAGTTTTGTTATTTATTGAATCTAACTATTTGAACCAAGATTTTGTGGATGTCTAATGGATATATACAATGAATACTAGTACTGTACTGGATTGAGGCATCACTCAGACATTCATAAATATACTAACAACCCTATAAACTTAAGAAATATGAATGACTCCGTACGTCCCAATATGAAAATGAGTCTTCATTTAAAAACACTCAAGATTATGTCTGTTCAATCATGAAAACACTCTAACCATTGAATGTGTACCATTATAGGAATGTCTATATGTAATCACTGGTGTGAGACGACATAAACTCAACACCCAATGTAAGGTAGTTTGATTATCTATCATTCTCAACAATCCATTGCCATCATATCACAACCTCTATAGTGGTGCATAATAAATATAACTAAAATAGGGAATTACCTCTCATCAATCAAGTATAATTATCCCATTTATAAATATAAGAGTCATACTCATTTATGACATAATACATAAGGCATTACCACTCATGCATTCCATTAACCAGGTTCAATTTTATATAAATCATTACATTTAAGATGAATCATTAAATAAAACATAAACACATGGGAGTGGATATACCATTCCTTAGTTACATTATATTTAAAACCAATTAATTCACATTAAAATGGGATACCCATCATGCATTAACCATTTCATTTAAATCAACCCATTAATTATTCCAAAACATAATAAATTCACTTATGAGGCTCACCATCAAATTGGAAGGTGTCATGGTCACTTAATTTAAATGGATTCCACCATATTATATAATACATCCTATACTATCAGTTCACTATAAACATTTCACTGAATTCATTAATGGTGGGGAAAACAAGTCATAATGATAAATGGTTCTTTTAAAGGATGACATGAGAAATAATACAATTTCCCTCTTCGGAAATTTCAACATAAAGGGACAAACAAATAAGTGGAACCTTGTGTTACATGTAATACCAATGTATCAAGGTAAAATTCATTTAAAATCCAATCTCCTAGATCATTTTGAGTTTTACGTATTTTTAACCAAATGTCCATAACAATCAATTCTACTTGGCGCACCCATGGTGTTATCATATATGGTATGTGCAACCTATGAATAACCAAACATGGTTCAAAAAATGAGTATCGTGTTGAAAGGGACAATTAGAAAAGATGAACATAAAATCAATAGGTTTCTCAGAAAAATTCAGAATTAAGCATGAATGAATAATTATGAAACATCAGTATACAATGGGAAAATGACACGACCACCTACCTCAAGGTCATAGATGACACCTCACATGATCACAACATCATAATTGAAGCATTTCAGGAGAAATATGAGAAATGGTCAAATTACCTCAAAATTGGTGGTATAGGAATTCACTTAAATAGGGTAATAAATGGAAGTATAAACATAGATACTAATTTTGATACTATGAGATATTACCAGGATATATTTTTTGCTTCATATGGATCGAGAATCAAACACTAGATGGAAGACAAAGCTCAATGCCTATCATTAGGTGTTCTTGTGCTCTAATGTGAAAAAGTGGATCATTAAAGTCCACTAGAGGACGATTGAAGTGGATGAATATTATTATAACTTGTGTGTGTGGGAGGGGGGATGGTCAATTCACCCCAAAATATCAAACCACACTGTTTTGGGGTAGAGTTAGTAAAACTATGTAAAAACTGTGCATTGTTGAATATATAGAAGGGAACCCCACATTGTTAGGTCCACAGTTTTACTAACCACTTGACACCCATGAAAATGGATTTGTCCCTTGCTTTTATCTAGCCTCATGACTTTTCACTATGGGATACACAGTTTCTGAAAATCCCTATGGCTCAGTATTTTATTCCCATGTCAGAGCTTCATGCTCCGAACAGGCTCCATTCAAACCCGAGGCCTCCTTGCCTTATTAAAAAATTAATAAAAGGGGAATTTAATGAAAAAATGAAATATTAATTTTTTTTATGTTTTTTAAAATATATTGGACATTACAACCTTCCCTAATTAAAGAAACTCATCCTAGAGTTACATTTATAACGGTACAGAGGTACATTAATCAAAGGGTTTTGACCACTAAGATTGTATATCCACATTATGATAGAGGGTATCGTCATGTACATGGAAGTGTGACTACAACACCCATACTAATGGAATATACTGTCCTAATAGTGTCTTTATGATCCAATCAATAATACAAACTAGGTACTCATAAAAATAAGTATTTATATTAAGCTCAACCTCATCAGTTTTAAAGGCATGTGATTGTTCTTGGTAGTATTGATAGATATGAGATACATGAAAGACATCAGGTGTGAAGTAGTATCTATAATGATGTGAAAACATGTATTCCACTAAAGCAATCAATTCCACAACCTATATATGTCCAAATAACCATAGTGAGATATTACCTTACCTAAAAATATTTTTACGCCCTAAAATGTGAAAGACTTGCATGAAAACCCAATCTCTGACCTCGAACCCAAGAGGTTGTCAGTGTCGGTTGGTATAAAACTACTACGTGGAAGGAGCTATCAACATGAAATTTTTGATCAGCTAGACATTATCTGTAGTCTCATGGTTGAGATATGGTCTGAGCATAGCTACCTCCCCTACCTCTATCTAGCATAAAGGTGGGTGGGAAGGACTACCATATACAGATTCATAGGGAACCATCTCTATGGTATCCTGAGAGATACTATTATTAGTAAACTCAACAAGGGGAATGTACTTCTCCTAAGAACCTCCAAATTCAAAGGTATATGGAGAGAGTGTGTTCTCCAGAACCATAATTGTATTCTTCCTCTTTCCTTCTGTATATGATAGATATGACGTGCTCAAAAGTACCTACGTACTGAAGGCCTTGTACAAACTCTAGCAAAATTGTGATATAAAATGATCACCTCTATCATAAATGATACAATAAAGAGATCCATGAAGATGTAAAACCTCCCTAATTTACATCCTTCATATCTCATCTACTATGATGGTCTCTCACATACATATGAAGTGTCTGAACATCATCATATGATCGATGAAATCCCACAACATATCATTTCTGTGAGGTGACCTAGGTAGACCCATCACAAAATCTATCAAAATATCATACCATTTGCACATGGGAATGTAAAATGAATATATAAACCCTTTTGATGGATGATTCTATGCATTCACCTACACACAGTTGGAACATAGAGTGATGATGTCCACAATATCATATTTTATACAAGGTCACAAATACATGCAGCATAGATCATGATACATTTTGGTGACATTGGGGTGAACCATCCATGCTGAGGCATGGAATTACCACATAATCTTCTCTATGATGTCTGATGGGACCCATAAATTCCCATGGAATAATATGGTATCAACCCCATCCATGGTGCATCCTGAAGATGTATCATCATCTGTGAAACATTCCCATAGGATGATGCCATTGTGATCAAATAACTATATAATCCTTACCCATTCTAGATGATTTGAAGTCACTATATAGAATGAGAGGTTTTTCTAATATCTATATTCTACAACCTCAACACAAATCACTAAGAATAAGTCCATAATCATCCATTCCCCATTGGATTCGAGAACAACCTGTGTATGAGTCTTTCAGATCAGAGAATCGGCTACTAATTTCCCTTTCCCAATCATGATGGAAATATCAGAATAAAATTACTGTAGGTACTCAACAAACTCACATTTCTTGAGATTCAGATATCACTTTGTAACTACGTACTTTAGTATTTGATGATTGTTGTATACCATAAAATTCTATCTGAATTGATAGTATGTCAAACAGCGTAGAGCTTGGTGTTTGACAACTAGATCATGGTCACTTTTCCAGTAATTCTTCTAGTGAGGCCTCAATTAAAGATACATGTTGAACTAATTTCTCTTCTTATATTATAACAACAAAAATACCGATACGTGATGCATCAAAATATATAGTATAGGTCCTTCCTAGAACATGAAAAATTAGTATCGATGCTGAAGTATGTTTTCCCTTCAATGCTTGAATGGATTCTACAGAATCTCCTAAACATAAAAATTTCACACCCTTCTTTATCAAAACCAAAAGTGGTGCATCAACGAATGATAAATACTAGTAGAATAATCTATAATAATAAGAAATCCATAAGAAACTATTCATGGAAAATACATTCTTGGGATTCCACAAAAACATTGTCTCTCACTTTTTCCGCATCTACAGAAACTCCTAACTCTGAAATGATATGTGCCATAAAGAGGACATTGTTAATCTAGAAATGGAATTTACTAATATTATCTTATATCTAATAACATATAAATATGTTTTTCACGATCTCAATATAGGATTCATTGTCATTTTGGGATCGTGGATATAAAAAGGTATTATCAAGGAAGAAAACCACAAATGAATCTAGATACTAATGGAAAACCTGATTCATAATATTTATGAAGACTGAATGTGAATTCATGAGTTAGAAATCTATAATGAGTTATTCTTATAGACCTTAAATTCTCATAAAATATTTTTGATGTATTTATGATTTCCTAACACAAATATGATGACATCCTAACCTCAAATATGTGTTTGGAAATCTATATATGGTTGGATTATGTTATATGAAACAACGAAGGATTCTTGCACAACACACAAACCTGACTTGGCTTTCATTACACACAAGCGTGACTTTCCGCGATAGCTTGTGTTGTACGCAATACCGAGTTTCGCTAAACAATGATATGATATTAAAATATTATTAAAACTAGTCGTTATGAATAGTAATAACCACTTTTTGAAATTTTTTAAATTTTATATTTCAAAATGGACTTCATTTTTGCATAAGGAATATTGAAATTATCTTAGGGTGAATTTTTGGTACTTTTTGGATAACTTTCATTTTCTGATGAATAGTGAAAATTACGAAATTTTAATTAAATACAACCTTTTTAATAGAAATAATTAATAGTGATAAATTATTAATTTTAGTGGTTTTAAAGTATATTTAGAATATATTTTTACAATTTTATACAATTTTGGTCATTGGATGTAATTTCACATTTAAACCAAACATAAACAACTGTCAATCTTTTGATAGTTATTATCTCTTAAAAACACTCTATTTGTTTTGATGACGGGAATTGTTTTTTAAATTAATTAATGGAACTGATATTTTTTAATTTGATAAAATAGACATCATTTTTGAGTTCATAATATCAAATATAGATTAGGCCTGATTTTTGGTATTTTTCAGGAAACTATCATTTTTTGATGAACGGTGAAACCACTA
This sequence comes from Viscum album, assembly GCA_963277665.1. Lineage (NCBI taxonomy): Eukaryota > Viridiplantae > Streptophyta > Magnoliopsida > Santalales > Viscaceae > Viscum > Viscum album. Next base: position 874,422,958 of record OY728129.1, on the reverse strand, counting down.
AGTGGTAGTTAAAAAAATGAATTTTTCATAAAACATAATTTTACCGCTTCTGTGAGTGGAATTTCAAAAATCCAAGAGACATGGTTGATGTCAGTATGTAAAATGTGGTTCAATGAGATGAAAATATTTTTTGGTGAATAGTAACTTTTTACTTTTTTTACCACTGTTAAAAGTAAATAGTGTAATTAAGGGTAAAAATGATATTATTTTTACTCTAACACATTTCCTAATTCTATTGGATAAGTGTAATTAGACCAAAAACATCCTTAGGAATACAATATGACCATTTAGGCCCACATGGATAATATGAGGACATTTATTATTAATTTATTTAATGAACAGTTAAAATAGTTAAAATCAATGTTTAATAAGTAAATCATTTTTAATATAGGGTTATAAATTAGATAAATTCGACTATAAATATTAATTAGAAATATAAAAATATTTCCTACATAATGGTATTTTATTTGTAATTTTTAGACATTAAATAATTTAATTTATTTATGACACAATGATGATGCAGTAATTATCTTATTAATGAAATATTGACATAAATGATGTTATAAATACCCAAATAAATGTAATTTGAAACTTTTTATGAAATAAACTAATTTTTTAGGTTAATATGACATGTTATTATTTATTTAATTAACTATTTTCGAACTAATCATTGTGATATGATTTTCACAAAAATCAATTAGAAAATATTGTCAAAATTGACATAAAATAGTTTTTATAAAACATATTATATTATTAATTATTATTTTATTCCTAAAAATCTAAGGATAGGCCAAATGACTTATATAAATTTATATATATTAATAATAAACAACTTGGGGTTCGTTTGGTTTCTTATTGTAAGTTTATTAACCATATAGTGTAAGAACAGAAGAAGACACAGTAAAAGTAAAATTATTTTACTTAATGTTAAATCTAAATGATAAGGTTAAAATAAGAACTTAAAATTGTCTAAATTATATTGGATGAGAGGATTTATACCCATACCCATATTATCTTTGAAATAAATCAATTTTTAACTATTTAAAACCGAATTTGACTTTATAATAAAATAATAGTTTTAGTTATTCCAAAGGTTCCCCTCTCCTCCCTTATAAAATGGAACCTCCTCCCTCTCTTCCTCAAACCTCATTGAGCCTTCAAGATCGTCCAACCCCTGCCAAATTCTCTTCTACACTTCCCTAGAAACATCCTAGAGTTTCTGGTATTCCTCAATGACCAATTTTAGTTCCCTAAAAGGAGATCTACAATTAGGCGCTTCAAAAAAGAGGTAATGTCCGTTACCAATTCTTTCAACTTAATTTCTTCTACCACTTCTTCTTCGTAGGTTATTTCATTATTAAGTAATAACATCAGTATCAATTATATACTGATATGTTATTATAAGTATGAAACAACCTTATTTCACCATCTATCCATCCTACGGAAAACTAAATCACCACGCGTGCGTATGTACAGAATACCGTCTCCACGCCGTGCTGTAATCTATTTTCCACCACCACCTTACTTGGATGGGCATAATGGTGTACATAATAAATATATATGATTATTGTAATGTGATATTGATTATGAAATAGTATACATACACTCCAATTCAATTCCATGATCATGAGAACGATATAATCGCTCGTGCGTACGTACGGACTACCATCTCCACGACGCGATGAGATTCATTCTCCACGTTAACCAATCATGAATGATTATAAAGTATATATAATAAGTATTCATGAAATATATTACATAATAATGATACTGGATTTATGTGATTATATATTTATTTCATCTACTTAATTCCATTCAACTCAATAAGGAAAAGAAAACAGTGTTCATGCGTACGTACAGTCTACCGTCTCCATGAACGGTGTATTTCTTTCCATTTACTGATCTATTATATATATATATTCTGAATATATATAATATATAAATCATGTTTTATTTTCTAGAATTAAATAATCATGATCTATGTAATCATATGAATAATTACAAGTTAAAACACAGACAAGAAATGAAACAATTTTACCCAAAACGCTCTTTAACATGGAATTTACAAAAGAACGGGTAATATAAAGCCATAATTGAAAGATATATGATATCATAACAATTCTTATGATACTAGAATAAGTCAATTATATTATTTAAATCATTATACAGGAGGGTCGGACACTTACGAAGCAAATCGGACCTAAGGTAACAGAAATATCACAATCTCATTTATATCCGAGATTGTTTATACTTCGGTATTTACTGGGGTGTATTTTATCATCCACATCCATGTTTCCTCAATATTTAATTAAATTTCCATCCACCTACAATTATTTAAATCCAATTTTATTCGTCGGTGAGTTTTTAGTGAAAGATATGAAAGGAATATTTTGTCATTTTTCATACAAGGTACTTTTTGAGTTTTCCGACAAAAGTACTAGAAGAATGTTTTTTTAACATATACGGCATGAATGGATTTTTAAAAAATTATTTCCAAGAAGCTTCCTTTACAAGTTTTCATGTTTATTTTTAGTCAACTTCTTTTAGTTTAAAATTGTATGACATGTTAAGAAAGGAAAATGTTTTTGAAGTAGAAAGGATATTTTCCTCAAGAATGGAGTTCAAGTGTATTTTCAAAATTATTTTCAATCTAAGATAATATAGGGTTCTGTTTCTATCCCTATTGTTACATTGATTTGATTATGTTGTGATTAAATTATTTTTTTATGAATTCCTTTATCTTATATGAATTGTTTTATGATGTCACGATGTTTAAGATTCCCATTTTTATTACATGGGTTATGCTATGATGTATGGTTTATGATTTTGTGGCACACATAAGAATGGTATAATTATGAGATGGGTGGGACCTATATCTCCCTCCAATGAATTGGGTAATGATTTTATATCTCATGAGATAGACATGGCTGGAATGGAAGGATAAACCGGTTCAGTGAAGCAGTACTGAAACGAGGAGTAAACTCGGTTTAGAAATGAAATTTTTCCACTAAGATAGTCTTGGCAATGAGTCTTGACTAATAAGAAACGATTCTCTATGATTATGTGTGTATGCCATAGTGTTTCATGTTTTATGTTATGATTATTGTGATTACATTTCACTACTATGATTTATCACATGTTATGATATTATGATCTCTTTTGCATGTTAAGATTTCCAAAATGTTATGTTCTTATGAAAATGATGTGATTGATATTTCTTTTGTTTACCCTTACTGAGCATTTGAGCTCACCCTTTTATGTTTTCTTTTCCCCAGGATATAAAGAAATGTTTTAGGTAAAAAAATAAGATCTTTATAGGAGATATTGAAGATCTTTCACCATGATTAGAAGATTATATTCTGAGTTTCCAAAGACACTAAACTATAACGGTCCATGTGTGTGTGTTTTTGTTATGTACTAAGTATTCTACAAAAGTAGTGTAATTTCCATGTACTTTAAGCTTAGGGTCTCTACACCATTGGTATAAGAAAAAATAAATTCAATAACATAAATGGATTATAGATAACATCCAGCCATGAAAATTGAATCTTTTATTGAATAAATTATATGGTTGATACAAATACTAATTTCCAAGGAAATATCTCCAATGAAGTCATAGAACTTTTTTTAAGATATTTATAAAGATACTTTTTTATAATTTTTTTTCCATAAAAGGCGAAGATATAATAAATTTGAAATCTAATCTTCAAAATATTTATTTTATTTTCCTTAAAGTAATTTAATTATAAATTTAGCATTCAAATTTTTATCCTTGAAATAGTTATTCTAAAAAGGTGAGTTGATAAAATATTTAATATGGTTACTTTTTACATAGAATCAATAGATATGAACATTTGAAAATGAAAATGTGGTCTCAAAATGGTGATGGAATTTGTTTTAAAAAACAATAATATTCAAAATGAATATAATTTTATATAGTTTTAAAATAACATAAAACATTTCTAATAAAAATGATCAATATAAGTTAATAATTTTATCATGAAATGACAGAAAAACATGTTAACATTTTGAATAACATTATTTAAAATAAACATCATAAAAATAAGAAGTAAAATTTTCCAATTAAATATTCTCATTTTAAAGAGTAAAATTACTTTAGAAAATACTTCATATGATTTCAAATTTGAAAGGAAGTTTTATATGTTAATAATTATCATTGAAATCAAGAATAATAATTTCCTTAATATAGTTGCAATATTTTTTCTTAAAACATTACTGATTCATTTAATATAAATTCATCATGAATATTTATTTGGTTTAAAACATCATTTTACAATATGAATTAAATTTTAATATTATTTTAAATAAGAAAAAATAATTTATCATATATATAAAAAATGATCATGTAATAACTTTTTAACTAAAAGAATAAAATATTTTAGATTACTAAATCCATTCTAGATATCCAAATTCATAAATTAAGAGTCATTTTTCAGTTGGTTTTATGTTGAATAAATTTATCTCACAATAAAATAAAGGCTATGTACCACATTATACAACCAACATAATTATTTTTCAAATAATAAATAAAATCAATTATTACTCAATGAATGGGAAATGAGTTTCCTAAAAATCACATACAAATTGAATCCTTTAAATTTATTATACATGAGGTTTGAAATATTATATGATTTTTTATATAAAAAGTATTTCATAATTAATGTTTATAAAATTAATATTTTGACGATGCGTACATGAAAAAACTAAAAGAACTGATGAATATATATCATATATTAATGATGAAAGTTATGATTCAAAACCACATAAGATAAGACATTATTTATTCAGATTATGGTCCTAATATCAAAAGTATTCATGTTAATATTATTTATATGATTCATAAGAAATATATAAATCAATATTTTCTTCCCTATATTTCATTTAACATCTTATGATATTTAGATATAATATTGTTTTATTTTTTTGTAGATACACAAGGTGGTTTAGTAATTTCTCTGACACTTAATCAATATATTGACTTCGGTAAAATGGGACATATACTAGCTTCACAATATAAATAAATATATAGTAAAATTCATTTTATTATTGTCGTTGAAATTTTTTTTTGTATTTATAAAATTTCAAAAACTGAGCCAGTAGGTCTGAGTTGGAGAGTCACATGCCCCCAGACATGCCTCCCTACACACAAGAGGTTGTAAACTAAATGTTAGGGTCTGAAATACATTAGTAGGGAGATTATACCTTAGATATTTTTTTATCTCTATAGATATACAAAATAGATCACTATATAATAAAATATAATAATCAGAGTGTCATGAAAGTGAGAAAATATCAAAAGGAACACATGTTATACAAATAAATAAACATGATCCCATGGTGGAAATCTAATATAGATTAAAAATCAAGTAGATTATAAGTATATAAAATCATGGAAATGCATTTTAGTTTATACCATTCCATGAATACCACCATGATCCACAATGCATCCATCTAATGTGAAACATATTAACTTTCATAGATCCCAATCTAGGAAGTTTGTGCGTGATTTGAATATTTGATCCATGGTATGTACTATATAACCCAATTAGACATAACTGATGTATCTTTACCATGTTTTCATTAATATTACAGGTGTGTTACATGATATTAATATAATTTATATTATAAATAACTCACATAAAACCATATAATGAGATGTAGTGCAGTATCCAAGCTACAAAATACCCCATAACTATACCCACTTTAGAGACATTTCATAAGGATTGTGGAAGGATGTCATATATAACAAACCATACTTTACATGCATTGATATTACATAAAACATTAAGTATATAAATTACAACATATAGTAAATCTGTGACCAGACTATATAGGTATAGTGTTATTTGAAATTGGTAAACATAAATAACTGGTTCATAAAACATTTACATTGTCTCCCTCTTATTTCATCATAACTATACTCATTTTTGACATATCTTACAAAATACCCTTCATCATGACATGGGGATAAATACCTATGAAAGGGTGATATAAAAATATTAGTAAGGGTAAAAAAGAGAAATATCAATCATATCATATTTATAAGTCATAAGAACATAACATTTGAAATCCTTGTCATGGATATGAAGGATCATGATATCATGTCATGGGATAAAAGTTCATAAGAATTAATTGTAATAATACCAAAAGAAATAAATATGACATCAATATTTTTTCCATACCGATAAATATATAAAATAATTTTATATTATTCAAGGCTCATTTCCATGACCATCATATTATAAAAATCCCATTAATGAACTGGATTTTCTTGTCGTTCCCGCTCTGTATTATTAAACTAGATTAAAATACCATTCCAGTCATGTATATCTCCTAAGATATAAATAATTAAACAATTTATTTGAGATATATATAGGTCCCATGAATATCATAATGAAATAATTCATTTGTGTTCAATAAAAACACAATCCATTCTTCATTTAAAAACCCAAGGAATAAAATGGCGGTTCTTAAACATCATTCCATCATAACATAATCCATGTAAAAAATGGATTTCATAAATATCACTCCATCATAAACACAATAAAATCATAGTATTAATATGAATATATAAATTAACCTATTTAATTGATGTCATCTTATATGGAATGTAATTTTGGTATAACACATGAAATTTATTCTTGTGGAAAATATCCTTCCATATTCAAGTACATTTCATTTTCTAAAAACACCACACAATTTTAAGAGAAAATATTTTCTTTGAAAATAAACATGAAAACATTTAAGGTAATATTATTGTAAAAAATTCATCATGAAACTGTAAAAAACCATTCAAGATGTATAGGTTACAAAAACATTCTTCTTCTACTTTTTTTCGGAAAATTCATAAAGTACATCGTATAGAAAACGACAAAATATTCATTTCATACCATTTAATAAAAAATTACCAGTAGTTGAAATTGACTTTAAAAATTTGTATATGAATCAAAATTATATTACATATTTATGAAACATGTATGTTCATGATAAATATACCCCGGTAAATACTTATGTCGAAACGACCTCGGGTAATAATGAGATTGTGAAATTATCCCTCACCTTAGCTCGAATATCCTTTATTTGTATATGATCCACCTGTAGAATTATTTAAATGATTTCATTGACATATTCCATAATCATATTCATTTTTATGATATCATATATGATTATATTATCATCTGTTAGTAACATTTCATTTTCACTAGTTATTTAGATATTAACTGCTTTAGGTTCAAATGCACATTTTGTCTGATAAGTTCATGTGACACTTCTTAGTTTATAGTTATATCATTTACATAAATATGTTTGTATAATATATATCATATTTATTAAATCAATTCATTCATATTATTTTTTTAATGAAAATCAGGTAGAATGAATCACATCACATCGTAGAGAAGGTAGGTGGTACGTACACCCGAGCAACAATATCATTCCCATAATTATTAAATGGTTTTGAAGTGGATAATGTATTGTCACGAACCACCTTCCCCAAAAGGAGGGAAGGGTCAACAGTCTTCCAGGACCTTCCTTCTTCAAGATTAAGGAGTGATAATGACCCTGATACCCACCTTCAATAGGTCCCATAGTGGCATCCATCTCCAATGGTATAGAATCACTCACTAAATGGAATGCATTTCCCTTATTCTTTTAATAGGATCGAGAGATAAGATGGTAAATAACAACAAAACCAAAAGAGGAAAGTAAAAGTAACGCCATGAACCATTCCCAATGCATGTTACAAAAGTAAAATCCACAAAGTAAAATGTGACTACAAAGGAAAAGTACCACAGAAAGGAAAAAAACAGAAACAGGAACTACCCCAAAGGTCTGAGCATGTATGGTCCCGTGTGATCCCCGATGTCCTCCTAGAAACCTGAAAGTAGTTTTATATAAGAAGGGTGAGCATACAAGTACACTCTATAGGGAATACCAAAGGCTCTCATGCACAATTGGGGGAACAAAATAATGTCTCGTGAGAAAAAGAGTAAACCAAACACCTAACAAGCTAAACTATCCACCCAATCCTCACAAAGGCACACTCATAAAATAACGCAAGATAAGTAATGTATAGTAATAGCACATCGATATTTGGGTACCACGCACCACTTTCCCACTGGTTATTGAAGACATCCTATGCATAGAACCACTCCCGTGATTCTCACCTCAATCCCACTACCATACCCCGCCCACACACACCTGGGCCACAACCTCACCGCAGTCCCACTGCCAATCCCAACCCATACAAACCTGGGCCACAACCACTATCCTTCCCACAGACACCTGGGCCTCGACTGTCACATGTAACCATTCCTAAAAACACCTAGTCCAGAACATCCACTGCCATGCCCGAAGACACCTGGGCCTCATCCCGAAGATACTTTGGAAACCACCTACCCGCACACACCTGGGCTAACCACCACGCAACCCTGCCCGAAGATTCTTGGGCTAATAATGGACTTCAGGCCATCAAAGCCTACCCGAAGATACATGGGCTATCCAGGAAGGGGAGCATAATAGAGTTAATAACCATCAACTAATAGAACTGTTGGGAAAAACACCCTCCCCCATGAAATGAGAGTGTTCGGCACTAATTGCTCAACTTGGGTGGGGTACGAATAAAAAACACAATCCTACAAGTATATATATAGGTATCAAGAACTCCCCATAGTTTAGGTTATTCTTCAGCCAGCCTAAGGAACACAAAAAGCCTTCAAGTCCGAGTCACAACTGACACCCAACAAAACCCATTTGTCCCATTTGTTTTCATATTCAGTAATGATGTTTAACTAGTTTCTGTACCAACTTGGGTAACTAGCAGGCATAAGCATTAGTCCAGTAAATCAAACAGTCAAGTATTAACTATAACATCTACACCCGGTTCTCTCGTAAATCCACAACAACCAAAGAAAACCCTAAGATATAGCCCCATGTCCGACATCCAGGAGCAAAAACGGTTTCTCAACAACAGAGGATCCCGCCCCAATTCGTGATATAAACAAGGTAACCACCAGGTCATAAACAAATTCACAGCCACTGAATCCATGTCAACCAGGGACCCATCCCCACCTACATCACCCAGAATATGGCCCATTATAAGATTTAACACACTCCATGATTTCAATTTCTGTGTTCTTTAATCGGGGTTATCACATAAAATATTGATCATGGTGCCTCTATTTATTTAGCTGGATATACGTAATTAACAAAATTACTTTAACAATAAGGGTTCACAAATACAATCCATTTAAACATCACTAGATTTAAGGGTTCATTAGTGTGAAGGGTTCACAAATACAGCCCATTTAAACATCACAAGAGATAAGGGTTCATTAGTGCACAGAGAAAAGACCCCCAAAGACCGTGATTTCTAGTAGGCGTAAGCCCGCACAATTCAGAAAAGAAGATCATAAAACAAAGAAGTCTCATAAATCACAGCCCCTTTGATATTTATAGAAACAATTCATTATCATTATTTCGATTTGGTTCATCCAATTCTATAGAATCGACAGCATGCCCACCCCGCATGATACACAAAAGGGAGAGACAGGGGAGAAATTCCCTACTTGTTGATCAACGATCGATGCTAAGGATAGGCGTAGTACTTCAAGGATAGCGATGCGGCTCGTCTGAACAAAAATAGTACCATCAAAGGGTACTTCTAGCACAGGGTGATCGAGAAAAGAACCTAGGAGTACCCTTTTTTGTTTCTAAAGGCTGGGGATGTTTGAGATAAGAAAGCGAAACCGCATAAGGCGCGAGGTCGTGGGTTTAACACCCGGTCATGTCATTAAAGGGTCGGGTGGTTTAAACTAACACACACACCAGGTTAATTCATTATATATTTAATTAAACGACATTTATGGGAATTACTGGGCTTTAAAACGAGCGTAAAGGGGTCAAAATAGGGCTTAAAACCCAATTTTCGCAAAAAGGAGTGCTACTAGAAAAACCTCGTGGGGGTAGGCGAGTGCCACCGGTAGCTGAGAGCTACCAGTGGCTGACAGCTACCAGTAGTCTCTAGCAACCGGTGGGATGTAAATACCGGTAGTCATGCCACCAGTATGCTCCAGCTACCGGTGGCTGAGATACAGGTAAGCTGCAGCCACCGGTAGACCAAGCAACCGGTAGACAGAGCTACCGAAAGGCTACGACTACCGGAAGACCAACCAACCTATAGGCCTGCTACCTGTAGGCTAAGGCTACCAGTTATCCTACCGTTAGGGTCCATCCTCACCGAGATTACCAGATTACCCATAACACCCAACATCAGATTTTCAAAATTAATGGACCCCCAAAACCAGTGCCATTACATCAGATACCTCTCAAATGATTCTCGTCCTCGAGAATCAATACAACCCTGAAGGAAGAGGGGGTCCGAACAACCACCTCTAAAGATACCACTCGTGAATGAACCTGCTTGTTAAGTAAGAACACCTTCCGATCAAGAACCACGAAATATACCATGTCAAACTGCCCACCCGTGTGGGTTGAGGAGTCTCCTTCACCATGACAAGATACTATCCTTTTTGGGCGGCACTGACTCGCTCGCATGGGTTTAATTCCATCCACCGTAATGCATCTTGATTAGGGGTCGGGTCATCCCCTCCCCGTAGCCAGGACTTTTCACACACATTCAGAGGGATGGAAACCACGTATTTCATAGCCAATAAGATAAAACATTCTACCACAACAGGTACAAGAGAACATCACAAAACTCAAAACAACTCTAGGTACTGGGAACACATTTGTGCTTCCGTCTCCCACGTACTCTCCTCAAGCCCACTATGCCTCAATAACACACGAACCATGGGAACTGTTCTCCCACGAAGCAACTTCTCCTTGCGATCCTCGATCATCACATGTCTCTCCACAAAAGTCACGTCGTCCTCGATGTCCAGCTCTCCCAAGCTGAGGATGTGTGAATCGTCATGCGATATCGACGGAGTTGGGACACATGGAAGACATTATGTATCCCTAGTAGCAGTGGTGGTAATGCTAGCTGATAATCCACTTCGCCGACCCGCCGCAACACTTCAAATAGTCCGATGAACCTGGGAGAAAGCTTACCCCCCTTGTCGAACCTCCATTTTCCACGCTGAGGGGATACCTTCAAGAACATGTGGACCTTAACCTCAAACTCCATGGGCCTCCTCCTGGTATCAACATACGACTTCTGTCGATCTTGGGCTGCCTTCTTTATTTCCCGTATTAGGTGAACCTTCTTCATCGTGCTCTACACCACCTCTGGGCTGAGGATTCCCGCCTCTCATACTTTGGTCCAACACACAGGTGAGCGGCATGGCCTCCTATATAAGGCTTAAAATGGGGGCCATACCAATGGTAGAGTGATAGCTATTATTGAAGGCGAACTCTACCAGGGGAAAGTGTCGCACCCATGATTCTCCTGAGTCCAGAACACATGCCCGAAGCAGATCCTCCAAGGTCTAGATGGTTCACTCTGTCTTTCCATTTGTCTGGGGGAGGAAAGCAGTATTAATGCGTAGCTGCATGCCAAATGCATGCTGCAATCCTCTCCAGACCCGTGAGGTAAACCATACATCCCTTTCCGAGACTATGGACCTCAGAACTCCATGCAACTGCACCACCTCATCCACATTCTTCCATTCTAGAGAGTCCACTTCACTCGACTCCATAACCGCAAGAAAGTTAGCCGATTTAATCAACCAGTCCACTACCACCCAGATAGCATCGTATCCCCCTTGGAACATGGGTAGTCTGGTGGTGAAATCCTTCGAGATGTCATCCCACTTCTACTCCGGAACATATAGAGATTGCAATAGGCCACCTGGAACACGGTGTTCAGCCTTTACCTGCTAACACACTAGGAATTTGGCCACAAACTCTGCCACTGCTCGCTTCACTCCATGCCACCAAAACTGCCTCTTCGGTCACTGGTACATCTTGGAAACTCCCGGGTGTACTGCTAGGGGTGAGTTGTGGAACTCACTGAGAACCTTGCTGCTCATCGCCTCTGGAACAAACAGCTTTCCCTGGAAAAGCATCCGGTTCGGGCCATCCTCTGTCCATCCTTTCGGAGCACTTCCCTTGTCAACTTGGTCATGCATCACTTCGCACTCTGGGTCTCCCAACTGAGACACCTCCACCTACTCCAATAGAGAGGACTGCACCGTCATCTGATACATGCAACCTTTACCGCCATCCGTCCTCGCATCCAAGTGCAAGGTAGCCAGCTCCTCCATCGCCCTCCAGGCATCTGCCGACTCTCGGACCGCATCCTTCTGCTCCCTCTTACTCAAGGCATCGGCCACTACATTCCCCTTCCCTGATGTGCAGGAAATTTCGAAGTTGTAATCCTGGAAGAACACCAACCACCTTCACTGCCGCAAGTTTAGTTCCCACTGGGAGAAGATATACCTCAAGCTTTTGTGATCCGTGAAGACCACAGAGCATTCTTCGATGAAGTAGTGCCTCCATAACATCAGTGAAAAAAAGACCACTGCAGGCTCGAGGTCATGGGTGGAATAATTACGCTCATGAGGGCGTAGCTTCCTAGACCCATAAAAGATCACCCCTTGTCGCTCCATCAACACATATCTGATGCCTTGCCCTGAAGCATCACTGAATACCTCATACGCCACCCCATATTCTGGTACCCTCAGCACAGGGGCACTAACCAACTTCTCATTCAGATGGCGGAAGGCCGCCTCGCACTGCTCACTCCAAAAGAAAACCTGGTCCTTCTTGGTCAAGGTTGTCAAAGGGGATGCAACTTGGGAGAAGTTGGGTACGAACCTCTGATAGTATCCCGCCATCCCGAGGAAACTATGAACCTCTTCTGCATTCTTGGGTGCTGGCCATGAAACAAATGCCTCAACCATTGATGGGTCCATCGCTACACCCTGCTCGGACACTACATTCCCAAGGAAGTTCACTTTTCACTTCCAAAACATGCATTTTGACTACTTCTGATAAGGCTAGTGTTGTCGGAGGACCTCCGAAACCGTCCTCAGGTGCTCCGCATGGTCCTCCTCTGATCTCGAATAGATCAAGATTTCATCAATGAACACAAATAAGAACCGATCCATGTACTCCCAGAATATGGAGTTCATAAGCCCCATGAACACAGCTGAGGAATTCGTAACACCGAAGGGAATGACCATGAACTCGAAGTGTCCATATCTGCACCTGAACTCCATCTTCGGGATGTTACTCTCCTTCACTCTCAGCTAGTGGTACCCAGACCGTAGGTCGATCTTCAAGAACCATCCTTCCCCTTTCAGCTGGTCGAAAAGATCCTCTATCCTCAAGAGAAGGATAGAGATTCTTGATCATCACCTGATTTAGCCTCCGTTAGTCTATTCACAACCTGAGACCACCATTTGTCTTCTTTGCAAACAAGACTGGATCACACCATGGTGACGCAGTCAGTTGAACATAACACCTCTTAATCAAGTCGTCAATCTGAATCCGCAAATCATGTAGCTCTGAAGGTGTCATACGGTAAGGAGCCATCAAGATCGGACGAGCACCAGGCTGCATGTCTACCCCAAACTCGATATCCCGTCGAGAGGGTAGAGTCGTCACCTCCTCGGGAAAGACGTCCAAAAACTCACGGACGATCTTTGTCACCTCCACAATTTCGGAATCTACTGACTCTACTGACAACTCAGCTACCAAGTAGAGGAGGGGGACCCCTCATCCGCTACCTGTCTGGCCACCCTGCTTGCTGGTGAAAGTAACACGACGGCCGCCCAAGTCTGAGAACACAACCCTTCCTCAGAAGAAGCCGATGATGGAAGACAAAGAGAACAATCACTCGATGTCTAGAATGACATCGTATGGCTTTCTCTATAGCAGAAGAAGATCCCTAACCAACTAATGCGGCCCTATCACCAGTCTGCATCCTCAAAAAACATATAACAAGTTGGTCTAACCTCCGACTGGTGTACTCAGCACCAGGGGCACTGAAAGTCTCTTGGAATCTAGAACCAAGGCATGGGCTAGACTGGGTGCATCAAAGGAGTTAGAATCTCCGGTATCGAACAAGGAATAATCAAGGGTGCTAAAAAAACTGATCGTACCTCGAACAACCTCTGGTCCTATTGGAACTGCTGCCTCCACGGCATGGAACTACCCACGCCCAACTCTTCTGACCCTCGGCTGTTGGCCACCTCCCCGACCACACCCCGGTCGAGATCCCTGAGGAACGCCCTGAGGTTCGCCTCCTCCTGGTACGTCTACCCTAAGAGGAGCGGGAGCTCACTGTCCCTGCTACAGCTACTGGAAAGGCCAGGATGGAAGCTGCCACTGGGGCGGGTGCTGGGGTTGTCCGCCACCATCGTATGGTACATGGTCCGGGCACTGACTCCAGAGATGTCCATGGATTCCACAGACGAATCACCATTGTCCTGGGACCGAAGGAAAAGGGTGAGTGTCGGGGGACCGCAACTGAAATTGTTGTGGCCTGCTCCCTGCTGGTCGGAACCGGGAGGGTCCTGACGCTGGAGTCCTGGTGCTGACGGCCAACCCCTTAAATGGTCCCTACTGGATCCCCTCTCATGACACACCTCCTATAGTGTGCATCCTCTCCACCACATCAGCCATATTCTGGACCTCGAAGTACATCGGTAGGGTAAAGGGGGTAACAACATATTGGAGGGAGGGTCGGAGTGCCTCCTCTAAACGGCTTGCCCACGACTCCTCATCTGGAAAGAGGTCCGGAGAAAAATGTAGGAGATCCTTGAACATGATTCCCAACTCGTTTAATGATATAATCCCCTGCTGGAGAGACAGTAGCTCCTACATATTTTCCACCTTCATCGTAGAAGAGAGGAAATCTGCCCGGAACTCCTTCTTGAAATCATCCAATGCCACCTCAGCCTCTCTCCTCTCTCCCAGGTAGAGAGTCAACCACTGATGTGCTGTCCCCCACATATGGATGATGTCCAGAGGATCCTAGTACTCTGTCAAGGCCCGAATCAGGACGAAGTCTATCACTAGCTCCTCTAGACAAACTTCCGTCTTCATGTCGGAGGACCTGCCCTCATACTTCTTGAGGGTCTGACGCTGGAAAGCCCGAAGCATCTTCTGCCACTAGTCGTCCTCCTCCTCTCGATCAGCTCTCTGCCAATCGGCCATGGATGTCACCAGGGTCTCGATCGCCTGCACCAAACATTTTTTACTTCCAGGTGCCATAGCTTCAAGGTAAACAAGGAATGCCTAAGCCCAAGTAGTGCAGAATATTGTTCTTAAAATTTATTAAACTTTTTATTTATTATTAATTTCCAAGACACCCCAGAAACACTAAAACACAAGCCATTATGATGCATGTACCATCCCTAGGGTCTCTACCATCTAATCAGTGTGGCCTCACTTGGTCGTTTGATAGGCCCAGAGTCCTTGCATCGGATCATGGGGTTCCCTAAAATCATGTGTCCTAACCGGTCTTCCCTGGCCTTATTCATGCAGCAAGGTCAACCAACACTATTTCCCTACCATCCCATGCAATCCTCACTATGCCTAACTCCAGAATCCTTCCTATCTCCCAACTATGCCTCTGATACCATTCTGTCATGACCCGCCTTCACGGAAAGGAGGGAAGGGTCAGCAGATTGCCAGGCCCTTCAATCTTCAAGTTGAAGGGGAGATAATGACCCCCGAAACCCACCTTCAATAGGTCCCGGAGTGGCGACCATCGCCAAGGGTATAAAATCACTCACTAAATGGAAGGCATTTCCCGTATTATTTTTATATGACCGAGAGATAAGATGGTAAATCCCAACAACACCAAAAGAGGAATGTAAAAGTAAGGACAAGAACCATTCCCAATGCATGTTACAAAAGAAAATTCCACAAAGTACAGAGTGACTACATGGGTAAAGTACCAATGAAAGAAAAAAAGCAACTGCAACTTTCCCAAATGTCTGAGCTAGTATGGTCCCGCGTGATCCCTGAAGTCCTCCTGGAAACCTGAAAGCAGTTTTATATACGTAGGGTGAGAATACAAGTAAACATAGTAAGGAAAACCAAAGACTCTCGTGCACAAGTGGGGGAACATACTAAAGTCTAGTGAGAAAAAGAGTAAACCAAAAACCTAACAAGGTAAACTATCCACCCAAGCTTCACTAAAGAACACTCCCCAAAAAACGTAAGCCAAGTAATGTATAGTAGTATCACATCAATATTTTGGTACCCCGCGCCACTTTCCCACTGGTTATTGAAGACATCCTATGCATCGAACCAATCCTGCCATTCTCACCACAGTCTCACTGCCATACCCTGCCCGCCCACACCTGGGCCACAACCTCACTGCAGTCCCACTGCCAAACCTCACCCACTCACACCTAGGCCATAACCACTATCCTGCCCATAGACACCTGGGCCTTGAATATCACACGTAACCATGCCTGCAAACACCTAGGCCAGAACAATCACCGCCACGCCCAAAGACACCTGGGCCTCATCTTGAAGATACTTGGGAAAACACCTGCCCACGCAAACTTGAGATAACCACCACGCAACCCTGTCCGACGATTCTAGGGCTAATAATGGACATCAGGCCATCACACCATGCCTAAAGATACTTTGGTTATCCGAGAAAGGGAGCAGAAAGGAGCTAATAACCAGACACTAATAGAAGTGTTTGGAAAAACACACTCCCCCATGAAATGGGGGTGTTCGACACTAAGTGCTCAACTTGGGTGGGGCACAACTAAGATACACAAAACTGAAAGTGTATATATAGGTAGAAATCACTCTCCTATGATTGGGTTTTCTTCATCCATCCTTTAGAACACAAAAATAACTCACATCTGAGTCACAAATCACACCCAACAAAACCCATTTGTCCAATTTATTTTCATGTTCAGTAATGATGTTTAACTAGTTTCTGCACCTACTTGGGAAACTAGTAAGCATAAGCAAAAGTCCATGAAAGAAAACTTTCAAGAATTAACTACAACATACACACCCGGTTCTCTCGTAAATCCACAACAACCAAAGAAACCCCCATGATACATCCCCATGTTCAACATCCAGAAGCAAAAAGGGTTTCTCAAAAATAGAGGATCCCACCCCAATTCGTGATATAAACAAGGTAACCACCCGGTCCTAAAAATAATTCACAACCACGGAATCAATATCAAAAGGGGATCCCATCCCCACCTACGTCAGCTAGAAAAATTCCCATTATATTATTTAACACACTCCATGATTTCAATTTCTGTGTACTTTAACCGGGGTTATCACAAAAAAGATTGATGTTGGTGCCTCAATATATTTAGCTGGATATACGTAACTAACCAAATTCCTTTACACATCAAGGGTTCCCAAATACAATCCATTTAAACATCACCAGAGATAAGGGTTTAATAGTGCAAAGGGTTCACAAATACAGTCCATTTAAATATCACAAGAGATAAGGGTTCATTAGTGAATAGGGAAAATACCACCAATGACCATGATTTTCAGTAGGCGTAAGCCCCCACAATTTAGATAAGAACATCATAAAACAAAGCAGCATGATCAATCACAACCCCCCCCCCCCCCTTCGTTCTTTATAGAAAACATTCATTATCTTAATTTAGGTTTGGTTCATCCAATTATACTGAATCAAAAGCATGACCACCCCGCATAATACACAAAATAGAGAGACAGAGGAGAAATTTCATACTTGTTGATCAACGATCAATGCTAAGGTCGGGCGCAGAACTTCACGGATAGCAATGCGGATCGTCTGAACGAATAGATGCTCGTCGAAGGGTACTTCTATCACTGGTTGATCAATAAAAGAACTTAGGAGTACCCTTTTTTGTTTATAATGGCTGGGGACGGTTGAGATAAGAACGCGAAACCGCGTAGGGCACGTGGTCGTCGGTTGAACAGGCGGTCACGTCATTAATGGGTAGGGAGGTTTAAACCGATGCGCGCACCAGGTTAATTCATTAAATATTTAATCAAATGACATTTATGGGAATTACTGGGCTTTAAAATGAAAGTAAAAGGGTCAAAAAAGGTTTCAAATCCAATTTGTGCAAAAAGGAGTGCTACTAGAAAAAACCCGTGGGGGTAGGCGAGAGCAACAGGTAGCTGACAGCTACCGGTGGCCAAGCATCTGATATGCTACCACAACCATTCTCCACGCTACAGGTACTCTCCAGCTACCGGTAGGCTGCAGCTACCGGTAGCAGTGGCTACCAGTAGACCGAGCTACCGGTAGACAGAGCTACTGGTAGGCTTTGTATAATGGTAGACCAATCTACCGATAGGCTAAGGCTACCAATATGCCTATTGTTACGTTCAAACCTCACCGCGATTCCCAGATTACCCAGAACACCCAACATCAGATTTTCACAAAGTAATGCTCCACCAAAACCTGGGCCATTACATGTATAATATTTCTTTACATTTATCATTTTATTAGAATCATATATAGTTATTATTTCCTTCATTATACTCGTAAATGTAATGTGGTGATGAAAAACATATTATAACTTGTTGTGGAGATGGTAAGTCGTGTACATGCACGTGTGGTGATTTCATTTTTCATAGGATGGATAGAATGAGGAATATGGTTGTTTCATTATTATAATAATATATAATTATAAGAGTGATACTGATATTATTATTTTATAATGAAACAACTAATGATGTTTAAGTACAATAAGATATAAGATTGAATGAATTGGTATAAAATATTACCTCTTCTCTATGTGCTTCCTCTAAATCACTTCTTATTGGACATGTGTTGGTCTATGAATATGAAAAAAACAAATAGAATGAAAATTGGGAAGTTGAAAAGGAAATATGTTTGGTTATGGATGATATTGATGTCTCAATGTGAATTGAATAGTTGAAGGAGGAGGTGACCTTTTATAATAGAGACAATAAGAACTTTTGGAAACTCCATAAATATTATTTTATAAAAAAATAAAAACCTACCCAAAAACCACAAAAATATCCCAATTTCTAATATAGTATGATATAGAGTTCTAATATCATCATATAATAAATTTTTGACAAGTATTTATCACAATTTAATCTTTATATGTTTATTTAACACTTAGTTATTCAACTTATGTTTTAAAAAGGGTAAAAGAAAATTCAATATTAAAATGGTGAAATATTTTCTTATTTGATGTAAATTAGACATTAAATAAATATATTAGATCTTTTTATACCATATAATATTTATTAAATATTTTTAAAAAAATCCATTTTTTAAATAATTTCACAAATCATTATTTTGAAAAAAAAATCAATAGTATGAATTTTGACACTATTCAATTCATTTATTTTTTAAAAATATTCATATAACAAGATAACTTCTAAAACACTAGTTTATTATTCTAATAAGAGGTAAATTTCATCTATGGAACTTAATTATAGATTTTAATTAGAAAAAATTATTTTTATATTAATATTTTTAGTAACATTTATTCAATATTTCTCTTAATAAAACAATTACTACAACAATTTTGAGTATTTATATAATTTGCTTATTTGTTAAATAAAAAATAATAATAAAATACTAATATGAATATAAATTTAATATATTTATTAATAATACTTTTAGTGGAATATATATTATATAAAATCTAGTATTTAAAATGTTATAATAATTAAATTATGAAGGTGACAACATTAACATCACTTTAAATAAAATAATATAAGTATCATAGTCCCTTCTATGAGGATCCAAATGGTCCATAAGTCTAACTTTGTATAATTATAGTCGAGATATACTTGAAAAATTATATATGTACAAGTTTTTGGATCTTTTACGGGGTATTAGTATTTTAATAAAAACTATATTATTTATTTTTCACCAATTAAATAATTTCGGCATCATTAATGTACAAGCTATTAAGGTAATTATTTATTTGATAAATTTTTTTTAAAAAATTTCCCTTGATAAATTAAAATATTTTAGATTTAAAATGAATATTTATAATAGAAATCATATTTACTATCAACTTAAATTAATTTTTAATTTTTTTTTAAAATTTGAGTGAGACATATTTAACTTTTCTTTAGATAAAATAAAATAACTGTCATAATCTCATCCAAGTGGATTGAAATGGATACCATTTAGACCAATGTAATATTTGTGTAAAAAAAACTCATCCAATGACAATAGGGAAAGTATTGTGGTTATTTATTAATAGTATGCTTACCCTTAATTACCTTTTTACCCTTTTATCGTATTAAAAAAATTACTGAATTTACTATACAAAAAGACAAAAAATAAAATATATCTATTATCATAATTTGAATATAACGATTCCAAATATGGAGTTATTTTTTCAAAATTCAAAACACAAAATTTTTAGTAATTAAATTTAAATTTACCCTTTTCAAAAAAGAGAGAATGAGTTTTAAAATCCAAAACATTGCATAAGATTGAATAGGTTTTTCATCTGAATTCAATGTAAAATTAAAGATATTGAGACATATTATATTGAATGATAAAAATATATCCTCTATATACTTTAAAACCATTTAAAATTATTATTTAACCATATAAATTATTTTGATGAAAAATTTTATTTTAATAATGTCTAGTCTATTTTTACACTACATTGAAACATGAATGTTATCAGAACAATATCATAAAATAATAGAACGTAAATTTATATTTCCAGTTTCAAAATAACATTTTTATGTTTGCATATAAAATTTTTTAATGTGTCAAAATCATAATTTAAAAGGGTTTCTCTATTCAAAGGTGTAAAATTACACTTTTAAAAATATCTGTTTTTATACATCAGTTTTGGTTTATTCTTACCCTATTACCAAAATATATATAAGATGAATATAAAATATTTTGTATTAAGTATATAATATATATATCACATTAAATTCATTTCCAATATTAATTCACTCAAAAATAAAAATATCTTATTGATTTATATTTTTCAAAACAAATTGATAGCCAATGAATTCACAATACATTTTCATATGGTAGTTATACTTATTCCTTATAACCTATCATCCAGACCATAATAGTAATTTTATACTAAAGGTGTTTCATGGATAATTTAAACATGTAATATCCTCAACCCTCCAGGTCCACTATTTTTCCAAATTCTGTTGTTTGGGGTGTCCTGGGTCCCATTAGTGAGTGAGGAGGGTGTTAGTGTAGGTAGCAGTGTGTCACCTATATATGACACTGATCAATGTGTCACTAATCGGTGCCACACCTGAATGGTTCCCCAATAGGGGTGTCATGGTTTCTTTCCCCAGTTTTATCTGAATGCCTCTTTTAAGTATTCTTACCTATTTTAACGTGGTTTAACCCCGTTTTAAATCCCATAAAAATAATATTACATATTTACGAAACATTGGTGTGGATGATAAATATACCCACGTAAATACTTACCTTTCAAAATATCAAGTAATAATGAGAATGATAAATTATCCATTACCTTATGTCGGATATCCTTCGTATGAATTGAACCTCCTTTATAATGATTTAAATGATTTCATTGAATTATTTCATAATAATAGTAATTTTTATGATATTATAAATGATTATATTATCATCTATTTGTTAGTATTATTTCATTATCACTTCTTATTCATATATTAACTGCTTTATGTTCTTAGGCATGTTTTATCAGATATGTTCATGTTCAACTTGATAGGATAATGTTTTATATTTTATAGAATTATATTAGTATAATATATATCATATTTAATAATTCTATTTAGGTATATAATCTTTGTTTAATGAATATCATGTAGAATGAATCTCATCGTATCGTGGAGATGGTAGGCCGTACGTTCGCACGAGTGATGATTTCATTCCCCTAATTATTTAATGGTATTAGAGTGGACGAATTATAATATTTTAGAATAATAATAATGTTACAATAGACATATATAGTTATTATTTCCATGATTATACCCATCATAGTAAGGTGGTGGTGAAAAAAAGATTACACCAAGTCGTGGAGATGATACGTCGTATGTATGCACACGTAGTGATTTTGTTTTTCATATGATAGATAGAAGGTGGAATATCATTATTTCATTATGATAATTGAATTTAATTGTATGATTGATACAGCTGTTATTAGTTTATAATAAAAATACTAATAAATAGGAATTATAGGAAGAAAGAAGCATGAAAGAATCTGTAAAACTGATTACCACTTCCTCAAGCAGTTTCTTCAAAATATCTTCTTAGATCACTAGACTTGGTCATTGAAGAAGACCAGAACCTCTATAATGTAAATAGGTAAGTTTATATGGAAATATTTTAGTGTATGGATAATATTTATGGCTCAAAGTGAAATGAAGTGGTGAGGAGGAGGTTCCCTTTTAAAGTTTAGGTGAGGGGCTCTTTTGGAAAATCCATAAATATTATTTTCTAATAAAATAAAACAATTTCCAAATACCTCCAAAATATAACACATTCAGAGGTGATATGATATAGTTCTGTAATATCATCAACCATAAATTTTTTACATGTTTTTTTGTCCATTTAATCATTATCTTTTTAATTAACACTCAATTATTGTATTTAATTTTTTACGAGGGTAACAAATAATTCAATATTAATGTTTTTAAATATTAATTAATTAATATAATATAGACAATATATAAATATATTATATTATTTTGTACGATATACTAATTATTATATTTTTTTAAAAATGATTAATTATTTTTAAATAAATTAATAAAATAATATTTTGATTAACATTCAATTGTATCAATTTTGACACTAATAAATTTAGTGATATTAAAAAATATTACTATAATCATATAACTTAGAACCAACTATTTTATTATATTACATTCAGGTAAGGGTCATCTATAGAATTAAATATATAAGATAATTATCTCATATTATATTTACATTAATATTTTTAATAATATTTACTAGATATTTATCTTATGAAAAAATATTTACTATAATAGTTTTGTGTTATTATTTAATAGGATTATTTTATGAATAAAAATTAAAAATATAAAAATATGTTTAATATAAATCTACTTTATTTTATAATAACACGTGTAGTCGAATTTATCATTTGCAAACCATAATATTTTAAATTTATACTTATTAAATAATGAAGTTGATGACTTTAATATCACTTTAAATATAATTATTTAAGTGTCACAATACTTTTTATAAGGATAAAAATAGTACATAACTAATAAGTTGTATGATTATGGTATATATATACTTTATTAATAATATTTGGTCAAGTGTCTGGATATTTGAATGGGTATTATAATTTTAAAAAAACCAATCTTATTGATTTTTCATCAATTAAAAAACTTATGATTCATTAATGTATAAGGTATTACAGTAATTATTATTTCACAAAAATTAAAAATAAATTACCATGATAATGTAAAACATTTTATCTTTGAAATTAGTTTTTATAATAGAAATTTTCTTTAGTACAACCTTATATTAAATGTTATTTAGTAATTAAAATTTCTGTGAGACATTTCACTTTCAATTAAATTATAAAAACAAATGTCATAATCTCATCAATGTGGATTTAAATTGATACCATTTAGACCCAAGGATGATTTGGTTTGAAAAATACACATATAAATATATTAATACATATGTTATGGTAATTTTATTATAGTATTATTACCCTTAATTACCTTGTTTTTCGTTTTAATGTGTGAATAAAAATTACAGAATATACTATTCAAAATGACCAGAAATAATATATATATATATATATATAATTTAGGAATAATAATTAGAAATAGGGAGTTTAGTTTTAAAAATTCAAAACACAGAGGTTACAGAAATTAATTTTAAATTAATCATGTTGTCGAGAACAGAGAATGCGTGTTAAAAGCTAAAGCATTGCAAAAGATTGAAATATTTTCACATCCGAATTCAATATAAAATTAATGCTTATGAAATAAATTATATTTAATGGTAAAATTATATTCTATTTATACTTTAAATCCATTCATTATTATAATTTAAACATATAAATTATTTCATAGAAAAAAGGATTATTCATAATATTTAATGTATTTTTACATTTCATTAAAACATGAACGTTATCAGAAGAATATAAGAAATTCACCCAAAGTAAATTTTTACATCCAATTTCAAAATAAAATGATAAATTTTACATATAAAAATTATTAATGTGTCAACATCGTAACTTAAAATGGTTTCTCCATTCAAAGGCGTAAAATTACCCTGTTAATAATATAGGTTTTTATACATCAAATATGGTTTATTCAATCCCTATGACTAAACTATCCATTGTATGAATAAAAAAATATTTTATTAAGTATATAACACATATATATCATTAATTTAATTAGCAATATTAATTCTCCAAAAAATACATATATCTAATTGATTTATATTTTTACATAAATAATTGATAGCCAATGAATTCACAATGCATTTTCATAAGTTAGTTAAACATATTCCTGCTATCCTAACGACTAGGATATAATGGTTGTTTTACACTAAGGGAATCTTGTGGTTATTATAACCTCAGGATTATGGGTAAGGCAAGCTATTGAGGAATAAAAATTATTTAAAGAAAATATTTCATAAAAACATTTGTGTGTTACATCGTAAGTGACCAATAACATTACATTGGTCTCATATTTATGCATAATAGTTCACTTAAGGGATCATGTCGAGTCAATACGACATACATTTGTATCCCAACTATGTCACTTATCAATTTCTGAGACATTTTACCCTATCTAAGACTCTCCTCAGGCCTTGGGGTGGTCATGCCCTTATCATAATCACTTTTGGTTTGGAATCTAAGATATCATGCACATATTATATGATCAGGTCTATACTCATCATTCTACAGTGACATATATACTCTCCCTCAAAGGTTTAATCATCACAGGATGTTGCACCCATTATATTTACTAAGAAAAACCTTCAAAATCCTTGTTACAATAGAATATGGTAGAACCGATAAGTGAAAACATAACATTTCATAATGAAAAAATATTACCGATATGAAAATATGTGTTATCAAAAACAAACATGTGTATAATTCTACATAGTCATACTCCTAGAATAATGCATAAAAACTATTCAAAAATGTTACACACACACAAAATCAATGAATATTATAATCATGAATGGTAAAAAAGGTATTCCAACAGAAGAATTATTCCAATAAATCATTTATAAATGATGAACAAAAATGGTAAGGAAATTCTGAAATAATTTTTTTTAATAAGGGCTACAAAAATCATAAAAAAATTGAACACATAACCACATCTTACAACAATAGAGAATGACAAAGAAATTATGGGTATGTATCTATGATTTTGGTTAATTGAAGGAATATATTTAAAATAGTGACACACGATAAATCCTAGTCAATAGGATTATTATAGAATCACATATCATAAGAAATCTTCCAACTAAATCAATTTAGTGGTATGTCGAAGGAAGGGTCATAATTTCACCAGAGTCATTTTCAACAATGAATGGCCAATGAATTCCATTTCAATTAATGAAAATAGCCTGAGGTATTTATAATGATCCTAAATCCATAACCATTCCAATATTGGAAACTATGTTCAATAAGAGATTCAGGAATAAGAAATTATAATAATGATCATTCTAAGAACCATACCTTCAAATATCCATCGTTCATGGTATTTATCATTAGTGAAAGAAATATTCAAATAACACAACCAATCCTTCCCCAATATTACATGATATCATCAATAAATTATTGATCCCTCATCAATACCCCCATAAAAAAGCTATTAAGGATGGTAATTCAAGAACAAAAACCAATTGAACAACTTTTTTCATTGGTAGATCTAGATATGATCAAGAGACATTTTGGAAAAACTATATTTGCAAAAGATAAATTGTTACATTGTAGATTCACAGTTATATCGGTATATTATTCATATATTCGACATATATTTATGCTCATCCCTCAATGAAGATGGATATTTTTGAATAGAACTATAGAAAAAAACACTAATTATGCATATTTTTTATAACATCATTCAGGGGAGATAAGAATATACCAATGGGTGTTAAAATAGAGGTGATATAATATTTTAAAATGGAATATTCTGTTTATATTTGGTAGCTAATGAGTATAAAATAATGTGGAATTAAAATCATATGGGTTTACTTTTAATTCACTTATAGACAGGGCACACCGGTTAGTGATGTCCCTAGAATCATGAAATTTATTAGACACTAGTAAGATGATATTCTTGTTAGAATGATGCAAATTCTACATCATCCACTAGTTGGTAGATAGGTATTTAAAGAATGTTGAGAACCAAAGGAATCCCTATATATTTCTAGTGGGTTCCACTATCGAGACAATGGTTGTTTTCCATCCACCAGAAGGACATTCCTCACCCCTTTTCCATTAAACATCCATCATTTTACCTTATACCGTTACTCTCTAAAAAATTGGATCTTCAAATATTATTTAAAATAATAAATAAATGTAATGAAAAAATTATAGACTCAATATATCTTATGCATTATAATAATGAAAGGATATCACAATTATACCCAACTAAGGAATTCTGTTCTCAAATAAGTACCATCAAATGATCCTCTCAATCAAATATGGACAATGAGTCAGAACATCATCCACACACTCTCAGGTTTACTCTCAAATCCATCAATAATTCCATATAATTCAAATTATAATTACCTTTTACTTTTAATTCATTTCTATCTATTTTCAACAATATTCACCCCGTGCCCCACATATAATACAACTAGCTAGGATTCAACATACTCACTATTGGTGATATGAATAAGTTCAATAATTTTCCACTAGAGTAGAGACTCATGAATAATTTCATGAATAACAAAATTGATAGAAACATTTTCTAGACAATATTCCATTATCCCAAGTAACTCGATGGTCTAAAATAGTCCAACATTGCTTGGTGTTAGCCTCTCGCGTTTCGACAAATTTGGGTTTTATAATTGAGAAGTCACTATTCGAAAAACAAGATCACCTATAGTGAAGTCCAATAGTCTCACCCAATGTTTATAAAAGTAATTCATATATATATATGAACTATGATAAACTTATTAATAATTAGATAAAATCGCTTGGATGAGTCAGATTGGAGAAATGTCCCTGAATTTTCATTTTACCTGCCTCGTGGGAACAATGTGGTGAAAATGGGATCTCATAAATAACCACATAATGTTTCATATGAATCGAATCCAAGTGACTATTTTTGTATGAGAACTCATCCAAGTCTAGGTAATCATCACATGAGTTGTTTATGTCTAGGTCACAATACCAGATCATATCCTATAGTATGGAGGACATCCTCATGGATAGTACAACTATTTGGGGATGGAATTCTATTAGGAATTTCAAATATAGTAACTATAGAAATCAATGAGTCCTGGAAATACCATAATGTAAAATTTTAATATCATTAATGTAAAATATTCAAGAAAAATACATGTAACATTATTATTTCATAGATATACATACTCCCCTAGTTTTATAATCAATGAGTCTCACATATGGGAAAGAAAACATAAACATCAATTAGGTGATTGAGAATCACCCTTATATAAACATCGATCAATGGAGTCCTACGTAAACCTATCACATAGTTCTTCTATATTTCCTCCCACATCCTCAATATCACTGGATGTGGATAGAGAAAAACATAAGGATGCTGGTGGTTGACCTTCATCTTATGACATCTTGATCATTACCAAAAAATCCACCAATATACCTCTTCATCCCTAGTCAATAGAAATGTCACCTATGATTTGGTTACAAATTTTTTCAGTGGGATTTGCCATACCATTTTTTATGTAATTAGCTCATTAATTCCTACCACACAGAAGCATGGACTATAAATCTCTCATTTGGAGGGATCACATCATCATTGTCTATCAATGACCTAGTTTATGGGTAACCAAAAAGTAGTTATTCCCTCAATACATCACATTTATTTTCAGTATATTATCCACCCTTTTCCAGATCTATAATATAATAATTTACTACCATTTGGGAAAATTTCATTGATCCTAGATCCTCAAAAGCCTCTATCCTCTATTAATCCAACAAGATCATCGAGCACAACAACTCCACTAAAGTTGATTCAGAAATATCCTAAGTTGTCTGCATATTATGGATATGACAATATAAAATGAAATTATGCTTACATATTTTGAATTATAAATCAATGCCTAATGGTTTTAGATTATCTACCAATCACTTATTCCCCAGTATTGGGCCCCTTTATGAGAAGATATAGTGAAATATCTTATTGTATATGTAGAAAAAGAATATATCATAATTGAGACCGTCACTTCAAAACATCATAGTTTAAAACAAAAAAATGATCTCCAAGACATGGGTAGGATAGTTCCACTCATTTAATCATAGCTAAAATTCACCATTAGTTACTTCCCACTCCCTCTACATTAGAACCACATAAAAAAATACATGATGCATCACATTATATAATATACATGATCCATGGATGGGAAATACTCAATAAGAAGAAATATTTGACCACATCTTTAATATAATAAATTTTTATTCATACTATTATAATGAAATGAAAATCACTTCATTTTTTCAACAAAGTCACATTAAATGAAAATCAAGAGAAGTACTAATTAAAACATTAGTAGTAGTCTTGTTAAAACCCAAAAATCATCTAATCTAAAACCAGTTTGATGAATGTGTCCATGATATCGCTCCCTTAAATATCTATGGGTCCATGGATATACCTTTAAAAGATATATTATTCCTTATAAATGTCACTAGACATCCCAATGTGGAACATTCTATGTCTACCCCTAGCCTACATCTAATAGTTTGGAGGCTGGAGACTAGCATAGAGTAGCCATATCACACACCTGGGAGGCCTTATTATAATATATGTATATACATAAACAAATCACCATGCCAATATAATGTTGAAATGTAAAAAAATATGATAACCATGAATGTATACATGTTAAATCACACCATTAGAGTATGAAAACAAGTACTAAAAACCAAAAGGGAAAAATAGAATACCACTAAAGAGAAACTAAAAACAAGTACAACTTGTAATTTGAGTGGGGAATGTTATCTAGGTAAAAAGAGACATCCACCTAAGCCTGTCTAGCTTAGTAATCTCCACACATTCTTAGTGTTGTTCATTATAAGACTCCTTCAAAAGGATAATAATCTTCATAAGACATGACATGTGTTGAAAAATTCCTCGCACTGGTTGTTATACCAATACCAAGTAAGACACCAAAAAATCAATATGTATAGAGCATAAAAATATTGTATTTAGTGCATCATAGATTTATGAAAACATCATATATATCATTATAATCCATATATACTCAATTTTATAAGATATTCTCATGTAATATCACAACCATATTTCCATCTTATGATACTATCTATATGGTTCCACATAGTACATGTTTGGGAGATCAAAATCCATACATTAAATAGCAATGATGGTATCTATTTGAGATATTGTTCCCATTGGGTCTCTATATATGGACTTAACACTAGAAATATGAACATAACAATACATAGATGGGGGTTATTCTCAATATCATGGTGTATAAAAAACCCAATATGAATTTACCCATTAATTTGGGTATTAAGTTCTATGTTGTGTGGGTCAAAATAATATTAGTAACCCCACATAGGGAAATAATTATAATAGAGGATCTCACTTCTGGCCTCATTGAGGGATTCCATCAACTCTATGTAAGACTATATTTCCTCGGATTGGATATCCATCCTAGGAATATGACATGAATCTATACTAAATCCTCGGATAATTTTTCAAGGGAATGTACCCTAATGAAAATTTTAAATGATTATGATGACAATGGCTCCAAGAAATCATTTATGTAGTACACAACATGTTATATTAGAACATGATGTGGCCCATCAGAATAGAGTCATACACATTGATCAAATAACATGCATGTGTCTATGTTATAGTACAAGATGTTTCTAAGCCCATGTAATCCGAACCATGTCTCTGTAGGGCTGTCCATGTCTATACCTGATTACATTGTGTGTGTAAGTCCATATACTCCAGTACATGTCTTTTTACCCTATGAGATATAAACCAAGACACTATGGAATGATCACATGCCATGTGATATCTGTCACATTCCATGAGATATATTTCTTCTATCGGAAAACCGAGAACCACACAATTTCTCACAAAAAGAATTGAACTCTAGAATACACATAGTGAAATACATTAAATCACTGAACCCATGGGTTCTTCCTTTGCATATTCCCATTCCACTACCACCTCTCATTCCATTGTTGATATCACATGAATATATAACATCTTTTCCAACCAAGAATTGTCATCTCTTGATCATCTGAAACAACGCCTCAATCATCTCAAAAAAAAAAGATCGAGATTCATAGTCATCACACACCAAAAACACATAGAACATGTTTCCCAAAATCCCTTCCAGATTGCACATCCACCGTAACTGCTCAATCCCATATATGATATAAATATTTATTTGGGTTATTATTCCATTTCACAATGAAACTGGGGAAAAATTATTTATTTCTCTAGTATGCATGGTACCAAGGTTGAATTGGATTCAATAAAATTAATGAAGATTGAGTGAAGAAATGAACAACACCCAATCATGAGGAATGAACCTAAAAAAATTCATGTTGGCCTCAATTAATTTTTTATAATAGAAATTGAAGATATATAATAATATCAAAAAGGAATTTCCCAATATTAGACAATATCTATCACATTCCCACAATATGAATTATCATAAATTCAATTCATTAGCTGATAGATTTTCATTTTTCATATTAACAATTAAATAATTAACAATACATAAAAAATAACATTCCAAATTGATTTGGATCAACCAATGGAAAAGGAAAATCACACATCACTATTGATTTCTATGTCCACACATTCTATTGGGACAACGTTTCTTGATCCCAATCTGATCTGATTTTTCTGCCAAGAATGATCTCATTCAATGGTCCTCTACATATCCTAGGTAAAATGGTAAACTTTTATATTTTATCATAGTCATGTATTTATAGAGAAAATATAGGTCCAAATTTTAATAAAACCAAATAATTAATTTAATTTAATCTTTTTTGAATTCTCCCATGACTTCACTCAACACGAACAACTGATGTGCTCCAAGGATATGTCTCCCATAGTTTAAAAACTACATATTGAACTCAACACTAGCATCATATTTATGACTTGGGCATCAATTTATGATTTATTAAACATAATTTGTAAAATATTTCAGAAGAAATATTTTATATATTAAATTTATTTCAAAAATTATTTTTTTTCATACCAGGACTTAGAATATGATAATGTATTGGTTCCTGGCACTGATAGAAATCCATTCCATATTCTATTGTATAATATAGAATAATAAGACTCATTAAATTCTCTCGACCTTATGGGTTTTCATCTTGAAAAGGTAAGACAAAATGATACATAAAGAGATGTGGGTACTCACCACTAATATTTTATCTCCCTCTCCCATATACTCTCTTGAAGATTACCATGCTACCACTAAACATGCAATAAAAAAATCAGTCACACATGGAGAATCATGTCCAACAAATCCTCAATCCATACTAGTTATTCAAAAAAGGCTTCCCCATCATTGATGTCTATATTTCTCTAGTTGATAACATTTTACGGGTCACACATGTACCTCCACAACTACGTCTTGTTTTACCTTATCAAACAATGGTGGTAGAGCTATGTGGTTCATCACCTCCCTAACTCTACAAAATATATTAAAAGGGATAATGAGTCTCATATATTTTATTCCATAAAATACAAATCCTTGAAACCCATGTATATGTGTGACCATTAAGAACACCTGGTCTCTCTCATCAAACTAAAAAGTCCTAGGTCGTCAGTCACTATATGTCATATGATTGATCTGTGTAGTCCTCATCCACTCCTAGATTATTTGAACCTTCTCTTTATTGGCTATAACTAACGATATTTCCATAAGTTCTAAATCTCCTAGGTTGGTCTAGAAAAGTGGTGACCGACAAAGGTCACAAATAGATGGTCATTAGTACATACATAATGATAGTTGAATATTATATATTATTGTATGTGAACCACAAAAATGATAGGTGATCCTACCAACTATGACCAAATTATAACATGCATCCTCACAACATGTCATCCAAGACATAAATGGTCCACCCAGTCAGGCCATCAGTTTGGGGGTAGAAATCTATTCTCATACAAAATTGAGCCCCAAATTCCTCCTACAATCCATAACATTTCTCTGATGTGAATCAAGAATATTGATGATAAATTATCATCAAGAGAACTCTATGTATTAAAACTATATCTTTCAAATAATGGTGTTGTAATCTCTCTGCTTAACTCTACTATTATATATCTAGGAAGTGTACTTAGTTAGTGATTCATTCTCAAAATATTCATATGGAATCGTGTCTACTATATGTATATGGTAACCCTATATCATTGTCCATGGATATCTCATCCCACAACAACAATTGAACCTTTTAGGGTTTATCTAAACTCTCTTGAACATTGTGATCGTCCATCACTTACTGACATGTAAGGACTTAGGAGACATACTCTACAAATCATTTCTTTATCAATGTCCACTAGAACTGATGTTGAACATCATGATACATCTTCTTCAAACCTTTAGGAAACACTAATTATGATGTATAGAACTCCCTCAACACCTCTTATCTCACTAAAATGGGATCCATAATCTATCATATTAAAAGAACGATATCCTTACCACCATTAAAAAGTTCATCATGAGAAATATCCTATGGATAACTTAGTATGTAGGGTCTCACAGTTAGTATCCCCTTGTTTTCCTTCTAAGACCCGTTATAATAGTGGAGGGGTAAAAAATATTATAGAGGTAAGATACTCTATCCCCATCCATAAATTATAACTACAAATAGGATATCATCTCTGACTCCTCACTCAAAAACGGTGAAAATATCTCCCTCTAAAATCATCTAAAATCATGGTTCCCATTCGGGGAGTATAAAAATCATGAATCCATAATACTAGAGGATCTATACACAAATCTAATAACTCTCATTATGATCCTTTATGGAGAATATTCAATTGAGACTTATGTGATCAGAATAAATGATTATCCTCCATCACATTAGATAATGTCACCATATCTTCATTATGAAGAATAATGTTGTTAACTCAAGAAAATGGGTCATATAGATCTTATCATTCTGTCACAACTAACATTAAACATAGGAAATCAATGGATACCTATGCATCAAAACACAACCAATCCTGATCCCTGATGCATCTATTAACACTACATTCTCCACACCCTCTATTTTAAAATATCAAGAGAGGATTTCTCTTCAATATCTCCCATAACTCCTCAAAATCCTACAAGATAATATTTTTACACAATAATGACTTCCCCTTCTAGATCAAATCAATCAATGAAGGTGATATCCTGGAGAAATATGGTATGAATCTTTGATAATATCTTTTCTATCCTATGAAACTTCACACCTCCATTACGCTCTTGGGTAGCCCCAAATATAACACTACTTGAACATTTCTAGGTTCACTACTACACCATCATCTGAGATAACATATACTAAAAATAGACATCCTATGTCTATAAATGAGACTTTGATATATTTTCACAATTATTTTTGTCCTTGAATATGTTTACAACCATCATCATATGTTTCTAGAGCTCCTACTTGGGAACTATGTACTCAGAGTTACAAAAATGACCTATGAATGTCTTCTTCAGTAATTTTTATCCATCACTCACAACCGATGATAGATTGATCTGAGGTCAATATTTGAGAACCATCATGCCCTTCTCAAATGATCAAAGGGGACATTGATATTTGGTAGTGGATAATTTTTCTTTAGTTTCACATGGTTTAGGTAATGGTAATCCATATATAATTCCATACTTCTTTCATCCATCATGGAACTAAAAACTAGGGCTTCCAAAGTTGAAACTCTCATCCTGACAAAGGCCATCTTATACAAGCCCTAGAACTACACCCTCATCTTACAAAGCCATATGGGAGCCATCTAATTTGGTGGAGTAGATAATAGGGCCTTCCCACATTGCAAATTAATATATAAGGATATCTATTGGAAAGAAGATAATCCTAGGACATCCTTGGGAAAGACATATTTATACTCCACAACAACATTAGGAATCTAAAAAATCATAGTATACACATATCCAAGGGTTATGTTATCCAAATTATTAGTAATCATCTGCACCATTATAAGCACGAATCCATCCTACTCTGCCTGGGGGTTTTCTTCACCCCAAATGAAAACCTCATCCCTTCAATATGAACACACCACATCCTCCTCTGAAAATTGGCAATCTATTTATGGACTATATATAGTCAATACACACATAAGATGGTGTTTTAAGGCCTCATTTTCGCTACAAATAGATCCAAAAAAACTCTCCACTCTAAGAGTCAAGCCATACTCTTTATAGTAGTTTGTAATAATAGATTCTATTATAGTAAGAATATCCAAAAACATGAATTGAAAGAAAGTATCAATAATAAGGTCTATATATCAAACCTAATATATTGAAATAAAATATTTACTTGAACCTTTGTCTTTAATTAGAATTGGAAAGGTAGAAAGGACACCTATGATACCTTTAATTTTCCTTGCAGCCTTTGAGTTGCAAGCCTTGATAACCTGTAGTTACCATATACCCTACCATTCATATCACTGATCCTTGCGTTGAACACCTAGGGGTGGTTGTGGGGACATGTTAAAACATCTACCAACGAAAACTATTCTACCAACTCCACTACCATTTTTGTTTCCCTAAAAACCGTCCTAATCCTACTACTACCTCTTCCTAGGTATCCCATCCACTATATCGCCACAAAATTTATAGAAG
The DNA here is from genome assembly GCA_963277665.1 of Viscum album. Classification (NCBI taxonomy): domain Eukaryota; kingdom Viridiplantae; phylum Streptophyta; class Magnoliopsida; order Santalales; family Viscaceae; genus Viscum; species Viscum album. The sequence goes on along the minus strand of OY728129.1, from coordinate 874,388,016 downwards.
TTCATAAAATAACCCATTATATTTTTTCAATTTTATCACTAGTGTATCATATCCTCTCTCTCTAGAATGACTATATCTATTCTATGAGCCCTTAACCGTAGTCCCTCTATCCTTGTATTTCCTCTTGAAACATTGTGTACCTCCAGGTCCTTATGTCTTTCATCGAATCTCTACTGCTGAAGTCTCATCTAATGTTTTCCCATTATCGACACAAATTGTATGTGTCTTCTCATCTAAGAAACTCTCGACTACCAAATAATAATCTAAAACATGGAGTAGGTAGGAATTCTCATTAGTTTCATGATGTATCCTATTTTACCACATATTCCCTCATCTAATAATATATCCTAAAAATTAATTACATTCAATATCAAATGAGTGTCGATAATTATTATTGAACATTAGGGAATACTCATTCCAAATCATACTACCCTATTGAGGCTATATAAGCTCCTGGATGTGCATAAAAATTAACCTAACTGGGGAAATATAATCTCTAAAAAGCTTCTCAAACAATGAACATGCACCGGTTTTATCATCATATGATTGGGTCACTATGACCCACTAGAATCCTACAGATTCATAGATAAGGATCCATTCATGGACCACCATCTAGTCTTATGGTTCCCAAATAATACATAAGACTCACATCACCACCTCATTACCTTCCTAAACCATTTATGGGTCAGACTAACCTCAAAACCTAAGGGGTTCCTATCAATGAAACTCATGAAGTGCACTCAACCTGTGCACCTCATCTACTCATACTAATAGTACAATCTACTGCAAAAAAGGTAGTAGTAAGACCAGTGGAGAACCTAGAGGAAACTCCTCTAAATCATATCCCTATGTCGAATCCTGATCGTTGAGGGGGTCATCCTCATGATCCTATTACTAAATCAATGTTGTAAACATCATTGATGAATCATGAAATAAACAAAATGTAACATGATAAATGAGTATATCTGGAGAGAAAACTCGAGGAGGACATGGAAACAAAAACCCATTACTATATGATGTATGTACCAATCTTTTCTATATAACATGTTTCCTCATGTACAATGCCAACAATTAGGTTTTCAGTGACCTATCATATGGCTATGTCAACTACAATACCATAACTATATTCCCAAGTCTGAGAAAAGAGGTTGGAACAATTAACACAATATCCCCCGAACCAATCTCACAGACTCTGATCCCATTGTAGTACGGACCTCTAGTACAATTCTATAACGACACATCCCAACAGGGCCCATGTCAAGACAACCATAGTCCATCCTCTAATAATCCATGGTCTAGTTACCAGTAATGAGTAGTCATATAACACACATAGGACCCCTTATCCTAATGTACATGTACACATGCATAGAACAAAAATCCCGTAAAATTTAGAAATGTAAAAAAATTATTAACCACGAATGAATATATCTAAAATCACACCGTTGGATTATGAAAACTTGTACTAGAATTAAAAAGGGAAAAATATAATCCAAAAAAAGAAACTAAAAATAGAAAATCATATAATGTGGGTGAGGAACATTGTTAAGTTAACCATAGGAACACAACTCAGTCTGTCTAGCCCACTAATCTTCTCTTAGTCTTTGTCCATATTAGAATCCAATGAAGGGTCATTCATATTAATTGGACAAAACATGTGTGGTAAAATAACATGAATGGTTGAGTATAAATATACCCCAAAATACACCCAAAAGTAAGTAATAATATAGAATCAACAACAATATTTGTTTTCTCATCACAAGTATTTTGAAAGATTATATATAACAAGAGCATCCATATATACTCAAACGAGACACATAGTATCATGTATGGTCATAATCATACGTCCATTACAGGATTTCAACATGAAGGTTCCATATAGAAAATTCCAGGGAACACATAATCTGTGATTCAAAAAGTAATTATAGTATCCATCCAAGATGTCGTACTCATTGGGTCTCACTATTAGAAGTTCACACTGGTTGTTAAAAAAGAATGATAAATAGATAGGGATCAATCCCAAGGATATGGGGTATACCAACAACCCATCATTGATTAAACTTCTATGTAGTGGACCAACACCCATTTTTTATAGTTCATGAAGATACCAAGAGCCCCATATAGTGAAATGATGATGATATAGGATCTCACTCTAGGCCTTATGACAAGATTCCAAAAACTATACCCAAGGCTGATGTTACTCATAGGTGAAAAACATCCTATGAATAGTATGTGACTCTATAATAAACCATCTAAGAATGGATCTTATTATCATACGCATACAAAAAATTTCCTTGATGGGGAGGAAAAGGGCTATTATCCATCATTGATGTTGTTCATGTCATGTACCAGTAGAACATTGTGTGTCCCTTCATCACCGAGTCCTTCATGTTTATCATGGACAATGTACCATTTCCTTGTCAGTGTACATAGTTTTTCTGATCCCATGTACTCCTGACTATGTATTTATAAGTCTGGCTAGGTCTATGATGGAGTACATAGCATGTCCAATCATATGTACTCAAGGACATGTACTTGTAACCACAATGGTACATGATGAACCCCCAAGGACGGATCATAAGCTATATGATATCTATCCTAGGAAGTCTGAAATATATCTTCTCATGGAAACCATATACATTCTTAGTGTATCTCACATGATGAGAATTCCATAATAAATGTCTTAATAGCTATGATTTCATAGAACCTATGGGTTCTTAATTTGGGTATTCTCTCACCACTTTCACCAATGGTTCTATGTACGATCATTCTCAGAGATCACTAATATGGTCTGACCGATAGTTTCCATGATGTTATTTCTATAAAATATTCCAAAATCATCTAAAAATGAAATGTGAAGATACACTATCATCACATGCTAAAAACGCGTAGAATAGGATTCCCCAAACCTGCCCATAATTGGTAATCCATCTTAACTGCTCGATACCATTTTTTCTCCAAGCTTGAATTTTCTTTATCATCTTTTTTTAACACGAAACCGACACTCAATGATTTATTTCTCATGTATTCATTTAACTGTGGGACAAAGGGATTAACCATGATTAATGAAGAACTTTAGAATAAGTAATCAATAAAAAACGAATAAACATTGGATAATGTTTGTGTTGGCTTTGATTTTTTTTCAATTGGAATGAATAACTAAGAGATATAATAAAATTGACAAAATAATCTCAGATCCCATATAAAATCTATCCCATACCTCGAACACTCAAAATACATGAATAAATTCATTATATGATAGATTCAACTTCAATATAATAATAAATCAATTGGGATAAATCCACATAGAGACATCCTACCTCGATTTGGATCAATCATTGAAAAAGAATGATCACACATCGGTGTTGTTGGTGAGATACACACATTCCATTTCACACCATTCCTCGATCCTGATATGATCTGACTATATTTACTAATAATTATCTTCTATTAAGTCTTCTTTTCCTCATGGGTTAAACAACTAACCCTGATATTTTCTCATAATTGTGAATTTGTAGAGGGAAAACAGGTTGTCATGTCGACATAATAAAATAAATAATTTTATTTATTTATTTTATTAATTCCCTCAAAACTTCACTAAACTAGAATTTATGATTCACTCCATGGATAAGACACGACTATGGTAAAAACCATACTCTGAACTCAACATTTTCCTTGAAATTCCAATATGATCCTCCTTTTGGCAGCCATTCCAGTTTTCAGAAAATATATTCATGTATGATATTTAATATATTAAATATATTTTAGAAATTATTTATAGGATCTCTAGGCCACATAATCTTACTCCATCATAGCACCTAGCTCAAAAAATAATCCATATTAAATTCTAATGTTATATTTTGAAATACTATAGTAATTTAAAAAAACATCTCCTCCTGAATCCCAATGTTTCATATTGATAGCATGGTGTGCGGCTGATGTGATCAGTGAATACATAAGACTATATTTATATGGCTAATATATCAATCTTGTATCAATTAGTAGATTGGAATTTATTCATTGATAACCACTTCAAACAAGTCAATATAAGGGTGGAATATCAAGTTTATTAGAGCCATAAACATCTTATGAATATCAATAAATAAGAATTGAATCACAATGTTATCATATAACCCGTACCAACTCTAAAGTAACTTATATGGAATTTCCTCTTCTAAATCTCAGAACTAGTTATATCATGATCAATGATCAATATTGTCAAACCACTATGCTACCCATATTGATTGAATAGATCATCGATCTAGGCCAAGGTATATAATTTCTTCAACACCGTGTATTTATCATTTTTTAATCCTTAATGTTTTTAATACTACAATCTTACATCATGGTGAACAAGATAGGTAATAACCACAGATAATTTATCAACGTAATATATCATTTCTACAAAAATTCCAATCGCTTAAATTTGATCACATTTAACTTTTGTTGTTCCGTATCATAATGGGGTATCGAAATTATATATACATCAGACCAATGATCTATTTATAATTGAAATACTCTCCCATTGGGATGTCATGTGAGTTCAGTTGGAAATACATTTTCATAGAGATCCACAACTAGAGGGAATGACAATGGGGCCACCACTGATCTAAAAAAATTAACCCATCTAACAGTCTATGTCATGATCATATTGAATTAAATAAATTTTAGAAATGATCTAGTAGATTATAATACCCATTCTCCCATAATAATGTACCACTATCCCTTTGTTGATGTAAATGAAAATTTTCACCTAAAAAAATATATGTGATCTATGAATATTTTCAACTAATCCATACATATAATATCATCAAATATTTTTATTTTCTATATCAAGAGTACATGTAGATTTATATAATTGGAAATGAAAATTAGACATATTTGTATTTCTGATGATGGACTTCTCTCAATTACAATGGTGTATCAAATAAAGGTGGCACTAAATACTACTTGACTGGTAATTCTTATCTAGAAATAAAAAGTAAAAATTTGAAGGAATGTAAAACGTGGGTATCCAAAAAAGTATTTCAAAATGTATATTTGATAAAAAAACATACATTGAATTATATATATTCCTTAACCACTATATAATGTATTATATTCCACTATATATACATAGTCATCTTCAAATTTTGGATCTTTTTACTGAGATCGGTGACCAACCAGAGTCTTCAACATCTATGTAAGCCACTGAGAACAATTACTAGATTCATGGTTCCCAGACTACAGATGTTACAATCCATTATGTATATCAAAACACAATACTTTATAGAATGAATTATAAATATAGATCATATTTCCAAAGTAAAAAATATATTATCTATGGTTCTAACTAGGTATATCTATTGTGGTTGATTATTCCTTTGTTTGAGCATTGTGGGTCACATTTCCAAGGAATTAATGATGAAAAACTCTTCACCACCTTTGTAATAACACCCTACTGCAATGTTCTAATCTTCATCCACCTACATTAAAAAAGTGAATGTATTGTAGTAGTTGGAGGTCCATCTTATTTAGCACTGAGTGATAGAAGATGATGAAATTCTCGGTCATCCTCTAAGACCTTCAATATGGTCATGTCCTTGTATAGGTCCTCTAGGAATATCATTAAGTCAAAATAGCACACCTATTAAGGGATGTCAAAATGATGTTCGATAACGATCACTCTAGATTTATGTTCCTAATTTCTATGAAATAAGAAGGAAAATTTTATATTTTATGTGAAAGATGTAGATTATAAAAATATTTTTAAGGAACCCTACTATATCCCCATGAAATACTTTGATATTTCTAGAATTTTCATATCATGAAATAAGTCCAGAAATTATAGGTTTAAAATTATACCAAAGTGAGAGATTAGAATATTCTATCCCATCCCATGATTCCCTATAAATTCCAAGTGTTTCCCTACTATAATAATTCCTATATATTATCTATCTAGTCTCTATGTGTATCAATAAGGTTGAAAAAACCATCAATGATTCATATAAAGTAAAAAACAACATGTGGTCCACAGACTCCATTAAATGATGGTATATGATATATATGGTATCCTATGGATGATTCGACCATGGACTTCAATTACCCTTTACCCTATATAGGAATAAGAGGATGAAATCCGAACTGAGGTGGTTCCATCGACTATGATACAAGAGTATATACATGATCGTTCTACGCATCAACCTCCTGCATAACTACTTAGGGAATAAATGGATCCTCCCTAGAAAGTGTACCATGTCCCACATCATATGGATTCACCATCAGATATATACAAGGGAACAGATTCCATAACATGAAGGGATACATTTATATTTTTTTAATGAAAATCCTTATTATTCTATGGGACCATAAAAAGTATTTACATGGAGTCTACCCATAACACAACATATATCTATCATATTAGTGACAAGGGATATGTCTATGTATGTTAGTCATAGTCCCATATATATGAAAAAAACATCATGATTTGGTACAACATTTTAATGAAAATGGATATAACAGAATATCCTGGTAAATAATAAATCACATAGTCAAAAACACATTTCTAGCCCAAATAGATAGAACAATTCAAATCATCAAATAAAGAAACATGTAGAAATCACATTATAGGAATATATATTTTATGCGAACCTAGGTTAATAATCATGATTCATGAAAAAATCCAAAATCCAATAAAATAGTAACATCAATATCATAAATGATAAATCATAGTTACAATAAACATGTAAGGAAATGACACATAGAAATGACCCTACAAGATTCCCACATATGATATATTGTTTCTACCTTTTCCTAGGTAAGTGAAAAGAAGAAAAGAAGATAATATTATATAATTACAATTTTTTACTGCCTAACCCAATCTTCCAGGTCTAAGCAATGTAATAAAGTATCCTCATGTATGCCTCCCCATACACATGAGAATACAAACTAACAATTAAGGTCTGAGGAACAATTTTGGGGAAACTATAACATCTCTGTCATGTAATCACTATATTAAATTTCATATCAGAAAATAATAAAATGCAGTCACATGATTGTCACATTAAAAGTAAATATAAAAAGAAATGCATGTTATAAAAATAAATAAGTAGGCTTCAATAGTAGGAGTCCAAACCAGTGCATAAGTGAAATCTGGTAGTTAGTAAATATAATAATGATAATCCAAATGATACTATTATTGAATTCCATAAAATCCATACCAAGAAATTTTGGGGTATGAGAAGACCCAATCCCTATAAAATTAATAAAATAATATTAAAAGTGGTAGAACAAGTGGATTTCCAATGACAAGAATGGAACACACCATCCAAATAATAGTTAACAAAATTATAGAAAAAATATTGAGTAATAAAGGGCCATCTTGGGGAAGCTTCTATGATAGCTAGAATAGAGAGAGAATCTACAACTCGGTTGGCCTCCCTGAAGACATGATAGACACCCAGCTAAAGATGATAAAAATCACTAAGGCAAGAAATGAATGACATAAGCACCTTCCATGGAACATTTCATGAATGAGTCTTCAAAATTTTCACTACTGTTGTAGAATTAGATTCTCCCTAGATATCAATCCATCCAAAATGGGGAGCATATTTGATGTCCTTTATCAACACCAAAATTTCAGCTTCAATTGTGGATCCAATGCCGATGTAGTGGTAAAATTAGCATTCAACGAAGCCTTAATCGGTGCGTAAGATTCCATAACACCCTGATAGTCCTGGCACACCTGAGGCGACCCCATCCACATTCACTTTTAGAAAAGAAGGGATGGGTGAGATCCATCTAATTTATTTCAACACCATAGATTTCTTGACCCTGCTAACTACCATCAAATCCATACATCGAAAATTTGATATCATTAATAATCCATTTTACCACTCTTGGATCCTTATACTTGATGTTTGCATGTTCATTGAATGTTTTTTATAGTTTGTGAGTAATAAGACCCAATAAGAAACCACTGTTGAGTATTTAATAGGATTTTGTCAGTATTAGATGTGTATTCCTTGATAATAATAAAATATAAAGTAGGTATAAAGAACATACAATCACATAACAAGTGGTTATGCACTAACCAAGTGTCCACAGATCCCTAAATGTACCTTCTTCATGTCAATGTTTAAAGGAAAGTCATGTAATGAATAAGTGAAAATATAAATACACAAGGGTCATAATCATGTATCTCCATGGACTCATGGAATCAAGTCAGGACATGCGCCCAAAATATTGTCTTATAGAACTAACACATGTGGTTCCATTCTACCATAGTACCCAATATATGCCTCAGGATAGTCCTCTAAGACCTAATAAACCAAACACCACTAACTAGGGTTAGGAATCCATGCCATGATACCCCTACAATATGATTGAGTCAATAATTATCATCATTTGAAATCATACACACTCACCATATAAGTGATAATCATCACATGATGGTCCACCTATTTAGTTTAATATGAACAGCTTCCTAAGGCATGGTAACACACATAACAAGATAGTGTATACCAAAAAAACAGATCATATCATCATGAGAATATATTAGTGACATAATAATAAATAATATAACAACCAATACTGAAAAATAACAAATATAATCATACTTATTTAACCATTCTTCATAAATGGACTAACAAGTTATAAAATAACCAACATATACTCATAACCAAGCATAGTAAACATGTGAAACAAAAATATGAATTATACCATATAAAAATTTAATCGATAGGAAAAAATAGTAAGGAAATTTCTACCTCAAGGATGTTAATAAAAATGTCAAAAATTCATTAATGTATTGAATACTAAAAATTATCCCACACCCATATAGAACAACTCAGAAGTCAAGGATGGATTTCTCCTCTAATGTCCCATGATGTCAATAGGTATATTATCCTTTAATATTGGATAGGGTTAATATCTTTCTTCAAACATGATTAAATAATTCTCATGATACAAAATTAAACTAATATAATCATCTCTAAAGTATAATTAAGATAACATTTATGACATCCTTATAAGAAATATAATATTACTGTTTTTTAAATTATAAATTTTTAAGAAATAATATTTATGTATGAAATTTTTATGATGTTATTTTTTGTAAAAATAGTTTATCATTATAATGTAATTTAAATTTAAAGGTAAATTTTATATTTTTAAGAATATTTTTATTCAAAAAAAATTCATTTTTAATTTAAAATATCAAAATTTATATAGTTTGAAAATTTTGAGCTTTTTCTATATATTTTTACTTTTTAGTTGAATATGAGGTTTTTTTGAAACATATTGTATTATTGAAATTGAAAATATTTAATGATTACGGAATAGTTAAACAAATATTATGTGATAAAATAAATTATTATATAATAGAATTATTCCATGTCAAATATTATTTGAACATAGAGAACCCGTGAGCATAAATTATAGATTAAACGTAAAAGTAGAATTTAATATTGAAACCGGTTATTGAATTCCCATTTAATTTTTTAATATTTTGAAAAGTATATTTATTAATATATTTTAATTCCAAATACATTTCTTTTTATTTATAATATATCAATTTATATTGTAATAAAATATTCATTAATTTTTTTAAATAACATATATTAAGCATTAAAATAAAATTATCTCAAAAAATACTTTTAAGCGTTAAGTGAATTTATTTTAAAATTTACATTTCTTAATAATAGTATTTTTAATTGAAAAAAATTAATAACATATCATTTATTATAATAAGAATATTAAGATTTAATATTAATATCAATTGAGATCGTTTTAATTATTTAATAAGGGTGAATCGAAAATTTACAAATGTTAAATTACTCATGGGTAATATTGAAAGTTAAAATGAAAAACCCTAAATCACTCAAATGAATTCCAAACATGACATTATGTGATGATTCCCAGCTATATGTTGGACTATACTATATAATTTATAACTATAAAAGTAATTTAATTTTTAATAATATATTGAAATAATTTAATCAATGAATGTGTTTCCAAAGCTACCCATTCCTTAAATTATTAAAAGGGGAATCATATACCTTAAATATACACAATATCCATTTTTTTCTATCTTATTGTCTTCTCATTTAGTAATAATATTATAATATCCCACAAATCTAACCCTTTTTCTCTTTATTTGGCATAATCCCTTCATTTCTGAGGATAATTTAATAGATACTAAATGTTCCCCACGTGGAGCCCCTCTTAGTATTTTATTTTAATTTTTATTTTTACAATATTCCATAACATTATTAATATGAATTTTTCATTGTCATGTATATAATTAAATTTCATTATATTAATTTCAAACTAATGATTTATTAATTATATAAAATCAGTAAATAAAAAAGTGACATTTTGTTTTGACTACTCACATCACAATATGATGCATTTTTCTTCACACAATCATAATCCAATCATAAATTATTGGATTGAAGATTAATAATTTTTTATATAACTAATATAGTTATAAAATGATTTTTTACATTTTCCATAATTCCATCCATTTTTAATGGAATTAGATTATTATTAATTTATATGTGTGGACTACAAACTCATCGAAAAATGAATCATATTTACCTTAATAACCAAATATGAGTGGAAAGTAATGTATAAATAATGATATATTAAAACATTAATAATATTATTATAAATCCTAATGGATATATTTTCATATACCTGCACTCCATCTATTCATTGAGAGATGGATTTTTTTCAATCTGTATGAATGTAGACTACCTCTCTAGAAACGATTAATTCCACATTTCATCACCACTGATAAATAATTGTTCTGAGAATTTATTTTTTAATGATATATGATATATATTAAATATTTGAAATTAGGAAATTATTTTATTAATATTATTTATTAGCACATTCATACTAATTCAAACATCATGAACAAATTTTATTTTGATCGGTTTATGCTTATGTGAGTGACATTGTAATGTTTATATATTGGATGAACAAGGTATGTTATATATTTTAAATTATATTTATTAGTAAGGTATTAATGTTGTTTTACATGATCTCAAGTCACATATGTTTATATCAAAACATGTTATGAATGAATCATATACGTTCATTAAAAACTGTTGGAATAAGATTGTATCTAGATTCATCTTCAAGAGTCATAATTGAAAAAATAATGGGATCAAAGTGGAAAGTTATAAATAATAATTGGATAAATTTTGTGGAACCATAGGTAATCATGAAAATATAAAATTAGTATCAAACATCACATATCTGTCTTTATGTTACAAACATGTGGAATAAAACTAAAATAACTAACACCCAATGATGAAAGTATGCTATAATGAATAAATAAAATAATAATAAATAATTACCAATAAATTATATAAAAGGGTTATAGATATGGATAAATTTTTAAAATATTTTTTTTTGATTTATATGGAATTTTATAGGAAGTTAGATTGTGATTTTGTATTCGTGGAAAAAGGAAAGGGATTTGTGTCTCAAACATCCCTCATTGACAGACATCTTAATTTTTCACATAGTTTTTTAAAATTATAAATGGGGTTATAAAAATATATCATTAAAATTTATGTTTTACATTATTTTGTCACATAATATATTTTAATTTAAAATGAAAACGTGTTTGAACCTCATTTCATTAAAAATATATGTTAAAAACATTATTTTTATTAATGGAAGATATATATTTAATTTCATTCTAATAATATACGTTAAAAATGATTTATTATTGTTTTAATTAAATTAATAAAACCACAAAAATATTCATAAAAAATTCCAGAATAACAATATCAATATCTAGAATATTAAATATAATTTACTTAAAAACATTATTCCAATTTAACAATGATTACAAACTTAACATAAATAGAAATATGTATATTTAAAACTAAGAATGAATTAATCAAGTAAAATATTACACTTATATCTATTGATAATGATTTGACTCATTTTTTTTTGTAATCATAGAGTCTATAGAAAATCTATAAATATAAATAAAGGTATATTAAATATATATTTTCAATTTATTGGCAGGACAATTAAATAAAAGATATAATAATGTCTAACCAATTCGAATATGAAACTTTATTTGTTGAGATGTTTTGAATCATACATCTCATAATTTAATATCCATATTATGTTAATCCATTTTACTAGAAAAAATACTATTAAATTTTTATTTTTATAATTAAAATAATGTTTTATGTTTCTCAAAAATTTTAGTAATAATAGAAGAATGCACCTTTTTCATCATGTCTATAATCATTGTTTTCCTCTTTCCAATTAACAGTCTACAGTAATATCATACCTTGTTTGAAAATAATATTTATGGAATAAAAGTAAAAGTCATGAACAAAAATATTTACACATATAATAAATCAGACATATCCAAAAAATTATTAATGATTTATCAATTTTCCCCATTTATGGAATATATCCAATAATATATCAAATCAATATTTTTTCAATGTAAGAGTACTTTAGATAGCTTATAAGACATGCAACAAAGATCCTAAGGGAACCATGAAAAATTATTATGGAAATATGACCAATATAATCTATCCCTTAAATAGATTGTTATGAAAATGATTAATTACTTTATGAAATATATATAATTATCCTACACAATGTAAATATATTAACAAATTCTTAGGAAATAATTAGAATTTTTTCCAATGAATTTTTATCTTAAATTTTTTTTACTTATATATTTTTGTTACAATTTATAATATATTTTAATTTGAGAAACTTTATTTGATAAAATGAGAAACATTTTCGAAATTACTATACCAAAATTATATATTGGTGAAATTTTTATGATATTTATGAAATGATTTAATTAAAAATGAATATTGAAAATTATATATCATCCAAATATTATCATTTATTTTAATTAAATGAAATAATTTAAAGACCCGTCATATTTTGGATTAGGCATTAAATTAAAATATGAACCATTTCATTTAGAAAAATTATATTATTTTTGTTTAAGTCTTATATTTTAATTATTTTGGTTTATGTTTATGTTTATGTTTATGCTTAAAAATAATGTTCTCTAAAAATTATCTTTAATGTGAATCATGTTTCTACAAAATCATTATTTCATATAATCCCAATTATGGATTGATTTAAATTAAAATTTGAGATTATATATCTATTTATATGGATTTTAATTCTTATAAGGTTTATTTTTGATCACATAGTTAATATAATAATATCTATTTCTTAGAAAATGTATTGTTAAAAATTACATTAATGTGTGATGGATTTTGATTCTCAGAACACGCATCACATGCAAAAAAAATTAATCCTTTCTAACTGTTATGCTAGTCCTATTCACTCTAGAGCCGCCAGTGGTGCAATCACCAAAATGTTCCATCCCATTATCCTCATTAGATCGACCACCAGACTCATCTCCATAATCATTAGATAATTGATTTCATCCAAATTCTCTAGTTTCCATAGACTTTGTATCCTCTATGAATGACATTCTAAAGTTTTTGGATCCTTCTCCCTTTGAGGGAATTTCACTTTTCTCTAAGATTTACATTGAGTGGTTTTCCTAGAGTAAGAAGTATGGTTATTCGGCACTCAAGATCCCTTGAGAATATTTTTTTGTGGCCTTTCTTTTTCATTAGTTGAATTTGGTGTCATGATTTTCCCAATACCATACCCTGATACCCTATTTATTTAATTCCACTATTTACTAGGATCTGGAATCTATGGCATGGGTTTCAGTCTCAAACCAATAATCATTATGTGTGGTTATTTATTCAAGGGGAAACATTGTGAAATATTCGTCTCCACAAAATATATGTTTTAGGAAATAGAATTTTCACAATTCATATAGAGGTTATATTATCACTTTGGTGCTGATTTACCTCAAGAAGTTGTGTGGTTTGACCTTAAGGGAATGCCTATTCCAATACAGAAACAATCATTTCTGTATTCAATTGGACTTGATTTTTGCACTTTTATATATAAGAATGAGAGAAAATATAGACTACTTAAGACATCAATTGAAAGGATCTATGTGGAATTAGTGTATATTTACCTCTTTCAATGGAAATCCTTTTAAATATGGGTAACTCTATCAACTAGTGGTAGAATATTTGGAAACCATAATTTCTTTTCTTCTACCCAAAATGAAATATTTAATGTTACGCCATCATGAACTAAAGAATTTTTGTTTCACACTCTCATTACCTTGAATGAGAAAATCATTTAGAGTAAAAATCCTTACTTCCAAACCCAAATACCTCATATTCTACTTCTACACATCCACTTCTCCCTTCCTTCTCCCTCAATTCCAAAAGACATCCCTAGATAAATTTTCATCGAAATTCTATAGGTTGATTTGTAATTTCTTTTGATCATTCTATACCTAACATCTCCCTCCTCATAGTTCCCTATTTTTATGATGATCTTTCTTGAATTGGATTGGTTCTCTATAGGATATAGTGGAACTCTTTTGAAAGTTGTCTTTCCACTTCTACTAAGTCCCCTCTACAATAAATAATGGAGGAATAAATTACTCCTTTACATTTTCTTAATGCTATGTGTGACCCGAGATCATCACGAACCTCTCCTCATCAATTATCTAATAGTTTTGTAGTCCTATCTAAATCCACCTACCTTCTAGAGAAACAGATATCCATATCTTCTTTACCCTCTTATTATTCTTCTCCATCAAGAGGATTCCAAACTAGGTATAAATATAGACTCCTATCCTTTATGATATCTCCTTAAACATTATCCTCTATGGTAGTTTCCAACAACCTACTACCCAACCATTAAAGTATTCCTTCGTGATTTGAAATGTCTATGGCCCGGGAACATGGGATAAAACCACATTACATTATCAAGAGATTGAAAATAGTAAGTATTAAATTGTGGCTATTCTGGAACCCAAACACCATATGTTCACGATTTTAGACATTTCTTCAAGATGGAAGGTGAGGAATTTAATGCATAGTTCCCCACAACAAACATATCTAGGTGTTAAAATTCAAATATCTCAGTGGAGATTATTGGTTCTTCTAATTAATACATCAACATCAGGATTAATTTAGGATCCCACTACTTCTACATCCCATTTTTCTACACAAAATGTGATTCTACTTCTTGAGAAGTCATGTTACAGGATCTATAGTCCTTCAATATAGGGGACTTATCATGGTTATTCTTTGGTGAATTCAATGTGATTTTGGAACCTTCCAAAAATAATTGAACAATTTTTTACTGAAAGAAGTAGATCCAAGGATGCTCTATATTCCTAACATTATTGGGGAATCATTATTTAGATTATTTAGGATTATTCATTAATAGGTGAAACAACTAAAAAAGAAGTGATCACACCTTGTGTTGGCTTGAAAAGTAACTCATCATTCATCTAGACCTCTCTACATTCATGAACATCCGTGTATCCCACCATGTAAAGGCTCTTTTATATCACTCTACGCTTCATGTTGATATTTATTCACAAACATAAACATACAAGTGATTATTATACTTCTAATGTTGTATATCAGGTCTTGAATATCATTGAGTTGTGAAGTCTTAATGTAATAACAATTTTAGGGGTATTCGATTTATGGTTCTTCATAATTAGTTTAGAAATCTCAAATGGGATATTTGGTCTTGTAAAAAATATATATTCCATGAAATCATGTTATGGTGGATTTGATATTGCAGTTCTATTGATTGAGATTTAGGCTTAAGAGTGTATAGGATGAACCACTTTATAATGAAATAATGCTTACAAAATTTTTTTTTATAAAATTTCATGGTGCATGAAAGAGTGTCTCGTGATCATCCATATATCAGGTGGCTCAAATAATGATAAAATAACACATCGTTCTTATATTCATGCATCATGGAGAAACTATAGATCATTATACAAAATATTCTTCTAGATTATGAAATATTTAACTCGGATCGAGATGTGGTTTGTGGAATAGTTGTCCTGTTATTTCAGTGCATTCTTGAATGTCTTTATCCACAAATTTAGGGAGGGTACCAATCTGGAAATGCTGATATCTTAAACTCCACCACATTTTTGTATCGATAAATGATAATTCCTTCATCAAACTAGTTCCAGATGAATACGATATTCAATGAGATATCCTTTCTCTCGATCCAACCACATTTACTTTCCTTGATGGATTACATGGGAACATCTATGTTTGTTCCAAGGATCTAGTTTAGAGTCCTTTAGTAGCTATAGTGCGTGATGTTTTTTCAAGGTGGTTTTGTCCTACATTAAGCATGTTACACCTCTTTAATACTCATTCCCAAAATTAATTATACTTATTCCCTGATGCACATTAAGACTATAAGTGTCTGTAGCTTCCCATATAATGTTTTGGATTTCCCTATCAATATGAATTTGTCCCTTATTATTAATTAGTGGGTCTTAAAAGATAAACATGGAATCAAAATGGGATGGTTTATTAAAAGTGTTGTGTGTGTGGCTCAAGAAATGAAATACCATCTCAACCAAAAGGTTCTAGGTTTTAATGAAGTTATAAAACTGGACATGGATAAATCTTATGAACATCTCTAATGGACATTTATTTTAATGGTCTTCTTCAATATTGGTTTTTCACGAGGTATTATTTATATTTTATTCTGATGTTTTATGTCCCCTTTTTTCCATTATTTTCTTGGGGAAATGTTATGGATTTATCAAATACTTTTATGGGATATGGAATGAAGATCACTTATCACAAAACATGTTTGTCATTTTATAGAATACTCTCAGTAACCCTATCCAAAATGGGAATCAATAAATAAGAAATTACATCTTATAAGTGTAAAAACAATTATCATGGAAGATCTCAACTAATTTTAAAAATGAAATGATTATTTTTATCAATGGAATCAGTCACTCTATTGCAGGAATCAATATGATCCTAGATGATTATTGTTATAGGTGTTGTTATATTTTCAATCCTAAGAAAATGCACATCTATATTTCAAGTTAGTTTACTGACATAAGACTGTGCTCAATTGAATCTATCAAGGGCATCCACATGAAGTACATCCCAATTTATTACATTGGAATTCCCATTTTCGTATCAAGGATTCATCTACATCACTTGGACATGGTAATTACATAGATCATCATCCAGATAACATATTGGAAGAGCCTCCATCTATCTTTATGAGGATAATCACCATGGTTAATCATGTCATATTTTCTATTCCCATGAACACCCTCTATTTCCTGAAGGTGTTGAAGAATATTATTTTGATCATATAATATTGACTGGTTTCTTTAATTCAGTATTCCTAGGAAGAAGGGATGTATAAATAGGCCTCATGGTCCTGTTGGAATTGTTCGTGAGAGATTAATGCATTAAATTGAGAAGCATCACCAATATAGTACAATCCTTACATGGAAAACGTGCATAAAAGGCTATTAAAGGTCATGCGTTATGAGGAGGATTTATCAATTTAAAATATGGAGTAGCCATTGGGAATCAAGGAGGCAATCCTTATCTATTATATATTGAGTAACAAAATAATATTCTATCTCCTGAGGAACACGTGTGATGTATTATTAATTTGGGAGATTTATCTATCTACAATGATAATTAGGATGGATCCAAAATCAGTTTTCCATGTTTTCCAGACTTGGACATATCATTTAGGATATCTAGGAGGTCTATAGAGTTCATCCAGTCCATCCTGGACTCAGATTAACTCTCTATATACAATTTTATTCAGTTCAAATCAGATTAAGAAAAATTTATTTTCACAGGGTCTTCATATAGAATTTTGTATATTAATGAGATGAACAGGGTGCTTCAATCATCGGTAGAGATAGACTGTTGGGTGAAAACACATTGGTGAGATATATTTTACAACTATGATGATATTTCTTTTCTATATTGTTAGAGTCAAGGTTTTTGCAACTGATGAAAATATCAAACGTAAGAGCATTCATCATGCATCTAGGTGCAATTATTGTTGTGATCCCAAAATTGTTTTTTGTTTCCTTATTTTTTTTAAGATCCACTGCGAAACAAATATATATAATTAATTCATAAGATTCACATTATTAATTTATTATGATCTTACAATTATTAGTTTCTTTATTCAATTGTTTCATGGATCTAGAAACAATATAAAAGAGGAAAATGAGTGGCTTCACATTCTTACAACATTTTTCTGGTGTATTTAGAAGGGTATAAATAAATCCATGTTCAAGGATATAAAATTCTAGCATTTGGAAATTATGTTCAGATATATAAGAATGATATTAAATTTGTAAGGGATGTTCAAGGAATGGGATTATATTATATCTCTCAATAGTCTCAACTCTAGTAGAAGTCCCGCACTTCCTTCCCATAATCCTTCAGTTGACCACTAGATTCGATGGATCGTTCCCAATTATGGTTTGAATCTCAATAATGATGGATCATGAAACATGTGAATTATGAGGGGTTAAGGGATTATTCATGAAAATATAGATTAAATGATCTTCACTATTTTAGCTACATATGGGATGTGAGAGTCTTCATGGTAAAAATCTAGTACTATTCTTACAGGTTTAATGTTGTTTAGTTCTAACAACAACATTGAATTATATGCTTTGACATACCTCTACCCATTTTAATAAGAAAATAATTTAACAAGTTACAATATTTTTATCATGTACATCATTCACATTATTCAAAAATGGCATGAGGGAAACAAAGAAGCTAAATTGTTTTCTTTTAGGGCTCCTTGTGATGAATCTATATATTGTTTATATAGTGTTGGATCAATTTCTAGGAAGGTTTGGAAATTTTTGTTGTTTATTCCCTCTATAATAACTATTTTATACCCTATGAACCATTTACCATCCTTTTCATTTGTTCGACATATCCCGATAACCCCTTCTCTCAATGAAATTTCAACTACATGTAAAAAATCACTTTTCATAATGCTTTAGATGATATTTATAAAATTAATTTTTTAAATTTATTGATATTTTATTTGTTAAAAAGGATTAAATAATTTTTATTTGAATAAATTATATTATTTAATAACTCTAACATAAACATTGGGCTAAATTAATACTAAAAATCATAAAAATTTATTTATGTTGTTAATGTTAAAATTGGTTTACAAGAGGTGGGGCCAAATGATAGGCTATATATTTTACAATTGTATTATTATAATAATTTATTAATAAAATATTTAGACCTCAAATTATAAACACATCAAATCTACTTTCCCTTGGAAGCATCTTACTTGATAAATACTTTATTATATTTGATTGTAGTAAGAAATTTTCAAGTGGGACCCCTCCCCCACATATAAAACAATCAATAGTATCCTATATTATTAATAATAAAATAGCATTTTATTTCCTTAAATATATTCTAAAATAAGATCCTTAAATTACACCCCATGACCTGATTCCCCAGGTATGACCATAAAACCACCTAATATAGGATATATGTATTATCCTAAAGAGGATGTCTGAATAAGTATTATTGTTCATAACCATGAATTTTTATTTTCTTTCATCTTATAACACAATGATATCATATTTAAACATGATTAAATATTAATTAAAAATTATTATGTATAATTAGATTTTATTAATCTAAGATAATAACATATATCCATTCCCTATTCCATAATATTATAAAACAAATTTTGGATCGCTTGTACGACAAACTACTCCCCCAAAATGAAATATAATTTATTTTCCATCACTAAATCTCCTAGATGGAGGTAAAAATTTTCTTAAATTATTATATATAAAATTAAAGAATTATTTATTCTTATATAATTATTATTTCACATCATCCTTATTACATTATAATCACTTAAAATATAATAACGTCACTCATGTATTTGTGGGTAATGCAACCTCTATGAAACGATGTTACCGATTTTTTGATTTATTTTTACATTTGTTATAATTATTATAGATATAATGATTATATTTAATAAATAATGTATAATAAAAATTATGAAGAGGTAAATTATCGATATACATTATTTTATTACAATGGTAAAAAATGGAATCACTATTCATACTTATGTATGGCCAAATATCTCCATAAACGATGTAATACATTTTCTATATATAGATTTTATGGAATAATATAAATAAATTTATAATGAATATATATATGATTATTATATCATGTTTAAAATTATCGATATGATGGAACAATGATCAATGTACGAGGACCAAAACTGCTAAACCAAAACATACATGAATTATTAATCAGTTATTACCCAGACACAAATTTTTATAAAGAATCATTAATAATGGGTTATTCATGGAAATATGTAAGTAATATATATTATGATATTATTAATATATTTATTTAATTGATTTATAATATATTAACGTATTTATTATATTGGTTGTTTGAACATGTACAAATGAAATCAAACATGAGGTAAGGGATTTTTGTCTCACTTTTATTTTTCCTAAGACACTTGGAATATTCAATGCATGCTTTTATTGTGTGGTGCATATAATTTCCATGAAATAATTTTATTATTTATATTGTGATTTTCTATATACATAACCATCAATGGTTTTTTCTTACATAGATATTCTAATTTAGAAGATTCCAATGTTGTAAGAGTTATATGTTACTATCACATTAGTTATTAGGATAGTTTATGATTAATTTTTAAATTCTAAAATATTATAATATATGTCTCAAAAAATTAAATAATTTAATTATTATGTAGATATTTTTAGAGAAAAAGATTTTTAATTTCATTTTCCTCTCTTCATGTACTCATGGTACCAAAAAAATTGTTTTAGGGAAGACTGAATTTATTTCTATCTTTTGAAGAAATTATTTTCTATTCCAAGTCTATGATTCATAAAAAAATTGTTAAGAATGTTAAAGATATTATTCTATAATGTTTAATGTAATTTTTAACTAATATTTAATTTTTTAAAAATGTCTTAAAATTGATCTTCTTACCTTTTTTTGAAAACGATTTTTTAATTTTTTATAGAAAATGTGAATGGAATCATTTTTTAAACTTATACTCCAAGAATGAAATTTCGTACTCACATGAACACTAAATTATATTAATAATAATTTATAGGGTATAAAGGATATTTTATAATTAATATATTTTCTATTATATTTAGAGAGTTTTTATATTTTAAATAATTGATTTCAATGTAAAATATTTATTTTCCTTAATAAATATTCCTAGTGATATTTTAAAATATTTGTTTATATATGATGACATCCTTTGATTTAATATATGATTTGTAGTGTAAATGATCCAATGATAAAATCATTGTTATTTATCTATATAATTTATGATTATATTGATAAAAATTATGAATCTTGTTCCCTTTCCATGGGTTATTATATGAGGAATTGATTAAATGTTTATAAAAATCATTTATTTTGCATAGTTTATGAAAATATTATATGATTATGAAACTCATTTATTTTCATTGTTTATGAAATTATGAATGTTTTCTGATATTCTGGCACAAATATGTATGATTATGAATATTTTATGGGTTAGAAAATAATTATGTTTCCCTCTATTGCTATATGTAATGATCAATATCTCCTAAGATAAATATAACAGGAATGTGCAGTTTACTAAGTTCACTACGAGACCAAATGAACTATGATAGTATTTGGAGTGAACATAGACTACTACAATGGTTTGGGTAGTGAACCCATTTAGTTATTATAATCATGGATATGAACCTTTAATTATAAATAACTTACATTATTTGAATTTTTTAGTCACATAAATCATAGTCATAGTCCAAGTTTATATTCTCATGGTTCATGTTCATTGATTCAATTATGATTAATTTCTTTTGAATGAACATTTTTTATTCCATCACTGAAACTTATTATCTATGAAATGAAGGGTATAGTTTTCATATTTTATTATCAATATCTTATATCTTAATACTGATGTTATGTTTAATTGATCATTGATATCATTCATGTTCACCCATACTAAGAATATGATAAATCCCTTTCTTAAATTTTCATTCCACATTTTATGAAGAGATGTATTGAGTATTATATTTCTAAAATGGATCTTGTTATGAATGAGATAATTTGAGATGAGGTTGGTCATTTATGTACCAGTTTTTTATTTATCCATGATTCCAGATAAACTATACTAATATGATTCTATCTTAGATATTTAAATAATTTTAATGAAAATTAAAATAATAATATGTGATATCTATGAATGAAAATATGGGTTACCTATAGTTGGTTTCAGATTGATGTTATATTAATCATTATAAAATAAAATGAGAAACAATTATTAGGATCCCTTTAGATAATCCTATGTACATGAAACATAAATTGTTATATTAAATAATAAAGTGTGGATTTCATATAAAAATATTCTTACATGGATACCCAACGTGAATTATTTTTTGGAAAAAATGCATCTTGTGGAAATAACCCTAAAAAGTGTTTTTTGAGTATATCTCGTATATCATTCAAGTGCATGGTGAGTGTTCCCTTACTAATCACCAGGATTGAAACTATATGGTGATGTGTTTATTTTTATTCTAATTTTCATTATGAACCATTATAATATATTGGAATAAATGATGACAATGAATGGATTATGTCAAACTATAGGTTTCATAGAATGAAATGAAAGTGTCACTTTTAAGAAATAATATAATTTTACTTTCATGATTATGCGGTTTTCAAGTAATATTATAGTTTATTATATTATGATATTTTGTTTTTGACCAAGATTAAAACAAGGAACATATTGTGTCTTTAATGAATGATATTTAATATATGGTGATTATTGGAAACCAAATTAGATAATGACAGGAGAGAATGATGTTGGTATTATAAAAAATCATATGTCATGGAATATAATTAATAAATTGATCTTCAGTGACATTCTTATCAATGTAAAATTTGAGGAAAGAATACTTTTTTTAAAATTCTCAGGGTAATAAACATAGTATAATGAATGATTAATTTCATTCATGATTAAAATATAGAAAGGTATTCCCATGATAATTTCACAACGGAACGTGAATCTATTATATGTGTTTAAAACAATGGATTAAAAAAAATAATTTCCTATTAGTTTCAAATTCATATTTTTTGGGATCATGGTAATTGTCCGATTCAATTCACTATTCTATTAGATAACTCTAGACAAAGAAAGGACATATATTATTATGATTGTTAAGGGTAAAATATTCATTACTTTAGGTATTTCGATTTGATGATTTTTTCATATAAGTTTTATTTGAATGATATGTTTCTTATAATAATCTGTAATCTTCTAAATATTAAGATTTATTAGTTTTTATTTAAGGATTTTAAATAAAATGTTGAATATTACAAAAAAACCATGAAATTTGATTAAATGATAGGTTAATATTTTATGGAAAATACATGAATAAGGAAAAGATATTCCTTAATATGTTACTAATTTTTAATTAACAATTATTAGGTGTAAAAATATAATTATCTTTTATGATGTAAATGATATTGTTTTGATGACCATTGAAATTATTAATGATTCATTAGAAAGTTGTTTATGATGGATTCATTGCAATTTAAGATAGATAAAAATATATTTGATCACATATCACATTATTAATTAAATAAAGATATTGTTAATTTTGGGATGATATTATCATTCTATATAGGGATTATAGTGATCAATGTATTCATATATTTGTTATGTGACAAGAATATTTATATTATAATGTTTGGGGGACTAATTCTAATTTTATATTGGAATCATTGTTAAATTTTTTAGAAAATGATTAATTTTTAATTGGATAAAATGTATTTATAAATGGATATAAGGATATGAAATAATGTAATGCATTATTTTTAACATGTTTTTATTATATTTTAGGTTGTATATATTAGTTTATTATTATATATTACCTTTTCTAACAAGTTTTTGATAAATATTTGTAGACAAACAGAATGATTTTACACTCTTTAATAGATAATATTATTTTATAAATGATAATTCTAGTTATTTAGACATTAAATGATATTCATTCTTGATAATAATTTATTAGATTATGAAATTAAGTTGAAATTGACCGAGGTAGAATGAATGTATGTCGTTTTCCTTATGGTATGAAAAAAATTCAAGTAATTATATGGTTATGTGTAACACCCTATGTTTTTATGGACCTTTTTCCTCAACTTAATTAAATCTTCATTATATATTATATTATCTAAGTAAAACGTTAATTTTGCACAGTACTGAATTGGAATACATTACAATAGTCCTACTCGGTGTATGATACATGCAACACTAACTTGGAATATATTACACACAACACCAATGTTGTTAAGAAACATTATTTTATTGTTAAAATAATTTTAATGAGTTTATTATAACCTAGAAGTTAATCATAGTTATATGATTATTAATAATAATATTTCAAATTTTATTTATTATTGTTATATATAAAAATAATATATTAATAATAAATTATATATATTTTTGGTAATGTCCTTATATGTTGATAAATATTATTTTCTAAAATAAACTACATTCATGTACTTCTGTGAAAAAAATAAAAGTAATTTCATTAAAAATTATATCACTAGTGCAGAAAACCTTTTTCACGTCACCATTTTTTACGTCGGTTATATAAAAACGACGTCATAATATGTAAAACGAGGTTTTTTACGTCGGTTATTTAATAACTGACGTAAAAACCTGTGTTCGGTACACCTTTAACGTCGGTTATTTTTATAACCGACGTTATTAATCGCGCGGCTTCGTTTTTTACGTCGGTTATACATTAACCGCCGAAAAAAACAGAAGCGGGGGGTGATTGTTACGTCGGTTATTCAATAACCGACGTAACAAATCGACATATGTACGAGTTATTACGTCGTTTATTGACTAACCGACGTAAAAAACGCGGTTTTTGAAGGCCTTTTTACGTCGGTTATTTTATAACCGACGTAATAAAAGAATCCGCAGATGTTTTTGACGTCGGTAATGGAATAACCGACGTAAAAAAACGCGGATTTTGAGCCCTTTATAACGTCGGTTATTTTATAACCGACGTAAAAAAAGAATCGGAGGAAGGTTTTTACGTCGGTTATTGAATAACCGACCTGATAACTCATTTAAAAATTTACCCAGACACGTGGATTGTCATTCGCGAGTTTACCTTCGACAGTCGCGACTCGTCTCTCTCGCGCGTAAACCCAAATCGGCTCGTCCATTTCGTTGGTTTAGATTCGTTTTTCGATCATCGTTTCTCATATTTAATCTCCTCAGATCAATCATCTAAACTCGCAGCACTCAGGTAATCCTCCCACTCGTTCGTTTTTTTTTACGGATAGTATATATATATGTGTTGTGATTTTTTTGTTGAAACTAGCTATGATTCTTCGATTGCGAACCCTTTTAACTCGTTTTGGCACCATAATCTTATTTATCATCCCTAGATCTATTAGTTAGACTTGCAATATTGACTAATTTTATGATTTCACTAATTTTTCATCATTTTCTATAAATCCCCGAGAGGGTTGGGGCGTGTCCATTTGGATGGGTTTCCCTTTTACAGTTGTTACTACTTTATTCACACACAACCATGGCATAGGTGCATGGATTTGGGATCACATCACAATTTTCACCCCCTACAAACAAAGCTTCATGAGGAGGACTCACCAGATTTCCCCTCGGCATGTTAAAAATTTTAGATACCCTCTTTTCAGCAAGTAAAAAATTAACTAGTTTTTTCTTCACTACTTATCCTAAACAAATAAAACCACCATTATTTCTAGAACCTCTACTAGATCCATTGCATCCATCAACATACATATTTGGATCTGAAAGCATCCCTTAAGCCTTATGTTCGATGCTAACATCCTTTACTGATCTATAGAAAATATGATGGTCTGCTAAGCTCTCCATTTAAAAGTCAAACCCCACCAATTATTCATCCTCATAATGAGAAAATGGCACAACATCTGACTTTCTGATTCAATCTCTTGGGTCACTGAACAAACATTAACTCCTTCAAATCCACAACTGGAATAGACAACCTAATGTCGAGTTCCTTCTCTATCTATTGAAACTCAGTTCTCCCTCCACACCTAAAAACATTCTTTGAATGGCCCAACTTCTTGTTATGGTAAATTTTCAGTGATTCCAGGGGGGTGGGAGGGCTATCAAGAGGGTTGGGGGTGTCCAGGGGGTGTCCAAGGGGGTAGGTTGTGGGGGGTGGTGTCCAGGAGGGGTGGGGGGCTGTCCAGAGGGGTCGGGGGGTGTCCAGGGGGGTTTACAAGGGGGTGGGTGGGTGTGGGGGGCTGTCCAAGGGTGTGGGTGGGTGTTGGGGGGTGTCCAGGGGGTGTCCAAGCAGGTCGGGGGGGTGTCCAGGGGGGTGTCCAAGCAGGTCGGGGGTGGGGGGTTGTGTCCAGGAGGGGTGGGGGTGCTTTCTTGAGGGGTCGGGGGCTGTCCAGAGGGGTCGGGGGGTGTCCAGGGTGGTGTCCAAGGTGATGGGTGGGTGTGGGGGGGTTGTCCAAGGGGGTGGCGGCCTGTCCAGAGGGGTCGGTGGGGTGTCCAGGGGGGTGTCCAAAGGGTTGGATGGGTGTGGGGGGCTGTCCAAGTGGGTGGCAGCCTCTCCAGAGGGTATTTGGGGTTGTCCGGGTGGGTGGGGGGGGGGGGGATGTCCAGAGTGTTGGGGGATGTCCAGGGGGGTGTCCAAGGGGGTAGGGGGTTGGGGGTGGTATCCAGGATGGGCGGGGGGCTGTCCAGAGGGGTCGGGGGGTGTCCAGGGGGGTTTACAAGGGGGTGGGTGGGTGTGGGGGGCTGTCCAAGGGTGTGGGTGGGTGTTGGGGGGTGTCCAGGGGGGTGTCCAAGGGGGTAGGGGGTGGGGGTGGTGTTTAGGAGGGGTGGGGGGCTGTCCAGAGGGTTGGGGGTGTCCAGGGGGGTGTCCAAGCAGGTCGAGGGTGGGGGGTTGTGTCCAGGAGGGGTGGGGGTGCTTTCTAGAGGGGTTGGGGGCTGTCCAGAGGGGTCGGGGGGTGTCCAGGGTGGTGTCCAAGGGGATGGGTGGGTGTGTGGGGCTGTCCAAGGGGGTGGCGGCCTGTCCAGAGGGGTCGGTGGGGTGTCCAGGGGGTGTCCAAGGGGGTGGATGGGTGTGGGGGGCTGCCCAGAGGGTTGGGGGATGTCCAGGGGGTGTCCAAGGGGGTAGGGGGTGGGGGTGGTGTCCAGGAGGGGTGGGGGGCTGTCCAGAGGGGTCGGGGGGTGTCCAGGGGGGTTTACAAGGGGGTGGGTGGGTGTGGGGGGCTGTCCAAGGGTGTGGGTGGGTGTTGGGGGGTGTCCAGGGGGTGTCCAAGGGGGTAGGGGGTGGGGGTGGTGTTTAGGATGGGTGGGGGGCTGTCCAGAGGGTTGGGGGGTGTCCAGGGGGGTGTCCAAGCAGGTCGGGGGTGGGGGGTTGTGTCCAGGAGGGGTGGGGGTGCTTTCTAGAGGGGTCGGGGGCTGTCCAGAGGGGTCGGGGGTGTCCAGGGTGGTGTCCAAGGGGATGGGTGGGTGTGGGGGGCTGTCCAAGGGGGTGGCGGCCTGTCCAGAGGGGTCGGTGGGGTGTCCAGGGGGGTGTCCAAGGGGGTGGATGGGTGTGGGTGGCTGTCCAAGTGGGTGGAGGCCTCTCCAGAGGGTATTTGGGGTTGTCCGGGTGGGTGGGGGGGCTGTCCAGAGGGTTGGGGGATGTCCAGGGGGGTGTCCAAGGGGGTAGGGGGTGGGGGGTGGTGTCCAGGAGGGGCGGGGGGCTGTCCAGAGGGGTCGGGGGGTGTCCAGGGGGGGTGTTATATCTTACTATATTTTGTTTAAAAAATAATATTCAAGCATATTTTTTTAAATACACATCGATTTGTTTTATATTTCAAAATTGTTTACATTCAAATTATGATTTTTTTCATATAAACATATATTTGTCTTATCTAAAAAATATATATATTTTTGCTATTTGTTATAGGTAATAATGAGTGGAAGTTGGATTACGGCACATCGAATGAGCAACGAATATGAGGAAGGTGTTGATGCATTTTTGTAATTTGCTAAACGAAATGTTCCAAGTAGTGACATTTTTTTCTGTCCATGCCTGAAATGTCTGAATATGAAGAAGTTGAAAAGTAGAGAGATAACAGATCATCTGATTTGTCATGGTTTCAATCCGAGTTACAACCCTTGGATTTGGCTTGGCGAAACTGGAAAGAATGTCACTGATGATAATGAATCGTAAGATGGTAACTCCGATGGAATTGAAGAAATGATTCGCGATATTGTAGCAGAACAAATTGAGATAGAACCGACAGTTGCACGTCTATATGGTGATGCCGAAAAACCATTATATCCTGGTTGTACAGATTTTACGGTTTTGTCGGCGGTGTTAAGATTGATTAACCTGAAGGCGAAACATGGATGGAGTGACAGAAGTTTTACAGAGCTGCTACAATTGATGAAAGACATTCTTCCAAAAGATAACGATCTTACAGATTCACATTATAAGGACATAATAATATTATGCCCGATGGGATTGGGATACAGGAAAATACATGCCTGTCCGAATGACTGCATTATATATAGAAAAGAATATGAATTTCTGAAAGAGTGTCCTAAATGTGGGACATCACGGTATAAGGTGAAAGAAAAATCACAAGCTAATGTAGAGATTACAAAGCTCCCTTCAAAGGTATTTTGGTATCTTTCTATAATTTCTCATTTCAAACGTTTATTTGCTAATTCACATGATGCAAAAAGGATAAGATGACATGCTAATGAGCGAGTATGTGATGAAAAATACGTCATCCAGCTGATTGTCCACAATGGAAGAAAATTGATGCCCAGTACCCTACATTTGGAAATGAAATTTGAAATCTGACACTAGGCTTGTGCACAGATGGAATGAATCCATACCGAACCCTCAGTAGCACACATAGTTCATGGCCTGTTTTATTGGTAATTTACAACCTCTCTCCTGAAGTTTGTATGAAGCGCAAATATGTCATGTTGAGTATCATGATCTCTGGTCCAAAGCAACCCGGCAATGATATTGATGTATACTTGTCACCGCTGATTGATGATTTGAAACTGTTATGGGCTGATGGTATTAGGGTGTATGATTCTTATAAAATGGAATATTTTCAACTGCATGCAGTGCTTTTATTCACTATAAATGACTTCCCAGCATATGGAAATTTGTCTGGATACAGTGTTAAAGGGCATAAAGCATGTCCAATTTGCAAACAACAGACGTCATATTGTCAATTGCATCATGGGAGGAAAACAGTGTACATGGGTCATCGAAAGTTTTTGCCTATGGATCACCCTTATAGAAGACTAAAAAAGGAATTCAATGGCTCACAAGAATTTGATACTGCTCCAAAACCTTTACCCCAAGATTTGTATTCTGAGAGGGTGAAAAACCTTGATGTGACATTGGGAAAGACACAGAAATCTGGTAATGATAGACATATTTGGAAGAAAAGGTCAATATTTTTTGAGCTACCATATTGGAGGTATCATGAAGTCAAACATAATATTGATGTCATGCACGTGGAGAAGAATATCTGTGATTCTTTGATCGGAACATTGCTAGATATTAAAGGAAAGACAAAATATGGGTTGAATGAAAGGTTAGACCTACTATCAATGGGAATACGTTTGGAGTTAGCTCCCACTCCTAAAGGAAGACGAACATTTCTTCCCCTGGCTTGTCATACATTATCGGAGAGGGAGAAAAGTAGCTTCTGTCAGTGTCTTCATGATATCAAAGTGCCTCAAGGTTATTCTTCAAATGTAAAAAATTTTGTCTCATTGAAAGACTTGAAGTTGATAGGTATGAAATCACATGATTTTCACGTCATGATGCAACAAAATTCTACCAGTTGCACTACGTGGAATATTGCCCATCCGTGTCAGAAAGACTATAATGAGGTTGTGTTATTTTTTCAATTCAATTTGTAACAAAGCGATTGATGTGAATGCTTTGAAAATTTTGGAAAAGGATGCAATTTTTATACTTTGTCATTTGGAAATGTATTTTCCTCCAACTTTTTTTGATATGATGGTGCATTTAATGATTCATCTAGTTCGAGAAATAATGCTTTGTGGACCTGTATATCTTTTTTGGATGTATCCTTTTGAAAGGTATATGAAAATATTAAAGGGATATGTTAAAAATCCATATCGACCTAAAGCCTCCATTATTGAAAAGTATATTTCTGAGGAGGTAGCAGAGTTTTGTACGAGCTACTTGGCTACGGCGCAACACATAGGATTGCCTCCATCTCGCCATGAACGGGTTAATAATGAGGGAAAGGGGATTCGTGGCTTGAAAGTCAAATCGCTGTCAGCTGAACAGATGAAGAAGTTAGAATCATACATCTTGAATAACATAGCTGATGTTCAACCGTATATCACATTGCATATTAATGAGTTGAAACAATGTCATCCAAAGAAGAAAGAAATGTGGATTTTGAATGATCACAAAAAAACTTTTTTGCCATGGTTTAAAAAGACCTTGCTTGGTAGATCAGATGTATCAGAGACATTAAAATGGATTGTGGGTGGTCCATCTTTAAATGTGATAACATGGTCCGCTTATGACATTAATGGATATACATTTCATACGAAAGCTCAGGAAAACAGAAGTGCAATTCAGAATAGTGGTGTATTGGTGTTTGCAGAAGCAATGCATTTTTCGAGTGCTAAGGACAGAAACCCAATTTCGGCATCAAGTGCATATTATGGAGTGATTGAAGACATATGGGAGGCTGATTACTTTAAAATTAAAGTTCCTGTTTTTAACTGTAAATGGTTTATCGGTAACAACAGTGTCAGACACGATGAATTTGGAATGACACTTGTTAATCTGAATAGATTGGAAGACACAGCTGATTCTTTTATAATGGAAACACATTCCAAACAAATTTTTTATGTAGTAGATCAATCAGATATGCAGTGGGCTGTTGTTTTACAAGGGAAAGAACAATATGTTGGTGAGGATGAATTTGATGAAGACGCTGATTTATGTGAGATCCTACTTCCATGGAAAGATTAACAGAACATAATGATGAGTGTGTTGAAGACATGGTTTGTGCCATAAGGAACGATCACGACGAAGGAATTTGGGAAAACAATCCAACTTTACATTCCTAAAATTACAGGTAACACATGTTTATTTCTTGTTTACATTTAGTTTTTTCATATAATGTTTGATATTGTAAATTTTTTACTTATTAAAACATCTATCATACCAAAATGATAAAACAATAAAAACCGTAAAGAGGAGAAGTCCTGGGCGCACCAGCAGGCCGGTGGTGGATCACTGGTCGGCCGGTGGTCCAGACAGCAAAGCTCTGTCTGGTCCACCGGCGGGCCGGTGATGAGCCAGCGGCCGGCCGGTGGTCCAGACAGAGAGGAAGGCTCTCTGTCTGGTCCACCGGCCGGCTGATGGTGATCCAGCGGCCGGCCGATGGTCCAGACAGAGGAAGGCTCTCTGTCTGGTCCACCGGCCGGCCGGTGGTGAGCCAGCGGGCGGCCGGTGACTCCAGGTAGTGGGCAAGTCTACTGCCTGGGTCCTCCGGCTGGACGGTGAGCTCACACCGGCTGACCGGTGGACTCAGTGAGTCCACTTTTCAGCTTTCTTGGGCCAACTCCTTGGCAACCTTTTGCCTATCAACAAAAACACTTGAAAACAAGTTAGAACATAATAAGAGTGATTGTGATCATTATAATCCAAGAGAGAGGGGTACAACAGACTGTGTTTACCATGTTTATCATTGTTTAACATGCTTACCATATTACCAATGTTTACTATTATGTAATTTAGTACACTTTTCTATTTTCTGATTAAGCAGTATTACAATATTTGAATTTGTATATTTGTGAACTAATGTTTGTTTTTTTGATTTTAAGGAAAATGACAGATCAATCAGTTGATCAACCACATGATTCTAGAGATGAGCATATTGGTCATACATCTGGGGAGGAACATTCACATGATCCTATTACGAAAAATAGTTCAAAGGTTGGTAAGCGTGGGTGCACACGTTTACCAAAATTATCACTTGCCCGTACGAAGGAGGAGAGGATAGTCGTGGAGTTTGATGATGATGATCTTCCTAGAGGTCCAAATGCTAAAGATTTTAAGGGTTTTGTAGCAACTCATGCTAAGAGCATAGTAAGCATTCTCTATGATGATTGGAGAAGTGTGGATAAGGCGATAATTTCTCAGCTGTGGGAGACCATTTTGGGATGGTATATTGTATAAGAGATAATTTATCAGCTGTGGGAGACCATTTTGTGAGTTGTATGTTGATGATCCTCAACATCATATAGTTGCATATGGGATGGTATATTGTATAAGAGATACTGTTCATCATCAACAGTTAGAGGTAGAGAATCAGAGGGTCACTGTACAGGATATTATAGATAGATCAGCTCGGATACCGATACCTACAGATGAGGTGATGACAGTTGGACATAGTATCAGCCATTTTTTACTTTGGCCATCCAGACTTATTCGACTCATTACCATAGAGGTATGGATGTTATATCTTTTATTTTATATTTTTATTAATGTTTTATCATTTGAAAACTAATATATTTTTCAACTTATTTTTACAGGAATACTTCAAAGGTAAAGAAATACTGTATAGACAACAACAAAGACAGATAGCTATGACATCAGATGCAGATACTAGCAGTCTTGACAAATTGTCAAGATATTCAAATTTGTTGGCGGATCATTATGACTTTACAATGGAAGCTCATGTCTGTGGACGTGAACTAAGTGTGGGGATTATGAAAACTGATATCATGGAGTTTGTCACTGGAGATAAGTTGGGCATCAACGTGGTGCAAATTTTTATCATGTAAGTCTTAACACCTTTTCCTTGCATTATATTTATTAAAAATGTATACATATGTCTGCTTTGTATTAGGTATCTGTATAAAATTTGTGAGAGGAATGAGCTGACAGATGTATATGGATTCGTGGACCCACAATTGATTTCCCCTGAAGCATGTGCATTGGATGAGGAACAAAGAATGATTTATATTGCTGATAGATTTGAAAAGAATGTAATCACACAGTGTTGGATGATGCCTTTTTGTGAGAGGTATGAAACACATCCCTCTCAAAGAGTTAATTATCTTTTAACATAAAAAACCACTAAAGTTAAATTTCCTTTTATCAGGGATCATTGGATGTTAGGGGTTTTTTTCCCTAGGGAGAAAGCACTTTATTGGATATGCTCTCTCCATGATGATGTGTGAGAAAGTTCTAAGAATATATTGGAAACGTAAGTTTCAATTTCACAATAGTTTTATATATTATAATGAATTTTAAATTTACCCCATTCGTATTATTTTCTAACAGGGCATGGGTCCACTTTCGAAAAAGCGCAAAGAAAAGGAATTTCAAGATCAAATATGTACATGCGAAGGTAAATATCCATTTATAATTTGTACATTTTGATTTATTACATAAAAATAATATATTGAATTTAAACTCATTCAAACAGAAATGTCATCAGCAACAAGGCATCATCGAATGCGGATATTACATGTTATGATTTATGTATGAAATAATAACAACTGGGACAGTTCTGAGTTTTGACCTGGTAAGATTTCCTCTTTCTCATAATATTTCAATTTGATTTATTCATTATACACGTTGACTACTATCCTTTTCCTTTGTAGCTTTTTGATGACACTCATCCCTTTACTGCTGAAGATATCAAACACTTACAAGTGGAGTGGTCAAATTATTTTTCAGGTTTGATTGAATTTTAGTTTTTTTTGTAATTTAAAATGTAATTTTGAATATTGTCAATGTAATTGTGTATTTCGTAGTCGTTTAGGTTGGATTTAGTTTTTTTTGATGTTGACAGTGTAAGTTTTGAATGTTATATTAGTGAATGTTTAATTTTTCTCTACTTCTTGTTTTGGTCTACTGTTGATGGTTTTTCTGGTTTGGATTTTGGTATGGGGGGAGAGGTTCCAAGGGGGTGGGTGGGTGTTTGGGGGGTGTCCAAGGGATATGGGAGGGGTGTCCAAGGTGTGTTTGGGGCTGTCCTAGGGGTCGTCGGGTGTAAATGAGGGTGGGGGGGTGTCCAAGGGGTGGGGGTGTCCAAGGGATATGGGAGGGGTTTCCAAGGTGTGTTTGGGGCTGTCCAAGGGGTCGGTTGGGTGTAAATGAGGGTGGGGGGGGGGGGGCTGTCCAAGGGGTGGGGGGTTTCCAAGTGGTGGGGGGGGGTGTCCAAGGGATATAGGAGGGGTGTCCAAGGGGTGTTTGGGGCTGTCCAAGGGGATGGGGGGGTTTCCAAGGGGTCGGGGGGGGGGGGTTCCAAGGGGTCGAGGGGGTGTCCAGGGGGTGGGGGGGGGGCTGTCCAAGGGGTGGGGGTGTCCAAGGGGTGGGGGGTGTCCAAGGGATATGGGATGGGTGACCAAGGGGTGTTTGGGGATGTCCTAGTGTTCGGGGGTGTAAATGAGGGTGGGGGCTGTCGAAGGGGTGGGGGGTGTCCAAGGGGTGGGGGGTGTCCAAGGGATATGGGAGTGGTGTCCAAGGTGTCTGGGAGTTCTGTCCAAGGGGCCGGTTGGGTGTAAATGAGGGTGGGGGCTGTCCAAGGGGTGGGGGGTGTCCAAGGGGTGGGGGGTGTCCAAGGGATATGGGAGGGGTGTCCAAGGGGTGTTTGGGGCTGTCCAAGGGCTCGGGGGGGGGGGGGGGGGTGTCCAGGGGTCTGGGGGGTGTCCAAGGGGTCTGGGAGGGCTGTCAAGGTGTGGGGGGTGTCCAATGGGTGTTGGAGCTGTACTAGGGGTCTTGGGGGTGTAAATGAGGGTGGGGGGGCTGTCCAAGGGGTGGGGGTGTCCAAGGGGTGGGGGTGTCCAAGGGATATGGGAGGGGGTGTCCAATGGGTGTTTGAGGCTGTACTAGGGGTCGTGGGGGTGTAAATGAGGGTGGGGGCAGTCCAAGGGGTGGGGTGTCCAAGGGTTGTGGTGGGGCTCCAATGTGGTGGGGGAGGGCTGGCCAGGTTGTTAGGTGGGTATAGATGAGGGTGGGGTTTAGTTGGGGCTTGGGGGAGGGCTGGCATGGTTATTTTTGTTGTTTGGTTTCTGGTTGATTTTTGGTGAGAGCTGTGAAATTATTTTAAAAAATATATATGTCGCTTTCACATCGGTTATTTTATAACCGACGTGGTAAATAAATCGGTAGGGGTTTATCACGTCGGTTTTTTCGAGAACCGACGTGATAAACCGTTCCCGGGCCTTTTATCACGTCGGTTCTTAATATAACCGACGTGATAAAAGGCCTGGGAATCGATTTACCAGGTCGGTTATTGGATATCCGACGTGCTAAAACGTTTCCCAGGCCTTTTTATCACGTCGGTTATTTAAGAAACCGACGTGATAATAGGCCTGGGGAAGTGTTAATCACATCGGTTATGTCATAACCGACGTGATAAACGATATCACAGGCGTTTTATCACGTCGGTTTAGAAATAACCGACGTGATAAACACCGTGATTTTAGGGATGTTAGGTCGGGTTTTAAATAACCGATGTAAAAAACGTTATTTAGAACGTCGTCCGTATTAACGTCGCCTAAAAACCGACGTAAATAATGAAAAATAACCGACGTAAAAAATGTTTTCTACACTAGTGTATATTTAATTGGATAAAATAAAATTATTTTTTTAATTTTTAATTTCAAAATTATCCTATTGAGAATTTTTGGGATTAATTAGTGAAACATCATTTTTGAATGAATAGTGAAAAAATACTCTATTGTAAATTTAAAATATCTTTTTCATATAATTTGTTCGTAAGGAAAAATTATATTTTAATTTTTTCTAAAAGTATAATAAGATTATATTTTTATAAATTGATATAATATAGGTTATTTGAACCAATTTCACCTTGAAATTGGATATAAAAATATAGTATACCTTTGATCATTTTTATATTAAAAACCCGAATTATCAACCATACTGCGTGATTAATTTTTAATATACATATTCGACTAATATGATTAGAACATGGAAAATTGTATTAAAAATTTGGAATAATAATAATTTATAATTTATAATAATTTCGACATAGTTTTTTTCAAAGACATTTGTGAACATAATAAATATTATTTACATTGATTAAGGTGAAATTAAGTTTAACTAATGAGTAAAATATAAATTTAGGACACAAAAAAACCTATAAACGTTTCTAAAACAAAATTTCTTGACCTTATACATCCATTAAACATACATTAATTTATTAGGTTTTTTATTTAAGACTATTTTTTGGATAGAAATATGTGTACATCGAACTTGTTTCAAAAAAATTCATGTATGTTCTTTCCCATCCATATAAAAGGCCACCACCACTCCCTCTAATTCACACCAATAAAACCATTAAGTTTAAGACAATATATTCCAAATACAATTACCAAAAAAACCTCCATTCCTCCTCAAATCAACTATTTAGGAAAACATTTATCCAAGGAATCTTTTTGAATCAATCCAATTGAAGTTACCCGATTCAGAGGTAAGGCCTTATACCCTAATCCTTTCATTTATTATTTTTCTACACTCACTCCACTCTCATTATTACATTAATATATAAAGAATATAATCCTTAACATACTAGTATTTTTATTCTATTTTTAACCTATAAGGACGCACACCATCATCTAATGGGTAACAATCATATTGATTACGTGTTTGGTGAACTACCACCTCATGAAAGGAAGATTGTTTATTTTTCCTTTAACACATTAAATGGTATAAATTATCATGGAAAATATGTTTATATATGTTATATATTACAATTATTATGTATTTATGATTATTTCATCCTTTTACTGCACAAATCATGTTTTTACATTCTACTCGGTGTAAATATGATAATTACATTTGAGGAAGTGTGGACTACCACCCCTCAATGCAATGCGCTTAGTTCACACAATACATGGAATGTATTAAGGATGAGTTGAGTGAAGTTATATGATATCTATAATATTATAATTATTTATTCATGTTATTATATATTTAAGGGATTTTTTGTATTTCATTCAATATGATAATAAAAATGGAAACAATGTTAATGCATATGTATGGTTTTCTTCTCCATGAACTGTGTATTCCATTTCTTACATCTATATTATATAGATAATTATAAGAAAAATATTATAAAAATACATTATATTTATATTATGTTTGATATTAGGGAATCATTATTTTGTTATAGTTACCAAATAAACAAAATTAAGATACATGTGAAGAACAATTTGAATATTATCCGAAGTGAAACCTTAACATATGATAGTTATCATGTGGGTAATATAAGTTTGTAATCAAAACATATATGGTACTAGATATAAAAATATGGTTATAGAAAATATGTATGCTATATTTATTTTTATATTACAGTGTTTTTGAATGAGTATGATGAAATTCAAGATGTCGGGTAAGGGGATTTCATCTCACATTTTTATTTCCCTAAGACACATGTTATGTTCACCATTAATTCCATTGGTGTGGTTTATTTACTCACAATTATTTTATTATATGTATATTAAAAATTAATTTATATTTATTCACAAATCTATTTTATGACCATTCTTTTGCGGGGTTTGTGTTTCAAAAGTTACCTAATCGGGTAAAATAATTTGATTTCACTTTGCATTCATTGAGACTTATGTTTTTGTACTAACCTAAATTAATTTTCACGGTGTATATACATCTATTTTACATGTTATATTAATAATCTAATTATTTTCATGATATTTTATTACTAAATTAATTTTATTGTCTTACATGGATATTATGATCCCATGTAACTAAGTTTTAAGAGTTTGTTTAAACAATCTCATTACTTTTTTGAGATTCATAATGATTATGCTTCATTGATGAAATATTACATTCCATTTATAAAAAACACTCTTGATATGCATTATCATCATTTTATTCAAGATATATCCATGTATTAGAACAATGTTCTTACTATTTGGTACATAATATAATGTTTTATGTAACATATTACTCTCTATATGGTTGGAAATCTATTGTATCCAAATCCTTGTTTTCAATTGTTTTTCAAAACATCACAGAAGTCCATTTTTCAAGGAAAAAGTATTTTAATTTTTTTATGGTTTTGATTCCATAACTTATAATTCATCAACGATATTTTGAAAGAAATATGTTTTCAAAAAATTATATTCTTTTAAAAAGAGAATTCAATGCAGAAAGGAAATTTTAATTAAAAAATGTTTTTAAAAAATATTTCAAATTTATTTCCAAACTATAATTGGTGTTATTAATTCCCTTTTGGTGAAATTATTCAATTATTTCATTCATATTCTTTACATGTATGGATTATTTTTTTACTTAATGATGATTATAAAACTATTTTATAGTTCACAGGTTATATGCTTTAGAAACTCCTTATTTTTATGATTTATGTTTATTATGAAATAATTATGACAACTATGTATTTCTACAGGTTACGATATGATTACATTTTTACAATAACCATTTGATTTATGGGTTATGAAATTTGTATTTTTGATCTTATAGAAAATGTATTTATGATTTCCTTATGAGATGGTTGGGACCTATATCTTCATCCAATGCATTGGATAATGATTTATATCTGATCATATAGAATATGACTATCTTGGTATATAACCTTGACTACTAAGACAACCATGGGAGTGAACCATTATTAACCAGATTGTAGGAGTATTGAATTCTTTCTTCTAATATGGCCATGAGAGTTAAACATTTCGTCCAATGTTGTATGGGGGGAACCCATACTACTAAAATGTTCTTCAAAGAGATTCCTTGGTTAGTATAGAAATCATATTATATGCTTAGGTGACTTCCACAATTCAATGATTTACTAATTTTTTATTCTTTCATAGATTATTTTATTTATTTCTTATGTTTCATGTCTTATTAAATGCCATTTTATATTCCATGATTCATGTATATGATATTTTAAATGAAGTGTCTTCTTTTCTATTTTCATGATAATTTTCTCATACCATTATGCTCATGATTATGCTTACAAATCATCCTTGTTTATCCTTATTGAGTATTTGAGATCACCACATTTTATGTCTCCTTCCCCACGTTATGAAGATATGTATTATGTTTGGTGTCTATAAGAAGGGTTATAGTCATAAAGAACCTAGTGGGAGATATTGTTTCTTAGTTATGTATTAGTGTTTATGCTTTCATATTTCCAATGGCACCATAAGAGTATGGCCTTTAGGCATCTATTTTCATAATGTTTTAAGTATTCATGAAATGTAATGTAATGTCAATGTATAAAAAAAATGGTTCAGTATAGATATAATAAGAGTAATGTTTTAGTAATCTCTTGGAATCTATGATAGGAAATCCATACTGGTAACCCTAAGGAAATGATTCAGGATAAGTATTAGAATAAGGAAAAATATAGAAAAATGTCTTGGAATGTTTTTCATGTATATATTAAGTGGTTTCCTAGAAATATGACCATGTCTATATAAGTTAAGTGGATCTGGATCTATAATAGATGTAACTATGGGTAACAACTCCAACAATATGTTCTGGGCCTAACATGGGGTAATTTAGTAGATGAAAATAGGCCTTGTTGCACATATAGTTCGACAATCCCTGGGGAATGATTCGAAGTTGAAAAACTCTTCAAAACCCATCATGAATTATTTAAATAGATGTTTTCTATGGATAACCTAACATAATCTTAAGGTGTCATAGATTAAGGAAGGTATCATAATTTAGACATCCTATAAGTGACTTTTCATGACTATGTAGTTCCTCAATATGATAACTATTTCGTACTATATTAGTTTTGGTTTTTGTCGTCTGATAAAACATGAAGGAACCATGTGAATGGTGATTGTGATAGAGAATGAAATGATTTTCCTCATGAGATACCAAATTCTATGGGAGTTGGAATGAAAAGTATTTTTTCTATCCTAAGAAAACTTTCTCAAGCTCCAAATAATGGTGGACATCCAAATGAGTTAAGGAAACAACAATATTCTATTGATCAATTCATGAGGGAATTCCCACCTTCATTCAGAGGGACTTATGATCCACTTGTTTCTGAATAATATATAAGTACAACAAAAAATATTTTATCCATTACCTAGTTTTCACAGCATGATAAAGTCATTTTGGATGTCTATCGGTTCGAAGGTGAAGCAGACCCATGGTGGACTCTAATAAGGAATACGAGGATGAAATATGTGATTCAAGATATATATTGGAACTAGGTCAAGAAGTTATTTTTCAGTAAAAATTTCCTTATATTCTAAATAACAAGATAGAGAAACAGTTCCTCGAGTTGATGAAAATGGATGATGAATGTATTGGTACATATGAGGATAATACCATATGAATTTTGAGGTATCGTTTCAGAATTATCATTCAACCCATATATAAGGATGATAGGTTATTCATTGGATTAATTCCATGTCCTATAAGGGATATTTCCATATTATATTTTTCTATCTAGTAGGATAATTTTTATTGTGTAATCATGGTTGAAACGGAGGATGGAGTCACAAATTGATCTCATGGTTTTGAAAATAATAGGGAGGAGGATTTTAAAGGTAAATATAAAGACCATAAAGAGGATGATATGAACTTCCTATTATAATCTATGTGTGGCAATAAGTATGGGGAAAACTTCCTTAAGGGGTCTAAAATTGTTTTTAGTGGGCAAGGTAATCACTTTGTGCATTTTATTGATGATGTGATGGGAAGAAGCTAGCTAACATTGTGAATGGGGGAAAATAAAGCACAAAATGAACCCCCAATATTTAGTGCAACAATTGTAATGAGAATGACAATTATTCTATCCACATACTAGAACTAAGGGCTAGTGATGATGGTCGACATAAACAACCTCTTAATCCAAGGAACAAAGGGAAATATCATTCAGTTGATATTTCTGATGAGGGGTGCGATAACAACGTAATGAATGGTAAACTTATAAATCACTATAGAAATTATAGGGTCATATTCGATACTGTATGTACCCACTCATTCATATCTATTGAATTTTATAAGGGTTTTACAATTCCAATAATTAATTAGATATGTACTTAGCTATGAAAATCCATAATAGTATGATGATTTCATCCAAAGTCTACAATTCATTTCTAAATGAAGTTTGTGGGAATGTGCTTCCCGTAAATATTTTCATTCATCCTTTGGTTGAATTTGATTTCATCTTAGAGATGGATTGGATTTCTCTGCATAAATACTAGATCAATTATCAAGGAAGGGAAGATAACTTTGATTTTTCATACCCTCTTATGACCATCTATCCATATGATGATATGTATAAACTTCCTGTAGATATTACATCTATTTTAGGGGTCTGAATTCCCATTCAAAATTGTTTTTGAGCTAAAATGGTTGGGGGGGAATTTGTCATCAATGATATGCCTATTGTTTTGGAATTTTTTGGTTGACTTTCTAGAAGAGTATCCTACCCTTCCACCAAAATGAGATATTGAATTCTCAATAAAACTCATACATTGTTCTGCAATAATTTAAAAGGCTAATTATAAAATGGCTCTGATTGAGTTGTATAAATTGACGAAGAAACACCATAACAACCCAGATTAGGGATTCATTCATCCATGTGCGTCACCATGGGGAGAATCTGTTCTATTTGTGAAAAATAAAGATGACTTAATGGGACTCTGCATTTATTAAAGAGAAATGACCAATATCATAATCCCCATGTATTGATTACATGTTTTAAAACCTGTTCGGAGCTCAATAATTTTACAAGACTGACCTTCATTCTGGATTTCATCAATTGAGGGTCAAGAATTATTAATTACCCAGTATGGCATTATGTAAAATGTATTGACATTATGAATATATAGTGTTGTATTCTGGTCTTACAAATTCCCCTGCTATCTTCATGGATTTTATTAATAGTGTATTTAGATATTACCTCCAATGGGTTTTGAAGCATTTATAAATGATATTATAAAATATTAATATAAAAAGTTAGATCATGAATATCACTTGAGAATTGTACTAAGGATCCTAAGTAAGGAGAATCTATTTGGAATATTTTGAAAATTTGAATTGTCTCTCTAAAGTTATCATTTTTGGGTCCCTGATATCGTGTCGGGTATCATTATTTACTATAGGTATAAATAAATTTTGATACTAATAATAATATTACAAATTAACTAAAAATTTAGTATCCAATATTTTTGAGTGTCGAACCCACAGGGAAATAATGTATGTACGAAATTAGTTAATAATCTAAAATTAAAATTGATTATTTGGTTATAAGGAATTAAAAAGATAGCAGCAGTGATTGGACTTGAACAAAAAGAACAAGGAGGGATAGGTTCAGTTATTTTTAGGTTTGAGAACTAGGGATTTCATGGATAATGACTTTATCCATGTTTGGTGTAAAAAATAGGTGAGTATGGATCCTTCATCTTTGAACCCTACTATAAAAAGTGATTGTACCTTTAAAATTTTCTTTATTTGGTGAAAATTAAAAACTAGGTAACCCAAAAACATATTTTAACATAGCCAGCCTACATTGAATAATGGTCATAAAAAATCTAATGTGATTATTTGAGGGAAAAAATATTAATCCTCATAATGCATCAATGATCATGCAATACGATAAGTTTATAAATTGGAATTGTATAAATACTGTTGCAACAACCCAAAACATGAATAATATCATGAAACGATCCATAAGAATCACAGCCCCCTAAAATTAAATCATCAACACTAAGTGGAATACTCACTCATTCTAGGCATGAGGAGAATGAGAAGCATTGGTACCCAAAATATAATGTTGGTGAAGGTTGGTGGTGAAGCCAGGCTCAAGATAGTCACTCCGTCATTTGGTGGATTCCCACTGGTTTAACATTTTCTTCCCTTGTCCATAGTGAGTTGGAAGGGTGGCCAGGTGGATTCTTATATAGAAAATCTCATCAAAATCCTCATTTCATTGTATTTATGTTTTTATACACATCTAAAAAGTCACTACATTTAACATGGTTACACGATGTGTAATCCTAGTCCGAGTATGCCTCTATGTCCCTAAACGTCAGGTGAATCTCGAATGCATATTTGAATCTCTGACTCACTTCACTATCTGAAATTGAAACTAGGGTAATTTTATTTATGAAAATTGTAATTACATCTTGAAATATCGAGCTATAAAATTTCAATTTGAAAAAGTGATGATTTTTATGTTCATTACATGATGTATAATCATTCTACTCTAGTTTCCAGTACTCTTCATCTTCAAAAATCTAATTTCATTCCATTGTTGATGCATTCAACGTAAAGAGTTCATTATGAAACATCAGTTTCGTCCTACCAAAAAGCATGAAAAATTCATTTTTCTCAAAATTGGAAAGACTCATTATTTAAATAAAAAATAAAAACATTAAAACACTATAAACTGTATACATGAAATATACTTTTAAAATACCCCCACACATAAATTTAGACTCATCCTCAAATATGTAATTTCAATATACTAAAAAGTACATCCACCTTAAAATTCAAAAAATCCAATTTCATCAAAATCATTTGATTAAAAGTAAAATAAAATGTTCAACATTCACATTGTAAAATTATTCAACTTATAATTTTCCCAATTAAAAATAATACCATGTATTGTTATTTATTACATTGAAATAGCATATCCTTTTTGTTAATCCATTTTTATTTTTCTATTAATTTTTAGTATGTATGCCATTTTCAATTTACCTCAGATGTGTTTTTTCACTCATTTTTAGGGTACAAATATATATATATAGATATATATATATATATATATATATATATATATGGAATTTAGGAAATAGCTTAAAAACATGTAACTTACCATAAGTTTTCCCTCGATCTAACATTTTCACCGTGTGAAGACAAAATCACACATTATCAATAGCGATTCACTGTTAAGAATGAAGTGAATATGAGAAATAGGATAGGTAGGTAGATGAAATAAATCAACTAATGGTAATAAAGGAGGTTCAAATCTGAATTAATTTTCATGAAAAT
This sequence comes from Viscum album, assembly GCA_963277665.1. Classification (NCBI taxonomy): domain Eukaryota; kingdom Viridiplantae; phylum Streptophyta; class Magnoliopsida; order Santalales; family Viscaceae; genus Viscum; species Viscum album. Next base: position 874,343,957 of record OY728129.1, on the reverse strand, counting down.
AAAATAAGAGCTAAATGATTGTCTCCTTTTCAAATTACATCTCTCTCTTCCCCCAAAAATCTAAAATTTTTCTCATGATACATTAATGTGAAATGATATAATCAACCATTCATGTTTTTTCATTTCTTTATATATATATATATATCAAAATATATTCTTAGGACAAATCCCACATCCATAACCTAACCATATACGATCAGAAGATTTTCATCTAGAAAATTGTGATTTTGGATCCTCCCATAACCCAACCCAATAAATTTTTTAGCAAAAGAGGTGTCCAATAAAATAAAATGAAATAATTAATTTTATTTTCGTATATCAAAATCACAAATCCCCCAGGAAAATATTCACAACAATGTATATCCCGGTACACCCAATTATTTTCCTCCCCCACACTTATTCTTTATATCATCATGAAAAATTTATATGAATTTATGAATGGATAAAATATTCCTGTAACTCATCTCATTTCCAAACAAGGTTTCCCATGGAATCTATAAACATGAAAATTAATTACTTGAAGTTGAGTATTAGGATAAATGGTTAGACAAAATAATACATCAATCAATTTAAAAGTTATTCTATTTAGTCATAGCTTTGATAATATGATATGAACATTCTTGATGAAAACATGCCTGAGTTTATCATGAAATATAATATAGAAATAATGGAAAATATTACACTAAAAAGATATATTTAGAACGAGATGAACTATTAGGAAAATCATTCATAGAAATTCATATGAATAATTAAACAAGTGAATGAAAAATTTAATAATTTAAATCTTGTTCAATTCTAAAAAAATTCATTTACAATTATTTACATGCTCTCCTAAATCATGATTAGTCAAATCCGAATCTTCATACATATATCTAGTAATTGAATTCCTAATTTTTCTAATTTAAATTTACTGAAAACCATATTTAAATACATGTAATGGTAATTATATTCGGAAGATTATGTATCCTTGTTTAGCTTAATAAATAATGAATCTTGTTTTGGAATTAAATTTGAATATTTAAATATCTGAAGTACTAAAACATGGGGAATAGAAAAATTCTTAATTGAACTCATACTCCCCTTGTGATTTTTTATTAAAAAATGTGGAGTATCGGTTATTCATTAACACTTACATGGAGTGAAAATTCCCTTCACGATGTGTAATTCCTCTTTAACTACAACATTAGGTGCTTCCTTATACATGCTATTTGATTTGATGGTATAACAAAAATTAAAATACAAAAGTTAAAGAACTTGGAATATCCATTAAATTAACAAAATATTTAGAGATGAGTAATTGTACATAAATAAAGAAAACAAATAAAGAATAATACTGAAAACTTAGGTTGCCACCCATAAGCACTTTTCATCACCATAATTTTCTCCATAATACCTCTATCACCTCACATGATTTATGGTAGGAAAGATGCTAACTAATATGGATCTAAAATTGTAAAATCCTCTATTCCCTAGTGCAGACTGGTCCTCTTCCTTCATCAGAAACTAATATCACTATTCCATTGTTGAAAAAATTTCTTATCTCTATGGGCCCTATGACACAGTTCTTAGCCCGTCCTGAAAAATAAAATTGAAATTCACTGTCTAGCCAAACCTGATCTCCTTCTTTCAATTCATCTAAAGTGAATGTTCCTCCACGATCTTCAATTGTTTTTGTCATTTCTTTATTTTCATGATCTTGTTTGTAGAACCATCACAACATTCAAAAACATATAATTCATTTTATCTTCCATGGAAAATAGTTTCCTCTTATTTTAACAAGTTATCTCTTTAATAGTCATCATCTATTTCGTCTGAATTATATATCACCTGGTGCTGATTGAACTTAATTTCCAATCCTCCAACTCTAAAACATCTATATTTATTGTGAAAATCAGTCTATTTCATTCATGTGTCATGTAATGGCCATTCCAATATAATTGTAAGCTTTTGTTTATCCATATCCATAACATGAAAATATGCTAGAAAATAGAACTCATCTAATATTATGATGTCATATTCTAGTATCCCTGGAAGAACTCTCACTATTTTATCATCTAGTTAAAGCATAACATGAGTTGGTTGCATCTCTTTCGATTCATGGATCATTAATGTTTTATATTACATGATGTATCCAACGAAACCTAAATCATTTAAATCTATATGAAAATCATTATTACAAATGTTAATTAGAATTGAAGAACTATATATACCATGTTGTTTCTTTGGTAGGATAAATGAAACTACTACTGAACTTTCTCCTTCTAGTGGAATGGTATAAAATTGATCAAGCTTCTTTTTGTTAGTCACCAACACCATCATTAAATATTCTTAAACATGTACATTATCAATTTCCATAGAAAATGGGATGTTTATTTATATCATATTAAACATATATAAAATCATTTTATTCTTCCAATAAATCTTTACCTGTTTTACCGATATAGAAATGCTATTGGTGGTTGGGATGGTGGTGGTGATTCTTCATCATTATATTCCTCAGTTTATTTTTTCTTTCTTGAATTGATTCTAATTCTTATAGTTCACTACATCCAGAAAATTCAATGTTTCTCCATCTTGACTTTTTTCTATTTCTTTGTACTTTGGCTTTCACATCTATAGTAGGATGTTTTTCTAGAAATCCTGGAAGATCTCAACTTTTTCTTTCTCTAAATGGGCCAGCAATATAACAAATATGACGTTCTATATTCCACAATTTATCTTGTTGGTTTTGTGAGTCATTTTTCAATTCCATTATTTCATTTCCTTGATATCATTTGTCGATTGAAAACACTTTTAATGCAGCTCTAGTTTTGAACATAAAATTTGAAAGGGTATCCTCTAGTGAATGTACATGAATGGTCAGTGTTGGGGCTTTTTTTAGATTGAAAACCTTATTGTCTCCTTGAAATCATTAAACATGATTTTGATTTTGTTGTTGTTATTTTTTGGCCTTTTTCCCTGAGTATAATTTTGAATGTTATAATGAAGATAATTTTCATCTTCACATTACATACCTTGAGGATTTTGTTTTTCCATCATTTCATCCATCTTCTATTCCATAGATTCGATTTGAGGAGACAAATATCAATGTCCCCCATATGTGGTTCGTGAACTCACACATTTACTAGCTTCCATTGTAAAATATTTCTGGAAATCTGTTCCCTCAGGAATTTGGGATGATCTCATTGATTTAAGATTCATTCATTCCAAGTGGTTTCTAACGGGTTTGTTCATATAACTGGAAACATCCAATGATTACATATCCATTTGAACATACTTTCCAAAGGTAGGCGCTCATTAGTTGTGGACTGATGAAGCTTGGGAATTATCATTGGTCAAGAGGATGGGAGGTTGGGCTCATCACACCTTTTTGAGGGGAATTATTATCTACTCTGGGACTCTCTTTATAGATTTAAGTTATGTTCGTGAATCCTTATTACATTAACAAGTATAAAATGAGATTTCCTTTAGATTTGACAATCATTGGTTGATATGTAGGAAATTTAGAGAATCTTATATATGTATTCGAGGTTCTTCATTGATAGGGAATCATCTGTATTTGTTAGATATTCTTAGTCAATTGTATCCTTTGATACATAAAAAGTATCCTGGTCATTATGATGACCATACTGGTTTTAAATCCACTCAGTGGGGCACTTGAAGTTTATTGTCATTCAGAAGGACATGGATTATTTCAAAGTTGGGATCGTACCTGCAGATGGACTACATACGTATCCTCTGTTTTGGAAAAGGAATCAGAACCCACGTAGTTCGATTAAGGGAGTATGATATTTATGCATGATTGATGGCTCAATGAAATATTCCATGATTACTTTTACATTCTAAGTTCACGTGAGTCATTCTCAATGTGAGAAAAAAGTGGTACTGGTGAAACCAGACAATTGTGTCATGAAAGATGCAATGATGTGGGGCTTATGTGTGTATGACTGCCCAGATAGATGAGGATTAAGATTTACATCAGGGATTAAATCCAGGAACATGGTCCATTAAGGTATATGCGATTCATAGAGATTTGGATACTCTAATCTTGGGGCTTACTCCTAAGGAAGATGCCCAAGTTAGGAGGGGACTTATGATTGGATTTTACTCCTGAGAAGGAAGCCCATATCAAAATGAAATTAAGATTGGTTAAGAGATATTAAGACTGGGGCATACTCATGAAAAGTAATCCCAGGTTAAGAGAATTATGGTTGGGGCTTACTCCTAAGGAGGATGCCCATATTATGGGACCTTTTAGACTGGGGTTTACTCCTGAATAGGAGGCCATGATTAAAGGAATTAAGACTGGGGATTACTCTTGAAATGGAGGCCCAGGTTAGGGGACTTGGGGATTACTCTTAAGGAGGATTCACAAATTAAGGGAATTTGGATTTGGGATTACTCCTGAAAAGGGGGCCCAGATTAATGAAAATTGTGAATGGGGCTTACTTCTGAAAAGGAAGCCCAGGTTAAGGTTTTTGAAAAATTAAGGGACTTGGGGTTTACTCCTAAGGAGGATTCCCATATTTGGGAACTTTAAGACTGGGGTTTATTCTTAATGAGGGAGCCCAGGTTAAAGGAATTATGGTTGGGGATTACTCTAAAGGTGGATGCCCAATTAATAGGATTTTAAAATGGGGATTACTCCTGAAAATGAGGCGCAGATTAATGAGGACTTGGGGATTACTCCTGAAAATGATGCACAGTAATCGGGTTCTCTCATCTTAAATGATGAGGCTGAATGAATGAAATCTCTAATTTTAGTGAAATAATGATGTGTAAATAACTAGGTTTTGAGAGATGTTCCATTAGCTTCCTTTCAGATAAGGATGTTAAATCAAGATATAATTCCATAAATGGATTTGAAGAGTGTCTTGAATACTGAATCATGAATAGGAGAGGCGGAATGGTATAAGACGGGTTAAATGGGCAAGAAGGGAACTCAAAAAGACATGGGCGTGCAAGTCCTAGCAGGCGTGCATGTACTGCATGGGAACGTAAGTCCTGGGCGCACATGTATACCTACACGACACATTGGTACTTGAGTGATTGTTAGCCCTTACTGTAATACTTGGGCGATGATTGACCAAAGCCATTAGAATTATCCTAAGGTACTTCCAGAAGAGGGGGGTGCATGTTTTCATGAATAGATAAGGAGGCGCGGAAGTATGTTCATTTCCCATAACGGTAAAAGACTTTAGGCATGCATGTATGAGTGATTTATAACACATAGACATTATTCCTCTTGTATAGACCTTCCATTCTATGTAAAGAATTACCCTAGAAGTGTTTGGAAGTCTTTAAGAAGAGACAAGGGAATTCAGAGCATTGTATCTGAATTGTAGAAAAATTCCTCTTGAAATGGGGGACCCACCGGGGCTATATATAGGCTGGAGAAGACCCCGAGCAGTTATCACTTAGGGCGCTCAAGTGACTTGCGTGACCAAACATACGGCGCACAAGTGTACTTGCGCGACCATAGTAGAACTTGCGCGACCCTTGTGCAATGTTCTTTTTATTCATTCCTTCATTAATTTTTGGTATTTGTCCAAAGGTTGAATCACATTAAGCTAATATATTCCCCTATTCCAATCTTTAGACTCTGTGATAAATGGAGCATCAAAAAAAGTCCCCCCTCAGAGTTGGATCCAAAATAAATGAGGTTTTTACTCTGAGGGAATCGAGAATCAAAAGGAAATTGGGGCGTGCAGGGTATGGCATGCAAATGAGATTCGGGCGTGCAGGGTCTGGCACGCAGGGTCTGGAACGCAGGGGTATGACCTCGTCTATAAATAGAAGGACTCACTTTTCGCAAAGCACCTGGCTCCCACTTATTTTTTGCTCTCGGAACGCTAGTTGTCTTCCGGCTCTTGTTTGTCCGCCCTTCTTGCTTCTTGTGTCGCACTGTTGTTTCTTGTGTCACGCTGTTGTAAAGGTATTTAGGCTTGCACGGTGAAACCTACGTGCCCAATACTTACGCGACCGTAGGAGACTTGCGCGCCAACTATGGGACTTGCGTGTGTAACGCCCCGACCCCAGCTACCCAGAGTCGGTGCATTAATTACATAACATTGGCATGATCACAAGAAAGATCAAATCTCGAAAGACCGATTGGTTTAGTAGCCTTGGAAACACTAGATATATTCATAAGTTTCACATTACATCATTAAACGAAAAACTACTATAACAACATATTGTCTCCATAATCCACACTCATATCCCCACATAATATCCCTCCAGGTCATTCATAACTTACTTCTTCACTTCCTGGGAAAAATAAAACATAGAAAAGGGGTGAGCTCAAATGCCCAGTAAGGATAACAATATAGCGGAAACTTTCATAAATAAGAATAAATATTTAAGGCAATGCATTACTAAAAAAAAGCCTTTTAAACTTGAACTTCAACATAGTATGGCAAAAGTAAAATTGAAATAATTCCATTTACTTATTCACATGGATATTCTACTAATCGAATAATCACATGCAAAAATCAATAACCACTTTCATAATGTTGGAATGCATAATGCCAGACTATCATAACCACATAGTCAAGGCCTCGTGCCAAGACTACAAATAAGATTTTGTCAAGGCCTTGTGCCAAGACACTAGTTTGTCTCATGAGACCTGCCGATGCATCGAGGAGCTATAGCGGGCTCCACCCATCACTTATTAAGTCCAATGCATTCCCATATGAAAAGGTTTAAACATAACATAAACATTCGTATTAAAACTAGCATACGAAATGTCAATACTTTCACAATAAACTATGAATGGTATAAAAATAGCACATCCACAGTCAAACATATCACAAAACCTTCAATACAATATAGAAGTTTTGTATCATAATAAATCAACTTCAAATAATCTTAAAATCCATCAAAGGATGTTGACATAGATGAAATCAAAATTCTTTTTAAAGAAATATCTCCTTTTATTTTGAAATCATTTAAGATCCATATAAAATAAAACATTTTCGTTGAAAATATTCTTATAAGCTTGTAAGGAAAGCTTTGAAGATTTTATAACGGCGTAAAATAACCGCACCCGCCGTATAAGTTAAAAAAAACATTTTACCTCAATTCTGTCGAAAAGGTTAAAAAGGACCTTGTTTTGAAAACGACGGAAAGATTCCTTTATAAACCTCTTATAAAAAGTCAAAAAAGGGTATAAATGACTTTAACCCATATTCTTGTAAATAGTAAAAATGTTTTGAAATACATTTTTAAGAAACATGGATGTGGACGATAAAGAGATCCCAGTAGATTATTACATATAAACAACCTCGGATAATGAAGAGATTGTGAAATAACCCTTACCTTGTACTTTTCCTATTTTGGGGTCGGTTAACCTCCTGTATAATGGTGAAATAATTGGTATTAAATTATACAAGAATCATATACATTAATATGATATCATATATGATCTTTTAACATTGCTTTATTAATAATATCTTAGTATTATCGTCGTTTCAGGTGATTATCGATTCGTTCTTCTTAAATGTTTGGTTACGTAAGACATGTTTGTAATGGATAGATTAAATCTTATTCATAATCAGAATGATATTAACATTATTTTTAACCCTAAAATGATAATAATACTTGAATGGATACGATGGAGAACGAATCTTATCGCGTTCGTGGAGACGGTAGTCCGTACGTACGCACGAACGCTACTTCCATTTAATTTTTATTTTAAAAGAATCAAATCCAAATGATACATAGGTATATTACTATTCCAGTATAATATAATATTTTATATATGTTACTTAAGTTCATTAACACCATCCTTTATACGTTCCACGTGTGGTATGAACGAGTCATATCATTTTAAGGGGGCGGTAGTCCGCACTTCCTCAAATGAAATTTTCGTATGTATATACAACATGAAACGAATAATGGAATGAAATAAAATGGAATTAAAGAAGCTTATATATAAAATATATATCATTAATATCATATTTAATTACAGTGCCATCATAATGGCCACCATGAGAGGTGGTAATATGTATTTGAACAATCATCGTTTCGTGAGGCGTTAGTTTGCCATCCACAGAAACATTATGTTCATCATCCATTAGATGGAGTTGTGTGTATGTGTAGTTTGAATCCATCTTATAACAACATACTAGTATATTGAGGATACTGGTGTTGTTACAAAAGAAAGGAAATAAAAAGATTTTGGGGGTTGGAGAAGCAAAATAAAGGAAAATAATTTAAGAGAAATCGTTACCTTTAATTTAGGTAACTCAATTTGGTTGGAACCAAAGGACTTCTTTAAATGATTTCTGTCTAAGGGGAAGCTTCAAGGAGGAGGAGAGAGATGTGGGGAGCTTAGTTGGGAAGAGTTTGGACGAGCCAAGTGGCTTGAGATGTGTGAGGAAAAGAGAAGGAGGAGTGCCCTTTTATAAGAGGGGTGAGGGGCACCTTTGGAAAAGCTAGAAATATTAATTTATAATAAATTCATATTCGGTTTCTAAAGGCTCCAACGTTGATTATTCAAGGTTTAAGGTGGGGATAGGTCGAAAACCACTCAACCAATAGAATTTAGACAGGTTTGGGTACTTATATTAACCTTATCGTTAAGTATTAACTCTAAGTTAATTAGTTTCACTTTTACAATGTCTCTTTGTATTTTTATATAATATGGTTAATAAACTTACTATATACATCCAAGCGACCCCCAAGTGGTACATTAATGATGAACCTATCATGATATAAGTCTCTTGGCCAACCCTTATATTTTTAGGAATTTAATATCAATTAATAATATAATATTTGTTTAAGAACTCTTTTATGTCAATTTTGACACTATTCAATAGTTGATTTTTGTGAAACTCATAACAGATTGATTACTTCGAACAATGTCAATTAAATCAATCCTAATATATCATAGTATCCTATAAAATTAGTTTAATTCATTAAAAGTTTCATATTATATTTATTTGGGTATTTATAATATCAATTATTTTAATTTTTCACTATTATAGTAATTACTGCATCATCATTGTGTCATATATAAAATAAATTATTTAATGTCTAAAAATTATAAAGAAAATATCATTATGTAGGAAATATTTTTAGCTTTCTAATGAATATTTATAATCTAAAATCCAACATATATAACACTATGTAACAATGGTTGTTCTAAAATATATATGCTTGTGTCATTTTTGTATTTATTTTAACTAAATTAAAATAAAGTGTCATTATCACTTACAAGTGGATCCATGAGGTCCCAAAATAGACCCAAAGATGCCCATGGTCGACCATGTATCAACCAATAGGGTTAATACACATTTTTGGGTAATTTAGTATTATTATAATATTATTTTTTAACCTTTATTTACCGGATTTACCCTTAACCATGGTAAATAAAATATTTACCGCAGTAATTATTCAAAATGTCTAAAAATAAAAGTTACCCATTTACACAATTTGAACATCCTTATTCCAAATATGGAATCCATTTTCCTAAATTCAAAACATAGAAGTGGCAGAAATTAATTTAAAATTAATTCCCGCTGTCAAAACAAAAAGCGTGTTTTTAAGAGATAATAACTATCAAAAGATTGACACTTGTTTATGTTCGGTTTAATTGTAAAATTATGTCCAATGACCAACATTATATTAAATGGTAAAAATATATTCTAAATATACTTTAAAACCACTCAAATTCATAATTTATCACTATTAATTATTTTGATTAAAAAAGTTGTTTTTAATTAAAATTTAGTAATTTTCACTATTCATCAAAATATGAAAGTTATCCGAAAAGTACCAAAATTTCACCTTAGGCTAAATTCGATATTCCGAATAAAAAAATGAAGTCCATTTCAAGATATAAAATATATATAATTTCAAAATTTAGGTATTACTATTCATAACGACTAGTTTGATCGGTTGTGGTGTGTGTTAAAACTCGACGTTGCGTACAACACACGCTACTGTTTTATTCAAAGGAAAGCGTACCGTGGAAGCTTGGGATGTTTCATTTTAAATTTTTTGATGTCTCCATTTAGTCAAAAAGTTTTAAATATTGAATTTAAAAAGGTTTCACTATCAAAAGTTGTTAAAAGTGCAATACTGAAAATGAATATGTTCTTGCATTATGACTAAGAAACTCATAATATGGATTCTAAAATTATAAGGATTATATAAAGTTAAAAATGTAGTTAATGCTATTCATGACCTCTTTTAATGTCTTTTTTTTTGGTAAGTCATGGTGCAATTGAACTCGGTGTTGCGTGTAGTGCAAGTTATTGAATTATTTTGAAGAAATAACACTCTATGAAATCTTGGGGTGTTACATTCTCCCCTCCTTTAATAAATTGCGTCCTCGCAATTTGAAATTGTTCTTCGAAAATAAAAGGTTGAAAATAGATAATATATTTGTGGGAAAACCCACATCGGAAATTGGGTTACTAAAATTTAGTCTTAATATGAGGAAAAGAGAAATGAAAGGGTCACCACCAAATTATGATCTTGATTAGGAGAACATTGGTGGAAATTAGAGACATATAATCGGAGGAAAAACGTAAATATTTATAGGTAGTGATTGAGGTCATCAATCACAAAAAAGTGTATAATTGAGGTCCTTAAACTCATCAATCTATGATGATTTGAAGTACCATCTGTTCAACAAAATATAGGGTATTGGGATAACACATTTTTGACGTTTCAAAATATCTTAGTTGAAATCCCACATCGAAAAATGAATTAACGAGGCCTCTATTTAAAATAAAGAGTCGAAAGTATGAAGATTACCAAAAATAACACATACTAGGGTTCCATGTAAGAAAATATGGATATGGAAGAAAAATCTAACCATCAATTATCTGATGGAGAGTGGTAGAGAACATGGCTATGAAAAGGCCAACAATTCCAAAGCCATAAATTAGTGATGATTTAAGGTACCATCTAGGAAAAAAATTTTGTTCTAAGTTGCTTTTCTTAATATTGAGGAATTTATTTATGAGATTGGATAAGATCATAAGGAGATATACTTACTTTATAATTAGAGTTTTATCCATTAATAAATGTCTACCACAAACTCATCTTTCACTCTAAAAGATAATAGAATGTAAAAAAAATTCTATTTACACTATTCGTATAGGGTTCCAAAATAAACGAATTTATAATTCATCTACAAGATATTTTAATAAAAACTACATTATTTAATCTAGGACATCTCGTGGGCCAGTGGTAGGTGATACACCCTTGTCGCCCTTCGGTTGCGGGTTCAAGTCTCGCAGCCTTGCCGGACGCGACGGGTTGCCGCCCGACCTCCGGGTTGTCCTTTTATGGCAATCCAAAATAATCCAAACTAGAACTATCCAAAATACTTCTATCCATACTCGCAGTCCAACATTTATAAGTAAGGTAGACATAATATAGATCCTTTTTACCCCGCAATAGCATATGAATACCTTCATCTTGTATTCTTTTAATAAACTGAAACATCTTGAATTACCATATTCCTTATTGATTACATTCATGCTCCCCTATTCCATATAGAATGCTGGATATACTTCATTAATACAAAAATGTTTTAAACCCCAACAATGATACAAATCATTAATCAGTTTCAAGGTAGTCAAGAATATCCAATATAATTTATCCAAATCAATCATGTATTATTCTAAAATCACTACCTCGGTATCAGAACCATATTATGGTTTATCATTCTCTCAACCATATATTTTCCAAAAATTTAACCTGCTATTGAGTCACTTTTCTTTGTTCCACACAATTTCAAGTCCTTAATGAAATAGTACTGCAGTACAATCCTTATATACTCCATGATTATTGTAACAAGTACATTGTTGATACAACACTCAATTGACATAATCAACATAAGAACTCTAATCATTCCTCTTCATATGTGGTAGTATCATAACTTGATTATTATCCAATAACATCATTTGCGGCATAGTCTGATGACTGGGACATAGGTTCGCGTAGTGTCCAAACTCCTTGCACATGAAGCATTGTACATTTAAAACCATTTTCTTACCCTTGCAGTCACGTACTATGTGCCCTTTTCCTCCACACTTATAACAAACTCCCATTCCTTTCAGGCAAGTTCCAGGGTGTTTCTTTCCACAGTTACCACATATGGGAAAATTCCTCTTTTCCCTCTTCCTTTTATCCATCTTTCTCTCTTCCATCCTTTTCTTCTCTTGCTTCCCTTCAAAGCCATAGGACTCAGTAAACTCTTTACTTATCTTATCAACACATGATATTATTTCTTCATATGATGATAATACATGGGAGACTATTTCTCTTATAAATTCTATCTTAAGACCATGAAAGATATGATCCTTCCTTCTCTTTGGATCATGTGCATTTCTGGAGTTCTCATTCCTTCTACTGGGCGCCATTTCTAAACAATGGAATACTCTAGATCAGTTTATGAATCCAAATACATAATCTCATACTTATAAAACACTTAACATAAATTGAACTATTTATGGATATAAAAATGTCTCATTTGAGGATGTATATACTCATAAACCCTTCATAATGGTTTGTAAAGATAATGAGAATTATCCTAAGCATATCCCTCGGGAGTGTCGTAACCAAGAGTGCAGCAAGGCCCGTTGTCGTGCACCAGTTCCCGTTCGAGTCTAGCTCAAAGCGGTGTTTTCGGGTTTTACCCCTAGGTACATCTGTGCCAGAGCCGCCTCTACCTGCTCGTATCCAGACAGGGATGTATTGGTCGGGAAACTCACAAAGTCTCTACAATACCAAAATTCTAGGAAGTTCTTCTATACTAATCCTCAAAGTTCATCATAGGTCTACGTGCTCTAATCAGAGTTTATCTAAATTTAGCTTCCAAGGTTTGTACTAAACTTCCTCTGATACCAACTGTAACGCCCCGACCCCAGCTACCCAGAGTCGGTGCATTAATTACATAACATTGGCATGATCACAAGAAAGATCAAATCTCGAAAGACCGATTGGTTTAGTAGCTTTGGAAACACTAGATATATTCATAAGTTTCACATTACATCATTAAACGAAAAACTACTATAACAACATATTGTCTCCATAATCCACACTCATATCCCCACATAATATCCCTGCAGGTCATTCATAACATACTTCTTCACTTCCTGGGAAAAATAAAACATAGAAAAGGGGTGAGCTCAAATGCCCAGTAAGGATAACAATATAGCGGAAACTTTCATAAATAAGAATAAACATTTAAGGCAATGCATTACTAAAAAAAAGCCTTTTAAACTTGAACTTCAACATAGTGTGGCAAAAGTAAAATTGAAATAATGCCATTTACTTATTCACATGGATATTCTACTAATCGAATAATCACATGCAAAAATCAATAACCACTTTCATAATGTTGGAATGCATAATGCCAGACTATCATAACCACATAGTCAAGGCCTCGTGCCAAGACTACAAATAAGATTTTGTCAAGGCCTTGTGCCAAGACACTAGTTTGTCTCATGAGACCTACCGATGCATCGAGGAGCTATAGCGGGCTCCACCCGTCACTTATTAAGTCCAATGCATTCCCATATGAAAAGGTTTAAACATAACATAAACATTCGTATTAAAACTAGCATACGAAATGTCAATACTTTCACAATAAACTATGAATGGTATAAAAATAGCACATCCACAGTCAAACATATCACAAAACCTTCAATACAATATAGAAGTTTTGTATCATAATAAATCAACTTCAAATAATCGTAAAATCCATCAAAGGATGTTAACATAGATGAAATCAAAATTCTTTTTAAAGAAATATCTCCTTTTATTTTGAAATCATTTAAGATCCATATAAAATAAAACATTTTCTTTGAAAATATTCTTATAAGCTTGTAAGGAAAGCTTTGAAGATTTTATAACGGCGTAAAATAACCGCACCCGCCGTATAAGTTAAAAAAAACATTCTTACCTCAATTCTGTCGAAAAGGTTAAAAAGGACCTTGTTTTGAAAACGACGGAAAGATTCCTTTATAAACCTCTTATAAAAATTCAAAAAAGGGTATAAATGACTTTAACCCATATTCTTGTAAATAGTAAAAATGTGTTGAAATACATTTTTAAGAAACATGGATGTGGACGATAAAGAGATCCCAGTAGATTATTACATATAAACAACCTCGGATAATGAAGAGATTGTGAAATAACCCTTACCTTGTACTTTTCCTATTTTGGGGTCGGTTAACCTCCTGTATAATGGTGAAATAATTGGTATTAAATTATACAAGAATCATATACATTAATATGATATCATATATGATCTTTTAACATTGCTTTATTAATAATATCTTAGTATTATCGTCGTTTCAGGTGATAATCGATTCGTTCTTCTTAAATGTTTGGTTACGTAAGACATGTTTGTAATGGATAGATTAAATCTTATTCATAATCAGAATGATATTAACATTATTTTTAACCCTAAAATGAGAATAATACTTGAATGGATACGATGGAGAACGAATCTTATCGCGTTCGTGGAGACGGTAGTCCGTACGTACGCACGAACGCTACTTCCATTTAATTTTTATTTTAAAAGAATCAAATCCAAATGATACATAGGTATATTACTATTCCAGTATAATATAATATATTATATATGTTACTTAAGTTCATTAACACCATCCTTTATACGTTCCACGTGTGGTATGAACGAGTCATATCATTTTACGGGGGCGGTAGTCCGCACTTCCTCAAATGAAATTTTCGTATGTATATACAACATGAAACGAATAATGGAATGAAATAAAATGGAATTAAAGAAGCTTATATATAAAATATATATCATTAATATCATATTTAATTACAGTGCCATCATAATGGCCACCATGAGAGGTGGTAAGATGTATTTGAACAATCATCGTTTCGTGAGGCGTTAGTTTTCCATCCACAGAAACATTATGTTCATCATCCATTAGATGGAGTTGTGTGTATGTGTAGTTTGAATCCTTCTTATAAAAACATCCTAGTATATTGAGGATACTGGTGTTGTTACAAAAGAAAGGAAATAAAAAGAGTTTGGGGTTGGAGAAGCAAAATAAAGGAAAATAATTTAAGAGAAATCGTTACCTTTAATTTAGGTAACTCAATTTGGTTGGAACCAAAGGACTTCTTGAAATGATTTCTGTCTAAGGGGAAGCTTCAAGGAGAAGGAGAGGGATGTGGGGAGCTTAGTTGGGCAGAGTTTGGACGAGCCAAGTGTCTTGAGAGGTGTGAGGAAAAGAGAAGGAGGAGTGCCCTTTTATAAGAGGGGTGAGGGGTACCTTTGGAAAAGCTAGAAATATTAATTTATAATAAATTCATATTCGGTTTCTAAAGGCTCCAAAGTTGATTATTCAAGGGTTAAGGTGGGGATAGGTCGAAAACCACTCAACCAATAGAATTTAGACAGGTTTGGGTACTTATATTAACCTTATCTTTAAGTATTAACTCTAAGTTAATTAGTTTCACTTTTACAATGTCTCTTTGTATTTTTATATAATATGGTTAATAAACTTACTATATACATCCAAGCGACCCCCAAGTGGTACATTAATGATGAACCTATCATGATATAAGTATCTTGGCCGACCCTTATATTTTTAGGAATTTAATATCAATTAATAATATAATATTTGTTTAAGAACTCTTTTATGTCAATTTTGACACTATTCAATAGTTGATTTTTGTGAAACTCATAACAGATTGATTACTTCGAACAAAGTCAATTAAATCAATCCTAATATATCATAGTATCCTATAAAATTATTTTAATTAATTAAAAGTTTCATATTATATTTATTTGGGTATTTATAATATCAATTATTTTAATTTTTCACTATTATAGTAATTACTGCATCATCATTGTGTCATATATAAAATAAATTATTTAATGTCTAAAAATTATAAATAAAATATCATTATGTAGGACATATTTTTAGATTTCTAATGAATATTTATAATCTAAAATCCAACATATATAACACTATGTAACAATTGTTGTTCTAAAAGATATATGCTTGTGTCATTTTTGTATTTATTTTAACTAAATTAAAATAAAGTGTCATTATCACTTAAAGTGGATCCATGGGGTCCCAAAATAGACCCAAAGATGCCCATGGTCGACCATGTATCAACCAATAGGGTTAAGACACGTTTTTGGGTAATTTAGTATTATTATAATATTATTTTTTAACCCTTATTTACCGGATTTACCCTTAACCATGGTAAATAAAATATTTACCGCAGTAATTATTCAAAATGTCTAAAAATAAAAGTTACCCATTTACACAATTTGAACAACCTGATTCCAAATATGGAATCCATTTTCCTAAATTCAAAACATAGAAGTGGCAGAAATTAATTTAAAATTAATTCCCGCTGTCAAAACAAAAAGCGTGTTTTTAAGAGATAATAACTATCAAAAGATTGACACTTGTTTATGTTCGGTTTAATTGTAAAATTATGTCCAATGACCAACATTATATTAAATGGTAAAAATCTATTCTAAATATACTTTAAAACCACTCAAATTCATAATTTATCACTATTAATTATTTTGATTAAAAAAGTTGTTTTTAATTAAAATTTAGTAATTTTCACTATTCATCAAAATATGAAAGTTATCCGAAAAGTACCAAAATTTCACCTTAGGCTAAATTCGATATTCCGAATAAAAAAATGAAGTCCATTTCAAGATATAAAATATATATAATTTCAAAATTTAGGTATTACTATTCATAACGACTAGTTTGATCGGTTGTGGTGTGTGTTAAAACTCGACGTTGCGTACAACACACACTACTGTTTTATTCAAAGGAAAGTGTACCGTGGAAGCTTGGGATGTTTCATTTTAAATTTTTTGATGTCTCCATTTAGTAAAAAAGTTTAAAATATTGTATTTAAAAAGGTTTCACTATCAAAAGTTGTTAAAAGTGCAATACTGAAAATGAATCTGTTCTTGCATTATGACTAAGAAACTCATAATATGGATTCTAAAATTATAAGGATTATATAAAGTTAAAAATGTAGTTAATGCTATTCATGACCTCTTTTAATGGCTTTTTTTTTGGTAAGTCATGGTGCAATTGAACTCGGTGTTGCGTGTAGTGCAAGTTATTGAATTATTTTGAAGAAATAACACTCTATGAAATCTTGGGGTGTTACAGCGTGCCTTAATGACTTATCCAATTTCATCAAATCCTTCACAAATTTTATGAAAAAATAACATAATTTAAGATTTAATTATTCACATTTTGTGCAGATAAAATGGATCCAAAAAGAATCGGAATGGCTGATGGACTAGCTAGCAAGAGGATTGATGACATGATGAACATTTTTGACCATGATTACTATGATATCTGAGACAGAACTCTTCCATATTAGTCTAAGTACTTAAAGAAAAATCATCTTAATTTCTCACAGAGCATCTACCTATCTCTATATGGTCATGGTCATCTGCAAGGAGTCAATGTTCCAGATGAAATGAACTATATGCATGACATGCAGCTACACTGCTACTCCTCTATTTCAGTTATGCTGTGAATTTAGAGCAACAACATTGGCATGATCGTTCAAATTTTTCCTGCATGCCATTTCCTTTCAGATATGAAAATGGAAAACCCATTGGCTAAAATGTTTTCCATTTCCGTTTAGTGGAGAGAAGTCAAATATGGTATTAGAACATTATCTGAAAAGGGTACACTCTCAAAATGGCTCTTTACTTTCAATGCTTCATTCTCAAATCCATGTATCCATCTTCCAATTATGTTGGACAGAAATAGAGTCACTGTTTGATCAGCAGAAAATTTTCTCAAACCGCACTCATGAACACTCTTTTACAATTATTCCAAAAAGAGCTGGTATCATTGCATCTCTTATGGTATCTAGTTGAACGAATGAAATCCAGGTGGCTACTGATGAATCTCAGGATGCCATAAATCAAATGAAGAGTTATGTTGAAAGTATTTTGTAATTCCTGAAAAAGAGAAGAGGCTCCAATCTGTGGATGTCCATCTAATTATTGTGCATCAAATGGAAAGAATGATTTCATCTTCAATCACTTGTGCACGTATTTTCCTGCTACCTGCATTAAATTTTACCTAAGCTAAGGTGCCTGGTAAGCATAGTTTGATTTTTACTAGGATTATTATAAATAAACCTACAAAATTTTAATCTTTTAATTGCTCAATATTACCTAAATCATACAAAATGTATGTTTAGTGAGCTGGAACGTGAATTTTATTCAGAGTTCCCTTGTCTTTTGTCGGTATTTTAAAGTCATGCACATCATACATAAAGAGGTTAATGTTTAAGGTCGAAATAGCTTTGATCGAATGAATTTGAAATGACTCAATTCTATCACAATTTATCTGAAAACATATTACCCTACTCAAGTAAGAGGGGAAATATATAAACTATAACTTAAAAAAATTTAGATCTGAGGAATGATATGAAAAAGAGCTAAAAGGCATTAGAAGAAGTAGTTCCCATGAATTAAGTTACCATTATTTAACAAACCCATTAAGGGGTTGAATTATGTAGGTCCACCTAAGGGAATTGGCAGCATAGTCAAATAAATAACATCTTTTGGATGACATGTCGGTTATGTAGACTACTTATGCAAGGCCACCTAAGGGAACTTGTTGCATAGTCAGGAAAAATAACTTTGAAAATTTTATTTTCCTATCGCTAAAAGACCAGTGAATGTTTATGGAGATTCAAATTTTCAAATGTATAATGTTTGCTGTATATAAAGAGGTACTTGAATATGGATAATATATTTCCAAACAAGATTATCAAAGAACTGGATGTATATCACTCCTATGAAGGTCTGACCCAAATGTAGGGAAGGAGAATATAAACCATAGACTTGAATACTTTCAGGTCATGAAAAAGGATATGGGAAAAATATGTTAAGGATGCCTATTTTTGTGGATCCCTACATATTATCAAGACAAATAAAGAAAAAAGTGGTTTTCCTCCCATGAATGAAGTTACCACTATTTAAAAAACCCGTTAGGGGGTTTAATTATGTTGGGCCACCTAAGGGCATTAACTGCATAGTCAAATAAAAGAATATTTTGGATGACAGGTCCGTTATGTATATTGTTTATGAATGGCCACCTAAGGGAATGTGCTGCATGGTCATGCAAAAGAACTCTCGGAATTTCAGGATTTTTTTGATTAGTAGTTAAGAAAAGGGTTATAAAGATCTGAAAATATTTATGGTTAGGATTATGACACATAAAGATGAGTATTGTCTAAAGTATGCGGTGATACAAAGATCAATGCTAAGCATAATCATGTTGTGCTTGTGTCCTGAATGTAAATGTTGGACTTCACTACGTATCCCATAAGGATGGGATTCATGCCATACGTAGTTCTTGAACTACAGTTTATCATCTTGTGGGAGAATATTATAGGAGATCATAGTTCAGTGTCATAGTGCTCGGACCATTATAAGAAATACATAGTGTGTATTTTAATGGGGTCTTTTCAGCCAAGGGACTGAAAGTGGAATTTGGGGTTAGGACCAAAGACTTGGGGCTAGATTCGAGGGACACTAGAACGTTCCTACGTATCCCATAAAGATGGGAATCAAGCCCACATAGTTCTAGAACTACCCTCTATACAAATTTGGTTCGTACATGTCAAGGGTGAAAGGGGACCTTAGTGCAATGATGGTTTAACCCAAGATAAAAGGTTCAGGTATTTCAATTTATGCACGTAGCCTTTGAAATATAACATGATTGAAAATCAATGTAAATAATGATTCCCTCTCAGGTGAGGTTATCAAATAATATTATAGTTTATTTTCATACATGAAAAAAGTATGGTACATTTTAATGTTGTATAGTAAGGACGAAAGTGAACCAATGTAAAAATATTTATTCAACAGGCGGTTTCATGAATCAACATCATATGAGATGGAGGTGAACCGATATGAAGAGATTGGTTTTGGGCTGGAACCTTGGGAGGTTTCATACGTACCCAGCACGGAAGGCAAGGATCAAAGTCCGCGTAGTTCAATTAAAGAATGAATTAGTGATCAAGTTGTCCTTGGGGACAACGACCTAAAAATAGTGTTGGGACTTACACATGGTTAGTATCCCAGAGAGAGTGTTATGGTTGAAGTTTGCTCTAATCTCACGTGAGTCATACTTGGTGTGAGAAACAATAGGTAGCAACAACCCTAATGATGCACAGTTTAATGTCATGTAGGACATATAAAGGGACTATGCAGTTTTAATGTCACATTGGACAAAAGGGGGACTATGTAGTTTAATGTCATGCAGTGAGGAAAAAATAGTACACCATTTAACGTCAATTTGGAAGTATTAGGGATTTTTTCACATTTTAACGTCCTGTAGGACGAAAAAGGGATGATACAGTTTAGAGTCATGTTGGACGTAAGCTCCAATAGTTTATGGTTGAATGCATGGACCATTGGTTATGCAGTTTAACGTCTTGCTGGACGTAAGGGACTTCTATATAGTTTAACGTCATATAGTAAGGACGATGAAGGGGGACACAGTTTAACGTCATGTTGGATGAATGTGTGAATAGTTTAAGGTCATATGCATGAATCGTGGATGGTGCTGTTTAACGTCATGTTGGACATAAGGGACGTGCAAATAGTTTAAGGTCGTATGCATGGACTGTGGATGGTGCAGTTTAACGTCATGCTGGACGTAAGGGAATTCTGTACAGTTTAGCATCATGTTGTTAGGACGTCGCAGTTTAATTTCATGTGGGACAAAATTAATACAAATAGTTTAAGGTCATATATATGCACCGCAGATGGTGCAGTTTAACATCTTATTGGACATAAGAGACTTCTGTACAATTTAACGTCATGTAGTTAGGACATCACATTTTAACATCGTGTGGGACTAAAGTAATAAAAATAGTTTAAGGTCATATGTATGGACCACAACAATATATTTTTTGTTTATACAAAATACTTCTTCAGAAATCTATAATTGGTTGTAGTAGTGATGATTTCTCTATCCATTGATATAAATGAATATGCCCCATTGGAGTAGACCTTATGTATTGAATAAGGTCCTTCCCATTTTGGCTCAGGCCTGGGAGGTTCCTTTCCAGGTATCATCGGAGTTCTGAGAACTAATACCAATTCTCCCTGTATGAATGAATGAAGATGAACTTTTTTGTTGAAACCTCATTCTATTGTATTCTGATAGACTTCCAAGTGGTGCAAAATGCACAATCTTTTCTCATCTATATGTTCCAAATCATTCAATCACTTTTGAGATTGTTCATCTGTAGATGACTGATCTCAAATGGCTACTCTGAGCGAGGGTAGTTGAACATTAATTGGCAAGATGGATTCTGTTCCATATACCAGTGAATATGGAGTTGACCGCGTTGTAGTGCGGGTGGTAGTCCGATAAGCCCATAAATCATGAAAGAGTTTATCAGGCCATGATTTATTATCTTTATCCACCATCTTTTGTAGTATATTTGAAAGAGTCTTATTGAAGGTTTCTATCTAGCCATTGGCCACTACATTATACCGAGATGAATTATTGGATTTAATGTTGTTTTCTTGATATAACTTCTTCACCTTAGATGAACAGAAGTCGATGCCATTGTCCATCAATATGATATGAGGGACACCAAATCTGGTAATAATGTTAGTCTTGATGAAGCTAACAATGCATTTAGAACTGACATCCTTGAGAGTTATTGCCACTTTCCATTTGGAAAATAAATCTATAATAGTAAGAATATACTTAAACTGCTTGGCCGTAGCTGAAAGGTATTGTCCCACCACATCCATTCCCCATGTGGAAAATGGCCATGAGTATTTAGTTGTATGAAGCAAATCTGGAGGTTGATGAATTAAATTGGCATATACATGGCATGAATGACACTTCTTTGTGAAATCAACAAAATCTTGTATCATTGAAGGCCAAAAGTACCCAAGCCTTCAAATCCGATCAGACAGTCTATTTCCCGAGTGGTGGGCACCATAGACTCCTGCATGCACTTCTTTCATGACAGCCATTGTCTCTTCCCCATCAATGCATCTGAAAAGAAATCCATCAAAACCACATTTATAGAGAATTTTCTCTAGGTGATCAGGGTGATAATAAAGAGTAAAATTTACCACACATCACTGGATTTTTTCTTTCCCGGCTCTATCATGTGAAAGTGTTCCATTTTGAAGGTATTCTTTGATTGGTGTCATCCATCCTATAGTATGACCATGCAGTTCTGGAATGGGACTAATTTCATTAATTTCCTCTATTCTGATTCGAACATAAGGTGAAATTGCACGACGGTGGGCAATACTGATGGTTGTCTCGTCCAGATTTGGATATTCCAGAGCTGTGGCTATATTAGCAAGTGCATCAGCTTGAGCATTTTGTGATCTTGGGACATAAGAAAATGTCAGTTATGAAGTGAATTCTGCCATTAACTCTCTGACATAATCATACAAAGGGATTAGTTCTTCTTTTCTAATGGCATAATCCCCATTGACTTGTTTGATTACTAGGTCTAAATCACCTTTCACCTTTAAGTGATTCACTTGTGCTTGAAGCGCCACTTCTAAGCCTACGATGAGAGCTTGGAATTCTGCTTCATTATTGGTACCACCTTCCCACAATGAGAAGGAATAAGGTAAAACTTCCTCTTCCGAAGAAATGAGCACAATTCCTAAGCCAACTTTGTTGAATTTTGGATTTTCCATTTTCATCCCTCTTAGACTTCTGGAAGCACCATCAATATACATTTCCCATGCCTGTGGACTTTCTTGAATAGAGAAGACTTCCTCATCAGGGAGTTCAATATCTGAAGATGTGTCTTCCATTGAAGGGTGTTCAGTAAGGAAATCAGCCAGATCTTGGCCCTTTATTTCCTTTTGAGACACATACTGAATGTCGAATTGCTGCAAAATAACTGCCACCTTGCCAGACGTCCTGTAAGCATCGGACGACTAAGGATGATTTTGAGCGAGTTATTGCGAGATACCAATTGGACCTCGTGATGTTGCAGGTAGTGTCTCAACTTCTGATGTGAAAATATTACTTCCAGGCAGCACTTCTCAATACTTTAATATTGGGTTTATACTTCAAGCATAGTCCAACTAAGAAAGTAGAGGATGTTTTCATTCTCAACATCATTCTTATTTGCAATAAAGGCACCCAATAATCGCTCTAAAGTTGTCCCGTAGAGGATAAGTGGTCTTCCTTCAATAGGTGTCATGAGTACCGGTGGACTGAAGTGGTATTTCTTGAGAATATTGAATGCTTATTAACATTATTTAGTCTACTTCTAAGTAACTCCCTTCTTCATTAATTTGGAAAAGGGTAAACTTCATCCTGCCAAATTGGCGATGAAACATTGAATATAGGCTAAGTGTCTTTGAAGTCCTCTTAATTCATTCAAATTTCGAGGAGGTGACATACCAAGGATTGTCTTGGACTTCTCAGGATCTACTTCAATACCACGATGGCGTACAATAAAGCCAAGAAATTTTTCTTGACGTTACCCCAAAAGCACATGTTAAGGGGTTCATCTTCAAATTATGATTTCGAAGCTTGTGGAATATGACTTCCAAATCAAACAAGTTATTAGAATGCTGTTTGGATTTGACCACCAAATCATCCACATAACATTCGAAAAACTTCCCTAAAAAGGGCTTGAAGATGAGATGCATTGCATGGTGATATGTTGCGACTGCATTTTTTAAGACAAAGGGCATTACCCTATAGAAAAACACAGCCTGAGGGGCCCTGAAGGCTGTTGATTCTTCATCTTCTGGGGCTATTCAGATTTGATTATATCTGACATATCCATCCCTGAATAGAAGTGATTCCTGACCAGCTATTGCATCAATTAAAAGTTTTTTAATTGGAACTGGGAAATCATCTTTAGAACAATGCCGATTATGATCCTTGAAATCGATACAAACTCTAATTTGTCTGTTCTTCTTCTTTACAGGGACGACATTAGCCAACTACATGGGATATTGAACTTCTCTGAAGAATTTATCTTGGATAATCTTATCAACTTCAACTTCAATTTTGGAATCATAAGTTGGGTGTGTTCTTTTCCCGGCATGCTTAAATCTTCGATGTTCTTCTGGTAAACCCAAATGATGAGTATCAACATCAGGATCAAGTCCATGAATCTCTGTATAGTTCCAAGAAAATATGTATCGATTTTTCATTAAAAATGAAATATACATCTCTTGTTCTTCAAGAGTCATGGATGCATTGATTAAAGTGGGGTGTGGATCTTCTTTTGTACCATGATTTATTTCTCTGAGTTCATCCAAAATGGTAGAGATACCCTCTTCAAATGCTAGAGGAGCATCCCTGAGATCTTCCACTTCTTTTTCAACCTGTGTTATTTCTTCCATTTCTACTTGCATAGTATATGATGAAGCAAAATTTCCATGATCAGAAGCGATGTTAAAATTTTCACATCTTTAAGAAGAAGCTTCCATTTATGACCTGATTGATGATGAAGGGTCTTACTTGGGTAATAAAGAGGAGATGATGGATTGATAATCGACATCATTGTTCACCTGTGATGTCACTATCACTTCTTATGGCCTGGTTGGCGATGTATAGACTTGCAGGATTTTGGCAGATGAAACGAAGACATCTCCACTTGAGCTTTCATCATTGCTTGGAGGATCACCAATTTCTCCCATGTTGTCTGGCATGATTTCCATAATTGACATTTTGGATTTTTCCCTGAGAGTATTTTTATTTGGATCTATCCTGTCAATTTGACTGATAGTAAACGCATAATCTGTACTCACATGCGCAAATGGATTTACTGGAATCTTTTTCAAACCATATGGATCATTAACATTGGTAATCTCCCTGGTTGTGGATTTATCATTTCCCTTAATGTGATATAATTCCACCTCAATGAATTGATACTCAAATGTCTTGAACATGGCCTTATCAGAAAAAAAATGTCCCAGATTGTCCATCGAAACAATATTTGTGACATTGATTGTATGATGAAGGGATATCTGCATGTTGATGTAGTCAGGGTCTTCCATGAAAGATGTTGAAGGCTGAGTCATGATCAAAAACCATGATATATGAATTGGATACATGATCTCCAAAATGAGTTCTGAGTGTACCTTTGTCTAGTGGTTCTTATTCATTTTTATCATATCCTTGTAACATCGTGGTAGAAGGAGATAAATCAGATTCTGTGAGGCCCAATCGATGAAGTGTATGAATGGGCATGAGGTTGACTCCTGAACCAGTATCAATCAAAGCTCTTAAGACATTTATTCCATTGAACTTTCCATATAAGTACAGTGGTCTAATATATCCATTCATGACATCATCATCATGTTCATCAGTAAAAGATATTACTACATGGAATTCTGCAGGATTATTCTCTATGTGATAGACTTCAGCTGCAGTAATTTCAGTTTAAAATTCGTGAGGACTTCACAAAGCCTCAATGAGTGCTTCCCGAAGATCCTTTGATAAAATCAAGGCATATAGAATTGATAACATTGCCGGTACTTGGTCCAGGTGTTTCAATATATTAACTTTTGATCCAAAGGTCAGTGTTTTCCCACAGGAACATGTGATTTAGTAGGTGTCTTGGAAGCTGAGGATTTGGAAGTTGATGCATCTTGTATCAGGATATGAGTTGGAAATATTCATGGATTTGGAATATTAGACTGATTATATCCATTTACTTGCTGAGAGGAAGAAGATGGAACCTTCAACAGGTCTTTGAAAATAACTGTTCCAGTACTGAATTTTCTATTTGTGGAAGAACTTGTGGTTCTTGTTGAGCGCGCTGAAGGGCTCTTCCACGAGTTTCTGCTGCATATACAGTTCTAGAAGGGGTAGAATTAGAATAGTGGATTTTGAAATATCCATGTCTTCCCCTGTATCCTGAGCCTATGGAACTTCCTCTAATTCCTCTATTTGATATAGGTAATTAGGGCTCATCAAAATTGAAACTACAATTGGCATATGGATCTGTTAATGGAATCATATTAATAGAACCGAAAATAAACTCTTCATCCGATGAAGACTCCACCTGATTATCCTATATAGGCTATTCTGTTTGGTGGGACGGTGCCTGTTTCTTCGAAGGAGATGGCATGAAATCTGCCAGAGTCAAAGACAACTTAGGCTTTGACAGATTCTCATCTTCTTCTGATTGTTCCTCTTTCTTGGAATTGTGCCGTTTCTTTGAGGATTTTCCCTCTGATGAAGAGGGTTTTGCTGCGGCATTAATGGAAGAAAGCACAATTGGTTTTTTTCAATTGTGTTCGAAAAATAGAATGATTTCGGTTGATCATCTTCCTCACCAACTAATCATTATATTTTTGCTCATTTTTTCTTTTGACTTCTTGTCACTCGCCTTCATCCTCTTGAACTATAGCAGTAACACATGCTACCTGGGCTGAAGAGACTTTTAGTTTGAATTGTCATGAGTCGACCATATTTTTCAGGAGGTCTATGAAGACAAAACACTCCTAGATGGGATGCCCCAACATCTGATGAAATGGTAAATAGTTGGAAAGGTCTTCATCTCCTTCCTTGTTTGGCCTCTTGGGCATTGGAAATCGAACCAAATTATTTTCCAGACTCGAAATGAAATAACCAAGAACATATTCATTTCGGAAAGAGTAAACATTGCTTTTAAAAGCCTCAATTTGTTTTTTTCTTTGATCTCTTTGATTATCTTGATGAAACAACCTCTGTTGTTGGTGCTCAGGAGGTGGAGCCCTTCGAGAAGATGAAGGTTTTGAAGTAGAAGCAGGTACAGGTGCTTGTTTAAGCATAACTATAGCAGTTTTTTCTCTACCCATTCTCCTTCCTGGAGCTGATGGAAGTACACGAGATTTATCCTTAGTCTATATAATAGAATCGTCAATATGTTGAGAAATTGAAGTAAGGTCTCGAAACCCTCATTTGTATTTCATAGGGATCAGTGGTGTGCACAACTCATCACCCAAATTTTCCACATAGATTGGAAACAATTCTTCCTGAGGGAGTGCTAAGCATAAGGAATATGTTAACCCCTTCCAGCAAGAAATGAAATCTGAGACCCTTTCATTCTCCCTTTTATTACAGTTGTTATGATAAAATACTGTTGTTTTTGTCAATGTTGAGCAGAATTGACGAAGAAATCATTGACAGAGATATTCTCATCCAGTAATTGACCAGGATTTCAAGCTTGTGTACCAGACAAAGGCTGGTCCTTGCAAGGTTCGTACGAAGAATCTGAGTTTCACTACTTCTTGCTGCTCCCGATTTCCCATCATAAGATCACAGCAAGACATGTAATTCATCAAATACTATTCAGGATCGCCTGATCCATTGAAAATAGAGAATATAGGATTCCCAAAACATGATGTGGGAGAGATTGAATCTACCCATTCAGGGTAAGATTTATTTTCTGGTTGAACCTATGCATGCTTCCCTTCAAGCGACTCTAACCGAGATGTTAATGACTCAATGATAGTTATTAACTTTTGAGAAACATCCGGTTGAACTTGGACTTGGGTAGGTGCAATACGTGGAGTCTCGATAGGTATGGCAGCTGGTACTGCAACTGATGGCAGCATGCCAATTGTTGTTTCACTTGACCCGTAGGATTAGACCTGTGAGGGTGTCCTGATAAAGGAGGATATTCTTGATCCATCTATATAGCTGCAACAAACTCCCTTGGCTGACTGACTCCATCACGCATAGGAGGAAGACTACCTTGAAATAGTTATGTGTTCAACCTCCTCAATTCTAACATTTATTCCTCTTGTTGCACAAATCTTTTCTCTAGTGAGAGGGATTGTCTATCTCTAGAGGAAGGATATGTGACCTGATTCGTTCCCTTCCCTTGTTTGATCCCTTTAAGAGAGGGGGAAGTGAGTTATTTGAAGGAACACCCGGATTTTGGGTAAACCTTTGATTTTATTTATGCACACCTTCTTCACTTGTGTCTGTGCACACAACTTCTTGAATAGAGACCTCTTTATCTGATCCCTCTGAGTGAGCCTCATTTGGTGGATCAGCAACAATGTAATTGATGACATTAATTGATGCATAATTCATTGCATCCCTTCCATTATCATTTCTATGATATTGTCTTCTACCATGCCCCTGACGAGACATTGCCTTTTGTTGGATTGATCCCTCAGTATCTTCTTGGCGAACCATAATTTGGAGAGAATCTCCTGAAAATTTGGCTCTTCATTCCTCTTGAGGATCCTTCCCAAATTGAGAATAGACCGACTTTCTATGAGGATGGGGTTGATGATTTGAAAAAGTCCCCAGTCCGGTGGACTGGGGCTGTTCCTGCTATCTTTTCTCAAATCCTCGAATACTATTTGTTGATTCCAAGGGTTGGTTTAAAAGAGTACCCAGTCTGTTGAGATGGGGTGGCTCTTTAAATTCTATGTCTGAGACATTCTTAAAATCTCTCCGGATCTTGTGGACCTTGGTCCGAAAATTAGTTGGATGCATCAATCGACATCCACTTTTATCACCTGGCTCAAAAGACCGTTGGTTAATTTCTGACACTTCTGTCACTTGATGATGTGTTTTCTCTATACGAGAGACCTATTCAATATACTCATTTGCTTGATGCAGGAGTAATTCAACAACTTGTTCCTTGTATTCTTTATTTTGAGAAGAACTAGTTGAGGCTAGTTGTTGGGAAATCTTTTGATTACAATCAAAACCCACTGACTATGGCTGGCCACGAGCAATAGCATTGCATGAGACCATTGTTTGTGGGCTTTTCTAACTAGAGATCACATTGAAATTTAGTGCTCCATGAACACCCCATCTACTGACATGAATACCAGATGGGGAATTGGCAATTAACTGGCACAATCTTCTTAGTGCGCCAAGGAATGAACGCTAATGGGCTCTCTGCTGATTTTTAGCCTTCGGATATCGAGAGACTGATAGAGATGCCGAATCAATATGATGTTGTAACCCTTATATTATCATAACATTATATTCATATTCATCAGATGATAATACATTCTTTTTCAACTAACAAAGAGTTTTCCATATGTTGAGACGAATATCATGAATTCCATCTTCTGTCAACATATCAGGAATGTCATATTGAGAGTCAGCCAGAGGCCAAAACATGACCGGAACTTCACCTTTCTGCAGTGGTTTTCTCATGTTCAACATTATTTCATTATCATTCAATTAAGATTCTTCTACCTGATTTGACCAGAGTTTGTGCTTCCTTGTTGCTTTATCGGATTCAACAAGATTTGTAGAGAAATCACTGATCAAACTATATGATTCTTGACTTAGGGGTGGTTCGGATAATGACCTACACCCTGGGCTATATTCCGATTGAGAATGTATTTCACCTGCTTGTGACGAAACAATAGATATTACTGGTTTCACATTTGCAAGTGCCTCAAGATAAGAGGGATTTCTCGGCACTACATTTTCCACTAGAGCATTTTCTAGGAAATGTGCATCACTACTACAGAGAGGACTTTCGCAGAGAAATTCAACATCATGGGGAGGACCAATATGGTGGGTTACAGCAAAAGATGATTTCTTTGGCTCCTTGCTCTTCTGACCACACAGAAGGTTCATGTGGCTCTCATCTGAAGATTAAACTTCGAGATCGAACGAATTGTCATGAAGTAATCCTTCATGAGGAAGTGTCTATTGAAGACCTCTGAAATTAATATTCGCACTATTGGGAAATTAGTGATTAGAATCTTGAATTCCAACAGATAACTGTCTGAGGGCTTCAAGAACTCCAGCATCGAGAAAGGCCTTGTTACAGATTGGCTCTTGATTTCATGACTGTGCTGGGAGGGTCTTCTATTTAGACACATTCTTACTCACCGTGGAAACCACTTTTTGAGGAAAGCGGTTACACTGAAATGGTGTATGGGCCTGATAAGGAAAGATGTCCAGATTAGGCTGACAATCCCCACTCAAATTAGGTGTATGTTCTTGACTTGGTAGTCCGTATTATATGGGAGAGTATGACCCCAAACCCTGTTGGTTTGGAACAGAGGTGTGTATTTTCTCTAGAGTGAACTATTGATGTGTCACTCCACTACTAGGGTCAAATTTGTGTATCTTTCCCTAAGATGTTGCTGAAGCTGTTATAATATCCTGACTGGCATCCAGGATATGAGCAGGAAATTTCTTCTGCTCTTTCACCATTGACAGAATGTGCTTGGTGACTTTAGCTACCGGAATGGGGATATATGTCCATTCTGTGCTTGGTGTAGGTGTGTATTCCTACTCCTTTCCTCCTTTTCCTATCAGTGAATCCTAACAGTACTCAAGTACTGGGGTAGAGATTTGAGTCTACCTCCTATTTGTCGCCGGAGCTTTCCGACTGACTTCTCCGTGTGCTACCAAGCGAGACTGTTGGTAGGATTGATCAATACTAGAAGGTGTATATGAATTTTGATTGCACTTTTCTGAACGTGGATGGTGATCTCCATTATATGTAGTTAGATGAGCCTGCTGACTAGATGATGATGTATAAACAGGTATATGTTCCTGCCTATAATACTCCACCAGAATTGGCTGGCGGGATTGGCGTGCTCCTGCCAGACGAGTCTACAGGACAATGGAATTAAAACGGGAAGGTGTGTGTGCTCAGTCGTTTCTTTCCCCAAGTTAGGTTGGTGTAATTTTACAGAGATATAAGAGATGAGAACCATCTCACTGTTAACTGGATTTCGCCTCTGGCGATTCGTCTTGCCTTCTCGGGTTTGAGGAACATGAGCCGAACGCATGGAGTCGGTACCCTGATCATTTTTAGGGTGCACTGCCGCACGAGTCTGGCGGCGATTGTTAATGGGAGACCTCGAAAGGACTCCAGTATCCTTGATTTAAGGACCTGAGGGACCTGGTCATTCACCTCCTAAGAATATAGGAGTGAATGGTGATTGCGTTCTGGGGATAACTACCCGAAACGGTTGGAGATGGTGGTTAGCACTTCCTACTTCTTGATCACTGGTCATCGTTGTGCGGATGACCAGGGTGAATTGTTCACATGGAGGGCTCATCATGAATCCTTTATAGTTGGAATAGTACCATTTTGATGGTACTACTTAACTAGCGCATTTGATACCCAGTGTTGTAGATGCTGAGTAGGTGATGTCATCCTCAGAGCGGACGACGATCCAGCAGGAGTAGTAACAGTGGCATTCGCAGCAGCAGTATTCACAGTAGATGTATTCACGGGTGTGAACTTGAGAGAAACCATTTCATAGAATGCAGAAAATCGTGGAAAAGAGTTCCTGTTTGATATAACAGACGTAATCAAGATAAATTCAGCCACTACATCTTTTGGATGAGAAAATATGTCAATGATTGTTTTTGTTGGCCCTCTCAATGAGTTTTAAATAAGGTCCGAACAAATAATTAAAACATCATTTTAACTTGGTTATGGATTCATGTCACGTTCACCTTTTTTTGTTCCCTCTGGAATTGGGGATGATATAATTGATTTAAGATTCAAACATTCCAAGTGGTTTCTAACGGGTTTGTTCGTAGAACCGGAAACATCTAATGATTCCATATCCATTTGAACCTACTTTCCAATGTTAGGTGCTCATTAGTTGTGGACTAATGAGGCTTGGGAATTTTCATTGGTCGAGAGGATTGGAGTTCGGATTGATCACACCTTTTAAGGGGAATTATTGGCTACTCTGGGACTCTCTTTATATATTTAAGTTATGTTTGTGAATCCTTATTACATTACCAAGTATAAAATGAGATTTCCTTTAGATCTGAAAATCAATGGTTGATATGTAGGAAATTTAGAGAATTTTTATATGTATTCGTGGTTCTTCATTGATAGAGAATCATCTGTATTTTTTAGAGATTCTTAGTCAATGGTATCCTTTAATGCATAAAATTATCTTTGTCATTATGATGACAATAATGGTTTTAAAGCCACTCAGTTGGGCACATGATGTTTATTGTCATTCATAAGGACATAGATTATTTCAAAGTTGGGATCGTACCCGAACATGGGCTTCCTACGTATCAATTTTTTTGGAAAAGGAATCAAAACCCACGTAGTTCGAGTTAGGGAGTATGATGTTTATTCATGATTGATGGCTCAAAGAAAGATGTCATGATTACTGTTACACTCTAAACTCACATGGGACATTCTTGGTGTGAGAAACAAGAGGTATTGGTGAAAACAAACAATTGTGTCACGAAAGATTGAATGATGTGGGGCTTATGTGTGTATGACTTCCCAGATAGATGAGGATTAAGATTTACTTCAGGGAAGAAATCCAAGAATAATGTCAATAAAGGTATATGTGCTTCATTGAGATTTGGATACTCTAATCTTAGTGCTCACTCCTAAGTAAGATACCCATGTTAGGAGGGGACTTATGATTAGGTTTTAAAATTGATAAGGACGCCCAGATCAAAAGGAAATTAAGACTGGTTAAGAGAAATTAAAACTAGGGCTTACCCTTGAAAAGGAAGCAAAGTTAAGAGAATTATGGTAGGGGATTTCTCCTCAGGGGGATGCCCATATTAGTGGACCATTGAAACTGGGTCTTACTCTTGAAAAGGAGGCCCAGGTTAAAGGAATTATGATTGTGTCTTACTCCTAAAAAGGAGAACTAGGTTAGGGGACTTGGGGCTTACTCCTGAGGAGGATTCCCAAATTAAGAGAATTTGGATTGGGGATTACTCCTGAAAAGGAGGCCCAGATTAATGAAAATTATGACTGGGGATTACTCCTGAAAAGGAATCCCAGGTTAAGGGTTTTGAAAAATTAAGGGACTTGGGGCTTACTCCTAAGGAGGATTCCCATATTTTGGAACTTTAAGACTGGGGTTTATTCCTGAAAAGGGAGCCCAGGTTAAAGGAACTAATGATGGGGCTTACTCCTGAGGAGGATTCCCAATTAATAGGATTTGAAACTAGGGCTTAGTCCTGAAAAGGAGTCCCAGATTAATGAGGACATGGGGCTTACTCCTAAAAAGGATTCCCATGTAATAGGGTTCTCTCATATTAAAGGATGAGGTTGAATGAAGGAAATCTCTAATTTTAGTGAAATAAAGATGTGTAAATCACTAGGTTTTGAGGGATGTCCCACAGAGTTCCTTTTAGATAAGGAAGTCAAGTCATGAAATCATGACATAAATGGCTTTGACGAGTGTCCTAAAGACTGAATCTTGAATAGGATAGGTGTTATGGTATAAGAGGTGTTAAATGGGCAAGAAGGGCACCCAAAAAGACATGGTCATGCAAGTCCTGGCAGGCGCGTAGGTACTGCATGGGCGCGCAAGTCCTGGGCGCGCAGGTATACCTGCGCGGCACATGGGTACTTGCATGATTTTCATCCCTTACGATAATACATGGGGGATCCTTGACCAAAGAGTTTAGAATCATCCTGGGGTGCTTACAAAATAAGGGCGCACAAGTTTTAATGAATAGATAAGGAGGCGTACAAGTATGTTCATTTCTGTTAAGGGTAAAACACTTTAGGTGCGCATGTGTTAGTGATTTCTAACAGATAGACCTAATTCCCCTTGTATATACCTTCCATTCTAGGTAAAGAATTACCTTAGAATTATTTTTGAATACTTGAAGAAGAGACTTGGGCGTTTAGAGCTTTGTATCTGAATTCTGGAAAAATTCCTCTCGAAATGGGGGGCCCACCGGGACTATTTATAGGCTGGAGAAGACCCCGGGCGGTTATCACTTAGGGAGCGCAAGTGACTTGCATGACCAATCATGCGGCACACAAGTGTACTTGCGCGACCATAGTAGAACTTGTGTGACCCTTGTGAAATGTTCTTTTTATTCATTACTTCGTCAATTTTTGATATTTGTTAAATGGCTGAATCGCTTTGAGCTATGATATTCCCCTTTTCCAATCATTAGACTATGTGACGAAAGGAGTTCCAACAACATCTCATCCAAAAGCCTATAACTCTCATCCGGTGACCATCTCATTAGAGAAACTCCTGCGAAATCATCAATCATTGAATGATTACCCTATGATAAATTTTTTTATAATGTTTGAATTAATAACTACATTTTGATTCCATGATTATATAATCTTCATATCAAACCATTGAATAATTACTTGAAGTATGTAATGATTTTTTGTTTAATTTAATGGAATTTAGAAAACATACCCCCAAATACATTGACTTGGGTAGCGGGAAAACACATGTCAAGAATAGATTTACCAGATCCTCCCAGGTTTTGATTGAATGCAGAGGAAGATTTTTGATCAACTCCCATTCTTTTTCCTTATGGGAGAATCTGAACAGTCATAATATTACTACATCATTTGTAACCTCCTAAAATTTCAATGTTTCATATATATCCAGTAAACATTAAATGTTTTATTTGGGCTATTCATGAGGTAGACTAGTGAATTACAGTGAATTCATAGTCATCAGGATGGCCACCAGATTGATCTCAATATATTAAGAAACGAAGGGGGTATCTGAATGTTTGGACTGAACCTGAAATTTAGCTATGTTCCATAATTGATCTGTGGTTTTCCCCTATATTCTTTCCTTAAACATTTGGCCTAGCTGGTTGAACCATCTCTTGATAATCTCCTTCAAAATTAATTCCTTCCTGTCATAGTGTTTTGTTCTTTCTCAGTCCCTTCCTTCATATTTTTCTTCATATGAATTGTCCTTTCCAAATCATGGTTGTATGAAAGAATTTCATTTTTTTCCTTACAATGATTGGATTATTAATGCAATGTATTGTTTCCTAAAACAATAGAAAAATGGGACAAATTTTAATATAATTTATTAAAATTTAAAAAAATATCAAGATTCCTAACATGTTTTAACATTGAAAAAATCATACCTGGTAACAGTGCAAAGACTTTTACATCCCATAGGGCGTCATTAATTTTTATGGGGATAAAAATTAGATATTTATAGAACTGTGAAAAACTAACTGTTAATGTAGTTTCTAGTAAGTTTGAGTGTCAAATCCATAGGGATAGGGAATATGCTCTAAATTAATTATGAATCCAAATGTAAATTTTTTTGTCTCATTGTAAGGAAGGGACAAGACCATAGTGATGACTTAGTTTGAATATATGGAGATAGGAAGTATAGGTTTAGTGAATTTTCAAGTTTTTGTTTTAGGGATTTCATATATAATTATTTTATTCTAGTTTAGTGTTGGAATTGGGTTAGTATGGAACATTGGTCTGAGTACAGTGCCCTAATTATGATATTACACCTTTAGAATGGTCATCTACTTGGTGAAAGCACAATTATAGTTAATCCAAAACCATATTTGAACATAACATTCAAATATTTCATATTGTGTATATAAAACATAGGAAATTAAATGAAGCAACAAGTTAATAATCATCACAATGCCACAATGATCATGAAATAAGAAAGAATGATAAATTGGAATTGTTTACATAGTGTTGTAGCAACCCAAAACATGAATAAAAACATGAAACGATCACTAAGAATCAAACCACCTACAATCACATCACCTGGAACTAAGGGAAATCATGCTTAGCATGATGTGAATGGTCAACATCAGTACCTGAAGAATAAATGTGTTGAAGGATGGGAACGAATGTGGGATCTAGATCATCACTCTGTAACCTAGTGGACACTCCTTGGTGTCAAATTTTATCCCCTTGGTTTATAGTGAGTTGGAAGGTCAGACGAGGGGCTTATTATACCGCAAATCCCATTAAAATCCTCACAGCCTTGTATTTTTTGTTCATGTCAAAAAATCCACATCATGTAACTTGGTAACATAATGTGTAATCCAAGTCTGAGTGTGCCTGCATCAATGTGTTTCTCATGAGAATATGAGCTCCATATTTTAATCTTTGACTCATTTAATGACATGAAATTGAGACCGATGATGTGTAATTTCATTTCACATCATGTCTTTTTGTCACTACATATCAATTGTGACAAATTAATTTACAAAAAATCCATGACATGTATGTTCATTTAAGGACGAGTAATCATTATACTTTAGTTTCTAGTTCTTCTTCATATTCAAAAATATTTTATCGCATCGTGGACAGTGCTCACAACATGAAGGGTCCTTTATCAAATATCTATTGATTCGTTCCAAAAAAATGTTATTTCACACCAAAATGTAAATATTTATCATTTAAATACAAAACCAAACATTAAAACACAATAAAATGTATGCAAGAAATATACATATCCATAAAATAATCTCATGTGATGGAATAATAGTAGATCAACCAATGTTAGATGTTATTGAATGATGGATTGTACCATCCATGGTGACTGTGATACGTATAATTCTTGGTTATATAGATATTATTGATGGTTTGTAGATAATTTCCCATGACTATCTATTCCTCTGACCAAGTTAACTCATAAGGGCTTCAAGTTACATTGGACAGATAAAGGCGAGGAAAATTTTATGGAACATAATAAAAAGATAGGAAGTACACATGTGCTTAAATTACCTTCTAGTTGATAAGGATATGAAATCTACAGTGATGAATCCATGAAAGTATTGGGATATTTTCTTATACATAATATCATGGTTAAATCATATAACAAATGAATTTTAATTGATCATGAGAAAAATTTCCCAAATAATTATTTATATTAAAAAGCCGAAATTTTTGAATTAAATATATGGAAGAATTATCATTTTGGATAGAAGTGAAATATATATAAAGATCATAATTTTTTGAAATACATATTCACACAGAAGGAGTTGAACATGCTCCAGAGAATATGGTTAGTTTTAATAATGTGTTATGACTTCTCAATACATTGGAACACTAATAAATTTACCAAGGTGTTCGATTCTTTGAGTTGAAAGGATCATTCTAGCTTATCAATGATGTGGATCAGAAATGATCCAATATCATAGGATTTGAAAAGGATTGATCTAGAAATCCCGAATGTAGGGGAAAATATTAACGTTATGAAAATAATTTTAAATACCATGTCCATTTGAATATAAAAGGGGCGCATATGGAATATGTAGAACTGTAAAAAAGTCATAAATGATCCAGAGTTTATCCCTACTCAGGATTGAATGATAAGGTTCCAGAACCGTGTATCTGTTCCATCCATATATAATACGATGAATGAGTTATTATAGGATGATCATAGTTCTTAATTATTTATTCAGCATGGATATAAAATTATGGATAAGGACATGAAAAAATACTTATGGAGGGTTAAAATGAAGAGAGATATCGTCAAGTTTGTTTCTCGGTTCTTGGTATTTCAAAAAGTTAATGATGGAAGGAAAAACGTCAAAGGGGCGTTGCATCCATTACCTCTATTAGAATGGAAATGGGATAACATCACTATGGATTTTTTCAATTGACTAACCAAAACCTCAAATGGGTTTAATTATATATGGGTGGTAGTCGATCGCCTTACTAAGTTAGCATACATTTTCACTATTAGTTAAGAATTCTCCATGGATCTTCAATCCAGGATATAAATTAAGGAATTGGTATAGTTTTATGGAGTACCACATTAGGTTATATGATATTGGGATCCAATGTTCTCCTAAATGTTTCAGTGAAGTCCTTAGTAAGCACATGATATTTAATTTATTTTTTTCACTAATTATTATTCACATACATGTGTTTATTCTAAAATAAGAATTCAAATCCTATAGGAGAATGTAACACACCATGTACTAAAAGAGTATTTTATTTAAATATTTTTTATTATTCTTGAATAAAATAGCCAAATTCATTATAAATATATATATTAATTATTAAAATCAATACAAAAATAGTTTTATTAATTTCATTCCTTATTTTGTTAAATTTAAAAGATTAATTTTCGAATCATATAATTTTTTTTTCAAAAAAATAACTTTATTTCTGGTTTGACAATTTATAAACTCTCGAAAGATGTATTTCTTATATTTTCATGAAAATATTAATTTATCAATGAATAGCATGAAATACTGGATGTATTTTCAAAATCATAATTTATTTACAGTGTATAATTTTTTATTTTCTTACTTTTAAAATTAAATTATTTTAATATAATTTAATATAATCCAATAATGGTTTTGGAAATTGATTTTATATATAATATAGTATAAAAAATATTATTTTTTAAAATGAAATTTTTCAAAAATTAAACTATATTTCATTGCAATTTTTTTTGTTATAAGTTCAAATTAGGTTCTTCCACTTATATGTTTTGAATTTAGAAAATTATATACCTCATTTTTTTAAGTCATACTAATTTATTAAATATGTCACTTTTATGTTTTTGGATAGTATGAATAGTAAACATAGTAAATTTCATTACCACAATTACAATTTAATTTTGCAATGAAGGGTAAATATTATATGATATGTATTATAAAATTACCATAAAAGTTTTACCATTATTATTATATGAGAATTGTTTGACAATAATCATATATGGGTTATATAGTCAACTATTGGATCATATTTCTTGAAATTAATTCCTATATAGAATTTTATTTTAAGATGAGTCATACTTGTCACACTATTGTTTTTATTAAGTATAAAATTTTGAATATATAGTCCTCTAAAATCCATGTTTGACTATAAATAGTATTTTTGAGGATAAAATATTTATCTTCCTCGTGATAATTTTTTTATAAAATTATTGAATAATTAAATACATCAAATAATTTCATAATGATTATTAGATAATTCTTAAATTATTTGAGAATCGAAAAAAATGATTAAAAATATAAAAATAAATATATGTTTATATATTAAAGGTGATAATGTATATATATATATGAAAATTTTAGGATATAGTAAAATAGTGTTTTTACATTTTACTATTTATTTTCATGTTTCTACAGTCACTATAATGAATAGATTTAAATTTGAAAATAATTATTTCCATGATTATAATATTCTACTAAATTATTTATAAATAATAAAAATATTAAATATGATCAAATAAGAAAATTTATTTGCCCAAATTTAATCCCAAGTTCATTTATAGTCTATTTGGAAGTATTAGACTCAAAATTATCCTTATTATATTTTAATATTTAAAAAATAACTCATGTGCCCCTTAACATCACAACCCCGGAGCCACAAAACTGTTCCCCATGCTAGTTTTCCACATGACATCATGCATGCCTCCCCATATTCAAATGGATTCTGACTAGTAGCGAGGGTCTGGTGAGTCATTCCTGGGGAGACTATACCCTCTTTTATCAGTGTAAATGACCAGAAAGAGTAAATAAACAATGTAAAATGCATATATAATCAGAAAAATACTCATTTCACAATATAACCAAACAAAAAATACACTACTCAACTGAATGGGAAAACATGCTATGCTATTATAAGAGTCAATTCTCTATAAAGAAACTGAAAATAAAGACACTATGTCTCCTAAAAGGGTGATGAATCTTTCTATGTCCCTCCTCCATGCTACATCCCCAATCAGCCACCTATCCCAGGGCCTTTTCCCTTTTCCAGTCCAAAAAAAATAAAATCTACTCAGGTACCAATTAAGAGGCCAATATAGGGCGTGAGAATATCTTAATAGGACACCACCAATGGTATCTAAAATAAGAGTAATCAAAAGATTGTTCGTAGAGTTCTATAAATAAATAATTACAATATAGTCAAAAATATTTTATCACATTTTCATTTATTCTTATCTAACTACATTAACTCCAGGGTTCCCAAGGATACCCATACCTTAATAAAAAATACAAATCCTAACAGATCCTAATTTTTTTCCTAGGTAATGTCAAATATTAATAAATTCTTCATTATGACGCTCAAATTATTCAAGGGGCAATGATATCTCAGTACCTGATTCAACTCATGATGGATTTAGAATACTCTCATTTCAGTCCATAACTCAGAGTGTCATTATTTCCATCCATTAATTTCTCATTTATAACCCACAGTTACAAAGTTATTAATATCCCAAAAATATGTAAGATGACTATGTTACCATAGTTACTCCTCAATAGAATGACCATGTTCCCATTCTCTTTACTCATATGTATAATGATCATGTTACTATGTATACTACTCAATTTATAATGACCATGATCCCATTCTCTTTAATCATATGCATGATGAACATGATACCAATAATACATCTCAATATATAATGAACATGTTCCCATTATATATCACAAAATTAATTTACCAATTAATAATCCACCCCAATCCCATTAAAAATTCAACAATTAGTTAACCACATCCATTCATTTAGTTAACTCGACAATTAAATAAGTGCTTTAAACCATTAAATAATTAATCAATTAATTAATCAATATCAAAAATAATATTTGACAATAAATTTTCTAGAATAAATTATTTCATTCTAGTCTCAACAGTATATAATTAATCCCAAAATTATTTATCTATATTGTAATGTCCCGGTTCTAGAAGCCACCCAGAGGCGCCCCGTACCCGGTGGGTCACATGGCCTCAAGAGAATTTCCCCAAACGCTAGAGGATACCGACTAGCAGAAAGGGAATTGGGTATGATTGTGTGGATATTATTCACTCATTGGTAGAGTACAGAGTGGACGAAAACTAACATACAAAATTGGAAGCAGTAAATATCCATCAACAGTAAACAGCTGAAGACATATTGGGAAAACAACTACAACCGATATATATATAATTGATGCATGAAACATATATGTCTAGGAAAATAGTCAAACAAGTCACAATGGTGGAATACAACAGTGCTAAACCAATGTTCAAAATAAAGAAGATAAACTACTCATCATCGCTAGTCATAGCTTGGTCTCAGGCTCTCCATCCCCACTAAAATCAAGAACCTAAATTAGAAGGGGCTCACCCTTATCTATATCTGCAACAATATAATCTGTTTGGGCCCAAAATCATGACCCAAACAGGGTGTGAGACTAATCCCAGTATGTAACCACCTGAAGATCTGTTCCTAATAGTCAGTGACTATATTGTAGGTAAAAGTACAGATAGCAGAAATAGGAAAC
Source organism: Viscum album (assembly GCA_963277665.1). Classification (NCBI taxonomy): domain Eukaryota; kingdom Viridiplantae; phylum Streptophyta; class Magnoliopsida; order Santalales; family Viscaceae; genus Viscum; species Viscum album. Next base: position 874,303,002 of record OY728129.1, on the reverse strand, counting down.
TAATCAACAGGAAACAAACAACAGTCCAATTATCAAGCAACAGCTAATCAAAGTAGATAACACAAACATGTAACCCTCTAGGAATTACTCAAAGCCTATCCCCTCTGGTCCAACCTAGCAGATGCAAAAAACCATATGGGATGCACACATAGTCTCACCCCTCAGGTTTAGCTAATGTATAGACTCTCTGAGGAAGTACTCACCGTCAATTCCCCCCTATTATCTCATATCGGTACTAAAGGCGCACTAGGGAAGCACATACATCACATTACCTCTGTGGCCCACGTTGAGGAACTATAGACTCTATGATAATGTACTCAATTTCAATTCCCCATGTGGTATCGCATCATAAATTATAAAGACACTTTTGAGAAGACCTTACGTCCATTATCTATATGGTCTACTACACTAGGTTCTCACTGCCCTGTGTAAAGTTAGCAAGAATTTCATAACTTAATGGGCAAATTAAACCTCAAATACTACATGGCTAGAATTATACACCATAAAAACATGTCAGAAAAAGAACACTCCATCTGAAAACACGAGGCACAGAAGGGGCAATATCCTAACAGACAGAACTATACAAAACAGTCATAATAAAGAAAATCATGCATGAGAAATACATCCAAAGCACAACCAAATTAACCTATTCACCAACAATAACCTCTACTCAGGCATAAAGGCATATAAGGAAAACAATGAGGGAAAAATAGTAAACCTACAATACCTCATTCAAGGGTATTGGAGGAATTTGCTCATAATACTCAAAGGCTTTCTACAGAATGGAACAAACCACCAACCTTGGCATTAGCAGATCAGTATACTTGAACCACGAGGCTTGAATTGCCATAGAACGCTATAGATCTACAAAAACACATAAAATATTCAACCCATGATAACATGGAAAAGAGGATAAATCAGGAAACGACGTTCCAGTAGAAGAGAGAACTTGCCGATGAAATTCCAACACAATCGACAGAGTTCGATTCGGAGGATTGACGATCACTCGAGGGTTTGTCGATGATTTGTGGCTTTTTGGGAGATCTTGGCCGAACGAGACCTAAAAGGAGATGTTTCTGGCAATTAGATATGACCCATGTGTTTTTAATGAAAAAAATACATGGCGTGTAATTTTGAAGAACATGGCGTGTACTTGCCTTTTTTGTACTCTGCTTTTAGCGCCTTCCAAAAACCCTTACACAACTTAGTGTGTGTCCCCTACACGGCCAGAACAAGGCCTTCAGCGGCAAGGAATTACACGACGTGAACTCATAATGTACACGGCTTATATTTTGAAAATTTATAGAAACTCTTATTTTCTTAAAAACTCCAGAAAATGGAAAAACATACCTGAAAAAAAGGTCTGGGTTTTTAAAAACATTCCCCTTTAATGAAATTTTCCCCCAAATTTCACTAACATGACATAGAAGAAGAAACCCCAAACAAATCCTGCCATAGTGATCGTACATTAGTCTCCCTCTCCCAAGTCTCATCTTGTATTCGCTCGTTCTTCCATATCACCCGTACCAGAGGAACAGACTGGCCACGGAGAACCTTCATACTATGATTGAATATCTGGATAGGATGCCCCTCAAAAGATGTATCCACCTCTAACTCGAATTCCTTGGGATATTAGGCTTGATATGGGTCTGAAAAGTAATGTCAGAGATGAGAAATGTGAAATACGTCATGCATATTATGTTACCTCTGAGGTAACTGCAACCGATAGGCAACCTGCCCAACTCTCCCCAACACCTCAAACCGCCTGATGTACCTTGGAGAATGATTAACCTTACTCCTAATCTGCTTGTGACCCAACCTTGGTGTAACACGTAGATCAACCTGATCCCCGACCTCGAACTCCAGGGGTTGTCTCTCCTGATCAGCATAATACTTCTGACGAGACTGTGCAGTAGCCGTCGTTTTTCAGATCAACTCTATCTATTATGTGGTCTCCAGATCAGGACGAGGTCCCAACAAATTTTCTTCTCCCACCTCTAGGCAACATAAGGGTTACCGGCATGGCCTACCGTACAAAGCCTCATAAGGTTCCATCTGAATAGTTTCTTGAAAAATATTATTGTAGGAAATCTCCACAAGAGTTATATGTTTCTCCCAAGAACCTCCAAAATCCAGAATGCATGCTCGGAGAATATCCTCAAGCACCTGAATAGTATGCTCAGACTGGCCATCTGTCTAGGGGTTGTAAGCCGTACACCAAAGCACCATTGTATCCAATTCCATCTGATGCCCCTGCCAGACCCGCGAAGTAAAACGAGCATCCCAGTCTGAAACGATGGACTGAGGAAGTCCATGAAGACATACAATGTCATGGATGTACAACCATCCTAGCTTGTCAACACTGAATCTCTCCTCGATCAGAAAAATGTGAGTGACCTACGTAATCCTGTCAATGACAAACCATACTAAATCATTACCTCGAGGAGATCATGTCAACCCTATCATGAAATCTATTGCTACATCATTCCACTTCCACTATGGAATGGGTAACAACTGTAAAAGACTTGCTGGCCACTGATGCTCTGCTTTCACCTGCTAAGAAGTAGAACACCTCGTGAATAAACTAACAGCATCCCTATTCATACCTAGCCACGAATAAGGATGGTGTAGATCACGATACATATTGGTGACACCAGGATGAACTGCCCAAACTGAGGAATGAAAATCACAAATCAGCTCCTCGCATATATCTACTAGCACACATACGCGTCCCTAGAAACGCAAGATTTCATCCTCGCCTATGGTCCATCCAGAAATTGGGTCCTCTCCCAACACACTCTCCCGTAGGACTGGGGTATTATAATGTGACAGCTGCCTCATTCGAACTCGGTCAAGAAGCATAGAGGTAACAGCTACAAAAGATAAAAAAGTCTACCCTTGTCTGTGGTGCACCTCTAGATGCATCTCAAAAAACTGATCCATAAGATGCCACTCACTACTACCCTCCTGAACTGCCTAAATCTAGGTCCTCCTGCTCAATTCATCAGCCACTACATTTCTTTTCCCAATCGTATTGGCAAGCTCAACGTCAAAGGACTGAAGGTACCCAACCCACCTTCTCTTTCTCAAATTCAGATCACGCTGAGTGAACATGTACGTAAGACTCTTATGGCCATTTAAAACCAAAAAATGCTCGCCCAAAAGGTAATGTCACCAAAAGCATAAGGCATGAACAACAACTGCCAACTCCTGATCGTGTGCTGATTAGTTCCTCTCATGTGGCCTCAACTGCTGAGACCCGTACGTAATGACTCCATCTCCCTACATAAGTACAACTCATAGCCTAATACCAGATGAATCACATTAGAAATTATAGCTCTTTCCCGACTCTAGAAATACTAGTATTAGTGATGAGTTAAACCTCCCTTTCATCTCCTGAACGGTTAACTCGCAAAAATCTTACCATAAGAACTTCGCACCATTCATTTTCTTACGTGTCAGCGGTGATGCTAAGCGTGAATAGTCCTGAATAGAACGCCTATAGTATCTATGATACCCTAGAAAACTCCGAACATAAATGATGTTTTATGTATTCTCCTAGGAAACTACTACTCTCACTTTCTCTGGGTCTACTAACACTCTTGTATCTAAGATAACATGAACCATGATGTGAATCTGGTCCATCCAAAAGTGACATTTTGAGAGCTTAGCATATAACTGATCCTCCCCTTGTGTACTCAAAATGATCTCAAGATGGGTAGCATGGTCATGTCCAGTGTGAGAGTACACCAATATATCCTCTATGAAGACCACCACGAAAGAGTACAAGTATTTATAGATCACTCGGTTCATCAATGCCATGAAAAATGGAGGCACGTTCATAAGACCGAATGGCATAACCATATACTCGTATAGACCACACCTACTCCGAAATGCTGAGAGAGGTATATCAGATGGTCTAAGGCACAAATGCTGATAAATGGACCTCAAGTAAATCATCGAGAACACCCGGGCTCGTAGAAGCTAATCAATGAAATCGTCAATCCTAGGAAAAGGATATTGGTTCTTGACCATTAACTAGTTAAACTTATGATAATCCACAAAAGCCTGAGGGTGTCATCTTCCTTATTCATAAATATGAAAAGCGAAACCCAAGGAGAAGTACTGGGTCAGATGACACCAATTGCTTGCAACTCCTCCAACTGCTTCTTGAGCTTCTGAAACTAAGGTGTAACCATCCTATAAGGAGGAATGTACACTGGTGCCACTCCTGGAACAAGATCAATAAGAAAGGAAACCTCTCGGTCCAGATGAAAACCTAAACAGACCTTTGGAAAGTCATCCATGAAACGATCCACCAATAGAGGAAAGTCTAGCTGTGAGTCCCCTGGTCATCCAGAAAATGATTAGAGATCTGGGATTTAACTACATCAAACCCATGATGCTCTGGACCTATTTTTCTCGCCTGAACATCCCACTATCCCTTATGAAGAAAAGATCCACCCGCTGGTGATATGAAACTCACACTGCGTTGATAACAGTTGACGACTTCCTGGAAGAGAACTAGCCAGTCTATTCCTAGAATGAAATCATAGCATGTCATCTCTATAACATAAATATCCCAAACTAAGTGACAACCACCAACCTCAAGAGGTCACTCTTGGCACTGATGTACAATTGTCATTCTAGTCCCCAAGGGAGTGTCTAGCATCAAGACATCTGCAGAAGAAAATATACAGAGCCCAAGGCTCTCCATGATAGCAACAGATATAAAGCTAGGCGTAACACCGGTATCGAAAAGTGCTGAAGATAAAACTAAGGCAACGAGGATCATACCATTAAATATAGAAGGTCCGGGATCCTTCTCCAACTGGGTCTGCTCCACTACAACAGTCTGGCCTGCTCCATGGCCCTGTGATCCAACCTGACCACATTGAGCTGATCCACTCTATTGTGGCTGAGAGAATAGAAACTGAAAACCACGACCACAACCTCCACCTCGGCCTGAATGGACAGAAGAACTCCAGTTCCCAGACTAATGAGAAACTGGAAGCACTGGTCCCAAATGCAGAGTCAGAGAAGAGCCCCTATCACTAGCTGCTGGTGAGAAGATCAAATAGAAGCACTAAAGGTGACCCGTATTTCCACATGATCTGCACTCCACTTGGTCTCTCTCGCACTGTGGCCTCGTATGCCCACTCCTCCTGCACATGTAGTATACCACCTGAATACCAGAAGATGTGTCTCGTCTCCTCAAATCACCGTGTAAAGACTCATTACGGAACTTCCTTCATTCAGAAGGAGGGATACTAACTCCAGATGTCGAGCCTCCCTGACTCACAACTCCAGAATCCCTTAGATTACACTCGGTGATCAATTCTTGGTTGACTATTGAGGTTATAGAAGTCAACTGGAAGATTTTCACCTGGGAACGCATGACGTTCCTAAGACCATCCTCGAACTTCCTTGTCGGGAATAACTCATCTCCTCCTAGGAAGGGTGTAAAGAATTGATGCTCAGGGACACAAGAGGAATAATCCATGATAGAATGAGTGCCCTGCTCCAGACACGTGAACTTCCGGGGCTCGGTCGGCACTCAGGGTCTCTGGATAGAAGTATCATAGAAGATGTTCTAGAACTCCTCCCAAGCCATAAGTTGCTAATGCCCCAACTGTGATATCACATCCCACCACCTCTTGGTGGAGTCCCTTAGAATATAGGTAGAGATCTTGACTTTCCTCTCAGGAGGCATCTCCAGATGCTTGAAGATCGTCGACATGGCTTCTTATCCATGACTATACAGCCTATGCTCATCCTTCCCTGAGAAGGTTGGGGGATTCAGTTGTTCGAAAACCCACGTGAAACCTGTCATATATGTGGTAGGAGGCAGAGCTCCCTTGAAGGTATACATCATACTCATAAATCCCTCTATGAACTGAGCATCCGCTCCTATGTCAGGTATAATTGCTGGTACCAAGACTGGCACGACATGTGGATCTGCAAGAAGTCCCTGATCATCCATATATGGTATCTGATCACCGCTTTTTAACAGGTGTACAACAGGGGGACGTCTCGGTTCCATGAATCTTCAAGTTCAAACACACACCATAGAAAAACATTATCAAGGATTGAAAACTTGGAGCGTATGAAGGGAACAAGAGAATGAAATCATTTAAATTTTACCAAATAAGACTACATGTTGTGTATAAAGACTACCCGACGTGTTCCCTTAAGTCATTTACATGGGCGTGTACTTCTGCCAAAACTGGTCGTGTAACACCCCAAACACACGGTGTGACATCCCGAATCTAGGTTCCACTCAACGAGTCCCCCGGACCTAGTTGGTTTCATGAGCTTATGCACATTTCCCCAAATTCCAGAGGTTGACGACTAGAAATGAGGGCCTAGGTCTGATAGTGTGCAAACTTTGCCCTCATTTGTCAAAGTGTAGTGCAGCAGAATGATAAATAGCATACAACAACAGTGGAAGAAAAAAACCATACACAAACGATATGAAAAAATGCAGTAAAAGATAACCAACTGCTATATATATAAAAACGAAACATGTATCTAGTTCTATGAAAACAGCAAGAACATGTTACACAACAGTACAATAGGATACAATTGAATGTACAGATAAAGACGAACAAAACAGAACAACCGGAAGCATCACGAGCATAAGATCGGTCCCATGCTCCCATACTCCTCAGAAATAATAAAGTACCTATACAGGGACCCTTTCCCTTATCCATGCCTACAACAATATAATCTATTTGTCTGAAGAGATGACACAAACAGGGTGTGAGAAATAAATCCCAGTAGTCACCCACCGAAGGCCTGTGCCCAACTGTCACTGTAAATGTGCAACAAAATGTGCAATGGTAAAATTCAACAATTAAGCAGTACTCAAAAGTTACTAAAATTACCAGTTATATTTCCATTTTGATATTCATTTAATAATTGAATATAAGGAAATCACCGTAGTGAATTTTCTAATTAAATAGTCACTGTCCTCACACATGAAAACCCTTAACCTCGGGTAATTGGAATCGAAACCCGTAGGTAATTGCCCACAGGCATAACATATATTTCCCTTAGGCCTAAGAAGTCTCTCCCACAGGCACATAATCTACTACCCGTAGGCACAAATGAAGTTTCCCTAAGGCTGAACAGATCACTGCCCACTTGCTAATCACAACAATGCCCTCAGGCTGAACAAGTAACGGGGCCATGCCCCACATATAAACTCTCAATTTATATAAAATTACTCTAAGTAAATTCAATAATCATTATTACAATTTCATAGCCTTGGGTATCCTGACCAAATGTCTAAACAAAGGAACACACCCTTGGGGTGGTCCTAGATCCATGCAGTGATCCCAAAAAGCAGTTTTACAATTACAATAAATTACCTATGCAATTATATGTTTTTAAACAACAATGACCTCAGCCATATGACACCCTGTACATTGATTTGTAGCAATACGGTACACAAAACACACATTAGTTGGAATTTTAACACCAGACCAACAACCTCGATCGGCCCTGATCGGTATTTGTGAAGGACATTTCCAGAAACGCCGAAGAACGACGTAGATCTTGAAAAAAACACATTAATGCCTAAATAACATTCTTTACAAGAATAATTGGTAAGAACAATTCTTAGAGAAGGAATATATCACCCGTGTGGTTTCAAGGAGATCAATGGTGCAGAAAATGGGTTCCCGGTGTTCGGTCAGGAGGTCCTCAAAGGTTCTCCCTTCTCTACCAAGCTCTCCTCTGGTTCTAATCATCCACTATCAACAGAGGAGGATACTGACCATTTTAAGCGAAAAAACATACTACACGACGTGTATTATTGAGTACATGACGTGTAAATTTATTTTTTTATACTGTTCCTTTGGTGGGTACTTTTTCTACCACCGAACTGTTTATCCATCGACAAGTGTAGATGTCGTGTATTTATGAATACATGGCATGTACTGTCACTCAGTTGGAGGCTACCTCCACCTCCTTACTATTCACCTTCCAAATGAATACATGGCGTGTAAATACCCTATACAAGGCATGTAGTTAGTTTTCACACAATTCATTATCGACAGGCCTACACGCCCTATGTACCCATCCTACATAGCCAAAGTACACGACGTGTGGAAAAGTACACAACGTGTAGTATGAAATTTTGGGATTTTCCCCCACATTCATTTTTTTTCTCAAAAACTCTTATGGAAAAAGGAAAATAAAAAACTCATACCACAAAAATAAGCACCAGGTTCTTACAAACATCCCCCCTTAATGTAACTCATCCCCAAATTTCCCTTCCAATGGTGATGAAGATAAAACTCAGAACAACTCTGGCCACTGAGCATGTATGTTAGTCTCCCGCTCCCGGGTTTCGTCTTGCACACGGCCATGCTGCCATAGCACCCGTACGAGAGGAACTGACCGGCCTCGAAGAACCTTTGTGCTCCTATCCACGATACAAATCAGATGCTTCTCAAAGAATGAATATATCTGAAAATCAACCTCCTCTAGATGAAAGACGTGAGACGGGTCTGAATGATAGCAGCGCAACTGAGATACATGGAAGACGTCGTGCATGGCCCGATACCTCTTTGGTAACTACAATCGATAGGCAACCGGCCCGACTCACTCTATAATCTCAAATGGACCCAGATACCTCGGTGACAGTTTATGCTGTCTCCTGATCTTCCTATGTCCCAACCTTGGTGAAACACGATTGAAAACCTAATCCCTGACCACTAACTCCAAGGTTCTTCTGTGGAGATAAGCCTAAGATTTATGAAGAGACTATATGGTTTCCATCTACTTCTGAATCAACTGGACCTGCTCAGATGTCTCCTGCATGAGACGTGGTCTTAGTAAAACTACCTCAGCTGCCTCCATCCATCCCAAAGTTGATCGGCATGACCTACCATATAATGCATTGTAAGGTTCCATATAAATAGTTCCTTGAAAACTATTATTATTGGAAATCACGACTAGGGGAATATGCTTCTCCCAAGAACCCCCATTGTCTAGGAAGCATGAATGAAGCATGTCCTCAAACACCTATATTGTATGCTTTGACTGACCATCGGTCTGTGGGTGGAAAGCTATGCTCAGGAGCACCTGTGTAACCAGTGCCCTCTGAAAACTATACCAAAAATGAGACATAAAACAGGCGTCCCTATATGAAATGATAGAATGAGGGACCCCATGAAGATGTAAGATCTCTTAGATATATAGCATCCATATCTCGTCATCTCTGAAGGTCTCCTAAATCGGAAAAAATTGAGCTACCTTCGTGAGTCTATCCACAACAACGCACATGGCATCATTACCTTGAGGTGACCTTGGAAACCTAGTCATGATGTCCATCATGAAATCATCCGATTTCCACTCCGAAATGGGTAACTGTTGAAACAACATGGATGGCCTCTGATACTCTGCCTTCACCTGCTGATAGGTGGAACACCTTGTAACAAAACCACCTATCTCCCTCTTCATACCCAGCCACCAATACTGACGTCTCATGTCACGGTACATTTTGGTAACTCAGGGACGAACTTCCAAAGCTGAATCATGAAACTCCCGCATCCTCTCCTCGTGTATATCCCCTTGAACCCATACTCGTCCGTGGAAATTCATTACTTAATCATCACCTATAATTCAACCAGGAGGAGGGTCCTCACTTGCCACCGACTCCTGGAGAACTAGGCCTTCTGAATCAGATACTTGTCTCATCCTCACTCTATCCAGTAGGGTAGAAGTCACAACTAATGAAGAAATATAGGTTTTCCCCTGACAGTCTTGCACCTTCAAATGCATCTCATAGAACAAAACCATAAGCTGGCATTCACCACTGGCCTCATGAACTTCATTTACTTGAGTATTCCTTTCTGTGTGTCAACAACCGCATTACCCTTACTAGGTGTATAGGAATGCTCAAAATCAATGGTCTGAAGGTATTCGACCCACCTTCGATGTCTCAGGTTCAAGTCACGCTGAGTAAAGATATACTTGAGATTTGTGTGGACCATGAACACCACAAAATGTTCTCCCAAGAGACAATGTATCCATCAACGTAATGGATGAACAACTACTGCCAACTCGAGGTCATGAATCAGTTAATTAATCTCATGTGGCATCAATTGCCGAGAACCATAAACAATAACTCGAACACACTGCATCAACACAACCCCCAGCCCAATACCTGATGCATCACTGTAAACACTATAGCTCTCCCCCTGCTCTAGAAGTATCAGGATTGGTGTTGATGTTAACTTCCCCTTCAACTCCTAAAAGTCTATCTCACAATATTCTATCCAAATGAACTTCACACCCTTCCTAGCCAAACCTTTAAATGACGCTGCTAAGCTAGAGAAGTCATGGATGAAGCGTCTGTAGTAACCAGCCAGGCCTAGGAAACACTTTATTTCAAGCACTTTCTTAGGCTACTCACAGTAAACTACTGCTCTAACCTTCTCTGGGTCTACTAAAACTCCTACCTCTAAGATAATATGACCCAGGAAGTGAATCTAGCCCATAAAAAAGTGGATCATTGAGAGCATATCATATAATTCATGGTCTTTCAGTGTACTCAATACGATCTCAGGTTGGGTGGAATGGTCCTGTCGAGTATGAGAGTACACCAAGATGTCGTCCACGAAGACTAACACAAAAGAATCTAGATAAGGATGGAACACACGATTCATCAGATCCATGAAACCTATCGGCGCGTTCGTCAGTCCGAACGACATCACCAAGTACTCGTAGAGACCATATCTTCTCTGAAATGTTGTAAGTTTTATGTACGATGGTCTCACGCACAGCTGATGATATACTAACCTCAATTAAATCTTCGAGAACACTCGTGCACCTCGAAGTTGATAAAAAAGATCATCAATCCTCGATAAGTGATATCGGTTCTTAACCGTTAACTGGTTCAGCTTCTGATAATCCACACAGAGTCTAAGGGTACCATCTGCGTTCTTTGCCAAAAGGACCTGAGAACCCCAAGGAGATGTTCTGGGTCAGATAAAACCCTTTGACTATAACTCCTCTAACTATTTCTTAAGCTCATATAAATTAGGTGTGGCAATCCTATTAGGAGGAATGGATACATGTGCTGCTCATGGCACAAGCTCAATAGAGAAATCCATCACACGTTTTGGAGGTAGACCTGAAAAGTCATCTGGGAAGACTACCCTGAAAGGATCAACCACTGGAGAGAAATCCTTCGGACAAGTTCTCTGGTCATCAAGATATAAACATTCAATATGGGTTGTGACTCCACCTCGCCTACGATGCTCTGGTCCAGCTCGACTCATCTAAACATCCCACTCACCCCTGTATAGATACTCTCCACCCTCTGGTGACATGAAACACACAATGCGACGATAGCAGTCTACAAAGGCTCCAAAGGGAACCAACCAGTCTATCCCAAGAATGACCTCATATATTTTCATCTACAAGACATATAGGTCCCATAAAAAGTGACACCCACCTTCGTCAAGGGGGAACTCTCTACAGTAACGCATCCTAGCCGTTCTAATCCCCAATTGAGTCTCTAGCATCACATCATCAGAAGAAGAGGAAACAAAGAGCCTAAGGCTCTCCAAAATGGGTACAGATATAAAGCTATGTGTAGCACCCATATCGAAAAGTACTGAAGATAAAACAGAAGATACTAGAATAGTACCTATGACAATAGAACATTCGGGATCCTGCTCTTGTTGGCTCTATTGCACTACATATACCATCCTAGTGGCGTGGCCCGGCGAGACAACTTGGCTTCCCTAAGCTGTCCCGCCCTACTGTCACTGAGATCCTAGTGTCTGGCTACCACGGCCATGACCACCATCTCGGACTGCACACCCTAACTTATTCTAGTTTCCCAACAGGTAAGAAGCTGCTGGTCCTGCTCCTGCTCGCGGAGTCTGTACAGAACCCCTCTAACTAGCCACTAGTGGAAACGCCCTGTAAAACGCTGAAGATAACCCATCTTGCTGCAATCATGGAACACCAATGGGTCACGTGGACATTGAGGTCTCTTGAGCCCCTATTTACCACACTGGTAGCACATGACTAGTCCACTTGAAACATTCTTATCGCTAGTACTACCACCATGAGAGAAATACATATCTCTCTTCTTCTTCCTGGTAGAAATAGTACCAAAAACTGGTGTAAAACCGCCCTAACCCACACCACTAGCCTCACAAAGGTTTCTCTCTGTATTCAGAAATGTTCACAAAAGCATGTACAATAGGCAACCTGAAAATATTTACCAGTGATCAGATGCCATATCTGAGACCATCCTCAAAGCGTCTGGCCCTCAACATCTCACCACCCACCAGAACTGGTGCAAAACGCTGAAGCTCGGTGAAGCAAGATGAATAATCCATCACCGACATATCACCCTATTTCAGATTCATGTACTCTCTATCTCTATCTACCCCTTGAATCCCTGGGAAGAAAAATTCATAGAAAGAGGATTGAAAATCTTCCAACGCCATGTCTCTGTGATGCTCATACATAGTGGTAACATCCCACCACCTCTTGTAAGAATCACGCAACATGAATGTAGGGTGCTTGTCCCTCTGCCCAAGAGGCATCTCAAGGTGCTAAAAAATAGTCTACATATACCCCATCCAATACTCCACAGCCTTTTTTCCTCCATCCCCTAAAAACGTAGGTGGATGCTTCTGTTAGAAGATACGAGTCAGATCTTCCATATATGTGGCAGCTAGCGATGCTCCCTGAAAGGTCTGCATGAATCACATGAAGCCTTCACTGAACCACACATCGGCACCTGTGTCTGGTATAACGGCTAGCACCGCTTCTGGCTCTGGATGAGGATCAACTAGTAGCCCATGGCCTACCATCTCTGGATTATAATCATTGCCTATCTCCTGGCGAACAACATGTGGTAGTCTCAGCGTCATGACTCTACAAAGTCAAACACACAACTTAGATCAAGATTATCAAAGACTGAAACACGGACACGGATAAAGATAGTTTTCACGATTTAAAAAACATGAATAGATTGAATGTATAAATACTACATGGAATTTTCTCAAGAGTCGTTCACATGGGCATGTACTCTAGCTTAAACCGGTTGTGTAATACCCCAAACACACGACTAGTATTCTAAATACACGAAATGTACTTGAATCCTCCTTCCATGCCCGAGTCCTTCTACACGACTAATCCACACAGCTCCTTTTTAATAAGACTACATGGAATGTATGTCCTCTACACGGCGTATATGGTTAAATTTTTACAACTACCCATGTCATTCGTGACACGACTGACTATTAGGCTGACACCACACGGCGTGTTACACCTGCAAACGGTGTGTACCCCACCCCATTACCACATCCATACGACTTAGTCCACAGAGTCTCCCACCTGAAAGGACTACACTGTGTGTCCCATAAGTACACTACTTGTTAAAGAAGAGGTAACACCAACCGATGTTTGTTAGATACATGGCCGGGTGTCCAGGTCTAACTACACGGCCTGTTCCACAGTGGACACAACGTGTATATCTTAAGGTCTCCTCCATCAGTGTTCTTAGTTACACGGGTAGACATCGGGTCAACACTTCATGGATTGTACATTAGGTACATGACTTTTTTTCCCAATCCATTCCCTACCCCGTTTCCCCACCCACATGCTCTATGACATGGGAAGAAACTACACGGCGTGTACTGAGGGTACACATCGTATACTTAAAAAGTTTTCATTTCTTCCCAAACATAAGAACACATGGCGTGTGTCCATAGAACTACACGGCGTGTATATTGTGTTTTCTGGATAGTAAGCCTCTAAAACTACTACGGAACCTAGAAAATACTGAAAAATAACACCTAAGTGCCAAATTTTGACCCGTGAGGGCCCATTCCGCCTGCGAATCAATGTTTGGCATCTTATACATGTTATACACAAGTAGAAAAGTCAATGATCGACCAAATTCCAGTCATTGAGGGCCCATACTCCCCAAAAACCAATGTTTGGCGTCCATTCTATCAACAAGATCACAAAATATACCCTATCAAATAGAAGGTATTTATCAAAGAATATATCACAACAGAATGCTTCTCTAGTACAACAACTATCACAACAACATGGAATTTCAAATACACCTACATGGCATGGAACTATGCATGGCATGTGATTTATAGCATGTTCCTAATTGATGCATGAGATAATATACCCACATCACATTGGGTTGAAACTAAATAGAACCCATAGATAATATATAAACAACACAATCAAAATTTCTTCACCCAACGGTGAATTTCAAATCAACTGTAAAATTTGATAATTCATAATAATTACAAAAATACGAAGTAGACTGGATTTTCCCTATAAATGGGTTAGCTACTCCCGGGCAAAACTTATTACCAACTACCATTTCAGTTCTATCCCCGACTAAGGATCCAAATAGTAAGTCAACAAAAAGAAACTCCTCTGATACCACATTATAACATCCCGGATTCGGGTGCCATTCAACGGGTACCCCGAGCCTGGTTGGTCACATAACCTCAAGTGCATTTTCCAAAATGACACAGGCTGCTGACTAATAGCGAGGTCCTAGTTCTAATAGTGAAGAAAATATTCCCTCATTTGTCAAAGTGTAGCGCATCGAAAAGATAAATATCATATAACAAAAATGGAAGCAATAAACCATACACAATGGATATGGAAAACTACATTAAAGGATAACCAACAACTATATAGATAATAACGAAACATGTCTCTAGTTTTAAGAAAAAATCAAGAACATGATACACAAATGTACAATACGATACAATAGAATGTACATGTACATCAGAAAAAAACATAACAACCAACAACATCGTGAGCCTATGATCGGTCCCATGCTCCCCTACTCCTCAGCAACAATCAGGTACCTATATAGGGATTCTTTCTCTTATCCACACCTATAGAAATATAATCTGTTTGGACCAAAGTCATGACCCAAACAGGGTGCAAGAAAGAAATCCTAGTATGCACAAACCAAAGGCCCGTGCCCTACTGTCTATGTAAATGTGCAACAACATGTGTAGTAGTAAAATGTAAAAACTAAGCAGCACTCAAAAGTAACTAACTGTAGCTGTTATATTGCCATTTTGATATTCATTTAATCAATCAATATAATGAAATCACCACAGTGAATTTCCTAAGTAAACAGTCAGTGTCCTCAGACATGAAATCCCTTACCCTCAGGTATTCAGAATCGAAACCCGCAGGTAGTTGCCCACAAGCATAACAGGTATTTCCCTTAGGCGTACGAAGTTTCACCCAAAGGCACAGAATCTACTACCCACAGGAATGAAAGAAGTTTCCCTCAGGCTGAACAGAGAACTGCCCATAGGCTTATTACAACACTGTCGTCTGGATGAACAAGTATTCGGGCCATGCCCAAAATATAAACAAGAAATTTATATAATATTCCTCTCAAGGAAATTCAATAATAATTATTTCAATGGCATACCCTTGGGTATCCGGGACAAATAGCTAAACAGAGGAACACAGCCCTGGGTGGTCCTGAATCCAAGCAATGATCCTAAAGAAAAGTTTTACAATTATAATAAAGTACCTATGCAATTATAGGTATTTAAACATCCATGGACTCATCAATACGACACTCCGAACATGGATTTGTTTCACAACGGTACACAAAACACATAGAAGTTGGAATTTAAACACCAGACCACATACCTCGATCGCCCCTGATTAGTATATGTGAACGATGTTTCTTGAAATTCCGAAGAACAATTTAGATCTGAAAAAAAAAACACGTTCTAACCTAAATGACATCCTTTAGAGGAATAATTGGTAAGAAAAGCATCCGGGGAAGGATGAACTCACCCTTGCAGTTCCAAGGAGATCGACGGTGCAGAAAACAGGTTCCTGGTGTGCTGTCCGGAGGTCCTCAAGGGTTCAGTCATCTCTCCCAAGCTCTCCTCCAGTTCTAAGATTCCTCTATGAATAGAGGAGGCTACTTCCCATTTTAAGCGAACAAAAACAGACGACACGGTGTGTACTATTGATTACACGGCGTGTACATTTAATTTTTTTAAATTTTTCCTTTGGAGGCTACTTTTTCCACCACCGAACTGTTCATCAGTCGACATGAGTACACTACGTGTATTTCTGAATACAGGGCGTGTATTGTCGCTCAACTGGAGGCTACCTCCACTGCCTTACTATTCACCTAGAGACTCAATACATGACTTGTAAATACCCTATACACGACGTGTAGTCAAATTTTACACCCTTCATTTTCGATAGGCCTACACTCCTTGTGTATCCATCCAACACGGCCAAAGTACATGGTGTGTGGGAAAGTACATGGAGTGTAGTCTAAAATTTTGGGATTTTCCCCCACTTTCCATATTTTCTCAAAAACACTTAAGGAAAATGGAAAAGAAGAAACCCATACCACAAAAATAAGAACTAGGTTCTTATACATGGCATGTTATCCTAACACACGGCATGTACTAGGAACCTCTTTCCCTACCCAAGTCCTTCTACACGATTAGGAAACGTGGCTCTCCTAAGACAAAACTACACCATGTGTATGAGGTAGAAACAACGTGTACTCAACAAGATTCACCTCGACCGTGTTTATAGTTACACGACCTATGTATCCATGTCATACTACACAGTGCGTTCCAGACGGACATGACATGTAATAAGAAGTCCCAACAGACCGTGTGGTTTGCTACACAACTGACACTTCACGGTGTGTTCTAGCGAGACACAACGTGTGTGAGAAAGGATGACACCGACCTGTGTTGTTAGTGATAGGGTTAGGTACCTGGGTCAGACTACACGACGTGTTCAAACCTGAAACGGCGTGTATAATTAGATACTCACCTGACCCAGGTTGTTAGCTACAGGTCTAGGTTCTTAGGATTACCCAACACGTCATGCACAACTGGTACACAATGTGTTACCACAAGATTGTCCCTATCCTGTGTCTTCATCCACACAGCCTATGACATGGTTATAGAATACATGGCGTGTAGTTAAGAAAAACAGTTTCTTCTTGAACAGAAGAACACATTTCATGTAGTCCAAACTATACAACATGTATTCTGGGTTTTTCTTACTACTAAGCCTCATAAATTACTCTGAAGCCCAGAAAACACTATAAAAACTCTAAATGTTCCAAATTCTGATCTGTGAGGGCCCATAATCCTTGGGAATCAAAGTTTGGCATCTTAAAGAAGTTATAACCATGGTAAAAAGTCAATTATCCACCAAATTCTGGTCTATGAGGGTTCATAACACCTCACGAACCAAATTTTGGTGTTCATTAAAAAAACATACACAATCAATGCTCTAAGAAAAATAAATATTTTTTTTATCAATTCATCTATCGCAACAACATGAAATTTCTACCGCATACTAGATGACATGGAAAGAATGCATGACATGTCATTTCAAGCTGGTGTCATTATGATGCATCTGATTGCATACCCTGATCTCATCAAGTTGCGACAGAAATAGAACCTCAATAACATCAATGATAACATTAAAAAACATATGAATCACCCAACGTTGAAATCAAATCAACTGTAAAATTTCCAAACCAGAAAAATTTCAACAAACGAGGTAGGGTGGATTTTCCCTGTACACGGGTTAGCTACTCACTAGCACAACTTATTACCACATACCTATTCCATCCTATCCCTGGATAAATTCTTAAAATAGTATGTCAAGAGAAAATAACCATTGGATTCCACTTTGTAATGTCTCGGTTCCGGAAGCCACCCAGAGGCACCCCATACCCAGTTGGTCACATGGCCTCAAGCACATTTCCCCGTACGCCAGAGGCTGCCGACTAGTAGTGAGGGCCTTGGGTGTGATTGTGGGGAAACTGTGCCCTCATTGGGAGAGTACACAATGGAAGATAATAATCATACAAAAGAGGAAGCAAAAAATATCCAAAAATAGTAAACAATAGAAGACATATAGAGAAAACAACTGGAGCCGATATATATATAAATGATGCATGATACATACATGTCTGGGAAAATGGCCTTAAAAGTCACAATGCTGGAATAAAATAGTGCTAAATCAAAATGAAAAATAAAGATGATAAAATAATCATCATCGCAAGCCATAGATTGGTCCCATGATCTCTAGCTCCACAGAAATCAAGAACCTGAAATAGAAGGGTTCTTGCACTTATCTATACTTGCAACAATATAATCTCTTTGGGCCCAAAATCTTGAGCCAAACAAGGTGTGATACTATTCCAAGTAGGCAACCAATCGAAGATCTGTGCCTAAAAATAGTGAATATATGGTAGGTAAAAGTTCAAGAAGAAGTAACATGAAAGTACTCAACATAAGACAAACCATAGTCTAATTATCAAGCAACAGCTAATCAATGCAAATAACACAAACAGGTAACCCTATGGGAAGTACTCACAGCCTATCCCCTTTGGTCCAACCTAGTAGAAGGAAGCGACCCTCTGGGAAGCACACACAATCTAACCCCTCTTGTTTAGCTAATGTATAGACTCTCTGAGGAAGAACACGCTGTCAATTCCCCATATAGTCTCATATCGGTACTAAAGGCGCTCTAGGGAAGCACTTACGTCACATTCCCTCTATGGCCCACGTCGAGGAAATACAGACTCTATGAGGAAGAACACAACGTCAATTCCCCCTATTGCCTCACATTGTAAATTATAATGACACTCTAGATAAGCCCTTATGTCCATTCTCCCTATGGTCTACTACACTATGTTCTCACAACCCTGTGTAAAGTCAGAAAATATCGCATCGTGTAACGGAAAAAGTAAACATCAGGAACTAATTTGATATAATTCTACAGCATAACAACATTTAGAAAAAACAACACTCCATCCTACAACACTTGGAATGGAACTGGCAATAGCCTAACAGACAAAACTAGACAAAACGGTCACAAGTAGGAAAAACATGCATGGGTATTACATCTAAAGCACAAAAAAATTACCTTATTCATAATCAATAAACTCAACTTAGGCATTCAAGAAATGATGTTTAACAACAGGGACAAAACAATAAACATTCTATAACCCATTCATAGGAATTGGTGGAATTTTCACATAATAATCAATGACTTTCTACAGAATGGCACAAAACACCTACCTTGGCGTTAAAAGATCAATATACTTGAACAAAGAGGATTGAATCCCCTTATAATTCAGAAGATCTATGAAAACAGATATAACGTTAAACCCACGATAACTTGGAAAAGAGGAGAAATCATGAAACGAGGTTCCAGCAAAAGAGAGAACTCGCCGATGCAATTCCAACGCAATCGACAGAGTTCGATTCATGGGACAGACGATTTCTCAGGGGTTTGTCGAATATCCAAAGACGTTGGGGATATCTAGACTGAAAGTGACCTAAAAGGAGATGTTTCTGGTAATTATATCTGACCCCGGTGCATTTAATGAGAATAAAACAGAATACACGGAGTGTACTCACCTTTTCTGTACTCAGCTTTAAGCAGCCTCCAAACATCCTTACACGACCGTGTGTGTGTCCCCTACATGGCCAGAACAAGGCCTTCAGCGGAAAGGTAGTGCAAGATATGTACTCATAAAGTACACAACGTGTACTTCAAAAATTTCCAGAAAGTCATTTTTTCTCAAAAACACCAAAAAAGGTAAAACATTCCTAAAAAGAAGGTCTGGGATCTTATATAGATCATATTATCAATGGAACATAATTAACCTATTATTAATTAAATTAACGTATCCATTTAAAAATCTCATAATTAATCACCCCATTAATTATATAAATTACAACCCCTAAATATTGTAATAAATTTCCTGAAATTAATTTTTTTAATTGGGTATCCCCTTAGTCTGATTATTAATTCCACAATTAATCACCTATTTCATCAAGGTGTGGATAAATCAATTTTTCAAGCTAATTAACCCAATTCATGAAAATTAATTTCTAAAGGATGATAGAAATTCAAAAAAAATTATATATGTATCAAATCAATGACTATATGAATTATATTTATACCAAAATCCTTGATTTGATGATAGATGTTTTCACAAAGGAAATTATGAAAATCTGAGCATCACAATGACATGTATATAATATTTTTGAAGTAAATCCCTAAATCAAGATATCAAAATATCAAGATCTAATCAATATAGATCACGATTTAAAATCCAAGATCTATACATCACCACATAGATTTAGATCTAAATAAATTGAGGATAAACTCCACGAAAATATAAATAGAAGAATATCTAACGATTAGGATATGCATCCGGATGAAATCCACTTATCGAGAGAAAGAGAAGATCATTGATTCTGGCATTGAATCTTGTATAAGAGAGGACAAGCGACATTATAACCCTTCTTGAAAGCTCTGGGATCATTAAAATTATGCCAATCCTAGGCTTAGGTTGAAATACAGGTGTTACAGTGTTACGTGGAATTTTTAAAAAAAAATTCGTAAGAAATAAAACTGCATGAACAGTTTTCCATGGAAGGATAGGACGGTTAGGGAAATCATGTGACAACCATGAAAACCTCACTGTTCGGGGAGGGACAGTTACCTGGGTTTTGGCGCATGTGTTTTCAAATGGTGCGCAAACCATGCAGATCTCCCTATCATTAAAAATTCTTAAACCCCACCCAAATGCACCATAAAAAACAACACTAAACAATGGTACCTAAATATCCAATATTACCTAAAAACATGCCCGAGATGACTCTAGAGATGGTCGGGATCTTAAAATATCCCCACCCTATAACAAATCATCCTCAATATGAACATCCAAGACATTATAATATTCCAAACCAAAAATATTGTTCCATTGAGCCCTCAAATATGCTTCTCTTTTTCATCTGTCCTCTTTTACATTTACATGTTACCATAACACAAAAACCAACATCACTGTCTTTCCCCACAATACTATCTCACTATGATATAACACACCTATCGAATGGTCCTCAAAGGATGCATCTATCTTATGGTCAACCTCATCCACATTGATCACATGAGAAGGGTTGAGGTGATACCGCTGATGTTGTGATACCTGGAAAATAACATCCATATCACTGTATATCAAAGGTGGATCCAATTACTACTCCATAGGCCCGATTCTCTCCACTATCATAAAAGTTCAAACAAACCTGGGTTCCATCAGTCCCTGCCTCTATATCCTGTGGTGACCCAACTAAGGAGACACTCAATGAAATATATGATCACCCTTTGAAAACTCTAGAGTTCATCTCCACCTACTATCATATGAGTTCTATCTACAATATTCCATTTCTATACGTTTTTGAATAAATTATACATGATCTGATGTCTCCTAGATGGGATTCCATCCCAACAAATCTAACTCAGAAACCTCCATCTTTCATAGCAGTGATCTACATGACCTACTATAAAGAGCATTATATGGTACATCTATATTTTTTCTTGATAAATGATATTGTGGGTGAACTCACTAAATCCAAGTTCTCCTCGCATGATCCACCAAAATCATGAAAACATGCCCTTAGCATATCCTCAAGAACCTATATAATTCGGTCCAAATTATTATCTTTTTGTGGGTGGTAAGATGTACTAAATATTACATGTGTTTTAAGAAATTTATACTAGTCCTACAAGAAGCATGATGTAAGGAATGATTAATGATTTGAAAATATCTTCTATAGAACACCGTACAGACTAACTATCTCCCAAAAATAGAGTTCACCCAACTTCTCTACTATAAAGGATTCTATTATAAGAATAAAATATGCTACCTTGGTCAGTCGATAATCAATGACCTAAATAGTTTTATTATTCATATGAATTTTATGAAGACCCACCACAAAATCCATGGTCATGTCATCCCACTTCCATGCCATGATGGGAAATGGTAGTTGTAAATCCCTAGGTGGTTGATTATGTACCATCACTTGCAGACAATTGAATCATCTGGTCACAAAAATTTCTATATCCATGGTCATTCATAACAACCAAAACTATCATCATAGGTCATGGTACATTTTGGTTACACATATATTCAGAACCAATTTCCTGGCATGAAATTCCTACATGATCCCCTCTCACATGATCATAGGCACAAAAACCCTATAATTCACATAGATGACCTAATCCTCATCTATAAAAAAGTTTGAACATGTCTCCCCATATTCAATGATTTCCATAAAGTCTAAGCACTCTGAATCCTCATACTGTTTGTCCCTAATCTGTCTCAAAAGTTTAGACTCCTCTACAACTGAAACCAAAGTCATGGTCTCCTTACTCTCTTTAATGACCATATGCATTTCATCCAACATAGACATAATCTTACACACATCACTCGACACCTAAACCATCTGAGTCCGAGTTTCTCTTCATAAGGGATTAGCCTTGCTATTTCCGATTTTGGGCATATATTCTTGTTCAAAATCAAAAGACTTCATAGAATCAACCCATATCTACTGCTGAAGATTAAAATCATGTTGTCAAAATAAACACTTCACGATATTTTTATTTTTATGGACTGAAAAATTTTCCCCCTAATGATAGTTTCACCAAATCTTAAGAGCATAAACCACTTCTACCATCAGGAGGTCTTGTATATGGTAATTTTGTTATGGAGTCATTAACTATTGAGACCAATATCTCTCAAACTAATCTCTATGCATCAACACAATTCCATGTCCAATCCAAGAAGCATCACAATAAACCTTATACTCCACACCTGACTAAGGCATGATAAAGATTGGTGCTGATTCTAAGCATGGATTCAACTCTTGGAAATCTCTCTCACATGGAACTAACCATTTAAACATTACACCCTTTATAGTCATGTCCTAAAGTTGCAGTACCAATCAGAAAATTATAGGAGGTTAATACCTTGAAACCACTACCTGAAACTTCTCCGGGTCTATTGACACACCATCCATCGAAATAATGTTCCCTTAGACGTGCACCTGGTTAATAAAAAAAACACACATAGAGAGATTGGTGTATAGTTGATCATTTGTTTTGTATACCCATAATGACGTCAAGAGGTTTGGAATGATCATTATGAGTCTTAGAGTATACCATGATTTTTTCCACAAAACACCATGAACTGGTCCAACTATTGATGAATGATACTTTTAAACAATGCCATGAACAGTTATGGTTCATTTGACAACCCAAATAAAATTATGAGAAACTCATAAAGGTCATAATAGATTCTAAAATAAGTCATCATTATATTAAAAGTCTGAACTCACACTTGATAATACACTAATCTCAAATCGATCTTTGAGAAGAGACAAGATCCCTTAAATTTGTAAAATAAGTCATTGATACGCGTAAGATAATATCGGTTCTTCATAGTCATTTTTTTCAAATTCTGGTAATCGACACACAAACATAAACTTCTATCAGCCTTGTTTGTGAACAAAACCGGTGATCCCCATGGTGACATAATCGGTTGGATAAATACTTTATCTTCCAACTCCTGAACTGAGTCTTAAGCCCCTGATGTTCAATCAGTGCCATTCTTTATGGTGGAATACATATGAGCCCATCCTACGATATGAGGTTAGATATGAATTCCTCATCTCTCATAGGTGGTAGCCCTGAGAATTCTTCAGAAAAAAAATTGTGAAATTGTTCCACTACTGGTGGTACGAAATCGTTCCTAACAACCTCGTCATCCAACAAATGACTAGAATCATGGGTTGTGAGCTCTCCCAATTACTGAATAATTTTCCATGCTTGGCCTTCCTAGATATCCCACTCGCCATGATTAATATAATGGTCACCCATAGGAGATGTAAACACAAATCTCATATGGTAACATTTACTGTGTGATCAAAATGAATCTAGCCAGTCCATACCCATAATTAGGTCGAAGCCAGTCATATCATGAACATAGAGATCCCATAGACGATTTTATTCTCCTATCTATAGTGAACATCTCTACGAAATATAAATAACTCTAGTCCATAATCTGTAGGATGTATCTACATTCATATCCCAACTCACAAACACCACAACCAGGCTCAAACCATTAACATGATTTGAAGATATAAAGGAATGAGAGGAACCAATATCAAATAAGACACTAGCTAATATAGAAGCTACAAGAATAATTCCTCTCACTACCATTGTTCCAGACTCTTTATCCATAAGTGTTGGTTTTACAACATGTAACTGTGATTCCCCTTTTCCATATGATGATTTCTCACTCCCCTGAGTAGTACCACTATGCTGATGTGGGTACTCCTTCATATAAGACCAACATCAACTTCATGTCCTGCCTTATTGAGTTAAATTCCAACTACGAACCAGATATGGTGTAAAAGATTCTCTTCCTATTCTCTACCTCTTCCACGTTTCTCATTGATTACCTATTTGTCGCTATGAACTGTAGAACTTCTATATATGTCCCATATTTTAATATGATCGACACTATACTATTAGTCAGAAATATTTTTTATGATAGTGTCCCAAGAAACCACAATGATGACATATCACTCTAGTATGCTCTTGTACAAACAAACCTGCTATCTATGTTTTTTTCTTCCCACTACATTGGCTAAAATTATCATGAGGGCGCTTTATTCTCACAGAAGTCACACCTCCTGATCATCTTGTAACAACTACCTATCTAGAACTAAAAGACTCCCATAGGATCCATTCAAATATGAGAACAAGATACACCACTTCTATAAACTTATTCAGCATAAATACATTCACCTAGGACTTAATCTCACACATAAATCCATCCAAAAAATGTTTCATCACAATTGCCTCATGTCATGCTAACGTTGGAGAAAAGAATTTGAGATTTGTGTAGCGTCAAGCCCAGTCCATCAAAGAAATACTACCCTATATCAGACTAATGAACTCAACATCTTTATCCTTTCTTAGTGTATTTGGATAAAAGTGTTCCATGAACCTATCCACGAATTCCTTCCATAACATACCGTCATTCTGTCCAGTTCTTGCCTAAAATATCCCACAAATTCTTCTCCAATCTCCATAGAATAAAAGTAGTAAACCTAACCCTCCTCATAGATAGAGTATCTAAATGATCACGTATTCTCTATATATACTAAACGCAAAATTCAGTTCCCTCACATCCACCCTTTCTAGTAAAAATCATAGGGTGTTTCAACTGAGTCTCCCCTGTAAACTCAAACATAAGTTTAACAATTCTCCATGGGTCCCTTCCCATGAATTGCATAAAGAGATCGATGTTGTCTCAATACATACCCATTCATATTAAACTAGTGTGATAGATTCCTTATGTTCCATAACTAAAATGTTATTCCTAGGAACTCCCCTTAGTTGTCCACTCAACAAGTTTTATAGAGGAATACTCTATACTATTCCAATCACACATCTTAGGTATCACAAAAAAACCTTATAAAATTTATGTAAGAGTAAATAATCACAAAAATAGATTTCCCCACCTATCCACACAATCAAAACCAAGGAACAATCACTACACTAAACCATCACACAGAAAGTATTTTGTTAAAAAGGGTAAAAACACTAATATAAACATGTTTATCATTTAGAAACCCAGTTATTCTCAATTTTCATAATTTTAAAATCTTTTACAATTCATGTTAGGCACAATTATTCATTTTAATCTCTCAAATAATAAAAATAGTTCTTATTTAACAACATAACAGTAATCCATTTTACCATGCTTGTATCAAATGATACATGTCATAATAACCTAGAGTGTCTAGAATGACGCATGTAGACTCAAACCACATGCCATTCTGATCCATGAATCATTACTAAAAAATTATCAACAACAATAATCACATCACACCACAAGTGTTTCACCCAAGGGAAAATAATATTCAACATTAATATAAATAAACAATAACAATAACTCACCTTGAGTACTTAGGTTTTCCCACATACAAGCATTTGAAACACCCATGCATGAGATCATTACCAAGCCCTGAATATTTCTTGTATCCTATGAAAAATTCCCAAAACTATAAGGCAATAGAAGAAGAATGAAAACTGGACTTCTAATACCACATTGTAATGTCCTGACCCGGGTTCCACACTATAGTGCCCCGAGCCGGTTCTCCACATGACCTCAGGTGCGCCTCCTTGTAAACTAGAGGCTCCCAAATAATAGTAAGGGTTAGTTAAGTCATTCATGGGGAGACTATATAATATTTTATCATATTAAATCACCAAAATAAGTAAATAAAAAATAGCATAATCATATATAATCAGAACAATACTAATTCAATAAGATAACTAAACAAGAAATACAATAGTCAATTGAAGTGGAAAACATGCTATTCCATTGTTAGTGTGAAGTGAATTCAATGAAACTAAAAATAATGAATATATAAATCCCCAAAAGGGTGCTAAACCATGTCCAGTTCCCTCTTACAAGCTCTATCCAAAGTCATCATCCTATCCTAAAGACTGTCCCCTTATAAAGTCCCCAAACATTATAATATATTTGGGTACCAATCATGATGTAGAAATAAAGTGTGAGTATAACATAGTATCCCACCACCAATAGGGTCTAGAACAATTCTAGTCCAGAGATAGTTCATGCAATATTCTAAATAAATAAGTATAATTCAATAATAAATTTTTTTATCACATTTTCATTTATTCTTATCTAACTACATTAACTCTAGGGTTCCCAAGGATACCCATACCTCAATACTAACTTCATATCATATTGGAGCTCGAAGTGTTCCCTATTTAATATCATATTTTAATACATGTTTCTTTTCAATTTTTGAATAATTCAATGTGATATGATATCTCAGTACCTGATTCGACTCATACTAGAGTTCGAATATTCTATTCTGAGACCTCATCTCAGAGTGCCATTGTTTCCATCCATTAATTTCACATTTCTAATCCACATTTCCAATTTTAAAAATATCAAAAACGTAGTTAATATGATCATGTAACCTTGATTAATCCTTAATAAAATGACCATGTTCCCATTCTATTTACACTTAAGAATAATAAATATGTAACCGTCTATATTTCTCAATTTAGAATGACCATGTTCCCATTCTATTTACACTTAAGTATAATAAATATGTAATCGTATATATTTCTCAATTTAGAATGACCATGTTCCCATTCACACTACTCATAAGAATGATGACAATGTTACCATTTTTTCTCCTCGATTTATGATGACCATGTACCCATTATGTTTTACGTAATTAATTTACTAATTAATCATCCACCCCAATCACATTACTAATTAACCAATTAGTTAAATACATCTATTCCATTAGTTATGTCAACAATAAAATAAGTGCATCAAAACAGTAAAAAATTCCTCAATTAATTAGTCAATATAACAATTCATACCCTATAATTAAGTTTAGAGTGTTAATTATCTCATTATAGTCTCAAATTTCCATAATTAATTCCACAATTATTTATCTAGATCATATAATCAAAGGAAAATAATTAATCTACACTTAATTATCTCCACAAATCCATTTGAAAATCTAATAATTAATCCCCTAATTAGTTACATAGATTAAAACCCATAACTTATATAATCAATTTACGATAATTAATTTTTTAATAGGGAATACACATAGTCTCATGATTAACTAACCAATTAATCACATATATCAAAAATGTTTCTACAAATCAATTGGTATATCTTATTTACCCAATTCATGAAAATAATTTGCTAATGGATGATATAAATTCTACAATTTTTCATATACATATCAAATCCTTAACTATGGTCAATATATTTTATCCACCTACATCAATTTGTTGATGGATGTTTTCTTAATGGAAATTCAATGAATCTGAGCAGCATGACAACGTAGATCTGATATTACGGATCTGAATCCCTAAATTAAGATATTAGAATATAATTATCTAATAAATATATATCTGTATCTACTTTCCTATATCTAGATATCACCACATAAATTTGTATCTTAATAATAAGAAGAAAAACTAATCGAAAAGATCAAGAGAAGAATAAATAATGATTCAGATAAGAATCGGGATGGAATACACATCTTGGGAGAAGAGAAGATCATTGATTCGAGTATTCAGCCATGATAAATGGAGGTTGAATGACCCTATAACCTCTTCAATGAAGCTTCAGGATCATAAAAATTATTTCAAGAACGATAATAGATCTAAATGTTTGTGTTTTAGTGGTTTGAGGAATTTTTATAAGATTTGTCTAAAAATAATGTGATCACATTTCCCTTACATGGGAAGGCAGTTATGGAATCAATGGGAAAACCATGCAAACCAAATTGTCTAGGGTCACATGGTTTCTTAGGTTTAGGTGCACCGTTTTTCAAACCGTCAATGTCCCCCTAACCATAAATATTCATAAAACCCCACCAAATGCACCCCAAAACATAATTTTAAACAAAGTTACTTAAAAACAACCATACATACCTGAAAATGTTCTCAAGATGACTCTAGACATGTTTGAGATCTTACATCCCCTCACATTGATATTAAAATGGAACCCCTTCCCACACATCATTTCTCCTCCATTATATTTCTAGATCGACCATGATCTATTTATTCTCTTATACCCTTCCATATCGACATTATCTAGGGTTCAGTATCACAAACATAGCAATTCGATTTTCGTTATGGGATATTACAATGAGATGATATTTAATAGGTAACATCATTAAATGAACACCCATAATTTCTTTTATTAATATATTTATCCTCACCCAATTCATCTATAGAGGATTAATAACTTAATTATCATGACTACCATATAATTTTATATTTTAATTCAATATATTATATCAATAAAAAAATTCATCTTTTATAATTCAATGAAACACAACCATTTCCAAAATTATGGGGAATAACCATCGTTGTGGATAATTAGTTTTAATTTTTTATTATCGCCCTCATGTCTGGTCATTATTTAATTATTATTGTTAATTATATTTTTAATAAGAATATTATAACTAATTACTTGTTCTGTAACTATTATATAGACATGATATTATATAAAGTTATACTAATTCAGGATGTCTGAAAAAACATCCACGATAAACTAAAAAAATTTCATTATGGGTTTATTATATGAATCATCCTCATGTCTAAGATAAAAATGATATATGGAACTATTTAAAATTTTATATTGGACTGAATACCATATAATTTAACTTTTGAAGTACCATTTCCATTAGAAAATAACCTCTTAAAAAATATACAATTTAACCAACCATGATATTATGAAATGAATACTCTAGTAACAGAAAAATTGATCATTATGACTCATCAAAATAGACTTAAATAAAATTTAATAAAATGATAGTAAATAAAATATATGAAGAAGGGGTTATTAATTATATAATATTCCATATTTAAACGATATCTCATATATTTTAATAGGATGATCCATATGGATCATTTTGGGAATGTTTAAAAGTGGTTACCCATTTTTCATTTCAGAAATTTCAAGTGTCTCGTTAGCCCCACTAGTTAATGGGAACCTCCTCTACTCTTGTTCAACACATCATTTATACATTATTTTGAAAAATAACCACACAAATAAACTTTTAAATTTCCTCCACAGGTCATATAGTTTTAATTTATATTTTTAAACCCTTCAATCAATTCTATAGATGTAATCCTAAGGAAGTTCCCTGAAGAAGAGATATAGTCTTTAACCATGTATTTTCGTTTTATTTCTTACTATAACTCCATCAAATATTTTTAAACCATTAATATATAATAAAACTAATATCTAATATATAATGAGATGGTATTATTTTAATTTCATGACATGAATCAATCATTAAATCCATAAACTATGAAACTAAATTGTCCATTGTGTGTAAGAAAAACTACCACGTCCCAAAATGATTTAAATTGTTTTCCATCACCACCTCTCATACGTGGATATAATAGTATATTTTTTGATTATATATTATATTCATGAAATTATTATACGTATTAATTTATAATATCAAATCTACCTTATTAACTTTAAATCCTTCAAGAAATGATAATGTCTCTCAGGCATACGTGTGGACTACCGCCTCCACGAAGAAATTTGTAATAGTTTTTATTTTCATTTGATATGGATAGTAATAAGGATAGATTAAATAAATATATATGTTATATAAGAAATTATATTTATTAAATAAAGGTTTCTTTCATTCCATCTATGGAGATAATGAAATGATTATCCATGCGTATGTACGATGTACGGTATACATGAACAATGTAATTTAGTTTTAATCTCAATCATTAATGTATTAAACTAAATAAATATAAAATTAACATATATTATATATATATTATGGTTATTATTCTTTAGATTGTGGAACTACAAACAAAATTAATGTACTAAAAATTCCAAACAAAAATATATGTGAAAAAGGAATTTTCTATTACCTAACTAAAGATTTTATCAATGGGTTTTTATGAAATATGTAATAAAAGGTCATATGTAAATCATATAAAATACTATATATATATATTTACTATTATATAATATATTTATAAAAAACCAATATTATTTTTAATATAGTTTCCAACATGTATGAAGGAATTAATGGCTCATGTTAAGGTATTTTATTCTAACTTTTATTTATGTGAGACACACACCATATTCAAAACATGTTTCATTTTTGTGGTATATATAATGGACATGAATTTATTTTATGATGCATACAATTAATATTATTGGTATTTATATGAAAATATACTTCTATTTATTTCAAGGGGATTTTTAATCAAATAATTGAAATGTGGTTGGGGTTTTATGTTAAAATCTTATTATTTATTGGGTATTATTTATGATTATGCTTCCAGTGATGAAATATTATGATCTACCTATCAATAAAAACAATAAATTTCATCTCATACATAAATTAAAATAGATAAATGATTCGACATATTTTTTTCTAATTTTGTACAAAAAATGCCAAACACTTATTTTTAATAAAAATCAACATTACCTCGATCTTCGATCAGAAATCCATTTAATTACATTTTTGGATTTTAAAAAAATTAAATAATGATTTAAAATTTCCTAGATATCATTTAATGATAATTTAAATAATACATTATAATATTTGAATGATATTTTCAAATTAAATTTTCTCTATAATATTTGAGAAATTTTTAGATTCCAAATATATATTTTCAATGTGAAATAGTTATTTTTCCAAGAAATGTTCTATGAGATATTTCAAATTCATTTTTCAGTATTTAAATAATCCATGTATATAAACTAATTTAAAATAGGAATATAAAAAATAATACCGTAATTATTCCCCTTTAAATTATTTATTACTTAGATGAAAATATTTTTATGTAACCAATTTCTTTTCCTTGTGTTATGTCATTGGGAAATGTTTATGAAACCCATTTAATATAAATGGCTTATGGAATGATGAATGCTTTATAATCATGTGGATTACATATTATTGGATTATATAATGGGTGGGAACTATATCACAGTAAAATTCATTGGGTAATGATTAATTATCTATGAGATCATATGGTACTGATGAAATTATTCCAATCCCTAAATATAGGGTACACATGAGGTAATCTCAAGATAAAAATAATGCTAACAAGCTGTTATCCCAAACTCAACAAAGGTACATTGGTGGTTAGACTAATCCAAACATTTTATGAATTTCATATTGGTTATAACTTCCATTATTTAATACAATATTATGTGTATTCCAAAAAATTATGTCTTATTCCATAGTTATATTCTAATAGATTATGTTCGTTGGTTCCTTTTTAATTTATGTCTTATGGAAACCCATGGTTTAAAATATTACAGATGTTTTTTTTATCAATGATATGTATTGTATGGTTTTATAATTTTATATTCATTTCATCATACTCTTATGCTCATTTAATATTAATATCGCTAATATTTACCCTTATTGAGCATTTGAACTCATGATTTTTATAATTATCCCTTATATGGGTTAAGAAAAGATGTTTTTTATGGGGTATGTTTATGAATATTATAATTTTGTTTTAAATTTATTGTAAATGTGGAATATACTTCCCAAAATAAGAATATTGTGTGTTATGTATCTAATTTCACTAAACTGTTGTAGTCCTTGATCATGTATTTGTGAAATATAAAGTATTTTTATTTATTAATATGTAATGTCATTGTATTAAATGCTTGGGTCAATATCAGTTCAATCCCTCTTGAGTATATGATTTATATATGAGTGGATTTTCTTTGTCATTATTTATTTAGACCCAAATTAACCTCTTTGGTCCCATATTGTATTTTATATCCCAATTTGTTTCATTAAATTAATATTAAATTTCATATAATTATTCCTTTCTATAGGTTATTCCATGTAAAAATACCTATGAAATTTATTTCATTTTTTTTCATGATATGATGTTTTTTATGATTTGGTGGAACACTTTTATATGATTTTCATTATTTTTTGTGTGGTCCCAGAATTATATATCCCTCCAATACAATGAATAACTATGAATATCTCATGAGATTAATATGAAAGGAATGAGAAGTGAGACTAGTTTAGTAAGGAAAACTTTCCATAATGATTGTCACGAGAGTGAACCTTAACTACTATGATCTGTTGTGGAGTGAACACATTCCACTAATATTTTCATTGAAATGGGACAAGACTATTAAAAACATTATTTTAATCAATTATGTGTATATAAAAAATATATATTTATACTAGTTATATGCTCTTGTGGATCATATGTTATGATTCTTTTATGATTCAAATTTTATGAACTACAATGATTTGTTCCATGACTCATAATTATGATATATGATATATAGGGTATTCTTATTAATTTTTTTTCTCATCTTCTCACACCACTATGCCCATTTTTTCTTTAAGTGATATTTTATATGTCACTTTTTAATCATTTATCTATATTTTAGGCAACCCTTTCTTATGTTTCCTTTCCTAGGGTTATGAAGATGTAAAATAAGTTTCATATTTCTAATAAGTGTTTTATTTATTAAGAATATAGAGGGAGATAATTTAGAAAACTTTTGTACATGTTGTTTAGGATTCCATTATTCCAAATACAGATGACCTCTATGATTCTAGTGTGGATTTTTATGTTATTATAATGAAAATTTATCTAATAAGATTTAGTATCTATAGGTGAAAACATGGGTTTAAAATATATAATGTCTCTTCCCTTTTTAAAATATAATATCCAATATTTAATTGACTATAATATAAAAAATATATTATTTTATTGAATGTTAAATTAATAAAAATACATTAAAATATGTGTTTCATACTTACCATTATAAGGAAACATTGAACATTGTATTTTAAAATTTTTCAATCTTTTAAATATATATACATTAGTTTTGGTGGATCAATATGGTGGTGATGGACCATCCTCCTCAGGCTCACGATGTGATGCCCTAGCTTCCATGGCAGTGGCGACGGCCCCTCCTCCTCAGTGGTAGGGGCATGATCTTTCACATGGGGTTTCAGTACCCAAGATGTGTTCTTTCCTCCCTAGCATTGATGTCGCTCCTATGGGCTCAGGAGTCTGTAATGGTCATCCAGTCGTTCCAGTTTCTTCCAAGGAATTCTCTGAAGCTTCTTCGCTTCTTTCCACATCCCTAGTCGCAATGTTCGCTCATTGTAGGCCTCTAGTTGAGGTGTTCGATAGGTGTGTGAATCAGGAATGGGGTTTAGGTCATCGTGCGGACATCGGGCTCCTTGGGACGCAACAATATCTTATTTTCCTCACTGATGAAGACGACTTGGCTCTGGCCTGGTCTCGTGAAATCATATCCGTTAGAGGGTTTCCGTTTCATCTACATCGTTGGATGTTTGATTTGCACATGAATCGTGATTCTTCATATTCGTAAATCTGGATCCAGGTTCCGTGGTTACCACTGCCCCTTCAGAATTCAGCTATCCTTCATTCAATAGGTAATTCCTTGGACCGTTTCCTTTGTGCAGATTGGAAAACTTATTATATGGTGCACCCGATCGTTGCACACATTTGTGTTTAAATGGAGCACTCCCGACCTCCTCCCGAGAAGGTTTGGATCGTGATTGAGGGGAAATACAGGTACGTGAAAAGTATTTTCTATGAATCATGGTCGTCGTTCTGTTCCTTCTACCATAGACATGGCCATTGTTTTGATGAGTGTCGCAAAAGGTCTTCGGCGGTTTTTGATGACACTTCATGGGAGGATAACGATGATTCAGATCAGGTTGAGGGTGATGGAGCATGTCTTGTCCATGGCACTAAACCTGCTACGCGCAAACAGTGGTCATGGGAGATGTCTTCGGCTACCCTTGATCATGTTGAGGCACCTCGGGGTGTTCCGGAGTAGGGGCCTTCTAGTCAACATGTGGTGGGGATGCCCCGTCGTTCTAATTCATCTACGGTTGATCCTACTGGCTCAGGGAGGGTGAAAAATACAGGCCTAGTCTTGAAGGATTCATCAAAGGTATCAGGACCTCAGGTGGAGGCAGTGTTTGATCATCATAGGAGGGATATGGGTGGATTCCAGGTGGCCAGCAGTATGGGGAAAGATAGTAATGGCCATGCGGATGGGGCTTTGGCGAGGAATTCTCTCTCTACAGGTGATCCTACCAGACCTGATGCCACCTGTGGATTGATCAGGGGATGGGAGGATCAGAATCCCCAGCCTCTATACATGGGCAGGGGTTTTGATCAATCTGCAACTTAGGAGGAGACAGTGGAAGAGGAAGTAGTGGTTAAGGGACAAGAAAGGGTCAGTGGGGTGGCGCCGGAACTGTGTAGCGACCCTCTTCAACTAAATGGAAATGTCGTGGAGGTGCCTTTCAAGACTAGTTTTGGAGAAGCATGGGGTTCGGGCCATGGCAATCTTCCAGGGGGTGCAGACTCTTCAACCCGGACCCCATTCGTCTTGAGCAACATGTTTTAAAGACTTTATGATGTAGAATCAAGAGATGAACCATATTTTCTGGTTGGGGAAGGTAAATCCAACCGGAAGAACCTTGATGGCTCAGATTTGGAAGGTCGTATCATGGGGCATGATTACCCAGAGTGTGCTAACAGAGGCGGGGAGGAAGAAGTCATTGAGGTTAGTAAGGGTTTTTCTGAAGAGGATCCCGGTTCTAGGAGCAACAAGAGTAATTGGAGGAGGAGGGGTAGGAAGGACTACTCCTCCCTGCCTCCCCCTATGAGTACTCAGTAAGTAAAGAAGTTAATGGATAGGAAGTTGTACAACAAGGTCAGGTATCACCTAAAACCACCTGGTCAGCCTGAACTATCCTTGGATTTTATTTTGAGTTAGGATGATGCGGTGACAGAGCAGGTGTTATTTCTCAATTCCTCAAAAGAGGATGTAGCCAAGATGATGGGTCAGAATCATGATGTGGATCTTAATGAAGCGAAATATATTTGGGTTGAAAAACATGACATGATCCTGGTCGGGGGCTTCAATAAGGGTATGATCAGGCTCAAGGAGTACATTCAGGTCTCGAATAAACTGACTTCTTCTATTGAAGACCTAATAAAGGGAGATCCACATTCTCAGGTATCTAACATATCCTGGAAGTTTTTTAGGGATACAGACTCTCACAGAATTCAATTGGATTTCAATGATTCTTATTACTCCTTTTCTAACTAATGCTTGGTTGCGCTATCGCCCTTGTTGTGTGTGGAAATGTTTGAGGGTCAGATCGGCTCAGATGGTCTATAGCATGCTGCAATTTCCTCTGTAGGTAATTTGGGATGTGGTTGAATAAGAGGGATGGCTTTCCATCGGGAGAGACCATGATTGCATCAGATCACTAAGTGGTCCTTCATTGGAGTTGGAGGTTGCTGCTTATGCCTAGAAGATCTGTTTCTGGTTTTCTATTTGGGGTTGTTTGGTGTTTGTTGAACTTTATGGTTTCTCACTTTTCCCTCAAAAGTGTCTTTCATAATATAAATAATAATTTTCATTCATATACATTAGTTTCATCATAATTAGTGATCCTAAAACCTAGATCTATATATTGGAATTCAAAGAATCCATAAGCATATTCAGTATCATTTGTAACACTATTTTTTAAACATACCTATTATCAAAATATTATTTTCAACAAATCATATTGAAATAACTATATAAATCATTCTAATCATCGTACATTTAAAATATATAAAACTATGTGTGGACCACCATATTTGAATTAAAAATATCAATGATTTACCTCAATTAAAATTTCATAGTATTTCTTTATCCAAACATTGTATAACAAGTTAAAATCTAATAAGTATCCCATAATTGAGACTCATTTCTTGATAATTTATAATGCAATGTTATATCGAAATATAATGTTTTCTCAACTAGTTTTCAGTTTCATAAAATATTTCTTTACATTTTACATATTCTTATAAATATATATACTCGTATTAAATTACTAAATAAAACAATTAAAAAAGTGATTTTTTTTAATATTTTAATACCTAAATGATATGTTATCGAACTATTAAAGATAGACATGGTAAAAAGGTATCATTGTGTGTACAACTATTGAGGCTAAACCATTAGTTAATAGTACTCTAGATGTGGCGTATATAATATCTTGTACCATAACACAATGATGATCTATCATGATCTACTAATTCATTATAATATCCGTAGTATAATATGACTTACCATATAATATAATATGACACTGTGGATCCTCAATATATAACAAATTATAGATGTTAATATGAATACGTGGAGTAGAATTCAGATCAATAGGTAGAGGTGGAAGAGTGAGATTTATATGAGGGGTTAGAGGAGTGGGATCTATGACCAATGGTTGTAGACTAAGGTATGATACCTGAAACTATCTATCCATGTAATCGAACATCGACTATAATAAAGCACCAATACCCTAATAAAATTTAGGCCCACCCCTCTACTCATAACCTAAACCATCTCATAATCATTGACATCTAAATATTTAATTTTTCCATTAAATAAATCTTTTTATAAGGGTGTTCTAGAATGAACAAACATTTATAAATTGAAAAATAATATCATATATCCTCATACACATCATGGGGTTTTAAGATTACCCAAGGTTGTAACTAAAATATCCCCTCTACCATCAAGTAGAAAATACACCATTGTGGCTTGTAACTTAACGTATTCCTTTGTAGCATATATGAATATTTTATTAGTTTGTTAAAAAAATATAAAAATTGTATCAAAATAACATGAATAACATATATATGTTAAATAAATACAGAAATTCATCTCAATTACATCCCTTGATTCAATAGTTAACTATGTATCAGTTTTGTTTGACCAAGTAATCTTCCATTTTTCATGTTTATGTTTTGGGGTAGGAGGGTCAATCTCTATGGAACCTGAATTCCCAGTTCTAAAATTTTAAATTTTTTTCAATCATTATTTTCTCATTTAACAAAGAATACCCTCCATGAAAAAATTTATTAGGGTTTATGTTTTTTGGTTTGAATATCCAGGTAAATTCATCTTAGCTCCTCACAAATAAGTATCACAAAAAGATTATTATTATCATTCTAGTGATAAAATATAAAATAAAATACCTTCAACTTATAAAAAATAAATCATTACATACAATTGAAAAAAAATTATTTTATGTATCTTTATCTTGGATGGTATATATATGACTTGGGTTTTCATTATGTATTTCAAAAATAATTTATTAAATTGTAATTGTTGATTTATAACATGTATATCTCCTAGTAAAAATTAAAACACATATCTTCTTAACTACTTTGTTATCATGTATATAATAAATCATTTTCTAAAAAAAATAATAGATATTAGTTTAAATCATAATGATAAATACAATAACACTTAATGTTATTACAAAAATTATCTACAATAGCTAAATAAGTGTCACCTTGGGGTCATTTCTCCAATAAGAAATCAAAATTTCGTTTTTTTAGCATGAATTATAAAAAAATCATCAATTAGAAAAAACTTGGACATATAAGATTAACATTATCATCTATGAAAATAGACATGTTGTGTTCTTTTGTTTGAGAAACTGATAATTTAGGTATACATGTAAACCCAAATTTATATACACATTAATCCTTATTTATCACAATGGTAGTGGAATAAACCTATATAGTATAATGATGGACCTTATTAGCGGTATGTGTAGGTTCCTCACTACAAGAATGAGGTGAATCAAAAATATGATATAACATTATCCTAAAAATAAAATTAAATATCATTCTATAAAAGAATACATTTATACATATAAAC
The DNA here is from genome assembly GCA_963277665.1 of Viscum album. Lineage (NCBI taxonomy): Eukaryota > Viridiplantae > Streptophyta > Magnoliopsida > Santalales > Viscaceae > Viscum > Viscum album. Next base: position 874,264,784 of record OY728129.1, on the reverse strand, counting down.
ATAAATATAAATATAATATATATGGAAAAAATATAAAATTAATCTTAATAGTTTCTATGTTGAGTATAAATTGAAAATTGATTCAAGAGTTTCTTACTCATGTATGTTCAAAAATCAACACTGATATAAGGATCCGGGATATTATTGTTTTATTAATTCATATATAACTAACTATAATTCAATTAATATTTTTATTTTAAGGGAATTATATGAATTTTTACCTTCGAATTGTATTGTATTTCTTAAAATGGAAGTTGAAGTAGTTCCATTTTTGGTAAATACATGACAGTTTTTTCAACTAATTAATTTTTTTCATTGGGTCAAAAATATGCACAACACTTGACAAAATTAATTTTCTCATAGATGGAAATTCATATATATTTATGTTTATATATTTTATTCCATGAGTGATACTAATTAATCATTAAATAATATATAAATTAATCATGACCCATTCCATTTGATAGATTATTCATATTCATGTTGCAATGTAATTTATCAAATAATGAATAATACATATCTAATGGTACAATCTAAGTAATGGTATAACAATTTGGATGTAAAAATTTAATATGGATTTTATATATGTTATGTAATGGTATATTGACATTTTTATATTTATGTAAAGATAAAGAAAGATTTTAATTTGTTATGTATGGGTAAAAATAAATAATTATAAATTAAGTGATGTTAAAGAGAAATAATTATATGTTAAGTAAGGATAAGTAAATATTTTTATTGGTTAGGTATGGAGAAAATAATGGTATTTAATTTTAATTTCATGTTATGTATGGATAAGACACTGTTAATTAAATTTAAATAAAAGATGTGTAAATATAAACCAATGTTACGAAAGGGTATGTAATGGCCCGGACCTCTCCGGCCCGTTCCTTTGTCAAAAAGAAGGCCATCAAGTGTTCTGGAGGGTAAAATGGACTTTTCCCACACATTCAAGAATTTTGAAACTACACGCTGTGTAGTTTAATTACACGCCGTGTACTAACTTTCCGGGTATACCCCGTGTTGCAAGCCGTGTCCATGCTATGTGGAATAAATGAGTACACGCCGTGTGACCAGTTCTACACGCCGTGTAGTCCCACCCTGCGTACGCGTTACTAGTCAATAGCTGTGTACCATGTTGGAGCTGTGTCCTTTCCGTGTGCAATAAATGAGTACACGCCGTGTGTCTAAACTACACGCTATGTAGTCATTCCCCGAGTATGCGTTACCCTCAAACCGTGTGTTGACCAGTCAACGGCCGCAGAGCCGTGTTGGAAGCTGCGTGGAGACCGTGTGAAAGAACCGAGTACACGTCGTGTACCATAAAGTACATGTCGTGTACTTTTTCTTTTCATGCCTATAAAAGGAGGGGTCCCCTCCACCTTTTCAACACACACCTCTCCTCCCCTCTCTTCTGAGCAGAGCTCTTTCAAGAGACTCGAAGGCTCTTTCTTCCACAACATCTTCGTATGAGCTCCGATTTACGATCTTTCAGCGGCCACGGGATCGTAACGACAAGGCGGAACATCCGAGCTTGGATCCGTTGACTTTCATTCAGCCTTTCCTTTCCGACTTCCACCCGAGGAGGTTTTTCCAGGACTAGACAGAGGTGACAGACGCCGACAGACTTCTTCTAATGTTGATCTGGGGGAGCGCTATGATCAGAACCTTTTGAGGTTGGGATCTTACCTTCGTCTCTCTAATTTTTTCATCATGTGGGGTGGTTGTTCTCTTGTTTACGTGAAATAATTTTGAACCGGTTTAAATGATGATAATAACTGGTCAAACAACGAGGTTGTGAAGTTTGTGAATGTTGTTACATTATATCCTTTGATATTATGCTGTGAATTGAATGAGCTTCTACCTACTGAAAATCATAGCTGTTAGGGGCCTTTGCTTATGCAATTAAATGTTTCCCTCTCCTTCTAGATTTTTTTATGGGTAGAAACTTTGTGGAATGTGGAATTTGTTAATCACGTAATGTTGGGTGTTTAAAATCTGGAACCCTTGTGTGATCACCCCGGTTGAACAAAACGGAATAATGATCATGTGGGTGTTGTCTTGGATACGTGGGTTGTTATGGGGGTGTTTTGTGGGTTGTTAATGTTTGGGTGAGCAGTGGGGCTGCGGTTGGCTTGGTTGTGGGTTGGTGTGAATGTTATGTTGGTGACGGGCCGCAGGGCTGCGATAAATGGTATTAAAGGGATAATGATGTACGGTGTGGTTTTGGTTATGATGGATGGCAGCAAGGCTGCAGGGATGGGTGGAATGTGAATGGACTATGGATTGTGATTATTAAATTAAAGTGGAACAGATTTAATAATCAATGGGGCTGGTTGGTTGATAATAAGGGCTTGGTTGTGTTGCTTGTGTTTTCCTAACTTAATTTGAGGATGGCAGGGATATGTTTTACGAACGATCGATGAGGTTGGTTGTGGATAGTTTCCCAGTACTTAAGGAACTAAATAAATTATTTCTTCTGAAATGTAAAAAACTAAATGGGGTTGGGGTTGTTTTTTGTATGCATGCTTCGTAGTAGCAGTGCCGAGGCACATGCTCAGTTTCTCTGTTTAGAAGCCATAGGTTGGGCTGTGTTGTTGGTATATATATATATATGTGTATCTTTTGTCTTTTATCACACCCCACACATGTTGAGCACTTAGTACCTAACACTCCCATTTCATGGGAGAGGGTGTTTTTTCCGTAGTGACGAGATCCTTCATGCTCCTTCTCCCCTAGTCTATGATGGATTGAGGTGACCTTACACCTATGACTCTTCGGGTAGGTTTCGATTGGGGTGGAATTAGCCAAAGACTCTTCGGGTAGGTTCTACTATTTCCCAAGAATCTTCGAGATTAGGACTACGTGTGTGCAGGCGGGATACGTGGTTGTGAAGCCCAGGTGTGTGGGGCGGGATATGTGGTTGTGGGGCCCAGGTGTGTGCGGGCGGGATATGTGGTTGTGTGTCCCAGGTGTGTGCGGGCGGGATACGTGGTGGTGAGGCCCAAGTGTGTGCGGGCGAGGAGAGTGTGGCAGCGTCAGGACATTCGTCGTTAGGAAAACTAGCTAACTAAAGGGAACTGGTGCGGGGTACCCAATACTCTTGTTACATGTATACTACTACCTGTTGTGCTTGTGTTTTGGGGAGTGTGGCTGGTGAGGTTGGGTGGATATAATTCCTTGCTAGGTTTCTTCTGTTGTTCTCACGGGACATTAGGATGTCTCCCCACTTGTGCACGAGAGCTTTAGGTTTCCCTACTAAGTATACTTGTATGCTCACCCTACGTTTACTTTCAGGTTTCCAGGAGGACTAACATGGCTGTACGGGACCCTACTAGTCAGACAGTTGGAGTTGTGGTAGTTTCCGTTCTCTTGTTTTCTTTTGGTATTGTACATTGAGCTTTCTTGTACTTGTACCTTGTTATAAAATTGTTAAAACATGCATGTGGGCTTGGTTTGGGTTTATTTCTATAAACTTGTTCTTTTTCCCTTTTTAGTGGTTGACTTGTCCTATTTCCCGATCCTAAATAAATAAAAAGGGTAATGCCTCTCATACTTGTGAAAACTCATACCCGTGGTGCTAGTCGCCACCCCAGGGCCTACTGGAGGTGGGACTCTGGGGTCATTATCTCCCTTTCACCATTGCCAGCTCAGGAGGGGCATCTTTGGTGGGAGGGGGTCATGAAAGAATGGTATCAGAGCTGATGGTTGAGAGATAGGATGGAGTCTGTAGTTAGGCACAGTGAGGATTTCATGGGATAGTAGGGTGACAATGTTAGTCAATCATAGTGCGTGACATAGGACAGGGAATACCGGCTAGGACATGGGACTTTAGGGCCCCCCGTGAACCGATGCATGGACTCTGAGCCTACCGAACGACCAAGTGAGAATACATTGATTGCAGGGTAGAGACCCTAGGGAAGGTACATGCATCATCATGATTGTGTTTTTCTTGATTTGGGTGTTCTGGGAATGAAATTAAATGATAAAATGAAACATTGAGTTTTTCTTTACTACATGGGCTTAGGTGATCCTTGTTTACCGTATAGCTATGGCCCTTGGACGTCGTCCCCGGGTGGCTCAGACGGCGGAGGCCCAGCAGATTCAGTCGGTCGATCTGTTGAGTATTGACCGAGAGGAGGAAGATAGCCAATGGCAGAAGACTCTCTGATCCTTCCAGCGGTAGACCCACAAGAAGTATGAGGGTAGTACTTCGGATACAGAGACATAGGGGTGGATTGAGGATCTAGGGATCGCTTTTACCTTGATACGTGCTCCAAGGGAGTATTGGGTTCCCCTAGAAGTCAGTCAGCTGAGAGGTTCAGCGCGGCAGTGGTGGATGATCTACCTCGAAGAGAGGATAGAGGCAGAGGTTCCATGGGCTGACATTGCAAAGGAATTCTGAGAGGAATTCCTGTCTTCCCTGATCAAGGCAGAGAAGCGGCATGATTTACTCTCCCTTTAGTAGGGGAGTATGACGGTACGAGAGCTGGGGATAAAGTTCAAATATCTCATGCGCTTTGATCTGGATCTCTTTCCAGATGAGGAGTCTCGGGCAAGACGTTTGGAGGAGGCGCTTCGTCCTTCGCTCAAGTATGCTGTCACCCCCTTCACCCTTCCGATGTACATGATAGTATAGAAGAAGGCATAGGTTGTAGAGAGGATTCACTAGCTGAGAGGTGCACCCCGAGAGGGGATCCATCCAGGCTCGTCGAAGGGGAAGGCAGTCAGCCGCAGGTCTCCTACGACGGGACCTTCCAGGTTCAGGCCAGTGGGGAGCAGGCCCTAGTAGTTCCAGTTCAGATCATCGGGTTCTCATCCCTTTTTCACGAGCCCAGGCCCGAGGTGTTTTCCTTGTGGAGGTTTCGGGCATGTTCAGAGTCGGTGCCCGACCAGTGCTTAGTATGGTGGAGGTGGCCAGGTTCATCGCCCACCTCATCAGCACCAGTTGCCAGCGAGGCCCTTCCAGCAGCAGCTGGACCATGCTCCACCGAGGGCAGAATTTGCGAGAAGAGGCTGACCTCAGGGTGCTCCTCAGGGACCTTGACCATGGTGTGGTCGGGGAAGTGCACGACATCAGAGAGGTAGAGAAGATGGGCGTGGATAGTTTCACGCAGCATAGTTGACAGCTCCAGTAGGACCAGAGGTGGTGCAAGGTATGATTTACTTTTTCAACACCCTTGTTTCAGCTTTGTTCGATTCGGGAGCTTCACACTCCTTTGTAGCACCTAGTCTAGCCCATTCCTTAGGACTAGACGTGGAGAGAATTTCCGTACCACTAGTACTGAGTACACCATTTGGTGGCCAGACCAGCATATCTTGTGTTTTCCAGGGATATGGGATGACGTTGGGACCACATCGATCTAGTGGGGACCTTCTTCTGTTACAGATGCATCCATACGATGTCATCCTAGTAATCGACTGGTTGTTTTCTATTGGCGCCATTATCGACTGATTCTAGAGAAGAGTCATGTTCTCTGACATGGATGGGCAGCGTGTAGCTTTTGTTGGTGAGAGGAGATATCATGTGGGATGCTGGCGTGTGGAGACTCTCCTTTTCTTGTTAGGTGGGATATTAGTGGTTCCATCTGATACAGAGATGATTGATGTACCAGAGGTTGTTGGGGAGTTCCTAGATGTTTTTCCTGAGGATGTTGTGACTCTACCCCCCCCCCCCCCCGACGCGACGTTGAGTCCGGGATAGGCTTACATCCTGGTTCCCGTCCAATTTCGATGGCCCCTTACCGGATGGCACCTTCAGAGTTGCGGGAGTTGCAGATTCAGAATGACAATCTCATGGAGAATGGTTTTGTTCGACCCAGTGTATCACCATGGGGTGCTCCAGTTTTGTTCATGAAAAAGAAAGATGGTGGTCTCATGCTATTCATAGACTACCGAAGGTTGAACCTGGTAACGGTCAAGAACCGCTATCCCCTCCCAAGGATAGATGATCTCTTCGACCAACTGAGGGTAGCAGGTTGGTTTTCCAAGATTGATCTACGATCTGGATATCATCAACTGAGGGTGAACGATAGTGAAATCTCGAAGACGGCTTTCAGGTGCAGGTATGAGCACTTCGAGTTTGTGGTGATGCCGTTTGGAGTTACGAATGCACCAGATGTGTTCATGTGACTTATGAACTTTGTCTTCTAAGAGTTTCTGGACCGGTTCGTCATTGTGTTTATAGATGACGTCCTGATCTACTCAAGATTAGAGGAGGAGCACGTTGAGCATTTTAGGGCAGTCTTGGAAGTCCTTCAACACCACCAGCTTTATGGGAAATTGTCGAAGTGTAAGTTCATGACATAAGAAGTACACTTCCATGGGCACGTGGTGTCTCAGCATGGAGTGTCAGTGGACCTGTCGAAGGTGGAGGCAGTTGTTTCTTGGGTAGCACCCAAGAGCGTGGAAGATGTTGGAAGTTTCCTAGGGTTAGCAGGTTACTATCGGAGGTTTGTTTCAGACTTCTCTCGAGTGGCTGCTCCGTTGACAGCTTTAACAAGGATGAACCAGGTCTTCTTATGGAGCAAGCAGTGCCAGAAAGCTTTTGACTACCTGAAGGAGAAGTTGTTCAGTGCTCCCGTACTTAGGTTTCCAGAGGAAGGTTTGTTGTATGAGTTGTTTTGAAATGCTTCTATCCTTGTTCTGGGGTGCGTGCTGATGCAGAATAAGGGAGTGATTTTTTATGGATCTAGGAAGTTGCGCCCCCACGAGCGTAACTATGCCACCAATGACCCAGAGCGTGAAGAATTAGTGTTCACACTGAAGATGTGGTGACATTACCTCTTTGGGGAGCACTTTGTGGTCTTCTCAAATCACAAGATCCTGCATTATATCTTCTCCCAGCATGACCAAAACTGATGGCAGCGGAGATGGGTCGAGTTTCTCCAAGACTATGACTTTGAGATCTCTTACACTGAAGGTAAGGGAAATGCTGTGGCTGATGCCCTAAGAAGGAAGTCACATCCGGAATTAGATTGGGAATCCACTGATGCTTGGAAGGAAATAGGAGAGTTGGCCGCGTTGCACTTGGATGCCATGGTAGAAGGTGTTATAGGATGTCTGTTTCAGATGAAGGGACATTCCTCTTTGCTACAGTAGGTGGAAGAGTCTCAATGGGGGGACTCCGAGGTGGAAGTGATGCGAGATCGTGTCGATTAGGGGAACGCTCCAGAGGGGGGGTCAGAGGACAGCCGACATTAGATGCTTTTCCATGGAAGGTTGTTTGTTCCAGAGGAAATACGTGAGGGTGTTCTCTGTGAGTTCCCTAGCTCAGCCATGGCAATACATCCAGGAGTTTCAGAAAGGTAATGAGGCTTGAGGGAATAGTTTTGGTGGCCTAGGGTGAAACGGGAAGTGGCAGAGATTGTGGCTAAATACCAAGTGTGCCAGCAAGTGAAGGCTGAACACTGTGTTCCCAGTGGTTTGTTGAATCCTTTAGATGTCCCAGAGTGGAACTGGGATGACATCCCGATGGACTTCATCACATGACTACCCAGAGCTCAGGGAGGTTATGATGTTGTCTAGGTAGTGGTGGATCGACTGAGGAAATCAGCTCACTTATTAAAAATTAAAGAGTTAGGCCCGGTGAGTACCTTAGCAAAGAGTTATGTAGATGAGGTTGTGCGTTTGCATGGAGTCCCGAAGACTATCGTCTCAGATCGGGATACTGGGTTTACCTCATGAGTTTGGAGGGGGTTACATCATGATTTTGGCACCCAGCTACACCTTATCATTGCTTTCCAACCCAATACCGATGGGCAGACAGAGTGGACTATCCAGACGTTGGAGGACATGCTGCGAGCATGCGTTTTGGATTTCAGAGGATCATAGGTATGCCACTTGCCTTTAATAGAGTTTTCCTACAACAACAGATTGCACTCTACTATAGTCATGGTACTATTTGTGGCTTTTTATGGAAGGCCATGTCGTTAACCCATTTGCTGGGCAGAGGTTGGTGAGACAGGTGCTCTTGGGGCGGAGGTAGTGCAGAGCACCACAGAGAAATTCTGTCCTGTACGTGAGAGGATGAAAGCGGCTCAGGACAGACAGAACTCTTATGCTGATCATCGGAGGAGGCCCTTAGAGTTCTATGTGGGAGATCATGTGTTCTTGAAGGATTCCCCTCGATGGGGGAAGCAGAGGTTTGGTAAAGGGAGGAAGCTCTCACCTAGGTTAATCTGACCTTTTGAGGTGCTGAGGCGAGTCGGTGAGGTGGCATATTAGCTGTCCCTTCCACCTCAGTTGAAGAAGGTTCATGACGTCTTCCACGTCACCCAGCTTCGTCGTAACTTACACGATGAATCTCATGTTATCGAATGGGGAGAGTTAGATATGGGAGACGACGCGACCTTCGAGGAACGACCAGTCAAAATCAAATATCATAAAGAGAAGGTGCTCCATGGACGAACCATTCCCTTGGTTCGTGTGTTGTGGAGGCATGTCGGCCTCAAGGAAAGAACTTGGGAGAGGGACACCTAGATAAACGCGCAGTACCCGGAGTTGTTTTGACTGGTGTTTTCCATTGTTCTTCTAAGCTTTGTGTTGATGTTGTACTCTGTACTTTTGATATATGGAATGCTTGGCTTGTCAGTTGTGATACCTTTTGTTTCTTTGTTCCCTGGTAATGTGTGACATGTCCAAATGTGTGGGGAAAGGTAAAAACCTTATCCTTAATCGAGATGCATTAATTCGGGGGCGATTGAACTCTTGTGGGCGAGTAAGTGCTTCTTAAAGAGGATAATATCTCAACCTAAAAGAAGGAATTCTTCCCCAAACCCCAAGTTTGGGCAGTGTGTTGGTTGTGTGGTGTTGGGGGTTGTGTGAGTTGAAGAATCCTAATGTATGAATGTGTGAAGACCCAATTCTTAATCGAGATGCATTAATCAGGATGCGATTAAACCCGTGCAGGCGAGTCAGTGCCGCCTAAAGCGGATAATATCTCGTCATAGGAGAAGGAATTCCTAAAACATATGATTAGGGTTGTTGGTTGGGTTTTTGTTACAACGAGAACCCTAAGAGGTTCTTGTTGGGTTCCTCTGGGTTGGTTTTTGAATTCTTGGGGATGAGAATGTTTTAAGAGGTATCTGATGTAATGTCCCGGACCTCTCCGGCCATTTCCTTTGTCAAAAAGAAGGCCACGAAGTGTTCTGGAGGGTAAAATGGACTTTTCCCACACTTTCCAGAATTTTGAAACTACACGCTGTGTAGTTTGAGTACACGTTGTGTACTCCCTTTCCGGGTATACCCCGTGTTGCAAGTCGAGTCCTTGCTATGTGGAATAAATGAGTACATGCCGTGTGACCAGTTCTGCATGCCGTGTAATCCCTCCCTGCGTACGCATTACCAGTCAATGGTCATGTACCGTGTTGGAGTTGTGTCCTTGCTGTGTGCAATAAATGAGTACACGCTGTGTGTCTAAACTAAACTCCATGTAGTCCTTCCCCGCGTATGTGTTACCCTCAAACCGTGTGTTGACCAGTCAACGGCTGCGGAGCCATGTTGGAAGATGCATGGAGACCGTGTGAAAGAACCGAGTACATGCCGTGTACTATAAAGTACATGCCATATACTTTTTCTTTTCACGCCTATAAAAGGAGGGGTCCCCTCCTCCTTTTCGTCACACACCTCTCCTCCCCTCTCTTATGAGGACAGCTCTCTCAAGAGACTCAAAGGCTCTTTCTTCCATAACATCTTTGTATGAGCTATGATTTACGATCCTTCAGTGTCCACAGGATCGTAACGACAAGGCGGAACTTCCGAGCATGGATATGTTGACTTTCCTTCGGCCTTTCCTTTCAGACTTCCAACCGAGGAGGTTTTTTCGGGACCCGACAGAGGTGACAGAAGCTGACAGACTTCTTCTAAAGTTGATCTGGGGCAGTGCTGTGATCAGAACCTGTTAAGGTAGGGATCTTACCTTCTTCTCTCTAATTTGTGCATTATATGGCGTGGGTGTTCTCTTGTTTATTTGAAACACTTTTGAACCGGTGTAAATAATGATCATAATTGGTCAAATAATGGGGTTGGGATGTTTGTGATTTCTGTTACATTGTATCCTGTGAAATTATGTTGTGAATTGAATGAGCTTCTACCTACTGAAAATCACAGTTGTTGGGGGAATTTTCTTACGCAATTAAATGTTTCCCTCTCCTTCTGGATTTTCTTATGGGCGGAAACTTTGTGGAATGTGGAATTGGTTAATCATTTATAGTTGGCTGTTTAAAATCTAGAACACTTGTGTGATCACCCCGGTTGAACAAAATGGAATAATGAACATGTAGGTGTTATCTTGGATACGTGGCTTGTTATGGGGGTGTTTTGTGGGTTTTTATGGTTTGGGTGAGTAGTGGGGCTGCGGTTGGCATGGTTGTGGGTTGGTGTGAATGTTATGTTGGTGACGGGCAGTGGGGCTACGATAAATGGTATTAAAGGGATAATGATGTACGGTATGGTTGTGGTTATGACGGTTGGCAGCGGGGCTGCGGGGATGGGTGGAATGAGAATGGACTAGGGGTTTTGATTATTAAATTAAAGTGGAACGGAGTTAATAATCAATGGGACTGGTTGGTTGATAAGAAGGGCTTGGTTGTGTTGCTTGTGTTTTCCTAACTTGATTTGTGGATGGCAGGGATATGTTTTAATAACGATCGATGTGGTTGGTTGTGGATAGTTTCCCTGTAGTTAAGGAACTAAATAAACTATTTCTGATGATATGTAAAAACATAAATGGGGTTGGGGTTGTTTGTTGTATGAATTCTTCGTAGCAGTAGTGCCGAGGCACGTGGTCAGTTTCATAGTTTAGAAGCCATAGGTTGGGTTGTGTGGTTGGTATATATATATATATATATATATATCTGTATCTTTGGTGTTTTATCGCACCCCTCCCATGTTGAGCACTTAGTGCTGAACACTCCCATTTCATGGGAGAGGGTGTTTTTCCCTTAGTTACTAGCTCCTTCCTGCTCCTTCTCTCCTAGGATGTGATAGCTTAAGGTGACATTATACCTAAGACTCTTCGGGTAGGTTTCAATTGGGATGGATTTAGACCAAGACTATTCGGGCAGGTTCTATTGTTTCCCAAGAATCTTCGGGATGAGGCCCAGGTGTGTGCGGGCGGGATATGTGGTTGTGAGGCCCAGGTGTGTGCGGGTGGGATATGTGGTTGAGAGGCCCAGGTGTGTGCGGGTGGGATACGTGGTTGTGAGTTTCGGGTGTGTGCGGGAGGGATAAGAGGTTGTGAGGCCCAGGTGTGTGTGGGCTGGATACGTGGTTGTGAGGCCCAGGTGTGTGCAGGTGGGATACGTGGTAGTAAGGCCTAGGTGTGTTCGGGCTGGGAGAGTGTGGCAGCGTCAGGACATTCTTCGTTAGGAAGAGCAGCTAACTAAAGGGTACTGGTGAGGGGTACCCAATACCTCTGTTTCTTATATACTACTACCTGTTGTGCTTGTGTTTTGGTGAGTGTGGCTGGTGATGTTGGGTGGATAGAATTCCTTGCTAGGTTTCTTCTATTTTTCTCACCGGACATTAGGATGTATTCTTACTTGTTCACGAGAGATTTAGGTTTCCCTACTGAGTAAACAAGTATGCACACCCTACGTTTACTTTCAGGTTTCCAGGAGGACTACTAGGGCCATGCGGGACCCTACTAGTCAGACAGTTGGAGTTGTTGCAGTTGTTGTTCTCTTGTTTTCATTTGGTATTGTACATTGAGATTTCTTGTACTTGTACCTTGTTATAAAATTGTTAAAACATGCATGAGGGCTTGGTTTGGGTTTCTTTCTATACACTGGTTAGTTTTTCCTTTTTAGTGGTTGACTTGTCCTATTTCCCGATCCTAGATAAATAAAAAGGGTAATGCCTCCCATACTTGTGAAAACTAATAACCTTGGTGCTAGTCACCACCCCGAGGCCTACTGGAGGCAGGAATTAGGGGTCATTATCTCCTTTTCATCATTACCAGCTCAAGAGGGGCAACTTTGGTGGGAGGGGGTCGTGACAGGGTAAAAGTAATGCTATCTAATGGTAAAATAGATTACTGTAAAATTATTAAAATGGAAAAATGTATAAATAAAAGATATTTAATGTTAAAAATAATGGTACATACATGAATAATGAAAATTAAATTAATTATAAAAAATATAATATCATGATACATGTTTTATTTAAAAATTAATTTTAAAAAAGATAATAAAAATAAATGATAAATGAAATTAATAACATTATTGATGTATAATAAAATATAATTTATATATAATTCAATTGAATTTTTAATCTACAATATATAAAATAAAATTAATCTGAAATAAAATTAGGAATCTTTAAACATTAATTTAAATGTCATTTATTTTCAAGAAAATATAACCAAAAAATTGATAACATTACACTTATATACACTTTAAAAATAATATAAATGTGGAAAAATTAAATTTTATATTATAAAATATTTATGAAAACATAATATATTTTTAATGTAAGATAAAGTAAAATGATATAAACAATATATATGAACTATTAAAGAAAATCATAATATTATTACTAACATTTTACAAAATCCGAATAGTTACGAAACATATAAATATATGTATCCTTCAAAATCAGGATATTAATAAGGATTTTATTCCTATATTCCATATTCAGGATCATCCCATATTTCATAAAAAATGTATTTGTTGTTTTCATTGATATCCTTGATAATATATGCATATTAGTGAGGTTCTCCCTTAATTCGACATTATTTCTATGTTTCTCATCAAAAAAACATTTTTTTCTTCCCTAAAAATGATAGAATAAGGGTCATTGAATGTAATGTGAACATAATATTTTCACATCTGTTTGCATTATAGATTTTCAATATTTTTAATCTATCCTGTTTGGATTTACCTATGTTTACCAATGTTTATCGTGTTTAATACATTTGACACAGAAAACCTAATTACAATATAACATAATAACACAATATTTTAATATAATATATATCAAATATTTTATGAATAACTCTATAATATACACTTTAAATGTGGATTATGGTTTTTTTTTCTTTCACTATAAAAATGATTTCCAGATGTGATAAATAATATATTTTGATTTTGAACTACAATTCTATAGTTTTAATATATTATATTAAATGTATTGTAATTATTGATATAACCTTACTATGTTATCAAATATAAACATAGATTTATCCCTAATGATTTTAAGGTTTATCATTTATCTAATTTACCAATAATGGTTTCTTTAAATCGCAGAAAAAATTAAGGTTATTCTCACTTAGTACTGACTTGTGTTTCTTAGTTTCAAAATAATATTTTAGTACAATTATTTGAAATGTTATATATGTTAGAGAATTGACTATGTTATTTGATATATAAATGTGTTTTATTAATTATTTTCACTGTCCAAAATATTAATTTCTAATCCAAAAATCCATTTTCTAACAAACTTTACTCCATCAAGGAAAAATGTAAGAAAATGGACGTTCCTCACTAAAAGAAAGTAGTATTAAAAAACTATACAAAGTCATTATAAATATACTTCTTAAAAATAGAATCTTATAGTTGATAAAAATTCCTAATTTACCCCATAAATATCATGCCATAACATTCAAATGTATATACCATTATAGATATATAGGACCAAAAAATATAATTTCTCTCCCAAGATGGACAATTGAATTCACAATTCAATCGAAAATTGTGAGTAATATAATATATATATATTATTTTGAGAAAGTATAATAAATGTATCATTTTATAAATTGTTTACCGATATTAGATGCAATATATTTTTAAAAGTTAAATCTATAAAATACCATGTCTTAATGATTGTTATTATAACAAAGATGGGTGTCATTATACCCAACGTAACTAGTTTGAAATATCACATCATTCCATGAATATAATTATATTGTATTAAAATTTATTTCAAAACATTCATTAAATTTTTTAACATTTTAATAGAACTGTAATATACATTGATACAATTAAGTAACTAAAAAAAAATAATTTTATCACCCATATATAATGTATGAGAATATAGTGGTAGGTGCGTTTTTTCCTTTAGTATTAAGACAAAACTATAAACTTGTTCTCTTTGACAATAATCCATTTATTTTATTCAAAAAATCCATCTTATTTCTTATAAAATATAATAATAGTCTAAAAACTGTAAAAATGTTACTCCCAGTATAAATCAAATAAATATTATGTTTTATCTCAGGAGATCTTGGATAAGGAATCTAAAAATGTAATAATCATTTGACCCATACATATTCTTCAGTACACGATCATTGTGACTTTCCACATGTGGAAGTAATGTTTTTCACCATATTAACTTTTTGATAAGTCAAAAAAGGATTTGGAGAGATATCAAATTTATGAAATTCGTTAACTTACTTTTTTAATATTTTATTATAGTGATTTATTAAAAAACATTATGACCAATATACATAGTTTTTCTCAAAAGTTGAAGTTGAAAAAATGAATTACCATTGTCAAAAATTAGATATTTTATTTATCTATTAACAATATATCTAGAAAAAGTTTCCTAAGGTGGGAGGATGTTTATAGTAATCACAATAAATTAAATCAATTGAAAAGGATACATTTTATAATAATCATATCCATAAATACCATATGACCACAAGTGATTGAAATATTCAATTAATAGTGAAAAGTAAACCTCAATATCATTCCCATGTTTTTTAGTCCCTAAATCATTACGCACAACATGATATATTTTTAGTTGATAATTAATTTGATAGATATGATGTAAATTAAAATCAAAATATATGATGATAAATTTATTCTACTAAGATTGTTATAAGGATTAATTCTATTGGTGTACAACCCATGTTTTATATTTTATCATCATTTTAAAATTCATGAAATTGTGTATATATATATATATATTCCTCAATCAGGGAAATTCCCTTGGATGGCATAATTTTTCATTAGATAATCACCCATTTGTATACCATAATAATTTTTTTCATCATTTTAATATTCATATAACCATTTTGGATAGAGAATTATAGGATTTATTCCAATTTTCTCAGAACATGTCTTTGTACTTTGAAATGTAGATTACTAAAATTATGATTTCTTTGTGATAATATAATGTGATGTCCAATTTTTATAACACACTAAAAGAACTTAATATTAAATAAAATATTACCTCCAATTATTATGGAAAATATTTATCCTTTTTCACGCCAAACACGTAATTCATAAAATTTATGTCTTTAGAATTTTAATCTATAAGATCAATTTCATCATGATTTTTGTCTTTCACCATCTTTATAATTTCATCAAAATTATTATCACTCCATCCTTTTATGGAATTAAAGTTCACCAATATTCCCATTGTTGATAATAATAATATTTTTCTATAACCTAGATATTTCATTAATAAATATATATGCTCACAATCAACTATGTTTTCTCAATTTTATCTACATAAATAAAATGAATTATTGAACCAATTTTGTTAAATATTACATTTCTAAAATCATCATCATCATCATCATCATTAGATATTGAATCCTATCAATTTTTACCATTCTAAATACGAGGAAAAAAATTTGGATTACAACTATTGAATATTAAATTATCATTAGTATCTCCATTTTGAAATTGTCCAAAATTTTAACCATTTCAAGATGGAAGAAATGAAGTCGTATTTTGGAGACTTTCATTTAGGAAATTTTAAAAATTCATCAACTCCTTCATCATTTTCATCACATTCTCAATATAAAGTAATCCAATTATAATCCATTACATCATATAACATATTTAATGAATGAAATAAATGTTATTTTAGTTCAAAATATTTATTGAAATTTACTTTCATGAATAAATATAAACATATAAATTTAAAATTTATTACATTTATCAACATTGTTCGATATATAGTTTCATAAAAATGATTAATTATTAAAAGATAAAAAATTTATAAAAAATATTCAATAAAAAATAAATAAATGGTTAAAAATAATTAAAATTTATATCATTAATAATAAATTATAATGTCAATTGCAATATTTTTAAAAAAGAAAATTTATATTTTAAACGTAGAATTATTTATACATATATAAATATAATTAACATAGTTATATTGAATCACATTAATAAAATTTTCGAAGAATTATTAACATTATATTATTATAGTTATTACAAATTTAATAGATTAATAAAATAAACCACATTATAATTATAGAATTTGTATGTCTTCATGAGATATGAACACATCAAATCATGTAGTGAAATTGAATAACTAATAGAAACATGAAAATATTGATAATAGTAACGATTATATTTTATTTTCAGTAATATTAGTAAAAATATTTCACATACCTGAACACACAAATATGAACTTTTATAAATTTCACTTTTGAAATAATATATTTCATTATTTCTATATGAATATATTCCTAAACCAAACTTATACACATTATTTGTTGATCAAATTAATATATAGTAATAAATATGATAAATGATTCATAAATGAAACTAAAAATTTACTATTATTATATGTTATCGATAATTCAAACATCAGGAAACATATTAATTTACCTCATTCCTCATTCCTAAAAACCAACCTAGTTTTATGTATATGATACTTAATTTATGATCTTTTTAATCACATATATTCATTATATTAAATTATTTATTCCAAAAAATAATAATTCCATTAATTATTCAATGTATAAAAGGTATTTAAATATAAATTTTTTGATTTAATATTATTTTTATAGGGTATTAGTTTTTTAGTCTCTTATTCCTCCACTTTTCATCCCTAGATTTCTAAAAATGCAAGGTCCATAGTAGATGTATTGGAATGTAGTACCTTATTATCCCTGAAAAAATAAATAAATAATTACTCTGATGAATCACTTAAAAAAGTAGAGTACCACTAGTGACTGTCACAAAATAAAAAAAATAGTTACTCCAATAATTAAAATAAATATTAAGCCTTCAGATGAAAAAATAGAAATGAAGAAAACAATATAAAAGAATATTGTTTTGTTGATAAAGGGTGATAGATAAGGATGGGAGTTAATATTCATAGATGATGACATATTATGTGGATAATGGGAGATAAGGATAGACAATAGAAATAGGATGGATGAAAAAAAGGTAAAGATCACTATGTGAGGGAAAACCAAAATCCTGGCATGTGAAATAATAAATGAAAATTATGAGATTATTAATATAAAATAAAAATTTTAAAGGTTTAAAAAAATTATTTTTTAACCTATATTGAAATCAATAGTGAATCATTTTTAATGTTATATATAAAAAAATGTCATTGAAAAAAATTCTAATCTATTTTCGAAAATGATTATGAAAAATGAGACTTAAAATATAAATTTTTTTCTAATGGAACCAATTAAAAATTTTAAAGTAAAATTATTGTCTATTTGTAATATTATGATTTATTATCATTAATTATGGGTTTTTTAATATTATTTTCGTGATATTTTTTCTTAAATTTTCTTTATTAAAATGTTACTCAAGTCTTTTGTTTTCTCAACTCATGTATTTTATACAATGAATCTTGATTTTTCTTCTTAGAATTTATTTTCATTGTAACTTTTTGAAAATATTATTTGTCAAAATGATTTATTAATATTTCATTTGAGGATAATACATCACTTCATTAATGTCATTTTATATTAAGAGACACTTCCCACAAAATCATGATGATGATATGAATAACCCAAATACTTGAAAATTTATATTTTTGTCCATTTACATGTTTTACCTATTAAGGGTATGAACAATATCTAGAACATGTTTCATCGTAAGTCAACATCATGTTTCCCATCATTTTTTTTCAAATGAATATTTTATTAGCCTATTTATATTGTGGGTTTCATAATAGGTTTTTTAATGGATTCCTAACTTTTTCCACATGGATAGAATACTAAAACATTTTTCCTTTTATGTAATGATATAAATGAATTAAAAATGCTCCCATAAAGGTTTTTTAAATTTTATTTTCAAACCCATTGAATTTATTAAAAAAATCAAAATCAATTTTTTTTCATATTATCCACATTGGTCATCTTCATCCAAAAGTAATATATATTTTGTAGCACCCATGGTTTCGAGTAAGTAACCCTTTACTTATGCTTTTTACTATTTAAATTATATTATTGATGTTTGTGAGGGTTTGGAGTCAATTATGAGTGTTTTGGGGATTTTATATAAGTTCATATTTGGTTTATAGTATTTGAAACCATGGAACACCTATAGGAATCTGTGCACAATGAATCAGTGGCTAAAGTGAAGGTGAACGAGCTACGAAGGGTTTTTTCAACCCATGTAGAAGTTTAAGAGAAACTGTTCTATGTTGGATAGTGGAAACTGGCATGGTAGTATCACAGTTTGAAAACCATGTGAGCCAAATGTGTCAAGTTAAATCCTCCAGGAAATATCATCCACAAGGATAGCGCATTATTTTCCTAATCATGCGACTAATCATTCATGGTTTAAATATAAGATACTAAAATTGTGGATATCACATGTTTTGGGTCCCTAACTCCATTTTCCCAAAAATATGCCTCTAATTTTATATTATATGTTCCCAAATGTCAAAAAAGTTTCTCAAATCAATCTGGTTGTGATAATAAATCTTACCTTGGTGTTCTGATGATACATCGTTGAGGTAGGTTATTGTTCTTAATCGTTCTGGGTGATTTTTCTTAGATACTCTTCACTATCCCTATTTTTTTCATATATCAATGTCTATTGTGGATATATTTAATATTTTTGATGCCAAATGTGAAAATATATTTACTTTTTGATGTTAAGATAACAGATCTAGGGTTGTTTCGTGGAGATTTAACCCATTTTTTGGATGTTTTTCCTTTCATTTTTCGTTTTCAATATAAAACCTGAGTATGGTGGCATCACTCTAGACTACTCTATATATAATAAGAAATATTGACTTAAAATTGATTATTTTTGTGAAATTTATTTTGAATTTACTATTTAATTATTTTTGAAAACCTACTTGATTGATGGTTGTTGGAAAGATGTAAATTGTAATTTTTTTATAAATTGCTTGGGTTCTTGGTTTTAAAATGTGATTTTAAAATTTTGATTATGTCAAATTTAGGTAAATGGATTAGTCAACACAATTTCAATAAAATGGATAGGTTCATTAAAATGAATGGTAATATGTTATTATAATTTTTATGTAATGTTTTCCACAACATAATAGTTTTATTGAAATAGATGAAATGGTATTTTTAGCATTTATTTTACAAAATAGTTGTGTGTGTTCAAGTGTAATCTTTATGGATATGGTTGAAGAGTCTCCCCATCCTTAGTGTGAAATATAAGGGTTTGGTCTCTCCCATATAAAAATGGTTCACTATGTGATGTCTTAGTGAAAGGATGACTCACCACTTGCATGTATAGGGAGGTAAAAGGTTTTCATGCATGGTTGGATGTGTGGATATGTGTTGTGGAATGGTTATGAAAAAATAGAATTATTCAAATTCTTTGAGATAATTTTTTGGGTTCATTCCATATAACTTGATGTTATTTTTAGAAAATGGTTTCATTGGCAGTTTTTAATAATTATATATAAAAATTTATTGTAATTGCATTATATACAATATTTTTATATAAATTCTCATAACATATTTTATCTTAGTGTTCTGATCTGGGATGTCATTGGGGAATATCTACTGAGTTTTAATACTCACCCCTTCTTTAGAACATTAAAGATTTTGTATATGTTGTTTATCAAGACATGGGAGAAGGTAAAGTTTGAATCATATTTAGTAGTACTTCATGATATGTAATATGTTGTAGACATGAATCATGGAACATTTTTTTAGCATATATTTTTCATTAGAGCCTTTTAGTATTTTCCTTTCATTTTTTACATTGATATTGTATCCTTCCACTATGGTACATGGTTTTAATTTTATTTTAATATCAATGGTTGCTTTAAGTTGCCTATAATTGATATGAGGTATCATGTAGTGGGTAATTTCTTTATTTATTGTTTGGTTGGTTCTTTTATTATAAAGAGTAAATAATCCATGATATATATTGAATCACCATTGTATTTATTTCAAGCCTTTAACAAGTTAGGGATTTTACTAAAGGGAATGTAATGTTCCTCTCTATTCTTGAGGAAATTAGAATAAGGGGGATATTACAATTGCTGTCAGTTTGGCCCTTCTATTTTTCTGGAACATGTGGACATTGACTGGGTATTAGTTGTCAGTCAAGGAGTTGAATTTCATTCTTTTCTATTACTTATGATAGAATCGTAAAAATTATTAATAATTTTAGAATAGGAAATATAAACAATAAAATCACATTGCTATCCTTTTTATGTGGAACTTCAAGTTACCCAGGATTTTGTTACGTAAGTATATTGGAGACACATATATGAGTTGAAATTTCATTTTCATTAGTTTAGTGAATGAGATGACCATGGGATAAATTTTCGAAATGACTTCCCACTGGGAGTGTATATATCATTCTGAGAAATGACAGATGATTTTGTGAAATGTATTGAATTTTGAAGAAAGAAAACTTTTTCATCAAATTAATTTTTTGGAAAATATCATAGATGTGGTATTCTCAATTATTTCATTATTTAAATGAATGTAGAGAAATAAATAATGAGGCTTAATGTAGAGAAGGTGTATCTTTTAAAATAATTGTTTTGATATTATGATGTGATAGAATTTTTAATGATAAGAATTCAGTTAATATAGAGTGATACATAGAGAGTTTTTTGTGTTTCTATAAAATGGAACCCAATACGAATTTTAGAAACCAATTAGAAGAGGTTTCTGAAAATGTGGTTGAACATAAACCACATGTGGACCAATTTTAATAACCCATATATTCTTTTATGGTATGTTTTTCTTTTAAGGTTGTTTTTGAGGAAAATAGGTGTTTCTGGAAAATTTAGGAGTACACACAATTTACGTATAAGTAATCATCATGTACTCGGTTTTCATGGGTGACCGTGTAATAGACGGTTAGTGGTCGGGCACATGGCCGTGTGTGGTGACCTGGAGACCGCCTAAAGAGGAGGACAGAAAAGGCAAGTACATGTTGTGTACTTTTAAAGAACATGTCATGTACATTATTTTTATTTAATTAAACAGACCAGGGTCACGTCTGATAGATATAACCATCTTTTTCTTCTATAATCTCTTCTGAGAGCATCAATATGATCATGGATATTCTTAGAGACCCCGACTCACCGTCCGTCCTCCAATTCGACTTCCATAGATTGAATTTGAATCGCATCGGTGAGTTCCTCCTTCTTCATGAACACCATCTCCCGATTTATCCTCTCTCACGAGTTATCCTCTATTGAATGTTTTAAGAATTTTTGAAGATCTACAATATTCCTAGGATATTAAAGGCAGAAGGTTCACATATATCGATCTCACAATGCAGAGGTAGGTGGTTTTTCCTTTCCTTAGTTAGTCCTTGAGTTATTTGTGAATGAGTGCCAATACACTTGTTCGGGGTGTTGAACATTTATGGTTTTAGCATTTTATCCCTAATATGACTAGTTTGATTGGATAGTAATTAATTGTTTGATAATAGGGATTTCTTTGCTAAGATATGGATTTTTTTCTCATGTTTTGTTTTGACTGTTTGGTCTAGCTTTTCCTGTTAGGAAACATCTTGCTTTCTTTGCCTAGTATTGTTAAGATCTAGTGATTATTATCTTACATGAAATGATATGATATAGATTGTTTATCCAAGTAGTTCATATGGTTTACATTGGCTGCCATGTATCGTTTGTGCACTATCATCTTACACAGTTCGGTGGGAACCTAGGGAAGTAGACCATAGAGGGAATTAACATTAAGGGCTTCTCGAGAGTGTCTGTTTACTCATACATTGCGAGACCATTGGTTGGGTGGATGTAAGTGCTCCCTCAGAGTGTCTTTAGTTTCCTAGAAATGGGCCATGTGGGGTATTATACATTGAGTGATTCCTCATAGTTCCTATTAGTTACCGATACAAGACTCATGGGGAATTCACGTTGAGTGCTTCCTCAAAGAGTCTTTGATAATGTTGAACCGGAAGGGTTAAATAGTGAATACCACCCAGAGGCTTGCATGTGTAGTTTGGTTGAACCAGAGGGGTTAGGCTATCAGTACTTCCCCGAGGGTTACCTATTTGTGATTTACTGCTTGCTTGATATATGAAACTAAATTCATTGAACTCTTCGATTGTTTACTTTTGAGTACTTCGTTATTTACTATGTCTTTTTGTTATTGTCTGAAATATATATTATGGTGTTGTTAGGCACATATCGTTGGGTGGTTTCCTACGGGGATTAGTCTCACACCCTGATTGGGTCATGCTTTTGGTCCCAAAAAGACTATATTTATGTAGGTATAGATAAGGGCAAGGGCCCTTTTACTTCAGGTACTTGACTATTTTGGAGCTGAAGAGCATGGTACTAAGACGAGGCTTGCGATGCTGTGGAGATTTTTATATTATTTTTCTTGTATTTTCGTTTAGTATTGAATTCCCGCATTGTGAAATGTTTGGTTGCTTTCGTTGACATATATATCTTGAATCATATATATGTTATCAGTTGCTATTACATCAAGTCTTCTGATGTTACTGTTGCGTGTTGTTATAGATTTCTCTATTGATGTATGTTTACATCTACTATGTTAAACTTCCAATGAGGGAATAGTTTCCAAACTATCACACCCATGGCCCCACTACTAGGTGGAAGCCTCTCAATTTTGGGTCAATATTCTTGAGGCCATGTGACCAACCAGGTAAGGGGTACCATCGAGCGGCTTCTAAAACTAGGACATTACAAAGTGGTATCAATAGTTGTTCATTCCTTATTGACTTATTGTTTTTAGCCTATATCCAAGTATAGGAAGGAATAGGTACATGGTAATATGTTGTTCCCAGGTGTAGTTAACCCACGTACATGGAAAATCCAATTTACCTTGTTATTGAAATTTTTTCATGGTTTTCAATTTTACAGTTTATATGATTTCACCATTGGGTGATTAACATGTTTTGTGATGTTATTGTTGATATTATTGAGGTTATATTCATATTGGAACCAGATTAGATGAGGGTATTCCATCTGATGCATTATATGGTCACTTGCTAGAAATCACATATCATGAATTTTTCCCATGATATTTAGGGTGAAAGAGTAATTGCATGTTGTTTTCATAGATGTTGTTCTAGATATAAAGGCTGTTATGACAGATTCCTTGATAGAATACTGGCTTTTGATATTGTATTGAATTGTGTAAGGTTTCGTTTAAATGAAATCCAAACTTTGGTTCCTGAGATATTATGCGACCACATGGATCGGAATTTGGTAGATCATTTCCTTGTTTGTTATTGTATATAACATGTATAAGATGCCATGCATTGATTCACAGGGACTATGGACCCTCACGGATCAGAATATAGAACTTTGATGCTCATTTCAGTTTTTTCTGGGATTCTAGAGTAGTTTTTGAGGCTTACTACCTGGAAACTCCCCGAATACACATTGTGTAATGATGAATAAACTCCATGTGTCCTTCGGTTTGGGAAGTGAGTGTTTTTATTGTGTACACTTTGTGTACTGTATGTACATGTTGTGTGGTCTCTAATTGTGTCACTTGTTGTGTGGGTAGAGACATGAGGTTGGGAAATCATGGGAGAACATGACGTTTACCAGTCATACATGTTGTGTTGTGTAGACTATGTTTCCACCTGTGTGACGAATGAAGAAGATGGATAAAACATAACTTATACAAACAATGTCAATATTGAACACACTATGTAGTGTATCCCATGTATTCATCCATGTAACTAACCTCACATGTCGGTGAAATCCTTCTAGTACACGCCATGTCTCCGATAAACACATCATGTATAGTTAGCTGTGTTTTCACCCGCGTGACTACTAAGACATGAAATTTAAACCCAAGCAGTACAAGTCGTGTCCATCTAGAACACACCGTGTAGAGTGAGCTGTGTAACCGGTTGTGTGACTGGTAACACGTGTCGGTGAGGTTCGTAGAGTACTCCCAGTGTCTGGCACCAACACACAATTTATTATGGATCTAGGAAAATCATGTGGCTGAGCCGTGTAAGATAACACGGGAAGGGGAAGAGGATTGATGTACATACCGTGTGTTTGGACAACACGCTGTTTGTAATGGGTGTTACATGACCCGTTTTGGAATAAGTACATGCCCATGTGAAGGCGTAAGCGAACATGCTGTGTAGGCATTATAAAATTCGTGTATCTATGTTTTAAAAAACTCAAATTATTTTTTCTCTTGTTCCCTTCTTACACTTATATGTTTCATTCCATGATAATCTTGATCTATGGTGTGTGTATAACCTTGAAGAGTCATGTCACCGAGACGTACTTTGGTTACCCTCAAGTTATAGGGAAGTGATCAATCACTAGACATGGATGATTAGGGACTTCTAGCTGATCCTCCTATAGTGCCAGCCCCAACAATAGCCGTCATTATGAACCCAGGTGCTGTCACACAGTTCCGAGAGGGTTTCTTGAATTTTATGCAGACATTCTAAGGAGTACCTCATCCTACCTAGTATATGGCAGAGTTGACACAGTTTTTCTAGCAGCAACATCCTCCCACTTTCTCAGGGGATAGAGGACCTTAGGCTGCAGAGTCACTGATATAAGACATTCTTTCTATCTTTGAGCATCTGGAGATGCCTCCAGAGTGGCGGGTGAAGCTTGATATGTAAATGATTCAAGATTCATCCAAGAGATGGTGGGATGTGATCTCATAGGCGGGAGGCCTATATTTCAGGTCCTGGGATGAGTTTCATCATTCCTTCTACCACTACTTCTTTCCGGAGTCATTGAGGGTCGATCGAACCCGAGAGTTCATGAGTCAAAAAGGGTAATCTTTCTGTTATAAAGTATTCTTCTCATTTCAAAGAGCTTCAGTTCTTCACACAAATCCCGAGATGTGATGGGTTATTCCTAGAAAGGAAGTTTGAGGATGGTCTCAAGAATGACATCTGATCTAAGGTTAACATCTTCTGGTTGACTTTCATCACTTCAATAGTCAACCATATGCTGTTCACAGAGCACAATCTGAGGTATTATGGAATTTTGATCCAGGGAGGATAGAAATCCAGAGTTGGTATCACTTCTATTGTCAACAGGAAGCACCGTAGGGAGTCTACGCGTAGAGATAGGAGGAGGTGAGATAAATATTCTAGTAGGCAGGTAGTGTGCTACCAATGCGGGAAGAGTGAGAATATGACGAAACCTATCCCGAGAGACCCAGTGGAGTGCCGATTTTGCGGCAAGATGGGTCACCTTCAGTGTTTCTATCAGTTTTTCTCACCTACAGTTGGTGACATGGGTTCTTATATGACTCATCATTCTAGAGTAGCACTACCAGTTTCTCATATGTTACGAAACTTGAGTTCTTCTAGCTGTTCAGGCTGAGGTGGAGGTTGTGGTCGTGGAAACCAATCACTAGGATTTTAGTGATAGTATGGTCGATCCGCTCAGAGTGGTCATGTAGGGTCACAGGGTCGCGGTGTATATCAGACTATTTTAGTGGATCAGACCCAGTAGAAGCAGGATCATGGACCCTATATAGATCGAGGTACCATTCCAGTTGACTCGATTTTATCTTCTGATATTTTAGATATAGGACATTCACATTGCATTATATATATTACTGTTATGGATAGCATGGGGCTCTGTATCTTTTCTTATGCTGATGTCTTGATGCTAGAAACTCCATTGGATACTAGAACAGATATTGTACGATAGTGCAAGGAGTTCCCTCTTGAGGTTGGTGGTTGTCACTTCCTAAGGGACCTCTTTGTCTTGGAGATGATGCACTATGATGTTATTCTCGAAATGGATTGGATAGTTCTATTCAAGGCTTTTGTCGATTTCTATCACCATAGGTTGAGTATCACATCACCCGAGGGTGGGTCGTTTCATCATCGAGGATAAGGGGGTTTCTAGGTGAGCAGAGCGGGACCCGAGAATCATGGTTTGGGAGGAGTTACAAACCAGATTGGTAGTATATATCATGATGACTAGGGGACTTCACAGATGGACTTTCCTCCAGTGGTGGATCGTTTTAGAGACATCTTTGTAGAGCACTTTTCATGTTTTTCTATGGAGCGAGAGGTACAATTTTCTATTGATCTTGTTTCATGAGTGGAATTAGTGTCTATTACTCCTTATAGGATGGAAACATTAGAGTTACATGAGATCAAGAAGATGTTGTAGGAGTTATATGAAATGGATTTCATTCGACCAAGTACTTCTCCTTGGGGTTTGCCTATCTTTTTTGTGAAGAAAGTAGATGGTACACACAGACTTTGTCTGGATTATCGGAAGTTCACCCAGTTGACAATAAAGAACTGATATCCCTTTCCATGGATGGATGATCTCTTTGATCAGCTTCTAGGATATTGGGTGTTATCAAAGATTAACTTGAGGTCCGGATACCATCAGTTATGCATTAGACCATCTAAAATACCTCTAACAGTGTTCCAAAGAAGATATGGTCTATGAGAGTATGTGGATATGCCATTCGGTCTCATGAATGTGCCTGTTGTTTTCATGGAACTAATGAACCAAGTGCTCCATTCATTCCTAGATTGTTTTGAGGTAGTCTTCATGAAAGATTTCTTGGTGTACTCTCACATGCGACACAACCAAGGCATCCATCTCGAGATTGTTTTGAGTAGACTGAGAGAGCATCAGTTATATGCTAATCTCTCAAAATCCCACTTTTGGATGGACCAAATCCACTTCATGGGTCTAGTTCTCTCAAAGACATGAGTACAACTAGACTGAGAGAAAGTGACAGAAGTAGTTTCCCAGGAGTAGCCGAAGAACGTCTTTGATGTGTGATGTTTTCTAGGGCTATCCGGTTACTATAATAATTTCATACAGAATTTTAGGCTTAGCAGCACCAATAAAGTGTCTGACTAAGATGGGTGGGATGTACTTGTGGTCTGATTCTTGTGAGTCAGCCTTTCACGATCTCAAATGGATGTTATCTTTATCACCAATACTAGTATTTCCAGAGCAAGGAAAGAGTAATTCTGTGAATTGTGATGCATCGGGTATTGGGCTTGGAGCCATGCTTATGTAGGGTGGAGGAGCCTTTTTGTACAAGTTTTGGAAGTTGAGGCCACATGAGAGGAACTACCTAATGAACAATCTCGAGTTGGCTGTTGTTGTTCATGATTTACGCTTTTGGATACATTATCTTCTGGGAGATAATTTTTTTGTTTTCACTGACTGCAAAAGACTTAAGTATAACTTCACTAAAAGCGATTTGAATTTGTGACAATGAAGGTTGGTTGAGTACCTTTTGTCTTTTGACTTTGAGCGTGACTTTATTATTGGGAAAGCCAATATTGTAGCTAATGTGTTGAGAAGGAGGAATTAGATAAATGAAGTTCAGGAAACCAACCGTGAGTGGAAGCTTATCGCTCTATTCTCTCAGATGCATTTAGAGGTGCAGGATAGACAGGGGCATGAATTTATTTCTTATGTAGCTATTACCTCTACTCTACTTTATTGTGTGCGAATGAGGAAGGTATATTATTATGAAGGCCTAGTACTACAAGATATTTTGTTCGGATATGAACCTATTCCTAGATAGAACATAGGGGAGGATGAGATCTTTAGTTTTCAAGGGTGCGTATGGGTGTCAGCTGACATATGCGAGGAGCTGATGCAGGACATTCATTCCTTAGTTTGGGAAGTTCATCCTAGTGTCACCAAGATGTATTGTGATCTACACCGGCAGTATTCGAGGACATGTATGAAGAGATATGACTCTGTTTTCATCAGGAAGTGTTCCACCTATTAGTAGGTGTAGGCAGAGCATCAGTGACCAACATGGCTTTTGCAGCAATTAACCATTCCAAAGTGGAAGTGGAACGATGTCGTGATGGACATCGTGAAACGTTTTCTGACATCGCCTTGTTGAAATGATATATTTTGGGTTGTAATTGGAAAAATCATGATGGTTTATCACTTCCTTTATATTATGGAGACCTTCAGTGTTGATGAGTTGGGAATGTTGTACATCCGAAAGATTGTACGTCTATATGGGGTTCGACACTAAATTATTTTAGATAGGGATGCACTTTTTACATCTTGGGTTAAGTAGGGATTGCAGAAGACATTCAGAACCGAGGTACATCTGAGTACATGATACCATCCCTAGATAGATGGCCAGTCGGAGCATACAATTCAATTTCATAAAGACATGCTTTGAGAATGTATCCTGAATTTTGGAGGTTCATTGGATTAAGACATACCACTTATGGAATTTTCGTACTGTAATAGTTTTCATGAAACAATTCCTATGGCATTTTATGAGGCTTTTAAGGTTGGACATGTTGATCACCATTATGCTGACTGGAGGCAGGAGAGGCAACTATGTTGGGACCTCATCTTGTCTAAGAGACCATAAAGTAGATAGAGTTGATTCAGAAGAGGATGGATACTGCCCAATCACAACAGAAGTCTTATGCTGATCAACGGAGATGACCTCTGCAGTTCTAGTATTGAGATTAGGTTTTCCTATGTGTCACACCAAGGATGGATCACAGTAGGATTAGGAGACCGGGTAAGCTTTAGAAAAGGTACGTCGGGCCGTTTGAGGTTTTGAAGAGATTTGGGCTGGTTGCCTATCGGTTACAGTTACCTCAGAGGTACCTGGCTATGCATGATGTCTTTCACATTTCTCGGCATCGATGTTACTACTTAGGCCCATCTCATGTTTTCCAACCCATGGAGGTTGAGCTCAAGGTGGAAGCCTCATTTGAGGAGCATCTTATCTGAATTGCTGATTGCAGGTAGAAGATTCTCCATTACTGGTATCTTCCACTGGTACAAGTGTTATGGAAACATGGGTGAGTACATGATGATATCCAGGACATGGATGTCGATGTACGATCACAATGGATAGAGCTATTTGAGTTTTCTTCTTCTACAAACCCTTTCTAGGAAAATTCACAGATGAATTACTTTAAGGGGGATTTTTGTAAGAACCTGAATCTTCTTTTCAAGTATATTTTTCTTTTCTAGTTGATTTTGAGTAAAAGAGGAGTTTCTGGAAAATTCAGTAGTACACACCATGTACTTATAATTACACGCCGTGTACTCTATTGCGGTGTGTGACAGTGTAATGGCCGGGTATCAGCCAAGTACAT
Organism: Viscum album; assembly: GCA_963277665.1. Classification (NCBI taxonomy): domain Eukaryota; kingdom Viridiplantae; phylum Streptophyta; class Magnoliopsida; order Santalales; family Viscaceae; genus Viscum; species Viscum album. The sequence goes on along the minus strand of OY728129.1, from coordinate 874,235,556 downwards.
GGCCATGTGTGGTGACCTGGAGACTGCCAAAAGAGGAGGATTGAAAAGGAATTTACATGTGGTGTAATTTTAATGAACGTGAAGTGTAATTTCTGTTTATTTCATTAAATGGACCAGGTTCGTATCTGATGGAAAAAAACATCTACTTGTTTTCCCGTCACGTTTGAGAGTGTCTGTATAGCCACTGATCTTCTCTAAGACCCCAAATCGTCGTCTGTCCTCCAATTCAAATTCTGTCAATTGCATTGGAATCACATTGGTGAGTTCTCCCTTCTTCATAAAAACCATCTCTTGATTTATCCGGTCGCACGAGTTATCCTCTATTGAATGTTTGTAGAGTTTTATAGATCTACGATGTTATAGGGAAATTATTGGCCTATGTTTCACGTATATCGATCTCACAATGCTGAGGTAGGTGGTTTGGGACTTTCCGTAGTTAGTCATTGAGTTATATGTACAAAAGTGCCAATAACCTTATTCGGTGTATTGCATGTTTATGGTTTTATCATCTTATTTTTCATGTTATGCCTATTTTTATTTGATAGAGGTTAATTGTTTGAGAATAGGGTTATCATTGCAACGCTATGGATGTTTTGCCAATGTTTTCTTGTTTTGACTATTTGGTCTAGCTTTTACAATTAGGTAGCTTCTTTCATTCTATGCCTAGTATTTTTTGGATGGAGTGATTATTATCTGACATGCTATGATATGTTGTAGATTGTTTATCTAAGTAGTTCCTGAGGTTTAATTTGGCTACCATGTATCCTTTGTGAACTATCGACTTACACAGGGTTGTAGTAACCTGGTTTAGTAGACCATAGAGTGAATTGACATTGAGGGATTCTCTAGATTGTATATTTACTTTTACGTTGTGATACCATATGGTGGATAGATGTATGTGATCCATCAGAGTGTCTATAGTTTCCCCTATATGGGCCACATGGGGGATTGGACATTGAGTGCTACCTTAGAGTGCAAATTAGTTAACGATATGAGACTACAGGGGGAATTGACTATGAGTGCTTCATCAGAGAGAATTTGCTAAAGCTGAACAAGAGGGGTTAGACTCTATGAAATTGTTATAGGGTTTCTTGTTTCATTTAGTTGAACCATAAGGGTTAGGCTGTGGGTAATTCCCAGAGGGTTACCTATTTTTTATTAGATGTATGCTTGATATATGAAACTGAATGCATTGAACTGTGGGATTGTTTACTTTTGAGTACTTCCTTTTTTACCACTTCTTTTTTCATTTTTCCTACCATTAATATTGACTTACTGTTAGGCACAGATCTTTGGGTGGTTGCCTAATCGTATTATTCTCACACCCTATTTGGGTCATGCTTTTGGGCCCACATAGATATATTGTTGTAGGTATATATTAGAGTAAGCATACTTTTACTTTAGGTACTTGACTACTGTGGAGCTGGAGAGCATGGGACCAAGCTGAGGATTGCGATGCTATGGAGCTATTTACTTGATTTTCATTTTATTTTGGTTTAGTAATGTATTCCAAAATTGTGACTTGTTTGGATTCATTCCTAGAAATATGTATCATGCATCTTAAATATATGTTCTATGTGGTGATTACTTCTATTATTTTGTTGTTTACTATTGCATGTTGTTACTGGTTCCGCTATTGATATATGTTTACTTCCACTATGTTACCCTGCCAATGACGGTATAGTTTCCCTAGTATCACACCCAGGGCCCTCACTGCTTGTCGTCAGCTTCTGGCATTCGTGGAAATGCACATGAGGCCATGTGACCAACTGGGTACGGGGCACCTCAGGGCAGCTTCTAGAACTAGGATGTTACACCAATAGCTAGTTCAATGTATATTACATTATTTTTAGGCTATGTACAAGAGAAAAGAATGTGAAATGACAAGACAAGTGTATCATTCTATTTAATTCCAGAAATTGAATCCAGCAATATTTTAGTGTGATTATGAATGAGAGAAAGTAGAGTTGTGGTTTAACAACATGAATTGTATATTCCATTTCATTGGCACACCAGTAGAGATGTATATAAATTTGGTGATATATATGTTGATGGATCATGTACACTAGTGGTGGAATTTATCTGTTTTAAAAAAATTACACCACAACCTTCCATGAGATGGTTTTGAAGTATTTTTTTCATAATCAATTGTACCATCAATCGTTTATTACTCACATAACGATGGATTTCTTCATTCTAATGCAATAAAATCATTCTATCATGGAGTATGAGGCTAAATTCATGAATTTAGTGTCATTTTCACCTGAAGTTGATGATAGTTCATACTAGATGGCAACCACCCTAAAATCATGGATGAGATAGTATATTCTCTTAATTATTGTTATGATCTGTATTACAGACAGTTCAGAGATGATCAATAGAGATCCATTGGAATAAAATCAAATATTGGGAGCTATGGGAGTAGAAATCATTTTGATACCCATAGGAAATGTTGGGAACTATAATACTGGGGGATATTAGAAGAGGGAAAACTCTTTCCATGGTGGGAGTTTGAATTAGAATCAAATGGATGGATAGGTAAATATTCCTCCAAAACTGATGATACGACCTAGATGTTTTCAATGTGGTACATGAAACCACATGAAGAGACCATGTACAACACCACCTAGATCATTCCGTAACTTTAATTACAAGGGGGATATTCATCACTATTATCATAGTGATAAGAGGTCATGTTATCGAGACACTTCTCATGTATCGCAAAAGTCATATACTTTGATGGGAAAGGGAAAAACCCAATATTTTTAGTTGAGAATAGATAACCATTTTGATTCCAAGAATACCAAGACTTCTCAAGTGGTGAAATCACAACAGGTAAAAAGAGTTTAAAGTTCAATGATGAAGCAATTATATGAAGGTGAACAAGTTATTGGGGTTGATTATTTTAGACTATATATGGGGAGAGGTATGATTCCTTTGATTTCTATCCTTATGAATGTGTTTTTTGATATGGGGAATCTCATTCCGTTATTACTTCTCATTCTTTTTATTTTCCTTATTTACATTTTCAAATGATCCCTTCTATGTTAAAAATACAAACTCCTCTTAGACAAAGAGAATGTCGGGTCATTGTCTATTGAGAATGTTCAATAATAATTGATGTAGCAAAGCTAAAATGGGATTTCACTACAATTGACATGGATATCTTAGATATAATCTACAATATGTATTGGATGAAATTTTTCAAGGATTACATTTTCTATTATTACATAAAGGTCATTTATAAATATGAGGATGGTTTTGATAATATCTTTTCAGGTTATTGGTGTGTAAATGATGATGAAACGAGATTTTAGAACCAAATGTTGGAACTATTACATTCTATTTGGAAGCATTGTTTTAGGAATTGATGGATACAATTGAGAAGAACATTTTTCCAGTAGTGGTGGATCAATTTACAACATTCTTTTCGAAAATACATTTCTGGGTTACCACCCATTAGGGAAGTGGATTTTATGATTGTTATCCTCCAGGGGACAAATCCTAGTTACCATCAATATTATAGGATAGAAAAACAGAACTAATTGTATTTAATGTGTAGTTCAAGGTGTTAGAAAAGAGAGTCTTCATTCATCCTAACCTTTCTCTATGAAAAGATCTAATATTTTTTTGTAAAAAAGATAGATGGAACTCTATTGATGTGTATGGATTATAATAATCTTAATAAATTTAAGATAAAAAATATATATCCCATTTCATGCATTCATGATTTGTTCCATCCATTAAGAGGTGATTAATTTCTCTTAAACATATAATTTCATTTAGGAGATCGCCAATTGTGGGTTCAGAAGGCGGATATTATGAAGATACATTTCAAAAGCAGATATGTCTAAATATGAGTATTTGGTAATGCCTTCAGATATTATAAATGCACCAACATACATTATGTAAATGATGGATCATATATTTCACAGATATATAGATTATATCATGGTAGTTTTTTTGGATGATATATTAGTGTATTCAATGACAAGTACTGAGCATGGAAAACACTTGGTGGTAGTGTTCAAAATCTTGAGGGATCATCGTTTGTATGAAAATTTATAAAAAGATTCATTTTTTTGATACAAGATGTATTATTTATTAGCCATTTAATTTTTTAATGAAGTGTTTCTATGTATGTCATCAAATATAGAATTCTCAATCTTTTGGTTATGTTCTAAAAAAAATCTTTGTTATACGATGCTTTCTTGGTTAAGGGGTTATTCCTGACGATTTGGGCATGACTTTTCCTGAATATCATTACCTATAACATCATTCAAAAATAATAATATTCCATTCCAATGCAATTAATAATGAAATATTTCTTTCATGATATATGTGTTTTCCTTAAATCAACATCAATATTTATTTTACTAGAATAAAAATAAGGGTACATGTTGTGTTGTGATTTTTTGGGATGATGTACGGGAGGTGTTCTCATGTAAGGAGATCATGTCAATTCTTATGGATCAAGGAAGTTATGAGTTCATGAGAAGAAATAATCAACACATGATTTTCATTTTGCTTCTGTAGACCATGGTTTGACAACTTGGTGTCATTATATCTTTTATGAGAAATATACTTTATCTATAGATCAGAAGATGTTGAAATATATTCTCTCACAAATGGATCAGAATCTAATGCAAGGAAGATAGATGGATAACAGATACAGTTTGACATTAACATGATGTAATCAATGGTAATGGTAAATTCTTTAGCATATGCATTAATTAGAAATTCATATGCTCAAATAGAGAAAGAATCTTTAGATGATTTGTATTAAATGTCAGTTACATCAAAGATAAACAAGGACTGTGAAGACTGAGTTGATGTTATAATTTCATTTCAAGTTTATTTGGTTCCATATTTTCTAAAGATGGTCATATTGGTTCATAGGTTTGATTTTGAAAACATGGCTCTGAGGATAAAACTCAATGGTGGGGAGACCATTGAGGGTTGGAGGTTTTATGAGCGCTCAATGTTGTGGTTCAAAAATCAGATGGTTGTACCTATTTATTTTCAGGAAAATAATCTTCATTATTACCACTATCCATGATGGGTTTTCATCCTGGGATATAGAAGATATTTATGGTTTTGAAATCAATGTTCTGATGGATCACAATTAAAAAGAATGAGGCTGATTTTTAAAGATGCATAAACTTTTAGCATGTTAATGCATAGCATTAGTGACCACTATGTATGTTGTAGTCAATACCTATTTCTTTTTGGAAGTGGGAATATATAGCTATGGATTTCTTAATCGGTATCCCTTGAATTTATCAGAAACATGATTCTATATTGGTGATATTGTATCATCTCACAAGGACGGATCGTTTCATTAAAATCCATGAAAATCATATGGTGGATGATCTGTAATATATATATATATATGATAATTAGTAAAGAATAATGGTGTTCTAGTTTCAATCATGTCCAACATAGATATAAGGTCTTTGTCTCATTTATTTATATCATTATAGAAATACATTAGGACACATTTGACTATGATTTTAGTGTATCCTACTTAGATGTATGGAAAACAAAAAATAATGATACTGACATTGAAAGGCATGTTTCGGTCTTGTGAAATGGATTTTGGTGGCTCATTTAAAGTTAATATTCCATTAGTAAAGTTTTATTATCGAAATATATATCAGGACTCAATACATATGGATTCTTTTGAAGAATTGTATGTGAATCCATTTTTCTCTATAATTTGTTAGGTAGAAATAGGTGAGACCTCTCTATTGGGCCCTAGCTTTGTCCAGTAATCAATATAGGATATTCAATTGTCATGAAAAGGATGGAGATGAAACAAAGTCATCATAAATCTGATGAAAATGATCATCAATGACCATTTTTGTTCACAGTGAATGACCAAGTGTTCTTGATGATCTCTCTAGGTCTTTATAATTTCCTTTTTTTTGAAGTAGGGAAAAATTTCTCCTCGATACATGGGTCATTTTGGGATACTACCATATATTTTTTAGGTGGAATATAATTTGGAATTACCACCATGGTTTAGTGTATTAGAAAATGATTTCCATTTATCTCAGTTGAAAAATTCATATCTTAATCATGACTATGTAATTTTATTGGATCATGTTGAACTGGATCATGATGCTTCATTGGTACATATCTTGTTGTAGATTCTAATTAAAAAAGAGAATGTCTTGCATGAAGAAATCATCAGTCTTGTGTAGGTTATTTTGACACATGACTAGATTCTAGAAGATAAATGGGAATAGGGGAAGGAGTCTAAAGATAAATAAAAATTAATCTTTTTTCAAGATGATGGTTTCATACATTCCGAGGATTGAAAGTCCAATGATTGTCAGAATGTATCACCCCCCGAGTTTCATGTATGAAACCATTTTTTATGATTTTAATTATGTAATGAATATCAGTGATGTTTTGTATAGCCTTTAGAATATATGGAGTGTTTTTGGTACATTCCTATAGGTTCATGGTTTGTGTAGGGTTTGGGAAAACTGTGAAACACCTATATGAAACCGGGCATAATGAATCATGTGCTAATTGAAATATGAATGACCTTTCCCTGGTTTTTCAAAATCATGCAGAATACTAGGAGAAACTATATTATGTTTGATAGAGGGAATCAATATGGTTTATGCACAATTTTCAAGACCAATAAGAACACAATGTTAGGTTCAACCCTTGAAGTAGTAGTTTTCACATAGTTAGCACAAGGATCCCCTAACTATCAGACTAATCATGGACAAGATTATAGTTATATCCTAAAATTGGGATTCTTACTAGTTTTTTTATCTAACTCCCCACTTCTCCTCTTATATGGACTAAAATTGGGATTCTATCTTCTCAAAGGTCAAGGAAGTTTCTCTGATTGATAATTAGATGATCTGAAGGATTATTTTGTAATTTGAAAGCTAGATCCTCAAGGTGGGTGACGATTCTTGGTCATTCATGGTTCTTATTATTAGATCCTCTTTTTAATCTATCTTCTTATCATATATATATGTCCATTTTTTATAGACCTAATATTTTTTATCCCAAATACGAATATATTTGAATTATTTTATTTACAAGGGAAGAGATATATAGTGGATTCATGATGATTTAACCTAGTTACATGGAAATTTTCATTCCACTTATCATTTTCATCATATAACCTAAGGTGGGTGGCTTCACAATAGACACCTTTATTTAGAATATGATTTATTGATTTAAAATTTAGTATTTTGTGTGAAATTGATTGTGAATTTTCAATGAAATGATTTCTGCAAACCATCTTGTGATATGGTTTTTAGAATCATCGAAATTGTGTGTTTTTGTTGAATGTAATTTGATTCATTATTTTAAAATGATAATTTTAATTTGGTATTTTCTGTAACATTGTTAAATATATTAATCAAAATGTTTTAAATAAAGGGTATGGTTTTATTTTTGAGAATGGGAATGGTGTATTTGAATTGGGTTGTTGTATCATTTTCAATAATAGAATAGTTTATTTATATTGATGAAATGGTCATTTTTGCATTGGTTTGGCATAATGGTTTTGTTTGTTCATTTTCATTTGAACAGATATGGGTATGTATTCCCCCCCATCATTACATTAATGAATAATGTACAGAGATATCCACAGTCAAAATGGTTTACTATGTGATTTCTTTGTGAAAGGATGACTCAACACTTTCAATTATAGGGAGGACCAAGTTATTTATGCATGGTTGGATGTGGGGATAAGTTATGTGCAATGGTTATTCCAAAATTGAATTTTTGAAATTATTTAAGAACATTGGATGGTTTATTTCTTTGGAACATGATATTTTTTTTGGGAAAATGGTTTCAATGGAACAAGTTTATATATTTATATAAACTATTTTAGAAATTTATTTATATAAACTATTTGTATATAAATTTTTCAAACCATTTTTATCCTAGTGGAATGAGTAGGGACGTCAGTTGGGTAATATCTAATGTGTTTCATTAGTAACCCTCTATTTGGAAATTTAGTGTTCTTTATATATGTTGTTTATCAAGGTTTGGGAAAAGGTAAAGTATCACACATATTTAGAAATACTTTATGATACATCGGATTTTGTAGTGCTGGAAAATGGATCATTTTTATAAATTGGAGTTTTCATTAGATTCATAGACTTTTTATCATAGAATTATTACTTTTATATTATATAATTCTATTTTAGTACTTGGTTTATGATTTTTTTTAGTATAAATGGTTTCTTTGAGTTTTATTTCATTTATATCCTGGATCATGTAGTGTTTTATTTTGTTATGGATTTTTTTATTGTTGTTTTATTTTCAAGGGAAAATAATCCCCCACATATATCGGATCTATTATTCATTTATTTCCATCTTTTGGCACCTAGAGGATAACTCTTAAGACCTTGTAATGTTTCTCTATGTTCTTAGAAAAATCATGAGAAGAGGGATGTTACATATTTCATGTTTCCATGTGAACATATCTTTCTACTATCATGGTCATTTTTCAATAGACATCCTATATACCCATTCAGACATTATAAAGGGAAATTATTAGTCTCATAGTTTAATAAAATCAATATTTTTAATTTCTTATGGACTAGGGAAAAATTGACTTATAACGAAAATTTTATGGATAATTATAATAGTCTCTATATTGTATGTGATATTCTTGATCAATGTTATTATTAAAATGATACCATCCACCATCATTATCTACATGTCTTAAAAAATTCTTTTTTAGATCTATGATATGTTTCATTTCATATTTTTATATTCCAATGAATCCACTTAGGTAGGTATTATTTATATCTAATTTTTTATCTTTATGTAATATCAATGATCTAATACATGATTTGAGGGTATTGACTTGTGATCTAAATAATTAATGTTGTTTGGAAAAAATTTTCCCAAAATAATATATCAATATCCTATATGGTTTAAATATAACATGATTAATCATATTTGTTTAGTGGTATTTACATAAAATGATGCACCAAATTATTGGATGCATATTAATTTTCCATCAAATCATCATATCATGTTTATTGAAGAAATCGTGAAAGCATAAATAGGGAACCACAAGACAAAAATAGAAATCCCATTTTACTTCCATGGGTTATTATTATATTTTTTTTGAAACTATATAGAACACACATGTATGAATTGTATTCTGTTATTGGATGAGATGAGATTATATACCGCTAAAAATTATTGTGTATTGATTCCATCTAATGAGGTATCAGTGTGGGTGGGCAGTGTTCCTACCCAACTATAGATAATATGGTGTTTTACTTTATAAAAGGGTTTTTTAAATGAAGTATAGAGCTCAAAAGTTTTCTTATAATAACATTATTATAATATTTTCATGTTCCCATGATGCCATTATTTTATTATATGATCATTATTATTGTATGATCTTATATTATCATTTCCAATTTATTAATTTAATAAACATTATGATATAATGTTATGCCTCTACACAAGAATACGTTTTCTCACAATTATGCTTTACTTTTATTATGCACTTATTGAGCATTAGAGATCGACCCTTCAAATTATTCTCTTTCCCTAGGATATGAAGTATGATATTATTTATGGTAATACATGATGTTTTTATTAGTTTTATAATATATGGGAGATGATTAATATATATATGGATAAAAAATATTATTATATGGTGTAATAAAATTTGAATTAGATGAATTGACTTTCAAATTAATAATTAATGAATTTTCATAAATACCAAAAACTATAATTTCAAAGGTCATTGTATTGTTATTGTGAGAATGTATTTGTCATTATATATATATATCATTGTAAATGGTTTATGTTATATGTATTTTTAACATGACTTGGGAATGTGGTTGTTGGTGTGAGTCAAATACTTTTTGAGAAGAGTATAAAGAACATTAGATGTCCGGATTATATTGGTTGTGATTAATTTCTGATTTAGGAATGAAATATATGGTTGATGAAGTAAGAGGTATCTTAGTTTCAATGGTTTAGCTAAACCATTATATTTTAAGTGATGAAGATGTAATAATGTATGGGGATTATGATAATAAGGTGTATTGAAAACAATAGGCATAGAACTCAGTATGTAGAACATGATGAAATTTTTTAAATGTAAATATTACGTGGGTCTTCTAGATATTAAATCATTGTATCTATACTTGTAATATGATACAATATTTTCATTGATTCATATAAGTTTGACAAAAATGATATAATTTAGTTAGATATATATGAGTATTCATTTTGGTGGATGGTGAGTGGGAACTAATGATGCACATGGCTAGTCACTTTTCCGGAATACTCATTCGTTAATTCTTTTTTCTATAAAAATTTTAAGAATGAATTTACTATATGATTTAATGGACATTATCTACATTTCAGAAATGTAAATTAAATGGAAATTTGATTAAATTTATTTAAATAATGAATCTTAAGTTATGGTATTTTGATAATTTATAAAATATTTATTATAAAATATTTGTATTCTCTTTGTAAATGTTCTAATTTAATTACTCACATCACTAAAAATTATTTAAAAGTAATCAATGGATATGGAAGGACACTATTTTATAATGGTTTTCATGAACAAAAATGACATAATTAAGAACATAATTATATTTGGACATGAACTGATGATTTATGTCCAATTACTATTTCGAATAAAAAATGGATATGTTATTTAAATAATATATATAGTTGAACTCACAAACACAATAATGAAAATAATAATGAATTATCATGAAATATCAAGCGATGATAATGATGATGGACAAAATGTTCAATTTCCATCATTCAAATAATGTGGCAAGCACTACATAAGTGAATTCATGAATAGAACAACAAAAAGTATTTTTTTGGAATAATATTACATTAGGCATTTGGAAGCCAAGGAAAAATAAATCACCCATTTATGTAGACAGAGGATGAATATTTATCACATAGTTTTAGTAAATATAACAACATCTAAATTTCCTTTGAATATTTTTTATTAAATATCGATAATTTTGAAAACCTAAAATAATGTATTTTTTAAAGTTAGGATGAATTTTTTTTTATGGTGGAGGAGATAATATAAGATACCAATCCTTTCGTATATTTATTTTTGTTTAAAACAATATAATGTTGAATATCATTCTTTACATAAACTAAAAAAGGCCATGATACTTATATCCATTAAAATTATAATCAATAAATTTTCATTATGATAACATATACCACCACAATGTTGGATATAAAACATGAAAATTCCTTATAATAGATAATTATTGTAATCTAATATTATAACAACATACCTCTTAGAATGTTTTCAAATGAAATTAGTTTTTCAGTATATATTATTTGTAATATAATTTAATTATTTTTTTAATTTAAATATAATTTTTTAATTAAATTTTAATTGTCTTCAAATATTATATATCAAAATATATATAGTATGACTTTTGGATAATATTCTGAAAATGCGTATTTTTAGTTGAAAATGTGGTTTTTATTGAATAAACAATTTGTAACATTATAAATATATAAGAATCACATTTAATGTCAAGAAACCATATATGACATTAAATATGAAAATAGAAAAAAAATCAAAAAAATCATTTCTAAATAATATTAAAACTCAAAGAACCTATGTCTTAATTTTTTGAAATTATATTAAAAAGAAAAGTTAATAAATAAAAATATTTTATATCATTGAATTTAATAATGTAATAGTATTTTCTAAAAATAGATAATAATAGTCTTGATAATTGAATATAAATAATTTAATTTATAATAAAAAACTAAATCTTATAATAACTATTTGCATTAAAAAATTTAAGTCACATAGAATTTTTATGATTCAAAAATCTAATTTTCTAAAAATCAATTTTTAATTATTGAGCTAGTTCATTTGAAAATAACTTTTTCTTAACATTTGTAATATTAATTTTAAAAATTAATAACATTTATAGGCTTATATTATTCAAAATGGTTTTTATGTACAATTATAGTTTATATCATCTTAATTAATTAGTTGAGGGGGGAAAGAAAATATACCTTTGTAAAAGTACATAAGGATAAAATGGAATGTCAATGTACATACCACTAAATAACTAAATAATTTCACCAATATGAGTATATTGGATGGTTTTTTTGACAACTCATGGATGATATTATATTATTTTTATCTATCTATTTTTTTATATTGGATAGGGAAATGAATTAATTTAACATGTGGAATTTTTTCCAAATATACATTTTATTTCACTAGATGGAAGAACTCCAACCCCATAAAGGTATAAAAATTACTTCAATTTAGAAGAAAAAATAAAGAAATTTAATCACCTTATAAAAATATATAACAAAACTAATATATTTTCCATATTTCTGTAGCTTAAGTCCTTTATTTTCAAGGGTAATTCGATGTTAAATCAATCTTCTCTAATGTGGGTATTACTTTCCATATTTTATTTCATTTTAAATTTCATTTTCATAATATTAACTGAAACTAATAAAATATTTTTCTAAGTATCATATATAAACTAAAATTTAATTATATTAATTTTACAAGAATTATGCATTCATTCCATAACGTCCACTATAAAAAAATACATCGATAGTGTGTATGTGAATACTAAGACCTTCAAGACATGATGTAGTTAGTTTATCACAACATAATATTATTAATATTTTAAAGGATTTGTTTTGTTAATAATTAATATTTTTTTACAATGTATAAAATTATTAAACGATCAAATTTTGTATTTACAATCAATGCATCCATCCATTATGTAAAGACATAAATAATCATGCGTATATGTGGAATACTACCACCATGAATGAAAAGACTTATTTATCTTAAACAACTGAAAAGGATGAACCTCAATGTATAAATAATAAATAATAAATTTTTTATAAAATTTTAAAAATTCATATATGATATTTTTTCATATATCGTGACACAATCCATTTCTATAGAATTTCATTTTTCAATCATTCATATATACTAACTATAGCCTCTACGAATGATGAATTCCATTTTTCATTACCATAAATAAATATTTTTATAATATTATATTTAATGGATATATATTATGTATAATAAATATATAATAATTATTAAATTTCTTGTTTACATTAAGAAATATCATATTCGTAATCATCTAATTGTTAGAAAAATATTTCGTTTTTTGTTTTCCCCAATAGTTGGAGATGTTGAATTGTTAGTATATTAAATAATTATCAAATGTATTATATAGTTGAGTAAATTTAATTATACATAAATTTGTATTTTTAATGGTTTATGATTTATAATTTTAATATATAAGTATGATAATAATATATATGATCATTATTCATTACAACTAGTAAAATATTATTATCTCCAACTTAATTTTAATGAGTTGTAATTAAAATTCCCATGGAATGAAATTGGGAAATTATATATAACAAATAGGATATATATTAATAAACCATCATTAATATAGGAATTATAAAATGTAGTTTCAATGATCAATTATCACAATAAACATTACAAAAAACATTATAGTCATTTAAAAGTTCAAACACTTAATTTCAATAATAAACATTAATGAAGAACTATATTCATATTAAATAATTATTAATGAATAATATATAATATATGTAGATATTAACAAGGTTTTTATGTATAATAATATGAAATTTATTGTTTTTTAACAAATTATAATCTAATTAAATAACCGGGGATATTAGGGTACATGATTTTTTTTCAATCTACATTCTCTAAGCCATATTTTAATTTATAAACCTCTTTCTATGATATGGTTATTAAAGTGAACCATATTTACATTACCAATAAAAATATTTCATTCATGGTATTTTATGTTTAATTCAATGATTTTCCATATTAATGATTTTGATTAAAATGTTTCTCATTTTGTAATTTTTTTCTCAACTCAAGTCCTTTTTCCATTAGTCATGAAATATCATCATCATTTTGATCATCCATGTCACATTTTCCCCCCATTAACTTTAAAAAAAATTATTTAATAATTAGATGGGGATATTACTTATCCTATTTAATATCATCCTCTTATATGAATAACTGACTCAAATAATGGACGAGGATGATATAAATAACCCATATACATACAAATACCTTTTTTCTTATATATCAATATTATATGTATAGAAAGTATAATATATAATTCAAATATTTTTTTATCAAAATTTGTGATCGTGTTCCTATTCACATTTATTAAATTGAAATATTTTTGGAAGTTTTAACTATGTTGGATTTATATTATGTATTTATTTTAATTTTTATGTTTTAAAAATGAATGATTTAAAAATAAGATTCTCCTTTCTTGAAATATAAAAAAAATGAGAAATTATTCCATATTTATTAGAATAATGTTATATTTAACCAAATTGAAATTAATTTACTGTTTTTTAAAGAAAATATTATTAATCCTTTCATGTGGTGTGTTTTTGACATCAAGGAATCTATGTAACATATTTATTTGTGAATGTATCTTTATATTTAAAATTTTATTTTCTAAGAAAATTCATATACATAAATACATATTTTCAAATGTAAATTTATTATATAAGGGTTTAATTAAATTTTAATTGTAATTTTTGTTCAAAAGAAACGAAATTCATTATTTTTCAATAAATTATCATTTTTTGAGAGTTATTTTTTAATGTAACATACTAGACCTATGGTATTCTTTAAATACCACCATACTCTTTCTTTATCTAGATAGAAAATGAATATAACATTTACATCTACAATATGATCCATCACTTCTTTTCCATGCCTAATCATCCACTTTTATTGTCATTTTTTTACATTCAAATTTTTCCCTCAGATAATTCCTTGTGATCTATTACACAATTGAATGATGTTCACCTAGATTCTCAATAAATTGATTGATTATATAAATAGACATCTAAAATTAATATTAATTTCTTATATGGGTTATTTACTATAATTGTAGTAATATTTGTAGCATGATAGTTATTTAGAATTATTCCAAATTTTCGATACACATTTATTTCCACGGGTTCATCATATTGTGTTTATTGATGAAGTAATGAATGATTCCTTAGGTAACCATATTAAAATACTATAAAATTATATTTATTTCCTTGTATTTTTATGGTTTGTTGATTAAAACCATGTTTCACACACATGTGTCATTTTCATTATGTGATAGCAAGGCCTGAAATTATATATCCCACTAATGAATTGGGTAATTTTTCGGACACATGAAATATCATCATTCCTGGATAGTGATATTATCTAAATATGACGAATGAGTTGTATTATAAGACCACATTACTCTGTTTACATGACATGGATCCTTCAATAATGATAATGATGTGATGTTTATGTTGTTTGAACACTGTTATGATATCAATAATTTATAATATGGTCAGGATATTTCAATTATCTTGTGTTATAACTTTTCATTACATGATTCTATCCATATTGTGATTTCATATTATACCTCCTAACATGTATTAGTTATCTCACCAATTTTATTTATTTTGTTAATTCTATTATTATGACTATTTTGTCACCACTTCTACTGTTTCTATTTTCAATGAATAGAATGAATATTCTATCACATTAGATTTGAAATATTATTTTAATCAAATCATTTCAATTAATATTATATATATTATAATTATAAAATGTTATGAAGTGTAATCGTAATACATTAAAATATCATTTATCTATTCACTTAGGAAAATGTCTAGTTATGAATTAATATTTAAATTAATTTTATAATTATACAAATTATTTTGATGAATTACATTTATATAAATTTTTAGTAATTATAGAATGGACATATGTTCTTATGAATTATTGATGTAATATTTTAATAATTATTATCAAATATAAAAAATTATTTTAAAAATATTGAAAATTATATAAGATGCAAGAGTTAATGTGCTAGTAATTTTTTTTATTAATTTTAAATACTTGTGTAATTTTAAATATTTATATTAAAAATAACTTTTTTTATTTATAACCTTTATGTAAAATTAAATAAATATTTTTGAAATAGAAATTAATGATATTTATAAAAAATAATATTTTATTAAAATATAAAAATTTCATAAAATTATTAAAACAGGACAATGGGGATATTATTTATTCTAAAATGGAATCACATATATATTTATAGTAATTTTTGGAACCATTTGGATTGATAGTGAATTTATTATAATTTTATATTTTGAGAGACTCCTACTGTGTCCTCTCCCTCACTTATATTAGGTCACCCCATCTTTTATTATTCACACCACATTGAGAAATATAACTTGGCCACCTCTAGTAAAAGTTTATTATATAAATATGTATCCATGTTTTAGAGGTTCTGATATACCCAATAGACCACATGTATGTTCTTTCAGAAAGGATCTAATGGATGAATCCTGAAAGAGAGGTAATTATCTTACCAAACCACATTCCATTTATGTATTCTTATTCCTCTAATAAATCTATGGTATTTATAATAACATAAGAAATTATTTACCATAAATATTCTAAAATAATTTTAGTATTATTACACGACTATTATCCACAATCATTCCAAAAAATGGGATGTGAGAGTATAACTCGTTTGAACGAATGGATTACCAATTACCTGTAAACGTAATCTTCTTTTTCCATTAAAGATTTTCATGATTGGTTTTTATTTAAAATCTAAGGTTTATATAGGATATTTATTAATGGATTATTCTTTTAATTATAATATCATATATTATTTTATATCTTCTAAACTGAAAATAATGATAACATTGCTCAATCGTACGTGTAAATTTCCAAAACCATTATACGATCTGATTTTTTTTTCATTTCTATTTTACATGGATGGTAAAGAGGATGGATATGATGATTATATATGATTAATATGATATAATAATAATTTTACATGGTGAGTTATTATTATTATTATTCTGTTCTGTCTATCATAAAATGAAAACATCATTCATGTGTACTTACGACTAGATACCTCAATGAATGGTGTAATTGAATTTCTATCTAGAAAATTATAGATAACTCAAAATATATGAATATAATGAAAATGAATAATATAAAAAGAATATATATGTTGATTTTACATATTTAAAGAAAATATAAATTTATTATAATGGATGATAGAATGCTCTTGAGGAAAGTGGAACTCAATGTATGGTATTTTTATCAAACTTTTATTTCTCAAGGAAACCATCCTTGGGAATAATTTATTTCTTCTGTGTGGTTTATATATTTTACGTGACATAAATTTTATTATGATTATTAAAAAAAATTGATTTACATATCCATATATGTAAATATCATTTTTGGCACTTATGATTGAAGTATTACCATTGTTGTAAGGGTTTTATGTTATAGTCTCAATTTATGTCATGATTGTTTATGATTATGTTTTTACATTGGAAATATAATGATATACGTATAAAATAATATTAAATTTATTCCCCTATTTGTATATTTTAGAAAACTCATGTCTCCATTTCATTTTCCTTAATATATGTTAATAATAGACTAAAAATATATTTTAATTTTAATGGACACCATTTCTCTCTTTAGTCAAAAAAAAATATTTTCATCCATTATTATGTTTTCAAAAACATTATGTATGGTTTTTTATATTAAAAAATTATTTTTTAATTAAATTTTTACTCCTTTTTTATTTACTATAAAAATCATAAAAAGGAGTATTCCTGTCATTTACTGAAAAAGCTTCTTCATGATTTTTGAAAAAAATGTAAAATTAATCTTTTTTTAACATTTATTGCATGAAAAAAATTTATTTCCATTTTTAGCCCCAGAATATTATTTTATTTTATGAAAATATCAAAGGTAATTTTTATTAAAAATTACTTCAATTGTATTTCATATAGTTTTTGATTTTAATGATATGATTTCAATATGGAAAGGTTATTTTCTTAATGAAATATTCGATGTGACATTTAAAATTAAATTTTCACCTTAGATGCCATCTTATGATATTACTTAATCCATACATGGGTTATGATCCCATGATACCATCCTCTTCATTTCACTTGATGGTTTATGTTTTTGTTTAAAAGATTTTTATGAAACTTGTTTCCTATTGATGGGTTTTGTTATGATGAAATATCAATGAAACCCATTTATTTTCATGTGGTATAATATGGAAAATATATTTTGATATTATGGAAGACATATATGATTTTCATTCTGTGTCGTGTGGGGCCATTATCTCCCTTCAATGTGTTTTGTAATTATTATAAGTATATGATCTCAAAGAGTATATATGCCATTATCCAAATATTAAAAGATAGTACAATAGAGGTTATCCCATGGCCGATGAAAATACATGGGTGGTTAGATGAATCCTAACCTGTTATTATTTTTATGGTTTGTATCCTTGAAATTCGGTTTTACATGGTTAGGTGTATAGAAACATTCTATTAATTATTCTAATTTTATGATCTGATTAATCAGCCTCTTCGATTACTTCTCAATTCATGTATTATGAATAGAGATTCATTATTCTATGAATCATTATTATGATCTATGATATGAATTGAATGTATTTAAAATGTTAAAAACAAGTTTTTATATATTTATGCTCATTATATTCTTAATTGATTGTAAATATATCCATTTTTACCATTATAAATCATTAAGGATCAAATATTCTAATAATTCCTTATCCCATGTTATGGAGAAAGATATTTTGTCTGATATGTGTAATAAGGGTGATAGTTGTGAAGAACTAAATGGTATATGATTTAGATTACTAATGAAGAATTGTTTTTTGTATCTATGTTTCTAAAGGCTCTAGACCTATGATATTTTGGTTCAGTTCATCATGTTATGTGATATATATTCATTTAATATGATGTGATGTTTATATATGAAAAGTATGGGTTTTTATATTAATGGTTTTGAAAACTTTGAAAAAACTATATCAAGATAACCCCTGATATATAAATGGGAAAAACACTTGGTTAACAACGAAAATAGACTGTATCTTCAATGAAACTATTGAAAAAAAATTAACCCAAATGAAAAATACATTTGGACATAAAAAATCCAATTTATAAAACCCAATCTCAATAGAAAAGTATACTGACAATTTATATTGAAATTTTATTTCAAGAGAATATGAAATATTATAATGTAATAAAAAATTCAAATAATGGTTATGGATGTAAGAAATATCATTTTCAATGTATTTATTGACATATAAAATTGTGCTAATCTATTGTAATGAATGTAAATCATGCAACAAAAGATATCTTTTGAAAAAACCTGAATGTAATGAACATTAAATTTCCTTTATAGTTCATTTAGGTTCATATGGATAAATTCATCAAATAATTTTAATAACCAGGAAATAAAATAGAAAAATTTTGAAAATTAAATATTAAAACATTTAAAATGAGGTATTGTGTATAATGTAACTCATACCTTGAGTTAGACTCATCTTGTTTGTTTTTTATCTTCCAAAATTATTAACTCATGTTTATTATTTACAGACATGATAAAATTTTATAATTTTATTTTTTAAATTATTTTATATATGACCATGTTATATAAATTTCGTTATCAAATAATTGTAAGTCTGATATTTGGTTTATATTCTGTTCATAAGTCCAAATTGTTTTTGTTGGTTGAATATGATCAAAGGGGTCATTATTCCGTAATATATAGAATAATTATCTTGAAATAATTTTCAACTTTACATATCAATTTTTTAAACAAACATTGAAAGTGGGTCGGAAAAATTTCCAATGTATTAATGATGGACAAGGTAGGGAATGCATACAGATGAGTAATATTTATACTTTTAAAATGTTATCATAGAAATTAGGTAGGTATTATTTTATAATGAAATAGTGATAATTTTGTTATAAATTCCATATTATTACCTTAAATATATATATATATATATATATTATCCATTTGGGGTGTTTTTGAAAAATGAATCACAACACATTATGGAGGTGTAGTCTAAACATAGGGATGAAAAGTTTTATTATTTGTCAATGAATAAAAAATTATGAATTGTAATGATATATTATCTTTTAATACCAATGTATATTACATTAATATTATATATATAAATTTTCTACATCATTATAACCATCTATGAGATATGGTGATGTAGAAGAAATTACATCAGTTCGTGAGGTGGTAGTCTACCATAAACATGAACGATGGTTTAATTTAGTAATTGATAGAATAGGAGATAGATAAAAAAATTCATTACAATAACAATAGATATATATATGCAATAAAATGATGTTAGTATTTCATAATATTTGAATAATATTTAAATGATGTCGAAGAAGAAACAAATCAAAAACTCTTAGTCAATAATGGTGCCACTTCTTCAAAAAATATATTATGGTTTAAATAAATAATATCTATGACAGTTTTATGATGAAAATACACCACAGGATGTGATTATAAATTTATTTAATTATTGGTTGTCTATATTGGAGGAATAAAATATCTTTTTCAGTGTGATGAAATGACAAGAATATGTTTCTTTTTATAAGTGAGGGAAGAGACAATCTTGGGATTACATAGAATATTGAATTATTTTAAAAAATATTTGTTGTCAAAATGGATAAAATTATATAATATTATAAGATAATATTAGTATCATTCCAAAAAAATATCCTAAATGTAATTTTTACAATTTTTTATGACATTTTTATCAAAATATTTCTTTTTTATCATCTTGTAAACCCTATCACAATGACCACAATAACAAGGTTTTTTACGCCCTGAGTGTTAGTATAAATAATATAGATTGAAAAACATTACATAACTGGATTATGGATTATATTATGAACCAAATACTAATCAATTGGATAAATATTTTATTTTTAAAAATTTTAATATCATTTAATTCAATATTATTTCTTGAAATATCAATAAAGTTAATTATAGAACTAATCATTTACACAAAAACTTATACCATTAATAAAACTAATTAAATAGAACAAATTAGTTTAATAAAAAAGTAACACTTTAGTTAAATCTATAAAATTAATGTTTCTCATTAATTATTTCATATTGTACTACCTTTATTATTTTTTTATACTTTATTTTATATTTCTATTTATTGAATAATTACCACATTTTCATTGTTGAATAATTTATGTGAACTGTTTCTTCACTAAATTTTTATGAAAAAATACCATGATGAATATTAATGTTTTAAATATAAAAATATTTTATAAATTACAAATATCCATTTTTTATACCCATATTAAAAATATTATATTTATTTAAAATAAGAGTGTGTTATTTTTATTTTTATTTATATGAAATCTGATAATTGTCATAATAATGTTTAAATGGAAACAAATCACATATATTTAACATTTGGATTATTAAGGAAGAGATATATAAAAAAAATAAAATTTATTCAAAATTTAGTGTCATTTTCTATATCCTCTCTTATTGTTTTTATCCTTAAATTATATGATTTACACATTATTGTGGAATAAAAAATATCTACCATTACTATACCTATGGTTCAAAAATAAGAGTGTACTATTTAATAATTCAAACATATTAAAAAAATTTAATCAAATTTACATGATTTGAAACACATAGGTGTTTGAATGTAATTTATAATTAAGATAGAAAAACATGATGAAAGACTATTTTTTACAGAAAATGATTTTCTCATGTATGAAATGTTTGTATTCTAAATTCATCTATACAAATAATTTAAGAATTTTTTTTGATTATTTTAATTGAAAATGAAACTAGTTAAGGAAAAAATATGATAAAAATCGTGTTTGAATTTATACATAATAAATGATAAAAATAAAATTTTAAATATAAATTTATATTTTAAAATATTCATTGAAAAATAATTTTATTAGAAAAATTATCAGAAATGGAGTTAAAGAAAATTTTTTCATTGTAATTTATAACCTGAAATTTCTGTTTCAAAATTAAAATTCAATAATTTCTAAATTACAAATTACAAAATGTAAAAAAAATATTTTTATTCAAATTTTTCATTTTTTATATAAAAACTATTTTTAAATTTTTCTAATGAATATAAATATATAATTCATGAATGCTATAAATATAAAAACTATTGATTAAAAAATACTAGTGTTGTTAAATGAACATTATTTTTCACATAGGATGTTCTCCATTGGGTAACACCACTTGGGTAATTTCATTGGTCATCTAAATCAACCATACCCTCTAGAACATAGGGAAATGGTTGAGGATATACTTTTCTATATATTATGATGTTTTTTGTCTTTATAAAGGGTATATAATAATGGTGGAAGTGATAAAAATTTATAAGTAATGAAAATAGATATTTTATGAATACACATTAATTTATTAGTGATGGAATATCACTATTCATTATAAAATGTTTCAAAAATAGGGTAATAATTTTTTTCTTAGTTATAATATGTGAATAAATCCAACAGTCCTTTTTGGGTCACATTTTTTGAACAAGGTTCAGGTCTTTTAACAATAGATAATTATATTTAAGAATTTTTTATACCTTGGTAAATAATTTTTAAAATAGAAATATATTTATTTTATTAAGAAAATAATGATAATAATATTAAAAAATTTAATTTATTATAAAATAACTTATAATCCATGTTATTTTATTTAATTTTGAAAATATAAAACATTTACCTTTTGAAATTCATTATTTATATAGATAAAATGTATTGTAAATAAAATGTTGCATTCACCATTAATTGATCTTAATTTTTTAAAAAATTAATTTAAAATATAATAATATAATATAAATGTAGATATGTGAAAAAATAATTTAAATATAATTATATAAAATATACCAACATAATTTATTATATTAAAAATTACAAATAAGGAATAAAATTATTCCTCAAAAATAATTTTGTCACCATTATCATGGTCAATATCCTTAATATTTTTAATCATTATCTTATAGCAGAAAAGGGAATTTATATTATTACATGATGTTATAATTATGATCCAATAAAATAAATCTTCTTATACAATTGATGAAATCATATGTTTAATATAATTGATTACAATTTTTTTTAGAGTAAGATATCAAATATTTTTCCAAAACAAGATTCATTTGAAAAATAAAAATACTGCTTTCAAATTAATAAATCTAAATTATAAATTAATATTTTATATAAAAATGGGTTTCAATATTTTCTTAGTTATTATTATGTTATGATAATGTCATGAAATTTATGATATTTTCAAAATCGGAATTTTGTGTTTCTAATAATTAAAATTAAATATTTTAGAAAACATAGAAAACAAAACCAATGATTATTTGTCAATTCAAAGTTAGAAAATTAATTTTATTTTATAATGTAAACGAAAAATTTATTTATAAATATTTTATTAAAATGAAATCATACACTCATACTGGAAACTAAATTTATTCAAAATTATTATTTTAGAAATTTCATTGTTCTCAATATTATTCTGTATGAATATCAAATTGAATATAATATTTTTATTTTCTTTATATTTTATGATTCTAAATTTTTATTAATTTTAATCATCTAATATATTCATACACATTGTATTTTGGTGTTGTGTGTGGAAGAAACTATGAGACATAATGTTTATTTTGAGTACATTTTAATCCCAAATATTAGGAATTTACATTAAAACCCATTAAATAAATTTAATCCAATATAGTTTAATTATTAATCACTAATGAAAATATATACACATATCTAAAATTAATATGTGAAACAACATAATAATTCTAGAGATACATTATCCTTGAAAACATAAGTAACATATCTTTTTTTTAAATGCACTAATACCATACATTGAGTTTTTATCCCACTATATGACCCAATAGTGTATTGATATTTGGAACTAAGACCCGCATTGTATCATTCTATTAGAATAATTATAATGATTCAGTTATATAGTTGATATTATATATTCCGGCCCTTATTTCCTTAGATTATGAGGTTATTAAAATATATAATCCTTATTTTACCCATGATTGGGTGATCGATTTTTTTAATTCCAAAATTATTTGTACATATAAGAATTATGAGTTGTATTTCATATTATCATATATACAAAGAAAATTAATTTTATTTTACAACCTCGTTATCTCTATTTAGAAATCTCGAGCTCTATTTCCAATCCTTCAACAGATCATTCATTTTCTATCTTATTCATGATATTGTAATGGATTATTTGTATGATATTTTCTATAAGAAGTAATGTTAATATTCTTTTCAACATCTGCATAATCAATAATAAAATTACATTAATCTCCATAATTATCTTCATTTTTGTGTATAGTAGTTTGGAATGACTAATGTTGTTGATCATATCTTATGATTGTTCGGTGAGCAGAAACACAATATTTTATTTCTTACAATCAATCCAATATTGTTTCATAATATTTACATCACCCAATTACCAATCATATCCATTTTTTTAAAAATCTTCTCCCCAACCTAACTATTACATGCACAAAGGATGTCAGTGATTTAAAAACATAATTTCTTAATAAAATAAAAAAATGATTGTATTATTATTATATATATAAATCATAAATTAAATATGATTGAAAATATGTTATTTCATATCCATAAATTATTTTAAAGATATTTTTATTTTAATTTTCGTTATTTCTTTATGTTGGGGGTTTTTCATGCATTTTGGTGAAAATGATGGGTTTTAAAAATTTGGGCCAATCCGTTAGCCGATTTCTAGATAAAAAAACCAATTTTGTTTCTTTTACAAACCCTTCATTTTACAAAATTTTTTATCCATTATAATTCTTAAATTCCTCCCCTTACCTAGTAACACCACCTTGTCAATTATGATCCTTTATAAATCCATAATCAGGTTGTATTTTTGGTTTTTTATTAGGTAATTTGGCTTTCCTGAAGGCCCATTTTATACTTTAAAATAGAGTTTTTAATCTTTAATATGTCTTTAAATTTTTTTTTGTCACTCCACCACTCTATAGAATAAAATATCCCTAGGATAATCTGAATTACATGTTTCAAATTTTTGGAGCTCATTTTAATTGTGAATTAGGGAACAACATTTTAACGTTTCTCAAACCATCCATATTTGGGAAGGTAACTTTCTACCTTCATAAATCATTAATTTTCACTCTTTTTCTAACATTTCAGTCCCCACATGACCTCATCAGCCTATGTTGAGCTTCAATATCAAGTATTATAGCTTGGAGATTTAAAATTTTGTTGACTTGGGGTTATATCTTCAATTTCTCTTCAAGTAAGTGTTTCTCTCATTGATTTCATCCATTTATGTAGGGTTTCCTCCCTCTTTCTTGATAATATAAAATTTCCAGAAGTTAGGGTTCGAACCATGTATTTTATTTGGTGTCCTATTTTTTTTTAATATTTAGGTTTAGGTACCTCTTCACTTCTTTGTGGTGCTGTGGTGGTGCGTTTGATGTTTCACACCAAGATTTGATGGATTCGACACTTTCGGTAGGTCGTTCCATGTGTAAGAAATTATTGATGAGTTAAATTGTAGTATTTACTCATTATTAGTATTCCTCATATACTGTGTGTGGTGAGAATACTTTTCATGATTTATTTGGTTAGTATTTTAGTATTATAGTTGCATTTTAGCTTGAAATGGGTTGTTTTTCATATATAACACTTAGGGTATTATTTGGGTGTATTTTAGAACATATAAAATTGATTTACTAATTCTTTTTGGGATGATAATTCTGATTTGGTATGCTATTGGTCTTCCATAATTTTTTAAATAGGGTTTTTGAATGTGTTTAAAGTCTAAAATGATGTTTTTCTTTTTGAAATTTATTTTGAAAACATGTGTTTTTCTTGTGGATCTTTTGTTGTATTGTTTAAAGTGTTTGTATACCACATGAGGGTGGTTTAATAAATGTTTTTGGGGATGAAAATTCTGTTTGGAATTGGTATTGGTGTGATTCTGTCCTTGAAATATTTTTTTGAAATTGGTTTTATGTGAAAAGATTAGGCACACTCATTGAAATTGTTTTATGAAAGTTTTGAATGGTTTAATGATTATGTAAGAGGTGAAACCATATTACAAAAATATTTTGTATTATGTATATTTGGAAATGGACCACTTTAAATTTCAATGGGGATATCGTGTGATGTGTATCCTCTTGGAAATTTTTTATAATATTGTTCAACGGGTGTACTAAAATGTGAAATAGGTGTGAACATGATGTGGTCTATTTGTGTGAGTGTGATGTGAAAAATTGATTTTGTTTATGAAAAGGGTTTTATAAAACATGTGAGTGGACTGTTATGTGATTTTTATCATATTTGGAAAATTTTAGAAAAATTTTATTGGATTTTTTGGATTGTGAAAGTTATGAAAAATGTGTTGAGAGATATTTTGGTGCGAGTTTGATTTCAAAATGCATTTGAACAAAAAGAAGATTTTGTGACTTCAGTGATGCACATTGAGATGTTTGGTTAATGTGTGATGTGGAAGCGTTATTTTCATGTGAAAACTATATTTATTGGCTTTTTGAACTTTTTTTATAATAATACGGATACCCAAGTATCATGGTGGGAGGACGTGTACAGATATGCTAGTGAAAACGTGGGATTTTACCTTAGTTTCAAATAGCATTATTGACACTTACAACACTAACTATACAAGTATCTCATTGAAATATTTGTGATTATATTCAGAATATAGTATAGTTGGATGTAAATTTCAGTATTTTTTCATTTATTTTACATGTTATGATTCTTTAAATTAGCCCACTTGAAAACTGTTTAAATTTTGATGTTGCATCTTTTAAAACTTTTAACTAGCTTTTCATGTATTAGGAAAAAATGCAAGATTTTTGTCTTTGAATATTTATCGCATGGAATAAGTTAGTGGTGGTATCTTACTGGGCATTGTATCACACCCAACTGACACCCTTGGGTGTATGTAGGCTTGGTTATTTTTCTTTTTGTAGTTTTGGTACATTTTTTGGTGGCAGTGGTTCAGGTTTCTAGTGGTTCCTTGGTGGTTAAGTACTATGGACATGGATTTAGGGCGGGGACCCTTTCCATGAGGGTTATTGGGATGTTGCCTTTTGGGTTTGTACCATTTTTATAGTCATAGTGATTTTTTTTGAACTATATAATTCATTTATTATTTTTTAAATAGTTTTTTTGGTTTGAAAAATCTATATTCATTTTATTGGATTCATTTTTTGTTTTATATTATAAACTTGGGTAAATCATTCCCAATTCTCTTTTTATGATACCTACGCACTTCTGCCAGCCCGTGGGGATTAGGAACACCCATTGGGCCTTGTCACAGCCAAGGTTTGGCGTCGATTTTGGTGGAGACCAAATTTGGTTCGTGACAAAATGATATCAAAGGAGGTTCAGGTTAACATCTTTGGTCATGTTATTTAGGGAACAATCGAGATAGTTTGGAGTTAGGTTTGTTGGGACTTCGAATACTAGTTATGGGTAGTGTGCCAAATCACCACACCTCATTATGGAATTCAAGTCACCAGGGGAGTCCAGACTTATCTGAGTCCTTTGGTTTTCATGGTTTGATGATGATTAGGGGAAATGAAAAGAGAGTTGGGTTAGTTGTCTAGTGAGCTTGCAAGACCTGGAAAGCCATGTGGAGCCATGGATATTTCCCTAGAACACTCTTTGTGATGGTGAATTGATTTAAGTATGTCCGCAAACCATATTTCTAAGTCACCCACTAGAACTAGCATCCTCTCACATTGTCTTGTGTTCTTTACTTTTGAAATAATTTATGTTCGGTTTTAAAGAAAAAAGGACATGGTTTTATGAAGCGTAAGGTTTTTGTGAAATTATTTTCCAATAAAGAGGTAATGGTTAGATTTTTGAAATGTTAAAACTGAATTTTTAGAATTATTTTGAAATGGAAAAGGTCATTTTACATGTCTTTTGAATGGAGGAACTATATTAATGTTGGTTTTGAAAACGTGTTTCGAACAGAGTTTTCTATAATATTGAAAGGTGTCTTAATGGGATGAAATGTTTTGAAAATGATGTTAATAATATGAATGTGAGTTTTTATTTGAATGTTTGTGACCTTTGAAATGTTTTTTAAGCTGTAAATTGGGTTTGATATTGTGGTTATAGGTCTTTAGAAAAAGGAAGAATCAGTTTACTGTTTTGGCTTTGAGAAGTTGAACGAATTTTTTTTATCCATTGGTATTTTCATGTGTGACCACATGTATGGGGTTACATGGGATGATGGATGCATGATGGAATAGTTGGATGAGTGTTGTGATGGATATGAGTAGGGTTCCCAGTGGCACGAAAACATGCTTGTGTGAGGCCCATGGGGTACCACTGGTGGATATGCTAATCAATAAAAAGACTTTTTTCAATGAAATGACTTTAAAAGAAAACTGGATGTTTTGATGACTGATTTTGGATGGTGTGTATTATGTGATTTTAATGTGTTGATGTTATGGGATGTTTTAAGTATAAGGAACCATCCTGTTTGAACCATGTTTTGGGTTTGTGTTTGATCGGTAAGCCGGGTAGAAGGACCAGTTTGTAGTCTCTTCTACGAAATGTTTCAGGATACATTTACAGTGGTTCCCTTGATGTGTTCAGTTCAGGTTTTTGGATTGTTTTTACCATTGGACCATCTTGGTTGGGTCCTTTGGTGTCTCTATGGATAAATTACACTCTTATTAAAGGTTAGTTTATGATTTAAGTGAATCCCAGATTGTTTCACCGTTGAAAAATCTTACAGTTGATCAATGTAATGAATATTTTCTCAAGCGGTGTAGAGTAAGTCTACACCATTTCCATTTTTTTCAGATCCTCTTGTAGTGGGAGAGTTTTCATGGAATTTTGAATGATTCGTTATCTTCTCAAGCTATGTGATTCATCAATGGTGGAAGTTATTTGGGGTTGTCAGGGTGGATAGTGTCTAAGTGGGCCTCTGAGTCTTTCATAGTCTCTTCGAAGAAGGTGTTTATGTTAAACCACTAGTGTAGGAAAACTGAAAATAAGAAGCTATTATGTATACTTTATGGAATTTTGTGATGTTCGGGGATGATGTATAAGGCCCCCTCTATGTATTTTTTATATCAGTCGCTTTGGTAATGTTCGGTGAAATGTTGTGATGTCACATGCTCGTTTGATTGTAATGGTGAAGTTGTACAATCTTTTGTGAGTCTTTGTTTTTTTTCATAACTATATATACCTTCTTGAGATCTATAAATCATAAATTTAAGATGAAGGAGTTTATATTTTAACTTTATTTCTTTTGTTTCTCACCTGAAGAAACAAGGTGTGATGTAATAGCATCCACTAATCCCCTATTTTTGTGAAGTTTCGGGTTAGGGTAAAGTGAGTTGGGAACATGTAATGTCATGGTGAACCCATTTGGGATCAGGGTATGGTTTTTGTAGCACCAAAAGGAAAAGATAAATTTACGGGATTCTAAAGCCTAACTGCAAGGCTGAAGATACTTCAACCATTTGAGCTCTTGCCATAGGTCCGAGAGAGAATATGGTGCGTTTTCAGGGGATATTCCATGATTATTCAAAGACTTTCTCAAAATATTATCCTTAGTATGAAGTATGTGAGTAGTTTAAACCTATAGTTTCTTCATATTGCTTCGGTTTCTCTCGTCTGGTGGAAAGAGGTGGAGGGTGTCGTGCCCATGTTATCGTCGAATGACATTCCTTTCCTCGTTGGATTCCATCAGGTTTTTAGAGAAAAATTTGAAATTTGACTAGACTGGTTGATAGCACGGTTTAAGAATGGTGATTAGTAACCATTCCCTAGAAAACCATGCCATTATAAAGATACACATAGTTAGATCATGGTTTCCCAAAGACTGCGGACTAACCATGCAGCTGTCCCATATCATTAAATTTGGGATCGTTCTGTGCTGGCCCAAGCTAGTCGGTTAAGAAGTTTGGTTCTTATGGTGGGGTGACCCACAATGTTTCTCTTGTATGTTACTTTTTAAACTTCTAATGGAATTCTACCCTTATACCGATGATTCCATTGGGGACTCCCCTATTAGTGTCTTGATTATGTCTCGGGAAAAATATGAGTCTTATCTTATGGTCGGAATCCCATTTGTGTCTCCCCATTTTAGAAACTCAAAATTTTCCCTGGTCTTGGCATGGTGGTAGATATCCATGTTTGGAGATATCTAACTACATAAATCATCATTTGGTATACATTGGGAGTGGAGAATTCTTAATGGTCTGGTTAAATTGCAGTAAGTGTAACCTTGTTCGATCTTATTGTTTGTTTGGGTAAATTTTTTGAATCTTGTTCAGATAGTGTTTGTGGAGTTTAATTTTGTGATAAAATCTAAATATACTTGATTATTTTAGGATGTGGTGTATGTTTTGGTTGGTGAGATTATTCCTTCCTTTATAGATCAATTGGAGGTGTTTTGGCCATTTGGGGGAGGGTGAATCTTGGCGAAGGAGTTTATTTTGGCCTTACGGTGGGGTTTGGGTTTTGCCTTTGGACCTATTGTGGCTTTCTGGACACGGAAATATTTTTGGTTGGGTGAATTGTCACATCCATAAATTTTTTTAATGCTATTTTTAATTTATCTTCCATTATTTATTGTTTTGGGTTTTTTTCATGCATTTTGGTGGAAATGGTGGGATTTCAAAATTTGGCCCAAACCGTGAGCCGATTTTAAGATTAAAAAAACCAATTTTGTTTCTTTTATAACTGCTTAATTTTACAACATATTTCATCCATTCTAATTTCTACATGGACTTCATTGAACAACTAACACCAACATGTCAATTTGGATCCCTTATAAATCCAAAATCATGGTGTATTTGTTTTTTTATTAAGTAATTGGGCCTTCCCGTAAGCCCATTTTATGATTTAATTTTTTTTTATTTTTAATATCTATTTCACTTTTTTTGTTGATTCCAACTCTATATTTTGGAAAATATACCTAGGATAACCCCCTATATTGTTTTCTCATTTTATGAGCTCATTTGAATCGTGAAATAGGTAAAAAGGAATCAAGGTTTCTCAAACCATCTAGATTTGATAAGGAAACATTCTTTATTCATAAATCATTCATTTTTTACAGTTTTCCCCTCATTTTAGTCATCACATGACCAACATAGCCTCCTTCGAGCCTCAATATCATGTTTTGTTTCTTGGAGATTCAAAATTTGGTAGATTTGGGGTGATTTCTCAAAGTTATATTCATGTAAGTATTTCTCTCTTTAATTTCTTCCATTTCCTTTGGGCTTTTTCCCTATTTCATGGGGTTATAAAATGTATAGATGGCAAGGTTCGAACCTAGGGTTTGATTTGGTGTCTTTTTTATATAATATTGAGGTTTTAGGTTCTTCTTCACTTATTTGTGGTGCGGTTTTTGTTTCGCACCATGATTTAAGGGATTCGAAACATTCAGCAGGTGCTTCCATGTATAAACAATTATTGATGAGTTAGGTAGTTGTATATTCTAATTCTTCATATTCTTCATATATTGTGTGTGGTGATAAAACTATTAATTATTTATTTGGTTAAGATTTTAATTTTATGATAGCATTTGAGCATGAAATTTGTTGTTTTTCATGAGTAACATTTGGGGTATTATTTGGATGTGTTTTAGAAAAAATGAACATTCATTACTAAAACTTTTCTAGGATGCCAATTCTGCTTTGGTAGATTCTTAGTGTGTCATTGGGATTGAAATAGGTGTTTTTAATGGGATTAAGGTCTAGAATAATATATTATTTCTTGAATGTGATTTGGAAAATGTGTGTTTTTCATGTGGATATTTTGTGGTATTGTTTGAGGTACTTGTATAACACTTGGGGTGGTTTAATAAATTTTTTTGGGGCTGAAAATTCTATTTATAATTGTTATTGGTGTAATTTTATCCTTGAAAGATGGTTTTGAAATGGGTTTTATGTGAAATGCTGGGGTATACTCCTCAGAATTATTTTATAAATGTTTTGAATTGTTTAATGAATTATATAAGAGGTGAAACCATATTGTAATACAGTTTTGGATTGTGTATAATTTAAAATAGTCCATTTTAAATGTGAATCGGCATGTCATTTGATGTGTATCATCTTGGAAATGTTTTATAAAAATGTTTATCCGATTTACTGAATTGTGAAAGTGGTGTGAACGTGATGGGGGCTGTTTATGTGAGTGTGATGTGAAAAATGGATTTTGTTTATGAAAAGGGTTTTATAAAACATGTGATTTGGATTTTATGTGATGTTTTTCATATTTGGAAAGATTTTATAAATTTGTTAAATGATTTTCTGGATTGTGAATGTTTTGAAAAATGTGTTGAGGGCTATTTTCGTGTTAGTTTGATTTCAAAATCCATTTGAATGAAAAGTGTATTTTGCGACTTGTGTGATGTACATGGGTATTTTTGGTTACTTTGTGATGTGGAAGCAATTTTTTTATGCGAAAAATATTTTTCTGGTCTTGTTGAACTTGTTTGATCACAAATGGGAAACCTCGATATCTTGGTGGGTGGATATCTATAAGTATGCTAGTGAATCTCTGGGTTTTGGCCTCAATTTCACAAAGTAAAATTGACACTTACAACACTAACTAAAATATTATGATGACGATTGGGAACCACTTGGTTATGGGTATGCTCATAACATGTGGCTCATGTGTAGGAGAACATGTATTGTGATGGTTACTCTCACCGAGATACGAAGTACCTGGGACCCAAAATGAGATAGTACCTAGGGGTTATTTCCTATTGCTTATGCTCATTGGATTATTTCTGCCTACCCTAAGAATACAATATTGTTGGCTAGAAATTTCATTTGGTATGGAATTTATTTTAAATTTTATGATTCATTACATTAGCCCACATGAAAATTGATTTAATATTTAAGTTGCATGTTTTGGAAATTTTAACTAGCATTTTTTGTTTGTGAGAACTTGCAGGCTTTTCTTCTTTGAATGTTCCTCACATGGTATCTCTTAGTGGTGGTATCCTTCTATGCATTGGCCCACAACCTACTTACAACCTTGGCTGTATGTAGGATTGTTTAAATTTTTTCCCATGTTTGGTATAGTTTTTAGTTCTAGAAGTTCGGATTTCTAGCAGGTCCTTTGTGGTGAAGTCTTGTGGCGATGGATTAAGGGCGGTTCCCCTTGCATTTACGGTTCCTAGGTGGTTTGCTTTCGGTTCATTACCATTGTTATATTCATGGTGTGTTGTTTTAAACTATATAATTTAGTTCTGAATTTTTTTATTAGAATTTTCGGTTTAAAAAATATAGATTCATTTTATTGGATTCATTTGTTCTTTTAATGTTATAAACTTGGGTAAATCATTCCCAATTCACATTTTTATGCTACCCGAGCACTTGTTCCGACCTGTGGGGATCAGAAACTCCCTTCAATCCTTGTCATGCGCAAGGTTTGGTGCCAGTTTTTTTGAGACCTTATTTGGTTCGTGACATGTAAATTAAAAAATTTCAAACAATATTCATCATTTCTCAATATTATTAAACACTATACAAATACCATAACTATAACCCCAAAAAATCTAATGTAAGAGCATTTTATCTGATAGCATTTATGACACAGGACTCCATGCGCGTAAGACAATATACTACTCCGAGATGCAACAATATATTTAATATATTAAATAAATAAAATTTCAGATATAAAGTATAGTTCATGTGCTAGTGTCTTTTCTTATTTCACAAACAATAAATAATTTTTCAATAACATGCGTTACACTGATGTCTGAGTTTTACCAAATAAAAAATATAATATTAAAAAATTATTATTTAATATAATAATATATAAGCTAATCGTTAACTTAGTACTTATGAAATGGATTAATTAACATATTAAAATAAATGGGTTACACAAATATACATCTAATTCATTAGTTACAAGATGATCATAAATGAATATAATAACCAATTTAATACAATTGGAATAGTTTTATAGAAAAAAAATTTATTCCCAAAAAGTTTTTTTATATTAATAAGGTAAAATAATTACAATTATGGGGTAATATTAAGGTAAAATATATATTATATACTTACTAAAATGAATATTTTTATTCATGTAAAATATTTTATAGTCATAAAATAAGATAAAATCTAATTTTATGCATAAAATTAGAACATTATAAAAGGAAATTTTTAAGTCCATTGAATTGAGAACCTATTTTAAATATATTTTTTGGAAAATATATTCATTTTATTTGTCAAAATAATCATAATCTTTCAAATAAAAAAATAAAAACTATCTTACGTTAAATTTTTGGTAATTTTCTATGAATTATTAATTTTTTATGAGTACATAATAATAATAAAATTTAAATAAAAATTTGTTAAACATATCATTTATTTGAATGGTTAAATTATATTTTCAATTGGTCTTAAATATTAATTAAATATATTTTAGATAATTTAATAAAAATATATTTCATGTGAATGAATTTAACACTGATATTTGATATAAAAACGTAGCTTGCTTTTGGAAAATTTTACATTAAAAACCAACATTGTTGACCCTTCTATAGGAATAAATTAAAATTTATTTTTATCAATGTTTTTATTAGAATAATTGAAAATGGATTTCATATTATAAATAATAAAAATTTATAATTTATAATAATATCAAATTAGTGTTTTACCAAAAAAATTAGTGAATGTGTATAAAATTACCTATAACAATTAGGAGAAATGGTAGCAAAACAAGGACTAAACTATAAACATATTGACACAAATAAAAATTGAAATTCTGAAAATAATTTCTATGTTCATATTTATACCATATTAAAAATTATATCTAGTTTTTATAATTATTTATTAACTTACCATAGGAAAACATGTATTAAAGACACATTAAAAAATTCACAAGACTGAAACTCTTCCTGCACTATAAAAAGTCACTCACCCCTCCCACTTCCTCAAACGACTCATGAAACATTTTGTAGACATATATGTACCTATATATCCAATAAAAATATCTATCAAAAACATAGAATCCTCACCTTGGTCATAAATCCATCCATTGAATCCCTTTGCTACCATCTAAATGGTGTCACCAGAATAAGATGTAAAATCATTGCTTATGTCCTTTTGTTTTGTTTTCATTTTCCAACATAAATATTATTAATATTAAATTATTACCTAAAAAAATTATTATCTTAAATAAAAATATATATTTTATATTAATATTTATCCCTACACTCACAGTTCCATCAGAACGCTTACAAAATTTCTATTTATGTGTTTGGAGAACAAGTTCCTCACAAATCGATGTTGTTTTTCCCTTAACTGCATTCATAAATGGTAATTATGAAGTAAATATTTTTTATATATGATAGATTTATTTCATAAAATATTTATTTTTAATTAATTTCTATATAACACATTCCATTAGTTTTTCAATTTTTTTGGAACGCGATAACATCATTTGTGGAAGTGTGGACTATTACCTCCCCAGAGCGATATGATTCATTCAATATATACATAGAATGTATAATAGATGGTTATAATAAACCAATGTAACATATAAATTATCAAAATTATAATTTAATTCTATGATACATTTATGTAATGTAATTTTCATTTTTAAATATGATAATGATATAAAAGTTTCATACATACTAATGTACGACATGCCATCTCCTTGAACAATGAATTTCATTTCATATGTCCAAATAGTTTGGATTATTATAAATACATATATAATGTATATAAATCATAGTTTAATAATTTTTTAAATTATTTATATTAAGAAAAAATGATCTAATTAATAAGACCAAAAAGTGACATGTTAAAATATACTCGACAAACCAGGCAATAAACAATCAAAATAGTGAAATTCATTAAAGTGTAACAAAAAATTAGTAATAAGATATTATAAGATGTTAATATATGATATTATAAATCTGATTATGGTTCATTTATATTTTATTTAAATTAATAAAACCCATATAGAGTAGGTTATAGAATGTTTACCCAAAAAGATAACACAATGTAAGGGATTCTTGTCTCACATTTCTTTTCAGGTTGCATACACCATTTCCACCACTTACATATTTGTGTGGTGTATCTATTAAAAATTTTATATATTATATCAAAATTTATTTTAACTTAATGTAAATGAAAATGTTCATTTATTTTTATTCCTTCATGATGACTATTATTTAAAAGTTTTGAATTGGTATTGGACACTTTAGAATATTTAATGAACTTTCTAGAAGAATAATTTTAGCGATATTTCTATGGTGTTTCCATTATTAAGGACCTAAAATTTTGTTTTGAACATAATTTATTATATATGGTGTACATTATAACAGATTGACATTTAACATCATGATTCATTTAGTATTCATGGTTTTTTAGTTTCATTTAGAAATATTTCTCCTAAGGGTATTTTAGTTAAAATTCAGCATATGGTAAAGAATTTTATTTCATAATTAATTTTTATTCGGTCATATTACATCATTTTTTTAGTTAATATCTTAATATTATATGTTTAATATCTTTTTTGGAAGGAAATTTTGTTATTTCCCCTTGTTTTATTTTTTTTATTTTGTATTGATATAATCTATTTGTTGTCTAATTCTTACATCAATGTTTGGGTATTCTCAAGGGTTTACATCAAAATCTATATTTTTTCTACATTATTTAAACATGAATATATATATTAGGAATTTATTGGATCATTTATCAATAAAAACATTAATTATAGTCTCCTATAATTATTCATGACCTTTTTGAATTAATAGTACCATTTTCCACTCTTTTGTACATAAAGGTTTTTAGAAAAGGTTTCTTAAGAAAACCTGACATCTTTTATCTCCTTATTCAGAGAACATGTTTTATTCTAAACCCATATTATGTTAAAAAAATTTCAATTTTTTAATCCTTTAAATTTAATTTATTTAATTATTTTTACCACCTGTGTCATTTAAAATTATTTTTAATTAAAACTTATTTTCTCATTCAAAAAATGTAATTTTTCTATCCTTTTTATTGACCCAAATGAATGTTAATATTACCTCTTAAAACATGTAAATATTTACCCCTAATCATTGATTTTAGTCTTACTTTGTATGTTAATATGGTTTATTTACAAATTAACAATTCCCAAAAGTGATTTTTAGATAACAGTATCATTCGAAAGTATTTCAAAATAAAAAAGATATTTTACTCAATAATATTTCTAATAGATCTATTTAATTACATTCATCAACATCAAAACCCATTTATTTGTACTTCTCTGGGGATGTGTTGTATTAAAACTATAATTATTTTTCTTATAAATGTTTTATAATTGATTTAATAGAGAATAGTATTGACATTAAATTCTGTTATTCCTATCTCTACCCCCTTGAAATATTCAGATTTTTAAGATCATTGAAAATTAAATTCTTTCTAATTAATAATATAATTTACCACTGAGATTTTCATTTCATAAATGTTATACCATATTTCATTTTCTTTTCCCTTTAAATGATATTTTATTATTTCGAAAAATATGGAAAACTCAGTATCTTCTACTCTATATTGAAATTTGATATGGAATATTGTTAAATCTATTATTCAATATTTTTGGAATGCTTTTTACATTTATGAAATTTGTGGGGACCTGTTTTAGATAGTCCCATGATGCAATGGTAGCCTCATAGGATAATTCAATTGGTTAGGCATAGATTTGTTTTTACCTTATATGCTAAGTCGTCTTATAAATGGTCTTGATGGTAATGGTACCACATACCTAAGAAACATGGAATCCAATAATTAATCATTCCCATAATTTAGATTTAATTATTATTTATCCAAGAGATTTTTCATCGACAAATCTATAGATATATATCACTCACATTTTAGTAACTAAATAGAATGTGTTCTTAGATTTTTACCTTAAAATATAGATATTTTCATTATCTATTTATCCGAATAGATTGCATTATCAGTTATTTACCTTTCTATATTGATTATACACATCCTAATCAGTTTATTGATATCATCGCATCTATGTTTAGTTATTAATTTTCCATTTGATTATTCTCATAAATTCATTGTTACACCCACTATATTTACAACTTGTGAGCATTTTAGATCACAATTATTTTATTTCATTTTCTAGAGATTTTATAAAGTATAATATTAAATGTTTTTTACTATACACTATATATAATAATTTTATTATCCTAAAATGAAAAAACAATATGTTGAAATTAATTTATTAAATTTATAAAACCAGACTAATGTAAATTTATAGTTTACCTGGACTACGAAACTGTTTTGTCCTTTGGCACATGATTTACTTGTATCCTAAACAAATTTAATTGTAAAACAACACTAACTCTGGGATTTCAGATGTTGGGATTCTATAGTTTATAAAAAATTAATATTATTAGAAACCCTGGAAACTATATTTAAATGACATAGTTTAGAAAAAACATCCTTAAGGTTGAATTGTAGGATATTTAAAGAAGAACATCCTATAATTTTTTAAATGTAGAGATTATGCAGGACATCCTAGAAATACATCCCTTATAAATATAATAAATTTTCATGTTCATATATAACAAGTGTTCCTTGGGGTAACAACTCTGATAATGTGTGTCATTCCTAACTTAAGCATAACCGAGTACACAAAAGTAAGCATTATTAGGAACCTGGTATGCCACTTTATGGGGATATGCTGAGGACAATTAAAATTTTATTTACAATAAATTATAAAGGATTTTAATAGATATTGAAAATTTATAACCAAGGTTAAACTATACATAATTTAAAGGAAAATTATAAATAAACTAGTTGTAGTATTTATGTATCGGGGTTGTACGAAAAACCTTCGTTAAAAGGATATTTAGTGATTATCATATTTTCTATGATGACCATAATATTTATGTTTGTAATCATAGTAATATTGTTTTAGAAATGGAAAACCTAAATGTTGGGTGACAACCCATCCCGTCTGGAAAGGCTGCGGGGCATGAACCCATCACTGAAGTACAATAATTATTTCATGCCAACCACAGGGCTACATAATGACTAGGTTAATATGTCAATGTTTTTTCTTATAAAATGTGAAGAATAAATATTATTGAGGAACCTATAGTGTTGGTATTTAATTGTAGAGATTAATGTATTAACCATATTGACTATGGAAAATATATATAGACAAATATATAGACTTTTCACTCTCTTATGAGACTGGTGATATGTTATGATTATATTTTAGTTATTCAAATGTAAATGTTAATTTTAAGATATCTATTTAATTATATAATGTATGAATTAATCAATGAGTGAAGAACTACATAAGGATGTAATTGTGTTTATAGAAATATATAAAGTATGTGTATTTTCTTATATTATTAGTAATTAAAATAATTTCCCAAGATTTGGAAAATGAAGAAAAAATATTTGTCTTTATACCTTACTTTTGATCAAATGATGGATTTAAAAAAGATTATTTATGGCTTTTAGAACCTCAAAATTCAATTGATCATTCACATGATTTTTATTGATGACATCAATCACCCCTATAAATATTTATTATTCTCCTCATTGATTGTATCACAAAATTACACTAATGTTCTCATACATGGAGACCTATTTACATGTTAGTCAATGTTACCTTTGTACATCCCATTCTATCTTTATAGATGATGTTTTATGAACCCTTCTCATGATATGGTATTTCAACAAAGGAAATATTAAATAATCTATAACCAAGATCTTGTTTATAGTATAAGGACAAAATTTAATTAATGTGAGGAGAATTTAGTGCACTAAAATTCTAAAGTAAGAACATTGTATTCGATAGCGTGTATGGCACACAACACGTGATTGAATATAATATCCCGAGACTTAATTATATGTATACTATTTTAAAAAATAAAAATATATTTTATATTCTTCAATTTAGATGATATTTTGTTATATTGTGGTACACAAAACAAATAATTTCTTCAATAATGTTCATTGCATGCATGTTCGAGTTTTACCGAACAACTTTATATTTTTAAAATATTATTAAGTAACATAATAAGTTATAACCTATATTTTAAATTAGTTTTTATAAAAAGGAATAAATAAATTATGAAAATATATATTTTATAAAAAATATAAAAATAATTAATTCGTCAAAAATTAATTTTAAAATAATAAACGATCCAATTGGAAATAAAGGGGTTATTTTTATAAGAAACTATTTTTATGCCCACAAAGACGTTTTATACTAAATAAATTAATTAATTAAAATAAATCAGTAGTATTAAAGTAATATATTAATTATATGTTGAATAAACTATTTTTTAAATTCATTGAATATATTTGATATGAATAAATAAGAACAAACCCAATTTTATTCATAAAAAGAAATATTTTTTAAAAAGTTATTTTACCACATTTTAATGGAGATATTATTTTAAATACAGTTTTTGGACCTTTTATGGTGATATTATTTTTCAGAAAATTTATTTGTAGTATTAAATTATATTTTTAATTTGTTTTAATTTATAATTAGATAATTTCTACATCAATTAATATAATTTAGGTCATTATAATTAATTTATCTATAATGTGGTATATGAAAACAAAGAAAACATTTGGATATTTTTACTTTAAAAACCTACATTATCATCCCATCTTTCGGATTAAATATAAATTAATTTCTACCAAATTTGGGATCAAAATTAAGGATAATGGATTTCATATTTGGATTAATAAAAATTTATAATTTATAATAATTTAATCATAGTCATTTAAATAAAATATTAGTGAATGTTATTAAAATTAATTACAATGATTAAGATAACAAATTATCTTATCAATGGATGAAACCTTAAACATAAAGGGAAAAATAATCAATGCATTTTTCAAAAATCCATTTTCTGTTCATATTTCGACCCTATACTAAATATTAGAGACCCGAGACCATTATTTTAGCCACATTTCATAGGAAAAACGTGGTTGTCATTCCATTTGAAAAACATACATGAATTCCACTCCTCATCCACTATAAAAAGTCACTAACTACTCCCACTTATTCTGTAACACCCCATGATTTTATGAGAATTGCTATTTTTAATTTCATTGATGTCATTTCTTGTGTGCTCCCCCAAGATTATCTTGCACTATATGCAACACCATATTAGCTTGTAGTATACGAAACACTATTCTTGTCTTGTATTTAACACGATAGAAGCCTTCCTCGATAGCTTGTGTTGTACGCAATACCATGTTTCACTAAACAACGATATGCTATTAAAATATAATATAAACTAGCTGTTATGATTAGCAATACCTAGTTTTTGAAATTTTATTAATCTTATATTTCAAAATGGACTTCATTTTTGGATTCAGAATATCGTAATTAGCCTAGGGTGAAATTTTGTTATTTTTCTAAAAACATTCAATTTTTGATGAATAGTTAAAACACTCGGTTATTGGTTAAAATTGAATTTTTATTTAAATAATCATTTATTTTTATTTAAATTTATTTTAGGTCAAAATAGAGACATAATACATATATAAGTTCAATTTAATTCATTGGAGTCATTTTATAATAATTATAAATATATAAAAAATTTATTAAAATTTTTACCGTCTTTTACCCCCTTCTTAGAAGCATTTTCAAATTTACATAAAACATAATTTTACCGCTTCTGTGATTTGTATTTCGAAAATATAAAAGGCATGGTTAATATATAGGAGTAAAATGTGGTTCAATAAGATGAATTTTTTTTGGGAGAATAGTATCTTTTTTACTTTAACTTACCATGGTTAAAAGTAAATTATGTAATTAAGGGTAATAATGATATTATTATTACCCTAACACATTTCCTAATTCTATTGGATAAGTATAATTTGAAAAAAAAAATTAGGAATAAAATATTATCCTCTTTGTTCCACTTGGATTTGATTAAGGCACCTATTATTATTTTATTTAAAGACGTGTTAAAAGAGTTAAAATCAAAGATTAATAACTAAAACATTTTCAATATAATGTTATACATAAAATAAAATCAACAATAAATATTCATTAGAAATATAAAAATATTTCCTAAATAATAGTATTTTATTTATATTTTTTAGACATTAAATAATTGAGTTTTTGTATGACTCAATGATGATGAAGTAATTACCTTATTAATGAAATATTATCTTAATTGATATTATAAATACCCGAATAAATGTAATTTGAGAATTTTTATAAATTAAAAAAAATTTATAGCTCAATGTAACATATTAGGGTTGGTTATATGAGTTTTTATCTATGTTATAATTCTATTATTAATTTAAGAAAAACAATATACCAAATAGTGTCAAACATGACATAAAAGAGTTTTTAAAACAAATATTATATTATTAATTGATATAATGGTCTTAAAAATATATGTTTAGGCAAAAGGAATTATATAATTATATATATGACAGTAATGAACCAATTGAGGATCCATTTTTAGCTTATTGTATATTTATTATCCACATAGTATAAGAATTTAAGAAGACACGATAATAGTTAAATTATTTAACATACAGTTAAATCTGAATGATAATGATGAAATGGTAACATAAACTTGTCTAAAAACTATTGGTTGAGATGATTTAGACCCATACCTACCCTATACTCTAAATAATCCAATTTTGATCCATTATAAACTTAATATGAATTTATTAAAAAATAATCATTTAAGTTTTTCCTATGGTGCCCCTCACCCCCGTATAAAAGGGCTCTACCCTTCTCTCCAATTGACACCTCTAAAGCAATTTTTCTCTACCAAACCCTTCCTAACTATCCTATAAACCATCATCCCTTCGTTCTAGAGGCTTTCCATTAGTCATAAAGCCATCCTAGGGATCCCTTTTAATCAAATCAAAAGGAAGTTCCCGAAGAAGAGGTAAATATCTCACCACCTATTTCAGGTTCCATTCTTCATCCTCGACCTCCTTCTTTGTTGTTTCAATTATAAAATAATAAATCAAGTATATTTTATATAATGTGATGATGTTATAAAAATGTCACACACACATTAGTTATTTTATCCATCCTATGAATGAAAATGTTACCACACGTGCGTACGTACGGCTTACCATCACCACGTCATGGTGTAGTTTGTTATAAAAACATTTCATCATATGGATGGGTAAAATAATGAGTTTAAATGATATAAATAATAAATATAAAATTATTATGATTGTTTATATTTGATATACCTTCCAATTATATATGATTTTAATATTAAAAGAATGATATAATCACTCGTGCGTACGTAGGGACTACCATCTCCACGAACGCGATATGAATCATTTTCCATGATTAACCGTTAATGTATGATTATAAAGTATATATATATTAAATAATCATGAAAGATATTACATAATAATGATACTGGATTTATGTACATATATGTTTCATTTACTTAATTCCATTTAATTCAATAAGGAAACGGAAACAACATTCATGCGTACGTACGACCTATTGTCTCCCTGAACGGTGTATTCCATTCAATTTATCGATCTATGATATATATCTATATGAATAATATATATTATATATAAATCATGTTTTACATTCTGAAATTAAGTAAATCAGGATATAAGTAATAAAATCAAGAACAACAAGTCAAAACACGTATGATAAATGAAACGATTTTACCCAAGACACTGATTTAACATCGAATATACCAAAGAACGGGTAATATAAAGTCATTTTTGAACCATATATTAAATAAAAAAAATTAATATGATTCGGTAATAAGTCAATGAAATTATTTAAAACATTTTACAGGAGGTTCAGATACGTACGAAGCATATCAGACCTAAGCTAAGGGGTAATTTTGAAATATCATTTTTACGACATTTCTTATACAAATGTATTTACTGGGGTTATATTTTTCAACCATGTAAATAAAACAATTTCT
Source organism: Viscum album (assembly GCA_963277665.1). Taxonomy (NCBI): domain Eukaryota; kingdom Viridiplantae; phylum Streptophyta; class Magnoliopsida; order Santalales; family Viscaceae; genus Viscum; species Viscum album. The sequence goes on along the minus strand of OY728129.1, from coordinate 874,191,656 downwards.
CATAAAGTGTTTAATATTCCTCCATGTATTTTTTAAGTAATGTTTACCCCTATTTGAATATCACATTGTGTTATTGAAGGAATCATTCTTTTAATTACCATATGATGAACTTTTTGACCTTTCCGGAAAAAGTACGAGGAGAATGTTTTTTTATCTTATAAGGCATGGGAAGATTTTTATGGTTTCATATTGCCTAATTTTCATTAAGATTACTCTACATGATTACATGAATATTTTCAACAAAATCCTATGCTTTTAAAATTTCATGGCATTTTGTGAAAAGAAAATGATTTTGAAGAAGAAAAGATATTTTCTTCAATACTTTATTTCAAGTGTTTCGTCAAAACCATTTTCCATATGTGATGAAATTATTTAACATTTGTATGTTTCATGTATAATTTTCTTATGATTTACATGGTTTAAATATTCTTACGATAAAATGATAACCATTTTTTTATATGGATTATGTTATGATGGGTTGATGTTTATGAAACCCATTATATTCTTTGGGTTATGATGAATGATTTATGTTTATGTTGTGGATCATGTAAGAATGATTTCATTGAGAGATTTTTGGGACCTATATCTCCCTATAATTAATTGGGTAATGATCTATATCTCATGAGATATACATGGCTGGAACGACAAGTGAATCCGGTTCAGTAATACAGGGCTGGAACGGCAAGAAAACCCGGTTCAGTAGTGGATTTTGTCCATTATGATTGTCTTGGAAGCAATGCCTCGGCGACTATGAAAATCCTAACATCTGCTTAATGGATTCCACAATTACATGTTTTATTCCCATTCTATTTTATCATAATTAATTTTCCATGATGATCTATACCTTATGTACTTCCATGTTTTATGTCATTGTTCAAGATTTTGATGTTTAGATTTTATGCTCATGTTTTATCATTCAAATATTTATGGATGGTTTTTTGTTCTTAATGGTTACCCTTACTGAGCATTTGAGCTCATCATTTTTACGTTTTATTTTCCCTAGGATGTAAATAAATGTTTTTGGAAAAAATTTTGGGAAGAACATTTTTTGAGATGTAGAAGATCTTACACCATGATTAGAACATTTTGTTCAGAGTTTCCTAAGACACTAAACTAATACAGTCTTTGGGCGTCTGTTTTTGAAATGTATTAATTATTCCACAAAATTAATTTAATTTGTATGTACATCATGTTTAGGTCTCTACAGTTGGTATCATAGAGAAGGTTAATTCATCCTTTAGAAACTAGGATGTGGATACAATACTGATATCCCTAGAGATATTTCTAAGGTATGTCTAGGGATGTCCCTAATGTTAGGTATAAGTATATGTTATAGTCCTAGGATTACAGTAACAATCATAGAATTAAACCTAATATGTTAGATATTAAAATTAATCCCACATTATTATGTTTTTGGCCTATCATGATTTTTGCCTCTTACACTATTCTCTTTGGGATTTAGACGATTGATGGAACCCAAGGAACCGTGTTGATCAATGTAATGGAAAATGCACCAATTGTCCTCCTGAACAATCCAATGTTATGGGAGATGGAGTGAAAATTTCTATTACTATACTTACACAAGCTATGAATCATTCTTGACTTCTGAATGAGCAGATAAGGGAACAATATTCTATTGAGTCCTTCATGAGGACACATCCACCTTCTTTCAGAGGGTCTTTTGATCCATTTGTTGCTGAACCATGGATCAGTACCATTGAAAATATATTTTCCATACTTTGATGTTTGGAACATGAAAACGTTACTTTTTCTGTTTACCATTTAGAAGGTGAATAAGACCAGTGGTGGACACTAATTAAGAATTCAAGGCCCTATGGTGGAATTGGCTCCATTGAATGGGATGAGTTCAAGAACGTTTTTCAATAAGTACTTCCCTCATATTAATTGTGCAAATATGGAACAAGAGTTCCATAAGCTTAAGAAAAAGGATGATGAATCTGTTGGTATATACGAGGCGAAATTTACAAGACTTGAAAGCTATAAATCTGGATTTATCATCCAACCTGAAAGTAATGTTGATTGATTATTCAGTGGCATAAAACCAAGTCTTCGAAGGGCATTAGCTATAAGAGACTTCAGTAGCTATGGAAAAATTGTGTGTTGTGATATCATGGTAGAACTAGAAGTTGTTGTTACATATCCATCGCATGGTTTTGACATGAAACAAAAGATGGAGTTCAAGGAAAAATATCAAAAAAAATGGTGAAAATAAGATGAATCTTTCATTATTATCAAAGTGTGGTAAGAAGCATGGTAGATATTGTCTGAAAGGTACTAAAAAGGATCCCTTGTGGAAAAGATGTTCATCATGCAGCTGATTGCCAAAGTAATGGGAAAAAGGTTTCAAATGACATGAATATAGAAAAGACAACAGAGAACGATCCACAAACACTTCAATGCTTCAAGTGCAAGGAAATGCGGCATTATTCAATTCAATGCTTTATTACAAGGGTTATTGATGATCGACATGCACAACCTCTTAAGGAAAAGGACAATGGTAAGTCTCATGCGATCACAATTGTGATGTTGAGTATGAAAATGATGTTTTGGAATGATTAAGTGTTTATGTAATTTGATTTCAATATAGTATCATGGAATCACATTTATAGTATCGTGGAATTTTTGAAAAATTGTATGGTAGTAGTAACCATGAAAAGTGATTGAAATATTTTTGGAAAGTAGGTGATATGTGAATTATGAAGGGATAAATAGATAATGAAATGTTTTATAGTATTAATAAGCTCATATAAGGACAAAGTGATATCATGGTTTGAGTATATAGATATTTTGGGAATTTTTTATGTGGAAAGAGTTAAATTTTGACATAATTCATGTTTTCACTAAGGTTCTATTGTAATTCATGTTTCAAAAGAATGCATAATGAAGGTATTCACATGTATAGAATGTGACCAAAAAGATATATCTTATGATATATGGGGGATAAATGATGGTATTCAGTGCTTGGTAGATGACCTTTCTAGTAATCATTTTCTTTATAATATGAGATTGGAAAGATGTATTTTCGATAAGCCTAAAGGATGGAATGGATTATGATGGACATTATATAGTATTGTTTAAGGATAAATTTTTTTATTGAATTTTATAATAGTATAGTTTTAGAAAAAGGAAAATCCGTAGGACGGGTGAAAACCTATCGTGTCGGACAAGGTTTCAGTAATTGAACCAACAAACCAAAGTGTAATGAACCTTTATCACATAACTTTGGCCTACATGATATCCCTGGTTAGTAAAAAAATAGATTAATTTTATTAAGTAGTATGATAGATGAAGTATAATCTCATTTTTGGAATAATATACGATTAACATCACTATAGAAGGACTTATGTATATTTGATAACTTTTTCTAACCTTTTGTGTGAGATAGATGGAATGACCCATCATTATATCACATTATCTGCTAACACTTCACGAATGACAAATTCAACTTCATTTAATTAAGATATGAAGTGGAAGATGTTAATGGAACGACGAATGGTGAGATTTTACCAAAATTAAGAAAGTATTTCTTCTAATTCAATATTTTCAACTTTAGGGAAATGATATTGAAAACCACAAATGTTGTCCTAGTACCCTCATATCCGATGAATCAGATGATACCTTATATCATCAGAAATTTATGGCTTTTGATTTTGGCATTTTCATATCCATGTTCTCTACCACTCTCTATCAGAACATGATGGGTATATTTCTCTTCCATATCAATATTTTCACCTATATTCTTCTATGTGGAAACCCCGTGATGTGTTAGATTGGGTATCCATTATGTTTCTAACGTTACTTTTTAAAATTATGTTTTATTATTCCATTTAATAATGTGGGATTTTATGAAACAAAATTTCAAGTAGAAAACCATTTATAACCCCAAAGAATTTCGAGAGTGAAATTCATTTAAGGGGGGTAGAATGTAACACACTGAGATTTTATGAGAATTATTCTTTTTCATTTGTTTTATTTATTCTGTTTTACACTACACGAATATTAGCTTGTGCTATACGCAACATCATATTATCTTGTAGTATATGAAACAATATTCTTGGAATGCATTATAGACAATAACAACCTTCTCGATAGCTTGCGTTGTACGCAATACTAAGTTTCACTAAACAACGATTTTTTATTAAAATATTATATAAACTAGCCATTATGAATAGAAATACCCACTTTGTGATATTTTATAAATTTTAACATTCTAAACGGACTTCATTTATGGATTCGAATATCGAAATTAGAATGGGGTGAATTTTTTGTATTTTTCTGGAAAATTTTTTTTTTTGATAAATAGTGAAAACACTAAGTTATTGGTTAAAACCGACTTTTAAATTAAATAATAATTTATTTTATATAAATTTATTTTAGGTCTAAATAGATACATAATACCTATATATGTTCAATTTAATTCATTGGAGTAATTTTATAATAATTTTAGATATATAAAAATTTTATTGAAGGTTTTACAGTCTTTTACCCACCTCCTAGGAGCATTTGAAAATTTGCAAAAAACATAATTTTACCGCTTCTGTGAGTTGAATTTAAAAAATCTGAGTGACACGGCTAATATCAAAGAGTAAAATGTGGTTTAATAAGATAAAAATATGTTTTGGTGAATAGTAACTTTTTTACTTTTATTCACTACGGTTAAAAGTAAATAGGGTAATTAAGGGTAAAAATGTACTTATTATTATCCTAACACATGTCCAAATTCTATTGGATAAGTATAATTTGACCCAAAATAATGTTAGGGATAAAATTTGAACCCATTTAGAACACTTGGATTAGATTAGGACACTTATTATTAATTTATTTAAAGAAACATTAAAAGAGTTAAAATCCAAATTTTATCACTAAAAAAATTTTAATATTGGGTATGCATAAAATAATTTAGAATATAAATTTTAATTATAAATATAAAACGATTTACTACATTATTGTATTTTATTTATATTTTATAGACTTTAAATAATTTAATTTATTTATGAAACAATGAAGTTGCATTAATTACCTTATAAATGATATATTAACATAATTGAAGTTATAAATACCCAAATAAATGTAATTTGAGATTTTTTATGAATTAAAGAAATATTATAGGTTAATATAATATATTAGGGTTGGATAGATGAATTTTTATTGACGTCATAATGTTGTTATGAATTTAGAAAAAAAATACCAAATAGTGTTATAAATTACATAAAACAATTTTTAAGAAAAATATTATTTTATTAATTGATATAATGGTTTTAGAAATATGAGTTTCGTCCAAAAGACTTATATAATAATTTATATTACATTAATGAACCAATTGGGGTTTGATTGGCAGTTTATTGGAAACTTATTAACCATATAGTGTAAGAATACATGAAGACACGGTAAAAGTTAAATTTTTTAACTTACAGTCATATTTAAATGGTAAGGTTAAAATGGTAACCTAAAATTTTATAAAACTTATTGTTTGAGAGGACATGGACCCATCCCCACCCTATCCTTGAAATAAGTCACATTGGATCTATTATAACCCGAATATGTATTTATTAAAAAAATAATATTTTATGTTTTTCATAAGATGCCTCTCACCCCTCTTATAAAAGGGCACTTCCCCTTCTATCTAATTCACACATAAAAAACCATTTGTCTCAGAAAACTCTGGCCCAAAACATTTTCAACTGTACACCCTTCATCCCAGAAGCCTTCTTTAAGTCTTAAAGCCAACCCAAGGATCAATTTTGATCAAATCAAAAGGAAGAGCTCGAAGAAGAGGTAAATATTTCACAACATATTTCATGTTCATTTCATTTTGCACGTCCTCATTCTTTGTTGTTTCCATTCTATAATAATAACTCCATTATTTTTTTTTATATTGAGATTTTGTTATAAAAATGGCACAACCATATTATTTATTTTATCCATCCTTTGAATGAAAAAATCACCACACGTGCGTACATACGGCTAACCGTCTCTAAGTCCTGGTATAGTTTGTTATCCAAAAATTTCATCATTTATATGGGTATAATAATGACTATAAATGATATAAATAATAAATATAACATTATTATTATTCTTTTTATATGATATTATATACAATTATATATAATTTTTATATCAAACGAATGGTATCACCGCTCGTGCGTACGTACTGACTACCGTCTCCACAAATGCGATTAGATTCATTTACCATGATTAACCATTCAAGTATGATTATATAGTATATATAATAAATAATCATGAGAGATATTAAAAAATAATTATACTGTATTTATGAACATATATGTCTCATTTGATTAATTCCATTCAATTCAAGAAGGAAAAGAAAACAGCGTTCGTGCATACGTACGACCTACCGTCTCCATGAACAGTGTATTTCATTCAATTTATCTATCTATAATATATATTAAATATATATCATGTTTTAATTTATTGAATTATGTAAATCAGGATATATGTAATAATATCAAGAACAACAAGTTGAATCATGTATTATAAATGAAACGATTTTACCCAAAATGCTGCTTTAACATGGAATTTACAAAAGAATGGGTAATATTAAGTCATAAGTGAACCATATATGATATCCTAACAATGAATATGATTCTTTAATAGGTCAATGAAATTATTTAAATCATTATACATGAGTTTTAGATACGTATTAAGCCTATCAAACCTAAGGTAAGGGATAATTGTTCAATCTCATTTTTATCTGAGATTGCTTATACGTAAGTATTTACAGGGGTTATATTTTTCATCCATGTCCATAAAAATGCTTTTCATAAAGTGTTTAATATTATTCCATGTATTTTTAAATCCATGTTTACCCCTATTTGACTTTTACATTATCTTATTGAATCAATATTTCTTTTTTTTACAATACCAGTAACTTTTTGACTTTTCTGGAAAAAGTACGAGGAGAATGTTTTTTTACTTATACGGAATGAACGGATTTTTACGGTTTCATAATGCCTAATTTTCATGAAACTTCATCTACAATATTTCATGACTATTTTCAATAAAATCAATTTATTTTAAAATTTCATGGCATTTTGTGAAATGAAAATGATTTTGAAGAAGAAAGGATATTTTCCTCAAGAATTCATTTCAAGTGTTTTATCAAAACCATTTTCAATCTAAGATGAAATTATTTCATATGTGTATGTTTCAAGTATAATGTCTCTATGATTAAAATGTTTTCAATTTTATTATTATGAAATGATATCCATTTGTCTTATATGGATTATGTTATGATGGGATGATGTTTATTATACCTATTTTATTGTTTGGGTCATGATGATTGATTTATGTTTATGTTGTGGCACACATAAGAATGATTTCATTATGAGATTTGTGGGACCAATATCTCCCTCCAATGCACTCGGTAAAGATTTATATCTCATGAGATAGACTTGTATGGAATGGAATGTGAATCTAGTTCAATAATACATGTCTAGAATGACATGTAAACCTGGTTCCGTAATGGTCTTTGTCCACTATGATGGTCTTGGAAGGAATTCCTTGGCTACTATGGAAATCACAACATGAGCTTAATGGATGCCAAAATTATATGTTTTAATCCCATGGTATTTTATCATAATTAATGTTCCTTTATGATCTATGCCTTATGTACTTCCATGTTTTATGTCATTGCTCAATATTTTGATGTTTAGATTTTATGCACTTTTTTTAATGTTCAAATGTTTGTGGATTGTTTTATGTTCTCAATTGTTTATCTTATTGAGCATTTAAGCTCACCTTTTTATGTTTTTGTTTCCCCAGGTTATAAATAAATGTTTTAGGTAAAAAAAGGGTATGAACATTTTGGAATATTTTGAAGATCATTCACCATAATTAGAATATTTTTTCCATGTTTCCAAAGACACTAAAATAATATGGCCTTTGGGTGTCTGAGTTTGTAATGTATTAAGTATTCAATAAAAGTAATTTAATGTCTATGTACATCAGGTTTTGGTATCTACATCTTCCCACAACTCAAGACACATTAAATTGAACAATAACTAAAACATATCTCTTAGACATACCTTAAAAAATTCTTTAAGATTCACCTTGAGAATAAATCCATCCATGGAAGTGATTTGGTGAAAAGAAAATGGAGTTACATGAATATGAGGTAACATTATTTCTATATATTTATTGATTTATGGTCATTCTCAACCCCTAAAATATTTTTATTAAATTATTACATAACAAAATAAGTATATTAAATATATTTTTATTTTTTAATATGAATATTTATAAATACACTTTCACAAAAATTGATATAATGGGTAACAAAGCTACCAATTATCTGTACAATGAGATACCACCTTACAAAATGATGTGGTTCTTCTTTTCCTTTACCACTTTTTAGTGATTTGAATTAAGATAGAAAAACTATATATATATTTTAAATATGTTTTTTATAATTGTTTTTTCTTATTTAATTTCTATAACAGTAGACACCATTTTGCTTTCCATTTTATGGGAATGCGATAACATCATTTCTAGAAGTGTGTACTACTACCTCCCCCAAGAAAGGTGGTTCATTCATGATATATAAGGAATGCATAAAAGATTTTTTTAATAAAATATGTAACATATAAGAAATAAAATGATACTATAATTTTAGTATTTATATATATAACTTACTTTTCTTTTTTTAATACGGAAAATAAATGAAAGTAATGTTAATGTGTTTGTAAGCCCAACTGTCTTCATGAAAAAATAATTTCATTTCACATCTTCAAATAATATGGATCATAATAGTTAAATATATACTAAGCATATTTGATAGTTAAATCATTTTTTAAAATTTTAGAGATGATGAAATCATCATATAAGGAATATTTAAAATAACTAACATGTTAAAACATACTAAAAAAACAAGGAAATATACACCAAAATTAGTGGAAAAAATGAAAGGTTAATAACTTACATGTTATAAGATGTTATAGGATATAAATATATAAAATTATAAATATGAATTTTTATGGAATAAGTTAGTGACATGTTTTAATACCTTATATAAGAGGGTAAATAATGTTCACCCTAAAAGGAGATGTAAGTTAATTGAATCTTGTATCATATTTTTTCTGTGATTCATACACCATTTTCGTCAATTACGTAATTTTGTTGGGTATCAACTACACATTTAATATATTAAATCATTATTTATTTCAAATTCAGGGTATTTAAAACTTTTTTAAATGTTATTCAATAATTATGATTATGATTCACATGTTTCAATGTTTAATGACACACTTTTTTGTTTTTAATGATTACATTCAACATGAATAATTTTCATGCTCTTTAAATTGTGTTTATATTCATTGAGAAATACATTTTTTTTTCTGCACCTAATTTCATTTATATGGTGTACATACCTAAACATTGACATGTAATATCATGATTCATTCATTGTTACGTGGTATTTTTAGTATAAATTTAAATTATTTCATCTATGGGGATTGGAGTTTTATATTTCCAAGAGGTAAATAATTTCATAACCTGATTTATTTTAATGGGGTAATATTACTTACTAATTTTCGCTAATATTATAATATTATGTGTGGAATAACATTTGATTTTCTATTTTATTATTTCCACTTTTTTGGATTTATGTTTGACACACATAATCTATTTAATGATTGATTCTCACATAAAATTATATTCTCTATAAGTGTTTACTTCAGAACCTCATTTTTTAGGATTGATTACAATTGAATTTCCATTTAAGGAAATTATTTTATTATTTTCTAATAATCTATATCTTTTTATTCTCTTTTTGTTACTATATTCCAATTTGAATTATTAATATCTTTTTATACTATTGGATACTTGAATTATTTTAGAATTTTTTTTAAGAAAACCCCACTTCCTTTCTCTATTAATTCAAAGAACCATTTTTTCTAAAATAATGTTTTACTAAAATGTTTCTACTTTTATAAAAATTATTTCATAACGAAATTTTTACCCATTTTCTCATTTATAAACATTTCCAATCCAATCTTCCTGTCTCATTCAAAATATAGAATTTTTTTATCATTTTAATGTGAAAAGGAATGTTATTTTTACCTCGTACAATATTTAAGGTTTACCCACCCACATTTATTCAAATAATACTTTTCATGATTAATTTTTTTCTTTTTGAAAATATTTTTTTCCAATGTGATTTTCAAATATAATAGTTATTAAAATTTATTTCAAAATAAATAGGTAATTTAAATTGTGAATATTTTTAAAAAATGTATTAATTTACATTCATAAACTTCAAAACCAATTTATTTTTACTCCACATGTGATATGTTGTATTTATATCGTCATTATTATTCTTCTGGATTTTTTATAATTGATTTAGAATATGATAGTATTAACATTCACTTACTTACTATTTCACATTACTAAATATATTATTTTAAATAGAAGGAATTATTTTTATGGGTACGAAATGGGTGGTAAATGATTACTGATAGCCCCTCGATGCATCAATAATCTCACAGCATGAGTCAGCTGGGTAACCATTGATGGGTTTTTACCTGATACGTTAAATAACCTTTTGAATGTTATTAATAATAATGGATTTATGTACCTAAGAAACATGACATCCAATAATTAAGCATTTACCTCATTTAGATTTGATTATTAATTGTCCATGATATTTTGAATTAATATATCTATGGATGGATTTTATTCTCAGTTTATTAATTTAATGGTATGTGTTTTAAGTTTCTTAACTTTCTATATTGATTTATATGTATCATTTTATTTTAATGGTATATATTTTCACATATTTACCTTATTTTATAGATTATAAACTTCTTTCTCATTTTATGGATATCTTAGAATGTGTTTTTAGTTTTCTACATTTCTATTTTATTATTATCATTGATTCATTATTACTTTCGCAGTATTTACCATTACTAAGGATTTAATCTCACATATAATTTTTTTTTCTCCAAGATTACTTTCTATTTAGTATGAAACATATTCAACAATACAATCACTCGAAAAATGTAATTAACCATAACTAAAAAATAATTATATTGTAATTATTGTATTTATTTTGTAAAACAAGAATCATGTATGTATATTTTTTACCAAGACTAAAAAAATTCAGTCCTCTATGACACAATTTACATGAATCTTATACAAATGTAAATGTATCCCAGCACTGGATCCGGGATTAATGCGGTTGGGTCATTATAATAATGATGTTTTCAAATCATTCATAATAATTCATATATTGAAGTTTATGACTACATAATTTCCTCCAATATTGTCTTTTTTAGGTGTGCAAATTAGACCCACTCATCACGCACCGAGTAAAGATTGATTTGATACACAAAAAGAAATTTCTTGGGAATTACCCCTTAGTTCACCAATCATATATCCGAATCAACATTCTAGTATCATTAATGGGTTAAAATGTTTATAAAAAACAATATCTAAACTATTAATAAAATCATGGAATACTAAAATATATAGACATATTTTTAGTGTTTTATGAAATGTTATTTTATCATATTCCCAAAAAAAAAATAATCATAAAAAATATTTATATCCATCACTAATATGAACTTATTGATATCACATATAAACTAAGAGGGTTATTAATAAAAATGTTAAATTAATATGTTTTTTCTTGTATAGTGATAGATGCACCAATGTATATATATATATATATGTACATCATTTAAATATAATAAACATTACTTCTCAAAATTAGTAGCAAATTCCCTTGAAATGAATATTTATAATCATATGGAATATCTTCAGAACCAACTAATTGGAAAACAATTATAAAAATTCCTCCATATATGATCTATAATATACTTTCTTATTGGATTCACATAAGTTATACTCATCTTTGAATAATTGGAAATAGAACAACAAGAATATTTTGATCATTGATGATTAGTATGGGTCAATGGGTCATCATGTCATGAAATGTTATATATGAATAATTAGAGGGAACAAGATTAATAAAAAATACATTACAAAAAATAATAAAAATAATAGTTCAATGTAATAAATGACAATAATACATGTAATCTTTAAATGGAATCATAGATCATATAATAATTTTCTGAAAATTAGAATATAATCCTGATCCATGTAGAATACTTTCTCCATAATCAGATGGAATATAATGGAAACGAATATTAATAGTTAAATATGGAACTATGAAATTATGAAAAATAACAAAATTGGAATAAATAATAATTTACCTTTTATAATAACATAGTGGAGAAAATTTACAAACTAATTCCTATAGTAGATAAATATTCAATGCATTACTACCATAAATTAGTCGATCATGAATTACTAACTGATTCACATATTGGAAAAAATTAATATATGATTCCCATATTCATATATTGAGATATAAATCATTATCCAATGCATTTGAGACAAATATATACAACCCCACCCAAAAAATAAATCGTCCAACATGTTTCAGTTAAGAAAAATTATTAATCATTTTATAAAGATCCCATAGAAAAAAACATCTATTTAGTAATCAAATATAATACCACAAAAAAATTACATTAACAATGTAAACAATTAATAGTTAAAATTCAGTGTACATAAATGAAAATTGTCTCTTAATGCATTTAGTATTTTTCCAGAAAAAATAAATTGAAGACAAAATATGAAATTAGAGATAATGTGAAAATTTGATGTAAAATCAAAAAATAATGTTTAGAGAAATAATTAATCATTGGAATAATATAAGATGTTATAGTTAAATAGAATATTTGTTTTCCAACATATGTAGTGAAAAATTATATGATCCTTTAAGATTAAAAATTATATTAAATATTGGATATTTAAAAAAATGTATAATTTTTTCAAAATATATTAGGTGAAAATATCTTGAATACATTAAAATTTTAAAAAAATATCATTAATAATGGGTTATGGAAATTAAAATAACTCATTAAAAATGAATAAATTATTTTTTTTAAACATTAAATTTTGAAAAAATATATTCGATAATAGGGATTTTATATAACATTAATAAATTCTAAATAGAATATGTAATGGATGATTGAGCTCTTTATTTTGAAAGGATGTTATTCTTTTTATTTTCAACTACCTTTTTGGAAACCCCACATCATAAAAAGTTTTTTTAAAACATTATGGGAATCTATGTAAAAACTAATTGGTTTAAAAAATAACATTGGAGTTTTTTTGAAGTATTATAAAAAGAAATGTTTAAAAGTCACTCTTTAAAAGAAATAAGATAGTTTTTTATAAAACAATTTAGTTCCATGAAAACGTAATTCGTCAAATATTGATTATGGAGTTGAAAAAATGTCATATACATGAATTAATCTAATGATAAATTTCATTTAATTTCTATTCATTTTTTACTGTCGTGTTTTCCCATGAATTTATGGAGTAAAGGATGAGTTTTCATGAATTGGGAAAAACCGTGAGCCCATTTTCAGATTTAAAAACCAATTTGTTTTCATTTATAGATATTTATTTGTTTAACATTTTGAACCCACTAAACATCTTACATTGCCTCCCCTATCCTATTAACACCACCATATCAAATTGGACCTTTTATGAATCAATAATGAAGGTGGATTTGGTTTTTTATTTAAGGAATTAGTCCAGCCATGAATCCCATTTCCATTTTTTTAAATTTTTTTTATTTAATATAGTGTTCATCTATTAATAATTTCTTCTGAATAAAACTCTCAACCCATCCCACATTTCCAAGGCACTCCCACATTCTCTTTTCCACCACTTTTAAGCTAATATGCATTGCGAATTACGGTTGAACTTCTTATCCTTTCTCTAATCGTCCAAATTTGAGGAGGTATCATGTTTCCTTCATATCTCCTTCAATTTTAACTCTATTTACCCTAGTTCAGTTCTAATATTACCTTATCAGCCTTATTAAAACCTCAATTTCTTTTTTTATAATAATAAATTCACCTACTGTTGTATTTGGGTTTATTTCTTCAAGATCCCTCAAATTAGTTGGTATCCTTCTTTCATCCTTGCATTTTCTTTGTATCTATTCCATTTTCGTAGTGTTTATTCCATTTATTATTGATGTTACTAATGTCTATAAAGTGGGGATTCTAAACTAGAGTTTGATCATGGGTTTTTTGGTCTATTTTTGTGGTTTTAGGACTGATCTATGTTCCTTATGATGCGATGATGGTGCGGTTGAAATTTCGCACAAAGATTCAAGTTTTTTAACACTTGTGGCAGGCGATTCCATGTGTAAGAACTTCTAGATGAGTTATATTTGATTAATTTTATATTTTATCATATTTATTTTTTATTATCCTTGTTGCAAAATTTGTTTTTGGTGACGTTTGTTAAGAAAATTATTTTTTGGTACGAAATTTTTGATAAATTGGGTGTTTTACATGTCTATTCTATGTAATTCCAATTGTGGTTGTTTTATCACTCTTGTAATTGATTAAAAAAAATTATTATGGAAATTCCGAATTGTCGAATATGGTTATTCAAATAGTATTAAAAGTGGGTTTTAAAATGTATTTTGTGTGCAAAACATTGTTAAATTCTGTTATGTTATTTTCTTGAAATTCTAATGGGTTTATTTAGTATGTATATGGTGAAAAGCAGGTGTAGATATTGTTTTGATTTTACTATGACCAGAAATGATGTTTTTTTGTGCTAATGGATTCTTAAAATATGTGAAAATTTATTGAGCACAATGGGGGAAAACTGGGTATCAAAGAGGGAAGATATGCACTTGTACGGTAGTGATTTGGAGCATTTTTATCCCTACTTTGCTGAGAAAAATGGATAATGAAAAAACTAACAAAACAATATTGATGATTATTTGGTACCACTAAGTAATGTGTATGTTTCCTATAGGTTTATCAGGTGCGAGAAGAAATTTTCCTATGTTTACTTTACACCGAGATATGATGTACATGGGGTCCGAGACAAACTAGTGCCTAGGGGTGTTCCTGAGATTAATGATCATTGACTCTTTTATATTTATCATTGGAATATGGTGGTTTTGGATATAAAATATTGTATGTTATATGTTTTATTGAAATGTGATCACTCAAGGAAAATTCCATTTAAAAAATATTTACATTTAAAAGTTTCATTCTTTAGAACTTATTTCCATCAATTATTGCTTATAAAAATTAGCATGATTCTTATCATTTATTGATTACTCTATTGAATATCATTGTGGTATCATATTGGGATTAGGGTCAAACCCTACTTAAAACCGATGGGTGTAACTAGACTTGATAATGTTTGACACAGGTAAAGGCTAAGCCTTCTGTGATGGCGGTTCGAGGTTTTAGTTCCCTTCCATGGTGCGGTGTCGTAGAGATGACATGTGGGTGATGAACCATTGTTTTGTGGATTTGTTGGGTCCGTTTATCAAATAATTTTACATATCTCTAGACCTTTATTTTTATGTTTAATCATATGTATACATTTCTGGATCTTGTTTAAATCTTGTTTGGGAGGAATTTCAATATTCAGTTTATCGATTGTTTTTTATGGTTTATGTATACATACTCCAGTAAATAATTCCCAAACCAAGATCTATTCCACTCGAGCACTTGTTCCAGCCTGTAGGAATAGTGAACAACCTTTGGGACTTATCACAAGCTGGGTTTGGTGTCATGTTTGATGGCGACTAGAATCGGTTTGGGACAAAAAATCATTTTACCTAGAGATAAAATTATATATATATGTTGGTATATAAAATAGAATAATTTATTTTAAAAACTTGAATCATTCTCAATAAATATCTTTTGAATAAAAATAAATGAAATTTGAGGTATCCAAATCCCTTAAAAATATTTTAGTTCTTGAATAATGATACATTTAAAATATATTTTTAGTATAAAATGAACTCCCATGAAAAAAATATAAAAAAAAACATATTAAAATCTATTAGAAGAATATAAATATCATATATAAAATAATTTCAATACGATAAATCAGAATTCATTGAACCAGAATACAGTTTAAAGACCCATAAATATTCATAATAAATGAAATTGAAAAAAGAATACATTTATAAAAACTTCTGTATATATATCATTTCGATTTCATGATGAACTATTATAAAATAAATACACTTCCAATATGTATAACACTAAATAAAATTGGTGTTTAATATAAATAATATGTATATAATGAAAAATTGTGAAATAACCCATTACTTAGTTTCCTGATTGAATTAATAATACATTTTTATGATGTTAATTTATTATCATTTGTTATTTATTTATACATGAATTTCATCTAATAGTAGTTAATAGTGATGGATTTGATGATTTGTCAAATATAATTATTGGTATATTGAAAATTTTCAAATTCATAGTGAAAAAGATTCATAATATCCACAAATAAAAGGATTATTTCATTATTTATTCAATAATATTTTTTATGAAATTCTATATGTTTTAATAAAATGGATTCAAATTTAGAAATTTTCATTAGATTGTTCATTTTAGGGTGTTAATTTTATTAAGATGGTTTTTTATTAATAACAAATATTTAAGTACAGATATTATCTTTCTAAAATATTAATATTTTCATAAATATAATTTTCATATGTTAATTTTATATTTAAATCAATATATTATATCTGGTAAGGGTAAAAATAATAAATGTCATTTATTGAGGTGGTGGTCTTTTTGCACGTTTGACATAATCATAATGAATTTTATATGTTTGGGTGATGGTTGAAAAAAGATATTTCATTATAATACTAAAACTTCATTAAATAAAGAATATAAATTTTTTAATTATTTTATTGATAGAATAATTTTTGAGGGGGAATAACAAAACAATTAAGAGAGAATAGTTAATAAAATTACATATCACTTTTGATGTTCTCCATTGGGTAACAACATTAATCTTCATTTATTATATTTAGACTAAGAAAAATAATTCATTGATGTTAAAAGGTAGTATATGAGATTCTATGGTATATTTATTATTGGGTCAAATCTCGGAAATTTGTACTAAATGTTTTGAGTAGTGATCTCATTTTATAAGTACTGAAAATCAAACTATTATAAATAATATATACTTTTCATGAGATCGAATGAAAATATTTAGATGTAAATAGAAATAAAGTGGATAATATTTATTTTTTAGGGGGACATACGTTTAGCCAATCCTACAAAATAAATTTTCAATTTTGTTTTATACAAGTTCCATGTATTTCACCAATAGATATTCCCATTTTATAGTTTTTTACTATGAAACTAAATTTTTATCTACTAATCGATATTTTAATTAAAATATATTATAAACCATTTACCATATATCAAGACCTAGAACGTAAATTAATTATCCATATAATCAAAATAAATTTATAATTAACATAAATATAACATTTCTATTACAACATTTAAGGTATAGGAAAACTATTTTATAGAAAAAGGTTGTTCTCAGCATTATGTGTTCAAAGAATTTAATAAAATTATTAAACAATTAAATTGACACTAATATGTATTTTTATTTTTATAGACATCTTAAAAATGTAATTATGAATTATAAAAAAAATAAATATATTACATAACAATTATAAGGTATAAATAAAATTATTTGGTGAAAATATTTTTTGTACCATATTCGTTCTCATAAATATAATCATAGTTTTTATATGATTATTTATAAAAAGTAAATTATAATTTAATATATAAAACCAAAAATCAAATATAAAATTTGTAATCATGTATTTTTGTTAAACATTTACACGTGTTGAAAACTCTTTTTTCAATTAAATAAAATAAAAAACAGTTTTATTGATCAATATAATACATAAGGGTCTAAATGTGAAAAATGGATTTTCTAGTTTTAAATAGTATTTTTTTCAATGAATAATAATATATATATATATATATATATATTATAGAAATAAAAAATTTCCAGAAAAAATAATTCATCATTTTATTACGATGATGTTATTAATGAAACTTTAATATCAACATCCATATGTTATAATTATTTACCTAAACCTTTATTGTATTAGTTAAATATTTAAAAGTATCCCTATGTTATTTTTTTACATGTTGTGATCAAAAAACTAATTTCATTTATCAAATTAAAATTTTAAAATTTATGAATATTTTATTAAATAAAAATAAACAATTTATTGAAAATAACTGATATTAAAAAATTACATTTTAAAAACATTAGTGATCTTAAAATAATTATTTTTATTTTTTAAACAATTAGAATCTAATTTTCAACTATTTTTTTTATTATCCACATTTTTTTAAAATAATTTTCATGTAATATGTTCTGTTTCTTTTTATATTGGTGTTGATTATGAAACAAGCAATCAAACAATATAAAAAAATTGGTAAAAATATATTCTCAAATCATGCATTTTTATACTTGATTTATTTTCATGAATCATATGTGATCACTAAAAGTACTTTTTAAATTATTTCAAAATCTTTTTTAATAATTCATAATATTTCTTTTTAACTATGAAATTAAAATAACTAAAATTATGGCATATTTTTTATATGTTAATGTTAAATTTATAGTGTATTTTGTCACTTGTCTATGGATTACTCTTATTAACATGGTATTCCATTATATTAAAGATTACTATAATATTCATGGAATTAGGTTGGTGTTTTGATTTCATTTAATATAATTTACATAAAATTTAATATGTTATAATTTAAATATTTATAATTAATGAAATTTTTTTGATAATTTTCTAATATTATTTTAAAAATGGATTAACTTTATTTGTAGTGTAAGTATTTTATAATTTATTCATTTAAGGGAACAAAAATATTATATAACAGTATCTGTAAATATTGACACCTTATCTATTTGATAAAATTTAAATTAATTTTGTGTTGATAAAATTGATGTTTAAACTCGTATTTTAAATTGGATTTTTTTTAAAAGTAAAATATATCAGGATTTAAATATATATTATTTATTATAAATCTTTTTTTAACAATAATTTTAATAGTATTTGTTTATTGATATTAACTTCATTATTTTCAACAGTAATTATTATGTAATTTTAAATTTTTTTAACACAAAATGAAGTTATATATTAATTTGTTTATTTGAGTCCTTATGTCATTGAGGTTGAATAGAGGTCAAATGGATTTTTATTATAAATATTATTTGTTCCTTTGTGTTTATATTTGAAAAAGCATAAAATTGGTTTATTTAAGATGTTTTTAGATAAACTAGTGATTATTTCTATAATAATTCCATCACACAGAAGAAGATACCTTTGTTTTGTTTACTATGTTAGTAAGAAAATTTGACTCATAATGAGGGTAGTTCAGTATAGGGTATGTCAATGGATTTCAACAATGCTCGTTGTTTGTTACTCATATGGATTCAATTTTCTGGTTTTCCTCACATGAAAAATTAAATGATTGCTTTCCTTGTATTACATAATTTTATTTATTTATGAAAACCTTATCATTCATTAGTTATTTTCAATGTTTATGATTTATCAATGTATAATTTAATTTAATCAACTGAATGACATTCAAATTATTTATATAAATTAGAAATACAATAACTCAAGGGTATTTGTAAATATTATTTTAAAACTTCTATTTTCTAGTTCGTCTTATAAATTAAATTAATCGGTTAGATGATATATCCTTCTACGAATACATTCATAATCTATAAATAAATTGTTATATTTTTAGGAATTTTCCGACCCAATGAAGTAAAAAAATGAAATTTTCTTATCTGTTGTTGGTTATTTAATATATTCTGTTTTCATATTGTGGTTTTTGATGCTCAGGTGTTAATATCATGTCATATGGAGATGAGTCATTAAATATTTTTTGAATTTAATTTTAATTAAATATATATCCAATATGAGGCCACAAATTAAATCTCATATCATGTTTCTCAACTTTAATATCTTGTATATGTGATTGAATAATATTACATTTTACCAATTATTTCGACCCATGAATTTTATAGATTATATTACATGTTTTTTAACTTAATAATCAAATAAAAATTTTCCAGAAACACAAAGACTGTTGCCTTTTGAATAATATGGTCATAACACGCCATAGGAAATTAAATAACCCATATTTATTTTATTTCCCTTAATGAGGTCATATGTCCCTCTGAACAAATAAAACAATATGCATAACATATGGAATATATAAAAGAAATAGTAGAGCTTTAAATCCTAGTAATGGAATAAACATTATATTAAAGAATATAAAGGGTGTAAAATGACATAACACAGTATCATAAAAGAGAAGGATATTGAATAATCACATGAGGGAATAACATAGAGAACATGGTATCATATGGTCATGGCAACACTAGAAGGTGTAAGGAGCATAAAACATTATATAAGGACAGTTTAGGGAAACCTCTCAAACAACATCACATGGTTGGAAGAGTCCCATCATGTGTTATGTTTACTCTATAATCAAATACACTATATATCACTGAAAAAAGTTCATACTGTATTGTATAATTAGATGATAAAACCAAATATAATATGTACATGATTATGTGCGAAACAATTGTAAATTAACCATAGTGCATAAACATAATAATTTCCTATGGAACAAAATATGTTACATAGAGATCCTTCATATCACTATCAAAGGATAATTTACAAATATGCCAAACAGAATGTGGGATACAATATTTTTTATATTCCAATTTTGTTACATAAGAATAGGTGTCACAATATTTTTCTCAGAAGAAAAATATAATGATTAATGTATAATATTGTTCCCCTTAATAATGTAGTATATTAATAAAGGAATGCTAATAAATGAATATAAAGACTATAATACACCATTGATGAAATGAAGGATAGTAATGATATATATTTATATATAACATATACACATAATTTTATATCATTATATAACTTTAATGAGAGATATAAAATGAATTAGAGATATAAGTGTCCAAACCTATAGAAAATGATGGTTCAATGTGATTACATTCATTATATTCATAACTCATTTGATAGTTTCTCTTAATATCATTAATTATAAAAAATAAATCATTAATTAATTAATTCACAACATTAAACCAATTTATTTTATTTGTTATAATTCCATTGCATTAATTCCTAACTATAACAATGAGATATAATTATTAATTCCACTTTTCCTATGACATTTTCATCACGGTTCCATGGTATGATTAGGTCAGTATACTTTTTAATGATCTCTTAAAAATGGACTACAGAAAAATGAACTAAAATGTTTTTAGACAAATTATGAAAATTTATATTGTTTCAAGTACACATATTTTTTTACATATAAAATTCACATTTTAAAATCATTAATATTACGTGGTTATATCATTTTGTTTTATTTTATGACCACCACAATATAGATTCATTCTATTTTATATAATTATTATTAAAAAAATAAATTTTATGAAGTAATATATGTTATACCTGTTAAAATAATATTAAACCTTATTAATTATTTTAACCCATCCATTAATGATATAGAGAAAAATAATGTAAATTGTTTATGGTGATATTGAACCAACCATATTAGAAACAAGATCCTTCATTTAGAATATACTAAAGGAAATGATGATTAATTATGGTCGAATTTCCATTACAAAAATTACATTATAGTATATATAGTAAAATATATTTTTGTTATTCCATCTTGGATGAATTTTTTTTGAAGATGAGGAGGAAGTAAATTTAAATTATTGATTGTGGTAATTACTTTCTCTATGGAATTCCCCCTAATGGTATTCCACATAAGGATCATTTAAGGAATTTTGGTAAGAAATATTGAACTAATATGTTGGGGTAGAAGATTTAGGATGTAATTTGGATGACATTTAATGATATCCAAGGATTATATGTTGTTAGTTAAAGGGGTCATGTGTGGGGTTATTTATAAGGGGAGGAGAAGGGTGTTTTAGAATATTATAATTAGTAGTTTGTTATATTAGCTCATTTCAACCAATGGTATTGATACATGTGACTATATATAAAAAATAGTGAGTGTGAGTTTTAACTAATGGTTTTTACAATATATTCGACTAAAAAAATTATCTTTATAATGTACTTTTAAATACCATATTTTATGATATTTAATTACTCAATAAAAGATCATATATGTTATAGAAATACCTAAGACAAACGAAAAACATTTTCCAATTTTTATATTCAAAAGTTAAATCCATTTTATTTTAATAAATTTCAAAATTTTATAAATTCAATTTTAAAATACAATCCTCATTAATTTTAAAAACCCCAATATTAATATAATGCCCAATTTGATAACCAATTGAAAATTTACATCATGTGTAATAAAAATAATAATTGACTTATAATAAAACATAATATTACTTTAAAAAACTATTTATTTTAATTATTTTTTTAAATAATAATCTATTTTATAAAAATAAGAATTAATCATGCGTGTATTTAAAAAAATAAAAACACATATTGAATCATTATTAAAACATTTATTTCACATAAAATGATATAAGTATGGAATATATTCAATTTATAAAATAAAAAAATATTATTTTATACTTCATTAGGTGAGGATAAGTTTCTTACAATTTGGTTACTTTTATTAATGGTCATATTACTATTTTATCAATTATGTTACTGTTCAAATAGTGGTATTACACTTCAAAATTCTATTTTATAACAGTCTTATGGGATCCAAACATCCTTTAAATACCGCATATGTCATTCATTCATTAATGAATTTTATTTTATATGAATTTTATAATTATTTTTATTCTCAAAATTATTATTTCATTAGTAACATTTTTCTTCATTTCTATAGTGTTGTTTGTGCATTCTAGTATTCATGAGGATTGAGAGTATCATATTTTTATAATATTTTTATCTTATTTTGTAAATTTTCTATGATTTCAATAAATTTAATTATTATGGACATTTTTATTCAACAATTGTATTTTTGAAATTAATTCAAAAAATTGTTGTTTCTTTAATCATGTCATTCATGTTTATTATGTAATATTATATTTAACTAAACATAGTTTTATATTCTGAAGAAATAATAATTGATAACATTATAGACCATTACACTAGTCCCCCCATAATAAATATTTCCTTAAAAATATATCATCAAAACTAAGGTGAAAAATGTGATGATATATGTGTTTAATTGCTTCATCAGACTCCCATGTTTCCTGGTTATACTTTTGGTTTCTTCATTATTCGATTACTACTGAGTTTTCATATTCTATAGAGAATTATCTCTATTATCCAAAATCATTACATGATGCTCCTCATAAGGAAGATCGTTTTCAAGATACCCCAACTCGGAATTCAGTACATTCACATGATATAGTATGTACTTCCCTAATAGTTATATGTAGAACATGTCATATTCTTTGGAAACGTTTGGTGGGAGTTCCAGTTGATAGGTCGACAATTCTAACTGACCAACAATCTTGAACTGTTTGATGTATCTTTGAAGAACAGTTACATTCTTCTGAAATTTTGATGACTATCATCCATTGGGATGCATAGAGGAATAATTTATCTCTAATCACAATCTCATGGTATGTTCAATGATTATTTTCATAACACTACTATCAAATTTTTTCTTCCCAAATGTGATGTTTTATGGTTTTTAATTATTCATTAATTTCCTTAATCATTTTATCTAAAATTATATTCCATTAATTAAATATAAACCAGAACACATGTTTTGTCAATATATTCCAAGAAATGGATTCATATGGATCCATTTGGATGCTTGAATTAAATATATTATTATACAAGAACTCGACCAGAGTCGGATTTTGAACTCATCATACTATGATTCCCATCAATCATGATTCCAAAATATCATCCAGTGTCTAGGTATAATGATATGATTTTTTAATGACATAGTGTTAACTAGGTATACTGAATCTCAACTCAGTGTTTAGAGTGCGTCACAAAATCATTCAAAACATCGAGGTAAATTTTAGATCCTAATAATATAAAATTGAAAATGATTTCCATGTAGCAACACCACTTATTTGTTGTGTATCATATCAATTAATTTTAGTGATGTGTAGTCTAAAATTTTAATGAAATGAGCATTCAAGTTAAGAAGATTCACCACAATCCATATTACAATATTTCCCAATGACGTGTTTAGAAGAATGGTGAATATTACATGGTTATGTTTTCCCATCTCCATGTAGGTATGGGTAATGGTTTCATCATACACTTGTACTTTTTTCCTTTGAAAATTTACATTTTAACATACCATGTACATTATTTTATATTCTACGATCTCCCACATAATAATGTACTACCAATTCTTAATTGGGAGATCCAGATACATCTTCATTCTCCATGGGTGGATGGAGAAGGTCAAGTTATGCTTGTCATTAAAAAAATACATCTTCATATTAGTATTTCATGGTATAAATATGGGCGACTAATATATTACAACTAATCTTTATAGTTTTCAACTCTGATGAATTCCTTTTTCATATATCCTCCAACTTCTTCAATATTTCAACATCATCTCTTTGAGAATCAATAATTTCTCATGAAGGGATATTTGAAAAAATTATTTGATAAATGAATGATGATGTTAAGTCCTTTATTATTCCCATTTCCATCATTTTTAATTATAATATGCTTTGATACTACATAATTATAAACATTGATAGGGATACAATATCATTTTAACATTTTCAATCCTAGAAAGTTTCATCTTTTTTGGTTTGTAGTGAATTGATAAGTCATCATATACGATCAGATCTAAAAAATACTATTTAGAAAATATTTTGTAGTTAAGGTATAAATACATACATTATTATCTTTTGATAAATATATATTTTACATGTTCCCCAAGAGATAACACTTCTTGGGTTTTAACCAAATTCCATTGTGGCCATCACCAAATCATTTGTTTGATAGTTTTACTCTTAATATAACATCAAACATGAGGCATATGTTACAAATTTTACATTTTTCATAAGTACATATCATAATCCCTTCTCTAAACCATCATTGTATACCATTAACATTATCTCACAACATAGAAGTGTGAGGAATAATGATGTCATATGCCTCTCTTCCAACTCTATGAACCTCTCTCCACCATAATTTGTTGAGTAAAACATCAATCTATTTTGATTCATCCAGGATAATGGGTTTCATAATTATAATATGATTCTGTATATTCATATTTAATTACCCTAAAGACCATTGAAACTATAGTTCTTTATTATAGATACTAGTACACACCCCTACTATATTTCCTTTTTCTGAAAAGCATATTACGATATCCCATTTTTAGTGATGACAACCAAAAAAATGATATATCCTCTATCCAGAAATCATATTTATGATACTTTTCATATTCATCCTCCTTTCATAACGACGTTTTCCCAACCATCAAATTCTACTTATTCTCCCCATTTCATTTCAATTATATCAAAAAATCACCAACAAATAGCACCAAAAATATTTCAAAGTAACCTCAAAATATATTAGTCATTATGTAATGAAATATTTATATAGCTGTAGTGATTCCAATTGGAATCCGAGTGAGATAGTAGGGTACATACATTGTTTAAAAGGTAATATTGGGAATATATTCATTCATCACCTCTAATTGATGAAATCCCAACTTAATGTACACCAAAGATAAATGTTGGACCCAATATTATTAATCAAACAATGCATGTATCCATGTAAGGAGTTACATTATCATTATTTTATTTTTTTGAGATACAAATGATCACAATAGAAGGGAATTGAACCATCCATCTTCTAGAAAATTTTTACAGACACACCCCATGATAAAGAACTCAAGTGTATAAAACCCATACCCAGATTCACTTATTTCTTAATCATAAGGAATTAATGTGGAATAAGAAATAAATATTCCAAATTAGATTCATTCTCCTCAAAATACACATACATAATAAGAGGATGACTCATGATGTGAAGTGAAATCTCTACATCCCAACGGTTGTTGTGGGATTTTTATAATGAAAACCAATCAGTCCTAAACATAGAAAAAACTCTAATAAACGATGTCGTATATGATATTATCAGAGGTTTAGTCCCAAAACACTGAATTAAGAGTAATTATATATTATGGATGAAGTAATTGGTTTATTTTGTGTTTTTAGAGATATCTTGACCCCAATTTCATGATGTATATTTTATAATTTAATATAAATCTTAAAAGATATAAATGAATGTGTTGAAACAGAAAAAATTTATGTTCTATGAAACTGAATTAATTAAATACATATCTTTTACCACAATATTATTGTGATCTACCATATCATTAGTGAAAATATATTCCCTTATCTCATATTTCAGATTTGGAGGTTATTACCATTGATTGTTTCTATCAATCCGTGTTGTAGGGAATTGTATCACATAAATCCTTTATTATTTGTAACCCAAACAAAGTAGTTTATACTGAGATTTGATATAAACAATAAATTTATATATTGAAATAGTGGGATACATCATCCCACTTTGGAATTAATTATCTTTATTCCCCTATTTATTATATTTTAATAATATTACAATATCCTTGATAATGTTTTTGGGATTCTTATTATGATATTTTTCATGGGTGGAATGTTGGGTGTTTTATCCTCTATGTTATTTTTATTTAATCCTCCAAAATTGAACTCTATATAAATGTTTTTTTTCTCCTATCACATAAGTTCATAGTGAGTCTCCAATATCTATCTTTAACATAATGGAATAATTTAAAATTTTTCATATATTTAAATGTCTCAAATTTGAATTGTTTTTATAATATTTCTTAATCCAATAAACATATATTCCACCATACATTAGGTTATTCATAAAAAGATGAAGTGATATTACGTAAATCTTATGAAGTTTTCCTCTTTCAACCTGATATAACAATCTTTATTTTGATTTAATTTAAGGAAATCACCATACATATTAAGATAGAGAGTTTTTTTAAAATATTTTTATAAAATTACTTTTTTATTCCTTCTCTTTCCATGGAATCATTTTTATCTTTTCGAATCATGTTATTGATCAGTGTCCACCATTTAATGTCCTTCCCTCATAGATGACATATATCCATGTTGAAATTTTCATATTATAAAAATTTGAAAACAAAGTATTAATTCTAAGTGTATGAAATATATTTTTTCATGATGAAGATATCAGAAGTTATACTAAATGTTAGAGACCTTTCTCGAATAAAGGACATGACCATAACATTCTATCTCTTTAGAGATGTTGGGAATCTCATATGATTCATATAGTAATTCATATCAGGATTCAATAGATCCATTATATATTTGATGTTACCATCTTCCACTCGATAATCATATCTATATAATTTTGGAATTAAAAAAATTTTCTATAACATTGGTTATTGGAACGATTCACCATTTTATTGACAATTTAATAGTGTTTTGAAAGAAGGATGAGAATATTCCAACTCAAATGTAATTAAAAAGAGGATATATAAACATATAAGTAATAACATATAAATGAATACTAATAATAAGTTATGAGACCCTAGGTTTCAATATAGGTAAGCCAAAATCTATATTCCTCTTAAAATATGTAATATTAAATTCTTTTCAGGACCTCCATAATGGTTCATGAAGTGATAAAAAATTTTGAATTCCAATCTTTCAAGAATCACAAGAGAAGTGTTTAGCAATACAACATTTTAATGCTTCATGTTACGATTTAGTTAATGCCATATAAACCCTTTATGGTTTTATTACCCCTATGAGTAGAAATTACACACACAGACACACAGACAGACACACCCACACAGATATATATATATATATATATATATATATATATATATATCAAATTTTAGTATCCATACATAGATTTAATTTTTTTGAATACACTCACCATATAAATCACTAACATTTAAGGAAATTATTTAGAACTTACATTTACCCCAAGAGTTCTTAATAATCTATTATTGTCTTAATACCCATAAATATATATGCATTTAACTTATAAAAACTATATCAACCCATGTTTTTTCACATATTATTAAATGATTGATGAGATAAATATCCAATAAATACAACTTAATGATCACGAGGCCTGGTGTATTTAAAATAATAGGTTCATAACACATCAGAATAAACTAAAAAACAATATCTTTATGTTATTCTCTTCAATGGAATCCTAAATCCCTTAAATCAATGTAGCCATCATAAGATAACATGGGTAATAATTAATTGAAGTGGATGTGATATAAATACCATTATTTGAGTAAAAATGATAAGTAGATATAACATTTGATTAAAAAACAATAATGATATCAGAAAAGTGATAGATCATAAATGATCACTTGGGGGAAAATTATAATGTACATGGTATCATAAGATAACGGAAACATAGGATGGTGGAAGAAATATAAAAAATTACATCAACATAAGTCTATGATAACATCATAAGTAATATCACAGGTCTGATATAGTCCCAATATTGATAAGGTTTACCACCAAATACCACACAAAACATTTCATGGAAAAAACATTAGACAATTAATTGGAGTACTATAATTGTCAACACATTATAACATGCACAAGATTTTCTGTTCCACATTAAAATATCAATCATAAGTCATGAAAATCATTAATACCCTTAGGATGAAGTGGATTATATAATCATGACTCAAATAATAATCAATGGATAATTATCAAATATTATAATGAGATTTTGGAATGAAATATTTATTAATTTTGTATGAGTAAATAATAATATGTCTCAAAATAAGGAAATAATTTAAAAAAGCAGATTATAATGGGATACCAATTTTCCCATTAATTGAGGTTTATTTTAAAGAAAATTATCTTTGAAGTGAACATAAAGAATGTATTAACCAGTCAAAGGAATGTAGATAAGATAATTATATATGATAGAGACATATATAAAAAAAATTAATTAATTTTATAACATCAATGTGAGAGATAATGTGGGTTAGAGAAAGGAATTCATAACCAAATGAAAAAGGGTAGTTCAGAGAGTACCCTTTCCTTATGTTTTACAAAAATAATAAACATTAATACAATTTAAAAAATAATCAAATTAAATTCATTTATTACATTATTATGTACATTTAACATACAAATGCTATTTATAAAAAATTTAATATGTTAATTTATAACCATTTAAATCAAATATGTTGTTTAATTTGGAATTTCTAATGGTGTGTGTTTCATAGTTCCATAGTTGGATCAGTTGGGTTTAATTTTTTATGTTACTATAAAAGGAGACTACAACTCATAAATTTTAAAGAAATTGTATTTATTTATACATAGGGAAGTTTATATGGTTATAATTACCTATAAGTGTTATAACATGAGTGTGATTCACATAGAAAAAATGATAATGTTATCTGGTTAGTACA
This sequence comes from Viscum album, assembly GCA_963277665.1. NCBI lineage: Eukaryota > Viridiplantae > Streptophyta > Magnoliopsida > Santalales > Viscaceae > Viscum > Viscum album. Next base: position 874,162,257 of record OY728129.1, on the reverse strand, counting down.
TTAAGGTAATTTTACCGAGCATCAGAGAAAAATATTTATTTTATTGAATTGAAATATAATTAAATTATTTCCTAACATGAAATCTATTTATACATACTTATTATAATCAAATTTTATAATAAAAATTATTTTATAACCATTCATAATGATGGTGTGAAAACAACAAGTATGTTGTTCATGGAGGTAGTTAAACAACCATATTGTGAAAAACATTGTCATGTTAGAATTATTTATGGGAAACAGTAGATGATTTATGGTAGATATTAAAGTAACATCGTAAAATTAATATTATATAAATCATACAATAGTTCTAATTCCATGTTGGATAAAAAATTGTTGGGTGGGGAGGAGGATGAAAATAAATGAATCATTTGTTGGAATTAATGTATCCTATGGATGTCTCTCCTTGGAATCCACTTAAGTATCATTGTATTTATATTTTGAGAGAAAAATAAAACTGGGTTGTGGGGAGATAGTATGTAAAGAATTGGGTATAAATATTTCATGCTAGGAGGATATAATGTTGTGAGCATATGGGGTGCTGAGGGGATATAACACAAGAAAGTATGGTCAATGATATGTTGAGTGGGACACCCCGATCCACCTCCAATAGTCCATGGGATGGTTATTAACACCAAATATTAATAATTGTTGGAAGTATGGACTTAGTTAAAGTTAAATTAATACACACTCACATTTCTAAAAACCAATAAAATGTTTAATTTTATGATACAACTAATACTAAAATTCATGAATACATCTATAACATACAACAGAATATGGCACATTTATGAGAAAGAATAATGGGAAAAAACCCCAAAAATAAAAAATAGTTCTATCTAATTAAATAATGTGGGGAATGATGTTAAATAAAATTACTAGAAAACCCACAGTTAATCTCCCTCATCTATGGCATGACTCCTCCTTAACCACCATGGAATATATGGTAAATAATATTTCTTAAATAATAAATGAAATGTGAAGGAAGATCCAATTTAGAGGTGAGTATAAAATACCTTTTATAACTCTCCAAAATAAAAACTCATAAAGAATCATTATATTATATATCTCATCATTAAGAATGTATTCCATATAGAATATGTGTATTTGAAAAAGATAATCCAAATATTTTAAAGAGAGACACCAAGTCTCAATGTAATTACATAATAATATTTTCATCCTAGGATATTTCAAGATGCTTTAAGGAAAACATTATCTATGTGAACCCACTCCATACAAAATGACATGGTATACCGTCATTTGGATGGACCAAGTAGATTCATCATATAGATATTTTTTAATCTAATGATAATGTGGGTCTTTTCTTTCATTGGAAATTGTAAAAGTGTGTCCAGGGAGTACAGAGAGTACCTTGCTAAGTATAGACATTTCAGTGTCCGATCCAATATTCATCATCCTATTCCCATATATTCTAGTCTTGCCTATTTATATTGGCCATTCCATTGTACATGGAAATTTCCACATACATGATCATGTATGATTACATGGTTTTTTCTCTGTATACACTTCCCATGTGCCTAGTTGTGTCAGTTCCCATGAACTTTTTCAATTCGTATGGACATTAGTTATGCTCATGTTCATAATCATGTCAGAGTACCTGGACATATAAAAGTACTTGGTGAATCGTTGGAGTTGTATTATTAAATATGTTCCTAGACATGTTCTTTATGATGAATAACAATAGTAGATGATGTGTTTTTAGTGTCAGGTCATAGGAAAAATTGTATTGATAAATAATTTGTGAAATTTAACACTGTGGGAATCTCTCTCCACTATAAAAATATGTCTACATGGAATGTGTTATACAAACTATGATTCATGTAATTTATAAATTTTTTATGTTTCAACACAATTCTAAATGTATCTTTCTTGTATCAACCACCACTGATTCTCCCTATAATCCTGACTATAGTTCTCAGATTCGGGCCTGAACTCTCCTGATTTGTTTTCAAAGGTCATATTATGGCTACCCAATCACCCAATAAGATGATTAATGTTACACCAGTACGATTCTTCACTAAACCATAGATGATAAAACCTTACATTATCATATATATTTAATCATCATCACCAGAACTCGATAATTACCATATTCATTCTCTTGGTCATATTCATTAACCATCAAAAGATGTTATCTTATGGAAAGTATTGATTCTGAAATGATCAGTTTTCAAGTATTTATTGAAATAATAGACAAATGAAATATTTACAATAAATTCATGAAAGAGTAATTGTATAAACTAATAAAAAAAAATATGGGGAACATACCTCGTCCATTTTTTGTGATGGCCACAATATGTTGATGGAGGAAATATTGAACTAATAATTTTCAAAAATATTTTCAATTCCAAATTTGTGGAAGGTAAATCAATACCCAGAAATAAATGGTAATCCCATGAATCAATTTAATTTATATATTGATTTACATTTTCTATGGGATAAATAAATATTTATTAATCCAATATAAAAATTCAATACTTCTAGTTGGTATGTATCACTAATGAAGGACCCCTCTACGTTGTTACCATTAGCGAGAATCACAGAAAACATTCCACAGCAATTGTCAATCAATAAGAGGATATTATTCTTCATAAATAATCCACCAATATCTCCTCAAAAATACCATGGTTCATGTTTTTAACATAAATTATTTTTAATAAATGAGATTATATATAGTATTTTAGGTTCTGGGTCATTTATTAAACAAACAATTATCAATTCATCATTTTACTCAGGGATAACTACAATAAAAACACCTGAGGAACACATATGTTATATACCTCATATTATTAGACCCAAATTATAGATTAAATTTAATTTTATGATTTTCAGTAAATATATCTATTTGGGTTACATTCTATTATATTAAATAACACCATCTGTGTGATATAAGATATTTATATTTTATATTTTATCATTAAGGGTGAATCATATGTCTTGAAATTCCATGCTTAAATGGCGTATAGTTACAAAAATATTTCATATAATATTAAAATTTAGAATAAGGGAAAAAATATAGCTTTTACAACATTGATATAATGGAAAAAGTATATTAGAATAAAGTAAGAAATAATTACATTTTGTAATATAAAATTAGTTTTTTTCTCAATAGTTTAATGTGTGTAAAATGAATGTTAAAATTTAATGTCAATAAATAACATGGGGAGAAGAAAATGAAATGTACTAATCCATAAAGGATTATATAATTTCCATAAACTGAAATTTAATAATAAATATTCTAGATTGAAATGAGATGGAAAAGTAATTCCTTTATCCATAGATCAATATGCTTTAGAAATTATTAAATCTCATTTATAATAAATTTATATTTGTTATAAAAATAATCCATAAAATTTACATAATTATAATTTCATATATGATCCCCTTATAACATTTCAATATCAAATTGTTAATAATTAATTATTAATATCATTGTTTTAGGTGTTAATTGTTTTCTTTTTTCCTAAACTGTTTATTAGCAGTGTTTTCCCTTACACATTGATAATGGTTCCATTATCTCCATATATTTTAAATATATTATAAATATTAAATATATTCATCACATTTAGATTCATCCATAAATGATAGAGAGAGAAATATGAATTATGTTGTTCCTAGAGATGATATGTTGTATGTACTCATGAATCTTGATTACAATATTTTATGGATGGAAGGAAATAATGGTATATAATAATTATAATTTCTAAAATCATTATTGTATAATATAAATATGTTTTAATTAGTAGAGATATTGTAAAATCCACCATCTTAATCAATATCTTGTGAAGGTGTAGGATCATTACATGTCCTTAAGAGTCAACCACAACACATCAAATTCTAGAAATATATTAAAAGGGCTTCAATTAAATTAAGGGGATGATTTTCCATTTGAAAATAAAACAAAGAACAAAATAATGCATAGCCAAATAACCTACTACATGATTCATGATATCAATGAAATAAAACTCAAATAAAACTATTGATATTTAAATAAATATAAAACCAATTACTATATTATATGACTATAATATAAAATTACACAACAGAAGAAGAAACTCAAGGACTCCAATGACAACTATAAGATCCAAACATGATCTATGCTCCAACACTACAATGAATCCCAAGTATTATAACCAACTTATAATGATTTTTGATAATATAACTAAACATATGTCTTAATAAAAAATATCTTCAAATAACTAATGTTCTAAATAGGTCTTGAGTAATGTAACTCAAAAAAGTTCTTCCAAAGATATACCTACTCATTCCACTAGGATATAACATGTAACCACAACTATATATAAAATTTTACATAAAACATTTCTCAAATAAGTTTATTTTTAAATATAATCGAGATGCATATTAATTTTTTTTCTCAAAACAATAATACCATCCATGTAATTAAACCAAATAATGTTATCAAATGATTTTATAAATTAAATATAGAATATTCCATTTCAATAGAGAAATACACACATCTACAAATGCATGTAGTGTTGAGGTAGTTCCATTCTCATGAGCGGTTTATCAAAGATCTACCAAGACATTTCAAGGTAATTAAATTCCATATTCCATTACACTATTTGCACCAATCACAATGTTATATTTCAACAAGTCCTCATAATTAAATATAAACATGCACCCATTTATTCACAAGAACCATGCCCACAAAATAATGAAAAAACCATTCTAACACCAATCCATTTCAATTCCAAATCTATTTCAATAAAACAATCTTTTATTGAAAACCATTTTATAAAAATCATATCAATAAACTAATTTAAAATTAACATTTTAAAATCATTTATCACAGAACATAGGACAATATTTCCACAATTTCACACAAAACCAAAACCCCTCACTAAATGAGGTTTCTATAATTCTTTTCACACAAATTTAAAAATCAAATTTTTTAAATTTAATAATTTAAAACTAATAATTCATTTTCTAAAAAGAGTACTCGAGATTGAAACCACCTACCTAGGGATTTACGGAGAAAAGGATGAATAGAACTCAAATACCCTGGAAACAATGTTGAAACTAAATAATCCAACAGGAAATAACTTACCATATCACTAAAAATACCAAATATAATCCTATTTAACAAATTATTTCTTATATATATACATAATGGAGAAACAAATTTAGCTTTTCTCTATATAAAATATCATGTTAAGGCCACAATGGAGGGGGGAGGGATCTAAATATCAATACATGTGAGATTATGAATTTTATGATTTTACATTTAACACAACAATAGTAAGTTGCTTGTTTAGGCCACCACAGACTAACCCTGAAGGAGCATTTATAACAAACATGAACCAATACTGTTTTACACTAATAATTTCCAAACCCTGAGGAAACCATGAAAATGAACATTTTCCAACATAGAATATTTTATCATAGGATTCAAACCATTTTGGAAAAACAATGTGTCAACCACGCACCTTCACCCTTATCCTTTGTCTCATTGTACATGATTTCTTATATGTATTTCATGTTTTTCCCAAACTATGAACATTTATTAAATCCACAAAACATCTCAAAAGTTCAGAAATATCTCCCAAGAATTACCGCTAAAAACTATATACTTGAATGGTGTAATGTAAGTGTCACATAATTGAAATCGAGGGTGCTACATTCTTCCCAAAAATAGAATTTCCTTCCATAGAAATTATAAATCCATCACATCCCTAAAATTGTTATAGCCATTTATTTCTAATTTATTTCCTTTATTTATAAGATTCATCATGAATCTGACCATTTTTCCACAAAACCGACAATACACCGCTACTTTTCCCATGAACTACTTTTCTTTCCTGTCAACATTTCCCATTGGTAAATTTTCCAATAATTTATATGACTAGAGTTCTTTGTGATTCCATATAATCACATGGTTAGGATTATGATCATATATTTTCAACTAAGACACATGAAATACATTATTCACTACACTGATCCATGGTGGAAATGCCAACAGATATTCCACCACACCAATACATTATATTATCTCAAAATGACATATGTACGGAGGAGATAACATCCTATACTTCACAAAAAAATTGATGTCCATGACATGGAGAGATCCTCAAGAATAAATGATATCTCTCTGTTAGAAAAAAAGGTTGTCATCGATGATCTACAGGATATTTTTGATGAATCAGATATGTCTCCACCCATTTCCTGATCAACAAAATCATTTCTACTATCTCTCAGACAAGGCTCAGACCATGTAGTGATGTATCACCAGATTGTACACTACAAAGTTGATAATAAAAATTATATCCATACAATGAATCAATAAGATCCATTTTTATTGAGGATGAAAAACTATTAGTAAATAATATCTCCAATAACATCACGTTCCCTTCCAAGGACACTAAAAATTTCATTACACATTCCCAAAAAATTTATTCCTTCAACTCTACCATCCATTTAGTTTTATCATATTTCTATGGATAATAAACTGATCTCATCGTCAACAGAGTCGCAAGGTTGTTTTGTAAGGATTTCTAGAAAAGAGTGGTAAACCCATCTTCTTAGTATGAAAATCAATACTGACATTATTTTCCTTTAGAACACATCTTAGATTGAGTTCATTGGAAAGTATTCCACTACAAAAATATTTTCAAATAGGGATGAAATGATCTTACTTTGTGATCTGATCTACTATCACCCATATGGAATGTTGTTTCGGAAAATTTCATGGGAGACCTATTACAAAATCCATGAGAATATTCTCTCATTATCACAAATGGATATGTAAATATTGCAACATAACTTATTATTGCTGATTTTCTACATCAACATACTCCAAATTTAATCATCTTAAGACAAACTCATCCACATTATATTTCATTCCTACCTGCCAAAAATTTTCTTTCAGTTCCTCATACATCATACGTATCATAACATTAATTGCCCAGACCAAATGGTCGTATGCATGAAGAATCTTTTCCTGAAAATCCATAGGTACTATAATATTATTTTTGAACCACAAAACTAAAATCCCATCCATCCATAATCCTTAAATGGTATCCCCACCATTTAGTTTTTAAATCATAGATACACATTATGAATTGGATATTGTGCTTCTTGAACAATATGTATTATATTAGGAATAATTAAAATTAAAAAAAATGGAAAACCCACCTCAGTCCTCACATTTCAAGTGCTTGTCAGATAAGACCCACCTCCACTACCACTCATCCGAGGCATCTTCTACCAACTATCCTTATTAATTTATTAATAAAGCATGAACCACCAAATTTCCATTTATCGTTTTATACATCAAGTCAAATTAAAAAAAATAGATACCTTGTCTATCTTTTTCCTTTATATTCAAATCACATTGTGAGAAAATATGGTCCAATCTCTTCTAGTTCGTGAGCACGATAGATTCCTCACCAAAGAGATAATTATGTCATGTATTCAACAGATGCACCACAACATTTGAATAAAAATTATGTATTACATAAATATTATCATTCACTTGTAACATCGATGATCTATATTAAAAAACATGATCTATCATCATGAGAACACATTCCATCCTTGATCTCGAAGCATAAAAATACACAACATACCCTTTTCATGATAATATAAAAATAATGATTGGTTCTAAATTAAGGAAATCATTAATTTATTGAAAATACTAATCTAATTATTCATATCATTGGAATGGAAAAATCATCTTTTTCAATACTATAATAGTCGAATAAATTTATGAGTAGTCATGAAAAAAATATTGGTAATAACTTTAAAGTCTAAGAAAACTCTATATATTGAGGGAATTTCTTGGTTTTTTCTAACTGATAATAACCACTATATTTTCTAAATACAATGATATAAATCCTTCAGAGATTTCAAAGCCATATAAATCATCCTATTATATCCATATATCACACCTTAATAGTTTTTTATAAATACAATTATTTCTCATGGTTTGAATAACTATCACCAAGTGTTATTCATACTCAACACTTCCCCTTGTCTACTAAAATATGTAATCAAGATACACAACAACAAACAAATCCATACATAAATGAAATATATTATTCATAAAAGTTCATGAAGAATTATCATGAATTCATTAGACTAAAATGAATAACCATATATTCATAATTGATATATCTACATCTGAAAGTTGTCTTCTGAATATCCTCATTCTGATCCTACAATTACAGATATCCTAATCCCAAGTCAATCTTGGAGAACTACAGAGCATCCCACAATTGTTCAAAAATATCATCAATATGTGGAATTGGATATTGATTACTTATCCTAACAATGGTAATATTATGATAATCCACACCCAAATGAAAAGGTTAATCCGTCTGTTTGAAAATCATGACTGGAGCTTCACATGAAGATTTTTTGTGTTGAAGGAACCCTTTACATTACAGCTCTTGCAACCCAAAATTCAATCCTCTTAATTCTATTGGTATTATCTGGTAAGACAGAATTGAAATAGAAATGTTCCCTAGAATGAGATAAATTATAAACTCCACTTTGGAAATAATAGGAAACCCTCAGAAATATTTAAGAACCACATTTTGAAATAGATCAAAAAACAAAGAAAAAATAATATTCATAATATTTCCCATCAATGGAAAATAAAATACTAACAAAATGTACAAGATCATTCCAACTACTATGGATAACATGTTCGTTGCACCTGCCATTACATTATGGACTCATTGAATAATATGCTTCATGCCATATTTAGTTGTAAAACTAACATTTTTGGTATAATAGTCATTGTGAGATTTGAACGATGTCACCCAATACATACCATGGATTTTATCATATATATCCATCTAAAACACCGAGAAACACCATATCAAACAGATCCTCCAACAATTATAGAACGTCCTCTAGACACAATGTCTTGACAAACTATTTCACCAAGAGGTGTTTGATTCATTATCACATAAGGAATCATCTCAACTTTTAAACATGTAAAATCATCAACACAAGAAAAAAATGATTTGTATGATCCAGTATCCAAAAAGTCTATCATAGCGGTATAATTACAATGAATCATTCCTCGCATCATAGATGGTGCAGACTGATCATTCACAATTACCTGCACAACTCCATATTATTTTTTCTCACCATAATTTGGTATTTGTTACCCTATAGATATATCCCTTGATAAAGAGTCATGGCATTCCACGAATCACCATGTATATCTCTTTTGTTCTAAGTAGATTGATTGTCATCTCCTCTCCATGTCATGGAATTCGATGCATGTGACATTTGTGAATTGTCCCTATCACCCAACCTTAGAGGTATATGATAATAGTGATGAATATTACCCATTTTTTCAATTGTGGCATCCTATTGGTGGTATCATATACCCTCTCTTCATGTGTATTAAGAAACCCCATTTGAGATATCTTGTTTTAGTTTCAGGTTTCGGAGGAAGATTCATCAATCCAAACCTCTAATTTTGATTCATGATTCCAACTTTGAAATAAGTGTCCCTATTTTTCAGACCCCTAATCTTAGAGTTTTCACCTATTACCATATGTATCGACATGCTTCCTCCTACCATATATCATATTATGTCTCTTTCATCTACCGTCTCTCTATTTACTATCTCTATATAATATATAATACAGAGCACATAAATCATCATGAATATTTCCTACCTCAACCTTGATTGAATGATTCTTGCCTTCAAGGATGTACGGACAGGAAACTTGGGAGGAAAGTACACTAAATTCATACAGTTATCCACATACTCAACGACAGAGAGATTTTACTACTTCGAGATGAAAAATTATTTTATTCTCTTAATTCCAAACATCTCGTATTAGAATTGTTTGTTAAAAAATTAATCAATATACTAAAATTAAATGTTGTGGTCTAATTTATCAGAAAAATATAAATACCAACAAAAGTGTGAAATATATTCCTGCATATAGGTCACCTAATTGAAATTCATCAATATTTATGTCCTGATAAAATTAAATATAGAACTCATCATATTCACTAACACCTTTTCCTTTTCTGTTTTAGAATTACTAAAAAAATATGGGTGGATTATACTTTCAGAATTAAAGTGAATCATCCACGTAACATTGATCATCCCTCCAGTTACTCATATTAAATTATTGATGAATCATGGAAAAAAATCTAAACCATATGTTGGATCACCTATGGATCAGGTGGAACCACATTCTTAGCAGCTTCTTCCTATGTGTTTCTATGATGGATACCAGGTGTCATTTTCTAGAAACACAACAAACGACATAAGTCTCACTCCCTATTTAATGAATGATTAATATTTCAAATTCTACCACATCAAAATATTTCATTAAAAAATCAATATTTTCCATGATTATCCATTTATTTAAATTCCAAACAGTTTTGGAAAATAAATCCAGTTTCAAAATATACTATTCGTTTTGGATCAAAATGTCACTTTTGAAAAAAAAACTAGAAAAATATTTTCAGAACAAAATTTCTTTGTACGAAATAATAAATCATTACTAAAAATGAAATATTCACTCCATGTGGAATGTAATTTCCATAATTCATTCCATACTTATCTCATATACTAAACCCATTACAATGTGATTCCAAAAACTATAACTATCTCCAAACCAATTTTTTACCCATCTCCATAGTTACATGATTTTCAACACAAAAAGGATAGATACTTATTTTTATAGTCTACATTTCAGGTCCATAGAATCTTACACATTTATATGAAACCGGAAAATGAAATAAACTATGATGAATTCTACTCTAAGACCGATAACCAATAAAAATTCAAACACTATCTAAAAAACATTGTTGTTATTCCAAAAAAATTTAGTAAAGACTGAGTTGATACTAATATTCTAAAACAAATTTTTGGATTGAATAAAATTGATACAACATGTAACATCCTTTATGTTCCTCATTTTCATGAGAGGGAGGAGGTACAATACTTGGACATAAGTGACATACCCAATATCCCAAGGGATGGAAATAAATGTCAATGTATTCATTTACAATTAGGTAATGATTTTCAATTTGAAAATAAAAGACCAACCAAACAAGGAATAATGAATTATACCACTACATGATGTATGAAATTAAATAAAGGAAACACAAATAAAACCATTTACATATTTATAAAACTAACGCCAAGTACTACAGTAGAACACTGCAAAATCAAATACATAGAGAAAGAAAAGACTCATGGACTCCAACAGAAACTCCAGGATCTAAACACATTCTATTCTATAACTCCTCCATGAAGCCCATGTATCATGAGCTATTACTATAGATCTGTGATACATTACCTTTTCCCATGTCTTGATAAAAAACATCTACCATGGAAGCAAGGATCCATGAAATGTGTAATTATTTAATCACATTATATTTTACCTAAGTAATTTTGTACTCATGTCACTAGGATAGAACATATAAGCATATTTATATAAAATAGTTTATATAATTTAATTTCTAAAATCATTTTATAACTAAATATAAATGATGACCATATTAAAACATTTTTCACAAAACAATAAAATTTTCCATGGAATGAAACCAAATCATATTCTCAAACCATTACATAAATTCCATTTCTCGTAATTCATTCGAATCTAAAAATCCACACATCTATAGAAGAATTCTACATAATAAAAGTTACATACTCATGATCGGTTTCTAAATAATCTACCAATTTTTCAAAAGGTTATTAAATCCCATGTGACATTAAAACATTGGAATCTTGCACATGAGCATATTTATAGAAAACCATGTATTGCAACATGAACATACACCTAATTATTTCCAAAATACATTCCAATACAATCTTGAAAAAACCATTCCAATACCAAGACATTTTAATTCCAAAACCATTTTAATAAAACAATTTTTTATTGAAAAACATTTCCCATAATTCAAAACAATAAAATATATTAAAATAAACCTTTTTAAATCATTTGTCAGAGAACATTTCACTGAAATTCAAAAATTTCCCCCAAAACCACAACACATCACTAAAGAAGGTATATAACATTATTTTCACAACTATGTCATAATCAAATTGAATAGAAATAATCAATTCAAATATAATCCTACATGTTATAAATAATGGATTTTGGAGTGATGCCACCTAATATGATATTTATGGAGAAAATGGATAAGGAAACTCAAATGCGAACAAAACAATGTTGAATCACTAAAAAACATCCATAGATCACCTCACATATTATCAATAAGACCAAATATAATCATATATATAGTAAAATATCATTGATTTATCCAAAGCATCTGTAGATATATAAAACCAAGAAAGATAGAGATGTAGACCAAAGATAATCCCCCAAGAAGAACCTTTAATGACACCTTACTGAAAGGATTTATATTCAAATCACAAAGATAATCTTTCATATTACCTTTAGATCGATGAGATATTCTTTCTTGGAAATTAGGAAGAGAAAATATCATGTTAGGGCTGCATAGGAGGAAAAAAGAGGGAGTCCATGATCAAAACATGTGAGATACAAAATTTTAGGATCTCAATTTTAACATGTGAAAGGTTAGTCACAATGTTACGAAAGTTGTTTCATAACTATGAGAAAGCTTCCATCATAGGAAAGAACCCCACATTGTTGGATGACATAGTTTCTAAACTATGCCCCAATCTTGATTAATCCCAATTTACAACATTTCATGGTTTCTCCTATGATTCTGCATATTTTTTAAAAACCATGCTCTACATGTGATCTTTACCCCTTTTCCTCTTCCTCACATTTCATGATTTCCTATAGTTATGTCATGGTTTTTCCAAACCATTAACTGGTTGTGATCCATTAGAAAATCCCCCAAAAAATATCAAATGGTCTCATAACACACCCAAAAATCACCCAAATATATTATATACAAATGAATCATAATGAAATGGATACATACATGATACAAGGGGTGATACAGATATACTCATTACATTCCATGTAATGAGGAAGCCAAAAACGAATCACATTACTTTTCAGAGGTTGTAGTGCACAAGTTTTCACAACTGGAATTATTAGTTTAAAATGGATTTGGATGTAATATGGGATGTATAATATTATAATATTAAACGAATAAATTTTTCATTAATATCATATATATATATATATTTTAAACCCATCATATTATTCGTCAATTAATTTTGGGGGTTGAAAATGAATATTATTTCTATATGGTGGTAGTAGTCCACAAATATGATCATCTAATATAGTCCTATATGATTTGAACGAAATGATGGTGGATAAAGGCATTTAAAGAATAATAATAGATTTTTTGTATATTTAGGATACCTATGTATTAATTTTTTTTAATAAAAATTATTTCGAGGATATGTAATAATAAATAAACTGTAAGAGGACTTTTAGTATGATTAACTCATCTTCGATAATACTCTATGAGATCTGTTCCCAAGGATAAATAGAATGGTCATTAAAGAATAATAAAATCAGGATTTCATTGATATTGATGTTTATAAGATAATTGGGTAGGGTTTGGTTGTGCAATATGGATTAGAGTGGTGTATTGAAATGATAGAATAAGTTACCTTCTATAAATGATGAAAATGAAAAACATTGAGTTACAAAATGTATTTAAATAAACATAGTTTATTTATTATTTTTAATGGATCCAAATAAAAATGAATTAAAATAAAAAATATTATATGTTTGAAATATCATCAGGAAAGGAAATTTATATAGGTTATTGGGACATTTTAGTCATTATATTTTTTAAAAACCTTCAATAATTAATTTTATTATTAGATGTTGTAATAAAATTTTCTATATTAATGGGTTATAATATTATTTCAAATTTAAAAATTATCTCATTATTCCCTAAGGGATATAATTTTAGAATATTTCTAATCTGATTTTTAAACCTTCAATATATTTATAGTTTTTTAAAAAATTAATAATTTGTTATTTGACAAAAAATATCAATAATTTCATTGTTAAACTATTCACATAATATGACATTAATGAAATCAAGATAGAAATTTAATTTAAAGATAAGCCTAAAAAACATACCTATATGTATGAATCATCATTAATATTAACATTAACCTATAAATCACACCTATGATATTACATGTACTTTTTTAAATCAAATTACTTGATTTAACTACTTCTTTCTAAAAAAATGTGTCTGTGTTGACTGTGAAATAAAAGTAATAATTTAATTAGTAAATATTATATATAATTATCAATGATATGAAAAATAATTCATAATGTATATAATATTTCCTAATAGAACAAATAATCTTTTTTATTTTTATATAATTTTATTGGAATATTATAGTCAAAGGAGTCCATTTATGAAAGTTCATTAAACAAAATAATATAATCTACATTATCTAGGAAAAATCTCTACAACATACCATATATTCAAATTTAAATTAATATAAATGATTTTTGCACATATAATGAAATAATTGAATGTGATTGGTCAATTTTGGGACCTTATATCTTGGTTTTAACCATGTGTTCACCATTTTACCTTTACAAAGGTAAAAAATATTTACCAATGTTACTATTCAAAATTTTAAAAAATAAAGGGGAAATATTTTCTAATTTTTAACATCCTAATTCCGAATATGGTATCTATTTTTATGGATTCAATTTAGTTAGTGTTTTTAATTTAATATAAAAATAATGATACAATACATGATGAAAAGTATTTTTATAGGATAATTTTTCTCATGTATAAGATGTTTTTATTCAAAAATATGACATAAAATATATTCCAATAACCATTATTATATTTTGAATAATAAAAATAAATTAATTTCTATAGAATTTTTTTATAAAATAGAACTTTTTAAATTAATCATATGAATATATTGTTTTTAATAAAATTAAATATTTTTAGTATAAAATGAAAAGCCCAATTTTTTTAAAAAAATTATAGAAAATCACGCAAAGATAAATTTTAAATGATTATTACAAAAAATGTTTTTCATTATATCATATATTTTTTATTAATATTGTAGAAGTTAATTGTAATCTATTTTCGCAAAATCAATAAACCCCATTTATTAGGAAAAATATATATTTAAAGAGTTTTAAGGAGTTACTAAAAAAATAATACATTATTTCATTCATATTCAATCTAATAATTTCAGAGATATATTAGAATAATATTCATAATTACTGTTCTTTTTTATTCATGGTTGTTTGTATCAAAATATTTTTAAGATATTCAATTTTTTAAAAAGTGTATAATTTAAAAAAATTTCTAAGTGATATATTCTATATCCCATTAAATAAATTTCACTAATGTGATTTGAAAATTTTGATAAAAATCTCAGGATGTCATTATTTAATCACATATTATCATTCCAATGAATCTTCATTGATGTTCTGATTCCATGAGAGAACATTAACATGGTGAGTTTTCTAGTTTTGTAGAACATTGTCTCTATGATACAAAATTTCAACCATATGTTTTTTATAATATATTTCATGTTCCAGTTGTATAACATATGACTCTAGTACATTTTATAAATTGAGTATGTTCCTCATCAATAAAGATTAATGGAACACATCATGATCTTGAGATAATCTCATGGGATGTTCGCTGTGATAAACCACCTCCCATTCCCAATAAAGATTATAAAAGTGCCAAATATAACTATGGATAATCACATCGTTCCTTCATAATCTTATATCCATTTAACATGTATAAATTAAAAATAATAACTTCTCACAAACATTAAAATTTTGATTTCATTGATGATTTCTAGAATAAATTTTACATTGAATCATAACTTTATGGAAGTGTTGCAGAATGGATCTAAATTTCTCTTCTATTTCACGTCAATCTCAGGACCCCATAGATTTTTCACAGAAATCCTCCAATAAAATTGGAGTTTTCCCCTTAGTTTCATATAGGGATTTATATGGGGAAATCTAAAATTGTGAGTGAATTCTTTAATTGTAGAAAACATGCCTATAGGTTGGAAATGGCTATAGTGATTTTAGTTAGGTTGGTTTAGACCATTGAATATTTCTATATAATTATATGGATTTTACATTAGAGTTGAAATTTTATTTGGGGTCATTGGTCTCAATAATTATTATATTACATATATAAATATTTATTAATTTGTATGAATTATTTTCCTATATTTAATTGTTTAGCACTAATTCGAACCTCATATGGAATATCCAAAATTATTTATTTTTATTGAATTTTGGGTTTAAAATAGTTGTGAAATAAGGTTTGTTGGAATCATTTGTTCGGTTAAATGACAATTTTTTTGGGTTAATTTAGTTATTAATTAAATAATAAAATTATTTTTATATAAATAATCATGATCTTAATTATCTTCTATATATTCATATTTTTACCACATCTAAATGGGTAGGTGAATAACCATGGGATATTTGAGAGGATATGCGTATTTTAACCATGGAATAATGAAAATAAATCCTAGAAAAATGATCATATTCGAAAGTAATTGTCTTCTATAATGAATAAAACTAATCTCGCCCTTGACAACGACACCAAATCATTCATCCTCAAAGATCAATCCATATTATTGTTAGGGTTTTTTTGAGTTTCATTCACTTATATTTTTCATCCATATCTAACATGAATCCCTATATCAAAAAATTTGATTCATGGGTCTAATATTTTTTTTATAAAGATTGAGGGGCTATGACATCTTTATTGAAACAAAAAACATTTAGTGAATGGTACAAAACAGAACCAAGTGATATATTGGAACAAAATAACTAGAATGGTTACCATGTTCTTGATCGGGATCTCATGCAGTGATAAGGAAGGCGCCCACCTTTTCCACGGGTGTTTCAACCCCTTCTTCTAGTGGTTGTTTTCATCCACACACCACCTTCATCAACTGCAGCTTCTTTCGCATCGATGGGAGTCATGATAGATGTTGAAGGATCATAATTTGATCCAATTTCATTATTATCTTCAGTGAGCATATCAAATTGGTTAGAAATTCTAACATTACAGTGTACCTTCTCAAGAGGAGATAAGAATTTATCCATGGGTATCAGTCCTTCCTTTGGTGGGGAGGATTCAAGCTTTTCAAACTTCTTCTGTTCATCCTCTTCTATTAAACCACATTCATCAGGTAATCCTATAGGGGGACTAGACAAAAAAGATTCAATTTTTAGTGAAGCAGGTGGGGCTCCCAAGCTCAGGATTTTCATTGCAACATGTGTCTTCAGAAACAAAAATAGGGATATTTGAAGAAGATGATTCATGTGCTTTAGAATGGCAGTAATCATTGAACGTAACCTTCTCTGAGGTCACAACATCAAGAACTATCTTACCCTTTCACCATTTTAGAGCATGCATCTCTTACCTAACTCTATCATGAGCCACTGCTTGCCCTGAGAGCTCCATCTCTATTTGACTATCCTCCAAGTCTTATTATATTTCTTTAGATTCTATCCCTTGGACTATAGCATCTGTGAATGAAAGACCTCTTTCATATTGATTCTTCCCTTCAGAAATATCTGCCCTACTAACCTTGCTTGATCCAGCCAATTGATTTTTGTAATGAATACCTTAATCTAGTACAAAATGTTATTTCCTTATTTCTCGGAGTCTGCATCTCAGACAGAATCACCCCAGCCTCTGCATTTTCCAAAGGATAATTTCGGCCAGTAGGAACCTGTGGTTCAGCTGGGTATTTTTTTGAATGTTCATCATTTCTTTCAGAGGGTTTCATGATCTATTTTCTTCTACAATGAGACACATTGTGTCCTTTAGGATTCAATTTGCACATTTCATGATGGGGAGACATTTGGACCTGGAGTGTCCTATAATGCCGCACACTTCGCAATATAGAGGCATTTTTTCATAGAAAATTGTCAAGTTTATATCGTCTTCAGACATGGAGAGAATAACATTATCAACCAAAGTGGATCCTAAATAAATTTCATCTAATATTATAGAAAAATGGCCAATTTTACCATTCACAGTGGCTAGGTCCATACGGATTGGAATACCTACTACAGAGGCAATGTCAAATAAAATCTCAGAGTGCCATAAGACCCAATTTAGTCCATAAATATCAATCCATACTGGATCAAAAGATTCATTAAAATCGTGTATACTAAAATTCATATTGTGTTCATAAATCCAAAGAGTTCATGGTTTGAGTTTTACTGAACCAAAACCCCTTGATCGACCTTTCAGTTCAACAGAGGGGAATAGAAAGCGGATGGACCCCCTCCCTAGTGAGACACATTTAAAATCATTGAAGCACCAAATCGTAGATAGTAGAGCTATTAGCTCAGAAATTTTATAGGGATTCATACCCTAGGATAGAGATATTCAAGTAATAAAAGTGTTTTTGCAGAGTTCTAAGATTTTTGAGATCATTTCATCAAAAGCAGAAAGATGCATTGTGGAACCCTTTATAACAATACACTATGATGCTGAGAATCATACAAGAATAGGTTCAAACCTCTTAGGTGCTATAGATATACCCTATCTCCATGCGGCGGGGGTTTTGTCTCAGGTCTCGTTACACTCTCATCCATCTACCATCATTCATGGGTCTAATATATATATATATATATATATATATATATATATTCAATGAATTTGTTTTATCCTAAATATTATGATTTTTTTTCATGGATTATCAATTTTTTTGACTCGTTTCAATTAAATAGATTGAGGCGATCCCAGAAAATGACCACGTTCTGTTCATTAATTTTTGTTGTTATATTATCCATAAATTCAATTTTTATTCAATGACAGTATTTCATTGTCAAGTGCTTCATAAAGCACCAAGAAATCTATAGTTTTAAATTCATTTTTTCAGAATTGATCAACTTCACAAGGTCCAATTTTAGGATAGAGAGAACGATCAAGGAGAGATATGGAGTGATTAGAGATTATATTTATTTTATATTTGGATCAAGTGTTCTACATTTTTTGGTTTCAACATTCAGTAGAGCTTCATGATTAGATAGATTCTCAAGCATATAGGTTAGCTAAAATACAACCATTGGTGGTGGTTATGGCAATGTTATATCTAGTTTTGATATATTTGGTGTGATTCATAGTGGAATAGATGTTGGAGGTGGTGTGGGAGAGATGCAGAATTTTTATGGGTGTTTCAAGAAAATTATTAGTCACATAGAATGTAGTTCATATAAACAAATTCAGTTTTCCCCTTTATGTGATGACTATCAATTTATGTGAATACAAATATAAAATTCTATATATAACACATGAAAATCATGTGTATTAGTTTGAGAGGCTCAGTTTGTACCCCAATATACACGGGAATGTGAATGACTATGAACCCTGGAATGGATATATACCCATGTACGGTCAGGTATACAAGAATAAACAAATTCAATGGATATGAGAAAAAGTACATGGGAATTAGCTAAGAGGACACAGACACAACCTCTAATTCCAAGGTAAGCCATTTATTCCCTGTTCATGCCATATATATGATTTTTTATAGAAAATACTTGTGATGGAGATTACATGTATCAGTATTCAAATGATTTCACATGTTGTGTGACATTATATACACATCATATAACTTTATATGGAACATATACAATGTGTATCATCTCCAACAGGACTTGTATTTTGGCATGCAAGTAACGTATTGTGAGAAGTTATCTATATAGAATTTGATGGATGCCATCATTTTGGAACTTGAGATTAAAACTATAGTATTACAAGAAAGAGGCTTCACTCAGTGTTTCTTGAATGAGGTATGTGATTATGTTTGATCATTAGTTAAATGGTGGGGTTTTTTCTCACCTATCTCATCAGGTAACAAGACCCCCATACTCATTAAATAGGTATAGTTGTCACTCCGTTATAATATAGTCACTCATGGTCCTTTATCTAATTAGTATTACTCCACAATATTCAAATTCCAATTGTAAAATGGTCTTCCACAAGATCTAGTTACCAAATATCTATGGATCATAATAGATGGGAGTGGTCCCTCCACCCATATTATTATGAGGGTGTGCATTGTGTTGGGCATCATAGATGATCATTTTGGAAAAATAGGTGGATTCATTATTCTTAGATGGTTATTGATATAAAGACTCTCTTTCCCCCTCTCTTGGGTTTCATTATTGGATATCTATCATTTGGTTTCCCCTAAACTTTTAAATGGTTTTATGTGACCATTTCTAATTCTGTTTATCTAATTTAATTTTTAGTGGATCATAATGGGTTTTTATATACTCACAATTATAAAGGATTTTCTCAAACCTGTTATGCCTTATGTAGATGATTTGATAATGGAGGTACCATTTGGGGAAATGGCTTCTATGTATCTTTGAGGTTCTTCAATGAAAATATTGTTAAGTGGTAGGATTTCGTTAATAGTAGTTAATATTTAATTAATATCCCCATCATTGATGTTGTTTCTTGTTTGTGGCCTCAATTATAGTCAGGTTTTTTATTTATCCCCTT
This sequence comes from Viscum album, assembly GCA_963277665.1. Classification (NCBI taxonomy): domain Eukaryota; kingdom Viridiplantae; phylum Streptophyta; class Magnoliopsida; order Santalales; family Viscaceae; genus Viscum; species Viscum album. The sequence goes on along the minus strand of OY728129.1, from coordinate 874,141,782 downwards.
TATATATTTTTCTTAATTTCTGTTAAATGATTTATTTCACATGAGTTATTTTCATGCATGGTTTATACACTAGATATATAAATCTTATTTTATATATTTTCAATATTTCATGGTGTTAGTTTTTTGTGAGCATATAGGTATAATGGCTAACCCCTCCATTTTAGTGTCATTCCAACTTAGTGTTTGACTGTATCCCGTATCCCTTTGTAGGTTATATTTGGGTGTCTCACTCACCATACCACTAGAGAATAGGGCTCTAGTGTGTTGGTTTATTAATGATCTTTGTCTAAGGTTTCCTTTCCCATGGTCATTTAACGATGTTGGACCTATGTGAGGTTTGGTTTTGGAAACATAGTGTTAAAATATCTGACTGTATCGAGTTCTATTATTAGGGAAAAAAACCTGTTTTTATGTGTTGATCAATATATCTATAAAAAATGAATCGTTAATATATTATAAACTTGGTATACAAGTAAATCAGTGGTATGAAACCATAATACATGGATCATAAAAAAAATTCTGTTTATCTTCATGTCATTGTTGATTCATCTACCAATATAACTTTATCTGATCATTGTATACAATTACAAATTTTTAGGATACCCCCACTAATAAAATATTTATTAGATATCAATACATGGTTATGATGTTGATCAGTTGAGAAATGTGTCCATTGTTTAGATATCCACTAAATATGAGTTTCCATTTGGGGGACATAGGGTTGTTCCCCCACCTATTGAAAAATTGACAGTTCTAAAAGGTCATGAATATTCTATGAATATGATTAAATTTTTATAAATGTTCTATCAATATTCACCACAATCCTCTCATAGCAATACAAACCCCTAGTATTTTGAGATAGTGATCATGGTGGTGGTTTGATTTTGAAGACTTCTTTATACCACTATTTATCATATGTTTTCACTTGTGACTAGCCTATATACTAGAGTATTTGGGAACTGGTGGAGTATGATCAATAATACAGATGAAGAGGATAAATTATCATATTTATATTTCCGTCAATTTTTCTATGATATGTATTAATATCTGAGATTACACTCTGTATGGATTATAGAAATTCATTAGATGCAGTTGAGCAATATGTTCGTTTCTGGGTATATCATGTTGTTTAATAACTTCATGTGTTACTCTCTGTAATGCCTGAACCCCAGTTACCCAGAGTCAGTTCATTATTACATAACATTGTCATGATCACCAAAGATCATGTCTCGAAAGAACGAATAGTTTAGTAGCCTTGGAATCACTAGATACATTCAAAAGACTTACATTACATGATAATGTGAAAAACTACTACAAAATAGTATCCATAGTTCACACTCATATCCCCTTTTAAAATCCCTTCAGGTCAGTCATAAAATACTTTTCACATCCTGGGAAAAATAAAACATAGAAAGGTGTGAGCTCAGATGATCAGTAAGGATAACAATATAGCGGAAACTTTCATAAATAACATAAACATTTGTGGAAATGTTAACTAAAACAAAAGCCTTTTAAACTTGAACTTAAAAATAACATGGAAAAAATAAAATAAAGTAATTTCATTTACCTATTCACATGGATATTCTACTAGTCGAATAATCACATGCAATATCAACAACCACTTTCATAATTATGAAATGCATAATGCCAGACTATCCTAACCACATAGTCAAGGCCTTGTGCCAAGACTACAAATAATATTTTTTAAAGGCCTTGTGGGAAGACACTAGTTTGTCTCATGGGACCTATCGATGCATCAAGGAGTTATAATAGGCTCCACCCGTGACTTACTAAGTCCAATGCATTCCTCACATGAACAGGTTTAAACATATAATAATCATTTGTATTAAAACTAGCATACGAAATGTCAATACATAATCCATAAACCATAAATAGTATAAAAATATCACCTCCATAGTCAAACATATCAAAAAACATTCAATACAATATAGAAGTTTTGTATCATAAAAAATCAACTTCAAATAAGCTTAAAATCCATCAAAGGATGCTGACATTGATAAAATCAAAACTATTTGAGAGAAATAACTCTTTTTTTGAAAACATTTAAAAGTCACATAATTATAAAATAAATCTGTTACTTTTAAAATATTCTTATAAGCTTGTAATGGTAGCTTCGATGATTTTATAACAGCATAAAATAGCCTCACCCACCGTATTAGTTAAAAAAATATTTTCTTGCCATAATTTTGTCGAAAAGGTTAAAAAGGAGATTGTTTGCAAAATGACAGACAGATTCCTTTATAAAAATATTATAAATAGTCAAAAAATGATATAAATGACGTTAACCCATATTTTATAAAATAGTAAAAATGTTTTGAAATATATTTTTAAGAAACATCGATGTGGACGATAAAGAGGTCCTGGTAGATAATTGCCTATAAACAACCTCAGATAATGAAGAGATTGTGAAATAAACCCTTACCCTGTACTTTTCCTGGGTTTAGGGTAGGTTAAAATCCTTCATAATGGGGAAACTTATGTTTTTAAATTATACATGATTCATATACATTAATATGATATCATATATGATCTTTTTACATTGTTTTGTTAATAATATCTTGGTATTATCGTTGTTTCAGGTGTTAACAGATTCATTTTTCTTTATATTATTTGATATGTGGGTCATATTTGTTATGTATGGGATGTATATTATTCATATCAATAATTATATCAAGTCTTCAAACATTATTTTTAATAGTATATTGAAAATTAGTCTTGAATGGATACGATGGGGAATGAATCACATCACGTTCATGGAGACGGTAATCCGTACGTACGCACAAGTGACAATATCATTATTGTTTTATTAAAATAATATATAATTATATGGTATATCATATATATAGAATAATTATCATGTTATATTTATTATTTACATCCATTACACATCATTATTATACCAATCGAAATGATAATTTATTGAATTACAATTACACCACGACTTGGAGACGGTAAGTCGTACGTACGCACGTATGGTGACAGTCATTCAAAGGAATGGATAGAATAATGAATTTGGTTGTACCATATTTATAATAACATCACATGATATAGAAGATAATATATTTGTTATTTTATAATGGAAACAACAAATAAAAATTAAGGGGATGAGGAAAGGAACATGAAAGAGGTGGTGAGATATTTACCTCTTCTTCAACTTCTTCCTTTTGATTTGATCAAAAGGGATCCGTAGGTTGACTATCTGACAAAAAAAGGCCTCTAGGTTTAAGGGAGGACAGTTCATAGGGTATTTGGGTAGAGGTTTTCCAAGACAAATGCCTTTGAAGGTGTGAAATAGAGAGAAGGGGGATGTCCCTTTTATAAGACGGTTGAGGGGCACCTTAGGAAGAGCTAGAAATATTATTTTATAATAAAATAATTATCCATTTATAATAGCTGAAAAATATATTATTTAAAGTATAATGTGGGGATGGATCGAAATCAACTCATACAATAGGTTTTAGATAGGTCTGGGTAACTATATTAACTTTATCTTTTAGATTTAACTCTTAGTTAAATAGTGTGACATTTTCCATGTCTCTTTGAATTTTTATATTTTATGGTTAATAAATTTAATATATAATTTCAAGATAACCCCAAGTGGTTCATTAATGATACACGTATCATTATATAATTTTTTTGTATGATCCTTATATTTTTAGAAATAGAATATCAATTAATAATATAAAATTTGTATTAAAAACTCTTTTATGTCAATTTTGACACTATTTGGTATTTTGTTTTTCTAAATTCATAAAAGCATAATTTCTTCTAATTAAATTCATATAACCAACCCTTATATGTAATATTAATCAAGAAAATTAGTCGAATTCATAAAAATTCTCAAATAACATTTATTTGGATATTTATAATATCAATTATTTTAATATTTTATTAATTTGGTAATTACTGGATCATCATTGTGTCATAAATAAAATAAATTATTTAATTTATAAAAAATATTAATACAATAACATTATGTAGGAAATCTTCTTATATTTCTAATGAATATTTACAGTTGAATTTTTCTTCTATTTTATCCAATAGTAAAAATGATTAATTTTAAAAACATGATTTTAACTCTTTTAACTCCTCTTTAAATAAAATAATAATAATTGTCATAATCTAATCCATGTGGACCAAAGAGGTTAATATTTTTTTTTCTATGGTTGTTTTTGGTCGATCTATACTTACCCTATAGAATTAGGACTTGTGTTAGAGTAAAAATAATATCATTTTTACCCTTAATTACCCTATTTACTTTTAACCGTGGTAAATAAAAGTTACAGTTAATATTCACCAAAAATTATTTTTAACATATTTAACCACATTTTTTTTCTTTGATATCAACCATGTCTCTCGGATTTTCAATATTCCACTCACCGAATTGGAAAAAATTATGTTTTATGTGAATTTACAAATTCTCTTAGGTGGTGGGTTAAAGATGGTGAAAAGTTCAATAAAATTTTTATATATCTAAAATTATTATAAACTGACTCCAATGAATTATATTGAACTTTTATAGGTATTATGTATCTATTTTGACATAAAATACGTAACGTCCCGGATCTTGGTGCCACTCAACAGGTGCCCCGAAACCGGTTGGTCACATGAACTGAAGCACATTCCCCCAAACTCCATAAGCTACCGACAAGCAGCGAGGGCCCATGTCTGATAGTGGGGAAACTATTCCCTCATTTTTCAAAGTGTAGCGCATGAAAATTTCAAAATAAAACATATGAAAATAGCGGAAGAAATAAACCATACACTTCTAATATAACAACAGCAGTAAAAGATAACCAATCCGTTATATATATATATATATATATGATGCAACATGTCACAAGTTCTAAGAAACCAGCCAGAACATGTTACATAACAGTACAATGACACATAGTACAACAATCAAAACAAAACAGCAAGTAACATCATGAGCCAAATCCTGGCCCCATGATCCCCTACTCCTCAACACTAATCATGTACCTGAATAGGGACCCTTACCCTTATCCACACCTGTAGAAACATAATCTATTTGGGCCGAAGACATTTCCTAAACAGGGTGTCAGAAATAAATTCCAGTAGGCACCCACCAAAGGCTTGTGCCCAACAATGTGTAAACATGAAACAATAGTGTGCAAAAGTAAATGAAATAAACTAATAAGTACTCAAAATTAACTATCATACCAGTTATATTTCCATTCTGTATTTATTTAAGCATCTAATATAAGAAAACACCATAGAGAATTTCTAAGTAAACAGTCAGTGTCTTCAGACACGCAAACCCCTACCCTCAGGTAATCAGAAATGTAACCCGCAGGTAATTGCCCACAGGAAGAACAGATATTTCCTTCAGCTGTACAATGTGTCTCCCCCAGGCACAGAGTCTATCGCCCACATGCACTGATGAAATTTCCCTCAGGCTAAAAGATGCACTTCCCTTAGGCAAAGTAAAACACTACCCTCGGGCTAAACAAGTAATCGTTCGATGCCCAACATATAAACAAGAAATTCACATACAATTCCTATAAAGGAAAAATTAATGAGGAAAATAAACATGGCATACCCCCGGGTATCTAGGCCAAATGGATAAACAGAGGAACACACTCCACCGGGGTGGTCTGGGATCCATGAAACGATACCAAACAATAGTTTTACAATATCTGTAAGTTACCAATACAATTATATGTAGTTACATTATTCAAGGACTCAGCCAAAAAACACCCCAACAAGGTTTTGTGGCATAAAATACACAAAACACACTGCATTTGGAAAATTTAACACCAAGACACCTACCTTACACACCCTCGAACGGTATACGCGAACGTCGATTCTAGAAATGCCAAAGAATGGGGTAGAGTTGAGGTGAAGTAAAACATCCTTAAAACTCAAATAACATCCCATAGAGGAATAATTGGCAAGAACTAAGAAAGGAGAAGTTAGCGAATACTCTTGCGGTTCCAACGTGATCGACAGAAGTAGGATCAGATTCCTGACGCTCTATCTGGAGATCCTCAATGGTCCGACCTCCACTCCCAACTCATTCCTCCGGTTCTAATCCATCCATGTGAACAGGGGAGGATACTACCCATTTAAGAAAAACGAAAAGAACATACATGGTGTGTACTATTGACTACATGACGTGTACTTATCACATTTAACTGTTCCTCTAGCGGCACCACCAAACTATTCATTTGTCGACACTAGTACACTGTGTGAATTCCTGATTACACGGCATGTACTGTCGCGTAGCTATCGGTTGCATCCACCACCGTACTATTTCCCTGTCGACTGACTACATGGCGTGTACATACCCACTACATGGCGTGTAGTATGTTTTTACACCCTTCTTCACCGACATGGCTACACACCCTGTGTAATCATCCCACATGGCCAAAGTACACGGTTTGTGGAATAGTACATAGCATGTAGTCCCAATATTTAGGATTTCCCCTCATTTTCCTTATTTTCATAAAAACACATAAGGAGAGGAGAAAATACGAAACACATACCTCAAAAATAAGAACCGAGTTCTTACAAAAATCCCCCCATAAAGCCATTCATCCCCGAATTTCCCTTCCTAGGGTGGTGAAAATAATTCTCAAAAAGATCTGGCCACTGAGCACGTACGTCGGTCTCCCCCTCCCAAGTTTTGTTCTGCACTTGGCCTTGCTGCCATAGCACCCGTACGATAGGAACTGACCGGCCTCATAGAACCTTCATGCTCTTATCAACAATACGAATCAGATGCTCCTCAAAGGACGCATCTAACTCAAGATCAAACCCCTCTTGATGAAAGAAGTTAGACAGGTCTGAATGATAGTGTCACAACAGAGATACATGGAAGATGACGTCCATGGCTCGGTACCTCTGCGTTAAATGCAACCGATAAGGAAATAGCCCGACTCTTTCCATAATCTCAAATGGACCCACATAGCTCGGTGAATGTTTAACCTATCTCCTGATCTGTCTATGTCCCAACCTTTGCGAAACACGTAAAAGGACCTGAACCCCAACCACGAACTCCAAGGGTCGTCTACGGTATCAGCATAAGATTTATGTGAAGACTGTGTGGTAGCCATCTGCTTCTAAATAAACTGGTCTTGCTTAGAAGTCTCCTACACGAGACGTGGTCCTAGTAAAGCTACCTCATCTGCCTCTAACAAGGACAATGGTGATCAGCATGGCTTACCATATAAAGCCTCATAATGTGCCATCTCAATGGTTTCCTGAAGAATGTTGTTATGGGAAATCTCAACTAGGGGTATGTGCTTTTCCCAAGAGCCCCCAAAGTCTAGGATGCATGCACGCAGCATGTGCTCAAGCACTTGTATTGTACGCTCTAACTGGCCATTGGTCTGAGGGTGGTACGAAGTACTCAGAAGCACCGGTGTACCCAGTGCCCTCTGAAAACTCTACTGAAAACGTGACGTAAAACATGCATACTTATCTGAAACGATAGAACGAGAAACCCCATGAAGACATACAATCTCTCGAATATACAAATTTTTATTCTCGTCAACACCAACGGTCTCCTTGAGCGGAAACAAGTGAGCTACCTTCGTGAGTCTGCCCACAACTACCCATATGGAATCATTTCCTCGAGGTGACCTTGGAAACCCAGTCACGAAGTCCATCACGACATAATCCCATTTCCACTCCGGAATGGGTAACTGCTATAACAGTTCATCTAGTCTCTGGAGCTCCGCCTTCACCTGATGACAGGTGGAACATCTTCTAACAAAAACAGCTACTAACATCTTCATACTCGGCCGCCAGTACTAATGCCGCAAGTCACGGTACATCTTGGTAACTCCAGGATGAGCTGCCCATGCTGATGCATGAAACACTATCATCATCTCCTCTCATATATACCCAGGAACCCATACTCGTCCATGGAAACACAGTATTTCATCATCGCCTATCGTCCATCCAGGAGGAGGTTCCTCACTTCCCACCGACTCTTGTAGACATAGGCCTTTTGAATCAGATAGTTGTCTCATCCTCACTCTATCTAGGAGGGTAGAAGTCACAACTAATGATGAAAGATAGGTATGCCCCTGAATTTCATGACCCTCCAAATGCATCCCAGAGAACATAGCCATGAGCTACCACTCGCTGCTGCCCTCCTACACCGCCTATGCATCAGTTACTACAATACTTTTACCAGGCGTATAGGCAAGCTCAAAATCGAAGGACTGTAGGTATTTTCCCCACCTTAGTTGACTCATGATCAATTCATGCTAAGTAAAAATATACTTGAGGCTTTTATGGTCCGTGAAAACCATAAAATGGTGTCCCCAGAGGTAATGTCTCCAACATCACAACACATTCAAAACTGTAGCCAACTCTTGATCATGCGTCGGGTAATTCCTCTCCTGTGGCCACAACTGTCGAGAACCGTACGCAACAAATCGATTTCCCTGCATCAACAAAACTCCTAGCCCAATACCTGATGCATCACAATACACTATATAACTTTTTCCCTACTCTGGGAGTAACAGGATTGGTGCTGATGTCAACCTTCTTTTCATGTACTGAAAGGCTGTCACACAAGCATCCGACCAAATGAACATAACACCATTCTTAGTCAGACCCATCAACGATGCTGCTAAGTGGGAGAAGGTTTTTATGAATTGGATGTAGTAACCAGCCACCCCCAAGAAGCTTCGTATCTCAAAAATGTTCTTAGGCTGCTCCCAGGAAACTACTGCTTTCAATTTCTCTGGGTCTATTGCAACTCCTGACTCTGAGATGATATGACCTAGGAAGTGAATCTGGTCCATCCAAAAGTGGAACTTTCAGAGCTTAACATATAGTTGATACTCTCTCAGTGTACTCAATACGATCTCAAGATGGGTGGCATGGTCATGTCGAGTGTGAGAGTACACCAAGATATCGTCCACGAATACAATCACGAAAGAATCTAGATAATAATGGAACACACGATTCATCAGAGCCATGGAAACTGATGGCACGTTCGTGAGTCCGAACAGCATAACCATGTACTCGTACATACCATATATACTCCGAAAAGTTGTAAGTGGTATATCCGATGGTCTCACGTGTGGCTGAGGATATCTGGATCTCAAGTCAATCTTCGAGAACACTCGTTCTCCACGAAGTTAATCGAAAAGATCATCCATTCTTGGCAAGGGATATCAGTTCTTAACCTTCAACTGTTTCAACTTCCGATAATCCACACAGAGTCTTTGGGTACTATCATCCTTCTTCGAAAAGAGGATTGGCGAACCCCAAGAAAAGTACTGGGTCAGATGAAACCTTTTTCCTGTAACTCCTCTAACTGCCTCTTGAGCTCCTGAAACTCAGGTGTAGCCATCCTATAAAAAGGAATCGACATTGGTGCTTCTCCTGGTACATGTTCAATAGGGAAATCCACCTCACGCTTCGGAGGTAGACCGAAAAAGTCATCCGGGAAGACATCCCTGAAACGATCAACCACTGGAGGGAAATGAGTCTGACAAGTCCCCTGACCATCCAGCTATAAAATCGCAATCTGGGCTGTGACTCCAACTCACCCATGATGCTCTGGTCGAGCTCAACTCTCCTATACATCCCATTCACAGTTGTATAGAATCTCTCCGCCCTCTAGTGACGTAAAACTCATCCTGTGACGGTAGAAATCTACAAAGGATCGGAAGGGAACCAACCAGTCCATCCCGAGAATGGCGTCATAAGCTGTCATCTCTAAGATAGAAATGTCCCAATAGAAGTGACACCCATCAACCTCAAGGGGAACTCCTTGCACTGGCGCACACATTCCATTCTAGTTCCCAACGGTGTGTCTAGCATCATAACAACAGAAGAAGAAGAAACACAGAGCCCAATGCACTACACAATGGGAACAGATATAAAACTATGTGTAGCACCCTTATCCAAAAGTAATGAAGATAAGACAGAAGATACTAGAATAGTACCTCTGCCTGTAGATGGTTCGAGATCCTGCTCTTGCAGGGTCTGTTGCACTGCATATGCCTTCCTAGTGTCATTGCACGGCGACACAACCTGGCTACCCTGAGCTGTCCCGCCCTATTGCCTCTAGGATCCTGGTGTCCACCTATAACGGCCACGACCACCATCTCTGCATGCACGCCGTGATGTATTCTAGTTTCCTGACTAGTAATAAGATGCTGGTCCTACTCCCACACGTGGAGTCTGCACATAACCCCTCTCACTAGCCACTGGTGGAAACACAATGCAAAAGCAATAGAGATGACCCATCTCTCCACAAGCTCGGCACTCCACTGGATCACGTGGATAGTACGGTCTCTTGTACCATTCATTACCACATTTGTAGTACCTGACTTGACCACCAAAAATATCCTTCTGGCTAGTACCGCCACCCTAATAGAAGTCTACATCTGTCTTCCACTTGCCAGTAGGAATAGTGCCAGAAACTGGTGCTGAACCACCTTGGCCTGCACAACTAGCTTCTGACAGGTTCCTCTTTGTAATCTGTGCCTGGTATACAATAAAATGGATAAAAGGAAACCTAAAATCATTCACCAGTTCTCGGATGTCAAATCGAATACCATCCTCAAAGCGTCTTGATCTCAACGTCTCATCACCCTCCAGTACGGTTTCCAAAACGCTGAAGCTCAAAGAAATGAGAAGAATAGTCCATCACTGACATAGTGCCCTGGTGCAGATTCATGAACACTAGAGATAAATCTTCTCTCTTCATCTCTAAAAATAATAATTAATAGAATACTTCCTAAAAATAATCCCACGCCATGTCCCTGTGATGCTTTGACTAGGTGGTAACTTCCCACGTCCTCTTGGAGGAATCGCGCAACATATATATCACATGCTTGACCCTCCTCCCTGAAGGCATCCCAAGATGCTTGAAAATAGTCTACATAGACCCCATCCAATACTCTGTAGCCTGTGTTCCTCCATACCCTGAGAACATAGGAGGAGGCTGCTGCTGGAAGGTATGAGTCAGCTCAGCCATATATGTGGCAGCCGACGGTGCTCCCTGAAAGGTCTGCATTAACTGCATAAATACTTCACGGAACTGTGCCTCTGCACCTGTGTCCGGTATAACAGCTGGCACCACATCTGGCACTACTGGAGTATCCACTAGTAGCCTATGGCACATTATCTCTGGAGTATAATCGTTTTCGCTTTCCTGGAGAACAACGTGTGGTTGCCTCGGTGGCATGACACTACATGGTCAAACACACACCTTATATCCACATTTATCAAGAATAAAAAAGAAGGGACCAAAAACTACACAACATGTATATAATCTACAAGTCATGTATAGTGTAATTTCCAACTGCCTGTGTCGTTTGTGACACGACCGACTACTCGACATGCTACTACAAGGCGTGTTACACCAGCACACGACATGTACACCACTCTATCTTCCCAACCACATGATCAGGTTCAAATGGTCTGTCCTCAGACAAGACTACACGACCTGTCCCATAAATACACAGTGTGTACTAGATGAGCACCGCCGAATCATGTTGTTAGTCACACGGCCGGATACATGGCTCACACTACACGGCGTGTTCTATAGACACACGACTTGTACACGAAAGGGTTACACCGACCCATTTTTTTAGTTACATGGCTGGATCCCCAGGTCACACTACATGACATGTTCTTCATTGACACGGCGTATTCAAGAAAAGATCACACCGGCCAATGTTTGTTGGTTACACGTCAGAGTCTCTCGGTCAACACTACACGGTGTGTAAATATAGTACACATCGTGTTCTCCCAAAACGTTACCCTTCCCCGCGTCCCCGCCCACAATGTCTCTGACAAAGAAAGTGACTACATGGCATATACTTAGGGAACACGGCATGTACATAAAAATTTCATTTCCTCCCGAACAAGAGACCATACACAGCATGTTCAAAGAACTACATGGCGTGTATACTAGGTTTTCTGGATAGTATTCCTCGATAACTTCTCTGGAACCCCGAAAATACAGAAAACAGCACCCTAGTACCAAATTTTGATCCGTGGGGCCCATACTCCCAGAGAATCAAAGTTTTTCATCTTATCAGTGTTATAATAAAATAAACTGTCAATGATTCACCAAATTCTGGTAAATGGGGGCCCATACTCCCCAAAATCCAATGTTTGGTGTCCATTCATTCAAATGTATTGCACAAGAAATACCCTATCACAAAGTAGTTATTTATCTAGCAGCTATGACAACAACATGCTTCTGTAGCACCAAAACTATCACAACAACATGGAATTTCTAATGCACCTACATGGCATGGAACTATTCATGTCATGGGATTTCTAACATGTGCCTAAATGATGCATGAGACGACATACCCTCATCTCATCATGTTGTTACTAAATAGAACCCATGGATAATATATAACAGCACAATCTCAAGTGGGTCACCCAATAGTGAAAATCAAATCAACTGTAAAAATTGAAAAATAAGAAGGATTGCAAAATATGAGGAAGACTGGATTTTACCTATACAAAATTTAGTTACACTCAGGCACAACTCATTACCAACTACCGCTCCCGTCCTATCCCGGACTAATTCTCCAAATTGTTAGTCAAAGAAAAGAACCCCTCTGATACCACTTTGTAATGTCCTGGATCCGGGTTCCACTCCACGGGTGCCCCATACCCGGTTGGTCACATGACCTCAGGGGAATTTCCCCAAACCCCAGAGGCTGCCGTCTACCAGAGAGGGATCATGTCTAATAGTGGGGAAACTATGCCCTCATTTGTCAAAGTGTAGCCCAGCGGAATTTCTATATAAATCATACAACAATAGTAGAAGAAATAAACCATACACATCTAATATAACATCTTCAATAAAAGATAACCAATATGTTATATAGATATGATGATACTTGTCACATGTTCTAAGAAAACAGCCAGAACCTGTTACATTGTAGTACAACGATACATAGTACAACAAAAAAATCAAAACAACCAGTAGCATCGCGAGCCTATGCCCGATCCCATGCTCCCCTACTCCTCAAAAGCAATCTAGTACCTATATAGAGACCCATGCCCTTATCCACACATGTAGAAACGCAATCTGTTTGGGCCAAAAACATGACCCATACAGGGTGTGAGAAATTAATCCCATTAGGCACCCACCAAAGTCTCAGGCCCAACTATGTGTAAGCATGCAACAACATTGAGCAAAGGTAAATGCAAAAAACTAAGCAGTACTCAAAATTAAATAACTTACCAGATATATTGCCATTTTATTATTCATTTAAGCATCTAATATAAGAAAACACCATAGTGAATTTCTATTTAAACAGTCAATGTCCTTAGACAAGCAAACCCTTACCCTCAGTTATTCAGAAAAGTAACCCGCATGTAATTGCCCAAATCCAGAATAGAAATTTCCCTCCGGCATAAAATGTGTCACCCTCAGGCACAGAGTCTATCGCACACAGACACGAAAGAAGTTTCCCTCAGGCCAAAATATGCACTGCCCTCAGCCTAAGTAAAACACTACACTCGGGCTAAACAAGTAATCGGGCCATTCCCAACATATAAACATGAAATTCACATGAAATTCATCATAGGGAAAAACCAATATTCAAAATAAACATGGCATAGCCTCGGGTATCCGGGCCAAACGACTAAATAGAGGAACACCCCCTGGGTGGTCTTGGATCCGTGAAATGATCCCAAAAAATAGTTTTACAATTTTAGTAAGTTACCTATACAATTCTAGGTAGTTAAATTAGCCAAGGCCTCAGCCACATGACACCTTAATATGGATTCGTGGCACAAAATACACAAAACACATAGCAGTTGGAAATTTTAACCCCATGCCACCTACCTTAAACACCCACAAATGGTATACACGAACGTCTATTCCAGAAATTCCCAAGAATGGGGTAGATATGAGGTGAAAGTAAATCTCATTAAAACTCAAATAGCATCCCTTAGAGGAAGAATTGGCACGAACTATGCAAGGAGAAGGGAGGTCTTACCCGTGCAGTTCCAATGTGATCGACGAAAGCAGGATCAGATTCCCAATGCTCGGTTTGGAGATCCTCGAAAGACCAACCTCCTCTCCTGACTCCTTCCTCAGGTTCTAAGAATTCCCTATGAACAGGGGAAGATACTGTCCATTTAAGTGAAAAAAACAAACTACACGGCGTGCACTATTGACTACACAACGTTTACTTATCTCATTTAACTGTTCCTCTGGCGGCACCACCAAATTATTCATCCGTAGACATGAGTGCACAACGTGTTTTGTTGATTACACAGTGTGTACTATCACACATCTGGCATCTGCTTCCACCACATTACTGTTTCCATACCGACTGACTACACAGTGGGTACTTACCCACTACATGGCGTGTAGTCATTTTTTACACCCTTCTTTGATGACATGGGAACACACCCTTTGTACTCATCCCCCACGGCCAAAGTACATGGCGTGTGGAATAGTAAACGGTGTGTAGTCACAAAATTTAGGATTTTTTCCCATTTTCATTATTTTTTCAAAAACACTTAAGGAAAGGAGAAAAGAAGAAACCCATACCTCAGAAATTAGAACCAGCTTCTTCCAAAATAAATTTAAATAAAATAAATAATTATTTAAATAAAAATTCTGTTTTAAACTATAACTCAGTGTTTATCACTATTCACCATAAATTGAATGTTTTTAAAAGAATACCAAAAATTCACCCTAATCTAATTTTGATATTATGAATCCAAAAAATTAACTCCATTTTGAAAGATAAAATTTATAAAATTTCAAAAAGTGGGTATTACTATTCATAACAGCTAGTTTGAATGGTTGTGGTGTGTTAGAACTCGAAGTTTCGTACAACACATGCTATTGTATTATTCAAAAAGATGTGTACCGTAGAAGCTTGGGGTGTTACATTCTCCCCTCCTTCAAATAGTTTTTACCTCAAATTCTCACAAATATTACTGCATAAAAAGAATCGAGTGGTTCTTCATCATAAGTTACTTGGGTTCCCACAGTGCCTCTTCCATCTTATGGATTCCCCATAGAACATTTACCAGACGAGGTGTTCGGTTTCTCAATACATGTTCTCTCGTATCAAGAATCCTGATGGGCTCTTCGCAATAATACAGATCAGGTTCCAGTTCTAATTCCTCATATGTGAGTACATGCGTTGGGTTAGGCATGTATTTTCTCAATAGTGATACGTGGAAGACATCATAAACTATGGAGAGACTTGGCAGCATTGCCAAACGGTAAGCTATAACCCAAATTCATTCTAAAATTTAGAAATGTCCGATGTACCTGAGAATCAATTTTCCCCTCTTACCAAAATGTATAACACCCTTCCATGGAGATACCTTTAGGAAAACATGATCTCCTACATGAAATTCCAAATCCTTCCTTCGGTTATTTTCATAGATCTTCTGACTACGTTGAGCTGAATTGATGTGGTTTTGGATTGCCTTCATCTTTTCCATTGTTTCCTCAACACATTCTGGGCCTACAAGTTTTCATTCACCAACATCATCCCAACAAGTTGGTGTGCCACATCTCTTTCCATATAATGCTTCATATGGTGCCATCTGAATACATGAATAGAAGTTATTGTTATAGTAGAATTCTTCCAGAGGAAAATATTGATCCTACATACCTTGAAAGTCAAGTGAGCATGATCTCAACATGTCTTTAAAGGATTGAATATTCGGTTCTGATTGTCCATTAGTTTTGGGGGTGGTAGGCAGTGCTCAAACAAAGTTCAGTATCTAGGGATTTCTAAAGACTTTTCCAGAATCATGATGTAAAATGGGGATCATGATCAGAAAAAATTGATAGGGGTACTCCATTAAGTCTCACAACGTCATTAATATATAGTCTTTCAAGAATTTTAAGTGGTAAATCTTCCTTTATAGCATGAAAATGTGCTGACTTGGTAAGACGATCAATAATGACCCATATTGCATCATTCATTCTTGGAGTCATTGGAAGTCCAACGACAAAGTCCATCATAATATTATCCCATTTAAAATTAGGTATGGGAAGAGGTTTCAGGACTCCTCCAGGCTGTTTCCTTCCAGCTTTCAGTTGTTGACAAACCATACATCATGACACAAAATCAGCAATCTTCCACTTCATGTTGTCCCATGAAAAATGTTCCTTCAAATCTTGATACATTTTGGTGCTCCTAGTTTGTATAGAGATATTGGATCTATGACCATCATCCAATAATTCCATTTTTATATTAGGTATATCGGGAACATAAAGTCTCTTCCCAAATTTCAAACTTCCATCTTCATACACAAAGTCACTCAATCTCTTATCAGTCAATGATTAATCTTCTTTTGAAACTCTTCATCACTGGTCTAAGAACTCTTTATCTTTCCTAGTGAAAATAGTTCAAAAACCTCTTGAAAAAGCATTGATGTTTCACCTTCCATGGTTTTTCACATATCCATCTTTACTAGATCCATGTATATTGGATATTTTTCAACTCTCATATTGTTCAATACTCAATGATCCTTTCTACTCAAATCATCTACCACCTTATATTCCTTCCCCGGGTGGTAGTGTATCATGCAATCATAATCCTTATGTAGTTCAGGCCATCACTTTTTCCTCATGCTGAGTTCTTTCTGTGAGAAAATATACTTCAAACTCTTGTGACCAGTATAAAACTCTCAATTTTTACCTTATTGATAGTGTATCCATATCTTAAAAGGAAATATTATAGCTTATAACTCAAGATCATGAGTAGGATAGTTTTTTCATGAATTTTTAGATGTCATGACACATAGGAAATAACCCTATCAGTCTGCATAAGGACACAACCACGTCCTTTCTTTGAAGCAATAGTATAAAAAACCAACACCTCATTCCCCGATGGTAGACTCAATATAGGAGCATTGAATAATATTCTCTTCATTTATTCAAAAAATTCTTCACACTCTATTGTCCAAAAAAATTAACCCCTTTACGTGTGAGCATTGTTAATGGGTTAGCCAACTGGGAAAATTTCTGGACAAAATGTCGATAATAACCGACTAAACCAATAAATCCGCCTACCATAGTTATACTTTTCGGTTCTAGACATTCTTGGGTTGCTTTTTTCATAGAAGGATCAATGGAGATTTCATCCTTAGAGACAATATAGTCAAGAAAAGAAATCTCGTGAAGCCAGAATTCACACTTGCTAAACTTCCCATATAATTCATGTCTTCTAAGAGTCTTCAAGTTAATGCAAAAGTGATTTTCATATCATCATAGCATTTGGAGTATACCAAGATATCGTCAACAAATACCACTACAAATATTTCGAGATATTCTTTGAAACTATATTCATTAGATCCATGAAGACAAAGGGTTCATTAGTCAATCCAAAAGGCATTACTGTAAAATAGTTTTGGTCATACCTTGTTTGAAATGATGTCTTTGTAATGTATCCCTTTTTCATGCACAAGTGATGGTATCCAAATCAAAGGTAAATTTTTTGAAATGTATTGAGCTCCATGAAGTTGGTCAAATAAATCATCAATGTAAGGTAGGGGATTTTTGAAATTTTTTTATAGCATTGATCTCCCTGTAGTTGATGCAGAACCTCATAGATCCATCTTTCTTTTTAACACAAAGGATAGGGGATAGCCATAGAGAAACACTAGGGTGAATAGATCCTTTATTACTCAATTCCTCCAGTTGATTCTTCAGTTCCACTAATTCCATAGTGGCCATTCTATAAGGGGTCTTTGATATGGGCCTTGATCTAGGAATAAATCAATGGAAAACTAAATTTCTCATTCTGGAGGATGTTAAGGTAAATAATTTGGAATAACATCAACATATTATTGCACAAAAGGTACATCCTCAATTCTAACATTCCATTCCTCACTCGTGGTTATTTCATTCTCTTACTCCTCAATAATTGAATTTAGTTGAGCTACTGGGGGTGGATCTAGATAAGAATTAGGTGGTGACAATTCTTCTCTAAAGATAATGTGTTCTTTATCATTATCATCAAAAATCAAAACCTACATCTTCTTACAATAAATCTTCACATCATGGTCTGAAATCAAATCCATACTGAGGATTATATCAAATGCAATCATGGGTATGATGATGATAATAGTAGATAAAGAACATTTATATGCTCTAATGCTTACTGATTCACAAAACAATATAGCAATGATTCTTTGTATAAGTGTTTTTTCTGACCAATACATTGTTAAATAAAATTTGAAATATCTAATTTTCATTGAAAACTAGGATGATATGAAACAATGCGATGATCTGGAATCAAATAAAGCATTGGGTAAACATGAGGAAACCATTAAATTACCAGCCACCACATATTTTGGAGTTTAAACCTCAGCAGTAGTGATAGCATAAGCATGGACTTAATCCATTGGCCTTTTCTATGGTAGGTTCCCCTGACACTTAGGAAATTCATTCACATAATGTCATATATCCCTATAATTGAAGCATTGAACATCATAAGCTTCTTTCTATCCCCTGCAATCACGAGCTTGCTGTCCTTTTTCCCCACACTTGTAACATACACTCATTCCCTTCTAGCATGTATTGGGGTGTTTCTTGCCGCATTTACTGTAGGATGGATATTACAAATTTCCCTTCTTCCCATTATTTCCATTTTCAAAGTGATCAGAACATCTCATCTTCTCTTTCTTTGCTTTAAAGTCGTAAGACATAGAGAATTCATTTTCGGTCTTGATAGCACATGAGACAATATCTTCATACGACGAGAACGATTGTGAAACTAGTGAACGACGAAGAAACGATTTTAACACATAAAAAATGATAAATATTACTTCATGGGTTATGATTATAATATGAAGAATGCTTATCTAACCCTGTAAAGGTAGCCTCATACTTTGTGACATTATAATCCTCTTATTGCCTCTAACATAGAAATTGCATTTCCATATCTACTCGAAGGTAACACTGAATGTATTTTTCTATGAAAAGTTATTTAAACTCCCTCCATTCCATATTTGATACATCATCATCATCCTTTGTGTTTTGAATCTAGGCCGACCATTGATCAGCATATCCAGTGAGGGGGTAACCTGCCATGACAACTTCTTCCCTTTTGCAACTCCCCAAGGCGTGGAATATTTTCTCTAAAGAACATATCCATTGCTCAGCTACCAATGTATTTTTTTCTCCCATTGAATGTTGGTTGTTGTTTCCTTAGGAAGCGATCTAACATTGATCCTCCAAGTTGTAGATTGGGGTGCTCCATACAGGTAAGTTTATTATTCATAACCTCAGTGAGTAGTCCCAGTATGGTCATATGATGATCAACACCAATTGTATCACTATCTCCACTATAATTATCTTTAGTAGGAGGAAAATTCCTACATCGTATGCATGTATTGATATAGTTTCCATTCCTTCCACTAGGCACCATTTCTAAACAATGGAAAAAACTAGATTAGTTTATGAATCACATTACATAAATCCAAACTTGTAAAATACTAAGCATAAATTGAACAGTTTATGGATATAATACATAATCATAAATAAATGTTTTATTTTAAGAAATATATACTCATAAACCCTTCATAATGGATTTTAATGAAAATGATAATTATCCTATGCATATCCCCCAAGGGTGTCGTAACAAAGAGGGCAGCAAGGCTCGTTGTCGTGCACCAGTTGCTGGTTGAGTTTATCTCAAAGATGTGTTTTCAGGTTTTACCCCTAGGTAAATTTGTTCCAGAGCCGCCTCTACCTGTTTATATCCAGACAGGGATTTATTTCATGGAAAACACAAAAAATCTCTACAATACCAAAATTCTATGATTTTCTTCTATACTAATCCTAAAATTCTATCTTAGGGCTATGTGTTCTAATCCAAAATTATCTAAATCTAGATTCAAAGGTTTGTACTAAACATCCTATGATACCAACAATAACACCCCGAACCCAGTTACCTAGTGTTGTTGCATTATTACATAACATTTTCATGGTCACAAATGATCAAGTCTCTAAAGAACGATTATATTAGTTGCCTTGGAAAGACTAGATACATTCATATGTCTTAATTACATGATTAAGTGAAAAACTACATCAAAATAGTCTCCATTGTCCACACTCATATACCCTCAGACAGTCCCTACAGGTCAATCATAAAATAATTCTTCACATCCTGGGAAAATTAAAACATAGAAAGTGGTGTGCTCAGATGCTCAGTAAGGATAACAATATAGCGGAAACTTTCATAAATCAGTATAAACATTTAAGGCAATGTATAACTGAAACAAAATCCATTTAAACTTGATCTTCAGAATAACATGGAAAAAATAAAATTAAATAATTCCATTTACTTATTCTCATGGATATTCTACTAGTCGAATAATCACATACAATATCAATAAACTCTTTCATAATGATGAAATTCATAATTCCATACTATCATAACCACATAGTCAAGGCCATGTTCCATGACAACAAATAATATTTTTTCAAGACACTGTGACAAGACACTAGTTTGTCTCATTAGACCCACCAATGTATCGAGGAGCTAGAGTAGGCTCCACTCGTCACTTACTAAGTCCAATGCATTCCTCATATGAATAGTTTTAATCTTAACATAAACATTCTTATTAAAACAAGAATACAAAATGTCAATTGATTATCTATAAACCATGGCTAGTATAAAAATTACACATCCATTTTCAAACATATCAAAAAACCTTCAATAAAAAATGGGTGTTTTGTATCATAATAAATCAACTTCAAATAAGCATAAAATATATCAAAGGATGCAGACATAGATGAAATAAAAAATATTTGAGAAAAGTAAATCTTTTTTTGAAATCATTAAAAAGTCACAGAATTGTAAAATAAAACATTTAATTTGAAAATATTCTTATAACGGTGGAAAATATCGGCACCCGCCATATATGTTAAAAATAGACATTCTGACCTTATATTTGTCGAAAAGGTTAAAAAGGACCTTGTTTGGAATATGACAGAAATATTCCTTTATAAATATCTTATAAAAACTCAAAAAGGTATAAATGATTTTAAGCCATAGTCTATAAAATAGTAAAACTTTTATGAAATATATTTTTAAGAGACATAGATGTTGATGATAAAGAGGTCCCAGTAGATAATTACATATAAACAACCTCAGATAATGAAGAGATTGGGAAATAAATCCTTACCTTGTACATTTCCTTGGTCAATGGTAGGTTAAAATCCTGTATAATTGTGAAATAATTGTTATAAAATTATACAAGAATCATATACATTAATATGATTTCATATATGATCTTTTAACATTTCTTTGTAAATAATATTTTTGTATTATCATTCTTTCGGGTGTTAATAGATTCATTTTCCTTTATATTATTTTTTATGTGACTGATATTTGTTATGTATGGGATGTATCATATTCATATATAGTATTATATAAATTATTTAAATATTATTTTTAATCTTCTAATTAAAATATTAGTCTTTAACGGATACGATAGGGAATGAATCTCACCACGTTCGCGGAGACGGTAATCTGTACATACGCACGAGCGACAATATCAATATTTTTTTTAAAAAAATAATATATAATAAAATGTTAATTCATATATACAGAATAATTATCATGATATATTTATTATTTATGTCAATTAAACATCATTATTATACCCCATAAAATAATAATTTATTGAATAACAATTACACCACGACGAGGAGATGGTAAGTTGTATGTATGCACCTATGGTGACATGTCATTCAAAGGATGGGTAGAATAATGAATTTGGTTATACAATATTTATAATAACATCACAATATATAGAATATACTTGATTTATTATTTTACAATGGAAACAAAAATGAAAAAGGATGTGGAAGAAGAAAGGAACTTGAAAGAGGTGGTGAGATATTTACCTCTTCTTTGGGTTCTTCCTATTGATTTGATCCTACGTGCCTATTTGGTTGCCTTTTTGATAAAAGAAAGGCCCCTAAGATGATGTGAGGATAGTTAAGAGGGTATTTGGGTTGATTTGTTCAAGAAAAATGGGGTTGATTGTTTGAATTAGAGAGAAGGGGCAGTGCACTTTTATAAGAGAGTTGAGGGAACCTTAGAAAAATCTTGAAATATTATTTTATAATAAAATCATTTTCAGTTTATAATTGCTCCAAAATGGATTATTTAAATGGTAAGTTTGGGATGAGTCGAAAACCACTCAAACAATATGTTTTTGATAGGTTTGGGACACTATATTAACTTTATCTTTTAAATTTAAATCGTAGTTAAATATTCTGACATTTACCATGTCTCTTTGTATTTGTATATTATATGATTAATAAAATTATTATATAAATCCAGGAGAACCTCAATAGGTTCATTAATTATACAACTATTATTATATTATTCTTTTTTACAATCCTTAGATTTTTAGGAATATAATATCAATTAATATTATAAAATTTGTTTTAAAAACTCTTTAATGTCAATTTTGACACAATTTGGTATTTTGTTTTATCAAAATTTATAACAGCATTATTACTTCGAATAAAATTCATCTAACAAACCCTAATACGTCTTATTAATCTGGAGAATTATTCGAAATCATAAAATGTCTCAAATTAAATTTATTTGGATATTTAGAATATCAATTATTTTAATAATTCATTAATTAGGTAATTACTACCTCATCATTATGTTATAAATAAATTAAATTATATAATGTCTAAAAAATTAAAATAAAATACACTTACATAGGAAATTTTTTAATACTTATAATGAATATTTATAGTCTAATTAATCTTATATTTATCTTTATATTAAAAATATTTTAATAATTAAAATTTGATTTTAACTCTTTTAACTATACATTAAGTAAAATATTAATAAGTGACTTAATCTAATCCATGTGGACCAAAGAGGTTCATATTTTATTCCTAAGTTTTTTTTGATCTATACTTATCCAATATAATTATGACATGTGTTATGGTAATAGTAATATCATTTTTACCCTTAATTAACCTATTTACTTTTTACCGTGGTAAATAAATGTAAAAAAATTATTAATCACCAAAAAAAATTTATCTTATTAAACGACATTTTACTCCATAATATTAACTGAATCTCTCAAATTTTTGAAATTACACTCATAGAAGCGGTAAAATTATGTTTTATGTGAATTTGCAAATTTTCCTCGGAGGTGGGTCAAAGACGGTGAAATGTTAAATAAAATTTTTATATATCTAAAATTATTATAAAATGACTCCAATGAATTATATAGAACATATATAGGTATTATATATATTATTTTACCTAAAATAAATTTAAATAAAATAAATAATTTTTTAAATAAAAATTCAGATTTAAACAATAACTCAGTGTTTTTCAGTATTCATCAAAATTTCAATGTTTTCTAAAAAATACAAATACTTCACCCTAAGCTAATTTCGATATACTGAATCTTAAAATGAAGTCCATTTTAAAAGAAAAAATTTATAAAATTTTAAAAAGTGGGTATTACAATTCATAACAGCTAGTTTGATTGGTTGTGGTGTGTTAGAACTTGAAGTTGCGTATAAAACACGCTTCTGTATTATTCAAAGAGAAGAGTACCGTGGAAGCTTATGGGGTTACACTATATAATTGTGGTGTGAGAGGGAAAAGTTTTTCTATAGATGTTTGATGAATGAATCCATAGATACATCCAAGATAACATGGTTTATTTATGTATTACCACTTATAATGGAGAGCAATAGTGATATTTGCTTATATAGAGATTCTAAACAGAGGGGAATCAGGTGGCTAGTGCCATAATTTAATAATATGGGGATGATTCATTTTTAGTTTATAGACAAAAAAATCATTTATACATGTCCAAAAATAAGATACATACCAAATCATAGACTCAGATACATAGTTCTACAATGCATGGCTGATGTAGTCGATCTATCCATCTGAGGGGTGTGATAGTATTCTTGTGATAGAAGATGTCATGTGGATCAAAATTTCCCTACACAACGTATTCAGAAATGTGGATGTGTAGTGGATGGATCTCCAGCGTTGAGAAATAGTTGTGATTATGTATCTCATCTACACTGTTAGGGTGGCATGTAAGGAGGTAGTGCAGATAGTTGATCCAGTGGAGCTCTAGATAGAGTAGTTTAATGTGGTGGATGCTTATATATGTTATTTTCACAACCAGAACCTGATAATACATGTTAGTATTACAGGTTTGGTGGTTGTGGGTGAAGTAAATTTTAGGATATGGTGGGATATTATTAGGGTCACCATGATACTATTTGATCTATGTTGTTTTTCATTTAAAAATTGTCTTTAATACTTGTAAAAACATGTGAGAGTCATGCATTTATTTTCATTTCCATTGTGAGATATCTAGTTCTTCCAGTTCAATAATTATAACATCTATTATGTCTAGAGGTTCTTATAATGATAGATTATTATATATCAAATATATAATTGTAGTATGAGTTAGCCTTTAGTGGATATAATTTCTCATGGGATGAAATATTCATTATTATGAAACCATATGATGTCATTTTTTATATGGACTGGTATCCCTAGTGTGTACCCGGATAAAATGCTTTATTATCATTTTCATATTACATTGTATATATTGGAACTGATTATCCTATATATGCGAATGTGTTCTTATAGAGAACCATGTTTTTATCAAGAGTTTGAAGACGCAACCCATCACCGATCAATTTTTGAGTTTATCCCTTGGTAGAATTATATCATTAGGTAACTAGATAACTATGGTAATAGAGGAGTTTTTGGATTTTTTCAATGAATTTTTTTAAAGATCCTATTAGGTGAGAGATTGACATATTCATTGATGCATAATATTTATTATACCATTATCTTATATGGAATATCAAATTACCATTAATGAGCTCCATGAATTCAGGGTATAACTGGATGAACTTCAAGAAAAACGTTTTATCTGACCTATTGCATCCACATTGGTGTCTCTATTTCCATTCGTATAAATATATATATGATATCTTGAAAATTTTTTAGATTACCATGTCAAGAATCCGTTAATGATATTGTAAAATTACCCCATTCTATGTATTTATGAACATTTCAACAGTTTTAATAGTGTGAGAGGGTACTGAAAGAAACTTCTCATGCCTATCTACCATTAGATGAAGGTCCAAACAGATGATATTCAATATATAAAATTCCAATTACACTAGGAACATTATGGGATCATGTGGATGCGTTCAGTGTGTCTAATTCTCGAGCTATATTCATAAATATTATGGAATGGATTTTACATCATTAATTTTATTTATTGATTGTTTTCATCAATGACTACATTCTTATGTAATATGTGTTATATTAATATCATGAAAAGTAGTTAGGGATGGTCCTAGAATTTTTTCTATAGAACCATCTATATGGTAATCTATCAATGATTCCATTTTTGATATTAGATAATCACTTTCTGTTGTATGGATTCTTGATAATATTTTATCATTGTATCAAGTGTATATTTATTCATTTTCTCTTGGAAGCCAACCAATATAAACTTGTAGATACTTAGTTTTCCTGGTTTAGTGAGGATTTATCAAATTTTTATTGTGTAATTTTCCATGATAAAAATAAAATTGGTACCACATCACTGATGGAGTATCTTCTTAATTGTACCATGGAGTCTAAAAAACATGTTGAGAATATGAGGTTGATGTTAACCTGTTCCCTTTTTTTGAGACTATTGGAGGAACGCGGTATGTTTTTGGTTTTTTAAGCCACTGAATTATGGATCTGTCTCATTTTGATGTTGATAAAGTAAATTATCATTTTCATGTCAAGTAAAACGACACCAAATGATAAAAATTATGTGACGAATAAATTAGAGTTAGAATAGTTATTCCATATTATAAATATATGCGGAATTATATTCTAGGAAATCATTTCATTATTTACTCATAAAACTAGAGTCTCAAGTATATCTTCACCTAGAGTGATATTAATTTGATTCATATAAATTTTTCAGAGTACCTACAAGACTACTACATCGATATTGTCTATAAAAAATTGATTTGAACTTTGTAGGAAGATTCCCTTAACAATAAACCCAGTATTGTTTTGAAGGGGTTTCATTAGAGCAGTTTGATTCATTATAGTTGACCCTAGTGTCGGGTATGGGTGAAGCTTATTGTTTTTTGATGGTGGTGTCTCCACTTATTATTCA
This sequence comes from Viscum album, assembly GCA_963277665.1. NCBI lineage: Eukaryota > Viridiplantae > Streptophyta > Magnoliopsida > Santalales > Viscaceae > Viscum > Viscum album. The sequence goes on along the minus strand of OY728129.1, from coordinate 874,115,598 downwards.
CCATGTGTGGGATTCGTAGTTGGTATACATTATCTATGTGGTTATATGTGAATATGTATCTTTAGGATATCCACTAAATGCATTTTTTTATGGAGGGGAGAACATCATCCTTTTCTATGGAAAATTGGTAATTCTGGTCAGTAACATGAGGATGTGTTGATGAAATTTCCTAATTCTCATTTGGATTTACTTATGGTAATTGTAAGGATTTACAAGGAAATTTATTGAATGATTTAGTGGGATAACCTGTGGGAAAACTATGCTATGTTTGATTCTTGGTATCAAATGTTTCATAATGTAATGGAAAACAACAGGTTACTATATATTTTACAAAAAAATAGTTATATATAAGAATAGATGAGGAATGGAACTGTTATGTAGGATCTATAGATAAAAATTTCTTAAGACATTATATAAGTGATCGTTTGTTAACTCAAAAAGTCAAAACACATAATTATCTTCACATAATAGATAGTATTTGAGTGTTTGGGGAAGCCGAACATGTGGGATATCATTTTGATTCATTGTTTCAAACTTTTAAACATCACTAAAAATGGTTTCGGGTTCACATCATAATTTATAGGGGGTTTTGGAGGATTTTATGACCTTATTATGGATTTTTACATTGCTTCTCCCCCATATGGATGGATTAACTGAGTAGACCATCCATGTTACTTTCAATATGTAGAGATACAATGTTTTATACTTTGACTTAGGTTGAATGGATCACATTATAGTGTTATATGTTGATTATAATATTATCCACCACACTTTTATGGGAATAAAAACTTTCAATTACATAAACATGTTTCCCATGAAGTCTACCTTATGATGAACTGAGATTAAAGAAACATATATTGATTTTTCATAGAAGGTGAATGAAATTACAGATAATGTTAAGGTGATATAAAAGCTTATGATGAAACCCCATATTTGATAGTAATATTCTATGGATTGACATCACATAACTTAAATGATCTATAATGGAGGCCATAGAATTTTAATAGTTTCTTAATAAGATGTATTTTTAGAGATTTTTTTGTGATAAAGATATAACAAATGTTCTTAATTCTATTTGAGATCTTGTGGATGGATGGTGAGGTTTCTTTCTATTTTCCATTCCCCATATATAGATAGAGTACTTGAAAAAATACACATTCCATAAATAATGAGATATGTTCATTTACTAATGATTATTGTTGACTTAGGAGAGTTAGACATCTATGATGAAGGAACCTTCATGGAGTACCAAGTGGAGATTGTGGACCAAAGAGAAAGGACCATGTATTGGTGTATCATCCATTTTCATGAAATATTTGGAATAATTGGAGCATGAATTAGAGATACAAGGAGTGAAAGAACTATATATAGCCTTATTACCCAAAGTATTTTGTATATATTATTATTTTTATGGTGAAATTTTTTCAATGAAGGAGTACATAATAACTCATTTTTTGTACTATTCTTTTTTATTTTTTATATTTATTATAGTTTCCCCAATATTTATCACTATTTTTGCATGTCGTAGGTTCCTAGAATCAATATGTTTCATATCCTAAAATATATTTTACCAGTACTACACATATTTTCTTAATAAATGTTTTCCCCATTGATATGGACCTCATATGGGAAATACTAGACCATAGTTTCTTCCAAAACAAGGGATTTACCCTAGGAATGATATAATTTATTTTTGTGTTAGATGTTCAGTTGTGGGAAACCATTGGTGGGTATATTTAATGAATAATAAATCAATTTACTGAAATTTATAAAATAAACCAGATCCTAATTATTATCTATATGTATATCATTATAAAAAAACTCTAGGGTTATCCTCAAAACCCTAGAAGATGTGAGAGTGTCCATAGAGGAGAATCATGGATCAATGAAAGTAGAATGTGGAGATATGGTCATTTTTAATTGAATTTTATTCACTAATTAACTTCCTCAATCATTAAAAAGTTAATGGAACTAAAATTTCCTTCATCATTCATTGACTCAATGTAATGGTAGGTAATTTACGTGATTGGGTTGATTCCAATATTTTGTTATTGAACATAAGATATGAATCAATCCATATAAAAATAGTTCAGGGGTAGAATGGTTATTTATGGTTGAAGATTTTATATTTTCCTATAATTTATGTTATTTTGACCATTTTCTATTCCAGTCATTCGAATTATTCTCCATAAAAAATTGACACAAACTCGAACAATTTTCGAGGTTCATTTCTCATGTTTATGTTTTATTTCTTTATCCCACTTTTTTTCATTTATAACTGGTATTTCATTGGATGGTGGTTGAAAAATACACATTGATGGATCAGTGAATAATATATATTTTACAATTGAAAAATTATGGTTAACAAGATTTAGGATCAAGAGAAAGGACAAGGTAATATGTGGTGCGCTGTGATATCATAGATATACTAGAGGAGAATCAGTGGTTTTTCATTTGTAGTTATCATAGATCATCAAAGTAGAGTGAATATATTGATTCCTAATATGACTAGTTGGTATAGTCTAGCCACGAATGACGGGTCATTTTATCCAACCCTAGAATCAAGTTTCTCATCATTATATATGGAATAATTTGTAATGATAACTATGGGGGAGAAATTCATAAATAATGCAGGAGTGTATGTAATATTACAAGTCACCATTTTTACAATTTTGATGAAAAAATTCAGAGTTTTCCCCATTATCTTTTGCCTTGGTTAATGGGAACAGCTAGGATGAAAAAAGAAAATGACCAGGGGACATAGTACACAGTCATGGACATATTGTACACAAGAATACCTTGGGATTCCAAGATACATCATGTAATTTATACAAATTTTATATATATACACATGTCAAAAACATTTCATGCATGGCTGGATATTCAATGGTTTATAGGATCAGTCCAAATCCGTGGGACCCTATCTATACATTGTGAAATTTTATATGATAGATCTACCTTCAGTATCACCACCTCCCGGACTCAAATTTTTCCCTATGTCATTCTTTTATAGATATGTTTTCTGCATAGAACTTGATGGTAATTTTTTTCGAATCAAATATATAACATGATATATTATGATTAGGTAACATCATTCAATGTAACTTTGTTGATAGTAGTGAAAACGTACCATAATTAGATAGATTATGAGGTTTTTGCACCCCTATGGAACCGTTGGTCGGGAACCCATACTGAATAAACATGTATAGTCATTACTCTCCTATACTATATCATATTTCATGTCCTCTGTCTAATGTGTGATAATCCCATGTATTCGAGATATAGAAGTTACTTTCTCATCTATTTGATATATTTCTTCCTCTATAGTGCATGACAATAGGGAGGAGTGTGACCCTCCAGCCTGATTTGTGGGATGTTGTGAATGGTTATTGGAATCTGAGATAGACCATTGGGAATAGTAGTCTAACTTGTTGTTCTTATCTAACTATGAATATGGATATATAAATTCACTATCACTTGTGTTTTGTTTGCGCATATCTATTTTTGGGTTTACCTTACCCTCTTTCATTTTGGGTTGAACAAAAAATTTCGAGTAAAATTTATCCTTCATGGGGTTTAAGGAATCCTAAAAGGTAAATATATACTCACCCCTATATGTAATTTTCCTATATGTGTTGTGTCTTATGAAAATAAAAAAGTAAATCATTGGTGAACTTAATTGATCTGGTTTCAGTGGATCTCAATTATTCATTGTCTTTCCAACCGTCATAGGTCATATTGGAATATTTTGAAATGGGAAATATATAGTCCACAGCTTTCTAAATTTTTAATGTAGGGAAAAAATTTATGGTTGGCTAGGTAAATGTTACCTTTAAATCATTTTTATTATTCTCTGTCATGACGACTTAATTCCATATTTTTTGTTTCGTGCATGGATTAAAATGAAGACATATCACTCTTCTTTTATATCTCTATAATGATTAATAGAGACGGTTATGTGCTTGATAATATGTAATTTGTGTAATATCTCTCATTAATGTGTTAGGTATACTCGACATTTGTCACCTTTCCCTGGGCTATTAGAGGAAGACTTGTGGTGTATTAATCGGCTTAGAGCCATCCAGGATGGCCTTTTTTGGTCGAGCCCAGACATTAATCCCAATAACCTTTGAAATCCAAACAACAAGATCATTATATATCCTCTGTGGATTGAATGGTTCTATTATACAGACATTTGTTGTATGATCATAATCATGTTTGAAACTCAACTGATTATCCTTATCCAATTCAGTAATATTCTAAAAAAACATGATAAGCATCATTTCCCAATCTCAAACAAGATAATTGTGAACTCCATTATTCCTTAACATTTCTATAATTTATTTCATGAAAATATAATCAGGAGAGAAATATTATCATATAGCAATGAATTTTGGTGACTTCTTAATAAATTGGAATACAACCCTAATAGATATATTGCATTTATATTTTCTACCAATTTGAATGACAAATACCATGATTTTGTTTTCACATTTCAGTTTTGGTATGGCTAATGGTTGAAACTTCCCATTAGACTTTTATCCGATAGACTGAACTTTATGAAATATATTGCACTGCGTCACATAATCTAAAAAATCTATCTTCTTGGTGGCACACTAGAAATATAAATTTAGATCTCAATTAATTTTCATGATTCTTGGATTAATAGAGAACGCTAAAATATGACATTCTTAAAAAACTACCTCAATTATTGTATTTGTGGGGAACATATATAGTTATAGAGACATACTATTCCATCAAAATATATGTTCAACTCATATACAATTTTTCCCTTCTATTATACAACTATATTTTATTCCAAGGCTCATATCAATCACATGGATGAATGATTGAACCAAAATTTTAGAAGCATAGGATTTCTCCCCTTACCTCATGATTTCTTGATGCATCCATTGACAATCTAGAAATATTTTATGTTTTACTATCCTCATCATAGAAAATATTGCATGATCATTTCAATCCAAGATAACATGATCATTTCAACTCAAATCATCTTCCATTTATCAATTTTAGGCTAATATTTCCTATCACATTGAGCTTTACATTCCTGAGGAACTTCTTCTACAGAAAAATAATTTACAATTACTTATAAGGTAATATAATCCATGCATCTTTCCAAACCTTATGTGTAATAGATGTAGCCTGTTATTCTATATATAGTTTTTATTATTATATTTTCCTTTAAATACAATCATTATTTCCATATAAAATTCACTTGATTAATAGGAATATAAAATCACTACTTCATCCTTAGGTGAACAAAAAAATTATTTATTCATAACTACTAAGGTTCCTTATGTCTAACTCTTATTGGTGAAATTTTTAAGTGAATGATTAATCAATCATTATTATGTTCTTGTAAAATGATTATACTAGAATTGTACCATGAAATAAATGTAAAATAATCCATATATGATATAATGGATTCATTATAATTATTTTTCAAATCATGGTACTCATTATCTATTCCCATATAATGAAAAAATAAACCAAATAAATATTGATATATATCCTTCTTAACATATACCACTATATAGAGTCATCATTTTCTTGTTGCTTCATTTTCTTTATGAGTGTCCAAATTTTATCTTCTCCTCCTTCCAAATAATATAAAACAAAAAAATACTTATTTATCTTATTTTAAAAAAAGAACATAAGATATATTATTAATTGGTACTGATCCATTTATCTGTAGCTATTGGATCTGGAGACCCAAAAATTTACGGTGGATGTTTTCCCATGAAGGACACAATAAATCATTGGTCCCTCATTTTATCATTTTTTATCTCAACAGGATTCATGGATTAGGAATGATAAATAAATATAGGATTATAGATATTAAATTCCTTCTCCCCAAAAATTTGGTTTCACAGAAGGGAAATTGATACATTGTATTTCATAGTCAGCTTTAACATAATGGTTCTATACTCTGAAAATTATAACATAATTTTAGAGACAATAATCATAATGGGAAACAAAATAATAATTAAAATAATCTATAGTATGTATGAATAATAAAACCAGAATTTCAATACATGACATTTTCGGTGTATACTATTACATCCATATCCATCATCAATACAAATCCCATATGATGGTCTATAATGAAAATGTCAATTAACATAATAATATTTTCCTGGAGTGTCTATCTAGGTCCATAGTAAGGGAACAATCACCACACTTCTGGATTGTGAACTTGATATACATGAACAAATTTTTTTATTATTATTACCCCTATATTCATTTATTCTAAGACAAAAAATCCATTTCTAATATCAAGTCATTTTTTTCTTTATAGGAAATCCACACTACATTATTTACCATAACATTCACCATTCTTCTATACACGCGATTATCCAAAATATTCTCAATAATTATTTCTCATCCTATTTTCCAAAGGTATTTACAACTTTCTCTAACACCAACTATTGTGACACATAATTTCTATACATAAATATTACATCATTTTAGAATAATACTCATTACAAAACATTGTGATCTATTATATATCCTTAAGGGTTTACTATCTTTGGAAAAAATTTATATAAACTAATTTTACAAGTGGAATATAAATCATTCGCCACATAGTACATCAAAACAGAAAACCTTATTAAGAACATACGACTTAATAAAAGTCATCATCTTACGATGAAAGGAAATCCTAATAATGGATTTAATAAGATTCCTAGTGGTATATCAACAATAATTTATAAATATTATATGAAAAAATATATGAGAAAACAAGATCAAACAATTAAAATCATTAATATAAGTTCATATATCATAAAAATTATTCGTGTAATAAATCCTAATAGTTTATTTGAATTAAATGAAAAAATTATCAATGAACATGGGCCACATGATAATAACATTTTCTTAAGATCAGGTAAAAAAGTGAAATAATTTGCAAAACAATCATAATCATTGCAATATTATTCAAAGGCTATAAACTAACATTTTCATATGTGTTAGTCTTAGATTAATCTCCCATATACCTAATTCTGTCTTATTAAAATCTCACGTGTTCCTTATTTTCTTATTGGGATAAACTTTGATATGACCTCTTTTGAGATTGGGATAACCACTACAGTACCTATTTATGTAATAGAACATTAATATTTCCCCAATCCAACAAGGTGATATATAATTGTAGTCTCAACCATCATATAATCATTAATCCATTAATATGAATTCCACAAGACCATAGAACATTTATCATAACATTTCTAATGGGAAAGTAACGTTGTATCATCGATACATCATCATCATAACCAAAAACCAACTAGTGAAATAATAAATGAGGTAAAATTAGATATTATCTCTATTAAATTCTATAAAATATCAATATAGTCTATCATAGATTAAAATATCCTTAATAATATCACTAAAATTGTTTTTGATGAAAATAACATTTTAGCCTTCAAATAAAACATAAAAATATAACAAAATTCCATTGTAAAGAAAAATAATTTATTTGAAAATTAAAATTTGAAAGTTTGTAAAGAAAGTTTCATTTTACTGTTTATCAATTATTTAGGGTCATTTTATACATGTCGCCTACATTTAAAAAATTATTGTCTCAAAATTATTTGTAAAATATTCAAATGTCTGCCATTAAAAAAAGAAAAGAATATTTCTATTACTACAAATTTGTTTATATGATGGTTAGAAATTACATTAAAAAGTAATATCATAATAGAAATTTTATTATCAAAACTTATAAGGATGGAAAATAAATTTTCATTGAAGATAAAAATAACATAATTTTTACTTAAAACTATATTTTGTTCAGTAGACAACTTAAACTGACCAAAAAATGAAAATAAGTATTCCTAAGAAAAAAATTAACAATTTTATAATTTAACTGAATTTTTGTGGAAGGATCTAATAATTTAACTGAATGAATCTTCAGTCACAATCAATCCCTTTTTAAAAGTGATTTAAACATGAATCCCTTTCCTTGAGAATGAATTACATTGAAAAATTTTACCCTCCTCTATAATAAATTTTATTTTATTATAATTATAAAATATAATCATTCACAAAATTATAATATCATTTATGATAAACTTGTAACATCTCAACACCCATTTCTTAACAATTCCTTATTTAAGTCATCGTTTATATGTATTAATTTATTGTTGACCAATTTCTGTTTATATGTTTATTTCCTTGTACATTGATCACGATTCCATTATATCTACAATATAAATTTTGATTTATATATATTATATATTTTTTAAAATATTTAGGGTAATCTATGATACTTTTAGATAGGAAAATAAAATGTAGTGTTCATGGAGATTTTAGGTCATACACATACAAGAACAATGATTTAACTTTTCGAAGGATGAAACAAATGAGAGTTTATTAATAATTAATATTTATCAACATATTGTTATATCATATATATCTGATATATTTATTATATCAATCTTTATTTTCATCCCTGTAAATAATAAATGATAAAGAAATCACATCGCATAGTTGAGGGGGTAGTCCATAGTTACGCACAAGCAACATTATTGTTTAAAGAAAGATATGAAGATAATATAGTAGCTATTATATTATAATTATAGTGGAATAATAATTTAATAAATACTATATTAAAACTATAAATACTATAATAATTCATTCATTATAGTGATGGAAAATTAATTGTACTGCAATGTTGAAGTGGTGGTCACAGGTACTATTGATTGATACTTATGTTTCCCTCTTGATGTAAAAATCGGTGGATAATGGTAGTTAAATAAACATAATCACATTAAATTCTAATAATTTTATAAAATTTATTATTTTATTATTAACTCTACATATTTAGGGTACGTATAAGATAAAATCTATATAAACTAGTTGACAAGGATGATTATCAATTATGTATTATACCTCTAGTAGATATATTTTTATGGTCCCTTGAAATTGTTTTTAAAAATTACCTAAAATATTATTTATGGATAGGGAAGTTGAAAATATAAATTTTCTTGTTTTGGTTGAGAATTATGGCCCAAACAGTTCTAAATAATGGAGTGAAGGGGTGTCCATTTTTATGTAGTTTAAGGGGAAACAAGAAATTAATTAGAAATTTTATTTATAAATATTATAATTCTTATTTATAGTTCATAAATGTATCCATTAATTAAAATAAATAAATTATATGGTATATATACTATTTGTTAATGAAATTAATAAATTTTTTTCTGTAATTTTAATACTTATCATTTGGATAAACCCCTTCTTTAAATGATTTTCTTTCTAACAATGATAATAAATGTTTTCAACGTAAAATGGATTTAATATTACATATAAGAAACATATTATATAGAAAATTGATGAGGAATGAAATATACAACATTTCCTATTCCTTCTTGTAATAAAAAAATATTTGTATGAATATTAATTTATTCAGTGATATATTATTTAACCTAAAACATCATTAATTTCATTTTTAAGTCCATTCACATAATTTGATTTTAAGTATAACATGATATTATTTGTACTGAATTAAAAACCTTTAAAACATGCTAGATATGTTTTAAATATCTATAAAATTTATGGGGAACTAAAAATCACTAAAACCATATTACTTTTTCTATTTTTTAAAATCATTATCATGATTTTTCTTTTAGTTTCACATCCATTGTGTTGGTGTGGAATATGCATTTAAGGTAACTATTTGATCACTCATGTTTTAAAATTTATATACTTGATAAAAAATTATTCATATTTTACATAAAATTTTGAAACCAAAGATATCTTATTTTTAATTTATTTAAAATATTTATTGACATTAATGCCATTAGATTGGAATTTTAGAACATTCATTACATAAAATAATATAAAAATAAATACAAATGGATAATGGGATAAAGAGAAATATATTATATTTTTATAGGTTTGCAGTAGAATTTATCTAACATATGAAATAAAGTTGTGTTCTGGGTTGAGACCTTATTTCATGATTTTACCTATATATTTACAAATTTTATCTTTACTAGGATTATAAATGTCATCATGACTACAACCTATCATGAAAATAATAAAAGGAAGTTATTTTTCATAATTATATCTTCCATAATCAATGTATGAGATCCAATTGTTACGATTAAATATATTTAATATTTTGAATTTATTTTTAAATTAAACCCATGAACTAGATATTAAATAGATTTATACAATCAATATTTTTGAAGTAAATTTTTTTTAATCAATAAAATATAAACTAAAATGGATTCAATTGATCGTAATTTGATTATTAAAAATAAAAAAAATGAAAACATTTAAAACCTATTTAAAATAAAATTAAAAAAAATTAAATTCTGAAAATGAATGGACCATTTTTAAAAATATTTATTAATTTAATCTAATAAATTAGAATTCAATAATCTCATTAAATTATTAAAAATCACTTCTAAGTTAATTTTTATATCAAGATTTAGAAAATTAAGATTTTTATTTTAGTAAAATTTTCAATATTATTTATATCATAATTATATAACCTTCACCCAAAATGTGAAAAAAACAATTTTTATGGATATTTTTATTTTTAATGAATTTATAGTCATTGTAAAAAATCAAAAAAAATTTATTCCTGGTCATTAACCAATTTTAATGGCTATATATATATTGTATACTATATTATTTTACATTTATACTTAATGATTTATGTATTTTATGATTTAGAAGAAATTAAATTTATAAAAGAGAAATATATCATAAATTCTTGGGGTTGTAAAAAACCATTAACCTCAATGTAAATAATTTCAAATCAATTAATATAGTGGGAATCTAGTTATAAGGTGAATATATTGATCGATTCCATTTAATATGAAAAACTATTAACTAGCATCCATCATTTTTAATGTAACAATGATGGGTTTGGACATAGTCCTTCGTTTTTAGGGGTTATTTCATTTTATGTATTCTGTAATTAGTATATGATGATTAAAAATTATAGTAATTTTATATATAAGAAAAAATGTCGTCATCAACATTTATTTTTATGTAATTTATTGTCTTTTTATCCCCACATAGATGTATATATTTTTTTCAATTAACATTCTTATGACCATTTTCTCAATCACTATATATTATACCATGGACATTATTCATCTTGACCATGCATATATTTTACCTGCTGACCAATTTTATTATTATCATGGAACCTAAATATGTGTTATTTTAGGTAACCTTATGGTTTCCCACAATCTCTATTCAAAATAAGTTTCGATATCCATATCTACGATATTGGATTTCACCTATAGCTGAACCATTGATAATTGATTTTTAAATGAAAGGATTAAATATATTTAAGGAGTATGAATATATAAATACTATATTTTATGTTATATTTTAATAAATAAATTAATTTCATTGATATCATTCCTTTCATGTGATAATGAGTTTTCATGAACCATGATATTTTGTTAAAATATCTTTTCTTAAACCTGATATTTATAAAATAGTAGTAAAAATTTGTGGCATGAATAAGAATATAAAAATCTAAAAAATATAAAAAAATGATAAATAATAAAATTATTTTTATTATTTTATGATTAATAAGTACTAAATTTTTATTTAAATCACTTTTACAAATCAAAAAAATTATTTCATCATGAAATTAGATTTTTACTTTATGTGATTCAATATTATAATTAATTTCTACAAATTTAAAATTGTATATTTCTAAAAGTTTATATTTTTTTGGATTATCGAAATTAACTTTTGATGAATGTTTGTATTTTAAAGAAAAGAGTAATGTTTGTGTGAATAGTTGAAAATACTAATTTTTATTGAAAAATAGCTCTTCATTTCATGAATTTAAAAAAGAATCATTTTAGAAAATTCATTAATGGTATTTTTTTTCTCTATAAAATATGAATATTATAATTATGATTTCAAAAATAAATTTCGTGATTTATTTTGGTATAAAATGATTGTACGCATAAGAAGTCCTTTGTCTTGTGAAACTGTTATTTGTCATGTTTTGTGAGATTAACAGTAATTAAATTCAAAAACATTGTAAATTTAATTTGATAAAACAGAATATATTTTTTAAGACATAATAATTAATATTATGAAATAATTTTTACTTAATTTTTTTGTTGAATATTAACAGTGATAATTATTTGTCACCTTTGTAAGAGAAAATCATATAAAAATGTGTTACGAATATGACTCAATGAATTAATATATATATATATATATAATATTACTTTATTTTATCATATGATATTTTCTAGCAAGTATATTTCTAAATTTATAATTAATTTGTTTTTAAAGCATTATTTTGAAATTTGGTACCCAATATTGACTTTTGAGATGATATATTTTATTTTTTTCACTTTAAAAAACATGTTTCACTCATTACATATAATAGATTGTTTGGTTGATTAAATTCATTTTTTAATACTCCCTAATTGTAAAATATATCATATTTTTATTATTCGACCAAAAATATTTTTAGAACTAATTTATTAGTATATTTATTGGTAATTTAGTATTATTAATAAATAAAATATTTTCCAAAAAACTATTTTTCAATTGTTTTGATTTGTCATTTTAATATTAATTTCTATAAACAATATAAATTCAATATAAAAAATTTTCATCCAATATTATAATAAAATTTTCAAAATGAATTATAATTCATCATTTATTTTATGAAATTTGGTAATGTTATCAAGGTAACAATAATGAATTATCCGAATTATGTTTAAAATGAGTGTAAAACTGTATAACAAGATGATAAGACATAAATTGTATCCATATCATTCCCAAATGTTATTATAAGAGTTAATTTAAGAATATAAAATTTTATCATATATTATTGGTTTATATAGTGATACATGGAAGAATAATGATATATATATTATTTAATAATTTATTTAATTCAATTTGGGTCCTTTCCCTCTGTAATAAAGTAATACCACCTTTCCTATATTCAACACACTTCATGGGCCACATATCACTACAACGAACTACCATAAAAAATTTCTATATTCATTTCACAAGTCATATAACATTTTTCCTCTCAAAAATACCCTCTTTTCAAGGACTATAGTGTAATCCAAAATAGGATTCTCAGTGTAGAGGTATGACTCCTAATGAGTACATTTAGTTTTATTTCTCTTTATACTTCGTCTAAATATATTTCGCCCATCATGAAAAATTAATCATGTATGATTATTATTATTATATTATATTTTTATTATTGGATGAACATTTTAACCTCTTTTCCATCCTATGAAAAGAGAAAATATTTATTATCTGTGTGTGTGCCTTAAATCTCTGTTTAACTATTTCATTATTTTTTCAACACGATTTCAATTATCAAAATAATATTAAATATTTAGTTATTTAAATTAATAATATAGATTTTATGTCTCGATATATGAATTTGAATCCATATAATGATGATAACTAGACATATATTTAATTTAAGATAATCTTATAAAAAAATACATTTCTTGAAAAGAATGGTTTCTATATGATTTGAAATATTATTTTTAATTTCAATTTTAGAACTTCAATGATATGATTTTCATAAAAATTCTTTCATATTTTGAATTTTAAAAATTAATAATATCTAATAAGGTATTCATACCTTTTTATCTTATTAATTGTACAAACTGTAACAAAAAATTCATCACGGTAAATGATAAAACAGAATTATCACAGAGTCAACCAAAATTAATTAGAGTCAGATGGAAAAAACATTATGAAACCCCATAATATTCTTTTATTTGGACCAATAATTTATCCCCTTATAATTTTACCCTTTTAGATCCATATAATAACGAATGTGACATGAAATTATTGAAAATCATTGAAACTCTACTAGTGTACCACTAACCTCTATTATAATGGGTCCCACCCACCCTTACTTATTCACTAATCTAAACACATTTAGCTTATACAACCCATTCTGAAGTATTTATCCAACATCCTTGTGCACATTTTATATGCTATTGTCTTCAAAAAATACCAACCATGTTGGTCTATAATATGATATCTAAATGTGGTTCTTATAAGTCATGGTAATTATCTTCAACAAGATCTTTTTTAAGAAAAATTTTATATCCATCAATCAGGTATTAATAGTTAAAATATTCTAATATAACTATATACCATCTATTTTTATTTAATTATGTTTTTTGAATAATATTAATCTATTTATATCTCCATCAAATGGGAAATAAAACTATGCATCATGTGCATGATAGACTATCACCTAAAAAATGATGTAATTTGGTTTCTAAAACCGAATTCGACTGGTTGAAATAACGACGTAAATAATGAATATATATGGTAATAATAAAATGATATTCATTGTTGATAATTAATATATCATCCACTTATTTTCCAATTAATGAAATGATAACGTCACTCATCCATAAGTACAATATTTGGTATCTTTGAAGTGATTTTATTCACTTTTCTTGCTCATATTTTAATAACGATTCTAAACATAAATATGATGAATACATATGATATTTATAAAAATAATATAAATCTGTTGATTTTGTAACCAAATATTATTCACAAGTACTTAAAATTCAAAGATAAAACATGTATTACTATACCATGTAGTTAAGACTTGATAAAGTTGTAATAATGAAATATTATTATCAAACTTTTAAAAAAATATTATAATATGACCATATATGATATTATAAATATGAATATATTTTTATTATAAATTAATAAAATGTTTAAAATTGTTAATATAACACCCTAATAAAATAATATTTTTTTCGAATCGATTTTATTTCATTGAATGCATGTGTTTCACACAACACTGGGTTTTAAAAAACCCAAAAAAACCATTAATATTATTATTTAAACATGAACATCATTACTGAGGAGTTAAAATAAATGGAATTAATATGACTCTTTTTTTGAAACAATTTATTAAAATGGTTTTATTTATTGAAAATATTTTTATAAATAAAATTATTAATTTAAAGTAAATTTTTTATCTCAAACGAAAAATACTTTTTTTGTCAAAAAATTATTTATATTGAATGTTGTGAAAAAATAAAAAAATGTTTGAAACTAAAATAAATATTTTTTAAAAAATTTAAAATATTATTTGGAATCCAAAAGAAAAAATTTATTCGTGTTACTTTTTTTGATTTTTTTGAAGAAGATTAATTTTTTAATGAATTATGAAAAATAATTATTTTAATTGAAATCCACCTTGTCATTTAAAGAAATACTCAATTACATTAAAAAATAGATTAAAAGTAAAAATAATATTTGTTATATTATAATTATTTGAATGTGAATTATTATAATAAAATAAATTTTTAATGTTGATATAAATGATTTATATCTATAAAAAAATTATATTTAGAAAACCCCTTTTTCATCACGTTAAGAGGATTAATTAACAAATAATTTTTCAAAATTTCTGTGAATTATATTCTGTAAAATAGATTAAAAATACCAAATCTGAAAAAATAAAAATATATATTAAGTCAATATAATTTTTTTATCAATATAAATAAAAAATGATAATAAAAAGTAATTACAACCATTTAAGATCAAACATTTTTACTGTAGTTAGAATACAAATAAAAGTGGTAAAATGAACTAGAAACTCTTCCAATGGTCATTTTATATAAATAATTCGTCCATATCACCACTATTGTTCTTTATTTACCCATTCCAATTATTTTGTAATGTGAAACATGTGGGTATACTTTATAATTCTCGACAATTCAATGTGTGTCATTTCCACTAATTATGAAAATCCACACCCTTTCCTCTCCTCTTAAAACATTAAAAACCATCGGTCACAAAATATAACCCAAACATATCTTCCCTAATTCCCTCTTCATATCATATAAGAATTTTTTTGATTATGAAACCATCTGATGAAGGCATTAGGTTTGAAACTAAGGAGGTTCTCAAAATAAGAGGTAAAATTAATAACCTTAATTTTTTTAATTTCCTCTTCCACCTAATTAAAAATAATTTAATTATGATGATATAATTACCCTAGTATATAAAATAAAATTATATGTTAATATTTATTCATACAACCAACATCCAAGTCCTCTTCCATTAAATAGTTAGTGAAACTGTTTATCTTGTATATGATGTTCTACCACCTCATGAACAAATATTATTCGTTTTCCATCCCCACCTATCATAAATGGAAATCCTGATAGACATTATAATTATATATTATATTTGTGATGTTATTATAAATCTAATATTATAATAAGATATCTACACTCTTACATCCCAACTAGTGGGGAAACAATAACATTACATGTGTGTACAATGAACTACATCCATACAATCCAATGTGAGTTGATTTTTATTTATGTTTTAAATGAAATGTAATAAAAACATATTATAAATAAATGATATTGTTTTACATAATTATACTTTTTTAATTATGATATCATATATAAATTCTTACATTAAATTCCATGGGAGATATGATAATGACCATTATGTCTACGATGGACAACTGCCTCCCAAAGAGAAGTGATTCGTTTTTCAGTAATGATTTTCATGAATGTTATTAAGTGTTAATTTAATTAATATATGTGATATATATGACTTAAAATTTTTCCTTTAAATATATTTTATTATTTAACGTTCATTTGTTTCATTCATTAAGAAAATGGAATCAATGTTCATGAATATGTATGACCTATTGTCCCAATGAATGGTGTAATTCATTTAGAATATATAAATACACTGAATTACTCAAAATAATTATATAGTTAATATTGAGGTGTTTTCTATTATTTTTAGCTCTCTAGTAGTGATTGAACCAAAATCAACGTGGAAATTACAATTGATTTATAATCGAAACAGAAATGAATAATGAAATAGTCATTACTTGAAAAATAGTTTTTAAGGAACTATTAATAAATATGAAATAACATTTTATAAATAAATGATTCATTGTATAATAAATATGAGTATAGTTTTTATATTAATAATAAAATTTAATTTATTATATAGGAGTTATGAATGTTCAGGAATGAAATTTAGAATTAAGGTAAGGGATTTTTATCTCAAATTTCCTTCTGGAGGTCTTATGTTTTGTTCAGTAGTTATCTTCTTGTATGAGGATTATATTATGAACCATTGAAATATTATATCATGAATATAATTCTATTCATTATATGATAAGACCAATTTTATGTAATTATTGAATGGGGATTAAATTCAAATGTTACTAAAGTGGTAATGTTTTAATGTTATAATCTTATCATTTATCAGGATTATTTATGATTTTAATATTGATGAGTAAATTTTATGAAAAATTTAACATGAACATAATTATTTAGTTTGAACTACGGTAGCCTCTTTATAATACATATTATATATTCATTTTTTTTCAATTTATGCACTCAAGATTCCAAAAAAATGTTTTTAAATAAAACCAAGCATATTCACCTCTTCGGCCAAAAACACTTTTTCATCCATATTCATGTGTTATTAATAAGGTTTAAAAATAATTTAATGTTATAAGATGATTTTTAATGACAAATTTTCATATTATTTATATACTAAAAATGTTTTTAATGGTATCATCATGTAATTTTCCAAATAAGGACCATTTGTATTTAAACAAAAAATGGGAAATTAAAATTTTTCTTAAAATTTATCAAATTAATGGAACATAATTTAATTATTCAAACTCAAAATTTTAATGATTAAATTATAATTTTCCACTAATATTTTCAATAAAATGGAATTTTAGAATATTTACTGACCATTTAGTTCTAAAAATGTTATCATTGATGGGAAAACTTTATTTTTCAACATATATGTTCCAAGTGACCTTTTAAAAATCCTTTTATATCTATGATAAAAACATAACATGTTAGTTAAGATATAAAGGGGATATGATCCAATGATAGAATTATTATTATTTCACTATATTTATAATGGTTATGATGATGATATTTTTATGATTCTTATTGTTTTTTCAGGAAATATTCAATAATGAATTTAGAATTGATTTATGAAACTCATTTATTTTCATGGGTTCTATTATGATGAATTTTATAGGTTATTCTAGAACATATATTTATGGGGTCATTAAGGTTTCTAGTCACATTATAATCATAGGTTTTGGTTATTTTATAACCAATAATGGTGTTTGTGTAATAACCAAATACTGGTGGGACCTATATCTCCTTACAATGAATTAGGTAATTATTCCTATCTCATGAGCCAAACCTGACTAGAATAGGGAGTAACCCAAGTTTAGTAAGGGAATTGTTTATCTAATAATGTTTTTGTATTTAAAATTTTATATTATGATGGTTTTGGGTGTGAATTAATTCCTCTATGATAGGCTTGTAATGTGAACTGAATATAAAGGAAATAATTTTTTTTATACATATGTGTATGGAAGAAATTTATGTATTATGTCAATTATTGGAGATAATAGTTTATGTTCATTGTCTAGTATATGAATAATTTCTTATGAAGTATAATGATGCATTCCGTGACTCATTTTTACAATCTATGATATGTAGGGTATGCTTTTTAAATGTTAATATCATGTTCTCAAAAACGTATGATCATTTTATTTTTATGATTTACTTGACAGCACAATAGATCATTTTTACTAAAAATATGATCTAACAATTAGTTATGTTTTCTTCCCCATGTTATTAATAAATATTTTAGGAATGATAATTCTAAGAAGGGTTATAGATATTAATAAATTAGTAGTAGATGGTGTAGTTTTCTTATGAACCAGTTTTTTATGTTTACATGGTTCTGAAGGTAGTAGTCCTATATTATTTTGGCATGGATTATTAGTTAATGTAATTAATAATCATATATTAATATGTAATATATATGTATGAGATGTTTGGGTATTTATAGTTGGAATCAGAGGAAGTATATGTTATCCATTGGAAGATAGGATGAAAAATATTAGTAAGAACCCTTGGGTTATGTCGAAGTATATATCAAAGGGTAATTATATATATAGGAAAATATAATAAAATATTTGAGAAGGATATAGAGAGTGGTTTCCATGAAATTATATCCAGTTCTATAAAATACAACTGGATATGCTACTAGAAATTATATATCAAGTGGTAATAATACATAAAATGGTTTGTCATGCCAGACTCAAGCTTTACATAGTACATGAGTATGAGCCTTAATATGATCCAGGATTGTCCCTCCCATGGAATATGATTTTGAAATTCTAAAACACATTATGAAACATGAAGAATGATTTCAATATAATATACCTAGATAGGATATAGGTCAGTCATAAGGTTTCGTAGATTTAAATGAAGGTGTCATGATTTAGGAATCATATAAATAGTATTTAATGATAATTTTTATTTATTATTAAACAATGACTTTTTGTTGTTGTAGAAAATGATTGTATCCTATAGAAACTATCTTAATACTGAAAGTGGTGTACAGTTTAATTATTATCCTCTTGAGTAACAAAATGATATGTTGTATGAAAAAATTACCATTTCTATACACAAAAATCATTCACATGTAAGAACCTAGTATTTCATACTAGGTGTATATCATTCTTATTTTTGTTTTAAGGATTATATATATCGTAGTTTGATTTTCCAATACGATCCCAGAATTTTCATGGGTTTTGAAGGCTTTTTCGAATCCCAAAACCCAGTTTTTGGGTTAAAAATGTCCCGACACAAGGTTATAAACAATAGTGTAAGGAAAGATGAATGTGTAGGAAAAACCTGGAAAGGACAGATTGTTGGGAGATACAAGACCCTCATTTAGACCAACCTATGTGAAATTGTCTATGCTACCATAGGAGAATGTTTTCAATTTTGGACGTTTTGTTTTTCTAGTTATTCAAATGGTAATTTTAACTATGAAGAAAAACCTTATGGTTACCCCTTCACTTTTACTATGTGTGCATCATTGTCAAACTATGTGTCCAAAATTTGCAACAATATTATTTTGTTGCAAAATTAAAAAAATTCCCCTTCTAAACAAATTAAATGATTCTAAATTTTATTTTCCTCATATGAAATGTAAGGGGTCCTTTTTGAAGCATCATTGTGCGACCATTATAGTTATGTATCATGTTAATCCATCGATTTTGTATTGATGTTCCCCTAATATCATTGGATTCACATAGGTTACAACTTCAATCCTTTTTTATCTATTCATTGTTCTTCAGAATATCAGTTGTTCAGTTAAGGTGCAAGCTAATTTCAATAATTTTAGGTTCATGATTTCATAATTATTTTTATCCTGATATGAATAAAATTCAGATTTTCTACTGGATTTGATCTTTTCTAGTAAGATACAATGGGTGTCCTATACCTTTCCCATTGGTTTTAGTGATTTACAGAACTAGCTTCTAAAATGATACCTGTCACGACCCGTCCTCGGGGCCCGTGCCGTGACTACCCAAAGCCCGCCTTCTATAGGCCAGGGGCTGGCGACTAGCACCGAAGGCGTAAATCCTGATAACTGGGAAGGCATTGCCTTTATAAAAGTAAACAAAACATAACAGAGTACAAGAGGAAGAAAAACACTAAGTACAAAAGAAATGCTGAAAAGTAAATGGTCCAGAATACAAACCCAAAATAAAGTACAACTACAACTGAACAAGGTACAACAGCAAAAAGACAAACAACTGGAAGAAGGAAGGAGCTCCTGGTCCGTCCTCCTCGGATCCTACCTGAAGGGTAGGTACAGATAGCACAGCTCTTGGTCGTCCACCATGAGTCCTACCTGAAGTGTAGGTACAGATAGCCTCCTCCACGCTCTCGTCCATCAACCTCCTCTGTGTGTCGTCTCGTCGTGTCTTCCACCACCGGGTAATGACTCATCGTGTAGTCCACCTCCGGGTACTGACTCGTCCTATAGTCCACATCCGGGTACCGACCAGTCGTCGAACACTCGGCCTACGTTAGCACTGCCTGTCGTCTGCAACCAACACAATGAGGTGCGGGCATAGCCCGTGCAGGGGTGAGTATAACGATACTCAGTAGAGACCCTGAGTCCCTCACGGTCTCACTAAACCAACAAGGATAACCACAAGAAGATCTCAACAAACAACCTCTACTTAGATATACGCCCATAAATATACCTAAGTTATCAAGTAACCCATTTCAATCATGAGGAAACACAAGGATTGTGAAATCAACGGATAACGACTACCTATCTATATGCCCATACATATACCAAAGTTATCATGTGACCCATCACAATCATGAGGTACAACACAAACGTCAAAATATTCAGCTCAACCAGGATTTTCATTATCGAAACTGTAACTGCTGAAGAACTCCGTCTCTGGAGTGTATAGTGGACCTATCACGACTCCGAGGTACTGCTCACTAACCTTGGACTGTTGAGAAACTCCTCCTGTCGAGTACTGCGGGTCTGCGGCCAACAACCGGGCGCTCCGTCCGCTGTGGGTCTGTCGCCAAATACCGAGTGCTCCCCCTAATAGCATACAGAGGTACTCCTCCTATCGAGTACCACGGGTCTGCGGCCAACTACCGGGCACTCCGTCCACCGTGGGTCTGTCGCAAAATACCGGGTGCTCCGTCCACTGGGCTAGTCAACTCACTCCATGTCGAGTCGGTCAAGCAGTCGTCAGGTCTCAGCCGGCTACACGGTCTCTATACTCCATACGCTCGTCTCCGGGAGGGTCCGATCCACGAGCTAAAAGTTGATACTCCAAGTATCACAAATCCCCACGAAGAAATATCTCAAAGGACTACCTCGTCATAGGGTTCTCAACGCAACAGATTGCACGTCAATCGGACGCCCGGTCTGTGAGTTATTAGCCTTTTCGTCCCAGGGGCCCGGTTGGATTTGTGAGCGAACCAATCCCGGCCGTATCTCAACTGTACCCCAAAACTCTCACAAGGTATATACATAGGGACCGTATCTCAACGTGATCACCAACGCCGCTGACAGTTCGTCAAACGGACGTCCGATCTGAAAGATATCATCTTTTCAGTTCTAGGGGCCCGGTTGGATTTCGAGTACAATCCAACCCGACCACTATCCAACTACATCCAAAACTCGGGTGAAGTATGCCAAAAGTTTCGTCTCAACAAAAGGAAAAGAATGAGGTAGATGGTGCGTCAATCAGACGTCCGGTCTCTGAGTTATTGGCTTTTTCGTTCCAGGGGCCCGGTTGGTTTCGTGAGCGAACCAACCCGAACGCACTCCGACGGCATTCAAACCTCGAGCGGAGTAATCTAAAAGATCTGTCTCACTTAGAGGAATCCATCAAAGTCGACGGCACGTCAATCAGACATCCGGAGATCAAGATATAAGTGTTCCCGCTCCGATAGCTCGGTTGGTTTCGTATCCGAACCAACCCGGCCGATCCCAAAGTAATCTGAAACCTTGAGTGAGATATACCGAAACGACCACCTCGATCCAAGGATCGTGTTACCTCTGACGGCGAGTCGGTTGAAGGCGCGTAGCTCATGTTACGGGCATTTGACCGAAAGTGGTCCGAAAATGGGGGGTCTCGGCCCGGGCCGACCCGGCTGGGCCTGGCCCGGATCGGTCTGGTCTGGCCCGACCGGCCGGGCGGTTGTCGTGGGGCGGCGGGGGTGCACGCAACCGCCCCCACTTCGCCGCTGATTGACGCCGGCGGCAACCGCCTCCGCCAACTTCCAGCAGCGCGCCGCCGCCTCCTTCTGCGGACCACCGGACGCGCTCCGGTGGTCCGTTTCTCTTGCAGTCTTCGCCTACGTTCCTCCCGGGACCCGATCATCACTGCGAAGGCCTCAAAACTACCTTGCGGCCTCTTTTGTCGTCACCCGCCAATCCACACGTAAAAAACAAAACACGCCATCTTCGTGGTTCTTCGGCGCATCGCGCTGGCACCGTGCCCCTTCATCGTGGCCCGACTCCGACCACGGGTGTCTTCGGGTTCCTTCGACGCGGTGTGACGACATCGCGTTCTTAAAATTCTTTCCACGGCGCGGTGCGACGATGTCGCGCAATACTTGCCGTGTGATTTCCGTGTGGTGTGACGGCACCATGCCATTCCGTTCCATCCACAAAGAACAATCATGAACGTAGGAGGGGGGTTCGGCCTTGTTTGTGCGGTCCAGAACCCCTCTAATTAAATGATAACATCTAGTCGAATATCTACGATGATCGATAAACTAGAATCATGAACGGAAATAATTAAATAAAATAATCCCCTACCTCGGTTTCATGAACGGTGTTCGTCAATGAGCCGTGGAAGACGAGCATCACGGAGAATGAACGTCGACGTCGCGAAGCGAGGATTTGAAGTCGTTGACAGAGATTTCGTCGTGGAAAACCGTCGTGGAAGAGACGACACAGAAGAAGAACGTCGCGTCGCTGATATGGTGTCACAGAAGAATCTTTGTGGAAAGAGACGTCGCGTCACGGGTCGATGTCACGGAGAAAAAACGTTGATTCCGTTGTCGTCGAGGTGCGTACGAAGGGAAGACGTCATTGGAAGAAGACGTCACGTTCTTCGGTGGAGGTGTTCTTCGCGTTCTTCGCATTCTTCGCGAAGGAGGATGAAGGCACAATGATGTCAAAACCTTTCAACGAGCATTTTTCCAGAAGTCGCGCGTTGGTCTTATTTTATTTCTACGCCCACATATTTCAAACCGGTTAAGAAACGAAAAAGGGATAAGTAACAACCCATTAATTCGTAGAATTAATTCAACAAAATAAGCCGCCCAATTAATTCAATTAAGAAAACTGCCCAATTAATTGGTGCGTTAAGAAATTAAGAAAACGCGTCAGTAGACTTTCATACTGACGGGTTTTCACGGGTGCGTTACTTAGCGGAAAGAAACTGTGGGGCTCGTGCGGGCCCCACCTCACAAATATCCTACCAAGAGGGTAGGATATTTCTAGATAGCACCCTATCTGCATCCACTCAGCTTAAGCTGATTTATGTGGCTTCCTAGCGGCTTAAGTGAAGTAAAATAAAGTTTCTCGCACAATTTATTTTATTTCTTAACTTAAGCCCAAAAATTAAACACCACACCCGAGTAAGCGCAACTCCGGAAGAGGCGTTTCTAAGCAATTACCGGTGCTGTGATTCCATCGGTGCCCTCAGAATTCGATTCCGAGCACCGGTTAAAAAGTTAGAAAAACCCCGCTCGTCTGTTCACTGAACGTACCCGAGCCAAACTTCGGAAAATGATTCCAGGCACACCGGGCCTCGGAATCAGGTGCCGTCAGAAACTGCGTTCTTGAAAAATTCCAAAGAAAATTAAAAAATAAAATTTCCTTGGAATTTATTTGTCTTTACATTACTCCCACCACAGGGCTTTATGTCCCCGTAAAACTTCACTACAAACTTAGGGATACAAAGGCGGTATTGAGCACGTATCTGAGCCTTCCGCTCCCATGTGCTCACCTAGAGGTTCCCTTGCTGCCAAAGAAAGTGCACCAGAGGAATCGATCATCCCTATAGGATCCGCTCATGTCGATCCTTGATCCCCACTAGAACCTCCGTGGAAGTAACTCCATCGCCATTGTCCTACTCCTCATGGTTGATGATATGCGAAGGGTCGATCATGTATCTCCTCAGTTGAAATACCTGGAAAACATCGTGCACCTAGTGCAACAGAGGTGGATGGATCAAGCGGTAAAACACCTCGCCTACCCAGCTGAGGACCTAGAAAGGTCTGTTGAACCTCGGAGATAACTTGCCTCCCTGGCCACATCTCCGTAAACCTCGTCGAGGTGAGACTCGTATAAGGACGTGATGGTCATCCTCGAATTCTAGAGGCCTCCAGGTCCTATCAGAATAAGGCTTCTGTCGGCCCTGTGCTGTCGTCATCCGCTCTGGATTACATAGACCTTCTCTAGTCTCACAAGAGCTACTATGATTTATTCTTTTCCGATAAGAAAAATCCAGTCTCATCTCCTGGATGAACCATATTCGTTGCCTAATACAGTCGATCCTGACATGAATGATGCATTCCTGCCATGGATGACGTCATAAGGCCTCGACATAAATACCAAGAGATCCAACTGTCACTCTCGCCTCCAAGGGTCGAGTCACACTCTTGGCATCAGTTTGTGGTCACTAGGTCTCCTTCAGTAGAAAACTCGAAAGTGAGGGTCAAGTCAACAGTCTTAAACGGGACCACTCAGTATCAACCAAACAAAAAGGATAGGAAAGCAATCCTGACAAATATAAGTGTAATTTCATTATTGCAACTCATAGTACAAAGACACAAAGCAACTATAGACAAACATCAACAAAACTAGAAGCAACAGGATCAATAGCCTCCAGGTCGGAAGCTAGTCCCGCTCCAGTCCATCTGCTTCCGGAGCTCCATGACCATAGGCCTCAGCTGCCTGAAGCTGAGCTCTCCGATGTCCTCATGTCCCCTGCGGTCGGGGTGGGCCTCCTGGTGGTGGGGGTGGTAACACCCCGAACCGTCATCCACCTCCAGCTGCACGGCCGACTCATCTTCCATGGTCGCCTACTCCTAGAGGTCCACCCTGATCGAACCTCTACCTCAGCCTCAGAGGTTCTTCATTTAACTGCTGGTCATCTGCATGGCGGGTCGGACAGTCACGTGCCATGTGACCAATTCCGCCACAGGAGTAACACTGTCCACTCTCGGCACGGATGGCTCTGACTCCACCCCGGTTTCCCCACACAACTGAACCTGAGTCGTGCAGTCGGCCACCTGTAGGTCTGGTCCTCTTGGACCTCTGCGTCATCTGTCTACTGCCTGCTGCAGAAGACTCTGCCGCAAGCCGGCTAGTGGTGGGTACTGCTATTGAAATTTGCTCATAAAAGAAACTCTCCACTAAGAGGGATCTCTCCAACACCCCTTCCTGCGTCAGAAATCTGTGAGAAACAATAGAAGCACTAATCTCTCGCCTGAGCCCCTGCTCGAAGGTTCGGGCCCTGAAGAACGGGTCCCATACCATATCTGTGGAGTAGCGCGAGAGGTCTGTGAATCTCGCTGAGTACTGCGCCACTGACATGCTGCCCTACCTCAGCTGAAGTAGCTCTTGTATACGCACCGCTCGAAGAGTGGCTGGTACAAACTCTTCCCAGAACAGGCTCTCGATGTCTTCCCATAGAAGTTTCACCTCATCATGCATCTGAAGCATCAGGCTCCGCCATCTGCCTGCTGATGCCTGAAGAAGGCTGGCAGCAAGGATCACCATGAAATCCGTCGGTGTCCACACTAGCCTGAAGACTCTCACCACAGCCTCCAGCCAATCCTCAGCTGCCTGCGGGTCCGTCCCTCCCTGGAACCTGGGTGGCCTTTGGCGCTGGAACTCATGCAGTGCGCACAATCGACGTGCATACTCTACTGCTGGGGCGGGTGGCATTGGTGGCCCAACGGGTAGTAGTACCGCTGGTGCCTCCACTGCTGCCTCAACTGGGATAGGGCCCAGTACCGAGGCCTCATCGCTCGACGGGCTGTCAGTACGTACCACTCTTGGGGCTCTAGCTGGTCGTCCATGGGGAGGCATGCTGAAAGAAACAATGCGACACGGTCAAAAGATTATCCCTGGTGAGCTGATCTGGTTTGAACTGACATTTAAATAAAACTTCTGGAAAACACAGACGCAATCAGTGTTTTCATGCACAATGTCAGAAATCAGTTTTCAGGGTCCTGGTGAATAGATACGTCTGCCGCCCGCACCAACACTGGGCTCCCTGAATTGAAAAGCACACTCGATAATCTTAACACTATTGCTTCACAGAAATAAACATTAGAGTTATAAGTTCTGCGGTAGAACCGAACTACTCTGATACCAATTTGTCACGACTCGTCCTCGGGGCCCATGTCGTGACTACCCCAAGCCTGCCTTCCATAGGCCAGGGGCTGGCGACTAGCACCGAAGGCGTAAATCCTGATAACTGGGAAGGAATTTCCTTTATAAAAGTAAACAAAACATCACAGAGTACAATCGGAAGCAAAAAAACTAAGTAAAAAAGAAAAGATGAAAAGTAAATGTGCCAGAATACAATCCCAAAAGAAAGTACAACTACAACTGAACAAGTCACAACAGCAAAAAGACAAACAGCTGGAAGAAGGAAGCAGCTCCTGGGTCGTCCTCCTCGGATCCTACCTGAAAGGTAGGTACAGATAGCACAGCTCCTGGTCGTCCACCACGGGTCCTACCTGAAGTGTTGGTACAGATAGCCTCCTCCACGCCCTCATCCGTCAACCTCCTCTGTGTGTCGTCCCGTCGTGTAATCCACCTCCGGTTACTGAACCGTCGTGTAGTCCACCTCCGGGTACTGACTCGTCCTGTAGTCCACCTCCAGGTACCGACCAGTCCTCGAACACTCGGCCTCCGTCAGCACTGCCCGTCATCTGCAACCAACACAACGAGGTGCGGGCATAGCCCGTGCAGGGGTGAGTATAATGATACTCAATAGAGACCCCAAGACCCTCAAGGTCTCACTAAATCCACAAGGATAACCACAAGAAGATCTCAACAGATCACCTTTACTTAGATATATTCCCATACATATACCTAAGTTTTCAAGTAACCCATCTCAATCATGAGGAAACACAAGGATTGTGAAATCAACGGATAACCACTACCCAGGTATATGCCCATACATATACCTAAGTTATCTAGCGACCCATCACAATCATGAGGTACAACACAAAGGTCAAAAGATTCATCTCAACAAGGATTTTCATTATCGAAACCGTAACTGCTGAAGAGCTCCGTCTCTGGAGTGTACAGTGGACCTATCACGACTCTGAGATACTACTCACTAACCTAGGACTGCTGAGGTACTCCTCCTGTCGAGTACTGCGGGTCTGCGGCCAACTACCGGGTGCTCCGTCCGCTGTGGGTCTGTCGCCAAATACCGGGCGCTCCCCCTAATATCCTACAGAGGTACTCCTCCTGTCGAGTACTGCAGGTCTGCGGCCAACTACCGGGCGATCCGTCCGCCGTGGGTCTGTCGCCAAATACCGGGTGCTCCGTCCACTGGGCTAGTCGACTCACTCCAAGTCGAGTCGGTCAAGCAGTCATCATGTCTCAGCCGTCTACCGGTCTCCGTACTTCGTACACTCGTCTCCAGGAGGGTCTGCTCCACGAGCTACAGGTCGATACTCCAAGTATCACAAAGCCCCATGAAGAAGTATCTCAAAGGACTTCCTCGTCATAGGGGTCTCAACGCAACAGACGGCGCGTCAATCTGAATCCCTGTCTGTGAGTTATTAGCCTTTTTGTCCCAGGGGCCCGGAAGGTTTCGTGAGCGAACCTATCCCGGCCGTGTCTCAACTATACCCCGAACTCTCATAGGGTATACACATAGGGACCATATCTCAACGTGATCACCAACGCCGCTGATGTTTCGTCAAACGGACATCTGGTCTGAAAGATATCATCTTTTCCGTTCCAGGGGCCAGGATGGATTTCGGGTACAATCCAACCCGTCCACTATACAACTGCATCCAAAACTCGGGCGAAGTATTCGAAAAGTTCCATCTCAACAAGAGGAAAACAACTAGGCAGACGGCGCGTCAATCAGACGCCTGGTCTGTGAGTTATTGTATTTTTTGTTCCGGGGGCCCGGTTGGTTTCGTGAGCGAACCAAGACGACCACACTCCGACGAGATCAAAACCTCTATCGGAGTAAGCCAAAATATTCTTCTCACTAAGAGTAATCCATCAAAGTCGACGACACGTCAATCGGACATCCGGATCTCAAGATATAAGCGTTCCCGCTCCGAGGGCCCGGTTGGTTTCGTATCAGAACCAACCCGGCCGAACCCAAAGTAATCTGAAACCTTGAGTGCGATATACCGAAACGACCATCTCGATCCAAGGATCGCTTTTCCACTAACGGTGAGTTGTTTGGAGGCCCGTAGCTCATGTTACTGGCATTTGACAGAAAGTGGTCTGAAAACGGGGGGTCGGGGCCTGGGCCGACCCGGCTTGGCCCGGCCCGGCCCGGCCCGACCGGCCGGGCGGTTGTCGCGGAGCAGCAGGGGTGCGCGCGGCCGCCCCCACTTCACCACTGATTGACGCCGGTGGCAACCGCCGCCGGCAACTTCCGGCGTTGCGGCGCCGCCTCCTTCCGCGGACCACCGGACGCGCTCTGGTGGTCCGTTTCTCTTGTCTTCTTCGCCTATGGTCCTCCTGGGACCCGTTCTTCACTGCGAAGGCCTCAAAACTACCTTGCGGCCTCGTTTGTCATCACCCGCCAATCCGTACGTCAAAAACGAAACGCGCCGTCTTCGTGGTTCTTCGGCGCGTCGCGCTGGCACCGTGCCCCTTCGTCGTGGCCCGACTCCAACCACGGGTGTCTTCGGGTTCCTTCGACGCGGCGCGACGGCGTCGCATTCTTAGACTTCTTTCCACGGCGCGGCGCAACGGCATCGCGCAATACTTTCCGTGTGATTTCCACGTGGTGCGACGACACCACGCCATTCCGTTCCATCCACAAAGAATCAATCATGAACGTAGGAGGGGGGTTCAGCCGTGTTTGTGCGGTCCGGCCCCCCTCCCATTAAATGATAACATCTAGTCGAATATCCACGATCATCGATAAACTAGAATCATGAACGGAAATAATTAAATAAAATAATCCCCTAAATCGGTTTCAAGAACGGTGTTCATCAATGAGCCGCGGAAGACGAGCGTCGCGGAGAATGAACGTCGACGTCGTGAAGCGAGGATTCGAAGTCGTTGATGGAGATTTTGTCGCGGAAAAACGTCGCGGAAGAGACGACGCGGAAGAAGAACATCACATCGTGGATACATCGTCGCGGAAGAATCGTTGTAGAAAGAGACGTCGCATCGCGGGTCGATGTCGCGGAGAACGAACGTCGATTCCGTTGTCGTCGAGGTGCGTTCGAAGGGAAGAAGTCGTTGGAAGAAGACGTCGTGTTCTTTGGCGGAGGGGTTCTTCGCGTTCTTCGTGTTCTTCGCGAAGGAGGGTGAAGGCACAATGTTGTCAAAACCTTTCAACGAGCATTTTTCCAGAAGTCGCGCGTTGGTCTTATTTTATTTCTACGCCAACGGATTTCATACCGGTTAAGAAACGAAAAGAGATTTGTAACGACCCATTAATTCATAGAATTAATTCAACAAAATAAACTGACCCATTAATTCAACGAAGAAAACTGCCCAATTAATTGGTGCGATAAGAAATTAAGAAAACACGTCAGTTGACTTTCATAATGACAGGTTTTCGCAGGTGCGTTACTTATCGGAAAGAAACAGTGGGGCTCAAGCAGGCCCCACCTCACAAATATCCTACCACGAGGGTAGGATATTTATGGATAGCACCCTATCCGCATCCACTCAGCTTAAGCTGCTTTAAGTGGCTTCCAAGTGGCTTAAGTGAAA
The DNA here is from genome assembly GCA_963277665.1 of Viscum album. Classification (NCBI taxonomy): domain Eukaryota; kingdom Viridiplantae; phylum Streptophyta; class Magnoliopsida; order Santalales; family Viscaceae; genus Viscum; species Viscum album. The sequence continues at coordinate 874,085,253 of OY728129.1, read as the reverse complement.
TAAAATAAAGTTTGTCGCACAATTTATTTTATTTCCTAACTTAAGCCCAAAAATTAAAAACCACACCCGAGCAAACACAACTCCAGAAGAGGCGTTTCTAAGCAATTACCGGTGCTGCGATTCCATTGGTGCCCTCATAATTCTATTCCGAGCACTAGTTTAAAAGTTAGAGAACCCCGCTCGTCCGTTCACTGAACGTACTTGAGCCAAACTTCGGAAAATGATTCCGGGCACACCAGGCCTCAGAATCAGGTGCCGTCAGAAACTGCGTTCTTTCAAAATTTCATAGAAAATTAAAAAAAAATTCCTTGAAATTTATGGGTCTTTACAATAACGTTTGGAAACTCGGATGAGTCCCCCAAATTAAATTGGATCATTGAATTAAATAAAATGATACTTAATAGTGAGTCTCTTAGTTATTTTAGGGTTAGATAGGGATTTTCCCCAACCAAGGACACCAATGGCGTGTTACATGTAATTCATTTTTAATATGACCCTTGTAGAGTATGCAAGCGGTGTGTTTTGAAGCCTTTGTAGTTAGAGGAGGCCTTAAAGGGAATAACTGATTTACATTAATGGGTATGAGATGTATTTACACCCTTAACATTTGTTATAAAATATTACATATTGAATTGATCAAATGATTAACATGGTTTTGTCTAAATTTGTGGTAATACTCATTTTTTGATTTCCATTTAACATAAATGGATAAATGATTAGGAATACTCATTGGTTGTATTTGGATGTAAATGTTAATATGAGTGTGTAAACTCTAATGGTATGAAATGGTAACTAGTTTTGGTTGATGAATGAGATGATATGTATCTCAAATTATTTTTGATGCCTTGGTTTATATTACAAGGGTCTTGATTTTATTTAGATTCCTTATAAGTTATTCCATGGATCTCTGTTGTGGTAGTGGATTACTTGGATGAAGGTTTCTCCCTAAGTCTTGATTTCATTGGATGAATTAGGATTTTCTACCACTCAGATATTAATTTCTCAGAATCGTGAATGACATGTTTGGTTGACATTCCCCTTGTACTCCAACTAGTGCCTAATATAGTTTCCATTAAGATACACTTAGGATTCAAAGAGTCTAAAATTGTCTTCTACACCTTTGTTCTGGAAATTATAGTTCTGAAACATAGATTATATGGAAATACATTTGGTTATATTCTATTAAATAATGAAAAATTTTACTATGGTTATTTTGAATCTTCCATACATGAAAAGTCTTTGGTTGACATGATACGTTATGATTTATGGTGAGGTCATGTTGTTTGTCTATGTATTAATTGAATCTTCCTTGTTATAGGAGATTGAATATTGTCTTGTTAGAATCCTCTTGAGGATATACATTAATACTTTATTTATATTAGATATTCCATGTGGACCTTAAAATTATTTACTTATTTCATTCTTTCTTTCACACATCTTAGCCTCATATATTTCACAACAGGGAATTGCATATAACTTGGGGTGGTTTCCTTCTATGAGTATATCCTACACCTAGTTTGGGATGTATTAGGTACCCAAAAATACTATCTGATTGTAGATATTGATAAGTAAATGTTTTCTACTATAGTTTCATTATTACAGTTTCAGAGCAGAATAGAATGGGACTCATTTGAAGATCGTGATGCTAGTGGGACAATTTTTGTCATTTTGAAAATTTTTTCACATATTGTACACTTTAATTTTATACATGTTTTGGATTTTTTGTATTGGAATATGACAAGTATCATCACAATTATCAATGAGATAACTTTTGGATTATTTTTGTATTACTGAATTGTCTATTATTCAATTTTCATCTTTTTTCTTCTTCTGCTACATGTCTGTTATTGATATTCCACTATTTTTCTCTTTGATGATGAGGGTGTATTATCCCCACTGAAACACCTAGTCCCTCAATTATAGTCATTAGCCTATGGAATTTGTAGTGATTATCTTAAGGATATGTATCTAATTGGGATCAGAAAAACTAGTGAGTTTCTTCTAGATATCATATGAAAAAAAGTGGTATTATTGAATTTACATTTTTGGATTATTATTTTGTGACAATAGATAAGAACAGGATGAAAATGTAATTTGGTAATGAGTAATTCATAAGTATACCTAACCTGTGTAGGGGAAAATCCATGTTTCCATGAATGAAATTTTTTATTGATTGTTTTCAATATAGTTTAGTTTATTCCAAAATTGGGTGATGAAAATTATTTAATATCTTATGATTGTATGACTATGGGTAATATTTTTTTTCCTGATAAGATTAGGGTATCATATCTCATTGATCATTTTATGAACTTTCTATAATTCATAGGCCATGCATTATGCCATGAGATTTAGGATATATTCCTTGATCCATGATGTTGTGATAGGTTATATGACATATATGTACCTAATTATGTGATATATATTTTTGAATGTGATATTATTTCAACTATATAGGATCCATACATTGATTCGGGGGGTGTATGGGCCCTCATTGATCAAAATTTGGAGATCCATTCGATTCATCTTATTTAAAATGTACTAATATGTAAATGTGGAATGAATATATGAATTCAAATGAAATAAAAACTGAATAGGACCTGAATTTCATATAGTAGACACTTGATTGAAATTTGAATATTGATTGGATTATAGGTTGTGTATCTAGTAGTTTTTCATGATTGATAATTTAAGAATGTGCTTTAAGTGATGTCTATGTGTTGGGAAATGATATTAAGAGGGTTCAACCCATCTTATGATTTGTAGTTGGGAACATTGTTAACATTTTTCTCAGAGAAGAGTTTTTGGAATTGTAGTGGAATTCCACTAAGATGTTTCCTATTTGAATGATAGGATTGTTGTAAAAACGAGTCTTTGGAGGTAGTGGGACATGCGATACTAGTATATCCTTTTATAGTAATTGATAATTCACCCACTGATGTTCTGGAAACAAGTGTTGATTCATAGTAATGTGAGGGATTAATCACTTCAATCAAAATTATTAGGGTGTAGTCCATCCCTCAAATCTACGGATGAGCTGACATGTGTGTTCCCTTAGTAGAATCGTCAAATTTTATCAGGGGATTGTGGTCCACAATATTATGATATATAGATCAAGACTACACTATTTATCATAGATAATCTCAATACACCTATGATATAATAGTGATGATCTTGAAATATATTCTTTATAGGGAAGAAACATTTTTGTGGTATATAGTTATCTAGTCTGATAGGATGTGAGACATGGATTTTTATGATTTACAAACCTAATTTTTTTCCTACTTTTACCACGAGACTATATAGGTATATTAGTATAGTTAACTAATGTCACAATAGATTATAACTATTTCTATTATTGAGTACTTGGTATGATTTACAGTGTTGAAGAGTTTATCATTGAAAAAACATACTGGTGAGATATCAAGGATGAGACGCTTTGAGGATGATCTCTAATATGTTATTAGAGATCCTGTCAACATGTATGTATTGAATTCAGTTACTGAAATTGTGAATCATACACTGACTGTAGAGTAGAACCTGCAAGAAGCAAGGTGCATAGATAAGATAAGTGGAGACACTTAGCCCAGGTGTTCATTATATTTAGGATTGAAGTTCCATTTTCAGGATTCTCATGATATGAGTACCATTCTAGATATGAGAATTAGTATATCAGTTTTCAATAATCATTGTGCCAGATAGGGCCACATGGAGAATCAGTGTGATCGTTACCCAATTTATTGTTAGGATGAATGTAGGATAGGGAAGGTGAATATTGTTTATAGGAACTTCTCCATAGCATGTTCAGGAGAAGGTTTCTCAACTCCACGTAAGGTCATAATCTAGATTAGTTATGTCCAATCAGGCTAATGCAGTAATGGTTATGGATGAGGCATCTAGGGACTAGATAAATCGAGACATATGAGTGGGGCTACTTCGAGAATGGCTGTTTTTCATAGGTACATGGATCTGGATAGAATAATTTAGCATATTCTACTATGAGGAGTAGGGTTCCAGACCTGCTAAGATGAGAGGTATGAAAATAGTAGCCTGTACTATTGAATCTATAGTTTTTGATATAGGTACATCACATAGTTTAATATCTGCACCTGTGTTGAAAATCATTGGGAGGATGTACACTAGTGCAGGGAGTTCCGCACTGATGATGGTGGGTGTCACTTCATTTTAAATATCTATTTCCTCAAGAAGACAAGGTTTGATATAATACAAAGAATAGATTGGATAATATTTTATCAAGTATACATTGAATAATATTGGTGTAGGGTGACTTTAACATCACCCTTGTGTGCATTTTATAATCAAAATGGGTGAATGGAATTCCTCGGAAATACGAGATGGGCCACTAGATCAGGGGTTTGGGGGATGACTGCAAAATTATCTAGATTGAATCTAGTTTATTCAAGGGCATGTCGGGCATACATTCCACCAATGGGTTAGAATTTCAAGTAAATTTTCATGGATGGAATTTCATGTTTCCGTAACGAGATAGTGGTTGTGTTCTATATGGTCTAGTTCCTAGAGTATAACATGTTTAAATTTCACCTTATAGGTTGTCTGCGATGCAGTTGAAGGTGTTCAAGAGGCTTCTAGAGGATTTGGAGAAAATGGATTAATTCTAACTAATAATTCTTTGTGATGTTCCCAAATCCTTTTTGTGAAATACACATATAGTACCATTATGAATTATTTGGATTATCAAAAATTGAAATAGATTATGGTATGGAACTGGTATCATTTCCCCCCTACAATGAGGACTATTTAATCAGCTTGGGGGAGCCAATGTGCTCTAGTAAATTTATTTGTGATTTTTACAACAACAAGTACATGTTCGTCCAATAAAGAGATAACTATTATATACTTCTATAGTATGTTTGTTCTATACGAGTATCTGGTTATGTCATTAGGTCTTAGGTACCTTCTAGTGGGTTTCCTGTTGAAGATGAAATGATTTCTTATGTTTTATCATAATTTTATTATGGTGGTTTTCATCGAAGTTATCTTGTTCTAATTTAATAATTGAAAATACTATTCCAAAACATCATAATTCCATTTTCGATACACCGAGGGATCATTAGTTATATTACATGTTCACAAAGTGCAACATCTATACGGTTCATATTCACTTCCATGGTCACATTTTCAAAGGATAGGTGTATCGGTGGACCCATGGAAGGTGAGAACTATATTTTCCTAGGAGAATACCAAGAACATCATTGATATAAATAGTTTATTGGGAATTTATAAATTTTACTTTCATTTCATACGTGAATTATAAGAACAGTTTATGGGATCCACTGAGAAGGTTGTGGTGTTTTTATGGTTAGATAAATGTGGAACTTTAATTCAGGAGTTGAAAGGGAGATTGAATTTAGCACTAGACCTACTACTACCTGATTAAGGCCAGATCTATACTTTTAATTTTTAGGCATCAATTATAGGTCTTGGAAAATTGATAATGTAAGAGGATAGGGTCATATAATATAGGTCTCAACAACTAAGTGCACGGGATAATAATTACATGATGCACGATATCAATTTGAGAATTGTTTTTTGTGCTTTTTGTTGTTGGAGACACTATTTATTAGGTGAATTTTTTTTGGCCTATGTGGACCACAAAATACTCATGTACATATTTATATAGAACGATATGAATCTAAGGAATCTATGGTGGGTGGATTACCTATTGCAGTTTTACTCTAATATTATCTACATTCCTAGTAAAGGTAATTTAGAGGCTGTTGCAATGAGTAGGAGGACTCAGATACAGGTAGTTCGATAGTCCAATAGAAAGTGGAATCTTATGGAAATATTCTCATATATGCACTTGGAGGTCATAAAATGTTAGATAAAAACATATCTATCTCCTTAGTTGTGACCTCTAACATGCAATATAGATTGTGGATGATGAATCTATTGGACTCAGAATGCCTAGTTCTATGGGAGAGTGTGGAAGGTGCAGACCCTCCTCCTACATTTACCATAGGATGGAATGAGATTATATGTATCCATAGTCATTTTTAGGTACTATTATACATACATGAATATATGGTGATAGAGTTTCTTGTTTGATCTTGGTTAGTTCTCTCTAGTGTCACTGAGATGTACCCTAACATACACCATTATTACTTATGGATGGATATAGAAATGAGGTAGCAATGTTTTACATGTTGTTACATCTATCAAAAGATGAAAGTATAATATCAACATTAGATCTAACTTTGACAATATTTATTTATTTTTTATTGTAAATGTGATGAAGTCACAATTGATTATCTGACCGGATTACTAATGCTTCCTAGATATGGCGATGTTGTGTGGGATTTTGTTGACCAGTTCATGAAGGTTTCTATTTTCATACATATTAAAGATACCATTAATGTTGATGATGTTATGGTGCTATATATCTATGAGATAGTAAGAAGTTATAGGGTCTCATAGACTATTATTGTATTATAGGGGCACCTGGTTTACTTCTGGTATTTAGAAAAGTTTATAGAGGGTGTTGGGTCCACAGGTGCATTTGAGCATAGTATACCACCATCAGATAGATGGATGGTAAAAGTGTATGATAAATGTTCCTGAGGAGATTTTTAGAGCATTAATACATGATTTTTGGGGTTCTTGGGAGTTGAATATACCACTAGTTCTGTTTTCTACAAATATATCTACCAAGAGACGATATAGATGGCACATTATGAGGGGTTGAATGGTAGGTCCTGCCTATAACCCCTATACTGGTTAGAGGTTGGTGAGGCATACTTACTGGTACAAAATATTTTAAAAAAGACATCTGGGAAAATCATGTTGATTAATTAACATTTTTCAACTATACAATATCGATAGAAACATTACTTTGATCATTGTAAATTACCTTTATAGTTTGTGATATGGTATCATGTGTTATTATGTGTTTCCAAGAGGCTGGGACACAATTGGATAAGGATATAACATAATCCTTAACCATCATTTGTATCTATTTTCGATATTCTGGGTATATTCATGTTGGTATCCTATCCGTTTTAGTTAAATAATATGTATCATGCCATGTGTGATGACTTCCACCAATCATAAATGTGTTGTTGTAATGAACAAGGTATTTATAGAATAGTAAACATGCATATTTATTAATATTTATGAACAATTCATAATTTTATGTTAAAGAGAAATTTTTTTCTAATATAATACTCGACATGAAACAATGGGTTTCTCTGAAATATTATGTTGCACCAATCATTAAGTTATACAGACAAATAATATAATAAAAATAATATTATTATTTTGAATGTTAGTTAATGCCTTGTCATTATATTGGGGGAAGTGAACATATCTAACAACAATATGATTATATAATTTTGTAAAATGTTTTTACATTTATCCTATAAATATTTGAGGTTTATTTTGAGAATGAATCAAATTTTAAGAATAAAATACTATGATAATTTTAAATTCTCTTTTTAGATCCTTTTGATGGAGAACCCTTTTTAAATGTAATTTTTTCAAATTTTATATGTTCTATGTGAAAACATAAACAACTTATTTAGAATTGGGACATAATAATTTTCCTCGGATGAATTTTTTGGGTTTTTTGGAAAAAATCCCTATTTCTATAAATAATGAAAAATAATGCATTTTAATTAAACATTTCCTTATCATATATGTTATTATATAGTTATTTTGTCAATTAAAATGGGTATTATGTGTAATTGTATTATTTTTTTTAATTTATTCCAATTATAGTCATTATATGTAATTTCACATTTAAATTTGTCATAAACACATGTCAATATTTTGATATTTTTAACTTTTAAAATTACTCCATTTTGGTTTTTACAATGGAAATTAATTTTTAATTAATTTATACGAATTATATGTTTTGGATTTGGAAAAAAAGATTCTCTATTTTTAATTGGAAGGTCCATATTATATAAATATTTACATTTTATTTTTGGACATTATGAATTGTAACTTCAGTAATTATTTTTATTTACCATGGTTAAAGGGTAAATCAAGTAAATAAGGGTAAAAAATAAATTTAAAATAATAGAAAACGACCATAAAACATTTCTTAATCATATTGGATGATATATTTCCAACCATTGGAATCATTGGATCTATTTCAGGACCCCATGGAAACATTTGGGTGTGAAAAAGATATGTTATAATAATTAATTTAATGTAAATAACACATATATATAAACATATATATTTTTACTAAAATGATATGAAGGCGGGGTTATATAATTTCTCTCTTGGACTATAAAAATTAATTAGAAATATAAAAATATTTCCTACATCTTTTTATTTTATTTATAATTTTTATACATTAAATAAATAAGTTTATGTATGACAAAATGATGATGTAGTGATTACATTATTAAAGAATCTTCAAATAAATGATAATGTAAATATTAAAATAAATACAATTTGAAGAATTTGATTCCATAAATGATTTTTTGGATGATTATTGTATTTTATATTTGATTTAATGATTTTGGTTTTATGTAATTAGTTTGTTATGACTTTAACAAAAATTAATTACTAAATAGTGTCCAAATTGACATAAATTAGTTTTTAAAAAATACTATTTTATTAAATGTTATAAAGGAACTAAAAATTAATGATTCCTCCAAATAAATTATATATTGTTAAAATTTTAATTAATTATCCACTTTGTGCTCAATTTAAATTTTATATTAACTATATAAATCATAAATTATGAAAATACAAAAATAAATGGCAAGAGATAAGGTTTTAAACTAATGGTTAATGCCAAAATAGAAGGTCAATGTTTTGTCCTAAACCTATCTAAAAATTATTAGTTTAAGGTATTTAGACCCATTATAATCTTATCCTAAAAATATATCACTTTTTAAGTATTGTAGAACATAATATCAATTTATAATAAAATAATATTCCACGACTTTCGCAATGTACCCCTCCTCCCTCTTATAAAAGGACACCAACTATACCATCTTACTCAAACCGCTAACACCCCATGAATGATCCAAATACTAATAAAAGAATATCCCAAAATCCCTAAATTTCTCCTAGAAGCCTTTCCCTGGGTAGAAGGAAACTTAATAAAGCCTATTGTAAAAAATCCAACAATGTTATCCGATTTAGAGGTATTGTCTTCTCTCAAGTTCATCTCCTTTATATTCCTTATTCATTCCCTATGATATTTTTATTCAATTTTGACATAAAAATTGTATAATAAATATATTTTTATGTATTTAAGATAGGTATTCTATCTTAACTTAAACACACATCCATCTAATTGAAATGATCATACCGTTTATAGGTATGGTGAACTACTACCTCATGAAATGATGATTGTTCAATTTTACCCTACCACATCGTATGATGGCCCTTATTATGGTACTGTATTTATAAATGATATATATTATATTTATATTGTCTCTATGATTCTATAATATTTATTTACAAAATACCTTATTTCTTTCCATAATGTATAAATATGAAAATTTCAATTGAGGAAGTGTGGACTTCCACCTACTCAAATTGAAATGAATCGTCCATGGCATACATGGAATGTATAATGGATAGTGTTAATCAACATATGTGACATATATAACTTATATTTTATACTATAATTATTATATGCCTTTTTATCATTATGTTTTGATTCCACCAATATGTCAGAGAAATGAATGTAGCGTTAATGCTTACGTATGCCCTACCGTATCCATGAATGATGCATTTCATTTCATATTTCCAAATGTTATGTACTATAATAAATACATATATTCTAGATATAAAAGATATTTAAATATTTTATGTTATTATGAAGATGATTTAATTTTGTCTACAAGGACTATTTACATCAAAACAAGTTCATTTTCATCTCAAGTACAGAATATCGACCAAATGACTGATATTAGAATAAATATTTATTCCATTATTATATCATGGTAATAAGTGATATAAAAGGAATAAAAACTAGAAAAAATTTTCTCAAACAATTATAAATTTAATTATGTTTGATATTCAGGAGTAACAAGGAACATACGTGATGATTTGGACTCAAGGTAAGGGAAAATCATAACCCAATTTTCATTCTATTGGTTAATCCTCTATTTATCGATTATGTCATGATATGATTATGTGAGAAATAACATTTGATATCTTATATTGTATTTACACTTCACATATGTGTATTTATTGTTAATAAACATAATCATTCAATTTTATTAACAAAATGATCATTGTAAGGGAATTTCTAAACTCAATTTCCACTCATTGGGTTTTATGCATTATTCGTTGACTACATTATTCCACGATTTTGTGTGGAATCCTTGAATATTAATTTATATTATAATTTACAAATATATTTTTTTGGATATGTTATTTCTACATATAATTTCCCCATTCATTAAATTATATTTCATTTACACAATCTTTGAAAGGGAAATCATATCTTTACCTCCATTCATTGAGTTAAATATACATGTCATTTGATTTGTTTTTCAAAGAATACCTGTGAGTGGCATATCATTGTTTTTTTGATAGTATCCACATATATTGGATGTATTTATATTTCTCACACATAACTAATTAATTTACTTATCATTAATTTAATGATACGATCTTCGTAAGGGACTTTATATCAATCTCTTTTCATTGAAACATATCTTTTATTATGTACATTTACTATTCAATAATGTGTATATAAAACCGATATTACACTTTATATCAAGAATAAGTATATTCTCATGATATATAATGTAATGTATAATTTTATTCCTCAATTATTTTTATTCATGTTTTTATCAAGTTGTGAGAGAGTCTTTAAGAAAAACATAATTATAAATTTATTAATGATTTATTCATTTAAAACATTATATTTTATGCCCATTATTTCAAAGTGGTTTTAAAGAAATCATTTACATGGAAATAAATTTTTAAAATGATAATTTACTTCAAAATATTCAATTTGGTATGGGAAAAATTGATTCAAATTAATAATAATTAAATGATTACAATTGTTTTGAAAATGGGTTGAATATTTCAATATCTTAAAATGATCTCTTGTGGTTGTAGTGTCGAAATGTTATTTATCATTTATAATTGTTTTATTTTTCATGATTATTAAATGGTAATTGGACATTTGATGTGTGCGTTGTGATAAACCAATGATGGGTTGTTATGTGATAAACTAAAGATGGGTTGTTCCATGATAAACCTTGGATGCATGGTTAACTTATAACCTATAATACATTGGTTATGGAAGATGAATGTATGACTATTTAATTTAGTGATATGTGTGGATGTTGGTCATATGATAATTCCATTTTTGTAATATTTTTTCACAAGTTACCTATATAAGTTATATGTATCTTTATATGGGATTATGGTAATATTTTGGATACAAAAATGGTAACCAATGTGCTTATATTTAGTGAAGTATTTTTACTGATTCTTAATGGTGAAATATACTACATTTGATAAAGTATTGATTGATTTTATGTTTTCACAGGACTAATAGTTTTCCTTCTTTATGTATCCCTTAATGAGATTTTTCTTCTCATCCCACGTTTTGAAATGTTTTTCAGAAGAAATAATGAAGAATAGAGTAAAGGATGTGATCATGGAAAAGTTAAGCTATTAAATCATGAAATGATATCATGATTATTTTTAATGAGTTTTTGTAATATGGATGAAATAGATAGTGAGTATAAGTGTATACTTTTAATATTTAATTTGTTATGTATGAGTTATGACCTAATTCTCTAAATCACTAAACTAGAAATTATTCTCTATGTAAATTAATGTCAAATTATCGACATAAATTATGATGTTGTAATGTTTAAGGATGGGGCCATATTTTTGGTATATGAGGACAGGCATAGAAAACATTAGGAATTATTTTTTTCTCATAAAACATGGAAATTATCTTTGTCTATTCTTCCAGTTCAATCATTGTTTTATAACATTCTCAGATTAAGGGATGCCATTTACAAATTGAAGGAGGAGTATCTCAAACAACATTCATATCTCTTCATGATCACATGCTTGCAATAGTTAATGAAAATTCATGATCATTTGAATGTGAAACATTTTCTAACATAAAAATCTCTTTCAATAAGATTTTTGAGATATTAAACTCCTCTACTATACCTCTATACCATCGTGGGTAATGAGATGTATATAATCAAATATTATTTTCTAAATATTTTCATATTTTCACGAATGGTAAATATTATCAAGTAATTTTCTAATATTTTACCTTATTACTAGATTTTGAAGCATATTATGTTTTTGAAAAAGGTGTTGAAGAATGAGACCCTTGAATATCCTATTTTAATTTTTTTAAATATATTGTTTTAGAACATACTTATAGTATTTTAAATTTACCATATATTTAATGTTTCAACTCAAAATCGATCCAAAAATTTTATAAGAATCATGTTTTTAAGAAGTTTTTAAATTATATTTCATACATGATTATTTTAAATAACTATTTTTTGGTTAACAACCATATAACACATGTTGTACAAGTTATATTTGGTTAATAGATGCAAATGGTTTTTAAACATCCTGAAATTATTTTTTTAGTGCATGGATATTATAATTACATGAACAAGATAATGATGCAACAAGGTGGACCCCATGATCAAAGTATGAACTTATTTATATTTGGAATAATTTTATTTTATCTTAAGGAGGTAAAAAATGTCAATATATATATCAGACATCATGAATTAAGAAGTTGAGGTCATTATGAGTTGTGATGAAAATGACTGGTATAAAATAACCATTTAAGTTAAAACATGATAGGGTTATTTTTGAGTTTTATAAAAACAGACAACAAAAAATATGGGTGATAACCCATTTCATCCGGCAAGTCTACATGAATCGAACCCAAACCCGAAGGGTGACCAAGGTGCATCTCCCACCACTGTCCTACATGAATTCCCTAGTTAGTATGACTAATTCATTTTAGTTAAATGATTTTGTGGGTTAAGAATATATTGATTTTGGGTACTTATGTTCTACCAAATGAGTATCCTTAGTATATGAAAATGATTTGTTGATTATGTTATAAATTTTATTTTGGAAGATTTTCCCTCATCTGGGAACCTTATATTTATAATAAAAATTGAATACTATGGGATTTTATTTTACGAGTAATGGTTTATTTTTTAAGAATATATGTTTTTTGTTTGGAAATATGGAAATTTGGGTTATTTATTGAAATGATTAACCTATCATTGAAAATTTTTTATTATGTTAATTACATTTTAGTATGAGACTTTAAGAGTAGTTGATGTTATTTTGAGATAAATGTTAATATTAATCTAATAACTATGTGATCAAATCTTTCGGAATTTTGGGTTTCAATCATAGTTTGAATAATTATTTTTGAGTGATTTTATGGGGAATAATTTGTTAAATGGTCTTTGTTGAAATTTAGGTATTGTTTATTCAATTTTATAGTTTATGAGATGAGTTAAATTTTAAAAATGATTATTCTTTTTGGGGATTATATGATCTCATACTAACCATTTTGGATTTTGTAAATGTTTATTGACATGGGGAATATGTAGTTCATCTTTTTGGGATTGTCTGACTCTCCAGAATATGATTCTAGAACATTTGGTGTGACCAATTCTTCTTGAATACTCACCGTTTGGAGAAAATTTGAGTCGGAGGTATTTATTTATTAGAGTGTGAAACTCAAATTGACATGTAATTATGTTTCCTTGTGTTCTTAGTCAAGATCATAAAAAAATTCCTCAATGTTAAGAAAAGGATATTAAAACAAAAAATTACATTTAATTTCCCAACTAGGAAATCAACGACCATTTATCCCATCACAAGTCTATGGTTTTCTGTTTGTTAACATTCTCCTAGTCATGTTTTCTATCAATCTCCATCAGAACTAGATGGTTATTTTTCATTTCCATATCCATGTTTTGATACATGTTATCCTAGTTTGTGTTATATTGGGTTACCTTTTTTAATTATCATTATTTATTTTAAAGTTATAGTTTTATTGAATCTTTTTCCGATGTTAGATTTTCAATGATGTATCTATGCTCAATTTTAAAACTGCAAAGATACAATTTCCCAAATAGGGGAATGATGTAATGACCCAGGTATTTATAGAATAATACATTTTCATATCTATTAATATTTTTTATTAATATATTAATTTTTTGTTAAAGAGGAATCTATTTTCTATTGCAAATCTGACCCACAACAATGGTTTTTTTGGAAATCTTACGTTGCACACAACTTTGAGTTATACCGAAGAATAATATATTAATATTACTATTATTTTCAATATTAAATAAAACCTAGCCATTGTATAGGAATGAAAGAAAAACACTATCAAAAATATTATAACACACATTTTTTAAATGTTTTTATATTTATCCAATCAATTTTAGATTCTTAAAAATAGAATTAAATTAATTTTGAGCATAAAATAATCGAATATTTTTAAAAGCCATTTTAACAACTTATGATTGCATGCCATTTTAAAATAAATTTTTTTAAACATTTATAAGTTATATTTTAAGAAAAAAACATCTTCTTTATAATTAAGCCATAAAAATTTACTTTTGTTTGGATTTTGGTATTTTTATGATAAAATCAATATTTTTAAGAATAGTTAAAAATAATGCATTTTACTTCAATCTTACCATTTAATGTAATTTATTTTTATAGATATATTGTATTTATAATTGGTTTTAAAGTATAATTGGATTATTTGTTAATAATTTAATCCAATAATGGTCATTGGATTTATTTTTACATTTAAATTGGACATAGACACATGTTGACCTTTTGATAGTTTTATCTTTTTGAAAACCTGATATCAGGTTTGACAACGGGAGTTAATTTGTAAATAATTTATACCAATTTTTTGTTTTGATTTTGGAAATGGATTCCATATTTGTTGTCATATGGTATAAATTATGTAAATAGGTACGTTTTATATTTCTATATTATGAGTATTAACATTACTAATTATTTTCATTTACAATGGTTAGAGGGTAAATCTATTAAATAAGGGTGAAAATAATATTATAATAACATTTAACTACCCTAAAACATGTTATAATTTTATTGGATGAGATAGTTACAACCATGGGTATCGTTGGGTTGATTTTGGGACCCCATGGAGCCACTTTGGTGTGAGAATTACATGTTATAATAATTACTTTAAAGTAACGAGAAATATAACATAAACATGTATCTTTTTAATAAAACCATTATAAGGTGAAGTTATATAATTTATATATTCGTCTATAAATATTTATTATAAGCCCAAAAAAATTTCATACATAAAGGAATTTTATTTATAAATTTTATAAATTAAATAAATATGTATATTTATGACCCAATGATTATGAAGTTATTACCTTATTAATAAAATATTTAAATAAATAATTTTATAAATATTAAAATAAATATAATTTGACATTTTTATTCCAAAAAATAATTTTATAGATGAATATGTAATTTTATATTTTCATTAATTGTATTTTTTTTAGGAATCGAGTTTTTATGAGTATAAGAAAAATCATTTACCAAATAGTGCCAAATTTTACATAAATTTGTTTAAAAACACTTACTATTTTATTAAATGATATAATAGTCCTAAAAAACATTAAATTTACATATATAATGTTTAAAATGTCATTAATGATCAACTTTTGGTTCTCTTGTAATGTTATAGTAACTATAGTAACCATATAGTATGAACATACATGAATACATGGTAAGAGTTAATGAATTTAACCAATGGTTAATGCTATAAGATTAGGTTAATGTTTTCACATAAACATGAATAAAACCTATTGGTTTAAATGATATTGAACCATTATAATATTAATATAGAAATAGTTAACTTTTTAACTATTATATACTGAAAATCAATTTAGTATGAAATAATATTTCAAGACATTCCCAATGTTCCCATCCTCCCAATTATAAAAGGCCACCAACTATACCAACTTACTCACACCTGTAACGCCACTTAACTCATCAAAATATTACTCAAATAATCTATATAAATCCACCCATTCATCATAGAGGCCTTAAATTTTCCATAAGGAAATTCAAGAAATCCTTTCGGCTCAAATACAAAAAGATACCTGATTTAGAGGTTACGTCTTCCATCAAGTTCCATTCCATTATTTTACTTCTCCAATTGCTATGATATTTTTATTATTTGATTAAATTAAAAAACCAGTATCCATATATTAATTTTATGGTTTTATGATATGTTTTATAACTACACTTATACACACCTCCATCTAATGGATATAGATATATTGTTTCTGTGTATAGAGAACTACTACCTCACAAAATGATGATTGTTCAATTTTCACCTCCCACCTCTCAGGGTTTCCATTATTATGGAAATATATTTATATATGATACATATTACATTTTTATTTTGTCAATTATTCTATAATTTTTATTTACAACTTACCCTTATACATTCCATAATTTCTAAATATGGTAATTTCTATTGAGGAAGTGTTGACTACCGCCCTCTCAAAGTGATATGAATCATTCATGAGATGCATGGAACATATAATGGAAAGAATTGATTAATATATGAAACATATATAACATATATCTAATAATTGAATTATAACATACCTATGGATCATTTAATTTTCATTCCTTTAATTTAAAAAATAAATGAAATTAGTGTTCATGCATAGGTACGACCTACTGTCTCCATGAACCGTGCAATTAATTTCTTATCTCCAAGTGTTATGGACTTTTATAAATATACATATAAAAATATATATGATATTTAAATAATTAATATCATTCTGGATATGATTTAATTTTGAATACATGGAAAATTTACATCAAAACAAGTTTATTCTCTACTGAAGTACTAAATATCGACAAAAGATCAATATTAAATGAAATAAATATGTAATTGTTATAACATGGTAAAAAGTGATATAAAAGGAACAATAAACAGGAAAAAAGTTCTCAAATTCATAGAAATTAACATCAGTTTATTATTCAGGATGAACAAGGAACATAAATGACAATTTGGACTCAAGGTAAGGGAACTTCTTAACTGAATTTCCATTCATTGGGTTAATCTTATACATATTGATTATGTCATGTGATGATTATCTGAGAAATAATTTTTGATATACTATCATGTATTTATAATTGAATTTTGTGTATATATATTGAATACACATAATATATCTATTTGATAAACAAAATGATCATTGTAATGGAATTTCTAAACTGAATTTGCACTCATTGGGTTTTATGAATAATTCATTGACTATATTATGCTAGGATTATGTGTAGAATCCCTATATATTTATTTATATTATAATTTCAACTTCCCATTATGTGGATATACTATTACAACACATAATCACCCCATTGATAAAATCATATGTCATTTATATGAAATTTGATAGGGAAATATTTTCCAAAACATAATTCATTGAGTTAAATATCCATGTCATTTGTTTTCTTTTTACAAGAATATGTCTGCATTACCTATGATTGATTTAATCTTAAAATCCACTTATATTGGGTGAATTTACATTATTCTCACATAATTATTTCATGGATTTTTCCATATTATAATGATACGATCTTTGTAAGGGACTTTGTTTCAATCTTCTTTCACTAATGCATATATTGTGGTTTTTCACATTAATTATCAAATAATGTGTTTATTAAACCCTTTTGACTCTTTATATCACGAAATAGTATATTTTCATGATATTTAATGTTTTTTTATTCCGTAAGTATTTTTATTCATGTGTTTCTCTAGTGGTAAGGTACTCTTTATCTATATCATTGTTTTAAATGTTTCAATGATTTATTCATTTAAAAACTTCTTTTTCATGTACATGATTTAAAAATGGGGTTTATGAATTTATTTAAATGGACAAGAATGTTTTAAAATGTTAATTTATTAAAAAGTTTTTAATGTGGTTTGGGACACTTTGATTCAATTTTCTCATTACTAAATGTTTTAATTTGTTTTGGAAATGGGATAAATATTTTTTATATCTTAAAATTAAATCTTGTGGTTACAATGTAGATGTTTTATTTTTCCATTATGATTTATTATGTATTATGATTATTAAATGGTACTTTTACATTTTGTGGGATGTTATGTGATAAACCAATCATGGATGGTTACTTGATAATCCAAAGACAGAAGGTTATGTTATAAACAATGGATTGGTGTTTACTTTATTACCTCTAATTTATTGGGTAAGGAAGTTGGCCATATGGATATTCAATTTAGTGATACGGGTGGAAGTTGACCATATGGCTATTAAATTTAATTATATTTATTTATAAAGTAGACTGTATATGTTATATGATTCTTTCTATGCGTTTATGGTTATATTTTTTGTTACAAAACTGGAAACCAATGAGATTATATTCAGTGAATTATATTTTCTACTTCTTAAAGGTGAAAAGTATTAATTTTGATAATGATTTCATGGATATAATGTTTTCCAAAGACTAAATTATTTTTTATTTTGGTATCCATTACTGATTTGTTTATACTCATTTGATGTTTTGAAATGTTTTTCAAAGGAATTTAAGAATATAGTCATGGATGGGATCAAGGAAACATTCTGACATTAAAATATAAAACAATACAATGTTTCTTTTTAATTATATTTCTTTCTATTAATAAAATTTATAGTGATTAGAAGTGTATACTTGTAATATTTATGTTGTTATGTACGAGTTATGACCAAATTGTCTAAGAACTAAAACTAACAAGACCCTAGATGTGAATTAAAGTCAAATTATCGAATTAACTCAAGAAAATGTATCATTTAAGACTATGGCCTTATAGTTATTATCATTATAACTCCTATAATACTTTTTATCATTTTGTAGAGTTATAGGTAGATGTTTCCTTTGAAATTAATATTATTCTTATAATTAACAGCAGCATGATGGTTCTATGGGGCTGGTAAATTCCTCTTGTACAGGTGATGTTGAAGCAAAATGTTTATAGTACGATACATGATAGAATGAGGTCGATGTATGTTCTCAGTGGCCAAATATGTTCTTATTAGAATTTTTACCACTATAATGTGTTAAATTTGTGGACTAATTACATTAAAGAGGAATATTTTAAGATCCCCAATTTTCATACGAGGTAAAAATCCTTTCTCATGTGGTTTTAATGTTTAAATATGTCCTATTGTGAGTATACAATATGATCATGGGTGTTTTAGGGGCGTACAAGTAATTTTTGGATTCGAGATCCTATATTTAGTGTTAAAAAGGGAATTTCACATGGTTAGAATAAACTATTCAGGGTATTCCTCATGGTTAGGATAATCAGTTTGATGTAGGACAATATAGAGATACAGTCTACATGAGTAAAACATACAATATGAAATGTGACATAGAACTGCATGAGAATGTATACAATTTTTATATTGTATTTGTTCATCGTTGGTTCATTGTAAATAAAACCATCTAAAAATTCATATTCGTTCCATTTGTGTTTAGGTATGTGTGTATGATTGGTGCATAGTTTGGACAGAATGTGCTTCCAAACCTTGTGACCCTATTATTTTTGTTAATTTAAAAACTTATCCTATTTAATCATTTAAATGAAACATAGTTTTATTTTACACTTACTAGAATAAAGGGATCCATCGTGTGGGTAAAATTTAAATTTATTCTACTCCACTAGATATATGATTATTTCTCTTCTCTTATTGTTGAATTTGTATTGGTGAGTACCCAATTATTTTTTGTACATCCTTCTTCTATTTATGAAATGCGCTATTTAGGTGTAATATAATATTCATTAGTTCTATGTTAATCATATGTTCATCATATTTCCCAATATCTTAGTCAAATTAGGAGCTGATACGTGATGATCACTCTGATACCATGATATAGTAGGATGTTTATACTTTTCCCATTGGTTTTGTTTCTTTAATGACATAGCTTCCATTTTTTCGCCCGATAGAATTTCTGGTCTTACCGTCAAAATTAAATTGGTTAATTGAGTTAAATGAAATGATACTTAACAAGGATTCCCATATATCCTTTGGGATAATTTAGTGGTCAATTATCAAAGCAATGCCACTTATAGGGTGTTCCATGTAACATTCTTTTTTTTACCTTTTACTAGTGTTGACCACCCAAGGAAAGTGTTTTGGGTAATTCCTATCAATAAGAGGCCATAAATAGATGTATTTATTTAAATTTATTGATATGATATGTTTTTTCTCCATTTATATGTTTTAATTATATTCCTTGTTCAATTAATCAACATGTTTTTATGTTTTTGATTACACAAGTGGGTAAAGTCACTGTTTGATATCCTTTTAATAAAAATGGATAAATGAGTGGAAATACCAACTGGATATATTTGGATATAAATTGATATACTATTGGGTAAAATCATATGGTTTTAATTGTTAAATATTTTTTTTCTACGAGATTGTATGTATTGGGAATTGTAGGGTATTTCTTGGTTGATATTCCAATGCTCTGAATTCCATTTATATGCCTTAGATATTATTCCTCATTTCATGATGTGCCAGTGGACACCTTGGATGGATATTTATCCTTGGGTATTGATTCTATGGGATTACATAGTCATTTATAACCCTTTTATTTGGATTTATTGGACCCATGTATGACATATTCAGTCGACATTCTCCTAGGTCTCCAACTAGTGCATAATTAAGTATCCATCGATATGCTTTGGGGACTCCAAAAAGGATGACATATTCTTCTCCACCATAGATCATCCATTTATGGCCTTGAACATTTATTAGTCGATAATAACATGGGTAATACAACATTATATGTTGGATCAAAAAACAATTTTTTCTCTATAAATTCACTATATGTCAAGGTCATGGATGACATGATATGTATAGATTTTTGTCGAATATGTGATGGTTGTTTTTGAATTAGTTGAAGAATTAATGTAATAGGGTATTGACACATGTATTACAAGTAACCTCTTAAGGCTACACAATACCACATTCTAAGTATTTGATATCTTATGGGAACTTTAAACATATATACATCTTACCTACTTACATGCACAATGCTTTTCATTTTATATTGCATTTCCTAGAATTGTACAGGTCTATGAATGGTATCCTAATGGGATTATGTCTCAAACTCCATTATTTATTCATAGGAGTAATAAATCAATTTGTTGAGTTAAGGTTCGTGGTGCTAACTACCTAGTTTTTGGTCTTTTTGTACTTTTTTTCATGTATTTCACACATTCTTGTATACATATTAGGGATTATTCTTAAATATTGATGACATGTATCATAAAAATTATTTTTTAGACAACATATAGCTTATTTGATATTGATGTCTTGTTTTATTATTCACCTATTTATTGTTTACTACTTCTACAACATGTATCTTACTGATATTATTTTGTGTTACACTCCAGTGATGAGGGCATAGTATCCCCACCAATAATCCCTGACCCTCACTTCAATTCGGAAACCATTGTTTTTTTCAGAGATGCTCTTGAGGACATGTGCCCAACTAAGCTAGGGGCATTGTTTAGTGGCATCCATTTCTAGGACATTACATCCCAATCAATGAATAATGATGAAATTTGAAATAATAAAAGGAGGGGAAAATATCTTTTGGGTCCTTCATGAGGAATCATCCATAAAATTTTAGTGGTTATATTAACTATCAATTACTTTGATATGGATCAAAACTAGTGAAATGATATTTTACATTATCAAATATTTAGATCATATAAAATTCAGTTTGGTAGTCTGTCCATTGGAAGGAGAAATAGATCAGTGGTTTTCTATTATCAATAATACAAGGATACACAATGAAATATACTTAATAGAATAGGATACCCATTAGATATTGTTTAAAAAAAATATTTCCCATTTCATTATAATAAAATACAGAAGGAATTAATTTAGAAAAATATTGGGATTCGAATATTTTGGTGCCTATGAAGAAAATTTTACATGCCATATGAGGTAAAATTTTGGTAATATCATCCAACCGGATATTAAGGATGATATATTATTTAGTTGATTAATTCAATTTCTTTGATAGGTGTTATATATAAAGTAATTTTGTAGTTATGAATAAATAATTAAATGTTCTATCAAGTTGGAAATGGAGATTGGATATACACATCAATCACACATTTGTGATAATAAAATATAGATGGAATTAAAGGGATACTCTAAAACCCATGGATAAAATTAAATTGTATTTCTATTATGCTAAAATTTCGGAAGGAGGCAAGGAGGAAAAAATCTTAATAGGACTAATAAATATATTATGTGTGGAATGGAAGGTTATTTAGTGGCTGAATATTGATGTGAAGGGAAAATAATAGATAATAATTATAACATGGAGATGGATCTATAGAATAAATCACCCACAATCTTTTATATCAAGGGCAAAGAGATTGGGAATTATGAGAACTAGTGAAACAATAAAAGGGATAATGAGAATGAAAACAGAAAAAACCTTTTGATGAAATATAAAAATAGGGAAGCTTATCAATTAAAAAATAATTTAGTGAATCATGATAATTAGGGAATAATATCATTCACCCCTTAGTCGGGAATTTGATGTATGATTTTATATGAATTATCCCTATGAAATTATTATAGTTTATCCTTTAGATAACCTAGATGAGATTCTTAAAATTAATTATCTACCACTACATTTTTCAAAAATAATAAAAACACATATTAAATTATATCAGTTAAAGGATGAACCCTTTCTACCAGTAAAAAGAAGTTTGTTTAATATAATCTTTTTTTTAACGAAATGGTTATTTTTATATTATAACAACATAAATCACCATGTATGATTAACATAAGATTTTTGGATACAATCATTGATTTATTAGTATAAAATTGATCATAAATTAAAATTCTTATAAACCCTTTCAGATAATTTATGTGATGGGATTTTATCAAGATTAAGGATATTTTTGGAGACATTTATAGAAATAAATATCTATCATTTTGTATATTTTTTAGAGGAAAGAATTATTTGAGGAGGAATTCATTTATATATTTTGGGAATATTATTAAAAAAATGGTATCCTTTAGTGTTTATATTATATTTCATTTTAACATAATCATGTATTGATGATATTTTATAACACATTATGAACTATTATAAAATATTTTTTAAATAAATATATCATGAAATAAGGGAGATAACATATTGAATCTGACAAGGACACACGGATTGAATCCAAAACTAAAGGGTAAATAGAGTACAATGCATTCCATAAGCCTACGTTAAAAAAAAGTTATGGTGAGAAACAATTGAAGAGAGATATTTCTAAGTTAGTATGTTGGTTCTTGGTATGTTAGTAATTTAAGGTATAGAGACATGTTTTTACAGTGATTATATCACCATTATATATACCAAAAAGTAAATTAGAAACCATTTCTGGTGATTTTATTTTTGGAATAACCAAAAATAATAAAGGGGAATATGATATATGTATTATATAAAATCATAGTACAATGTTATCACATCTCAATTATTTTATAGAAGATTTATCTGTAGATAATCATAGCAGCATATATTTTAATAAAATGGTAATATTGCATGGATCACTATGATCAATTGAGAAGTAGTTGAAAAATAGTCTTTAACATTGGTTCTTTAATTTTATCATCATTTTAACTGATATTGAAGCCTCTAACATAAGAGATAATACATTAGATATCTTTTTTTTTCTAAACTGTTTCCCTAATTGATTCAGATATATTTTTTAGAGTCATTTTATTTCAAAACCAACTCCTAAAATACACATTGGTATCATTATGGGAATCATTTTTCAATGAAACTGATGAATAAAAATTAAAAATAACAAAATGATGTTTGTTTTTAAAAATAAAAATGCCAATAAGTAAAATAAAGTTGATGTCAGATTTTGAAAAACTGAAATTAAATAATGATTTTTTATACTTTGTTTTATAGAACTTTTTAATCATTGATTTGAGTGGTTATGGAGATAATAGAGTGTTAAAGAACAAAAGTTAGGACCATAAAAATTTGAACATATAAATGTTTTAAAGGATACATCTTGTTTGTAATAAAACATGTGAAACGTGAATGAAAATTACATATAACAAATAAAATAAAATAAACTTAATGCCTCAAACATATTTCAATTATTTTAGAATTTTTTTCCAAAAATATAAGTCATTTGTCATCATATCTATTATTTTTTGGGTGTAACAAAAACAAAAAATAAATATAGTGATCGATAATGAATCTTTCACCTAGTTTCATAAATCACAACCAGATGTTTTATATTTCAAACTTGATCAAAATAATAACACTACATTTTAAACATGATTACCCAAATGTTTTGAAGTGATGGAAAATAATAACAACTAAATTAAATGACAAGAATAGATATCATGTCAAAAAAATTGATGAAAGACACCCTGAAAACTAGATTGAATCAAAGAGGTCAAAAATTATGAATGAAATAGGATATGGATTTATATTGTATACAAAAATATAATCCAGAACATTGAATTATAATTTTTGTGGGATTTAAATGATTGAAATGTGAATTGTAAAAAATACTGAAATACCAATCCCTTGTATTTACGGAAACTTTTTTTCAATAATTTTATTTAAAAAAAATTCAAAAGAAAATTTGCATTGGTTTTTTGGAATTGTTTTTCTATAAAAATTATGCTAAAATTCCCATCAATAAAATTGTTGTAATTGATTTTTAATAAAATTGACGCCAAAAAGTAAAAATAATAATTGGGTCAATTTTATAAAACCTACGCAAACATTATATATTTTTTGTAATTTTTTAGATTATTTATTATTCAATGATTTTATAGGTCTTGGAGAATGGATGGAGTAAAAGAATAAATGTTATGTAATTTAAATGTTAGAATTCATTAAGACTTATCTTAGATAATTTCTAATTCTGATATCCCTAACTTTTAATATGTTACTCTGTTTTAGCTATATGACTAGTCAAATATGAATGTCATGAAATGGTATAAAACATAGTAATAAAATCATAATGATTTTCCTATTTTTTCTTAAAATCATATGACAAAAATTAAAATTAAAATTATTTTTAGCATTGGTTTTTTTAAATTTACATGAAAAATAATTTTGTTATGCATTTTGGCATCGATTTTTTAAAAAACAAAGAAAAAAGTGATATGAATTAGTATTTTTTGAATATGTTTTGAAATAAACCAATGCCATAAAGTATCTAAAAAAATATTTTTGTGTCTATTTATAAGAAAGTGTTTCTATATTTTTGATGTATATGAACATGTTTCTACTGGTGGTATCTGATCGAGATCCAAGGACTACATTGTAATAGTTGTGAAGACTTAAGAAATACCTTAATTCATATATTATTTTCCCAAATATTTATCATACTCATATATAAGTTCATTCTTAGATAATATTTGAGGCTCTATAAAATATTCTAAGATCATTTTCCAGGGATTTCAAATGTTGTTGTGATCAACATCTTCCCCTATTCCAGTTTTATTAAAAAAATTGTTATGACTGAAGATTTCTGATGGTTCATTATGGAGACCTATTTGGAAATAAATGTAAAGATAAAAATTTACAGAATTAAGAGATAGAGTAAATGATATTGGGTCTTGATTTACCTGAAAAATGAAAGAGACGTTTAGATCCATTTAGCAACAACTATGCACTATGAAATGGCAGCTTAAAAATAATACTGATAATCACCATTATGATCTGGAATTTTGAGTTGGTGAAATTTTGTATCAAATAATTTAAAAATGGGAAATTTGAAACAAAAGTTCTAAATAATGTTAAATTAATCCCTAGGTATTTAGGTCCCATTTAAATTATTAATCATTTTGGAAAAGATTATTATTGATTTCTACTTTGACAAAACCTATATCAAGTTCCTTATGTGTTCATTGTATCTCTAGTGAAGAAGTATGTACATAATCATTAACATATTCCAAAAGTCTAATTTATAACAATGGATCATGAAATTTATTATTTGAAAATATTGGTAGGGATTCTAGATCATACAGAGGATGTTCTATGAAACATGACAACACACATAGCCAATGTTTTGTTGGTAAACAACATGTTTTAGAAACCTTTGTGGGAACATGATAATATAATGTGGATGAAAAATCCGCAATTCATTGTAATGACTAGATATATTTCTTAGAAAAAAATTAATTTTAATTGTGTTATAATGTAACACAACAATATTAAAGGATTTATTTTTTTATTAAATTTAATTTCATCTATACGTTGCATTACACATGATACACATTTTTAATAAACAATGACAAGATATTAATTTTTTTATTTAATTATGAAAATTATTAGCTAGATATTAAAATGGAACGATTAATAGGAGTAAACATATTTAATATTTTAGGTATAAAGGTTTTATAATGATATGTTATGTAGATAAAATGTAATTACTTTTTGTTACTGTATTTATATGGTTCAAAAAATACTTTTGTTCTGGAAAACATTATCTATATTATTTTTAAAAAATAATAATAGAAATAATTTTATAAACATTTATAAAATGTATTTCAAAAATGAAATGTAATATTTATAAATCAACATGTCAAAATTTTCATAGGGTTTATTTTTGGGAATTTGTTAGAAAGGATATCTATGTTCTAAACATTGAAAAATATTATTTTTATCAAAATTTGAAATGCTATTTAAACAATTATTAGGAATAATTTTTTAAAAATGGATTTAAAAAATTATATTAGTTATATTATGATTAATCTAATATTGGTATTTATAATTAATATCTCATTAATTTTTTATATAAAACATTATATTCTAATTGACTTTCCTTCATGGAAAACTGCTTTTTGATTTCATCGTATAATTTTATTTTAAATTAAGAATTTCTATATTATTGAATTTAATTTTTAAAAAATAACAAAATAATTTAAATCACAATAATTAATACACTATAACTAAGTAAAATTATTATTTTTTCAATATAAATATTAGAATAATAAAAAATTAAATACCAATGATTGGTTAAAACAAGTTTACGAGGGGTGAAAATAAAAATAAAATGGAAAAAACATATAAAAATTACCAAAATATATTTTAAAACTGTATTTAGGACATATAAAAAAAATGGAATGATAATTTCCCCATACGGATCCTTTTGGCATGTAAAAACGTGGTTACATATTCTTCTTCAAAAAAATTTTGTGTGTGTCCTATCCCCCACTTAATAAAGTTTAATAACTCTCTACTCATATTCAAACATCAAAAACCATTTTATTAAGAAAAACCAAAAATAAATATATTTTCAATGTCCCCATACATATAAAAGAGTATTTTTCATTATTAGTAAAACTTCATATGGATGATTTATGTATTAAACTAAAGAGGTTCTCCAATGAAAATGTGAAATTATTAACCGTATATAATGTTTTATTTACTCCTATACCTCTTTAAAATATACATAAAATATTATGAATTAATAACATAAATAGATAAAATATAGTTAATCTTTATTATATTAATGGAATAATATATATCTATATCCTCTTCTATAAAATTTGAATGAAAATCGTCTATCATGTGTATAGCTAACTACCACATTTTGAACTAATGATATTTATTTTGAATAAAAAAACCACAATGATGGATATAATTATGGATATTTTATTATGATATATAACATATAATAATACAATTTTAATTATAAAACATATTATCCTTATTTCCTCCCAACATGTTGGAAAACTGTAATGTTGGTCGTGTGTACTGTAGACTTCCAAATCACAAAAAGAAATGGTGTCTTATTAATTTTGGAATTGCATGAATGATAATAAAGATTGTTTCACAGAATATGAAAGTCTTCTGAAATATATTTATAATTTTATAATTATGATATCATATATACATTATTACTTTCTATTCTATGGGGGTTATGATAAAGTGATTCAAGTGTACAATGGATTGTCGCCTCACAAATTGTTGTGAATCGATTTTCACTAATATTTTTAATTGTAGGTAATAAGTGTATATTTAATGACTATATATGATATTTATGAAATATAAATGATTATGAAAGGTAAATATATAGTTCAATATTATGTTCTTTCTTCTGTTGATAAAATATAAACAACATTTATGCATCCATTCGACATATTGTCTACTTAAACTATATAATTAATTTAATACATATAAAACTAAATGATTTTTATATAAACATATATACTGAATATTTATTATATTTAAATCATTTTTAAAATTCAATATATAGTTTAATGATTGCCAATATTAATAATATGGAAGATACCTAGCCAAAACTTATATGAAAAAAAGTTGTTATTACCCATCACAATATCTTAAAATATATTTAATAAAAGCCTTGTAAAATGTAATAAGTAATTAATAAATGGAATAATGTTTAATATTATAGATATAAAATAGTTTTATAATTTTTTTATTATACAAGAGTTTATAATGTGTACGAAAGAAGTCGAGACTTACGTTAACTGATTTTTCCCTTCAATATTCCTTTAGTGAGACAAATGTTTTTTATGAACCTATCCTCTTATATGAAGAGTATATACCTAAATTATAAAATTTTATAACATAAATATTCTTAAATGATTCAGATTTTATGTTTAATTTGATGATATTATTTATTGGATCTTACAATTCAAATTTTTACAATGTGGTAGGGGTTTGATGTTACAATCTCACTATTTTTTAGGAGGGTTTGTCATTTTGTTATAGATGATGAAATCTTATATTCTATTTTTCATGAAAACCATTAATTTTACGTTTATAATGTATTTATTGAGAATAAATATCTTGACTACAGTTTCCTCTATTTATGTACTCACAAATCCTAAAGATCATTTTCAATTAAAACCACCTTTCTTTCTATATTTGATTAAAACCCATTTTTTTAGTATCCATGTTATTAAAAATGATTTAATAAAATATTTTTTGTTTCATAATTTTTTTAATATAATTATTACAATTTATGAATTTTTAAAAAAATATTAAATCAATATTCATGTCATTTTATAATGAAGAACCATTTGGATTATATTGAAAATATTGAACGAATTTTTTTTTATTCTGTATGACATGATAAATATTTTCAGCCTTCCTGAAAAAATAATTTATTAATTAATATATTATATTTGTTATTGGTTATTTAAAATGGAAAGTAATTTATCCATTTTTTTGATATTTTTTATTTAAAAATGTAGTATTTTAGGTGAAAATGTTATTTTATACATGAAATGATTCAATGGATGTTTCGAAATAAATTTTTAACCTAATATCATATCCATTGAGGTTACCTAAGATTTACTATGGATGTGATCCATTGATATGTTATTCATTCTCTCATTATATGATTTACTATTATGATGAAATTATTTTTAGGAAACATATTATTTTTCCATGGTTTGTTGCTTGATAAATTAAAAAATTTATTATGAGACTTGTTAATACATATGGGTTCTATTGTGAGAATGTTTTATGATATTTTGGTTTACCGTTGTCAGGTTATAATTAAGGATATTTTTTAATTTATATCCAAGGATGGTGGTTATGTTTTTTCCAAGGAAAGTGGTCACGTAATAACCAAATATTAGTGAGACCTATATATCCAATCAATTTATTTGGTTATGTTTGATATCTCATGTGTTAAATAAGAATGAAATGGGATTGAACCCAATTTTTCAACGGAATTTTTCAACATTGAAAATAAACGGATTTAACCATGATAACTATGGTGGCTATGGGTATTAACACATTATACTCTGATAGCAATAGAAATGAGCCCCAACTACTATGGAGATGATTTTTTCTTCAATTGATTATGAAACTAGCCTATGTCTTATACTGATGATATGATCTAATGTATTATGTTATTTAATTCATCTAAGAATAATTTATTATAATCTACCACTATTTATTCCTTGAATCTAATCTATGATCTATTATATATAGATATGGTTTTCAATTGCAATGCTATTTTTCTCAAATACTATTCCCATGTTCTTCACATGTGAACATTAATATCTCCCTAGTTTTTCATTACTTATCATCTAAGGAGAGTATTTATTCTGATTTCTTTATATTATTATTAATAATGGTTTCTTGTAGGATATTTAAATTATGGTCTCTATATTTGAATAACTTAATTGGAGGGGATATAGTTCACATATGAACCATTTTATGCTTCCCATTCTCCAAAGGCACTAGACCTATATGATTGGGGAATGGATTATTATATTACGTAATGAATATTAATATTATATAATGAGATATTTCTTATTAAAGGATTATATATTTAAAATTATATAGGATTATAAATAATTATTAACTAAATTGAAGTGCGAGGTAAGGGATTTGTTCTCAATTGACACTCCATTGGGACCTATTTGTTATTATTCACATATTATCATTTATGTGGGTTTTATATTACCAATATGATGTATTTATAGTGAATATAAATATAAATATTATTATTAGTGTTTCAAATTATTTTTATTATTTTATGGGGTTTTAATATAACTGTTACAATTGTGTTATTATTTTTCTTCATAGTCTCAAATTTTGGGATTTCATTTATTTTAATTATAGAAAAATTATATACTACCCTTAATAACATCCATAAAATTTCTAATCATTTGAATATTTAATGAGTTCCAGAATATTCACACATCTTTTCCTCTCTTTTGAAATAGAATCATAAATTAAAATTTTTAAAAGGTAAATATTTTTTTTTCATTTTTATAAAATATAATTTCATCTACATCCATATTTTCAAAATTCATTCACAAATGTAATTTTATTTTTCTAAATTATTTATTAATGACATTTTATGTTATATTTTTATTTTTTAAATTTTTTGAAATGAATATTAAATATTATTCAAAAATTAATGTCATCAACATTTATTACAAAAAGTAAAAATGAATTTTTTCAAGGAATATAAGGATAAAAACCCTCCCAATCATCATATCCATTGTTTGATATTTTTATTAAACTACATTTTTACATTCTATTGAAAAATTAAAATATTGTCATGAAATATTATTTTAATAATTCAATCCCATTTATTTTATTCTTCCAAATGAAATTATTAATTTTTTAAACCTGTATACCCTAATGAACTGATTTTCATCTCTTATCTCTTATGAATTTTGATGTAATAAAATTTCTATTGAAACCTTAAATTGATTTAGATCATTTAATATTATATATATCATAAATAAACATTTTATTTATTTCATGGATACGATAATTTCCAAAATAGTATAGAATTGTTATATATGCTGATTTATTATGAATGTTATTTTATTGATAAGGGAAAGATATAATAAATATATATTTATCTCTCAGTAAGGATACTTATTAATTAATAAATTATATGAATTAAATTTATAATTCTATAATGGATAAATAATTTGAATTTTTTTTATGGGTGGGGCCCTATTATAGATTTCTCTTTGATTCATTGAACTTATAATTTGAAAATTTACTTAACTATATGAAGTTTGTTTCTAATGTATACCTATCAATAATTTAAAACACCCTCAGTACAAGGTGTTGATTGTGTATATATAATGTTTTCAAATATCATGATTTTCATTATTATGAATTTAAATAATTTTTGATTTAGTTATTACATTATAATACATATTTCTATTAATATTATTGATGGATTCATATCATGCTCAAGTTATTTATGAAATGTCACGTGTTTTTAGTTAGTTCCCTTGAAATATCAACTACTCATTATATAATAAATACAAAACCTCTATTCACAACCCTTTATGGGAGTTTCTTTAACCCTTATTTTGATTCATTTACCAGGTATTTAATGAAAAATTCATTGATTAAGATTCAAGAAAGATGATCATTTAATTTTGTTATGTTTTCTATTTTATTCTAAAATTAATATGGGTATCATGTATTTATATGTGTCTCTAAGACTACTTAATTGATATTCCCTTTATGAATAGAATAATTATATCAACTATAATATAATATTTAATCCCTAATATTTGGTTTAATGGAGTATATATTTTTATAGTTTTTATCATTGCAATTTTATAAAAAAACATGGGATCTATATTAATAAATATAGTGTTCTGGGAACATAAAACTATGATTGATTTTTATTATAAGTCCAATTATGGAATAAAATTTATTTTTATTCAATTTATATATTATTTTGTTATTATAGTAATAAATCCTTGTATTTATAATAAAAATGAGTATTATTTGGGAGCATATGCATTTAGGAATATTAACACCCAAAGGAGTAAGTTTGATTATATCTCAACCATACATATTTTGTGTAGTGAGTGTTCCCATACATCACACAACGAATTATACTCCCAAGGGATGTTATTTGGATAATAAAAAATTTCATTATAAACCATTATGAGGAGTTGGAAAATATTTTTATCATATAGTGATATTCTAAAAGAAACTAATTTTATGAATCCATAATTAACAATGCATAGCTATTCATTAATTAGTATGTGTTTCACTATATTTAGAATTATACATTATTATTTAAAATTTATAATGGTGTGAAATAATTCAGTATGCTACAATGTTTTCACGTGGTTCCTAGTAGAATGATTTGATTCTGAACACATAGTTAGTGTATAAATTTTCCTACTATGAAATCCAATACAAATACTGTTGGATATGAACATATCAGTTATATATATGTTTATATGGCCTGGTTTTATGACTAATTAATTATCACATTACAAGTAACATGATGTTAAACATCATGAAAAACCTATATATGATCTTTTAATGTTATATAGTCCCTCATATGTTAGTTTAAATACTATTCTAGAGGTAACTATGTAGTGGATTAAGTCCTAGGAAATGATATTTTTATCCTTGATATGTGATGAAAATGGATGGTTTATAATGGTAGTATATAGTATCATGGGTTATTATTAACAACAGTGGGGTTTGATCTAGAATAATAGCGATGAGATGAAATAGGACAAATATAATGGAGATCATTTAATGTAACATTCTTCGAAATGTATTTACCAAATGATAAATGAATTGAAATGAATATAATGTTACATAGAATAATTTAAAAGGAAGAGTGAAGAGTTTAATATTGTGAGGATACCATTATATGACTATAAATGTATGATATAAAATATATATGAAATAAGAAATTCAAGATTGACTATTTCAGTGAATATTTTTTTCTGAAATTCTGTAGGGAAATAGTTTCCATATTATTTTCTTTATATAGTGAAATTATTTTATGCACAACAACACCGTAGAAAGAATATTCTAAAGCATGTATATTAACAAGGAATTAAAATTGAAACTGTCATATGAATAATAAGAAAATTTAAAAAACATATACAAATAATAAGAAACTTTTGTGAATTCTATCATGTAAATTTTTTTGAAACAAATATCATGGAAAATGCCATAAGGGCATGGGAGTGTGTTAGATGTTAAGAAACAAGGGTCATATGGGTCATGAATATAATGGATGGGAAGATACTATTTCTATGTAGTGTATAAACTATAATGAACTGTGGAACTATTAAAAATACTATCTAGTGCTTCAAGTGAATATACTAGATAATAAAATGTGAGGTTATTGACAAGAATATACAATTAATGTGATGGGGCTTGAAATTCCCAAACATACAGATGAAGCAAATTTATTCATGAAATAAAATTTATCTAAAGGATTTTTTTATTATGGATCCATGTACTCTATTATATCAGCAAATATTTCAATGAAAATTATTTAATTCCCTAGAATTATAAAAGGGGTTATTAGTTAAAACTACTAATGAAAATGTATATGAAATAATAATGTTTCATAAAATTACCATTATGAGACATAATAGTTCCCTACTTTTACACATTAGTATGACACTAATGGTTAAAATTGATAATATCAATTGTATAGACTCTCATCCAAAATCTTACACAAAAATTTAATATATATTTAAGGAAATTTTGATTTGCACTGAAGATATGGAATGACATATCTTTTGAGAAGATAATTCGACATCTATGTCATGTCTTGATCCAAATAACGTAGCACTTCATAATGAAATTATTAGTTATCAAGATTAAACACAATCTAGGAATGGGAAATCCAGTTTTAAAACTGTGTATTACTTATTTTTTTCTAATACATTGATGCATTTCCTGATGAATTACCTTGAAAACTAACATAGATTATTGTCGATATTTCCATTTAATTAATCTCAATTGAAATACCAATATAATATAATATATTTATGATAGACATAGAATAATTACTTGAATTTCATAAAAACTCAATGATTTGTGTTAAAATTTATTTAATGACCCTAGTTTTATAGCTTTGGTTGCGCATAATAATTTTATTAATATGAAAATGGTTATAAGAGGTTGTGAATTGATTAATCAGACACTAATGCTATTATATGAAACTACATGTATAATCTTCCACACATTAATGGATTACTGAAATTACTTCATGGATCGTGATATTTTTAGTGACTAAACATCATTCATTATATCATCAATATGGATTATTAATGAATGATTAAATAAAGGTAGTATTTCTAAAATGTTATGATCACTATGAGTTTATAGTAATACCATTTGTACTGTATAATACATCATTTATTTTTATAGATCCAATAAATAGAGATTCATGTTATATCCTAATAAATTTGATGTGGTATTCGTTGATGTTATCTTGTTGTATTCTAATTTATTTAAGGACCATGATAATAACATCTTAATAAATCATGATACTCTTAGATAAAATTGATATATGGGATATTTAGCAAGTGTAAATTATATAATAATGTGATTTTCATCATGGTCCTAAAATATACATGAAAATAATCTCAAATGACCCTATAAGAAGAAAGGTAGAAAGAGAAAGGCCTTCAACCACATACATAAATAAGGTATGTTGTTTCATAGGTTTAGCAGGTTAAATTCAATGATTTTTTAAAATTATTTATTTTTGGAAAAATCATTATACAATAATACCTATAAATATGTAATGTTATTGTGGATAAATCACTGTAATTAATTTTATAAATAATTTAATATGAATTTATTGAGTAATATTATTTTTACTATAACATCTAGAAGAGGTGTATTTTTGTTATATAATGATGAATCAAATAATGTTATTGGTTGTGTTTTTATGAAGAATGATAATGTTGTTTTATCTATGTCGAGGGAGTTAAAGATATTTTAATAGAACAATCTAACATATTATGCTAATTTGGATATGGTAAGATATTCTTTGATGATATGTAGGCATTATCTCTAATGTGAAATATATGAGATGTATATAGAGTATAAGTTTTGAGACGTTGTCCCAAGTATCATAGATTTAGTTCCAACTTTATTACATTATAGTTTTATATAGGAAATATCATCCCATTGGGATGAAAAATTTATTATAATTAGTAAACTATATTCATACATGAAATTAAGATTTCATTTTAAAAAAAACACTATGTGTTTTCTTTGAAAATTTCATTATTACCCCAGGTGTATCCCTACATATCCATCACAAAACTCATACTGGTATCCTGAGGAAAATATATCATAATAAATGGGTGATCTCATATGCTTATTAAGTGTAAGAATATAATATATTCTATCATATTATATTATATAAAAAATAAGTCATGATAAATTACTGAAATATATTACATTTAGTCAATTTCATGAGAATAATATGGATGGAATAAGTAATTATCAAATAAATAATTATAAATAATCACAATAGATTCTAATATTCACACTTTATATTTTAAATAATTAATTAATCACATGTAATATCAATAACTAAATTCATAATGATGAAATTTTGTAATATTGGGAATATGAAACATACCTTCTATGCCTTGATCCATGACATCAAAATATTATCGAGGCCCGGTGCAACGACATATGTATTAATGGGTAAGGACTCAACCAAAACCCCTTTCATTTCCCTCATGAGACCGTACAATTCAGTGAGGAGATATTAATACCAAGGTCCAATCAAACACTTACTAATTAAAATGGATTCCCCACATTAATTTTATGAAACATAATGAATATAAACATTCTTATTGAAAAAATATCATACGAAATTTCAATACATTCACCGATCAATGAAAATAATAACAAACAGTATATAATAATATTGTGAGTTGTAATATAATTTTACATCCTCATTAAATCAAATGACATATCATCCTAATAGAGAATAAAGATGATGATAATAACATATATCCCTATTTAAACATAAGTATAATAACTGTTTGATGTTGTCGACAAATAGAAATACCAAAATATATCATTAAGAAAAGTCGTGATGAAAATAAAATTTTCATTTTGGAAAAATAATTTTAAAATATATAAAATTTTTAAAATCATTTTCATTGAATATTTAATTTAAGGATGTCTTATAAGTATTTCTTGAGTAAAATAACATTTTCAATTTGAAGAAATTGAATTAAAACATAAACAATTTTTCATAATAATTGTCTCTAAAAATATTTTCCAATTTGATAAATATTTTATAGAATGTAAAAATATTTTTAAAAATTAATTTTAACAATCATTGGATAATTTTAATATATTTAGGAAAACATTTCTAGAAAACATATATATTAAATTAAAATAATTTTCTAATAAAGAGATAAATAATGTAGTATTTTTTAAAGACAATTTCTTAATTATTTTATGTGACAAAAGAGTGTGAAATTTTTCAAATGATGGAGAAAGTTAATTATTAACCAATCTATAAAAATATAGAATGTTTTTAATTTATTAATATAAAATAATTTCCCCAAGTGAGATTTAAACAGAAACCTCAAAAACAATGATGATATTTTTAAATAAAAACATTCCACTATGGCATCTTTCGAATCATAATTTCATTAAATTAATAATATAACATTAAAAATTATATAAAAAGATGATAAATATATTAATGATATAACTTTAAAAATTGGTCATTAAATACACAAAAAAAATTATAGTTGTGGAATATGGATTATGTCTCGCAAAAGTAAAAGTGAGATGTGAAACATTTATCACTTTTTTGACTTAATTCATATGTTTATAAACCTCCTATGTTATAAATATAGTTTACTTAAAAATATTTTACCTAAAAAATAATACTTATCAGTCCATTTATGATTTAATTTCATTATTTTATAAATCCTTTATTAAAAATTATTTTCTAAAATCACTATTTTGAGTGATGTATGATTCGTTTTTCATGTGTGTTTTAGATCATTAATATTAATCTATTATGTTTGAGAATTGATAAATAATATAAAAAATGTTAAAAATCATATAAATATCAAATATATTCATTATATATTTATTTATAGTAGTATAAAAATGTTAGAGATATAAAATGGATTACATTGTTCATGGAGATGGTTGGTCATATGTCACGACCCTGAACCTCCTAGTCAATTACTATGTTGAATGTATGGTGACTAGGGAAACCTCTGGACCATCAATAACTCACCAAGGTGTTTTCCAAAAACTCAATCACACCAAATAGTTCTACAAAATAAGTTGCACCGTTACGGTGACAACGATAACTATGGCACTGTCACAATCACACGCCAAAATGGTGGAACCGCTTGTGGTGTCTCACTGAACCAATGTCACCATTACAGAGTCTCACCAAACGGTGTTCCACCCTTTTCCATTTTCTCCCAGTTTCCCATGTATTTTTATTTCATCCCCCATAATACATCTTTTGACATAAAAAGGTTTTAATTTCATTTTCAAATACATTTATATCTAGAAAAAGATAGTTTTAACCCTCGAGAGTCGAGAGACCCTTCAGTTAACAAAACTCATGGAATTTTCCCTTATGGACACTCTTTTCCCCATTTTTTCCAACTTCACCCCTATTACGTGGATTTTCATTGATTATATTTTATCTAATAACTCAAAACAGTTATCTCCACCATCTCTGAGGATAATTACTAAAAAAAATTATTTCGGATATGTGAAAGAACCAAACATCAAGGTCATGCCACGATTATAAATCAATTACATCGAAACCGTCTCCCTGATTTTAGATTATGTACTTTTCTTAAGATAAGATCATCTCTTGATTATTTCCCTTCTAGTATCTATGTATTCATAATAGTTACTCCAGAGATGAATCATGCGCCCGTTCTGGAGCTCTTCCCGCTCAACCTTGAATCCCTCGATTTATCCCATTCTTTAATGTCGCTCATCCTATGTTCTTAATTTGAGGATAGAAACACATATCCATTATCATCCAAGTAGGGTTCATCCATCCTATCTATTTATTATTCATCATGTGGGGATGGGGTGATAATGTTTCTCTCGAGATATAGATGTATCCAAACCTTAACAAAGATAATAAACTTATATTTAAAGAATGAGGGGGTGTGAATGATGGTGATATTTATATTTTAATTTTTTTATGTTTTAATGATTTGAATTGTATGGTCTTATGCCCACTGAAAATAGTGGTTGGTGGTGGTCCTTTCTTGTGCATTAATGAACCTCTATTTTTATGGATACTATTGTGAATGAATGGATGTATCATGCAATTTGGTTAATCAAATAATATTGGTTGATAAAATGGATTCCCAAAAAATAATAATCCTTCTGTGATCAAGCTGGTTAACCAAAGGGAAATATGAAACATAATGAATGGATTAGGAAAATATGATATCTTCCATTCTCTGTTCTAGTTAAATGTGTGGTTTCTCTCATTGATTCTTATTGGGTGACATGGATGGGGATGAGATATCCTGTTTTTTGGATTTTGGTTTATGGATTTGAGTTCTTGTGGAGTTGGTACATTTGGGATTGGTTTGGTTCTAGTAAATTGAGGTATCCCATATATCCTTTTTGTTGTTGTGGATATATAATAGGACTGGGTGTGAATACTTAAATTGCTACTTTTTTGTTTTCGATAAGTTATTGTTTTGGTTTGCATCCAATCATGTTAGTTACCCATTAGTGAAGGAATATATAAATGGAATCAATTGAACCTGATAATGTGAATGGGAACAATGATATATTGTTTTCCAAAAATTGGTTGTTCTATAGTTATGCCTATTATGTGTTTGTGCATGTAGGGATAATAATGAGAGTGGTTGTGTATGGGTTGGTTATAAGTTTCATAACCCTTCAGTTGGGACGAGTGTTTGATTACATATATTATTGTGATTATTATATTCACTCCACACATTTTGAGAACTTCATGCCGAACACCCCCATTTCTTAGGGGATGGTGTTTTTTCCAACATTTCTATGAGTGGATGGTTATTAGCTCATTTCTAATCCCTCTATTAGGTATCACACGAATCTTTTCACAGTTTTTGACAGCCTATAGTTTATTATGGCTCATGATTCATTAGGTAGGGTGTGATGTGGTGCTTGGACCATGTCTGTGAAGCAATTTTTTACCTTGTTTCTTTAGGATGAGCCTAGGTGTCTACGAGCATGATAATGGTTGTTCTGACCTGGGTGTCATGAAGCCCAACAGTGGTTCTTGTGGCCCAGATGTTTATCGGGGGTGGTTATGTGTGGGTGTAGAGGACCATGTGTGTATGATTAGGATGTGTGGTGATGTCCCATATGGTTGTTATTGGGGTGGAATTGGGAAGGTAGTGAGACTTGTGGGGGAGGTCTGATGTGTATAATGTCCTATATAACGAGTCCGAAAGTAGTGTGGGGCTCCCAAATATCGATGTGAGTTTACTATTACATTAACTAACATACATTATTGGGATAGTTATCCTTGGTGTGGCTGGGTGGATATTTTCCATGCGAGGTTCGATGGTTATCTCTATTTTCTCACGGGGCATTAGAATGCCTCCCCACTTGTTCATCGGAGCTTTTGGTTTTCACAATTGAGTATACTTGAAAACTAACAATGCATATATAAAACTGATTTCTAGTTTTCTTGAGGACCTTGAGGACCATACCAGACCATACTAGCACATGACTCTGGAGTTGTTGTTGTATTTCATTATTTTTGAACTTTTCATCAGATTTTTCTTGTACCTTATAACAGTTTAATTTGAACATGCATATGGGAGTGGGTTTTTTTTGGCATTACTTAAACTTTCAGTTTTTGGAGTTGTATAAGATTTAACATCTTTTATCCTGATACTATTAAATAAAAGGTTAATGCCTTCCATTTTACTTGAGATTATATACCTTTGGTTCTAGTAACCACTCTGGGGCCTGTTGAAGGCGGGACATGAGGGTTATTTTCACTCCTTCAACTTTAAGAAGGAAGGGTCTAGTAGATTTCTATCCCTTTCCTCATCATGGTGAAGTCTGGTAGAGGAAAAATGGTATCAGAGTTGATGGCTGAATGATAAGATGTAGTTTGGTGTTAGGAATAGTAATAATTTAATGGATGGTAGGGAAATAGTGTTAGGAAATCATTTTGTGTGAAATAGTCTTGAGAAGACTGTCTAGGACATTAGATTTTTGCCCCCCATGTGATATGATGCAAGGACTCTGGGCCTACCGAACGACCAAGTGAGACTACACTGAATGAAGGGTAGGTTCACTTAGAATGATACAAGCATCATAATGACTTTTCTCTTGTGTGTCTTGGGTTTTTTGGTAAATTAAAAAAGAATAAATGGTTTACAAAAAATTTCAATGAAATATTCTACACTACTCGAGCATAAAAATTCCTTTTTTCCCTTGCAGCTATATCACCAAGACGACATCAACGAGTAGTGAAAGAGACCATTACCCATGAGGATTATTTTCCTAATCATTGGGGTCTAATTTAGAGGATGAGGACAACCATTAGTATAAGACGCTTCCTAACTTTCAGCGACAGACCCTTAGCAAGTATGAGTGGAGTGTATCGGAAATGGAGAAAGATAACATGTTTGAGGATCTTGTGATAGGTTTATACTTGATCTAGGCTTCAGCAGAATAATAGGTCCCTCTGGCTATATCTCAGATGCCGAGAGAATTGTATCAGTGGTGGTCACCCTATCTCGATGAGAAAAATGAGGTTATGATTTCGTGGATCGACAACGAGAGGGAGTTCTTGGTGGAATTCCTAACATCTACAACGAAGGCTAAGATGAGTTATGAGTTTCTCTCCCTCAAAGAAGGGATTATGTTAGTGAGGGAGTTGGGTTTCATGTTCAAGGATCTCCTTATTTTTTCTCTGGACTTCATTACGGAAGATGAGTCTTAGGAAAGTCACTAAGAGGAGGCACTCCGACCTTCCGTTATTTATGTTGTAACCCCCTATAATCTACTGAAATACATAGAGGTTCAAAATAAATATGGAGTATTGCAGAGGATTCAAATTTTTTAAGGTGTTCCATGAAAGGTGATCCAGTTGATCTCGTCAAATGGGAAGGCTATTATCCTTAGGCCTCCAGCATCTGGGCCTTCTAGGTTTCGGCTGGCAGGGAGCATGCCCTAGCAGTTCCAATTTAAATCTCCAGGTCCTCAACATTTCTCTACAAGCCTAGGACTGAGGTGATTTATAAGTGGTAGTGATGGGGAAATATCTAGAATCATTCCCCATACTGAGTTCAGTATAGTGGAGGTGGGCATGTTCAACGCCCACCTCAGTAGCAATAGTTTCCAGTGAGACATTTTCAGCAATACATGGGCAGCGAGCTCCCGCTCCACCATGGGTTGACAGTGCCGGAGGAGGCCAACCCCATGGGGATACTCAAGGACCTCAACTGGGGCATGGTCCGGGAGGTGGTAGATAACTGAGGGGAATAGAAGCTGTGATATTATTGTTACACGGCTTCGAGGTAACTGTTCCCGCATGGCAATAGGTCATTCAAGGGATGATCTCCTTGTTTAATACTCTTGTTTGTGCCTTGTTTGATTTAGGAGAATGGAACTGAATTTTTGTACCTGGTATTGAACATGGATTGGGCCTAGATGTAGATATACTATCCATACCCATGGTGTTGAGTACTCTAGTTAGATATTGGACCAACATGTTTGAGGTTTGTTGAGGATGCAAACTAATGCTAGGGCCTCATCAGTCCTGTGGGGATCACTTTCTACGGAAAATGCATCTATATGATGTCATCCTAGGAATTGACATGATGTTATCTATACACAATATTATCTACTACTTCTAAATATTGTTTTTGTTCTCAAATATGGGAGGATAACATGTAACCTTTTTGGGCGAGTGGGGTTTCCAAGAGGGAAGCCAATGAGTATAACCCCTTCTTTCCTTGTTAGCTGAGCTGTCAGTGGAGTCAACAAACTCAAAGATGGTGGATGTCTCAGGGATCATCAGTGACATCTTAGACGTCTCCCATGGAGAGGTGGTGACTCTAAACCCTCAACGTGATGTTCATTTCTAGATTGAATTGTAACACAATGCACATACTATTTTGATGGATCCTTATCAGATGAAACCTTCTAAGTTGCGGGAGTTTCATATCCAGGTTGATGACATTATGAAGAAGGGTTTTATCTAACCGAGCGCATCACAATGGGGTGATATAATCTTGTTTTAGATGAAGGAAAAATGTGGTCTCATGGTGTGTATAATCATCTAGTTATTAAAGGAGGTGACTGTCAAGTACCATTATCCCCTCCCGAGGATTGAAGAGCTCTTTTATCAGTTTAAGGAAGCATGTTGGTTCCCTGTGATTGACATGTGGTCATGATATCACTAGTTTAGTGTAAGTAGGGTTACATATTGAAGACTTATTTCATGTGCATATATGGGAAATTTGAGTTTTTGGTCATGTCATTAGGTTTTACAAATGCACCGACCCTGTTAATGGGACTCATGAACTCCATTTTTCATGAGTATTTGGAGCAGTTTTTAGTATTGTTTATTGACGAATTCTTAATATAATCAAGATCATTGGAGGATTACACTATTAATTTTATCATATTTTTGGAAGTCCTGGAGACCACCAAATCTATGGGAAGTATTCCGAGTGTATGTTCTAGACACGGGAGGTGAACATCCATGGACATGTGGTCTCATTGCAAGGAATAGTAGTGGACTCATCGAAGGTCAAAGCGATTGATTCATTGGAAGCACCCAATAACGTGCCATACACTCATAGTTTTCTAGGTCTACCCGATTTCTATTGGAGGTTCATTCTCGGCATCTCTTTAGTTGAAGTTCCATTAATAGCCTTTAACAAGAATGAAAATTCATTCCTTATGTGTGATAAGTTCTAGGAATCCTTAAGTTATCTGAAGGGGAAAATGATCAGTGCCTCGGTACTGAGTTTTCTAGAGGAAGGGGTATCATTTGAAGTGTGATGTGGTTATTTTTGTTTAGTCTTTTGGGTGTGTGCAGATACAGTAGTGAAGAGTGATCTCTTATGGGTCTAGAAAGTTATGTCCTCAAGAATATGAAAATACCACCCATGACCTATATCTGGAATTAGTTGTGTTCACACAGTCGTTTTGGCGGCATTACATCATCATAGAACACATCATGGTCTACAC
Organism: Viscum album; assembly: GCA_963277665.1. Lineage (NCBI taxonomy): Eukaryota > Viridiplantae > Streptophyta > Magnoliopsida > Santalales > Viscaceae > Viscum > Viscum album. The sequence goes on along the minus strand of OY728129.1, from coordinate 874,041,699 downwards.
ACATCACAAGAGAATGAGGTAGGTATTTTCCCAGTGAGATGTGAACTTGCAACAACTGAGGTGGAAGGAGTTTCTTTAAGACTAAGAAATCTAGATATCCTACACATTAGGAATGACAGATGTGGTGGTCGATGCATTGTGCAAGATGTCACATAGGGATGTGGTACGGGAGTCCACAGATGATTGGAAAGAAATGGAAGAGATGGATTCATTAAATCTGAGAATGAGAGTGGATGCTGGTGGAGGCTATCTATTCCAGATGACTATGTAGTCATCCATGGTTCATCATGTGGATGAGTCTCAGTGGGGTGACTTAGAGGCTGAAGTGATGTCTGACCTCATTAGCCATGGAAATTATCTAGATGGATGATCGGAAGATGGTTAGAATTATATGTTTTTCTGCAGGAATTTTTTTTGTCCCGGAGATGTTTCCAGAGAAATTTCATGGTGATTTCCATAACACCCCCTATAAATACACCAAAGAGTTTAAAAGATGTACTGAGGCCTAAGGGAATAGTTTGGGTGGCCCAGAGTAATCTGGGAATTCAAAGAGTTTGGGGAAAGGTTCCTCGCTTTCCCTTAGGTGATGGATGAGCACCGTGTTTTGGGTGTTTTGTTGAAGCCTTTAGACATCCCGAAGTGGATGTGGGATGATGTCCCAATGGATTTCATCATGGGAGTACCCAGAGTTCAAGAAGATTATGATGTTATCTGGGTGGTGGTAGACTGGCTGCCGAAGTCAGATCACATCTTGTAAATCAAGGAGATGAGTGCAGTGGATGCCTTAGCATTGAGGTACATGGATTAGTTGGTCCATTTTGCATGGAGTTTTTAGGTCCAGTGTCTTTGATCTGATAGAATAATTAAATATTGAGTCTAGAAGGGATCTCATTGTGCTTTTAGAACCTTGATATACCTTAGCACTACTTTCCACCCCCAGATATATGGGCTGATAGAGAGGAAAATCCCAATGTGGGAGAATATGCTATGGGCATGTTTTCTATGCTTCAAAGGATAGTGGTTAAGACACTTTTTAATGGTAGAGTTTTCCTAAAACACTAGTTATCACTATACCATTGAATGAATCAGTTCTAATTTTTATATTGAAAGTTGTCAAGTTTGCCTGTGTGATGGACCGAGGTTGGGGAATCATGTGTTCTTGGCCAAGGGGTAGTTCAGAGCGTAATGGAGAATGTTCTGCTTTTTCATGAGATGATGAAGGCAGCTTAGTAACTACATTATTTTTATTCCAATCATAGAAGAAGATTCATGTAGTTAGAGGTTTGGGACCTTGTGTTTTAATAGGTCCCCCCAGCATGGGAAAGGGACATTTTTAGGGGGGTTAAGCTTTCTTCTAGGTTCATCGGATGCTTTGAGGTGTTTCGATGGGTCACTAAAGTGGATTATCTGCTGGAACTACCACCGGTGCAACTAAGGGTCCACCAAGTCTCCCACCTATCTTAACTCTATCGGTATGTACAAGGTGATTCACACATCCTCGACTGGGGAGCCCAGGATATTGAGGACGATGCAACATTCTTGGAATAACCAGTTAGGATCGAATATCATGAGGAGAAGGTGCTTCATGGATAAACCATTCTCTTGGTTCTTGTGTTATGTAGACATGTTTTCCTCGATGAGTTTACCTTGTAATGGGGGGCACAATTTCATGCCCAATACCCAGAGCTATTTTGAATTTTGATCATGTGATTGTCTGGTGCTTTGTTGTAATGTAATTCCTGACATTGTTTACTATATGATGAGTTGTTTTCCTTAATCTCTAAATATGTGTATGATCCTCATAGTAGGGAGGGGAGGACCAAATCTATAATTAATACACATTTAGGAGGATGCAATTAAACCCATGCGGGTGAGTCATTGCCACCCAAAGCGGATAGTATAATGACATTAAGGAAGAGAATCCCTAACCCATATGTCTGGGAAATATGACCATTATATGTTTGTGTTGTAACTTAGGGGATAAGGGAGGTAATGTACCCATAGTTTTTCAATAAATAGATGAGGGAGAGGTGTTCCTAGATAACGTGGTTAATTCATCATTCGAACAACTCTAGGGGTGTTTGTCCCTAAGAGGTATATTATGAGGTGCTTATTCAGACCCCTGTATTTTCATTGGGTTTACTAATGAATTCTCTAGGATGATAACTGTTTGAGAGGTATCTGATGTGATGGCACAGACCCTCTAGGTCCATTAATTTTCAATATTTATGGTGATTGGGGAAACCTGGGGAGAATCAATGACTCATTAAGGAGTTTACCAAAAACTCAGTCCCACAAAACGGTTCCACCAAAATAGTGCCTCCGTGATGGTGGCACACTCACTGTCACACACTAACAAAGTGGCACCACTTATAGTGTCTTGCTGATTTTGTGGCACCGATACGGTGTCTCAATGAATGGTGTCCCCCCATTTCCATTTTTTTCCGTTTCATGGGTTTTTCATATTCGGCTCCCATAATGTATCTTTTGACATAAAAGTGTTCTAATGACATTTTAAAATCCATTTTAAGTCTCTAAATTTATTTTATACCCCAATGAGTCAGGCAACATATTAGTTACAAAAATGGGTGGCCTTTTTTTCTAAGTATCACACCATTCCCCATGCTTTCCAACATTTCACCTATTACGTGTGTTTCACTGTTTAGAAGATATATATTATCTCAAAGCTGTTATCTCGACCATATAGGAGGAGAATTTTTAAATAACCATTAATCCCAACATGTGAAACCACCCAACCACATTGTTATTCCATGATCAAACTTCATGTACATAGATATTATCTCTCAAATTTTAGTATGTGGCCTATTCTTAAGATGAGGACCTCTCATCCTTTTTTCCATTCCATTCTCTATGTATGCATAAGACATACTCTGGAGATGAATCATGTGCCCGTGATGGAGCTCTTCCCAGTCATCCTTGAAGCCCTCGGGTTTTCTTCTCCTGCAAGTCACGTATCCTCAGTTCTTGATGCGAGGATAAAAACATATATCCTTGATCATTGAAGTAGCATTATTCCTTCATCTCTATTTATTTTACATCATGCGGGGTGGGTGTGGTAATTATTCCATTGGGACATAGATGAAACTAAACCATTATGAAGATAATAAATTCAAAATTAATGAAATAAGGGGCATGAATAATGATGACGTTGTGATAATATTTTATATTCATTTTTATGTTTTGAATTTTATGGGATTATGCCCACTGAAAATAGTTGTTTTTGGGGGTGCTTTCTAGTGTAGTAATGAATCTCTTTTTTTCTGAATAATCTTGTGACTGAATGGATGTTACATGGAAACTAGATAATCATGTAATGTTGGTTGATAAAACATAGGCATAGTGAATAATAATCCAAGCATTATAACCCCCGTTAACCAAATGGGTTGATGGAACTTAATGAATGGTTTAGGCATATCAGAAAACATCCATGCTATGATTTGGTAATATGTATGGGTTCTCTTGTTGATTCTTGTGGGGTGACAAAGATGGGGATAGGTTCTACTGTTATTCAGTTGTTAGTTTATGGATTTGTGGAAATTCAGAGCTGGTACGTTGGGTCTTGGATTGGTTCCAGTATATCAAGTGATCTCCCAGATCCCTTTTGTTGTTGTGAAATTATAAGAGAAGGAGGTGTGATTTCTTAAATTGCTTCTTGGCCATTTTCATTCACTTTTTTCTTTTCTTGAGGATATTCTTGTTAGTTTCACATTATTGAAGTAATATTTTAATGGAATCACTTGATCAAGATAAATATAATGGGTACAATGGAAGTTTGTTTTCTAGAAATGGGATGTGCTCTGGTTGTGGCTTGTGTGTGTTTGTGCATGTAGGGATAGTAAGAATATTGGTTGTGTATGGGATGGTAGTCTATTTTGGAACCCGCAGTTTTGAATGAGTGTTTGATTATGTATATTATTTTCTTTCTTATACGCATCCCACCTATATTCATCTCTTTTTTACGACCACAAAAATTTAATTGGGAAGGGTGTTTTCCCCAATAATCTTATGAGTCATTGGTTATTAGCTCCTTTCTCCCCCTCTCCCATGTAGACCAAGATTCTTCGGGTAGGCTATGATGGGCTTAGGTTTATTCTGACCCAACACTATTTGTGTATGTTTGTTTCCCAATTGTCTTCAGCTTGAGGCCAAGGTTTCTTTAGGCGTGACAGTGGTTGTTCTGCCCCTGGTGTCTTCTTGTGTTGCAGTGGTTTTTGTGGCCCAAGTGTTTGTGGGCATGGTTATGTGTGGTTGTGGAGTCCTAGGTGTGTGTGTGGGTGGGGTGTGTGGTGATGGCCCATAAGGTTGTTGTTGTGGAGGCAGTGGGACTACAGTTAGACTTTTGACAGAGGTATGATGCATAAGGTTCTCTATATAACCAATTGGAAAGTGGTGCGGGGTACCCAAATATAGATGTGATATTAATATTACTTTACCTAACTTTCATTATTTGGGGAGTGTGCCTTGGTGAGGCTGGGTGGATAGTTTCCTTACTAGGTGACATGGTTCTCTCTATTTTCCCACGGGGAATTAGAATGCCTCCCCACTTTTTCACAAGATATTTTGGTTTTCCCTAATTAGTATACTTCTATACACACCCTACTTATATAAAAATTCTTTCAGGATTCTAGGAGGACCATGAAGACCGTGCAGGACATTACCCACTCAGACATCGAGAGTTGTTGCTGACTTTCATTCTTTTAGTAGTTTTTCATTAGTTTTTTCATTAACATTGTAACATTTTATTTTGTATATGCATATGGGAGTCTAATTTGTTTCTTGAAAATTACTTTTAGTTTCTGGAGTTGTTTGAGATTTACCATCTTATCTCCTGATCCTATTAAATAATATGTATAATGACTTCTATTTTACCTAAGATTCTATACTCTTGGTGTTATTATCCACTGTAAGGCCTATTGAATGCAGGACTCGATGGTCATTATCTCTCTTTCAACTTGATGATTGAAGGGTATGGCAGTTTTTTATCCATTTCCTCATCTTGGTGAAGGTGGTTCATGAAACTGTTTATACACATAAATGATATTTTTAATTTTCATGATTAATAGAGAAAAATAAGAATAAATATTATTTAAACAGAGAAGAATAATTATTATGTTATATATAAAATTTTATTAGTAAAATTTATCATTATTATGATCCACGTAAAAATAAAATGAAAAACATTTCACATAACTATATAGATGTGGTAGTCCTCATGTACACACACACACCATTATTATCTTCAAATTGGTTTTAATATATGACGATAGTTGTTATATTATATTTCTATTCTTATTTTTAGATAATAAATATCAAATATTTTAATTTCAATTTTATCCATAATAAATTCCCATATAATCTTTATATGAAAAAGGAACTACATCATTTTACGAGGCGATATTATTCCATATTCACGAGTGATGTTAGCATATATCTCACATAATCTAAAGTAAGAAAAATACTTGATATGGAAATTTTATAAGTATAATAATATCATTAACAAAAAAACATTAATATATATTAAATAAATAATATATTCACCCTTGAAATTTTATGATGGAAAATGATTAAATCTAGTTCGCGAGGTGGTATACCACAATACACCTAACTGATGATTTCAAAATCCATTTTTATGGAATATGAGATGTATTTAGGTAATTATATTAACAAAATAAAATCTATGTATATGAATGATAATTAGGTTGTTGTATCATAATTTCCTTAGAATAAATTAATGAGGTTGAAGAATAAATTACATGAAATTCTCGGTTATAGACATTGCCTCTACATTAGACAAATTATTTTGGATTGCCTCAAAAGTGTTCTCATAATAGATTTTAGACAAAATTAAGGATTCTATTATGATATTTGGAATTTATTTTGTGATTTGATCATGTTATTGAATAACTAATGTTTTTTTGAATTGTGAAAATGTTATGATAGGGGTGAACTTTTATAAGTGAGTTGGGTGGAACCCTTGTCATGTTATAATAAAAATGGTGTGACAATGTTTTTCATTAAAAAAACGCTCACAAAGGGTAAATTTTTTAAAATAAATCTTTTGAGGTTGATAAATTTCAATAAAATGTGTATTTTATAATATGTGTTTTCATTTTAACCCCTTTAATCATAGTTTATTCCCATGGTATTATGTTTTTACCAAAACAACAAATAAATTTTACTATTGTTTCTATCCATTAAGGTAAAAATTATGTGGACCTTAGCATATAAAAGGAATTATTATGATACAAAATATTGATTCCATTTTTTTTAATTTATTTCATACTAGTGGTCAATTTTTTTTTAACAGTATTCCATCAAGCGGGATAAGAATGTAGGTTTTCAAGGAGAACATTTTCAATAGATTGCAATTTTTTTATATGAAAAATCATTATTAAATAGATTAAAATGAAAAAATTGGATTAATTACTATTTAAATGAAATAATTTTTGTTTTTAAACCCATATTAAAATAATTTTGTCATTTTTAATGCCTTGAATATAATCAATTCTTAATAAAAACTAATATTTTTATCCATTCCTTGAAAACATAATCTCTTCATATTCATCAAAAAAAGTAACCAAAAGATAATATTTCCATGTAAATTTAACAAATGTTTTTTATTTTACCAAAAAATTTTTATTACTTTGAAAAAAGTTATTTAATATTATATTAGAAAAAGGAAACTTAACGGTTGTTTAGAAAAAAAAATTAAATTTTCAGAATCATTATTTTTTTTGAGTCAATTTTTTGTAATTTTATCTATAAAAAATAAGATTTTTTTATTTATACATGTCTATTTCATATAATTTTCCCCATTTTACTAGTAATATTCATACCCACTAACATAACTACTAGGTTATATTGGTCACATTTAAGTAAAAATATTTTAAAATAGCATAACATTTCATTCAAACTTGGCGTTGCATGCATTGAATGATATATAAGATATTGAAGTAATTTTTGAAGAAATATCTCATAAAATATTGGGGTTTCACATTCTCGTTCTTTTCTTGGGGTTTCATTTCATATATTATATTTAATATTGTGTTACTTTTAATATATCTAGGTGATACATTTTACCTTCTTAAATAAATTTTTTCGTAATAATTTAATCTTTATCTTGGAAATAAGGATTTGAAATTTGAAAATACCTTTCATGAAATCCATCATATTCTGAAAGGTTGAGAAATTCCTATTGATAATAGAGAATTGTATATAAAATGTTCATATAGAATAACCCATATATTGAAAAATAAGTAGGAAATTATTGATTCCATGTGTAGATATAGACATAAAATAAATGTGTGAATATATGTGGAAAGTTATGGAGGCTATTGGTCAAAATCATGTGAATTATAAATGGAATTTTAAGGACCAAAAATCATAAAACATTGATTAATTAAAATACCATCAATTCAATAGAAATGATGGTATTTGGATAACATTATTTATTAAATATCCTTTAAATAGATAAGAGAAATTTAATTACCTTATAGAGTGGGAATATATAAAAATATACATAACATATATCTATAATTTTTATAGGCACAATTTCACCTTTTGGTTATTGATTGTTCATTTTCATTTCATTACATACTTTATTAAATGAATACACAAGAATATTTTTTATACCTAAATCACTAAAAATAAATTTTTACTGATTATAAGATCAATAAAAAAGTGAAAATTTATTTTTTATATTCATACATAGTTTAAAACAAATATTGTTTATCACAAGTTATCCAATATAAAAAAATTTATCTCTAAACATCAATCGGAACACCACTTTTTCAGCATTAATATTTATATATAAATTATTTAACTAAAAATAATGAAATTTTAGCCAGGAAATCATGTTGGATAGTGATAGGAGCTAAACCCACATCATATGTAATTTGTGGGTTTCATCCCGACAGACTTTCTAGATGCGATAAGTTGTCACTTGGAATGTGGGTAGTATTTTTTATAAAACCTTATTAATATAATTCCAACAATACTTCCAAATATTAATTTCCCATAATTTCCTAAACATAAAATATTATTTAATCTCTAATGGTTACCACAAAATTATTAAAACAATACTTATCAAAAATTAGGCCACATATTAGTTATTGTCCTCCTAAAATCATTTTTTTCCCGAAACATAAAGCAAACTCATTTTATATTTATGCATGTTCCATAATGTTATCACCGCCATGTTTCAAAATTTGGAAAATAATTATTTTTATTATTTCATCAATATGTTTATTTCTCTTACGTCCTAATATTCTATTTATTAACTTAAAATATATAATATATATAAATCATTTTATATTACGATAACACATTATACTTTGAATTTTTATGATAATAATGTTTTGGAGAAAATTTACCTTTGAAATATTGTCTTTAAACCATCAATGAATTAATAATTAATACATTTATAATACATGCATTGATAATGTTTCCATTTACTCTATTTGGATATATTCAAAAAAATTGAATACACTAGTGTAGATCATAACATTATGAAACATAATGTGTAATCCCAAAACTAGTGAAATGCATAATTGTAATTGAAAAAATTATTCATAACTAATTTCATAATCATAATCATTAGTTATTTGTGTATTTATTTATTTTAAAATCCATCATAATGATTTGTAAATAATATTTGAAATATCCAAATAATGTAACCTTTTAGTGTTAAACCATTTTTGCAATAAGGTCCATTTTTCTACACTAGTTGATGATTGGGTCTTTCCTAATTCTTCATTATTAGGATTATCACACCTAGGTACACCTATAATAGAACCACATCCAATTGTGATATCTAGAAATGGAATTACATTATAGGGAAAAAAACATAATCTCATCCTTAAAAAAATATGAAGTTATTAGGTACTTATCCTCAATGTATTTTATATTGCAATATTCCCTAACTAATGTTTTCCTAAATATATATCCCATGGTTTCTAATAAACCTCCACTAATACCAACTATATGGGCCAAAATCCTAGACTCCTAATGTCGATGTTTTCTTTATTACATTATAAAAAGATATAGGAAATAAACTCTCAAATGTCATCCTAATTTAATTGTATTCTATAACTAGATATATAGATTAAATTCAAAATAAAATTTAAAACATATAATAAAAAGTGTATTTTCTTCATGAACACCATTATTCCCCTTATAATATTATCTATGGGAAATAAATCATAATAAAGGTGATATAATAAATTCATAGTAAGTAATGAATCAATCAAAGCTATGTATACATAAGAAATAACCAATATATAAAGATAAATAACTGAAATGAATTCTATTTAATCAATAACATTATAAAATTTGGGAGGGAATAAATATTGATCGAAAAATGATATAAAAATAATCAAATTATCTTGAGAACAAATACATAAATATTCTGAATAGTTAAATAATAGTATGTAATATTAATTCCAAAATTCAGATCGATTGAATTAATAATTAAATAAATCATATTTATATATAAGAGTCCATAGTCTATGATGTATAAATACTGTCAAGGCCTTCTTCTATGAAATCTATAATAATAGGTAAGGCCTCATCCAAATCCCAATATAACTGGTATCATATGACCTATTATTTCATTGAATGGATTACTATAACTAGGTATACCCATAATATACATTTACCAATGAATTTATCATATGGAAGGGGAGAACCATAACCTACATAAACATCATTATTATTAAAAATATCATTCATCATTAGAAAAAATTCACCTATAAATAAACATAATCATAATCCATCTAGATAAATATATTTAATGGGAATAAAACTTTACATAATTTTTTAAATTTATCACAAACCATCAAAATAATTAATAAGGATGATATCAATACAACATATCTGTATTAAATCATATGTAAAATAAAGGGTTGATGTCGTTGATGAATAGAAATACAATTAAAATTTAATTAATTTTTTTTAGGAAAACATCCTTTTTAATTTAATTTTCTAAAAAGATATAAAAATTTCTAAAAACATAGTATTTTAAAATAATATTTAAAGACATTATAAACAACATTTCTTTATAAGAATGTCCATTCCACAATGGAAAACATTTTTTAATGTAGAAAATAATAATCAAAATACTTTTCAATTATTTTTTAAAATAAAAATATAACTGTTTCAAAAAAAAGATATAATATGGGTATATACTTATTTTAACAATCATAGGATAAATTTAATAACATTTTTGAAGACATTTTTTAAAATAGATTTTGATGAAAAATAAAATTTTTCTGAGTGGTGATATAATTTCAAATTATCTGAAAAAAATTTGCATTAATTTTATATGCCCTATAGAGGAATAATTATACCATTACAAGAAATGTTTTAATTAAAAAAATGAGTAAAAGAAAATATATTTAGTTGAAGACATAAATATCAAATTATTAATCAATGGAGACTAAGATAAAAACAGTCATAAACAATGATGAGATTTTAAATTAAACTCTTATCACATTGCTCAATTTTCAATAATATACCCCATGAAATAAAAAAATCAAATGATGTGAAATATATTCATGATATAACATATTTTTAGGGATAGTATATACCCCATATAGTGGAATAAGTGATGAATATGGAATATTTCTAATTAGAGTAAAAGTTATATGTGAAACACTTATATTTATTTTGAATTCCATAGTATTTGTTTGAAGCTCATATATAATAAATATAGGTTTACTAAATAACAAATAATGAACTATACTCATAAATATAATAACATATATGATTTACTTATAATCTTTTATCACTTTTTTATTATAAATAATTTATTTAAATCTATATTTCATGTGATAATTACTAAATTTTTCATGTATTATTGTGTTTGAAAATTATTTTACATTAATCATGATCACGGTTACAACAAATCCATTATGGTAATCAGGGTATTAATATAAAATATATTAATTATATATTAATTTATATTAATTTATAAATGTTCATGATAATAAATGGATTACACCATTCATGGAGATGGTATGCACTATGTATGTGAGAATGTTATTTCAATATTTCATATTTGATCGAATAAATAAATATTAATTGAAAAATGTCGAATAATTATAAATCTTTATATATGATTTACATTAATAAAATACATCCTTATTACCATCCATGTAAAAATAAAAAATAAAACATTTTACATCGTTGCTTGGAGGCAGTAGTTCACATGTATGCATGAGAGAAAATTTTAAAAGTGTAATGATATCATGAATATAAATAAGTTTGTTAAAATAATTATTACATCCATCCATGAAATTTAGTGATGGAAAACCAATGATAATCTTTTGTGAGGTGTTTCTTCCACTGTACACATGAATGATTATTTCATAACTCATTTGATAGAAGAGGATATTAATTTCAGTTATTAAATAAAATATTAATTTATAAAAATATTGTATATACTAATGATATTATAGAATCTTGGTCGAATAATAATTTAAATATTTTGTGGAATAAATGATCTAAAATGCTCGGTTTGGGACATTACCACTTCTTTGGACAACTTATTTATGACTTCACCACATGGATTCTTAGGATGGGTTGATGAAATAAATAACCCTTATAAGATTATATTAGGAACTTAAGGAAGTGAATTGGTCCTTTAAATTTAATAATATAGTTATTAGGATGTCTGAAGAAGAGAGGAGAGTGGGTGGCCTTTTATAGTTGAAGTGCGAGGAATAATAGTAATTATGGAAAAGAAAAAGGTGTACACAAGTTTTTCGCAATAAAAAATAATTCAATATTATCCATTATAAAAACTATAATTGATAAGGATGAAATATTTCCCTAAAAAAGGTGTTGGATATGTTTTGGGACATCTTAACCCTCATATCCTTACTTTAACCGCTCGATAAATCGGTTTTATCCTTAACCACAGTGAATAATTTTTACAGTTTTTACATTTAATTAGTGTCAAAAATTACGTTGAACCTTTTTGAATATTTATATTTTGATAATTCTAAATATTAAATATTTTAAACCAAATAAAATTAAAAAATTTTAAAATATTAAATTTAATACTAATTCTACAGACAGGAGGAGATATAGTATTTTCAAAGAGAATCTTTTCAAAAGTTTCCAATGATTGTAAAATAAATATTCTATATGAAATTGATTATAATAACATAAATTAGATTAATACATATATAATTTGACCAATTTTAATTTTAAACCCATGTTATAATAAATATTATATTTTTAAATTCATTCAATGAAATAACGATTCATAATAAAAACTAGTTTTCTATAGAATTTTTTGATAAATTTAATTATATATAAAATTCTAAATAATTCACTGAAATATAATATTTCTATGTAGTTTTAAAAAATAATATTTAATTTTTGAAATAATATTTTTTAATGTGGTGAAAATTAATTCAATGTTGTGTTATCAAAAAATGAGTATACCGGATTTTAGAAAAATTTACAGTTTCTCAGAAATAATTTCATTATATTTCAACAGAATCTTATTTTATTTATTATAAATATTTAAAATTTTAATTTATTATAAACATATGTAAACTATGTAATTTTAATAATATAGTTTTTATAATTCATCCCATACAAAATAATAACTATGTTATAATGTTCATGTTTAAATTATAATATTTTAATTGTGTATCGGGTTTCATTCAAACACAATATTGTGTGCATTTCATGCTATCAAAGAGATTTATTGTTTATAAAATAAAATTTAATGTATTAGAGTGTTACATTATATTATATTCATGGTGTTTTTTGTCATATATCATACATAATATGATCTTCCTCCTTTAATATATCTTGATGTTACATTAAGATTCTAATGTACATCTATTCATAGAAAGTGATCAACATGAGGAAAATGTGATGTCTCAAATTAATCAAGGATTATGTTTGATCAGTAAAATACCACACAAGGAATGAATATATGGAATCAGATGCATTATGTTGTAAAGATCTACTTTCCTATAAAAATTAGGATAGATAGGGATCCTATCATTATAGATTTTATAAAGTTGGATATTAGAAATATAAATTAAGGGGAAATGTAACTTATTTTTAAAATTATTGTGAAACCATATATACTAGAAATTTTAAACTACTTTGAATCTAATGATTATTAATTTTTGATGATCATTATAAACTTCAATGAGTAAATTATTAGACTAATTTTTTGAGGAATGAAATTTTAAATTATGAATGAGACTATGTGTGCCATCTACACTTGAGATAAAAATGGAATTGTGGGATTGTTATAAGGGATTAAATATATCTACACACCCTGGTATCACCAAGATGTATATGTTGTTGGGGTAAATTTTGGTGGGATAACATGAATCAGGAAATTGTTTACTATGCATCAAGAATCATTATTTATCAATATTAGAAGGTTGAAATACATTTTTGTTGAGGATTCATGAAACCTATAACAAATAAACTTTCTAAATTTTGTGAATTTATTATTATTTACATTATATTACCAATAACACCTTCAATGAATGAAGTAATATGTGATTTTGTATATTTTCTATAAAAATATACACATTTTTATAGTATAAGGAAGGATTTAACTCTATAGTTCTTTGAGTATATCTATATTAATGATTTTTAAGACATCATGTTGAACCATACTAAATTTTATTTCATGGTTCTCCCTGATATACATCAATATTATGGAATAGTATTAAAAAGTCTCTTGGTATTGATCATCATTAGAGAAACACCTAAAAAACTCAAACTAATAGATAGTCTGAATAGATTATTTGAACATTAGAAGGAATATTGAGATCTTTCTCACATGACATTCATGGAGTGATGTATTTTTTGTAACCTTTTTATGAGTTTTCCTATAAACATTACTTCACTTCGAGTATTCTAATGGATTTTTATGGAGAAATGTGTAAAAAGTTATTTTCTTCATGATTTTTTTTAGATGAAGCTATTGAGGGGAAATTTCTAGATCATGTACTTGTATAGGAGAAAATGAAAAAGTTAAATAATATACATAGTCATATTAATGAAATAAAATAAAGTAAAAAGGGTTATGAAAATAGATGAAGGAAATATTTGAATTTTAATTTGGGAGATCATGTTTTCATTATTGTTACTCCCTGGGAGGGTATTATAATGTTTATTATGGAAGGGGAAATGAGCTAAGGGTGAGTCAGACGTATTGACATGACCCACTAGATCACACCTTCCTACCATAAGGCATTGCTGCAACAATATTAAGAATGCCTTCAATAGGACAAGGGATAGAGAATAAGGAAGAGTAGGAATATCACATATATGTGAGGACTTATAATGGGGAACCTATACCGACACACACAAATCAATATAAAAAAGTGTGGAGATAATATAATAGCTGATACAAAAATTCATGTATACATGTATACCACAATTATAGTATGAAAAATTACGGAAATCATGAAATGGAAATAATAAAACACCACGAAAAAATTGTAGAAGAGTCTAACCTACTCACAAATAGGGCATAATTATCAAAATCAATTCCCAATAAACACATAGATCTGTATCTCTCTCTAATATACACTTAATTTATGTTCTCCTAGAACTCTTTCAAATGGAATGTTTCGTGGATATGGAATGACATTGGCATGTATGGTTTTTGTAGGGTTGATTATAGAAATATCAAATAGGACACCTAGAAACCTAAAATAAAATGGAGAAACTGAAAGAAAATCCATCTGAACCGCTCATTTTCAGTACATGACATGTCAGATCAAATCAAAATGGTGTTTCAATTAGGATATTTGAAATCATATAATGGAACTGCATATTAACACAGTTATACTCATCTCATACTCAAAGTCTCATGAGGTCTCGACTACAATGCTAGTTACATGATATCTCTTGTGTATTAAATGTAATAATGATACATGATATCTCTATCAGTGATACTTTACATCCCAAATGGAACAAATTCAAGAGATATCCCTCTTCAAGAACTGATATTCCATTCCTAAGGGAACCTATCAAAGAAAACATGCTCATTGTATCTCACTATGAATAAATTCATGCAATCACTAAAAATATCTAGGCACATATATATGGGATCTCACCCATCCCATATTTTAATTTAATTTAATCATACTGTATACAAATAATATCACATGACATATATTTGGGATCACACTCAGAACTATTGTGGGATACCACAAAACCAATTCGCTGCCATAAAGATCATATTTCCTAGCTAGGGGATCACCTCCCATATGGTTATAGAGATGAATATTCCAAAAACCCAATTTGAAACTAACCTGCAATATAGGGGATCATATATAAGATTATACTAGAAACCCAAGTGAATGTGATCTCTATGTATGAGATCTTATACGTGGTGATACCACAAAACCTACTTGATCCACTTTCTATATGGGGATCATATTACCGAGAAGACCAAAAAAACTAATCAGATAACATGCTAGACGGTATTACTACCCATGTAGTTTTGGAAACCATGATTCATGTAACCACACATAGGTGTGTTGATATGATAGAAGATCTGACCACATAATATCAAACAGATACACCGAATCTATCCAATCTCATCTTATTGAGGGGATATCGATCCAATATTTAGGATAAAATTCCACAATATATAATTAGACGGATAGTCCAAGGGAACCTAATAAACTAATATTAGTAAATATATTTCTAATAAAAATATACCAAAACATCACCTCACATCACATATCTAACAATAAAACCATTGGAACTAGAATCTTTAGTGGGGATGGCTTCTCATGATTGGATACTCACGGTCCTATATATAAGTTTTGAAAGTATATATACATGATTGAAAATTTTCCATGGGATGTTCATGGTGTGAACCCTCATTACATAGTGTTTCCAAATATATCAGCCACAATTCATCTCCCATCTCAGTAAACATCAAGAATTTTTTTAATTCATGACATGTACCCAAGTCACATAGCATGTGACCCTATCCGATGCTCTGGTTGATTCAATGTACACACAGGGATGGCTGTCCATGTCATCCCACATGGAATGTACCCATGATACATAGATATTTTTTGCTATCTGTCCACTTTTCCTTGTCATCATCTCATTCCTTACCTGGGAATCCAATTCCTATATACATTGCAATATACTACAACTTGGTCATGTCCCGTGACACAATGTTTTTATCTATTTCTTCAGTTACATTTCCTGATATAACAACATGGTTTGTAATATGAAAGTATATTCTGTTGTTTCACAATGTTATTTTCCCTGAATGGTAATAACACATAGCATGTTCTCCTCTTCACTACCCTGAATGTGATTAGATATTCCGAATGGACATTTCGTGTGAGCCTCACAATGCTCCCCAATTTCAATAGGAATCTATAGATCTACTCCTAAGGGATTTAGATAAGTAGTAATATTGAAATATAACCATTTAAAATGGATCAAAGTGGATAGGGATGTAAATATTATAAATATGCATACCTAATGGTGAAACATAAAATCTTTAGGTGCATATCCATGCTCTGAAGCCACCACAAAATTATCTATAACTGATCACCCTAATGATTAAATACTTGTGGCACCTCCACTCTACATTGGTACATCTAATAAACATGGTGGTAAAATCATATATCTGCTTTCATAAATGGAATCCAAAAAGGTGGGTTGTGGTTGTAAATTTTAATTTAATTAATAACTATTTTATCACCCAATTAATGGTAACCTCAAAACAAATGAGTGATATTAACAAAAATTATGTAGAGCCTTAGGATAACACAAACTTCTAGACTAAACTATGGTATCAAATTTCTTATTTGAAATTATTATTACTAATTTTTTCAATTTAACTAAAAAAATATGTGTTAATGGTATAATATATTTCATATCCCCACACTAATACACTCCAAGCCCCATAATACCATACCAACTAGGTGAATAGATTTCTAAATATTGATAGAAAATTTTAATGTCATAAATTCCAAAAATAAAATTCCTTATACTCTCCCCACCATCATTAATTTAATCTCAGTCTACAAAAAAATGCACATGGGAGACAACAATGATCTCAGCTATAACTCCCATGCTGGTGAGCTCACCATAGGGTTCACATGTTTTTTCAAACATTCAATTAGACGAACCACAAATTCCAAACCACAACCAAGGTCTAGATTAAACCTATAATGCATCCTGAAATGAAGCAAGAACATGTCTCTTCAACAAAGAATACTATAATAAAAAATATAACCAATCAAAAATATATCACAATTTCTAGAGGTTCACCACCTTAATAACTCATTGCAGATATAGATGTAACCCAACAGTACTCAACATATCATGGATGAATTACACCCCCAACATCCATCACATGAAATGAATATAGGCCTATACAAATTATATACCACTATATCCAAATATTTTAATTGTGTCCTAAAGGTCATAATAATTGTGTTCTGAAATGGTGATATTCCAATGGTTGAGTGACAACTACACCACACCAAAATGAGATTTTCTATCATGTTCTCCAAAAAATGAAAACATTTTCACTTATAATCACAACTAACCCTCACATATATATACCACTAATGGAAATGAACCTCCTTAAAACCACATCCCATAAAGTTAAAGGTGGCACCATCAACCATAATAGGATTAAAATTCTCATCACCTTCAGAAAACCCATCAAGAACATGTCTGGTGGGTATCTTGTCACATGGGACCTCATAAATATAATCTCTTAGTTATTCCTCCCTACCTCCTTGGAAATAGGGAGTGGTAACCACCGCAAACTATGTTTGTCTTAACAAACTATATCTTTGAGAACATGAGTTCAACAATGAACAACACCTGGCTAACCAAGTAACATACTGGGTGTTACTAGTCACTCTATCTCCCAACCTCTAACTGAACCAAATCTAAAAAATATTCCATGGGAGTTAATCAATATGATAACACAAACATTAAGGCATTACATTATATCTAGTATAAGAATAAGACTTCACTCAGTGGGAAGGATAAACCTACTCCTCCTTAGGTATAAAACATCAACTTCACCACTATATTAGGAAACAAAGATCTCATCCCACTACTACTCAATGGTCCATACATTCCAACCAATAATATTTTGGTTCTATATTCCCACCCAGGATCTCTTCTTGATCAGTTTGGGTACAGTCATCTCAAAACACAAACTCTATCCAAAATATAGAAACAATGCCTCACCCACTGGTAGAAACAATCTAATCATTTATTGTGTGAAACCAATCCATAATGAGGAAAACATTTAAGGATTCACTCTACTGCTATGTTTAGGTTTTATGTTAACCGATATTATCTACTATTTTCTATAAGAATAATCTTTCATAACAATGAAACAATGGTATCTATAGGCCTCAAACATTGGTGAAAATTGTCTTATTATGAACAAAAACCAGCCTCCCAAAAAAATAAAAGGAACCTATATGGAAAACCTAGACACTATCCATATTTTTTGTAACAAACTCACCTTTAAATTTTTGTATCATATAACCATATTGAGTCTTAGTGGGTACGAATCCCTCTTCCTCGTGATTCTGATTATACATCAAACTTCACTATCATATGTCCCTACTGATGCCTTGTGTCACCCTTGATAATGCTAGAAAATTATTAGATGGGAAAATAGTATCTCACACCTGTATTGATCAATACTACTGTAAATTTATAAATAATATAGAATATAATTCTATCCATCTTCAGAATGACTTGGTCATAGGGATCAGTGGCCTATATCTATCTTGGACCTATCCCACGGCTCTGTAATCCTATCGAGGACCACCTGGTGAGGTGGTGGAAATATATATATGTGTCAACTCTGTCTTCATTGTATCCATGATCCTATGCCACATCCAATGTCATAAAGAACTCCATACACTTGCCACTGTATCTTCAAGGGAACTCCATTATCCATATCCCAATCACCATCATAGTGTTGCAAATAATCAAGAATGAGATATCCCCATCCATCACATGTGATACCATGACTCTCCCACAACTGACTATATCTCACTTGGGATCAATGAGTTGTAGAACCTCCATCTGAGGATCATAACCTAAATATTGGTTCATACCTAGATCCCTAAACCATTATTCAGCTAATAGCTACCAATTAATTAGATAGTCTATTGCCAGTAATAATAAATGGTTTCTACTCAATGAGAAATCTATCCATAACATAGGCTCTATGAATTACGACATCCTATTGGGAAATTCACAATTTTATCACCATATACCTGATGCACTAATGTTTTCTCTCATAATAATTTCATTCATGGAAAAATGGATCTCAACCCATATCGATAGAGTATCATGGGTGTTCTATGAACCTCATTTAATATGCTTCCACAGTCTTGCTACCTGGATGACGTTATAGATGATCCTGGATACACATTGATATCAAAGTTTCAAGATAAAAATATTACCTAATGTTCCACTCGAACTATATCCATCTGAGATTCATCTAATTATGTTTCAAAAAAATAAGACACTTATATCTCTGTACCAATACCTACAGAAGACTCACTTCAAGGACAATAATTTGATTGAGAGGTGTCCTCTCAAGGTCAAAAACATTTGAACGTGCCAAAATCTAGTCATCAACTGCTTGGGGGACTATCACATCAAGATACATTTAAAGTATCTACCTCTGAACTCATACGCACACTAATCCTACATGCTTTATCATCCTAAATTATTTGCTGAACATGTTTCTAAATGAGTGGTATCTCTACTAGAATCCAACATGGATGTTTGTCTTCTATATTATATCCCTATATAAATCTCTCATCATTAAGAGGAACTTCATCAAAATACCACCATTGAACCCAATATAGATAAAACATTGGATGAATGTTTATATAAGATCATTACATTCCATGGTCAATCAATATATATAGGGAGGTGACTGAATATGTTCATGGAACCCACAACGTAGTCCTATATGATTCATGTAAATCCAAATTCGCAAGAACCAATGTCTATATGTTCTGAGTCAACAATAATGTTTCCATATTTGTGTTGAATATATATATTGGCATGCACACCAACACTAGTGTTCTTGGACTGAAATCCAAACTTGAGACACTATAACACTTTCTCCATAAATGAAAACCCATGCTGAGAGATAGATAAATCATCACTATGGTCCAAGAGACTGAACTCCATTGATACTAATATATCATCAAGAGACCAATAAGGGTCCACATGGCTAGCTCAAGGTCAACCGACAAATACCCCAATACCACCTTCTAAAATCCATATGGAATAGAACAATATTAGGATGTCATATTACCCACATGGTAGTCCCTAGACTATAATAATTGTACATAAGAATACAAAAACATCTCCTTGTAACATTGTATTGATAATAAAACTTATGATAAAAAATTCATTCTAATATATATACTTCAATCAATGTTTGATAATGTATTAAAATATAGAAAAGGGAAAACCAAATCCCAAAATATATATCAAAATAGTCCAAACTTCTCAAAATGAGGGGACCAATATCAAACGTAATGATGGAAACACACATGGTTCCATCAATCTCTCTATGGTCTACCTACTCCAGGTTCTCCTAATACTATGCTGGAAATACTATCTTCTAAAAAATAAAATACATGTGTGGGAAATGTATGTGTAGGGATGAGTAAAACAATATCCAGTAGGCACCCCAAAACACCTATATAATATGTATCAATTGAAAGGAAAAAATTCCACTCAACCCAAGCCAGAGGAACCCTTTGATAGAGAGAGATAACAAAAAACTGTATCTCAAACACTCCTCACATATATTCAACAATCTAAATTATCTCTAAATGCAGTTTTAGTCAGGACATATGACATCACTACAAGGAATCCAAAAATAACCTAGAAACACTCATACTAGACTCCAAGTCTACTGAGGTCCTACGATTACTTCTAGCTACATCATTCCACTTGAGGATCAAAGATATTTCTTATCATGGAAAAATACCTCCACAAGCCTTCGTATAAAAAACATATTTGAGAGATATCATTCATTAGTAACATATCTTACATCCATGATTTCACTCATCTGAGAAACCAAAATCTATGGCACTCACCATCAAAAAAATGATGTCACTCTGAGGATCTCGATACCCATAAAGGGTATCTCACCCTTCCCTAATGGGGGAATCCCCAAACCCCTATATAAACACTAAACTTCTCATATCATTGATAGGAGATCACACCCATGACTACTTGCAGACACCATGAACCCAATTTGGTATGTTGGAGAGAGTTTCACTCAGATAGGGTATCACCACATATGTAGTGTTGGAAAGGCTGATACCAAACCAACAACCAGATCAAACTGCTATGTAGGGGACCATATAGAAAATAATACCAAAAACCCTATATTAACTGGCCACTATGAAGGGGATCATATACACGATGATTAACAAAACCTATTAAAAAATACTTCTATGTAGGGGATCATAAACCCAACGATGCTATAAACCCTACTAGTATAACCTGCTAGATAGGGGATCATTTTCCATCCCATATTAGACATGTTGATACCTTGAAACATTCCCATGGAAGTCAATATTATAGAGAATCATGCCTTCTCCTATCAAATGGATACACTGACTCTATTTGAGGTCATCCTGCTGAGGGTATCAAAATCATGTGACGAGGAAATAATTCCACATTTTACCCTCATAGAGATAGACCAAGGGAACCCACTCAAACAAATTTTTTCTATATGTTGTTAACATTGGGCACCCCTAAAAATCACCTCATGTAACATCAATAATTTCAAAAACATGGTAACCTTTTAGTATATTGTGGAAAAATACTAAGGATATGATTCTCATAGTCTTATATCTTGGTACTGAATGCAGAGATGCATGTGGTAGATGTTTATAATGGGAGTGAACAATGTGTACCTATATTAAATTGTGTGCCTCTATAAACCAGTCCCCTAATGTTTCCTAACATTGTACTTGGTGTGTTCTTGGGATAACATAGCATGATACCTCATATGATATTTTGGGCATGTCCTCTCTCATACATGACCGTATTTCCATGTCATCCAACATGAAATGTACCCATGGTACACAACATGTCCTAGACATCCAACCACTTGGACATGTATTAAAGAAATTCAAGTGTTTTCTACCATATTCCGGGGTACATGGTCATGTACTTCCACACAACCATGTCCATTTCCACGACACCACAGACCTTGAACTCAACCACAAATCTTTGAATAACTAAATGGAGTGCACCTCTAGTAAAAAGAGTGTAATCCATAAAAATTATATTACCTAAATTGAAATAACCCATGACATGTTATTCTCTATACTAGATTATATATGAATGGTAATTTTGAATGATAATCCCTTGAGGGACACATGATTCTCCATGATTTCTATCGAAATCAATAGGTATACCCATATTGGAAATCTAGTACTCATAATAGAGAAACCATCACTAAAATAGAAAATCGAAATTGATTTCGATTTAAATATAATAAATCATCATACCCCATGTTTAACGTCGATGCATTGTTTGCCAATACAAACTCTAAATCCATTGTACCATGATATGTAACCAATCACCATCACAATTAAAGATTGGAAGTGCCTCCTCTCTTATTTGTTTTTTCCAACAAATAATGGGGAGTTTTACCCTCTTTTCTACAATTAATGGTTTCAAAAAACAGGTTTTGGTTTAGGGTTATTAATTTTTATTTTATTAATGAAACATTTCTGATGCTACCAATGGTCACCTATGATGGGATGCCAAATGTAATAAAAAACAATGTCACATGTTGGATTAAAAAATGATTTATTACTCGACCATTGTCTTAGATTTCTGAACTACGACTCTATTTAGGATTTAACTAAAATTATCTAAAACAGTGTGTATACATGATAAAATATATTTTATATTACTTCCCTGAGGCTCTCTGTACCTCAAATTCCAATGAAAGCTCTAGTCCTGGATTTCAAAATATGCTATATATTATTCCAATGTATTATAAGGAAAAACGAGAATCGCTAAATCATAAATATAAAAATTTTGTAATTATTTTATGTTACGTATTATTATCAAGAAATTACCCCAAGTCTCTATAAATTACATGATGTTTTCTTTATATAATTTTAAATTATGTACATGAACGGCCCGATTATTGTGTTCACCTATAATGAATTAGAATTAGAACTTGATTTATCCTATGGTAAAGAGACTATAGAAATTATTGATGCTATTGATGAATTTGTGAGAAATTATATTAATTTATTGTCAAAGTTAAATTGAAGATATCATATAGTGGATGAGGCATCAGGATAACCAAAGGATTTTATGAATAATAACCACACTGATTGTTTTAAAATGTAATATCAACTAAATTTTCGAAGTTGAAATTTTTTTTGGAGGGAAAAATGTGACTGCTAAACCTCAATTATATTAAGTGATTTTTAGATTTTAATATATCAATAATATAATTAAAATTTTAATATTTCATGTCAATATAAATCTAATTTTATAGGATTTATATTTATTTTCACATAATTCACCAAAATAAGGAAAAATTTATATTTTAAAATTTTACTAATGAATGAAGGATTTATGAATAATATAAAAATTTACCCTTTCACTATTACACATTTTATTTATAATAATGTGTTATAATATTTAGAATATAAAATTTAATGGAATAACAATTTGATTTGAATAATAAAAACATCATTTTTCGTCAAAATGGGATATTTTTAAGAAAATTTATCTTGAGGAATAAAATTGTTACATAATAATTATTTATAGTAATATTTAATCATAAATTATAAAAATGATATGTAAATATTATATATTTGACTATATTAATTTAAATATATAAGAAAATTATTATATTTCATATATTTAATGTAAGAAAATATTTTTTCATGGAAAGTACATTTCTTGAAAAAGAGATTTCAACATGTCTTGTGATATTATATTTAAATTAAATTATTGCACATGAATGATTATATTTTTAAGAAATGTATTATACATTTTTAACCACTAAAATTTATATAATGTTACAATGTACACTTTATTTTCTTCATTTGAATATAAAATAAGTAAATAATTATTTACCACTATTATTGTTAAGGAGTGTTTACATGGGGTTAACATAAAATGATAAGGATATAAATTAACACAAAACATTATTAAACCAAATAGTTTGATATTAATTTTCTTATACCACAATAATATTCATATATATATATTTTAAGACAAATATTTCAAATAATATGACATCAAATTGTCGAAAAATAAAAAAAATTTACAACTGCGCCACTGACCTCAATTATAATAGCGTACCTCTTCCCATTGCTCGTTGACATGTCATGAGATATTAATATTAAACTCCAAGAAACATATATCCCAAAAATCCTTAAAAAATCTATATAGGTTATTTTATTGCCAAAATAAAACACTAATATCATTTATAAGATATAAAAAGAAGGTTCTTCTAAGATAAGGTAATTATTTTCCACTAGATCATATATTTTTACTTCTTTTTTTTAACTCAATCAATTATGGATTAACAAATATTATATAAATAATCAATTATCTAAAATATAATTACATTTTATTATCTTTATTGAATAATATCTATCCTTATCATTCTCTGTCAAATATTAATCCAATTCATCACTCTTTTGTACATCAGACTACCACCTCATGAAACGATTCAATTTGTTTTCCACTGATGATTAAAAATGATATCTTTGATGATGGAAATAAGTAATATATATGATATATTGGATATTATTTTTCCTTTAAAATTTATTTAGTTTTTAATTTATTTTTTTTACCCATTAAGGTAATGTTAATGTGTCTCATGTGTATGTAAGACCTACCATATCTAGGAAGCAATGCAAATCATTTTCATGTTTTAAATTTTAAGAATGATTCAAAAAATGGATATAGTGAATAAATATTTTATGTATAACTATAATATAATTATATATTTATAAAACTATAATCCATCATCAAGAACTAGAATATATACGGGAAACCAGAATGATAAAAGGATGTAGTTAATATAAAAATACATTGGAAATAATGAAATAATATTAACAAATTGATGATAATATGTTATAAGAGTATAATATACTATATTATAAATATTAATATGGTTATGGTATATTTTTATTCATGTTTGAACACATTTTAAAATATTTTTAAGCTCATTCAAAAAATTTTATATGGGAGGAATGAGAATTTGTATCAATTTTCACTTTAATGAGGTATACTTGTTATTATTCCCATATTCACATTTATGTGGATATATACATCCAAATCATATTCCATAACATTAATATCTAATTATTAATTATGTATAATTATTTAACTTATGTTTATTAATTACATGGGTTTCAATTTACATTTTACCAAATATGAATGATTTTTTTACAATATCATTTTTTGGGACTGCTTTTACATTTAATGAATGAAATATATAAAATATCCTAATTTAACTCAATGTATTTTCTAATAGTTTTTATATTTAACACGTATAAATATTTTTAACTCAATTTTCCTCCCTTTGGTACTTTAATTATGCAATTAAATGTATAAAAGTAAAACATACATTATTTATCTTTTAATTATATATATTTTCTTCCATCTCCATATTTTTCAATATTGTTTTACAAATATTCTTATATTTACATAAATGGTCTATTAAAGAAAAATGTATTTCAAATTATACATTTTATTAAAGGATTTATATTATTATTTCTAATTTTTCACAAAAGTTTTATTTTTTTCATTATTTATAAAAAAATATAAGGAATGTTTTCAACATTTATTGTCAGACCGAAATTCCCCACCATCAAAACTGTTTTTTGATATTAATTTTATAATAAATGATTTTAGTGGAATATAATGAAAATAAATTATTTTAATATTTTACTTCAATATCCTTTAATCTTTTAATGGACATTATTTTATTAGAAAACTTCTTTTCTCAATAACCAGATGGTCATCTATATTTTCTTCTTAATTTTTTTGGTTTTTATCATTCTATTGAATCATTCACTTTCATGTGTTCATTTTAAATAAAATTTATATAAAATATATATATTATTTGTTTCTAGGATATAAATATTTTTTAGAACATATAAAATATTTACATATGTTGTTTAATTATTAATGTCATTTTATTAAAAGGGAAAAAATAAAAAATATGAATTCTTTACATAATACAGATATTTATTGATATTTAATATATTTTATGAATTAAATTGATTATTATATAAATGAGTAATGCACTGTAAATATAGTAATGGGTGTTTCCAGGTTATATATATACCCTTGATCATTTGAAATGTTATATTTGTCTCATTAGTATTATAAATAAATGAATTTTTGGTTTATACATTCCTATTATTTAAAACTATTTTCGAAGAAGGTGTAGATTGTATATATTTCATTAATTAATTTATAATGAAGTCCAATATTGTGAATAAAATTCACTGATATGGTTTTTATCATTATCAATATTATTATTTTTTGATATTATCAATGTATTCATTTCGTTTTTATCTTTATATTTAAGTGGAATGTGTTTTCAGTACTTTACTTTTCCATTTTACTTATATTTAATTTACTCCTGATACATTATTTTTTACATTAACCTTAGCAATTAATTTTTAGAATGCATAATTTTTTCATTTATCTATGATATGAAGATCAGTTATTTGAAAGGGTTTTATGGAATTAGAATAATCAATATTTCATTTCTTATATTTTATTCAAAAATTAAAATAGGATATATTGTATGTATTTCTCTCTTCAAGTCTTATAAACTGATTGGTCATTTAGGAATATTACCCTAGTATCAGTTATAATGTAATATATTATCCACTGAATCTGGGTTATTAGATTCCGGTTTGTTACATTATGAACCAGGTAATGGTCCAATCTTAATCCTGATTCCTATTTTGGAAGGGAGTATAATGAAATCATTATGAAATCTTTCTTTATATATTTCATCCATAGAAGGAAATGTGATTGAAAATATTTCCTTAATGACTAAAATAACCATTTATAAAGCCTTATATGTATTGATCTTGATCTGAGTGTGGCCTCATTCAACTCCACCTAATCCTGGATCAAATTATCATGTCATGACATAATTCTGGTCCTACAAAGAGGTAAAGTTCACCTACCTAAAATAATAATCTATAAGATCTTATCATTGACTCAAATATTCCATCAAAAATGTCAGATCAAACCCTTTACATTCTAAAACTCTGAAATCGCATATATTTATATATTCTGAAACCATTACAATACATTTTAGATACCTTTTATTACATTATATCATTACTCATTGATGATTATCAATATAAAAAATTTAGAAATATTAATAGATAATTCTAACCAGGTACGTACATGAGATATAATAAATGAATAAAAGTCACATGTATAAAATGAAGATATATAATGTCTAAATTTAATAAAAGATCATCCATTAAACTATTTACATCCCCTCTCAACTATTACATAAAATATTATCCACTACATATTCTATATCTTCATTAAATCCATGAAATTCAACCAATAATCCTTCGATCACCAAATTCACATAATACTATAGATTTTTAATTTAAAATTAGAACCCATGATTTTTCTTTATTCTTACCATGGTATCATATCACGAATTAATTCCAAATTTTCTCCAAGCTATTCCTTATGAAACCTCATCTTTTCAACATTACTATTTGAACAATATGATAATTAACTTGATTATAAATGATGGATATGTCATATTATAAATCACTGATCCAAAACTCTCTCAATAAAATTATAGAATATATGATAGTTCCCCATCTATAAAAAATTAAATCATGAGTTCCACCTTATCTTACTCAAGGAGATTATGAAATATTTCTCTACTTTGGATACCAATCACTACAAAATAAAATCTCCTCAACCATATTCATTTTATTCCAATATAGGGGAACTATAAAACCATGGTAGAAGCCATGGATTTGTACAATTATGAATAGGATATCAGCACATTATTTATTCAATACATTTCCCCTCTTAATTATAATAACCTTTCAAAGCACATCTATGAATTTATTCTGGTAAATTTTTAATACATAGAGCCTCAACTCATGTAAGAATAAAATATCAAACTATTGGAAATTCAGTGCCTCATTCCCATGAAAATGGTAATAAAAACATACCAAATCAATAAAATTTCTATCATACCATGTAACATTTTCATTCCCTATAAGTGTTTAATTAACAACTCAATATATTTTTATTTAAAATTTATTGAATCAACTACTCTAAAAATTGATCCTTGATGGTCTCCCAATTTAGATACTCATGTATCCTACCACTGTCAATCATGATTCAATATTTCCTAGAAGATCCAAATAGCAGACATATATCAAATTTCATTTACTTCACTAAAAAAATATGAACCAATTAAAAAAATAACTTTGATGATCTCAATCTTATCCTTAGTATCCTATGGTCATCCAATTCCCTAGAATATTGAGGGATTCAATAATTGTAATTCTTCAGGAAAAATAGAAATAGTTAGTCTTCTTTTTAGGATACTCAAACAATTATATGTATAATCTGATAGTATCCATACTATAGTGGGTCAAATGGGTATAACTCTAGAGTAACTATCATTGAATCTGAATCCATGTTCTCATGCTTCTCCAAAGGTTTTCAAAGAGTATTTATCATTAGTCCAGAATCCAAATAAACTTACCTAGGTGGTCTCATAAAGACATAATTGAGGTAATATTAGTATAAATTCCATATAAAACATAATTAAAAAATAATAATATATTAAATTATTGTATTTTTAAAAAAATTAATCGGATCATAAATAATAACCACACCAAAAAAACACATCTAAAGAGGGAAATTATGAATAAAACTCATAATTACATACATAACCCAGGTTTATGCCCTTTAACTCAAGTAATTGGAAGTTATTCTCACTAAAATATGCATAATAATATATATAAACTCAAACTCAACTAATTTAATGTATGAAATAATATCTTTATTTGAATATAAAATACATTATATCATGAAATTAGCTAAATACTCATTTATCAATGATAAGATAAAAGTTGCATGACATGTGAACCAATTTGATGACTCAATATACATGAACTCACCCAAGTCCCACAACATATAACTATATAATAATAATCATTATAAAAAAACTATAATACAAAAATAGCTAATAGAAATAACAATTTACCTCTTATCTCAGAGGATTATTACACATGAGATGGATATATACATGACTATCTCCCCTAATAGAGTATAAACTCTCCTATCTCATATCCACATTTACAAAATATTAATTCATGATAAAATTAAATAAAATAATAGTAATTAATTATATGACATGAATAATTTTGTCTCTAAAAGAGTGTAACAAGAGATTGTTTGCTCATTCATTTATTCAATAAGATACCAACTAGTGTTAAGGGCATGGATACGAATATGGGGAGATATTTACCAAAACAAATATATCCATCCAAATCACATACATGAGTAATATATATTGAAATATGAATTTATACAATTAAATAAAATGTTATCAAACATTTTTATATAAATTATTACAATAAAAAAATAATCCACAATATTATAGGTCATATTACAATGAATACAACGAAAATAGATAACAAGACATACAAATGCAAGAAACCCAAATTCCACATTACATCCACCATCTTCCCAACACCTCATGCTTCGTCTTTCGGTATATTTCCCTTGGAGTTGACTAGATTCCTAGAAATAATTTCTTCATTGGAACCATTATACCCATGCAATGTGTTAGTATTAACATTTCTATAAAACCCCTATGAATGCTTAAAATATGAAAAACTTTATATAATAGTCTAATAAATAAAGAAACAATATATATAATAATAAACACTAGAATTACCTATCGTCATGTACATTCAAGGTTTCTATGAACCGTATATATGTATCCTAGACATAAATGTATGAACGAATGTAATGTTTCGATTCTATGATTTTTAGAAAGAGAATCAATAAATAGTTTGTCTTATATTTGATCATATGTCCTTATTTCCTCATGTTAGACCAAATGGTGATTACATTCACTTATAATCCTAGGTCAAAAAGAATAGCTTTGATACCATACCATGAGTCATTGAACACCCTACCATAATCATTATGATTCAATCTAGACATTTTATCCATCGTAGGGATTATTCAAGCTATTAAGGGTCCACCAGTGACTTTGATACAAGATTATCGATGTCTACAAGCCATAAATTTATATGCATAATAAATCTCAATAATGTAATTTTATAAACTATATTGAACAAAATATGAAAAATTAATATAGGTATCACGGGCCACACACACATTCATAGAATAATTTCATATAATATTATTTTATTTAATTATCACAACAATGTATGGAATATCCTACCTTATGTTTGTCAAAGAATAACATCATATTTCACAACCCAAATCAATTTCACACATAGATGATACCAAGAAAAATATGAAAATAAAATTATTATTATTTAAGAGTTAAGTACTCTGATATATAATATATTATGGGGTATGACATATTTAGACATACATGATTATATCCAATGAAACTAGCTAATCATGCTGAATATGAGAATGCATAAATTAAAACTATATTTACACATTATTTTTCATAGAATAAACTAGAAATTACATTATATCATGTTGTAAATGATATATCTAACTATTATAGTCTCAGTTTGGAGCCTTTTATAATGATAAAATGGAATATCTAACATGAACATGATGAATATAGGACAAATGATATGTTATGTATAAATACATATCAGCTTCGTATATTAAGCCAAAAAAAAATATAACTATAAAGGGATGGAATACACTTTTAGTTACCAATAGATTCCCAAGGCTAAGTGTTTCATTTTTATACTAGATAATGATTATATTTTGTGATTTTCAAGTATATATATAAAATTTTAAATTATTTAATTCCCAAGAATTAGTGTTTTCACACAAATTAATAAATAATGCTACCACTATTTGAGTATTATTACCTTCTTATGGAACCCACACGGTTTGCTAATCTATTAAACAACAAAGGTTTTTCTTTTATTATGTGTCAAAAAACTTGTGGAATTTTTCTCTGTTAGATCTATCAGTTTTCCAAAAGTCTACCACAATATACTCCTCTTAAATTGTTTTTAAAATTACCTATGGTAAACCACATTGTTCCCCATAACCATAATGAAACTATTATCCCTAATAAAAGCATGTAAAATATTCTAATTAATTATAAGAACTTGATAATTCAAAGAAACAATTTTAAAATTAGATTAATTAAATGAGCTACTGAAATATGGAATAAATCACTATGAAATTTCCTCACAATTACTCTTCCTTCAATTAAAAATAACCACAAATACATACCACAATATGATAAAACAATTTATATTTCTAAAAAATATATAGAAATTTATATTTAATGGAAATGGGATATATCAAACTCACATTACTAGTTTCCACATGATAAAATATGATTTAAGTATAATAACGTAAATAATATGAATTATATTGTTGATTTCAAAAAATTAATAAGTGATAATAAATAAAAACAAACTATATAACCGACAAAAAATCATGAAAATGTGAACATGAATGTTACAATATATTGATTGTATGATTATGAGGATCATACATAATCCATGAAAAAATATATAAAATTAATCAATCCATAGGGAAACATGAATTATAAATAGATGTATTCTATTTTTTTTAAATAAATAATCATTTATTGTAAAACATATTCTTACAAATTAAAGAATCAAAGGAATAGTGTCCTTGATGATTAACTATAAAATAATCATAATTTACAAAACTATACAACATTTCATCATTACTGGTAAACTAAAAACCCTTTTATAATAATTTCATATGTAATATCAATCATCATATCTTGTGGGGAGAAATCATATTAAAGGGGTGATCTCAAAATATCAATATGAGAAACATAATAGACAAAACAATTATTATAAGTAATAAAAATATAATATGTGGGTAAAAGAGTATTATAATGATCCATGAACATTTCATTAAGAATGGATACCCTGGTAAACATGGATCATATTAAACAATAAAATAGAAAATAAGTACATTTAAAAAATATAATATGGAAGAAAAATAAGAATATGATTGAAAACATCATGGACTATGGATCATCACCTTTTTAACTTAGTTGATTGGGAATCGATCTCCAATGTCCCATGGGTGATTAGGCATCACACAACATTTTCCCTTATTTGATTGATTATCCCAGCATATTTTACAATTTCTAATGAGATATAAAAATTTAAATAATCAATGGGTGGCTATATTTGTCAAATATGTTACATAATAAAAGAACATAAATATTCTAGACATGTTATCTCATTCATTTAACATATTATGAAACCTAGTGGGATTAAATGGGTTTCATTCATCAAATTATTAATAACCGAATAAATTAAAAATTGTTTCACAACAAAATTTGATCATAACCGCATAATTGACCTTTATAAGGTATAAATGTCATAACCACAACATAATCACAATAAAAGAGAATTTTATTGGAATATTTAATAAGTAATAAATGAATAATAAATGAATCTTGATCTATAATTTTATATGATACAGTGTGACTGTATTATTCTGCACACATAAAAATGAAATACAAATTATTTTACTGAAAATGATGAAATGTGTTTAATAGTAATTATTAAAGAATAAAAAAATTATTTATTATAAATTTTTATTTAACAATATTGTAATGATTACAACATATTTGGTAATGAATGATAGAACGTAAATAAAGTTATTGAAACATTTGTACTCATGTTGACAACTTGATCTTTCTATTAAATTATACCTTGGAAATGAATAGAATAGACCACATTCATCTTAATAGAATTAAAATGAAGTAAAAATTGTATTTATGGGAAATAATTATATTATAATTCCATTAAGTAACAGAAATTTGAGTTTGTTCATGAAAATTTTGTGAGATGTCAATTTTATAACTAGTTAAAAAGGAATTTCTGTAAATATATCAAATTTATATTAAGAGAGAACAAGTTTCTAATGAAATATTGACTCAAAATAGAAAATTAAATTATTGATGATACTTTATGGTCTATATAAACCTTAAAAACTCAATTTGAAATAATTATATTTCACATGATCGGTCATTTACTCCTTTGGTTAACAATTTTTATCTATTTTAGCTTTTACCATGATACATAGATTTTACCTAGGTAATTCATTGTTCCATAATTTAAAAAATTTACCATATTATCAAATTTGTAACTAATATATCCAAATATGATATCGTTTTTATCTGAATAATTTTATATATTTCTGGATATGAATGTTCTCAAGTAGATTAATAGGATTTGATTTGGTGCTCTCAACCTCATTTATTCATTGACCATGCTCGGGGTGGTTTCAATCGACACATTGTTCATACCTCCCCCATCCTAATTGGGGAATCCACAAGGATATGTCGTCCCTATTTTCTCATGTATTCCAAACCTAATTGCATCCTAAAATTCATGGATATATCACTCATACCTAACATTCTCAACCTCCATGATGGTTATGCCCATCTCACATATTCAACCACAAATATAACTATGATAATAAATATCCTGAATAATACCTTGGTGCCTCAATTAAATTCACATCATCTTTAGGTTGAATCATTTAATAGATATTTGTTTGTATCTTTGTATATACATAAGAAAATAGTTATTGGCCTCCTTAATAAGAAAAATATCATTGTTCGCCTCGTATTGATGTAAGATTTGATAACTGTGTGTTCAAGAGATTCAAGTAAATCCATAATCACCCATTTCAGACTAATTATTTGTAACTGAGATCTCTATTTGGAAAAGGATGCCCTTACTCTAGCTTTGTGGGAATGATGTGTGAAATTACCACATCTATTCCAATTCCCTATAATAATCCTCATTTTTGGGAATTAGGTTGGGGTTTTTGTGTGATAAGACACTAAAACCAATATTGTATATCATCCAATATACACACATATATGTTTTTAATTCTATGATTAAATACTTATAGTTTAATATAAGTGTATCTCTATTGGGGAAAATTTTGTTGTAAACAATCTATTGTATTTGAGTCCTGGATGGATTTTTTCTCGTCCTAAAAATGCATGGGATAATTCTTTTCATCATATTGGGGTGGAATTATGGAACATCAATGGAAACTCATTTCTATTACTTCGATTAGTGATTCTTGTTTTTATATCATGAATATAAATCACTCTTTTATTAAAGATACTCCTACAGTGATCCTCCTAACAATGGTTTGGTTACATTGTGTGCTAATCTAAAGATGGCATAAATCTTTAGAATCACTAAACATGATTTGGGTGTTTCTAGTTTGATGAAATAGGTTACACAAGAGATAAACCCATCTCCTCTATCAGGTTTTCCACTTTTGATATTTTTGAGAATGTCTTAGGTACAAGAAATGGTCATGTTCTATGTCATCTCTTTTCCTTACATGTCCACTAGTTTGAATTCAATAACTCGAATAGAGTGGTCTCCATACCACTAATCTCACCAAGCTAAATACCATTTTAAAATCATTATAATTATATGAACGTGGAAGGGAAGGATAATTAGTTTCATATGGATGGGGAACATTTATATAAAAATCAAAATGGAAGTAGTATTGATCAATGTCATTGGAGGACTCTTAACTGAGTAATAATGAAATGAACTTCTAATCAATGTCAGACTATAAGAAAGACCCTGAAAAAGTAATGAGTGTTATGTCTAGATTATGAAATAGAATGGAAGATAACCAACACACTGTAAATTTTGTAGTCAATTAAGGGATAAAATTAAGACCTCACAGGGACTACTTAAATTAAAAAAATATTGGTTTTTAGATATTCTGGTAGTGTTAAAACAATTGGGATGTAGACTAAACTAGGAAAAAATACAAGGGTTTTTAATACAATTCATAAGATCAGTGTGTAATGTAAGAATGAACAAGATTATTATGATAGAAATGAGGATGTTCATTGTGGATGAAGCATGAATTCATAAATTTTTATGGGAACTTTTGATTACCAAGAAATATTGAAAAAGGAAAATTCCATTTCAAATTTTAGCACTTCAGATGTTCAAGACATGGAAGTATCTGACAGAGTACGTGTTTAGAATATTCTTCATCTCTCTATTTGAGATAAGTCATATGATTATTTTAGGTTCATTATCTCTATGTATGATGACCATAGAATGTTTTAAAGACTACTTACTGTATATTTGAATGAAAAATTGGTTTGATGTATTGAAAAATATAATCATATTCTGATATGTTGCTTCAATGATGGGAAGACAACCTTGGAGGACCACATTCATACATGGGAATAGATGGAATTATAATTTGAGTACATTATCAAGGACAATGTATAATTGAGGTAACCTCTAACCAATGTCAACTATATAGGGTTATTCATTCTTAATCTTTTAATTTTGTTTGGAATCACCAGGATTTTTCATTTAAGCATTGATGTTAATTTTTTGGGGGTACATTTTTGGTTTCCCAATTTTCCATACAAGTGATTTCTTGACATAAATAATTTTAATTTGTAGTATATTTTCTTGTGATTGAAATAATATATTTAACATTAACACATATGGTTCTTGATATCATGTTTAAATATAATATGTATTATTAGTATTAACATTTATGTGTTTAAAAAAATTATTTATGATTTTGATTTAAATGATATGATTTATAGTATTAAGAATTTTTAATATCTATGGATTTCAAAAAAAATGGATGTAATTAAAAATTAATTATAAATTATCTGAAGAAATATTTTATAATATTTTTTTCTTGGAAAATATTTAATATGTTGTTTAATATATGTTTTATAAATTCCTTATAGTATTTCAAAATGTAAATATTTACTTCATATAACATATATTGTATTTAGAGAAAAATTTATGTTTTATGTTAAATAATACTCATCATATAATAAATAATTCTTTGTTTTTCTTGGAGATATATTTTTAATTATTCACCTAAAATCGAATTATTTTCAAAATATATGAAAAATAAATTTATGAAATTTTTTATTTGATTATTCTAATAATATAATTAACATTATACACATATAATTAAAAATATTATAAATTTTTATCTTAATTTAAATTTCATAATATAGTGAAACATTATTTTATAGAAATATGATGTTTTTAACCATTAAATGTTCTTTATAATATTTCACAATAATTTTTTTTGTAGTTTAATATAATATATAACATACCGTACTAAAATATTGTAAAAAATAATATTCTATAATTTTTAAAATAAATTAAATGTAATTTTGAATTGTTATTTGAGAATGTAAAATTAAATCATTTAATTTATTTTCCCCCGAAATGTATTCTATTTAATTTCAATCTTTTTTATTCAAAATAGTTTTCAACAAATTTATGATATCTTATTAATTTTCATATATTAGGTCATGTCCCTTTTTCACGGTGATTCATGTGGAGAGAGTTATCGTATATAGTATTAATTTCAATATCTATATATATACTAAAAAATATAA
The DNA here is from genome assembly GCA_963277665.1 of Viscum album. Classification (NCBI taxonomy): domain Eukaryota; kingdom Viridiplantae; phylum Streptophyta; class Magnoliopsida; order Santalales; family Viscaceae; genus Viscum; species Viscum album. The sequence continues at coordinate 874,004,957 of OY728129.1, read as the reverse complement.
ATTCATTATATTTTTCCACATAGATAACTTGTTTTAACAGATTTTAAATTCTAAACTACTAATGAAAAAATTTGATGGTATCTAAAAGTAATGCGTAAGTCAAGACAATATTTTCTATGGAGATATCAAACTCAGAATGTGATAGTGTATGCTTTGATGGACTACATGTTAGAGTACAATGGATTCCATGAGTAGAAAAAATTAAAATGTATGAGGGGAATAGAAATTTCCCATGGTTAGCATATGATATTCTCCCTAATAATAAGTCATTGGGACATTCTAATTTTTTTCATCGTTATAAGTAATTCCATGAAATGTGTGTATGGAATAAACACCGTCATAAGGTTTCATGGATTTTCCATTTATTTATGTTCTTCCCATATTATGTCTTCAATCTCATGCATAATACTTATCCCATAATAATGACTCACACAAGATAATATTTAATTTCCACATCAAAGATTTTCAAAACATTGTGAAAAATTTAGACCAGCTGTAGGATTCCAAAATCCCACAATATAAGTCACACAAAGCCTCATGGATCAAAATTTAGAATTATTAAGATACTAAAAAGATAATATACCTAATTATAATGTCAACAAGACTATTCCAAATAATGATTCACTAAATTCCTGATCTCAAAAATCCAAAATCACTCTAATGAAAACAACCTTGTATTAGACTATAAATAAAATCGAATAATGAAAAGTATCCTAAAATTGGGAAATTTATATATTTGAAACTATGTAGTAGAAAATATATAAAATCATATTTCCCAAATATATTTGGTAATTTAAAGGTCAACATTGGATTTTTTTCTGTTGGTATGGATGAATCAAGATGGAATATAAGAAGAAAATTGAAATACATTGTTTTTTCCCTAATAACCCATTGGTTTGGCATGTGTTGTAGGTATCACGAAAGATAATAACCTCCCAATGACACTAAATTTTAATATTAAATTTTAAGGACTAATAAAATATATTTTTTTTGGATTTTCCATAAAAGAATCCTTCACATGGAAATATAAAATATAACATCCAAACTATCATTGTGATGTGTGAACATAAATAATTCCAGAAATATGTATAAAAATAAACAAAAAACATATTAGTTGTGATAATGTTTTAAGAAACCCTCAAGAAGATCAAAGGACATCTCGATATATAAATACCTATTTCATCACTAAAATGAATCTAAAATAGAATATTCAAACTCTAAATCATTTTTGAGGAACTAGATTTAAAATTCCTTAAAAAGGAAGAACACGATAATTCTTTTACTTGTATTTTGAGGAATAATTTCTTCATAGACATCAATTTTAATATATAGGGGGTGAGTAATAATACCATGTGGGTTTTCCCTAACCAAACTCCCATTGAAAACACAAAGACAAGAAACAAGTTAGCTCATATTCTATAAATTTTTAGTGGGTGAGAATGGCAATAATAAATATTTATTACAACAGTTTATGAAAAAAATTGATTTTTTTCACTCATTCTCATCATGTTGTAATAACAATCCCATGGTTCTCTCTCTCTCTTCCACACACAGACACAAATAATTGGCATTTGAATATCTGAATACTATGATGTTTTGATCCTTCCATTTCAAAGTCATCAAAAGTTGATAATATCTTATTACCCTAGGCACTAAGTACTATTTCTATATCAACTTGTAATTTTATATATAAATATGAGCATCCACCCAAATATATATTATAAAATAATACATATATGATTTATAAAAACCAAAAAATTGATTACTAAAAACATCATAACTAATATCACTCTCAAAAAATTAAAAACAATGATTTTATAAAGATTATTAAAATTTTATTGAGTTACAAACCATTAATAACATGAATTATCAATTACATATAGCCATGGATTTTCAAAATAATAAATAACATAGATTGATTCATGATATAAAAATGGATTTTAGAAAAGATGGAATTATTAGTCAAGAGGTAATTGAGTGAAAATGATGCCATTGACTTCTCAACAAGTGACTACCTTGAAGAACGATACAATCAAGCATTCATGTACGGTCTTGATACCTTATTTCATTAACTAATCAATTCACAATCATAAAAACACATATCATTCATCACAACTCAATAAATAGCATGTTATATCTGACATTTTTAGTGAGAGGAGATATTATGATCTAAATATAAAATGATAAAAGGATATTTACAATTGATTATGGAGAAACAATTTACATTGATCTATCAATACCAACATTTTTTATCCAAAGGAACCACTATAATGTCATATTCCCTTTACCATTACACATTCAATCCCTCAAAATCTATATATTACAACTTCATTGGAAATGTTTAGGAATATTCATAACTATTTATTTTTAACGTTCAAATGTTTCAAACTAAATTTGAGAATGAAATTTTCAAACTTACAAATATAATATACCCTTTAATCATACCACATTTTCATGGAAATATATAATCAATATCAAAACTTGTTGCAATGTTGAATATATTATACGATCCTCATGGTCCTATAAAATCACATCTTCTAGTGCTAAATCTTACTTCATCAATTGAGAAAATTAATCGACATTGTCTAAGTTGCTGAACTATGGTGGTAAATCCAATAAACAATACAAAACACCAATATATTCACGTATTTCAAAGTTTGTGACATATTGAGGGTGTAATTTTCCATGCCTACCCAAATATTGATGTCGTAGACTATGGGTGATTTTTGATAAATAATTATCTACTAGCTCATGTGATACTACTATTTGATAACAATTCTAATTTTTTCAAATGGATCTAATCAATTTCCATCCAGTTACTGATAATTTGAATTTTATCAGTCTTCTCCTCAGCAAGGATAGGGGTAAAAATTAAGCTTATCTAATCACTAATAATAATAGTGGACACCAAAAAGGATATCCATACAATGATTTAAAATAAAGTATATGTTTCCGGGACTGGTTGTGTTTATCAAAAGAGTACACAAATAAAGGTACATAATCCTCTCATGAGGATCTGAAATCTATAACACAGTAATATATACATTCTTTTATTTTTTGGATCATTTATTCCCATATTCCATCAAATTTTGGTTCAGATGTTTTTCTCAGGGTTTTTATAATATCAAAAGCACACTATATTAATCAAAAAATTTGGTAGCTAAAATTTTGATCTTATTAGGGTATCGTCATAACTTTTAGTACATATAATATTATTATTACCTAAATATTGGGTTTTTTTCAATTCATTCACTATAATAGATTAAGAAATAGGGATGAATTTATCCATTATTTTGAGATGTTCCAAAATCACCAAAATCATTATCAATGTGATATCATTTGCAGATAGGGATAACAAATGATTGTAACAGACTAGATTATTGTTGGTTATCAACATCGGATTTCATAAAAGTATGGAATCACAAAACAAACTCTTCCATATTCATTGACATGTTATCCCACAAAAAATGAGTTCTCAATTCCATATTGATCATATACATTCTAGGATAAATAATAAATTTTGAGATGTGGTACACAATAGTGAGTTTCTTCTTAAAATGATTTTGAATGTGAAATTAGTCTTCAAATATGAAAAAAGAGTTACTATATTATTTATATCTATCAATATTAACCCCCAAATTTGTTTTTGAATATTAGTTTTAATACCAGGATCCACTAATTGTGCATCCTTAAATTTCTCTAACTTGTTACGAAAAAATTTTAACCAATTAAAAAACATATATTTATTTTTCGTAGTGATTTCTATTATCCAATCTTCAACTAAAATCAACAACTACCAACAATCACAAGATTATGTTTATAATTTATTCTATGTTTTTTTATTCAATTAGTCTTCCATGGAATTCCCATATCTCAATTTAAAAATTATGTCAATATTGAATATCTGAAGATAGTAAATCCATATCAATTGTCACTCATTTGAATCCTTTTATTAAAATATATGTTTCCATTTTATATAATCGATGAACATATTATAATTATATGCAAAGGCATATTGATACATCATTTTCAAAGTATTCACTACCATATCCAATTCCCAATCCAGGGATGTATAATTATTTTAACTATTGTTAGAAATTCATGAGAAAAAAAATATCACAAAATTTCCTTACATAAGAATATAACTGAGACATAAACTATATGTTTTGAAGTAATTCACATAGACCTTCCTTTATTAATTTTTTTAGGAAAAGATTTAGATATCAGAGTTTAGTTAAGGTACAAAAATAATTTTTGACAATACGTGCTCTATTTGATTGGTGATAATTTTCTCACGAGTGAAATCAAAAGATATGTGAGCCATGAGATATACCAAATGAATAAATGATAGTATGCATCATTCCCTAGATAACTGTGAATATTAAAGTAATTTCATTATTCATTTTACATGAGGATAAATCATCAATATTTAATGGTAACAAAAATATAACATTATCAAAAATAAAATTTCCAAGGAATATGAATTTTTATAACAAGAAAACTTATTTTTAATTTTTTTTCATAAAACTGGAATACTTATAAAATAAAAAAAAGATATTAAAATTTCCATAATGAATATTATATGATTGTTAATTTACATGAATTTCATCCATGCATACCCCAAAAATATCATATATATGCTACTAAAAGACATGATTCATCAGTTCTCAGAAACATGCCTGTGTATTTTTATAACCAAAGGGTGTGTCCTCATATTCATAATTACCATGATGGATCGTGAATATTATTGTCATAATATCATATTTTTTGTTATGATTTTTATCATTGCAAAATTATATCAATGTTAGGGAACCTTATGTATCACTAAAATTGAACAAATCTCATCAATACATGTTACAAGACATCTATTAATTATTATTACATAATTCCTATTATTATAATAAAAAAATGGTAATCATGAACCATTTTCATTATTGATAAAATGAATTTGAACATCTGAAGGTGTTGTACTTGGTCTTATGATCTCTTTAGTTTAAAATTTATCTAACTAAATATTGAAATACATTAATTTTGTATTATCCATTATCATGATTGAATAGAAGTATATTTTTTCATCTTGTGGAGATCAATTAAAAATTAAAATTATAATTCTGGAGGTAAACCATTGAGTTATTTCATAAAAATATTTAAATAATGATCCATGGATGTTGGAAAATATACTGTAACAATTATTTCATTTTCAGAATGTGATTATTTCTAATATAGAGAAAATATTTCCAAATATTGGTGCTATGGGCATTATATATACAAACATCACATGACAACCTAATTTAATAAGATGCATTGTCCTATAAAGTGATGCAATGTTTATCCATAATGCATAAAAATTGATGTGGGTCTAAAATAAAATTATCAAATCCATTACCATGATCTGGACAAAGACATTCACATCCAAAATTGAAAATTCAGAATCTGATTATTCTCCATCAATGGTTATGGATCATGATTCTCATTTAAATCCATTGGATTCATCCTACACACGATGTTTCTGGATAATAATGATGCGTGACATCATATCAATATGATACCACCTTGATCAATGAAATTATTATAAATAAAATATTGGGAAGAAAATTTTTAAAAATTATATTTCCTAATAACAAGATCAAGTATAATTGAATGTTGTACATTTGATGAACATGATTTACCTTCCAAGATCATTTACATAGTATTAAATAAATTCATACTCATTCAAATTTAATCCTTTTATTTATGTTGGTTTTCTCTACCTATGAAATTGGGATGTTCTTGGAATCACCATAGCTAAGATTATAATATTGGTGTGGTCATTTCTGAGAATATCATACCATAAATTCATAACTTATATGAGAAACATGAGATGTACTTGTTGAATCCTAATTAATCTCATTACTAAAATAACAGTCAAAATGTCTAGTATAATTAGAGTTATGAAATTATCTTGATGGTTCCATAAACTATTTCATAATATATTAATATAAACCACATTTGAAACATATATTCTATGATTCCCAACAGCCTTGTAAGTAGGTTTCCCAATTCAACTTATTCATATAATATGATTTAAAGTATGATTTCATATAGGAAAAAATATTTCCTCCAATTAGATTTCAAGAGATATCCCATTAAATTTGTTTTCTCTCTTATCCATATTTATATAATCAATAATATTTTGAGGAAGTTTATATAAAACACATATTGTTATAGTATAAACTCAACTATCTGTTTCTTCAAGGATGTTCATGTGTATACAATCTAATGAAAAATGAACTACATTTATAATATTGACTTCACATTCAAACACTAATAGATTTTCAAAATTTTGGAAGAAGAAATCTATCATTATAGATATCTTGACGGTGTTGAGAAAGAAATGTTTATTAAACAATTCATTAATGTTGACCCATGTAAAGAATTTTTTTTTCACTGTTTCCATTTTTAGATAATTCCATTATTTTTCTTGAAAGAACATCAATATTGTTGAATGAAAACATTTCATATAGATTTTTTGGATTAAATATGAAATCTGTGACCTCATTTACTCTAATATAACACAACCGATCCTTTTCAATTTTTAAATCCACCATAGTGATTGTTTTTTTGTAAAAGTTCACATCATGAATGATTTTTCTTAGTTCGTCATTTCAGATCCCATATTCAATATCATGGAAATAATAAATGATACTATAAACAAATTTTTGATTCACAAAGGTTACCTTTTTTATTTACAGAACAAATGGATTTTTTGAATGATCAATTAGGTTTCATGTATCTATAGATTGTTAAAAAAACGACTCTTAGTAATCACTCATTAGAAATGAAATACCTATAATATTACAAGTAATCAAAATAATCACTAATTAAAAACAATGTCCATCAATCATAATAGATTTTAAAAATAATGCTGTTTAAGTTGAATGTCTACGTTGCATGACATGATATGTTATAATTATTATGTAATCCCATAGTGATGATAATAAAACCAATTTTTTTTTTCAAAAACTCATTTCATACATATACCACCTTGAAAAAATCAGTACTAGTTAAAGAGGATTACTACATAATATATTCTATAAAATTCATGTTTCAACATAACATTCTACTTTATAAAATCACACAACGATAGCCTAACCATAATTGATACCATTTGTATCATCTCTACCAAACCCATTGGATTGTGATAGTTAAGAAGTGACACCAGCTTTATATGACATCCCCAAAACATTGAATAAATGAAATAAATTCAAATAGTTTCATAAAAATATTTTGATAGATTTTACCAAAGAACAAACATTTATCCACAATAAAATTATATAATAATAAAACTATACATGAATATCAACAATGCAATAAAAATTTTAACAAATAAAAAAAATATCAGAGTAACATAGAAAATGTATAAATAAAGGAACAAGAAGACCAATGAGTATCTATTAATAAAGAAACCAATGTGTAATCACTAATATGATTCCAAATGAAATATTTAATGATCCAACATAATAAATATTAACTCGAATAAACATACTCCATTGGGGAAGTACATGACCATTCTTTTAAATGTATCATGAATATTTGTGTGTTTATATAAAAATATGTTCATACATAACTGTGGAGTAAGGATTCCTATATAGAATTCCAATATCGAATTTCCACTCTATTAAATGGGACCCGAACAATTTTGTTTACATTTTATTCGATATTATTGGTAGAGAATATCTACTCAGTTTTCCATAAGAAAACTATTTATGAAAACAACTATAACTAAATCAATTGATTTATTATTTTTCATCACCATGGTATACCCATGTAATAAATCAGAAAAACACCCACACATACTTTCCATATGAAAATAAAAATAGTCAAATGTGTAATTCTTCATTCACCATGTAATCTCATGTTGATAATTAATTTTTCATAAGTTGTAACAACCTAATATTTTAAATTTATTTCCCTAGAAATAAACATAAACTATTTGATGGGTTTCATTAATAGAAACCAAAAATATAAAAGAACCATGATATAATATTCCTTCATAAAAAAAATATTATATTGGTTGTTATATATTTTAATAACCGTATTATGAAAAATACAAATTATGATTTTATTTTTCTTAGGTATATTGATAAATTATTACAAAATTTTCAATAAAGTCTCTAATGCTTCAAAAAAATGTTTTTGACAATAATTATTTTTAATTTTTTTGTGGTAGGATCTTATACCCCATTTCAGAAAAATTATGAAATTTTACAATATAAAACAGAAATTATTTTATAAACAATAATGTGAATGGAATATTATTTTGAAATTATGGGGTTTTATAAATTTTTTTCTTATACATAACATTAAAGAATGCAAACTTTTTAGAAAACTATATTTTTTATTAATGTATTAAAAATAAAAATTTCATATTTTTAAATTTAATTTTTTTGGTTAATAATAATCCAATCAATGTACTTTGAATCCACAATAATATTGTGCTTTTTATACAAACATGTGTATACAAAAAAATAAAATACACAGTAATTTGTTTTCCAGTGCATTTTAAATTCTTTATTTATAAGAAATTTATTCCAAATATAAATATTGAATTGAAATAATTGATTCAATATTTTTAATGAAAATATTTATTATTATATAACTAGGTACACTTATGTTTTTTTAATTATGTATTCTAACAAAGGTAAATATTCAGTATCACAGTTTATGAAAAATGGATTTACATGGGACTTAATATAGGATGTATGGGTGGAATCTCCATATAAACATTTTCAGTTAATATTTTAATGCCATATTTAAACCTTACATCATATCCTCCATGAATATTTTTCATTGGGAAATATTTTTTCTATGTATGTAATTTTTTATTAATAATGTTTTTAAATTTCGTTTGTGTCATCCCCCTCCATTATAAAAAGACACCACACTACTCTAATAATTACTATACATTATGCCAAATATATAGAATAGTATATGAAAAGATATTATATGAATCTATAACCATGATGAATATATTATGGTCATAATAATAGTCGATTCTATGGATTCATATGAATGTGTCAAAAGGAGGTCTACTATGTAATAAATATTTATATTTCAAGAATGCATTCAATTTGTTTCTTCTAATAGTTTTTATAAATATGTTGTATTCACTATAAAATAATATATTTCATATCATATATTTTATGAAACACTCTTATGATTAGTGAACTACCATTATTAAAACAATATTCTTTCAAAATTTAAATGAATGTATTACATGTGTATACATGTCGACCACTACCACCACAATGTGATATGATTCATTCTCATTCATTATAATTATTTTTTGTTTAAAATGTTGGATTTATTATTTATATATTAGAAATATGATTTTATTATTCTTCTATAATTATCATATATTATAGATTTCTACAATTTCTCTAATTGTAAAAGAACAACGTCCCTTGTGTGTAGCTGTGGACAACCAACTCTATGAAGGGATTTTATTTGATTTTCATTTATTATTTATATGGATAAAAAAGTAGATATTTAACTACTAAATATGATTTATATAAAATAATAATGATTATATATATTTAAATTATTATTCACCTTTCGTTCATTCCAAATAATGAAATGTGGAAACATCACTTGTGCGTATGCTCAAACAAACCACACCATGAAGTGATGAATTTTATTTTTCGTCATCGGTATATATGTAGTATTATAAAATTTTAAAATATAAGTAAATAATATACTAATTTCATGATTATTATTATAGTGTCTAGGTAACCATGAGCAATTTAGAAGGAATATAACTACAATTTTTTTTCATGAACCATGAATAAGATAACTTTGGGAAAAAATGAGTTTAATAATGAATTGTTAATTAATATGGGAAATTATGTTGTATTTAAATTATATATGGTATTATATGTTTATACTTTTTTACTTTTTATTATTATAATAAATATAAATTTATATAACTGAGCCTATATTTCATTCAATGAAATTCAAAAATCATGTATTTGTTTTAAATTACAAGTTTAGTTTTACCATGACTATTTATTATTAAATTTATGATGATAATATTATGTTATATTTCACTCCAATACGTTTTATCCATTAAAATAATATATTAATTTCTATATGTTAAATGTCTTCCTTTAATTATCTTCTCTTTATGTACTAAAGTTATTAATATATTTTTTTATCGAAAATCTATTATAGTTCTCTCTTTGGTCAGAAATCATTTCATATCTATATAACTATTTTCTAAAATGTTTTCAAGAATATATTTTCTAATATCTAATGATTTTATAATGTCATATTTACTTATTTTTTAAAGTTAACAATATTCTTTAATAGAATGATCTTTTTTTATTTAGATCAAAATACTTTTTAATTTTTACTAAAATATTCAATGGAATCTTTAATTTAATCATACAAAACATGAACCAGATTTCATACAATCATGAACATATAATGCTATGAAAGTTTCAATAATATTTACAAAGGATGTTTTAATGATATACATTGACTTAATATTTATGAAATTTTTATATTTTCAATATGTGATTTTGAAATAAAAAATGTATATTCCTTAGGAAATACTATAATGATCTTTTAATGGATTCCAATTTCAATGAATAAATACCTTGTGTTAGTTATTATTTAATTGGGATATAAATATACAACAAAATTATTATTATTAATTTAAATTGATTATGGATGTTATGAAAAAATTTCCATGACATTAATTTTCATTTCGTCGGGTTATGTTACGATGAATTTTTTCATTTTCCTGTAGAAAACATAAAAATGGATTATTAATATTTTATTTGGGTTCTACAATTTTAAATCCATCATATAAATTGGGTAATGATAAATTTATTATTTCATTATCCATTACATGAGAGTTTTTCTTATGCCAAAAAGAGAGGGTACACATGAGGTTATCCCATTCCTGAATTAGGGTACATGGGTTTTTAATCCTAATCCTGAAATAGGTACATAGTTGGTTATACAATTTTTAAAATGTGAATAAATTATTTTTGGTTATTCCTAACATAATATTTATATGACTATTACATGTAACACATTATTCCATAATTTTATGACATGTTCTTATACAAATTTAATACACTCATAGAACATTTTCTTGGATTCATATATGATTTATCTCTCATTAACATCAACAATTTATGTAATGAAAAATGATAATTATCTATGATTTGGTGGTTATGGTTTTAAAATGTTAATTAAAAATTTTCATACACTTTTATCTTATGTTTTTTTTAAAATGATCATTGATATCCACATTTTATATATATAAATATTATATAATCTTACCTTTATTATGTTTCACATTACTTATGATATCAATAAATTTTATATGTTTGATATTTATATGAAGGGTGAAAAAATGAAAAAAAATATGGAAGATTATATAGATATTTTATGTACATGCTTTTAACTTTTCCAATATTTAAATAACATTTTATATTAATGGAACTTTCACAGTTCAAATAATTACGTAATTAATATAAATATAGTATGATGTAATATTTATGTATATAATTTATTTTTATCAATATTTTATATTAAATTTAGGATCAAATTTATTATAATGATTGATGGGGATACAATGGTCATAATCATTGGGATAAGAATATCTATAAAAATCATCATTATTTTTTGGTATGTTAGTAATTTTGTGGTTTCCCTAGTAATATATCATTCATAGGATAATACAAGAGGATATGGGTTTGAAAAGGGTGTATCCCTGTGGCATAACAGTAAAAAGGGTAGGTCGAGTAAAATTTGACAATCATTCTAGTTCATGTTGACTAAATTCTTACTATTCATTTGGATAGAGACTCCCATAGGACTTGATTGGGTTAATAAGAATTTTATTGTAAAACATTTGGAAGGATTTTAATAGTTTATGATCATAGAAAATCTTAGTTATTATTAATGTTTCTTAGATGATGTTATAATAATTTGGAAATACTTTAAATTATTTCTACACATTATACTATTTTCAAGTATGATTATTGTTCCTCAATCTATGTTTTTATGAATTAGTCACAATATTTAACAATAAGTATCCATGGTTATAGTGAATGAGATAGACAATTCAATAAAAGTTATCCATATAAAGAAAAAAATTGTGATGTATATTGAAAAATAAAATTATTATGCTTCAAAAAGTGTCTCAAGCCATGAATCATGAAGAGAATATAAAATGGGAAATTTTTAGGAACAATGTTCTGTTGAATCCTTCATGAGGAAAAATCCATCTTGTTTTAGTGAGTATATTGATCCAATATTATCTTAGTGATGTGTTACTACCATGGGAACGACATTATCAGTTCACATATGTTCAAATTATTTAAATAGTTAATTTGTTTTATAAAATTTCATAAGTGAAAGTTGATCAATGTTGGATTTTTTTAAAGATCACAATGGAACATGAATAAATTTCTTATATAGAGTTGGATGTGTTTTGATGGTTATTTTAAACAAGTATATTCCTCATATTATTCATATAAAAATTTAGAAGGAATTTCATATGAAAAAGTTCAAGGAAGATGAATAAATTAGTTACAACATAGAACATTTTGTATGACTTTGGAGGTGTGCTTCTGATATTATCTTTGATTACGAAATTAATATATATCAATTATTTACTGTCATTGAAATAAGATATTGATGGGAGATAACCATATAAACATTAGTAGAGATGAATAAATAATTTGATGTTCCACTGAGGAATAAATGGAAAATAGAGTTACACATCAATCTTATGTTTTTAAAATATAAATTAATGATTTATTTAAAATGATATTATAATATTATAAATCATGGAAAGAATAAAATTTTCTTTACAATATGATCAGATTGTGTAAAAGAACATGGTGTATAACTCCACGAAATTTTATGAGATAGATTAATTTTAATTTCTTTCATGTCAAATTTTGCATAGTATTCCAAGAATATCTTGCACTATACGCAACACCGTATTTTCTTGAAGTATATGAAACACTATACTTGTCTTGTGTTATACACAATTTCATGTTATATTGATAGAATTCAATTCATGAAACATCTAATATATATTTTTTTCAGTTTAAAAATGAAATATGTTTGGATTATGTTATATGGAACACCAAAGGTGACTTTCACAAAATGAATAAATGTCTTGTCTTGAAGTACACACAAGAGAGGCCTTCTTCAACAGCTTGAGTTGTACACAATACTGAGTTTCAAAAAACAATGATATATTATTAAAATATTATTATTTAATGGGATATAATATTGACATTATTAATAGTATTAACCACATTTTGAATTTTATATAACATTAAAAAGTCATCTTATATATTTTCTAGAACATGATAAAAGAAAGAAATTCAATATTTCATATAAAAGAATTATTTTTCAAAAAGTACTGTTTTTAAATATTTTAATTGAACACCAATTAAAAATATAAATTATAACACTATTGTATATTTAATTGGAAAAAATTAAACATCTTTATTTAAAGTGGGACACCAAAATTTAATATGGTATTGGTTTTTTTATTTTTTTTTATAAAATACATATTTTAAGGAATATTGATAAATACTACATTTTAATTCACAACTACTGTTTCATAAAATTTATTTATATAGTTAGATTTTCATTTTAATTGGTTTTAAAATGTAATTGGATTTTTTTCATTTAATCAAATATGGGTCATTGTATTTAATTTAAAATTTAAAAAGGACATAAGCACATGTCAATATTTTGATAATTTTTTACCTCTTAAACACCTGATTTCATGTTTTAAAAAGGTGAATTAATTATAAATTTATTACTGAAAGATATGTGTTCTGAATTATAGAAAATGGATTCCATATTTTTAATTTTTGGGTCTAAATTATTTTAATAGGTTACTTTTACATTGTGTATATTATGAATAGAAACTACGGTAATTTTTATTTAACATGGTTCAATGTAAATTGTGTAAATTAGGGTAACAAACAATAATACAAAGATAATAAAAATACCCTAACACCTGAAAAAATAATATTGGATGAGTAAAATTTTTCTAATATCACGTAGGTTATGAATTGATTCATTTAATTTACTTTGTTCTATGAATGTGATGTAATTTTAACTAAAACAGAAAAAGTGACCATATGTCACTCTCACATATCTTATAAGAATAATATTCATAATGTAGTGATAAACTTGATAAATCGTCGAACATAAATTGTCTCTAGAAATATAATAAAATTATCTACATCTTTTTAATTTAGTTATGATTTTTAGATATTATATATTTTCGATTAATGATGACACAATAGTGATGTATAAATTATTTAATTAATAAATTCATCAAATAAATGATTTTTAAAAATATTAAAAGAAATATAATATGAACAAATTAATTTTATCCACGAATCATATAGCATCATAGTACATGTTAATAGTGTGTTAAATGTTTTGGTTCAATTTTTTTTCTGTGGGTATTTTATTCAAATCCAAATAAATTAATAGTGTCAAAATTAACCCAAGATATTTTATAAATATAACATATTATTAAATTATTTAAAAATAAAAAAATATTTAAAAATTATAATGTGAAAATTATAACATGTTAAAAGTCATAAATTATAAAATTATGGAAAACTGCCAACACAAAATTAAATATTTATATCCATTTAATATTTATAATATTATTACCACAAATAAAACTAAATTAGATTGAACAGATTAAATAAGGATAAATAAGAATGATAAGGATTAAAAAATAAAAACATGTTTAAATTTTATTTGTTTAAATTATTACGACTCATGATTATTTTATCATTGAAATAAATGAGTTTGGGACCAACATAACCTGAAAATAAAATTATACAAAAAAATTAATTTTTGAAGACTTTCCAAATGTCCCCCTCCCCCCTCTTATAAATGGCCACATCCTCTACCCATTTTCTCACACCATTCAATCCATTTGGATCATCTTGTCTCTGCTCAAATAAGCTCCCCATATCTCCCCCTTCTTTCTATAGGCCCCACTATAGGGAATAAATTCATATTAGGGAGACCTTTGGTGCAAATCGAAAAGAGACACTCGAAAAGGAGGCAATTGTTTTATCACCTCTATCAAAATCATTTTCTTCTTATACATCATCTTATTATGTTGTTTTTATAACAAAGTAATTAATAATGTATATTCTACATTATGAGCGGTTATTTAAATTACTGGAAAGAATTATACCTCCTTTTATCCATCACATGAATAACAATATCACCATGTGTGCGTATATACGATTTATCGTCTACACGCTATGGTGTAATTTGATATTCAACAACACATAATTTGGATGGGTATAATGATGATAATAATGGGTTTAAATAATTACTATAAAATGATAATTATTATATATATTTAATATTCTATACGATTCCATACCATTTAAGAATTAAGTGAATGATATCATTGCTCATGTGTACGTACAACCTACTCTCTCCACAACACGATGAGATTTATTATCCACGTTTACCATTCAAAAATTATTATAATTTATATATAATAAATAAGAATAAAATATAATACATAATAATTCATTGATATTTATGTATATATATATATATAACATTTACTTTGTTCCATTCAATTTAAAAAGGTAACCGAAACAATGTTCATTTGTACATACGACCTACAATCTTCATGAACGAAGTAATCAATTTCAAGTATCCATCTATTATAGATATTTATATACTGAATATTTATGATATATATTTCATGTTTTAGATTCTGTTTTTATGTAAATCAATATCTAAGTAATATGATCAAGAATAAAAACTACAAATCATGTATGATAAATAAAACGATTATTACCCAAAACATTGCTTCAATATGGAATTGATTAAAAAATGGATAATATAAAGTCATGAGTGAATCATAAATGATATCATAATTATTATTATTGGTATTTTTCATGTTAATAATACGTTTAAACACACTATTCATGGGTTTCAGAAACATATGGTTGAAATTGGACCTAAGGTAATCGATATTTTCTTTATCTCATTTTTTATTTGAGATTATTTATATGTAAGTATTTACAGGTGTATATTTTTCATCCATATCTATAATTCCTATGTATTAAAAATTATTTGTAATCACATATACTTTTTTAATGTGAATTTTACTGTTTGATGATTTTTTATTAAATGGTATGAAATGAATCTTTTGTCGTTTTATGATTTGAAGTACTTTTTGACTTTTGCGACAAAAGTACACTAAAAATGTGTTTTAACATATATGACATGAAGGGATTTTTAAATATTCAGAACTTAATTTTTCCATTAAGAATCCTCCAAATGGATTCATGTGTAGCTTCAACAAAATTATTTTATTTTAAAATTTCAATACATTATGTGAAAATAAATTGTATTTGAAGAAGAAAATATATTTCCTCATGAATTAACATAATGTGTTTTAGTAAAATTATTCTTCATATAACATTATGATCTTTAAATATGGTTATGTTTCTGTCCCAAATGTTACAATAATATGATTTTTTAATTATATGACGATATTTTATATTGATTATGTTATGATAAAATGATTTTTAGGAAATCTATTTTATTTCATTGGTTATGCTATGAGGAGTGCTTTATATTATTGTGGCACATGTTAGCATGATTTTATTATGAGATGGGTGGGACCTATATCTCCCTCCAATGAATTGAAGAATGAGATATGTCTAATGAGATAAACAACAATGGAATGAAAAAAATATATTTCGGTAATACTGGTTAAGAACATCATGTAAATCCAGTACAGTAATAGATGGATGGAATGACAAGTAAACCTAGTTTAGTAATAGGCATTGTACACTATGATGGTCTTGGAAGTAATTCCTTGGATACTATTGATAAAATATTATGTTATTATCTATTTCACAAAATTCTATGTTTTATGCCAATTCTATTTTATCATGGTTAATGATCCTTTATTATCTATGCCTTACGTACTACCATTATTTATTTCACGACTCATGTTTTTGATATTTAAACATAACGTTCTTGTTTTTACAGTCTTATGATTATGTTTTGTTTAATATTCTCCATATTTACCCTTACTGAGCTTTTTAGCTTACCCATTTTTGGTTTTCATTTCCCCATGATAGAAATAATGGTTTCATGTAGGAAAACAAATGTGGATGATATATTTGGGGATATGAAAAAGATATTCCACCAAGTTATAAGATTTTGTTCCATGTTTACAATGGAACTAAACTAATACGGTCTTTGGGTTTCTTTTTTTATCATATATTTAGTATTATAAAATTGTAAAGCAATTTCCATGTACATCAATATTGGGTCATTACAGTTGGAATCAGAGACAAGTTTTTTTCAAACATAGGAAACAAGGATGTGAAATAATTATTGAGACCCCTACTGATATTTCTACGGATGTGACTTAGGTTGTCATAAGGATATGTCAAGTATATGTTACAATCCAAGAGTGTTTGTGAAAATCATTAATAACATAGGTGTTGTTCGGAGTGGATACTCAAAAGGGGGGAGGGATTGAGTTCCAATTTAATAATTTTGTTTAAAAGATTTATATTGAAATATCCTAATTTAAATAACAAGATAATCTCTAGTGAATTTTTGATATACTATAGGTTCAGTTTGGTTCTCAAGAGATTGATTAGTTCTTAGTTAATCTAATCTGAATATTATATTAGCTTTTGAAACTAACTTACTTGTTTGCAATAAATACAAACACAGGCATGTTTAACTGTCACAGTAACATTAAAATAGATTTATTTTTTATGTACTTGGAAGTAGAATAATCAAAACTAGTTTAACTAAAATAAACATGCACGACGATTTTAACTAAGAGGTTCAGTCTGAAGCTGAGACTTAGTCCTCTCACAAATTTTATATAAAACTTTGATCCACTCAATGGATCAGGGTTTACAATAGTACTCAGACTGTCCACGTCTTTAGACCTCTTCCACATTTCTACATGGGAAAGAGACAATAACAACAGCTCACAGGTTTTCCAAGTCCTCATACCTCTACCAATATCTATAGTAGGATACTAGAGTATAAGGGAAATATTGAGTAAGGATTTAGACATCCCCAAATTCATCTTTGGAGTCAGTGTGTGTTCAAACACAGAGAAGCACACACTGCTCGTAATGTAATGAAAAGGATGATCATTGTCAAGAAAGAATATTTAGATGAGTTTAGAATGCACTAGCGTGATGTTGATGCAGTTCTAGACTCCTTTTGATTGATGTAGATGATGTTTTGAGTCCTTTTATGGATGTTCTGTTGAAAATAGTGTTTCTTTATTCTGCTTGTGTTCTCCATGAAGTTCAGTTGAGTGAAAATGTTCTTTAGGCTTCAAATATGCTTGCTGTGTCCAACCGTGTCATGTTTCATGCAGTGTTCCTTTCTTCTGAAACATCCTCCAAGTATGTTCATCATTCTTGTGCTCACTGCCTTACTTTTTGTTTCTATATTGTGCATCTTAATTCTTGGTCACACAATGCTTTTAACATGGAATACACATGTTGGAGCCTACAAGTTGCATGTGTATTGTACCTCGTAACTCGTACTATCTGATGATATGTCAATAATGAAACATTAATTATGTTAGTGAATTAAAGTCATCAAATATTACCATTAAGAAATTAAATTGAAAAATGAAAAAGTTATTAAAGAAATGATGACACAATATGTCATGGAAATAGTGTCTCCTTCACACGATGTCTAGGTTGATCAAAGTGTCTGAGTGTCACGATGTCTCGCGGTCACGGTGTCTTTTTCACGTGTCTCAGGGTCACGGTGTCTCATTCATATTTTCGGGATACACTGTTTCTTGTTCTCGGTGTCTGGCTTCACGGTTTCTGCATTCACGATGTGAGGCTTCACGGTGTCTGGCTTCACGGTGTCTAGCTTTAGGTTTCCAGAAATAGATATCCAGTGGGATACTCATGGGGTCATAGAAATTCCATAGTAACTATGTGCAGACATAAATAAAGATGATAAATAGAAAGGATTAGACTTAAGAGTTTGTTAAAGAAGGTATTCTGAGAGTAGATTAAAGATATTATAATGTACGTAAACTGAATATAGAGCAATTAAGATCTTTCATGGATCTTCTTAACGTATGAGAAAAATGAGATATAAATACACATGATCTAGATTGAATAAGATGTAGAATCATTAATACATGATTAAATATGATTTGTGATCATTAAAACACGATTAAAACATGGGGATGCTAAAAATATCCCCATTTGTTTTGATCACCAATCATATATAGTTAAAGAGTATACGTGATTCAACTATAAATATAAATTTCAAACATAATATATTTAAACTTTTCCCCCTTTTGGGATTATCGAAAAGACTAAATAAGAGAGGGAAAAAAGGTTCACAATCCATTAACAGCAGATAAGTTAAAATAAAACAAAAATCAATACAAAACCAATGGCACCCCTTTCAAAAAGAGTAAACAATGTTCTTCTTCAAGGGAAGGACTTTTCTTTTCCTTTTACTATAGCAGAAGAGGAAGCCATAGGGGAAGTGGTCGAGGTAGAAGAAGGAAAAGATGTGTTTGATAATGAGTGTAAAGGAAGGCCTTCAAATACTGAGGGAGACAAGATAGGAGTAGTATAAGATCTAGGAGGATGCTGATCAAGAATCACAGGCCCAATCTGACTGAATGCTTGGCCAAAAGACATGGTGGTTAAGGCTAGGGAAGAGGTGAAGGTAGGCAGCCCTGGTTTGAGAGGTGTAGCTGCTGGAGCCACAATAGTTGTTCTATGAACACGATGCTAAGACCAGAGGAGTTTGATGAAATCAGTAATGATTTCTCCACCATACTGCATTGATTTCTCAAAATATTCATTGTTCGACATACACTTGTCCAAAAATGAGTAAACTATGTGATTTTTTGGACTTGGTTCTTGAAATCTTGAGTCATAAGTGGATTCCACAGATTTTCGACAAGGCACTTGAAATGATTTGTCATATCGGTCTTGGAGAAAATTCTTTTCAAGTAGAAATAAACATTCTTGGAAATCTCTTGCTGAGCATCATTAGAAATTTTGGATTGTATTTATACTATTTAAAGAACTCTATCATGGTTTTTGACTACTTCAGATAAAAAAGCCACATTATAGCCACTGATGATATTCTGAAGCTCTTCTTTCACTACAGATCTGAGCAGATCACTCTCCATGGAAGGTTTAGAGGATTTTCTAGATGCTTTAACAGTTGTGGTCAGGCATTTTAGTTGATTCAGAACCTTTTGAATACATCATGTGTACTCATTAGTGATTTTATTGATGTCAGAAACAATATCTTTCATTTCATTTACAATTTTCTTTATCCTTTTAGCAATCTTTTCATTTAAGGATTTGAGGTAAGGTTGAATCTGAGACACATCAACTTGTGGGATTTGAGGTGCAGTAGGTTCTATAGGAGGAACAACAAATTCAGATCTCGAATGAATCTCTTTGTACATGTCGTCAACCATACTTCATAGGGAATTAACGTCATTACTGAGTAGATTATTCTCATCTCTTACCTCTTTAATCTCATGGAAAATCATAGGTTGTATTTTCCAAATAATATTATATAGTAATAGTTATGAATCTCTCTCATTTAAATTTTTCATAGGAAGAGGTTGGGTATTCATGGGTTTCATAGCTCCAGATAAGAGAGTATCTCTAAATTCTATTATATCATCCTTACTCACAAAGGGCGGTTTTTTAGAAAAGGGTTCGGGAGTAGGAACTGGTACAAGGTCAGGTTCCATCTCAGGTGAAAAATTTGAGATTGATTTCATCTATAATAGGGAGGAAATATCAAGCCCAGTTGCTATAACCTACTAAGACTCATTCAAAATATAGAAACAAGGAAATTTGTACTGAATGTCTACAGGACTTGACTATGTTGGATGTGAGGCTTCAACAGACTCTCGATTTGGGGTTTGATCCCCCTCAACAGGTGTCTCCTTATCAGGACTGAGAAGCATAAGAGCTTTGTCTAAATCGAAAGACTCGGCTCTAAGTTAATCACTGATTTCCTGTCTAGCCAGCTGAAAAGCTAGCTCTATACATTCTTCAGCATAATGTATTATTTCAGGAATAGATTGTTCCACAAGGAGTTCCTCAAGATTGACCTCTTGCAGAATAGGTAACTCTTCCACTATATGCACTTCTATTGTAGGATTTTCCAAGGCATGCTTTTCTGAATCTTTGGAAACTAATTCCGTTACAGACTCAGGTTGAGTTTCCAAAATAATTGCTTCTTTAAGAGCTAGAATTTATCCTCCAGAATTTCATGAGGAATAGTATTTCAATCTTCGTGAACAACAACAGCCTCCTTTGGTGCACTTCAACCTCATCATCCTCTTCTTTAGGATACTCAACAAGCTCATCTGGTTCCAAATCTGATACTGAAATTTCTTTCGGCCATGAGGTATAATCCACAGGATTGAATTTCTCATAAACCTCATCATTATCTTCCACCCATTCCCTTTTCTAAGGATTCCAGTTTATCATCATTATTTAGATAGTAGATTTTGTGTGATAGTACTCGTAGTCCATAATCACTTCCTCATTAGGTCCAACCACACCTTTTGCAAGAATCATGGATGATATAAGCCAAGATTAGAACAAAGAAGCTGACTTGGATGTGACTTTGACCAACTCACACGTTGGTTGTATGATATACTTTCAGAGGTTGATCTTATGTCCATTTCTCATGAGGTGAATAAAAAAAACATCTTGAAATTTTAACACTGCAAAATAACCTTTTCTTGGCATTAAAAAATTATGTACAAACTTAAACAGATGCCTTGTTTATCCATTTAATTCAGCAGCAATGGCTAATGTCAAGGTGCCATTTCTAGTTAGGGTATTCAGAGCATCATTTAGATCAACGAAATCAGTTGAAGGTTGAGGTCCTCTCTAATAATCCTCACATAAACCTTCATGAGGTATCCTAATGCATGCATCCCATAACCTCGAAGAGAAAGAACATCTCTGGCCATTAACCCATTTCCTTACAACTTAACATTCTCCAGAATAAAATGAGAACTATACATATTGATAAAATTGAGCCACTAACCTAGGATAGATTGTTCTATCCTCCTTCGAGAACCATTCAATCCAACCTTTTTGTTATCACACTTTCAATAATAGTGATTTACTTGACATAATCCACGTGGGGAAAATTTATTTCTCACGTACCACAACACGGTTTACCATATTTGTATTTAAAGGCCCTTCGGGTTTCTTCATAGGTGCAATCTTTTTCTACATTGAGCTGCACTTCTCAGGTTTCAATGATTACAGATGTTTCATTCTTGTCATTCCCTGAGAGTTTGAGTGAGTGAAAGGTTGCAAGGATGATGAAGGGTTCGAAAAGAGTAGGTAGAAGAAACATTGAGTGAAGAATCGAGTGATACATACTTTGTTTTATCATTTAGAAATTCCAAACATCATTAAAATAAAAACGTAGGAAAATAAAAGAGACGAAATAATAATTTCCACTATAATAAAAGAAAAAAAATTATTTTTATGGTGAGACATTGAATTTTCATGATGGTGAGACAATGAGTGATCATTATGACAAGACAGTGAGTGAGTTTCATGGTGAGACCATGAGTGAGTTTTTCTGTGTGCGTTACGGTGAGACAGTAAACATCAGATCGTAAGTACAAAATGCTAACAGTGGGACCAAAAACATAAAACATTATGGTTAGATAGTAAACATCAGAGATAGTAACTGAGAAATTGTAATCATGAAACAATAACATATAACAGAGTCCGATATCGCACTCTAAGACCTGAAATAGTAACAATATAGGTCTCTATTTGAGATTTATCATGCCTATTTCATGTATGATGTACTATATTATCTCATAATATAAGGGTTTAGTGAATATATCATCAAGTATATATTCAGTACCAGTCAATTCCAAAGTGATATCTCATTTTTGATAATGATCTCTCAAAAAGTGATGTCTTACATCAATATGCTTTGTCCAAGAATTTGAAACAAGATCCTTTGATATGTTAATAGGTCTTGTGTTGTCACAATTTATTGGTACATGTATCAATTGATATCCATAATCAAGAATTGTGTGTTTTAATCCACAAAATTTGTGCACAACAACTGCCAGAAGATATGTATTCAGCTTCTGTAATAGACAATGCAACAAATTTTTTTTTCTTACTACACCATGATACTGGTTACTTGAATAATTGGTGACATGTTCAGGAGGTGATTTTTCTATTTAACTTTCATCCACCGAAGTCAGAATAAGAATAACTAACATACTCCAATGTTTGTCCTTTAGGATAAAATAGTATAAGATTGGGTGTATCCTTGAGGTATTTGAAAATTCTCTTTAATGCATTCAAACAATATTCCTTAAGGTTTGCTTACAAAAGAGCACACATATACACACTAAACATAATGTCAGGACGACTAGCAATTAAGTAAAGTAAACTTCCAATAATTCCTCTATAAGTGGTTGGATCAACATATTTTCCATCTTCATCATGATCCAACTTATAAGTGGTGCTCATTGGTGTGTCACTACTTTTAGTATGACCCAATCCAAAACATTTTGGAAGATCATTTGTATATTTACTTTGAATTAAAATAATACAATTTTCATTTTGAAAAACATGAAATCCAAGAAAATATTTGATTTATCCCATTAAACTCATTTCAAATATGTTTTTCATCAGTTTATAAAAATCAACACATAAATAATTCTTCGAGGATCCAAAAATATTGTCATCTACATAAATTTGAATAAATAAAACATCATTCGAAATTATTTTTATAAAAAGTGTAGGATCAGAAATTTAATTTGAAAATACTTTAGAAATAAGAAAATTACTTAATTTGTCATACCAAGCTCGGGGATCTTTCTTTAAACCATATATATATTTTGATAGTTTAGAACTATGTATTGGAAAATGGGGGAATGTAAGTCGAGGGGGTTGTTCATCAAAAATATCATCATCTATATACCAATTTAAGAATGAACTCTTTACATCCATTTGATATAGTTTGAAATTCAAATGTGCAACATAGGCAAGTAGGATTCTGATGGCTTCATGTCTGGCTACTGGTGAAAAGGTCTCTTCATATTCAATTATTTATTCTTGACTATATCCTTCTGCAACATGTCTAGCCTTGTTTCTAACTATGTTACCAGCTTTATAAACGTCATTCCTAAAAACCCATTTAGTGCCTATTGTCAATGTTTCCTTAGGTATGTCTAATAATTCCCAGACTTTATTTCTTTCAAAACGATTTAATTCTTCCTATATAGCCATCAACCAAAATTCATCACTTATTGCATAATTGATATTTTTAGGTTCAAGCTGTGAAAGAAAATCTAGATGTTCAACCTAATTTCATAAATAATATCTAGTTTCTGTCCATATATCCAAATATACTACTATAATATCTAATGGATGGTTTTTAAGGGTCTTAGTTGGCCTAGAAAATATAGGACTAGAGATTTTAGTTTCATTTACATGTTCGGGTTCAACATAAGCAGATTCTGGAACATTTCCAGAACTGGTTGTCTTAAAAATAGGTTCACTATTTTTTTCATTAGGGTCTAGAATGGACATATATTCTCCAAGATATTCAATAGGGGTCTTATATTTAGGTTGATCATGTTCAAAAAAAATTATGTGTACAGATTCTTCCACAAATTTTGTTCTCTTATTGAATACTCTACAGGATTTACTTGATATTGAGTAACCTAGGAAAATTCATTCATCACTTTTGGAAGAACATTTGACATGATTATCTTTATTATTAATGATAAAGACTTTTCAACAAAAAAATATAATGTAATTAACCTTAGGCTTCCGATTGTTTCAAATCTCATACGGGGTCTTTTTATGAATTGGTCTAATTTAGACTATGTTGATAATGTAACATGTCGTATAACAAACATCATCCCAAATGTAAATTGGTTAATCATATTCATTTATCATTGTACTAAAATCCCTTGAAGAGTCATATATCTTCTTTCTATTAAAAAATAATTTTGAGGCATTCTAGAAGTAGAGAAGTTGTGACTATAGAAATTATGTGAGTAATAAGAATCAGACTCTTGATTTCCAAATTCAAGACCATGATCACTTCTCAAGGTCTATATGCTATGTCCAATTATTGTGGGCAAGAAAATATAACCATGTGTACATAGAAAAATCATCTACAAGGACGTAGACATAATGCTTCCCATTTAAACCAGAAACACTAGATGGTTCAAAAAATTCCATGTTAACCAACTCAAGTGGTTGAGAAGTTGAAACTACTTTCTTTTATTTAATTGTAACTTTAGGTTGCTTTCCCTTTTGACAGGGATTACAAAATTTATCATCTGTGAATTCAAGTTGAGGTAGGTCTCTAAATAAGTTCTTCCTAGTCAGTTTTCTAAGTGAATGTATATTGCAGTATCTTAATCTTCTATTTCAAAGCCATGATTCTTTAAGAATGGTATTTAAACAGGTAATATTTTCTTTAGATAATGAATTTAAATTCACATCATAAACATTTTAATTTCTCAATGCACTAAATACGAAAATATTTTTAGAATCATATACATTGCAAGCATTATTTTCAAATTTAACATTGAAACCATCATCACACAATTGAGAAATTCTTAACAGAATATACTTTAGTCCATCAAAAAATAAAACATTAGATATTAAGATTGAATCAGTGTTACCAATCTGGCATAAGCCGACAATCATTCCTTTTATGATATTCCCAAAGGTGACATATCCTCTATCAACATTAATTAATCATTAAAACATGAAAAGTCTCATGTCATATGCCTTCAGCATGCACAGTCCAAGTACCATGTGTTCCTACATGAAAGTTTTATGCAGGTTTCCTAAAAACAATTTTAGATAGAAAATGATATTGGTACCTAGATTTCCATTTGTCGAGGAAGGTTAGAAAGTATAACATTTAGTACCCAGATTTTTCTATTGGGTTTCATGTAATCAGTAGTTTTAAAATATTAAGAAAGATAAAAATTATTTGATCTATAACTATGTGAGTAGCTAGTTGAGAAATACAAATTTCTAGAACTAGAACTAGCAGCATGTTGTCTAGATTTAGGAATAATTATATTCTTTATAATTTGTCTTTTTTCAGGCTGATACCCAAAACTAGTAGTATATTTTGGTGCTACTTGTTTTCCTAGAAATTTTTTGAGAGTTTCAATTACATTTGTAAATTGTTCTAAATATTTCTTGAGTTTCTTATTAGAAAATTTCAGTTCAGTATTCTCTTGGAGAAGTTGAGAATTTTTTTCGTTTATACTTGTTGTACAGATTTGATAGTGCTAGTAAAATCATGTTATTTCTATAAGGTTTTATACTTGTCTTTTAGCTCATCGTAGGCATCCTCTATAATGTTAGAGTATTAAAATAATTCTACACTAGAAAAGTTTTCAGAATCAGAATCAGAATTATCTCCAGAATAGTAAGCGTTTAAAGAAGGTGTATCCAATGTTAAATTAGATATGTTTTTCATGAAACACATATTTGATTTTGGAGATTTTTCATCCTGAGTGGAATCAGAATCACATGAATTGTCTTCTGAAGCACTACATGTTTCTTTAATAGCTTTCTTGTATTTTTGGTCCTTATAATAATATTTTTTCTTGTACTTTACCTTCGAATAGTCATCTTTCACATGTCCTTTCCACTTTAATTTGTTGCAGACTATGTCATCACTTTTACCAGTTCCTTTCCAATCATTCTTCCAATGACATTTATTGTCATAATTTCCATTTGTAATTGGATTTTCGGAAAAAATTATTTTTTATATAAAAATTCGTAAATTTCATGGCTATCTTAGCCATTTCTGCATCACTGTTAGATACAATCTCTTCACTGCTAGAACTATCACTTGCAGCTTGAATTTTCTATTTGTCCTTGTTTTTTGAACTAGAAGTCTTGAAGGATACTAATTTCTATCTTGGCTCATCATCATCTTATTTGTTTACTTTCAGTTCTTCTTCATACATAATCAACTTACCCATAATCTTGTTAAATGGTAGCATGCCAATGTCCCATGATTCTCTTATTGAAACTGATGTGCCTATTCATCTTTCTGGCAGGCATCATAGTATCCTCATGATTTTCTCCTTTGCTGGAACATATTTTTCTACTGAGCCCATTATATTATCAATCTCATTAAACCTACGATACATATCATTAATAGATTCATCAGATTTCATTTTAAAATTATCATACTTAATAGTGAATGTTTAGTCTTATTTCATTAACATTGGTTGTTCCCTCATGGGAAACAGCCAGAGTATCCCATATTTCATAAGCAGTCTTACAAGTAGATATTCGATTAAATTCTTAATCTCCTTAAAAACAATACAAGGCATTAATTTCTTTAAACTTATTATAGTAAGAAGCTTTTTTAGGTTCATCCAAAATAGTTCTAAAATTTATTGAATCTTATATTGAGTCTATGTATCAATCCAAATGTCAAATCCCATAATTTCTAAATGAATTTTTATTTTGATTTTCCATTGGGAATAATTTACACCATTAAAGAATGGTGGAATGTTGGGAGATACACATTATAATCTTTAATCCATAATAAGTTTTTTGAAAAAACATCTAAAGGGAAAAAAATATAGAGATAACAGAATTTTTGAGATCTTTAGGATACAACAAAAATATAAGTTGAAAACTTTTCACAAACATAGAGTTTTGAAAAACATAATTAATTTCTTTAGATTCAAAATGATGGTCAGAGTTGATACTTAAGAGGGTGGGGATGAATTGAGTTCCTATTTAAAATTTCTATTTAAAATATTTATATTGAAATATACCAATTTAATATCAAGCTAAACTCTTTTGAATTTGTAATACAGTAAATGTTCAGTTAGGTTATCAAGAGATTGATTAGTTCTCAGTTAATCTAATCTGATGATTAGATTAGATTTTAAAACTAACCATCTGGTTTGAAATAAATACAAACACTTTCTAGTTTATCTATTAAAGAAACTTTAAAATAGATTTATATTTTAATTACATAGCAGCAGAATAAGAAAAAAAAATTAACTAAAATAAACATTCAAAAAAGTTTTAATTAAGTGGTTCAGTCTCATGCTGAGACTTAGTACTCTCAAACAGTTTATATAAAACATTGATCAACACCCTGGATCGGGGTTTACAATAGTACCTAGAATGTCCAGGCCATCAGACCTCTAACACCGTACTACGTGGGAATGAAAAAATAACAACAGCTCACAGGCTGTCCAAGTCCTCAGACCTCTACCACTATCCACACTAGGATACTAGAGTGTAAGGGAAATATTGAGTAATGATTTAGAAATCCCCCAGTTCATGTTAAAAGTTAGTGTGGTTTCAAACCCAAAGAAGCACACACTACTCGTAAAGTAAATAAAAGGATGATCATAGTCGAGAAAAAATATAGAGATGAGTTTTGAATGATCTTGGGTGATGTTAATGCAGTTCTGGAAAACTTTCGATTGATGTAGATGAAACATTGAGTCCTTCTTTGGTTGTTGTGTGGAAAACATAGTCTCGCGATTTTACTATTATTCTCTATGAAGATCAGTTGAGTGAAGATGTTCTTTAGGAATCAAATATGCTTGGTGTATCTAGTTGTGTCATGTTTCATGCAGTACACCTTTCTTATAAAACTTCCTCCAAGTATGTTCTTCATTCTTGTTCTCATTGCCTTAGTTTTTGTTTATATATTGCGCTTTTTGATTCATGGTCACACTTTACTTTTAACATGGAATGCACATGTTAGAGCCAACTAGTTTCATGTGTTCTGCACCTCGTACCTCATATTGTCTGATGATATGTATACAATGAAACATTAATTATGTCAGTGAATAAAAGACATCAATTATGACCATTATAAATTAAATTTAGAAACGAAAAAGTAGTGTACGAAATGATGTCACAGTAAGTCATGGAAAAGGGGTCTCCATCACACTGTGTCTAGGTTGATCTCGATGTCTGAGTGTCACGGTGTCTCTTGGTCATGGTGTCTTGTTCATGGTGTCTCAAGGTCATGGTGTCTTGTTGATAGTGTTTTGATTCACGGTGTCTTGTTCATGGTGTCTGGCTTCACAGTGTCTGGCTTTATGGTTTCTGGATTCACGGTGTCTAGCTTCACGGTGCCAGAAATAAATAGTAAATGGAAGACTCATGGTGTCTTAGACTTTCCAAAGTAACTATGTGCAGGCATAAATAAAGATGATAAATAGAAAGGAATAGACATAAGAATTTGTTAAATAAGGTATTCTTAGAGTAGATTAAAGATTGTATAAAGCATACTGAATACAAAACAATTAAGATCTTGCAGGGCTCTTCCTAAAGCATGACAAAACTGTAGATATAAATACATGTGATCTAGATTGAATATGATTTAGAATCATTAATAAATAATTAAATAACTCTTTTTATCATTAAAACATGATTAAAACATGATGATTCCAACAATTGGATACGACCTATGATATAATATTTTGAAATATTAAAAGTAATTAACCTTACTTATGTATTTTTAATCAATGAATCATATTATTAACACTTTTCTTTCAATTATTATCCAATAGCTTGGTCTACATAGAACATGGTTAACCATGTAATGTTTCATATGAGGATATTTTCGCACTAACGAGATAGATTTCCTAAGTGTAAATATAATGAAGATAATCATGAGGATGGTAGGAGTATTATTCATGCTGATAAGGATAATGAAATTGTAAATGACATGTGGAAGGTATGTGATATTCTTACAAAATTGTTTACATTAAACCTGAGATTTTGGATCATAAGAACCATAGTAAGTGTTTCATATTTTAGGATAGATGAAGAAAATGAATCTGAATTAGTGGTTAAAGAATAGACATGGATGACAGAGCTGTATATGTTTTAGATTTCAATGATTATTTTTTTGAGTCTTGAAATATATAATTGTTTTTAGTATATGTTTTTAATTATATATTGGAAAGGATATGATGAATAGTTCTAGTAGACAAAAAATTTATTTTTGGGTAAGGTGATATACATGGAGAAATGTGAGTAATGTAAGATAACCATTAATATGTCTCATATCTAAAGATAATAATTCTTTTCTTAAGATATATTAGATCTCAATAAGTAAATTAGACGATGCTAGTTTCATGAGAACTAATTATAGAGTTATTGAATAGTGTGTTATTCTATCCATGATGAAGTATATCACTTTTTGGGACATAAGGAATATATACAATATGTTTTTGGAATAATGAAACATGGATGTTTTCAATAAGGATATATAGTAATGTATGTTATTACCATGAATCAAGATAAAACATTGTGAAATCACTCAAATGATTGGATTATGACCAGAAAGATATTTTCCATCATATATGGAGGATAAATGAAGGTATTCATATGATAGTTATATGAACATTCTTGTAATTTTATTTTGTACTATTTGTTCAGACAAAGGTATTTTGAAGAATCCTAATAGTTGTAATGGATTATGTTATAAATAATATAGTAATGATTAGGGCTAAGACTTTTTTTAATTTTATTTTTGGAATTTTATTATATTATAGTTTTAGAAAAAAAGGACAACACAAAGGACGGGAGGCAACCCATTTACATCAGACAAGGATGTAGAATCGAACCCACAATCAAAGTGTGATATGCCTTTATCACCCAACAGTATCCTACGATAAGTCCATGGTTAGTATAAATTATATTATTTCAATTAATAGGTATTATATATGAAGTATAAGTCTTTTTTTGGAAACATGTACCTTTAATATCTCTAAATATAGAATTATGTATATTTGATTGAAACAATTTTTTTGATAAAGATAGATAGAATGAACTATCTGTCAATTTTTGGATTATATGATCTATAAAAAATTTAGGAATGACAAATTCTACATCAATTCTTTGAATACGAGATGATGTGGAAATTGTGCAAGGCATGACGAATGTCAATATTTTACTGAAATAAAGTAAATATTTCTCCTCATGTTCGTCAACGTTAGGAAAAAGATCGTGAAAACAAAAAATGTTATCCCAGTACTTTCTTATCTAATGAATTATATGGTCCCTTAAATCATAACATATTTATGGATTTCTGGTTTTTAACTTTCTCCAAACTTAATTCTCTATCATTATCCATCATAACGTGATGTTTTGATTTTTCTTCCATATCCATGTCATAACATCACACATATATTCTCCTATGTGAAAACCCAATGATGTGTTACTTTGGGTAACTATTATGTATCTATGATTCATTTTAAAAATGATTTTTCTGTTTTCAATTTTATGATGTCAGTTTCTATGAATAAAACATTCAACTATTAAAGCATTTATATCCCTAACGAATTTCGATGGAGAAATTCATTTTTTAAGGGGGGAATAATCTAACACCCCAAGATTTTATGAGATATATTCCTTTTAATTTATTTTATTTATTATGTTTAATGTTACACCAAATTTAACTTGCGCTATACATGACAATTTTATAGCATTCAATATACACAATACTATACTTGGCTTGTGTTACACACAATGTCATGTTTTTTTATAAAATTAATTTCATGAAAATAGAGTATAAATTCTGATAAATTTTTAAAATTACTATGTCTTTATTATGTTATACAGGACACCAAAGAAATTTTTCAATAAATGAAACACTTCATTCGCTTGCATTACACGCAAGAGAATCCTTCTTTGATAGCTTGTGTTTTACGCAATACCGTGTTTCCCTAAACAATTATATATTGTTAATGTATTATTTTTCTAATGGGATATAAACTAGAAATTAGGAATTGTATTATAAAAATTTTGAATTTTATATAACATAAAAATTCATCATATGTATTTTCTTGAACATGTTATAATAAAAAGATCGATTTTTTGAATAAAAGAAGTATTTTTTACAAAAATCATTCTTTCCCACTTTTGATGGTGCAAGAATTTTAAATCTAGATTTTAACACTTTTATAAATTATATATGACAAAATAAACATCTTATTAAGATGAAGTACATGAAAATTTACATTTTTGGAATTTTTTATATTTTTCTGATAAAATTCATATTTTAATTATTACTAAAAAATAGTGCATTATAATTCAAAACATCATTTTCATCGAATTAATTTATATAGTTATATTATCTTTTATATTAGTTAAAAAGTGTATTTGGATTATGTTTTGATCATTTAATCCAATATTGGTCATTGTATGTAATTTCAAATTTTAATTTGACATAAACATAAATAAATAATTAGAAATGTTTTTACTCTTTATATCCTGACTTTTTGGTTTTGACAACATGAATTAATTTTAAATTAATTAGTAAAAAATTTGTGTTTTGAATTTTGAAAAATATATTCCATATTTGGAATCTTAGGGTCTTAGTTATGTTAATTAGTTAATTTATTTTCTAGATATTATCTATAGTAACTATTCTTATTTTGTATTTACCCCAATTGAAGGTAAATGAGGAAAATTATGGTTACAAAATATATGATAAAGATAATAAAATTTTCCTAAAAACTTATAAATTCATTTTTGGAAGAATTAAATTCTATAAATACAAAATTAGGTTCTGAATTAAATAAATTAATTTATCTTTCCCCATGAATGCAATGCAATTATAATTAAAGCCAAAGAAATTGAAAACATGTCACTCTCATATATCTTATAAGTATATTTATTTCAATATAGTGATAAACATGATCAGACATCAAAAATAAATAGTCTCCATAATGATAATAAAATTATCTACATCCTTTTAATTTATTTATTATTTTTAGATTCAAAATATTTACCCTTTATGATGACACAATAGTGATTCATAAATTATTTCAATTATAGAAATATCAAATAAATGATTTTAAAAATATTAAAATAAATATAAAATGAACTAATTAATGTTATAAAAGAATATTTTAGGTTAATATGACTTGTAAATAGTATATTAAATATTTTATTATGAATTTATCTTCTGTGTGGATATTTTTTAAAGTCCAATAAATGAATAGTTTCAAAATTCACAGTATTGATATTTTATAAAAAAACATATTATTAAATTATTTAAACATCACAAATAAATTGAAAATGGAAAATTGAAAATTATACTATCTAAAATTTAATAAATTATCTAATTATGGACAATTTAAAATACATAATAAAATATTTATAACTATTTTATATTTAGAATATTATTACCACAAATAAAATTAAATAGATTAAATATGGATAAATCCAAATGATAAGGTATAAAATAAAATAAAAACATGTCTAAATATAATTGGTTGAGATTATATTGACACATAAACATCATATATTATTAATAAATGAGTTTGGGAACATTTTAAATAGAAAATATATTTATAATAAATTAATTTTTCAATACATTCATAAAGTGCCCCTCCACCCTCATATAAAAGGCAACCACATCATCCAACATACTCCCACATTTCAAGAACCTTGAATCATCATTACTATGCTCAAATAAGCTCCCCACGGCCCTCCATTTTTCCTAGAGGCCACACATTTGGAATAAAGCCATCCTATGGAGACCTTTTGTGCAAATCAAAATGATATACTAAAAAAAGAAGAAATTGGTTTATCCACTCTTTTGAAATTATTTTGTTCGTCTACATCCTATTATTAATTGGTTTTTGTAATAAAGTAATAAATAAAATATAATTCACCTGATGAAATTTTATTAATATTATTTTAAAACCTTATACCTCATTTTATCCCTACTACGAAAAATAATATAACCATGCGTGCGTATGTTGGTCTTAATGTCTCTACCACATGTCGTAAATTTTTTTCAACAATAATTAATTTGAAATGTTATAATGATGGGTATAATGGATTTAAATAATAAATATAATATTATAATTATTCTTTATAATTAATATACATTCCAATTCCATACCATTTTACGGTTAAGTGAATGATATTATCCATCGTTTATATGTATGACCTACCGTTTCCACGATGCGATGAGACTCATTGTCCACGTTAACCATTCAAGAATGATTATAATTTATATATAGTAAACAATAAAGAAATATATGTCATAATAAATCTATTGGATATATATATCTATATCATTTAATTTCTTTCATTTGATTCCATAAGGAAACAGAAATGGAGTTCATGCCTATGTACGACCTACCGTCACCAGGAAAGGTGTATTCTATTTGATTTATCTATAAATTATATATATTATTATAAAAATTATTGATGATATAAAAATAATATGTATACTATTGAAGTATGTAAATTTCAATCAAGGAAACAAGATCAATAATAACAAGTCAAAACATGCATGGTAAATAAAACGATTATTACCCAAAGCATTGCTTTAACCTTGAATTGTTAAATACACATGTAATGGAAAGTCATAATTGAACCATAAATGATATCATTAATAATTTTATGGGTTTTTACAATATAATAATATGTTTAAACCCAATATGCAGTCATTTTGGACACATGTAGAATAAATCATACATAATGTAAGGGATAATTTTATAATCTCATTTTTTATCTGGGATTGTTTATATATAAGTACATATTTTGATATATTTATCATCTGAATCCATGTTTCTTAAGTATTTAATATTATTTATATTTTTATAAAATTGTATAATTTTATTTTTTCCCTTTGATGAATTTTTATTAAATGGTATGAATGGAATCATTTGTCGTTATTCGATTTGATGTACTTTTTGACATTTCCAGGCAATGTATGAGGAGAATGTTTTTTACTTATATGTTGTGAAAATATTTTTAAATATTCAAAAAAACATTGTTTTCGTGAACCTTCCTCTAATATTTCTCAAGTGTATTTTCAACTAAATTAATTTACTTTTAAATTGAGCAGCATTTTGGGAAAATAAACTGTTTTTGAAGAAGCAATGATATTTTCCTCAGGAAATAAGGTCAAGAGTTTAATTAAAGAAAATTAATATAAGAAGATGAGTTTTAAATAGGGTTATGTTTCTATCCCAAATATTTTTATTATTGGATTGTGTTAATGATGTAATAATATTTTATATGGATTTTCTTACGATATAGTGATGTTTAAGTAATCCATTGTATATCTTGGTTTATGATATGATTAATAATCTATGTATTTGTCGCACATGTAACACAGATTTAATTATGAGATAGGTTGGACCTTTATCTCCCTCCAATAAAATGGGTAGTTATTTCAATCTCATGATATAGACATGAATGCAATGGAAAGAAAATCTGGTTTTGTAATACAAACCTAGAACGACATTTAAATATGGTTCAGAAATACGTGGTAGGAATGGAAAGTAAACCAGTTTCAGTAATGGGCATTGTCCACTATGATGGTCTTGGATGTAATTCCTTGGAGACTATAAAAATCGTATTATGTGATTATGTTTTTCTATAATTCTATGTTTTCTGAAAATTCTATTTTTCCATTGTTGGTGATCCTTTATTTCTATTCCTTACATACTACGATGATTTATTTAAAAACTCATGTTTTTTATATTTAATCTTTATGTTCATGTTTTTACATCTTTATGTTTATGTTTTGTTTTATATTCTCCAAGTTTATCCTTACTAAGTTTTTAATTAACCTTTTTTATGTTTTCTTCTATCTAGGATATAAAGAAAGGTTTTAGGTAGGAAACAATCGGAATATATATATATATAGAGATATCAAAGATATTTCACTAAGTTAGAGGATTATGTTCTAATTTTCAAAGTCACTAAATATATACTTTCTTTGGGAATATATTTGTGTAATGTATTAAGTATTCTAAAAAAGGAATGTAATGTCCGTGTACGTCAATCATGGGTCTTTATATATATTATATTTTCCTAAGGATAAATTTATATAATTTATATTCGTAAATTAATATAATCAGGTAGCAGAATACCACTATGATGGTAATATGTTTCATAATGATTTAAAAAGAAAAAAGATCCAAATAATTCACCACCCATACACCATTGTTTCATATTTGATTAATTTTTTTATTATAATAAGGAGTTTCCAAATCATATAATTAATGATCATGATCATTTTTTTGGAAACCTATTATTCCCAAAATGAAAAGAAAATCACATTTTGTAAATATAAAGAATTTTGCAATATGGTTACAAAATTTTGAAATGAAATAATAACATGATCTATATAAGGTCCTGACCATTTCTGAATATGTCGTAGACTCATTTATAGGTAATATTTTGTATTTTTTCTCTATATATTAGTTGTGTTTTGACCTGGGGATTTCTTGGGTGAAATTACATAATATTGGAAGGAAGTGTTGAAGTACATGGTTATCACACAGTTCTCCTAAACATTGTTCCCAACCCTACAACACGTGTGAACGAAAAGAGAGGGGATTCTCCAAGATGAAGCATAGTTTTCCAATCCAATCTCTCTCTTAGTATTAATCATGAATCACCCCAAAATAATGAGCTTGTATAAGGTTCATGGTTATTGTAATATCCGTGATCCTAAAATGAAACCATATATGCAGGATTTAGTCCCCTAAAGAATTGTTTTAGAATTCTCGAACCCCTTAAGAAATAACCCAAATTTGACATGGATCAACCATAAAATTATTCATTCATTTTTTGATCTCCATGATGGATTCCAAACCTGTTCTAATTGCATTAAGGATTAATTTAATATCCATTAATAGATCTTCACAAATCCTAGTGTGTAGATCCTTCTCGTTTAAATTTCTCTTTGTCATGTATGTCTTTCCAGATAAAAAAGCTATTGGTGATGGGTTTAGATCTAGGATTCAGATATATTAATTCATTTGATATTGGATCATGTTTTTGGATCTTGATAACATTTTTCATCATGATCATGGTTTCACCACTTCTGTTGGGGATTTCCAAGGGTGATCGTTCAACATCAATCGTTAGTTAGGGGGACTAAATTGAAAATCATATAGTCATGATTTAATTTCATATATGTAATTGTTAATTTAAATTACAATTTTTGGGGAATTACATTGAATATTTATTGGAGTTAATTTAATTTTCACGTGATAAATAATTGTGTTGAATTTGAGTCAATTGGAATTGGTTGAATTGGTTTAATGACTTTGTTGATTAATTAACTGAATTTTGTGATTATGGAATTACTGGGATATTTGGATTTTGTAATTTTTTAATTATTGAGATTTGAATTATTTTAATAATGTGATTTATGGTAATTCTGGATTTTCCAATTGTTTATAATTTTCTATATGACTAAATTTTGATAAGTATATTAATGGTGGGTTTTTAAAATTATATCCATGTTATTATAGTTACGAATGTTTTATAAACTAATAAAGGCATACCATGATGTCATATGTTAATAAGAGGGTTAATGTTCATTAACCTAGTGAAGTTTTTATTGGTGTGATATTGTAAAACTTTTGGTAATTGTGATATATATGATATGAAGGTGTGGGAAAGGGACTAAGGCTCCAAATAGCCATATAAGATTGTTAGCGTTGGACATGGAATGAGTATCAAGATACCTATATGTAATTATTATAGTATGTGATCGTGAATTGGGATCCAAAAACCCTTATGTAATTATTATATTATTGGAAAAGGGATGAGTATGAAAGTTCCCATTTTTATAGAATGTATGGGATATGGATTGAAGCTCAAAATTTCTATTTTTCATTGAGGTGTGGAATAGGGGAAAATTATTCAAATACCCATAGGGTGATAGAAATGATGTTATACGCCCAGGTGATTGGAATTGGATTTCGGTTTCAAAAGTATTTTATTTGAGAATTAATGAAAAAGACAATGAAATCCTATGTGTTATTACAAATGATGAATTCTCAATATGATTTGGTTTAGTATCCATCACGAGTAGAATAATTTATTGATGTTTTATGTTTTCTCATGAACCTAAGGGTTTATGTGTTTAAATAAAAAATAATTGAATATATTTAAATTGATTAGATTTTTTATTTTAATCTATTATTTATACAACTTCTTAAATTTTTTTATTTTGATATTTTCTAAGACTCCATTTTCAGGTGTCCTACTGAGTTATACTCACGCCCTACTCGGTATTCCTGATCACCATCTAAATAAATGACATGTTTTAGGGAGAGGATAAAGTAAATAGGCCATGTTTAGATGTATGATATAGGATTATGTACAGATTATGGAATTAGAGTGGTGTTGGGACTCCCTTGGGAGTTTCATTAGTTCATTATTTTGTGTTTTCAGTTGAAACCTAACAAATATTTGGAATTTAATATTTACTGATTTGGTTTTTTATTGTGTTTTGGTTTTGTTCAACACGTGATTCTGGTTTTTTCTGGTCATTGGATATATCTTTTGGCTATTTTTAATTTACTTTATCTATTGTGATACATTGATAAAGAGGGTATAGTCTCCCCATTATTGATATTTTACCCTCACAACTAGTCTTCATGCTCTATCTTTTAAGGATCAAAGCATGAGTTCATTTGACCAACCAGCTTAGGTCCCCAAAATTTGGCACTTGGGTCAAGAATTACAAAATGGTGTCCAAAGGGAAATAATTTTTTTTCATTTTTCCTTCCATTTTGGGAATGTTATATAGAATAATAGGATGTGTTGGATCTCTGTTAAAATTTCATTAAGGGTAATATTTTGTGATCATTGTTATTGATGCATGTTTTTATTGTTGGATTCTATTTCACCATGAGTGATTCAATTTTTGTGTGGTGTGATTATTGTTTTTGACATTTTCTCATATTTGACTTGTTGAACAGTATGGAATGAGAGTTTGTATTGAATTATTAAATTTACGAACTCATAATTATTATGTGAAATGTATTTTTTATGAATGTATGAGAATAGAAGGGTCATCGGTAGGTTTTTTAAATGAAAAATGTTTAATTCTTCTTTTTAACAAATAAAAATAGTTCCTAATATGAAATATTGTTTTTTAACTAACGAATTATTATATCAAATGTGTTTATAGTGACAAACATGACTAATGTTAATTATTTTATCCTTACAAACCAAAAACTAGTTTTTGGAAGATTAAGAGTAGTGAGATGGCCTCGGTTTTGACCATGTCGCATGGTTTGGGGGATTGAATTGTTATGTATTTATGTAAATCCCCATAAATGTAATGATGTTGTTAATTTTTTTTGACATGTGTTTTTGAAATTTTTAATATATACCTCCATAAAGATTATTATAGATAGGATTATAGGAGGACATGCCTACAATTTAGCATCTAATTTTTTAATAAGATCCCACACTAGTTCTGCATATTGAAGCGGATGAGATGATTCATGAGAACCATACTCATTTTATACAGATAGTACAACAATAAGAATGGGAAACATGTGTACATTGAATTTTTTACTTTTCCCATGGTATATGTGTTTTTGGTAGTGAGAGATCCCTCGATTGAGAACCTAGTTTTAGGTTTTGAGGTCTTTTTTGCGAGATATTCTCCAAAAATGTGAATATGTTAACCCTTATGAGTGTCTTTTGGACCCTAGAGTGGGTGTTGGTCTCAGAGTTCCAATATGTATTGGAACGTACCCCTGACAAGGTACCTATTGTATATAGTCACTTGGTGTGATTGACTCTATGTGTTTGGAATGAGGGTGGGATTCCTATCATGGGTAGTTAGTTGTTTCTGGTTTGGGGTGCATGGATTTGAGGGAGATGTAGTGGATGTTCATATATGTGACACCAATTTAGGTATTTGGATCTGTTTTACCTAAGAGGGTGACCCATAAGAGGGGTCATCTAGATTGAGAGTGCCTTAAGAAGTGTGTAGCACATGTGGACATTTGGTCTTTAATAAAAATACACATAGAGATTACCATAGTGTTGGTTTTTCCAATATTACTAGGTGGGAATGTTCATGGTTTTGGATATGTGGCGTGAGTCATGGATGCATCTATGTCCTTTGGGAAATTTAGGGTAGCCTCACAGGTCGTTATACCAACATTCTAGGTACCTTGGAATGTGAATAACTTTTAATTTCATTAGAGGTGAAATCAATTCATGGTTAGTTACATTATTTTTGGGAAATGTGTATGGCCACTCCTCATTTACATTCAAATAGAATAACATGAGCGCTTATGGTTGGTCATAAGGGTAATTTAGGAAATAATGGTAATTAGAAACAAATCCATGTGGTTTTTATGGTTTCTAGGTAGGAATCGATAGTGATTGTGGATGGACAAGACAAGAGTGATGAAATAATGGATTGAAACATTGGGTATGGATGTGGATCCTATGGTGAGGGAATGTCATATGGTTGATATATTTTGTACAAATGGCTGGGTGTTTATGTGAAACATTGAAAATTACTTGAGTCAAATGAGTCTGGTAGGCCATGATCCATGGTTGGTTGTGTGAGTATGAATTTGGGCCTATCTTTAGGGTTTTTTGTTTGATGTAATATTGACATGAGATTAATTAATGATTACAGGATGGTGTGTGAAATCATTGTGTATAAATAGGACCGAGTGTAGGGAATGTTCTAGGGGTGCACAATCACTGGTTATGTGAGGGCCCTTATAGTTTTGAATCAGAGTGGTGAAATGTTGTGTTTCAATTTCGAGTCTTCAGAATTATACTAGCAGAACAAGATAGGTGTATTTTGGTAGTTCAATAAGAATCTTTGTTTCATGGATTCTTCGTAGTGAGCTGGGAAGTGATGTTTACTTCACATGGAAACCCCACATGAGTTGCGATGGATGGATACTGATTAGATGTTTCCCGGAAGGGAGGCGTGAGACATTAGAAATTCTATATTGTTTCCACAGGGGGGGTAACATTGGTAATGGATAAAATGGGTTGGTTTTCATTGAAAACTCAATAGTAAACTTTTAAATTGTGATGATCATGTCCAATCCATTGACATCATTCTGCATACAGTGATGGAGATCTAGATTTACTCCAAGATACCTAATGGTGACTTGGAAGGTTATGGGTCCTCCTGAAGGTTGTGAACACGGATCCGAATATTTAGTTCCAGGTTGTGGGAGGAACACCTTTGAATGTCTATATATGAGGTTCTCAAAATGGATTGGTGGCTGATGAATGTGGAGGGTTCCATTCTCAAAAAAGGTAATGTATATGAGTTGTTGTTTTTTCACATGACCTAGGATGTAGTAGATAGAAAAAAATAATTTTTAGTGATCAACATGTGTTTGAAGAGTGGCCCATGGTTTTTGGAATTTTTTCACAAAACAGTTATAAGGACACTCATATGGTGCGAAGTGATGTTTAAATCAAGGGAGTATGACCCATGTGATGGTGGGTTTAATGGGATGTTGAACAAACTATGATTTGGATGGTTTGATATCAATATTCAAAAAGGAACCAATGCGGTACATGTTTGGGTTCCATGGTAACATACAACTACTTCTTGTATGTGGTGATTGTTTAATCGGAGCATTATCATCATCCTAGAGGTGGTTTTAAAAGAAAATATGAGAATTTGTTTCAAAATGTAGTAGTGGGGTAAGTATATCCCAATGATGTATTTGGGGGAAGTAGACTCTTGATTGTTTATGTTCCCCATAATATTATGATAGAAATTAGTATGTGTGTACAGATGAGGGTGGTGTGATTAAATGATAAATTTTTATGGTTTTTCAATGGATTAACATGTCGATATTGCAACACAGAAGATTATAGAATGGGTTAGATGGGGATAACTCAAAATGGTTGGGTAAAAAGTAATGGATGTGGTGTGTTATAATTCATCAATGGATGGTGATTGAATGATAAATGTGATTAGGGTTTGGAAATGAGACTTGAAAATGGGACAAGTGGACATTTTTGTATGAATGATTGGAAAATATATGTCAATTTATGGTGGTTCTAATGGAAATGTTGGATTCAAATGATGGATGGTGTTCTCATGGATGTTTGGGTTCAGTTATTTGGGAAATGTGTATTGTTGATATATATTTATCAGTTGATTTTTTAGTGGTCTTCTTTTATGATAGAGGTTCCATACTCAAAAAATAGTAGTTGGGAAATTAATAGTATATTATGGTGGAAATTGGTGTTTTAGTTGTTAAAAGGGCATTAGTTTCGGTTTTATACTAGAGGACCTTGAAATAATGATTTTCCCTAATCGTGTCTTAAATATTTTAGTTGGATCATGGTTGTTGAGACAGAAGTTGTTTATTAGATGAAGTTTAGTTGATTAAGAATTATATGTTTACTGTTCATAGTAGGCTAAAGGCATATGATGATAGACCTTGAAAAAACCCCTGAGTTTACAATTGTTTATCAGGTGTTCCTTTTAGTGTCTCTAATTATTAGTCACTATAAATATTAGATTTGTTGAATGATGGAACCCATGTCTTTTAGAAAAATTTAGGTTTTTTATAAAATAATGGTGGTGGAGTACCTATTTTTTCATCCATAGAGATTTAGTCCCACGCATGATGTATTTTATTTTTCATAAAATTAACGGTATCACACATGCCATTCTCATGTGATCAATGTGGAAGATGTTGATCTTGAGATTGACGAATCCCTTGATGAGAATATGATATTTATGTTAGATCACATTGAGAAATTTTGGAAGGGAAATACCATGATAATAGATAGTATTTTATAGAAACACAATAATTTAAGAATTAAACTTGTAAGAGAGTAGTGGATATGTCAT
This sequence comes from Viscum album, assembly GCA_963277665.1. NCBI lineage: Eukaryota > Viridiplantae > Streptophyta > Magnoliopsida > Santalales > Viscaceae > Viscum > Viscum album. Next base: position 873,962,195 of record OY728129.1, on the reverse strand, counting down.
ATTAGTGGCCTGATATTTTCGGCTTAGAATTATAGAGATGCGAGTGGCTAAAACTCGAGGAAGATCCATTACAAATTGAGGATATTGTACGATGACATCCATTTCTATAGATATATCAATCTCGTTTATGGGTTGTATTTTTCCTTGTTTTTAGTATATCTTTTTTGTATTTTACATTGGGGTAGTTTTGGAAAAAAAATTAGTTACTTGGTTGGAATAGGGGCAGTGCACGGTTAGCGCACGATATTCCCAAACTGTGCACTCAGCCCATCCATCATTGGGAACCCAAACTAAGGGGATTCCCATGGATTATTCATGGTTTATAAAAACATGTTCTCTATTGTAAATTACAACATGAAACCCCCATGTGAGGTACATGTTTAGTGTTCATGGTTAGGGAAACTCATATGCCCCATAAAAGAAACCACACACACAATTTTTAATCCATAAAAAAATTATTTATAAATTCATCACCCCTGGTATTAACCCCAATTCAACCAAGATCAACACAATCATTTTTCCATCATTTTTTGGAGCTCTCAGATGGATTAACAACATCTTATAACTCTTCTCTTCATCAATAAATGATCCCTTTAAAGATCTACAAGTCTCTCAGTATGTGGCTTCTACCCAATTATATTTATCTCTATCTCTTGTTGTTATTCCTAGATAAAAATGTTAAAGTTTTAATCTATTGGTAATGGGATTACATATTAGTTTGGGTAATTTTAATTATTTTTATCTTGGATCTAGATTTTGGATATAGATCTCATTTTTATTTGATATCTTGGTTATTCTGCTTCAATTGGAGATTTCCATTGGTGCTTTTTCAGTATTAATCTTGTGGTAGCTTGTCTAAATTTATATTTATATAGTTTTTATTTAATTATATATATATATATATATATATGCAATTATGAGTTTAAATTTCCATGATTGGTAAATTTAATCGAAGATTTAATTTACTTCATTTAATTTAAATGTGATATTGACATGGGTTGAAATTGGGGCAATTAGATTTGGATTAATTGGGTTAAATTACTAGTTAATTAATTAACAGAATGATGTGATTATGTAATTAATTTGATATTGGGATGAAATAAATGGTTTATTTTAAATATATGGAACTAATTGAATAATTGGATATATAGGATTGTTGTATTACCCAAAAGGGGTAAATTTTTTATATGACTAAATGATGGAAGGTTGATTAATGGTGGATTGTTCATATTATTTCCATGTGATTAATGTGACAGACATTGTATAAATTAATAATGCTCTATCATGATTTGATATAATGATAATATGATTAATGATAATTAACCATGGAATATTATTATTTGGATAATGTTACGATATTTCTGATAATTGTGGTGTATTTTATTTTGCGTTGTGGGATTGGAAATGAGGCTCCAAATAACCACATGAGATAGTGAGTATGGGATATGGATTGAGGATACAAATACACATTTGATATTATTATAGTATGGAAAAGGGACTAAGGATCCAAATACCCATGTGTTTTTATTATAGTATAGTAATGTTAATGTGGCTAAAAAATTCCAATTTGAGATATAATTTATGGGATTGGGACTGAGGGTCCATAATCCCATGTGAAATTCAGGTGTGGGATAAGGAAAATTGATTCAAATACCCATAGAGTGATATACATGATATTCTACACCCATGATAATGGAATTGGAAAATGTATCTAATTTCTCATGGTGTGTAATAGAAAGAAATATAAAATGAAATCCAATTTTTAATGATGAATTCTAAAAGAGAAATTTAATTTTCATCAGAATCTGGCATTGCAGAATCATGTATTGAGAGTTTGGATGTCCTTGAAGACCCATAGGTTTATGTAGTTAAATAAAGAATAACTGAATACATGTAATCTATTTACTTTATAAATTTACTTTATTATTTATAGAAATATATACAATTTCATTGAATGGATATCATTTTATATTCCACCTGTGGTGGCCAACTAAGTTGAACCCACCCCCTACTCGGGAGGCCTGATCCATACCTAGATAAATTTCATGATTTCTAGACAGGATAATGTAAATATCACATTATTAGATACCTGAGTCGGGATGGATCATTGATGGGGGAATCATGATTGGTTTTGGAAACAACTTGTGAGTTTCATCATGTATTTCTTTTTTCGTTTCATTTGACTCCTAACACATATTTTTCAGGACATATCTAATGAATTGGTTTGTATATAATACACCGGTTTCTACCATAATGTAATAATGGTATTGTATTGTTATTTATTATATATTATGTCTAGTGTACATTAAAATTTTCTAATTTGATACTTTAATAAAGATGGAATAGTAGACCCTCGATGCATCAAGACAGCCTCTATTGAATCAGGAGGTGTTCCTGAGGTCATGCGATACACTATCTCAAGGCCCTAGTTTGGGGAAACCATGTTTGGAACATTCACATTATAAAAATGATAATTTCTTATTTTAATCTCTATCATCCATATAATTTATAACTCAATAATTTTATAAAAGTTCAACAATACAACCTGAATGGATAGATATTGAATTATCACAAATTTCCTATAAATATTTGTTGATCACATATTATTTCAGTGAATATTATTACATTGATATTTTATGGAATTATCCTCCTAAAATTATTCTTATCCAACCTCTATTTGAGTTTTATTTGATTTTGGAAATATATTGTAAATATTTATATAAATTCCATTTTAAATTACAAACATGGGATGTCACATTTGACATTCTGAAAAAATCAGTGATCAAATTTATATAAGAGGAATATTATACAATCAAAAAGGAAGTTATATTAATTATTAGGGACTTGATTCCTATTGAAATCATGTATTTGTCTTAGATGGTTGGGGAATGAACTCAAAATCAAAGCTATGACTATGATTTGGGATTTTGTAGATTACATTCTAGAATATATTGAGAGTCTTCCTCGAGTAAAAAATTATTCTATTCAATATAAATCTAATGCATAGAAACACTTATTTAACTGAATCCGTTTAAAACATCACTAATTGAATTTTAGGAATTGAGGAAGAATCTAAAGGAGAATCATCATAAGAGATTCATTCTTCTAATTGTGTTTCCATGGGGTGCACCTGTACATTAATAAATTAATAATTTATATAAATTATTTTATTGTTTGATTAATATTATTTTAATATGATGATAATGAGGAATAAGAATCCACTTACTTGTATTGATCATTTTTTCAGGTTAGTTTTATGTGAGTAAATATTTCAATTAATATCGATCATTTGTTTGGATAAATTCAATTAATTTTTAATGGTAAATACATACCCATGAAAACTTCTAATATGAGGTAAGTACAATATTAAATTATATAAATCCCATTTAGTATTGCTAATTTATAACAAACTTCATAGATATAATTAATAAATCCTTTATAGGTTAATTTGGATAGTTAGTAGTCATTATAGATATTATTATGATATATTCCAAGAGCACGAGAGAATAGTTAGACCACTTTTGGATTGTAATAATGACATCAAACAACGAAAATATTTAATTAAAATATTCCATGATTTATTTTTATATATAAAAAGTTTAATATTTTTTTCATATAGTATTACAGGAATGTATATGGGTGCACGTATCAATATCATAAGTCGTTATACATTGGACCAAACCCATCACAGTGACTGAGATATATAGTTTTCTTATTTTGGTGAAATATTACTGATTCTTTTTGAAAATTTATCACGTGTTTCTTATCCCATAACCATGTAAACTATGGAAAGAGTAATATTGGATTGTATACCTGAATGTGATGAAAATTTTAAGTAATTGAATAGATGGTTGTTCGAAACCCCTATCCCCACACTACCCTACAAAGGAGAAGGGTTATTGATCCTTATTGATGCATCAAAGAAGGGTTGGGATATGTTTTTATACCAAATGTTATAGTGAATGATTATGACTCATTATATTTGACGGTCCACAAGAATAATTACCCGACTCAATACCAAATGATGTAATTTTTAATCATTTCATTCAATATATATACACATTATCATTATGGAGAATTTTGATATATATAATGATCATAAAAGTTTAAAGTATATTATCACAAATAAGTACTTTAATATAAACCAGATGTTACGGTTAGAATTGATTAATGAATATGAATGGTAAATATAATGTTACCACGAGAAAGTAAAAAAGGTGACATGTTCATTGATTCATAAATGTAAAAGAATATTATTAATGATAAAGAACAGAAAATCAAATATTTATGTATATAAAAGTTACGGTTCATTAAATCCGGATGGAACGGGATAAATATAATCTTTATCAAATGAGTTCCCAACTATCATTCCATGTGATTACTAAATAGGAAAATTATGATGAGGTAGGGATGCAAATGAAGTTGAGAAATATTATTTCAGTTATGCATTTTTTATAATTGAATGATTATGTTCTGAAATATATTATGAGTCCCGTTAATACTAGACATGAATAAGGAACAATTATATATAGCTCATATATCATTATCCTATAGTCATCATGGACTTGCAATGATATATACGGATCCAAAAGACTATTTATTATGGAACAATTTGAATTAATATTTTAAATATTATGTATCATAGTTCTTGGTATATCTACTAGTTTTTATGAGATATTGATTTATAAGTATATATAATAACCATTACCAATATTAGATTGTAAATAGTAAAACATATCAATGGATTTCATCGATAGACTCTAAAAAATGTCAAAAATACCTAAGGATATTTTGGATTTATTTCAATTCCTAAAAAATATAAAAACCTAATTGTCATCAGAGAATATTTCCAATTGATGAGATTCTGAGGGTAGACATTAAGGATGTTTTATTGTTTCTTGGCGTTATATATTCTATTGCATCTGATATGGATATTGGGTATATATTGATGTTTGGTTTAATTAATTGGCATAAATTAGATCCAGAGAATAGTTTTAGTCCTACTTATCATCCTCATTTGTATGGTTAGTCTATGATAAATATTCAAACCCTATTAGAAATTTTGATATATTCTTCACAATATTCCAATGCTAGATGGGATCAGGACCTCACTCTTGTCGAGTTCCCTTAAAATGGATTTATCTAGAAAAAAATAGATATATACTTTCGAATAACATTTTGGAAGAAATTATAAAATTTAAATATGTCATGTGTTGAGTGTAACAACCTGAGGTTTTATGAAATAATTATTTTTAGTAAATATATTTCAGAGATAGATTGAATTTCATTAAAAACATGATGGATGATAATTTGTTATACTATTATAATAATAGTTTTATATTCCATAACCCAGCCATTATGTTATTAATTATGAATAAAATAAAATAAAATTATTATCATTTCTATCATACATATTTTTAGATTTATCATATTTTAAATGATTATAAAATCCATTTAATAAAATGAGCTATTTTTTAAAAAATATTTATGAATTTAATTTTGTCCTAAAAATTTAATTTATCTGTCATGGAGAATTATTTTAAGGAAAATTATATATAATATTTTAATTCAAATGTTTCAAGAGTTAATATACTTTTTTCAATATATGTAATAAAAATAAAATTTTCTATGGATACAACAACATTATGTTAAAAATTGGTGTTTGTCGCATTAGGGAAAGTTACATGAAAATTAATTTCATAATATAATAGGTATTGAATTTTTAAAATTTAATTATATTATTATAATCATTATATTTAAATTGTTTAAATATTTAGCTTATATTTTTATACAATATGATTTGTACTTTTGGTTTAATTTAATGTCTCCAGAAAGGGTATATAGGGGTAAAACATGATAAAATTATTTGATAAGGCCAAATTTTTTAATCTTAAATATTATTGGTTGAATATAATTTGTCCCTTATCACCTAAATTCACTAATTTATTTTTTCAATGGACAATTTTCTATGAAAATGAAAATTTTAAATTTTAAAACATATAATGTTTCAATGTTTGATTCAGTTAGTTTTAAATACCTTTTATATATTCACAAGACAGAAAAAGGTTATGGATGAATAATGATAATAATATTGATATTAATGATATTAATTTCGGGTTAGAAATTTATATTCAATTCTTATTTATTATATAATTTCCTTAAAATCTCATTCAATATAGATAAAGTATTCCCCATAATATTAAAAAACATTTAATAAAAAAATTAAAACATATTAAAATATATATAATATGAGTCAGTTAATGTGTTCCATTAATTTTTTAGATTAATATTGAATGTTATATTTATGTTAAATAACTATATTCTAATTAAAATTTTTGTTTATGTTTTTATGTAAAATTAATTGAATGGTATCAATATTTATTCTAATGATATATTATTAATAAATATTTTATATAAATTAATTATTATCATAAAATTATTAATAGATGAAAATGGGATAGTATATGGCTACAAATAAATCCAAATTCCATGTATATCATAACACAAGCTACTTAGATTTAGACTAACTTTTTTTCAATTAAATATTTTACGACATTTTAAGTTTTTACCCAAACTCCCTTATTAAAGGAAACAAATTATATGTATTATTTGCACTAAATTAATACATCTAAGGCTATAATAGCCTAAAAATCATTTTCTACATCAACATACACGTTTTTTGGTTCTTATATACCCCAATATCAAACACTATATTCCATTAAAAAGGATCTAAAGGAGGAATTTTAAATCAGAGGTAGTATCCTTATGTGGTGACTTCCAAATATTTTCATCTTATACATCCTATAAATTTATTTTATTGACAATAAATAAAGACATAATTATCGTAAATATTAATTAAAATAATAATAATAATTAGTATTAAACTACATATTTCTAGCATCTTCCCATAAATTGAGATGTGAAAGTATCATTAATGTGTATGTATGGGTTTCCCTCTCCATGTAGAAAAATAATTTGTTTTTGATCACCATAATTAACATACATTTATTATGACTGGTTCAATATTTATATATGATATTATTGACATATTTATTCATTTATATTGATAATATCATATATAATTTCCTACCTTTTTAAAATTATCGTAGATGATGACATCGCTCGTGTGTATATATTTTTTACCACTACCACAAATTGATGTCACCCGTTTTCCATTACTATTTTTCATTAATGTTATGAATGATGTGTCTAATTAATATAAATGATTTATAAGATATAATACTGTGTTTTTATACGTTAATTATTAATTACTTTTATTTCATTTTATATGTTAAAAAATGAAAACATTGTTCATTGTAATGTGAGACCAATTATCTCTATTATTAGTATAATTCTTATTATATCTATACCTTTATGAATAACTCAAGTATATATATAATGAAAAAATAAGATATAATAATCATTTATATAAATATGTTATATAATAATATTTAATTCATTTTTATTAAAGATGATGTTATAACACCTTTTAAGAATATGGAACAGAGGGTAAGGGATTTTCACCTCACTTTTATTTTTTGGACTTATAATTAAAATGTTTACAAAGTGGTAATCATTTTATATTACGCTATCATTGTTTATTATGAATTTTTATGTCTATGATTAAAAAAAATATATTATTGACCTAACATGAAATTTTTGTATTTTTATATCTTCTTGGTATTTTTTAGAATATATGTTTTCTATTCATGTTCATTACTGTATGCCCACAAATGAGAAAAAAATGTATTAATTGGAAAAAAAATTTATTTCCCTATTTGGTGTATTTTTTCATTTATAAAAATAACATCTAATATTGTTTTGAATAAATTTTTTAATACTATCTAATTAATGATTAACATTTTTTACCCATGTTTTACTACTTTCAAAATGTTTCAAAATAAATATTCTTTTCATTTTATGATTTTGTTACATTATTTTTTTTATAATTTGTAAATGGAATGTTAAAATTTAACTTATAAAACATGAATATAAATATCCACCATCATCATTACACAATTCATTAAATCATCCATTAAAATCATGTTATCATAAAATTTTTATATGTGATCATCTATATCTCCATTTTTACATTTAATGGTCATTAGATCTAACCCTATCTTATGATTCATTTTCCTATGTAATAAATACATGTATCATGAATGATTTGTCTAATATGGGTTCTAGATATGAATTACTACGTTATAAATGATATAGTAAAATTATGAACCGATTTTTTAGGTATCAATGTATCCAAAGTCACTTGAACTACATGATTCTATCCTGGATCATCATGTTATATGAAGAATATTAAAACAATAAAATGTCATCTTTATTTATGAAAATTTTGGGTTTTTGTAGTTGAAATCCATGATTTTTTTTAAATCATTAGAAACAAGGATGATAAAAATTTAATGTGATGCCTTGGGATATGATTAAGATTATGATAAAATCCTATTATTTTTTAATGATAAAAAATGAACTAGGTTACACCTAACTTTTAATATATTTAATGGAATGTGTCTCATTTAAATATTGTGATAATTATTTTTCATGACAATGCATTTTTTCTCTATTATTAATATTTATCATACTATGAATATTTTTTTATTTGATCTCTGTAACCCACAAAAATCATGTTAATGTTGAATACGATTGAATAATAAATTATTAACTTCATGTGAAACCAATAACTATTAGATTTTATATTGAAAAATATCATTTCTATCCTCAAACAACATTCATATGTCATAAATCACACTATGCTTCTAGAAGAAAAGTGTAGGAAATAATGTTTTATTTTTTCTATTATAAGGAAAATTCATTATTCATTTAGAGGGTATATTGATCCACTGAATTATGATAAAAAGACTTCCACCATGAAAATTATATTTTCTATTTTTTATGGTTCAAATCAAATAAAACTTATTTTGGTTGATTATCATATCGAAGGTGAATCATATCAATGATGGAATCCTATCAATAATATGATTGAAAATTTGGAGATCAAATTCTTGGAATGAGATGAATTTAAACAATTATTTCTCATACGTACATTCCTTGAATTCTATGAGAAATGGGGAAGGAATTTCTAGAGTTTAAGAGTAATAATTATGAATTTATTTGTACCTATGAATTAAATTTTACAGAATATCCATGGTATGCATCAAGAAGTTTCATTGAAATTGAATGACAGGTTGATCACATCATCAATTGATTAAAATAAAATATCAAAATTTAATTATCTACAAGGGACATTAGTAGCTATGAAGAAATCATTCAATGTGATATCAAGGTGGAAATTTATATTGGTGTTACCCATGAGTCTCATTGTTTTGGTAAGAAGGTGATTATGAAATTTAAAATAAATTTTAGAAAACATAGAGAGAAAAATATGTTACATTATATATGTTTAAACAGTGAAAAGAAACAATTAAGAAATTGATCTAATTGGGCTAGTAAATGTATTATGTGTGCATTGGAAATCCAGAGTGACTGAATACTGATATTGTGGGATGATGATATCTAATGAAGAAAATAAATATCAATATCTACAGAATTCACCACCCACAATCTAGTTTTTAAAATTCTATATTTTTTGGAAACTATTATAATATGATTCCAAATTTAATTGTTAATATTGTTGATCAATGTCAAAAACATCTTACGCCTATAATGTTATGAATATCTCAAGTGATCTTAATTTATAAATAAGGGTGTGATGATGAAGTGTTAAAATGTAAACATATCATCAGCATTAATAAAATAATGTATTATTTGATTATAGATCAACTGAATATTTTATTTCTAATTAATTTTATAAGGCAATTATAGTACCACATCAATTATTAGATTTATATATTATTTTGAAACACTCTAATGGTATAATGGTCATATCTAAATTATATATTTCTTTTCAAATTAATGTTTATGGGAATTTGATTCTTATAAATATTTTTACCATTTTTTTGTTCAAGATCAATGTTATTATAGAAATATATTTAGTTTCCTTACATAGATCCCACATCAATTTCAATGGAAGGGAATGAACATTTTATATTCAGAAAAAACCTATTATTTTTTTCATTTTGATGCTTAACACAAATTATAATAGTAATCACATCCATTATATGGGACTTGATTCTTATTAAAAATTAAAATGCATGTCAAATTGTATGGGAGAAACTAAATATCAAATATAAGGCTAATTTGTGGGTGTTTATCAATATCTTTATGGATTTTTTTTATTATTCAACAAAATCATGAATATTTTTATTCAATAGAATAATTTATATTTCAAATCAAATTTTATAGACTCCATTGAGAATGGAACTTATTGGGTTAAGGGAATCGAGAAGTAATTATAGTAGAATATTGATAAGGTATTCATTTTACTTAGTCTAAACCCATGGGGGTTCAACTAATTTATTTTTATGAAGAATAATGGATTAATGTAACCCTATATTAATTATCGAGAACATAATGGAATCCGTGGCAATAAATCATATCATTTATCCTATAATGATTAAATTTTAGATCAACTACACAGAGCTGACTACCTCTCCAAGATTGAACATGGTTTGGGATATTATCAATGAAGTTCAAGAATTAATATATATAAGAAAACTACATTCAAAAAAATGTATGTACATAAAAAATATGTAGTTATTACTAATGGTAAAACTAATTCCCACACTACATTCCTGTATTAAATGAATAGAGTCATTTTAGATTACCATGATTAGTTATTCATAGTATTTACAGATGATTGGTTTATATATTTAATAAATCAGGGAGAACATGGATATCACTTAGGGTATTCTTTTAAGACAATAAAAATGGTGAAAATAGATGACAAACTTAAATAATCTAAATTTTTCCTATAAAATATACATTTTTAACTATATAATATAATGTGAGGGTATATATTTTGTTTCATTAACGAAAGGATCTATTACATGTAGGCCCAACCCAACTATGGTAAATAAGAAAAATTGTTTCATTTTTTACATTGGATTTAATCAATGTGTTGTGGAGATTTTTCATGGCTATTCATTACACTCACCATGTAAAATCAATAGTGATCCATGTTCTTATAGAAAGATGAATGTGAAAAATGGTTCCTGGAACGAATGAGAAGTATATTAAGTTCTAATTTTATTAAATTACCTGAATGCGTATAAGTGTTGGTAATCTACAGTGATGAATCCATAAAGGGGTTTGGATTGACCCACATTAAAATGATATGGTTATAATATATACCTCAAAATAATCGATTGTAACAAAAAATCATACCCGACTCAGGATTTAGAGTTAGACAATATATTTTTTACATTAATGATATGAAGGAATTATATTTACAGATCATTTTTTGATATATACATTGACCAAATAATATTTTTATATATATTCACTAAAATAGAGTTAAATATGTGCTTGAGAAGACGATTAGAAATAATTAATGAGCTTTATTTGTAAAATGAGAGTATATGAATCTATCTATGTGAGGATTAATAAGTAATATAATAAAATTTAGAGGATAAAAAGTAAGCGATAAATTCTTATGATTTCAACCTTGATGATGATGGAGTGATAGGTTTTATGTAACATGTTCTTCCCTCCCCATAAAATTTTAAAATCATGAGTTGTTGGATAGTGCTCATAGATCTTCAATCCTTTTTAAACATATGAGTGTCTAGATTTTTATATATTTTAATGAGTATTTATATTTGGTTATTATCAAAAGACATATTGAAGATTTATTACCTTGATGATTGGTTTTTTAGTTATTTAAGGATGGGAGTGAAATTTCTAAGGGGCTATTACAACTAGTACCCATACCAGAGTGGAAATGGGAAAAACACCCTAGATGCCAGCAATGGACTTCACAAAATGACTGAGGGGAACCCTAACCATATAGGCTATAGTAAAACTAAATATAAATTCAGCGCACTTTATCACCATTTTAGAATATTTCCTTATATATAATATTTCAAAAATATATATATTTGAATTGATAAGGTTTTATGGTATACAAAATTCCATTGTGTTTGATCGGGTTCTGAGGTTTACCTATGAGTTTGTTAGAAGTCATCAGGAGGATCTAGATATAGAAATGATTTTAAGTATGACATATCATCCTCAAATAGATGGTTATTCTAGGAGGTTAATTAAATCTATATAATTCTTGTTCAAAACATTCTCTATGTAATTCAAAGGTGGTTGTGATCAACACATTCCATTGGTGGAGTTCTTATATAACAATATCATTCATAATATTACTTAAATGGATCCTTATGAATCAATATATGGTAAAAGTGAATAAATCCAATCTAAAGGAATGATGTTAGAAAAATATATATTAGGGAATAACCTACATGAGGAATTAAAAAATAAGGTCAAATCTAGTCAGTAATATATATGGGCAGTTGAGCATCGAAAATAGAGTTATGTAGAAAATTATTGTAATGATTATAAACATCATGTTGGAGAAAATGGTTCCTAATTATTTATTCCGAGAAGATTATAATGATATTTTTAAATAAAGGAATTATTATCTCATGTTATATCACTACCATAAAAATTCATGATCCTATCGAGATAGTAACTTATCGATTGTAATTTTCATCAAATCTCTCTCAATTTCAGGATGTGTTCCATTTTTCTCTAAAAATAAATCACATTATTGGGCCTTAATACATATTATAAATAGTTTTTTAATTATTTAGAATAATATCTCATATGAGGAACATCCAGTTGAGAACATGGATCATATAGATATATAATGTTCAATGAAACAAGACAACATAACTGGTCAATGTTTTTTGGTGAAACCACCAAATTGATGATACTACGCTTGATCATTATGTTATAATGAAATACATAAATCCAAAAAAATTATATAGATATGATGGATAAAGGGGTTGAAATTTATATTGTGTGGGGATGAATGTTTCCCCCTTAGATTTTATTAAATAAGTTTTTTTAAATAATTATTTTTATTCGATAAATTTCATTACATTAAACCAAACATACAAATAAATCATGATATAATATTAGAATAATATTATTATATCTTATATCAAACTCATTGGATTTTTAGGTATGAATATTACTATCTAATTTATCATAATTCAGCACATAATATTTTATAAAATTAATTCATTTTAAATGAAAATAATATAATTTAATATATTGTATATGTTTTTTTCAAAAAATATTTATATGAACGAAATGTATTTTTATCCAAATAAATGAAATATATCACTATTAATGAATTACTTTTTTGAAATTTATATATAATATATTCAATAAAATATTATACTAAATCATTTATTATTTTATTAGCATCAGATAAAAATAAATCATGTTTTATGATAAAATTTTTATTTTTATATAATGTTTTTTTGATTTATATTTGAACAATTATAAACTGATACATTTATTCCAAATAATGGTATATAATTTTTAATAATTAGTTCCTTATTATTTTTTAGTATTTACAAATTATGTATATAGGATGATTTAATATTTAAACATGATTAGTTACTATTCTAAAATACATCACCTTGGTAAAGGGTAAATCAAGGTAATCACGGATAAAAAAAGTAATTTGGCCATAATATTTCCTTTTAATTATTTTTAGAATAATTTAATTATAAAAATATCACAATAGTATAAAAATATATTTAATTAATAGACATTTATCTTTGATAATGGCATATATAAAATTTACATCATGGATAGTCACAAAGTGTCACAGTCTTAGTTTTAAATATCATTTATGTTTTCACATAGTAATAAAACTAATTATGAATTAATATTTACATTACTTTTAATATTAGTGAAATTATTTTCATGGTTATTATTTATTTATATTTTTTACAATTTTATAACGAAAATAAATTCTCATGAAACAGCCATGAAATATTTGTCAAAATATCAAAAAAATATAATAAATGAATTAAAAAATATTAAAAGTAATATATTTTTGCTAATTTTATTCATTATAAGCTATTTTTATATGAATTTTAAATATTAGTGTTACGTTAATGATTTTTATTCTGAATTAGACTTTTTATTTTTGACCTTTTATTCAAATTCATTGAATTGTTTCAAACTCTCATTACTAATAATAGAAAAAATTATATTTAATTATATTATAGAAATATAATTTCATTTAAGAGGAGAAAGGTAATAATATGCGGTAAAAATATATTTATTTATCAATATATATTCAATTAGGATCCATTTTAATGATATGATAATTATTATTATTTAATATTTTAATAAATTCCATGTATGTCATCTCCCTCTCTTATAAATAGACAACCCTTCATTCTCTTATTCACCCCACACTAAGCCATATAGATCACTGATAAACATAATATTTTTAAACTCAACATCATTATACATTTATTGTATGATTCTATCTCCCCCTAGGGAACCCCTATGTTACATAAGAAATGATTTAAAAGTGGTCTCTTGAAAGATTGGTAGTTGTCTTATTCAGCATATTCCAATTTATTTCTTATTATACATGTTATAAATATGTAGTATTTATCAATATAATAGTAATTTCAATATCCAAAATATTCTTCAATATTATTATAATAAGGTAATTACCTTTATCAACCACCATTCCTTCAAATGGTAAGTGAAAGTATCACTCATGCATAAGTACGACTTAACATATCCACGTAGATGAACAATTTATTTACCATGACCATATATCATGGAAGGTTATTATGACATGTTTGAAGGTAATGTATTATATTTATTAAATTATTATTATTGATTAGTGATAATATAATATTAATTTTATTATCTCCCAACTGATCAAAATTGATAATGTTCCTCTTGTGTTTGTGTGGACTACCCCTCCATGAAGTGATACAATTCTTATTTTGATTATATTTTACATTATTTATAAATAAGATATATATTGTGATTATATATGATTTTTATAATATATATATTTTTCTATAAATTTAAAATTTTAATTAAATTTCATTCATTCTATCATTCAAAATATGAAAATAGTATTCCAGCATATATACGATCTGCTATCTCCATGAATGGAGTAATTCATTTTCTTTGTATATCATTCCATATATCTATAAATTTAATCATATAGTGAAATAATATGATATAATAAATATTTTTGTGAATATTTATTATAATTATAATAAATTTAAATCATTATTCACGATTTTATAATGATTTTTATGGAATTGGTGATCAGTTTAATGTATTTCTATCTTACCTTTATTCTTTTCATACACATGCTTTATACACCACTTTTTCATTTTAGTTGTGTATATATTTCAAGTGAATATATTTTATGTTGATAACAATCTCCACTAAAAAGAATTATATATATATTTAGTTATATTTCTTTCATGTGGATTATGATTCAAAATGATACCAAGGTGTTATGGGTTTTACGTTACTCTCTCGTTATTTATCAAGGTTTTTTATGATTATATTTTTGATATATGAATTTTGTGATATAACTCTATATAAAAATATGAAATTTATCCCCATATGGATTTCTTTTTTGAAAAATACATGTTCTCATTTCATTTCCTAACTTCATGATGTCAAGATAATAAAAGTATGTTTTACACAACATTGACGTTATTTATCTCTTTGATTAAAAAAACATTATAGTCCATATCAATTTGTTTATAAATGTCATTCAAATAATGTATTTACAGTTATCATATAATTGTTTTAAGTTATATTTAAACCTATATGTCTTGTTCACCAAAATTTTCAAAATGTATAATCTTCTCATTTTTTGAAAGTGGAAATTATTTATTTCATTGCAAAATTTTAATATGACTATTTTATTTTAACAAATATGTAAAAATAATAATTTCCCACTATCATGACAACTCAATGAATAAAATATTTCAATAAAATATTCAATTTTTTTAAAAATAAAATGTTTTCAATTATAGTTTTTAAATTGTAAAATTTTGTAGAAATGATTTCAAAATATAAATATTATTTTCCTCATAAAATATCCAGGTAATCTTTAAAAGTTTTTTCATTTTAAATTTAATTAATAGATGTAACATAAGACGTATTATGGTTATTATGAAATTATACCATCTATTATATTTCTCCATATGGGTTATGTTTATGATGAAAATGTTTTTAAGAAACTCTCTACTTTTCCACATGGTATTATATTGTTAAATGTTTATAAAACCCATTCCAATTCATGTGTGAAAATATAAATAATGTGTTATGATTTAAGGCACCCATATGAATGATTTTCATTATGTGATGGGTGGTATTAAAATCTGTAACTGAAGATTTATGTAATGATTAGTGTTGTATGAGTCAAAGGGTACATGTGAGTTTTTTCCAATCAAAAAAGAAGTTACATAAGAGATCTTCCCATGCCTGAACATAGTACACATGTGGTTATCCCAAAACTAACATGTAATGAATGTATTTGTTGATGTCCTTATAAAATGATGTTATATGCTTCTATATTTTTCATAATTCCATGTAAAATGTCATTGTTTTGATATCATGTCTCATTGTTATAGATTTATTTATGATTCATGTCTTGTGAATGTACATCCATTACTCCATGACTCAATATTATGATCTATAACATGTATGGAATGGATTTAAAAAGATAAAATAATGTTATCATACCCTTATGATCATATTTTTGTATTTTGTAATATATATCACTCTTATTTAACCATATTAAGATTTATTGATCAACAATTCTTATGATTATATTACCTAATTTAGACAGAATGTTATTATTCTTGAAAATTCAAATAAGGATTCTAGTTATTCAAATAAATGTGTGAGACAATTTTGTATATTTAAGATGTATTTTTCTATGTTTCTATTTATCCAATATCACTCGACCTATACTCTTCGCACATAGATCATCACATTGTGTAAAGTATTTTCATATAATAATATGTGATTTTTATATATGAAATATATTTTAATTTATAAAATTTTGGAAATATATATATTCTTCTTTGATCTTATTGATGAGATTGAAAATTAGGTGAGATCTATTCACTGGGACATCCAACAAGCTCGCAATCAATAAGAATGTTATGCTCACAATCGTCGGTGAGAATTATAATTTGATGTTTGTGAAAAGGGTTTCCTATGAATTTGTTCATAGAATTATATTATGAGATTTATTATGTTGTGAAAGTTGATCCCAATGTATTTTTACCATGAGGAATATATTCCCCTTTGATATTATTAATCAAGTAGGGATGATCTGTTATCTCTTGGTTATTCCATTAAACCTCTCTCACCATCTTGATGTGGTCCATGAATATATGAAGTTGATGTACATATAAATACCATATTAAATAATATAATTAGAAGTTATAGAAAATTATATATACTGATACTATGAAGTAAAACCATATGAGAGCTAGGATTATAATGACAAAGTGCAGAAAAATAATTCTACAAAGCATTGTAACATTTATCATGATGACAAAAAATATTGGTGAAGCTACACGGGAACCGGATGGTGTGAAGAAATAGAGATATCCTCATTTTCTATATTATATTTTTGAAATTTATGTGAATTAATATATTTTAATATGTGTATAATGTGACACCCAATTATTTTATATTTCTTTTCATTCTAATAAACATAAAGCATTAAAGTTTTCTCAATACACAATGAACTCCATATAAATAAACAATGATATAATTTACCAAGATAAACTAGCTGGTGGATTGATGTTGATGAATTGGTTAAACCAAATTAGAAAAAAATTGTAATGGTTTTATTTATTTCATTTTAATTCCAAAAAATGTGCTCAATTTTATGTAATATCATTTTATTTTTTATGGTTGTTTTTTATTCAAAAATGGTATTTATTAGATTTTTGAATTAATATTATATTTAAATAATACCTATTTTAGGTAATTAATTTTATAAAAATTACATAATTTATTAAAAAATCATATAAAATATAACATATGGTGATATTCTGTATTTTTTCTAATATTGATTTTTATTCATTTAGTAGTAATTTTTTTTTGAAAAGTACAATTTACATTCATGAATATAAATTTATTCATTTTTTTTATTTTAATATTTCATTAGTTCCTTTATATTATTAATAATATAATAAATTTTAATGTAATGAAAATTAGTCTCAGTTTTGGTATAAAGTTATTTTAATACTAAATAATTAATTTTCGTAAAAAACTGTTTTTCATTATGTTTTGGACCATTATGTTAATTTGAATTTTTTTCACCTATATAGATTTAATTTAAAATTAAAATATCATATTTATAATTATATTAATGAATATTATATTTTATGATCAAGATAATTTTTTGTAATTAAAAATAATAAACTAAGTAAAAATTCAATACTACGATTAAGGTTAAAATGGATATAATGGGTGTTAATGTAATGGATTTTGATCTAACATCTATATAAAAATCTATATATCGTATTTTATATCCATTTTTCAATAGTATCTCTTCTCTTTTTCGAATAAGATTCATTTATTTTCATTTTTTTAGGATGTCATTTTTATATTTTATTCTTATTAAATATTCATTTTGTGTCCTCTCCCACCTTCATAAGAAACCCCTCGTATATATTCCTTCCAATAGGTTGATCCACAAAGATCATCCAATCACCACACAATTTATTTAAATTCTTCCATAACCACGATGTAGTGGTCCATTTCCTATTAAAACACCATTTTAAGTTTCCATAACTTGGAATTTAATTGAGGTATATCAAAAAAGAGGTAATAATCATACCCGACCACTTTAAAATTATTTATTCTTCTACCTCATCTAAATGTATGTATTTATTCGTAATATAAAATCATCATAATCCACAATATAAAAAAATTATTTTTTTTATTATTGTGGAACCACACTTATCGAGCCCATTTTCTATAAAATTAAAATTCATGTATCGCTTTTTTATATGTATCGACTACCCCCTCCAAATAGTTATATGATTCATTCTCCATCACTATAATTCATGGATATTTAATATAGAGGATTTTTATTCTATATATGATATTTATTTATTTATTATGTTTTATTTCATATATGGTAATATATAGCTTCTTACCTTCCATCCGATGGAAAATAAGAACGATGCTCATCTGTACGTGGGGACTACTACCTCCATAAAGTGATGTGATTTTTTTTCATTTCATCTTTACATGGATATGATAAAGAAATAAATAATTTACAAACATATTATATATATATATATATATTATTATCTTTTGGGAATGGTAAATGAGTTTTTACCATTATTTCATTCTATCCATTGAAACGTAGAAACATCACTCTTCTGTGAGTATGAACTACCATCTCGAAAAAGTGATTTCAAGTATTTTTAATCACAATATGATATATATAGTTATAAATATTAATGTAATTAATCAATATTATTCAAATTAATTAATTTAGATTGTAGGGATTATTGTACTATGATATATAAACAAGTATTGAAACTATAATAATTAATTTTTCATGTAAAACAAAATAGCTGATACCGAGAAATGAAACTTATAATGAAATAATTCTAATAACATTGTGATAATATTGTATAATTAAATAATATATGATATTTTAACTATTATTATGGTTTTCATATATTTTTATATTAAATTCAAATTTTCAATAAATTATTATATAGGGTTTACTAAGAATGTTAAACTTGAGTTAATGGTTTTATGTTAAATATATTTTGTATCAGGATTGTTTAGACATAAAATTTTTATTAAGAAATTAAATTATTATTCTCCCTAATTATTTCTATCATTTTTTATCCTATTCCTATTTTCATAGACTACACTTCATTCATACATTTTCAACTCTTTACGTTCATACTATACTGAAGGAATAATTTTATAGAAAATTAACTTTACAATATTCTTTAGTTTGAAATAATCTTTCATCCATATCAATGTTTTCTAAAATATGTTAAAAATGATTTAAATTACATATAGTAAATTTTTTATTCATTTTTACCCATATTTTAAATTCTATAAAAAAAATTCATGGAAACATTATTATTATTTTATGAAGAAGGTTATTAAAAAAAATTAAATAAAAAGTGGAAAGAAATCAATGTTTTATCATTAACGGAATGGAAATAGTTTGATCCATCAAGAACATTTGATGACTTGAAGATTCCATAATTGTTTTGGAAGTTTATTTTCAAATAAATTATAGTCCTTTATATATTGTTAATTTTTTTTTAAATATGTGATTTGAAAATGAATTGGTTATTTTCCTCAAAAAATTGACTTTAGTTTCATTTAAAGGCCAATTTCTTCTAATGATGTCATTTTATATAAATATTATTCACTATAGAAATTATTCTATGATATAATAATTATTAATTATATGAATGTTATAGGGTATGAGTAGGGAATTATTTATAAAACCGATATTTATTTCCATGTGTTATGTTATGATGAATGTTTCCATGATATTATGTAATAATTATGGATATTTTATGAATATGTGACTTGTGGTTTGAGAAATATATCGAATTTCTATCCATGGATCAATAATTAATGTTTTATGCAGATAGATAGTACATGACCGTTTATCCAATGATCAAAAAGTAGTTAAAAAATTGGATATCTCTATCCTAAATAAGAGTACCAAACATGTTATTCCTATACTAAACAAGACACACAGGGGGTTTTCTAAAGCCAAATATTTTATGGTTATCATGGTAGCTATCCCAGAAAAAAGAATTCATGGAATATAATATTCCAGATGTTTTTAATTATTTAACAAGAACATATGTTGACATAATTCTCTCACACCTCATGTTGTTTTAGTACATTATAATTCAGCTGTAATGAACTAGAACACTTATTTATATTACTCATGAGCATGATCTATGCATTTATGGGTATGGATTTAAAATGATTATCTCTTATTCCTATTGAACAATTATGTAATATCCCAGGTAAATGAAGAATATATAATTTTCATATTTATTCATATTATTGAATTAAATATTAAATTTACTTTAAATTGGATGTTATTTCTGATAGCGTACTCAACACTCAACAGTAATTTTCTTTGAAATCTTATGTTTCACACAACATTGAGTTATATCGAAACCTAATATAATAATATTATTATTTTAAATGTTAGTTATCACCTAGCTATTGTATTAGTGGGAATGAATTAAATTAAATTAAATATGATTACACATTTTTTTGATATGTTTTTACATTTATCTAATAAAATTTAGAGTCTTAAAATGAGAATGAATCCAATTTTATGCATAAATACTTTAATAGTTTTAAAAGGGTAGTTTTACAGCCTTTTGATAGGGAACCTATTTTGAATATAGTTTTTGCCACATTTAAATGTTTAATTTGATAAAATAAACTTTTTCATTAGATTAGGTATATCAAAATTTACTTTGGGTAAATTTTTGTTATTTTTCTGATAAAGATCAATTTTTAATGAATAGTGAAAAATACTGCATTTTAAGTTAAAACTATAAATTCATCTGATTCATTTATATGGATATATTATATTTTTATATTCATTTAAAGTTTAATTATTTTATATTTTTACCATTTAATCTATTGTTGGTCAGTGGAAGTAATTTTACTATCAAATTGGTTATAAACATATGTCAATCCATTGGTTGTATTTAATTATTGAAAACACGCTTTCAAGTATTTACAACAGTAATTAATTTTAAATTAATTATTGAAGCCTTTATGTTTTGAATTTGGTAAAATAGATATCAGTTATGAATTCGGAATATCAAAATTAGCATTGGGTGAGTTTTTGGAATTTTTTCGAACATGCTCAATTTTTGATGAATAGTGAAAACACTACATAATAGTTAAAAAACAGACCTTTTCATTTAAATGATATTTTACAACTTATGTGAATTAAATTTGAAAAATATGACATACATGGTTTTCATCAGTATATAAAATGCAGTTCAATAGGTTGGAAATAATTTTTGGTGAATATAAAATTTTTATTTTTGTTTACTACGGTTAAAGGTAAATAGGGTATTTCACGGTAAAAATTAAATTAAAATAATATAAAATTACATTCAAACATGTAGTAACCTTATTGGAAGAGTCATGGGAGACAAGTATAATCCATGGATAGAAGCATTTTCCTTTAAAGGCCACTTTGGTAAGATACTTACATTAATAAATTTTTATTAAAGTAAAAAAATAACATAAACATTTATTATTTTTCTAAAAATATTTTAATCTGGGGTTATATAATTGATATATTTTACTATAAATAATAATTAGAAAAAACCATGATTTCATTCATCATGATATTTTATATATAATTTTTAGACATCAAATAAATAAATTTATTAAAGACACAATGATGATGTAATGATTACCCCATTAATGAATGTTTTAAATAAATGAGATTATATATATTAAAATATATTTATTTTAAAATATTTTATTCCATTCAAGAATTTAATTGATGATTATGATTTTTTATCTTTTAATTAATGATGTTTTTATTCTAATTTATCATGTTCTTATTGATTTTTTAAAATAAATTGTATTAATAGTAGAATCATTGACATAAATGATATTTTAAGTCTCTTAATAATTTATTAAATGATATAATAGTCCTAAAAATCTAATATAAAGAAAAATGACAAATATAATGTTAAAATTTCATTAATGACACATTTTTGGTTTCTTGTAATCTTATTGTAAATATATTAACCATAGAGATTGAATATACAAGAAGACATGGTAAAAGTTAAATAATATAACAAAAGGTTAAAAAAAAGATAACAATTAAAAAATATCTGAACCCTATAAAATTATTATTGGATGCTTTTTTTGACTTATATTCATCTTATCATCAAATTTAATTAGCTGGGGACATTTTGAAACTGAAAACCAGTTTATAATAAAATAATATATTCCAACATTTCTAAAGAACCCCTCCTCCCTCTTATACAATGACACCACCTCTTACTCATTACTTAGACCTATTAAGCCCATTTTAACAACCATTCTTGGTCCAAATAATCTCCCAAAATCCATATGTTCCTCCTAGAAGAATTACCCAATGATGAAGGCTATTCAAAAGTACCCTTTGGCTCAAGGAATTTTTTTTACCGAATTTGAGGTAATGTATTCTCTCAACATTCATTCAATTAATTTTCATAATACACTCCCTATGATCATCTTTTTATTTTATTATATAAAAACAATTGTATAATAAATATATTACGTTGTTTGTATGGGAAGGATTCTAACTACAGTTACACAGACCTCCATCTAATGGATATAGACAAATTGTTCATGTGTACGGCGAACTGCTGCCTCATGAAATGACGATTGTTCGATTTTCCCCTATGAAATATCATGCTAGCCATTATGATGGCAATGAAATTATATATGATATTTAAGAAATTTATTTTATATATTTTATTATTTAATTCTCATTTAGAACATACCATTATGCTTTTCATGTTGTATAATATGATAATTTTATTTGAGGAAGTGCGGAATATCGTACCCTCAAAGTGACATGTTTCATTAATACCATACTTGAAACGTATAAAGGATGATTTTACTGAAATAATGTAATTTATAAAACATATGATATTATCCTGGAAGAATAATATACCTATGTATCATTTGGTTTTCATTCCTTTAAAAATGGAAAAAAATTGACCGTAGCGTTCATGCATACGTATCGCTTACCACCTCCACGAATGGTGTATTTCATTTTTAAATATCCAAATGATTTGGACTATTATAAATAAATATATTCGGGATATATATGATATATATGATATCTAAAAAATTAATATACATCTTGATATAATTGATTTTTACCACATGGGAAATTTGTAATTATAACAAGTTCATTTTTTGACTCATGTTCCAATCATTGACAAAATTATTGATATTAACTCATATAAATAACTAATTGTTATAGTGAAGTGATAAGTGATATAAAAGGAATAATAATTTTTAAAAAATTTATTCATCATGTTAAAATTAAATTATGTATATTATTCATGAAATTAAAGAATGAATGAGTCAATTCAGACACGAGGTCAGGCAACCATTCACCCTCCTCTTTTAGTAAAAGAGTTATTTTCTATTATGTCATTTAATTTACACTTTATAATGTTAGGATACATTATTATATATCCTTATTAAAATAAATTATATTTCCAATTGATGATAGACAATTATTTCTCTCATTAAATATTCTTATGAGTTTTCTATGTGACGATTTTAGGCTGCCGAATATTCTTAAGGGAACATCTTCACACAATTTCAATTATTTGGGTTGAGTGTATACTTCTTGTTAATGTTGTGCTATGATTATGTGAGAAATTAATTTTGGTATCTTTTCTAGTATATATAATTTATTTATGTGTAATTATTGTGAATAAACATAATTGATCTATTTTATTTACAAAATGAACTTTGTAAGGGAACCTTTCACCTACTTCTTTTAGTAGAAAACTCCTTCTATGTTATGTATTTAAATTTAAAGTTTCAAATATTATGATAGGTTATTATATATCCTCATTATTTTACATTTTATTTATATGTGATGAAATACCCTTTTCTCTATCATAAACTCTTTTTTGGAATTTTTATGTGACGTCGATAGGCTGCCGAATTTTTGTAAGAGAACTTCATAACCAAATTGAAATTATTGCGGATAAAATTATACATATTGATTATGTAGTGCTATTAACATGTGTGAATGGCCTCTGATTGTTTTACACGAAATACTCACTTATATTGGTTGTGATTTTTTTTACACGTAATTATGTCATTGATTTATCCTTAATATAATAGCACAATAATTGTTAGGGACTTCGTCTCAATCACTTTTCAATGAGGAAAACATTAATTTATACATGGCATTCATTTTTACACTGCATAAATACCTTTTAAATTTAAATTAATTTAATGGGAATCTTTTCTCTATGAAGTGTTTTACTAAAATACAAAAAATTTCCCTTTTAACGTATGCAACGAAAACGGCCATTTTTTCCGCCATGACCAATATTTTATATTTCCCTTCCTCTACTAGTCATAGTGATTTTAAAAGGAAAATAAATAACAAATACATTTTTTCATTATTTTGGTATTGAAAATGGTATTGACAATGGATTTATAATGTCAATATATTGAAATGTTATTGTAATGTGGAAATTTAATTTTTCATTTATACTTTTTCATGTGTAATGATTATGCTATGGTTCATGGATATGCTTACACATACAGGTTGTTCCATGATATTCCTTTGGTATGTAAGCCCGAGATAGCTATCTAATTCATTGGGTAACACGATGGAGGTAAAATTTAATATTTCTCCTAGGGGATTTAGGTAATACACTTTTATGTGTATTTCAAACATAACTCCCTACATAGTTGTGAATTTTACAAGGTAAGTATGTTATAGATGCCACATGTTACCTTTATGATTTATGATTTATATGTGTTATTCATAAATTTTATTATTTCATGAGGTATTTTAAAGAGATTATGTTTTATTATTGGGATGTATTATTTTCTTGATTTTTTATATTGATTATATAATGTTTTCTTTCCTTATTTTATAACCCTTTCTGAGATTTTTATGCTCATTCCATGTTTTTAAAATGTTTTTCATAGGTTATAAGGAAGGTTAAAATAAAGGTAGAATTCAAGAGGATTTATATCATGAAAAAAATTCTTTTTTTATTTTATGAGTTTTTATTTTATAAAAAATGGATACTGAGTGGAATTGTGGACATTGAAATATTTGGCATTTAATGTAATAGTTATGGCCTAATTCTCAAAAAATATTAATATGAAAAGATCCTCAATGTTAATTGATTATTTATCTAAAGGATAATTAATTTTCTAATGATGGATGCTTGTAGATGGTATCAGAGGTCAGTTTAGATTACTTTAGAGGATTGAGTATAATTTATGCATTATTTACATAACCATAATGTTTATATTATTAGAAATATTCCTGGATATTTTAAGAAAATTTAATGAGTTAAATATAACATTAATATGTATATATTAGTGTTGACCTTCCTCATAAGATTTTATGTGATGATTTTACTGATATACTCACATTTAATTTCATTGTTTTAGTAATTCTCTATATGTAGCAGGAACCAATTTGAAAATCGATGTGAAGAAAACAGTGACATTTTTTTGAATAATCAACCTAATGAAATGGGAGATTTAATGGGAAATCTTGTGGTTATTCTCAACCAACTATATTGTGTCAGGATTGAAAACCTAAACCGTGGTTATTTTTATAAGGAATCACATATATGAGAAAAAAACCCTATAGATGTCCAGGTAATAATCATAATTGTATTTCTATCCAAAAAAACTATGGGTAATTGATTTGGAATGAAACACCAACGAATATATTTCAATAAGACATGAATATTTTATAGATGTGGTAATGATGGTCATAATGAAAGAACCTTCCATGTAAAAAATAAATTGTCTAGTAGAATCTAGGTAAGGAAAATAATTTCTCTCTAAGGGATCCATTGAATTTTTTAAATGTGGTGTGGATGGTCATTATACAAATATATATCATGCGAAGAAGGTTTGGGAATGGTATCAGGAGGACCATACAAATATAGGTTAACCAATAGATAAATACATTCCAATTGAGGATGAGTAAACTGACAATGAACAATTAAAGGCATGGATTATTTCTTCTCTGATGTTCTAACATTATTGAATCCTAGGATATGATTCATGATTTTGTGTGTTGTATTATGTGTGATGTAGGGAAAGAATGGTTAATCGATCATGTAGAACATTGAATGAGTAAGGAGTATACATATAAGAGTTTAAAAAGTAATGGTAGATTTTATGATTATAAAATTTATTATAGTCTTCAGTATATTTTGATCAAGGGATTACTTTTTAATACATTTTATGTTTTGGGAATACATTATTCCTAAGGAAAATAGAATGCTCTAGGATTTCATTTGAGGAGTAATGGTAGAATTTTATGTTGTAATAATGTATGATTTTATAGTGGCTATATATAGATTTGGGTTATTTGTGGGAATTATTAACCTATCATAGAGAATACGTGATTTGGTTAATTACACATTAGTATGAGACTTTAAGAGTTGTCGATGTTATTTGGAGATAAATGTTAAGATTTTATATGGATGACTATGTGATCAAATTATTCTGAATTTGGGGTTTCAATCTTATTTTGGATTATATTGAATGATTTTAAAAACAATTGTTTATTGAATGGTCATTGATGAAGATTGGGTTTTGATTTGATCAATTTTTGAGATTAAGAGTACTATTTAATTTTACAAATGATTATCCTTTTTGGGGATTTTCTGCCTTCGTACTAAATTTATTTTATGGTTAATGACTAAAGATAGGGGAAATATATAGTTCATCTTTTGTGGATTAGTTTATTCTCTAGAAGTTGATTATATCACTTTAGGTGTGACAATGTAATCATGAATACAAATTTATTCGAGAAAATATATGTTTGATGTAGAAATTTATTAATAGACAAAAGTCTTTTTGAATAGTATGTATATTTCCATATATTCATTGTCAATCGAATAAATAAATTTCTACAAATTTATGAAAGGGAAACTCATACAAAAAACATTAACTTTTTTACTTTTCTTACTATGGAATCAATGACCATTGATCCAATCAAATGGATGTTGTTTTCTAGTGGTTAACATTCTCCGGATGATGTTTTCCATCACTATCCATCAGAACTTGACACATAGTTTCTCCTCCAAATATATGTATTCATGGAATCCTAGTATGTGTAAACTAAGGTGACCTTTTTACATCTATTTATTTCATTTATAGTGATAGTTTTATTGACACATCGTTGGATGTGGACTTGCAATGAAATTTTCGATACCAATTATTAAATTGTGAGGATGGAATTCCCAATAAGGGGAATGATGAAAAATCCCAGCTAAAAGAAGAATATGACATTTTAATATTTATTATTATTTTTAATGAAATATTAATTTTACAGTACTTGGTATTCTATGGATAATATCGTACTCAACACACAACAATGGGTGTCTTAGAAATATTACGTTGTACACAATATTGAGTTATACAAAAATAATAATATAATAATATTATTATTTTAAATGGTTATTAACACCTCAACATTGTATTAGTGGGAATGAAGAACCCCTTTTAAATTGTTATTAATCAACTTTTGATGAACAAACCCTTTTAAATATATTTTTGGACACATATATATGTTTAATTTTACAAAAATAAACATCTTATTTAGATTTGGTAATAAAAATTTACTTTGGGTAAATTTTTAGTATTTATCTGATAAAGTTAATTTTTTAATGAATACTGAAAAAAATTTCATTTTATGTCAAAAATGTCTTTCCATCTGATTTATATATATTGATAGATTATATTTTTAAATAATTATGAATGTTTAATTGTATTATATTTTTACCATTTAATCAAATTTTTGTCATTATATGTACTTTAACTTTTAAATTGGATATAAACACATGCCAGTCTTTTTGTAGTTTTTACTTTTTTAAAACACACTTTCTAGTTTTGAAAACAAAAACCTATTTCAAATTAATTAATGAAACATATATGTTTTATATTTGGTAAAATATACATAATTTTTTAATTTGGAATATCAATATTTACATTTGAATAACTTTTTTGTATTTTTCTGGAAACTGTAAATTTTTTATGAATACTGAAAAACAATGTATAGTAGTTAAAAAACTGACATTTTCATTTAAATGTATTTTTACCACTTCTGTGAATTGAATTTCAACAATCCTACATACATGGTTTTCATTAGTAAGTAAAATTTGGTCAATATAATGAAAATAAGTTTTTGGGAATCATAATTTTTAATTTTTAATTAACGCATTTAAAGGTAAATAAGGAAATTCAAGTTAAAAATAATAGTATAATAATATAAAATTACAATAAGACATGTCCTAATCATATTGGATGAGTCATGTCCGACCAATAAAATACTTGGGTAGATCCTTTGTCCTTTGGAATCCACTTGGGTAAAATAATTACAAAAACAACTTTTTATTTAAAGTAAAAAATAATAAAATATCCTATATATTTATTGGTTTTCTAAAAAAAATATAATGTTGGGTAATATAATTAATATATATTACTATAAATATATATTCAATGTCTAAAAATATTTCCTAAATAGTTATATTTTATTTCAAATTTTTTGAAATTAAATAACTAAATTTATATAAAAAACAATAATGATGTAACAATTACCTCATTAATGAATGTTTTAAATAAATTGGATTATAAATATTAAAATTAATTTATTTAGAAACATCTTATTCCATACAAGAATTTTAAGGATGATTATGACTTTGTATATTTGAATTAATTAATTGTTTTTGGAATTTATCATGTTTTAATGGGTTTTTAAAAAGTCATGATATGAATAGTATAAAAATATATATATATGAGTTTTTAAATCATTTACTATTTTATTAAATGTTAAATTAATCATAAAAATTGTATGATTCCTAAAAATTAAATATATGATGTGAAAAATTTCATTAATGATCTATTTTGTGTCTGTTGGTATTTTATTTAAAATATATTAACCATTTAGTATGAATATACAAGGAGACATGCTAAAAGTTATAAAATTTAACAAAGGATTAAATAAACAATATAAGGATTAAAAAATAACCAATAACTATCCAATTCTTATTGGATGATTTTATTTCATCTTATATTCATACTATCTTTTAATTTTATGTGTTGTGACCCTTTTCAAACCTAAAATAATTTCATAATAAAATAATAATTTCAAACATTATAAAAAAACCCATCCCCCCTCTTATAAAAGGACAGCACCTCTATCTAATTACTCAAACCTATCATGACACATATATCATCTAAAATAGACTCAAATAATCTACCAACATACCTCAATTCCTCCTAGAATCCTTCCCAAGGCCGAAGGCAATTCTAGAGAGCCCTTTGGCTCAAATCAAAAAACGTTTCTCGATTTGAGGTAACATCTTCTCTCTAGTTTCATTCCATTAATTTTCCTTCGACACTACCTATAGTCTTCTTATTAAGTGTTTATATAACAAAACCTTTATAATAATTATACTTTTATGTTTTTATCAGGTGTATTTGAACTACACTTACTCACACCTCCATCTAATGGATACAAACATACTATTTCTATGTACGGTAAACTGATGCATCACGAAACGATGAATGTTCTATTTTCCCTTAACACCCCTCATGGTGTCCATTATGATGGAAATGTAATTATATATTATATTTATGATATTTATTTTATCTATATTCTTGGGTAATCTCATTTAGAACAATCATTTATTCTTTTCATGTTGTACAAATATGATAATTTCGTTTGAGGAAGTGCAGACTACCCCCCCCCCCCCCTTAATGTTATACGACTCGTTCATACCATAAATGGAACATATAAAAGATGTTGTTAATAAAAATATGTAATGTATATAAAATATGATATTATACTATAATATTAATATACCTACGTATCATTTGGTTTTCATTCCTTTAAAAAAATTTAAAAAAATGAAATGAAAGCAGTGTTTATGTGTACGTACGGCTTACTGTCTCTATAAATGGTGAATTTCATTTTTATATATAAAAATGATATATAATATTATAAATAAATATACATTGTAAATATATGATATATAGGACATCTAAATCATTATTATAATTCTAGAGATAGTGTACTTTTGACCACATGGACAATTTGTAATTATGACAAGATCATTTTTGATTCATGTTCCAAACATCAACAAAATGATTGATATGAACTCAAAAAATTAACTAATTGTCATAACAAGGTAATAAGTGATATAAAAGGAATAATAAAAATGGAAAAGGTTTGTAAGAAAGTAAAAAATAACTTATTTTTATTACTCCGGAAATTAATGAACGAATGAGTGAAGTCAGACACGAGGTAAGGGAACCTTTCACCCTCCTCTTTTCGAAAAATACATATTTTAGGTTATTTATTTTAATTTCCACATTCTTATGTCGGGATATGTTCTTATATATAATTATTGATGTAAATTTTATTTCCATGGGATTATATAACCATTCCAATATTATCAATGATTTCATTGAATTATTTAAGTGACATCGTTAGGCTGGAAACTTTTCGTAAGGGAACTTCTTATCACAATTTCCATTATTTGGGATTATCATATACCTATTTTTTATTTAATTATATTATTATTTGATAAATTAATTTTAATATATTATCTAATATCTATACATTATTTATGTGTACTTATAGTGAATACACATTATTGATCTATTTTATTTACAAAATGATCTTAGTATGGTAACCATTCACCCTCATCTTTTTGTAAAATACTTCTTTTATGTTATTTATATAAATTTAAATTTTCAAATGTTTGTGATATGTTATTCTATATAATTATTTATTTACATTTTATATCCATGTGATGATATAAAATTTTCTCTCTAATCAACTCATTTTATGAATTTTTATGAGACGTTGTTATGTTGTCGAATTTTTGTAAGGGAACTTCTTAACCAAATTTCTATTATTTGGGTTCAACTTATACTTCTTGATTATTTCGTGCTAAGAATTTTTTTTGAATGAACTCTGATTGTTTAACACATAATATCCTCTTATATTTAGTGTTTTTATATTTTTCATGCATGATTATGTAATTGATTTATCATTAATCTAATGGTACAATCATTGTAAGGGACTTCGTCTCGATATATTTTTCATAGAGTAATTCATTGATTAATACACGATGTTCCTTTATATGGTGTATAAAGTCTTTTCAATTCTAGTTTGATTCAAAGGGAAAATTTCTCTATTAATAATTTTACTAAAATACAAAAGGAATGATTTTTCAACCCACAGACTGATAATGACATTTCGGCTTCCATGAGCATTGTTTGATATTTGACTTCATCTACAAGATGTAGTGTTTTTAAAAGTAAAATAAAAACTATATACTCTTTTTATGTATTTTTTATTCAAAATTGTTTGATAATGGATTGATTATGTCAATTTATTGAAATGTTATTTCAATGTGGAAATGTTATCTTTACATTATGCATGTTAATGTGTTATGATTATGCTATGGTTCTTGGGAATTATTAATGTATATGGGTAGTTATGTGATAAACCTAGGGTAGGTAAGCCCGAGATATCTCTCAAATGCATTGGGTAACGTGAAGGAGGTAAATATTAATGTTTCTCCTAATAGATTGAGGGAAATACTATGATGGGTATTCCAAACACAACTTCCTACATAGCTATGAAAGATAAAACGTAAATATGTTATTGATGCCACAAGTTACCTTTATGATTTATGATTTATAGGTGTTATTCATAAATATTATGGTTTCATGAGGTATGTTAAATAGTTTATGTTTTTTTATTGAAAAGTATGATTACATTGATTGTATGTATTTAAGGATTAATATTTTCTTTCCTTATTTTATAAAGCATACTAAGATTTTTATTCACATCTTACATTTTTTTAAATGTTTTTCCTAGGGTATAAGGATGGGTAAAAGAAAAAAAAAATTCTATAATATTTATATCAAGAAATAAATTCCTCTTTTCATTTTAGAGTTTTTTATTTTTTTAAAAAAAAAATAAATACTAAGTATAAGTGTCTACTTTGTAATTTTTTAGAGGTAATGTAATATTTATGGCCTAATTCTCTAAAATTCAAAAAATGAAAAGATCCTCAATGTTAATTCTTGATTTAACTCAAGGTTAAGTAATGTTCTAAGGATGGTGCCTTGATAATTTTAATGTTATGATGAAATGATAATTAATATATGACTTTTTTAATATATTTATAATATATGATCACACTTTATAAGGCTCCACCTTACCTATAGTATGAATCATGTTTAAATTTTTGATATGACTAAAAATAATGATACTTGTGAATATCAATCTAAAAATATAATGAAGATCTTTTATATACTAGTAGACTACGTTTCAATTTTTAAAATATACTAAATCTCTTTGTTTTAGGGTTTTTTATAATATTGTGTAATGGGTCATTATTTAATAATATGTTACATTTATGTATGAACTTTTTATATATCTATATATGGGAACTACGTACCATGTCACTATCAAAAAAGAATCGTAAAATGCACTATAAAAACATGTTTCCATAAATTCCATGACCTCAATCCATATTTCATTATTCAATACAAAATAAATTCTCATAATAACTCTTTTAAACAAAATTTAATCTCAATCCACCAAAACAATTCAATCACAAGGCTTAATAAAAATTCATTGCATCCTAAACCATTTACCAAATAAGATATATGAATTACATAGTATCACTCAACATCTAAAAAATGTACCATAGGGGTATCCTATTTATAATCATAAAAAATGTTTAAAAATAAATTTCTTCCAAATAAAAATATAAAAAATGGATAATGATTCCACACACCTCTATAGGGGTGATAAAAAAGAATGAAATATACAAATAAACCTCTAGAGACAAGATCTTAACAATTGTTCATTAATTGATCAAATAAAAATTCTTATCCACACACACAATATATCATTAAACTATACATAATTCAATAGATACATGATAATATTTTATTGTAACTATTTTACCTTTTTAATATTCTGAAATTTATTTGGGGATATTTCCGGACTGAGGAACTCATATAACAAGTGATTTTGTGTCCCATTGAACCTCTATATTGATATTTTAACAATTGTAAATATATTATATCATTTTTATGATTGTTTTATATATTGATTAAAAAACTGTTTAATGGTATCATGGATTGGAAATATGAAATATTCATTTAATTTTGAATGCGGGTTTTACCTGATGTGAGTCATAACAGTTATCAGCACCCTGTATTTCGAGTTTTTGCAATTTTGGTAGAAAATAATATAATTGTAAATATATATATTTATTTATTATGATTAAACACAAAGACCAAAATGTACACTATAAATGTATCGGTTTCAAAAAATCATAGGGTTAGATGTATAAAATTTGGACAAATATAGGAGGAATTTTAGGAGAGTTTGTTGAATATAAATGGATCAATTATCATTTTTAATTTCCAAGGATAATTTTTTCTATATGAATTAAATGGTATCATCAATGAAGACAATGAAAATTATTTTTCCATGACTGATCAATCGAAACCCAAGTGATGGAGTTTTATTTATTTGGTTAAATTTAATATTGATATCTTATAAAAATCGAATCCCAATTAATAAAAAACATTGCTTTCCAAAATAAGTGTTTTTATCAGTTGATGATTTATCATAAAAAAATTTGGGAATGTATTTAATGGCTTACTATTGGTTATTAATTACGTGTTCTAATATGAATGAATCTAATCCAATATGAACAATGTCTGATGTTTTTTCCTCATTTTTGGTTTGTTCATTTCTTCATCCATTTAATGCATGTCCATTTCCAGTATTTACATAGTTGGTTGTTTTACATATAATCGGTATTTTTATTATTACAAGAACATTATTTAGAGAAAATGTTAACAAGGGTTTAGGATGATGATAATTGGAGCTATCATGGTGAGATCATGATGGTTGATGATCGGAGGAGGACCGTGATCTGATCTTCAATATCCATTATCTGTTTTGGCATGTTGTGATAGAGAGGTTGAAAAAGGAATTATTTATAGGAATATAATATGGATGAAGTCTAGACACTTGTAATGAGAGACTTTAGTTTACCATGATCTAAAATATCATCGAATTATTAATGGTGTATCTAGTGGTTATAAAGGTGTAGGGGAATATGTGAATTATCTATGAATTTATGGATAATTCATAACTACACTATGATTATTCAAGAAAATTAATGATATGATATCCCCATTCATTTGTTCAATGGTTTTCATGCATATATAAATAAGAGATCCATTGTAAAAAATTTCATCCCCATGTGACCCAGTGCTGGAATATTAGAGTATACCTTGGGGGTATAAGGGAATGGTTATTTCAAGGCATATAGACAAGGAAGAGTACATTGATATGGAAAGGTACACTGGCATGACATGAAGTAAATATTCATGAATAGATGTACAAGGGAACTTGATAGTGGGACATTATTTTCTAGTACAATATCTACACACCATGTTTCCAAAGATAATTATTCCTATATTTTGAGTAATACATGTTCTGTTAGATGGTATGAAATATGAAAACCCATGGTATATGAGACACAACAAATAACTATTATACATGTTGTGAAATTCATATAGGATTAGTTGAGTCCCTATAAATATTCATTTTAGTCTATAATTAGTTGAGTGTTTTCCCATGGTTTATCCCTATGAGGGTATAATGTGGTATTATGTCATTATATTATTATTGTGATCCCCTGTACAGATTAGTTTTAGATTTATTTATTCTTAGTCCCTCTATATGGCCATATATACAATCTAGTATATTATAATCATTCATAGATTGGTTTTTAGGAATCCACATCACCAACTTACACATGAATATAGTCACCCAACTCGTGATTTATTCATTATTAGGTTTGTGACATCCTTCGATAGTCCTGGGTGAGAACCCTACTTTTTTACTGAGGTATTTCGAGATGCAATGAATATATCCTTGGTGATGTATAAATAACATGACCTCGATGATGAGAGATATCTATGATACCATGGAATGTGTAGTGTTTCCTCATATATGATTGTTACATTGAACCCTCAAGTACAATCTTATAGATGGGATTATGGATAAGACATCCTTGAGAAATAGAGTCTAATATGAATATATATAGGTTCTTCTAATTATTTTATTTTATTTCTAAAATAATGGTGAGATACCAAGTGATGAATTGACTAATATATTTATAGTTATGTGTGGATAATTCGAGATTTCATACTTGGTATTGTTAAACTCACCCATGTATGTGTTCAACCAGCACTTGTACTATATTATGTGAATGTTTGTCCTTTAAATTATGTATTTAGAGGTCCATGAGAAGGAATATGCTAATATAGTAGACAAAATGTGGTAATATCTGGAGTTAAACATGATAAAATTTTCATGCATACAGATATGATGGAAAATTTATTGTTTTGGTGGGCTTGTATATAGCTATTATCGTTTAGTACATTTACTATTTTCTAATTGTGGGATTTATATGTATGAATTTATTATTGAAAAAGTAGTATTATGGCAACATTAATAATCTCAATGTATTTATATGATGCGTATCATTTTATGTACAATAGGATAAGGCATATAATGTTTGAGATACTCAAACTCAGAACTGGTTGCCAACCCCTAACATGTAATTGGAAGACATGGGGTGCCGAAATTGGATTGATACTAGCCTAGAAGGCTCAAATGGGATAGGACATGAAATATTGGTAATAGATAAGTTCAATAATTGTAATGAAATTCAATTTTTTCATATTTGTGAGGTTTCGTTTTTCATTTATATAAATAGTGTAATATTGAATTGAAATTGTATTTTAGGATTTGGAATAATGTTTTGGTTTAGTGACTGATGTGTCCAATCAATAGGAGTCTAAAAATAGTAGTTTTTTATTGGTACTTAAAGACACTAATTATAAGGGAAACATTTATATATTCATCATATAATAATGGGATGTGGTTTCCATGTATTCCACGAGTCACATACCAAGAGAAAATCTTTTTTCTTGTTATTACATATATTATTTAAGGAAAAACCTGAGAAGAAAACCCACCAAGTGTCTATTGTGGGACTATGATGATGATCTGCATAATGGTGAGGTTTCAGTGCATTGATCTAAAAAATATATATTACTAATGATTGGTTTTATTTTTATGGAACCACCTATTCAGTATAATGTTTCATCAATAGTATTGACTATGAATGTGCACATGATGAGAACACACCCTGAGTATCAGAGGCAAAATCCATCCAGGATTTGGGGTGATATAGACTTCAGATATTTGGAGTCTTCCTATATAATGTTACCTGATCCTTACATATTGGCTGGACACCTAAATAATTGATGGTGGACATATTAGTGAGTGTTATTTATGGATATGATGGGTCATGCTATAATATGGTGACTGATAATCATGATGATACCTATATCCTATAGTCAGAGCATGAGAGGCTCTTCAGAGAAGAGTTCTATTTATAACATGTTATGAGAAGTGCATACCAAGGACCTTATATAGGATTTGGGGAGGAAAATAACCAGATATTGGTATTCTTTGAGTTTTTCCAACCTATGGTGTCACTATATGTATATAGTTTGAGTTATTTCCATCCATGAATAGAACATCAAGCTCTTCAAAAACTATGATATCAAGGAATAAGTGATATTTATTTTTATTCCCACCTATGTTGGAGTACATGAGTGGCCCATTATAGTTGAGATCATTTTGGTAGAGAAAACACTAAAAATCATGGTTGGTTGAGGGGATTTGTGAGGTGAGTTCATGGAATATTATTACTGATAGTAAAAATATGTATATTTAAATGCAATAAGTTTCAATAGATTATACCATGATAATGGGTCATTAATTCAATGCTCTTATGGTGTAATATGTTAGTTGGGTGGATGCAACATTTCTCTTGTTATTTCGGAGACATCATGAAATATAATTTTCCTCCAATATTACACCTTATATAGTGATGTTTGATATACAACCTAGTAAGAGAAAGTTGTGGGAGAAGTGAGGTCAATAAAGCTGCTGACATGGTTGTGGAAAATATAGGGTAGATATAGGTGGTTGTTGTTTGGTCTTATTTCCATGACCACCACAAGTTTGACTACACGAGTCCTAGGGAGCATGTGGTTATGGCTTTGGGTAGCTGTAAGTAGTGGAGGCCTTTTCCAAATAAGCTCTTTAGATAATTGAAGGTATGGTAATTTTCATGTCAAATTTAGTTGTAGTACTAATATAAATATATGAGTCATATTCTTTCTTTTCAACATATCTTGGTCAAGATATGTTTATTTTGGTTGGGACCTTGGTGCTACCATTTACCTTGGAGACATTGAGAATATGATATCTAATGATCGCAAAAATTTCACAATTGAGTGACATGACTCTTATGATATAGATAATCCTATGATATATTTTTGTAGAAGTGAATATGAATACTAACATCATATTATGTATGTATTTTTTATTAATAGTTCAAGATAAAATTTAAGGTTTTATATGGAAGATGTTGTGTATTTAAGATGATGTGATATTGTTTTTAGTTTTTGGTGATAAATAAACCCCATAATAAAAGAATTGTATTATAAAGAGGAGGATACAATTGATTACTCACTAGTAGATTAGTTGACCATGGGAATAGTAGATTATATTGGCTTTCTATTTCTTACTATTGTGGTTAAGTATAAGGATGTATTTTTTTAAACAAGTTTGGCTTAATTTCCTAGTGAGAGATTTAAAATTTCACATTAGTTAATTGTGTTATTGTACTTATATTTATGCTATAATATTAGATGTCTCTCATCTAAAATCATGAGCTTATATTTTAGTGTGACGAATTTTAGAGGCATGTCTTTATCAGACCAAATGTTTCACCCTATAAATCCCCAGTTATCATTAACCATAATTTTGATACATAAATATCACATCTTATTCTATGAATATTCTATACAGAACATGAAAAAATATATAGTTATAAAGCATTTTGAAACATTGATAAATAATTAATTGGTTCATAAGTGAACTATATAGTCTCCAAATTCGGTCTTCATATTTTTCACACATCATAGAAAGATAAAACAAAATACCATTCATAATTACCTAGGAATAAGAGACCTAATAAATGGTTATCGTTATTGATCTTAAACGGTATGTAAGGATGATATCTATGATCAAAAAATTATCCTTGTGAATAATGGTATGCCAACTTGAATATAATGATTAAAATCTATACACTGTATATCGATGATCAAAATCATTATTCACGGAATAAACCACGAAATATCATTTGACACGAATCGTAATGGAATAAAATAACATAATTTATGAGATCATTATATAGGAATATGACATCATATTTTGGCATACAGAAACTCGTAATACACCTATTGTGATGACTACCCACAAAAATATTCATATCAATATAGGCTTCAGATAAACATCAATTTGAAAACATCGTCCCTGAGATAACCTCGCATGTACCCCAATATGGTAATGGGATAATCTATTGTGAACCAATTGATCTCATAAAACATTATCACTTGACAATTATATTTGGAGGGAGACATTACTTCCCCCATTCACCTAAAAAAATCCAGAATTTGTTTTCCAAAAGATCATAGAAAACTCTTTATATTAGAAACTATGAATATAAATGTGTTTCACAATCATTTCATCAAATAAAACACGTTAAATGGAATCAAGATTCTTACACATCTTGTCACTATAAGGATAATCCATCCACATAAATAATATGTATGACATCCATGGATCATAATCTATGTATTGAATACATAATATTAATGTATTTCATCATATGTTGTAAATGATTTTAAAATGTCACATTGAATATTTATATAGGAAAATAACATTACCATTTTGTAATTAATAATTCAAAATCATAAAATTTCTTAAATCAAAGAGGAAATTTTTTATTTTAAAATAACAATGGAATGTTTTAAATGAATATTAAAATCATTTTGTGGTCATGTTGGTCTGAAATTCCATTCATTCAATGTATGTTAAATGGAAAAAAACTCCTTTTACACATTGTTATAAAATCATAAATTGCCTTATTTGGAAAAGGGCAAGAGAAGTCCTTTTGATTAATTTTGAAATTATTCATACATGGGTGAAAAATAAATTATTTAATAATAATATAATTTTATAAAACATCTTTATGAAATGTTTATAAAACATTTATATTGAAAAAAAATTCATTTGAATAGATAATTATAGAATATTTTCCTAAAAACACATATTTTTGGTCTTATCAGAACATATGGAGAGGAAAATTATTGTTAAACTTGTATTGAAAAAATTAATGAATAATATTTTTTTCTTTCGGGGAATATCATAATATTTTATGATTTTTAACATAATCATAAAACATCTGGATAAATAATGAGATTGTAACATTAAAAAAATACCACATTGGTAACCCTTGATTTAGAAACCCCATTAAAGTAATGACCATAGATGGATTTATAAATCCATATAATTTTGAAAATAATTATTTATTAAGAAAATTTATTAGAAATACACACACCATAAAATATAAATTATTGTTTTATAAGGCATGTGTCCCATTGAAATAACACTGAGATGAAAATCCGTTACCTTGACTTCCACTTTCTTCTAAATCATTCCAAAATAATGTATTATAAAAAAAACATTATTACCATTCTATTCAGTAATCAAATAAGTTCATATTATATGATATATATTCATAAAATCTATATTTTCATTGTTTTCCACAGTACTATATATCAAAACTGAATTATACCTTTCATGGAGATAGTAGGTTGTACATATGAATGATGACTGTTCTAATTTTTTTGATGGAGGGAATGAAAAATGTAACTAAAAATAAACATCTAATGATCCAATTTTATAAAATATATATAAATTATATAAATTATATCCATCCTTCATATAATCATAGTTAAATAGAAATAAAAAAAATCACATTACTTTTCGGAGGTGGTAGTCCACACATGTGCATGAGAAACTAAATCCATTTTCCATTTGGTTTGTATGATAAGAATGTATATATGATATTTTTTTCAAAAGAATATATTTTATAAAAAATATAATATATACAAAATAAACCCCTTATAATTACCATTCACTAAATATGTCTTGGTAAGATGAATTTTTTTGCTACTTGGAGCGTATAAATAGCATGCATAGAGAAACAACACTTTCAATTCCCATTTGATGTAATGATAGAGTATAATTATAGTTTCCTAAAACTAATAATAAAAATTCCAAAAAAAATTGTACACTTATGTTTTTATTTAATGATAAAGACCAAATATTTCTGGGATGTATAAGAAGAAACAATTTGGAAGAGGTCATATAATTGAACTACCACTCTTTCTGGAGACATTCTATTTGTCCTTCCTTAAGAAACATAGGGATCACATACTGGGGAGTTAATGTCATAAAAAAGATAGATATAAATTATGTTAAGTAAATTTATCAGGGGTTCGTTGATAAATATATTTCAATGTGGTGTGAAGAATAGAATAAATTGGTGTAGTATTATAACGAAGGGACATAACACACATGACAATTATTATAATATTCTATTATAAATAATCCATTATCAATCCAAATTTACCAAAATAGACTATATGTGGATAGAATATGGAACATTATACTATATCATACAACGTATTTGTTATTTAGTAATTTTTATAATGTTAATTAATTTTAAAAAATATTTTCTTTAATAAAATATAAATACTCTTAATTTTGATTCTATTGATTATGATTGTCAAAGAAGACATAATGAAAAAGTTAAAATTTGAATAAAATTCATTAACATATCATTAATATATAAAATTTATCTAAAAAGTTATGTAACCTAATTAATCAATCAAATTATATAACTTTTACTATATTTGAAATAATTTATTTTAATTTTTTTTAATTGAAGAAACACTCCATCATCGGTGCACGAGAAATTGATGATATTTTATAATAACAAAAAATTAGAAATTGGTATATAATATGAAAAATTAATATAAACATTTTTATATGGATTCATACATAAGTAATTTTTAACACATGTTAATAAATCAAATATATTAAAATCAAATATCGTGACACTTTGCAACATTATTTACTTGAAATTTTCTAATAGATATTTTCATCTAACTATTTGCATTAAAAGTATAAATATTAAACCCAATATGACGTAGTTCAAGTTCCATTCATCAAATTAGATTTCAGATGAAAAATTATGGACTTATTTTATAACCTATATTAATCAGATATACCATTTACCAAGGCAATAAATTTGAACCCCATAATAATTCCTATTGAATGGACATAAAAAGGGAATTTATACAAAATTTCGAACACTTGATTATAAATTTTATTTTTTAAAAAATTAATATATTTATAGGGAATAAATAAAATTTATTTTAAGTGTACATAACAAGATTATGATATACTTCTGGAGAAAATATTTTTTTTATGTGTAAAAAAATATTAATTTTTATCCAATGATTAGTAAATATAATATTAATGAATAAAAAATATGATTTAATATATTATATTGAAATTAATTAAATTAAATCACTATTAATGAATATTTTAAATTTTTAGGATAAAAAAATATTACATACCTAAAAAATATTTTCCTAATAAAAAAGGTCCTTTATTTTAAAAATCATTTTATTTTTCATTTCAAATGAATTAATATTATAAATATGTATTCCATTTATTTTCATAATTTATTTTTTTATATTTATACTCACCAATATAAAGGAAATTTTTGAACAAATAATAAAAATAATAATTATAAAATACAATATCATTGTTTGTTTTGACATTATAATGCACATTAGGAAATCTATCAATGAAATAAATTTGTGTGAAAAAAAATTCCATTAGATATTAGGGTGTTACATTGTAACCCCCCCCCCAAAATGATTTTTTACCTTGAAATTAATCACTCTTATACAACCAAATGAGGATAAATATATTATAATATATCCTTGGATACCCACTTAACTTCCTCAAAATGGTGGTTTCCCAAATAACCATAGACCATGTCTGTGGTCTTGTTTCATTGAAACTCATTATATAATA
Organism: Viscum album; assembly: GCA_963277665.1. Taxonomy (NCBI): domain Eukaryota; kingdom Viridiplantae; phylum Streptophyta; class Magnoliopsida; order Santalales; family Viscaceae; genus Viscum; species Viscum album. Next base: position 873,919,309 of record OY728129.1, on the reverse strand, counting down.
AGGAATATCCCCAAGATGTTTCTTATAGGAGAGATCACCCTCTAGATGTATGACCTTTGGGTTTAATACATGTGATGGATTGTGTATATACCTTCTCAGGGGTGATTCATGGAATACATCATGAATTATACAGTTATTATGATTTTGAACCAATCAATATGATAACATCATAACATAATCAATAATTTCAAAGAGGCCCATATACAGAGGTATTTTCAATCCATTCACAACAAATCTTACTAGCTTCTTCCATATATATATTCAATGAATCAAAATTTTACCCACTTCAAATTGCAATTCATTCTTATGATAATTAGTATATATTTTTTTAATCTCTAATGCCCTTATATAATGCTATATGGGTCTAAATTTCACATCATTTTCCATAGCTACTACTAGTCATAATGTCCTTTTTACACCTACTTCATTCTAGTAAATTTTTTTTCCATACATTCTATAAGAGTGGGAATTACAATTATCCATCTGAATTACAAATTGAAAGCTATTATAGTATGATAATTCTATAAAATTAAGGTTTTGATAAAAACCACATTTTAATTCAATATATAAATAACCCAACTTATAGTAAAGAGTTTGAATATTTCAATTAGACTAAAACTCTATTTATGGATGATGTATTGTAAATATTCATTTCTTTATCCAGATCATGCAAAGGATGTCCCAAATAAAATCATGGTAAACCTCATATCCCAATATGATATAATGAACTTTTTTACAACATACATCCTTAACACTTATTTAATACATATAATGTATATCTATTCAAGAGAGAAATATTCACTAATGGCAATGAAGTGTACTAGCTAATTAATGTGATTGGAAATAGACTATAAATAATTGTTCCCATTATCAGGTATGTATATTACAATGAACAAACCAATTTTAATGTTTCCCATTTCACTCTAGAATTACTTATGTTTGTAAAAAAACCTTATAAGTTTTGTATCATAGTCATAACATGTTAATGTGAATATAATATAGCTACAAAATCATCCATATCATTCATCATATCATCCCTCTAAAAATTATATTTCAAATAAATATGCCTATTTTTACATCTAAGATGAATAAATAATGAAAACTATAAGCTTAATCAAAAATATACTTCCATAAAATAATAAATGGGGCCCAAACATGATTTATAACCCATATTGATTAAAATCATTTTTATTAAATATTTTACTGATAATAAAAGATATAATTTCTCGAATTATTCTAAATATGATCAATTATGGAATATTTGGGATTAGATCATTTATTTTCAAATATGATAAAAATTACAGTTTACATTTTTTAAAATTACTGTAGTATTATGGGAATAAAAAGTGTTCTATAATTTATTTTGACTTAAATATTTGTATCTATGTTCCTGAATTTTTTTTATACAAATTCTATTCACTACATGATAGCTGGATCATTCATTTGAGTGGAGTAAATTGGCCATGAAGGCAAATATGGACTAAAGTATCCAGATAGGACATCACTTCACCATCTTCCCCATATATTCTTCATCTAGACTTGGATTGAGCCCACATTATGAAGGAAGCTTAGGGACATGTTTATGCCTAAAGAATCCTGCTATAAACCCAGCTAATTAGCTTGTTTTTTAGGTCAACTTTGGGGTGCATGTTGGATTAAATAATTTGGCCGAATTTCCCTTTCGCAATTAAATATGTTTTGTAACCCTAGACCTCCCCAACTATATTTAACGGAATATTTCACTATTTTTTAGGGATGGTAGAGGCTTTTTCATGGTATTTACAAAAGGGTGGCTCTTGGGAACCCCTCACAACTCTTAGAAGAAGTAATTCCTTGGAAAAACATCCCTTCCCAAAAGGCTCTCCTCTCCCACCTCCACTTTTTTTTTCTTTTCTTTAATTCTTTTAACATGATTTTTATTCATTTAATATAATGTATTATTATCTTTTCATATTATTATTTTTCTTCATGGGCTAGAATCTATGAGTAGAGATGAGATTGGGTGTTCCCATTTCAAACTATTGCATATGAAAAATGTTTCCTCGAGGAAAAATCCTCCCATGGACGAGTGCGTTCATTCATAGTTGATCAAATACATACTCCCTTAAATTATTTATTTTGAATCCATAATCATACGGTAATTCAAAAAATGTGATAAATTATTGTGTTTTAATTTCTAATTTACTTGATCAACTTAATCTTGATCATGTGGTATGGCTTGTGTAAATCATGTGAGTGAAACCATAATCGCAAAATCTAATCAACATGGGATAGAGTTGTAGGGTTATAGTCCAATCCCCAAATCAATACATTATCAAATCTAGGGAGTATATACTTCCCTAATTGATGATTGACCATATGTTGGATTTTGGATCACAATCAAGGTAGTGTTCTACGATTGGAATTCTCGAAGTAGACCAAAGGCTCAAGTTTTCAATTTTTTTGGTTTTGTTAACATCCGTAGGGTTCGGGGGTTGACTAGGATAAGGGATTAAAATTGAATGAATTTTAAACATATTGGATAAGGATAAATTATTGATGAATGGGGATGATTAGATCAACTACATCTTCTCATATAAGTGTTTTTGAAGAAATTATCTCTTGATTGTTACATATTAATTTCTTGTTTAGTATGCTATTCGAAAAGACACAAACCAAAACCCCCTCATTATTTACTTTTTTGGTCTATTTTCATACTTACTTTAAGACTACTAATAGTTTTTTAATTCACTTCCTTCTTGAGAGAATGACCTAGGTCATCCACTGTGTTTCAATTAGTAATATAAATATTTTTGAGAGCGTTTGAAACAACATTCATCAAATTGGCACCATTTCTGGGGAGGAAAGTGATTATTTCAACCATTTAGAGGTATTTATTTAATTTAACATTTTATTTTCTTCCACTCTTCATTGTTAATTCTTTACCCAATCTGAACTTTTTTTTCTTCTTATTTTATTTTCATCTATGAATTTTTAGAACATCAAATCTAATTTCTCATATTAATTTTACTATGTTCCACTTGTATTCATATCATTTTTAATTTATTTATGAAAATAACTGATCCTGATGTTCTTTTAGATCGTGATCCTGACATTGAACGCAGACTTAGGGCTCAAATCATACATTCTCAGTCTATAGGAAGTTTCAAAATTTCACTAGTTCAAGAATTTATCCACTCCAAGAAAATTGAAATTGAAAAAACATCTACTTCTAACATAAAACAAGAACGAATATATGAAAATAATAGAAATGAACGTAATATAACCATTCAATAATTGGCTTCACTTGATATTAACAATCAACCAATTTGTATTGAATATTTGAATCTTGAATCGGGCATTGAACTGAAATCATGGTTAATTCATCATTTTCCAATGTTTCATTGAATTTCTGATGAGGATCCAAATAAATATTTGAAACAATTTAATGTTGTTTTCTCAACCTAGAAACCAGGAAATTTTTCTGAAGATCAAATCAAAATCAGAGCATTCATATTCACACTTGATGGAGCTACATAGGATTGGATGAATTATTTACAACCTGAAGATATAACTAGTTGGAATGGTTTGGAACATTTTTTATTACATAGATTTTATCCAGCATCAAGGACTACATCCATTCAAAATATGATCTCAGGGATCAAGCATGATCATTGGGAGTCAATGTATGAGTACTGGGAGAGATTCAATAAGTTGTTTTCAAGATGCCCCCATCACAAAATCAGGGAGAAACTACTAATCTAGTAATTCTATAATGGAATCACACCTATGGGGAGAATAATGGTGGATGTTGCGGTTGGGGGAGAATTTTTGGATAAGACATCAGTAGCTTCACAAGCATTTATGGAAAAAATGGCCCAAAACTCCTAACAATTTGGCGATCGTGGTACACTGCATGTCATCGGAGTACATCAGGTAAGTCCTTCTTCTCCTGAGATTCACCTAATTGATACCATGTTGGAATAATTTACAACTATGGTGAGACAGATTACTTTGGATCAAAATAAATCTCAACTCCCGCTTTTGAGGCATTGTGAAATTTTCACATGGAAAAGCCCCCCCAACTGTCGATTTCCTCCAACTACAAGAAACAAAACATTGTGCAGCTGTGTTTCCTGGGAGAACATATCAGCATTAACAACATGCATATCCCCAAAATAATTGATTCATTTTCTCCAACATACATCTAATGTTGGAAGGATCAATCAGACATGAGTTATGGATCATGACAACAACAAAAGACCCCATTTCATCAAAACTTCAAGCAGCCCACCTTACCAACATGGTTTCCAAAAACCCCAAATGATATTTCAATCTTAAGCATCAAATAGCCAAAAAAATAGAATCCCCCACCCATGGTAGATTCTAACGCTTGTGAAATTTTGATGCAAATTGGTCTTAAACATGAGAATGAGTTAAAGAGTCAAGGTTTAGAGCTGAGGGAGTTGTAGACACAAATGAGCCAGATTTCCACTGCCCTCCATGATCAGGTAAGTAAAAACTCTGGATAACATCCCTCCCAACCTACTCCAAATCCAAAAAGGAATGTTATTACCATTACATTGAGAAGTTGGATGAAAAAAACTGATTCATATGCACCTATCGTTCCATAGGGATTCACCTCAAATCCAGAGAAGCCACATTCTATACCTACTAATGACAAACCAAAGGAGAAAGATAAAGGTAAAAAAATATTGATGGTGTTCCTCCTAAACCACTTAAATTTCCAAATAGAGTTGTACAAAACTAGAAGAAGGATAAAGAGGTGATTCAAAAAAAAAGTTTTGGACCCATTCAAGTGTGTGGAGATCAACATATCTTTTCCTGAAGCCATAAAACAAATGTCGTGGTCTTCAAAATTCCTAAGATAACATTATACCAATCGAAGAGGGATGAAGGGAATGGATAGGATCATTCATGAAGGAATGTGTCGGCACTCATTACACCAACTCTAGAAATGACAAAAAAGTACAAGGATTCTGGGATATTGACCATCCCTTTCACCATAGGAGAGTTACACATTTCTGATCCACTTTGTGATTTAGGAGCTTCCATAAATGTAATGCATCACTAAATATTTTTTACGTTACAGGTTGGTGAGTTGATGTTGACGAGAGTAGTGGTGTAGTTGGAAAATATATTAATATCATACCCAGCGGGAGTCCTTGAGGATGTACTTGTCCGGTTAAGATACATGATCTTTCTTGAATATTTTTACGTGATTAACGTAGAGAGAGATCAGGTAAGTTCTCATGCTCCCATTATCTTAGGTAGGACATTCCTCAAAACTGAAAAATCATTCATAAATGTCATTAAGGGTACACGTTCTATTGAGTTTGGGGATGAATTTGTGATATTTAATGTTATGGACTACATGAAGTAACCATGATACGACCATTCTGCACTTGTTATCTCCCATTTTAACCACCAAATAAAAACACCATGGATGTAGATTGTCCTATGATTATGGAAATTATGAGAATAGGTTATAGTTTTATGTCTAAGAGTACATCCAAAATTGTTTATAATGCAAAATACTCTCTTATATTTGATTTTGAAATTGATTTATATTCTCATTCTAATCATGTTGACTCTGATTATGATGGGGACGTGGTGTATGATGATGGATTTTATGCTCTATTCTCTGATTTTTAGGATGTATATTCTTATACTAATGTTCATTTTCCACATATTTCTATTCCTTCAATTTATCTATCAAAACACCACCCCATACACTGGAACTCAAGTCATTGCCACCAAATCTCAAATACTCATACATTTTGAGTGGTCAGAAATTACCTATTATCATTTCTAACAATATCACTTTTGAACAATAAGAAAAACTGTTGAATCTTATGAGGGAGAACATTAGAGAAATTGGGTGTACATTGGATGAAATATAAGGTATTAGCCTGTCCATTTGCATGCATAGTATTCTTTGGGATGATACGGTTAAATCAGGTAGGTTTCCATAATGGATACAAAATCCAACACTTTTGGAGTTGGATAAAAAAGAGGATGAAAAATTTCTTAAGGCATGTATAATCTATCCCATTTAAGATTCCCTGTGGGTGATTACTATTCAGGTTGTGCCTATGAAAAGTGGTGTTACTATTTGTAAAAATTTGAATGATGATTTAGTTCCAATGAGGGTTGAAAACAGTTGGCATGTGTGTATTGATAATAGGAAACTAAATCTGTCCACTCACAAGGACCATTTCCCCCCTCCCATTTATTGATCAAATACTTTAGAGACTAGTTGGGAAGACACATGATTGTTTATTGGATGGATTTTCTAGATATTTTTAGGTTCCTATAACTCTGGAGGATTAGTAGAATACATCATTCACCTGTCCCTTTGGCACATTTTCCTACCAGAGGATTCTATTAGGACTTTTCAATGCCCTAGGTACCTTCCCGAGATGCATAGTGATTATTCTTTCTAATTTTATTGAGACATGAACGGCAGTATTTATGAATGATTTTACAATGTATGGATCCTCATATAATGAATGTCTAAATAAATTTGGAATTGTTTTTAATGATTGTATTGAGAAGAATCTGATCTTGAACTTTGAAAAGTGTCATTTCATGTCTGATCATGGCATTGTCTTATTGCATGTGGTATCAAAACATGGGATATAGGTCTATTGATCTAAGGTAGATATCATTTCATCATTACCCTATCCTTCATGTGTGCATGATAATAGATCTTTCCTTTGTCATGAAAGATTTTATCGATGTTTCATCAAATATTTTACTAGCATTGCTCTTCCTTTGATGATATTACTTTATAAGGATTATGATTTTGTGTTTCAGGATTCAAGCATGGTAGCATTTGATGAGCTGAAGATGTGTCTGACCTCTCCACCTATCATACAAATCCCAAAATGTGACATTCCTTTTGAGATTATATAGGACACCTCCAACTTCGCGGTTGGAGCTGTCTTATCTCGGAGGGTGGAGGGACGTTCACATGTGATTGCATATGCATTAAGGACATTGGATTTAGCCCAATCAAACTACACAACCATGGAAATGGATTTTATTTCAATCATATTTTCTTTACATAAATTATGTTCATATTTATTGGTCTAGAAATTAGTCGTCTTATTTTGGCCATGCACCTCTGAGGTAACTCTTGAAGATGCTAGACGCATAGACCAGACTTATCTGATGGATGCTCCTTTAGGAATTTGATATTGAGATAAAGGACAATAAGGGATCAGAAAACATTTTCACAGACCAATAGAGTAGTCTTACTCACACACTAGAGGATGACACCTTCAACTAGGTACCACTTCAGAACACATTTACTGATAAGAATCCTCATTCCATCTTAGGTACGCATCATTGGTATGTTGATTTTTTATCTACCATGTTGCCTCTGAAATCCCTACAAATTTAAAGAAACAACAAGTCTTTAATTTTAATATTAGGTCACGATTTTAGGTTTGGGATAATCCATACCTTTGGCGCATGTTTGGTGAACAAGTTATTAGGAGGTGTGTTCCTGATGATGAGTTGTAGTCTGTATTACATTTTCATCACACACTAGCATTTGGAGGACACATTGGACCCCAATGGATAGGTAGGAGTGTTTTGGACTGTGGATTATATTGGCCTATCATATTACATGATTCATATGTTTCTTGTATGTCATGCTCTTGTTTCCAACAAACTGGGAACATTTATAGGGGACATTAGAGGCCCCAATGACCCATACTATTATTTATTAAATTTTATGTATGGGGAATTGATTTTATGGGTACATTTACTAGTTCCTTTGTTTTTTTATAAAATTTGTTTAATTTTGATTATGTTAGTAAATGGGTGGTGGTTAAGGCCACTAGGACTGATGATTTTCATGTTGTGGTGGACATAGTCAAAGCACTAATTTTTTACAGGTTGCAGTACCGAAGGATATCATCAGTGACCAAGGTACACAATTCTGCAATCGGAATATTTCTTCGCATCATTAGAAGAATGGGGTGACACACAAAACATCATCATAATACCACCCCAATAAACTGGCCAGGATGAGGTTTCAAATCATAAGTTGAATCAAATTTTGAAGAAATCTGTGTAGAAAAATAGGAATGATTATAGCAAGCACTTAGATGATGCACCTTGGGCATATAAGACATCATACAAGACACCCATCAGATGTCCCCATTTTGGATTGTTTTTGGGAAATCATGTTATATCCCTATGTAATTCATGCATCATGCTTATTGGGCTATAATGAAATACAACATCGATTTGGCCCAAGCAGGAATTAAAAGGAAGCTTAAAGTTCAAGATCTTGAGGATATTCGATTGTCCATATATTAGAACTCTAGGATCTATAAGGAAAGATAAAATGTAGCTCATGACAGACTTATCCAACTAAGGGAGAATAATATTGGAGATGATGTTTTCTTATATAATTCATGGCTGAAGCTAATGCCTGGTAAATTGAGTTCCAGATGGTTTGGTCTGAATATTTTATCTATTGTTTTCTCTTTATGGTGTAGTGGAGATCATGCAATAAGACAACGGAAGGGGCTTCATAGTCAATGGGAGACTCTTGAAAAAATACATTGAGGGAATTTCAGTGGATTCACTGGATTTCATCACACTACATGACCCCATTATCACTTAAGCATATTTGGATGTTCTTGAACAATTCACTTTTAAATTATTGGTCCTATTTGTAATTCTACTTTTCTTGTACACATATCATCTCATAAGTTCACATTGGGGACAATTCAATATTTTATGTATGGGGGAGGGGAAAACCTTTTGGGGTAGATATTTTGGATTTTCATTTGTGTGTATTGTGTGAATTTTTTATTATGTATTTGGTTAAATGTTTCATAAAAAAGAAAAAAACAAAACAAAAAACAAAACAAAAATATCAAATATATATATATCATGTAACATTCTCATGTGAAACATATGGAAAATGAATGTTTTTAAATTTCATTGGTAGAATGATAATCATGAGTAATATTTCATCATCAAGGGTCTATTTTAAAAAAAATTAAGTCATCGATGATATGAATGGTTGTGTCACTATAAAGCCTTTTATATGTTGACACGATTATTTGTGGTATTTTTCCATGGTAAATTTTCTCATTGATTTCTCTACAAATGATTTCACTCAACCATGTCATTTGAAAATTTTCCTACTCAATTGAAGATATATACATGTTAAGTAAAAAAAATCATTGGTTTTTTCATATGTTTATTTCCCTTTCGTTCAGTTTCATTACTGTACTGAATTGTCCTATGCATGTGTACCTATTATCTGACTATTGTATGCCCTCAAAAAAATGTGGTGGGACTTGGATAGGTAAAAAAACCACTTTTGGTTGACCATTGATCTTGTTATAACTATTTAAATTAGTTTCATGAGGAGATAAAAGATGGGTTGGGAGTTGAGTGTCCTATTTCATCCAAGTGAAACTAAAAAAACAAAAAAACAATAAATGAGCAGAGTGATGAAATGTACAACATATGTGGATATATAGGTCAGGATCTTACGGTTTGAATTTCAAGAATGCTTAAGTGAGTGAGTCTTGAAATTAGACTACAATGGAATATAGAACATGTTTGTGGAATTAATCAAAGTAAGAAGAATTGTTTTACAAGACCTGGATATTTCGAATAAAGGGTGGACTTATGAGCATAGAATGGTTTTCACACACACATGTGGATAATTTTTGGCATGGTATATCCATGACTTGATTCACTATTATTAGTATTAATAATATCACCAGATTTAGTTTTGAAAAAATTTATTATCCAATGAAATTAAAATTTATTTATATTTACTTTTTTATGTTATTATTACTTTGATTACATTTCTACTATGGATTGAGAAATATAAACATCTATATCTTTTGGCAATTTTCACGAATACATGATATGACGTTTTTCCCACGAGTGAAAAATGGTAAGTGTGGGGATGTTTATAAATCACAATTTTATTGAATATTTTATTGATAAAAAATTATATAATAAAATAACATTAGGCTAAATATGATCAATTATGGAATATTTGGGATTAGATCATTCATTTACAGATTTGATAATAATTATAGTTTTACCCTTTTAAACTACACTGTAGAAATTTGAGCATAAATATTGTTTCAAAATTTATTTGGAGATAAAATTTTGTAAATTTGATCATGAAATAATGGTCTACAATGTCTATTCAGGATATGAGAGATGGATTGTGAATTTCAGTGGAGTACTTGGGCCATGAAGACAAAGGCGGGCTGAACTATCCAAATTGGACATCACTTATCCATCTGGGCCGTATCATATTCATCTAGGATTGTATTAAGCCCCGATTTAGAGGGAATCTCTAGGAAATTATTATGAAAAAATCCACTCTTTATATGTCCAGCTAATTAGTCGGGTTTGTAGGTCATCTATTCAGTGAAATTGGGATTCAATAATTTGGTAGAATTTAGCTACCACATTAAAAAATGTTTTTTAATCCTAGCCCTCCACAATCCGATTTAAAGTAATTTTTCACTCTTTTTGAGGTCTATTAGTGGTATTGGGAAGGTGTGTTTGAAATTTTGTCTCTTGGGAACCCCTCACAACTCTTGGAAGAAATAATGCCTTGTGCAAACATCTCTTCCAAAATAGGCTCTCCTCTCCCACCTCCACTTTGTTTCTCTTTGTTTTTATTCTTGTAACATGACTTTTATTCAATAAATAATATAGGTTCTTCACTTTTCATCTTCATATTTTTCATCTTGGTCTGGAAAATAAGAGTAGATACGATATTGGTAGTTCCACTTTCAATAAATTTCTTATTAAAAACGTATCCATGATAAAAACACCACCCTTGGAAGAGTGATTTCTTTTGTAGTTTATCTAATACTTACTCAATTAATTTAATTATTTTCAATCCATAATGATAATGTAATTAAAATTTTTTTATCAATTAATTGAATTTTAATTTCTAATTTACTCGATCAACTTTCAGTTGACTGCGTGGTCGGGCTTGTGTAAACATTGTGAGTGAAACCGTAATTGCAAAATATAATCAACTTAGGAAAGTATTATAGGGTTCATGTATCATCGCCAACTAAATTTATTCTCAAATTTTTGGAGGATATACTTCCCTAATTTACCAATGAACATAAGTTGGATTTTGGATCACAATCAAGATAGGGTGCTGCGACTGGACGTCCCAAAGTTGACCGAAGGCTCATTTTTTAAATATTTTTGGTTGTGTTAATTTCCGTACGGTTTGGTGGTTGACATGGTATAGCGATTAAAAGATAATGAAATAAAATAATATGGGATAATGATAAATTAATTATTAAGATTGAATATTAGATCAACAATGACTTCTTAAATAAGTGTTTTTAAAGAAATGTTTTCTTGATTGTTACTTAGCATTTTCATGTTTAGTTTACAATTCAAAAAGCCACAAACCCCCCCCCCTCATATTTATTTTCATTTTTCTCTCTATTTTCTGACTTACTTAAATCATATTAATTTTTGTTTAATTAGCAACCTCTTTGAGAAAATGACCTAGTCCAGCCACTATGCTACACTTAGTAAAATCACAAGAAAATATTTTTGAGAGCACGTGTGAGAACGTTCATAACATATCACTATTTCAAAATCATCGTTTAAATCATGGGAAATTCAGACATTATTTTGAAGATCAATATCTTCGTTCAATGCTTCATATGTCTTTACAGAGATTTATGGTTCAACACTAATATGAAACAAATAATATTTTTACGAATCATTTATTATTTAGAGATTTATCCATTTTAAATCATAAAATATAGGATCTTTGGTGATTCTCAACATAGATATTATATCATGATACGTTACACTAAAATCATCAACTCCATTATATCATTAACACTGGGAATATGTATTGATAATTTGTGGTCATTAATCAGCTCTAATAATCTTCTATTGTGATTATATAACTCTTTTTGAGTGAATATATTCCTAAAACTATTGTGATTAGTATATACCACACACTTTTTTGTGTAATAATATTTTATTAACATATTTAATATAAAAATTATTATAGGTAACATAAAATAATTATTTTGGTAATTTTTTCATTAACATTCAATTATCATGATTAATAAATAATAAACATAACATTTATCATGTGCAAAATTAAAAAAACATTTTTCAAGAACCACTATAGATTAAAACTCATTATATGATAATGGTTAATGTGAGTCATGTATGATTATTGACCTTCAATTTAGTTTAATGAAAAATTACTTCCATTAATTTGTTTTAATGTAACATCACCCCCGTATTATTTAATTAAGTATTTAGGTTTTAAAACCATGAAACATTCCCAAAATACCATCAATAATATCTAGAAAAAAGACATATATGGATCACAGTGACCATGGTTGTTCTTGAAAAACATTCTATTGCATCTGTATTTGATGGATCCATAGATATACTCTCACAAGAGATTATATAACACCAAATTGAAACGTTATATATAAAAAATCAAGTGTTTTTATTTTCCTTATATAGACGATCCATTATTACGGTCTTCAATGTAATCCTCATGTGATATTTATTCCTTTATTTTCACATCGAATATATGTTAATATTTTCTATAAATACTACCATCAACTGATCATGGTTATCTCAAAATAGTTTATTCACTAAATCCATAAAGGTAGCATGATCATTAGGATATTAAAAAGTATCACTATATATTTATAGTGTACATAAATTGATTGGTTTTGTCTTATGTGTATATCAACCATCTTGATTCCCAATTAATGATATCCAAAATGATTGTCAATCAAGGAGAATTATTTTATTCATTTATTTGTTCTAATAATTCATCAATACAAGGTATGTGATAATTTTTATTAATAATGATTTTGATATGTTCCCAATAATAAATGTATATCCATATTCATATATCCATATTCATAATAAAAATACATGTTTTACCATATGGTGACAATATTTGACGAATGAATCTCTTTTCAAGATTCACATATATTTTTTTATCAATTATTTCAGCTCCATCTGGACCACTGTATATATTGTCTTTAAAATATGAGTTGATCCAAGCATGAGTTCTATTTAAATAACAACATTTTTATTTACTGGAAGAACACATTAATCTTTTAAAACATGATAAATAACCAATAGAATAAGCATATCACCAATATTGATTTTTTTTCATAACCATATGAGGTGTATTCCTCCTTTTAATATGAATAATGACCTGTAAAATTGATTTTATTTCTATCATAAGTTCAATTTTATCATCACACTGATAGAAAATAATAAGATGATATGGAATATAAAACACAAAATTCATTCTTTTTCAATTGTTGTGGAATAAATTTAATGAAATCCAATCTATAACTGAAATAATATCTAACTCAACCATATGGAGGATAATAAGATTTAAAGGAAGAACATTCCCCAATACATAAATCGGAGAAGATTAACATATCCGTGATTTTACCATTTTAGTATTGTAGGTTTTCAATTCTAATTATATATCTAATTGAAGATTCCATACTATAATACCATAATCAAATTCCTATGAAATAAAAGAGTGGGTAGATAATGATCGAAGAATAAATTAGTAATTCTAGTGTGGATTATTTGTGTACCTTTCACCACATCTTCATTACAACCATCATCAAAAATAAGGGAAACATGAGATTTCCATTTTTATCTAGGTTTAAGATGTTATTGGTGGTCATTATTCTCATTAACCTTCATATTTTGGAGATGGTTATCATAGTTCACATACTTATATAATTGGAAATTCTATAATATGAGTGATTCAGTGTGTGTTGAATTCTATTTATTCGCATCATTAGATAATTTATTCACATACGTTCAACATTAATTCAATAAAAATCCTTCATTTCCATAAAATATTTATTAGTCCCCATAAGAAAACTTCATCCATGTTTTCATACTCACTTTAATTATAAAGGATGTCACATATTCTTCTCTCAAATGATTTTACAATTTCATTTTATTTACTGATTTATTTTCTTATCAAAACTAGGATCTTGATTGGATACTCCATTCTAAATTTTCACTATGATAACACATCGAATGACTTGTTCATTGATAATAAAATCTTCACACATATCAATTATTTCAGAGACATGTTTTTTGTCTAATGATGAATCAATCAACCATATATTCTATTTAGATGATAATTCTAGAATAAAACCTCACATGCCTATTAAATGTTGTATCATGGGTAAAAATAAAGTCACCATGCTTCATAATTTGATCGAGTAATTACTTTCCATTTTTTGTATAATTATTAATGTACTTACTATGAAAAATATCACCACATTCTGTTGATTCAACCTCATCTTTTTCCCTCTTGTTCATGGTAAGATACCAAAAATAATCTAATTCTCCTTCCAAGAAATTAACTACAATTTTTTTCATAAATAGAACAATGGGGAATTGAGGAAATATTTCCCATGGAACTGATCAATTGTTTATAAATTTTTTGATTCAAAAACCTCTTAAATAATGATTGATGTTTCCCCTTTAATGACTCAAAAAATATTTTTTCCATACTTTTCTTATTTGTAGCCTAATCATGACTGAATGTTTGATAATTCTTTTTGACCATATAAACTACATTTTCGATTCCTAAGCACCTATAATGTCTAGTTTCACTATAGTATAATCATGTTATTGTCCATTTCATTTAGTATTATGATTATTCCCCTGGGTTCCACCAATCGATTAAAACAAAATAGAATAGTGAGAGATGCATTAATTGTAGGGGGAAACAATGTAATAATGATAATAATTTATATTATATCCAAACTTTGAAATCCCCATTTCAATCTATGATACAATAGGTTTATCCAATATCATTCATGCTCATTACCAAAATATTATTACTTTCTCATATATGTAGACATATCTATAGTGTTCTCCATAATAATTTCTAATCGTAGTTTTTAATGATTAATAATAAATGCTTTTACTACCTAATATAATTACTCATACAATTCAAATATAATACCACATATTATCTCATTAATATTATTATAATAAAATTATGATCCCCACTAGAAATAAATAAATCTAGTAAATTTCGAATCATCGAAAAAAAATATTTCTACATGAACAACATTTTGGTGACCCTAAACAAAGAAACCAAGCGTTGATGATTGATTTATTAAATTAAAATAAGATAAAAGGAATAAAATCCCAATAGAATGAATAGTTTATTAGTCTTTGTCAACTAATTACATACATGAATCATATATGATATTTGAAAATAAAAATTAGAATTTATTTTTTTAATAATGACATTAATCAATCTAAAATATACATTCATATGAATCATAGAACACATTATGGATTCTTGGGAATAGAAATGAAATAAGTTCGTTCTCCAATTCTTGGTAAGGGTTGTGTAAAATTTAAGATATCAAGAATCTATAAAAATAATCAACATGTAACATTAAATAACCGAGAAAATATTATATTTAAATTACTAGACTGTTATGATAAGATAAAGTGTTATCAATAGGGCAAGGTAATTTTTTGAAAAAACAAATCATTTTATGAATACACTATAAATTAAATGAATCTAAATATAATATCATTATGAAACTCTCATGGATAGTAATAAAATATTTATTAATGATGGAAATGTTAAATTATTTGATGTTATTTCTCAAGAATATGATACTTCTCCAATCAATACATTTCAAAATCTGTTTTAAAACAATATTAAAAAAACAATTCAATTCATACTTATGATGTTGTCTCAGGCGGCCGATCGATGAAATGCTGGGATATATAATTCTAGGCCACCACATTAATGTAGTTACAAAAAAAAGTCCTCGTATATTAAAGGGTCTATTTAATTATTAATGAATATTTCACCCCATTAAATATCTGTATTGAATAAATTATACATATTATAAGTATTTTCATAATCAATGAAATAAAATTCAAATTAAAAAACAATATATATAAATGAGAAATAAACTATAAAAGAGAAATATCCATGTAAAATAATATGTATATATAAGGGGAATTTAATATATTATGATCATAGTAAATATTGAAGGCGAAGTTAATGATAACAGAAATGAATCAAGAAAGTGAATGTTAATACATTACTTGGTAAAACAATAATAAAAAATCCATAGACATAATATGAATGGTATCAATACAACACATAACCATTGGATTATTAATAAAAGTCTAATTCATTGATGAATAGAAATACAATATAATGATCCTTAAAATCTATACTATGAAATATGCTCTTATCATTTCGAAAATCAATTTTTATAGATAAAAGTTCACATATTTTTTGAAAATATTATTATGTAAAAATATATATTTCAAAAAATATGTATTATTTAATTTTTTTTGGACATGATGGTAATAATTTCTATTCATTTTTACCATATTAATAATAAAAGATCCTTTCCATTTTTCAATAAAATATAAAAAGTAATTTATTTTGGAAGAGATATAATTATTTGTTAAAACTATTTTTAAGAAATAATGGTTAAAATTTAATTTACCAAATAATTTAGAAAATGTTTAAAAACTGATTTTAAAACATTTTTATAAAACACATTTTTTATATAAAATAAATATTTAACCATAGTTAGAAATGATGTCAGATTTTTATAAAAAAATATTTCTCAATTATATTAAGTTCCAAAGATTGGGGAAATTTTACCATTACATTAAATGATCATTAATAACTATAGTAAAATGATATTAAATGGTTTCATTAAACAATTATCATGAAATTACCATTAAATAAAATTCCAGAATAAATAATTACGATTAAAATGAGATTGTGAAACAAACACTGACAATTATAATAATGATGATGTGAGAATTAATCAATGAATATATTATTTTGAATAACTATAAAAAATGTAATTAAATCATAAGATTATGAATATTAATTTCTACCATAATCCTATAATATCAAAGACGATAAAGGAATAATATAATCATTGAAAAAAAATTATGTTATCAATTTCTTTTACAAATCAGTATATTTAAACTCAAATCCAATTAGATAAAAAAATTAAACTAGAAACATTAAATTTAATGAATTAATAAGTAAAAAATATATTACATTTAAATGATCTACTGTTTACAATACATTAAAGAAATTAATTTCACCAAAATAAAATATTCCCTAATGATGGGAATTTGAGACAATGTCCTTCACGTCATGTTTCATTTTTATTGAATATGATTTAAAGTCCATTAAAGTATTTTAAATAAATAATTACTTTTAAAAACCCATATAACTTTTTATTATTTCATATAAGATCAATTTATAAAGTATTATAAGTGATTCATTAATTCTCACTATTTATATTAGTTATTCTCGATGTTAATTTCCTTGTCTCCACATGTGGGTTTTGTTATGGATGATCCTATTCAAGTTCATAAACTATAGTTACATCATTAAAATAATAATAGTCATGAAATAATTATAATATTAGTATATAAATTTTTTACCAATCACTATATATTGTCATTATATATGAATTACATTACGACCATAGAGACAGTAGGCTGTACATACACATGAGTAACATTTACATTTTCTTTTGATCGTTATAGAAAGAGGGAAAGTAATATTTTATCATTAAATAATGATAATAATGTCATATATACCATATTTTTTGTTTAAATATACTTATATATTTCATCTATGTTGTGTGGTGATGAAATTATAGTCAAATCACTTTGTGAAAGAGGTAGTCCAGACTTACACAATTGATAATATCGTTTTTCAGTATAATATAGAAAATGAGATATTTTTTTAGAATTATAAATAATAAATTAAAACACAAATTATTTCATTTATATCACATAGATTTATTATCATTGTCCATTTTACATTTAATGAATTGCGTTACTAAAAAAGGAATCATAACACTTCGTGAGGGGGTAGT
Organism: Viscum album; assembly: GCA_963277665.1. Lineage (NCBI taxonomy): Eukaryota > Viridiplantae > Streptophyta > Magnoliopsida > Santalales > Viscaceae > Viscum > Viscum album. The sequence goes on along the minus strand of OY728129.1, from coordinate 873,901,343 downwards.
CTACCATACACATGAGCGACATTAACAGTTCAACTATGAAATGGAATATAAAAATGGAATATATGGTATAAATACTCTATAGGTATATTAATTGTATAATTATAATATATATATATATATACTTTCTATAATTCATTATACCCAATTCTGAGAGGTGGTTATGAAAAAATGAAAGGCATTGGTTTGTAGGGATGTATTTAGTCATACAAACGAATGATGATTTCATAACGCATTTGATAAAAGTGTTGATGTTTTTGGATAATAACAATAAGATAATTCATTAAAGTATATGAAAGATACATAGATTATTATATCATAATTTGTTAAAATGAATTTAAGTAGTAGTAGGAATATATAAAATAAACATGCCTATAGAAGAACATTACTTCTTCTTCGGGTAACCTTTTTATGTTTGCACAAAAGTACATAAAAAGTTATTTTTACAAATAAATCATGGATTAAAGGATTACTATTTTCAATATTTAATGTTATTATTTCATTTATTTTAAAAAAAATGGGTTTTTTGAAGAGGTGACGACATGGGGTTTCCTTTTATATGTATGTTGAGTGACACAAATTTAAATTTTGAAAAGAAAATGGTGGACCTATTTTTTAAAAGATATAATGGTCAAAAAATGATTTCTTATTCTGTATTAGAAATTTTAGGGTCCAAATATGTCCATAAAAATTATTTTAGACATGTTATTAGGTAATTTTATTTCATATAGTTTTAGTTTTTCCCTGATGTAAATCCATTTTTTATCTTAACCACGGTAAATAATTTAACATTTTTCACTTTAAATTTGAGTTAAAAAATATATTTCCCAATAAATATAATATATATTATTATAATAAATATATAATACATTTTTATAAATTATAATCATATAAGTGGAAAAATTAAATTTATTATTAATCCAACCGACGCGACGAGAATGATGATTTTTAAAGATAAAATATTCAAATGTTAACATAGATTATATATAATAATTAAATATTAAAATGATTCCATTGAAATAAATTATATATATATATATATATATTGAAAATTATTTATTTAAAATATTATATAAATATAATTTAATTCTATAATTAAATAAAATGAAAATGAAGTTTTCAATTAAAATTCTGTATTTTTTTATTATTCATTGAAAAATAACGTGTTTCATAAAATACCAAAAAAACCCCTAATATAATTTTTATATTTTTATTTCAAAAATTTTGTCCATTTTTTGAAAAAAAAATTCTAAATTAGGTAAAACCAAATTTTAAATTATTTATGAAAAGCGTGACAAAACCACATTTTAGAAAAATTTATTTTTTCTGCAAACATTTATATTTATTTTAAATGGCTGTTACTTTATATATATTATATTGGGAATAAAAATATTCCTAATTTAATTTTTAATATTCATACATGCCTATTTAATTTCTTATTTATAACAGTATACAATTTTATAGTTTATTTCAATTCAGGGTTGTGTGTTCTGCAAGCTATCAAGGAGAATAAATTTTGTGAAATATATGTCATGGGTTCATTAGGAAATGGTGTTTCATGTCAGATAATTTAATATTATAGGGTGTTACATAGTCCCCTCATTAAAAAAAATTATTCTATCAATTTAAACTAGAACATGATAATCAATATTTTGACATTTTGAAATACTATTTTTGAAAAAACCCACATCGTAAATTGATTAAAAACCTATCTATTAATTAGAGAAAAATGGATATAATAATATAATTTAATATCGAATTAGATTTAAAAATATGAGAACATTTTACTTAATTCATTATATGGAAGAAAAGTGTAAATAATTATAAAGATTCATTGATTTCATTCATCAAAATACCTTAAATATTTATTGATTTAAAGGACACATTGATTTATTATATATAAAAGAAATATGTTAAATATTTTGTTTCAAGATCATTTTTAGATGGTATAATAATTATTTTTCTTTATATAGAATCACATGGAATTATATTTAATTGTTTCTATTTTATTTCAGAATCACAATCTCATGCTTCTGATGTTCTTCAATCAATTCCAAATTCCTCAGTTACAATAATAAATTAATATCCATATATTAACTTTTTATTCCCGTTGAAATAAAAAAATTAATTGATCACAATATCTATAATATAATTATAAGTCATTCCTTTGATTTATGGTTAGTATTACAATAAAATATCATAGCACATGATATTCAATCTGGTTGAATCACTATATGGTGAAGTAATACATTCATCTCTCAAACCACATCCAGGGATAATCATAAATTGTTCTATAAATAGTTAACCTTATGTACATTCTAGGTGATTATGTTCTATATATTTACAATTAAGGTCACTGTATATACTAAATGATCTTATCATTAATAACCCAAACATCCTGAAGTAACTCTTAATCATCACCTTTATATCATGTGAAAACAATTATCATGTATTTTCAGGGAATATTGTAATAACCTAAATTACCATAAATTCATGTTGACGTAATTTTTTAATCATTATAAATTATATAAAATATATATTATAAGATATATTCCTTATATAAAATTATTCTACCAACTCGATCAATTATCACATAAACCATATTGTCGACAAATCATTAATTACCCTCAGGTAGTCATTACTATCCAATTTTCAATATCATTAACATTCATCCCATTATCCCAAAATAATTATCCCTACATCCAGAAATCATTATGGGTAATTTCACCTCAATCATACATTTTCCAATAATTTCAATATAACACTATTTCATTTTTCTTGTTCAATGGTACTGATCTAATAAGGATTTCAAATAATTAATGAAACATTTCTACAATACAATTCTTACACATTATATAATTATATTAACTATGATATAATTGATAAAATACTCTAATTACAAAACTCTTGAATGAAAACTCAATTAATTTAATTATTTCACTTCATGTGTGGTAATAGTAAAAGATTGACTATAATCAATTAGATTATATTGACGTATTTTAATTTTAGTATTGATTCATTATTTTTAATATTAACCTCTATCATTATATTTGGATCATTTTACATTGAAAACATTTTTCATACCCTTGCTTTCGAAAGACCAAATTCATTTTCATCTACACTTGTATAAATCTCACATTATAATTAGGAATGTTATCGGTTGTGTCTTTACACAATTATTACATGTGGGAATATCCTTCCTTGCGTTCTTCCCATTATCCCTATTTTTTCTTACCTTTCTCTTATTCTCTTGATTCTATTCAATGACCTAAAACATATAAAAATATATCTATATCTTTTTATGACATGACACTATGTTATCATGTGATGAAAATTCTTGGGATACTACTTCTCTTAAAAATATTTACTGAATCACATAAAATAAATGAAAATTATTAAAATTTGAATTACATCCATTAATGTACATCACATTATTTATTCTATGAACCATTTATAAATAATTAAATAATCTATATTATATCATATAATTATTAATCACAATCTATAATGCCAATAATAGTGAAATATTTTACATAATATAAACAATTTATGCATTGATAATCTCATAATAATAAAAAATTATTCATTGGGGATATACCAATTTCAAATAATTTATAATAGGTTTTAATGAAAATAAAAACATCCCCGATAATATCCATTAGTAGTATAAAACAATGTTCATAGAGAGGCTCGTTTTCATGCTCTAAGTGATGATTAGGTCACGAATAATTTGACCATTTTGATTTACTACCCCTAGGAATATGTATTCTAAATCCATATCCACTTGTTGTGTCCAGACAAGGATGTATTTCCAGGAGAAATAAAATAATCACTACATTTAAAAAAAATTAAATCCTTATACACATACCAAAAAATTTTATGATATGTTTATAAAATTCTCTTAATAGAGATCCTATCATACCAATAGTAGAAAACATGACCATAGAGAGGGTCATGTTCTTGCTCTATGTGATGATCAGGTTAAGAATATTGTGACAATTTGGATTTATTACCCCTAAGAATATTTATTCCAAATCCACTTCCTCTTGCTGTATCCAGACAAGGATGTATTTCATGGAAAAATAAAATAATCATTAAATTTAAAAAAATGGATATCTGTATCCACATACCTTAAAATTCTATGATATGTTTATGATACCTATTTGTTTCAAAATCTCGTTCCAAATGCTTATACTAGACATCCTATCATACCAATAGTAGAAAACATAACCCTAGTAACCCTAAGTTGGTGTCTAATTTAGTAAATTTGAATAAGATAAATGTAATCACATCCCAATGGATAGAATAATTTAGTATTTTTGGTAAACTAGATTCAAACATTATTCAAATATTTCATTTAAAAAAATAAATAATAGTTTTTTAAGAATAACATTTTTCCCTCGGTATAGCATTGCATATTAATTATTCTGCACTTCATGCATTCCTGATAATAGAAGAAAATAAGTGTGAGATCAAATGTTGAATAAGGATTAAGTGAAGTGAAATATATCAGAAATCAATATTCATATTCAATTTGGTAATGTAAAAAACAAAACACGCATTCAATTTAAAGAATATGACTATCATGATAAGATTATAATACCTTTCATAAGATGGTTTAAAACGATAGGTAATAACCGTTTAAATCTACCTTAAAAATTTGTCTCATGAGATATACTAATGTATTGAGAGGATATATATTACCAGGAACCACCCACAAGTGTAGGTACCGAATATTCTTCACATATCAAATGGATGATTTAATTCATGTATGAATATGACTTACCATTAAATAGATGTGATAATGAAAGAATACAGATTATCAATATTTCCTAAGTCAATCAAATAACACTCATTTTTTCACACCATATATAGATTTGATATATGGGTTCGGTTAAGAATATACATGATGAATGATATGGATATTTTGAATAAATTGTGATGTTTATAGATCAGATGAAATTTAATTTTTTAATGTTTTTTTAATGAAAATAAAGACGTAAAGAGAGTGAATGTCAAATATTTATGTGGTCAAAATATCATAAACCATCCATAAAAATAATATGGATGTTATGAATACTACATATACTCATTATTTATATAATAAAGGATTCTTATTTCTTATTAGTAGTAATACCATAAAACACCTTTAAAACCATTCATAGGGAAGACATCCTTTTTATTTTGTAAATTGTTCATAAAACTAACATTTCAAAAAAAATGACAATAATTATATTTGAAAAAACTAATTGAAACTAATAATGGAAATTATAAAATGATGATTGGACATTATGGTTAGAAATTCAAAAAATTGCCTAATTTTTTTAAAAATGTTTCTATACACTTTTCCCTTAAATTTCAAAAATGACTTTTATTGAAAATTCCATGATGATTGTTTTAAAAATTTTAATAAAATTTAAAATGGGAAAAAATATATATATTAAGTAATTTTGATAATAGTTAAAAATTTATTGATTTTTTATGAAAAATTTCATTATAGAAAATGTATTTTTGGTCAAAGAGAGAAATGATGTTATGATATCATAAAAACAATTCCTCAGTTTTTTATGTACCAATCAATTGAAAATTATAATATTTATTTAAAATATAATTGATACCCAATGAGAAGAAAATGGAATGGGTTTATTAGAAAATGATAGTATAAAACCCCTCTACTGATATTCCAGAAACAATTACCTCATAAAGAATGTGGCAATGAAATAAACCATTCCAATGACTATAATGTTGATGTGAGAATTAATTAATGAATGGATTATTTCTAAAAATTTCATATCCAAAAAATGGTAATAAAATAGAATTTAATTCATATCCATTGCATTCGTAATCATAGAATATTAAATATGATGATGAACTAGTATAATATAATAAAATATATCATGTTATGAATTATTCACCACTTGGAATTATTTATTTAAAATCAAATTGGATGAAATAAATAATATTTAAAATTTAGTTACACTAATTAATTAGGAATCATGATATTAAAAGTAAAGGGGTTAGTATCTAAACCTTATAAAATAAATTATATTCAAAATAAAAAAATATTCCACAATGATGGTAAATTTAGATGAAGTCCCTTACTTGAAGATTTTATTTGGAAGAATGTCCATTAACCTTAGGTATAGTGGTTTTAAACAAGTTATTCTGTAATATTAGAACCAAATTATTAAATATAATTTCATATATAAACCTTTTAGCACATATTACCTCCCGTTCATTAATTATATTATATTATTTTCATGTTTCAAGTGTTAATTAAATTTATTTCTCATGTGTATCTTGTTATGGTTAATCTAGTTATTGTGATATTATATAGTTCCATCATATTCAAAATAAAAATATAGAAATAATAATCTTATTTATATATTAATTATACCCTTTATTATAATAGTTATAGAGGGTTTCGAAAAATGATGTATGTTATGATCATAGACACGGCATGTCTTACTTATGCATGAGCTACATTTCCTTTTTCCAATGATCATTATAGAAATAAGATAAGTAATTATTTATCTTTAAATAATAAAAATATTATTATATATACCTTTTAATTTCATTAAGTATAATAACTATATAATCGATTTGGTGTGGTTATCAAAAGAGAGTCACATCGCTTCGTGATGGAGGCAATCCACACGTATGTGAATGATGTTATCATTTTTCATTTTAGGAAAGAAAATGATATATTTTTATTCTATAATGATAAATATTTGATTAATATCATTATTATTTCATTTTTAACACATATATATATTAAATTTACCTTTATTAGCTTCCATCTTCTAAGTTAGTGAAAAATTAATCACATCCTTTCACGAGGTGGTACACCATTCTACACACAATAGAATTTATTGTTCCCCAATAGAATGGAATGTAAAAATATATGTATCATATGATACATGGATTCAAATCAAGACTTACCCAATATTTTTTGATCACCATGACTAAAGAATATCTCCATAAATTCTTGATGCTACTTACTAGTAGCAAGGGCCTAGGTGTGTTAGTGGGAAGACTATACACACATCACCAGAGTATATATAGTATAAAATCAATAAGATTGAAATAAAATTAGTATATAAAAAGGATGAATATTGATACTAAAACAGTGTTATTATTTAGGATCAAATCCAAAATCAATCTCATATACATATGATGATAGCGATACATGTTTTCTGTCTAAGAAAACAGACAAAACTGGCACAAAATTGAGTATTAAAATACTTGTATCCAAAATGAAAAAATTAATAATATGAAAAATCTCAAAATATAAATGAGTTCTTTATGTCGGTCCAATTACCCCATTACACTATACATAAATCAATAACCCTTTTTATGGTGCATAATCTTATCATTACAAGAAATTATATAATTTATTTGGGTTCTCCATGGGAGGCCCAAATCGGGTTTGATATAAAATCCTAGTAGGAAACCACCCATGATATATTCATTTCATGGTGTGGAATATTAAAACATAATAAGTTATATAGAAAATTAAATTAATGTTCACATGGAATGTATTGTTCAAAGATAGCGATCCTAATTAGCCTCTCTAGGCACCGTATAAAAAAGTGTTTCCTCCTCTATCATGTCATTTATAACAACATAATTAAACCTCCTGGACCCACCATCTATCCATATGTATCAAATCACCCTGGAATATCCATACAGAAAGATAGAATCATATTCCCATGGTCATGCCATAATAATTAAAGTATCATACCACAAAAGGATGGATCCATGGTGTCATTAAAAATTCATCATCATCATCTCCCATGAACGTGTCAATTAAAATGAAATATAGGCATTGTTTGGGGTCTTAGGATCATTTCATACAAAAAATATCCTAGGTGATTCCAAGAATATTTGATCCAATGGGTTGCAAGGACCATTGGATCTAACAAAATCAAGACCCACGGGGAATAATCAACCCACAATATCCACTACCACATTCCAGATCAATGGATATCATTACATAGAATCTATAAATATATTCATCCATTCATACCATTTCCATCATCACACAATAGTCTACTCACTCATGGATTCCATTTAAACTCCACCATAGAAAACGAGTATACACACCCAGTTATCATCATTTAAAATAAAACATGTCATATCTCAGTATTATACTCATTCATGAATCATAATTAATATTCAAAATATTTATGGAGTATACCCTATCATTATTCAAATTTCACAGGTAATGAATTTAATTAGTATACCCAGTCTTTATACTGTATTCACATTATGTTACATTCGATTATTATAGCCACTCATTATTCAATTTCCACAAAAATTAAGTCATTCTATGGGATGTATTAACCATTTGTTAAAATAAAAAATTTACCAATACATTTCATCACATAAAAATCTATCTAGTGGTCAAATCACATCACATAATAAAGCATCCCAATTCTGTTTAATCATAATTAAAATCCATTTAGTTTGGTAATCTGTAGAACACATTAATAGGTTGGTTAAATAGGGAATACATAATTATCGTTCATATGGAACACCACATGGGATACTATGGCAGGGAAAATAGCAGCCCGTTTACCTCAATGAAACATAAGGGGATCCCTAACTCGTAAAAGTTCATTCATCTAAATTGGCTAGTTTAATTTCGAGGCAGCACCAGAACGTTTGGCAGGAAATATAAAATTTGTTACATTAATAATGAACCAAAAATCAAATGAAATTAATGTACATCTACCTTACCTTGGTAGTGGGTGATCCACCAGTATTAGGTCCCAATTAGGCTCGTATTAGGATAAATTTGATGAATGGACAATGTGTGGGAAATTACGGCGTAAGAGAAACAATTGATAATTGGTTAAAGATATCCATTGGAACAAAGAATGAATAAAAGGAATGTATATGTTACCTATGTGGAATAGATGAGATAAAACACACACAAATATGAGGTCATATGAAGGATTTAGATGAAATCCAAGAATAATCACCCTTGAGCAATTCACAGGATGAAAGGTTCTATACATGGAAGTATAACCTAAAATAGGTTTTAAAAAGGATTTTATTTTAATTAAATTTATTATTTATCCCAAAATTATAGGGAATGATGGATAATTTGTGTGGTTTAGTAAACACTCAACCAACCAAGGATGGATTCTTATAGATCATGGGTAACCCACATGGTTTACCCACACAGCTTACTAACTGTGTGCAAACTCTGTGAAGAGCCACGGTCATGTTCTGCAAAAAAACAATAGATTTGGCCACTTTTTCATAAACATCCTATCAAATGGTTACCACATACTTTGATTCCATTACACCATGTCTATCTATCCTTACACGATTTAGTCAAACCGTGCATCCTACCCTACATGTTTTTTTACAAAGGATGTGCCCGGCTAAAATCACCCCAAATTTGTGTTTTGGGCTCCAAATAATCCCCAAAACACCCTAAAACACACATGATCATTTTCGGAACTCACAAAAGTCAATATTTAAGAATTAAAATTGAAAAACAAGGGATATGTGCCAAATATTAAATCTTAGGTTCTTACAATCTTCCCCCTTCCATAAATTCATCACTGAATATCATTCTATTGGGAGGTCAAGATTAATCCAAGAACAATTCTGGACACTATGTACATATGTCAGCCTCCCACTCCGAAGTTTGGTCTTTTAGATGACCATTATTCCATAAATCCCATACTCAAAGAACTAACCATACTCAGTGTACATTAGTGGTCATGTCAACTATATAAATTGGTCCCTCCCCAAAGGACACATCAATATGTACCTCAAGCTCTCCGAGAAGAAAATCATGAGATGGATCCAAATGGTAGTGGTAGATCTGAGATGTGTTTCAGAAATTGTGTATGGATCAGTACCAATTAGTTAAATGTAATTGATAGGCTACAGACCATACTCACTCTAGAACCTTGAATGACCGAACATACCATGGTGACAACTTACCCTGTCTACAAATTCATCTAGGTCCCAACATTAGTGAGGCATGTGGTAAAACCCAATCCCAGACTCCAAACTACAGAGTTCAACTATGATGATCTATTTATGACTTCTAATGAGACTCTGAAATATTCATATGCCTCTGAATCTGTAAAGATAAAAAATGCCCATGAATTTTTTTTAAATAATATATGGTTATTTTACGAGTCCGTGAAAATTTTCGGTGCATGATTCTATGGCCCGGTTTTCCCAGAATGAATTTATGAATTTTTTTCAAGTAAATTTAGTAAATGTACGAGCGGGTTTTTATAACTTTTGAACCGGTACTCAGAATTGAAATTCGAGGACACTGTTGAACTCACAGTGCGGGTATTTGATTAAGGGGACCTTTACCTCGACTGTTGTAGGATAAGGGTGAATGATAGTTTTTCACATTTTTTTGTTAATACAAAAAAGAAAAATTATATAAAATTTTTATTTTTATTTGGAACTCGCATGTTAATTTTATGGAGGTGGGGACCACCTGCAGAAGGAAACAACCAATTCAAATTCATGGTTATGGGGACCACCTGAACCCTACATTAATGGAGAAACCTTCTCAACTCCCCATTAATTAATCCTCTCATTTAATTGAGTAAATTAATTATGCGAACTCTCCATATAATCAATAGTGTCATTTAATTGTTGAGTCCACTTAAATTATACCTATTTTAATTTATGTTGGAATTTTATCTCTTTGGGGGTTTTTTGGATAATGTTGGCAAAAGGGAGGATCATTGAATAATTTTGGAAAAACTCATCCTCCAATGAAGAACACAATCCAGAATTGAAGAATGAGGATGATGTTTGAGCTGTCTTTGGTAGCATCTTGTGGAATTAATGAATGTGGATGCCACTATCCCCAAAGACTTTGTCTCTTTCCTCGCATCCTATATCAACAATCCATCGAGTTAGGGATTTTGTTATTCTTCGTGTTTTATGTAAAATTAATAATCTTGATCTACCTACTACTGAACTAATGCGGAGGGAGTGGGAAAAACAAACACATAGCAATCCCTTATCTATCATTTAAGGTTGGTGTGTTCATCATGATGGAGGAGGATGGAAACCAACACTGGTGGGGCACAATAACAGCGGCTGGCACCATGATCAGCTACGACGAAGGCGACGGTGCTACTGCGCTCCCCAACAGAAGATAACTGTGGCCTTGGGCTGTAGCGGAAAGGGTAGAGCATTTCTCTGGCTGAGGGCTTCTGGTGGAGGCTTGGCGTGTGACCACACCACACAGAGAGGACTGCTGGCCATCCGGCCAGCCGCGGCGGACTACCACCCCGCCGCACAGCAGCCCCCCCGCATGATGCCCAGCTCAGGCCACCCGGCACAGGCTGGGCTACACCGAGAGACGGGCCAGATCCAGTGGTCCAGGTCGCACCATGGGCCGGGCGGGACCCAGCAGGTCGGGCCGGGTCGACCCAAACTGTGATGGACTAGACCCGGACTAATTTTGACCCTATACATTTTTTCGTCCATAACATTGGCACCGAGCGTCCATTTGACGAACAATCTGTGGAAATGGAACCCTTAGACAGAGACAGTACTTTTGGTATACGACAATTGATATTTGGATATAGTTGGGGTATTGATGGGTGGGGTCGAGCACGAATCCAACCGGGCCCTTGGGACTAAAAGTCCAATAACATACAGACTGGGCATCCGATTGACGCCCCATCTGTTGCATTGAGACCCCTAATATGTGGCGATCCTTTAGGGTAAATCTTCATTGGATATCGTGGTATTTAGAGTATCATCCAGTGGATTGTAGTGTAGACCCTCCAGGTGACAAGAATGCTTATTGCGGCAACCCTGAAGATGGATGTGACATGTGAACGAGATCCTTCATGGGTCTATGATTGAGGGTCCCACATGGGACAACTCTAGGAATCCATCCAGGACTACTCTAGTATCATTTGTCGATTTTTTGTACTACGATCGTGTGTGGGTTTAACAATGTACTAGGATCTTGTGTGGGTCTGACAGTGTACTAGTATCCTGTGTAGGTCTGACAGTGTACTAGGAGCATGTGTGGATCCGATGTTGTACTAGGATCTTGTGTGGGTCTGATGAAGTACTATGATCCTATGTTGGTTTGTGATTTAGGATCCTGCATCGGATTTCCTCTTAACAGAGTAATATGATTCAGTAGTTACATCAAATAATCTCTACTACTTTACCTAAGATATACATAGTGTGAGCTATGTTTGTACATGTGTGGTAATACCATGGTGGAATTATTCTGTGTAGCTTACCTCTGTGGTACTTTATTTCATTGTAATTCCTTGGTGGTATTCTTCTGTGTGGTGTACCTATTTGGTACATACCTTCATGTTTTTCCTTCCATTGTGGAACAGTTGATCTTTGGGACTTTTATTTGCACCTTGTGTGTCTTCATGATTGAGACGAGTTTACTTGATTACTTAGGTATATGTATGGGCATATACCTATGTTGGGCATTTAGTTTATTTCATATTTTTTTATTTATCCATTTTCGATTTTTTGTGACCTTGAGGGTCTCGGGGTTCATACTAAGTATTTTTATATTCACCCCTACACGGGCAATGCCCGCACCTTGCTATGTTCGTTGTAGACGACGGGGATCGCTGAATGAGGATGAGAGTACTTGGACTGGGGATAGCTCAGAGGAGGACCTAGACGAGGAATTCCGTAGAGACGATCGTTCGAGAGTTGTACCTACCCATCAGGTAGGATCCTTGGCGGGTGTTCATAGGAGTTGTTCCAGTTTACTTATATTATTTAGTTTTCATGTACTTTCCTTTTGGGCTTGTATTCTACCCCCTTTTTCTTACTGTACACAATCTTTTTACTATTTATATTCCTCGTGTTTGTATCTTCTTGTGTGCATGGTTACATGAGGTTACAAGTTATAAAGGCAATGCCATCCCAGTTTTTAGGAATACACATTCGGTCCAAGTGTCCATACCCTCGACAATGGAAGGTGGGCTTGGGGTAGTCACAGAATGGGCCTCGGGGGACGGGTAATGAAAAATTGGTATCATAGAAGTCGGTTCGACAATAGAAAATAGGACTCTGATCTTTTAAATGGAAATAATATTATGTGTAGTGAGTGAAGTTTTCAGTTTAGGGAATCCAGTGTTGGTGCGGCAGCCGACGTATCTATACACCATGACCCAGACTTCTTATTTCTGACTCATTGAACGAAAACACTGATTTCATGTGTGTTTTGAAGAGTTTTCCTTGTCATATCTTTGAGTCAGCTCACCAGGTATAACATATTGACCGTGTCACACCTCTTTCTTTTCAGGATTCCTCCACGTAGACAACCATCTAGTGTTCCGGATATAGTGCACACTGATAGCCCACCAAGAGATGAGGCCTCCGTACATGGCCCTTTTACATTAGAGGCACCGACAGAGGCACCAAACGTAACATTACCCGTTGGGCCACCGATTCCACCATCCTCAGCAGTAGAGGGTGCACGCCTCATGAGCGCATTGTAATAGTTCCATCACTATAGGCTACCTAGGTTTAGGGGAGAGACGGACCCACAATTGGCTGAGGATAGGCTGGAGGCCGTAGTGAGAGTCTTTTGACTGGTAAGGACACTAGCAGATCTCATGGTGTTCCTTGATGCCAGTCATCTATAGACAACCATAGGAATATGGTGGAGCTTGATGCTTCATGTTCACAACGAGGTGATGCTTTTCTTGGCAGACTTCGAGAGCCTGTTTTGGGCAGAGTTTTTCCCAGCGACTCTTTGTGAAGTGCGCATTCAAGAGCTACTTCATCTGTAGCAGGGAGACATGCCTGTGGATCCGTATTCAGTGAGGTTCACTGTACTCTCCTGCAAACCCACTGATATGGTTCAAGACCCATTCTTCAGTTCCCCGACCATTGATCAGGGACTCAGACGAGATATCAGGCATTCAATGATTGCTCTCAGCATATCGACCTAGGCGATGGTGTTAGAGTGAGCCCTCTAAGTGGAGAGTTTTCTTGATGAGCAGTCACCGGCAGCGAGAACCACCACAGGATGTCACGTAGTAGAGTCTTCTATAGTTGGCAGCAGACATATGTCATAGAGGTCCATGAGGGCCAGACCTACAGGTGGACGACCATAAGATTCAAGGTCGGTTGTATGGGGTAATGGAGATAGGTCCAGTCATGCGAGGAACAATCCGGGTTTTACATGGGTCGGGCAGGGGCACAAGGCTCGTGACTTTCTGACCCGCCGTATAGATGATCAGAAGATGGTTGAAGGACCGCCCATGTAGAGATAGAGGTTCAACCGAGGAGGTCCGCAGAGAGCAGGCAGACGTGGAAGTGGAGATGGTCATGCAGTTGGCGATGGGTGAGGATTCAAGATGTTACTGTCAACACTACCAAGTGGTCCACCCCGACCACAGGGAGCAGGATGACAAGGGAGAGCTCAACTCCAGGAACGTGAGGCCTACAACCATTTCACTTTGGAGACGATATGAGGTACGATCTGTGTCTATTCAACCATTGTAGTATTATTTATAGACACAAGTTCCAGTCATTCTTTTATTGCCACTTCCTTCGATCGGATCTCAGAGATTCTGACGGAGCCATTGGCTCGATACATATGGCTATAGACTCTTATAGGACCGGATTAGAAGATTAAGCACTGGTGTTGGTATTTTGAGAATACTCTAGGAGGAGAGAGATTTGGATGGGATCTCATAGTTGCGGTGTCGAGGCCTTACAACGTCATCATGGGTATGGACTAGTTATCTACAGTCCATGCTCATATTGACCGAATTAGGCACAATGTGTGGTGTGTCATCATGGATGGGACCAGGATTACCATCACCTGTTGGAAGGGAGCCTTTGCAGCACAGGATGGACTTACCTGGATGAGAGTGTAGCCGGTCACTTATTAGTTACCTAGCCTTACCCTCAGAGTAGTTGATGTGGAGAGACCAATTTATCATGTAGTGGTGGACCAATATGTGGATGTCTTCCATGATGATGTTACAGGTCTACCATCTCGTAGATAGGTGGAATTTTACATTTACTTCTACCCTAGGAAGACACCGATATATAAACCAGCATATCGGATGGCTCCCACAGAGCTTTGTGAGCTACGGGTACAGTAGGAGGACTTGTAGGGGAAGGGACTCATTCGACACAATGTTTCTCCTTGGGAAGCCTCGATTTTATTCGCCAAGAAGGTAGATGAAAGCATGAGTCATTGTTTTTACTATCAGTGCCTAAACCAGGTGACCATGAAGAACAAGTACCCACTCTCGAGGATTGATGACCACTTTGATTAGCTGAAGGGAGTATGGTAGTTCTCGAAGATAGGCCTCATATCAGGTTGTCGCCAGCTCATAAAATGAGACGATGATGTGATAAAGACATCTTTTAGATGTCGGTATGGCCATTAAATGTTCCTAGTTATGCCATTCGACATGACCATTGATCCATCATTGTTTATGGGACTCATGAACATGATCTTTCAGCCATACCTTGATCGCTTTTTTGTAGTCTTCATCGATGACATTCTGATCTACTCAACTACTGAGGAGGAGCATACTTATCATTTGCAGATAGATCTGGACACACTCTGAGAGAACCATATTTATGGTAAATTCTCGAAGTACCAGTTTTGGATAAATAAAGTTCACTTTCCTGGACATGTCATCTGGAAGGATGGAGTTGTAGTGGATCCAGTGAATATTGAGGTGGTACATTGTTGGGAGCCACCCAGGAGTGTGATGGAGGTACAATGTTTCATTGGTTTGGTCGGATACTACCAGTGATTTTTTCCATATATCTTCTGAGTTGCGGCAGCTTTAACTGCGTTGAAAAATAAATGACAACCCTTTCTATGGTCGGAGAGATTCCAGCGGAGTTTTTAGGAGCTGAGGCAGAGGCTGACCGGTTCCCCCTTCTTGAGACTTCTGGAGGAGGGCATAGGGTACGTTGTCTACTATGATTCATCAAGGACAGGGCTTGGATGTGTCCGGATGCCAGAATGAGCAGTGATTTCATATGGTTATCAACAACTAAGGCATCATGTTCAGAACTATGCTACCCATGACCTGGATTTGGCATTGGTGGTCTTCTCCTAAATGATGTGGCGACATTATTTGATGGGTGAGCGTTTTGTATTCTACTCAAATCACAAGAGTCTCGGGTATATCATCTCTAAGAAGGACCCGAACCGGAGAAAATGATGATAGATTGTGTTCCTCTATGATTATTACATCAAGATAATATATACTCCTTGGAAGGGGAATGTTGTAGCAGATCGACTCAGCAGGAGGTCTGCTATACAACTAATAGGCGAGGTGATAGAGCAGCTAGCCACCGTGAAGATATCATTTATAGATCGAGATGGAGGAGCCTTCTGTCAGTATCTTACAGTCACTCCCCCACTTCTTCAGTGAGTCATGGAGGTGCAGTGTGGGGACACTGATTGCGAGGCACGACGTGCTCAAATATCCATAGGATAGGCACATGATATATTTTCTGAAGGTGGGGAGCACGCCATCCACTATAGAGGATATACCAGGGTACCAGTGTCACTTTAAGAGAATGTGTGGAAGGAGTTCCACATATCCACTCTAGTGGTACATCCAAGAGTGGCGAAGATGTACCATGATCTCCAGAAACGGAATTGGTGACCAGGAATGATGAAATAAGTAGAAGAGTTTTTCTCTCGGAGCCTCACTTGTCAGCATGTCAAGACAGAGCATCCGGTACCAAATGGATTGGTTTAGACATTATAGTTTTCAGAGTGGAAGTGGGATGGGAAATCCATGGACTTCGTGACAAGACTTCCACATATATATTGGGGTTATGATTCTATCTGGGTGATTGTCTACCGACTCACCAAGTCATCCAACATCTTACCGATCAGAGAGAAGGGTTCAGTAGAGATAATGGGATGCCTCTATGAGAAGGATAATGTGTGGATAAATGGAGTACCCTCGATGATTTCCTCTGATCGTGATGCATGGTTTACATCCTTTTCATGGAAGAGGTTGTAGGAGGCTTTCGAGATGAGTCTTCATTGGAGCACCACCTTCCATCCTTAGCTGGATGGCTAAACTGAGTAGACAATTTAGACCCTCGAGGACATGCTACGTGCTTGCATCCTTGACATCGGCTGCAACCAGTAGGATCATTTTACCTTGATGTATTTTTCATTCAACAATAGATATCACTTCAATATTGGGATGGCACATTTTGAGGCGTTTTACGGGCGACCATGAAGATCACCTTTGTGATGGATTGACTCAGGGGAGTCAGCACTCGTGGGACCAGAGATAGTACGGGATATCACAGAGAAAGTGCAGATCATATAGAAGTGGATGAGGAATACACAGAGAACGAATAATTCTTATGCTGACATGAGATGGAGACCTCTGGAGTTTTAGGATGGCGACCACATATTTCTACAGGTCCCACCTTGACGAGGTTTGTGGATATTTGGTCGAGGCGGAAAGTTATCTCCAACGTTTATTACATCTTTTATGGTCCTTATCAAAGTTGGAAAGGTTGATTACCAACCAAAACTTCCCCCTCGGTTGCATTGGGTGCACGATGTCTTCCACGTATCCCAGCTGAGGAGATAACTGATGACCCTTATTATATCATCAAATAAAGCGAACTGGATGTCGATGATGAGGTGACATTTATAAAGGTTTCAATGGAGATTAAGAATCGACAGGATCAGGTCCTTCGTGGGCCGTCGATACCTCTGGTGTGTGTTCACTGGCATCACGGGAACCTCTAGGAGAGAACATGGGAGCGGGAGGCTCAAATTCATACTCAGTACCCCCACTTGTTTTTTTAGTTTTTTTGATGAGGCTTTCGGGGACGTAAGGCTCTGAGGTGGGGAGAATTTATAGACATATAATTTCAATGTAATTTTTTTTATAAAACTATATTAATATTTTAAGAGGGTGTGGAAATTGAAGGGGTATGATTCCATGGACCGGTGTGCTCAGAATGAATTTCAAAAAAACAATCCAGGAACGTTCAGTATTCATATGAGCGGGATTTTGTATCATTTGAAACGTTGCATGGAATTGAAATCTGAGGACACCGTTGAACTTTTAGTGCCGATATTTTCTTAAAGAGACCATTACCTCAATCACAGTATGTCGAGGGTGAATGATATTTTTTCACTTTTTCAGGGAAAAAAAATAAAAATTGTTTAACAATTTTTTTGAAACTCCCATGTGAAAGTTATGGAGGTGGGGACCACCCGATGAAAGAAACCCCCAATTCAAATTTATGGGGGTGGGGACCACCCGAACCCCACTTTAATGGAGAAAACCTCTCAACTCTCCCTTAATTACTCCTCCCATTTAATTGAGTAAATTATTTATGCTAACTCTCCATTTAATCTATAGTGTCATTTAATTATTGTGTCAACATAAATAAAACATATTTTAATTTATGTTTCCATTTCATCTCTTTGGGGGTTTTCGGGAGAGTGTTGGAAAAAGGGAGGAGCTTTGAAAAAACATGGATAAATTCATCCTCCAATAATGAACACACTCTAGAATTGAAGAAAGAGGATGACATTCAAGCTTACTTGGGAATCTTCTTGCGGAAGCGACGAACGCCAACACCACTATCCCCAATGACTTCGTCTCCTTCCATGTGACCTCCGTCTACAAACCTTATAGTTTGGGGTCTTGTTATTCTTCATGTTTTATGTAGAATTAATCTTCTTGATCTTCCTGATACCGAACTAATGTCGAGGGAGTAGGCCAAACCCAGACGGCCCGATCCCTCCATCATCCTTCATGGTTGGTGTGTTATTTATGATGGAGGAGAATAGAAACTGACACTGGTGGGGCATTTTAATGGAATCTCGTAGCACCACCGGCCCCGAAGAAGGCAACAACATGACCGCTCCACCCGATAGATGTGAACTGCGACTTTGTGCCATGGCAGCGAGGAAAGGGAAGTCGACTCGATGTCGGCCACCGACGAAGGCGAGGCGTGCCGCCGCACTACGCAGAGTGGACGGATGGTAATCTGAAGAGATGTGGAAGAGAAATGCATCATGCCCGCCCTACAGCACCTCGATGTCTCACTGCACCGCAACCACTCCGCAACACCGTGTAGCCTCGCATCACCGCGGCCTCCCCGCATGTCACCCAGGTCGGGTCACCCAGCGTAGACCTGGATGAACCCAGCGGGCCGGATCATGCCGCGGGCCAGACTGGATCTAGCGGGTTGGGCTTGGTCAATCAAAACTGGGTTAGCCCAAGCTGGGTTGGGTCGGGTTGGTCTGATTGGGTCGGACAGGACCTAGACCAATTTCGACCCTATACGTTCATTCGTCCATAACTTTGGCAGCGAGCATCCATATGACATACTGTCTGTGGTGTCAGATCCCTTATAATGATAAGATGATTGTTTTATACCCCAATTGAGATTTGGAAAATGCTGGGTTATGGTCAGGTTTGGTCAAGCACGAATCCAACCAGGCCCTCAAGACTAAATGGCCAAGAACTTATAGACCGGGCATCCGATTGTCGAACCGTCTGTTGTATTGAGCCCCCTATGACGTAGCAGTCCTTCGGGGTAATTCTTCCTGGGAATTCATGTTAGTTGTATTATTGAGCAGTGGCTTGAGGAGAGAACCCTCATGGAGATGAGAAAGCATAGTGTGGGACCCTGTAGCTGGATGTGACATGAGAACGGGATCTTTCGTGGGTCTGCGATTAAGGGTCCCTCATGGAACCTCACTATGAATCCATGAAGGACTAATCAAGGATCATGTGTGGGTCTGTTGTACTAGGATCCTGTGTGGGTCTGATGATGTACTAGTATCCTGTGTGGGTCTGATGATGTACAAGGATCATGCGTGGGTCTGACACTGTACTAGGATCATGTATGGGTCTGATGCTGTACTAGGATCCTTTGTGGGTCTGATGATGTACTACGATCCTTTAGGTGTCTGTGATTTGGTATCCTTCATGGGTCTTCGTCTTCATAGAGTATGATGATACAGTAGTTACATATAATCATCTCCACTATTTTACCTAAGATATACCTTGTGTGAGTTGAGTATGTACATGTGTGGCACTTTCCTTCATTATAATACCATGGTGGTATTCATCTACGCGACGTACCTCTGTGGGACATTACTTCATGGTAATGCATTGGTGGTATTATTTTGTTTGGGGTACATGTTTGTTACATACGTTCGTGGGTTTCCTTCATTTGTGGAACATTTCAGCTTTGAGTTTTTGAGTTGGACCTTGTGTTTCCTCATGATTGAGATGGGTTTATTTGATAACATAGGTATATGTATGGGCATATACCAATGTAGGGCTGTCAGTTGATTTTAGGTTTTGTGGTTTATCCTTCGTGGATTTTGTGAGACCTTGAGGGTCTTGGGGTATCTACTAAGTATCATTATACTCACCCCTTCACAGGCTATGCCCAAACCATGTTGTGTTTAGAACAGAAGACAGACATCATTGACTAATGACTAGAGTATTTGGACTAGAGGTAGCTTGGAGGTGGACCTAGAAGAGGCGTACCACAGAGAAGACCATTCGAGAGCTATACCTACCCTTCGGGTAGGATCCTTGGTTGGTGTTCACATGAGGTATTCCAGTTTACTTGAATTTTTTTTCGTGTACTTTCCATTTGGGCATGTATTTGGGCCCCATTTGCTTATTGTACACACTCTTTTTACTATTCATTTTACTCATGTTCATATCTTGATGTGTGCTTTATTAATTTATTTTATATATAATAAAGGCAATGCCTTACCTGTTTTATGGAATAGTCCTTTGGTGCTAGTCGCCATCCCCCGGCCTATGGAAGGCGGGACTGGGGTAGTCTGAAAATGAACCCTGGGGGACAGGTCATGATAGAATCAACTGGACCTGCTCAGAAGTTTCCTACAAGAGATGTCAACCGATTAAGGTGGCCTCAGATATCTCTATCCCACACATGACAGATCGACATGACACACCATATCAATACATTAAAGGTGTCATTTATATGGCCTCCTAGTAATTATTATTATTGGTGAACTCAATCAGGGGTATATTACTCTCCCCAGAGCCCCCCAAGTAGAGGATGTAAGCTCTCATCAGGTCCTCTAGAACCTTTATTGTGCGTTCTGACTAGCCATTAGTTTGATTGTGGTATGTTGTGCTTAAGTGGACATGTTTACCTGGTGAACTATGAAAACTATTTCAGAAATGAGATGTAAAGAGGATATCCCTATCGGAAACGGTAATGTGTATGTCCCCATAATGTTTTACAATATCACAAATGTAAAAATTTACAATATCATAAATACTGATGGAATACATGATCAGTAAAAAATTAGATACCTACGTGAGCCTATCAACAACCACACACACAATATCATTATACCATGGTTATCTCAGAAAACTTTTCATGATGTACACTATGACATCATTCAGCGTCCACTTTGGAATATGTAATTGTAACATCGCAAAATGAACCACCAGGTCTGAGCTAAAATGTCATGTGACCTCATGCGCACCTCCGCGTACTCTAGTGGCTTCAAATTAACAGCATGGAACTATGTCCAATAATTAAGAGACTATAGCCTCCATGTAATGCCATCGATTATTATAGTAAATTATAATAAGAAGAGAAAGATTAAAATAATCAGAGTAAGTTATACGAATAGTAAATGACGTATATGTTATCCAAACAAATGAAGGTCCCAAAGTGGAAATAATTTACTGGATGGTTAAAATATATGACAAAGAAGGAACTATAGTGACCTCCAGGGTCTTTTTTAGTCACCCCAGCTCTATCATCCACCTTCTCATCACTCTATAGGGCCCTTTCCCTTCACCGGGTCTTTCATGAAATCTACAAGCACATTGAAATGTTTGAGTAGGGGTGAGTACAAGACTCGGCATAACACCACCAATGTGTACTAATCCTGATTCTATCATGTGTAGAAGTGTGTATCATGATAATAGATAATTCATGAATCATATAAAAATACAATCCAAAGCTGAGAAATAGTTCTCTAACCAACCATCCAGAATCCACGACCATAACTACTTTGGATTCACATCAGAATATAACTAAATGAATCATAAGAGGTAAACATTCCCTTGTATGAAATCCTAATAATATCATGGAGATGATACCCAACATCATTTATCCCCAAAGTGGAAATAGTGTCACAAATATTCTAGAAGATATCTACTTGTGTAATCACATCGACTAATCTATCTCCGGGTGAAAATCACATGGCATCAAGGCATCCACGAGCACACCCACAACAAGGTAACATTGAATCCTCATACGTTCAGCCTATGCTTTGGCCCCTCATCGCTATCATTGTAATCAATCATTCACATACACTAGGGAATAAATATGTCATGATGGTACACCTATCTCAAATTCCACTAAGAACCACATGGCATGATGACACATATACAGGGAAAGCATACATGTAGGCATTGTTTATCAATACGAGTATAAATAATCATACAAAACAACACGTGTTAACAACCAGCATGTATAACAATACACCATTATCACTCATTGGATCAGAATATTTTTTATTGGAAACACATATATTGAATCACAATCAAGAACAATCAATCAAATGCCACAAATTTTATAATCGAGGCAAAAAAGATAAACGCGAGCCCAATAAGGTAAGGATCATATAACCTTTATTGTTTGAAACCCTCAGGAAGCATTTCCTAATATCAGAGCAACACGTCAAAGTCTCAATATGTCAGCTTTTCGGAGATAGAGGCTCAACATGGGATTTCCTAGAATCAGAAAATTTATTTTTATTTCAATGAAATAAAACATTACATGTGATATTTTTCTCTCTCTATCCTTAATAAACGTCAAATTATCATTAAATTTATCGGATGCACTGAAGACATTTTATTATCATTTTACCCTTTTAAAACATCTATTAAAATGATAAACATTTTTCATATGCGTTGATACATTAAATTATAATTTTATCATTTTTACGACATACAATATGATAAATATATTCATTTGATCAATAAAAAACAATCAGAATAATGATTTAGAAAATTTTAATTTATCACTTACGTTTTTACAATTAATTACCATTATATATTTTAAATTATACTTGATAAATTTATGTAATTATCACTAGATAATTCCTTTCATGTACAGTCTATTATTTCACATAATTTCCGTTTGATTTTTTGTACAATTATCATTTTATAATAAATTGTCTTTTGACATTTCATGAAAGTAGAATTTATCATTGAAAATGTAATACGTTATAAATTTATTTGAATTTCAATATTCCTACGTTTATATTTTCTTATGGATTAAAAAAATAGAATAAATCTCTAGAAATCACATTTAACATGGAATAACCTTATTATGTGCACTACATAGGGAAGGGGGTCGCCTCCACCATCACCTCGAACAGAAGGATGGAATTAATTTGGTTCAACTGGGGTGTGGATGTCGATTAGAGGTCACTCGCTCCTAGTAGAAACAAAAATCATGGGTCAGATAATGTTCATGTATTTAAAGACCTAAGAAGCACGTGAATTCAACAACCCATTTAATAGTCGATTTTAAACCGTCAATCATCCTGAGAATCAATGCACATTAATTTATTTATCAAATTTATTGCATTTGAAGTTTTTAATTGGTAAAAACTAAATATTTATTTGCTTTTGGTTTCAATCGAGATTTTAAAATGGAATAAATAACTATTTGGGAGATTTTTGGAAAATACACATGTTTTTTAATTCATTTTATGTATTTAATAAAAAGAAAAATGTAAATGATATCAAAATCCCATTTTGAATAATATAAATGCCCTATACAGGGTAAAAATCTTCGTTCCAGACCCACCGATGGTCCTAGTTTTATTTTACGACAAACCGTTTGAGATATATTATAGATTAAATATATAAAAATGGAATAAATATTAAATTTAAAAAAATTATTGTGATAATTTTTTCCAAAATTCAGACAAATTTAACACTATAAAAATTCTTACTTACTCATTTTTTACATAGAAAAAATTTTATTTAATATTCTAGAGTAATAGTTGGGAATTTTACACCTCCGTGATGTGTTTATCTATAAAAAATGAATCTTTTTTCTGATAAACCACATTTTTAACATTTATCATGTTATTTATTTATAAAATAGGGATTTATGATTATTGTAATAACTTGATATTATAATTTTCCCCCTCTATAAACTTCTCATACTTGATAAGTAACTCTGCATTCTTACTCGGATAACTCAAACCACTGAGCTCGAACAAGAAACTCACCTGCTCACATCTTTTCCTGGATCCATCCATATTTCCACTAAAACTGTAACAGAGGGATTATCTTTTATTCCTTGCAGTCCTTTCTCACATCACTCTATAATCTAAACTGGATAGTCCTCGATAGATGCAATATGTTCCAACTCAACATCGTTGAAAACTAAAACATTACTTGGTCCAATAAAGAACCTTAAAAGTTGAGAAATGTGGAACACATTATGCATACATTGATAGTGAGATGTGAAGTTATGATGATATACCACTACTCATATAAATATAATGAGTCCCTCATCACTCTCTGACAAAAATATGTAAAGATTACCGCTCTCCCAAATGCCGGAGTTTCAAGTCACCATTCAATGACTTAATAGAGGAAGGTGTGTTATTGAAACATAGCTTGAAAATATTACTAAAGCAGTGGTACGATACTAGGAATACGATCAAAATTTCATGTTCTTGACTATAACACATACAATTACACGCTACTTAACACCATCAGTTGTAGCTAGATCCATTGAATGGAAATGGCCGGAAATAGTTACATGATCAAATCCATGACATTCATGAGTCATCATCTTCAAGGGAATATGTATTTCCTGTTATGGTTCTCCACATCACCTATGGACCTATCCGTGTGGGCCTCCCACTCCAAGTTGATAATATGGCACAAAACTAATAGAGTCTTCCCATCCTCCTACATTGTTGGCCCTGGCCTTGGGATTTTGTGAACACCAGACTATGGTTTCCAACCATCCCATAGTTAAACCAATTTAGGTAACCACCTAGAGTAACTAAAGAGAATGAGCTCTGCTGCAATTTCCTTCCACTACTCTGTTATATGTCTTTGTCCTTTGTCTTTATTCCATTAGAAGAGTGATTTACAACCGGGATGGGAGATCCACCTGTATGAGTTGTGGAAGGTAGAAAAATGCAAAATGTTTACCAATCCTCCACTATCCTTCATCTGGTCAGGGAATTCTTGATAACCTATGGGTATAATGTTAGGTAGAAGCTCCATAACTGCTGTCTAAGGTTGTCTCAAAGGCTAATTTAAAATTTCTCTACCTTTTGTGCCTCATTACTATAAAGAAGTGGTGAAAATTTGAGGATCTAAATAAAATATATAGTTTATAAAGATACTCTAATGGAACCCTAATGGTGATCTAGGAACTCCTATTTCAAATCTATCATCAATGTGTGAAGGAAAATATAATTGAAAACTGGGTCTTGAAAGCCTCCTAGGTGAGACCCTTTTGTCATCCAGCTTCTCCCATAACTCCCCACCAATTACTAGAATTTCTTTATAGCATGATGTATGTGAAATTCATCTTCCTATCTAATAGGTCTCCTTGAGGTAAAATATACCCTCTACGATTCCACATAATCCTCATCATTCTTTGGTCCATCGGTGCCCTAGAAAGACGGAGGATGCTATATCCGGAAATCCATTGTATAGTCAACCATGGGCTTTGGTGGTAGATGATAAGGGACCATTTCATGAACCAGTATAGCTGGTGCAGGTAAATTCCAAGGAGCAGCCTACTCTGCCAGTGATCCCACCAAATGTCTTCATCAAAGCATCTTATAAAACAAAAATAGGATTAGGGTCACAAAATATCCTATGAAGTCAACAACCACACAATCATTTTTTTGCTAAACTAGTCTACTGGATCAATAATGGTTTCCCTATGATTATACACTTAACCCAATGTATACCCCTCCCAATACTAGCCCTTGTTCCCATCCATGCAAATTAGTCACAATCATCATATATATAATAAAACAACAATTTTTACCCTAAAACTAATTAATTCCAATAAAAATATATCACAAAACAAACAATCCCAAATGGATAGCACATATTAATGTATTAAATTATGGAACTAATATTCAGTACTAAAACATGTATATATATTGACTGTGATCCTACGTCGTTATTCGTGATTCATGAACAAACATTAAATCTTCTTAATCACATATAATATCATTTTTGTCACCAAAGGTGAATCAATAGTAACAACATAATATAATTTCACACTTTATAGAAACTCAAATGTCCACTACGTAGTGCTATCCAGACATTGACATAGTCCACCTACCGTTGTCCCATCCATCCATAGTTATGTATAACATATCCCATCCTAAAAAAATGAGCAATAATTTAGTAAAAACCTGATCCAATGATGTCATTTTGTAACATCCCAACCTCAAATTCCAGGTCAGAGCTGAAATGTCACATTACCTCATGTGTAATTCCTAATATGGAAGAGGCCTCCAACTAGAAAGGAGGTTCTATATTGAATAAATGGGAGACTATACGCTTTTTTTCTTTTCATTGACTAGGAAAATAAAAAATAATAACAAGTGAAATAATTAAATAATCATAGTAACTCATACAGAAGGTAGATGAAATACATGTTATGCAAAAAAAAGATGCTCCCAAAGTGGAATGACTGTCCTGAATGAATAAAAAAATAAAAAAAAAGAACTAAAGGGTCCTCCCATTTATATCTAGGTCATCCCCACTTCCATGCTCCAGTTTCTTAGAAATCCACCACAAGGCCCTTTCCCTTCACGTGGTCATTCATGAAATCTATAAGAACGACGAAATGATCAAGTAGGGTGTGATTAACACAGAAGGACACCACCAATTTGACCATAATCTGATATGCTCAAGTACACATGTGCGTACCATCATAATAGGAAATTTAGGAAATGTATAAACATACAATCCAAAAATGATCCATAACGTGTTATCCATGATGCCACAACCCGCGACCATACCTACATTGTCATTATGCCATAAGATAACTGAATTTTTCATAATAAGTAAACATTACCTTGTATGTCGTCCTCATGGTGTCATGGAGATGATAATCGACATCATCTATCCCTCACGTGGAAAAAGTAACCCGAATCCTCTAGAAGAGATGAACATGTATACTCACATCGATAGGCTATCTCGTGATGAAAATCACTTCGCATCAAGGTGTCATTGAGAACACACTCAGTATGACACCATCAAATCCTCATACGTCTACCCTGGGCTTTGGACCCTTTTCTCTATCATTACAATCAAGCGTTCACCTCTACTAGGTAATAAATATGTCACGATGGTCCACCTTTCTCAAATACCGCTAACAACCATAAAGCATGGTGATACATATACATAGAATGCACACAAGTAGGCATAGTTTATAAACATGAGTATATAGTATCATACACAAAAACATGTGACAATAATCAACAAGAATAAAAAACAACATTATTATCACTCATGGGATCACAATTGTTTTTATGTGCTACATATTCATGTGATCTTATTCAAGAACGATAAATCGAATGCCACAAATGTAATCATCTTGGAAGTAAGTGAAAACATGAGCCAAAGAAGGTATAATACTACAAAACATAACAGTTTTAAAACCTTGCATATTATTTCCTAATGTCAGAGTAGCACGTCAATGTCTCAAGATGTCGCCACGTCAATGCTTGAGGATTAGCTGAGGATTTCCTAGAATCATAACAATTATTTTAATTTGAGATAAATAAAACATTACCTATGATAATTTTTTATCTCTATTAAATAATCCTCAAATTATCATTAAATTTATTACAGAAGATAATAATTTTTTTTATAATTATACCCTTTTAAAACATCACATAAAATGATAAATATTTTTGAAATGTTTTTATACTTAAAATTCTCATTTTATAGTTTTTACAATATATGTGATGATAATTATATTCAGGTGATAATTAAAATTTGATGATAACAATAATTTCCAAAATTTTAAATTATCTTTTACATTGGAAAGTTTAATTCCCATAAAATAATTTATATTATACTAGTTAAATAGATTTAATTATCGCAAGTGAAATCCTTGAAATTATAGTTTATAATTTCACAGAATTTTCGTTTGATAATTTTTTCACAATAAGCATTATATAATAAAATATATTTTGTCCATTGATGAATCTAGAATTTATCGTTGATAATTTAATACTTTATAAATTTATTTGAATTCCATAATTTTTCCCTTTAGATTTTGTTAAGTAATAAAAAAATAGAGAAAATGTTAAAATATTTAATTAATAATGAAGAACCTGCTTATGTGCACTATATAGGGAATGGTGTTTCCAACACTATCACCTTGATCCAGAGGATGAAACTAAATTAGTTCAACTAGGGTGAAGAAGAGGATTTTAGTTAACTCAAACCCAGCGAAAACAACATATATGGGTTCAAAATTGTTTGGGTATTTAAAGATCTGAGAGACGCATGAATTCATCAACCCATTTAATGCTCAGTATTGAACCGTCAATCAATATGTGAATCAATCTAGAATCATTTATTTGACACATTTATGAAATTTCGTATTTTTAATCGATTAGAAATTGATGATTTTCAAGATTTTGGTTTAATAGAGGAGTTAAAAATGGAACAAATGGTGTTTTGGGAGATGATTGAAGAGTACATAAGTTTTTTTAATTCTTCTAAAGTATTTAATAATTTAACAATAATTAAATGTTACCAAAATCCCATTGAATATAAAAGTTATTCCCTATCAAGGGTAAAACCCCGTTTTAGAGCCAATATTGGTCTCAGAATCCATATACAACACACCGTAAGAGAGATATTTTGTATTTAATATTTAAAAAATGGAATAAACATTTAATAAAAAACGTTTTTATCATTACAGAGTCATCCAAACGTTCAACGCTTATAAATGGTAAACCCCATTATTAAAGTATTATATTTTTTATCTGTCTTCACTATGACTTCACACACTATATAAACTCATACATGCTCATTGTTAACCTTGAAATATTTAAGTTAATATTATAGAGTAATAATTGTGAGTTTTACCCTACTATGATACATTTAACTATAAAAAACGAAATTATCATAGATAAACCATTTTCCCCCATTTATAATTCCAATGCTTTATTGAAGATGGATGAATTATTTCTATAAAAACATGATGTTACATTAACTAATGTAAAATCTATTCATTATTTGAATATTCCACCTTTGCCTATTGATAGGTGGAACACCTATAAACAAAACCAGGTAACACACACTTTACACTAAGACACCAGTACATATTGTTCTAGTCATGGTACATTTTGATGACTCGGGGACTCACTACTTATGTTAAGGCACGAAATTCTCACACAAAATCCTCATGTATGTCCCCATGAACCAAAATGTGTCCATGCATATACAAGATATCATCATCGCTCACAGTCTAAGTAGGAGGATGACCTTCACTTGCTACACACTCTGATAGAACTACGCCATCCAAATCTGATTTTCATCCCATCCTTACTCTATCTAGTAATGTAGATGTCAAAACTAGGGAGGATAGAAAAGTATATCCCAATATATCATCCATTTCAAAGTGAATACCAGTGAAAAATCATGTGATATCCCACAAGTTCTTAGCCTACCAAACTGCATCTATATAAGTCATCCTGCTCAGTGTTTCGACCACTTCCTTACATTTACTAGGTGTGTAGAAAAGCTTGATGTCATTAGTCTATAGGTACACCACCCACCGTCACTGCCTTAGATTCAGATCACACTGTGTAAATATTTTCTTCAATTTTTTTTATGTACACCAGAATATTCTCTCCAATAAATAGTGCCTCTAACAACACAATTAAAGAACAATTACATCATTCTCATGATTTTGTGAATGATGAATCCTCTCATGTGGCCTTAGCTGCCCAGACATGTATTCTAGGACTCTTTCTCCTGACATTAGAACTTCCCTCATCCTAAAAACTGAGTCATCATAATAAATTGTATATATAATTTCCATGTTCTTCTAGAATTATATTGGTGATGATATCAACCACCATTTCATCACCGTAAAGGCTATCTCGCAAGAGAGTAATCATACAAACATGACACCCTTCACAGTCAAGACCATAAATAGTTCAACTAATCTTGATAAGCCCTGTATGAATTTCCTGTAGAAATCATCTATCCCCATGATTATTAGTATGTCAAAAAAATTCATGAGTTCTTTCTAGGAATATATATCTCTCACCCTCTCTATGTCCACTGATAATCCTGTCTCTGAGATGATGTGACCCATGATGTGAATCTAATCCATCCAAAACAATCATTTTGTTATATTAGCATATAACTGATTCTCTTATATTGTATTTGAAATGATCTCAAAATCTTTTGAATGGTCAAGTCTAATATGAAAATATACCAATATATATTCTATGGAAACCATCAAAAAATTATTCAATGTATGTATGGAACAATCGGTTAATCAGCACCTTAAAAACTGCTATCACATTCACGAGAGATAACAATATTACCAGATACACATATATGCAATACATTCTATGGAAGGTTTAACATGGTATGTCTCTAGGTCTAATATGAACTTGGTGATATCCTAACCTCAAATATATTTTTAGGAATACTCACGCTCCTCAAATATGATCAAATAGTTCAACTATCCATGGAATGGGATATCATTTTTAAACATCATCTCAGTAGGATTCCAATAATCAACACATATACTACGAGTACGATCATCCTTTTTCACAAAAAAGGACGGGTGAACCCCATGTAAATGTAGTTTCTTGGATAAAAAGTTTTTCATTTAAATCATATAGGAACCTTTGGAGCTACTACAACTCAATTTTAGCTATCTTTAAGGAGGAATGGATACCAGTGATGCTTTTGGAACTAGAAATAAGGTGAATTATACATATATATTATTATTTACATAATATAATAATCTGAGAATATTAACACGAAACCCTCAACCACAACAGGAATGTTTGCATGACTCATTCACTGATCAAACAAATACAATTTTGAAATCTGGGTTGTCATTCCACACATCGCACAATGCTCATTTCAATATTAGCTCTCCTAGACATCCTATTCAATAACTTACATATAAATTTTATCCTCTAGTGACATAAGGGTTCCCTTTGGAATGTTTAGTAAATTTAGGCATGATAATATACTAGCCAGTCCATCCTGAGTATGGCATCATACCCTTTCATCTCGAGGAGATAGAAATTCTAGATGAAGTGACACCCACCATCCTCAAGGGTGAACTCCCTACACTGGGGGACATTCTATGTTATGATTCACAACAATGATTCAAACAACAAAACACCCTCATAAGATAGAAAAATTATCCCATGTATTTTTACTACTAGTGAAGATAATAAAAATATACAATACACCTTAATCAAAAGGAAAAATTAAAATATTAGAGGCTACTATGAACGAAACCTTCATTATAGATAGTCTAGAACCATAATCCTTGGGTTAGTTTGTGTAGAATAACACTGGAATGCACCATGCCCATGTGATATAACCTCACTACCCTGATTAATCCCACAATAATGCCTTGGTGTAACTGGACTATGGATTCCTCTGAAATAATCACCAATGCATCGTCCTGATTATCTCGCAATACACTAGCTCCCTACCTAACAGATAGAGGAGGAATGTAATCCTATATCTGAAATTAGAGTTTTCCCCTACCACTCACATCATAATGGAATGTCTCTTACAAATGTTACCCTTTACTATCATTCCAAAATATCGTCACTTTACTGGGATGCAATCACACCGACTCTTTACATGGCATCATCTACCACACTAATAGAATAAAATAGATTTACAAATACTCACATCCTAAATACTAATAATATAAGAGATATACATAAAACAATGTTTCCTATATGAATACATTGCTCCACTAGGTCATGAAACAAATCATTTTTTTATATGCCCCTAGTTTCCCTCAGTTTTTTCTATTTATTAAGAAAATGATTCATAATCTCAGTTATGGAGGTAAATCTAAACACATTGACCTAAAATATAATAGCATGAAAGATACCTTCATCAATGAATATGTCCCCTGATTTTCACATTAGTTAGATACATTAGGGTGAAATGATATGACTCTATAATGAATGTTGAATACTCCATAACAGTCATTACACCCTACTCTAGTTGAATAAGTTCAGTGGACCACTCTATCTATATAGTCTCAAGGTATAAATATATAAAGAATAGGGTTTGAAAATCATCCCAACCCATATCTCATAGACAATCGGCATAGTTCGGAACATCCCACCAGTTATTTGATACTCCACAGGGAATTTTGTTGGAAAGCTTATTGTTCAACTTATGAGGCATCTTGACATGATTTAAAACTGTTAGCGTAGTCTATAGATGCAACTTTTTAACTATCCTCCAATAACATGGGAGGATATGATTTTTGGAAAACCAATAAAAAATTATCCATAGGCAAGGAATGATGCGGTGATCACCAAACATTCTATATATAGCAAAAAAATCCATCGTGGCATTTTGCCTCATCATCTATGTTTTGTATATCCTCTGTTTTTGTTGTTGACATTAAAGGAGGAACAACCGGTACCTCATGGACCACATCATTGAGAGTGTGGATGTCCCCTTCTTCCTGGTGTATGACTTGGGGTCTTCAGGATTTCATGCCCCTAAAATTACACACACACTATTCAAAAAAATTATGATAACAAATATCACAGCTCAAATTCATAGGAAATGCTAAATCACTCCTAAAATTAAGTCACAACCCACGAAATTCTACTTAATCCAAAAATATTTAAAGAATAGCTACAAAACCCACTAGAAACTATACCTCTTTCACACTCAAATTATAGATCTAGTTTGAGTATCAGTTCCAAATTTCTAGTTTCCTTGTTTCTCATTTTAATTCACATTAATTTTAGATGTGATTTATATATTAAAATTATTCAAATGATTTCACCAATGGGTCACCAATTAATAAAACATGGGGGCACATAATACATCATGAAACCATAATATGATTCCCATTAAACCCATACATATAAACATAACTTATCAAATGAATTTAAATTTTACATCACTTCCTAGTCCATAAAGGAACATACTCATTAATCACTGAAATATGGGATCACTTTACTATCTACTACATATAATCTATCCTAATGGAAGGAAATGGATAATGAATCTTAATAGCCTGGAATAATGAATGTTATTTTATTTAAATAAATTACATATTTGATTCTCAAATGGAATACCCATATCGCATCATGTTGAATAATAAATAGGACTGTCATTTATATCAATAGTAACAATAGAAATCGTTTGTGTCTCCCAATAGTGAAATGAAAATAAATGTAATATAAAAAATATAGAAATTTGAAATTTTATTCGAGGAAATGTTTTCCCTATATTCATGGTAGAAACTCCTTGGAATAGATAATTATAAAACACCATTCCCTACCCACCCCGTCTATTATCCCAAAATGGTAATACAAACCATTAAAGACCCCTATGACACAACTATGGGACGTCCCATCCCCGAAGGCCACTCAACATTGCGCTAATCCTAGTACATCACAAGGCCTCAAGCTCATCTCCCAAAATTCTAGTGGCTGCTGACCACCAGCATGAACCTAGGTGTGTCAGTTGGGAGATTGTGTTCGCATCACCAGAGTATACACATCAAAAAATAAATAAAATATAAATATCAGAATCTGGTAAATTGGGAGACAACTAAATACAATGCCAGAGATGAATTTATAAACATATTTAAAATTAATATCATATATAGATGATGACAGTGATGCATTTCATGTATCTAAGAAAATGGTAAAAATATGTTGACATCAGAATATTACAATACATGTATCCAAAATGAAAAAGAGAACAAAATGTGATATATCCAAATAGAATTTTGAGCCTCAACTAGGTATCATGCTCTTATGCTCCTAATAAGCAAACAGAATCCAATTTCAGGGATCTTTTCCTTATCATTTCCTAAAATTATATAATTTCTTCAGCTTCCCCAAGGGAGGTAGGAATAAGATGTTAGATAAAAACCCAATAGGAAACCACACATGATATATATGTTTTATGGTGTGAAATATAACAAACTAAGTAGGTAAATAGTAATTTAGAGGAAAAATAAAAAATATGTGATGTTGGATTTTATATAATTTACTAGCCCAATGATACTATTTAGAGTCTCAGGGATCCCTGCAAAACAAGTGTCACATCTTGTATCAATGAAACTAGAAAAAAACAATTTAACTACATGACTTCACCATAAATCCATTACGTATGAAATAACCATGACTTTGCAATATAATTAGATTAAACTACATTCCCATGTCTATTCCATAATACCAATGTATCAAAACACAATGGAATGGATATAAGGTGTCATGAACAAGGAATCCCCATTGTGTCATAGGATTGTCTCGATGGAAACTTGATATAGGCACTGTATGGAGTCATTGGATAATGTCAAACGAGACATGTCCTATGAAAGTCCAGGAAAAGTAAATTCAAGGCAAGGCCTGAGGAATCCCATGAAATCAAGACCCAAGGGGAGTAACCAACCCAAGTCATCCACTACCATGTTCCCGATCCATGGAGATAATTCCACAGAACCAACACAATCATTCATCTCTTCGTAAGCTTTTCATACATCACACATGATTCTACACACTCATAGAATCAATTTACATTCCCTAATTCAACATTGGTATTCCCACACATTTATCATCATTCACTATTAAATATTTCACATATCATCAGTTTACCCACTCATAAAACCCAATTAATTTTTATAATATCTAATGTTTATACCTACTCATTATTCACATTTCAACAAAATGGAATTTAATGAATATACCCACACCTTATCCCAAATTAATAATATGTTACATTCTATATTATTACCCACCCATTAACCAATATCCCAATAAACCAGTTAAGACATTCCATGTGAGGTATTAACCATATGAACAATTCAAAAAATTACCCATTCATTTAAACATTTAATAAATTGTAAGAAGGTTGAATCCAATAACCTACTCATGAAAGTCAATTATGTTTTGTCAAAATTAAACTCCATCTAGATATTAAAACACTATAACACATTCCATGGATGCTTTAACAGGAAATAAACATGGCTCATTCATGTCTAACACAACATGGGTGTCCATAGATATGGAAAGTATAACCAAAATACCTCAAAAGATCCTATGTTCATCCTTAACTAGTCTATGTTCATTCTACTCAATTAGCCAGTAAATGTTTCGGCTTTGTTGAAATGTATAGCGGGTGGCATACCTGCCGATAGCTCTAAAAAACATAAAAATTCAAAATAAATGTATAGAACACCTACTATTTCTAGGAAGTGTATTACATGTCTAGAATCAAGTCTTTATTCAATATAATTAGGAGAATTATAAATACTACATTAGTAATGAGATAGTATGGTATATGAGCCTACATCCAAACTGCACAGAAAATAGTTATTTGAAAAATGAATGGATAAAACCAAATGTAGTCCTTAACAATGTTGATCTGATAAGAATAATCTTGATCAAATCAGAGGTTGGATAATGGATTGGGATGAAATAAAAGTATAATGACCCTTTAGAGATTCACGTGATGTAAGGTTCTATACAAGGAAGTAAAACCTAAAATATGTTTAAAAATATGTTTTCATTTATGTTAAATTATTTAAATTTACAAAATTATACAGGTCGCATGGTTATGGAGTGTGCTTTGTAAAATCATGCACCAACCATGAATGACATCCTTTTGGACAAGGGAAACCCACACAATTTACCCACATTCCTTAATAACCATGTGAAAACTGTGAAAAGATCCACTATCATGTTTGCAAAAAACTATAGTCCTGACCTCATGGTTGTGTACCTCCATTTGCATAGTTTCCTCAAACCGTGCGGCATATAAACAACCTCTATCCAGCATCGCACAATTTTAACTAACCACACACTAGGCTTAAATCTCCCCATATTTTGTGTTCATGCACTGAACAATCCCGAATCAACACTGAAACACCCATGATCAAGTTTTGTTCTCGCATAAGTCCATATTTAACCTTTCAAATGGAAAATTAAGGATCAATATCTCCTAAAAAACCCATGTTATTACAAAGTAAATTGGATATAATTAATATAGGGATATATATATGTTATATATATATAATATATAAACTTTATATGAATCATCTTACCAAACCAAGAGAGGTGGTAATTGAATAATGAATGACATCCGTTCATTATGTGGTAGTCCACGTACGTAGAAATTTTTTTTTCGTAACCCATTTTATGAATGTATAGTTGGTTTTATGCCACACCTAGAACATAAAAAATATCAATATTTGTAATATATTGAGTTGATTATAGCAGGATGGTTTAATAGAAATTTAACGAGTAAGAGGAAAGTATAATATAAACAAAATCATTAAAAAATGTCAACTGATCATCATGTAACCTCTTATGTTTTCTCTAAAAGCCTTTAGATATTGTATTTAATTGAAAAAATGTTATTATAAGGTGAGGGGAGGGAACTTTGGATCTACCACGGGTAGGTATTGGATGAATTAATTGGATTTAGGGTGTTAATACACTACTACAAAATTGGCCTTTAACAGTGTTAGAAATGACCTTTATATGTGATATAAATGCATTTACAGTGTGAGATGAATTAGAAGCCTATGATATTTATCATCGCTAAGAATGATCTGAAAATAGTGTCATTTAACATCCCTAAAAAACCATTGATAAATAGGATCTTTACCAGCACATTTAAAAGTTGTGATAAAATACCAAATTATCATTGCAATAATTCGGTATCTTTAAATGAACCATTTATTAGTGGCTATAAAAGTGCTGATAAATATGATATATCCACGATTCTTGTAGCATTGATAACTGTCCTTTTTATCAAATCATTTAAAAGCACTGATGAAGGGCCATACTACAATGTGATGTTACAACACACAACATCACCACTATAGTGTCCTGTAATAGCACACAACAGTTCCCCTATATTGTGTTGTTAAATCACACTCTGAAACCCCATCATTGTGTAGTAACAACAAAATATGCACCATAAAACACCAGAAACACATCAAATATCAAAAAATAAAAGTCCAAATAGGTAATTTAAAGAATATAAAATATATAAAAAATTCAAAAAAAAACACTATATAATAGAAATTTGAAACCCTGGTTTATAAAATTACACAGAAAAAAATTATTAAAATCATTCAAAAAAATTCCTAACAATCAATTTTACCACGTTATTAATTGAATTCAATGTCCAACTATCAATATTTAAAGATTAGTTTAGAACAAAAAACCTCAACTCGAACAAAAAATATTCCACCTGTATAAGAAACACATTATTATGAGTAATAGTAGAATAAAATAAATTAATCATATAATGAAATAATACATTAATTCTATATGAAATTTAGTTACTTCTCAAATATCCATATTAACACTCCGATTGGGTAGTGGAGGGAATTTTAAAAGAATTTAGAAATATCAAAACTACATGGAGAAATCTATTGTGAGAGAAGAAGTATATCAATGTTTTCATATAGAAATGGAAGAATGTTTGAAAAATCACCCCTAACATGAAAAAATAATCCTCTTGTAGAAGAAAACAATTATTTTGTGAGTAATAAAGAAAAATTAATCATAAATAAAAAACAATACATTAATTATATGAAAAATTATTTTACAATAAAAAAAATAATTTCCTTATCATTTTTTTAATTATAGAAATCTAGTTTAAGGGTGTTTGATACCCAACATACAATACAAATCCAGTTTAGGAAATTCAAAAAAATAAACAGCACAAAACACATAATTAAACATTATAATAACCATAATCATCCCCATATCCCATACATGATTCATCTTCTCCAGTAGCTGATTCCCATTCCAGGTTTCTACAAAAAAATTCACATTGAAACCTATTTCTGAGCATATCATGATTAGTCACAATTGTTGACATCTTCATAACCCCACTGCTTTTTTTGAAAGCAAGGACCACTTGGCCATTCCTTTTAGATTTATACCTTGTTTTCATTGGACTCGCGAGATATGAAAAGTCTTTCCTAGGCATCCTTGTTGGGATTGCTGTTGAAGGTCTATCACCTGGAGATCCCTACTGATTCCCATTTTGAAGTATATCGCTAAATGAGCAGCCATCTAGGGAGGAATTTCCTCTATAGGAAGGGATTCCGCCCTTGATGGAAAGTAATCCTTTAGATCATAGGCTCGGTGACTCTGCTAGAGGTCAGGAGGCTAGGGTGAAGAAACAGTCCGGGTTGGGGAAGGAGAGATCTATGGGTGCAAAGGAAAACTAATAGGTAACATCATTTCACATCCTAGAAAAGCTGTGGAGGTAACATAAAAGAAAGTGATAAATTTAAAACTGTTGGGGTGAAAATATTTTAATCGAGAAGGAGCATGAAATTTAGACAGTGAAACCCCAAACACAAACAAAATAATCTACTTGTATAAAGAAACCATTATTATGTGAGTAAAAATAAAAATAAATAAATTAACCATACATAAGAAAAAATACATTAATTCCATGGAAACTGTTTTTACTAGGAAAACATCATTATTACCTCTATAGTTGAGCAGATTCATCATCATTTTTCTTCCTACGAAGGCTGTGGAGATTCATTGAATGAAAGTGATAAATGTACCACTATGGGGGTGAATACTTTTTATGGGAGAATGAGAATAAATTGTGGATAGAGGACCCCAACCCAAAAAAATAATACACTTGTATATGAAAACAGTAATTATATGATTAATACAAAAACAAAAAAAATTTACATAAATATGGAACAATAAATTAATTCTATGGATAATGATTTAACTAAAAAAAATGAATATTACCTCTATAATTTAGTGGAGGTAGCATTGATTATATTCCTTCCAATGTAGTGGATATAACTTGAAAGAATGTGATAAATTAACCACTACATGGGGAAAAATATTTTATGGGATAACGATCATGAATGTTGGATAGAGAACCCACAACTCAATCAAAATAATCCAGTTCTATTGGAAAACAATTTTTTATGTGAGTATTACTAAATTGTAATAAATTAAACATAAATATGAAAAATACATTAATTCTACAGATAGTGATTTTACTATGAAAACATCATGAATTCCACTATAATTGAGTAGAGACAATGCCATTTCTCTTTATCCAAAGTCCTGACATATAGAAAAAAAATTCTTCTAAAAAACAGACTCTACAAGAATAAAGAAAATTAAATCAATGTTTATTATAAAATTTTTCTGTAAAATAGAGAAATTATATTGTAACATTACATTTAGATTTATCCAAAGGGGTTACTTCATTATAGTTTGTTCTATTGAGGGATTAGTTACAAAGTCATGTGAAGAAGACTTTGTCTGCTTGACTAGTCATATATTTAATTTAGAGTATGTTTATAAAGAATATAATATATTGTATTATGAGGATAGACATTATATATTAGAAACACTTTTCCATTCTCTTTGAACTCTCTTTATTTTTTAATGGTTTCAAGGATTTGGTTCCTCTTTCCAGAATCTAAATCTACTCTTTATGGTCCACTATAATGTACAAAAAATTGTCTATAGAGAGACCAGAATGAAATGATTATGATGTCCAAATGAAAGGATGTTCCTTAAATCAATTTTCATCTTAATCAATATTTTTTTTAGTTTCTAGCCATAAAATTGAAAAACTATTATTTATTAGATCAGAGAAAAATAAAAATTTCACCGCTTGTTATTCCATTATGAAAAGTTCTTATTTTCCTATTTTTAAACTGAAATTAACCTTCATAAATCCCTTTTCATCGTGTTTCACTCCATTGATATTGTTAACTCATTTTCTCTAGATAACAAGAACTTTAAATTCAATATAACACAACTCGTATATCTTCTTGATAATACCAAACTATGACATATTTTCATAAATTGGATTTCTGCCCTTGGTACCTGACATGTGAACCACTTCAGCCACAAGTGTCACACCACTGTTTTGCATTGTACATTAGTAATCTGTTTCTTTTGTATAGAATGGATAACCAATGATTACAAACCCATGGTGAGGTATAAAATGTTCATTTGGTTCTATGGATATCCATTGTAGTTGTTCGGAAATTTAATTTGGATTTTTAGATAACTCCTTATATATTTGATATCTGAACCATCCTACAAATAGTTTATTACGTGTATCTGATATCCATTATTCAACCATTGTTGGATTAAAATATCTATAAATTTCTTTGTGGAATTCTATTTATGGGTCAATATCTTCACTATTATATAACATGTAAAGACGTGATTTATCCTGCATTATCATAGTCATTATAACAACATATGGATAACAGATCCCTTCACCCAAAAGGCATTCCCTATAAGGAATCTTTGGGAGACCGATTATTTCAACATCAGATAGGTAAATGATTTGAAATTCAATAATATTTTCAAAAATATATTGTTCTACAATAATACCATTTAGATGACTTGGATTATTGACGTACCCATTCAAAATCATCATATACTGTTTAATGGGGCATATCATTCTATAATGTGTAGGAAAACATTGTTGAACCTCTCTGACCAAGTAAACCATTAGGTGGACCCTTATATAAAATAATTATGGTGGGGAGAAAATATATAATTCATATAATATATTTGAAATCTTCTTATTCATGACTAGAACCATCTTCAAGTCTACATCTTTACTATATATGGATTTGAAAAATAAGTAGATTATAGTTACTGTATGTCATAAATAGTGAATAAAAATTAAATGGAAATAAAAATGAATTAAATCATGCATAAAAACATCATAGTTGTGTGATTTTAGTCTTTATAACATCATATTATTCAATGAAATTATATTATTAATAATGGTTGAAGACCCCTATAGAATGATTATACAAGGAAGGAAATGGAAAAATTTCAATTTTTCTTATATAAATAGCATGTTAGATGATGGGGAAGGAAAATTACACCTTTTAACCCTCATTATGCTAACTTTTCCATTATCCCCATTTCAAACATGTACAATATAGCATTTATGACATCTTTCACTTTTCCAATATCATTTAGTAGTGTGAAAATTACACTATCAAATACATTTTTATACATGAATGACATAAAGAATATTTATCACATACAAAATATTCCAATATGGTAATTCCATGACAATCAATCACTTCTTCCGACCTATTTTTGTATGGTTTTTCAAAAATGGTTTACCAAAAATAGTGTTAGTCTTTTTAATTTTTTCTATAGTTGATCACCTATTATGGGAGATGATGTTGTACCTTGTTTGATATTCCTATCCAATGGTGTAATCTAGGATTGGTATTTATGTCATTGAGCTGAAAAATGTTTGTCTTGAAGACACTAACATTGACGAATTTTTCAATCGATCTAATTATATGAATTTTACATAAGTGGGACACGCTAATATGCTTTCAATGTTATTTATTGATAAATTTCCTTAAGAAGGGAAGTAATTATACATTCCATACATCATGAACCCCAATGTGAATTCTTCACTTCTATGATAATCATAAATTATAACACATGTATCCCACATCTATATAAAATCTTCGATCAATGGATCCAAATATACATCTATATAATTTCTAGGTTGATTTATTCTAGATATATGCAGAGACAACATCATGTATTTTCTCTTCATGAATAACCAGGGTAGAAAGTTATAATTTACCAATATGAAGGTCTATACACTATGAGTAATACTTCGTATACAAAAGGGATGTGTTCCATCTCTAGATAACACAAGATGAAAGATTCATGGATCATTTAAAAATTCTGGAAACTCGTAATCATTTTTCTTCCACTTAGGTGAATCCACTGGATGACGTAGTTTTCAAAACATAATTCCTATATATTTACAGAATCTTAATTGTATTGTGGATTTCTAACATACATATATTCTTATAAACCATGGGATTATATAAATGTAACATACATATTTTGAATGACTTGATTAATTTTTCTTGTATCGACCTGTGCCACACTTAGGTTATTTGATGACTAATTCATTGTCCTTACAAGAGATTATGAAATCATTTTGACAAGAATTATTCTCTTTAGTTATCATTTCCATTGAAAGTATAATTCCTTTATCATTATATGTAATGAATGTTCGTTCATTTTCATCCAGTATCATATCTTTCAAAAGACAAAGTAGTTCTGTAAAGTTGGTGTCACTCCATCTATTGGAAGCTTTCAAATTATAAATCTTCAATATAACTGACAATGTATTATATTTAGTAGAACCGATATACAATGGTTTTTTGGATCATCTATTTAACTCCTCAAACATCTTTGGAATATCCTGAAGGTCATCATCAATTTCGATTGACATTTCTTCCATGTGATATCCATCATCTTTTTTAAAGGTATTCATAAAAAAATGATTCATAAACTGTAGTATCATCCCAATCGATGCCCATGTTATGTTTTCCCCAGTTTAGTCCAATATTTATTTTTTTGATCTATCATATGACAAATAAAATATTCTTCCAACTCCCTAGAAATAAATTTTCATGAATAAAAACAACGTGAACACTGACAAATTATTTTAAAAAGGATTACCTACATGATTTTTTTGAAAAAATGATGAAA
This sequence comes from Viscum album, assembly GCA_963277665.1. Taxonomy (NCBI): domain Eukaryota; kingdom Viridiplantae; phylum Streptophyta; class Magnoliopsida; order Santalales; family Viscaceae; genus Viscum; species Viscum album. The sequence continues at coordinate 873,858,502 of OY728129.1, read as the reverse complement.
TATTTAATTCCATCATCATATTCATTTGTCAAACAATTATCGCACATCCATTTTAAGTTCATATCCAACCTTTTTGGATCATAGAAAATAATTTTTATTCTATATATAAATAAATACAAATAAGATATCCATTTTCAAAAGTGAAACTTATAGACAATTTTGATAAGGAAAATATGGATCATTTTAACCAAAAAATCTGAGCATCTAGATATTCCAAATCTAATAATAATGACAATTGAAATATCAAAATATATATGGAGATTAAGGTAATTAATAAATGATATTATCACTAAACAATATAGGTATAAATCGAAATATGGATAGTGTCACAACCATATCCAGCATTACCCAGACGACACCACGTAAGATCATTTTATGACCTCTAACACACTACAATGTCACTAAATAATTGTTTAACATTGGATGTAAAAAAAATAAAAGAGATGCCCCCAATAGAACCAATTAATACTAGAGGTCGATAAAAATTATAGAATGAAACATGGGATAAATGGACACAATGAACCAAAAACATCACTTGCCTATATGGGCATACCTGTTAAAAAAACTATAGAAATAAATGATGCAATAGATTTATAGACACACATTGATGTCACATTAGTATAAAAACAAACAATATTGCAATTTATATAAAATAATATATATATAAAAACTAAATATTCATACATAAAAAGAACTAAAGGCACCATAATGATTCAATAAGTGAAGAATTAATGTGATAAAACCTCATGTGCTTAATTGGGGATGGCCCCTTTGAATAATATCCATAATAAAAATAAGGACCATAGTGAATTGTGAGAGGAAGTAGATCATATAATACATATAACCAATAGAGTAACATACATCACTCCACTAACAAGGTTCCTAAAAAATATCATATTATGTTTCATGTCCACTAAGGTTTCCATGAAAGGTGTCAACGTCTATACAATCATTAGTGAATCACCAATGTCCCCCAAATCAGTAGTCCATATGAAATAATATACATGAGATTTAAACATATTTATAGACATATATGAAAAAATTATTTAGCACAAAGATATTAAATAATGATGTAAAAAATGAATAAATCCAAGGTTCAGTGTTAGATATAAACAACAGATCATAAATCAGTAGTCTATAAAAACAATGGACCACAAATCATTACCCTATACAACATATGACAATCAAATCATAAATAATGGTTCATAAACAATGTATTATAAAAAATTGTAGAATCTGAGATAAAACATGAAACCAAAAATACACAATGAAAATCGGAAGGACAACCTAGTTGGGTTGAAGAAAATATAGACACTCATCGTAGGTCAGATTATATGTTCAGAGGCAGTCGAGTGGTGTGATTCAAACTTCAATTCACTGAGGAGGACCACCGACAAAGGGTGCATTCACTGGAAAGAATCTATATCGCAACATGTTCAGAAATGGTTAGGGTTTTTAAAATATATTGGGATTCTTTTATCAATGCTTAAAAATCAATGCTGATTAATGTAAATTTATAGTGCTTTGTTTAGAAAAAATAAATCCTCCTCTTTATCAGCGCAAAAAAAAGTGCTCATAAATATTCTTTTATCAGCGGTCATTAATGAAGCGCTGTTAAAGAATTTATAATTATAATTATAAATATTATATATATATATGAATAAATACTTAATATATATATATAACTTTAGTAAATATGTCTCTTTTTTGATATATTATTTATAATTTTATATTTATTTATTTATAATTATACAATTTTTTTAAGAATGTATATATATAATTGTATATTTATATATTTATACATATATATATATATAATTAATATATATATATATAGTAAATATATTCATTATTTATGTAAATCAATTATAATTTTTACAATTATTTAAATGTAAAAAATTGTTTATTTATACTTAACAAATAATATTTTAAAATTAATTATTTATTTATAATTATAATATTATAATTGTATAAATATAGTGAATTTACATCTAAAAATATATTTATTTATGAATATTTTTATAGATATATTTTTAACATTATTAATAAATATCTACTTTTGAGTACCAGGAAATATATAAAAAAATGAGTGAAATTCAATTATTTAAGAATATATGAAAACTTTATCAATATTGAAAAAATAGATAACTTCATAGTGTCTGTATATTGTATATAAAAATGCATTAATTATATGTATATGTTTGGTCAAGATGAAAGAAATTTTATGTATATTAGATTGAAAAATTGAAATATATTCATTTAAATGTTAACTTCTAGTTAATTAGTCTATATTTTTAATTAATATTAATTTTTAATTATATAACATCATTCAATAAATAGATGACGATTTAATGTAATGTGTATAAATATTTTTTAATATATAATCATATATATATATATATAATTTAATAAGAGTAATTAGCATAATTATCTAATTAATAAAATGTTTAATATTGAATAATGTTAAGTAAATCTATTATTATTAATAAATAAATATTTAATTAATAAAATATGTAATATTCATTTAACTATCACATCATTTTTTTAATTTATTTTATTATTTCATTTTATCAGTTCTAAACAGAACCCAATAATAATGCATACTTTTTACAAGTTCTAAGACTAAAGTGCTGATAAAGGATACGGTTTTCCATCGCTAAAACAAAATCTCTGATAAAGGATACCATTTATCAGCGCTAAAAATAAGCAACTGATAAATGTTCCATTTATCAATGCTAAAAAATAGCTGATGAAATGTGTTATTTACTTATGATTTATTTACCGTTGATAAATATTCCATTGATCAATGTTTTATTTGACCACTAATAAATAACAGTGATGTTATCGGCCAATTTTGTAGTAGTGATAGGTGAGGATTGAGGGTTTCCTATTATATGTGCCGTGAATGGAAGACCTGTAATTTTTGAAACGAAAAAATTTGTACCAACATTTTTCACATTCCAAAGATTCAATAAATTTTTACTCCTAAGCCTTAATCAATAATGTATCAGAATTTTTCTATAAAATATATTTTTTACATGTTTTTATATCAATTTTACCAATATATTAATAGGTTTACCTGTCCCCCTAAAATAATTTTTACCCCAACAATGATAGATAACTATTACAGTTTTCACAATTAATTTTGGTTTAAAATATGAAGCAATTATTTTATAATTTAAATTAATCTTCTTCCAAATATAGAATCCATTTTTCAAATTTACAATCACATAATTATAAATTTTAAATTCAAAATTAACCATGCACACATGACCTAACAGAGGGTTTTATAGAGAAAATGTTCAAAACATGACAACGATTTCATATAATAATTTCCAATGAAAATGATTCAAATGGCCTAAATTAGATAAATAGAAATATGAGTTTATTAATATTACATTAAATAAATTAAAAAATTAGTTAACACTAAATAATTTAATTGGATATTCCTTTTTCCATTATGTTTCTTTATTTTTTACTATTCATTGTAATATGAAATATTTAAGAAAAATCACAAAAATTAAACCTTAGAAAATTTGGATATGATGATTTTTAAAATGAATTTTAATTTTAAAAAATAATATTCAAAAATTGGAAAATATTAAATTTCATATATGTCTACAAAGTGAGATAAAATCATCTTTGAAAAAATATACAATTTTTCAGAAAACATTTATTTCTCTTTTGAATAGTTATTATTTTATTTATAATCAATAGATATCCATAATTTTTATTAATTTTTAGTTACTATTATTAACCATAAATTATAAATCAATTTGATAATAGTTTAATATGATATAGATCATTTCGACATAGGTTTGCATGTTGGACTAGATTTTGAGGATACTGTATTTAAAAAAATGTATACTTTGCAAACTTTATATTCAGTGTTTCATGTCACATATAATATATAAAAAATTCTTATTTTAAAATATTTTGTTGTTACATGAATTTTCTATTTAATATTTATTCAAAACATCTACCTTTAGTTGGAATATCAAACATATTAATATTAATCATATCATGGGAAAAGGAAACATTAGAAAGGGGCTAAAATTCCCACTAAGGTTGATAAAGGTATATACATATGATAATTGCAACATGATCTTCATGTTATGATAAAATGATGTTAACTTTTCAAATCCATGCCCTAATACTACAGATCATAATATTGTGTTATGGAATAAATCATGGATGTTTAGAATACATGAATTATAATTGAATCAAAGAACATTATCTAAGAGAGTAAAAATATGCGAGTGAAATTTAATTATTTCATGCACATAAGAATAAAAAATATATTTCATGGACAAGCACTATGACATTAATCACATATATGTGTTAGAAAGAAACATGTTTAACTACAATAGTCTTCTGATAACCTACCATTTACCCTCTCTTGGGACTGGGATAAACTAACATGTACCCTTTGATATCGAATAATATTAACCATAACCCAATAAATTATTAACTGATATATGCCCCAGTACTAAAATAATGAAACTCATACATATGTGTTCCACAAGATCATAAACAATTCTTCCTACCATATCCAATGAAAAGAAATGTGTTTAAAAATAACTTCATCATAACATAACAATGTAAATTAAACTATATTGATACACATCATTACAGAAAATGTATAATAAATCTAGAGAAATAATATAAATGGTATCATTAGATCATTACCCAATGATGCCTCTTGTAAGATCAAATGATTACATTATAGTTATAAAATGAATTTGAAATACCAAATTGTTAATTTCATGAGGAATATAATCATTCAGGTTTGAAATCAAATCTTTAATAACGAAAATATTCATAAAATTTATGGAAAAAATTTTCTTTTAAAATATAAATGGAATAATTTAAAGAAAAATCAATGAATAAGTGGTCATTATGTTAGGAAATTCTATAAATTTCTTAGAGTATAAAATAAAAAATTCTTTTATGTTCTAAAAAACCATAAAGTACCTCATTGAGAATAAGAAAATAAAATTACTTTTTATTTTTATAAAGTAGAACTTGTTTAAAATTGAATTTAAAAAATAGTAGCATAATTGTGAAAAACATCTCTTTGAAATGCTTATAAAACATGTATAAGGAATAAATATTTTTACTGACTAAAGTGATAATTAAATTCAATTATCATTAAAACATATTATTAGTCTTTTGATCACATAAAATTAAATAATTAATTGATAAATATTTTTTTAAAGAATTAATATTATTTTTAAAAATTCTTAATTTTCATGATAGGTATATCATAATTTGTCATAATTGTAAACATAGTCATATAAAATCCTGATAAATAATTATATTAAAAAATTAAACATATATAGCTTTGATAAATTTTTAACCATAATTAAAATGAATGAAATAACATTAGTCATATATTAAATCGAAAAAATAAATACGAAACTTCAGGATGGATATTCATGTAAAATATATAAACAAAAAAAATTAAAAAGGTTTCTATAAGGCATGTGTCCAAAAAAATGTTAAATGACAATCAAATAACTTGCGTCGCATTTTCTATGATATAATTTTAAACTATATTATAATACAATATATTTTATAATAATTATATTAAAAAAGAAAATAAATTATTATTAAATCATATATTTTCATTATATACATATATTTAAAGTCATCTATAATGGTTGAGATATGATGTAATATATTCCATTCATTAATATGATTGGTTGTATGTCTGAATGAGAAGTCATTTATGTTTCCAATGGATGGATTTCAGGAAATATAAAAAACAGCTCATATTTAAAGAATCTTTATTTTATCATATAAACCATATTTATGAAAAATATTCTTCCACATTAACATTAAATAATAATATAAATGAAAAAATAAAAATATCTCTTCATAGAGGTGGTTTCCCACGTGTTTGCACAAGCGATCTTATCATTTTCCATTAGTTTTATATGTAAAAAATTATAGATGATATTATTATTATTAAAGAATTATTTTTTCATAAAAATCATATAATATTTCCAAAGCCATCATAATAAATATCTGTGAATTATAGTGAAGGAAAATTAATTGTACAACTATATTGAGATGGTAAAATGTATGTATGGAATATAAATACATTCACTTCTTATATGATGTAAATAGGGTAGTAATTTTTATTATCTTAGTAATAATAATTTTTTTTTTCATATTTAGGAATTTTAAGATATTATTTTATGATAAATAACATATATTTTGAGGATTTATAAGAATAAATAAATTGAAAGTGGTTCATTATAAAATCTACCTCTCTTTATAGAGTTCCCCATTACAATATTTCTTTAAGACCATATGGTTTGTAATATATCTATAAATTCACATAAAAATTATGGATAATAATTTTTGTAAGAAATTTATTTTAGTTCTGGCCAAGCTATATGAATCATTTTGTTGAGTATAATACGAATAAGAGTTTTTCTTTTATAATGGTGTGAGAGCGCACAATTTGTGATTAATAAAAAATTATATTATTATAAAGTAAATTTACATTTAAATAGTACTAAATGTTATGAAAATGGTTACGGTATGATATTTTCTACCATATATTACACAATCTATCATCTATTTTTTTTAATTTTATATAATTTAATTTAATATTATTTTCATAAATAATCATTAATGTAAATTTTTACACTGTTTATTAAATTTGAAATAAATGTCATAAATCCAAAGACTAAATTTGAATATAATTTTTTAAAATAATAAAAATTGATTCAAATTTTTATATATAATTTGAGGAAGAAATTTGAATCTAATATTATATTATATTAAATATTTTTAAAAAATTTTATTATATTTTTATTAGCTGGAGTGATGACGTATTACTATTTCGTAGGAATTTAATGAAATTATATAATTTCATATAATTATAAACAAATTTATAACATGAAAAAAAATTCATTATGTTCAACATTACTATAATTATTAATTCATATCAATTATCTTCGATATGTGAATAGAAAAATATATATTTAATACTACATGATTGACACTTTGTAACATTAATTATTTAAAATTTTATAAATGTATTTTTATATTAATGTGTCCATTAAAGTAAAACCATTCATTCCTAAAGTGGAATAGTTCTAATTTAATTTATTCAATATTTATGATTATGAAATATTATCCCCTTATCACTAATTTTTAAACTATATTAACCAGATTTACCATTTATCAAGGTAATAAATTTTACCAGGATTACTATATATATTAAAAACAAATCATAGGTAATATTTGACAAATTTGGAACCTCTAAATTTTATGCATAGAATTAATTTTATCACATTCAAAACCTATAATTGTGAAGATTTAATTTAAATATTAGTTATTTTTTTTGATAAAACTGTCTATTTAGAATGATAATGATTTTAAGCATAAAACAAGATTAATTTTATCCCATGCCTAGAAAGCATTTTGATAATTTTTTAAAAATGTTATTTAATATATTATATATAATTTCAAATAAAATAAATCAATAATACTAATAAATTTAAATTATTATGAAAAAATTATATTTTACACTAGAAAACTATTTTCCAATAAAAATTCTCCTTCATTTTCAAATGATTTTTATTTTCATTTCCAATTAAATAATTAAAAACATTTATAAGGCATAAATTTTAATAAATTTTTTATTCCTATTTATACCATCCAATCTAATGGGTAGGTGATAACATATAATAATAATATTTTAATTTTATATTGAATTTCTTTTAGACTTGTTGTTTCATGGAATGAATGCTATCGAAAAAATCATTTTATTCCAAAAAATGATTAAAACAAATCATTAGGTGTTACACTTGTATAGTTCACCATTTAGGAGGATGTGATCATAATGTTTTATGTATATTTATATTTAGTAATATAATTCATCATAATGAGTATGTATCCGCAATTGGGAATCGATGATCTATTATATGAGTATATATGAGTGTGATGGTTCTAGAAGAAAGAGATCTGACCAGGTTATAACTAGCTTCATGTACAAGATGTGGATATACCGAAGATGACCTTCCAATTTAACTAAGTTCATTATTAGTACATGGTGATTCCATTTTGTATGAATAATGTTCTATAGTTGTTTATAAGAATAATTAATCCAATCATTTAACATATCAAAGATTGGTTTATAATCATCTTCATCAATGACATTCAAGTGTACATGGTATCTGAATAAGAGAACCGAAAAACAAGATGATTTTTTTGCAACATATTAGATATATTTCACTAATGAAATCTCTTAAAGTGTTAGTTCTAGATTCATGTGTTTATCATTATGGTAAATGATTTCCTAGAAATGTTGAAGCAGTTGACCCATCCAATGTTGAGGTAGTATAAGAATGTGAAGCACACAAGAGTTGATGGAGGTGGATGGATTTAATAGGCTATATTGATATTAGAAGAGTTTCATTCCTAGATTATCTAGGAATTCATCACCTTTAAATAAATTGACCTCGGATGGGTGTCCTTTTGTTTATGGAATGGATCCAATGGGATTTTATGGTGTTAATACCAAGGATGATGAGTTCTGATATCTTTAGAATTCATGTGATGATGGTTGATTAAATAGTGTTCTTTGATTCCTTTGTGATCAGACCGGGCTATGTTCAGATGTAGAGGTAGGTGGTGATTTACATTGAGTCATGAAATTTTATACCATGTGATTACAACTACATGACCTGGTATCTAGATATTTTAACAAGAGTCTTCACCCTAAAGATATGGGGACACTATATTTTAGGTGAGCAATTTATTATTTATTCCGACTATTATAGTCCCCATTTTTTCTTCTCACTATTAATTTATAGGCTAATAATTTTATGATCAGTAATGTTCCTCTCATATTATTTCTTTATGATACTCAATACTCCTTGGATAGAGAAAATGGTATAATATACACTCCATATGAGATATTGTATGAATTTGTTTACTAACATATCCATATCGTTAACAACATTATATTTGTATATTATGGATGAGGATGGTGAAACGTACCTATAGTTGTTGTTTTTTACCCTGATTTTTATATAATCTACTAGGAAGTCCCAACATTGGGATACAGACTATGGGACCATGCATAATCTGATACCCATTAGACGTTATCCAGATGATTCTCTAATTTTGGTGATCTCTTTATCATTTTTATTGGATGGTCAATGTTACAAATGATAATGTTTATGGTGGTTGTATTGTACTTCCATGAATCCCCCATGGTGTTAAATTGAATTTTGGTGAATTTGTAGAAGGATAATTTGTGTTAATTCTCATGCCCATGGTGATTATGTTTATAGAAGAGTTTTTCAATCGATTCTCCTTTTTCCAAAAGGTAAAGTATAACCACTAGGTTCTATAAGGTTTATCTCAACCCTTTGAGTCTCTAAAGTCTAATTAGAATGATATGTCAACTCATTTAAATAAATTTATTATAATATATTCTAGAGTACATGCTTCCATCTAGGTTATATAGACATAATCACTAAATTGGCCCACTTCCTAGCTATCGGAGAGAAGAACATAGTTTAGATCATGGGATTTTATTTCTTGATTGAGATAGTTAGTAAGAAAGGTTTTCCCTCAAATACGATTTCAAAAAATGAATATCACTTGATGTCAAAATTATGTATTTGATTATAGGTGGCCTTTTGGACTTAGTTTCATTTCATCATGGACTTTCTGCCCCAAAATGATATCCAAAATCAGATAACTATTTAGTTTTAGGAGTACATAATGTGGAATTTCTTATTGGACATTTGATATAGTTGGTAGGATCAACTATTATTGGTTTAGATTGTGTAATACAATATTTACTCTTCAAATATAACTATGGAACCATTTAAGGCCTCGTCAGGGAGACCTAGTAGTTCACCATTATGTGGGATTGATCAAGGAGGATAAATACTCATGGGGAAAGAGTTTTTGTTAATGATGACATAATAGGTAATGGTAATACAAGAGCTGATGAATAATACCCTTAACCATCATTTGTATTAATTATACTAAAGAAACATTTCTTTTAAAATCAACAAGGGTGACTATGTTATCTTGAGGGTCTCACCTCAAAATTGATTTTATTGACATGGCCAGGGTGAAATGTTAACATTGGGTTTGTTTCCCCTTCAAGTATAATATGTTGGGATGGTGTGGGGGCATTCTTCTGGTCCTTATTGATGCAATAAACCAATTAATATTATTTATTATATTTTTTTACTAAGAATGTATTTTCACCACCCATTACATGTTATAGAAGGAGGTACGCTGGACATCTAATGTGGAGCTGTGTTTTTATAGTAACATGTTGAGAATCATGAGCAGGTATGATAAGTTCAAATTTGTGATAGAAATTTCATCTAGGGTATCTTGTGCCAGCACAAGATAAATCTAGAGATAACCTAGGAGAGGTAGACCCATATGAAATCATAGTTCCCTTATTTTTTTAATATGTTTTTTTTCTTTTGGGAAGAATATCCCTAAGGTGGGGAGAATTTGACATCCTATTTTTTTCATGTACGGTTTTTTAATATAATAATGAAATATATACATAGCTAGGAAATGAGACGATGTGTGATTTCATGGATCGATGAGCCATGGTGTTGAGATACTAAAAAAAGTAAATATATAATATGACCTGAAAAAAGTTCTAAAAATGATTGAATAAAACATGAATAAAATCTGTGATCATAAATCTGAAATTTCCATAGAATATAGAATGTTGGGTTTAACCTAGTCATTATATAACCATTTTTGGGGTCAATTGATTCATTCAACTCTAATAAATGGATAAAATATTAAAATAAATAAATATGTTAGATATTTATTTATATTTATATTAAGGGGCCCAAATCTCCCCTAAGATTATTATATTATTCCAAATCACAATGGTTAGTCACATGAACCTATGATTGACGGAGGATCCATTAGATGAATTATTGTTGAATTAAAATGATATATTACATAATAAATTTCACCAACTGTCAAAATCTCAGAGAGATACATATAATAGATTACAAGACAAAAGTATCTTATACTCATTCCTCTATTAAATTTATTATGAAATTTCAATTTATGGGCTCTTATATTCATTTATATTTAAAATTTTGGACATTAATATTCCAAATAGAATACCTATTCAAGCATACAAAAGTTATATTCTTATAAAAATCCAAAATAATAATTCCACTACTATGAGTAATGTATTGTTTTATTCATTTCTAATTAAACACAATCATTTCAATAATGTCCTTCTGTGAATAATATTTTTGTCATGTGTTTTTTCAAGTTAAGATCAACAAAAATGTGGTTCCTTTCTAGAAATGAGTTTTGTTGATATATAGGATTCATAAATATTTTAGATCCACATTTAGGTCTTTTCATACAACCGAATAGTGAAATTATATTAAAATTCATTTATCTTATATGTACGATGATTATGATGATAATACTTAATGATTTATTGAAAATTAAAATATATATTCTTAAAGCTAATGAAATAAATTATTTTAAATATGTTATGGATATTATTTTTGATGATAAAACTTGTGACAACCCATATTTGTATATTGTTATTTCACGATTTAATAAAAATATATACACATGATAAAATACAAAATAATCAAGTGGCAGTTTTTTTTCGGGTTATTTGACACATATAAATATAACTGGTAACATATATAAAATGAAATTATTTAAAACTATATAACATTCTATTCAATACCATTGATCTTTTAAGACTATATGATAATACCACAGATGTATATATGAATGGGCTGAGCTCTAAAGTCAATTATATGAAAAAAACATAATTGAAGTCCATTCATGTCATTAAAGAGGAATAACATGATGAAATAGAATTTTTTGAATAAATATCATTATCATTGAATCATTTATTAGTTGAAAACATATTGTAATAATAGGAATGTGGAATCCACATTAAACATGAAATAACAAGAATTTTTTTTGGTTAACCATCAAAACATCATAACATATTTTTTTTGGATAATAGTCCATTCACCATAAATTGTATCTCTTAAGATAATATTATCACCAGATGTATTGGATGACTATGTAATTCATGGCCCACTCATAATATTTATATCAAAATGATGCATTTTTTGCCTCATCGATCATACAACATAAGGGTAACATTAATCGATGTTTATAGAATTTTTAAAGCGTGTGGGTAATATGAATGAATGTATGTAATAAATTATGGGTGGATAAAAATATGTGAATAGATTTGAGTAGAAATGTGTATGGGTATTTAGAAGATACATCAAAATAACCATCCAATCCATTGAATCATATTCAATCTACAAACTACCAATCCATATGTGAAATAACTGATGGAAACAAACATTGATTATAGTAAATAAGAGAAAAACATATGAAACAAAACCGATGATGAAACCCAGATGAATATAGTGGATGAACCCTAAAAGGAAACATAATGAGCACCTAATAGTATTACCCATGATCCCTATGTGACCATCGCTCCAACTCCAAACTAGAGAGGATAAATGGAACATTAGGATTGATTTGGATTGTGTGGCCGGGAAAGAGAAATTGAAAACAAAAGGACTGACTCTATGAGCATCGAAAACCCACTATCCACTGCACTAAAAACCCCATAGCCTCGATGATAACACCACCCCAAATATTTTTAGGATAGGCATATGAAACATGAGGCCAGAATGGGGCATGAAGACAAGGGCTACCAAAAGTGCATTCTTTTGTTGGTAGAGAAAAATTCATGGTGAAAGACTACAAAAGTGATAACTGGAGGAAAGGATGAGGCCAATAACATAGGAGAAGCTATGGGATTAGGGAGAGGCTAAAAAGAAGGGGAAAATAAGATATTGGGCATATAAAACATAGATGGGAGGACTAGCTAGGAATAGAGAGTGCCCTCCATAGGGATCCCATGTGATGTTAGTATATATGGAGAGAGAGATGAAATTCATGCTAAATGGGTTTTGAGTGAGGTGAAATGAAATGTTGGGAATGAATTTATTTAAAAATTAAATTTATATCATTTTATCATTATTAACATATATTTTTGACTCAATGGAATAAAATAATTTGGGAAGCCCTCTGATTTACGAATAGTATTTCTACCAAGGAGGAGTGGATTTATGTATATTATTAGAAAAAAATGATGTATCTAAAATAATACCTTTCTGATGTGTAATTGAGTCAAGTTTTTAAGAATAATTTTGAAATTCATAAAATATAAAAAATTTATCATTGTATTTATTATGGTTTTTAAAATAAATAAAAGACATAAAAAGAAATTATTTTAATGAGGAAATATATTCTTATTAGTGGATTACATTTTTGGAAATTATGAAATCACTCTTGATCTATTAGGATAATATAATACAAATCGTATATTCAGTATGTAACTAATATTTACCAAAATATTGCATTTTCATTGAGAATTATGAAACCCCCACCAATCAATAATTTAAATGTGATTATTTAATCAATAATGTATGATTTACCCATTTAAATTTATCAATAAAAAATATTACATGTTTAAATACGTAATATTTTTATCCAAAATAATGATTTTGTTTTGACACAAACAACTTAGATAACCATATATATATATAACACGGTGAAAAATTATATTATAAAATATTTTAATATTAATTAAATTTTACTAAAGATGAATATTTCATGAAAATATATTTTATTTCAAAATTCATGAATTTAACAAAAATGATTTGTAAATTAAATATCTATTTTTGGACAAATGAAATTCATGTTTCTTCATATCAAAGATAAGTTTTTATTAATCAAGTTATATACCAATGTTTATAAATTCAAAATGAAATTGGATAAATATAATTCAAAATATATTAAAAATAAAATAAAAAAACTCATAGAAACAAAAGTATACTTATGTAATAACTTATTACACCAATATATTCCATAAAGGATATCAATTCTATGGTGGTTCATTCATAGGGTAATTTTGTGGACATGGATGTGGTTGTGATATCAATGAGTTAAAATATATATTAAAAAATTAGATAAATATTTAGACTTGGAATCTCGACTTGTTCTTGGTCAAAGGAAAATTCACTTGATTCCATGTCACATGGATGCTTTGATAAATTTGCTTTATAGGGATAAATCCATGTGGATTTGGAGAACTCTTATTTATTATATATCAATTACATATTATGATAACCATTAATATATAATTAAAGATATGGTCACTAAGGATAGTTTATGTTTTCAATTGTCCATAAAATTAATGGGTTTTTATGTCATTCTATATCACATAACTATTAATGAAAACCAATATAGAGAATGAGTTATCTATAACTACATTAATTACCTATTAAGAAATTAATTCTAAATAAAAATTAATTTATAATATTTTTATCATTATCAACCCAGTAATAGTTATTGATTTCAAAATTCTAGTTTGACAATAAAAATGAGGGTACTTTAGTTTTATCCCCTCCTATAGTTCATGAGTTTCTACCTAATTCTTGATGTTCAAAAAACATACAATTATTATATGAGTTTTTTCATTGATATTTTTCTATATGATATATAATAATTAATACCTTATCTTCTTATTAAAACTATTTATCCAATGAATGAAAATATAGACTAATAACATGTGAGAAAACTGGTATTTACATACGTAATAGGGATACAGGGAACACATTGTGTAATTGAGATTCGTAAGGTGGGAGTGTTATTCAGTAGAAAACCCCCCGATGTAATCAAGGTACTCAAATAGGTGATGTATTTAGGGATATTTTTTCCCTTTTTCACAAACTTAATACAATTTATCTTTGGTGATATATGAATGAATTCCTTATCTATGACCTTAATAATCTATACACCTTATTGAAATTTTTTTCCATATTTTCTCTATAAAATTTGGTGGATTTCATTAGTTGTTGAATATTTTTAACCTTCTCCATCATATCATGTATAATAATAAGTTTTATTTGCATTCACATTTCAAAATCATCCTAGTCGGTTCATGTGTAAAACCATTTCCATTTTATATACTCGTAAGGATCCTTTTGAATTCAATAACGGTATATATTATTATATGATAACTCCCTTTGAAATAATATTATAATTCCTATATATTTTGAAATACATTGAACATGACCTATGTATATTCTGAATATCTATAATTTTTCTTTCAATCTAAATCATTTTTTATGTGTGATAATCAGAAATAAAATTTATCCCTACATCCAATTCTTACTGAATTTTTCTCCAGAACCATTAGGAAAACCTTATATCTGAAGTAAATACAATTTTATGTGGTACTAAAATGATTATTTTATTCCCTATTATTTATATATTATCTATTTTTCAATATAGAAATATAACATCATAAAAATAAAACATGCTAAAATTATTAAGCAATAAGCTTACATGTTAATGGAATTATGGATTTAGGTTTCCTATGGTATCCTATAGAGAATATATGGTTATGTATTCTTGTTTACATAATATATGGTACATAGTCGTATCATAGCACAATATATCTATAGTTCATTGTTCACTGGTATAAATATGAATCATCATGTTACAGAATCTTCAATCTACCCCTTCATGATATCATACATGATTTTTTTAATTTATATCTTTTTATATATTATTTATTTCCTTATTAAACAATGTGGATACCTAATAAATCATCCATAATTTCCATCCTATAATATTATTATTATGGGAATCATATTAATGTCAACGAAATTGAAACAACATCTATATAAATGATGAACTCCATAATATTCATTAACATTCTCTTTATCATCCCATTTTCTTTTTATTCCTCCTTGAGCCTCTCAAAAATGTATGGTTGGGTCATTATTTCTGAATGGTATGATGGAGATACCTTCATAATTCCCATTTATATTCTATAAATTACCATGAATTCGTTATCCCTTTCAAAACACATCATCAATAGTGTTGTGAGGTATATTTTATTTAGATAATCATCAATTGTTTTACCTTCCCAGATTGTAGTAAATTGATTAGTAATAATCAATGATATGGTTTAACCAACATTATTGGAACATATTTAGATACATTTTTGTGGATAAATACAACAATATTTCATCATTTTTATATATGTAAAAAGTGTCCATATAAATATAATTTCACAATATTTTCAATGTGAATATCAGTACTTATAATTCTTCATTATGTGTTTTGTAGTTCTCATCATGTATCAATATTATGTGGGGGGATTATTTATCATCTTTTCATATTGTATGAGTACAAAACTTATAAAAACATTCGATTTAACTCTTTTGATTAAAAATACTCCCACAATAAAGGATATTGTGAGAACATTCATAATGAATAATTAATTCATAAACTCATTAATTCTGTCATCATATTCAGAATATATGAAAAAAATACCACTTTTGATTTAGCAATGAATGTGATATTGAAAAATGATTCAAATTTATCCTTAATATACAGTAGTATAATGTATAACATGGAAAACTATGGATCTCCATCTACGATGTTGGTTCGGTCCATCATTAATTTCCTATCACATTGATGAATCTGTATATATCCATATTCTTTTGATAACATTCCTTAAGAATATTACACATTATACACAAAAAAAATTTACTATAATTCTCAAATAAAATTACCTTTCACAAGGTCATCAGTTCATCATTAACATGCTCCTAATGTTCCTCCTTGCTTTCTAAGTAGATTGTTATAATATTTATAAAGAGTACCACTATTGTTTGGATTGAATCCCTAAACAATCAATTATAAAATTCCATGATGATAAGTGGTGCACTAATGACTCCAAATTGATTTAAATTATACTTATAGTGATCATAATTTTTTTGAAAATATGTAATGGGATTATCCCCTTATATCATCTTTACATAATAATATCACCTCCAAATATCATTTTTAGAGATGTAATGAGAATCATGTAATTGAAAAAAAAACATCAATATCAAGAAGAAGATACTTGTCCTTTATCATGATTATATATGGATGGAAAAAATAAATGAAAAGGAACATTGACCCATATATATTATATATGAAATTTAATAGAAAACACCATAGTGATGAACTTATCCATATAAACCCATTATCCAAGTCGTTCAATGTTTTCATCTTCAACATATGATGATCAATATTGGCCATTATATAATAGAAATAGATATTGAAAATTCTATTGGTATATGTATAATTGATAACACAACCTCTTGGTTATGTGTTAGATAAGGAAATTAATTTTGAAACACATCATCATATTCTATTACAATGGGAATGTCATCAAGAATTATATTTTCCATAATATTATTTATTTTAGAAAGGCAATACATATGATAAAAAAATATTATCCATTCATATTGTGATGATTTGTGAATATAATTATACTACTCTGTAGACATGTATAGAGTAATTTGGAGATTTAATATAGGGAGAGTGACTAACAAATATTGAATGTATTTGATGGTTGTATATAGTTTATGGATATCCATACCCATATGAGAATCAAATTTTGATAAATTGAGTATTGTATTGTTTCTGATAATTTCATCCATAAAAAATTTATAACTATTCTGTTATATTGTTAGGATCAAGTGATGATCCATTGTCTATTTTGCATGATAACACGACTTCAAGGTTTTTTGATTTTGATTAAATATTTATATTAAACATCTGCTGTATATAAGAATTCATAAAACAAAAAACAATTATAATGTTCAATATATATGAATGAAAAACTATTATAATCCAAACATGCCATTTTTATGATCCTCCTCAGTTGATGTGATGGCATATGGATAGAATTTCAATCTAGTTATTAGAGGTTGTTATCATCATTTATCATAAAAACCATCCATCGTAGTGAATTAGTCCACATAGTATCCTTATTCAGTGAAATTATAACATTTCCAAACAATTGTATTGTTGAATTTTTCATTCCATTGATACATCACGTAGTTGGCTTTTTCCAATCGATATTCACAATAGTGGTGATCCTCTTAACTACTCTAAATGTGTTTACTTTTCCCTTGCATAAAATTCCATGTACACTTCATTGCAAACATTTTAAATGTGAGATGTTGGACTTTCATACAACCATGAGATTTATCTACATCCCTCCAAAACAATCTCAATTATCCACTTCTTATATATAGATACATATGGCCCTTTATATTCAATGATCGATTTTTCTAAATTAATAGAACATCATATAATTTCATTAGTTGAAATATTTATATAGAATTGCTGATTCTGTTAATATATTTTGATTTATTCCAATTAATATATAGAGTTACCATTATGGTAGGTGAAAAACGACAACATTTATCAAATAAGCCTCGGGGAGATCCCTGCATGTCGATGATCAATTCATTATCCTACTTTTCATGTAGAGAAAGAACCTCATCTATCTTTTATTAAGGATATAATGAATAATGAATTTAATGAAATTTATTTTTTTGATTCCATTTCACTATATCATTACAATTTCTTGCATGACCTTTATATTCTAGATTATTTTTATACGCTGATTAGATACCCTCTCTATGAAATAATGAACCTAAACTATCTTTTAACTCTCGAAGAATTGATTTTTATATAATAATTTTCAATATAAATTATTTATTATTATATTAATAAGGGATGATAATATCCCCTAAATTATAGATTTCATTTTACTTCAAAATATTCAATATAAATATTCACTTTTATTGGAGGATATGTGTTTTCCACCTTATTCATTTTTATGTTCAAAAAATTAAATAATATTTACATATTTTATTGAAGATATAGATTACATCTACCACCGGGTAGGGAATCTTATTTGGGTAGTCATAAAAGTTTTCATCAATTTTTTTCATAACTCAGTACCTCATTATTTATTCCATTGGTAAACATAAATGGATATTATGGTAGAATTTATAAACTGTTAATATATAAATCGAAAATTATGAAAATTGACGGTATAACAATAAAATTAAATAAATTACTTAATCAAATAATTTCCATGGTTTAATATATATTTTTTGTTAATTTATAAAAAAAAATCAATGGAATTTTTAAATCATTATCATTCATAAAGAGATCATCAATTTACCAAATCATATCTTCATATATTTTCAATATATGTGTACAAGGTTGATTTGTTTATCATTAACTTGTTGATGATCGAGCTAAATCCTAATAAACTAATTTTTGGTTGTTAACCGTATGTAAATCTGTTTTGATTAGGCATTACTATTATGTTTCATGACTGGTATTTCATTTATCAGAGTCATCTCGATTAATACATTAATAATATTTTTTTATTTTTTCCTTGGTTTATTATTGTCCCTATGGTTTTACAAAAATTTCTAATAATAATGCTCAAAAATCACAAGAACATTATCTGATACCCACTATGATAACACATATATTTATATAGATTATCTCATGATTTGAAATATAAATATACACATAAAACACTAAATTAAAAAGTACTATTTCTATATTTAGATAATTAGATTCATATCAAATTATCTAAAAAAGGGATATAATGGAATTATTTAAAACTCCATATTATGTATCTAAATTTCATTGATCTTATAATATTTTATAGGATAAATTGGAGATGTGGATAATATTGGGGTGATATATAATTCATAATAAGGGAATTGTTAAATTAAAACATAATTTAATGTAGTACAGTGCGTCAAGAGACACAAAATGATATCATAGAATAGTGATAATTATAATCATACCCGTTAAAGTGTTGAGTAATATAATATCATAAATTCACCATTGGAGTATTGAAATTATATAATAAATTAAATCATATTCATTTTTTATGGATAGATAATAATACCTCATTTCATATTTTACAAAGGCCAACCTATCATGAACCATATATTGTATAACATGCTATAAATACATTTCCCAATGTATTAGAGAGCTATATAATGCTGGTCAAACCCATCACATTAATATATTGTATATCAATTTCTATTTCACATAGGTAATTCAACATAATTTTTTATTCAATAACATTCACTAACATGATTAAGGAATGTGGGATATATAAAAGGAATTTCCCTATAAATTATATACAGTTATATCAATTTGAATACGCATTAATTGAAACCTTGATGGGTTTTCACAATGTAGATGTTTGGAATGGAAAACATCACGACAATTTTGAACACATAACATGTGTACATAATTGATTTTTATAGGGTAAAGTGAGACTAAAAGGCGGTTCATAATTACATAGGAAATAGAGGTACAACATATGGATATGTGAAAATAATAATAAAATATGAAAATAAATAAATCATATTGATTATTACAATGCGAATACTTGAATAAAATGGAATATGAGAGAATTAATTATGCAAAAAAAGGATTCTAAAAGGAGTATATGATCATATTATGAGATTGGGACACATTGGGTGTGATATAGAGAGGGATTTGGAGAGTGAAATAACTACCAAGAAGTTTTTAATTTACATGAATGTGATTCTCTGTGGGTGTTAATTTTAATATAATGAGGAATTATTAATTAATTTATAAACATAGTAATTGGAATCTATGTGGAACAATAATCATAAAAAAAGCAGACCCATGTTTGTTTCCAATTTTTTCTTCTCAAGAATTGTTTTTTTCAGTATTTTAATAGGCTAGTAAGAATTACATTAAAATAATACCATTAGTAATGTGGAATTAATTTAATTTCATTAAAAAATATATTTAAAAATATATTTATAATATGGATTTCTATGTATTCATTTTCTGATTCTAAAATTACTCATAAATAATAGACCATATTTTGTTCTAAAATTCGATTGTGTTTTTTTGTCCCATGTGTAGATTGAAGGATTTTTATGTTAGTTTTCATATTGTTTTATAGGGTAAATATTGTTTTAGGAGAATTTCTTGATGTGAAATAATCTTCATGAAGTGAGAGTGTAGTTTTTTTGGCAAGATAGTATATTTACATCATGAGATGGGTGGTCCGGATGATGTGATTTATGAGGCCAATTAAGGGATCAAAATGAGAAATAGTGCAAGATTGGATTAAAAAAATATATCCCTAAAAACCCAAGATTTTAACATAATGATCACATCAAGAATTGATCTATTTATATTATCTTGAAGAGAATTTTATTGTGTGATCCTTACAACTAGATCAATTTATAACGTGGATTATAAATTTATGATTTGAATTGACATCTATCTATGTTCCTATAAATGTAACCTTACTATCTATTTTTCTATAAAAACCCAATTAATGATAAAACATACATTACCATGTGATTTATTGATTTTTTTATAGTTTATATAATTTGGATTGATCATCGGCTTCCCATGTAAGATTTATTGAAATTTGTTATATATTACACCCAGTATTTATTGTAGTTTATATATTTTTGTATTTTTTATTTCCTAGTCATTATTCTCTATTATGGAGGTTTATATCATTTATTATTATGTATTTATATTTTCTTAGATTCAAGGTCATTGAATTATTTCATTATATGGATATAGATTAATTGCGGGATAATAGGCTAGAGATATGTGTTATTGTTTTGATCATGTTTTTTGGTATTTTGAATGCCTAATGGGAGGTGATTTGTTTTTTTCTTCATATTATTATAGGTCCAATGAATATTTAATCATTAATATTATCTTTAGTGCATTGTGTAATTATACATAATGTATGTTAAGCTAGATCAATGATTTAACTTTGTTTTGGTAATCACAATAATATGTCCTTCCACACATATTATAACTATCCTCTAAATTATTTAGCCAACTCCTATCTATTTTTTAATTTGGTATATCATATTATAATAATGAAAATGGTTGAATTTTTTTTATTATTTATTAGATAAGGAATTAAAATGGTTTGTTTTTATGTTATGAATCAATGAATTATTTTTTGAAAGTCAAGGGATTCATGGGGAATGTTTTACTAAAAATGACCATTTTTTTATGTTATTGGAATGGTCAAGAGAAAATAAAAATTATATTTCTATTTATGAAATAATTAATAATGAATTTTAATTAATTTTTATGAAACATTATTTTATTCTTGTAATTATGAATAAGAAATTTATTTCTTTTAATAGGTAAATCCTTATGTTACTTTTGGTTGTAAAATGTGATATATGAGTCGATAATTCAAATATTGTAATGATTTGTTAATGTGATAATGATAAATTAATGGGGAAGATTAATATTATTTTCCTTTAATGGGTGTTTTATTTGTTTTCTAATCCCAGATTTCATTTGATCTTTTTTTCATATTGTCTTGTGGGTTTTATTTGGATTATAGATTTTCTATATGATATAGTGTTATTATTAGATGTATGATGCATGTTGAGTCATGAGAAGTTTGAAAATGTTTTCTTGTAGTAGTTGATTATTGAGAATGCAACATTCATGGTGATATGATTGGAGATATACATATTGTATTCAAGGATGGATCCAATGATAAGGGAATAGGTAGCTAATGGGATTTCCCACTCATTTTCCAAAATATCTGATGATTATTTGAAAAGTTTTGGCTAAAATGGTCGGTTGTAGGAGTTTGTTTTTGAATTTCATTCCATTCACCAATTATTTATAAAGCACGATTCTGTGGGTTAAGAATATTTTTCTATGAATATTTGGTAGAGTTTAAAAATTAATTAAATTTTTGAGTGGAAAATTTAAATAAAAAAATTAATACATGGTTTTGGTGCATGATGTAATGCTGAAATTGATGCTAATATTGATAAATGGAAAAAAAATGTTTTTTTTCATAGAGTAGATCAAAATCTATTGATTATTTTTTTAATATAATGACAATACAATTTTAGTGATTATTTTTTAGAAACACTATAATTTTGAATGTTTCATTGAATAATATAAATTATGTCCTCTTAAAACCTCATTTTATTATAAGATATCATGTCCTTAGTAGTAACTGTTGTGTTTTTGAGTGATGATAAATGAAGTTGAGACTAAGATTATATTGATTCTCATAATTTAATTTTGAGATAAATTATATTTTTTATGATCTATGATTTCATTCACTACCCCAACTTTGTACGTTGAGTGGCTGACATTGAGTGGAATTTGGGAGGTTGTCTTTCACAACATCATGATTGTCGGGAAAAGGATGGTTGCCTTCCACCTCTTTACCCAAATTCGTTTCATTGTATTATTATGAATTGGTTTGATAAATGGTTTGAATTCATATATATCTGTGTGTAGATGGTTTTAATTCCTTGTTTTTGTTTCAGAAACATGAATCTTTGGATATAGTATCCAATGAAATACAATAGGTATTCAATATATGGTCTATGTTGTCTTGAGGTATAATAAATGACATATGGGATATGCTGACTCTGAAACAATACACAATTACTAACTCTATATATAACACGTGATGATTATATGATGAAATACACATAGTTCATGGTATGTGATGAGATGAAGTGACGTACAAGATGCATGAGGTGTGGATTTAGCTATTTATTCTTCATGATAGCTTAAACTTAGAGAGAGATGGCTCGGGATATGGATCATTGTGGAAGAGACGTAATCCATTGTGGAAGCCGTATGTGGGTTCCTTTTTTTGATTATATAATATAATATCATGTATGTCTTAATAAGATAAATATATCAATTATAGATTGTTAATATATTATACCTATCAATGGTTATAGATATATTCTCTTGTTGTTTACCATATTTCAGTTTGATTTATTTATCTTTTATATCATTGTCTCAAAGGAGGATCATACTGATGATACTTTCTATACTCACCCTATATCATGAAAACAATTATACTCTATAGGATAAAGATGGTTATTGAGATTAAAAATATTATTTATAGTAGGAAATTAAGGATATTTTGGGAATTCATGGTCTATTCCAAATATATCATATTATATTCATAACATTATTAGTTTTTTATATATATGTCATGAAATTGATGTGGATGAATTTTTTTTATCTTCTTTCTTGATGAGAAGTTCTAATGGGTTTTCAAGAGTCTCATGTTTATCACATTTTTTGGGGTAATGAATCCAATATGTGTAAATATTATAAAATAAACAATTGTTTTTAAATTTTGGAATAATTGAGGTAGGATATGGGAATCATTATATCCATGAACTAAATATCAAACAATGTGGCGTACCATTATGGAATTTGGGGTTATGATAATGTTGAATCAAAGGGTTCAGTTAAGTGATATGATAGAGTTTAAATGATTGAATAGGAGGGTAATTTATTTTTTGGTTGGGAAATAACATCATTTTATACTATTAAATAATGTTAATAATGGATACTAAAATGAACATATTTATTTATGGCCCTTTTTGATCTGTTGTAACAAACAATATGTTCACTAAACCTACTCAGCGCTATGATGGCAGTTACTGAGTATAGTCATATGAATGGACCATGAATCATTATTTTTTTAAAAAAATATTTGAAATTGGAAACCATTATATTATTGCAATTAAATAATGAAAATTTTCATAATGATTACATTAGAAATTTTTACAAGCCCTTAATATTTTAGTATTTTTTATGTTTGGAATGATGTAAATATATCCATTATGTCTGTACCAAGGATATTCAGAATGATTTACATATAAATAACTACAAGGTTGAAGTTGATGGATTTGAAACATAAATGCGGAGACACTGGGTTTCAAAAAAATCCTAACTAATTATGAAAGTTCTATTTCATACTATTTGATAGAGTTCTCAATTGAATAATTAGAGATAAATATTACTCCAATATTTTGTTAAAGGAACACAGTTTTTCATTGTTGATAACAATTTTATGTACAGTTTTGAGGTATTTTTATTTATTTTTTCTTTTGAATCATAATGATTTATCATGTAACACAATTGAAAAATTGATGCATAAATGATTAACTGATACTACTCTGGTCAACATAGTTCTAAATTCTTTATCGGAGCATAACTGATTAGAAATCCATAGTCAATTAGGTTTTTCCACTATTATTGATCTGGATGGGTGATTTCCAGGGAAGTTTCCTAATGTTTAATGAGGTATGAAAAATAAAATTGGAAGAACCTATGTTGTCTTATGGGAACTATCATTTTTTTGATAATTGACCCTGGTAGATAATAGGATGTGGTGAGTTGTGGATGGAAAAATGATATCAAATGTTACATGTGGGGTCCTTTAAGTATGTTTGTGGCCCAGTGTAGATAATTTTATTCAAAATTTTATCATATACAATACCCTATCTAATTTGATTACACATTAACAAGGATTGATATTTGGAGTCCATAATGTGGGGGTAGTGAATCAGAGGGTAGGAAATTGTAACCACCATATAAATTAATGAATTAAATGATAAAGTTATACTACTCAAGTCAGTATGGTGGCCCATCATTTTTAGGAGAAGGTCCAAATAGAAATACAATGTTGATCATACATGGCCTTGACTAGTGATCAGGAAGGTTGGCCCCTTAGGATGTTTCTTAAGGGTAGTGTGTTGTAGTACACCACACACTGGAAGAAAAATTGTTGCACAATGGAGACAATCGTTTGTCTAATAAGTGAACCGAGAGGGTAATAACCTATATTTTTACAGGAAATAAACTAATGTATTACACGACCTTCTTGGAATTTGATGACCTAGTTCATGGTCCAAGTATGATTTGGATGTGTCATATCAAACTAGACAACCTATCTATAAATTTTTCAAATAGTAATTTAGTAACCCTGAAGGGTTCTAATCCACAAGGGATGATGAATTTCACATTGGCATCAAACAATACTAGAGGAAATGATTTACCCCAAAATAAAAAATTATAAATGGAATATATATATATATATATATATTCATAAAAGAAGTAAACAATGGATAAAAACCCATAATAAATATATTACATTACTAAAAGAAAATAGTAAAATCATTTCAACACAAAATATATGAACTAAAGGGAACATTTATTTCCAAGATACAACCAGATTCCAACTTGATGAACATGTGTTTCCTTGTGGGGACAATCATTAGTCTAATTAGTGACCCCATTGGGTAAAATCATATTGTAATATGGGAAGAGAAATATTGTATAACAGGAGTTCTATTGGGTAAATTGACAAGGTGCATGGACTATAGTAGAATGGAACCCGACATCATGATTGATTTTACCGATCCACCTTGGTTACGATCCAACTTTTTTTTAAAGATGCAAACTATGTTCTGAATTCCCATGGGCTAGAGATTAACACTCGATCATTGATTACAACACGATAGAATGATTTCCCCCAACCAAAACAACATTACAAGGAATATATAAACCTAATAGAAGGAAAAAATTGAAAAACCCCAAAATGAAATATATTACATTACTAAAAGATAATAGATAAATAATTGCACCACAAAATAACTAAACCATAATCTTAGCAACTAGTCTTTATAAAATGGAAAAAAACAACAAACAAGATACAACATGTGATCTGTTAGAAAATTACATCCACCTCAAAAACCAATACCTGCAACCAGCTAATATAAACAATTCCACTGTATTATTGTTCTTTTACATAAAAAAATCACAATACATTAATAGTCCTAGAAAACACTGAATGGGTCTATAGGGTGTAAGATTAATAGGCCATGTAGGATACCACCTAGGTATAACATATCATGTATCTGTACATTTAATTATGTAATGATCATTTAAATGAAATAATTTCCTTATTAAAAAATAAACTAATTTATTATAATAGTAATGGAAAATATTTCCCTTTATCCATATATCCAAAACAATCTAGATAAAAAAATTCATTTCATAATTACTATAATAAAATCAAAACCATATATATCATGAAAATAAACTACAAATATTGAACAATGGTAAAAAAGAATGGTATCCAAATTTATCAACAAATATGACTTCTCAAACCACAATAAATTACTAGTGTTCACCAATGACCTTATAAAACCATTATATGTAGCAGTGGAACACCCCATGAGTGAAACCACCATAAATTTGAATAATAATTCCTTTGAATACAAGTACAAAAGTTCAGAGGAACACCCCATGAGTGAACCCCCTACAAAATATAGTTTATGATGGAGCTAATATATACATCCCATAGAATATCCTCATGTGTTCTATGTGTTTTATTTCTTATGTATTTTTATAGGGTTACACATTTCATAAAAATATTACCAACATTAATTCCACAAAAACATTCATTGAAAAACAATTCCAAAAACAATTTGAAATTTTTTGAAAACACCATTTCATTTACCCAAAACCAAAGGAATAACATATTTTTTTTGCAAATCCATCTATGTACACAAATTAGTGATTAGAGTAAATTTAGAAATTAAGTTATAAAATAAGAACAATACTATTAGGATCACAAATTTTAGAGATATAACCAACTACTTCACACTCTGGTTTCACGATATCACAATGGGATACACCAATACTAGTAGGAACACAAAAAATAATAGGTCTTAAAATTTATTACCCAATTTTTGAATCACATTCAATAACAGACAAGATACAGCAGTGTGGTTAGGTCAAAACATACCTCCAAAACCATACACATACTACAGTGCATTCAAAAATGGATCTGACCACCAATGATGATTAGGAAACCTATCTAGATGAATCAATCAAAACATCCTGAATAGTGGTATAATCCAAATCTCATTTCTATGCCACCTCCATGACTTATTAAAATTAATATGTATAAATGCCTCTTATAAATGTGAAACAACATTGTCACCGTAAATATCAAACACCAAACAGAATGATTAGATGGATAGAATACAACTGAAATCACTGTGAATGATACCACTAGTTAAAAAGGTGTGTGGAATATAGAATAATTAAGCATTAGTTATGCAATGACATAAACAAATGCTCAGATAAAATAGTTATGGTTTAAATAAGACAATTTCTAATTAAAATTACCATATTGTGTTTAAATCAAAAAATAAATCACTTCAGATTGAATTTTCCAGATTAATTATTTTAGGACATAAAATGAATTAATTGTGTAAAAAATTATTTGTGGCATCCCAGGCTTCATATTCCATATTCCATCTTATAGTTCATTCTTCGTGAAGGAATTATGTTGTTTTCCAAACATACAACAAAACATTTCTCCATAGAAGGTATAAACACCAAAAAAATAACTCGAAATCCCTCTAATAAAGAAAAAACAATCCTAATAATAAAATACTACAAAGATAAAATATAGGATATAAAAATAGACCCACATATAAGAATATTTTTTCTCAAATAAAAATAATTTCATAGATTTATTGTGTTACCCTTAGCCCTAATGTTTTATGAATGGTGATATAACATTAATATTATTATATAAACAAGATTATTATAACGTAGAAGTTATATTTGTCGGTATGACTAGAGAAATGCTAAAATAAAAAAATTATTTATAATTATTATAGAAAAATAAAATATATTAATTAATTAATATATAATATATTTTAATGATTTTATATTATTTTACTACACAAATTTCTCAAGAATAATAATTCTTATTACTCTCATAAACTAATAATAAAATATTTTTTGAAGATGTAGAAATATTATTATAAAAAATAATAATAATTTTTAAAATCGAAATATCAAAATTATTGTTTAGTTATGTTTCAAATAAGGTATGAATGTGTTAATTATTGGAAGAATTTTAATAAATAGATATTTTGATTAAAACTATATTCTCATTTAAATAATTTATTTTAAAATTTATTTAGTGAAATTATATTAAATGTATCATTAGTTTTCAAAATATATTTATTATTCGTATATATATAATCAGAATAAATTTCATTGGTAATTTTAATATTATATCTTTCAATATTTATCAAAATTTTCTTTTTGGAAAACTGATTGTCTATTTTATATATGGGTCTAATTTAAAATAAATATTTTCTACTTATGTGATAGTAATTTGTAAAAAATTATTCCAAATTTTAAATATTCATTATCTAAATTAAATTTTTTTGTATACAATTTCTTGTATTGATATGTAAAAAAATTAACAAATAATTATCACAATTAAGGATATAACAGGTTCACTGAGGGTTGAATTAGTAAAATAAGGGTTAAAATGACATGAAATGATGTCCAACTCATCTTTTCTATTCGTATATCATCCCTTATTACCTTACTATCTATTTTTATGATTTTTTGGGATACATGTCTTTGAATGGGTCCAATATAGTAAATTACGTAAAGAATATAATAAAATCAATCCATTTTACTTTTAAATTTCATTTATTTATTCACATAGGGACAAAGTAAATATTTGAATGAATATTAGTGGAAATTTTAAAAAATTATTTTAATTTCCAAAGGGTAATTTTTTTAACTATTAGTAACTATAATGTTTTTAAATGTTCACGCTACAAAAATGGATTAATTAATTAATTAATAGAAAAATGAAATAAATGATAATAATATAATTAACAGTATTATAAATTAAGTGAATTATTTTATTTTATTTATTTTTTTTGATAAATAAAACATGATAAATAGGGTTAAAATTTTAATAATTCAATTCCACCAATGTATTGAAATTTTTATAATCATATTTAATGAATAGTTCTCATGTTGACATTGGTGTTATTTTATATCAAATAATATTTCATTAAATGATATATAATTCATAAATATATTATCTTCTTCCATGATATTTGGTGTATTTTTATGCTTATCTTCCATAGTGAATTCAAAAGTTTGGGTCCGTTCAAAATAAATATATTTTTTCCTAAATAGTAACAACATAATTATTATTTTAATAGGTAAAATGGGTTCTGCGAGATTCATTCACTTTCATTAAAATTAGTTTTTGACATAGATATAATAATTATTTATTAAAATTATATTAAATATTTAGAATTGTTGGAAAAAAATATTTAATTTATCTCATTTATTTATTGTCTTAAAATAAAAATTATCATGGTTCAAACACAAGTTACCATGTTGAAAACAAAAATGGTATAAGTAAGGAAACAAAAATGTTATGGAAAAATATGAATAAAACATGTATGTTTTTTGTGTGGTGGAGGTGTGTCATGATGTTATATTCCCTATAATCAATTTACAATCATATTCTGAGGTACTCGGGGTGATAGTTTCATCCATTTTTTGTATGTTCATTATATGTAAAAAAATATATCTCCTCAACCATTATAAATTCATCCTCCCATATATTCTTCACAAAATATAAGACACTTGGAATATCCAAAACCAACCAAAATCACAGAAAACAATGAATATATTTTTTGTAACTTTTTGTACTACCAAAATAGCATCCCTAGAGTCCGTAAGAAGAGATCCAATGGAGTTTTTTAAGCATTGGAAATTATATTCAACAAGATAATTCATTTTACTCTTCTTATTATTACCATCTTTCTTATAAAAATAATTAAATTCTAAACAAACAAATATATATAATATAATCATATTTAGTTAGGTTTAGTTGATAGCTAATACTCATATCCTCTTCCATAAAACCGGGAATAAACATTCTGATTATGTGTATGATGGACTACAACCTCTTGAACATACACATTTTATTTTCCATCACAAACTCAAATAACTGAATATAATGATGTATTTAGAATTTTGATATGATATTCTGGATATTTTAATATTTTTATAAAAATATTATTACAAGTAACATCATACTCTTTATTCCCTTGTAATATAACAATATTTCCTAATTGTAAGGCGGTCAACCTCCTCGTAAAGTGATGTGATTATATTTTCACTTATGTGATACATAGAATGTTATAAGGGTAATTTTAATCAACATATTCAATGAAAATTAAATAAGACTTGTTTCTAGAAATTATTATTTTTTTACCTACCTTTCATATCATTAGTTATAAAAATGGAAACAATGTTAAAAAGTAAGTAGGACCTACAATATTTAGGAATGGTGAACATCATATTTGATATATAAATTTTATGATTAATATAAACATATATAAATAGAAAATATAACATATTTATAACATGGTAAATATTATGGTTATGATTTTACCATTTTGAATGTTAGAGGACAGGAAATACAAAATCCAAATATACATGAAATACCATGCAATTATTTCCCTAATGTAATTTTAAATTGTATTGTGAATAAACGGGTAATAAATTGTCCTATGTTAATCATATGTGGTATTACATATTAAAATTTTGTACCATATATATTTTAGAATAATACTAAATTAATAATATTGTATTATTGGATGTGAATTATATATGTTGAGACTTGAGGTAAGATATTTTTATTTTAATTTTCCTTCATTGAGATATATATTATGTTTTTTCTCTTATCATCATTGATAAAGTGTATATACTACCCCTTTGAAATTTATAATCATTGATATACCATTATACATGATATTCAATTTTTCAATTGATGTTATTCTTAATTACAGATTAAGATTCAAAATTTACCAAAGTGGTAAGGGGTTGGATGTTACAATCTCACATTTTATCGTGATTTTTTATGATTATATACTAAATGATAAAATCATCTAATCTATTTATCATTATCTTAATATCAATTATTTTAAAATATTTAATTATTGAATATCATTTTCCCTTAACATACATCTCTTTATGTACTCAATATCTAAAATGAATATTTGTAATGAAAATTAACTTTATTTCTCTCTTTGATTAGAAACGAATTTTCTTATATAGACACGTTTTCTAAAAAAAATTAATGAATCACTAATTTCAATATAACATTTTCAATGTCAAATATTATTTTTTAAATATTTATTTATATAAAAATGGAAGCCTCTTGTCATTTTCTAAACAAGTTACATTTTTAATTTATCAAAAATATGAAAGGAATATTTCTTTTAATGTGAATAATATGGATCAAATTTCACAATTTCATTAACATATGATTTTTTAAAGATTGCATTATAAGTATTAAAGGTTATTTTCATTTAAAACAATTTAACTCATTTTTTAAAAATCTAGTTTTAAAATAATTATTTTCAAAATCAAAATGTTATTTTCATCAATAAATGTTTAAATAGAAATACATTTATATATAATATTTAATAGGGATATGATTTTTAAATACAACCATATATAGAAATAAATACATTTATAGATAATAAAAGTGGATGTGGTTCTGTAATAGATTTACCTAGTGAAAATAAATATAAAAATTATCATTTGGGATTGACTCATGAATTATGAATTACATGAACATGTGCCTTGCTACGGACCTTGTTTGATATTTTAATGTGATACGATTTATTTAATTCAAATTTAAATTAGGAACCATGATAATGTATTTGAAAATATAATCATAATTGATGAACAATTTCAAACATAGGGAGTTATATATTCAAAATAATGAGCCTCAATTTAGACAAAATATAAACAATTCATCACTATTATTTGATTTTATGATATGATTAATGTAGTTCACATTATGATTATTGGATTTGGTCAATATAGGGAAATGAGAATGAACTTGGAAAACATTAATTGTTGTATAAATTTTTTTTATGAGTAATAAATTATGGTCATTAGTGGAGTGATGGATATTATGATTATTAATAATCAATTATCACACTACATGATAACAACTTTAACCAAATCTATCTCTCAGACTCACTAAGGAAGAGAATAATAGAGTTCACTTATATATTAGATGGGGAATATTTTATGGAATGATGATTTAGTTTCATATATTTCTTTAATAGGGTAAGATGTAGTCATGGTAGTTCCCCAAAAGAAAAAAATATTATTTAGTTATTGAGAAGAATAAATAATGGAATTAATTTACAAGGATAAGTGGAAAGAGTATTTTACCTAATAGATTAGTCTACTGGTTTCCATTAGGAGTCATCAATTAATGAATGTTATATATGTTTATAATTTGTGAATTATACAAATCATTGTCTTTGGAGGTTATTCAAATTATGCAGATCAACAATGTGGTATAATAAAATGTTTCACTATTGATAATGAAGATAATAAAAATGAAATATGAAATGATGGATGGTATTAATAATATGATGTTTAATTCATGTTAATTATTAATACATGGATTAGGGTGGTAAATGGTGAAATAAAAATGAAATTTCATACAGAATACAATTTCCTTCTCTTATAACAACCAAAATAGGATATCTTATTATGGATCTGAGGGTTTGAATTTATTTAATAACAAAATCTCTCGGATTTTTTTAGGATTTTGGGGAGTTATTTTTCTAGTTATTGGTCATGAAAAATGGTTTATGAAGTGAGAATAAGTTAGGGTAGGAGGTGGAATTCTAAAATGGAGTAGGGGTGGATTTATTGTAAATTCCAAAAACTATACAATATTGGGAAGTCCCTATCACACAATGTGACACAAAAATTGATAACTAAATGATTTTATAGAATATATTGTTTATCAGATCCTCTAAAATTAAAAAAAACCTTTTTTTAAACTTTTTTTATTTTACATCAATATTTCCTTAGTTTTACCATTTTAATTTCCACTAAGGTAAATATTCTTTCAACCTAGGAAATTTTCCATTTATAAAATGGAAAAATTCACAACAATTAGATAATTAGAAACCACTTCCATTAAATATTATATCTAATTATGTAAATAATAATAATTTTTTCTGAAAAAAATCAACACAAATACATGAAATACGCCAAACCCAGTCCTACCAATTACCATAGTAATGAATTTTTTACTATTTAATATATAATATAATTATTATAAAAAGTGTATTGCTCCATTAATGTACTATGTTTTATATTTTTAATCAAATAAAAAATTACATCGAATATTATTGTATTATTATAAATCTTAACTAATTTTTTGATATAATATTTTTTTAATACAATTTATATGAATATTAACAATATTCATTAAATCTAACACAAAAAATACAAAAATAGGTGTAATTAGAATATATTACTTTAAAAAAGGTACATAATGATTTAGTTATATAATAAAATTAGAAAATATAATAATTCATTCAATTCATATTTCTTTTACTATTTATAAAATAATTTATTTTATTTTTCTATTAATTAAATCATTACTACATTGGTGTTGCTTAAAAATTTATAAAACTAATAAAATTACAATTAATTATTGATGAATGAACCACAAGGAATTAATTTCATTATTGAAAATGGTATCTTCTATATTCATTCACATCTTTCTTTTATACCTCGGTGAACACTTAATTGATATTTAAAAGCAGGACAGTTTCATTTGGTCATTTTGGTTAAATAAATTATTATGTAGGTCATACTCATCGAAATGTGTCCCAATGGAATGAAATAATGTATAATAAGGTAATAAGTGTCAAAATATGTGTATTAAATAATAATTAGATTAATTGTGATTTTATTTAAAGAGATATCATATTAGTTGAAACCATATAGTGAATCGATTTTAAACACAAACTCGTTAATTAATATTAATTATTGTTAATATTGATATAAAAAAATTAATTTGAACTTAAAATATAGTATAAATTATTATGATTCCAGTTATGAAATATTATATTACAAAATTCTATTCATAGAAGTACAAGTTTTTAATTTATAATTATCCACACAGAAACAATGAAGATGCGGGTATTCAATGAGAAAAGTTTGAAAAGTAAATAATGATTTCATGTGAAAATTCAATGTGTAATTGATCCATAAATAATGACACATTTAATGGGGGTCAATTTTTCCTTTTCTAAAATGGTAAATTTCTTAATTAGAAAGACTATTTATCTTAGTTAAAAATTAAATGTATAAAGTAAGGACACATTAAAGTTAAGGAAACAAATGTTTAAAAGAATTATTTTTTCTAATTTTAAACGATATGAAAGAAAATATATTCTATAAAATCTTTTATAAATTTTGGAGTCCCTTTGGGTGAGATGGGCTTCCCAATATTGTATAGGTTTTGGAATTTACAGAAAATCCACCCTTCCTCCATTTATAAAGGCCACATCGTCGCCTCACTTATTCATACCTCATATGCCATTTTTCATGACAAATACCTATAAAAATACCTCCAAATAAACCAAATAAATGTTAAAATATTCTGTTATTCCTCAGATGTAAAACCACTGATCACGACTAAGATATCCAAATTGAGGTTTTTATAAGTGAAGGAAATTGTATTCTTTGTAAAAAATTTTATTTTAGTCTACCTATAACCACCATAATCCATGTATTAATAATTAAAATATCTTGAAACCTATATATTACATAGAATTAGATGTTATTATTTTTATGTATTAGACTTTATCCATCTCCACCTCAATCATAGTGGGAAAACAATCTATCATTTGTACGACGGTCTACGTCCTCACGAATGGATTTTATTTGTTTTCCATCACCAAATAAAATGAAATAATATATTGTTTAATTAAATGTTTATTCATGATTTCTTTTATATTATTATACATCGTAAAATATAAGAACACATATACAATTTATAATCCATTTTTTGTGAATATGATAGCATCTCTCGTGTGTTTAGAGGACAACCACATCATGAAGCGATGTGACTAATTTTTCACATTTGATTTACATGGAATGTAATATGGTTAAATTTAACGAATATATGAGATAACTATGAAATAATTATTATTATTTATAGGTATAATATTATTTAACTTATTTTAATTTTATCCACCGAGAAAATGGAAATCGCATTAATGTGTTCATATGGCCTACCATCTCTATGATAAGTTTATTTCATTTCTAATCACTAAATTATATGAAAAATAGAAATAAATATACACATAATATATATAATATATATATTATGTTTATCATTTCAGTGGTAATGTATCCCTGATAAACTAAATAGCAATGAAAATACCACATCGAATCAAACATGAGAAACAAAGTAGATATAAAACTAAATGGGGTTTTTACAAGAGACTATTAATTAACAAGATGGTAAAGGGCAAGATTAATGATTTTATCATTAATATACAACATTATGGTTCTATAATACATTTATAATATACATATACTAATTATATAAAAGGCATGATTTTGTATAATGTATTTTGAGACATAAGATAAGGGATATTTGACTCAATTATCCTTTTTTGAAACATATGTTATGACCAGTTCCAATATTTTTTTTGATTTTTTATAATAATAAAATTTTCATTTTATGTCATGAACCTCATTAAATTTATTCCTTTTAACTTTTCATTTCATTTTATACAATATTTGGGCTTTTTATTTAAAATCTATCATTGTGGTAAGTGTTTTGATGTTTGAATCTCATTTTTCATTAGGACTGTTTATGATTATGATTTCGATGATAAAATAATATGATATATTCATAAATAAAATGTTATGATATATTCCTCAATAACTTATTTTATATTATTAATCTATAGTTACATAAAAAAATTTACATTATTTCCTCATATTTTCCTCTTATATTGTAATCAATATTCTAAAAATATTTTTTTTAAATATATTTGTTTCCCTCTTCAGTCAAAAACGTTTTTTCTTCGATATCCATATTTACTAAACAAATAAATATAATATAATATCACTATATTTTTATCTATTTAAATATTTATCCTTTTTTACTTCTAAATTTATTTTATAAAAGAATCTTCTTTGTGTTTTACATACAAGGTCAATTTTAAATTAAAAAATTTGAATTTAATCATTGGTTTAACATGTACGAAATGAATGAGATTTACCCCCATATTAAGAAATTAATGTTATAAATGTTACATTATATTATTCAAATTTTATATTGAAATATAATTATTTTCAAACTATTTTGTGAACATTTATATTTTAAAATGTTATGTTCTAAATGAAGAATATATTTTCTTCATGTAATGTTCCATTTTATCATTGAAATAATTTTCTTTCTAGGATAGAATATTTTGATTTTACCTTAGATTCATTTATGATGTGATCCAAAGATACAATCCTTATTAGTTCATTGGATTATTTTTTGATTATGATGAGAAGATGTTCATGGATCAAATTCCTCTCCAATGAGTTCTACCATGATGAATTCATGAATAATTTATGAGTCCAATTTTTTTTTTCTTAGGTTGTGTTATGATTAAATTTTTTCAATATTAAGGCATAGCTATGTTCATATTTCATTAACTATATTGGATAAATAATAATAAATTGTTGAGGTTACGTTATAACTAAGGATGGTGGTAACATTTTAAAAAAAGTGGGGTAGGACATATATCTCCCTCTAATGAATTCAACAATGATTTATATCTCATGTGATTAATAATAATTGCATTATGAGTGATCCATGTTCAGTAATGGCATCTTATCACTATAAAATTATTTAGTGTGAACCCTGAATACTAAAATGGATTTGGGAGATAAAACATTACACTATGATATACTTGGAAATAATTTTTGACTACATAGGGAATGCTTTTAATTATTATAATTATTCCATAAGGCAATGTATTATGACAATATTATGATTTCATGGAATGTGATTTTAATTCATTTATGATTCATGTCTTATGATATTTCTTAATTTATTCCATGTCACATGATTATAATATATTGTACGTAGGGTATTGTTTTTAAATGCTACACTCATGTTCTCATACCATTATTCTCATGTAATTTTTATTTGATAATTGATATCACCATTTTTAACCTTAGTGATCATCTATGCTGACACATTATTTTTTTCTTCCCTATATTATAAAAACAAATTATTATAATTAACAAGCCTTTACAGGGTGATTGATATAGATAACATAGTGTGAGAATATGTAGTTCACCAATGAACTAGTTGTTTATGATTACATGTTTCTAAATGTAATAGATAAATAGGGTTATGGTGTGGATTTTTATATAATGAAATTAATCTTCATCTATTATGATGGGATAATTATTTATGATTTCATTGGTAATTTTTTATATAGAAACCTTATTTAATTTTCATAATTTAACCATATAAGGCTGTAGAAAACCATATGTTTTCAAATATTATTATCTTATCCCTCAAAAGTGTTAATATTGGGATACATTACTAGAAATGTCAGAATATATACCCTCCCTACAGAAAAATGGTCTGATTTCATAATGTGTATTCATAGTGCATTGATAAATGACCAGTTATGAACTATGAAAGTAAAAAAACATAACACCTCAAAGATACTAGGATAAAAAACCAATTCATGTAGTGGTGAATACCATAAAAAGGTATATACCAACCATAAACTATCTCACCACAATAATCCCCTTCTTTCATTCTTCTATTAAAAAACCTACTAAAAATTGTAAATAAAAGGATTATGGAAGGATGAAAATAAATAAATAGTATTTAGAACTATACTTGAATAATTATCCTAATAATATTTATGAATCTAAGAAAGGAGAAACATCATGTTATACTCTTCCATCAATTTGAACATATTATGTGATGCTACCTTCTTACTTAGATCTTGTTTGATAAAATTCTCCTTCCTCAAGGTATTGAAAATGCCAAAATTGGATGACTAATGTAATTCCACCCATATTATTTGTCTAATATTTTAGTCCTTATAAATAAAGATATATAATATACTCTAATGGAAATAAGATGGTGAATATCTCCCTTAAAAGATAGTATCATCAACACTTAAGCACATTAATAACCATAAAAGTCTATAAATCATGAGTTGGGTAGTACATCTCATGAGTATGATGATTACAAGAGATATATCCTACAACATTATCACCATACATTAGTATGCAACCCAATGAAGCACTCAGAGCAGCATTAAATAATAGATGCCCCCTATTGGGAATTATTAAGAACAACAAACATGATATAAGAAGTTGGATTAGATTATTATATGATATCAGAAACCTTTCAACACATATATATTTTATTTCATCATAATTACATTAGTAAATAGCGATTGATAATTTCAATAGATACATGATGAACCATTTATTGTATCAAAAAACACCATGGATCCTTTAAATATAGAAAATGAGCATTAACTCCTCATAGTACAAGAATTCCATGAACATATTAGGATTGACTAATAATAAATGTTTAGAAATAATGGGTATTTAGAAAAGCACTGAATTTATCCTAAAACTACACTTCAATATCTTTATAAAAAATTGTCACTCCATATGATTTCCAAAACCATACTCAGATTGTTATAGTGATCATAATGAAACCTAAATTAATTAAAATTTTCATCTACAAACACAACCCAATGCTGTTGAAATACTAATGCAACATACGAATCCTTATAATCATAATAAAATTTAGAGGGTTATTTATGGAAAAATAAATCACCATATAATCATAATAGCCATATCTACACATGAAATCCATATACGATTTATCATATTTTGAAACACTAAGATAATTGTATCCCAACACACTATATATAATAAATCCCACTTTTACTAAATGAACTAGTAGAAAATTAACCATTCCTAGAAAAGAATATATTCATAACAATCACCCAGTTCTACTTTTTTATAGTCCATGTACAATCTATGTTAATCACAATAGTTCTTAGAGAAGTGAACTAGGGATTTCAATGAAAAAAATAGTAGGTTGAACAGAATAATTCCATATAAGTTCATCAAACTAAATCATGAGTTCTCTCAGATCTACTGGTACCATAATATAGGAAATAATTTAGATCATCTGTATACACAACACTAGATCAATCATAAAAACTACCTCTCAATTTATGTGAATAATACATATGTATTCTAAGAAAATATTAGTAATGTCCTAAAAATGTTTGACAACAACTAGTGAGGAAATCACATTTAAATCAAGAAACAAACTAAAAAACTATGGGTCTCTTTGTTGGATGGTCATTCATAACCAGAGCTCATATCCCATGGTCCATGAAACACCAAGGATATATCATCAATTGTAGTGAATGAGGCTTGTTGATTATAACAATCAAACAAAACACATTGAGATATAAGATAATCCATTCTAATGATGATTTAGATTTTAACTAGACATAGAATAAGTATATAATAGACACAATCCATTTTAGCTATCAATTGATAACAATGTGGCCACCAAAACCCATTGTTTTTCTTCTTTAAAAAGGATTCTGTAACTCCATAAAATATTACATTTCTTCCACTGGAAATCTAAACACATCTAAAAAATGAGAAAATATAATCAGGTAGTAAGAATTAGTTTGAAACACTAAAATCTAGATAATTGATTAATATTAGTTTTAAATAATGGTGTATATGATACTCAGTACTAGGAACCACCTCAACCACTCATACAATACTCATTCCATTTCCCCTAATTCCCCTAAGTAGTACCAAACCCTCCAATGGGTCGAAGAGAAGGGGGAGAATAGATAATATTTTCAACTATATCTATCAATTCAATAAATATGTTTTTTATTATCTCTAAATAGGAATAAATCTTTATCATAAATAACTATCATAAGATATTGGGTCTTAAAAGTTGAATACACTTATGATATTTTAATTGACCGTTCATTACAAATTCGTGATTTTTTTTCTAATCTATATAATTGATTTGTGTACTATGAGACTGATAACTATTAATTCTAAAATAAGAGTCACTCCAAATATTTTTCTATTATAAGATATTATGCTATAAAATTATTGAAGAATTGGAACTTAAAATATATCCAATACAAGCCCAGATTCATATCTGCTCATATAATCGAATCCCTCAAACGCTTACTAGGATCCATATGCTAAAATGTTGTACATATAAATTTTATAGTCTTTGTAATATTTAGAAAATAACAGTTTTGATTGATCATATAAAACCAATACTATTCCAATTAGGATTCATATTTTTCTATAATGGTGTTCATGTGTAAGATATCAGAAGATCGATCCATGTCTCCTTGATGAAATGGTTTTACTTCAAAAAAAATTCAATACTTGTGGTATGTTTTGGTCTATAGAACGAACTACTAACTTGATATCCTTTATAAAATGTTTATCTTTACTTGGATCTCTATGAGGATATTCAACTAAAACCTAGTACAAAACCCATGGATGATGTCTCAAAGAGCTATAACCACACATTGAAAATAAAAAAATTAATCAGAAAACCAATACAATATTAGTTCGATCTATATAACTGCAAGAAACAAATATGATTATGATCAGTAACTAAATAAATAATACATGATTCCACATACCAAATGGTAAATTGAGTCTCATTATGGGAACCACTAGCCATTCATTCAACACAACATAGCTACAGAGTCTTGAAAATCCTATCTCCCATGAAACAACATCCCAAGATTGAGCATTATGTTGATATGATAAAAAATTTCTCAAACCAACCAACATAAAATATCAATGTGGGTTCTAAAAATATGTGTGGAATGAAATAAAGGACGTTCCCAATCCCTACTATCAGGTAACTATCTCATGAGTAATAAAAAACAAAAAGTGGAAAACATTTCTCCGATCCTTAAAAAGATTACATGGATTATATATGCGGAATACAATAAAGCTATAAAGGAAAGATATATAAAATATATTCCATAACTGATGGAAAATATAATAAACTATACACCATAAAATAGATAAATTAAGATTCAAGGTACAGGTTTAAATAAATAGAGTACAACCATAATAGAAAATAGATACTCCACGTGATATGTGAGAAAAATCCTATTATTTCACCACTTTCTATCCATAACTAGTTGAGAAAAACATTATCACCTCAAAAAATGTAATTTTCCTTCCCTCAATTAATATACATATCTTGGTCTACATAGCACTGATGGGGTGTCCAAATGTGATCTAAAAAGTCTCAGAAGGACCCCACCTAGATGTTCTATATCATATCTCTATATAAATAATTCTGATATGAAAGCTAAAAATACAGCATGGCATGATAATAAATATTATAACTTATTATCAAAATCATGGTAAATATTTCATTTCTTCACAACTATGAAATACGATAAGGAAAAATAATTCAATGAATAATTCCCATAATCAATACCAAGGAATGTAAGTCTTGAAAATTTTCTAACATCCATGAACAATGGTAAATAATAAAATGATCACAATTTGTTAGGCTAGAAGACTACTCATACAGTAATAAAAAACTAGTGTCATCCAATTTCCTTAAAAAGCCATCAAAACGAGTGGATGAACACCTCGTGAGTGATCCAACAAATAACTTCCACATGGAATATATGAAAAAACAATAATATGGACTAGATAATCAAACCATTAGTGAACCCCTATAACAATAAAGTGGGTGATATCCAAAAACAATGACTCTCATATATGTACCTATGGATTATTATGTGATTCATTTTGTAATTCTATTTAAAGGGTTCCATATTTCATAGACAACATCAAAATCATTTTTAGAGCTGAATATTATTTCAAAACCCATTTTCTTGATGATTGTAACTGCATTAAAAATATTGAATCCTTTACTGAAAAACTATATAAAACCCATTTTTATTAACATTAAATTATGTACACAAATCTATCATTTCAACATATTTATAAATATTTTTTGAACATATAAGTAATAGAGTTCATCCCATATTGACTATAGATGGAACAACTAAACTTAAACTCTAGTCGCACATCCTAGAAAGAAGATATATAAATATTGTAAGTAAAAAAAATGAAAAAAATAGTGTCCCATGAATTTATTCCACTATATTATGATCACATTTCATTAAATATAAGTGTCAGTGTAGAAGTTTGGTTATAAAACACCTTAAATTAATTTTACCCACCATAGAGCAACCAAAATGGGATTATCCCATTAATTAATATTACAAAATTGATCTA
The DNA here is from genome assembly GCA_963277665.1 of Viscum album. Classification (NCBI taxonomy): domain Eukaryota; kingdom Viridiplantae; phylum Streptophyta; class Magnoliopsida; order Santalales; family Viscaceae; genus Viscum; species Viscum album. Next base: position 873,815,641 of record OY728129.1, on the reverse strand, counting down.
AATGAAGTAAAACACATCACCACAAGGCCAAAAAATCCAAAATATTGTCTAATGCCACTACAAAAACTGTTACATTTGATGAATCAGAATGGTTTTTTACCAAGGAGACGTAAAAGAGTGTCCAAAGAGATCAAAAACCAAACTAAATGATTTCGATGGAGTGTAGACACTTGAAATCACATATAATAATACATAATGTTTGAGAGGAATGTGGCATACTGAATGAAGAAACATCTGATGTGAAACATTCAAAGAAAGGGATGAAGGATTTATGGTGTAAATGAGGTACTAATAGTGTACACTCCCCATACCTCGTTTACAGGGAAAATAATCATACGTCAAATCAAATTTACCTGATTGAGGATATTATAATTTAAAATCATGTATTATGATTTAAAAGGTTGTTATTGAATAAAAATGATTTTATATCATGATAGATACATTTCATGTTAACAGTTTTATGACTAATTCCCAATAATGGACATACATCATAAAACATATCCTATGATTTAATGTTTTATGAGTTAGTAAGATAAACAAAAAAACACCTCTGAATACCTATTAATAACAAAACACACTCATTATCATCAAAAAAATTTTCCCCAACATCTAATTTGTTACATAACAGTCTATGGGGAGAAGATATAAGAACATGTTTATGATGTCTGTCTTTTTTTGACTATGAAGTATGAAAATCATTATGATTTGTATACCCATTGATAATGGATCTCTATAATCTTTACATTTGAGATTTTTTTTACCCCTCTTTATTTTGGATTATCCCTATTAATATATGAGGAGGGTTTAGAGAAGTATTTTAATGAATATTTCTATGTATATATCCAGTTCCAATTCACCCCATTTGTCTTATGTACATATCATGAGGTTCTGAAAAGTGTTTAATGTTATTAAAAGTATGATATCTATGATTATAGTGTCTGTAATAGGAATATTTAGTGATTCATATATTTTGGAATTATATCTTAGGGTTTATATTTTCTTTTGACAGAATATATTTCATATTGTTGGGTGTAAGTCATCTTCCACATCCTATGATATTTTAGGGTTTTTGGATTTCAATACACCACAAAGAGATCATATAAAAGTTTTGTAGTGTTGAGGAAGATATCATAAGTGGTGAGTGTGCTCAAATTTTTTTCGAATGAATCATGGGATAAGAGATCTGCATCTGGTTCCAATTTTGAGGTAATTTAATCTATGGATGTCGTAATAGGGTTCTTTTGATTTGTACCTTATAGGTGAGATAGGGTTGGGTATGTTAAACACTTTTATTTTCTTCATAATTATTTAATAGAACAAGAATATAGCTGTGTTATCCATCAGTTTTAGAGAATGTATGGAGAAGGTTTTGGTCAGATTCATTCTCCATAGATTCTATGGATAAAAAATATATATGTGATTCGATGTAGATATTTCTTTTTTCTATATGGATACAAACGTTTTTCAATTTTGGGGGTATGGAATCAGTTATATCTTCTTCCCTTATCTAATATTTGGTACATGAGGTTGAGAGGATTACAATAAATTTGGAATTGACTACATAATTTTATGTTGAAGCTCATGTATACGATGTTTATAGAGATAATTCTCTAATACTAGGGGATGACCTCTCTTGGGGATATATCTTATGTTTATATTGATATTTATATAAAAAACCCTCTTTATGAAATGGCTATATTGGATACATGACGTTATGGATTTCAATAATAGATAGATTAAATTATCTGATACTCATTGATAGTTTTATGCGTTTTTTGGTAATAGAGACAATTATATGGTTATGTTGCGTGTGTATAGTTTATAATTCAAAAAAGATATAGCTAAATATATTTTTAGAAGACATGTTTCAGATTTTGATTCCCATGGTTATGGAAGAGCTCTGATATTAAATTTTTATGTATGTTTGAATTTTACCTTAATGAAATATTGATATTAGAATTGAATATAAATTAGATTCTTCTCAGATCCCAAAGAGCCTTATAGGATGTCACCATCTTTGTTGTGGGAGATTCAGATAAAGATCAGATATCATTTTCAATGAGGTTTTCTTCATGATAGTGTTTCACCTAAGGTGTATACATTCTTTTTGTATGGAATTCCAATGAATGAATAAATACCTCTATCATTTATAAACCCTTGAATATGTATTCAATGATGAAACATTGTCCCCTTCAATAAATAAATGATTTATTTAAATTATAAAAGGGCCTATTTGGTTCTTAATTATAAATTTTTTTTGGATTCCATCAAATGATGGTGAATGATGATTGTATAGTGAAGAAATATTTTTAATGTCTACAAGGTAATTATGAGTAAATTTTCAAGTCATTTGGTGTAATGAATGATATTGCTGTGTTGATCAGTTTATTGAATATAGTGATAAGAATGTTCCATGATCTATTTAAGTTTGTCCTCATCAATGACATCCTTGTGTATTCCACATCTATAAAGGAACCTATAGGTATTATGTGTTTAGTAATGCAAGTTATTTTTTTCTCAGAAAGAATTTAGTAAGAAATCAATGTGTATTCTTTGGGCTTATGATGTTTGTTGATTTGGAGATGTTGAATTCCTGTGTAATGTTATTGTGAATCCTTGGATGATCATGGTAGTAATTAATTATGAATCCCCCAAAGATTTTGTAGAGATATATAAGTTCATTTTTCATGAAGGCTACTAATGGAGGTTCAAAACTGACTTCTATCAGATTTTAATTCCTATTACATCCATGACCATAAATGATAATGGGTTCTTATATATTAGATAGTGTTAGAAATCTCATGAATTTCTATAGTGTAATGCAGTTAGTGCCAATGTAATTCTTCTTATAGAAGACGGATTTTAGTTTGATGTTTTCTATAACACGTATTGTTTTCAATTGGGTAGTTTATTGATTCCACAAAATATCAGTTATTTATGACATGTTTGGAATTATACATCGCCATCAGTTTATCCATTCATCCCAATATCACATGTTGTTAGTAGTCATGTTTTATTAGATGTTGAATATACATTACCTCATCAGACAACATTATATAGTTTTCACAGATCATAAACGATTGGGGAATTTCATCACAATGTGAAACAAGACCATTCAATAATGAAATTTAATTGAATTATTATAGAACTATGATTTTGATATTTTATATAAATAAATTATGGATTATTTTGTAGATGGTGCACTAATAATTAATGCACCTAGTGAATATGAAGATGAGTTTAGATATTCTTCAAGTGTAATCGAAGAACTCAAAATAATGAGACATGATATGGATAATCTTCATGGTAGTGGATTCCTTTTTTAAATGAAATTGTAGTATTAATTTGTGAAGAATGTGGAGAAGTTATATTGTTGGGATTCATTGGAATATGTCTTGAGGGACATATTTTTCATTCGTTATTCACCAAATGGAAGGGTCAATGATGAAAAAATAAGGTCTTATTCAATGGTTGTATTTTTGTATCATTGATAATGTGTAGGGTGGTTGTCTATAAGTCAAATAAGTACCACATAGAAGTATATAATGGTGTCATAAATATGTACAATTCTATTAGAATTATGTTTTGGTGTCCTATGTTTTTAGAATTCAGTTGTGGAGTTTTTGTACAAATGATTTTTCTACTATAAGTAAAACTATAAACATTATGTTCCTAGATGTGTGAAACAACTACTAGATGTTTGAAATTTAAATTGCAATGAATTTCTAGTCGGCATAATCACTTTTTTGAATTTATCATTGGAAGGAAAATATTTTATATGGGTGATAGTAAAACATTTTACATTTTCATATATATTCACAACCATAAAATAATTTAACTATATAAAGTTTTTTTCCTAGAAATATATGGAGTATATGGTGTTTCCCAATAGATTATTGAGGATGGTAAAATAATATCATTATCCTCTTTTTACCTCTAAAGTCCATATAGTATTAGAGAATGCGTTTTTTCTCTTAGTTTTTCAAAATATATAATTTTCATCCAAATATATATTCTCAAACATAGTCGGCCTCAAAGACTCTTTAGAACATTATGTGTACTTATGTCATAGATTTTGGATGTTTAGTAATTAGAAACCTACAATTGGTATGGAATTATTACAAGAAGAAATTTCACATCACCATTTGAATGGATGCAATTGAATCATTCAGGGGATGACCTTTACGTTCTCAATTTTTTATGAACTCAGGTATGACAGTGAATAGTTCTACTATAACATTTCATATAAAGAATGACTAATATATCATACTGAATAATTTAGGGGTTGATGAAATTGCATGATTGATTAATTTTTCCCCCAATCATTTGATAATAACCATGTAGTTTTACATTAGACATCATGTGTTACAAATTGGACATTTTCATTGTGTGCGATGATGGTTTGGTCATTGAAGTATGGATTATTCCCATATTTTTTCACATTGACTGTGTGGATTAATATTATAGACATAGTGTAAATAATATTAAAATACCCACATACCATTTAGATACATGTTTCATTACATATATCAATTCTTCATTGATTATCTTAATGAAAATTATCATTTCATCGATTGGGATGAAATTGATGTTGTTCATGTTATAAACATCATGTTGTGGTAGGTGGAGATCCATGGTAGCATGAAAAAATATTTTAATAGGCCCACTATTAACATGGATAAAATATATATGAGACATAGTGGCATGGAGTAGAGTACATTAGAATATGATCCTCAAATACATGATTAATATCCTGATCATTCTTATTTGTATAACATGTATTGTATAAGGATTTCAGGTCTTTTATAGTTATCTTATACTTAAATATTTATTTTATGAATGAAAGGTCTCTCCCATATTAGAGTCTTTGAGAGAAGGTTATTAGTGTTGAATATTATTTCATCTTGTTCCTCAAATTGAGGATATTGGTCTCCTAATATAACATGATTCTAGATAAAAATATCATAGGGTTGCTATATAGATGAACCATTTTTCTTACTCTTTCTTAATGTTTGGTTTCAAAATATTCAAATAGATAATAATTTAATAGGTTATTGATGACAAGACATTAAATTATTTCATGTCCCTTTCTATGTTTATAAAGTCATTGGGGCAGTGAGGTGGCCTACTCTGGGTTCTGTCGAGATTCATTGATGAAATATACTAACATTAATATTTCACAACATTAACTATAGGTAAATACATGAGACAGATGTTCAAATATCGAATACGATTTTCATATCCATGGATGGGTGGTTTGGAGGGTATCAATCAGTAAATGAATTATGCTTCTACAATTTGAAATGGTGGAGGAATGAATTGGATAAATATATTCCCAATAACTAAATACATTAAATTAATTTCATACTAATAATTACTCTTGGATTATTGGGTTCAAGAGATGTGTTTTTTGGGATTCATAAAACATGACCCATTAAAAACATTAATTATACATTCATGTTACGAATATATGTAAATTAGAGTTACTATAAAATGAATCCCCTCATTATTTGGTAAAGACCACCAAATTCACCAAAACTCTTATTGACAAATTGAAATCCCTCAAATATTTTTGAATCAATTTCATTTGGGATTCATCCATAGTCTCCTATGTTCAGTCCATGGTGATCTGATGTAATTTTTCCCACATATTCGTATTATTATTCTTGATTTTTTTGTTTCATCATGGATTATATTTCAATCCTTCTATCTTATAGATTTATATTCTTGTTTGTTGAAATGGTAATGGTGGGACATCCTTTGAGGGATGTTGATTCATCTTGGGAGAGGAGATCAGAAATCTTTTTTTGATTATAATCTTCTATGAACAATGTTGAAATCCTTTACATATGATATTGAAATTTTTTCCTATTGTTTTCTAAAATTATTGTTATAATTCTTAATATCAGTTTGTGATGATTTATTTTAATTTAACAAATAATTTAAAAAAAATTAAAATGGTTTACAGCTGTTACAATCACATTTTATTCATAATGATTATAGTTTTCCTATAAATATTCAATACTTTGTGTAGTATTTCATTATTATTTTATTTAGTATTTTTTTTTGATGAAAATATTTAAATACAAATTGTCTTTAATGTAATATTTATATTGAATAAAATATAATTTTAGTAATGGAACAATTCCTCTCATAATTGATTTGATATCACATGGTATATGAGGTATATTTAATTATAAATGTTCTTTTTTATGATCATGTAATTCTCTAAATAATAGAAAGCAAGTATAGATGTTGATGAAATAATAATATATCATATTTCAATTTTAATTTTCATACTTAATATTTATTAAAATTGATTGTTATTCTTGGACTCATTTTAAAATAATTTATTGTATTTAATAATTGATGCATAAGGTAACATGTGGTCATAGAATCCAATAATGGAATTAATCAATAAATAATGGTAAGGAAGTGGTTTATTAGAAATATAATTGTTTGGGGTCCAGTGAGACACTATTTTGAAAAGGTCAGTTAACTTTTCTTATGGATTATAAGATCTTTCAACAATTTCTATTTTCTTATGAACTTGTTTTCTTCTCTATATGTGATCCTTTACTGGAAGTATTCTCACTACGACAGAAAATGCATTTTACATGAGTTATTTTTCATTTTTTGGTGGTTTAAACCACTGTTAAATCATGTGTCAGTAATCAATTAATGGTGGTTTTTCAGAACCATGATAGAATAATTAAGCAACAGATTATTATCTATGATTCAAACCCTCTCTAAATGATTTTACAGTGTTTTTTAACTTTTTTAAATTTTTAATTTTTTTTATATCGTTTTAAATTTATTTTAATATTTTATTAGTTTATTATTTATTATATTATTATGTTATTATTTTATGATTTTCTTTATTTTATGATTTTACTATTTATTAGTTATTTATTATTTTTTATATACTTATTTATTTATTATTTATTACTAGTTATTATTACATATATGCTTATTTGTTATTTATTTATGTATTATTTATGTAACACCCCGAGCTTCCATGATACGCCTCTCTTTCAATAATGCAATAGCTTGCATTGTACGCAAGTTCGAGTTCTAAAACACCGCGACTAATCAAAGTAGCCATTATGAATAGTAATAACCACTTTTTAAAATTATAGAAATTTTATATTTCAAAATGGACTTCATTTTTGTATTCATAATATCGAAATTAGCCTATGTGGAATTTTTGGTATTTTTCTGAGAACTTCAAATTTTTTATGAATATTGAAAATTACTTAAAAACAACTTTTTTAATCAAAATAATTTATAGTGATAAATTATACTATATAGTGGGTTTAAAGTATAATTAGAATATATTTTTACCATTCTATCCAATGGTGGTCATTAGAATAAATTTAACATTGAAATTGGACATAAACAATTGCCAATCTTTTGATATAAATTGTTTCTTAAAAACACACTATTTGTTGTGATAGCAGGAATTAATTATAAAATTAATTAATGCAACTTATATGTTTGGAATTTTGTAAAATATACATCATTTTTGAATTTGGAATATCAATTATAGCTTAGGGTGAAATTTTGGCATTGTTCTGAAAAACTTCAATTTTTGATGAATAGTGAAACCACTAAGTGGTAGTTAAATAACTGATTTTTCGTTTAAATGAAATATTACCACTTCTGTGATTTGATTTTCAAAAATCCTTCATACATGGTTGTCATTAAGAAGTAAAATGTGGTTCAATGAGATCAAAATAAGTTTTTGGTGAATAGTAACTTTTAAGTTCTTAATCGTGATTAGAGGTAATTAGTGTAGTTTAAGGTAAAAATAATGTTTTAATAATATGAGATGAGCTTGACACTTGTCCTACTCCTATTGGATGAGTCATGGCCGACCACGACAACCCATGTGTCAACTTGGGGACCCCAAGGAGCCACTTTAGTTGGAAAATGACATTAATATATATTTATTTAATGTTAAAATTAAATTGACACAAACATGAGTTGTTTTACTAAAATAGTTTTTAAGTGGGGTTACACAAGTCCAAAATTTGATTATAAATATTCATTAGAAAGATAAAAATATTTCATACATCATAGTATTTTTTGTATAATTTTTATACAGTAAATAAATTAAATTAATTATGACATCATGATGATGCAGCGATGACCTCATTATTTAACGATTTAAATAAAATGGAAACATAATGAAAAATCAAAAGCGTACACTTGTCAAAAACCTATTGGATGAGTATATTTCGAACCCTTATCATCTTATCCTCGAATTATATAAGTGTGGGACCTCTAAATTCCGAAACTCATTTTATAATAAAGTGACTTTTCATTACTTTCCAAAAGTGCCCCTCCTCTCCACTTATAAAAGGCCCCCACCTCTCCCACCTCATTTACACTTTCAAGCCATTTGGGTCGGCCAACCTCTGCCCAAATACTCTCCCAACTGCCCCCTCTTACTCCTAGAAGCCTCACTTTGGGCAGAACTCTTCCCAAGGAAGCCTTTGGCTCAAATCCAAAAGAGTTACCCGATTTTGAGATAATGTCTTCTCTAATGTTGTTTTGTTTTATTTTTCTTCTACAACCCCATAAACTCATTTTATTCATTTCTTTTGTAACAACACCAGTATCCTCAATATACTATGATTTTGTTATAAGAAGGATTAGAGCTACACTTACGCACACCTACATCTAATGGTTAAAGAACATACGGTTTCTGTGGATGGTGAATTTCTGCCTCACGAAACGATGATTGTTCAACACTCATATAACACCTTCAAAGGTGGCCATTAAGATGTCACTATTTTTATATATGATATATAATATGTTTATGTTTTACTTATGCTTCTGTATTTCTCATTTATGGCATACTTTATGATTTCCATTATGGGTAAAACGCGATAATTTCATTTTAGGAAGTGCGGACTACCGCCCCCTCAAAGTGATTTGAATCGTTAATGCCATATGTGGGATGTATAAAGGATGGAGTAAATGGTATTATACACTATATTATACTGGAATTATATTATACATTTATATCATTATGATTTCGTTCCATTAAATATGAAACTGAAATGATAGTAGCGTTCATGCGTACGTACGGCTTACCGTCTCCATGAACGATGCATTTCATTTCTTATCTCTAAATGTTACGTAATATTATTAATGAATGTATATACTGGATATATATGATATATATGACATCTAAATCATGAATATAAATCTGAAGATAATGTATATTCTACCACATAAACAACTTGTAATTATAAGAAGTTTATTGTTGACTCAAGTACCAAAGATCGACAAAACGACCGTTATTAACTTAAATAATTACATAATGTTCATAACATGGTAATAAGTGATATAAAAGGAATAATTAACCTGAAAAAGGTTCTTAAGTAAATAGAAATTTACTCTAGTTTATTATTCAGGAGGTTAAAGAATGGTCGAGTCAGGACAAGATGCAAGGTAAGGGAATTTCTTAACCCAACTTCCATTCTTTGGGTTAATCTCCTTCTTCAAATTATGTCATGATATTATTATGTATTATCTTGTATTTGTACTTTATTTATGTTTACTTATAGTGAATACACATAAAAGATCTATTTTATTTAAAAAAATGACCTTTGTAAGGGAATTTCTTAACCCAACTTCCATTTTTGGGGTTAATCTCCTACTTTCAAATTATGTCATGATATTATTATGTATTATCTTGTATTTGTACTTTATTTATGTGTACTTATAGTGAATACACATAAAAGATCTATTTTATTTAAAACAAATGACCTTTATAAGGGAATTTCATAACCCAACTTCCATTCTTTGGGTTAATCTCCTACATTCAAATTATGTCATGCTATTATTATATCATATAATGTATTTATACTTTATTTATGTGTACATATAGTGAATACACATAATAGATCTATTTCATTTTAAAAATGATCTTTTTAAGGACTTAGTCTCAATCTCCTTTCATTGAGGCATATTTGGTTTTATACACAACTTTCTTTTATACGGTGTATAAACCCCTTTGACTTTTACGGTTATTCAAAAGGAATATTTTTATACGAAGCGTTTTCCTAAATGACAAAAGGGAATGTTTTTCTTTCCGTACTTATGCGGCGACAACGACTTCTCCACTGCCGTGACCATTATTTGAGTTTCGGCTTCCTCTACAAGCCATCATTTTTTTAATGAAAAATAAATACAAAGTTTTAACATTCTTTTATTTTAGTATTGAAAATGGTTTTGAAAACGATTTTATTATATCAATGTGTTGTATTGATATCTTGTGATTGGAATGTGGAAATGTTATGTTTCCTTTATTCATGTTTTATGTGATACGATTATGTTATGGTTTATGATATGTTTAAACCTATTCATATGAGGAATGTATTGGACTTAATAAGTGACGGGTGGAGCCCGCTATAGCTCCTCGATGCATCGGTAGGTCTCATGAGACAACTAGACGTGGAATTGGCCGAGGCCCTTTCCCAATTTGATTTATGGTTTTGGCCGAGGCCTTAATCATTTTAGACGTCTTGGACGAGGCCTTGACAAAATGTTTCAGAATGTCCGAAATTATACATTCCCTCATTATGAAAGTGGTTATTGATCTTTCATGTGATTATTCGTCTAGTAGAATATCCATGTGAGTAAGTAAGTGGCGTTATTTGATTTTACTTTTTCCATATTATGCTGAAGTTCAAGTTTAATAAGGCTTTTGTTTAGTTATACATTGCCTTAAATGTTTATGTTTATTTATGAAAGCTTCCGCAATATTGTTATCCTTACTGAGCATCTGAGCTCACCCCTTTCAATGTTTTAATATTTTCCAGGATGTGAAGAAGTATTTTATGAATGACCTGCAGGGATAGTTAGAAGAGGACATGAGTGTGGACTATGGAGACTTTGTTATTTTATATTTTCAATTTATGATGTAATGTAACATTTATGAATGTATCTAGTGTTTCCAACGGTACTAAACTAATCGGTCTTTTGAGACTTGATCTTTTGTGATCATGCCAATGTTACGAAGTAATGCACCGACTCTGGGTAGCTGGGGTCGGGGCTTTACAGTTGGTATCAGAGGCAGTTTAGTACTAACCTTGGAAGCTAGATTTAGATAAACTCTGATTAGAGCACATATCCCGAAGATAGACTTTGAGGATTAGTATAGAAGAACTTCCTAGAATTTTGGTATTGTAGAAATGTTGTGAGTTTTCCGAGCAATACATCCTTGTCTGGATACGAGCAGGTAGAGGCGGCTCTGGCACAGATGTACCTAGGGGTAAAACCCGAAAACACCGCTTTGAGCTAGACTCGAACGGGAACTGGTGCACGACAACGGGCCTTGCTGCACTCTTGGTTACGACACTCCCGGGGGATATGCTTTGGATAATTCCCATTTTCATTACAAACCACTATGAAGGGTTACGAGTATATAGTTCCTCAAAGAAAACATTTTTATAATTATGGATTATATCCATAATTAGTTCAATTTATGTTAAGTGTTTTACAAGTATGGAATTATGTATTTCGATTCATGAACTAATCTAGTTTATGCCATTATTTAGAAATGGCGCCTAGTGGAAGGAATGGAAACTGTATCCATGCATGCACTCCGTGTAGGGATTGCCCTCCTGCTCAAGATAATTATTGTGGATCTAGAGATACAACTGGTGCTGATCAACTTATTACCATACTGGGACAAGTCACTCAGGTTTTGAATAATAACCTTACTCGTATGGAGCACCCTGATCCGCAATGTGGAGGATCAATGCTAGATCATTTCATGAGACAACAACCACCAACCTTCAATGGGAGTACAAATCCTATAGTAGCTGAGCAGTGGATAAATTCCTTAGAGAAAATATTCCATGCCTTGGGGAGTAGTGAAAGAGAGAAGGTTGTCATGGCAGTTTACCGCCTCACTGGAGATGCCGATCAGTGGTGGTCGCTGATTCAAAACACAAAGGAAGATGATGACGTATCAAATATGGAATGGAGGGAGTTCAAAGAGATTTTCTTAGAAAAATACTTTTCTCGTGACCATCGAGCAGATATGGAAAGGCAATTTCTGAGTCTGAGGTAGAAGGAGGATGAGAATGTCGCAAAGTATGAGTCTAACTTTACAAGGTTTGCGAGGCATGCTGCCGATTATATACGTAACCCAAGGAGTAAGATTGATCGTTTCTTTGATGGTTTAAAACCATTTCTCCATCTAGCTTTAGTATCACAATCCTTCTCATCATACGAAGATATTGTCTCGTGTGCTATCAAGAAAGAAAAGGAATTCTCTAAGTATTATGACAACAAAGTAAAGTAAGAGAAGAAGAGAATGGTGGAACAAGAGACAGATAAAGGGAAAAAGGTAAAGAAAGAATTTCCATTATGTGATAATTGTGGGAATAATCACCCTGGTACGTGCCTAAAAGGAATGGGAGTTTGTTACAAATGTGGAGAAAAAGGTCACCAGGCACGTGATTGCAAGGGAAAGAAAGAGGCTATCAATGTTGAATGCTACAATTGTAGGGATATGGGGCATTATGCAAATGAATGTCCTAAGCGTCAGGGAAACTTACCTCAGAAAAGGACAAGGTATCAAGTCCAATCTTATGCTGTGACTACAGTTGAAGTGGAATAATTAATGTATTGGTGATTTTGGACTCAAGGATTATATTTTGGTTATAAGAATAATGTGATATATATATAAGGATTGTACTGCAGTACTTGTTGTTTCAGTAATGTTTTAATATGATTAAGGTAATCATATTTTTAGTATGTGACAATAAGAGAAACTTTTCTTTGTTTGGGGAATCTGATAAATTGATTTTGGAATTAAGAGACATTTTAGAGAAAGTCTGGACAGAGGTATTTTGGATAACTATAAAGGTTGGAGTGGATTAAGTTGGTCTTTGGATAAGTAATGTTTAAGGTTAAAAAAATTTATGAAGATTATTTTTGGAATATTATGATACTATAGTTTTAGGAAAAGGACAACCTGCAGGGTGGGGAATAACCCGTTGCGTCGGACAAAGCTGCAGGAATCGAACCCACAACCATAGTGCGACAAGCCTTTATTTCCTACCACTAGCCTACAGGAAGTCCCTGGTTATTACAAAATAATTTTACTAATCTAAATGGTATGTGTTAACATTTGGAACTTTATACAATTAGGATAAATAGAATATTTTTGAGTTCCGTTACCTTTTGGAGTAAAAGTTGGGTTTGTGGTAAAAATTTATTAACGAATGAATGTATACATAACAAGTATGTATATTCCCTTACATTTTTAGTAAATCTCCTAAATAAATTCCTCAACATTATAAAAGGTAACATAAAACAAAAATGTTGTCGGTTAACTTTTCCAACTGGGGATTCAATGACCATTTAACCAATCACAAGTTTGTGATTTTCTTGTGGTTAAATTGTCTCCTAATCCTGTTTTCTATAACTCTATATCAGACCTTGATGGTTTGTTTCTCCTCCATATCCATATTTTCATAGATTCCTAGAATGGGCTATATCGGGTGACCTTTGTACTTATCTTGCTTTCTTTTAATGTTATATATTTATTAACCTTATTTCCGATGTGGGTTATCCTCAAAGGTATTTTCTCTTTTCAACCTTTTATTTTCAAAGAAAAATATCAAATTGCGGTGACGCAATTTATTGAAGGAGGGGAGAATGTAACAACCCGAGCTTCCACGATACGCCTCTCTTTCAATAATGCAATAGCTTGCATTGTACGCATGTTCGAGTTCTAAAACACCGCGACTAATCAAAGTAGCCGTTATGAATAGTAATAACCACTTTTTAAAATTATAGAAATTTTATATTTCAAAATGTACTTCATTTTTGTATTCATAATATCGAAATTAGCCTCTGTTGAATTTTTGGTATTTTTCTGAGAACTTCTAATTTTTTATGAATATTGAAAATTACTTAAAAAAAACTTTTTTAATCAAAATAATTTATAGTGATAAATTATACTATTTAGTGGTTTTAAAGTATAATTAGAATATATTTTTACCATTCTATCCAATGGTGGTCATTAGAATTAATTTAACATTGAAATTGGACATAAACAATTGACAATATTTTGATATAAATTGTTTCTTAAAAACACACTATTTGTTGTGACAGCGGGAATTAATTATAAAATTAATTAATGAAACTTATATGTTTGGAATTTTTTAAAATAGACATCATTTTTGAATTCGGAATATCAATTATAGCTTAGGGTGAAATTTTGGCATTGTTCTGAAAAACTTCAATTTTTGATGAATAGTGAAACCACTAAGTGGTAGTTAAATAACTGATTTTTTGTTTAAATGAAATATTACCACTTCTGTGATTTGATTTTCAAAAATCCGACATACATTTTTGTCATTAAGAAGTAAAATGTGGTTCAATGAGATCCAAATAATAAAGTGACTTTTCATTACTTTCCAAAAGTGCCCCTCCTCTCCACTTATAAAAGGCCCCCACCTCTCCCACCTCATTTACACTTTCAAGCCATTTGGCTCGGCCAAACTCTGCCCAAATACTCTCCCAACTTCCCCCTATTACTCCTAGAAGCCTCACTTTGGGCAGAACGCTTCCCAAGGAAGCCTTTGGCTCAAATCCAAAAGAGTTACCCGATTTTGAGGTAATGTCTTCTCTAATGTTGTTTTGTTTTATTTTTCTTCTCCAACCCCATAAACTCTTTTTATTCATTTATTTTGTAACAACACCAGTATCCTAAATATACTAGGATTTTTTTATACGAAGTATTCGAGCTACACTTCCACACACCTACATCTAATGGTTAAAGAACATACGGTTTCTGTGGAGGGCGAATTTCTGCCTCACAAAACGATGATTGTTCAACACTCATATAACACCTTCAAAGGTGGCCATTAAGATGTCACTATTTTTATATATGATATATAATATGTTTATGTTTTACTTATGCTTCTGTATTTCTCATTTATGGCATACTTTATGATTTCCATTATGGGTAAAACGCGATATTTTCATTTTAGGAAGTGCGGACTACCGCCCCCTCAAAGTGATTTGAATCATTAATGCCATATGTGGGATGTATAAAGGATGGAGTAAATGGTATTATACACTATATTATACTGGAATTATATTATACATTTATATTATTATGATTTCGTTCCATTAAATACGAAATTGAAATGAAAGTAGCGTTCATGCGTACGTACGACTTACAGTCTCCATGAACGATGCATTTCATTTCTTACCTCTAAATGTTACGTAATATTATGAATGAATGTATATACTGGATATATATGATATATATGACATCTAAATTATGAATATAAATCTGGAGATAATGGATATTCTACCACATAATCAACTTGTAATTATAAAAGTTTATTGTTGACTCAAGTACCAAAGATTGAAAAAACGACCGTTATTAACTTAAATAATGACATAATGTTCATAACATGGTAATAAGTGATATAAAAGGAATAATGAAAATGAAAAATGTTCTTAAGTAAATAGAAATTAACTCCAGTTTATTATTCAGGAGGTTAAAGAACGGTCGAGTCAGGACAAGACGCAAGGTAAGGGAATTTCATAACCCAACTTCCATTCTTTGGGTTAATCTCCTACTTTCAAATTATGTCATGATATTATTTTGTATTATCTTGTATTTGTACTTTATTTATGTGTACTTATAGTGAATACACATAAAAGATCTATTTTATTTAAAAAAATGACCTTTGTAAGGGAATTTCTTAACCCAACTTCCATTCTTTGGGTTAATCTCTTACTTTCAAATTATGTCATGATATTATTATGTATTATCTTGTATTTGTACTTTATTTATGTGTACTTATAGTGAATACACATAAAAGATCTATTTTATTTAAAAAAATGACCTTTGTAAGGGAATTTCATAACCCAACATCCATTCTTTGGGTTAATCTCCTACTATCAAATTATGTCATTCTATTATTATGTCGTATATTGTATTTATACTTTATTTATGTGTACATATAGTGAATACACATAATAGATCTATTTCATTTTAAAAATGATCTTTTTAAGGACTTCGTCTCAATCTCCTTTCATTGAGGCATATTTGGTTTTATACAGAACTTTCTTTTATACGGTGTATAAACCCCTTTGACTTTTACGGTTATTCAAAAGGAATCTTTTTATACGAAGCGTTTTGCTAAACGACAAATGAGAATGTTTTTCTTTCCGTCCTTATGCGGCGACAACGACTTCTCCGCCGCCGTGACCATTATTTGAGTTTCGGCTTCCTATACAAGCCATCTATTTTTTAATGAAAAATAAATACAAAGTTTTAAATTTCATTTATTTTGGTATTGAAAATGGTATTGAAAACGTTTTTATTATATCAATGTGTTGTATTGATAACTTGTGATTGAAATGTGGAAATTTTATGTTTCCTTTATGCATGTTTTATGTGATACGATTATGTTATGGTTTATGATATGTTTAAACCTATTCATATGAGGAATGTATTGGACTTAATAAGTGATGGGTGGAGCCCGCTATAGCTCCTCGATGCATCGGTAGGTCTCATGAGACAACTAGACATGGAATTGGCCGAGGCCCTTTCCCAATTTGATTTACGGTTTTGGCCGAGGCCTTAATCATTTTAGACATCTTGGCCGAGGCCTTGAAAAAATGTTTCAGAATGTCCGGCATTATACATTCCCTCATTATGAAAGTGGTTATTGATATTTCATGTGATTATTCGTCTAGTAGAATATCCATGTGAGTAAGTAAGTGGCGTTATTTGATTTTACTTTTTTCATATTATGCTGAAGTTCAAGTTTAATAAGGATTTTGTTTAGTTATACATTGCCTTAAATGTTTATGTTTATTTATGAAGGCTTCCGCAATATTGTTATCCTTACTGAGAATCTGAGCTCACCCCTTTCAATGTTTTAATATTTTCCAGGATGTGGAGAAGTATTTTATGAATGACCTGCAGGGATAGTCACAAGAGGATATGAGTGTGGACTATGGAGACTTTGTTATTTTAGATTTTCAATTTATGATGTAATGTAACATTTATGAATGTATCTAGTGTTTCCAAGGCTACTAAACTAATCGGTCTTTCGAGACTTGATCTTTTGTGATCATTCCAGTGTTACGAAGTAATGCACCGACTCTGGGTAGCTGGGGTCGGGGCGTTACAATTTATTTATATACTTAATATTCCTAACTCATTTATTAATTATTAATTGTTAAATATTATTTATTTTATATGGTTTATTATAGTAAATAGGCACATGCACATGCATATACATGTTCCATATATTGATATTTTGTGTCGGCTGAGATTTGAACCTCTCACCTCTTGCATATTCTCTAAAGACATTACCACAGAAGTATGCTCATCACATGCTGAATAAATAGAATTTAATATACTTATATATATTAATTGAAAATATAAATAATATATAACCAATATATATAAACTAAATAATGATTCATCAATATTTATTAATCAAAAATTCGTAATAAAAAATCCAAAATCCAAAATTGAAAATTAATAATTAATAATTTCTACTAAATTTTTAATTACTAATTAGTAGTTAGAAATTAAAAATTTCATATTTCAAAATAATTAATAAAACATTAATTAATAATAAATAAAAAATTAATACATGGTAGGTAAAAAAATGAAAAATAAAATATCATAAATAATAATAATAATAATAATTAAAAAATAGTAAATAGCCAACTACAAATAATAATAAATAAATAAAATAAAAACTCATTAAATAACTAATAAATAAAATATACAAAAATAATAAATAAGAAACAATAAAATATAAATAATTAAAAATAGAAATTAAATAATCAATAATAAATAATAAATAATAAATAATAAATAATAAATAATAACCAATACATAAATATTAGATAGAGCATAACAAATTAATAATTAATAACTAATTAATAATAATGTGTTAATAAATATTACATAAATATATTTTAAATAATAAATACATAATACATAAATAATAAAGTAATATTAAATAAATAAAATCTAAATAAATTAATACAAAATAAATAATCATTAAATAATCATTAAATAAAAAATTACAAATGAAAAATAAAAACTAAAAATTATAATAAATGTTAAATATTAAAAAAATTAAAAAAATATTAATAAATATTAAATAAATATTAAATAAATATTAAAAAATATTAAATAGTTGTTTAACATCAACATTATAATTAAATTAAACCAATAAATAGAAAATTAATAAAATTAAAAATATATTAAAAGAAAATAATAAATAATAAATAATGATTGAATAAATAATAAATAATAAATAATTACATAAAAAATAAAAAAATAGTAAAACAATAAAATAATAAATGGATGTAAATATCTATAAATATATATACACATACAAAATTTTACATAAATATATATAAACACATATTTCAATTACATAAATATATATAAACACTCTCAGATTTATTGTTCTATATTAATATATATATATATATATATACAAGTAAATACAAATGTATCATTATATATATCTACAGATATACAATACAAAAAACTATAAACACAAATATGTAATAATATTTACAAACATATATAAAATTGATAAATATATAGTTTAAATGAAATGAATTAAAAAAATTATTTCCATTTTGTTTATACTCTTAAAAATACATTTCAATGTAAATATGTATTTATACAAGTGATTTATTATATGTAAATATAAGAAAATATGCATGTATTAAATTATAAATAAAAAAAATTGTGAAAAATATTATTGTTTCAAAAACATAATAATAATATGAATGAAATCCCTAAAAATAAAATGATTCCCTGGAGAAATGTTAAATAATACACTATTAATCAAGGATAAAAATTCATAGAATGTTAAAAAAATTAGTATACCCTTAAAACACAAAAAAAACATAGAAAAACAATGAAACCCCTAAAACACCAAAAAACCCAAAAATGTCCATTGATATGCGAGTGTATTTCATCTTTACAACATTGAAAACCAAATCTCGTGAAATGAGATTCGATATGATGTGAGGTAAATTCTAAACAAACATCCAGATCTGATGTGGTAACTATTTAAATTATAAGAAATTGGATTGAAAAAAACTGAATTTTGGAGATCTTATACGTCTCTCTAGGTTTCAAAACACTAAAAATATATTAAACCTTATTATGAGGCCCTTTCTGGCATAGATCTAATTGAAAGATTTGATTTGATATGTCGTAGATCCCAAACAGACACCCTGATCAAATGTTAGGGTAGTTTGAAATTTGAATTTTATTTCTATCTTATTTAAGCTATAAAATATTTTATTCATTTATATCACTTGATTGAAATCTCATGTTTTTAGCTCATTTCCTAAGATTTGATTTGACTTATTTTTAAGCTGAATCAGACTTCTTGATCATAATTTATGGTCATTTGATACAAATTCCAACTTTTCAGTTTTCTGTATATTGGTTTTATATTTCATGCTTTTATTAACTAATAATTATAAATATTTACTAAATAGCACATAATTAATTAAAATTATAAATAAAAAACTATATATGATGGTGAATAATAAATGATAAATCATAAATCATAAATAAATATTTTTTAATAGAAATCATCATTTTAGTGTCTGTTTTTTAAAACTACTTTTATTTCTTGGAGGTTATTAAAAAACATTAAAAAAGAATATTTATTTTTATAAAATATAAAAAATGATAAAAAAAATTAAAACATTTAACTGTTGTTTTTTATACCAACAAGAAGAAACATCCACGAAATTCTAAATTTTTTGTGACTTTCATCATATGGTGATTTATTGTCTATTATACATGGGTAGGGATGCCTAGGTTTTTTAAAGCATCTCACACCTGAGATGGTGATATGAATCATAATATTCTAGATGATATGAATGGTGGCGTTAGTGATGAATCTAGGATAAATTGAATAGGTGGAAACTATTATAATATATTTTATACTAAAGACTATGATACTTATTCGATAATGTTACAATTTAAAAGAAAATTATTTATGATTTTGTTTATTTTCATTCCTTTCCCAACTACTTGAGGAAAACATTTTTTGCATAGTTCTTCATATTATTTTATTGTATATTAGGATTATTCTTAAAGCACTTCATATTATTTATTGTTAATGAATAATAAATATTTTGACCCATGAGGTTGGTGCTTGATTTAATTTTGTATATGATGATATTATTGAGAAACCATGGAATAAAATTTTTTATGCCTCGAGGGTTTGTAAATTAGTTGGTACCTATATTAAAGTTATTATAAAGATAATAAATTGAATAATTTAACAAATCAATATAATGTAGAATGTATAATGAAATGGAATATATGAATTAATCAGGAATGGTTATATTATTATAGAATATCTAGTCCCCTACCATGAATGTTCGGTATTAGATGGAGACAACTAAACATGAACCTAATAATAGGGTAATTAAAAAAGTGTGGTTTTGATGTATATTATATCCTATATGTTTTATTTTTTCAAACACTACAAATCCCTTATTAGTAAATATACAAACACCCAACCGACAATGGGAGGTTGTATTCAACAATATTTAGTTTAGTGGGTAATAAATGGATGATTACCCCAATTTATCCTACTCTCTTATATTGGTGATATTATGTGTTGTTATTCATGATGGAAACAATTAAAATATATGTTAATAGATGGTATTAATGTCTTATAGTTAGTTCACAGACATTTACATCCGGATATAGGATCATATGTATTATTATATGTATGTCTTATATGGGTTATGGTGGATTATTGTGTAATACTTTCCATAGAAATTATATGGACCTCGGAGACTACTCAGTTTCTATCATAAGATATGGTATTGTATAGAGAGATAATTTAATACATACTGTTAATGTCATGTGATTAGATGGTATAATTAATTGGATATATGATTTTTACTTTATCACTGGTTTCATTAGGAGAAATTACATTTGAGATTGATGGATTAACACATGCAATGTTAGGGAAGACTAGGTAATCAATATGGAAGTTAAAGTGGGAGAACTCTATTTTTTCTTGAATTATAATATATATATTATGGGACACAAGGTGGGTGATATCCATCGTGAGGATAGTAATATATTACACCTATATAGGTACTGAGTTATTCTATCTTGTTGTTCATTTCTCTTTAATCTGATTTCTTAAAAAAATTAATGAGAGGCTTTAGAGAGGATCCTACTGAGTATTCTAGGTATGATTACCCTATGTATTTATATAATATTTTTCTAGTACATAGGATATGCCAGATGTTTGGGCTTAAAATTCCTATATAATAGGGTCCTTTAGAATCCTTTCACGATTTTTGATTTTTGATTATTCTACCTTTTGTTCAAATAGTGTTCATATTGTTGTCTTTATTTTTATAAAAATAAAAGAATGTAAATGGAAATGTTTTCAATTTTTTCTTAAGGATCACGTTTTGGATATTTCTATATTGTCTCTCAGTCCTCTAATCATAAATGGAAATCCCTGCTATAGGTGGGATGGATATACCCTCATTTATTGTTAGCGTCTTTTTCCGAAATAGAGGCATGCTTTGTTCTTCAAAATCATCCTTCTCTCATTAACAACCAATGAGGGGTACCATCAATGATTGGTGAGGGTTTTTTGACATTGTATAACATTAAAAATATATTTCAAATGGGGAAATATATTTTTGGTCCATTGTTTCAGTTATATAATTTTTTACAAAACTTTATGGTTATTATGATGTCATAATACATATTATATATTCTTACCATATGAATATTTTACCCAAAAAATCGAATGTGAATGATAATAATATAAAATACTCCATAGAAAAAGTATACTCTTCTGATTTGAAAATTTATATTTAATTTAGATATATAATTTATTAAATATGTGAATTTATACAATAAAACAATATTACTTAATGGGGCATTATGGGGTTTTCAACTCTTATAACATTCCAAACCATATAAAAACTACAATCCACATCATTAAATTATATGAAATATATATATATATATCTATTATTTAATTAAAAATGTATCATGAAAATATCATTTATTTTAAGATTAATTAATTAATCAAAACGAAAATTTTATTTGAAATAATAAATTTATCAGAAAATAAATTTTCATTTATTGATATTTAAATAATCATTTTCAAAAAAAATATGATTATATTAATTTCTATAATGTAATATTTATAATGAATAAACATATTCAATTGAAAAAAATATCATACTACAAGGAACTATATATATAACACCTTTTTTACATCAGTGTACTCAATAAGGATGTGGTGAGAAATGTTGCTACATTCTTGGGTGGTTCTGTGAACATAGTTTGTATAGTGATATCGATAACCGTGAACATTTCCTCTAAATGGTTTCACTAATGTATCAAATGTTGAATATTATCTCTTCTATAGTAATGTGAAATCCCAAGAGATTCCATCTCCCTCAAAAGCTATGATAAATTGGATTTAGAAGGTATGGCCCAACTAGTTGACACCATCTATTATTCGTTCTTTGAATTTATATATAATTTTTACCCATAATATTTACTATAATTATTGGTGACTATAATGTGAATACATAATCAATGGTTAAAATTCCTAATAAAATTTGAAGTCCCGCATACAATATATTATAAAAAATTAATTTTTGATCTACATATTTAATAATTGCATTCTACTATAAAGGCCTGAATTCAATCAATGAATTTATAGAATTGTATGGTTTTAGAGCATTTTTTTCCAAATTTTTATAAGTAAATTTTATTATTGTATAAGAAATAGATTATGATAGGTTTTATCATTATGGAATTGGGATTAGAATATATTGAAACTTGTTATTTAGAAATGAACCATGTAACATGGCCAATGTAAATTTTAATAATTAGTTATTCAACTGAAAATATAATAATATATGTTTTATGAAACCAGAATAAATGTGTAATTTGAGACCAACCATGATTATATGAGACATTAGGACATTAGAAGATGATTTATTAAATTAAATTTCAAATAAAATAAGTTCAATTTGAAAATCATAAATTTGAAAAAAACATATAATTAGCTAATAATTATAAAATAACTGATTAATTTTAAAATAATATTGAACACTAATAAATATTTTGGAAATGTATTACTGGAGAATATTTTGATTTCACCAATATTGTGTGAAGTGGACCCTTGTTTTTTCGGAACCTGGGGAAGTGTGACAAATAAATGTTCTTATTATAGATTTATTTCGACATATGTCTTACTTTTATGAAATCTAAGATAATTTAAAAAAAATTATTTAATTATGGTAATGATTTATTTTCTTAAATTATGTATATAATTTTAATTTATGGATAAGTTTATGATTCATTTATTTATTGTTTCAATTTTTGAATCCAGGATGAATTATTTTAATAAAAATTATTTTGAACATGTCTAGAACTAAAAATCATGTTTTATTAAAATAATTTTTTCCTAATGAAACATTTTGGGATTATTTTTAAGATCATTCTTGGTTATGATTAATGTAAAATATTTTATTTTTTGAGTGAAAAATATATATGTAATGGAGAATTTCATTTTCATGTTATAGATTCAATTATCCATAACCATATTAACATAAATAATCAAGTAATTATATGAATAGTTGTGAGTTAAATATATATTATTCAAAATTTCATAAAATGTGGTGGAAATAAAATTCCCTGATGTTTTTTATTAAAATGGTTGATTTGTGTTCATTATTTATAAAATTTTCATCAAATTAATTTCATTAGTTTTATGGAAAAAAATCTTAAACAGTTTTCTGGATAGAATAATGAAATTATATTTTGTTGTGATATTATAATTTTTTCATTTCGAAATTTTTGCAAATTTAGTATGAAAATATAACAAAACGATATAGTGACTTTTGATTAAACATTAATGGTAAATTGATTTTTTTTCATTGATTTTAATCCATTAGCTATAATATGATTTAATTTTAATAATATCAAATTATGTAAATATTATTTATAAGAGAAATTTATTTTATCACAAAATTAAAATTTTCAAAAATTATCACATTAGGTGCTTTTTTAGAATTTGGAGAATATAAGGAATTTCCTTAATGCATGATGCTAAGGAAAGACAAAGAAAATATTTCTACCAAGTGTGAAAGAATGAATTCGATTGATTCTTTTGAAATTTATTTATAAAGTATTTTTATGGTTCATCCTTCACGGATTACTTTGGAGGATATTCATTTTAGATTTTTATTACTATAAAGATTACTATAAATGAGGAGAAAAATTCCATACAATGACCATTTTTATTCTTTTTCATGAATCAAAATATTTTATAACTATTTAAAAAGTCATACATTCATTAGTGTAAAAAACTTCGAACCTCTAATGTTATCCGTTTGCACTATTATGATGCATTGACACTTTTCCATAGTTTTTTATGAGTTTACCACTATTAATGTTCCCACTCACTAATAAGGAACATCCCACCATAATAATAGAAAGCCATGTGGTTTTAATTGGATCATCATAATGAATTAATACTTCATTAAAAAATGAGTATCAAAGTAAGAGTATTTAATATTTGTCATGTACTTCATTTCAAGTGCCTATGTACTATATATGAACATAAGGACCCGTTCATGGTATATAATAGAACATTTAGATGTATGTAGGTCATAGACCATGATTTATTTTCACATAATAGCAAATATATTATTCATAATTGATCATAGTAAAAATTCAGATACATCATCGTAGAAAATAAAATCAAAATATAAAGGAAGAATTAAAATTTTATTTTAAAAAATATAAAAACCAGACGAGGGATAGATTATCATATATTAGCTATATAACTATTAATCTCATTTATATATTGATATTTAGTTTTTTAGTTAGTTTAAATGAATCATCAAAGTAGATATTAGGTGAAGGTGAAGGAAATTTTTTAAAAAGATTAATGGTATAGTGAGAACTGCCATCAGTAAATCAGGTCTCTAGAACCTTCAATATATAAACCCGAAATAATTGATATTTTGGTCACTGCTGGGAAAATTTTTTGTTGTGAAGTGAATTTTATTATGATTTTTCTAGCATGATTCAACACCAATTAAGTTTATGTATAGTGAAATCAACACTTGGATTCTAAGGATACAACATTCAAGCTTTGGCAATGAGCTATGATTTCTCAATGGGTTGAAATTATTTTTAATTGATAATAACATTAAATATATATAAATGAAGAATATATAATTATGATGTAAGATAAAATTGTCTAATGAATAAGATTATACATCTCAATGTTCCTATATAATGATAATTTAACATAATTATAGCATATTAAGATGTTAATAGAGAATTCAGTGATCCTGGGAAGAGATTTTGACCTCTTTGATGTGGAACGTATGTTTTGCAGTTATTGAAGTCTCTTCTCCAATTCGTAGTAAGGATTTACTAATAGATTTTAATATCATATACTTTATGTTAATAATAATGTGTTGTTCAACACACTAACATCATGTTGTTGTTGTGATTTTGGATTTCAACTGCCCTTACCTTCAAATATTTGGTAGAAATATGAAAAAATCATCTCGAATCAGGGAAATGTTACCTCGATTCAATTTTTTTTATAAATATTCAATTTTCAGAATTTTTTTTCTAAAAAGGGCTCTACTAATTTGATACATATCATAAATATTAAATAATAACTTGATCATTTTACTGTCTGATACCATCATTATGTGATATAATCGATAATTTAATTTAGGAACAATATAATTCATTCCATCACATGTTACCAATTTGAAAGAATAAACTAGACTATTTCATGATAAAAAAATGTTTTTTATAATCTTATATAATGAAGGAAAATATATAAGATATAAACCAGTAATTAAATCGACTTGAACCTAGCCAATGAATATAACCTATCCAATGACATATCTATTTCCTAAAAACTCATTTTAAATTATTTGATGACCATTTATCTCCACTAAACATAATTATTGGATAATTCATATGTTGTTGAGGTAATATTGGTTGTCACTTATTCAGTATATTTCATATATTATAGATTTCTATCATCCTCTAATTCCCTTTTATTAGGTTATTGATTTAGGTAATGCCATTTTTTCACACAATTACGACATTTTACTTGTTGTGGTATCTTAGGATGAACTCATTTATCATCCATATGTAAATATAAAAATTTATATTTATTTTATAAATTAGTTTTCTGATATCCTCATTTACTATATATTAAACATATTTTCTTTCCATCTACTATTTTCTATATATTTTTACTCCTATTTTTTTGTATGGTGTAAATTTAATCATGACACCATCATCTAATACAAATGATCATCACAAAACATTATCCTTCTATATTTTTTATATTTGGATGAAAACAATGCTCAATTTATAAAGAATTTATGTTTTTTATTTTAGAATAATCAATATATGTTTTACTCATTATTGTACAGGGTTTTATTTTTCATGGGAACAAAGTATAAATTTTCTAGTGTATCCATTAAAATCTCAGTTAGTACTAGATACACATATTTTGATGGGTGCTAAACAATTTGGAATTCGTGTATTTATGTTAATTAATATAAATATAATGAAATTTTAAACATTGATTAAGTATATAATAAATGTTAAACATACATTAGTATATAGATATCCACGTATAAATGTATGTTATCAAATTATAATTTTCTAAAAGAATTATTTATATATTTAGATCCATCATATTTATTTTAAAGGAGAATGTGAGTCATCCAATGTATATCACATAGGAGAGTCAAACAAGGATTGAAGTTATGACTTTCCTTATTGAACTTGGTGATTATATATATTCAATTTTCAATAAACCCAATTATGGGTAACTAGTGATGATATATTTTCACATAGTGATGATATATTCAATTTTCAATAAACCCCATTCTGGGTAACTACTATTTGGTTCATTTGGGCTCAAGAATAAATACACATATAGTATTTGTAAAGGTATGTCATTGAAATTAAAACCACAATATCTCTAAATTACCTAAATTTATTGATTTTTTAAATACATAGACAAATCCAGAGGGTTTTAAATATTTTTATATGAA
Source organism: Viscum album (assembly GCA_963277665.1). NCBI lineage: Eukaryota > Viridiplantae > Streptophyta > Magnoliopsida > Santalales > Viscaceae > Viscum > Viscum album. The sequence continues at coordinate 873,788,473 of OY728129.1, read as the reverse complement.
ATATTCTCTAAAAAACTAAAACCCTCACTAATACTATATGAACACAAGCTAAATTTAAAAAAACAATATTTTATTCGAATAATCATTATATACCACAAATAGTTTCAGAAACTAGAGATGTAGTGGATCATTTTCGTTAATTATTGTCATAATAAAAATTATATTTTACCTTAGTCGTCATCATTTTACCATAACAACTAAATTATAAACCCATTTATATACATTGTATATATAATCTGAATATTTTTAACTTTAGGGCAGAAAATATAAGAAAATAGTGATTCGTATTCATTATAAAGGAATTATAATTGATAGAAAATAATGGTCATAATGGTGGAAATTATAAATATTTTAGTATTCTGTAATAATAAACATACATAAAAAAACATTAGGAAATAATAAGTAGATAAATCATAGAAAAAATACATGATAAATCATTAGTTTTGTATATTTCAAATTATTTAAATATAACTGAAACATAAGAATATTAATAATAACATATTGGATTAGAAAAAAACATAATTCCCTTATATGATATAGATTCAACAAAATATATCTGTAGGGGATCATGATTCACTTAACTATTTCCCTTGGTGTATTGCTCATCAATACACTTTTCCCATTATATCATTACATATAATTGTTTACCCAATGTATTTTTAGTATATACAAATCCCATCAATCAGTTAATGAAAAAAATATTCATATGTGTTCTATATGATATCAATCATTTAACATATCATGAAAACCAATGGGATAATACATGTTATCCGAATGATATCATAAAGAACATGTAAATTTATGGGTTTGAAAACAATTCTAGATATATTTAGAAAAGTAAACTCAAGAGTGTAAATTGTTGATACCTATAACTCAATAACACTAAAAGAGTATTTATATGATATGTTTGATGGTGATTAAAGTGAAAAAATACTACAATATAATTCTTATAGTGATAAAGTAGTAATATAATAGATATTATAAAAAGAAATTTAGGAAACGTTTTAAAAGTTGTTGTAAATAATGATATTACAATCATATTGACAATAAATTCTAAAAAAAGAATGATTTTTTAAAATGAAAATAATATAATTTAGAACAAAAAATTTTATGTAAATACCAATGGCAAGGACGAGATATGATTTAATGTATTAAGAAAAATTAGCTGAATGTTTTTTATAATATTTATTTAATAAAATTACCTCCAATATTAATTCCTAAAAATGTTATAAATTTTTTAATAGTGAAGAGAAATCATCAAAAAAATATGTTATTATGTAAAAGAAACATCAATAACAATTAGTTGAAATTAAGTAAAGGTTATAAATTGGACTGTGGAGTTTAGGATAAAATATTTTGTTTTTAAAGGATGGATTTTTTTTTGAAATATCATTGATGAAAACACACAATGAAAAATTAGTAATAAAATATCCTTTATTAAAGTGGATAAGGTAAATATAAATATTACATGTGATAATATACATTTTTTGTTTTTGATGTAATGGAAACTTTGTACTTTATGGGAAATATGGAAGGGGTGAAGAAGTTGTATTTATAAAGGAAGATAATTTTTCTCAACAATGAAATATATTTTATAGGGATGAAATTATTTGAGGAGGAATATTGAAGAAAAAAAATATTTATTTTATATATGGAGAGAATGTGACATGGAATAAAACAATATAGTAGAATCAATAAATATTTTATGAAATACAACCAAAAATATCAATTCAAAATCAACTATAATAGTTGGGTAAAAATGAACCTCAATGTGACACCCCTGAATTGAAATACTAAAATCAATTTATTAAAAACTCCTTCATTGAGTAAAAACATTCAAAATGAAGTAATGTAGCCAAATTTTATCCATCCATAATACAAATATCACTAATGATTATAGATTCAAATATATTTATTTATCATTTTAGGTATATATTTTTAGTGATGTATAATAAACATATATTTAAAAATTCCCACATATATCTCATCAAATCAAATGTTATTCAACTATTTAAGAAACTATTGTTTTCAAAATAATTCTCCAATATCACACATATAATTCTCCAAAAAAATTATGATAGATTTATCATATAAAATTTATTTCATCATAAACTGGTGAAATGAAATTATATTAAGGGGTGAGATCAATTTCTTAGTATGGGTTAACAAACAAATTAAAAATTAAATGTTAAAATATGGATTTAGATGTTAACAAATAATATATTTTGGAATGAATAGTAAACCTTATTTCCTAATTATTAAAAATTTTCTAGAATATCATATCTATTGTTGAAATATCAATAAATAAATTTATGTATATTACTATGAGGCTCTAAAATTATGAAATGCTTATTTAATGGTAGATAATTCCATACCCTAATCTAATGCTTAATCATCTTAGGGATCATGATCTCAACATCAATTGTATTGTTTTATGAAATATATAGGTCATGGTAAGGATGAACTAATATTCCAAAGGGAGTTTTTTCCATTAGACCTATCTATGTATCATTGGAATATAAATACCCACCTATATGAATAACTTATTAATTATAAATCATTCATCCTAATAAGGAATGACTAATATTTAAAATAAATATTTGATATTACTTAGTAATTATTAATTATCCATATTTTAAAAACGTGTATTAAATATTCCAATGTCTCTCTAAATAATAAATTGAATATAATTCCATGTATGTATCCTATATTTATCTTTTTATTAAATAAGTTTTTTACTATTAAGTCAATAAATTACCAATCAATCGACATATAGAATCTTGGTGGACACCTTAAAGATAATAGAATAAAATATATAGTGTTCAAATAAATAATTAACTAGAATATAAAATATATTTATAATAGAGGTATATTTTTCATGAAGTGTTAATTATGGATTTTAGTAAGTGTAATCCCCCAAAATAAAAATAAAAATAGAATTTATAATATAATCCACGATTAGTGTATAATCCATAAAATGGAAACATTTGGTGTATACAAATCCTTTCTTATATAGTTAATATGGTCTCAAATAAATGTTACGGTAATCATAATAGACAAAACATTATAACATTATATGAATTACAAGATATTATAATATAATGAAATTAAAGATAATTATTTTAAATGAGTTCAATTTGGAATTGAATAAAATAAAATAAATTTAATATTGTGTTAAATATGAAAGTTTTTTTGGGATATGTAGATAAGGTAAAATAATATATATGACTTTATAAATATTTAAATAACAAATCCATGATGGATAAAATTTAAAATTAGAAAATAAATATCATGAATAATTAATTTTTAATGACTGGATATATAAATGGGGTATTGTGTATACCATATATTAGAAAATATTTAGTGTAATATAATCACTTCTTAATGATTTTTAATTTGACATAATAAACCATTAAATATAACATAATAATCTATGTGGGATCATTATATAATTATGTTACAAAAAATAATTTAAAATCCTTAAATATATAGAATATATATAACAAAATTTTTAAGTGAGGTATAATTAATCATTATCAAAACAATATGAGTTTCCAAAGAAGGATTATAACTATGTGGAAGAAATTTTTTTAGAATATACACATAAATTACTATTATTCATCAATTAAATTTCATTTAAATGAAATAAAATTATATTATCCATCAAAAAACAATAATATTATGATTATGTTGAAATTCTTCCATTGGGAAGTAATCACATCATTTTAATGATATTATAGTGGAGGATATGTAAAATTTCTTGAAAATTAATTTGGAGTCATGGAACTACTTATTATAACATAATTATTGAAGTAAGAATCACCTAATAATGATATCATATTGAATAATTGTATAAAAAACAAATTTGGTTGAAATAAAATAAGACATATTCATCAGGTAGAATAAATTGGGTTTGAAAAAAAAGGAATAAGAAAGTGTGTTAATGAATGGAATATAATTGAGTTAGAAAAAAAACTTCCCTTAATGTTATGTATGATAAAATGTCATATAACCTTTAGAATATAAAACACAAATCATAATATCAATATCAATAACCTTTTAAATTTATATAACAATTTTTTAAAATAAATTATAACTATTTTCACTATTTATAAATTTAATTTATTATCCACTTTCTCTATCCGGTGGGAGTAATCAAGATCATTTTGAAGTAGATTTAAATAATTTTTTATTCATCCTTAATAACATAAGATTCCTATATCATATATTTTAAATTGTACCGAGATTTATATTTTATAATTATTTATAATTTTAAATTTTATTTTATGGGTTATTTTGTATTTATCCATAAATATTATCTCTATAATGACCATGATTTACCAATCTTTCTCATGAAAATATATATATCATAAGTAATGTGTTTAACATAAATGTCATCATTATAGAAATAAATTCAAATCAGTATTTAATCATTGATATAAACATTTTCAGAAATAATATTACCATATCCTTCTATTATTATAAGTAATTTCATTGGTCTTGTATATGGTTAATTTGACCCAATTGAGAACATAACAAAATTAAAGAATAATTATGAACTGCATTATATTTCATATCATTAGAAGAAATCACTAATAATAAATTTTTAAATTTTTAAATTTTTAAATTTTGTTATACTTTAATTTTAAAGAAGTATAATTATATCATAACCAATTCAATGTTATTAAATAGTTTAATGAAATAATTTTCCCCCTAAAACTATCTTTTGGAAAGTTTAATTTACAATATATATTTTTCCACATTTTTGATATTTTTTAAAAATTATCATAACAGAATCACAATAAAATCACATACTTTATATTTCCCTATAAAAAAAATTCTTATTTCTATCTATGAACTAATGTGAAGAAAAGAGGAAAAATTAAATCAATACGCCTAATGAGATAGTTTTCTGCAAGTTGGTTTAGTTGATGATTTTTTTCCCTAGATCAAAAATTTATTAGAAATTGTATTATCATTTAATAATTTTAAATATGTTATAAATATAATTTTTTTATAAAATTCATTAATATAGCCACCTCGTGTTTGGAGCATGAAGAAAAAAATGATGATGTTTCGTGGTGGTTATAGTGCACCAAGGTGAACAAATATATTTTCTGTTTTCTTAACATGTATAGGTTAACATAATTAATAGTCATTCCGGTATAATAGAAAATAACTACACAATATTTATTTATTTCATTATATTAGAATGAATGAAATATATCTTGAATGATAAAATTGAAAATATCATAAAATATTGTTTATTTGTACTCATATTGTGGACATGAACTTCCCCAAAAAAGAAGGGGAGCTCGAATGATAATATTACAGCACCAAATTATCATGATAGTGAAAATTAATTTTAATGGAATTACAAATTTTAATTCCACATTAAAAAAATTCAGTTATTTACTAATGTGGAAGTGGTGAAGAGATTCCACTTTTATATGTTGTTAGAATCAATTTTTTAAAATATATCATCTTAATATTAAGAGACCACTCGTTAAACTTGTAATGTGTATTAAAAATTGAAAATAATTGAGTCCTATATTTGATAAGGTCTATAATTCACAATGGATTCATTTGAATAGAAATTTGAACATGTAATTATTTTAATTAATCTTATAATTTTTTCCTTTCTCATTTTTAATCATACCATAGAAACTAGTTTTTACAGAGGTAATTTACATTAAATACCATCAAATAAAATTAACCTTATTAAAATTTTAACATATATTAATTCCAATCATGTGAGGGACCATATCTTGTTAACACATCCAATTGTTATTTTTAGGACTTATAACTTCTAGGTGGGGATCCCAAGAGTTTGGAGGATGTTTAGATGATAATGAGGAGAGTCATTGCAAAAATGGCCTGGCTATAGTGTAGAGGTAGGTATTATACTATAGTACTAGTAGTGACATCTTAGTGGACATCTTCTTTTTTGCAGTAGATCTCGTGAGGTGGAATGAGTATCCTACAAAATTTTAGGGTAGTCGTGTCATGGGAAATTGATTGCAATGTGGTCCCCTTCGTGGAAGTAGTGGCCCTTAGGAATAGTGTATATGGCTAGAATATAACACATAGATCCACTTTTATAGGATCTAGATATGGATCCAAGGGTATATTTGACCAAGGATGACTATGGTGTGGTCTTTCAAGCTCTCCTATAAAATACCATATGTCCGGAAGCATTCTAGCGACATTCAAGTTGTAGCCATATGGATTTCAGTATTTTAGTGCATCTATAAATAGCCTAAAATCCCCAAACCCCATTCTTTTCCACTTATTCCACCTGAATCCATGGATACCTATAGATATGTAGTCTTTTTGTTGAAGGACGCTCTAATATGTATTGATCCATGATTCCTGTAATATATCTATGGTGATCAAAGGTACATTCTATCTGTCATTTCTTATAGTTTCATCCAGTTTGATTGTGTTTCCTCATATTCCATCCCATAATGTATATCATTAGATCTCTTATATTCCTATATATTTGTTTTAGTTTTTTTAGTGAATGTATTAGTTTACATGAAATGGAGATTCTATATCATCATGGGAGATATGATCATAGGTTTGTGACATTGATTTGTACTAATGAAATGAACATAGACAACTTTGAGGCAAGGTACTTGCCTCTTCTCCTACTTCTTTACATGAAATTATAATGTTTTCATGTTTTATTCCATTCTATAAAAATTAAATTAATGTAACAATTTTTATCCTGATTAACAATGAAATTTAAAATGATCGTATAATTTAGATGTTTAAAATATACATAATGACTTTCCTCTTATTTTAGTAGATAGTGTGATTTCTATACTTTTCATGTGTAGGATTGTTTTGATTGGTATAAAAAAAATATCACTATGAAAAATTTTATGGAACAAAAATCATGAATAATTTGATTTATTGAGAAAATATTTTTAGAGGGAGAATACTTCTAATGTGGCCTCTGCTAAAAATTGTTGTTAAATAATGTTAATGAAATAACTAATGTTTAATTGAATGTTATATTCCATATGTTAATGCAATTTATAAAAAATGTGAAGCATTTATATTATTATAAATGATAAAATGAAAAGAAATAAAAAGTATACTGGTATATCTTTAATATTATAGAACTCGAATTAATGCTATGAGAAAATTAAACATTTGATATACTGTTATAGATTTAGGCCTTTTTTATATATATGTAACCTGTTAATATTGAATTGTTTTATTTAAAAACGAAAAAAGATTATGTTTTTTAAAGATCAATCATTTGGGTCGAGAGTGCATATTTTCATATAATGACTGAATGTATTGTGATGGGATCTATTAGAGCTCATTTTTATGTGAAGGCTAAAATCCATGATATATGGCGTAGTTTTCCATTTTCATTTTGTTTTTAGTGTTTCCTTTAGATCTTTTCAATATGGGATCATTTCCACATGATGTTTAATGTTCTTGGGATGAATTATGTGTTATGAGCAACAATTTATGTGTATATAGTTCATATATGGGATGGTGAGATGCATCAGGATATACATAATGGTGTTTGTGACTAAATAGGAGATGGTTGAAATGAGTTCAACCAATCTTACTAATTGGTGTGACAAATCTAGATTCATTATTGATGTAACGCCCCGACCCCAGCTACCCAGAGTCGGTGCATTACTTCGTAACATTGGAATGATCACAAAAGATCAAGTCTCGATAGACCGATTAGTTTAGTATCCTTGGAAACACTAGATACATTCATAAACGTTACATTACATCATAAAGTGAAAAACTACAATAAAAAAAAAGTCACCATAGTCCACACTCATATCCTCTTCTGACTATCCCTGAAGGTCATTCATAAAATACTTATTCACATCCTGGAAAATATTAAAACATTGAAAGGGGTGAGCTGAAATGCTCAGTAAGGATAACAATATTGAGGAAGATTTCATAAATAAACATAAAAATTTAAGGCAATGTATAACTAAAACAAAAGCCTTTTAAACTTGAACATCAACATAATATGGAAAAATTAAAATGAGATAATTCCATTCACTTCTTCACATGGATATTCTACTGGTTGAATAATCACATGCAATATCAATAACCACTTTCATAATGATGGAATGTATAATGCCAGACATTCTGAAACATTTTGTCAAGGCCTCGGCCAAGACGTCTAAAATGATTAAGGCCTCGACCAAAACCATAAATCAAATTGGGAAAGGGCCTCGGCCAATTCCACGTCTAGTTGTCTCATGAGACCTACCGATGCATCGAGGAGCTATAGCGGGCTCCACCCGTCACTTATTAAGTCTAATACATTCCTCATATGAATAGGTTTAAACATATCATAAACCATAACATAATCGTATCACATAAAACATTCACAAAGAAAACATAACATTTCCACATTTCAATCAAAAGATATCAATACAACACATTGATATAATAAAAACGCTTTCAGTATCATTTTCAATACCAAAATAAAAAAAGTTAAAACTTTGTATTTATTTTTCATTAATCAAAATGATGGCTTGTAGAGGAAGCCGAAACTCAAATAAAGGTCATGGCGGCGGAGAAGTCATTGTCTCCGCATAAGTATGGAAAGAAAAACATTCCCTTTTTGTCGTTTAGTAAAACGCTTCGTATAAAAAAGGTTCCTTTTGAATAAACGTAAAAGTCAAAGGGGTTTATACACCGTATAAAAGAAAGTTGTGTATAAAACCAAATATGCCTCAATGAAAGGAGATTGAGACGAAGTACCATACAAAGATCATTTTTAAAAATAAAATAGATATATTATGTGTATTCACTATAAGTACAAATAAATAATGTACAAATACAAGATATGACATAATAATATAATGACATAATTTGAAAGAAGGAGATTAACCCAAAGAATGGAAATTGGGTAAAGAAATTCCCTTACCTTGCATCTTGTCCTGGCTCGACCGTTCTTTAACCTCATGAATAATAAACTAGAGTTAATTTCTATTTACTTAAGAACCTTTTTCATTTTAATTATTCCTTTTATATCACTTATTACCATGTTATGAACATTATGTAATTATTTAAGTTAATAACGGTCGTTTTGTCGATCTTTGGTACTTGAGTCAAAAATAAACTTCTTATAATTACAAGTTGTTCATGTGGTGAAATATCCATTATATACAGAATTATATTCATAATGTAGATATCATATATATCATATATATACAGTATATACATTCATTTATAATATTACGTAACATTTAGAGGTAACAAATGAAATGCATCGTTTATGGAGACGGTAAGCCGTATGTACGCATGAACGCTACTTTCATTTCTATTTCATATTTAATGGAATGAAATCATAATGATATAAATGTATAATATATTTCCAGTATAATTTAGTTTATAATACAATTTACTCCATCTTTTATACATCCCACATATGGCATTAACGATTCAAATCACTTTGAGGGGGCGGTAGTCCGCACTTCCTAAAATGAAATTATCGCGTTTACCCATAATGGAAATCATAAAGTATGACATAAATGAGAAATACAGAAGCATACATAAAACAGAAACATATTATATATCATATATAAGTATAGTGACATCTTAATGGCCACCTTTGAAGGTGTTATATGAGTGTTGAACAATCATCGTTTCGTGAGGCAGAAATTCGCCATCCACAGAAACCGTATGTTCCCTAACCATTAGATGTAGGTGTGTGTAAGTGTAGCTCTAATCCTTCTTATAAAAACATCCTAGAATATTTAGGATACTGGTTTTGTTACAAAAGAAATGAATAAAAAAAGTTTCGGGGGTTGGAGAAGAAAAATAAAACAAAACAACATTAGAGAAGACATTACCTCAAAATCGGGTAACTCTTTTTGATTTGAGGCAAAGGATTCCTTGGGAAGCGTTCTTCCCTATGTGAGGCTTCTATGAGTAATAGGGGAAGTTGGGAGAGTATTTTGGCAGAGTTTGGCCTAGCCAAATGGCTTGAAAGTGTGAATGAGGTGGTAGAGGTGGGGGCCTTTTATAAGAGAAGAGGAGGGGCACTCTTGGAAAGTAAGTAAATTTTACATTATTATATAATGATTTTCGGATTATAAAGGACCCACACTTATATAATTCGAGGATAAGGTGATAAGGGTTCTAAATATACCCATCCAATAGTCCTTGGACAAGTGTATTCCTTGTATTGTACATTATATTTTCATTTTATTAAAATCGTTAAATAATGTGGTCATCACTGAATCATCATGATGTCATAAATAATTTAATTTATTTATTGTCTAAACATTATAAAAAAAATACAATGATGTATGAAATCTTTTTAGCTTTCCAATTAATATTTATAGTCAAAAATCTGACTTGTATAACCCCATATAAAAACTGTTTTAGTAAAACAACTCATGTTTGTGTCAATTTAATTTTAACATTAAATAAATATATATTAATGTCATATTCCAACCAAAGTGGCTCCATGGGGTCCCCAAGTTGACCCATGGGTTGTCTTGGTCGGCCATGACTCATCCAATAGGAGTAGGACAAGTGTCAAGCTCATCTCATATTATTAAAACATTATTTTTACCTTAAACTACACTAATTACCTCTAATTGCGATTAAGAACTTAAATGTTACTATTCACCAAAAAATTATTTTAATCTCATTGAACCACATTTTACTTCTTAATGACAACCATGTTTGTCGGGTTTTTGAAAATAAAATATCAGAAGTTGTAATATTTCATTTAAATGAAAAATCAGTTATTTAACTACCACTTAGTGGTTTCACTATTTATCAAAAATTGAAGTTTTTCAGAATAATGCCAAAATTTCACCCTAAGCTATAATTGATATTCCGAAATCAAAAATGATTTCTATTTTTAAAAATTCCAAACATATAAGTTGCATTAATTAATTTTATAAATAATTCCCGCTGTCACAACAAATCGCGTGTTTTTAAGAAACAATTTATATCAAAAGATTGGCAATTGTTTATGTCCAATTTCAATGTTAAATTAATTCTAATGACCACCATTGGATAAAATGGTAAAACTATATTCTAATTATACTTTAAAACCACTAAATAGTACGATTTTTCACTATAAATTATTTTTATTAAAAAAGTTGTTTTTAAGTATTTTTCAATATTCATAAAAAATTAGAAGTTCTCAGAAAAATACCAAATATTCAACATAGGTTAATTTCGATATTAGGAATACAAAAATGAAGTCCATTTTGAAATATAAAATTTCTATAAATTTAAAAAGTGGTTATTACTATTCATAACGGCTACTTTGATTAGTTGCGGTGTGTTAGAACTCGAAGTTGTGTACAATGCAAGCTATTGCATTATTGAATGAGAAGCGTATCATGGAAGCTCGGGGTGTTACATTATACCCTCCTTCAATAAATTGTGTCCTCTAAATTTGAAATTTTTCTTGGAGAATAAAAGGTTGAAAAGAGAAAATACCTTTGTGGAAAACCCACATCAGAAATAAGATTAATAAAATTTATCCTTAATAAGAGGGAAAGGGAAATGAAAAAGTCACCACCCAATTTTGATCTCGATTAGGAGAACATTGGTGGCAATTAGAGACATATAATTGGAGGAAAAACGTAAATATTTGTAGGGAGTTATTAAGGTCATCAATCACAATCAACTGTCAAATTGAGGGCATCAAAGCCTTCAATATATGTTGATTTAAAATATCATCAGTTCAACAAGACATATGGTATTAGGATAACACATTTTTTTGTTTTAATATACCTTTAATAAAGTTTAAGAATTAATTTATTCATTGAATAAAAGATAGGAATATATATATTTTTGCTTGACAATTAGAGTTTCAACCTTCAACTCATCATTCACTCAAAAAGATAATAGAACTCAAAAATATTATACTTATCCTAATTGTATAAGGTTCCAAATGTTAACAAATACCATTTAGATTAGTAAAATTATATTGTAATAACCAGGGACTTCCTGTAGGCTAGTGGTAGGAAATAAAGGCCTGTCGCACTATGATTGTGGGTTCTATTCCTACAACTTTGTCTCACATGATGGGTTATGCCCCACCCTGCAGGTTTTCCTTTTCCTAAAATTATAATATTCCAAAAATAATCTTAAAAAATGTTTTAACCTTAAACAATACTATCCAAAGATCAATTTAATCCATTCCAACCTTTATAGTTATCCAAAATACCTCCGTCCAGACTTTCTCTAAAATGTCTCTAAATTCCAAAATCAATTGAAACCTCAGATTCCCCAAACAAAGTAAAGTTTCTCTTATTGTCACATACTAAAAATATGATTACCTTCATCATATTAAATCCTTAATGAAAACAACAGGTATTGCAGTACCATCCTTATATATATCACATTATTCTTATAACCATAATCTAGTTCTTGAGTCCAAAAACACAAATACAATAATTATTCTTCTTCAACTGTAGTAACATCATAAGATTGTCCTTGATCCCTTGGCCTTTTCTGAGGTAAGTTTCCCTGATGCTTAGGACATTAATTTGCATAATTCCCCATATCCCTACAATTGTAGCATTCAACATTGATAGCCTCTTTCTTTCCCTTGCAATCACATGCCTGGTGACCTTTTTCTCCACATTTGTAACAAACTCCCATTCCTTTTAGGCAAGCACCGAGGTGATTCTTCCCACAATCATCACATAATGGAAAATCCTTCTTTCCCTTTTTCCCTTTATCCGTCTCTTGTTCCACCGTTCTCTTCTTTTCTTTCTTTTCATTAAAGTCATGAGTCTTAGAAAATTCTGTTTCCGTCTTGATTGCACACGAGATAATATCTTCGTTTGTTGAGAAAGATTGTGATACTAAAGCTCAACGGAGAAAAGGTTTTAACCCATCAAAGAAACGATCAATATTACTTATCGGGTTACGTATATAATCTGCAGCGTACCTCGCTAACCTTGTAATGTTGGCCTCATACTTTGTGACATTCTCATCCTCCTTTTGTCTTAGACTCAGAAATTGCCTTTCCATATCTGCTCGATGGTCATGTGGAAAGTATTTTTCTAAGAAAAGATCCTTGAACTCTCTCCATTACATACTTGATACTTATTCATCTTCCTTTGTATTTTGAATCAATGATCACCATTGATCAGCATCTCCAGTGAGGCGGTAAACCGCCATGATAACCTTTTCCCTTTCACTACTCCCCAAGGTATGGAATAATTTTTCTAAGGAGTTTATCCATTGCTCATCTACTAATGGATTTGTACCCACATTAAAAGTTGGAGGTTGTTGCCTCATGAAGTTGTCTAAAATTGATCCTCCACGTTGCAGATCAGGGTTCTCCATACGAGTAAGGTTATTATTCATAGCCTGGGTGAGTTGTCCCAGTATGGTAATAAGTTGATCAGCACCAGTTGTATCTCCAGCTCCACAATAATTATCTTGATCAGGAGGGGAATCCCTACATGGTGTTCGTGCATTGATACAGTTTCCATTCCTTCCACTAGGCGCCATTTCAATACAATGGCATAAACTAGATTAGTTTATGAATCAAAATACATAATTCCATACTTATAAAATACATAACATAAATTGAACTATTTATGGATATAATCCATAATTATAAAAATGTTTTCTTTGAGGAAGTATATACTCATAACCCTTCATAGTGGTTTGTAAAGAAAACGAGAATTATCCTAAGCATATCCCCCAGGAGTGTCGTAACAAAGAGTGCAGCAAGGCCCGCTGTCGTGCACCAGTTCCCGTTCGAGTCTGGCTCAAAGCGGTGTTTTCGGGTTTTACCCCTAGGTACATCTGTTCCAGAGCCGCCTCTACCTGCTCGTATCCAGATATGGATGTATTTCTCGAAAAACTCACAACATCTCTACAATACCAAAATTCTAGGAAGTTCTTATATACTAATCCTCAAAGTCTATCTTTGGGCTATGTTATCTAATCAGAGTTTATCTAAATCTAGCTTCCAAGGTTAGTACTAAACTGCCTCTGATACCAACTGTAACGCCCCGACCCCAGCTACCCAGAGTCGGTGCATTACTTCGTAACATTGGCATGATCACAAAAGATCATGTCTCGAAAGACCGATTAGTTTAGTAGCCTTGGAAACACTAGATACATTCATAAATGTTACATTACATCATAAAGTGAAAAACTACAATAAAAAAAGTCTCCATAGTCCACACTCATATCCTCTTCTGACTATACCTACATGTCATTCATAAAATACTTCTTCACATCCTGGAAAATATTAAAACATTGAAAGGGGTGAGCTCAAATGCTCAGTAAGTATAACAATATTGCAGAAGCTTTCATAAATAAACATAAAAATTTAAGGCAATGTATAACTAAAACAAAAGCCTTTTAAACTTGAACATCAACATAATATGGAAAAATTAAAATGAGATAATGCCATTCACTTCTTCACATGGATATTCTACTGGTCGAATAATCCCATTCAATATCAATAACCACATTCATAATGATGGAATGTATAATGCCAGACATTCTGAAACATTTTGTCAAGGCCTCGGCCAAGACGTCTAAAATGATTAAGGCCTCGGCCAAAACCATAAATCAAATTGGGAAAGGGAATCGGCCAATTCCACTTCTAGTTGTCTCATGAGACCTACCAATTCATCGAGGAGCTATAGCGGGCTCCACCTGTCACTTATTAAGTCCAATACATTCCTCATATGAATAGGTTTAAACATATAATAAACCATAACATAATCGTATCACATAAAACATGCACAAAGGAAATATAACATTTCCACATTTCAATCACAATATATCAATACAACACATTGATATAATAAAAACTATTTCAAAACCATTTTCAATACAAAAATAAAAGAAAGTTAAAACTGTGTATTTATTTTTCATTAAACAAAATGATGGCTTGTAGAGGAAGCCGAAACTCAAATAATGGTCACGGCGGCGGAGAAGTCGGTGTGGCCGCATAAGTACGGAAGGAAAAACATTCCCTTTTTTTCGTTTAGTAAAACTCTTCGTATAAAAAAGGTTTCTTTTGAATAAACGTAAAAGTCAAAGGGGTTTATACACCGTATAAAAGAAAGCTGTGTATAAAACCAAATATCCCTCAATGAAAGAAGATTGAGACGAAGTCCCAAACAAAGATCATTTTTAAATATAAAATAGATATATTATGTTTATTCACTATAAGTACACATAAATAAAGTACAAATACAAGATATGACATAATAATATAATGACATAATTTGAAAGAAGGAGATTAACCCAAAGAATGGAAATTGGGTTAAGAAATTCCCTTACCTTGCGTCTTGTCCTGACTCGACCGTTCTTTAACCTCCTGAATAATATACTAGAGTTAATTTCTATTTACATATGAACATTTTTCATTTTCATTATTCCTTTTATATCACTTATTACCATGTTATGAACATTATGTAATTATTTAAGTTAATAACGGTCGTTTTGTCGATCTTTGGCACTTGAGTAAAAAATAAACTTCTTATAATTACAAGTTGTTCATGTGGTAAAATATCCATTATATCCAGAATTATATTCATGATGTAGATATCATATATATCATATATATACAGTATACACATTCATTTATAATATTACGTAACATTTAGAGGTAAGAAATGAAATGCACCGTTTATGGAGACGGTAAGCCGTACGTACGCATGAACGCTACTTTCATTTCTATTTCGTATTTAATGGAATGAAATCATAATGATATAAATGTATAATATAATTCCAGTATAATATAGTGTATAATACCATTTACTCCATCCTTTATACATCCCACATATGGCATTAACAATTCAAATCACTTTGAGGGGGCGGTAGTCCGCACTTCCTAAAATGAAAATATCGTGTTTACCCATAATGGAAATCATAAAGTATGCCATTAATGAGAAATACAGAAGCATAAGTAAAACATAAACATATTATATATCATATATAAATATAGTGACATCTTAATGGCCACCTTTGAAGGTGTTATATGAGTGTTGAACAATCATCATTTCGTGAGGCAGAAATTCGCCATCCACAGAAACCGTATGTTCTTTAACAATTACATGTTGGTGTGTGTAAGTGTAGCTCTAATCCGTCTTATAACAACATCCTAGTATATTTAGGATACTGGTGTTGTTACAAAATAAATGAATAAAAATATTTTAGGGGGTTGGAGAAAAAAAATAAAATAAAACAACATTAGAAAAGACATTATCTCAAAATCGGGTAACTCTTTTTGATTTGAGCCAAAGGCTTCCTTGGGAAGAGTTCTGCCCAATGTGAGGCTTCTAGGAGTAAGAAGGGGAATTTGGGAGAGTATTTGGGTAGAGTTTGGACGAGCCAAATGTCTTGAAAGTGTGAATGAGGTGGTAGAGGTGGGGGCCTTTTATAAGAGGAGAGGAGGGGCACTCTTGGAAAGTAAGTAAATTTTACATTATTATACAATGCTTTTCGGATTATAAAGGTCCCATGCTTATATAATTCGAGGCTAAGGTGATAATGGTTCTAAATCTACCCATCCAATAGTATTTGGACAAGTGTAAGACTTGTATTTTACATTATATTTTCATTTTATTAAAATCGTTAAATAATGAGGTCATCACTGAATCATCATGATGTCATAAATAATTTACTTTATTTAATGACTAAAAATTATAAAAAAATACTATGATTTAGGAAATCTTTTTAGCTTTACAGTGAATATTTATAGTCAACAATATGACTTGTATAACCCCATATAAAAACTATTTTAGGAAAACAACTCATGTTTGTGTCAATTTAATTTTTACATTAAATAAATATATATTAATGTCATTTTCCAACCAAAGTGGCTCCATGGGGTCCCCAAGTTGACCCATGGGTTTTATTGGTCGTCCATGACTCATCCAATAGGAGTAGGGCAAGTGTCAAGCTCATCTCATATTATTAAAACATTATTTTTACCTTAAACTACAGTAATTACCTCTAATCGCGATTAAGAACTTAAATGTTACTATTCACCAAAAAAATTATTTTAATCTCATTGAACCACATTTTACTTCTTAATGACAACCATGTATGTCTGATTTTTGAAAATCAAATCTCAGAAGTGGTAATATTTCATTAAAACGAAAAATTAGTTATTTAACTACAACTTAGTGGTTTCACTATTCATCAAAAATTGATGTTTTTCAGAACAATGCCAAACTTTCACCCTAAGCTATAATTGATCTTCCGAATTCAAAAATTATGTCTATTTTACAAAATTCCAAACATATATGTTGAATTAATTAATTTTATAATCAATTCCCGCTGTCACAACAAATAGCGTGTTTTTAAGAAACAATTTATATCAAAAGATTGGCAATTGTTTTTGTCCAGTTTCAATGTTAAATTAATTCTAATGACCACCATTGGATAAAATGGTAAAAATATATTCTAATTATACTTTAAAACCACTAAATAGTATAATTTTTCTCTATAAATTATTTTTATTAAAAAAGTTGTTTTTAAGTATTTTTCACTATTCCTAAAAAATTAGAAGTTCTCAATAAAATACCAAAAATTCAACATAGGCTAATTTCGATATTAGGAATACAAAAATGAAGTCCATTTTGAAATATAAAATTACTATATATTTAAAAAGTGGTTATTACTATTCATAATGGCTACTTTGATTAGTTTCGGTGTGTTAGAACACGAAGTTGCGTACAATGCAAGCTATTGCATTATTGAATGAGAAGCGTATCATGGAAGCTCGGGTTGTCACAATTGCTATTAATATGTTGAATTGATGATGGCCATTTTTCATATTTTTCATGTCTAAATTTCTCCACTACATGAAGCATCCTAATGTTCTTTCTTATAACTCTTGATGGTGTAATTAGATGTGTTCCTATAGTACCTCGATTATGGAAGGATATTGATAATGTTTAGTAAATCCCTTAACCCATGGGATTGGATCATTTAATAATGGGTGTGAGTTTGTATTCTTAATTATTAATGGAATGAATATTTATTATTCTAGGAGTTCATAGAAAATCATTGATGGATAATAACATTGATTATTATTTAATGGTTAATGAATTAATTAATTTAAATAAAATGATAAAAATGAATAAAGTAATTAAGAAGAGTCTTTTAGTTTCTTTTTTCTTATTGGAATATAATCATAGTATGTGACATAAAGAGTTATAGTGACATTAGATGCATTTGTGTATAATTATAGTTTATTCCAATATGTGGTTCTTGAATATATTATATCATGAGTGTTTTTAGATTTTATACACTGCACCACTGAAGAGAGTTTGGATGATAGACACTCATTAGACATCTGGAAGGTGTTTTTGAGGTTCAAAATGTATGAATATCAAATAATGTTGGGGGGAAGAAGTAGTTGTTCACTATTTATATGTTTCAAATCATTTACAAACATAACCAATGCAACATATTTAGATTTATTACTTTATCACCATTTAATAAAAAATTATGCATTAAAATATATGATCGTATGGAAAAAAGACAATATTTTCATGGTCTATCTGTAGTTTGAGAAACTAAATCCTTGGTACATGTACTCTTGTGGGTCTATGGATATCCCTTATTTATAAGAAGTGAATAAAAATTATTCTAAATCCTATTATACATCTTCTATATAATCATATGAAAGATTATATTGAAACCCAAATAATAAAATGTTTTATTATTAAAAAATTGAGGAATAAAATAGAATAAATAATTTTTTGAAAATTATCCCAAATTGCTCAGTCCAAAACCTCAGTGCGATTTGGATAGATCTCATTTTCATAATCTAATGAGTCTAGATCTGATTCAATCAATATGATGATTCTTGATATGTATATAACAATATGATAAATCTGGATTTGATTCTCTAAATATGATGGAATCAATACAATGAACCCATTTGCAATATGGAAAACTCAAACTCTTCTAAAATACTCAATATAACATTCTTCAATATGATTGACAAAATTTGATGGGCTGAATAAGATATTATCAATATGATCCCTCAAATATGCTCATTCTCAATCTGGTAAATAAAAATTCAACTGTTTGATTATTTTTGAGAGATCTCTATTCAAAAATGACTTTTAATTGATTTCTTCAGCAGTCCACCTTATTTTCATGCATGAAATGTCCACATATAAAAAATTATCTGAGTATGTATTTATAGGGGACTCAGAGAACAAATGTTGGAGAATTAAAATATTTTCCCACTTTTTAAATTTTAAAAAATTCAAAAAATATCTCGCATTGAAAAATAAATCTCTGAATTCAATAAACCTACTTAGATATCTCCAAAATTTATGCAAAATTGAATCTCAAGTTTTACATTTTTAACTCGTAAAAAACATCGGGAATTTTATTTTTGAGGATTCTTCATAATATGCTCAATATTATTTCTATTTCTTCATTAGTGAATATTATTTTATACTTTCGTAGTGAATTTGAATTTTTTTTTCTTTCTCACGAAACCTTGTTTTTTTAATTTCCCAATGAATCCGATTTCAATTTCATTATCAGTAAATAGGATGTTTGTTTCTATATCAATGAATTTATTTCTATTTATATATTAGTGAATATGATTTTTCATTCATTCTATGTGAATCTGAAATTTATATACTTTTTAGTAAAACTAAATTTTTTATCTGTCTTAGTGAATCCGAATTTTGTATCCTTCTAGGTGAATTTGAATTTTGTATAATTCATAGTAAATCTAATTTTTTTTGTTCTTCTCAGTGAATATTAATTTTTTATCCTTCGTAGTGAATCTGAATTCAGTATCCTACTATTAAAATCAGAATCCTATATCATTCTAGTGAATCCGATTGAATTTTCGTTTGAAAGGATCCCCATTTTGATATATTTCATATCAAGATAGAATATCCATACTTCCACATTGCAATTATTCAATTCTCTCCACCATTTATTAAAAAATTTATCATAAATGTTTTAATGATTTGTGAGAACATTATGATAATCAATCAATCTTATGACTTTGTTTAGAATATTTGAAATCATTGTATCCTAACTTCACTCTCTTCAACAAAACTATTCAACAACAAAACAACTTCTTCCCTCAAAAACATATTTCTTTACCTCATTACAACAAAAAAACATCTAGAAAACAAAAATTTCCACCTCTGATTCTTTTGGATCGGATGAGCTGAATATTATGCAGATGTATACTATTCC
The DNA here is from genome assembly GCA_963277665.1 of Viscum album. NCBI lineage: Eukaryota > Viridiplantae > Streptophyta > Magnoliopsida > Santalales > Viscaceae > Viscum > Viscum album. The sequence goes on along the minus strand of OY728129.1, from coordinate 873,768,274 downwards.
TAGATACGAAAATTTTGCTTAATTGAAAATATTAGTTTCCAATAATTGAAAAAAAAAATTAAAATGGGTTTTCACAAATTTTACTCAATATCCACCTTAATATTTCTTAAAAACCATCATTGACATTTTCTCCAACACTAATAGTTTCTCTAAACGCAAAATTTGTAAAAACATCCATTTTTGAATTTTTTTCAAAAAATAGGCTTTCTGAAAGGAGAGTTCCCTGATACTAAACAATAAATTACTGTTTTCAAGGAATTCATTCCCATGGTTGAAATAATATTTTGTGTATGTGTAAATATAAACTTCCACTCTTATCATTCCTTTATCAATTTTATTTTTCTCTCATTTTTTCTTCTCTCTCCCCCATTATATGATAACCACAGTTTCATATTCGTAATATTAAGATAAGTAAAAACTATTTATCATGCACATCATTTTTTATTTTTCTCCACTTTTTCCAACATATCCCATTAAATGGTGGGGGTGTTTCCTTATGAGGTGTAAGAAGACATGGGATGAGGATAAATATGATGTTGTTGGCTAAAATTCAACTGACCATTCCTTTAGCATTACTTTTGTAAAGACATTATCAATGTCATACTTTTTTGAAATATATTCTAGAAAAAAATCTTTAGTATAAACCTTCTCTTTTATAATATGAAACATTATATAAAATTTTTGTTATCATTAATTTTTTATAGGCTTTATATAAAGATAAATTTGTCTCTGGATATCACAAATAATCTTTAATGGGTTTGAAACATTTACATTTAAATTGTCTAATTTTCCTTTCATACATATCATTTGAGTATAATAATGAGAAGCTGCGACATATTCATATTTACAAGTGCTCAAAGTTACTAATCATTGTTTCTTACAATTCCAAACCACACATTGTTCACCCAAGAAAGATGTTCCTCATGAGGATGATTTTCTTTTACTACAATCTCCAACCCAATCGACATTAGTATAATCATTAAACATTGTCTCACTATTTTGTTTGTATGAAAACCCATGCAATGTTGTTCCTTTGACATATATCAAAATTATTTTTTCTTCCAACAAATGTGATTTATTCATATTACATTGATACTGAGCACACAGAGTGACAACATAAAAAATATCATTCCATGAGACTATAAGGTAGAAAATACTTCCTATCAACTTATAAAATTCATTTTTATTCACACATAGGTTTGTTTCATATATTCTCTACTTTGTGCTCACTGAAATAGGAGTTGAAACTACTATCAATTCCACCACACCAAGCTTCATTAACAATTACCTTCTATACTCTTTGTGAGATAGGAAAATTTATTTTTTTGACCATTTAATCTATGGAAGAAATTTAATTATCCAACATTGAAATTTTAAAATTCATATTTATTTACTCAAAAAATTCATTACTATCATTGTATTCATCCCCATCAAAAAATATATCATCCATGTAAACAATTATAATTAGATTTATGAAGTCAATTTACTTCACATAAAATTTGATACAAAAATTTCTCTAATAAATTTACAACATTTTCCAAAAATTATAAAGTTTATAGTACCATGCACGTGGTGATTAATTCATCCATTAAAAATCTATCATCACATAAATATTTGTATTCCTCTTTATCAAGTAGATTCCAATAGTTTTTTAAGATGTGAAATTTATCATCAATATCAAATTTTAAGAAAGAATAATTTATTTCCATGTGATAATCATTTCAATTTTGATGAGAAACCACAGAAAAAACATTGGAATTGATTCTAACCATAGAATGGGGGAAACAATTTCATGATAATACACACATTCCACCAGTTCATATCCTTTACAAAAAGTTTTATTTTTTCCTTGAAACCTATCCTTGCTCATTCAATTTTTTTTAATAAACTGATGGTGTTCTGATAACATTCTTAATTAGTGGATTTTCAATGAGTTACCTTGTTTCATTATTCTCAATCTGATCCTACTAATCATACATATCTTCCATCTATTCATTCTATATAATAGCCTATAAAACGGATTTTGGTTCAACTTTGGATATTAGTGAAGTATGATTTTCTAATATAATCTTTTTAAGGTCTAAACCAGATCCTTATAATTCCTAATAATGTTTTAGGACTAAAAATGTTTTATTGTGTATTAAATTTTAAATATTCTCTCACTACATCACATTCCCCACCACATGACTCGTCTAAATATTAATCAAGTGGTTTTAAATTACATTCCATTTTTTTTAATTCTCTAGTTTATCCTCATCAGTATTATCAAACAAAAATAAAAGTAAAATTTATTTTAAATTAACTTCTCATTATATGGGTCCACCATCTTGTCTTAGACGTTTTTTACATCATTTATAACATCTTCCATTTTGGGATAAAACACATAAAAGTTATTTCAGAAAAATTCTCATCAAACATTGCCAAGCCTAGAAATTTTATTTTGAGAAAAAAGGGACATAAAAAAATTTAAAGAATTTAAAGAATTTTTTTGTTATACCACATTTCATTAAGAGACATTTTGGATTCTGATCTAAACAAACATCTATTTTGAACATGTAAAATAGTACTAACAGCTTCTCTCCAGTAGATCTGTAAATGTTGGTTTTCTATTAACATAAATTTTCACATTCCCACCATGATTATATTCTTTCAATATTCAACTCCATTTTGTTGTGCAGTATAGGGATCACTCTACTGATGTTTGATACCATCATATAAAATATAAATAAAAAAAATTTAGGGTATTTGGTACCATTATTTACTCTCAATTATTTTAGGGAATCCCTGAGTTACTTCTAAACATATTTTCTAATGAATTTTAATATTTCAATGACCTCAAGCATGTGCTTCAAGAACATGGTTTTTGTCATCAGGGTGAAATCGTCAATACAAGTGAAAAAGTTTATGTCTACTTTTTCTGATTGATTTTATCATCATCCCACATAAATTAGAATGAAAAACAAAAAATGATTTTCATGATTGAATCTTACCTCTTTTATGACCATTATTAGTAATCTTCCCATTTTAAAACATAACACAAACATATTATTATACTATTTAGAATCTATAAAGTACCAAATGAAATCAAAACTAGAATATTTTTCATACATTTCTATCCAAGGATCTCGAGTCATCAATGAAACAATTTGTTTTCATCTTCCATACTCATGTAGCATGAGTTATTGAATTATCCTATTTGGAATAGATTCGAATATGTTCATTCTCCTTTTGTAATAACATTTCAATCATTCAAATTTTTTATGATACCCAAATTTTTTCATAAAAAAATTATTTTTCATTATCAAAAATTATTACCTACACTAAGAATGTTGTGTTTTAGTCCTTTAAAAAAGCGTCCCTAGATTTCAAATTTTCCACTTCGATCACTATCATTCTGATTCCTCTAATTTTTATCAAAATATAATTTCCAATGGTAATTTCTCCTCTAACATGTATTTCAACATATTTTATGATTTTTAAATCACCTTATATATGCGAAAAACAACCAAAATCATGTATCCATTGTTTTTTCCTTTTACTTTCCCTCAAAGTTATCTCAACAAAAAAAGATCTTTCATCAACATTATTATTTCCATGTTACTTTTATTTTCTGTTATAGATAATTTTTTCTCGAAAGACTGTCATACATCATTCAGAATGATGAACCACCTAATCCCATCTTCCAAAAACATCTACCAAGTATTCAAATTGATTTTTTTGAATGATTTTAATATATTGAGAATTCACGTTTTCAATATAATGTATGATAGAAAATTTTCTCATTCTATCTTCATGATTTTTTCTGAATTTCTTAAAAAATTTCTAGGTAGATATAATTTATGACCAAAATTATTGGAGGTATGCCCATAAATTCAAAAAAAAACCTTAAATTTCCATAAATTTAGGATTTTCTATTCTGGAATGATATTTCTCTATTGATGCATTGTTGAGTTTGGTAAATTATTTTAACTCTAACATTGTCCTGATGTTGAGAACATTTTTTGAATGATAATTCATGATTTTTCCATTATTTATGTTTTTTTAAAATCATTTTTTTTTCACACAGGATCCCCAATACTTTTTTTATATCCTAAAATGTTAAAAGAATCAGATGAACATTTTTTTAAGAATAGATTTCACCCGATTCCTATATTGACCCTTCTAATAAATTTTAGAACTCCTTAATTTTAAATTATATTTATTTTTATGTTTTGATTCAACTTAATCAATGTAATTTAGGACTCATGTAGTTTTTATTGAAGCATGATAACTTATTCTTTCTTATCTTACAGCTTCTTAGTAATATCTTCAATTGTCTTTCCATGTTTGAAAATTATATATTTATAACATAGAATCAAATTGATGTATTATTAATTATTCAAGAAGGAATCTTGTCATCCATCAGGAATTTCATAACAATCAATTTTCATTACTCTAATTTCTTCCATGGGAGTATTAATTTATGTATAAGAAACTAGTTCTGTTGTGATCTAATACTCTCTTAAAGATTATTTATTGCTTTCTTTACATTCGGGGATATATTTTTTTTCATAACTTTGTTAATGATGGTTCTAAAAATTCTCAAACATTCATATCTAGAATATATTTTTTTCAGTTCATTCCAATTCTATATTCTTACTCAACATACATATTTTTTCTATTAATTTTCATACTAAATTTTATAAAATACTTCTCTTCTTTTTCGTTTTTGTTCCACTTCATGCATCGAGGTATTTAATTAGAATCATGTCAATATTCTTCATCCTTTTTCTTGGGGTAATTCATAGAACTACGTCTGATTCCACCACCCTCAAAACATTTGAGTGGAAGGTTACATCTATTCATTTCTCCCTCCATTGATATTTTTGGATATAAGAGATGAGAGTTTTTTCATTCAACTCATCATCCACTTTTTCATTAGACTCACAAGGATATTGTTCTTCAACATCTTTTATTTTCTTCTTTCTCATTGATTCAAAAATATATTTCATATTTCATCATACTTTTAGTCATTGTAGCATTCCAAATTTCATAAGAAACAAGAATGTTATGAAATTCATTAAGATATAAACCACACATATTTTATAAAGAAAAATTTTTAGAATCAAAGCAGTCTTAAATGTTTCCCATATGTTTTTGCAGAATTGAAGACTCTTCCATGACATATATGTATCTTTTGATGTTGCAAACAATTTCATTTTCTATGGTGGATTATTCATCAATTTATTCTTCATCTATCGTTCTGATGTCTTCATACATTCTATATTGGATTTGTGGTTATGCTTCCATAACATTAGTATTCCCATCAAAAAAATATTCTAGCTTATCCAACATATTTTCTGAAATATTATGACCCCTTAGTTTATGATAGAAATTTTATGATAAGGACATGAGAATAGAATTTCTCTCCATTCCATGAAATATTATATTTCACTAATCAGAAAACATCATCGGTTCATATTTCTCAATCGGTGGAAATCAAATAGTAGTAGCATAAATAATTATAAGATATGTGACAAGAGATACAAAATAATCCTATTATTTGATCAATGATAATTTTTTTCCATCAAATATAGGAATTATTCTTCTATTGATAGAATTGATATTATCCATGATAATGATTCAACAAGGGAACCTCCCTCTAATACCTATTTCAGTTCAAATGGATCGAAAAATAACTAATAAAGGGTTTTTAATCAGTTGTTCATATTTTTTATGTTTCAAATAAATTCGAATAATAACACATGAATCTTATTAAAAATTATTTCCTTTTCAACTTTTAGTTAGTACTCATGCATGAAAAATTAGGAAATCAAGTAATGAATAGAAAATTTACATGAGTTGATCTCAGTGTGAGTACCTACATCCTTTACAGAGCCACTACCATGATTCTATGGAAACGTACTACTATAATGAAGTGAATAAAATTTTTACAACTCCAATTAAGAAACTTTTCTCTACCTATATGAGATATTATAATGACACCCATATGTTTAGATTGTTGGATTGTAAAACAAATCAGGGAAAAAAATATTTTTTATAAACCACTCAGCAATTACTCAGACCGAATTCTATGTCCGATTTTTCTAGATCTAATTTTCTCAATTTTATGAGTATGGATTTGATTCTATAAATATGATGAGTTTTGATATGATTCTCTCTATATGATAAGTTTGGATCTGATTCTCTCAATATGGTGGTCTCAATATGATGAACTAATTCCCAATATGGAAAACCCAAAATCTAATCAAATACTCTATATGATGTACCTCAGTCTAAATGAAATAATCTGATTGACAGAATATGATTATCTCAATATGATCATTATCAATACGATCTTTCTCAATCCATTAGCAAAAAATTTAGTAGTCTGATCCTTTTTAAGATATCTCTATTTGTAAATGACTTTAACAAGATTTCTTTAGGGGTTTTACCTTTCCCCTTTCATGAAAATTTGATACAGAGATAGCAATTTGAGCATGTATTTATTGGAAATTCAAAAAACAAAAGATGGAAACTTGTAAACATTCCCTTCTTCCTCTAATTTCAAAAACTCCTAAAATATCTCGTATCTAAACCAAAAAATCTAAATTCATCAAGTCTCCTTAGTTCATTAAGATTTATGAAAAATTTAATTTCATGTTTGAACATACCAACTTTTCATAAAAAATATGGAATTTTCTTGTTGAATCATCTTCATAATCCACTCAATATGATTTTTGTTTCTTTATCAGTGAGTCTGCTTTCTATTTCATTAATTTCGTACCTGATTGTTTTTATTTCTCAGTGAATATGGTTTCTCTTTTTTTCTCAATGAATTACATTTATTTTTCTTTCTTAGTGAATATGATATCTATATCTTTTTATGTTAATCTAATTTATCATTCATTCTCAGAGAATCTGATTTCAGTTTCTTTCTCAACAAATCCACATTCTATATCCATCTCAGTGAATCTGAATTATGCATCATTCTTAGTGAATCTGATTTTTGTATCCTTCTTAGCGAGTCTGAATTATCTACCCTTCTCAGTGAATCTTATTTCTATTTCAGTCTTAGTGAATCCTAATTCTATATCTTTCTTGGTGAATCTAAATTCTATATCATTCTCTGTGAATCAGAATTTTGTATCATTCTTTGTGAATCTGATTGAATTATCAGTATGATGGAATTCAAATTATGATAAAATAACAATCTAGATTGAATATCCATAATACACCTTATAAATTCACTAAAACTATCAACCATTTCATCTCATTCTTTTATCATGAAATATTTCAGGATTTATCAGAACATTATGATCATAAAATCACATTCTAACTTTTAGTAGAAATTATGAAAAATTTCTAAATCATATAATCAAATTCATAATACAACCTCTTTGGGAACAATATTACTTCTTACTTCATCAACATAATTCATTATCTGGTTACTACAAAATAAAACATCAAAAAAACAACTATTTTGTCATCTGATTTTTATTGGATTTGATGTGCCTAATATGATTCAACTAGATCTAATTCGTGTATAATAATAACATTTGTTAATATAAATTTTATTTCTCAAAAAATAAAAAACCAATTTCAAATTAATTTATTAAAAAGGTTATGCATTTTTCCCCAACATCCTAGATGGTGGATTAAGCATTGACTATCCACTATGTCCGTAATCTATTTTCCGTGATAGATGCAGGCATTGGTATTGATGGAGAATAAATTCCAATATATGCATGTAGAGTGATGTGACTAGTTATGTTTATTTTACAGAAATGTTTATCCTCACATAGTGTTCATATGGTTATTATAGGTATAGCGTGTATTGGTTGTGCTGGCATGAGGTACAAGACAAGGTGTATGGGATATGATGATTTGATGTATAATACCCAATGTATGATACATGTACAATGTGTTATGATTGTTCCCAGAATTTACAAGTTTCTATAAGGATATGTGATATGAAATTTTGTTATTGTGGGATTCACATAGTATATTTTTTGATACTTATACAATATTTCCATGGGATGATTTACTTTTTGAGAGAGATTGTCAAAGACCCGTGTCATTAGGGAAGAGTATAAAACATATGGGTAGGCGATAGATAATTACCCATGATGTTGATATTATTTTATATGATATCTAGTATGTGATGAAGGGTGATTTTTATCTAGTGTGAGGTTGGGTCTATAGTATACCTATTTTCTTATGACCAAGTTTCTTTTCTATTCATTTTAATTTAACATTATTTATTTACCTTTTTCAAGATATGCTCAAGAGAAAATATTACCTATGGTATTATTATGATCACCCCATTTATAGTTACAAACTATTTTCTGTTCTATAGGGGAATATTTCTAATCTGGATGGATATTGCTATGTCATGGTTTGAGAGGATATATTTGGGTTATTTTGTAAATTTTTTCTTTAACTTTTTAGTTGATATAGTTTCTTTTTGAGTTAATTTTTTATTGTATGACATTACATTTTTTTAATATGGGATTTATTTCACATATATGTTTTAGTATGGATTTTTGGTGTATATGTCTTACTTCTATCTCATATATTTTTTCTTATATTTTTATGCCTCCAGTTTTATGTTTATTATACACTTGGTGATTTTCACCATCATGAGGCCTACTAGAGGATGGATTCAGCCGGTCACCAACTCCCTTCTCTCAGTAGTGACCTAGGTGGTGCACACTTTTTTTCATAAGGGTCATGATATAATTTTATCTAATTCTCATTTTAAGGGACAAGATAGATTTTAGATTTTGACATAGGTTTGGCAGCATGGTATTGTAGGGAATCTATGTCAGCGAATTTTAGTGGGTGATTTATTCAAGGGAGACTATATGATACAATGGTATTTAGGCCACCCTATGATCAAATTCATGAACTTTTGTGATTATATAATATAGAAAATGAGTAACTGTTGGTTGTAGTGTAGGGACCAAGGAGAAGATCAGGAATAATTCATATCTACACCATTGTTATAAATTGAAAGTCCTTGATATAGAATAAAGAATAAAATAAATAAATAAATTAATTAATTAATTAATACTATATATTATATATTTAGGTTTTGGAATCTAGCTATTTGTTATTCTTTTAATCAAGGGACTAGGTAAACATCCTCATTAGGTTCATGATGAATATCTTCATTCGGATGGGCGTGCCGATCTCCATAGATAATAGGAGGAAAATAAAACCACTTAGAGAAGGACCGTATAAGTGTTTTAGGGAAAGATTATTTAGAACTATAGGGGATCCATTTAGTATTTAGTGACATAATACATGTTATAAGATATTGAGATAACAGTAAGTACGACATATTCGTAGAGGGAGAACTACATTTAGTTTTATATAACTATACTCTGTTTAGAATCACGGTAGTATTGGATCAAGTTCTGTAGGGATTGAGAAGACTAAATAGTCTCATTGGTGAAGTTTCATGACCCATTTCTAGAAGTGTTTCTTTCTTCATATATGAATTTAACTAGTCTAATGGACTTTACTAATATTTTAGAATGGGGTTCAAGAATATGATATTTTAGGATCTATTTTTGAAAGTTCACCGTCATTGTGTTGTATCACTGAGAGGGGGAGGGGTGAATCCATTATAATCTTTTCTTTTATGTTTATTTTCTATTGAAACAACCATTTCCTCTGGTTAGAGATTTTTGTTCCCTAATGAGAAACAATCTCAACACATATCCAAAGGTACATAATTATTTACAAGGTTCACTATTCAAGAAGAATACCTACAACCTTCGTATTGGTTGGAAATCATAAATTACCATACAATCCACAATAAATAAATCCTTATATAAGAATGATTCGTATATACCCTCTCACTCATGTATAACAATGAAATAATACAACTAGTGAATTTGCACCCTCTTAGCATGATATGGTAATACAATTGTTTTGTAACAACTCATCTTACCTTCTATTTTTTTCAATTCAAAAAATATATTAAAATTGAAACACAAATCATCAATTACCTACCCTAAAGAATTATATGAACCACCTAGACATTGTTATGAAACAATGAGTCTAATTCCTCTGAGTTCATTTCATTCAAAACAATGATCCCAGTCAGATTCTTTTAAAACAAGGCTACATGTATAATTTTCAAAACAAAGCTCCTAGTATGATTTTCTAATAGAAAAAAAAATATCTAAATCAGAACATCATCAATCCCAGAGTATGATGAAAATCAGTAGGATAATTCCACAATCTGTAAATCATTAATATAGTGATACTTAGTAAAAAAATCATATTCTGATTAATTCATCCTAATACCAAACTGGACTAAACACAATCCCCATCAGAATGTATTCAATAAAAAAATAGTATTACTTTCCCTCACTAAAACACTCAGAGCATCTATCTCTTCTATGATGAACAATGCAACCTACAAAGTACAATGTACTTGTTTCCCTTTTATAGGTGACCAAAAACAGGTTTAGGTGGGAATCCCAAAATTATTCCCGCTCATAAAAATTCTCCAATATTTTAATTTATTCTAAAATATTATAGTAATTATGACATCATCAACACTTCTTGATTCTTCTCGAAACATTTACAATCATCATATTTTCTTTTCTAGACTCTCATATCAAATGTCAATAAAATTACAATTGATGAGAAATACATGGGTCTCATCATCTAAATCTGATTCATTCATGATGTTTTCTTCAAGTAATGGTTGATACCATATCAATTGAATCTATTTTAAAAATTCACTTCTTCACTAGATATAAAATCACTCTTTAGAATTAATGCCTCCCCCTTTACAATTAATTCATAAATATCAACTTTCTTTTCTTTTATCTTGACCCACAGGACAAAACACATCATCTCCAAAAAATAAATTCATTCAAAAACATGTACTTGTATCGTGAATTCATTCGTGAATTTTAATTCATTGTGGATTAGTTTTTCCTCTGTTGATTTTAATTGTAATGTATTATAACATTACATTCATTCCTGCTTCATTTATTTCATCCAAACCCAACCATGATCTTTTCTAAATACAAATGGTCTAGATACTATTTTCCTCAATATGATCATTTATAGTTATGATCATTCTAGTTACAATATTCTTGGATATGATCATTCTATATACGTTCATTCTGGTTATTATCATCCTAGAAACAATTTTTCTAGTCGTGATCATTCTTCATATGGTCATTCTGGTTACGAACATTCTGATTACAATCATTATGGATACGATCCTTCTGGTTACAATCATTCTAGATATGATTATTCTAGAAATCATCATTCTAGATTTGATCATGATGAATATAATACAATACAATCTGAAAAATATGATCCACCCAAGTATTATGAAATACTTTTTGACAAAAAAATATGATTCTATACATGATATTATACAATATGATATGATTCCTTTTCAATCGACACCGTCTATTTCCTTTTCTTTTACCTGAATACGATTGTTTTGAAAAAAACGGTGTTTCATCTTCCATCAAAATCACCTCCTTCATTGGAACCACTTCTGATCAACACCACATTTTCCATTAGCACCACTTTCATCAGAAAAATATTTCCTTCGGTAACAGTTTCATCTAAACCACCTTTCTATCAGCACCACAATGATTTTTTTGAAACAAAATTGGTACTATCACTTAATATGGATACAATTGTTTGGAAATAAAATCATCACTTCCTCTACAATATGGATATGATTGTTTTGAAAAAAAATTGGTACTAGTTCATTCTATCAGGATTTAATCACATGTTCTCAATAAAACTCTTGATTTATATGAAATACAAACCAGCAAATCATCATCACAATTGAAACATAGGTTTCACATCAGTTCAAGTTTAAAACTGATGAATATTCACTAGAAACATGATACATTATCTTGTGAAACCAATTCTTCCTGAAACCGATCAATTCATTCATAAAACAAAATCTCATAAAAATTGTAGCCAAAAAATTGTGAAGTGGTTTCTTCCCATAAATACCAAATATGAAAAAAAAAACAACTCTTGAAGCCTTCATCACATTCATCATCGGCTTGGTCCCAACAATCTCCCACTCTGGTTTTTTTGGTCAACCAAGTTTCATAAATCACTGAACTTTGTAACCTCCAGAAATGGACTACATATCAATAATTCTAATACTATGTGAATTAACACATTGTAGGAATCAAAAATCATTAATAGAAAAACCATGATATCCCCAAAAAATTGGTCATGAAAATCTCTTTATTTTATTTTTATTTTGTTCATTCTCCCATGAAAACAATTCAATTTTTTTGCATCAAACCAGTCCTTAAAATTGTTAGAATAGTTCACACACAGACAATGCTAAATTCACAGCGTACCCACACCTCTCTTAATTATGAATTATATTTATATAACGAAACAATTCCACCCAAAAAATCAAAAGGTATGATGAGACAGTGGATAGAAATAGATACCTCAACCTTGAATAGATTGAGGCTGGACACCGATTTTAAACATCATTTTTGAGAATTATTCCTTCGATAATGGTTTTGTGAAAATAACAGCAACTTTTTCTGATGATGGAACACACTCCATCTTCAATTAACTCTTATCCATAATCTATTTGATGAAATTATATTTTATATCAATATGTTTTGAATGTGAATGTTACACTGGATTCCTTGTGAGATTGATTTCACCTTTATTGTCACAACCCAAGAGCAAGGGTAACTTTACTTCTAATACTAAATATTATAATTTTGTTTTCATATATATATATATATATGTTGTGTAGCATCTTTATTAGAAGAAAAATATTTAGCTTCAACTGTACCGACAGTCACTGTGTTCTGTTTCTTCGAATTCCAACTAAAATAAATTCTTTCCCAAAAAGAATACACCACCAGATGTGGATATTCTGTCATTAACATTTTCTACATAATCATCATCAGAATACATAAATAAATCATTACTATCTGAGCTACAATACCTATTTCAGGGTTATGTTGTGCCTCTGATGTATCTGAGAATTCATTTTCCAGTAATAATATGTGATTATATAGGAGAACTCTGAAATCATTCACATTCACTAACAACATAAACGGTGTGAGGTATAGAGGCAATCAAATACAATATACTTATAATAATAATTCTATACTCTTTCTAATCCACTTATTTTCCTTCTCCATATTTAATCTTCTTTGTTCCCAGTTAAATGGGTATTGAAATAGGTTTTTAATTTTCTATTCCAAAACTCTTCAGATGTTCTTTTTCATACATTTCCTAAAAGAGGAAATTGTATTCTTTATTTTTTTGGACTTGTACCCAAAGAAAGTATTTCATTTCTCCTGTAATGGACATTTCAAATACATTTTTAATTTATTTATAGAATCATTCACACCTTCCATTATCATTCCCAACAAGGATAATATCATCAACCTAAACAATTGCAATGAGGGAATACTCTAGACATTCTATGATTTAAAGAGTGTTGTCCACTATTCCTTTGTAAAATTCATCTTTAATAAGCATGTATCAAATTTATAATACCATTAACTCTGAGTTTGTTTTAGTCCATACAATTCCATTTTTCAACATGCACACATATCCTTATTATTTTCCAATAACAAAACTACATGTTTGTTCAATATATACTTCTTCTTCAATATAAAAAATTAGGAATGAAGATTTGACATCAATTTGAATGATCTTGTAGCCTTGCTGTGCAGAAATAGCAATAAATATTATTTTTTATTTCACGTACTTCCACTCGAGCAAAGGTTCTTTCAATATCAATACCCTCATTCGATGAATTCCCTTTTCAAACCAATCATTATTTGTTTCTTTTAACTTTACCTTCATCAATTATCTTGTTTTGGAAAACCCATTTTGTGCCAAAAATAATGTTTTTTTTCTGGCTTTGGTTTGAGTTCCCATGTATTTTTCTTCTCAATCTAACTCAATTCTTCATTTATGGATGGAACCCATTCTGGATGCTCAAATTCTTCTTTCACATCATTTAGATACAATTTTGAAGACAAAAAAGTATTTGTAATGGAATTGGTTGTTCTTCTGGTTTGAACTGTCCAATGTTGATAACCAATTATGTTTTTTGATTTGACATGTTTACTCATACATTGATAAGATTTTTGATTTTCTTACTCATCATTGGAAATAGCGGAGTCCGATTTTTCACCTTTATCAGGATTACAATCTTTTGTATCCTTATCGGAATTATCTTCTTCAACTTGCTTTACTTCATTGTCGGCATAAATGTGTTTCTTTTTCTCGGATTCATCAATCAATTTTAAATCAACTTAATCAACAATTATTATCATTTAATTATTAAATCATCAATATATTTTTCCATCCAGAGTGTATCTGATAATGATTTTATCCTCACCTTTCTATTCAAACTCACCAGAGTTTCCTCGTTTCCTCTTTATAATACGTGGGCTCCCAAAAACATTAATGTTCATAAAACATGTATTTTTTCCATAAATGAAATTATATGAAGTCATAACTCACTGAGGCATGCAGAAATAACGGCTATAAGTATAATCAATAGTACTCTTGGACCTCCTCCAAAAGTAATTATAATGGTTATTCTAAAGTAATATGGTTCTTCGCATTTCTACCAGGAATCCATTATTTCTTTTAGAAACCCCATTTTTTGGTGAGTATATGGAGATATATACTAATTTCAAATTCCATTCTTTTAATGATAGACTTAAAACTCTTCAATTCAATATTCACCACCATTATGTTTTATCAAATTCTTCATAGAATACTCACATTCATTATCAGCTTTTATTCTGAAGCCTTAAAACTTTTTCAAAGCATATGATTTATGTTTCAGGTACATAAAACATGTAATTTGAGTAAAATCATCCATGAAAGTAATGAAGTACTTATCTCCATGTGATGATTGTTTTCTAATGGGGCCACATATATCGGAATAAATCTGCTCCAATGGTTGTTTTGAAAAAATATCCAACTTCATATGCACAAAATTTGTAATAATTTCTTTCTGGATAATAGTGAAACACCGATCTCTTCTTCTTGGGAGTTAAAGAATGTCTATAACAATGTCTCTTGTAGGTAACTTTCACATGATTCTCTAGCATATATTTTCAAACCTTTTATTCCATAACTGATTCTCTTTCACCATACCCAAACAACAAGAGTTTTGTGAATCACCGACCAGAAATAAATATCATTTCTTAAATTGGCCGCATGTCACAATATTTCCATCTAATGAACTCTTTACAAAAAATCAATTTTCTTGATGATAACCGAGTTAACCTCATAAAAAAATGACGAGACACTTACCAGGTTATGTTTCATCCCATCAACAAACAATGTTTTTTTTTATATTTCATATTTTCTTTTCAAATATGGGTGACCCAACATCCTTGATTTTCAACGAATCATCGTTGCCAAATGTCATTGTGCCATCTTTAATAACATTCAAATCCTTTAACAATATCATCTCTCCTATCATGTGAGAAGAGAAACCACTATCATATATCTTGGGTCATTCTCATTTCTTGTATTTTAATAGATTTTTGAAAACATGTTCTTGTTCTCCATTATTTTCATTATTCTCCTTCGGATTTTGAAAAAGGATGATATTTTGCCGAGACGATAACAAAACAAGAAATAATTTTGAAAAGTGTCAAGGTTTTGAAAATCTTTTAAAAATCTATTCCAAGGGTTGGAACCTATTTCCGATCTTCAGATCATTATTTTTAGGTTTCATCAAGAAAACCTTCTCATTTTTCTTCCCTTAAAGTGATTGACTCTCCCTTTATCTGATCCTTCCAAAACCAATGGGATAATAGTAATGTTTTGTATTGAACCAACACATACGTTTTATATTCCGGAAATCCCCCACAATATCAGAAATACCCATAGAAATAGTATTTTCCTCTAAAATATCATTAAAGTTCAGAATTGTGAAAACATTTATCAACAATTCTCTTTTCGCTTTCAATCAGATTCTTCTTCTTATTGTAATACTTGATATGATCAGAATTAAACTAAGCTTTTCTGGATTGAGGTAAATCCATTTCAGACTTAAGATGTTTTATAAATTAAAAATTCTTCACTTTGACCACATACATAACCTTCTTAGCATCTTTCTTTTTAGACACAATTCTATTATTCTTCTCAACCATTAATGGTATCACTATTTGACAATTCTCAAGGTTCCAATTATGAGAACATTCAAAAACATTAGTGAATGAGTCTTGGAAGAAATCACTATTCCTTTCAGCTTCAGGTAGGTTTTGTTGGACAAAATCCATATATTCTTGTTTTTCCATCATCTTCACTTCCAAATTTACTTTACTATTATTTTTATCTTGAAAAGGAATCTTCAGATCATCATTCTCTTTAACCATATTTTATTTCTCACAAGAAAAACATTCTTGGTTTCTTGAACATTCAAATTTCATCTTTTTTTTATTTTTCTAGACTTATGATCATTCTCAAACATTCCTTCAACTATTATTTCAAATGCATTTCTAGATAAATTTATTATTATTCAAAACAAATGCTTCTGAATTCTTCATCATTCATTATTCCAATGAAAGTATTATAATTACCATACTGACTGAATTTTTTGGATTCTACATAACTCTATTCTTCTTCTTCATCTTTGGAAAAAATCTTCTTCTTCCATATTTGATGTATTTATTTTATTTTACTTTTAATTCCTTTTTCTTCTACAATCCTCTCATATTTATTTCATCAATATTTGTATCTTCTTATATCTTTCTTTAGGGAAAATTAGCTATAATGTGATAAACACCTCCACATTCAAAACATTATAATTAATGTTTCCCTTTGTATTTTCTTGCACCTCTATTCACATTGTTGGAAAAGAAGGATAATATTTCTTTAATATTTTTACATACCTCATTTTCAGAGTCAAAATTAGTAGCTTCAACTTCATCAACAATATTCGTTGACTTTTCTTTCCTCATTTCCTTGAATTATCATTATCAATAAACCATTTTTTTTCTTCATATCATTATATCTTCTCATTTCATAATTGATAAGAGTGATATGTAAATCATCAAGAGATGATGTTTCAGGATCTCTATCTTCCAATGAAGAAACTTTTTCATCAAATTTATCATGTAGGATTCTCAAGATCCTGTAAATAACTGTAAAAACATTCATATTTTCACCAATACATATGCTACTACTCACAATATCATTCGTCATATTAAATAACTCCCTATCAGATTCAAGATTAACCTTCTTTAAATCATCATACTTCAAATTCCATATTTTTAAATTTTCCTTTTTCAATTTTGTATTGCCATCATATTGTTTCCAATTTAACCTATATACTATTAGTTGTGGCAACACCTTTCACTCTAAAGAATTCAATTTTATAAATTTATAATAATATAGAATTTTCTCCCTTCCATCATTATCAAGAATCTTCTTGTCAATATGTGTAAGTGGGGCATTATCATCAATGGGAGGAAACCCAAATATTACAGCTTCAAAAACATCATAACTGATAGAAATAAGATATGAAAGAATTAAATATTTCTATATATGATAGTTCTTTACAGAAATCACCAAAATACCATTATTTTTCACACAGTTCACATTCTCCATCAATAAAGAATAGTGAAGTGAACTTGTGCTCTGATACCACATGAAAGTTCCCAGTTAGAGTATTATATCACTAAGAGATTTAGGTGGTGAATCAGTGATTGTATTTTTTTTCAATTTAATAAACCTTGACCTCCTATTAGAGATTTCAATTCCTTGATGAGAAACAAACATGACACACATCCAATGGCACACACAGATTTATAAGGATCATTATTCAATAAAAATAGATACGTCCTTGGTATGGTTTGGAAATGATCCAATACCATAAAATCCAATAGAAATAAATCCTTGGATTATAATGAGGAGAATGTACCTTTTTACTCATGTTGAAATCTGAAACAATCCCATTTGTGTGTATGAACCATCTTAACACAATAGGGTAATACAATTGTTTTGTAACAACTCATGTTACATGCACTTCTTTTCAATTCAACAAATGTATTAAAATTATAATAAAATTAATCAATTACATACCTAGATGAATAGAAATAACCACCTAGAATTTTTATGAAACACTGAGTCTGATTCCTCTGAGCCTGATGGTTTCAATACAACGCTCCCTGTCTGATTCTTTCAAACCAAGGCTCCCAGTATGATTTTCAAAACAAAGCTCCTCATCTGATTTTAGGATAGGAAACAATATATCAGAATCATCACCACATAAATCCCTAATTATGATGAAACTATGTATGATACATCATCAATCCGGAAATCATCAATACAGTGATACCCAATATTGAAAATTAGGTTTTGATTAATTTAGCCTGATACCAAACCTAGCAGAATAAAATCCCAGTCGGAATGTATTCAATTCAAAAAAAAATTGGTGTAAAATTCTATTACTGAAATACATGGAGATTCCCTCACTTATATGATGAAAAGTACATATGAAAATGTATATTTTACTTTTCACCTTTTTATATGTGATAAAAAACAGTTTTAGGCAAAAATCCCAAAGTGTTTCCCGCTCACAAAAATTCACCCACATATGAATTTCTCCTGAAATCTTAGAGAAATTATGACTTCCTCAATGCTTCAAGATTATTCTAAAAACTAATATGATCATCATATATTCTTTTCCATAATCCCATACCAAATTTTAATAAAATTTCAATTGATGAGAAATACATGGGTCTGATGATCTGAATCTGATTCTTTCATCATGATTTCATCAAATCGATGGTAGATACCATATCTGTTGATTGTGTTTGAAAAAATACACTTCTCCACTTGATATAGTGTCACTCTTTCGAATGAAATCAACACCATTGACAATAAATTAATCTATATCCAACTTATTTTATTTTCACTTGACCAAAATGAGAAAAGACATTACTTTAGAAATGATCTTTATTCACCAACATGTGCTTATATCGTGAATTATTTCAGGAAATTGAATTGATTGTGTCTCTGGTATATCATTGCCTATTTTCAATTCGAATGTATTATAACATTCCCTTAATTCCTTCTTCATTATTTTTATCTCATTCAAAACATGATCTTTTCTTAATACAAATGGTATGGATACAGTTATGCTAGATTCAATCATATCTGGTAATGATCATTCTAGATACGATCATTGTGGTTACAATCATCCTGAACATGATTATTCTTGATATCATAATTCTACTTACGATCATCGAGGATAAAATCATTTTGTTTATGATCGTTCTGGATATGATCATTCTGGTTACGATCATGCTAGATATGATCATTCTGGCTTTGATCATTCGAGATATTATCATTCTAAATATGATACAATATAATCTGAAAATAAGGAACCACCCGAGTACGATGAAATACTGTCTAAAAAAATATCTTCTCATATATGATACAATACAATCTGATATTATTCATTCTAAATCGATAAAATCTCCTTCCTTTTATTCTACCCGAATATGATTGTTTTGAAAAAAAAGCGGTGTCTCATCTTCCATCAACATCACCTCCTCTTTTGGAACCACTTATGTATACACCACTTTCCATTGGCACCAATTTTCTCATTGGCACCACTTTCATCAGCACCATCATTTCATTGGTACCACTTTCATCAAAACCACCTTTCCATCGGTACCACAGAGATTTTTTTGAAACACAATCAGTATTATCACATAATCAAGTTACAATTGTTTTAAAAAACAATTAACACCGCGAATTCAATCTAGATATGATTGTTTTGAAAAAAAATTGGTACCACTCATTCTATCAGGATTTCTTTACATGTTTTCATTAAAACTCGTGATTTATATGAAATAAAAACCATCACTGAGTCATCACAATTGAAACTAAAATTTCACATTGGTTCTTGTGTGAATCTAATGAAAATTCACTTCCAACATGATACATTATCCAAATAAACCACTTCTTCTTGAAACCGATCAATTAGTTCAAAAAAAATCTAAAAAATAGCCAAAATAATGTGAAGTTATTTTTTTCTTCAAAATCAACCTTCACTACAACAAAAACTATTTCGGAATTCATCACCTTCTTCATCATCTTGGTCCCAAAAAATTCAAGTCCCATTTACCATATTCTTCTATGTTTTTTTAATGATGTGGATACCATGTTGAGGAATTTTTAGTATGTTATTCCACTGCAAATCCCACTATGGGGCACCTTATTTATGTTATTGACATATGTAGAGGTTCATTAATGATCATAGGTATATATAAGATTGTTGGAAAGAACCAGTTCATCTAGAGAGGTGAGTTTAAAGATCCATTATGATATAGAGTTGTGGTACAGGGTTCCTAGTTTACTATATAAAAGTGTTTTCGATCAGCTGAAGATAGGTCGAATCCATTAAGTTCACATTTCATTAATGGTGGAAGATATCATAACTATTATAAGTAATGGGAAATGTGTTTTTCTTATAGAGTATGAGGTTTTTAGTGGATAGAGTTCCCACAATTTTGTAGCAGCCAACGTGTGCTAGGTGTTCAACATTAGGATCCTCCATTATAGTTGTTTCTAAATAGGAATTATCATTAGGTTGTTTTAGTTTTGGAACATTAGAGAGGATAAGGGGTTGGTAGAAGGATTAACCAAGATTATATTCATAAATAAATAGTAGGTAGTCTCCAGGGAGGTGGCCATATACAGGAATAGAGAGGCCATAGAGTATGTTTTGGTCAGTTTCATTCTTTAGATATTCCATCATCGAGTGATCTAATTATTATTTGAATAACCCTTTGATTTTTTTATAGATTGATGTATAATTTATTTTATATATTAGTTACAAAATCATTTATATCACCTTACATTGTCAATTATTTGGGACATTATGTGTAAATTCGTCCATCACCCTTGGCATTGAGCAAATGGGTGGGATGTACAACTGACCTTTATGAAGAATGTAGTTATTCTTGGATAGTTGTGTGGTAGCACCTCTCTTGGGGAGACATCCTATTACTATGAATATAACTAGTTGAAATAATCCTATGAGTGGATTAAATATATGTATATTAGTATATCGTGGATTGATTAGTGATAAATGAAGTGTTTTATGATGATGATGGAAAGAAAATATTGTTTTTTGGTTAGAAATTTCTTTAGATAGGTTATAGTCATGTTTTGTCTTTTTCATCCCTAATGGAAGAACTGATAAAGAATTTATTAAATTCTCATCAATTGGTATTTCCTAGGGATATAAAAGAGTAACTTGATTACCATCCTGAGGTTTATATAGTGTTACCCCCTCCATAATAGATCAATTTTGGGAAAAATGTAGAAATTACTGTGTCTCCAATATCTATATTATCATATTAGTAGATTCTTTCTGAGTTGTGAGATCCCTCAGTAATGTATCATGATTAGTTTGACTGATTCTTTGTTTGACTGAGTGTTCCAACTTAGGGTGACGTTGTTTTGATCTTAAATATGGATGATCATAGTATTTATATTGTTATTGATTAATTTCACTTGAACATGATGATGGTGAAGAAATACTACTCGTATCTATTGATAGATGATTTATTTGACCAGATGAAGGGATAACTGGGGTTTTCAAATAACAATATAATTGTATGGTATCAAAATATGTTTGTGAAGGATGAGTAAAATATGAAAAAAGAATTATTTTCTCATCTTAGGAATAATTTTTTCATGACAATGTTGTTTTTTGTTATTAATGCTATATCCTTGATCATTGGGTTGATAGACATTGTCTTAATAAAATTCCTAGATATGGTCATTTTGTTTTTCATTGATAAAATAAATGTGTACTCTACATATGTGGACGATAATGTAGAGAAATAGTAGGCCACATTGAGATTTCATCATTTTCATCATCTGTTCAAAACATTATCTAACTATCAATTCTTGGATTGTGACATTCATTTCTGGGTACAAGTTATATTCCAATGGGGTGTATTTTTAAATCCTTCAAATATATATACCCATAAAAGTATTAGTGTATTGTATTTTACTTGGTCATTCAGTTTATTATAAGTGGTTCTTAAAAAATTTGTCTTTGTTTATGACTCCTCTAAATACTCTACCCAGAAAGTATCATGTGTTCTATTTGACTTAAGGTTGTTACGTATATTTCATGTAGATTAAAGAGAATTATTTCATCAAAATAATCCTTTTTTACCAAAAAAATGAGTTTATTTTGGGGTTTTCTATGGTTTTTTGAATCTTGGATTCAGTTTTTTTAATGATGCATAGATCAGTTGTTTCTTATGGTTATCAGAAGATATTTCTCCGTGTGAGTTCATATTCCCCCAATATCTGGTGATTCTAGTAGTGTTACTCTCCTTGATGTTGTAACGACATTACCTCATTAGGGAGAATGTTTTTGATTTCTCTAATAAAAATAGAATGAGGTATGTCTTATCCCAGTGTCACTTAAAATTACAACATTGATGGTGGATTGATATAAGTAGAATTACGAAATAGATCTTTTTTATATATTATAAAAGGGATATTATGTATCTAATTCCCTATTTATGAAATATTTTAGTGATTTTGTGTGATAATATAGAGATTCATCAAGGGAAATTAAATAACTCTCAACGAGGAAAATGTATATAGAGGAGGTTGGAGGTAGAATATGTCCTTTCAATATTATAGTGTTTTTCCCTTTGTTGTTGTATGTGGAGGAATTCCAGTTGGGGGATTCTTAGGTGGAGTTATTTAGAGACACAATTTTATTTTATGATGACCCTAATGGTTGGTACAAGGATGGGAAACTCTATGTTTTGTACTACGGTAGGCTTTTAATATATTAAAATATGTGTGATACATTGATTCATGATTTCTACAAATCAATATTGGTGGTATATCTAGAATGATGAAAACATAATGAGCTCTAAGATATAATTTTTAGCGTAATGGGTTAAAATTTGAAAATATAATGTTTTAACTTTATATTTAGTTCTCCAAATGATGAATTCTAAGCAACATGATCTCTATTATTTTCTATTACCATTATATGTTGCCTAGTGGTTTTTGAAAGAGTTATCCCTAGAATGTTTTTATTTTATATTGGTGATAGAGCACCTTTTGATGAAATATTCCACTTTATAGTGATTAGGAACTTGAGCCTATAAATTTTTTTGTCGAGGAAAAATATGGGGGAGGTGATGAGACTCCTTTTTATCCTGAGGATGATTTTTTTGGGTAATTATCCTCTTTTTACATTCATTGTGTAATGAGGTCTCTAACAAAATTTTGCATCATAGTTGTTCCTTTAAATATATTTTCTTCACCATATATATGGACATAATGACCGAACTATCTAATATCATGATGAAATTTAATGTTCTTATATATCAGATTTTAGAGGATTGTGGATAATGAACCTGCATTTGGTTGAGTGCTCTTCTGGAAGTAGTTTTCAATACAACATGTGTATGGAACCATTTGGGTTTTTTGATTGACATTCAATTATCTATTTTGTAGAAATGATGTTATAGAGGGAACAATTTTTATTCCAAAACTAGTATATAATACAGAAAATATAGTTTAAAAAACTAAAGAGAGTATAAATGTTGAACAAGGTCATAAAATTTAACATGTTAATCCTATGATGATAACAATGAGGTTAAAAGATGGTGATCATGTGTTCTTGAAATTGACTACTCATCATGAGAAGTGAATGTTTGATCATGGGAGTAATAGTTTTCCCTTTTGTGGGAATTTTAAGGTATTGGATCTCATTGGAGTTGTGAAATATTAGATATAACATCCCCACATATGTTCCAGATATAATATGATTTTCTTTTTCACATATCCTTCATAATATTATCCATGACTATGATATCTTGGATTTTTGTGAGATAGAATTTGAGCATCCTATCGTGATCCTAGACCACCAGTGGATGATGTTTCACAAGTGTGTTATTCATGTAGATTATGTCTGATAGTGGTAGAGTGGCATACATAAGAGTACCTATAGCCAAGAGTCACCATCATGTGATCAATACCCATATATTTTTTTGTTTAACTTATCATTTTTAATGGAATCTATGATTATTCAACCCATTATGGTTTAAGGATAGATTTTAATTTTTTTATCTTTCCCTTTATTTATTTTGAGTGGTATCTTCACAATGCATTTTTTAGATAATGGAGTCATTATTATGTGTTTTTACATTATTCATAAAATGTGGAGGTTTCTATCCTTTAATGAGGAGTTATTTTAGAGGAATATTATATGGTGTCTATCTGAACGCCCCAGTTTTCATTCATTCTCCTAGGGTTGGATTTGAATTATTGAGGAAGATAAAGTTTTAACAAGTATCTGATGTATGATCATGGTCCTCTATATTGATTTCCTTTGAGAGACATGGGTTTTATCGGTACGTAATAGAGGTTAAATGGAGTTTATAGGAATTTTAGAGGAAAATATAGAGATTCACTACCTAAAATTGAATTACTATTGAATGGAGGTAGGTGTTATGTCGTATTGGTAGGGGATGTTGTGTGTTGGACCTCAACTAAGGTATAGGGGAGATTAGTAGGAGATATTATGTTACTTCAAAATTACTGGGAAACTGTACAATATGATATAAGTTAGGGTGTGGTTCCTATTATGGTAGTGTTTTTCTGATAGCATTATACTAATTTTTATTACATAACCCTAATGTAAAATTTTATCAGACCTAGTTAGCAATATTAATGAATATTTTACCTTTGGTGGCTGTAGAATGGTCCCATGGGTGTCACAATAGATTACCCTATGTATAATTGTGTTGTGGTATGATCACTAGGGATAGGCCATAGTAATCATATTTTTAGTGTGTCTATAAATACCCAAACATCACAAAACCCAATTTTGTTCATCATCATCCACTTATAGAATAGGAGACCTAGATAGGTTATGGTGGCTCTTTGAATACTCATCCAATTCAGATTGATCAACATATCTCTTGAGTGATCTTTTGTGATTTACAATATATACTAAAACTCTTTTTTAGAGGTTTCTCTATCTTCGATCTCATTACCTTCCTCTCTATATCTTCATGATTTAGCTTTTTATGTTCTCTATTATTATTGAGGTTTTCGTTTGTGGTTTTAAGTATTTTTGAGCTCCATGTCTATAGGATATCATAGTTCCTCACGAGAGAGGTGATAATTGATCCATGATTATGATCTGTTCTCATGTGAAGTATATTGATTCGTTTGAGTTAAGGGATTTATTTCTTCTCATATTTATCTATGTGAAATATGTTTTTTTCTTATTTTATCTCATTTTATTTTAGTGAAAAAAACATAATATTCATGTAAAATATTAATAATTAATATGATTTCTATCATAGGTTGTCTATATATGATACCATGATAGTGGATTTAACATTTCTTACTATAAAAGTTACAATATATAATATGAATGTGTATTATGTTTTTTATTAGTTTCTTATGTCATTTTTATTGAAAATATCAACAAAAGTAAAGCTATTATTAATTGATTGATTGATTTAATATTTTATGAAGTGTACTATTTTTAATCAAATATTTCATGTAAATTTTTCGTAAATAAAATTTATCAAAGTGTTTTTGTTTAATTTAATATTATATTCCATTTTATAATGGAATTAATAAATAATGTAAATCATTTTTTTCTTTTTGATGATAAAAATTAAATTCATCTAAATAATAAGGGTACATATCAATGTTTGTTGAAAAAATATTAATGCTAATAAAATTTAATGAAAGATATCAATCAATAGATTTGATTCAAAGTTATCATGTTTATGGATCCTATGAACAATTAATATGAAAATTTATGAATAAATGAAGGCTGGTTTTTTAATAAATGAAAATATTTGGTTTCAAGTGATATTGTATTATTATAAAGAAAGAATGGATTATAATGGGTGTTATGAGAGAATTATTTTGTTTGATAGTTGAATGCCTTGTTTTAGGTTATAATTTTTTCTATTATCATTGTTTATTATTTCTTCATTGTGATGTTCTCTAAATTGGGTGATTTCCATGTGATTATTTATTATCCTTGGATTGATGACACTAGGACATAAGACATGTTATTGGGAGGGGATGACTGTGTGTTGTGGTATTAGTTGATTCCTATGATAGAGATGTTCAACAAGTGATGCATGAGGGTTTGGGGGATGAAAACATGGATTATTGGAATTGTTTGAATATGGTATTTATAATGAATGTGATAAATTAAGATTAATTCTTAATATAGATCTATTTAATGGTGAATGGATAGATTTATTATTTATCTGTATTCCATAATAAAATACATGAGTAATATATATGTGATTTTCTTCAACTTTTAATGGTATATTAGGATGTTTTACTAGGATATATAGATTATGAAATCATAAAAAATAAGGTTTTATAAATGAATAAACCCATGGGGAAGGTTTATATAAGAATCTATGCCAATTTTTACTCTTGAGGAAACATGGACATATTATCAATTATTCATAGAGGTCGTCAAATTGGAATTAATGAATAATATGTTTGATGTTCAATTAAATGTTTTTAAATTAATTAATGTAATATAAATGATAAAAAAGGAAAGAGGAAATTAATTTATCTATTTAAATGACCATGTTGTTATTGGAGATATATTCTTAGATACAACCATTGAAAATTCGATTGATGTTACATGTAGTTGAGTTAGAGACTGGGTTATTCTCATATTATGGTTGTGGTCTATATTATATCATTTATAGTCATGAATTTCATACAATAACCTCTCCCATATTACCTAGGGTGACGGATATCCATTAGTCTCTAGGATGGTGTTTTCTCTAATATCCTGGTGGGAAGATGAATGTCCCACTAACCCATATGGACTAGATCTCATCTATTTGTTGATATATTTAATCATATGCATGTAGTTTTGTTTCCCATATATGTGATTATAGTATGATTATGGATGGTAACTATTTCAGACACATTTATCTCCACATTTAGTATCTTAATAGTTATTATGGGTTAGTTGTGGAAAAGTTGCAATGGATTAAGATAACATAAATTTTGTATGTGTTTTGATGGATTGAGGTATAATACCAGATGTGCGATACACTCCCTCCGATATTTGATGGATCCTAGAAACTAAATATTTTCTATACGAATCGGTGATACGGGATGATGTAATAGTGTGACACATGAGATGAATTTTTTGATACTTAACCTATGTGTTTATAGGATGGATTTGTTTATATAAATATACGGATCAAAATACGTTCCCTTAGGTAAGAGTGATAAACGAGTGAGAAAGTGGTAGTGTGAACCCTATAGGACGATATTATATTATATCATCTAATTTAGGGGATAAAAGGTGAGATTTAACCATGCATATGTTTAGAACATAGTATACTAGTTTAGCAGATGAGTATGTTTAATTATTGTTCACTATGATTTAACATGAAATTTGTATCATTTTAATGATTGGATGCTTGAAGGATCCTAATGCTTATACTTTTATGATCCCGACATGTATATTTATATATATACATTTTCGTGATAATTTGGGTAGTTTGGAGACTAGGCTTGATGTTAATTGCTCGTAATTTGCCAGTAGTTTTTTGGGATTTCATTTAACATCTATTTGTACCTTTTTATTTCTTATATCTTCCCATACAATTATTTTAGTACTCTACAACATTACATTTATTATCATGGGTTTTATTTCATATATGTTTTTAATCAGGAATTTTTTGGTGTATTTATCTTATTTATCTCTACCACATATTCCCTTAGAGGGTAATGCCTCCCATTGAATGTTTAGTATACCCTCTATTCTAGTATCCAACATTGGTCCTACTGGAGGTGGGATATGGGAGACATGATCCCCCTCTTATTAATTTCTTCAATGGAAGGGCACTGATTGGGGTGATTTTTTTTGTGAATAAATATTTAATTCTTTTAGAAAAAATTGTCTAAAAAATATCAATATTGACATTAACTATGTTATAAAATACACACATATTTTTAGAAAAATAATTTAAAAACAATTATGTGTAAGATATGAATCAAAAAGTCATGGTTTGTGTTGATACTAATTATATAATAATAAAATAATTAAATTTCTTGTGGATTTCATATAAATTAAAGATAATATATTAAAATTATAATATATAATTTAAAGATAATCAATTAAATTGATTGTTATTCTAGACAATATTACCTAATTTAATAAAATTCTTAACCATTGGTTTTTATGTAAAAAAATATATACAATGAGGTATAAGATCACTTATAGAATAAATATGTTATGATAAATATTTTTTATAATGTACTATGTCATTCCTATTAATTTCATGTCTTAAAAAATACTATTCTGGTAAAAACATTATTTTTCATTATTCAAATAAAAATAAAATATTTCATAAAAATCTAGAAAATGGCATTAATAAAATACTAAAATGATGAGCCTATTCATTATTTATTTGTTCAAAAATAAATAATATGTCCATAATAGGGGAATTTATATTTTATTATATTTATAAAAATATAATGAATTCTATTTTCTGTGAAAAATATAATTTTTCAAAAAATATATACTTTTTATATTGTAATTTACAATTAATTTTTAATCATATTGGTGTCAATATATTTTTCATATTTACATCATTTTTTATTGATAATGTGTTTTAATGAATAAACACAATAACAAGATATTTTTTATAAGGTTTATGCGTTAAAGCATAAAGAAGTCTAAATAGTTATTTTACAACATAAATTTTTTCTAAATATTTGTTATCATTGATTTGGAACATTTTTTTTATTTTTATATATATTTAATCAATGTTTTAAAAATATTTTTATAAACAAATTACAAATCTATATTTAAATTGTAATATATTCTCTACTATATTTTTTTTATAAAGTAATGTTTGCCTCACAATCTATCAAACTGATTATGTACTAAAGAAAATGATATTTCTGATCCTTAATCTTAGGGTATTTCAATCCCCCAACTTAAATAAATTGTACTCAAAAAATTTCTAACACATTGTCTCTATAATAAATATGACTGTATCAAAAAAAATCATAGGTATAATTTTTATTAAAAAAATCAAACACAATATTTTATATACTATGTAATTCATGATGGTGTATTAAAACATATATGATAAATAATATTTTAAAATGATCTTTTATTCAATATTGATAGATGATCATGAGTTGATTTAGGGAATGTAGTGATATTTCCAAATATAAGAAAATTCCATTATCCCTTTACAAAGGGATATAATCCATTTCTAATTCCATAAATATTTAAGGGAAGCAATCTAGACCCATAAGATGTGACATCAAAACATCACTGAATAAAATATTATTGTAATCATATTACCACGTCTTTTTATTTAAAACTAAATATCCAACTGATGGGGGAGAAATAAATTTTGTAATTCATTAGAAGAACTATGGTACAAAATAAATATCCTCTATATGAGTAGTCAATGGGTAGACAATTCCCTATTCCCATATATTATGTGTTTCTCGTTGACTATTTTACACATAAAATTTTTATTGTTACACTAATATTTATAGTTCCTAGGTTCCATTAAATTGAAGAATTTATTTTTGTAGATTCTCTCTTTCCCTAGGGTCTGTGAGCTTCATACCCTCAATTTTCATAGTTAGAGAGAATTCACATTCTAATTTAGAAATCCATTTATTATTTTATTCAATTTTATCTAAATTCTTGAAATCAAACCATATTTCCCTCATCATCCATTTCATTAGGAAATTAATATTCATTAATATTTTTTGAGTATTTTGTGATTTAACAATGTTCACATTGTTTATCAAAATTCGGGTTATTTGTTTATTCATATCACTTGATTCATCAGTCTCTCAAAGGAAACATATTGTTATTATTTATTGAATTTCCTATGAAATTAGTTCTTTACTTCTCTATCAATTAATAATTCCAACAAGAGTTAGTTGTGAGTAATGAACATTATAAGGGAAATATTATATATAAATTAATTGAAAAATTAAAATTAATAATTTCTTACATTCCAAAACTATTTTCTCATATATCTATAAAACCACAATATCTCTTATTTTAACATTAGTTTACATAGGTGGGGTTCCCTAATATTCCATAATCTATTTATAAAATATAATAAATAATTCATAATCACATTAAAATAGAATTTTATTGACCAAAAAATGTCACCTTTAAGATTCCAACATAGTTTCATGTGAGAACTCTTAGTCATACCTAATAGAACTATTGAGATAAAATCTAAACACACCCTTTTTTAGTATTATTACCCATTATTAAATTTATGGTAGTTATTTCATCCACATATAGGATATGTGTAGGGAATTTATATCAAGGATATCCAAATAGTCTATACATTATTTTATTTTATAGAGGTTATCCTATATATAGACTTATCATATTTTATTTAAAAATATAGTTATCACTATTTTTCAATTCTGAAAATCCACAAAAATATGAAATTTTCTAGTCTACGACAACTAATCCCAATTTTTTGTCAATTACATTGGCTATTTTTATCAATAAAAACCTATCAACCCTTATGTTATCCTTAACAAATAGCTGAACATAAAATTATATTGAAAACCACCATTGATAATAATTGTGACTCCCTAGACCCAAAACCTATAATCTTCTCAAAATAAACACCAAATACACATATCAAAAATAAAATAAAATATATATACAAAATTTTAACCATCATAAATTTAAATATCATCAAAAAATATTATTCAAATACAGTCAATGGAACAAGAAGGATTATCGTTTTGATATTTAATAAAAACATTTAACAAACAAACCCAGTGTATATTGCATCAAATAGATTTATTTCCACGATACAAAAAAATATTCAATCAATAATAAGTCTTCAATATCTCCAATAAAATTGAGAATATAAATAATTCTTTTATATATATCATGATTAATTAATTTCATCACAACCGAAGGAAATGGATTCTTAAGAATGGTTGAGATTAATAAATAAATAAGGGTAAATAGAATTAATAATAATTAAATATTAAAAAGGGATTATAAAATTATAATATTTAATATTATTGTAGTGTGTATTAATAATAATACTGTAGTCAAAATAAATAGTGAGAATAAAATTTATATGTTTGAAAAAATAACAAATGAAAGCATGAATAATATTACTTAGTTCCATAGTGATAAAATGTGTAATGTTGTACAGAAAATTCCAAAAACTATTTTAGGACATCATTTCCCATGATACCATGATGATACAATAAATTTATTGAGTATATGTAATCATAATTTCTTATATGGCATACATAAAAATACCCAACATATTTTTTCAAATTCTAACTATCAATTCATCGAGGGGATACACGAACTGTGGTCCACCGATAATGATTATAAATAATATATTCCATGTATAAATGAAAATTTAATAAATTAAAAAATTAACTAACATCTTGTTTAACCAAAAAACGAATTTATTTCAATAACATGTATATGAATTTAAAATATTTCTCCATCAAAAAAATGGAAAAAATTAAGGTTTCGCTGTTCCCAAAACTAACACTATATAACGCAAGGTTTATATAGTAAATTTTATAATTTCCTCATTTAATAAATATTTTTCCCTCAGATGATCCTATTATAATAATCATATAGAAATATAGAGTGTCCAAAATGGAAATTTATCAGATGATAAAATATATATTTTATAGAGGATCATTTGGAAAGGTAATGACATAGAATTACTTCTATTAGTTTAATCTTTTAGAATAAAATTGTTTGAGTTGATTTATATAATAACCCATGAAAATTATATAAAACATAAAATGGAATGAATTTTTAAATTTTAATTATTTCTGAATGATTTATGTTTAAGATATATAATATTACATTGAAAGTGAAATAAAAAAAATTACATAATAGGAAGACCATAAAATTCAATTATAATGATTTTAAATTTATTAATTTTGTATGAAGTCAATTGGGAATTAAAAGAAGCATATAGAAGTATTAATAGTTTAAAATATCATGACCAAACCATGTAATTTAGTATTATAATAAATAATAAAAATAGCATAAGAATCATTAAAATAATAACCACATGATTGATAGAACCTATAATTGAACATTAAATATAATAATTAATTGGATGTTCTTGATATAAAATATAAATGATGTAGTATCTGCACAGTAAAATAGAAAACCTATTTTATAATATAATAATGCATCAAGGATTTAAAATTTTAGAAAATAACACTTTAATGTAACACAATCAATGAGGTTAGAATCATTTGAATTTTTTATTTTAATTATGATTTGATAAACCCTAGTAAAGAGGGAGGAAATAAATATATATGTATTCATTATGATGAATTAATCAATATTTTATCTATCTAGATTCTACAAAAAAGTTCTCAATATACTGGATGAAAACATAGATTGAGAAAACCCTTATAACATTGGTATATAATATATTTAAATATATATAATGAAATAACTTGTTTTGGATCTTAAAAACACATTAATTACCTGAATGTTTTAAACTAAATTTATTAGTACATAATCATGCCATATCAAAGATATCATATTAATAAATATTAAATATGTTTCTTTAAATTTATTTTCAGATTGGGAGTCCCTTGTATATTACATGTTCATTGAGGCATGAACCATTTTATAGTGAGGTTATAGTGATGAATTGTAGTACCAATGAAAAATTGGTTGAAATAATTTTTTAATTATTAATTATGTAGGATGATTAAATATTTAAAACTAGTAACTCAATAAGAATACGAAATGGAATAAAATTGAGTTAACCAGATAAATATATTAATTATTATTCAATGGTACTTTTCTAAAAATCAGTTATAAAAAAATAAATTATTATTAACCCATTTAGGAAAATATTTATTATCAAAAACCTATCATAATATTCATGTATAATTATTCAATTCTTGTATATAAGTCAATATATTTCTATATCTCATAAGGGGTATAAGTAAACTCGGTCATTTAGACATAGTATTATAATAATGATTCTATGCTTATTTGTTTTCACAAGGTTCATTATTTTCTAATAAAAGTGTTATTTTATTTTTCTATCAATTTATTTATTTTCAAAATTGGAGTATTTTAATTTTTTATATAAATTTCATTAATATATAATGATCAATTATATAGTTTTGTTAAAAAAATTAGTAGAAATTTGTATCATAACTAATGAGTTTTATATTATTGTTACCGTAAATGAATAAAATTGAATTCATTATTTTCTTAAAAATATAAAAATTATTTATTAAAAATTATTGTAGCCATCCTTGAAATAAATTTATACAATTTTCTATTTCGGTTGTTGAACAACCCCAAAAAAGGACATACCTTAATTAATGGATGATTATGAAATGATATATTTATAATACCTTTAAAAAATAAGTAATATGACTTTAGTTATTGTGTGTTAGTTTGATATATCATAATTTAAAATGATTAGATAGTGAATATAACATACACAAATCTACTACATATTATAATGAAATCTGGTTTTTCACTCATAACACACTTCTTATAAGAATATTTTAAAACAATAGTTTATTTATCTTATTGCTAATAAGGTTTAAAATTTATGTTCATATATACTAAATTTTTTCTTATAAGTCATATTTATCTTTTAAACACTCTCCCATGGACATCCTTAAATCGAAGTGGATTTTTTAAAAAATGGAATGAAATCTCTCGAAGGAGGTAGTAGAAAACATGTATGCATAATTGAGGATTTTATTTTCCATATTATAATAGAAAATAATAATATTTATTAACATTTTATATTTTAATATATTTTATAAGTATCATAATTAAATTTTATATCCATCACCCGAACCACAATTTATACTGGAAAAAGAATGTGAAAGATGATGCTTCGTGGAGGAGGTAGTTTTCACACATTCACAAATTTCATTTTATTCTTTAAGGGAATTGGGAAATGTGGTTAATAGTTATTCAATTATAACAATAAAAATAAATATAAAAATAATAGTAAATTCATTTTATATGAATCATAAATATTATAACAGAGAAAAATTATAGAAAATTTGTACTCATTTTGGGGGATTTGGCTTTTCAATTTAGGGCTACATGGTATGGTAGAGAATAAGATAATCACTATTATCCAGAAGGTTATTGTGGTTATATTTTATTCATTTATAATAAATAATTTCCATTTCCAATATGAATCCTAATTTCAAAGTGGTATTAAATGGTTTGTGAGAGAACACCATTATAATTTTGGAGAATTTTATCATTTTAATAATTCAAGTTAATATAAATGTTATAGAAGTCTCACATGTCCCATGGATAGAAAATACAAAATAATTTATTGGGGATGAAATATGTTCGATAATACCTATACCAATAATATTACTCTTTTTTTAATATTTTTTATGTTCATTTCTCTTTTATTTTTCGACTACACCATTTTAGGATTTTCCGTGTAAACTTATTTTTTATATATAATTTATATTTAATTCCAAAATAAATATTTTCACTTTTTAAATAGATTATACATAATTAATAAAAATATTAAAAATATTTTATATAATGTTTTTCAAAGAATGAAATAAAATTGGTAAAAATAGTGCATGTTACTTATAATAAATAATTATTAGAAAAAATGAATATTGGAGCATAAAAGAAATATATGAAATGGTTTTAAATGTGTTTCATTTTCAAGAAAAAAATATTTTATAATAATAGAAAAAAAATCTATATATATCTCATAGATTTCCAAAATTTAAAATTTTCTAAAATTAGAAATAATAAAATTAAAATAATGACAAATTTTTATTTTATGTTGAAGTGATACTTATGTTTATAAAATTATAATCATATATTTTATTAATTAAAAAAGTTATTTCAAAATTTGTTATATTATTTATTAAATTTTTAATTGACAAGTTGAAAATTTTTATATTATTATAAGACATTCTCGTATAAGGATAATTCCATTAAAGCAATAGTTTTGATAAGAATTATAATCTTCATTATAAATATACCAAACTATTTTTAATAA
Source organism: Viscum album (assembly GCA_963277665.1). Classification (NCBI taxonomy): domain Eukaryota; kingdom Viridiplantae; phylum Streptophyta; class Magnoliopsida; order Santalales; family Viscaceae; genus Viscum; species Viscum album. The sequence goes on along the minus strand of OY728129.1, from coordinate 873,733,169 downwards.
AATAAATAATTCATCAAAATCTGTTAATGAAATTCCGAATATAGAAAATTTATTTATATTATAGAACTAAATTTCGAAAAATTAGAAATTAATTTTTTAATAAAAATAGAGAATTATTATGAAAAATATTTTCATTGGAAAATATATTTTTTAAAAAATATTAATTATTCATATTGATATTTTCTATGAATTAATAATAATCTAGTTATTATAAGATTATTAATAAAAATAATATATTTTATATGAAATGGTTTTTATTACAAAAAATAATAAAAAGTTAACTTTTATTAAGGTTACAATTTAATATATAAAATTATCATATAATTTATATATCTAGGATAACTTGATTTTTCATTTTCATAACATTAATTACTACAATTATATATATATATTCTTTACAAAAATATTTCATCAATTTATATCTGAATATTCTGAGAAAAAATTTTAATCATTATGTATGATTTGATGGTTTATTAATTTTAGGTGTTGCATGGGTTTGAGGATATTGAACACAATATGTTTTTAAAAGAAAAGAAAATATTTAATATTTAATATTATGATTTTACACTTACGACCGTTATATCCATTGTAAAAAATCCATTTGAAGTAAGATAACTATAATTCTCTTCAATATCATAGGAATTTATTTAATATGGTAAATGAAATTCATTAGATGGAAACGAAAAAATATCAAATATTCCATTGTAAATACATTGAAATATGTCTTACGAATTTTAATCTGAGATAATAAATCACTTACAACCAAGGAAAATTTATTGTGAAACCCACTTAACAGTTAGGATTTCAAATGTGAAATTTACCATAATTAATAATGTGCGGATCATGATAAAAAATATTATTTTGGTATTAGATACAACATTCTTAAGATAACATGATATATAATAATAGATATGTCTCAATGAGTGAAAAAGTGATATAAATACACATACATTAATATCTATATTCTTATAATCCACATAAATCCATTGTATATAATAAATAACTATTTTAACCACTTATTTCTTTTACATTAGTCATATATATAAATATTTATGAACTGTATTTATGATTATTTGGTACATGTATATTATCTTGTTATTATCTATTTTGTGTATTAGATGCCAGTTTTGTGGATCATTTTGAAATACATTTATCATAGATGTGTTGATATTCATTCAACATGAAATTTCTAAATTGAGATTTCATACATACTACTAAATGTTTTGATTTCTTTTATTTTATAAAAATATAATTTCATTCACTGAGTTTTTTTAGAGTTAGTTTACAAAGGAAAATTTACTGAAAGTAGTGTTTCAGTAATAATTAAGAAATAAACAGAGATATAGTATTTTATAAAATTAACATTAATGTTACCATTATCGAAATAATAAAATAAATATTTTCTAATTTATAGGATTAATCGTGTAAAATTATCTACACATAGACACCCATTATATTATTTTATAGCATTGTTAATGTTGGTGGTTAAATCAACACAAATATAATCATACAATATTTAGTAGAATCTAATAATTATGAATGTTGTTTTCATTGGGATAATATTACCTGTAAAAAAAATAATAACACAATGTAAATAATTTAATGGCGGTGATTCATATTATTATATATTTTATTAAATTATAATGAATCAAGATGAAACACAAGATACATAAAACTATGTGTGTGGTAGTACCCACAAAGATAATTGAGGATTTCAGTTTTCATAATTGATAAAGGGGAATAGTTTATAATATTTTTTCAAAGGAATAATAAAATTAAGTATAAAGAAATATATTTTTTATTTTATTTTATTTATAAAATATTACTTGAAAATGTTATATAGGAAATAAATGATTCTTGGAAATAATTTAGTACTAAAGTAGAGGTCTTTTGTTATTCCTTTGTGGAAAACATGAAAATCGAGGGTATATGATATATTTATAGGAATGGAATCATAGTTATGTGAAATAGGATTTAATAGGTAGTTAATACATAAGTTTTTCAAGAATAAATATAAATTTTTTAGTGGCCATAAAAGGGTTTATAGAGGCCCCATTTATAACATGTGAGAATGAAATTTTGGTAGTTATTATAACCTTATATAAATATTGCACTTGTTTCACATATTAAGAAGAATAAAAAATGTAAAATAATGATCTGTACATAATTTTTACTCTACTCTAAAATGATATACTCTACCTTAATTTTGTCTTTATAATGATGGTCATTTTAGTTAATTGGTCAAACTATTATAAACTTTTATCTCAAACCATGGTAACTAGTTTTTAATAGTGAAATTAATTTCCAATGAATAATAAGACACTTTATCATTTTAAATAATTAAGTACACATGATTTCAAAAATTAATCTAACTTTATTAGAATTTATATTTATAACTATTAATATTTAATTTTAATTTATCTCATATAACCTGTGGAAACATGTTTTAAAAAATTATGGTTTTACTTATGTTAAAATAATCATTTTAATTTAATTTAATTAAATAAATCGTTCATAAAAAAATATAAATTTTTTTCCTTCCATGATTGATAAATATTATTTTTGTAAAATAAAATTTCATTAATTGTAGAGTCTCAAAAACTTTCTTTTATGGGATAATAATATACAATTTGTTGAGAATCAATTTTTTAAATTCATAAGAGTATTTTTAAATGATTGTATTTACGCATTAAAACATCTTTAAACATCAAAAAAATGTTTATATGTTTTCACGTTACACCTATTGACTTATATGGTAATAAATGATTAATATATATTAATAAAATATTTTAAATAATGGAATAGAAATATTTTATTTTAGAAAAATATAAATTATTCACTATAGGCTACTATAGATATGTGGAATTTAGAAAGGAATATATTTATATAGATATTTAATTATTATGTATATAAAAGTTTCATGTATGAGAATATTCAAAATATATTTGAAAACATATTTTTTTGAATATTTATTTACTTAAACACTAATTGTTCTTAATATTATATCATATCGACTTATAGATTAGTGAATGCTTATATATTAGTTCACATATTTTAATATAACAAATTATAAATATAATTAGTAAATTATTTCAATTTAATTTATTAAAATTTTAACGAATTATCCGTGAAATAAGAAAATTATTTTTAATTATTTATCCTTCAAAAATAATAAATTCTAAAAAATTATTATATTATTATATCAATTAGATGTTTTATTCATCTTAAAACATCTTAATATTGGTGATATAATATTTCATGTCTCATTATGGTTCATTGTTTTTAGTTGACCAATCTATTGATTACTGTATTAAATTTTAAAAAAAATTCAATTTTGTGATTCAATAAAAGAACTATCTATGTAGGATGCACAATGACTAATATATGAAGGAACCTATATATTGATATAATTCTCCCATCATTTACTCTTAATTAATATAACCACTATTAATACAATTATTATAGAACATTTGAATCTATAACTATATAACAACATTGTGTTTATGTTGGGTTTATATGAAAACACCATATAATACCTATAGGATTGCATAAAATTTCGTTTTTCCGATGAAAAATTACTTATTAATAAAAAATTAGAGAAATTAAATATTATTTAACTTCATAAATATAGATAAAAACAATTCTTATTATATTATTAATTGAAATAATAGATTGATCATGCTAAAACAGAACAATGGATTTACGAAAAAAAAAATTTCATTTACAAATGAGTGATATTTTATATAATATATAATATAGACCTAAATAATTAAATAATTTAAATATTATTTTATATTAAAATCATTTTGATCTGTTAAAATATGAAATGGGTAAGACTATAATAAATAACTATTTAATGAAATTATAACAGATACTTTTTAAATATATATATGAACACAAAGTAAAAAATTAAATATAATGAATAATTTTAATCATCAAAACCGATGTGTCCGAGAGAATAAATAAAAATTATAAACCAAAATAATACAATTATATTATATCCAAATACATTTTATTATGATAAAAATGTATATCTATCCTATAATTATCCTCATATAAACACACCGAATGTATAGCCATGGAATTCTAAAATGAGAACATTGTATTTCATAGCATGTATGACATGCAACACCAGGCACACAAGGGAATATAATATCCTAGGACATTATAGTATAATAAATATTTAAATTAAATTTAATATATTATATATATTTCAATTCACAAAATAATTTTTTCGATTTCATCACATGTAACAACCACATTCTTTGATGACTTTTTTCACACACAAGAATGAGTTTTACAGAATAATATATTGTCAAAAAAATATTATTTAATATAATATGTTAGAACCTAGATATTAAGGAATATGTTATTAATATTATTATAATCATATTAAAATATATGTTTTCTAAAAATAAATGATAATTTCATTGGGTACCAATTACTTTGAAATGAAAATATAAAACAATTGAATATAAAGGATATTTTTTAATTGGAACAATAGATTTTTATAATAATATATTTAATTAAATACTATTATTGGATGATATTAATTAAATATATATATGTAATATATTCACTGAATTATTTTTATATTCTTCCAATAGTTTTGATAGTGATAAAATAAGAACAACCCAAATTTTAGGAATAAAAACGTACATTTTTTTAAAGGAATGTTTATAGTCTTTTAATGGATAACTGGTTATAAATTGAATTTTTAGTAATATTATAAATTTTATTGTCAAAATAAACATAATTTTAGATATTTAAATTTTAAATATATCTTTGAGAAATTTTTTGATATTTTTTTTGATGATTCATTTTTTATAACTCTTGAACAATACTGAATTTTAATTAAAAATATTATTTGCACAAAATTTATTTATAATGATAAATTATATTATTTATTGGTTTTAAATTTTATATTGATAAATAATAAACAATTTCTTATCATTTAGTTCATTAGAATCAATTTCACAATGAATTTGTATATTAAAACAATACAATGTTTTGAACATTTTTACATTAAAAACCTACATTGTCATCCTATATATAGGAATAAATTTTAATTCATTTATTCCACATATGTGACTGGAATTTAGATAAATGTATTAAATATATGGTACCATAATTATAAAAAAATTAATAATTTAAACATATTTTTTGACCAAAAATAAAAGTGAATTTATTAAATTTAATTATAATGATTACGATAAATATAGATTAAAAATGTCCTAAAACATAATGTTAAGGCCACAAAAGATTTAAAAACATTACCAAAATCTATTTCATGTAAATATTTATAACCTATTCACAATTTTATAAAAAAAAATCCACTATGGGAGCTATGAGACATAGAAAAACATGGTGGTATTCCCTTAAAAAAATGTACAGAAATGTCAATCCTCCTCCACTATAAAAGGGATATGAACCCTCCCACATCCTCAAAACCCTCAAGATACATTTGATATACCAAAATATTACCCAATATATACTAAAACCCCATCCCAGTATCCTCAAATCCTCACCATGGTATGAATTAAAACCTAGGAACCCCTTTTCTGCCAAACATAAGGAGTTAACTGAATAAGAGGTAACATCCTACCTCAAGCTCTTTTATATTATTTTTCTTCGCAACCCCTCAAAATCCACTTATTAAATTATTATATAATAACACCCATATTATAAATACTCTAAAATTATTTATATTAAAATTTACAACAAAACATAAACCAACTTCCATTAAATGGGTAATGACCTTACCATTCATGTATGGCGAACTACCACCTCACAATATGATGATTGTTGTTTTCCCTATACCACATCTCATGGTTATCAATTATGATAAAAAATGAATATATTAGATTTATATGATATTTATAATGTATGTATACCTATAAAATTATCATATAACACATACATATATATTTTCCATTTTGTGGGAATACAATAAAATCAATTGTGGAAGTCTTGACTACCACATCCTCAAAGTTATATGATTCGTTCACACTATACGTTGAACATATAATGGATAGTTTTATTAATACTATGAAACATATATTAAATTAATATGATACTATACCAATAGTATATATATATTTAAGCATTTAATATTTATACTATTAGTATGAAAAATAAATGGATGTATCGTTCATGCGTATGCATGACCTACCATCTCCATGAATGGTGCATTTCATTTATTATCTGCAAATATTATGGATTATTTTAAATACATATATACTATAAATATATGATATATTAATAATGGTTTAAATTCTATAGATAAATAAACCATGATCTAAATAATAATTACCAAATGTAATATGTCAAAACATACTCGAATGTCTAAGAAATTAACACCTAAAATAGTTAAAATAGAGAAAGATTATAAACAAATGGGTTATATGATATTATAAATAAGTTAATATATGATATTATAAATATGAGTGTGGTTCTAGTGTAAGTTCAATTCCTTTTTAATACATTTATATAGAAGGTTAAACTATGTTCAACCCGAAAGGACATTCATGATAAGGGACTATTACCTCACATTTATATTAGGTCAGAATATAAAAATATACACAAAAGGGGGGGGGTTAATTTTGTTATTTAAAATTTCTTTACAATTCTACATCTTGATGTTGATAAATGATTATGAACAGAAGTAGTGTTTCTCATCTCTATGAAATTATGAGGAGCTGATAAAAATAGAAATATAGAACCTGGCTGTTTATAGTGGTTCGGGAAATAAGGATCACATAGTCCACTCCACCAATCAATATCTCTTTGAGTTTGGGGAATTTCACTAGTCAGGTCCTAATATCAAAATAAAAATCCACAAATTTGTGCATGAATTTGATACCCATACAAACAAGACTAAAAACAGAATCATCAGGTTCCAAAAGAGAGCATAAATAAACCACAAATTACACTAAGAGGCTGATACTCCACCACAGCTGTGTATGAGTAGCTTAAACACTCAATAAAAAGATATGGATTATAAAGGATTCCCAATGAACATTAATGTTGAACATAATCTAATGGTAGTTGAATTTTGTTCATCACAAAATAGTTTCATCATGAATAAACAGTTCTAATGTGATCATGTTGCAAAAGGTCTCTGAAATAAAAATAGCAATAAATAGTTGTAGATTACAAAAAACAAATATAGGATTTTGAATATGTATATTTCTATTGTAGCCTCTTCTGTATAAAAACAGTGTTTGATCTATTTTTTCAATAGATCTTTAAAATATATTAAAAATAATTTTCATCCAATCGTGAATTTTTGTTGCAATATATATCTCAATATATATGTGTTTCATTGAATCATAAAAAAATATATATAGAAAAAACACAAGAATAAAAGTAAAATAGAGAGGCTTTATTTTTTACTCTAAATCCCAGAATATCTCTAGATAAATTGTAAGAATTCAAATTCCTTAGACATCTCAGAGTAGTCGTAACATCCCATAATTGCAAATCTCTGATGATTAAAAGTCAAATTCAAGGTTACATCCAAAAATTAAAAAATACCAAACTTAGAATAAAAATACATAGTTTTCATTCTCCAAACGTATGTTTGACAACATAAGGTTGATCACAAAATTATGTTTGATGATCTATACATTTTCTTATAAAACGTAAGGTTCCATACTAATGTATGTTTATTTAACCATGTTTTTTCTCTCATTCAAGAGAATGGTTTCATCCAAACATATGGTTATTAATCAATATGTTTCTATAAACATATGAATGAATAACCATACATGCATCTCTTTAACCATAAGGTATAATACCAATGTAGGGTCTTTTTATTTCATCATGTTTCTTTAACGTATGGTATGGACATTGTTTTTTAGTATATAGGTAGGATCTTTCTGAACCCATTGAAAATTGTTCCATACGAATAATAATCCTGTATATATTTCCAGATAAATGGACTATAAACAATATTAATTTCCAGAAATAAAAATAATTTAATATCATAAGTAAAACCGATGAAGTTATATTTAAGTATACAAATTAAAAAGATTTATAGATTACTGTTCAGACAATGCATTCCCAATATTCTACCCCTTGTGACGATCAAAAAACCCATAATATTAATAAAATAATTTATAAATTTTCAGACAATTGAAATGAATGCAATTTGAAATTTTATATTACAAAAGTATTTCAACGAAAAGAAATTTTGTGTTATCCAAATATCACCCACTTTTTGTGAGATCTAAACAAACGTGTATAAATGAATAAAACACGTTTAATCTTGCATAGATCTGTAAGGTAATGATATAATAATATCTATAAATAAATATGACTGGAATTTTTCTTCTTCTATAAATTAACATAAATGAATATGAAATTACATAAACTGAAATAAATAAATATGTAAATAAATATTATCAAAAAATTTATAACTACAAGAATGTGTTTGACTGTGAAATAGGTTAAACAACTAAAATGGTTTGGATAAAAATGATTAGTTAGGAGTTTCCTAGGTTTTTTTTCTAAGGATTTTGAGTAGATACAAACATATCTTTCAACTCGTCCATCTGCAACTAATACTTCTTTATAAAACAATCCCCCAATTTCATAATTAAAATTTTGGAATCATAAATTATATAAGAATTCTCAACACGTTTGACCGTCAAAAAATCATACAAACTCCCCACTTTCTTCATAAACTATCTAACTTATCTATAAAATTTATCATCATAAATATGATACCTGGTTCACTTTGTGTTAGTTGGTCATCTAGAAATTTCTGATTGTATAATAGAACTAAAAGTGCGGCAATATTGCAATTAATATTTTGAAAACAATCATTCATATCAACCATGATAAATCTGATTTCATGAAATCATCGAATCGAATTCTGAATGGTAGTAGGATTAGTTGTAGATGTACTATTTTGACAAACTATACTCTTGATCGATTAAGATTTAATCCCCAAATACCACATTATGTGAATAAATTTTGACTTATAAATAACATCAGATCTTATCTTTACAACATAATTCTGAATCTCACTTCTCAAAGTTTCATATTCATTACTTGAAACAAGATTATCATTATGATCTCGTAGCTTCTTATTTGTAACTTCCATCTCTTTTAGAATACAATCATTCCCATCTTGATTCATATAAAACATTATTATAAGCTCCTGAACCTAATTTATTACGGAATCAGATGTACCTTCATATTGATTTGGGACTGAAAAACTGAAATAATTTTTAGTGTCTTTGAATAATATTTTTTCATAGATTTCTCCACTAGGGTTTCAATTGATTTTTATTTTGAACAAGAAAAACTATTAAGAAAATCAGTTTTTTCTTCAGTTTCATATTGATTTAAATTATCAACCTGATTAGAAATAGAAAAATTTAAAGTTTTAAAAGTTTCTGTAGCCACATTTTCAGTGTTGATCATCTATTTATCTCCTTGAATAGTCGATTGATCCTTCTGTACAATTGTTAAATCAAAAAGAAGGCATATCTATGATCTGAAATTCGAACTATTGATCTTCCTCAAAAAAATTATCTTCTAAATTAATAGACCTAGTAGCCTCACAAAAACCCATCACTTGTTCTACAGAAGGTGGATCTACACTTTTTCGGGGTTTTACAACCAATTCTATTTCCACTGACTCTTATTCCTCTTATTTTTAATATTCAACAAGTCTTAATTTTTTTTGGGTTTTATTGGAAGGCACATAACCACAGGTTTCATGAATCCCTTCATTCCCTATTTCACATTTCTCCCCTGAGTAAAAGATTGTGATCTTTGTTGGTCATCTTCACCAAGTGGTAAAAGATTACCATTTACTGTGCTCTAGTAAAAACCTAACATCATTAAGGTCCCTTCAATGAGCATGTTTCAATGATGATATTTTATTTGAGAATATATTAATTGAATAATTCTTTTTTTAAACAGAATTTGTTAAATTTTCCTTCCATATGCATCAAAGATCATCCTATCATCTGGTCGATAGCAGAAATTTAATTTTCGTAACATTGTATTAAAAAATTAAGCTTTATTTCAATCCAAATAAACATTATATACATGTATGGATATTGAATCTTATATATCTCATCATTTCTAAGAGTAATTACAATTTTAATAAACATCACTTTGATTTTATGATTTGCCTCAGCATCCTTGAAAAAATATTTCCTTATAATTGTTGATCAAAAAAAAGGACCTAATATCATCATATTTATAAAGCATATCTCTAATAGGCCATAGATTGAAATTAAATAATCCTTCATGGGGACAAAACATCATTTTTTAAATTTTAGTCAATGAAACTGAAAACTCATTATAATCTAATCATTCAAAGACGGTGTCTTTAGTTTCATCAAAACTAAAATAATCACTCTTATAGAAAGACATCATTTTCACCACATATAGAAATTCTGAGTTCTCCTCACTGAACACATATTACAATCCTTTATAGTTGAGAAGAGGCTTCAGAAGTAGTTTTTTCTGATAGATCCATTCAAAGAAAACTACTTTACTCTCCAGGATCATTATTCTAGAAACATTATGATGCTTCGGGTCTCTAGATTCACTTTATTTAGTTCTCTTTTTTTTTATTTCAGGGAATGGAATGCTCTATGGTCTTTTATTTTTTAGTGGTTCGAATGAAAATATATGTTAGTGAAGGTTGACGAGGTTAAATTACAGTTTTGGTATTCATAAAGGGATTGATAATTGAAAGGTTTTGGTATTCAAAACGTTTCTCAATATCCCTTATTTCTCATGTCATTAAATAAGATAATCAATAAATCTTTTAAAAAATAATGCAGTGTGAATACATTTAAAACTAAAATAAAATAACTATGATGTAAAATTAAAAGAAAATATTAAAACAAATTGTAGTTAAAATAATTATTTTTTAATTTTTACGTAAAAAAATAAAATAGAATAAATAATTCTATATAATATGATAAATATTGAAAAATAAAAATATTAAAAATATTAACATTTTAAAAATTAAATAAACCTTACTCCACCTTAATAAAAAAATTACATTTGGAAGTGGTTTAGTAAGAAAATCAAGTTTTTGAAATTTTATATTAATAAATAATAAAGATATATCCTTTTTGAGAACATTGCCTCTTAGAAAATGATCCCTAATATCAATATAATTGGATGTAGAATTAATTATTGGATTTTTTGAAATATTTATAGAACTTTTATTATCACATAAAATATGTGTTTTATTAAAATTTATCCCGAAGTCCATTAATGTGTTTTCCATCCACAATGCTTGTGCACATCAACTGCCTACATATATATATTCTACCTTGGCTGTTGTATGGGAAACCGAGTGCTGTTTCTTACTAGACCATGATAGTAAATACTTTTTTTCAAAAGTGACGGGTTCCTGAGGGATTTTTCTATCTATTCTAGACCTCCTAAAACAACATCTGAATATCCTATTAAATGAAAATCAGACATTTTTTGACAAATAATATATTGAAAAAAAAATCACTTTAAATATCTAATAACACTTTTGATGGTTATAAGATGAAATTCATTAGGACTATATAGAAATATAGCACATAAACATATAGAAAACATAATATGAGGTCTGATAGATGTATTATATTGAAGACTTCCAACCATTCCCCTATATAACGTTTTTTCCATTGGTTTTCCAGCATCATTGAAATCATGTTTTATATTGGTACACGTGGGAGTTGTATATTTCTCGTTGATATCACGGCCAATCATTTTCAATAAATTAGTAATATATTTAATGTGATTTAATGAATTTCTATAATATTTTTGACAAATTTGATTTTCTAAAAAGTAATTCAATTCTCCCATCATACTCATTTCAAATTCATTTTTTATATTTTTTAAAAAATAATTAGAAAATTGATTAATTGGTTCCAGGAAAAAAACATCATCCATATAGATTTGAACTAATAATATACTAGAAGAAATGGTTTTCTTAAAAAACAAACGACATGACATTCTAGTATCAAATCCAAATTTCAATGTAAAACAACATAATCATTCATACCAAGATATAGGTTCTTTTTTAAGGCCTTATAGATCTTTAATATGTTTATAACCAAAATCTGGTTTTTGAGGGTTTTCAAGATTAGGTGTTTGTTCAACATACAATTCTCCAATTAAGTAGCCATTTAATAAAGAAGATTTAACATCCATCGGATATAATTTAAGGTTTATATGAGATGAATAGGCTAAATGAATTCAACTTACTTCTAATCTATCTAGAGGGGAAAAGGTTTCATCATAATATATAAATTATTCCTTATTGTATCCTTTAGATAATAATCTAGTTTGGTTTCTAGTTATAATCCCTTGATCATATTTTTTATTTCAATAGACCCACTTAGTTCTTGTAACTGAATAATTTTATGGTCTTTCAAATAATTCAAAAACTATATTTCTTTTTATTTTTTATAACATCTTACTTTGCTAACATACAAATCTCATCATTTAAGGCTTATTCAAAATATTTAGGTTCTTGTTGATATAGAATAGCTAAGAATTCAACAAGGCTTCCGGTATTTCTTCTAGTTCATATTCCAATGGCTTGGTCTCCTATTACAATTTCTAAAGGATGATTTTTATGGTTCATGATCGTATATGTAATGCACTCTCAGGTTCATCAGTAATAGGTGCTTATGAACTGGACTGTATTTTACTTATGTTAATTTAAAATCATTTTAAGGATTTTATGTCTCACGTTTTTAGAGGACTCATTAGTTTCAATAGTTCAATATTTATCTTTAATAAAATGGGATGTTTTATCAAACATAAAATGAACTGATTTTTCAACAATGCATGATTTTTTATTAAACACCTTATATTATTTAAATGTAGCATAATATCCTAAAAATATTCCTTCATTAGCTTTTAGATCAAACATTACAAGATTATCCTTGGTATTCAGGATATACATCATACATCCCAACACATTATGGTACATTATCTAATGATTTCTGTTATTCCAATGTTCACAAGGTTCATTTTTGAAAATATGATGAATTAGTACTTTATTCATGATATAGCAGACTATGCTTACCGGTTCTTCACAAAAGTAGGTAGGTAGACTGTATTCATTCAGCATAGTCTTACTCATTTCTTGAATAGTTCTATTTCATCTTTCACAATTCCATTTTTAGGTGTTGTTGGTGTAGAGAAGGTATGTTTAATACCCATATTTGAACAAAATGAAATTAAATAGTGATTTTCAAATTCTCCACCAGGATCACTTCTTAATGATTTTATATTAAAAACATTATCAAATAAAACTAATTTTAAGGAACATTTAAAAATGGTAAAAGCTTCACTTTTTAGTTTTAGAAAAAAAAATCAATTTAAATACAGAGTAACCATCAACTAAAACATATACATAGAATATTTTATCCAAACATTCTACTATTGATGGTCGAAAATAACTATGTGGATAAGTTATAGAGGTTTTGATGTATCAATTTTGTTAATAGATTTGATGGATGGATTTTGTTTCTTGTTAATTAGGAATGAAAAACAGCATCTTTCACCTTCAAACATAATATTTGTTAAATCAGAAATAACTATTTCTTAGATAATATTTTTAAATAATAAATTTTACAATGGCCAATAATTCTATTATATATTGAAAACTCATTTATCATTGCATGTAAACAATTAAATTTCATTTTAAACAAGGAATTTAAATCCCAAGTATAAACATTATCAGTTCTAGGTGATATAAACTTAAGCATTTTTTCTTTAAAAACAAAACATGAATTTTTTGAAAAATCAACATTATATCCATTATCATAGAGTTTAGTGAAACTAATCATGTTAGGATTCATCCCTTGTACATATAGTACACGGTTGATTTATACTATTTTTGGATCTTCAATAGATCCTAGACCAATTATACTTCCATTGGAGTTATCACCAAATGTTACTAGACCTCCATCTATTTGAGTTAGTGTATTGAATATTGAGGAGTTTCCACTCAAATTCCTAGAGAAGCCATTATCCATATACCATGTATTCTTCCTTTTTCAATGACTCTTATCCTATAAATGTAATTTATGCCACTGTTTGTTATGGTACCCACGTTCTTTTTGGGTCAAGCAGTCTTATGTAGAAAATATTTAGATATCCAGATCTGTATTGTTTTTTCATTAGTCAAATTTACATCAGATACGCTATTTGAAATTAAATCCATTTAAATTGTACTTTTTTGAGGATTCCATAAATGACCATTTTTTTGTAATATACTCTTCTATTCCACAAAAATCATAGGTAATACTTTATCTGTTGGGAAAAAAAATCTTATATAGTTTAGATTATTTGCTTTACTTCCTATACCAAATATTTTCATTCTAGTGACATTTTCACAAGGAAATTCATTAAGAATATTTTCTACTTCTTTAAAAGAAGATAAAATCCATTTTTTAATTTTCAACTTTATATTTTATTTCTTTAATATAATTTTCATGTTTAGTATAGTTTGTGGATGATGAGTTAAATGTTTCACTTATCTCAAGATGTTGTTTTTGTAAGGAATATATCTACAAAAGCTTAATTGTAATTATTTTTTTTGATGATTTTTGTTCCATTAAAAAAGATTGATATCTTCCCCCTATCATTTTAGTTGTAAGAAGTAAATTTAATATTTGACTAATTTGATTCAAAAATTAGAATTATGTGAATAATTGGTTTTTACATTATATTCCTCTTCCACGATGAACATATTTTCTTTAAGATGTGATTATTACTTTTTTGAATCAGATTTGTTTGAGCTATTTGAGTATTCAGAGAAAATACATGTTTCCTTCATTGATATTTTGATTTTATGTTGATAATCAGCATTTTTCTGATAAGCCTTTTCAGTATTTCTCTTTTAACCTTTTAGGTGGGGATAATCCTATCTTATATGTCCTAATTTCTTGCATTAATTGCATCTGAATTCCATAGAATCATTCTCCTCCATTTTGTAATCATTTCAAAATCCCTTGATATTATTATAAATCTTTCTAAATTTTCTGCCCAATTGAGCCAATTCCATTTTAGAATCAGACGTATTTAAAATCCTTTCTTCTATGAATTCTTGTTTTATTATTTTTCTCTCTTTCTGATAAGTTTACTTTAGAGTATTATTTTCCATTTTCACTATGACATTATAATCTTTAGCATTATTTTCCAGTTCATCTTCATATGTCATTAGTGTCCCAATCAGTTATTTCATTTTCATATTTTTGAAAAGTGTCGATTTTCAAATTCCATATGATATACCATTCCATTTAGTAGGTAGTACTCTAAGTAAATTCAAAGAATAAACTATTTGTCTGATATGATTACTTAAGGATGTTCTATTATTAGAAATATTTATAATCCTTCCATTAATATAATTGATACTTTCAAAATCAAGCATTCTGAATGTATCAAATTTCATGTTTGTTTTTGCATACATCGTTTTTGTTACATTGTTTGTTCCTTCACAAGAAACTGCAATAGATTTAGACATTTCATAAGCAGTATGACATATTGAGACATAGTCAAATTTATCTAGTCCAAGTACATAGATAATAGAATTCATTTCTTTAGAATTCGTTTCATAGTTAGCCTATATAGGAACCATACAATTTGTTGGATTTTTATGGATTATATAAGGAGTTGTGATTTTAATGTACATTTTTTATCCCATATTTAACAAATATATAATCATCAATGATTTCCAGCATCCAAAGTTTTCTCCATTGAAATGAAGATCATGCACCACTGAAATTTATTCTCTTTGATCAGTCATTTCCATATTTGTATAGACCTTAAAATTTTATCTTGTTATATACTTTTCCAAAATCTCTCATTTGAAACCAATTATTAGGTTGGAATATAAAAATATAAACAATAGAGGGTGAATCTTTTCTTATAAATTCCGTTATAATTCAACCTCATGACATCGACTAATAATTATGAAGGTAAGAAGTGTTTATCTTATGTATGAAATTATGAGAGGAGGGTTAAAATTAAAATACACAACACGACATTTTATAGTGGTTGGGGAAAGAATGATCCCCTAGTTAACTCTGCCAATTACTCTCTCTGTGAGTTTGGTGAATTTTACAGGTTAGGTCCTCATATCAAATGATCAATCCACCATTGAGTGTAGGCAGTTGATACCTTTACTAACAAGACTAAAAACAGATTAAAAATTTGATAAAATAGAGAACCATTAAACCACAGCTTATTGTGATAATTAGATACTCCACCACAACTGGGTACGAGCAGCTAAAACTCTCAATTAAAAGATATTCACTATGAAGAATTTCTGTTGAACACTATAGTTGAACATCAATAAATGTTATATGAATCTATTTATTCATAAAATAGTTTCTTTAGGAATGAATAGTTTGGAAGAAATACAGTTACAAAAGATATTTGAAATAAAAATCTAAACAAATTGGAGAATAATACTTACAACAAATACTGAATTTTTAATATGTATAATTCTATTGTAGCCTCTTCTGTAGAAAAAGAAAGTTTGATCGATTGTTACATTAGATTTGTGAATGATCTTCACAAGAATATTGTTTCAATCATCAATGTATGTAGCAATACATATCTCAATATATATATTTTTCATTGAATCATACAAACATAAATATAAAAAAAATGAACCGATTGAATTAAAATAGAGAGCGTGTCATTTAATTACAGATCCATGGAAATTGCCTGATAAATCAAAATAATTAAAATTCCTGAGACAACTCAGAGTAGTCTTAACATCTCAAAAAATTGGACATAATTTCTCCCCCTAATATGATTCTTTGAATCATAACAAGCATTTAAACATTTGAAAACGATATTTAAATCATCTTGATATTCCGTAATGACCATTGCATGAAACTCCGATAAAATTAGAAATTCAAATCTCTTGTATGAAAAGTCAAATGAAAGGATCCTTTAAAAAATGACAAAATAACAAACATATAGTTCCAATAAGTGGCATTCATTCTCTAAACATATGTTTGATAGCATAAGTTTGATAACAAAAGTTTGGTTCATGATCTATACATTTTCGTCCAAAACATAATGTTCCATACTTATGTAAGGTTCTATAACCATAAATTTTCTCTTTGTCAAACCTAAGTTCTCTTCCAAACATAAGGTTCTTTATCTATAAGTTTTTGTCAATATATGATAGATTAACAATACGTGTAGATCTTTTAGCATTAGGTATAACACAAAGATAGGGTTTGTTCTGTACACTATGTTTCTTCAATGTATGGTATGAACAGTGTTTCCATAATATGGTTTAGTTCATTTAAAAAACATTAACTAATATTCCACGCAAATAATAAACTTGAATATATTTCTAGAAATAAAAACTATAAAGAATATTAATTTCATGAAATACACATAATTTAATATCATTAGTAAAACCAACAACGTTATTTTTCTGAATCAATATCAATAAAATTTATGAAGTTTTGTTGGGACTATACTTGTCTTAGATTTTCTATCTATGATGCATACACAATTTTCACCACATACTTTTATGTGTGGTTTATAGACTTCACCTTTTCAAATATTATATCATGAATTATGTTCACTACATTGTACATAAAATTTTAATTTATTTTTATTCATTCATGATGCTTATGATTCAAATGATTTATGTGGTATTGAAATATATAGAATGAATAATGGTTTGTTTCCTCAATAATAATTTTAACAAAATTTAAATGGTATTTCCATTCTTTAGGGAATATATTATTATTATTCTCCTAATTATATATATATAGTGCAAATAATACAACTTTGACATGTTAAACCATTAGTTATTCATTATTCGTGATATTTTGATATTTATTTGAAATATTTCATCTTATGGGATTTACACTTAAAAATACCAAATTTATAAAAAAATTTCATTGCACATTTTTTTTTTGATTTTGTTATATTACATCATCACCATCATTAATATTTTAAAAATATTTTTTTAATTACTTTTTATTATATATTGTTTTATGTTTACTATATATATATGTGAATTTTCATTTTACACATATAATCTATTTATTAATTGATTCTCACATAAACGTTATTGTCTTTTCAATTTTTTACTTCACAATATCATTTTTCTAGATATTGATTACCCATGAATTTCCATTAGATAAAATTATGTGATCATTTATTAATAAACTCTTTAATTTTCAACTTATTGTCTTATTCATGGAACTTTTCATGTAATACTACCAATTTCTAACTTATAGGTACACAAACTATATTAAAAAATATTTTTATGAAAACCATACTTTATTTATCACTTTAGTTGGAGAACATACAATTTTCAACAAAAAAATTTCATAATATATTTTTAATAAAAAAATTTTATTTCTAAAATTATTTGATAAAAACATTTTCCCCTTTTGTCTTTAAAAAAAGTTTCAATGTAATCTTCATAGTGTTTTTTTAAAAGGTTATTTTTCTAACCATTTTACCATACAAAAATATTGTTTTTTACCTCATACAGAATGTAGGAAGTTACTCTTTTATTTATTCAATGAATAATTAATAAGTTAAAAATAAAATATTAAAAGGAAATGTTTGTAAAAGATATTTAAAAAAATGTATTAAAAAAGGATTTATCCACAAGAATTCTTTGATGATATATTTTAATAATAGTTTCATTCTTAAATGAAAAAAAGATTTATTTTTACTCAACTAAGGATATGCTATATTTATACTATTCTTATTCTTCCTTTCGATTGTTTATTATTTATATGGACATGGATTGTATTGACATTCAATTATTTAATTCCTTTATTAGTCCCCTTAAGATAAAAAATTTCCTATGTTCATTAGAAATTTAAATTTTTTATTTTCCATATCATTTATGATCATTATATTTATTTCATAAACAATATATCATTTATTAATTTGGTGTTTACATTGAAATTAAGTTGACTTTTGGGTGAAATATTCTCAAATCTGTATTATTTATTTAATATGGATATTTGATAAGTAATACTGATTATTCGATATGAGGAATTATTAATACTATAAATGATGTCGGTGGAATAACATAATATTTCTTATCAATAAATCGACATGTTCTCTTTGAGACAAATATGTTTTGGAAATTAAACTAAACTATACATGTAGATTCAAAATATATTGAGGATATATCATTAAAATAGACGTGTTTAGCTGCTTCATATATGACATCCCATAATTAATCATTTCCATCATTTAGATTCATTTGTTATTTATACAAGAATTTTTTTTACTAGAGTATGGATTCATTTTACTCCCAATTAATTGATTATATGGATGTGCATTCAGATTCTTACTTTTGCATATTGATTTCCCATTTTGTAGAAATTTTAATGGCATGTGTTTTAAGTTATTTACCATTATATATTGATTATAAACATTCTTCTAAATTTTATGATATCATGTAATGTGTTTTCAGTTATTTAAATTTCAATATAGTGTACACACTTCCTTAATAGAGTATTTATTACATGGAACATGTCTTCAGTTATAACCTTTCCATATAGACTATTATCATTTATTCCTTTTTTATTCTATTTTACTTTACACTTACTGATAATTTGAGACCACCCTTATTATATTGACATTCCCCAAGGCACACTAAAGTGTGCTATGAAATATTTGATAGAATATTATAGATGGTATAAATTTATTATCCTTGAATGTAGAAAAGAATAATGTTATTTTTATATTCATTTATAAAAAAAGACTCATGTATGTATCTAGTTTACCTAGAATAATAAAAAAAACTTCTCCCTTGTAACATGATATAATTATATATTATTCAAATGTAACGGTAGCATTACACTGGATAAAGGGTCTCTAGGATCGGATCACTAAAATTGGTATCCAATAAATTTTAATAGAAACCTTATGAAGTAGATTTTGGGAAACATATATTTCACAATATGACCGTAATATAGAATTTGTTGATAATTATATAATATAATCCTAATGTTTTTTTTATATAAAGATTAAGTAGTTTTAATTCAAATAAATCCATGTATGGATTATAGAAGTGGAAATTTTTCTAGAACCGATAAACCTAGGGCAAATAATTCTGGTAAGGGTCCATCAGGCCTAACTCATCGTAACATTGTACAAGAAAGAATGCCTTACTGTACACATGGTTTGACATTCTCGGGGGATATTCACAAGGTTATTTACTTTTTTTAAAAACCATTATGAAGTATTCAAATAGATTATGATAATGAATGACATAGATTAAACCATATACCATGTATGGATATATGTGTTAATTGATAGTTGAATTATTTATTTATAAGGGTTATATTGAAAACTATAGTGTATTAAATTATTAAATTTCAATTATTTCTATCACATTTATATTGTAAATTATATTAATATGGTTTTTTAAAATGACAACATGTATGCCGGGTGACAATCAATCATGTCTAGAAAGGAAATGGGATATAAACCCACCACATAATGATGAAAAGGGATTCATTCCACCAACATTACTAAGCGATTTTCATGTTAAATTTTCATTTTATACATAAAAATTTGACCAAAAAATATCAATGATGAACTAGTAGTGTATCTATTTAGGAATAGAGAATAAGGTATTTACCATATAAAATTTGGATAATAGTTAGATACAAATAGTTATACTTGTAACACTTTTACGGGATATACAATATATTAAATGTTTTTTTATGTGCTCTAGGAATCAAAGTTCATTTTTTTGAAAACCATTTCTTGCAGTAATGAATGATTTGGTAATTGATTAAATTAAAACCAAAGGATGAAATTATTTCTTTATAAATATTTCATGTAAGTATATATCCTTATATCATTATTCCATAATACAATTACTCAACATTTGAAAACTAAAGAAAAATTAAAAAATATTATCATAATACCTTAACTGATGTTGAACCAATTATTTTATAAAATCAAATATTAATGTAATTGAGTCCTTTAACATGAAATTTATCAATAAATTGTTTTTCAATGACGGCCTTAATAGCTTCTTATAAATATTTATGCTTTTCCATTATGTACATATATCGAATTTCCCATAATGTTATCATACTTAGTGACCAGGTCATATGTTAGTCCACGTGACCTTTTTCAATTCTATTATCTATTTTAATGAGGATATTATACAAACCCTTCTCAAGATTTTGGATTTCAACATTGGAAATATCAAACAATATATTACCAATATTAATTCTAAATGGTGTGGATGCAATTTAATTAATGTGGGGATAATGTTACACCATAAAATTATAAAATAAGATCATTTTATTTGATAGTGTGTATGACACAAAACACCAATCATGTAAGGGAATATAATATCCCATGACAATACAATATAATAACGATTTTAAATAAATATAATATATTTTATATCTTTCAATTATCTAAAAACTGAGTTAGCTTCTGTTGCATGAAAAAAAGACTTTCTTTAAGGACTTGCGCTGTACACAAGAACGATGATTACTAAACAAAAATAAATTATCAAACAATTATTTTATAATATAATATGACATTTCGTAGATTTTAAATTAGTCATTATGAATATTATTAATAATCATACTAAAATATCTGTTTTATTAAAATAGAAGATAAATTCATTGGTTCCCAATTAATTGGAGATGAAAATATAAACAAATTGAATATAATGGATATATTCAAATAATAAATATTAGTGAATCATATAAGATAAACTCATTTTTTATTCCCAAAAATGTGTTTTATCTGAATAAATTAAATAAATTACTTTTAGTGAATGATATTAATTAAATATATATGAAATATATAAAATAAAAAATTTTGTATATTAATCTAATAAATTTTATAGGAATAATGTAAGATCAAACACAATATTACAAATAATATGATATATTTTTTTATGTGATTTTTAATCCTTTTAATGGAAACCTTATTTTTAATTTAATTTTGAAACTACTATAAATTTTAAATGTCAATATAATCATCATTATGGTACTCAAGACATAAAACATTTCTTAGGGTGAATTTTTTAAATTTTTCTTTGAGGTTTTATTTATTGATAAATGGTGAAAAATAATGACATTTAATTCAAAAGAATTCATAAAATTTATTTATAATGATAAATTAAATTTTATTGTATTTGAATATTATTTAGAACAATTTTTTACAACTAAATCTAATTTCTTTATGTTAAATTAATTTTACAATGAAATTATAAATAAAAACCTAGAAACTTTTGAAAAAATTTACTTTAAATCCAAGGTGTGTCATCCCATCTACGGGATTAAATTTAAAATTATGCCTACCATTTCTTTTATGAGAATATAAAAAATGGATTAAATATTTTGATTCAAAATAATATCTAAATTATAATAAGTTAAACATTCTTTGTGACAAATAATATTAGTGAATGTAATAAAAATTAGTCACATAAATTAGGAGAACAATTGTCTTTATAATGGAAAAACCCATAATATTAAGGGCCACAATGAACAATAAACTTTTCCAAAATTTATTGTATGGAAAAATTTAAACCCTATACTAACTATTATATAATATCATCCATTAATGGGGAAACTTTTCATACTAAAAATTATGGTGGAATTCTATTTTCAAAATTTTATTTGAACAACACTTATCCTCTACTATAAATATAATATCACCCCTCCCACATCCCCCCACATTAGCTCGACCATGAAATATGCAAATTTATCCTCAAAATAAATCCCCCCATCTTAAAATCTTCACCTTTTTCTAGGAATAAATACATGGAAACTCATTGGTTCAAATGAAAATGTGTTACTCAACTAAAATTTAACGTACTTCCAAAATATCATTAATTTTATTTTCTTTATACAACCCCTAAACTCTTATTCATACATGATATATAAAAAAATACCAAAAATACATTGAGATATTTCTTTCTTAAGGGTACAACCTACAAATACACACACTTCCATCTAGTGGTTAATGAAATTATTTTATGTGTACTTCGAATTACTACCTCTTGAAATGATGATTGTTAATTTTTTATTTACCATCGCTCATTGTTTGGAATTATTATGAAATATATACTTATATAAGATATATATATAGTATTTATAATAAACATTTAACTTATAAAATTATTATATAACACATATGTTTATTTTTTCTATTTTTGGGGAATATGATAACATTATTTGTGGAAGTGTGGACTACCGCCACCTTGAAACGATTTGATTAGTTCAAAATACACATGGAAAATATCAAGGATTGTTTTGTTAAGACTATAAGAAATATATACATAAATAATTAAATGTTATTATAATATATATATATATATATATTTCAAATACTTTTCATTATTTTAATATGATAATTAAACGAAATTAGCATCCAAGCGTACGTACATCCAACCATATCCATGAATGTTGAATTTCTTTTCATATATCCAAATATAATGTATGATTATAAATATATATATATATATAATGATTATATTTGATAAATAAATCATGTTTTAATTTCTTAATATTATTGTTTTGTGATCAAATTAATAGGAACATCAAGTAACAGTTCAAACCATACTCGAAAGGCTTGGAAATTAACACAAAAATTGTAAAATTATTGAATGATTTTTTACTAACATGTAATAATTTATTATTAAATGTTAATATATGATATTATAAATATTATTATGGTTCTTAAATTTGTTATTTTCTTGTTTTAAATCTCTATATGATATGTTAAGAGATTTTCTCCCAAAAAGGAAATGAATGGTAAGGGATTCTTGTGTCCCTTTTTTTTCTCTAAGGCATACTCAATTTTCAACACTTACTTATGTTATTGGTGTATCCACTAACCATTTGATATATTTTATTCTTTATTCTTTTAACTTTAGCATATTTAAAACATTCCATTAGTTTCATTCTTTAATGGGCTTATGATTCAAATTGATCAATTTTTATGGGAAACGTTCAGATGTTTAAGAAATATTTTCTTCAAGAATAATTCTAATGATCATTCAATGACATTTCCATTATTTTGGGCATGCATTATTTTTCAGAACAGTATTTCATATATATCGTGTCGATAATTCCACTTCACCCTATAATATAATCATTTATTCATTCTTCATGATATTTTTAGTTTTAATTGGAATTATTTCCTCTATGGTGATTTATACATAAATCTACCCATGTGGTAAAGAAATCTCATAACCAAATATCTTCTTATTAGGTTATATTACTTATTTATTATCCTTAATGTTCTATTATTATGTGTGTAATCACATTTCACTCTCCATTTTTTAATTCCACTTGTTTTTATATGGATTTATATTTGAAACACATATTTTATTTGTTGATTGATGTTGACATCAACAATATGGTCTTTTCATGTGGTTACATAAAAATACCATTTTGTTATGGATTGTTTACATGTGAATTCAGATAATTGAAAATTATTGTATTATTTTTTAATAAACCCTTCCATTATCTCATTATATGGTTATTCATGACTTTCTTCATATAATAGAACCATTTTTTTAACTCTTTGCTAATAAAAATGTTTTAGAAATTTTTTAAAATAATTATAGACATTATTTATCCATTTAGTCAAAGAAAACATTTTCCTATAAAACCAATTTTTTCTAATAAAAAATTTCCAATTTTTTTTAAGAATTCCAAAATGACTTATTAGGACCATTTTTACCATTTTTTTTAAAATAACATGTTTTCAAATTAATATTCTTGTCTCTTTAAAAAAATGTAATTGGTCTAAAAAATTTACCATTCAAAAGGAATATTAATTTTATATCATATGGTAGGGGAACATTTGCATATTTTCATTTCCTAGATAAATAATTTACATTTTTAACAGGTTAATTTTTATAAATAAATATTTTTTAATGTTATTTTCAAGGAAACTTATTTTCTAATGGTGTTTCAAAACAAAAGGATATTTTCTTAAACAATATTTTATGATATATTATATCATTATTCTATTCATTAATGACAAAAAACAATATTTTTACAAAATATGGGATATGTTGTATTGATAACATTCTTATTATTTCTCAAGATGATTTATGAATAATTTGAAATAGGATGGTACTCACATTCACTTACTTGATTCCTTTTTTAGTCCCCTTGAAATATTTAATTTCCAATGATTATTATACATTGAATCTCCCATATTTATCCATATAATTTACCATGGATATATTTATTGCCTAAACTGTATACCATTTTTACATATGGTGTGTACTTTGATAATTTTTTAGTTTTCTAGAGAAATTTTGATAAATTTTTATCCTTTAATATATATTGATATTTGATAAGTAATATTGTTCATTAGATATGAGGAATGAATTTTTTTACAATAATTATGTGGGTATCGAAAATATATATCCCCTTAATGCATCCACACAGTCTCATGAGAAAATTTTGATATGAAAATTAAATAGTTTTCTACCTATATAATCAAACTATATAGTGGAAGGATTATGATATTAGAGGTTCTATTTTTTTTCTTAGAAATTAGGTCCAATAATTTAGAATTTATTTAATTTATTATTTATCCACGAAATTTTTCATCGATATATTGTTGGATTCATTTCACTATCGGTCAATTGATTAAATGGAATGTGGTTTCAGTTTCATACCATTCCATATTTATTTTTCCTTGGATTTTTATTTGAATGGAATGTGCTTTTAATTATTTACCATTCCATATTAATTATAAACTTCCTTCTCCATTTATTGATATCATGGCATGTCTTTTCAATTATTTATGGTTCCATGTTTTTTACACACTTCCTTCTCAGTTTATTGATTACATGGAATGTGTCTCTATTCAGTACCATTCCATATTTACTATTCTCATTGATTCATTGTTTCTTCTATTTTAATTTACACTTATGGAGAGAATGAACTCACACATATTATGTTTCATATCCCCATGATTCACAAAAGTGTTCTAAGAATGATATTAATAGATACACTACATGGAAAAAAGTTATTACCCTGGAAAAAAATGTTCTAATTTGTGTATTAATTTATAATACTAGGCACATGTTTTATTCCATTTTACAAAGACAAATAATCTGTATGGTCCTTTGCGATGCGGTTTACTAGAATCTAATGCCAGTGTAATTATAGCATGACACCTGGTCTGGGGTTTTAGGGGTCAGGTCGCTACACCCATGGTCCTTTGTAGGTATTCATAGATGGATCTGGTTTGAACCATCTAATATCCAAAAATTTATTAATATGTTAATGACCTTAGTATGATGTCAATAAACTTGTTTATTGAATGAAAACATCAAAAAAATATAATAAAAAATTCAAATTCTATTTGATTCATAATATAATATATTAATTCACCTGACATATTAAATTATTTTTTGTAACAAAAGGTTCCCCATAATGTATTCTATTTGAAATATTACTCATATATTTCTAGATGAACATATCAATATATTTATACCAAATTATGAATTGAAAAAATTAAATAAACTCCAACCATATGATCTTAAGTACAAATAAAAAGCTTAATGACACATATTAAATCATCATATATAATAAAATTCATTATTTCAAAAAACAATAAGACTGTTTTGGATAATTCATGAGATATCATATCCTGAAAATTTAATTGGTTTATAAGAAAAATTAATTTATTATGATGATAAAATTTTAAAATAATGTACCAATTTCTTTATAAATATTGTACAATTAAAAAACTATTAATAAAAGACATAGGTTATATAAATAATTTAGACCCTTCATCAAACACATATTGTGAAAAAAAATCATTTAATTGAATGTGAAAATATTTTATAAAATAATTCATCAAATAATATAAAAAACATTTCATCATAAAATCATATAATAAAAATAGTAACTATTATTCAAAAAGTTAAATTCTTATAAAATAAGTTTTAAAATAATTTTAACTAAATTGGTAGAAATATTCAATTAATAGTACAAAAAAACTACCATTGAAACGTGTATAAAATGTTATTATTATTAGATAAAATATATTAATTATTCAGATGTTATTTATCCACACAATGAATCAAAATTCCATTCTTTAAACACCCTTAATAAATGAACTCAGAATTTGTGTGTGGACAAGGTTGTATGAATTGAATGAATAATATTGGATTGAGGTTAGGGAGAAGTTAAATGAAAATAAATATTATATACATTATCTAAAAATAAGAATCCTTATCAAACCATGAGAGATAAGAATTAAAAAAAAGACTAATTATGGAAGATCCCTCTAATAAATCAATAAAATCTTATACTTGACAAATTACGAAAACAACATGAAAGGTATATAACATGACTTTTAAAAACCCATCATATAGATTTCTAGAAAATATACATGATCTACAAAAAAGGTTTCAAAATACACAAATTGAAATTAAATTACATTATGATTAAAAAATAAATAAGAATGGTTTCCCTGCACAATTTTACATTTCGTCAATAAACAATGAAAACAATAGAATATATAACATTTATAGTATTAAGGTGTTATGTACATGGTTAATATGAAAAATAAAAAAGAAGTATTCACAGTGAAATTTCAAAAAGTTAAACTATGTCTACTTATGAAAATAATTTAATGGGATATTTATTAAAATATAAACAAAATATTTTCATTGAACTAATAAATTTCAACTAGATAATTCACCCGATATGTCCCACCATAAGTCCAAATCCATGTTCATGAAAATCTACTGCTAGTGACTACCACCTAGGTATCAATAATAATGTCAAGGGAAATGATTTATCTCGGAACACACGTCTCTTGTCAAAAAAGTAAAAAAAGTAAATATAAATCCTGATAAAAGTAGGAAAAAAAATAATTGAAAACAAAAAAGAAACATAGCATGTTTAATGAAAAATGGCCTAAAACAATAGTAAACAACAAGTCAATAGTACATCTATATGTTCTCATTGGTCACCATTATCCCAAACCACATGAAGATGATATGAACTATGAAGAATATCCAAGCAACAATATTCCCTTCCTTTTACCTACGTCCTTTAAAACCAATTCTATATACTCTAAAGGAATATATTAGGTGTGGGGAAAGTCCCAATGATGTTATAATATATTTTAATAATTTTAGATTACACATAATTTTTATGAAAATAGTAGATGGAAATACCTATATTTAAAACAGTTCACATGGATTCCACTGATCCAGAAAAAATAATTAATTTCAATTTATCCCTTAAGATTATCAATCATTCCATTTCGATATTCCAAATCCAAGGGTTACTGAAGGAATATCCATATCTTTCACAGTAAAGATTACATTTAATTGAATCACCAACATACCATATAGAGGATGTATCAAAATGATCAAAATCATTCAAGGTAAATTATGTGATCTTGTCCTTAGTATCATAGTTATACATTGAATATAATCAATTACTAATCAAGCACTCTAGATCTGATAATCAAAAAAATTGGTATTAAAAATGTCATGGTGAAATTTTCTCAAGGATATATATATTTATAATATTTAAATTGGATTTCAAATTCGAATATTCATCAATGAGATCCCACCAAATATGACATGGATCACCAAGGGCTAGACTGGGGAGTATTCCATAGCATCATGGCGGTTCTACGTTGATATGATAAGATACTATGAGAATATTAGAGTCAATAAATTACCAAGGGAATCTATGTAATTTTCGATTTTCATATTTTATAGTCATGTATCATGTTAGGAAACATGGTTATACAAACCATGTTCTAATAATGGTGTAAAAAAAATCCCTCAAAACATATATCACATGATTTCTAGGGTATTCGCCCACATTATAAAGAATGGTGTGCTTGATATTCAGCTACCTCAAGAAACATTCCCAACCATCAACATGGTTTTTCCATCTACTCATATCGTAAGATCATCCATATTAAAAATGTATGGTTAAAAATTAATATAAAATATATCTAAATCACATTGTAACCACAAACTATTCACCTAAACTGTAGAACTAGAATGTTATCCTAAAAAGTCAAAAACATCATCCCTTTCACTCCATGAAACTCCAAAAACTATGAATAGCCAATAAAAATTCTACAAAAATGTATATACATTTTATCTCAATGGAATTATAAAAATTTCACAAGAAATATTTTTATCCTAAATAAGAATTCATAGTTCATGACTAATGAATATAGAAGACCATTGCTACATCATAAATACCACCTTCTACCACATCTCATGGTTATCCCATCATCATGTCCTTATTATAATTACTAAATGTATTATTTTAACATACATAAAATTGTCTTCAAGATCCATATTGTATATTTTTTTGTCAGTCAATATGGATTCATCCATAATAATGATATCCTCCTATTAGATGACATGAAATGATCATAAATGATATATATTTAATTTGGATACAAGTAAGTCATCATGCATCTATGAGGCATGAGATGGTATATTATGGAGATACACCACTATTAAATATCGCACAATTATCGTGTGTGGTCCAATACAATAAATTTAAAATATACTATGAGTTATTAAGATACGATACCCCCATAAAAGAGAAACTATAATAAAAAAATAATCACCCACCCAAAATTATAATATTATATGGCCATGATTAGTATTTTATTTATTGTGATACTATGGTATTTGTGACAATATATAGATCAACTACACCTTATCTATCATTTCATGAACATTACTTATTCCCACAAGTGACCACTCACTGAGCTTCCTTCAACCCAAGGAATATCAATAAAGATGATCATAAAACATATTAAAGGTTCAATTTTAATTTATGATTAAAAAATTTCTTTATAAATACATTATATAAATGGAAGTGGAATATCACAAACAAAAACCAAATTCTTGTAAACACACTTAAAGAATCTATTCTAAATTTTCTATGTATTACTTAGAATGTTCGGCTATCTTAGGATGATATGTCAATATTAATAAGTGACCAAGACCTCTTTCAATAACTAAAAATAACATAAAAAACATGGTCTTAAATCGTGTGCATCTATATTAAATCATTGAATTAAAAATCTGGAGAATCATGTAATTTCAGACATGAATGGTCCTAAGATCATATATATTCTTTAACTACTTAAATGGAAGAAATTTATCAGAGTTAATTATACTATCGATGTTCATGGAAATAGATTCCATTCCACTATGTGTAAAGGGTAACTAAATCAGCATGTCTATGGAAACATCACCACATTTAAAAATGGAATGGGTTAATACTGATATAATCCATTAGTTATATCATTTTATACCTTAATGTATATAATTTTAATGCGTTGTTACACAAAGATTCAAATGGATTATATCATCCCTACAAAGATATATTTACATCTTCATTCATGATAAATATTTTGACCTTAGATTCATGTGAAATATTATATATATCCACCCAGACATCAAATGATTCCTTTCAACTTTTAGAGTTTTTATTCTAAAATTACAAAGTAAAACACAATTTAGAGATCAAGACTAATAACTATATATCTCCCCACAATAATATATTGTACTAAAATGATTCAAATCGATGTATATCAATTATCAAATAGAAATTTAATTATTAAATTAGGCATCCAAATTCAAGAAATATAAGAAACCCTTCTCATAAGACAATCCCATTTCCAAGTACAACATGTAAAAAAGACTCATCAAATACAACTCCTCCATTTATTCCTTCAATGAATCAGTTAGTAACATCATGCTCAATGTGTTCGTGAGGATAATCCATTTAATGAATTTACAATCAATTTCAAAATAACTTTTTGGAAAATATTTATCCAGGATTCAGTATCAATTGTTCAATTCCCTGTGGGTATACATATACACAAGGATATTATGATCCTTCTAAATTATAAAGTAATCCCCAATGATCTAATTGTGCTATGTATTATGATCATGAATTAAAATATCCAAATCTGATTCATTTGAAATAGATGACTAATTATGAGTGATTATTTTAACAGATCTATAGGCTAACACCTAATTACTTATAATAAGGTACACCCTATCCTCATACCTACGAGATCACATCAATCATTATAAGTCAAACTAAACAAATGAAGAATAAGAAAATATTGAGAATTCAATTTCTCCTTCAGTAACTAAAATTTTGTCTATAACTATTCAATCCATATAAATATCAAATCCTTTCAGGTCAAATCTACATTGGGTGATGTAATCTATGTGAGATAATTAACATTAATTCTTTAATAGAATCCTAAAAAAATTGTACCTTCATATTTAAAATACATTTTGAGGATGTTACCAGGACATAACTTCTTTATTGTTCTATAGATATATGTTGATAACCATATAAAATACCACATTACATAAAATCCCTTATCTTCCATCCAAAATATTTCTTAATATAGCTTATATTACAGAAAATATTATTTCATCATTCTGTTGATGATATCCCAATAA
The DNA here is from genome assembly GCA_963277665.1 of Viscum album. Classification (NCBI taxonomy): domain Eukaryota; kingdom Viridiplantae; phylum Streptophyta; class Magnoliopsida; order Santalales; family Viscaceae; genus Viscum; species Viscum album. Next base: position 873,701,680 of record OY728129.1, on the reverse strand, counting down.
TGTCTATATTCCACTATTCTCATGGAAGACAACAAAATATCAATCATATAATAAACCATGAAGGAAAACAAGGACAGAAAAATTCTCTAGGAAACTAGTTCTATAAATTCCAAAGGTGTGTTAAAAATACTGAATGGAATTACTAAGAATGCATAATTCCCATATCTGCTCCTAAATGTTTTATTATTTAATTCCTAGAAATGGAATAATTACCAATGGAAAAATAAACACACCTCAATATTGGAAACCCATTATTGTGCTTTGGGATGATCTAATAGATCAACAATACTAGGTTAATGTTATACTTTTTATATAGTCACATTATAAATTTTTTAGTTATTAACACAATTACATAGAATTACTTTTTCCTTCTCTAAAACAAGTCTAGAGATGATAAAATTGAGACACTCTGATTAATAAATAAAATGTACTAAAAATATGAAAGGTGTAAAGTTATTTTTGTTTCATATAAATGGATTCAATCTGATTAGACTGCATTTAAATGGGTGTCATCCAAGAGAGAAATCTAATTGTGGACGTGACCTACCTATAAGGTGGTAACAATGAAAGAATTCCCAGAACTACCTCACGGTACAAACACTCAATTTCATAAATTGAACAGATATGGAATGGTTTAATGATGTTATAAATCATCAATGATAACAATAATGAGATCATTACTACATAAGATATATAATTAACCACTTTATATGATCTAGGACCTCATACTCTTTGAATGAAATGATAGTCTCTATCAATATATAGAAACTTGAAATCGTTGATGATAATAATAAATTTTTAAATAAAACGATCGTTAAATCCATAGTGATAATAGAATCAATGATTTATATACCAAAAACTATGAAATTACGCATGCAATTATTTTCATAAATCCTCACCCGAAAATGGGACAGTTTAAAAACATTTTCCTTTCACTTTACCAAGGTAGAAGAAATATCAACTATTAAGGAAATGCCCATCCAAAAATTACATATAATGAATCAAAATAAAATGATTTATTGAATAATATACACTAGTTTCAAAAAACAATGGAATTTAAAATAAAATCATACCTCTCAAAGAAGCCAGACCCCCTTTATATAACAATGATGAATACACCACTATGTAATGATGAAAATAACTATCTCTATGTTTTATAGTATTTTCTTAATGAGTGTCACATTTTGTATAAAAGTGAGACTCGCCTCCATTAATTTAATCAGAGAAGAATATAGGGCATTATGTAAAAAATGGATCCACCTCAACTGCCTTAGGGAAAATTTCCAAATAAGTAATTATGATTTACGTAATATTCACATATATGTAATAATCTTGGTGAAATCATATATTCGGGATTTTTTACCCGTATAACCTGTATAATATATTGAGAAAAAGTAATTATTCTAATTTCATTTTCATACCACAACTTGAAATGATGAATTTTTCACATCATGTCACCCTCTGGAAGATAAATCATGTATTTCCCATTTTCTTACAGAATCTACACTATGAATGGTGTTCCTTGGTGTGTCTAACTCATTGATAAATTATTTAAAAACCACCATACCAATTGATGGGAAGCCTACAAAAATAAATATTGACTCAATATCTTCCCTCAGACAATTATAAACCTCTATGTTTTGAGGTATTAATTTGAAACATGTTTGGCTGATAAGTTGACATACAAATGAAATTGAGTATAATACTTCATAACTAAACATTACCATTATGAAAAGTTCATAAATTCCGGTTTCAAAACCACTAAAAACAATTTCATGATTAAATAGAATATCGATGACATTCAATATTTTTTTCTACGATAGATGCTCTCAAAACATATCATGAATTTTTTATCCCCCCATTACCTTCATGGTCATTTAGTTAGGAATATAATAAAACTAAAATTTGAGTCTATTAGAGTAATCAAGATGTGGAAAATCATTTCTATATATTTAATCCACTCATATGGATACTCACTCCCCATAACATAATGAATTAAAAGTGCGTATAAAATCATAGTCCTCCATCCATTCATTATTTCCAAAACTTAATTGATCCAACATATAGTGTTTTTTGAAAATGTATTCAATGAAAAATGGTCTAAAACAAGATTCACCTACAATTATGGTTTCACAACATCCTTTCATGGGTTTACTAGAGACCCTCTAGAAAGAATTGTATATCTAGAATACTTGAAAACACATCAATAGTTTAGGAACAAAACCCAATATTAACAGAAAATCAAAAACCCATTTTAAAACACCTAAATAAAAAGAAATTATGACAATAACTGAAACAATAAGGAAAAAATGACATGTTTATTCAAAATAAAAAAAATTAGTATTATATATAAATTACAAAAATACAATAATTATATTAATAAAAAACCAAACGATGTTATCGAAACATATTATTAGAAAAAAAAATTATACTATCAAGGCACCCTATTTTATTTACTACCCATGTTCTGTTAGGCCTACTGTAGTGTACCTATTACCAAAAATAATACAAACCTATTGTGTAAAAATTTGAATTGAACCAACCAAATTAGACCTGAAGATTCACTTATAATGAAAATCTCCAATGACTAAAGCATATTTCTAATATCCATGAGTTAGAGACAACATCCAACATATCAATATTGAAATGATAAGTAATGAAATAAACCTAGAATCATGTTTCTTTTAACATTGAATATATATGTAAATATAATAAAAATAATAATTAAACAAAATACATTCAAAATATGCGTGAGATATAAAATATTTAAATCCAAATGGATAAATCCACAAGATAAATCATAATCTATGATTCCTCCTCCATGTGACTATCAAACACCACCATTCCAAACAACCCAACGATTATGTTAAATAATAATATTTTTAAAGATAAATTATTCAATTACTCATACCTAACTGTTGAAAACCATACCTATATAGTCCATAAGGAATTTGTAGGGTGTGAGGAAATACCAATTACGATAAAACCATTAATATATACAAAATAGTTCATCATGAATGTTTTATTCATGATTTAAATAGAATCTAGATTTAATATTGTATTATATATCCAATAATATTTCATAGAAAATATTTTTTTACTTTCATTTTTAAAAAAAATAGGTATCCCAATAATTAATAACATTATAATAAAACATGTTTGACAATGTAATTGATAAAAACTATTAAATCCATGCATACAATAACAAGAGTTAATTTTAAAAAAAATTATACATGGAATGTAAACTGATGATTCCAAATGGTCCGTAATAATAGTTTTACCATACCAGGACATGAAAAATACTCAATAAGGTATAATCTATGTCCATAAAAATACATTTATAAAATGTTCATAAACATTTGTAATTATCTTCAAATACATGATATAAAAAAATGAAAAAAATAAATTCTTGTTTATTTAATTTCATCGAATAATTAATGTTCATAAATATAATTTTAAGGATTTTACACTTTATTAAATTACTCATGTAGAAAATAAATATAATTTAAATATCATTGATTAAAATTTTCACCTTGTAAAAATCAAAATAAAAAAAAATATTTTTCATAAAATAATGTTATTTTTTGTAAAATTTTATATTCCATGTGAATGAATCCAATGATAGAGACCCCTACCATTCCAAGTTAGTAATCATAAAAAATATTTGATTCATTGAAGGAAAAGAGAAATATCAGGACCCCAGAATCAAATATCCATCCTTAACATGATCAATTCACAATCACAGACTATATATATGTAAGCCACCACCCAAATAGTTTCTAATTGATCAGTGGTAAAAGTGTTCGAGATTATATTTATAGATAAGAGCATAAATTGAGAGAAAATATGATCACACCCTGATGAGATTATCCCAAATCGTTCAACGATCACTAATTGATCATAAGGAGAGTCCTTTTGAGAATACTGTTGGGGTAGATCAAGGAAATGTGATATTATGAGGATATTAATTTTAAATTAGAACAAGTTAATTAGTGTAATTTTCTATTATATGAAGTTTGTAATGGCTCAGATGGTCCTCTCATATATTTTAACAATCCACATGTCATACACCTTACATTAACTACTATATCCTATTGTTTCATATGATAGTATTCATGTCTTTTAAAGTTTATATGATGTTGTGTTATTGTATTTGGAACCAAACCGAAAAAAATTTAAATTTCCTATAGATACACATGTATAAAATAAACTTATTGAATCCATAATAATTGTTACTAGTACCAATATAGTCATATGGAATAGATTTTTCATAGTTACCACCATCTGTGCGACTAAACCATGGGACTAGGTTATATCCCAATAATATCAATATTTTTCCCCCAACTCCTAGATGTTCATCAAATTACAATTTGGAACTAAATGGACAATAAAAAGACATAAATATGACACATACTGGCTCCCTATAGTGATATTAGGGTTTTATAGAACAATGTTTTATTGATTTATATCACCTTAATGTATTTTTTATTTTATGAAATGTATTTTAGTTATTTTAAAAATAAATTTATTACATTCGTATATTTTATATGCCATAATATATTCCCTTTATTCTCCACATATAATGATCATTCAAATGAAATTTTTTTACTTTTTATAAAAATTAAATTAAATATTAAATATTAACATAGAAAATATATTTTATATATAAAATATTTTTTTATGAAATTTTTATATATTTTCACTAATCATATTTGTAAAACCCCTATAATTTTATGAAACTTTTTTTTCTAGTAAATGAAATTTTTTTATAACATTTGAAACAAGAAAGACAAAATTTTAATGGATAGAGAAAAAATATTAATATTATTTATAAACATGACTATATCATATAATAATTAAATATTGAATAATAAATATGAATAAACAAATATTAATAAATAAATAATATGGTTTTCTATAAAGAAACCATATTAATTAATATAAATAAATAATTTCTTTTAATGTATTGATATTCTTCGAAAAATTCATTTGTCTAAAAAGGATCTATTATACTAAATTATATAATTTATAAATTTATATTATACTAAATATTATATATGTCATTTGAGTAAATTTCATGACTAATTTCTATATTTAATGATTATAATATATTAAAATATAATCTTTCAAAAACAAAATTTTCATTTCATTTTTGAGTTTATTTTTAATTTATATTCAACGAATTATATAAATTTAATTTAGACAAATGGGATTTTTTATCAATAGTAATAAATTATACTTAGTAATTTCAACTATTGTTTTGTTAAAAAATAATACGAAAAATTATATAAAATAATTACCACGGTTTGGATTAAAATAGATTTACCTGGGTGTTAAATTAAATTAATAATTGGTAAATAGCCTATAAAGTTATCCAAAAACAATTTCATTGACATAATATTACTCTATGACCTCTATTTTATGACAATTAAATTTTTTTATTCATTATGAATTTGAAAATCATGTGAGCAATTTGACCATTTTAGAAATTCAATGCACATAATATCCCCCATTCATAAAATCCCACCTAATATTCATTCCACGTAAACCATAAAATCCCCTCTGGTTTGTAAAATAACTTCCCAAATCACATATTTAATTCCATCTCCACTATTATATGCCTTATTTATTTATTGAATCACTACAAACATGCATTTATGTATAAACCTATATATGTTTTCTAACAAATAGGTAAAATAAATAAACTTTTTTGTTTTGTTTTATTTATTTGTCCAACTCTGAGAAATATTATCCAACTATGATAATATATCATAAAAATTATACCCATATACTGAGTATTAATCATTTTAATTTAATTACCCACTGTTTTATCTTCTTTTATCAAATAGGAAAAAAAATCTTCATCATTCATATGGAGGAATATTAGATTTTAAACATATGTTATTTGTTTTCCATCACCACCTATACATACTAGAATTAATGATATATTTAATGTTAATATATATATATACTATATTAATGATATTTTTTTACTTACAGATTTATAATGTCAAACTTATCTTCTTAGTTTCCATTCCACAGGAATTATATAGTCTCTCTCATGTGCAGGAAAAACTACCACCTCACAAAGCTATGTGACTTGTTTTTCATATGTTCATAAAATGGAAGAAAATTATTGTTTATTTCATTAATATGTCTGATATCTAATAAATATAAATAATTCTATAATGATAAAATATTATTTAATTTTTTTGATCCATCCATTGTGAAAATGGAAGTAATGTTCAAGTGTACATATGGTCTACCATCCCTATGAGTGTTGTAACTCATTTCATTTATCAAAATTTAATGGATAAATAATAATGAACATATAATAAATATATATGATATTTATATAATGGATAAAATTATTGAAATGATTGAACCATTATTATAATGAATGGTTTAAAGTTACAAAACCAAAACATATATGGAAAAAAAATGTTATTACTCTACATTTGAATTTAACAAGGATTTAACGGAAATTGGTCATACAAGTTCATTATTAAATAATATTTTGTTTTATTAATATTATAATGTTTCCTTAATATATTTATCATAAAAAGTAATTTAATTTACAAGATTTTCAATAATGTAACATGAATATTGAAATTAAGGTAGGGGATTTTTTTCTCAAATTTCATTCGGAGAGACACATGTTACCTTATACACCTATCTTCTTTTATGAAGTTTATATATTTCCCCATTGATATTTTATATCATTAATATAAATATTTTATGGATACATACTGTTTTTATTGGTTACACTCCTTAATGAGGATTATGATTCACATGTTAGGAAAGTGGTAAGTGTGTTATGATTCGATATAATTTTTTCTGGTTTATTTTTTATTAATATTACGAAGATGATATATTGAAATATATATTTCATTAAAATCAGGAATTTTTGTTTCATCTAGTTATTTTTGTAAAATCAATGTTTTCAATTCATTTTATTTTTTTAGGTACTCATGATTAAAAAACAATTTTTTTAAAGTAAACCAATATTATTTCTCCATTTTTTTGAAATCAATTTTTCTTCCATATCATGTTTTATTAAAACATAAAAAAATTATATACATTGAATATTATTTAAAGTCAATTTTACACATTTTTTACATTTTATAGATTTTTTTAATGAAATCATCAAATATTTTTCTAAACAATTACCTATTGGCACTTCTATTAAATTTAAATGTAACATCTTTATTTAGATCTGGGCCATGAATGTAATTTCCCATCAGAAAAAAAAAATTAATGTTTCCATTATATCAATTATAGGTTTTTTAAATTAAAACAAATACAATAATGTTATGTGAAATGTTTTTTTTCAAAAGTTAATTATTAATGATAAAATTATATTTTCCTTCATAAAATTTCCAAGATATATTTAAAAATAATTTCCCATCTAGCTGACATCATTTTATGTTACCGATGATTTCTTCATGAATGATATAATGATTTCATCATTATTCATTCTTTGGATGGATTATTTATATGACAAAAATATTCTTATGAAACCAATTTCTTTTCATTGGTTATAATATTATAATGTTATTTTGATTTTTTCACACTACAATATGTTTTATATGATGTTTTGGAAATATATATTTTGTTAAAATTTTGGGTAACTATTGACGTTATATGATCTAAAATTTTATATGGTATGTTCTCCCAAACCTAAAATAGTGAACATTGGATTTTATCCAAATCCTAAAATAGGGTACACATGATCTTATCTCAACCACGAAGCTGTTACACTAGTGGATAGATCAGGAATAACATGTTAATAATATCTTGGTGGACAACCATGTCCTTAATTTCTCAATGCCTTTTTATTTCATAAATATATAGCGTATACCAATTCTATGATCTAATAGATATTGTTCAATATTTCCACTATAATTAATATCATCAGAATATTCAATATTTTACATTGACTTCGGTTTATGATCTAATATATGTGTTGTACATTTTATCAAATTATTTTCTCATTGTATCATTAACTTATGATAATGTTATATAGATCTCTACTTGGTTTACCCTAACTAAGAATCTAATGTCACTTTTTTTTCTTTCCATTCCCAAAGTAATTATGCTATTTATTATGTATGATATTTCCAAGATGGGTGATATTTTTGAATAACAGTTTTATAGATTCTGTTGCTCAGAAATGGATGAGTTTTTTATATGTCCATGATCCCAAAGGCACTAGACCATAATGATTTTCGCATGGATCATAATGAGATGAAATGAATATTAATCAATGAACATTTAGAATATATGTATGAATATAATAGGCCGTTATAGTATTTATCAGAATAAGGTATAGTTAACATATTTATACATGGATGATTAAACATAAGTGACATCCCTTGGGATATGTCTAAGGATAAGGTTATTGTAAAATCCATGTATATAAAGATATATTGGATGATTAGGTATGGATATTGTGAATGGTTTCAAAGAAATAACATCTCAATATTAATACTATAAGTAGATATGGTCCATGTATATATGTTCCTAAGGGTAATAACATTAAAAAAGGCACACAAACCTTTACTTAATTAATACCTTGTTCATGAAAATATAACATACAACACACCATCTTTAATACTCCATAGATATATTCAATAAGAATTAAATATAAAAAAATGAACAATCATGAAGGTTTTAAATAATGACATATGTTTATTTTGAGGGTTCATATATTGATAAATGTTGTTTAATTGATTTGGGTTCTGACATATAAGACATTTTAATATTTATAATAATATTTTCGAATCCGTGTACTGAGTTATTTTAGGATTTCAGGTACTATAGAGCCTCAGTAAGGTTATATTTAAAGTATTAAATATATTTTTTCACACGTGAAAAATTTATATCGAAATGTGGAATAAATCTTGAGAGGAATATCGGATTATAATTCTCATTCTGCAGTTATGTTTATAACATCGTGTTTACCATTGGTGCAATGTTTAATTTATCGGTGATGGTTATTTGACCAATGGTTGGTTGGAAGTAGGGTATTTACATGGACATTAATTGATATAATAAAATTAATCCAACTATACCGTACATCCCCCACCCGTTGGTGTTGATGAATCAAAGATGCGTGGAGCCCCTCTCCCCTCCCTCATTGGACTATAGAAGAAGATAAGGTCAAATCATGGAAACGAGGTGCCTTTGATCCCCATTTATGACATTGATCATCATCCAATAGAAGAGTAACATGACCAATGAATCATTTTGGATGTGAGTCATTAGCGTTTTTCGATGAGGTAGGCATATTTTAATTAGATATCATGATCACCCTTATTATTCATTTTTTTCTAGTTTCAGATCCCTATTATGATTTATAATGATCCATTAAATATTGATCATTATCTTTTGGTGTAAACATGTGTGATGTGGGCAACTCATCAGGATACTCCCATTAGAATTCCCATTTACAGGATGCATAAACTGGCGAGACTTTCCATTTACAACTTTCGTTTGAGAAATATGACTTTTGGGTACTACATGTTTTTGTATCGTTGATAAAAAACCTATAGTGACCTCGTGTCAAGAGATCATAAGACATGTACACTGTAGTCATCTGGTAGTAATTTATCATGAAGAAGTACGAGAAAAATCACATTGTCACGGTTTGCCATAAACGAGCCCATGAAAACAACATGGCCAAATATACATTTGCATGCCCTATATGTGACATAACTAGGTGATTAGTGCGAGTAAAGATAGAGAACAAGAGCTGAGATGAGGCAAGACACATTGTGTTTAGCTCGTACACACCCTATATGCCAACATGTTCATCCAAGTTATAAAAAAAGTGCACAACTATGTAAACGGGTGGGTTAACACATTGTGCATGATCCAATACATTTCATGTACATTCTTAAGATATTTTTTTGATCTGCCTCATTTTTTATCTCCTATTATAGATCTTGTATTCAAGATTGTGAATAAAATACCATGTGAATTCTTTCACATAGAATGTATTGGTGGACTCTATTTTGGCCTTTGTGATATGATGTTTCGTGATTTGAACACAAAACTATAGTAGCATGGATAAACATGGGTTATTGAATGGGGTGGATCATTGGGTTGAAGAAAGAGTCAGATCCCTTCCTTAACACCATAGTATTTTTATCCCCGATAATATTTAGGTCGGTAGGGCAGTTGTAATTTGGTTTGGGTCCCATACATATGGCATTATTCCTATGTGAGGTATAAAGAGCTCAATGCTCATTTTAGTGGTGCTTGGATGAATCAATACATCAGTTTGGTTTTTAGAGAATACATTGGGAATACTGATTAAATATGGAATAGGGAACATATTTCCCTTACTATTCTATTTTTGTATATGTGAATACACACATCCTGGGTGAGGGTCCTCTATACAGAATATTATTATTGTAATGTTAGGATGTGGTAACTCCATGATAATTTTCTATATAGAGTAGGTTCTCCCCTATTATAGTAGGGTTTGGATCATTTTTAGATATGGTGGGTAATCTGCATCCATATTAGTTTGTGGGTTCTCTATAATTTCAGTCAGACCTCCCCCCTATATTTTCTATGTGGGGATCCTCCATACTAGCTATTGCATTAGAGTTGATACTCCACTATCATACCCGATAGTAGGTCCTCTAGCCTTGGTTAAGTACTCCCAAACCATGTCAGGGTGTGGGTCCCCCATAGTGGTAGTGTTGGAAGTGGGGTACTCCCCTTTCATACCAAGGTGTGGGTCCCCTAGACACATATTTCCAATCTCTTGTCATTCCAAGGTGCAAGTCTTATATCTATAGATTTTTACACCGCTTTCATGTTAAGGTGAGGATCCTCAATCTATTGAGTGGTACTACCCTATCATATTAGCACATAGGTCCTCATCTGCAGAGTAAAAATCCCATGTCATTGAGTAGCTGTAGTGAGTGGGATCTTTACTAGATTTGATCCTCCACCGTCTATGGAGAAACGTTATGAGGAGTGGTCCCCTCAAATTGTTTATGTAGAATACATTGTTTGGTGTTACTGTTCCCTCAAAATAGTAATGTACGATCCACATAGAACTGACATAGGATTGTTAGGATCAATTGTGTCTAGTACCCACTCTGATATATGTTATTGGAGAGGAGATGGTCCCTCCATTCTCATTCATTAGAGGGGATTAACAAGGTCCATAGTCTATAGTAGTGTTACCTAAAATTATTTAGGTGGTGAGGGGAGATCCTCTCCACTTGGGTTCATTCTAGATTGATTTGTGAGAATAGTATTGATGATAGGTAATCTAGTGATGTGAACTAGAGTATATCCTAGAGATTTGTTCCCAATGTTGCACATTTTCTTGGATACACTTTTTGGAATAGTATGGATGTTCAAGATAGAGTGTATATCTCAAACAAGTGCTATTTGGGATTCTAGAGATCATTGAGGGTGTTCTCCAGGATTTGTATTACCTTCAAGAATAAAGTACAATCTTGAGGCTGGAAATGATGTCGAGAGCACATCAGAAATTATTTCTAAGACAAGTGTATCTAGGTGATTATGGAATTACATGTGATTTGTTCATGTGTGAGGGTGGACACCCCTTATCTTATGAGCTATCTAGTCATCTATATTTTAGGACTCTTCGATATGAATTTTCACTCTAATTTGGGTTCCCTCTACCATGGTTGAGTGGATTTATGCCTATTAGTTTCTGTATTTTAAATTGGGGTGACAACTGAGTATTATTATTCACAGACCTATATGATTTTTACAACCATGTTTTATGTATTATGTATACCAAATCCCTTTGGACATAGTCCCTATATGACCCAAGGCAGGTAGATCATAGTGAGATAGACTAACATATGTGTTTATATGAACTAGGCTATGTCTCATTCTAAAACATTCTTTTGATAGGGACCCCCTCCATCATAGCTGGTTGGATGCCATTATAGTCTTTGGTGGTTATTTCTTTTCCCTTTTTCCTTATTCGGTACTTTATTTTTACTCTAGTTTGGTGCTGCACTATTGGGATGGGATGTGAAAGAGTGGTGTCAGAGAGGGATTCAGATTGGGACCACAATGTTGAGGAGTTTTTTTAGGATTCATAGTGATAGATTTGGGTGCATCGATTTGGGTTCCTAGGAAAGAGGTTTTAGTGCTGGTGTGGCATCTATTATATCCATTCACCAAGAATCTGATAACATATTTGTTGACTCGAAACATTGGGGCTGTAGTTTCGGGGAAAAATGTTATATGCATCATATAAGAATACATTGTGGGATCCTTATCCTACTTGAGTCATATCCCTATATAAACTCATTGATTGTGGTATGTGGTGATTCTATTTATGGATTCCACCATAGTGAATCCTAAATTGTCTTCTATGTAATGATTGTGATGTAGATCCACCCCATGAAGAGGATTCTGTGTATAGAAAGGGTTATGGGGCGGTATATCTGGATGGTCCCCTGTTGATCCCCCTATTGAATAGTTGTTTCTAAAGACAATTTAGTTTTAGGATGTGTGATGTTTGAGTTCCATGCACATGTTCTAGAGGAAATAACTGTTGGGGTATTATTGTGATTTAAACCACTAGGTAGAAGATAACTGATTTGGGTATCCAATGATGTCTTCTACCTTGCGAGAAAACCTCCCAATCTGATAGTGGCCCTAAAATGGATATTTATATAGGTTTCATTCAATAAATGGTGATTCTTGGTGACACCTACCCATGATGAGAAAACCGTCACTAGGGAAGGGTTTCAGAAATTCTTCTATGAAGATTTTTACCCAACTATGTTGATAAATGTTTGTGTATAGTCTCTTATGCATCATAGAATGCATAAAATTATAATGTAATAGTACTCATCTAGTTTCAAATAAATATATTGTTACTCCGATGATATGGTTTGAGACCTATTCTTTAGAGAATAGACCTTCAAGAAGGGCCACCGCCGAGATGTCCATGATAGTGTGGTCTCCTTGTCTCTTCCCTCTTATGCGGGTGTACTGGAGTGAGATCTTGTATTATAGATATTCATGGTGGAGGGATTGGTGGATGTGGCCTATAATTGTGGCCACGAGGATGATATGTATATATAAGATGGAAAAATATAAGTGAAAAGAATATGATGTAGTAGGAATACCCATGGAATGTCCTAGACACATGGGCCGATAGTGTAAGGGCCACACATGGTATATTTTCATCCATAGGAAAGGCGGTGTTATGCATACGATGGTTGTGGAGATATTTATGGTGGCTTCTTAATCCAACGTGTTTTGATAGGGAGATGGTAGACAAAACATCCTAGTAGAGGAAATATTTGGAGCAAGTAGATCTACCTGATAGAAGATGTGGTGGAGGACTTGGGAGAGTAGCAATAGGTGGAAGATGGTTTGAGTGGTTTCCACCACCACCCTCCGGTGGTCCATGATAACACAAGGAGGTAGAGGATAGGGTCTAGGAAAGATGTCGCCCATAGAGTCATTGGACCCAAAGGCTGTCAGGATAAATAGAGGTAAACATTATGTTCTTTATAATTTATACAATACTAATTGTTAGAAACTAATTTGAGTTACTGTTTTATTTCCCCACCATACTGAAGGATTAACCAGGGTGATTCGAGGTGTTAGTAGAACCCAAATGTTGTGTTGTTGGATTTAGTTTAGAACTCACGAGGAAGTTGGATTCTTTTCTCATTAATAAATGATTTTTTAATGAAATTAAACCATACAGGTGATCCAATTACACCAAAATAAAATAGTGTTGAGGTGTGGTGGGTGAATTACATTGACTCGTGATTTTGTAGTTATTTTTTAATCTAGAGTATTTGTTTATGTCATTGAATCACTAGTGGAACCATTATAATTAACCCTTACTCTTGGAGGCCTAGGTGGAGGGTGTTTCATTCTTAGAACCATTAAATAGTTGTATATTTTTCTCACATAATGTTTCTAAAATATGTATTGGTTTCTGACCAACCATACTCTACATGGATTCCACTAGTTTGTGTGGTGGTGTTTCTATTTTGGTTTCCAATGATATAGCTGTAGGTTTATAGAGGAAGGGACTCGTAAGAACCAATGTATACACTTGTGAAGCCCAATGTAGTTTATTGAAAATAATTCATGCTCAGTTTAAATATTGTATGTAAGTCACTTGAGAATGCGGTGCAACATTTCATCGAGGTGTAGATGTTATCTATTGTGTTAAAAAGTAATTTGTGTTAAGTTAGTGTGGTGGTGTACCTATAGTCCCTGTGTCTGCAGATGGACCGTGGTGCTTGGTGTTTTACAAATTTCATAACTAATGAGTGAGGTGCCTCTTATTTCACCATTTCTATATGGTGTTTTCTAGAAATAGATATGTTTTTTAGGTGAATATTATCCTCAGTGTGTTCTTTTCTGTAGTGTGGGAACTCTTACTGAGATCACTGAAATATGACTTCTAATAGAGAGGTCAATTTCATTCATGTTTACCATGATTTTATTTTTTTGGTGAATAAAATCTATATGTTGTGGAGAATTTAGTTAGTCAATTATCTATATACATGACTTTGTTAAAATTATCTGAATATTTTCCAAGCTAGGTAGTGATTCGGTTTGGGATTTCGAGGCATGAAGAGCCTCAATGAGGTGATATTTAAAATATTAATATAGTTATGTCACGTGTGAACATTATCTCATGAAATGTTGAATAAATATCAAGTGGGGTGTCAGATCAAATTTTTGATCATGTGGTTGAGTTCAGAAAATCTCTTTAACCATATAAATAACATAAAATATGATGACATCCTGTGTTAGAATGAAGAAAATTTTATGGCAGGGATATAAAAGGGAGTATACTTTTTTTAATAAAATTAGTCCAATGAGATGCTACCTCCCCAACCCCTAATGGTGTGTATTAATCATTGGTTTGGGGAACCAATGTCTGTGTGTTGTTTTAGTCCAAAATATTTGACGTTTCACCATGAAGTAGGTGGATTTGAGTTTTAATACCCAATCTTTTTTTAAGAATCTTTTTTAAGGTTGTATAGAAATATTATGATTTTTAGAGACCCCTTCTATGATTATATGTAGGTTTTGTGGGGAACTGGGGTGATTAGGGTGGTTCGTAGGGAAATTACCTTTATAATTTCCATTTACATAGATTTTAAACTAGTGAGACACTTTAGAATTTATTCCTGATCATGGAATATATCATTTTGGGACTACATGCTATGTTCTAGTGTCACATGTCGTGTAGTGACCCCAGGTCATGTGGTCAGTGGTCATGGATAGGGTAGTAATGTGATAGTACATTGGCATGTAGTACGTAGCCAAATTAAAAGGGAAAAGGGTGACAGACACGATAATTAAAAATAACATGGCCAATTTTCCATTAATCCAAAACACATAGTGTGACATGTGTACACTTCATGTGCGAGAAACAACTAGGAAATCTATGTGAGAAAAGATAAGGTCGGGTTAGGGGTGAAGAAAGACCTATAATGCACAACCCATAATGACCATGTTAAACATCATGGTCAGGAAATCTATTCACATAGGGTTCATGGCTAGGTTCACAAACCATGTGGTCCCTATTGCCTGTTTAGTACATTCTCAATATCATCTTCAGATCTTCTACCTTGTTTATCTCCTCTTGTGAGGGTCTGATTCACTCTTGTGAATATCCAATCCAGAGTAAATTTTCACATAGAATGTGATGTTGGCCTCTGTAGTGCAATGCAATATATTATGTGGAAATATTAAAAAATCATTTTTTGTAGTGTTTCTAATGTTTGAGTAGTGATTATGTCTGATCTCTAGGTTGTTGTCAGGGTCAGTTACCTTTTTTAACACCCTAGGTTATGGGTCCAATAAACTCTTTTGTCCATTATATATTTTCTCCCCTATTGTAATAGGACATGGGTAACCTACCCATGGTAGTGTATCAATTTAATGTATCAAGATATTTATTCTCTTATCATTGTTTCTTAGAGGAAATTGATGATTGGTGTGAGTTTTAGGTAGAGATGAAGGGACTAGTACTCCCCTATGGAATCAATGTGTGAGTTTCCATGGACATTATTTTTTGTTAGATGGAACTCGTCAAAGAATGGTTGTGGATCCACTACACATGGTGTAGTTATTCTGGGGTTGGTACCCCTTGATGGATATGTGTTTGAGTCACTCATATCATTAACATAGTTGGATATAACACACCCATACAATTTTAGGGTCTGTTCCCTCCATAATTTTTTCCATATCTAGTAGGTAGTTCGCTGTTTGACTACAGTTTCTATCCTATATCTATGGAGATGGTACTCCCCTATCGTGATAGGGAATTTCCACTCCATATCTGACCTTTCGATTGAGTGTGTAATCCCCTACTATGTTAGGGAGCAGTTCTACTCTCCTATTAATAGAAACCCCGTGTTGTTCTATAGTGTTGGTCATACATATTTGTTGTTCTGAGAGAGTTGGGACTCCTCAATCATATGAGGGAGCAGTTCCTCTATCTTGGCATAGGTAATCCCCTACTATGCATGGGTGTGGATACCATATAGTGATAGTGATTTTAGAGTGGTACTATCCAATCATATTGGGATGTAGGTCTTCTGTACCAAGAGTGGTACCCCTATCAGGCCATGGTGAAGGTCATCAAAATACAGATTTGTACTCCCTTATCATATCATGTTGCGAGTCCTATGAATATTGAGTGGTACTCAGATGTCTTACTAGTGATAATGTCCTCTTCTATATAGTAGTACCCCCATATGAGAGTAGTGGTGGGGGAAGGATCCCTAACTACATTCGGGGCTTTCTTTGATTTGGATAACATTTATAAGAAGTGGGACACTCTACATGATTACATGAGAAACATTGTTAAATAGTTAGTGATCTCATTATAGAGTGAGATATGGGACACTACATTCAATAGTAACATAGGTTTCACATGGTACTTAAATTATATTACTTCCACAAGTGGAGGGTAGTGGAATGGCGTGTGTCCCTTTGTTATCTCTCATTTTAGGGTATGTATGTGGCACATAGTCTGGAGTAGTTTTCCATTAAATAAGCGTCCGGGTGGGGATATGGCCTCTCTAATTATTTTTCATTTATCATTTAATAAGAACAATATAGTAATGAAAATACATTTAGTGATGGGAAGTGGAGTTTAAACCCATAGAGTTTTATCGATAAAGAACGTTCTATCATTCTTACCATCTTGATTTATAGAGATGTTTCCAATAGATTGTATCTATTTTATTTGTATCATCAGGGATGGTTAAGATCATGGTGGGTGTTTCTCTAGACATTTTCTACCTTTGAGCCTTGAGTAGATTTTTAGTGTTGTCTTTGAGGTCGATAACTCATAATACATAAAGTCATAGGTGAGTGTATATGTGTTATTTTGGGAGTCCTTATGGTGTTTTCATGTGTCTAGGTTGACCCCCATATGGAATTATTTTACTGTACATGTATAGATGATGATAGTTTGAGATATAGTTTCTTTCTCATTTGGGTTTCCTCTAGCAGGGTTAGTTAGACTGTTTCCTCTAAATTGCTCCCTTTTCATTAGGTATTTTGGGGTGGCTAAACAAAATTGTTATACTCAACCCTGAAATGGTTTTACCCGCATGTGTTGTGCCTTAAGTAGACCACATGGCTTTCTATAGAGTCTCTAGAGGACATAAGGCTGGAATATATTAGTTAGATAGACCAACATATGTGTTTATTGGACCTGGAATGATGATATTTTTTAGTAGTTTCTTTTGATATTGACCCCTTCCTTCTATGATGGTTGTATTATTTTATAATATTTTGGGGTCTGTTGGTTTCTGTTTTTTGACATCAGGACTTTTTTTGTACTCTAGTTTGAGATAGATTTATGCAACAATTTTATTTTATATCATTAAAAATCACTACACATTTGAATTGAGGTGTTTGTGGGTGTGTTCATACAAATACCTTAAGAAAATTACTCCCATTTATTTAATATTCCAACATGGAGTTAGTATCCAACCCTTTCCCTGTTGTATAATGGCTTTGGAAGTTGCATCATGGGACCCCTTTGGACATGTCATGATACGAATCATTAATTTGAAATCCTATACGTGATTTTTAATGAATATGTGGTATCACACAATGATTTTTATTTATATCACTATGTTTTTTTAGTCAATAACTAGAGCCTGATAGAAACATTTTGTTAGTGAATGAAACTAAAAATGAAATGATTACCCTATTGAGAATCAAAATTTTATGGAAGATGTAATGAAATATTTTTTTATTCTCGCAAAACATTCTAATTTTAGGAGCCATTATGAACACCCAAATTAGAAAATGAGGTAACAACATCATGTTCAGCCCTTTATGAGGAAAAAATCAACCTTATGTTAGTTTTTCTACTTATCCAATAGTTATATGAGTAATTTAAAACTATAATTGTATTTTTATTTATATTATTTGTTGTTTGGATCATAAATGAGTAATTTTGACCATCGATCATTTGGATGGACAATTTGATCAATGGTTGACTTTTATCATGAATATGTGGAATAAAGATGCAATAAATTAAATTGATTATAATGAGTGTAATATATTATTTTTCAATAATTAATTTTCTCATATTCTTCATATAAAAAATGGAGAAATACTTCTATGAGATAAAATAGAAGGATGATGAATCTATTGGTATATATTACAAAAATTATAATACATTTAAATTACCCATAAGGTATTGTCATCCAAACTAAAACTATTGTTGGCTGATTCTTCAGTTTCTAAATCCATGTCATTATGGAGTGTTAGTAAAAATTGAATTTAGTAGATGTGAAGAAATAATTTAGAAAGCTATTAAGTGATAAATGGATATTTGAGTTAGCCATAAATATCATAGTTATAATTAATAAAGAAATATGTGATTATAAATAAACTCTAATAGCCATAGAGTGAAGATGATGATAATACATTCATGCTTTAAGTGTTGAAGGAATCATGGATAATATTACCCTATGTGGTCTGAAAATCATTAAACATTATAATGGGAGGTCATAAATAGGTTGAAATAAAAAATTATGCGATGAACAGAGACAAATATATGAATTAAGGAAAATATTCATAGAATTGACATTCAATAATATAGTGTTTCAAATGAAATGAGTTTGGGATATATGTTATACAGTGATCAAATATGATGGTTAAGGATGATGATAGATGTATTAAACAACTTAAGAAGAGTGAAAAGGGGTAATATTATGTAGAAATTATTTCTAACTTTTTCAATGATAATGACATAGTTAAAGGTGCACATAACATCCTTTGTAAAACTACTATTTTTTATTTAATTATAGATCTAGCCACTCATGTATATCATAATAATTTCGTAATAGTATCATGGTTTTAGAAAAATTAATTGATTTAGAATTAGTAGTGAAGAGTAATAATAGAAAAATGGTCAAATATTAACTCTATGTGTATTAATTTTCATAATTTTGTGGGAATGTCCATTTAGTAGGCCTCATTATTCCTACTTGGGTAGAAATGGGGATTTGTTTGTTCGGAATTATATTTATCTACAAAAAACCTGAATAAATTTAAATGTAAGTGAAGTAACATTTGATACTCCAATCCAACCAATGATCTTCTAGTTGTGACACAATATATATCAAATCTAGATATAGATCACAACCAATATATGGGTCTTTATTCCCAATATATTTTAGAATTTATCTATTATGATTGGGGAGAATATAAAAATATATGATATTCCTTATTGTGTGGGATTTTGTTTTCATGTATTCACATAATATGCTTCTAAACATACACCTAAAATTGATTTATAGTTCTTAACGGAACTCAAACTAAGTGTCACATCTATTTAAAATACTCTCTGTAGAATTAACCTTAATTAGTGGGAAGAATCGAGGATGCAACTCCAGGATATCCATAACAAGGGATTAATTAGTAAAAGTGTGTATCCATTGGGGTAAACTGTTCATTTCACAAATAATAATGACAGATTAATGCTGCTCAATATATATTAACAGTATAACACCCCAACAAATTGAAATATATTTCATTTAGAATAAATTTGTGTTTTTTGAAACCTTCAACTGAACACACAAATGGGGTTATGTGAAAAGACTATATTAAAATATTATTTAAAAAATACCATTATAAACTATAGATTATATTGGTGGACGTTAGTAGTAGTTAAAAATGAATATAATTTTTATCTATTGATTATAAATAAATATAAATCATTTGGAAGTAAAATAAATGTTTTTTTGGAAAATTGGATTTTTCTAAAAAGAAGGTTTGTCATGCCCCACAAAAAAACATAAAATAATTTTTTTAGCATTTTTAGAAAAATGATTCGACATAATTAAATAAAATTTATAAATCATTTGATCTAAATTAACTTATTATGATTTTTTTTAAATGATTCATTATTCAATGAATAATGAAAAAAATATAAATCAAAATCAAATTTTCATTTTCATTAAAATTCATTTTAATTCTAAATTACATTTTTAATTCCTTTGTAAATTTTAAGGAAACAATTATTCCTATTAGTAAAAAATATTTTCATGTAATAATTTAGAAATTTAATTTTTATATAAAAACAACTAAAATTATTATACATTTTCTCCTTGAAAACCCACTTTCTCGTCACCTTAACATAGTTATTAATAAAATAAAATTTTCTACATCAATGAATTAAACATGGAACAAATGTATTACAAATTTTTATTCATAATAATTTATATTTTATAATTTATTAAATGTTATATTTTACTATAAATGAATACAGAAATTGAAAACACTATTTTCATGGTTATGTTAAAAATGGATTTATCAGGGATTAAAGTAAAAATATAAGGGTAAAATTCTGTAAAAAAATGTGAAAAAATATATTATATGGGAATATTTTCAAATTATAAATTATTTTATTTATAATTGAAATTTATTTGAGCCTAATAACATGAATAATTGTTTGTAGAATTATAATTTTCATAAAATTATAAATATCACACTCACCTCACCTATAAAAGGCCACCCCAACCCTATATTTTTTAGACAATAAAACCATTTTGGATCGTCCAAGACCTAAATCAATGAATTCATAAATTCAATATAATCATAATAGAATCCTTATTTGTATCAAAAATCCATCCTAAGATTGATTTTATGAAACCCTAAGGACGATATCTAAAGAAGACATAACACTCTTCAACAATCATTTTTATTATATTTCAATCTACATATACATAATTTAATTTTAAACCATTATGATATAATATCCTGAGTATATTCCATATTTAATATGTTATTATGATTATTTAATGATATACAATGTCATCCACTTACATCAAATAGGTTATGAAATCATCATTCAACTGTATGGATGACTACTGCCTCACAAACTGATGTCACTAGTTTTTCCATTACCAACATTAATAATTGGGTTTGTTGATTGATATAAATTATATATATGATGTATACAATGTAATTATTCATTTTAATATTTATATATCATATATACCAATTTAACTTTAGTTTAGTAGGGGATTCGATAACGTTGCTCGTGTTTATTACGGAATAACACCTCATGAAGCAATGTGATACATTTTAACTAATTCATAACATAGAATATGATATGGATAAATTAAATTATTATATTTTATATAAAGGAACAAAATAATATATTAATGATAAATATTATTTATTGAAATATAATATGTAATTTTTTTTCTTACACAGACAAATGACGTTATTATGTTTTCCACACCACACTACCTAGATAGTGTATATAAATATATATAATGAAATAAAATTGTATTTATAATATTATTCTAATTATATAATGAAAAAAATTATTACTTTACTCCTTTCTATATTGATTGTTATGAAATGGGGACGTTAATCATTCATATATATGACACAACTATTTCATGATCATAATGTACTTCACTTCACAAAACATTATTTCAATTTTTGTCTTAATGATTTATTTTAGGTATAAATATGATAGTTAGGAAATGATTGTTATAATTTATTTACTTAAATAATGACCTCATAGACCTAATGTTACCATGCTATGTAATTTCTAACACATACACGAAACATCACGAAAACATTAGATATATACTTAAATTGATTAAGATGTCATATAAAAATTGTTAATTTGTTCAATAAATGGAATAATGAATATGAAAAAAAATTCGTCATAATGTAAATAAGTAACAAAATTTTATTATTAACAATAATAGAGAACAAAAAAGATGAGTAGGTCTCAATGTAAGGGACTTCCTTCAATTTTCCTTCGTAGATGCAAATTCTAATATTATGCGCATAATTTATTTTATATGGTGGATATACTAACGTATTATACTTAATATCATGATTCACTATAATTCATCATATTTTGTGTTTCAATTTTTTTCATCCATGGTTATTTGAATTGAAAATTTCTAAGCGGTAAATGTTATTATGATAACTCACTTTTCTATGTAATTGTTAACTTTTTATTGAAATAATTACGTTATTATGATCTTCTTTAATTAAAAATTAAATTTCTCATAAATATAAATATTATTTTTTACTAGATATTATTATTTCTTAAATATAATATAATTTTATATAATCTCATTCATTGAAATTATTTTAATTAACTGGGAATATACTGATAAATATGTATTCTTTACCCAATTTGAATACATGGTGATAAGGCATATTTTTCATGATTTAAAGTAATTAATAAATATATAAGGAATGATTAAGACATAAAGAAATATGTGGGCCTAGTTTTATATATTTTGATGACTCATTGATAGGTCTTATTAGATGAATCTATTGTCCTTGTAGTGTTTAATGGGTTCTAAAAGTAAATGTTAAACTTTCTTGAGGATAGATATTAAGGGTATTTGTAACACCCCGAGATTTTATGAAAAATATTATTTTTAATTTCATTAATGTCTTGTGTTGTACGCTACACCAAAAGGAGCTTTCAAAACACGTATCCTTGAATTGCCTTGCATTACACGCAATCGTGACCTTCCTCGATAGCGTGTGTAGTACGCAATAATGAGTTTCACTAAACAAAAATATGCTATTAAAATATTATTAAAACTAGCCGTTATGAATAGTAATAACCACTTTTTGAAATTTTGTAAATTTTAGTTTTCAAAATGGTCTTCATTTTTGGATTTTCAATATCGAAATTAGCTTAGGGTGAAATTTTGGTACTTTTCAGATAACTTTCATTTTCTGATGAATAGTGAAAATTACAAAATTTTAATTAAAAACAACCTTTTTAATATAAATAATTAATTGTTATAAATTATTAATTTGAGTGGTTTTAAAGTATATTTAGAATATATTTTTACAATTTAATACAATTTTGGTCATTGGATGTAATTTCACATTTAAACTAGACATAAACAAGTGTCAATCTTTTGATAGTTATTATCTCTTAACAACACGCTATTTGTTTTGACGACGAGAATTAATTTTTAAATTAATTAATGCAACTGATATGTTTTTAATTTGGTAAAATAGACATCATTTTTCAGTTCAAAATATCAAATATAGCTTAGGCCTAATTTTTGGTAATTTTCAGGAAACATTCAATTTTTGATGAATACTGAAACCACTAAGTGGTAGTTAAAAAAATGATTGTTTCATAAAACATAATTTTACCACTTCTATGAGTAGAATTTCAAAAATACGAGAGACACTGTTGATTTCAGTAAATAAAATGTGGTTCAATGATATTAAAATATTTTTTTATGAATAGTAACTTTTTACTTTTTTTTACCACGGTTAAAAGTAAATAGTGTAATAGAGGGTAAAAATGATATTATTATTACCCTAAAACATGTCCTAATTCTATTGGATAAATTTAATTCGACCAAAATAACCTTAGAAATTAAATATGACCATTTAGGCCCACTTGGATTTGATTAGGAAATTTATTATAAATTTATTTAAAGAAGGGTTAAAATAGTAAAAATCATAGTTTAATAAGTATATAATTTTTAATATAGGGTTATACATAAGATAAATTCTACTATAAATATTCATTAGAAATATAAAATGATTTCAAACATAATGATATTTTATTTTTAATTTTTAGACATTAAATAATTTAATTTATTTATGACACAAAGATGATGCAGTAATTATCTTTTTAATGAAATATTGACATAATCGATGTTATAAATACCCAAATAAATATAATTTGAGACTTTTTATGAATTACAATAATTTTATAGGTTACTATGAAATGTTAGTACTGATTTAATTAACCTTTTTCGAACTAATAATTCTGTTATCATTTTCACAAAAATCAATTACTAAATAGTTTCAAAATTTTCATAAAATTGTTTTTAAAACAATTATTATCTTATTAATTGTTATTTTATTCCTAAAAATATTAGGTTCGGCCAAATGACTTATATATGGTTATATGTATTAATAATAAACAACTTGGGGTTCTTTTGGCTGCTTATAGTATGTTTATTAACCTTATAATATAAGAACACAAGAAGACACGGTAAAAGTAAAATTATTTTACATAATGTTAAATCTAAATGATAAGGTTAAAATAGGAACCTAAACTTGTCTAAATTATATTGGAAGAGAGAATTTAGACCCATACCCACATTATATTCAATATAAATTAATTTTGAGCTATTTAAAAACCGAATTTTGCATAATAATAAAATAATATTTTTAGTTATTCCAAAGGTGCCCCTCTCCTCCCTTATAAAAGGGAACCTCCTACCTCTCTTCCTCACACCAATTTGAGCCTTCATACTCGTCCAACACCTGAAAAATCCTCCTCTCCACTTCCATATCAACATCCTAGAGGTTCTGGTCTTCCTCAAAGTCCAATTTTAGTGCCCCAAAAGGAGATCTCAAAGAGGCGCTTCAAATAAGAGGTAATGTCTGTTACCGATTCTTTCATCTTTATTTCTTCTTCCACTTCTTCTTCTTAGGTTGTTTCATTATGAAGTAATAACATAAGTATTGATAATATAAGTATATGTTATTATAAGAATGAAACAACCCTATTTCACAATCTATCCATCCTACGGAAAACGAAATCACTACGCGTGAGTATGTACGGAATACTGTCTCCACGCCATGGTGTAATCTATTTTCCACCACCACCATACATGGATGGGTATAATGGTGTAAATAATAACTATATATGATTATTGTAAATTGATATTGATTCTGAAATAGTATACATACACTTCAATAAAATTCCACGATCTTGAGAACGATATCATCGCTCGTGTGTACGTACGGACTACCATCTCCACGACGCGATGAGATTCATTCTCCACGTTAACCATTCATGAATGATTATAAAGTATATATAATAAGTAATCATTAAATATATGACATAATAATGATACTGTATTTATGTGTATATATATTTATGTCATCTACTTAATTCCATTTAACTCAATAAGGAAACGAAAACATCGTTAATGCGTACGTACGGCCTACCGTCTCCATGAACGGTGTATTTCATTCCATTTACTGATCTATTATATATATGTATATTCTGAATATATATTATATATAAATCATGTTTTATATTCTGGAATTAACTAATCATGATCTAAGTAATCATATGAATAATTACAAGTCAAAACACGGACAACAAATGTAACGATTTTACCCAAAACGCTATTTAACATGGAATTTACAAAATAATGGGTAAAATAAAGTCATAAGTGAACCATATATGATATCATAACAATGAGTATGATTCTGGAATATGTCAATGACATTATTTAAATCATTATACAGGAGGTTTGGACACTTACGAAGCAAATCAGACCTAAGTTAAGGGAAAATATCACAATCTCATTTTATCCGAGATTGTTTATACTTTGGTATTTACTGGGGTGTATTTTATCATCCACATCCATGTTTCCTCAATATGTAATATTGTTTCCATCCACCTAAAATTTCTTAAATCCAATTTTACCCTTTGATGAGTTTTTAGTAAAATATATGAAAGAAATCTTTTGTCGTTTTTCATACGAGGTACTTTTGGACTTTTCTGACAATAGTACAAGAATAAGGATTTTTTAACTTATACGACATTAATGGATTTTTAAAAAATTATTTCCAAGAAGCTTCCTTTAAAAGTTTTCAAGTTTATTTTTCATCAACTTCTTTTAGTTTAAAATTGTATGACATGTTAGGAAAGGAAAAATGTTTTTTGTAGTAGAAAGGACATTTTCCTAAAGAATGGAGTTCAAGTGTTTTATCAAAATTATTTTCCATCTAAGATAATATAGGGTTCTGTTTCTATCCCAGTTATTACATTGATTTTATTATGTTGTGATTGAATTATTTTTATGAATTCCTGTATCTTATATAAATTTTTTTATGATGTCATGATGTTTAAGATTCCCATTTTTATTACATGGGTTTTCCAATGATGTATGATTTATGATTTTGTGATACACATAAGAATGGTATCATTATGAGATGAGTGGGACCTATATCTCCCTCCAATGCATTGGGTAAAGATTTTATATCTCATGAGATAGACATGGCTGGAACAGTAGGTTAAAACGGTTCAGTGAAACAGGACTGAAACGAGGAGTGAACTCGGTTCAGAAATGGACATTGTCCACTAAGATAGTCTTGGAAATGAGTATTAACTAATAAGAAATGATTCTATATGATTATGTGTGTATGACACAACGTTTCATGTTTTATGTTATGATTATTGGGATTACATTTCACTACTATGATTTATCCCATGTTATGAAATTCTGATATCTTTTAAAGGTTAAGATTTCCAAAAGTTATGTTCTTATGTATATGATGTGATTGATATTTCTTTTGTTTACCCTTAATGAATATTTGAGCTCACCCTTTTATGTTTTCTTTTCCCCAGGATATTAATAAAGGTTTTAGGTAAAAAAAGTAAGCTCTTTATGGGAGAAGTTGAAGATATTTCACCACAATTAGAAGATTATATTCCGAGTTTCCAAAGACACTAAACTATTACGGTCCTTGTGAATGTTTGTTTTTGTTATGTACTAAGTATTCTTAAAAAGTAATGTAATGTCCATATACGTCAAGGTTCGGGTCTTTACAGTTGGTATTAGTGGAAAGGTTTAGTCAACCTTTGGAAACTAGGATGCGAGAACTTTAGTGAGATCCCTAGAGATATTTCTACGATATGTCTAGGGATGTCCCTAAGGATAAGTATACATATTGGATATAGTCCTAGAACTATGGTAACAATATTAGAATTTAACCTAAGATGTTATATATTGAGGGTGCTCTAACTTTATTATGTTTTTTTCCCAAGTGTGATTTTTTCCTCTCACACTATTATTTTTGGGTTTTAGACGATGGCTGGAACCCGAAGGAACCGTGTTGATAAAAGTAATGGACAATGAAAGGATTGTCCTCCTGAACAAACAAATGTTATGGGATATGGAGTGAAAAATCTTATTGCAATACATACACAAGCTATGAATCATTCTGGACTTCCAAATGAGCAGAGAAAGGAACAATATTCATTTGAGTACTTCATGAGGCAACGTCCACCTTCTTTCAGTGGGTCTTCTGATCCACTTGTTGCTGAACAACGGATCATTACCACTGAAATGATATTTTCAGTTCTTCAATGTTCTGAACATGATAAAGTCATCTTAGCAGTATATCTTCTGGAAGGTGAAGTTGATCAATTGTGGAATCTTATCAAGAATACGAGGCCAAGAAATGAAATTGAGTCCATGGAATGGGATGAGTTCAAGAACTTATTTTTCAATAAGTACTTACCTCATATTCTTCGAACAATGATGGAGAAGGAGTTTCATGGACTAAAGAAAAAGGATGATGAATCTGTTGGTATATACGAAGTGAATTTTACAAGGCTTGCAAGGTAAGCATCTGGATTTATCATCCAACATGAAAGTAAAGTTGATCGATTCTTCAGTGGCTTAAAACCAAATCATCGAATGACATTATCTATAAGAGACTTCAGTAGATATGAAGAAAATGTGTGCTGTGAAATCAAGGTAGAAAAGGAATATGGTTTTACTTATCCATCTCATAGTATTGACAAGAAATGAAAGATGGAGTTCAAGGAGAAATCTCAGAATAATGGTGAAAATAAGATGAATGTTTCCTTATGCTCAAAGTGTGGAATGAATCATGATGTAGATTGTCTTAAATGGACTAGAAAATGTTTTAAGTGTGGAAAAGAAGGCCATCGAGTAGCTGAGCGTCGAAGTAATGGAAAAAGGGTTTCTAATGATGTAAATAAGGAAAAGACTGCAGAGAACGCTCCACCAACACTTCAATGCTTCAAGTGCAAGGAAATGAGGAATTATGATATTAAATGCTCTAATCCAAGGGTTAGTGATGATCAACATGAGAAACCACTTAAGGAAAAGGACAAAGGGAAGTCACATGTGATCTTTATTGGCAATGTTGAATATGACAACAATGTGGTGGAATGATTAAGTATTTATGTAATGGGATTCCAAAATAATGTTATATTGTGGAATTTTGGAATATTTAAATATTGGTCTATTGTGGTTTTCAATGGTACCAGTATCCATGGAATGTGATTGAGATATTTTTGGAAAAAAAATATGTTATGCGCAAAATGAAGGGAAAACGAGAAAATGAAATGTTTGACCGTATTCATGAGCTCATGACTGATATAAGGAGAAGGTTATATCATGGTTTGAGTATACAGAATTTTTGGATTTTGGTATGTGGAAAGAGTTATCTTTTGACTACATTCATGTTTTCACTAAGGTTTAATGGGTATTCATTCGTCAAGAGAATATATTATTATGGTATTCACATGTTTTTAATTTGACCAACAAGATATATCTTATGTTATATGGGTTATAAATGATGGTATTCACATGATTGTTATGTGACATTTCAAGTAATCATTTTCTTTATACTATGATCTTGGACCGATGTATTTTAGATAAGCCTACAGATTGGAATGGATTATGTTGGACATAAGTTAGGATAGAACTTTTTTTCAATATTATTGATGGGATGTTATAGTAATGTATCGTTAGAAAAAGGACAACCTGCAGAACTGGTGACAACCCATCGCGTCGGGCAAGGCTGTGGGAATCGAACCCACAACCGAAGTGCGACTGGCCTTTATCGCCTACCACTGGCCTACAGGAAGTCTCTGTTTAGTAGAAACTAGTTTTATTATATTAAGCAGTATGATATAATAAGTATAAGTCCATTTTAGGAACCATATATGATTAATCTCACTATAGATGGACTTATGTAATCTTTGATAACTTTTCTAACCTTTTGTTTGAGATAGATGGAATGACCCATCATTCTATCACATGATCTTCTAACACATCATGAATGACAAATTCAACTTCATTTCTTTAAGCGATGAAGTGGAAATTGTCCAATGAACGACCAACGGTGAGACTATACCAAAATCACAAAAGTATTTATTCTAATTACAACTTCATCAAATTTAGGGAAATGATCTTGAAAAACAAAAATGTTATCCTAGTGCTCTTATATCTGATGAATCTGAAGGTACCTCAGATCGTCAAAAATTTATGGCTTTGTGATTGCTTGATTTTCCATAGCCATGTTCTCTACCACTCTCCATCAGAACATGATGATTAGATTTCTCTTCCATATCCATATTTTCACCTATGTGGAAAAACAATGGTTAGTTTATTTGGGTAACCGTTACGTTTCATAATTTTGTTTTGAAAGATTGGTTTTTGTATTCCTTTTTACGATGTGGTTTTCTATTAAAGAAACTTTCGAGTAGTAAACCATTTATAACTCTGATGAATTTCGAGGGAGAAATTCCTTTTAAGGGGGGTAGAATGTAACAACCTGAGATTTTATGAAAAATATTCCTTTTAATTTCATTAATTTCTTGTGTTGTACGCTACAACAAAAGGATCTTGCACAACACGCATACTTGTCTTTCCTTGCATTACACGCAATTGCGACCTTCCTCGATAGCGTGTGTAGTACGCAATAACGAGTTTCACTAAACAACTATATGCTATTAAAATATTATTAAAACTAGCCATTATGAATAGTAATAAACACTTTTTTGAAATTTTTTAAATTTTAGTTTTCAAAATGGACATCATTTTCGGATTCAGAATTTCAAAATTAGCTTAGGGTGAAATTTTGGTACTTTTCGGATAACTTTCATTTTTAGATGAATAGTGAAAATTACTATATTTTAATTAAAAACAACCTTTTTAATAGAAATAATTAATAATGATAAATTATTAATTTGAGTGGTTTTAAAGAATATTTAGAATATATTTTTTCAATTTAATACAATGTCGGTCATTGGATGTAATTACACATTTAAACCAGACATAAACAAGTGTCAATCTTTTGATAGTTATTATCTCTTAAGAACACGCTATTTGTTTTCACCATGGAAATTAATTTTTAAATTAAGTAATGAAACTGATATGTTTTTAATTTGGTAAAATAGATATCATTTTTCATTTCATAATATCAAATATAGCTTAGGCCGAATCTTTGGTATTTTTCTGGAAACCTTCAATTTTTAGTGAATAGTGAAACCACTAAGTGGTAGTTAAAAAAATGAATTTTTCATAAAACATAATTTTACCGCTTCTGTTAGTGGAATTTCAAAAATTCAAGAGACATGGTTGATGTCAGTAAGAAAAATGTGGTTCAATGAGATGAAAATAATTTTTGGTGAATAGTAACTTTTTACTTTTTTTACCACGATTAAAAGTAAATAGGGTAATTAAGGGAAAAATTGATATTATTATTACCCGAACACATGTTATAATTCTATTAGATAAGTGTAATTCGACCAAAAACAACATTAGGAATAAAATATGACCATTTAGTCCCACTTGGATTAGGTTAGGACATTTATATTTAAGTTATTTAAAGGTGGGTTAAAATAATTAAAATCAATGTTTAATAAGTATATAATTTTTAATAAAGGGTTATACATAATATAAATTCGACTATAAAAATTAAATAGAAAGATAAAAAGATTTACAACATAATGGTATTTTATTTGTAATTTTTAGACATTATATAATTTAATATATTTATGACACAACGATGATGCAGTAATTATCTTATTAATTAAATATTGACATAATTGATGTTATAAATACCCAAATAAATATAATTTGAGACTTTTTATGAATAACACTAATTTTATAAGTTAATATTCCATGTTATTATTGATTTAATTAACTTTGTTAAAACTAATAATTTTTTTATGGGTTTCACAAAAATAAATTACTAAATAGTGTCAAAATTGACATAAAATAGTTTTTAAAACAAATATTATATTAGTAATTGTTATTTTATTCCTAAAAATCTAAGGTTCTGCCAAATGACTTATATAAGGTTATTTATATTAATAATAAACAACTTGGGGTTCGTTTGGCTGCTTATAGTAAGTTTATTAACCTTATAGTATAAAACACAAGAAGACACGGTAAAAGTAAAACTATTTTACTTAAGGTTAAATCAAAATGATAAGGTTAAAATCGGAACCTAAACTTGTCTAAATTCTATTGGATGAGAGTATTGCGACCCATCCCTACTATTTCTTAGAAATTAATCAATTTGGAGCTATTTAATAACCGAATTTGTCTTTATAATAAAATAATATTTTTAGTTATTCCAAAGGTGCCCCTCTCCTCCCTTATAAAAACGCACCTCCTCCCTCTCTTCCTCACACCACATTGAGCCTTCAAGATCGGCCAACCCCTGGAAAATTATCTTCTCCACTTCGATAGCAACATCCTAGAGGTTCTGGACTTCCTCAAAGACCAATTTTAGTGACCTAAAATGAGATCTCCAAGAGGCGCTTTAAAGAAGAGGTAATGTCTGTTACCGATTCTTTCAACTTTATTTCATCTTCCACTTCTTCTTCTTAGGTTGTTTCATTATGAAGTAATAACATCAGTATCACTCACATAATGATATGTTATTATAAGTATGAAACAACACTATTTCCTCATCTTTCCATCCTACGGAAAACGAAATCACCGCGCGTGCGTACTTACGGTATACCGTCTCCACGTCGTGGTGTAATCTATTTTCCACCACCACCTTACATGGATTGGTATAATGGTGTACATAATAACTATATATGATTATTGTAAAGTGATATTGATTCTGAAATAGTATACATACACTTAAATACAATTCCTTGATCATGAGAACGATATCATCGCTCGTGCGTACGTAAGGACTACCGTCTCCACGACGCGATGAGATTCATTCTCCACGTCAACCATTCATAAATGATTATAAAGTATATATAATAAGTAATAATTAAATATATGACATAATAATGATACTGGATTTATTTGTATATATATTTATGTCATCTACTTAATTCCAATCAACTCAATGAGGAAATGAAAAATGCATTCATGCGTACGTACGTCCTACCATCTCCATGAACGGTGTATTTCTTTCCATTTACTGATCTATTATATATATGTATATTCTGAATATATATTATATATAAATCATGTTTTATATTCTGGAATTATTTAATCATGATCTATGTAATCATATCAATAATTACAAGTCAAAACACGGATGACAAATGAAACGATTTTACCCAAAACGCTCTTTAAAATGGAATTTAAAAAAGAACGGGTAAAATAAAGTAATAAGTGAACCATATATGATATCATAACAATGAGTATGATTCTGTAATAAGTCAATGAAATTATTTAAATCATTATACAAGAGTTTTGGACACTTAGGAAGCAAATCGAACCTACGGTATGGCAAAATATCACAATCTCATTTTATCCGAGATTGTTTATACCTTGGTATTTACTGGGGTGTATTTTATCATCCAAATCCACGTTTCCTCAATATTTAATATTGTTTCCATCCACCAAAAATTGTTTAAATCCAATTTTACCCTTCGGTGAGTTTTTAGTAAAAGATATTAAAGGAATCTTTTGTGGTTTTTCATACGAGGTACTTTTTGACTTTTCCGACCAAAGTACGAGAAGAATGTTTTTTTAACTTATACGACATGAATGGATTTTTAAAACATTATTTCCAAAAATCTTCTTTAACAAGTTTTCAAGTTTATTTTTAATCAACTTATTTTAGTTTAACATTGTATTACATGTTAAGAAAGGAAAAATGATTTTTGAATTAGAAAGGATATTTTCCTCAAGAATGGAGTTCAAGTGTTTTATCAAAATTATTTTCTATCTAAGATAATATAGAGTTCTGTTTCTATCCCTATTATTAAATTGAATTGATTATATTGTGATGGAATTTTTTTTTATGAATTCCTTTTTCTTATATGAATTGTTTTATGATTTCATGATGTTTAAGATTCCCATTTTTTATTACAAGGGTTTTGCAATGATGTATGATTTATGATTTTGTGGCACACATAATAATGGTATCATTATGAGATGGGTTGGACCTATATCTCCCTATAATGCATTGGGTAAAGATTTTATATCTCATGAGATAGACATGGCTGGAACAGCAAGTTAAACCAGTTCAGTGAAACAGGACTGAAACAAGGAGTGAACTCGGTACAGAAATGGACATTTTCCACTAAGATAGTCTTGGCAATGAGTCTTGACTAATAAGAAATGATTCTCTATGATTATGTCTATATGACACAAAGTATAATGTTTTATGTTATGATTATTGGGATTACATTTCACTACTTTGATTTATCCCATGTTATGAAATTATGATATCTTTTTCCGGTTAATATTTCCAAAATTTCTGTTCTTATGTATATGATGTGATTGATATTTATTTTGTTTACCCTTACTAAGCATTTCATCTCACCATTTTATGTTTTCATTTCCCAAAGATATAAAGAATGGTTTTAGGTAAAAAAAAGGAAGATCTTTAAGGGATAAGTTGAAGATCTTTCACCATGATTAGATGATTATATTCCAAGTTTCCAAAGACACTAAACTATTACAGTCCTTATGTGTGTGTGTTTTTCTTATGTACAAATTATTCCACAAAATTAATGTAATGTCCATGTATGTAAATATTCGGGTCTCTACAGTTGGTATCAGAGGAAAGGATTAGTCAACCTTTAGAAACTAGGATGCAAGAACTTTAGTGAGATCCCTAGAGATATTTCTAAGGTATTTCTAGGGATGTCCCTAAGGATAAGTATACGTTTTGGATATAGTCCTGTAACTACGGTAATGATATTAGAATTTATCCTAAGATGTTAAATATTGAGGGTGCTCCCCCGTTATTATGTTTTTTTCCCTAGCATGATTTTTGCCTCTCACACTATTCTTTTTGGGTTCTAGACGATGGATGGAACCTGAAGGAACCGTGTTGATCAATGTAATGGAAAATGCAATGATTTTCCTCCTGAACAAACAAACGTTATGGGAGATGGAGTGCCAAATCTTATTGCTATACTTACACAAGCTATGAATCATTCTGGACTTCCAAATGAGAAGAGAAGGGAACAATATTCTATTGAGTCATTCATGAGGCAACGTCCACCCTCTTTCAGTGGGTCTTTTGATCCACTTTTTTCTGAACAATGGATCATTACCACTGAAAATATATTTTCAGTTCTTCAATGTTCTGAACATGATAAAGTCATCTTAGTAGTATGTCGTCTGGAAGGTGAAGCTGATCAATGGTGGAATCTTATCAAGAATACGAGGCCAAGAGATGAAATTGAGTCCATGAAATGGGAGGAGTTCAAGAACTTATTTTTTAATATGTACTTCCCTCGTATTCTTCGAACAATGATGGAGAAGGAGTTTCATGATCTAAAGAAAAAGGATGATGACTTTGTTGGTATATACGAAGGGAATTTTACAAGGCTTGCATGGTATGCATCTGGATTTATCATCCAACATGAAAGTAAAGTTGATCGATTCATCAGTGGATTAAAACCAAATCTTTGAAGGGAATTAGCTATAAGAGACATCAGTTGCTATGATGAAATTGTGTGTTGTGCTATCAAGGTAGAAATTGAAGTTGGTGTTACTTATCCATCTCATAGTTTTGACAAGAAACAAAAGATGGAGTTCAAGGAGAAATCTCAGAATAATGGTGAAAAGAAGATGAATGATTCCTTATTCTCAAAGTGTGGAAGGAATCATGGTGGATATTGTCTTAAAGGGACTAAAAAATGTTTTAAATGAGGAAAAGAAGGTCATCGAGCAGCTGAGTGTCGAAGTAATGGAAAAAGGGTTTCTAATGATATGAATAAAGAAAAGGCTGTAGAGAACGAACCACCAACACTTCAATGCATCAAGTGCAAGGAAATGGGGAATTATGCTAATAAATGCCCTAATCCAAGGGTTAGTGATGATCGAAATGAGCAACCACTTAAGGAAATGGACAAAGGGAAGTCACATGCGATCACTATTGGTGATGTTGAATATGACAACAATGTGGTGGAATGATTAAGTGTATATGTAATGGGATTCCTAAATAATGTTGTATCGTGGAATATTGGAATATTTATGTATTGGTCTATTGTGGTTTTCAATGGTACCGGTAACCATGGAATGTCATTGAGATATTTTTGGAAAAAAAGATATTATGTACATAATGAAGGGAAAACGAGAAAATAAAATGTTTGACCGTATTCATGAGCTCATGACAGATATAAGGAGAAGGTTATATCACGGTTTGAGTATATAGAATTTTTAGATTTTGGTATGTGGAATGAGTTAACTTTGGACTCCATTCATGTTTTCACTAAGGTTCAATGGGTATTCATTCTTCAAGAGAATACATTATTAAGGTATTCGCATGTTTGTAATTTGACCAACAAGATATATCTTATGATATATGGGGGATAAATAATTGCATTCCCGTGATTGTTATGTGACATTTCATGTAATCATTTTTATTATACTATGAGCTTGGACCGAAGTATTTTAGATAATCCTAAATATTGGAATGGATTATGTTGGACATAAGTTAGGATAAAACTTTTTTTCGATATTATTGATGGGATGTTATAGTAATATATCTTTAGAAAAAGGAAAACATGCAGGACTGGTGACAGCCCATCACCTCAGACAAGGCCGTGGGAATCAAACCCACAACCAAAGTGCGACTGGACTTTATCGCCTACCACTGGCCTACATGAAGTCCCTGTTTAGTAGATACTAGTTTTATTATATTAAGAAGTATGATATAATAAGTATAAGTCCATTTTAGGAACCATATATGATTAATATCACTATAGATGGACTTATGTAAGTTTTGATAACTTTTCTATCCTTTTATTTGAAACAGATGGAATGACCCATCATTCTATCACATGATCTGCTAAAACATCATGAATTACAAATTCATCTTCATTTATTTAAGAGAATAAGTGGAAATTATCCAAAGAACAACCAATGGTTAGACTATACAAAAATCACAAAAGTATTTCTTCTAATTCCAATTTCATCAACTTTAGGGAAATGATCTTGAAAAACAAAAATGTTGTCCTAGTGCTCTTATATCTGTTAAATCAGATGGTACCTTAGATCGTCACAAATTTATGGCTTTGTGATTGCTGGATTTTCCGTAGCCATGTTCTCTACCACTCCCCATCAGAACATGATGATTGGATTTCTCTTCCATATCCATATTTTCACCTATGTGGAAACCCAGTGATTAGTTTATTTCGGTAACCGTTACGTTTCATACTTTTGTTTTTAAAGATTGGTTTTGGTATTCCATTTTACAATGTGGGTTTCTATTAAAAAAACTTTCTAGTAGTAAACCATTTATAACCCCGACGAATTTCGAGGGCGAAATTCATTTTAAGGGGGTAGAATGTAACACCCAGAGATTGTATGAAATTTTTTTTTCTTAATTTCATTAATGTCTTGTGTTGTAAGCTACACAAAAAGGATCTTGCACAACATGATTCCTTTACTTGCCTTGCATTACACGGAATCACGACCTTCCTCGATAGCGTGTGTAGTACGCAATAACGAGTTTCAGTAAACAATAATATGCTATTAATAATTATTAAAACTAGCCATTATGAATAGTAATAACCACTTTATGAAATTTTGTAAATTTTAGTTTTCAAAGTGGACATAATTATTGGATTCGGAATATCGAAATTATCTTAGGGTGAAATTTTGGTACTTTTCAGATAACTTTCATTTTCTGATGAATAGTGAAAATTACTAAATTTTAATTAAAAACAACATTTTTAATAGAAATAATTAATAGTGATAAATTATTAATTTGAGTGGTTTTAAAGTATATTTAGAATATATTTTTACAATTTAATACAATTTTGGTCATAGGATGTAATTTCACATTTAAACCAGACATAAACAAGTGTCAATCTTTTGATAGTTATTATCTCTTAAAAACACGCTATTTGTTTTGACGACAGAAATTAATTTTTAAATTAACTAATGTAACTGATATGTTTTGAATTTGGTACAATAGATATCATTTTTCAGTTCATAATATCAAATATAGCTTAGGAAAATTTTTTGGTATTTTTCTGGAAACTTTCAATTTTTGATGAATAGTGAAACCACTAAGTGGTAGTTAAAAAAAAGAATTTTTCACAAAACATAATTTTACGGCTTCTATGATTGGAATTTAAAAAATCCAAGAGACACGGTTGATGTCAGTTTGTAAAATGTGGTTCAATGAGATGAAAATATTTTTTGGTGAATAGTAACTTTTTACTTTTTTTACCACGGTTAAAAGTAAATAGGGTAATTAATGGTTAAAATGATATTATTATTACCCTAACACATGTCCTAATTCTATTAGATAAGTGTAATTCGACCAAAAACAACCTTTGGAATAAAATATGACCATTTAGGCCCACATGGATTAGATTAGGACATATATTTTTAATTTATTTAAAGAAGGGTTAAAATTGTTAAAATCAAAGATTAATAAGTATATCATTTTTAATATAGGGTTATACATAAGATAAATTCGACTATAAATATTCACTAGAACGATAAAAATATTTCATACATAATGGTATTTTATTTGTAATTTTTAGACATTAAATAATTTAATTTATTTATGACACAAAGACGATACAGTAATTATCTTATTAATGAAATATTGACATAATCGATGTTATAAATACACAAATAAATATAATATGAGACTTTTTATGAATTAAAATAATTTTCTAGGTTACTATGACATGTTAGTATTTATTTAATTCAATTTTTTCTAACTAATAATTCTGTTATGATTTTCACAAAAATCTATTACTAAAAAGTGTCAAAATTGACATAAAATAGTTTTTAAACTAAATATTATATTATTAATTGTTATTTTATTTCTAAAAATTTAAGGTTCGGCCAAATGACTTATATGAGGTTATATATATTAATAATAAACAACTTTGGGTTCGTTTTGATGCTTATGGAAAGTTTATTAACCTTATAATATATGAACACAAGAAGACACAGTAAAAGTAAAATTATTTTACTTAATGTTAAATCTAAATGATAAGGTTATAATAGGAACCTAAACTTGTATAAATTCTATTGGATGAGATTATTTCGACCCATCCCCAACTTAGAATCTAAATAAATCAATTTGGAGATATTTAAATACCGAATTTGGCTTTATAATAAAATAATATTTTTAGTTATTCCGAAGGTTCCCCTCTCCTCCCTTATAAAAGGGCACCTCCTCCCACTCTTCCTCACACCACATTGAGCCTTAAAGCTCGGCCAACCCCTGACAAATTATCTTCTACACTTCCATATCAACATCTTAGAGGTTTTTTTCTTCCTCAAAGACTAATTTAATGCCCTAAAAGGTGATCTCAAAGAGGCGCTTCAAAAAAGAGGTAATGTCCATTACCGATTTTTTCAACTTTATTTGTTCTTCCACTTCTTCAACATAGGATGTATCATTATGAAGTAATAACATCAGTACCACTCATATGATTATATTTTATTATAAGTATGAAATAACCCTATTTCACCATCTATCCATCCTATGAAAAACAAAATCACCGTGCGTGCGTACGTACAGAATACCGTCTCCATGCCGTGGTGTAATCTATTTTCCACCACAACCTTACATGGATGGGTATAATGGTGTAAATGATGTCTATATATGATTATTGTAAATTTATATTGATTTTTAAATAGTATACATACACCTCAATACAATTTCACGATCATGAGAACGATATCATCGCTCGTGCGTATGTACGGACTACCGTCTCCACGACGCGATGAGATTCATTCTCCACATTAACCATTCATGAATGATTATAATGTATATATAATAAGTAATCATTAAATATATGACATAATAATGATTCTGGATTTATGTGTGTATATATTTATGTCATCTACTTAATTCCATTCAACCCAATAAGGAAATGAAAACAGCGTTCATGCGTACGTACGACCTACCGTCTCCATGAACGGTGTATTTTTTTCCATTTACTGATCTATTATATATATGTATATTATGAATATATATTATATATAAATCATGTTTTATATTCTGTAATTAAGTAATCATGATCTATGTAACCATATGAATAATTACTAGTCAAAACACGAATGACAAATGAAACGATTTTAACCAAA
This sequence comes from Viscum album, assembly GCA_963277665.1. Taxonomy (NCBI): domain Eukaryota; kingdom Viridiplantae; phylum Streptophyta; class Magnoliopsida; order Santalales; family Viscaceae; genus Viscum; species Viscum album. The sequence continues at coordinate 873,662,069 of OY728129.1, read as the reverse complement.
ACGCTCTTTAACATGGAATTTACAAAAGAACGGGTAAAATAAAGTCATAAGTGAACCATATATGATATCATAACAATGAGTATGATTCTGGAATAAGAAAATGACATTATTTAAATCATTATACAGGAGGTTCAGACACATACGAAGAAAATCAGATCTATGGTAAGGGAAAATATCACAATCTCATTTTATCCGAGATTGTTTATACGTTGGTATTTACTGGTTTGTATATTATCATCCACATCCATGTTTTATCAATATGTAATATTGTTTCCATCCACCTACAATTTTTTAAATCCAATTTTACCCTTCGGTGAGTTTTTAGAAAAAGATATGAAAGGAATCTTTTGTTTTTTTTCATACGAGGTACTTTTTGACTTTTCAAACAAAAGTACGAGAAGAATATTTTTTTAACTTATACGACATGAATGGATTATTAAAACATTACTTCCAAGAAACTTCCTTTACAAGTTTTCAAGTTTATTTTTAATCAACTTCTTTTAGTTTAAAATTTTATGACATGTTAATAAAGTAAAAATGTTTTTTGAAGTAGAAAGGATATTTTCCTCAAGAATGGAGTTCAAGTGTTTTATCAAAATTATTTTGCATCTAAGATAATATAGGGTTCTGTTTATATCCGAATTATTACATTGATTAGATTATGTTGTGACAGAATTATTTTTATGAATTCCTTTATCTTATATGAATTGTTTTATGATGTCACGATGTTTAAGATTCCCATTATTATTACATGGGCTTTGCAATGATGTATGATTTATGATTTTGTGGCACACATAATAATGGTATCATTATGAGATGGGTGGGACCTATATCTTCCTCCAATACATTGGGTAAAGATTTTATATCTAATGAGATAGGCATGGCTGGAACGGTAGGTTAAACCGGTTCATTGAAACAGGACTGAAATGAGGAGTGAACTCGGTTCAGAAATGGACATTGTCCACTAAGATAGTCTTGGCAATGAGTCTTGACTAATAAGAAATGATTCTCTATAATTATGTGTGTATTCCACAATGATTAATGTTTTAAGTTATGATTATTGGGATTACATTTCACTACTATGATTTATCCCATGTTATGAAATTCTGATATCTTTTGCAGGTTAAGATTTCCAAAATTTATTTTCTTATGTATATGATGTGATTGATATTTCTTTTGTTTACACTTACTGAGCATTTGAGATCACCCTTTTATGTTTTCTTTTCCCCAGGATATAAAGAAAGCTTTTAGGAAATAAAAAGGAATATCTTTATGGGAGAAGTTGAAGATCTTTCACCACGATTAGAAGATTATATTCTGAGTTTCCAAAGACACTAAACTATTACAGTCCTTGTGTGTGTGTGTTTTGGTTATGTGCTAAGTATTCTGCAAATGTAATGTAATGTCCACGTACGTCAAGATTAGGGTATCTACAATATTCATATCTGGTGAATGAGACATGAAATCGAAGAGCTAATCATTTACTTGATTTATAATTCAACTATTATTGTTATCCCACAAATTTTCTAGGTGATATAATATATGGATGCATTTCATTCTTGTTTTATTGATCTAATAGAATGTTTTTTCAGTTATTTACCATGCCATATTGATTCTTACATATCTTATAATGATATAATTGTTATTTAAATGTATTGTGGGTTTAGTTGTTCACATTTCCATGTTGATTATTCTTATTAAATAATGATATCATCCTCTATACAAAACCCTTAATGATCATTTGATCTCACTAAGAGTTTTTTTTTCATTTACCCATGATATGATTAAGAAATATTTGAATGGTTTTTTGAATGTTACATTTTGTTTTCGTTTATTATGTATTTTTGTTAATTTTCAATTCCCAATGTAAAATGTCTACCATATACATACATATATTTACAAACATCCATATTTATTTATCCTTTAGGATTTAATTCAATGTATGTATGCAAATGTAACAATGTATGACACTGAATCTATGGTATTGGTGTAAGAGTCATTATAATCTCATGTCCGTAATGTTCATAATAAAAAACAAGTATCCTCTACATAATATTGATGACTTGTTTGATCAACTATCTGTAGATCACTAATTTTCCAATATTTACCATCATTATATATATATCATTAGTTGAGGTTCAAGAGGGATTATATACCCAAAATAAAATTCCATACAATTTATGATCATTATGAGTATATAGTGATGCCATTCAGTCTTACTCATACCAAAACTATCGTAAATGTATTTAAGGAATATATTCATTTCTGATCTTTGATCAGTATTTCATTTTCTTTATATATTGTGTTATAATTTAATCAATGCGAAAACAATAGAATTAATATCTCTATAGAGTTATGCTAAGGACCCTATGGAAGGAGAAATTGTATTTAAAAAGTAAAAATTTTGATTTTTGGAAACAAAAAAATCATTTTTTTCTAAACAAATAACATGAGATTATATATTGGTAGATCCATAAAAGACTAATGCTACATATCATTGACCTATTGTAACCAATGTGACTTAGAAACGTGTCTTTCATGGGTTATCATAATATTTTCAATATAGGATGAAGAATATATCACAACTATATATTATATTAACCATGTTATCTCACAAGGGAGTGAGATCAATTGGAAACATAAAGAGGAGGAAATTTTCAATGAACTAAATAGAATATTTTTCAATCTAACCATTATTAACTTACCCTGGAATGAATAAGGTTTGATATATATAGTGATGTATCCATTAATTATTTGGGATGACTTATCAAATGGTATGATAGGGGTAAAACATAGAGATTATTAAAATTTATGCTTCATGATAAAAATTATACAACACTTCTTTGGGTGTTAGCTATGGTAATTTTTTCATTAATGATATGGATGAACTATCTTTATATTGAAAAGATTTAGACATCTATTTATTATAATATTTTATTTTATATATTCACATTTAATGAGTTGAATATGCACTAGAGAATATGATTAAAGATGATAGGATATTATTACAACTCAATACATTACCACCCTGGAAATGGAAACAACGTTGATGATGCAATGAGTTGAATGTATCATTCTAGCTTATCTATTTTAATGAAAAGAAAATACTTTTTTTTAAATTATTGATATTGAAATTTTAAATGATGGTATGCAATATTATCTTTCTCAAATAAGTGTTCAACTTAATATCAAACTAATGATTAAAAGGGAACAAAATAATTACATTGAACAATAGAAGAAAACCAAAAAATGTTATTATGTTTAAAATTGATTAATAGGGAATTATTTTTTCCATGAACCAAGTATGTGATTTATATATAACTTATTTTAATTAGGTTCTATTACAATATACTCATTGTTATTTTTTCTCTCTTCATCTTGGATGTAAAAAAGTCATAATTATATTAGATAGAGTATTTCTGGTTGGTTGGCATAAAGATAGACATTAGAATGTTTATATAACATTTCATGGTATGGAAAAAATATTACGCTTTTAGAAAAAAATGGATAAGTGGATTTAAAACCATTTCCCTTAAAAAATGTAAATGGGAAAACATCAGCTTGTAATCTTTCATTAGACTAAACAAACTATATAAAAGTAATATTGATATATCTGTAGTAGTCAATCACCTTATAATTTCATCTACATCCTTGATATCAAAACAAATTCTCTCGATCAGCTGGAAATGATATACATTGTAAGGACCCTATCTTATCATACATAAATACCACATCTTAATAGTTTAATATTCATTAATTAATAAAACAATCCATGCTAAAATCATATTGGTCTAGTACCTCAACATACGTGGAAACATTCATAATTTTTTCACAAGATACGTACATTATCTCCCAATATGTTCTAAATATTAAGAACCCATTATAGAATTAAAAAATAGAATACTATTCTTCATATCATAGGAAAGATAAAATAATAAAGGGTGGTCCCAGGTTCTCATTAAGGGTAAAAAATGAGATATTAATGATCATATAATATTAAAATCCGAATAAGGTTTTGTGAACATTAAATTAAAATTTAAAAACCATATTCTAAATTACATAGAACATAAACATGAGTCATGGAATAAGTCATATCTATTTATAAGACATGAATATTAATGGAATCAATGAACATAATCCATAAAAACTTATCATAGGCATGATACCTTGGATTGTGGCATACAGAAAAGCATAAAAAAAATATCCATTATAGTCAATAATCATTTCCAAGTATACATAGTGTAATTTTGTAACTCCCTAACCAGTAATTTTTTTGATGTTTCACTCTCTATAAATTTAGACTGAAAAATACCATTTCTTAAGTAGTGTTTCACCCCATTCATGTCTTATTTGTATATTGAGATATTTATCATTACCGAATACATAAGTGGGACATATATGTTCCACACGTATTTGGTTATAACATGGCCCTATAATGTTTTTAATGTAACCACCATCCATGGTTATAATATAATCCTTATCCTTAATGAAATCCAAACATATGTTTCAAATAATTTTGAAAAACATTCATTTAAATAGATCTAATAAAAATAATGTGGTTTTAGAAAACATTCATCAATTCCACAATGATTATCCCATGGGAAAGGAAATGGTTTCATAAAATAGAATTCATAATAATCATAAACCATTTAGAGAAAAAATAAGAATTTTTTGAAATACATCATATCCTTATAAAATATTATGTAATATCCGTGGATGTCAACATATATAGAAATTGATTTTGAAATATCTACTACAAAATTTATTGATTAAAAGAACCTTTTTTCATTAAAAATACCTATTTAAAAATAATAGATCAAAAAAATTAGGTAAATTATTTTATTTGAAAAAAAATTTATACTTATAATTTATTCAATAAACCATTAAGTGGACATAACATTGGAAAATTGTGATCTTTTCAGACACATTAAAAAGTGATTAATTTCTTATTTTAGTTAAATCCAAATGATACTTTTATTGAAAAAAAATGAAGATTCCAATAAATATACTGTAAAATATTATTAAAGGTTAAATATTACATTAATAAATCATATAAGAACACTAAAAAATTTTCAAATCATTTTCAGAAAATATGGATATGGAAGAAAACAGGATGTCGACCAAAGAGACAAATATTATTGGTTTTATTTAAAAATGGTCTTTTGTAATCATAAGTACATAAAGATAATAAAATTATGATAACATTAGTATTATCATGATATAAACGTATTATAATAAAATAAATTACATTATTTACAAATATATCTTAATATTTCATCATGGAAAGCATAATAAAAAACTATCATAATAATGTGTGAGTTGATAACATCATACCCTTACCACTTTTGGTAAATTATAGATCATAATAACCAATAAATAATAATATAAAATTAATAAATATGTATATTCAATAGAATTATATTTATGACAGAACATTTAAATTGTTCTGTATGTTCAACTCATACAAGAATATAGCATCATAACATAACATAGGTCTCAAAGAGGGGAAATTGAAACTAGAAATCTCTTTCTATAAGTCTTGAATTATTTATTATACATTTGAATCTACTATATAATAAATATAATATTATTATAAATATATTTCAGAATTATAATAATATGTATCATAGGAAATATGATTTACCTATTACATGTAATTACTAGTTTACTGAAAATTCTTTTTATAATACATTTCATTTAATAAATGCCTCTTTTTTGAAGAATTTTTTTTGTATGATTATTTTAGACGATTAGATTTTGAATATGGTTACATTATATAAAAAATTATAATTATATTAGAATCATATATACTCATTAAATATGTATTTAAATTTATTCGTTAAATATAGTGAGAGAAAATGAATTACATTATTCACAAAAATGGTATTCCATACAAACACGTCAATAATAATCCAATTTTATCAATAAATGAAAAAATAAGGGTAAATAATATGTTAATGATTAAAAATATATTTTAATAAAATATAAATCACACATATTCATCAAATTTACCCATATTACAATTCATTCGAACCTTTAGTGAAAAATGTATCACATCACTTCGTAGGGTGGTAGTCCGTCGTACATATGAATAATCATATAGTATCCCCATGGCATGGAATGTAGGAGGGTATATGCGATATAAAAAAATATATTATTATGTTAAAAATATCATATATATTAAATTAATCTATCCATATTATATCCCAGCTAAAAAGTTATGAAAATAAAATCACATCAGTTTGTGAGGTGTTAGTCTGTCACACACATGAGTGACATTATTGTTTTTAAAAGGTTAGGTGGTAATAAGGTAGATGTAATATAATGATTAAATATGATCAATAATGTCTTATATATCACATATAATCTATTAATATATCATTATATTAATTTTTGTGGGGTGGTGATGGATAATGATTTACGTTAGTTTGCAATGATGTAGTCCTTTGTACACATCTTTGATGATGTCATTTCTTTTTTGATGGAATATGAGAAAAATATTGGTTAATATATTGACGTAATAAAATATAGTTATATATTTGATAAAATTATAATTATATATTCATAAATTATTAATATTTTGTGTTGGGGAAGGGGGAAATTAAAAAAATTCAAGGTTATGAATTTTACCTCTTCTTTATAGACACTTTAGGTTTACACCTAAATCATTTATAGGAGGGTATAATAATCAATAAAATTGCATTAAGATGTGGAGAAGGAATAATGGAAGATATTTCATTAGGAATTGATATAACAATTTTTTTTTGTAATTTTTAAGATGGAATAGAGGGAATATCCTTTTATATGTTAGGGAGAGGACACACAACAAATTGTTTAATAAAATAATGTGTGCCCATTTTTTCACATTTTCCATGACTCTAAAATTGGTCATTATAGAACTATAGACTTATAACGTATATTAATTCCATGAAAATGGTGTTTGGGCCTAAATATAAGTCATTTTACAACTTGTCAATTTATTTTAACCCTCATAGATATCTTTTTAAACCATATACATTGTTAATGTATTTATACCATTTTTACTATTAATTTTGAAAAAATATAATTGAAGATAAAATTTCTAATAAATTGATATTTTTAAAAATATGGAATACATTTATAAAAATTGAATTCCAATATGTTAAAAATTTTAAATTCTAATTAAAACTTACATATATGATGAAAAGGCAGTTTTCTAAGGAGATAATTAGAAGCTCTTAAAATAATTTACATTGAATCATAAAATTTTATTGATTGAAATAAATTGTATTGTTTTAATTATAAGATAAGTGATCTAATTATAATTTAATTTATTTAAAAAAATTAGGATTATAAATTCGTTAAATAAAGATATAGTTTCCATTAAAATCAATTGTTTCACTATTCGTCAAAAAAATAACCATTTCATTAAAATCAAAACAATTGATCCTATTTTATTTTTTAAATGTTGATTCCAAATATGAAATTAATTTTTTAAAATATTTTTTGTTTAATATTTTATAAATACATTTTATTATATCTACAAAATAGGAAATAATCATTACTATCTGCGATGAAAATCAATTTTTGAAGAATAGAAAGAAATTACTAGAAATTATTTACTTTTTATGAATATAATTTATTTAGATAAAATAATTACAAATATGTTTTAATATGTTTTAATTATTATAATTGAAATCTTGTTTAATAGCTATGTAATAATTACCATGTTAAAATAACAATATTTTTAGTTCACCGTCGTTCTTTAAATATTGTTGTTCTGTGTGGCACGAGATATCCATGAAATTAAATATATTATAAAAAATATTTAATAGAATATAATGTTGATAAATTGTTGCACCTTGAAAATGAATTTATTCCTTGAAATTATATCTCTTTATTATAAAAACCTAAGGATATTTAATTCTCCTTAAATCCTCATGTTCCCATATATATTCCTCAAACTAGTTATTTCACCATAAACAATTATCCAAGAGAGTGGCCATGATTTATAGAAATTTCTCTATATGAATGAGAAAGACCAAAGATTGTTTCTCATAATGAATAACATTCTGAATTGGTATTAATATTTATTTTACTACATATGATGAATCATGTCTGTAATTCATCGGGAGGGATACATGGAAGACATTGTCAACATTGGACATGTTTGGTGGATTTTCCAATCAATAAGTAACCATCCTGATATGATCTAAAATTTTAAAGGCTCTGATATAAATTTTTATTAGTTTTACATTCATTATAAAATTTATTACCTCTTTTTTTGTGTAATTATTTTGAAAACATTTTCCATGATATCAAATTCTAGATCATGTTGATGATTTTCAACATAATTTTTACACTAACATTTTTGTTCCATTATGTGTTACTGAATGGCACTTACCCTATCATCCATTTCATTAGAAAAGTCAGGTCCCAATAGATAAATTTTCTATATTCATTTCCAAACATTATAACTATAAAAATAATTCCATTGAGGGATTTATAATGATCCATTATAATGATCAAGTGAAAATGATTATTCTATGAAAACCTGACTGTTGGAAGGTTTTGATCCCATCCACATTTTAAATACATAGATATGGATCTCAATATTTCATTTATGGTGTTAATGTTTCACTCATAATTTCCATATATATAAGGATGATACATAGTTATGAAACGTATCTCTTTATTAAGGAATTTTTATAGAATTTTCCATAACGTCGAGTTAATCTTAGATCCTGATCATGTACAACAGAATGTGGTACATAATGAAACCATACCACTTCCTTAATCTATCTCCGTGTTTGATGATGCATGGAGAAATATTTTATTATAGTGATTAAGTGTTACTAATTTTTATGGTTACTCAATACAATCAATCTAATTCTATTCCTTATAGATGTATTAGGGAGTCTAATTAAAAACTCAATTGTGATGTTTTCCCATTTGAATTATTGAAAGGATAATGACTGTAGAACCCCTTCTAAAATTTACCTCTCTATCATAACATTATAAAATACCATGCCTCAAGATACATACTCAAAAATATATATATTCATGTAATAAATCAAAAAATATTATTTCATGTAGGACTATGGAAGGTGTTATACTCTTATCTACCTTCGTTATGTGTTTACGTCCCATAATTCTCCCAAATGCAGCATGTTTTCGACCAGGTTACATGTAATCCTATTTCCAAAACATTTTTAATATTATTAGTGATGAATTAAAAATTGAAATATCCCCTAATTAATTTATGATAAGAGAAAATATAAACACTAAAAGTTACAAATACCTATAATCATATTCCCAAAAAATGTAAATGAATTTTTCATCAAATTTTTTTTATTACTACAACATATACAAAACCAAAATTTTGTGTTGCCATAAATGTCACCCTAAATTTTCTTAACATTGATAAACTTCCATCATATAGAACCTCATAGTGCCTGTGCATGAATTTTAACATATGATCAATACTAAACTCATTTATCCTTGACGGTATCCATAACTTTCATTTTAATCTTATAAGGATACATATACATGTCCAAAATATATTTCACGCTTTATTCCCTAAATAAGATCATATATTATACAAATATTTTTCTATTGGAATCTTGGGATCATCCTTTCATTGATAGAATATATTTTTTTATTTAATTATTCAAAATCTATATTGGGGTATATAATTAATGAATAGAATTACATCTTGTTCATCTAAATGATTAATAATAAGATTTTCCTGGTCCTCCTTCATAAAAAATCAAATATGACATTACAAACAATGGTTAAGAGGTAGTTTTTTCTTAATTATCATGATTCTAATAATCTATAGTTATATAAAATGGGTTCCATTTTTCTTGTTTCATAAATATTGTTACGATTGGATAATTGTTTTTCTGATGCATAGACTCCTTTTACATGACGCAATGGAGTGTGGGTGCTGCATTCAATGGTTATTTATCTCTATTTTTATTATTAACTACATTCATCTCATCACGTTGACATGATTCCACATAATGGAAATACATTACAAACATGAATAATTTAATAGCCCCCTTTATAAAATATCCTCTATTTATCCTTCAATACTTGGAGCATAATGGAAACCTCATATTTTTTATATAAGGGTTTTATATTTTTCCTAGAATTCCATCATGAATTTATAATCCAAACCATGTGATTTATTATTAACTAAAATCTAAATTTACAACATGATATCACATCAAGAAATTATTTATATGTACTTAATATCCTTTTGGATAATTCAATTCAGAGACATGGGTTTATGACACTAAAAATCAATCAAACATACATTCATGTTGGATGAAAATTCACGAATTTTACACTGAATGTCTTGTAAAATATTACTCATAGTCACCAATGGATTCACCATATGAATGTTTAATATCATTAATTCCTTATCCATATTCAAATGTTTATTACGTGGAATGAAATTATTTAAAAATATGATCTTAAACTCATCCCACACCATGGAGTTAATTTTAGATTCTTGACTTGTATTCCTGATAATATCTCACAATTGATCCACTTTTCCATCCAAATGATTATAAAAAGATGAATATTTCAAGTCCCGAACACAAGAGAGTATAATTTCAGTTGTACTAGTCCATTTCTAATCAACTAGATGGTTAGTTAAACCCCTAAAAGAGGATGTATATTTCCTTATAAAGGACGGAAAAAAACATTGTTCACTCTTTTCCTTGATTGTATATTCAACATTATTCTTGGATTATGAAAGTTATATTTTCATTGAAATTAGTATATTAATTATATAACCCATGGAATTTCATTATTAGGATGAAAATAATTACCTTGTACAATAAATTTTTCATTAACAAGATTCCTTGATGTTCTATATATTTATTAAAAAATTCATTATATTCAATACTAATCATAATCATGGAAAATCAAACAGAGAATTCCTAACACATGAAACATTATTTTCAATATTTGAAACCTTTGGTTCTGCCTATGTTATTTATGGACATTATATATTTAAATTATTCATGATGATTCATAAATACCTTCATAAATTCAAATAAATATCCTCCAAGATGTTCAAACACGTTGTGTAGTAATGAAAATTTTCATTTACTATGTAATAATTTATTCAAGGATAAAAAACTATTTTTTTAGTTATAGCGTCTATTTATATCAATTCTAGAACCACGTTCATCTGTAAATTCTATAATGGTATTCCATTAATTGGAAACCAATTGATCTATCCTTCACCAATATTATAGGATAATTTCTTATATATCAAATTATCCTTAGACTTATCCTTAGGCATATCCCTAGGGATATATCTAAGGATTTATAATCATACTTTACAATGGCTAAATAAACCATAATCTCATACAAACTGTAATGAAATATAACTTCAAAATTTAAATATCAAAAATTAATTTTTGAATATTCCGATGATATGTTAATGATCTACACTATAATCATATCGGTCTAGTTTGTTTGGAAACATGGAAATATAATAAACTAGTTAATATGTGAACTACATCTTCTACCCCAATGTTATTCATATACATTAACATTATTATATATATTTAAAATAATATTCACAACTCAATGATGAAAACATAATAAAGCCTGAGATCAGGTGCTCAGTAAATGTAAATAAGGGAGATATCAATGAACACAAAAGAATAAGTGTATGAAACATGGTCATAACCTTTGAAAACATATCCATGGATATAATAGGACACAAAGATGATTCATGAAATAAATATTAGAAATTTAGAAAATGTAAATCATAAAAGAATCAAAGGACATCATTAATGAGATCTTATAATTTATATAAGATATATTATTATATTATACACATAGGCATAAAAAACATCCTTAGAAGTGAATACTCATTTACAAGGCTATAATAGATGAATTATTTCACTCTATAAATAATTTTATTACTCAATCATCCCTCACAATACTTAAAAAATGGACAATGCCCCTTACTTAAATGGTTACACTCTCCATTCATGTACTATTTATCTCATGAGATATAATAATTACCCAATTCATTGGACGAATATATATGTCCCAACTGTCTTTCAATTAATCATGAACACTATTCTTATTTATAAGAAAACAACCATGTGTATCTGTAATATAAAATATTTTCTGAATAAAAATGATACGTAGTTTTTTTAAAAGGCCATACAACATCCAACATAACAAATCCCATGACCAGAAACAATTTTTCTGAAAACTTCATCAATTCATCATGTATTAACCATTTGAAAAGGAACATGTTTCATAAAAATATGATGATATTAATAATCAAACATTTATATAAACAATAATTATTGAATAATTAGATTATATCTAGAGTAAAGATCTAGTAAAATCAATGTATTTCATCATATATCAAAAATGATTTTGAAAGATCACTTGGAACATTTCATCAATAAAATAAGTCGTCCACTTGGAAATTAATGTTCATAAAACACTCTATATTTTTCATAATTTTAAAATAAACATTCATCAATAGAAAAGAATTTATAAATATTTGAGTGTTCATGAATATGAGAAACTCTATTTATTTCATATGTATTAAAACAAATATTACTCTTAGTAAATCAAGGATATGGATGAAAAAGTGTTTTGGACCGATGTAAAAAATAAATTCAGTTTTCTTTAATGACATTGTATTCGGATCCAGAGTGTATAATGAGAGTAAAATGAAAGGAAAATTTAGTATTAAATAAATAAATAATGGGGTATAAATATTATGTTTATGTTGAGAAATATTTCATAATATTTCAACATTAAAATCATAATCAAAAAAATCCCCCGAAATAATGAGATTTTAACACCAAACAATTACCACATTTGTAACATCAGAATCATGATCCCCATTAATGCATTAAATAAAATAAAGTGTTAAATATAATTTATTTATGGATATTAATGATACCAAATCTAAAAGTGGTAAAAATACACCATTTACAAAAATATAGGTTCATAACATAACATTTGTCCCAAAGAAGGAAAATTGAGAAATAATCCCTTACTATAAGTCTCGACTTTATTCATTCAATTTTTAATATCCATTATGAAAAATATATGCTTATTATAAATCTATTATTGAACCATAAAATTATTTATAGCATCATATATGATTTAATTATGACCTCTTAATACCCATTTATTAACAATTGAATTTTAATATCATGTTTAAGGTAATAACTACTTTGTTTTTCATAAATATTTTTGTATGGTATCTTTATTTCGTTCCATTTTGATCAGGGATACAATATATCCATAATTTTATGGAATATGTTAATATAATATATATTCATTATATATGTATTTATAGTAATCAAATAACATTCTACATAGAAAATGAATTACATTGTTCCTGGGGACGGTATGTCATATTTACGCATTGTTGTCATTTACATTATCACAAATCATTTATACAAAAATATTTTATAATATATTAAATTCTTAGAATATTTTTTATATAATATGTATCAGATATACTCATTAAATTTTTCCTTATTTCATTCCATACAAAGTGTTCATGAAAAATGATTCATACCGCTTTGTGAGGAGATAGTCCATCGTACACATGAACATAGTTATAATATCCCCCACTAAGTGGAATGTAATAATGTATATGTAAAATGATAATGAATAAATTATTATTATGCTAAAAAGACACTATATAAAATTTATATCGACCCATATTACCATCCAACAAAAATAGTATAAAAAAACATGTCACATTAGTTTGTGATGCGGTAGTCCACCGTACACCGGAGTGACATTATTATCTTATAAAGAGTTTTTATATAATATTTAGTAAATTTTATCATAATTATAGAGGTAAAAAAATATCATATATATCACGTATAAACCTTAAATCCATCATTATATACATCTATGATAGGTGGTGATAGAAAATGAGTAAAATTGTTTCATGAGGCGGTTGTCCATTACACACATGATCAACACTTTCATTAACCATTTGATGGAATATAATATTGATATAGATAATTAAATTAATATAACATAATATCTTAATATTTTATATATTCATTTTTCTATATCATAATAAACAGATAATATTTTAATGATATAGAGGAAAAAAATAAAATGCAAGGATTTTAATTTTACCCTTTTATTGGAGAACCTCTTTAGGTTAATAAACAAATACTTATTATGAGGGTTACTAATGAAAAAAATGAATATATAATGTGTAGAGGGTATTAGTGAATAATTTAGGAAGCTATCATAAGAACAAAATGTTTTTGGGTGTGAAAAGTGTTTATGGGAGGGGTGGCCATTTATAACTAGGGGAGATGACACACATATATTTTTTTACAAGAATAACATGAACCGTCAATATTACCATTACCAAATTGATCCAATATAATAAATTAATGGTCAATAGTGGTTATATGCTCTAATAATAGACATCTAAAGGGTTTTAAAAATTTTTATGCCATTTTAAGTCAAATATATTTAGGTAAACCCCTAGGTAAACTTGTTTAAACCTTAACCTCACTAATTATGTTTTGCTGATTTACTATTCTTTTTGAAAAATATTAAGATGACCTTGTTCTATATTATTAATTATGATTATTAGAAATAATTAATCCATTTTTCCAAATTCTATTCATAATAGTTGGAGATTTTAATTTTAAATTAATCCTATAAAATATACGAAAATGTTGTTTTATAAAGAGAAAATTTTAGAAGATTAAAATAATCATTATATCAAAATTAATTATGTAATTGACTATAATAAACTATATTTGAAAATTAATTATCTAATTTAGATAATTATTAATTTTAATCCATTACAGAACAAAATGAAACCATATAAATTCATTAAATGATAAGGACATTTTCAATAAAAACATTTATTTTTATATTTAATCTTTTTAGAAAAATCCAATAAATTCAACCTATGATAATTTAAACAAGTTGAATAAAAAACGAATGTAATTTTGTGAGGTAATTTTTTAAAATTTCAAAAAAAAAATTATTCATTGTTCAGAAAAATGAGAAATAACTAATATTTTTAGAAGACATGTAATTTTTGTAGAAAATAATGAAATTTATAAAAATTTTGTGCTTTTTTATAAAGATAATTTATTTATAAAAAATGAATATACATATTTCTAAAAATTTGGCCATTCTTATTCATAAATGAATGTTTAATTACATTGTAATAACATTCATGTTTAAATTTAATGTGAATAAGTTTTCACAGTTTTTTAAAACTCAGTTATGTGTGTAACGCATTTTCTCATAGAAATTAAATTTATTCATATAAAAAATCTCATAAAATTCCATTTTACTTGACAGATATTATAGGTATTTCTTGATGTACATGTAAAATCTTCAGCATACTCATGATATAAAATTGTGTTTCAACACTGTGTATCATCTTCATAAAGATTTTAAGTCTAATAGTACATTACAAACACTAATGGATATGTTTACATATTATTATATGGATTTAAATTTTTTTTGGGATTAATATCTTCTTATATAAATTTTTCAATACAAAAATATCTTTTACTCGATCATTCAGATGGATCCTCCTGAATCTATGTATGGAAAGATATGTTTCAATAATATATACTTGGATCAATTTAGTGAAAAAATCTATTGGGACCGAATAAATTTGAATATAATTTATATAATTTTAGTTCTCTTCAGTAAAACATAATGATGGAAAATTGTTTGTATAAAATTTATACTAACAGTCTCAATCATGTTGTAGAATTTGAAGTTAAGGATTCGGGTTTTCTAAGAATTTATCAACGGAAGAAGAAAATGAGCATGGAATATAAAGGAAAAATGAACCCTATGTATATTATTAAAATTGAAATTCTTTATCATATTGTATTATAGCTTTTCATTTGGTGCTTCCACTAAATCTCTCTAAAGTTCACAGTGTGTTCAATAAATCTGTCCTGAGGAAGTTTATATGTGATCCATCACATGTACTGAACTCAAATGTAATATTGTTAGAGCATGATATTTCTTATGAGTAATAACCATTGTATATTCTATATATTAGAGAAAATATTCTTTGAAACTAGCCCACTAAAATTAATAGTGTTTTTAGAGAAACAACCAATTTGAATATGATTTGTAGAACCTGAGGATATGATGCAGTAGAATTAAAATAATTATTTTTTATCATAGTGTAGAATTTTAAGGGAGAAGCTAATTTCCCATTGTTTATAATGTAATACCTGAATAAATTTATGAATTTATCTATAAAAATCATATTATTTTGATATCTAGTGTTACCTCCAACATTGTGTTTTAAGAAACTACAACCAACAATTGAAGTTATTTTTAAAACATGAAATTTTTTACCGATATGTTAAATATGTAATAATGAATAGTAATAAAGAAATTTTAAAAAATAAGTATTATTTTATTATATAATGAATTCCTATTTATAAAAAAAGTACCAATTTGTTTATGTTCTTAATATGCTTCCAAAAATTCTTTTTTACTCAAAATATCGATTTCTAATTAATTTTGAGAACAAATGAAAACATTATGTATAACCCATTTCTAGTATTTATTTGAAAAAATAAAATACAATTTTTAGTTAATATTTCAATATTTCATTCAGGTGAATTTTTGGTATTTTTTCAGAAATGGTTTATTTTTTTATGAATAGTTAATATTATAGATTTTACTGAAAATTTCAATTCTCTTTAAATAATTTAAAATGATAAAAAAAAATTAAATATAATTAAAAATAAAAAATCAGTAAATTAAATTTTAATGAATCCAATATAGGTTAGTTAAATAAATTTTATTATAGATATTAATAATACACTTTCTAATGTTTTGAAATTTTTTATTTGGAGAAAATCCTTTCCATTGGTTAATTTTAAATTATATTTTCCAATTTTGTGAAGTTTCATTTTAAATAATGGAATACATATTTTTCATCAAAATATTTTACACTATATAAAAAATGATTCTTATTTTATATTTAATATAAAATGGAAATAAGAAAAAAATAATTAATTTGGGTAATGTTAAAAAAATTACTAATGGGTTAATCTAAAATGAAAAAGGATGAAATGATGTAAAAAACTAAAAAACCCATTTTATTGGAATATTAGATCTTAATTATATATTTATAAATTAACCATTTGGGATGCTTTTATCATTTAATAACATGGGTATACTTTATTATCATCAACAAAATTAATGTGTGTCCTCTCCACCACTTATAAAAGCTCATCCCCACTCCTATCCTCTTCAAATGTCCAAGACCATTTGGATCATCCATTACCTACCAAAATATATTTCTTACATAACTACCCACATCATATTAGGATTAGTTTTATTATTAAACCCACCTAATATGGCTTTTGACGGAACAATAATGAGGTTCTACAATGAATAGTTAATTTTCGTAATCTTTTGTTTATGTTATACATTATCTTCCACCTCTATAATATATTCATTAAATATGATAATACAATAAAAACATTATCTCCAGTATAATATTATGTTATAATGTTAATATAATGAATTGCATCTATCTCCACGTCAATCAAGAGGGAATCAAAATTGAAAACCTTGTGTAAGGTGGAACAATGACTCATGAATCAATGTTAATCATTTTCTATCACTACCACCAATATATAAAAATAATGAAAAAATTAATGTTTATATTTTATATTTACAATATTTTTATATTTATTCAATTATTAAATATCATATACATTCTAAATGTCCATTTAATGGGAAAACGTAAACATCACTCAACTGTAGGGTGGAATACCTCCTCGTGATGTGTTATGATACATTTTTAACATAAATATTACATGAGAGGTAATAAGGGTAAATTTGATGAATATTTTTAAAATATTTTACATAAAACGTATTCTATAAATATAATATATTATTTATGTTCTGTTCTTTTTATTCATACAGGAAATAGAAACAACGTTAAAAGAAACGTACAACATACCGTCTCCATAAACAATGTAATTTAGTCTCCATCACTAAAATTAATGGATTAATATAAATACATATATAATTAATATATATGATATTTATAAATATTTATCATTTTATATATGATGGAAGCATGTTCAAATTGAAAGGACTGAAGATACAAGACAAAAAACATGAAAAACGAATAATTTATTACATAAAATGTGATTTTAACCATGAATTGTTAATAAATATGTTATAAATGGTTATACGTATACCATATATGGTATGGTCAAAATGAAGGGACTGAAGATATAAGAATAAAACATGAAAAATTAAGAATTTATTGCTTGAAATGTGATTTTAACTAGGAATTGTTAATAGAAATGAAATAAATGGTGATAAGTATACCATATATAGTACGATACATATTATTATGGGTTTTATATAAATTTAAAATATATATAGTATTTGATATGTTTTAACATGTGTAAAGTAAATCATATATAATGGTTATGTATTTGTGTATCAAATTTTCTTATTTGAGAAAAATGTTATCTTATAAAACATTATTATTTAAAAAGGTATATATAAGACCCTATTGATTTGTAATATCAAAATTGTTCTTCCTCTAATAATAAATATGGGTTTTAATGATATAATTCTCTAGTGTGTATTTGGATTCCAAAGTTACTATAGGGGTAAGGGATTGATTTTATAATCTCATTTTTAATCTATATTGTTTATTAATATTAAATTTATAATTAATTATTATAATATATTTCATCATAACACCATTAATTTTATTCTCAAATAGTTTTTTCATGAGAATTCATGTTTCCATCATTTTCCTCCATATATGTACTCATAATTTGTAAATAATATTATTCAAATAAAATAAACTTTATTTCGCTATTCATTAGAAACACCTTTTTTACATATACATGGTTTTTAATTTATTTAGTGAACATTTATTCTGCAATAAATATTTGAAAAAAATAAATCCATATTATAAATTTTACGCAAATTTATTAAAGGAATATTCATGTTTTTTTCAAACAAGGTTATATTGACTATTCCTAAGAATATTATAGGAATATTTATTTTAACATTAATGACATGGAATGAGTTACCTTCCATCATGAACACTAAAATTTTGAAATGCTTAGTTTTACGAATCATTGTATATTTCTAACGAAATGTATTTCCACAGTTTTGTGATGTGGTAGTTTTAAAGTAATTCTTTTCAAAAAGGAATTTTTATTCTTATCATGGAATGTTCCAAGTGTAATTTCAAAATAATTTCCATTCTAATATGAAATCTAATGATTTTACGTAATATTTTCTGTTGAAAATATCTTTCATTAGCATCTATATTGTTTCTCTATATGGTTTATGCCTAAGATTAAAATAATTTTATGAAACTAAATTGGTTTCCCCATATATGACATAATTAATTATTTATATTCATGTATCATACATAATTTTGTATTATGTGATATGAGGGTGTAACGTCCCGATCCAGGTGCCATGGAATGGTGCCCTGAGCTGGTTTACCACATGACCTCAAGCGTGCCTCCCCATAGGCATGAGGCTACCAACTAGTAGTGACGGTTTGGTATGTAATTCATGGGGAGACTGTACCATCATTTATCAGAGTAAGACGACAGTGGAAATAAATAAACAATAGAGGAATCATAAATAACTATAACAAATAATCATGTCACAATATAACCAAATAAGAAATACAATAGTCAACTAAAATGGAAAACACGATATGTTGATATAAGATTCATGTGTTTATAATTCAAATAAAAATAAAGACACTATGAATCCACAAATGGGTCGCGAACCATGTTTGGTTCCCTCCTACAATCTCCACCCCCAATCAGCCTCATATCCCGGGGCCTTTTCC
Organism: Viscum album; assembly: GCA_963277665.1. Taxonomy (NCBI): domain Eukaryota; kingdom Viridiplantae; phylum Streptophyta; class Magnoliopsida; order Santalales; family Viscaceae; genus Viscum; species Viscum album. The sequence goes on along the minus strand of OY728129.1, from coordinate 873,642,199 downwards.
CTTATCTAGTCCTTCAATAAAATAATCAATTCTAGTACTGATCTGGCACCCTGAATAGGGTTGGAGTACAACCCAGTAGGCCGCCACCAATGGTTTCTAATACAGTTACCATCAAAATATATTGTTTTTTTCATTAATAAATAAGTAGAAAATATAAATAACCATTTATTACATTCAAATTTATTCTTAACTACCTACAATAATTCTAGGGTTCCTATAGATACCCATACGACTATACTAACTTCATATTATTTCGTAGACTGATATTTTCCCTAAGTAATATGATATATTAGTACATGTTTATAGATAAAGATCATATTATTTAGGGTGCTATGTTATCTCACTACCTAATTCTAATCATGTCGATGTTCAAATATTCTAATATGAGGACATATCATGGAATTACATTATTTCTATTCATTAATTTCACATTTACAAGACACATTTAAAAGATACCAATATCACAGACATAAATAATATGACCATGTTACAATGATTACGTCTCAGTAGAATGACAGTATTCCCTTTCTCTTTACATATAATTATAATGATTGTGTTACCATGTATACTTCTCAATTTAGAATGACCAAGTTCCCATTCTCTTTTCACACAATTATGATGAACATGTTATTGTGTGTACTTCTCAATTTACTGTGACCATGTTCTCATTCACATTACTCAAAAGTATGATGACCATGTTACACATTTTACTTCTAAATTTTGAATTACCATGTTCCCATTCCCTTTACACATAATTATGATGACAATGTTACCATGTGTAATTCTCAATTTAGAATAACTATATTCCCATTCTCTTTACTCTCATGTATGATGATCATGTTTCCATTCGTACATATCAATTTGAATCACCATGTTCCCATTCATTATCCCATAATTAATTTACCAATTAACAATCCACCACAAACTCAATAGTAATTCAAAAATTATTTACACACATTCATTCAAGTAGTTTTCTTAATAATTAACTTAGTACATCAACAAATAATTATTTAATCACATAATTATTAAATATCACATATTATATTTCATAATTAATATTCAAGAATTACTTATTTCATTATAATTTCAACTTTTCATAATTTATCCCACAATTAATTATCTTAATCATATTATCAAAGGCACATAACTAATTAAATGTTAATTATCTCATCATATACATTTAAATATCTCATATTTAATCCCCCAAAAAATTATCTATGTTGAAAACCATAAATCTTTTAATAAATTCCCCCAAATTAATTAACTAATTGGGTTACCAGTTAGTATCTTGACTAATTATTCAATAAATGACCAATTTCTATACGGATTTTATAACTAAATGGGTCAATCTAATAAACAAAATTCATGGAAAAATTTCCAAAGGATGATAGATATTCTAAAATATTTCATATACATAAAAAATTGTATACTATGGGAATTATATGTACACCACCCATCACGATTAGTTGATAGATTTTTTCCCAACAGAAATCCTCAAAATATGAGCAGCACAATGTGGTTGATAAGTGTTCTGGATATAAAACCCTAAACCAAAATCATGATCACGGAAATCAAGACCTCATAATTATTGATCTCTATCCACAATGCTAGATCTGGATCTTACCACATACATTTAGATCTGAGTAAATAGAGTAAATATTCCATTAAAAATCAAGGATGGATAGAATAAAGAACATGAGAATAAATGGGATGAAATCCACTTACCAAGAGAAGATAAGATATTAAATTTAGGATTTTGATCTCAATGAACGGTGTTGGTAAGGTCTTGGAATCCCACTGGGTTGATGGAAGAACCTTTCATTACATTTACGAATGTAAAATCCGGATTTATGTTCATATAAGAGGTGAAACATCACATTTAAATTTGAAAATGAGTGAGATCCAAAATTTTAGGACCTCACTGTTGTCCCTCACATGGTTTAGTTGCACGGTTAAAAAATGTGGTACCCATGCATTATCAACTATTTCAAGGGGAAGACCACATAACCACCTCCCATGACCTATCGGGGCATTCTTTAAGCATATCAAAGCTAAATCCATAAAGACCATAGATCACAAGGTTTCTCATAGGCAGCCGCACGGTGTGTACACACAGTGATCCAAATGTGTATAGCCTTGTTTCTATAATATTCACATAAAATTAAACCAAAAACACATTAAGACACAACTCCCATCAAAATTATTTATGTAAAAAAAATTACCTGAAATCTCTCATGAGATAACTCTAGAAAGGTTCAAGCTCTTACAATATCCCCGCCTTATAACATCACATCCCCAAACTACGCCTCCAACCCTTTTTAAGAATCTAAGACAAAAAGGATTATGCTATTGATCCTTTATATCTACTTCCATTTCCCATGTTTCCTCTTGTACATGTCAATGTTTCTATAACACATGAACTATCGACACATTGTTTCCCTACAACACTTTCTCACCATGATCCACCACATGTATCAGATTATCCTCAAAGGATACATCTATCTAAAGGTCAACATCATCCACATCGATCATATAATTTGGGCTTGAGTGATACCACCAATGTTTTTTTACCTTTAAAATTCCATGAAATGTATTGTATCTTTGGGGATGAAATACTCAGTAGGCCACAATCCCGATTCTCTCTACAATCAAAAAGGGTCCAAAAACCTAGGTGCCAACATGCCCAGCCTATATATCTTTTGGTGACCTAACCTAGGAGACACTCGATGGAAAAAATGATCAACCTCTGAAATATATACGGGATTTATCTGCCTATCATTATATGACTTTTTTCTACTCTAATTTATACATATACATTTCTTAATCAACTCCACCTACATTGATGTCTTCTACAAGAGACTCGGTCCCACCAAGTCTGACTCACCAGCCTCTATTTTGTATAGTTGTGATATACAAGGCCTTCCATAAATATCCTTTCATAGTTCCATCTATATTGTTTCTTTATAACATTTAATATATGAAAACTCCACTAAAGAGAACTAATTTCCCATGATTCATTGATGTCAAGAACACATACCCATAACATATCCCCAAGAACATGTATAATACCTTTTGACTGCCTATCCATTTGTGGGTGTAAATTCATACACAATAATACATGTGTTCCAAGAGAATTATACACACCATTCTAGAATAATGAAGCAATTCTTGAATCACTATAAAAAATATATAGTCTGTGGCAGTACATGCAGATGGAATTTCTCTTCAACGTAAAGTTCTCCAAACATCTATTCTATAAAGGTTTACCGAATATAAAAGAAATGTGTGACCTTTTTCTGTCGATCAAAAATAGTACAAATAGAGTCATTTAAGTGTTTTTGAATAAACAACCCCAAAATCACAAGCCATGTCATCTAAAATTCATTCTAGAATAGGCCATGGCTGTAGATAACCACCAGGTTGTTGATTCTACACCATCTCCTACTGAGAAGTGAAGCATATTATTACAAACCATTCTGTCTACATTTCCATTCATATAAAAAACTATCTTCATAGGTCCTGATACATTATGGTTATACATGGATGCACTACCCATTTTGTGGACTAAAATTACATCATGATATCCTCTCACATGTATGTAGTAACATAAACTCGATTCCACACATAGATGTCTCATCCTTATCTATCAACATGTCAAGTGATGTATCCCCACCATCAAATCATTCCCTCAAGTCTAAGCTTATTAAATCCTCATGTTTTCAATCCCTAATCTATCTCAATAGCATAGAATCCACTACAACTGAAACCAGATCCATCTTTTCCGTACTCTCTGGAACCACTTTATGCATTTTAGCTAGAAATTTCAGCATCTTCCACTCTACCCTGGACTCATAAACCATTAGAATATGAGTTTTCGAGATCAAGGAATATTCCACACTATTTACCTTCTCGGGATTATATTCATGTTCAAAATATGAAGACTGCATATATTAAACCCATAACCATTGTCGAAAATTTAAATCATGCTTTGAAAATATTTAATTCAAGATCTTATAATCTGTATAAACTATGAATGGATAGTGTGTCATGGAAGTTCTCTATTAAGGAAATTATCTGTGCAAGGAGGGGTATTTTTACGGAAGACACGTGGGAAGTGACGTTGTGTTGTAAGGATATCCTGGATAAATTCAATTTCCTACATTGGAGAGTGTGGAACAAATCTTTATCCACTGAAGATAATATCCATAATATGGGCATGAGTTTTGCATCCAAGTTTTGGTGCAGCTACAATCCTAGTACAAAATTAGTGGATAATATCTTTTATTATAGTGATTGGGAAAGTTGGGTCTGGAAGGTCTTCAGGGATTGTGTTGGGTGGAATAGGAAGGGGGATCATTGGAGGCGTTTATCAGTGGCTGGTTTCAAGGATTAGGAGATAAGCTGCCTGGGAGGAAGGCGAGGTCCATATTCTTACTGGCGGGGTGCTGGGTTCTTTGGACAGTTAGAAATGATTCAAGACATAGGAACATTAATGGATCACGGACTAGTCTCATCTTCGAATCGCAGAACTTTCTTCCAGACATGGTTTGACAGTGAATTTCTTGCAAGGATGATCCTTAAGTTATAATTTATACTCCTAACTCCCCTATTATCAATCAACCTTATGTTTCAGGATAGGGTCTCTGGGTTCGTCGGAACCCTCTGTGCACTAGGTTTAAAATGAATACAGATGGGTCCCTCCTTGGGGGGATATGAGAGGTGGAGGTGTTATCAAAGATCACGAGGTGGTTTTCATTGCAGCCTTTATGGCATTCTTTGGCAAGGTTGATGCATTACAGGAAGAAGCACATGCAAGGGTCACTGGTCTGGAGTTGTGTCAGTAGAGGAAACATCATCTCAGTGCGATGGAGACTGACTCACTCATATTACATCATGCTCTCATTGGAACATGTTCTTCTCAATGGAAAATTGAGAATTTAATTAGAAGGTGCATTCATACTTGGGGAAATCACATTGATATCATCCACACATGGCGGGAGGGGATTAGGGTTGTTGATTTCATGGAATCATTGGCTTCATTGGATCATGGTATGTCCTCATTCATTACTTTAGGGTCCTTCCCAAGGGAGGGGCTTCATCATGTGGTTAATGACGCCCATGGCCTGCATTTTTTCAGACCACCGGGACTATTGTACATGTGTGTTTTCTTTCAAAAGTCAATAAAAATGGATATTTGTAGTCTGTATAATGTGTGAATGTTTCTCCCAAAAGAATGTTTCTCCAACACATATGATAATAAAATATATCATCCAACTCTAGTTCATGCATAGGGTAATTCGTTTAATGACTTCTCATCTTCCCCGACACATACACCCCAACTTGATCTTTCGGCATCATCACAACTCCAATTCTTATCCCATTAGTGTTGAAATAAATTGTATAATACTCACCTAACTAAGGTTGGATCAAAGTTTCTTCCAAATTTAATCACTTATTCAACTCCTAAAAATCCCTCTCACAGGCCTCAGCCCATTAAAATGTTAACCCCGTTTAGTCAATCTCTAATTAATTGATGTTAAATTGGAAAAATATTGGATGAATCTCCTATAATATGAAGCTAATTCTAGATAGATTCAGATATCAAAAACATTTTTCGGGATGATCCCAAAAAACAACTACCTGATCCCTCTTTGGGTCCACTGATAAACCTTACTCCATGATGATGATCAACAAAATGTGTACCTATTACATCAAAAACTGACACATAGATAGCTTGGTGTATTTCTTATTATCTCTATGTGTACTCAGAACGATGAAATGATATTGGAAATGATCATAATGAGTCTTGGACAACAACAATATGTCTTCCAAAAACACTACCATGAACTGATCAAGAAACAGATGACATATCTTGTTCATCAAATCCATAAACACTAATGATTCATTTTTCATCCCATTGGAATTATAATAAAGTCATAAAGGCCACACCACCTTTTGAATGAAATACTCCGTATATGAGAATTCCACACTCTCAAGTGATGGTATCCTGATCTAAAATTTATCTTTATGGACACGCAAGGACCCTTGAATAGGACAAATAGATCATCAATACACATAAGAGGATATTGGTTATTCATAGTTAAATTTTTCAACATTTGGTAATCGACAAAATTTCAAAAACTCTCATCATCCTTATATGAGAACAAAATATGTGATCCCTAAGGAAACGTACGTCGACTTATAAATCCATTGTCCATTAACTCCTCAAACTAAGTCTTAATTTCATGAATCTTAGTCTGTGTTGTAGTATATGATGGAATAGATATTATCTCAGCACCCAACATGAGTTCCGTAGTGAGTTCCACATCACTATTAGGTGGTAGCCCAAATAAGTCACCAAGAATGGAATCATGAAAGAGTTCCACTACTGGTGTAGGGAAATCATTCCTTACACCCACTTCATCCAATAAATACTAAAACATTGAGAGTTGAGTTATTGTAGTTTATCTGTTATTATCCCATATTATCCAAACTAAATATCCCACTCTCCATGATAAATATACTAGTCCCCAAATGAGATTTAAATGTAAAACTCCTAATATTATTGTGTATGTGGTCTCCGTATGCAAAAAACCATCCCATAACCTTAATTAGGTCGAATAATATCATATATAAAAAATGGAGATCCCATTATAAATGATATTCCCCAATCTATAGTGAAAATCCATTGCAATTATGGATGCCCCTAGATCAATCTCCCAATAGTGTATCTATAGTCATTATCCATCTCAAGAATTCCATCACCAGGCTAAATCTATTAAAAGTTTTTCTGAAATAATGGAATGATAAGAACAAGTATCAAACAAGGAACTAATTAATGTAAAAGCTACAAGAATAGTACCTCTCACTATTGGTGGTCAAGCCTCACAACCTAAAAGTGTCGGCTATACTATATGTAACTATGTTGCCCATATTCCATGTGATGTTGTCTTACACCCCTAAGTAGAACCACTCTGATAATGTGTGAAATCCATCCCAGAAGAACCACATCCAATACCTCATGTACCTCATCTGGAAGAACTATAAAAGAAATTCTCATATGGTATAAAAGATTATCTTCCCACAGTCGGACTCTTCCCAACTTCTCTTAATGTATAATTCCAGCACATCGACCTGTAGAACATATATTGATGTCCCATATTTCCGAAATATCGAAACTCAACTGGTGGTTATGAATAGTTTTGACAAAAGTGTCCCAGCCTATCACACTGATTACAGATCAACCTGGTAATTTCTTATCCAAAAAACCCACCATTCTATGTATAATGCTTCCCACGACCTTGGTTAATGTTGTCGTAATGGCGCTTACAGATCTAATAATTCACACCTTATAATCATCCAGTAACAATGACCTATCCAGCACTGTAATCCTCCCACAGGACCCCTTCAACTATGAGGGCCTAATCCACAACTTCTTTAAATGTCTTCAGTGTGAATATATTGACCTGGGACTTAATCTCACACTTAAACCCTTCCTGAAAATGTTTCTCTATAAATGTATCATATCCTACTAATGGTGGACTAAATCCTTGCATATATATGTAGTATCTATCATTTTCACTTACATACATACACCCCTAGTTCTGATGCATGAACTCGTCAGCTTTCTATTGTATCATCATCTCTAAATAGAAGTGTTCTAAGAACCTCTCTAAGAATTCATCCTTTACCATATCATCATTGTATCTAGTTCATGCCTGTATATCCCACTACCTCTTCACTGATCCCCATAGAATATAATCAACAAAATTGAGCATCCTCTCAGTCGGTGTCTCCAAATTGTAATGTATTGTATCGATTGATTCAATCCATAATTCATCTCCCTCGGGTCCACCCTCTTTAGTAAAATTTGAAGGGTGCTACATATGAAACAACCTTTTTAACTCATAAATAGTTTTCACAACCCATCATAGGTTACATTCAATGAAATTCCTGATAGGAGAAAATATCTCTAAAAAAATATCCCCCTCATCTTTAGCAAGAATGATTAGTGTCTCAACCTCTCTAACTGGAAAAACATTCCTAGGCATAGACCTTGGTCTTCCACTCAACAAGAGTCATGGAGGCATACTCTCTAAAAAGAAAAATACATATCCAAGGTCTCATAATACAATATTATTACATTTACTTAAGAGTAAATAATCACTTGAATACCACCCATGTTGCCACACGATCAAAAAGGAGGTAATATCAATACCATTAACCATCCGAATCCTAGGTTTTGGTTCACTATGGTAAACACACTATCATAATATTGTTTCTAATTTAGACACCAAATTATTCTCATTTTTCATAATTTTAAAATATTTCTCATTTCATTTTAGGTGAAATATTCTCATTCCAATATCACAACTAGGAAAATAGTTAATTATTTACAACAGACCATAAGTTTATTCCAAATGCGTGCCTCAAATGATGCATGTAACAATAATCCTGAGAGCCTAGAATGATGCATGTAGACTCAAATTTCATGGATTTATGGTCCATGAATCAATACTAAAAAATTCTCAGAATCAATTATCACATCACAACACTAGTGAGTCACCTAGGGTTAAATAATATTCAATTGTAACAACAAACAACAATAACAACAATCCCCGACCCACGCATGGGTTTGAAACTCACATGCATGAGACCATTACCATGACACAACTATTCAAAACTTCCTATATAAATTTCCCATAACAATATGACATAATAATAAGATTGAATAATTGAGCACTGATACAACTTTGTAACATCACGTCATGAGTTCCAGTGATCAGAGCCGCAAGCCATTCGGTCACATGACGTCAAGCACACCTCCCATTATGCTAGAGGCTACTAACTAGCAGCGAGGGTCTGATATGTCATTCATGGAGAAATTATACCCAATATTATCATAGTATGATAGAAATGGAAGTGAATAAATTAGATTGTAAGCATATATGTCCTGAAAAATAATCATGTCAAAATAAAACCAAATAAGGAATACAATAACCATCAGAATGGGAATACATGATATACCAATATATGTGTCACATGACTATAATGAAACTAAAAATAATGAATCTATGAATCCAAAAATGATACATGAACCATGTATAGTTATATCCTGCAATATTCATCCCCACCCAACCACCTATCCCAAGGTCGTTTCCCTTACCAGTCCTACAACAATATAATCTATTCAGGTACTAATCAAGTAGGATGTATAGGTTGTGAGTACAAATCAGCAGGCCCCACCAAAAGTGTCTAAAACAATTCTATTCAAAATATATTGTATGTGTTTCTATAATAAATAAGTATAATGCATATGTAAAGAGTTATTACACTCTCATTTATTCATATCTAACTACATTAACTTCAAGGTTCCCAAGGATACTTGTACCTCAATACATTCATCATCTTATACCAGAGCCCAAAGTGTTCCCTATGAAATAACATATCATAATACCTTCTTCTAGTTGAAGCATGAAGTATTAAATTTTCTATGATATGTCAGTACCTGATTCAATTCATGATTGATTTCAAATATTCTTATGTGAGGCGATAACTTAGAGTTATATTATTTCTATTCATTAATTTCACATTTAATATCCCCAATGCTAAAGTTACTAATATCACAAATGAATGTAAGATGGAATTTTTACCACACTTACCCCACAATATAATGACCATCTTCCCACTATCATTACTCATAAGTATAATGACCATGTTACCATGTATACTTCTAAATTTAGAATGACCATGTTCTACTTCTCTTTACTCACATGTACAATGACCATGTTACCATGTATACATCTCAATTTAGAATGAATATGTTCCCATTATCTTTACTCACAAGAATAATGACCATGTTACCATGTATACTTCACAATTTAGAGTGACCGTGTTCTCATTCATTATCACATAATTAATTTTCCATCACATTATCAACCCCAAACCCATTACTAATTAAATACTTAGTTTTACACATTCATTCCACTGGTTAACTAAAAAATTAACTAAGTGTATAAAACTATTAATTAATTCATCAATAAATTAATCAATATCAATAATTATATTCCATAATTAATTTTCCAAAATTAATTATCTCATTAAAATCTCAACATTACATAAATAATCCCAAAATTTATTATCTAAATCATATTATCCTAGGCACATAATTATTCCATAATTAATTTTATGAAATCATACATTTCAATGTGTTATAATTAATCCCCCAATTATTTATCCAGATTATAACCCCTACAACTTATAATAAATTTCCCGAAATTAATTATGTAATAGAGTAGCCACCTAGAATCATGAATAATTCCTAAAAAATTCCCCGATTTCAACATGGCTTGGATAACTAAATGGTTAATATAATAAACCCAATTCAAAGGAAATTTTTATCAAAGGATGCTAGAAATTATATAATCTATCATATACATAACATATTCAAAATAAATTGGAATTATATTTATACCAATTACTTCAATTGGTTTAATGATATTCTCCCAACAGAAATAACCAAAATCCAAGTAGTATAGGGACAATGATATGAGTTCTAGATTTAAATCTATAAACCAAAATAATGATCAATTACATAAAGATCTAATAAATCTATATCTTGATCCCCGATACTAGATCTATATCTTACAATATAGGATTAGATCTAAGGAAACCTAGTATATATTCCATGAAAAGAACAAGGAACGATAGAAGAAATAATGAGAGAATCGTCGGGATGAAATCCAAAAACTGGGAGAAGAGAAGATCCTCATTCTAGTCCTTCGATCTTGAAGAACAGTTTTGGTAAATTCTTGGGGTCCCTTACGATCGATTGGTGAATCAAAATTTCCCATAAGAAATTAAAATCCCAATTTAGGTCCACATATGAGGTGAAACAAGTCATTGAATATTGAAAATGATTGAGATCCGCAATTTTAGGATCTCATGGTCGGTCCTTAAAAGGTTTAGTCACACAGTTAGAAAACCTGTGCACTAATCACATGTTATACACTACTTCAAGGGGCCAATTCTAATGGACACCACCCATGACCTATCAAACCTTGATTTAATATAGCCAATGATATTGCCTTAAAAACCAAATATCGCAAGGTTTCTCATAGGCAACTGCTCATTTTTTACAATTCATGAACCACCTATGCACAACGTCATTTCTACATGATACTCTTAGACTTCACCCAAACATAGTCTGAGACACAACTCCCGTCAAAGGTACTTAAGTAAAAAAATTTACCTGAAATCACAACCGATATTACTATATAATGGTTCAGGATCGTTTATATGGACCTATATCTCTGTCCCACAAATTGGTTAATGATAAATGTTATTTGAGCTCAAAGTGTTCATGGGAGTTATCTCACACCCAAAATAAGATACATGGGAGGATATATCAAGACTAAAAATGGTTCACAATAGGTTATCCTATGAATGAAGTACGTACAAAGGTGGGAATAATAATCCTAACATGTTTTTGTTGAATTAGTGGATATCATAGAAATAATATTTTCTGTTATTATGTGTATGAAAAAATTCTATAACTTATAGTAATGTTATTATCTTTTGGCTCATGAACTATTATTCTTTTATGAGTTATTTCTTATGATATAACACCATTTATGTCGGGACTTAATCTATGATCTCTGATATACAGGGTATGGTTATTAAAATTTAATTCTCATGTTCTCATACCATTTTTCACATGTTAGGTTGATATCTCCAATGCACACTGTTATTGATCATATAACCTCACCCATTTGTTTCTGTTTCCAAGGTTATGAAGAATGATATTTTTCATGATATGTCTAAGAAGGATTATAGTTATAATGATATTAGTTGGGGATGACATAGATCACTTATTGATCAGTTCTTAATGTTCTAATGTTTCTAATGGTACTAGTGCAAAAATATTGTATCACTGATCGTTATATTATTTAATGAATATTGTTTTATTAAGATGTAATATTTCTGTTTGAAATGTTGTTTTATTTATATTATTCTTCAATAACATATTTAATTCAATTATATATTAAACACTACTAATATGAAATGTTTTATTCTTATTTGATTCAATATTTTGTTATGACATATTATATTTCCCTAAAGGTGTAAAATATCAATGAATACGACATATGACATTAAATTAGATATTTAAAATTAAAACAATCAATTAAGTATATTTTATTTTCTATTATTATATATTTATTATAGTATAACTATGAATATACAAGGGGATGATTTTTTATATTTAGCAATATGAGTCTCCCATTGAATTTTATAATATAATTTCTTTTAGAAAATAATTTTTCAGAATTCAATTTTTTTTTCCACTTTTAAAATTACATTGTATCACTTATCAAGTAAATAAATTATTAATGATATGTTTTCGATTATTGTTCTCTAGAAGAAAGATAATGTCATATTTTAATGAAAACCCATAAAAATATGGTGCATGAAAACAACTTATTATTGAAATTTAACTAATCTGTATACATATATTTTAATTTTGGTCTTTATATAAATAATATAAGATACCTTTTAAAAATAATATCAAAATTTTTATGTTCTAAAAATCTTCAGATTATAGAAACTGTGATAATTCAAAATAATTCATGATGAATTGTAATTAATCCGTATTAAAGAAACCTAAAAAATCAGAACTAATATCTAATACTTATCCATTTTTATTGGTCATAATATTCATTACTTTCTAGAAAAAAATAGAATGTTAATGAATGAAATGCACTGAATATCCAATTTATTGTATCAATACAATATTGTAATATTATTTGTATGAAGAAAATTTTAAAAATGGATTATAAATATATTCAGTCAATTATATTTTATATTTCAACAAATATAATTATTCTTATTATTATATGAATCCAAATTCAAAACAAGAAATGAATGAGGACTAAAGGGATGAAAATATTGTTTGAATGTGATATCAATAATGAGGTAAAAATAATTGATATTAATTTGTTCCAAAACAATTGGATGAATAATCATTATAATGAACACTGATTATCAGTCTAAAATATTATCTCTTTCTAGTTGAATGGGCAATATATTTAAAAAATACAAACTAAATGGAAAAAAAAGAATCATAGTATTCTGAGGATAGATCCATAATTAAGTTATTTCGGGAATGTTCCATAACATATACCACAATAATCTCCCAGTTTAGTCATGAAATTGGAAATAACATACATATAACAATTTCTTAATATCCTAGGGAATGTATACTATAAATAATCTATGAGATAAAATATTCATAAAGCATAATCATTGGATATATCAATCGAGGAACTATAAAAAGCGAGAGATAAGAATAATGGTAAGAGATCATAAACACAATATACATTGATTATAACCAATTTTTAAATGATCCTTAAAATGATTCATGTAATAATTATTTTCTATTTAAAATTAAATGTATCAAAAGAGTGAGAAATTATCATAAGACTACCATGAACCATATGGTCATGATATTAATGTGTTACACCATCATTCATATAGAAAAAAATATTATATGTCAATATTAATTATTGAGACCATAAAATAATAGTTTATTATGATTTATGAACTATTTTCAAAATCATGGATCATGAATCACCTCCTAAATTGATCTATGTAAATTGATTACTATAAATGATTGAGAAAAATGATTTGTTTTCCGTAGTTATCCCATTAGATATAATATTATACCAAATACATTGGGGGATGTATAATTTTGGTCCCACCCATTCCATATGTAATAATATACCTATTATAGCCCCAATATAATGAAATAATGAAAATACCATATTCAATGAAAAATAAATGAGTATCATAACCATTTCATAATGGAATAATAAGTGAAATGAACAAAATTTATTAAAAACCAAGTTCTAATAATCATAAAAAATATAGATAATGAATAATAGTGGTATAATTGGATAATATTCTCTGTATATAATATTTATATTCATATGATTAAATTAAATAAAAAATACCCTTAAAGAATCATTAAAATAAATTTGAGAAAAATATAATTATAAAAATTAAAATCAACTTTTTAAAAGTGATATTTATTAAAAATTTTGAAAATAGTTTTTATTTGAAATTTACCATTGAAAATTTTAAATTAATATTCATATAATTTATTGTTCATGAATTTGATAAATTTAGTTAATCTGATGTACATTAAAACATGTATTCTTTTCACATTTTGAGTAAAAAATAAACAATTCCTTTTTGGAAAACCAAGAAAGGTAAATTTGAAAAAAAATAACAAAATTAAATCATTTATAAAATTAATTCAATAAATAATTTTAAATTTAATAAATATTCTTTAATACATATTCTTAAAATAATAATATGTAAGAGAACATTTTTTTGATCGAATATAGAAATAAAGTAAATTATTAATGTACTATTTTTCTCTATTTTAATTTAAATAGAGAAAAATAAATAGGAAAAACTTATTTTACATAAATAAAAAATAGATAAATGCATTCTGTAGTTTCTTGATATATAGTCTAAAATATTTTATAAATGGAACCAAATCACAAACAATCACAATAAATAATGATATTTCAAATTATATTTCATACCACATTGGTATGTTTTGAATCTTAATCCCCATTAAATAATGAAAATATTTTAAATATTTAAATCCTCATATTTTTTTATAATTATAATTATAAAATACATTCATATTAAGTATATAAACTACAAAAAAACATATTTTAGATATGGTACTTATCTGATAAAAAAGTGTGATGAAAATACCTTACCTCGACCTCCGCTAACATTGAATGTAATCAATAATAATGTATAACAAATTATAATCGATCATAAATATATATGAGATTCAAGTAGTTACTTTTACTATTATAAATTATCCATGGATAATATTACAAATTTAATTTATTAATACATATTTAATAAAATCGTTATTTCTATGTGCTAATTGTATAGTGTTTTCTTAAGAGTGTTGATCCCATATTTCAACTACTCCTACATATATCATGGATCAATCAGCTCCATATTGTAGGTAGTTATATAAATATTATATTTATCTATTCAATTAATATTTTTTTATTCATAAATTATAGAGATGTAAATTATAAATACAACATATAAAGAGATATTACGATGTTCATAAAAATGAATGATGGTTTCACTTTCTTATATAAGGAATAAAATAATTGTAAATATAAATCATCAATTATTTAATCATAATAATATCATATATACCAATTATATACATTAAATATATCCTTATTATAATAATTTTAAATTGTAAATGAAAACTAAAATGAATCACATCGCATTGTGCAAGAGATAGTCAACACATATACATAAGTCACATAAATTTTTCCTCAAGATTGGAATGTAAGAATATTGATATGATATTTTAACTAAATAAGTATAATTATTATATAAATATCATATATATAAATTAAATATATCATTATATCAATTAGTGAGGTGTCGTGATGGAAATTGAATAACATAGTTTCAGGAGGAAATACCCAGTCAGACACACAATCAATGGTTTAATATTTCTTGTTATAAATGTTGATATATATATATATAGGTTTTGTGATATATTTTTAAAAATATTATTATTTGGAAGATGATATTGTTATAATTTTATAATGTTTGAAGAAGATGTGGTGGAGGTATAATATTTAATAAAAAACGACTCGATTTTGAAAAATAACTATTCATCAGGAAGAATCTTTAATATTTCACCAAAATAAATCCTAAAAGGTAATTATAAAAAAACCATAGACCCTAGTTCACTGTTAGGTATTTAAAGAAGTGATATTTTATTGTCATTTCCAGGAAAAAAGACTACCGAATTGTAGAGAGAAGATGAGAGGGGGTATCATTTTGTAATTGAGGTTAGTGGAATATAAAAATATTTTCAAAATATTATAATAATGAAATATCACTTTCCAAATATAATACTCTGAGTTGATAGTGGTATGTATTAAATTTAATAAAACATTTACGGTTAAACAATTATTTAGGTCATTTTATATCTTAGCTTTTATTATAACCCCTAGTTTGTATATTTTATCATTGTCCATTGTAGCATTGTTTTACTATTATTATTATCCCTTATGAAAAATAATTAAATTGATATTATTACCTAATATCAATTATGCTAGTTCCAAATGTAGAATAAACTTTTATAAAAATCAATTCATATATGTGGTTGAATTTAATTAAAAATTAATCATTTAAATGCCATAAAAATCTATTTTCTAAGACCATATTATATATTGGTGTGTTTATTCATAAATAAAATTAATTTCATTAATATATTATGGTACACAAAAAAACATTATTTTAAAGTAATTCTTTGTTTCCTGGTGTATATAACACGTATCGTTGATCTTAATTTAACTATGAAACAACATTAAATTATAATTATTTTAATATAATAATTATAACCTAGCCATTAATTTCATTGTTGTGAATAGGATTTAGAATATTAGAAATTATATAAAACATTGTTCATGAATAAAAATTTATTAATTAATTCATTAGAATAAAATTAAAAATTTATATTACTTTTATATGTTTTATTTAAAAAACTCATTACTTTTTGTGATAAAATAATATAATAAAAAATTTTCAAAATAAAATTATTTTGATGAATTGACTACTTTTTTATCTCAGAATATAAAAATTAGGTATTTTTTATTTTTTGGTATTTTTTAATAATGATTTATTTTCTTGTGAAAAGTACAAAATTTGGATTTTGATTGAAAACCGTATTTTTATTTTATGTATTGTTTAAGTATAAATAATTAAAATAATATCAACGTAAAATTAGTCACCTATTATTTTTTTATCCAAATATGACCAATGGAATTTTTTATTGCAAAATTTATTATATTAATCATTATTATACACAAAATATTATTTTTATGAAAAATAAATTTTCATTATGTTTTGTTGTTTTATCATAAATTAATTGATCAACATAATGGTACACTATTATAAATAATTTATGTCATATTTTTAATAGATTGGTCCAATTTTTTAAATTATGAATCTACTAATTTTAGTTAATATGAATAGTGTCTATAGTAAATTTTATTACCATGGAAAAGGGTAAACCTAATATGAATGGTTAACAATAAATTGATAAGGATTATAAATTCTCCCAAACACATTCCTTAATTTTAAT
The DNA here is from genome assembly GCA_963277665.1 of Viscum album. Lineage (NCBI taxonomy): Eukaryota > Viridiplantae > Streptophyta > Magnoliopsida > Santalales > Viscaceae > Viscum > Viscum album. Next base: position 873,624,993 of record OY728129.1, on the reverse strand, counting down.
TTATTATTCCATTTCCACCAAAATAAAACAATATTTCGTTATATTATCTTTTAATACATTTTAATTAGGTTTCTACGTTATAATAAATTATGTAAAGAATAATAAAAAAATTCACACTATAGTTATTATTTACTATAATATTTTAATCATGTGGTTAACTAGATGATATGATAGATTATTAATAATATTATAAACAATAAATTAATTATATTCATCATTGTATTTTTTTTTACTTTATGGTGAAGATATAATTACTTTATATGCTATCAAAATGTTGATGGGGTAATTATTTAATAAATGGAAACAAAAAATTAAGGCCTTTCATATCAATAAATGATTTAAAATATGAAGTCATTAATGTGACCGATGAATATTATAGTTACACATGAAATATTATACATTTTTGGATATTTATTATTTGAAGTAATTTTTTTCATGTTATTATAGTCAAACTAAACTAATAATTCTAAAATTACATATATTAATATTTAATTGAAATATTATTTTAATTACATAATTAATATTTAGGAATAATTCCTGTAATATTTTCAAAAAAATTATAATGGTCCATTTATGGTTACATTATCATTTTATATTAACATTATTGACCATTATATGATAGAATATATTAGTTGTACAATAGTTGTGAAAATGGTTTGTAGGGGCGATGAAAGTAAATTATAATTTTGAAAACTGATCAAATAATTGTTCAAATATTATAATAGGAAAGGATTTAGACTTATATTAAACTTGTTCTCTATTTATATCAATTTGGTAACATTATTACATGTTAATTCAAATATATTAATTTAATATTTTAATATATTCCAAAGGTTCCCTTACCCTTGGTTATAAAAGGGAAGCTCCCCCATAATTATTTTTCACAACATTAATCCTTAAATAACAGTTAAAATAATAAAATTATTTTTCATAAAATACATATACAAGTTCATTATGTTCTACACCATCAAAAATATCAACCATAGGTAGGTTAAGAAGAAAAATAAATGGATTCAATTGAATAAGAGGTAATCATCTTTACTGACTCAATCAAGTTGATTTCAACATTTAATTCCTCTTCATCTATTTTAACCATAAAAATATAATTACTCCAATATCAAAAATTTACAAAAAATTTATTATTATTATCATTATTATTATGGTAGAACCATATAAAAATTAATTTTCATACAATGAAACGTGAAAATATCGATTGTGTGTGCATACATCATATTGTCTCCACATAGTGGTGTAATTCATTATTCATTACTTGTTTACATGGATTGTTCTAAATATGGATAAAATGAATATAAATTATATTTATTAAATAAATTTTATTCAAAAATTGTTACTTATTTAAATTCATTATTTTTTTTCATTAGTCTAAAAGTGAAAATAAAGTTCAAGCGTATGTACGACCCACCATTTCCTGGAATGATGAAATTTTTTTTTCAATCCCTATCTTTATGTATGGATAAAAATAAAAATATATTGAATCTATATGATAATTATTCCATGAATAGTATTATAGAGATTAAGTAACAATATTATAATAATGATGATCAGAATAGATCAATCAAAATATATATGAAAAAAAAGATTCCACATGGAATAATGATTTAATAATTAATTGTTAAAAACTGTTGATTAAATATTATAAGAAAATATAAATTTTATTATATATATATATGAGTACAGTTCTGTAATATATGAATAATAAATATAAATATTTGATGTAGGACGTTCGAACCCATATACAAATTATTAATAAAAATTTGTATTTACTATTTTTATTATATTATAATAATATATAGAAGACATTATTTCAAACTTTTTACATCCTTTCCCAATGGTTATAATGGAATCATTTTTCATTTTTCATTTTTGAGTTAAGTAATTTTTTATTTTTATCAAATGTGTAAAAGGAAAATACTTTTATCCTATATGGAATGTAAGCAATTTTTAACAATGATGATTCATAAATTTTTTGAATCATAGTTTAATATATTAACACTTTCATTTCAATTATATCAATTAGTTATTATATGGAAAGATTCTATATTATTAAATGTGATTATCAAAGTGTTATGTGTGTTTTCCTTAAGAAATATTCCAAGTATCATTTTTATTTATATTCGTGTATATAAAAATAACTTGTTAATAATATGTTTAAACTATTATTTAATGATACCATACATCATATTTTAGTAGATTTATTGTGATCATTTTTAAAGGGGAAAGTATTGAAATTTCCAATGATATTTTATTCCAATATATTTAATTTTTTATTAATTTGGAATGAGGATTAAGTTTTATTACTTATTAATAAGATCCATGCATTAGACTTTATGTGATTTTTGGGGCTGTATAAATCCACCATAATGAATCAAAATGTGTTATTATAAAAATTATATCGATTATTTGTCAATATATTAGATTATTATTTTCATATTCTTTGACCAAGGCCATATTGATATGTTTCATAGGTATCAAATTAAGCCTTACATCATTTGATGTTCTGTTAACATTTTCAATTTTATAAATTGTTTTACTATCATTGGATAAGTTTTTAGATCATGTCATTTTTTTTTGAATGTAATTGATCTTCATATATTCTTTCTATATTATTCAATCCATGATAGTTTCTCTAGTATACATACCCTATCTGGGCTTCTGAGATCTCCCATTTCATTTCCATTAGATACCATGAGTTGATTTATGATTGATATGCAATGATATTATATAATGAATAACGTTTTTATTGATGAATATCTGATGTTCTATTTTAATACTTTAGTTGTAACATTGAATTTTAGTATGAATATAGTTTCCCAATACTTCTAAACCACTCTGTCCATTAGGATGTGATTACGTGTATATTATTCCAAGATAAAATAGTTACCATTAATTCTAGGATACATTAGTTGGGGTATTCACAAGTAATATTACAGAAAATATGTTATTAACCTTGTTATATAAATTTAGGACATCATAGATTATATAATAAAACCCAAAAAATGATATTGAGAATTTTCCAAAATTAACGAATCTTATGATTTTGATATTAGTTCTACAAAAAATTTCTAATTATGTATTGTTTTTTAATTATTTTTAAATTAGAAATTATAATGTTATTATCTAATTTAGTTATTAGTAATGTTTAGAAATGTTTCATATATAATGTAATGAAAATCATGTCAATGAGTGTAATCCAAATATGGATTATTCTATAGGTAAAGATAATGTAGAAGGATTTGTAGCTTCAGTTAAAGCCTAAAACATTATTACTATATTGTGGATGTTGACATAGGATATAAATTTTAACGTTACATGCATAGATAAACATTATAATCCACAAAATGGTGTACCAATTTTATACCACATCACAAGTCATCAACCTCTATTAACCAATTGGACTATAAATTATGTATTGCCGAGTAAAGGATGTCTTCCATGGAAAAGATATTTCATTCTTTAGGATATAAAGAAATTAAGATGGATTTCATGGTGTTTTATCATATCATTGTGGATAAATATCAGAGGTTTTCCTTGATTCAATAAAATATTATTGATGAGGAAATAGGGAGTGTAATGCCCCGACCCTAGTTAACCAGAGTCATTGCATTATTACATAACATTGGCATGATCACAAAAGATCATGTCTTGAAAGACTGATTATTTTAGTAACCATGGAAACACTATATACATTCATAAGTCTTACATTACATGATAAAGTGAAAAACTACAACAACATAGACTCTGTAGTCCACACTAATATCCCCTCAGATTATCATTGCAGTTCAGTCATAAAATACTTCTTCACATCCTGGGAGAAATAAAACATAGGTAGCAGTGTGGTCAGATGCTCAGTAAGGATAACAATATAGCGTAAACTATTATAAATAAGAATAATCAATTAAGGCAATGTATAACTAAAACAAAAGCCTTTTAAACATGAAATTCAGCATAATATGGGAAAAATAAAACGAAATAATTACATTTACTTATTCACATGGTTATTCAACTAGTTGAATAATCACATACAATATCAATAACCACTTTCATAATGATGGAATGCATAATGCCAGACTATTATAACGACATAGTCAAGGCCTTATTCCAAGACTATAGATAAGATTTTGTCAAGGCCTTGTTCCAAGACACTAGTTTGTCTCATGAGACATACCGATGCATCGAGGAGCTATAGCGGGCTCCCCCCGTCACTTACTAAGTCTAATTCATTTCTCATATGAATAGGTTTAAACATAACACAAAAATTCTTATTAAAACTAGCATACGAAATTTCAATAATTTCCCCATAAACAATAAATGGTATAAAAATAACACATCCATAGTCAAACATCTCAAAAAAAAATTCAATATAATATAGAAGTTTTGTATCATAATAAATCAACCTCAAATAAGATTAAAATCAATCAATAGATGTTGACATAGATGAAATGAAAACTATTTGAGAGAAATATATCTTTTTTGAAATGATTGATAAGTAACATAATTATAAAATAAAACATTTACATTGAAAATATTATTATAATCTTGTAATGGAAGCTTCAGAAATTTTATAATAGCAGAAAATAGCCACACACACCGTATAAGTTAAAAAAAGATATTCTTAACTTAATTTTGTCGAAAAGGTTAAAAAAGACCATGTTTGGAAAAAGGCAGAAAGATTCCTTTATAATCATGTTATAAAAATTAAAAAAGGGTATAAATTACTTTGACCCATAATATATATAATATTAAGAATGTTTTTAAATACATTTTTAGGAAACATGGATGTGGATGATAAAGAGGTCCCAGTAGATAATTACGTATAAACAACATCGGATAATGAAGAGATTTTGAAATAAACACTTACCTTGTACTTTTCATTGGTCGAGGGTTGGTTAACCTCATATATAATGGTGAAATAATTGTTATTAAATTATACAATAATTATATACATTAATATGATAACATATATGATCTTTTAACATTGCATTGTTAATAATATCTTAGTATTTTCGTTGTTTTGGGTGTTAACAGATTCATTTTTTTATATTCATTGTTGTGTGAGTCATATTTGTTTTTGATTGGATGTATCTTATTCATATCCATAATGATATCAAGTCTTTAAACATTATTTTTATTCATATAATGAGAATTAGTCTTAAATGGATACAATGGGGAATGAATCGCATCGCGTTTGTGGCGACTGTAATCCGTACGTACGCACAAGCGACAATATCATTATTTTGTAATTAAAATAATATATAATTGGATTTTATACCATATATATAGAATCATTACCATGTTATATTTATTATTTACATCAATTAAACTTCATTATTATACCCATCCAAATAATAATGTATTCAATAACAATTACACCACGACGTGGAGACGGTATGTCTTACGTATACATGTATGGTGACATTTAATTCCAAACATGGATAGAATATTTAATTTTGTTGTACCATATTTATAATAACATCATAGTATATAGAATATACAAGATTAATTATTTTATAATGGAAACAACAAATATAAAGGAAGTGGAAGAAGAAAGGAACTTGAAAGAGGTGATGAGATATTTACCTCTTCTTCGGGTTCTTCATTTTGATTTGATCAAATGGGATCCATAGGTTGGATTAATGACTAAATGAAAGCCTCTAGGATAAATTGAGATGATTTGAGAGTGTATTTTTTCAGATTTTCTCCAAACCAAATGTCTTTGAAGGTGTGAATTAAAGATAAGGGGGAGTGCCCTTTTATAAGAGGGGTGAGGGGCACCATAGGAAAAGCTAGAAATATTATTTTATAAAAACATTATTATCAGTTTTTAATAGATCAAAAATGGATTATCTAAAGTATATTTTTTTTATGGGTCGAAAACCACTCAACCAATAGGTTATTCATAGCTTTGGGTCATTATATTAACTTTATCTTTTAGATTTAACTCATAGTTAAATAGTTTGACATTTACCACATGTCATTTTATTTTTATATTATATGGTTAATAAACATACTATATACATCCAAGAGAACCCAAATTGGATCCTCAATTACACACATAAAATATATAAGTCTTTTGTCCGACCCTTAGATTTTTATTAATAGAATATAAATTAATAATATAATATTTGTTTTAAAAACTCTTGTATTTCAATTTTGACACTATTTGATATTTTGTTTTTTCTAAATTCATAACAGCATTATTACTTCAAAAATAATTCTTCTAACCAACCCTATTATGTCATATTGATCTATAAAATAATTTTAATTCATAAAAAGCATCAAATTACATTTATTAGGATATTTATCATATCAATTATTTTAATATTTCATTAATTATTTAATTACTGCATCATCATTGTGTCATAAAAAAATTAGATTATATAATTTCTAAAAATTTAAATAAAATAACATTATGTTGGAAATATATTTAGCTTTATTATGAATATTTATAGTCAAATTTATCTTATGTATAACCCTATATTGAAAATATTTTATTTATTAAACATTGATTTTTAACTCTTTTAACTCTTCTTTGAATAAAATAATAATTAGTGTCTTAATCTAATCTAAGTGGACCAAAGAGGTTCATATTTTATTACTAAGTTTGTTTTTTGTCGAACTATACTTATCCAATGGAATTAGGACATGTGTTAGGGTAATAATAATATCATTTTACCATTAATTACTCGATTTACTTTTAACTGTGGTAAATAAAAGTGAAAAGTTACTCTTCACCAGAGATTATTTTTATCTTAATGAACCACATTTTACTCCTTGATATTAATTGTTTCTCTCATATTTTCGAAATAAAAATCAATGAATAGATAAAATTATGTTTTATGTGAATTTGAAAATTCTCCTAGTAGGTGGGTAAAAGACGGTGAAAAGTTCAATGAAATTTTTATATATCTAAAATTATTATGAACTGACTCCAATGAATTACATCGAACTTATATAAGTATTATTTGCCTATTTTGAACTAAAATAAATTTAAATAAAATAATAAAATATTTAAATAAAAATTCGGTTATAAACTATAACATAGTGTTTTTCACTATTCATCAAAAATTGAATGTTTTCAAGAAAAATAAATATAATTCACCCTAAGAAAATTTCGATATTCCGAATAAAAAAATGAAGTTATTTTGAATGATAAACTTTATAAAATTTTAAAAAGTGGGTATTACTATTTATAACGGCTAGTTTGATAGGTTGTGGTGTGTTAGAACTCGAGGTTACATACAACACAAGCTACTATATTATTCAAAGAGAAGTGTACCATGGAAGCTTGGGGTGTCACACGGAGCGTCGAACAAAGGTATTAAAAGAAAATCTTATGGGAAATATATTTTCCTTGTGAACAACAAGAGGATATAGAGGGAAAATTATTAAGTTAGATACAATGGGGAATGAAATTATTGTTATGTATGAAGCCTAATTGAAAATTTTAGAAAGGAATTTTGTGGACTATATACATATTCTAAAGTGTGTGATTTATCATTCCTTATATGGTATAAATATATTATTTCAATGGGAACTATCCTCCCAAACCATTTCATTTTCTAAATATATAGTAACATTGTAACATCCCAAATCTGAGATGTACTTGTATTATGAAAAAAAAATTTATTTTTAATAAATACGATGAAATAAAGAGATCAAAACACTAATGTAGAAAACAATGAATACTATTATTAATAAAAAACTGATTACCTAAAAACATCAAAAAATTATAGACCATGAAAAATTTATAAAACCCATTATAAGACCTAGAAAAAGAACTACAGTGCCTTATATTATTACAAGAAGACAGAATTTGTATCCTACCTTTCACAAATGTTTCATAATGAATTAATTATTAGTAAAAAGAATAATAATAATATATAAAACCAAAGGAGTGTATATCACCAAGATAAAATAAATAAATAAACTTCAAAGATATATTTTATTTCTACTAAATTCCTATTGAAATGGGTATTTATAACGATATTTTGTAACCATATGGAGAAACATGTAGTCATTCTTGTTTTTAATTTCCCACTATATGAGTCCATTATTTAATCGAAACCTTTATTATACTCTCATTTTTATGTCGTCAGACATATTTATGATACCTATTGCATTCCATGGGTTTCTATGATGTTTATTCCTTTTGTATGATTTATAATGAGGGAATGGATTGAAATAAAAAATGAAAATTAATAAGTGAAAATATAAGTAAATAATATATGTGATGTCAAACTAAAGTGAAAACATGTTAAAAGAGGGTTTAATAAAATTTACAAATGAGCCACTTTAGTGCATTTTGGTGGAACAATATACTGATTCATTAAAATGGAAAATGAATAAGTGTTTTTATAAAAAAAATACAATATGGGTTTTCATGTTTATATAAGATATTTTTGAAAAAATAATTGTTCCATAAAACATATTTTCTATAGCACATGAAAATGGTTAATAAATCGGGAAGTTCCTTTTAATCGGGATTTCATATTGAGAATAATTGAACTAGGAAGCTTTTTAAAAGATGTATTTCCCCATTAAATAATTTTGAAATGATATGGATACATGATTTTTGAACAAATAAATTTAACTTAAACGAGTCATTTGAAAATAAATAAGAGTATGATTGGGGTAAATAGATATAATGTGTATCCCAAATGAAGAAATTGATGTTCCGAACAAAGTCCTTACCTTATGTATGAAAGTGTTATTCACTTGAACTTTTTGTCCGGGATAATGAAAAAAATTATTTATTTAATTACTTCAGAAAATTTTAAATATTTATTTTATATATTATCATTTTATTAAGGTACTTTATGGATTTTTGAGGTGTTATAAGATTCAATTTCATCATTCAGGCACCGATTTGGAAGTTTGTTTCATTGGTATACGTTTATGACTGATCCTGTAGAATGGGAATAGTATTATATCGTTGAAATTATATGATATTAATAAACATAAATATTTTTTTCTCAAATATATCATTTGGTTATATGTTATAAGGATGAATCATAAGATCAAATGTTAATGATAATCATTTAGAATAATTGGGTGGTTTCTTGATCATCGATAACTAGTTTGGATCTATTGTTTTATATTTTTTATATATACTTTTTGTAAAACCTTATATAAGCTATAATATATATGTCACGACCTATCCTTGGGGCCCATGCCATGACTACCCCAAGCCTGCCTTCCATAGGCCAGGGGATGGCGACTAGCACCAAAGGGGTAAATCCTGATAACTGGGAAGTCATTGCCTTTATAAATGTAAACAAAACATCTCAGTGTACAAGAGGATGTAATACACTATGTACAATATAAAGTACTGAAGTGTAAGTCAGCCATAAATATGAACCCAACTGAACGTACAGCTACATATGAACAAATGTACAACAGAAAAGACAAATAGCTGGAAGAATGGAACCAGCTCCTGGGTCGTCCTCCTCTGATCCTACCTGAATGGTAGGTACAGATAGCGCAGCTCCTAGATCATCCACCACGGATCCTACCTCAAGGGTAGGTTCAGATATCGTAGCACCTGGATCTTCCACAATGGATCCCACCTGATGGGTAGGTACGGATAGCCTCCACAACGCTCTCACCGATCTACCTCCTCTGAGTATCGTCTCGTCGTGAAGTCCACCTCTAGATACCGTCCAGTCCTCGAACACTTGGCCTCCGACAACACTGCCCGTCGTCTACAACCAACACAACGAGGTGAAGGCATATCCCATGGATGGGTGAGTATACGATACTCAGTAGGGACCCCGAGACCCTCTAGGTCTCACTAAATCCAACATGGATAAACACAAATAATGATCTCAGCAGATAACCTCTTCTTATGTATATTCCCATACATATAATTATGTTATCAAGTAACTCATCTCAATCATGAGGCAACACAAACGTTATGAAATCAACAGATAACCACTACCTAGGTGTGTGCCCATACATATAACTAAGTTATCAAGTGACCCATCTCAATCATGAGGTAAACACAAAGGTCATAGACTCAGCTCAAACTAGAATTTTTATTATCAAAACCGTAACTACTGAAGAGCCTCGTCTCTGACGATTATAGTGATCATGTCATGACTCCGAGTTAATTCTCACTAACCTAAGACTGCAGAGGTAATTCTCCTGTCGAGTACCGCGGGTCTGCCACCCAAACATAGTAGAGCTTTCTGCTGGGGTCTGCCACCCAAACACAGTAGTGCATTCCCTATAATAGCCTACATAGGTACTTATTTGGTTGAGTACTGCGGGTCTCCACCCAAACATAGTAGAGCTCCATCCGCCATGGGTCTGCACCCAAACATAGTAGTTCTCCATCCATTGGGCTAGTCGACTCACTCCAAGTCGAGTCGGTCAAGCAGTTGTCAGGTCTCGTCCAGCTACACGGTCTCCGTACTCCGTACGCTCATCTCCGCGAGGGTCCGCTCCTCGAGCTACAGGTCGATACTCCAAGTATCACAAGTCCCATGACGATGTATCTCATAGGACCTCCTCGTCATAGGGGTATCAACGTAACAGACGGCGCGTCAATCGGGCGCCCGGTCTGTGAGTTATTAGCCTTTTCGTCCTAGGGGCCCAGTTGGTTTCGTGTGTCAACCAACCCGACCTTATCTCAAATCTACCCCAAACTCTCATAGGGTATAATCATAGGGAATTTTTCTCAATGTGATCACCATCGCCGCTGACGGTTCGTCAAACGGACGTCCGGTCTGAAAGATATCAGCTTTTCTGTTCCAGTGGCCCAGTTGGATTTCCGGTTCAATACAACCCGCCCAATATCCAACTGCATCCAAAACTCCGGTGAAGTATTCCAAAAGTTCTGTCTCATAATGAGAAATCCAACAAAGTCAACGGCATGTCTATCAGACGTCTAGTGTTCAAATTATAAGAGTTTCCACTCTGAGGGCGTGGTTGGTTTCGGGTTCGAACCAAACAGGATATACCCAATGTTCTTCGAAACCTTGAGTGTAATATACAAAAACGACCGTCTCGATCCATGTATTGCATTGCAAATGATGGTGCATCTATTGGAGGTCAGTAGCCCATGTTATGAGTGTTTGAACAAAACCTGTCGAAAATAGGGGGGTGCACTGCCCCCCTGTTTGACAACCCCCCCCCCCCCACGCAGGGGACACTCTCCATACAGTCGGGGGTTACGAACCCCCGTTCTCCATCTGAAACGGTCGGCCCGTTCCGGTCGGCCGGTTGCTTCCGCCGCAGGACCACCGCTGTCTCGCCCTCCTGCTCCTGCGGCCGGCGGTTCCAGCCGCCGCTCCCCGCACCACCGCGGCCAAAGGCCGCAGCCTTGTCTGCTCGGCGCGGCACGATGGCGCCGCTCCCCTCCGCCGCGGCCCCATTCCATCCATGGCCTTTTCGAGGTTCTCCGGCACGAAGCGACGGTGCATCGGCTTTGTTCGACATCAACGACGCGGCGCGACGGCACCACCCTTCTTCACCCATCCTTCTTTGTTTCTGCACGGTGCAACGGCACCGCGCTGCCTTTGCTCGTGCCGCAACAAGTTCAAATAATCAAGGGGGGGAGGGTTGGCCGCGTTCGTGCGGTCCAACCACCTCCCATTATTGTGATACTAGGTGGCCCAATTTTAAATGATGAACGACGACGAAAGTATTCATGAACAAAAACCAATTAACCCCTAACTAGAAATTGGAGGCACACGTCGTTGAAGAATGATATCGATTCCTTCGACGTCAGAAGAAGAAGAAGAACATTGTTGTTGGCTATAATCAACGCGGTCGACGACTTCTCCCTTGTTGCGGATGAAGAAGAGGATGAAGAACTGTTCTTCACTGGAGAATGAAGTTCTTCAACGATGGAGATGAATTACTCTTCGTAACTCAAGAGATTTTTCCCCCAAAATCTCCACACAACCCAACCAAAAATAAAATAATGTTTCTCCCTTATTTTATTTTAACCATGCCATGCCTAAAAAGTTCAAATTTCAAACACTTCATTGATTAAGAGTTTCAATAAATTAATTAAAGTGTGAGTTGGCATGAGTTATGAGGGAGAGAGGGAGAGGATGAGTTACCCAAATAATGGGGGAGTTAGGGAGTTATATAATTAAACACAAGGGGTGTTAAATAGGGAAAAGATCATGGGAGTTAAAGGGAAGGTGAAGGGTTGGGGTTTCGTGCAGACCCCACCACCCTTGGTCATACCCTCTCTTGGGATGTTAGGTGGGGATTGGCCCCACCTCCAACTTCTCTATAGAGAAAATAACTTCCACTAGAAATAAATTGTAACACTACAATTTAGTTAAGACTTATAGAATCCCCAAAATTAACTACCTCATGCGACAAAACCCATCTGCGCTTAAGGTCCCCTTAAGCAATTTCCAGCGCTGCGAGTTCATCGGTGCCCTCATATTTCAATTCCGAGCATCAGTTCAAATGTTAGAAAAACCCGCTCATTCGTTCACTGAACGTACCCGAGCTAAATTTCTCCAATTTATTCCAGGAACACTGGGCCTCAGAATCAGGTTCCGTAAGAAACTGCGTTCTTGTAATATCCCAAAGTAGTTAAGAAAAAAATTTCCTTCAAATTTCCGGGTCTTTACATTACTCCCACCTCAGGGATTTACATCCCCGTAAAGCATTAACACAAACTAGGGATACAAAAGTGGTACTGAGCACGCATCTGAGCCTTCCACTCCCATGTTATCACCTTAGGGTTCCCATGCTACCAGCAAAAGCACACAAGAGGAATCGACCATCCCCGTAGGACCCAATCCTGTTGATCCTCAACCCCTACTAGATCCCTGTGGCATTTTTTCAGTCATCGATTTCCAAATCCATGAGAGTGATGATGTGTGAAGGATCATGTAGTTATCTCTTCAGCTGAGGTACGTGGATGATATTATACACCCGGTGCAACTGAGGTGGAAAGGTAAAGCGGTAAACCACCTCGCATACCCTGCTGAGGACCTAGAATGGTCCCTTGAACCTTGGAGATAACTTGCTACCTCAGCCAAATATCGGTAAACCTCATCGAGGTGAGACCTGTATAAGGACGTGATTTTCATCCTCGAATTTAAGAGGTCTCCCTTTCCTGATTAGAACTGAAACTCAAAACTCCTACTACCACATGGGTGATGTTGGAGGACTCAAGAGTGATCAACTACACCATCCTATGCATGATTCCGTCCTGTGCTGCCTGGTTTTTCCTTTTATCCGACCAAGGAAAACCCCATCCCAACGTTGTAGATAAACCACAACCTTTTTTCCTAATACAGTCAATCCGTGTATGAACTGTGGATCCAATCCAAACTCAGACCAACATCATAAGACATCGACGCTGCCACCAAGAAATTCCAACCAAAACTCTCGCCTCGTGGGTCAGATCACACTGTCGGTGTAAGTATTATTATTGAGTCTCCTCCCAAGGTATCTCCAGATGTGAGGGTCAAGTCTACGGCTTACCGGAAACTCTAGGTCTGGGACAAGATTCGTGGAAGGAAGGAATTATTCATATCTACGTCAGTTACTATGGCAACTAGTAGTGGACATAGACTGTCCCTTGAATCATTCATAGAGCCATTAGGTCACACTCCTTGACCGCATGAAGCTAATCTCTTCCCCTACCCTCCAGCTCCCTGAGCCTTGTGGGGATTATAAAGGGGGTTGATTGTAACATGTCGAAAATTACACCACCCCATGCTGCTCTCCTTGCTCTGATTCCACGTCTGCTGCTCTGTAGATTCATCTTTCCTTGACACTTCTTCTTCTTGAAACATTTGACACGTCCAAGTCTCTGAGACTGGTGCCAGTTCGCATCTTCCCACTGCTAACATTCACTGGCTATAACCAATCATCCAAAGAACATTAAACCAAAAAGGTTATCTCTAGCACCCTAACTTAAATAAGAATACATATAGGAAAGAGTTCTTACTCAGATATCCTTTAAACACACCTTGCTATGAGGTATGAGCTCTAATCACTAATCATATCGTAGTCATCAAGTACCAATATCAATCGGTACGCCTTGATGAATACTCACCTACCGATATGTCATCATTCCGAAGCTATAAAAGCTCTAGAAAACACTCAGCCACTTCTTCAAGACAGTCCTCAGCCGCCTGTGAGTCGGGCTCGCCTCAGAACATGAGGGTATCTGATGTTGGAACACGTGTAAGGAAGTAAGCCTACACGAGTCACCTACCGGTAACGCAGATTGTAACTGCTGACCAACAGGTAGTGATGTATAAATGACACACTACCCGAAGGCACTATCTCAGGCATCAGTCCATGTACCGAAGCCTCATCATTATGCGGACCATCCTCAAGGTCACTCAATGGGAAAAACTAGTAGCAGAGTCCACCATAAACTCTACTAATGTCTTAGATAGGCGGAAAACTCTAGAAATAGCCTCCAGCCAGTCCTCTGCTATCTGGGAATCTGTCTCAACTCATAACCTTGGAGGCCTTTCCTGCTAGAACTTGTGCAACGCGCTCTACCAGCATGCACAGATCTCAAGTATGGATGGTGGCATATTCTTCCCAACAGGTGGTGGTGCTTCTGGTACACCACCTGAGGGTGCCAATATAGTAAAAAGGGCCCTGCACCGAAGCCTCGTCGCTCGGTGGTCGTCAACATGTACTATCTCAGAACTCTAACTGACTGTCTGCGTGGAGACATCCTGAAGAGATGCAACACAGTCAAACGATTTATATCTGCTGAGTTGACCTGGTTTGAGCTGACTTATAGAAAACTTTTGAAACACACATGAAATCAGTGTTTTCGTGCACTAATTAAAAAATCAGTAGTCAGGGTCCAGGTGTACAGATACATCGGCCGCTGCACCAACACTGGACTCCCTGAACTGAAATCCACACTTAGTACCCTCAACAATATTTCTTCACATAAAGAAAAAATCAGAGTCATAGGTTCTGCGGTAGAACCGGCTCCTCTAATACCAATTTGTCACGACCCGTCCTCGGGGTCCGTGCTGTGACTACCCCAAACCCACCTTACATAGGCCAGGGGCTGGAGACAAGCACCAAAGGTGTAAATCTCGATAACTATGATGTAATTGTCTTTATAAAAGTAAACAAAACATCTCAGAGTACAAAAGAAAGTAATACACTAAGTACAAAATAAAGTAATGAAAAGTAAGTGGGCCATAAATACAAACCCAACTGAAAGTATAGATGCATCTGAACGAAAGTACAACAGAAAAGACAAACAGATGGAAGAATGGAAGCAGATTCTGGGTTGTCCTCCTCGGATCCAACCTGAAGGGTAGGTATAGATAGTACAGCTCCTAGATTGTCCACCACGGATCCTACCTGAATGGTGGGTACATATAGCGCCGCACATGGATTGTCCACCACAGATCCTACCTGAAGGGTAGGTACAGATAGCCTCCACAACACTCACTCCCGTCTGCCTCCTCCGATTATCGTCCCGTCGTGAATTCCACCTCCGGATACCATACAGTCCTCAAACACATGGCCTCTGATAGCACCGCCCGTCGTCTGCAACCAACACAACGAGGTGCGGGCATAGCCCGTGTAGGGGTGAGTATACGATACTCATTAGGGACCCTAAGACCCTCGTGGTCTCACTAAATAAAACAAGGATAACCACAAAGAATGATCTCAATAGAGAACCTCTACTTAGGTATATGCCCATACATATACCTAAGTTATCAAGTAACCCATCTCAATCATGAGGATACACAATGGTTACGAAATCAACGGATAACCAATAGCTAGGGGTATGTTCATACATATACCTATGTTATCAAGGGACCAATCTCAATCATGAGGTAAACATAAAGTTGATAGACTCAGCTCAAACATATATTTTCATTATCGAAACCATAACTTCTGAAGAGCCCCGTCTATGACGAGTACAGTGATCCTGTCACGACTCTGAGGTAATGTTCACTAACCTAAGACTACTGAGGAACTCCCCCTATCGAGTACTACGATTTAGTAACCCAAACACAGTAGTGCTTCCCGCCAGAGTCTGCTAGCAAAACACATTAGTGCACCCCCCTAATAGCCTACAGAGGTACTCATTCGGTTGAGTACTACGACCCTGCACCCAAACACAGTAGTGCTCCATCCGATATGGGTTTGCACCCAAACATAGTAGTTCTTCGTCCAATGGGCTAGTCCACTCACTCCAAGTCGAGTCGGTCAAGAAGTCATCTGGTATCACCTAGCTACACGGTATCTGTACTCCGTAAGCTCCTCTCCGGGAGGGTCCGCTCCATGAGCTATAGGACAATACTCCATGTATCACAAGTCCCATGAAGAATTATCTCAAAGAACCGCATCGTCATAGGGGTCTCAACGTAACAGACGGAGCGTCAATCGGGCGCCCGGTCTGTGAGTTATTTGCCTTTTCGTCCTAGGGGCCCGGTTGGTTTCGTGTGCGAACCAACCCAGCAGTATCTCAACTATACCCCAAACTCTCATAGCATATAATCATAGGGATTGTTTCTCAATGTGATCACCATCGCCGCTGACGGTTCGTCAAACGGACGTCTGGTCTGAATGCTATCATCTTTTACGTTCCACGGGCCCCGTAGGATTTTGTGTTCAATCCAAGAGAAATCCAACAAAGTCAACAATATGTCTATCGGATGTTTGGAGCTCATTTATAAGTGTTTCCGCTCTGAGGGCCCGGTTGGTTTTGGGTTCGAACCAACCCCTATGTACCTAAGGTTCAAAAAAACCATGTGTTTAATATACCAAACCGACCATCTTGATCCAATGATTGCATCTCAACTGACGGTGCCTCGATCAGAGGTTCGTAGCCCATGTTATGGGCGTTTGAACGAAACCTACCGAAAATAGGGGGTTCAGGCCCGGTCCGACCCGGACCGATATCCCCCCCCCCCCCCACCCCCCACCGGGTCGACACAAACCGGGTCCAGGTCCCGCCCATTGGGGCATGGATTGGCCTGGTGGGTGCGGCCCGACCCATCCTGGGTGCGGCCCATTCTGGCCTGGCGCGCTGGAGTGGCGTCCGCGTGACTAGGCGGCTCGGCCGAAACGGTAGAGCGGAAGGGGGGGGGGTGCGCTGCCCCACTATTTGACAACCCACACCCCCCCCCATCATGTGGGTGCCTATCTACTTACATCTGAGGGTTACAAACCCTCGGTCTCCGTCTGAAACGGCTGGCCCGGTCTTGCCAGCCGGTTGCTGCCACAATGGGTCCACCGCGGTCCCGCCCTCCTGTTCCAGCGGCCGGCGGTTCGGGCCGCTGCTCCCCACACCACCGCGGCCACAGGTCGCGGCCTTGACTACTCGGCGTGGCACGACGGCACCATGTCCCTCCTTCGAGGCCTCTTCGAGGTTCTTCGGCTTGGTGTGATGACGCCGCGGCTTTGTTTGACCTCAACGGCGCAGTGCGACGGCGCTGCGCTTCTTCGCCCATCCTTCTTTGTTCCGTCGCAGCGCAACGGGACCGCGCTGCCTTTGCTCGTGCTGCAACAAGTTCAAACAATCAAGGGGGGAGGAGGGTCGGCCGTGTTCGTGCGGTCTGACCTCCTCCCATAATTGTGATAACAGGTGGCCTAATTTGAAACTATGAACGACGACAAATGTATTCACGAACTCGAAACAATTAACCCCTACCTCGAATTAGACGTCACACGTCGTCGAGTCGCGAAAGTCGAACGTCGCGGTAGACGGGTGTCGCGGAAGAACGGTATCGATTCTATCGACGTCGGAAGAAGAAGAAGAATGTTGTTGTTGGTGATAATCATTGTTGTTGGCGACTTCTCCTTTGTTGTGGAGGAAGAAGAGGATTAAGAACCGTTCTTCGCTGTAGAATGAGGTTCTTCAACGAAGGAGATGAAGTGCTCTTTGTAACTCAAGAGATTTTCCACCCAAATCTCCACACAACCCAACCAAAAATAAAATAAGGTTTCTCCCTTATTTTATTTTAACCATGCCATTCATAAAAAGTTCAAATTTCAAACTCTTCATTGATTAATAGTTTCAATAACGTAATTAAAGTGTGAGTTTGCATGAGTTTTGAGGGATAGAGGGAGAGGAGGAGTTACCCAAATAATGGGGGAGTTAGGGAGTTATACAATTAAACACAGGGGGTGTTAAATGGGGATAATCTTGTGGGAGTTATAGGGAAGGTGAAGGGTTAGGGTTCCGTGCGGACCCCACCACCCTTGGCCATACCCTCTCTTGGGAAGTTAGGTGGGGTGTGGCCCCACCTCCAACTTCTCAATGGAGAAAATAACTTCGACTAGAAATAAATTCTAACACTACAATTTAGTTAAGACTTATCGAATCCCCAAAATTAACTACCTCATGTGACAAAACACATCTTCTCTTAAGGTCCCCTTAAGCAATTATCAGTGTTGTGCATTCATCAGTGCCCTCATATTTCAATTCTGAGCACCGGTTCAAAAGTTAGAAAAACCCACTTGATCGTTAATTGAACGTACCCGAGCTAAACTTTGAAAATTGATTCTGGGCACACCGGTCCTCAGAATCAGGTGCTGTCAAAAACTGCATTCTTGTAAAATCCCAAATAAATTTAGAAGAAATTTTCCTTGAAATTACAGGGTCATTACAACATATATTATAGTTCATTTAAAAAATAGTTTTATGATCATCTTGGGAGGTGTTAACAGAAATTGGAAATACTTCGTCCATGAATATGGTAAATTTACACATCAAATAAGTTATTTTCATTTTTTAGAAAAATAGGGAGAGGAGAATAAAATAATTATTGATTAATACAGAAATATAATATCATTCCAGTATATGTGAGATACCCGTATTACTGTTACACTTGGATAAGTGGATGTGAGGATTTAATAATAAAATATATGAAAATGAAAATAAATTAAAATATAATACATGAGGTTTTTACCTTTGATTTTTTCTCCTTGAGAACATCCTTAGTGAAAGGGATTTGGTATTTTTTAGAGAATATGCTAATGGACGTGGGGGAATGCAATCAAAATAGTATTGGGTAAAAGTTGGACATGTTTCATGGATCTACATGTTTTAAGAGAAGTGGTGACGGGGGGGGGGGTATTTATAGTGGAGGAGATCGATGTTTTTTCTATTTTATCCATTTTTTTATTGTGTTGGTTAAACACATTGAATATTTTGGATTCTTGTAATTAAATATATTATCTAATTCAGGTTATATTGAACCAATTTTGACTTATATCATTTATTACTCAATCATAACTCAAAAATGATTTTATTTATCTTAAACTGTAAATTATGATATTTTATTACGCACCGAAAATCAACTATTTTAGGGGAAAATAGAAAATTAAACATAAACATTTTCAGATGTGTATAATTCAATAATTGACTCTATATTAGGAAAATTACATTCGAAATAAGTGAAATATAATTTTATTTCAAATTTATCATTTGATAAAAAATATTAATTTTACAAATATAACAGATTTTATTGAACAATGAAAAAAAATTAATTCATATAGATAATAAAATAAAATATTATAAATTATGAATGAATGAAATGTAATGTTTATTTATAAATTAAGGAACAAAAACCAATTAAATAGGAAAATGACCTATAAAATAGTAATGTGACCCTTATGAATAGTAACCTAGATAGTAGAATATTAACCTCACCTATGAATTAATGAATAAAATTTATCCATCTTATAAATTCATATATTTTGTAATCATATCATAGTATAAGTAATTAAATTTTTTAATTTTGATACATTATGTGATTGTATATTTGTAAAAGATAAATGATTATTTAAAATATTATAATAAATATATTGATTTAAATTAAAATATATTTCCCTAAAATAGATGATTATATTATTATTTCTATCCCTATTATTTTAAAACAAATTTATGATACCGTAATTATTTTTCCAAAAGTGATAAAAAAATATATAACAAGTTTAAAACATGTATTTTTCAACTAAAATATCATATAAATTAATATAGAAATCTATCTTAGAGTGAAAATTTATTTCAAAAATGGATTCCTTTTTTTAATAATACATGTAGAAAAAATATTTGTGTGAGTTTTTATGATTTTTCTCTAAGGGATGATTTTTTTTGAATAGTGACATACTATAATTTATGGTATAACCAAAATATATGTTGCATTGAGCCATGGATTACGTTTGGCTTATATAACCGACTTTATTTAGAACTAACATACACTAGTTATTGTATTTAGTCATTAGAATCTACACTATTCATAGTGTTCACCCAAATTAATAAGCTTCTAAATAAAATAATAAAAAACACCTCTCTCATCCCATATAGATACCAACCCTCACTAACTATTTTTATCACACCTATAAATCCTTGAATCCAATAAAAAATTAAATAAATACTATTCATAGTTTTCTCACCTAAATCTAGGAGGATTTTGTCTCAATAAAATACCAAACTCATGTTCCTCAAGGAGGTTCTAAAGGAGAATAATTCCAAAGGTAAAACCAAATATTATTTTCTATTAATTTCATTCCAATTTATATTATTTTCATAATCTATCCTAAACAAACCCTTATAAAAGTCTAACTAAAACTACATTATATCATATATAATTTAGTTTTGGTATTTTAATGGAATAACCAATTATAATTTATTTTCCCCTAACCTTTTGTTCTAAAATTGAAAACATTGTCTCTGACATGTTAATTTGTCATATTTAACGACGAAGAGTTGTAAATTCAATTTACCTCTTTCAATGATGGTAATAAAAGAATTTTTATTGTTAAAATAAAGTTTAAAAAGTCTATTAAATCTAATTAAATAATCTATAACTATTATATTTAAAAATTATTAATTAATAGAACTAATCTAGTTTGTGGTGAATGATAAACAAAAATATTATTCTAAATGATTTCCATTATAGTGTTATCAAAGGATTCATGCTCATACTATATAACCATGTGACATATATAAACATATAAAATTATATATGATAATTAAAAACATTTTATTTCAATTGTCGATAAGCAATCCAATTTTACAATATCATTCATACATGCAAAAATTAACCGATCATGAAAATCATGGAAATGAACACACTAAAACTAGGAAATTATTTCTTATAATTGATAGAAATGAAATAAAGGAACATAATAAAATTATAATAATTATAATAAATTAATAAAAAAATTCAATTAGTTAATTAATAGATTTTATTATTTATGATGTATATAATGTTCATGTTAGAAAACTTTCAGACATTAGGGAAATGATTTTTTTGGAACCTCCATTTATACATTAGATTACACATTCTATATATATACCCCAATGTAACTATTTTAAATTTTTATATACATATTATAAATGTTTTGTATATGTTCTAAAATATTTTATCTATATTATTTCATCAATTTTAATGTGGAAATACAATTTTTATAAATTCTCTCTTCTAAATTATTCCTGATAAGAAAGCTCAATCTAAGGGAACATCCCAATTTCATACCCATTTTCAAGTGATATCTATAATATTATTAAAACCATAATTTTACATCTAAAAATATAAATTTTAACATGAAACACTCTCTAGGTTTATTTTTATTTTTATACAAGAAATTATTAATTTTGGTTTTAAAAAATCTGGAAGAAATTCTATTAAACCACAATAATATGTTTTATTTCTAATGTTTCATAAATAATATTTTTACATTATTTACATACGTTTGACGTAACTTATCATTATCTATTACTATTTTCCGCTATTAAGTCCCATTTATTATATAAATAAGTTATATCTTGGACACCATTATGATGTTCCATTTTTATGCCTTTTGACATGATTATGAAACCCAATTCATTCCATGGGTAACCAATATGTTTATGATCAATTCCATTTATATGATTCTTTTTGTGGAACAATTTTCATGAAACTTTATTTATGGGTAATCCAATATTGTTATTATATAGAGACTATGGATTTACATATTACATTTCATGATTTTATGAATAATTATAAATCAGAGTACATGCCAAGGATCAAGAAGTCTATTGTCCTGGAAGACATGGTACATAAAACATAAAACAAGGGAATTTTTTTATTTAATAATCAAATAGAGATCCTAACTTCCTTTGAGACATTAAATCTGAACAGGATACCCTGAGGATCACATTAAAAAATGGATGACCTAAAATCTGAGTATATGAAAAAACATAAGAATGAGGCTCTAGCACATGAGATTTAGATCATGACATAATGATATAAAAAGGAAGGGAACATATGGAATAATATCTTATATGAATGGGATCATAAAAAAATTATTTCATATTATTTTTTAATCATCATAAATCATGAATTTATAATGAGTCATGGATTGATGCACATAGAGGATCACAATTCAAGGGTTACCACCAAGACCATTATACATGGTAGCACGATCCAAGGCTAACCGCCAAGACCGTTTCAAATATTGTCTCATGAGACTAAACTTTTTTAAATGAATTGGAGTTCTATTTTGGAACACCCATATTAACCTATTCATGAATATTCTTTCCACATATAGAATCATATATAAAATTTCATAAACACAATGACACCCATGGAAATAAATAGATCTCATAATCATGTCATAATACATAATGAATGGGTGTATCGTAAAAGTGTCCATGAAACAATTTCCTTAGAACATAAATGGACGTTAATAAGGTAAAATAATGATTTTTCATTGTATTTAATGTCAAATATAAGTGAAAACATTTGAATGTAGTATTTAAGAAATTTTATTTTTAAAAAATTTTATTGCAGTTTTAACTAAAACACTCGCAAGCATTTAAAATAGAAAATGGAATAACATTTTGTAAAAAAACAATAAGTGATCCAAAAACATTCATAAAAAACAGTGGTTTTATGAAATAAATTTAGGGTTAAAACATATGCTAGAGTGCACTTGAAATTGTGTACGGATTCAAAATATTCCCTTCAAGAGGGTTTTATTAACATGATGTATTGGGGAGGGGATCGTTGAAAAACATGTATATACCCAAAATATAATGATGAATAGATCATGATAGAAGAGTTTGAATATTATAAATATAATTTATATGATTAAAAAAATCATAATATATGAATTCATTTGGATAAAAATAATTATAGAGAAATATGATGGAATAAATGAGGGTAGGGTAGATTCCCTTATGGAATATCTTCATGGTATCTGGTATACTTAATAGGGATTAATGAGATAAAAAAGGGTTTTCTCATCATTTAAACATCATGAGGGTAGAATGGGGATGGTGAGAAATCATATCCCATTATTAGAAATTACACATAAAATGGAATAACATAGAGGACATTCATTAATAATATTGAGATAAAGATGATCCCTTAACTTAAGTCTGATGGTGTTATCCATGTGATATTAATGACATAAATAATCTAATTATTTTAATTAATTACTAATTAAAGAACATTTTATACATGTAAACAATTTATTATAACTGTTTTAAATTAATTCTTGATCATTTTGAGGGGTTATGTTGTTCAATTTCGTTGTTTAGGTCTATTTGTTTTCATGGTTTTTACGATTGGTTTAAATATTTTTATGAACAAAGAATCATATAAATAAGGGTTGGTTGACCATAATTTGATTTATATTTTATTATATAACATATAGAAGGATACATGGTTGTACATATAATTTTTTTACTTATAGTGGACATGGATCCGGATATAAAACATTAATGATAAACAGTTGGATTAATTTTGATATTTTGGTCATAACTAACTTTTTTTGTATTATTTATTTATAGAATGTGTGATAAAGGATTCCAGAACATAAATTAAGATAATATATATATACCATGATATTTTTCATCTACTAAAATTTTTTCATGAACAGTATAGAAGGTGGTAATGAAAATTTAAAACTTGTTAACCATTAATGTGATACATCTATACATCTCAGACAATTTTTTCATTTATATCTAAAAGGGGGGAGGAGATATTACGATAAAATATACCATTAGAATAATATCATTCAATGATATGTATTTTACTATATTTATCATTCCATTTGGTTTATGGGATTCAAGGAATGGACAATGAAAAGAAAATAGCCTCAACAAAAATTATTGAATCGGGAAGAGGAATTTACCTCTTGAGTGAATCTCCTTTGAGAGCCTACTAATGGGAGGGGATTTGGTATTTTTTAGAAAAAATAAATTTTGGACGCGTGGTATGTTCTTGGAGGGAGATTCGGTAATAAGTTAAGTAAGGAAGAAGGCTTGAGTGGAGTGATGAAAATATGGGAGTGTGGGTGGTTTTTATAGTGGAGAGGAGGAGAGTTTTCTTAATATTTTAATCATTAGTTAATTATATATCTATAAGAAAAGAAATATTAATTATTCATATGACCAATAAAATTAATATATGCATGTGAGTTTGAATCAATGTCCATTTACATCATCTATGTCTCACGAATGATGTAGAAACTCCATTTTTCTCATTTATTTTGAATTATTGTATATTACTATACATAAAAATTCATATATTTTATAAAAATAAAAAAATTCACCTTAAACATTTTTTATAAGCATATAATCCAAAAATTAAATTTATATTTCAACAATAATTTTATAAATATTATTAATTTATTGTTTGATTGAAATCATAATTTACATTGAAAATATAGAATTTAAAACTATAATCGGCTCTATAATGCATTAAAAATTTAAATATGGCTTACAAAATTTTCTTAAAAAAAGAATAAATAAAATTTTTAATTTATGAACACTTTTTCAGAAGAAAAAAAATTATTTTAAATTAGTTATTTATTTATGACTTGGAAAACTACCTATATATTCACTATGGCCATTTTATCACTTATAGGATGCATAAATTTTATTTATACATTCTTGGGTGAGGATAATATTCTATTGGATTATTTAATATTCATAAGGGGCATATAACTATTCATATGGGTAGTTTAGTATTCACAAAAAAAAATTTGTCTTATCGGGCTCGAAACATATTACTGATCACAATATTGTATATCAGATTTGGGAAATTCAAATCACAGAGGTGACAATATTATGTTTAAAGGTAATATAGTACTAAGTAGTTCATTACGATGTGATTTCAAATGATTGTATGAAATAATTATAAGAAATGAATTTCCTTTGATAAATCATTGGGTCGTTACATTATTCTACATTTATAAAATTTCCGCATCGAAATTTCGTTTTACATTCTATGCCTTAACAGGTGTGGGTACATTTACTACATTGCCTCATCCAGTTCCCATTTTACCTCTTCATACTTATGGTTCTTCCATAATTCTTTGACAAAGTTAGTAATCTTATTACGTAGATTTGTTTCAGTACAATCTCAGATCATCAGTGGACACTCCTAATAAGAAATATAATTTTCCAACTATACCACCTTTAATGAGTGTACATGTGAAGGGTCTGGTATATACATCTTTAAGAGGGATACATGAAAGTTATCTTGCACTTTAGACGGGGTATGTGGAAGATCTAGTTGATATGCCACATCTCCGACTCGATCAAGGATCTCCAAGGGGTCTATGTACCTAGGACATAGATTTAATTTCATCATAAATATCATGACCTTCTTCCATAGAGATTTGTGAAGAAATACGATATCTCCATCTTTGATCTCAAGGTCTCATTGACGATTGTCTTCATAAATCTTATGTCAATATTGGGCTGTCATGATGTTATTTTGATTAGATTTCACCTCATTTACCATTTCATTGACCATTTCATGTCCTAGAATCTTATCCTCACTGACTTCATACCGACATGCCTATAGTCTGCACCTTTTCTCATAAAGGGATTCATATGGTGCCATTTAGATGCTCAATAAGAAACTATTGTTAGAGGATAATTGAACTAGTGTATGATATTGGTCCCATACTCCTTTAAATTATATAGAACCTTTTCTTAACATATCAGGTTTTTTCTGAATTTTTTTCTCAGGTTTACCATTAGTTTGAGGATCATAGGCCATACCGAAGATCAGTTCAGTTCATAGAGAATGATAGAGACTATTCCCTTCATTGAGGTGAATATTGGATCTCGGTCGAAAACAATAGATGTTGTTACTCCATGAATCCTTACCAACGTTTTGATATATATCCATGAAATTTGAACCAATGATAATTCCTCTATAATCGTGTTAAAGTGATCTTTCATTGTAAGATGATCCATAATGAACCATATAACATTGTTTCCTATGGTTGACTTTGGAATTCCATAGAAAAAGTCCATCATGATGTTATCCCATTTAAATGTTGGTATGGGTAGTGTTTACATCATACCCTTAGACTTTTCAATTTCACCTTCAATTGTTTGCATACCATGCACTTTGAATTATATTAAATAATATCATTCTTTATATTGTCCCACCAAAGGTTTTATCATAGACAGTAATACATCATTGTGCTCTGTGGGTGGATAGAGATGGTTGAGCTATATGCATCATCCTGAAGCTCCTAATTTATAATGGGATCATATGGTAAACATAATCGTAACACAAATCTTACAACTCCTTCCTCCTCAGTCATAAACTAAGAGGATTTCTCATTTATAATGGATTCCGCCCATTTCTTAATTTCGAAATCATTTCATTAAGAATACTGTATTTTCTCCAATAGGGATGGTTGAGAAATTATATAAGAAAGGACTGATGATGTTCCTCCCTCAATTATTTCCATGTATATATTGTGAGAATCTATGATGAATGGATCCTTTTGTATTCTCGTCATTGATAAAGTTGTTTGACCCTTTTTACTAAGATAATCTACAACCAGGTTGGCATTAATAGGATGGTATTGGAATGCGGATTCATAATCGTTGATGAGCTCTATCAATCTTCACTAGCATATATTAGGATATATATGTGTGAATATATATTTCAGACTCTTGTGATTGGTATATATCTCACACTTCTCCCCATATAGATAATATCACCATATTTTTAAAGCAAAGGTCACATTTTCCAACTCCAGATCATGCATTGGATAGTATTGATCATGGATTTATACTATTCCTGAGGTGTAGGCTATCAATTTATCTTTTTTTTATCATCACATACCCTTATCCCTTCATGGAAGTATCACTATAAACAATAAAAGAGTTCTCCACATGTTGGTATTATGAGTACCGGTGTAGTGATTAGCCTTTTTTTAAACTCCATAAAGCAGTTTTCACATTATTGAGTCCACACAAACATCATACCTTCCATGTAATCTTGTTTATTGGGTATGAAAATTTTTATATGTTCTTTAAAAATCATCAATAATACCTAGCTAGACATAGAATGTTGTGGACATCTATTACAGATGTTTTCCTAGTAAACTCTTTATTTAATATTAACTTGGTAGGGTCCACAGATATCCCTTTTATGTTGATAACATGCCAAATGAATTATCCTTCCTCCAACCAAAGATCACATTTTTTTTCTTTTGATATAGACTATTCTTTCCCAAATTCATTAACACGGAATTAAAATTCTCCTCATGTTCCTCCCTGCTCTTTGAGTCTATCACAATATCATTGATAAATACTAACACAATTTTGTCAAGGTAATCTCTAAATAATCTATTAATTAATTCCACAAAAATTGTTGTAGCATTACTGAGTATGAATCTTATCACTATGAACTCATAGTGTCCATACCTCATTTGAAAGTTAGTCTCGGGAATATCATCATTTCCCACATTTAACTGGTGATATCCTGACTGATGGTCCACCTTAGAGAAATAATTGGCCCCACAAAGATGATGGATCAAATCATATATCCATGGCTGGGGATACTTCTTCTTCGATACAATTTTATTGAGATCACGATAATAAATTCATAGACGCAATGATCAATCCTTATTCTAGAATAAGATGAACATCACATCCCATAGAGAAGCACTCGGGCTTATAAAACTCTTATTCAGGAGCTCCTGTAACTGCTTCTTCAGTTCTTCCATCTCTACGATGTCCATTCTATAATGTTACATTGTTATATGAAGATATTCAAGAATATGTTAAATTTATAACTCAATCTATTGATCAGGTGCATGACCAGGCAACTCTTAAGGGAATACATTCTTGTATTCCTTCATAATGGGCATGGTTTAAGCATGATTCTCTCCTATGACTCAATCATTTGATCTAGACATTCAGTCTAATATTTAATTAATATCCACATTTGGGACAATGATTCTATAGGAGATTCATCTTCATCCTTACGCATGTAAAAAATTTGAGGATTTTTCGGGATGTGAATAGTGATCTACCTTTCCCGAGAGTAGATGTATTCATTGCATAAATATCTAAAATCTATACCCAAGATATAATTAAACACCACAAAAGGAATTATGACGAGATTTTTGGAGAGGTTTAGTCCAAAAACGATAGCTTGGGAGGAGTTATAAAACCATGAATGCAATAATTTCTCCCTTAGTTATTCTAACATGTAACTTATCATCACAAATTTGAGGTGGTGTTTGAATAGCTCTACTAAACATGCAAGAATTAATAAAACCATCATCAAATAGTACGTTTTCTATTCTTGAATAAATAACTAGTGTACCTATCAGGACATCGTTGTCCAGCTCCACCTCAGTAGTAGTGATAGCATAAGCCCTTACATATTTCTCTGGATGTTGTTGTCGATTGCCTCTGAAAACTCATAGCTTAGTGTAATTGTTCACATAAAGCCCATGCTCCCTGTAGTTGTAACACTGTACTTCATGATGAGGGTTGATCTGAACCTTCCTTTATTCTTTCACATCAGTGGGATTCTTCATATACCGTCAGCATTTTTTATCCATATGTCACATCTTTACACATTTTAACCAATTCCTTGTTCCCTTTAGACTATTCCAAGGGTGCTTTTTTCCACAATTTTTTCATATGGGATGATTGAGATTCTTTCCATCGTGGAATTTACTTTCAGTACTACACACATTAGATTCCCTTTTCCTCTTCTTTTCATTAGTCCCATGATTCCAATGAGAGACTTTGATCTCTGTTTCAACTCTTATGGAACAACATACAATTTCCTCATTGATTTCGAAGTCTCAAATCACCGATTCATTTCATAGACCCAGTTTTAGTCCGATAAAGAAGCGATACACCTTGATTTTTGTGTTCATAAAAAACCTGGAGGAGTACCTTTCAAGACTTGTAATGTTTTCATTATATACCATGATTGACTCAAGTTCCTTCTACATGAGTCCCAGGAACTCTCTCATCCTATTGATATGGAGGGTTCCAAGAAAAAAATTATAAAAAAAATTCTCTAGAATTCCACATAATCCATGGAATCAATTTCATCAAAGGAGTCGGTATTCTTGATGAGTGTCCACCACTAATTTTCCACACCATCAAAACAATAGAACTCAATTACAAAAGTCTTTGCTTCTGATCACTAGAAGACATAGAATATCTTATCAATGGAGTTAATATATTGTTCCAAGATGTGGGGATCTGATGATCCACTAAACATGAGAGGCCTTTTACAAATGAATAATTCAATAACAACAGTCTCTTTCCATGGAGGAGAGGGATTTTCCAAATGAATCAAGTTATTATTCATAACTTGGGCCACCTAATCAAGTATTGTCATGATTTTTTTTAGCACACGTTCCCACCATATCAGGAATATATTTAGGGAAATATGTACATTTTCTATCACAGTGATTTTGGGCATGTGTTATTCTATTTTAGTCCATTAACTAAGAAGAAAAAAATATAGTTTGGGGGAGTCAATACATGCTTATTGAGCATAAAAGAAGAAAACATTTAATATAAGATGATAAACATGTAAAGGATAAGGCCAAATCAATTTTTTAAATTTTCCAAATATCCACTTTATGGGAAAGTGGGAACCTACAAAGATCCAGATTGAAACATCAAAACTTCCCAAAAATTGACATTAATCCTTAAAAACAACCCACTCAGTATTCGACATTCGAATTTCAAAATTCAAAATCCAGAAGCACTCTTCTATTCCTGCGCTTTACCCGAATCAAGGCCACACGACTCCATCTTCATCATCAATGAAACTCATCAAATGACGCCATCATCGTTGGAACCATCGCACCACACATGAAAAACTGAATCATCATAGAGGTTCAAAACATTAGCCAAAAACCGATTTACCTAAAACCATATTCATCCAGAATCAAACAGATACTTCACTAGAATCATGCGAGTTGACAAGCGGGAGATGACCCTACCTTCACCATAGCACCACTACTGGATTGAAGCACACCAGGGCACGCCACGAAATACCATCCCAAAATCAATCCAAAACAGAATAGAATATGCAAAAATTTGAATCACAAAAAATTATCACCAGAACCCCAAAAGAAAAACCAATCACAAACCAGATCCAGATCCCACCGCTGCCATCAAAAAACACCTGCAGAGGCCACACCCAACCACCAAATTCATACCTTCGAGGACGAATTGCCTCCCCCTTAATAATGGTTTGTACTAAGATCATGAATTTACCAAATAATATCCCCTAGAGCGTAAAACAAAGATTGTATTTGGGACCGTATTCATGCACTAGTTCCAGTTCGAGTCCATCTCAAAGTGGTGTTTTTGAGTTTTTCCCCTAGATTCTTATTTTCTAGATGAACCTCTACATGTTGTTATCCAGACATGGATTTATTTTTTAGATAAAACATTTACTCTATACTTAAATGATATTATGATGTTTTATTATACTTAGTCTCATCCTTATGTTTCTTACTAAAGTACTATATTCCGAATATATAAGAATAACTAGACCATCATCTCATACCAACTATAGAGACCCTATCCTTTAATATATAATATTACTTGATTTTAAGAATAATTACAAATCAGAGTACAAGCCATGGATAAAAAAGTCTACTGCCATGGTTGACTAGTAACATAAAACAAAAACCTGAGGTAAAAAACGTTATAAAATATTAAAAGTGATCTTCTAATTCCATTTGAGACCTTACATATTCAAAGGGTACCCTGGGGATCACATGAACGAAGGGATGATTTAAAATTCAAGTAAGGGAAAAACATCAGAGTAAAGATTTTTCACATGAGTTAGAGATCGTGAAATAATGATATAAAAAAATAATGGAACATATAGAATCATAAAATATAATCATGGTTTCATAAAAAACATGAGTTGATAGTAATTTGACAGAAACATAAATTATTACTTTACCACGATTCAATGATCGTTGCACATAGAGGAGAAAATGTTAATGTTAACCAGCAAGAGTGTTTCACATGGTAGCACAATTCAAGTCTAACTACCAAGACTGTTTCATATAACTTCCCATGAGAATAAACATCACCCAATGAATTTGAGAACTATATGGGTACACCCATCTTTACATGTTCATGAATATTCTTTCCACATATATAATCACCCACAAACGATCATAATCATAAGAGAACCCATGGAAATAAATGAATATGATTATCATGTCATAAAAAATAAATAATGGGTGTATCATATAATAGTCCAAGAATGATAGTTATTATAACATACATGGTTGTTCATAAGGTAAAATTGGCATATTTAATTGTAAGTTATGTCAAACAGAAGTGAAAACATGTAAAAGGGGTATTTAATAATTTTTAGCATTAAAACATTTTAGTGTGGATTTAAGGAAAACACTAACAAACATTTAAAATAGAAGACTGAATAATTTTTTTAAAAATAAAATAGGTGATCCAATAATTTGATTCACATTAAAAAAAGATGGTTTTATAAAACAAATTTTCTTAAAACATATAGTAGGGTGTTCTTGAAATTGGGTACAGATTCACGTAGTTCCCTTAAAAATTGTTTTCTTAACCGAAATTATTTAGGAGGGAATCATTTAAAAACATGTACATTCAGAAAATTTAATAATTAATTGATCTTGATACATGAGTTTGTAGAGTAGAAATAGAATTTATATGATGTAAAAAAACATAATAGATAAATTTATTTGATTATAATGAAAGATAAAGCAACTTGAAGGAATAAAGGAGGTTCAGGTAGATTATGTTAGAGAAAATCAGCATGGTATCAGGTATACTTAAGAGGGCTTTATAAGATGAAAAATGGGTTTTCAACATTTAAAAATCATGAGGGTAGTATGGGGTTGGTGAAAAATCATAACCCATCATTAGGAATTACACATAGAATGTCATAACATAGAAGGCATTATTGAATAAGAGTGAAATAAAGAAGATCCCTTACCTTATGTCTGATGGTGTTCTCCACATGATATTTTTGACCTAAATAATATAATTTTGTTCATTATTTAATAATTTCAAAACCTTTTCTATATTTAAAAGATTTAGTATATCCTTTTAATGTTCATTCGTTACCTTTTTGCTAGGTTATGTGGTTCAATTTCATTGTTCAGGTTCGTTTGTTTTCATTGGTTTTTATGATCGGTTTAAATATTTTCATGAATAGAGAATCATGTAAAATTGGTATTGTTGTCCATAATATCAAAAATCAAAAGAGTTTTATGGTTTTATATTTAATTTTATTACTTGTAGTGAAATTGAATCATGATATAAAACATCAATTATTAAATCTTGGATTAATTTGGTGATTTTTCTCTTAATAAGCTTTATTTGTATTATTATTTCACATCATGGGTGAAAAAAGTATTCCAAAACATAAAATAAGATTAAATAAATATATAATGATCTGTTTCAACCATTAAAATAGTTTCATGAGTATTCGAAAAGATGGAAATAAAAATGTAAAACCCGTCGTCCTTGAATGTGATAAATCAACACATCTCGGACAATGTTTTAATTTATAGCATTAATGGAATTGGAAGGAGATATTTTGATAAAATATTACATTAGAATCATATCATACTATTAAATGTATTTTATTGGAGTTTTCATAACATTTGGGTTAAGGGAGGTGAGGAAATATTAATGAAAATAAAAGAACTTGAAAGAAAATAAAAGAATTAGAAAGAGGAATTATCCTCATGATTTTATCTCTTTTGAGAGCCTCTTAACGGGAGAGGACATGGTCATTCTAGTAAAACTAGGTCCGATGGATGATGTGGAGTATCTTGGGGGATAATTGTTCATAATTTAAGGAAAGAAAAAATTATAAGAATATTGAAGGGAAGAGGGGAGTGTGGGTGGTTTATTAAGTGGAGGGGATGATAGTTTTGTTAATATTTTTCTCATTAGATTATTATTTTTTTCATAATAAAATATTTAGTAATGATTATTGCAACTATAAATAGTAATCTGTGTATCTGAGTTCGAACCAATGGTCATTTACATCATCCATGACTCAAGAATTAGGCAGAAATTAGGGTTTTATCATTTATCATGAATTATCGTATTTTACTATTCTTCAAAAAATCTTGTTTTTTAGGAAAATCCAAAAAATTTACACAAATAATTTTTTTTAGGTAGAAACCAATATTAAATCCATTTTTGATAAATAATTTTTTAAATATGATTATTTTAATTTTTAATTAAAATCATAATTTACTCGAAAAATATGGATTTTAAAACTATAACTAACTCTATAATGATTTCCAAAACTACATACAACCATATAAAATTATCTTGAAACCAAAAGAAATAAAAAATTTAATTTATGAACAGATTTTAAGACATATTCATTTTATTTTAAATGGATAAATTTTTTATAATTAATTATTTATTTCATTCAGAAGTACCAGTACTTTTACTACAGTCATTTTATCACTTATAGGATGCCTAAATTTTATTTATACATTCATTGGTGAGGTTAATATTAATTTTTATGATTTAATATTCATAAGGGCTATATTACTATTCATAAGGGTATGTTACTATTCAGCAAAAAAATATGTTTGTATTATCGGACTCCAAAGAACTTATTGATTGTAATAGTGTATGTTAGATTTTTTAAATATAAATATTAGAGGCGAGAATATTATGTTTAAATTTCACTTAATAATCAGTAATTCATTTTTTGTGAATTAAAATGATTATATTTTATAATTTTAAGACACAAATTTCCATTGATAAAACACTGGTTCATTACAACGATCCAAAAGATTGGGTAATTTTTAATGTCATGAGATGTCATGTGCAATGGCCTCAGGGGTAACCCCTGACTCATGATCCATGGGAAACGATCATGGAAGTTAACCGTGACTCATGCTCTATGTGAAGGATTCTTTGTGGATAACTATGACTCGTGCTCATAAATGTAAAAAAAATCATAAATTATTCTTATGTCATGTTATATGTTTCGTCGACATTCCAATGATTCCATTATTAATTTATCCCATGTTCTATATGTTATGCTTCCATTTTTTAATTCATGATCCATTCCATTTTTTATCATCATGTCATTCCTTCTACCCCATGTGAAATTAATTAATCATATATTTCATCCCTTTAGGGGATTTTAGATCATCCATAGGTCATCTATTCCCCATGTTATCCTATACAGACCTAGGGCTAAATTATATTTTAGGAGCTCATTATTAATATTAAATAAAATCTTTTTTTTGGTTTCTTATTGTTAAATTAATAACAAAATCTTACAATGATAGTAGAATTTTTCATCATTAGTTTTTTATTTGAATTATAATTATTCATAAATTATTTAATAATATTTTTAAATGTCTACGGAAATTATTAATATGTTCTATAATGATAATAATATAATTCTTGAATTCTTATTAATCGATGGGGAAAATAGATGAAGATGATGATAGTGAAAAAATGGAGAATGGGATAAAGAGAAAGTGAAATCTTCGAACAAGAGATACATGTGGAAGGAAACAACTAAGTAAATAAAAATAAGGAAATTTATTTTATTTTCATCTGTATATAGATTAGACACAATTATAATGATTTCACGGGAATGAAATAATAAACCATTATTAAATGCTTCACATTTATATATATTGTTGACTGTGTAAAAGATTTTCCGAAAAAGAATAGATTTTTTCATAGAAAATTCCTTTGGAGAAATGACAAGAAATTTTTACCACAACAAAAATGGTTGATGTTCCTTATAATGTGGTGGTATGTACATTAATCATTTATGAAATCATAGATAATGATTTTATTAATTATTTTTATTCTAACCGTTATATATCAATATTATTTTATAATAATTTTGTATATTTCCCTAGAACCTCTAAAAATGAGTTATCTATAAATAAATATATTTTTAGAATATCTATAAAAAGGATGTTTCGATATTTGAAGGAAAAAATTATTACATGTAAAAAGAAATTACATTTCATGAGAAATGTGTTGAATTCCTTACAATTGGAGGGAAAATTATTAATCTGGTTGATGTTTAGATCCACCCATAGTAGATTTTATAAATTTATTTATTGTGGATGATCAGTAAACACACCCTATGAATGGAAAATAAAATTATTAAATTGAAGATTTATATATTTTGTAGGAAAAAATATATATATATTTCTTAAGGAACCATGTAGAAATCCACCAAGGTAAGAGGTCGAGTTTTATATTTACTTAATCCTTGGTACAAGAACAATATCAAAGACTCACTATTGAATGGAAATTGTTGAGTTAGTGTAATTGATAAAAAAGTTTATTTTTGTATTATGGAATTTTTACACCCTATTGCTTCTCCATGGATATCCCCAATTAATTTCATTAACAATGATGATAGATTTATTAGTCTATTAATTGATATTAGGGAAATATATACAGTTCTGATAAAGAAATTATATCATATTTCTCGCATTAATAACAAATCCAGTCTACTTTATGAAGATATTTATTTATCAATTAATGATATTTACTCTTCATATCATTAATTTCATGTAAAAAGGAAACATATTTCAATTATACCATTAAAAACAACTTATAGAGAATACAATTTTACAATAGTTCAATATTGATAAACTAATGAACCGTCTATTTTTATAGAACTAATGAACATAGTATTCAAGGAGTATCATGATGATTCTAAAGTGGTATAGAATCATGATATCATTGTGTAATCTTCTAATTATGGGGAACAATAAATAAATTTCTAATCATTTCTAAAACACATATAAAAAATTTATATGGGAATTGGTTGTAGAAAATATTCTTTTTCTGGAAATATTTACTCAAATGAGAGAATCTTAATTGATCTCATAGAGATAACATAATTCCAAGAATTTTATAAACTGGTGGAATAAACTAAGGAACACAGTTTTAATGGATTTGTAGGTTACTATATGTGATTGGTACAAAAATATTTCCTTATTAGTTAACTCGTTAATCAAGGTTACTCTTTAAGGGTTTATGATCATTTCGACAATGGAATCTGAAGAATGTTTTAAATAATTCAATAGGTGATAAGTGACTTCTCCAATTGTTACTATACCTTTGGGAAATTGGAGATTTTTTTAAATATTGTCATGAATCAGTGAAGGGACATAGTTATTTCCTTATACAGAATTAAACCATAATTTTCTATGCCTCATGGTGGATAAAAAATCTAGAACGAAATTATCAAAATATCAGTCTTGACTTTCATTATTACTAATTTCATTAAATATATGATGACACTATTAGTGTGGAGAGAGACATTAGATATATATATATTAACAGAGTTTGAAATATATATTCTCATAAAAATTCC
This sequence comes from Viscum album, assembly GCA_963277665.1. NCBI lineage: Eukaryota > Viridiplantae > Streptophyta > Magnoliopsida > Santalales > Viscaceae > Viscum > Viscum album. The sequence continues at coordinate 873,588,352 of OY728129.1, read as the reverse complement.
ACAATGTTAGAAAAAATAAATGGATTGAGCAACTCATGGATATGATCATTTTAATACACTTCATCCTAGTGATGGAAAATAAGGTAGTATATGCATTCTAAATGAATAATCATTGATTTCTATCCAAAATAATTACTATTAAAGAAACTATGTTCATGGATTTAGTAAACATGATTATGGGAAATTTTAATAAAGGGAAAACTTAAAAACCATTTCAAATTATTTCCAAACCAGAATTATTGGTAGAGATGAAATGTTCTCATCTTGACGATGTAAAGGTAAAAATAAAATCAATGGCATTAATGAAGGAAAATTAGGCTACATCATATATGAAGATGGAATTTTGATATTTGGAAAATTGTTTTTTTTACCTATTACAAACCTAAAAGGGATTATTAGGCGATTATATTATATTATATTACTCTATACGCCATGTAATTACAATGATTTATAGATTTATGAATGATCATTAATACTGTATTAATATGGGGAAAAAATTATAGACTATTTTTCATGATATGACATTTTTCAATATGTGAAATCTAAGTGACATCATTCATTATTATTTATGCAACCAATTCTTATTAAATCTTGGAAATGAGAAAAACTTACTCTGGAATTTAGCAGTATATTACCAAAGACTCGAATAAGTAGTGATGAAATATCAGTTATTATAGATCAACATTCCAAATATTCACATTTCCACGATAATAAAGAATATTTATTTCTGGATGACCTTGTAATAATATATATTAATAATTGTTATGAAATCATGGTGAATATATTTTATCTTTTTCAAGTCATGAACCATGATTTACATCATAATTTAATAAAATCATTTAGAAGGATCTTCATTCTGATATTTATCGTAGCGTCTATTACCATTATCATATTCTGAAATTTCTATGACAACCTTATAATTCATTTTTAGGTTGTTCTTGTTTGATAATAAAGGTATATGGGATTAGTATTTACGTTTTCTAGATTTCTAATTGAACAATATCTTCAATTACTGAATTAAAATGGAATTTTATAGATTATTATATGGGAATATATCTCATACTCTAACTTTTTTGGATGATTATGGTAAAAAAACATATTGGAATAAATCTTGTATTGGATAAAATGTAAAAGGTAGGTCATAATCCAAACCATTTAAAATTATGTCAAATAATGGAAAAGATCTATGCAAACAACTGATGGAAATAAATGTAATTTTCTATTGGAGAATATGTTTTATCAGATATATATCTTGGAATGGGTGTTATATGATTTGGTAATAATAGAAAATTGATCCCCATTTACATCCGAACATTTAAATTTAAATAATGTATTATATATGTGGGATAAAATTTTTAAGTGAAATCATTCTTTTCTTAAATAAACTATGTGTTTTATATAGCTTTTTTAATGATGACATTCCATATAGAACTCATGTTCTTACCTCTAGAAGAAATAGAATTTAATGTTGATATATCTTACTGTGAATAAAATAGCTAAATTATGGACACTAGAGAACATGTTTTTAAGAATTAGAATAAAGATATTTTAATGTTACATTAGGGAAATCATAATACAAAAAATGATAAGTGTGATCCTAATAAATTTTCATAATGAACTACCAAAATCAATTCATGAGGTGGCATTGTTGAACATTCAAGGATGACAATTTTGGAATTATTGAGGAATGTAGAAGCCTAATTTTTTCTAATAGGTTTATTTTTTTAAATAATTTCATTGATATCATATTGTGTATTAAAACCTAATATTTTGAAATAATGGAATATTTAATATTCTATAACACACACAACACAAGTGTTAAAAACCGTGAAACTCTATTTAAATGTTATTACATTAACGTGAGAGTTATAACACAAATATTGATTTTCAAGGTTTGTATATAATCATCCTATTAAAAAATATATATGATATTCATAATCAATTAATATTTAATATTTATTTCATTGGGAAGAAATAATAAATATATAATAAATTTATTTTATACATTATACATCAAAAATGATTTTTATTACTTATAAGGATAAAATAATATAATAAATTATTCTTATTTTATAAAATTTATCTTATAAAAAGAAATAAATTTTTGAAATTATTATATTAAAAGTATCATAGTTTAAAAATTTCAGAATTTTTTTAAAGGAATTATTTTCCAATTTATAATGTAAAATACAACATTTTATTAAAAACTCAATTATTATTTCAAGAAGACATAAAAATAAAAAATTTAATTCCAAGTAAAATTATTTAAATAAATTTATTAATTATATATATATATATATATATTAAAATCATTTTTACAATTTATTCTAGTGTCAAAATTATTTTATTAATAAAAGTGATGTTTTTCTGAAAAATTGTTTCTCATTGTGTTTTTTGTTTTTACCTTAGATTAATTTTTTTAACTTTGTGGAATAAAATTAAGAAAAATAGGTATTATTTATTTAATTAAAATTCCCAAATATGTTAAAAAACTAACCTTTTATTTATTTGTCAACATGAATAATTACTTTTGTAATTTTTATTAGCACAATAATGGGTAAATCGAGTATTTATAGTTAATACTAAAATGTTATGGACAAACAAAATGACCCTAACACATTCCGTAATTATATTGGAAGAATTAATCTCATACATAATATTACATTATTTGATTTCGTGTCCTAACATTGTCATTTTATTTTGATTATGATCTCTAAATACCTTATGTAATGAGATAAAAAAATGTCTCTCTTTTATTTTTAATAACAATAATATTATTTACATTTTTATGGAAATAAAATATGTTAGTTTATAAATAGTATTTCAAAATATAAATTATTTATCTTCATCATGATAATTTATTTTTAATTTTGTTGTGATGTAAAAATTAACATTAATTTTAAAAAATCAATAATGTAGTAATTATTAAATTAATCGAAATACAAAATAAATGGTATTGATATCATTAAATGTGGTATAATAATAAATAACTTACATAGCCCAATAATTATTAAGAAAAAAATTATATTTAAATATTTTTTAAATTCATTCTATTTTAATAAAAATAATTCATGATGTTATTATATTTAATCTAGATGAATAGTTCTAAAAGTAACATTATTTATAAACTATGAATGTAATGTTTTATTAAATGATTATAAATTAATTAAAAAATTATATTGCAAATAATTACTCGTGTGTGTATAATTAAAAAACACATGTTCCATTTATTGATATTTTATCATTTTAGAGCAACATTATTAACACTTAGATCGTAGTAATGTTTCCTTGTAGGGTAATTATCATAAGGGATAATTTGGTGGTAGAATCTAAGAGATAAGCGTGAAAAAATGTCGAATACTTGTCCAAAAATAATTGAAAAAATTATTTAGACTAATATGAATCATATTTTATAATTATATCAATTTTTATAAATTTGGATGATTAAAATTATTTTTATTAATTTAATAGTTTTGATATTCTTCATATTCCACACAACTCATTTATAAAAGGTCACCTCCTCTCTTAATTCATTACACAAAATTGAGTTATTTCTCTCATGAAAAACTTACCCATTCCTCTTATAATTATCCTTATACGATTTCTTGATCGTTTAGACCATCCAAAACAGAAACCAAATGTGCCTTATGAATAGATATTAAGGTACTGTAACATAGATGATCTGATAATCTTTACCAACACTTTCCTATTTATTTATCCTTATACATCAACATTATGTGTTGTAAAAATCCTAAAATAAAAAATATATTATTATTTATTTATTTATATTTTATTATGAATTTGGTAAATACATATTACATTTATTTTCCATCCATTAAACATTGAAATATCAGTGGTTCATATGTATAAATTATCATCTCCACATAGCGGTGTAATTTATTTTTACTGACCTGATAACAAGGTTGGTTATAAATATGAAAGTGATGAATCTATATGATATTTATTAAATTTAATCGATTTTTTTCAGATTAATTATTATTCCTATTTCCTTACTTATATCAACAGAATATCTAATGTAATGTTCATTGGTATGTACATCTGGCCATCTCCAAAAATGGTGTAAATAATTTTTCAATATCTATCTTCTTTGATTATTGTAAATTTACAAATATATTAAAAAATATTCTATTTATACCATGTATAATATTTATTATATGATTTAATAATAAAAAATTAACAGGTAATGTATCTACAATATGAAAACATACATGAAAAATAAAGCATCTGTCATCCAGAAAAATGATTTGACAAATAATTGTTAATAAACCATTGATTAATGATTATAAGAAAATAAAAAAAATATGATATGCATATATATATATATATATGATTAATTATATATAATATAATTATAATATTTCTTTACATATTATATAATAAGTTTGAAAAATTATGAATTATTTTGAAATGTGGTAAGTGTTTATTTCATAATATCCTTATCATTTGAGGTTGTGTATAATTCCAATGGCGTAATATTCACTTCCATGTACTATTATTCAAGAAATTAATTTTAGTAATATTAATTTTTTTCTAAAATGATTTATTATTAATCATTACCCATGTTTCACCTTTTAAATATTGTTTTAATATAATATTATTTTCATTTTTGGAATGTAATATTTTTTGAAATTTAACAAATGTAAAAAAGGAATGATTTTTTATATTATACTTCTTAAATGTAATTTCATTTCATAACGAATCTTCAAATCTATGAATCATACTCTAAAATTGTATAGGGTTTAATTCAAAAAAAATTATGTTCATTATTACATGAACAATTTTTTGTTGTTAAAAAGATATATTCATAGTTGAAAGTGTCTTTTCTTCAAGAAATTTTTATATGATAATTTCTAAAGTATTTAGATATACAAAAATATGATTTTTTTTATTCTATTGATACTAATTTTTCATTACACATTAAAAAAAAATTTATTAATATGGATTCCTATCACTTTGACTATGTAATGTATTAGTATTCAATTTGATATGATGTTTCAATATGAAATGTTATTCATTGTAAATGAATGTTGATTTAGTTGTATTATTTATTCATATGTGGAATTAATTATACTTCTTCAGTAATAGAAGATTACATATATATCCCCTCAATTCAATGGTATGTCACATGATATAATCTATTCTAGGTGTTGGATGAGTCCTTATGAATTTATTTTCATATTTATTTGAAAATGACTCAACAGTAAGTTTTAGATATCAAGCATTCTGAATTCCATTATTATGAATTCATTCATTGATGTCTATGAGTTTATTTTAATTACATTCCAGGAGGGGTTTTTAACTCATGTGGTTATTTATATTTAATTACTTGGTCATCATTTATTCTTTCCATATTATTCATTAATTTTTAGCTTATCCATTATGAATTCCCCTATACTGAATCATAGATTTTCACTTTCTTATCAATAATTTCAACATAATTCTTGGATTTTTTTGATATATATACATTTATATGATAAAGAAAATAATTTTGTTGATTAAGAGATTAATACATTGTATTTTTTGTCTTTAAATATATTATTCATTATTTATTTTTATCTAGTTTTTCAATTATAATGATTAACTATAACCCCATTTATGTGATTAATAATATGTTATGCAAAAATAAATAATTTAAAATTGATTTAGGGATACTCGATTCAAGGTATGTATTATTTTATAATTATATATTTTTAGATATGTAATTTTTTATCCACATTCATCATAAAATTGACTAATTTTAATAAAAATTGATTATTAATAATATAATTTAAGTGGTGTTTATATTAAATAATTTATTTTTTTAAAATGGGAACTATTTATTGTTTTAAATAGAATGACAATTTTTTTAAAAATAATTGACATTTTTACATATTCATACAAAAGTTAATCATTTTAGATAATTCTCTAATATGCACAATATGGTAATTTAACCATTTTGATATAAAAAATTATGTTTATTTTATCAAATAAATTTTCCTAAAAAATTTCATTTGATAGTAACATGTGATGAAATAACTTTTTAGAGTTTTTTTTCTAAGAATAACTATAATAGTATTGAACCCACACAACCATATCCGATAATAAAAACATAAACAATATATTCCTATATTTCATATAAATAAAGGTGTCCAAATATTTCTCATTCAAAACATTCAAAATAAAAATTAAATATTCGATAGCTTACATAGACAATGTCCTTTTAGGTTTAGAGTTTTAAAAAAAATTAAAACTCATACATTTTCAATACCCATAAATTTGACAGATTATTATACCCACTTAGACTATATTTTAATATTCTATATTATGTCTTCAGCATATCCCATAAAATTTATATATTAAAAATCATTAAAGGAATAAACATTTATTCATCATTCTTCATATCCTAAGGAATATGGAACATAAGATGGGTGAGATAACATGATTAGTATGGATTAACATAAGTATTAAATATATATTTTTGACAATGTGAAAAAACAGAATATAGGTATGATGACATATTTATAGTTAATAATCACAACATAAGAATATTCATACCCATAAAAACCTGGATAAATAATCAAAAAACATTGTATAATTAATTATGAATTTCAATATTCATAAGAATCATTAATAATGATACATGTTATTTAAATCATGTTAGAATGAATCACTAAACACCAATTGAAATATGAAATGGAATGTATCATTATAATGAAACATTATCTTCATAACTCATTATAATCTGATGTATGAAATAAAAGGATCTTGTTAATTGAAGAGGTGAACCCCTCTAACAACTCCCTCATCCATTCAGGTAATGACTAGAAACATTACTCGTTTCATTGGAGCACTATATGGGTACAACCATCATATGATATATATCAGGCTCACCTGAAACTGTCTTAGTGCAACCATCATAAATTCATTAATGAGCTGACATAGTGCTAACTGGGAGCACCCACGATATAATCCATATGATAATTATCCATGAAGTATAATAGAATTTGACCTTTCATTTATATAAATTTAAAGAACCAAAAAAGAATAATTTATATAGATATTTTAGTTAATCATAAACCCCATAAAATAGTTTTTATTCTTTTTATAACAGTATTAACGTGTGGAAAAGGAATAGGTTCATGGTAAATATCAGGGAAAATATCATTATACATCTAATAAAATAATTAGAATGGAATATTTTAAATATATCATAATGTATCATATATAAAATAATTAGTTTATGTCATTGATTTGTGGAAATAAAATTAAAACATCATTTAAAACATTCATGGGGAAAATAAACTTCTATATTAGAGTAATTTTAAAGGATGCAATCATAGATAGAAGGTAATTTTGAAATATCACATGGAACATTTGTTTTGGAAAATATAATTCCCATTTTTAATAAACCTATTTAAAATGAAAAACATTAATGAAATCATTTAATTATAAAATATTTATTCAAAAATAAAATAAAATCATTAAAAAAAATTGTGGTCCTAATGATAAGAAGAGTAGTTCATGTTGATAATGTTAAAATTAAATTTTGTTTTAACAGAGTTTGTAATTGGAGTCAATATGACCCATTTGGAAGTTGTTAAGAATTTTTTATTTTTAAAAATTTTAAAAATATGTTTGATAATAATGATATATATATTTAGGAAATCATTTAAGAGTAGAAATAATAACATTTGAAAAAAATTAAACAATTATAAAGAACGGATATATTCCTCATATAAAATTGTTATATGATATTAGTATCACTTAAAAAAAATTCTTGAGAATTTTTTAATAAATAATGGTCAAAATTTGCATAAAAATGTTTAAAAAATCATAAAAAATGATATGAAATTATTTTTCTTTCAAGATCATATAATCATAATATTTTTCCAAATCAACCTTAAATGTAATCAATCCAAACAATAAAAGATATTCTAACATATAATAATTTGGAATTCTATAACCCTTCAATCATAATAATAATACATGGATAATATAAAATGAATCATTAAATATTATTAATATTAGGTGATTCATGATATAACATGTCAACATGGAATCATATATAATACAAATATTTAATATTGGTTCATATCATAAATGTATGTCCCAAATAAATATAATTTTATATGAATAACACTTATAATGACTATACCATTGAACTTATGATGTAATTAATGAATCAATTAGAAGAATCACTTATAAATAAAAGTAAACCAAGTGAAAATAAAACATAATATAATCAAGATTCATTAGAAAAATAATCCTATAATATCAACAGTAATGAATAATTATTGAAACCTAAAGAAATGAAATTGAGTTATGAAATTCAATTTCAATTAGTATCATTAATGTAAAATCCATTTGGATAAAATATTTAAAATTAAAACGTAGAAAAAAAATTTAATTTACAATGATTAATGATATTTTTTTAACAGGGGACATATATGCATTATAAGATATAAATTGGGTGCATAACATTTCAATAATCCATAGTCAAGGGAAATTAAGGCAAAGTCTCTTACCACGAGTCCATACATTCCATGTTTATCCTTTAACTCATATATAACAAGAATATATAAACTATATTATTTTATAATATTATTTTATAGTTTTAGTACCTTATACTTAGATAATATAATTTTAATTTTTTATGTCATATTTAAATACACTGTCTGATAATCCAACATTGTGTGTTTTGAGTCAATTTAGTTAATTATATCAAAATGGAATTGGTGTATTGACAGAGGTCAAATATTTCATTGATCAATCATCTCAATTATAATAATAATAAAATATTAATTACATTTATAAACATATTATAATTCAAAAATCATCCATGTGTAATGATTATGAAAAATTAACTATGTTATAGTCTTGGAGACAGTAGGTCGTAAGTATGCATGAGTTGCATTTCTATTTTCCATCAAACATTATAGAAAGACCTTAATTTATATTTTATATTTACAGAATATTCATAGTATCATAAATATAAATATAATTATATATATATATTATTTTTTTTGTGGTGAAGAAATATTGATTTATATCGCTTCATAGAGGCGGTACTCCAGATGTATTCATGAACATTGATTTCATTTTTTAGTAAGTGGAAATCTATGAAATAAAATGATATATTATCTTTCAAATATTAATATTATATAAATAATATCACAATTATTTAATATATATATATCACACATATTAATTAATTTTATATTTATTAACTTCTATATCATGTGTTACTAAAAAACAAATAACATAGCTTTGTGATATTGTATTACACTATACAAATGAGCAACATTATTCTATCCCCAATGGAATGTTAAATAAAAATGGTATATATGAATTAAAAAATATATAATTATAATAATGTTAAATATATCATATATATATATATATAATTTAGAACCGTTGTAATAATGAGAAAAAAATAATGTTATCGAAAATGAACTACATTGGTTTCCATTGTGGTGGTCTTTCGAACAAACGAATGATGGGTTTTTCTGTCATTTGATAGGAGTGAAAAACTATTTATTTTATTAAATTTACATAATTATATAACTATATATATAATATTTTTTGGTTAATGTATTATAATATTTGAATCATATTTTAAATATATATAAGATGAAATTAAAAAACCCTCGGTTAAACATGATATTTTTTCTTTTAACAATCTCATTACGTCGACAACAAAATATTTTTATGATGTATTTCTGATAAAAATAGGGAATATAAGTCAGGGTGGTAGGGGGACATAAGGATGGTATTTTGGAATAGTTTGGAAAATCTAACAGGCATCTAAGGTGTTAATAGGAGTGGTAAGGGGGTGGCCTTTTATAAGTGAGTTGAGTGGCATAATTTTTTCATAAGGAAAATGTGAAAACCATATTTTAGTAATTTTATAAGAAAAAATGGGGAATTATAAATAAGAACACATGTTCAAAATGATTTAGTCTTCTAGTTTTTTGAAATGTTTTTATATAATTTATTCCCTTATCATTTTATTTAAACCATGATAAAATGGTGTTATTTTAACACTGATAGAAGATGTTTATTGTTTTCACTGTTCATTATGATGAAAAATTATATTTAACATATTCGATTATATAAATTATTCTGATTACATATATGGAATCCATTTTAAAAAATAATATTAAGAAATGATGAATAATTTGAATTAAAAAATAAATCGTCCAGCCATGATTTCAATGATTGTTTTTCAAGAAATTTATTTTTGAAGCATAAGATAATTTAATATTAAAAAATTGGATACAAATTGTCATTGTGTTAATTTAAAATTAAATTAATATATATTTAATTTATACATTTTATTTAATGAATTCATATTTATTTTCTTTTAATTTAATTAAAATGGGGAAACATTATGTACTTGGAAATAGTTTTAAGAAAAAACATGTTTTAGTCAAAAAATAAACATATATTAAAAATTGTATAAATATGATTAAATTGAAAATTATTTTAAAAAATTTTACTAAATTATAACTATGTTACATGAACTAAAATTAAAATAATTGGGTCATTATAAATTAAATAAATAACGGTTTATAAATGATAGTCTTAAAAAAATTTGTATTTACACTATTCAGTGATAAATATATATTTGTTGAAGAAATAAAAATCATTCACCCTATTATAATTTTTATATGATTATTTAAAAAACTATGTTCATATTATAAAATATATTTCCTAATAGTTCAAAAAATTGAATACAATATTGTTTCACAATAAGAAAAATATTCACTTTTTAAGAAATTTTTATTATTATTAATAATGTCCTTTAAAACATTAATTTATTTTTTACTAAGAATTTATGAAAAAATTTATATTGAGTCAAAAATATATATATACATACATTATATATATATATATAATTCATAATATTTTTTAAAAATATTCATACCCTATATTTTTTTGGAAATTTTAAAATGATCATGATTAAAATAATATTATTTCATTTTTCATTGATGTACGGGGTTGCATGGCTCACAACTTATCAAGGATTGATCCATTTTTTAATATAAATAGGAGTTCAATTATTCCCCCTCTAATAAATTTTATCCCAGCAACATTGACTTAATCATGAAAATTAATGGTCTAAATTTTAAAAATACATCTGTTTTCATACACTAGTGTAAAAATGGTTAATAAAACATGATATTGGTAAGAGAGAAAAGGAATTATGATGTTCATTTAGAATAATTCATAAATTTCTTCCAAATAGGAGTCAATTTGTGGGATGTGAATATATTGACCATTAATAAATTCATAATTCTTGATTATTTATAGAGAGTGACATAGATTATTGATCATGAGAAAGTAAATGATCATTATAACGTTAATAACGTAACAACCATCATCCAAAGTGGTGTGAAAAGTTTCATCATCTCATCGGTAATGAATGGAATATGATATCATTTTAGTTTTAAAATATTTTTCCTTGAGTTGAAAAATATCTTATTATATATTATTAGAACACAAGGATAATATACTAACATGATATGTATAATTTCATCCTTTAGAATCATTCCACCATAATATCATCTTTTTATCCAAACTATTATTATTATGGATGATATTTTCATATAATAGTCACTAAAATAAACTACTAACATATCACATAATTAAAACTAAGTATGAAAGATATTCTTCTTATCGTCAATAAGAAACAAAAATCAAACTTTTATCACAAGATATTTCAATTCACAAAATGATCAAAACTTCATATCATTATTTAATAAAATTTGATATTAATACCCAAAGAAAAAAATCCCACGAAAAATCTCAATAAAATTATTCAAAATATTCTTGAATATGAGTTAATCTAAAGGATTATAATGGTTTGATCAGATATTATTTTATGGTTGTTTTAACTGTTATCCCAATAAAACAGTGATAACATTAAAATTCTCATTCCAGAAATGTCTGTTATTTAATCATATAATGTTCCCCAAAATGAAGTAACATGATATTAACTAAAAATTTAAGAGAAACTATACCACAAAGGTCACTAATACCATTAAATGTATGTCAAAAAATTATTTCTATTATACCTCAAATAATATATCATGTTGAATAAAAGTGTTTTATATTATTTAATTTAATTAGTTTTCTCCCAAAATATTCCTAATAATCTTACAGTTCAATCACAAAAAACATAAAAAGGGGTTCCTTAGTAATTAAAATTATAATTAGCCATTGAAATATAAATTTGTGATGGAATCCATTTCTCTAAAGATAATAATACATGAAAAAATATTAATCACCTGTTTTATTTAAATATATCACTAATACCAACTATAATAGCCCCAAATATACCCTCTTGAATCCACTTATTCAAACATAAAATTTAAATTTATGGATTTTATACTAATGATGGTGACCCTATTTTCATCATACAAAATATAAATTAAATATTGGATAAATTTTATTCCCAAGGTCCATATAGAATTTCAATTCGTTAAGCTTACAAAAAATGTCTACATAAACTATACCCGTGAATTTATAGAATAATTTTTTCAACTATAGCTATCATTTTATATTCCATAATAGGTATTAAATTTGTCCCACAAAAATCATATCATTCTAAACTGTTCTAGACATAAAACAATTATTCATCATTCCACATAACCTTGGGAATATGAAACATATGAATTGTGAGATCACGTGCTCATTTATAGATGAAATATGAATTAACAATTTAATATCATTAGTTATCATAAAAAATAATAATGTTATGATTACATAATCACTTCTCATCAGAATAGAAAAAGAATATTTATGACCATCATTAAATGGTTCATCAACCGCAAAACATCACATAAAACATTACCATATGCAAGAGCCATACGAATAAACAATAATTATCCATGTGATTTCAATACCAATGAATGAAATAATAAAGAACATATATATAGAATATATAAAATTTATTGGAATATTGTAAAATTATCTCTATAGACAATTATATTCCTATATTTAAGAAGATCTGGAGCCCATTTAACTCCATAGGGGAAACCCTACTTTAACGCCTATTTATTCATTCAAAACATAAAAAAATTACCCAAATCATTATAGTACTATATAGGATCTCCAATAGTATATGAAATATTGGGATCACATGCCACTTTATTTGTTCACCCATAGAATATTCAATATTAGTCTAACCTATTGTTATTTGGCTATACCCATCATATAAGCTATATGACCCTCACCAATGAGATATAATGATGATAAAACTATCATATATATAATATACAAGAACCAAAACATGAATAGTGTAAAATATATATTACCTTTTATTATAAAACACTTAAAAATTCTTTTCATTTTTAACTTCATTATTGTGGAAATGAAATATGTTCCATGAAAATATCCTGAAACAATATCAATCCCTCAAGAGGATAAATAATAATGGTATCATTTAAACATATCCTAGTGGATAAAATGTAACATATAATGATTATGACATTGATAAATTGAAATACTATTAAATGATCATTGAAATATTTCTTTAGAAAATCGTTTTCACTTTTATTAATATCTAAGTATCTCATCATAGATGGAAAATATTTTTCAAAGATTACCTGGAAAAATCCCTGAGAATAATATCCTTTCTATTTAAAAAAATTATTTAAAATATAAATCATCTAAAAATAGTATTCTCTCTAAATAAAAAATTGGACATAAAAATGAATTACTATATAATTGAGTGGTCCTCACATTAGAAAAAAATATTTTTTAAAAATGAAATAAATAATCATTCTTTTTAATAATTTTTTAAAGGAAGCCAATGTGACCCATTTGAAGATTGTTATAAAATTTAGTTTTTTAGAAACATTTAATATAGGTTAAAATGTCCCGACCATTCAATTAATTAAATAATTTCTCTTTAGAAAATAATTCATTTGGAAACTTTTCAGGAAATAATGATATGTGTGATAAATATTCCCCATCTAAAAGATATATTTAAGATTAGTGTCATTGATAAAAATCATTCATGAAATTTCATCCATAAATATGGGATAAAATATAAATTAATAGTGATTACATAATTAATAACAATGGGAGAACAACATATATATACTTCAATTAAATAAGGTTATATTATTATCTCCAGAACAACGATCCATAAAATAAATCCGAAAAGACATGAGATTGTAACAAAAATAATTTTTCACTTTGTGAACTCTTAAAATACAAGACCCGTGAAAGAATAACATCAAATGAATATATAAATTAAATAACTATAATTATATTAGTGATATAACATTTCAAAAGGGAACTACAAACACCTAAACTGAATATGTGTGCATATCATAAATGTATGTCTATAAAATAGAATTGTAAATGAGTAATACTTACAAAGGTTATCAAATTAAATTTTAGAATTAATCAATGAATATATTATGTGTATGAAATATAAATCCAAAAAAAAACATGTGTAAATAAAAAATAAGATAATAATAAGTCATTAAATGAATAATAAAAGAAACGTTGAGACTATTAGGAAGAAATATATCCAAAAGAAAATAAATTAAATTATGAGATTCATTATCTCTTATTATCATTCTAGTCAAATACCTTTGTTTTAAATAAATTAAATGTAGACATAAAATAAATTTAAGTATGAAAGATCATTGATATTACATGTTTATAGTTAATTATATAAATCATATAAAATAAATGAAGTTAATAACAATAAAATAATCCATATAAGTAAAATTGACTTGATATCTCTTGCCTATAGTCTAGAAATTGAAAGTTTATCATTTAAATCTTGTATTATATAATCTTATAAATTCTTTGATTTTATATTATCCATTTATAGGGTTAATACGTTATAATTAAGCTAATTATTTTGTCGACATTTTTAAATACAAATTGGAATATTCAACACTTCATGTATTGAGGCTGTTCATTTCATTATTTCAAAACATCTTTGGTTGGATGAATGTGTTTATAAAGGTTATTTTTTCATAATATTAAGAATAATAATCAAAAAAATTATTTTTATAAATTAATTATTCCTTTAAAATCATCTACGAAAATGGTTATAATAATTGAACTATGTTATACTCATTGAAATGGTAGGTTATACATGTGCACAACCAATGCTTCCATTTTCCAATAATCATTATTTTAATAAGGTATGTATTGTTTGATCACCATAGAATTACCATGATAACATAAATATCATGTTTTATCGTTATATATTTGTATTTTTATCATCAATGTGATGTTTTTACGAAGAAAAGAATAACTCTTATTCATGGGCGTGGTAATCTATATGTAAGCATGAACAACATTATCATTTTCATGTGAGAGAATATTTAATTTTAAAAATGATATATTTTCATCTAAAAATGATCAATATTCCATGAATATAAAAAATATGTCACATATATCACATATATTAATTAATATTATCCATTTTACCATCTTTTTATAGGGTTATTGAAAAATGAATCACCATGATTCACAAGGTGGTACTTTTCCATAAACATGAGTGACGTTATTGTATCCCAATGGAATTGAATTTAATAGGATATATTTGATTTAAAATCTAAATATGAATAATAATGTTAAAATTTTCATATATATATATATATTGAATCCTCCTTTATAAAATTTTTTAAGAAGAGGTTTTGGAAAATGAATTGTGTTTGTTCATTAGATGGAAGTCCTCCATATGAAAAAATAATATGTTTTTCCCATTTTATTGATGGGTATATGGATTTAGGTTATTAAATTTTCAAAATAACATATTTTTATATAGTATATACTATTTTTATTATATCATCCTAATCAAAAAAAATATTTTAAATAGGAACAAAACAATATTAAATAAAAATGCTCGGTTATATATGATATCTATTCTTAAGAAACCCATGTTAGTTTAGAACCAAAATATATCATATGAAGGATTTTTTATCAAAATAGTAGATCTAAGATGTTGTTAAAGAAGTAATGAAGGTATTTTGGTTGGGATTTTCTGATTCAAATTGATTTAATGGTCTCATGTGGATCGGATATTGGTGGACTTTTATAATTGAGGTGAGTGGAAAAATTGTAATTTTTAAATAAAAAAATATACCCACGTTTTTTAAATGACACAATGATACAAAATGGAACAATATCAATAAATATAGATTATAATGTCAATATTTGTCCATTAATTTATTTTAGGAAACTTTTTAGGTCATCTATCCCTATCTTTAGAGTTCACGAACGGTTCGACAATGCTGGATCTTACCCAAGTTTCCTATTTTGGGATGAAACAACCCTTGGTAGATGCCTTCGACATGTTCAATTTCCCTTATTGGAAGCCTCGGGATCGGGTGGTTGTTGGTGTTTTAGATTCAAATCACTTTCAAATTCAATTTTTGTCTAAGGAATATCTAATCTTTTCTTGGTCCAATGGTCCATGAGCTATAGATTCCTTCTATTTTACTCCCTTTCGGTGGTCCTTTTACTTTCATCTATTGCATGAATCCCCATTTACGGTGCTCAAGATATCGCATCCTGGTCTTCAATTAACTTTTTAGAATCTGATGATTATTCCATTAATCAATAATATAATAGGTCGCTACCACTCTTCGGATTCCCAAACTAGTACAGTTTTGAATCCTGCCTCCCTAAGAATTTACGTTAAATTTGATGTTTGGAAGGGACCGCTGGACTCCATCATCATTGAGATTGAAGGTGATCTTTACTAGAATTAGATATTTTGTTAAGATTATTGGGTTCCCTTTTTCTTTGGTTTCTTTTGTTTGGGACATGATCTTTATAGATGTTGTCAAAGACCCTCTGATCTAGCTCGAAATGTTACCCCTCATGGTAGCCTGGATGATGTCATGGTTGATGCTGGCTTTGTCAACGAGATGAATCAATAGGGTACTAGTGGGGATGGAATCCCTTCCATTGTTCTGAATGAAGTTAACAAGTTTAATCTAGATTCTAGAGTGGTGGACGATCTTGGGGACTTGAGTTTCCATAAGTATATTTTGATAGAGGACTAGGGGATATATGTGGATCCTTGAATCATCTCAATCATTCATTCTTCATTTGTAGTTGTTGTGAAATCCATTTTCCTTCTACTATAATATATGGTATAAGGGAACTAGGGTGGTCATTAGGGGACTAATATTCTTGTAAAGAAGGTGGAAAGATACTATTTGAAGAACAAGTATTTCATCTCTGATAATATCTACAAAATATGATACACTCTCTACCAATGATCCAATGGTCAATATTATATTCAAGCATCTGAGGATCGATTTTGGAGGTACACCTATTATTGTTAATGCTGATCCATTTATAAGAGAGAGGAAATATAAACATGCTCATCTCTTATTATTAGTTGTGATAACAAAAGGTTGAGTTATTCGGTTCCATGTTCACATAGTAAGGAACTGATATCTTCTTGAAAGTAGGATGGAACAAGTCATCTTAATAGCCGTAACCGATTTCTATCCTTGGCTGGAAGCCAGCAAGATGATGCAGAAAATGAAGGGTGGACGAATGCCATTTAAAGGAAAAATGAAATGGGTTGAACAAAAATATGTTGACGACACATAGATATGTGATTAAGAGAGTCAATCACAAAAACTATAGAATATGATCCGGACCAGTATGGGGATATGAATATTAGATCCAAACTGAGTAAGTAAAAACAACATAATCAGTAATTTGGGAATATTTTTGTTCAAAATGGATGGACTGAGACAATACCTACAAATATTACTCGAACCTAACTAAATCAATTTTTACTAGATCCCTAGGTAAGTATCGTAAAGGTGTATCAGAAATAGGTGTAACTGTATCACTAACTTCAAAAGGAGTTAGTTCAGAACCTTCTGAGATAGTCGAACAATTGGTTTATGGAAAGCATGCATGTAATGAACGAAGTGGAAAACCCAGAATATTGGAAAAGGTAATGTTTTTTTAGCTCATCCTCAATTCTATGGAAGATATGAATGGAAGATTTGTTCAGATATACTTCCTGAAATTGGAGGTTGAAATAATTGTGATAGAAGTAGGTGAGTTGATACCAGTTAGGAGAAACAAGAGTTTTCATATAAGCAAGACCAAATACTGGAATAGGGTTTAAACTGGCCTAAAATTAGCATGGAGTATTTTATAAAGAGAATGGATATAATGGATAATCACTTTGAAGAACTCATTAGCGAGGAACAAGAACTTGAGGTTAGTACACACCACTAAGGATTATCGGGAGTGTTTAACTCAAATAATATCAATCTTGTTTTAAATAAAATTTGGATTTCCATCAGTATGTAGTGGTATTTTATTATAATTATTTTGTTTTTCTACTTCTCCGTAAAATGTCATTGAAATATAAAATTTTATTTGGTTGTATTTTCTGAGATTAAGATGATTTTATATTGTCTCTATAACTACTAATAATGATTTTATGTATTTAAATTAAAATATATTGTTGTATAATTTATTAATTTGACTTACATATTTCATAATTTTGGTTTTTCTAATTAATTATATTATATAATTTTTCTTCAGTCTATGATAGTTTTTAGATGAAAATCATTTTTAAACCATAAAAATCCTTATAATAAAATCATATGTATATATTTTTAAAATTTTATTACTTGGATAAATTATAACTAAATAAAAATAATTATATATGAAATTGTTTTCAATCCATATTGGGACTTTTGAATTACATAATTTATTTGAAATAAATGAAAATTTTCACAAAAATATATATTTTTCGCTATTCACAGAAAATCAATATTAAAAAATTCCTAAATTTTAACCCAATGTAATTTTTGATATGATTATCCAAAAAATAGAGTTCATTTTATCAAATTAAATTTTATAATTTTTTCTATAAAATAATTAAAATATTTTCTCAATGAATGGAATAATAACTATTTTTGAAGGAAGTTTATTTCTAATGAACCAAACAACTTTACAAAATATTAATTGATTATTTACACATTATTTATCAAGATATTTATATTGAGTAGGAAATAAATATGTGTCTGTGTGTGTGTCATGATGTAATAAATACTATTCATACCCACTAATTTTATTATAATGTTTTAATAGTAATATTTAAAATAATTATATTCCAGGGTTCATTTATCCTCTCTGATGTATGTATTTTATTATATTGATAACATCATTCTTTTTTAAAAACTCATAGTGTCATAAAAATACTAGATTTAATCTTGTACCATTATATGTAATTATATTAAATAAAAAGGTATAATGTGGCATTGGGTATATAATTTAAAAATATCATTGAAATCATTCACCAATATTGATAAAATAATTTTTCATAGATAAACATCCACTGTGAACATAAAATTATTTTCCAAAAAAACATCTCCTTTACATTTGAATAGTTTTTATTTTTATTTTTAATTAATTTATAACAGTAGATTTCATTTTATACAAATTTTATATAAATAAATTTCATAACATAGTTATTCCAATCCATATAAGCTGATTTAATTTCAATGAGATAAATATCAATTCAAATAATAATATATAAATAGTATATTATTGTTCATTGAAAAATATTCTTGTGTGTGACATACAATATCAAATTAATTAATTTGTTTTGGATAAATATATATTCCATAAAATAACAAGGATTTATATTCTACCAACCATAATGAGAAATTTTCCCTTGAAATAATATCACTTTGATACAAAAACCTAAGGATACAACATACTTATCACATCTTCATTTACACAAGTAGACACATAAAATTGTTTCTTTCACAACAAAAACATGACATGGGATGCTGCCTCATTTTATAAAACATTCTATGTATGATCCAGAATCTCCATTGGTTTTTCCTCATACTAATGATCTTTCTCCAGTGGTATGACATCTGAGTTCAGTATTTGTGAGGGCTCAGGTATGTACTTCCTCATGATATATACATGGAACACACCATGAAAATTAAACAGATTCTATGGATGTAAAAATTGATAAGTTAACAACCTGATATAGTCATGAATCTCAAAAGGGACGATCTAACCAGGGAATAACATGTCCATTATTGTAAAAAAATAACCTCATTCCATGGAGAAATTCATAGTCATACATTGTTACCAACAATGAACTCCATATAATTATGAAGATTTTTAGTATCAATATTTTCCAAAAATTTTCCATTCTTCTATGTTGATTAATGTAACAACCTTTGATTTTTCACAAGAAAACTATGTTCGATAGCATTTTTCATACGTAACATTGAACGAAAACAAACAAGGAATATTTAAATATGACCATTTTGACCTTGACATTAATTTTTTCATATGAGCAGGAATAACGTCTTTATTAGAAAAAAATATATTTCCAAATTATATTGGTAAATACTATGTAAATAATAATAAATTTTTTTATAATTTAATTTAGTTCTTCAAAATATGATTTCATAAAAAAATAATTATTTTTTAAAAAACATATAATAATTTAACTCTTGAATATTTTGAAAATTTATTTAATAAAAAAACACAATTTTTTAATTTATTTTTTCAATTAAACATTAGATTAAAACATGGGATTTTAATGAAAATATAAATTTTACAATTGAATAGTGAAAAATAAAATTTTTATGTAAAATATTCATTTATTTTAAAAAATTACATACTTTAAAATTGAAAGTACTCCTTTAATTTTATTTCAAGGAAATATGGATATTCATTATTTATATTTAAGTCATTTAATTACATTTAAATCATTTGTATAATATATTTTAATACAAGTTTATTTTTATGATAAAAAAATATTTTTATGAAAATATTTTTAAAATGAAAAATGTTTCTCCGTTATAATTAACTAATATAAATTTTAATGGGAAATGATAAAATTAAATGGTTAGATTATATATCTACCATTATGAATTTAAATTAATTTAATTAATATTCCCAATTATATAGTTAATCTAAAATAATATTTTCCTTAATTAATGGAATTTTCAGAAAACCATTGACCATCATACTTGTAGGTTTTATTTCATATTAAAATATTCCACATAAATTAATTTAATTTGATAAAAGGAATTCTGAATTTTCAATTTTCATAATTAATAATAGATAAAAAGGTAAAATTTATTTTTCAAAAATATAAATAGAAATTTTTTTACTCACGACCCGTCCCTCGGGGCACGTGTCGTGACTACCCCAAGCCCGCCTTCCATATGCCAGGGGCTAGAGACTAGAACGGAATGACGTATTCCCTAAAACCAAGAATGAATTGCATTTATAACCTATAAACACATGCAACCAAGCTCACAACAAGATACAAATAGATGTAAACTAAATAGTAAACAGAGTGAGTACAGTATATAAAAGGGGCCAGAATACTAGCCCAACTGGAAAGTACAAGAAAAGTGAATTGTTTAAGTAAACTGAAACAAATCTTGTGATCACTTTCCAAAGATCACACGTGAAAGGTAGGTGCAACTCTTGAACAGTCATCATCATGGTATGCCTCATCCAATATCCACCTCCAAGCTACCTCATGTCCCGGTTCTATCGTCCTCAGTCCGCGCTGTCTATTGTCTGCACCAAACACAATAAGGTGCGGGCATATCCCGTGCAGGTGTGAGTATAACGATACTCAGTAGGAAGCTAGAGACCCTAAAAATCTCACAAAATCCACAAATGATAAACCAAAAGGCATGAAAACTACTTGAAACCCAACTTAGGTATATTCCCACACATATACCTAAGTTATCAAGTAAACCCATCTCAATCATGAGAAA
Source organism: Viscum album (assembly GCA_963277665.1). Taxonomy (NCBI): domain Eukaryota; kingdom Viridiplantae; phylum Streptophyta; class Magnoliopsida; order Santalales; family Viscaceae; genus Viscum; species Viscum album. The sequence continues at coordinate 873,566,564 of OY728129.1, read as the reverse complement.
ACACATATCCCAACTCATTAGCCCAAAGCTTAAATATTCCACAAAAAAGAAATACCATGAAGGTAAGTACAACATAGGTACACCACACTGAAGAATACCACCAAAGAATTACCAAGAAGGAACGTACCACACATGTTCAAACTTATCTCACACCATGTATAACATAAGTACGGTTATAAAGATGACTCGATCTAACTACTGAATCATTTTACTCCATTAAGTGGCAGAACCATAGAGGATCCTAAATCAACATCAGACCCACATGGGATCATAGTTCATCATCAGACCCACAGAGGACCCTAGTACATCCTCAGACCCACACATGATCCTAGTACATCGTCAGAACCACACAGAACACTATTATAATGTCAGACCCACACAGGATCCTAGTACATCATCATACCCACACAAGATCCTAGTAGAACATACCCACAAAAGTTCCTTATGTAGTCCCAAATGGATTCCTAGACTTGATCCATGTGTAATCCTCAAGTACAGACCCACGAATGATCCCTTTCTCAAGTTACAACCGGCTACAGGGTTCCCACACTAAGCTTGCTCGTCTCTGGGACGGTCCTCTTCTCAAGACACAGGTCAATACTCCAACTGCCATGATGTCTTAACAAGAAGTATACCAAAGGACTTCCACGTCATAGGGGTCTCAATACAATAGGCGGTGCATCAATCGGATTCCTGGCCAGTAAGTTATTAGCCATTTAGTCCCGAGGGCCCAGTTGGATTCATACTCAATCCAACCCGACCATACCCCAACATTATTTAAATATCTAATGGGGTATACCAAATGTACCGTCTAGCTCCCAGGATTCCGGAGCCAGAGACAATTCATCAAACGGGCACTCGTAGCTCACGATATGGCCAAAAGAGTGAAAATGGGTTGATGTTTTTATGGGTCTGGTTCGACCCAGTTCAGGTAGACCCAGCCCGATGGGTCCAGCCCAACCCGTGCTGGGCGGCCCGGCCTGGTGGTCCGACCTAGCCAAATGTGTGGATGGTGGGATCGAGCGCCCCCCTCCCCAATCACCAAACAGCCTTCGGCCATTCTGTCGCCATCTTTTCGTGGGACCCGCACAGGTCCCTCTCGGTCCAACTCAACCGGCTGTAATGGCCAGCCCCTTGCCTCCCAGTGGCCCATCATTAACCACCCCTCCACAGTCTTCCGAATATCGGTCCTGACCTTCGTCATCGTGGCATAAGATGCGGCCCCTTGCACGCCAGGTGTCGCGGACGCGTTCCGCCGCCCCATTGCACTGTCAGTCGCCCCGGCTGCCCCCTCTGCTCCACTGCGGCCGACGGACCGTGGCACTTTTCCGGGGGTGCTGTCAGACCGCCACATTCATCGTGTCCTGAAGTGGTGTCGGCTACAGCTCTCATGTCCCACAGATTCCAATCGATGACATCAATCATCGTTGTCCTTCATCCCAAAGAACGCAACAAAAAAATTATAGAAATATTTCCTGAGTGGTCAGGACATGTTCGGTTGACCTGCACCCTCCACATTAGAGGAGTATCAAGTGTCTCAATTATTTCATGAATCATGAAGGCTTTTCAAGAACATGTAAGGGGAAAATTTAATCCATCAAACCCTACCTCGAGTTTTCTGTTGATGTGTTGCGAGATTAAACTGGTGAAGGAGAAGAGGGTTAACATGATAGTCGCTTCCATAATCACGCTTCCAAAGTCAGGTTAGTGCATCGTCCTCTTCCTTTATTCTAAAGAAAGTTCTTCAATGGAGAAGACATTCTTCGTTATGATGAGAAGTTCATCATTAGAGAGGAAGGGTTTCTCCACAGCTTTCTCCCAATTCCCCACACTTCGCCAACCAATCCTCCCAAATGAAAAGGGGAGCTAATATAAATTAAATTAAATATATGAATTTATGTTGACACAATTAAATATTGACACATATAATTAATTTTTGTTGTCTACAACAATTAAATGGGGACTTGAAACGGTTTAAACAATTAATGAGGGTTCGGGTGATCCCCTCCATTAATATCAAAATGGGGGTTTTAGTTTGGGTGGTCCCCACCTCCATAACCCATGTATAATGGATTCAAGAATAAAAATGAAACGTTAAATAATATTATTTTTATTTATCCACAAAAATTGGAAAACAATCTTTCATCCTTGACCAACAGGGGTTGAGGTAAAGGTCTCCTTATGTGAATATCGGCACTGTGAGTTCAACGTTGTCCTCATATTTCAATTCTGACAACTGGATCAAATGTTACAAAACTTGCACGTAGGTTTAATGAACGTACTCGAAAAAAATTCAAAAAATAATTCTAGGCACTCTGGTCCTCGAAATCACGCACCGTCAATTTTTATTAACTCATAAAATTCCCATATAATTAAAAAAATAAATATAATTTCTAGGACTTTACATTCTCACCACCAGAGGAATTACATTCCTATAAGCCATAACTCAAACTAATGGAACAAGTGGGTGTACTGAGCATTTATCGGAGCCTCCTACTCCCATGTCCTCTCTTAGAGGTTCCCGTGCTACCAGAGAATGCGCACCAGAGGTATTGACCACCCATGAAGGACCCACTTATGTCGATCTTCTATCTCTACTAGAACCTCTGTAATCATCGCCCCATCATCAATTTCCAGCTAGTTATGGTCGATGATGTGTGTAGGATCATGCATGTATCTCCTCAGTCAGGATACGTGGAAGATGTCATGAACCCGGTGCAAATGAGGGGGATGTGTTATGCGTTAATCCACCTAACCAACTCTGCTGAGGACTTGGAAGGGTCCAATGAACTTTGGAGAAAACTTGTTGACCTGACCAAATCTCTGCAAACCATGTCAATGTGAGACCCATAAAAATACATGGTCTCCATCCTCGAACTCCAGAGGCCTCCGTCTCCTATCAGAATCAGACTTCTACCTACTCTGTGTAGGCTCATCCGCTTCTGGATGATTTTAACCTTCTCCATGGTAGCCTGAACCATCTCTAGTCCCACTAGTGCAGACTCCCCTAGGTCAGTCCTGCACAATTACGATCTGCATGTATGGTCGTAAAACTCCATGAAAGATTTCATATCAATGGTGGAGTGATAACTGTAGTTGTATGAAAACTCCACCAAAGGCAACTGATCAACGAAGCTATGATTGAAGTTGAGAACGCAAGAATGTATCATGTAGTCATGGGTCTGAATGGTCTACTCATTCTGGCCATCCGTATGAGGATGTAAGGTGGTTCTCAAATGAAGTTCCATCCTGAAATCCTCATCTAACCCCTTACATAGTTAGGAAGTAAAACATTAATCATGGTCAGAGACAATCATCAAGGGTACTCCATGTAGTCATACAACCTCTTTCACATAGAGGCATCCTGAGCACTCTACTAATCCCTACTCTCTGATCGGTAGGATGTGGGCTGACTTGGTGATTCGGTTGATGATAACCCAGATAGAATCATGACCTCTCAAAGTACGTGGAAGTACCGCCATGAAGTCCATGGATATCCCATACCACTTCCACTCTGAGACCTCTAATGACTGAACCAAACTTTCTGGTACTTGATGCTCCGCCTTCACTTGCTGAAATGTGAGGCACCGAGAGACAAACTCTACTACTGCCTTCTTCATTTCTAGCCACCAGTGATGCCATCTGAGAATCTGGTAGATCTTCACAAATCCATGATGTACCTCTAGAGGGGATGTGTAGAACTCCCTCAACACATCCTCCCTAAAAGATGCTGGTACCATGGTATGTCCTCTATAGAGGATGGGGTTCTCCCCACCTTCAAAAAATAAATCAGGTTCATATCCTGTGGATATCTGAGCACACCGAGCCTCGTATTCAATGTCCACATACTGCGCCTCCCAGACTTTATGAAGAAGTGGGGAGTGGCTATAAGAGACTGATGAAAAGCTGCTCAATCCAGATCCAGAAAGGATATCTGCAAAGCGGATAGCTTCTCTATCGCCTCACCTAGTAGTTGTATACCTTATCTTTTACTGGGTGCATCTGCTACAAACTTCCTCTTCCCAAGAGTATATAATACCTTGAAGTCATAGTCCTTGAGGAACTCAAGCCAACACTGATGTCTCTGGTTCTGGTCCTTTTGATAGAAGATATTCATGTGACTCTTATGATCTGAGTAGACTGTAAAATGCTCGATCATCAAGTTGTGTCGCCCCATCATTACGGCGAAGATCACTGCTGATAATTCTTGGTCATGGGTAGCATAGTTATTCTCATGATTTCTTAACTGTCAAGAACCATAAGAGATCATTTCTTTCTCCCGTATCAGGACACATCCGAGCCTGGTCCCTGATGTGTCCTAGTAGAACACGTATCCAACTCCCTCCTCTGGAAGCCTCATGATGGGGTCACTAGTCAGCCTCTACATGAGCTCCAGAAAGCTCCAATATAATCTATCCAACAACACAAAGGGTTTCTCTTTCTTCGTATCTGCTGATAAGGGTGTTGTAGCTATGGATAAATCTTGCACAAATCCCTGGTATTATCTAGAAAACCCTAGTAAAATTCGTACTTCCTTCACACTTCTAGGTGGATCCAAAGCATGTACCGCCTCAATCGTCACTGGATCATCCAAAATTCCATCCTCCGAGATGACATGTTACAAAAAGTGAAAAAACATGAATCCAGAACAGACACTTCGAGAGCTTACCATGAAGATGGTGCTCCCTAAGTGTGTCCATAAGTATCTAAAAATAATAATAATTTTCCTCCTTGATAGCTGAGTAGACTAGATTGTCGTCGATGAAGACTACTACAAAGAGATTGAGGTATGGGTTAAATATCATGTTCATGAGTCACATGAACACTTCTGGAGCATTGGTCATGACGAATGGCATAACCAAGAAGTCATAGTGGCCATACCGATATTTAAAAGATGTATTCTTCACATCCTCGTCTCGTAAACTGATCTGTTTGTAGCCTGATCTAAGGTATATCTTTGAGAACCACCATGCCCCCTTCAGCTGATCAAAGATGTCCTCAATCCTCGTAAGTGGGTACTTGTTCTTCCTTGTCACCTGATTCAGATGCCGATTTTCAACAAAGGTCACAAGCTCCCATCCTCCTTATTGGCATACAAAATCGGGGCATCCCAATGTGAAACACTGGTCCGAATGAACACTTTCCCCATATAAGACTTCCAGTTGTACCCGTAGCTCCCAATGCTCCGTAGGAGCCATCCAATATGCTGGTGGATATATATGTGTCATCCTTTGGTACAATTCAATGTAACAGTACACCTATCTGCAAGGAGGTATACACGTAACATAATCAGGGAAGACATCTGCATACTAGTCCACCACTATAGGATAACTCGGACTATCCACATCAACAACTCCAATGATAAAGCTAGATAACTGATGAGTGATCAGCTACACTCTCCTCCGGGTAAGTCCATCATCTTCTGCAAAAGCTCCCTTTTCGCCAGTAAACGTACACCTACTCCCATCCGTGCTGACACACCATAATTTGTGCCTAATACAATAAATCTGAGCATGGACTGTAGATAACCAGTCCATACCCATGATGATGTCGTAAGGCCTCGACACCACTACTAAGAGAACCCAGCCGAAACCCTCACCTCAAAGAGTAAGCTAACACTGCCAACACCAATGTGTAATTGTCAAGTCCTCTCTCATAAGAGTCTCTATCCATAACGATCGAGCCAACGCCTCTGTCGGAATCTCCAAGCTATGATCTAGGGAAGTGGAAATAACTGAATGACTGCCACCTATGTTTATAAGTACTGCAGCTAATGTGTAATAGACACAGATCATACCTCGTATCATCTCCAGAGGGCTATGGTGATAGGCCACAACTAATTAGGGCTGAGATCACCCCTGTCATCACACTCCATGTGGTCGGGGTGGACCACCTGGTGGTGGATGCTGTAATATCTTGAATCGTCTCCCACTGCCTACTGTACGGCCATCTCCTCTGCCACGTCTGCGTGCTCCCTATAGACCTCCTCTGTCAAACTTTTATCTTCGCCTGAGCGGTCCTTCGACTGTCTGCTGACCATATATACGACGGGTTGGGCAGTCACAAGCCATGTGACACTGCCCGCCACATGTGTAACACTGTATATTCCTCACATGACTGGCTTTGTCTCCTATTCCCCGAACAACTGACCTTGAATCCTACGGTCGTCCACCTGTAGGTATGGTCCTCTTGGACATCTGTGAAATCTGTCTACTGCCAAATGCAGAAGAATATACTATGTTATGCCCTATGGTGGGTCTCACATCAAGGGACTGCTTAGCAAGAAAACTTTACACTAAGAGGGATTGATCTAACACACCTGCCTACATCGGGATTCTGAGTAAATCATCAAAGCCCTGATCTCCCACCTGAGTCCATGCACGATGGTCTGGACCCTGAAGAATGGGTCCAAAACCATATCATTGGAGTAGCGTGAGAGGTCAGTGAACATCAATGAGTACTGAGCCATAGTCATGCTTCCCTACTATAGACGAAGATTCTCGGGTATGTGCACATCGCGAAGAGTCGTTGGGAAAAACTCTGCCCGAAATACGTTATTGAACTCTTCCTAGAGAAGCATCACCTTGTTGTGAACCTGGAGAATCATGCTCCACCATCTGCCTACTTCTTCCTATAGAAGACTGCAACAAGGATCATAATGAGAACAACTAGTTTCCCTACTAGACGGAAGACTCTCACTACGTCCTCCAGCCAATCCTCAGCCACTTATGGGTCCATATCTCCCTTGAACCTTTACGGCCTCTGGTGATGGAAGTCGTGCAACATGCTCAAACTGCGTGCACCCTCTACTGTGGGGGATGGTGGCATCGGTGGCCCAATGGGTAATGGTACTACTGGTGCCTCCGCTGGTGCCTCTACTAGAAAAGGACCACGCACCGAGGCTTCATCGCTCGGTGGGATATCAGTGCGTACTATACCCGGAACCCTAACTGGTTGTCCTCGTGCAAGCATCCTGAAAAGAAAAAGGTGCACCATGCTAAAAAAAGATATAGCTGGTTAAATGACTCAAAGAGATCACAAAGAAAACTCTTGAAAACACACACTTAATTATTGTTTTCATGAGCTGATTCGGAAATCAGAAGTCAGGTCCCGGTGTATGGATACGCCAGCCGCCGCACCAACACTTGATTCCCTAAACTAATAACCAAACTCATAATACTTAACACTATTGCCTTTGAAAGATCATATTACAATGTTCTACGGTAGAACCAACACCTCTAATAAATATTTGACACGACACATCCCCCGGGTCTCATTCCATAACCACCCCAAACCTTCCATCCATAGGGCAAGGGCTGGAGAGTAGCACTGAAAGGCATATTCCCAAAAACTGGTAAGGCATTTCCTTCATAACCTGTAAACACACGCAACCATGCTCAAAACAAGATTAGAAAAAAAGTAAAATGAATAGTAAATAGAGTTAGTTTAGTATGTAAAAGGGGCCAGAATACAAGCCCAACTGGAGAGTATAATAAAACTGAAAGGTACAAGTAAACTGAAACAACTCTTATGAACACCCGCCAATTATCCAACTATAAGGGTAGGTACAGCTCTCGAATGGCTATATCCACAGTACACATCGTATAATGTCCATCCCTAAGCTACCTCTAGTCCTGGTACTATCTTCCTTAGTCAGTGATGTTCGTTGTCTGCACCAAACACAACAAGATGCAGGCATAGCCTGCGCAGGGGTGGGTATAACGATACTCAGTAGGGACCCTGAGACCCTCAATGCCTCATGAAATCCAAAAAGTATAAACCAAAAAGAATGAAAACAACTGGAAACCCTACATAGGTATATTACCACACATATATCTAAGTTATCTAGTAACCCCATCTCAATCATGAGTAAACACAAAGCCCAACTCATTAGACTAATGCTCAATAGTTCCACAAAATAAGGAAAGCCATGAAGGTATACACCACATAGGTACACCACACTAAAGAATACCAACATGGTATTACCACGAAAGAAAGTACCACAGAGGTACCTACTCAGGTCGCACCAGTTATAACATCGGTACGGTAGTGAAAGTGACTAGATGTAACTACTAAATCATCTTACTATATTAAGAGGTAGACCCACATAGGATCCTAAATAAAAATCAGACCCACATGGGATCATAGTACATCATCAGACCCACACAGGTTCGTATTACATCCTCAAACCTAGAGAGGATCATAGTATATCATGAGACCCACATAGGATCCTAGTACAGTGTCAGACGCAAAGAAGATCCTACTACACAATCAGACCCACACATGATCCTAGTACAACAGACCCACACAAGATCCTAGAGTATTATGACATGGATTCATTGAGCGGATCCATGTGGGATCCTTAAATACAGACCCACGAAGGATCCCTTTATCAAGTTACAACCTGATACATGGTTCTCGCTCTAAGCATTCTTGTCTCTAGGAGTGTCCACTCCTCAATCCATGGTTGATACTCCAACTTCCACGAAGTCTCATGAAGATGTATCCTAAAGTTCTGCCACGTTATAGGGGTCTCAATGAAATAGACTTTGCGTCAATCAGATGCATGTTCTATATGTTATTAGATTTATAGTCTAAAGGGCTCGGTTGGATTCGTGCTCGATCCAACCCGACCGTACCCCAATATTATCCAAATATCCAGTGGGTATACCAAAAGGACTGTCATGCTCCAAGGTTTCTGATTCCACTGAGGGTTCATCAAACGGACGCTCGTTGCACATGCTATGTCCAAAAGAGCGAAAATGGGTCGAAGGGGGCCTGGGTCCAGTCCGACCCAGCCTGACCCGGACAGGCGGCCCGATCTGGCCAAATGCGGGGTGGGGGGGATCGCATGCCCCCCGCCCCAATCACAGAATGGCCTTCAGTTGTTTGGTTGACATATGTACCCGGGACCCGCACGGGTCCCACTCTATCCAACTTAGTCGGTTATAACAGTCGGCCCCTTGCCTCTTGGAGGAGCGTTGTGTGTCACCCCTCTGCGGTCGGCCGAAATCTGGCACTCCCCATCACTACTGCAGCCCAAGACGCACCCACTTGCTTATTGGGCGGTGCATATGTTAACCGCCACACCATTTCGCGGCCTGCCACCGTGGGCCGCCGCCACGGCTAATGGGATACAACCCTTCTCCAGTGGCACGGTCGGGCTGCCCCCTTCATCATGGTCGACTGTGGTGTCGGCTGCTGCTCTTCAGTCTCACTGGTGCAAATCACCGGCAACGGTCTCCGTCCTCCTCTATCACGAAGAACATAAAATAAATTAAACAAACATTTGAGGAGTGGTCGGGCCATTTTCATTTAGCCCGCACCCTTCACATTGGATCGATAGTAGATGACCCAATTTTTTCTTGAATCATGAGGAACTGTCAAGAACGGGTAAGGGGGAAATTTAAAACATCGACCACAACCTCGAGGGTTCCATTGATGTATCGCATGACGAAAAAAGTGAAGGCGAAGAGGGTTCCAATGATCGTCACTTCCACAATCACGCTTCCGAATTTGGGATCGTGCATCATCCTCTTTCTTGATTCCGAAGAACATTCATCGATGGATATGGAATTCTTCATTTGGGTGAGACGTTCTTTGTTTGAGAGGAAGGTTTTCTCTATAAATTTCTCCCATTTTTCCACAAATCGCAAACCAATCCTCCATAAAGAAAAGAGGTTCCAATATAAATTTAATTAAATATATTAAATTATGTTGGCACAATTAAATGATGACACATTTAATTTATTTCAGTTTTATACAACAATTAAATGGGTAGTTCAAAGGGTTTCTCCCATTAAATAAGGGTTTGGGTGGTCCCCGCCTTTAATTTCAAAATTGGGGATTTAGTTTGACTGGTACCCACCTACATAACCCATGTATAAGGGTTTCTAGAATAAAAATAAAATTTTAAATAATTTTTTTTATTTTCCAACAAAAAAGTGAAAAAATATCTTTCACCCTCAGCTAACTACCGTCTAGGTGAAGGTCTACTTATGAAAATACAGGCGCTGCGAGTTCAACCTTGTTCTCAGATTTCAATTTCGAGTACCGGTTAAAAAGTTACAAAAACCTGCTAATATGTTTACTAAATATCCTTGAAAACAAAAATTCAGAAATTCATTCCTAGAACTTCTTGCTTCTAAATCACGTTCCATCAATTTTCACAGACTCATAAAATTATCATATAATTAAAAAAATCACATGGCATTTCCGGGTCTTTGCAATAGTAAATATAAATTACAATGTTAAAATAAAAAATGTTATTTAAGGGTAAATTTTAATTAAGAAAGAGAAGGAAAAAAGTAACCCAAATAGTATCAATATATTCATTTCATTTTCATAGATATTATTATTAAATTTATTCCTTATTTTTCATTTGGGAATCATTTTGATAAATATTATATTTTGATACATTAAAATAAATTACATTATTGGATAATCTTCAAACAATGTTACAGAATTTATTTTGATGAATTAATGGATATTTTAAATAAATAAAATTTTAATAAAATTTTATTATTTAATAATTTTTATCAAATAAAAATTCTCATATAAATTTTATGAAGTAAAATGTATTTTTTATAGGGGTTCAAAAACTATTATTATCAAATAAAACCCACCATTTCTCATTAAATGTCTATTATTATTTTATAAGTGAAAATATTTATATTTGGACTAATAGAAAAGAAAAAATAATAATTTTTTGGAATCAAAATGTCAAATTATCCAAAATTTTATTTTTAATAATATTTTGATATAGTCAATGTTTCTGGTAAAAATTAAATTTTTTGTAAATATAAATTGTGTATTATGACATTATGATTACCCAAAAGATATGTAATAAATACAATACTGGGTTTACATGACCAAATCTATGTTTTATATTTAAAATAATAAAATTTTATATATATTTTATAATTTTATAAGGCCATTATGTATCCTCTATTTCCATTAATACATTTTAATGTTTTGAAATCATTTCATTAAAAGTAAGACTATACTCTACATAAGAAAAGATTAATTTTATAAATTTTGCCCCATGAACTTATAAAATAGTTAAAATCCATTACATTTTGGAAAAACCATTGGAATAAATCATGGTATGGTCTGTGGTTTGTATTATTTTATTATATCAGTTTCAAAACAGATTTTTGATAAATAATAAAAAATCCCCAGTCATTCTTATGTAAACCGACACATTCTCCCATCTATCTTCATTACAATTTCATATATAACTTCCTTACTCTTCCCTCACCTCTATATAGTCATTAAAAAGATCCCAAAATCTCTCAAGAAGCTACCCCAATAAATTTTAGTCACAGACATAGGTAAGAGATCATGCACTATCCGTTTTATTAAATAAACTATTTTCTATTATCACTTGTAATTCCACTTTCTTCTCATTAGGGATATGTTTTTTTAAATCCCTCTTAATGTATAATATAATTTCAAATGAATAGATACCTTGTTCAGTATCATTAATCCCTATCATGACTATTTATGTATACCTTTTTACATTTCGAAATTTTTTATGGGATCCTCAAATTAACTTCTTTATTCATGTATATTTATTATATTAGGAAATATATTTAAAATTATTTAATTTGAAATATGTATTTACATGTCCCTATTTGTATCTATTTGATGTCAAAATTTTGTGGTCCCTCATATATATTGTCCAAGTCCCATAGGCCACACAATACATCCCGAAGAGCGATTAGATACATGGCCAAAAGTGCATCTCCCCAAATGTTAGAGGCTACTGAATATATGCTTGGGCATATGTGAGTTAGTGGGGAGACTATTCCCTTAATACCATACTAAATCACAGTTGAAGTTAGTCACATTTATAATTGGTAGAATATACACTAAGAAGATAGTAGATAAATTAGACAAAAAAGACAAGAATGTATAACAATCCAAAAGTGTATCATATACAATATACAGATGATAAATATATCTAGAAAATAGAAAAAATTGGTAAAGGGGAATATATTACCATATTATTGTCCAAAAGGAAAAAATAAACAAAACGTTTCCCATTAGAATTGAAATAATCAACTTGGTCTTAAGCATTATTGATCCAATGCAATGAAAAATAACACGTGTTAGGGAGCATTCCACCATTATCACCTACAACTATATAATTTGTTTTGGTTTTCAAGGAGGCCCAAATAGGGTGTGACATTAACATCCAATTGTATTCCAAACAAACTATATATAGTTCTAAGCATCACAATAAAATATACTAAACATGTTCAGGTTTGTAGTAATGTATGTGTGAATGCCCGTGACATATAGCTACTAAAACCAAGTAAAACCAAATTGCCTATCAGTGCTCCCAATAACAAGTAAAACCAAATAGCCTCTCAAGGATCCTTACATCATGTGTCAGCTTCTATCAAGGTATCTACAGTAATATAATCATCTAACATTTCTACATTGTACAACCTTCCATATTATATACAAATGATCACTATGTATAATGAAACCATATTGAAAACCCATGGCATTTCCGTACAACCATAGTAATATATCCCATTGTCATGTTTTATAACAAGGCCATTTCGAAAACCCATGAACTTTCTATGAAAACATAGTCATATATCCCATGACCATGTCTTATAATGATGTGTAGTCCATAGAGGGCCAGATATAATGTTTTGAAGACCAATGAATCCTCCTTGAGTACCAAGATCATCATAATGGAAGCTGGGTGTTGGCAATAATTGAAGACCTAAGAGATTGTGTACCCACATGTCCAACGCAATTCTAAAAGGTCAGATCCAAGGGGTCGAAAATCATGAAGTATCCCATGAAATCAATACCCAAGGTTCATAATTAGTCAAAGTTTTGACTACCTCATTCCATATCGATGGAGATCTACAAATGGAAGAATATATACATTCATCTATTTGATAACATTTCACAAAACCAACTATATGACTCTACCTGTTCATAAAAACATTTACATTCAAATCCATTCAACGAGTATACCAACTCATATAAACCATTAAATCTAATGTGTATTCCTACTCATGTAATATATTCAAATTTAACAATGTCACATAGGTATACCATCCCATTTATCTCATATATCCAATTAACACATCACTTTGGTATACCCACCCATGAATAAAAACTAATACCAAGACCTCTTAGGAAATCAAATGGCTATCAATGACTATATACACTCGTCTAATAAAATCCACTTAATCATCTAATAAATTTAGTCAGGGGATATTATTATAACATAAGGAAAAAAGGTAGTAAATGTTCTAAGACTGTAATTCAAGCACAATTAAGTGAAACTGAACTTCCATTTACTATGAAAACATGAGGATGCACCCCTTGGGTAGTTCATCAATGATAAAAACCTAATAAAAGCCATAGAGCACCCCATTGATTGACTCTAGTTGAGTATAAACCCACAAAAAATTCTCAAAAAACAAAATGGAAACATTAATAGGTCCTACTTTATATGTTTTAGATTACCATTTCAAAAATAGGCTCATACTAGTAATTATGATGGGAGGAAAAAAGATGTATATCTTTATAAATCATAAAAATACTAAATAAATGTTTATACCCCATACCATAGCTTGTTAGTGGAGTTATTTTCCATTATCAATTCGAGATTTACCTCAGTATAAGAGAAATCCGAAGAATGGAAAAACAATGAGAAATTAGGGCATAAGAGCCTAAAACCAAATAATGTATCAATTGTTACTAAGAATCCAGAATGGATAAAAAATAATCTTCAACTCACTGATTTTGTTCCAAAATGACCACCAATGAAACAAATGGATTATGGATCCACAACAGTGGGAAACTCCAACCTTTAGTTGTAATATTGGATTCCTATGCATGAAAGAGGTGAGGTGAGGCTTCAATCTAAAAAATATAGTCCCCTTCGTCTGTTGTTAAAAAACATAGTCGTGAAATGATACGAAATGTATTTTCGTCTCCCAACATGTAATGCTTGGTTTTCCCTTCGTGGGGATAAACCATTACACAACAAGAAAGGTCATGGCCAGACCATTACACATCCTATAATCAGATTATGTTGCGTGTAATATGATTACTCATCATGTGGTGGTCTTACATCTAGTAAACAAAATTCATAACTCTCCATTACAAAAAAAACCAATTTGAACCATAACATGTGTAAGGGTCTAAGACAAAAAGTAATTTAAACAACAATTTAACTAGAAAAATAAACGATCTATAACATAAAGAAAACTCGAAGCCTTATAATATCCCCTTATAATAACAATTCATCCTCAAATTTCCCACTCATGGGTGGTTGAGATTTATTTGAAAAAACTCATACCATTGAGCATGTACATTGGTCCCCCACCAAAGACTCATCCTGTAAACGGTTGTGCTTCCATAAAATAAGTACTAATGGAACTAGCGGGCCTCAGAGAATCGTCATTCTCATGTCAACTATATGAAATAGATGCTCCTCAAAGGATGCATCAACCTTCAACTCAACCTCCATGGGCCTAAAAGAATGAGATATATGAATATGATAGTGGTGTAGATATAATATATGGAATATGTTGTGGATGGCTTCGTACCTTTGAGGCATTTAAACTGCTGAGCTACTAACCCAAACCACTCCACAATCTGAAATATTCTGACAATTCTTATTGAAGCATTAACTATCCCTTAATCCATATTTTTCCCAACCTCATTGAATCATGTAAAAAGATTCGACCCCTGACCTCAAACTCTATTGGTCCTCTGTCGTGATCAGTATAATATTTCTGTCGAGACTGTGCAGTAGCCATCTATTTTTAATCAACTGGTCTAGCTCAAAAGATTCATACTTGAGATGAGGTCTGTGTAATGACACATCTCTTATCTCTAACCATAATAGGGTTGAATGGAATGGACTACCATTAAAAACCTCATAATGTTCCATATGTATCTTCCCCTGATAAATTTTATAGTAGGAGAACTAAACAAAGGGAATTTTCCTCTCCCTAGAGATCCAAAAATACAGAATGCATGCTCTCTGCATGCCCTCTAACACTTATATCATACACTCTGACTGATCATGAGTCTGAGGGTGGTATGTTATGCCATGAATAACATGTGTACACATATCACTCTGAAAACATTTCCAAATACAAGATGTAAATTGGGAATCTTTATCCAAAAATGATAGTGCGTGGGACCCTATGGATTTGTTCAATTTTATGGATATAAAAACTTCCAATCTCATCTACACTGATGGTATCCATGATTTTTATGAAATATGAGACCTTCATGATACTATCAACAAAAACCCACATAGAATTGTTACCTCAAGGTGACCTCAATAAACCATTCGCAAATTCCATTGCGACATCATCCCATTTCCACTATGGAATGATAATTGTTGTAAAATCCCATCCGGTCTCTAATTGTCCACCTTCATCTAATAAAAGCTAAAACACCTCATAACAACACGTACTACCTAAAATTTAATACTCGACCACTATTACTGAAGACGAAAGTCATAGTTTATCTTGGTGACTCTGAGATTCACTTCCAAAGATAAAGCACGAATCTTCGGCACCAACACCATGCATATATCCACCTAAACCCAAGAATGTCCATGGATATGCATGATTTCATCCATGTCTACTATCAAACTAGGCTGTAGGTACTGATATGTCACACTCTATTTTAAGACTATTCCCTATGAATCAAATTGATTCTTCATCCTTACACTATCCAATAGAGTAGTGGTCATAGGTATAGAAGATAGATATGTTTTTTTGACTGTCGTGAAACTCCAAATGCATCTTATATAAAAATTTCAAATTCTACCACTTGCTATTGGTATTTCTCACTGCATATATCTATGTCCTTATGCTCAGTGCATCAACCACTACATTGACTTCACTTGGTGTATAGTAAATCGTGATTTCAAGTGATTGTATATACTCCACTAGCCTTTGATTCCTTATATTCATATAATGTGGAGTAAATATATACTTAAGGATTTTCCGGTCTTTATACTCCCCAAAATTATATAATATTAAATTATTTCTCCAACAACGTAAATAATGAACGATAAAAGATAAATCAAGATCGTGTATCGGGTAATTCCTCTTGTGTCACCTCAACCACCGAGACCAATCCGACACTACACAATCCCCTTGCATTAGTGCATATCCAATCCCAAATCATATCGTGTCACAGAAAAAAGTTTAGTTCCTTCCTTGCTTTGGTGGTACTAGGACTGGTGAGAATTAAAACCTTCCATTCATCTCCTAAAAAGATTTTTCATAAGATTATGACCAAACAAACTTCTCACCCTTCGTAGTCAATCCCATCATTGGCACTACTAAGTGTGATAAGTATTATATGAAATACATGTAGTAACCTGATAGCCCTAAGAAACATTATATGTCAAACACGTTCTTTGGATACTCCCAAGATACTATATCTCTCACCTCCTTAGAGTCTACTGATACTCGTATCTCTAAGAAGATGTTTCCCCGGAATTCAGTCTGATCCATTACAAATTGGAACATTGTGAGCTTATAAGATAATTGATTCTCTATTAGTTTATTTGAAACAATAATAATATGTATTGAATGATCATTTATATTATTATCATACACCAAGTATTCATCCATGGAAACCACCAAAAAAGTATCCAAGTAAGAATAGAACAATCAGTTCATCAGTGCCAATAAAACTATTGGTGTGATTGTCAGAACGAATGAGATAACCATAAACTCATATAGACCATACATACTATTAATTTCTTTAAGGAATTTCTATATGTCTGACATATACTAGGGGATTTAATGAAATCAGGTCGATTTTCATGAACACTCAGTAGCTCAAATTAGATGAAAAAGTAACCTATCATTGGAAAGGGATATCGGTTTTTAACCAATAGATGATTCAAATTATGATAACCTACACATAGCCTAAGTTTTGTATCTTTAAATTTTACAACTTGAGGTCCAATCTATCTGGACTATGTAAACCTTTTCACGCCTAAGGACAAGAGAACCCTACAGATAATTACTAGGCCAGATAAACCCCTTAGTCACTAAATCCTCTAGCTTCTTCTTGACATCATGCAAGTTTTTGTAGCCATCCAGTAAGGAGGAGAAAATATGTGTGAATCTTGTGACACTAGTTTGATGGATAACATAACTTTTCTCTCAACCAGAAAACAAAAAATGTCATCTGGAAATAAGTCCCTAAAGTTCTCATTTACAATATGAAATTCTATTTGACTCACTCCCTACTCTTACAGAAATAAACTACTTATAAGACCTACCATCCTTATTATCCCATGATTCTTGGTTTTGGATCGACTATCGTAGACATCCCATTCAACCTTTTCAGTAATCAAAACACCTTCTGGTGATTTGAATGTCACCCCTTCCGATAGTAGTCAATGTATACATGATATGATACTAACTTGTTCATTAGAAGAATGACGTCAAACCCTATCATCTTAGGGGTATTAAGTTTCTAGATTAAGTGACACCCACCAACCTAAAGGAGGAACTCCGAAAACTAGCACACATCATCCCTTATGATTCCCAATGGTGTTTATAGAATCAAAACTCTATCAGAAGACCACACAACAAGACTGAGGGTTTTCACCACAGGTGTAGATATGAAACAATGAGTTGCACCGATATCAAAACATGAAAATGCAGTAGTATAGGATACTAAGATTGTACCTATCTCCATTTATGGTTTGGAACCCTACTCCTTGGAAGAAAGATGTAATAAATATATATGGCTTATACCAAAACCTTGTAATTGATACTCACTACCCAGAGTAGGTCCACTACGATTTCTAGGTGTAAGTGGTTTCTGTAAACCTCTGTCATAACCACTATGACCTTGGCTTAATCGTCCCACACTACTTCATCTTCTTTCCAAACATGAATATGGGAAACCTACTCCTAAACCTAATTTTGGATATGAACCCCTACCTCTCAAAACTAGAGGGAAGGTCTTGCAAAACCACTAAACATGTACCATCCTACCACAAGAATGGAACTCAACTGGGCCGTGATTGCACTGATTCTTCTTATGGGCACACCTTCCACACTTGTGATAAAACACCAAGCTATGAAAACTCATATCCTGGATGGAACTGATATCAAGGAATGCCTCAAAATTGAAATTCCTTCAAGAAGAAATAGAACCAATGTGTTGAGAATTGACAATTCATATCTCTATTCCCTTATATTCCTTCACTTTATGCTATATAATTTGCACCTGATTCACAATCTCATCCATATAGGTCAATCTAAACATATTGACATGTGATTTTATATCAAGTCGAAGTCCTTCCTTGATCCTACCATCTCTAGATAGTTCACCATCATGGTATATTGATGCTAAATAATGCATCTCCATGAACTGTTTCGATTACCCAATAACTATCATGATGCCCTGCTAAAGAAGCATGAATAGACTAGACCATGATACACATAGAATATCATGGTAAATGTAGTAATAGAAGTGGGTATATAATTTATTCCAACCCATATGTCATAGATCGTCACCCTGGTTATGAAAATCCTTGATGTACTTTGCTGCTCCACATAGAATATAAGTGTAAAGCATTACCCTCCTATAAAAAGGTGACTCTAGATACATGAAGATAGGTAAAACAGACTCAAGCCATATCCTAGCATCCAATGGACCACCATCCCCATAGAACATGGGATTTTATTTCTATTGGAACACATGTGTAAGCTAATCCATAACCATGAATGGCTGGACAACTCCCAAAAAAGTATACAAATATCAAAATAACCCCTCACAAAAGAAGGCCTAAACACCTTTTATCTGAACTAATCTCTTGTTTTGTAGCTTGAAATGAATGAGGATTTACTAATAGACCATGGCACACCACCTATGGAGCATGGTCATCGCCTGCCTTATGGAATTCCATTGGAGTTTCTCATGGTTTTATTACTCTACAACACCAAACACATGCCTCTAAAAAGAGAAACATCAATGTTCACAACGCATAACCATAGGATATGTCAAAACCCTCTAATCTCATACCATAACCCATAATTCTCTCCTAAATAATGAAAATTATAAGGAACTGTAACATCACATCTAGAAAAATTATCTCTTTCCCACTCAAAAACTGGGTCCAGGACAAGTCTCTATTTTCTATTTCATTTTCAATTTACATATATTAGTTTAAATGATTTAACTGATGGTTCACTATGTTCTAGTCCATGAGAGCCCACAAAAACTCATGAACATAATAAATTCCTATATAATCTGTACATATCAAAACCACATTATCAATTGAATTAAAATTTATGTCATTTCCCATTTCATAATGGTCCGTACACCTTATGAATTGGAAGATAACATTACTCCTATATCTTAGGCACAATGTCTATCGCAACAGCTTGCACAACTATCACAACACCTATCACAACAGCATGCGTCAGATAATTCCTCCTAAAAGGCATCTCATAATCCATGTAATGTTATTTATAACAAGTTTATATATGATGAATGATATGATAAATCCTTGTTCCATTGGGTTTCAACAGAAATAGAACCATGTCATATGAATAGTGACAAGAGAAATCATGTGTTTCAGCCAACAGTGAAATAAAATAAACTATGTTAGTCAAAACTAGAAAATAGAAATTTCCTTCAGAGAAATTTGGATTTTCCTAGTATAGGGGTTTCCTACATCTATGCATAGGTCACTACCAAATTCCATTTCAGTTATATCCCAGTCTACTATTTCCAAACAGAATATCAAACAAAAAAAACATCTTTTGAATCCTCTTTGTAATGTCTCAGACCCAGAAGCCACCCAATAGTGCCCTGATCCCTGTTGGATACATGTCCTAAAATGAATGTCCCCAAATACTAGGGGCTACCGACTTGTAATTATGGCCTAGGTTACACATTTGGGTGACTATTTCCTCATTACCATATTATATCACAGAAAAAGTCAATCCCATTCAGTAGTAGAGGAAGATATAATAAGCAATTAACAAATAAAATAGACAAGCGATACATGAATATATAATAACCTATAAGTGTCTAATATTCATGATGAAAATTATACATGTATCATGAAAAAAATAGGTATAAGAAAATACAATACTATACCGGTATCCAAAATCCAAAAAGAACAAAAAATTTCCTAGTAGCATCATAAGACTTAGTTTGTTCCCATGCTCTCATGCTCCAATGTATTGATCAACAACTAGTGTTAGGGAGCTTTACCCTATTATAACCACCAACTATATAATTTTTGTGGGTCCCCAAGGAATACCAAATAGTGTGTGAGGTAAACATCATGGCAGGTTTCCTCCCCAAGGTCTATAAAATTTGAATAAGTACAATGCAATATGCTAAACTAGTGTAATTTATAAGTAATGTAATTGTGAAATCATGAGGAATATAACTACTACAAACAAGTAAAAAAAATAGACTCTCATGGATCCCTAAAAAATTTAAAAAGAATAATCCCCCCAAGGCTCCCTAGGACAATTTTTTTCTCTAATCAAGGTAAATTCTGGAAATGTAATCAAATAAAGAATCCACTTTGTACAACCTTCCGTATTCTATCCACACAGCCTATCCATATAAAGAAGCTATATCGATAACCAATATCATTTTCATACAAAAAAATCATATGTCACACAGTCGTGACATATAAAAAAACCTAATCTAAAACCCATGACCTAGCTATACAACCACAATCATATATCCAACGGATTTTTGTATATATATATATGTAGAACCCAAATGGTGGAATCCATGGTTTCAATGACCATGGAATACTCATTGAGTCACAGAATCAGTTTGATGTAATCTCAGTGTATAAACTGGTTGGATTCCTAGGACCATGTGTACCAATATGTCGTACTCAATTCTGACAAAGCCATATCCATAGTGTAGAAATCCCCGAGAAGTCCTAAAAAATCAAGACCCATGGTGCATAATCTTCCCAGGTGTCCAATACTATGTCCTAGATCCATGGATAATCGTCTATGTCATCCATACAAAGATTAATCTATTTCACATCATTTAACAAACCAACTATTTGAGTTAACCCACTCATATAAACAATTAAACTCACATTGATTCATTGAGTATACCCACTCATCTAATCCATTAAGTCTGATGAGTATTCATATTAATGTACTCCACTCCCATTTAATCAATTAACTTGGGTATACATAGCCATTTATCACAAATATCAATTTAAAACATCACATGGGTATACCCACCCATGAGTCACAATTAAAAACAAAACTGGTTAAAAATTCTAAAAAAATTCAAACATAATACACACTCAGTTAAAAAATCAATTTTAGAATTTGATCATGTTAGGTGTGGAATATTATGATGACATAATGTAAGGAGGCAAGAAGTCTCTTATGCCTATAGATAAACCTCATTTAACTGTAACAAAACTTCCATAATCTAAGAATAAATGAGAACACACCCATGTCGTAGTTCATCATATATCAAAACAAAATAAAATGAATGATGCATCCCACGGGTGGCCTATGGTTGGGAAAACAAACATAAACACATCTCAAATTATATAAATAAATTCTTAATAAGTTATACTACAATTATTTTAGAATAAAATTACAAAACCATGGTCGTGCCCAAATTTTTGGTGGGTAAAAAATGATGAAATCTCTATAAATCAACCAAATCCACAAGAAATGTATAAACCACTAACTATAGCACTATAGTGGAAGGATCACCAAGTATCAAGTCCTAATTCACATCAATTTTGGAGAAATATGATGAATGTACAAAGAACGAGAAATTCGTGAAAAAGATCCCATACCAAAACAGCGTAGCCATTGTTCCAAAGAATCAAGAATAGTTAAAAAATGGATCAAGAACTCACTGATGTAGTTCCAATGTGACTGGAGGTGAATGAATCAGTGGAAATATCAGAAAATGATAGAAAAACATACCTTTAGACCTCATTGAGTATTTCTCAATATAAATGATCTTAGTTGAGGCTTCTTTCTACAAAATAAATCCCATTCCTATTTTTTAAGAAACTTAATTAGATAACTACACAATGTTTAATTGCCTACCATGTTGTGTAATGATCAATTTACCGTTTGAAGAGGAAACCATTACATAGGTTGAATGGTCTTGGCCATACAATTACATGTTGTGTAGTTTCCATGTAGCTAGTACATAACCTTCCTGACTCATCTTTCTAAAAAAAAACTCAATTGTCCCAGGACCCGACTTAGGGTCTAACCTAAAAAGGGATGTAAAAATAATTTTACCAGAAAATTAAAAGATATATACCATTTGGAAAACATATCATATTCCACCTTTCACTCTAATCAATAAATTTTAAGAATATTTATGTCACTTCTTTATGAAACTGGTATTTAACCATGATTTTCCTAGCCAAAACAATTATGTAGTGAATACCATACCCATTTCTTATCAAGGATGTTCAACTATATACACTTATATATCTATCACATGGGAATTATAGAAAATTTTCAAAACACTTTGATCATGAAATAGAAATTTATGATTCATGAATCCATTTTATATGATATATATGGAACTCCTAAGCATTAGAATGAAATAAATTTAATGGTTGTGCCAAGAATTATATATCCATTCAACGAATTGGTAAATTTTTAGTAGCCTAAGACGTAATGATGGGACATTAAGTTAACCTGGTTCCATTATGAGCCTCTTTCCATCCTGATATTTTGGCAGTTATCCTTATCCAATTATTATTTTGCATTGTTTTAATTTTTCTCCACATTTCTCATGTTATGATTATCATGCTATATGGTTCCTTATTTTTCATTTTCATTTTACTCCCCATTAATTTTTCTATTATATAACATGTATTAAATTATTCCATTTTTATTCCCTTAATGGGATTTATATCTCACAACTTTATTATGTTTGTCTTGAGGTTACCCCATACATTTTTAATGTCTTTGGATTATATAAGGATGCAGAGGAAGTTTTCAAAAATATAATTGTATCCCATGTTAAAGATGTTTTGTTAGGTACCTAATTTATATGGAAAATAAACATCATGATCTTCCAGGTTTTATTATTTTTAATATTATGTAATAAATTGTTTATTAATATGAATTAAATAGACAATTTTTTATATACTGTATCAAAGGAAATTTTTAGTAATTTTTGGGATTATGATTACAAAACTCTAGAGAAATCCATAGGGGTAAAACTATGTATAATAAAACATCCTTAAATATTGGTAAGTATAGAGTAAATTATTTATTAATAAAATTAATCCTTTTCTAGATACTACATGTGGAAATGGTTATGGCATAGATGTAGGTATTGGTTACAACTCTGAAAAATATGTGTCAGTCCTAACTCGGCATAGCCTGTTACATAACAACATTCATTACGATGCACCTGGTATAACCCTATTGGGGATTATGATTTTCTAAAATCACAATCTCATTATGAACCATTATTAAGGGTAAACCCCCCATATGAATATATGTTCGGAAATAGATCATGTACTACATATATTAATGCCTAAAAATTCCGTAGATAAGGAAATTAAATTAAGTTATTAGTTATCCATTTAATTTCATTGAATTTTTATTTACTCGTATAATAGTTCAAAATAATCATCTCTATTTTTTCCAATTATTCTAATCAGTGGATGGAAATATGATAGACGTATTTCATGATTAAATTGTGATGAAACAATTAATTAATGTGGGGATGAATGTAATTATTTTATTTTTTAAATGAAAAATCTATCAATAATAGTGTTTTTAATATCTAATATTGAACACAAAGAAACATTGATTATTTAAATATATCCATTTTAAAAATTACATTAATTTATTTGATATGACTAGGATTAACTATATTAATAAATATAAATATATTTACTAAAAATATTGAATATATTTAGTAAATAATCATTCAATTTTTTGGTAAAGTCCTTTTCTCTCTTCCAATTATGTTTTCATAAAATATGTATTTTTTTTAAGGATATGATAATTATTTTGAATAATATTTAAAAAATGTAATTGATAAAAAAATTCAACTTTTTATTTAATCATATAAAAATTATCAGAGGTTGAAAACATTGTATTTTTTGGAATATATTAATTTTTTTAGTGAACAGGGAAAAATAATGCTTTTATCTTAAATTGGAATTCATAATAATAAATTTATTAATTGAAAAGTTAAATTACAATTTTAAGTTTATTATCATGTAACTTAGGTATTATTTAGTTATATTTAATTTAATTAATATTTTTAAAATTATATTTAAACTATATTTTTATACATGTGTACTTTTAGGATTTGAAACAAACTCTTTTAAAAATGGTTTTAAAATCCATAAAGTATATATATTAATGTTAATAAAAATAACCCATAATTAGAAATTATATAATGAGATTTATATATTATATATCTTTTGTTATTAATATAAATTCATATAATGAATATTTCTCGTTAGAGTCAACGTATATTAACCTTTTCCTTAAATATGTTTTTTGGATAATATTTGACCATCTTGCTTGTAGGTTTTATTTTACTTTAAACTATTCCACCTTAATGAATTTATTTTGATAAATTGGATTCAAAATTTTTAATCATCATTATTAATAATATGTAATAAGTAAAAATAATTTTTTCCACAAAATAAGAAGTAATTGTGATAAATATTAATTACCATGGTAAAAAAACAACTTAATTAAGGGGAAACATAGTATAACAAAAACTAAAAAATGGTAACCCTTATAATATGAGTATTTAAATTTAATTTTTCATTAAAATTATTATTATATTTATCCCATATTATTATTATGTATTATTTTTTCAAATATTTTATTTTGATACAATAAAAAAGAAATTGTAATATTGGATAATATTCAAATACAATTTAGATATTTATTGTTATGAATTAATAGAATTTTAAAATAAATATTATTTTTATAAAATATTATTATTAAATAATATTTATCAAATATATTTGATAAATAATTTTTATGAAGTCAATTGTAATTTTTTATAACGGTTCAAAAACTATTAATTGAAAAGAAAAACCCATCATTTCACAAAAAAAATGATGATTATTTTTCTACAATTATAAATTTCAGTATGTAGGCAATTATTTTGATAAAATGAAAATTATTTTTGGAATTATAATGTTGAAATTATCCAATGGTGAATTTTTCATAATTTTTTGAGAGAGTTAATTTTTTAAGATATAACTAAATACGTATAAATATACATTGTGTATTATGACATCATGATGAAAAAAAGTGAACTAATAAATACTATAAAAGGTAAAAATGACCAAATAAATGTTTTATATTTATGATTTTGATATTTTATCTTCATTTTATAAATTTTTTAAATATATTATTAATTATCCTTTACCCATTCATAGATGTTATGGTTTTATAATATTTTCATAAAGAGTATGACTCGCCTCCACATAAGAAATTATTTTATTTGAGTATTTACAGACCATAGACATATTAAATAATGAAAATAACTCCACTTTAGAGGAAAAAATTATAATAACTAACGTATGATTTGTGGTTTTTGTTATTTTATTATGTAGTGACCAAAACCTTGTTTTCAGAAATAATAATGAAATTCCCACCCATTTCCGATATATAACAACCTAGGCTATAGTTTAACTTCCCCAAAAAATGCTTGGAACACATAAATACTCTCCCCTACCCTCTCTAATGTCCACCCAATGTTCACAAAATCTATTAAAAATCTTCTGCCATGAATTTGGTGTCGCACACTCAAGTAAAAGATCTTCCACTCTCTTTTTTATTAAAGAACCTCATTTATGTTATGCATCTTAATTAATATGTGATCTTATTTTGGGTCTATAATTAAAAATACTTATTAATTTATTCCTTATTTATATTATATGAAAGACCACAGTCACTATCATTAATCCATACCATGTACCCTTATGTATATCCACTACAACGCCGAAATTTACATTGGGATCCTCAACCTCTTCTTTGTATTCTAGTTTCCTTATTATCATAAAACATATATTTCAAATTACTTATGTTGTGATATTGAAATATATGTCTATATTTCTTCTTATTTTATTTTAAAATTATTAGAGACCCTTTTTCCACTAATCAACCCATTTTATAATAATTTATGTGATCTTGTTATGCTACCCAAAATTCACTATGATTTTCTATACCAAAAGAATTAGGTACTGAATATCACACCCATTTACTGTCATGGGTGTTCACATTTATAAAAATTTAAAAATTTTACATAGGACTTAAAAATATTTATTCCACATTCCTAAATCGTATAATAAATATGAAAATGAATGAATCAATGTTGTATGATTTATAAGGTACACATAACCATGAGAAAGAAATGATTGTGTTGGGTGTTCCCTAAATTATAAAGCACTCTAATGAAATGTGTAATGTTTAGTCTAATGAGACTGCATATTTGGATAGGAATAAAAATTAATTCCTTTATTTTACTTTCTCTATCATGATGTATTAGTTGTTATCCTTGATCTATAATTATGATTATGTGTTTTATTTTATTGAAATACTTCCCATGTCATGATTATCATCCCATATCATGCATTGTTATTTTTCTTCCTTTTATTCCAAAATTAATTGATTTCTATTTAATATATGTTACATTATTCCATGCTTATTCCCTTACTAGGATTTATAGGTTCCATCTTTCTTATGTTTGTCTGCAGGTTATGCTGTGCAATTTTAAAAGCCAATGAATTTCATATGAATGTTAAGAATATTTTGAATAATAGTTTTTTTCCCATGATCAAGATGTTATATATATACCTAATTCAAATATAAACTAATATTATTGATCATACAGGTTATATTATGTGTTATACCCTATAATAAATAATGTATCAATGTGAAATTTAGAGAAGGGTTAGTATAATTAACGTCTTTAACCACCTATTTTATTTCATCATCAAGATTATCTATAAATAGACATCCTTCTACAAATTTTCTCTAGGTCATTGAAGTTATAAACTTATTTATATAGAGTGACTAATAAAGTGAAATATAAATTATTTTATAAAAGATATTATTCTGATAAAAAATTAATTAGGTTTCAATCCAAATATCATTTAAATTCCACAAACTAGATCTCAATATGTCCTGAAGGGGACAAATAGATCTCTTATAAAAATAATTAATATTAGAATTATAATAAGTGGTGAAACATAACTACATATATGTAGTTGAGTAATGACTTCGCCATTTAAATAAGTAAAATCTCATAACCTGATAACATATAAAATAATTTTTTATTCAATAAATACATACAACTTCTATAATATAAAAACTGAAATTATGATTAAGGTAAAATTATAGTCTCATGGAAATAAATTGTGATGACCTTATAAGGTGATAAACTATAACCTATATTGTAATGTCAATTTAAAAGTTTTGTGGTGTACAATGAGAAAATATCATGTGATGTATTCACATTTAAATTAATGTATAAACAATGGTTGTAACATCCCCTTATGCTTTTTTCTCTTATCTTTATGTTCATAAATACAAAGATCTAGGTTACATATTCTTGAATATCCATTTTCTTGTGTTCCATATAAACATATAATTTTATTTTTCTCTATATATTTACACATATATGATGAATATAAATGATGAAATATGTTCTTTAAAAAAATATTTCATTAAATCTTGTTTGTATGATACAAACACACTGTTATGAAACCATTTCATTAAATCATAATCAAATATGAACTCATGGACATTTATCCCCATATTTTTTTGTTATATATCTTCCTTCAACGCCTATTTAATCATTACATGGATTTATGGATTAATTCTTGTATTGAGGAATATAATATTTCAACCCAAAATTCCATATTTCATTATCCGTCCTTTTTAAATATATAAATATTTTATCGTAGCTGATCCTCATTATATATATTCTATCATGATCCTTTTTTATCAATGCATCACCCACATTATTTGATATCCAATATTATAATGTGTTTAGAAGTCATAATATTTAATAAATACATACAATCTTATTTGATTCAAAATATTCTCTCTTTGAGTGAATATATATATAATTATATTATTATTTGTATATAAATCACATCTTCGAACATAATGATAATGCATACATACCATTAATGTTAAAATTACCACAGTAAAATCCAAATCATGTGTTGGATTATATATCTCAAGAACCTACATTTTGAATGAGGAATAATCAATAACCATGTCAATATATATTAGGATTCATCACAATCATTTATTTTATGCATCATAATTTATCATAAATGGTTACCCACTATATGGGAAATATATGAACTACTGTGCAGACTAACCTCCTATTCTTTTCAGAGAAAATTTCCTCAGATTCAATTGTAAAATAAAATCTGGATCCCTTGGATGTTAACTTTGTGACTTGATTAGGAATCAATAAATAAAATCACCCTATCATCTTATTTCTTGGGTTTAATTTAATACATTGTCACTACATACAAATAATCTCATCATAATGTATATAATTGTTTAGTAGAATAGGTTAAATAAAAACTTGAATGAATAACAAATTACATTTGAAAAACATAAAATAGATAAATGTATTTAAATTTCGAAATAGATTATTCCCTTTATCATATCACTATGTATCAATCATTATACATTTTCTGGTATCTTGTTGAATGGAAACATAAGAAAACAGCGAGATCAAATGCTCAGTAATTGTATGTGTACTACATAATATATGGAACAAATAATATGTTAAAAATAAACTATAATGAAATAATTTAATATTAATATTAATATGAGAAATAATCAAATCCATGGATATATTAAATATTAAAAGAATCAAATAAAAATCAATAACAAATTTCAAAATTATGTATTGAAAAAAGTTCAACATCTGAATCTTACCATCGAGGCCTCATTCCAAGTCATCATAAATAAATGGGACTAGAATTAGCCCAAAACCAAATCTAATTTTCCCTATGTTACCTTCCAATGTAGCAATGGGATATTTAATTCATGTCCTCACACATCACTTAATATGTTCTATTCATTCATCATATGAATAAACAACAGAACATAATCAACATGCTTTAAAAATAAATATCTTTATATATTGGATAATCTATGAAAATGATATGAATAGTCTCCCAATATAATCTTATAATAGCCGATCTATATAAACATGGTTTAAGAAATCATAATATTATGTCCTTAAAAATGAATAAAATTCAAATTTGTTTTGATATAGATGAAAATATTTTCAAAAGATCACTATGAAAGTTGGTCATAAAAGTAACCATAATAGTTTCATATCAATTATTTGTAATATAAAAATTCCATAAGTAGTAAGAAATATTTTTCATTTAAAATAAATTTTAAACAAGTATATTAATATTCAGTACAATGAAATTTCTTTACAGTGGTAAATTATATACATCTAGTATAATTTTAAAAAACATTATATTTATACTTTTATAAAAGGTCAAAAAATACCATGTTTAGATTATGGCTAGACGATTCCTTTTGGAATCACTTTGTAAAAACTAAAACATAGTAATTATATATTTCACAAATAATTTTACAATTTAGAAAACAACCATTTATAAATTTAATTTAAAATATAAACATTGAGGAAAAATATTCCAGAATGAGTAGAAAAACAAAGACAGTTTTAATAAATATAATATTTTGGTATCTTGAGTTCATAAAAAGACTAAAATGAAAAAAATCAATAATTAACCACATGATAATAAAATATATTGGGTATAATTTATAAATATACATTAATTCTTGTTATGGATACTTAAACATAAATAAAACCGAATAATAATGAGATTTCATAATAAACGATTACCTTAGGTCCCACTTCTGTAAATGGATTCCAAAATTCATGTATACTATATACATATTTACTAAAAATAAATAAACAAGCCATAATATAATATATTATACTATATTTGATTTTATTATAATCCTTCATCACACATTTATTACTAATTATATGGTAAAATACATGTTCTATGTAATAACTACATCATTTATCATATATGTTTTTGTTCAGTATTTTTGGTCCATTTAATAAGATACTAGTTACATAATATAGAGAACATTAATAGTAAAAAAAATATATTAAATATTTTGTATATACTCATTTACAGTCATCTAAAATTTATTAGAGATAGAAAAATGCATTTTACCATTCATGGAGACCATGGGTCGTACATATGTATGAACACTGACTTCACATTTCGAAAAAAGAAACTAAAAAAGTTAAATAATAAATCAAAATTATAGGAAAATTATTATATCATATTTATTAGATATATTCATTTTGTATCCTTGTTATCATCCGTATGAAATCTTAACTGAAAACATAACACATCCCTTTCAGGAGGCAGTGGTCCACATGTACGCACGAGTGACAAAATTGTATTCTAACATATTGGAAGGAACCGTGTTATATTTTTAATAAAAAATAAATATGATTAATTATATTTTAAATATTATATATATATATATATATATTAATTTTATCATTGTATATTTCAGTGATAGACGATTGTGGGAAACTAATTACATTGCTTCGTGAGGTGGTATTTCTCCATACAAATGGTTGAAATTTTCTATTCTCATTTGTTAGAAGAGTTAACAGATATAATTAATTAAATTATAATAAAAAATTTCATTATATAGAAATTAATTTTCCTATAATTTTTGAATAATATTGGATTTATGTAGAAGATTAAATAAAACACTAATGCATGTTTAAGAACTATACATATTCATTGGAAATCCTCTTAATTATTATACCAAATTCCATAAAAGGATTGTTTTATATTCAAAATTGTGATTATTGGTCATGTTGTTGTTTGTATGGAATTTATTTCTTTGTTATTTCCCTATAAAAATATTTCTTTATGAGTGTGTGGGAGGGGATATGGGATGCCATTTTATTGTTGGGGTGAGTGGCACACTGAAAATATTTCAATGATTTCAAATAATGTCATGATCCTTTATTTGAAACAAATAACGAAAAATGATCTAATATTAATCCTTATTTTATATAATTTCAAAATATTTCAAAATAATACTTATCTTACAAGTTTTTATACCATTTTTAAACTTATCACTTTAGTTTTACACCATGATAATATAATTAAACCAGAATTGTGATAATATATTTTTCCTATATTTTCTATTATTTATGAAAAGACTTTTGTTATTTTTATTAAAATATATTTGTTATTATTTTTCATTATATGGAATATATTTTACCAAATTAAATTTACATAATAAAATAAATAATTTAATATTAAACCTAAAAATGCGTCGAAAATCATGTTTTGAAAGTAAAAGTTTTACTATGAATAAATTGCTAATATATCAAAACTCAAAACAATATTTATTATGATGGCCTAAATTTTTATATTCGTAATATAATTTAACTAATTTTATTTTTTAATCCTTATAAAAAATTTACGTTGGAAAAATCATTAAAGAAATTGATAATTTTTACAAAAAACCGTTATTTCACAAAAAATTAAAAATATAATATTTTCAAGAAATGCATAAAAATTTACACTATTATAATATTTTAATTATTATTAAAAAAAATTTCCAATTTTTCATATAGATTTTTAAATTAAAAAAAATTATTTTAAATTAACTATGTATTATGTTATGAAACTACTATCTAGAAAAATCTAGTTTTTAAACATAAATCTATATTTATTATTGTGAAATTAATTGAAATAATATTTTATGAATGATATGATATATTAAATTATATATTATATTTCATTAACAATATATCCAATTTTTGTTAATTTATTTTACTAAAAATCAAATTATGCAATTAAAAAACATTTGTTTTGGAAAACAATTTATTACAGTCAAATGAGTTTTATTTTCCTTTATAAAAAATTTTAATCAATAAATTTTTTTATATATTTATAAAATATATCATTTTAATTTTTCATTTAATCATATTCAAAACTACGGACATAACAAATTGGTATAATGGTTTACTATATTAAGAATCATATAGATTTGTGGTTTCATGTATCATAAGCTCTCAATGATACTTAATCAATTAAAAAATATATGTATCATAAAATATGATGGTGTAACATTCTAGCCCACAAGAAAGGAAGATTCCATTGAAATTAAAATACTCATATATAAAAAATGATGATATTTATAACTTAGGACATCCAAAGATTCAAATATAGCTTCTTTCAATTCAAAATTTTTATATAGAACTTTTACTTGTTGATATGTCTTAAAGAGTAGAACATTATGTGTTCAATCAACAAATTTAAATGGTTGTTATTCTTATGAAATATGTTGCTCTGGTGGAATTACATTTTATGTATTTACCTGTGACAGATCAGGTATGGAGTTCCATACGAGAGATACATGGATGACATCATGAAAATGAGACACATTTTATAGGAGTGACAATAGATATCCTATGATCACTACTCAGTACAGAATATCAAAGAGGCCAATGAAACTAAGGAAAAAATTCCTTTATTTCTAAACCTCAAATTCCATTTCAATGGGAAAATTTATATAAAATCCTTCTAACCGAATTAGACCTCTAAATAACTATGATGATTATCAACATAACGTTTTATAAGTTGTTGAGATTCCATGATGTATTTTTCAATGGTTATGACATTATCCACCATTTCCAAAAGTATATCAGGTTTGAATATCATTACTTTCAAACTTCATTCAATCATGTTTGAGTTATACACTTAATTCCTTTGTGTTTTACATAAATATCCATCTGAATAATTGTGTGAATAATAATTTCAGAATTAATCTTTTTATAGGATTGTTTTGATCCCAAATAAATTTTAAATCCTTGGAAAAGGATCAAAAAAATCATATATGGTTTGTAAGGTTATACCATACTTTCCTTCCGATTATAAATGATATAATTTACTATAAGTAAAATCTATATCCAGATCATAGTAAACACATTTCTATATCAATGAAGTAATCTTCACATCCTGATCACGTATAATAGAATGTGGTACTGGATGAAACCATACCATTACCATAATATATATTATATAAATCATAATAGGATAGAAATATTTGTTTATATAAATGGAGTATGTAGAAATTATAAGTCAATCAACTATAGCACAAATAATATTCTGAAGATTAGATGTTTTTGTGAGTCTAATATCAAAATCCACTATGATGTTTTCCAAAACAATTTCTAGTTAAGGAAATGGTTGTACCATCTGATTAGAATTTTTCATTTCATCCTCAACTAGATGAAATAAAAACCATGATGATATGTACTCATCAACATATATCTTCATGTTATCTCACTATAGATATTCATTGAGATATATATACATCTTTTTACGTCTAGGATGAAAAGAGAATAATGAACTATGAGAACCATTCAATAGTTCCTTATTCAAATATTTCCTGGAAGAAACATGTACATTTTTCAAGAAAAATATGATTCAATAATATTCATTGTTTATCTCTTGAATATTTACCACCTTCTTATATATATCTACATCTTCCTCATATTCCATTGTAATATCCACATGGATGATTGGATTGACACTTCTTTTATGAAGATGTGATTTATCCCGATCCATATAATTTTCAAAACATATCCATTTAAAATAATTAAATATGTGATATTTTATGGCCCACATCATATATAAGATATAATTATATTTTTTTACATACAACATATTCTACCTTTGTATCCTTTCTATGGTGGTAATGTATTGAGAAATCAATATCCTTAATCCACTCTATCAATTTTTAATAACACACAACATACTACTTCTATGTAAATTATACATCAATATTTTCTGATCAGAATATAAATCAAACCATTCACTATGGAGAAGATTCCACTATATTTTTATCTCAAAAATTAAAATAGATAACACGAAATTATTAGTCATCCATTTTTTCTCAGGAATCATCAATTTCTACAATACACAAGCTATAACTAGATCATATTATTTAAGGATTCATAGTAGTCCATTTTTTGATGCATCATTGTAAAATATAATTCTTTCTCCACATTAGGTAAGTGTAAGAACAATTAAAATTAAAAACCATCTCTTTATTTCCTTTAAATTTTACTTAAATTTGTATTTCTGAAGGAGTTTATCCCCCTTTCATGTTATATTTATCATTGCATTTAATAGCTTTGATAATACATCCACATAGCATCAATATTATTATTCCAATCTAATGAAAGATTGGATATAGATCCCTATAGTGGTTGTAGACCAAAGTTAAAAAATAGTTTTCATTGATGGACCCACCAATATATCCTCACATGAGATTATATGACCCATGAATCAAACCCCCTGAAGTAAATATTATCCCTTGGTAAATTTTTCATATCAATTCTACATAATCTATGTCATTATCACAATTATCAAATGTTCTTCACGATATTCTCTGATCAATGTATATAAAATAATTTCACCTTTAAGAACTACAATAAATGGATAATGGTAATCTCTAAAGTACCAATTCATTAAATAGAAAAAGATTATAGGATCATTGTAAAAAGTAAATTGAATTAATATAAATTTAGAATAAACACAACTTTAACATTAGACTAGATTCGGTATATAATATTTATTGATCCTCAACCGATGATACCCAAATCAAAGACTACTAATGAAATAAATATAGATTTCCACATATTCAATAAATCAGATCATTTTTTTGGTGTACATGATAATTATAAAAAATATTGATATTTTTAGGTTTCAAATAATCAATGAAAAGAGACATTGACCCATGTTTCATGTTATCTATATGAATAGGCTCACTGTAATGTGTTGAAATAAGATAAATGAATCCCCTAAATAGATTTTACTATAGATTATTCTTCAATATTAGCAAAAAATCAACACCATTTTATAAGGACTATTTGAAATTGGTGTAAAACTATGTGTGATTTCTATTTAAACACTACATACTGATTTAGTGGAAGACTATTCCAGTTTGGTGGAAATTCATTAGAATATTAAAAAATAATAGGAATATTTTAAATAATTATTTTTCTCCCCAAACATTTGAGATAAATGTCCCACATTAATTTCCCTCAAAACACATTTGATGGAGTTAAATTCCATTTGGTGTTCAAATTCATCCTTTTTATTGCATATGGATTAAGGTTGATTTGAAATATTATATGCACCCTCACTTCATTAAAAATCGATATGTCGGTTGTACTATTAGATCCATCCCATACCCAAAATTATGTTAAATTATACTAGAGGATGAATAAAAATATTCATAAGATTAATCATACAATAATCTTGTATTAGATATGAGTTTTAAACATTCGATGTATTATTCAAAAAGTTATGATTTTTCATCTCTAACTTAATATCTAAGATTTTTTGAGTAGAGGAAATACACATAGATAATATTTATAGTATAAAATTTTGGGGTGAACCTAAATCAAATAAAAAATTCATAATCATGATGTGGAAGATAAGAGTTCATTTCACCATGTTCCAAAGAAATTTGAAGTTGAATATAGTTTTTTCAAAATCATAATCATCTACCCTTTGATTGTTTAATTGTGTGTAACCTTGAAATTTGGTGGATTGGTTGAAATAAATACTTATATCCTTATATATGAAGCACTTTAAAATTATGGCTTATCCCTTACCCTTTAATTATTGGGAATGATGACCCGTTTCGCCACACATGTTGCGAACTTGTTTTTATTTTTGGCATGTACTGAGGTATTTCCATCCATAGGGATCAAATTTGGGAATATTTCCATTTCTCTTCATTCCCATTTATGTTTTATAATTTCCATCGTCTTCTTATATTTTTTCCTTAAAATCCATAAGTAATGAATAATTCATTCTCATTATTGATAGCACATGATATTAAATATTCATATACTAATAATATTGAGAATACAACATACCATTGAAGTATTTTATTAATCCCATTAAAAAAATGGACAATATTACTCTTTATATTATGTATATAGTATGAATCATGAATTTTTAACCGTGTAAATTTAGATTCATACATTACATCATTTCCTTCACCCTTTTTCTCAGAATCAATACATTCTCCTCCACATGATATCATGGTTCATGAAGAGAGTGTTCTTTTGGAATAGTTCCTTTATATCATTAAATTACATGCTATCAATTTGAACATCATCTTTATTGTTTTGAATCAATGACCAACATTTATCCACATCAATTTATAAATGATAAAATTCTATTAAAACCTTCTCACATTTATTAAATCTCAAAACAAGAAATACATTTTCTTGGGAATTATACACACATCAGCTAGAAATGTTTCAGTATCCACTTTGAATGATGGTGTTTGCAAATTTACAAATTGGTTAAATATTTTTACACCATTTTGTGGATCAGATTGTTGTTCTATATAGGAAGTGTTATAGTTCATCACCTGATTCTTCATCCCTAATATAGTTCTAATTTTTCAATCTCCATATAGAGCTCCAACTATAACAAAATTATCTTTACTAGTAGGGAAATACGTACATGGAATATGTGCATCGATTCATTTTCAATTTTTTATAATATTTCACATTCCTAATATATTTTTTAAACATGATTATATATTAATATTATGAATAAAAACGTATAATATCAATACTAGAGAAACACTTGACATAAAGTGAAATATATATTCATATCTAATATCCAGATCATAAACATGGTCTATATTGAAATGTTCTCAAATCATAAAAATGTTTTCAAATCCTTCAAAATGGTTTGTAAGGTAAATATGAATTATCCAAATTAGGTCCCCCATGAGGGTGAAACATTGTCTACAGAAATGGAACACTCATATTGCAATAGAATAATTCCCACGATATACTCAAACCAACACTTTTTGGGGGTATTACCCCTATATAAATATATTACACATCCATGTATAATGGTTTTCTTTAAGCATGTATATATTTCATGAAAAACCAAATAATCTATTCATTTCCAACATCTTTGGATTCCATCTTATAAATATACATGTATTAAATTTCATTCATATGGTTGTATTAAAAAATATATCTTTTCGTAAATCTAGTTCCCATAATTTATACTAAACATTCACTATGACTACATATAATGAAACCAACCACAGTATCCAAGAGCCATTTTTTAATATATTACATTCACAATATTTACAAGCAGTCACAACGTAAATGATCATAAATTTTTTTAGTCTTGTGAAACTAGATTAGTTGTTGAATCAAAAAATAAATTTGAATAAAATTAAAAAAATATATTGTAATTTCATTGAAAACAAAAATATTCCATTAATAAAATCAAATATTATAAATCATTATACACTTCTTACATCGTGGGGAATATAATCATAATAAAGCATTAATCTCAAAGGCTCAATAAGGATAGGTGTATGTTGGAATATGTTAGTTCAGGGATAATATGTAATGAATATATAGTTATAAAATAACAAAATATAGATAAAATATCTACAAAAAAATAACCATGGAGATCATAATAATTCAAATACATACATTGAAATCAATAACTAATTTTATAATTTGGAATGCATAATAATGGACATAAAAAATATACACTCGAGGCCATGTGCCAAACATCTTGTATAACTGTGTAATTACTTCTCCAAACCCCAATCTAGATTATCTAAGGAGACATACCAATTTCTTAACACCACATGATTTCATATTAAGTTTATTTCTTTAAAATCAATAGCTTTCACCTCACACAACACCGAGTTCGAGCGTACAACGACTTACCAAATTAGTCGTTCAAAAGCAGTTATGAATAGTATTAACACAATTTTTAATTATATATATTCCATATAAATTTAACATCCATATTTTGTGTTTATTAGACGTAATATAAGAACAAATTCTTTTTTTGGGTAAAGGAAGTATTTTTAAAAAAATGAAATTTTACTACATTTTAATTGTAAGAACCATTTAAATCCAATATTTGAAACTTTTATATATTAAATTTGACAAAATAAACTTATTATCTAGAATCATGATATAAAAATTTAGTTTTGATAAATTTGTGGTGTTTTTATGTTAACATTCATTTTTGAGTGACTAGTGAATAAAATAATAAATTTTAATTGAAAACAACTTTTCTAATCAAAATAATTTATAGTGTTTATTTATTCATTTGAATCTTTTGGAAGTATAATAATATAATATTTTTACCATTTAATCCAATTTTGGTAATTGAAATTAATTTTACTTTGAAATTATACATAAATAACTGTCATCCTTTTGATAGTTATTGTATATTAAAAACATGCTAATTATTTTGATAACAATAATTAATATTTTGTTAATTAATGAAAATTCAATGTTTTGAGTTTGGTAATATAGACATCATTTTTGAATTGTAATATAAAATTTATCTTAGGATGAGGTTTTGTTATTTTTATGAAAACATCAATTTTTGATGATTAGTAAAACCACTTAGTAGTAGTTTAAAATGTGAATTTTTCATTTAAATGGAATTTTACTGCTTCTGTGAATTTAATTTTGAAAATATGACATACATGGTGGTTATTAGTAAGTAAAATATTTTTCAATAAATGAAAATAATTTTTGGTGAATAGTAACATTCGAGTATTATTTACCGCTGTTAAAGGTAAATAGGGTAATTCATGATAAAACAAATATAATAATAATAATAAATTACCTTAACACTTGTTCTAACCTTATTGGATGATTCATTTCTGACCACGGGTATCCTTGGGTCATCTTTGGGACACCACAGAGCCACTTAATAATGATAATGACACTTTATTTTAATTATCTTAAAGTAATGACAAAAATGACATTAGAAAATTTCTTTTAGTATATCAACATTTACATGGGTTAATATACACCATATTTTAGACTATAAATAATCATTGTAAATATAATATTATTTCACAAATTATGGTAATTTTTTTATAATTATTATACATAAATTAAATTAAATTATTAATGATAGAATAATGATGTAGTATTTGACACATTAATAAATGATTTAAATAAATTTGATTATTAATATTAAAATAATATCCAAAACCTTTCCAATTCGTATTGGATGATTTAACTTCGACCACAAGTCATCTTAACTTCATCTTTAATTAGTTTTGGACCATTATAAACCGAATATCTCTATATAATAAAAAAATATTTTAACACTTTTCTAAAGAGACCCTCCTCACCCTTATAAAAAGACACCACTTCTAACCCATTCCACACACCTCTCAGGCCTCATGGATCATCCAACCCCTGAAAAAAATAATCTCTCAAGATCCCCCTATTCCTCTTATAATCCTTACATTAGGCAGAAGGATCTTTAATAATTCGTTTTGGTTAAAACCAAAAGAAGTTACCCAAATTAAAGGTAATGATTTCTCTTAAATTCGTTTGATTCATTTTGTATTATTTTACTTCTCCAAACACCTAAAAACTTTTTATTAATTTCCTTTGTAAGAACACCAGTATCATCAATATACTAGGTTTTTGTTATGATATGGACTAGATCTACACTTACACACACCTCCATCTAATGGGTGAAAATCATATTATTTCTGTTAATGGAAAACTAATTTCTCATGAAATGATGATTGTTCGATTTTCTCCTACTGCCTCTCATGGAGGTCATTAAAATTAATTTTTTTTATATATGATATATACATTATTTTTTTTCTTTTTTACACAGTATTTTCAATTTATTTGTGTTTTTTAATGGTTTTTATTATTGGTAAAACGGGATAATTTCATTTGAGGAAGTGTAGACTACCACCCCCTCAAAATGATATGACTCGTTAATGTCTTATATGAGACATATAAAATATGTAATTAATGATAATATATATATGATATTATATGTGAATTATATTATACCTATGTGTCATTATGTTTTAATTCCATTAAAATACAAAATATAAATGAATGTAGCATTCATGTGTACGTACGACATACTGTATCCATGAACGGTACATATAATTTCTTATATCCAAATGTTATGTACTGTTATAAATGGATATATATACTGGATATATAATATATATATGATATATAATTCATGTATATCATTCTAGAGATAATGGAATTTTTACCCCATGGAAATATTGTCATTATGACAAGTTCATTTTTGACCTGTGTTCCAAACATCAATAAAATATCGAATATGAACTCAAATAATTGAAAATTTTTAACAGGAAGGTAATAAGTGATATAAAAAGAATAAAAAAAATGAAAGTTTTTCTTAATCATGTATAAATTAACATATGTTTATTATTCAGGAAGAACAAGGAACATACAAAATAAGTCAGACTTAAGGTAAGGGGTTTCTTATCTCACTTCTAATTCTGTGAGATTTCCATTGTTCACCACATATTTATTGCATGTGGTGTGTGTACTACCCATGATTGTATTCATTATGTAATAAAAATTAATTTATGGATATTTATATCATCATTGTATGATCCTTCTTTCATGGGTGTATGTTTGGTAAGTTACCAAATCGATAATGGAATATGAAATTCCAATTTCCAATCATTTGGCATTATGCATACTTCATTGATTATTATACTCCAATATTACGTGTGGAATCTGTATTCATTTTCTTATGTCATAATTTCCCCTCCCCTTTATGTGCATATACTTTTTATGTACATAATCACTCCATTGATAAATTCTCAAGTCATCGATATAATCATGATAATAGTAATTTTAACTCAATCTCTATTTATTTAGTTAAACATCAAATTCATTGGTGTTGTTTTTAAAGGAATATGTGTGAATGTCCTCTGACTGATTTACATTGAATAACCAATCATATTGAGTGTATTAATATTTTTCACACCTAATTATGTTGTTGATTTATCATTAACCTATGGATATGGTCTTTATAAGAGATTTCATATCAATTTACATTCCATTGACACTTCTTTGTTATTATACACCAATTAACTTTTATATGTTGTAAATAATGTACCTTTACATAGTATATCATGAATCCCATTATTCTTGGGATATTATAGAGTATTGATTACCTCAATTTTTTTATTCAAGTGTCTCTATTTTGGTTTGGAACTCTAACAAAAATATCATTTTAAATTTTTTAATGAATTATTATTCTAAATCATTCTCATTAATGTCCATGTATTAAAAATGGGTTTAAGGATTTATTTATATGGACATTAAAGTTTTAAAATTAAAATTCTTTTTAAATGTTTCAATGTGGTATGGGACATATAGATTCAAAAATATAATTTAAACGGCTTCTTTACAAATAGTGTGACTTTTAAAAAAATTCAAGAAAAAGGGGGATATTTCTCTCAAATAGTTATGATGATTATTTTATCAATGTCAACATCCTATATTATTCTCGATTGATGTTAATCTATTACAATACAATCTTTCATATTATATTGAATGAGTTATGTTTTCCTTTGGATGTGCTATTTTTATACCATTTATAGTTTTTGGATAAAGAATTGACATTTCGTATCCTAGTTTTAATATGAATGTTTAAGTTGTGTTTCAATTTTTTCTTTTGAGGAATGTATTGGAATTAGTAAGTGACAATTGGAGCCTACTATAGCTCCTCGATTCATCGGTATGTCTCATGAGACAAACTACTGTCTTGGAACAAGGCCTTGACAAAATCTTATTTTTAGTTCTGGCACAAGGCCTTGAATATGTGGTTATAATGTCCAGCATTATGCATTCTATAATTATGAGATTAGATATTGATATTTCATGTGGTTATTTGACTAGGAGAATACTTATGAATATGTTTTATTATTGAATTATTTACTCATCTTTTATTCCTACCATAAAGTGTTCATGTTAATTATTTGTAAATGATTGTGTTGTCAATTATTCACCATGCCTAATGTTTATTTTATCTTCCGATGTATTGATAAATCTTACTAAGTGTTTTAGGTCACCCATTTCTCCTGTTTCATTTTCCTAGGATATAAAGAAGTTAGTTATCCGTGACATGCAGGAATAATCGTGGAAGCTTGGATGTTTCTAATGGAATAAATCTGTGTTGTTTTTCTTTTCAAGTTACAGTGTTGAACTGTGTATCTATATTTTTTACAAGACTACTAAACTATTAGGTCATTCAGGACTTGATTACTTGTAATCATTCCAATGTATTAAAATAATTTACCAGCTCCTGGATTCTAGGGTCGGGGTGTTACAGTTGGTATCAGAGGAAGTTTAGTACAATCCTTGAATGCAAGATTTAGATAATGTCTGATTAGACCACATAGCCCTAAAATATACTTTATGGATTACTACGGAATAACTTCTTAAAATTTTGGAATTTTAGTGATTTTTTGAGTTTTCCAAGCAATAAATCATTGTCTGGATACGAGCAAGTAGAGGTGGATCTAAAATTGATGTACATAGGGGTAAAACTTGAAAACCCGGCTTTGAGATAGACTCGAACGGGAATATGTGCACAAAAATGGGACTTGCGACACTCTTGGATACGACACTCCTGGGGGATATGCTTAGGATAATTTACATTTTTATTTCATCCCTATTTTAAGGATTTTAACATTTGAGGATAATAAATGACCCTGGTTAATCCTAAGGTGTTTCAAATTGAAATTATAGTGTCATGATATTCTCTAAATGATTTCATAACTTCTGTTACTCACACAATGCTTTCTGGTTTTCGTCAATTGATGTTTTTCATGGAATTAATAGTAACATTGAGCATGATATGAAAGGTGGGAATGGTGGCGTAAATGAGCTAGACAATGTTATGTTGATAGGAGTAAAAGGTATCGTGTTCATGAAAAATATGTTTTCCAAAAAAATGATCAACAACATATATATTAACCAACGCCCGGACTCAACAAAGAAGAGAAATTTGATGAATGAGAAGACCTCCAGCAGTGGAGACCATGGAGAAAAGAATCCTCAATTTCCATCATGTAGGAAATGTGGAATGAGAAACTCAGAAAAGTGTCTCAATGGAACAAAGAAATGCTTTACGTGTTGGCAAGAAGGATATAATGTAATGAATTATAGAGGAAAAACGAAGAGTACTATGGAAGAAAATAAAAATGGTCCCAAGAATCCATTTACAGTTATATGTCATAAATTTAGTGGACCATGCCATTACCTGAGTGAATTCTCGATTCTATAGGATTTTTTCATGGTCAAAGAAGAATCTATGTGGAAATAAATGGTCAGAGAAATGATTAAAAGAATTAGTGCTCTTTGTTGATGGGATTACATTGGAATGATTTTCTCTTATATTTGTAACCCTATAGTTTTTCATGTGAAAATGAAATTTGAGGATGAATTATCTTTTCCCTTGTGAATATCGGTATAAATACCAATTTTTTATATGATCATTATGTTTGAGGAAATTAAAAGTTATTATATTTTTGGATGAAAATGCAAGGTATGAGATAACATTTGTGGTGAAATTATCTTATGGTTATTTTGAGGAATTTATCTCATTTTGGAAATGTAATAAAATATAATTTTTGAAAAAGGTTAACACGTAGACCGTGTGATAGCCCGTCACGTCGGACAAAGCTCTTGGAATCAAACACACAACCAGAGTGCGATTGGGATTTATTGACTACCACTGGACTATGTGATGTCCCTAGTTAGTGTAACTAATTATTTTTAGTTAAATAATTTCTTTGATCAATAATAAGTTGACTTGGGATCTTATGTATTAAAAAATGAATACAGTTAGTATAGAAAATGATTTGGTGATTATGTGATAAAAGTTATTTTGGAAGACGTTCACTCTTGTGGGGACACTATATAACTAAGGAAAATAGAATATTATGGTATATCATTTAAGGAGTGATGGTTGATTTTTATCTCAGTTTTTATTATGGATTTATAATGATTTGGGTTATTTTTTGTAAATTATTATCCAATCATAGAGAATATGTGATTAGGTTAATTAGTTTTATGTATGTGACAATAAGAGTAGTCGATATTATTTGGATATACAATTTAATGTGGAAACTACTTAAGAAAATTCTTATGAGTTTTGGGTTTCAATATTAGTTTGGATTATATTAAATGATTTTATGGGAAATTGTTTATTGAATGGTATTTATTGAACATTGGGTATTGTTGTTTTTATTTTATAAATTAAGATTATTATTTCTTTCTCTAATGTATT
The DNA here is from genome assembly GCA_963277665.1 of Viscum album. Classification (NCBI taxonomy): domain Eukaryota; kingdom Viridiplantae; phylum Streptophyta; class Magnoliopsida; order Santalales; family Viscaceae; genus Viscum; species Viscum album. The sequence continues at coordinate 873,522,304 of OY728129.1, read as the reverse complement.
ATCCTTTTTGGGGATCATCTGATCTTGTATTAATCATTTTGGTTTTTGTTAATCTCTAAAGACAATGTAAACATATATAGTCTACCCTTTATCGATTCTGTGATTCTAGCGCTTCAGGTGTGACCAAGTCGTCTTGAATACTCATCAAATAAAAAATGAGCTAGTGGTAGAAATTTATTAAAGGATGAAACTGTACTTAAAAATTATGCATATCCCTTTATGTTCTTAGTCAATCTCATAAAAAAATTCCTCAACAATATGAAATGGAATATAAAACAAAAAAAACTTTATCCATTTACTTTTCTTACTAGGAAAATAATGACTATTTATCCTATCACTAGTTTGTGGTTTTCTTGTTGTTAAATTTCTCCTGATATTGTTTTCTATAACTATCCACCAGAAATAGACAGTTAGTTTATCTTCCATATCCATGTTTGGTTACATGGAATCCCAGTATGGGTTATCTCGGGCGACCTTTGTACTTCTCTTTCATTCTTTTAAAGATACTGTTTTGTAGACTCTTTTTTCCGATGTGGGACATTAAATAAAGATCCCAAGATCAATTTTAAAAATTTGAGGACACAATTTCCAAAATTATGGAAGAATTTAACACCCCAAAATTTCATAGTATGTTTTTTTCATTAAGTTCAATAGCTTGCACCTCACATAACACCGATTTTTAGCGCATAACGACTTACAAAACTAGCCGTTCAAAAGTAGTTATGAATAGTATTAACTGAATTTTGAATTATATATATTCTATATAATTTTAATATCCATATTATGTGTTTCTTAAACATAATATATTAACAAAATCATTTTTTCAGATAATGGTAGTATTTTTCAAAAAATAAAATTTTACCACCTTTTAATCGTAAACCCCTTTCCAATCCAATATTTTACACTATTATATATTCAATTTGAGAAAATCAACATCTTATCTAGAATCTATACATAAATATTTTGTTTTGATAAATTTTTTGTGTTTTTCTAATAACTTTCATTTTTTGGTGAATAGTGAAAAAATACTAAATTTTAATTGAAAAAAACTTTTTTAATCAAAAACATTTATAGTGTTCAATTATACATATGAATGGTTTGGAAGTATTATTATATAATGTGTTCCTATTTAATCTAATTTTGGTAATTGGAATTAATTTAACATTGAAATTATACATAAACAACAGTCAATCATTGGATAGATATTGTTTCTTAAAAACACGCTATTTGTTTTGAAAGCAGAAATTATTTTTAATTTAATTAATGAAACTTATATGTTTTGAATTTTATAAAATATAAATCATTTTTTAATTCTGAATATCAAATATATATTAGGCTTAAGTAATGGTATTTTTCTAAAAACCATTATTTTTTGATGAATAGTAAAACCACTTAGTAGTAGTTTAAAAACTGACTTTTTCATTTAAATGGAATTTTACCACTTCTGTGAATTGAATTTTTAAAATCTGACAAACATGGTTATTATTAGAAGGTAAAATGTGGTTCAATAAGATGAAATTAATTTTTGGTGAATAGTAACATTCGACTTTTATTAACCGCGGTTAAAGGTAAATAATGTAATTCAATGTTAAAAAGAATATTATGATAATACTAAATTACCTTAACACTTGTCCTAACATTATTGGATGAGTAATTTCAAACCATTCACATCCATGGTACAATTATTTGACACCATGGAGCCACTTAAAATGATGATGACACTTTAATTTAACTAACTAAAAGTAAAGACAAAATGACATTAACAAAAATCTTCTAGTACATCAATTTTTATCTGGGGTTATATAAGTCATCGTTTTGACTATAAATAACCATTGGAAATCTAAAACTATTTCCCAAATTATGGTAATTTTTTATAATTTATATATGTCAAATAAATTAAATTATTTATGACACAATAATGAAGCAGTATTTACCTCATTAATAAATGAATTTAATAAATATGATTATTAATATTTAAATAATATCCAAAACCTGTCCAATTCTTATTGGATTATTTTATTTCGAACATGAGTAATCATAACATTGACTTTAATTAGTTTTGGACCTTTAGAAACCGAATATCACTATATAATAAAATAATATTTTAACACATTCTTAAAGAGCCCCTCCCCCTTATAAAAGGAACCCCCTTATAACCCATTTCTCACACCTCTCAAGCCCTTTAGCTCATCCAATCCCTACCAAAATAATCTCTCAAGATCCCCCTCTTCCTCTTATAAGCCTTTCCTTAGGAATAAGGCACTTTAAGAAGTCTTTTTGGTTCAAACCAAAGGATATTACCCAAATTATTGCTAACAGTTTCTCTTAAATTCGTTTGTTTTATTTTACTTCTCCAACCCCATAAACAATTTTTTTTACTTTCTTTTATAACAACACCAGAATACTAAATATACTAGAATTTTTGTATGGTATGTATTGTATCTACACTTACACACACCACCATCTAATGGGTGATGACATACTGTTTCTGTGGATGAAAAACTAACACCTCATGAAATGATGATTGTTTGATTATCTCCTACCGCCTCTCATGGTGGCCATTAATATGGTACTGTATTTATATATGATATATATATTATTTTTATACTTTCTTTATGATTATTTATTTTAAATTTATATTATTTTTTATGGTTTTCATTATGGCTGAAACACGATAATTTCATTTGAGGAAGTGCGGGCTACCGCCCCCTAAAAATGATATGACTCGTTAATGAATTATGTAGGATGTATAGTGTATGGAATTAATGTTATTATATATGATATTATACTGGAATTATAATATATCTATGCATAATTAGGCATTATTTCCATTAAAATAAAAAAATATAAATGAAAGTAGCGTTAATGCGTACGTACGGCTTACAGTCTCCATGAACGGTACCTTTCATTTCTTATCTCAAAATTCTATGTACTGTTATAAATAGATATATATACTGGATATATGATATATATATATATATAATATCCAAATCATGTATTTAATTTTGGCTATAATGGATTCTTGAACACATGGAAAAATTGTGATTATAACAAGGTCATTTTTGACTCATGTTCCGAACATCAATACAATTTCCAATATGAACTCAAATGATTTACTAATAGTTATAGCAAGATTATAAGTGATAGAAAAGGAATAAAAAACATGAAAAATGTTCTTAATCATGCAAAAATTACCTTCTTTTTATTATTCATGATGAATAATGAACTTATAAGACACGTTAGACTTGAATAAAGGGTTTTCATATCTCACTTTTAATTCCGTGAGATTTCCATTGTTCACCACATATATTTTTCATTTTGTGTGTGTACTTCCCATGATTATATTCAATGTGTAATATACATTAATTCATGGATATTTACATAATCATTGTATGATCCTTCTTTCATGGGTGTATGTTTCTTATGTTATCAAATCGATAAAAGAATTTGAAATTTCAATTTCTACTCATTCAGATTTATGAATAATTCACTGATTATTTTACTCCAAGATTATGTGTGGAATCACTATTCATTTTATTATGTCATAATTTTCAATCCCCTTTATGTGGATATACTTTTGATACACATAATCACTCCATTGATAAATTCTCAAGTCATCGCTATGAACTTGATAAGAGTAATTTTAACTCAATCTCCATTTATTGAATGAAACATCCAATTCATTGGTATTGTTTTTACAAGAATATGTGTGAATATTCAATGATTTATTTAAACTAAATATCCAATCATAATGAGTGTATCATTATTTTTCACACATAATTATGTCATTGATTTATCCTTAACCTTTGGATACAGTCTTTAGAAGAAATTTTATCTCAATTTACTTTCCATTGAGACTTCTTTGTTGTTATATACCAATTAACTTTTATATGGTGTATATAATGTACTTTGACATAATATATCATGAATCCATTTATTCTAATGATATTATAATTTATATTTTACCGCAATTATTTTTATTCAAGTGTCTCTCTTTTGGTTAGGAACACTAACTAAAATATCATTCTAAATGTTTTAATGATTTATAATTCTAAATCTTTCTCATTAATGTCCATTTTTTAAAAATGGTTTTAAGGATTTATTTATATGGACATTGATGTTTTCAAATTAAAATTAATTTTAAAGTTTTCAAAGTTGTATGGGACACTTTGATTCAAAAATCTATTTTAAACTGCTTCTTGACAAATAGTGTGACTTTTAAATGTTTTCAAGAAAAAGGGGGAAATTTCCATCAAATAGTTTTGATGATTATTTTCATCTATGTCAACAACCTTTATTATTATCGATTGAGGTTAATCTGTAAGAACAAAATGTCCCATATTGTATTTAATGAGTTATGTTTGATTGTAGATGTTCTATTTTTATACCATTCATGGTTTGTGGATAAAGTATTGACATTTCGTATGCTAGTTTTAATACGAATGTTTATGTTATGTTTCAAAATTTTCATTTGAGGAATTTACTGTACTTATTAAGTGATGGGTGGAGCCCCCAATAGTTCCTCAATGCATCGGTGGTTTTATTGAGGCAAACTAGTGTCTTGTAACCAAGCCTTGACAAAATCTTATTTGTAGTGTAGGCAAAAGGCCTTGACTATGTGGTTTTGATGTTCAACATTATGCATTCCACCATTATTAGATTAGATATTGATATTTCATGTGGTTATTCAACTAGTTTAATACCCATGACTATGTTTTATTATGTAATTATTTACTCACCTCATATTCCTTCCACAAAGTTTTTAGGATAATTTTATGTGAAGGCTTGTGTTTTCCATTATTCACCATTCCTAATGTTTATGTTATCTTCCATAGTATTTTTTACTGTTATTGAGAATTTGATCTCACCCCTTTCTCATGTTTCATTTTCCAAGGATATGATTATGTTAGTTAGGAGTGACTTGTAGGAAAAATCATGGATGCTTTGATGTTTCTAAGGGAATAAATTAGTGATGTTATTATTTTCAAGTTACAGTGTTGAACTGATCTATGTATCTTGTAACCAAGACTACTATACTAATCTATCCTTCAGGATGTGATTTTTGGTAATCATACCAATGTATGAAAATAATCCTCGGGCTCCTAGATTCTGGGGTTGGGGAATTATAAATGTATCATGAGGCTACATAAGTCTAAGCCTCATCGATCATTGAATATGTCTAATTCATTCATTTTATGACTAAACAACACATCTTAATCAATATTTCTTTAAAAATCATAATTTTATTCATTGAAATTTTTTTTATGAAATATCGATACATTACTCAATCAAGATGACCATAATATATCATAAAAAATAATTTTTATTGTGTAAAAATATAATAATATCACTAAATAATGATATTTAAAAAAATTACATAGGTAAATATATTTTTAAAGTCACACAAGAAATTTATTGTCGAGCGTCCATTTCTCACTCTGAAATCACATAATTAAAATATAAAAATTACTGAAATATTGAAGAAATATTTTACCTTTTAAATAAAATTTTAATAAAATTATAGAAAATTTAATGAAATGGGCATTAATGAAGGTGCTACATTCCGGAAATGTCATATAAGTTAAAAAATTTCATTTCAAACTATTATAAAAAGATCAAAAGATCCATGTTTCGAAAATGAAAATAAAATTCCTTTTTAATACAATGTATAAAATATTAAACATGGTAATAAATTTCATTAAAAACTCATTTTATAATATTACAAAATTCCCATTGTATAATTTATTGAAAATTAGTTCGCAAAAGAAAATTAATCCTGACTGAGAAGAAACCCAATGCCAGTTTTACATTAAAATATTGTTTTGGTATATTAAGAATAGAATGAGAGGAGAAATAAATAAAAGTTATAATAAAAATAAATAATGATATTATGATAAAATATATTTGGTTTAATATAGATATTCCAATCAATATCCCAATCGTAGTGTTAATATAAACATTCAAGAATAAAAATGAAATTGTGTTATAAAACATTGCATCTAGTTTGACTTATACAAAATATAATAGGACCTTTTATATAATATATATATATATATTATACATATATTTAATAACCATAACAATTTATTTCATTATATATATGAGTTTTGTATAATATTTTATCACCCATTTAATAACGATTATTTTTTATCACTATTTTGGGTTATAACTATTTTTTTTCATATATATTAAGGTCCATAAGTTTCGGTACATATAAATTTATCATGGTTACATAATATATAGTATTTTATACATGATAAAAATATTATATATTTTAAATATATATATATATATATATAGTCATTCAAAACATTTATAGATTGAATAATTAATTGTATTATTCATGGATATAGTAGGTCGTATATAGACAGAAATATTCGCTTATTTTTTGAATAATAGAAAAAAAGAAAAGAAAATATTAATTTACTTTGCTATAATAATTACTATATCATATATTTCATATATATTCATTAAATATATCTTTATTACTATCCAATAAAAAAATTAATGACAAGAATACCGCAATGCTTCATGGATGGGATAGTCCACATGTATGCCCATGCAACGTTATTCTTTCCAGCATATTGGGAGGTAATAATTTATATGTGTAATTTTAATTAAAATTTTATAATTACTTATTATATTTCATATATATATATATATAATAATTACATCCAACATGTATTTTTATTAAAAAAACTAAGCCTATTCATGTGGCATCATTCCACTATACACATAATCAATGTTTTCGTTTCAAAATTGATTGAAGGGTAGATAAATATATGTTATTCTGTTAGCATATAAAAATTATTATATGGTAAATACTTGTTTTTTTATTTAACCCTAATAGGACATAATTTTATAGAACTATAAGAGGAAATAAAATAAAAACACATTTCTAAGAATTATACCTCTTTTTTAGAGAATGTTTTTAGGCTTATACCAAAATCCTTCTTAGGAAGATATTTTTATCAATACAAATAATCTAGGTCCTGGGAAATGATGTGAAAACTGGATTTGGGAAGTAATTTTTTAATCCAAAATGACCATTAACTATTTAGAAGAGTGGATAGTGGGTTCCCTTTTATAATTGAGGAGTGGGGAGCACTTCTAAGTATATAATGATTTCAAATAATTTTAAGATGATATCTTTTAAAAAATACTAAAAAGTATATCCCTCTCAAACCATAGATGATATATGATCGAAATATATCTATAAAATATATATTACACAATTTTAAGGTCATTATAACCATTATGACTTTAGTATATCCCCTGCTAATCATGTTCTAACCACAACCATGGTAAAAAAAATTTACTCTATTTACTTTTAATTATGACCAGAAATTATGTTGAAAATATTACTTAATATTAATTATTCTGATTCAAAATATTGAATTCATTTTACCAATTTCAATTCATATAAATGGTTGAATTTAATTTATTATTAAACATGTAATCACGTTTAAAAGTGGGGTTCTAGATTGAATGTCTTCTTAAATAAAAATAGTTATTAAATAAAAAATCAAAATAAAATTAATTCAAAGGACTTAAATTGTATTAATCAGAATATAATTTAACTAATTTTTCTTGAAAAATCATATTGTAAAAAAATTACAATTATAAATGAGTTAAATGAAATGATTATTTTTTTAAAAATAATTTATTTTTCATTTATCATTAAATTATTAACGTTTCCATATAATTATAAATAAATAGTGTACGATAAATTTTAACTGTGGATCTAAAAATTATTTTAATTTAAAAAAATTAACTTAAAAAAATTGGGAATTTTTTATTTTAAAATATGTTCATAAAACCGGATGTAGCCACTTTTGTTTAAAGTATAAAATTTAATACAAAAAATAAACTTCTTCTTATACCATTACTAATATTTTTATTTATAATAAATTTGATTGAATATTTATTATTTCATTAAAATAATCTATAATTGTGATTAATTAAATTAACAAAAAACTACGCACATAAAAAAATTTCTAGGATTTTTAAAAACATTATTCAATATCAAATAATTTTTTCTTTTCCAATAAATTTATAACGGATAAATATATTTTATTCAAGTATAAAACATATATTTTCATAATTTAATTATTATTATTCATTCATTACAATTTAACAACTATTTTATTATTTTATATTATATTTTAGATCATTTCGACCTCATATTTATTGTATCATGTGATATCAAAGTAATTAAATTTAGTTTAAAATTAATAAAATATAAAAAAAATCTTATTATTATGAAATATATGAGAAATTATCAAAACATAATTGATAATATCATTCCAAAACAAGAAAACTTTGGATCATTATAAACATGGTTTTACTGATTCATTTAATAATAACATTTTTCATTGAATAGTCCGTGGAAATATCCTCACATCAAATTTTATGAACTTAGACTGAAATACTTCAAATAAAGAATTCACATTGGGTTATTTTTTAATATTTCATATACATCATCGGGGTATTTAATAAAATTATCATGTGATTATCCAGATCATTTTTAATTTTTGAATATATATTTATATTATAAATAATGTTTACCACAAATTGATCAAGGTCATCATTAAAGTCTCTATACATTAAATAATTGATGATAAAAGCCGAATCTATAATACAAATTGTAATCACTATAAATAAATTTTGTATGTTCCCGTTAAATACAAATTCGTTGGAATTTATCCACTTTTGATCCTCAACATATAGAACCTCGGTTAATTATCAATCATGGAAAATTATTGATCCCATCATAATTGATTAATGAAATCATCGACATGGGATTGAAGATACTTTTTATTGATAGTTATCTCGTTATGTTCTTCTTAATAAATTCATATTCACATTGATCAATATATCATCTGAACAAAGAGAACTTGTGCGACACATGGTGTAAAACATTGGAAAATAATTTCCTTTCCAATATTATTAGGGAGTTTATTCATTATTTCTTGAAACTCAATGGAGTATATTTATAAGGACTCATTCAAATATAAATATCAACATCTAATATTTCATTTGAAAACTCCATATACAAACACAGACTAGTATTTGGAAATTAGTATGGAAATACAAAAAAACCACTCATTGAAGTTTAATATCATTGATGTTGAGATTACATTAAACTATTTGGGATCAATAACTAATATTTATAGGAATTAATACCCACAAAAAGCAAGTTACATCCATTGTTTTTTTTCCTTCATCCTCACATCTCTAAATGATCATTGGTTAATTTGGAATACTGAATATGACATTCCTTCCTTTATAATTGACGTGTAGAATATATCAAAAAGTCAAATGCATGCCTAGAATCATGTAAAATTGATCTTTGGAGGGAATCAAAAAATTTTAATTAAGAACATTCCCAAATTAATTGACTAAAAATGAACTATAGAATTCATATTAGAATATAATATCATTAAATTTATTATCTAAAAACTCAAATACTAATTAATATTCTATTAGTTAAATAATCATTAAAAAATACTTAGACATAAATGTGTGGGTAGATCTGTAATAAAATAATTACCTATCTAATCTAGAGTGAATAATAAGTATAACATTCACAACATCATTATCTAAACACACTTAGTTAGTTGTTATCATATGAAATTTCCCATTTAAAATGATATTTAGTGGTTTCTATTGTCCATCGTCATCATAAACCAACATATTCAGGCATTAGTTTTTATACATCCCATAGTCTATGTCACAACCCACCTCCCCGAGCCATGAACCTTGTTATCTGACCACATGGGTCTCATGTAATACCATGGTTGCCTTCCCAGCACTCCATAGGCTATTACTCACTAGGGTCGTTTATCATAATAATTACTATCACCACCGGAAACACTTGTTCTTTCATTGTGTTTTTTCCTCACTCACACACACCCTGGGAAACTTCCCAGAAGATCACCCATCCCGATTACTACTCAAGGCCATGCATTCCTAACAGTAGAGTTCTAATCAGGTAGGCTATCAAAAATAAAGGTGCACCTTATTGACATGGGTAGTAACATTTAGCCTTTTAAGTCTAACTTTTCCAGGGGTGTTACATTACCCACCCCCTTTAATACACAACGCCTTGGTTGTGGACCCCAATCCTCGAACACAGGCATTGCCCAAGCACATCCGGCTGGGTATTGGCTCTGATACCATTTGTTACAACACACCTCCCCAGGCCATGAACCTGGTCATCTGACCCCATGGGTCTCATGTAATAACTTGGTTTCCTTCCCAAGACACCATTGGATATTACTCACATGGTTCTCTTATCAGACTAATTACTATCCCCACAGGACAACACATGTTCTTTCAGTGTGTTTAGTCATCACTCACACACACCCTAGTAAACATCCCAGAAGGTCACCCATCCCGATTACTACTCCATGCCATGCATGCCTAACTATGGATTTCTAATCATGTAGGCTCCAAAAAATTCAGGAGAACCATGTTGACATGGGTAGTAACATTTAGCCTTTTTAAGTCTCACTTTTTCTAGGGTGTTACAGTTTACATTTCAAAAATTAGTTCTTGGGTGGTTCATTAGTTGGTGAATTCGTCTCATCCACTACTCTAACTATAAAATTAATTTCTAATAATCATTCATGGTCTGTATGAAAAATATAAAAAAATTTAAGGAATATAGTTGTTACATTATAGAACTTACTCTAAATTATTATTCTAAATTTCGGATATGTAGATTGCTAAAATTTATTTTCAAATTGTGATTTATTAATGTTTTCGTGATTTTAGACTATATTTGTATTCTAAAAATGATATAACAGGGGAAATTTCTTATTTTCATTTATACCATAATGGAACATTGAGTTATTTTGTCAAATATACAATTGTATCTTATAAATAATTCATTTTGGTGACATTTTTTTATTTCAGCAAATAATATATAAGTTTATTTTTCAGGGTTATGGATTAGTCCCAAATCATGCATAATATAACTTTTGAAATTTTGAATATAATTAACAATGGATTAATGCTCTATTTTTTTAGGATCTAAGAATTCCTTCTATATACTTTTACATAGAATATGAAGGAATTAGTTAGTGAGAGGTATTCCCTATAGGCATCCCATACATTGAGTCATTTTCCCTATATTGCCTCATATTCTCAATGGTGATGATACAAAATGATATCCACCCATATTGTCAAAAAAAGGTATGTATAATGTGCGTAGACATTTGGATCTTGAAACATTATCATGAAATAATAAACTAACAATTTTTTGTTTTAACTCATATACGAATCTATACCAAAACCAAATACAAATTTATAATTAAAATTGGGATGTATTCTAGGGAAATTATCATCATAACTAGTTAACTAAAATATTTGGATGTTAGCCTATAATAAGGATTTTGCACATGATTTGGAAAAATAGATTATGACCATAATATCTATTTTCTGATTAAAGCCTTATCTAGTATATACTATAATGGAATATGATTTTTCATATATAAATATTTCATATTTTTATTTGGATATTCAATATATTTCTAAAGTACATGGTGGGGGATCATAAAGGTTTAGTTTCATTTGAGGCTTCAAACTGAATATTCATATTTCCGGAAATATATTAATCATATTCCATAAAAATCATAAAATTTAGTACTCCTCATGTACATGACCTACTAAAACACATTCATCGTATCTTTGTGAAAGGAAACATAAAATTGATTGAGTGTAAATGCACTTTAAAGGTAAACATGTTAGATAACAATCGATGATCATATGAATGTATTAGAAAATATTATGTTTCTGATATCATAATCATAACCTAAAATGTTCATTCACAATAAAACACATTCCATAATACTTATCAATTATGTAATAAATTTTCAATTGCCAATAAATGTATTCTAGGAGCGACAAATCATCAAAATACTTCATGAATAATAATTTCATTTCATAAATGTATATCAAAATTATAATTATAAAAACATTTTCATAAGTCAATGTTATATTTTGAGACCATTATATCATAGTGTACCAACAATCACTACTTATTTATGACATAATAATGGATGTGGTATTACCATCGACATCACATAATGGATTTGGCTCATTGACTTATTTTACATATTTTATGAATCACATCAAATTGTTTCGCATAGTTATATAATAAAATATAATACCATACTAAATTATAAAAGGGAAATATAATTATAGTCCTAAACATAACACAATGAGAACCGTATATACTTGTATAATAAGATCTTAAAACATTCATCATTCCAAAACAAGTTAATTGAAAAGGGTTTAATAAATATTAAATCATGGAATAACCCATTAAAATGATACAAGGTTTCATAAAAACATATTAATATTAATAATAAACCATCCACATAAAAAAATATGGTATCTTAGGATCATATCCATTGTAATTCATATTAAAATTATTTGTTTTTTTATCATTTATGAATGAAAATACTATTAAAAGTCAAATAAAACATTTATGGGGAATGAATATCTAAATTGAGAATAAAATTTTAATAAGAAAAAACTCAAAGAATAAAATGAATATATATTTTCTCAAAATTAATAATGGAATCATAATAATTAAGATTCAAATAATTTAATTTCCATGATTTCGGCAGAATCAATTCTTTTTGTGTAATGTAAAACAAATATTTCATCAAAATTCTTAATAAAAAGTCAAATAATCATCATTCATAATCCACTAAGAGGATTCATTTTAACTCATTTAAAAAAACTCAATGATGGTTAAAAATTATTTTTGAAATTCATTAGATATTAGTAAAAAAATTGATAAATATTTATAAAACATCGAAATGGAAAAAAAATATATTTCAAATCAAAGACATAAATAAATTCCATTTTCAATAAAAATAGTATTTTTCTCGTTTTAGTTCATAAACAGAAGAAAATGAAATAAAAAATGTTTTCCCAAAAAATAACTCAAGTAGAATAAAATTAATGGTTTTATTAAGATATATAACACATAATTCCATCAGAAATACTTAATCATAAACAATCTTGATAAACAATGAGACTACAACATAAACCCCCAACTGTATTGGTAACTATAGATTCATAAGCCATGTGAAATAAAGAAACATAGATGGATACGTCAATCTAAATAATTATCATAATATGAATCATACAATACATTCATGCTAACTATATAGACCATATTTAAGAAACAAGGGGTGAATATGGAATGTGTATCATAGAAATAAAAGTGAAATAGAAACCCCATACCATAAGTTACTTGCTTCGAATGTAATATGAACACCTATGTATTAAATTATAAATTTTTTTAATTTTATTATTCAATTATTTATCATTTTATAATATCATAAATGGTCCAATTATATTACTTCATCCAAAAATTTATTATATATTCCTTAATAAAATCATTATTTCCTTATGTTAACGGTTTGATTTTTTTAGAGTTTTTTGTTCTATATTTATGATTGTTGACCACCGATCATGGATACAAATTAAATTTTTTTAATTAAGATATAAATATTATTTATATATATATTCATTATTTATTTATTAATATTCATCCACAATGTATAGAGATTCATAAATTAATTACTCCATTCATGTAGACAGTAAGTCGTACAAATATATGATTGATGTTATCAATTTTCAATGGATGAAATGAAATAATGGTAATTAATATTTCATATATAAAAAGTAATTATTATATAATATATATAATTTATATTTATAATATATATTTTTATTACATCCATGTTAAGTAGAACCTATAATAAAATAATCATATCCCTTCGTGGATGTGGTAGGCCACATGTACACACATGGTATGTAATCATTTTCGTACAGATTGGAAGATAATAACTATGATTTGATATATTCATTCAATGGTAATAATTAAAACATCAATACCACATATATATATACATTAAATTCATCATTATATACTGATATGATATGCGATGATGGAAGAAAAATAAATCAGTTCATGATGTAGAAGTCTGACGTACTTTCGATCTGTGGTTTTATTAACCATTTGATGGAAGATGATTTTTAAATAAGATATTAAATTAACAAAATAATATATTCATATATTTAATGTAATGTTATTATTATTCCATCATGTAATAAAATGACTTATAGGAGACATAGGATGAAATAAAACAAATACGATCTCTTAAAAATAATACCTACTCCTCAAACAACCACAATATATACGCACCAAAATCCTTCCTATGTGAGTTTTCTTGTCAAAAAATAGTATCAGGGTCATTGGAAAGTATTTAGGTGTGAGATATTTTATGTTAATTTCTAATACAAAATTATCTTTATGTGTATATAGTAGAGTATAGAAGCATCCTTTTATAACATAGGTTAGTGGCATAGTCGTATTTTTAAATAATTAAAAATATTTTCATTTCATATTCATTGATAAAATGATCCAAAATGAATCATGTTCATATTGAATAAGTGTATGGTTTAAATAAAAACATAAATATTTATTTCATTTAGTTTTTTTATCAATTTAGATTTTATCTATTTAGTTTAAACCATAGTAAATTTGTTTAAACCTTTACTCTCGAAATAGATATTGTACTATTTGTAATATTCCTCATTACCATAAAATTATGTTTAACTAATTACATTATGTTAAATATTATAATAAAAAATAGACAATTTATTTTATCGAATTCTATTCATAAAATTGGTAATTTTTATTTTAAATATAATCCCACAAATTAGACGAACCGTGATATTCCAAATAATTGTTTTTTATGTTTTCAATTGTTATCATAATAAAAAAATAGGATTAAAATAACATAATTTGAATTAATAATTTGTTAATTATTGAAATATACTTTTATTATAATTTTAAAATATAATGTAACTTTTTGTAATATTTGACCAAAAATAGTATTTTTCAAAAACAATATTATATTTCATTATTAATCAAAAACACATTTCATGAGATATTTATGAAAACATAATATATGATATGTCTGAAAATATTATTTATGAAAAAAATTATCTTTTTAAACTAATTTTCCTATAATTGTAAAAATAAAATACAAAAATAAATGTGAGATGTGCGAGGTACCATCTTTTAAAAAAAACAAATATATTTGAATAATTACACTTGATTTATTCTTATGCCGCACCAATGAGAAATATTAATTAACAATTAAATAGATTCATTTAATATATAGAATAACAAATAAATTTTAAGTATAATTTAATATTGATCTAATTTAATTAATAATATAATGAAAAATTGAGAGCAGATAATTACTTATTTAGAAAAACATCTCCATTATTTTCAGTTAACTTTTATGATAATTTATAATTAATTAATAACTAATGATATAAATTATGATTATCTTAAATGATTAAATTTTATAAATTTGGGGTTATATTTGTACCTTTCAATTGAATTTCTATTAGAAAATTGTCACATTAAAAAATAATACTTTTACTATACACCAATACTATTTTAAACTCGGTGTTACAGGTAATGCAACAAGTCATATAGATTAAATATATTTAAAAAAATATATTTCTAAAAATACCAAGCTGTTACAAGAATTTCATGATTGTTAATTAAACAAATGTGATAACATTGAAATTAATTATTGAATATTAAAAATTAAATCATATATCTGAACATTTATGACATCACACTCATGATACTCATCATGATATCAAAGTGACATTAACTATTCTCATAATTATGGTATTTTAATCATTACAAAGTCTAGATAGAGGTATATAATAAATATATATCTAATCCTTATCACAATAGATTCATATAAAAAATGATTAATGTAAATAAATCACATCATTTAATATTTAATGTCCACTCGTTAAAAAACAAATTATGGATCTACAAAAGTAAGTTCCCACCAAAATCATAAAATTGAATTAAAATAATATAATAATAAAAATGAAAATATTATACATAGCCTTAAATCATAAATTAGTTATAACATGTATATAATTATTAATGATTCATTCATGATATACCCTTAATTAAACACATATCTATATGGAAATGAATTCTCTTATAACCCATAAAGCATTCCATCAATTTCCCAAATTTATATGACTTGTTACAATGATATATAAAATACATATGGGATGTATTACCCTTATAAATCCAAAATTTATATGACATGATACATTAAAAAAATCTTTCACATAAATGTTTAACAACCCATAATTCAATAATACATGTAATTTCATATATAAATGATGGACTTAAATATAAAATAGAAAACTAATATTCCAAAAACACTGATAATAAAATTAGGTACAAACTACTTGAGGATATATATTATGACTGAAAGTTACCTTTTTATTAATAAAATAACATTTTTGGAATGGTTAGAAACCATCCCTAATAAATCTAGAGGCGAATCCACATAATAAATAACAATGCCATTATTACATAGCCTCATCTTATTAGTTATTTTCTCTCTATATAGTTTCCAATTAATTTTACATACCTTATCGTTCAGGTCTTCAACGATAACATCATCATAGAAATACATTATTTTTTCCCAGGTTCGACTATACTCTTCTTTACTGAATATCCCATCAATAAATTCTCTAAAAAGGATGTAATCCAATTTGTCAATCCAATTATCCTTCTTTTTGATGAACTCAATTTGAATAGGCATTCCAATCTTCTCAGCATGTTCCTGTGGGATTTTTACATAGAGAAATTTTTCCACTATTTCCTAAACATAGTGGAGGGAATGTTTTTTAGATTCCTACACCATTTCAGTAATGTTTTAATTATACTTTCAACCCAAAAAAGAATGAATTTTCTGATTCTGTAAACCATAAAATGAGACTTATTTTACACAATGACCATGGAATCCTATGAAATTTCCTTCCCATGTGTTATATATTTTATTTACAAGATCTTTTTTCTATCTCTTTTGGTAATTGTGAGTAGTCTTGTTCCCACTCCCCTTATTATTATTATGGATCTCCCTCTCCTCATGAGCCTTAGATAATCCAGAATCCTCCTCACACTCCACACCTTCTATAGTTAATCTATCAGGATCATAGAGTGGATCCTATATGATCTTATCAGTTTCCAAACTATCAAAGGGGTTGTGTGTTAGAACACCATCATGGACCAATCCCTTAACTTATGATTTATTATTGACCCCCGAAGTAGAAGCACACTGATTTAGGGTGATATGAGGATCCTTCTCCACACCTTCCTTTTAAACAACAATTTCTATTCCAAAGAAACTCCCACATTTTGCTTGAGGAGACAGAAAAGATGGTTCTTCAGACCAATTTTTCATTAGTTTATACATGTCTCAGTTCACCAAACCCTTCTTATGTTGATCAAATACCACCAACACAGATTTTTCGTAGACCTATTTTTCAACTGCTTTACACTGCACCACATTTCTCAGTTATTGATGAGCCATTTTAATATTATCTTGCATCCTTTACAGCATTGTAACCATCCCCTAGTCAACACCATATGTGCAGTTAGTGTATGTGTGACCCAGTCGATGAAAGATGAATAGAACTCCATCCAATGGTCAAAGAACACTGGAAACATTCATTTTACCTCCTTGTCTGCTTCATTTCACACCGAATCAACCAGCAGCCTGAACACATCAACCTCTATACACATGCATGGGTTTATCGGATGACACAGATAAGTAGTACACGGATCCATACAAATAAACTAACCCACTAAATTTCATAACATATGTATAGTCAAAAGATTTTGGAATGGGATAGGTAGTTGAGAAAGACTTAACAAAACTAGAATTATAGGAGAATCATGATTCAAGTATAAATTGTATCTCTAAAAAAACATATAGAAGCCGAATCCACCACACGTCCTAGGAGCACATGATAGATCATGAAAAAAATCAACCTACAATGAACATTGCTCAATCAATTGCATCTTATCCATCATACTGAAAACAGCTCAATATTGAATCCCTGAACATTGGACAATAAATTGCATTTTATCCAACATACTGAAAACTGCTCAATCATGAATCCCCCATTATTCGAAGTCAAAATTTTCGAATTCATCCACCGAATGTTATTTATTCTTTAATGTTGATTCCAATGTTAGGTTCTATAAGCTCTCCACCTCTGTGATCTCCAAAACTGATAGTAGAATCACGGGATCGCCATCATGAATACCAGGGACATTCAGACCTATATTAATTGTAGGAATGTTCTGAATTGAATCAGGATCATTGGGGTGGTATAATTCATTCATGTGGCCATTATAAGGAAGCAATGGATTTTTTCCCTCCCAGTGACTAACAGCGGAGTGTGGAACAATGTTGTCTCTATTAGGGTATCCCCTTCACCGTAATGAGCTCATACATACAAAATTTTACCATATGTATGGTATGAAATGTTCATTATATCTAAATTAATGACCTATATAAACATAATATATATAAATATTTTTGTATGAGAATGATTTATATTATACATTTTTAGATACTCTCCCTAAACTACAATTCAAATATGTATAAGGGTAAAAGCTCTTATTATATAAACATTAGAACCAACACTTCACATATAAAAAGACCACTACCACCCATATTAAATGTGGGTCAAAAAAATATCTGAAAATATTTTATATTTATATTAATAACATTTTCCAAAAAGTATACCCCACAAAAGATTCCCATAGAACTCATCACCCTCACAACCAAAAAATGGGAATTGTGTTGTTTCTATCCCTTCTATATACCTATATAGATATAGTGACATTATTTATAGATTATAAAACCCAATTCCACAAACCACGTTTCTCTAACCATATAATTACCACATATTAGAACCCCATATCGACGTATCACATACCCTATATGGAAGGGTAGTTAATCAAGAAGGACAATGACCTTACTCTCGCATTATTCAATGTATATCACCACTATACTACCCTGCCGACACATGATATAACTTTTATATAATATAAACCAATATTTATCTTAATTTTATCATAGTCTTTATTATGACATAGAGAGAGTGTGTCCATGTAGTATGTAATAGTTATTCAAGTTGTTAGGGAGGTAACCTTGAACATATTTCCTCAAATTGGTGTTTCCCAATTTCCCTGACATGGTCCATGTTTTTTTTAAATAAAAATAATCTGAATATATAATGAATAAAATTACCAATATATATGTGAATACTGTGATAAAAAATGTATTTACTACTATACCTGTAATGAATTTGCCTAATACATTATATAATATTGAGTTTGAACCAAGAATTTACTTTTGTTCACATTGAATATACTTTTATATCTTGATTTTTAAATAATTATGTCATAATTCACACATAAAAATCCAAATGCATGCAAGGTTGATACTAAAAAAGAGTATATATTTTTTTCAATATAAATTTTTTTAATTCAAATAACTAATTCTTTTTCAGGATAAATATTCATTATATTCAACTCGACTTACATGATTATCTTACACTTCTTTAAACCCTATAAAAACATTTTAAAACATGGTATGAGGACAAAAACTCTAAGTAATGGACATTAAAATAATGAATGAATCCATTAGTACAAGAATTCATTAATCCCTATAAAACATTTTTACAAATTTATACTTTTTTACCATAAAATATATGCTCTCTAGCTTACCTCATGATATTGTAATATTATGGGAAAAATATATAGTGAAAATATATTATATTTGTATGTTGTGGAATAAAATCCATATCAATATAAGATTTACTATTTCAATGATGGGTACATTTGGAGTTACCTTCATGGTTACATTTGGAATACCCACTATAGTATATTCCATTAATATACTAATATAAATCCAACTGATTAACTCCCTCTAATTAACCAATCCATAAGAAAACTATAACAGGATAACCAACCCATGGTTTATCATAAAATAATCCATACTCATAAACAATTCAAAACAACCAAAACATAGTCACTACACATAAATCATGCAAAAAAATGAATTTTTTAAATCATTTTTCATGTTTACAAGGTTGTGCTCTCAAAAATGATAATAATTTATTTGAAAGTAAAAGAATAAACATGTAAAGAAAGAAAAAAAATTAAAGTGATGTAAAATTAGTAAAATATGTTCATATCATATAAGATAAAAATAGAATTTAATTTTAGTCCTGAAAAATAGTATAAATAATAACACTAAAATAGGTTTTAAAAGAATGTCACTTAACTTGAGCCTAACTCGTCATGTAAAATCATTATAGGAAAAAGGTAATTATAGATTTTTATTTCAATAATTTTAATTATATCATAAATATAATATTAATACATTAAATATAATTTTTTATATCATCCATGTGATATGGTGATGAAAAATAAATCGCACCGCATCATGGAGGTGATAGTTCACATGTATGTACGAACAACATTGCCATGATTATGTTCATGGAAAGGTAAGAATTAAAATGAAATATTATTATTTAATAATGTTAAATATGTCATTAATATCATATATAAATATTAATTCAATAAATTTAACTAATCTTGAGAGACGGTGGTGGAAAATAGATTCTATTGGTTCAGGAGGTGGTAGTTTGTCGTATACCCAAATGAAGAATTCATTTTCCATTTGATGATATTTTACATTGATTATGGTCATTATATTATAGTAATAAAACTTATGTATATTTAGGATAACTTTTTTACAATATCATAATGTTTGATTATGATTCAACGGATTTCTAAGATGAGGTAAAAATGAACAATTAATTAAGAATGATACATCTTCTTCAGTCGATCAATATTGATTAACACCTTAACACTTCTAAGGAGGGTTTTATTACTAAACTAAGGCTCTGTAATGTGGGAATGTATTATAGAATATAAATTTAAAATATATATATATATGAGACAAAATAGGTTTTGATGTGTATTGAATTGAGAATAATTGGTGGCCTTTTATTGGAGAGGGGAGTCGATCATTTTAAATTTTTCGAAATAATAAATTAATATCAATTACATATAAATTCTAAATAGAGTCAAAATGTTTTATATATATTTTATATATTCATACGATCCAAAATAAATTTATCTATTATTAATTACAAATATTTTTAACCTTTTAAAATCATTATCATTTATCTGTAACACTTAATTATCCATTTTAATTATTAACAAGATATCATTCAATTAACACTTTGGGGTATAAAATAATTACAAATAAATTTCAAAAAAGACAAATAAAATATTAATTGATGAATGTTTTACTCTTATCCAAATAAATATTCGTAATTTGTGATTTTTATAATTTTTCTTTCATTTAATTCAATATTTTTTATTTTAAAATGTCAATAATAAAAATAATGACACTATTAATTAATGTACGTAATTAAAATATCATAACAACAAGATAAATTCAAAAAAAATCCAATAAAATTTCATTAAAATTTCATATTAATATTAAAGGTTTGTGGCTTACATTAATCATATAAAAATGAATTTATTTTAGTATTTTTAATAAAATTTATTTTTATGTTTTATTTAATTAAACAATTACAACATCATCATTATGTAAGAAATTGTTTTATTTATTTGATCAGTAAAAATTAAATATAAATAATCCTGATTAATAAAAAAAATAATCTTTAAATATAATATTATTATTTGAACATATCTTCTATATAACCCAATTTTATAAATATTTTACTTCTTAAAAACATGTGTAACAAAATTTCTTTTTCATTGAATATAATATTATAAATTTCATACTCTCATGTAAGTTTCTTCCAAAGGTTTTAATTTCCTAAAAATGATTCTTTTAGTAAAAAAAATATTAAAAATAAATTAAGATAATAATTATGATAATTATATAATATTATTTATATTATGTTTTCCCTTAATTCCCTCATTTAGAATTAGCTGTGTTAATATAAAAATTACTAAAGATACTATTCAAATTCTCTAGAAAAAAAAGGAAATTCGTAAATAATTTGAACGTTAGGATTATAATTATGGAACCCATTTTGTAAAATTAGAAACATGTAACTAAAGAAATTAAATTAACCCCTCTGATGAAATCAGAATGTGGTTTTTCAAAATAAAAACGTTAAAAAATATACATTTTTTATATAAAAGTCAATTTAACATTGATTCCAATGACCTTAATTTGATTAAATGATAAATTAATTAAATAATTATACATTAAAATTAAATTAAAATACAATTTAACAATATAAATTATTTATAAGAAAAATCGTTTTTCAATTAAAAATACAATATTTTTTACTATTGTGTTGAAAATTGAACTTATCCTAAAAATACAAATAATTCAAAAAAAAATTATTATTATAAAATAAAATAATATGTTTATATTTTTAAATATAATTTATAAAAGTGTAAAATAAAATATATAAATTAATTAAACCATCAAAAGGTGGTAAAAATGTTGTTTTAGAAAAATACTTATTTTATACGTAAAAATTGATTTATTATTATTTAATGTCTGGAAATTTAATTAGTTGAATTTTAAAATCCAATTTGAATATCATATATATATATATATATCATTAATATAATCCAACAATAGTGATTGTTTAATTTATTAGTACCAAATACACTAGTTCACATATAAATTGTTTTTCAAAAAAACATTTCCTTTTATTTTAGGAATGGTTTTATTTTAATTAATAATTATCTGATATCCATACAATTAACATTATAAATACATGTGTAGACAATATTTCCAAAATTCATTTCTTCTTGGTCACACCTAGTATTCTAACATCTAGGTTATAATGTTATCATTTTAATCGTAATATTTAGTGGATCATTTTTTATTAATGTGGTGTATCATGAATGCTATAAAACATAGTCCCTACATTTAAAATTTTTGTATGTCACATTATCCACCCCCCAATAATAAATTTCACTCATTTAATTTCAAATCTAGATAAAATACTATTTGTTTGACTTTTCAATATACCTTTATTGAAATATTATATCAGAAAAAAGAGTAATAAAACATCAACTTTAAATTAAAGGAAGGAAAGTACAATAATCACATGAGATAACACTTTCTCGGGTACCATGTAAGAAAAAAAGAATATTATAGAGAAAAAAACAATCATGTTATGATGGAGAGTCCTAGAAAACGTGATCATTAGAATTTTCAGAATCAAAAACCATTAATCTATGATGGGATAAAAGGTCATTGATTTCATTATAAAGGAAGTTGACGGAAAACATTTCTATTTAAAAATGCATTTCATAGAATTTAGGAGTTAAATTAAATCATGAAATTAAAACATAAGTAAACATACTTAATTTAAAAGTATAGTTTTATCCTTTAATTCATTTCCACCACATACTCATCTTTTTCTCTAAATGATGAATATCTAATATGAGTTTTTCATACATAAATTACTAGTGTCAACTTTTATAAAAACATATATTCCATTAATTATTGACTGTCTATTTACCATGCCTTTGGGTATTATCCCAATCCAAAATTTTTAGTACAAGATATAATAATTCTCCAAAT
This sequence comes from Viscum album, assembly GCA_963277665.1. NCBI lineage: Eukaryota > Viridiplantae > Streptophyta > Magnoliopsida > Santalales > Viscaceae > Viscum > Viscum album. The sequence continues at coordinate 873,498,770 of OY728129.1, read as the reverse complement.
TGAATAAACGGAACATGATGAAAAACTAATTCAATATCTAAAACACGAATCATTCAATTATACTTCATATTCATCTAAATTATTCTATGCTATGATTTAAACCCAATAATTATTTTATCGCATAATTTTCCAAGTTAAATTTTATTAATATTCTCTAAATAACATCTATTATTATAGATGTGTCATGGCAACAATTAATTTTTCAAGTAATCATCATGATACACTAACCAATTCCATAAATAACCAAAATATACATAAGTCAAAAATTAAATCATATATTCTTCCAAAATATAATTAAACGATCACATAAAATACAATATTATTATATTTACCTTGATCGTATAGGATTCCAAAAATTTTGAACATCTGTTAAAATAACATGAAAATAAAAAACAAATGAATTTTATCAATCACATGGTTATCAATTTGATAAATAAAATTCTATAAAAAGAAACTTATTCTTCATAAAAATATCATTTAACTAAAAAATAATCTAAATGAGACTTCACATAGGCCATTGGTAAGCGATGTACCCTTTTCGTTCTTTAGTTGTGGGTTCAATTTCCACATCCTTCACAAACATGACATGTTGTCACTAATCCAATGGGTTTTTCAATTTACTAAAACTAAATAATTCTTATAACATTCCTAAAATATTGGAATGTCTTAAAAATAAATATAACAATTTTTAACCTCAAACGTTATTTCATACCATTCATTTTTCATTCAAAAAATTTATATCCCATAATTACCAAAAAATAAAATATTGTGAAAACCCTAATGGTTTTCAATACCCTTATAATTATTTCCTATAAGGAAAATATAAATTCGTCCTCAAAATACATTTATGTATAAAAATATAGGGGTTATATATTGCAGAAAATAACAAATTCATCCAAATTACTGCCATCATCGAAATAGTATTATAACCATTAAACATTTTATCATTTATAGATCTAACATGACTCTTGAATTCATTGTATAAAGAAATCTAAATAATTCATAATATATTACCGTACCTTTCCTCCTTATTCCTTAGTACTTGATTCCCATAATAAATAATGAATCATATCATAAGATAATGTTAAAACATGAACCATGAAATAATCCATACCATTCATATAACTATTCTAGTTTCCAAATCATATACTATAATGTATATAGGTATTCCTAAACATATATCATTGCAATCACATTGATCCCGCTCATTTTCCTTCTTCCCAATACATCAATTTTCATAATTACAAAACCCCACAAATTTCAAACAATAAATTTATGTATCAATAATAACTTCTATACCATTCATTGATTGAACTGAATGCTTCCAATTTCCTGTGCAGATTATTTCATTATAACCCACATTACCACATTAAAACCATATTCACATCCCTTAATGAAATTTTACTGTGTGTTTTTTCCACATATTTATAATATGTGTCATTTAATATATTTAGTTTTCTGATCATTCTTACATAGCATCCACAAGGATTCATTAATCTCATATATTATTAATAATAAAACTAACCAGGGTTAAACTATAAAAGTATTACTCCAAATAGTTAGTGTATAATAACAACAAAATTTATCATTGTATCTCCCATTTAATTTGTTTTCATATTCAGTGAACCAGTACATTTTCCTTCATATCCATTGTTACATTATTGATTTCTAGATCCATCAATTTACAAAAACCAATATGGTTAGTTTGAGAAAAAAAATAATAATGTTATATCTTTTGATTATGATTGTAATGACATGGTAATTATCATTGGATTGAGAGATAAATTAGTCCTTACATGACCTTAAGAGAACTCCGCAAGACATAAAAGGAGAAAAATAAATTTCAAAGTGTTTCAATGAATGTTGGGGATGACTTACCCATTAATAATAAATCAATTAACAACAAAATCCATAACCGATCAACTCACTATGTGATACATGAATAAAATAAAGAAATCTAAAATAATTTATTCTTATCATAACCACACCAAGGTATGAAAAAATGGAAAGATAAAAAATATAAATGTAGACATAAGAAAATAACTAAAGACTCCAAGAATACCACACAACACCCTAATCAACATGCCCCCTGCTTAAGATCACCAAACTAGCCGAGTATCACGAAGTGGTGCAAAAAACAAGTGTAACATTGCCCTTTCCCTTGTCCTGGAAGATAGTATTTTAAATAGAACCAAATTTCCAAAGTACTGATGAGTATAAAACTCAGTAGGGTGTCCCCAATTAATTCCCTACACATTCCACTAGGATTGAAGAGTTGGAAACCTTATTACAAAATAGTCTATTCAAACAAATTCCCAAAATAGTTTATGTAACACCCCAGGTAAATAAAGAATATGAAATTTTTATATTTATCCATATTTGTGAATAAAATATTAATATTACTTTAAAGAGGATTCTATGCTCGATGGCGTACCCAAAACGCAACAATGAGTTTCTTAGGAATCTTACGTTTCACTCTAATAATAAAATAATATTATTTTAAAAAGTAGTTAACGCCTAGCCGTTGTAATGGCGGGAATGAACAGAACTAACTAAAAAATGCTTATATATTTTTGTCAAATATTTTCACTTTTTACAATAAATTTTAGAGGATTAAAAATGCGAAAGAATCCAATTTTAAGCGTAAACATTCTAATTTTCTTTAAAAGGTCGATTAACAGCCTTTTAATGGCAAACATCTTTTAAATACAAATGTTGACAATTTTATGTGTTATATTTGACAAAATAAAATTCTTCTTTATAATCGGGACATCAAAATTTACTTTGTGTAAATTTTTTGTATGTTTCCAAAAAAGTTCAATTTTTAATGAATAGTGAAAAATATTGTATTTTAATTCAAAACCTATTTTTAATAAAATTTATTTATATGATTAGATTATCATTTTGGATTGGTTTTAAAGTGAAATTAGAATATATTTTTACCATTTAATACAATAGTGGTCGTTGGAATTAATTTCACTATGATATTGGACTTAAACTAGTGTCAATCTTTTGATAGTTATTTTTTCATAAAAACATGCTATTTGCTCTGACATCGGGAATTAATTATTAAATTAATTAGTGCAACTTATATGTTTTTAATTTTTTAAAATAGACATAATTTTTGAATTTGGAATATCAAATATAGCTTAGGGTGAAGTTTTGGTATTTTTCTGAAAAACATCAATTTTTGATGAATTGTGAAACCACTAAATGGTACTTATAAAAACTGATTTTCCGTTTAAATGAAATTTTACCACCTCTGTGTTTTGAATTTAAAAAATCAGACATACATGGTTGTCATTAAGAAGTAAAATGTGGTTCAATGGGATTAAAATAATTTTTTTGGTGAATAGTAACTTATTATGTTTTTAATCGCGATTAGAGGTAATTAGTGTAGTTTAAGGTAAGAATAATGTTTTAATAAAATGAAAGGACCTAGGCACATTTCCTATAGTCATTGGATGTATCATGGACGACCAAAAAAATCCATGGGTCAACTTGGGGTCCCCGTGGAGCCACTTTGGTTGGAAAATGACATAAATACCTTTTTATTTAATGTTAAAGTAAAAATGACACAAACTTGAGATGTTTTACTAAAACAATATTTACATGGGGTTATACAAGTCAGATGTTTGACTATAAATAATCAATGTTAAGATAAAAATATTTCCAAAATCATAGTATTTTTTTATAATTTTTAGTTGTAACACCCCAAGATTTCATAGTGTGTTATTTCTTCAAAATAATTCAATAACTTGCACTACACGCAACACCGAGTTCAATCACATCATGACTTAAAAAAAATCCATTCAAAAGAGGTTATGAATAGTATTATCTAAATTTTAAACTTTATATAATCCTTATAATTTTAGAATCCATATTATGAGTTTCTTAGATATAATGCAAGAACAAATTCATTTTCAGTATTGCACTTTTATCAACTTTTAATAGTGAACCCTTTTTAAATACAATATTTTAAACTTTTTGACTAAATGGGGACATCAAAAATTTAAAATGAAACATCCCAAGCTTCCACGGTACGCTTTCTTTGAATAATACAGTAGCGTGTGTTGTACGCAACCTTGAGTTTTAACACACAGCACAACCAATCAAACTAGCCGTTATGAATAGTAATACCTACTTTTCGAAATTATATATACTTTATATTTCAAAATGGACTTCATTTTTGGATTCGGAATATCGAATTTAGCCTAAGGTGAAATTTTGGTACTTTTCGGATAACTTTAATATTTTGATGAATAGTGAAAATTACTAAATTTTAATTAAAAACAACTTTTTTAATCAAAATAATTAATAGTGATAAATTATGAATTTGAGTGGTTTTAGAGTATATTTAGAATATATTTTTACCATTTAATATAATGTTGGTCATTGGACATAATTTTACAATTAAACCGAACATAAACAAGTGTCAATCTTTTGATAGTTATTATCTCTTAAAAAACACGTTTTTTGTTTTGACAGCGGGAATTAATTTTAAATTAATTTCTGCCACTTCTGTGTTTTGAATTTAGAAAAATGGATTCCATATTTGGAATCAGGATGTCCAAATTGTGTAAATAGGTAACTTTTATTTTTAGACATTTTGAATAATTACTGTGGTAAATATTTTATTTACCATGGTTAAGGGTAAATCCGGTAAATAAGGGTTAAAAAAATAATATTATAATAATACTAAATTACCCTAAAACGTGTCTTAACCCTATTGGTTGATACATGGTCGACCATGGGAATCTTTGGGTCTATTTTGGGACCCCATGGATCCACTTGTAAGTGATAATGACACATTATATTAATAAAGTTAAAATAAAAATAAAAATGGCATAAGCTTACATCTTTTAGAAGAACAATTTTTACATAGGGTTATACATGTTGGATTTTCGATTATAAATATTTATTAGAAAGCTAAAAAGATTTCCTACATAATTATATTTTATTTATAATTTTTAGACATCAAATAATTTAAATTATTAATGACACAATAATGATGCAATGTTTACCTCATTAATAAATCATTTAAATAAATAAGATTATAATGATTAAAATATTATCTAAAACCTGTCCAATTCTTATTGGTTGATGTTATGTAGAATATGAGTCATCTTATCTTCGACCTCAATGATTTTTGGACCATTATAAACCGAATACAAATATATTATAAAGTAATACTTTCACACTTTCCTAAAGAGCCCCTCCTCTCCCTTATAAAAGGAGACCACTTCTACTCATTCCTCACACCTCTCAAGCCACTTGGCTCGTCCAAACTCTACCCAACTAAGCTCCCCACATCCCTCTCCTCCTCCTTGAAGCTTCCCCTTAGGCAGAAAGCATTTCAAGAAGTCCTTTGGTTCAAACCAAAGTGAGTTACCTAAATTAAAGGAGGTTAACCTACCCCAACCAAGGAAAAGTACAAGGTAAGGGTTATTTCACAATCTCTTCATTATCCGAGGTTGTTTATACGTAATAATCTACTGGGATCTCTTTATCATCCACATCCATGTTTCTTAAAAATGTATTTCAAAACATTTTTACTATTTACAAGAATATGGGTTAAAGTCATTTATACCCTTGTTTGACTTTTTATAAGAGGTTTATAAAGGAATCTTTCCGTCATTTTCAAAACAAGGTCCTTTTTAACCTTTTCGACAGAATTGAGGTAAGAATGTTTTTTTTAACTTATACGGCGGGTGCGGTTACTTTCCGCCGTTATAAAATCGTCGAAGCTTTCCTTACATGCTTATAAGAATATTTTCACAGAAAATGTTTTATTTTATATGGATCTTAAATGTTTTCAAAATAAAAGGAGATACTTCTTTTAAAAGAATTTTGATTTCATCTATGTCAACATCCTTTGATGGATTTTAAGATTATTTGAAGTTGATTTATTATAATACAAAACTTCTATATTTTATTGAAGGTTTTGTGATATGTTTGAATGTGGATGTGCTATTTTATACCATTCATAGTTTATGGTGAAACTATTGACATTTCGTATGCTAGTTTTAACCCAAATGTTTATGTTATATTTCAAACTTTTCTTCAGATGAATGTGCTAAACAAGTATGTTCCGGGTTGGGGACCGGTAAAAGTAAGCCCTCCAGGTTGGGGACTGGTTAAAGTAAGCCCTCCGGGTTAGGGACTGGTAAAAGTAAGCCCTCCGGTTTGGTCTCCGGTTATTAGAGGTACTCCGGGTTGGTGCCCGGTTATTAGAGGCACTCCGGGTTGGTGTCTGGTTATTAGAGGCACTCCGGGTTGGTGTCCGGTTATTAGAGGCACTCCGGGTTGGGTTCCGGTTAGAAGTAACCCCTAGGTCTTGGGATGAGGCCTAGACAATGAAATTAACGTTTGACATTATGCATTCCATAATTATGAAAGTGGTTATTGATATTGCATGTGATTATTCGATTAGTAGAATATCCATGTGAACAAGTAAATGGCATTATTTCATTTTACTTTTTCCATACTATGTTGAAGTTCAATTTTAAAAGGCTTTTGTTTTAGTAATTCATTGCCTTAAATGTTTATGCTTATTTTGAATGTTCCGCTATATTGTTATCCTTACTGGGCATTTGAGCTCACCCCTTTTCTATGTTTTATTTTTCCTAGGTAGTGAAGAAGTAAATTATGAATGACTTGCAGGGATATTATGAGGGGTTAATAGTGTGGATATGAAGACTTTGTTGTTGTAGTAGTTTTTCACTTTTAAATGTAATGTAAAACATTATGATTATATCTAGTGTTTCCAAGGCTACTAAACCAATCGGTCTTTCGGGATTTGATCTTTCTTGTGATCATGCCAATGTTATGTAATAATGCACCGACTCTGGGTAGCTGGGGTCGGGGCGTTACATTAGTCATTAAATGAATAAATTATTTATGACATCATGATGATGCAGCGATGACATAATTTTTTATCGATTTAAATAAAATGGAAAGATAAAGTAAAATATAAGACCTAAATTTGTCAAAACCCTATTTTATGGGTGGATATAGAACCCTTATCACCTTATCCTCTAATAACATAAATGTGGGACCATTAAAATCCGAAACTCATTCTAAAATAATGTAACATTCCCTTACTTTCCAAGAGTGCCCTTCCTCTCCTCTTATAAAAGGCCCCCACATCTACCTCCTTACCCACACTTCCAAAGCCTTTATCTTGGCCAATGCCTGACAATTATGTCTCTCCACATCCCTCTCTAACTCCTTGAAACCTCACATTGGGCCTAAGTCTTCGCATGAAATTCTTTGAGCTCAAACCTAAGGGAGTTACCCGATTTTAAGGTAATGTCTTCACTTGTGTCCTTTTGCTTTATTTTGCTTCTCCAACCCCCTAAACTCTTTTTATTCATTTATTTTGTAACAAATACAGTATATTAAAAATACTAGGATGTTTTTATAAGAATTATTCAAGCTACACTTACACAAACCTTCATCTATTGGTTAAATAACTTACTGTTTTTGTGGTTGGCGATTTTCTGCCTCACGAAACGATAATTGTTCAATATTCTTTTAACACCTTTAAAGGTGGCCATTATGATGTCACTCTATTTTATTTATGATATATATGTTATTTATGTTTACTATATGCTTCTGTATTTTATATTTAAAACATAACTTTATTCTTTTGATGTTGTGTAAATGCGATAATTTCATATGAGGAAGTGCGGACTACCGCCCCTCATGTGATGTGACTCGTACATGAAATACATGGAACGTATAAAGAATTAAATAAATGAACATATGTGACCTATATCACATATATATTATACTGGAATTATAATATATATATATATCATTTATTTATGTTAATATGACAATGAAAAATTGAAAGTAGCGTTCATGCGTACGTAAGACCTACTTTCTCCTTGAACGGTGCTTTTCGTTTTTTATCTCCAAATGATATGGAATAGTATAAAATGAATACGTACTGGATATATATGATATTTTAATCATTAATACTATTCTTGAAATTATTTATAACTACATGGACAATCATTTTTAAAACATGTTCTTTTTTGACTCATGTACCAAACATCGGCAAAAACGTCTGATATGAAATAACATTATTAAACAATTATTATAACATTATAATATGTGATATGAACTGAATAATAATATTTAAAGGAGGTCCTTAGGCAATTATATATTGACCAAATTTTATTATTCAGGAATATAAAGAAACGAACAAGACAATTTTGACTTGAGTTAAGGGATACTACTCCGCTCTTTGTTTTTAAGTACACTCCTTTATGTCATCCCTTTTAAGCTCATCATTCTTGTTATTGAGATGTTATTTTATATAAATATTACTGTAATTTTTATGTTCATTTGATGAGAGACCCTATTCTCTCTCATCAATCCATTTTGGATGTTTTGAGTGGCGCCATTAGGCTGCCGAATTTTCGTAAGAGATTTAACCTCTCTCTATCTTTTTATGTACTCTCCTTTATGTCACTTCTTTTAAACTCCTATTTGTTATGTTGGGGGATGTTCTTCTATATTTATATTTCTGTAAACATTATTTTAATATGTTGAGAGACCCTATTTTATCTCATCAATCCATTTTTGGAAGTTTTAAGTGGTGCCGTTAGGCTGCCGAGTTTTCGTTAGGGATTTTTCATCTCACTTTTATTCCTGTGAGATTTATGCTAAATTTTCCACAATTTCATTTGAGTGGTATATTTACTTCCTATTATTTTACTCATTGTTTAATATAATTTCATTTATGATTATTTACATCAATGTTGTATTGTCCTTCTTTCACGGGGTCCATGTCTCGAAAGATACCCATGTCGGTAAAGGAACCTTTCACCCTCCCCTTTTTAAAAGACTTCTTTTGTTATTTCTTTTAATTGACATACTATTATATTGGTATATGTTCTTCTATATCCTTATTGATTTAAATTTTATTTCCATGTGATGAGATACCCTTTTTATCTCTCATCAACTCATTTTCTGAATTTTGTAGTGACGTCATTAGGCTGTCAAATTTGTGCAAGGGAACTTCTTAACCCAAATTTGATTCTTTGGGATAAACTTGTACTCCTTTAATATGTCATTCTTTTAATATGTGTGAATAACCTATGATTATTTTACAATTAATATCCACTTATATTTGGTGTATTCTTTTGTCACACATAATTATGTAATTGATTTATCCTTAAACCAAGGATACCGTCTTTGTAAGGGACTTCGTATCAATCTCCATTCATTGAGGCATACTTTGTTTTATACACAACCTTCTTTTATATGGTGTATAAACCCCTTTTACTTTTACGTTTATCCAAAATGTAATATTTTTTATACGAAGCATTTTACTAAACGATAAAAGGGAATGTTTCTGTCGTATGTATGCGGTGAAAATGACTTTTCCACTGTCGTGACCATTATTTGAGTTTCATCTTTCTCTACAAGCCATACCTTCTTTTTAAAATAAAAATAAATACCATGTTTCACTTTTCTTTTATTTTGGTATTGAAAATGGTTTTCATAAGGTTTTTTATATCAATGTGTTTTATTGATATCATGTTATTGAAATGTGGAAATTTTATGTTTACTTTATGCAAGTATTATATGGTACGATTATGTTCTGGTTCTTGGGCATTATTATGAATACGGGTGGTTCTATGATAAACTAAGGGTGGGTGAGCCCAATATAGCTCTCCAATGCATTGGGAAACATGAAGGAGTGAAACGTTAAGGTTTCTCCGAAGAGATTTATGGAATATACTGTGGTGGGTATTGCAAACGTAACCAAGAGGGTTACTCCCTACGTAAGAATGTTATGAATGCCTCAAGTTACCTTTTATGTCTTATGATTTCTATGATTTATTCAAGATTTGATGAGGTATGTTAAAGTGCCTATGTTTTATGGGTAAATTATGATTTCATTATTATGTATATATGAACTCATGTTTCTTTTCCATATTTTTTTAACCCTTAATGAGCTTTTTATGCTCATCCCAAGTTTTTGAAATGTTTTTCACATGACAAGGAAAGGCACATGATGTGATGATAGTGTCAACAATGTTTCAAGAAATAATCCATGTTTTATTTTAAATATGTTTCCGTTGATGGGAAAAATGAATACTGTCTTTTATGTAACCACTTTGCTTAAATGTGGAATGTAATGAAAGTTTCATGATCTAATTCTCTTAAACTCTAAACCTGAAAAGATCCTCAATGTGTAATCTTGTAATAACTCAAGATTAAGTAAGGTTTAAGGATGGGGCCTTATAGTTGGTATCAAAGGTCGGTTTAGATAACTTTAGTGGTTAGGGTATTATCTAAGCATAAGTGATAGTACCATAATGGATAGGATTTCAGAAAGAGTCCTAGTTTTAGATAAAGTGAATGATTAGGTATATCTTAGTGGTTATCTCCCTCATTAGTAAATGATGGTTTTGTTGATATACTCACACTAACATTTCTGTTTTTAGTGAATGGATGGATCTAGCAGGCACCAAAGTGACAATAGGTTTGAAGGAAACTATGGTTGTTCTCTGATTAAGAGACTGGATGAAATGGGGTATTCAATGAGAAAACTCATGTTTGTTATAAACCAACTATCAAGGAGTCATGATCAACCAATTGAACCTTGGTATGTTCTGTAATGCATCATGTACGTGATGACCAATCGATGTGGACATTTAGGTAATAATTATAAAGGTAACCATTAGGGTTTATATGATCCTTACTTTTGAGGTAATTATGGGTTATTATATGTTATGATGGAAAATGAAAGGCATGAGATAAAATTGAGGTTAAAATATGTTATGATTATTTTTGAATATTTTATCTCTTTTTGGGGAATTTTTTGAGAATTATATTGTTTTGGAAAATGGACAACACGCAGACCGTGTGACAACTCGTCGCGTCGGACAAAGATGCGGGAATCGAACCCACAACCAAAGTGCGACTGGTATTTATCGCCTACCACTGGACTACGTGAAGTCCCTGGTTAGTTTGACTAAATTTTTTTTAGTTAGATGATTTTAGGAATAAAGAGTAAGTTAATTTTGGGTTATCTATGGAAATGATTAAACTATCATGGAGGATATGTGATTAGGTTAATTATTTTTCAATATGAGAATTTAAGAGCAACTGATGTTATTTGGAGATAAAAGTTAATTTGTATCATGGAAGACTTTGTTATAAAATACATAAATATTTGGGTTTCAATCTTAGTTTGGTTTACTTTGAATAGTTTTATGGAAAAATTGTATATCGAATGGTCCTCGTTGAACTTTTTGTTTTTTTGGACATATTTTGGAGATTAAGAATATATTTTCTTTTTATAAAGGGTTATCCTTTTCTGGATTATCTGATCGTGTACTAACCTGTTTGGTTTCGGTTTTGGATAAATTCTAAAGACATGGGAATTATATAGTTATCTTTTTGTGGATTAGGTGATTCTCTAGATGTTTATTATAGTACTCTTAATGTGAACAAGTCTTCCTAAATACTAGTCTTTTGGGAAAATATGAGTTTGTGTAAGGAATTTAATAAAATTTCAAAGTCAACATGATAAGTGATTATGTTTCCTTATGAATAAATTAATCAATAAAAATTAACTTAAAACAAAAATGTTGTCTATTAACTTTTCCTACTGGGGAATCGAATACCGTTTAACCCTTCACAAGTTTGTGATTTTCTTGTGGTTAACTTTCTCCTAAACATGTTTTCTATCACTCTCTATCAGAACATGACCCTATGTTTTCTCCTCCATGTCCATGTTTTCATACATGGAATCCAAGTATGGGTTAACTGGGGTGACCTCTATACTAATATTTCTTTATTTTAAAGTGATTGTTTTATCGACTCTTGTTCCGATGTGGGACATTGAAGGATGTTTCCAAGCTCAATTTTAAAATTTCGAGGATACATTTCCCAAAAGGGGGAAGGATGTAACACCCTAGGTAAATAAAGAATATAACATTTTTATATTTATCCATATTTGTGAATAAAATATTAATATTACTTTAAATGGTGTGTTATGCTCGATGGCGTACCCAACACGCAACAACGAGTTTTTTGGGAATCTTACGTTGCACTCTAATAATAAAATAATATTATTTTAAATAGTAGTTAATGCCTAGCCGTTGTAATGGCGGGATTGAAAATAACTAACTACAAAATGATTATATATGTTTGTCAAATATTTTCACTTTTTACAATAAATTTTAGAGGATTAAAAATGCGAATGAATCCAATTTTAAGCGTAAGCATTCTAATAGTCTTTAAAAGGTCGATTAACATCCTTTTGATGGAGAACCTCTTTTAAATCCACTTTTTGACACTTTTATGCGTTATATTTCACAAAATAAAATTCTTCTTTATAATTGGGGCATCAAAATTTACTTTGTGTAAATTTTTGTTATTTTTCCAAAAAAAGTTCAATTTATATTGAATAGTGAAAAATGTTGTATTTTAATTCAAAATCTCTTTTTAATATAATTTATTTATAATAATAGATTAACATTTTAATTGGTTTTAAAGTGAAATTAGAATATATTTTTACCATTTAATACAATATTTGTCATTGGAATTAATTTCACATTGAAATTGGACTTAAACTAGTGTCAATCTTTTGATACTTAATCTTTCATAAAAACACTCTATTTTCTCTGACAGTGGGAATTAATTATTAAATTAATTATTGAAACTAATATGTTTTGAATTTCTTAAAATAGACAACATTTTTGAATTCGGAATATCAAATATACCTTAGGGTGAAGTTTTGGTATTTTTCTGAAAAACTTCAATTTTTGATAAATAGTGAAACCACTAAGTGGTACTTATAAAAACTGATTTTCTGTTTAAATTAAATTTTACCACCTCTGTGTTTTTAATTATAGAAAATCCAACATACATGGTTGTCATTAAGAAGTAAAATGTGGTTCAATGGGAATAAAATAATTTTTCGGTGAATAGTAACTTATTATGTTTTTAATCAAGCTTAGAGGTAATTAGTGTAATTTAAGGTAAGAATAATGTGTTAATAAACTGAAATTACCTAGACACATGTCCTACCCTCATTTGATGTGTCATGGCCGACCAAGACAATCCATGGGTCAACTTGGGGACCCCATGGGGCCACATTGTTATGAAAATGACATAAATACCTTTTTATTTAATGTTAAAGTAAAAATGACACAAACATGAGATGTTTAACTAAAACAATATTTAAATGGGGTTATACAAGTCAGATTTTTGACTATAAATAATAAATGGAAATATAAAAAAATTTCCTACATCATTGTATTTTTTTATAATTTTTAGACATGAAATAAATTAAATTATTTATGACATCATGATGATGCAGCGATGACCTCATTATTTAACGATTTAAATAAAATGGAAAGATAATGTAAAATATAAGACCTACACATGTCCAACACCTATTGGATGGGAGGATTTCGAACCCTTATCACCTTATCCTCGAAACACATCAATGTGGGACCATTAAAATCCGAAACTCCTTCTAAAATAATGTAACATTTCCTTACTTTCCATGAGTTCCCCTCCTCTCCTCTTATAATAGGCCCCCACATCTACCTCTTTACCCACACTTCCAAAGCCTTTGGATCAGCCAACCCCGGACCATTTTGTCTCTCCACATCCCTCAATAACTCCTTGAAACCTCACATTGGGCAGATGTCTTCCCAAGGAATCCTTTGAGCTCAAACCAAAGGGAGTTACCCGATTTTAAGGTAATGTCTTCACTTTTGTCCTTTTGTTTTATTTTGCTTCTCCAACCCCCTAAACCCTTTTTATTCATTTATTTTGTAACAAATCCAGTATATTAAATATACTAGGATTTTGTATAATTAATATTCGAGCTACAATTACACACACCTTCGTCTAATGGTTAATAAACATACTGTTTCTGTGGTTGGCGATTTTTTGCCTCACGAAACGATGATTGTTCAATATTCTTTTAACACCTTTAATGGTGGCCATTATGATTTCACTGTATTTTATATGTGATATATATGGTATTTATGTTTACTATATGCTTCAGTATTTTATATTTAAAACATACCTTTATTCTTTTCATGTTGTGTAAATGCGATATTTTCTTATGAGGAAGTACGGACTACCGCCCCCTCAAGTGATGTGACTCGTACATGCAATACATGGAACATATAAAGAATTAAATTAATCAAAATATGTGACCTATATCACATATATATTATACTGGAATTATAATATATATATATCATATATTTCCGTTAATATGACAAAGAAAAAATGAAAGTAGCGTTCATGTGTACGTATGGCCTACCGTCTCCATGAACGGTGCTTTTCATTTTTTATCTCCAAATGATATGGAATAGTATAAATGAATATGTACTGGATATATATGATATTTTAATCATTAATACTATTCTGGAAATTATTTACTTATAACTACATGGACAATCATTTTTCAAACAAGTTCATTTTTGACCCATGTACCAAACATCGACAAAAACGTCTGATATGAACAAACATTATTAAACAATTATTATAACATTATAATATGTGATATGAACTGAATAATAATCTTTAAATTAGGTCCTTTGGAAATTATAAATTGGCCAATGTTTATTATTCAGGAATATAAAGAAACGAACAAGACAAGTTGGACTTGAGGTAAGGGATCCTACTCTGCTCTTTCTTTTTATGTACACTCTTTTATGTCATCCATTTTAAGCTCATCTTTCTTGTGATTGGGATGTTATTTTATATTAATCGTACTGAAATTTTTATTTTCATAGGATGAGATACCCTATTCTCTCTCATCAATCCATTTTGGAAGTTTTGAGTGGCGTCGTTAGGCTGTCGAATTTTCGTAAAAGATTTAACCTCTCTCTTACTTTTTTAAGTACTCTCCTTTATGTCACTTTTTTTAAGCTCCACTTTGTTATGTTGGGGGATGTTATTTTATATTTAACTTTCTGTAAACATTATGTTAATATGATTAGAGACCCTATTTGATCTCATCAATCCATTTTTGTAAGTGTTAAGTTGTGTCGTTAGGCTGCCGAGTTTTCGTAAGGGATTTTTCATCTCACTTTTATTCCCGTGAGATTTATGCTACATTTTACACAATTTCCTTTCATAGTGTATGTACTACACATTATTTTACTCATTGTGTAATATAAATTCATTTATGAGTATTTACACCAATGTTGTATTGTCCTACTTTCACAGGGTACATGTCTCGAAAGATACCCATGTCGGTAAGGGAACCTTTCACCCTCCTCTTTTTAAAAGACATCTCTTGTTATGTCTTTTAATTCACATACTATTATTTTAGGATATGTTCTTCTATATCCTTATTGATTTAAATTTTATGTCCATGTGATGAGATACCCTTTTTATCTCTCATCAACACATTTTCTGAATTTTGTAGTGACGCCGTTGGGCTGTCAAATTTGTGCAAGGGAACTACATAACCCAAATTTGATTCATTGGGATAAACTTGTACTCCTTGAATATGTAGTTCTATGAATTTGTTTGAATAACCTACGATTGTTTTACAATTAATATCCACTTATATTTGGTGTATTCTTCTGCCACACATAATTATGTAATTGATTTATCTTTAAACCAAGTATATCGTCTTTGTAAGGGACTTCGTCTCAATATCCATTCATTGAGGCATACTTTTTTTTATACACAACCCTCTTCTATATAGTGTATAAACCCCTTCGACTTTTACGTTTATCCAAAAAAGGAATCTTTTTTATATGAGGCATTTTACTAAACGACAAAAGTGAATGTTTTTGTCGTACGTATGCGGTGACAACGACTTCTCCACCGCCGTGACCATTATTTGAGTTTCGGCTTCCTCTATAAGCCATACCTTCCTTTTAAAAGAAAAATAAATACCATGTTTTACTTTTCTTTTATTTTGGTATTGAAAATGGTTTTCATAAGGTTTTTTATATCAATGTGTTTTATTGATGTCTTGTGATTGAAATGTGGAAATGTTATGTTTACTTTATGCATGTATTATGTGGTATTATTATGTTATGGTTATTGGGCATTGTTATGAATACAGGTGGTTCCGTGATAAACTAAGGGCGGGTGAGCCCGATATAGCTCTCCAATGCATTGGGTAACGCGAAGGACTGAAACGTTAAGGTATCTCTGAAGAGATTTAGGGAATATACTGTGGTGTGTATTCCAAACGTAACCAAGAGGGTTACTCCCTACGTAAAAATGTTATGAATTCCTAAACTTACCTTTTATATCTTTTGATTTGTATGATTTATTCTAGATTTGATGAGGTATGTTAAAGTGCCTATGTTTTATGGGTAAAGTATGATTTCATTCTTATGTATATATGAACTCATGTTTCTTTTCCATATTTTTTTAACCCTTACTGAGCTTTTTATGCTCATCCCATGTTTTTGAAATGTTTTTCACAGGTCAAGGGAAAGTTACATGATGTGATGAAAGTGTCAAGGAAGTTTCAAGAATGAATCCATGTTTTACTTTAAATATTTTTCCATTGATGGAAAAAATGAATACTGTCTTTTATGTAACCACTTTGCATAAATGTGGATTGTAATGCAAGTTTCATGATATAATTCTCTAAAACTCTAAACATGAAAATATCATCAATTTGTAATCTTGTAATAACTCAAGATTAAGTAAGGTTTAAGGGTGGGGCCTTATAGTTTACAACTAAATATACACAAGTTTATAAACTGTCTATGATAAAAGAGTACATGAGTAATTAAAACAAATTTTTCCAAAAGGATGACACTTATTTAAAATAGTTTCAATACTTCGAAATAAATTTGAAATAACATTTTTGGCATACCCAAACCATTCAACTGACCTAGGCAACTAACCAGGCATGCTACATTATGAAATTTCCAAATTCATGAGAAGTATCTCATCGATCAACTAGGTCGTCACAATTTAATTGTTTTTCATGTTCCTATAACCCTTTGGAACTGAGCACAAGGTCATATTTCATCAATGAAATGGATATGAAACATGGACACACATCACATATGTGAAAATATCATGCCAAAACAACTATTTCAATAAAATAACATTTTTTTAAAACTATTTTCCATTAAAACCATTAGAATGTAAACTTATATCAATAAAATGTATTTTTATAAAATACATTACCAATCAAACTATTTATAATTTACAATAAATCCACCATTTAAAATGATTAATTTAAATTCAATAAACTAAAACAATTTTTATCAAAATTTATCGAGATTTCACAAATCTATCTAAAATAATAAATCATCAATAAAGTTATTTATTCCATGTAACAAGAAATTATTTCAAAATAAATATTATCCAAGTTAATAAATTTTTAACTAATCCAATCAATTCTAGGAAGAATATATGAGAGTGAAGCCACCTACCTTGATGGTTTTGACGAAAACTATAGCGACCCAACCTTTTCGTTCATTACTATTACATCATTTTAAGGATAAAAAACATAATAGTATTACACATAGAGGAACCAAAGGTTTAGCGTTTGGTAAAACTAGGACCATACATAACTAATACAACATCAAGAATAAACATTTATTTAATTTCTTCTTCTCTAGCTTCTTATTGGCACTTGTCCTCTCTATAGTACATGTAACCACCAGAGGATATACATCAAAAGGGGGTGAGAAAGAAGCCCAGTAAGAGGATAGATAAGAAAAATATAGCATGGGGTGAGCATAATCATGACATTGGAAAAATATCATGAACATGAGAGGAAGCATATATAAGACTTTAAATGTGGCAATGCATAAAAATGAAACATCATTTCTTAGTGGTTAACTACCACACATAGTTGTGAACCAAGATAACATCTTGTTCACACATAATTTCACATTTTCTCATGAGATTCATCTCTTTACCTCGTGCATTGGACCACTGTATAATTTCGGGCTCACCTTTCACATTTAAACATTCATATTGCACTATATAATTCCGGCCGCACCTGTCACATCATAACATTATAATTTATCTTGCAAGACTTATTGAACATATAACAAAAATTAACATAATGAACCCATGAAAAGGAATGGGTTTCATCTCATAAGAACACATTCATAAACATTGGGTTCCCTAAAGAATGAGGGAATAACATACATGTTACAAGAACCGTCAATATTGAATGAGAAGTAAAAGGTGTGTTCTTTAAAGAATAGTTCTCTTGGAAAACATTTGGGTTTTCATCAATACCATTAACAAACATGTATATCCCAGAAGATTATATTTAATGATTAACAAAAGATTTTTAAGGAGTAACCATGTCAAATGGAGTGAAAGTGGGAAACCCGAAGGATGAAAGTTGGGTTTGAGAGTTTCCCTTTACCTAATACCTGAATGTTTCCTTCACTTTAATGTCATGTATAATGACGTTATATTCCTAATTAGAAATCCAGACCTTTTGTACATTAATATTGTCCATTTTGGTTTTCTTATGTCATTTTATGTGCCTTTGGATGAGTTATAGAGTTTATAAACATTATTCAGGAATGTTTGTATTTATGGTTTTCTTGAGCGGTTCACTTGTATTCTTAAATTGACGATTGGGTAGAACATGGCTAAACATACAGAACTGATATTACATGTTATTAATTAAATTACATGAGTTTTAATGATACTATAATTAATAATAATATATCAATGTGTATGAATCATTAAATACGAATTAAATTAGGATTGTTTGGGTTAATTTGGGGTTTTTTCAGTCACAATGAACTTGTTTTAATTTATCACTTAGTAATATTTTCATAAGTCAGTTACAGAACTTTATATAGGACATAATACATATAAAATGTTCTGGTTCAACCATAAAAATGGTTTCATGGCCAGATATGAAGGTAGTAATGTAAGAAGAAATCATGTCTTTCTTGATGATGATAAATTAACACCTCACGAAAAAATTTCACTTTAGTAAAATAAAAGGAAGAGGGAAAGGGGGTTGGATGATATAATCTCCCATTACAGTCATAAAATTAAATTATATGTATCATAATGGAGTAAAAATATCATTGGGATAATTATATGTGGGAGGAGATCAAGAAATTAACTTGAACATGAAAGGAAATTAAAGGGGAAGAGGGGGAAAAATTACCTCTTGAATCCTCCTCTTGAGAACCTCCTTAAGAGCCAAAGCATGGTATTTTGATGAGACCAAAATCACTTGGATTTGGGGGGGGGGGGGCTAGAGATTGTGTTTAGGAAGAGTTTATGTAAGGCTTGGAGCATGAGAGGTGTGAGGAAATGAGGGTGTGAAATATGGCTTTTATAGTGGATGGGAGAGGGGTTTCCTTAATATAAAATTCACTAGATTATTAATTTTTCCTAAGACAAGGAATTGTGAGTATTGAATGACCAATAATAGTAATATTGTGATGTGATACCGAAACAAGTGGACATACATCAGTAGAACATCACACGTGACTCTATAATTTTCTTATTTAGCTTATTTTTGTAAATTACGATATTTCACTATTCCTCAAAAATTCATGTATTTTAGAAATATCCCAAAACATTACCCCAACCATTTTTTGACGTGTACAATCCAAAAAGGAAGTCCTTTTTTCAAAAATAATTTTCAAAATATGATTAATTTATAATTTAATTAAAATCACAATTTACTTAAAAAACAGTTTTTTAAAAATTAAACCGGATTTTATTGTGGTTTCAAAAATTACGTAGAGTCATATAAAATTATCCGAAAACTATAAGACATTGATAAATAATTTATGAATACATTTTATGGAAATTTATTTTATTTTAAATTAATTAATTATTTATAATTATTTATTTATGACATAAAAAATACCAAAATGTTTACTAAGGTCAAATTGTCACTTTCTAAGATGTCTATGTTTTATTTAATTATTCATGGGTAAGGTTACTCTTATGTTGGATGATTTACTTTTTATAAGGGTCAAATTACTATTCATAAGTGTTGGTTTCTATTCACAAGGGTACGTTACTATTCACCGAAAATTATTTTTGTTTCATTAGACTCAAAAAATCATCTTGAACACAACCGTGTATGTCGAATTATCAAAATTCCAAACACAGAAGTGAAAAACTTATGTTTAATGGTCCCTTATAACTTATTAGTTCATTATGTTATGTTTTCATGTTATTTTATGTCATAATTATAAGAATTTAATTTTTATTATAAATAATTGGGTCATTACATTCATCCCCCTTAAGAAAATTCACCCCTGAAATTTCACTTTTCACAAACAGGTGAGGGTACTTCTCCTTCATTGCCTCTTCTGGTTCCCAAGTTGCTTTTTAAAACTTATGGTTACTCCACAACACTTTGACAAAATGGGTTTTCTTGTTGCGTATAACCTTATCACTCCGATCTAGAATCTTTACTGGCAACTCCTCATAGGTGAGATCATATTCCAGTTGTAAAAACTCTGATTTTAGTAAATGTGTGTGGTCTGGTATGTACTTCCTCAGTAGTGATACATAAAACACATCATGAACTTGATCCATATTTGGTGGAAGTTCATGACGATCGGCCAAAACTCCTATGCGGTTAAGGATCTCAAAGGGGCCAATATACCATGGGATTAGCATCCCTTTCTTCCCAAATTTCATGACTCTCTTCCATGGATATATTTGAAAGAAGACTTTATCTCCAACGTTGAACTCCAAGTCCCTTCGACGATTGTCAGCATGCCTCTTTTGTCGTCTTTGAGATGCTTCGATGTGTTTTCTGGATGACTTGAACCCTCTCTGTCATCTCTTGAGCAAGATAATGTCCAAGTAGATTTCTTTCTCCAACTTCATCCCAACAGGATGGAGTACTACACTTCTTTCCATACAGAGCTTTATATGGATCCATCTAAATACTCGAATGGAAGTTATTGTTTTATGAGAACTCAAACAATGAGATATGGTATTCCCAACCACCTTTGAATTCTAGAGAGTAGTCTCTTATCATATCTTCAAGAGTCTGAATAGTTCTTTCAGACTGGACATTAGTTTGGGGATGATAGGCAGTGTTGATATTTAATTCAGTACTCAATGCATGTTGAAGGCTCCTCCAGAATTAAGATGTGAACCATAGATCTTGGTCAGAGACAATTGAGAGTGGAACACCGTGCAGTCTCACCACTTCCTTGACACATATCAAAGAAAGTTATTCATGCAAGAGATCTTCCCAAATAGCGATAAAATGGGCAGTCTTGGTGAGTCAGTGAACAACATCCCATATCTCATTATTTCTCTATGACATCTTTGGGAGACCCGTGACAAAGTCCATAGTAACATTTTCCCATTTCCACATAGGTATAGGCAATGGATGCATCATACCTTTGGACTTTTGTCACTCAACTTTAACTTGCTAACATACCAAGCACCTTGATATATATTCTGCATTCTACTTCTTCATGTTATCCCATAAGAAGTGTTTACGGAGATCACCGTACATCTTAGTACTCCCATGATGGATATATAAAGTTGAGCTATGTGAATTATCCAATAGATCCTTCTTTATCCCAAGTGATGAAGGCACACAATTCCGTGTTCCAGACAGAATGACACCATCATCGTCGATATGGAACTCTTGATTCTTCCCTTCCTTTATAGCATTCACCCTCCTTTGTATCTCCACATCATCCCTTTGGGCTTCCTTAATCTTCTCATGGATGGATGGTTACACAATCATTTGGGAAAGGTATGATGTATCCCCTATCATTATGATTTCCAAATCTATTCTTTGCATATCCCTGAAGATAGAGACTTTCTCAATCCACAACATCGATGGAGTGACATGTTATTTTTTTCTTAGAGCATCAGCTACCCTGTTTGCCTTTCCATGATGATAGTTAATAGAGAAATCGTAATCCTTGATTATCTGTAACCATCCCCTTTGACGCATGTTGAGCTCCTTTAGCGTGAATATATACTTTAGGCTCTTGTTGTCAGTATATATGTCACACTGCACAACATAAAGGTAGTGCCACCAGATTTTCAGTGTAAAACTCACGGCTGCCAGCTCTATATCATGAGTCGGGTAGTTCTGCTCATGGATCTTCAACTGTTGGGAGGCATAGGCTATCACATTATCATTTTTCATGAGTACACAACCCAAGCCTTTTTTAAGCATCACTATATATAGCCAAATATTCTCCAATTTTCAGTAGTTTGAGTATAGGTGCAGTGATCAGCCTTGTCTTTAGCTCCTTAAAGCATCCCTCACATTCTTCCCTCCTGACATTCTTTACCCCTTTCCTTGTTAACTTATTTTACGAGCTTGAAAATCCTGAGAAGTTTCTCACAAAACATCGGTAGTACCCAGCTAATCCAGGAAAAATATGGATTTCTGTGATAATAGAGGGCCTGGTCCATTCATCAATCTCCTTTGTCTTTAAAGTATCCATAGAAATTCCCTCACATGTGATCACATGTCCCAAGAATATGACTTGATTCATCCAAAAGACAAACTTACTGAATATGGCGTTCAACTTCTCCTTTCGTAATGATGCCAACAAAAGTCTTACATGTTCTTCATCTTCCTCCATTCTCTTGTAGTAGATGATAATATCATCAATAAACACTACCACAAATTTGTCTATGTAATTTCTAAAGACTATTCTTCAAATCCATGAAGATTGCAGGGGCATTAGTAAGTCTGAAGGGCATCACCAAAAACTCATGTTGCCCATACCATGTTCGGAAGGTATTCTTCTAAATAAATTCCTTCTTCACCTTTACCTGATGATATACAGAATGAAGATCCACATTTGAGAATCATTGAGCTCCTCTTAACGAGTAGAACAAGTCATCAATCCTTGTGAGAGGATACCTTTCCTTTCTGGTGATCTTGTAGAGTTTCAGATAATCGATACACAATCGCAATGTTCAATCCTTCTTCCCAATGAGCACTGGTGCACCCCAAGGTGATGTACTAGGGAATATGAACCCATTTTGGAGATTATCTTGCAGCTTCGTATTTAACTCCTTCGGTTTGATTGGAGCCATCCTATAGGGAAACTTCGAGATAGGAGTAGCTCCAGGTATGGGTTCAATTGAGAACACTACCTCACGATCCAAGGGAATTCTGGGTAACTATTTGGAAAATACATCGTCATATTCCTTCACGATGGGCATTTATTCAAGGTTGGAAATTTCCTACGACTCTACCATTTAGACAAGGTTTGCTTCTTCATAGAGAATCAACACTCACACCATCGAAGGATTTATCAAAGGAGATTCATGATCTTCCATGAATTTGTGGAGGAGCATGGGATAGTTCAGAATATGAAAAGATATTCCCTATTCCAGATAGTTGATATGTTCTCTATATAACGAGAGCTAATCCATTCCCATTATAGCGTCAAATTCCACCAAGGGAAGTATTACGAGATTTTCTAGAAGAATCTTCCCACATACCCAAATAGGAGAAGATTCAATCACTTGGGTTGCAATGATTGCACCACTTGGTGTTTTTATAGATATATCTACTTCAAGTTTTCAGGGCTTCGATTATATTGATCTTGAAAACTTTAAAGATATAAAGGAATGTGTAGAAATGGAATAAAATAAGACTTTATCCATTATTGAGTGAATAGAAAGTGTACCTTGTATGACTTCATTATCAAGCTCCACCTCCACAGTTGTGATGGTATAAGGCTTCCCTTATTCCTCTGGCTTCGGAGGATGCTGATGTTGATTACCCTTGAAAGATCGAGACTTAGTTCACTGGTTTACATAGTTCCCTAGCTCCCTACAGTTGTTGCATTGAACCATGAGTGGTTACCTCCTTTCATCAGCTACATTCTCCTGCATTTTTGTGTCTTTTCGACAATCTTGAGCACGATTCCCTTCTTTCCCACAAGTAAATCACTTCCCTATCCCATTGAGGCAGTTCCCATGGTGTAACATTTCACATTTTTGGCTTGTGGGTCATTGAGTTTTCTACGCACCTTTATCATTAGATCCACCGGCTTGAAACTCCATCTTTCATTTCTTATCTCCAAAGCCATGTGACCATTCTCCAAACTACATAACCACTTTGAGGGCACATCAAATGACTTCTTCATAATTCCCAAAGTCTCGAATTGCAAGATCCTTTCAAAGTTGTGGTTTTAATCCACTAAAGAATATATCAATTTTCTTATCATTGTTGATAACAAATCCTGAAGCGTACCTTGAAAGCCTTGTGAAATTCAATTCATAGGTTGTGACATATTCTCCTTCTTTTTGTTTGAGTTCTATGAATTCATTCTCCATCTTCATACAAAGAGTTCGTGGGAAATAATTATTAAGAAATATTATATTAAAGGCTTCCCATTCCATCTCTTCAATTTCCTCCATTTGCTTGGTGTTCTTAATAAAATCCCACCATTGATCGGCTTCCCCATCTAGACGATAAATGGCTAGAGTCTAATTCTCCATCTCAGAACAGTGACACACATAAAAGATCTTCTCCATGGAATTAACCCACTATTCCACAACTAGTGGACCAGAAGATACACTAAACGTCGATGGTCATTGCTGCATAAAACATTCGTTCGGTCAATCATTGCATTGTCCTTCGCACGAGTAGTTGGCATGATTTGTCTTAGTTCCCAGCATTTTCTAAAATACAAAATGTTAGAACAAAATATAACTAAAAAAGTCATGAATAACTTATTCATTTAAACAATTTATAACATAAACATAAAATATGGGATCACTATGTAAATATTCTTGTGTGCCTATTTGTACTTAGTATCATTCTATAGGTTTTCCCTAGGGTTCACTAATCTTAATTCCCATATTAACTAATAATTTCCTCTGATACTTAATATAGCGGCCCAAAAATTTCTTACATTACTATTATATCATTTTATGAATAAATAACATAATTGTATTACACAGAGAGGATCCAAAGGTTTACTGTCTTGAAAAAACATGGACCATACATAACCAATACAACATCAAGAAAAAAAATTTATTTAATTTTATCTTCTCTAGCTTCATATTGGTAATTTTCCTCTCCTTAGTACATGTATCCACCTGAGGATATACATCAAAAGGGGGTGAGATAGAATCCCAGTAAGAGGATTGATAAGAACAATATAGCATGGGGTGAGCATAATCATGACATATGCAAAAGATCATGAACATGAGAGGAAGTATATATAAGACTTGAAATGTGCCAATGCATAAAAATGAAACATCATGTCATAGTGGTTAACTACCACCCATAATTTTGAACCAAGCTATAATCTTGTTCACACATAATTTAACATTTAATCATGAGATTCATCACTTTACCCAATGCATTGGTGTCCTGTATAATTTTGGGCGCACCCATCACTTCATAACGTTATCATTTATCATGCATGCCACAATGAACATATAACATAAATTATCATATTTAACACGTGAAAATAAATGTGTTTCATCTCATAAGAACGCACTCATAAACATTGGGTTCCCAAAAAAATGGGGGAATAACATACATGTTACAAGAACCGTCAATCTTGAATAAGAAGTAAATGGTGGGTTCTTGAAAGAAGAGTTATTTTGGAAAACAATTGGTTTTTAGTGAATACCAGTGACAAAAATGTATATCCTAGAAGAGTAATGATAATGATGAAAAAATGATTTTTAAGGAGTAACCATATCAAAAGGAGTAAAAGTGGGAGAACCCGAAGGATGAAAGTTGGGTTCGAGAATTCCCCATTATCATGTACCTGAATGCCTCTTTCGCTTTAATGTCTTGTATATTGAAATTATATTCATTAATTAGAAATCTAGAACCTTTTTTACATTAATATGGTTCATTATGGTTTTATTAGGTGATTATATTTTCCTTTTTATGAGTTAAATATTTTAAAAATATATTTCGGGAATGTTGGTTGTTATGGTTTTCTTGAGTGGTTCACTTGTATTCTTAAATTGATGTTTTGGTAGAACATGGGGAAACATCCAGATCTGATATAACATGTTATTAATGATATTACAAGGGTTTTAATGATCCTATAATGAATCATATTATATCCATGTGGATGAATCATTAGTTACGAATTAAATGAGGAATGTTTGGGATGATTTGGGCGGTTTTTAGATCACAATGAACTTGTTTTAATTTATCACTTATTAATATGTTCAAAATTAAGTTACAGAACATTAAATAGGACATAATACATATAAAATATTTTGTTTCAACCATAAAAATGGTTTAATGACCATATATTAATGTTGAAATGAATGAATTAATCATGTCGTTCTTGAAGGTGATAAATTAACACCTCACGAACAGCATTTTCTTTAATAAAATAAAAGGATGAGGGAAAGAGGGTTGGATGATATAATATCCCATTAGAATCATAAAATTACATTATATGTATAATAATGGAGTTAAAATACCATTTGAATGAAGATATGTGGGGAGAGATCAAGAAATGAACTTGAACATGAAAGGAAATTAAAGGAGAAGAGGGAGAGAAATTACATCTTGAATCCTCCCCTTGAGAACCTCCTTAAAGGGCCTAAGCATGGTCGTTTGATGAGACTAAAAGATCTTGGACATGCGGGAGGGTCTAGGAAAGGTTTTTGGGTAGATTTTAAGGAATTCTTGGAGCTTGAGAGGTTTGAGGAAATGATAGTGTGATGGGTGACTTTTGTAGTGGAGGGGAGTGGGGTTTCATTAATATAAAATTCATTAGTTTATTAATTTCCCCAAAGAAAAGGAATAGTGAGTCTTCAATGACCATGAGTAGTAATTCTATCATGTGATCCCAAACCAAGTCGGCTTACATCAGCAGAACATCACACATAACTCTATAATTGGCTTATTTAGCGTATTTTTGTAAATTACGATATTTCACTATTCATAAAAAATTCAAGTATTTTAGAAAAATCCCAAAAATTTACCCCAACCATTTTCTGACATGAAGAATCCAAATAATGAATCCATTTTTAAAAAAAATTCAAAATATGTTTAATTTAATATTTAATTAAAATCATAATTTACTTTAAAACACTTTTTAAAATTTAAAACAGATTTTATAGTGCTTTCAAAAATCACGTAGGGTCTTATAAAATTATCTAAAAACAATTATATATTGATTAAAAAAATTATGAATAAATTTTTGGGAAATAATTTTTCTTTTAAATTAATTAATTAATTACAATTTTTTATTTATGACTTAACAAATACCAAAACGTTTACTAAGGTCAAATTGTCACATTCTAAGATGTCTAAATTTTATTTATTTATTCATGGGTAAGTTTAATCTTATGTTGGATGATTTACTATTCATAAGGGTCATATTACTATTCAGAAGAATAGGTAACTATTCACAAGGGTATGTTACTATTCATCAATATTTATTTTTGTTTCATTAGACTCCAAAAATCATCTTGAACTGAATGGTGTGTGTCAGGTTTTCAAATATCCAAGCACGGAATTGAAAAACATTTGTTTAAAGGACACTTATCACTTAGTAGTTCATTATGTTGTGTTTTCATGTTATTTTATGTCATAATTATAAGAAGGGAATTTCCATTGAAAAACTTTGGGTCGTTACAGAAACACAAACTAACGAATAACGAACAAGAAAACTGGGTGGATTCTCCAAGAACCCACCCTAGATATCTTCTCATAGAAATATCATGACCAAATATCATCATATTTGGAATACAAACACCTAGATATACACATAACATATGTAGATCTAATAAACAAAGGGATGGGAAGAAGTATATGTATGTCGATACAACAAATCGATCAAGAACAAAGAAGAATGATTAAATACCTCAAGAATCCCGCTTTGATTAACAAAGGGATGCCTTTGGGTCTCCTCTAGAATGATGCAAGAAACATATTTGGACTTAGTAGAATCAAAATCCCAAGGTATGGCCTCTTAGAATATAAAACGAGCAACTTCAAGGAAAAAATGTGTGAGATCCACTTTTTTAGGATCTCACTTAAACTATCTACATGGTTAGTTCACACTTTTAGACGAACTGTCTGCTAACTATGCATTATCTGCTGTCTAGGTATTCCCTTGCACAGCATTCCTTCCCATGGTGTCTCTAACCATGCTCATACGATGATAGATCTACTACCTCAAGAGGATAATTTCTCATGGTTTGGCTGCACAGTTAGGCAAACAGTGCGCCACCTATGCGACTTTCATTTTTCTCCAAAACTACTTCCAATGATCTCCCAAATCTCACATGCATCACCATTAAACATTATAACCATGAAAGTATTCAAGTAAGGGTTACATACCAGAAACCTGGGGTACTACATTCTCCCCACCAGTAGTTTTTCTATTCTCAAAAACTATAGAATTCCCACCCATCTGAATTATTTATGACTATTTCACTTCTATCTCCTTCTCATGTTACTTATGTCACCTTGAGTCTGACCTTGATGCCATAAAACCCAATCTAGAACGATGATTTTTTCCATAATGAGATGTATATTTCTTATACACTATCCTCCCAGGAATATATACCAACAAAGAATATGGCTCTAGGTCGATGTGATCCCATGTGAAAACAAGTTCAGGATCAGGCCGGTACATTTTCAACTGAGATACATAAAATACGTTGTGCACTGAATTGATTCGTGGTGGTAATAAAAACTTATATTCCACCTCTCCAATTTGTTCTAGTATCTCGAAAGGACTAGTGTCGCATGAAGATAACATTCCCGGATTCTTGAAATTAATATGTCTATGCCTTGGAGATATCCTCAATAAGATATGATCACCCACATCAAATGACAATGGCCTTCAATGGTGATCTACATATGTTTTCTACCAACTCTAAGCCGTCTCCATCCTATTTCTAATTAAGTTTATTTCTCTTTTTTTCTCAGACAAGGCTCAACCCAACTAGTGTAGTTTAACTTATTTCCACCCAGAATAGTGAAGAATGAAAAGAATTCCCATATAGTGCTTCAAAATAGATCCATATGTATCATAACCTAATATATTTTATTGTATGTTAACTCCACTAAGGGTATATGCTCCTTCCATGAGCCACCATAATTGATTACGAAAGCCTGAATAATGTCTTGAAATGTTTATAATTTACACTTAGACTTCCCATCTGTCTGACGATGATATGTCACGCTCATATTCAACTGAGATCAAAGGGATTGTTGTAAGGATTTATGGAAATGATACGTGAACCTCTAATCTCTAACTGAGACTATTTAAACTGGTATGCCTTGTCTATTTAACAATTCCTGGATATAAATTTTGGATTGATCTTCCACCATACGAGTTTCTAGAATTGGAATGAAATGTGATGACTTGGTAAGAAGAATCACTATCAACCACAGGGTATCGTGTTTCTGAATCATTCATGAAAGACCTTTAAAAAAATCAATCGCTATTTTCTCTCATTTCCACAATGAGATATGTAAGGATTAAAACATACATGTAGGTCCTTGATGCTCTACTTTAACCTGCTGACAAGTTAATACCCTAGAGATAAACTTGTGCACCTTTCTCCTCATGACATTCTACCAAAATTATGCTTTGAACACCTTATACATCATCATTGTACCTGGATGTACAACTTATCTCGAATGGTTGTAAGCACGAGGGACCTATTCCTTAAAATCCATAAGTACAACCATCCAATCTATAAAGAACAAAACTAAACTCCCACAATGTTGTTAGCCATAAATGGTCTCCCCGCCATTGAGTTTTGAACACATAACCATTCATTTTTCATCACATGATTTTTCCTCTTTAACCACATTTACAAAATCAGGAACAAGCAAAGTAGAATAGAAAACAGCAACATCCCCTCGATTTTCATATCCCACATGCATGTCATCTAGGATGATATCAACCTACATTCATCTAAAGATTCATTCACCAACTCAGTATATGACTGTTTACTCAATGTATCTTCCATATAATTCCCCTTCCCTGGGATGTACATCAAGTCAAAGTCAAACATTTGGAGGTATTATACACATATTCTTTACCTCAGATTCAAATCTCGATGTGATAAAATGAGTTTTAATATTTTTTGTTCCATGAACATATTCAATTTTTCAGCAAAGAGATAATGTATCCATGTTTTCAACGCATGGATGACTTCATCAAACTTCAAATAATGTGTTCCGTAATTATTCTTATACACCATCAATTTTCATGAACCATAGGCAACCACATTGAATCCTTTAATGAGAACACATCCCAACCATTGTTTTGAAGCATTAGAGTACACAACATAACCCTGTATTGATTCTGGAAAAATCAAGATAGTTGACTATGTAATCTAAACATTCAACAGCAAGAAAATTTTTAGAAATAATTCTGTCCATTTGAATGGACCATTATTATTTGTCAGAGCTGTCATTAATGAATCTAGTCATTAGAAATCACCCACAAAGGGACGGTAGTAACCGACTATACCATGAAATCATCGTATCATGAAGACATTTTTCAGTGGTTTCTACGAGATGGCAGTTTCTATATATTCAGGATCAATAGAAATGCCTTTCTCAAAAAATGGAATTGCCATGAAAATATACATCATGTATCCAAAAATCACACTTTGATAATTTGGAATTCAAACCGAGATCTCTCAAAATATGTAAGACTATTTCCATGTATTCCTCATGGTCAGTACATGTTTTTTAATACACCTGGATTTCATTCAAAAACACACCAACAAGAGAATCCAAATATTGCTAAAATATCTGCCTCAAATCCATGAAGACTTCTTGTGAATGTTTTAGACCAAAAGGCATGACTACATATTCATATTGGACATATATGCTTATGATAGATTCCTACAGTGTATCGTTCGTCCGAACTCACAATTGGTGATATACTGGTACCAATATAATCTTGTAGAACCACTGAGCTCCCCATAATTGATCAAACATAAAATCAGTGCCTTCAAATGTCAATCTTTTCATTATTATAAATTGATTAAGCTTACAATAATCAACACACAGTTGAAGAATCCGATATTTTTTCTTCAAAAAAATAATCGGTGGTTCCCACAGAGACGTACTTGGTCGAATGAAATCATTTCATTCCATGTCCCCCAAACTATTATTTAAATTCCCTTAACTCTCTTTGGTTTCATCCTGTAATACGGAAGGGAAATAGGAATGGTACCTAAAAGGATATCAATCATAACCTCTACTTCCCTTATAGGTTGAAACCCAGAGAAATTCGTGGGAAATACATCTGGAATTTGATCCAAAACTACTAGAAATTTATTTCCCCCAATATGTCCCATTGAATAGAAGGTAAAAACCTCCAAATGGTAATAGTTTATTCCAACCATTGTTTCCAACATGATCATTTTACCTTTCTTTAGTATTCTCTCTACTATCAAAAGATGATCGATGCCATCCTTCGTCATGTAACTAACAGTTCTCCTATAAATGACTTTGTGATCCATAAAAGTTGTCAACTAATCCATACCCATGATTACATAATAGACATAGATGTGAAATATTGATAAGTACCATTTCATCGTAGCTTTATCAACATTTATAGCACATGCTCTCCTCACATGCTCCTGACATTCTCTTTCATGGAGATGAGTTTTCTGTTTTAAAATAGAAGGAATCATTTCAATCATTAAAGATAAAAAATAAATAGCATGAGATGAAATGAAAGAATGTGATGCACCAGTATTGAAGAGATCTTGCACATGTGGGGGAATTCAAAATAATTTGACCTCTCACCATATACGGTCTATCCTTGTCACCGACAATCATCTTCTCAGCTCCATACAATTTCTCCATCGTTGCATTATAATACATGTTTCCATGTAAATATTTCTCTTGATCTGTTGATGTATACGGTGTTTGTGGTGCCAAATATGTGTCTCAGGCACCTATCCTTGGAACACTATAATAATAGAGCTGAATATTCCCCCATATACTTGTAGTTATGGCATGATCTAGATTGTGTCGCATACTCCCACTTGATGTGACTTACGGAACCACACTGAAAACACCCAAGCTTGGTCTTGTGTCTTGGAGGCAGGTTAATTGTTCATGTGGTCTGATTTCAATATGTTTTACCACATTGAGGAAAAGATTCAAAATTCCTCTTCATATTATTGATATAGTTATCATATCACATATTGAATAAAATTGTACATCCTATATTAGATATTAAGTAGTAACATATATCATATACATGTTATCTGGTAACAGCCCCAACTTAATGGTTTGAGAAGCCTAAGCAATGATTTGGACAAACTGTTTGTTCACAAATGGATCAGCAGGAACCACATTCTTATTGGCCTATATTGATTGGTTTCTACGACACCTATCGGGTTCCATTTTCTAAATGAGTAACAACTTTTATAAGTCTCACTCCCTATAAACCTCTCGGCTTATCATTTCAAATTCTACCACATCAACTATCACAACATTGTTTTTAAAAACAAATTTTTTCCATGTTCAACCATTTCTGAAATCATTCTACATTTTTTTTGAAAATGAAACCATTTTCAAAAGACCATATGCATTCCCTTTTTCAAAATCATTCATTTGAAAAACCATTTAATACTTTTTAAAAAATCAAAACTTTTTCGCATCTTGAAACATTCTTCGAAATGTTTTATTCACTTATAGTGGGATGTTATTCCTCTATAATTCATGTTAATCTCTTATCATTGGATAAAATCATTAAAATGATATTTCAAACATTATAGACTTCTCTCCAAAACACTAATGTACCCTACTCCCTGGTAACCTGAAATGCAACATAAAAGGATTAGTTACATCCTTTAAGGTTATACATTTCATGTTCTAAAAATCCTCCTCTTGTCTACGATTTCAACCCTAAGAATAAACAAGCAGGAATTTCAACTCCAAGACAAAAAAAAATTGATAAATACTGGTTAGGAAATTACTGAACAGGTTGATTACATTTATACCACAAAAAAAAGAACCAGAATGATACCTTTTGAAATGAACCACTTATTCCCATTAGCTTGAGAGAACAATGAGTCATTACATTTCCAAAAGAGACATCCCCAGATGAAAAAGGCTTGAAATAAATGCCGTTGGGTTTCATTAAATGTGAGAGAAAATTTATCCTTTAATATTGAAACTATTATCCAAGTAATCAATAACCGAACAACTCACTATATGATGTATGAATAAAAGTAAGACATCATAACTACTTTATTCATATAAAAACCACTCCAAAGTATGAAATCGTGGAAAACTAAAATTATTTTAGAGTAAATAGTGGAAACCAACTAAATAATCCAAGAAGAACAATAGAATGAAAGCTCTACATTCCCCATGATTCAAGTTCACCAAATAGCCTGAGTGTCACGAAGTGCTGCTAAAAACATGGGAAATGTAGCCCTTTCCCTTATCTGGAAGATAGTGTCTCCAATATAACAAAATATAAAAACTATGGGTGAGTATAAAAATCTGAAGTATATTCCCAATGACTTCCCTAATTGTTCAACTATAATAGAATATTTTACAGCATTATTGAAAATAGTTTATACAAACAAATTCCCAAAATAATTTACAACTAAATATAAACAAGTTCAAAAACTATCTACGACAAAAGAATACAAGTGTAATTATAACCACTTTTTATAAAAGGATAACACTTAATAAAAATAGTATCAAAGCTTCCAAATCATTTATCAGTCCCCTTTTTGGAAAACCCGAACCATTCCTCAAACCCATGCAACCAACGATGAATGCTACATTATGAATGTTACATACTCCTAACTGGTTTCTCGTCAATATATCAAGTCATCACAATGTAATTTCTTCCCATCTACGATTAATCCTTTGGAACCAAGCACAAGGTCATATTCCAAACTTGTCACATATATTCAACATGAACAAACACCACATATGTCCAATGATAATTCCAAAACAACGCTTTCAATAAAATCTCCTTTTTATTGAAAATTTGTTTTCATTTAAACCATTAGAATGAAACCTAATTAAAATAAAACATCATTTTATTGAAAAAAATGCCCAATAAAACCATTTATATGTTCCAGATAATCCACAATTTAAAATAACCTTTTAAATTCGTGTTATTAAAACAATTTTCTCAATAATTTTCCTGATTTCACAAATCTATCAGAAACGAAAAATCAGCACTAAATAAATTTATTCGATGTTTCAAAGCTGGATTTTACAATAAATATTTTCAAATATAATCAATATTAAACTAATATAAATGATCATTGGAATAGAAGATGAGAGTGAAGCCACCTACCTATATGGATTTGACAAAAAACCCCAACAAATGAATAACACTTACGAAAATCGGGTCAATTCTCCCAGAACCGACATTAGATCTATTTTTTAATAATATAAAGACCAAATCTCATCATATTTGGCATCCACACACCTTGATATATAAATATAATATGTATATATAATAAACCAAGATAATATGAAATGTATATCTAATTAGATCTAAACAATTTATCATGAACGTAGACGAACGATCACATACCTCAAGAATCGGGCTTCGATTCATCAAGGGAAGCCTATTGATCACCTTCGGATCAGTGGGAGAACCTTATTTGGCCTTTGGAGAATCCAAATCACGAGTTATGGCCACATAAAATAAAAAATTAGCCACTTAGAGGCAAAAACACATGAGATCAACTTTTTTAGGATCTCAATTAAACCATCTGCAATATTAGTTTTCACGGTTAGAAAAACTATGTGCTAAACATGTGTTAGCTACTGCCTATGCTGACCCTCAAACAGATTCCTTGCACTGTCTCTTTAACTATGCTCTAACTGTACTGGAGATATATCCATATGAGGGCCATTGCACACAGTTTGACCGTACCGTTTGGTAAACCATGAGCCGCCTGGGCAACTCCCATTTTCCTAAAAACTACTTCCAAAGTTCTCCCAACCCTCTGATCCATCACATTTAAAATTTATAACCATGAGAAGTATAACTTAAGGGTTGCATACTAGAAACTTGTTTTACTACAATGATAAACATTAAAATATCTTTTTTCAAGTTATCTCAATGTTATATAATTTATCTACAATAACTATGACCCATTCAACCAAAGTAACCATTATGGTTACATCACACATGTAACCTATGATTAAATAACATCAAAACCTAAATATTTATCTACACTAACCTTTGATTCAATATTTATGTTCTTGAACATATAAATTACAAAATCATGGGTATTAATAAAGAGTGAAATTTCATTCACATTGATGAACATTTCATGTTTATATATTTATATAACCAGTTGACAATTCATAAAAAAAATTAAATATTCATACAAAGTGGACACTATTAAAACATTCTCCATTTTTTCCTATAGAAAATTTTATAAAATAAATGATGGACTCTATTTCAGAAAAATCATACATTAAACTCATCATTACTTCCTTCGTTATATTACCAATCTTTATACCCTAAGAAAAAAATAAAAAATTGATGAGAAACAACTGTTTCATATGGGACATAAAAATAAATAAAGAAACCTTTATGCCATAACAACTTTAAACGCATGAAAATATTTTCATAGTGTTATAATTTTCACCAATAAATCATAACCTCTTTATCTTACCTCATAAAATCATTAGATTTCAGTAAAAAGACATTGAATATATTAATCCAAATTTTAACTTATTGTCTAAATTCCATATGACACTTATATTAACTATATATATCACGGATAAATGGAGTAACTATCATAGTTATATTTGGAGTAAGAACAACCGTATATTCCCTTAATCTCTTATAAAAAACCCTACTAATTAACTATGCCTCATTACCCAATGCATTGGATGGCAATAAAAGGCCCACCCACCATTTTATTATTATAGAACTACTCATACTCATAAAAAATTCCCAATAAAAATAACATAATAACAACAAATACTTCAAACAAAAAATAAAAATATATATGGAAATCTCATTTTATTTTACAATGCCGCGAAATAAAAGAATGAGAACACTTTATTTGAAAATAAAATTGTAAATTTGTAAAGAAGGAATCAAAGGATTAAATTGATCTAAAATCTATAAAATATTTTTATTCCGTGTTAGTAACAACATCCATTTTTTCTTATGTAAAATAGTTGAAACTATATCATTCAAGGAGGATTCCAAAAAAAATTCACATTACCTTATTTCTAACTCATCACGTACAATATTTAACATCAATAATAATAAACTATGTTTAATTATTTAAATGTATGAAAAATTATTAAATTTTATTATTATATTTATTACATTTATTATCATGTTAAAACAATTACTTAATTATTTATGTTCACATCAGATGTTTTTTCGATATTTGGTAATTGATTCCAAAATAACTATAAATGGTGTATATAGTAAAAATGGTAATATTTAAATCCTGTCCAAAATAATATTCATCAAATAATAATAATAATATTACATAAATTAAAATTTTAAATCAAACCATGTATATATGTTTATTAATAATTAACAACATTATAATCATGGAGACGGTATGCCATACATGCGCATGAGTAACATATCATTTTTTCAATTATAGTTATGGAAGTAAGGTAATTAGTTTTATACCTTAAAATAATGATCAAAATATTATACATATCATACAATTCATTTAAATATTCTTCTATATCTTATCCTTGTGGTGTGGTGATTAAAATTAATCTCATCGCTTGGTTGAGGTGACATTACACACATATTCATGAACAACGTTATCATTTTTATGTGATGGAAAATGTAAGAAAAATTGATATATTATTCATTTATAGTGATAAATATTTCACTAATATCATATATAAACATTACTTCCATAATTATAAACAATATTTATAGAAGGTAATTGAAATACAATAATATCGGTTCATGATGTCGTAGTCTACTGTACACACGAATGAATAATTCGTTTCCCATTTGATGAAATTAGAGAGAGATTAAGGTGATGATATTAACATAAAAACATCTCAGTATACTAAGGATACAAGAGTTATTAGTTCTTCATATTAGAAGAATATTTTAATGATGTGGGAAATGCAATAAAAAAATTACTTAATTAACAATTATACCTCTTGTTCAAATGATCTCCATTGATTAACCCCTTAACACTTCAAAGGAGGGTTTTTCTCCAAAACTAATGCCTCTAGAATTTGGGAGAGGATTCTTGGAAGGTATTTGGTCATTTATTGTAATAAAAATCTATTTTATTTGTATCTAAATGATAATAAGGTGTTTCCGTTTATAGTAGTAGGGAGGGTGACTTTATGATTTCAATAAAATATTGTATTATTATAAATTAATTTTCTATACCAAATGGCTCAAAACTGATTTAGATATATGATATTATGATTATGTGTCTAAATATATTCATATATTGAATATTCAATAAATATTTACATTTTTAATCACTATCATTAAACATTAACCATAATTGAACCTTTTTAATTATTATTGTGATATCACATAATTTACACTTTCAAGGTTAAAATAATAGAAATTAAATTCCAAAAGACCATCAAATGAGTATTTGATTAAATTTAAAAACATATACCAACATTTTGGAAGAAAATGAGTATTTTTATAAAATTTCTAACATTGAATAAAATATTATTCATTTTAAAATATTTATAACGTCAATTTTGAGATGATTCCTCACATGAGATTTTGAAAACATAATAAATACAACATAAAATCAACACAAAAATCTAAAAAAACAAAAATATGTAAATTCCATATAGATATTATTTTATTACATTAATCATCTCAAATTATATTTAATTTAATATTTTTAATACAATTAATTTGATATCTCTTTTAATTAAAGAATACTTACATCATCATTGTACATGCCTTTAATTTAATTATTTCTTGCCAAAAAATAACAATAAAATATAATGAAAATGATAAAAAATTTACCAGTTAATATAATATTTAAATATTAATAGATCCCTTATATAATATAATTTTTAAATTATGTCACTTTTTAAAAACAACAGTTTGACAAAAATTACTTTTCATTAATTATAATATTATAAATCTCAAACAATTACCCAATTGGCGTCCAATGGTTATAATCTTGAAAAAATTAGGATTTACGTATAAAAATAATCAGCCAAATAAATTATGAAAATTTTTGTTATAAATTTAAAATATTTAAAATATTATTTTTACCATTGATTATCATATAAACCTTTAACTATGAAATTAAACAATTACTAAAGTTACTATTCATATTATCCTCAAATAAAAGAAAACTATTTAAATTATTTGAAACTTATAAAAAAAAATTTAAACCAATTTCTCAAAATTAGTGAAACTTAATAATAAGAAATTTATTTAATATTAATCCCTTTGAGATATATTGAAAGAAGGTTTTTAGAGTAAAAAATGATCAAAATATTGAAATGATTTTGAATACAAATTCGATGTGAAATTGATTCCAATTTCCTTAATTGGATTAAATAATAAAATATTTGTATATTTATACATTAAAACAAATTAAAAATATAAATTGAGACTGTAAATTATTTATATTAAAAACCAATATTCAATTGAAAATGAAATATATTTTCACTATACATAAAAATGAATCTTATAAGAAAAATATCCTAATTTAAACCTAAGTAAATTTTGATACTCATATTTCAAAGGATTTTTTTTGGAAAATTTAATTTATAATAGTTTCAAAAAATAATAAGATTTATGACATGTTCACCATAAAAAGGTGAGAAAACTTCCTTTTTAGAAAAATAATTCTTTTATTTGTAAAACTGGATTTGTTCAAATATCATGTATGGAAAACACAAAAGAAAAATTTTATTCATTATTTGGAATATATAATATATATATATTGATATTTATTTATATATATTTCATTAATAAATCTAGAAAGAGAAATTTTTTAATTATCAATAACACACATAATTTTTGTCATTTAAATTATTTTGTATAAAATCATTTCTTTTTATTTTAAGAAGAATTATAATTTATTTAATAATTATTTGGTCACCAAGGAAATAACTATATTTATACATGTGTAAACTATTTTTTAATAATTTAATTAATTCTTTTCATACACTCCATTTAAATGGAAATATTATAATAGTAACATTAAAGTAATAATATAAATTTCTTTTTTAAGCTTGAGGTGACATATCATATAAGCTATTGACCATAGTGTTTCCTTTTAAATGCTCATGATGTTACAATAACTGAGAACAAGAACATTATCCCTTCTATATAACATCAAAAATCACTAAAATAAGCACTCAAAATTCAACCTCATGATTCTACAGCCACATAATAGCTAGAAAGTAAAATTTATATTTATATGACTACAATGTCTTCGAATTATAGATTTATAATAATGAATTAAATTCAATTATTTATATTAAATTCCTTTTAGATAATAAAATATTACATATTAATTACCATTTAATATTAAATAAACCTCCCTATATAAATCTTTTTCAGCTTATTTTTCATTTATAATTCCATTTATTCTATAAAAATCTAAATTTCTTGGAAACTATATCATAAAAAAAATCACTAAAAAATTATCATATATACTTTTATTTACTAGAATTAAATTAAGATACAATATAATATAAAGTCACTAAAATTCCATAAATAATATCCAAAAAACCATAATGTCTCTTTTAAATTTCTAGAAATAAATTTAATATAATCAACGCATTATAGAAAACAACATCAATTAATACCTTTAATCATTCATCGGTGTTCTCATACTCACCTTGCATTGAGTGATAGATATTAAATTATAGGATCACATAATGTCATAGTCATACATGGTTAAGTGTATTAACAAACAATGATTGAATATAAATAATATTATAAATTTTAATAATTGATTAATGCGAGAAATATATCAGTTAAATAAAAAAATAAATGAAACAATATCTGAGAATACATAAAAAATTTTCCACAAAAAACTTCCTTTAAATATATATTAGTCAAATTATCAATAATTATTAGTTGAATTATTAAAACAATCCCTAGGAAAAAGATAAACATGATGATTCCACATTATATTAAATAATTAGAATAGATATCCAAAATCCCATTTTTCAATTGAATAATTATAAACAAAAAATAATTAATTAATGATATTCATCAATAATATATTCACCAGCATCATAGGGTCCTTCATCGAGGGAATTTATCCTTGATTGAAAGCAACCACACCATCATAAACTCATTAACATGATCAATTGTGTGGAATGTATGATACTATAAAGAAGAGTGAAATATAGAGATCCTTGGATTTATGATAATTTTATTCCACTTATAATGATTCCGATATTGACCAAGAGATATATTAGAGTATAACGAGGGATATTAGTCATGGATAGGGTTTGAAATAATTGATCGATGTTAATGATCGAGTGCACAATAACATATATATATATAATAGTTCCTTAGGTGAAAACTTTATATAGTGGTTTGTACATCACCATATAATACAAAATACAAATCATGGGGATTGATATTTCATTACATTTAAAATATGAAATCCATGACTATTTAGGATCTAATTGAAATTTATAAAACCATGCTAAAAACCCAAAAAATAAGAAATATACACTAACCTTTGATGCAAATTTTATGTTCGTGAACATGTAAATTACAAAATAAAGTGTTTTAATGAAGAGTTTAATTTATTTCACATTGATGAACATTTCATGTTTATATATTTACATAACCAGTTGAAATTTTATAAAAAAATTGAATATTCATAAAATGTGGATACTATTAAAACATTCTCCATTTTTTCCAAAATAAAATTTTATAAAATAAAAGAAAGACACTATTTCATAAAAATTATTCATTACACTCAACATGACTTCCTTAATTATCTTACCAATATTTATAACCTAGGATAAAAATAATCATTTTTTGAGAACAAAATGATTAGTATGGGACATAAAAATAAAGAAAGAAACCTTTATTCCATAAATACTTTCAACCCATGAAAACATTTTCACAGTGTTATAATTTTCACCAATAAAACAGAACCTCTTAATCATACATCATAAAATATTTAGATTTAAGTAAAAATAAATTGCATATATAAATCATAAATTTATCTTTTTTTCTAAATTCCATATGACACTTTTATTTACTATATATATCATGGATAAATGGAGTAACCATCATGGTTATATTTGGAGTAAGCACCACCGTATATTCCCTTAATCTCTTATGACAAACCCTACTAATTAACCCTACCTCATTACCCAATGCATTGGATGGATATAAAAGTCACACCCACCCTTTTATTATTATAGAACTACTCATACTCATAAAAAATTCCCAAAAAAAATTACATAAGAATAACACATAAGTCACAAAAAAAATTAAAATATCTATTCAAATCTACTTTTAATTTACAATGCGGCGAAATCAATGAATGATAACACTTTCTTTGAAAATATAATTTTAAATTTGTAAAGATGTAATCAAAGGATTAAATGGACATAAAATCTATAAAATATGTTTGTTCTATGTTTGTATGAAACAACCCTTTTTTATTATGTAAAATATTTGAAACTATATCATTAATGGAGGTTTAAAAAAAATCCACCTTACCATGTGTCTAACTCATCACGTACAATATTTAACATCCATAATAATAAACTATGGATAATTATTTAAATGTTTGAAAAACTATTAAATTTTATTATTTATTTTATTTCATTTATTATCATGTTTAAATAACTACTTAATCATTTATGTTCACATCAGATGTTTTGTCGATATTTGGTAATTGATTCCAAAATAACTATAAAATGGTGTATAGAGTAAAAATTTTAATATTTAAATCCTATCCAAAATAATATTCATCAAATAATAATAACAATTCTTTATAAATTATAATTTTAAATCAAACCATAGATGTATGGTTATTAATAATGAATAACATTATAATCATGGAGATGGTAGGCCATACATGCGCATGAGTAACATATCATTTTTTCAATTATAGTTGTGGAAATAAGGTAATTAGTTTTATACCTTAAAATCATGATCAAAATATTATACATATCATATAATTCATTTAAATATTCTTAGATATTTTATTCTTATAGTGTGGTGATTAAAATTAATCTCATCGTTTCATGGAGGTTACAGTTCACACGTATTCATGAACGACGTTATCATTTTTATGTGCATGGAAAATGTAAGAAACAATTGATATATTATTCTTTTATAGTGATAAATATTTCACTAGTATCATATATAAGCATTAATTCCATAATTATAAACAATATTTATAGAAGGTAAATGAAATAAAATTATATCAGTTCATGAGGTCGTAGTCTACTGTTCACATGAATGAATAATTCATTTCCCATTTGATGAAATTAGAGAGGGATTAAGGTGATGATATTAACATAAAAACATCACAATATACTAAGGATACAAGAGTTATTATTTCTTCATAATAGAAGATTATTTTAATGATGTGGGAAATGCAATAAAACAGAAATACATAATTAAGAATGATACCTTCTATTCAAATGATCTCCATTGATTAACACCTTAACACTTCAAAGGGGTTTTTTTCCTAAACTAATG
The DNA here is from genome assembly GCA_963277665.1 of Viscum album. NCBI lineage: Eukaryota > Viridiplantae > Streptophyta > Magnoliopsida > Santalales > Viscaceae > Viscum > Viscum album. The sequence continues at coordinate 873,456,186 of OY728129.1, read as the reverse complement.
CCTCTATAATTTGGTGGAGGACTCTTGGAAGGTATCTGTTCATATATTGTAATTGAAATATATTTTATGTGTATCTAAACGATAATAATGGGGTGCCTTTTATAGGAGTGGGGAGGGTGACATTTTGAAATCTTTAAAATATTAAATTATTATAAATTAATTTTCTATACCAAATGGCTCAAAATAGATTTTGATATATGATATTATGATTATGTGTATAAATATATTAATATAAAGAATATTTGATAAATATTTTCATTTTTAATCATTATCATTAAACATTAACCATAATTGATCCTAATTAATTATTAATGTGATATCATATAATTTACACTTTCATGGTTAATATAATTGAAATTAAATTCCAAAAGACCATTAAACGAGTATTTGATTAAATTTAAAAAAATATACTACATTTTGGAAGAAACAGAATATTTTTATAAAATTTATAACATTGAATAAAATATTATTCATTATAAAATAATTCTATTGTCAATTTTGACATGACTCCCCACATGAGTTATTGAAAACATAATAAATACAAGATAAAATCGAAACAAAAATCTAAAAAAACACAAACATGTAAAATCCATATAGATATTATTTTATTACATTAATAATCTCAAATTATATTTAATTTAATATTTTTATTACAATTAATTTGATACCTCTTTTAATTTAGGAATAATTACATTATCATTTTACAGGCCTTTAATTTAATTATTTCTTGCCAAAAAATAACAATAAAATGTCATGAAAATGAAAAAAACATTTATCATAGAATATAATATTTAATGATTAATAGATCCCCTATATAATCTAATATTTAAATTATTTCACTTTTTGAAAACAATAGTGTGATAAAATTTAATTTTCATTAATTATAATATTATAAATCTCAAACATTTAAACAATTGGCATCCAATAGTTATAATCTTTGAAATATTATGATTTAGGTTTAAAATTAATCATCCAAATAAATTATGAAATTTTTTGTCATAAATATATAATATTTGTAATATTATTTTTACCATTGATTTTCATATTTTCCTTTAACTACAAAATTAAACAATTATTAACGTTACTATTCATACTATCCTCTAATAAAAGAAAACTATTTAAATTATTTTTAACTTATTAAAAAATGTATTAAACCAATTTCTCAAAATTATTGACACATAATAATAAGAAATTAATTTAATATTTATCCATTTGAGATAACTTGAATGAAGGTTTTTAAAGTTAAAAATGTTCAAAATATTGAAATGTTTTTGTATAAAAATTCGATGTGAAATTAATTACAATTTCCTTAATTGGATTAAATAATAAAATATTTGTATATTTATACATTAAAATCAATTAAAAATATAATTTGAGACTATAAATTATTTATATTAAAAACCAATATTCAATTGAAAATGAAATATATTTTCACTATACATAAAAAATGAATCTTATCAGAAAACTATCCTAATTTAATCCTAATTAAATTCTGATACTCATATTTCCAAGGTTTTTTTTGGAAAAATGAATTTCTTATAGTTTCAAAAAATAATAAGATTTATGTCATGTTCACCATCAAAAGGTGACAAAACATCCTTTTTAGAATAATAATTATTTTATTTGTAAAACTGGATTTGTTTATATATCATATATGAAAAAAAAGATAAAGTTTAAAAATTATATGGAAATATAATATATGTATAAATATATATTTCATTAACAAATCCAAAAAGAGATATTTTTTAATTATTGGTAACACATATAATTTTGGTCATTTAAATTTTATTTTGAAAATCATTTCTTTTTATTTTAATAAATATTTTTATATAATTAAAAATTATTTGGTTACCAAGGAAATAACTATATATACATGTGTAAAATATATTTTAATAATTAAATTAATAATTTTCATACAATCCATTCTAATTGAAATATTATAATAGTAACATTTATGTAATAATATAAATTTGTTTTTTAAGCTTGAGGTGACATATCATATAAGCTATTGACCATAGTGTTTCCTTTTAAAAGCTCAGGATGTTACAATAACTGAGAAAAATAACATTATACCTTCTATATAACATCTAAAATAACTAAAATAAGCCCCCAAAATTCAACCTCATGATTCCAAAATAACAGAATAGCCAGAAAGTAAAATTTCTTTTTATATGACTACAACGTCTTCGAATTATAGATTTATAATTATGAAATAAATTCAAATATTTATATTACATTCCTTTTAGATAATAATGTATTACATATGAATTGCCATTTTATATTTAATATACCTTCATATATAAATATTTTTCAGCTTATTTTTAATTTAAAATTATATTTATTCTATAGAAATCTATATTTCTCGGAAACTATAACATAAAATCCAAAAAATACCTAAAAAATTAGCATATATACTTTTATTTAATAGAAATAACCTAAGAGACAATATAATAGAAAATCACTGAAATTACATAAATAATATCCAAAAAACCATAGTGTCTCTTTTAAATTAATAGAAAAAAATTTAATATAATTAATGCATTATAGAAAACAACATCAATGAATACCTTTTATCATTCATCGGTTTTCACATACTCACCTTTCATTTAATGATAAATATTAAATTATAGGATCACGTAATGTCTTAGTAATACATGGTTAAGTGTATTAACCAACTATGATTGAATATAAATCATATTATAAATTTTAATAATTGATTATTGTGAAAAATATATCAATTTAATAAAAAAATCAATGCTAAAATATCCGAGAATATATAAAAAAACATTCCACAAACAACTTCCGTTAAAAATATATTAGTCAAATTATCAATAATTATTAGTTGAATTATTAAAACAATACCTTTGAAAAAGATCTACATGATGATTACACATTATATTAAATAAAGAGAATAGATATCCAAAATCCATTTTTTCAATTGAATCATTATAAACACACAAAAATTAATTATTAATATTCATCGATAATACATTCTCCAACATCATAGGGTACATCATTGAGGGAATTTAACCGTGATTGGAGGCAACCACACCATCAAAACCTCATTAACATGATCAATAGTGTGGAATGTATGATACTATAAAGAGGGAAATATAGAGATCCTTGGATTTATGATAATTTTATTCAACTTATTACGATTCCTATTTTGACCAAGATATATATTGGAGTATAACAAGGGATATTAGTAATGGATAGGGTTTTCAGTAATTGATCGAGGTTAATGATTTAGTGCACACTAACATATATATATATAATAGATCCTTAGGTGAACACATTATATATTGTATTTTACATCAACATATAATACCAAATACTAATCAAGGGATTGATATTTCATTACATTTAAAATATGAAATCCATTGAATATTTAGGCTCTAATTGAAATTTATAAAACCATTCTAAATAAGACCAAAATATAAGAAATATAATAAAATATTTAATCCTTTTTTCTAGATTTAACACAAGAACTTACATGACATAAAATACACCCCCCCATTTCAATCAAGCCACAACTACTAAACTATAAAATTTGATCATCAATATTAAATAATAATTCAACCATGAATACTAAAATAATTATTTTAGATATATTATTCTCATATAAGATAATCTCTATATATCATGGGAAATCACCCATTTAAATAACCTATTAAATGTAATATATTATCAACATGTTAAAACTGTCTTCAATATATAATTACTATCCAAAATGGTGCCTCAAAATTAACCTCATTCAGACTCTGAACAAAAATCCAAATAACAATGTTAAAACATAAAATAAAATAATTAGTTTTTTAGGATAAATTATGGACTCAACATTATTTAACTATAACCTCATTCCCATAATCAAATGAAAAAACTAGACATGGGACAAAATTATACAATCTCAAAGTCCAATCAATCCTGTAAATATTTATTAATGAAGAACCTAACTATTAGGAAGCCACCTGATAAAGTAAGAAATGGACAAACTAGAGTCATATTATATTAGATATGTCCAAACAAATATCATAAAAAAATAAACCAATTCTTTATAAACCCCATGATATTTATAATTCACCATTGAATTACATTCTCAGGTATACTCACCAAATTCATTATTCCACCGTAACATAAAAACTGAAGGAATTGTATTACCATTAAACAATATATGTCAGTAAACTTGAATCAGTATATGGTTATCAATGAAAGTCACATCCACATAAAATTCAAATATTTTATTCTCAATTATATGGGATTTTTCGTGAAGATATAAAATACTTTATGATAAAAATGTTATGTCATTAATGTGATCATAGTTTTCCAAGTTATCTTAAAACCTCTAGAATAACAATGTAATAGGGCACCCCCAACCAGTACCCATGATTCGGATGCCAAATAAATCCTTTAATGAAATAAAACTCTTACCAACGAAATTATCCAAACATAACATTCAAAAATTTCACATTATATTTTATTTTAAAATAATATCACACTATATAATGAACAATTTTTATTTTTTTAAGGAACATCATGTTATGTAGGTAACCTATTTTCTTATAAATGTAAATATTTATTCATAATCACTGATCTCTAATACCCAATATATATTTTCACAAAAATTATGTATACACGTACCGTAATGAATGAAAAAATAAGGTATGATATTAGCCATGAAATATGGTAAATATTATTAAGGACTAATGATGCCAATATATAATTAAAATATTAGTCTATGGGTAGAATAAAAAATAAATAACCATGAACATAACATTAGAAAAACCTAACTAGTTAAAACATTGAGTATGAAAAATAATATGAAATATAATAACAATATCTCCAAACATATTAATATGGAATATACATAAGATTATAAATAAAAATATATTGGATGATGAATCATAATTTTTTTATTTAGTGGATCAATGATTCGCTCACTTTCATTCTTTCGTTAATTAGCCTGCAATAACATGACTCCTTTGGTGAATCTGGAATCAAGTCTTGTTTATTGATACCTAATGAGACATATTGAGTTTAACAATTAATTTTAGTGTTATATATGGTCAAAATATTACATAATGAAAAAAATGTGTTTCTTAATATATATATATATAAGACATATAATATATCATGAAATCCAATGGCATAAAGTATGATTCATTTAATCAGATCATAAATAATGAATCTAATGAAAAAATATATTAATTTATAGATGTTATCTCTCAACATTACTTAATGAAAATAAACTATGAAACCAAATACAAAATCACACCAAAATATAATTTCCTAATAACATTTAGTGTTTGATTTATTGAAAAAATTTCCAAGAAAATATGGCCTTAAAGGATAAATTCTAGATGGTGGAGAAAGCCTAAAATTGTTTGTATGATGTGTTTATATCTTTCATGTAAAATAAGTAGTTACATTCATAATAAAAGTCTCTTTTAGAAGGTATAGATTGAGAAATTGATATGAAGGTAATTTAAAGAAAATATTTTTGAAATAAATCTCAATAATTAATTCTTGAAATGACATTAAAGTATCAAAAAATATAATTCAGAATACTTTGAAATTATTTACTATTTTATAAGAATCTTCAATAAAAAAATTGAGAAAGATATAAATGGTCCCAAATGTGTATTTTAATATTTTGAAAATTAATTATTTTTTTAAAAAAAATCCATAATTTTACTTTTAAATGAAAAAAAGATAGTCAAATTATATTAACTGTGGAAATTAAATAATTAGATTTTGAAACGACTGAATAATGTTATGAAATTTTATTATTGTAAACCCTATAAAAAAAGATTAATAAAAAATTCTTCTAAAAATTATATATGGTATATATTTGGGTAACATGAGAAAATATGTAATTGGGTTTTATAATTTCATGAAGAAAATTTCTTTTAATTGTATTTGATGATATATTTGGGAGACCATTAGTAAAGAGGATGTAAATTATTCCTAAAATTATGAAATTATTTTGGGAATGATATTCATTAAGGTGGGATATTTAAATCATAATTTTCATTTTACTATGACTGTAAATGAATGTAAAATAAAATAAAATATTATGATATTTTCATTTGTCATAGATGAAATAATATCTATAAAAATTCACATAAATCAATGGATGTAGTGGTGTTAACAAATAACTCTTAATTTAATAGTAACCTAAGATTAAATGAACTAAATAGGGATACTATAATATAGAAATTCTAATATAATTATATATTCCTTAAAATTTTATGAAATTAAAGATATTCATTACACATAAATGAAATTGGGTAGTGAATACACCATACATGTTAAATGGGGGGGAATAATATAAAACTAGTCACATATATTTAAAAATTATATAAAGAAACTCTCATTACATATGGAACATTAAATTGAAAACCCCATGAACGATATGATTTAAGATAAACCCTCCAATAAGATGAATAATTTTAGGTTCATGATTAAAAATATTAATATGGTTGTTGATAAATGATTCAAAATAAAACCTTAGAAATGATAAGAATTATATCTCTCTAAATAATATTTTAAAAAAATAACTTAGCCTTTATACACAAATTATACCAAATCACGTGAATCTCACATACATCAGAAATCCAAATCCATTGAAGATACATGAATCCATTTTTAAAATAAATATAATTTAATAATCATTATTTATAATTATTATATACATGTATATTAGATAATAATTTCTAATTTTCAATATTAGATTTGAGTATTCATAATTTCATTATCCTAGACTCACAATAGCTATGTTGTTCATAGTTATTCTCCAAAATTTAATCATTAATATATAAAAAAATTATTGAATTTTATATTATATTATAATTTATAATGTTATTATTAAATTAAAGATATATTTGTCCAAGGTTCATTTATAATAAATTAGTAAGAATCAATTATTCAGTAACCTTTAACATACAAATAGTAGGGTCCATATTAATGAGTTTTATATAAACATGTGCATTTAAAATCCAAAATAAAATAATTATATATATATAATATATATCATCATTAATTACATTCTCATCATTATCCATTGTATTATTTAAACCACTATTCATATTTGTTAATAAATCGATCCAAACATGAACATACTATATATAATTGTTGATTATGAATTTGAAAGTTGATTAATTTTAATAATAAAATTATTAGGTAAAAATAATTATATTATCTATAATTTTTTTATCACCAAATCATAATTTCTAATATGTCAATAAATATTAATTATTCTTGATGAAAAGAAATATAAGTTTTATTGTGGAGGTTGTAGTCTACACAAATCATGGTAAAAAATTTCCTTTCTCGATGAATGAGCTGAAAAGAAGGTGGAATATAATTTCACTCCATTATTTAATAATAATATTATATATTCACAATTTATTCTTAGTTTTCTCCATTATAATCATCCAATAATAGTGGGGATGAAAGAGGTGAATTCATCTCTTCAAGGTGGGAGTAGTCTGAAATACATATGAATGATGTTAATTTTTTAATATAAAACAGAAAAGTTAGTTAATATTTGTAATAATATTTGTAATAATATTTAGAATAAAAAATTAATTATTTTATTATTCTATTTTTAGATAATTCTATTATCAAAATTAAGAATAAAATATTTAAATATATTTGAAAAAATGAATCACGTTCTGAACATTGCATTTCCATTAGATGAATACGAGGAAAATGAGGTATCAAAAAATCTCTTGTAACAAGAGACTAATGTAAAATATTTTTGGATTACAAATTAAGGAAAATTGTATGATATTTAGTTGGAAAAATAATTCAATTAGTGGTTTTAAAGGAGTTGTAAGAGGTCCCTTTTTTATATTGTGATAATGGTTTTTTTATTTCAAACACATAAAAAATGGTGATATTTTTAAGAAATTCCAATGCCTATATATATTTAATATAATGGAGTGGGTTATGTGAAAAATTTTAAAATATGTTTTGAATTTATCATTATTCTCATCATAAATATATTTGAATTCATTTTTCATCTGAATTTCTCTTTTATCAATATTAGTTTTATTTGTGTAACTAATTATTACTAATGATGGTATGCATTGTTGAAAAGAAAATTTCCCTTATTATAAATTTAAATCAATATAATCACAAATATTTGGAAATATTTATTACAAAATATTATATTTTTTAGAAAAATCAACAATAACATTAGCCCATGTAACATGTAAAAATATGTTTTTATAAAAAGTGTAATTTGAATCTCAAAATTTATATATTTGATAATATAATAAATTTATACGATATAAATGATAAATTTTTTGTTATTATATAACTATAAAATTTATTTCCTTTCAAATAAATATAAGTAAAAAATTTATCAAAAACCATTATTAAAAAAAATGTATACAGAGAATTTCTTTTATTTTAGAAATATATTATGTTGATAAAAAATATTTAATAAAATCCTAATAGTATATAGTAATATATATATTTACTCCATAATACTTATATAATAATTGTAATTTTATAAAAAAAATTATGTTACATATACATCTTTATATAGTTGCAAGCACTGTGTTTTTAGTCAAAATTTATATTTTTGAGTATTTATCTAAATAGTAAATTTTTATGGAATGTCTCAACATGTTACCTTTGGATAACCGTTATGTGTATTATTAATAAATTTTTCATTATTTCCTAATATTAAAAGTATATATTAAAAAATCATTTTAATGAAAAAATTTCATATAAGGAAAATTGAATTTATTCAAAAATCATATTATTATAAATAATCGTTGTTTTTAATTATTTAACATAAGTACCAAATTTTGTGAATGTAAATATATAGTTCATGTACTTTATTATTTTAAATTATTATTCTTATTATTTAAGTTTTTTATTTAATTAATTGATAAATTTAAAAGTTATTAGAGATATAAAAAATAAATAATTTTATCTATTTATCCTATGAGCCTAATGAAATTTATTTAATAACTATATTTTTATTTATAGAGGTTAATTTCACGATATATATTTCTAATAATGATCATTTAATATATTTTGGATATTTTTTAATTTTTTCATTTTCAATATGCTATTGAACATTGTATTATTATTATATATATATTAATAAATATCAAGAAATTACATTTTTTCACCTTAAATAAATTACATTTCCATACTTTTAATTTTCACAAATAAATTGATATATCTAGGATTATATCAAAGATTGAAAAAACATGATATATAATTTCTATAGAGTTATCTACCTCACAAAAATAAAAAAGTGTGGTTCTTTCTAAAACATAAGAATATCACCAATACTCGGTTTCTCTCCTATTATTTTTGTATGGAATCCAACATTACTGATAATTAAAACAAGAAATGTCTAATTACCTTGTAAAATGTTTTTAAAATTAACCATTATTTCATAAACTACCATAAAATTTTATGAAATGTTATTTTCTTGTTCTTTTTATTTTTTACATTATGTAGAGAGAATCAGTCTGCCACATTAATTTCCTATAATTAAGCAAAAAAAATACTATTTTACTAATGAAAAGTCTTATAGGATTCCACAAGGGATATAATATAAGATGATATTTTATTAAAAAATATATTTAATTAGGGAGGTGTTATAATGATTTTAGAAAGTTATCAAGGAACAAATTAGTGTCCTGAAGAAGAATAAAATACAACACTCATAGATATTTAGTGGATGAATAGTGTATTTAATTTATATACATTCTCTGGACCCACATATTTGTGTGTGATTTTATTTTTTTCCATCATACCTTGGTTTATGAAGTTGATGATGTTGACTATTTCCATCAACTTTTATATTGGGGTACATGATGTTATTATATCCATACACCATAAAATTGATGCCCAAGATATTGGGTGGTTCAGTAACGATTAAAATATAACCATTAAATTATGGGGTATAAATGAAAATTACTATATTAGGAAATCTACAACGAAAAATCATTGATAGTACATTAGGGTGTTGTAGAACCCTTATAAATCATGTTTGTTTTATCATGCTATATAAGTATCCTAAAATGTGATTTTCATAGAACATTATCAAGATGGACTCCAATAATTATGTTACGAATCAAATTGTTTTTGATTTAAACAGATTATTGTGAAATTTTTCATTAGATCCATGCCAGCAGAATCACAATATTTGAATGCCACCAAATAATTCCTTCTACATATATATTTGGTGACGATATTGAGTGGTTATGTGGAAGTAAATTAGGATGATAAAATGATATATTTATTAACATTACATTTTATTTGACATATTTATTAATCATGTGTTTTATTTTTGGCATTTAGAGGGAAAAACAATTTTCATTTTTAATAAGAATAAATTTTATTTTAATTTCAAATTTAAAAGAAGATATATTCTTCTGAATCTCAATATTAAAAATCTGCCTTTATATTTTTTAATTTTCATAAAAATATGTAGTTAAGAACTTCTTTTTGGTATTTTAATCAAATAATATTGTTTTTAGTTGTATAATTAATTTTTCCAAAAGTCTAAACTTATAATTATATAAGAATGACCTATAAATATATCAAAGCACTTAATTTCTTAATAATCCATTTCCAAATTATATCTATCATGACCCCCTCCAATAAAAGGTACCCCTCCTAGGCTGAAAATGAATAAATGATGATAACGACCCCTAGTTCCAGCCTCCTATAGGCCCCTGGGTGGCCACCAACACTACGGTTATATAATCACAAAAAGTTAGAGGAATTTCCCATTTTAATGAAACAAGATTCAGATGTAAGATTTTTCATCCCAAAATATATGCAACATAAATATATATATATATAATAAATCCAAAACCAACCCAAATTCATGTTCAAAATAGAACTATTACAAATATATAAAACTCCAATATATGCATCCAAAATGAAACTGAGCAATGACACAACAGCTGTCCAAAAGTCTGAGCTAAGGAGGTCCATCACGGTCCATGTAATACTCTTGGAAACCTAAAAGTTGTTTTATATATGTAGGTTAAGAATTCATGTATACTTAGTAGGAAAACTCATGTCTCTCATGCATAAGTTAGAGAAGAAAAAAAATTCTCCCATGAGAAAACAACAGAACCAACAACACCTAACAAGGTATACTAACAATCCCCCACCTCACCAAGGAATTTTCACCATGTAATAAAAGTCGTGTAAAGTAATATGGTAAGAAAATCGATGGTTTGCGTACCCTACACCACTTACCACATGTTTAGATACTCTTTCGTAACAGAAAACATCATTGTTCTCCCAAATCTTCCCCAAATCACCACATCACAACACACCCACACACACTTCATCATTACATCTAGTCCCATCACCAGGTAAAACGAAGCTCGTCACATCCCACCCACACACACATGGGCCTCACATCTAGTCACATCACATGGGGAAACAATGTTCATCACCTATCACCCATACACACCTGGGTCTCATACCACATCACATCATTCCCAAAGACATATTGTCTACAAACAACATCATATCCTGAAAGAATCAAGGAATCCACAACACATATCATCTTGAAGACACTTAGGAAAGCATGTCTCGTATCATCCTGGAGACAAGTATGAATGAACATCTGCCCTACCAATACCTAGTCCTAACAAATAACTGCATGCTCGAAGAATATTGGGCAACCACCGCCCATAAGAGTGATAAAGGAAGAGCAAGTAGTCAGCCACCCATTTTCCCAATGGGATGTTTGAAAATGGCATCCCCCCCCCATGATGATGGGGGTTTTGGGGAAATGGGGTTGAATTGTGGATTTTGTGTATAGAAATCATATGGAAAATACAAGTATTAATATATAATTTCAAAAACACAATACCAAGCTATGGGTTTACAACAGAAAACTAACATACAATACAACTACCCTCACAGCTACCCCTAAAATTGAACAATAATACTGAACAACATGTTTCAGAAGGTGATGATCCTGAGAAAATAATATAGATTCACACTTATTCATTGTTTAACACCCTATAATGTTGTAATATTTATTAATTTCATTTAATTGTCCAAATCATAAAAACATGTTCCATAAGTTTTTGAGAACATCATTTACTCATCCCATTACTACTCGAGAAAATAACGGTTAGAAAACTACATCAAAAGTCTTCTCAAATTAAGAATATCCCTGGTATATTAACCCACAACACAATCGTTTCTGTTTGACACCCACGAAAACCACTTCCATCAATATTTTTCAATGTCATTCCACCCAACTCATCCTCTCAACAATGCAATACTCTAAATTTTAACCAAACCATGAATCACATATCCACACAACTGTATCACCACCCCGATGTACATCACTTCCCCCAAATTCCACATCCACACCCCTTTACAGCAACATCTGGGATCAGAAACAAACCATATCTCAACTTGAGATTCCATTATACCACCTAAACTACCCCACAATATAGTACAGTTCCCAAAACCATACCACCCCATAAAACAAAACAAAATTTTATATTAAACATTTTATTCCATATTAAATAACACTTATTAACTTTTGGGGTTATCATACAGCTAAGATCTTGCTTCATCCATTTATTAGTTGGGTATATGTGGTTGGAAAGATTCTTATATAATTTTTCAATGAAAAAAACAAAAATATTCATTCAATAGACCATACCATGTGATGATAAAGAACACCAATGTAAATGGTTTTCAATGGGGTTTTAATCATGTATAATTCACAACAACAACAAAAAAAATAACAAAAATATCATATATCACTTTTCCCTAGCCATTGGATATTGATTTGAATCTAATTCAGTTTCCTTTATTCAATTTATTTTCAACTATAATCACAAAGAGTCATTTTTCACCCACCCATCATGATGCACAATTGAATCAGATAAAGGGAAACCTAATTTGATGAATACATGATCAGCATTCATCATTGTGCTAATGTTAGGGGTGCGTATGCACAGGAAATTCCATAGAAAACAAAAACCAACTGCTAAAGCAAAGAGGCGTGGCTCTTTAGGGATGAATGTTTCTAGGTGCCTCATCCCAACATAAATGGGAATTACATAATTAATAGAAGATCGCGTATTTATAATGGCCAGGTCCTAAATCAATGGGATAAATGGTTTTACAATCCATTATAGGCGACTCCTGACCAAGACCAAGATGTTTGGAAGTCAAACGAAGCTTCAATATTTTAGATGGTAGATATGATATGAAATGTCTCCAAAACCCAATTTATATGGTATTATACTCATTTCACATTAAAAAAAATGTCAAAATGTTATAACTAGAAAAACTAGAAAAATGAAAAACTATTAGAAATTACTCACCATTAGATTAGTCACTAATGGGAGTCAGCGATGTGAGATACCATTGCGACTCACCGGGGGGAAAAAATAGTCTCTGAACAACTAGTGCGAGTCACCTTGATGAGATACCGGTGTGAGTCACCCTTAAGACTCACCATCACGACCTACCGACATTAGTCACCATTGTGACTCACCATTATGACCTGTCGATGTGAGTCACATTTGCGACTCACCGTCAAGAACAACCATCATAAACCTACTAGTGTGAGTCACAATTGAGATTCACTATCACGACCTACCCTTAGTGACCTATAGGTGCAAGTCACCATTGTGACTGGCTGACACGAACTACGATCAGCGGCCTACCATTGTTAAGCTATAATTTTGGGAAACACTAGATATGAGTCATCATGACCTCCATCAACACCTTATCCACTAGATTATGATAATGTAATATACTTGACAGGTTTTCTTCATTACATCATATACATATGAAACTACATTCACTCACTAGAATTCAAAATTATGCCCAAATGAAAAAGGGGTCCAAACAAACACCCAACGAGATACCTCTCAAGGATCATGTTACACATGAAACACATCTAACAACCAATTAAATCAACATCCAACAATCAACCACCCTACATTTTTCGAATGCTGAAGTGGAAAACCCCTCATCCATGAACACATCTTCTAACAACATCTAACCCAAAAAAAACCATTAACATCACACTAGCACAACAACCAAACTGTCTAAACTTGTGAACTAGAGAATTCTATCATCCAAGTTAAGATATTATCAAGTTTGGGCATCTGTCATGACCCGCCTCCCTGGGCCCGGATCCTTGTCATATGACCCATGGGTCTCATATAATACCTTGGTTGCCTCATCCATACACAATAGAAAATTACTCACTAGGGTCTCTTATCAGACTTAGGACTATCCCCACATGCCAACACATGTTCTTTATGTGTGTTTTTCCTCACTCACACACACCCTGTGAAACTTCTCAAATGTTCACCCATCCTAATTATTATTCCAGGCCAAGTATGATTAATTGTGGAGTTCTAATCAGGTAGGCTTTTAAAAATAAAAGTGCACCTTGTTGACATGGGTAGTAACATTTATCCTTTTATGTCTGAATTGTCCAAGGGTGTTACATTATCCACCCCTTTAAAGCACAATGTCCTCGTTGTGGACACCAAGACTCAATCCTAGGTAGTGCCAAAGCACATCCGGGTATTTATTGGCTCTGATACCATTTGTCATGACCTGCCTCCCCGGGTCATGAACCCTGTCATCTGACCCCATGGGTCTCTAGTAATACCATGGTTGCCTTCTCAGCACACCATAGGATATTACTCACTATGGTCTCTTATCAGACTAATAATTGACCCCACAGGCCAACACATGTTATTTCAGTGTGTTTCGTCTTCACTCACACACACCCTGGGAAACATCCCAGAACGTCACCCAACCTCATTACTACTCCAAGCCAAGCATTTTTAACTGTGGAGTTCTATTCATACAGGCTCCTGAAAATAATGGTTCTCCTTGTTGACATGGGTAGTATAATATAGCCTTTTATGTATGAATTTTCAAGGGGTGTTACAGTATCATTAGCTCACCCGCACTAGTTTAGTCAAATCATAAATAATATGTCTTAGTTAGGAATTTTTTTCATACCCTCTTCAATCATCAGGATATTATCACAAATTCTTGAACGAGGAGAAAACTCATCTCATTAGAAATAACGTTCAAACATTACATCGAAAGGAAAAACAGATCATGGTAAAACTCAAAACAACTCTCGGTATTGAGGACATATTTATGCCTCTCGATCCTATATACTCTCCTCCATGCCCCATTCATTCACAACACATGAGACAAATGAATGGTTCCCCCACACAACATCTTCTCCCGATGATCCTATATCTCTACTGGCCGCTCCACATATGTCGTGTCTTCTTTGATATCCAAATCGTACCATTCAATGACATGGAAGCCATCAAGAAGTTACCAATGGATTTTAGAGATGTGAATTATTTTTTTGGTCCTCTCCTACTACGGTGGTATCACCAAGTAATATTCCACCATTCCAAATCACCCCAACTCCTCAAAGGGTCCGATGAAATTGGTAGAAAGCTTACTGCATCTTCTAAAACAATGATTCACATGTCGAGGGGAAACATTCAAGAACACATGGTCCCAGACATTGAACATTATAGTATTTCTCCTAAAATCGACATATGACTTCCCCCCAGTCTTGTGCCTCTTCAATTCTCTCACAAAAAATATGAACCATCAATATTGTGCTCTGCAAAACCATAGGACTAAGAACAATTGTCTCCCCAACATTTGTCCAGCACAACGGAGAATGACACGGTCTCACATATAACCCATAAAATAGATCATTCCAATGGATTAGCGACATCTGTTATTGTAAGAAAACACTAAAAAGTGAAGGTTTCATACCCATGATCCACCAAATTCCCAGGCACATTCTCACAACCTATCTTCTAGGGTTTGGATAGTCTTTTTTGTCTACCCATTTGTTGGAGGGTGAAAGGCAGTGTTGATGAATAACTAGGATTCAAAAGCATGATTCAATCCCCTCCATAATTAGAAGGTAAAATAATTATCATTATCCAAGAAAATGGATCTCGAAACACCATGTAGTCGCACCACCTCATCCACATTCCTCTCTTCCAAGGTATCCACTACACCCGATTCCATGATCACTAAGAAGTGTGATGATTTCTTAATCCATCCCACTACTACCTTGATATCATCATAGAATCTAAGATTCATGTGTAGCCATATGACTAATTTGATTCAGATGTTAACCCACTTCCACTCTGGGACATCTAATGGATGAATCAAACCATCGATAACATAGTGTTCGACCATCAAATACTCGCACACTAAACGTTTCTCCACAAACTCTTCCACTAATTGTTTCATCTCAATCCACAAAAACATTATTCTCAGTACAATTTACATCTACCAAACTACTCATTGTACCAATAATGTTAATTTATGAGACTCATAGAGGGCTCCCTCATGAAATGCCATTATAAAAATATCCTTCCACAGAACAACATCTTATTTGGTCTATCCTCCGACCGTCCCTCTGTAGTATAACAATAATCAACATGATCTCACATAACCTCCACCTATATGTCTCCCCATTGAGACTCTTCCACATACTACATCATAGATTACTAAAACATCAACTAAAACAAATATCATTTCAACTATAAACCCTTTCATCCATGCCCATGATGCTAACTCCTCCTTTACATCTAAGAGACTGTAGATTCCCAAACAACCTCCTTATGTGGATTCCAACTCAAAGCATATGTCCTTACATTCCCATTTCCTAAGGATTACGAGATCTCAAAATCACAGTCATGAAGAAACTCCATCCACAACTACTACAAAGGACTTAGGTCATGTTGGGAAAATAAATACCTTAGGATCTTGTGGTTCATTAAGACTATAAAGTGCTCCCCAATGAGTTAATTCCGCCAAAACCTCAGCGAAAACACAACCACATCTAGGTCTAGATCATGGGTGGAATAGTTGGGATGTATCTACCTATAACATTAAGAGATCACTAAAAATTGCTACATGAAGACTCACCACATTACTATAAGGAAAGATTCCCAAAAAATGTCTAACACAATCGATTCCTATAGAAACTAAAAAGCTGGAGCACAGACCAACAATCACATCAGATAGCTGAACGCTACATAGCACTGCTCTATCTACACAAAATATTAGTCTTTTATGGGCAGAGATGTCAATGGAGCTGCAACTGGAGAGTTATCAGGTAAAAAATCTGGTAATATCCTATGAGACCATGAAAACATAGAACATCTTCCATATTCATGGGTGATCCCCAAGAAACTATTGGTTCTACCTTCTATGGGGATACTGAAAAAACATTTTTTTTTACACCACATATCTATGTAAATGAAAAAATCGTGTCTTTATTTTACACATGGTCAAAATTTCATAGATTTCGTGGAGTTGAAGAACTTATAGGATGGTTCTAAGATTCTTGGCATGCAAATCCTCTAACATTGAGTAAATAACAAAATCATTTATGAATATGATTATGATTTGATCTATGAACTCATTAAATATTTTGTTAATTAGCCCCATGAATATGGATTGTGAGATTGTGACACCAAAAGTAATGACTTTTAACTAAAATCTCTCATACCTTAATAGAAATTAATTTTTCAAGATATCACTCTCCTTCACCCTCAACTAGTGACATATAGAATGTAGATCGATTGTAGACAACCAACATACCCATATCACATGGTTGAAAGGATCGTCTATCCTTGGATTGGGGTAATTGTTCTTAATTTTCCTGAGATTCAAACTCTCATATTCTACTCACAACCTCATACTACCATCGACATTATTTCTGAACAACACTAGAGAACCCCAAGGTGACACACTAGGAGAGATAAATCCATTCTTCATTCTATCATCTATCTAAATTGCTAACTACCACCACTTGGAAGGTTCCATCTGATAAAGAGTCATCAAAATCTGAGAATCACTGGATTGCAATCCTATCTCAAACTCAATGTCCTGTTGAGGGGGTAGAGTCATAACCATTTCAATGGAATCATCGAGAAATTCCCCCAAAAACTCATGGAACCTCCATTATCCCAAAATGTAAGGATTCCAATGATTTCTAAGCCAATAAGAAAAGAAGATGCTCTACACGCTGACTACCCACCAAACAGATCCGCTCACCCAAGAAAACCATTAAACGAACATCCATGTATAAAAAAATAAATCTTCTCCAAAAAAATTCGATAATAATGCTTTCAGATTACAACAAATTGATGTAAAAAATGAAATCGCATTGTTTAATCTGTATCAAGAAGATACCCCCACATGACTAATGTGGTCACATCATCGGTCTACACCCCTGGTAAACATGAAAGATGTTGTTCTAACATCCAACTAGAATAATCAACACCAAGGGAATGGGAAACCTCTCTACATATACACCAAGATCATGTATTAGAAAAGGCGAATAAAAGATTTCAAATATCATGAATCAACCAATGTCCAAGTAATGGTACCAAATATAATGATCATACCTCTAATGATATGTGGCACTGGCGGAAAAACCACCTTTGCTATGTACAACTAACAATGCCCATACCTTGTGGCCATGTGTTTATTACCACCCCACAACCATGCCTAGGTATAGGTCATTGATGAACACCCTTTGGGCAGAATCCACCAACTCCATCTTCCCTTAGTGGAGAATGATTTTTCTTTACCTTCTTCTAAAATGGCCTAGGTGGAAACTGCTACTGATGCCGGAATTGAAACTTCCCAACATCACTCTAATTTTCTCAAAATGATGTTATGAAATGGATTTTAAGAACCCAATCTACTCCACATATGAAACATCACAGTCCCATGTTCACAGGGAAGGAATGAGGACCAAATGGTTGAAATGGAAAATGTTAAGGTCGACTCCCCACTCGTCGAAACCTAGAAGGCCCTGGTTCCTGAGACCTATTCCTGCTAAACAGTCCACTCGAATACCCTTGTTGGCCTCCGTCTCATTATAAAATTCCTCATGTGGGAATCCTCTCAATCACATCTTCTATCTTCTAAACCTCCAAAATGTTGCCAATGTAAATGGAGTAACCACATACTGGGAAAAAGGATGAAGTGCCTCATCTAGGAGTCTCACGTGAGACTCCTCATATAGAAATATATTGAGGGATAATTGAATGATACCATTCAAATTAATCCCTAGATCTTTTACGGACATACTCTCATACTGGAGGAAGTGTTACATATACATATTCTCTATCTTCATAGTCGATTAACAGAATACTTCTTAGACCACCTTCTCAAAATATAACTATAGAAAATAATCATTCTTCCTCTCCCATATGTACAACCTCAACCATTGACGTTCATCTCCCCAAATTTGGATCACTAAAAATGGAACCCAATACATCATCAGAGCTTACATCAAACTAAAGGTGATCTCAAAATCCTTGAGCCAGCTCTCTATATCCATGTCCAAAACCATGCCCTCATAATTTCCTAAGGCCATTCTTTTTAAAGATAATAATTTTATCTTGGATTGTTTATCCTCCTCAACTGGATCAATGCTTCACTGGTCAATCAGATCAGCCTGCTGATCCTCAACTACCTGATCCACATGAAAACGATGACAGGGTGTCCTAGATGAAAAATGTAATCAAGGGATTCCTAATATTGAGTAGTATGGAATTATATTTAAGACTCATTTAAACAAAATTAACCCATTTCATTATCCAATTAAAATTCCCAAAAATTCAATTTAGATAAGAACACATGAAATTATAAGGTATGTAACTTTACTAGGGTATCTAACCTAAAAATAGTGTAGCGTCACTTGGTCATTCAGTAGACATAGAGTCCTTAAATCTAATCATGGGAGTCCTAAAATCCCATTACCCTGTGGGTATTTCTAGAGCTATGTCAGGAACTGATATCACCTGACATCATTTCTAGAATAACCCATGCATTCCTCAATATTCCTAACTCAAAACTCCATCATATCTCACAATTTTCCCCTGTGATAACATTCTTTCATGACCCCCTCACTCCAATGATATCCCTCCATAGATGGAAAAGAAAAAAGCGATATAATGACCCCCATATCCCACCTATTGTGGCCCCAGGGCGGTGACTAGTACCTGGGGTATGAAATCTCACAAAAATAAGAGGCATTTTATTTTTTAAATAAACAAAATATATAGATAAGACATTTATTTCCAAAAAACTACAAGATAAATATATATAAAAGAAATCTAGAACAATCCCACAAAATTTTTTTAAATAAAACTATTAAAAAATAAATAATACGCCAAGGTATGTGCACAAATTAAAACTAAGAATAAATATTAATGTTTTCCCAAATTCTAAGCTAGTGAGGTCCATCATAGTCCACATCATCCTCCTAGAAACCTAAAAGTAGTTTTATATATATTGGGTGAGCATAAGAGTATAACCAGTATTAAAACCAATGTCTCCCATTAACAATTAAAATAACCATAGTAATGATCTCATGAGAAAATAGAAGAACCAACAACAAAAAAAGGTATATTAACCATACCAACATCACCCAATCACACTCAGCATGGATCTCAAGTCATGTAATGTAATATAGTCATCACATAAATGATTTTGGTACTCCACTCCAATTACCACTAGCTTAGCTGAATTTGACTAAATGAAAACACCCTCACACTCCCACTACTTCCCAAGCACATGACATCATGACCATCCTGAACTACCTGGGCCACAAAACTAGTCTTGTTAAATGGGAAAATAAAGATCATGAAATCCCGCCCACACACACCTAGGCCTCACAACTAGCCCCTTCACCTGCGAAAATAAAGCTCGTCACATATCACCTGCACACACCTGGGTCCAATAAAACATCACATCCTTCATGTGGAAACCATGTCCACAAACCATGTCCTATCACAAACATTCTTGTTAAATAACAACATAACATATCCTGATGATACCTTTGAAATCACTTATCATTACATCCTGAAGAAACCTAGGAAATCACAACTGACCCACACACACCTAGGATTCCAAAACCTCTACTTGACTAAAGAACCCTGGGCTACCACTACCTAGAAAAGGGATCAGTGGTGACCATGTGGAAATACATCCATCCTCCCAATCTGATATCTGGGAATGAAAACCTCCCTTATGACAATGGGGTTATTCAGATACATGGTGCTCAATTAGGGTGGGGTTCGTAAAGAAATCATAATGATAGTACAAGTATACATATATTATTTAAGGAAATGAATCCCATCATATGGGTTTACAATATCCAACCAACTTACAGAACTACCACCCCCAATGCAACCCTTAAAAATGCACAAGATCATAGTAATAATGTTTTACAAGGATAATAGCTTGATAAACTAATGTGGATTTACAATTATTCCACATTTATCAAACAATATTGTCGTAATATTTATTACATAAATTTGGTTTTCCAAACTGTGGAAAAACAATATACATATTATTAAAATTGTCATTTATTCATCCCATTACGTCCTAGGAAACTAACATGCACAACACTACAGCTACAATCATCTCAGAAGAAGAAGAACCATGGTAAATTAAACCACTTCAAATTTATCTCTATGTAAAAACCACACCAACCACCTTCATCATTTTTATTCAAAGTCATTCCACCCAATCCATCTTATTAATAGAGAAAAGATCCAAATTATAACTACACACACTAACACAGAACCACACAACCCAATCACAACCCTACATTACAAAACATACCATCTATTGCACATCCACACCACTTTATGTCCACATTCATGTTAACAAAAAACAATCGCTCACCCAGATATTTCATTATATGAGACAATATACTCCACAAAAAATAATAGTTCTCATGACCTTAACACCACACAAACCAATCAAAACATATTCATATTTAACAAGTCATTGATTCAATAATTCCTCTTGTTAATTTCTGAGGTTATTATAGAAGGTAAGATCCCATGGAATACATTTATTGACCAGGTATATGAGGTCAAAAAAATTCATATATAAATATTCAATGTAAAAAACAACATTTAATCTATAGATCGTCCCATAAATAGAAAAAGAACCCCAACGACCATGATTTTAAGTTTTTCTTGATCCTATATATTTCCTATCAACAACAAAAAAGTTACATGATGATCATACATCATTTTTATTACCCCAATCATATTTACTTGAAACAAAACAAGTTTTATATATTGAAATTAGATAAAACTATAATCACAGTGAGATATTCATACCCCCACCCCACAGGATGCACAATTGAGAGAGACAAAGGAAAACCTAAGTGGAAGAGGACTTGATTCTCCCTTCCTTATTGTGCCAAAGATGGGGTGATCATGTAGCATGAAATTCCAATGAAAACATGAACCTATTAGTATAATAAAAAGATACAAATCCTCATAGAAGAATGGTTTTTCCCCTTATTCCAAGTGAAAAGGGAAGCACACAGCAAAGAAAATATCTCAACTTTATAATGTCCAGATCATCAATGAAAGACAGAAAGAGTTTTCAAAATCCATTAAAGGAGGAACCTGACAAAGACCATGCTATTTTGAAGTAAAATGATTATTTATATGTTTAGAATATAGATATGATTTGAAAGGGTTAGAAAAATAATTAAATATGGTATTAAACGTATTTCACATCAAAAAATACATAAAAAGGTCAAAACTGGAAAAATATAAAACTATTGGAAATGAATCATTATTAGATGTGTCACAAGTGTGAGTCACTAGTTTGAGCTACCGATGTGGGTCATCATTTAGAAATCTACTAATGTGAGTCACCAGTGTGAGTCAATGCCAGAATATTTCGATGTGAGTCACTGTTACCACTCACCATCATGACATATTGGTTCGAGTGACCATTATGACTCCTCGACGCGACCTTTTGGGGTGGGTCACTATTACAACTCAACATCATGGCCTATAATATGTGGCCTACCAGTGTGAGTAACCGTAATTTCCTATTATCAGTTACATAAATGTGAGAGTCACCATTACGACTCAAAGTAGCGACCTACGGTCTGTGACAACTATTTGAAAATTGGGATTTTGGAAAAATATTTAAATGATTCATCGTGAACTCACAGAAGACATCAACTACTGGATTTGCACAATGTAATGGACCGAAGAGATCTGGGTCTTTACAACATCAAAAAAAATTCAAAATACTTTTTTCTATTTGGATAACCGATCATTATATTTTTTTCACATAAATAATTTTCCAAATAATTTTTTTTTATTTTGTGTTAATTAAATTTTATTTTGATTCATCTTAAAGGAACATAAAATTTATTTCCATTATAATTATCAAATAAATATCCTTAAAATGAAATATTTTGATAATTTTAACAAATATATATAATTTATTATTATGATACACTTCTCTATAAAAGGATAATTATGTGTCACACGGGCAAATTTGAAAATAAATTCTATATACACATTGAAAATATATATGATTAGTTAGATTAAATTATTTTATTTATTAGGACCCGCGTATTTAATAAGTTAAATTTTATTTTTAGTAATTAAATGTAAATTACTTGGGTAAAAACTATTTACAAATGTAAAATAGAAAATAATATATGAATATTCTATGAGAAATGAATTTATAACATGTCAAAAACATATAATAATAATTGGTTGAGGTATTACTAAATTTTTCTCATAAAAAAATAACTTATTATCATTTTTTGAGTCATTTTTAAACGATAAACATTTTCACTATTTAGAGTTTTTTTACATAATTGTCAAAAAACTATTTTCACCAACGGTGGCACCGGGAGGGTGGAACCGTGACAGTGGCACCGTGCCCTCACTGAGCGGTCTTCGTTCTTTTTCAATTCCAAACTTTTCTGCTCCCACAACATATCTTTTGACGTAAAGATGATTTAATGTCCTCTTCCAAGACATTTAATGCCGATAAATAATATCTATAATCACCCAAGTCTCGGGAAACCCTTAACATACCAAAACATGTGGTTTTTCCTATGTGTCATTCCATTCCCCAAACTTTCCAGATTCTCCCCTGTTAAGCATTTTCTTATGATTAAAGTAAAAATTTTAACGCATAGCCATTGTGTCCACCCGTCTGAGGAGAATAGTTAAATGACAATTAATTCCATTGTGCGTAACCACCCAACTGCTTAGTGAAACCACAATCTACCTTTAATGTTGTTCAAAATCCCATATCTTATAACAACGAGATCTCATATTTATATTACCCTAGAAATTCATTCGTCTTCTTCTTGGCTAGTATCCTTTTCTTCCCGGTGCGTTTGGAGTTACCCTTACCTAGGAAAGTGGTGCGCCCGTGTCGGAGTCTTTCTACTCACCCTTGGAGTCCCCGACGTTCCTCCCCTGCAAGTCACACATCCCCAGTTCATGGCATGTAGAGTAGAACTTCGATCCTTGATCAACCAAGTAGGGTTTTTCCTTCGTATCTCCTTACTGTGTATCATGTGGGCTGGGTACGCAACAGTTTCAATGGAAATGGATGAAACCAAACATTAACAATGATAATCAACAGACTATTAAAGAATGATGGGGTGTGTTTGAAAATTCTATTGTACCCTTTTATATTGCTATATATTTTGAACTGTATGGGCTTATGCTCACTGAAAATCATGGTCGTTGGCGGTATTTCCTTTCACACTAATGAACCCTTTTCTTTTGTGATGATTAAATAACTATAACATGGAAATTTTTTAATCACATAAACTCGGTCGGTTAAATGGATACCTAGTGAACATCAACCCTTGTGTGGTCACCATGGTTAACCAATAGAAATAGGTACCTAATGAATTATGTGATTGAACCATGATGTTTCCCAACTCTGTTTTGGTAGTAGGTGTTTTGTTCTCTTTGAGGCTTATGGGGTTATGTGGATGGGGATGGGATCTTCTGTTGTGGCACGGTTGTTGGTTGTGAATCTGAATCTATGCGGGGTTATATGACAAGGCTTTTTTGGTTCCAGTACATTGATGGATCTCACAGATCCCTTTGTTGTTGTGACATCAAAAGAGATCCGGGTGGGAATGCATAAATTCCCCTTTTGTTGTTTCTCTTTCTCTAGCTGGTAGTTATGCTGGTTAGTTTCCCAGTAGTGCAGAATTCAACTAAATTGGATAACTAGAACATGAAACCAAGAATGGGTTAAATGTGGAATTTGTTTTGAAATGTGTTGTGACTTGGCTGTGAGTGATGTGACATTCTTTTATGAATGAATAGTAATGAGGTTGTTTGTGATTAGGTTGGGTTTGTAAACCCTAGGTTGGGATAAGTTTTTGTTACCTATACAAATAATTTTAGTTCTTATATTTCTTATTCACTCCCCACCCAAGTTGAGAACTTTGTGCCAAACACCCCCATTTCATGCGGGAGGGTGATTTTCCCAACACTCATACGAGTGGCTGGTAATTATGTCCTTTTATGCTCCTTTTCCCGAATAGCCCAAGAATCATTGGGCAGCCTGTGACAGCTTGAGGTCCATTATAGCCCCAGATTCATCGGGTTGGGTATTTGTGGTTGTTGGACCAGTTGTGTGCGGGCAGGTTGTTTCCCAATAGTCTTCGGGATGAGTCCCAATGTTTGAGGGCATGACAGTAGTTGAACTGGCATAGGTGTTTGTGGGAGTGGTTATGGGTGGTTGTTGTGGGACTGGTGTTTGCAGGCGGGATGTGTGGAAGTGATAGCCCAGGTGTGTGTGGGTGGGGAGTGGTAGTTGGACTGCAGTAAGAATGGCAGGAGAGGATGGATGCATTGGAAGTCTTCAATAACTATTGGGAACGTGGCATGTGGTACACAAATATAAATGTAATATTAATATATATTACTTGACTTGTGTTATTTGGGGAGTGTTCCTTAGAGAGGCTTGGATGGATAATATTTCTTTGCTAGCTGCTTTGGTTATCTCTTTTCTCATAGGAAATTAGAATGCATCCCCACTTGGTAACAAGAGTCTTTGGTTTCTCATACTAACTATACTTGTATGCTCTCCCTATGTATATAAAACTACTTTCAGGTTTCCATGAGGACTTCAGGGACCGTGCAGGGTCGTACAAGCTTGGATGTTGGGAATGTTGATGTTGTTGTTTTTCATTCATTGGTACATTACCTTTATAGTCTCCTTGTACTTTGTGGAATTTACTTTTGTATCATGCATATGGGAATGGTTTTCATTGGCATTACTTTTACCCCAAATTTTCGGTGTTGTTGGGTTTTACTATCATATATCTCGATCATATTAAATATATAGAGGGTAATTCCTTCCATCTTGTGTGTAATTCTATACCCTTGGTGCTAGTCGCCACTCTAGGACCTATTAAAGGTGGGTCTCTGGGGTCATTATCATTCCTCCAACTTGAAGAAAGATGGGTTTGGCAATCTACTATCCCTTCTAACTTCTTGGTGAAGGTGGGTCATGACAAAATGGAATTGGAGGAGGAGGTTGAGAGATAGGATGGAGTTCGTAGTTTGGCATCGAGAGGATTGCATGGGATGGTAGGGCAACAATGTTGGGTGGTCTTGGTGTGTGATATAGGCTAGGGAAGACTGACAAGTACATGGGATATTAGGGCCCCCTCTGATCTAATGCAAGGACTCTAGTCCGACCGAACGACCAAGTAAGGCTACACTGATTATAGGGTAGAGACCCTAGGGAAGGTACATGCATTATAATGACTTGTTTTCTTGTGTTTCATGTGTATTTTTGGAATTTAAAATGAATAAGAAGTTTAATAAAAATTAAAATAAATCTTATACAACACTCGGGATTAGGAATTCCTTGTTTACCTTGCAGTTATGGCACCTGCGAGACAACCACGAGTAGTGAGGGCGATCGAGGCCCAAGAGGATGACTTGGCCGATTGGAAGAGGAATGACCGAGTGGAGGAGGATTATCAGTGGAAGAGGATGCTTCGTGCCTTTTAGCGATATACCCTTGGAATGTACGAGGGAAGCATCTCAAACTTGGAGACAGAGAGTCGACTAGAAGAATGGGTGATAGCTTTTAACTTGATCTCGGCTCCGACGGAATACCGAGATCCTCTAGCTATAAGCAAAATGTGGGGAGTAGCACTTCAGTGGTGGACGCACTATCTTTGGTAGAAGAGGGAGGGTGAGGTGACTTGGACTGACTTCAAGAAGGTGTTCATGGCGGAATTCCTCTCTTCCATGATAAAGGTTGAGAAGATGCAGGAGCTACACTTCCTCTAACAGGGAAGCATGTCAGTGAGAGAGTTGGGGATCAAGTTCAAGGATCTCCTCCTCTTTGCTCTGGACAACTTTATAGATGAGGAATCTCGGGTGAGGTGTTTGGAAGAGAAACTTTGACCTTCACTTCAGTATGTTATTACTCACTTCCCCTTACTGACATACATGGAGATCTAGAAGAAGGATGAAGTGGTGGAGAATATTCACACACTAGGAGGTGTATTGCGAGAGGGAATCTAGTTGGGCTATTCGAAGGTGAAGACCATCAGCAACATGCCTCCTGTATTAGGGCACTCTAGGTTTCGACCATTATGGAGTAGGCCTAAAAAATTCCAGTTCCGTTCTCCTGGTCCCCTCCCTTTCCTTTCGGGCCCAGGACCGAGACGCTTCATCTGTGGCCGCCATGGGCACCCTCGAATTTAGTGACCGGACTGAGTACAGTACAATGGGGGTGGGCCGGTATAGCATCCGCCCCAGCCGCAGCTGTTTCTAGCCAGGCCCTTACAAATCCATCAGCATGGATAGTGAGCTCCCGCTCTTCCAAAGGTAAATTTCTAGGGGGAGGCCGACCTCAAGGCGCTCCTCATGGACCTCGACTAGGGAGCGGTTAGGGAGTCGGTCGATAGCCAAGGGGCAAGGGAGCTGGGTGGGTGCAGTTACACGCCGTGAAGGCTGCATCTCTAGCAGGGCCAGAAGTTGTTCGAGGTACGATCGGCTTATTTAGTACACTTGCATATTCCTTGTTCGATACAGGAGCCTCACACTCCTTCGTTACACCCAGTCTGGACTGTGCTATGGGTTTAGTTGATGAGAGACTTCCAGTACCCCTTGTGCGGAACATTCCAGTTGGGGGTCAGACCAACTTATTTTATGTTTTCCGAGGGTGTAGTCTGATGATAGAGCGACATCAGTCTATCAAGGATCTTCTACAATTGTAGATACAACTATACGATATCATCCTAGGCATTGACTGTATGTTCTCTGTTTGTTCCTTCATTGACAGCTTCTAAGTAAGGGTCGTGTTTACAGATTTGGGCGGCCGACGTGAAATTGTCATCAGCGAGCGGGGTTGCCAAAAAAGCAGCAGGCGAGAGGATACCCTCCTTTCCATGTTAGCTAAACTATCAGTGGAGTTGGTGGATGCATAAATGGTGGATGTTCTAGGGATCGTCAATGGGTTTATGGACTTATTCCCTAAAGAGGTGGTGACTCTACCCCCTCAACGTGATGTTCAGTTCGGGATACACTTTCAACCTAGTGCCCATCCGATTTTGATGGCTCCCTACTGGGTGGCACCTTCGGAGTTGCGGGAGTTGCGGATTCAGATTGATGATCTGATTAAGATGGGTTTTGTTCAACCAAGTGTGTCACCATGGGGTACTATATTCTTGTTTTCATAGAAGGATGATGGTTCTCTTCGTCTGTACGTGGACTTCAGGATACAGAACCAGGTAACATTCACGAACCGATACCCCCTTTTGAGGATTGACGATCTTTTTGACTAGCTGAGGGGAGCAGTTTGGTTCACTAAGATTGATCTGTGGTCTGGCTATCAGCAGTTGAGGGTGAAGAAGGGTGACATCTCAAAGGCTGCCATTATATGTTGTTATAAACACTTTGAGTTTATAGTCATGCCGTTTGACGTTAAAAATCCACCAACTTTGTTCATGGGAATCATGAACTCCGTCTTCTGGGAATACCTGGATCAGTTCGTAGTCGTGTTTATTGATGATATCCTGATCTTCTCAAGATTAGAGGAGGATCACACTGAGATCCTAAGAACGGTTTTAGAAGTCCTCTGACAGCATGAACTCTATGGTATGTTGTCCATGTGCAAGTTCTGGATGTGAGAAATGCACTTACTAGGGCACGTGGTGTCTGAGTAGGGAATAGTGGTGGAACCATCAATGGTAGAAGCGGTTGTTTATTGGGAAGTTCCCAAAAGCGTGACAGAAGTTCATAGCTTCCATGGACTAGCAGGCCACTATCAGAGGTTCGTGCATAACTTCTCCCAAGTTGCAACACCTTTGACAGCCTTGACCAAGAAGGAACAGGCTTTTGTGTGGAATGGACAATGTGAGGCGGCCTTCATATATCTGAATAAGAAGTTAGTATGTACCCCAGTGATGAGGTTGCTAGAAGAAGGGGCGACGTATGAGGTGTTTGTTGATTATTCTGGACAAGGCCCTAGGTTTTTGTTGATGCAGCTACAATTGGTGATCTCTTATGGGTCTATATTGTTACATCCCCATGATCGTAATTATGCCACCCACGACCTGGAGCATGCTGCGGTCGTGTTTTTACTAATGTTGTGGCGGAATTACCTCATCAGGGAGTGCTTTGTGGCCTTCACGGATCACAAAATCTTGAAGTATATCTTCTCCCAGAGGAACCTGAACATACCGCAGTGAAGGTGGATGGAGTTACTTTAGGACTAAATCTTTGAGATTTACTACACCTATGGAAAAGAGAATGTGTTTCCTGATTCCTTGTGAATGAAGTCGCATAGGGATGCAGTTCGAGTTGGAAGGAAATGGAGGAGTTGGTTTCCCTTCTCCTAGATGCGAGGATGGATGGTGGTAGAGGTTTCCTGTATCAGATGAAAGTGCAGTCTTCTCGGTTGCGGAAGGTAGATGAGTCTCAATGGGGAGACACAGAATGTGATGTGATGCGTGACCAGGTTAACAAAGGCGATGCTCTGGAAGGATTGACAGAGGATGTTCATAATCAGATGCTTTTCCAAGGGAAGTTGTTTGGTCCAAAGACGATGCGAGAGATAGTTATAGGTGAGTTCCACAACTCACCCCTAGCAATGCACCTGGGAGTTTCCAAAATGTACCAGGGCTAGAGAGGTCTATTCTGGTGGTCCGAGGTGAAGCGGGTGGTGGAAGAGTTTGTAGTAAAGTGCCTCGTGTGTCAGTAGTTGAAGGTCGCACACCGCATCCCAGGGGGTCTGTTACAACCATTAGATATCCCTGAGCGAAAGTGGGATGAAATCTCGATGGATTTCATCCCAGGGCTACCCAAGGATCCAAGAGGCTATGATGATATCTGGGTAGTGGTGGACTGACTGACGAAATCATCCCACATCCTGGCAATCAAGGAGTCAAGTACGGTGGATACCCTAGCACAGAGGTATGTGGATGTGGTGGTGCGGTTTCATGGAGTCCCATGATCCATAGTCTCAGATAGGGATTCATGGTTTACCTCACGAGTCTGGAGAGGATTGCATCATGTTTTTGGAAACCAACTATGTCTTAGCACTGCTTTCCACCCCCAGACAGATGGACATACGGAGCACACCATCCATCCATTGGAGGATATGCTACGAGCATGTATTCTGGGATCTGGGGGATCATGGGAATGACACTTGCCTCTGGTGGAGTTTTCCTAAAACAATAGCTATCACTCTACCATTAGCATGGCTCCATTCAAAGCATTGTACTGGAGGCCATGTTGCTCACCCATGTGCTGGACAGAGGTTGGGGAGGCATGTGTTCAAGTCCCAGAGGTGGTGTAGAGTATGACAGAGAAGGTTCAGCTTATATCGGAGAGGATGGAGGTGGCCTAGGACCGGAAAAATTCATATGTCGATAATAGGAGGAGACCCTTGGGGTTCGAGGTCGGGGACCACATGTTATTGAAGGTCTCCCCTTGGCGTGGGAAACAAAGGTTTGAAAGGGGGAGTAAGCATTCTCCTAGGTTCGTCGGATAGTTCGAAGTGATGCGGCTGGTCGGTGTCGTGGATTATCAGCTAGCCATACCACCGCCGCTACTGAGACTGCACGATTACTTCAATGTGTCTCAGCTCTGATGATATCTACACGATGATTCACATTTCCTCGACTGGGAAAAGCTTGATATAGAGGACGACATGGCTTTTGTGGAAGGACCAATGAGGATCATGGATCGTGAAGAGAAGGTGCTCTGTGGATGGACCATTCCTTTGGTGCATGTGTTGTGGAGGCATGGCGGGCTCAAGGAATGTACCTGGGAATGGGAGATGAAGATGCACGCCCAGTACCCAGATCTGTTTTGAGTTTTGTTCTATTTTGTCTGTACTTGTTTGTGATGGAACGCTTTACCTTGTTAACTATGGAACATGTAGTTCTCCTTATTCTGTGGAAGAGTGTGAAGATTTCTGACTACGGGGAAGGGAGGACCCGATCCCTAATCAAGACACATTAGGTTGGATGCGATTAAACATAAGTAGGAGAGTCTTTTCCACCCAAAGAGGATAGTATCTTCACATAGAAGAAGAAAATCCCTAACCCATATGACTGGATAGTTTAATCCTCAAGTTATGCCTAGTTACTGGAGGAAGATGTGTTCTTATATGTCGATGAGGTTCACTCTAGATAGGTATCTTTCGATGTGGTTGTTTGGAATCCCTCTTTTCATCGGGTCTAGTTTTTATTCTCGTGGGAGAGAATAGTTTGAGAGGTATCTGATGTAATGGTCTGGACCCACCTTGTCCATTACATTTCCAAAGCACGGCCCCACCGAAACGGTGGCTTATGTCATAGGGGCACCAGTTACAGTGGCACTGTGATGATCGCACACTGGTCACGGTGCCACCGTGACAGTGGCATCGTAAGGATGACATCGTGAGGGTGGCACCCTGAAGGTGACACTGTGATGGTGGCACCGTTTCCTCACCGAGAAGCCTTCATTCTTTTCCAGTTCCCAAATTTTTCGCTCCCGCAACATATCTATTGATGTAAAGATGATTTAATGCCCTCTTTCAAACCATTTAAAGCCCATAAATAATATCTAAAAATCCCCATGATTCGAGAAAACCATAACTTAACAAATGTGTGGTTTTTCCTCGGTGTCACGCCCTTCCTCTTACCTTCCAGATATGCGCATGTTACGAGTTTCATTATGATTAATGAAAACTGATAAAAGCCTAGTCGTTATGACCACCCCTCTGAGGAGAATTGTTAAATGACAATTAATTAAATCGTGTGTAGCCACCCAACCGTGTGGTGAAACCACTATGCGACATTAAATCCATTAAAAATCCCATATCCCATAACAATGGGATCTTATCTTTATATCACACTAGAATTTCTTTCTTCTTTCTCTTGGCTAGTCTCCTATTCTTCCTGGTATGTTTGGACTTCCCCTTCCTAAGGCAAGTGGTGTGCCTATGTCAGAGACTTGTTTCTCACCCATGGAGTCCCTAACGTTCCTCCCCTGCAAGTTGTGAATCACCAGTTCTTGGAACGTGGATAATAACATCGATCCTTTGTCAACCAAGTAGGGTTTTCCTTCGTCTCTAATTATTGTGTATTATTCAAGGTGGGTACGCTATTGTTTCTATGGAAATGGACGAAACCATACCTTAAAAAAGATAATAAAAAGGCTATTAAAGAATGATGGGGTGTGTTTGAAATTTTTTTTGTAATCTTTTATATTGCTATATGTCGTGAACTGTATGGGATTATGCTCACATAAAATCCTGGATATTGGTGGTCTTTCCTTGCGCACTAATGATGTAACACCCCGAGATTTTATGAAAAAATATTCTTTTTAATTTTATTAATGTCTTGTGTTATACGCTACACCAAAAAGAGCTTTCACAACACACGTCTCTGACCTGGCATGAATTACACGCAATCGCGACCTTCCACGATAGCGTGTGTTGTACGCAACACCAAGTTTCGCTAAACAACGATATGCTATTAAGATATTATTAAAACTAGCCGTTATGAATAGTAATAACCACTTTTTGAAATTTTGTAAATTTTATTTTTCAAAATGGACTTCATTTATGGATTCGGAGTATCGAATTTATCCTAAGGTGAAATTTTGGTACTTTTCAGATAACATTCATATTCTGATGAATAGTGAAAATTACTAAATTTTAATTAAAAACAACTTTTTCAATCGAACTAATTAATAGTGATAAATTATTAATTTGAGTGTTTTTAAAGTATATTTTGAATATATTTTTACAATTCAATACAATGTTGGTCATTGGATGTAATTTCACATTTAAACCAGTTATAAACAAGTGTCAATCTTTTGATAGTTATTATCTCTTAAACACACGCCTTTTGTTTAGACGACGGGAATTAATTTTTAAATTAATTAATGAAACTGATATGTTTTTAATTTGGTAAAATAGAAATCATTTTTGAGTTCATAATATCAAATATAGCTTAGGCCTAATTTTTGGTATTTTTCTAAAAACTTTCAATTTTTGATGAATAGTGAAACCACTAAGTGGTAGGTTAAAAACTGAATTTTGCATAAAACTTAATTTTACCGCTTCTGTGAATGGAATTTTGAAAATACGACAGACACGGTTAATATCAAGGACTAAAATCTGGTTCAACGAGATGAAAAGAATTTTTGGCGAATAGTAACTTTTTACTTTTTTTTACCACGGTTAATAGTAAATAGGGTAACTAAGGGTAAATATGATATTACTATTACCCTAACACATGTCCTAATTCTATTGGATAAGTGTAATTCGACCATAAACAACCTTATGAATATAATATGACCATTTAGGTCCGATTGGATTAGATTATGACATTTAATATTATTTTATTTAATGAATAGTTAAAATAGTTAAAATAAAAGTTTAATAACTAAAACATTTTTAATATGGGGTTATACATAAGATAAATTCGACTATAAATATTCATTAGAAAGCTAAAACGATTTCCTACATAATGATATTTTATTTTTAATTTTTAGACTTTAAATAAATTAATTTATTTATGACACAACGATGATGCAGTAATTACCCTTTTAAGTAAATGTTAACATAATTGATGTTATAAATGCTCGAATAAATGTAATTTTAGACTTTTTATGAATTCCACTAATTTTATAGGTTACTGTGATATATTAGTGTTGATTTAATCAACTTGGTTCGAACATATAATTCTGTTATGACTTTCACAAAAATCATATATCAAATAGTGTCAAAATTGACATAAAATAGTTTTTAAATCAAATATTATATTATTAATTGTTATTTTATTCCTAAAAATCTACGGTTCCGCCAAATGACTTAGATAAGGATATATATATTAATAATAAACAATTTGGGGTTCGTTTGGCATGTTATAGTAAGTGTATTAACCATATAGTCTAAGAAAACAAAAAGACACGGTAAAAGTTAAATTATTTAACTTAGAGTTAAATCTAATTGATAAGGTTAAAATAATAACCTAAACTTGCCTACATCCTATTGGTTGATAGGCTTTCGACCCATCCCCACTTTAGCTTCGAAATAAGACCCTTTGGAACCATTATAAACCGATTTTGACTTTAATATAAAATAATATTTTGAGGTATTCCTAAGGTGCCCCTCTCCTCCCTTATAAAAGGACACCTCCTCCCCCTCCTCCTCACACCAATTTGAGCACTCAAGCTCGTCCACACCCTGCCAAAATCTCTTCTCCACTTCCCTAGAAACATCCTAGAGGTTCTGGTCTTCCTCAAAGACCAATTTTAGTGCCCTAAGAGGAGGTCTCAAAGAGGCGCTTCAAAGAAGAGGTAATTACCGTTACCAATTCTTTCATCTTTATTTCTTCTTCCACTTTTTATTCTTAGGTTGTTTCATTATGAAGTAATAACATCAGTATCACTAATATACTGATATGTTATTATAAGTATGAAACAACCCTATTTCACCATATATCCATCCTACGGAAAAATAAATCACCGCGCGTGCGTACGTACGGAATACCGTCTCCACGCCGTGGTTTAATCTATTTTCCACCACCACCTTACATGGATGGGTATAATGGTGTAAAGAATAACTATACATAGTAATTACAACATAATATTGATTCTGATATATTGTATAATCCACTCCAATTCAATTCAATATTTATGGAAATGATATCATCGCTCGTGCGTACGTACGGACTACCGTCTCCACGACGCGATGAGATTCATTCTCCATGTTAACCATTTAAGAATGATTATAAAGTATATATAAGAAATAATAATGAAATATATGACATTATAAAGCTACTAGATATATATATATATATATATATATATGTATTTCATCTACTTACTTCCATTCAAGACAATAAGGAAAGGAAAACAACGTTCATGCGTACGTACGGACTACCGTCTCCATGAATGGTGTTTTTCATTTCATTTATCTATCTATTATATATATATATATATATATACTGAATATATATGATATATAAATCATATTTTATATTCTGGATGTAAGTAAATCATGATATAAGTAATAATAATGTCAATAACAACATGTCAAAACACCTACGATAAATGAAACGATTTTACCCAAAACGCTTCTTTAACATGGAATTTACAAAAGAACGGGTAATATAAAGTCATAAGTGAACCATATATGATATCATAACAATGAATATGACTCTTTAATAAGTCAATGACATTATTTAAATCATTATACATGAGGTTCGGACACATACGAATCAAATCGGACCTAAGGTAAGGGAAATATCACAATCTCACTTTTATCCGAGATTGTTTTTACTTTGGTAATTACTGGGGTGTATTTTATCATCCACATCCATGTTCCCTCAATATGTAATATTATTTCCAGCCTTATACAATATTTTATATCCAATTTTACCCTTCGGTGAGTTATTTGTAAAAGATATGAAAGGAATCTTTTGTCGTTTTCGTACGAGGTACTTTTTGACTTTTCTGACAAAAGTACGAGAAGAATGTTTTTTAACTTATACGGCACGAACGGATTTTTACGGTTTTATAAAGCCTTATTTTCATGAAGCTTCCTCCAAAATATTTCATGACTATTTTCAATAAAATCTCTTTCTTTTAAAATTTCACGACGTTTTGTGAAAAGAAATTGATTTTGAAGAAGAAAGGATATTTTCCTCAAGAATTCATTTCAAGTGTTTTATCAAAATTATTTTCCATCTAAGATAATAAAGGGTTCTTTTTTTATCCCTATTATTACATTGTTTTGATTATGTTGTGATGGAAATATTTTTATGAATTCCTTTATCTTATATGAATTGTTTTATGATGTCATGTTGTTTAAGAATCCCATTTTTATTACATGGGTTACGCTATGATGTATGGTTTATGATTATGTGGCACACATAAGAAAGGATTCATTATGAGATGGGTGGGACCTATATCTCCCTCCAATGCATTGGGTAAAGATTTTATATATCATGAGATAGACAGGGCTGGAACGGTAGGTTATACCGGTTCAGTGAAACAGGACTGAAACGAGGGTGACTCGGTTCAGAAAGGGACTTTGTCCACTAAGATAGTCTTGGCAATGAGTCTTGACTAACAAGAAATGATTCTATATGATTATGTGTGTATGCCACAAAGTTTCATGTTTTTATGTTATGATTATTGTGATTAAATTTCACTTCCATGATTTATCCCATGTTATGAAATTATGATCTCTTTTGCAGGTTAAGATTTCCAAAAGTTTTGTGCT
The DNA here is from genome assembly GCA_963277665.1 of Viscum album. NCBI lineage: Eukaryota > Viridiplantae > Streptophyta > Magnoliopsida > Santalales > Viscaceae > Viscum > Viscum album. The sequence continues at coordinate 873,419,553 of OY728129.1, read as the reverse complement.
TGTGTATACGATGAGATTTATATTTCTTTTGTTTACCCTTACTGAGCATTTGAGCTCACCCTTTTATGTGTTCTTTTCCCAAGGATATAAATAAAGGTTTTACGTAAAAAAAGGGAAGATCTTTATGGGAGATATTGGAGATCTTTCACCACGATTAGAAGATTACGTTCTGAGTTTCCAAAGACACTAAACTATTACGATCCTTGTGTGTGTATTTTTATGTTATGTACTAAGTATTCCGAAAACGTAATGTAATGTTCATGTATGTCAAGATTCGGGTCTCTACAGTTGGTATCAGAGGAAAGGTTTAGTCAACCTTTGGAAACTAGGCTGCGAAAACTTTAGTGAGATCCCTAGAGATATTTATAAGGTTTGTCTAGGGATATCCCTAAGGATAAGTATACGTATAGGATACAGTCCTATAACTACGATAACGATCTTAAAATTTATCCTAAGAAGTTAGATATTGAGGATACTCCCCCTTTATAATGTTGTTTTCCCTAGCATGATTTTTTCCTCTCACACTATTCTTTTTGGGTTTTAGAAAATGGCTGGAAACAAGATGATTCACGATAATGGAGGATATGATGGAAAATGGAATGATATTCTTCATGAGCAATCAAATGAAATGGGATTTGGAAGTCCAAACATCAATATTATGCCGAATCAGCAATCTCATAATATGATCAATAAAGTAAAATTTGGTAAGTTTCCTGACTCGGCTAATAAGAGAAAGATGGAGTTTCATGATGATCATAGAGGAAAGAAAGTTCAATTTCCCCAATGTAAATCATGTGGGAAGAGGCATCAAGGAGAATGTTTCAAAGGAACTGGAAGATGCTTTGGGTGTGGAAAAGAAGGACACAATGCCAGTAAGTGCAAAGGAAAAGGTTCAGTTAACACCAGGGATGAGGATAATGGTATTGCTACGACATCAACAATGGTTAAATGTTTTAAATGTGGAATGTACGGGAATTATGCAAACCAATTCCCTAAGGGAAAGTCTCATGAAGAGAATCAGTATGGTCATATGGGTAGTATTTATGTTGATGATGATGAAGAGACTACAAATGATATGTGAGATGAAAGAATTGTTGAAGCTCGGTCAATGGTTTAATAAGATAGTCGAATGATTACATGTTTATCAAGTGTAATGTTGTATAAAGAATCTCATGGTACTATGGAATAAAGAGACATCTAAGGATTGTTACATTGTTGTCTATCCTTGAGTTTTGAAAGTGTGTGATTAATGCTACCAGTATCCATGAAAGGTTATTCAGATATTTTTGGAATGAAGATGATATGCGTATAATGAAGGTATAAGGAGAAAATTAAATGTTTGATAGTATTCATGAGCTCATGACTGATATAAGGAGAAGGTTATATCATGGTTTGAGTATATAGAATTTTTGGATTTTGGTATGTGATAAGAGTTAACTTTTGACAGCATTCATGTTTTCACTAAGGTTTAATAGGTATTCATTTTTTCAAGAGAATACATGATTAAGGCCTTCAAATGTTTGGAATGTTACCAACAAGACATATCTTATGATATATGGGGATCAACGATGGTATTAAATATCTGGTAATCATTTTCATTATATTATGAGAGTGGACTACAGTATTATGGATAAGCCTAATGATTAGAATGGATTATGTTGGACATAAGTTAGTATTGTTTAAGGATAGAAGTTTTTTCGATATTATTGATCGGATCATATAGTAATATAGTTTTAGAAAAAGGACAACCTGCAGGACGGGCGACAGCCCATCGCTTCGGACAAGGCTATGGGAATCGAACCCACAATCGAAGTGCGACTGGCCTTTATCGCCTACCACTGGCCTACAAGAAGTCCCTGTTTAGTAGAAACTAGTTTTATTATATTAAGCAGTATGATATATGAAGTATAAGTTCATTTTAGGAACCATATATCATTAATCTCACTATATATGGACTTATGTATTTTTTGATAACTTTTCTAACCTTTTGAGATAGATGGAATGACCCATCATTCTATCACATGATCTGTTAACACATCACGAATGACAAATTCAACTTCATTTCTTTAAGAGATGAAGTAGAAATTGTCCAAATAATGACAAATAGTGAGACTATACCAAAATCACGAAAGTATTTCTTCTATTTCCAATTTCATCAACTTTAGGGAAATGATCTTGAAAACCAAAAATGTTGTCCTAGTGCTCTTATATCTGATTAATCAGATGGTACCTTAGATCGTCACAAATTTAGGGATTTGTGATTGCTAGCCTTTCTATAGCCATGTTCTCTACCACTCTCCATCGGAACATGATGGTTAGATTTCTCTTCCATATCCATATTTTCACCTATGTGGAAACCCAGTGATTAGATTATTTGGGTAACCGTTACGTTTCATACTTTTGTTTTTAAAGATTGGTTTTGGTATTCCTTTTTACGATGTGGGTTTCGATTAAAGAAACTTTAGAATAGTAAACCATTTATAACCCCGACGAATTTCGAGGGCGAAATTCATTTTAAGGGGGGTAGAATGTAACACCCCGAGATTTTATGAAAAAATATTCTTTTTAATTTCATTAATGTCTTGTGTTATACGCTACACCAAAAAGAGCTTTCACAACACACGTCTCTGACCTGGCTTGAATTACACGCAATCGCGACCTTCCACGATAGCGTGTGTTGTACGCAACACCAAGTTTCGCTAAACAACGATATGCTATTAAGATATTATTAAAACTAGTCGTTATGAATAGTAATAACCAATTTTTGAAATTTTGTAAATTTTATTTTTCAAAATGGACTTCATTTATGGATTCGGAGTATCGAATTTAGCCTAAGGTGAAATTTCGGTACTTTTCAGATAACTTTCATATTCTGATGAATAGTGAAAATTACTAAATTTTAATTAAAAACAACTTTTTCAATCGAACTAATTAATAGTGATAAATTATTAATTTGAGTGGTTTTAAAGTATATTTAGAATATATTTTTACAATTCAATACAATGTTGGTCATTGGATGTAATTTCACATTTAAACCAGTTATAAACAAGTGTCAATCTTTTGATAGTTATTATTTCTTAAAAACACGCCTTTTGTTTAGAGGACGGGAATTAATTTTTAAATTAATTAATGAAACTGATATGTTTTGAATTTGGTAAAATAGAAATCATTTTTTAGTTCATAATATCAAATATAGCTTAGTCCTAATTTTTGGTATTTTTCTGAAAACTTTCAATTTTTGATGAATAGTGAAACCACTAAGTGGTAGGTTAAAAACTGAATTTTGCATAAAACATAATTTTACCGCTTCTGTGAATGGAATTTTGAAAATACGACAGACACGGTTAATATCAAGGACTAAAATCTGGTTCAACGAGATGAAAAGAATTTTTGGTGAATAGTAACTTTTTACTTTTTTTTACCACGGTTAATAGTAAATAGGGTAACTAAGGGTAAATATGATATTACTATTACCCTAACACATGTCCTAATTCTATTGGATAAGTGTAATTCGACCAAAAACAACCTTATGAATATAATATGACCATTTAGGTCCACTTGGATTAGATTATGACATTTAATATTATTTTATTTAATGAATAGTTAAAATAGTTAAAATCAAAGTTTAATAACTAAAACATTTTTAATATGGGGTTATACATAAGATAAATTCGACTATAAATATTCATTAGAAAGCTAAAACGATTTCCTACATAATGATATTTTATTTTTAATTTTTAGACTTCAAATAAATTAATTTATTTATGACACAACGATGATGCAGTAATTAACCTTTTAAGGAAATGTTAACATAATTGATGTTATAAATGCTCAAATAAATGTAATTTTAGACTTTTGATGAATTCCACTAATTTTCTAGGTTACTGTGATATATTAGTGTTGATTTAATCAACTTGGTTCGAACATATGATTCTGTTATGACTTTCACAAAAATCATATATCAAATAGTGTCAAAATTGACACAAAATAGTTTTTAAATCAAATATTATATTATTAATTGTTATTTTATTCCTAAAAATATAAGGATCGGCCAAATGACTTAGATAAGGATATATATATTAATAATAAACAATTTGGGGTTCTTTTGGCATGTTATAGTAAGTGTATTAACCATATAGTCTAAGAAAACAAAAAGACACGGTAAAAGTTAAATTATTTAACATAGAGTTAAATCTAATTGATAAGGTTAAAATAATAACCTAAACTTGTATACATCCTATTGGTGGATAGGATTTCGACCCATCCCCACTTTAGCTTCGAAATAAGACCCTTTGGAACCATTATAAACCGATTTTGAATTTAATATAAAATAATATTTTGAGATATTCCTAAGGTGCCCCTCTCCTCCCTTATAAAAGGACACCTCCTCCCCCTCCTCCTCACACCAATTTGAGCACTCAAGCTCGGCCAACCCCTGCCAAAATCTCTTCTCCACTTCCCTAGAAACATCCTAGAGGTTCTGGTCTTCCTCAAAGACCAATTTTAGTGCCCTAAGAGGAGGTCTCAAAGAGGCGCTTCAAAGAAGAGGTAATTACCGTTACCAATTCTTTCATCTTTATTTCTTCTTCCACTTCTTCTTCTTAGGTTGTTTCATTATGAAGTAATAACATCAGTATCACTAATATACTGATATTTTATTATAAGTATGAAACAACCCTATTTCACCATATATCCATCCTACGGAAAATTAAATCACCGCGCGTGCGTACGTACGGAATACCGTCTCCACGCCGTGGTGTAATCTATTTTCCACCACCACCTTACATGGATGGGTATAATGGTGTAAAGAATAACTATACATAGTAATTACAACATAATATTGATTCTGATATATTGTATAATCCACTCCAATTCAATTCAATATTTATGGAAATGATATCATCGCTCGTGCGTACGTACGGACTACCGTCTCCACGACGCGATGAGATTCATTCTCCATGTTAACCATTTAAGAATGATTATAAAGTATATATAAGAAATAATAATGAAATATATGACATTATAAAGATACTAGATTTATGTATATATATATATATATGTATTTCATCTACTTACTTCCATTCAAGACAATAAGGAAAGGAAAACAACGTTCATGCGTACGTACGGACTACCGTCTCCATGAAAGGTGTTTTTCATTTCATTTATCTATCTATTATATATATATATATATATATACTGAATATATATGATATATAAATCATATTTTATATTCTGGATGTAAGTAAATCATGATATAAGTAATAATAATGTCAATAACAACAAGTCAAAATACCTACGATAAATGAAACGATTTTACCCAAAACGCTTCTTTAACATGGAATTTACAAAAGAACGGGTAATATAATGTCATAAGTGAACCATATATGATATCATAACAATGAATATAACTCATTAATAAGTCAATGACATTATTTAAATCATTATACAGGAGGTTCGGACACATACGAAGCAAATCGGACCTAAGGTAAGGGAAATATCACAATCTCACTTTTATCCGAGATTGTTTTTACTCTGGTAATTACTGGGGTGTATTTTATCATCCACATCCATGTTCCCTCAATATGTAATATTATTTCCAGCCTTATACAATATTTTATATCCAATTTTACCCTTTGGTGAGTTTTTTGTAAAAGATATGAAAGGAATCTTTTGTCGTTTTCGTACGAGGTACTTTTTGACTTTTCTGACAAAAGTACGAGAAGAATGTTTTTTAACTTATACGGCACGAACGGATTTTTACGGTTTTATAAAGCCTTATTTTCATGAAGCTTACTCCAAAATATTTCATGACTATTTTCAATAAAATCTCCTTCTTTTAAAATTTCACGACGTTTTGTGAAAAGAAATTGATTTTGAAGAAGAAAGGATATTTTCCTCAAGAATTCATTTCAAGTGTTTTATCAAAATTATTTTCCATCTAAGATAATAAAGGGTTCTTTTTTATCACTATTATTACATTGTTTTGATTATGTTGTGATGGAAATATTTTTATGAATTCCTTTATCTTATATGAATTGTTTTATGATGTCATGTTGTTTAAGAATCCCATTTTTATTACATGGGTTACGCTATGATGTATGGTTTATGATTATGTGGCACACATAAGAAAGGATTCATTATGAGATGGGTGGGACCTATATCTCCCTCCAATGCATTGGGTAAAGATTTTATATATCATGAGATAGACAGGGCTGGAACGGTAGGTTATACCGGTTCAGTGAAACAGGACTGAAACGAGGGTGACTCGGTTCAGAAAGGGACTTTGTCCACTAAGATAGTCTTGGCAATGAGTCTTGACTAACAAGAAATGATTCTATATGATTATTTGTGTATGCCACAAAGTTTCATGTTTTTAAGTTATGATTATTGTGATTAAATTTCACTTCCATGATTTATCCCATGTTATGAAATTATGATCTCTTTTGCAGGTTAAGATTTCCAAAAGTTATGTGCTTGTGTATACGATGAGATTTATATTTCTTTTGTTTACCCTTACTGAGCATTTGAGCTCACCCTTTTATGTGTTCTTTTCCCAAGGATATAAATAAAGGTTTTAGGTAAAAAAAAAGGGAAGATCTTTATGGGAGATATTGGAGATCTTTCACCACGATTAGAAGATTACGTTCCGAGTTTCCAAAGACACTAAACTATTACGATCCTTGTGTGTGTATTTTTTGTTATGTACTAAGTATTCCGAAAACGTAATGTCATGTTCATGTACGTCAAGCTTCGGGTCTCTACAGTTGGTATCAGAGGAAAGGTTTAGTCAACCTTTGGAAACTAGGATGCGAAAACTTTAGTGAGATCCCTAGAGATATTTATAAGGTTTGTCTAGGGATGTCCCTAAGGATAAGTATACGTATAGGATACAGTCCTATAACTACGATAACGATCTTAAAATTTATCCTAAGAAGTTAGATATTGAGGATACTCCCCCTTTATAATGTTGTTTTCCCTAGCATGATTTTTTATTCTCACACTATTCTTTTTGGGTTTTAGAAAATGGCTGGAAACAAGATGATTCACGATAATGGAGGATATGATGGAAAATGGAATGATATTCTTCATGAGCAATCAATTGAAATGGGATTTGGAAGTCCAAACATCATTATTATGCCGAATCAGCAATTTCATAATATGATCAATAAAGTAAAATTTGGTAAGTGTCCTGACTCGGCTAATAAGAGAAAGATGGAGTTTCATGATGATCATAGAGGAAAGAAAGTTCAATTTCCCCAATGTAAATCATGTGGGAAGAGGCATCAAGGAGAATGATTCAAAGGAACTGGAAGATGCTTTGGGTGTGGAAAAGAAGGACACAATGCCAGTAAGTGCAAAGGAAAAGGTTCAGTTAACACCAGGGATGAGGATAATGGTATTGCTACGACATCAACAATGGTTAAATGTTTTAAATGTGGAATGTACGGGAATTATGCAAACCAATGCCCTAAGGGAAAGTCTCATGAAGAGAATCAGTATGGTCATATGGGTAGTATTTATGTTGATGATGATGAAGAGACTACAAATGATATGTGAGATGAAAGAATTGTTGAAGCTTGGTCAATGGTTTAATAAGATAGTCGAATGATTACATGTTTATCAAGTGTAATGTTGTATAAAGAATCTCATGGTACTATGGAATAAAGAGACATCTAAGGATTGTTACATTGTTGTCTTTCCTTGAGTTTTGAAAGTGTGTGATTAATGCTACCAGTATCCATGAAAGGTTATTCAGATATTTTTGGAATGAAAATGATATGCATATAATGAAGGTATAAGGAGAAAATTAAATGTTTGATAGTATTCATGAGCTCATGACTGATATAAGGAGAAGGTTATATCATGGTTTGAGTATATAGAATTTTTGGATTTTGGTATGTGGTAAGAGTTAACTTTTGACAGCATTCATGTTTTCACTAAGGTTTAATAGGTATTCATTTTTTCAAGAGAATACATGATTAAGGCCTTCAAATGTTTGGAATGTTACCAACAAGACATATCTTATGATATATGGGGATCAACGATGGTATTAAATATCTGGTAATCATTTTCATTATATTATGAGAGTGGACTACAGTATTATGGATAAGCCTAATGATTAGAATGGATTATGTTGGACATAAGTTAGTATTGTTTAAGGATAGAAGTTTTTTCGATATTATTGATCGGATCTTATAGTAATATAGTTTTAGAAAAAGGACAACCTGCAGGACGGGCGACAACCCATCGCTTCAGACAAGGCTATGGGAATCGAACCCACAATCGAAGTGCGACTGGCCTTTATCTCCTACCACTGGCCTACAAGAAGTCCATGTTTAGTAGAAACTAGTTTTATTATATTAAGCAGTATTATATATGAAGTATAAGTTCATTTTAGGAACCATATATCATTAATCTCACTATATATGGACTTATGTATTTTTTGATAACTTTTCTAACCTGTTGAGACAGATGGAATGACCCATCATTCTATCACATGATCTGTTAACACATCACGAATGACAAATTCAACTTCATTTCTTTAAGAGATGAAGTAGAAATTGTCCAAATAATGACAAATAGTGAGACTATACCAAAATCACGAAAGTATTTCTTCTATTTCCAATTTCATCAACTTTAGGGAAATGATCTTGAAAACCAAAAATGTTGTCCTAGTGCTCTTATATCTGATTAATCAGATGGTACCTTAGATCATCACAAATTTAGGGATTTGTGATTGCTAGCCTTTCTATAGCCATGTTCTCTACCACTCTCCATCGGAACATGATGGTTAGATTTCTCTTCAATATCCATATTTTCACCTATGTGGAAACCCAGTGATTAGATTATTTGGGTAACCGTTACGTTTCATACTTTTGTTTTTAAAGATTGGTTTTGGTATTCCTTTTTACGATGTGGGTTTCGATTAAAGAAACTTTAGAATAGTAAACCATTTATAACCCCGACGAATTTCGAGGGCGAAATTCATTTTAAGGGGGGTAGAATGTAACACCCCGAGATTTTATGAAAAAATATTCTTTTTAATTTCATTAATGTCTTGTGTTATACGCAACACCAAAAAGAGCTTTCACAACACACGTCTCTGACCTGGCTTGAATTACACGCAATCGCGACCTTCCACGATAGCGTGTGTTGTACGCAACACCAAGTTTCGCTAAACAACGATATGCTATTAAGATATTATTAAAACTAGTCGTTATGAATAGTAATAACCACTTTTTGAAATTTTTTAAATTTTATTTTTCAAAATGGACTTCATTTATGGATTCGGAGTATCGAATTTAGCCTAAGGTGAAATTTCGGTACTTTTCAGATAACTTTCATATTCTGATGAATAGTGAAAATTACTAAATTTTAATTAAAAACAACTTTTTCAATCGAACTAATTAATAGTGATAAATTATTAATTTGAGTGGTTTTAAAGTATATTTAGAATATATTTTTACAATTCAATACAATGTTGGTCATTGGATGTAATTTCACATTTAAACCAGTTATAAACAAGTGTCAATCTTTTGATAGTTATTATCTCTTAAAAACACGCCTTTTGTTTAGACGACGGGAATTAATTTTTAAATTAATTAATGAAACTGATATGTTTTGAATTTGGTAAAATAGAAATCATTTTTGAGTTCATAAAATCAAATATAGCTTAGTCCTAATTTTTGGTATTTTTCTGAAAACTTTCAATTTTTGATGAATAGTGAAACCACTAAGTGGTAGGTTAAAAACTGAATTTTGCATAAAACTTAATTTTACCGCTTCTGTGAATGGAATTTTGAAAATACGACAGACACGGTTAATATCAAGGACTAAAATCTGGTTCAACGAGATGAAAAGAATTTTTGGTGAATAGTAACTTTTTACTTTTTTTTACCACGGTTAATAGTAAATAGGGTAACTAAGGGTAAATATGATATTACTATTACCCTAACACATGTCCTAATTCTATTGGATAAGTGAAATTCGACCAAAAAAACCTTATAAATATAATATGACCATTTAGGTCCACTTGGATTAGATTATGACATTTAATATTATTTTATTTAATGAATAGTTAAAATAGTTAAAATCAAGGTTTAATAACTAAAACATTTTTAATATGGGGTTATACATAAGATAAATTCGACTCTAAATATTCATTAGAAAGCTAAAACGATTTCCTACATAATGATATTTTATTTTTAATTTTTAGACTTCAAATAAATTAATTTATTTATGACACAACGATGATGCAGTAATTACCCTTTTAAGGAAATGTTAACATAATTGATGTTATAAATGCTCAAATAAATGTAATTTTAGACTTTTGATGAATTCCACTAATTTTCTAGGTTACTGTGATATATTAGTGTTTATTTAATCAACTTGGTTCGAACATATGGTTCTGTTATGACTTTCACAAAAATCATATATCAAATAGTGTCAAAATTGACACAAAATAGTTTTTAAATCAAATATTATATTATTAATTGTTATTTTATTCCTAAAAATCTATGGTTCGGCCAAATGACTTAGATAAGGATATATATATTAATAATAAACAATTTGGGGTTCGTTTGGCATGTTATAGTAAGTGTATTAACCATATAGTCTAAGAAAACAAAAAGACACGGCAAAAGTTAAATTATTTAACTTAGAGTTAAATCTAATTGATAAGGTTAAAATAATAACCTAAACTTGTCTACATCCTATTGGTGGATAGGATTTCGACCCATACCCACTTTAGCTTCGAAATAAGACCCTTTGGAACCATTATAAACAGATTTTGACTTTAATATAAAATAATATTTTGAGGTATTCCTAATGTGCCCCTCTCCTCCCTTATAAAAGGACACCTCCTCCCCCTCCTCCTCACACCAATTTGAGCAGTCAAGCTCGGCCAACCCCTGCCAAAATCTCTTCTCCACTTCCCTAGAAACATCCTAGAGGTTCTGGTCTTCCTCAAAGACCAATTTTAGTGCCCTAAGAGGAGGTCTCAAAGAGGCGCTTCAAAGAAGAGGTAATTACCGTTACCAATTCTTTCATCTTTATTTCTTCTTCCACTTCTTCATCTTAGGTTGTTTCATTATGAAGTAATAACATCAGTATCACTAATATACTGATATGTTATTATAAGTATGAAACAACCCTATTTCACCATATATCCATCCTACGGAAAAATAAATCACCGCGCGTGCGTACGTACGGAATACCGTCTCCACGCCGTGGTGTAATCTATTTTCCACCACCACCTTACATGGATGGGTATAATGGTGTAAATAATAACTATACATAGTAATTACAACATAATATTGATTCTGATATATTGTATAATCCACTCCAATTCAATTCAATATTTATGGAAATGATATCATCGCTCGTGCGTACATACGGACTACCGTCTCCACGACGCGATGAGATTCATTCTCCGTGTTAACCATTTAAGAATGATTATAAAGTATATATAAGAAATAATAATGAAATATATGACATTATAAAGCTACTAGATTTATGTATATATATATATATATATGTATTTCATCTACTTACTTCCATTCTAGACAATAAGGAAAGGAAAACAACGTTCATGCGTACGTACGGACTACCGTCTCCATGAATGGTGTTTTTCATTTCATTTATCTATCTATTATATATATATATACTGAATATATATGATATATAAATCATATTTTATATTCTGGAAGTAAGTAAATCATGATATAAGTAATAATAATGTCAATAACAACAAGTCAAAACACCTACGATAAATGAAACGATTTTACCCAAAACGCTTCTTTAACATGGAATTTACAAAAGAACGGGTAATATAAAGTCATAAGTGAACCATATATGATATAATAACAATGAATATGACTCTTTAATAAGTCAATGACATTATTTAAATCATTATACAGGAGGTTCGGACACATACGAAGCAAATCGGACCTAAGGTAAGGGAAATATCACAATCTCACTTTTATCCGAGATTGTTTTTACTTTGGTAATTACTGGGGTGTATTTTATCATCCACATCCATGTTCCCTCAATATGTAATATTATTTCCAGCCTTATACAATATTTTATATCTAATTTTACCCTTCGGTGTGTTTTTTGTAAAAGATATGAAAGGAATCTTTTGTCGTTTTCGTACGAGGTACTTTTTGACTTTTCTGACAAAAGTACGAGAAGAATGTTTTTTAACTTATACGGCACGAACGTATTTTTACGGTTTTATAAAGCCTTATTTTCATGAAGCTTCCTCCAAAATATTTCATGAATATTTTCAATAAAATCTCTTTCTTTTAAAATTTCACGACGTTTTGTGAAAAGAAATTGATTTTGAAGAAGAAAGGATATTTTCCTCAAGAATTCATTTCAAGTGTTTTATCAAAATTATTTTCCATCTAAGATAATAAAGGGTTCTTTTTTTATCCCTATTATTACATTGTTTTGATTATGTTGTGATGGAAATATTTTTATGAATTCCATTATCTTATATGAATTGTTTTATGATGTCATTTTGTTTAAGAATCCCATTTTTATTACATGGGTTACGCTATGATGTATGGTTTATGATTATGTGGCACAAATAAGAAAGGATTCATTATGAGATGGGTGGGACCTATATCTCCCTCCAATGCATTGGGTAAAGATTTTATATATCATGAGATAGACAGGGCTGGAACGGTAGGTTATACCGGTTCAGTGAAACAGGACTGAAACGAGGGTGCATCGGTTCAGAAAGGGACTTTGTCCACTAAGATAGTCTTGGCAATGAGTCTTGACTAACAAGAAATTATTCTATATGATTATGTGTGTATGACACAAAGTTTCATGTTTTTAAGTTATGATTATTGTGATTAAATTTCACTTCCATGATTTATCCCATGTTATGAAATTATGATCTCTTTTGCAGGTTAAGATTTCCAAAAGTTATGTGCTTGTGTATACGATGAGATTTATATTTCTTTTGTTTACCCTTACTGAGCATTTGAGCTCACCATTTTATGTGTTATTTTCCCAAGGATATAAATAAAGGTTTTAGGTAAAAAAAAGGGAAGATCTTTATGGGAGATATTGGAGATCTTTCACCACGATTAGAATATTACGTTCCGAGTTTCCAAAGACACTAAACTATTACGATCCTTGTGTGTGTATTTTTTGTTATGTACTAAGTATTCCAAAAACGTAATGTAATGTTCATGTACGTCAAGCTTCGGGTCTCTACAGTTGGTATCAGAGGAAAGGATTAGTCAACCTTTGGAAACTAGGATGCGAAAACTTTAGTGAGATCCCTAGAGATATTTATAAGGTTTGTCTAGGGATGTCCCTAAGGATAAGTATACGTATAGGATATAGTCCTATAACTACGGTAACGATCTTAAAATTTATCCTAAGAAGTTAGATATTGAGGATACTCCCCCTTTATAATGTTGTTTTCCCTAGCATGATTTCTTCCTCACACTATTCTTTTTGGGTTTTAGAAAATGGCTGGAAACAAGATGATTCACGATAATGGAGGATATGATGGAAAATGGAATGATATTCTTCATGAGCAATCAAATGAAATGGGATTTGGAAGTCCAAACATCATTATTATGCCGAATCAGCAATCTCATAATATGATCAATAAAGTAAAATTTGGTAAGTTTCCTGACTCGGCTAATAAGAGAAAGATGGAGTTTCATGATGATCATAGAGGAAAGAAAGTTCAATTTCCCCAATGTAAATCATGTGGGAAGAGGCATCAAGGAGAATGTTTAAAAGGAACTGGAAGATGCTTTGGGTGTGGAAAAGAAGGACACAATGCCAGTAAGTGAAAAGGAAAAGGTTCAGTTAACACCAGGGATGAGGATAATGGTATTGCTACGACATCAACAATGGTTAAATGTTTTAAATGTGGACTGTACGGGAATTATGCAAACCAATGCCCTAAGGGAAAGTCTCATGAAGAGAATCAGTATGGTCATATGGGTAGTATTTATGTTGATGATGATGAAGAGACTACAAATGATATGTGAGATGAAAGAATTGTTGAAGCTCGGTCAATGGTTTAATAAGATAGTCGAATGATTACATGTTTATCAAGTGTAATGTTGTATAAAGAATCTCATGGTACTATGGAATAAAGAGACATCTAAGGATTGTTACATTGTTGTCTTTCCTTGAGTTTTGAAAGTGTGTGATTAATGCTACCAGTATCCATGAAAGGTTATTCAGATATTTTTGGAATGAAGATGATATGCGTATAATGAAGGTATAAGGAGAAAATTAAATGTTTGATAGTATTCATGAGCTCATGACTGATATAAGGAGAAGGTTATATCATGGTTTGAGTATATAGAATTTTTGGATTTTGGTATGTGGTAAGAGTTAACTTTTGACAGCATTCATGTTTTCACTAAGGTTTAATAGGTATTCCTTTTTTCAAGAGAATACATGATTAAGGCCTTAAAATGTTTGGAATGTGACCAACAAGACATATCTTATGATATATGGGGATCAACGATGGTATTAAATATCTGGTAATCATTTTCATTATATTATGAGAGTGGACTACAGTATTATGGATAAGCCTAATGATTAGAATAGATTATGTTGGACATAAGTTAGTATTGTTTAAGGATAGAAGCTTTTTCGATATTATTGATGGGATCTTATAGTAATATAGTTTTAGAAAAAGGACAACCTGCAGGACGGGCGACAGCCCATCGCTTCGGACAAGGCTATGGGAATCGAACCCACAATCGAAGTGCGACTGGCCTTTATCGCCTACCACTGGCCTACAAGAAGTCCCTGTTTAGTAGAAACTAGTTTTATTATATTAAGCAGTATGATATATGAAGTATAAGTTCATTTTAGGAACCATATATCATTAATCTCACTATATATGGACTTATGTATTTTTTGATAACTTTTCTAACCTTTTGCGACAGATGGAATGACCCATCATTCTATCACATGATCTGTTAACACATCACGAATGACAAATTCAACTTCATTTCTTTAAGAGATGAAGTAGAAATTGTCCAAATAATGACAAATAGTGAGACTATACCAAAATCACGAAAGTATTTCTTCTAATTCCAATTTCATCAACTTTAGGGAAATGATCATGAAAACCAAAAATGTTGTCCTAGTGCTCTTATATCTGATTAATCAGATGGTACCTTAGATCGTCACAAATTTAGGGATTTGTGATTGCTAGCCTTTCTATAGCCATGTTCTCTACCACTCTCCATCAGAACATGATGGTTAGATTTCTCTTCCATATCCATATTTTCACCTATGTGGAAACCCAGTGATTAGATTATTTGGGTAACCGTTACGTTTCATACTTTTGTTTTTAAATATTGGTTTTGGTATTCCTTTTTACGATGTGGGTTTCGATTAAAGAAACTTTAGAATAGTAAACCATTTATAACCCCGACGAATTTCGAGGGCGAAATTCATTTTAAGGGGGGTAGAATGTAACACCCCGAGATTTTATGAAAAAATATTTTTTTTAATTTCATTAATGTCTTGTGTTATACGCTACACCAAAAAGAGCTTTCACAACACACGTCTCTGACCTGGCTTGAATTACACGCAATCGCGACCTTCCACGATAGCGTGTGTTGTACGCAACACCAAGTTTCTCTAAACAATGATATGCTATTAAGATATTATTAAAACTAGTCGTTATGAATAGTAATAACCACTTTCTGAAATTTTTTAAATTTTATTTTTCAAAATGGACTTCATTTATGGATTCGGAGTATCGAATTTAGCCTAAGGTGAAATTTCGGTACTTTTCAGATAACTTTCATATTCTGATGAATAGTGAAAATTACTAAATTTTAATTAAAAACAACTTTTTCAATCGAACTAATTAATAGTGATAAATTATTAATTTGAGTGGTTTTAAAGTATATTTAGAATATATTTTTACAATTCAATACAATGTTGGTCATTGGATGTAATTTCACATTTAAACCAGTTATAAACAAGTGTCAATCTTTTGATAGTTATTATCTCTTAAAAACACGCCTTTTGTTTAGACGACGGGAATTAATTTTTAAATTAATTAATGAAACTGATATGTTTTGGATTTGGTAAAATAGAAATCATTTTTGAGTTCATAATATCAAATATAGCTTAGGCCTAATTTTTGGTATTTTTCTGAAAACTTTCAATTTTTGATGAATAGTGAAACCACTAAGTGGTAGGTTAAAAACTGAATTTTGCATAAAACATAATTTTACCGCTTCTGTGAATGGAATTTTGAAAATACGACAGACACGGTTAATATCAAGGACTAAAATCTGGTTCAACGAGATGAAAAGAATTTTTGGTGAATAGTAACTTTTTACTTTTTTTTACCACGGTTAATAGTAAATAGGGTAACTAAGGGTAAATATGATATTACTATTACCCTAACACATGTCCTAATTCTATTGGATAAGTGTAATTCGACCAAAAACAACCTTATGAATATAATATGACCATTTAGGTCCACTTGGATTAGATTATGACATTTAATATTATTTTATTTAATGAATAGTTAAAATAGTTAAAATCAAATTTTAATAACTAAAACATTTTTAATATGGGGTTCTACATAAGATAAATTCGACTATAAATATTCATTAGAAAGCTAAAACGATTTCCTACATAATGATATTTTATTTTTAATTTTTAGACTTCAAATAAATTAATTTATATATGACACAACGATGATGCAGTAATTACCCTTTTAAGGAAATGTTAACATAATTGATGTTATAAATGCTCAAATAAATGTAATTTTAGACTTTTTATGAATTCCACTAATTTTATAGGTTACTGTGATATATTAGTGTTGATTTAATCAACTTGGTTCGAACATATGATTCTGTTATGACTTTCACAAAAATCATATATCAAATAGTGTCAAAATTGACACAAAATAGTTTTTAAATCAAATATTATATTATTAATTGTTATTTTATTCCTAAAAATCTAAGGTTCGGCCAAATGACTTAGATAAGGATATATATATTAATAATAAACCATTTGGGGTTCTTTTGGCATGTTATAGTAAGTGTATTAACCATATAGTCTAAGAAAACAAAAAGACACGGTAAAAGTTAAATTATTTAACTTCGAGTTAAATCTAATTGATAAGGTTAAAATAATAACCTAAACTTGTCTACATCCTATTGGTGGATAGGATTTCGACCCATCCCCACTTTAGCTTCGAAATAAGACCCTTTGGAACAATTATAAACCGATTTTGACTTTAATATAAAATAATATTTTGAGGTATTCCTAAGGTGCCCCTCTCCTCCCTTATAAAAGGACACCTCCTCCCCCTCCTCCTCACACCAATTTGAGCACTCAAGCTCGGCCAACCCCTGCCAAAATCTCTTCTACACTTCCCTAGAAACATCCTAGAGGTTCTGGTCTTCCTCAAAGACCAATTTTAGTTCCCTAAGAGGAGGTCTCAAAGAGGCGCTTCAAAGAAGAGGTAATTACCGTTACCAATTCTTTCATCTTTATTTCTTCTTCCACTTCTTCTTCTTAGGTTGTTTCATTATGAAGTAATAACATCAGTATCACTCATATACTGATATGTTATTATAAGTATGAAACAACCCTATTTCACCATATATTCATCTTACGGAAAAAGAAATCACCGCGCGTGCGTACGTACGGAATACCGTCTCCACGCCGTGGTGTAATCTATTTTCCACCACCACCTTACATGGATGGGTATAATGGTGTAAAGAATAACTATACATAGTTATTACAACATAATATTGATTCTGATATATTGTATAATCCACTCCAATTCAATTCAGTATTTATGGAAATGATATCATCGCTCGTGCGTACGTACGGACTACCGTTTCCACGACGCGATGAGATTCATTCTCCATGTTAACCATTTAAGAATGATTATAAAGTATATATAAGAAATAATAATGAAATATATGACATTATAAAGCTACTAGATTTATGTATATATATATATATATATATGTATTTCATCTACATACTTCCATTCAAGACAATAAGGAAAGGAAAACAACGTTCATGCGTACGTACGGACTACCGTCTCCATGAATGGTGTTTTTCATTTCATTTATCTATCTATTATATATATATATATATATATACTGAATATATATGATATATAAATCATATTTTATATTCTGGAAGTAAGTAAATCATGATATATGTAATAATAATGTCAATAACAACAAGTCAAAACACCTACGATAAATGAAACGATTTTACCCAAAACGCTTCTTTAACATAGAATTTACAAAAGAACGGGTAATATAAATTCATAAGTGAACCATATATGATATCATAAAAATGAATATGACTCTGAAATAAGTCAATGACATTATTTAAATCATTATACAGGAGGTTCTGACACATACGAAGAAAATCGGACCTAAGGTAAGGGAAATATCACAATCTCACTTTTATCCGAGATTGTTTTTACTTTGGTAATTACTGGGGTGTAATTTATCATCCACATCCATGTTCCCTCAATATGTAATATTATTTCCATCCTTATACAATAGTTTATATCCAATTTTACCCTTCGGTGAGTTTTTTGTAAAAGATATGAAAGGAATCTTTTGTCGTTTTCGTAAGAGGTACTTTTTGACTTTTCCGACAAAAGTACGAGAAGAATGTTTTTTAACTTATACGGCACGAACGGATTTTTACGGTTTTATAAAGCCTTATTTTCATGAAGCTTCCTCCAAAATATTTCATGACTATTTTCAATAAAATCTCTTTCTTTTAAAATTTCATGACATTTTGTGAAAAGAAATTGATTTTGAAGAAGAAAGGATATTTTCCTCAAGAATTCATTTCAAGTGTTTTATCAAAATTATTTTCCATCTAAGATAATAAAGGGTTCTTTTTTTATCCCTATTATTACATTGTTTTGATTATGTTGTGATGGAAATATTTTTATGAATTCCTTTATCTTATATGAATTGTTTTATGATGTCATGTTGTTTAAGAATCCCATTTTTATTACATGGGTTACACTATGATGTATGGTTTATGATTATGTGGCACACATAAGAAAGGATTCATTATGAGATGGGTGGGACCTATATCTCCCTCCAATGCATTGGGTAAAGATTTTATATATCATGAGATAGACAGGGCTGGAACGGTAGGTTATACCGGTTCAGTGAAACAGGACTGAAACGAGGGTGACTCGGTTCAGAAAGGGACTTTGTCCACTAAGATAGTCTTGGCAATGAGTCTTGACTAACAAGAAATGATTCTCTATGATTATGTGTGTATGACACAAAGTTTCATGTTTTTAACTTATGATTATTGTGATTACATTTCACTTCCATGATTTATCCCATGTTATGAAATTATGATCTCTTTTGCAGGTTAAGATTTCCAAAAGTTATTTCCTTGTGTATACGATGAGATTTATATTTCTTTTGTTTACCCTTACTGAGCATTTGATCTCACCCTTTTATGTTTTCTTTTCCCCAGGATATAAATAAAGGTTTTAGGTAAAAAAAGGGAAGATCTTTATGGGAGATATTGGAGATCTTTCACCACGATTAGAAGATTACGTTCCGAGTTTCCAAAGACACTAAACTATTACGATCCTTGTGTGTGTATTTTTTGTTATGTACTATGTATTCCGAAAAAAGTAATGTAATGTTCATGTACGTCAAGCTTCGGGTCTCTACAAATGAACCTTTGTCTTCTGGAATGATTAAATAACTATATCATGGAAATTTCTTAACCACCTAAACTCGGTTGGTTAAATGGATGCCCAGTGAACATCAATCCTTGTGTGGTCACCCCGGTGAACCAACAGAATGAAGAACATAATGAATGATGAGATAGAACCTAGAAGTTTCCCTACGCTGTTTTGGTAGTAGGAGTATTGTTCTGTTTGATGCTTATGGGGTGATGTGGATGGAGATGAGATCCTCTGTTGTGGCACGGTTGTTGATTGTGAATCTGAAGTTGTGTGGGATTGTATCTTGAGGCTTGGTTTGGTTCCAGTACTTCTAGGGATCTAACCAATCCGTTTGTTGTTGTGACCTCACATGAAAACCATATGTGAATGTTTAAATTATTGTCTGGCTATTTCTTTTTCTATAGATTGCTGTTATGCTGGTTAGTTTCCCAGTGGGGAATAATTAACCTAAATGTGATCGATTTAACATGAATTTATGAATGGGTTAAATGGGGAATAGGTTTTGGGAATGAGTTGTGACTTGGCCGTGAGTGATGTGCCCTTCTTATATGAATGAATAGTAATGAGGGTGGTTGGGCATAGGTTGGATTTTGAAACCCTAGGTTGGGATGAGTTCTGGTTACCTATTCTTATAATTATAGTACTTATGTTTCTTATTCACGCCCCACCTAAGTTGAGCACTTAGGGTCGAACACCCCCATTACATGGGGGAGGGTATTTTTCCCAACACCCCTATGAGTGGCTGGTTATTTGCACCTTTTCTTCTCAACTTACCGAGTAACCCAAGACTCTTCGGGTAGGTTGTGATGGCATGAGGTCTATTATAGCCCAATATTAATCAGGCATGGTAGTTGTGGTGGTTGGACCTGGTGTGTGTGGGAAGGTTGTTTCCCAAGAGTCTTCGGGATGAGGCCTAGGTGTCTGCGGGTGTGGTAGTAGTTTTTCTGGCCCAGGTGTTTGCAGGCGTGGTTACGAGTGGTGGTTGTTGCTTAGGTGATTGCGGGTGGGATGTGTGGTAGTGATGGCCCAGGTGTGTGCGGGCAGGGAGTGGCTGTGGGACTCCAGTGAGAATGGCGGGAGAGGTTCGATGCGTAGGATGTCTTCAATAACAAGTGGGAAAGTGGCGCGAGGTACCCAAATATCAAGGTGCTATTACATTACATTACATTACATTAATTATTTGGGGAGTGTTCCTTGGATAGGCTTGGGTGGATAGTTTTTATTTTCTAGGAGCTTTGGTTATCTCTTTTCTCTCAGGGCATTAGAATGCCTCCCCACTTGTGCACAAGAGTCTTTGGTGTTCCCTACTTAGTATACTTATATGCTCACCCTATGGATATAAAACTACTTTCAGGTTTCCAGGAGGACTTCTGGGACCATACAGACCCGTACTAACTCTAATATTGGGACAATTGTTGTTGTAGTTTTTCTTTCTTTGGTACTTTACCGTTGTATTCTCATTGTACTCTGTGGCATTTACTTTGGTAACATGCATATGGGAATATTTTTCTTTGGATTTACTTTTACCCCCAGTTTTGGTGTTGTTATGTTTTACTATCTTATATCCTGATCCTATTAAAGAAAAAAAGGGTAATGCCTTCCATCATGTCTGTAATTCTATACCCTTGGTGGTAGTCATCACTCTGGGACCTATTGAAGGCGGGTCTCGGGGGTTATTATATCTCCTTCAACTTGAAGAAGAAAGAGTCTGGCAATCTGATGTCCATTCTCTCATCTTGGTGAGGGTGGGTCGTGACAGTTTCATCAAAGGGAAATCCCAAATACTCAGGATGAGTAACTATTTCCTTAATATCCTTTCTTTTCAATCATTAGTTGAAAAACAATTAACTAATTAAATTATAATTAAATAATTATTGTATTTAAATTTAATTTATTTATTTCATTTCCTTATATACTACCCACCTTTCAACTATTTATTATTAAAAACGAATCTATCTTTCGTGCATTCTGCGGACTATCAGCTCTAGAATGAGACAACTTCTATTTTTAACACCACCTTTATTTTCTAATTATAATTCTCAAATTGAAAAAGTAATTTGAAATATATGATATTAATAATATTATTAAGACATAATTTATAATTTACCTTTTTCCATATCATCCATTGAGGAATGAAAATGCTAAACATGTGGTGTGAATACTACAACATTTATATATCAACATTTCTCATTTTTCATTAGGATTTAATCATTTTTATTAAAAATAATAAAATAAGATTTATTACCTTATAATTATCTAAATAATATCATTATTATAAATTAATAATTATATTATTCACAAAATTATCCTCTTTTATAATAATAATCATCCATTAATTATGATACTTCTATATTTGGGTCATTCAAATGACATACACGATCCATGATATAAATTAATATAATGGATGAGTATTGTAACATAATTATAGAAAATATATGATATAAATAATTAATTTACTATTTTATTTTAATTATGGAGTGGTCTAGTTAATACTAATTCCATTAATGATGATACCATTGTTCTGTAGAAAATATTCATTGATTTGTCTATGTTTCTTATTTTCTCTACAAGAATTGTCAAAAAAATCAAACATATTCAAATTATAAAATTATAAATAATTTTGAAAAATAATTTTGAAAAATAAATATTAAAATTTTGAATAATTATTTAGTAATAATTATATTGTGAAAAATGGATTACTTTACAACTGTTAATAAACTAAATTTAAATAATCTAGCTTCGTCACAAGTGATATTAAAAATAGATAATAACTAACTAATATACATGTATATAATTATTATAAATTAATTATAAATATATAAAGATTATTTCTAAACATGTTATGGATATATTTAAATTTTTATACATGAGCTTATGGTGTATTATAAAAACCAATAAAATAATGAATGGGTTCCTTTTCTAAAATTTTCACCCCTTTAGAAAAAAAATTTATTTTACACACTAATTTTTTTGAGTAGTTCATCTATTAAAAAATTAATTTAATTTTCATTGTTATCTCATTATTAAATTTATTAATTTTTTTAGAAATCATATCCCTAAAGGTGTGCTTGATTGAATGTTTCTGAGGATGTAAGGGGATCTATGTCTCAAATATAAATTTCATGATACATGATTGATATTTTTCACCATAATTTTAATTTAAAGTTTATTCAATATCCTATTTTATTCATGTATAATGGATATCATTCATATCATGATATATCAATGTCTATTTATCGGAATGTCTCTCTCATTGTCTTTTGGATTTTATGGAACCATTTTTAAGGCTTTTTAAACTCAAATAAATTCTTTGACATAAATTGAATCTTATTGAAATAGTTTATTAAAATTTAGTTTTCATAAAACAATATAGTTTATTTAATTCTACATTTCCATTATCCTTAGGAATAAATGATATTTTATTTCTAATATTTTCCCTTTATAGAATTTTGTTTCTTAACAAATATCATTATTAAGAATAATAATCATCATCTATAATGAGGGTTTCCCCACCATGTCCATAATATCACAACCTTTAATTTTATCATTTATAATTTCAAATAGAGATATTTTTTATCTCATGTGACCTCTATATTTTTATCTCATTTTTTGAATTGTTCTTTTCTAACTCTTTTTAAAATGAGTTCTTTAAACTACGAGATGTAAAAATATATATAATATATATATATATATATATATATTCAATTAAAATTTCTCTATTGTGAATACCATTTCATTTTAATAAAATTAATATATTTAAAATATCCTATTATTGATAAATATTTTTCCAAAAAAGTAACTTTTTGAAATATTTCACTGCAGTTTTTTTAAAATTTTGATTTAATGTACATGTATCATCATATTTATATTTAATTATCGAAAATTTCTTAAAATATTTTTTATGGATTATTCCTTGTGAAAAGAATGTCAATCCATAATTGTAAATTTATAAGAACATTTATTCAGACATATTCATGGCTTCTAAATGTTAATTTCTCTTTTGATAATTTAAAAAATATTTCCTTTAAAATTACTTCTCGGAATCAAGGATATTTACTCATTCAAAATTCATTTTTTTATTTCTAAAATATGTTTTTAATCTCTGCTATTTTTCAATAATATATTATATCATTGATCAAGTATATCCATCAAATGAAACCATCCATACTGTTTTTTAGATACCATATGTAATTGTGAATTTCTATAAAATATATAATATATTACTGACATTGAATTTTAGAACCACCCTCCACGAATATGAAAACATTTTCTTCTATTTCCTTATCATTATGAACACACATTATTTTATTCAATTTATTATATAGTGTTTACATGGATTACATACCTCAATTGAATGGGGAAATTATTTTCTTTTACATATAAACTTTTTGTATTATATAAAGTCTACATTCATTGTTATTTGGATGGATGGTTATTTAAACACAATGATTCTGAATAAATTTTGATACCCATTTATTTTTCATAGGTTTATTGACTAAAGGATGTTTAAATTTTATAAAATGAGCCTAAGGAAATGACAAATAAAACAAGAGGATTAAAGGGAGAATATACTAAAACAACAGTGAAGGAACAACTGTTTAGGTGGTTCAAGAGGTCCAAAGTATTGTTAATCGAGTGTGTATTCTCGAAACCGGTAAAAAAACATGAGTTCTAGAGAACCAATTATTATGAAGACCATATAGTTATTATCTTGTCCTCCCGATGTATAAATAAACCATGAAACCATGTTTCCTTCTTGCAAAGAGTGAATTATTCTCATGTTGTGTGTAACCTTACTTAGCACCCAATAAATGTGATAACTGGTGGAATATGGGATTTTATTATTCAATTGAATAGAGATATGGATCACCATTGAGAATTTTTCAATGGTTGTAGCTGAGATGTTCTGAATGATGAAAGTCTCTGACCCATTGAGGAAATAATTAGCATCGGTCTTTATAGAATCCCCAATATCGTATATGTTACAGAATGCTATGATGAACAACCATGAATAGTTTATCATGACACACCATCCAAATATTAGTCCCACATTACACAAACCATCAATGGTGATATTGGTTATGCACTATGGTGATTTCCAACAAATCCATATTCCATATTTTTTCCCACTATAGGGTGGGAGTGTTATGATTCATTCATTGATCCCCAAAAAATAACTAATTAAATCCAATTGCTTCAATAAGGGACCAATTTTTATCAAGGTGCAATTAGACTGAACCGGAATAGAAAAAGACAAGATTCTTTTTCCTTGATTAGATGCCATATTTCAACTATTGCAATTGAACCAGCATCATGTGGCCATCATAGTATCCCTCGATGTATGTTCATGGATTCTCAATTTTGTTTCATGAATCCCATTATAAATAAATCCACAATTTCGGTGGGTTGAATTTCAAGCATGAATATATAACCAAATCCAATTCAAACTGTGTTCACGCATTCACTTCTATAGAAGTGACCTTCCACAGTTTCCACATTGTCATCTCGACAACACCATCATTTCAATGCCATATTTACCCCATTTTATTGATGATTTCATTTGGGGAAATGATTTTTTTATGAATTTTCTATATAAAAATATTACTTATAATGGGAATATCATTACACCAAGAATTGATTCCCCAATTGTGGCTCCCATTGTTAGGATAAAGGACACTCTAGAAGGATTTCACTAATAACTCCCCTATCTCGGAATTCCATAAAATTAAATGGTACTTATCAAGAGATGTCTCAGTGGTATCAAATATCCCACATTTTTTATTATTTTTGACGAATTGTAGGAAGGAGGGATGATTCCATGTTTATTCCAAGGAAATTTCTTGCATATGAAACTTTGGGAGATTATGAGAGTCCCATCTAATGTGTAAATCCAAAAATCAATCTCCCCATAACCCAAATCCACCTTGTATGTCACTAAATCATTGCCACATGACTGTGAATCATCCTCTATAAGATTGTAACATTTTTTAATTGATACTTAAGGGATGTTCTATATAGTTTTTTATGTAATTATGAAAGATTTCATTATTTGAATCCATTATAATGATTATCAAACCATTTTTAACCTATGGTTACTTTTTAATGTTTCTAATGATACCCATTTGTAATGACATGGGTTTATTATGATATAATGAATGATTAGTTTAATTTGGAACACATAATTTTTTATGAAATATTTTTAGGGTCCAATATTTTTCTGTAACGAATTTGTTAAAAGTTTATATATAAAGAGATAATACATAGAGATGGAATTTTTGTTTTCTTTTAATTCATGTACAATGATTTTATGTATTATGAATGCATTTTTCCCTCTAATAATGCCTCTCACACACTTTCATTGTTTCACAAATTTATACTTATTATCATGAACATGTACCCCTCTTATATATAATGTTTATTTATTATTATTTGGGAAGTATTTTAATTCTTGTATTATGTTATGCCAATCCTTATTCCATGATTTAAGATCTTCACAATGTAGTGTCTAACAATATTATGTATACTAATTATACCAAATAGTTTATATTATTCTTAAATATAATAATTTATTTTCATCTCATATGTTTTCACTTATAATTTATCTGAAAAATACATTATTATGATTCAATTTTTTAATTTTATGATGAAAAGTAAAATGTAATTATTTCTTACAGTAGTATCTTAGGTGGAGGACTTGTGTTCTATGAAGAAGTAATATTTTGAAATACTTATTTTCATATATATTGGTTAAAATTACTATTTTATTCAATGAAAATTTGTTTTACTAGTAAAATAATTTTCCAAAATAATAAAAACATCAAATCTATAAAGGTCTGTAGAATATGAGATTAAAATTATAAATGAAGGATGTTTTATTTATGGTTAAATAACAGATACAATGTGTTATGTATGCTTTTCTAACATATCTAGGAGTGTGGGATTGGGAATCCTAATTTTTTTCATACATTTGGCATATAGTCATCTAAAATATCCTTTATCAATGTCATTTTTAAATTTATTTTTAATTATATCCAACTTCCTTGATTTTTTATTTGAAATATTGAGAGTCTTCTTCTATTATTTTCACATACTAACGCACATTGAAAAGAAACATAATAGTTACTAATGTCTTATATAACTATTTCCATTCAAATATATTATTTTAATCCCCTAAGGAATAATTTAATATTATATTTGGTTTTAATAAGAAAACATTAGATGAATTATTATATATTATAAGGATTTAATTATACTGAAAACATATTCATGTTCCTATTATTTCAACACTATAAAGTATCACTCAATATTCATTGAAGAGTTACCGGAAAATATTTTATGATTATCATTTTCATTAACAAATCTCATTCTATATTGTCTACATTATAATTTGAAATTGTATTCTCAATGGGAGTCCATCATTGGTCAGCTTCACTAACATAGTAAAAAATTAATAATAAAGTTTTATCATGTTTAACAAATTAGGTACTTGTAAATATTATTTACATCACATTAAACTACTTCTTAGTTGATAGTGAATTATTTGATTTTCAAATATATGTTTTATGTTTATTCATGATTATATTTATCCCATTATAATCCTTCCTTTATGTGTTGGATGTATTAACAAGATTTGAAAATTTTCTACCATATTGAGACTATTGCTGGATCATTTCCATTGTAAATTTCATAATACTCCAATCACATTTGTATTCATGATGGGTTAATATTCTCATTTTCTATATAAAATTATATGGGCACAGTTATTTTGGTTTTCAACCTTTAAAATGAATAAATGAAAATTATGAGTGAATATACTTATTTAAATGAATGTACACATAAGGAAACTATAAAAAAGAAGTAAAATTTCAAAAATGGCACATATATGTTAGAGTATGAATATTTTTTATTCAATATATTTTAATTATACTTAATATTCAATCTATGATAGTTATATATTTATGTGATTCATAATTAATTATAAATTGAATTTGAAAAAACTAATTCATATCCTTAAATAGTGTAAGACAAGGTTTACATTTATACCCCTTCCATACAATATATGTTGAATGAGTTAATACCAACATAACATATTAATTGTTACTATCCATAGGATTATCATCATTATAGCATGTAATCACTTTTAGTATCTATGATGGAATTTTATTTTTAGAGAAAACACAAAATATTTATTTTTGATAAAATTAAAATTCGATCATATAATTAGACTTATCCATTTTATTTTTGCCAGGATAATAAAAAATGATATATTCCTCAATAAAAAAACCATAGTAATAATAAAATATTTCATGAATACATTGATTCCAAATATAGCACCCTAGACCCACATTCATGGGTTGGGTGATGAAAACATATACTATTACAAATAATCATTAATTCAAAGTGATATTATACATTCAAAACATGCATATATTTAAAAGAATTATTACAACTACTAAAAATTTCACTCAAATAAAAGATCATCATAATTTATTATCTATAATGATATGTTGTATAGGTTATTTATTTTAAATCCCTTTTAAATGTTCTTCATAACAGCTCATATTTAACCCCATTATAAGTATCTAACAATTAATACCAATATTCATATCATGTCAATGAAAAAATAAGAAAGGGACATTAAAATTTTACTATGGGAAATGTAGAAAATAATCATTTATGACCATAAGTGATAAAAATATATTTATAATTTTATATGATCTTATGGAATATCTATGAATAAATCATTAAGATAATATATTGAGATAATACATGTCACTTATACATAATCAATAAAAACATATATACATTCATTAATAAATGAATATCAAAAAACATGATCACACGTGTCATATCATTGTTAATTAATCATCATAACATCATTCCCTTATTTGATGAGGCATTAGTCACATGTTTTCCTTTTGTATATCAGTCAATATAGAACACTTCCCCCTGGTGGGTCGTGCATCAAATATCAGTTCCCATATTTCATGAGATATATTGTATTTCCTAATGTAATGGAGGGATTTATATTTTTAAAATATCATGAAATCAATAACAATGCATATATGATTTAATTTATATAAATAATTCAATATAACATGAAATAACATGGTATAAAATGAAACATCATTGTGACATCATAATGATCCTTTGTAATTATAAATGGGTTTCATAAAATTTATAGAATTTACCACCAAAATTTACATAATTTTTTGAAAAATTTATATACCCACAACTCAAAAACCCAAAATTAAAATTTCCTAAAAAATCTAGGATCATGAAAATTAATTTACAAAATTAATATACCTTTTAAGATATAGAATAGATTGAATGAAATTTCATGGGATTATTTAAAAAATTTAATATTTTCATAATAGCAGAACATGTTAAAGTCATATTAATTAGTTTTTTATAACTATCACTATCATGATATTGAAATTATTTAATTATGAAAAAATTAAAAACTAAATTAAATAAAATTTATTATTTGTAACTTCCCTATCTCGGTGACACATAATAGTGCCCCAGGCCAGTCGGTCACATGACCATAGTCACACCTCCCCGTATACCAAAGGTTTATGACTAGCAGATAGGGTCTTCTATGTTATAAATGAAGAGACTATGTCGTTCGTTATTAGAGTAAAACACCTACAGATTTATAAAATAAATAGTTGGATCATATGTAATCACAAACAGTACTAATGTCATAAGATTACAAAAAAAATGAAAATAAAATACTCAACTAAAAGGTGAAGACATGCTATTCAAATATTAGTGTCAAAGTACTTAATAATGTAACTAAAAATAAAGTCACCAACAACTCCCATGTGGATCCCAAACAATGTTTGGTTCCCTTATCCAATCTCCATTCCCCATCATCATTCCAAATCAAGGCGCTTTCCCTTAACAAATCTTGAAATAGTAATGTCTATTTAGGTATCGGTCAAGTATCCTGAGTAGGGTGTTAGTACTACTCAGTAGGCCAACAACAATAGTTTCTAAAACAATCCAGTCAAAATATTGGGTAAGAAATTATATAAAGAAACAATGTAATGCATAAATAATAAGTCATCATGTTATCATTTATTTTATTTTTAATAATATTAACATTAGGGTTCTTTGGGATACCCGTACCTATATAGTATATTCATCTTGTGGTTGAGCCCAAAATGTTCCCTAGGTAATATCATATCTTAATACCTACTATGAATCATGCCGAATCTCGATGTATTCAAAGGTGATATGATATCTCAGTACTTGATTGGAATCATGTTGGAGTTTTATATAATCTCATGGGTGGCCATATCTCAGATTGCCTTTATAACCGTTAATTAAAATCACACATAAATGATATAGTAACTAATAAAAACATACATAAGTAACATGATCATATTACCATTCTTACTTTTCAATAGATTTAGTATGTTCCCATTAATTTACTGATAAGTACAATGACCATGTTACCATTTATACTTCTCATTTGAATGATAGTGTTTCCATTGCTTTACTCACAAGTACAATTTCCATGATCGCATTTATACATGTCATTTGAAGGACCATGTTCCCATTCATTCACATATAATTAATTCATTATTAATTATCCATCTCAATTCGCTTACTAATTCAATAATTAGAAAAACGCATCAATATCCTTAGTTAGCTCCCCAATTAATTACTCATTCTAGACCCAATAATTAATTTAACAACTACTTGAAAAATAAAAATATTCATATATCATAATAAATTTTCCATAGTTAATTTTCCAATTCTAATTCTCAACTCTTCATAATTAATTCCATAATTAATTATATAGACCATAATATAAAAACACATAATTATCTCCCAATTAATTATCTATATTTATCCATTTCAATATCTTAAAAGTAATCCCACAATTAATTATTTATATTACATTCCCAAACTCTCATATTATATTTCCCTAAATTAATTATCAAATATGAAAACTCCTTAGTCTAATGATTAATTTCCCAATTGAAAAATTAATTCAACAATGGTTCAATAAATTAATTGGTCAACCTAATAAAAATAATTTAGGAACTCAAATGTTAATGAATGCTAGAAAGTATAAAAAAATATTTATACACACATTAATCCATGAGTATGTGAATTAGATTTTCTACAACCTATCTTAATTTATTATAGAACATTCATTCCATGGAAATCCCTAATATACGAGAAACAAAACAATGTAGATCTGAGTTATGAATAAAAATAACAAACTCAAGATCAAGGATATAATGATATCTTCAATCTGTATCTAGATCTAAAATCAAGAATATAAATCACTCAAAAATCGTTTTCATCTAAAGTAAAAGAGTATAAATTACACCGAAAGAATAAGGAATGAAAGACGAATGAATGAGATAGGCATTGGGATGAGATCCACATACCATGAGAAAAGTGTATCATTCATTTTGTCTTTGAAACATGATTAACATGGGTCGGATAGCCTTATAACCCCTCAAGAAATATTTCAATCCATCTGAAAATGTCAAATCCTGATCCAATGTCGAATATGAGTCATTTCAGGGGTTTGAGGGATTTTAAAACTTATTTTCACGTGAGTAGAAACAACACAAGAAGGCACCCTATAGATCAATGGATGTATTTTAGTTTACAAAAGCTATTATTGTCATGCCAAAATTATCATCCAAGATCATTAGAGTGAAATAGAATATAATAGAAATTATTATTTAAATCCTTAAATTGTCACTAAAATATCATGAAATGAAATATATTCAATGTAATTTTAGTAATTGGTGTTTTAAATGAACTATATATGTCTAATTATTACACATATTATAAAACATTCTCACGTATTTGAACATAAGATATTGATACCCTTGAAAATTCGGAATTATTTGAATCAAAAGATCATAAACAATATTTTTTCAAATAAATAACGAAATACCCAAAATAATGATATGATGTTGAAAAAATCATGAATTGGAAATATATAAACAATTCAAATGAAAAATAAGTTTTATTCTTAGAAATATATCTCATGAAATAAAATTTTAGAAAATAAACCACATTACCTTAATATATGACCTACAAAAATGCCCCTAAATTGTTATTATAATAAAATTTACTATCATATTTACAAATTTTAGATGATTATTCATATTTATAAAATTTTATATCAATTATTTATATTTGTAATCAAATTTTATGTCATATAGTTACAATATATTTTCAATATCGGTTGTGATTATTCTAAATATATATGACTCGGCCTTATAACATTATATAATCATGAATTAAATGAATAATTCACATAGAGGATCTTATCATGTTTAGAGTTTTAGAGATTTAGGACATAAATATTACATCTCAAAAGATTACAAAGTCGAAAATTCTACTAAGTTTTCATAAAATAAAAACACTTAAAAAGAAACATGTCTAGTTCCATGTTTTAGATAGCATGTCTTTCCTTGATCCCATCCTTGGCCATATTTATCTTTATTTCCTATGGAGAACATTTCAAAAACATGGGATGAGCATTAAAAGCCCAGTAATGGATATACAAAGAAGGAAAACTGTTAGTTTTTCAAAACAACAGGTAAACCATGAATACATTATCAAAGTAATACTTTTTACCTTTATGAAGTAGTACATACTCGTCACTTAATAGAATACCACAACATATCCTTTTAACCAAATGATTACCATAGACCCATATAAATAACTCATAACATATAAAGGTAATTTGGGACATAAACATACCTAAATGGAATAACCATACGGTCGACTTCCACACATATCCCTATATGGAATAGTCATATGGCCGACTTACATACCAAAAACATTGTAGGTTATAATGTAACCACCCATCCTGGTATTCACGTCACCACCCTTCATAAATTTTATCACGTAACTACACATCAAATGTCCAAGTACCATTATAAAATCATTACACATAAAACAATTATAAAGGATGTAAAACATTTACACATTTCAATCACAATATATCACTTAAATATATTGACATATCAAATACATTATCAAAACCATTTTCAATACCAAAATACATAAAATATTATATGATATTTATTTACTTTTTAAAATATTACAGTTTTTTGAGGAAGCTAGAGATCAAATAATAATCACAGCGGCGGAAAGGTCGTTGTCACCGCGTACGTTAAAATGAAACATACATTTGTTCATTTAGTAAAACAATTCGTATAGAAAAGATTCCTTTTGAATAAAAGAAAATGTCAATGGGGTTTATACACCGTATAAAAAAAGTTGTGTATAAAACAAAATATACTTCAATGAAAGGATATTGAGACGATGTCCGGTTCAAAGAAGGTATCCTTAGATTAATGATAAATCAATTATGTAATTACGTGTAAAAAATATAAATACACCCAATATAAGTGGATATTAAGTGTAAAACTATCATAGGTCATTCACACATATTCATATCATGACATGATCAAGAATAAGATTTTTAAACCAATGAATTGAAATTGGGTTAAGTGGTTCCCTTACAAAAATTCGACAGCCTAACGACGTCACATTAAAATTCAAAAAAAGATTTGATGAGAGAAAAAATGGTATCTCATCACATTTACAAAAACATTTACATCAATAACTATATATAAGAACATATACTAACATAATATGATGTAAATTAAATGATATAACACAAAGGAGTCTTTTAAAAAAATTAGGGTGAAAGGTTCTCTTACCTATTTGGTAACTTACAAAACATTAGCCACATGAAAGAAGGATCAAAACATGAAGATGTAAATACTCATAAATTTAAGAATATTACATAATTAATACACTCATGGAAAATATATACACCACACAAAAGGAAATATCGGCAAATGTAACACCCCGAGCTTCCATGATACGCCTCTCTTTCAATAATGCAATAGCTTGCATTGTACGCAAGTTCGAGTTCGAAAACACTGCGACTAATCAAAGTAGCCGTTATGAATAGTAATAACTACTTTTTAAAATTATATAAATTTTATATTTCAAAATGGACTTCATTTTTGTATTCATAATATCGAAATTAGCCTATGTTGAATTTTTGGTATTTTTCGGAGAACTTCTAAATTTTTATGAATATTGAAAATTACTTAAAAACAACATTTTTAATCAAAATAATTTATAGTGATAAATTATACTATTTAGTGGTTTTAATGTATAATTAGAATATATTTTTACCATTCTATCCAATGGTGGTCATTAGAATTAATTTAACATTGAAATTGGACATAAACAATTGCCAATCTTTTTATATAAATTGTTTCTAAAAAACACGCTATTTGTCGTAACAGCGGGAATTAATTATAAAATTAATTAATGCAACTTATATGGTTGGAATTTTGTAAAATAGACATCATTTCTGAATTAAGAATATCAATTATAGCTTAGGGTGAAATTTTGGCCTTGTTCTGAAAAACTTCAATTTTTGATGAATAGTGAAACCACTAAGTGGTAGTTAAATAACTGATTTTTCGTTTAAATGAAATATTACCACTTCTGTGATTTGATTTTCAGAAATCCGACATAAATGGTTGTAATTAAGAAGTAAAATGTGGTTCAATGAGATCAAAATAATTTTTTGGTGAATAGTAACTTTTAAGTTCTTAATCACGATTAGAGGTAATTAGTGTAGTTTAAGGTAAAAATAATGTTTTAATAATATGAGATGAGCTTGAAACTTGTCCTACTCCTATTGGATGAGTCATGGCCGACCAAGAAAACCCATGGGTCAACTTGGGGACCCCATGGAGCCACTTTAGTTGGAAAATGACATTAATATATATTTATTTAATGTTAAAATTAAATTGACACAAACATGAGTTGTTTTACTAAAACAGTTTTTACGTGGGGTTACACAGGTCCAAATTTTGATTATAAATATTCATTAGAAATCTAAAAAGATTTCCTACATCATAGTATTTTTTTTATAATTTTTATACATTAAATAAATTAAATTAATTATGACATCATGATGATGCATCGATGACCTCATTATTTAACGATTTAAATAAAATGGAAAGATAATGTCAAATCCAAAGCGTACACTTGTCAAAAACCTATTGGATTAGTATATTTCGAACCCTTACCATCTTATCCTAGAATTATATAAGTGTGGGACCTCTAAAATCCGAAACTCATTTTATAATAAAGTGACTTTTCATTACTTTCCAAAAGTACCCCTCCTCTCCACTTATAAAAGGCCCCCACCTCTCCCACCTCATTTACACATTCAAGCCATTTGGCTCGGCCAAACTCTGCCCAAATACTCTCCCAACTTCCCCCTCTTACTCCTAGAAGCCTCACTTTGGGCATAACTCTTCCCAAGGAATCCTTTGGCTCAAATCCAAAAGAGTTACCCGATTTTGAGGTAATGTCTTCTCTAATGTTGTTTTGTTTTGTTTTTCTTCTCCAACCCCATAAACTCTTTTTATTCATTTCTTTTGTAACAAAACCAGTATCCTAAATATAATAGGATTTTGTTATAAGAAGTATTCGAGCTACACTTACACACACCTACATCTAATGGTTAAAGAACATACGGTTTCTGTGGATGGCGAATTTCTGCCTCACGAAACGATGATTGTTCAACACTCATATAACACCTTCAAAGGTGGCCATTAAGATGTCACTATTTTTATATATGATATATAATATGTTTATGTTTTACTTATGCTTATGTATTTCTCATTTAAGGCATACTTTATGATTTCCATTATGGGTAAAACGCGATAATTTCATTTTAGGAAGTGCGGACTACCGCCCCCTCAAAGTGATTTTAATCGTTAATGCCATATGTGGGATGTATAAAGGATGGAGTAAATGGTATTATACACTATATTATACTGGAATTATATTATACATTTATATCATTATGATTTCGTTCCATTAAATATGAAATTGAAATGAAAGTAGCGTTCATGCGTACGTACGGCTTACCGTCTCCATGAACGATGCATTTCATTTCTTACCTCTAAATGTTACGTAATATTATGAATGAATGTATATACTCGATATATATGATATATATGACATCTAAATCATGAATATAAATCTGGAGATAATGGATATTATACCACATAAACAACTTGTAATTATAAGAAGTTTATTGTTGACTCAAGTACCAAAGATCGACAAAACGACCGTTATTAACTTAAATAATTACATAATGTTCATAACATGGTAATAAGTGATATAAAAGGAATAATGAACATGAAAAAGGTTCTTAAGTAAATATAAATTAACTCTAGTTTATTATTCAGGAGGTTAAAGAACGGTCGAGTCAGGACAAGATGCAAGGTAAGGGAATTTCTTAACCCAACTTCCATTCTTTGGGTTAATCTCCTACTTTCAAATTATGTCATGATATTATTATGTATTATCTTGTATTTGTAATTTATTTATGTGTACTTATAGTGAATACACATAAAAGATCTATTTTATTTAAAAAATGACCTTTGTAAGGGAATTTCATAACCCAACTTCCATTCTTTGGGTTAATCTCCTACTTTCAAATTATGTAATGCTATTATTATGTCGTATATTGTATTTATACTTTATTTATGTGTACATATAGTGAATACACATAATAGATCTATTTCATTTTTAAAATTATCTTTTTAAGGACTTCGTCTCAATCTCCTTTCATTGAGGCATATTTGGTTTTATACACAACTTTCTTTTATAAGGTGTATAAACCCCTTTGACTTTTACGGTTATTCAAAAGGAATCTTTTTATACGAAGCGTTTTGCTAAACGACAAAAGGGAATGTTTTTCTTTCCGAACTTATGCAGCGACAACGACTTCTCCACCGCCGTGACCATTATTTGAGTTTCGGCTTCCTCTACAAGCCATCTTTTTTTAATGAAAAATAAATACAAAGTTTTAACTTTCTTTTATTTTGGTATTGAAAATGGTTTTGAAAACGTTTTTATTATATCAATGTGTTGTATTAATATCTTGTGATTGAAATGTGGAAATGTTATGTTTCCTTTATGCATGTTTTATGTGATACGATTATGTTATGGTTTATGATATGTTTAAACCTATTCATATGAAGAATGTATTGGACTTAATAAGTGACGGGTGGAGCCCGCTATAGCTCCTCGATGCATCGGTAGGTCTCATGAGACAACTAGACGTGGAATTGGCTGAGGCCCTTTCCCAATTTGATTTATGGTTTTGGCCGAGGCCTTAATCATTTTAGACGTCTTGGCCGAGGCCTTGACAAAATGTTTCAGAATGTCCGGCATTATACATTCCCTCATTATGAAAGTGGTTATTGATCTTTCATGTGATTATTCGTCTAGTAGAATATCCATGTGAGTAAGTAAGTGGCGTTATTTGATTTTACTTTTTTCATATTATGCTGAAGTTCAAGTTTAATAAGGCTTTTGTTTAGTTATACATTGCCTTAAATGTTTATGTTTATTTATGAAAGCTTCCGCAATATTGTTATCCTTACTGAGCATCTGATCTCACCCCTTTCAATGTTTTAATATTTTCCAGGATGTGAAGAAGTATTTTATGAATGACCTGCAGGGATAGTCAGAAGAGGATATGAGTGTGGACTATGGAGACTTTGTTATTTTAGATTTTCAATTTATGATGTAATGTAACATTTATGAATGTATCTACTGTTTCCAAGGCTACTAAACTAATCGGTCTTTCGAGACATGATCTTTTGTGATCATGCCAATGTTACGAAGTAATGCACCGACTCTGGGTAGCTAGGGTCGGGGCGTTACAGTTGGTATCAGAGGCAGTTTAGTACTAACCTTGGAAGCTAGATTTAGATAAACTCTGATTAGAGCACATATCCCGAAGATAGACTTTGAGGATTAGTATAGAACAACTTCCTAGAATTTTGGTATTGTAGAGATGTTGTGAGTTTTCCGAGCAATACATCCCTTTCTGGATATGAGCAGGTAGAGGCGGCTCTGGCACAGATGTACCTAGGGGTAAAACCCGAAAACACCGCTTTGAGCTAGACTCGAACGGGAACTGGTGCACGACAACAGGCCTTGCTGCACTCTTGGTTACGACACTCCCGGGGGATATGCTTTGGATAATTCCCATTTTCTTTACAAACCACTATGAAGGGTTACGAGTATATACTTCCTCAAGGAAAACATTTTTATAATTATGGATTATATCCATAATTAGTTCAATTTATGTTAAGTGTTTTACAAGTATGGAATTATGTATTTCGATTCATGAACTAATCTAGTTTATGCCATTATTTAGAAATGGCGCCTAGTGGAAGGAATGGAAACCGTATCCATGCACGCACTCCGTGTAGGGATTGCCCTCCTGCTTAAGATAATTATTGTGGATCTAGAGATACAACTGGTGCTGATCAACTTATTACCATACTGGGACAACTCACTCAGGTTTTGAATAATAACCTTACTCGTATGGAGCACCCTGATCCGCAATGTGGAGGATCAATGCTAGATCGTTTAATGAGACAACAACCCCCAACCTTCAATGAGAGTACAAATCCTATAGTAGTTGAGCAATGGATAAATATCATAGAGAAAATATTCCATGCCTTGGGGAGTAGTGAAAGGGAGAAGGTTGTCATGGCAGTTTACCGCCTCACTGGAGATGCCGATCAGTGGTGGTCGCTGATTCAAAACACAAAGGAAGATGATGACGTATAGAATATGGAATGGAGGCAGTTCAAAGAGCTTTTCTTAGAGAAATACTTTCCTCGTGACCATCGAGCAGATATGGAAAGGCAATTTCTGAGTCTGAGGGAGAAGGACGATGAGAATGTCGCAAAGTATGAGGCTAACTTTACAAGGTTAGCGAGGCATGCTGCCGATTATATACGTAACCCAAGGAGTAAGATTGATCGTTTCTTTGATGGGTTAAAACCATTTCTCCATCGAGCTTTAGTATCACAATCCTTCTCATCATACGAAGATATTGTCTCGTGTGCTATCAAGACAGAAAAGGAATTCTCTAAGTCTTATGACAACAAAGTAAAGCAAGAGAAGAAGAGAACGGTGGAACAAGAGACAGATAAAGGGAAAAAGGGAATGAAGGATTTTCCATTATGTGATAATTGTGGGAAGAATCACCCTGGTACTTGCCTAAAAGGAATGGGAGTTTGTTATAAATGTGGAGAAAAGGGTCACCAGGCTCGTGATTGCAAGGGAAAGAAAGAGGCTATCAAAGTTGAATACTACAATTGTAGAGAAATTGGTCATTATGCAAATGAATGTCCTAAGCGTCAGGGAAACTTATCTCAGAAAAGGCCAAGGGATCAAGGACAATCTTATGCTGTTACTACAGTTGATGCAGAATAATTAATGTATTGGTGCTTTTGGACTCATGGATTATATTCTGGTTATTATAATAATGTGATATATATATAAGGATTGTACTGCAGTACGTGTTGTTTCAGTAAGGTTTTAATATGATTAAGGTAATCATATTTTTAGTATGTTACAATAAGATAAACTTTACTTTGTTTGGGGAATCTGATAAATTGATTTTGGAATTAAGAGCCCTTTTAGAGAAAGTCTGGACAGAGGTATTTTGGATAACTATAAAGGTTGGAGTGGATTAAGTTGGTCATTGGATATGTAATGTTTAAGGTTAAAAAAATTTATGAAGATTATTTTTGAAATATTATGAAACTATAGTTTTAGGAAAAGGACAACCTGTAGGGTGGGGAATAACCCGTTGCGTCGGACAAAGCTGCAGGAATCGAACCCACAACCATATTGCGACAAGCCTTTATTTCCTACCACTAGCCTACAGGAAGTCCCTGGTTATTACAAAATAATTTTACTAATCTAAATGGTATGTGTTAACATTTGGAACCATATACAATTAGGATAAATAGAATATTTTTTAGTTCCGTTACCTTTTGGAGTAAAAGTTGGGTTTGTGGTAAAAATTTATTAACGAATGAAAGTATACATAACAAGTATGTATATTCCATTACATTCTTAGTAAATCTCCTAAATAAATTTCTCAACATTATAAAAGGTAACATAAAACAAAAATTTTGTCGGCTAACTTTTCCAACTGGGGATTCAATGACTGTTTAACCAATCACAAGTTTGTGATTTTCTTGTGGTTAAACTTTCTCCTAATCCTGTTTTCTATAACTCTCTATCAGACCTTGATGGTTTGTTTCTCCTCCATATCCATATTTTCATAGAATCCTAGAATGGGATATATCGGGTGACCTTTGTACTTATCTTTCTTTCTTTTAATGTTATATATTTATTAACCTTATTTCCGATGTGGGTTATCCTCAAAGGTATTTTCTCTTTTCATCCATTTATTTTCAAAGAAAAATATCAAATTGCAAGGACGCAATTTATTGAAGGAGGGGAGAATGTAACACCCCGAGCTTCCACGATACGCCTCTCTTTCAATAATGCAATAGCTTGCATTGTACGCAAGTTCGAGTTCTAAAACACCGCGACTAATCAAAGTAGCCGTTATGAATAATAATAACCACTTTTTAAAATTATAGAAATTTTATATTTCAAAATGGACTTCATTTTTGTATTCATAATATCGAAATTAGCCTATGTTGAATTTTTGGAATTTTTCTGAGAACTTCTAATTTTTTATGAATATTGAAAATTACTTAAAAACAACTTTTTTAATCAAAATAATTTATAGTGATAAATTATACTATTTAGTGGTTTTAAAGTATAATTAGAATATATTTTTACCATTCTATCCAATGGTGGTCATTATAATTAATTTAACATTGAAATTGGACATAAACAATTGCCAATCTTTTGATATAAATTGTTTCTAAAAAACACGCTATTTGTCGTAATAGAGGGAATTAATTATAAAATTAATTAATGAAACTTATATGTTTGGAATTTTGTAAAATAGACATCATTTTTGAATTCGGAATATCAATTATAGCTTAGGGTGAAATTTTGGCCTTGTTCTGAAAAACTTCAATTTTTGATGAATAGTGAAACCACTAAGTGGTAGTTAAATAACTGATTTTTCGTTTAAATGAAATATTACCACTTCTGTGATTTGATTTTCAAAAATCCTACATACATGGTTGTCATTAAGAAGTAAAATGTGGTTCCATGAGATCAAAATAATTTTTTTGGTGAATAGTAACTTTTAAGTTCTTAATTGCTATTAGAGGTAATTAGTGTAGTTTAAGGTAAAAATAATGTTTTAATAATATGAGATGAGCTTGACACTTATCCTACTCCTATTGGATGAGTCATGGCCGACCAAGACAACCCATGGGTCAACTTGGGGACCCCATGGAGCCACTTTAGTTGGAAAATGACATTAATATATATTTATTTAATGTTAAAATTAAATTGACACAAACATGAGTTGTTTTACTAAAACAGTTTTTAAGTGGGGTTACACAAGTCCCAATTTTGATTATAAATATTCATTAGAAAGCTAAAACGATTTCCTACATCATAGTATTTTTTTTATAATTTTTATACATTAAATAAATTAAATTAATTATGACACTATGATGATGTAGCGATAACCTCATTATTTAACGATTTAAATAAAATGGAAAGATAATGTAAACTCCAAAGCGTACACTTGTCAAAAACCTATCGGATGAGTATATTTCGAACCCTTATCATCTTATCCTAGAATTATATAAGTGTGGGACCTCTAAAATCCTAAACTCATTTTTTAATAAAGTGACTTTTCATTACTTTCCTAAAGTGCCCCTCCTCTCCACTTATAAAAGGCCCCCACCTCTCCCACCTCATTTACACTTTCAAGCCATTTGGCTCGGCCATCATCTGCCCAAATACTCTCCCAACTTTCCCCTGTTACTCCTAGAAGCCTCACTTTGGGCAGAACGCTTCCCAAGGAATCCTTTGGCTCAAATCCAAAAGAGTTACCCGATTTTGAGGTAATGTCTTCTCTAATGTTGTTTTGTTTTATTTTTCTTCTCCAACCCCATAAACTATTTTTATTCATTTCTTTTGTAACAACACCAGTATCCTCAATATACTAGGATTTTTTTATAAGAAGGATTCGAGCTACACTTACACACACCTACATCTAATGGTTAAAGAACATACGGTTTCTGTGGATGGCGAATTTCTGCCTCACGAAACGATGATTGTTTAACACTCATATAACACCTTCAAAGGTGGCCATTAAGATGTAACTATTTTTATATATGATATATAATATGTTTAAGTTTTACTTATGCTTCTGTTTTTCTCATTTATGGCATACTTTATGATTTCCATTATGGGTAAAACACGATAATTTCATTTTAGGAAGTGCGGACTACCGCCCCCTCAAAGTGATTTGAATCGTTAATGCCATATGTGGGATGTATAAAGGATGGAGTAAATGGTATTATACACTATATTATACTGGAATTATATTATACATTTATATCATTATGATTTCGTTCCATTAAATATGAAATTGAAATGAAAGTAGCGTTCATGCGTACGTACGGCTTACCGTCTCCATGAACGATGCATTTCATTTCTTACCTCTAAATGTTACGTAATATTATGAATGAATGTATATACTGGATATATATGATATATATGACATCTAAATCATGAATATAAATCTGGAGATAATGGATATTCTACCACATAAACAACTTGTAATTATAAGAAGTTTATTGTTGACTCAAGTACCAAAGATCGACAAAACGACCGTTATTAACTTAAATAATTACATAATGTTAATAACATGGTAATAAGTGATATAAAAGGAATAATGAACATGAAAAAGGTTCTTAAGTAAATAGAAATTAACTCTAGTTTATTATTCAGGAGGTTAAAGAATGGTCGAGTCAGGATAAGACGCAAGGTAAGGAAATTTCTTAACCCAACTTCCATTCTTTGGGTTAATCTCCTACTTTAAAATTATGTCATGATATTATTATGTATTATCTTGTATTTGTACTTTATTTATGTGTACTTATAGTGAATACACATAAAAGATCTATTTTATTTAAAAAAATGACCTTTGTAAGGGAATTTCATAACCCAACTTCCATTCTTTGGGTTAATCTCCTACTTTCAAATTATGTCATGCTATTATTATGTCGTATATTGTATATATACTTTATTTATGTGTACATATAGTGAATACACATAATAGATCTATTTCATTTTAAAAGTGATCTTTTTAAGGACTTCGTCTCAATCTCCTTTCATTGAGGCATATTTGGTTTTATACACAACTTTCTTTTATACGGTGTATAAACCCCTTTGACTTTTACGGTTATTCAAAAGGAATCTTTTTATACGAAGCGTTTTGCTAAACGACAAAAGGGAATGTTTTTCTTTCCGTACTTATGCGGCGACAACGACTTCTCCACCGCCATGACCATTATTTGAGTTTCGGCTTCCTCTACAAGCCATCTTTTTTTAATGAAAAATAAATACAAAGTTTTAACTTTCTTTTATTTTGGTATTGAAAATGGTTTTGAAAACGTTTTTATTATATCAATGTGTTGTATTGATATCTTGTGATTGAAATGTGGAAATGTTATGTTTCCTTTATGCATGTTTTATGTGATACGATTATGTTATGGTTTATGATATGTTTAAACCTATTCATATGAGGAATGTATTGGACTTAATAAGTGACGGGTGGAGCCCGCTATAGCTCCTCGATGCATCGGTAGGTCTCATGAGACAACTAGACGTGGAATTGGCCGAGGCCCTTTCCAAATTTGATTTATGGTTTTGGCCGAGGCCTTAATCATTTTAGACGTCTTGGCCGAGGCCTTGACAAAATGTTTCAGAATGTCCGGCATTATACATTCCCTCATTATGAAAGTGGTTATTGATCTTTCATGTGATTATTCGTCTAGTAGAATATCCATGTGAGTAAGTAAGTGGCGTTATTTGATTTTACTTTTTTCATATTATGCTGATGTTCAAGTTTAATAAGGCTTTTGTTTAGTTATACATTGCCTTAAATGTTTATGTTTATTTGTGAAAGCTTCCACAATATTGTTATCCTTACTGAGCATCTGATCTCACCCCTTTCAATGTTTTAATATTTTCCAGG
This sequence comes from Viscum album, assembly GCA_963277665.1. Classification (NCBI taxonomy): domain Eukaryota; kingdom Viridiplantae; phylum Streptophyta; class Magnoliopsida; order Santalales; family Viscaceae; genus Viscum; species Viscum album. Next base: position 873,375,769 of record OY728129.1, on the reverse strand, counting down.
ATGTGAAGAAGTATTTTATGAATGACCTGCAGGGATAGTCCTTTTCAATTTATGATGTAATGTAACATTTATGAATGTATCTACTGTTTCCAAGGCTACTAAACTAATCGGTCTTTCGAGACATGATCTTTTGTGATCATGCCAATGTTACGAAGTAATGCACCGACTCTGGGTAGCTGGGGTCGGGGCGTTACAGCAAATGTAGCATGAATCTCATTGGAATAAAAGTGAGATGAAAAATCTCTAACGAAAACTCGGCAACCTAACAGCACCACTTAAAATTTCAAAAAAAGGATAGACGAGATCAAATAGAGTCTATAATAATATGAAAATAAAATTTATAGTAATATGAATTCAAAATAACATACCCCAACATAAGAAAAGGGGTCATTAAGGAATTGACATAAAAGAGAGTACTTAAATAGAATGAGAGAGGTACGATTCCTTACCTCAAGTCCGACTTGTATTGTTCGTTTCTTTATATTCATGAATAATAAACATTGGTCAATTTATAATTTTTAAGTAACTCCATTAAATATTATTATTCAGTTCATCTCACATATTATAATGTTATAATAATTGGTTAATAATGTTAGTTCATATCAGACTTTTTTATTGATGTTCGGTACATGAGTAAAAATTGAACTTGTTGGAAATGAATTTTCCATGTAGTAATAAGTACATCATCTACATAATAGTATTAATGATTTAAATATCATATATATACAGTATATATTAATTTTATACTATTCCATAACATTTGGAGATAAAAAATGAAATGCACTGTTCATGGAGATGGTAGGACGTACGTACGCATTAATTCTACTTTGATTTGTTTGTCATATTAATGGAATTAAAACTAAATGAGATATATATATATTATAGTTACAGAATTATATACATCTTTTAGATGTAATATATGACATATATATCCATTATATATATGTACATATAATAGTAAATAACATTTGTAGATATGAAATGAAATGTACCATTCATGGAGACGGTAAGCCGTACGTACGCATGAACACTTCTTTAATATCTATTTCATACTTTAATGGACTGAAAAATAATAATTATACATAGTTATAATATAATTAATGTATAATAAAATATATAACATCATTAAATCCATCCTTTATACATCCCACATATGGTATTAACAATTCAAATCACATTGAGGTGGTGGTAGTCCGCACTTCCTAAAATGAAACTATCACGTTTACCCATTATGGAAACCATAAAGGAAGGGAATAAATGAAAAAAATGAAGAATAATAAATACATAAAAATAATTTATATATCATATATAAATACAGTGATATCTTAATGTCCACCATGAGAGGTTTTAAAAAATATTGAACAATCATCGTTTTGTGAGGCAGTAATTCGCCACCCACAGAAACAGTATGTTCATTAACAATTAGATGGAGGTGTGTATGAGTGTATCTAGAATCCTCTTCATAACAACATACTAGTATATATAATATGCAGGTGTTGTTACAAAATAATGAAATAAAAAGAGTTTATGGGGTATGAGATGCAAAATAAAACAAAAGAACATAAGAGAATACATTACCTTCAAATCGGATAACTCTTTTTGATTTGAGCTCAAAAGCATCCTTGGAAAGACTTAATCCCAATGTGAGGGTTCTAGGAGTATGAGAGGGATGTGGAGAGACACTATGAGCAGAGGTAGGACGATGCAAAGGCTTCAGAGGTGTGTCTAAGGAGGTTGAGGTGGGGGCCTTTTATAAGAGGGAGGAGGGGTACTCTTGGAATCACGTGAAAAGTTACATTAATATAAAATGATTTTTGAATATAAAAGGTCCCACAATTATATATTTCTAGGAAAAGGTGATATGGGTTCGAAATACAGCCATACATGGGGTTTTTGACAAGTGTATGTCTTAGATTTTACATTATCTTTTCATTTTATTTAAATCCTACATTAATGAGGTAATCGTTGCATCATCATTATGTCATAAATATATTAATTCATTTAATTTATAAAAATTAAAAAAAATACGATGAAGTAGGAAATAGATTTATCTTTCCATGGAATATTTATAGTAAAAAATATGACTTGTATAACCCCATCTAAAAATTTTTTTACTTAAACAATACATGTTTGTGAAATTTTTATTTTAACTTTAAATAAAAATTTATTAATGTCATTTTCTTACCCAAGTGGATCAATGGGGTCCCCATGTTGACCCATGGATTTTCTTGGTCATCCATGACTCATCCAATAATGGATGGACATGTTTCAAGGTCATTTCATATTATTATAACGTTATCGTTTCATAAAATTACACTAATTACCTTTAATCGCGATTAATAAAACTTAAAAGTTACTATTCCCCAGAAATTATTTTCATCCCATTGATCCAAATATTACATCCTAATTAAAACCATGTATGTAATATTTTTGAAATTCAAATCACTAAGGTGGTAAAATTTCATTTAAACAGAAACTTAGTTTTTTAACTAGCACTTAGTGGTTTTACTATTCATAAAAATAGACGTTTTTCAGAAAAATTCCAAAAATTCCCCCTAAGCTATATTTGATATTCCGAATTCAAAAATGATTTCTATTTTAAAAAATTCAAAACATATAATTTTCAATAATAAATTTAATAATTAATTCATGTAGTAAAAACAAATAGCATGTTTTTATGAAAAAAATATATCAAAAGATTAACACTAGTTTAAGTCCAATTTGAAAGTGAAATTAATTCCAATGACCACCATTAGATTAAATGGTAAAAATATATTCTAAATACACTTTAATCCCAATTAAAATGATAATATATCCATATAAGTAGATTATATTAAAAGGTGGTGTTGAATTAAAATACAACATTTTCACTAAAAAGGATCTTTATCGGAAAAATAACAAAAAACTACACAAAGTAAATTTTGATGTCAATATTCAAAAGAAGGGTTTTATTTGGTCCAATATAACATATAAAATTTTCAAAAAGTGGATTTAAAAATGGTTCGCCATCAAAAGGCAGTTAATCGACCTTTTAATGAATATCAGAATATTTACGCTTAAAATCGGATTCATTTGCATTTTAAGCCTCTAATATATATTGGATAAAAGTAAAAATATTTGACAAACATATATAATTATTTTGTAGACATTTCTTTTCATTCCAAGCATTACAACGGCTAGACGTTAAAAATAATATTATTATATTATTAGTGTGCAACGTAAGATTTCAAGGAAACTCATTGTTGCGTATTGGGTACGCCATCAAACATAGCATCCCCTTTAAAGTAATATTAATATTTTATTCACAAGTATTAATAAATATGAAAATGTAATATTATTTATTTACCTGGGATGTTATATCCTTCCCCCTTTTTGGTAATTGCATCCTCGCAATTTTAAAATTGGGCTTGGAATCTTCATTGAGAGCCCCACATCGGAAAATGAGTCAATTAAACTATCACTTTAAAATAAATTAAGGGAAGTAAAAACGTCACCCGAGTAAACCCATACTAGGATTCCATGTAAAAAACATGGACATGGAAGAGAAAAAAAAGAGTCATGTTCTGATGGAGAGTGATAGAAAACACGCTTAGGAGAAAGTTAACCACCAGAAAATCACAAACTTGTGATGGGTTAGACAGTATTTGATTCCCCAGTAGGAAAATTTATCAGACACAATTTTTTTTTTAATTTACTTATCATTGGGGAATTTATTTATGAGATTAACTAATTCATAGGAAATCATACTTACTTGTCGTGTAGACTTTCATCTCTTACTGTAGTTCTTACACAAACTAATATTTTCTCCAAAAGACGAGTATTTAGGATGACTTGTTCACAGTAAGAGCGCTAGAATCAACTTCTAAAGAATCACCTATTCTAAAAAAGAGAAATATATATTTCCCGTGTCTTTAGACAAAAACCAAAACCAAAATTTTTAGTATGAGATCAGATAATACCCAAAAAGAGTAATCATTTATAAAAAGTAATACTACTCTTAATCTCCAAAATTTGTCAAACATTATCAAAAGTTCAACAAAGACCATTCAATAAAATGTTGTCCATAAAATTATTCAATGTAATACAAACTAAGAATTAAACCCAAATCTATGAAGGATTTAATCACATAGTCTTCCAAGATAAATCATAAAATTTATCTCTAAATAACATCATGTACTATTAAAGTATCATACTAAAAAGTAATTAACCTAATCACATATACTCCATGATAGGATAATCATTTCCATATATAACCCAACATCAACTTATTCCTGATTCATATGATCATCTAACTAAAAACAACTAGTTATACTAACAAGGGACATCATATAGTCCAGTGGTAGGCAATAAATACCAGCCACTCATTGGTTGTGTGTTCGATTCCCGTAGCTTCGTCCGACGTGACGGGTTGTCACACGGTCTACGTGTTGTCCTTTTCCAAAACTATATAATTCTTAAAACATTCCCCAAAATAGATAAAATCATCAAGAATAAGCAGAATATAATTTAAACTCAATTTTATCTCATGCCTTTCATTTTCCATCATAACATATAGTAACCCATAATTACTTCAAAACTAAGGATCATATAAACAAAAATGGTTCTTTATAACTATGTCCACAAAAGAACAGATAACTATTCCTTGAATAATATTTTCATATATCAAACATCAGGGTTCCACATACTATAAAAAGTATTCTAGTGTAACCCCATGATCAATAGAGACTTCATACTTTTAAGAATTTCACCATCCTAAAATCTACCATAACTCTTGAAACCCATATATGTTGACTTCTTACTCATTCAACATTCTTAATGATCCATTAACCATTCCTTTCCATCTTATTCTGAAATAATTTTTTCCAAAAAACAAAATCATGAATCATATCCTAATACACCAATAATAGGAAAACATATGTTATGAAATAATCCATACCATTCATTGGTCATTGTAAGTTTCTTCATCCTCAATAGGAATGGCATTAGGTATTTGTAAATGAATATTTGTACGATCTTGGTGATCCCATTCTTGAATCATCTTTGTAGGACATGTGTTTTCATAACGACCATGCACACCACATTTAAAACATTCAATTGATCCCTCACAAAGATTTTATTTCCATTTCCTCGAGTCAACTGGATTCTTCCTTTTTCCATGGCAGTTTCTTACTTTATGACATTCATTTCCACATATATAGCATCTTTCTGTCCCTTTCAATCATTGTCGTAGGTGTTTCTTTCCACATCTATGACACATAGGTATTTGAACAAATATACCTTTATGACTATTACCTGAACTTCTGTAGGGATTTGTTTCTCGCATATATGATGCCTTATAAAAATCACTAAGGTTTAGGTGGTAAATAATGACTCCAGATAGTTTGTTGAAGATAAACACAAGATTTCTCATTGCAGCTCCCATATCATTCAGTTTATCACTCAGAAAACTGTCGCAGTTTCCTTCACATCCACTGTTACTTTGGTGCCTGCTAGATCTATCCATTTACTTAAACAAAAACAGTCTATGTTAGTATATCATTAGAATCATCATATAATATTATGATATAATTAGTCACGTTATCTTAAACACATTAACATTATATAAAACTATGACTCTTTCTATTATCCTAACTGTTATGGTAAAGTCACTTATGCTTAAAGAATACCCTAACCTCTAAAGTTATCTAAACCTCCCTTTGATACCAACTATAAGGACCCGACCTTATAACATTACATAATCATGAATTAAATGAATAATTCACATAGAGGATCTTTTAGGTTTAGAGTTTTAAAGAATTAGGACATAACTATTACATCTCAAAAGATTACAAAGTAGAAACTTCAACAGAGTTCCATAAAATAAAAACTCTTAAAAAGAAACATATCTAGTTCCATGTTTTAGATAGAATTTCTTTCCTTGATCCCATCCTTGACACTACTCATCTTTAAGTCCAGTGGAGAACATTTCAAAAACATGGGATAAGCATTAATATCCCATTAAAGGATAAACAAAGAAGGAAAACTATTAGTTTTTCAAAACAAGTAAACCATGAATACTTTATCAAAGTAATACTTTTTAGCTTTATGAAGTAGTAAATACTCTTAACTGAATAAAATATCCCTACTTATCCTTTGTAACCAATAGATTACTATAAACCCATATAAAGAACACAAAACATATAAAGGTAACTTGGGACATAAACATACTAAAATGGAATAACCATACGGTCAACATCCACACATATCCCTACATGGAATAGCCATACGGACGACTTTGATACCCGATGAATTGGAGGTTATAACATAACCACCCATTTGAGTATTTACGACACCACCTGTCATATGGTTTATTGCATAACCACCCGTCAAATGTCTAAGTACCATTATAAAATCATAACACATAAAACAATTATAAAGGAAAGAAAAAATTTACACATTTCAATCAAAATATATCACATAAATATATTGAAATAACAAATCAATTATCAAAACCATTTTCAATACCAATATTAATAAAAGAGTATATGGTATTTATTTATTTTTAAAAACATTACGACTTGTTGAGGAAGCCAAAGATCAAATAATACTCGCATTGGCGGAATGGTCATTGTCACCGCGTACGTTAAAAAGAAACATACATTTGGTTGTATAGTAAAACAATTAATACAGAAAAGATTCCTTTTAAATAAAAGTAAAATTCAAAGGGGTTTATAAACCATATAAAAGATAACTGTGTATAAAAAAATATACCTCAATGAAAGGAGATTGAGACGAAGTCCCCTTCAAGGACGGTATCCTTAGATTAAGGAAAAATCAATTATGTAATTATGTGTGAAAAATATAAATACACCAAATATAAGTGGATATTAAGTGTAAAACAATCATAGTTCATTCACACATGTTTATATCATGACATGATCAAGAATTATAGTTTTAACCCAACGAATTGAAATTGGGTTAAGAAGTTCCCTTACAAAAATTCGACAGCCTAACGACGTCACATTAATATTCAAAAAAAGTGTTGATGAGAGAGAAAATGGTATCACATCGCCTTTACAAAAAAATTACATCAATAAGGATGTATAAAAACATATCACAACATAATAAGATGTAAATTAAAAGATATAACAAAAAGGAGTCTTTTAAAAAGACGAGGGTGAAAGGTTCTCTTACCGATTTGGTACCTTACAAAACATTAGCCACATGAACTAAGGATCATAAAATGAAGATGTAAATACCCATAAATTGAAGTATATTACATAATTAATACACTAATGGGCAGTATAATCACCACACAAAAGGAAATAGTGCAAACTATATCATGAATCTCATAGGAATAAAAGTGAGATGAAAAATCCCATATGAAAACTCGGCAGCCTAACGACGCCACATAAAATTTCAGAAAAATCGATTGACGAGATCAAATAGGGTATCTCATCATATGAAAATAAAATTTAATATAATAGGAAATTAAAATAACACCCCCCAACATAATAAAAATTAGCTTAAAGGACAGACATAAAAGAGAGTACTTAAAAAGAAAGAAAGAGGTAGGATCCTTTACCTCAAGTCCGACTTGTCTTATTCGTTTCTTTATATTCTTGAATAATAAACTTTGGTAAAATTATAATTTCTTATGTAAATCATTTAAAGATTATTATTCAGTTCATATCACATATTATAATGTTATAATAATTGGTTAAAATGTGAGTTCATATCAGACATTTTTGTCGATATTCGGTACATGAGTAAAAATTGAACTTATTGGAAAAGAATTTTCTATGTATTCATTTTATACTATTACATATCAATTGTAGATAAAAAATGAAATGCACCGTTCATGGAGACAATAGGCCATAAGTACGCATGTACACAAATTTCATTTCTTTGTCATATTAGAGGAATTAAAACTAAATGAGATATATATATTATAATTCCAGAATTATATACATCATTTAGATGTAATATATTAAATATTTATCAATTATATATATGTAATTATAATAGTACATAACATTTGGAGATAAGAAATGAAATGTACCATTCATGTAGACGGTAAGTCGTACGTACACATGAACGCTACTTTAATTTCTATTTCATACTTTAATGGAATGAAAAAAAATAATTATACATAGTTATATTATAATTAAAGTATAATATAATATATAAAATCAGTAAATCCATCCTTTAAACATCCCACATATGGTATTAACGATTCAAATCACTTTTAGCGGGCGTTAGTCCGCACATCCTAAAATGAAATTATCGCATTTACCCATTATGGAAACCATAAAGGTATGGAATAAATGAAAAATACAGAAGAATAATTAATAGAGAAACATAAATTATATATCATATATAAATTTAGTGACATATTAATGGCCACCATGAGAGGTGACAAAAGAAAATTGAACAATCATCATTTCATGAGGCAGTAATCTGCCAGCCACAGAAACAGTATGTTCTTTAACCATTAGATGGAGGTGTGTATGAGTGTAGCTCGAATCCTCCTCATAACAGAAAACTAGTATATTTGAGATACTGGTGTTGTTACAAAATAAAGAAATAAAAAGAGTTTAGGGGGTTGGAGCAGCAAAATAATACAAAAGAACATAAGAGAAGACATTACCTTCAAATCAGATAACTCTTTTTGATTTGAGCTCAAAGGCATACATGGAAAGACTTATGCCCAAAGAGATCCTTCTAGGAGAAATAGAGGGATGTGGATAGAAAATATGAGCAGTGGTTGGGTGAGCCAAGGGCTTGAGAGTTGTGGGTAAGGAGGTAGAGGTGGGGGCCTTTTATAAGAGGGAGGAGGGGCACTCTTGGAATGTCTTGAAAAGTTACTTTACTATAAAATGATTTTCGGATACCAAAGGACCCTAAATTATATATTTAGAGGATAAGGTAATAAGTGTTAGAAATCCACCCATAAAATAGGTGTTTTACAAGTGTATGTCATAGATTTTACATTATCTTATCATATTATTTACATCATTCATTAATGAGGTAATCGATGCATCATCATGGTGTCATAAATAAATAAATTTATTTTACATGTTTCTAACATTTTTATTTTAATGTTAAATAAAATGTTTCTAATGTCATTTTCTTACCCAAGTGGCTCCATGGGGTCCCCAAGTTGACCCATGGATTGTATTGGTCGGCCATGGCTCATCCAATAATGGTAGTACATGTGTCAAGGTCATTTGTTATTATTATAACATTATCTTTTCCCTAAATTACACAAATTAGTTTTAATCGCAATTAATAAAACATAAATGTTTCTATTCACAAAATTGATTTTCATCCCATTGAACAACATTTTACATCCTAATTACAACCATGTATGTCAGATTTTTGAAATTCAAATCATAGAGGTGGTAAAATTTCATTTAAACAAAAACTCAGTTTTTTCACTACCACTTATTGGTTTCAGTATTCATCAAAAATAGAAGTTTTTCAAAAAAAATACAAAAATCCCCCCTAAGATATATTTGATGTTCCAAATTCAAAAATTAGGTCTATTTTACAAAATTCAAAACAAATATGTTTCATTAATCAATTTAATTATTAATTCCCATTCTCAAAACAAATATCTTGTTTTTAAGAAACAAAATATATCAAAATATTGACACTAGTTTAAGTCCAATTTAAAAGTGAAATTAATTCCAATGACCACAATTAGATTAAATGGTAAAAATATATTCCAATTAAACTTTAAAAAAAATAAAAAAGATAATATATCCATATAAATAAATTATATTAAAAGGAGGTTTTGAAATAAAATACAACATTTTCACTAAAAATGATCTTTATCGGAAATATAACAAAAATTTAGACAAAGTAAATTTTGATGTCCATATTCTAAAGAAGGATTTTATTTGGTCCAATATAGCATTTAAAATTTTCAAAAAGTCAATTTAAAAAGGGTTCTCCATCAAAAGGCAGTTACTTGACCTTTTAAAGAATATTCGAATATTTATGCTTAAAATTGGACTCATTCGCATTTGAAGACTCTAAAATTTATTGGATAAATATAAAATAATTTTACAAACATAAATAATAATTTTTTAGTTAGTTCTGTTCATTCTCGCCATTACAATGGCTAGACATTCAAAATAATATTATTATATTATTAGTGTGCAAAGTAAGATTTTAAAGAAACTCGTTGTTGCGTATTGGGTACGACATCGAAAAGAGAATCCCCTTTAAATTAATATTAATATATTATTCAAAAATGAAAATAAATATGAAAATTTAATATTCTTTATTTACCTGGGATGTTAAAAATGGATTTGATGTGGTTTTTTAGTTGAAGCTTTATTCATAATTTTGATTCAAAATATGATCCATAATAGATCTTACAATATATAAAAAATTTGGTTTCATTATTCATTAAAATTTTATAATTTCATTAAATAGGATTTTTAGTCATCGTAATTTGAGAAGAAATTGGTGATAAGCATGTTTATGTGTCCTTTGAAAAATTAATATTTGTATCTTAATAAATTGTGTTTTTTGTCAATTATTTCATTCTAAAACCAAATTTAAAACCTTATTTATTTATATATATAATATGTATCACTATAATATTTTTTTAATATTCAATGATCATATAATTTTATAATATTGTTCATGTAGTTTTTTAAGAAGCCTAAAAGATGAACATAAGATAATTAATGAATGATTAAGATTAAAATGTATCTTTTTTTATTTATAATAACATTATTAAAAAAACATAATGATATTTTTATATCTTAAATATTTTTAATCTCATTTATGTGATATAAAAAATAAATATATATGAAAAAAACATACCCTTATAAAGGTAGTCATCTTTACAAGTAACATTTATTGCGTTACATTTTCAATTATTTATATGGAAATAATAATTATTATAATTATAATATTAATATACATATTTATTTAATATTTTCTAGAATTATTCATCAACCTCAAAATTATAATAAATAATTTGAAGGTGTGGTTAAAATATAAAACTCGTCACTTTGTGGACGGGGTAGTATGCACAATACCTGAATGTCAATTTTGTTATTCTTAATAGGAAAGATGAAATGTGGTTAATGATAATATAAATATAATAATTACACATAGTTGATAAAAATCATAATTTTTAGTATATATTAATTTCTATTTTATAGTTGTAAATGTATGAATGACAATAAATGATGATGTGCAAAGTTTCCTTGTATTGAAGACATGTACATTCCCATAGATGACACATTAAAAATGGATATCACAAGATAATTACATTCCACAATATGCTGAATGAATATGGGGGGTTCTAAATAAATAAATATTAATATAATTTCATCTGGAAATTTGATATATTTAGTGGACATGATGTGTTCGAGAGTAAACCCTTTTGCATTAGTTTATAATGTCATTTTTTAATTTTGATCGCGTAATATTCAGGGAGAAGAAGTTAAAAAATTCATTTCGATAAATAATTTGTCAGGAAGAGGTAGTTTAGTCAGATAAGATCAAAATACTTTAAACATCCATTTTCAAAATTATTTTAAACATGAATTTTATAATATTATTTGAAGAATTATCACTTATAATATCTTTGGTTTTATCATGGAAATTAATTTTTTTCCTATGTAATTTATTTTTATGTGTAAAAAAATGGCCCTTAATAGATAGTTTATACCTAATATTTATAAATATAAGAAAAAATATCAGATAAGATATGTATATTTAATAAAATTCATTTTTAACATTAGCACATATAACTTGTAAAAACTGACTTTCCGAAAATGTTTATTCTGATGATCAAAACATACAATATGAAAAAAATTAAATATATATTATTTAATTTATATAAAATATTTGTTTATAAAATAATGAAAATTTATATGGATATAATAGGACACAACCACCAAAATTTACAGAAAATATATATATTTAAATTTTATCACTAAAAACTGTTTATTTCATTAGAAAATATTTTTTTAGATATTACACAGATTTTTTATAAATTTAAATAACTATTAAAAATGTAATATTTTACTCAATAACAAATCCAAGGTCATGAAAAATTCATTATTTATTGGTATATTACACAATGATCTCGATATATTTATAATTTCTAGTTTTTTTAAACTATATTTTTCTCTATTCCCCTATAAATATATTATTTCTCAAAAATATAGAAATTGAAAAATAGGATATTATTCATATCTATAATTTAAAAGTAAATATATTTTTTACGAAATAAATTTCATAAAATTTCTTATTTGTATGTTTAGAATGAAAAATCAAAATATAAAGGAATCCAAAATTTTCAAGATCAATATTTTTAAACATTATGCATACTCAATATTATTTCATAAAAATTTATAATTTATTTATTATTAATAGATTTTTTTGATATATTATAATATCATATTTTATGATAATAGATATTTAAATGTCGCTAATTTAATTTTTTAACACATTAATCAATTATATAATAATGAAAAACTTAACAATATTTATTGTGCATCAACTATTCTTAAATCAAATGACAAAATAACCAATATATATACTATGGATTTCATATTATATATCAAAATACCTTTCAAAGATAAGGTAATATTTTCTTTTTCTCAAACTAAAACCGTCCACCACCACTATGGTGGATTCAAATCCTACTGATCATATATATACCCAAACAATTATAGTCTAATCATTCCTTACAACATTCACCAATGTGGTTGTGATATAATATCATTAGAGAAAACACAATCACCACCAATGTAATATCATATGTGGAATAGTAATTCTAAAAAATTGAATATAAAAAGTATTGTGTGATATTAATACCCTTTGAGGAATAATGATCCAACCACGATGAGATGCATCTATAATTTACATAAATATAACTCAAAAAAAACTATTAACATGTTCATATATAATATTATCCACTCCCTATAAAAAAACTCCAATAAATTATCCATCATCAAAATAAATCCTACATTCTTAGTAAATTATAAAAATGGTTCAAAAATTAAATATAATTTGGATAAAAACCATTTATAATATCACAAACTATCAATGAAACTATGATACACTATAATATTATTTGGAGACCCCAAATAAGTAAATATTATAATATTATAATGATTATTTTCAACTATTTCTATATACAAGATATTCCAATTATTCTACACCTCAGAAGTCTAGAATATGAACTCATACATCATTTATATCAACATATATTCCCAGAGATCATTAAATAAAGACCGTAAATACTCATAATGATCCTCCAAAAACACGTAATACACAAGGATATCATAGATAAATACAAATTGAAACTAGACCAGGAAATAATGAAACATAATGGCCATTATAAATATGCATATAAGTCACGAATTGCTAGCATATAATTTCATAAATACATAGTTAAATTTTATAATGAGAAATATAAAATTGTGATTTTTGGTATCCTCATCCTCTACCTACATAATATGATATAGACTCCTCTATGTGATATTAGAGATAAAACAGTATCCCTTCAATAAATAATGTGTATTTAAAATAATTATAGCATGTATTGAACTCATTACAGTTACCTTTATTGACATCTAAATGGATGTAGAACCATTAAAAATTATACGCTATTATTTCAGACCACTCTAGAGATCCCCAAGGTGACACATAATGTTATAATAATGATATCTTCATAATATAATTTATATGAGTCTATTAATAATAAAATTCAAATTAATTAATTTTATAATAAGATACCAAAATATGGTAAAATATTTCAAAAAATATTTCATAAAACACAATATCAAATCAAGGGTGTAGTGTTATGGGATCTTTAAGAAAAAAAAATGGAAATTACTCAAATACCTAATGGAAAATTATATAATAGACCTCCACTAAAAGAAAAAAATATCATCACTAGCTATGAATACTGAGGATTGATGTGTTTACAGTTCATCTTGTAGTAAATTTTATTATTTAAAACGGAAAATTTGTCTTCTAAATATGAGAAAAATAATCTACTCATGATTGAATCATTAATATTGTTGAATTAATACAACTCTTAAATTCAAATAGATACAATTCTATAGATATATCTCTAATAAAATAAAATGCTTCATAGGTCTAATGTTATCCCATTATAAATTATAAACCATTAAAAAAATAAAGATAATAGTACTACCCAAAAATTGACATAATAAACTCCAAGTGAAATTTAATCATCTCTAACCCAAGTCCATGATCCCAGACCATGGTTGGTGTAATGTTGTTTTACAAAAAAATATTCTAGTAAAAAATAATATTATGGTAAAGATAATAAAATTTTAACAAGAATGGTATTAATTTAACTAGAAATAGAATTAATATGTAATAAATAATATCATTCCATAATCAATTTCCATGATGTCGTTGATAATAGAATCATATACATAAATCTCGTATCTATGTCCCTGATGAATAAGTACACAATGAGGCCACATTTTCCTTCCTTATATTCTCTTTCATTCCAAAAATCCTATTGAACATGTTGATACAAATATTTCTATAGATACAATAGTGTTTGAGGTAGTACATTGACTATAAATCATCTCTTTGTTAACCACATGTGATTTTTGTTCATGAAAACATGTGACAAACCTATCACGAAAATAGGGAACAACTAACATGAACTCCAAGTAAAATATATTGAAGGGTATGCTATAAATAAAAAGAGTTGAAATTATTGATTGATATAAATAAGATAAAAATAACTATATCCATTGTAAAAATAATGCTTTATCATCATCCTTACTCCATGATATGATTTATGGGATTCCATCTTAAGACAACCACTTATGTGAAAACATTTCTAAAAGACCTCTTCCTTGGCCAAATACTAAATATAATTAAAACATTTATAATGGGAGACTGTGTGTAGGTTCATATGGTGAAACTCCCCAATGATATTTCATAAACTAGCTTCCCCATCAAGATCATAGACTTGATTGTATTCATTATTTACCTTTAAAGAAATCTAAATATTCTAAAAATCTATGGATTCCATAAAAAAGTGAGTAAAATTATTTTAATATAGAAAACGTTATTTTTAATGAGAATAGTATTAAAAAATGTCTCCTAAATATATTCCCAAAATAATAAATCATTTTGTAATCACAAATAATGAATATCCATAACTAATGAAACTGACCACTCAAACGAATCGGATTCAGTTGAATGAAAATATTTTGTATTGTGTAGAGTTAACTAAAATCAATCTAAATCTCCTAAAATCCCAAAAACTATATCCATATTTTATAAATGAACCACACTTTATAGAAATAGAAATTATTCAAAACATCATAATTATTCAACTAAGAATTATTAAACTCTGGGTTGAGCCGCCATAAACCATATTCAGTGTTATGTTGAACTATTCCTACCTGAATCACATGTGGATTTAATTTTCAATAATATATAAATAATATTAAGCACTCTTAATCATTTATTATGAAATCATTTAAGAAAATTTAATTTTATTCATTATTAATTTCCCTATAATCACATGAATTATAAAACCAAAATAAAATATTATGATGTACATACCACGCCTATGTCTATACTCTACAACAAAAACCTTCTCATGCTAAATTTTGAAAATGATTATAGACTGGGAAATAGATGGAAATTTAAAAAAAACATATATCCTATCTAAGCCCTTTTTAATAAGTAATTGATAATCATAGATAACATATTTTCATTACAGTTGCATATAATTTTTACTAGTTATTATCAAAAAAACTATCACATTTCTTATCAAAAGCTCTAATATAGTTCTATCACAAACATTCCATATTAGAAAAAATTATAGGATGTGTTTCATGAAATTATTTCCCACCAAATGACACATCTAATAGGCCATTGGGTTGTGATATGAACCATTTATAAATAAACAAACATATCTAAGAGATTAATCTCATGTATCTTAGAAATTTAACATTGAATAAAAAATTATTTTAAATAAAATAAATTAAATGAAACATCAAATTATATAATTTAATCAATGTTATAAATAAATAATAGAATCTAAAATATAAAAAAATCATTTTTTATCGTAGTTTATTAATAACGAATTAAGACCAATATTAACAAAAAAAATTTGTCCCACTCAAAAAATATATAATATTAATATATGAAAACAATATATATCATTATAATTAAATTATACTGTGATGGATTCTACCTAATAACCTCTCAAGAATATTTTTAATAAACCTAATAATTCCACAGCTAATATAACATACATAATGTTTATAAAGAATACCAATAATGAATTTAAATAATTCATAGTATAAAACATAACACCAAAAAAAAGTTATAAATATAATAGTAACAATAGGAACATATATAGGAAATTTGAATCATGCCACCCTGTCTAATTAATTTTTTGGATTTTATATATATATGTATATGAAAAATTCTAACCGTAAACATATATAAATATAGATATAATAATTAAAAATTTAAAAATGATTAAGTAATCACCCAAAAAAAATTATAGATTCACAAAGATACCATCATAATGTATAATACCATCTAATAAAATTGAAATATAATAAAATTAAGCCACCCAAATATGAATACATGGAAAATTATTATCAAATCATTAAACAGGTTGACAAAAAATAACTGAAAAATAAATATCAATAAAAATAGGGAATATATCTATGGAAAATGTCAGGTCCACTGGGATAGATACACTGAGAGTGGTGTGAATTAGGGTATGAAAATATAAAACAACTTCCCCTTTTGATCATGATTTTTATTATACAAAACCCTCCTCTCTCCCTCCTTCCCATTGCAGAGTATGAATGAATCTTATAGCATACACATGACACATCAATTTCACTTGGTTCACCCTCATTGTGCAACATCCAAAGGGAATACATCGGAAAAGCGTCGATGTAACAATTCCACTATAAGTGAACTGCTCTTTACATGTTTGAAATGGACTCACTTTCCCTCACAGTTTATAAAAATTCACAAATTGAGAACACACTGTTCTCTCAACTGAAGTAAGCTCACTGCTTCTTCAGAAGATCCACTCCCATTTTATAGACATGTAGGTCTCTTCATTATCAATAATTAATGCATCCTCCACTATATGTAGATTCTCTACTGAAGTCCAAATTTCATCCACTGATTAATAACACTATTCCACTGATCCCAAGTCAACACACTTTGGAAATACCTTTTCAAAGAACCCAACTTCGCGATGCTCCCAATTTCACGAAGCTCAAACAAGACTTCGTGAAGCACTATCCTCTTTTCTAAGTACACAACTTCATAGAGATCACTAATTAATGGATCACAGTACTTCGCAAAGCTAAAACCAATGAAAATCTCATTCATTCACAAATCATAAGGCATCACCGAGCTCAGGTCACCGCAAAGCGACTTTCTTCGTGAAGCTCAATGAGCCAACACAGAACACAACACTTTCGCGGATCTAGAATAGCCGCTGTGAAGCACCTTGATTTTTGAAGCACAATGCCTTCACGAACCACCTTCTTGAGTCAATAGCAACAAAAATTTCTTTGATATCTCTATTATTCTCTCGATGGGGTTGAGTTCTATTTATAGGTGATTCCACCAACCCTAAAACCTTCCATGAGAAGTCAGCACCACATTATCTCAAATTGCTAAGCTCCGAAATCTCCGCTGATATTCTCTATATACCACGAAGCACCAGGTCAATTTTCAAATCATGGATCTCAAAATAATCATGGAGCGTTCTATCAATTCTTTCGCACCTTCGCCATGATGATCCACTCGCAATGATCTTTTCCGCCACAATACACTTCAACTCTACTGTTCGCGAAGCTCGTCGTAATCACGAAGAACACAGTCAACATTCTTCATGTCTTCATGAAATCTAAATCCAGAAGATCATATTCATTAAACACATGCCTTTTCCATATTTTGATAATATCTTCTCGGAAATCCATATTTCACGATGTTCACCAAACTCAAAATTTTGGGCCCTAAAAATTTGGAAGTCACTGGAAAACAATGCCACCATTTATCTATTTATTTTATACCGCATCCAAATCATTAATTCCTTTATCAGGGTTATTTGTTAACAAGAATTGTCAAAAACATCTCTGGAACTCAAAAATTCACCTGAGAACCCTGCATTATCATCAAACAAAAAAAACCCAAAAATGTTGCAAAGTTACATTCGGAGATTTTTTCCCAACAAAAAGGAAATAAATTAAATTATAAGGGACTGAAATTGAACATTTTATTAATGAAAAGTGAATCCAAAAAAAATTTCCCTAAATTCCTCAATTAAAATCTATGAAAACTATTAATGATTTTGTAGATGTCTTGTTTTATAAAAATTTAAAAATTTTGATGAATGAGTGGAAGACAACACATATATATAATAGGACCTTTGGTTTCTCCTAAAATAAATGGTTTGGACCTCACCATTTTCAACATGATGTTGCTTAATTATTTCTGAATTTTATTATGTAAAAAAATACCATATGTTCATGATTATCAAGGATGTATGGTTTTTTTAGAAATTGATTTTACTACTACTATAACACATTAAATAATATAATATCAATTTTGAAATGAAAAATTGTAATCAACCCTAGAAGAAGCATGTTATATATATTTTCTTCCCTCACTATTTAAATCAATCCTATGTAACTAGATATTTCTATGTAGATATCTTGAGTATGGAAAATCTCTAAATCATCCTGAAAAAACCAGGTCACTATTCCCCATTTTTTTAAAGGAATCATCCAAGGATATCAAATAAAGTAAATCTCTAATAAAAACATGTAAATAGATTATAAAACGTCAATAAATCCATTTTTTACAAAAATATTTAGTACATCATTTTTCTTCCCTATAACCCCTCAATGCACCTTCTTTGAGATCCAATAAAAAAATAAAAAATTGTAGAGTGATAAAAGAGATATGGACCTCTATATGATACTAAAGGAAAATGTATAATTCTATTAATTTCAATGAATTCTTAAAATATTTTATCATCATATAGACATTTCTATAATTAAATTCATATTTTTTGATAAAAATAATAAGAATCCTAATTAATGTTAATCACTTCTTTAGATGAGTCGTTAGACCAATGTAACCTCAATGACATGAAATATAATTTGAAAGTAATTATGTTTATATAATAATTATAGATATGAGTAGGAGGTAGAATACATTATATTGTTATAATTAATTGAGTGGTAATGAGAGATTAATCATTGAAAAGTTGATTTTAGTTCATATAAAAATTATTATTTTATTTCTTATCTAAAATACATTCGTCAAACATACTAATGTACTAGTGGAAATGAAATTTAAGGATAACATTCCCAAAATAACATATATATTTATTTATGTAAAACTAATTTATAAATGGGATATATTTATATATATTATTCCTTTTTTTATTCACTAAAATTAATTTATAGAACATATCTACAAATCCAAAAATTTGAAAAATAAATATAAAAAATATTTCTCTTCAAATAGAATAAATTATTCCAATCATGATATAGACACATGATAGGTGTTTAATGAACGATTTTAGAAATTTATATTAAATTGTAGATGAAAAAATTATAAATATTTGATATTATTAAAACAATAAAAAATAATTTTGAATTGATATATTTTATGAATGTTTTTAAGAAAGATAGAAATAGGCAGTGAAAGATGGGAAAGCATTTATATAATTGAATTCTTATTAAGACATTATACTAATCACATGAAGTCTTTGGAGAAAATACATAGAGTATAGGGATATGAAATTAGATTAAAATCATTATACGAGCCTTTTGAATGAAGAGTAATGGATGAATAGGTTGTTATTTAAATTGAATCATTTCAAATAGACATATTGGTATTGTTAAAAACATATTCTCTCTGTAGAAAATTATTTTAATTTCTAAATTTTTATATTTTATCCCACCAATGTATTTTTACTTTCATTAATGTATTATTATTTAATAATCTTTTCCAATCATTAAATGAATAAAATTTGTTTTTTTTTAAATTAATTAAAAAAGTGTTTAATGGGATTTTTAGAGTTTCTAGTGATTTATTTAATATTTTACTACAAAATATTTTTTCTAGATAATAACTACATTATTAGAGAATAAATTTTTATTCCATAAATATATAATTACATAATGATAATGTTTACAATAACTGATAAAATATTTTAATATGATAATTAACATTTTAAATATTATAGTATAATGATAATAATTTTATTTTATATAATTTACAAAAAATTAACACTTTCATATTTATAATTTTAAATAAAATTAGTTATTTTATTTTCTATATTAGTTTTTATAACATTTGAATTTATAATATTTTTATTAAAATTTCATATAATATTCATGCATAATTAATGTTATTTATATGAATTCCATTATTATTCAATTGGCCAACTAAATTTCCCTATTAATAAAACTTGATTTTCCAATGTCAATCTAGGAAAAATATAAACCAAAATTTTTTGAATTAAATTTCATAATTTGAAAACAAATATTTACATGTTTTATTTTTTGAGTTTTTTTACTCACATAAAAAGATTATTTTCTATGTTTTTATCATTTTCCATATAATAAATATTTTTTATATATAAAATAATTATGAAATGTCCAAGAAACATAAATGTTTTTTAATGATATAATATTTTCATTTGGTGTTGTTATTTTTAATAGTTTTTTTATTTATTTCAAGTATTTTTTATAATGTTAATATAAATTAATACTATATATATATTCATAAAATTGGAGCACAAATTTTTTTTATATTTTAAAATATTTTATCTCACATTCACTCCTTCCATATATAAATTAACAATATTATATGTCCATATAATTCTACAATTTGTAAAATTATGTAGTTATTTCATTATTTAATCCTTTATATCCCATGTTTTATATTCAATATTAGGATTTCACTAAGGGATATCAAATAATTTAGACAGCAAAATCTATAACAACATTCCTCTTTAATTAATTATCTATATAGATCCATATTAAATAGAACTATGTAATTATTTTTTTAATTAATCTAAATTGATTATATATATTAGTTTTTGAATATAAGTTACCAAAATTTTAGAATAGAAATTTTTTTAAAATTTAAAATGTTTATGCGGTAAAAGAGATTGATATAAAGAAGATCATATACTGTCAATAATTTAAAAACTATATATGTAGGTTTAATTAAATATAACATAGTTTTTAAATTTATAATGATTTTTTCATGAGCATATATCTTGAATAAAATAACCTATAATAAGTAAATCCAAAATAATAATTAAACTTACATCATTGTTCTATTGATAACTCTAAACTATATTCATATAATTTTTTATTCCTCAAACCTTTTCAATAGTTTATTACACAAGGTAACTCCAAAAAACATCCATTATAAAATTAAATTTTAGCATGATGGTGTTAAAAAATTATTTTCCTTTGAATGTTTCAAAAAATATAATTTTCATTTTTATTAAAAAAAATTATACAGAATAATTACAATTAATATAAATATGTATTAAAAATTCAATTAAAATTCGGATAGAATATACCTGATATATCCTCTATCACATGGACAATTTTCTAATATAACTGATTAGTTTATGATTGAAAATTGTAGGGATGCATTCTAATAAATATTAATTCCTTTGGAATATGTATACAATAATTTTTTGTAAATCATAGATTTTAATTATACATAAAATATAAATGATTCTAACTACTATTATGTAGTTTATAAAAATAAAAACATGTAAAAATATATAACGTAATAATATTTTAATATTTATAAAAACATTTTTAGACATCGTTATTGAATAAATAGTTTTCCATATGAAAATATTTAAATTGAATTAATTATGTAAAAAAATAAAAGATCTATACATTTGTTTTCAAATAAATATGTAGGTATAACTAGTAATTTAACCACTCCCTTTGTAATTTTACATCAAATCATGACATTCATAAATATCAAACACCTTGTAATATGTTTTATTATTAACCTTTTTATTTCCCCAAACTAATAATTATAATACATATATCTATTTATCTTAATTTTCCTATAGGTTTATAATATTTTTCGATATTTTTTATTATTAAATAAATATTAATTTGAAAATAGATTTTATGAAACACTATATATTTAAAAAAAATGAACAATCCATCTTATTAATAGTTTAATTTACAATGTTTCCATTACATTTTAACATTTATTATTATGGGTAGAAAAGTACAATATCATTTGGTTTAATTTGTTTTCTATCGTAAAATATATTTAATAATAAAATATATGACTTATTATGTTATATATTCCACTACCATTTAAATTTATATATATACTAGACAATAAATAAATTGACCTCTTTTAATCAAATTCCTCAAAAAGATTCAAAATTTATTTATCCTCAGAATATTTTCAGCATATGTTACCTTCCTTATGTGATATAATGTTGTGAAATAATAATGTCGATGATGTTTATTCAATCTCAACTAAAATAAAATAAATTTATTTTCTATGAATATAAGTTTTAGACTATTTAGGATTTGGGATATAAGCCACCATTACCTATAAATATATTCAATACATGTCTTAAGACGAAATATTACTATATGATTGTCCATGAATTGTGTGGAGTAATTATTCTCATGGGAAATTAGTAATTTATATATATAGGATACAACTATCTAATAATTTATATGTACGCACCTAATTATTTTCATCGAAATATCAGTATATGTGTAATTACTTTCACCACTAAATGGTAATGTTAATATTTTTGTCTTATCCAATATACTATTCAGCTATATTTGAGATTTTTAATTATTTGTTTTCATAATAATTCTCAATAATAGTCAGTAGGAGTGTCCTAAAATAATATACCACATAACATTAGTAAAAATATAATGCACTAGAGGAAAATTAAATTTATAAAACCATTATATAATAAGGCCACTTATATATAGAATATATTTCTGTATGGTTACTCGATATTTCCCCATTACTTATAAAATATCATTTTAATTCATCTTTTTGAAACCATGAATAAAATTTATTGATTTTTGTAAATATTATGCCATACCTAAATATTATTTTTCAAGAACCAGTGTTGATCCTAATGTTCTATACATACTTTATAGTAAATAAATAAATAATCAAAATTGGTCACAAAAAAATTACAATGTGATTATATATATACATATATATTGAATCTTAATTTGATAAAATAACTAGAACCATTTCAAAATACACAAAAAAAGCACCGATATTAAAAGGCCTATATTATGTATATAAAATATTTTTTTTGAATACCACTTATTTTATATTAGATAATGATATACAAATTTTTTTTGTCCTTGATAATAATTAATCTCAATGAAGTGTTCACAAAATTTTCAAGACTAAAGATTATTATCTTTATTAAAATTAATAATTCAATTAGGTTCTAAACACCTTATCCACTTCCCTATAATTATTCAACTTTTCCTAAAATATAGAATAGTATATCCTAATGTTATATCACTAAGTCCTATAAAACATATTTCAACATGTTTATTATATTTTTTAATTTGAAAATATAAATTTATTTGGGTTTCCTACAATGATATTTTGAAATGGTATTTATAAATTTATGAGAAAATAACTTCACAATATCACAAACAATGCATCCCTTGGAATCATATTTGCATCACCCTATACCAGAGCCAATAAACTATATATAATATGATGAATTATACATTTTGGAAACAATGAAAATTATTTTATAACCAACAATTACAAAATTATAACCGAACAATATGTACAATTGTTAATTATAAGACACATAACTGATAACATATTCATTCCATTAAAGTAAATTTTAATGCACATTTTCATACATCAAAACAGACCACCCGGTAAGGTTTTCAAAACTAAAAAAAGGAATCAATGTGAAAAAATTATATATGGAGTATATACTACCATTTTTATCCTCAAATCATATTAATATACAGTCACTATAAAGAAAACATCAATCAAAAAATTTCCAAAATTTTTATTTTTATTTTAAAATAAATATAATCTCTATTATAACTCCATATATCCAATGTTGTCTGTCCAAATATACCACCATTGAGACTATAAATATATCTGTAATATAATATATAATATATTAATGTTTTAATGATAAAAATAAATATCCAAAATATGACACATTGTGTTAAATATATTATAATTTTCTGAAGATGATGACAAACAACACCATACCGTACAATCTTCTTGATATTCTGAATAAAATCCACCTACTAGAGAAACTATTTTATCATACAAATATACTTATCATAGTGTTCCAAAAACATAATTTACACAATGAAAAATATTCCTATTATTATCCCTTAAACTCCACCAACACTTATATAATAATATATGGTATATTTCCTTACCATGTTCTAGCCATTATCATATACCTTATTCCAGGGTGTTGTGTGAGACTATAGACATGCCTTACAACACTTAGGCATGTACACTCTATCTACGGTTGGAGTCTTCTTTAAATATCATGGACTAGTAACATGGTACTCATGGAATTCCATTCCAACACACTCCATCTCATGGATATTCCATATATCATGTCTCATAATCAACCACAACGGTCTGACCATTCCCTTTAGTAATGGTATTTTAGTAAAAAACATATAAAACACTTATAAAATTTAGTAAGTCATAAAACATTCATCTAAAATTATGTGCAGAAACTTATTGTGATCACATATCACATCACATATCACACAAAATTATGATCTAGCCATGATTCACTCATGGTGGTCTGACCCAAAAATTATCACACATGGAGGGTATATACAAAAGATTATTATATAAAATAATATATCAGATGCCCAATATATTTAAATAACATATTATATGGTCCATCCAGTACCATCTTACTCAATATGTAAAATTGTATTCATATTGTGACCAATCACATATAACTCAATGAAGGGACATATTTCATATATTAAATAGTACTTTACCATTAAATGTACAATCATAACAGCATGTTCTCTCTCAAGTGGAGGTCATCGCACAAGACATAGAATATAATAATATTATAATCAGGCACATGAATACAAAAAAATGTTTGGAATCACATCACATACTACAAGATATACATCTTTTAAAAATTGTCTTGAACACTCTAGATGAATCACCACATCTCAAGGAAAATATAATTAACATTTTATCGACACAGGCTAGTAATCTCAAGACTAACTTTTTAAATTAACTAGAAACATAATGATATTATTAGAAAAATAATTTCACCCATAAATAAATATACATAGTTCCATCATAAATATTTATATATATTCTCATATATATCAAAATACACTCTTTATCCCATGGTGATCTCTCCAAATGAATTTCATACACAATCAAGTCATCCAAATCCAGTCCAAAAATGATATAATTCTATATCGCAAACCAGTTTCGATGATATGGGGTTGTTTCAAGAAATATAAATTTTTTCCCCATGGATTAAATATATGGTTTCTAGTAAACATTTCTCAAAGAATGTTGATGGGTCTGATATGAAGTCATCTTTTTAGGGAACTATAGATCATCATATTGACTAAACACTCTAGATCACACAATGTCTATACTCGATGGACTTTTATCATTCATAATGAGAATATACTATTCAATCAACCATAACAACATTTCTCTCCATCATACTCAATACATATGATTTTATTACCCCTCACTATCATACCTATGAAACTAAATATAAACTAAAAATGCTTCGGAAACAAACCTAATATATTCCCAAGTAATATCAGCACTAAGAGAATATAATGTCCGTATTTTAACCCCAAATTAAATATTCTCCCCATGGTTAAGTAGAACTCATAAAATTCCAAAATACAATGTTATAATTGATAACATAAAAAGTCTATATGATACTAAATTACATGATATCTTGTTACCTGTATTACACATAGACCCTATCTATTTCTCCCAAATAGAAATGTTTATATATTAATTTTTATTCCAGTATAAATAAGCTTAATATTTTCAAATATATGAACCATATACCTCCCAGATCGACACTTCATTATATTTTAGTTGAATATATCCTTGAATTTGTCTTTCATTTCCACACTGATGCTCATATCAACACCCAACCCCCTATCAATGGACACAAATGTCAATATTTATAATTATAATTATTTATTATTCATTATTTAATTTAATAGAAAATTAAATAATGGTAAAATAATCAGTGACGTGGTTTGGTCAATAAATCCTTGAGAAAAAACCTAACAATTTCCCATAGAATTATCATTATACACCACTAAAAATATCCCAATAATATCAGTTTGGATCAACAATGTTTTGATAGAATTATACTAAACAATAGTCAGAATATCGATACGTTTTTCTGAAGTGAAAAATTGTAAAAAAAATTAAATAATTAAAAGAAAAAATCACTTTGATTAATTATGGAAAATGACCATGAATAATTCCATTAAAAATTAATTCATTGAGAGGAATATAAATAAATGGGATACCAAATATGGCACTTTATATATTCATTTTCCCTCTAAATATGATTAGTGTATAACATAGTAATTGTTTATAATTTTTTTTAAAAACTACAATAGTGACACCTAACCACATGAACCAATATTGATCATTACATAATTATTTTTTGGGACATCTCTTAATGGGCAACCCCTTGGGTTATAGTTTGGGAATATTCTCTCTAGAATATAAAAAAAACTTATTTTTCATTTATATAGTCACCTTCTAAATTTTTTTCATGAACATGACACAAAATTATATTCCCTTAATACTAAATTTTAGTATTATTAATCATTCAAATTTATTACGGAATGATCATATGATGAAATTTTTTTTGTCTTATCGATGATATTTCCCATAATTAATATTATAATAATGACGTATAAATAATTTCACATTATTACATAACATATATTGGTATGGATTTTAAATATGATAGTATTACATTATCTAGAAATCTATATGTGAGATTCATCACAATAAAATTTTATGTTTTCCACGATATATATCTAATATGTATAGTTAATTTCTTTACTGAAAGCTTCAATACAAAACACACCATGTTGTGAATGAAGAAAGTTAGGAATTCAATTGCTTCTATCATTTTATATTGACTCCTTTCATACAAAATTATCTTCAATAATACCCTTATAGTGAATTTTTATCCATATATTATGGAGTAATGAGAAATTTTTTTTTGTACAAATCTCAGTGCTTATTTCACTATAAACATTCTCTGAAAACATCAATTTCTTGTCAAAATAAAAACCATTATATTTAAGAGACCATAAAATATCTACAACAAGATGATTCAATTTCCCATGATATGCATGATATTATATCTAAAAATTAAAAATTTATATTATATTTTGAATCGAATCATCATTCCCTATTCCAAAAAAAAGTTTCAAAGTTTCATCAACCAATTAATAATCCATTATACATTCAATATTTTATAAAATACCTTATTTCTCTTTAATTAACCTATATCATAATTGTTATGAATTTATTTTTAAACGTTACAACTAAAAATATCTATTCATATACATGAAAATATATATGAATTTTCATGTTAAACGTTCCTCTAAAATTACTGGCCTTACCACCTAATGCCACGTCATATCTACCAACAATGATGTCTTAATTTCCTATCAACCCCTGAGAAAATCCATTCACCAATATTAATTGTTTAACTCATTACTCATTTTAAATCTATTGTTCGACCATTTACCATCTCAATCCATTTTCATCCTCCACCCACATGAACTCATGTTTATGTAATCTAACACCCTCCTAAGTCACACTAAATTTCAATTCAATCACTATGATTCAACCATTATTCATAAAATGCTAAATCTAAATCCCAAATCATTATTCTCTAATAGTCAAAAAATATTTTATATACCCACAAACCAACATTATACAGTATCTCAAACATCCAAAATTCAATTCCATCACATCTTAAATTCTTCATACATGAAGGTCACCCAATTGGTACCAAACTGATGCTCCAACCATGGGATTATATATATCATTTACCTATATGATTAAAATAAATGATCTCCATAGAAAAAATATTTTCTATCAGTAATTTAAGTTATTTTACATGAATATATATCACATGATTGATAAATAACACACAATAAAACAATCAATAATCACTCATAGATCATAGTGATTTCCATCCTTACTGATAATGGATATATACCTAAAATTTGTAGTATACTCAATAATTTAATGGTTCACTACCCACTAAATGGATACTGGTAAAACAATTATATATCACATCCTAATATGGTTCTTACATGTAAAATTGATATAATATTTATACATTAAACAATATATTTTACAACCAATGACAACAAGGTGAAACATTATTTTCAGTATAAAACA
This sequence comes from Viscum album, assembly GCA_963277665.1. Lineage (NCBI taxonomy): Eukaryota > Viridiplantae > Streptophyta > Magnoliopsida > Santalales > Viscaceae > Viscum > Viscum album. Next base: position 873,347,260 of record OY728129.1, on the reverse strand, counting down.
TTTTTAGGACCCTATAGTGACGTTTTCATGTCCTCGAGTAGTTTTAGGATGCATGAAAACTAATGAACATTAACAATGTATTCCTAAGTGGGTATAAGAACATATAATTAACATGTGTTATCATGAATATATAGTCACTAGTTTAAATAGAGACCAATTAGTTTTAATGATTATGTTTTACTATGACGGAATCAAATGTTCTACAAGATACCCAAAATATTTGATGACCTTGTATAAGGAATGGGGAGGTTGTGTCCTAAAAGATTTGTATCTTAATGGTTTCTTTTAATGTTTTTTTCTATTTTTTTTTATTTTAGATAGTGTATATAATAATGTGTTGGATACAAATATGGGTATTGTATGGATGGATCATGAAAAATCATTTAGGTAGGACGTTCATGTTACCAGGTGATAAATATTTCTTTTCGTGGTATGCAATTTGAAATCTATGTGATCATTACATTGATTGATTTAGATGAATGTTTGATTATCATATGATTTATATTGGATTTTGACTCCTAGGTTGTAAGTTTAAGATGTGCCTCATCAATCGTACTCTACACAAAGGTATTTACATGAAATATTTTTATATTATTGGGATACATTATCATTGAGAATAGGTCCATCTTTGTAATTTTTTAACAAAATATCGTAAAACATTTTCTTAAAATAACTCGTAGTTTTATTGTAGTTTGATAGACATATTTGGTTATTTATATTACCAAATTTCTTATAGGTCATATGAAATCTAAGTAAATTTGACCATTTGAGACAATTACAATCCATTCCCATCTTACAGTGTATAAAATATAACCCTAATTGGTCAGTAAAGGGATTGTATGCATTTGTGATCAACCTATTGGGGTGGTTATTATTTTTGTTTTTCTATTTAATGTTTATGTAAAAACATATATAGTATTTGAAAAATAACTTGTAATGATATTATATATATCCAAGCCTTTTTGGTTTGGAATCTCTTTTTATGGACCATATAGGATTATAAGGAATATATAAATATATATATGATTCCAAATGGGATTGTGAACCAAAACAGGGGTTGTATGGAAGGAGGATGCTCGAGGTGTATCAATTACATAGTAGGATGATGAGATATAATTTATTTCATTATATATGTGTTATGTGAGACATATTAGTGGATCATTGGGAATGTATTATTATGTGTCTTATTCGATATGAGGGAATTGATGAAACCCCCTAGTTTATAATTTTATAGAGACTCAATTTTTGGGAATTTTAAGATAAATAGTTTCCATGGAATCAATGAAAAATTCAGTGAGATTGTGTTTATTTTCCCATATAATTGAAACCATTGGGTTATATTGTATCCTCAGTTTGTGTATTTCATCATGGTATAAAGGAATGATTTTATGCCTTGATCTGGATGATAATACACAAAACGTTTTATTGATTTTATGTTATGGGAATTTACATCTATTACAGTATAATGATAATAGTTCATAGAAACATGAGTTATATGAAGATAAATTTAATAAAATTGTGATTTTTAGGGAATAAAATGTTGAGAGACTTACCCTGATAACTGCAGTTGTTCTCTAGAAGTATATAAGTATATCGAGAGGAAAATCAGTCGTTGTAATTATTCTTGTTAGCCGGTGGATTTGTAATTAACCATGGAACTTTCAAGGTTACTAATTGTCAACATGATTCCTTGTGTTTCACTAATTATATATTATAGAGAATCCATAGATAATTATTATCCTTTTTTGATTATGGGAAACTCACAATATTGGGTATTGTGTTTCGCCAATCTGGTTGTATGAGACGATACACCCATTATCAGCAACGAATATTTATGTGAAACATGATGGTTTCATGTAGAACCAGTTGAAATTAAGATCAATGATGATCCATACTAGGTTCATTACTTATAGGATTTAATGGGATGTGTGTGGGATATGTAGTCTGGTATTTTTATTATTATTTTAAAGGACCGGTACAATGAATATGATTCTTTGTAAAATTGACTTGGATGAAATCAATGTCTCATATATGGTAATAATAATGATGAGGAGATAAATGGGGTTTGGTTGTAGGTGTTGACCCTATTCAATTATTGAATATTAGTGAAATTCATGGGTTTGGTTTCTATGATTCTAGAATGGCTAAATTTTTTGTTTTTCCTCAAGAGCTTAGTTACGAGGAATCTTTGTCACTCTAGTAATTATGGTCTACAATGGATAAATCATATCTTATGATGATTTGGTAACTTAAAATTTAATGTATCAAAACAAGGCCTTCTATTGTTGAGAGTGTGTAATCATTAATAGTGAGAAAACCTTGGCCACATAGGAAAAATGGATTCTGGTTACATGAAATTCGATATTCATTTTTTTTGTAATATGGGGAAGTAAATAGTTTTGGGTTTAACTATAATCCACATAAATTCCATGGGAGATATTCAGATATAAAAAAATATTGACTCTTTATATCCCCATTTGTATTGGACTAAAGTATATATCTTATAAAATTCATTGCATTGGGGAATCATTAATGTGTTTTCATTTAGAATGATGATATATTAATCCAATTGGAAACACACCCATGGAGTTTAAAAATATTTGGGCTACAAACATGGGTGATTTTATTCAAACGATCTGGATATACATGAAAAGATAATTGAATCATTAATGTTTGATTTAAATGATTGAAAATAGTTAATGTTATTCTCGTTTGATAAAGGAAATAGAATAATTGTTTTATTATTAGTTTTATGTGAAATTATATATTTCGGGTTTTGAACTATAGTTGACATTTCATGATGCATTTTCCGATTTCTATTCATTGATTTTCAATGTATTTTGGGTAAAATGAATGATTTTTAGAATAGTGCTTTTTTAATATAGCCATTTCCATTTATTTTGTAATTTGATAAGGAATAGGGGTGTAAACATTGAACATGGGGTTTTGTTTTGGTTTTTGTGTGATAAAATGTAAACATCACAAGGATTGTAATTTTCATGAATGATGGTTGTTTCAATGTGTGATTTTTATAGAAACAAATATTATATCTCAGAATCAGTGGTTATAAGCTAAGTCTTATTTTGAAGAGAATCTGTGGATGGAAGATATATTTAAAAAAAACATTAGTGTGTTTGAATATATTGAGGTTAGGTTTCAACAACATTGTGTTTTATTAATAAGTTCTAATAATGGATGAGTATTTTGGGGGATGATTTCATTATGATGGACTTGTTCTGGTGAAGCCTATTCTATTTTTTAGAATAAAACAGAGTCATTTAAACTTGAATTGTTAACCGAGAGGGATTGAGATGGATAATTATATTCATATTGAGTCTTCTTGAGATAAATATCTATTTTTTTGGCTTGATTATAAGATATCATGTCTATTTTAATTGAAAATTATATAAGTAATATTAAATTTTCTTTACTAGATGGGTCTGATTTTGGAATTTGATTTAGAATGTGATAATTATTTATATATGACTATAAAATGTTTATTTTAAATAAAGGAGGAGGGGTAATTATTTTATTGGAGGATAAAGGGAATGTATGAGGTATAATAGGGGGATAATATGTAGAGTGCTTTTATTCTATAGTCATCAACATTATATTGGATAGAAACAAACTATATAGTGGACTTGGAAGCTTGTTTAAGCAAACAGATTTCCAATACTGTAGAATCAGATACCTAGTGGATTCTAAGGGGGGACAATAAAATCATTCCCAATAAGGTATTTAATTTTGGAATCATCATTTCTTATATTTATTTTTATCGTGTGGCTACAGGTCCTCCATCCTATCCCAATTTCTTATCACTTTGATTTGTTTTGAGGTTCTCTCGTGTTATGTTTTTTATATTGAGGTATATACTTCTCGACCATCCTCCATAATGTCATTTTATTCTCAAAATTAATTATTAATTCTTATTTGTTTATAGATTTTTTATTTATTTAATTGGAGAATATTGAAATCTACTATTTCTGATGTGGCTTTCAGGGATCCATGAAAAAAAGGACATATCATAACATTATACACTCATCTTTATTTATCAACATGGTACATGAGTTTAAAACTATGATTCAATTTAATATTTTTAAAATATATTAAATTAAATTAATTTATGTAATTGATTCCTCTAATTAGTAAAAGGGGGTGGGGGAATGTTGTGGGTCTTCTACAGACCATCCTGGGGTCATTAGTCATGGTTTTAGGGAGTGGAGGATATATTGTGAGTCTTTAGTCAATATGAACATTTTTTATTTAGAAAAATTAATTTCAACTATATTATTATTTGGTTTATATGTTTTTTCCATTTTTCAAATATTATATCATTTTTATTAGCTCAACTGACCCTAAACGATGATGAATATCCTTCTGTAGAAGCATCCAAGAATCAGAAAGTATAAGGTAAAGCTTATAATGATTTAAGTGGTCATGCATACACACCACATAGATCTAGGATATTATTACATAAAATGAAATATATGTAATCCCCCATTAAATATATTGAAATGTGTTAATATACTAAATTAATTAAATAAATATGAAATTAATTATGATAAGTTGAATAACGTTTGAAGGTATGTAAAGTAATTATGCATTATATTTTTTCTTTATTCATCAAGTGTTAATGTTTAGTTTGTTATTACATTTAGATTATTTATGAACACCCACTAGTTCTTCAAAATTAATTTTTTTAACCAATTAAACATGATTTATCAAGTGTAGGATCCAATATATGCCTCTATGTAGAGATATGATATTGATCAGATCCTTTGAGTTAGACAGCCTTGTCGGTCCTTCTTAATAGGTTCCTCATACCAACTGTTAGAAGGGGCATTTCTATTAACTTTCATGACTAATACCAGTATTTCATGACTCATGGGGCCCATAAGGATGTACTATGATGATGGAATTACCAAGGGATGATGTTCCTTGAGTGACGGTTGGTGACCCTTGTATGATAATGTTCTATAGGTGACGTAATTAAGGGTAACCATTTCATTTTCTAACTTAAATGATCCCATGTACTGTACTCTTCTAGTGTTAGGACATAGTGGTCCCCTATTGGTTCCCCGATATTCGGCCACCCTTGAGAGACTGTGATTGCGATTGGGTAGAGAGTGGTTGAATGGTGTCATCATAGAAAATATAACATGTTCGAAATATTAAGGGGTTATATATAATAGTGATGGATTCAATTTAAGAAAAACCCATCACTTTTAATTATGATATTTTTCATTATTATGTAGTATATAGTTATGCTTTGATGTGTTACGTTGGACTCTACTTTAGATACAGACATTATATGATGATGGAGACATTCTAGAAACATATATGTCCTTCCTTGGACCCCTGTTTTGGGTCTTATATAATATTACCATGACATTGATGTTGATTATTTGATGTAAAAACCTAGATTATTTGGATGAGGCACATGAAGAATTATTAGCATATCAGTACACAAAATTAGGTTTTTATAGGAATTATTTGACACCAAAGGGTTACTAGAATTACTACCATGTCTATGACCAATCTGTATTGGATTACGGGATGATTAGTATCCCTACTAATAATAGATTCTTAGGTGGAGCTCTAGAGTTCCAGATGTGTGACCTCATGGGAGGATTCCCTTGGTGAGTGTGAGTGGGGACATCATACATTGAAAGAACATGTGTATGCCAATGGTGATAGTTTTTATTATAATAATTTCTCATATATTGTTATTAATAGTAGTCTATTTGGATTCAATCAATGTATTAAAGGGTTCCAATGGTGAAAAATAACTAGGTCCTTGACCTAGGTATGATGGTTCATTACACAATCAACAGAAATGTGTCACTCTTCTCATGCCTTTATAATCCTATCCTAACACTGCCTATGATAGACAAATAATTGAATGATCTTTCCAACTAACCTTGATTAATTATTGATCTCAACCCTAAAAATGATGGGACTCATATAATTCTCATAATAAACTAATCTTATTATTCTCATAAACAACACATTTATTTATCTGTAATCAACCTACATAAGACAAATCGTTAATTAATAAATCTAATGGGCACCAGAAATGACAAATGTGTGCATTATATCATGTATTCGGGATATTATAAACAATACATGACATTAAATACTCTCATATTCTAGTATATTTCTTTAACTAATAATCCATTAATTTTTTCATACCCCTGTTCAATTTCAATATCATTTAAACCTAAGAGAATTACACTGTAATACCAATAAATCTCACTGTTGAGATCATGATTTATTTACACAAATGTCATAAAATCATTGATAAAACACCATAATATCTTACAAGTAATAATTTTAAGGTAATGTTTTTTGTCACTAGAATAAATTAATGTCATTCCATTTCAAAAATCAATTTCAATATCTCCCTATGAAAGACCAACCTATTTTCCACTAAATCACATAAAATATCACCCAAAATGTTCATTATTTGGTATCAAACTTATCGGTTGTTGAAATACATCCTTGATACTAATATGAATCCTTTGGAATTTCAACTAATACTATAATGGGATTCTAATGTTATTTATTTCAAGAATATTAATGGTATCCTAAACCACATGGAAACCCATTTCTATACTCAACCATCCCTCATTAAAACCTCACATGTATTAAAACATTACAATGAAAACCAACACCTGAAAAAAACCACCATGATTCCCTAAAAATCACTTATACATAAGTAATGTATATAAAACATCAATTAACATTACACTATGACATCATTAAGAATAATTATTAATATAAAATCTTACTTATACTGAGTAGAATACTAGAAAAACCCTATATTATAAAATACCATATGAGTTTTTGTTTAATATTATTATAGATAATCCATATATCTTCAGTGAAATAATTCACACCTAATCATAGGTAATTCATGTGAATTATATTTTCCAAGAAGTATTAATACACAAAATGAAGAGTTCCAAAAACATAAATAATGATCCCAAAAAAGAACATAATGTCTGTATAAATATCTCTACTCTAACAAAAAAACAATCACATGACCCTTGTAAAATAAATACCCTTGTAGAAAGGTTTTTATATTAATATTGTCTTCATTATACACATTATTCAAAATATTATAATTTCTTACCTACCATTTTAGAAATAGATATACACTAAAATTGTTCATCAATACCTCTTTGAATAACCCAAATAAAACTTACATGATAGTATCCCAATCAGAATGTCATAGGAACTCGGGCATGGAACCCTATATGATAACAGACTCAATCTAGTGGTTTGGTCCTAAATAATAAAATAGGGAAATTAAATATGTATTATTATAACCATTAGTAAATTTTATTTTACAAAAATAAAATAAAAAACAAATAATTTGTGTATAAAGAATAAGTTACACACCAATTCAATAGGAGATGAATATGTCGTTATAGTGTAAAAAATCCAAGCTGGTAACATTCTATTATAGTAATATATAACATAAAAATAAAGAATTAAAATTACACATGGAGTCTCTACTCCCATCCCCGAGATTCCCAACATTAAAATCCATATTACCTATTTAGTATCTCTAGCTCAATCCACTATAAAATTGGTTCTAATACCTATGTAATAGATATAAGTTTTATACCATACAAGAGTCTGTATGTATCATGTGAGAAATACATGTCAGTGAGGTGTCACCATTTACCCTAATATAAACTACTATATATAAGTGTATTCATGAGGAAAATGGATAATGGAAAACCAAAACATAATTTTATGTTTCTGATTATCATGTGCTAGACATAGAAGCAATATACCAAACATTTTTTCTCTAATGTAGGTGAAGTGGTTTAATATACCATAAATCATGACTCATACTAGATAAATGAGGTTATAATTCTATACATACAACAATTAGTCCACTTAGGATCCCCAATTCACTCACGAACATGGTATATCCCCTTCTTAGGGCCCACCAACATGGCCAAACATGAAATTTTGATTAATGATTTTCCCTACAGATCAAAACATGTTGACTACAATGTGTTTTTTAAATATTCACACAAATTGTGTAGAACCATTATTTTCATACCTACATATAACATTATATATGATGAATATTCATTATGTTTCATAATTTTTCATTCCATAATTATATTTATATAATATCATTGGAAACTAGAACACACAAACAACTTGTTCATAAGAGTCTCCTAAAGATTATATAATAACTAGCCCCATTTTATAGATATCATTGATAAAACCTTTATTCATAATAAGATAAAATGAAACATTATAAACGGACAACATATATGGTAAGTAAGGATAAACCAAATAGATATCAATTATTGTATAAACATAACATTAGAATATGGGTATGTGAACCTGAGCTTTCCATTAGAAATAGACACACTATATATCATAGATGATTATATAGTGTAATTTTGAAAATAATTTCGTTTCATAAGACATGAATCCTAAATTAATCAGCAAATATGATCCATTATATCATAACATTATCATAATACATGGAAATTTTCTATACACATTTCCATAGAATATAATTTCTCTGGAAGGAAAGGATTTCCTACAAGAGATATCATAGTTGACTAGTTTCACTCCAAAAAGCAACATAGTGTTCATGTTTCACTCTGAGTACTAACATAGTGGTTTCGTTTCACTCCCCAAACAATCATAGTTGTAATGGTTCACTCTATAAACTATCATAGTGGAGAATGTACCTTTCTAAAATGGGTTCACATCTCATTGTAGTCTTGTTTATCTCATGAGAGCTAAATATTAATCATGTGAATCAGATATAGGTATATGTAACATCTATCACATAATTAAATTTATAAGTATTTTTTCTGTATGATCCAAAAATATTCATCATTTCATTACACTATGACCCATGAAAGTAAAATAGGTTTCATCTACCTTTCATCAATTCCTCATAGTATAACCAATTGAAAATTAATTTGATACATAAAAATATAATCTAAATAAACACTAACCATCCAAATAAAAGATTTGAAAAATATCATTAGATCATAAATAAATAAAATATTATTTAACATCAAAGTATTTTATTATATATGAAAATTAATTTAATATGTCACTAAAATAATTCATGAGCATAATAACATTTTCAATTTGAAAATTATTTTTTGAATAAAAAAAAATAATATCATAATATGGTAAATATTTTATTTTGAATGAAAATTGGAAACATGTAAATGTATATTTAAATAATTTCTTATTCATGATTTTCATTAATTCTATTGATTCATTATAACTTAATAAAAAACAATAATTACAATTTATTATTAAGAAAACTAATTCGGAAAATATTAAAAAGATTTATTTTTAAAAAAAGTAAATCATGTGTAATAATGATTTTAAAAAATAATATGTGAAAATTAAATAACATATTTAATAAAATTATAAAATATTATTATGGGGGGAACAATGTTTTCAACCGAATAGTGAAGTAAAGTCAACTTTATTTAAGAAACTAATCTCAATATCTTCAGTATCTAATGTGTGGAAGATGAACAAAAAAGGTTATTTATAAGTAACAACCACTGAATAATAAATATTTATGGGTTTTAATAGATAATTATCAAATAGTTTCTTCAACTAAAATTAAAGGAAACCCAAACTTCATTAAAATTGGATTGAAATATTATTCCTTTACTATATTGGTAACATTTGAATTGTTATCCCAATGAGATAAAAAATACATTCGGATAAGTAAATCTCTATAAAATTTATATTAATTACCGTAAAAGAAATTAATAAGTTTTATATAAGCTACAATAAATGAAACAGTTCTAAATATGTAAATTGTTTTATATATATATAAGTGAGACGTAAATTACATGACTTATGTCAGACTACCTTCATATTTTTAGAGACTACGGTAAAAAAAATTATTAATGATTAATCAATTTGAGAACAAAAATATTATATATCATACAATATAAAAAATTATTATAACCTTTTACCTATAGTTTATTATAACACCCCGAGATTTTATGAAAAATATTCTTTTTAATTTCATTAATGTCTTGTGTTGTATGCTACACCAAAAGGAGCATGGACAACACGCATCCTTGACTTGCCTTGCATTACACGCAATCACGACCTTCCTCGATAGCGTGTGTAGTACGCAATATCGAGTTTCACTAAACAACGATATGCTATTAAAATATTATTAAAAATTGCCATTATGAATAGTAATAACCACTTTTTAAAATTTTGTAAATTTTATTTTTCAAAATGGACTTCATTTTTGGATTCGGAATATCGAAATTAGCTTAGGGTGAAATTTTGGTACTTCTCAGATAACTTCCATTTTCTGATGAATAGTGAAAATTACTAAATTTTAATTAAAAACAACCTTTTTAATCGAAATAATTAATAGTGATAAATAATTAATTTGAGTGGTTTTAAAGTATATTTAGAATATTTATTTACAATTTAATACAATGTTGTTCATTGGATGTAATTTCACATTTAAACCAGACATAAACAAGTGTCAATCTTTTGATAGTTATTATCTCTTAAGAACACGCTATTTGTTTTGAAGACGGGAATTAATTTTTAAATTAATTAATGCAACTGATATGTTTTTAATTTGGTAAACTAGACATCATTTTTGTGTTTATAATATCAAATATAGCTTAGGCCTAATTTTTTGTATTTTTCTGGAAACTTTCATTTTTTGATGAATAGTGAAACCACTAAGTGGTAGTTAAGAAAAATGATTTTTCATAAAACATAATTTTACCGCTTTTGTGAGTGGAATTTCAAAAATATGAGAGACACGGTTGATGTCAATAAGTAAAATTTGATTCAATGAGATGAAAATAATTTTTGGTGAATAATAACTTTTTACTTTTTTTACCACAGTTAAAAGTAAATAGGGTAATTACGGGTAAAAATGATATTATTATTACCCTAACACATATCCTAATTCTATTGGATATGTTTAATTCGACCAAAAACAACCTTAGGAATAAAATATGACCATATAGGCCCACTTGGATTAGATTATGACATTTATTATTAATTTATTTAAAGAAGGGTTAAAATAGTTAAAATCAAAGTTTAATAAGTAAATCATTATTTTAATATAGGGTTATAGATATGATAAATTAGACTATAAATAGTCATTAGAAAGATAAAAATCTTTCCCAAATAATGGTATTTTATTTTTAATTTTTAGACATTGAATAATTTAATTTATTTATGACACAAAGATGATGCAGTAATTATCTTATTAATGAAATATTGACATATTTGATGATATAAATACCCAAATAAATGTAATTTGAGACTTTTTATGAATTAAACTAATTTTATAGGTTAATATGACATGTTATTATTGATTTAGTTAACTTCTTTCTAACTAATCATTCTGTTATTATTTTCACAATAATCAATTACAAAATAGTGTCAAAATTGACATAAAATAGTTTTTAAAACAAATATTATATTATTAATTGTTATTTTATTCCTAAAAATCTAAGGTTCGTCAAACTGACTTAGATAAGGTTATATATATTAATAATAAACAAATTGGGGTTCTTTTGGCTTCTGATAGTATGTTTAGTAACCTTATAGTGTATGAACACAAGAAGACACGGTAAAAGTAAAATTATTTTACTTAATGTTAAATCCAAATGATAAGGTTAATATCGGAACCTAAACTTGTCTAAATTCTATTGGAAGAGAGGACTGCGACCCATCACCACCTTAGCTTTGAAATAAATCAATTTGGAGCTATTTAAAACCGAATTTGACTTTATAATAAAATAATAGTTTTAGTTATTCCAAAGGTGCCCCTCTCCTCCCTAATAAAAGGGCACCTCCTCCCTCTCTTCCTCACACCACTTTGAGACTTCACGCTCGGAAAACCCCTGAAAAATTCTCTTCTCCACTTCCATAGCTACATCCTAGAGGTTCCGGTCTTCCTCAAAGACCAATTTTAGTGCCCTAAAAAGAGATTTCAAAAAGGTGCTTCAAAGAAGAGGTAATGTCCATTACCGATTATTTCACCTTTATTTCTTCTTCCACTTCTTCTTCATAGGTTGTTTCATTTTGAAGTAATAACATCAGTATCACTCATATACGGATATGTTATTATAAGTATGAAACAACCCTATTTCACCATCTATCCATCCTATGGAAAACGAAATCACCGCGCATGAGTAAGTACGGAATACCGTCTCCACGCCGTGGTGTAATCTATTTTCCACCACCACCTTACATGGATGGGTATAATGGTGAAAATAAACAACTATATATGATTATTGTAAAGTGTAATTAATTATGAAATAGTATTCATACACTCCAATACAATTCCACGATCATGAGAACGACATCATCGCTCGTGCGTACGTACAGACTACCGTCTCCACGACAGGATGATATTCATTATCCCAGTTAACCATTCATGAATGATTATAAAGTATATATAATAAATAATCATGAAATATATGACATAATAATGATACTGGATTTATGTGTATATGTATGTATGTCATCTACTTAATTCTATTCAACTCAATAAGGAAACGAAAATAGCGTTCATGAGTACGTACGACCTACCGTCTTCATGAACGGGGAATTTTATTCCATTTACTGATCTATTAAATATATGTATACTATGAATATATATTATATAAATCATGTTTTATATTCTGGAAATAATTAATCATGATCTAAGTAATCATATGAATAATTACAAGTCAAAACACGGATGACAAATGAAACGATTTTACCCAAAATGCTCTTTAACATTGAATTTAAAAAAGAACGGGTAAAATAAAGTCATAAGTGAACCATATATGATATCATTACAATGTGTATGATTCTTGAATAAGTCAATGACATTATTTAAATCATTATACAGGAGGTTCGGACACTTACGAAGCAAATCGGACCTAAGGTAAGGGAAAATATCACAGTCTCATTTTTATCCTAGATTGTTTATACTTTGGTATTTACTGCGGTGTATTTTATCATCCACATCCATGTTTCCACAATATGTAATATTATTTCCATCCACCTAAAATTGTTTAAATCCAATTTTACCCTTCGGTGTATTTTATCATCCACATCCATGTTTCCACAATATGTAATATTCCTTTACATGTTTTCAAGTTTATTTTTAATCAACTTCTTTTAGTTTAGAATTTAATGACATGATAAGAAAGGAAAAGTGTTTTTGAAGTAGAAATGATATTTTCCACAAGAATGGAGTTCAAGTGTTTTATCAAAATTATTTTCCATCTATGATAATAAAGGGTTTTGTTTCAATCCGTATTATTACATTGATTTTATTATGTTGTGATGGATTTATTTTTATGAATTCCTTTATCTTATATGAATTGTTTTATGATGACATGATGTTTAAGATTCCCATTTTTATTACATTGGTTATGCTACGATGTATGGTTTATGATTTTGTGGCACACATAAGAATGGTATCATTATGAGATGGGTGGGACCTATATCTCCCTCTAATACATTGGGTAAAAATTTTATATATCATGAGATAGACATGGCTGGAACGACAGGTTAAACCGGTTCAGTGAAACAGGACTGAAACGAGGAGTGAACTCGGTTCAGAAAAGAAATTTGTCCACTAAGATAGTCTTGGAAATGAGTCTTGACTAATAAGAAATGATTCTCTAAGATTATGTGTGTATTCCAAAAAATTTCATGTTTTATGTTATGATTATTGGAATTACATTTCACTACTATGATTTATCCCATGTCATGTTATTATGATCTGTTTTTCAGGTTAAGATTTCCAAAATGTTATGTTCTTATGAATATGATGTGATTGATATTTCTTTTCTTTACCCTTACTGAGCATTTGAGCTCACCCTTTCATGTTTCCTTTTCCCTAGGATATAAAGAAATGTTTTAGGTATGAAAAAAAGGGAAGATCTTTATGGGAGATTTTGAATATCTTTCACCACGATTAGAAGATTATATTCCGAGTTTCCAAAGACACTAAACTATTACGGTCCTTGTGTGTGTGTTTTTGTAATGTACTAAGTATTCCAAAAAAGTAATGTAATGTCCATGTACATTAAGCTTAGGGACTCTACAGTTGGTATCAAAGGAAAGGTTTAGTCGACCTTCGGAAACTAGGATGTGAGAACTTCAGTGAGATCCCTATAGATATTTCTAAGGTATGTCTAGGGATTCCACTAAGGTTAAGTATAAGTATAGGTTATAGTACTAGAATTACTGTACCCTAAGATATTAGATATTGAAGGTACTCCCCCTTTATTATGTTGTTTTACTTAGCCTGATTTTTCCTCTCACACTATTATTTTTGGGTTTTAGACGATGGTTGGAACCCGAAGGAACCGTGTAGATCAATGCAATGGACAATGCAATGATTGTCCTCCTGAACAAATAAATGTTATGAGAGATGGAGTGCAAAATCTTATTGCAATACTTAAACAAGCTATGAATCATTCTGGACTTCCAAATGAGCAATAAAGGGAACAATATTCTATTGAGTCCTTCATGAGGCAACGTCCACCTTCTATCAGTGGGTCTTCTGATCTACTTGATGCTGAACAATGGATCAGTACCACTGAAAATATATTTTCAGATCATCAATGTTATGAACATGACAAAGTCATCTTAGTAGTATATTGTTTGGAAGGTGAAGCTGATCAATGGTGCAATCTTATCAAGAATACGAGGCCAAGAGATGAAATTGAGTCCATGGAATGGGATGAGTTCAAGAACTTATTTTTCAATAAGTACTTCCCTCGTATTCTTCGAACAAAGATAGAGAAGGAGTTTCTTGAACTAAAGAAAAAGGATGATGAATCTGTTGGTGTATACGAAGCGAATTTTACAAGGATTGCAAGGTATGCATCTGGCTTTATCATCAAACCTGAAAGTAAAGTTGATCGATTCTTTAGTGACTTAAAACAAAATCTTAGAAGGACATTATCTATAAGAGACTTCAGTACAAATGAAGAAATTTTGTGCTATGCTATAAAGGTAGAAATTGTTGTTGGTGTTACATATTCATCTCATGGTTTTGACAAGAAATGAAAGATGGGGTTCAAGGTGAAATCTCAGAATAATGGTGAAAAGAAGATGAATGTTTCCTTTTTCTCAAAGTGTGTAAAGAAGCATGGTGGAGATTGTCATAGAGGGACTATAAAATGTTTTAAGTGTGGAAAAGAAGGTCATCGAGCAGCTGAGTGTCGATGTAATGGAAAAAGGGTTGCTAATGGTGTGAATAAAGAAATGAATACAGAGAACGCACCAACAACACTTCGATGCCTCAAGTGCAATGAAATGGGGCATTATGCTAATCAATGCCCTAATCCAAGGGTTAATGATGATCGACATGAGCAACCACATAAGGAGGGGACAAAGGGAAGTCACATGCGATCACTATTGGCGATGCTGAATATGAAAACGATGTGGTGGAATGATTAAGTGTTTATGTAATGGGATTCCAAAATAATGTTGTATATTTTATCGTGGAATATTAGAATATTTATGTACTGGTCTATTGTGGTTTTCAATAATTTTATGGTACCGGTAACCATGGAAAGTGATTGAGATATTTTCGGTAAGCAGATGATATGCACATAATAAAGGGATAAGAAGATAATGAGATGTTTGATTGTATTCATGAGCTCATGATTGATATAAGGACTAAGTGATATCATGGATTGATTATAAATTATTTTGAGGATTTTGGTTTGTGGAAAGTGTTAACTTTTAACTGCATTCATGTTTTCACTATGTTTCAATGGGTATACATGATTAAGGTATTCACATGTTTGCAATTTGACCAACAAGATATATCTTATGATATATGGGGGATAAATGATGGCATTCACATGATTGTTATGTGACATTTCAAGTAAACGTTTTTATACTATGAGCTTGGACCGAAGTATTTTGGATAAGCCTAAAGACTGGAATGGATTATGTTGGACATAAGTTAGTATTGTTTAAGGATAGAAGTTTCTTCGATATTATTAATGGGATGTTATAGTAATTTAGTTTTAGAAAAAGGACAACCTGCAGGATGGGCGCCAACCCATCGCATCGGACAAGGCTGTGGGAATCGAACCCACAACTGATGTGCGACTGGCCTTTATCGCCTACCATTGGACTACAGGAAGTCAATGTTTAGTAAAAACAAGTTCTATTATGATATAATAAGAATAAGTCCATTTTAGGAACCATATATGATTATTCTCACTATATATTGACTTATGTATATTTAATAACTTTTCCTAACCTTTTTTTGAGACAGATGGAATGACCTGTCATTCTATCACATGATCTGCTAACACTTCACGAATAACAAATTCAACTTCATTTCTTTTAAGAGATGAAGTGGAAATTGTTCAAGGCCCGAACATCAGTGAGATTGTACCAAAATAAAGTAAGTATTTATTCTAATTCAAATTCTTCATCTTTAGGGAAATGATCTTGAAAACCAAAAATGTTTTCCTAGTGCTCTTATATCTGATGAATCATTTGGTACCATAGATCTTCACAAATTTATGGCTTTGTGATTGGTGTCTTTACCATAGCCATGTTCCCTACCACTCTCCATCAGAACATGATGGTTAGATTTCTCTTCCATATCTATATTTTCACCTATGTGGAAACCCAGTGATTAGTTTATTTGGGTAACCGTTATGTTTCACACTTTTGTTTTTATAGATTGGTTTTCGTATTCCTTTATACTATATGGGTTTCTATAAAAGAAACTTTCAAGTAGTAAACCATTTATAACCCTGACGAATTTCGAGGGCGAAATTCATTTTAAGGGGGGTAGAATGTAACACCCCGAGATTTTATGAAAAATATTCTTTTTAATTTCATTAATGTCGTGTGTTGTACACAACACCAAAAGAAGCTTTCACAACATGAATCCTTGAATAACCTTGAATTACACGCAATCGCGACCTTCCTTGATAGCGTGTGTAGTACGCAATAGCGAGTTTCACTAAACAATGATATGCTATTAAAATATTATTAAAACTAGCCGTTATGAATTGTAATAACCACTTTTTGAAATTCATTAATTTTAAATTTTTAAAATGGAATTAATTTTTGGATTCGGAATATCGAAATTAGCTTAGGGTGAAATTTTGGTACTTTTTAGATAACTTTCATTTTCTGATGAATAGTGAAAATCACTAAATTTTAATTAAAAACTACCTTTTTAATCAAAATAATTAATAGCGACAAATAATTAATTTGAGTGGTTTTAAAGTATATTTAGAATATTTATTTAAAAATTAATACAATGTTGTTCATTGGATGTAATTTCACATATAAACCAGACATAAACAAGTGTCAATCTTTTGATAGTTATTATCTCTTAAGAACACGCTATTTGTTTTGACGACGGGAATTAATTTTTAAATTAATTAATTAAACTGATATGTTTTTAATTTGGAAAAATAGATATCATTTTTTTGTTAATAATATTAAATATATCTTAGCCCTAATATTTGGTATTTTTCTGGAAACTTTCATTTTTTGATGAATAGTGAAACCACTAAGTGGTAGTTAAGAAAAATGAATTTTCATAAAACTTAATTTTACCGCTTTTGTGAGTGGAATTTCAAAAATATGAGAGACACGGTTGATGTCAGTAAGCAAAATGTGATTTAATGAGATGAAAATAATTTTTGGTGAATAATAACTTTTTACTTTTTTTACCACGGTTAAAAGTAAATAGGGTAATTACGGGTAAAAATGATATTATTATTACCCTAAAACATGTCGTAATTCTATTGGATATGTTTAATTCGACCAAAAACAACCTTAGGAATAAAATATGACCATATAGGCCCACTTGGATTAGATTATGACATTTATTATTAATTTATTTAAAGAAGGGTTAAAATAGTTAAAATCAAAGATTAATAAGTAAATAATTATTTTAATATAGGGTTATAGATATGATAAATTCGACTATAAATAGTCATTAGAAAGATAAAAATCATTCCCACATAATTGTATTTTATTTGTAATTTTTAGACATTGAATAATTTAATTTATTTATAACACAAAGATGATGCAGTAATTATCTTATTAATGAAATATTGGCATATTTGATGTTATAAATACCCAAATAAATGTAATTTGAGACTTTTCAAGAAATAAACTAATTTTATAGGTTAATATGACATTTTATTATTGATTTAGTTAACTTATTTCGAAGTAATCATTCTGTTATTATTTTCACAAAAATCAATTACAAAATAGTGTCAAAATTGACATAAAATAGTATTTAAAACAAATATTATATTATTAATTGTTATTTTATTCCAAAAAATCTAAGGTTCGCCTAAATGACTTATATAATATTATATATATTAATAATAAACAAATTGGGGTTCTTTTGGCTTATGATAGTATGTTTAGTAACCTTATAGTGTATGAACACAAGAAGACACGGTAAAAGTAAAATTATTTTACTTAATGTTAAATCTAAATGATAAGGTTAAAATAGGAACCTAAACTTGTCTAAATTCTATTGGAAGAGAGGATTTAGACCCATCCCCACCTTAGCTTTCAAATAAATCAATTTGGAGCTATTTAAAACCGAATTTGACTTTATAAAATAATAATAGTTTTAGTTATTCCAAAGGTGCCCCTCTCCTCCCTAATAAAAGGGAACCTCCTCCCTCTCTTCCTCACACCACTTTGAGCCTTCGCGCTCATCCAACCCCTGCCAAATTCTCTTTTCCACTTCCATAGCTACATCCTAGAGGTTCCGGTCTTCCTCAATGACCAATTTTAGTTCCCTAAAAAGATATTTCAAAGAGGTGCTTCAAAGAAGAGGTAATGTCCATTACCGATTCTTTCACCTTTATTTATTCTTCCACTTATTCTTCTTAGGTTGTTTCATTTTGAAGTAATAACATCAGTATCACTCATATAATGATATGTTATTATAAGTATGAAACAACCCTATTTCACCATCTATCCATCCTACGGAAAACAAAATCACCACGCATGCGTAAGTACGGAATACCGTCTCCACGCCGTGGTGTAATCTATTTTCCACCACCACCTTACATGGATGGGTATCACGGTGAAAATAAACAACTATATATGATTATTGTAAAATGGTATTAATTCTGAAATAGTATTCATACACTCCAATAAAATTCCACGATCATGAGAATGATATCATCGCTCGTGCGTACGTACGGACTACCATCTCCACGACATGATGATATTCATTCTCCCAGTTAACCATTCATGAATGATTATAAAGTATATATAATAAATAATAATGAAATATATGACATAATAATGATACTGGATTTATGTGTATATATATGTATGTCATCTACTTAATTCCATTCAACTCAATAAGGAAACGAAAACAACGTTCATGCGTACGTACGGCCTACCGTCTTCATGAACGGTGTATTTAATTCCATTTACTGATCTATTATATATATATATACTCTGAATATATATTATATAAATCATGTTTTATATTCTGGAATTAAGTAATCATGATCTAAGTTATCATATGAATAATTACAAGTCAAAACACGGATGACAAATGAAACAAATTTACCCAAAACGCTCTTTAACATTGAATTTAAAAAAGAACGGGTAAAATAAAGTCATAAGTGAACCATATATGATATAATTACAATGATTATGATTCTGGAATAATTCAATGACATTATTTAAATCATTATACAGGTGGTTCGAACACTTACGAAGCAAATCGGACCTAAGGTAAGGGAAAATATCACAATCTCATTTTTATCCGAGATTGTTTATATTTTGCTATATACTGTGGTGTATTTTATCATCCACATCCATGTTTCCTCAATATGTAAAATTATTTCCATCCACCTAAAATTGTTTAAATCCAATTTTACCCTTTGGTGAGTTTTTAGTAAAAGATATAAAGGGAATCTTTTTTCATTTTTCATACGAGGTACTTTTTGACTTTTCCAACAAAAGTACGAGAAGAATGTTTTTTTAACTTATACGAAATGAATGTATTTTTAAAACATTATTTCCAAGAAGCTTCCTTTACAAGTTTTAAAGTTTATTTTTAATCAACTTATTTTAGTTTAGAATTTAATGACATGTTATGAAAGGAAA
Organism: Viscum album; assembly: GCA_963277665.1. Taxonomy (NCBI): domain Eukaryota; kingdom Viridiplantae; phylum Streptophyta; class Magnoliopsida; order Santalales; family Viscaceae; genus Viscum; species Viscum album. The sequence goes on along the minus strand of OY728129.1, from coordinate 873,327,106 downwards.
AGTGTTTTTGAAGTAGAAATGATATTTTCCTCAAGATTGGAGTTCAAGTGTTTTATCAAAATTATTTTCCATCTACGATAATAAAGGGTTCTGTTTCGATCCATATTTTTACATTCATTTTATTATGTTGTGATGGAATTATTTTTATTATTTCCTTTATCTTATACCAATTGTTTTATGATGTCATGATGTTTAAGATTCCCATTTTTATTACATGGGTTATGCTATGATGTATGGTTTATGATTTTGTGGCACACATAAGAATGGTATCATTATGAGATGGGTGGGACTTATATCTCCCTCCAATACATTGGGTAAAGATTTTATATATCATGAGATAGACATGGCTGGAATGGCAGGTTAAACTGGTTCAGTGAAACAGGACTGAAACGAGGAGTGAACTCGGTTCAGAAATGGACTTTGTCCACTAAGATAGTCTTGGAAATGAGTCTTGACTAATAAGAAATGATTCTCTATGATTATGTGTGTATTCCACAAAGTTTCATGTTTTATGTTATGATTATTGGAATTACATTTCACTACTATGATTTATCCCATGTCATGATATTATGATCTGTTTTGCAGGTTATGATTTCCAAAATGTTATGTTCTTATGAATATGATGTGATTGATATTTCTTTTGTTTACCCTTACTGAGCATTTGAGCTCACCCTTTCATGTTTCCTTTTCCCCAGGATATAAGGAAATTTTTTAGGTATGAAAAAAAGGGAAGATCTTTATGGGAGATTTTGAAGATCTTTCACCACGATTAGAAGATTATATTCCGAGTTTCTAAAGACACTAAACTATTACGGTCCTTGTGTGTGTGTTTTTGTAATGTAATAAGTATTCATAAAAAGTAATGTTCATGTACGTTACGCTTAGGGTCTCTACAGTTGGTATCAAAGGAAAGGTTTAGTCGACCTTCGGAAACTAGGATGCGAGAACTTTAGTGAGATCCCTATATATATTTCTACGGTATGTCTAGGGGTGTCCCTAAGTTTAAGTTTAAGTTTAAGTTATAGTACTAGAATTTCTGTACCCTAAGAACTTAGATATTGAAGGTACTCCCCCTTTATTATGTTGTTTTACCTAGCATGATTTTTTCCTCTCACACTATTATTTTTGGGTTTTAGACGATGGTTGGAACCCGAAGGAACCGTGTTGATCAATGCAATGGAAAATGCAATGATTATCCTCCTGAACAAATAAATGTTATGGGAGATATAGTGAAAAATCTTATTGCAATACTTAAACAAGCTATGAATCATTCTGGACTTCCAAATGAGCAGAGAAGGGAACAATATTCTATTGAGTCCTTCATGAGGCAACGTCCACCTTCTATCAGTGGGTCTTCTGATCCACTTGATGCTGAACAATGGATCAGTACCACTGAAAATATATTTTCAGTTATTCCATGTTATGAACATGAAAAAGTCATCTTAGTAGTATATCGTTTGGAAGGTGAAGCTGATCAATGGTGCAATATTATCAAGAATATGAGGCCAAGAGATGAAATTGAGTCCATGGAATGGGATGAGTTCAAGAACTTATTTTTCAATAAGTACTTCCCTCGTATTCTTCGAACAAAGATAGAGAAGGATTTTCTTGAACTAAAGAAAAAGGATGATGAATCTGTTGGTGTATACGATGCGAATTTTACAAGGATTGCATGGTATGCATCTGGAATTATCATCCAACCTGAAAGTAAAGTTGATCGATTCTTCAGTGGCTTAAAACAAAATCTTCGAAGGAAATTATCTATAAGAGTCTTCAGTAGCAATGAAGAAATTGTGCGCTATGCTATAAAGGTAGAAATGGAAGTTGGTGTTACATGTTCATCTCATGGTTTTGACAAGAAATGAAAGATGGGGTTCAAGGTGAAATCTCAGAATAATGGTGAAAAGAAGATGAATGTTTCCTTTTGCTCAAAGTGTGGAAAGAAGGATGGTGGAGATTGTCATAAAGGGACTATAAAATGTTTTAAGTGTGGAAAAGAAGGTCATCGAGCTGCTGAGTGTCGATGTAATGGAAAAAGGGTTGCTAATGGTGTGAATATAGAAATGAATACAGAGAACGCACCAACAACACTTCAATGCTTCTAGTGCAATGAAATGGGGAATTATGCTAATCAATGCCCTAATCCAAGGGTTAATGATGATCGACATGAGCAACCACATAAGGAAAAGGACATAGGGAAGTCACATGTGATCACTATTGGCGATGTTGAATATGACAACGATGTGGTGGAATGATTAGGTGTTTATATAGTGGGATTCCAAAATAATGTTGTATATTGTATAATGGAATATTAGAATATTTATGTACTGGTCTATTGTGGTTTTCAATAATTTTATGGTACCGGTAACCATGGAAGGTGATTGAGATATTTTCGGTAAGCAGATGATATGCTCATAATGAAGGGATAAGAAGATAATGAGTTGTTTGATTGTATTCATGAGCTCATGATTGATATAATAACTTAGTGATATCATGGTTTGAGTATAAATAATTTTGAGGAATTTGGTTTGTGGAAATTGTTAACTTTTAACTGCATTCATGTTTTCACTAAGGTTCAATGGGTATACATGATTAAGGTATTCACATGTTTGTAATTTGACCAACAAGATATATCTTATGATATATGGGGGATAAATGATGGCATTCACGTGATTTTTATGTGACATTTCAAGTAAACGTTTTTATACTATGATCTTGAACCGAAGTATTTTGGATAAGCCTAAAGACTGGAATGGATTATGTTGGACATAAGTTTGTATTGTTTAAGGATAGAAGTTTCCTCGATATTATTTATGGGATTTTATAGTAATTTACTTTTAGAAAAAGGACAACCTGCAGGATGTGCGCCAGCCCATCGCGTCGGACAAGGCTGTGGGAATCGAACCCAGAACTGATGTGCGACTGGCCTTTATCGCCTACCATTGGCCTACAGGAAGTCCCTGTTTAGTAAAAACAATTTTTATTATGATATAATAAGTATAAGTCCATTTTAGGAACCATATATGATTATTCTCACTCTAGATTGACTTATGTATATTTAATAACTTTTGCTAACCTTTTGTTTGAGATAGATGGAATGACCCGTCATTCTATCACATGATCTGCTAACACTTCACGAATAACAAATTCAACTTCATTTCTTTTAAGAGATGAAGTGGAAATTGTTCAAGGCACGAACAACAGTGAGATTGTACCAAAATAAATTAAGTATTTATTCTAATTCAAATTATTCATCTTTAGGGAAATGATCTTGAAAACCAAAAATGTTTTCCTAGTGCTCTTATATCTGATGAATCATATAGTACCTTAGATCGTCACAAATTTATGGCTTTGTGATTGGTGGATTTTCCATAGCCATGTTCTCTATCACTCTCCATCAGAACATGATGGTTAGATTTCTCTTCCATATCTATATTTTCACCTATGTGGAAACCCAGTGATTAGTTTATTTGGGTAACCGTTATGTTTCATAATTTTGTTTTTATAGATTGGTTTTGGTATTCTTTTATACGATATGGGTTTCTATTAAAGAAACTTTCAAGTAGTAAACCATTTATAACCCCGACGAATTTCGAGGGCGAAATTCATTTTAAGGGGGTAGAATGTAACAACCTGAGATTTTATGAAAAATATTCTTTTTAATTTTATTAATGTCTTGTGTTGTACACAACACCAAAAGGAGCTTGCACAACATGAATCCTTGAATAACCTTGCATTACACGCAATCACGACCTTCCTCGATAGCGTGTGTAGTACGCAATACCGAGTTTCACTAAACAACGATATGTTATTAAAATATTATTAAAACTAGCCGTTATGAATTGTAATAACCACCTTTTGAAATTAATTAAATTTTATTTTTCAAAATGGACTTCATTTTTGGATTCGGAATATCGAAATTAGCTTAGGGTGAAATCATGGTACTTTTTAGATAACTTTCATTTTCTGATGAATAGTGAAAATTATTAAATTTTAATTAAAAACAACCTTTTTAATCAAAATAATTAATAGTGATAAATAATTAATTTGAGTGGTTTTAAAGTATATTTAGAATATTTATTTACAATTTAATACAATGTTGTTCATTGGATGTAATTTCAAATTTAAAGCAGACATAAACAAGTGTTAATCTTTTGATAGTTATTATCTCTTAAGAACACGCTATTTGTTTTGATGACGGGAATTAATTTTTAAGTTAATTAATGCAACTGATATGTTTTTAATTTGGTAAAATAGACATCATTTTTGTTCTCATAATATCAAGTATATCTTAGGCCAAATTTTTTGTATTTTTCTAGAAACTTTCATTTTTTAATGAATAGTGAAACCACTAAGTGGTAGTTAAGAAAAATGAATTTTCATAAAAAATAATTTTTCCGCTTTTGTTAGTGGAATTTCAAAAATTCGAGAGACACGGTTGATGTCAGTAAGTAAAATGTGATTCAATTAGATGAAAATAATTTTTGGTAAATAATAACTTTTTACTTTTTTTACCACGTTTAAAAGTAAATAGGGTAATTACGGGTAAAAATGATATTATTATTACCCTAACACATGTCCTAATTCTATTGGATAAGTTTAATTTGACCAAAAACAACCTTAGGAATAAAATATGACCATATTTTCCCTACTTATATTAGATTATGACATTTATTATTAATTTATTTAAAGAAGGGTTAAAATAGTTAAAATCAAAGTTTAAAAAGTAAATCATTATTTTAATATAGGGTTATAGATAAGATAAATTAGACTATAAATAGTCATTATAAAGATAAAAAGATTTCCCACATAATGGTATTTTATTTGTAATTTTTAGACATTGAATAATTTAATTTATTTATGAAACAAAGATGATGCAGTAATTATCTTATTAACGAAATATTGACATATTTTATGATATAAATACCCAAATTAATGTAATTTTAGACTTTTTATGAAATAAAATAATTGTCTAGGTTAATATGATATGTTATTATTGATTTAGTTAACTTCTTTCTAACTAATCATTCTGTTATTATTTTCAAAAAAAAATCAATTACAAAATAGTTTCAAAATTGACATAAAATAGTTTTTAAAACAAATATTATATTAATAATTGTTATTTTATTCCAAAAAATCTATGGTTCGTCCAAATGACTTAGATAAGGTTATATATATTAATAATAAACAACTTTGGGTTCTTTTGGCTTCTGATAGTATGTTTAGTAACCGTATAGTGTAAGAACACAAGAAGACATGGTAAAAGTAAAATTATTTTACTTAATGTTAAATCTAAATGATAAGGTTAGAATAAGAACCTAAACTTGTCTAAATTCTATCGGAAGAGATGATTTCGACCCATCCCCACCATAGCATTGAAATAAATCAATTTGGAGCTATTTAAAATCGAATTTGACTTTATAATAAAATAATAGTTTTAGTTATTCCAAAGGTGCCCCTCTCCTCCCTTAAAAAAAGGCACCTCCTCCCTCTCTTCCTCACACCACTTTGAACCTTCAAACTCGGCCAAACCCTGACAAATTTTCTTCTCCACTTACATAGCAACATCCTAGAGGTTCCGGTCTTCCTCAAAGACCAATTTTAGTGCCCTAAAAGTTGATTTCAAAGAGGCGCTTCAAAGAAGAGGTAATGCCCATTACCGATTCTTTCACCTTTATTTCTTCTTCCACTTCTTCTTCTTAGGTTTTTTCATTTTGAAGTAATAACATCAGTATCACTAATATACTGATATGTTATTATAATTATAAAACAACCCTATTTCACCATCTATCCATCCTACGGAAAAAAAATCACCGCGCGTGCGTAAGTACGGAATACCGTCTCCACGCCGTGATGTAATCTATTTTCCACCACCACCTTACATGGATGGGTATAATGGTGAAAATAAATAACTATATATGTTTATTGTAAAGTGGTATTAATTCTGAAATAGTATTCATACACTCCAATACAATTCCACGATCATGAGAACGATATCATCGCTCGTGCGTACGTACGGACTACCGTCTCCACGACATGATATTCATTCTCCCAGTTAACCATTCATTATGATTATAAAGTATATAGAATAAGTAATCATGAAATATATGACATAATAATGATACTGGATTTCTGTGTATATATATGTATGTCATATACTTAATTCCATTCAACTCAATAAGGAAACGAAAACAGTGTTCATGCATACGTACGGCCTACCATCTTCATGAACGGTGTATTTATTTCCATTTACTAATCTATTATATATATGTATACTCTGAATATATATTATATAAATCATGTTTTATATGCTGGAATTATGTAATCATGATTTAAGTAATCATAAGAATAATTACATGTCAAAACACAGATGACAAATGAAACGATTTTATCCAAAACGCTCTTTAACATTGAATTTACAAAAGAACAAGTAAAATAAAGTTATAAGTGAACCATATATGATATCATTACAATTATTATGATTCTAGAATAAGTCAATGACATTATTTAAATCATTATACAGTAGTTTCGGACACTTACGATGCAAATCGGACCTAAGGTAAGGGAAAATATCACAATCTCATTTTTATCCGAGATTGTTTATACTTTGGTATTTACTAGGGTGTATTTTATCATCCACATCCATGTTTCCTCAATATGTAATATTATTTCCATCCACCTAAAAAATTTTAAATCCAATTTTACCCTTTGGTGAGTTTTTAGTAAAAGATATGAAGGGAATCTTTTGTCGTTTTTCCTACGAGGTACTTTTTGACTTTTCCGACAAAAGTACGAGAAGAATGGTTTTTTAACTTATACGACATGAATGTATTTTTAAAAAATTATTTCCAAGAAGCTTCCTTTACATGTTTTCATGTTTATTTTTGATAAACTTCTTTTAGTTTAGAATTTAATGACATGTTAAGAAAGTAAAAGTGTTTTTGAAGTATAAATGATATTTTCCTCAAGAATGGAGTTCAAGTGTTTTATCAAAATTATTTTCCATCTTAGATAATAAAGGGTTCTGTTTCAATCCGTATTATTACATTGATTTTATTATGTTGTGATGGAATTATTTTTATGAATTCCTTTATCTTATATGAATTGTTTTATGATGTCATGATGTTTAAGATTCCCATTTTTATTACATGGGTTATGCTATGATGTACGGTTTATGATTTTGTGGCACACATAAGAATGGTATCATTATGAGATGGGTGGGACCTATATCTCCCTCCAATACATTGGGTAAAGATTTTATATATCATGAGATAGACATGGCTGGAACGCCAGGTTAAACCGGTTCAGTGAAACAGGACTGAAACGAGGAGTGAAGTCGGTTCAGAAATGGACTTTGTCCACTAAGATAGTCTTGTCAATGAGTCTTCACTAATAAGAAATGATTCTCTGTGATTATGTGTGTATGACACAATGTTTCATGTTTTATGTTATGATTATTGGAATTACATTTCACTACTATGATTTATCCCATGTCATGATATTATGATCTGTTTTGCAGGTTAAGATTTACAAAATGTTATGTTCTTATGAATATGATGTGATTGATATTTTTTTGTTTACCCTTACTAAGCATTTGAGCTCACCCTTTCATGTTTTCTTTTCCCCAGGATATAAAGAAAGCTTTTAGGTAAGAAAAAAAGTGAAGATCTTTATGAGAGATTTTGAAGATCTTTCACCATGATTATAATATTATATTCCGAGTTTCCAAAGGCACTAAACTATTATGGTCCTTGTCAGTGTGTTTTTTAATGTACTAAGTATTCCGAAAAAGTAATGTAATGTCCATGTACATTAAGCTTAGGTTCTCTACAGTTGGTATCAAAGGAAAGGTTTAGTCGACCTTCGGAAACTAGGATGCGAGAACTTTATTGAGATCCCTAGAGTTATTTCTAAGGTATGTCTAGGTATGTCCCTAACGTTAAGTATAAGTATAGGTTATAGTACTAGAATTACTGTAACCTAAGATGTTAGATATTTAAGGTACTCTCCCTTTATTATTTTGTTTTCCCTAGCATGATTTTTTCCTCTCACACTATTCTTTTTGGTTTTTAGACGATGGTTGGAACCCGAAGGAACCGTGTTGATCAATGCAATGGACAATGCAATGATTTTCCTCCTGAACAAATAAATGTTATGGGAGATGGAGTTCAAAATCTTATTTCAATACTTAAACAAGCTGTGAATTATTCTGGACTTGAAAATGAGCAGGGAAGGGAACAATATTCTATTGAGTCCTTCATGAGGCAACGTCCACCTTCTATCAGTGGGTCTTCTGATCCACTTGATGCTGAACAATGGATCAGTACCACTGAAAAGATATTTTCAGTTCTTCAATGTTCTGAACATGAAAAAGTCATCTTAGTAGTATATCGTTTGGAAGGTGAAGCTGATCAATGGTGGAATCTTATAAAGAATACGAGGCCAAGAGATGAAATTGAGTCCATGGAATGGGATGAGTTCAAGAACTTATTTTTCAATAAGTACTTCCCTCGAATTCTTCGAACAAAGATAGAGAAGGAGTTTCTTGAACTAAAGAAAAAGGATGATGAATCTGTTGGTGTATACGATGCTAATTTTACAAGGATTGAAAGGTATGCATCTGGCTTTATCATCCAACCTAAAAGTAAAGTTGATCGATTCTTCAGTGGCTTAAAACAAAATCTTCGAAGGAAATTATCTATAAGAGACTTCAGTAGAAATGAAGAAATTGTGCTCTATGCTATTAAGGTAGAAATGGAAGTTGGTGTTACATATTCATCTCATGTTTTTGACAAGAAATGAAAGATGGAGTTCAAGGATAAATCTTAGAATAATGGTGAAAAGAAGATGAATGTTTCCTTTTGCTCAAAGTGTGGAAAGAATCATGGTGGAGATTGTCTTAAAGGGACTAGAAAATGTTTTAAGTGTGGAAAAGAAGGTCATCGAGCATCTGAGTGTCGAAGTAATGGAAAAATGGTTGCTAATGGTGTGAATAAAGAAAAGACTGCAGAGAATGCACCAACAACACTTCCATGCTTCAAGTGCAATGAAATGGGGCATTATGCTAATCAATGCCCTAATCCAAGGGTTAATGATGATCGACATGAGAAACCACATAAGGAAAAGGAAAAATGGAAGTCACATGTGATCACTATTGGCGATGTTTAATATGACAACTATGTGGTGGAATGATTAAGTGTTTATGTAATGGGATTCCAAAATAATGTTGTATATTGTATCGTGGAATATTAGAATATTTATGTATTGGTCTATTGTGGTTTTCAATAATTTTATGGTATTGGTAACCATGGAAAGTGATTGAGATATTTTCGGTAAGCAGATGATATGCTCATAATGAAGGGATAAGAAGATAATGAGATGTTTGATTGTATTCATGAGCTCATGATTGATATAAGGACTACGTGATATCATGGTTTGAGTATAAATAAATTTGAGAATTTTGGTTTGTGGAAAGCGTTAACTTTTAACTACATTCATGTTTTCAATAAGTTTCAATGTGCATACATGATTAAGGTATTCACATGTTTGTAATTTGACCAACAAAATATATCTTATGATATATGGGGGATAAATGATGGCATTCACGTGATTGTTATGTGACATTTCATGTAAACATTTTTTTACTATGAGCTTGGACCGAAGTATTTTCGAAAAGCCTAAAGATTGGAATGGATTATGTTGGACATAAGTTAGTATTGTTTAAGGATAGAAGTTTCTTCAATATTATTTATGGGATGTTATAGTAATTTAGTTTTAGAAAAAGGACAACCTGTAGGATGGGCGCCAGCCCATCGCGTCGGACAAGGCTATGGGAATCGAACCCACAACCGAAGTGTGACTGGCCTTTATCGCCTACCATTGGCCTACAGGAAGTCCCTGTTTATTAGAAACAAGTTTTATTATGATATAATAAGTATAAGTCCATTTCAAGAACCATATATGATTATTCTCATTATAGATTGACTTATGTATATTTAATAACTTTTTCTAACCTTTTGTTTGAGACAGATGAAATGACCCATCATTCTATCACATGATCTGCTAACACATCACGAATAAAAAATTCCACTTCATTTATTTTAAGAGATGAAGTGGAAATTGTTCAAGGCATGAACAACAGTGTGATTGTACCAAAATAAAGTATGTATTTATTCAAATTCAAATTCTTCATCTTTAGGGAAATGATCTTGAAAACAAAAAATGTTTTCCTAGTGCTCTTATTTCTGATTATTCATATGGTACCATAGATCTTCACAAATTTATGGCTTTGTGATTGGTGGCTTTTCAATATCCATGTTCTCTACCACTCTCCATCATAACATGATGGTTATATTTCTCTTCCATATCTATATTTTCACCTATGTGGAAACTCAGTGATTATTTTATTTGGGAAACCGTTACGTTTCATACTTTTGTTTTTATATATTGTTTTTGGTATTCCTTTATATGATATGGGTTTCTATTAAAGAAACTTTCAAGTAGTAAACCATTTATAACCCCGACGAATTTCGAGGGCGATATTCATTTTAAGGGGGGTAGAATGTAACACCCCGAGATTTTATTAAAAATATTCTTTTTAATTTCATTAATGTCTTGTGTTATACACAACACCAAAAGGAGATTGCACAACACACATCCTTGACTTGCCTTGCATTACACGTAATCGCGACCTTCCTCGATAGCATGTGTAGTACGCAATACCGAGTTTCACTAAACAACGATATGCTATTAAAATATTATTAAAACTAGCCGTTATGAATAGTAATAACCACTTTTTGAAATTTTGTAAATTTTATTTTTCAAAAAGGACTTCATTTTTGGATTCGGAATATCGAAATTAGTCTATGGTGAAATTTTGGTACTTTTCAGATAACTTTCATTTTCTGATGAATAGTGAAAATTACTAAATTTTAATTAAAAACAACCTTTTTAATCAAAATAATTAATAGTGATAAATAACTAATTTGAGTGGTTTTAAAGTATATTTAGAATATGTATTTATAATTTAATACAATGTTGCTCATTGGATGTAATTTCACATTTAAACTAGACATAAACAATTATCAATCTTTTGATAGTTATTATCTCTTAAGAACACGCTATTTGTTTTGACGACGGGTATTAATTTTTAAATTAATTAATGCAAATGATATTTTTTTAATTTGGTAAAATAGAAATCATTTTTGTGTTCATAATATCAAATATATATTAGGCCTAATTTTTGGTATTTTTCTGGAAACTTTCATTTTTTGATGAATAGTGAAACCACTAAGTGGTAGTTAAGAAAAATGAATTTTCATAAAAAATAATTTTACCGCTTTTCTGAGTGGAATTTCAAAAATCCGAGAGACACGGTTGATGTCAGTAAGTAAAATGTGATTCAATGAGATGAAAATAATTTTTGGTGAATAATAACTTTTTACTTTTTTACCACGGTTAAAAGTAAATAGGGTAATTACGGGTAAAAATGATATTATTATTACCCTAACACATGTCCTAATTCTATTGGATAAGTTTAATTCGACCAAAAACAACCTTAGAAATAATATATGACCATATAGGCCCACTTATATTAGATTATGACATTTATTAGTAATTTATTTAAAGAAGGGTTAAAATAGTTAAAATCAAAGTTTAATAAGTAAATCATTATTTTAATATAGGGTTATAGATATGATAAATTCGACTATAAATAGTCATTAGAAAGATAAAAAGATTTCCTACATAATGATATTTTATTTTTAATTTTTAGACATTGAATAATTTAATTTATTTATGACACAAATATGATGCAGTAATTATCTTATTAATGAAATATTGACATATTTGATGTTACAAATACCCAAATAAATGTAATTTGAGACTTTATTTGAAATAAACTAATTTTCTAGGTTACTATGACATGTTATTATTGATTTAGTTAACTTCTTTCGAACTAATCATTCTGTTATTATTTTCACAAAAATCAATTACAAAATAGTGTCAAAATTGACATAAAATAGTTTTTAAAACAAATATTATATTATTAATTGTTATTTTATTCCTAAAAATATAAGGTTCGTCAAACTGACTTAGATACGGTTATATATATTAATAATAAACAACATGGGGTTCTTTTGGCTTCTGATAGTATGTTTAGTAAACTTATAGTGTATGAACACAAGAAGACACGGTAAAAGTAAAATTATTTTACTTAATGTTAAATCTAAATGATAAGGTTAAAATAGGAACCTAAACATGTATAAATTCTTTTGGAAGAGAGGATTGCGACCCATCCCCACCTTAGCATTGAAATAAATCAATTTGGAGCTATTTAAAACCGAATTTGACTTTATAATAAAATAATAATTTTAGTTATTCCAAAGGTGCCCCTCTCCTCCCTAATAAAAGGGCAGCTCCTCCCTCTCTTCCTCACACCACATTGAGCCTTCACGCTCGGAAAACCCCTACCAAATTCTCTTCTCCACTTCCATAGCTACATCCTAGAGGTTCCGGTCTTCCTCAAAGACCAATTTTAGTGCCCTAAAAGGAGATTTCAAAAAGGTGCTTCAAAGAAGAGGTAATGTCCATTACCAATTATTTCACCTTTATTTCTTCTTCCACTTCTTCTTCATAGGTTGTTTAATTTTGAAGTAATAACATCAGTATCACTCATATACTGATATGTTATTATATGTATGAAACAACCCTATTTCACCATCTATCCATCCTACGGAAAACGAAATCACCGCGCATGAGTAAGTACGGAATACCGTCTGCACGCCGTGGTGTAATCTATTTTCCACCACCACCTTACATGGATGGGTATAATGGTGAAAATAAACAACTATATATGATTATTGTAAAGTGTTATTAATTATGAAATAGTATTCATACACTCCAATACAATTCCACGATCATGAGAACGATATCATCGCTCGTGCGTACGTACGGACTACCGTCTCCACGACATGATGATATTCATTCTCCTAGTTAACCATTAATGAATGATTATAATGTATATATAATAAGTAATCATGAAATATATGAAATAATAATGATACTGTATTTATGTGTATATATATGTATGTCATCTACTTAATTCCATTCAACTCAATAAGAAAACGAAAACAGCGTTCATGTGTACGTACGGCCTACCGTCTTCATGAACGGTGTATTTATTTCCATTTACTGATCTATTATATATATGTATACTCTGAATATATATTATATAAATCATGTTTTATATTCTGGAATAAAGAAATCATGATCTAAGTAATCATATGAATAATTACAAGTCAAAACACAGATGATAAATGAAACGATTTTACCCAAAACGCTCTTTAACATTGAATTTACAAAAGAACGGTTAAAATAAAGTCATAAGTGAACCATATATGATATCATTACAATGAGTATGATTATGGAATAATTCAACGACATTATTTAAATCATTATACAGAAGGTTCGGACACTTACGAAGCAAATCGGACCCAAGGTAAGGGAAAATATCACAATCTCATTTTTATCCAAGATTGTTTATACTTTGGTATTTACTGGGGTGTATTTTATCATCCACATCCATGTTTCCTCAATATGTAATATTATTTCCATCCACCTAAAATTGTTTAAATCCAATTTTACCCTTTGGAGAGTTTTTAATAAAAGATATGAAAGGAATCTTTTGTCGTTTTTCTTACGAGGTACTTTTTGACTTTTCTGACAAAAGTATGAGAAGAATGTTTTTTTAACTTATACGACATGAATGTATTTTTAAAACATTATTTCCAAGAAGCTTCCTTTACAAGTTTTCTAGTTTATTTTTAATCAACTTCTTTTAGATTAGAATTTAATGACATGTTAAGAAAGGAAAAGTGTTTTAGAAGTAGAAATGATATTTTCCTCAAGAATAGAGTTCAAGTATTTTATCAAAACTATTTTCCATATAAGATAATAAAGGGTTCTATTTCTATCCGTATTATTACATTGATTTAATTATATTGTGATGGAATTATTTTTATGAATTCCTTTATCTTATATGAATTGTTTAATGATGTCAAGATGTATAATATTCCCATTTTTATTACATGGGTTATTCTATGATGTATGGTTTATGATTTTGTTGCACACATAGGAATGGTATCATTATGAGATGGGTGGGACCTATATCTCCCTCCAATACATTTGGTAATGATTTTATATATCATGAGATAGACATGGCTGGAACGGCAGGTTAAACCAGTTCAGTGAAACAGGACTGAAACGAGGAGTGAACTCGGTTCAGAAATGGACTTTTTCCACTAAGATAGTCTTGGCAATGAGTCTTGACTAATAAGAAATGATTCTCTATGATTATGTCTGTATGCCACAATGTTTCATGTTTTATTTTATGATTATTGGAATTACATTTCACTACTATGATTTATCCCATGTCATGATATTATGATTTGTTTTGCAGGTTAAGATTTCCAAAATGTTATGTTCTTATGAATATGATGTGATTGATATTTTTTTTGTTTACCCTTACTGAGAATTTGAGCTCACCCTTTCATGTTTTCTTTTCCCCAGGATATAAAGAAAGGTTTTAGGTAAGAAAAAAAAGGGATGATCTTTATAGGAGATTTTGAAGATCTTTCACCACGATTAGAAGATTACATTCCGAGTTTCCAAAGACACTATACTATTACGGTCCTTGTGTGTGTGTTTTCGTAATGTACTAAGTATTCCGAAAAAGTAATGTAATGTCCATGTACGTTAAGCTTAGGATCTCTACAGTTGGTATCAAAGGAAAGGTTTAGTCGACCTTCGGAAACTAGGATGCGAGAACTTCAGTGAGATCCCTAGAGATATTTCTAAGGTATGTCTAGGGATGTCCCTAAGGTTAAGTATATGTATAGGTTATAGTACTAGAATTACTGTAACCTAAGATGTCAGATATTGAAGGTACTCCAACTTTATTATGTTGTTTTCCCTAGCATGATTTTTTCCACTCACACTATTCTTTTTGGGTTTTAGACAATGGTTGGAACCCGAAGGAACCGTGTTGATCAATGCAATGGAAAATGAAATGATTTCCCCCCTGAACAAATAAATGTTATGGGAGATGGAGTGCAAAATCTTATTGTAATACTTAAACAAGCTATGAATCATTCTGTACTTCCAAATGAGCAGAAAAGGGAACAATATTCTATAGATTCCTTCATGAGGAAATGTCCACCTTCTATCAGTGGGTCTTCTGATCCACTTGATGCTGAACAATGGATCAGTACCACTGAAATGATATTTTCAGTTCTTCAATGTTCTGAACATGACAAAGTCATCTTAGTAGTATATAGTTTGGAAGGTGAAGCTGATCAATGGTGGAATCTTATCAAGAATACGAGGCCATGAAATAAAATCGAGTCCATGGAATAAGATTAGTTCAAGAACTTATTTTTCAATAAGTGCTTCCCTCGTATTCTTCGAACAAAGATAGAGAAGGATTTTTTGAACTAAAGAAAAAGGATGATGAATCTGTTGGTGTATACGAAGTGAATTTTAAAAGGATTTCAAGGTATGCATCTGGCTTTATCATCCAACCTGAAAGTAATGATGATCGATTCTTCAGTGGCTTAAAACAAAATCTTCGAAGGACATTATCTATAAGAGACTTCAGTAGCAATGAAGAAATTGTGCGCTATTCTATTAAGGTAGAAAAGGAAGTTAGTGTTACAGATTCATCTCATGGTTTTGAAAATAAATGAAAGATGGAGTTCAAGGAGAAATCTCAGAATAATGGTGAAAAGAAGATGAATTTTTCCTTTTGCTCAAAGTGTGGAATAAAGCATGGTGGAGATTGTCTTAAAGGGACTAGAAAATGTTTTATGTCTGGAAAAGAATGTCATCAAGCAGCTGAGTGTCGATGTAATGGAAAAAGGGTTTCTAATGGTGTGAATAAAGAAAAGACTGCAGAGAACGCACCAACAACACTTCAATGCTTCAAGTGCAATGAAATGGGTCATTATGCAAATCAATGCCCTAATCCAAGGGTTAATGACAATCGACATGAGCAACCACATAAGGAAAAGGACAAAGGGAAGTCACATGAGATCACTATTGGCGATATTGAATATGAAAACGATGTGGTGGAATGATTAAGTGTTTATTTAATGGGATTCCAAAATAATGTTGTATATTGTATTGTGGAATATTAGAATATTTATGTATTGGTCTATTGTGGTTTTCAAAAATTTTATGGTACCGGTAAAAATGGAAAGTGATTGAGATATTTTCAGTATGCAGATGATATTATCATAATGAAGGGATAAGAAGATTATGAGTTGTTTGATTGTATTCATGAGATCATGATTGATATAAGGACTACGTGATATCATGGTTTGAGTATAAATAAATTTGAGAATTTTGTTTTGTGGAAAGCGTTAACTTTTAACTACATTCATGTTTTCAATAAGTTTCAATGGGTATACATGATTAAGGTATTCACATGTTTGTAATTTGACCAACAAAATATATCTTATGATATATGGGGGATAAATGGGCGCCATCCCATCGCGTCGGACAAGGCTGTGGGAATAGAACCGACAACCGAAGTGCGACTGGCCTTTATCGCCTACCATTGGCCTATAGGAAGTCCCTATTTTGTAGAAACAAGTTTTATTATGATATAATAAGTATAAGTCCATTTTAGGAACCATATATGATTAATCTCACTATAGATTGACTTATGTATATTTAATAACTTTTGATAACCTTTTGTTTGAGACAGATGGAATGACCCATCATTCTATCACATGATCTGCTAACACTTCACGAATAACAAATTCAACTTCATTTCTTTTAAGAGATGAAGTGGAAATTGTTCAAGGCACGAACAACAGTGAGATTGTACCAAAATAAAGTAAGTATTTATTCTAATTCAAATTCTTCAACTTTAGGGAAATGATCATGAAAACCAAAAATGTTTTCCTAGTGCTCTTATATCTGATGAATCATATGGTACCTTAGATCATCACAAATTTATGGCTTTGTGATTGGTGGCTTTTCCATGGCCATGTTCTCTACAACTCTCCATCAGAACATGATGGTTAGATTTCTCTTCCATATCTATATTTTCACCTATGTGGAATCCCAGTGATTAGTTTATTTGGGTAACCGTTACGTTTCATACTTTGGTTTTTATATATTGGTTTTGGTATTCCTTTATACGATATGGGTTTCTATTAAAGAAACTTTTAGGTAGTAAACCATTTAGAACCCCGACGAATTTCGAGGGCGAAATTCATTTTAAGGGGGGTAGAATGTAACACCCCGAGATTTTATGAAAAATATTCTTTTTAATTTCACAAATGTCTTGTGTTTTACACAACACCAAAAGGATCTTTCACAACACGCATACTTGACTTGCCTTGCATTACACGCAATCACGACCTTCCTCGATAGCGTGTGTAGTACGTAATACTGAGTTTCACTAAACAACGATATGCTATTAAAATATTATTAAAACTAGCTGTTATGAATAGTATAACCATTTTTTGAAATTTTTGAAATTTTATTTTCCAAAATGGACTTCATTTTTGTATTCGGAATATCGAAATTAGCTTTGGGTGAAATTCTGGTACTTTTCATATAACTTTCATTTTCTGATGAATAGTGAAAATTACTAAATTTTAATTTAAAACAACCTTTTTAATAAAAATAATTAATAGTGATAAATAAATAATTTTAGTGGTTTTAAATTATATTTAGAATATTTATTTATAATTTAATACAATGTTGTTCATTGGATGTAATTTCACATTTAAACCAGACATAAACAAGTGTCAATCTTTTGATTGTTTTTATCTCTTAAGAACATGCTATTTGTTTTGACGATGGGAATTAATTTTTAAATTATTTAATTCAACTGATATGTTTTTAATTTGGTAAAATAGACATAATTTTTGTGTTCATAATATCAAATATATATTCAGCCTAATTTTTGGTATTTTTCTGGAATCTTTCATTTTTTGATCAATAGTGAAACCACTAAGTGGTAGTTAAGAAAAATGAATTTTCATAAAACTTAATTTTACTGCTTTTGTGAGTGGAATTTCAAAAATATGAGAGACACGGTTGATGTCAGTAAGTAAAATGTGATTCAATGAGACGAATATAATATTTGGTGAATAATAACTTTTTACTTTTTTTCCACGGTTAAAAGTAAATATGGTAATTACGGGTAAAAATGATATTATTATTACCCTAACACATGTCCTAATTCTATTGGATAAGTTTAATTCGACCGAAAACAACTTTAGGAATAAAATATGACCATATAGGCCCACTTGGATTATATTATGACATTTATTATTAATTTATTTAAAGAAGGGTAAAAATAGTTTAAATCAAAGTTTAATAAGTAAATCATTATTTTAATATAGGGTTATAGATAAGATAAATTCGACTATAAATAGTCATTAGAAAGATAAGAAGCTTTCCCACATAATAGAATTTTATTTGTAATTTTTACACATTGAATAATTTAATTTATTTATGACACAAAGATGATGCAGTAATTATCTTATTAATGAAATATTGACATATTTGATGTTATAAATACCCAAATAAATGTAATTTCAGACTTTTTATGAAATAAACTAATTTTCTAGGTTAATATGACATTTTATTATTTATTTAGTTAACTTTTTTCGAACTAATAATTCTGTTATTATTTTCAAAAAAATCAATTACCAAATAGTGTCAAAATTTACATAAAATAGTTTTTAAAACAAATATTATATTATTAATTGTTATTTTATTTCTAAAAATATAAGGTTCCTCCAAATGACTTAGATATGGTTATATATATTAATAATAAACAACTTATGGTTCTTTTGGCTTCTGATAGTTTGTTTAGTAACCTTATAGTGTATGAACACAAGAAGACACGGTAAAAGTAAAATTATTTTACATATTGTTAAATCTAAATGATAAGGTTAAAATAGGAACCTAAACTTGTCTAAATTATATTGTAAGAGAGGATTTAGACCCATACCCACCTTAGCTTTGAAATAAATCAATTTGGAACTATTTAAAACCGTATTTGACTTTATAATAAAATAATAGTTTTAGTTATTCAAAAGGTGCCCCTCTCCTCCCTTATAAAAGGGAACCTCCTCCCTCTCTTCCTCACACCACTTCGAGCCTTCAACCTCGGCCAAACCCTACCAAATTCTCTTATACACTTCTATAGATTCATCCTAGAGGTTACGGTCTTCCTAAAAGACCAATTTTAGTGCCCTAAAAGGAGATTTCAAAGAAGCGCTTCAAAGAAGAGGTAATGTCCATTACCGATTCTTTCAGCTTTATTTCTTCTTCCACTTCTTCTTCTTAGGTTGTTTCATTTTGAAGTAATAACATCAGTATCATTCATATACTGATATGTTATTATAATTATGAAACAACCCTATTTTACCATCTATCCATCCTACGGAAAACGAAATCACCGCATGTGCGTAAGTACGGAATACTGTCTCCACGCCGTGGTGTAATCTATTTTCCACCACCACCTTACATCGATGGGTATAATGGTGAAAATAAACAACTATATATGATTATTGTAAAGTGTTATTAATTCTGAAATAGTATTCATACACTCCAATACAATTCCACGATCAGGAAACAATATCATCGCTCATGCGTACGTACGGACTACCGTCTCCACGACATGATGATATTCATTTTCCCAGTTAACCATTAATGAATGATTATAAAGTATATATAATAAGTAATCATGAAATATATGACATAATAATGATACTGGATTTATGTGTATATATATGTATTTTATCTACTTAATTCCATTCAACTCAATAAGGAAACGAAAACAACGTTCATGCGTACGTACGACCTACCGTCTTCATGAACGGTGTATTTATTTCCATTTACTAATCTATTATATATATGTATACTCTGAATATATATTATATAAATCATGTTTTATATTCTTGAATTAAGTAATCATGATCTATGTAATCATATGAATAATTACATGTCAAAACACAGATGACAAATGAAACGATTTTACCCAAAACGCTCTATAACATTGAATTTTCAAAAGAACGGGTAAAATAAAGTCATAAGTGAACCATATATGATATCATTACAATTATTATGATTCTGGAATAAGTCAATGACATTATTTAAATCATTATACAGGAGTTTTGGACACTTACGAATCAAATTGGACCTAAGGTAAGGGAAAATATCACAATCTCATTTTTATCCGAGATTGTTTATACTTTGGTATTTAATGGGGTGTATTTTATCATCCACATCCAGGTTTCCTCAATATGTAATATTATTTACATCCACCTAAAATTTTTTAAATCCAATTTTACCTTTTGATGAGTTTTTAGTAAAATATATGAAGGGAATATTTTTTCGTTTTTCGTATGAGGTACTTTTTGACTTTTCTGACAAAAGTACGAGAAGAATTTTTTTTAACTTATACGACATGAATGTATTTTTAAAACATTATTTCCAATAAGATTCCATTACAAGTTTTCAAGTTTATTTTTAATCAACTTCTTTTAGATTAGAATTTAATGACATGTTATGAAAGGAAAAGTGTTTTTGAAGTTGAAATGATATTTTCCTCAAGAATGGAGTTCAAGTGTTTTATCAAAATTATTTTCCATCTAAGATAATAAAGGGTTTTTTTTCTATCCGTATTATTACATTGATTTTATTATGTTGTGATGGAATTATTTTTATGAATTCCTTTATCTTATATGAATTGTTTTATGATGTCATGATGTATAAGATTCCCATTTTTATTACATGGGTTATTCTATGATGTATGGTTTATGATTTTGTGGAACACATAAGAATGGTATCATTATGAGATGGGTGGGACCTATATCTCCCTCCAATACATTGGGTAAATATTTTATATATCATGAGATAGACATGGCTGGAACGGCAGGTTAAACCGGTTCAGTGAAACAGGACTAAAACGAGGAGCGAACTCGGTTCAGAAATGGACTTTGTCCACTAAGATAGTCATGGAAATGAGTCTTGACTAATAATAAATGATTCTCTATGATTATGTGTGTATGCCACAAAGTTTCATGTTTTATGTTATGATTATTGGAATAACATTTCACTACTATGATTTATCCAATGTCATGATATTATGATCTGTTTTGCAGGTTAAGATTTCCAAAATGTTAT
The DNA here is from genome assembly GCA_963277665.1 of Viscum album. Classification (NCBI taxonomy): domain Eukaryota; kingdom Viridiplantae; phylum Streptophyta; class Magnoliopsida; order Santalales; family Viscaceae; genus Viscum; species Viscum album. The sequence goes on along the minus strand of OY728129.1, from coordinate 873,305,893 downwards.
GTTCTTATGAATATGATGTGATTGATATTTCTTTTGTTTACCCTTACTGAGAATTTGAGCTCACCCTTTCATGTTTTCTTTTCCCCAGGATATAATGAAAGATTTTAGGTAAGAAAAAAAAAGAAGATATTTATAGGAGATTTTGAAGATCTTTCACCACGATTAGAAGATTATATTCCGAGTTTCCAAAGACACTAAACTATTACGGTCCTTGTGTGTGTGTTTTTGTAATGTACTAAGTATTCCGAAAAAGTAATGTAATGTCCATGTACGTTAAGCTTAGGGTCTCTACAGTTGGTATCAAAGGAAAGGTTTTGTTGACCTTCGGAAACTATGATGCGAGAACTTTAGTGAGATCCCTAGAGATATTTCTAAGGTATGTCTAGGGATGTCCCTAAGGTTAAGTATAAGTATAGGTTATAGTACTAGAATTACTGTAACCTAAGATGTTAGATATTGAAGGTACTCCCCCTTTATTATGTTGTTTTCCCTAGCATGTTTTTTTCCTCTCACACTATTCTTTTTGGGTTTTAGACGATGGTTGGAACCCGAAGGAACCGTGTAGATCAATGCAATGGACAATGCAATGATTGTCCTCCTAAAAAAATAAATGTTATGGGAGATGGAGTGAAAAATATTATTGCAATACTTAAACAATCTATGAATAATTCTAGACGTCAAAATGTGCAGAGAAAGGAACAATATTCTATTGAGCCCTTCATGAGGCAACGTCCACCTTCTATCAGTGGGTCTTCTGATCCAGTTGATGCTGAACAATGGATCAGTACCATTGAAAAGATATTTTCAGTTCTTCAATGTTCTGAACATGACAAAGTCATCTTATTAGTATATCGTTTGGAAGGTGAAGCTGATCAATGGTGGAATCTTATCAAGAATACGAGGCCAAGAGATGAAATTGAGTCCATGGAATGGGATGAGTTCAAGAACTTATTTTTCAATAAGTACTTCCCTCGTATTCTTCGAACAAAGATAGAGAAGGATTTTTTGAACTAAAAAAAAAGGATGATGAATCTGTTGGTGTATACGAAGTGAATTTTACAAGGATTTCAAGGTATGCATCTGGCTTTATCATCCAACCTGAATGTAAAGTTGATCGATTCTTCAGTGGCTTAAAACAAAATCTTCGAAGGACATTATATATAAGAGACTTCAGTAGCAATGAAGAAATTATGCACTATGCTATTAAGGTAGAAATGGAAGTTATTGTTACAGATTCATCTCATGGTTTTGACAGGAAATGAAAGATGGAGTTCAAGGAGAAATCTCAGAATAATGGTGAAAAGAAGATGAATGTTTCCTTTTGCTCAAAGTGTGGAAAAAAGCATGGTGTATATTGTCTTAAAGGGACTAGAAAATGTTTTAAGTCTGGAAAAGAAGGTCATCGAGCAGCTGAGTGTCGATGTAATGGAAAAAGGGTTGCTAATGGTGTGAATAAAGAAAAGACTGCAGAGAACGCACAAACAACACTTCAATTCTTCAAGTGCAATGAAATGGGGCATTATGAAAATCAATGCCCTAATCCAAGGGTTAATGATAATCGACATGAGAAACCACATAAGGAAAAGGACAAAGGGAAGTCACATGAGATCACTATTGGCGATATTGAATATGACAACGATGTGGTGGAATGATTAAGTGTTTATGTAATGGGATTCCAAAATAATGTTGTATATTGTATCGTGGAATATTAGAATATTTATGTATTGGTCTATTGTGGTTTTCAAAAATTTTATGGTACCGGTAACAATGGAAAGTGATTGAGATATTTTCGGTATGCAGATGATATGCTCATAATGAAGGGATAAGAAGATTATGAGTTGTTTGATTGTATTCATGAGCTCATGATTGATATAAGGACTACGTGATATCATGGTTTGAGTATAAATAAATTTGAGAATTTTAGTTTGTGGAAAGCATTAACTTTTAACTACATTCATGTTTTCAATAAGTTTCAATGGGTATACATGATTAAGGTATTCACATGTTTGTAATTTGACCAACAAAATATATCTTATCATATATGGGGGATAAATGGGCGACATCCCATCGTGTCGGACAAGGCTGTGGGAATCGAACCCACAACCGAAGTGCGACTGGCCTTTATCGCCTACCATTGGCCTACAAGAAGTCCCTGTTTAGTAGAAACAAGTTTTATTATGATATAATAAGTATAAGTCCATTTTAGGAACCATATATGATTATTCTCACTATATATTGACTTATGTATATTTAATAACTTTTGCTAACCTTTTGTTTGAGACAGATGGAATGACCCGTCATTCTATCACATGATCTGCTAACACTTCACGAATAACAAATTCAACTTCATTTATTTTAAGAGATGAAGTGGAAATTGTTCAAGGCACGAACAATAGTGAGATTGTACCAAAATAAAGTAAGTATTTATTCTAATTCAAATTCTTCAACTTTCGGGAAATGATCTTCAAAACCAAAAATGTTTTCCTAGTGCTCTTATATCTGATGAATCATATGGTACCTTAGATCATCAAAAATTTATGGCTTTGTGATTGGTGGCTTTTCCATGGCCATGTTCTCTACAACTCTCCATCAGAACATGATGGTTATATTTCTCTTCCATATCTATATTTTCACCGATGTGGAAACCCAGTGATTAGTTTATTTGGGTAACCGTTACGTTTCATACTTTTGTTTTTATAGATTGGTTTTGGTATTCCTTTATACGATATGTGTTTCTATTAAAGAAACTTTTAGGTAGTAAACCATTTAGAACCCCGACGAATTTCGAGGGCGAAATTCATTTTAAGGGGGGTAGAATGTAACACCCCGAGATTTTATGAAAAATATTCTTTTTATTTTCATAAATGTCTTGTGTTTTACACAACACCAAAAGGATCTTGCACAACACGCATACTTGACTTGCCTTTCATTACACGCAGTCGTGACCTTCCTCGATAGCGTGTGTAGTACGCAATACTGAGTTTCACAAAAAAACGATATGCTATTAAAATATTATTAAAACTAGCTGTTATGAATAGTATAACCACTTTTTGAAATTTTTGAAATTTTATTTTCCAAAATGGACTTCATTTTTGGATTCGGAATATCGAAATTAGCTTAGGGTGAAATTCTGGTACTTTTCATATAACTTTCATTTTCTGATGAATAGTGAAAATTACTAAATTTTAATTTAAAACAACCTTTTTAATAAAAATAATTAATAGTGATAAATAACTAATTTTAGTGGTTTTAAATTATATTTAGAATATTTATTTATAATTTAATACAATGTTGTTCATTGGATGCAATTTCACATTTAAACCAGACATAAACATGTGTAAATCTTTTGATTGTTTTTATCTCTTAAGAACATGCTATTTGTTTTGATGATGGGAATTAATTTTTAAATTATTTAATTCAACTGATATGTTTTTAATTTGGTAAAATAGACATAATTTTTGTGTTCATAATATCAAATATATATTCGGCCTAATTTTTGGTATTTTTCTGGAATCTTTCATTTTTTGATCAATAGTGAAACCACTAAGTGGTAGTTAAGAAAAATGAATTTTCATAAAACATAATTTTACTGCTTTTGTGAGTGGAATTTCAAAAATATGAGAGACACAATTGATGTCAGTAAGTAAAATGTGATTCAATGAGACGAAAATAATATTTGGTGAATAATAACTTTTTACTTTTTTTACCACGGTTAAAAGTAAATAGGGTAATTACGGGTAAAAATGATATTATTATTACCCTAACACATGTCCTAATTCTATTGGATAAGTTTAATTCGACCGAAAACAACTTTAGGAATAAAATATGAACATATAGGCCCACTTGGATTAGATTATGACATTTATTATTAATTTATTTAAAGAAGGGTAAAAATAGTTTAAATCAAAGTTTAATAAGTAAATAATTATTTTAATATAGGGTTATAGATAAGATAAATTCGACTATAAATAATCATTAGAAAGATAAGAAGCTTTTCCACATAATGGAATTTTATTTGTAATTTTTAGAAATTGAATAATTTCATTTATTTATGACACAAATATGATGCAGTAATTATCTTATTAATGAAATATTGACATATTTGATGTTATAAATACCCAAATAAATTGAACTTGAGACTTATTATGAAATAAACTAATTTTCTAGGTTAATATGACATTTTATTATTTATTTAGTTAACTTTTTTCGAACTAATAATTCTGTTATTATTTTCAAAAAAATCAATTACCAAATAGTGTCAAAATTTACATAAAATAGTTTTTAAAACAAATATTATATTATTAATTGTTATTTTATTTCTAAAAATATAAGGTTCGTCCAAATGACTTAGATATGGTTATATATATTAATAATAAACAACTTATGGTTCTTTTGGCTTCTGATAGTATGTTTAGTAACCTTATAGTGTAAGAACACAAGAAGACACGGTAAAAGTAAAATTATTTTACTTAATGTTAAATCTAAATGATAAGGTTAAAATAGGAACCTAAACTTGTCTAAATTCTATTGGAAGTGATGATTTAGACCCATCCCCACCTTATCTTTGAAATAAATCAATTTGGAACTATTTAAAACCGAATTTGACTTTATAATAAAATAATAGTTTTAGTTATTCAAAAGGTACCCCTCTCCTCCCTTATAAAAGGGCACCTCCTCCCTCTCTTCCTCACACCACTCAGAGCCTTCAACCTCGGCCAAACCCTGCCAAATTCTCTTATCCACATCTATAGCTTCATCTTAGAGGTTCCGGTCTTCCTAAAAGACCAATTTTAGTGCCCTAAAAGGAGATTTCAAAGAGGCGCTTCAAAGAAGAGATAATGTCCATTACCGATTCTTTCACCTTTATTTATTCTTCCACTTCTTCTTCTTAGGTTGTTTCATTTTGAAGTAATAACATCAGTATCACTCATATACTGATATGTTATTATAAGTATGAAACAACCCTATTTCACCATCTATCCATCCTACGGAAAACGAAATCACCGCATGTGCGTAAGTACGGAATACCGTCTCCACGCCGTGGGGTAATATATTTTCCACCACCACCTTACATCGATGGGTATAATGATGAAAATAAACAACTATATATGATTATTGTAAAGTTTTATTAATTCTGAAATAGTATTCATACACTCCAATACAATTCTACGATCATGAGAATGATATCATCGCTCGTGCGTACGTACGGACTACCGTCTCCACGACATGATGATATTCATTCTCCCAGTTAACCATTAATGAATGATTATAAAGTATATATAATAAGTAATCATGAAATATATGACATAATAATGATACTGGATTTATGTGTATATATATGTATTTCATCTACTTAATTCCATTCAACTCAATAAGGAAACGAGAACAGTGTTCATGCGTACGTACGGCCTACCGTCTTCATGAACGGTGTATTTATTTCCATTTACTAATCTATTATATATATGTATACTCTGAATATATATTATATAAATCATGTTTTATATTATTGAATTATGTAATCATGATCTAAGTAATCATATGAATAATTACATGTCAAAACACGGATGACAAATGAAACGATTTTACCCAAAACGCTCTTTAACATTGAATTTACAAAAGAACGGGAAAAATAAAGTCATAAATGAACCATATATGATATCATTACAATTATAATGATTCTGGAATAAGTCAATGACATTATTTAAATCATTATACAGGAGTTTCGGACACTTACGAATCAAATCGGATCTAAGGTAAGGGAAAATATCACAATCTCATTTTTATCCGAGATTGTTTATACTTTGGTATTTAATGGGGTGTATTTTATCATCCACATCCATGTTTCCTCAATATGTAATATTATTTACATCCGCCTAAAATTTTTTAAATCCAATTTTACCCTTTGGTGAGTTTTTAGTAAAAGATATGAAGGGAATATTTTGTCGTTTTTCGTATGAGGTACTTTTTGACTTTTTCGACAAAAGTACGAGAAGAATGTTTTTTTAACTTATACGACATGAATGTATTTTTAAAACATTATTTCCAATAAGATTCCTTTACAAGTTTTCAAGTTTATTTTTAATCTACTTCTTTTAGATTAGAATTTAATGACATGTTAGGAAAGTAAATGTGTTTTTGAAGTAGAAATGATATTTCCCTCAAGAATGGAGTTCAAGTGTTTTATCAAAATTATTTTCCATATAAGATAATAAAGGGTTTTTTTTCTATCCGTATTATTAAATTGATTTTATTATGTTGTGATGGAATTATTTTTATGAATTCCTTTATCTTATATGAATTGTTTTATGATGTCATGATGTATAAGATTCCCATTTTTATTACATGGGTTATTCTATGATGTATGGTTTATGATTTTGTGGAACACATAAGAATGGTATCATTATGAGATGGGTGGGACCTATATCTCCCTCCAATACATTGGGTAATGATTTTATATATCATGAGATTGACATGGCTGGAACGGCAGGTTAAACTGGTTCAGTAAAACAGTACTAAAACGAGGAGCGAACTCGGTTCAGAAATGGACTTTGTCCACTAAGATAGTCTTGGAAATGAGTCTTGACTAATAATAAATGATTCTCTATGATTATGTGAGTATGCCACAAAGTTTCATGTTTTATGTTATGATTATTGGAATAACATTTCACAACTATGATTTATCCCATGTCATGATATTATGATCTGTTTTGCAGGTTAAGATTTCCAAAATGTTATGTTCTTATGAATATGATGTGATTGATATTTCTTTTGTTTACCCTTACTGAGCATTTGAGCTCACCCTTTCATGTTTTCTTTTCCCCAGGATATAAAGAAAGGTTTTAGGTAAGAAAAAAAAGGGAAGATATTTATAGGAGATTTTGAAGATCTTTCACCATGATTAGAAGATTATATTCCGAGTTTCCAAAGACACTAAACTATTACGATCCTTGTGTGTGTGTTTTTGTAATGTACTAAGTATTCCGAAAAAGTAATGTAATGTCCATGTACGTTAAGCTTAGGGTCTCTACAGTTGGTATCAAAGGAAAGGTTTAGTTGACCTTCGGAAACTATGATAAAAGAACTTTTGTGAGATCCCTAGAGATATTTCTAAGGTATGTCTAGGGATGTCCCTAAGGTTAAGTATAAGAATAGGTTATAGTACTAGAATTACTGTAACCTAAGATGTTAGATATTGAAGGTACTCCCCCTTTATTATGTTGTTTTCCCTAGCATGTTTTTTTCCTCTCACACTATTCTTTTTGGGTTTTAGACGATGGTTGGAACCCGAAGGAACCGTGTAGATCAATGCAATGGACAATGCAATGATTGTCCTCCTAAAAAAATAAATGTTATGGGAGATGGAGTGAAAAATCTTATTACAATACTTAAACAATCTATGAATAATTCTAGACTTCAAAATGAGCAGAGAAAGGAACAATATTCTATTGAGCCCTTCATGAGGCAACGTCCACCTTCTATCAGTGGGTCTTCTGATGCTGTTGATGCTGAACAATGGATCAGTACCACTGAAAAGATATTTTCAGTTCTTCAATGTTCTGAACATGACAAAGTCATCTTATTAGTATATCGTTTGGAAGGTGAAGCTGATCAATGGTGGAATCTTATCAAGAATACGAGGCCAAGAGATGAAATTGAGTCCATGGAATGGGATGAGTTCAAGAACTTATTTTTCAATAAGTACTTCCCTCGTATTCTTCGAACATAGATAGAGAAGGATTTTTTGAACTAAAGAAAAAGGATGATGAATCTGTTGGTGTATACGAAGTGAATTTTACAAGGATTTCAAGGTATGCATCTGGCTTTATCATCCAACCTGAATGCAAAGTTGATCGATTCTTCAGTGGCTTAAAACAAAATCTTCGAAGGACATTATATATAAGAGACTTCAGTAGCAATGAAGAAATTGTGCGCTATGCTATTAAGGTAGAAATAGAAGTTAGTGTTACAGATTCATCTAATGGTTTTGACAGGAAATGAAAGATGGAGTTCAAGGATAAATCTCAGAATAATGGTGAAAAGAAGATGAATGTTTCCTTTTTCTCAAAGTGTGGAAAGAAGCATGGTGGAGATTGTCTTAAAGGGACTAGAAAATGTTTTAAGTCTGGAAAAGAAGGTCATCGAGCAGCTGAGTGTCGATGTAATGGAAAAAGGGTTGCTAATGGTGTGAATAAAGAATATACTGCAGAGAACGCACAAACAACACTTCAATGCTTCAAGTGCAATGAAATGGGGCATTATGCAAATCAATGCCCTAATCCAAGGGTTAATGATGATCGACATGAGCAACCACATAAGGAAAAGGACAAAGAAAAGTCACATGAGATCACTATTGGCGATATTGAATATGACAACGATGTGGTGGAATGATTAAGTGTTTATGTAATGGGATTCCAAAATAATGTTGTATATTGTATCGTGGAATATTAGAATATTTATGTATTGGTCTATTGTGGTTTTCAAAAATTTTATGGTACCGGTAACAATGGAAAGTGATTGAGATATTTTCAGTATGCAGATGATATGCTCATAATGAAGGGATAAGAAGATTATGAGTTGTTTGATTGTATTCATGAGCTCATGATTGATATAAGGACTACGTGATATCATGGTTTGAGTATAAATATATTTGAGAATTTTGGTTTGTGGAAAGCAATAACTTTTAACTACATTCATGTTTTCAATAAGTTTCAATGGGTATACATGATTAAGGTATTCACATGTTTGTAATTTGACCAACAAAATATATCTTATGATATATGGGGGATAAATGGGCGCCATCCCATCGCGTCAGACAAGGCTGTGGGAATCGAACCCACAACCGAAGTGGGACTGGCCTTTATTGCCTACCATTGGCCTACAAGAAGTCCCTGTTTAGTAGAAAAAAGTTTTATTATGATATAATAAGTATAAGTCCATTTTAGGAACCATATATGATTATTCTCACTATAGATTGACTTATGTATATTTAATAACTTTTGCTAACCTTTTGTTTGAGACAGATGGAATGACCCATCATTCTATCACATGATCTGCTAACACTTCACGAATAACAAATTCAACTTCATTTCTTTTAAGAGATGAAGTGGAAATTGTTCAAGGCACGAACAACAGTGAGATTGTACCAAAATAAAGTAAGTATTTATTCTAATTCAAATTCTTCAACTTTAGAGAAATGATCTTGAAAACCAAAAATGTTTTCCTAGTGCTCTTATATCTTATGAATTATATGGTACCTTAGATCGTCACAAATTTATGGCTTTGTGATTGGTGTCTTTTCCATGGCCATGTTCTCTACAACTCTCCATCAGAACATGATGGTTAGATTTCTCTTCCATATCTATATTTTCACCTAAGTGGAAACCCAGTGATTAGTATATTTGGGTAACCGTTACGTTTCATACTTTGGTTTTTATAGATTGGTTTTGGTATTCCATTATACGATATGGGTTTCTATTAAAGAAACTTTTAGGTAGTAAACCATTTAGAACCCCGACGAATTTCGAGGGCGAAATTCATCTTAAGGGGGGTAGAATGTAACACCCCGATATTTTATGAAAAATATTCTTTTTAATTTCATAAATGTCTTGTGTTTTATACAACACCAAAAGGAGCTTGCACAACACGCATACTTGACTTGCCTTGCATTACACGCAATCGCGACCTTTCTCGATAGCGTGTGTAGTACGCAATACTGAGTTTCACTAAATAACGATATGCTATTAAAATATTATTAAAACTAGCTGTTATGAATAGTATAACCACTTTTTGAAATTTTTGAAATTTTATTTTCCAAAATGGACTTCATTTTTGGATTTGGAATATCGAAATTAGCTTAGGGTGAAATTCTGGTACTTTTCATATAACATTCATTTTCTGATGAATAGTGAAAATTACTAAATTTTAAATTAAAACAACCTTTTTAATAAAAATAATTAATAGTGATAAATAACTAATTTTAGTGGTTTTAAATTATATTTAGAATATTTATTTATAATTTAATAAAATGTTGTTCATTGGATGCAATTTCACATTTAAACTAGACATAAACAAGTGTCAATCTTTTGATTGTTTTTATCTCTTAAGAACATGCTATTTGTTTTGACGATGGGAATTAATTTTTAAATTATTTAATTCAACTGATATGTTTTTAATTTGGTAAAATAGACATAATTTTTGTGTTCATAATATCAAATATATATTCGGCCTAATTTTTGGTATTTTTCTGGAATCTTTCATTTTTTGATCAATAGTGAAACCACTAAGTGGTAGTTTAGAAAAATGAATTTTCATAAAACATAATTTTACTGCTTTTGTGAGTGGAATTTCAAAAATATGAGAGACACGGTTGATGTCAGTAAGTAAAATGTGATTCAATGAGACGAAAATAATATTTGGTGATAATAACATTTTACTTTTTTTACCACGGTTAAAAGTAAATAGGGTAATTACGGGTAAAAATGATATTATTATTACCCTAACACATGTCCTAATTCTATTGGATAAGTTTAATTCGACAGAAAACAACTTTAGGAATAAAATATGACCATATAGGCCCACTTGGATTAGATTATGACATTTATTATTAATTTATTTAAAGAAGGGTAAAAATAGTTTAAATCAAAGTTTAATAAGTAAATAATTATTTTAATATAGGGTTATAGATAAGATAAATTCGACTATAAATAATCATTAGAAAGATAAGAAGCTTTCCCACATAATGGAATTTTATTTGTAATTTTTAGACATTGAATAATTTAATTTATTTATGACACAAAGATGATGCAGTAATTATCTTATTAATGAAATATTGACATATTTGATGTTATAAATACCCAAATAAGTGTAATTTGAGAGTTTTTATGAAATAAACTAATTTTCTAGGTTAATATGACATTTTATTATTTATTTAGTTAGCTTTTTTCGAACTAATAATTCTGTTATTATTTTCAAAAAAATCAATTACCAAATAGTGTCAAAATTTACATAAAATAGTTTTTAAAAAAAATATTATATTATTAATTGTTATTTTATTTCTAAAAATATAAGGTTCATCCAAATGACTTAGATATGGTTATATATATTAATAATAAACAACTTATGGTTCTTTTGGCTTCTGATAGTATGTTTAGTAACCTTATAGTGTAAGAACACAAGAAGACACGGTAAAAGTAAAATTATTTTACTTAATGTTAAATCTAAATGATAAGGTTAAAATAGGAACCTAAACTTGTCTAAATTCTATTGGAAGAGAGGATTTAGACCCATACCCACCTTATCTTTGAAATAAATCAATTTGGAACTATTTAAAACCGAATTTTACTTTATAATAAAATAATAGTTTTAGTTATTCAAAAGGTGACCCTCTCCTCCCTTATAAAAGGGCACCACCTCCCTCTCTTCCTCACACCACTTAGAGCCTTCAAACTCGGCCAAACCCAACCAAATTCTCTTATCCACTTCTATAGCTTCATCCTAGAGGTTCAGGTCTTTCTAAAAGACCAATTTTAGTGCCCTAAAAAGATATTTCAAAGAGGCGCTTCAAAGAAGAGGTAATGTCCATTACCGATTCTTTCACCTTTATTTCTTTTTCCACTTCTTCTTCTTAGGTTGTTTCATTTTGAAGTAATAACATCAGTATCAATCATATACTGATAAGTTATTATAAGTATGAAACAACCCTATTTCACCATCTATCCATCCTACGGAAAACGAAATCACCGCATGTGCGTAAGTACAGAATACCGTCTCCACGCCGTGGTGTAATCTATTTTCCACCACCACCTTACATCGATGGGTATAATGGTGAAAATAAACAACTATATATGATTATTGTAAAGTGTTATTAATTCTGAAATAGTATTCATACAATCCAATACAATTCCACGATCATGAGAACGATATCATCGCTCGTGCGTACGTACGGACTACCGTCTCCACGACATGATGATATTCATTCTCCCAGTTAACCATTAATGAATGATTATAAAGTATATATAATAAGTAATCATGAAATATATGACATAATAATGATACTGGATTTATGTGTATATATATGTATTTCATCTACTTAATTCCATTCAACTCAATAAGGAAACGAAAACAGCGTTCATGCGTACGTACGACCTACTGTCTTCATGAACAGTGTATTTATTTCCATTTACTAATCTATTATATATATGTATAATCTGAATATATATTATATAAATCATGTTTTATATTCTTGAATTAAGTAATCATGATCTATTTAATCATATGAATAATTACATGTCAAAACACGGATGGCAAATGAAACGATTTTACCCAAAACACTCTTTAACATTGAATTTACAAAAGAACGGGTAAAATAAAGTCATACATGAACCATATATGAAATAATTACAATTATTATGATTCTGGAATAAGTCAATGACATTATTTAAATCATTATACAGGAGTTTCGGACACTTACGAATCAAATCGGACCTAAGGTAAGGGAAAATATCACAATCTCATTTTTATCCGAGATTGTTTATACTTTGGTATTTAATGGGGTGTATTTTATCATCCACATCCATGTTTCCTCAATATGTAATATTATTTACATCCACCTAAAATTGTTTAAATCCAATTTTACCCTTTGGTGAGTTTTTAGTAAAAGATATGAAGGGAATATTTTGTCGTTTTTCATATGAGGTACTTTTTGACTTTTCTGACAAAAGTACGAGAAGAATGTTTTTTTTAACTTATACGACATGAATGTATTTTTAAAACATTATTTCCAATAAGATTCCTTTACAAGTTTTCATGTTTATTTTTAATCAAATTCTTTTAGATTAGAATTTAATGACATGTTATGAAAGGAAAAGTTTTTTTGAAGTAGAAATGATATTTTCCTCAAGAATGGAGTTCAAGTGTTTTATCAAAATTATTTTCCATCTAAGATAATAAAGGGTTTTTTTTCTATCTGTATTATTACATTGATTTTATTATGTTGTGATGGAATTATTTTTATGAATTCCTTTATCTTATATGAATTGTATTATGATGTCATGATGTATAAGATTCCCATTTTTATTACATGGGTTATTTTATGATGTATGGTTTATGATTTTGTGGAACACATAAGAATGGTATCATTATGAGATGGGTGGGACCTATATCTCCCTCCAATACATTGGGTAAAGATTTTATATATCATGAGATAGACATGGCTGGAACGGCAGGTTAAACCGGTTCAGTGAAACAGGACTAAAACGATGAGCGATCTCGGTTCAGAAATGGACTTTGTCCACTAAGATAATCTTGGAAATGAGTCTTGACTAATAATAAATGATTCTCCATGATTATGTGTGTATGACACAAAGATTCATGTTTTATGTTATGATTATTGGAATAACATTTCACTACTATGATTTATCCCATGTCATGATATTATGATCTGTTTTGCAGGTTAAGATTTCCAAAATGTTATGTTCTTATGAATATGATGTGATTGATATTTCTTTTGTTTACCCTTACTGAGCATTTGAGCTCACCCTTTCATGTTTTCTTTTCCCCAGGATATAAAGAATGGTTTTAGGTAAGAAAAAAAAGGGAAGAACATTATAGGATATTTTGAAGATCTTTCACCACGATTAGAAGATTATATTCCGAGTTTCCAAAGACACTAAACTATTACGGTCCTTGTGTGTGTGTTTTTGTAATGAACTAAGTATTCCGAAAAAGTAATGTAATGTCCATGCACGTTAAGCTTAGGGTCTCTACAGTTGGTATCAAAGGAAAGGGTTAGTTGACCTTCAGAAACTATGATGCGAGAACTTTAGTGAGATCCCTAGAGATATTTCTAAGGTATGTCTAGGGATGTCCCTAAGGTTAAGTATAAGTATAGGTTATAGTACTATAATTAATGTAACCTAAGATGTTAGATATTGAAGGTACTCCCCCTTTATTATGTTGTTTTCCCTAGCATGTTTTTTTCCTCTCACACTATTCTTTTTGGGTTTTAGACGATGGTTGGAACCCGAAGGAACCGTGTAGATCAATGCAATGGACAATGCAATGATTGTCCTCTTAAACAAATAAATGTTTTGGGAGATGGAGTGAAAAATCTTATTGCAATACTTAAACAATCTATGAATAATTCTAGACTTCAAAATGAGCAGAAAAATGAACAATATTCTATTGAGCCCTTCATGAGGCAACGTCCACCTTCTATCAGTGGGTCTTCTGATCCAGTTGATGCTGAACAATGGATCAGTACCACTGAAAAGATATTTTCAGTTCTTCAATGTTCTGAACATGACAAAGTCATCTTATTAGTATATCATTTGGAAGGTGAAGCTGATCAATGGTGGAATCTTATCAAGAATACGAGGCCAAGAGATGAAATTGAGTCCATGGAATGGGATGAGTTCAAGAACTTATTTTTCAATAAGTACTTCCCTCATATTCTTCGAACAAAGATAGAGAATGATTTTTTGAACTAAAGAAAAAGGATGATGAATCTGTTGGTGTATAAAAAGTGAATTTTACAAGGATTTCAAGGTATGCATCTTGCTTTATCATCCAACCTGAAAGTAAAGTTGATCGATTCTTCAGTGGCTTAATACAAAATCTTTGAAGGACATTATCTATAAGAGACTTCAGTAGCAATGAAGAAATTGTGCGCTATGCTATTAAGGTAGAAATTGAAGTTAGTGTTACAGATTCATCTCATGTTTTTGACAAGAAATGAAAGATGGAGTTCAAGGAGAAATCTCAGAATAATGGTGAAAAGAAGTTGAATGTTTCCTTTTGCTCAAAATGTGGAAAGAAGCATGGTGGAGATTGTCTTAAAGGGACTAGAAAATGTTTTAAGTCTGGAAAAGAAGGTCATCGAGCAGCTGAGTGTTGATGTAATGGAAAAAGGGTTGCTAATGGTGTGAATAAAGAAAAGACTGCAGAGAACGCACCAACAACACTTCAATGCTTCAAGTGCAATGAAATGGGGAATTATGCTAATCAATGCCCTAATCCAAGGGTTAATGATGATAGACATGAGCAACCACAGAAGGAAAAGGACAAAGGGAAGTCACATGATTTCACTGTTGGCGATGTTGAAGATGAAAATGATGTGGTGGAATGATTAAGTGTTTATGTAATGGGATTCCAAAATAATGTTGTATATTGTGTCGTGGAATATTAGAATATTTATGTATTGGTCTATTGTGGTTTTCAATAATTTTATGGTACCGGTAACCATGGAAAGTGATTGAGATATTTTTGGTAAGTAGATGATATGCTCATAATGAAGGGATAAGATGATAATGAGATGTTTGATTGTATTCATGAGCTCATGATTTATATAAGGACTAAGTGATATCATGGTTTGAGTATAAATAATTATGAGGATTTTGGTTTGTAGAAAGTGTTAACTTGGAACTTCATTCATGTTTTAACTAAGGTTCAATGGGTATACATGATTAAGGTATTCACATATTTGTAATTTGACCAACAAGATATATCTTATGATATATGGGGGATAAATGGTGGCATTCACGTGACTGTTATGTGACATTTCAGGTAAAAATTTTTATACTATGAGATTGGACCGAAGTATTTTGGATAAGCCTAACGAATGGAATGGATTATGTTGGACATAAGTTACTATTTTTTAAGGATAGAAGTTTTTTCGATATTATTTATGGGATGTTATAGTAATTTAGTTTTAGAAAAAGGACAACCTGCAGGATGGGCGCCAAACCATCGCGTCGGACAAGGCAGTGGGAATTGAACGCACAACTGAAGTGCGACTGGACTTTATCGCCTACCATTGACCTACAGGAAGTCCCTGTTTAGTAGAAACATGTTTTATTATGATATAATAAGTATAAGTCCATTTTAGGAACCATATATGATTATTCTCACAATAGATTGACTTATTTATATTTAATAACTTTTGCTAGCCTTTTGTTTGAGACAGATGGAATGACCCATCATTCTATCACATGATCTGCTAACACTTCACGAATAACAAATTCAACATCATTTCTTTTATGATATGAAGTACAAATTTTTCAAGGCATGAACAACAGTGAGATTTTACCCAAATAAATTATGTATTTATTCTAATTAAAATTCTTCAACTTTAGGGAAATGATCTTGAAAACCAAAAATTTTTTCCTAGTGCTCTTATATCTGATGAATCATATGGTACCTTAGATCGTCACAAATTTATGGCATTGTGATTGGTGGCTTTTCCATAGCCATGTTCTCTACCACTCTCCATCAGAAAATGATGGTTAGATTTCTCTTCCATATCTATATTTTCACCTATGTGGAAACCCAGTGATTAGTTTATTTGGGTAACTGTTAAATTTCATACTTTTGTTTTTATAGATTGGTTTTGGTATTCCATTTACGATATGGGTTTCAATTAAAGAAACATTCATGTAGTAAACCATTTATAACCCCGACGAATTTCAAGGGCGAAATTCATTTTAAGGGGGGTAGAATGTAACACCCCGAGATTTTATGAAAAATATTCTTTTTAATTTCATTAATGTCTTGTGTTGTACGCAACACCAAAAGGAGTTTGCACAACACGCATCCTTGACTTGCCTTGCATTACACACAATCGCGACCTTCCTTGATAGCATGTGTAGTACGCAATACCGAGTTTCACTAAACAACGATATGCTATTAAAATATTATTAAAACTAGCCGTTATGAATAGTAATAACCACTTTTTGAAATTTTGTAAATTTTATTTTTCAAAATAGACATCATTTTCGGATTTGGAATATCGAAATTAGCTTAGGGTGAAATTTTGGTACTTTTCGGATAACATTCATTTTCTGATGAATAATCAAAATTACTAAATTTTATTTAAAAACAACCTTTTTAATTGAAATAATTATTAGTGATAAATTATTAATTTGAGTGGTTTTAAAGTATATTTATAATATATTTTTACAATTTAATACAATTTTGTCCATTGGATGTAATTTCACATTTAAACCAGACATTAACAAGTGTCAATCTTTTGATAGTTATTATCTCTTAAGAACACGCTATTTGTTTTGGCGACAGGAATTAATTTTTAAAATAATTAATGCAACTGATATTTTTTGAATTTTATAAAATAAACATCATTTTTGAGTTCATAATATCAAATATAGCTTAGGCCTAATTTTTTATATTTTTCTGGAAACTTTCATTTATTAATGAATAGTGAAACCACTAAGTGGTAGTTAAGAAAAATGATTTTTTCATAAAACCGAATATTACCACTTCTGTGAGTGGAATTTCAAAAATCTGAGAGACACAGTTGATGTCATTAAGTAAAATTTGATTCAATGAGATGAAAATAATTTTTGGCGAATAGTAACATTTTACTTTTTTTTCCATGGTAAAAAGTAAATAGGGTAATTACGGGTAAAAATGATATTATTATTATTAATTTATTTAAAGAAGGGTTAAAATAGTTAAAATCATAGTTTAATAAGTAAATCATTTTTAATATAGGGTTATACAAAAGATAAATTAGACTATAAATAGTCATTAGAAAGATAAAACGATTTCCTACATAATACTATTTTATTTTTAATTTTTAGACATTAAATAAGTTAATTTAGTTATGACACAAAGATGATGGAGTAATTATCTTATTAATGAAATATTGACATAATTGATGTTATAAATAACCAATTAAATGTAATTTGTAACCTTTTATGAAATAAAATAATTTTCTTGGTTAATATGACATGTTATTATTTATTTAATTAATTATGTTCAAACTTATCATTCTGTTATGATTTTCACAAAAATCAATTACAAATTAGTTTCAAAATTGACATAAAATAGTTTTTAAAATAAATATTATATTATTAATTGATATTTTATTCCTAATAATCTAAGGTTCGGCCAAATTACTTAGATTAGGTTATATATATTAATAATAAACAACTTCGGGTTCATTTGGCTTCTTATGGTATGTTTATTAACCTTATAGTGTAGGAACACAAGAAGACATGGTAAAAGTAAAATTATTTTACTTAATGTTAAATATAATTTATAAGGATAAAATAGGATCCTAAAAATGTCTAAATTCTATTGGATGATAGGCTTTCGACCCATCCCCACCTTAGATTCGAAATAAATCAATTTGGAGATATTTAAAACCGAATTTGACTTTATAATAAAATAATAGTTTTAGTTCTTCCAAAGGTGCCCCTCTCATCCCTTATAAAAGCGAACCTCCTCCCTCTCTTCCTCACACCACATTGAGACTTCATGATCGGCCAATCCCTGCCAAATTCTCTCCTCCACTTCCATAGCTACATCCTAGAGGTTCTGGTCTTCTTCAAAGACCAATTTTAGTTCCCTAAAATGAGATTTTCAAGAGGCATTTCAAAGAAGAGGTAATGTCCGTTACTGATTCTTTCAACATTATTTCTTCTTCCACTTCTTCTTCTTAGGTTGTTTCATTTTTAAGTAATAGCATCAGTATCACTCTTATACTTATATGTTATTATAAGTATGAAACAACTCTATTTCACCATCTATCCATCCTAAGGAAAAAGAAATCACCACACATGCGTACGTACGGAATACCGTCTCCACACCGTGGTGTAATCTATTTTCCACCACCACTGTACATGGATGGGTATAATGGTGAAAATAAGCAACTATATATGATTATTTTAAATTGGTATTAATTCTGAAATATTATTCATACACTCCAATACAATTCCACGATCATGAGAATGATATCATCGCTCGTGCGTACGTACGGACTACCGTCTCCACGACGTGATGAGATTCATTATCCACGTTAACCATTCATGAATGATTATAAAGTATATATGATAAGTAATCATGAAATATATGACATAATAATGATACTGGATTTATGTGTATATATATTTATGTCATCTACTTTATTCCATTCAACTCTATAAGGAAACGAAAGCAGCGTTCATGCGTACGTACGGCCTACCGTCTTCATGAACGGTGTATTTCTTTCCATTTACTAATCTATTATATATATGTATACTCTGAATATATATTATATAAATAATGTTTTATATTCTATAGTTAAGTAATCATGATCTATGTAATCATATGAATAATTACAAGTCAAAACACGGACGACAAATAAAACGATTTTACCCAAAATGCTCTTTAACATGGAATTTACAAAAGAACGGGTAAAATAAAGTCATAAGTGAACCATATATGATATCATAACAATGAGTATGATTCTGGAATAAGTCAATGACATTATTTAAATCATTATACAGGAGGTTCGGACACTTACGAAGCAAATCGGACCTAAGGTAAGGGAAAATATCACAATCTCATTTTTATCCGAGGTTGTTTTTAGTTTGGTATTTACTAGGGTGTATTTTATCATCCACATCCATGTTTCCTCAATATGTAATATTATTTCCATCCACCTAAAATTTTTTAAATCCAATTTTACCCTTCGGTGTGTTTTTAGTAAAAGATATGAAAGGAATCTTTTGTCGTTTTTCGTACGAGGTATTTTTTAACTATTCTAAAAAAGTACGAGAAGAATGTTTTTTTAACATATAAGGCTTGAATGGATTTTTAAAAAATTATTTTTTAGAAGCATCCTTTACAAGTTTTCAAGTTTATTTTTAATCAACTTCTTTTAGTTTAGAATTGTATGACATGTTAAGAAAAGAAATGTGTTTTTTAAGTAGAAAGGTTATTTTCCTCAAGAATGGAGTTCAAGTGTTTTATCAAAATTATTTTCTAAGATAATAAAGGGTTCTGTTTCTATCCCTATTTTTACATTGATATAATTATGTTGTGATGGAATTAGTTTTATGAATTCCTTTATCTTATATGAATTGTTTTATGATGTCACGATGTTTAAGATTCCCATTTTTATTACATGGGTTATGATATGATGTATGGTTTATGATTTTGTGGCACACATAATAATGGTATAATTATGAGATGGGTGGGACCTATATCTCCCTCCAATGCATTGGGTAAAGATTTTATATCTCATGAGATATACATGGCTGGAACGGCAGGTTAAACCAGTTCAGTGAAACATGACTGAAACTAGGAGTGAACTCGGTTCAGAAATAGACTTTGTCCACTAAGATAGTCTTGGCAATGAGTCTTGACTAATAAGAAATGATTCTATATGATTATGTGATTATGCCACAAAGTTTCATGTTTTATGTTATGATTATTGGGATTACATTTCACTACTATGATTTATCCCATGTTATGATATTATGATATGTTTTGCAGGTTATGATTTCCAAAATGTTATGTTCATATGAATATGATGTGAATGATATTTCTTTTGTTTACCCTTACTGAGCATTTGAGCTCACCCTTTTATTTTTTCTTTTCCCCAGGATATAAAGAAAGGTTTTATGTAAGAAAAAAAAGGGAAGATCTTTATGGGAGATGATGAAGATCTTTCACCACAATTAGAAGATTATATTCCGAGTTTCTAAAGACACTAAACTATTACGGTGCTTCTGTGTGTGTTTTTGTAATGTTCTAAGTATTCCGCAAAATTAATGTAATGTCCATGTACTTTAATCTTATGGTCTATACATTTATTAAAATTGTTTGTTAAAATCATTGCCCCGAGTGATATCTGCTTCATTTTACATGTATGTTTTTGTTGTTGTGTTGGTCACTTTATTTGATCATAGTTACCATATATAAATATTTTATTTAAAATATAAATATAATATATATTAATATTGTGTAATTTTGGATCCATTCATATAATATAGATTAAAAACTAATTACATCTTTTAGGGAGACAATAGGTTATAAATACACATGAATTTTGTTTTCATTTACGATGGATAAAACAAAAAAATGTCAAAAAATAAATTTTCATTCATGAATAATTTTAAAAATATATATAATATACTTGAATTATATCCATTATTGTTATTAATATTGTCATATAGAAATGAAAAACAAATCGCATCTCTTCTTGGAGGTGGTACTCCACACATACACATATAAGATATCATCGTTTCCTGAAGCATTGAATGTAATATGGAATATATGAAATTAATATTATTGATGTATAATTTTTTCATAATTACCATATTTAAAAATTAAATATAATAAAAATATTATAATTGTTTGTGTCATCTCGATATGTTACATATCCATTTGTTAGTTTTAGAGGGGATCATGGAAGGTTCCCTGATTTTTTGAAGAATTTATGGATAAGTTTTGTAGCTAAATGATGGAAGTATGGAGATTTAATGACATGAAAAAAATTTACATGATGTGAAAGAGGGATTTACGATGTGTAATGTATTGGGGTTTAAAAATAAATAATAAAATTAAGAGACGATTTTTTTTCAACAAAAATAGAACACCATGGATAAAATTATGTGAATGGGGATTACATGTAATAATACCTTGATACAGTGCAGATTTAAATGTCCTTATTGACCAAATTATAATTCATTCAGATGTGGGTCCTTCTTCCTCCCATTTTGGGAGAACCCATGGTGACCAAAGGTGATCCTCAATACATTTTCATCCTTCTATGATTTAGTTGATCTTGGTGTTTGTTTTCTTGGAGATCTATCTTCGATATATGGTGAGTTCTCATCTGGTTATCCAATTTTTTCTTATGTTATTCTCCCAAGGATCCCCTGAGGTGGTGTTTTATTGGTTTAGGTCTGTTTGGGTTGTGATTTTTTACTGCACTTTGCTGAAGTATAGGATGTTCTGCAGTTTACAAGCTTCATTTGTGGTTCATGTGCATTCTTTTACACCATGTATCATGCAATGATTTACAAGTCTTCTTGGAGGTTGGGATACCCTTGTTTATCTTTATTTATGTATCATGTGGGAGGGGTTTTATATATTTTATATATTGATTATTATTTTTTAAGCTTAATCAAATATATATAATTGGTTTACTGAATTGAAAGGGTAATGGTGTATGATTCACATTATTTTATACCGTTTATAATATTTATGATATTGTGCATGTTTGGGCTCAATTCCCCGATTAATATTTTGGTCACTGAGGGCTTGTTTACCCTGGATATATTTCCTATGATTTTTATTTGGTTGTTAATGTTGTTATATAACATAAATGGTAGTTGGTTAATTAAATTTATTTTAATAATGATATATCTATCATTGGATATTGATTTTAATGATAATTACACAAAAATAAAGTGGAATTTGATGAAATTACCTTTTTAAATTTATAAATTACATTTGATTTGTTAAGCTGTGAGGTCAATCTTGTATAATTGAGTTGGGTGGGTGGGGCATGTTGGGATGATAGTTTGTGGGATGTTATTTTAGGGTGGCTTGTTGTTATTTTGTGGGTCATGCATTTGGGGTGGTGATGAGATAGACAGTTGAGATATTTATTGAATGTGATTGTGTTGTTCAAGATTCCCAAGTAGTTATGGAATTAATAAATAATTGTTTAATGATATTGGAAAAGGAATGGGTTGGTTTGGTAAATGGTATGGAAATGTAAATGAAGGGTTCTTTGGTTAAATTTGGTTAATAGTAAATAATAAAACCAATGGGATTAAAATAATGAGTAAATGTGAAGCTACATTAGATTATCACGACACTACACCTTCTAAATTATAAATTGAAAATACAAATAAATTAATTTTGAGGTGGAAAAAAAGGTGGTCGTGTTGTTAGGTGGTTTTTTGTTATAGAAACCATAGTTTGGTCTTGAATATTTTATACTATATATGTACTTGTACATTCTTTTGATTTCAATATGAACCCCACCCATATTAAGAACTATGTGTTGAACACAAACATAGTCAGGTTAGTGGTGTCGTTCCCAACATCTTGGTCAGAGGATGGATGGATAGTCACCGGGTCTTACATGATCCCTCTTCCAGGTGAGGTAGGTATTGCATGTGCTATGATGGTCTGAGTTCTATTATTTCATTATATGTTAGTTGAGGTATTCCAATTGTCTTTGGAATGACTTTCGAAGCATTGTAATAGGTTTCTTTAGGATGAGTTGTGATGTAATTTATTAGGTGTCTTCAGAATGATATGTGATGTACTGCTTTGTGTTTTGATGCCCAATTGTGTGTGGGTGGGATGCATTATGAGGCCCATGTGTGTAGGGGTGGGATGTGATGTTGAATATTTGGAATATGTGGTAACTCTAGGAAATCTA
Source organism: Viscum album (assembly GCA_963277665.1). Classification (NCBI taxonomy): domain Eukaryota; kingdom Viridiplantae; phylum Streptophyta; class Magnoliopsida; order Santalales; family Viscaceae; genus Viscum; species Viscum album. The sequence continues at coordinate 873,282,711 of OY728129.1, read as the reverse complement.
TCATTGGGGTGTGAGAGCAGCAAATCAGTGGGAAAGTGGTGTGAGGTACCCTATAATCGACGTTGTTTACATTATATTATATTACATGGCTTATGTTATTTGGTGAGAATGCCTTGGTGAGGTTGGGATGTTTACTATTCCTGTATTAGTATTGTTTCAATCTGTTGTTTTAACACATGTGAATTTGTATGATTCTCTCACATGTGCATGAGAGACTTGAGTTTTTTCTACTAAGTATAATTTTATTCTAACCCTATGTATATAACTCTGTTTTTAGGTATATAGGAGGATTTCATGAATAGTGCAGGACCTTACAAATTCGGATCCCGGACAGTTGTTATGTCACATCTTTAGCATTAAATTTTGGTATTTATATGTATCAATTCTATTTATACACTCATTTGGGATGGTTTGGGTTTCTATTTTATATTATGTCTTGGATTTGTTTTCAGATAATTTAACTTATCTATTGGTCTTATATTATCACAGAGGGTAATTCCACTCATACATAAGTTTTTTATACCCTCTGTGCTAGTTACTAACCCAGGGCATATTGTATGTTGGATTGGGGATTCATTATCTCTATTTCTTCATTTACAGACATGGTGGGGTAGCCATGGAGGGAGGCGGTAGTGACATAGTTGTATCTAAGATGATGGTTAAGAGATAGGATGAATTTTCGAGTTAGGAATATTGAGGATTACAAGGGTTGGTTTTGAAATAGTGTTAGTTGAAATTGGTGTGTGACATAGGCTAGAGAGACTGGCTAGGATATGGGATTTGAGGGCCCACCAAAATCCAGCACACGTACTCTGGGATTATTGAATGGCCAAGTGAGATGGACCTACTTGTAGTGTAGAGTCTTAAGAAAGGTGCATATATCATAATGACTTTTGTTCTTATTTAAATTTGGTCATTTGTCTGAAAATTCAAATTGATAAAATAATTAAACAGATTAAAGTTAATTAAAATATATCATAATCGAAATTCCATAATATTAGAGCTTATGAAATCATTTTTCCTTTCATATATGGCTCCTAGTCTTCATCCACATGTGGCATATGTAGTTGAGGTTCCGCGGGCTGATCGAGTTGATCGATGTATAGTTGATCTAGTTGAAGAGGATGGTCCTTGGTAGATAACATTCCACAATTTCCAGTAGTATGATTTTGGGAAGTATAAGGGAAGTGTTTTATTTTTTAAATAGGGAGCTGCCTAGAGAAGCTAAAGATCATTTTCAGTTTTATCCGGTCCCTGAAAAAGTACTGGGTCTCGTAGGCATTCAGTTAGATGTTGGGAGCTGCAATATAGTGTTGGATGTTGTATCTTTTGGTATTTAAGTAGGTATATGATTTATAGGTAAATTTATAGAAGGTTTTCTGGGAATAGTCCATTTGATTGACCATGATGATAGTAATGTGTAAGGAGATTCTTTCACTTCAGTATGTGATTAGGTTAGTGTGGGTGATGGTAATCGTGTTCAAGGAAATTCTTCATTTTCCCATAGATCTATTTCTAAATGAGGAGTCTCATGTGATACATCTTGATGAGGCCCATTTCGTTATATCTTGTATATATTAACATATTTTACATAGTGGATGTATCTGGAGGTATAGAAGAAGGAATAGGGGAGAGAGTGAATGCATTCATGAGGTTGTTTTATCGTGGAACGAAACCATTAGGGTTCCATTAATGGTAGGGTTTTCGTTGTTAGGTTTGATGGGCTAGGAAATTGAGAATTAGACTAATGTGGATTCAAACTCAACAACTTCCTTTATACCCTTTTAGTGCTAGTAGTTTCCATTATTTTCATTTGGGGTATTTTTTATTGTGTTTTGGTTGATGGGTTCATGTCCATATCTAGAGCTAGTTCCTAATGGTACCCAAACCTCAGTTTGGTGTAGGTGGACATACTCAGTGTTAGTCTCAACAAACAACTACTAGTGAGGCAGTTTTAGCAGCAGTGGTTGGAGGTTTTTTCTCCACCAAAGGGAGACAGTGCATGTAGAGGCCATATATAAGGTCTCATCCATAATCATTAATTAATATTGGGTTAGGTCAAGTATTCACATTGAGGATCTTTTTAGGTTTGGATTTTCAGATAATTAGGCTATAAATATAACATTACATATCAAATATTATAAATTATACACTTATACTCATTATACATTTTTTTAATAAAATAAAAACTCTGAAAAGAAAAAAAATCTGTTTTTGTTATAAATCTCCCTGAATTCTCCTTTTCTTTTACCATATCTTATTCCCTGAGAAAAACATTTCAAAAACCTAGGATGAGAAAAAAAATCATAGCAAGGGTTATAAAATAATGAATAAAAAAATTCTTCCATAAATTCATACAAAACATAATATATTTAACACACCTCATGAAATGATAATATTTTTGAATAACACGTATAATTCTTAAATCATAAAGGTAACTTGTGGCATCCATAACATACATACATTGTAACATTCATAGATACGTTGGGATTTATGTTTGGAATACCCATCGCAGTATATTCCCAAAATCTCTTAGGATAAAATTAATGTTTACCTCTATCATGTTAGCTAATTAATTAGAGAGCTATCTTGGCGTCACCCGCCGTAGGATTATCATGAAACCACCTGTATACGTAAAAATGGCCAATAATCATAACATAATCATATCAAAAAAATGAACATTAAGGAAAGATAAAATTTCCACATTTCAATCACAATATATCATTTTAATATATTGAAATAATCAATCAATTCGGAAACAATATTCAATTACAAAAATATGTAGAAAGTGTATATGGTATTTATTTTCATTTAAAAAACATTACGGCTTGTTAAGGAATCCAAATATCAAATAATGTGTGTGGCGGAGGAAAGGTTGTTGCCACCACATACGTTAAAAATAAGCATTCCCTTTTTCATTAACTAAAACACTACTTAGAAAACGATTACCTTTGAATGAAATGAAAATTCAATTGTTTTTATACACAGTATAAAAAAATTCATGTATCATTCAAAATATTCCTTAATGAACGGAGATTGAGACGAAGTCCCTTACCTCATGTCTGACTTGACTCGTTCAATTTTTAATCTCCTCAATAATAAACTAAAGATAATTTATACTTGATTAATAAACTTTTTAATGTTTATTATTTATTTTATATCACTTATAACAACATTATTAACATTACACAATCATTTGAGTTAATAACAGTCGTTTTGTCGATATTTGGTACTTGAGTAAAAAATGAGCTTCTTATAATTAATAGTTGTCCATGTGGTCAAAATTACATTATCTATAAAATTATATTCAAGATTTAGATATCATATATATCATATATATCTAGTATATATATGTATTTACAATAGTACATAACATTTAGAGAGAATAAATGAAATGCGTTGTTCCTAGATGCTGTAAGTCGTATGTACGCATTAATGCTACTTTCATTTCTATTTCGTATTTAATGGAATAAAAATGTAATGGTACATAGATATATTATAATTACATTATAATATCTTATAAAATATCATTAAATCCATCTTTTATACATTTCTTGTCTGGCATTAATGAGTCATATCACTTTGAGGGGGAAGTAGTCCTCACTTCCTCAAATGAAATTATCACGTTTACCCATTATGGAAACCATAAAGGTATTCTATAAATGTATAATACATAAGTATACATAAAATATAAATATAATATATATCACATATAAATATAGTTCAATCATAATGGTCACTATAAGAGGTGGTATGAGAAGATTGAACAATAATCGTTTCGTAAGGCAGTAGTTCACCGTCCACAGAAACTGTATGTTCGAATCCATTAAATTGAGTTCGGGGGAATTTTAGTTTGAAACCATCTCATAAAAACAACCTATTATATTTATGATACTGGTGTTGATATGTAATAAATTAAGAAGAAGAATATAATAGGGAGTGAAGAAGTAAAATAAAAGAAGAGAAGGGGTACTTTAGGATAGTTTGAAAGTATTATTTTATCATAAAACGTTTTTCAGTTTCAAAAGATAAAAAACATATTTAATTCAAATATAAGCTACATATAAGTCGATATAAAATCATCTGATAATAATTGGATAGGTTTTGGATATATATTTTATCCTTATCTTTTTTATTTAGCCCTTTGTTAACTTATTTACCTTTCACCATGTCCTCTTATATATTCATACTATATGGCTAGTATATTTACAATGAAATTCCAAGAGACCCAAAATATATCATTGTTGATATTTTAAACAATATATATGTCATTTTTTTAATATTATATTTTTATTATTATTTTATCATTTATTAAAATATTAATGTTTTAAAAGACTCATTTATGTCATTTTATAAAATATTCATATCACGACATTTAAAAAATATATCACAACATAATTATTTCTCAAATAATCATTATCTCAAATAGAATTAGTCATTATTATCAAAAAAATTTGTGTATGTCATAAAAAGTTTCAAAGTTAATTTTTTTTATATTTATAATATCATTTATTTGAATCCATTACTATTGATGCAATTAATACAGAACCATTGTCTAATAATTAAATTTGATTATTTAAGGTCTAAAAAATATAAATAAAATACCATTATTTAGGAAATCATTTTATCTTTCCAATTAATATTTATAGTTTATGAGACCATTTATATAACCCAATTTACTATTGTTTCACTAAAAGATAAAATTATATGTCATTGATGTGATTACATTATATTAATTAATATAAAGTGACATTATCACTCCCATGTGGCTACATGGGATCCCCAAACAGACCGATGGATTCCCTTTGATGGAAATATTTCATCAAATAGGTTTGGACAAGTGTAAGGGTAATTTAAATTTATTATAATATTATTTTTTACAATCCATTATCATATTTACCCTTTAATAATGGTGAATAAAATATTTACTGAAGTAAATATTCATAATATATAAAAATGAATGATACCTATTTACAAAACTAGTACTCGCCAATGCATTTGAACATTGATATGATTTAAATTCTCTAAAAAATGTTCCACTACTTAAAAAAACTCATGAAACACTGCTCAAATAAAATAAATGTTTCAATGCTCATAACAGAATCCAATGCTAAAATTAAATACCTGATCCTCTCCTCAAAGAGAGTACATGATACAATGATCTCAATGAGGATAAAATCCCTCGTGAATATCAATGTAGAGTATTATGAATATGTGAAATAAATGTTTGGGTAACCTATAAATAGAAATATCATATCATGTTTAAATTTTGATCAGCACAAATAAAAATAGCATCACAATGTTACAATTACTATTAAGTAATTTTGGAGTAAAAAAATCATAGATGTGGTATGTGTTAAAAAACATGACGTACCATCATGGACAACATTTCAATCATTCTAAAGTGAACCAGAGTTTTCTAAAGATGAATTAGTTGGCATAAACTATATATATATATATTAGGAGGTTATATAGAGTATATAGTAGGGGTTGAACCAATACTAACCACAAAGAAATATAGTATATAGAAGGAGTTGAAACATTATTAAGATTTGAAACTACACTAATCTCAAAGTAATATTATATATATCAGGATTTGAACAATCAAAATATTTCTAGAATTATATAAAATAATTGTGAATGAAAATCACTAAAAACAATTCCATAAATGCAAATGAAAACCATTTTAAGGATAAATCATTGGTAAGAATATGATCCACTGCTAAAATAAAATACATGGTTCAAGGATGTAAAAAAACATCCACCAGTAAAATTGAAAAGATCATCCACATCTCACATAGAGTACATGATACATTTTTCAAAAACGTGAATCACAAGAAATATACAGTACATGTACATGAAATAAATATGTGAGACAAGAGAAAATGATCTGTTTTATTTAACTAATCTAAAGTTATAGTAATAAATAAAACTTTTTATTTAGGAAATAAACAATTCATTAACTTAAATTTCAAATAAGATGTAATAATGAATATAAAAATATGAGATTTCAAACTGTGAATATCAACATAAAAGTAAAATATTCAAACTGAGAGAACATAATAATATGATTACAATGAAATCTTTCTATCCAAAATATAAGCTGAGTGCTATAACCATAGCTTCTCATTTTTCATAATGCCTTGTGTGAGAATAGGAGAATGTCAATAAATAGCCATGCTAGTAAAATCCATCCAGTAAGGGATAGTGTAGTTGTAGTGGAGCCCTTGTCCTGGATGTGATCACAATGTTGTAGAACCTTGCATTAAAAAATATTGGTGAGAAAAAATATTGTGAAATAAGTTATACATAAAAAATTTAATATTAAATACCTGCATTGTGCTATCATCTAAATCAAATGATTTTCTGCAGTGATCTACAAGCAGAAAATTGCCCATTGGGACAACATCAACAATATCATCCAATGCATAATGGCATAGGAATGGAGTCTGCTTGTGGATGAACTTGTTTTTACCTATCTAGAAGACATACAACAATTCTGCACATGTATCTATAAAAAAATTTCTTATATGTTTTGCCATTTTAATCATTAGAAAAGAAGGTAAAAACGATTTAAGAATGTTTTCCTATGGTGGGTGAGTTTCAAAGATGTCAAATTATGGCGATGAATATATGGAAAACTGAGAAGAAAAGAGGTTCACCATGATAGATGAAAGTGGGTCTACTACTTTTTAGCTTACAAAACAACAATTTTTCTTCAACACTCAAGGGGTAATAATCAATGAGAATTTGAATATGAACCTTATAATGATACCTTCGGCAGGGGCAGGAGATATTTTTCTAAAATAGCACAAACCAAACTTTTGTATGCAGTGACTTCACATTGCATAAAACAGCAGTTCCACACCAATCATATCCTCGACATAGATTGACCCACTGCCACTGCCACAACATAGTGACGAAATTGTGTACATAACAATTAAAAAATTTTGAAATATATGTTTTAAAATTTAGGATAATTAGAAATGAAATATTACAAAAACAATTGACGTAGAACATGTATGACTTATTCAGTTGTTGTGTTGACAATCAACAATATTTCGACATTAATGTTCAAAATATAAAATGAATAGTAATCAAAATTGAAATATGAGTATTGGACTAAATTTGTTACAGTATGATGAATATTTAATGAACATGTTTACTACAATATGATTATTATAGGTAAGTAGTCATATGACATATATTAAAATCAAAACAAAGTGATACTAAATATTGGACATGATTATTGTAGGTAAATGGTCACAATAGTTAATGAACATGATTATTACATGTAAATGTACACATAAAATGTATTACAGTATAATGAACTATTAATGAACATGATTATTCAATATTTTTCAAATCACAAAATAGTGATACTTAATATTGGAATACAATTGGACAAAATATATATAACTCGTAATGAATGGTGTACCACATTCAGACAAAGAATGTTGCACATCTATCTCTTGAAAATAAAAAATTTGAGCCTGCAAAGATAAAGTATTGAAATTAGTGAAACTAGAAAACAATAGCCAGGTGGAAATATTGTATTATAAATCTATATAGAATACACATATGATAATGAGCACATGCATATATACGCAACTCATTCTCAAAATGATTCTAAAAAATTGGGTGAAAATCATGTGTTTATTGTTCAGTTAGATAATATGTGTAATCAAGACATCAAACCCAATGGTAAAATGGGAAATCCAATCTGTTCGGGATTGTATTCCTAAAACTCGTTGGAAAAAAGCACGAAAAAGTTATTGAAATTGATAATTAGAATTCTGGAAATGATGAATTCAAAGGGTTGAATCTGGATACCCCGTATGTTGTGACAATGATACATACACACCCATGAACTCCCATGGAACTTTAAGTATGTACATTTACAAATGACAACCCTAATATTCATTATTTGGAAACATAAAACTGAAAACATATTCTCTTGTTGATAAAAATATAAATCTATTATAGGAAATAAAAAATTGATGTAATAAAAATGTAAAAAACTAAATTAACAAAAAAACATAATAATTTAACTATTAATAAAAAATTTAAATGGAATCATCAGTTCAAAATCAATAAACATAGATGCAAATGGCTTCATTAAAAAATTAACTGAGTTTTCAGTGTGAAACATCAAAATCCACACAGAATTCATGTCTGGTATATCAACTAAAAAAACTAAAAAAGAACAAATTTGATATCTAAACCAAGTATCACCAATAAACATATGATTTTTGTCCATGGGAATATTTAGAGAACATGTTGTATAAAAAAATGAAATAAAATACCCAAACATTTAATTAAATTTCATACATTATTTTATATCTATACAAATAAATGATAAACAAATTTAGTTGTAGTTAAAAAAATAAATTATTTGTACACACATGAAACCATATAGAAGAAGAATCACTACTGGGAACCCCTGATTTAGTTGTATTTTAATCAAATAAATGATAAAAAAATTTAAAAATTAAAAATATAGAAGATTTTATATAACCTCTATTTTTTTATATAATGCGGGCATGGCAATATGGAATTTAGATACTTACATTCTAAACAAAAAAATAAAAATATTAAATGAAAAGAACAAAACAAATTACACAAAAAAAACTACCCAAAAAATTTATTATATTATTAGAGAATATAAATGGAATGAAATGTGATTAGTGTTTATAATACAAGAAATTAAAATTAGAAAAAATAATTATAAAGGGAAGTTGGGTTTTAATACCTGATACCAAAAAGAAGAAAGATAACTTCTTGTGACCACATATCATAGCCGGTGGATCTTAAAATATTTAAATAGTGATAGAATAAATATATTTTGGGTAGGAAGATATATTTTCGGAAAGAAATGAATATTATAAATACAAACCAGAATATGTGTTAAAAGAGATTTTTGGAATGTTTTATCATATAGACCCTTACCTAGTTCATCAATACATGAAATTTACATATTTTTCAAATACAATACATTGATATCCTAGGTTTTATTTAGCCTCTTGCACCAGATCCTAAAATTATGAAAAAAAATATATGAAATGTGAACTTTTGAGAAGTGTAATTTTACAAAATACCTCTGGATTTATGTACCACATAATCATAAGGGGCCGGGGAAATTTCATCCATGAGGTTATATTGAATGATCCTAAGTAGGCCCCAAATTCCTCTTCACATGCAAGATTGCAGGTACTGTCCCCTGACATCCACAAACAATGATAGGAACACAAATCAATGATAAAACATAAACAATGATTCCACGAAATTAATAATCATTATTAAGAATAATATTTTTATTAGAAGACTGTAATACATACTATGAATGAATAATTAAAGATCAAAAACCTTTAGAAGATAAAAAACAGGTTCAAAAAGAGAATCAAGTGGACACTGGCAGGTGCCTTAAGCCTCTTATAGCACACTTTTTGTCCTCCAAGAAGAAGAAGAAACAATATTCCCAAGGAGTAAACGTTTGATATTATCATAAAACAATGTTAAAATGTATACTATAAGTTAACTGATTACAATACATGAATTAATATATAATTCAACCAATATGATGCATAGAATAATCTAATAACTCCCATGATCTCAAGGTTATTAATATCTTAACTAACCGCTACTCTTAATTTGTTTAAAGAAATGTTCATTATAATCCAAAAATATGGAGTAAAATGGAGGCATGTAGAAGGCTTTACTATTGGAAGGGATGGTTGAACTTGGAATTCGATCCCAACACCAACGATTCAATATGAAAACAATATAAATATCCAGCTATTATTCAACTTTGCATCATCCCTAAAAAATACATTTACAATGTGGTTTTGGTCATTCTGGTGGATTCCATCCTCTTTCACATTATGAATGTATCATTACATTTTACAGTGTGGTATTATTTTTCTTTATATTGAATTGTCATGGTGTTCAGGGAAACATATTTACTAGCAGTTAACAATAATGATAATGTAAAATATGGGGCGAAGGCAAATAATAAAATGACTACAGTTGTAATTTAATGGTTTTATACTATTAAAAATTATAGGTAAAATAATTTTGGAACATAGAAACACTGAATGACTTGTATCGAATAAAATATGGTTGGTATACTATTGTTAGATGATATAATATGGTGTAAAAGAAAGATATCAAATCTGGTGATGAAATCGGTTATATAAAATATCTGATAGTAATTCCCTATTGCTCATAGAGTAACAATACTAGAAATATATTAGAAGATTTATCAGATTCCAATAGAGATAATGAGTCAAAAAAAGAGTCAGCTATTGATAATATAAGATTACTACATTTATATGCAGATTGCATCAATGTAGAAGGAGTCACCAGTTGCAATATTTGGAATGGATAGTACTCTGTGATTTCTCAAAAAAATCGATTTCCCAAAGACGCAAGGGATGTCATACATACTGATCTGGCTTGAGGAGCAACCTGAATCTCGATGATCTAGTGATTGATCTATATTGCAGATTCCAATGCTATCGTGATTGAAGTAGAAGATGTTTATCTGCAATATCTTACAAAAAGTCAGGCTTTATATGGTGGAAAGTGGTTTATACCTGGCCTTACTCCCTGCGTTCTCGAGAGAGTGGGAACCCTAGGTGGATCGGAGGACCAGGTTGTGAAAGAGCAGAAGGCAAAGTAACCAGTTGCGGAGAAGGCATAGGTGGTGGACCCAAAGACATGGTGTGGAGTAGCAGCACTGACCATAGATTTGGGAGGTAGATATTGGTGAAATTGTTGGATGACAAGAAAGTATAGTCAGATGAGATTAATTCGGTGGAGCCGAAGGCGAATCAGGTTTAGGTGGAGTCGCGACTCGAGAGAGGATTCAAGGAGGAGAGGTAGAGGGAGAGAGGATTCAGGAAGGGGGAATCGGGGAGGGGTACAAAACCCTAGAGCTGGGAATGTGGAATCGAGGATTTGAATTGGGGGGGGGGCGGAGTATATATCGTAAATATCGATCGGATTCGGGATGGCGTGAAGTATTTTTGGGTTCATAGGGCAACATACAGTAGTTGTGTATGATGTGGAAGTGTGGCAAGGTGACACGTAAGAAGAAAAAAATCCTATTTTAGTATATATATTAATTTAGAACTCCTATTTCAAAATTTAAAATACATTTTTCCAAATTCAAAACACAGAAGTGGAAGAAATTAGTTTAAAATTAATTATTGTTGTCAGAACCAAGAAGTGTGTTTTTAAGAAATAAGACCTATCAAAATATTGACCATTGTTTATGTCCAATATAAGAGTGAAATTACTTCAAATTTCCGAAATCATATTAAATCGTAAAAATATAATCCCATTACACTTTAAAACCTATTAAAAGAATAATAGAACTATTTAAAAAAATTAGTTGAAAATGCATTTTTCATTTCTAATGCAGTACTTTTTATTGTTCATTAAAAAACTGAAATTTTTCATAAAAATACAAATCATTTATCCAATGAAAATTCTGATGTCTCGATTCTAAGGAAAGAATTTATTTTTATATATTGAACATATAAAAGTAAAAAAATAGATTTAAAATGGTTCTCCAACAATAGGCGGTAAATCGACCTTTTAAAATATAATAGTCCATTTATGTTTAAAATTTGATTCCTTCACATTTTTTCCTCTAAAATTTATTTGATAAATATAGATACATTTAACAGGAAGATGTAATAATATTTTAGTTGGTTCGGTTCATTCCTTCCAATAAAACAACTATGCTTCAGCTACCATTTAAAATAGTAATATTATTATAATATTTTTATATATAACTCAATGTTTTGTGAAACATAATAATTTAAATAAACTCATTGTTTTGTTTTGGGTACGGCATAAAACATATAATTCCATTTAATTTAAAATTAATATTTAATTCAAAATTATTAATAAATATAAAAATTCTCTAATATTTATATACCTCATATGTTATATACTTCACCCATTTTGGAAATTACATCCTCACTATTTAATTCCCTTATCAAATAAATGGGGGTATATATCCCTTATAGAAATCCCAGATTCCCATCTTGGATCTTCAGCCATATAGTTTGTCCTCAAAACCTTTACCTGATGAATTACCTTATTCATCAACACCTTCTCTCTTCGGTCAAGAATCTGGACTAGTTGTTCCTCATAATAAATATTATCTTCCAACTGAACAACCTCTGCACTCAAAACATGACATGGAACTAGCATATACATTATCAATATTGAAACATGGAAATCATTGTGTACCTGGGATAAACATGGTGGTAAATCCATTATGTATAAAACTGATAAAACATTATCTAGTATTTTGTAGTGTCCAATGTACCTCAGACTCAGCTTTCCCTTCATACCAAAACACATTACTCTTTTCTGTGGAGAATCTTTAAAAAATACATGATCTCCTACATCGAAAGAAAGATCATTCCTCTGCTTATCCACATAGCTTTTCTGCCTTCTCAGAGATACTCTCATGTGCTTCTGAATAAATTGATCATTTTCTACCATCTATTCTACAAATTATGGTCCCATCAACATCCTTTCACCAACTTCTTCCAAAAAAGCTGGAGTTTGACACCGCTTTCCATATACTTCATCAAAATGAGCCATCTGTATACTGGAATGAAAACAGTTATTATATGAAAGTTCAACCAAAGAGTGATGTTGGACCCATCCTCCAAGGTAATCCTCATAGAAATCACATAGCATATCATCTAATGTCTGAATTGATCGTTCTGGCTGCCCATCTGATTTAGGATGAAAAGTTTTACTAAAATTTAATTCAGTACCCATCAACTTTTAAAGGCCTTTTCAAAAGTTAAAAGTATACTTGGGATCGAAATCCGATACAATGGAGAGGGGAACTCCATGAATCCTGAGGATCTATTTAACATACAACTGAAAATGTTGATCTAGATACAATGTATCTAAAATAGGAATGAAATTGGAAGATTATGTCAATCGATCAACAATAACCCTATTTTCATTATTACCTTGAAATTTCATGGGTAATCCCACAACAATGTCCATGGATATATTTTCCCTTTCACACTGTGGAACTAGTAAAGGCTAAAGCATCCCTTTTAGTAATCGTTACTCTTCTTTAACCTATTGATAAGTCAAACACTTCACAGTAAAGTCATCAATATCTTTTTTCATTATATCCATTCTGTAATACTCTGGAAGATCATTTTACATCTTATTAATACCAGGATAAACTAAAAATAAAGAACCATGAGCTTCACACAACAACTCTTTCTTAAAATGTGAATCATAAGGCAAACATAATCTCTTCCCAAACCTCAAAACACAATCTTTATCAATGTTTAATTGTAGTAACTTACCCTTCTGAGCCAACTCTACCTTTTTCTACAACTCATTGCCTTCTTTCTGTGCTTTCTTTATTCTGTCAGCTATGGTAATTTCACTGAATCCTGAAACAAAATAGATTAATTTCATGAACCAACAACTTTTATACCAAATTTCATCATAACATTAATCAAAGGATCTTGTTCCAAATGAATCTTTTTTAATGTAGCATTACTCTTTCAACTCAAATAATCATCCACTTTTTTTTCCTTTCCTAGATGGTAATGGATAATGAAATCATAATCCTAGATGAATTATATACATCTCCTATGTCTCATGTTCAATTTTTTATGAGTGAATATATACTTCAAATATTTGTGATCATAATATATTTCACACTTCACTCCTTAAAAATGATGCATCTAAATTTTTAATTCAAGAAAAACATCAGCAAATTCCAAATCATGTGTAGGGTAATTAAACTCATGAGGGTTCAACTGATGTGAAGCATAAGAAATTACCTGATCATTAAGCATAAGGACACAACCAAGTCCAATCAACAAAGCATCACTATAGATAAAAAAATTGTAACGACCCAAACATTCACTAATGGAAATCCTTCATGATCTAATTAAATATCTGTTTATGTAAAATGTTTATATAAAATGTCAACTACTTTGGTTTTATGTAAATAATTGTGGCCATTACAAAAATAGTCATTGAACATTGATCACATGATTAGTTTAAATATAGGGCTTTAACAAATCAAATTTACTCACACAAAGGAAGTGATGGCCTCATCAAGTAGACGTTTCCCATACGAAGCCCTTTTTTTAGAGCTCGGAAAGGAGGTATTGTTTTTGGGATTCTCTCTTGAACAATCCCAAGAAGAACTTGAATATTTTAAGCTCTAGCGGAACCGCCTATGAGAGAAGTGGAAGTTAATTGAGATTACCACCCGAGCAATGTAATCTGAGCCACCCCAAGAGTCAGTCGCCATCGCACACCTTACCCTTTGGTCTTATGCGTGTGTTATAAGGGGTTATGTAACAAGACATTGTCACTTTGGTCATGTACTTTAACTTTTTGATATAATAATGAATATAATTTTATTTGATTATTGTTAACATGGAGATGGTTTTTAAAGAAAAAAATAGTTTTTTGGTTATTATTAATCTAAGAAATCTATTTTGATGAATTAATGGATGTTTGAATTAAATAATATTTTATTATTATTTGTATTAACTTATTTTTTTATTAAATATATATTATTGTATAATTTTATTAATGCAATCGTAATTTTTATTATGGTTTGAAAGCCATTTTTTTCAAAACCCATGAAATTTTGATAAATGTCGGTATTTATGTTAAAAGTGAAATTAAACACATTTATAAAATTATTTAGTTAAAATGAATATTATTTCTGTAATCAGGACGTCGAAATTATCCCACAGTTCATTTTCAATAATTTTCGGAGACAATCAAATTTTTGGGTAAAAGTTAAATACCTTTTAAATATATTATGTGTTTGAAGACATCATAATGACACAATAGTGCTATAATAAATTACTATAAACCTTTTGTTCGGATAGTATAAGTTTTTCCATTAAAATAATGTGATTTTGGGTTTTTTGGACTTATTTTACAATGCATTAATGGACTATTTAATTCTTCTTAAACATCTTTTCTTTTTTAAATTGCTTTCCTTAGGATTGCGACTCACCTCTACATAAGAAACCCCATTATATTTAGAAGATCGGCTTTTGTCCTTATAAAATATTGTTTTCCACTTCCCTCTTCCAAAAACCATCCCCAAAAGCCATGGGATGGTTTGCGGTTTGAATTAGTTTAATGTGAGGTTTCTCAAACCTAAATAATAAATAGCTCTCTCACATTTCCTATATAAACCCCCCCCCATGATTTAACTTCCTCCTCACTCAATGTCTTTTTATTTTTTCCAACCTTTTCCCTCCTCACTCTAAAATCCTCCCAACATTCCCCAAGATCCTAATAAGCCTCTATCAAGCCACTCTCAAGCCTTTGGAAGCAAACATCTAAGTAAGGGTTTTTCTTCATTTCTCATTTTTGTCCAAAATTATTTTAATTTTTATGACCTTTTAATTACAATTTTAAATGTTGGGGAATGGTTTATCACCTCCCCAACACATTGATATTTATTTTTGAATAATTCTTCACCCCTTTATCTCTAATTAAATTCCTCCCTTGTACACCAGTTACTATGCCGAAATTCCTAAAGGAATTTCTCTCTCCTATTTTACATTAATGAAATTCTTTTGTATCATGACTCTAAATTCCATTAAAATTATTTGGAATTGTATCTATATGATCCCCTTACTGTAAATTTCTTGTACATATGATGATACACCACATTATCCTTCATCAACCATTTTTATGAATTCATACGTAATGTCAT
This sequence comes from Viscum album, assembly GCA_963277665.1. NCBI lineage: Eukaryota > Viridiplantae > Streptophyta > Magnoliopsida > Santalales > Viscaceae > Viscum > Viscum album. Next base: position 873,266,954 of record OY728129.1, on the reverse strand, counting down.
TACGCTACCAAAATTGCACTGATTTTCCAAGCCAGTGTCATTGTGTAGTTAATACCATTCCCACCACCAAAAATACGATTTTTTATTAATCCCAAGCGACCCCATACATAACACCAAAAACATCAAAACAAAACAAAAGCATAACCAAACGCGGACCCCCCTACGGAGGGAGAAAATAATGTAGTCCTAGTGCATCTCCCCTAATCAGATTGACCCCCTCAGGTCTAATTGGCAAGGCGTTATCCACCCAAACTGAAATATCCCCCGGGGCTGCAATAGAGGCAAAGTAGTCCGCAACCTTGTTCCCTTCCCGCCAGGTATGAGTAACCCTTATGTCGTTCCCCATAATCGCCCTGCACTGTCTGATAGTATAAGAAATCCTCCACGGCATCGTACCCTGTCCATGTAACGCATCATGTATAATCTTCGAGTCAGTCTCTATTTGCTCCACCATCAGGCCTTTGTCCAGACACACAGATATCCCTGAAAGGACCGCTAGGGCCTCTGCCTGCACCGAGCTCCCCCTCCCGTAGTGCACAGCGAAAGCCAGTAACACACTACCACTGCCGTCTCGAAGCACCCCACCACCACTGCCGTCTCGAAGCACCCCACCAACACACTATCAAGGGTATTTACCTTTATCCAAATTTTCTTTTTGATTATAATGTTTCATGTATGAATTCTATATTACTTTATCATGGAAGAAATTATTATGTCTTATGAATCCATGTTGCATGATCCATGTGGCACACTTATGCATGGAATGAAATGTTTAAGAAGGGTGCACCCTTATAGAGCTCCAATTAATTGGGTAAAGTATTTTATCATCATACATCATGTGAAGTGGGTGCTTACTCACGCTAATTCAATTGCAATGAGGTTTTACTCGTGCTTCATGTGCAATGAGGATTTACTCATGCTCTAGGTGCAATGAGCCTTGGCTCAAGATAATTCCATGTGAAGTGTTGTTACCACATTTCCATGTTATTATTATCATGCTTTATCATACCCTTGTGTTTATGCTTCTCTTGTTCCCTATTTATATGACTAATTTCTAACATGTATTTTATTCTTCATGTTATTCCATGATTATTCCCTTATTGGGCTTTATAGCTCACCCTTTTCTTATTCATGTCCTCAGGTTATCACATGCCATGCTAAGTACGATGGAATGTTGTGGTCTTGTAAAGGATGTTTTCAATAATGATATTGTATTTCATGTTTTAAGTTGTTATGTAATGATCATAAGCCCCAAAGACACTAGAACTCTCGATCTTATATATTGTGTCAATTGAAATTTATTTAATATATTATGTTTATATTGTAATAAAAGATCAGGATTGTCATAGTTGGTATCAGAGGATAGGTTTAGTTATTTTTGTGATTAGGATTACAAAAACCAAGTGAATCCTTAGAGACAAAACATGTATAATAAAAACATCCCTTAGTTTCGAGAGTATTGAGTACGTGGATTATCAATCAAATACATCTATGTCTGGGTACGAGCAGGTAGAGACAACTCTGGCACAGATGTATCCTAGGGGTAAAACCTAAAAACACCACTTTGAGCTATACTCGAATGGGAACTGGGCAACGACAATGGGCCTTACTACACTCTTGGTTATGACACTCCTTGGGGATATGATTTGGTAAATTCACAATCATAGTATGAACAGTTAATAAAGGATAAAAACTTCCCTAAGAATATATGTTAGAAAGTTGATCGTGGATAATATAGACTAAAGACAATAGATTCATATGTTAAGGAAATAAGAGTTATTTATATTTCATCATTTTTGTCCTTGTATTACCATTTATGTGTCACACCCAACTTTCCTTTTATTCCATCCAATGGCCGGTAATCGGATGACTTGGGCTAACAACCGATATGAAGATAAATGTGATGACTGTACTAATGAGATGCCAAATCCAATGGGGTGGGAATCGTGAACTTTGACACACTTCTCTCTTAGATAAATCATTCTTTGAATAGAAACATGGGTCAAGAGGAATGCTTAACCCCCTACCCCCCTAATAAAGAACAAGTAGCTATCAAGAGCTTCATGAGACAAAGGCCTCCTAATTTTAATGGATCATCTGATCCCTCAATCGCTGAACAATGGATAAACTCCATTGAAAAGATCTTCTCTATCCTTCAAGGTTCTGAATAAGATAAGGTTGTCCTAAATTTTTATCATATGGATGGTGAAGCTGATCAATTGTGGACGTTGATCAAAAAAACTAATCTTGAGGAGGATATCAAGGCGTTGGAATGGAAGGATTTCCAAAAGATGTTTTTCGATAAATATTTTCCATGCACCCTCCATCATAAGATGGAATGGTACTTCCTTGCCCTAAATAAAAAAGAATATTAATCTGTTGGAGTGTATGAGGAAAACTTCAGAAGGCTTGCACGATACGGTACCAGATTTGTCGTTAACCCTAAATTCAAGGTTGATCACTTATTTGGTGGGCTGAATCATAGCATGCGAAAAGCACTGGAGATCCATGACTTCATTAGCTATGAGGAAACTGTATAACGTTCCTTCATTGTTAAAATGGTGATTGTAGAATATCAGGGGTATTATTGGGGATAATAAGTGTACGGTGGACTTCAATGATGGTGGTCTGAGGGATAAATCCAACGGTGATAAGCAGATACAACACACCACTTTTTGAAGGTGCGGAATGAAGCACCCCAGATATTGCCTAAACGGGATGAGGAAATGATTTAGTTGTTGAAGAGAAGGGTACCTAGCTGTTAACTGTCGACAAGAAAAAACCCACAGCTGCAACAAAGGAGAGGAACACTCGGTTCGAACCTCAACCTTTTTTTCATTGCTACAACTTCAAATAACCAGGGCATCTTGCAAATTACTTCCCTAGGACAAGGGTTTTAGGAGGCATCCAACAACCTCCAAGGTAGCAAGGGCGAGCTTTTTCCATCACTACTGCCGAAGTGAACCCTGTCAACGAAGTGGTGACAGCTAGGCCAGTAATTGATTCACGAATAGAGAATGTACTTTTTGATTTAGGTTCTACGCATTCTTTTATATCTCGAAAGATTAGTCAAACTATCCCATCCCCACCACAAATCATTGAAGGGAATATTTCGGTGAGTATGGAAAATGGTGAAATCATTGCATCCCAGGAATATAACTCCTCCCCTTTCATAATATATGAATTGAACTTCCCAGTGAACCTCATCATACTCCCTCTAGTGGAATTTGATGCAATTCTAGGCATGTATTTTCTTTCCTTATATAGAGCCCACATAAATTGGCGTGAGAGGTAAATCACACTCCATGTGGAGAATCGTCCACCGATTCTTTAAAAGTGCATGGAGGAAGACGAATATTTTTTAGCTATATCATCTCAAGTGTGGATATTACTACCCTATGAGCACACATATTTGGACCAGATTATTGATTCTAAGGAGGCAACCACCCTAGAAGACAAGCTTATTGTGAGAGAATTCGCTGAGGTATTTCCCGAGGAATTTCTTGGTCTTCCTCCTAGATGAGAAGTTGAATTATCAATTGATCTTATACCTGGGGCGTTGCCAATATCCAAGATTCTGTATATAATTGTTGTTATGGACCTTGAGGAGCAGATAAAAAAAATATAGGAGAATCTGGGTCAAGGGTTTATATGCCCAAGTGCTTCACCATGGGGTGCACCAGTCCTCTTCATCAAGAAGAAGGATGGGTCAATACGCCATAGCCTTGATTATCACGATCTCAACAAAATCATGATAAAGAACAAGAATCCTCTCCCATGAATTGGTGACTAGTTCGATCAACTGCGTGGAGCACAGTACTTCTCCCATTTGGATTTGAGGTCGGGATATTATCATGTAAGGGTGAAGAAGTAAGATATCACCAAGAATAATTTTTGTACAACATACGAGAAATATGAATCCATAGTAATGCCTTTTGGACTCACTAATGTTCCATAAATCATCATGGAATTGATGAGTAGAGTCCTTAGAGATTACTTCGACAAATTTCTATTAGTCTTTATAGATGATATTCTGATATACATTAAAACCAAGGAGGATCATGAGGAGCCTCTAAGAACTGTACTAGAGACCTTGTAGAAGGATAAGCTTTATGCAAAGTATAGAAAGTGTGATTTCTAGTAAAGGAGGTCTCATTCTTAGGCCATATTATCACAAGAAATGGGATATCTATGGATCCCTCTAAAACATATGAAACTGAGGGATGGTTGAGGACAACAATAGTAAGGAATATATTTTTCTTCTTAGGTTTATGTGGATATTATCGATGATATGTGAGAAATTTATCACGATTTTCCAACCCTCTTACCATGATAAATCGTAAGGGAGTAATTAATACTGGGAGTGATGAAAGAGAAGAATGCTTAAAGGAGTAGAAAAAGAGGCTTATCATTGTGCACGTTCTCACTTTACCCACAAGTGGAGATCATTTTCTGGCATTCAGTTATGATTTGATGAATTTCCTGGGATGTGTGTTGATGCAAAATGAAATTTTCATTTCCTATGATTCAGGGAAAATGAAATTTCCTGAATCGAACTATCCAACACATGACCTCAAGTTGGTTGCAGTGATCTTCGCTTTGAAAATTTGGTAGCATTACATCTTTGGGGAGAAGTGTGAAATATATATGGACCACAAAAGCCTCATGTATATATTCACACATAAAGAGTGGAACATGAGCCAAGGAAGATGGTTAGAGCTGATCAAAGACTATGACTGGTCAATCCATTACCACCATGGGAAAGCGAACAAGGTTGTTGATGCCCTAAGTAGAAAGGACCCAACAATTCTAACATCAATGAGAATTAAAAAGGATCCAATATACTTAGATTTGATGAAGACGGACCTGGTAATCATAAAGAAGGGAACATCATAAATCATTTAACAAATGATGGCTCAGCCATCACTTTTGTAAAGTTTAAAGGATTATCTAAAGGATGATGTAGGAATTCAGGAAAAAATGGAAGCTATCAGAAAAGAGAAATCCTCAGAGTTTAATGTTAATGAAGAAGGAATTGTGAGATTTGGGAAAATACAATGTGTTCCATCAAGTCTGGAGTTGGAGAAGGATATTTTGGATGATGCACGGATTTCAAATTTACCTATTCACCAAAGAGTCACAAAGATGTATCGAGATCTATGAGTGCATTGTTGGTGGGATAAAATGAAGAAATAGAACATTGAATATACATCGAAGTGTCTGGAGTGTCAAGAAGTGAAGGTAGAGAGGGAGAACTCTAAGGGGACGATGCAACCAATTCCCATTCAAGAATATAAATGGAAGAACATCACCATAGACTTTGTCACCAAACTTTCGAAGATATCCAAAGTCAACAATGAAATATGGGTTGTTGTGGATCATCTTATAAAGGCTGCACACTTCATTTCAATTCGGTAGGTTTTCTCAATGGATTAACTAGCACAGATATCTTCCAGGGAAGTGGTAATGCTTCATGGAGTACCACTATCTATTGTGTCAAATCGAGATCCAAGATTCACCACTATGTTTTTGAAGAGTCTTCAACATGCTCTAAATAATGAACTAACCTTCAGTATGCCCTATCATCCCCAAACTGATTTCCAATCTGAGCTGACAATCCAAACACTTGAGGGCATGTTGAGAGCGAGCTCAATGGAATTTAATGGAGGATGCGATCAAAATCGTACTCTGGTTGACTTCTGTTATAAAAACAGATTCCCCTAGAGCAGCCAAATGGAACCATATGAAGCCCTTTATGGGAAAAGGAGCAGAACACCGGTGTGTTGGGATGTGGTCGGTGAGCATAAGCTACTTGGACCAAAAATGGTTGATGAAATGGTGGAGAAGGTGAAAACCATTCATGAGCATATCAAGGAAGCCCAGAGTTGACAGAAGATTTACGCAGATAACTGTCAACGAGCCCTTGAGTTTAATGTTGGAGACATGGTATTTCTACGCATATCTCCATGGAAGAATGTCGTGAGGTTTGGAAGTAAATGGATGTTATGTCCAAGGTACATCGACCCCTTTGATATTCGTGATCATGTCGGGGCGGTGGCCAATCGACTAGAAAATCCACCTACCATGGAAAAAGTATATTATGTCTTTCATATATCCCTCTTAAGGAAGTACATACTGGACCCTTCACATGTACTCTCTTTGGAGGTGGTATAGTTAGAGTATTATCTTTCTTAAGAGGAGAAACCAGTGAAGATCTCTAATCGTGGTGAAAAAGTTCTATGAAATAAGACATTTCCCCTCACTATGGTGTTGTGGGAAAACCACAAGTTTGATGAAGCGATGTGGGAATTGGAGGAAATGATGAAGCATAGTAACCCACATCTATTTTAGTGTGGGAAAAGGAAATTTCAAAGGTGAAATTTTTTAAGTGGAGATGATTGTAAAGACCCAAACTTTCATTAATTGAAATCCCTCTTGATCTTTTTAAATGTCTCTTTATGAAAACTGATTATATAAAATTTCATATTCTATTGATTAATTTTTAGAATTGTTACCATTTCTAATATATTCACTGAATAGTGATTACTAGATTAGTATAAATATAGGGCTATAACAAATCCAATTTACTCAGACAAAGGAAGTGATGGCCTCATCCAGTAGGCATGCCCCATACGAAGCCCATTTTTCAGAGCACGAAAAAGAGGTTGCGTCTTTGGGATTTTCCTTTAACTAAGCCCAAGCCGAGCATAAATAAGTTAAGCTCGAGCAGAACCTCCTACGAGAGATGTGGAAGTTGATAGAGATTACCACCCGAGCAATGTTATCCGAGCCACCCAAGAGTCGGTCACCATCACTCACCTTACCCTTCGATCCTATATGGGTGTTATATGGGGTTATGTAACAATACATTAGCACTATGGTCATGTACATTATTTTTGTATACTGTTATGAATATAGATTCATTTTGTTATTATTATCTTATACATGGTTTATAAATCACCTATAATATGTTTATTTAATATTCAACTAAGAAATCTATTTTGATGAATTAATGGTTTTTTGAATTAAATAATATTTTTTAATTATTATTATTAAATTAATTTTTATTAAATATATATTATTGTATACTTGTATGAATTCTATCGTAATTTTTATTATGGTTTGAAAGCCATTTTTGTCAAAACCCATGATTTTTTTTATAAATGTCGGTTTTTATTTTAAAAGTGAAAATTAACATATTTAGAAACTTATTTAGTAAAAATGAATATTATTTCTGGAATCAGGACCTCATAATTATCCGATGGTTAATATTTCATATTTTTTTGAGACATTCAAATTTTTGGGTTAAAATTAAATACCGTTTAAATATATTATGTGTTTTATGGCATCATAATGACCCAATAGTGATGTAATAAAATACTATAAGCCTCATACTCATCCAATATATGTTTTACCATTAAAATAATGTAATTGTGGATTTTTTTTATCTTGTTTTACAAAGCATTAATGGACCCTTCTTGTCTTATAAAACATATTTTCTTTTTTAAATTGATTTCCTTGTGAGTTTGACTCACCTCCATATAAGTAAGCCTATTATTTTAAGAAGTTCAGACATTGGACTTATAAAATATTTTTATTTTTGCTTACTTTTTCAAAAAACCATGCAAAAAAACCATGGGCTAGTTTGTGGTATGGATTAGTATAATGTGAAGTGTCCCAAACATAAATAATAATGAATTCTCTCACCTTTCATGTATAACCCCCCCAAGCTCCCACTTCCCCCTCATTAAAATCCTTTGGAGTTCATCCAAACTCTGCCCTACTCTCTCTAAAATCCTCCCAAGGTTCCCCAATCTCCCAATAAGCCTCTCCAAATCCCCTCCCAGGCCTTTGGAAGCACACTTCCAAGTAAGGGTTTTTCTTCCTTTCTCATTTTTGTCCAATATTTCTTAAAGTGTTATTCCATTTTAATTTAAATAATAAATGTTGGTGTATGGGTTCAAAACCCCCCATTATTGTCCTTTTTATGTTCAAACGATGGGACAAAGCATTATCTCTCTTTAAATTCCTCCAATGTGCACCAATTACTATGCCGAATTTCTGAACGAAATTTCTCTCTCCTCTTTTACATTCAAGCAATTATTTTGTATCATGACTATATTCTATTAAAATTTTGGGACATGTATCTATATGACCCCCATACTATCAATTTCATGAACATATGATGAGATTCCTCTTTCTCCCTCCTCAACCAATTATATGAATTTTTACGTCACGCCTTTACGGAACCGAAATTGCACCGGTTTTCCAAGCCAATGACAATGTGTAGTGAATACCATGTACATTTATCTATCAAGGGTACTCGACCTTATTAACATTTAGTTATTGATTATAAAGTTTCATGTATGAATTCCACATTCCTTTTTCATGGAATAAACGGGTATGTTTTATGAATCCATGTTAAATGATCCATGTGGTGCACTTATGCATGAATTGAAATATTTAAGAAGGGTGCGCCCTTATATTTCTCAAATGCATTGGGTAAGGTATAGTATCATGATAAGTCATGTGCAATGGTTTTTTACTCATGATAATTCAATTAGAACAATGTTTTACTCATTCTTAATGTGCAATGAGGATTTACTCATGCTCCTTGTGCAATGAGCCTTGGATCATGATAATTCCATGTTAAGGGTTGCTTCCACATTTCCATGTTATGATTATAATTATTTTTCATGCTTTTATGTATATAATGCTCTTGTGCTCTATGGATATGCCTATTGTCTAACATGAATTGTATTCTTCATGTTAATCCATGATTATTCCCTTACTGGTCTTTATAGCTCACCCTTTTCTTATGCATGTCCTCGTGTTATCCCATGCAATGATAAGTACGAAGGAATATAGTGGTCATGTAAAAGAAGTTTTATCAAGTGAATTTTATCTAATAAATTCTGTTTATGTTTTAATAAAAGATCAGGGATTTCATGAAACTCACCTTTTCTGGAAGGCAATTCCAAAACTGGAGAATTCATAAATCTTCTTTTTAATTCTTGAAAACAATCATCAAATTATTTTTTCTAGACGAACATTACAACTTTTCTAGTTAACCTAGTCAGTTGGATAGATAAAAAATAAAAAAATTCAATAAGCCTCCTTTAATAACCTAATAATCAAAGAAAACATTGGATCTTGATTATATTTGTGGGTCTTTTCCTTTATTCATCAAATTTTGTTTTACAATGATCAACAGTTATGCCATTGTCTGAAACAATGTGACCAAGGAATGAAATTTTTTGTAACTAAAACTCACACATGCTTAATTTCCCGTATAGTTTCTTTTCATTTATGGTTTGAAATTCATCCTTAAAATTACATTCATGTTCATCATTCATTTTGGAATAAACCAAAATATAATAAATAAACAAACCAACAAACTTATCCAAGAACTCATGGAAAATTCTATTCCTAAGATCCATGAATATAGAAAGTGCATTTGTTAACCCAAAAGTCATAACTACAAATTCATAATGGCCATATCTGGTTTGAAATGCGGTCTTTGGAATGACTTCTTCCATTTCTTTCAATTTATGGTAACCCGACCTCAAGTCAATCTTTGAAAAATACAGAGCTCATAGGAGCTAATAAAACAAATCATTGATATGAGGAAAAAGATAATTGTTCATAACCGTGATGTAATTCAATGCTCTATAATCAATAAAAAGTCTCATTGAATTGTATTTCATTTTAACAAACAAGACATTATCACCCCAGGGTGATGTACTAGGTCAAATGAAACCATTATATACTAACTAATGCAATTTCTTCATTAACTCTAAATTTTCAATTTGTGCCATTCTATAAGTGGGTTTTGAAATTTTCTTAGCATCAGGAATTAAGTCAATAGTAAAGTCAACTTCTCGATAAATAATTATTCCAAGAAACTCATCAGTAAAAACAAAAAGATACTCAATTACAACTATAAAATCATTAATATTGTCAATTCATTTTTAAAAACAAAATATGTGCAAGGTAACATTCATTTCCATCTATTACTAGTTTACCATCATTCAGATATGTTATCAAAAGTAGGGGTTCATTATTGTACACAAACTGAAATTATTTCTGAATATAAATACATTTATCTTTATATTCAATCTTATAAAGATAAATAGAAAGCCAATAAATACCCAAAATAACATCAAACTAGAATGGATGCTAAACAATAAGTTTTGTAGGTGGATTCATTCCACACACAAGGATATGAAAGTTATTATATTTTTTTCTCTCAAATTTACTCTCGGTGTTTTTACCATAAGTTCAGGATTCATATCTCAAGATTGAATTTACAATATACTATAAAATTTATCAGAAATTAACGAATCTGTAGACCTTGTACCAAGCAACACATTGGCATAATATGAATAAGTAAACAATTTACCTGATACGACTTTATTTGATGGCCCAACATCTGTTGAAGTAGTTTCACATGATTTCACCACTCCTTCCTTTATGATGTCCAGCTCTTTTCCCTTAGTTGATTTTGTTATTGGACACTCATTCTCATAAGGACTCATTTCATTGCACTTAAAACATTTTACATACTTTAAATTTAATTTTTTCCTTACCATTACCTTGATCATTTTCTGTGCAATTACAAACCTTATGCCCCATTCTACCACATTGGTAGTACTTACCAAAATTCAAAAGACATTCCACAGTGTAATTTCTACCAAAATTTTCAAAACATGTAAAATTATGTTTCTTATCGTTATAATTTTTTGATGAGTTACTCTATTTCATCTTCCATCTAGACCTCTTATTTAGTTGTTTTTCAAAGAACACCTGATCATCAGAAAACATCTTTTCCAACTTCTATTCACATCAAAAAAGTCTTTTATAACTTTTTAACTCATTAGAATATAATTCCCTTAGATACATTGGCTTCAACACTGATTAAAAACAATTTATTTTACTATCAAGATGTCATATGAAATTTTGAGAATACCTTACCAATCGATTGAATTTTTTGTCATAAGTAGCCCCTAAGTCATCCTCTAACCTCATTTCCACAAAAATTTTTTTCTTTCTATGATCAACCACCTTATTAAAATGTTTCTCTAGAAATATAAAATTGAATTAATCATAATAAAGGGCATTAATCTCCACACCATCCCTCATATTTTTAACTATTGACCACCACTGATCAGCTTCACCTTCAAAACGGTAAACATAAAGGCTAACTGTTTGGTGTTCTGAACACCCCATGACATCAAAAATCTTCTCCTGTGAATTAATCCTCCCTTCAGCTAACACAAGGTCAAATGATCCTCTTAATACTTGGGGATGTTGCCTCATGAAATGATCCACTACTAAAATGTTCATATGTGGTTGATTTGGCTGATATGCAGCATGGATACCACCACCATTTATATCCTGATTCAAAAGTGCCATCACTAAAAAAACTATTTAGTTCTGATTCTGACCATCTCAGGTTATTAATTTGGGAGCTTGTCTTCCTCCTGATGTCTTCCCATCATATCTTCTTCGTTTCCTCTGTGGTAAACCATTCTAAAAAAAAAATATCTTAGGAAAAGCAACATAGTAATATTTAAATGCTATATCATTTTAATTTTTCTATAAATTAATTTGGGGATATTAATTTAACAATATCATATCTCCTAATGTTTTCTAAATCGACCTCTAATACCAACTATAAGTCCCCTCCCTTAATCATTACATAATCATGAGTTATGTCAAAAATTCATATTGTGGATATTTTTAGGTTTAGTGTTTTAGATAATTAGTGTAGAACTATTACGTTACATCTCAAATATTACAAAGTAGCTACTTTTACTCAGTATACATTTTTATCATAAAATAAAAACTCTTACAAGAAAACAAAATATATCTTTTGGATATAAATCTCAATGAATTCTTCCTTTCTTTTACGCTGCCTTATATCCTGTGATAAACATTTCAAAAAAATGGGATGAGCATAAAAAGTTCAGTTAGGTTTATAAAATAAAGATAGAAAACATTAGTCCTTAAATAAATAAAAAACATAAGATATATAACATACCTCATGAATTCATAATATTTATGAATAACACATAGAAATCATAAATCATAATGGTAATTTCTGGGATCCATAAAAGACCTATGTTATAGCTTTAACAGCTATGTAGGGAGTTACGTTTTTAATACTCATCATAGTATATTCTCAAAATATCTTACGAGAAACATTAATGTTTACCTCTATCAAGTTAACCAATGCATTGAAGATCTATCTCAGGATCACCTTCCCTAGCATTATCATGGAATCACCTGTATACATAAACAATTCCCAAGAACGATAACATAATCATAACACATAAAACAATCATAAAGGAAAGATAACATTTTCACATTTCAGTCACAATATTTCAGTTCAAGATACTGAAATAACCAATTCTTTATCAAAACCATTTTCCAAACCAAAATATGTAAAAAGTGTATATGGTATTTATTTTTCTCTTAAAAACATTACATCTTGTTAAGGATTCCAAATATAAAATAATGCTTGTGGTGTTGGAGAGGTCATTGTCACCGCGAATGATAAAATAAAACATTGCATTTTTTGTTTAGTAAAATAAAATGTAAAAAAATATTCCCACTGAATGAAATGAAAAGTCAATGTTTTTTATACACAAAATCAAATAATGTCTTGTATAAATCAAAATCTGCCTCAATGAATGGATATTGAGATGAAGTCCCTTACCTCGTGTCTGACTTGACTCATTTTTTCTTTAATCTCTTGATTAATAAACTAAAGTGAAATTTTACTTGATTCATATCCCTTTTCAAGTTTATTATTCCTTTTATATTACTTAGTACCACGTTATAAACATTAGACAATCATTTGAGTTAATAATGGTCGTTTTGTCGATATTTGGTACTTGAATCAAAAATGAACTTCTTATAATTACACATTGTCCATGTGGTCAAAATTCCATTATCTCCAGAATTATATTAACGATTTAGATATAATATAATTCATATATATCTAGTATAGAAATATTTATTTATAATAGTACATATCATTTGGATATAAGAAATGAAATGCACTTTTTTTGGAGACGGTATATCGTACGTATGCATGAAAGTTTCTCTCATTTATATTTCATATTTAAGGGAATGAAAACATAATGATAAATATTTATATTATAACCCTAGTATAATATCATATAATATTTCATTAACTCCATTCTTTATACATTCCACATATAGCATGAAAGAGTAATATCAGATTGTGGGGGTGGTAGTCTGCACTTCCTGAAATGAAATTATCATGCTTACCCGTTATGGAAACCGTAAATGTATGCTATAAATGAAAAATAAAGAAGTATATAGACAATATAAATATAATATATATCACAAATAAATATAGATCCATTATAATTTACACCATAGAATGTGGTAGGAGAAGATTGTACAATCATCATTTTGTGAGGGAGTAGTTCACCGTCCATAGAAACAATATGTTCGTAATAATTAAATGTACGTTAGTGGAAGTGTAGTTATAATAATACTCCTAAAAACGTATTATATTTAGGATACTGGTGTTTTTATTTAATCATATAATAAGATGATAATAGGGAGTGAAGAAGTAAAATAAAACAACAGAACTTGAGGGAATGTGTCACCTTTAAATCAGATAACTCCCTTTGGATTGAACCCAAAGGCTTTCTTAAAGACCATTATGAATAAGGTAAGAATTATAGGAGGAATTGAGTGATTTTTTGAGCTTATTTGGGAAGAGTTTAGATGATCCAATGAGCATGAGAGGTGTGAGTAATGGGTTAGAGGTGGTGTCCTTTTATTAGAGGGAGGAGGGTCTCTTTAGAAATATTTGAAAGTATTATTTTTATATAAAATTATTTTCAGTTTCAAAAGATGAGAAACATATTTAATTTAAATATAGGGTACATATAATATTAAATAAAATAATCCAATAAGAAATGGATTGGATTATAATATATTTTTAATCCTTATTGTTTTTATTTAACCCTATGTTAACTTATTTTACATTTATCATGTCCTCTTACATATTCATACCATATGGTTAATATATTTACTATAAAACACTAAGTGACCCAAAATGGATCATTAATGATATTGGTAACATGATATATGTCATTTGGATGAATCATAGATTTTTATTATAATTTTATCAATTAATATAATATTAATTTTTTAAAACTCTCATTTATGTAAATTTATAAATTATTCATATCACGACTTTTAAAAAACAATAAAAACATTATTATTTCGAAAAAACATCATTAATTCAATGATAAAAAGTCCTTAGTAACCCTAAAATTCGATTATGTAATAAAATTTTCCCAAATAAATTTATTTTAATATTTATAATATCATTTAATTGAGTCATTTATTAATGAACCAATTACTGTATTACCATTTTTCCATAATTAAATTTTTTTATTTAATGTCAAAAAATTATAAAAAAATACCATGATTTATGAAATATTTTTAGCTTTAAAAGGAATATTTATTTTTGAAGGTTTCATTAATATAAACCCATATACAATTGTTTTTCTAAAAGATATATGTTTATTTTATTTTTTTCCTTACTATAAATTAATTAATATAAAGTGTCATTATAACTTCCAAGTGGCTCCATGTGGTCCAAAAATTGACCAAGGGTGCTGGTGGTTGGAAATATCAAATCTAATAGGGTTAGGAAAAGATTAAGGGTAATTTAATATTATTATCATATTATATTTTACCCTTATTTACCTGATTTAACCTTTAACCATTATACATAAAATAATTAATGAAGTAAATATTTATAATGTATAAAACTAAAATAATACTATTTAAAAAATTTGGACCTCCTGATTCCAAATATGGAATCAATATTTTCAAATTCAAAACACAAAAGTGGCAGAAATTAATATAATATTAATTCCTGTTTTCATAACCGAAAAGCATGTTTTTAAGAAATAATACCTATCAAAAGATTGTCCATTGTTTATATCCAATTTAAAAGTGGAATTACATCCAATGAAAAAAATTGGATTACATGGTAATAATATAATCCAATTATATTTAAAATAAAATTAAACTGAAAAAATCAATATAAATAAATTAGATGAAAATGCTGTTTTTGAATTTAAATGTAGTATTTTTCACTATTCATTAAAAATGAACATTATCAGAAAAAACCAATAATTTACCCAATGTAAATTTTAATTTTCTAATTCTATGGAATAATTTTATTTTCTCAAATCGAATATAAAAAAGTGAAAAAACTATATTTAAAAATTGTTAACCATTAAAAGGCTGTAAATCGACCTTTTAAAGAATATTAGAGTATTTATATTTAAAATTGGATTCATTCACATTTATCCTATAACTTTTATTGGATAAATGTTAACACATTTAACAAACATGTGTAATCATATTGTAATTAGTTATTTTAATTCCTGCCAATAAAATGACTATGTGTTAACTACCATTTAAAATAATAATAAAATTATCTTATTTTTTGGTATAACTCAATGTTGTGTGCAACGTAAGATTTAAAAGAAATCTATTATTGTATAGCAGGTACTCCATTGAACAAATAATACCATTTAAAGTAAAATTAATATTTAAATCAAAATATTAATAAATATGAAAATGTCATATTTTCTATTTACTTGGGATGTTACACCAACATTAGGATTTTCCTTATGTTCAGGGAATGTGGCTCAAGCATGGAAATGGAGGTCATCATCCCCATAGAGGTAGAGGATCTGGGTATGGACATTTTCAGATAGTGGAGGATGTATTTCAAAAGAGGATAGAAAGCATTAGAGCTATGATCAATTGTTTTTGTACTCTTGTTTATTCCTTGTTTGATTCAGGATCTTCACACTCCTTTTTTCAAACTCGCTATCCATGCACTGGGAATATAAGTCGAGAGGCTTCTCATTACCCTAATGTTGATTATACTGGTCGGATACTAGACAATCTTGTTTTATGTGTACTGAGGGTATAGACTAATTATGGGGCCACATCAGTCCCATGGGGATCTTTTCCTGCTACGGATGTATCCATACAATGTAATCGTCAACATCAACTGTTTGTATTCCATAAATTATTTTATTGATTACATATGGAGGAGAGTCATGTTTTTTGATGTGGATGGCCAGTGTTTTGTCTTTGTTGGTGAACTAAGTTGTCAGTTGGGATGTTGTGGTGTGGAGACCTTATTTCCTTGTCGGCTGATTTTTTGTGTGGAATAAGTGGATTCTGGGATGGTAGTGGTTCCCAGGGTCATTGGGCATTTCATGGATGTTTTTCCCATGGTGTTTTTGATGATACCCAAACATCATGATGATGAGTTCATGATATATGTTCAGCCTTGTGATTCTATAATTTTGATGACTCCTTATCAGATGGCACCTTCCGAGTTTCAGGAGATGATGATTCAGATAGATGTTCTGATGTATTAGGATTTTATCTAGCATATTGTCTCACTTTTGGGTTCTCATGTCTTGTTTTTAAGGAATTATGGCTGTATCCTGAGGTTGTACATTGGATTCCTATTTTTGAATCAGGTTATGGAAAGAAACGGTTATCCTCTCTTGAGGATAGATGGTATTTTGTACTTGATGATAGGGTATAGTTGGCTTTCTATGATAAATTTGTTGTATGGATATCACTATTGAGGGTGAAGAAGGAAGATATGCAGAATATAAAATTCGTATACAGGTATAGGAACATCGAGTTTGTATTCATTCCATTCAGTGTTACAAACGCACCATCCATGTACATGGGGCTCATGAATGTAATGTTTCATGAGTTCCTATGTCATTTTTTCATCATAATCACTGATGATATTTTAATCTATTAAAATAATGAATAGGATCATGTATAGTATCTCTTATATTTATTATAGGTTATTTGGTTCCACCATATCCATGGAATGTTTTCCATGTATATGTTCTTGACATGAGTGGTGCATTTCCAAAGGCATGTGTTATCTCGAAATGGTGTGTCAGTATAGCTGCCAAAGGGTCGAATTAGATTTTTATTGGGTAGAACCCAATAATGAGGAAAATGATTGTATTTTCCCTAGTCATACATGGTATTATATAATTTTTGTACCCAATTTATCTTTATTTGAAACCCTATTGATATCTTTGATAAGGAAGGAAGAATCTTTTAGGTGGATTGATCAGTGCGAGGTTGTGTTTGGTTACATAAAGGGGAAGTCAGTCAAGGGTTCAGTTTCTTAAAGAATGAGTTATGTTTGTGGTGTTTTTTGTTACTTATTCTCTAGGATTAGGTAGTTTCTAGATTTAGTAGAGGTAAATGATCTCTTATGGGTCTATCAAGTTAGGACATCATAATTGTAACTGTACCACCCATGATCTAGATCATGAAGATATTCAATTTTCACAAAAGATATTGAGGAATTAACTCACTAGGGAGTGCTATGTAGTCTTTAGAAATCATATGATTATGAGGTATATCATTTCTCTATTTGACCTAATCTTGAGGTAGTAGAGGTGGATAGTTCTTCTTCCATATTATGATTTTGAGATATCTTACAATTCATTATAGGGGAATGTTGTGGTCGATGCATTGAGAATGAAGCCTTGGAAGGGTTTTGTTCAGGATTATTTTTATGATTAGATATTAATGGAGTTATTGGATGAATGAACATAAATATAATGGTTGATGGTCATAGAGACAATTTGTTTCAGATGATGTTGTGGTATTGTCTGATGTAGTAGGTGGATGTATCTCAATGGGGAGACTCATAGTTATAGGTGATGCGCTTTCTAGTTGAATATGGTTATGCTCGGGAGGGATATTTCAAGAATGGTCTATAATATATGATGTTTTGGGAAAGGTTTTTTTCTGATATAAATGTTCAATGGAGTTATTTGTGATTTCCATATCTCACCATTGGTAGTACATCCATGAATTTATAAGATGTATTGTATCTTGAGGATTCATTTTTCGTGTCATGGGATGAAGCAGGAAGTGGGTGAGTTTGTCGATCAATTCTGGGTTTTATAGAAGGTAAAGGGTGAGAATCATGTTTTTTGAATTTTGATACATCCCTTGGATGTTACCAAATGGAAATGGGATGACATCTTGTTAGATTTTTTCATATGGTTACCTAGACCTCATGGAGGTTTGTGATACTATCTAGGTGATAATTGATTAGTTGATGAGATCGTCTAACTTCATAGCGATCAAGGTATTGGTAATAGTGGATACCATAGATAATGATATAGGGTGAGGTGTTGTTGTTTCATGGGGTTTAGAGATCCATTGTCTGGAATCAGGATGCACATTTCACCTTGTGAGCCTGGAGAGGATTGCAACATTCTTTTGGCACTCAGTTACAACTCAGTACTACTTTCCACCCTAAGACAAATTAGAAACAAAATGGACAATACAAACATTGGAGGACATGTTTTATGTGTGAATCATGGAAATGGGTATACATTAGGTACGAATCTATCCCTTTGAATTTTTTTCTTATAATAATAACACTCATCCATTTTCATGACCCCATTTTAGTATTTTTACAGAATACAATGTCTTTCTCTATTGCGCTTGATAAATGTTTAGGAGACAACTATTATTGGTCTGCTGTGAGGTAGAGCACGATACATAAAGTTCACCTCATTAATGATAGGTTGAAATTAGCACAAGAGTTCAATAAGTCTTATGCTAATCAAAGGATTACAGACACTCTGTTTGAGGTGGGTACCACAGGTTCATGAAGGATTCCCCTAAATGTTGGAAGAGGAGGTTTGTCAGAGTGAGTAAGGTTTATCCCTGGTTTGTTGGGACCTTGGAGGTATTGGGGAAAGTTGATGAGATAGCATATTTGTTGGAATTTCTACCATGGTTGGATATGGACCCTAAATTCTTCCACATATCTTAGCTTCAACATTTTCTTTAGGATGACTACCATGTCCTTGACATGAGAGAGTTGTAAATCAATGATGATGAAATGTTCTTGGAGCATCCAATGAAGATCTGAGACCATCATGAGAAGGCAATGTGTGGACCGACCATTTCATTGGTTTGTGTGTTGTGGTGGCATAGTGGCCCGTAGTGGTGTACGAGTGGGTGAGATAGGATGATGTGTTCTCAATACGAAGAGTGGTTTTAGGATTTTCATAACTCTGTTTTAATTTGTATTGTGATTTTTGAACTATATTTTATGAAATGGGTTTTTTCATTAGTATGTGATGTGTGTAGTGTGATTTTTTATAACATTATGACATATTAAATGGCGATGACCTGATTCCTAATTGAGATTAATTAATTGGGATGATATTAAACCCATGTGAGTGATTCAATGCAACCCATAGAGGATAATATATTGACATGGAGGACAGAATTCCCTAATTTGGGTGTTCAGGATGGTGTAATTTGTTGTTTTTTCAGTGGATGTATGACGTTGAGATGGTTGTGTGAGAGGATATTGTTTATTGTTCTAGTTTCATATGGATGTGGTAATTCAGTGTGTTTCGTGGCCTTTTGGGCTGGCGTTCTTAGCCTGTGTTAGTGTTTGTGGTGTCACAAGTTCGTGTAGTGGTATCTCATAGAATAATAGTTCAAACCCCTATTTCTTATGGGATTGTGTTTGGATTCATTAGTATGAGAATCATTCTATATGTATCTGATGTAACAATTTAGTTTCTCTAGGTCCATTACATTTCTAGTTTAGGTTGTTGGAGGTTTTGGTGAATGTTCAAGGCTTTTTCATAGGAATTCATAAGATGTTCAGTTTCTAATGGTTAGAAGCAGTGAGATTTCATTATGAGTAAACATTTTTCACGATGTGGAAGTGCATTTCACGACATATAAAAATATCACACAATGTGGAAGAGGATTTAAATATTTGTAATATATTTGGTTAAAAAAACAAAAAATACAATGAAGAGGTGATGAATTTTTAGGAACAACCCGTCCAACATGAATTACACCACCTAAAATTAGATTACCCATCATGTAATATCCCAATATAGGGAAAATTGAAAGGTTCCTTTTAGCTGAATTCACATTCATCCTTCTGTATCTCCAACTTCATCTCTTTTTGGTAAAACCCTAGGCACTCCAAGTTGTTCCTCAATACCTTTTCCTCTATCTTTAATCGAATGAACTCTGTTTTTTTTGTGGTGTTTCATCATCAATCTGTGGTGAGTTATCATCTCGTTATCCTCGTTTTTCTTATGTTCATCTCTTAGGGATTTTCTACATTGGGTTTCTTTTGGTTCACAGTGCATTTTTAATTTTTAACCACCCCTCTATGTTGTATAAGTTTATTTGTGGTTCTCATTGTTTTTTTGTGGTTAACTTGCTATCATCATTTCCCTATGGTGCACAACGAGTTCAAAATATTTTTTGAGGTAAGAATTCTACCATTTTTCTTTATTTTTTTATCAAGATGAAGGGGTTTAAATTTTTATCCAGGAATTATTAGTTTTTAATATTATTCAATGATAAATAATTGTTTATTTAAATTGAAAGGGGAAATGGGTTTGGAATTGAATTATTTTATAGATTTTATATTATTTGTGATATTGTGATTGTTTTGTCTCAATTAACCACTGCAAATTGTGGTTGTTGGGGGATTTTTTTCACTAGATATATCCAATCTGATTTTTCATTTGATTGCGATTGTTTTAATATCGATAAAAATGGAAGATGGTTAATTAATTATATTTCTCTATTGAAATGGATTCCCCAATATTTTGGTTGGTTTGATAATACACCAAATATTAAAGTAGTATGTGGTAAAATCACCAATGTAAATCATTAAATGACCCTCGATTTGTTTAATCATGGTGTTGTTTTGTGGGACTGTGATATGTGTTTTGGGCATCTGGGGCTGCTAATTTTTTGTGTTGTCTTTTTGGGGAGGTGAGGAGATAGTTTTTGGGTCATTTATTTAGGGAGGTGAGCTAGCAAAATGTTGAGCTGTTTGTGGAATGTAGATTAATTGGGCTATATTTATGAGTAATGATGAAATCAATAAATAACTGTATAATCATGTTTGAACAATATTGGGGTGGTTTGGTTAATGGGATGGAAATTTTTTAATTAAAAACTAAATGATCTATTGTGTGGTTAAATGTGGTTGATGAAAAATAATAAAATTGACAGGTGTTAAATGTGGAGGAAATGCGAAGCCACATTATATGATTAGGATCCTCCACCATCTGATATGACTACTGAAAATACTAACCAACTCATTTAGAGGTGGAATCAATAGTGATTGTGTTTTGATTTGGTTGTTTGTTTGAGAACCCATTTGTTGTTCATAAGTGTTTGATATTCTATATATACATCAGAATGATTTTGAATTATTTATGCACCTCACTAACATTGATAACTATGTATCGAACACCTGCATAGTCATTGTGGGTGTCCTTCTAAACAGCCTTGTGGGAGGATGGATGGATGGGCACCTGCACTTCCCTACCCCAGCATCTAGGAGAGGTTGGTATTGCACAGTCTATGTATTTCAAAGAAATATCAGTTCATTAGATGGTGGTTTTGGTATCCCATGTGACTTCAGGTTGGGTTATTATGTGGTGTCCCAAGTGACTTCATGATGAGTTCTGATGTGATTTCCTATGTGTCTTTGGGATGAGAGGTGATATGATGTACTATGTTATGAGGCCTCTGTGTGTGTAGGTGGGTTGTGTTATTAGGCCATGGATTGTGTGAGTGTGATTCATTGTGAGGCATAGGTGTGTGCGAGTGGGATGTGATGAGGTATTTTCAAAAGAGGTGGGAGAACAAATATATCATTCGTTAGGGTGTGAGAGTCGATAATTAGTGGGAAAGTGGTGTTGGTATACTATAATCAATGTGAATCAATTAATATTATTTTATATATCTTACAATATTTTGTGATTATTTTTTGGTGAGGTTTCGGTGGTTAGAAAACCTCCATAGGTGCTGTATGGATCTACTATTTTATCGCAGGTGGATTAGTATGCTTCTTCAACATGTGAATGAGATACTTATTGTTTTTATACTTAGTATAGATGTATTATCTCCCTATATATGTAAAAATATTTTCGGCTTTTGCAGATGATTTTGAGGATCGTTATAGACCTTACTACTCGGATCCTTGAAGGTTATTGTGTTACTTCTTTAGATTTACATTTGGGTATTTACTTTGGACACTTTTATATGATCAATTATATTTATACATACATGGGGGATGGTTCTGGTTTCTATTTTATACTATATCATATATTTTTTTGGATTGTTCATCCTATCTCCCGATCCTATATTGTTATAAAGGGCAATGCCTCCGAGACACTAGATTTCAAAACCCTCGGTGCAAGTCACCAACCCAGGACCTACCAGAGATTAGACTTATGGGTCATTACCTCACATTCATTATTCCCATACCATGAGGGGTATCCTAGGAGGGAAGTGGTTGTAAAAAATTATTTCCATAAAAGGTTTTGATTAGAAATGTATTTTACCAATACGCCGAGATGTTATGTTATACGTATAAAAAAGAGATACATTCACTTCACATTTGATGGAATGATGGTGAATACTGGTGTTTTAACAATAAAAATAAAATTTCAACATATTTAAGAAACATAATCAATAGTACCCATAGATTATGGTATGTAATACTATCTTGATGATTTTAATGGTGATAAAGTTAAGGATGATAAATGGGAGATTCATGAGAACATCGAATGAGTTTTGGGGAAAAGGGGGAAGTCGCACGGGCTGCGCACGGTTTGTCTAAACCGTGTGACCAAATCAAGCATAGCTGGTCTAGAAGGCAGTAGCTTCCACATGGGCGGCGCACGATTTGTCTAACTGTGCAGCCAAACCATGTGAGAAGGGTGGCCGAGGCAGTAGCTAACGCACTGTTAGCCCACGGTTTGTAAAACCATGCGAACTAACCGTGCAGCCACTTAAACGAGATCCTATAAAGGTGGATCTCAATAGTTTTTCCTTCTAAGTGGCTCGTTATTTCTTCCTAAGCTACCTTAACTCAGTATTTTGGTTCTCCTAAGGACATGTAGGGTTCTCCCATTGTTTCAAAGGCGATCCAAAGGCTTCTCTTGGTGAATCAAAGTTGGATTCTTGAGGTATGTGATTGTTCTTGTTTGGTTTCTTAAATCTACTTAGATCAACATCTCCTCTTACCTCTTTTTCATAGATATGTGCCCGTTATGGGTATATCTAAGTGTGTGGATTCCAAATATGATGATATTTTGTCTTGGTTGGGTTAGGATAAGAGATCTAAGGAGGATCCTTGGTGAATCAGCTCGGGTTTCTTGTGTGTTCTCCATTTCTTTGGGTTTTCGTCCAAACCATTAAGGTAGGAGGCTTCACTCTCGACGCCTCTTATTAGAATTGATTGTCTTGGTTTAAAATTGGGTTAGTTGAATGATATTGATTGTTAAATGCATGTAATAAACCTTCTTTAGTGATGATTTATGGTTTTTATGAAATTGTGAAATCATGGCGAATTATTGTGCAATGTGATTCGGCTTCTTGAATTTAAAAATTTGAATTTATATTATGGGACTTCTATAATGGTAAATGGTTTGATGAAAGATGGGTTTTCATTAAAAGGGGTGTTTTATTGAAATGGTTTTGTATTGAAATGGATTGATGAAATTGGCTCATTCTTTTTTTTCAATAAAAGTATGGTTTTATTGAAATGGTTTGAATTGGTTGAACAGACATGGTTTTGATGGAAATGGTTTTCAATAAAAGGGTTTTTAATTGGAAGGATGGTTTTGGCATGAGTTATGTGAATGTGTGGTGTGTGTTCATTTGGCATATACGAGGCTTGGTTGAAATAGGACCTTGTTCTCAGTTCCAAGCGTTTAGTGGCACATGGGACTTTTAAGTAAAGGCTTGGATAAAACATGACCTTGTGCTCAATGCCAAAGGTGTAAGGGAACATGGGAAACTAATACCCTGTGATGACATGGTAGATCGACGAGAAAATGATCATGAGTATGGAACTTTCATAACAAAGCATGCATGGTTGGTAGCATGGGTTGGGAAATGGTTGGGTATGCCAAAAAGGAATGTTTGTGAAATGGTTCTAAAGCTTGTTTGGTTATTTTTCTGGAAAAATGACTTGCTGGAAAATTTGTTTAAATTTATCTTGGAATACCTTTGGTGATGAATGGTTTTGGAAACTTCTTTATATTTATTTTTAAACTGATTTTGAGAAAATGTTTTATATAAACTATTTTTATATAAATATGGCTAACTCTTCTATCCCAGTGGTGTGAGTAGGAAATTCATTGGGGAAAACCTACTGAGTTTTAAACTCACCCCTGCTTTTTCACGTTGGCGCTTTTGCAGATGTCATATTCTGGGACACAGGTAAAGGTAAAGCATCTTATTGCTAGTGCTCGTGGTGATGCTTGGGAGATGTGGTGTCGCATGGCATATGGTGCTCGGTGTGGAGCCATGGAGTGTGTCTTCGATTGTTTTGGGTCTTTTGTTTAGTCTTCCCGTTGGTACTCTGATTTAGTGATGGTTATGTAGTGATTTGTGGAATATGGTAGTTCTCTTTTGGTAATTCATGAGTTGGTTGTTTCTTTTGTTCGTGCATCATATAGTGATTGGTTATGGTTGGTTTTTCGGTTTATTTATTAAAGAGTAAATCATCTACCAACTTATATTTGAAACACATCGGCATTTATTGCCAGCCTTCAGCATCTTGGGGATGTCTCTTAAGGCCTAGTAATGACTTGTTGTACTCTCAATCTAATGAGAATTGGCGGGTCATTACAAAGGGTATCAGCGTGTTCAGTCCTTGCCTAACAAGTGTTCATCGATGTTCTTCATCATAGAGTTTAAATTCATCCTTGTCTATTCCTTGGGTCGAAATCTTAGAGAGTAGTAGGATGGTTGGTACATGAAATGTATAGCATAAAATGACATAGCTAACTCGTTTACGCTGAACTTCAAGTTACAAGGGTGTTGGGTACATAAGTGTTTTGGATACACTTCTAGAATGTTGAAAATCTCATTTTCATAGTTTTATCCAATGAGAGGAGCATGGAATGCACTATAGAGGAATGAATTCCCACCAGGATTGCATATCTCTTTGTGAGAAATGAGTAAGGATTTTGTGCTTGGTGCCAATTTTTGAAATATATAGAAATTGTTTTCAAGTGAAAGACATTGACTACAGGGTATTGGGTGTATTTTGAAAATGGGTTGATTTTCAAAAATTATGTTAAATGACTTAAAAAATGGTTGAAAATGGAGAAATGTTGTTTTTTTAAAAACAATGTTCTGACAGATGATGTGATATAATTTGAATGTTAAGCCATCAATTTCAAGAGAGTGAGATTGACGGATTTTGTTGTTGTTTTAGAAAATGGCACACAGTATGTGTTGTCAAAACCAACCCGAAGAAGCTACGGATAATGTGGGTGCACCATAACCACCTGTGAACCAATAGCTGGTTCATAGTATTGTATAGGCTTTTCATGATGTGGATACGGAAAACCAAAGGAATGAACCAAGGCATGTGGATCATACTATCCAGTTCATGAAGCAAAATCCACTGAGCATTCGGGGTGGTGCTGAACCCGAGATGGAAGATCTGTGGCTAAGTAGGATGAATCGTATCTATGACTTCATTGGCACACCATCAGAGCTGAAATTAATTTTGGCGACGTATATGCTTTCGGATCTTGCATGTCAATTGTGGCATTTAGAGATGTAGGATAAATTGGATGAAGTCCTTACATGTGAGGATTTTGAAGAATTGTTCAACAAACAATTCAATCCTCACACGTTCAAGATCCAGAAAATGACAGAATTCTTCATCTTGAAACAAGAGAGCCAATCTGTAATAGAGTATGCGGCTAAATTCATGAATTTATTCCATTTTTTACCAAAGGATGCGGCTAGTGCGCCGTTGAAGACATGCATCTTCGAATCGGGGATAAGGCTGGAGATTCGAATGAAGATTGTGGTGCTCTGTATTACGGATTATACCGAGATGGTGAACTGAGCGATTGTTGCCAAATGTGATATCGCTGGATCGATAGGAGGAGTCATGATGATACCTATGGGAAACGGTGGGAACTCAACTATTGTGAACAAGTGGAAAATGGACACCAATTTCCATGGTGCGAGTGAAAATTAGAACAAGTCGGCTAGATCAATAGACCTTCCTCCACAACCCCAGAGTAATGCATGTTGTTTTCAATGTGGTTCGACTGACCACATAAAGTGTGAGTGGACGACACAACCTAGGGCATGTCACAATTGAAACAATATGGGTCATCTTCAGTGCTATTTTCACAGTGCTCCTTGTTCAAGTGCCGGGGACACTTCTTAGGTGTCGCAAGCATCATATGCTTTGACAGGAAGAGGACAACAGAGTCAATATCTCCAGTATAATAGAACTAGAAATGGTGATTCTCGAAATACCATGAATCTTCAACTAGGGCAATGTTAGCAAGGCAACAAGGAGAATAGTGTAGCGATGATGAAATTGTATGGAGCTAATTAGATGATGGTCGATGATCAGGCTAGACCATATACGGTGAGAGATATGATTCTTTTGAATTCAACCCTTGGAAATGTTCTCGTTGATACTGTTGCATCACATTCCTTCATTACATCTTGTGTTGTAGACTTGCTTTGTTTGAAACTTGAAATGATTCCTTCTGTTTTGAAACTGAAATCTCCTATTGGTGAAAAAGAATATCAAGCCTTTTTTTGTAGATCATGTGTTATAACTATTAATGGAACTGTGTTAAAATGGGACTTCTCGATTTTGGGCATGGATGTCTATTATTTAATCCTCTGTATGGATTGGTTGATAATGTTTAAGGCTCACATCGATAGTTATAGGAGAACAGTTAGTTTCATGACTGAGGACGACATCAACCATCTCTTTAGATGAGATAGGATGGTAAAGAAAGGGTTAAAGTGATTGTTGCACCAATGGTGGGAATGAACTATTTCCAATTGTCAACTTTGAATTTGGAATAAATGGAATATATCGATGAAAATAGTTTTCTAGTTGTTGTGGATCAATTTCTAGATGTCATTGCAAATAACTTTTTAGGGATACCACCTCTAGGGGTTGTGGAGTTTACGATGGATCTCCTTCTAGGGACCAATCATTTTTCTCTTCCTTCTTATAGGATGGAACCAACATAGTTACTATAATTGAAAGTACAGTTAGAGGATATGGAAAGAAAGGGTTTCATTCGACCATGTACTTCTCCATGGGCAGCACCGATGTTGTTTGTGAAGAAAGTAGATGTAACTCTTCGTATGTGTGCTGATTATCGTAAGATTAACCAAGTTACAATAAAGAATAGATATCCACTTCCATGCATTGATGATCTGTTCGATCAATTACCGGGAGCTCAGTAGTTCTCTAAGATTGTCTTGCGATCATGATATCACAAATTGCAAGTTCGGAAGGAGGATATTCCAAAGACAGTTTCCAGAAGTAGATATGGCCACTACGAATATGTAGTCATGCCTTTCGGTCTAACGAATACACCAGCAGTCTTCATGTCCTTGATGAATCAGATATTTTATCGGTATCTAGATTCTTTTGTTGTGGTGTTTGTGGATGATATCTTGGTGTATTCAAAAACAAGGTCTGATCATGAGGTGCACCTAGAAACAATGTTACAAATATTGAGAGATCATCGTTTGTATGCCAAATTATCAATGTGTGATTTTTGGATATAGGATATACGTTTCCTTGGCCATGTCATTTCCGAGAAAGGTGTTTTAGTTGATCCTAAAAAGATAGAAGCCATTATCTCTTGGAAACTACCAAATAATGTATTTGAGATATGTATTTTTCGTGGTCTAGTTGGTTACTACCAAAGCTTTTTTCGTGATTTCTCATGACTAGATTCACCAATAACAGCTCTGACTAAGAAGAATGTTATCATCCAATGGACAGAATAATTTAAGAAATCCTTTCAGGAACTGAATGTTTGGATTACATCGACTCCTATATTGATCTTTCCTGAATCAGGACAAGGTTATGTGGTGTATTGTGATGCTTCGAGAATAGGGTTGGGTTGTGTTCTCATGAAAGAAGACCATGTGGTTGCTTGTGGCTCAATACAATTGAGGTTGAATGAGAAAAATTAAGAAACAAGTGATTTGGAGTTGGCTACAGTCGTCCATGCTTTGAAAACATGGAGACATTATCTCTTTGGTGAGAAATTTATTGTGTTTATGGATCACAATAGCTTGAAACACGTTTTCTCAAAGTGTGATTTGAATCTGAGGAAAAGGAGTTGGATGGAGTATCTCTAGATGTTTGACTTTGACTTGATGTACACACCCGAAAAAGGGAATTTGGTGGCAGATGCATTGAGTAGAAATTCATACACTCAGATAGAAAATGTAGCTTCAGTTGAATTGATGTTGATGTTGGTCTTAGCCAACATGCATGTGGAATGTGAACACCAGAGTGATGTTGCTGTTTACTTATCACCTACACTTATTACTGATTTAGTAAAGACGATCAAAAAAGCATAAACATCTGATGCAGAATGTCTGGTTTTACATTCAAAACTCAATGGTGGGGAGACCATTGATGGCTAGAAACTTGATGGGGGTTCAGTTTTATGTTCTAGATATCAGATGGTTCTTTCTATGGTTATTCAGGAACAACTCTTTCCTGCTTACCACCATTCAAGATGGGTTGTACATTCATGTACACAAAAGATGTATTATGTGTTGAAGGCGCAGTTTTGGTGGAGCGACATCAATAAGAAAGTGGTCGAGTTTGTCTCGCGGTGCTCCACTTGTCAGTAGGTTAAAGAAGAGAATAAGAGACCCGCTGGTATGTTACAATATTTACCTATCCCACTATGGAAATGGGATCATCTAGCAATGGATTTTTTTACAGGACTTCCATGAACGGTCCAGAAACATGATGTCCTTTGGGTGATAGTGGATCGTCTAACCAAGTCGGCCCATTTCATCCCTATTCGTGAAACTCATATGGTGGAATATAATTCAAAAACATATATCCAAGAAGTTGTAAAGAGGCATGGTGCACCAGGGTCTATCATCTCATATAGAGATCCTGGGTTCGAATCTCATTTCTAGAAATCGTTACAGCAAGCCCTTGGGACTTAGTTTAATATGAGCATGGTGTATCATCATCAAACAGATGGGAAATCCAAGCGGACGATACAAACATTGGAAGACATGTTTCGGGCTTGTGTAATAGATATTGGTGGCTCATGGGATGATCATATACCCTTAGTGGAATTCTCATACAATAACAGCTATCAAGCCTCGATATGCATGGATCTGTTTGAAGCATTATATGGGCTTCCTAGACGTTCTGCACTATGCTGGGTGGAAACAGGTGAAACATCACTAGTCGAGACAAGCCATGTACAAGAGACAACAAAGAAGATCCAGTTGATTAGAAAGAGGATGGATGAGGCTCAGAGTCGTCAGAAATATTATGCAAATCAACGTCGAAGACCATTGTCGTTCGTTGTGGGTGATCATGTCTTCTGGAGGATCTCTCCAAGACCTGGACATCATCGTTTTGGGATCTATGGAAAGTTATCTCCTAGAAAAATTGGCACTTTTGAGAAAGTAGAACGGTTTGGAGAGGTGGAATGTCGGTTTGCTTTACCACCATGGTTTAGTTCAGTGTATAATTTGTTCCATGTATCTTAGTTGAAAAAGTATCAGCCTGGTGTTGACCAAGTGATCAAATGGGATCTCAATGACCTAGAGCCAGATGCTTCATTGATAGATATCACAGTACGGATTGTGGATAGGAAAGAGAACGTCTTGCATGGGAAAAGAATCGGTCTAGTGCAGGTTTTATGGATGAATGGTCAGATTCAGGAAGAGACATTGGAATGTGAAGGAAAAATGAAGGATCAGTGGCCAAAAATCTTTTAGTTGGCTGAAGGTTTTCTAGTTTTCGAGGATGGAAATGCCAATGGTGGGGAGAATCTAGTACCCCCGATTTCTAGTATGTAACTTTATCTTGATTATTTTAATGGTTATAAATTTAAGGGTGATGAATGTGAGAGTCGGGAGAACATGGAATGAGTTTTGTGGAAAAAGGGAAGTCACACGGGCTGCGCACTGTTTGTCTAAACAGTGCAGCCAAACTGTGCGTAGCTGGTCTTGGAGGCAGTAGAATCTATATGGGTGGCGCACATTTTTTCTAACAATAGGGCCAAACCGTGTGAGAAGTGTGGTCAAGGCAGTCGCTAATTCAGGGGTAGTGCACAGTTTTTCAAAACGTGGGAACTAATCATGCAACCACTTAAACGATATCCTATAAAGGTGGATCTCACACGTTTTTGCCTCTAAGTTTCTTGTTTTTATTCTTAAGCATCCCTAACTCTATATTTCGGCTCTCCTAAGGTCAAGGATGGTTCTCTCATCGTTCTGAAGGTGATCTGAAGACTTCTCCTAGAGAATTGAAGCTGTATTATTGAGGTATGTTATCGTTATTGTTTGGTTTCTTAGATCTACTTAGATCTACTTCTCCTCTTCTCTCGGTTTCTTTGATATATGCCTGTTATGGGTAGATCTATGTGTGTAGATTTCAAATATGATGAGATTTGGTCTTTCTTTTGTTATGAGAAGAGATCTAAGGAGGATCCTCTGTGAATACCCCCAGTTTTCTTGTGTGTTCACTATTTGTTAGGGTTATCGTCAAAACCTTTGAGGTAGGAGGCTTCACTCTCGACTCCTCTTCTAATAATTGATTGGATTGGTTTCGAATTGGGTTATATGAATGATAATGATTGGGAAAATCATGGAATAAACCTTCTTTAGTGATGATTTATGGTTTTGATGAAATTGTGAAATCTTGGTGAATTGTTGTGCAAAGTGATTTGGCTTCTTGAATTTAAAATGTTGATTTTAAATTATGGGTCTTTTGGAATGGTAAATGGTTTGATGAATGATGGGTTTTCAAAAAATGGGTGTTTTATTGAAATGGTTTGGTATTGAAATGGATTGATGAAATTGGATTATTCAATGGTTTTCTATAAAAGTATGGTTTTATTGAGATGTTTTGAATTGGTTGAACACATTTGGTTTTGATGGAAATAGTTTTCAATAAAAGGGTATTTTATTGAAAGGAAGGTTTTGGCATGAATGTAGTGAATGTGTGGCTTGTGTTCATGTTTCATATATGAGGTTTGGTTGAAATAGGACATTGTTCTCGTTGCCCAAGGTTTAATGGAACATGGGAAACAATTACCTTCGGATGAAATGGTGGATCGACGAGAAACAACTAATGAGTATGGAACTGTCATAACGAAGCATTCATGGTTGGTAGCATGGGTTGGAATATTGTTGGGTATTCCAAAAAAAATGTTTGTGAAATGGTTCTAAAGCTAGTTTGGTTATTTTTTTGGAAAAATAAATTGCTTAAAAATAGGTTTAAATTTCTCTTGGAATGCATTTGGTTATCAATGGTTTTGGAAACTTGTTTATATTTAGATATAATCTTCTTATGAGAAAAAGTTTTATATAAAAAGTTTTTATATAAATGTGGCTAACTCTTTTATCCTATTTTCGCGATTAGGGAAGTCATTGGGGGAAAACCTACTGAATTTTATACTCACCCCTTCTTTTGCATGTTGGTGCTTTTGCAGATGTATATTCTGATACACAAGTAAAGCTAAAGCATCTTATTGATAGTTCTCAAGGTGATGCTTGGATGATTTGGTGGTACTTGGCGCATGGAGGTCGATGTGGAGTCATGGAGTGTGTCTTGGCTTGTATTGGGTCTTTTGTTTAGTCTTCCTCTTGGTACTCTGATTTTGTGATGGTTATGTAGGGATTGGGGGAATAGGGTAGTTATCTTTTTGTAACGAAAGACTTAGTAGTTTCTTTTGTTCATGAATCATATATTGATTGGGTATGGTTGGTTTTTGGGTTTATTTATTAAAGGGTAAATCATCCCCCAACATATATTTGAAACCCTTTGGCATTTATTTCCAGCATTCAGCATCTTGGGGATGTCGCTTAAGGCCTAGTAATGACTCGTTGTACTCTCAATCCAATGAGAATTGGCAGGTCATTACATAATCTATTTTTTTGAATATATTGATATATTTATAGGATATAAAAGAAGAATTAATAATAAAATGATCAGTTATGATGATTATATATTTTTGAATAAACTCCATTACAAATCAACTTAATGATCCTAGGATTAGTATTGTTTTTATATAAAACCTCTATATGATTTCCATGAATTTTAATAAGGGATTTTGTTATTTTATTGTTGAGATAGAAGGCTCAAAATATTTTAATAAGTGAGGGTATGACGTGCCCTTTTATAATTGAGGTGAAGGTTGTTTTTCAAATTTCCAAAAAAATATAAAAAATCATTATATACTCTAGATGCATATAGAAGGTTATTTATTAAAATATAATATTATATGGGGTGTAAATTTCATTACAAATGTAATCTTTACAGGCGTATGTGGTGTTTAAAACCATATCATTTAGTTTTACTACTTAGTCAGCACATTTTACCATTATTGTGGTTAAAATATTTTCACTCCTAAAAGGATATATTATTACTTATAAGATATAGTTTATTATTAAATATATATAGGATGTCATTTTATAACATATATTATCTAAATTTAAATTTTTAGGATTTCTCATATTTTCTAAATTTATTATCAAAAATATTATTTTTATAAAATATCATTAATGTAAACTTGGTAAATATTAATTTATTTGATTAAAAAGGAAAAAGTAATCGAATAGAATTATAGTACAATCATTTAAAAAATTTAAAAAAATTCTTATTCATCTATAATTTTTTTGAAACACTATAACTCACTCAAATTATATTTCGTTTATCATTCTTAAGATCATTAATTTTAATTTTCTCATAATTATTCAAATACAGTGTTGGTTTTGTATACGCATTTAAGAAAATTATGAAATTTTTAATAATTTAAACTAAATTTATATCATGAATTTAATTATATTATTTTAAATACAGAGATTTATATTTGTCAATTACTTTATTTTGTCCTTATTTGTAAATATAATAACTATTTAAAACTAATATAGTGACATTTCGTAACATTCATTTCTTTAAAGATATATCTGTGATTATCATGGAATGGTGTCAATTAAAAAAAATATAGAATAAGTTTGATATGTTTTGAATTCTATATATCCAGTAAGAATTTGGTTGAAAAATAATGGCTTTAACAAATTGTTTTAAGCTATATTATCCTGATTTTCCCTTTACCAATGTGATAAATTTTACCATAATTAATATTTATATTGTTAAAACATAAAGAGGAAAAAATAAAAAATTTAACCTTCTTAATCTAAAAATTGAATACATTTTATAAAATTAAATTTATAAATCTAGAAGAATTTAATTTCAATGTTAGATCATGAGATGTGACGAATATATATTTTTTTGAAAAATAAATTTCAAACATATGACGTGGTTTCTTCTTCTCAAATTCCTAGAAAATATAAAATGAATGTAAATACATTATGTTTAATATAAGATTTATAAATTTCATTTAAAAAATTCACCAAAAGTGAATAATTTAATTTACTAAAATAATACTGGATTTTGTGCATAAAACAGTTTTCATGAAAAATATTTCTTTTACATTAATAAGATTTATATTATGGTTTCTAACTAATTAATTTGAAAATAATTGATTTTTACACATGTAACAATACACTATTCGTAATTTAGATAGTCATATTTATACTTACTAGTCCAACATCTCTTTAATATCTTTTAATTATCACATTTTAATATCATATCATGTTTGTTTAAACATTGTGGTGCCTCCAATGCACGATATCGAAAAAAAGAATATTATTTATATAGAAATATATTATTAAAATGTCTGGTTATCACATTATATATCCAATTAAATTATTTTTTCCATCAAAATTTTTAATTATGATATAAAAAATGAGGACATGTATGATTCCTTACATCCTCATTTTACCATGTAGCTTATCATAATTTTTGATTTCTCTATAGAACATTCACAAGGTGACTTGTCTTGTGGCGTAGCATTTTATATCTACCATGAAACATTTCTAACATGGGTTCTTCATAAGAAATAACATTATTTAGTGGTATGATATTTATGGTATGTAGGCTATATGGATCATGTTTGTATATCATTAGGAGAGATACATGGAATATGTCATGGTCTTGAGAGAGGTTATATTGAAACAAAAATCAAATAGATATTATCCCTACTCTATCATGAATATAAATGGGGACAATATACCTAGGGATCATATTACCTTTCTTCTTGATTCACTTAACAATTTTATTTTAATAAATGTGTAGAAACACCTTCTCACTAACATCAAATTACCGATCTCACTTATGATTATCAGAAAAGCGTTTATACCAAATTTAACCCACCTTGATGTTTATTTTTGAATTTCCAAAATGATCAATGTCATATCCTTTTCTATATTAGTTCCAAAAAGGATTATTTCTTGAAATTTATCTTAGCTAGATGGATTTATTAATTTCATTCCATAGTAGTGTTTATAAGTATCTATTTTAATTCTCTAGTGAACGTTATTAATTTAGGATAAATTAACTAGAGGATGGTGATGATCCTGATCACCATCTAAATATATAGAACAGGAAATCAGAATATACTCTAGGGTTTAAACATTTATCTCAGACCAAACACCTATCCTAAGATGATACAAGTAATAAAAATCAAATTTTTATCTAGATCATACTACATACATTTCAAGAACAGCGACATAATCCTTGGATCTCGATAAGATCAAATAGAAGGTGGTGCTACGTGTATCTATAAAACTTCATTAAAATAACGTTTGTCATGATAATCAAAATATAAATATTTCATAATGGAAATTATGTCTGTTGAAATTTTAATATGTCCTACTTGACCCCATATAACATTATTTCCATTATATGTTTTAGGTATTCTAATGAAAATATAATTTTTAATTTTATCCCATTTGTATTTTATCATGTGTAATACTTATAAAATCATGTTAAAAACCCACCTCTTAGCCTTAACTTGTTGAAAAACAATGTATTTAGGGACATAAAAAGCAATATCTCACTTCATGCAGTCACATCATAAATTCACTTATAGGAATCTATATATAATTTTTCTATCAGCAATGATTGAGAATGTAGAACTTTAAGCCTCATTCAATAAATATTTTTATAAATCTTATATGGACGGAACACATATATGGTTCCTGGAAATTATCATTCCATCAAAATTATGGATTAATATAGGAAAATTTCTCACCTTCTTCTATATTGTAAAGTCCTCCATCAAAACCACATTAATATTCAATTTCATGGATAGTTGAATAGTAATTTTATAAAGATTAGTTTTTCCCCTTCATTAAATATTTCCAGAACCACATATTATAGGTACAAAAGTATTGTATCCTTTTTTATCCTTATTATAGATTATCTATCATGATCTATTATATTTTGTGCCTCTAACACCTAATTTAATTACTTCTGTGGTATTGTATGGATAAATCCTCTTATTTAATATTCTCTAGTACATATTAACAATTTTTTAGTGAAAATGTAAAATAATGTTTTATGATCCGAATATATATCATTAATTTCTCTATAAACACAATTCCTCCATTCATTTAATGAAACAAAATTGACATATTAAAATAAATCATGAGTTGGGTAATTTTTCTCATGAACCATCAATGGGAATGAGGCAAAATCTATAACTATATAGTTAGAAATTAGAACTCATCCAAACACGATCCTTGAAGAATCAATATATATTACAAAAACCTTCTCCATTTTTTGGTATTTTAATTAATATCCCACTGATAATCCTTTTCATTTTTTCCTTGAAATTTTCTTCATATTCATAAATACATAGGAAACTAGATCCCATATGAGTTAACTTGGTGACTGGGATAGGATGTTATGATAAATTATCCACTTAATATTTATAATATCCTATAAAACCTAATTAATTTTGATCTTAGTCATAATTTTTGTTTGGAAAATGTTCAATAAACTTTATTTTTAAGGGGATATTAATATACCCTCATCTAGGATTATATGACACGAAAATTAAACATTCTAAATAAAAAATAATAGGTGGTAAAATTTTCATAATGATTAGCCTCCCTCTTGGTACATATAAAAATCCTCGAACAAACTTCATTCTCTTATTGGATTAATGGTTATCATCTATAAAGACTATCCCAAACTTGTCATGGTAATATCTAGTGAATTTCTTCATTAAATACATGATTATAGTGGTTGTGAATTAAGAATGAATAGAATCAATAAATATTCATATTGTCCATACCTTGTATAGAATTGTTTCATGTGTACATAGTCCTTATAAATAATGATTTGATGATATTAAAAATGACAAAAAATCCAAGAAATGTATTGATACCCACATAATTGGTTGAGTATAACATCAATAATGGGTAGAGGATACATGTTCCTAATTGTGATGTTGTTCATTTCCCAATAATCAATAAATAAAATCATCAATTTATATTTCTTATTAACAATAATTATAGTTGAATCCCATGGTGACACACATGATCAAATATATCCCTTATCAAGATTCTCCTACAATGTCATCATTAATTTATGCAACTCAATCATGGATGTTTTATAAGGGTTATTTGAAATAGTTATAGAACTAAGTATTAGTTCAATTGAGAAATCATATTTACTATTTGGTGGAAGTATTGAAATTTAATTATCAATGAAATCAAAAAACTTGCAGTAAATAATAAAATCTTTGATATTGTGTTTCTCCCAAACTGTCCGAGGTAAACACCAATTTTTAATAGAAATAAACTTCCATTCAGTGAATGTGATTTACATAAAAAAATTATATTTATAATCACAATAATATATGACATTATGTGTTTTGGATTATTAAATGTGACATACCTTCCTTAAAAATTGATGCTGTCATCATTCATAAAAAACAAATCCATGAAAAAAATAACATGAAAGTCAACTAGAGGGTGAATAAATTTATTTTCTAGAAGCACATTACAGGAAACATAAACAAGAGATGAATCATAGACTAGGGATGTGGTTATCCTACCATTAAATTTACTCACTACTAATTCAACATCTAATTTATGAGTTGGTTTATTGATAAACATAGAAAATTCGTTGAATACAAAACATTGGGTAGATCTAGAATCAAAGAATATATCAGTAGTTCTAGTGGGGCTGGTATGTGTATATTTCACTATTTTTTAATCATATTACTTATTATAAATATTTAAAACATGACATTTCAATTTTTCTAAGGGATTAAGAGTGTATTTATCTAGATACGTTTAATTAAGTAAAGCATTCGGGAACTTATTAGAATAATTCAAACACTCATTAAAATGTAAATACTTGAGAATGGGTGGTTAATTATATAGTACTTTCTATATATTTCTATCACTAACTATATTCATCCCATAACATTAGTATTGGATTTCATGATGAAATTCCTATCCATATTTATAACCTTTATCAATTTCCTTAAGAAATATTCCAATATGTTTCTTTCTAGACGTTGAGTTTAATGGAATGATCATATTATTATCTCAATGTTTTTTAGAATTTAGTTTCAAGCCCATCATTTTATTCATGAACAAAAAAATAAGATTATGGTTAACTCTAATATTCATCACCACCTGAATAGAACATTAAATTATTTCTCCATTCATACTAAATTAAATCAAGGATAAATCCATTTATAGGGATGATTTTAGTCCATAGAATACTTTATCAACCTTAAATTCAGGGTGTATAATGATACTAGAATAATTACTCACATGTCATATAGAATTTCTCTCATAGGTACCACTAGAATAAAAAAAAATAAAACATTATCATGATTCGATCACTGGAGGATGGAAAATATATTTTCATTTCTATTGATCCATTTATCAGTGACTGGTGGATCAGAATACCCACTAAAAGAATGTGGATGTTGCATCCTAAAGGACTCAATATAATTTCCCCCTCTTTTTATCAGTTGGAATATCTGATTGATTTATAAATTCATGATGTTGGGTTATCATAACAAAAAACTTTATTTTAGATCAAATATCATTCAATTTTTTAGGAGGTCATGTAGGACCTATGAACTCCCTAAGATGGGTGGGGTGAATTAGGGTGTCAAATTTTTCATTTAATGTGACGAATCTTGTTACCATGTTGGTATAAACCTATTGAAAATTAATAAATGATACAAAAATGAAAAAAAAACAATCACATTCAAGAAGATGACATGGTATTTTTACTTGGATCACCACTAAGGGCTATGTTCATGGAGTATATGCCGAAAGTGTGTCAGTAAAACCTAAATCCACTATTTTCCACTAGTTTGTGGATTACAGTGTTCGGTCACAGCCACTATATTCCAGGAACACTGCCTTTACAATGGTTTAGGGATAGCTACATGTGCCCCTCGGATCACTTCCATCGAATCCCCTTATCTCACTACATCTAACTTAGTTAATCGACTATAATGTCACTTCAATATATTTGTATTGATGTCATTGTCTCAATTTATCATGAGACACTTCTTTCATCAAAGTCCTAAATTAATGCACTTAAAAGCATTGTACCACTAAACCAGATACTCAGAATATGTAATCAGCTTACACTAAAAATTGTATACAACACCTACCATGTGAACGGAATATTTTATTTAGTGCAAAAGATATGACTTTCACATGAAAGATTAGATTTTCTGCACAAGATTAGTTTTGGTGTGAAATATTTTCTTTTAGTGTGGAAATATTTCACACTATAGAGATCCCAATTATTCGTTATAATTTATTCTTTCCTTCGGTGGAGTAGCTTCATATTTATAGGTCATTAAGATGAAGTTTGAAAGATTTGTATTTTGTGCGCAATATTTTACTTTTGTGAGCAAGAACAACGTTGGCACAAAAGATTCTCTTTGAGCACACAGGATCCATTTTGACAACTTATTTGGCATGTATGGCTCTGACACAAAACCCTAATCTTTCGTGCATAAAATTTAAAATTCTATGGTCCTTTATTCCTTTTCCATTTTTTGATGTTCTGATCCCGAAACATGCCTTGCACGCAAGTTTCCAAATCCCCTAGAATCATGCATGTATCACCCTTTTCTGAAAACACATTTCTCTGTTTCACTTTTTTCAGGACCAAAAATTTATAAAACACTGGGAAATGATGCCACCTTCAAAACTATTGTCGACTTGAATGTTAAAAACCATTTCCATGCAAAATCCTTGATCATCTTTCAAAGGATTGACAACAAACTCAAACCATACTCTATTTAGAAAATAATTTCCTTGGTTCTAACAGGTCAAAAATTGCGTTGTATATTTCATTCATCTCAACCATGATTCCTTCATGTTCCAGTCATAAACAAAAATTAAAATTCAATGTGTTTTTAATAATAATCACTATGGAAAATCACATAATAATGAATAATAAATTAAAATATTTAAAAATCATGAAACGTTATTCTATAAAAACATAGGTTTAACATACTTCATTCAAGATCATTAACAATACATTAGGATATTATCTTATATAGATTCATATCCCTCATGGTTCCCACTAAAGTTATCTCGTTATTGTTTCCAAAGGACAACTAAATCTTTCTCAGGTACCTCATATGGTGAAACATAAATTTTGTGAATACTAATTATAAATTTATGGATGAATAATCATTAATCATATTAATAATCAATACCATAATCATATTGGTATAACATAATTGGAATCTTAGTCCTATAAAAATTTGGCTCATAAGTGCCTTCCATTATGTACTTGAAAATTATCACCATTCTTAGACATTTCTCCCCTAAAAACATTATTCATAACATAGGGAACAAAAATATAAATATTTTAAACCCATAATCTCAATAATGGTAAACAATGGATGTATCAATTATAACATAATCATAACATGACAATTAGTGTAAGATAACATGTGATTATCATTTGGAATCCATATACTGCATATCCGGGATCATAATATTAATTCATCAAATAAATTGTGGTAGTCCATAATATATGATATATAAAGGAATAAATTAAAATGATCCATGATATCACACCATAATCAAAAGGATTGTAATTTTTAATACAAATAATAATTGCAAATCATTTCCTTGGTAGTAAAGGAATCACTAGCCTGACCATCATAATGGCTTGGGATCAATCCACAAACCATTATATTATTAATGGTTTATCCCCAATTCAATCATATTAGAGTTGGTTTAAAAACCAAACAATCATAGTATTCTAGGTTCACAACCATTTCTATCATAGTTGATAGAGACCCTTTCTAAAAATGGATCAATCCCCATTTTATGCCTACTAATATAATGATATATCAATATTTCTGAATGGAGTGAGTGGAGATATCGGTTCCTAATGGAACATAATAAAAATAATTCCAATAAGTTCTATAATATAATAAAATATTTATCATATCAACAGATCATTCCCCATGAAATTAATGTAGTTTTTATAAACAGTACCTCAACTCATCATTGTATAACCCATAAAAATTAAATGGGTCTCCTAAACATATCATGAACCCATGCATTAAAAATATTGAGAAATATTTTGTATCATATCATTGGATAATAATCCTAGAAAAAATAATAAACATACTTGGATTTTATCATAAAAGAAAAATTAATTTGAATGTCAGAAAATTATATATCTAGATGGAAATAAACTATCCATTTTGAACATTATCATTAAAATAAAAATATCTTATAAATAATAAAGAATAATATTATTTTAAATTAAAATTGTATACAAGTGAAGGATTAATTAAAACATTGATATGTCATGGTGGCTGGAAATTCTGTTAATGTTATATTTAAATAAATAATTCCTTTGAAATTTTTGGTAAAGAGAAAAAATGTATTTTAATTATCAAATGAATAAAATAATAATTTTATAAATTTTATAAAAAAATGAATAATGGTTAAAAGTTACATCAAATATTGATAGTTTATAAATAATTACCTAATTAAAAAATAC
Source organism: Viscum album (assembly GCA_963277665.1). Lineage (NCBI taxonomy): Eukaryota > Viridiplantae > Streptophyta > Magnoliopsida > Santalales > Viscaceae > Viscum > Viscum album. Next base: position 873,225,868 of record OY728129.1, on the reverse strand, counting down.
TTAAGAAAACATGGATATGAAATGAAAATGGTTTTCGGTCAGAGAGGAAAATAATATCGATTTTCTGTAAAAATATTTTCATGATATCATAAGTACATAATGTGAGAAAATTAAAATTATAAAAATTTATTTTCAATAAATAACCAGTTTGTAAGAAAAATGTAATGATGTTATCATATAAAAATAATATAATTTCGATAATGGAAATTAAATCATAAACAATCAATATTATAATACGATTGAAGCATATGTCCATTGGTACTTTGGTAACATAAGAATCATAATCTCCATGAAAGATATAACAATATAAAAAATGTAAACCCCTATAAGATTCATATATAAGACTCATTCATGAAATATTTGGGTAGTATATACAATCATAGAGGACACATGCGGTGGAAATATCATGTGTCTCATAGAAATTAAAGCATGGTGAAAATATATTACCTTAAATACGAGTTCCATATTAAATATTTGATACTACTATATAATAAATAGATAATAATTATAAATCTATTAACAAACCATACTCTCATATATATAATACAAAATATTACTTTAAAATAATAATTTATCACCTGGTTGATAAAAACTATTTACTAAAATCATTATTCTGTGTGATATTTGATTCATTTTTATGTATGTTTTTGTTTAATAGTATTGGTCCTAGAATATTGATCATGGATTCATAACCTATATAATGTTAATAAAGATAAAAATATAATTTCTATGTATTTTTATACATACTTATAATCATTGCTAATAATTATTGATAGAAAAAATGAATTACACCATTCATGGAGAGGGTTGGACAAACGTACTAACGAAAGCTGTTTAAATTTTTGAAGGATTGAATTAAGTAATGGAAATTAATATATAAACATTAAATTATCATTTTGGTATCATATATATAATATATCTTCAATAAATACCCCATTATTTCAACATATTGAAATAATAATAGAAAATTTAAATGCATCGCTTTGTGGAGGTGGTGGTTAGGACGTACTCACACAAGACGTTATCACTCCCCAAAAGACTATACATTAAGAAGATAGATATGATACTATCTATAAATAATTTGAACAATGAGATAATTAGAATATATAAATACTAATCCCCTTAAAATAACAATCCATAAAATATGGATATGAGAAATAAATTTAATCAATGAATAGAGATGGTATGACATAGATATACAAAAAGGATACTTTGACATCCACTTAGATGGAGAGTAGGAGAACAAAGGGGGTTTCATAACCATAATTATATTTAATATATATTTATTATACTTGTATTTTTATATATTTAATAATATAATATATTTACATTATGTAAAATCTGAATTTTATAGAAACTGGTGGGATATGGTGATTACCTATCCTTTGAATAAACACTTTATGATCTCCTATAAAGGTTCCTAGGGAAGGTCCTTTTGGAAGACCAAAACATATTGAATTTTCGTGAAGTGGTTTATAAGGTATTTTGGTAGGTTAATGGTAGGAAGTAAGTCTCAGAAGGTGTGATGATTTGAGGGGAGGAGGTTCCTATTTTTATTAAGGTGCAGGGTACTATTGGAATTTCCTAGAAGGCAAAAATATAAAAAATTCATTATCTAGAAGAAAGTCCTCAAAAAGTGATCTTATTATATACTATGATTGGATTTAGATAAAATACCATGAATTAACAAAAAATTTATTGGTTTAACTTATATTTTAAATATTTTAATTTAGGTTGTCCTCATAGTTGACCCATTTTAACAATAACAATAGTAACATCATTTTTATATTTAAAGGGTTGTAATTTTACTTATAGTCTACCTATTGAATCATTACTAAAAAATGATGATATTTTATTCCATGTCGTATCATAATTTTCCTCATCCATTTTTTTTTAATTTGTAAAATTATATAATAAATTATTATTTTTAGAAAATATCATTAGCATCATTATTGAAACTATTAATTAAAGTTTATATAAAATATATAAGTACAATGTTGGAATTAGAATAAAATAATATAATAAAACAATAATATTTTGTATTCATATATCAAATTCATGTAACATTATAACTCTCTAAAATTATAATACTTTTTATATATTTAAAATCAAATATATATGTTTCATAATAATTTAATAACTACTTCATTTACACCATATAATAGTTTTAGTTAATTATATAATATATAAAAATTATTAACAAATTTCTATGATGAAATTCATTTCATTACAATCAATATCAAGATTTATATTCACGAATTTGTGGTTTTCCCGAACGTGATAATATATAAGATATTAAAAACTTTTAAAATGGAATTTTATAATATTCTATTACATAAATATTATATAAGAAACTTTCATAAAACATGTCCCAGATGATAATTAATCATGATCCTAAAGAGATAATGGTAAAATTTGATTCATTGATTAAGAATCTGGTTAAAAATTATTGGACTTAATACATAGTTTTTACCACAATTAACTTTATTTTATCAATACTGAGGTGATAAATTTTACCATCGTTAAACTTTCTATAAACAATAAATTAAATAGTGATATTTAAAAAAAATTATCACTCTAATAAAAAATAATGATTTCAAATTATAAATAAAATTACTAAAAGTTGACAAAATAAATTTCCCAATAATTGTTTCAAACACTATGAAATCCCTTTTTTTGAATAAATACAGTTCTAAGTCTAAAACATTATTAATCCATATAACATTCAAAAATATGTATTAATAGATTGTTAAAATATAATATTAACTATATTATATATATATTTCATTCATATCAATCAGTAATTGTGAATAATTTAATTTATTGTGATTAAAATGCATTGTATGCATAAAAATTTGGATCCATAAGAAGAAAAATTCATTTATAATCAAATAATTGATATTTTTAATTATAATGAATCCATAAAAAATAGAATAATTTATTCACATATAACAATATATTTTTAATAATACATGTAATCCTATACATTTCCCCCAATCCAAAAGGTATAAAATAACGTTAAATAATAATATTTTAATAATCTATCATTGTTCACATAAACTCTATGATTATTATAATGCAAGATATCGATGGAAGAAAAATTATTTAATTATAAAATAACTATTTAAATATCAGGGTGTCACAAACACAATAATTATCTTACTAATGGGTCACCCATCCTAAGAACAACTGAATTATGATCCTATTTAACTATTGATATTTTATAAGGTAGGCTCTAAAAATTAATGTTGTGCCATATAATCATGGGTAGTAAATTTATCCATTTAAACCATTAAAATTATAGGGTGTTTCATTCACCCCTTTGAGAAAAAACATCCCTATTGTGGACACTAAATCTCATCCAATACAGCACCACCACACTTCATAACCGGTTTCTCCTATAGAAAAAATTTATAAACATGGACTTGGAGGTATCCCATTATCAACAAAGACAAGCGTTGTCCCTTACTTTGGGACCAACCATGAGACTAAATATTTCATCTTACTAATTACTCTCTCTTAGGTCCAATACACTCCATTTCCTATTATTTTATTTCTCACTAGAACACAACCTATGGAAAAACCCCAGAGGTGACAAATAATGTTCACTAATTTATGTGAAACCACATAAACTACAGAGTTATAATCATGTAGGTTACTGATAAGAATAGAGAAACATGTTAAAAATTTTGGTTACATTAATCCTATTAACCCATAAATAATCTTGGGAGTTAAAAGACCATTATTTAATCTATATTTTATGACTCATGGTATAGATTTCAACCAATTCCATAACCATATAAAATTAGTAAAGGAGAACTGACATTAAATGTCTTAAACATTACCCTTTCACACTAAGTAGTATCCCATACTAGACCACATCGAGGCCCTATCATTTCATGACCTCTACATTATCTCTTATTGTAGGTCCCTACAAACATTAATTGGATAAATTCTTTCTTAGTCATAGAATTCATCGGAAAATAATTATCATTAAATGTGTGGCCACTAATTTAGCCATGTAGTGGACTACATCATAGTAACTTGTACCTTCTCTGTGTGTGGGTTTCATAAACATAATCATGACTATCCCCAAATAGTCTATGTAGTCAAAATAACAACATATCTCTAATGGTGATTCCTCTAAAAAATTATCACAGATATTGATGATTTACATTATGATTCAATATCAAAAAAATTTCAAATTACATCCTTGACATGTACTTTTGAATAAATATTTTGGTTGAAATGAAATTTTCACTCAAAGTAACAACAATCCATAAGATCTCATTTTACATCACATATCATATTATCTTCTCAGTAGTGGTATATTAATTTCAACACAATATCATTAAATGATTATTTATATGTAAAACACACAACCACAACTTTTTAAAAAATTTGAAGGTTATATGTTGTATCCTAACCACTACATTTTATCTCATGGTACAGTCATCACAATTATTTATAACTCCTAATGTTTCCATCGTGTATGAATTGGAATCTAGTATACACATTACTATATTGATGTTTTCAATATAAATCATGGAATCGTGACATAATATATTATCTAGATTTATCATTTTGAGGAATATATTTATTTGAAACCTATAATAAAATGATGAAGCATGACTCATCACCATATTAGATTCATATAATTATCTTTTCAAGTCTATATGATTCGAACTAGTGTCGACAGAAAAACAAATCTTCATTATTATATCTCTAAAAATTGTATCTACTAGAGTCTTTTAGATATTTCCATGTATCATATATAATATAATTAGACATAAACAATAACCCCACAATAATATCTCATTCAATAGGCCCTACATGACTCTATTATCAAGATTCAAGTCTAATATCCTTATATTTATGATTCAAAACATGGTCCATATTATAACACCATGAGAAATATCTTCTTGATTTAGTTCTAAAACATTATTTATAATTTTTTTTTTAAAATAACATTTAACAATTACAAAAAACATTACACAAACGAGGGCCTTTTACCAGTCAAGGTTCTAGAGGATTTGACAACACCTTAAATATATCAGAGTTGACCAAAAATTAAATATAGAAAAAATTGACATTGTTTTCGCTAACACTATAAATGAATTGAACACCCCTATACACTTTTTATAATCTGGGGAAAAATAATTGAAAATAATGGGTGAGCATTAAATACGCCCATTAAGGGTTTTTAAAAACATTGAATATCACATTAAATGTATTCTTGTGAAAATAATTTTGAAAGATATAATTTTGAGAAAATTATTTGAAATTACATTTTCTTTAAAAAATACTATGACACTTTAGAAAATACAGACTTCCAAAATTGCTTTAAACATATAATATTTCTTTTAGGAAAACATTACGCAATCTTTTAAAGTAAAATAAATTTTCTAAGGATACTAGAAACATTGAATGTTATCTTGGTGATACCCACTTGGAAAAGGATGCGTTCACTACCCAATCCCCTTCCATATTTACAATATTATTGTTTTATAGTTTTAGGAAAACATTTTAAGATATTATTAAATATATATACATTCATTTATGTTTTTATATTTTGAAAACTCATCACTGTATACACATTCACACTTTTATTTATATATAGTATATATATACATAAATATATGAAATTTCATTGCCTATAACTTGCGAGTTCTTTCCCAATAATAGCTCACATTAGAGATCATTACATGAATTTCACAAGTAATAAAACTTTATTTAATGGGATTCATTTTCCCTTTATCTAAATAATTGATCATAATATGTTTTTTTGTTTCGTACATTGAAGAAACATTTAGAATAATACATTTTAAAGATTGAATAATTCCTTAGACTTAAATTTTTTGAAGAATATCATAAAATTTAAATTGAAATAATGAAAATATTTTAAATGCAAAGGATATTGATATGATGCATAATTCATGGCCATTATTATAAAAACATTAGAATTATTTAATTTTTAGTATAAAATGAAGAAACGATATGAATTTTTTTTTGAAACATGGTGATAAAATTATAAACATTAAAAATAAAATTATATGTATGCCAATAAAATTATATATTTGACGGTGAAAATATCATCCTTATAGAGATATATAAATATATATATATTTATATACTATGAAATTTTTAATAGTAGATTATGATCATTTTTAAAAAAATGTTTATTAATGAAAATATCTCTTACAACAAAATTAAATTCAAACATAAAGTATGATAAATTAAATCTCTTACTCCGGACAATATTATATTTAACTAAGATATTTTCAAAATAAAAATTTTATTCCTCCTTTCTATAATTTCTCAAAAACAATGGTTAAATTGTGAATATATATATATATATATATATGTATATATAAACATGTTTAAATATATATATATATATATATATATTTGTTTTAAACATGAATAGATATATAAAAAAAATAAGTTAAACTCGTACAAAACACTAACTTAAAAACTAAATTGATAAACATAAAATAATATATTACTAATAAAATCTAAAAATATAATGGAGAATCCCCCATACAAAATTAAGTAGAATAATGAAATAAAATAAGGAATAATTTTTACATATCACTTTCTATATGTTTGAAATAAGTCCTTTATTATTCCATAATACATACTTAAACTATTTTCATAAATAATTTTTAAATATGAAGTTAATGCTAATATTCTCTTACATGAAAAATATTGAACCAAAACAACACATGGCCCAAAAAGAAGGTTTATGCATTCCTAATGGAATTGAAGTAGTGATTTGAAAAGAGAATGGAATTGGCCAAAGCAGATTATGCCTTCAAACAGAAGGAATTTTGTTCCTCTGTGTACACAAATATTTATATAAATATTAAATCCAAAAAACAGAAGAAGAGAGTCTGATAAGTCACAAAATGAGATAATATTCTAGTGAATCAAACTATCCACTCCCAAAACATGTTATGCATTTGATGAAAATTCATCTAAGAAATAATATATATATATATATTATTTCGACCTAGTTGACTCAATGAGATCAAATCCATTCATTCTATGTTCATAATTCAAAATCAAAACTCAAAAAAACAATATGATAACATCAAATAAGTAAACAATTGAATGAAAACAATGGTAGTGGAGAAAAAAAAGGAAATGAACAACAGAACCACTATTTTGGTAATGAAAAATTCTACAATGAAAAAATATATATACCATTATGTATATATTATACCCAAACTTATATAGAGTCTCTTCACCGGTTTGACTCAGATCTCCTACACCAATGCAAAAAATAATAACCCTAAACACGAATGAATCCAGACGATATATATTATTATGAGAACATATGTGGCTAATATACTTCATTCTATGACAAAAATGCTTGGTCTTCATCCATTGACCAAAATCCATCAACCTCGACCCTTGTTTATGCCTCACAGAGCCTCTGGTTTGACCTCTTCTTGAAACCGAACAAAATGAGACCCCAAACTCCTCCTAGCTTCGTCTCAAGCACATGCTCCCCAGAAGAAACCCAATTCCCCTTACAAATTTTCTTATTTATTTTTATTTTTACCATTTATTACTTGTAAAAAATTGAATTTATATCAACACTATTTATAAATTCATAGATATTAAAAAAAATTAAAAAACATTAATCCAATGATATTATAGTAGACCATTAATATATATATATATATATATGTAAATGAAAACTGATAAAATTATCACAACTTTATAGATTTATAAAACAAAATGTTATAATTTTATAAAATTAATTTAATCATAATTAACTCAAAACTAATATTTTATATACATATATAATATATATTGGAAATCAAAAATTTACTAATATAATTATATATTTAAAATATCATATTAAATAATATTTTGACAAAACTAAATTCTATTTTTCAAAACTCATTAAATAAATAATATTATTTTAAAATATTATTTTTTTAAAAATAGAAGAAATAATTTTTTAAATTTTAATTTAAAATTATTTTCAAATATATAAATTTGAGTTTATTTTTTTTAAATTATTTTAAAATTAATAAAAACAAATAATGTATTTTTATAACACTGTTTAATAAGAATTAATAAATAAATATTTTCCACTGAAATAAATGTATTATAATATAATATAACGAGTATAAGTTGCCTATTTGTTCTATTTTTAATTGACCTTTATCTTGTTACTATCATTTCATCACAAAATGTTCCACCCCAACCTCGCGCCCTTCAATTATTTGAAAAAAAAAGTGTTCCTTAGACACTATAATTAATGAAGAGGTGAAAAAAATATTTATTTTATAATATTATGATAACATGAAAAAAAAACCCTCTCCTAATTGTCACAAAACCCGATGAATGTAAATTTTATTGACTTTCATGATCACTTATATAAAAATTAACTGACCATTTCTATAAAATAAAAAAACTAGTCCCCCTTCTTAACGTCACTTGTGTTATAATCATATCCATGTGTTGGGTAAGGTAAATAAATGAAAGGGGATATCTGATAATTATCAATAAGGGAAAACCTATTAAAATTTAATCCAAGGCTGGATCATGAGAAAACATTAGTAGTGGGGGAGTTTGTTTTTTTAAAATCATTATACAATACATGTTATGCATATACATCATCGACGTACATTTTTTCAGAAATGAATGAACATATACCAGGTGAAACAAGTATGACATAATAAAAAATATCTATGGGGAATAATCATTGTATTATGAAAACAAGATGTCTGAAAAATAAAATAATGAACAATAACAAAAACATAATTATTGGAATTCATTACAAAGTGGTTCAGCGATTAAATGAATGTGTCCCATTATAATGTTGGATCCTGTATTACATCTTGTGGAACATTATTAATAAATAATAAAAACTATTTCCCCATTAGTGACTCAGGTACTATAATCGTTATTCATTATTTACTCAATTATCGAAACTCATAATCCATTATTCGCTTAATAGCCATAGTCTGAAATCCATTATTGACTCATGTATTACAACACTAAGATTTTTTTTATTATGATATATAAAACCATAACTAATGAATTGGAAATGGATAAGGGACACCTCTTATCAATCATACAAACAAAAAGTTAAAAATAGAAAACCAAAATTCTTCACATAAAAAAGAAGCCACGGAATGAAAGATGGGATTTATAAAATTCCTTCATGGTATCTTATAAAACAACTCAATTAATTAGATTATTTCATAAAAAATTCAATAATACAAATGGTTAAATTCATAATGGAATTTACAATATTATATTTACAACATACCAAAATAAAATATAAATTATTTGGTGTTAATGAAAAATTTGGAAAAGATACCAAAAAGACACTTTAAAAACAATTACATGATAGTATTGTAAAAAAAGAAGTTGTGAACAACATTGGAAAAGATCACTTCTGAAAAAAAAATTATATGTTAAAATATAAATAGTTTTAATTAAATATATATAATTATGCATTTAGAAATAGAAAACATTTTCCAAATAATTATGCCAAAACGTCATTAAAACTATTATACCTAGAAAAGAATCTTTAATAATAGATTATTGAAAAATTCATTAAACATTCAATAAGATGAAGTTAAATCATTTGAAAAATTATTTTTATAAAAATTATTTTTTATTAATAGATAAATGAAAAGTCATAAAATTAGTAAAAATGTAATGTAGAGTAGATGATAAAATTTTAGGTTCTGAAATGTTGGAAAACATTTTAGTTATTTAAAAAAAACTTTTTAGAAACCAATATAAAAAATTTTCTTCCAAGGCATCTAGTTCAAAATATAAAATTAAATATACCACGACCACATGAGTAAACACATAATTAAATTTCAAAATAATATTGGAAAACAAATCTAGGAATAATTAACATAGAAATTGAATAAAAAATTATTAAAATTTTTTATGATTTTTTATAAGAATGATGACATTTTATGAGAAACAAATTCATTGACAGTGCATCATTTAGATATAAAAAATTTTATGAGGAAAGGGAATCTATAATCTAATATATAATATATAATAATATATATATCACTTACTAATGATTCTACCAGAATTAAATATTAACCAAATTGAAGTAAATTTGACCTTACCAAAATCATTATGGATATAATAATTTAGGATGTTTGATGAATATATAATGTATTTACATGTGGTGGGAATGTAAATTAAAAAAATACAATGAACCAACTAATAAACTTAATAAACTGAATTTACAAAAATTTATATTTTAATAAAGATAAATATTACCTCAATGAAAGAGAATTGAGTTATAAAAACAATTACATTTTCATTTATTTTAAAATTAATAATCCATGTTAAGTAGAAAATGAGATGTATTTTTATGCCCCATATATTGAGTATATTTTAGCATGATAGAAATATATTTATAATATATATACCCCAAAAGGAATCAAGTTGTCAATATACATCATATTGTAGTAAATCACAATTGAGATGAAAAATCTCATTGATGCACAAAATCCTTTGATTCAAAATATAATATTTTAATAAATATTATATGGATTTTAAATTACCATATTGTACATAAAAATGTTATAATACATCTATATGGTTATAATCACACCATATCAAGGTTATTGTGCTCCACAATATGATTTATGGTTGAAGAAATTAAATTTGAAGCAATGAACGAGTTACATTAATTCCCGAATTCTGCTAAATCACACTAATATACACTAAAACATCAATAAAAAGAAGAATCTCCTACTTCAAAAAAAATTTATCGTTTTATAAACATAATATAAAAATAATCCTTTATATATATATGTCATTATTATTAAATAATTTTTTATGGTTAATAAAATATTTTGGAAAACATCAACATTTTGAACTAGTTTTGTAATAGTGGTGTTTTTTCTTTTCTCAACCATTTTTTGTAATTAAAATTTCACATTTTTTATTACAATTTTTTCATAATTATTAATATACTTTTTCCTTTTATTTTAATATTGGTTATAATTATATCAGATGATATCTGTGATGATCATTTTTTGATATTTTTTTTAAGGAAAAAATGTTTCATTCTAATTATATGCATTAAATGTTAATTTTACTATTAATAAATTAGAATAAAATAATTATTAACCAATATATTCAATATTTTAGTATTTATTATTTTATATAGTCTTTAATGATATTAGATTATAGAATTGATAAACTAGACTCTTACACTGAACTAAATGATAACATTGAAGGACCCTAGGTCACCCTAATAGGGGGGCGAATCGGGGTGTCAACTTTTTCTTCCATTTATTGGATCTTGTTCCCGAGTTGGTAGGAACATAATTAAACCTGTATGATGGATATGTGAAGTAATTAAAACATTCATATGTAGAAGGAAAACACATCACTTTTATATGGTTCACCACTAAGTGCTATGTTCAAGGAGAATATGCTGACAAGTTGTTGGTCAATCCTCATTCCAAAAATATTCAATAGGTTTGGATTACAAGGTTTGGGTACAGTCACTCTATCCCAAGCACACTGTCTTTACATGGATCATGGATAGCTTACTCCTTCCCTCAGATAACTTCGGTACACTCTGCCTATATCACTACCCTAGGTTATGTCGCACTCATTTTATTGACATAAAGTTCCCATCAACATATAGGAATGGAATTAATTGTCTCCTATTCATCATGAGACTTTTCATCCATCGAGGTCTAGAATTGATGCGCTTTGACGTTCAATATTCTTCTCCAGTGCAACAACCAGATGTACTACGACTTCTTCTACTTCTTGGCCAGTATCAAAAATTATTTTGTCATTCTTCAAACACTGAAAACCAATTCCCTAGGTATCATTTGAATCAACTACCCTGATTCCGTGCATGCATGTTACCATGCATGTAACAATATAGATATTCTATTCCTCTTCAATTATTTAGACACATGCACCCTCGGTTTAGGATGCTTTTCTTCAATGTGTTCATGTAAGCAAGAACTTTCACTTCTTCTTTATTGTCCAAATTCCCAAATGAGTATGGTGCCTTTTGGTACAAACAAGACCTCTTCTCTCCTTTTCATAGCACTTTATTAAGATATCGTTGGCATGTATTGGTGTTCTTTATCAAATCATGCATATAAATTCATGCACCCACATCCCATCACTATGCACATTCTTTTCCTCTCCATTTCTTAACAAACAATGATCGCATTGATTTGTTTTTAGTTATGAGAATGTGGTTTACTTCAAACTCCAATGTGAATATTTCAGTATGGCTTAATGATACTATTTTCCTTTTACAAACCATGCGTAGAGTTCTCTTATGAAGTTTGTATCCTCCGCGAACCAGGATTGTTCATGACCTCTCCTTGCACTAATGATTTGTAGGATTCCATTTCACATGAAGTGCGGACCACCATTGTGAACCAGGATGGTTAGAAGTTCTATTATTTTTCTGGACCACCACTTTTTAGAACAAAAACGGTACACGTTATAGTTTCCTCATGAACCTAGAATGGTTCGTGCGAGCGCTCTTCGTGAACCAAGGACATTTCACGAGTCAATCACCTTATGTACCGAAACCGTACGCAGTTAACTTCTTCGTGAACTTGAAGGGTACGCAAGACCTTCTCTTCATAAACCATAAGTGTTTTGTAGTTCTTCTTTTTTGTGAACTATAATGGTATGCGGGATAGGCTTCACGAACCTATAATGGTTCTCAAATCATGCCATCTTATTCTCAATTTTGAAGATCAGAGAAACTCTTTTTCATTGAACAGGGTGTCTTGAAGGACTGGGAGCAGCAAACCTTCTTGAATCTGTGGTTTTCGTTTTATATGAAAATATTAGATCTTTTCAGTGCCAAACTATGCATAATTTTATCTCTAAAATTCTGGCTTGATTAATAGAAATTCTAGTTTCATTAATATCATCAAACCTTCATGGAGATATACCGCATATCATGGATGATTCCTTTACAAACTTGGGATCCTTATTTCTCAGTGATTATTATCCTCACATGCATGTGTTTTAGAACGCATGGAAATTAGCTCTTGAATGATTCTCGATTCATGACGTGGCCTCACAACACCATTTTCTTTGTCCACATTCTATCACTTTATTTCTGTGCCCGCATGAAAATTAAATTACATGCATGTGTTTATTAAATCCTAATGATAATGGTGTGATTAAAATGAGTTCAAATGATACCCATATTGATGAGGAATTAATTCAAATCGAGTACTGGTTCACAGTAAGAGACCCAGTGTTTGGTGGTTGAAGACAATCATGGTGGATAGATCATACTGTTCTGATTCAATCAGGGACCGCAGAGATCAAATGAACTACATGGATGAACAAGATCAATCTCATGATTGATCAGATGGTATACTATGTCTAAGTGAGGGATAAACAGTTGAGATGTGTTCCTAATTTTTAAAACATTGATTCAAATCAAAACATAGTGATGTTTTCTCATGGTTTATCAATCAAGTCGTGGCTACAACAACTCAAGTTACTCCTCCCTCCACAGTACCAACCCATACCGTGTTCACCTTACAAGAGTTCTATTAGCAACCACTCTGCTATTCAGGCACACTCTTATCACCCACTCTGCATGATTTCCCCACCGTGCGACACCAGTGAGGTTATACACGACCCGCACAAACCCTTCCTCATACAGGCTAGCATTGAGGGCTTCCCTCGAGCGTAGTTGACCCCTTCAGTCCCGCATGTGTTTGAGATGAGTTCCTTATCTGGCCCCCATGGATGACCCATTTATTTTTAGAAAAGTCACAAAATACCATCATATTGAAAAACTAAGTGTTTACAAATAAACATGCCAAACCACAATTCCTAACCTCCCTGACAACCTCTTCTCCTCCATTTCTTTTAATCCTTCCAAAAAACACTCCAACCATCCTTAATAGTAGAATCACTCCTGATACACATATATGAAAATTAGGATCAAGTGCAACCAATGTATGTTTCCATTCTCAATTTTCTTAGGAGAGTTCCTTCATCATGTTGATCATCACTGACATCCATTGTCACTCATTAACAAAAAATATAGTTATCATATACAAAGTGGTCCCAATAATCTCCCCCTTTTTGTTAATTTTTAATACATTAATGTTCTCTAATATAATCATGTCAATGTAAAAATGAATTGATATATCCCTTTTACTTTCTAGCTTTCATTTCAGTTTCTCTCCCCCTTATTGATAACAAAAAAAAATTTGGTAGAGAGTGTATCAGTCCATATTTATGAAATTTTTCCCACAATAAATTGACACTAAGTATACTTGAGCAATGATCAATGTGGAAAACAAGTGGATTTAATCTAGAAAAAAAGCTATCCATTATCCCCTAATCATGATACCTCATGTGATGAGAATCCATGTAAATGTATTTCATGCCATTTCCACTTTCATTCCAGTATAAGGAAAAAATGTGATATGAGATTGTCAACATTTAACTCCTACTCTCACATTAAATAAAACATCAAAAACATTCATGAGAAACTGGTAGGATAAGTGTCCTTGGGGCACTTCCATTATTCATATGTCATTGAATAACATTGTTACTCCCCTGTTGTAAAATAATTTTATTTTGATTAAACAAGGATGAGAGATGACATACCATTTTAAATGAAATTATCTTCAAACAATCGTCAGATTAATTGAATATGATACAAAATGAAGATGGTAATAACTTTTGAAACTTCTTAATGTGTCTCCCCTCATGGGAACACTTCTCAGGTTCTCCCCCTGAGTGCTTGAATCACCTACAATTCCCTGTAAGATTAGTAAAATAAAAAAGTTATTGGAAAATAATGTAAATCCTCTTTTCTTCTTCAATATGAACTAGAAGGCTGAGATGATTTTCTCATCCTAGATGCTTCGTTTTCCCCACTCATCACACATGAACATTTGATTTTTATTTTTGAGTTTTTTAGTGTGGATCTCAATATTTCATCCATTTCTTTGTGAGTGAGTAGTTTTTTTTTCTTCAAGAGAATTCAAAGCACTAGAATCTCCGGGTGAAACTTTCATCTTCTTGAAGAATTATTCTTGGTCCAAAATAAATGCACTGCATTTCATAATAGTGTGACCTGCCTTGTTTCACCTCACGCACAGTACATTACTATCATAATGTGGAATCTTCTTATTTCCTGTAGCACTAGCCTTAGCATGTGCACCTCTTTTAATTATAATTCTTTCGATTTCTTAAGGCCAGATTACTAATATGTCTCTTAGAATAATGGCCTTAGGTTTGAATTTTCCACATTCACTCTTCTGAGTGTCATTATTTTTAGGAATTATTTTGGATGTACCACTCTTCAACTTCATGGATTTTGAATCCAAGGAATTCTCACCTCTCGTTCTTGGACTCTTCTCGGGAGACAATTCTTTTGTATTATTCTTTTGATTTATTCCGAAGGTAGTTTCTTCTCCCTCAGTAGGCTTATGTGGTCTTCTACTCTTACCATCTCTGGATATGTGTTGAGATTGGAATGATCTATTCTTGTTACCACTCATACTGCATACATCACATATGTTGTCTAGAATTCCAAATCTTTTTGTAGTATACAGATGATTCTGGATCATTTGATGTTTCTTATTCTTCTCTGGAGTCCTCCCTCATGACATAGGATTTCTCTGTGCTTTTTCATTCAAAGGATTATACAAACAATCTAGTGCACAATGCCCAAATCTGTTATAGCACCAACATTGACCGAAGAATCTTTTCTTCTTGATATCATCCATATATTTTTTTTGGATTTTTTCTTAATGGGTTGTGCTCTACTGGGAGAACCATATTCCATCTTCTTTTTCCATTCCACTGTAACCAAGGTGGTAGGTTTCATCTCCACACCTTTCCTCATCCATTATTTTTTAGAATTTTTCATCCAACCTACACATTTAGTATAAGCATTTTTAGAAAAAAAATGGTACATGTTGGTATGGATGGTAACATCACATTCTTAGCGGCTTGTGATAGATCAATGAGTGATGTCATGGCCTTATAATCACATATTGGAGATATTTTGGCTTTATAATACTCCAGTGATCATTGAGTAATAGCATCAACATTTTCATTCTTTTATAAAGTCTCAATATGTGTCTTCTCATGATTGGTCATCTGGGTTTCCAATTTTAGACATTCTATATTAAGGATGACCTCCTGATATTAAATCATTATTAACTTTTCATCACAATCCTTTTTCAATCTTTCAACCCCATATTCATGAAACATTACATTGGTTTGTAACAACAAGTCATGCTCCTTGAATTTCTTGGATGTTTCATCCAAATTTATAAACTTCACATCAGTGCTCATTTTCATCTCTTCATTAATTGAATTGATATTTTCTTAAAGAGTATTATTGACTCACACTTTCTATTCAAAGGATTCAATTTTTTTGGAGTGAATTTAAAATTATGACACATTCATTTCCAATCCTTCTTCTATATTTTCAGCTTCTCTTCCCAGTTGGGTAATCGTAGCCTACATACATTGAAATGATCTGTAAATAGGAGAAACTATTTATTCAGTAAAATCATAAAGATAGGTTCTTAATTTCTCTTGATCACCAGAGAATGATATAGAAGTGTCTTCTTTTACTATAGTAAAAACCTGATCCACCATCTCTTTACATTCCAAGATTGATATTTCTTTATTATAGTATGGTTATGGAGAACCATACAGTATAACATTTTTGGACATGAGAAACTTCTTTAACTACTTATTCTCTTTATTTTTCCATTTTATCATAGTCTTGTTGGGTATAGACTTCTACTCAGAGATAACTTAATTTTCATCAAGACTGTTATTCATTGTTGACTCAGGAAAAAATCTCAAATCCACTTCTGAATAGAACTACTGTAAAGTATAAAACATACGTAAAACTATTACCTATGATAACAATTGAAGGACTCTAGGTCACCCTGATAGGAGGGGGTGAATCAGGGTGTCAACATTTTCTCCAGTTTATTAGATCTTGTTCCCACATTGGTAGGAACATAATTAAACATGAATGATGGATATGTGAAGTAATAAATAAAATTCACATGCAGAAGGAAGACACATCACTTTAACTTGGTTCAACACTAAGGGCTACATACAAGGAGCATATACCAAAATGTTTCTGTTCATACCTAATTCATATAATCTTCCCGAGGTGTGGATTACAAGGTTTGGGTACAATAACTCTATCAGAGAAACATTAAACCTACATGTTCAGAGATAGCTCACTTCATCCCTCAGATCACTTCCATAGACTCCCCTAGCTCACTACCCTAGGTGAGGTCACACTCTGTTTATTGACATGAAGTTCCCCTAAACATATATGCATGGATGTCTTTGATTCATTTTTAACATGAGACATTGATTTCATCGAGGTCCAGAGTTGATGATCTTTGATGTTCAATATTATTCTCCAATGGAACAACTTGATATACTATGTCTTCTTATTCTTCTTGGCCAATATCACAAATTCTATTGTGATTGTTCATACACAAAAAAATAGTTCACTATGAATCATCTGAATAAACAATTATTATTACATGTATGCATGAGACCATGAATGTGATAATATAAATGTGCTCTTCAACTTCACTTCTATTGACACGTGCACCCTTAGTTTAGGATGCATCGCTTCAATGTATTCATGTATGCATGCATATTATCTATTCTTTCTTATCTAAAAGCCTAAATGAGTACGTTGTCTTTTAGTACACACACAATATATATCTCCTTTTCGTGGCAGTTGATTCTTATATACTTGGCCTTAAATTATGTTCTTCTTCAAATCATGAATATGAATGCATGTAATCACTTCCCATCACCATGAGCATTATTTTCTTCTCCCTTTATTAACATATAATGTTCACGTTGATTTGTTTATAGTAATGAGAATGTGGTTTACTTCAAACATCAATGTGTATATGTTGGTATATCTTGATAATACTATTTTACTTTTGTACACCACGGGTAGAGTTTCTTACGAATTTTGTCTCCTCCATGAACTAGGATGGTTCGCGGCCTCTCCTTACGCTAAGGATGTGCGGGCCTCCTTCAAACATGAAGTAAGAATTTCCTTCGTGAACCAGGATGGTTTGAGGTTATTTTGGATTGCGGGACCTCCTCTTTATAAAACCCAAATAGTACATGGTACTATTTTCTCACGAACCTAGAATGGTTTATAGGATCTCTCTCCATGAACCTAGGATAGTTCATGGGTCTCCACCCCAAACACATCGAAGTGGTATGTGGTTCACATCTTCGCAAACCCGAAGGGTACGTGGGGACTTCTCTTCATGAACCAGATGACATTCGTGGTTCTTCTTCTTCACCAACCAGAATAGTACGCATGATAGACTTCACGAACCTAGAATTGTTCATAGATCATGCAATCCCCTTCTCAAATTTTATGATCGGAGAAACTATGTTTCTCTGAACAAGTGCTCTTGAAGGCTTGGGAGCAGCAACCCTTCATGAATTGGAGGTTCTTTTTATAATAAATGATTGAATATTTTATGCATCCGAAATCCAAAAAATCCTTTCTTCATTATTCTTCCTTGAATAACTGAAATCTTTCATTCTTTAATATCTTCAACATCGCGTGAAGAAATGCTGCATATCTTGGATGATTTCTTTTCAACCTTGGGATACTTCTTTATCTATTCCTATTATCCTCACATGTATTAATTTTCAAACACTTTCAAATCATCTCCCGAATGAATCGAGATTCATGATGTGGCCTTAAAACTCCGGTTTCTCTGGCCACATACTATCTCTTAATTTTTGTGCATGCATGAAAAAGTAATTTCATGCATGTGTTCATTACATATTAACGATCACTATGAGATTAAAATGAGTTCAAATGATTGTTGGATTTTTGAGGTCTTCCTTTGGCTGGAGTAATGGAACACCGGTAGAGCTCAGGTGTCTAGAGGTCGAAGACAACATCGGTGGAAAGATTAGACGATGTTTCTTCAATCACAAACCACAAAGATCATATGGATGGCTTGGATGAGGGGGATCAATCTCAAGATTGATCGGATCGTATACCACATGTAGATGAAAGACCAATGGTCAATATTACTTCCTATTTTATAAATTGTTGTCCCACATCAAAATGTCGCATTTTTTCTCACTATTTATCAATCAGTCCATTGGAGCAGCGGCTCAAATTACTCCTCATCCCTCCACGGTACCACCCCATATTGTGTTCATCCAACAGGCGCGCTCTTAGCACCCACTCTACTATTCGGCACACTCCTATGGCCCATGCTACATGATGTCACCACTATGAGGCACTTGTGAGCTTATACATGGACCGTAGACACCCTACCTATTGCGGGATGGCCTTAAGGGCTACCCTCGATCGCAATTGACCCCTTAGGTCCCGCATGTGCTTGAGGTGAGGACCTCAGCAGTCCTCCATGGATAGAAAAAAATTTTAAGGGCACAAAATAACTATGTAGTGTAAAAAAAGTTTTTACAAATAAACATTCCAACCCACCATTCCAATCCTCCTCCAAAACCTCTTCTCATCCATTTCTTTTACTCCTCCCAAAAAACACTCCAACCATCCTTAGTAGTTGATTCACTCCTCACACACATATATCATACTTTGGATCAAGCTCAACCAACATATGTTTTCCATTCACCATTTTCATAGTAGAGTTCCTTCTTTATGTTGATCATCATTGACATCCATTGACACTCATTGACAGAAAATAAAATATTCATTACAATGTGGTCCCAATAAACATACCTTTATCAATGGATGATAATAAAATGATTTGTTAATAATATAATTATTTAAATATGATGAAGATTTTAATTATGATTAATTAAATTAATACATCATAATTGAATAGATTTATAATATGTGATCATTCATATAAAAATATTATACATTATGAATACTAAAGTTGTTTTACACAGTTAAATTTTTAAACTTTGTGTGTTGCTCATATTATTAATTTTATGAATGTTATGATATTATAGAATCTTTATAATTTCATAAACATAATTATTATCCTTTAAATTGAACATTAGCACTAGTCATGTGATTTGGTAATATAAAAAGCATTATGTTCTGTGGGGGGTAGTAGTATGCATGTACACATGGATATTTTTCATATTAAAGATGGATTATAAATAATTTACAATGTTTTCATAGTGCTACATTTTATTTTAAATTCATTAAAACCCTTATTAATATTTCTATTCATCTTAGACCCATGTGGTAGGGCCCTTAGGCTGGTCAATTATATTTGAGGAGAAGTTGGAAGGACAGATAGAACTTTGATGTAGTCTAAATACATGTTGTGTATTTAAATACATGACATAAACCGTGGTGGGAAGAACACATTCATGATGTGTAGAGGTGTTTATCTTGGAGGGAAGGCTCAAGAATTTAATGATAATTAAATCATGTACATTCTTTGTAAATTTTCAGGGAATTTGTTTTCATAATATGAGGGTAGAGCCTCTTATTTTGAAAGAGGCTCATTTCATCCTCCTCCAGTAGGTGTCGCCCAAGATAAACACCACCATTCCTAACATATATTCCTCCATATATCCTTCAACCAACCCTTGTTTTCTTCTTTGTTATGTGAACTAGATCACAATGGTAATCGTCTAAATCCATTTCCTCTGTTCTGTAATTTATCTTTCCATTTTTTCACGATTTTTGTGCGATCACATTTGCCATATTCTAAAGGTTTCTATTTTCTATTCCATTTTATCCCATTCTATATTAATTCAAAGGTGGAAAATGGATATACGGTCACATTTGAAAATATGGTAGTTGTTTTGGTTTTTTACCTCAATGTCTAGTGAATTTTTTACTATGAAACATTGTGTTGCACATGAGACTCTTCCAACTTTACAGCATTGAAGTATAATAAATTAAATTAAATGATTTTCTACGTCCATAATGGTCCTAGATAGTACTGAATCAACACCTCGGTTGATCACCTTGACACGTTACACTGCTTTGGGTGTTCCTTTACATAAAATATTGATTGAATATAGTGACCCATGATTGACCAACATAGATATTACATCATTTTAGATGAATAATAATTATATTAAAAAAAATATTCATGCAGAATGTAATAGTGTTGTGTCTTTGGAAAAGTGAAAACAAAATCTTCTATCCTGGTGAATGATCATCAACATCTCCAATATTGATCTCCACATATATTACCTGTAAAAAACCATTCTTCATAACCTAAGGAATGAAACATAAGAAAGGGGTGAGATCAAATTCTCAGTATGGGTAAATAAATGAAATATGTAATCATAACATGAACAAAATGGTAGGAAATTGAGAATAATAATTGAAGATCATACCATGTATATTTGAGATCATAAAAATATTTTTAGTTTTTAATATAATAATCATAAGGAAATAAGGAACATAATCCATAAAAGCATTACATAGGAATAAAACATGGAATTTTGGAAGATATATATTCATATATAATGAATTCCATTGTAGTCGAGGCATTCTTTCCAAGACAATGTTGGTCAAAAAAATCCATTACTAAACTATTTCCTCACCCTTTTCCAGTCCTATATTACTTATACAAGATCATCCCTCGTTACAGCCCTATATTGCTGAACTAATTTCATTTCCCATTCCAGCACAATAATATTGAACCAAGTTCATTTCTCATTCCATCCATTTTAATCTCATGAGATATAAATCATTACCTAATGCATTCGTTTGAAATACTGGTCCTACCCATATCATAGTGAAATCATTCATACATGTGGCATAAAATAAAAATTAGTTGTATAATAACCCATTAAATTAAATAGGTATCATAAACATTTAATCAAATCACACCCTTTTGAAAAATATACAGGGTTCATAATCATTTTTTAATAATCATAACCCATAAATGGAAAAAGGATTCAAAATCATATAAACCATGAATATAAAATAAGACTCATAAGACCTATTCCATAAAAACATAAACCATTCCAGAAGAAATATGAATGTAACCTATAAATTATTTCCTATAAGTGAATGAGAAACATCAATGCATGTCATTATATAAGGAAAATAAATTTGAAATAGATTTTAAAAAAAATCAGGAGGAAAATGTTATTTCTTCTTTGAGTAAAGTTATTTATAACATAAATCCTTTTGAAACCCATTTCCATTAAAATTAAATTAAAAATGTAGAAAAAAGGCGTGAAAACATTTTTAAAACATTTTTCCTTAAAAATATATAAAATAATGTTGAAAAAAAATTTAATCACATTTTCTTATAAAATACATAAATAGAGCGTGAATACATTTTGAAACCATTTAATTGAACGTACTTTACAAACAAAAAAAATAAGTCTTGATATCATTAAGAATCTGGTTTTATTGGAAACCATATAATATATTCATGAAATCATTTTGAAAATAAAATTCATTGATTCTTATAAAGGAATCTTGAAATCATTTGGAAAATAATTATCCTTAAAAACATATAAAAGAATAATATGAAATAATAGGAAAATAAGTTTTCATGAAAATTATTTAAAAATTTTTTTATTGGAAATTAACCTATTAAATATAAAAATGAAGCTTCAAATAAATGATAGTAGGAAAATATGAACATGTCGTATGAGGTAAATATAACATTCATTTTTCACTTTAAAAAGGTTAAAAATGTATCCTTATAAAATAGAATATAAGATTTTGTTAATGATTTTGGAAAAAGAATAAAAGGGTAAAACATAATTTTAAAGATTTTATGAGAATGGAAAAATATTCATTGAAACCCTTTTAAGAAAACATGTTTATAAAGGAACATATATTTTCAACCAAAAATAGGCTAAACTTATGCTTTCTTAAAAACAATTTCATACATTTATTAAGTACCATGGGATAGAAAAATTTTGCAAAAACATGAATATATATTTAATAACTAGAGGAGAATAAAATTTATGAATTTTATTGAGATATGGGTCATAATTTTTCTTCAATGAAGCCTAATCATTATCAAACATGAAAAGCGATGAGATTATTTCAATAATCTCTTACCACATGGTAACTTAAGATCATACACTCCATGTTAGAAAATGATATTACATAAGGCATAAAATATAATAAAATTAGTTAAATCAATATATAACATGTAAAATGGAATTATATAATCCAATAAATCAATTAAAGGTGTATAATAAAACTTGAGTCTCAAAGAAGGGAAATTGAGACAGAACTATTTTAGTGATATTGTAAAATTTGAAACATAGCCTCATGAAAGAAAGATCATATAATGAATATTTGACTACACATATATTTAATTATAATTTACATAGAATACAATCATGTTTATTACATATTCCACACAAAAGGAATGAGTGGACAATATTTCATTTATCTCATTTATATAAAAAGTGAGAATAAATCCCCTTACCTTCTGTCTTGACTCTCATCGTACTCGTTCCAATTACATGTATAATAAATATAAATATATTATTGAACCATATTATTATAGCTAGTTATATATATGGTGTGATTACACCCTTATATAACCCTCTTGTTAACCTGCATATGTTATGGTATCCCTTCATATAATGGATCTTTGTTCATTGCATGTGTCGTCATTTGTTATATCATTGGTATGTTTAATTATATCATGAATCTATAATATAAACCATGATATAAATATATGGTAAATATTGTATATTTTTATTTTAATAATCAATAGAATATTTAAATATCAAATGGAATACACCGAACATGCATTAGGTAAGTCATACGTACACATGAAGGATGTTTCCATTTTTATTATCGCATTGAAAGAAAGAAATAAAATGAAATCTTGGTATATAGGTAAATAATTATTATAGTAGCTTTATGATATATTATATATCATATATATTCAATAAACCCATCCTCCATATATTCAATTCATTGTATGAATGAATCAAACAACTTTGAGGGGGCAGTAGTCCATGCTTCCTCAAATGAAATTATAGTATTAAAATAAAATAGAAAGTAAAAAAATATGTGTTTTAAGAATTATTAAATAAGATAAAATACATAATTAATATAATATATAAAATAAATAAATATAGTATCCATTGTAATTTCATCCATGAGATGCAGTATGGAAAATTGAACAATCATCGTTTAGTGAAGTGGTAGTTTATCGTACTCATAAACAATATGTTCGCTACCCATTAGATAGAGGAGTGTGTAACTGTAGATGAAAAAATTATCATAAAAACATCTTAGTATATTTAGTATACTGGTGTTTATTCATTAGTGGAAAAAATAGAGTGTACTGGTGGATAGAAAAATAAAATAATAGACTTTATTGAAGACGTTACCTCTTAATCGGGTAACTCATTTTGGATTGTGCCCAAAAAGCTTCCTTGGATAGACTTCTTCAAAAGAGATGGATTATATTAAAAAAGGAGTTACTTTGGTATTTTAATGGGGAATATAGTTTCCGAACATAAATTTTTTGAGAGGTGTGAGTTTGTGGGAGATGTTGTGGCCTTTTATAGGGAAGGAAAAGGACTCACTATGAATTTATTAAAATATGTTATGTATACACATCAGATTACCTAAAAAGGTCATAAAAAACCAACAAAACCCAAAAATGGAATGTTTATCAAATAAATATTTCCATAAAATGGGTTTTTATATGTTAATAGGTCATTGGGCCCCTAATATTAATTATATGTCCCTAATTGAGCTTAATTTGTCCTTAACAGATGTGATTAGTTTTAATCACTTTTACTAATATATTTTTTTAAAATATATGTTTAAATTATAAGACAGTACATATTATAATGATTAAAATGGTGTAATTATTTTTTTGAAATTAAAATTACTTTAGTGAGAAAAATAATAATAATTCTAATCTGACAGATGGGATGAAATTATTGGTTTTAATGTAGAAAAAATTTCAAATGTTTATTAAGTTTTTATAGTCCATTTCAAAGTGAAATTGATTCTAATGACTTGAATTATATTAATTTATTTACATTAAATATAATTTGACCTAAAAAAATTTCAAAAAATTAACATTAAATATTATTTTAAATGAAAAAAAATTACTAAAAGGAAATATTTCTCACTATTCATAAAAAATGATTTTTCTTAGAAAAATAAAAAAAATCACCCGAAGATATTTTTGACAAAATAAATTTATAAATATAGTTTATTTTATCAAAATAAATTTAAAAATGTGTATAAATTAATTTTATTATTAGAATTAATCCATTTGAGAAAACTTTATTTCTTAAAATAAAAGGACATTATTAAAAAATAATATCATCCATTACCAATTAATATGTTTTATCTAAAAAATGATTATAAATAGTATTACATATTTATTTATTACTACTCATGTAACTAATTTTAATGTATAGTTTATAATTATCTTTTTAAAATTATCGTTACAAAAAAATTATGTTTCATTGAAACATATGTGTTGTGTGTAACATACACCAAGTCAATGTTGTGGGTAGAACAAGAAAATTCGGCATTTAGTGAAATCCACATTAGTATTGTGTGCAGTGAAAGTAAAATTGGTGGTATTTGAAAGGAATTCTTGACTTGGTGTTTTAATATATATATATATATATAATTAACCATAACCAGTGCCAAGTGAAATGAAAATTATCAACAGAAATAAATTAATTCAAAATAATAATAATTCAAAAAATCTCATGGAGTTATATTCTACCCCCCATAAAATGTATTCCTTCCTCGAAGTTCATCTGGGTAATAAAATATTTAATACTTGAATTTTTAATTCATATAATCCCACATCATAATGTTTAAAACTAAAACATCCCTTAAAAGTGAATTTTGGGACCATAATGGTTACCCAAAATAGCATATAAATGGGCTTCCACAAAATAGAACATAGGTTAGGAGTGAATATTGTACATTGAAGAAAATCAAAGATATTAATAGGGAGTGACTGATGTCAACAATAATAAAAAAGTGAATGATCAATGAATAATCAAGTGTATCAAAGAAATAAATTTGCGATGATTTAAAAGGACATCAGTTCAACAATATTAATGTTTTATGAAAATACATTTTTGTGACCATTGTCCTAACATTGATTAATTCTTTTATTGAACATGAATATAAGGAAATATAATTACATGATGTATTTTAATAAAAAATTACATTATGTAGTTATTATTTTTTAAATTCATAATTCATCCATAACAGAATATAATAGACGTATAGAAATTGACATTTATTCCTGAAATGATAAAATATACCTTTAGTAGATATTAAGGCTCATAAGAGAATAAAATTAATAACTATTTTCATATAAATATTCTAAAAAATTAATATGGTTAATAAAATATTCTCTAAACATAAAATGTAACAGTATAATTTCACCATAGATAATTATTCATCAATAATAATTATACATTAATTAGGACATCATGTAGACCGGTGGTAAGTGTGAAATTCTTATCGCCCTACGATCATGGGTACAAGACTCATAGCATTATCAGAAATGAATAGTTTTCCCCAAATATATAATGTCCTTTTCTAAAACCCTGATAATATAATTTCATAAATATTATGGACACCAATTTTAATAATGTAAATCACTAAATAGACATTAAACATTAGTTTTCAATTTATTCTCAATACATAAATACTTATTATGATGTTTAATATAAACATTTTAGGAATTGATAACAATATAACCATTATGACCGATGAAAATCCAAAACCATAGAATGAATGTCATGAAATCATATTATCATGTATCCCCTATATATCACAAATTATCTCTTGGTTTTCACGTTAAATACATGTGAATACGCTCATGGTAAATTCTCTTGGAAGATGGTAACAACTTTAATTACCATAAATCCTTTTCAAAACATGAATATTTCCTTATTCCATAGATTAATGGATACATTCCATATTTCAGAGAAGTTGTAACCTTCATCTATGATATCATGAACAACTTGTCACCTGTCATTAGTTAGTTTTAAGGTAATCTGTATAGTCCAATTTACTCATTCCGAAGAGAATTATCTTAACATAAAGAACATACTAATTGTCACCATCCCTTAGCCAAAATATCATCATTTTATTAAATCACTTTACAAGTCCATCATGAACAATCAACATGAAATTTTAAATACTGATTGAAAAAATTAGTATAATAATCCTTGTATATTTTTTCATTCGTATAACAGAAATTTTTATTCTACAAATAGACAAATATTGATTATTCCACTTCATCCTTATTAAATTAATAGTGTTAAATGATCCTATTACTCAATACCTATTTCTTTCAACTTTCATCTGTATTAACGCCATCATCAGAAATGTTTCCATTACTCACACCACCTTATTGGTTCCCTTCACAAGCTTTCGTCACGATACATTATGTTTCTTAATGACAATTTACCCAACAATTAAAACACATAACCTTTCATAATATCATTGGGAGAAAAACATTATCATCTATTTTGTTAAATGAAATCATCATTTTTTTCCATTGTAGTCACATGCATTGTCTCATTCTTTTCCATAGTCAAGAAAAATTATTTTTTTTCTAAGAAAATATATTAGGTGATTCTTTTCACATTCTTGACACAAAGGAAACCAAGTCTTCTTTCATCAATTGTATCCATTTCCTAAACACTCATTGAACTCATTATTTATCTTCTTTCTAGAGTTTTAGAGTTGTTTATGTAATATTTTTTAATCATATTCATTGAAAATTGATTAGGCATGATCACAACATTTTTCACAAATGCGAGCATCCCACAAGAGTGATCATGAGAAAATCATCAATCACATTCAATGTTAATCCATTTTTTTATTCTTGACATTGACTAAAACTAGAAGCATAGTGTGAGAATTACATCTCATATAAGAAAACCATGTAGTCCTGAAAATAATTACATATAATATTTATAAATAATGAAACCTACATTAATCTATGACCCTATAGTATCATCCCAGTTAATTAATATAAAACATATAATAAAATCCTTCATAATGGTTTATGAAGAGTTAGTGAATTCTCAAAGCATATCCCCCAGGAGTATCATACTAAGTGTGATGCATGTACCAATTTCATGTACTAGATTATCCCATGTAAGGTCTAGAATATCTTGAAAGATTTGTTACAACTAGGTACATTTATTTCAGATATACAACCACTTGTAGAATCAAAACATGGATGTATTTTTAAGAAACCACTCTCTCTATATTTTACAAAAATTCTAGGACATTTTCCTAAACATTAATTCATCCTTGTACATATACTTAGAGACATTAATTGGAATATACTTATAAATATACCTATAGATCTCAATAAATTATTCGTATCCTACATTCCAATGGATGACTAAATCATTACACTGATCCCAACTATTGAAATTTTATATTCACATATATGGATATTAAATCATTTTCTGTGAATATTATATAAATTACAAAAAATATGTGCTAGAGGACCATAATAGGTTGGTTTCAATGGAAACATGGAAAAAAATATTATATCCTAGTGAATGATCTTCAACATCACCCATGAGGATCTCCACTTTAGCAATTCTACATTATACGATTATTTATAAATTTGGAAAGGAATCATAAGAAATGAGTGAGTTTAGATGATCAGTAAGGGTAAATAAATGAAATGTTTAAGCATAACATGAATATAAGGTTATGGAACATGATCATAACATTTATATATCATAACCTATATATTATAGATCAAAATCAATATTGGTAGTTCACAAGACATGAATAATAAAGAAAATAAATAACATAATCCACGAAAGCATATCATAGGAATAAAACATGGAATTGTGGAAGAAAAATAAACATATATATATATATAAGGATTTAAATAGTAGTCAAGGAATTTTTTGATACCATCTTGGTGGAAAAAATCCTTTTCTGAACCGGGTTCACATCCCATTCCAGTGCTATTTTTTTAACTGAGTTCACCCCTTATTATAGCCCAATATTATGGAACCATGTTATTTACCATTTCTAGCCCTATAAAACTAAAATGAGTTCATTTCCAATTATATTCATGTTTATATAATGACATAAAACTATTAACAATTTAATTGGAGAGAGATATATGTCATGCCCATCTCATACTTAAATGCTACATACATATTCCAGAAAAGAATAAAAATACACATCATAAACAATTAAATGAAATGGGTAAAACAAACATATAATAATATCATAACCTATGGAAAATTTTTTTGGTTTAATAATAATTTCATCATTAGAATAATCCATGAAAAGAATCATGTTTAATAAGTATATAACCCATCATAGAGAAACTGGTGTCATAAGAATAATTCCATTGAAGCATAAACCAATAAATTTGGAATATGAAAAGATCTTTTATATTATTTCATATATGGGAATGATAAACATCAATATATGTCATTATATATGGAAAATATCTTGAAATGATATTTTGAAAAAACAATCATGAGTAAAATAGTCTTTATTTTTTGAAAAATGTTCTATAAAACCTTAAAACATTAAAATCATTCCATTTTAAAATTAATTTAAAATGTGGAAAGAATGATTCGAAACATTTTGAAAACTGTTTTCATTGAAAACATATAAAATAAGCTTGAAAACATTTTGAAAATAATTTTCATATAAAACATATACAAGGAGATTAAAAATTTTTTAAAACCATTTCATAAAAAAATACTTTTCAAGCATAAAAATGGGGCATCAAATCATTGGGAAACCCATTTCCCTTTAACACATATTAATGAGGCCTAAAAAACTTTTGAAAACAAGTTTTCTTTAATAAATATTAAGGAATACTAAAAGCATTTTCAAACCAATTTTATTTGAAAACAATTTTGTTGAAAATTGTATAAAAATTAATCTTTTAAAAATAAAAAGTATGCATTAAAGAAATGAAGACAACTAAATTGGTAAATGTTTGTTAGGTAAATGAACATTCCATTTACATGGTAAAATATTTAGAAAAAAGACACATTCGGAAAGAAACTATAAGATTCCTTTGAATACATTGGAATTTAAGAAGCTTTAAAAATGTCTTTTATATATTTTCATATAATGGTATAATATTGTTCTAAAC
Organism: Viscum album; assembly: GCA_963277665.1. Lineage (NCBI taxonomy): Eukaryota > Viridiplantae > Streptophyta > Magnoliopsida > Santalales > Viscaceae > Viscum > Viscum album. The sequence continues at coordinate 873,195,749 of OY728129.1, read as the reverse complement.
CATTTTTAAAAAAAATTGATTTTAAGGAACATATATTTCCTACTAAATAGAGGGTAAAGTAAGGATTTCATAAAAATTCATTCCTAACTATCATTAGTATAAAAGTGTATTACAATGGTACCAATACATGAATATATATTGAATAACCATATCATAATAAAATTCATGTATTTTATTTATATATGGATCATAATATTTCATAAATTAAGCAAAATCACTAATAATATTGAAAAAATGATGAAATTATTTCAACAAACTCTTACTAATATGTTATATGTGATCATACTCTCAATGTAAGAAAATTAAATTACATGAATATTAAAATATCATGAAATAATTGGAATTAATTATATAAAACTTACAATTTTTGTATATACACTTAAAAATATAATTTAGGTGCATAAAAATCATGATTCTCAATGAAGGAAAATTGAGACAAAAGTATTTTATCGATTTTTAGCATTAGAAACATAAACCCCCTAAAATAATTATAATAGAAAGGATATGTGAATACACATAAATTAAATTGTATGATACATATAATATAATATTGGGTAGTACAAACACCACACAAAAGGAAAGATTATAGATCATATCATGTGTCTCATGGATATAAAAAGTGAGATGAAATCCTCTTGCAATGTATCTTGAGTCTCGCTGTACTCGTTAAAACAACTAATATAATAAATATAAATTTATTATAAATCTTATATAGAACCATATTCATAAATAATTTTCCATATATGATTTTATTATGACCTAATATAACCATCATGTTAACCATCCTATGTTAAGTTGTCACTTCAGATAATATATTCTTTTTTCTTTTCATCTATATTAATTTGTTATATCGTTGGTACTTATAATTATATCATGATTACATAATGTAAAAGATGATATAAATATAATTTAAATCTATTATATGTGTATTATCATAATCTATACAATATATAATTACATAATCGAATAAACCATTCCTTGTGATGGTATGTTGTACGTATGCATGAATGATGTTTATGTTTTTTTTTCGTACCGAAAAGAGGAAGTAAAATGACATATTTTTATATATTTATATAAATACTAGATAAGATTTATGGTATGATATATATAAATATATATAATATATTGAATAAACCATCATTAATACATTCCATGTAGTTTATAAAGGAATCATATTTCTTGGAGGGCGGTAGTTCACACTTCCCCAAACGAAATTATCGTAATAACACAAAATGGAAGGTAAAAAAATATTTATGTTATAAAAATAAATATAAAATATTAAAGATACAATAAATATAATATATATAATACATATAATATATAAATATAGTTCCATAATAATTTATATCATGATAGAAGATAAGGAAATTTGAACAATCATCATTTAGAGAGGCGGTAGTTCATAGTACATGTAAACAGTCTGTTCCATTCCCATTAGATGAAGGTTTATGAAAGTGTAAGACTATAATTTATAATAAAATTATCCTATTAAATTGAGTGTATTGGTTTTTTACAATAATTTATTAAATTTATTTGAGTGTGTGGAGAATGATAATAAAATAAAGGACTTGAGAGAAGATGTTACCTCTTAATTGTGTAAATCCTTTTGGTTTTTACCAAAATTCTTAGTTGGATTGTCTTATTCTAAAGAGAATGATTATAATAGTAAAGGAGGTATTTTATGGAGTGCATATTGTAGATATTTTATTATTCTATGATGTATTAGATATTAGAGTATGTGGTAGAGGTAGTGGTCATTTATATGAAAGGAAAAGGACTCACTTAGACTTTTTGAAAACACGATTGGGGTACACATGCTATTACCTAACTAAAGTCAATCCAAACCAACATAAATAAATAATAGAAGATTTTTTTCCAAATTATTTCTATAAAATGAGGTTTGAAAATATTTCTATGTCATTTTCCCTGAAGATTATGTTTTAGTCCTTAAGTAAGCTTAATTTGACCTTAACCGCGGTGATGAATTTTAATCACTTATACTAGTCTTTTTGGTCAAATTTTTTTTTATATTATTAGACTATAAATATAATAATTATTAAAATGTTTAATATTTTTATTTTATGTATTAAATTCACATAATATTGAATATTATGATAAATTCTAATCCCAGATAAGGAATTAAATTATGGGTTTTTAAAGTTGAAAGATGTTTAAATGTTTATTAAGTTTTTATATTCAATTTCAAAGTAAAATTTACTATAATGTCCTAAATTATATTAATGGATTTATAATTGATATAATTTGACATTAAAAAATTTTAATTATAATTTAACATTAATAATTATTTAAATGAAAAGGTAGTTTTTAACTAAAATGTAGTACTTTTCAATATTCAACAAAAAATTACATTTCACAAAACTACATTTAACCCTAATATAATTTCAAAAATAATATTTAAAAAATGATATTTATTTTATAAAATTTAATTTCTAAATGTTTCTAAAAAAGATATTATAAAAAATTGTAGCATCCCAGGTAAATAAAGAATAAAGAATTTTCATATTTATTAATATTTACGAATTAAATATTAATTTTAATTAAAAGGGCTGTCTACGTTCGATAGCGTACTCGGTACGCAACGATGAGTTTCTTTGAAAACTTACGTTGCACACAAGTAATAAAATAATATTATTTTAAATGTTAGTTAACGAGTAGCCGTTTTACTGGCGGGAATGGATAGAAATAACTAAAATATGATTATATATGTTTTTAAATGTTTTTACATTTACCCAATAAAAGATAAAGGCTTAAAATACGGAAAGAGTTCAATTTTAGGCATTTATATCCTAATTTTCACGAAAGGTCCACTTATCACCTTTTGACGGAGAACCGTCATTAAATATAGTTTTTATTGATCTTATAAATTCTATTGGACCAAATATAACTCTTCTTTATAATTGGGACATCAAAATTTACTTTGTGTAAATTTTTGGTACCTTTCTGATAAAGTTCTTTTTTTAATGAATAGTGTAAAATGTTGTATTTTAATTCAAAACCTCTTTTTAATATAATTTATTTATATGATTAGATTATCTTTTTAATTGTTTTTAAAGTGAAATTAGAAAATATTTTTACCATTAAATCCAATAGTGGTCGTTGGAATTAATTTCACTTTGAAATCGGACTTAAACTAGTGTCAATCTTTTAATACTTATTGTTTCAAAAAAACATGCTATTTTCTCTGACTGCGGGAATTAATTATTAAATTAATTAATGTGACTTATATGTATTGAATTTTGTTAAATAGACTTAATTTTTGAATTCGTAATATCAAATATATCTTAGGGTGAATTTTTGGTAATTTTCTGAAAAACTTCAATTTTTGATGAATAGTGAAACCACTAAGTGGTACTTATAAAGACTGATTTTCCGTTTAAATGAAATTTTGCCATCATTGTGTTTTGAATTTCAAAAATCCGACATACATGGTTGTCATTAAGAATTAAAATGTGGTTCAATGAGATTATAATAATTTTTTGGTGAATAGTAACTTATTATGTTCTTAATCGCGATTAGTGGTAATTAGTGTAGTTTAAGGTAAAAATAATGTTTTAATAATATGAAATGAACTGGACACATGTCCTACCCTCATTGTTTGTGTCATGGCCGACCAAGACAAGCCATGGGTCAACTTGGGGACCCCATGGAGACACTTTGGTTGGGAAATGACATAAATAACTTTTTATTTAATGTCAAAGTAAAAATGACACAAACATAATATGTTTTACGAAAACAATTTTTACCTAGGGTTATAAAGATCAGATTTTTTATTGTAAATATTCATTGTAAAGATAAAAAGATTTCATAAATCATAGTATTTTTTTTATAATTTTGAGACTTTAAATAAATTAAATTATTTATGACATCATGATGATGCAGCGATGACCTCATTATTTAACAATTTAAATAAAATGGAAAGATAATGAAAACTCTAAAACCTGAACATGGCAAAAACAAATTGGATGAGTGGATTTAGAACCCTTATCACCTTATACACGAATTATATCAATTTGGGACCTTTTAAAACCGAAACACATTTTCAAATAAAGTAATATTTCTTTACTTTCCAAAAGTGCCCCTCCTATCCTCTTATAAAAGGCCCCCACCTCTACCTCATTTCACACACTCCTCAAGCCTTTGGCTCGGCCAACCCCTGCCCATTTACTCTCTCCACATCCCTCTCCTAATCCTAGAAGATTACCATTGGGCAGAATCCTTTCAAAGGAAGCCTTTAGGTTCAAATCAAAAGGAGTTACACTTTTAAAGGTAATTCATTCTCTCTTGTTCATTTGTTTTATTTTGCTTCTCCAACCCTCTAAACTCTTTTTATTTACTTATTTTGTAACAAAACCAGTATCTTCAATATACTAGGATGTTTTTATAATATTTATTTGAGCTACACTCTCACACAACTACATCAAATGGTTAAAGAACATACGGTTTCCGTGGATGGCGAAATTCTGCCTCCCGAAACGATGATTGTTCAATACTAATTTAACACCTTCAAGGGTGGCCATTATGATGTCACTATTTTTATATATTATATATAATATGTTTATTTTTCTTTTATGCTTCTGTATTTTTCATTTTGTGAATACCTTTATGGTTTCCATTATGGGTAAACACGATATCTTCATTTAAGGAAGTGCGGACTACCGCCCCCTCAAAGTGATGGGATTCGTTAATGCCATATGTGCGACATGTAAAGGATGTATTTAAAGTTATTATATATGATTTTATACTGGAATTATAATATACCTCAATATCATTATTATTTATTTCCATTAAAGTATGAGATAGAAATGAAAGTAGCGTTCATGCGTACGTACGGCTTACCGTCTCCATGAACGGTGCATTTCATTTCATACCTCTAAATGATTATGTAATATTATAAATAAATGTATATGATGGATATATATGGTATATATGATATCCAAATCATGAATTTCAATCTGGATATAATGAACTTTTGACCACACGAACAACATGTAATTGTAAGAAGTCAACTTTCGACATAAGAACCAAATATTGAGAAAACAAACATTATTAACTTAAATGGTTACATAATGTTTATAACATGGAAATAAGTGATATAAAAGGAATAATGAACTTTAAAAAGGTTATTAATCATGTATAAATTAACTCAAGTTTATTATTCAGGACGTTAAAGAATGATCGAGTCAAGTCGGACCCGAGGTAAGGGACTTCGTCTCAATCTCCTTTCATTGAGGCATATTTCGTTTTATACACAACTTTATTTTATACGGTGTATAAACCCCTTTGACTTTTACTTTTATATAAAAGGAATCTTTTTCTATGAAGCGTTTTACTAAACGACAAAAAGGAATGTTTTTTTAACGTACGCAGTGACAACGACCTTTTCCACCGCCGCGAGTATTATTTGGTCTTTGGATTTCTCAACAAGCCGTAATGTTTTTAGAATAAAATAAATACCATATACTCTTTTATGTATTTTGGTATTGAAAATGGTTTTGAAAAAGGATTCTATTATATCAATATATTTATGATATATTGTGATTGAAATGTGGAAATGTTATCATTCCTTTATATTGGTTTTATGTTTTATGATTTTATATTGGTACATGGACATTTTAACGGGTGGTTACGTTATAAACCATATGACGGGTGGTGTCGTGAATACCAGGACGGGTGGTTACGTTATAACCTCCAATGCATTGGGTATGGAAGTCGGCCATATGGCTATTCCATTAAGTATGTATGGAAATTGGCCGTATGGCTATTCCATTAAGTGATATGTGTGGAAGTCGACCGTATGGTCATTCCACTTAAATATGTTTATGTCCCAAGTTACCTTTATATATGTTATGTGTTCTTTATATGGGTTTTATGGTAATCCTTTGGTTACAAAAAGGTAAGTAATGGTACTTTATTCAGTAAAGAGTTTTTACTACTTCATGAAGGTGAAGGTATTACTTTGATAGAGTATACATGGTTTACTTGATGTTTGAAAAACTAACAGTTTTCATTCTTTGTGCATCCCTTACTGAGATTTTTATGCTCACCCCAAGTTTTTTTGAAATGTTTTTCACATGACTTAATGTGGAATAAGGTCAAGGATGGGATCAAGGGAATGTCATTCTATATAAAACATGGAACTAGACATGTTTCTTTTAAGAGTTTTTTTATTTATGGAAACTTAATAGAAGTGACTACTTTGTAATATTTTGATATGTAATAGTTATGTTCTAATTCTCTAAAACTCTAAACCTGAAAAGATCCTCAACGTGAATTATTCATTTAATTCAATATTAAGTAAGGTTTAAGGCCGGGGCCTTATAGTTGGTATCAGAGGTCGATTTAAACAACTTTAGGAGTTAGAAAAGTGTTCTATTATAATATGATTGAAATGATATAGCATTTACAGATTACCATGTTGCTTCGCCTAAGATATTTCATGTGTTTAGAATGGTTTTCCGCAGAGGAAACAAAGTAGCTATGTTGGGACGACATCAGCAGGAAGATAACCTTCCAAATCAGCAACTTGAGATGGTCAGAATCGGAACTGAACAGTTTGTTGCAGTGATGGCACAGTTGACTCAGGCTATAAATGGTGGTGGTATCCATGCACGAGATCAGCCAGATCAACCGCAGAGGAACATGTCAGTGGTGGAACATTTCATGAGGCAACATGCCCCATCATTCAGAGGATCATCGGACCCTGTGCAAGCTGAAGGGTGGATTAAAGCACTGGAGAAGATTTTTGATGTCATGGGGTGTTCAGAACATCAAAAGGTTAGTCTTTCTGTTTACCGTTTTGAAGGTGAAGCTGATCAGTGGTGGTCAATGGTGAAAAATATAAGGGATAGTGATGAGATTGAGGATCTTCACTGGGACGAATTAAAAGGTATGTTTCTTGAGAAATATTTTCCTAAGTTGGTTCGTCTTAGGATGGAAAAACAGTTCCTAGAATTGAGGCAGGAGGATGATTCAGTGGCTGCTTATGAAGAAAAGTTCACTCGATTGGCAGGGTATGCTCCAAACTTCATACGAGATCTTGATAATAAAATAAACCGTTTTTACTCAGGGTTAAAGCCAAAGTATCGAAGGGCTTTAGCTTCTCGTGAGTTCAAAAGTTATGAAAAACTTGTTCGATGTGCAGAGAAGGTGGAAATGGAGTTTGTCGATGATCAGGTGTTCTATGACAAACAACAGAATAAGAGGTCTAGTTGGCAGGCAAAGGGGAAGAATTCATCAAAGAAGCAAGGAGGTAAGAAAACCAAATATCCATCCTGTGATAAGTGTGGTAAAATGCATCCTGGAGAATGTTTATCCACGTCTGGTAAGTGCTTTCGGTGTGGTAAGTCTGGTCATATTGCTCGTAACTGTAAGGAAGATGATCAAGCAGAAAATGAAAAGCCAATGGTAAGATGTTTTATGTGTAGTGAAATGGGTCATTATGCAAATGAGTGTCCAACGAAGAACTCAACTGCGGGAATGCAGCCAGACTACAAGCAGAAAGTGGTGGTGAAATCCTTTGCAACAACTTCAGCAGATGTTGGGCCATAGAATGAAGTGGTATCAGCTCTAGGAGCTCAGTATTTTTCGAAGATTGACTTGAGGTCGGGGTACCATCAGTTGAAAGTAAAAGATGCAGACGTTCTGAAGACTGCGTTCCGTACTAGATATGGCCATTATGAATTTGTAGTTATGCCTTTTGGGTTAACCAATGCACCTGCTGTATTCATGGACCTTATGAATAAAATTTTCCATGAGTTATTGGATAAGTTTGTGTTTGTGTTTTGAGGTTTGGGAAGAGGTTATGTGTGCCTTGTGATTCACAGTTGAAGAGAGAGTTGTTATGTGAAGCTCATAGTTCTCCGTTTTCAGTTCATCCGGGCAGTACTAAGATGTATAGAGATCTACGGGAGTATTTACTGGTGGGATGGAATGAAAAAAGACATTGCTGATTTTACTGTGAAGTGTTTGACATGTCAACAGGTTAAAGCAGAGCGGCAGTTATCGAAAGGGATGCTTCAGCCTTTACCAGTGTAAGAGTTGAAATGGGAGAATATATCCATGGACTTTGTTGTTGGATTACCGAAGACATCTCGAGGTAATAATGCAATCTGGGTTATTGTTGATCGCTTGAACAAATCTGCTCATTTCCGTGCTATACGAGATACTTTCCCTCTTGATCAGCTTTCCCGTTTGTATCTTAAAGAGATAGTCAGGTTACATGGAGTTCCTCACTCCATTGTATCGGATCGTGATCCCAGATTTACTTCTAACTTTTGGAAAGGCCTTCAGAAGACGTTGGGTACTGAATTAAATTTTAGTACAGCTTTTTGTCCTCAATAAGATGGGCAGTCAGAACGAACAATCCATACATTGGAGGATATGCTATGAGCTTGTTCTATGGATTATCAGGGAAGTTGGGACCAACATATTTCTTTGGTTGAATTTTCATATAATAACAGTTTTCATTCCAGTATACAGATGGCACCATTTGAGGCATTATATGGGAAGCGGTGTCGAACTCCAGCATTTTGGAATGAAGTGGGTGAAAGGAAGCTGATGGGACCAGAATTGGTAGAAGAGATGGCAGAAAAAGTTTAGTTGATTCAGAAGCACATGAGAACAGCTCAGAGCAGGCAGAAGAGTTATGGGGATAACCGGAGGAAGGATCTATCTTTCGAGGTAGGTGATCATGTTTTTCTCAAGGTTTCTCCTTGGAAAAGTGTGATGAGATTTGGTAAGAAAGGAAAGTTGAGTCCGAGGTTCATTGGACCATACGAAATTGTGGAGAGAGTTGGATCAGTTGCATACCGAGTGGCTTTGCCTCTGATTTTATCTCAGGTACACAATTTTTTTCATGTTTCAATGTTGAAAATGTATATGCCAGATCCATCTCATGTTTTGAGTCCAGAGGTAGTTCAGCTGGAAGAGAACCTATCTTATGAGGAACAACCGGTCCAGATTCTTGACCACAGGGAGCAGGTGTTACGGAATAAGGTTATTCATCGGGTAAAGGTTTTGTGAAAAAACCATGTGATTGAAGAGGCAATGTGGGAATCTGAAAATGCTATGAGGGATAAATACCCCCACCTTTTTTGATAAGTGAATAAAATTGTGAGGACGCAATTCCCAAAAGGGGGGAAAGATGTAACATCCTAGGTAAATAAAGAATAAAGAATTTTCATATTTATTAATATTTACGAATTAAATATTAATTTTAATTAAAATGGGTTTCTACGTTCGATAGCGTACTCGGTACGCAACGATGAGTTTCTTTGAAAACTTACGTTGCACACAAGTAATAAAATAATATTATTTTAAATGTTAGTTAATGAGTAGTCATTTTACTGGCGGGAAAGGATAGAAATAACTAAAATATGATTATATATGTTTTTAAATGTTTTTACATTTACCAAATAAAAGATAAAGGCTTAAAATACGGAAAGAGTTCAATTTTAGGCATTTGTATCCTAATTTCCACGAAAGGTCCACTTATCACCTTTTGACGGAGAACCGTCATTAAATATAGTTTTGATCGATCTTATAAATTCTATTGGACCAAATATAACTCTTCTTTATAATCGGGACATCAAAATTTACTTTGTGTAAATTTTTGGTACCTTTCTGATAAAGTTCTTTTTTTAATGAATAGTGTAAAATGTTGTATTTTAATTCAAAACCTCTTTTTAATATAATTTATTTATATGATTATATTATCTTTTGAATTGGTTTTAATGTGAAATTAGAAAATATTTTTACCATTCAATCCAATAGTGGTCGTTGGAATTAATTTCACTTTGAAATCAGACTTAAACTAGTGTCAATCTTTTGATACTAATTGTTTCATAAAAACACGCTATTTTCTCTGACAGCAGAAATTAATTATTAAATTATTTAATGTGACTTATATGTTTTGAATTTTGTAAAATAGACTTCATTTTTTAATTCGTAATATCAAATATATCTTAGGGTGAATTTTTGGTAATTTTCTGAAAAACTTCAATTTTTGATGAATAGTGAAACCACTAAGTGGTACTTATAAAGACTGATTTTCCGTTAAAATGAAATTTTGCCATCATTGTGTTTTGAATTTCAAAAATCCAACATACATGGTTCTAATTAAGAAGTAAAATTTGGTTCAATGAGATTATAATAATTTTTTGGTGAATAGTAACTTATTAAGTTCTTAATCGCGATTAGTGGTAATTAGTGTAGTTTAAGGTAAAAATAATGTTATAATAATATGAAATGAACATGACACATGTCCTACCCTCATTGTTTGTGTCATGGCCAACCAATACAATCCATGGGTCAACTTGGGGACCCCATGGAGACACTTTGGTTGGGAAATGTCATAAATAACTTTTTATTTAATGTAAAAGTAAAAATGACACAAACATAATATGTTTTACGAAAAAAATATTTATATGGGGTTATAAATATCAGATTTTTGATTATAAATATTAATTGGAAAGATAAAAAGATTTTCTACATCATAGTAGTTTTTTTATAATTTTTAGACTTTAAATAAATTAAATTATTTATGACATCATGATGATGCAGCGATGACCTCATTATTTAACAATTTAAATAAAATGGAAAGATAATGAAAAATATAAAACCTAAACATGGCCAAAACCAATTGGATGAGTGGATTTCGAACCCCTATCACCTTATACACAAAGTATATCAATGTGGGAACTTTTAAAACAGAAACACAATTTCAAATAAAGTAATATTTCTTTACTTTCCAAAAGTGCCCCTCCTCTCCTCTTATAAAAGGCCCCCACCTCTACCTCATTTCACACACTCCTCAAGCCTTTGGCTCGGCCAACCCCTGCCCATTTACTCTCTCCACATCCCTCTCCTAATCCTAGAGGACTCCCTTTGGGCAGAATCCTTTCAAAGGAAGCCTTTAGGCTCAAATCAAAAGGAGTTACACTTTTAAAGGTAATTCATTCTCTCTTGTTCATTTGTTTTATTTTGCTTCTCCAACCCTCTAAACTCTTTTTATTTACTTATTTTGTAACAACACCAGTATATTAAATATACTAGGATGTTGTTATAAGATTTTTTGAGCTACAATATCACACAACTACATCAAATGGTTAAAGAACATACGGTTTCCGTGGATGGCGAAATTCTACCTCCCGAAACGATGATTGTTCAATACTCATTTAACACCTTAAAGGGTGGATATTATGATGTCACTATATTTATATATGATATATAATATGTTTATTTTTTCTTTAAGATTCTGTATTGTTCATTTTGTTCATACCTTTATGGTTTCCATTATGGGTAAACACGATATCTTCATTTAAGGAAGTGCGGACTACCGCCCCCTCAAAGTGATGTGATTCATTAATGCCATATGTGGGACCTGTAAAGGATGGATTTAAAGTTATTATATATGATGTTATACTGGAATTATAATATACCTCTATATCATTATTATTTCTTTCCATTAAAGTATGAGATAGAAATGAAAGTAGCGTTCATGCGTACGTACGGCTTACCGTCTCCATGAACGGTGCATTTCATTTCTTATCCTCAAATGTAATGTACTATTAAAAGTACATGTATATAATGGATATATATAATTAATGATATATATAAATGATGAATATAATTCTGGAATTAAAATATACATACCTCTCATTTAGTTTTAATTCCATTAATATGACAAAGAAATGAAAGTAGCGTTCATGCGTACGTACGGCTTACCGTCTCCATGAACGGTGCATTTCATTTCTTACCTCTAAATGATTATGTAATATTATAAATACATGTATATGCTGGATATATATGATATATATGATATCCAAATCAGGAATTTCATTCTGGATATAAAGAACTTTTGACCACACGAACAACATGTAATTGTAAGAAGTCAACTTTCAACTTAAGAACCAAATATTGAGAAAACAAACATTATTAACTTAAATGGTTACATAATGTTTATAACATGGCAATAAGTGATATAAAATGAATAATGAACATTAAAAAGGTTCTTAATCAAGTATAAATTAACTCATGTTTATTATTCTGGACGTTAAAGAACGATCGAGTAAAGTCGGACCCGATGTAAGGGACTTCATCTCAATCTCCTTTCATTGAGGAATATTTCGTTTTATACACAACATTATTTTATACGGTGTATAAACCCCTTTGACTTTTACTTTTATATAAAAGGAATATTTTTCTATGAAGCGTTTTACAAAACTACAAAAAGGAATGTTTTTTTAACGTACGCGGTGACAATGACCTTTTCCGCCGCCGCGAGTATTATTTGGTCTTTGGCTTTCTCAACAATTCGTAATGTTTTTAGAATAAAATAAATACCATATAATCTTGTATGTATTTTGGTATTGAAAATGGTTTTGAAAAAGGATTCTATTATGAAAATATATTTATGATATATTGTGATTGAAATGTGGAAATGTTATCATTCCTTTATATTGGTTTTATGTTTTATGATTTTATATTGGTACTTGGACATTTTAATGGGTGGTTACATTATAAACCATATGACGGGTGGTGCCGTGAATACCAGGACGGGTTGTTACGTTATAACCTCCAATGCATTGGGTATGGAAGTCGGTCGTATGGCTATTCCATTAAGTATGTATGGAAATTGGCCGTATGGCTATTCCATTATATGATATGTGTGGAAGTCGACCGTATGGTTATTCCACTTAAATGTGTTTATGTCCCAAGTTACCTTTATATATGTTATGTGTTCTTTATATGGGTTTTATGGTAATCCTTTTGTTACAAAAAGGTAAGTAATGGTACTTTATTCAGAAAAGAGTTTTTACTACTTCATGAAGGTGAAGGTATTACTTTGATAGAGTATACATGGTTTACTTGATGTTTGAAAAACTAACAGTTTTCATTCTTTGTGTATCCCTTACTGAGCTTTTTATGCTCAGCCCAAGTTTTTTTGAAATGTTTTTCACAAGACTTAATGTGGAATAAGGTCAAGGATGGGATCAAAGGAATGTCATGCTATATAAAACATGGAACTAGGCATGTTTCTTTTAAGAGTTTTATTTATTTATGGAAACATAGTAGAAGTGACTACTTTGTAATATTTTGAGATGTAATAGTTATGTTATAATTCTCTAAAACTCTAAACCTGAAAAGATCCTCAACGTGAATTATTCATTTAATTCAATATTAAGTAAGGTTTAAGGCCAGGGCCTTATAAAAATAGTTTATTTGAGACAACCCTATTTTTAAACATAAAACGACTTAACCAAAAATCATATCTATCATTACTAATAGTTTTATCTACATAAATTGATTATAAATTATATTTGAAAATTATTATTAATATTAAAGTTACTATGTTTAACTCCTATGTAATAATTATCTCATTTAAATAATTATAATAATAAAATTATGTTTTATAGAAACATTTTTGTTGCATGTAATGTACAATAAGTCAGTGTTGCAGGTAGCGCTAGCCATGTCGGTATTGCGTGTAGCACAAGCCAAGTCAGTATTGCGTGTAGTGAAAACCATGTCAGTGACATATTAATGGAATGTTTGTATTTCTGTTTTAATATATATATATATATATATATTATTTCTATTGTCATGGGAAATGAAAAATATCAAAAAGATAAATTATTTTGAAAAAAAATAAAAAAAAATCTCGGGGTTTTACATTTATCATTAACATATATTGATTATAATAATTCTAGGGTGTGTCTTATATTGTAATAAATGTACTAGATTTTGAATGGAATTAATAAAGATGATTGGCCTCGTGTTAAGAAACTATGCTTTGTGCCATAACCTGAATTACATAATTAAATGAACTTTATAACTTGAATAAAATTTCATAATTAATATTCCATGATGAATAGTATGAGAGTCTAACGGATAAACTAAAAAAATATCATGATGAGGGGGATACAAGGGTCCTTACTTATGAAAAACCTTGTTGGTTCATCGTGTTTTTTAAATATAATTTGAAATTTAATTAAATATAATCTTATATGTATTTTTGGTATTCCATGGATGGGATCTCTAAGAAGATTCAATACCTCCTTATTAGTGATATATATTCTCATGGGGACCCCCTGTCGATGGGCTCAATCAAACGATGTTTATACCTTTCCAGTATTGACACTAAAACACCTATGTGAGAGAATAGGGACATGTTTAGGTGCTTTTCCTTTCTTCACAACATTCTAGGAATGATTATTGGGATTCTATTTATGGATTACTATTGATCATCTCTTACACTATGGAGTATTTATAGTAACCCTATTGTGGTACGTGGGATTCCATTTCTTCTTTCCTCATATAGGCTAATGGTGCCTCTGAATAAATTATAATGATGGGTTTTATATTAATATCAATTAATGAAAGGCAATTATCCTATGAAATTCCCAAAAATCCAAATCAATTTCTTGGTTTTGGTCCATCTTTTTAAACTTGTTTTATGATAAATTATTATTACATAAATTCCATATCTTTTATAGGTTCACTTGGGTACAAAGACATCTTTCTTAGGATCAATAAGGTATTGTCGTTCGAGTATCCATGAGGAACCCAGACTGACTGGTATTGTTTATTTACTACCTCGGTTTTATTATTATTGGAATTGTACAGATTTTATATGTATATATTGGATTGATTTGGATTCTATTGGTGGTGGCATAGTGAGTATATTTCACACCCTTATCAAGACACCCTTACTAACATAAAAAACATCATCATTTTCTGTGTAGATAAAGGGAAGAATCTTGCTTCTGATGCTTTATATCTATTACTATGAAGGTGTAACGAAGCGGAGGACTGATTTTATGATCATGTTTCAAGTAGATACATCTTTTCATATTATTAAAACTTTTTTACAACATCTGGTATATAAATTTTTCCCCTATATTTTGGGTACCTCATTTTTTATAGTTTCATGACATGAGAATCATCAACATTTTAGTATATGTTTATGATTTAGATTCCTCATGTTTATTCAACTAGATTTTATTATTTTTTATATCATTATTTTCAACATTATTTGATTCTAATGCTGGATTATTTGTACTTCCTCAATTATCTTTCATGATTTAATGTTGTGATACATTCTTACCCATTAAGAGATTATTTCCTATTAGAAACAACATATCCCCTCTAAACAAGTTAGTAGCCTCTGTCATAGGTGGTGGTGAACTTATGTTTATGTGGAAAATAGTATCGGGGTGCCACCTAGTGGCTTCAATGGTGGGATGCTAAAATGTTATATCTGAGTTTCTTTTTCATTTTGTTTTACTATATTTGGTATTTGGTAGTAGACTTACATATATCCATATTTGGTAATGATACAATTCCTAGATGTAGTTATCCTACTTATAGGGTAAACACAAATTGCCTTAGATGGGTTATTACTATTTTGTTTGTGTCTATTATAGTTATATTTTTCTCATCATTAAGTGAATCACATGTTTTGGGATATTATTAATATTATTGAAATTATTATTATTATTATGTGTTTCTTTTCTATGAACTATTACTGAAATGAGGTATCATCTAATGCATTATATTAGGAACATGAGGATACACATGTCATGAATTAAGATATTACTTATTTATATTACTGTGGGAATTTTTTAATTTTATATGTTTGTTATCAATGCCTTGATGTTTTCATATTTAAATTTTCTAGCGCTTCTTATAGATATAAAATAGTTGTATTAATTAAAGTTCCTACATCAATATAAGTAATTCTTTCCTCCATAGATTTATCATAACACATTAATCAACCAATTATTCCATGGATAATCCCAGAATAAATGGTTCTACGGGATGATATATTAGTTTATTTTATTGATTAATTCCAACTTTAATTTATGAATATTCAAATTCATTAAATTCTTTATGGTATTTCATTTAATAATATAATTATACATGACCCGTTAAATATATATACAAGACCTAAAGGCCAGCTCAAAGTTACTCGATCTACCAATTAAAATTTAAAAAGATTAGGGGCCACTATAAATTAGGAATGGTGACATGAATTATTGGATAATTATATATATTTATGAATAAATAAAAATGAACATAAACAATTTCAATTATAAAATGAAATGGTTGTAGATAAATAGGGATTTCAATTGAAAGGTAAAGACTGTTTTCTTTATTTTTTTATATTTTCAATCCATCTTTCAGAACCTCTATTGTGTAATGTGATACCTTTACCCAGAACTCTCTTTATTATTTATTAGTAAGATGTATCTATTTTGGTATGTTTTGATTATTCCTATCACCAAAACATGATTCTATAATAAGAAAAAGTGGTGTAAATCATATATTATAAATCATTTTACATTTTATTACCAATTGTTTTCCTATCTGATGCTAAATATTATTTGTGGCTTACACATGAAAATTATAGAGGTATTCTTCAGTAAATTTATTCCTATCATACCCTCTGAAGGGGGAGATGACAATGATCTGGAGGTTTTTGGGGCATGTTCCACTAGTATTTTAAATTATAATTTCACTTGAGCAACCTCATATTTATATTCCACTGGGAACTAATTCTTAGTTCCATGGTAGATTATTATGCATTATGAAATCTATTTAGGGATATCCATTACCCTACTGTTATATTGAAGAATTAATGTGTAAATTCTAACAGAAATATCATCCTTCCATTTCAATGGAAGATGGTTCTCATGCTACTGAATCATGGCTATAATCCATTTTTTCTATCTTTGAGAATATGTATATTCCTCTATAGTGGATGGTCATTCTCACTACCTATATTCATCAAATTCTAATAAATGTTATTGGAATTTCACCACCCAAGATATATTATATAACGGTATGGTCTTTTCAGGGTTCCAAAAAACATTTTATCATTACTTCTCCACCAAAAACATTGAAATAAGACCATGATCATGATTTTATGTTCCTATTACATGGTTATTATCTGTGATGGAATACTCATCTTGTTTTAATGGTCCTTTTTATTTTACATCATCACTATCTAATGATGTATGAATGAATGTAATATATTTTGAGGATGGGTTTATATATGCCATATGAGAATAGGTGAATGTTTTTTGGTTGAATACCATTTTTGAGATAGTGATCCATGCCCTCATCATAGAGAAAATGTTAAGGGAATATTGCAGTTCCAGTAAGGATGGTTCAGAATCGAGACATGGAGATTGTTTATCTAGTGCAAGGAAATATCATTTAGAGTGTCTATACAGGGGTTGTTCCAACTAGATGACATGCATCAATAGTTATATGGTGTGTCATTATTTTGGAAGGGTAGGTTATAAAATACATAATGTATGGGGAACTGAATCTAGTATCAACCTTAGCGTAAGATGGGTCACCTATAGAATATTATCAAATCTTTTACTCCAATTTATAGTGAGTAGGGATCTATACAAATAACACATTCCGGTATAGGATCCATAGATCCAAATCAAATTTTTGTTTGGTTTAATACTGGATAACTATGGTGAGGATGTGTTAATGGACAAGGTAATCAGATTTTGTAGGATTAATACCAGTAGAGAGGACATTCCTGGTTTAGCCAGGCTATATCTCAAGGCAGCAAATCGATCCATATGTATGCAGTGATGTTTACACTCAAGGAGAACAATCCAGGGAATTAAATAGAATTAGGTACTATTCTAGTTTCTTCAACATTAGTTTCTATATTTGTTGATATAAAAGAATCTTACTCTTTTATGTCCTCCATGATTATGAGTTTTTTGGTTTAGATATGGAGCACCTCATTGGTGTAATGAATCATGACACATCATTATTGGTTTAGTTTGAGAGTTTATCCAAATTCAAGGAGTACCCCTTGAGGTAGGTGTGTACTGATTCCAATGGAATTACATTTCCCATTATATGGTCATCTTCATGATCATTCTCAGGATGGACTAGCTAGTGACATAGCACGACCATGAAGGCTTCAATAACTAGAGGGTGTCTTTTACCTCGCATGAGGATAGTACCTTTATTTTTAAGGGATAAATGGATATCTAGTCAAGTCAATATAGACCAGAGTATCGCGGGATGGGTTGGATTACATCTCAGATGGCTAGTATTTTTATGAGTGATTAAGGAATGTATCTTGTATAATTCCCACTTTTAATGGGTCATTTCAATCACGTCCTTCATTATAACATATTTTTTTTATATCACATAAGATATGTGTATTTCACTATCAGGATTGTTCCATTATTGGCACTAGTGTCCATTCCTCCTTATAAGAAGGCACATAATGAGCTCCAAGAACTAAAAAGGATGTTGGAAGACTTAGATGTTGAAGGGGTTATACAAAACATTACCTAACCATGGTCTTCTCCAATCTTTTTCCCATAGAATGTAGATGGTACCATTAGGTTGTGAATTGATTACTAATGGACTAAACATCATACAATTAATAACCGATATAGATTTCTTAATATAGTAAGCCTCTTCGACTAGCTCTAAGGATAAACAGTTTTCTCTATGATTGATCCGAGTTAGGGCTACCATCAGGTTCATTTGAGACCGGCAAACATACAATGATCAACATTCCACAGTAAATTTTGTTTGTATGAGTATCTGGTTATGTGTTAAGGCTTTAATAACAAGCCCACTACTTACATAGATTTTATGAATTGGGTTTTACAACTAAACCAGGTTCAATTTTGGTAGTCATTTTGGATGATAGTTTTGTGTATTCTTATACTCAATATAATAATGCTAAACACCATGAAATTTTGTTCAATACACTGAGAGAGAGTCTTCCATATGCTATGATAATCAAATTCTACTTCTGGATGGATAAGGTTAACTTCTTGGGTCCTAATATTTCTGAGTCATGAGTATGTTTTGACCAATATTAGGTGAGCACCATCTTTTTCTAGGAGAGTATAAAGAAAATCCTTGACATATGCAGTTTTATGAGGCTAACTGGTTGTCACAAGAGATTTATATAGGATTTTAGAAGCCAATTATGGAATCTTATAGAATTTACTAATAGATATGTAAAATTAGAATGTTAATGAGATTGTGATATAGCCTTTCCTAATTTGAATAGGAGACAAAATTTACTTCTCATCCTAATTACCTAAATCAAGGTAGGAGATATACTATTTATTATGATGCTTCATGAATTTTGTTAGGAGCGGTTCTAATCATGGGAGAATATGTTTTAGTGTTAGGAGCCCAAACGATTAGACCTCAAATTGATGAATTATCATACACAAGACTAAGAGATAGTAGCCATGGTCTATTATTTATTTGGTTAGAGGAGTTATCTTTTGGGTGAGTGTATTATTATTTACATGGAACAAAAAAGTCTATAATACATATCAAAGAACAGTGAAATGAATCTATGGAAGCACAAGTGGGTAGAATAGCTCCTGTAATTCGATATTGATTTTTCTTATACACCTTAAAGGTAACTAAGGTAGATGATTACTTGAGTTAGAAGTCTCAAATATAGATCAACCAAGAGACTCTTGGTGAGTGTAAGTTTAAGGACATATTTTCGGATATGTACATTTTAGTTTAATATTTTCATGGGAAAATTCTTTTAGTAGCATTAGCAGTGGCATCCCCCCTTTTGAAACTGGTGTAGAAGATATATATTTTTTATCATGAGGGTTTAGTCCTAAAGGACAATGTCTTAAGTGAGGACCCACATCATAGTTGTGTTTTTCATGATATTAAGATCATTATCTTTTATAGGCATGTATAGGTTCTTGTTGAAATATTGAACGAGTTTATCTGAGAATTTCATGTCTATGTTTAGTTCATTCACCCTAGTTTTACCAAGATATACCGAGACACATGTAATAAGTATTTGTCGAATGTTATGAGGAAGTAGATTACAAGTTTTATCATGAGGTGTTCTACATATTAGGTGGTGAAGAAAGACCACAAACATCTTATTATACATACAATCCTCTATCAATTCATGAGTGGAATCAAAAGGATGACACTATGGATTTTGTGATGGATTCTATGAGATTCCCTTGAAGCATTGATACAGTATGGGTGATCATTGATAGGTTGATAGATGATACACACTTATGACCAACCTCAGATACCTTCTCAATTGATGATCATGGAATAAATTATATTTGGGATACTATTTTCCTTCATAGTGTTCCATTATAAAACAAATCATACTGAGACACCCAGTTTACATTGTCGTTTTGGAAGGGGTTATAGAAAGAACTTGGTCAGCAGGTGCTATTGAGTATATCATATCACCCTAAGACTGATGGGCGGTCAGATCATATGATATGGATGTTGTAGGACATGCTATATGTATATATATTTTGAGATTCATGGGATAAAAAAAATCTTGGGGAGTTTTCTAAAAATAACATCTTTCAATAATTGATTCTTATAGATTCTTATGGGGGGCATTATGGTATGATATTTTGTTCACCTATACACTGGTTATAGGTAGGTGAGGTAGAAATACAAGGTATTCATTACTTTTAAGAGACTTCAAGGTAGGAACATATTATTTTTAAGGATATGGATACATATCAATCTGGGTAGAATTCATATATCGATCATCATCGTATACATATCATCTTTGAGGTGGGACATCATGTTTTTCTACAAGATTCTCATCAATTTCATCAAATATAGATTACAATATTGGAGAGTTGTCACCTATTTATTTCATTACTATTGAGATAAATTATGCAGTCACACCAGTAGCTTATCAGTTGAAGTTACTTCAGTGGTACTATTCCATTCACAACATCTTCCACATATTGTAGCTTCACCAGTATCATTCTAACATTTCTCATTTATTCTATACCAAGGATATTGATATGGATATATATGTCACCATTGTGGGGAATCAAATACATATCATGGATTAGAGCGTGAAGGTTCCCTATGGAAGGAATGTTCTTATGTTCTAACTGTTTTTGAAGTATAATAGTTTATAAGAAAAGAAGTAGGGGGAGAGGTAAATGTACAAGCTCAGTGGAGAGAACTTTTCATAGATGTTTCTTTATTTCCATAATGATGGAAATATAGGGATAGTTTTTTATGTATGGGAGGATATAAAATCATGGGATTTTAGTGAGGTAAGTTTTTGTTTTAAATTTTTCAATCTGTCATTGGGTTTACATTTCATCTTAGACCCTGGTGACCAAGCCTGTCGGCTAGTCAGATATCTTATAATGAGAAGCTAGCATGGGGGATTAATCCTAGAAATAGTCCAGATACACGGAATGAATTTAATTGTGTTTGATAAATTTAAATACATGATTTTAACATGGATGGATATACCTTATTCAATATGTGATGAGGTTATTTCCTTGGAGGGAAGGCCCAATGATTGCACAATATGTAATGCATTTATGAATCGTGTAAATGATGGGCCGATTTTTTATTTTTTAAAAAAAATGGGAAGAACTAATTCATTTGTTAAAGGAACATTTGATCCTCCTCCACCTGGTGCTGCATAGGAGATCCCCATCCCCACCCAATCTAAGCTCCATAAGATCTCCTCCTTTCAAGCTCTAATTTCTTCGCGATCATGTTTTTTGAATCCAAAATTGTATAATACTTGAAAGTATTCATCACATATTTCATTTATCTCTAGGTCTTTTTCACTAATTTCTTGTGAGATCATATTCCCTATATTTAGTTTTTGGGTCTTTCTGGTCATTTTCAATCATTTAAGCATGATTCAAAGGCCGACAATGAATGAGTGGTCATATATTATCCTGTTGTAGGTAATCTAGTTATTTTCAACCAATTTATTGTTGTTTTATATTATTGATCATCATTGTATGAATCATAATCCTTCAATGTTTCCTCTATAAATTATAATAAATCAGGTGAAATGATTTTCCATTACCAACAATACCATATAAAGAAGTGAAAACTTCCCTGGTCGAACTTGTTGATGTGATCCACCCCTTTGGGTGTTCCCTTATTGAACGACCTAGTTACCAATTTCCATATATTATTTAAATAAAATCTTGGGGTTGATTTCTCTAGTTATTAATGTTTCAGAATATGAATATAATTAATAAAGATAATTGGACATTTGTTCAGACCCTATGATTTATGCCATATCACTAAATGAATAATTAATAAAAATAAGCAACTGGAATAATATACTACAATTAAAATTCCTTGACTAATGGTATGATTTATTCATGAAAAACATACATTAATATCATGGAAAGGGTGACACATTGGTCTTGTATTAAAGACTCCTAAGATGGGTACATAATTTTTTATAATTATGATTTTTAAATTTAGTGTACATCCATCATGAAAGGTACATGGTATTCCCTAGATTGTATCACCAAGAAGAAACTCTACCACATTATGAGTGATATCAATTACCTAGGGGACACCCAATGGAAGAAATCAATGGAAGGATAGTTATAACATTCTATGGGTGATACATAGACCCCTATGTTAGATAGCATGGATGGGGTTGGAGGTTTTATTTCACACCAAACCATGTAAAGGGTGATACTTGGGATTCCACTAATGGATCATAATGGATGAACTCCTACAATGTCGGTTATTTATAGTGCCTCTGGACAGATACATGAAATTCATTTTCAAATCTCCCTATATTTGATTGGGGTGACTCTGATTAAATTCAAATGATAAATTTTATATTATGAGAAAACAATGAAAATCATTTATCAATGGAAGTGTCCACCAATACAAATAAAATTCATCAGTTTGTTCCATATTTTGATACATTTTTATTATGAATTATTGTTATTGTCACATCCATTTCATATATTGAAAATGTTCACTGGGGTTTAGAGTAAACTGGATTAAGAAAAAGCATGTAGTTTCAGTTCTGTATCAATGAGGAACATAGATATATATGTATAATATATTTATTTTCTCATATTTATTATTATTGGAACACTTTTCATTTTATATTCCAAGACAAGATTGAACAAGAAACTATTGGTGGTGGGATATTGAGTGTATCTCATCACATTCTCAAGACACCCATGATACCTGTGTAGAATTAATTACTAAAGGTACAGATAAAGGTAATTTCCATATTTCTGATGGTTTATTTCCAGTACTATAGTTGGGTACATGAGCTGAGGACTGTGCTTATGCTTTTTATTCTTATAGAGGCATGTTTTGGTCTTTTTTATTCTCGTATAGCATATGGTATCTTATTGTTTACCCTATATACCAAATACTTCATTTTGAATAACTACAAGACATGAGAATTATCATTTTTTTTCTATTTATGATTTTTCTTCTACGTTTTTATTCATCTGAATGTTATTATTTATAATTTCACTATTGTAATATTCTATTGATTTAGATTCTTGTTTATTGGTTTTTCCCCTATTGCCACTTATTATTTACTATTATGCCACAATATGACCCATGAGGGAATAGTCTCTTAACAGACACACCATAGGACCTCGCTTCTATTTATAATCCTCGAGAGTATGGGGAAGTGTTATTCAGGTCTTGTGGGAAACCGTATCTGGGAACTTCTCAGTGGATTCTGTGGAAGGATGTATATAATAGTAATTTCAAAACAAAAATGTTCAAATAATATATTTACTTATTTAATGAAATTATAATTTGAAAACTAAATTTACAATTGGATGATATAATAGAAAAAATGATTTTGAAATGTCGTAACTCATGATGGAAATATAATATTTATCTTTGAAATATCCATGAAAATGGATGATTTGGGATTATTAATTGAAGATAAATGATTTTGATCATGAGATAAGATTATAAGAAGATAAAAATATACATTTTTAAGAGAATCATGATCTTATAATTTTAACATGATGCACTAAAATTGATCCCATTTTATAAGTGAATAAATTTTGTTTTTTTTAATTATTCTTAGTGTTAATAATTAAAATAAACTCTCTAATGGTAAAAGGATAATAATGTAGTAAATAATGAAATTTGATGTAATTTATTTTATAAATTCTAAATTTTCATTTCACGTAGAAATACTTTCATTAATTTAGGATTTTCCAATGAGTTTTTTATATTTTACCCTAAAATAATTTTTGACGGTAACTATTTTTTGAATTCAATAGTTAATTTTATTGAAATATTATATTTTTAGATTCATTAACTAATTATGGAATTATAATTCTATATTAATAATTAATGTCATCAAATAAAAATTTTATGTGTCCGAAATAATACTTTTAATATTAATTCCCAATGGGCATAAAAATTATTATTATGAAAAATATGTCTTAAGAATAAATTTTCAGAAATGGATAAAATTATAAATTTCTCGAAATTTCCATGAAAAAAATTGTATTTTAAATATAAAATAAATTTAATGTGGCTTATAAAGAAAAATAAAACATTATTTTTCCAAAAAAAATAATTATTTCAAATTATAGACCAAATATAAGTTTTTTTTAATTTATTACTTATGTTTTTAAAAGTATAAACATAGGTTTATAAAATTTAACATAGTACTTCGATATGAATAATCATACCCATTAAATGAATTATGGATAATGTAAATTTATTAATATTTTTTAATTAATATATTTTTTCATATATACTCAAAAATGATATGGTTTTTGTAAAAGTAGTATTTTCACTATTCACTTAAAAATCATTAACTATATAAAATTTTTAGAAATTAACCCAAATCTAATTTCATCATGAAAAATTAACAAAACTTAATTTCATTTAAAAATATTGAATTTAATATTTTAAAATTTCTATATTTAAATAATGAATACATATAAAAAGAAAAACTACTTTTAATGAAAAATAAAATTTTAATACATAATATTTATTATGGTTGTTTTTTATACAATTAAATCCTATTATTATCATTTCAATTTTTATCAGTTTTATTATTCAGATATTTTCATAATAATTTTAATCAAAATTTTCAATAGTAATTTTAGCTATGGTTTTTGCACAGAGAATGTTGTCATATAAATTATTATATTATTGAAAAATATATTCTAAACCCTCTTGATGTAACAATATACTTCCTAAAATAAATTAGATCCAAAAAAATTTATTTATTGTTCACAAATAGTTGATTATAAGTGGTCCTTAAGAAAATCAAGATATATTTTGTGAGATATGTAAAAATTATATTCATGGATATGTGGATACTCACTATTTTACACAAAAATAAGAATGAAATGTTATTTTTCCATTATCACATAATTTATTACCAAATTTGATTCTTTATAGGGTTAAAGTAGTTTCTAGGGACATACCTATATGGGTATTTTCCTAAAAATCAGATAATCATTTTTTTTTAAAAATAATTCAATTTCTTTAACTCTGAAAAATATTTTGGGTTTATAGTTTTCAAGAATTTATTCATAACTATTATATAAAAAACTGTATTTTATAACATTGACATCTATAAATAGTAACCTATTTTCTCATAATATAAAACCATTCAAATAAATGTGGATTTAATTTCCTCAAAAACCATGATGACTTTCAAAATGAATTATTCCAATTCCTTATTACTTATTAATCATTGGAAAAACAATTTATGTCATTAGATAATAAAAATATCTTAATAAGGGGTATAATTTTATTAAATTCAATAACCCATCAAAAAACATAAAAACCTATAAAACAATTACCATTATCATATAATTCATTAATATTATGAAATAAATCATTTCTATATTAAACTACTAAATTTTTTCACAAATACAACATTTAAAACCCATAGAATGCATAAATAAAAAATATGGGAAAATATGGGAATAATTTTGATATCACTCATAAATTTACAAAAACCATAATGTTTACACAACAGATAATTATTGTGGTAACATATTAACTAAACATCACAATTTGAAATGTAATTACTATCATAGTATATTTCCATAATCACTATGATATAGAAAATAGATTAACTACCTCTCTTTTATCAATGCAATAGAGAGATATAATAATCCCACAATACATTGGTTTATAATGGAACCACATGTTTTCTTAGAAAATTCCCAACAATTATTAAATCATTCACCATTAAAAAGTTATTTTCATCACTATACATTTTTTCAAATATTGATATAACTATTCTATATAAAATCTCTTATTGAAAATAACCACAAATAGTGAATGATGGATTTTATTTGAGGAATGTATGAAATATTATTATGGATTCAAAAAACCATTTAATGGTTATATATATGGTAAAATTATTTTTCCCTGTATATGTTAAATTATAATATTCCTTTTTTCGTTTTTGTATATAACATCAGAATATTCCATAAAATATTAATATTCAAAATATTATTTAAATAAAAAGTGATATATAATTTCTTTTATGATTATTTTATATAAATATATTTATATTGTAAAAATAAATTGAAAAATATTTATTTCAAGTAAAAATAGTGTTTTAATGGAAAAAATAAAAAAAATTAATTGTCCAAAATAAAGCACCATACCTTGTGTCAGAGTCATCATGTATGTTCATTATTATGTGAAAAAATAAAAATTTGTCGTTTTTATATTTATTTAAGAAATTTTTTTAATTTTAATTTTCCTCTTGCTTTTGTCTCTTACATTTATATATATTTTTGACATAATCGGTTAAATTCACTTCAACTGTTTTGGTGGTATTAAATCCATATTTCAAAAATGGAATCATTTGGTTGAATATAGACAACGATATTATTGTTATATCATTTAACTATTAATAATATATAAATATTCATCATTTTTATACATCAATTATTGTTTTAAAATAATTAATGATAGATTGTTATGAAAAATGAATTATGATACCATCATTTA
The DNA here is from genome assembly GCA_963277665.1 of Viscum album. NCBI lineage: Eukaryota > Viridiplantae > Streptophyta > Magnoliopsida > Santalales > Viscaceae > Viscum > Viscum album. The sequence continues at coordinate 873,168,935 of OY728129.1, read as the reverse complement.
GATGCTAGGTCATATGTACGCATGAGTAAAATTTCTATTTATTTGGCTATAATTATAGAAAAATGTATGTTTGAATTTATATATATATATTTATCCTAATAACGTAAGTATCATATTAATTAAATATATATACATGTATATTTATTCCATTTTAGTTGTTATGATAATTATTTACATCTCATTGTGGATTTGGTACTCTATATGTACACACAAAAAACTTTATAATTTTATTTTTTATGGAATCTTAAGAAGGTAAAAAAATATATTTTCTTATTATAATGATAACTATTTCATTAATATGATATATAAACATTGATTCCATAACTATAAATAGTCATGAGAGATGATTATGGAATATAAATTACATCTGTGTGCTGGGCAGTAATCCACCACAAACAGGAATGATGGATTCCATTCCAATTTGAATGATGTTCTACAAGGATATAGCTTATTAAATTAACAAGATGAAGTTATATAATGTTTAGGATACCAGTGTTAATATTTTATAATTTTTTTTGTATAGTTCAATTTGGAGGATGATGAATAAAAATTAAAACATTTGTTTAAAAACAATATATCATCATTTAAAAATATCATTTAATGAACACCTTAATACCCCTAAGATTGGTATAAATATTAAAAAATGTCCTCTATTATGTGAGGATGGATTTTTAGAAGGGATTTGAGAATATATTAGAATATAAAACTAGGGTTTCATGGGGGAAGTAAAGAGTATATGATATGACCATTTATAAGAGTGATAAGGGATACACTTCGAGTTTCTCAAAATATTAAATTAAAATAAATTTATTTTCAATAAAACATCAATGAAAATTAAATAATTTATAATATATTATTATTCCTTGTATAAATAACCAAATAAATTAAAAAATATTCATCTATTGACTATATGTGTATCATTAATAGCTGTTTTTAATCCCACATTTACCCCTTTCACACTCACCTAGATAGTAAGGTGTTTTATACATTGAAGGTCATTACTGTTAGTATATATGGAAAAAATAACAATAAATAGAGAATGATTTATATTATAATCCATATCCTAATAACCTGTATAAATATATGCTTTTAAGGAATTATATCCAAATTAATCAAATATTATTTATCATAAAATGGCAATAATGTCAATTTAAATAATAATGCTTTACATTGACAACAATTTAATCAAATAAACAAGTAAAATTATAAATCAAATGTATCAATACATTACTAATATGTAATTTATATCTATAAAATTCCTAGATAACATTGATTATCACCCATTATAATAATTTAAATATATTTATATCATTTCTTTGATTTTTCCATTAATTGAATAATTATTACATCAATGTTGTCTACAAATTTAATGTAATAATTTTTCATTAAATTTTAATAATTAATTACAATTATAAAGATAAATCATTTTTTCAAAATTAATATTTATAAACATGCATATACATTGGTTAAATCCATATCAAAAATAATATATTTTTTAAAAATAAGAGTTTGATGTTTTTTACTTTTCCTTTATGTAAATTTTATAAGAGTCGTATTATAAAAAAATAGATAAAAGTATATTTATCCTAATATTAGATTATTATAGAAGAAATAGACCCATAGATTAATATTTGGGAATGTTTTAGGGTGAATTTATTGTATTTATCATTTGATTTTTAACATAAATTACACGATTTACAATAAACCAAGTTAATGAAAATTATTTTAATTTAATTAATTGTGACTAAAAATAAAATCGACTTTATTATTACATATATGGAATCTATTTTTCATAATCCATAAAAATTTTATTTGTATAATTTAATTTAATTCGAATCCATCAAAACACGACAAACTACGAGTTTTTAAAAAAATAAACAATTATTTTATAATAAATTTATAATAAATTCAAGAATAAAATACAGTTCAAATATTTTAAATTATTTATTTTAATTCCAAATAAAATGATTATATTTTAAAACCAATGAAAAATATTATATGAATTTGAAAAAAATTAAAAATTAAATAAATTTTTTAATGAAAAAGAGTATTTTTCACTATTTGTTGAAAAATAATTATTTTTATAAAATTAGTGATCATTTATTTTATGATAATTTTGACATGATGAATTAATAATGAAATTATTTTTTTCAAATAAAAAATATTAAATTTTATTAAACTAATTATAATATTCACATATTAGAAACTAGAAAATCCATTTTTGCATAAAACATATTATTAAAAAATAAAATGACATTACTAAAAATAGAGGTCTTATTTACAAATCATTCATTAATAAGTAAATATACATAATTCTCAAGAATAATATCATTTAGAAAAAAATTATATAGAAAATTCTTCATTTTCCTTTAAATAAATAGTATTCAAGATGATCATTGCATGCCTAAAGCACTACAATAAGCTTATAATGGATCACATAATCCATAAATGGTTATAAAGTTGTTTCTCCTAAATTTAATCATTAACCAATCCAGAATTCATTAGGAAAAGGTAACACAATTCCAAAAAATAAATTATCCTTCATAAAAAACTATGTTAATTTCCAAATTTCAATAGTAATACCCAAAGATCAACATGGATCATTCAATAAATATCTATCCTTTAAATTACTCCAAATATCTCAGGTTCGGACTGAAAACCAAAGAACATTATTATTTATTCACATAGTCATCAAAAATAAATATATTATTTATCACTAGATAACATTAATCATAAATAATATCTCATTCCAATAAGTATATGCCTAAATATTATAATCTCTATGATCTTACATAAATTTACTTCAATAACATAACTCAACATAAATCCACAATAAAATCCTATATTATTCCAAAAGTTAATTCAACCATTATTCCACAAATCCTATAGTATAATATTTTATTTAACTTAATCGTGTATGATTCCCAATATAGTGAACATTTTTGGAAATAATATGAGTCACATAATCCCCAAATCAGTTTCAAATCGAATGGTTTTCCATAAAATAAAACTTCTATTCTAGAAATGAACATAAGATTTTATCAGTCAGATCATTTAAATAAGGAATTTGAAATCAATACTATTGGAGAAATCATACAAGATTGTTTTAGGCAATAAAAACATGTCACTCTATGGTTGTGGGTTAAAGTCCTTTGGGCATGATATATGTGATGGATTATTTCCCAAAATATGGGTTTCCATTATTCTAAAACAATAGTATAATAATCCTTAAAACATAACATAAAATTTGATATTAATCCTAAATAAAATACTTAATAAATTAAACATAAAAAAATGTGATTACCTAAAAGGGTTTCTCATTCATTTTATTTTTCTTCCAAAAATTTAATAATGGAAAATTACCTTTAAATCAATGATCTTATAATAATTAATTGTCATCCATAATAAAAAACATTTGACCAATAAATGGAAAAAATATATCCATAAAATAATATTTCCCCCTGATAAAAATATGTATTACATTTTCCTCAATCATCTATAAAAACTAAATAAAATTATCCCAATATACTACCATAATGAAAATAAATTATTAGTTCAAAACATATGATCATCCCTAAATCAACCATAAAAAATGAATACCTTATATGAAGATAACATATTAATTTAGGTTTATTCAAAATTGTGTAAAAATTATTTTAAATGTTATTCCTGAATTCTAATTTCTTACAAATTGAAATTTTCACCATGTCCAAAAATTCAATAATTAAAAAGCATAATCCTAGATAAAATACATACATTTCATATTTTATATTAACATTCCTCATATAAAATAGTAATGGAATTATGTATTTCTAAATAGATATATGTATGGACATGTTGATCATATGTTTAAACCTTCCTCTTTAGAAATCGCTATTTATAAGAATGATTTTCCCTACATTAAAATCATTCATTTATGAACATGGGAATAAATTATTTCCCCTTCGGGGAGTTTCCTAAATTTTACCTTTTACGTGATTTATTATTTCCTTTGGAACTACTTTAAAAAACATAAAACATAATATTATACATTTATGATATTTTCATAGTAACTTCGTTCTAATTTATTGACACCTAGGTTGTAGGATATATTTCAATTTATGATAATTATCACCTGAACTTCTAGGTGGATTTATTTAGGTTTAATTTAATGAATTTGGTAACTCAACAAAACTCAATTTGGTTATAATTAATACTTGTAACTTATCCATAAAACCAAAATATTTCTCACTACCCATCCAATTCTATTTGGTTTCTCATTTTGACAACCACAAAATTTTCATTCACCTAAATTTCTACATTAGTTAATGTAGTTTTTAATAATTCTCTAAACAATGTTTACTGTGATCATATAAATAAATCCATAATATATAATATTGTGAGGAAGATAAAAAAAATTATATCCTTGTTCATTTTTTCTCAAAATCTATTTATTTTTCATAATAAACTAAGATTATCTGTAACTTACTAACAATCATTGTTATATAGGACTATTAACTTCTTTTCCAATCACATCATATGATTTAATATTATCAAAGTACTACTCAAATATCAACTATTAGGACCTAACTATAATCTTATAATATTCTTGTGACTTCTGAATATAATACACAATATTTCAGAAGAAATTTTAGTTTCTGTTGAGTGTTTTACATAATTATATCATAAAAATAAAATAAAAACCCATATTTTAAAAAAATTGGAAACTTTTTATCATTATCCAATTTTCTAAAATTTAAAACCAATAAAATAAAACAAGCTTTATTTTCATGATAAATCTTCTTGAAATTTATCAGGAATTCATCCTTTCTCTTATTTATCCTAATCCCCATAGAATAACATTTTGAAGTGATGGATGAGCGGAAAACACTTTGTAAATGGCAGAAAAGAATCCAATTCTTTAGTCTACTGAAAAACATGAAAACCCAAATATGACATACCTTTATCATATTAAAACATGAACATATGAAATAAATCATTTCCACAAGAAATATAAAAAATTACTTAATGAAAAAAAATTAAATCCTTAACAATTATACTTGAAATATGTATATTACAAGGATAGATAATAAAAAAATGATAGATATCCACTTGGTTGACACCCCCTACCATACCCTAGACGGTGATTGTGGCATCACTAACTCCCCTATCAGTGGAGGGATGGTCCACTACCATCTCTCATAGTTATTAGAACCCCTCCCTTCATTTCTATTTAAAACCCTAATTTTCATCCTTCCTTTCCTTGGATCTCCCCCTACCCAATGGATATAGATTTTTTTGATGGATCCATACAACTATCAATTTTGACCTCGGAATTCCCTATGGCCCCAACTTTATTGAATTTAACACTAATATCATGGTTCATAAAATTCTAACGATTAGGGGACTCATTTGTCTATCTCATCTTCGTTTCATAGAGCTTACAAGAGTGAGCCATTGTAGGGATCCTTTATTCCAAGCATGTTATGAAAAGTATTTATTATTAATCTGATACTTTATCAACATAATGTTTACGTACATTGATATTAAAATTATTTTGTGCAATACTTAATATATTACACAAATAGAGCCCCAAAGACTGTATTAGTTAAGTGTATTTGGAAACATAAAACCCAATCTTCTAACTTGGGGAAGATATTAAACATCACCCATAAAGTTATTCCCCTTTATTTTTCCTACCTAAACCATTATTTATATCTAGTGGAAAAGATAACATAAAAAGGATGAGTTGAAATGCTTAGTAAAGGTATACACGGACAACATCAAACAAAACATAATCATAATATTGTAAACGCATGAAAATAAATATTGAATATCATAATATTGAGTCATGAAATGAATATTATCATTACAAAAGTCATAAATCGTAGCAAATGATCATTTTAAATACTATTATAGTAGAAGAAGACCATTACTGAACCGATTTCACTCCACGTTCTAGCCCTGTATTAATTAACCAGATTTACATGTCATTCTAGGACTGTATTACTGAAACTTATTTACATTTCATTATAGCCATATATATATAATTATATCTAAATATTTACCCAATTCATAGGAGGGATATATAGGTGACACTCGTCACATAATGAAAACTATACATATGTGTGCCACAAAAACATAAATCATTCATCATAAAATATCCCAACAAATAAAATGTGTTTCTTAAATATCAATCCTTTATAACACAATCAATATAAAAAATGGATTGGAGAAACATAATTCCATCATAAACATAATTATCCATATTAACAATAGGGATCATATAATTGAATCATATCCTTAATCATAGAAGGAAAATAACTTTGATAATATAGTTGAAATTATTCTTGAGGAAACTATCCATTCTTCTTCAAAATCATTTAGTTTTATTAAAAAACCATTAAATTTTAAAACTCATTTCATTGAAAATAACCATGAAAGCATGTAAGATAATATTCATGAAAATAATATGATATGAAATCATAAATACCTATTCATGTTGTATAAGTTGAAAATGAAATCTTCTCATACTTTTCTTAGAAAGGTCAAAATGTACCTCATACAGAAAGCAACCAATGATTCTGTTCATACCATTTAATAAAAATTCACCAAAGGTTAAAATTGACATTAAAAACCGTATAAGGATAGAAATAATATATTTAAATACTTATATAGAATACATGGACGTGGATTATTAATATACCTCATTAAATACATATGAATGAACAATATTGGATAATAATGAGATTTCAAAATTATCCATTACTTTAGGTAAGCAATCCTTTACATGTATCTAAACCTCTTTTATAATGATTTAAATGATGTAATTGACTTATTAATGAATCATACTCATTTATATGATATTATATATGATTATATTATCATATGTTTGGTAATAATATTCCATTATTACTTCATATTCAGGTATTAACTACTTCATTTTATTATGTGTGTTTTGTGGAATTAGTTCAAGTTATCCTACTTAGGTCATAGTTATGTCATTAAAAAATGATATTAAAATAATATATTTCATATTTATTTTTTATTTACATTTATATGATCATGCTTTAATGGATATCATTTAAAATGGATAGCATCTCATCATGGAGACTGTAGGCCATACGTACGCACAATACTTGATATCATTCCATTAATTATGAAATGATATCAAATTCGATTGTATATATATTATTCTAGAAATAGTGACATGTTATAATAATCATATATTGTTATTATTTCCATCGTTAAACCCACCCATGTTTGGTTGTGGTGAAAGAAATATTACACTATGGTGTGGAGACGGAAAGTCGTAGGTACGTACACGTAGTGATTTTGTTTTTCATATAATGGATAGAAAGTATAATATTGTTTTTCCAAAATATTAATAACATATATGTATGTAAGTCAAACTATTTTAATTAATTTATAATAGAAAAAACTCATCATGAATAAGTAAAAGAATATAAAAATTGAAAGAATCGTTAAAGGATATTGCCTCTTATTTGACAAGCTCCCTCTTGATATCATCTAAAAGTCATTATTGTTGGTATATTGAGAATAAAATCATATATAGAATGTGAATAAAGAATTTTATAATATAATTTTTTCAGGTATTTATGATATTTATGTCTCAAATTATTGTGAAAAATTGATGAAGGAGGTTCCCTTTTATAATTGATGTTGTGGCACCTTTGGAATTTCTAAAAATATTAATTTATAATAAAATGTAAACCCACAAAAATGGCTAAAAATGTCACATTTTATAATTTTAGAAGATATAAGGTTGTAATGTCTTCCAAAAATAATTTTTAGACTAGTTTTTATTTCATCTTACACCTTATCATATCATTTTACCCTTAATAGTTTTGTTTTAATTTTAACTTATGTAATAAATTTTTTAATATTAAAAAAAGTCAATTATTAATTATTTGATGTAAATTAGAGCATAAATGAAAATAATAAGACATTCTATAGTAATCAATAACTATTTAAGTTTTTTAAAATATTTTATGTTTTATAAATAATTTAATAAAATATTATTTTGACAAAATATCAATTGGGTAAATTTTGACACAACTAGTTTAATGGATTTTAAAAATATCAAGACATGATTTCAACTGAAAAAAAATTATTTTATTATATATATAATGTTTTAATGTAATAAAAAAATTATTGAAGATATGTTAATTAGGAAAAATTATATTTAATTTAGTATTTTTAGTAAAATTATTTTTATATTATTATTAGTATAATAATTACTACATCAGTTTTGGGAAATTATTTAATATACTTCTTTATTGTGTAAAATAATAAACAAAATAGTAAGATGAAGATAAAATAGCTAGATTTAAAAGGAAAAGATAGAGTTTAATATATATTCTATATAATCCTAAATTTAATAATAAAATTATAAGTATTAAAACGTGATCGTCACTATAAATAAAATATTATAAGTGTCATAATAATTTTCATATGGATTGAAATGGACAATAACCCGACACATGGATTATTTTTGTCGATATATAATCTAAAAATAAGATCTTTTCCCTCTTTTTTATTCTCTTAATTGTTATAATCATTTTAATAAAAATTATTTTATTGATTTTTCACCAATTTTGTAATATTGTATTATCATTGTATAAGAATTTAAAGAGATTATTTAATCTCTAAAAATTATAAAATAAATTATGATTATGTAAATAATTAAATTATATATTTTTTTAAAATTTATTATCTATGTTTTATAATTTTTATAACAATATTAAAATTATTATGGTTTTTAGAAATAGGAAGCTTTTATTTTTTCACTTTTATGTCAACGTCCATTATTTTAAAAATATTTATATTATTTTCATGGGAAAATTTTATTAAACTATCCAATTCTAATCCTTAGATTATAAATGTATGTTTTTATGCATCCAATATTATTTTTTCAGGTTTTAGGGTAATTTTATTGTCCTTATAATTTTAATTTTTTACCTAAATTACCTGATTTACCTTAACCTTGTCAAATAAAAATTGTCGTCGTTACTATTAATAATATAAAAAATACAAAAAGTAACCTACAAACATAATTTGTGCCCCCTGATTCCAAAAAATGAATCCATTTTTAAAAATTTTAAATACCTAATGTTCAGTAATTAAATTAAAATCAATCCCATTTAGTGAACGAGAAAATGGGGTTTTGATAAGTAAAAACCATCACAATGATTAACATGTGTTTATTTCAAAATTAAATGTGAAATTGATTCCAATAATTTTTTTAAAATAAATGATAAATAATTCGTATAATTATACTTTTAAATCATTTACAAGGGTAATATAAAAATTTAAATAAATTTGAATAAATAGAAGAGTTCAATTAAAATGCAGTATTTTTCACTGTTCATTAAACTATGAATGTCATCCGAAAAACAAAAAAAATTATCATAACTAAATTTTTATCTCTTATTATTAATTAAGATATTTAATTTTTCAAATAAAACTCATAAAAGTTTCCAAAATATATTTTAAATGGGATTGTTATCAAATGGCAGTGAAACATAAATTTTTTGAAAAATACTTCTTTTGTCCAAAAAAATTGTTTTTTTATATCTTTTCTGGAAAACATATAAGATGAATTTTCAACATTATATTGAATATATTAAATGAATATTAAATTAATAAAATCCATCAAGTTTGATTTAATTATTTTATTACCAAACTTATTTTCATTTAAATTTTTTTTGAGAAGAATGTTAATAATGTTCATACCCACAATTATATTAACTAGGTTATTAGATATCCTAATAATATTTATTTTTTAACTAAATATTTTTTTATGAAATAAATTATATCAAAATTACTTTAAATGTATTATATCATAATCCAATCATATTTTTTCACGTACTGCAAGTTATGTTGGTGTTTCTTATAGAGAAAACATATCTTGGTTTAGCATACCAAAAAAGATGAAAAATAAATAAAACAAAAACCTATCTCATAAGAATATTAGGGTGTTAAATTTAAACATCATTAAATTGAATTTCTCCGATGAAATATTTCTTGGTTCTTAAAGTATTTAATACGTGAGATTTTATTTCATATAAATCCACATCATAAAAACAATGAATAAAACATCCTTTAAAATGTAATAGATTGAATATAAGTGTTACCCAAAGTAAATCATGACTAGATCCATATGTAAAAGAACATAAGTGAATATTTGGCATAGAAGAAAATCATAAATAATTATAGAGATGGATAAAGTATACTAATCAAAAACAATTTGGTGATCTAGTGGAAGTTAACAATCACAAACCCCTAAAATAAAGAATTGTGAATGATTCCATTGATATCAACAAAAATGATGATCATAAGACAACCTATTATAGCACAATCCCATTTTCCTAATGTTGGATAATTTTTATGAGATGATATACATATTTTTTTGATACAGTCTCACCATTGAATGTTCCATGAATAATTTCACCTTAAGTTCTTATTCAATGAAACGAAGTTGAATTTTGGCATTCCTGAAGTGTTAGAAGATCATGTGATCCATTAGTTGAATGATAGGTCATTCCATCTATAATTATCATAAAAAAAAGTCAGAACAAGTCATGAAATATAGATAATTCCTCCTATAGTGATATAATACAGGATCCATCCAGAGTTAAGCTTAAATTTTCCATAAATGGAAAAAATAACAATAATTTTGAAAACATAAAATCTAACACATTAGAAATAGGTGAAATGGATCATCTTAACATTTCTCCCCCGTATTTTATAGGGTAGCTCTTGGTTTTCACATTCCAAACATGTGAATACCTTGATCATGTTTTCTCTTTACCATACATCCTTATTGAAAACATTAATGTTTCTTTATGATTATGTCCAAAATACTGAAAACATTATACATGATAACATAACTCACTTTTCTACAATCCTTAATATATTTTTGGGAAATCATTACCATCTAATTTATTAATTCATGTAAAAATATCATTATCCAAATATAATTATCTCATCATCATGATCATATTAAGGGTTATACTTCCCTTAATAATGTATTTTCCAAAAAAATAAACTTATTTCCTCCATAACTATTCATGTTTTCTAGTACTATTTATTTTATCCTCTTAAATCCAAATGAAAAATACTACAGTGTACCAACACATATTTGTTTCATTATTCCATAATAAAATAAATTTATGTTCACCACATTAGTGTTGAATTATAATACATAAACACTCATTTATTCTATAACTTCATTTTTATACACCACATCACAAAAAAGTGATCACATGTGAATTTCCTTTGTCTTTTTCCTTAAGAGATTGTTGATATAATTCATCATCATTAACTCGTTAATTTTGGAATCGGTTAGCATAATTCTTATTTTACTTGATCTTGAATAACTTTCTTTGTTGGAGGCTCAATCTATGAAGCTTTTTATTTATTCCCAATCCATATTTTTGTTATTTCAAATGACACTTTCAAGGGGTAAGTGTGAACCCTTACAGAACCACCAGATTCAAAATACAAAATTTAATTCAAAAAACACTCCTAATCCAAGTCCCCATTACCGCCTTTCAAAACCACAGAATTCAAATTTCAAAAACCATTACACATCTCATCACGTGCTAGCCTCAAAACCAACATTTCCATCATAACTGACAACACTGTCTGCATTGTCTTCCCAAGCAATATCGTCATCACACAGGAATCGTCGCTGTCGATGATCAGAGCACCAACCCAAAATTCCACTGGTAACCATCAAAAAATGAAAGCTTGTCACGCGCCCTAACATATGTTCATTATCTCCACAACACCGGCGGGAACCAAAAAACAACAGATCCAGAAAATAGAAATCAAAAGGTAAAAAACATCCAATGACATACATGAAACCCAGAGGGCACGAGCCATGTCACACACATCAGTGGAAGGAGATGGTTGCAGACCAAACCCCCATCAAGAACCCAATCACCATGATACCATCATTGGATGTCGGAACCCCACCTTCATCCCACCCCCAACTAGTCATTGATGCCCGAGGGTCGAAGAGCTACACCGAAGTATGTATCACGCACGGGAAGTGGAAAGGAGGAGCAGAGAACCTCCCATGAGAGACGCCACACAAATCCAAAAGACCATCAAACATCAAACCCAAATTAAAATTCCCCTAACCACAAACACCTCTGGATCCGAACCAGTGAGGAGGAATAAGAAAGCATGTCACCACCTTTGGAATGACACCCAGGAACCAGCTCCACCCAGAACACCCCTAGCCAAGTCAGAAGCGAAGCAGCAACCTTCACCGCAGCATGGATCCAAACCTTGAACCCTCACCACACCTCCATGCGAAGGCATGAAAACGATGAGGTACGCCAAGATCGATCCCCTGAATCCATAGAAAGAGATACATCACTCCACAATCTTACAGAACTAAAGAAGCGAGGAGATGAGCCTGGCCGATCCGCCATGGAGAAGGGAAGGAGGCAGCGGGGGAGAAACTCTATCGCAGAGCTCTTTATGGGAGCATCCCCCCAATTGTTGTTTATTCCCATTATTTTATAAATAACCTACATGATGACCTTATTTCCCACAATTAAAAAATTTATCATCCCCCTTAAGAAAATGTCCTCTATGTTTCCTTCAACAATTTGAGAATAAATAAAATCCAACCTTCTTTTCTCTATTGTTTTTTAGTTTCCTTTTATCTCTATCATTCGTTTATTATCAAAATGATGGGAGAGATGGAAAACACTAATCTCCCATTTTTTAAGAAGAATATGAGGAAGGTACATATTAAAAAATAATTTATTAAACTCATCGCAATCCATGGATAAAATATTATATTTTTTCCTCATATTATTAAAAAAAATTACTATATATTTTCATTACCTTCAATGTGGTACATTCCCAATATGACCATACCATGTTCAGAATAGTGAAGACTGAAAAAAATTTCTCAGTGGAACAAATCCATTTCTCAACAACTAGTGGATTGGTTGTTCCACTAATAGGAGGTGGATATTTCCATACTAAATATTCAATAGAACGTTGTTCCCTCTTTTTTTAGTTGTAAAACTTCCATGATTCATGAATTGATACGGTTTTGTGGTCATAGAAATAATATTATGCATTCTGTCTCCAATAACATTTGATTTCTCAAAAAGAAAATCATTGAATTTCCTTTTTCTTTCATCATTAAAATTATTCCTTTAGGTTACATCCAATATCTATAACCTAAGAACAATATTGTGAGAGGAAAAATGATATATGGAAAACAACATAATCAAAGGGTAGTACATTCAATCCCAAATAGCGTAGGTTTAATCATAGGTTATTCAGGATCATCATTGTAATTCTAGGACTGTAACCTATAACTATACTTATGCATAAGACATCCCAAAACATATCCATATAAATATCTCTATGTATATCTCAAATGTTTTCACATTAAAGATTAAATGGTTGAATAAAATTTCCATGTGATACAAACTATCACAAAAAAATATTTATGTACATGGAAATTAACTTTATTTTTTAGAATACTTAATATAATACAAAAAAGAATACCAAAGATCATACTATTTTAGTGTCCTTGTAAACATGGAACACATTATTCTAACATGGTGAAAAATCATCATCATATCACATAAAGATCATCCCCTTTAGTTTTCCTACATAAAACCTTTCTTTATATCTTTGGGAAAAGAAAACAGAAAAATGATGAGATCAAATTCTCAATAAGGGTAACCATGGAAAACATCAAACAAAAAATATATATAATGGTGTTAAAACATGAACATAAATATTTAATATCTAAATATTGTGTCATGAAATAAATCTTGGTAGTATGTAAGGCATAAATCATAATGGAACATGATCCATGATAAAATATAATTTGCATAAAACATAGAATTGTGGAAAACACATAATAATAAAAAATAATTTCTATATTAGCCTAGTATCATTTCCATGAATATCATAGTGTAAAACATACATTACTGATATGAGTTCACACCTCATTACAACACAGTATTTTTGGACCAGATTAACTTGTCATTCCTTCCATTTGTTACTGAACCGGATCTATTTTCCATTACACACATGTCTATCTCATGAGATATATATCTTTAAACAATTAATATTTGGGAGATATAGGTCCCACATGTAACACAATGAATACCATATATATGTGTTCCATAAAAATATAAATCATTCACCATACCATAACCCAAGGGATAAAATTGGTTTCTAAAACATCATTCCTTTATAACATAATCCAAGGAAAACAAATGGATTTCATAAATATAATTCCATCAAAAAAATAATTAACCATAATAATAATAGTTATATTATACATGATTCATATACTTAATCAAATATGGTAAATATTTTTTATAAAACACTTCAAATTAATTCTTGATGGAAATATACTTTCTTCTTCAAAAACATTTTCTTTTCATAAAAAACCATTAAATTTTAAAATAAAAGGATTAATTTTAAAATAAACATAAAAAAATTTAATATAATATTCTTTTAAATAATCCTATATGGAAGTTTAAAAATACATCATTGTGGTATAAGTTATAAAACATTCTTCTCATACTTTTTTCAGAAAGGTCTTAATGTACCTCACGTACAAAATGAAAAAATATTCATTTCATAACCTTTAATAAGAATTCACGCATCGGTTTAATTGAATTTAAAAAAAAATACAATGAAAGAAATAATATTTTTAAATACTTATTTCAGAAACATGGACATCGATGATAAATATACCCCAGTAAATATATACAAATAAATAATCCTATATAATAATGATATTGTAAAATAATCCATTACCTTAGCTTTTCTTTCTGTTGTATGTATCCTAAACTACATTACTATGATTTAAATTATTTCATTATCATATTCTATAATCATAGTCATTTTTAAGCTAATATATATGCTCATATTATCATCCGTTTTGTAACAATGTTTCTTTGTTACCCATTTTTCAGGTATTAACTGCATCATTTCCTTATGCATATTTTATTGAATAGTTTCATGTTATCCTTATTAGATAATATTTATATCACTAAATAAATGATATTAACATAATATATAACTTATTTATTTATACATTATATATATATAATCATGCATTAATAGATATCATTTATAATGAATCGCATCACATCCTGGCGATTGTAGGTCGTACGTACGCACAAGCGATGATATCACTCCATTAATTATGAAATGGTATCAAATAGGATGGTATATATATTGTTATTGAATAAATAACATGGTATAATAATCATATAATTATTATTTCCTTCATTATATCCATCCAAGTCTTGTGTTGGGGAAAAACAAATAAAACCATGGTGTGGAGAGAGTAAGCCTTACGTACGCATGGGTGGTAATTTAATTTTTTGTATGATATATAGAAGGTGTAATATGGTTTTTACATATTTTTAATAAAAAATAAATATATAATTTATAAGAGGTTTAATTAATTTTTATTAGAAAATCATCATGAAGAGGAAGTAGATAAAGAAAATTTGAATAAATTAGTATAATAGATTACCTCTTCTTTGATGAGCTCCCTCTAGATATCATCGTCAAGGAACTAGAGTGTGTATTCTGAGATGATCATAACCTATATAATGTGAATAATGTTGTTTTTAATGGAATTTGGTAGGTTATGGCTGATCAAGAAGTCTAAAATTGATGTGAATATGTGATGGAGGAGGTTCCCTTTTACAATTGAGGTTTGGGACACCTTTGGAATTTCTAAAAAACATAATTTATAATAGCATCGAAACCCACCCAAAACCTATAGAATGATTGATTTTATAATATTAGATCATATAAGGTTGTAATATCATTAAATGATAATTTTTAAACATGTTTAGATAACATTTTAAAACTTTTTATTTCATCATACCCTATGTATTCTCTTTTAATTTTAACTAAGGTAACAAATTGTTCAATATTAAAATAGAGTAATTTTTAATAAATTGGTGTAAATTAGACCGTAAATGAAACATATAACAAATTTTAGGGTAAAAATAATTCTATTAATCTTTCGAATATATTTTAGGATTTTTAAATAATTTAATGAAACAATATATTTAAAAAACATCAATAATGTCAATTTTAAAACTGTTAATATATATATTTTTAAAAATATCAACAGAACAAGTTAATCAAGAAAAAAATATTCCATTATATCTCTATGTGCTCAAGTTCCTTGATAAATTTTTTGCATATGTAAATTAACCCATAATATATTTATTTTAGTATTTGTAATAACATTAATTTTATATTTCCATTAGTTAATTAATTAAAACATTAGTTTTTTTGTAATTGTTTAATATAATTATTTATTAAGTAAAAATTAATAATAAAATACCATTATGAAGTAAAATCATCGATATTTAATATGATTACTTATAGTTTAATATATTTTCGGTAGAATCATACTTTAAAAATGTTTTATATATTAAAGTAGTAATGTGATAACTTTACCATCACTTTAAATAATATATTAAAAGTGACATAATCATTTCTATATGGATCCAAATGGAAAATAACTAGACCCTTATATGATTATGGTAGATATATACTCTACTAAAAATATTTTCTAACTTTTTTATCTTTAAATAGTTATTATCATTTTATTAAACTTATTTTATTGATCTTTCATCAATTAATTAATTTCAGCATTATAATTGTATAAGATTTTAAGGAAGTTATTTATTCTCTAATAAACATAAAGAAATTTCCATGCTTTAGATAATATCATTTTATTTCTGAATACTACTTATTATTCACATTTTATCTTGTTTATCAATATATTAAATAGATTATACCCACCTTTATAATGACTAGGTTTTAAGGTATCATAATAATATGAAGTTGTTCATATAACCATGGTTTTAACTTGAAATTAATTATATCAAAATTAATTTAAATTTTTTGTCACATAATACAAGCACATTGTTTCATATACAGCAATCTATGTTGATGTTATTTATAGAAAAATCAAATCATGGTGTAGTGGAAATCAAAAGACATTAGAAAAATTAAAAAATCTATCACATAAAAATCTTGGGGTATTTCAAATATGGTCATGTCTTGGTTGAATGAACCTCATACCTAAAATGGATCATGATTTCCTCTATTCAAGTGGATGTATGAAGTTCACATGAATAATGACTCTCCAACCATTACATTATGGGTTAGATTTCATAAAGAATGGATTCCTTTCCAGAACCCTTTAATTTTTCATATTTTTGGGAATCTAGTTGGTTGTTACCTCTGATCGGATAGTAGAACTACATCTGCATGTCATTCGATTTCACTGATAATATTTGTTGATGTGGATATATTGAAATCACATTTTGAGTCTATATGGATTTTTTTTGTGAAGAGTTCCTCTATAAACAATTGGTTACCTTTGAATCATGCTATGATTTCTTCCCTCGTTGAATAAAATTGGAGAATATGATGTTTTTCTATTGGAATGTGATGTTGTAGGTGAAAGCATATAGCTCTGCTACAACTCAGATGAATCTGGTCACCTGTGTGGTGTATGTTGATCAGGGTAGTTTCATATATGAGGATAGAAATAGAACACATGAGGACTGTCAGTTAAAATATTTTAATCATTTTTCTAGTTAGTTTGATGGTCTGGTGTTCTTGAATGAGGGAGTCAAGAAGGGCTATAAATAAATAAAGGGTCTACCTACGATCCAAAAGTAATTATTATCTTTTGAAGGATTATGTGGGATACGGATGGGGGTTGACCTCTAGGATCAGTGGTGAATCTGGTTTATGATTCATCACTGAGTGATTTCTTGAAAGATTTTCGGTTCCCAATTCAGTTTAAATTCAATTGGTAAACAATAAGGATACATGGGAGGCTTATTCTTGTGCTACGATAATGGGTTGTGTTAGTAGGATTGTGTATAAATTGAAGAGAAAGAAACCTTTATGGATGTTGATCAATACATATATTAGAGCTATTTTATTCAAGCTAAGGAGGACAAGGTGAATGAAGAATCCTCCACTAATCCAATTGATTGTCGTATTACCAATTGTGTGCCTCCATAGGAAACTAATAATCATCCTAAATTAATTGTGGGAGGACAGATATATATAAGAGATTATGAGTCCAGAAAAGACTGAAATTATTCTAATTATATCACTAGGGCAAAAAAATTAATTTTACTGATGGAATCAAGAAAAATTATAACTATTTTATAATCATTGAATACTTTAATGATTTTTCTGATGGTGAGATTGAAACGAACATAACCCCTTAAAGATTTGGAGAATTTTAAATACTCATTCATAGATGTTATCATGTCTGGGATCAAAAATGTAGTTGATTATGTGGGATTCATATTTGCCCCACACCTAGGAGAATTAAGGGGAAAGACCAATAAAACATAAAAAAGGTTGTGTCTAAAAGATCTCCACTAAGGTTCCATGTAATGGACCAGACCAACTTGGTCTATTACTTTTCGAAAAAACGGCTCCATCGTAACGGTGGAACTGGTCATGGGGGCACCGGTTATGTTGGCACCGTGACAGACACACACCAGTCAAAGTGGCACTATGACGGTGGCACCGTGAAGATGGAACCGGTCACGGTGGCACCGTGACGGTTGCACACCGGTCATGGTGGCACCATGACGATGGAAACATGACGGTGGCACCATGAGGGAGGCACCGTGAGGGTGGCACCGTGAGGGTGGCATCGTGACGGTGGCACTGTAAGGGTGGCACCGTGTCATCGCCGAGGGTCTTCGTTCTTTTTCCAACTTCAGACTTTTTCTGCTCCCTCAACTTGTCTTATTGCGAAAAGATGATTTAATTCCCCCTTTAATATCCATTTAAAGTCGATAAATAATATCTAAAATCCCCCAAGAGTCGGGAAAACCTTAAACATACCAAAACATGTGGTTTCTCCTCAGCATCACACCCTTTCCCCATACCTTCCAGTTCCACCCCTGTTGCATGTTTTCCTCTGTTAAAAATAATTGGTTTAATGCACAGCCATTATGCCACCACCCCAATGGGAATAATTAAATAATAATTAATCTCATCATGTGTAACCTCCCAACCGTATACAAAACCACGATCCGACATTAAAGGGTTTCAAAATTCCTTATCCTGTAACAATAGGATCTCATCTTTATATCACACTAGAGTTTCTTCCTACCCCTTCTTGGTTTGATTTCTTTCTTCTCCCTGGTGTGCTTGGATTCCCTCCTTCCTGAGGATTATGGTGCGCCTATGCTGGAGTTTTTCATCTTTTCCTTGGAGTCCTCGGAGTTCCCCCCCTGCATGCCGCGCATCCCCAGTTCTTTGCACGCGGAGAAGAACTTTGATCCACATGATCAACCAAGTAGGGATTTTTCCTTTATCTATCTTTACTGTGTATCATGTGGGGTGGGTATGCTAATGTTTCTATGGGAATGGATGAATCAAGACCTTAAAAAGATAATAAATAGACTGTTAAAGAATGATGGGTTGCGTTTGAAAATTCTGATATACTCTTTTATAATTTCTATATGTTGTGAACTGTATGGGCTTATGCTCACTGAAAATCATTTTTGTTGGTGGTCTATCATTGCGCACTAATGAACGCATATCTTCTGTGATGATTTAATGGATCCAACATGGGAATTCGGTTAATCATGTAAACTCGTCCGATTAAATGAATGTCCAGTGAACAACAATCCTTGTGTGATCACCCCGGTTAATCGAAAAAAAACAAGAAAACACAGTGAATAATGTACATGACTCTGGAAACTTCCTTGCTCTTTCTTGGTGGCATATCTATTTGTTCTACTCGATGCTAATGGGGTGACATGGATGAGGATGGGATCCTCTATTGTGGCACGATTGTTGGTTTCGAATCCTAAGTTGTGTGGGTCTGTATTTCGAGGTTTGGTATGGTTCCAGCAAATTGAGGGATCTCACAGATCCCTTTGTTGTTGTTACATCACAATAGAACCGGGTGTGAAAGAAAAATTTTTAGTTTGGTTGTTTCTCTTTCTCTGGCTTGTGGTTATACAAGTTAGTTACCCAGAAGTGTAGAATTCACCTAAATGTGATAACTTGAACATGAAAACAAGAATGGTTTAAATGAGTAATTGGTTTTGGGAATTATTTGTGACGTGGCTGTGAGTATTGTGACTTCTTTTATGAATGAATAGTAACAAGGGTGTTGTGCTTAGGTTGGCTTTGGAAAACATAGGTTGGGATGATTTCTAGTTACCTATACATATATATGTAGTTTTTATGTTTCTTATTTTTTCCCCACCCAAGTTGAGCACTTAGTGCTGAACACCCCCATTTCATGGGGGAGGGTGTTTTTTCCCACACTCCTATGAGTGGATGGTTATTTTCTCCTTTTCTACTCCATTTACCAAATAGCCCAGGACCCTTTGGGCAGGCTGTGATGGCCTGTGGTCCATTATAGCCCTATATCCTTCGGGCATGGTAGTCGTGGTGGTTGGCCCAGGTGTGTACAGGAAGGTTGTTTCCCAAGAGTCTTCAGGATGAGGCCCATGAGTCTTCGGGCGTGGTAGTAGTTTTTCTGGCCCTTGATTTTGTACCTGTGGTTACCTATTGTGGTTGTGTACTAGGTGTTTGTGAGCAGGATGTGTGGATGTGGCCCAGGTGTGTGCATGTAGGGAGTGGTAGTGGTACTGTGGTGAGAATGGCAAGATTGGTTCGATGCATAGGATTTCTTCAATAACCAGTGGGAAAGTGGTGTGGGGTACCCAAATATCCATGTTTTATTAATATACATTACTTGAATTGCATTATTTGTGGATTGTTCCTTTGTGAGGATTGGGTCAATAGTTTTCCTTACAAGGTACTTTGGTTATCTCTTTTTCCACGGGTAATTAGAATGAATCACCACTTGTACACGAGAGTCCTTGGTTTTCCTTATTGATTATACTTGTATGCTCACCTTACATATATAAAACGGCATTCAGGTTTCCTGGAGGACTTCAGGGATCGTTCATATTCGTACTAGCTTAGATGTTGGGACAGTTTCATTTTCTATTTTTCTTTTCCTTGGATCTTTACATTTTTAGTCTCCTTGTACTTTGTGGTATTATATTTAGTAACATGAATATGGGAATGATATTCTTTGTCATTACTCTTACTCCCTCAGTTTTGGTGTTGTTGGGATTTACTATCTTATCTCCCGATCCTAATAAAGAAAAAGGGTAATGTGTTCCATCTTGTGTGGGATTCAATACCCTTGGTGCTATTCTCCACTCCAGGGCCTATTGAAGGCAGTTCTCGGGAGTCATTATCTATCCTTCAACTTGAAAAAGGAAGGGTCTGGCAATCTGATGTCCCTTCCCTCATCTTAGTGAAGGTTGGTCGTGACAGAATGGTATCAAAGGTAGATGTTGAGAGATAGGATGGAGTCTAGAGTTAGGCATAGTGAGGATTGCATGGGATGGTTCGAATATAGAGTTAGGTGATCTTGGTGCGTGAACTGGGCTGGGGAAGACCAGCTAGGACATGGGATTTTAGGGCCCCCGTGATCCGATGCAAGGACTCTGGGCCTACAAAAGGACCAAGTTAAGTTGCACATATTTTAGTGTAGAGACTCTAGGGAAGTTAAATGCATCATAATGACTTGTGTTATTATGTTTCATGGGTATTTTTGGGGATTTAAAATGAATAATAAGTCTATGAAAAAAACTAAGAACAATATTCTACACTACTCAAGCTTAGGCATTCTGTCTTTACCTTGCAACTATGGCACATGGGAGATGACCAAAAGTAGTGCGGGAGATCGAGGCCCAGGAGGATGACTTGGTCGATCGGCAGAGGATTGACTGAGAGGAGGAGGACAATCAATGGAAGAGGATGCTTCTTGCCTTTCAGCGGCAGACCCTCGGGAAGTATGAGGGTAGAATCTAAGACATGGAGACAGAAAGCTGGCTAGAGGAGCTGCTGATAGCTTTCAGCTGGATCCGGGCTCCAATGGAATACTGGGTTTCTCTGGCTATAATCCAGATGCGGGGAGTAGCGCGTCAGTGGTGGACGCTCTATATTGGGGAGAAGAGGTAGGCTGAGGTGATGTGGGCTGACTTTGAGAAGGAGTTTTGGGCGGAATTCCTCTCATCCACGATGATGGATGAGAAGAGGTAGGAACTACTTTCCCTACATCAGGGGAGTATGTCAGTGAGAGATTTTGGGACCAAGTTCAAGGATCTCCTTTTCTTTTCTCCAGACCTTTTTCCAGATGTGGAGTCTCGGGTGAGACGTTTGGAGGAGGCACTTTGACCTTCTCTCCAGTATGTTGTTACTCCCTTCACCTTACCGACATACTTGGATGTCTAGAAGAAGGATGAAGTGGTGGAAAGGATGCACACACTGGGATTTGTATCATGATAGGGAATCCAGTTGGGCTCATTGAAGGGGAAATATGTCAGCACCAGGCCTCCAACATCAGGGCCCTCTTGGGTTTGACCAGTAGGAAGCAGGCCGCAGCAGTTCCAGTTCCGATCTCCCAGACCTCACCGTTTTCCTTTTGGCCTAGAGCCGAGATTCTTCGTCTGTGGAAGCCATGGGAACCTTCGGAATTAGCTCCCAAATAGATTATAGTACAGAGAGGGTGGGCAGGTTCAGCGCCCACCTCAACAGCAGTACTTTCCACCTAGGCCCTTTCAGTAGTAGCAGCAGGGGCCGCAAGCTCCCGCCCTTCCGACACCATAATGTGTCAAGAGGTGGACGACCATAGGGTTCCCTATAGGGACCCCGACCAGGGCGTGGTCAGGTAGGCGAACGACAGCCGAGAGGCAGGGGAGCTCGGCGTGGATAGTTACACGCCGCAGAATCAGCTGTTTCAGCATATCCAAAATTCTTTCGAGGTACGATTAGTTTGTTTAGTACCCTTGCCTATGCCTTGTTCGATACCGGAGCTTCACACTCCTTTGTTGCACCCAGTCTGTCCCATGCTCTGAGTTTAGATGATGAAAGACTTCCAGTTCCCCAGGTGTTGATCACACCATTCAGAGGTCAGGCCGATTTGTTTTAGGATTTCCAAGGGTGTAGACTGATGATAGGGCCACACCTGTCTATCAGGGATCCTCTAATGTTGAAAATACAACCTTACGATGTCATCCTAGGATTTTAATGGTTTTTCTTTGTATGTGTCGTCATTGAATACTTCCGAGGAAGGGTCGTGTTTTCATATTTGGTCGGATGACATGTAACTTTCATCAGCAAGTGGGGTTGCCAGAAAAGCAGCAGGAGAGAAAATCCCCACCTTTCACTGTTAGATGAACTATCAATGGAGTCAATGGATGTATAAATGGTGGTAGTCCCAGGGATCGTCAGTGAAATTATAGACATCTTCCCTGAGGAGGTGGAAACTCTACCCCCTCGACATGATGTTGAGTTCAGGATAGACATGCAACCTGGTGCCCGTCCGATTTCAATGGATCCCTACCAGATGGCACCTTCGAGTTGCGAGAGTTTCGGATTCAGATTGATGATCTGATAAAGATGGGTTCTGTTCGACCAAGTGCGTCACCATGGGGTGCTCCATCCTTATTCCCAAATAAGTCAGATGGTGGTCTCAGGTTGTGCATAGACTACCGAAGACTCAATCAAGTAATGGTTGAGAACAATTACCCCCACCTGAGGATAGAAGACCTTTTCAACCAGTTAAAAGGGGTAGGGTGGTTCTCTAAGATCTACATGCGGTCGGGATTTCACCTGGTGAGGGTAAAGGAGGGTGAAATCTTGAAGACTACCTTCAGGTGTAGATATGGGCACTTTGAGTTTTTGGTCATGTCGTTCATCGTTACGAACACTCCAGTTGTGTTCATGGGGCTCACAAACTCCGTCTTCCTAGAATACCTGGATTGGTTCATAGTCGTGTTTATTGATGACATCCTGATCTACTCATGATTAGAGTAAGATCATGTTGAGCACCTGAGAATGGTTTTAGAGGTCCTCCAACAGCACCAACTTTATGGGAAGTTGTCCAAATTCAAGCTCTGGATGTGAGAAGTCAACTTCCTTTGGAACGTGGTGTCCGAGCAGGGAATAACGGTGGACACATCGAAGTTCGAGGTGGTTGTTTCTTGGGAAGCACCCAAGAACGTTATAGAGGTTCTTAGTTTCCATGGACTGGCAGGTTACTACAGGAGCTTCCTACCCATCTTCTCCTGAGTTGCAGCACCATTGACAGCTTTAACCAAGAAGGACTAGGCTTTTGTGTGGAATGGGTAGTGCCAGGAAACCTTTAGCTATTTGAAGGAGAAGTTGGTAAGTTCCCCAGTGCTGAGGTTTCTAGAAGAAGGGGCGGCGTATGAGGTGTACTGTGATGCTTTAGGAAAATTCCTAAGGTGTGTGCGGATTAAATGACAAGGGGTGATCCCTTATGGGTCAAGATAGTTACATCCTCATTATCATAATTATTCCACCCAAAATCTGGAGCTTTCGGAGGTCATGTTTGCACTAATGTTGTGTCACCATTACCTCATTGGGGAGCACATTGTGGTATTCATGGATCACAAAATGATGAAGTATATCTTCTCCCAGCGGGACCTGAACTCACGGAAGCGAAGGTGGATGGAGTAAATTCAGGACTAAAACTTTAAGATTTCCTAAACCTCAGGATTAGGGAATGTGGTGGCTGATACCTTGAGCAGGAAGTTGTAGAAAGATGTGTTTCGAGAGTTGGCAGATGCTTGGAAGGTGATGGAGGAGTTGGCTACCCTTCACTTGGATGCAAGGATGGATGTTGGTAGAGGTTGCCTATATAAGATGATAGTACAGTCTTCTCTACAGTGGTAGGTGGAGGAGTCTCATTAGGGAGACATAGAGAGTGAAGTGATGCGTGATCGGGAAAACCAAGGTGATGCCCTGGAAGGGCGGACAGAGGATGGTTAGAATCGGATGCTTTTTTTAGGTAAGTTGTTTGTTCCAGAGGCGATGCACGATAGTATTCTCAGTGAGTTCTACAACTCTCCCCTAGAAGTGCACCCAGGAGTTTCCAAAATGCACCGGGGCTTGAGGGGTCAGTTCTGGCGGCCCGGAGTAAAGCAGGCGGTGGTTGAGTTTGTGGCCAGGTGCCCAGGTGTTAGTAGGTGAAGGTTGAACATCGTGTTCAAGGCGGCTTGTTGCAGCCTTTAGATGTCCCTGAGTAGAAGTGGGATGACATATCGATGGATTTCATCACAGGGGTACCCAAGGTTCATGGAGGTTGCGACGCTATCTGGGTAGTGGTGTATCGGTTGACAAAATCAGCTCATTTTCTTGCGATCAAGGAGTCGGGAGTAGAGGATGCCTTATCACGAAGGAACTTGGATGAGGAGGTGCGGTTTCATGGAGTTCTGAGGTCCATAGTCTTAGATAAGGATGCACAGTTTACCTCAGGAATCTGGAGAGGATTGCAGCATGCTTTCGGAACCCAGCTGCGTCTTAGCACTACTTTCCATCCCCAGACAGATGGATAGACAGAGCACACCATCCAGACATTAGAGGATATGGTACAACCATTTATTCTAGATTTTGGGGGTTCGTGGGTGTGACACTTGCCTCTGGTAGAGTTTTCCTACAATAATGGATATCACTCAACCATTGGCATGGCTCCGTACGAAGCCTTGTACGGAAGGCCATGTCGATCACCTGTGTGCTAGATCGAGGTTGGGGAAACAAGTGTTCTTGGCCCGGAAGTGGTGCAGTGCATGATGAAGAAGGATTATCTTATATGGGAGATGATGAAGGTGGCTCAGGACCGGTAGAAGTCATATGTCGATAAAAGGAGGAGACCCTTGTATTTCAAGGAAGGGGACCATATATTCTTGAAGGTCTCCCCTCGGCATGGACAACAGAGGTTCAGCATGGGGAGTAATCTTTCTCCAAGGTTCATCGGAACCTTCGAAGTGTTGGAGCGGGTCAGAGAAGTGGCTTATCAGCTAGCGCTACCACCGCCGCTACTGTAAATACATGACATATTCCATGTGTCACAACTCTGACAGTATCTACACGACGATTAATACATCCTCTAATGGGGAATGCTGAACATCAAGGCCGACATGACGTTTGTGGAAATGCCTGTGAGAATCAAGGATTGTGAGGACTATGTACTCTGTGGATGGATCATTACTTTGTTTTGTGTGTTGTGGAGGCATGGTGGGATTGAGGAATGTACCTAGGAATAGGAGACACAGATGTGAACCCAATACCTAGAGTTGTTTTTAGTTTTGTTCTATTTTGTTTGTACTTGTTTGTGATGGAACGCTTTACTTTGTTAACTATGGAACATGCAGGTTTCCTTGTTCTGGGGATGTGTGTGAAGAGTCCTTACTATGGGGAGGGGAGGACATGATCCCTAATCAAGATGAATTAAGGTAGATGTGATTAAACAAGTGCGGGAGAGTCAGTTCCACCAAAAGTGGATAGTATCTAGACATGGAGGAAGAAACTCCCTAACCCATATGACTGGACAGTTTGACCTTCTAATGTTTCCTAGTTACTTGAGGGAGAGCTGTTCCCAGATGTCGTTGAGGTTCACTCTTGAGAGCTATCTTTTTAGGTGGTTATTTTGAAACCATCTTTTTTGTCTGGTCTATTTTTGATTATCGAGGGCGAGAATAGTTTGAGAGGTATCTGATGTAATGGCTCGTACCCACTGAGTCCCTTAATTTTCCAAAACACGGCTCCACATAAACAGTGGCACCGGTCACGAGGGCACCAGTTACATTGGCACCGCGACGGTTGCACCGTGACGGTCGCACACTGGCCATGGTGGCACTATGAAAGTGGCACCAGGGACGATGTCACCATATGGCTGACACCGTGAGGGTGGAATCATGTCCTCACCGAGGGTCTTCTTTCTTTTTCCAACTTATGACTTTTTCCGCTCCTTCAACTTATCTTTTCACTTAAAGATGATTAAATTCCCTCTTTCAATGCCATTTAATTACCATAAATAATATGAAAAATCCCCCAAGAGTCAGGAAAACCTTAAACTTACCAAAACGTGTGGTTTTTCCATTGTGTCATACCCTTTCCCGGTACCTTCCAGTTCCACCCCCGTTGCGCGTTTTCCTCCGTTTAAAAGAAACAGTTTAACGCACAACTGTTATGCCACCACCCTGATAGAAATAATTAAATAAGAATTATTCCCATCGTCTGTAACCTCCCAACCACATTGGAAACCATGATCCAACATTAAAGCAGTTTAAAATTCATTATCCCATAACAATAGGATCTCATCTTTATATCAGGATACAGTTTCATCCTTCCCCTTCCTGGCTAGATTTCTTTCTTCTCCCTGGTGTGCTTGGAGTCCCTCCTTCACGAGACTTGTAGTGCTCATGTGCTGTAGTTTTTCTTGTGATATGGTAGTTCTGAGTATGATATACTCTAAAATACCAAATGTAGGATCGATGTGATACTCAAATACAAGAGGGGGGTGAATAGTATACTTCAAAAATTATTTTTGAATGTTTAAGGTTGGTTACATAAATAAATGTTTAACAATGTTAATCTAAGTAGATTCACAACACCTCTATGTTCTACAACCTTGATAGGTTCCGGAAATATGGATCTGAAAATCAAACTTAACAAAAGTTACAAAGATTAATATTCTACCTTAAAGCGTATAGAATCTAAATATATCATAGTAAAAGATTGAGGAAGTATAAGATAGTATACCTTCCTCAACAATACAAAAAGTAGTGGATAAACTTTTAACAAAAACAAGTAACAAGTAATAAATCTTTTAACCAAAAGACAATGTATTCAAAAACCTTGGATAAAGGTACCTTGATTTATACTTTCAAGAAAGTTTGTCTTACCCACACTAGGGTAAGCCCTCGATATAAAGATCGGAGTCTGTCTTGCTATCCCCGCAAGACCTCAACTATCAGGTAGTCGACACCTCTGTCTTCCTCGGCATGGAATCCCTCAACTTCAAGGTGTTGGAACCTCTGTCTTCTTATACTTGGAATCCCTCGATAGTACACAACAACAATCGTAGTCGCATGAAGTAAATTTATACAAGGAAAAGTTTGAAAAAGAAGTTCAAACATTCTGCACGAATATTGAGAGTTTATAATAACCTCTCTCTCTATAAATCACTTCAACAGCAAGTAATTACCAATGTCAAAGGTGTTTCTAAGTGTTGTTACTTCTTTTCAAATGAGATCACATTTATAGGAGAAGCTCCAACAGTGAGATCCCTCCTCCAACGGTGATATTCTCCTTGAATTTCAGAGGGACCCGTACACGTGTCACTCAACCAATAGTTAGTTGATAACTGAAGGCAATACATCATTTTATTATAGAAAAAGTAAAGGTATATCGAAAACTGATATTCATAATGGACAAGATAAAAGTTAGAAATGTTAGAAAATAATGGTTCGTAGTCTAACCATTAATAAATTATGAGTCTATAATACAAGGAGATTTGGATTCAGTTTATCAGAGGAAATAAGAATGAGAATTCGTAATCAGAATTCGTCATCAGAATTCGTAATGAGAATTCGTAATCAGAATTCATCATCAGAATTCATAATGAGAATTCATAATGAGAATTAGTTATCAGAATTCATAATTATAACTCCTAATCAGAATTCGTCATCATAATTCATAATGAGAATTCGTAATTAGAATTCATCATCAAAATTCTTAACGAGACATTGTAATCAGAATTCTTCATCATAATTCATCATCAGAATTCATATTGAGAATTCGTAAACCGAATCAGTATTCGTAATTAGAATTCCTAATCAGAATTCATCATCATAATTCGTAATAAGAATTAATAATCAGAATTCATCATCAGAATTTTCAATGAGAATTCGTAATCAGAATTCATCATCAAAATTCGTAATGATAATTCGTAATCCGAATTCATCATCAAAATTCTTAATTAGAATTTGTAATCAGAATTCATAATCAGAATTCATAATCAGAATTCGTAAAGAGAAATAGTAATCAGAATTCACCATCAGAACTAGGAATGAGAATTCGTAATCAGAATTCAACATCATAATTCGGAGTTAGATCTTTATGTATGTTCGTAATCAGAATTCAGAGTTGAACTTTATAAAAGTTTGTAACAAGGAATTCAAAGTAGAACTTCATTAATGTTTATAACAGGAATTCATACAAGAAAACAGAATACTTCATATCTAAGTATTATATGATTCCGAGGTTTTAGATATGAATACAATTTTTACACTTAAGAAAAATATTGATATGAATAATGAAAGCAAGGTAGGGGTAAATTTCCTTAGGGAAGGAAATTTTCCTTATAGACGTAAAATTGGGGTAAAAACATATTTTCTTAAGGATAAGGTGTTTATGATTTTCAAAACAAGAAAGAATGGAAAAGTAATAAGGAAAACCTTATTGACTCAACAATCTCACCCTTTCTGGAAAGCCCAAACATCTTTTACAAAATGAATATAAGGACTTGGAAAACATTTCTTTAGACATTTAAATTAAATCTTATCTCCCTTTGTTTATAGACAATGGTGAATATGACTAACTCTCCCTTAGGCTATTGATCACTAAGGATCATATTCTAGATTTCTGGAATGGAAAAAATCTTCGTAATGATCACTTCCCCTTACTTAGTGATGATCGTCTTATACTTATAAGTCATCTCCTTTAGATTTTTCATCTCCCTTTTAGAATTATTTTTCCCCACTCCCCATTTGTGATTGTCAAAAGGAGATTAAAGGAATCAAAACCAATATGGTACCTGAAGTATTAGTACAAGATATAGACAAGACAAACATCGACAATTTCATTATGATTGGAAATATTATTACAAGGACAAATACATTACAAAAAAAGATCGGAGTGGTCTATTTTGTTTCTTTTTCCTTGGGAATTATCATCTTGACAATTGTCTACAGCTTATTTATTTCTTTGTGGTCCGCTTCTACTTGATTCTCCCAGGCTATGATCATTTCTTCTTGAGTATTTAGTACCTCTACCTATGCCTTCATTGCTTCTTCTTGAGCCTTTAGCAATTCATCTTCCTTCACAAGTTTTTCTTGCATCTCACTATGATGATCCCTCTCTGTTTTCGGACTTTTAACAATATAGCTCTGCTTCCCATTCAGATATTTTACATCCTGAATCCAAGAACATTTTTCTAGACATATCTTTTCCTAAAAACTGTCTAAAAGATTTTTAATTTTGACATCCTCAGTACCAAAGGCCTTCTTAACATCTTGTTGGAATGATCAAGATCATCCATATATTCAACAATATTCTTAGAACATAGAGTTATTTTTCCACAAAAATTTCTGTAGACCTCATAATTGATAAGAAAATTTTTTATGTTCTACCTCAATCTTCACACATTTATCCATCACCATGGATACTGATTCTGACTTCTGATTCATGTTGTGCTGAAGAATCTGGCATATGGAGACTATAGTTGGAAAGATCAGAATTGTGTCAACCAACTTTTTTAGGGACTCAACAACAAAATCGTGTCCTAATGCAGATGACTCTGAATCAAACAACTTTTTAGGAGATTGTTCTTCTTTATTTCCAACAGCTTCCTTTTAGAATAGCCTCAAACATGCTTCTTCATTATGATATCTTTCAGTGGAGTGTAAATAAGTATTTTCTTACCCTTACTGATTTTCGATATGACTACTTCATCATGAGATTCCTGGTCAGTCTCGGATAACTGTACTATATTGTCTTCATCAGATTTTTCTTTTGAGCTCTAGCTTCATCTTCCTCAGGATGGATAAAGTCATGATTATGACTCTCTTCAGAAAATATGTTCACTTCTTCTTCATATTTCTCATCAACTCCCAGAGTATCAATTTTTTAGGATTAGGATTGAGAAGTCCGAATTGAAAACTTCTCGAATGGTGTTTCCTTATCTTGATATTATTCAACTTGCATAATTATATCATCAGAACATCCACTCATCTCAGCTTGTTAAACTTCTTCCACAACTTCCGGAACTTTCTCCATAAATAAGTTCTCAATTTCCTTCTGCTTGGGATTTTATAGAGTCTTCTTACCTTGAGTCTCAAGGAATTGTTCTATCAAAAAAGATTTTTGAAATGGAATGTTCTTGGATGAAAGTTTTGTTTCCTTCAAAAGAGATTTAATAATCTTTGTCTCAGAAATTTTCTTCTTGAGCTTGTTCTCCTTGGCCAGCTTCTCTAACTCATCATCAGCATTCTCTTTTAAGGCCTTATCTTTAGCAGGGTCTAAGCCGAACTGTGGTTACCCTTACTTCAACTTTTCCGTGAGCTCTCTCTATTTTTCTACCACATTATCTGGGTTTGATTTTTTATTTTTGGGTTTAGGATGTGCGTATTGGACTTCCTTTGATTTTGGGGTTTTTTCATGAACATTCACTTCCTTCTACTTCCTTTTCTTTCTAGCCTTCTTTGAGGGATCAAAATTTAGTACATTTTCTGGATTGGATTATTCCTCTTCCTCTAGGAGATCATAGAAGTCACCTAACTATTTTGAGAAACCAACTTTTATTATCTTCAGAGTGTCATCATTTATCAGCATCACCTTGCAATTTCTCTACTTGGAGGTGCAAGCAGCCTTGAAAGAATCAAGACACCAAATAATAAGCTTAGAGAGAAGAGCACAATACATAATAATTTGAGATTTTAAATTCCCATTCTTGATGTTCTGAACTGTAATAAGGATGTTCCTCATCAAATTGATCTTTCTTAGATTTAATTGGAATTCCAAGATGTAAATATAATTTTTTTATGATACCCTTGACTCCTCTTCTTGGTAAAAATAACCCTTGAACCCACAACTGTAGAATCCGATTGTTGGTAGATTGATGGGAAATATTCACGGTCTTGACTTCCTTATATCCAATGAATTTCAATGCCTTCGCATTGATGAAATTTCCTTGCACATCTGGTAGCTTATGGGAGAAAAATTAGGCTTCTCCATCATATGAGAGCTCCACCAAGCTCGCAGCCTTGGTGTAAGAAATATTTTAAGTCATTCTATAGCTCTTAAAGGAGAATTTTTCCTTGCCATATTCAACATAGAAGGAAACTGACTCATAAAATTCTATGAGAAAATCCATATAAACAAAATCCGGATCCCCTGGCTTTGATATGAAGAAATATTCTCATCTATTGAGCTTGATATTCATAGAAAATAAGAGAATCATACTTAATGAAAAAGTTCGGATGGAACATCCTTTCCCTATAGGCTAACCAACTTGATATTTGCTTCACAGTAGAAATTTCTTGAGAAGTATCTTCTATAGACATTCCGAATGAAAGAACACTGAAAGATTCGAAACGGTCTTATGAAGGAAGGGAAGAACTTCAATAAGCGAGGGCTTGAATTCGATGTGGGACAACCATAGAGGGTCCAATTTATTTAGGCAAATGAGGTGACCTTTCATCTTCCAAAACCCATCTAACGGTTGTGAAACATTCTGATCATTTCTAACAGTTGAAAAACTAGCTGCAAAGAAATATTGAATCTGATATTTTGAGGTTTTACGAAAAACATTAGGATTTTATGGAAAAAAATGAATCTAAAAAACACAAAAGAAAATACCAGCATGAAAAATATGATTACGAAAGCTTAAGTAATATGATCATACCTTTCAGATTTCCAGGAATATTATTCGAAATAGGTGATATTCATCTTGATGAAAATTTGACTATGAAAAAAATTCAATGAAAAACTCACTATGAAAAACTCATTACAAAAAAAACAACGAAAATTTTGAGTACGAAAGATTTTCATGACAAAAATTCTGAGTACGAAAAATTATCATAATGAATGTTTCAGTTTAGAATGTTTCCATTATGAGAATTTAAGGTCTGCTGAATTTCATTATGGAAAATTCAGTTTAAAAATTTACATTATGAAAATTTTCAGTTCTAAAAATTTCCATTACAAATATTTCTTATACAAAAATTTCATTATGAAAATTTTGAAAATGTCATTACAAAAAATTTCAAATGGTCATTATGAAATTTTTTGAAAATATCATTACGAAAAAAATTGAAAAACTCATTATGAAATTTTTTTAAAATCTCATTACGATAAATTTTGAAAAGATCATTACCCAAAATTTTGAAAAGCTCATTACGAAAAATTTGAAAAGCTAACTGCAAAAATATTTATTACAAAAACTTTGAAAAAGCAACTCTAAATATTATTTGAATGACTTTCATAACAGATGTACTCCCCCTATATAAAGGAGTTTATTACTGTATGGAATTTTGTTCAATAGAAAGTTAATGGAAAAATATTAACTTACTTTTATCATCCCTAACTTCTGTATAATGTATTCAAATCTACCAGAGGGTAATGATTTTGTGAAAATGTCTGCATGTTGATCTTGTGTTCTGATAAATTGAATAATGGTATCTCTTTTTTGTGTGTGATCCCTAAGAAAGTGATTCCTAATATCTGTGTGTATTACATGAGAGTGATGTTAATGGTTTTAACTAAGGGAAATGACACTTGTGTTATCAAACAAAATTTGATTCTTAGTAAAACTCAATCCATAGTCTGTGAGTGTGTGTTGCATCCACAACACTTGAGCACTACAATTTCAAGCTGCTACATATTCAGCTTCACCTATGGAGAGTGTTACAGAAAGTTTCTTCTTGCAAGACAAATAAACTAACGACTCTTTTAATAAATGACAAGTTCTGGATGTACTCTTTCTATCCATTCTACCCCCACCAAAGTCAGCATCTAAAAAACCTTTTAAAAAAAATCATTTCCAGAAGTATAAAATAGTCCTAGATCTATGGTTCACTTTAATTAGAGAAAAAAAATTCACTACTTTTAAATGAGATTCCTTAGTATTGGATTGATATCTAGGACATTAGAATACCGAAAACATCATGTATGGGTGACTAGATGTCATGTATAGTAAGCATCATATCATTCCTCTAAAATATGTTTGATCCACTGGTTTCAATGCTTCGTCAATATCAAGTGTGTTTGAGGTACCAATGGGAGTACTAATACTTTTAGTGTTGTCATATACATACTTTTTATGAAGATCTTTAATATACTTATGTTGATATATATAAGTTCCTTCTGTTTTTTTAGAAATTTGAAAACCAAGGAAAAATTTTAACTCACCCATCATACTCATTTCAAACTCAGATTTCATTAGATCCGCAAAGTAATCAGTTAAAGATTGCTGAGTTGAACCATATATAATGTCATCAACATAAATTTGAACAATCAAAACATTTTTCTTATCATTCATTATAAAAATGGTTGGATCTTCATTTCCCTTAACATAGTTATTTTGAAGAAAAAATCATATAAGTCTATCATACTAGGCAAGTGGGGCTTGTTTAAGACCATACAAAGCTTTGGTAAGTCTAAAAACATGATCATGATGTTTTATGTCTTCAAATCCAGGAGTTTGTTCAACAAAAGCATCCTCTTGAACATAACCATTAAAGAAATCACATTTCACATCAATTTGAAAAAGTTTGAAATTGAATAATGCTAGAAAGTCAAGTAAATTATGAAAAGATTCAAGTTTAGCTACTGGAGAATATGTTTCTACATAGTATATTCCATTCTTGCTGATTATAGCCTTTAGCAACCAATCTAGATTTATTCCCAACTATGACTCCATTTTCATCACACTTATTTCAGAATACCCATTTTACTCCAATTAGAGTAGTTTCTTTAGGTATTTCAACCATGGCCTAGACATTATTCCTTTCGAATTCATTTAGTTCATCTTGCATGGATTTTATCCAATCATCATCACCTAAAGCATAATCAGGGATTTTTGGTTCCAATTGGGAACGGAA
Source organism: Viscum album (assembly GCA_963277665.1). Taxonomy (NCBI): domain Eukaryota; kingdom Viridiplantae; phylum Streptophyta; class Magnoliopsida; order Santalales; family Viscaceae; genus Viscum; species Viscum album. The sequence continues at coordinate 873,134,133 of OY728129.1, read as the reverse complement.
TGCTAGATGTTCTATTTAATTTCTTAAGGAACGTCTAGTCCTTATAGGTTGTCTGACATCACCAATGATACTATCACTAGGATAATTCTTTAGAGACAAATGATTTGGGTTTTGTAAAATCTGTTTATCAACATATGGTAGAAAATTTTCTAGGGTAAATGTTTCAGATGTATCTTCTTGAACATTTTCCTTATCAAAGGGATTTTCTATCATAGGTTGACAATCAGTTTTTGAAAACACATATGAGGATGGAGGTTGAGGTTGTTTAAAAACAAAAGGATCAGTTTCATCAAATTTGACATGTATTGTTTCTTCAATAGTACAAGTGTTTTTGTTAGAAAAACTATATACCTTAGAAGTCGTAGAGTAGTGTAAGAAAATGCCTTCATCAGATTTTGGTGTGAATTTGATTAAGTTATCTTTAGTATTCGTAATGAATACCTTGAAACCAAAAACCTTAAAGTAGGAAAGTCTAGGTTTTATACCATTCCATAACTCATTAGGATTTCTATTAAGGAAAGGTCTAATCAAAATATGATTTATAGTATAACAATCAGTACTTACAGCTTCAACCCAAAAATGTTTGGCAACATAATACTCACTCAACATGGTTCTAGTTATCTCTTGAAATTATATTTCATCATTTAACAACACCATTCTGTTGAGGTGTTCTGGGTGCTGAGAAGTTCATAGTAATACCTTTTCTACTACAAAAAGTTTCAAAATCATAGTTTTGAAATTCTCTTCCTTGATCACTATGAATAGTTTTCAATGGAAGGTTTTTCTCATTTATGACTTGCGCACTAAAACTTTTGAAATAATAAAAATCTTTAGACTTATTTTCTAGAAAATAGACCCATGTAAATCATGTGTAATCATCAACTAAAATAAATACATAATATTTTTCCCCAATGATTTAAGTTTGTTTAAGACCAAAAAGATCCATATGCACTAGCTAAAATGTATCAGTGGTTGAGACTTTGCCGACTAATTTAAAACTCTATTTTTGTTGATTTCCATATTGACAAGGGTCGCAATCTTTTGAAGAATCAAATCTAAGATCTAGTAGATCCTTACCTAAACCTTTCTTAGAGAGTTTTCCTAAGTTCTATGGTTACAGTTTCTTAACCTTCTATACCACAACCACGAATGATCTTTCATTTCACTAAGGCATGGTATATATTGTCTCCTAATGTCTTCTATGTTTAGTGTGTAAGAATTATCTTGCCTATGGGGAGAACGAATAAATTCTTCCTCGGAATTGTGTACTAAGCAATTATCATTCCTAAAATTCCCAAAGTATCCTTAATCACATAATTGGCTTATGCTAATGAGGTTTTTCTTAATACCATTAACAAATAAAACATTTTAAATCAATGTTTTTTCAAGAAGAACAATGTTAAATATACCAATAATTTCTCCCTGAGCATAATCTATGAAGCTTAATCTTCCTCCTTTTGTCTTAATAATCTTTTCAAAATAGTTTCTGTTACTATTCATATGCTGGGAGCATCCACTATCCACGTACCACGTATTGTTGTTGGTATATTCCCTATTTTCCTGAAAATATGAAAAATTTAGGATTTCAGAATCTAGACTTGCTTTGATCCGGAAATTTCTGAAGGAAAATTTTTGGGTACCCACATCTTCTTAGAAAAATAAGCCTTATGAAATCCTAAATAATGGGTATTGTTTAAAGAACAATTCTTTTCCCACTGACCACTACACTGACATTTAGTACAGAATGGGGAACTTTGAGGAACAAAGTAGTTGTTACTAAAAATTAGTTTAGAACTAGTGTAACCAAAACCAAAAGTATTCCATCGAGGTCGAATTTATGAATACATTTTATCAAAATTTTCCTTACCTAGGGTAAAGTATGACTAACACATCCTCAAGGAGAATATTTTGGATTTTAGTTTTATAACTATGTTCTTGTCTTCAAAATCATTTGAACTAGAGCTAGGCTCGAAAACATTTTTCATAGAAATTATGTTTTCTAGATCTTTAGAAAGATTATTCTTCTCAGAACATACTTCCTCAAGAATTTTTGAAATAATTTCAAAATCATAATTTTTCTTATCAAGATCTTTAGAAAGATCTGATATTTCCCTAATTAGAATAGTATTCCTAGAATTTGCAATATCACGTTTTTTATGAGTTTTGAATCCTAATTCTCAAGAAGATTGGAAAACCTAGAATCTTTTTCATAGGTGGGTAAAGTATTATCTTCCTCAAAAGAGGATTCATCATTCGAAGAGTTATAATATTTACTATCATTAGAATTCAGAGATACATTGGTCATTGATTTAGCATTGTGTACCTTAACCATCATGCAATGATTATCAATATTTAGCCTAACAAAATGACCAAGATTCTTCTATCCAGAGGAATCATAATCCGAATATTCATCTAAAGAGTCTCCACCACTAGCACTACATGTGTCATTGGCTTTCAACACATTCTTAGCTTTTTACTTGTAATACTTCGTTCTATTTTTCTCAGAATTCCTTTCCTTTCTTTCTTTTCTGTTGAGCATAGGGAAATCAGGTCTTATGTGTCCAGCCCTCTTGCATTCATAGCATGTAACTTCTGAATCGTTCTTGACTTTCCTTTCGTTCTTCTTGTATTTAGATTGAATGTTCCTAAGTACATCTATCTTGTTCATCCTTCGAGAAAGATTTTCTAATTCATTATATGAGGATTCACTTCTACTAGATTCTGAATGGATAACAAAATTCTTAGATCTAGATCAAGTAACTCTCTCAGGAGTCATGGCTATCATATGATTGGAACTAGTAGTAAAAGCTACACTGCCATTTCCATTCTACTTCTTCACAATATCAGCATCTCTCTTCATTCTACTCTCATGCTAAATAAGAGTTCCAAATAGCTCATCATGAGTAATCTGAATGACCTTTCTATTCTCATCAATTGTAGTCCTTTTATATTCCCACTCATTCGGCATGATTTCTATAATCTTGTCAACAAGAGATTTATCGTCTAATCCTTTTTCACACATTGATAATAAAAATTTCACAATATGCATGAATCTCTATCGCACCTTGCATATGGGTTCACCATAAGGAAAACTGTAACAATGATATTCGACTCTAAGCATGGCTCTTCTTGTTTCAATTATTTGGAAGTCCCAACGTGAGTAACTTCAATTTTCTTCCATATAGAATTTTCTACTTCACATGATGAAATTTGGCTATATATATTTCAAGTCATTGACCAAAGTAAAGTATTGTGTACCTTATAATTCAATTGATATTCATGATTTTAATGATTTTTAAAGGTACTAACATCTTTATCAAGAATTTTGTATCTACCAGTAATCATTAAAATATTTTCAACCCCAGTTTTGATAACTAATGACTTCATACGATCTCTCCAATATTCATAATCATTACCATTGAAAATGGGTGGTCTAGTAGGATTTAGGTTGTCTATAGAACCAACATTCATTCCTACCATATTTAATAAACGTCTTTCCATATAAACTTGTTAGTAGAAAAAGATTGCAAACAAGGAAATTATTCTAAACAAGAAAAAATAAAGCAAAAATTTCTCAAAGAAAAACTGAATCTGAACTATGATTCGGAAAAATAGATTCTGAAAAATATGAATCCGGAAAACAGATTCCAAATATTCAATTCTAAGAGTTATCATAAGAATAAAGACATCTTAATCAAATCGTGAGATTAATCCAGATAGTACCTATTGCTCTAAGTTATACAACCTTGATAGGTCCCAGAAATATGGATCCATAAATCAAACATAAAAAAATTTACAATGATTAAGATTCTACCTTAAAGGCATGACATCATTTTATAATAAAACAAGCGATGGTATAGCTAAAACTAATATTTATAATGGACAGAATAAAAGTTAGGAATTAAGGAAAATAAATGTTCAGAGTAAAACCAAGAATAAATTCAGAGTCTATAATACAAGGAGATTTGAATACTATTTATCAGAAGAATTTGGATTGAGAATTCATAATCATAATTTGTCATCAGAATTTGTAATAATAATTCATAATCAGAACACATCATCAGAATTCGTAATGATAATTCTTAATCAGAATTCATCATCAAAATTCATAATGAGAATTCGTAATCAGTATTCATAATCAGAATTTGTAAAGAGAATTCGTAATCAGAATTCATCATCAGAATTCGTAATGAGAATTCATAATCAGAATTCATCATTTGAATTTGTAATTAGATTTCGTAATCATAATTCAACATCAAAATTCGTAATGAGATTTCGTAATCAGAATTCATCATCTGAATTCATAAGTAGAATTCATAATCAGAATTCCTCATCCAAATTCGGAATGAGAATTCATAATCAGAATTCTTCATCAGAATTCATAATGAGAATTCTTAATAAGAATTAATCATCAGAATTCATATTGAGAATTCTTAATCAGAATTCATCATCATAATTCGTAATGAGATTTCCTAATCCGAATTCATCATCAGAATTTGTAATGTGAATTCGTAATCAGAATTCATCATCAGAATTCAGAATGTGAATTCATAATCAGAATTCATCATCAAAATTCAGAGTTAGAACTTTATGTACGCTCGTAATCATAATTCAGAGTTTAACTTTATAAAAGTTCGTAACAAGGAATTTGGAGTAGAACTTCATAAAAGTTCATAAGAGGGATTCAGATCATAAAACAAAACTCATCATATCTAAGTATTATAAGATTCCAAGGTTTTAGATATGAATCTGATTTTTACACTTATGAAAAATAATGATACGAATAATGAAAATAAGGTAGTGGTAAATTTCATTTGGGAAGGAAATTTTCCATATGGAAGTAAAACAGGGGTCAAAAAATATTTTCTTAAGGATAAGGTGTTTGTGATTTTCAAAACAAGATTGAATGGAAAAGTCATATGGAAAACCTTATTGACTCAACATTTCTTCTCCTCCTTTGACTCCCTGGAGTTCCTCCCCTGCAAGTCGTGCATCCCCAGTTCTTGGCACATGGAGAATAACATTGATCCTTGATCAACCATGTAGGGATTTTTCCTTCCTCTCTTCTTACTATGTATCATGCGGGGTGGGTATGCTACTGTTTCTCTCGGAATGGATAAATCCAAACCTCAACAAAGATATTAAACAAACAATTAAATAATGATGGGGTAAATTTGGAAATTCTTCTATACTTTTTTATAATTTCTATATGTTTTGAACTGTATGGGATTATTCTCAATGAAAATCATGGCCATTGGTGGTCTTTCCTTATGTACTAACGAAACCTTGTGTTTGGTGGTGATTGAATGGATCCAACAAGGGAGTTTGGTTATTCACATAATCTCGGACGATTAAATGAATTTCCAGTGAACAAAAATCCTTGTGTGATAACCCCAATTTTCCAAAAAGAAAGAAGAATACATATTGAATGATGTACTTGAGTCTGGGAGCTTCCTTACTTTGTCTTGGTGGCATGTCTGTTGGTTCTTCTCGATACTTATGGGGTGACGTAGATGAGGATGGGATCCTCTGTTGTGGAACAGTTGTTGGTTGTAAATATGAAGCTGTGTGGGGATGTATCTCAAGGCTTGGTTTGATTCCAGTACATTGAGGGATCTCACTAATATCTTTGTTGTTGTGACTTCACAAGTGAACTGGGTGTGAATGTTTAAATTGCTATTTGGCTATTTCTCTTTTTCTGGCTGGTGGTTATGCCTGTTCTTTTCCCAGTAGTGTAGAATTCACCTAAATGGGATCACTTGAACATGAAAACAAGAATAGTTTAAATGGGTAATTGGTTTTGGGAATGAGTTTTGTCTTGGTCGTGAGTGGTTTGCCTTCTATTATGAATGAATAGTAACAAGGGTGTTGTGTATAGGTTCACTTGTTACCTATACATATATCTTTATTTTTTAGGTTTCTTATTCGTGCCCCACCCAAGTTCATCACTTTGCGTTGAACACCCCCATTTCATGGGGAAGGGTTTTTTTCCCTACACTCCTATGAGTGGCTGGTTATTAGCTCCTTTTCTGCTCCTTTTCCCAAATATCCCAAGACTCTTCAGGCAGGCTATGACGGCCTGAGGTCCATTATAGCCCATGATTCTATGGGCAGGGTAGTCGCGGTGTTTGGCTCAGGTGTGTGCGAGCAGGTTGATTCCCAAGATTCTTTGAGATGAGGCCCAAGAGTCATCGGGCGTGGTAGTTGTTGTTCTGGCCCAGGAGTTTTTGGGCATGGTTACGTATGGCGGTTGTGGCCTAGGTGTTTGCGGATGGGATGTCTGGCTGTGGCACAGGTGTGTGCGGGTGGGGAGTGGCAGTGGGACTGTGGTGATAATGGTGGGATTGATTAGATGCGTAGGATGTCTTCAAAAACTAGTCGGAAAGTGGTGTGGGGTACCCAAATATTGATGTGCTATTACAATGCATTACACAACTTGCGTTATTTAGGGAGTGTGCTTAGTGAGTCTTGGGTGCATTGTTTTTCATGCTAGGTGCTATGGTTATCTCTTTTTCAACATGGAATTAGAATGCCTCTCTACTTGAGCACAAGACTCATTGGCTTTCCCTATGGAGTATACTTGTATGCTCACCCTACGTATATAAAACTATTTTCAGGTTTCCAGGAGGACTTCAGGGATCGTGCAGGGCTATACTAGCTCAGACGATTGGACACATACAGTTTATGTTTATCTTTTCCTTGTTAATTTACCTTTGTAGTCTCCTTGTACTCTGTGGTATTTACTTTTGTAACATTAATATGGTTATGGTTTTCTTTATCTTTACTCTTACTCCCCCATTTTTGTTGTTGTTGGGATTTACTATCTTATCTGTCGATATTAATAAAGAAAAATGGTAATGCCTTCTATCTTGTGTTTTATTCTACACCCTTGGTGTTAGTCTCCACTCTGGGGCCTATTGAAGGTGGGTCTCGGGGGCATTATCTCTCCTTCAAATTAAAGAAGGAAGCGTCTGGAAATCGGATGTCCCTTCCCTCATCTTGGTGATGGCGGGTCATGACATGCCAAAAAGGGTTAATCTACAGATTCCCAAGACCTTCAATCTTGGTAACTCTCAATTGGAATGAGAAAATGGTGATGATTATGGTTATGTGAATGATCTATCTTAATATTGTCAACTTATTTTCTTCTTCTCAATGAGGGGAATTATATTTTCACTGTCTTCATTCCATTTTGACTTTTTATCTTTTTCTAATAAAGGGTTAGAATATTTTTATTCATAATGAAATTTCCTGTTAATAAATGAAATATGATGGAAATATTGGTACTAACTTTCATGTCACTCTTATATTTTGAATGGACTTCATGCATACACAAAAGATAAATATAAAGGTTTGATATAAAATAACCATCATAGTTATAATTGGAATAACCATTATTGTATATTCCAATAATCGCTTAAGAGAAACCTAATCAATTAACTCCATCCCTTAAGATGATTATTTTAAGATCGATAATGAGATAAATCACCATTTATTTACAATGGAACTACCCAGCATTATAATAAATTCCCATGATCCATAAAATATTCCTTCATTAAAATGTTACTTTCAGCTATAAGAAAAAAATTGATATTAATATATCCATTTAATTCAAATAAACATTATGTAAGTAAACCAAACACTTGATGGATATTTTTTCAATGAAGAAAATGTCATTCCTTTTAAAATAATCCGAAAAATAATTTATAACTACCATGGTATAACATTTTTTGGTCAATGTATATATTAAAACCTCACATTATTTTTCTGTATTTGTAAAATAATTCGTTTAATTCAACAACAAAATAACTTTTGTAAAAAATATAATTAAATTCAAATGAAACATAAAAATATATTTTATAATTATTTTATTTCAATATAAATACATCTATAAAATAATTTTAAAAATATATACAAGTATGAAAATTATATTTTTAAGGGATACTTCAAAAGATATTTTTTAAAAAATAAAGTACCATACATTGATTCCAAATCATCACAAAAATTAAAAATCATCATAAATAATAAGCATACACTAATTATTTACTTATATATAAACTATTTTAATGTTTATAATTCCTCTTATATTATCTCTTATATTTCTATATGTTTTAACTTAATCAATTAAATTCACATTAGATGTTTTGACGATATTTATTTCTGAAGTCTAGAAGTGCATTGGTTGGTTTTAAAGTGTCAAAGTCGTCATTATAATATAATATAAATAATAATTACTATTATATAATTAATAATCTTATATATTAATTATTCACTTAATATTAATCATGAATGATTTATTGAGAACTGAACTACATTATAACCATGGAGATGGTTGGTCATACATATCCATGAGTTACATTTCAATTTTCTCAGTGATATACTTTAAGAATGGAAATTATGATTTTATCAATCATGAATAAACAAAATAATATTAATATAATATTAATTATCTATATATAATTATTTATTTCATCTATACCATGTTGTGTTTAAAATAAATCATATCGCTTTGTGGAGGTGGTAGTCCACACATACACACACACAATGTTATAATTTTTAAATTAATAGTAATAGATAAAGGTAAATGACATATTATATTTATATAATGATAATTATGTTGTGAATATAAAATATAATCATAAATTATTTCATTATAACCATTATTTATAAGATGTTATTGAAATCAAATAACATTGTTTTTTGAGGTGGTAGTTTACTGTACACAAAAATGATGGATTTATTTCCCGTTTGATTGATGTTGGACGAAGGTATTTGTTATTAAATTAAGAAAAATTTATAATAATATATATGATAACATTTTATTATTTTATTGTGGATTAAAAATATATTAAAAATGTGTAAGAATAAACAAAACTAAAACTTTCTGTAAAAAACTATACCTCTTCATTGGAAAATGTCATTTTCATAACACCATAAGACCTCCATTGTTACTATTATGAAAAAATATAGATTCTAGAATGTGGTTAGGGATGTTTTAATAAGATATTGGTAGATCACGTATTACCCAAATTGGTTTTAGAGTGTGATGTAATGAGAGGAATATACGTCCAATCATATGAGATGATTGGAGCACTCTTAGATTTTCAAAAAATATTAAATTAATATTATTTAATTTTATACTTACAAATGAATCCAAACTAATTGAATTATATTATAATATGTTTATGGATCTAAATAATCCCATCCTGTAAAAATTATACAAGTTTTGACTATTTTTGTACCTTTATCATTGGGTTTTAATAACCCCTTAAACCCTTTTAAACTTACCATGGTAACAAGGGTTATTTTCTCATTGGGGATCATGATATTTAATATAAATGGATATAAATTCCATAAATGAACCATGTATGATTAAATAAATCACATCATAATAACATGAAATAATATATGATATTTATAAATTTTATATCATTTAATTAAATATTATTTATTACAAAATATCAGTAATGTAAATTTGTAGAACTCTTCATTAATAACATCTTGAAAAAATGTAAAATTATAACTAAATAGTTTAATAATGACCTATAGTTTTATCTTAAGTTGTAAAATTATTTTATCATGTTAATTATTTCTAATTATAATAATTTAAAAAAAATTAATATCATTTATTTTATTTTATTAATTAATTGATTTGTTAGTGTATAAACAATGTGTATGATATTAGTGTAATTTTTCAACTAAAAATAAAAAATTAAATTACTAGGTTTATGATATTATATTTCTATTTTTAATTATTATTTATAGATAATATTTCCTTAAGTTATCCCAATATTAAAAATATTATAATTTTTAAGAAGAAGAATGTGTAATTTGTAGCTTTTGATTACATAATATACTATAAGTGACATAATCATTCTCAAATGGAATGAAATGTCACATTAGCTAATATTGGATGATTTTTGACAAAAGATAATGATACATTAATTTTTTTAAGTGTTGTTGTTTTTTTGTAGTCTTTATCTTTTTATTTTTATCCCATAAAAACTGATTTACCCTTAACTAGAGTCACATAATTTAAATAGATTAATATTATTTCTGAATATAAAATAAAATAGAACTATTTACCAAATAGGATCAATATAAATTAAAATCATGAATCCACTTATGAAAATAAAATTTAATGATGTGAATTAATATATTTTAGAATTAAATTAAAAAAATCTGAGGAAATACAATTTTCCAGAAAAATGTCAGTTTAAAATAAAAATAGTGTCTATACTAAATTGAAGATAAAAATAAACTTAAAAACCCATAATTATATTATTTTAAATAATATGTAACTAATTAAATTATAAAATGTTATTTTGATGAATAAAATTAATTGCTAAAAGACCATCCTTACAAATAAATAATTGATACATTATAAAGGAGTAGGAGCATTATGTGTATCATAATGTGGTTAATACTATTCCCTCCATCCAATATAGCATCTAGAATCTAAAGGAAAAATTTATATGTTAATAATTCATTTTTCATTTAAAATTCGTGCTTCATATCATATATGAAATTGAGCATACTATTTTTTTAAATCTTTGGGTAATATATACTACTAACTTATTAAACATTATGATCAGGTTGTTAACCAAATAATTAATTCAACATTTTTATCATATAATATAATAATATTGGAATTAATTATATTTGGGGAAAAATAAAATTGTGATTTTTTCTCTAACGATACATTAATTTCATCCCATAATACATTTATTTCAACTATTAAATTTTTAGATTAGCCTATAACCCATTAAGATTATCCTATGATGTTAATGTTAATATTATTTTATTGTTTTAAAAGGAAACTCATAAACATATTCCAATATATTTAATTAATTAATAATGGTTTGTAAATAAAATATAAATTAACCAATACATATCACATATTGATTTCTAGCCAGGTGGGTAGATTTTTCTCCCCCATTGATCACTAAATAATGATTGATTTGAAACACAACAATTGTTTTTCAAGGTGATTACACTTATGTTAACTATTTTCAAAATCACATCAAAATTGTTGTATTAATAAGGCTATATAATTTCAAGGTATATTATATACTAAGAAATTTTTATAATTTCATGATGTTCTTCAATATATAGTTCTATCATTTTAGTTATAAATAAAAATCTATCATTTTTTTACTGATGAATACATCATGACTCAAAAAGATTTCCCATACCAATGAAAGGGTATAAAAGAGTCCATGGGATAAATTTGGACCCAATTAGATGTATCAGTGAAAAATTTGGGATTTGTGTTTGACATTCTAAAAAATTTATTGATGTGGCTGTATCATAAATTTTTTGTGAGACGCCAAAAGGTTGATGGGTTTCCCTTTTTTCCAGAAACAACAATTTAACAAATAGCTTGAAAACCAACACATATATCAACATAAATACCATGCCCTGTGATATTCATTTAACATAGAATGATTCTATTCAATTTATGAAACCTAGTTCCTTTAACATGTAAAATCTCATCTATTTAGAGCGTCACCAACACCCCAATTTTAGGGGAGGACCTCACCAAGATTACGATAGGTTCCCTAAAATCCTGAATCTACGTTATTAAAGATACCAAAAAAATTACAGACTATAATGAGTATTCAGAAGTCATAAAACCATTTCAACATACCTCAAATAGGTCTAAAATCAGCATGTAATTGTTTTGAGAAATGTTTTCGAGGCATTAATTAATGAATAATATAGTTTATTGAATCTATGAATCCACACAACTAAATGATTTACACAACACAAAATGTTATGTGAACTATCCCTTATCAATCCATGTACAATCCTTTCATTTTAGATCATGGTTAAATATAATGTAATTTCTTATGAAAATATGATGTTATATGTTAAAGGATACAGTTTCCCCCTTCGATTACTCCGTCCACCTAACATATTTTTCCAACTAGATGAGATATCATCAGATCTATATTAATTAATTAATTTTTCATATATGAAAATTATATATAGATGACTAACATTATATGACATTATTCCCAATTCCATTTCATCACTAAATATTGGATTATTCTCATTTTCATTAAAATCAAAAAATAAGATTATTCCGACTAGAACCCTTCTATGCTACCAAAAATTAGTTGGGCGCATATCTATTTTTAATTATAATGAAATGTTGTTGTAGATATGTAAGCTGGGGCCATGAAATCATATAGGGGATCTTGACGTTATTCCATTCTCATAGTGAATATGGGCTCTAAATATCCATCTATATTCCCACTATACTACATGGTTATTTTATGATATATTTTAGTAAAAAAATTTATGAAAACCTAGAATTATATAGAACACATGGTTTAAAATAACCCCACAATATTGTGGATTTATTATTAGTTATTGAGATAGTTATCTCCAAGATGTTGGATTGGCATGTATTAATGAATAAACATAATTAGGAAAATTATTGTTTTTACTCATGTATGAAATGAATTAATTGATTATCGATGTATTATAAATAAAAATAAATTATTATGAAATAAATATGATTTGATTCCAGTGAAAATATATTGATTTTTCTAATGTGGTTTTATCTTAATAAATTAAATATATCAATATTTGTGATTTATTTATTGAGAAATATATGTTATATATAAAATAAAAAAATTTAGCACTAATCCAATTATTTTTTCTATTCATTCCACAGTTATAAATCCATATTTATTCTTAAAATGAAAATTTTTTCAAAGAATTGGTTATTATCATTTTTTTCACACTTACTTTATTATTATTTGTATCAACTATTCTAAATTTACTCTTCAAAAATGAATCCATATTAGCAATTAGATTATTCAAATTTAAAAAAATATGTCTTTTTTATAAATGTCCATTATGAATCCTAACATCGGTAACTGTTGGTCACCTTAAAGAAGTATATAAATGGTAAGACAAGGTCAAAATAATGGGTTAAGGATATAAAATAACATAAAAATTAATTGATAATATTTTATTGGTGGAGATATCTCATTATCTCAAATCTCACTTTAATATTCCGACTTTGTTCGATTTTCATTAACTGTAACATTAAATTAATTTTAAAAGAAGAATAAATACCAAATGTCACTCTCTTGACATTATTAACTACAAATTTTAATCATAAGAATAAATATAAGATAATTTTAATTATAAATGGTAATTTTGATAAATTGATTACTTTTTAACATGGAAATTCATTTATAATTTTTATTTATTGAATCACCACTATAAATTCTTACACATCACTAAAACAATAGTAACTCATTTAATAGAAAAATTAAACAACTAAATTGAATAATATTTAAATTAATAAATTTTTTGTTAAATTATTTTAAATTAATTTGTTTGATAAATATACCATCTTAATGATGTTTTAAATTGTTATATTCGAATTTTACTGAAGTCAAATTTTTTTCATAGTAATATTGTAACACCCCGAGATTTTTTGAAAAAATATTCTTTTTAATTTGATTAATGTCATCTGTTGTATGTTACACCAAAAGGATCTTTCACAACACGCATCATTGACTTGCCTTGCATTACACGCAGTCACGACCTTCCTCGATTGCGTGTGTAGTACGCAATACCGAGTTTCACTAAACAATGATATGCTATTAAAATATTATTAAAACTAGCCATTCTGAATAGTAATAACCAATTTTTGAAATTTTGTAAATTTTATTTTTCAAAATAAACTTCATTTTTGGATTCGGAATATCGAAATTAGCTTAGGGTGAAATTTTGGTACTTTTCGGATAACTTTCATTTTCTGATGAATAGTGAAAATTACTAAATTTTAATTAAAAACAACCTTTTTAATCGAAATAATTAATAGTGATAAATTATTAATTTGAGTGATTTTAAAGTATATTTAGAATATATTTTTACAATTTAATACAATGATTGTCATTGGATGTAATTTCACATTTAAACTAGACATAAACAAGTGTCAATCTTTTGATAGTTATTATCTCTTAAGAACACGCTTTGTTAAGACAACGGAAATTAATTTTTCAATTAATTAATCAAAATGATATGTTTTGAATTTGGTAAAATAGAAATAATTTTTGAGTTCATAATATCAAATATAGTTTAGGCCTAATTTTTGGTATTTTTCTGGAATCATTCATTTTTTGATGAATATTGAAACCACTAAGTGGTAGTTAAAAAAATGAATTTTTCATAAAACATAATTTTACCGCTTCTGTGAGTGGAATTTCAAAAATCTGAGAGACCCGGTTGATGTCAATATGTAAAATTTGGTTCAATGAGATGAAAATAATTTTTGGTGAATAGTAACTTTTTACTTTTTTTACCACGGTTAAAAGTAAATAGGGTAATTAAGGGTAAAAATGATATTATTATTACCCTAACACATGTCCTAATTCTATTGGATAAGTGTAATTCCACCAAAAAAACCATAGGAATAAAATATGACCATTTAGGCCCACTTGGATTAGATTAGGACATTTATTATTAATTTATTTAAAGAAGGTTTAAAATAGTTAAAATCAAAGTTTAATAAGTATATCATTTTTAATATAGGGTTATACATAGGATAAATTTGACTATAAATATTAATTAGAAAGATAAAATGATTTCCCACAATATGGTAGTTTATTTGTATTTTTTAGACTTTAAATAAGTTAATTTATTTATGACACAATGATGATGCATTAATTATCTTATTAGTGGAATATTGACATAATTGATGTTATAAATACCCAAATAAATGTAATTTGAGAATTTTTATGAATTACACTAATTTTCTAGGTTAATATGAAATGTTAGTACTGATTTAAGTAACTTTTTTCGAACTAATCATTCTGTTATGATTTTCACAAAAATCAATTACTAAATAGTGTCAAAATTGACAAAAAATAGTTTTTAAAACAAATATTATATTATTAATTGTTATTTTTTTCCTAAAAATATAAGGTTCATCGAAATGACTTAGATAAAGTTATATATATTAATAATAAACAACTTGGGGTTCTTTTGTCTTGTTATAGTATGTTTATTAACCTTATAGTGTAAGAACACAAAAAGACACGGTAAAAGTAAAATTATCTAACTTAATGATAAAACTAAATGATAAGGTTAAAATAGTTAACTAAAAATGTCCAAATTCTATTGGATGAGAGGATTTCGACCCATCCCCACCTTAGCTTCGAAATAAATCAATTTTCATCTATTTAAAACCGAATTTATCTTTATAATAAAATAATATTTTTTGTTATTCCAAAGGTGCCCCTCTCCTCCCTTATAAAAGGGCATCTCCTCCCTCTTTTCCTCACACCACATTGAGCCTTCAAGCTCGACCAACCCCTGCCAAATTCTCTTCTACATTTCCTTAGAAACATCCTAGAGGTTTGGGTCATCCTCAAAGACCAATTGTAGTGCCCTAAAAGGAGATCACAAAGAGACGCTTCAAAGAAGAGGAGGTTCGGACACTTACGAAACAAATCGGACCTAAGTTAAGGGAAATATCACAATCTCATTTTTTTTCCAAGATTGTTTATACTTTTGAATTTATTAGGGTTTATTTTATCATCCACATCCATGTTTCCTCAATATGTAATATTTATATCCTTATAAAATAGTTTATATCCAATTTTATCCTAAGGTGAGTTTTTAGTAAAAGATATGAAAGGAATCTTTCGCCATTTTTCGTAAGAGGTACTTTTTGACTTTTCCGACAAAAGTACGAGAAGAATGTTTTATTAACTTGGACTGCATGAATGGATTTTTAAAACATTATTTCCAATAATCTTCCTTTACATGTTTTCATGTTTATTTTTAATCAACTTCTTTTAGTTTAAAATTGTATGACATGTTATGAAAGGAAAATGTTTTTGAAGTAGAAAGGATATTTTCCTCAAGAATGGAGTTCAAGTGTTTTATCAAAATTATTTTCAATCTAAGATAACATAGGGTTCTATTTCTATACCTATTATTACATTGATTTGATTATGTTGTGATTGAAATATTTTTATGAATTCCTTTATCTTATATGAATTGTTTTATGATGTCATGATGTTTAAGAATCCCATTTTTTTATTACATTGGTTATGCAATGATGTATGATTTATGATTTTGCGGCACACATATGAATGGTATCATTATGAAATGGGTGGGACCTATATCTCCCTCTAATGCATTTGGTAAAGATTTATATCTCATGAAATAGACTTGGCTGGAATGGCAAGTTAAACCAGTTCAGAAATACAGGACTGGAACAAGGAGTGAACTCGATTCAAAAATGGAATTTGTCCACTAAGATGGTCTTGGTAGCAATGCCTTGGCTAATATAGAAATCATATCATGTGCTTACTGGTTTCCAAAATTACATTTTTTATTCCCATGATATTTTATCATTCTTAATGTTTCTTTATGATCTATGCCTTACGTACTTCCATGTTTTATGTCGTTGCTCAAGCTTTTGATGTTTAAACATTATGTTAATGTTTTTAAGTTCAAATGTATATGGTATGTTTTATTTTATCCATGCTTACCCTTAGTGGGAATTTGAGATCATCCTTTTTATGTTATCTTTTCCGCGGGATATAAAGAAAGGTTTTAGATAAGAATAAAAAGGGGAAGATCATTACGGGAGATGTTGAAGATCGTTCACCACGATTAGAAGATTACATTCCAAGTTTCCAAAGACACTAAACTATTACGGTCCTTCTGTGTCTGTTTTTGTTATGTATTAATTATTCTGCTAAAGTAATCTAATTTCCATGTACGTCACGCTTTGGGTCCATACAGTTGGTATCAGAGAAAAGGTATAGTCAACCATTGGAAACTAGGATGTGAGAACTTTAGTGAGATCCCTACAGATATTTCTAAGGTATGTCTAGGGATGTTCCCAAGGTTAAGTATATGTATAGGTTATAGTCCTAGAATTATGGTAACGATATTATAATTAAACCTAAGATGTTAGATATTGAAGGTACTCCCCCTTTATTATTTTGTTTTCCCTAACATGATTTTTCCTCTCACACTATTCTTTTCGGGTTTTAGACGATGGTTGGAACCCGAAGGAACCATATTGATCAATGCAATGGACAATGCAATGATATTCCTCTTGAAAAAATAAATGTTATGGGAGATGGAGTGCAAAATCTTATTGCTATACTTACACAAGCTATGAATCATTCTGGACTTCCAAATGAGAAGAGAAGGGAACAATATTCTATTAAGTCCTTCATTAGGCAACGTCCACCTTCTTTCAATGGGTCTTCTGATCCACTTGTTGCTGAACAATTGATTATTACCACTGAAAAGATATTTTCAGTTATTCATTGTTCTGAACATGTTAAAGTAATCTTAGCAGTATATTGTTTGGAAGGTGAAGCTGATCAATGGTGGAATGTTATCAAGAATACGAGTTCAAGAGATGAAATTGAGTCCATGGAATGGGATGGGTTCAAGAACATATTTTTCGATAAGTACTTATCTCGTATTCTTCGAGCAAAGATGGAGAGGGAGTTTCTCGAACTAAATAAAAAGGATGATGAATACGTTGGTATATACGAAGCAAATTTTACAAGGCTTGAAAGGTATGCATCTGGATTTATCATCCAACCTGAAAGTAAAGTTGATTGATTCTTCAATGGCTTAAAACCAAATCTTTGAAGGGAATTAGCTATAATAGACTTCAGTAGCTATGAAGAAATTGTGTGTAGTGCTATCAAGGTAGAAATTGAAGTTGGTGTTACTTATCCATCTCATAGTTTTGACAAGAAATGAAAGATGGAGTTTAAGGAGAAATATCATAATAATGGTGAAAAGAAGATGAATGTTTCCTTATGATCAAAGTGTGGAAAGAAGCATGGTGGATATTGTATTAAAGGGACTATAAAACGTTTTAAGTATGGAAAAGTAGGTCATCCAGCAGCTGAGTGTTGAATTAATGGAAAAAGGGTTTCTAATAATGTGAATAAAGAAAAGACTGCAGAGAACGCAACACCAACACATCAATTCTTCAAGTGCAAGGAAATGGGGCATTATGCTAATACATACCCTAATCCAAGGGTTAGTGTGATCGATATGAGCAACCACTTAATGAAAAGGACAATGGGATGTCATAGGCGATCACTATTGGCGATGTTGAATATGACAACGATGTGGTGGAATGATTAAGTGTTTATGTAATGGGATTCCAAAACAATGTTGTATATAGTATCATGGAATATTGTAATATTTATGTATTGGTCTATTTTGGTTTTCAATGGTACTGGTAACCATAGAATGTGATTGAGATATTTTTGGAAAAAAAAAGATGATATGTGCATAATGAAAGGAAACGATAAAATGAAATGTTTGACAGTATTCATGAGCTCACGACTGATATAAGGAGAAGGTTATATCATGGTTTGAGTATATATAATTTTTGGATTTTGGTATGTGGAAAGAGTTAAATTTTGACTGCATTCATGTTTTCACTATTGTTCAATTAATGGGTATTCATTCGTCAAGAGAATACATGATTAAGTTATTCACATGTTTTTAATTTGACCAACAAGATATATCTTATGATATATGGGGGATAAATGATGGAATTCACGTGATTGTTATGTGACATTTCAAGTAATCATTTTCCTTATACTATGAGCTTGGACCGAAGTATTTTAGATAAGCCTAAAGATTGGAATGGATTATGTTGGACATATGGTAGTATTGTTTAAGGATAGAATTTTTTTCGATATTACTGATGGGATTTTATAGTAATGTAGTTTTAGAAAAAGGTCAACCTGCAGGACGGGCGACAACCCATCGCGTCAGACAAGGCTGTGGGAATCGAACCCACAACCGAAGTGCGACTGGCCTTTATCGCCTACCACTGGCCTACAAGAAGTCCCTGTTTAGTATAAATTAGTTTTATTATATTAAGCCGTAAAATATAATAAGTGTATGTCCATTTTAGGAACCATATATGATTAATCTCACTATAGATGGACTTATGTATTTTTTGATAACTTTTCTAACCTTTTGTTTGAGATAGATGGAATGACCCATCATTCTATCACATGATCTGCTAACACATCACGAATAAAAAATTCAACTTCAATTCTTTAAGAGATGAAGAGGAAATTTTCCAAAAAATGACCAATGGTGATACTATACAAAAATCCCGAAAGTATTTCTTCTAATTCCAATTTCATCAACATTAGGAAAATGATCTTGAAAACCAAAAATATTGTCATATTGCTCTTATATCTGATGAATTAGATGGTACCTTAGATCATCAAAAATCTATGGCTTTGTTATTGTTGGCTTTTTCATAGCCGTGTTCCCTACCACTCTCTATCAGAACATGTTGTTTATATTTCTCTTCCATATCCATATTTTCACCTATGTTCTCCTATGTGGAAACCCAGTGATGAGTAAATTTGGGTAACCATTACATTTCATAATTTAGTTTTTAAAGCCTAGTTTGGGTATTCCTTTTTACGATGTGGGTTTCTATTAGACAAACTTTCGAGTAGTAAACCATTTATAACCCCGACGAATTTCGAGGGTGAAATTCATTTTAAGGGGGGTAGAATGTAACACTCTGAGATTTTATAAAAAATATTCTTTTTAATTTCATTAATGTCTTTTGTTGTATGCTACACCAAAAGGAGCTTTCAAAACATGCATCATTGACTTGCCTTTCATTACACGCAATCACAACCTTCCTCGATAGCGTGTGTAGTACGCAATACCGAGTTTCACTAAATAACGATATGCTATTAAAATATTATAAAAACTAGCCTTTATGAATAGTAAAAACCACTTTTTGAAATTTTTTAAATTTTATATTTCAAAATGGACTTCATTTTTGGATTTGGAATACCGAAATTAGCTTTCGGTGAAATTTTGCAACTTTTCGGATAACTATCATTTTCTGATGAATAGTGAAAATTACTAAATTTTAATTAAAAACAATATTTTTAATCAAAATAACTAATAGTGATAAATTATTAATTTGAGTGGTTTTAATGTATATTTAGAATATATTTTTACAATTTAATACAATGTTCGTCATTGGATGTAATTTCACATTTAAACCAGACATAAACAAGTGTCAATCTTTTGATAGTTATTATCTCTTAAGAACACGCTATTTGTTTGGACGATGGAAAGTAATTTTTAAATTAATTAATGCAAATGATATGTTTTGAATTTGGTAAAATAGAAATCATTTTTGAGTTCATAATATCAAAAATAGCTTAGGCCTAATTTTTTGTATTTTTCGAGAAACTTTCACTTTTTGATGAATAGTGAAACCACTAAGTGGTAGTTAAAAAAATGAATTTTTCATAAAACATAATTTTACCGCTTCTCTGAGTGGAATTTCAAAAATCCGAGAGACACAGTTGATGTCAGTAAGTAAAATTTGGTTCAATGATATGAAAATAATTTTTGGTGAATAGAAACTTTTTACTTTTTTTACCACGGTTAAAAGTAAATAGGGTAATTAGGGGTAAAAAAGATAATATTATTACCCTACCACATGTCCTAATTCTTTTTGATAAGTGTAATTAGACCAAAAACAACCTTAGGAATAAACTATGACCATTTAGGCCCACTTGGATTAGATTAGGACATTTATTATTAATTTATTTAAAGAAGGGTTAAAATAGTTAAAATCAAAGTTTAATAAGTATATCATTTTTAATATAGGGTTATACATAATATAAATTCGACTATAAATATTAATTAGAAAGATAAAAATATTTCCTACATAAATATATTTTATTTGTAATTTTTAGACTTCATATAAGTTAATTTATTTTTGACAAATTGATGATGCAGTAATTATCTTATTAAGGAAATATTGATATAATTGATGTTATAAATACCCAAATAAATGTAATTTGAGACTTTTTATCAATTACACTAATTTTCTAGCTTAATATGACATGTTAGTACTGATTTAATTAACTTTTTTCTAACTAATAATTCTGTTATGAGTTTCACAAAAATCACTTACTAAATAGTGTCAAAATTGACATAAAATAGTTTTTAAAACAAATATTATATTATTAATTGTTAATTTTATTCCTAAAAATCTAAGGTTCGGCCAAATGACTTAGATAAGGTTATATATATTAATAATAAACATCTTGGTGTTCGTTTGGCATGTTATAGTATGTTTATTAACCTTATAGTGTAAGAACACAAAAAGGAGCGGTAAAAGTAGAATTCCCTAACTTAAAGTTAAAACTAAATGATAAGGTTAAAATAGTAAACTAAACTTGTCCAAATTATATTAGATGAGAGTATTTCGACCCATACCCACCTTAGCTTCGAAATAAATCAATTTGGAGCTATTTAAAACCGAATTTGGCTTTATAATAAAATATTATTTTTAGTTATTCCAAACGTGCCCCTCTCCTCCCTTATAAAAGGGCATCTCGTCCCTCTCTTCCTCACACCACATTGAGCCTTCAAGCTTGGCCAACCCCTACCAAATTCTCTTATCCAATTCCCTAGAAACGTACTAGAGGTTCTGGTCTTCCTAAAAGTCCAATTTTAGTTCCCTAAAAGGAGATATCAAAGAGGCGCTTCAAAGAAGAGGAGGTTCGGATACTTACGAAGCAAATCGGACCTAAGGTACGGGAAATATCACAGTCTCATTTTCATCCAAGATTGTTTATACTTTGGAATTTTTTGGGGTGTATTTTATCATCCACATCCATGTTTCCTCAATATGTAATATTTATATCTTTATACAATAGTTTATATCCAATTTTACCCTTCGGTGAGTTTTTAGTAAAAGATATGAAAGGAATCTTTTGTCGTTTTTCGTATGAGGTACTTTTTGATTTTTCCAACAAAAGTACGAGAAGAATGTTTTTTTAACTTATACAAAATGAATGGATTTATAATACACTATTTCCAAGAAGCTTCCTTTACATGTTTTCAAGTTTATTTTTAATCAACTTCTTCTAGATTAAAATTGTATGACATGTTAAGAAAGGAAAATGTTTTTGATGTAGAAAGGATATTTTCCTCCAGAATGGAGTTCAAGTGTTTTATCAAAATTATTTTACATATAAAATAATATAGGGTTCTGTTTCTATCCCTATTATTACATTGATTTCATTATGTTGTTATGGAAATATTTTTATGAATTCCTTTATCTTATATGAATTGTTTTATGATGTCATGATGTTTAAGAATTCCATTTTTTTTTATTACATGGGTTATGCAATGATGTATGATTTATGATTTTGTGGCACACATAAGAATTGTATCATTATGAGATGGGTGGGACTTATATCTCCCTCCAATGCATTGGGTAAAGATTTATATCTCATGAGATAGACTTGGCTGGAATGACAAGTTAAACTGGTTCAATAATACAGGATTGGAATGAGGAGTGAACTCGATTTAGAACGGGACATTGTCTACTGAGATGGTCTTGGAAGCAATGTGTTGGGTAATATGGAAATCATATCTTATGATTAATGGTTTCCAAAATTACATGTTTTATTCCCATGCTATTTTATCATTATTAATATTTCTTTATGATCTATGCCTTACATAATTTCATGTTTTATGTCATTGCACAAGCTAGTGATGTTTAAACATTATGTTCATTTTTTTATGTTCAAAAGTATATGGTATGTTTTATTTTATCCAAGCATACCCTTACTGAGCGTTTGATCTCACCCTTTTTATATTTTCTTTTCCCCAGGATATAAAGAAAGGTTTTAGGTAATAAAAAAAGGGGAAGATCTTTATGGGAGATGATGAAGATCTTTCACCATGATTAGAAGATTATGTTCCAAGTTTCCAAAGACACTAAACTATTACGGTCCTTGTGTGTCTGTTTTTGTTATGTATTAAGTATTTCAGTAAAGTAATGTAATGTCCATGTACATCAAGTTTTGGGTCCCTACAAATATTATGTGAATATTCTATAAAATGACACTAAATGTAATTTATGATAAATGAATTTTATTAAAAAAAATTAATATAAAAAACATGAAGTAAGAAAATTAGATCTTTAAATGGACTGAAGCTTTACACTTTAACCATATATGTGGTAAATATTGCAATATGAGTATATTTAAAACCCATTATTATTGAAAAATCATTACCACAGTAACAGATGAAATTAAGTAACGAAGATGTCAAACATCATTGTAAGGATTAAAATGTCACCAAAACCTAAATAAATTTAAATATATGGTTATATTTATACGTTATATTATTATTAATTGAATCTATATCCATTTATAATCATTTTCTTCATAATGTCATCATTGTATTTTAATCATTTTTGTAATTCAAAATGTGTCCTTTCTAACCCTTTAAAAATGGATACACATTCTCTCTTTTCATTACACTTTGTTCAGTCATCTTCAATTATAGTACCCTTACCAATTAACTTCATAACACCCCTCAATAGAAGATACTGGAGTTTTTCAACTTGAAATAACAAAAAAAAACACCTTTAAAAAGGGATCTGAAGGAGGCTTACCAAAGAAGAAGAAATAGTCATACCCTAACTATTTCAATTTATTTATTATATACCCCATGAAAATAAATTTTATTCATCATAAAATAATAAATTAAGCATACTAAATTTGAAAAAAATAATGTGATCATGAAATCAATATTATCCACCCTCTTATACAACAAATAAGATGTAAAAGTATCTCTTGTTCCTATATGTGGACATCCCCCTGCATATAGAAATAAAAATCATGTTCCATAAAAATAATTTCATGGATACTATTAGTATGGGTATAATTATTGTAAATAATAGTTTTAAATAATTATGATTATGGAATTTTAATATCATATATATGTTCATATGTTCACAGACATTGGAAAACAATAACGTCACCCGTGTATAGGTTTGGACTACCACATGCACGAAGCGATGTGATTCATTTTTTATTTATACATTACATAGATGGAAATAATAAAATATTTAAGTAATATATATGACATATATTTTATAAACAAATATTGGAGAAGGTTATTATTATTCAACCTTCTTTCATTCCATTTTCTAAAAAATTATAACAACATTTATTGGTACATAGAACATATCATCTCCATAAAATACATAATAAATTATTCAATATTTATAATTGTATTGTTAAATATAAATATTTAAAAACAATATATATATGATATTTATATCATTTTTAGTAGCCTTTAGCTGATGGGACAATGATCAATTAATAAGGTCTATATCTACCGAAACAATATTCTCAATAAAATTTGAAATAGTTAAAAATAAATAATGATGATTTTAACAATGAGTTATTAATTATTTGATATTTGAATTTTTTCCATTTCATTTTCATTGCATTAAAAACATAATAGACACTAAGAACAGTTTTAAAGAATAATGATAATATTTTTCTATTTGATGGAAAATACATTTTCTTATGTATCCATTCTTCTAGAAATATAATTTCATGAATTATTATAAATTTATCATATGTGTTTCTGAATTAATTTTTTCCCATTTTTAACTTTTAAGAAATTGTATAAAATGATTTTTTCTTTTATTTTATAAACATGGTACTTTTGACTTTTTACTAAAAACATTAAAGTATTATTTATACTAATGTGCTGCAAGTGAATGGAACTTTACACTATTATTACTACTCTTTTACCGGATTTCATGTATTTTTTTAATACAAAATTTTTATAATATTTAGTATTTGTTAATTTTTACATATGATTTAAAAATAAAAAAATAATCTTCCAAAATAATAGTACAATTCCTATTTTAAATAGATTTTCTTTATTATAATATCCTTTGATATTAGATATGCATTACAAGGGATATAATCTAACGATACCATCAATATTATTTCTATGAATGATTTATGGTCATGATGAATATATTTAGATTAAACCCATTTTCTTTTCCATATGTAATTATATAATGATTGTTTTTATGGATTTTTGGTATTAATATATATGTATTTATGATTATGTAAAGGGTGTGGTGGAAATTATATAGAAATCCAGTGAATTATGTAATTAATTTTTTTTCTCAACTCAAAGGATGTGTGGGATGAAATCCAAAGCCTATAAAGGGTACACGAGAGGTTAATCCATCCCTTAAAAATGGTATATGGTATGTTATACAAAGAACAACTCACTATAAATTGGTGGAAGACCCAATATAGAATATTGGTAAATGGGAGGTTATCCGATCCTTGAATGAGGGTGTGTGGGAGGATATATCTAGCCTAAATCAGGTTCATGAGTGGTGTTCCAATGTTTTAAATTTATAAATTCTTATATGGGTATCCTTAGTATAATATTTGAATGATTGATATTATGAAACACTTTATTAATCTCATTTATCAAATGATCAAATTCAAATGTTATGTTTTTGTGGATCATGTTCATTTACACCATTATGATTCATTTCATTATAAATTCCAAATAATTTTACATTACTCATGTTTATGATAAATGAATTGT
The DNA here is from genome assembly GCA_963277665.1 of Viscum album. Lineage (NCBI taxonomy): Eukaryota > Viridiplantae > Streptophyta > Magnoliopsida > Santalales > Viscaceae > Viscum > Viscum album. The sequence goes on along the minus strand of OY728129.1, from coordinate 873,108,660 downwards.
TGGATCTGACTTTCAAAATTCATTATCATGTTCTCATACCCATAATGATATTGATATTTTTAAATTAGAATTGACATCTACCATTTTTACTCTTAATAAGTATTTTTGATTACCATTTTCAGTATTTTGTACTACGCCATTATGAAATGTTTTAATTATGATATATCTAATAATTGTACTATCTATGGAGAACTAATTTTTTACATCATGTAGATATTTAATTATTTTCCTATTTATTAATTCATGTTTCATGTTATAATTGAACAATAAAATTCTATAAATGATTGTTATATTGTGATTTTATTTTCATATAATAATATGTAATATTTATATACAAAATGTATGAGTCACTATAGTTAGTATTCAATAAATTATTAGTTACCTTTAGAAACAATTATGAGAAATAACTATTGATAACCCTTAGAATAATCCAATATATAGGACAATAGATTTTTTGATAGTAATGAATAGATTTTGGTTTTCTTATAAATAAATAATTATTTGGATACTATGAGTACATTTGTTTGGAATAGATTACTTCCGGGTCAGTCAGATGGAAAAAATTGGTCAAGTATATCTCGACCATCATTTGGGTGCATAGTGAATGTGCCCTTACAATTCACCTAGATTTAAATTCCATGGAATATTTTAATGAAAGTTTACATTAAGATTATTAACAATTATTAAGCATTTTAATTTATTATAACTATAATTTAACTATGTTAATACTTATGTGTTATAGAAAAAAATAAGGTGTCATGATTTTGATGACAAAAATGATTATCATGATTATGTGGTTTCTCATTATAATTATTGTTTCTCACAATATGATTATTTCCTTTTCTCAATGTATAGAACCTAGAGGAACCATATTAAGTATGAATTTGATGTTAAATATAGTAATATACCTCCTTAGCAACAAAATTTAATGGTAAATAGAATGAAATATACAATTTCTGTGACTACACAAAATTCTGATGTGATGAATTATATTGAGAATCCAAATGTAATAATTAAGGGAAAACAACATTTTGAGTCCACAATGATGTAATATTATCCCTATTTTATTAGTCCATTTGATCCATTAGATTTTTATAATTTTATTAGTAAAATTGTATTATTTTTTCCTTTTTGTAGCTTTCAAAATTGTAAAATGTTTTTTAAGATATTTATCATTTGGATAGTGAGGATATTAATTTGTGGAATTGTATCATGAACATGAAGAAATGTGATGATCAATAATCTATGGAGTGGGATGAGTTTAGAAGGTTATTTTTATACAAGTACTTTCATTGTATTCTTCATAAAGAAATTGGAGATAGAATTCCGTGATTAAAGGTTGAATGATGATGAATCCATTTGTAAATATGAGGAAGATAATATATTATTAAAATGATCACTTCTATTATATTAATCTAACCTAAATATAAGGTTGATATATTCCATAGTCAATTAAAATCTAGTTTTCCAAGGGTGTTATCCGTAATATATTATAGCTGCGATTGTTGAGTCCTTTGATAGACTATCAATGTAGAAATATAGATTAATGCTACTCATCAATCTCATGGTTTTGTTTAGAAATTAAAGGTGGAATTAAATATAAAATTATAATAATAAAAATAATTTAGGATTAACGATGAGACATAAAATATATTTTTTAGTTGTTTCAGTCATGTTGGATGTTACCTTGAGGGGATAGTAAATGCTTTAAATTCGAAAGTGAAGTGAATCGAGAAATTAAATATTAATATGATGGAAAGATGACAACAAATGGTTCTGAAAAATAACCACTAAATTCACCACACACACTCTAGTGTTTAAAATAAAACTAGTTTGATAATTTTTCCAACTAGTGATCAAACATGACTTTTAATGATAATGATTAAATTATAAACAAAATATTCCCAATGAAAAAGGGAAATATCTTGAAATCAACATTGCCTATGTGTGGAATGATAAGTATGTGGTGAATGGAAAACATACAATAAAATCTAGAGGTGTTAATGTTCTATTTATTTTGGATATACCCACTATATTAATATGAATAATTTTATAAGGGTATAAAAATATAACAAAAATGATTGGATATTGATTTATTAGTGAAAATACCTAATGGTACGATGATTTCATCTTTGTCATATGATTCTTTTATGGTTGATGTCTATGGATATTTGATTTGTGGACATATCAGTTTTTCTTCATTTATTTTAATTTTATGTTATCATATTTATGGAATGGATTTAGTTAAATTAATTCCAAATCTATTTATATAGAAGTGATGTCATGATTGATATTTTGAACTAAAAAATAATTTTTTATATGTAAATAAAACATTTCTACATTCGATAGAAATTATATTTATTATATGGGTCTTTATTCATTTTCAAAATTGATGTTAATATAATATGGTTGGAGAGAAACACAACAACCAAGACAGTTATTTTGTTTTTGTGTTTTTTATATATCTCTATAAGATTTTACAATACTTCCTCTAAATCATAATGTAGATTTTCTAATAGATATCATACATGTTTCTACACATATTTTATGACTATATATAGAATAGACCTGATTGAGTTATGGTAATTAGAGAAATATTCTAGGAGAATATTGGAAGGGGTTTCATTCATCCAATTTAATCCTTATGTAGTGAAACATTTATTTTATTAATAATAAATATTGATCGATGGTGTTCGATTTTTATTATAACACATTGAAAATTATCAGAACCAATAAGAAGTATTCATTACCTAATACTGATGACTTGTTTGATAAATTACATGGAGATTGATACTATTAATTAACCTAACTTCGTTATAGATATCATTAAATAAGGATTACTAAAGAGGATATACCCAATAAATAATTTTTAGTGATGTATGATCACTATGAATTTATAGTTATCCCATTTGGTTTTATTAATTTCACTAGTATCGTCATGGATTAAATGACTATAATTTTTAGATATAACCAAGATCATATTTTTAGTTTTTATCAAGGATATTTTCTTATAATAAAATTTTAAACGAGAGTATTACGATCACTTGAGGATTTTACTAAACACCTTAGATAAAGGTAAAATATAAAAAAAATTACAATCTGACAATTATTGCTAAAATGTTCACTTTTGTATAATGTAATCTTGTGATAGGCTATATAAATGGATCTATCAAAAATAGATGATATTGAACATTGTATAAGACCAACCACAATTAATGAGATCCATAGTTTTTATGGTTTGTATGGATATTATCTACACTTTTTTTAAAGTTCTCATTATTTTTTTATCCAATCATTTAGTGAACTTGAATGGTGGGAAATATACATTGGATATATCAATGGGAATAATATTTAATAAAACAAAAGAGATTGTCTTTCACTAAAATGTTTCTTACATTACCCTATACAGTAGAAGATGTTTTTGATCTATATAATCATAGTATTTAGTGGGATGAATCATCATGAAAAATGATATGGGGATAAAATATCCCTTAGGAAAAAATATCATTCATCATAAAATTTTACCATGTCATGATTTGTACATAACTGTTATAAATTTTTCATAAATGGTATGGAGAAATTATATTTAATAAGAAATATGTCAAATATATGATGACCATAAATGTATGAATAATATATTTTGTTAGAAATAAATGAATTTTTTCTAGAGAGGAATATTGGAGTTGATTAATGATTATGAAAACTCAATACATTAAGAAAATAGTAAGGAGAACAAGGTAGTAGAATCTTCGAGTCAAAAGGATCATACTAAAAAATCTATGATGATGATGAAAAATATCAACTATTTATATATTTTTTAAGGGTAAATTTTGAAACCATGAACGAAGGGTACAAATATTATCTTTCCTATATAAGTGTTGGATAATATTTATAATTAATGATAGAAGATTGGTAGAAAGAAGATGTTGATCCAAAAAAAATGCCGAGAAATATCCATGTGATCTATCATTATTTTGAAAGGATTATATTATTTGAAAATTTTATGTGTGTCTCATCAATACCAGATATGATGTAGATGAAATTAGGTAAGCTCTTAGTTAAAATAGAATGTTTATCAATGCATTACGATGATGTTTATGGATCAGAAAGTGTATTTATATTCAGGAAACATGAAGTGATATATTGTGGAGTTTGTATCTATATGTTTGGAATGTCATCAAGTTAGGGCTAATAGATATATGTTGATAAAGATGTTATAACTATTACATATACTTTAATAGAAATGATAAACATCACCATATTTTTTTAAATTACTCCCCAAAACATATAATGTATATATTACAATTTTGGTTATAGTTATTCTATATACGAAATAATCACACACCAGTATAAATAATGTTTTTAATATTGATTCTTTAGACTTAGTTTTCTATAAAATTAATCAAATTTTAATGGAAGAATATCTTTGGCAACAATTTTAATATAAACGTATGCAATAAAATCCAAATTATTGATTTATAATGTCTGCTTTTATAAAAAAACACCATAAATAAAGAAATAATAATAATTCAGTGTCTTTTTTTGATAAAAACGAGGATGATTTTCTTTAAAAAAATACTACTTTTCATTTAAAAACTAATGCGAAAACATTTTTTATAAACAAGGGATTGAAAATGTCTCATTTTTTTGATCTGTGAATACTTTTTCTTGACTTGCGATGACTTTAAAGATGACATGTTTACCCTTAGTGGCCATCGATTTAGTGTTTCTTGGATTTTATCATCATTTCATGATTGGTGGTCATGATTAATAATTTTCAATCATGGGTTCATCATCCACCATCGTATTTCTCTTCAGATGTTGTTTTTTGGTAGAAAATCAACCACAGTTTTCATTTATTTCTTTCTTCTTGTTTATTAACCATTTCAATAATAATTTTTTATGATGTTGTAGTGTTTATCATTGTAATGAATTCAAGAAAGAAACATCAGATTAATGGTTATTTTTACTTGTTAAATTCCTAATTTTTTTTATATTTTTCAAAATTTTCATGTTAAATTATTTATAATTAATTATGTTTTGTGGTATTCCATTAATTTTTTTCATGTAGATGATTTGTTTATAAATGTTTTCATTAATGTTTGTTTATTCTGATAAATTTTTTATTAGTTGAAATTATCAAATGGTTTAGATGATATTATTCAATGAACAATGCTTTCATAAAGCATCAATATAGTGTAAACAACTTATAATGACTCTATATTTTTCACTAGTTCAATTATTACAATCATCAATACCTTTTGTAACATGTGTCAACCAAAAAATGTAACAATGTTATAAAATTAAGTAATCCTTGTTAGATAATTGAAAATAATTAAATTATAAAATAAATAAAAACATTTTATATAACATGAAAATAGAAAATTAATAAAATTTATTCTAAAAAGATATATAATTTATATTACATTGAATTTTTTTCAAATAAAATATGCTAAAACTCTCTTTTATTGACCTTAATAATTTAAATTGACTACTTTCAAATTATTGAAACTATAGATGATAAATATATATATATATATATATATATATATATATTACTTATATATATTATAATTAATTAATTTTCATATTCTATTAAACTATGATTACATAAAAATAAATATTTGAATGGTCATATTTCCATAAAAACACTTTTACATTTTATATAATACATCATTTGAAATGTATAATTGTATAAATTTAATTTGGTAAAATGAAGTTCAAATACTGATTTATAATTTCAATAATACAATAGGATGACTTCTTTATTGTTTCAGAAAAAATTTATATTCATTAAAATAAGGATTAATACTATTTTTAACAAAAAGAGGTTTTTTATTGCATCAGCGGTTTTCAGGATTACAATGTGGTAACTCTACCCACAATATAATAATTTTAATTATTAAATTAAGTAATAATTTATCACACACAACCATAATTTTTAGGGTGTGAAATTAAATATACATCCTAATATTATAATATAATGCCTGAAAAACATAAATATATTGAAAAATCCTTAATTTTTATTAATAATTTCAAATATAAATAAATAAATAAAAGGAAATAAATTAAAACCAAACAACAGAGCAGTTCACAAAATCAGGATTTTCAACTTGGAATTTATAATTCTGTGATTACCTGTGATTTATAGTGGATCATCATGAAACACATCAAACTAAATCAATACCTTTAGTTGATTAATTTTTATTTTATTCCTTATAATTTTTTATGTTTCCTAACTAATTTCCAATCATTTTTATTGAATATGTTAATTTTTACAGTTTACCTGTTTATATATATATATATATATATAAGATAATATATTTTAATATATTTACCAATTATATTATTATATTGGGTATTGAATGGATCATAATTGGATAAATTTATGAAAACCCACTAGTTAAAATCATAAAGTAGTTGATTATTTCTCGGAATTTTCTAATAAAATATTAAAAACATTGATTTATTTTTCTTATCCATATGTGTGGTTTTTTAATATAAAAAATCAAACTCCAAGTAAATCAAGGATCATCTCATTTGTTATGGTTTTAACCTTAATTATAGATGTTGTGTCTGGTATGGTGGAAGAAATAAAAATTCAACATATAATATTGATGAAAATATTAACAATTAGACAGACTATCATATTGAAGAAGTAATTCATGATTTGTGAGTTGAACCCATCAAATAAGTAGTAACTTTTGAATGATTGAATGTATATTAAGAGAACTCATTATTCTCTGTATGTAGTAGATATAATGTTTTATTAGCTATTTGGAGATTATTTAACATGAATGAATGAAATGGATTCAATGATAAAATTTTCTCTATCACACTTGATATTTTAAAATAGTAACTTCAATAAAAAACATGCTTCTATATTCAAATTATGAGGTTTAAAAAATATTATTCCCAATGGGATTGGGTTATAAATAAATACTTTCCTTCTCCGATGATTGTGTGATGTATAGTAAATAATATGAATATTTATCAAATTTTCCTACATGTGGTACATCTAGCAATAATATTGATGAAAAATTCAACTATGATTTATTCTAAGGTACTGTAATCTAAGCTTTTGTAAAATAAATTTTGTATACATTCTAATAATTTCATCCATTAATCCCTTCATATAATTCTGAATATTCAACTAGGATTCATTGTTAGGTACCAAAATCAAGGCTCCTGCTAATATCATTTGGTACCTTCTAATAATTCATCATTTGAAGCATTAATTTCCAAATTCAATTAATTCATATGGGTTAAGACGGTATTTATATGATCTCACCTCAGATGGTAACTTGATTCACCCTACTAATTCACCACAATGAAATAGATTTGATAAACCATTTCGTGATTTTGGATGTGAAGTTTGAATTCTCAGAATTGGATTGTGTACTAATGTAATGAATTCATATCAAAGCCTAATTATCTGACATAGTTCATTGCATGTTTTGTTCACAGTTCACATTTTTCCACACATATATATATATAATGAAAAATATTTTATAATTAGCATGATGATTTATGTACCAAGCCACCCATGAAATAAAATTCATATATATCTTTCACCATTGATTGATGATTTGAAACTGTAGTGGGATAAATGAGTTAATTTTTTCAATGCATACAAAAAACACTATTTTTTTTCTTCATGCTATTATAATTTTCACTATAAATGACTTTCTAACCAATGGAAACTTATCTGGGTAAAGTATTAAGGGACATAACAAGGGTATTATTTGTCAACAAGATACATCATGTTATAAATAATATAATGGAAGAAATATAGTGTGCATTGGTTATTGAATATTTTTTCCAATTGATCTTCCTTATAGTAGTTTGAGAAAAAGAATTTTATTTTTTACCTGAATAAAATCTTCCCCAGCACAATTTTTAGTGGAAGAATACTATGACAAGGTGGAAAATATTGATTCAATATTTGGAAAAGAAAATAATTTTTGTTTTCTTAAAAAAATATCTTCAATAAACAATATATCTTCTTCGACCTACTTTATTAGACATATTTAGAGATAAAACATAACATTGACGTTATACATGTTGACAAAAACATATGTGATAGTTTGATAAGAATATTTTTAGACATAAATGGAATGGAAAAAATATGGATTATATACTAAATGGGACTTGATATCATTGGGAATAGGTTTAGATTTATCTCCCACTGTGGAAGGAAGTACAATTAATTTCACTCTGTCTTGTCACACAGTATAAGTGATTGAGAAGATGAATTTTTGTTGGTGTATTCATGTCATTATAGTACCCAGCAATTATTCATAAAATGTGAAGAATTTGGTGTCAATAAAGGACTGAAAATTAATAGGTATGAAATCTCATGATTATCATGTATTTATGCAACAACATCTACTAGTTGTACAATATTGTATATTGCTGACCACTGTCAAAAATATTATCAATAGGTTATATAATTTATTCAAATATTTTTTATGAAATTAATTGATCCAAATTTTTTATTTGTGTTGGATAATGATTCTAATATTATTCTTTTTCAACTCGAAATTCATTTTCAACCCATATTTTTTGATATTATGGTTCATCTGGTGATTCATTTGGTTCATGAGATATGAATATATGGGCCTATTTATTTACGATGGATATATCCTTTTGAAATATATATATAAATTTTGAAGGGATATGTCAAAATTCTTCTTTGACCATAGGCCTCTATTGTTCATAAATATTTATTGAGAGAGTTTATTGAGTTATTCACTAAATATTTATATGAAGTGAAGTATATTGGTCTCCCAATATCTCGACATATGATAGTTGATAGTGAAGGTAGAAAGATACAAGGTTGAAAGGTAAATTTCCTTCCATATGATGATTTGATGTTGGAAAATGTTTACATTTTGAAAAATATATATGTGTATCAATCTTACATATCATCACATATTTCTTAATTAAAGTTACGATATCCGAAAAAATTAAAAATTGGTCAATGATTTACAATAAAAATAATTTTTTTCACGGTTTAAAATGAATGTCATCACATATATATATATATATATATATATATATTTGATTCATAAAAATTGGAATTTTTTGTAGGGGAAATCTATTAATGTGATCAAATGGTTTGGTTTTGATATTAATGGGTACATATATTACATAGAAGGTGTGGATGGAAAGAGTATCATTCAAAATATTGTTGTAATGGTAATTGGAAAAGAACTTCAATTTTCATGTTCCAAAAATAAAAACCCAATTTATCCATCATAGCCATATTTTGGAGTTACTGAGAAATTTTTTAAATTGATTATATTATATTTTGAGTCACATTGTTTATGTTTAATTGGGTTTCAAGTATTAGTGGTGTGAAAGATTATGAATGTGGGTTTACACTAGTTGATTTGTAATGAATTAGTTGCAATGAAGAACCATTTATCATGTAAACACATGAGAAACAAATATATTTTGTCGTTGATCAATTGAATGATCAATTGTATATTGTTTTTAAGGGAAAATAATCCATTAGGATGATAAGGATGATGATGATGATGATCTTATTAATTTAAATGATGATTCTCCATCTATTAAATTATTTTTGAATTACAATGACTTTAAAGAAGAAATAGTGCATGTTGTACGAAATAATCATTCTAAAGGGATATGGGAAATACATAAATTATTATCCTAATTTATATATTAATTATTTAAATTATTTTTATTTTTTAAAATTTACATTTCAAACAACTATATTATTTAATAATTATTTGATAATTAAATTTATAAATGTTTCTATCATATTATATTAAATGTTTATAATAAATACTTTAAATTATATATTTTTTTGTTATGATTCATAATATCATTATTAATTTCATTAACTTACACATGTGTTCCATTTTTTCTTATATATTTTAGTATTCCCATTTTCTACTTATTTAATTGGCTAATAATATGTAAGTCCACAATAATTTAATTACAATTTCCTTCTTCAATGAATGATGTAGAAACCGATACATAGGAACATTAACAAGGTATTTTAATTTTTTAAATATCATTAAATATCCATTAATATAATTATTTTATCAAAAAAATAATTTACAAAAAATAATTTCAGGACTGCTGATGAGAATTCATCGATAGAGTCCTTCTCTTTTAATATTATAAAATAGAGTTTTCGGGTTGTTAAATATGGAATTACACATCTACTGAAATTTTCACTTGGTTGTGGAGATGAATGATTACATATTACATTTGATGATAACTATAAGTACCAAGATTTAGACATTACATAATCTTGATTTAAGTCAAGAATTCCCATTGAGGATCTTTTCAAATTTTTAAATCTAGAGAATTATGACATAATTATTAAATTATATCTAAAAAATTTCAAATTTGAAACTTCTACTCTATCCAATTTTGACACAATAATAAATCTCCTTAAATAAAACAAGATGTATTTTCACTATATAATACATATTCAATTCATAATTTCTCTTAACCTTCCTTATACCAAGTGAAAAAGATTTCAAAAACATGTTATGAGCATACAAATGTTATTAAGAGTTATAAAATAAGACAAGAAAACATTTGTCTATCAATACATACAAATAAATGAAATCATACTTTTCACTCATAAAATATAATCTCTTTAACAAACATCATGAAATCAATTAAATTATGTATAATGAAAGAAATTATTAAATCATGAAGGTAACTTGTGTCATCTATAACATGCATACATTGTAGCTTCACATCAATATTGTGAGTTACGTTTGGAATACCAATCACAGTAAATTTCATAAATATATTATGAGAAACGTTAACATTTACCAATTTTACAATACCAAATTCATTAGAGATATATCTCGGGCTCACCCATACTTAGTTTATCATAGAACCACCAATATATGTAAACAATTCCCAATAACCACAACATAATCATAACACATTAAACAAGCATAAAAGAGAGATCACATTTCCACATCCCAATCTCAATATATCATTTCACGATATTGACATAATCAATGCTTTATCAAACCATTATCAATTCAAAAATACATAAAAACTTTATATGGTATTTATTTTCCTATTACTAACATTATGGCTTGTTATGGAAGAAAAATATGAAATAATACTTGTGGTGGCAGAAAGGTCGTTGTCACCGTGTATGATAAAAAGATGCAATATTTTTTGTAATATATTGAAAATGATTCATAGACAAAATATTAATTTTGAAAACCATTAAATTAAGTCAAAATAATTGTTTTATAATTATACACCATATAAAATAAGGTCATGTATAAACCAAAATATGCCTCAATGAAAGGATATTGAGACACAGTCTCTTATAATGATTGTACAAATGAAGTAATAATTTTTCAATGGGGGTATTATGTGTATAAACAGTATATACACACAAAGTGAAGTGGAAATTACAACATAAATAAATATTCAGTTATTCTTTACATAATCATATCATGAAATAATCAAGATGTATATGATTAACCCAAAAAATGGAAAATGGCTTAAGAAGTTCCCTTTCAAAAATTCAGTAGCCTAACAGTGTCACTTAAAAATTCAAAAATTGAGTTGATAAGAGAGAGAAAGGTCTAATCACATGGACATAAAATGTACAGTAATTAGGATATATAATAACATATCCCAACATAATAAAAAATAAATTAAAATACAAAACATAAAATAAGTCTTTTAATAAAATATGAGGGGTGAAAGGTTCCCCTATGTTGAGTTTGATTCGTCAAGTATGTTCATTATTCTTCATCAATAATAAACATAAGTTAGTATCTAATTTTTAAGATACTTTTTAGCCTTATTATTATTTTTATTTCACTTATTATCATGTTTTATAATATATATAATTATTTATGTTAATATCTGTCATTTATTCGATATTGGGTACTTTAAAAATGATCTAGTTATAATTAAAAATTATCCATGTGGAAAGAAGTATATTATCTCCAAAATATAATTTGTGATTTAAATATAATATATATCCAGTATATATGAATTTATAATAGTACATATCATTTATAGATAATAAATAAAATGCACCTTTCATAGACACGGAAAGTCGTATGTACGGAAGAATGCAACCTTCGTTTCCTTTTCTTATTTAATGTAATGAAAACTAAATAATAAATTGGAATATCATAATTATAGAATAATATAATATTTTATATACATTAAATATGTTAATTAACACAATATTTTATATGATCCATGTATGGAATGAAAGAGTCATATCAAATTGAGGGGGCGGTAGTCTGCACTTCCTCAAATGAAATTATCGTATTTATACACTATAGAAAGCATAAAGGTATGTTCTAAATAAATAGATATGCATAGAGACAATATAAATATAATATCTATCATATCTAAATATTATTCCATCATAATGGAAACCATGAGAGGTGGTAGGGAAAAATTGAATGATCATCATTTCGTGAGGCTATAGTTCTCCCTCCACTCAAATAGTGTGTTCATATACATTAGATGGAGGTGTGTGTTAATGTAGTTATAATCCTTATAATAAAAACATAATATTATATTTAGGATATTTTTGTTTTTATTTAATAAAATAATAAGAATTTAATTGGGATTGAATAAGTAAAATAATGGAAAGAAACATTAGAGAAGATGTTACCTCTTAAAATGTGTAACTCCCACTTATTTAAGGAAAAAGGATTTCTTGGATTGAATTATGCCTATGTTTTGGATTTGAGGAGGAATAAAGGGATTTTGGTAGCTTATTTGGTAATATTTTGGACAAGACAAGGGGCATTATAGGTGTTATTAAATTGGTAGAGGTGATGCCCTTTCATTAGAGGGAGGTGGGTCACTTTAGGAAGAACTTGAAATATTGTATTATTATAAAATGATTTCCAGTTTCAAATTGTCCCAAAGTCATTTATTTCTATGATAATATGATATTGGGTCGAAAAAATCACAACCAATAGGTTTATTACAAGTATATGTCTCAAATATAACCTTATCAATTAACAATATCCCTTAATTAGCTAATTTAACTCTGATCATGTCTTCTTGTATATTCATAATATATGGTTAATATAGTTACATTAAAATACCAATAGAACCTAAAGTTCAAAATTAATAAAATTCTGAAAATTATATAAGGTCATTGTTTGAATATTATATTTTTAGGAATATTATATCATTTAATGAAATATTATTTGTTTTTAAAACTCATTTACGTCAGTTTTTATACTATTCATATCATGACTTTTTGAAAATCCATAACAACTTGATTCATTCCAAAAAACTGCCTTAATTCAAATAGTACAAGACATAATCTTACTGAAAATTTGTTTATAGAATAAAAACATTCAACATAAATTCATTTTAATATTTTTAATCTCATTTATTTAAATCATTCATTAATAAGGTAATCACTACATCATCATTGTGTCAGAAATATATAAATTTATTTGATTTCTAAAAATTATAAATAGAATTCCATGTTGTATTAAATATTTTTATATATGTAATTAATATTTATAGTAAAAAATATCACTTATATAAACCAATATAAAAATTGATTTTCTAAAAGATACAAGTTTATGTTACATTTTTCATTACATTAAATTAATTCATATAAAATGTCATTTTCACATCCAACTACCACCATGAAGCCCCAAATTGACCCCCAAGGATGACCATGGTCTGAAATATCTCATCCAATTATGATTAGGACATGTGATGGTGTATTTTAATATTAATATAATATTATTTTTTACCCTTATTTCCTAGATTTACCCTTAAACCACTGTAAATAAAATAATTACTAAAGTTACTATACATAATGTGTGAAAATAAATGTTATATATTTACAAAATTTTCACCTTCTGATTAATAATATGTAATAAATTTTTCCAAATTCAAAAGACAGAAGTTTCATTAATAAATTTATAATTAATTCTCGTTGTCAAAACCAACATGCGGGTTTTTAAAAATTATTAACTATCAAAATATAGAAATCTATTTATGTCCAAATTAAAAGATAATTTACTTATAATAGACATAATTGGATAAAACGGTAAAAATATAACATAATTATAATTAAAAACTAATTAAAAGGAAATTATATCTTTATTGATAAATTAGATGAAAAGATAGTTTTGAATTAAAATGCAGTGCTTTTTTACTATTCGTTACAAAATGAAATTTATCAGAAAAATACCAAAATATCATCAAAAGTAAATTTTTATGTCTAGATTCTATAAACAAAGTTTATTTTGTCAAATAGAACATATAAAATTTGCAAAAAAATATTTTTTAAAAGGTTTTTCCATCGAAAGACCGTAAAACTACCATTTTAGAAAAATACTTCTTGTATCCTGAAAATTTGAATTTGTTTTTATATCTTATATAGAAATCATATAAGATGAATTTAAAACATCACATCAAATATATATAATATATTTTTTATTAAAAAATCCATAAAGGGTGACATAAAAACACAAATATTCTCTTTTAAAAACGTTTTTATAAAAAAATATCATTTATATTCAATGGGTTTTTATTTATATTTCAAATAAATTTAATAAAAAATGAATCATTATTTAATCATGTGTAAACAATACATCAAAATTCAGTTAAGACTATTCATTATAACCAATAAAATGGCTCAGTGTAAACTAACATTTAAAATTATAATAATAACATATTATTATTCGGTATAACTCAATGTTGTGTTCACCAAAAGATTTCAATGAAACCCGTTATTACATCTCAAGTACAAAATCGGACGAAGTGTCATCTTTAACATAAAACTAAAATCATATTCATAAATATTCATAGAAATGAAAAATTATTATTCTATAAATACCGGGGATGTTACATCCTTCACCCTTTTTGAAAACTATTTCCTCACAATTTTAAAAGTGGGCTCAGAAACATCATTGAAAATCCCAGATCTGGAATAGGGTCAATAAAACTATCAATTTAAAAGATAAGAAATAGATGTAAAAAGGTCACCTGAGATAACACGTACTAGGATTTCATGTATGAAATCATGTATATGGAAGATAAACTATGTGTCACATTCTGATGGAGGGTGATAGAAAACACGATCATGAGAAGGTTAACAACAAGAAAACAACAATATTTTTGATGGGTTAAACAGACTTTTATTCCATAATAGGAAATTTAAATAGATAATGTTTGGGTTTTAAGATCCTTTTCATAATGGTAAGAAATTTATTTATTTTATTGACTATGAACATAAGGAAATGTACTTACTAGTCATGATGACTTGGCCACATATGAAATAATAGAATCAACTTCTAGAGAATTTCATAATCCTAAAAAGATGAACTATAAATTTCCCATTTCATTAGACAATAAAAAAACGAAAATGGTTCCTTTATGATCAGATAATCCCGAAAAAGTATAATCTGTTATAAAATTAAATACAACTCTAAATGTCCAAAATTCAACAATCTATAACCAAAATCCAAAAAATATCATTTAATAAACAATTTCACATAAATGTTCTCAACATAATCCAAACTAATATTGTAATCCAAAACTCAAAATTATTTGATCACCTAGTCTTCCATAGTACATCATAACAATTATCTCCAAACAAAATTTACTATTCTTAATGTCTCATAGTAAAAATTAATTAACCTAATCATATATTACCCAACATAGCATAATAATTTCCGTAAATAACCCAAATCACTATAATCCCAAAAAAAGAAATATTCTTCCAAAAGAAAATTCAACCATTACTCCTTAAATGAAATCCCATAATATTCTATTTTCCTTATGCATATACTATTCCCAAAAGAGAAAAAGTCTTCTAAAATAACCATTATCACTTAATCACCAAATAATTTTCCAATAGTAAGGATATCCATTTTATAAAACATATATTCTAATATAAAATTATTCCTAATCAATAAAATCATTTAACAAAAACAATATGTTATACTAACTAGGAACATCATGTATACCATTGGTAAGCAATAAATCCCAATATCACTTTGGTTGTGGGTTATATTCTCGTAGCATTGTCAGACAAGATAGGTCTTCACATGATATTCATGTTGTCCTTTTTCAAAAACTGCATAATTTTAATAATAAAAAAATGAGATAAAATCCTAAAAACTAACCACAATATGTTTTACCCTCAACATTTATTTCATACCTCTGCTTTTTCATCCCAGAAACTAATAACCTATAATTTATTCAATGTTGAATGTCTCCAAAATACCATTAATCACCTTAAAATAACATAATCCATGAAATGGGATTCTATTTCATTGAACATATATTATCCTTTAAAATTATAAACCCATGATCATATCCATAACCCTTGAGAAGACTTATTAATCTCAAAAGTTGTCTAAATCATTCCTCGGATACAAACTATATGGCCCCAGTCTTAGACATTACATAATCCTGGGATAATTTAATAATTCACATTGAGGGTATTTTTAATGTTTTGAATTTTATAGAATTATGCCATAATTATTATATTATATCTCAAAAATTAAAAAGAATAATCTTCTAGTCTATCTACGTTTTTCAAAACAATAAAACTCCTTAACTAAAAATAGAATTATTTTCTAGATATAAACCTTCTTGAATTATAACTTTCTCTAACCATTCTTTATACCCCATGACAAAAAATCAAACATGTGGGATTAGCATAAAAATATGAGTAACGGTTATAAAATAATAGAAGAAAACATTATTCAATCAATACATACAAATAAATGAAATCATATTTTTCACTCATAAAACATAATCTCATTAACATACCTCATGAAATCATAGTATTTATAAATAGAAAACATAAATAATAAATGATAAGGTTAACATGTGGAATCCACAACATACATACATTGTATCTTCATAACTATATAGGGAATTATGTTTGGAATACCCATCACAGTATATTAACTAAATCACTTAGGAGAAACATTAATGTTACATCTATCACATTACCCAATTCAATAGAGTGTTATCTCATTCTCACCTTCCCTCATTTTATCATGGAACCACCTATATAGATAAAAAATTCCCATTTACCATAACATCATCATAACACATAAAATGAGCATAAAATAAATATAATGTTTCCAAATTACAATCACAATATATAATTTCAAGATATTGACATAATCAAAGCTTTCTCAAAACCATTTTAAATAAAAAAATACATAAAAAGACGATATGGTTTTTAATTTATTTTTAAAACCATTATGTCTTGTTATGTAAGAAAAATATCAAATAATACTCGCGGCAGCAGAAAGGTCGTTGTCCCCGTGTACGTTACACAGAAACATTCTTTTTGTTGTATAGTGAAATGCTTCATATAAAAAATATTGATTTTTCAAAACATTTGAATTAAATGAAATGAAATTTTTTATAATTATACACCATATAAAAGAAGGTTGTGTGTAGTCTAAGATATTCCTAAATGAAAGGATAATGAGACGAATTCTCGTACAAAGATCATATAAATGACGTAAGAATTTATAAATGGTGAGATTATGTTTATAAACAGTATATCCACATAGGGGGAAGTGTAAATTAAAAAATAAATAAATAAAAAGTGATTCAACATAGAATCACAACATGACATAATTAAAAAGTGGATGATTAACCCAATGAATATAAATTGGGTAAAGAAGATCCCTTACGAAAATTCTACAGCCTAACGGTGTCACATATAAATTCAGAAAATGAGTTGATGAGAGATAGAGGGGTATCTAATAAAAGGGATATATAATGTACATTAATTTGTATATAGAAGAAAATATCCTAAAATAAGAAAGAGTAAATTAAAATACGTAACATAAAAAAGTCTTTAACTAAAAGAGAAGGGAAAATGGTTCCCTTACCTTGAGTCTGATTCATCACGTATGTTCCTTTTTCTTCCTGAATAATAAAATTACATTAATTTATACTTGTTTTATAACCATTTTAAAGTTAATAAGTCTTTTTATTTCACTTATTATTGTGTTGTAAAAATTACATTATTATTTAAGTTAATATCTGTCATTTTGTCGATATTGGGTACTTGAATCAAAAATGATCTTGTTATAGTTAAAAAATTTCAATGTGGTAAAAATTAAATTATATCCAGAATAGTATTCAGTATTTAAATATCATATATATCAATTATATATGTATTTATAATATTACATACATTTTATGAAAAGTAATGAAATGCATTATTCATGGAGACGGAAAGTTGTATGTATGCATGAAAGCTACTTTCCTTTCTTTTTCATAATTAAAGGAAAGAAAACTAAATGATACATAGGTATATTATAATTATAGTATAATATTCTATTTTATATATGTTACATAATTTCATTAATTCCATCCTTTATATGTTCCCTGTATGGCCTGGATGAATCATATCACTTTGAGGGGGCGGTAGTCCGCACATCCGCAAATAAAATTTTCATATTTACATGTTATGGAAAGCAAAAAAAGTGATGTTATAAATTAAAATATTGAATTATAGATTATTTTTAAATTTAATATATATCATATATAAATATACTTCTATCATAATTTACTACATGAGAGGTGGTAAGGGACAATTGAATAACCATCGCTTCGTGAGGCAGTAGTTCCCTATCCCAAAAAACAATATGTTAGTATCCATTAAATGGTGGTGTGTGTAAGTGTAGTTATAATAAATCTCATAAAAAATCCTAGTATATTTTGGATACTGGTTTTTTTATGTATTCATATAATAATAATTGAATAGGGAGTGAATACGTATAATAATGGAAAGGAACTTTAGAGAAGGTGTTGCCTCTTAAAATGTGTAACTCTAATTTATATGAGCCAAAAGGCTTTCATGAATTCCCTTATGCCTTAGGAAAGTCCTATATGAGTACAATAGAGATACTGGGAGCTTAGATTTCATAGGTTGAACAAGACAAGGGGATTTAGAGGTGTGATTAAATTGGTATAGGTGGCACCCTTTTCTAAGAGGGAAGAGGTCCACTTTATGAAGTTATTGAAATATTATTTTTTGTAAAATGATTTTTGGTTTCAAATGGTCCCAATCACATTTATTTAAAATATATGATTATTTTTGGTCTAAAACTTCCCAACCAATAGATTTTAGACATGTCTAGGTCCCAAATTTGACCTTGTATTTTAGCTTTAACACTTATTTAACTAATTTAACTATTATATTGTCTTCTTGTATATTCATAATATATGGTTAATATATATACTATAAAATTACAACAAAACCACAAGTGGAGAATTAATTATATTTTCCACATTATATAAGTCATTTGCCCAAATATTATATTTTTTGGACTATTATATAATTTAATAAAATATTATTTGTTTTAAAATTCCATTTAGGTCAATATTTATAATATTCATACCTTCACATTTTCAAAATCCATAAAAATGTTATTCTTTTGATAGGATTTATTAATTAAAATATAAAAAATAATAAGAATACATAAAATTCTTGTATGGAATAAAAAGTTCCAAAATAAACTTATTTTAGTATTTTTAATGTCATTTGTTTATATCATTCATTAATAAGGTAATCACTATATCATCATTGTGTCAAAATTTAATTTATTAATTTGATGTATGAAAATTATAAATAAAATTCCAAATTGTATTAAATATTTTCATCTTTCTAATGACTATTCATAGGTGAACATATCACTTATATAACCTCGTATAAATTTTTTTTACTAAAAGATACATGATTGTGTTACATTTTTCTTTAAATTAAATTAAATATTATAAAATATCATTTTCACATACACGTGGCTCCATGGGGTCCCAAATTCGAACTAGGGATGTCCATGGTTATATATATCTCATCCAATAGGACTAATAAATGTGTTATGGTTGTTTAAAATTATTATAATACTATTTTTTACCCTTATTTATCAGATTTATCCTTTAACCATGATAAATAGAATAGGTACTGCTGTTACTATTCATAATGCCTAAAAATAAAATGTACCTATTTAAACAATTTGGGAATCCTGATTCCAAATATGTAATCCATTTTTCAAAATTCAGAACATAGTAGTTGTAAAAATTATTTTAAAAATAATTCTCATTTTCAAAACCAAAAAGTGGGTTTTTAAGAAATAATAACTACCAAAAGATTGACATGTGTTTATGTCCAATTGAAAACTAAAATTACATAAAATGAACATAATTGGATTAAATGATATTACATAATAAAGATAAACATTAAAACCAATTAAAATTATAATCTAAATATATAAATAAATTAGATGAAAAGACAGTTTTGATTTAAAATGCAGTATTTTTCCAATATTCATTAAAAACATTTATTCGAAAAATACCAAATATTCATCAAATAAAAATTTTGATTTCAAGAATATATAAAAATTTATATTTATTAAAATAGAACATATAAAATTGACAAAAACTATATTTAGAAATGGTTATCCATCAAAAAGTAGTAAAACTTTATTTTTAGAAAAATACTTCTTTTATCCAAAAAATTGAATTTGTTCTTATATATTATCTAGAAAACATATAATATGAATTTAAAAAATTATATTGAATATAGATCATATACTTTTAATTAAATAAAAATCCATGAAGAGTGATATTAAAACATAATTATTCTCTTTTAAACAGCTTTTCATAAAAACATATAATTTATATTCAATTGGTTTTTATTTCCATTTCCAATAAATTTGGTAACCAATCAATCATTATTTATACATGGGTAAACCATATTTCAAAATTATATTTCTACTATTCATTCCCATCATTGCAATAGCAATACGTTAACTACCATTTAAAATAATAATAATATTATTATATTTTTTGGTATAACTCAAAGTTGTGTGCAACATAAGATTTCAATTAAACCCGTTGTTTTGTGTCAAGTACACAATCAGAAAAAGTGTCCCCATTAAAATAAAATTAATATCTTATTCATAAATAATAATAGAAATGAAAAAGTATTATTCTATAAATTACTGGGTTGTTACTGTCACGACCCGTCCTCGGGGCCCGTGCCGTGACTACCCCAAGCCCGCCTTCCATAGGCCATGGGCTAGCGACTAGCACCAAGGCGTAAATCCCAACAAAAAGAGAAGGCATTGCCTTTGAAAAGTAAACAAGCACCACCGAGTAAGCAAGCGGAAAAGTAAACACTAAGTAAAAACTGTACAAGCTGTGTTGAAAGTAAAAGGGGCCGGAAATACAAGCTCAACTGTAAAGTACAACTGAAAGGGAAAAACAGCAACTGAAAAGAAAAGCCGTAGCGTTGAGCCGTCCTCTGGATGTCCCACCTGAAGGGTGGGTACAGATAGCCTCCACTGCTCCTCGGGTCCACCTGACTGCTCCGAGTACGTCTCGCCCAGTGTTCCACCTCCAGGTACCATTTTTCTCCGCACGCCTCCACCACGATCAGCGCTGTCCGTCGTCTGCAACCAACACAACGTAGTGCGGGCAAAGCCCGTGCAGGGGTGAGTATAAGCTACTCAGTAGGGACACTGAGACCCCCGAAGGTCTCCCGAAATCCATCAAGGATAATCCACAAAGGAAAGATACAATCACGAAGTAACATCAGACATGACTTAGGTATATGCCCATACATATACCTAAGTCATCAATTCCCGTTCGGCTCCAACGTCCGAGCCCAAACACAACCCAGTCCACACAAGAAAGCAGACATATACCCACACAGGATAGCACAACACAATCCACAAAGGAGAGTAAACAGTAATCCGCACAGGATAGCTCAACACAATCCACAAAGGAGAGTAAACAGAAGATTCAGCTCACATAGGTATACTTCTTGTATGACGATAAAGATGATCACTGATCCATCTAAGTCGTCGAACCCACAAAGGATCGATAGGTAACTAACCCCCGCAATGACTCACATAGGATCGGGCCCACACAGGACCTGTAGGCGCTGGCTCACACAGAACCGCTGAGCGCTGACCCACACAGGATCGGACCCACACAGGATCGGGCCCACACAGGACCTGTAGCACTGATCCACGTAGGATGGCTGAGTGCTGTAGTCGTCACAGTCCACTGAGGATCTCTGCACTGTCGTCGTCGCAGTCCACTGAGGATCTCTGCACACTCGTCGTCACAGTCCACTGAGGATCTCTGCAGGGTCGTCGCTGTCGAAGTAGCAGTCGCAGCTAGCACTAGTGTTCCCGCACACAGCAAGCTCGTTCGGGAGGGTCCGCTCCACGAGCCGAGAGACCAATACATCAACTGTCACAAGGTCCAAATTTGATGTATCCAAAAGTTCTGTATCATCAACAGGAACTCAATGCCGCGGACGGCGCATCAATCGGGCGCCCGGTCTGAGAGTTATTGGCTTTTTCGTCCCAGGGGACCGGTTGGTTTTTAAGGCAAAACCTACCCGACCGTACTCCACCTGTGTCCGAACCTCGGGCGGAGTAAGCCAAAAGATCCGTCTCACTTAGATAAAATTCAACAAAGCTGACGGCATGTCAATCGCGCGGCCGCAGCTCAAGATATGAGCGTTTCCACTCCGAGGGCCCGGTTGGTTTCGTGTACGAACCAACCCGGCCGAACTCAAATTATTCCAAAGGCATGAGTGCGATATACCGAAACGACCGTCTCGATCCAAGGATCGCGTTGCCGCTGATGGTGCATCGTTGGAAGCCCACAGCTCAAGTTAAGGGCATTTGACCGAAAAGAGACCGAAGACGGGGGGTCCGGGCTCGGGCCGAGCCGGCCCGACCCCCCCCCCCCCCCTTGGGTCGGCCGAACCGGGTCGACCCGGTCCGACCCGGTCGGACCGGCCAGGCACGGCCATCCCGGGTCGGCTCGGCCGAGCGACGCGGGGGGGAGCCTCCACCCCCGCGTGATACCCCTACGGCACCCGCAGGGTGTCTCCCTGGGCAGCCGAGCGACGTGGGGGGAGCCGCCGCCCCCGCGTGACAACCCCGCGGCACCCGCGGGGTGTCGCTCGGACAACCGGACGCGGCTTGAGCCGCGTCCCGCATGCGCCAGACCCGCGCGGCTGTGGGTCCGCGAGTGCTGCCGCCGCGGCTTCTGCCGCGGCGCACCAGGGCGCCGCCGCTCCCGGCTACCAGCGCCGCCGCACCGGCGACCCGTGCCACTGGCGGCTTCTGCGGGCCACCGGAGTCGATCCGGTGGTCCGTTTTCCTTCCCGTCTACGTTGTTGTTCCTCCCGGGATCCGTTCTTCACTGCAGGATCATCAAACTTCCGTTGCGCCACGTTCCGTCGTCGCCCATCAAATTCGCACAACCACGGAGAACGGCGGGGTGTTGTCGGGCCGTGTTCGTTTGGCCCGCACCCTCCGCGTTAGATATAACAACGGGAGAATTTTTATTCCACACAGGAAACAAAAATTTTAATTAATTTAAAATTGTTCACAAATCCGGTTCTTTAAATTTTTAAAAAACATTTACAGGAATCTAAAAAGGGTTAATTTCAAAAATAAAATCCCTACCTCGTAGTCGTCGCTCGTGAGTGTTCTTCGTGGAAAGGCGTCGCGTCGTCGCGGAATCAGGCGTTGAGTCGGCGAACTCAACGGACCAATAAACAACAGATTTAATTATAACTAATTAAATCCGTGTTTCGGTAAAAACCACAAGGGAGATTAAAAAGAAAAACCGAGACTCTTACCTCAAGCAGCTGATCGAAGATTCGTTGCGGAGGAAGAGCCGTCGTAGAAGAACGTTGCAGGAAGGGAACGTCGGCGTCGCGGAACACTGCTTCGCATCGTCGACTTCCACGGGTTCGACGTTCGTCGTCGGAGGCCGGTGTTCTTCGCGTTCATCGCTTTCTTCGCGTTCTTCGCGAAGGAGGATAAAGGCTCAAAGATTCTATCAAGCCTCTCAACGAGTAATCCTCCAAAAAGACTAGTTGGTCTTATTTTATTATTACGCCAACAAACGAAAAGGGGGGATAGTAACGACCCATCAAATCATTGTATTAATTCAACGAAAGTAACATCTCATTTAATTCAAGAAATAAACCACCCAATTAAATGGTCTGTTAAGAATTTAAGAAAACGCGTCAGTTGACTTTCATAATGACGATTTTTTTGCGGGTGCGTTAGTTAGCGGAAAGAAACAGCAGGGCTCGTGTGGGCCCCACCTCACAAATATCCTACCAAGGGGGTAAGATATTTCTGGATAGCATCCTATCCGGATCAAATCAGCTTAAGCCGCCTTTATGTGGCTTCAAGTGGCTTCCAAGTGGCTTAAGTGAAATAAAATAATGTTTGTCGAACAATTTATTTTATTTCTTAACTTTAAGCCCAAAAATTAAAAACCACACCCGAGAAAACGCAACTCCGGAAGAGGCGTTTCTAAGAAAATAACGGCGCTGCGATTTCATCGGTGCCCTCAGAATAGTATTCCAGGCACCGGTTCAAAAGTTAGAAAAACCCGCTCGTCCGTTTACTGAACGTACCCGAGCCAAACATCGGAAAATGATTCCGGGCACACCGGGCCGCAGAATCAGGTGCCGTCAGAAACTGCGCTCTTGTAAAATTCAAAATAAAATTAATAAAAAAAATTTCCTTGAAATTTATGGGTCTTTACATTAGTCCCACCTCAGGGATTTACGTCCCTGTAATGATAAATCATAAACTAGGGAAACAAATGTGGTTACTGAGCACGCATCTGAGCCTCCCGCTCCCATGTGCTCTCCTGGAGGTTCTCGTGCTGCCATCTGATGCGCACAAGAGGAATCGACCTCCCACGTAGGACCTGCTCTTGTCGATCCTATATCTCCACCGAGACCTCCACAAAAGTTTCCCCATCATCCACGTCTAGCTCCCCATAGTCAATGATGTGTGTCGGGTCATGCACGTATCTCCTCAGCTGAGATATATGGAAGATGTCCTGCAACCGGTACAACTGAGGTGGTAGAGCCAGGCGATAAGCCACCTCGCCAACCCTGCTGAGGACATGGAATGGTCCAATGAAGCGTGGAGACAACTTGCCGCCTCGGCCAAATCTCCGCAAACCACGTCGAGGTGAGACACGCAAGAAGACGTGGTCGCCATCCTCGAACTCTAATGGCCTCCACCTCCTGTCATCATATGACTTCTGCCGGCTCTGAGCTGTCCTCATCAGCTCTTGGATGACATGGACCTTCTCTGTCGTGGCCCGGACGATCTCTGGTCCCACAAGTGCTGACTCCCCAGGCTCTGTCCAGCACAAAGGAGATCTACAAGGCCTGTCGTACAACGCATCGTATGGTGTCATCCCGATGGTGGAGTGGTAGCTGTTGTTGTACGTGAACTCCACCAAGGGTAAGTGGTCCTCCCAACTGCGACCAAAGTCGAGGACACATGCGCGGAGCATGTCCTCGAGAGTCTGAATGGTCCTCTCCGTCTGACCATCCATCTGAGGGTGAAAGGCGGTGCTCAGGCGTAGCCGCGTCCCGAACGCCTCCTGCAACCCCTTCCAAAGACGGGATGTAAAACGAGCATCCCGATCGGAGACGATAGTCGATGGCACACCGTGAAGCCATACAATCTCTTGAATGTAGAGACGCACCATGCTCTCCACTGAGCCCTGCTCTCTGATGGGTAAGAAGTGTGCCGACTTGGTGAGTCGGTCAACAATCACCCAAATGGATTCGTGACCTCTGGAAGTGTGTGGAAGTCCAGTCATGAAGTCCATAGATATCTCGTCCCACTTCCACTCCGGGACCTCCAAGGGCTGTACCAAGCCTGCTGGTACCTGATGCTCTGCCTTCACCTGCGGGCAGGTGAGGCACCGTGAAATGAACTATGCCACAGCCTTCTTCATGCCCGACCACTAGTGTTGTCGTCTGAGGTCCTGGTATATCTTCGCCACTCCAGGATGTACCGCCAAAGGAGAAGTGTGAAACTATCCTAGCACCTCCTCTCGTAAAGCAACTGGAACCAAGGTACGTCCTCTGAAAAGGATGTCATTCTCTGCTCCAAAGGAGAAGCCATTAGGTGCATGTCCCAAGGATAACTGCGCACGCCGTGTCTCACAGTCAGCGTCCACACGCTGTGCCTCTCTGACCCGCTGCAGTAGTGGAGGGGTGACTGTGAGAGACTGAAGGAAGGCTTCTCCATCCCTATCCACAAAGGATATCTGTAAGGCGGCTAGCTGCTCTGTCGCCTCCTCATGTAGCTGGATTCCCGTCCTCCTGCTGAGGGCATCGGCTACCACGTTCCACTTACCTGGAGTATAGACTATCTCAAAGTCATAGTCCTGGAGGAACTCGAGCCATCTCCACTGTCTCAGGTTCAGGTCCTTCTGAGAGAAGATGTACCTAAGACTCTGGTGGTCAGAAAATACTGTAAAGCGCTTGCCCATCAGATAGTGCTGCCATGTCTTCAGAGAGAAGACCACTGCTGCTAACTCCAGGTCATTGGTAGCGTAGTTCTTCTCATGCGGCCTCAACTGACGTGATCCATAGGAAATCACGGCCCACTTCTGCATCAGGACACACCTGAGTCCGGCCCCTGATGCATCGCAGTAGACTACGTATCCAACTCCCTCCTCAGGCAACCTCAAGATAGGTGCGCTGGTCAATCTCTACCTTAGCTCCTAGAAGCTCTGCTGACATCTGTCTGACCACACGAAGGGTTTCCCCTTCTTCGTCAAAGCTGAGAGTGGCGCCACAACTCTAGAGAAGTCCGGCACGAATCTCTGATAGTATCCGGATAGGCCCAAGAAACTCCGCACCTCCGTCACGCTCCTGGGTGGCTCCAAAGATAGCACTGCCTCGATCTTCACAGGATCAACTGCAACTCCCGCCTCAGAAATGACGTGCCCCAAGAAGTGGACCTCACGTAACTAGAACTGGCACTTCAAGAGCTTTCCATAAAGCTGGTGCTCTCGGAGTGTGTCTAGTACAACCGCAAGTGGTAGGCGTGCTCCTCCTCCGTGGTTGAGTACACCAAAATGTCGTCGATGACGACCACGAAAAATCGATCGAGGTACGGCTGGAAGATCCTATTCATGAGGCTCATGAAAACTGCTGGAGCGTTGGTTACGCCAAAGGGCATAACCAAGAACTCATAGTGGCCATACCAACACCTGAAGGCCATCTTCTACACATCCTCATCTTGAACTCTGAGCTAATGATAGCCTGACCTGAGGTCTATCTTCAATAACCACCGTGCTCCCTTGAGCCGATCGAAGAGGTCATCAATCCTCGGTAGCGAATACTAGTTCCTCACTGTCACCTGGTTCAGGCGACGATAGTCGACACACAGTCGCAAGCTCCCGTCTGCCTTCTGGGCAAACAAAATCGGGGAAGCCCAGGGTGAAACATTGGGTCGGATGAACTCCTTGCCCTGCAAGTCCTCCAACTGTACTCGTAGCTCTCGAAGCTCAGCGGGGGCCATCTGATACGCTGGAGTGGATATCAGGGCTGTCCCAGGGTATAGATCAATATAAAAGTCTACAACTCTGCGAGGAGGTTTCCCTGGAATGTCGTCAGGAAAGACGTCAACGTACTGATCCACCACTGCAGGAAAACTAGGACTATGCACGTCCACTACTCCTAGGATGAGGCTAGCCATCTGATGAGTGATGGGTTTTCCTCTCCTCTGCGGGAGTCCATCCTATGCTACAAAGGCTCCCTTCTCGTCGGTGAAGGTGAACCTGCTCCCATCAGTGCGTACACACCGCACCTTGCGCCTAATGTAGTAAATCTGTGCAAGGCCCGTAGATAAAAAATCCATGCCCAAGATGACGTCGTAAGGCCTCGACGCCGCTACAAGAAGATCCCAGCCAAATCACTCGCCTCCTAGAGTAAGCTCACACTGCCGGCACCAGTGTGTAATTGTCGATTCTTCTCCCGTAGGAGTCTCTAGCCGTAAGGATCGAGCCAACGGCTCTGTCGGAATCTCCTAGATCCGAAAAAGGGAAGTGGCTATGAAAGAGTGACTTGCTCCTGTGTCTATAAGAACTGCAGCAAGGGTGGAATAGACACAGATCGTACCTCGAATCATCTCTGGTGTGTCGTGGTCGTAGGCCTCCGCTGCCTGGAGCTGTGCCTGTCTCTGCCCGCCAGCTCCCTGTGGTCGGGGCAGACCTCCTGGTGGTGGTGGTGGCAGAGCCTCAATGCGTCGCCCACCACCTGCTGCTCGGCCAGCTCCTCTGCCCCGTCCGCCTCCTCCCTGCAGACCACCACGGTCGACCCTCTGCCTCTACCTGGGTGGCCCCTCCACCGTCTACTGCTCCTCAGTACGGCGGGTCGGGCAGTCACAAGCCATGTGGCCCTGCCCGCCGCACGAGTAGCACTGCCTGCCTCTCGGAAGGCTAGCTCCGCGCTATGTGCCCCACACTGCTGAGCCAGTGTCCCAAGGTTGTCTGCCGGAAGGTCTGGTCTGCCTGGAACCCTGAGTCATCGGTCTGCTACCAGCTGCCGAACACTCTGCTACCTACCGCCCTGCAGAATGTCTCGCTGTGGACTCAGCCAGAAAGCTCTCAATCAGAAGGGCTCGCTCTAGCACTCCTTCCTGGGTCGGGATGCTGAGGGAGATCAGAGATGCCCTGATCTCGTGTCTCAATCCCAGCTCAAAGGTCCGGGCCTGGAAGAAGGGGTCCCGTACCATGTCGGTCGAGTAGCGAGAAAGATCGGTGAACCTCACCGCGTACTGGGTGACCGTCAAGATGCCCTGCCGCAGCTGAAGAAGCTCCTGAATATGCACCGCACGGAGGGTGGCTGGGACGAACTCTGAGCGGAAGAGGCTCTCGAAGTCCGTCCAGAAGAGGGAGGCCTCATCATGTACCTGGAGCATCAGGCTCCACCATCGTCCGGCTGCTGTGTGCAGTAGGCTTGCCGCGAGGATCACCATGAGGTTTGCTGGTGTCCTCACTAGCATGAAAAATCGGACGACCGCCTTCATCCAGTCCTCGGCTGCCTGGGGGTCCGTCTCCCCACGGAACCTGGGTGGTCGCTAGCGCTGGAACTCATCCAGATCTCTGAGGCATCATGCATCCTCAGCGGTCTGCGCTGGAAGCATCGGGGGCCCGGTGGGTAAAGGTATCGTCGGTGCCTCTGCTGTCAATGGGCCCTGTACCAAGGCCCCGTTGCTTGGCGGGCTATCGTCGCACTCTACTCTCGGAACCCTAGCTGGCTACTATCGTCGGGCCATCCTGAAAAGGAATCAACTGTGCCACGGTCATAACAGTCTACCTGGTGATCTGACACCAGTAATCACAACGAAAACTTGAAACACACACGCAATCAATGTTTTCGTGCATTAAGTCGGAAATCAGAAGTCAGGGTCCTGGTGTACGGATACGACGGCCGCCGCACCAACACTGGACTCCCTGGACTGATAACCACACTCAATATGCTAAGCAATATTGCTTCACATAGACGAAATATCAGAGTCTATGGTAGAACCGACCACCTCTGATACCAATTTTTCACGACCCGTCCTCGGGGCCCGTGCCGTGACTACCCCAAGCCCGCCTTCCATAGGCCAGGTGCCGGAGACTAGAACCAAGGCATAAATCCCAACAAAAAGGGAAGGCATTTCCTTTGAAAAGTAATCAAGCACCATAGAGTAAGCAAGCAGAAAATTAAACACTATGTAAAAACTGTACAAGCTGTGCTGAAAGTAAAAGGGGCCGGAAATACTAGCCCAACTGTAAAGTACAACTGAAAGGGAAAAACAACAACAGAAAAGAAAAGCTGCAGCGTCGAGCCATCCTCTGGATGTCCCACCTGAAGGGTGGGTACAGAGAGCCTCCACTGCACCTCAGGTCCACCTGACCGCTCCGAGTACGTCTTGCCCAGTGGTCCACCTCTAGGTACCGTCCTGCTCCGCACGCCTCCACCACGATCAGCGCTGTCCGTCGTCTACAACCAACACAACGTAGTGTGGGAAAAGCCTGTGCACGGGTGAGTATAAGCTACTCAGTAGGGACCCCGAGACCCCCAAAGGTCTCCATAAATCCATCAAGGATAATCCACAAAGGAAAGATACAATCACAAAGTAACATCAGACAAGACTTTGGTATATGCCCATACATATACCTAAGTCATCAATTCTCGTTCGGCTCCAACGTCTGAGCCCAAACACAACCCAGTCCACAAAGGAAAGCAGACGTATACCCACATAGGATAGCACAACACAATCCACAATGGAGAGTAAACAGTAATCCACATAGGATAGCTTAACACAATCCACAAAGAAGAGTAAACAGAAGATTCAGCTCACACAGGTATACTTTTTGTATGACGATAAAGATGATCACTGATCCATCTAAGTCGTCAGACCTACAAAGGATCGATAGGTAACTAACCCCCGCAATGACCCACACAGAATCGGGCCCACACAAGACCGGTAGGCGCTGGCTCACACAGAACCGCTGAGCGCTGACCCACACAGGATCGGACCCACACAGGATCAGGCCCACACAGGACCTGTAGCACTGATACACATAGGATCGCTGAGTACTGTAGTCATCGCAGTCCACTGAGGATCTCTGCACTGTCATCGTCGCAATCCACTAAGGATCTCTGCACAGTCGTCGTCGCAGTCCACTGAGGATCTCTGCACGGTCGTCGCTGTTGAAGTAGCAGTCGCAGCCAGCACTAGGGTTTCCCGCACACAGCAAGCTCGTTAGGGAGGGTCCGCTCCACGAGCCCAGAGGCCGATACATCAACTGTCACAAGGTCCGAAGTTGATGTATCCAAAAGTTCCGTATCGTCAATAGGAACTCAACGCCGCAGACGGCGCGTCAATCGGACGCCCGATCTGAGCGTTATTGGCCTTTTCGTTCCAGGAGCCCGGTTGGTTTTTAAGGCAAAACCAACCCGACTGTACTCAACCTGCGTCCAAACCTCGGGCAGAGTAAGCCAAAAGATCCATCTCACTTATAGGAATTCAACAAAGCTGATGGCACGTCAATCGGACGTCCGTAGCTCAAGATATGAGTGTTTCCGCTCCGAGGGCCTGGTTGGTTTTGTGTACGAACCAACCTGGCCGGACTCAAAGTATTCTGAAACCTTGAGTGCGATATACCGAAACGACCGTCTCGATCCAAGGATCGCGTTTCCGCTGACGGCGCGTCGTTTGGAAGCCCGCAGCTCATGTTACGGGCATTTGACCGAAAATAGTCTGAAGATGGGGGGTCCGGGCCCGGGCCGAGCCGGCCCGACCCCCCCCCCCCCCCTTGGGTCGGCCGAACCGGGTTGACCCGGTCTGACCCGGTCGGACCCGGTCCGTCCCGGCTAGGGCGCGGCCCGGCTGGTCGGACCGGCCTGGCTCGGCCAGCCCGGCTCGGCTCGGCCGAGCGATGCGGGGGGAGCCGCCACCCCCGCGTGACACCCCCGCGACACCAGTGGGGTGTCTCCCTGGGCAGCCAAGTGACGCGGGGGGAGCCGCCGCCCCCGTGTGACAACCCTGTGGCACCCGCGGGGTGTCGCTCAGACAACCGGACGCGGCTTCAGCCGCGTCCCACGCGCGCCGGACCCGCGCCGCAGCGGGTCCGCGAGCGCCGCCGCCGTGGCTTCTGCCGCGGCGCGCCGGGGCGCCGCGGCTCCCGGCTGCCGGCGCCGCGGCTCCCGGCTGACGGCGCCGCCGCTCCCGGCTGCCGGCGCCGCCGCTCCCGGCTACCGGCGCCGCCGCGCCGGCGACCCACGCCGCCGGCAGCTTCCGCGGGCCCCGGAGTCGCTCCGGTGGTCATTTTTCCATCCTGTCTGCGTCGTTGTTCCTCCCGGGATCCGTTCCTCACTACGGGATCATCAAACTTTTGTTGCGGCACGTTCCGTCGTCGCCTGTCAAATTCGCACCACCACGAAGAACGGAGGAGGGTTGTCGGGCCGTGTTCGTTTCGCCCGCACCCTCCGCGTTAGATATAAACAACGGGAGAATTTTTATTCCACATAGGAAACAACAATTTTAATAAATTTAAAATTATTCACAAATCCGGTTCTTTAACTTTTTAAAGAAACATTTACGGGAATATAAAAAGGGGTAATTCCAAAAATAAAATCCCTACCTCGTATTCGTCGCGCATGAGCGTTCTTCGCGGAAAGGCGTCGCGTCGTCGCGGAATCCGGCGTTGAGTCGGCGAACTCAACGGACCAAGAAACAACAGATTTAATTATAAATAATTAAATCTGTGTTTCGGTAAAAACCACAATGGAGATTAAAAAGAAAAACCGAGACTCCTACCTCAAGCAGCCAATCGAAGATTCGTTGCGGAGGAAGAGACGTCGCCGAAGAACGTTGCAGGAAGGGAACGTCGGCGTCGCGGAACACGGCTTCGTGTCGTCGACTTCCACGGGTTCGGCGTTCTTCGTCGGAGGCCGTCGTTCTTCGCGTTCTTTGCGTTCTTCGCGTTCTTCGCGTTCTTCGCGTTCTTCGCGAAAGAAGATAAAGGCTCAAGGATTCTGTCAAGTCTCTCAACGAGTCATCCTCCAAAAAGACTAGTTGGTCTTATTTTATTATTACACCAACAAACGAAAAGGGGGGGGTAAGTAATGACCCATCAATTCGTTGTATTAATTCAATGAAAGTAACAGCTCATTTAATTCACGAAATAAACTGCCCAATTAAATGGTCTGTTAAGAATTTAAGAAAACGCGTCAATTGACTTTATAATGACGGGTTTTCGCGGGTGCGTTACTTAGCGGAAAGAAACGGCGGGGCTCGTGCGGGCCCCACCTCACAAATATCCTACCAAGGGGGTAGGATATTTCTGGATAGCATCCTATCTGGATCAAGTCAGCTTAAGCCGCCTTTAAGTGGCTTCAAGTGGCTTCCAAGTGGCTTAAGTGAAATAAAATAAAGTTTGTCGAACAATTTATTTTATTTCTTAAATTTGAGCCTAAAAATTAAGAACCACACCCGAGAAAACGCAACTCCGGAAGAGGAGTTTCTAAGAACATACCGGCGCTGCGATTTTATCCGTGCCCTCAGAATAGTATTCTGGGCACTGGTTCAAAAGTTAGAAAAACCCGCTCGTCCGTTCACTGAACGTACCCGAGCCAAACTTTGGAAAATGATTCCGGGCACACCGGGCCTCGGAATCAGGTGCCGTCAGAAACTGCGCTCTTGTAAAATTCCAAAGAAAATAACGAAAAAAAATTTCCTCGAAATTTATGGGTCTTTACAGTTACAATAATAATAATGAAACTAAGGAAAATTCAACACAATTTATTTGTAATATTTCCATGAAGATACATTGTAGGATTATCATTTTATATCCGGATTGGAAGGTCACCAACAAGATGGAGAAAGGTTAGCTTTGGGGTATTTAATGGTATAATATATCAATTGATATTTTTTATCTTATAGTTTCTAAAAATATATATTTTAAATGAAAAATATTTATTTTATTCAATCACAGGTGATATTAAAATAGGATGAAACAAATGAAACTAAGTCAATATGTGTTAATTTGATGTGGTTCAATAAAAATATTTACAAAAAATTGAAAAAAAAAACATATTTTTTTGGAAATAAGAAAAATATAAACACATGCCTCACATTAAAATTTATAGATGCAGATATATGGATGAAATTTATATCCTGCTGACATGATGAATCCATTCTGGTATGATAATTATATTATATTTTAAAATTTCAAATATATGCACCAATTTACATATTTTTTTCATTTTTTATAACATTCCTCGTGTAAATACCATCAATAAATCATGTTGTATAATTTATACCCTCAAACTTTACCACATGGTGGGTATTATTTATTATAGAAAAAAATTACAATGGAAAATTTTGAAGTACTAGGATATAACTCCACTGGTGGTTCTAATGTGTTCACTTCAGTCCTTCATCTCCCACCACTCACCATAAAAAAATGGGAGATAGGAAGAATAATATGAAATGAAATGTATCTTATATAGAAATATAAGTAAGTAGCAGAAAAAATTGTATATAAATAATATTTATTTCTCAGGAATTTTTCTTATTTTGTAAATTAAACACATATATAACATTTTAAATTTTCATTTCAGGATGATCTACATGATTATGAGACACGGGGATCTCTAATACCTAAGGGTAGGATGGACATCCTGGCCACTACTTTAGAGTAATGTCCCAGTTCTTGAAACCACCCAGAGGTGCCCCATACCTGGTTGGTGACATTGCCTCAAGCACGTTTCCCTAAATGGAAGAGGTCACCGATTAGCAGTAAGGGCCTTGGTTGTGATTTTGGGGAAACTATACCCTCATTGGCAGAGTAAACAGTGGATGTAAACAAAACATACAATAGTGGAAGCAGTAAATATACAACAACAGTAAACAGTCGAAGACTAAAACAATAAACAACTAGAGCACACATGTATATATGAAATTGTGCATGATACATATTTCTAGGAAAGCAACAAAAAAAGTCATAATGATGAATACAATACTAAACCAATTTAAAAAATAAATTTAAACAAATAAAATCCTCAGCATCGCAAGAATCGTCTTGGTCTCATGCTCTCCTGCTCCAATGTAATCAAGTACCTAAAGTCAAAAGGCGCTTGCCCTTGTCTATACCTACAGCAATATAATCTGTTTGGTTCCATAATCATGATCCAAATAGGGTGTGGTACTAAATCCCATTAGGAAACCACCCAAAGATCTGTGCCTAACAGTCAGTGAGTATATGGCAGGTAAAGTATAGTAAATAGTAACAGTAAGTAGTGAACAGGATAATACACAACAGTAAACAATCCACAGATCAACAAGCAGCAGTGAAGCAAACAGCTAACCAAAAATAGAAAAACCCCTAGGATGTACTCGAAGCCATCCCCTCTTTATATATCCAAGAAGTACCAAAAAACCTTTGGGTAGTACACCCAGCCAAACCCCTCTGGTTCGGTCATACAAAATTATAAGACTCTCTGGGGAAGCACGCTCAGTCAATTCCTTTTATAGTCTAAGGTAGTCAGGGACTCTCTGAGGATGATCACACTGTCAATTTCTCTTATATCCCCAAGGATTTTAAACTCTCTAAGGAACCTCACTCGGTCAATTCCTCCTATATCCTCAGGTCTATCACAAACTCTCTCAGTAATCTCACTCGGTCAATTCCTCTTATAGCCTAGAGTGGTTTATGGAAATTCAAACATAACAAAGACTCTCTGAGGAAGCTCACTCTGTCTATCCTCTTGTAGTATATAAAGCTCAATACTCTTTGAGGAAGCTCACTTGGTCTATCCTCCTGTATTCTATAATATCCAAGACTCTCAACAAAGCTCAGTTGGTCTATCTTTTATAGTCTATAATGTCCAAAACGCTCTGAGGAAGCTCAATCGGTTTATCCCATTATAGTCTATAGCACCAGGTTCTCATGGTCCTATTCTAGTCTATGCATAATAATTCTATAATGCCAAATTAAAGCTACAGAGCTACTTTTCTAACCATTCTAAAGCACAACAACCAATGTCAGGGAACAAGAATCCATCCAATGGTCATAAGACATGGAAAACGGGTATAACGCACAATAGGCTAAACAAGACCAAAAGTTAATAAACAGAAAAAGGCATGGTCAAAAATCCATGCATAGAAAATAACCTTATACATAGCCAAAATACCTCTACACAAGCATACAAGAAAGGAAAGAAATCAACATGGGAAAAATGGTAAACATGCAATACCCCGTTTAAGGGTATTGGTGTAAATTTCACATAAAACTCAAAGACATCGAATGGAAAGTCAAAAAACACCAACCATGATGCTAGGAGAACAATATACTTGAACCATGAGGCTTGAATCTCTTTAAAACTCCGTATATCTATAAAAACATCAAAAACGCTCAACCCATGATAACTTGAGAAAGAAGAGGAATTTGAAAACAAAGCTCTAGGAGAAGTAAGAGCATACCGTTGTGGTTCCAACGTAATCGACAATGGTCGATTCAGAGAACGGACGGAGTCACAGGGTCTTGGAGAAGATCTGCGGCTGTACCCTCACTCTTTGATGAACCAAAGCTAAAAGAAGATGGTATTGTTATTTAGATATGACCCCGTTGTGTTTAATGAAAAAAATGTAAACGACATGTACTTTTGGAGTACACGGTGTGTACTAGGCTTTTCTGTACTCCACTATAAGTGGCCTATACATCACCCCTACATGGTTGTGTGTGTGGCTCGGACACGGCCAGCACACAGCATCGCACGGTAAGGGTGTACATGGCGTGTAATCAAAAAGTACATGGTGTGTACATTAACAATTTCTAGAAACTCTTCTTTTCTCAACAACTCCATATAAAAGGAAAAACATACCTGAAAAGAAGGTTCGGGTTCTTACAAACATCCCCCCTTATATAAATTCATCCCCGAATTTGTCTAGAGAGGCGAAGAAGAAGAAACCCCGAACAGCTCCGGCCACTACGATCATACATCAGCCTCCCTCTCCCAAGTCTTGTCCTTTACTCGCTCGTGCTGCCAAAGCACCCGTACCAGATGAGAAGAACGACCATGGAGAACCTTCGAACTACGATTGACACTGCGGATAGGATGATCCTCAAACGATGCATCGGCTTCAAGCTCAACATCCGCGGGTTTAAGGACACGAGATGGGACTAAAAAGTAATGTCGGAGCTATGAAACATGGAAGATTTTGTGCATTTCCCGGTACCAATGAGGTAACTGAAACCGTTAGTCAACCGGCCGAAATCTCTCCAACACCTCAAACGGCCCAACGTACCATGCTGAAAGCATACCATGTCTCTGAATCCTCTTGTGTCCCAACCTCGGTACAATATGTTGGAAAACCTAATCCCCGACCTTGAACTCCAGAGGTGGTCTCCGCTGATCAGCATAACACTTCCATCGAGACTGTGCCATAGCCATCCTCTTCTAAATGAACTCTATCTTCTCTGAGGTCTCCTAAACAAGATGAGGTCCCATCAAAGTTTCCTCTCCTTTGTCCTGTTAGCATAAATATTATCGGCATGGCCAACTATAGAAAACCTTGTAATGTGCCATCTATATAGTCGCCTGAAAGCTGTTGTTGTAGGAGAACTCCACAAGAGGTATATGATTCTCCTAAGAACCTCCAAAGTCTAGAATTCATGCTCGAAGCATATCCTCAAGTACCTGAATCGTATTCTCGGACTGGCCATCTGTTTGGGGAAGGTATGTTATACTCAAAAGTACCTGTGTACCCAAATCCTACAGAAGACCCTTCCAGAAATGAGAAGTAAAACGTGCATCCCTTTCTGAAATAATGGAGTGTGGAACTCCATGTAGATTTACAATCTCTCAGATGTACAACCGTCCCAGCTCATCAACATTGAAGGTCTCCTCGATCGGTAGGAAGTGAGAAACCTTCGAAAGCATATCGACAATAACCAAAAAATCATCATTCCCACATGGTGATCTTTGTTACCCTGTCAAGATGTCCATCGCGACATCATTCCACATCAACTCAGGAATGGGTAACTGCTGCAAAAGAC
Source organism: Viscum album (assembly GCA_963277665.1). Lineage (NCBI taxonomy): Eukaryota > Viridiplantae > Streptophyta > Magnoliopsida > Santalales > Viscaceae > Viscum > Viscum album. The sequence goes on along the minus strand of OY728129.1, from coordinate 873,071,232 downwards.
CTTCCAGTCACTGATTCTCCACTTTCACCTTCTGACAAGTAAAACAACTCAAGACAAAACCAGAAATATCTCTCTTCATACCTGGCCAACAATACCGGCAGTATAGATCACGATACATCTTGGTGATGCCAGGATGAACTGCCCAAACTGAGGAATGAAAATCCTACATCAGCACCTCACGTGTGTCTTCTGGCACCTATACGCATCTCGGGAAATGCAAGATCTCATCTTTTCCCACTGTCCATCCAGGAAGAGGGTAATCTCTTTACACACTCTCCCACAGGACTAGGCCTTCTTAGTCTGATAGATGCCTCATCTGTACCCGATCAAGAAGTGTAGAGGTAACAGCTACAGAAGATAGAAATGTCTGCCCCTGTCTGTCATGAACCTCCAAATGCATCTCAGAGAATAGAACCATAAGCTGCCACTCACTGCTGGCCTCCTGAACTGTCTATATCTGAGTTCTCCTAATCAACGCATCACCTAATCTGCTGCCTTTCCCAGGTGTATAGGCAAGCTCAATGTCAAAGGACTGAAGATACTCGACCCACCTGCACTATCTCAAATTTAGATCACGCTAAGTGAATATGTACTTGAGACTCTTATGGTTAGTAAACACTAAAAAGTGCTCTCCCAGAAGATAATGTCTCAAACAGCATAAGGCATGAACTACAGCTACCAACTCCAGATAATGTGTCGGGTAATTCTTCTCATGTGGCCTCAACTGTCAAGACACGTACACAATGACTCCATCTCCCTACATAAGCACAGCTCTCATCCCAATACCAGAATCATCACAGTTGACTATATTGCTCTTGAACAGCTCTATAAGGGCTAGTATTGGTGCGGACGTAATCCTCCCTTTCAGACCAGGAAAGGATGACTCACAGGAATCTGACCATAAGAACAATTCCCCTTTCTTGGTCAAACCTGTCAATGGTGCTTCTTGCTGTGAAAAGTTTTCTATGAAACTCTTGTAGTATCCAGCCAGCCCTAGAAAACTCCGCACCTCAAAGACATTCTTCGACTACTCCCACAAAACTAAGGCTCTCACTTTCACTGGGTCTAATGATACTCATGTCTTTGAGATAACATGACCCAAGAAGTGAATATGATCTATCCAAATGTTGCATTTCGAGATTTTAGCATATAACCGATGCTCTCCCAGTGTACTCAGAACGATCTCAAGATGGGTAGCTTGGTCGTGTCGAGTGTGAGAGTACACCAAGATGTCGTCCATGAAATCCACTATGAAGGAATCAATGTAAGGATGAAACACTCAGTTTATCAGTACTATGAAAGCTGCAGGCACGTTCGTGAGACTGAATGGCATAACCATATACTCGTATAGAACATACATGATCTGGAAGGCTGTAAGATGTTTATCAGATGATCTAACGCACAATTGATGATAACCAGATCTCAAGACAATCTTCTAGAACACTCGGGCTCCTCGAAACTGATCAAAGAGATCATTGATCCTCGGCCAGGGATATTGGTTCTTGACCGTTAACTGGTTTAGATTCTGATAATCCAAAAAAGCCTTAGGGTACCATTTTTCTTCTTCACAAATAAGACAGCTGAACCCCAAGGAGAAGTATTGGGTCAGATGAAACCGTTTTCCTGCAACTCCTCCAACTACTTCTCGAGCTCTTATAACATTGGTGTTACCATCCTTTAATGAGGAATGGACACCGGTGCCACTCCGGGCACGAGCTCAATCAAGAAATCTACGTCTGGCTCCAGAGGAAAACCTGAAAAGTCCTTTAGAAATACATCTCTAAAATGATCAACCACTGGAGGAAATTACAACAGTGAAGTCCACTGGACATCTAGATATAGACTAAAAATCTGGGTTGTAACTCCTCCTAGCTCATGATGCTCGGGTCCTTCTCGACTCGCCTGGACATCCCACTTGCCTCTATGAAGAAAGGATCCACCCTCTGGTGATACAAAACTCACCATGAGGTAATAGTAATTGACAACTTCCTGGATTAGGACTAACTAGTACATTATGTGAATGGCATCATAGCTCATCATCTCTAGGACATAGAGGTCCAATTAGAAGTTACACCATGCAACCTCAAGAGGGAAATCTCTGCACTGACGTACGCTAACTACCTTAGTCCCCAAAGGTGTGTCTAGTGTCAAAGTATCGGTAGTGGAAAAGATGTAGAGCCCAAGGGACTCCACAATAGAAATAGAGATAAATCTATGCATAGCACCAGTATTGAAAAGAGCTAAAAATAAAACTAAGGCTACTAAGATCGTACATCAAACTGTAGAAAGGTCAGGATCCTGCTCATGATGGGTCAGCTTCACTACAAAATTCTGGCCTATACCACGTCTCTGTGACCATGGATGACCACTCTGAGCTGATCCACTATGCTGTTGTTGGTAACCTGGTGACTGACCACAATGCCCGCGACTTCCACCTCGTCTTGAACAGCTGAAATAACTCCAGTTCCCAGACTTGTGAGAAATTGGTGATGCATCTCCTGATCCCGAGGTCATAGAAGAATCCCTACCACTAGCTATAGGAGAGAAGATTAGGCAAAAACACTGAACATGGCCCAGCATGCCGCAAGATCAGCACTCCATCGGGTCTCTCTAGCACTGAGACATAGTATGACCACTCCACCCACATTGTTAGAATACTTCCTAGATACCTGAAAATGCATTCCGCCTACTCTGATATCCTCGAGGAGACTCCCTTTAGCGCTTCCTTCTATCAGTAAGAGGAACACTGGCTCTGGATGTCGAACCAACCTAGCTCACTGCTCCAGAATCCCTCATATTGCGCTCAGTGATCAGCACCTAGTTGACTATAAACGATATCGAAGTCAACGTGAAGATGTTCCCCTGCATACTGATGTCGTTCCTCAGACCATCCTCAAACTTCCCCGCAAGGAAAAACTCATCGCCTCTTGGAATTTCCATGAAATATTGTATCTTAGTAAAGTGAGACGAGTACTCCATAACCAAAAGTGTACCCTTCTCCATACTCTTAAACTCCCAGGCTCGATCGGCCCTCAAGGTCTCGTGGTAGACGTAATCATAGATGATGCGCCGAAACTCGTCCCAAGTCATACTCTTCTAGCGTCGTGACTGTGAGATCACCTCCCACCACCTATTGGCAGCGTCTCAGAGCATATAGTTAGAGAGCTTCACCTACTTCTCTAGAGGTGTCTCCAAATTCTCCAAAATTGTTAGCATAGCCTCTATCCATGACACTGAAACCTGAGGTCCTCCGTCCCCAAAGAAGGTGGGAGGATGCTACTGCTGAAAAACATGCGTCAACTCTGCCATCGATAGGGTAGGAGGAGGCACTCCCTGGAAGGTCTACATCATCCTCATTAAATATTCTCTAAAATGCGCATCTGTGCCTGCAATCGGTATAACTACTGGTGCCATGACTGGAACAACAGGAGGATCTACAGGAGGTCCCTGATCAGCCATATCTGGTGTCTGTTCACCGTCTGGCAGCTGATGTACAACTGGAGGATGTCTCATGGGCATATATCTGAATGGTCAAAAGCACACCGTAGACTAGGATTATCAAATACTGAGAACACAAGAGTACAAGAGGGGAACAGGAGAAAAAAACATTCTATTTTTCCAAACACGACTACACAGCGTGTATAAAAACTACACGTGTGTTCCTTTAAGACATTCACATTGGCGCGTACTTCTGCCACAACGGGTCGTGTAATGCCCCAACCACTGGGCGTGTTCTCCCCACACACGGTGTGTACTTGAACTCTATCCCCTGCCCGAGTCTACTTACATGGCTAACCCACATGGTCCTCTTAATCCTAGACTACACATCATGTTCACAAAGGACACGGCATGTACTAGACAAGGTTTAATGACCCAGGTTTTTAGTTACACGGCCAGCTACATAGTTCTCTCTACACAGTGTGCTCCCTGTGCACACGATGTGTACTTGAAGGTTTTCCCCGTCCCGTGTAGTTCATGAAATGGTTGGGTACATAGGTTACTTGGGACGACATTTGAAAATAGGACACAGTGTGTATATTCAATGTTTCATCCATCAGTGTCGTTATCCACACGAGTAGAGACACAGTAACTACAGCACGGAATGTACGTACCGTACATGGCGTGTTACTAAATATTTTTCACAACCCTGTGTTTCTGCCCCCATAGTCAGTGACATGGTTTAAAAACTACATGATGTGTATTAATAATGTACATGTCGTGTATTCTGGGTTTTTCTGGGCAATAGCTCAGAAACATCTCTGATGCCCAGAAAACACCGAAAAGAAGATTAAGGTCCCAATTTCTGATCCGTGAGGGCCCATACTCCCCGCAAATCATAGTTTGGCATCTTATTCATGTTATAACAAGGCAACAAAGTAATGATTCACCAAATTCCAATTCATGTGTGCCCACAACACCTCAATAATTGAAATTTTGCATTCATTCTAGTTAATCTCTACACAACAAATTCTCTATCATAAAGGAGAGATTCTAACCAAACATCTATCACAACAGCATGCATACTTTACACAGCGTCTATCAAAAAAACATGAAATAACTAATGCATCCAAGATGGCATGGAAAGAATGCATGGAAAGTGATATCTAACAAGTTTTTATATGATGCATGAGATGGAATACCCTCATCTCATTGAGTTGGGAAAAAAATAAAACCGCAATAACAACAACGGTAATAGCACAAAGCATGTGAATCATTCAATGGTGAAATCAAATCAACTATAAAATTTTAAAACCAAATAATATTGCAATAAATTAGGTAGTACGGATTTTCCCTATACACGGGTTAAGTAGTCCCGACACCACTTATTAACAAGTACCTATTCAATCCTTTCCCTAGCTATAGGCTCCAAATAGTAAGTCAAGAGAAAAGAGTTCCTCTGATACCACCTTGTAATGTCTCGGTTTTGGAAGCCACCCAGAGGAGCCCCGTACCCGGTTGGTAACATGGCCTCAAGCGAATTTCCCCAAACGCCAGAGGCTTTTGAATAGCAGTGAGGGCCTTGGGTGTGATAGCGGGGAAACTATGCCCTCATTGGTAGAGTACAGATTGGAAGTAAACAACACAAACAATATTGGAAGAAGTAAATATCCAACAACAGTTAGTAGAAGAAGACTAAAACCATAAACAACTATAGCACACATGTTTATATGAAATGATTCATGATACATATGTCTAGGAAAGCAACCAAACAAGTCACATTGTTGAATACAATACTAATCCAATGTACAAAATATTGGTAAATAGATAAACTCTTCAGCATTTCAAGCCTCGTCCTGGTCCCATTCTCTCCTACTCCAATGCAATCACGTACTTGAATTCGAAGGGCGCTTTCCCTTGTCTATACCTGTAACAATATAATCTGTTTGGGCCCAAAAGAAAGACCCAAACATGGTGTGAGACTAAATCCTTGTAGGCATCCACTTGAAGATCCATTCCTAATAGTCACTGAGTATATGGAAGGTAAAGTATATTAAACAGTAACAGTAAGCAGTGAACATGATAATACACAGTAGTAAACAATCCATAGATCAACCAGCAGTAGTGAAGTAAACAGCTAACCACAAATAGAAAACCCCCTGATAAGTACTCACAGCCATCCCCTCTAGTCTTATCTAAGAAGTACCAACAACCCTCTAGGCAGTACACTCATCCTAACCCCTCTAGTTTTTTCATTATAAATTATAAGACTCTCTAAGGAAGCACGCTTAGTCAATTCCTCTTATAGTCAAAGGTAGTCAGGGACTATCTGAAGATGATCACAAGATCAATTCCTTATATAGTCCCTAGGTCTAGAGACTCTCTGATGAATCTCACTCGGTCAATTCCTCCTACAACATCAGGTCTATCACAGACTCTATGAGGAAGCTCACTCGGTCAATTCCTCATATAGACTGGAGTGGTTTCAGGAAATTCAATAAAAACAAAGACTCTTTGAGGAAGTTAACTTAGTCTATCCTCATGTAGTCTATAAAGGTCAAGACTCTATGAGGAAGATCACTCTATTTATTCTGTTGTAGTATATAATATCTAAGACTCTCTGGTAAGCTCACTCGGTCTATCCCCTATAGTCTATAATGTCCAAGACACTCTAAGGAAGATCACTCGGTCTATCCCATTATAGTCTATAGCACCAGGTTCTCACGATCACGTCCCAGTCAGTGCATATTAATTCTATAAGGCCAATGTAAACCTACAGAGCTACTTGGCTAACCAGTCTACAAAACAACATGCAATGTCAGGGAACAACAATCCATCCTACAGTCATAAGGCATGGAAAATAGGTATAACGGCCAATAGGATGAACAAGACCAAAATGTCTTAAACAGAACAAGGCATGGGAAAACATCCAAGCATAGAAATTATCCTTATACATTTCCAAAATACCTCAACACAAGCATACCATCAAATCAGGGAAAAAAAGAGGGAAAATGGTAAACACGCAATACTCGTTCAAGGGTATTGGTAGAAATTTCACATAAAACTCAATGAATTTGAACGGAAAGGCACAAAACACCTACATTGATGCTAGGAGATCAATATAATTGATCGACGGGGCTTGAATCTCCTTATAACATCGTAAATCCATGAAAATGTCAAAAACTCTCAACCCACAATATCTTAAGAAAGAAGAGGAATTGGAAAACAAAGCTCTGGTAGGAGGAAGAGCTTAGTGCTGTGGATCCAACGAAATTGACGACGGTCAACTCGGAGAACGGATGGAGGCATGGGGGCTTGGAGATGATCTTCGGTCGTACCCTCACTCTCAGAAAAAACAAAGCTATTAGAAGATAGTTTTGTCTGTTAGATGTGACCCCGGTATGTTTAATGAAAAAAAGAAAGTACACGACATTTAATTTTGAAGTTCACAGCGTGTAGTAGGATTTTCCATACTCTACTTTAAATGGCCTCCGCATCACCCCTATATGGCTTTGTGTGTGGCCTAGACACGGCCAGCACACAGCCTCACATTACAAGGGAGTACATGGCGTGTACTTCAAAAATTTCTAGAAACTCCACTTTTCTCTAAAACTCCAAAAAAAGGAAAAACATACCTCAAAAGAAGGTCTCGGTTATTAAATTTAGGAATGCTAGAACACCCCAACTGCATAATAGGATGTTAGGGAAATGTTACTATTCAAAAAGATCATGGTCACCGGAGTAGGTAATCAAGAGACCCAAAAATAAAATAATTAAAATATAAGTTAAGTGATGTGAAATAGTCCATGGGAGATCAAATTAAATTATATTTTCATACTATGTTAAAACAATTGAAGAGATTTTCACAGTTAGTGCAGCCTTTCCAGCATGCCCAACTAGTTGTGCAGTCTATACAACTATCCCAGTTGGACCACTCTGCCCATCCTACCTACTCAGATACTCCACCTCCTCACTTGGACCCAACCTTATACTGTAAGTTGTATGCTAGGGATCCTCATGTAAATATTATTATGTTAGGAATTCTTTATTTTTGTTGTTATTCTGTACAATTATAGCCTATACAGATGGATCAAGTTAGAGTATTAGTACATGAGATTTTTTATCCTTCTTCCGAGCTACGGTTTCTTACTATGGATTTACCAGATTTTGGGATTGTCTATGCCATTATTTACATTGTCCATTTGGCCTTCATCATTATCTTTTATATGAGGTATTCATTTTCTTAATTTATTAATTACATCTAATTGAAAATTATATATAATGTTTTTTATATTTTTCTTCAATAGGACTATCTAATATCAAAAATAAATTGCACAAATGAAACAAAATGTTCAAGGAAAAACCACTTTAGATACATATGATATTGTTGACGGAAATAAATATTATCTAAGGATTCTTCTTCCTTTAGTAATATCTATGTGTTTTGGATGATATCTAATATCTGCATAAGATACTTTCTATTGATAATATTCTGAAAAGATATCATGGTTCTAATATATTTTGAAGAGCATAGTGGGAATGTGTTGTCGTTTTTTCCATGTAAGTAAATTGATGATCCAAATTTTATTTCAGTAATTAAAGATGATTTAAATTGATAGAATTTATTAATTTTTTCATTAGGAATATACACTTGATTATTATGGAAAAAGAAACCACAAGATTTTATGGTTTTATAGATCCATAATTAATTTCCATGGATGTGAAATATGTGAATAATTCTAATAAAATTTCATATAAATGTGAGATATTATTACAAATGGATATTGGGAGTTGGTTTTTTCTATTTCCTAATGTGTAAGAACACAAACATAATTATAATCTATTATTCTTAATAATTTCATTAATTGAGCACTTTTTGTATTTTTGGGGATATAGTATGTTAGGAGTATTCTCCCCAGGTGAATTCACCTTATATTTTTTTTCTCTTCACAATGTTGTGTTCATAAATAATTTACCACCTTATTAGAAATATATGTTTCCATATTGTTTATGTGATCATTAAACTTATTATTATTTTATATACATAAATTATTAGGTTATATATATGAAAATGAAGGTCATGAAGGAAAATTATCCAAGATCACATGTTGATAAAGAACCCAAATGAATTTCCATTTGTTATTGTAATGGTAATTATTTTTTATATTCATCATTATTCTATTTATTGATATATATATATATATATCAAGATAATGGTTTATAACTATAGATTCATCTTCAATAAGTAAATGTTAAATGTGGTTAATATGTTCTACGATTTGGGTATTTGATAATCAAAACTATAGTAACTACAAAATTTGATAAGGTTAGTTATATTAAGTATTTTTTATATTATGTTATTTTATTCTTTTTTAAATATCATATCATTCAATGTTATTGTAGACATTCAATGATGTCAAGTCTTATATGAAAAATAAACTTACCAATCTTATTTCTTTTTTTGCGAAGTATTTGTTAAATATGATTATGATTTATGAGATATATATTCTAATTTTTATGATTAATATTAAATTATCCTCATAAAAAGTGTTCTAAAAACTAATTCTTATATTATAATTAGTGTTTGAAAAAAAATTATATCAAATTAATGATTCAACAATAATAAACAATGATCATGTTGAAAATTTTAGGTATGTGTTTTTAATTCTACTTTATAAAATAAATGCATTGATCATTTTTTCAATAACAAGATAAAACTATATATGTTTTTATATATTTTCATTCAGTGATAAATTATTATTTATTACTATATTTTTTTCTATCACATGTATTCTGATTATTTTAGGGGTGTAATATTAAAATTTTCACAATGTTTTTACAAGTTTCTATGTCGGTTTTTCTAAAAATAGTGGCCAAATAATTAAAATAAATTATCAAGGTCTATGGAATCTATTTTTAAGGAATTTAAGTCTAAAAAATTATTTCAGAGTTTTTTTATATGACTCCGAAAACCATGTTTTTTACATCTCTTTTATATATTTCAGTTCAAAACTGATCTCAAAATAAAAAAACTATCATTAAATCATGTTTTTTCACTAGTGACACATCTTTTGTATCATAGAGGATTTGAATCCTCATCAGAATGAAAAAATATAAATTAATTAAGTGTTAAGGTTTGATGGAGTACAAAATTATATTTTATATGTTCGGGATCATGAGTTACCTCCAATGTTATAAATAACCCTTCCCAGGAATCTTGATATAGGGTTGTGCTTTATTACTATATATCATCATCAAATAGATTGTTTTTCAATTAGAACAATTAAACCCATAGAGTATATTCTGATAGGTTTGTTTATGTATTTTCATGGAGTTTGGGTTCAAAAAATTGCTATAGTCATGTTTTCATAAAATAAGGATTATCTCTCAATAATTTAAATGGATTATTATGAAGTCGTATATGGAAATTAATGAATAACTCCAATGTATTGGGTTGAAGTTAGAGAAATAATTTAATTGTGGCATATTTTTTCAGTGTAAATGGTAAAACAATTAGTTCCATAAAACATTACATCATGGTAGCTCATAGGAGACATAATTTTTATTCTCACAATCATCATCAAAATCTATATTTTATTTTGTGAGAAGATATTCCTATGAATATCTCACCAGAATAAGATTATGATATTTTTGAAGAATTTAATTTTATTCCTATGTATATTGGACCCTTCTAGATTATTGATCGAGTATTGTTGTTATCATATCGCTTAACACATTAACAAAATATATCTAAAGTTCACGAGGTGTTCCATGTACCTCTTCTACGAAAGTACATACCAGATTATTCACATGTAATTATGCCAAGGTAATAAAACCATAAAAAAGTCATTCCTATGATGAACATACATTAATGATCTTGGATCTTAGATATAATATTCTATTGAATATGGTTACTATCAAGGTATAAGATCATAGTAGAATAAGAAATTTGGAAAAGATACTTTTGAAACTAAGGATGTGATGAAATACATATATCCTAAATTCAATGTATAATTGTGATATAATTTAAAGGGATAAATTTATTTAAGGGGATATAATATAATACCATGAGATTTTATGATTCAATTACTTATAAATAAATTGGATTCATTGAAATATTTATTGATGTGCATTTTTGTGATTAAACAGACCAAAATATACTTTTGTATTATTTTTATTTAATGTGATAGTTATCAAATAGAAATTGGATTAGTCTGTATTAATAAGACAAATTAAATTATTTCAAAATATGTTCTTTATAAATATGGAAATTGAATAATTATTTATCAAATGATTATAAATGAAAATAAAAAACATTTCATAGTATAATATTTGATTTCCAAAAGAACTATTTTTATTCACCAAATTTGTTATTATCATAAAATATTTAATATATCACTATTTATTAAGGATTTTATTGAAATTTATATATTATATATTAAATATTTTTTTAATTGTAATAGTATTATTTTCTTAATAATGGGATAAGATGAAATCCAATTTCATGCTTAAAAATGTCTCTAAAAATGGTTTTCTGTCTCATTTTGAATTGTCCTATTAAAATTATGTTAAACCACTTATAGAAATGGATAAATTAAATATGGATTACGTAAGTTCGATGTATTGTATTAAAATAATCTATTTATATCCCTTATATTATTAGTTAGTATAAATAGTCTCATTGATTAATTTTTGTCACCTAGATAATGGTAGAACATGAAAAAAATTTGTAAAAAATCAAGGTTATGGATTTTAAATTACAATGGCACATTTTTTGTTCTTATTATAGTATATTAGTTGGTCTATTAACATTAAATTCAATAAAATATCACCATATGGTTCTATTTAATTTATTAGAACCATTATATTATTTTAAGATAACCATAAATACAAAGTGTCACTCTCTTGAATTTAATAACTCTAAATTTTTATTTATAACAATAATAAGATGTTATGATAAATTATAATTTCTTATTTTATATATGAATTATTATATTTTTTTGGAAACTTTTTACTATATTATTGTTACTAAACAATTATCTTAAATATTAAAAAATTATTGAGACAATAATTATTCAATTGAGAGAAAAATAAAAAAAATATTAAAATTTTCAAAATATTCAAAAAATCTGGGTTACCTATTACATTCCATGAATGTTTTGTTTAAATTAAACATTTATGGGATTTTATAATATTTTTATTTGAATTATATTACCATTATGTTGTTTTCAAATTCAAATAATATGAATAGTTCTTAAAATCACATTAATGGGATTTTATGAAAACATTATTTTATTATATTATTTCATAAACATAAAAATAATTCATGAGGATAGTTATAATGTAATATCGTCTAAAATTTCACCCCTTATTAGTTTCAAAGATAATTATTATCTTATATATAAATTTATAACCCACAATATACAAGAAGTTTTTCCCTCAGTTAATGTTAAAATAAACTAACATAGGGGTTAAAAATGATATGGTTTAAAAAGACACCAAAACCTATCTAAATTTAATTTCATGATGATATTTGTACATTAACATATTTTTATTCTAATATCCATCTTATTGGGAAGAATTTATATTGCGAATTACTAAATTATGTTTTAGTCTTTTCTTTGTAAATCTAAGTGTGTGCTTTCCCTCCATTGTAAAAGGAAACCCATTATACATTTTCCTTACACAACATTGATCCATCTAGCCCAACCATACTAGAAAAATTATATTTTAATCTCTTGTAGATTTTAATTATAAATGTTTTTCTTCTTGAAATACCATTCCAATGGTCCTTAAGAAGGGACCTAATGGAAGCCTACTAATGAAGTGGTAATTTTCATACCCAACAACTTTCAATTTATATTTTTATTCTACCTCATCTATATCCTTCGTATTCACAATATAATAATAAGATCATAAAAATTAATATACTTATGTTTTATTATGATAATAAAACTACCATTATAACTCTATTTTAAATTAAATGTGAAGTTAATGTATTAGTTGTACATACCTATGGACAACCACATCTACATAGAATTATAATTCATTTCCCATTGACATTTTTCGTAAATGGTTATTAAGCTGAATTTAATTTTTATTAATTTTATTTATTCGGTAATAATTCTTTTTTAATTATAATATATTTCTTACCTTCTTTCTATTCTATTCATTGGAAAATGATAACATTTCTCATGCACATATGCAAGATATCATCTCTAAGAAACTATGTGATTCATTTTTCATTTCCACTTTTCATGGATTGTAAATAAGGTTATATGAAATCAATTTATAAAGGATATATTATTTTATATTTATTCTTTATAGGTGAAATATTATTTATCATTCTTTTGTTCAATCCTTAAAAAATCAAAAACATTAATCATGCATACGTATAACCTACCATCCCAATGAATGTTTCTATTTATTTTTCTATCTCTATATCTAATAGATAAACCTAATCATATATCTAATGAATATATATTGGAATTATATATTGAAAAACAATGATTATATGATGGAACCATAATCTTTATATATATACATGAACTAATAAACCAAAATTATAATGGGAAACAAAACAATTACCACAAAGGAATGAAGAATTTAAAATGTAATATCAAATAAATGGGAAGTGTAACACTATAATGGTATAATATAAGATATTAAAAGTATATAATTATTTTAATAAGTATAATAAATTTGAATTTATAATGCAGTAGGTTTAATAACATTCGACGAATATCAAACTCAATGTATGGGATTTTTGTTGCAGTCTAATTATTTATTTGGATTGTTATTTATTAAATTTTTTATGATGAAATATCATGATATATATCTCAATAATATCATCTATATTCTTATTCTATAGTTATTTTTTATAGTAAATGTTCTTATTTTTTCACAAATTATCTACACTGTTGACTGAAAGTATGTTTTCAAGGGTAACTGACTACGTATTTCCTCAATCACAAATATTTTTCATCCTATATGAATTTACTTCTAAATTAATTTCAAAAGGGAATTATGTATTATAATTTGATTATTAATATAATTTTTACCCAATAATTAATTTTTATAAAATTTATTAAAAATAACATCGTGTCATTTCATGAATGAGGAACTTTTGACTTTTTTTTGAATATGTGAAAGGAATCATTATTTTATCATACCCAACCTGAACAGAATTTCATGCCATCATGATGGATAAATTATTTGATTCTTAAATTATATTTTTCCATGGAATATTAAAAAAAAAATTAAATCCATAATATTTTGAGAAATATTTTATTTTAGTATATGATTTAAAACTAAAATGAGTATTTTCCTCAAATCAAATTAAAATTAATATATTAAATTAATATCCTTATATGAATGAATCCATTGATAATACATATTAATTATTGAATATATGATCCAATTATAACATCTTTATTATTCATATGGATAGATTATGATAATGATGATTAAATTATGATTAAAGCCATTTTTTGTGCGTTTATAGTTATAACAAATGTTTCTAGGATCATGTATCATTCATATGAATGGATTTATGATTATTTGTTTGGTGGGACCAAAATTATATATCACTCAATGGTAACTGGTAATTATTAATGTTATATGAACTCAAATGGTACATTAGAGGTTATCCTAATCCAATAAGGTTATTCAAAGTCCAAAAAGATTATACATATTTTATACCAATAGTGAATGATGGTACTTGTAATTTTTTCCCAATCCTAATTGATTGCACAATTGATGTTATCCAATGCCAAAATAGGGTATGTGGGATGTTATCCTTAGCTTAATGTTAGTACATCGGCTATTTTCCAAATCCTAAAATGTCATGTATTTATTTGGTGCTATCCGAGAAAACATATTATATGATTATAATTATTCCACACTTTATGAAACTATTTTATGAATTGATATCATTCCAATGTTATGTTTTCATGGATCATTTTATTAGATCCGATTATGATTCATGTCTTTTAAATATCCATGACATATTCTTTGACTCTTGTTTATGATCCATGAATTTGTCAGTATGATTTTAAATGATTATGATCATGTTCACATACATTTTATTTGCATAATATATTTAAATGATCATTGGTGTATCCATTGATTACCTTTATCGAGCATTGGATAATATCCTTTATTATGTTTCTGTTCCCCATGTTTTAATTAATGGGTTTACATATTATATATCCTAGATGGTTTTTGGTTATGAAACTCTATGTGGTATATGATATAGATCTCTTAAGAATTAGTTGTCTATGTATCAATGTCTCCAATGACACTCAACCTATAAGATTCTCGAATTGATCTTTATGTTATTTATTGAATAGAAATCTAAAAATTTACTATTTATAAATGAAATGTATAAGTCTCTATACACGCATTTTCTAGGAATGGGATATATAATAAGTAACACCAAATAAATTTTTTTCCACACCACATTAAATAGTAAATCACTAATTACAAAGTCAAATGAGTTGAAAATGTTATATAACATCCTACACACATGATGTTAAATAATATCTCTACCCTATACGATGAAAAAGAGATTCCATATGTGATGTTCTTAGGATTCCATGTGTGTAGAATACATAATGACTTATGTAATGAGCCAGATATGATTTCATCAACATGTAGGAATCTACAATTCATAAATCCCACCACCATCCCTTAATGTTACCAATTTTGCGATAAAAAAATCATTTCTATATTATGTTAAACAACATTTTATGTTCATAACACATTACCCTAAATTATATAACCTAACTATTAAGGTATTTATCCATGTATCCTAACAAGGTATAAATTAATATATTTAATGATATAATATTGACTCCTCGTGAAATATGGTTCCTATATACAAATAGATATCTCAATTTCCACAACTATTCTATAAATATAATCACTAAAACAAGAATAAAATTATGATTTCAGTACCTAAAAATAAATTTTAACTCAAACGGTTAATCATATTTATGGATTATATTGATCATATCCCCATAGAAATTTAAATCCCCACTTTAATTTTTTCATTTCCATTGGGCATTACTTTATTCTTAACCCATTACATGCAGATTATATAATTGAAACATCCACCCATAAGACATTAAATATGTGAGACACCTTATTCATCATTATACGTTTTCCTACCCTAGTAAATCATGATATTATATTTGAATATTCTTTATATTAGACATTATATATGTTACTTATCCCACAAGACTACAAACTTATGATTCCTTTTTGTGAATCGGAATCCTAGACCTTAGCGATGATCCAATGGTGTGTTAATGTATGATTCAATGAAGCATATGGGATGAGACTATAATCTATTCTCCATATACATAGATAATGATCCTATGATTCTATTTCATGTAAAAACTATGATATGTAATATGTGATAAGAACAATTATACTTTGTGATAATCATTGGATCTATCCACCTATTCCTTAGGTGATTGTTGATGAAAAATATTTGCAGGGGAAATGGAGGAAATGGGAAAACCAATTCCAAAGAGGCTGCCTCGCGAAGCCCATTTACGGAGCCACGCAGCACTGCAGCCAAAGCAAAGGTGAATCCCCTTTGTAGTCGTTGTAGAGTAAATATGCGAGAGGGTCCGTGGTTATGAAATAATTGACAAGAAGATTTGCGTTATAGAGGGATCAAAATCAACCTCTGTGAGCCTGTCAAACCTGAAGGAACCCTCTGTGAGTGCCTCAAAGAGAACCCATGAGATATCTATGTCGAGTAGAGGATGATGGTTAAATATGATGATACGATAAAAATAACGTAATATGCGGCCAATCACAGAGTTCCATTTGGATTTCAAACAAGGTGTCCCTTATTTTCACCACCCCTCACCTATATATATAAGGCTCCCCTCAAGCCTAAATAAGGGATACTCTGACCTTTCGGCTTCTCCACTCCCAAATCACGAAGCCCTTTTTCTTCTATGAAGCCCTTAGAAAAATGAACTCTTCCAGGTACATGTGCATTGTGACGTACCCTTCCATTAACTCAAATATAACCCATCTTCAAATAGGCTAGGCCATTCTAAATTATGAAGCATAACCCTTTGCAATGTTTCTCTACTACATGGAGCACCATAGCTTCGCAGTGTCCCTTCATGTGAACCCATTTTCTTCGAAAACCCTTATCCCATACGTCCTTAGAGATTTATATGAATTGATTTAAAAGTTCCTTGGGTGGGGATTTACATTATTTTATTATCCTTATGCTTCTTCGCATATGCATGCTAACGGGTATTGCTTCTTTACATAGCCACACTAACATGGGCCCCTCAATGGATCACTCCACAACACCACCTCAATAAGAATTGTGTATGCCTTTCCTTCCCCAAGGGTGGGTTGGTATTAGTGACATAAGTCATAGGGGTGAGGAGTGAACCCACCTCATCCAAGATATAGGATGTTAAACTGCCGAGAACCATCATCCTTAGCACATGACTTTAAACTATGGCCTCACCTCGTTCATTGTACGCGGGGTTCCCTATCTTATACATTCTCCATGCCCACTGGTCTCCATGGGAGTGAAATATTACTCACATAGAATGAGATTCTCATTTTTAGAATGGAATCCTTCTACATTGAAGGGATACTATCATCGTGTATGCCCCTAGCCTTTCTGGTAGGAGGTGGCACCCTTGCTCTTCCTCTCTTCTTTATTTCCAAAGACTAGAGGAGAGATAGGCAGAGGGATCTTTTTTATCCCATCCTTATCCCTCTAGGATTTGTTTCCATTTGGCCTATATCTTGTAATAATTCCCATACACATATTTCTAGACCATTAACCATGCATCATCCCAAGTTTCCTCTTTGGTCCACTAACCACGTGTAAGACTCACTCCACATTCCAAAGACACACCTTTCACAACCTGATCATCAGGACTTTGATTTATCTTGTCTCTCACGCCAATAATTGACCCTGGAATCATTCATGGTCTGCCATAGCATTTAATAAAATCATCATCCATAAGTACGTGGTCTTTGATCCTTATCTTCTATAAAGTGTACGTAGGAAGTGTCCCTAAGGTTCAAGCCCAACACATTATTGCCCCGACCCCTTCATGTCGGTTCACCTTTACCACACATGATGTTAAACTACATCCCCTATCCAGAACTATGTGGACTTTGATCCTTTCTTCCTAGGAATGGTTTGTAGGAAACCTCCCTGAGGGTCAATCCCAATACCCATCGGTCCAGGCCACTCTATATCGGTCCACCAATGTCATGTATGATGTTAAACTGTATGCCCCTATTTTCATCAAGCATGACCCTAAACTGTATACTTTCAAACTAAATGGATTTGATCTCTTTCTCCTAGGCAGTGTACAAAGGAAGAATTTTTGATGTTCAACCCCAACCAGTAGTAAGTCATTGTATCACAACTATTGGTAAGCTGTTATATCCCAACCATAAGAAAGTCATTGTATCCTTACCAGTGGTTAGACGTTGTTTCCCAACCAGTAGTATGTCGTTGTATCCCAAACAAAGGTAATACATTGTATACCAACCATCAGTAAGACGATGTATCCCAAATATTAGAAATATGTTGTATCGTAACCATCAGTAATCTGTTGTATCCGAAACTGCGGTAAGCCATTATATCCCAACCAGCAGTAACCTGTAGTAACCCAATCGATGGTAATCATGTAACACCCGGATGTTTTTATGATATATTATTTTTAAATAATTTTTATTCTTTAGTAGAATTCTTTTCTTGAAATCATGAGTTTAAATGAACCATGATATGCCCTTATTATAAATTTACTGTTATAGCCTAGTCGTTAGGCTAATAGAAATAATTATAACTAACTTATGAATATGCATTATGAATTCCTTGGCTATCAATTATTTAGGAAAAATATAAATTAACTAGATATTTGTATATTAGAGTGAATTACTTTTGGTAATTAAATCAATAAGATATATATTTGTTATATAATTAATAAAATATTTTTTATATTCATCTAATGGATATTTTAGTCATATGTTATGAGAAAAATCCTATTTGATGTATTTTTTAAGGTTAATTTTACACTTTTGAATGGAAAACCAATATTAAATTTAGATTTTGACACATTAATAATTTCTATAGGAATGCATAAACCTGTTATATTGATGCAATATGTAAAAATTTACTTTGGATAAAGTTTTGATATATTTCTGATAACTTTCACATTTTGATGAATAGTATTAATATGCTAAATTTTAATTAAAAACAACTTCTTTCATCGACATAATTTATATGGTTAATTTACCATAAAGAATGATTTTAAATTATTAGTAGATTTTTTTTACCGTATAATTTAATGTATTTCATTAGCCTTAATTTTACATTGAATTCATAGATAAAAACATTTCAATCCTTCACAATGTTTTAACCTTTAAAACACATTTTCTCAAAAATGGGATTAATTTAAAATTAATTACTGAAAAATAAATTTTTTAATTTTAAAAAATGGATTCAATATTTGGAATCAGTAGGTCCATCATTTGTTAATAGGATACTTTTATTTTTGGGAATTATGAATAGTAACTTTGATAGTTATTTTTATTACCATAGTTAAAGGTAATCAGGTAATTAAGGGTGAACATAATATTATAAAATTACCTTAACACATGTAAAAATTCTATTATATGAATAAATTTTACCCTTATAACCTATGTTTCTAAATGAAATAACTTTATGGACACTTACCTTTGAAAATTCCATGAATGTAATAAAAACTAATGAAATGGACAAAATATCACAATCTCATTTTATATATGTATATTAATTTTAATATATCTATTACTAGGAGGTAAAATCGACTATATATATTATATGGAAATATAAATGAATTACTGACATCATAGAAATTTATTTATAATTTTTTTAGATTAAATAATTACCATTTATGAGGATACAATAGTGGTGTAGAATTATTTTTTCAATAGAAATATCAAATAAATTGGTAAAAAAATATTAATAGGAATATCATATGAATTAATTAATATGCTAAAATAATTTGATATTTTTCTATGATATGTTATTAGTGTATTAAATATTTTGGTTCTAACTAATCTTTTTTGTGAATTTTATTTAAAGTCTACTAAATTAATAGTGTCAAAATTGACAGAATTGACAATTTATAAACATAACATTTTATTAAATAATTTAAAAATTATAAATTTATCATTATAATGCATAAAATTTCATAAATTATCCATTTATGGTCAATTAACACACCATATGTAAATTTTCATTTTCATTTAATATCTAGAATGTGTTACCAAAATTTACATTTAATAGAATAATTAAGTGTCAGTTAAAAGGATAAGGTTTGAATTGACAAACTAAGTTGCACAAAAATTATTTGATAATGAGATTAAAACCCATAATCATATCATATTTTAATTTGGGACACTTTTTATGTGTTTGGGTAGGTTTTGGTTTTATTATAAATTAATATTTTTGAGATTTTCCTAATGTGACCATCTCTTCCCTTATAAAAGGGCACCTCCTCCCTCTCATATTCACTCCATTTTGAGCCTTCAAACTCGGCCTAACCCTTCCCATTTATCTAATAAACATCCCTAGTTACATTCTAGAGATTTTGGTCTTCTCAAAAGACTAACTCTGGTGCCCTAAGAGGAAATTTAAAGGATGCACCTCGAGGAAGAGGTAATCTCTTCTACAGATTTTTTAAAATTTATGTCTTCTCCTACTTCAACTTCATTAGTTGTTTCATTATAAAGTAATAAAATAAGTATAAATTATATAATTATTTTTTATAATAAATATTAAACATCATTATTTCACATTTTATCCATCCTACGAAAAATGAAATCACTGCACATGCGTACGTACAACTTACTGTCTCCGCGCCATAGTGTAATCTGTTTTTCACGACCACCTCACTTGGATAGGTATAATGGTGGAATTAATAACGATATATAATTATTGAGAAATTATACTAATTTTGATATACTATGAACCGTACACTTCAATATGATTCAACAATTATGGTAATGATATTGTTTTTCGTGCATATGTACGGCTTACCGTCTCCATGGTGCAATGTGATTCGTTCTATATAATATTTATTTAATCATGCTTATATAAATGAATGGAATGAATAAATATGATATGTATTATACTAATACATTCTATAAATGATATAACTATAACCTAAAAGGATGAATAAGAACTTATCCGAAAAAAAATACATAAGAACATAAAGCAGTATATACCCGAATAACGAGTAACAGTGAAATGTTACTAATAAACTGATTAAAATGTGATCATAATTGTAATCATAAAAATGATTATGATTCTGGAATAAATCAGTAACATTATTGAAATCATTATACAGGCTTTTCTAATACATACGAAGCATATCAGACCTAAGGTAAGGGATAAGATTTCCAATCACATTTTCATTCGATATTGTTTATTCATAAGTATTTATTGGGGTATATTTATCATCTACATCCATGTTTCCTAAATATTTATATCAAAATATTTTTTATATCCTTATATAAATTTTTAAATTCAATTTTACCCATTAATGAATTTTTTACTAATAGTTATTAATTGATTCTTTTGTCGTTCTCAGTACGAGGTACTTTTTGACCTTTCCAACCAAAGTACGAGAAAACTGTTTTTTTATCTTATCTTGCATTAACGTATTTTTAAGGATTCATGACATTTTATTTTAAAGCATATTACTATACATGATTTCAATAATATTTTTAACTAAATTATTTTCTATTAAATTTTGTGTAACTTTGATAAAATAAATCATTTTTGGAAAAATATATGATATTTTCCAGAGGAATTAATTTCAATTGTTTCCTCAAAATTATTTTCCATATAAGATTTCACTCTTTAAATTAAGTTATATTTAAATCCCAATTATTACCATGATTTTATTTTGATTATAATTTAATGTTATTTAGGAAATCCATTTGTTTTATATAAATTATTTTGGAATGATGTTTAGGAAACCCAATTTATTGCATGGATTATGGAATGGTAAATATTTTTTTTGTTTTTGTGGAACACATAATAATGGTTTGATTAATAAATTATTGGGACCTATATCTCCCTCCAATGCATTATATTAATATTTTTACCTCATTTAATAGACAAGGCAGGAAGACAATGTAAATATGGTTCAGTGATATAGGGCTGGAAGAAGGAGTGACCTCATTTTAGTAATGGACTTTGTCCGCTATGATGGTCTTGGAAATGAGACATGACTAATATGAAAATATTTTCTATGATTATATTTCTATGCCTCAAAATTTTTTGCTCTATGATATGATTATTAGAATTAAATATCACTTCTATGATTTATCCCATGACAAGATATTATTATCTTTTAAATGCTGGATATGATTTTCAAATGTTAAGTTCTTATAAATATGATATGATTGATATTTAATTTAGTTACCCTTATTGAGAATTTTATCTCACCCTTTGGTATGTTTCCTTTCCCCAGGTCAGGAATAAGGGTATTAAGTATGATATTCCAAAAAGGAGTCTAGTTATGAAGAAATAAACGTGAGACAATGTAGAAGTTTTACGAACCAATTGTTTATGTTTCCCAGTTTCTAAAAACACTATAACTATATGGTCCTGTCATTTTTTTATATGTTGTAATTAATTAAAATCAATTATGAAGTAATATCATGGTATGTAAGGTATGGGTCCCAATAAAACCATTTTAAACCCTGATTGATGCTAATCCATTGTCATCCAAATCGACGGTAAGCCTTTGTGATCCATAGTCAATGGTAAGCCGTCTTGTTCCCCAACCAATGATAAGCCATTTGAAACTAAACCATAAGTTATCCATTGTAGTAAAAAATCTACGGTAAGCCATTATAGTCCACTTTGTTGGGACCCATGTCTCTGGTCCACCCCCTAGGCATCAGATCATCCCGGGATGCTAACCACTCATAATCCCCAGTATATCATCAGATCATTGTCCTATGCATACACCTCGATTCTATTCCCCTTTCTGAACTACAAAAAAATGATAACATGCCTTAATGATATGTAGGAAGCCTAACAAAGGTTCAATCCCATCAATAATGTCTCATCAGGGTATCTCCCTTGAGCTTATGTGTTTTGGGAAACTCAGGCCACAACCGAGAGGTCCCACTTCCTTCGGGTCAGATCCATGTGTCCATTCTCATGGTCCCCCTCTTTAGGTGTCCCATCGCCCAACCAAATACATTGATATTGATTCCCTACCACATGGATATGTAGGAGGTATCTTCGTGGCTCAAGAAAAAAAATCATCCTCACTCTCACGTTGGTTCCATCTCATTCTCCATCTAATTCACTCAACCATACATGTACATCCTGATTCTTACCTAGATAGCCACATCCCAGGGAGATCATGTCACTAAATTTCTCACTGCTCCTAGTAGAAATCCGGTGACTAACCACACGTTAGCTCAATCATCAGTATCCCCTCTTAGGGTTTCACCCATCTAATCCAGACTTATTAGTGTTTTGATCTGTCTGATATTTCTTCTCTAGATGTTAAACTCACGACATACCTTGTGTTAAACATGGGATGCTGAGGAAAAGATCAGATACATGCATATGGAAAAAAAAATTTCTGCACTCAATATGGGATTCCTTAGGCTTCCGCGCCCTCGAAAATCCCTATCACAAGAGGAATAATCCCATACACCTTAGTGTTCCAGCGTCTATAAACGCATACAATATCCAAGGTGGCTACTCATCCAACTAAAGGATTCTTCACTGTCTAGACCCCACAGAATTTCCTGACCTAGGAAGCAAAACTAACTAACGTCCATGATGACATGGCACTGGTAAGAGTCTCATGAACAACATCTTAAATCTATGAGGGAGACTCAGACTGGGTGATGATTTCCGAGGAAGAAACCACAAAAGGAAGAACTCAAATCCCATCATCATATCATGTTCTAGGAGAAAATGTCCCTAAATAAGGGATAGATATCGCATACCTTTGGAAAGCAAGAATTAGTGGAAACAAACAACACATCCTGGATAGACGGATACACTCCCTGTAAAAATCATTAGAAATAGAAATGGTTAACCTGATGTGAAATTATTTTCCTTAGTGTGTTGAATAGTAGTGCTCAAGACATCAGTTGAATAACAAGTCACTGGATCTAGTTATCTATTTCCTGTTCCCTCCAAGAAAATACGGGTCGAGGTGTGACAATTGCCAGATATTGGGAATGATATTTGTTGGATATCCCAGTTGGTGACATTGTGAGGATGGATCCTTCTTACAAACCATGGAATATTGAATGGATTAGGGGTACTTGATGTCGATTTCCTTCTTTCAACACTAATGGTTAAATCTACCTACTTTCCATGGACCATGTTTTCATGTTAGGAAAACAGTCAATGATCACCCACTGATGTAGGGGAAGGGGAAACATCAATGTGGCAATCCAGTGAAACCAAATCTCTCCCATGGAAGCATTCACATCCATTGTTTCTAGGAACCCACACCCCATATCCCCATCTGGATTCATTCAGTGAAGGGTAACTAATGATCTCGCTTGAAGATATGAGGAAAAAGGTATTATCATAACCCGAGATATGGCCTGACAAGAACCAGAAGCTTCTGCACCTCATCACCAGCACTGCCCCCAGGGGGCGTATAGGGTGGCAATTCCCCCCAATCTGACGTATAATAATTTTAGTATCCCCTCCCTATAATTCTTTGATGACTCCCACGCATAGGCCAATTAGGTGAGGGATGTCCGAGCCAGCCTAGATGGAATCCAATTCAAGGGGCTCTGAAAGAGGGCTCCCACCAGTCCATGTAAGCGCCAACACCTGGAGATACGTGGTATGTAGCAGGTTAGTTATGCACCTACACCACTGGACCCCGTCCAGTTAACCTAATGTGCGTGTCAAGTGCAAGCTAAGGAGGATTCCCACAGATAGGAGTCAACAACAATGGCTATTGTGGCCTGTTCCACCATTGGCGCATTCCAACACTCCCATGTTCATGCCGAGTAGGGTAACTCATACGTCTGTCCCAGATAGAGGCCTCATCCACCCCAAAGGCAGGCTGGGTCGACTCTATTGGTCACCGACATAGATGGAGTCCATCACGGGATGACCGACAACAAGGACATCCATTACGGTTGTCCTCTCTATACCATCACCATTGAGAGAGTAGGTCATCCCCTCTCCCAAGCTCAATGTGGAGGCCCTCCCCATTCCAGCATCAATCCGAGAAAGGGTCCTCCCTACTGTATTGACAACCATTACAGAGGCATCTTCCTCACCCATGACCTCATGTATGGAGCAGTTCCTCCTGTCACAGGTTTCCGATGGGATGATGCTACCCATCCGGTCAATAGTCTGCATGGTGGTCTTCCCTATGTCCTCAGAGCAATTGACGAAGGTCCTCCTCATCCCAGTAATCAGAGAAGAATATGTTTTCCTGACTTCATGGGAGGCCTACACGGAGATCCTACCCATGCTCATCTTGACCAGTACGAGGACCCTCCTCAAACATAAATTTCTAAATGAAACAAGCATGGAGGCCCTAACCATGCTCTTACAAGCTCAAGTGTAGGTCCCACCCACTTTTTCACCTCTCATGGAGACTCCCTCCATGTGTCATCTAGTGGACAAGAAGGTCCTCCATGTGATCCATTTGACATTTTCCAGGTGCTCCTCACACCCCATATCATCCAGGCATAAGTCCTCACTTCCCCCACATTAGTTTGGCTGAAGGCCCTCCCTGATCCAAAAACCTAATCTATCCTGAAGATTCATCCGGAGGAAAGAAAATGGGTCACCAAAACCATAAAAGGAATTTCAAGATGATTCACACTGCAATTAGACTCGTCTTCTTCTCAGATTACAAGGCAGAAGGTGACTCAGAAATGGAACCATCACCTCCCTCCTCTGTGTCAAGGGTCGGGGTGGGAATGCGGCGTATCAGCCTCATCCTTTTGGAAGGTGAGGTTCACCAGATTCCTGCCTCCCTCTACAGATACATCTAGGAGGAGGAGGATTTGTCCCCTTTCTATTATGTGTCCATTTAAGCCTCTATATCATCAATAGGGTCATTCTCCACCTCAACTGAAGATCATGGAGGTTTATTTTGGGGACTGAAAAAGGAGGAACAAACAAATTTCCCCCCATCAGTAACTCTAGCCCCCATGCTAGAATCCATTGTTGTCAGTCTATCATACAAGGACGTGGTTGCTCTATCATTTCATTCATCACAGGACAACCGAAGATATGGTGGCATGTTAGACTTTTTGTTGTATTCTCTATAGGCTAGTCTACCGTCTCAATGGTCAACTTTAGTTCCATTACAGGTCCTGCAGCCCCCCCCCCAAAATTAATGAGTGGATAAACCAAGGGTCATATCCCAATTCCTATATAAGGAGATTTTACGACATCCTTATAGAAAATCATTTATCAGAGGTGTTCTTCCCAATCGTAACCATAAACATTAGTGTTCCGGAATTGCTTACTCAAGAAGAAGTCACGTGGTTTCACTAAACCCTATGGGCGATGCACGTATATCTCCATTATCAACGAGTGTCTTACCCCAAGAGTCAAGAAAAATTTTATGATTTTTACTAGTAATTTCATATGGTCGACTAGGATGTTCTCCCTACGGCCTAGCGCCCTGAGTTTCCCGGTCGCCACCGGTTCATCCAGTAATGATTCATTATGATCTTTAAAGTGATATTAATAATTACCAAGAAGGCTTCCCCCTACATTAAATTTCATGGTTGAGGGAATTATGGAACCCTCCATTTCAGTTCTATCTAACTCTATCCTGATTTTCGTGGTGGTATTGAGGATATAATTCCAAGTAGAGTCGTATTTAACATGGAAGCTCTACCAGAGGAAGAGACCGAGAAAGAGCTACTAGGAGAGATCATACCCCCTAGGGGAGTGCCACACCTATTGGATCTACAGTGAAAGGTGACTCACTAGGAGATAAATCTATTGGGTTTTCCCAGCCCAATTGAGTCATTAGTCTCCAGCTAGAATCCCCATAAGGGAAAAGAGTATATTTGGGCCGTCAAACCCTCTCACCCATTTGGATCAGTGAATATGAAAGAGGATGATCCCGAAAAGGTCATGTTGCATCAATTGTGTAGAGACCCGAAGCCTGACGTACATTGACATTACATTACTTTTGCGGAATACTTAGTACATAACAAAAACACACACACAAGGATCGTAATAGTTTAGTGTCTTTGGAAACTCGGAACGTAATCTTCTAATCGTGGTGAAAGATCTTCAATATCTCCCATAAAGATCTTCCCTTTTTTTTACCTAAAACCATTCTTTATATCCTGGGGAAAAGAAAACATAAAATGGTGAGCTCAAATGCTCAGTAAGGGTAAATAAAAGAAAAAAAATCAATCACATCATATTCATAAGAACATAACTTTTGGAAATCTTAACCTGCAAAAGAGAGCATAATTTCATAACATGGGATAAATCATAATAGTGAAAAGAAACCCCAATAATCATAACATAAAACTTGAAACTGTGTGGCATACACACATAATCATAGAAAATCATTTCTTGTTAGTCATTACTCATTGCCAAGACTATCTTAGTGGACAAAGTCCCTTTCCGAATCGAGTAACCCTCGTTTCTGTCCTGTTTCACAGAACCGGTATAACCTACCATTTCAGCCATGTCTATCTCATGAGATATAAAATCTTTACCCAATGCATTGGAGGGAGATATAGGTCCCACCCATCTTATAATGAATCCTTTCTTATGTGTGCCACATAATCATAAACCATACATCATAGCGTAACCCATGTAATAAAAATGGAATTCTTAAACAACATGACTTCATAAAACAATTCATATAAGATAAAGGAATTCATAAAAATATTTCCATCACAACATAATCAAATCCATGTAATAATGGGGATAAAAACAGAACCCTTGATTATCTTAGATAGAAAATAATTTTGATAAAACACTTCAACTCCATTCTTGAGGAAAATATCCTTTCTTTTTCAAAAACATTTTTCCATTCATAACATGTCATACAACTTTAAAACAAAAGAAGTTGATTAAAAATAAACTTGAAAACTTGTAAAGGAAGCTTCTTTGAAGTAATGTTTTAAAAATCCATTCATGCCTAATAAGTTAAAAAAAACATTCTTCGTACTTTTGTCGGAAAAGTCAAAAAGTACCTCGTACGAAAACGACAAAAGATTCCTTTCATATCTTTTACTAAAAACTCACCGAAGGGTAAAATTGGATTTAAACTATTGTAAGTGGATGGAAACAACATTACATATTGATGGAACATGGATGTGGATGATAAAATACACCCCAGTAAATACTTATGAATAAACAATCTCAGATCAAAAATGAGATTGTGATATTTCCCTTACCTTAGGTCCGACTTGCTTTGTAAGTGTCCGAACCTCCTGTATAATGATTTAAATCATGTTATTGACTTATTACAGAATCATATTCATTGTTATGATATCATATATGGTTCACTTATGACATTATATTACCCGTTCTTTTGTAAATTCCATGTTAAAGAAGCGTTTTGGGTAAAATCGTTTCATTTATCGTAGGTGTTTTGACTTGTTGTTCTTGACATCATTATTACTTATATCATGATTTACTCACTTCCATAATATAAAATATGATTTATATATCATATATATTCAGTATATATATATATAATAGATAGATAAATGAAATGAAAAACACCGTTCATGGAGACGGTAGTCCGTACGTACGCATGAACGCTGTTTTTCTTTCCTTATTGTCTTGAATGGAAGTAAGTAGATGACAAACATATAAATATACATAAATCAAGTATCATTATTATGTCATATATTTCATTATTATTTCTTATATATACATTATAATCATTCTTAAATGGTTAACATGGAGAATGAATCTCATCGTGACGTGGAGATGGTAGTCCGTACGTACGCACGAGCGATGATATCATTTCTATAAAAATTGAATTGAATTGTAGTGGATTATACAATATATCAGAATCAATATGATTTTGTAATAACTATGTATAGTTATTCTTTAAACCATTATACCCATCCATGTAAGGTGGTGGTGGAAAATAGATTACACCACGGCGTCGAGACAGTATTCCGTACGTACGCACGCGCGGTGATTTCTTTTTCCGAAGGATGGATAGATGGTGAAATAGGGTTGTTTCATACTTATAATAACATATCAGTATATGATTGATACTGATGTTATTACTTCATAATGAAACAACCTAAGAAGAAGAAGTGGAAAAAGAAATAAAGATGAAAGAATTGGTAACAGTAATTACCTCTTCTTTGAAGTGCCTCTTTGAGACCTCCTCTTAGGGCACTAAAATTGGTCTTTGAGGAAGACCAGAACCTCTAGGATGTTTTTTAGGGAAGTGGAGAAGAGATTTTGGCAGGGGTTGGCCGAGCTTGAGTGCTCAAATTGGTGTGAGGAGGAGGGGGAGGAGGTGCCCTTTTATAAGGGAGGATAGGGGCACCTTAGGAATATCTCAAAATAATATTTTATATTAAAGTCAAAATCGGTTTATAATGGTTCCAAAGGGTCTTATTTCGAAGCTAAAGTGGGGACGGGTCGAAATCCTATCAACCAATAAGATTTAGACAAGTTTAGGTTATTATTTTAACCTTATCAATTAGATTTAACTCTAAGTTAAATAATTTAACTTTTACCGTGTCTTTTTGTTTTCTTACACTATATGGTTAATACACTTACTATAACATGCCAAACGAACCCCAAGTTGTTTATTATTAATATATATATCCTTATCTAAGTCATTTGGCCGAACCTTAGATTTTTAGGAATAAAATAACAATTAATAATATAATATTTGATTTAAAAACTATTTTGTGTCAATTTTGGAACTATTTGATATATGATTTTTGTGAAAGTCATAAAAGAATTATATGTTCGAACCAAGTTGATTAAATCAACACTAATATATCATAGTAACCTAGAAAATTAGTTGAATTCATAAAAAGTCTCAAATTACATTTATTTTGGTGTTTATAACATCAATTATGTCAATATTTCATTAATAATATAATTACTTCATCATCATTGTGTCATAAATAAATTAAATTATTTAATGTCTAAAAATTATAAATAAAATACCATCATGTAGGAATTCCTTTTAGCTTTCTAATGAATATTTATAGTCGAATTTATCTTATGCATAACCCCATATTAAAAATGATTTACTTATTAAACTTTGATTTTAACTATTTTAACCCTTCTTTAAATAAATTAATAATAAATGTCCTAATCTAATCCAAGTGGACCTAAATGGTCATATTTTATTCCTAAGTTTGTTTTTGGTCGAATTACACTTGTCCAATAGAATTAGGACTTGTGTTAGGGTAATAATAATATCATATTTACCCTTAGTTACCCTATTTACTATTAACCGTGGTAAAAAAAGTAAAAAGTTACTATTCACCAAAAATTATTTTCATCTCATTGAACCATATTTTAGTCCTTGATATTAACCGTGTCTGTCGGATTTTCGAAATTTCATTCACAGAAGCGGTAAAATTAAGTTTTATGCAAAATCCATTTTTTAACCTACCACTTAGTAGTTTCACTATTCATAAAAAATTGATGTTTTTCAGAACAATGCCAAAATTTCATCCTAAACTATATTCCATATTCCGAATTCAAAAATGAATTGTATTTTACCAAATTCATATCATAGAAGTTGCATTAAT
Source organism: Viscum album (assembly GCA_963277665.1). Classification (NCBI taxonomy): domain Eukaryota; kingdom Viridiplantae; phylum Streptophyta; class Magnoliopsida; order Santalales; family Viscaceae; genus Viscum; species Viscum album. The sequence goes on along the minus strand of OY728129.1, from coordinate 873,040,998 downwards.
TAATTTTATAATTAAATCCCGCTGTTAAAACAAATAGCGTGTTTTTAAGAAACAATATCTATCAAAAGATTGACACTTGTTTATGTCTGGTTTAAATGTGAAATTACATCCAATGACCAACATTGTATTAAATTGTGAAAATATATTCTAAATATACTTTAAAACCACTCAAATTAATAATTTATCACTATTAATTATTTTGATTAAAAAAAAGTTGTTTTTAATTATAATTTAGTAATTTTCACTATTCATCAGAATATGAAAGTTATCCGAAAAGTACCAAAATTTCACCTTAGGCTAAATTCGATACTCCGAATCCAAAAATGAAGTCCATTTTGAGAGCTAAAATTTCTATAATTTTAAAAGGCGGTTATTACTATTCATAACGGCTAGTTATAATAATATTTTAATAGCATATCGTTGTTTAGTAAAACTCGGTATTGCGTACTACACACGCTATCAAGGAAGGTCGTGATTGCGTGTATTGCAAGTCAAGTCAAGGGTGTGTGTTGTGCAAGCTCCTTTTGGTGTAGCGTACAACACAAGACATTAATAAAATTAAAAAGAATATTTTTTTATAAAATCATGGGCTGTTACATTCTACCCCCTTTAAAATGAATTTCGCCCTCGAAATTCGTCGGGGTTATAAATGGTTTACTATTCGAAAGTTTCTTTAATAGAAACCCTCATCATACAAAGGAATATCAAGACCAATCTTTAAAAACAAAAGTATGAAACGTAATGGTTACCCAAATAAACTAATCACTGGGTTTCCACATAGGTGAAAATATGGATATGGAAGAGAAATCTAACCATCATGTTCTGATGGAGAGTGGTAGAGAACATGGCTATGGAAAAGCCAGCAATCACAAAGCCATAAATTTGTGACGATCTAAGGTACCATCTTATTCATCAGATATAAGATCACTAGGACAACATTTTTGGTTTTCAAGATCGTTTCCCTAAAGTGAAAGAATTTGAATTAGAATAAATACTTACTTTATTTTGTTACAATCTCACTGTTGTTCGTGACTTTAACAATTTCCACTTCATCTCTTAAATAAATGAAGTTGAATTTGTTATTCGTGAAGTGTTAGCAGATCATGTGATAGAATGACGGGTCATTCCATCTGTCTCAAACAAAAGGTTAGCAAAAATTATATGCATAAGTCGATCTATAGTGAGATTAATCATATATGGTTCCTAAAATGGACTTATACTTCATATATCATACTGCTTAATATAATAAAACTAGTTTCTACTAAACAGGGACTTCCTGTAGGCCAGTGGTAGGCGATAAAGGCCAGTCGCACTTCGGTTGTGGGTTCGATTCCCACATCCTTGTCCAAAGCGATGGGCTGTCGCCCGTCTTGCAGGTTGTCGTTTTTCTAAAACTATATTACTATAACATCCCATCAATAATATCGAGAAAACTTCTATCCTTAAACTATACTAACTTCTGTCCAACATAATCCATTCCAATCTTTAGGCTTATCCATAATACTGCAGTCCACTCTCATAACATAGTGAAAACGATTACCAGAGATTTAATACCATCGTTGATCCCCATATATCAAAAGATATGTCTTGTTGGTCACATTCCAAACTTTCAAAGTCCTTAATCATGTATTCTCTTGAATATCGTAGAGAAAACATGAATGCAGTTAAAAGTTGACACCTTCCACATACCAAAATCCTCAAAATTCTATATACTCAAACCATGATATCACATAGTCCTTATATCAATCATGATCTCATGAATACTGTCAAATATTTTATTTTCTCATTTTCCCTTCATTATGCGCATATCATCTTTTTTCCAAAAATACCTCAATCACTTCGAATACCACATTAGAGCAATACATAAATATTCCAATACACCATAAAAGTACCTCAACAACATTATTCTTGAATACCAATACATAAACACTTCAGTCCATCCACTTCAATGACTGTACTGGAATAAGTCCTTCCTTGATTTAGAAGTATCTTTTTAGGTCAGGGCATTGAGTTGGGTAATGCCCATGTTCTCCACAAATAAGACATTGAACTCCATAACAATCTGTCACTCTATGACCTTTTTCTCCACACAGATAACATCGGTCCCTCCATTTGAGGTATTCCTCAAGGTTCTTCTTCCCTTCTTTAGAAATCTCAATCTTCCTTTCTTTATGATCCTCAACATGCGAACATGCATAATAGTTTATCTTCCTCTTCTTTGATGAATTAGTCATACCACTAAATTTCACCTTGTTAATCATATATCGCGATGACTGATTCGGCATAATCACAATATCTTTATCTCTAGGCATCACACAATTTTGTTGCTCGTAGTCACCAATTTTTCCATTGGATTCAATGTTAACCGAATTCCTTTTGGTTCCCTCCATTAACTAAAAAAACAAAAAGAATTCTGTGAGAGGAGAAATCATGCTAGGGAAGACAACATAGTAAAGGGGGAGTACCCTCAATATCTAACATCTTAGGTAAAATTCTAAGATCGTTACCGTAGTTCTAGGACTATATCCTATACGTATACTTATCCTTAGGGACATCCCTAGACATACCTTAGAAATATCTCTAGGGATCTCACTAACGTTTTCGCATCCTAGTTTCCAAAGGTTGACTAAACCTTTCCTCTGATACCAACTGTAGAGACCCGAAGCCTGACGTACATTGACATTACATTACTTTTGCGGAATACTTAGTACATAACAAAAACACACACACAAGGATCGTAATAGTTTAGTGTCTTTGGAAACTCGGAACGTAATCTTCTAATCGTGGTGAAAGATCTTCAATATCTCCCATAAAGATCTTCCCTTTTTTTTACCTAAAACCTTTATTTATATCCTGGGGAAAAGAAAACATAAAATGGTGAGCTCAAATGCTCAGTAAGGGTAAATAAAAGAAAAAAAATCAATCACATCATATTCATAAGAACATAACTTTTGGAAATCTTAACATGCAAAAGAGAGCATAATTTCATAACATGGGATAAATCATAGTAGTGAAAAGAAATCCCAATAATCATAACATAAAACTTGATACTTTGTGGCATACACAGATAATCATAGAAAATCATTTCTTGTTAGTCATGACTCATTGCCAAGACTATCTTAGTGGACAAAGTCCCTTTCCGAATCGAGTAACCCTCGTTTCAGTCCTGTTTCACTGAACCGGTATAACCTCCCATTTCAGCCATGTCTATCTCATGAGATATAAAATATTTACCCAATGCATTGGAGGGAGATATAGGTCCCACCCATCTTATAATGAATCCTTTCTTATGTGTGCCACATAATCATAAACCATACATCATAGCGTAACCCATGTAATAAAAATGGAATTCTTAAACAACATGACATCATAAAACAATTCATATAAGATAAAGGAATTCATAAAAATATTTCCATCACAACATAATCAAATCCATGTAATAATAGGGATAAAAACAGAACCCTTTATTATCTTAGATGGAAAATAATTTTGATAAAACACTTGAACTCCATTCTTGAGGAAAATATCCTTTCTTTTTCAAAAACATTTTTCCTTTCATAACATGTCATACAACTTTAAAACAAAAGAAGTTGATTAAAAATAGACTTGAAAACTTGTAAAGGAAGCTTCTTTGATGTAATGTTTTAAAAATCCATTCATGCCTAATAAGTTAAAAAAAACATTCTTCGTACTTTTGTCGGAAAAGTCAAAAAGTACCTCGTACGAAAACGACAAAAGATTCCTTTCATATCTTTTACTAAAAACTCACCGAAGGGTAAAATTGGATTTAAACTATTGTAAGTGGATGGAAAAAACATTACATATTGAGGGAACATGGATGTGGATGATAAAATACACCCCAGTAAATACTTACGAATAAACAATCTCAGATCAAAAATGAGATTGTGATATTTCCCTTACCTTAGGTCCGACTTGCTTTGTATGTGTCCGAACCTCCTGTATAATGATTTAAATCATGTTATTGACTTATTACAGAATCATATTCATTGTTATGATATCATATATGGTTCACTTATGACATTATATTACCTGTTCTTTTGTAAATTCCATGTTAAAGAAGCGTTTTGGGTAAAATCGTTTCATTTATCGTAGGTGTTTTGACTTGTTGTTCTTGACATCATTATTACTTATATCATGATTTACTCACTTCCAGAATATAAAATATGATTTATATATCATATATATTCAGTATATATATATAAAATAGATAGATAAATGAAATGAAAAACACCGTTCATGGAGACGGTAGTCCGTACGTACGCATGAACGCTGTTTTTCTTTCCTTATTGTCTTGAATGGAAGTAAGTAGATGACATACATATAAATATACATAAATCCAGTATCATTATTATGTCATATATTTCACTATTATTTCTTATATATACATTATAATCATTCTCAAATGGTTAACATGGAGAATGAATCTCATCGCGACGTGGAGACGGTAGTCCGTACGTACGCACGAGCGATGATATCATTTCTATAAATATTGAATTGAATTGGAGTGGATTATACAATATATCAGAATCAATATGATGTTGTAATAACTATGTATAGTTATTCTTTACACCATTATACCCATCCATGTAAGGTGGTGGTGGAAAATATATTACACCACGGCGTGGAGACGGTATTCCGTACGTACGCACGCGCGGTGATTTCTTTTTCCGTAGGATGGATAGATGGTGAAAAAGGGTTGTTTCATACATATAATAACATATCAGTATATGAGTGATACTTATGTTATTACTTCATAATGAAACAACCTAAGAAGAAGAAGTGGAAAAAGAAATAATGATGAAAGAATTGGTAACGGTAATTACCTCTTCTTTGAAGTGCCTCTTTGAGACCTCCTCTTAGGGCACTAAAATTGGTCTTTGAAGAAGACCAGAACCTCTAGGATGTTTTTTAGGGAAGTGGAGAAGAGATTTTGGCAGGTGTTGGCCGAGCTTGAGTGTCAAATTGGTGTGAGGAGGAGGGGGAGGAGGTGCCCTTTAATAAGGGAGGATAGGGGCACCTTAGGAATATCTCAAAATATTATTTTATATTAAAGTAAAAATCGATTTATAATGGTTCCAAAGGGTCTTATTTCGAAGCTAAAGTGGGGATGGGTCGAAATCCTATCAACCAATATGATTTAGACAAGTTTAGGTTATTATTTTAACCTTATCAATTAGATTTAACTCTAAGTTAAATAATTTATCTTTTACCGTGTCTTTTTGTTTTCTTACACTATATGGTTAATACACTTACTATAACATGCCAAACGAACCCCAAGTTGTTTATTATTAATATATATATCCTTATCTAAGTCATTTGGCCGAACCTTAAATTTTTAGGACTAAAATAACAATTAATAATATAATATTTGATTTAAAAACTATTTTGTGTCAATTTTGACACTATTTGATATATGATTTTTGTGAAAGTCATAACAGAATTATATGTTCGAACCAAGTTGATTAAATCAACACTAATATATAATAGTAACCTAGAAAATTAGTTGAATTCATAAAAAGTCTCAAATTACATTTATTTTGGTGTTTATAATAGCAATTATGTCAATATTTCATTAATAAGATATTTACTGCATCATCATTGTGTCATAAATAAATTAAATTATTTAATGTCTAAAAATTATAAATAAAATACCATCATGTAGGAAATCGTTTTAGATTTCTAATGAATATTTATAGTCGAATTTATCTTATGCATAACCCCATATTAAAAATGATTTACTTATTAAACTTTGATTTTAACTATTTTAACCCTTCTTTAAATAAATTAATAATAAATGTCCTAATCTAATCCAAGTGGACCTAAATGGTCATATTTTATTCCTAAGTTTGTTTTTGGTCGAATTACACTTGTCCAATAGAATTAGGACATGTGTTAGGGTAATAATAATATCATATTTACCCTTAGTAACCCTATTTACTATTAACCGTGGTAAAAAAAAGTAAAAAGTTACTATTCACCAAAAATTATTTTCATCTCATTGAACCATATTTTAGTCCTTGATATTAACCGTGTCTGTTGGATTTTCGAAATTCCATTCACAGAAGCGGTAAAATTAAGTTTTATGCAAAATCCAGTTTTTAACCTACCACTTAGTAGTTTCACTATTCATCAAAAATTGATGTTTTTCAGAACAATGCCAAAATTTCATCCTAAGCTATATTTCATATTCCGAATTCAAAAATGATGTCTATTTTACCAAATTCATATCATAGAAGTTGCATTAATTAATTTTATAATTAAATCCCGCTGTTAAAACAAATAGCGTGTTTTTAAGAAACAATATCTATCAAAAGATTGACACTTGTTTATGTCTGGTTTAAATGTGAAATTACATCCAATGACCAACATTGTATTAAATTGTGAAAATATATTCTAAATATACTTTAAAACCACTCAAATTAATAATTTATCACTATTAATTATTTTGATTAAAAAAAAGTTGTTTTTATTTTTAATTTAGTAATTTTCACTATTCATCAGAATATGAAAGTTATCCGAAAAGTACCAAAATTTCACCTTAGGCTAAATTCGATACTCCGAATCCAAAAATGAAGTCCATTTTGAGAGCTAAAATTTCTAAAATTTTAAAAGGTGGTTATTACTATTCATAACGGCTAGTTATAATAATATTTTAATAGCATATCGTTGTTTAGTAAAACTCGGTATTGCGTACTACACACGCTATCAAGGAAGGTTGCGATTGCGTGTAATGCAAGTCAAGTCAAGGGTGTGTGTTGTGCAAGCTCCTTTTGGTGTAGCGTACAACACAAGACATTAATAAAATTAAAAAGAATATTTTTTTATAAAATCTTGGGTTGTTACAAATTGATCATGGAGAAAAAAAACATGGTAAAAGACCTCCTTGCTGAACGTGTCACGAATCGGCAACTAGACTACAGTGATCCTCAACCAGGGTAGTAGGACCAGATACAACATTCCCTGGTGAGTTTCCCTCAGGTGACCCTGACCATCCTGCCCACATAGCTAGGGGAGAGTCTAGAGATTATGTCATGAGGGCATGGTATGTGTCATCAAATCCACCTGAATGGCATGATAATCCTCAAGACCCAGCTCAGGTTCCCCCAACTAGTTCATAGGTCGTCCCACTAGCCGCTCCAAGATCTGCATAGCTTTCTTATCATGTTGATGAACATGACAATGAAATTTTAGTAAGGGAACCTCTCCATTACATGAATATCTACCTTGATGATATGATGGCAGTTCTCATTACTCGCCTCGAGGCGTTTTGATACACGAGAGGTGGTAATCATCCCCGATGGCAGGCCATATCAGGCATGGGTCAATCATATGCCATCACCCCCCACGTATCGAAAACATAAACTTTTCCCCTTTAAATTGGATTGGTGATCCGCTACATCATCTGGCCCTCTTCATCTAAATATGGGGACCCATGATGGGAACTCTAGGGTAGCAGGAGGCCACAAAACTTTGGTGTTCTGTACCAGCATTGGAAGGGCATGCATTTTTCCAGTACATCCAGCTATCCATCGGGTCAGTAGCTAGTTTGGATGATCTACATAGGCAGTTTTTACCAATTCAGCTCTACCACCAATAAGACGAGTATTGTAGACCTCTTCAAGAGCAATTAGAGGCCTGAAAAGCACGTCGCATACTTTGTCTCCCAGTGGAAAGGCCTCAATTATTCCATAGAAATGTGGCTGACTTAGGAACATCTACATACAATGTGAGTGGGGAATTCTAAAACTGATCTGGTCCCCTCTCTCATTACTCAGAATTACCCTGGACGAGTCGGAGATATCTCTGATAAATTTCAGCGTCTAGAGGAAACCTTGCAGTAGGCCAAGCAAGCACGTCTGATACCTCCTACAGTCCCCCCTGAAAAGGTTCCCTAAGGCTGAGACCACCGCGATAACATAAATGGAGGCCCCTAGGAATATATAGTTGTTACCAATGGAGCTACCTCCACATCCTCACACAGTCCCTCCACCTCAGGCGTAGCCTTCGGTCCAGTAGGGACCACACGAGAACTAATATCCGCCCACCTGCAACGCGCGACCAGCACCTAGGTGAGATAACTAGGTTACACCTCCTCGAAAAGATCTTCTATCCCTTCGTTAGTACAAGGATACTAGATCCCCCTCCTCGAAAAAAGGATATTATACCTACACATTCAATGAGGCTATGGTACCTGGTTATTTCTAAATTTCCTTTGAATAGGGAATCCTATAGTTTTCTAAATGCAGGTGGCCCGAAGAGGCATATCTCACTAATTGCCCCAATTACTTCCCCTATCACCGAATCTTATGGTACACCCTCTAGGAGGGCTATGTGTTTAATGAATGGCTTCAAGACCAGGTTGGTAACAACATATTCATTTTAGGCTCATCTCCGTCATAGGTGGCATGTGTATTTTTGAAGCGAGACAATGACAATGACAACAAAAGTGAGTGGAAATGGGTTCCAAACCGTAGGTCCCAAAATTATGATGATTATGTGGCTTGTAAGGAAATAGATCATTCCCATGTTTTTACCCGTGCAGGTCTGAATTGACCTGAGCCTTCAAAAGATGCTATGTTTCCTGCATCCACTACTCTTTTGTTGACGTGCCAGACTCTCTATTCTCAAAAGAGCATGCATCGACGACATAAGGGAAATAAATTTCCCCCACCAATGTCATTTACATCCCATACTCTCAGCGACTTCTTGCCACCACAGATGGAAGTTTCCCCTAGAATATGTTCAGTGGTGGAGGATTCTTCATCTGGTGATCTGGAGTACTTTTCTGTTATCACTGTGGAGATGGTAAATCCCTACATGATCCCTGATTATGAGGAGTGCCAGATAGATCCTCCCAACATCCCAAGTCTTTTCCAAGGTCAAAGGAGTCGTGGCTATATGGTATGATGGAATGCCTCGACTAGTGCTTCCTGGTAGACTTTGAATTCCACTGAAACCAGACAACAGACCTAACATAGAGCTCAACATGCACAACCTTCCCATCTACTATCATCAGGTCCGTCTTTTCTATTGTTTGTGTTACTTGGTCAGGAAGAGCCTCCCCAACCATGCCGGGATTAGACATGATCTATTACAAACATGGTTCATCTATCTATCCCACATCTGGTAGTTGATCCATGAGCTTCGACTAGAGAGGATCAAGACATTCCCAGCACTAGCCAGCCGATGGTTCAGTCGAAAGGTCCTGTCATTCCCCATACTGCATAACAGCCTCCTATAAGCAGAATTTCACTCTTGGAACAGATGTATTATATCCTTAAGCATATTTCCATCATTCCATCAAGTCTCTTTATACCTGTGTCCCTTCTCCTGTTAGCTGATATGCGTGAAGACCGTACCGAATCCTAAATAATCCCCCTCTAGTTTTGAGACATAGGTAGTATCTACAGAAGCCATCCATGCTGAGGCGATCGTGCATGCAGAATGTCAGGCCATTATTCCTTTCCTTGAATAAGATGATGTCTCTCCCATATAGTGGTACAACAGCAAACTGTATATCTCCAACCACATCAATGTTGTGGTGGTTCTTAATTATCTTGCTGACACATGCTCTGGGATTATCACAATATGGACCAGAACACATCGAAAAATGTGGTTTTTTTAGGATGATTGGAGTCCCTCTAACCTGAAAAATCACCTTTAGGATATGATGGAACAAACCTTGGTGGGAAATATCCACCGGAAGACCCATTTTGGTGGTCTAGTATCCATCACGGAGTTCATGGTTGTCTCTCAGGACACCACTTACAACACGTTGATGTGTAGGACATGGATTCACCGGCATGTAGCGGTCCCTTCATCGTATCATCCGTGCCATAATTACATCCTAATTGGTCAAGTGGGAATAATCAAAGGTGGAATGTCTCTATTTTCCTCTTCGGAATCCTACTACTTTGATGATTACTATTACACGAGCAAGGACGAACAGATCATGGCCAATGAGGTTGACCACACTATGGATGCAACCGACTTGTGGACAGACCTTGATGATGCCTACATTTTTCCAATCCACTAATTGGCAGCCACGATCCCGGATCTGGAGAAAAGCTTTTTTATGGAATGAGAGGGATGAACATTCTAAATTCTAGGGGACACCAGTATATCACCTAATGTTCCTACATGAATTAGGATTATGTAATCCCAGAACCCCCAACTCCTATAAGGTATCGGGATGTCCACCCCATGGAAACGAAAATATTCCATAATTTCTTGTTTCACCGATTTGGGATAAACCATCTCAAGAAAACATTCCACTGTTATATTTATATCATCAAGTATATCCCCTTGGGCTGAAGATCATATGGGATCAGGTCAAAAGCATTCGTCACTATGGTTTCAGTAGCATATGATTCCCCTGGTGTAGTGTCTACTGCCATTCTAGCTTGCACCAGTTTCACATTGGGATCTGTCAATTTAGAGGAATTTCCTCCCACTGGGGGTCCCTCTTCCATATGTAAAGAAGAGGATTTGGATGAAGGACATATTTCATTTGATTTGGTTCTCTCATCCACGGTAGATGAGTCGGTACAAGTGAATCTCGGTAATGAGATGGATCTAAAACCCACACTGATCAGTACCTCTATGCATATTGAAGAGAAACAATAGTACGAGGACTTCCAAAAGCAACATTGTGATGTATTTACCTGGAGTTACAATGAAATACCAGGACTAGATCCTCAGGTCATCTTCCACCTCCTCATTCATCCAACAAACCACTATGGGTTCAAATAGCCTCCTAGAAATATGCTTATTTTTCACGGTTCTGTTGTCGAGGATGCGGTTTATAAACTCATCCGAGCCAATTTTCTAATGTAGGACCAGTATCCCAAGTTATTACCATGTATTGTGCCCATTAGGAAGATTAATGGACATATCGGAGTCTGTATTGACTTCTGGGATCTCAATTATCACTATCTGAAGGATGATTTTCCCCTTCCTATGAAGGAACTATTGATTGACAACACTGCTGGATTTCATGCTCTCTCTTTCATGGATGTGTATTTTGGTTGTAACCAAATTTGAATGGACCCTGAGTATGAAGAGTCTGCGACCATCAAGGAACCACAATGTAATTATTCAACCAGCTAAATCCATTTGGTCTAAAGAATTCAGGTGTCACCTATTAGTGTTCAATGCATCACATATTTAAGCAGATCCCCTGGACATTGGTGGAATTCTATGTGGACTATCTTGTGGTCAAACCACCCCAAGGTCAATACAATCTCAAAATACCATAATAAAGTGTTCGACTTCATTCGATCTCGGTATTTGAAGATGAACCCACTGAAGTGTGCCTTTAGGGTCACCTCTGAAAAGTTTCTTGGATTTGTTGTAAGATATAGAGGCATCGAGATCGATATGGAGAAGATTAAGGCCATCAGACAGATGTAGCCTTTGTTAAACATTTGGGATATGTGGGGAATTCATGGCTTCATGGCCTACATACGCTGATTCATCATGAATTTTTCTAGAAAGATTAAGCCATTTTCTCAGCTCATGAATAAAATAATTGTCTATAATTGTGACAAGGAATATTATAATTCATTTGTGGAAATCTAGTAGTATCAGTTGCAGCCTCCAGTCATGATGCCACCTATTTCCAGAAAGCTGTTGTCCCTTTATATGACAACTCTAGAATGATCTCTCGGCACCCTTCTTTCCTAGAAGAACAATGGAGGAATAAAGAACAATATATATTATCTCAACCGCATGCTTCTAGATATAGATACCATATAATCCTCTATAGAGAAGAGATTACTTGAGTTGGTATTCACAGTACAAGAATTGCATCATTTTGTGAATCACCATGATATACAACTAGTGTCTCAAGTGGATCTGGGGAAGTACATCCAAAACCACCCTCTATTGAAAGGCCTTATTGCTTGGTGGGTAGTAACCCTCCAGCAGTTTAACATTAGGATCATCCCTTAGAATGGTATTAAGAGGAAACCATTGCCAAACTTCTTTTCTACACATCCATCGTTGATGGACCACTCCATGGACCTTTTTCTGGATGAGGCAATCCTCTCAGCAAAACATACTATTCTGTGTTGTACAGTTCAATTCGATGGTGATTTCCTAAGTCCAATTGACAGAACACTCAATGACCCCAAACTCAATATAGTATTCTTGGTTATCATCTTCATCACACCAGTGATAACCATTCTACCATATTCATTTTTATTGGTAGAAGGTTTTACCAACAATGAGTTATATTATCAAGATCTCATTATTGGATCTCGAGATTGATGTTCCCCCACTATCATGTGAATGGGAACTATGAACTACTCATCAAGAAGATCAATATGACTACGTCTTTAGGAATCCAGTGCCCGTGCCACAGCTGGAACGTAATCTCTAGATTATGGCATTGTTCTCCTCTCGACCAGAGAATACCCATGTCCCTCGACCCCAAAATGGTCGAGCCAACACCTTTCCCAGTGTGGCTGCATTAAAAAAGCGGAGCCAGATCAGGATGATTTCATTATCCATGTGGCACATTGAAAAGTCATCATCCAAGTCACTCCGGTCGATGATGATAGCCTACAGGTAATCCACTTTACTATCGGTGGATCCACATCTAGGTCCCTAGTTCCCCCTGACATTGTATTGGAGGTGACTCCCAACTAGAGGACCCCCTTTATCGTATACCTCCAGCACAATAGTTTCTTGGAAGATTGAGCCGAGTGTGAGTGAATCTGAAGCTTCATGTTGTAGTTTACCCTCCTAATTGATCCTTTTCTTGAGAATTTTTTCTACAAAAGAGGGTTTGATGGATTCCTCCCCCATTAAATTCAAGGAGGTGAAATTTATCACGTCATGAAGAAGGTTCATGTTGGTTCCAGTGGGGATCATCAAAACATGCCGAAACTATCTCATCAGTTACAGATACTGGGGTATTTTTTCCCTCCATGATGCATGATTGTTTCAAGTTTTCCAAGAGATTCCATGCATGCCAAATCCATGATAATTTTTTTTCATATTCTTCTAGAGCCTATCCAAACTACCAATTACTCTTATCCCTTTGTGTTCTGAAGACTTGATGTCATGGGACCATATCCATTGGTAACAGCTCACCAGTGTAGGTTCATTCTGACTGTTACATATTTCTTTTCCAAGTGTGTAGAGGCATTTCCACTCAAATATGTCAAGGTCCATTCTATCGTTGAACTTGTGATATCCAATATTATTTATCGATTCGGATTCCCTCACACTGTCCTCACAAATAACAGCCCATGATTATGAGAAGCTGAATAAAACAAGGTGTATGCCAATTACAACTTCTGTTCTAACCATACATCCCGCTATCAGGAACAAGAAAATGGGTAGATCGATGAGTTAAACAAAAACCTCTCTAACACCCTACCAAAACAGATTGGCCCGAATAAGAACATTTGGTTATACAAGCTCTCTGACGGACTCTAGGATGCTTAGTCAACGACTCACAGTTCCACATAGTTGACCCCATATTCCCTGGTGTACATGACAAAGGTAGTCCCGCCCATTGAGATCTAGTTTCCTTCATTATGAATAGTTTTTTATGATCAACAAGCACCAGATAAGGTATTTGAAATCCATCTAGTGAAATTGGAAGCGCTAGATTAGAACATGATTTGTGACCTACACAATCTGTAAAGGAATAATAACAAGATAGCTAGAGCTTTAAACAAGATGTTTCTCCTCTTCTATTTCATACAAGGTCACCTGGTTTTGGCTCTAATAACACCAATGATACCTGGTAGGAAACCATCCAAGCCAATGGTGTGTACTCCCCAGTTACCATATTTGGAGAGCATATAACTCCCCCACCAATGCCAAATTCCTCAACCAATAATTTACAAGAGTAAATAGTCCTGTATAAACTTAAAATGTTCTGTCATTTCAACTTGACGTTAAAATGTGTGATTCGTCCAAACTGGAGGACATAAAACTACTCATAATTCATCCATCATGATGTTAAACTAGGAACGGTAGATATACTATTATGGTTCAAGCTCTACGACCTTAAACTATTATATCTCTGTACCAACATCCTCACCACATGACGTCAAAGTGCATGGAACCATCATGAACTACATATGGACTCATTCCCATCCTCATTGGATACATAGGAAATCGTGGATGCCACATCTCAGAGTCCATCCCAAAACTCTTCTCCTTGACTTACACCACTGGGTGTAGTTATCTTGGAGGATCTGCATGGTGTGGCATATGCTTCTTTATCCCTCACTCGTGTTTGGATTACGATGATCACGCCATATTCCCTTGGTTCTTCTATCCTCCCACATCATCACCGTATGACATTAAACTGCATGGACCCTTGTAGAGCTACATATGGCTTGAATCCCATTCTTATGGGATATGTAGGAAAGACCAGACATTTCGTCTGTAGTCCCAACCCTAATAATCATGATTTTCCCATGGGTTGAATCATATGGTGCATTCTTTTTCCCTCATTCAAGTTGAGTAAATCATGACCACACCATGTATCCCTCCCCTTGGATATCTTCACCACTTTCATCACCATGCATGATGTTAAACTACACAAGCACATTCTTGCTTCACACAGACCCTTTATTTGGGTCTCTATCATCTTTCATATCCAAAACGACCCATGAAAGGCATGGATTCTAGGCCCTAGGTCTCCGCTTCCATTTTAGGCCAACATCCTCAGGGATCTCAAACGAAAAATTGATACAAGTCCCACATGTATAATATGGTCAGTAGTTGAAACTCATTTGTTGTCCTCGTTTCAGGCCACACGATGTGGATGTTGCATTTTGAACATGGTCAACAGCCATCCCCATCATTTGAACCACGCCCAAATGTACCATATAATGGTTTTAGAGATTCATTTTGTTTTTTATCCCATCAAACATCTATTTTCCTAGGACATAACTTTTGATTGAATTAGTATCTACTCTGTCCGATGTCCTACCCTCATTGTCGTACCCTTGTATGTTGGGGTGATCTTGATCCTATTCCTTGTTTCCCACACCAAGTATTGTTCATGTGGGCTTAGGTGATTTGGTAATGTAATACCCATATAAAGGGTCATGTCTCTATGGTCGGATCCCCGAGACCTTAAACTGAGATTACCATCTTCCTTACTACAAGAAGTTAATTTGAGAATTGGCTGGGACTTCCTTTCTTATATCCCTCTACCTTTTTGATCCCCAATCCAAAGTTATCATTTATTATTGTACGGTGTGGTATGGGATTATGTGCTCATTCACGTTGGATTACTCTCCATGTCATACACATTATTTGTTGAGATACATTCCTCTTATATGCATCCTTTCCGCATGAGGTAAAATTGCACAACATATTATAAAAATATGTGTGGCTTGATTCCTATCCTCGTGGGATACGTAGGAATACCCAAGTAGTTAGTCTTTGGGTCTAGATCTATTTCATAGAAAACTATTCATATTTATAGACCCTTGGATTGAGTTCTTCAAGAATATGTATTTAGTGTTGTTTGGGTTTACATCCTCATTCACATCGGGTTTCTAACAACCACACCAAATTCCTCTCCCTCATAATAGATCTTCCTCTCTCGGTTGTACACTCAACTTCTAGAGCCGAATACTCTTGAATTGGGCCTCTCAACCCACTTTTTCAGTTCACCAATTTTCCTAGGAGAACTGTGGTTCAGGACCTAGAATGATAGATTCTACATAGATATTTTAACACACATTTTTAGGCTTCATGTACCCCTTCATTTGGGATTTGATCATCTTTCACATCCAAAAAGTCCCTCGAATAGTTTGGATACTCAGCCTAAGATATTTCCAATAATTTTGGGCCAACATCCTCGAGGATATAGAATGAAATATTAATACAATTCCCATGTTGAAAATATGGTCATCATTTAACACTCATTTTTATTCCCATTTCAGGTCACACGATGTTGATACTGCATTTCGAATGCGGTCAATATCAATCCTCCATTGTCATGCCAACGCCCATCAAGCCCTAAATTTTGGTGGAATTATTCACATCTTTTTCCACTACATCATTTCCAAGTAGAATCTCGACACTCTTGGTGCAATCCCTTAGTGTGTGTTTGTGCGTTAGGGGGGAAAAGCCACTGTGAGGCGTCAATCGGGGATCGGCACCATTTTTTCCCTTCCATGTATACCATCTGTTGCAAAGATCTTCTCTGACCTGGTTTTCCGCATTGAGCATATATCACATGGGATTAGGGATTTGGTCTAGGTTTGCACATGTTTGGAAGATTCTCACTTCTAGTGGTCCGATCTCGACAACCTTAAACTAATATCTCTCTATATCGTTTCTGAAAGGCGTAAGAACCACATCTTCTAGAAATATGTATGGTTTGATTAACATCCTAATGGGATAAGTAGAAATACCAAGACATTTCATCTTCGGGTCCATCCCCACATCCTTGGATCTTTGTTGGCTACATGGCCTATGGTTTCATCCCTGGAATTGTGTGTGGTGTGGTATGGGCATATTTCCACATGCACATCAGGTGTGCATTATCACGCAATGCACATTCCATTTAGGACCTCACTGTTATGTGTGTGTGTCCAAGCCATATGACCTTAAAATATGCTACCTGGTCCCACGTGACTTTAAACTGTTGCGTCTTTTTTTAACGATATTGATATGCATGGGTCATTCTTATCATACGACCCTAAACTATGACATTATCATCCTAGCCGCACAATGAAAAATGACACCACATTGTGGTATCATCGCTATAGAGGACATAATGTTTTGTATTAGTTCTCCATCATGAAATTTATCAAGACCTACATATGGATTTATTCCTATATTGATGCTTGGATTCTTCTTCCTAGGTTTGTCGCTTAAAAAAAATACACGTCCATCCTAAAAAATGAACAAGATCTACCAAATGTCACTCCTTTTGGAGTGTGGGAAAAACCCACATGGAAATATTTTCTATGGCATTGGAACCCTACCATGATACTTCTAGACTAATGTATGGCTTGATCCCCATCATAATGGGGTACGTAGGATTACTCGGGAACATGGCCCCTTGCCATGCCCAAGATTCGTTTTCGGTACCTCAACCTAAAACATTCCAGGGAGTACTTGGTGTGATATGGAATCCTACAGTCCATATTCGTGTTGGGTTTTGCGATTACTGGACCATGTGTCTCCCTCCCTCCTTTTCTGTTTATGGTCTGAGCTCTAAGACCATTTAACTATGATCTAACTGTCCCTGTCGTGGGACACTATACTGTGTTCCATTTTACATAACTACATATGGATTTATTCCCATCTTCATGGGATACATAGGAATTCCCAAACATTCAGTCTACATGTCCAACCCCTAGAATCTTATATCATGTCCCTTTTTTGGTCCCTTGGCATGAAGTATTTTCGGAACATATGGTATGGTCTTATGTCCTCATTCACATATGGTTTTGCAACAACCACACCATGTGCCTCCTATGTCTTTTCCAAATCTGTTCTGAATTCCATGTCCCCAAACTAAGATATTCCAATGGGATCTATGAATCGGGTGTTTCTAGTTCACCACCTTCTGTAAATTCCATTAAACCAGGTCCCCTCTTAATGGTACACTCGACAACCTTAAGTTGGTAGCAAGTGACCTTGGGACCCTTTTCCTTGGAAGAGGATTATACCTCCTCTATGTGAAACATCTTATTGGTATAATCAAATGTTGTGTGGAATTGAACCCAAAGAGTAGAGTTTTCATATCTAAATTCCCTCATTTCTTGTTCACGCTTCCTGAACCATTGATTTGGATCATCATACCCTTCTACTTCAAAATGGAATCCCTTTACATCTGGGTCAAACGCCACAGTGGATCACCTAGCGTCTTGGGCCAATGCCATGGAAAGCCCCATACGAAATTTTGTGTTAGGTCCCATGTTTTTGACATGGTCAGCAGTCGCCCATCATTTTTTCCACCCCATGTCAGGCTAACACAAAATAGATGATGTGTTTCAAACATGGTAAAAATTTATCCTTTATCGTCACACCACTGTCATTGTGATCCAGGTCTCAGTTGTCGTGACTCAAATCATTCCACTCCCTTATGTTCATGTGTAATTCAAACTCATTCATTTTAACACCACGACTCATTACGGAACGTCCCATCCCAACTACTTGTTTCCCACACCGAGCATGACTGATGTGGGCTTAGTAGTTTTGGTGGGGCGTGTACTGGTACAGCTATGCCACACAGGCTTGTTTCCCAACATGATGTTAAACTGTATTCCCAGAACTATATGAAGCTTGATTCCCATCATGATGGGATACGTAGGAATGCCCAACCACTTTTCCTTGGTCCCATCCAAACATTCACTTTAGGTCCCTTGACCGAAAAAACCCTAGGGATACGTGGTATGGTGAAAAATCCTTAGTGTCCTTATTCACATTATGTTTATATTTATCTGATTACATACTCCATTTTTTGGATCTCCCCTCTCACTCTCCATCATATAGTATGATGTTAAACTATACAATTCCACATGTCCTCGATGCTTGACATTAAATTACATTTCTACCCATAACAAGTTCACGATGCCCCATGGTAATATTAGGATGCTGAAACTTCCTTGTCAGAGAGGATTTCCTCTACTATCATTGCTCTCTAACCACACTATGCTCAAGAACTGTGTGTGGATTGATTCCCATCCTTATGGGATTCGTATCGACGCCCAGTAAATTCCCCTTTGGCCTAGTATGAGGTATATCATCCACCTTGAAATCGAATGAAACCACAACTTATATTGGTCCTCACTACAGATAACCTGTTTTGAAGTGTGTTTGACCCCTGATCAGACTGATGCACCCACCTGATGTGTTTTCAACATGGAGGTATAATTTCAAGAGTGATTGACTCCATTTGAACAACCCATCACTCCACCCTCCACGATTTTCTTTCCCTTTATTCACACTGTCATCCTATTTCAAGTCTAAAGGAACCCCCTAACAGTATGGATACTCAACCTATGGATCTCTTACTATTCTAGAAAAATGTTCTGGAAGACTAATGGATAACAGTTTGAGCTAGGCACCATGTTTTGAACATGGGTAGTGGTCATGCCTTATTTGTCATCTCTATTTCTTGATAACAAAATAGGGATATGGTGTTTCAAACATTCTAAGTAGTTATCCTTAACTATCACACCATCCCAAAAGTGTTTTGAATTTTGGGTATCATGATTCTTAGCTTCCACTCCCCTATGTTTGGATTGATTCTAACACCCCGGGAATTACCCCACTCGTTCACTAGAGCACATTGTGAAAATGGAAATTCGACTACTTTGAGAACTACATCCTAAAATTAGGCCTCTCTATTTTTTCCGAGAAATCTAGATTGATTTTTCAAACCCTAGATTCCAAAATCATGGTCGGCACTCTCATATCTGTATAGAATAAGGAAGTATTCATCACCTGTTTCTCACATCGGTCACAACCCATGTATTCTTTGGGATTAATCACTTGATATTTCATGAATGTGATGGAAATACATAAAACCAAAACAAATATCAGAACTCATGCATGAGGTCATCGTAAATGATAAAAGACTTAATGTACGTTTAAATGTTTCCATGCATTACAATACCCATTTATCATCCCCTCCCATGGATGGGTTGACATTTTCAATATAGCATTCCAGCTCCACCACTCTTGGGCATGTGGCGTCCAGGATTCGTTATTGCCTATTTAGATCCCACTCATACTCTATAGATATAGGGAATAGTTCATTATCCACAATCTATGCCCACTCATTTTCAACTCAGATAGAGGCCATCTCCTTAGAGGAGTGCTTCATTCATTCTTCGACCTCTTCCAGCTGGTACATCAGCCATGATATAAGCCCTGATTGCAGGTTGAGAAGGGTGGAATACTCATCTGCCCAAGTGCGCAGCCGTTGGATCTAATTTTCATCCTCTTGGATCCTCTTGATGATCGTCGATTTTCATCACTTTTAACTTATACCAAGACTAAGATCATGTTCCCAAATCTTCTCCGCCATGAAATCTTGGATGAGTATATGAGGATGCTAAGCATCTACTCCTCCAGCGCACAGTACACACAACCTAGAACATAGCCTCCACATCTGGTTTATCTAGTGCGCTTAATGGGTTTCCCTGATGAAGCACTTGATCAGATTCCATGAATGGAAATATATGATTTTTCTATCCTCTTCATCAGAAGTCATCTCGTCCTAGTCCACAGGGTGGGTAGGTTGGAATGCAGGGAACGCCTCAAGGAACTCATTAGCTGGGTCTGCATCCTATGTCTAATCGTATAGGGTAGGACCCATGTTGTCCAATTGATCCTATAATTCAGATTCAACCTCAATGATTTCAGTATTGTCCCTTTTGGTGGTCCCATCTATGATTGGGAGCACGATAGTTTGGTCAGCTCATGCATTTTCTTCCACGACCACCATCGTTCACCTAGGGAAGGCAGTGCCCGGAGCTCCAACTAACCTCTCGAAGGTGGCCCACAACATTTGAATAACTGTGGATGAAAAAAGTGTGCAGGTATAAATTAACCTAATAAATGGATTATAGTTACATGTTCAATAAAGGAGACTTACAAAGGTAGAATAGTTAGTCTCACTTTTGAGTTGTTGCCATTGGAACCCTGAGGTGTGGCCCCCATATATGGTTAGGATGTCTGAATGTTCCAGGAGAACCAACCTAGGTGTTGTGGCCCTACTGGGAATGATAATTTCTATAGCTGTGGGTGCATATCCCAATGTTCCCACAGCTACATATACTATCAGCCTGGAGTGGGTTTTGATTATGAGTCCCCCCAACACAGGTCATATGTTAGTTGATAAGTCCTAAATGAATCAGATGAATACTACAAGTAAGTGCTATAGGGTTTACCTTATGGGCCTATACAAACTCTTCTAACTCATTGTATGTGTTTCTAACCTCACCGTCTTCTAGAGGGTTCCCTCCACTACCGTCCACCCCCCAGGAGGACTCATCTGATCCTTCTGGTAAATGGAATCACTATATTAATTCGGTGGCTGATAGCTGTGGATGGGTCATCCGATTGAGCAGCACCTTTAATTGATCCTTCATTAGACGCATAGCACCATAGGAGTACACAAAATTCTCCATCTCAGCAAGGTATTGCTCCCCCCTTTCCTAGGATACCACAATGCCTTCCATAACAGGACCAATCCCTAGAACCAATATGATTTAGATGTTGCCACATCTCGGACAGGTTGAGTAATTGTCTATCGATGTCCTAGATAACCAAAACATCAGGGAAGATAGAGTTATTAGACATGTCCATGTGGCACAACTACTTCCCCAGAGCCTAGGTGGGTATCCTACAGAACCCCCTTTGAAAGCCTCCCCTCCGGATAACTTTTCTCCTCTGCGATGGCCAGGTCCACTGCTGCCACCTGCCTCTCGATCAGTACGGGTAACGCCGGCACTGCAGCCCCACCACCAAGGGATTTCCTCTCCTATATTAAACCACAAAATAATGGTTTGGGAGGCACCCCATCACTGGCATTGATGGTATGCTCCTTCAGCATTTCCCCGGGGTAGGATGCCTCCTAACTAATGGCATATTCCTTTACCATCCCATATACTGTTGTGGGCTGAGGAATCTCATTTTTCATCTTCTCATCCTCCCATGTGAACATAATCCACTACTTCCTCATCAAACATGGGTGATCCTCATGGAGTACTCTGAAGTATACCCATAGGGTCATCCGTCACATTCCCCATAACTGCCTCGAGAAACGATGTGGGATGTACGGCTCACAGAGAGGCTCGCGGTCGACCTGTGCCACAAAGAATCCACCCCAAAAGGCCTGGATGTAGGAAAAATACGCTTTAATTCCCTATACATAATTATTGAAAACACTTGTTGGAAATTGGAACTGGTGTAAGTTGAAATCACTAGCCTTCCAGACCCAGTTCAGCACCAACTGCAAGGTCATATTAGTCAGAAAACTCCCAACCAAGTTCAGAATAGCCAGATGGAAGTTTGATCCTAGAGGGGATATATGGTTCAGATATTCCTATATTCCCCTATCTTGTGCCATTATCCACCAAAATAGATGATGGAAATGCTTGAATATCCCATGTGGCTTCATCCCTTCGCTGATGTTCCACAACACCTCATACAGCGTAGCTAGCAATTGGATTCCCAGGTTGACACACTACCCTATCACCAACATGGAATCTATGATAATTTTTATTGGTCACACGCTCATGTTTGGGTCCCTCACAAGAAGAATCCATCTGCAGATAAGCATTAAAGTGAACACATCCAACCTGACCACCAGTTGCT
Organism: Viscum album; assembly: GCA_963277665.1. Classification (NCBI taxonomy): domain Eukaryota; kingdom Viridiplantae; phylum Streptophyta; class Magnoliopsida; order Santalales; family Viscaceae; genus Viscum; species Viscum album. Next base: position 873,018,654 of record OY728129.1, on the reverse strand, counting down.
GCTCAGTACCGGCACTAAATCCCAATGTCTTCTACTGGATATTCTCCAAGAGTTTCCAATATGAGTACTCCTTGCTACACTGAACCCCATTCATGAAGGTCCATGGCCAGACCAAAAACATCCTATCATCCAGGGAATTCATGAGTTGCTTGAACCACCCATTAAAATGGACATCCCTCACCAACTGCTTGTCCTCCCCTTAGAACTAGGTCCATTAATGCCTTTGCCAATGGCGGCATCTGCTCTGGGTCCCCCCATGTGTTCGCGGTGGGAAGGAACTCATCATTAATTTCCCCTGTATTAAGACCCATAATATTTTTTTCAAGTCCCAGAGACTTATACCAACCTTCCCATGGTGAATATGGAAGGTATTGGTCCTTGACGACCACATACTCAGCAACACTGGTATCATCTTATTCAACTAGTAAATATGAAATTTAGAATCCAAAGATGCCTGATACATGCCCACTAACCTCTGCTCCACTCGAACACCTCGTACGAGGCCCATACCTAGTAGTCCTCTTCCCAGTAGTCCATGAAATTGCCGCCCTATAGCAAATCCCACTCATCAATACACCCAATATATAGGTTCACCGAGGCTACCTTCAGAATGGTGTGGTACAATGGGGGGGATTTCATCAGATGAAATTCCTTCCCATTAACAATATTCATGTGGTTATACCAGCAAACAGCATTGACGAGTTTGAAATCCTCTCGTGTGTGGTTGTCAGCCTCCTTGAACCACTTGTGTTTGTACAACATACTTGGGAACCAGTAAGCCTACTTGTCCCTACTCGCTTCAGGAATGAAAATTTCTTCCCATATACCAGAGCTATATAAAGGAAAACTGTTGCACAAAGGGTAGTTTATTTTAATCTTTGATAAAAGATACACTTGGGATTCATGGTATGAATGGCTCCGCGGATGCTCCCCAATGCCCATGTTATTCGTTATTTCTTCCCTCCGGGCAGATTTCGCATGGACCCCCTGGTAGCTTCCTGAAAAGACATTCAGTCTTCAAGTTTTTGAAATTTTTTCTTGGATTGCGGAGCTCAATTACAAATCTCGATCGCAGAGACAGTTCATAGAGCCTTGAAATAGGCCTCACAGACACAAGCCACGGAGTGACCACTCTCAACGCTGACGGACAATCTATACACTACGAAGCAGAAAGACTTGATTTGAAAAGAGAGACCATAGAGCATGCGGAGCTCTATGAATCAAGATATCTGGAAAGAAAATAAGATGATTATAAAGTACAATAGACAGGTCATCCGAAACCATTTATTGGCTATGTTCCGCTTTTCTTTGCAGTGTGCCTCGGTGTGGTGAGCTCCGTAGAGCTTGCATCCTGCGTGTTATCTCTCTGCATTATGACCCCATTTTTTGATCTTGCTTTGCGATTGGCCTAAAAAGTTTGACGATTGACCCTCATATGTAGGTCCTCATTTTATCCTCAGCCTCATGTATAAGGGGGAATTTATTTGAACCCAAATATGGGTAGAGAAAAAGGACCCAATGAGAAGACAAATTCCAAAGAGGCTACCTCACGAAACCCATTTGCAGTGCATGACAACACCACCGATGGCTCGAAACTGAATCCCCTTTGTCATCGTCATGGATTAAAGAGGAGTGAGTCTTTATTGTTATGATGCAACTTATTGGAAGCTTCACACCACTGAGGGAGTGTAATCGACCTCTGCGATTCTATCAATCTTGACAGATTCCTCTGTGAGCACCGTGAAGAGAACTCATGAGAGTTTCACTCCAAGGAGGGGATGATTGTAGAATATTCAGTTATGTCGAACTTGATGCAATCCATGTATGATTATGGGGAACTACTAGACTTCACACCGAGGTTTACCTACTATGCGGAACCCCTCGACAATAAATACCATGCTCCCCTCAAGCCCAAGCGAAGGATACACAAACATTTCACCTTCTCAGCTCCCAAATCAAGAAGAAGATTTTTCTCTAAAATTCCATGAGAGAAATTAACACTTATAGGTACTTCAAGATTGGGAAGAACATTTACCTTATCTCAAATGAAGCCCCTCTTCAAGATGGGATTCCCTTTGTGGAGCCCAAAGACCATCGCTAAAGAAGGATTACCCTAAGGGGACTCTATTATTTGAAAATCACTCATGTTTCACAATGTAACATCCACTGACCTATGAACCTCAAGCTATGGAAGGATCATTGTGGTCACGAAGCACATTGATTCACAGTTCAATGCTTTTCAATGTATCCTTGCTTTGTGAAGTCATTCTCTTCAATGTTTATTACTCATCGTGAAGTACCCTTCATATGAACCAATACCCTATACCTAGCCTAGGTCATTCTACTTCTTGAAGAATTCCTCGTTACAAGGTTCCTCCACTACATGGATCGCTAGAGCTTCACAAAATCCTTTATTGTGAGCCCATTTGTTTTGTAAACAGTACACCTATAAGACCCTCTAGTTCTGTACAAAGTGATTTTAAGGTCCCTAGGGTGGTGATTTACCTTGCGTTTCTTTGACTTATGCTTTTAGAATGGGTAGGCTAGCAATTATTGCTTCATCGCATTTCCATGCTAATGTGGACGCCTCAATGGATCAGTCTAAAAGACCACCTGACTAGGGAGTTTCTGATGCTTTCTCTTCCCTAAGGGTGAGTGGGTATCAGTTATGTAAATCCTAGGGGTGTGGAGTGAACCCACCTCGTCTGATCTGTAGGACGTTAAACTGCCAAGTACCATTGTCCTCAGTACATTACATTAAATGGTGGCCTCCCCCATGAATCATACATGGGTAACCAAGTGTAAAACTTTCTACCCACCCACTAGTCTCCATGGGAGTGAAATATTCCTCCCATAGAATGATATCCTATTTGTTGGAACGTTGTCTATATGTGGGGAATGGAATCCATCTTGGTGTAAGCCCCTAGAATTTCATACCAGAGGTATCCCCCCTAATCCACCTCTCTTCTTATGTTTAGAAAAAAAGAGGAGTTTTGGGAACAAGGAGATTAAGTTTTTTGTTCCTCTCCCTCTAGTATTTGTTTCCATTGGGCATCCATCCTGTTGTAAGTGCCAATATCCATCTCACGGGGCCATTAACCATGAAAAGTCCCTTGTTTCCTCTTTGGGCTGCTAACCACGTGTAATCCCCACTCCAAATTCCATATATGTACCATTCACAATATGATCATCAGGTTTTTGTTGCCTCTTGTTTCTCACACCTAAAATGACTCACTTGGGATTAGAGTAAGAATTAACCATGGAATCCATCATGTTACGCCTTACAGTGTAAGCCCCAAATCATCCCAAATTACGTGGACATTTATACTTGTCTCCAAGACATGGTACATAAGAATCCTCCTTGTGGACCAAGCCCAACACCTACTTTCCCCGACCCGTTTACATCACTTAACCTTCATCCCACATGACGTTAAATTGTATCCCACACCCTGAACTATGTAGAATTTGATCCTTTCCTCCTAGGAAAGGTACGTATGAATCCTCCCTGAGGTTCAAGCCCAACACACATTTGTCCCGACCACTCCATGTTTGTCCAACTTCATCAAGCATGACGTTAAACTATACACCCCCTTTTCATCCAGCATGATGCTAAACTACAAAAGTTTGAACTACATGGGTTTGATTGTTGTCTCCAAGTCAAGGTATTTAGGATTCCTTCCTAAGGTTCAACCCCAACTAATGGTAAGCCATTGTATCCTAACTAGCGGTAAGACATTGAATCTCAACCATCGATAAGGTATTGTATCCATACCTGTGATAATTTCTTGTATCCCAACCAAGGATAAGTATTTCTCTCCAAACAAGTCGTAAATCATTGTATCCAAACCAGTGGTGAGCCACTGTATCCCATCCATCAGTAATCCGTTGTATCCCAACCCATGGTAAGAATTTGTATCCAAACCAGTGGTATGTAGTTGTATCCCAACTATTGGTAAGCCATTTTACCCCAATCGATGGTAGGCTACTGTGATCCCCAATTGATGGTATTGAATTATCACCCCCGTCAACAGTAATCTTTTGTGATCCCGAGTCTATGGTAAGCCATCATGTTCCCCAACTAAGGGTATGGCATTGGAAACTCAACCAGCAGTAAGCAGTTGTAGTCTGCAATCAATGGTAATCCATTGTAGTCCCCTTTGTAGGGAACCACATCTTCAATCCACCCCCCCACCACGGGCATCAGACCAGCCCGAGCTGCTAACCACGTGTATGCCTTGGAATATCTTCAGGTCGTTGTCTTATGCATTCACCCTGATTCTATTCCCCTTTTTGAACCACATAAACTTGTATTCCCTACATCATGGATACATAGGAAGCCTCCACAAGGATCAAGACCATCACCCACGCCTCATCATAGTCTCTCCTATGAGCCTATGTTTTTCGTGAAGGTCATTCCCCAATGCAGAGTTCCCAATTCCTTTGCATCCCTTCCATGCATCAATTCCCACTGGCCGCCTTGTCCCATATCCCAACCAAACTACGTGGACTTTGATTCCCTACCATAGCGAGATGTAGGAGGTGTCTTCGAGGCTCTATCCCACTATCATTATTTATCTAACATCGGTTCCATCTCATTCTCCATCCACCTAACCCAACCATCCATATCCATCATGATTCATACCTGGGCCTCCACATCCGGATGAGATCATGTCACCCACTTTCTCACTACTCAGAGCATGAATCAGGTGACTAACCACACGTTTTCTCAAGCATTAGTTATCCCTCCTGGTGTTTCACCCATCTGATCCACTCTTATATATGTTCTAATTAGTCAGATCCATCTCTTCTATATATTAAACTCGAGGAATACCCTTTGTTAAACATGGGAAGATGAAGAAAACCATAGAGACATTACAATAGAATAAAATTTCACAGACTCGACATGGTATGCCTCGGGTTATCATGCCCTCAAAATTTCTAGTCATATGGGGATGAAATTGAAACACATCAGTATTCCAGTTTCCAAACACTCCATTGATGTCCAACATTACTACTTGCATGAACAATGGTTTATTCCCTGACTAGACCACATGGAATGTGCTGACAGAAGAAGTGTAATCAACTGGCGTCCATAAAGACATGGCACTGGGAAGAGTATCACGAAATATGTCTTATGTCGTTTAGCGAGACTCGGACTAGGAGATGAGTTCTGAGGAGGAATACATGGAAGGAAGAACCAACATCTCATAATTATATTTCGATCAAGGAAAAACGTCCCTGAATAAGGGATGGATGTCTCCCACTATTTTAAAGTGCTAATGTGGGGCAACAAACAACATGTCCTCAATAGACAGATGCGCACCCCAATGAATGTGTCAGAAACAGTGATCATCCTATGATTCTAACAATATGTTAGGGTCACTGAATTCCATATGTCATAGTAATATGAAACCTTATGTTCTTGATCATATGTTACCTGTATCGATGAATGTTAGATGATTCATATTGAAAATATGAGTCTCCATGTGATAAGTTCACTTAATTCACCTGGTGAATATATTTTTACAACTTATACACTATGTTTATATTGAATCGTTAATCTCATAGTAAACCTTAGGATTTTTACAACAGATGAAATTTTCATTGAGAATGTAATTCCATTATTAAATTAAATGAGGAATATATTTCTTAATTTGCAACATTCGCTGCATTATCTTCATCTCTAACAACATATATCTTCCCTATTCATATAAAAATAAAAGAAATATAATAGTTTCGATTAAAATATGACACCTAAATGAGTTTCATAATAATTTCATTGATATATATTTATGGGAGACTCAGACTATGAAATAAACTCTATAGAGGAATCCGTGGATGGATGGTCTGGTATCTAATATCACATTTTAATCATGGAAACAACATCATTAATCATGCTGGTAAGGTTTCCTAACATTGGAAAGTGGGATGTGATCATATCAGATCATGAGTACTCTAAAAATAGATTTTTAGTGTTAAATCATACAATAAAAGAATATTGAGAAAATTGTTAAGTCAGAATAATAAAAAGAAACACAAGAGGGGTGAATAGTGTATTTTCAATAAAATTATGAAATATTGGATTTTGAATCCCTTTGTGAAATATATTGATATGAAGTGTTCTTCTTCTATATGAAATATTAGTTGAAGATGAGAAAAATGAAATAACAAGAAAATTTATAGTGCTTATGTGAAAAAATATTCCCTAGTCCACTCCAAAAATTACTATCTTTGTGATCTGGGTGAATTTCACTAGAAAGGTCCCCTTATCAAAAGGTAAAATGTACAAAAATAAGTACATGTATTTGAAACATTTTCTAATAATTCTAGAAAATGATTTCTTGTTTACTAATGATGAACTGGGTATCCATATATTAGATCAAGAAGATGATACTCCACCAAAATTGAGTCTAAGCAATTGAAACTCCAATAAATCAACAGAGCATGATTTGAAGGTACGAGATGAAAAAAAAGATGTAGTAGAAGAAACAGAAATTAAATATATCATCTGAATTAGAAAAAAATTTATTCATGAAATGGTAATTCTGATGTGATTCGAGTTACAAAATGATCTTCAAATAAAAGTAGCAACAGATAGAAGTAGTAATATTAACGTAGTAAAACACTAAACTTATATGTCTCTAAAGTGTATCCAATTTCATAATTGACCATATTTTACCTTAGTACTGTAAAATTAGTTTATGATAAAGAAATAATATATATAATATTTTACTTCTATGTTCTATATATTTAAATGATACACTGGTATATAAAGCGTAAATCCTACTTAGAAATTCCATATCTAAGAAATTCTTGTGAAAGATCATAAATATTCAAATTTTACAATGTCCAGAGGAGTCGTAAATTCCCTTAAAATACGTGTAAATTTATCTATTGAATTCAGTCCTTAGAGTCATTCAAAAATAGGATTAAATTGATCTTAAATGATCTTTGAAACTGTATGTAATATTGTCAATACCATAATACAAATCTCAGATATAATCGCGAAATTAAGTATCCAATGGTGAAAAGTCAAAACTTGTGTTCCTTTATAAAACGAAAAAAGACCAAATTTTGGGTTCAACATCATACTGTACATTCTCTGAACAAATGGTTGCAAATTAATGGTATATCAAAGAACTAAGGTTGATGAACCATATGTTTTTTCCATAAAACCTAGGGTACCATACTAACATACGGTTCTTTAACCTTACATTCTTCTATTTAGAAACATAAGGATACATCCAAAGATAAGGTTCATTATCTATACATTCCTACCATCATAGTGTTGATGAGACATATACACCTTCTTCTAACATAAGGTTGAATAAAAACATAAGCTTTGTGATCCATGTGTGATGTTCCAAGCATAGGGTTTATTTCTTAAGTTTCATTCAGATTATAGGGTAGGAATGGTGCTTTAAGAATTCACTTAAGTGTGTTCAAAACACTGAAAAACTTAGCTTATGATTTAAAATGTTAAATATAATTCTATAATTAACTTTGGAATTAATATTAATTTCTTAAAATACACTTAAATTTATATCATTAGTAAAAAAATAGGGTATTTGTGATTATCAAAATCAATTAATATTTATAGAGTATTGTAGATAGAATACATGCCCAAAAATCTCCTCCTTTTGATTATCATGAATCCCATAAAATATCTAACAGAAAATATAGAATTTTGTAAATACATTTAATTGAAATTATTGTTTTTATTTCATAGTACTATTTCTATAAAAATATATTTAAAATTAAATGTTGTGTTTACCCAATTTTTTCCCATTTATGTGATATAAAAATTAAAGTATGTGAAAAAGGATTAAAACAATTTTAATTTTTCACTGAACAATAAATGAATGTATATATTTTAGTGTTTGTATAAATAAGGAATTAATTCTAATAGTAAAGATAAAAAATAATTTCAAATGAAAATGTAACAAAAAATATAAAAATATCTATGTATTGTTTTTATTAAGAGGTAAAAAAAATATGAATATTTTGATATGTTAAATAGATTATACAGCTTTTTTGGTGAAAGGTGAAAGTGTTTGGCCAGGCTCGAGTTCTATTTGATCTTGAGCTACCTTAAAATATTCAATAAATTCTACAAACTAAACCTGAGGTCTATCTTCATGATTATATTATAACTTCCATATAAAAGTTTTTGAATCTTGAATGAAATTCAAGTTTTCAATAAAATTTACTTTTACAAATTCTTAAAAATTCTACTCTATCTGCAAAAACATAGATAACATGACACTGAAGTGATCCACCAGCATTTTGATGCCATTTTCACTTGAAGTGATTTGTCAAAAAAATATCTCTATTTGCCTAGAAAACACTGAAAAGGGTGAACTATTGCACTAAATATTTTGAATCATGTTATTCATATCTTCCATCATTGTGGTGATGGATTGAAACCTGTTGGTCAAATATGTTGAGGTTATGGGGCAGAGGTAGAAGCTCGATTCTTGTTGATGAATCCCATGATGGATTCAAACCGACTCCCCAAATACCATTTTAGATATTAAAAAATATTTCATAAATAGTTTCATATTTGATCTTTCCAATTTGATCGAACCTATCTCTTTGAAAAGTATCCAAATATATTTTTTATAAAAAAATAAATGATTTTTTAAGATGATTCCTAAAAGGATATTATTATATCCTTAGAGAAGATTAATATTTCAAATCATAAAAATATTTTCATGAAGCTTCCATCTCCTATTTGAGATTAGAGTTTTCCTCCTGAACAGTGTTAAACAAAATCACAAGTTCTTCAATCTAATTTGTCAGTTAATTAGATGTCCAATCATCTGGACTCTTTGACTGATCATCATCTTCCACAATATCTAAGGAATTATTAGGGTATTTTCCCATAGACCTATCACTTGATAAAAATATATTTTCAATAAATTGTATCCTTTCTCCAAAAACAGATGGATGTCTCTCTATTGACTGATCAATTTCTGAGATATCCTGATTGTCAACACACATAATAGCCTTAATAGCTGATTTCTGGACTAGATGTTCTACATGAGTAGCTTATTCCTCCTGGTTATCTCATTGAGGAACATCTTGAATGTCATGAGATTGGATCTTTTCATGTTGATCCTCAGCCTGTTCAGGTTCTTTAAAATGAATTGGACGAATTGTATCTCCATATTCTATCACTGGTTCTTCAGTATGTAGTTATTATCTATTCCTTGGTCTTAAAAAGGGTTCGTCGTGAAATTATTCTTCTTATTCTGCAATAAGGTATTCATTATCATCAAATAGTTTATTTATCTTGGAATAATTATCAACACCTTATATTATATATTTTTAACATTCTTCTTTTTCTAAAAAAAAATATCTCGTTGTGATAAAAATATCCAGATTAATGTTAATTATCCACAACAACAGGAATTAAAATTATTTCATTGTAATCTAATAAAAAATATTTCCTAAGAGTATCAGCATTCAACACTATGTTGCAAGGAAATTGATTTGAGTGTGAAAAAATATGAATCATTTTTATTCTATATAGATTTATAGAAAAATCCTTCTATAAGGATAGAATTACACTCTTGCATCGTAATGGCAGAAATAGTTATATACCTTAGAATATATCTAGTAAAATTAAGCTTTGTTACAATAATGAATAGAACCCTTAGATATATATTTGGGTATGAAATCTTCTCTATCTCAAAAACACATGGTGAAATAGTAATTTGAATAAACATAGAAATATTTTTAGGGTCTTCTTCAAGATCTATTATGAACATTTTTCTAATTTTTCATGATCTATGTGGAAAATAAATTATTTATTTATGCTTATGATCTTGATTTACATTTGATATAAGCTAAAATGGAATTTTACATTATGAGTTAATTTAAAATTTTGAGTTATTTCAACTAAAGAGATTGAAAATTCCTTATCTTCTATTCGAGAGGATATCATATCTTCTTATTCACCCAAACTAAAAAGAATAATACTGTATAAATAATTAATCTATTCTTTATAAAGAAAATAATTATTCTCCTCATTGAATAGAAATTCAAAACCATGGAAGACAATATATTTCCTATGTGGAACATTTTTCTCATATAACCATTCGAAATATAAAACTTTTCATTGAAGAATCGTTCTGCAGGAAACATGATGAATCTTCTGATCACGATGTTCACCTTTATTAGTTCTCTTGAACTTGATCATTTCAAAAAATCTGAAAGTTTATGGTTTTCGAATTTTTTAGTTTAGGAGAATGATGACGTTTTTGGAAGGTGAAACTATTTGAAAAAATGGTAAGATTAGTAGAAGGTTTTTCTCATAGATAATTATGTGGTCTGGTTTCCCATGCTGATTATGTTTGGTAATCATTAATTTTTAGTTTTTGAAAATACATGATTTTAAACTAAAAACTAGAAAAAAATTATTTAAGATAATAATAGAAATACCAATTTTAACAACGATAATAAAATAAAATGATAAAAACAAATTTTACTAATTTGAATAAAATCATTTTAAATATAAATTAAATAAATAAAATTAACTTATAAATTTTTATTTAAAATTAAATAAACCTAACTCCCCCTAAAAAAAATCAAAACATTCTATAGGAAGTGTTTAATTGAAAATATTACCTAATGGATATTTGGTATTAAAAAATTCTAATGTTATATCCTTTTTTAAAACAATATCTTTGAAAAAATGACGGATTATATCGATATTTTTTTGTCATAGAATGACTTATGTGTTTTTTAAATATTTATACAACTAGTATTATCACATAAAATAGGTATACTATTAAAATTTAATATGAAGTTTTGTAGAGTGTGATTCCTCCCCAGTACATTTTCACATCAACTGCATGAAGACACATGTTCTTCGTTTACTGTTGACAGGTCAACTCACTGTTGTTTCTTACTTGACAATGACAGTAAGGATTTACTTAAAAAGGGAACGGTTCATGTGGTCATTTTTTTATCTAATCTAACACCAAAAAATTTAAAAAATAAATATGAAATACAATTAAAATCATTAGTTTTTGGTTAAAGAAGAGATTGAGAAATAGTTCCATTAAAATATCATTAAATTATTTTAACAGTAGTAAGATGAGATTATTTTAAATTTGATTGAAATATAGAATATAGACATATAGAAAACATAATTTATAGTCATCAAGAAGTAAGATATAACAGAATAACAGTCATACCTCTATTTAACTTGTTGTCAAATGGTTTTCCAGATTCTCCCAAATCAATGTTTATATTGGTACACATAAGAGTTTTTCATGTCTTATTGTTCTCAAGTACAATTTTTTCAATAAATCTATAATATAATCACACTGATTTAAATTATTTCCATAATAGTTTTTATAAATTTGAAATCCTAAAAATAAATTTTGTTCTCCCATCATATGAATTTCAAATTATTTTTTCATTAGTATTAAACAATAATTACAAATATTTTTATTTGATGAAATAAAAATAACATAATAAACATAATTTTGATCATTAAAATATTAGAATAAAATATTTTCTTTATAAGTGTTATCTTATCTAATCTAATATAAAATTCATTTTTCCAAATAAAATAACATAACATTTAATACCATGATCTTGGTTCTTGTTTGAGGACAAATATATCTTTTATAAGTTTAAAAATATGATTTGGTTTTGTGGATTTTCAAAACCAGGAGGTAATTCAACATAAACATTATCCAATAAATATCCATTTAAAAAATGTATATTTAACATCCATGTGATATAATTTAATGTTCATATGGGACGCATAATCGAAGCAGATTCTAATAGCTTATAATCTAGTTAGAGGGAAAAGGTCTCATCATAATCTATAACATTTTCCGGATTATATCCTTTGGCTACTAATCTAACTTTATTTATGGTTAGGATTCCTTTATTATCCTATTTATTTCTAAAGCCACACTGAGTTCCTATAACTAGATAATTGGATTGCCTTTCTAGTAATTCCCATACCTCATTCCTTATGAATTGGTTTAGTTCATTTTAAATTTCTAAAATCCAACTCTTATCTTTTAAAGCATCTTCAATAAAAAGATGTTTGAACTAAGGTAGAAAGTAAAATAATTTGGCTTGTATTCCTAGAATTATTCTAGTTATAATTTCAATATCTAGACATCCTATAAAATTTTCTAGAGGATAAATATTTAGGGTTCTAGACTATCTAGTCAAGACAATTTCATGTTCTTGAGTGTCATGTTCTTCAAAACTAGACTGAATTTTATTGATATCATTTTCCAAATCAGTTTTTGGATTTTTGAAGTATCATTTTATCAAACTAATCAGTAACTTCAACAATTTGATCTTTCTCTTTAATGAAAGGGTTAGTTTGATCAACCATCACATTAACTGATTCATCAAAAATCATTCAATTTTTATTAAACACTCTATAGAATTTAGAAGTAGCTAAATATCCTAAAAATAATCCTTCATCTGCTTTTGTATTGAACATTCCAATATTATCATTAAAATTTATGATATAAACTTTTCATCAAATAACTATAAAATATTTTATGGTTGGTTTTCTATTATTCTAGAGTTCAGAGGGTTTCATTTTTAAAATAAGTTTTATTATAACTCAATTCATGGTATTATGGGATGTTCTTATAGCTTACACCCAAAATTAGGTTGGAATTCCATATTCATTTAACATTGTCCTTTGAATTTAATAAAGAACTCTATTTATTATTTTAACAATTACATTTTTTGAGGTGTTCTTAGTAAAAATAAGGTGTCATTAATACCTACATTTGAGAAATAAAAATTAATTTCTTGATTCTAAAATTTTCCACAATGATCACTTATTACTAAATTATTTTAAAACATTTTCCATTTTGAACAATTTTCAAAAACATTAATAAAATTGAAATCGTCACATTTCATTTTTAGAAAATAATCCTATGTAAATCGATTATAATCATAAACTAAAACATAAAAAAGTAATTTAACAGCCAAACACTCTACTCTAGATGGTCCAAAAAAATCATATGAATCAGTTACAATGGTTTTGATATAGAAATTTTATTAATAGATTTGAAAGAATATTTTTGATGTTTTTCTAATTTGGAATGCAACACAGAATCTGTCATTATAAAGTTTAGGAAAGGAAAATCATAAACTAACCACATCTTATGTTATTTTTGTGATGAAAAAATATTACAATGACCAAGTATCCTATTCGAGATACATGACTCTTTTGACTTAGTAGTAAAAAATTTAATTTCTATTTACTCTAGGAATTAAAATCTAAGATATAAGAAGTATTAGTTCTAGGTTCTCTAAATTTATGCAGTTTATATTTAATGATATAGTAGGAATTGTTATAAAAATTGACATAAAAACCATCATCACAAATTCTAGAAATTCATTTCATATATGGTTTTTTCCCTTTCACATATAGCACATTGTTGATTGAGATAGTCATTAGATCTCAAAAAATTATAACTCCAATGATCTTTCCATTTTCATTGTCACCAAAAGTGACTTAACCTCCATTCATATGAGTTAATGAATGAAAATTTGTTGATTCTCCAGACATGTTCTTTGAATAGCCATTTTTCATATACCATATTGATTTTTTATTTATTTTGAATATTTCTTGCAAAAGAACTTGAACATTTGTTTATTTTATTCTGCTTATTTTTTGGGGACCTACTATGTTAGAAAAAAATGATCTAGGAACAGATATCTATGTTATTTTTCCAAATTTCATAATAATTTCATTAGAAAAACATATGTAAATAAAAAACTTTTTAATACAACTAACTTGGGTATTTCTCAAAAAACATTTGTTCGTGAAATGAACTTTCATTCAACAATAATAACAAGTAGAATTTTTTAAATTGGGTACAAAATAATTGTTATAAAGTTTGGATTTTTCTCCCTTTCTTCCTATTCCAAATATTTCCATTTTAATATCATTATTTCTAAGAACATAAATATAAATTTTTTCCTATTTGGTAAAAGGAATAATATTATTATTATAATATTCTACTTCATCCGGTAGTTCTTTAATCCTTTTTTAGTATCAATGTATTTTTTATATTAGTTGAATTTTTCAACTAGTTCATTATGTTTTTTTAAGAGAGTGTCTCTTTTACCTAAAATAGAATTGTCAGTATTATTAAATTATTTATGTTTCATTATTAATGATTCATATTTTTATTTTATAATTTACCAGTAGGAAGCTAATTTATTGTTTTAGCAACTACCAGAGTTAGGAGCATAGGTGTAGTAGTATTGTACCTCTTCTTCAACATTGTTTATTAAACAAATATTCATTTTTGAATTTTTTTTGAAATGTTCTCTGAATTGTCTTTTAAAGATCTTATGGTTTCCTCAGATAATCTCCATATATCTTTCAGTGCTCTTTTTCCTGTATTCTCAAAATCCTAATTCTTTTGAAATTTCTTTTCATTCCTTTTTCTTTCATCATTAAATTTATGGAAAACATATCTAATATGACACAATTTTTTTAATTCATATCATCTAACATATAAATGTTCTATTCAATATTTCTTAAATGAAATTATGTATCCTATTTTCTTCTTATGAAATTTCTTGATCTTTCTTGCTAGTTGTTCTAGTTCTATTTGGGAATTTGAGGAAACTGAATTTTTATCTATTCTTTCTTCTTGGTTTTTCTAATATTATTATAAGATGTCACAATGAGAGTTTTATTATCCATTTTCACTATAATATTATAATATTTAACTTTTATCTTTCTTTTATTCTTCATATATCCTCAATGTTTCAACTAATTATTTCATAGTCAGATAGTTGGCAACTGATGGTTGAGGAATAGTGGCAGATATTCCATTCCATTTTGAGGGAGTACTCTATATAATTTTAGAGATTGATCATATTTTTAGATAAGTTATCCCATGGATGTAACATTATCATGATCCATGTCATCCTTTCATTCATATGTGTGATTCATTCACCATCACAAATTCCAAATGTGTCAAATTTTATCTTTTTGTAGCATACCACATCCTTCTTACATTGATTATTACTTCATATAAACCTGTAATGGTTTTCCACTTCTCATAAATTGTAGGATATTGTGAAACATGATGAAACTCATATGGACCATGTCCAAAAATGATTTCATTTATTGTATTTAAATTTATTTCATATTAAGAAACTATTTCAGTAGTCCATGTCTCTAGTTTCTGAGGAATTTTTTCAGATTTAAGGATTTTCAAATAAATTATAAAAACAAGACTCTGTTGATAGATAATCATTCAATATTTCCATCATCCATAATTTTCAACGTTAAAGTATAGAGTATGAACCATAGACATTCCTTCTCTTGGATCAACCATTTCCCTTTTCTTTATATTTAAATTATAATTTTAACTTTATGTAGCATTAATCCTAATTTACTACGCTAATAGAAATGGTTATGTCTTAATAATATAGAGTAACATATGATGGGGTTGAATTGTGTATTTTCAATATTCATCCATAATTCTTGATTTTGAATCCCTTTTTGAAATATGAGTATATGTAGTGTTTTTATTCTTAATTAAATAAGAGTAATAGATAAATTGAAAAAAAATAACAAAAAAATTATAGTGGTTTTGGGCACAAAGTTCCCCTAGTCTACTCCACCAATTACACACTCTACAATGTTGATGAATTTCACAATAATTGTACTCTTATCATAAGACTGAAAATCCCGATTAGAGTGAAGGTAGTTGACATGTTTAAAAATAAGGATAAAGATTTCCCTTTGGTTCTCTATCAAGGAACTAGTTATCCAAAACATTAATTGAGAAGATGATACTCCACCAAAACTAAGTTTGATCAATTGAAACTCTAATAAATCAAAATAGTTTGATTTTAATGTATTGGTTGAACATCATATTTGTAGTAGTAGAAACTGATTTTAGATTTTTCTTCTTCTCCATAAATGAAATAATTCACGAAAGGGTTGTTCTGATGTGATCCAAACTGCATAATTATCTTCAATGAAATGTAGAAATAGATAGAAGAAGTAATCTAATAGTAGTAAACAATTGAACATGAATGTCTCCAAAGTGTATCCTCTTTCAGAATCAATTGTTCTTTGTAGTATTATTTTAATTTATTTTTAAAAGAATGAAATCGTATATAAAAAATTAGGGGCTTTTGTATCCCATATATTGAAATGATACACCATTTGAATATTTAAAGTCAAAATTCGTCTTCAGAATTCCATATCCAAGAAAGTCACCATAATAATTGTGAATATTCAAATTTGAAATCATCCAAAGAATTTGTAACTTCCCTTAGTCGTATGAGTAAATATCCCTATTGAATATGGTCCATTGAATCATTTATAACAATCCTAAAATCATTTATCAACATGCTTTGAATTAGCTTGTAATTTTTTCAAGACTGTTTAAGTTATTTCAGATAAAATCATGAAATTAAATCTCTAACATTGAAATTCAAAGTTATGATTCCTTCATAAAATGAAAAAATACCAAACATAGGATCCAAATTCAAGTCATTCATTCTCTGAACATATGTTTTAAAATGTAAGGATGATCATAAAATTAAGGTCTATGAACCATATATTTCTTTCCTCAAACTTATGGTTCCTTATTTACATAGGATTTTTTAACCGTACAATCTTCCCTTTAAAAATGTATGGTTACATACAAAAATAAGGTTCTTTATCATTAAGTTCCTTCCAAAATAGCGTTGATGATCCATATTTTAATTCTACCTATATAATTTTGAATAAAATTAAGATTCATGATCTATATGAGTTGTTCCATGCATAGTGTTTATTCCTTACATTACGTTCAGAACGTAGGGTATGAACAGTTTTTCTAGAATACGCATAATCATGTTCCGAACACCTTTAAAAATATTACTTGTGAATTAAAATAAGGAATAATATTCTAGAATAATTTTTTTAATAAATAATAATTTCCTAAAATAAACATAAAGTAATATCATTGTTATAACAAAAAATGGTATTTGTGAGCATAAATATCAATTAATATATGTGTATTTTTGACATAATACATTCCCAAAAAAATTGTATGGTGAACCCTACATTAATAACTAATAATGAAACAACTATTAGATTAAGAGGGTTGGGTATCTTTGATTCTATACATTATCTACATAATTAACATATCATACACATATTACAATATTAGTAACGTTTGGTTAACTAAACATCACCTGCAATAAACATGTACTAGTGAATTTAATCATATGTCATATAGGGAACCATCTACTAGACATTATAGAAAACATACAACTAATTTGAATATGGTTTGGATGTATAATAGAACATTAATCCAGTATTACTATGCTCTTGTAATGACTACAGACTCTGCCATGAATCCTAATAATTTACACCCTACCCTCCCCCCATCATATCAAAAAGAGGACAAGCATAGCCCAATTCCACTATTATGAGGATGTTGTGGTCATCCTCATATGATTTATGGAATGAAAAAAATTATAGGTTTCAACAAAAAAAACTACCACTATCATCCTCATGGATCACATGGGGTGAATAACACCCATTTAATATGTAATATAATATCAGGATTCAATCTATAAAGTTCTCTACCATATCTCTCACCTATGTTGAGGAGATATGGAATGCTATGTTTTCCCCATTTGATCCCTCGAAAATGGAGAAATCTATGTGGGATACTAGCAACCATAATTGTCTAAAATACATGTATTCCTCACAAGTATATTGAAATGATCATGTCATCTCTTCACTTCATAAATTATTAAAAAATAATTGTAACACATTCTTTTTGAAATTCAATAACCTGTATATATGAGAAACTACGTTGAAAAAACATGTGTAATGTTACAATGATGATGAATTTCATTTCATCCTAACCAAAAAAATGGGATTTCTTATAATAGTTATGATCTTGACCTCAACAACCCATTGGGTTTTCTATTAAAAATATAACGATCAATAGTACATGATGAAAACATCATATCGGTCCTCCCTATGATGAATAACATCAATCACATGAAGGATATTCCATGTTTAGTGGGGATACAAACCACGTAAGCCACCCAATACATTGTTACAAGTGTTAAATGTATAGTATACCCCCACCAACCCAAGTCTAATAGAATGTCAATATTTTGGAGATCTGGAATCATTAATAACGATAGTTTTAGGGGAATCAACACCAAGTCACCCCTTTTTACAAAGATTCCATTGAGACTAATGATTCAATGGAATGGTATCTACCATTGTCTTTATAGACAAGGGGTTGGTACCATGAAATTAGAATTATCATCCCATTATTTTAGCTTCACAGGGTACCCAAATACCTTCATATTTATTGATATATAGAGGATGATTTGCTATTTTTCTAACTCACTATATATATAATCTTAACAACCTCATTATCCATTCTATAAACATATACAATGGGAATTGGGTGGATTTCAGGATCATTTTTGGTACCCTCTAGAGAAAGAGAAACCCCCATTAAAGAGTAGAAAGTAATTTTCTTTTCTGACCACCTAATGATTTTGATAGACCATCCTACATGGATATTGTAATTAATCCCACAACACCTCTAAAATACACTCCCCGAATCCTAAGAACATTGGAATATATGATTACTCTTCTTTCTATAGATCAATGGAAGAATATATCTTCGTTACATTCTACATCAGATTCATGATGGTCATACAAGGAATATTTGGATGCCCAAGAGAATTAATACCCTCATAGTAATGATCTTGAGGGATATTGTTTATGGGAGATCATAGATAAAGACGAATTACTAGTAGTGTTATGTCCAAAATTTATTACAAATATCAATATCTCATCTTTTATTAATGGGGATCATTCTTCGTGCCTAGAAAAAAAAATTGGTGAATGTTTAACCACCTGAATGGCCAATAACTGACCTATTGAGGAATCTATGAGGAATCATTGGGCCTTGATCTATAATTTTGGAGGGGAAACATCATAGTAATAATTATATATCAAAAAACAATTCAAATGGGTACCACCAATGTTTCTTACTGAACTATATAAGTTGATTCACTATGACTTTTTGATCATGAAAGAGGATTTTCCTCATGTTTTAATTATGGGATTAAAGAAGAAAGATTCACATAAATTCCTACATCGTTCATTATATAAGTATTATGTTTAATCTAATTCTTCGATGTATGGTTGATCTACTGCAACGAGCATCGATACAATGAATCTCATAATGATCACCCCCCACCCCACCCACTCCCCCTTACCATGAATTGAGATAGATATCATAACTGAAAAATATTTATACCCACCCTAAGTGGTGACACATTTTTTATACAACATATACTTTGTGATTTTTCTTATCAATTATGGAATATTATTTCCCTTAGAAGTCCCACTAATGTGATGATGGTAATCCACTAATATCTTTATATAGGAAAATGAATTGATGAACCCATAGGTTCAACTAGGATATCACATGGAGATGATGTAGAATTTATTGCGGCTACATACTCTACAACCTCAATTCCTTGTATACAGTTACTAAATAACATATTATAGAATATCTTTTGTATCATGAAAACATTTGATAAACTCCTTTTATTTCCTCATTGGAACCCAAAAAACCAATGAATCATGTTTGGAAATCCAAGGATAATATAGGCAAGTCCTTCTTATTCATTAAGGATTGACATTTCAGCATCTGAACACCCATGAAAATGAACGATAGTCCTTATTGGTCCATCTTTGACTAATATATATATCTTGACACCTTTGATTAATGTTCATTCCACATCACTAGACAAAAGTCCTATTAGGTGTAAGTGGCATTCCCACACACAATGATAATGTGATAAATGATCATATATATTTTCTAGATGCCATAAAGTTGTATGATCCTCAATCTATCTTGAATAGAATCTTACACTTAATTGTATGGGCCACTTTCCTCCACCCCTAGAATTTGTCACCCTAAATTTGCCTCATTGAGATTAAAATATGATCATACAAAATAACTCATCTGTTATTCCTCTGAGTATAGTACAATTCTAGAAACTCAATAACAAAATGGGAAAATATTTTTACAAAACCATTTACATTCATTAGAAAGAACATTCTTTTTAGTGTAGTGATTTTTCCCCCAGTTACATAAATAAATAAGAGGACCACTATAGAAAATTCCTCAATCAATTTATATCCACCATACCCATGAATAGAATGAAAATTTCTTCTATGTACATATATGGAGACAATTAACATTTTTTGATGTCATAGTTTTATGGAAGGTTCCAAAATATTCCATTTATTTGAATATTCATCGGGAATTTTTTTGGTTATTTTGGTGAATGTTTTAAAAGATTTCATCCAACCCATATTCTCTATAAATGTCTATATTATATTCCTATAATCATATAATAAATCCAATTAATTATAGATTCTATACGATAGATCAAAAATTTACCATATCAATTACATCATTCAACCCTATTATGGAAAGAAATTAGATTTATAGTAGCTTCTAGCTCAATGTCCCAAGTTCATCATCAAATTTTTCTTTTGTAAAACATTAGAACATAACTCTACAACCACAATTTCTCCATTATAATACTAATTTGTCCCTCATCAAGGGAATGTTCCCACTGTATTATTTCTTGAGTAGAAGAACATGGTTTACTCTTTCAAGTATGATCATATCTCAGGTATCTTTATGAACACCCATGATAATAACCCTCTCATGTTTTTGGAGATTAAAAGTCCATATGTAATTGGTTTAGTAAAATATTATTTCTACTATCACCATAATAATATCTATAAACAAAGCATCCATTAGTGTTTTTCTATCATCTAATGGTTATATATATAAATAAATAAATAAATATTTATATATATATATATCAAATATATTTTTTTGTTAGGTCATCCTCTACCACATATGTAATCATAAAACCATAATTATCATGGTGTTTTATCAAGAATCCATAAACATTTTTCAATGTTTTTTTAATCATTACACAATATTCTCAATATATTAGTACTTATGATTACTCTAGGTTATCCATTTTCATTACCAAATATATAGTATGGTATCCTATACATATTCTTACAATCAAATTTAGTCATATAGTTATATTCTAAAATCAATGTTTTCCTAATACTAGTTCCCAATGTTTCTAATAAACTTATTATAATCCCAATTTTAAATAATCCAACACCAGAAACCTAGTGCTGGTGGTCACGTTGGAACTTTATATAAGGAATAGAATCCCAAAGGACCAAATAGGATAGTAGTAATATTAAACTGGATACGAATATTATCTTCCCATAACATTTTAAGACCTAAAATACAAAAATAATTTTTGTATATAGATAAATTATTCCACTTATTTTATCCCCATGTTTCAGTCACAAGAAATATCCTTGTATCTTGGGGAAGATACAACATACTAAATGGGTGAGATATAATGCTCTGAAATAGTAAGAATATACCTTAATATAATCATAAATAATTTATAATCATTATGGAGAGGTAAATAATAGAAACACATTCTATTAAATCAATAACATGAGGATATAATTCCATGGAAAAATGATTATCCAATAATACTTTATAAATAACCACATGGGCATGAAAATAATCCTTGGATATTTTAACTAATCAAAAAATCTTATCGAATATAAATAACTAAGTTTAAAATTATGGAAACCATAATTGAATACATATGAAAAATTCAGTTGAGTAATTATTATAAGACATCTAATACCATCTTGGATTCATGAAAATACATCTAATACCATAGAGGATTCAGGCCAAGATATCAAATACCATTGAGGCATAATGATAAGATATCTAATTCAATCAAGGATTCAGTCAATGATATCTAATTACATAATAATTCCTCTATGGGACATAGTTGGAATTATAAATACCTTTCTGAGTCCAATGAATTCCTCATATAATTAATAAGAATTAATTTATATGTCTTAACAAAAAATATATTTATATGTATTGAAAGAACTATTCTTATTAAAAATCAATAATTTCTCTAGTGAGGAACTTATAATAACCATCCTAAGAAATTTGATGACTAATGTCATTATATAAATTTCTCAACATAAGATTCAATAAAGGATTTTGACATTAATGAAAATAATTTAATTATATAACTAGAATATTTACTATTGAAGGTACCCTTTTAATTTCAAAATATTTATTAAATTATAGAAATTTATCATGTAACAAATAAATAATTTTCATTTAAAATAAACTTATAATATTATAAAATAATCATGAAATCATTGAGGCTTCTTGAGTGAAATAAATTCAATTCCTTTTGTATAATTAAAAAAACATTCTTTTCACATTTTTTTAAAATTTATAATTCATTAGAAGACGATAGGAGGATACCATTTAGAAAGTTTTGTAAAAATTTAATTAAGTGTAACAACTACATCAAGAAATCATTGGAAAAAAGTAAAATATTTTTTAAATCAATTATAGAAAACATGGACATGGAAGAGAAACATTCCATAGTAGAAACTTAAAAAATATACAATCCTGATTAATGATGAGATTGAAAAATAATCACTTTCAAGTTTAGTAACATTTGAATTATGATCCACGTGAAATAAATAAAATTAAATTAAAAATTAAATAAAAATTAATATAATGATTATAATGATATAATATATCAATATTCTAGTATATTCACAACATAAAAGAAATTAGTGGTGAATATCACATATGTCTCGAAGATGTAAAAGTGTGATGAGAAACCATTACCTTAGTTCTCAATTTAATTTTACAAGTTTGATCCTCACATGTATTAAATATATATTTATTATACATATACTAATGATTAATACCATAAATTATATACTAATAATATTTTATCACATTTTTATTAAAATCACAGTTTTGGATTGTAACTGCTTTATTTTTCATTGTATTTTTTGATTGGTAGTTCTATTCTGTATACGTTTATCATACTGGAATCATTTACATGATATAATTACGTATTAAATATAATATATATTAAATATATATACTTTTAGAGTCATATATATATATATTAATATTGAAAAATAAATTTCACTTTTCATGGACATAATAGGTCGTTAGAACATATGAACACATTTTTCATTTTTTTATGGGTGGAAAAAAAATAAAGGTGAGTATTAATTAATATTTTAAAAAACATATTTATAACATAAATATCATATGTACTATTTAGTTACATATTTATACCATATATGTAATGTGGGGATGAAAAATTAATTACACCTATACATGGAGATGCTAAGTCGTATGTTTTCACCAGTGATGTTATCAATTTTCTTAGGATTGAGAAGAGATGGAAAATGGATGTACCATTAAGGTAATAAAATATAACTACATTTATAATACTATATTTTAAACTCTATAATTAGAAAAACACCTTAATATGATTTATAATATGAAATTCAATTGAAATCGTCAGTAAAGGCAGTTACCTTCTCTAAAATCATCCTCCATTGAATGTCCTCTTAGGGACAATAAGGATGGTATTTTTGGAAGACCATGACCACCAGAAAATAGATATATATTTTGTTAAGATAAATATGTATGTATTTTCCAATATAGATGGATCAATGTGGTTTTCAGAGGTGAGGGAGGAGGTTACCAGTTATAATTCAAGTGATTTGAGCTTTTGGAATTTATCAAATGATTAAATTATAATAAATTAATTTTTCATGAAAATTTTGTCAAAATTGAATTAGATTCTAAAATAAAATATTATATAATTTTAATACAATCATCCAATACAATTTATACATATTTCCTGTCATTTTAAACCTTATAATTTTTATTAACTCCTTGGTAATTTATTTTTGACCTTAACCATGGTGACCATTATTTAAATCATAAAGGGTTAATAATGTTACATTATATAGAAAAATGAAACATTAATTTAACATGTATTATGTGTTCAACTATCTTAAATTTACATAGATTTTAAGAATATTTTTTTTAATATTAAATAATTTAAGAAATTATTATTTTTAAAAATTATTATTAGCTTCAGTTGTGACACTATTCAGTTAATATAAAAAAATACATAAATTAAGACTGGTAATTAATATAAAGTTATTTATAATATCTATATTATTTCATATATATATATATGTATAGAAAATTAATTTCTCACATTAACTCTTCATATTATATCAAAGTTAAAATATTTAAAATCATTTTAAATTTTATATTATTAATATAAATATTATATCAATATTTCATATGAATTGAATGCAATTAAATAATACACATATTAAAAATGTATTACTATAAAAAAAAATTTCATTATGATGGAAATATTAATTTACTTTCATTAATATATTTTTATCCCTATTTGTACATATAAATGGCATTAAAAACAAAGAGAGTGGCAATTTTTAATTATCATTTATTTAAAAGTTATATATGTAATTTTCATGGACATGTGTCCATTAAAAACTCCTATTGGAGCATATGTTGAGAAGTGTTGAAACAAATTCATCCATTAATTTTTTTTAAATTTTTAGTTCATGCTTTTACCATTGTTTTTATTTTAACCGCCAATTAAATCGTTTTAGAATTACAGTAATGTTAAAATTTTCTACTATATATGGGTCAATAATGTTATAATAAAATGAAAAAAACAAATAAATGTAATATAGTTGGTGTAATTAACCATATACCATTAATTTGGAAGAATTTTTTATTTTTAGGAGTTTGTTAACCACTTAATAAAATATTATTTACTATTAAATATTCGTATGGTCTATTTTAAAAATATTCATTATTTCGACTTTAAAAATATCTTGATAACACATAGAGTTTAGAAGATATTCTTATTATATC
Organism: Viscum album; assembly: GCA_963277665.1. Taxonomy (NCBI): domain Eukaryota; kingdom Viridiplantae; phylum Streptophyta; class Magnoliopsida; order Santalales; family Viscaceae; genus Viscum; species Viscum album. Next base: position 872,993,761 of record OY728129.1, on the reverse strand, counting down.
TATAAACTGTCATTTTCGTCTATAAAATTTATTTATCTCATTAAAAATCTCATATTAAATTTATATTAATATTATTAATAACCATTATTTTATTTTTACAATAATTGAATAATTATTGTATCATTGTTGTGTATGAAATTAATGTAAATAATTATTCATAAAAATTTAAAAATAAATTTCAATGATGAATATAAACTATTTATTTTTCCGAATAATATTTATTGTTGATCATACCCTCAAGTTAAACAAAATTTAAAATTTATATATTTATTTAATACATGAGTGTAAAATCTTTGACATTTCATTAAGTAAAATATTATGATTATCATAATCACATAAAAATGGAAGAAAAAGTATTATTTTCAAATGATAAATAAATATTCTTGAATATCAATAATAAACTAAAATTTGTACAATTCTTAGTTTCATTTTATATTCTTGATAATTTTATTTTTGAACATAATTTCCTAATTTCTTCTTTATCATGGTAAAAAAATTACCAAGTTAATATTCATATTGAAAAATTATAAAAGGGGTTTACTTATTAAATTTAGACCACCTTATTAAAATTATGGAATACATTTTTCAATATTCAATAAATAGATTTTTTGTTTTTTAATTAATAATTAAACAGTTAAAATAAAATGAAAAGTAGTTTTCAAAAAAATACCTATTTAAGGAAAAAATAAATTCATATGAAATTTATGTATAAAATACCATTAATATAACAAAAATATATTAAAAGCAACTAATTACATTTTAAATCTAAACCCAAAATATAATTTTACTTAGTATATTATTAAAAAGTTAATAAAAATTAAAATTAAATTTAATATTTTTCACTAATCATAAAAAATTCAAACTATACTGAAAATACTGAAGAATTATTACTAGGATAATTTTTAAAACATTAATAAAAATTTGATATTTATTCATTCATGTAAATTCTCTCAATATTATAGAAATTTTTTTTATAAAATAGAGAAAAAACACTTTTGGAGAAAACATATATTTTTTGTAGAATAATGTTTCATTACTAACAAACTAGTTCTTATTCGAAAATCCCCAATTAATAAATTAGTATTAAGTATGAATTATATATATATATATATTAATTTGGTTAATACTATTTTTACCCACCAATTTAAGGGATATTTTATAATAGTCACAATTAAAGTATAAATTTTGGGGTTCGTTTAATTTTTATATTTTGTGTTGTATACTCTATTCAATATAGTGTTCTATTAAAATCCGGATGTATTACAGATGTGTTCCTCTTACATTTATTAGTGTTTTTGATTTTTATAACCATTAACATGGAACCATGTGATGGGAATTAATTTTAAGAAAATATATATTATTCAAACTCGTAATAGGTTATTCAAGTGGTGAAAATAGAATTCCCACCATAAAAGTAGAATTCACACTCTGGAATAATACAAAAAATAAATTTTTAATGTAGAACACGGAAAACCCAAAATGAATTAATATTTGAAGGGGACTCTAGGTTTCAAATCTGTATTTTAGTTTACTCTTAAACCATTAGTATATTTTTTTTACTTCAAAATAAATTTCCTTCACCACAATGTACTATTATATCAAAATATTAGTCAAGGAGGCATATTTTCAATAGTATAATAATTATCCCTTTATCTAAATTTCAATTTTGACATGATTAGTTGAGTTAAATGGAAAATTAGTGAGTTAAATTAATTATAAGGGGATGGATATTACAAATCAATATTTATGAAAATTAGTAGATATTTGGAAAGGGAATTGTTCTCAAATTTGAAATATGTTTTTTTATAAATTAATAACGATCATTTTGTTATTTTTGAGAATTTCTTTGTGTAATTTACCCAATAATATTTTCCAATTACCAAGCGTATTTTTTTAAAAATAATTTCCATTATTTCTATATTATATTTCTTGAGATACTCAAACTTGTTTTTGTTCCATGAATATTTTGGAATATTATAAAATATATTAATTTGATGAATAAAATTTAATATGACTAAGTCTTTTTTTGACTAGACCTTGATTTATCAACCTATCTCGAAATGGAATCTTGTTTTTTATCATAGAATCCATGAATGACACTATAGGGAAATTATCTACATTTCAATCATATTATATCCTTTCATACCCTACTATGGGTGTATTATCCGATATTTAAAAAATTATTTATGGGGGAGAGGTTGTCCATGGTGGATAGGGATGCTCTTAATAGTGTATTTTGCTATATTTATTTTTTAATATTTTTAATGATACATTTTTTTCATTCATTTTATTGTATTATTATCCTCTACATTACTATATTGAAAAAAATAGAAAGTACAAAAATTACAATTATGGGTGGTTTCATTTGAAGGTAATAAAAACACCATTTACAAAATGATATTCTTTTTATTTTATCATGTTATGTGGTATATGTGACATTTATCTTAATCATAACATTATAAAAAGAAAAAGAAAAAATATAATAAGAAAAAACTTAGAGAGGATGATAAAATCATTATGGATACCTATATCATGTCCCACATTGAGATTTGAGGAATGAGACATTGGCATATTAACAATTTCATGAGTATTCTATTGAATTTATATTTTTCATATCATGAAATAGTATTATGATTCAAAAACACCTCTTAATCCTTATTTTTTACATTTCCCCACTACCATAGGTCATGAATATATGTGAACATTTATGTAATGTCCTCGTAACTAATTTTTATCTCTTATATTACAAGTTGGAGATGCTTGTTGACTTTGAAGCATATGTTAAGTGACATGTACGTGAGTTATGATAATAGATAAATTATTGTTATTACCTTGAGTGAAGAGAGAACTACATTTACTGGAAGGTAAATTTCTAGTTCTATGAATAAATATGATGACTTAAAAAAATTAAATATATTAAAGGAAGAGAATTTTTATTTTGAAAGATGAAAGTTAAAATACATGATTTTATTAATTTCATAAAATAGTGTGTTGTTTGATGAATTATTCTATGTGAAATTTACATGATTATATTCCATTGAGGAAAATATAGTATTTCTACATTTTAAATTTAAGAATTTTTATAATGAAATTCAATTGAAATTTTTTTGACATTACATGACTAGGTAAAATTCTATTCTATGAGAGGAGTAATTGATAAAAGTATTTTTATACTTTCATGTTTTATTTTATAAAACATTATTTTTGAAACTACAATAATTAGTTTTACTAAAATTTGATATTTTTTAAAATTTATCACATGATATAATGTGTGAGGGAAAGAGCGATACAATTCAATGAATTTATGATTCTAATGATGTTTCATTAGATATGATAAGTTAACGATAAATCCAAAGGTCCAGAATAGTTAAATCGAACCAAAACATAACCAATGAGGTAATATAATACTCATTAACATTATTAAAGGAATAACCACAATCTGAATCGTGATGGAATTCATGATGTGTAGTTTAGAAAAAGAAAACAATATTGCAGATTATCATCTATAATTTTCATGGGCTCACACAATGTACAACATTGTGAACCATGTGACCCAACCCAAAAATGAACAATTTTGACCTATTCAATGTCAAACATTCATTTTACATCCCTATTATTTCCAAAGAATAGTAATTCCCTCTATATGTGTTATATATGATAACATAGGGGTATTATTTGTACATATTATGATATAGAGTTTTTGGAATAGAAAATGATGAAGAACTACAAGAAGTAATTATCCATGGTGTTACGGGATAAATATTAAACTTTTGGGTTTTTTATTTATTCTTCAATGTTACCCTAATTAATTTTTTCACTCAATAAATAAGTCTTTCAATTCCATATATATATGTATGTATGTATGTATGTATGTATATCTATCTATCCCTATCAGTCAATATTTTTTTCATGAACACTTTCACTCATGATGGTGATAGATTAACATGAGTATTGTCCTTTTGGGATGTTTCATGGAGTTTCCACATGATTTAACATATATTCCTTATTTTTTTAATTCTAGCTGTATAATGATTTTTCATGGAGTGTCCACCTGATTGCACATGATTGCACATATATTCGTTTTTTTATGATAGTATTGTATTCACCCTTCCATTCACATTTTAAATTTTCTTAATTAAAACATTAAAGGACAAAAAATAATCAATTAGTGAATTTAAAATAGAATGTTATCGACTATAAATATTACCATTTGAGACAACCCTGGTCTTCCAATGTGCTTCACTGAGAGATAAATATTTACTTCTCTACCACCCGATGTATATGTGTTAGTTCTCATAGAGGAGTGTTACCATGAAAATATGATCTAAATCATAGGTTCAAATTGAGGTTATGCATTTATTGTATACATAGTTTCTATCTTGATTATATAATGGTTTATATTTCTATTCTATCATATTCTAATTGACATCACTTCAAAAAAATTCTTTGATTTCTCTATTAATTAATTATTTTTAATATTTGATGGTTTCCTACTTGGTATATTATACTCACACCTATATGTTCTATTCCATCATATATCATGTATTATGTATTCATAACGCCTTATGATGAAGTCATTAGTTGACAAGGATATTTTGGAGCATGGATGGGATACATGGACTATAGTCAGTTCTAGGTATTTCATTTGAAATATATCCCATTTGATATAAAAGGTTTCCTCATTTATAGTTTTGGTGGGATTTTATTTATCACTTTATCATTCCATGTATTTTTTTAACTTAGATGTGTTATATAGTTTTATTAATTAATATTTTCGATTATTTATATCTTTATGATCTATATTATGTTTTCACTTAGTGATATGTGTTTGTGTAGATTTACCTCGGGACAAGGACTCCAATGTGTGTTTTATTTCTACTCAGCACTTATAACCAACCCCTATACTGTTTTAGGTATTATTAGTGTGTCACACTCATCTTAACACATTCATGAAGGGCCCTAATGTGTCATGTTGTGTAATAGATGTACAGAAGGATGTTTTCATTGAACGAGAGTATAGGGATTGTATAACCCTATGGCCTGGTTTGGGAACTCAAGAAATAGTCTTATATGTATTTGGTTATCAATCATGGAATCCCATTTATGTTGCCTTAAAAAATGTATACATTTACTAGAACTCATATGGTGTTCTTATTGACATGGTACATATAGAAAATTTTAGAAGAGAATAAATTGGTATATGTACATATGTGATAGTGTGGTGGTTTCCGTGTGCATCTTGAATCCATAGATATACTCTTTTTCCCTAATGCAATGTTTACATATCCTGATGGATCCATGATTTTAAATAAACATTCTATCATATAAATATCATGAGGATGATCCAATTTGTGAAGAGGCTTCGATTCATGGTCATGTATAAGTGGTGGTGACTCTAGGTCGTTTATTAGTATTTACTCCACTCACTACATAGTAGGTTACTCAAGAAGTACTGGTAGTGTACATCCAGACATTGAGAAAGCCATAAGAGATTCCTATGTAGAAAACCATATGGTTCTTTCAGTGATCCATACAAACCATTAATTAAAGGAATTAATTTATGTTGTTCGTTGAGTCTTACATGAAATTTTGATCCCTCCTAATCAGATAGTTCTCCTAGAGGAAGGAATTTTCCATGGATTCGCATATTGATGATTGTTTCTAGTGATATGTATACATGAAGAGGATACTCTCACAAGGAAATAGATATAGTGTTCATTATATAGGATTTATACTAAGAAATATTTTGAGTATTACGCATCTAGATGATTCCAAATATTGATCCAAGAAATAAGCTAGTTGTAGAGTATTAGTTAAGGTTCAGTAACAACTCATAACACTCAAGAAAAATGGTTATAGTTGTGTAACATTGTGGAAATACCATTGAGTGTGAGCTTTAGTAATAAATTTTAGATGGTTTGGTATCTAGTTTAATTACTTTGTATGATGTGGTGATACAATGTTCTTTAGAGTGGATAATATCCTAACTAAGAAGACACCAACAGCTGGTGTTGACCATGTTCAATCTTAAATAGAGTCTTCAAAAGTTAATATTCAACTTATTACTTGCGTATGAAATCCTGAGATGAATTTTTAGATAGAGTATCCAAATATAAGTTTTAATGTTCAATAATTTTATGATGTTTCTAATATGGTGATAGAGATATGTTGTTACTTCATTGATAGGGGTATCTCATGTAGTATTTCCTAACCTATCATGTGGAAGATAATAATATTTCTTATTGATCACCTAAAAAGAGGTATTTTCTGGTGCAGTTTGTACCATATTTTTAAAGATGTGGTATAAGAGTTCTAATAGAAATTGTAGGTGTCCTATGGTATGATTTATTTCTACCACCTCCCCATAGTGGTCCATGCCAGACTAAATGAGACCGTGGTCAATGTTTAGGGAAGCTATAAGAAGCAGAGTCTTATTAACTAGATAATATATTCATTAATCATGGTATAATAAATTTTGTATCTTCTTTATCTATATTATTGATAAACACATACAAAATCTAAAAAACCCCATAACAATTCATTGAGATCACTATAATCCAATGGAACCTTTGTCTCAAATCTTGAATTCAGATAAACAAACAGGGGGTTATTTAGTGATCACAGACGTCTTATAATATTGTGATCCAAATAATAGAGTATAATGATTAATATGGTATTCCATTGTAGTGATATTGATGAATTACATGGTATTTATATATATGGACTATATTTATTCATTTCATCCTCACATTGAATGTTTTAGGAAGGGGACACAGTACTTCTATTTGGGTAGGAAAAGGATTTACTTTTCCCGTGATAAAGAATCCAAAGAATTGTGGAATGGGATAATAAATATGAGGATATATTTTATTACTCATTATTAATATACTACCCCCCTTCAAGATGAAGATGTTCTGAGCCTCTAGATTATTACTATATTAGAGGACTATGTGGATGTCTTCCCTTATAATGTGAGGGTATTACATCTCCATAGAGATATCAAATTAGGCATAGAATTTAACCTAGTAAAAACCAAAAAATACTTAACAGAATATCTAATTTCACTCATAGATTTGTTTGAGGTGCTATTGATGTGTTTATTATGTAATGTATTCTTCTGACACATTGTGTCACACTAAGAAGACACAATTTTGTTCTCCATGATGGTTGATGGGATCTTGTGGTTATATGAAGATTTAGTTCACTTAAATTATTTGACTATTATGAATAAACATCATTATCCAATAATTAACAACCACATAATGTTGTTAAAATGGGAAGGGATTTTATTAAATACTGGGATCAGGTTATAAAATCACCGTCTCTAGGTTTTGGATGAGTTTATACAGAATATAACGATCTGATATAGCTATTGTAACTTCTCATAATTTTGTATTCCATTAGGCATGAAGAACTTCCTAGTAGTGGTAATTAGATTTATGATCTGGAACATTCATCCTTTCTTGGACTGGATTACAGTATTCATCATCAATGAAATACTCTTATACATATCATCATAGTAGGTCAATCAAATACTTTTTAATATGGTCCAAAAAATTATCTAAGAGCACCGACATTTTGGGATGCTATGGGAGTTTAATTTATTGACTCGAGAGGTTTAATTCTTGGGATATTTCATTTTATAAAATGAAGTTGTAGTGAAACCAAAAATTATTGATGAAAAGCTATCATGGTATCCATTAAATAGAATGAATAAGGAATATAGATTCCATTGACTATATGGAACTATTTGAGATTAATGATTTATTTTTGTTAGATTTCAGAATCCTTTATATCTTTGACCTAAATGACGAATTATTTCATGTTTATAGATAATTTATTTCTAGATTTTTTTGTATTTGAATGAATAATTGATGATTACTTCAATATTGAGACTAAAAATAGAGGTGCGTGGTCTAGGAAGAGTTTTATGATGAATTTATAACTACACTTGTATGTTTTACCTTGTAGAGGAAGGTGGTTATCTCCTATGAGTCCTAAAAAATATAACCGAAAATTAATATTCTCATGACCCATGATCTTGAATTGGGATCAGTGGTATTCGCGAATATGATGTTGTGACACTAACATATTGGTATAATGTTTATCATATATTATTAAAATAATATTCTTATGTATATATTTTCATAAAAATATCCTAAAAGTAGATAGAAGAAATAGATAGGGTCCAACTATGATTTGGAAATTGAGATTGTATAATCTCTCAATAAGGGGAATATAGTGGAAGATACATTTAACATAAGACCTCTTCATAGTTTCTAATTAAGGAATTGAATTGGTTGGTCTCATAATAGAATTCCACAATTTATGAGGATATTATAAGAGACATTCGTTCAATGTTTTATGCCCTTTTTCTTCATAAACATATAATGGAATATCATCATGGATATATCAATTCTTGTACATTGTGTGTGTAGATATCCTTTGTACATAATCTTAATGGATTTTCTAAAGGTGGTGAGAAAAAAAATATTTTTTATGGTTGGACCATGGTACGAGGAATTTTGAATGTGTGGGTTTTGAGAGAGTTTCAAAAATTTCCCTCATAAATACATACAATGTCGAAATAGATGTGTTCGGACATCCATCGTTAACTATAGTGGTTTTAAATGAATATTTTCATTGATGTGTCTGTCTCTCAATGCCTTACATGTGTATTGTAGTAGTATAAGAACCAATTTATTGTTGTGATGGATCAACCCCTTGAGGTTCCATTGTGTAAATGGGTTTGTGTCTCTCTGGGTTTATTTATAGGTCTTCCATGATGAAATTTAGGGCATCATGCTCTCTAGGTGATCATAAACTAACTAACTATGTCATCCCACTTCCAAGCCATCAAATATAAGAGTTCTATAGAGATCATAGTTTTCACTAATGTGTGAAAGATATAATAATTTCATGTTTTAGCATTGATAATAGTTATGTACCGTGATTCTCACATAATTTAATGACTTTTTGAGTAATATATGGGTACTCAGTTACAGTTTATCATGATGTTCCACCCCCCCCCCAAATGGACATAAAAAGTGGAAAATCATGGTATTAGAGGACCTAATTTAGGATTTTATGTTGGACTATTTGTATAGTTAGGAGGATCAATTCCAAATGGTTGATTTTTATATAATAATAATCAACACTCAATAATCATTTTTTCACCACTCAATTAGTGGATACCCTAGAGGACACCACATGTTTGGACCGGTCCTGGGGAATCATCACTCATTCGACCAGATTTGGTGTGAGAAATAATAGTGAAGTTGAAAATAATCTATGGGTGTATAATGACATCTAAAACTAATTAAAAGTATTATTCATATCAATGAAGGTTTTTTATAGAGTTCAATATGTGATACCATGTGTTTCTAATGGTATAACATTGGAAAGGATTGAATGGATTTTTTAGGTGTGAAACGTTCTCTCTGAGATTCATTACCGCTTTCTAAATACCATGTGTGGTTGGGGATGTGGTGTTCTCCTGACAGTTACTATTTTAGATACACAATTTACATGATGTCTTACACATTTTTTACCTGTTTTGGTATAATAATGAATTATCATATACATTGAAGATGGAGATATATTCATAGAGTACTGGGTAGAGTTTGAGGATCAGTGGGATATAATCCTTCATGGGAAAGTGATTCCCTTGGTTCACATTACATGTAAGTACATGAAACTTTTGGAGATCACCAATGATAAGTAAAACTAGAAGTGATATCAATACCCCCACCTTTTATTGTTGGAACTTTGTTCTATATGAAAATATATGAGGTGAGTATAATTTAATGAATAACATCTTTTCATATAAAACAATGGAATGTATTAAAAATAATTTTAGAGCCTGGAACGGAGTTAGTGTGGGATTCTAGTGCCCCGAGGGACTTGTTCTCAATATTATTGAAACAATTAACATAATCTATCCCACAAATTTTTTTTAAATTATAGAATATTTCCATGAAGGAGTCTAATATGGGAAAACTAAGAATTTCATTATATAAGAATGTTGGTTTTTACACTATGCATGACATAACTATTTTGGACAACGGGTGTTTGGATTAGGAGTAATCATATGAATATTATTAAATAATTATTTAAATAAAAATAAATATTGATTTATTAAATGGGATGAACTAATTAGTCCTCTATATAGACATTGTTTTAGCTAAACAGTTGGCTTATTTTCACACCGGTAGTATTTGGATAGGATAATGGTGGAATTACATGGTGACCATTGTGATAATTTATTGTCGATAATTGTTCAACATAATTATTCTTCTCTAAAGGATTATTTGGATTTCATTAAAAAAAATGATAGATAACTATTCAAAATTAATAATCAACAGAATGTCCTAATAGGATGTTTCATTTTCCTATATCAATCCCAATTATTATTATCCCATATCAAAAATGAATTAATACCTTTAGAATATTATAACTCAGTTCCATGTTTGAATTTTCAGTTGATTTTTTTCAAAATATATTTTATAATTGATGATGTTATTTTGATCCTTCTTTATTCTCTTATGATTAATGTTTTCACAATTAAAGGATTGAGGAAAACCGAAAAGATGGCTTACATCAATTAATCACTCTTTTATTTGTGTTCTTTTATCCCCTCATTTTAAAATTGTCTTTATCACTGTATATTCTGATAGATATTCAAAAATACCTATAAATTGATCAATGAGAAATGAATATTTGGAACAATGGATAATTTCAATAGGATGAGTTATAAAATCAAAGGTGAAATCATGGGAAGTTGATAAAGAACGATTAATAGGGATTTGATCATAATTTATTTATCTTTGGGTCGTGATTCAGTAGTTTCATCAGATGGTAAGTGTTTCTTAAGTAGATGGGTGGATATAATATAGAAACCGGTAATGGTATAGGTGTGTTCAACACTATATCCTATATATATAGACATTATTTGTGGAATATCCATAGGCTTTCGAGGTGTGGGTGAGATTTTTTTAATTTAATTGAAATTATATATTTTTTAGAGATATTGGGAAATTTTTTTGGACAAAGAGACAACATATTTATTCCTTAAGGCACATGCTAGTGTTTATTTTAACAACAAAAAATCACAAACCACAAGAAAAAAACCATAGATTTTATGACCCAAAAATGGATAACCAGCATGTATATATGGGTTAGATAGTCATTAGCATGACCGGGTACAACATAATGACCATGATACATGATAATGAATAGATATATGGGATGGAATTTTCTCTTGATACATATAGGTAAATTGGAATGATTAGAATATAATGGAATGATCTGCCATACAGAAGCATGAGCTAGAGTACACATGAATTGGTCAATAGACACAATAATGTTTCAGAGCACACTAGCACAACCATAAGATCCAGGTAAAAAAATTATTCCATACACTAATAATATAAATGTTATAAGTAATCTATGTTCCCCTATTTTTTATGTCAAGACAATTGATAATAGGTTATAATCCATCGGTCTTTCCTAATGGGTTTATAGTTAGGTATCCCATCCTAAGAATATGATGAGTGATCCCCTATGTGTTTTATTATTGGATAGAGTCATGTATCCCTAAAGAATACTATTAGTGATGTCCTATATCATTTATACTTAGTTTGTTTTTGGTATTCCATTACCATCATCTAGGGAATGTGATCCCTATCCTACTTTATTATACTTGTTAGAGATAACTATACACCTTAAGAAAAGAGTTAGATCCACAATATTTGTATAAATATATTATATGCTTGTGTATGTACATTTTTACAAGAATTCCCAATGAGACTGACCTATAATGTTGGTTCCATCAGTGTTAGCAGGACATATGGAGTGTGATTCCCCAGATTAGTGCTTCCTATATTCCTCAAAAAATTACTAGGTTAGTAATATTTTTGTGACCATAATTGATACTTGGTGTCTATATTGAGTATATATGGGTTGTTTTTTGGAATTAAATCATAGCTTGATTCATATAACATTGTGATAATGAGAATAATAAACTCTTGATTCTCTATGAATGCAATTTCTATGTGTTATATTGGGTATGTTATACCCATACATGCATAGGATCTTCCCATATATTTTAATATTCATATAGCTGATATGTCTTAGGATTGCATAACATTAGTTCAGGGAGAATGCAGATCATAGTGTTTCAAGATGCACCATAGTCGGTTCCAAGAGATGTATTTGACCATAGTCCCCTCTTTACTAGTTGGATGTACTCTTATATGGTTTTAGAGGTCTTGTATTTGTCTTTGTAGGCATTATATCACTTCTGATATACATTAATTTGAGATGTAGTTGTATATATAACTATTAGTATCATTTGTAACATTACTTTTCGTATTATATGGTCACAAGAACAAGTGTGTGTGTGAGAGAGAGTAAATGTATATTTGGGATAAGGCCTCATATGTGTGTGTTATTCCATATCTTTTCTATAGGCTAGACCATGGCCTTTTGTAGGAGGTAATAGGGTGTCAAACTCATCTTACATCTAACTAATTGGGCCTTAGTGGGTCGCTATATGAATATAATTACAATGAAAGGAAATTTCCTTAATAAAATCATATATGATAGATATTTATTACTATGTGTATAGTATTATGCCCACTCATAAAAAACCAAATTTAATATTGATTAAATACTCAATAAGCCTTTTTCATGATGACTTCCCTATAGAGAATCTATACCATAGTGGAATCCACATTCTATGAACTATATTGGGATGTAATTGGAAATTTTTTCAAACATCATCTATCTTAAAAGAACATTCATATGATATACTATACTTATAATTATCGCTTATCATATGTTTTAATGATTATAATAGCATGGGGAATTAAAATAAAAGATATGAGTGATCTTATATGCAACTATAAGGGAAAATATAAGTGATAAAAATTTAATATCATCAGTGATCATAATATGGTCATATGAATAAAAATAAGGCACATAATAAAAAAAATATCCAATGGTATCAATATTATAAATCATGTCATAATAAATTTGATAACATCATAAAAGAATCAAAATAGTTTTGAAACATTAGTCAGTAAACATGAACCACGAAAGCATATATTTTTTTTACAATAAGCATATGATTATGACAATGTTAAAATAAAACAAAATAATTTGTACAAGGAAACGTTACTTTCATAAGACACAATATCAACTCCCACATTAATGATCTACTAAAATGTAATCAGAAATATTCATATCATGAGCTAAAAATTTTACTAATTCATTGTGGGAGATATAGAAACCCAACATCAGCATACAAATATATGTGGGGCACATGAAAATTATTCACATATTACATCATAATGAATCCATGTAAATAAAAAGGATTCTAGAAACATACTAATTAAATTTATTCACTTTTTATTACATAAGTAACCCATCGTATAAAATAGGTACCATATAAATTTCTAATTGAATCATAGAAATAAATCTTCCATTAATATAACAATATAAACCAATTTAAAATAAATGAGTATCAATTGATATTTTTTAACAGTAAAATTATATACCAATAAATAATGATAATAAAGCATTTTGTATTTATGATGTGTATTTATATGTTATATAGAGATATCAATATTTTCATGGAAAAATAAATAAACTGATTCTATATAAACATCCTTCAATTAGTGGATGCAAATGTGGAGTAAAAGAAGACAAAATATTAAAATATTTTTGATATTTCTACTTTATTGTAGATTTGGAACGGAATGGGAGAGATAGATTAATCCTTCCAATAAGAAGGAAATTGGATAATTCATATTGAAAATGATGGTGGTTGGTTTATAATATATAATTTCATTTATTGGGTATAATATATGTCTATGAATAATGAAATATATAAAAAAAACATTTTTCTATGATCTACAAAAATACCTTTGAAAATAATGTGTTTCATTAATAAATTGAAATTATATTAATGAAATATTTATTATGAATATAAGAAAATTAATTTATTTTAATAAAAATTATTTATTTTAAAAATAATAATTATGTTTAGGTAAATTATCAAATAAAATGATAACTTCTTTGTAAATTTGAGTTAATGTAGAATAAAAACAAAAAACTAGAAGTTAGAAAACTTTTTTATCATTATAATTAATAGAAAAAGGTAGGGGCCACTGTTAAATTATATTTTCAAAATATTGAATTTTAAATAATTTTTATGATTAAAAATTGAAAATGGAGGATCAATGATCAATCCTTTTGAAGAAACAATGAATAAAAAAATAGTTTCTACATAGAAGATAAAACATAATGTGAAAGGATGTGAAACCATCTAAATCTTTTGAAATATGTTTTTTTCAAAAAAAATATTTAAAGTGTAAAAAAAATCCTATTTAAAATGGGTTTATTGAAATTTGAAGGATTTGTGTGATATCCCATAATTAGTTTCCAATTATTAAGAATAACATTTAATGGAAAATAATATAACGTCAAGGAGGGGAAAATATCATTAAATAGAAAAAGATCATTTCTCGAATAATAATATAAATATTAAGATATATATTTTTCACAAATTAAAAAATCTAGAATAAATTTTCATTTTCCAACAAAGAGAAAGAATAAGTATCTTTAAATATATTCTTATGTTGGAAGAAACCAATACATTAATACAAGGATGAATTATATCTCAATGAAGGGAGTTGAGTTAGCAAAATTGCCTTCAATATGGTAATATTTTGATTTGAAATGAGTTTAAAAGGGAACATGATGTGGTTGTATAGCCCTCATGAATTTTATGAAAATCATATAAATATAAAAAGGTATTAGTCATACATTATTTATGATACCAAGGAGAACAATAGGATCTTTGTCTCAAAAAATTATATTAGTGACAAATAACCCTTTTCATCCTTAAAAAGTTTGAGTAAAAAAATCATTATGAAAAGGATTTGAAATGAAAAATTATATACAATTAATAATTATTGGAATTTGATAAATAGTATTAAAGTTATTCCCAAATCCCAATCATCAATAGGAAATTGTTTATAATAAGAATAATCTTTTAAGAGTTAAAATTTGAGACATTAAACCATTATTTATTACACAATTAGTATAATACACACAAAAAACATAGAGTAAAAAATATAAGAGTACACTATTTTATATCCTTATCTATATATATATATATTTTACAATATTCGTTTACAATTATAATCTATGTTTATATTATTTAGTTATTATCATTTTTCAATATTTGTTATTGGTAATGTTGATCATTTTGAACTAGTTACAAAATAATAAATATGTTATTAATTATTCCATAAAAGTATATGTTTACCAGATAATAAAATATACATTAACTGATGATTCATACTTTTTTATAATGTTATTATTTCATTCTATGTCAATTTGGATTATAGATCTTATTGAAGAAATTAGAGACAAGCTAATTTCAAAGAAACAAACTGTGGTTACTTGATTATTAAGGATAATAATAATTTTCATATTCTAGAACCAATGTCTAATAATTATATAATTCTTTATATCTTATATAATATATAAATTAGTTATTATATTTATGCATGTATTTATTTTATAACATTATTTATGTAGGTTTTTATAATGACTCAAACATGATCTTACCATAATTAATTAGTGATTATGATTATTATTTTTATTTTTCCCATAAATTAATTACCACATAAGATTAGTGATATTATATTAAAAATATATTATACTTTTTAATAATATTTTACGTGTTTGTGAAAAATAATAATGAATATGGATGTAAAATGTGATATTATACTTCAGGAAGGTGGTAGTACACAAAATGAACAACTAACATTTAAATTTATAGAAGAATGAGATGAGGAGAATTTATATTATAACTTATCACATAATATTCAATAGTATATTTTATAAGTGTCATTTATTCTTCAATTTCATTTTTATAACCATATAATTGAGGTTTTGGTGACTTATAGAAGTTATATTTTTTTAGAGGTGGTAGATTGCGCAATACAGAAATGACTATTTTATTTTTATTAATATTGAAGGGGAATTATGTATAGTTTTTGATTAATTATAATAATTAAACTGTTTTTAACATAATAATATATTTCATTATTTTAGAATTTCAAAATTATATTTGGTAATGTAAGAAGGTGATGAAAATATGATGGGAAAAATTGCCCACATTGAGTTCACAATATTTCCATTAGTAGAATATTTGGAAATGAATGGATAAGTATAATATCATATTACTAGAGGAATACAAAGAAGTAATATTATTCTATAGTATTCTTAATTTTTATTTTATCAGGTGAAAAGTTAATTTTTTTACTGTTCTTGAAGGGGTAGGGAGAGGCTCCTATTGTAAGTGGTGAGAATGGAATATTTGAAAATATAACAATTCAGAATAAATATATTACAAGTTTCACATGAAAAGAAGAATATAAATGTATATTAATGGATTTTGGGATGATATACTACCAATAATCCTCCAACCATTAATTTGATAACATGTTATTACTAAGTTTCTAGGTTCATTACTCATAAGATATTCATTTTACCATTTGTTTATTATATCATGGTATCTATTTTTACCTACATATTATTTTTTAAAAAAATTAATATGAAAATACCCTTATGAAATATGTTAATACTATTGATTCTAATTTATGTAAAAAATTTAATCAGATAAATTATTTATATATATGGAATATTAGTTTTCACATTCACCCATATAACACATAAAATCATGTTTTTATAAATAGTGTTCTTTTAAACATAAATATTATTATTATAATAAAAAAACATTTTTATATTATTTTTTGGTATAAATTATTATATTATAATAAAAAAAGATTCTTGTTTTAATTAAATCAAAAAATATTTTTTATGGAAATAAAAAATAATTTAATGGAAAGACCCAAATTAGTTTTTATGGAAAATATTACTTATGTCATTAAAATATTTATAACAGGTATGATAAATTCAATAAATTGTTCTTAAAATAAATTTTTTTTTAAAATTAATAAGTTATATGACCAATTAATATTTTTCATATATATATATATATATTACTTTTATAATATTATAACATAAACATATTCTTATAAATATGTATTTTAAACTATTTAAAAAAAATATTCATTATATTAGAAAAAATATATAAAAAGTATCTTAATTTATTGTATAAATTATAAATACAAAAATAACATAGTTTATTTATTTTTTTTTATTTTTTTTATATTTTTACGTATTATTCAAATAAAAAAATATAAGGAAAAATATTTTTTGTAAGAAAACTTTTTTTCAAATTATTAACCTATGTTACAATTTTTTACTATCAATATATAAATAAATTACTATTATTAAATGAAATATATCATTCATAAAATTATTATATATAATAAATTATTTTCTTTTAATAATACATATAAGAGTGATCTTTTAGGAACACGTTTTAAATCTAAATATCTGCTTAATGATAGAAATGCATTAGTAAATAAAAATTGGATTTTATTAGATTATAAACTGTAAATTGTGTAAATTATATGATTAAAATAACTTATTAAAATATTAATTACCTAATTTCACCATCCTAATTTCTATCTACATGGACCCTCTTGATCTCTACGTATGTCATAATCATATAGAATGTTCTGGTTATAGTCATCAGTTGAGATTCTAATAACATGGATCTCATATAAATACATATAAATTTAAGCATCCCTCACATTTGATTTTACTCGTACCTTATTAATTTTAGTTCAGATAAGGATTGGAATATTTAAAATTCTAGTGAAGATTCCTCCTTTAAAAATAAATATAAATAAGCTTCATAATGGATACTTCTACATCATAATTTCATCCCATTCCTTTTTCCATCCTAAATTTTATAATTCAGATACTTTTTTTTACACCTTATAATTTAAAAATTTGTATTAAATATATTAGGTTTTATATTAACATATCATTTTTTTTAATTTTACATTTCATTGAGAATAAAATATTATCATAATATTTCATTATATTAAAATCCTGGGTCCTTATTGTTGAAGAAGTGGTAATATGTATGAAATGATTACTTAGTGTGAGAAAATTGTGTCTCATATTAGTAGATTTGTTTTAGATGATTGATTTGAAAACAATCATTTAATTATAATATTATTAATATGATGTTAGAATTAACTTATGAGAATCACAAAAGTATAGATAAATAGATTTTTTTTCTCAATAGTTCTTAACAATTAATATTTTTTAATAATTATATTTTAAAAAATTGATTGGGATCGTGATGTTTGGATCATCTTCAGGCAGGGTACTGCGCACCAAACATGGACCACTTCTGCTGACACTTTTCTTACAAGATGGTTTCACTGTTCTGAGTCCATCTCTCTAGAGAATATGGAAAGAGTGTGTGTTCTTCCAGCCAACTATTGGAGTCTCTGCGAGTCTTGTTATAAATCTCTCTTTGAGGGTTTGTCGAGATCTAAAATATATATGGTCTATAGGATGTTATGTCTTCTTCTGAATATTCAACAGTTGATTCCTAGTTAGATGAATGCCCCACATTCAACACGATCTCACACAAAAGATAGTACCACTATAGTTCTAACTTACCTCAATTTTATTGGATTAGAATGTATACCCACAGGTCTGACCTTAATCATAACACAGATGGCTCTTGCGGTATGGGTATGATAGGGAGTGATGGTGTTGTTTGAGATGTCAGTGGGTCTATTCATATTTCTTGTACTACTTAGTTTTTCTAGGGGGACTATCTCCAAGAAGATTGTAGCGTGATGATGTTGGGTGTGGAGCTGTGTGTTAGTAAGAATATCATCTTGTCAGCTGTGGAAACTGATTCAAAAATTCTCAAGGATTCTATGATAGGGATAGGTAGCTCTCCTTGGAACATTAATTATTTCATTTCTTGATGAAATATACTTATCAGTAATGTCATATATATCGTTCTTATCTTTCGCACTGGTAATATTGTTATAAAATTATTCTCTTAAAGGGATCCTCATAGTTTTATGGTTACTTTATTTTCTGATTTGGGCTTGTTACTTGCTAAACGGTCTATCATAGTTTAAGGAGATGTCAAGGGCCTTCATTATTTCCGACACCATAAGCGATTTATTACTTTTTTCATCATTTTTCTATTTTTTAGCTGTCTTTTATCCCTATTTATATTAGTAAAATTAGAATGATTTTGTTGAATATTACATTAAATCAGTAACCCACCACTTTATGCAGTAAAAAAAGAAATCAGGTAACATCAAAATGAACAATATAAATTATTAACAAAAAATTTGTTCAAAATAAAATAATTACACAATTTGAACATAAACATAAATATCGTTATTACAGACTTACATCAAATGAAATATAAAATATATCCAAGCCATATTTATTAATCTTTAATCAACTATTCATTATTATACACATGAGGGTCATAAAAACTCTTCAAATAGAATGAATTTAAATTTAACATATATTTTATAAATAATGGTAAAATCAATATTGAAAATGTAATAATAAAATACAATCTTTTGGAAAATAGTAATGATGTTTTTTGAAATTGTTTCAGAAATATATCTCATAATGTACAATCATCATTCTTTTTAACCTTATTAATGATTGAATATCTATTTGAAAAGATGTTATCCACTAAATATAATATTTTTTAAATATTTAATATTATATTAATTATAAATATATGGTATTTAACTTTCTCTTTAATATTGAAAATATATAGTAATCACCTCCCTTTAGGAAAATTATATTTATTAAATAAAAAATAAAATTCACACTAAAAAAATTATCATATAACAAATCTTATGACTAAAATTTTCTTTCATGGTTTCTCACAAGAAACCATATAAGGAAAATAACCAATATTTTTTCTTAAATTTTAGGAAAATTGTTTATATCCAATTGTATCTATTATACAAAAATTATTTTTTTGTCAAATTTCAATTATATGGAAAAAATTGAATATCTATTTAATACCTATCAAAGAAAAAACTAACACTGAATTGGATCATTCTTTATTCTTTCAAAAATATATGCATTTCATTCACAATTATTATTAATCCTATCATATTGGAAAATATATTTGTTTCCCTAGAATAAAAAAAATGTGCTTTATCATTTTAGCGCAACTTTCAAAACAATACCGAATAAAAAAACAACTATTTTTTAGATAAATCGAATTGAAATAATTATAAAAAATATTATATTATACTTATATGAAAAATATTGACAGTGTTATATATCCTGGATTACATGTTTTAACAATCCCAATGATATACATTATATAAAGGATCATAATAATAATACAACCCAACATTTATTCTTTTATTTGAATATCATAAGTATCCAAAAAGAGTAATTCATATTTTTATAATTTAAAAATTATAGTTGACCCCAAATTAGATGTGTCTAAAAACTATTTCCTCTATCCAAATACAATTCATTTATATTTTTTTCTTCATAAATATATATGTGTGTGTGTGTGTTTGTGTTTGTGTTTGTGTGTCTCTGTGTTTGATATATCTTAATTTAAGAAATTAAATTTAAAACTACTTTTAAATAAATAATATAATATAAGAATTACTTAATGTTTATCTATAGAAAAAGTCAAGATTGACATGATAAAAAATTCCAACTATATTTCCAACTATCAAAAACATTCATATAGAGAATGGTACTCTATATAATGAAACAATGATATCTATTAAAATTACCCATATATAACCCATATCCTTCTATTGGTGATGTGTTATATCTCCAATATAATATATAATATCATAATTTACAATATGGTACTTGGGATCCTCACAATATAACTCAATTTATAAGGGGAGATGAAGATTAGATATTGAAGTGGGACCAGTAGGAAGAGGTGGTGGTGTGGGATCTATAAGAAGTGGTAGGGGAGTGAGATTTAAGTCAGGTGTTAGAGAAGTATGATATAGTGACTAAAACTATATCTATATGTTAGAATACATTGATTGTACTAATGAAGAAATATTCTCCTAAATCATATCATTGGTCCTCTCTTGAATTTTCGTACCCTTCTCTGAAAACCATAACTTCCAATGCCAACATTTTAACATTATAACCTTACTCCTTTAATGATAATTTATAATAGAAAAAATTTAATTAAATCATCCACCTCGTATCCTCGTACGCATCCTAGATGTTCAGGCTTTCCCAATGTCGTACCTAAAATCTCATTTCTAACTATAGGTGAGATAAACCCCTTTTTGGTCATATACTCAATAAATTCATGTATAAAATGAATGAAATTTTTATATGTGAATTAAACAATAGAATGGGTTTTAAAATAACATGAATAACATGTATAATATAAATAAATCCATACAATCATCTTAGATACATCCTATAATCCATCAGATAGACATGTCCTATTTGATTAATCTGGTAAATCTTCTGCTTTTCATTTCTATTTGGTGTGCAAAGTGATTCAATCACTATAGATTCCAATGTCTTGGATCTTAATAATTTAGTTTTTTAGTTTTCATTTGATTTTCTAATAAAAAATACCCACCATGATATAAATAAAGAGGGTAAATGTTTTTATTTTGGATCTATTGAAGAGATTTTTTCACTATTTGATAATCAACGAAATAGAAAACCTTAAGATGATCATTTTTTTGATACACACATACATCCAAAATATGACACTTCAATTAATAAAAATGAATCTTACAATTCACCAACAATTAATTTCTTATATGTAACATCATCAAGAAAGTGATATTTATGGCATGGATTTTCATTCTTCCTTACATAAAAAATGAATAGCATTTCATGGTTTATTTATTATCCCTCCATATTCTGGAAGAAATAGATTAACATCTTCTCCAAAATTTATTACTATGAGTTATGTAATAAACCAGCCAAGATACCCTCTCAATACTGACACCTGACCTAATCTTCTACATACCTGAAGGGGGTTCTTGGTCTTCACATGCTTGAAACTAGCACCTGTGCGTCAAAAAATAAACATATGGAATTATTTCTCCTCACTTGATGTAAAAACATGGAATATATACATATTGAATATGGAAATTGTGGGGGATAAAAATATATTCCACAATATATAGAGAATAATTGAAGGGATATAACTGAAAAGGTTGAAAATTAATCTGAAATATATAATTCAAATAGTAATGGAAAAAAGTTAAACAACTACTCCAATAGTCATCATATTATAACATGGTAAATCCCTCACCATCTCACCATCAGGCTACCCAAACCTAGATTATTGAAAACCTTAAAAACTTACTGAAGTGAATTTCCATTCACTCCAATGATAGACATAATCAAGTCTACACCCTACATTAGGGGTATACAGGGTATAAGATAACATGATCAATAGGGTTCAATATAGTTGTTCCATATCATGTCTCTATAAAATAATCTAATCATGCTCACATTTATAGAAAAAAGTATCTTGTATAGTTTTTCTATTTTTTTCTTCAATGAATGGGAAAATTTTTAATTTACCTTCATCAACATTTCCAAATAAATAAGGTAAATAAGATTCAAAGAATTTAATATACAACTATCAAAATTGATATATCAAATCAAATTAAATAATGAGTGAAATATCATATTTAGGCCATGATATTAAAACTCCAAGAGTACAAGACAAAATAAAAGTATGTGTAACATCATGCAAAGGATTACACAATTTCAGGATATCTAGAACACTCATACCTATCCTAGAAATTCACACACACATCCAGAATCTAGATATATGTACCGATTCAATAGAATATATGAACACACTAGAGATTAACCCCCAAAAATTTCTATCAAGTACCAAGAACAATAGGCCTAGGGGATGAAGAATGTCCCATGAGAAAACACCCTAATAGTAAATGAGACCTAGGACTATACCTTATAACTATGTACCCAAGGCTTAACATGTACTCAAATTTATAAACTATTTAATCAAATAATTTCATCATTTCAGTCATTGAAAACTATTTCATAAAAAATCATATTTCATTGAAAAAATCTATTTCAGTTATCAAAACTAGTGGGTAACCACCATTCTTCAAAAACCAATTTCTACACAAACAAATAAATCAACAAACCATTCAATTTAATTTAATAAAAAAATATAATAAACTGATGGAATTTAGATCACCAATATTAGTTATAGACAGGACCACCAACCTCAATATCTTGGTCGTGCACACCCACAACGGGATCAACCAGTAGGAAGAACATAAAAAATGAAAAAAGATGCACTATAATCAATCTATACATCATAGAATTGATTTATTTAAACAAATGGGTTGGTGGATAAGAGTAAATTACAAATACATCAATAATTCCCACTGGAACAACATATCCAACAAGGAAGACATCCCAGGAACAAGATCACACAATATATCTAGAAGTTAATCTTGAGAATTACAAACATTGATAAAAAATTCTGATAACATAACGCAACGAAACTACTGTGATCAAAGGCAATGAATAAGTGGAAAGGATTACCCACCCACAGAGATACCAATCACAACCTTGATGATAAACACCAAATGAATCGATCCAAAAGGGATATATTTTCCCTAAATTATTATAAGATATCTGTAGGTTTATATCTATGAAGGCTATAGAATAATGAATAAAATTTATGCTTATTAGTTCCCAAAATCCAACACTCATGATAATTGCACAATTTTTATTCCATTTTTATATCTTCTATTCCATGTGGAACACATATTATGAACAACTTGTCACGAATTTTTTAATGATTAGATTTATAACATTAATAGGTGTGTAATATGGACTTGGTGTGTAAATAATTTTATATACCAGGTTCATGGCATGAGCCCTATATGAATTATACATTTTTAGTCAAATTACACATGGTTTATTTCTCCTACAGACTACATAATATCCTAATTCATACATGAAATCCCAAACCACCTTCGTATTATCCAAACTCATTGACAAACCACAACGCCATTAAATTTTTATACGTGGTTTCCATTAATTTTAAATATATATATATCTCCAAAATTTAGGTCATTTATCTCAAAAAAATATTTTCCATCATCTAGAGTCTAATGGGGAAGCCAATTGATGAGGAAAATATGTAAAGGGGATGTAATTTACTAAAATTGTATACCTTTATATAACATACTCCTGACCATGAGAATTTATATTCATGGGATGTCATTTTGAATAATGAATTCTAGAAATTCTAAAAGGACACTTCTCCCTAATTAAGGACCTGCACTCCCCAGTATCATGAGAATCATATACATTATTCCATAATAATCTAACAAATGTAATCAACATCCTATTATATAATTTAACATGATATTCAACAATTTTTACCAGTATATTATTAATAAAAACGTCTATCTCTAACTAAACATCTTCCCAAATTATAACATGAGAGGCATCAGTATGTCATTTTCTGGTCTATGGTATGTTGAAAACATCATGAAATCCCATTAATTGAAACATCAATTTAAATAGATAATAAAACTACCCAAGATTATTAGTGACCAAAAATGGATGAACATATCTCAATGATAAATTTAAAATTTTCCAAGCCAACGATGACCTAACAAAAGAAAAACAATAAAAAACCCCTTCACCAACATAATTATCCAAGGGATGGCATCATTGATCCACATAATATTTAATTCTACTCTAATTTATAACCAAACACTGACGTATATCCTAAATCCTAACTAAATTCATCTAAACCAAACCCGGTACCACAAAATATGTTTTAACTACATCTACACAACAAATAGGTGACCTATATGGGAAACCATAAAGAGCCTCAAAAGTATCCATTTTGATAAATTAATAATTAATATTATTATAAGAAAACTAAATCTGTACCATATGGATTTATCAGGATCCACCAAAATCTAATATAAAAATAAGGAGAATACCCTCAAAGATCGAAATAGATTGCTACATCTAAATGTATATATATGGATGATAAATTGTACTATACTTGACCTATGTCTTTATAACCTCCATGAAACTCCATCAGAACCTCTATTTTAACCATATATTCAAATATAAACAATGGGAGAATGAACCCCATGTAATCTAAATATATATCACAAAAATTGAATACCCAGATCATTAACTTTAGTGGTCTCTCGAATCAAAATGTAATTATCTGACTTTTTAAACCAATCAATAACTACCCTGATAGAATTACACTATTTGGGTTTCAATATTAATCCAACATAAAATTCCACAAATACCTTTTCCCATTTCCATATAGTATTTATAAGAGACTGAAGTAAATTAGGATATTTTAGATTCTCTTCCATCGTCTATTGAAAGGAGTAACAACATGACACATTATCAGAAATTTCACTCTTCATACTTAGGTACCAAAATCATCATCTAATTTCACAAAAGATCATTGTAGTTTCCACATGAATAGACCAAAAATAATAGTGAAAATTAAATAAAACATATCACCTCACAAATTCTGGGATGAAAAACCGATCCCCAAAAATCAGAATTACATATTAATAGGGATAAAAACCAGAAGTGGTCTCCCAAAAATCTATCGTTTCATGAATTCCTCTAAAATCCTCATCATACCGGAGAATTGTCAGAATATACTCAAGGACATATGATGATAACTGACCACTAGTCAAAACCATACCTAAAACATTATCCTGAGTATCCAGATGCAAATGAATGAAAATCCACATAAATTCCACTCCACCTTCGATTCCAAAGCATCAAACGATGTTACTTTGGTACTATGAGAATCATAAACAACATTCCATTTTCCCATGGTTTTGGAAATGTAGAAGTAAAAAATATGATGTTACACCACCCATCATCTCTATTTGAGATTCATGTATTTATTTGAAAAGGTAAATATTAGACACTTATAGTCAAAAAACACTATGATTCTCTACCTAAAAATATAGTTCTACTAACACATTTGTGTATATATAACTATGGAAACTCTAAATCACAAGTGGCTTAATAATTCTCATGTGGGAGATATTTAGGAGTGTCGGAGGATTCCAAATGATCACCTTGTATGAAAAACAACACAAGAATCTATATAAGCTTCACAAAAAACTATATACCCATTACCAATCTTAGATAAGATCCAAATTAAGGGGTGATCTCATATATCACATAAACTCATAAAAATAATACTGACACTATTCATCTGATTTTAATTTCACCCCTTTCCAGGTATGTGCAGTTAATGGTGAAGACAACATATGGAATTCCATAATGAACCATTAGAAGCATTAATAAAAAACAAGGGAGATCTAAATCAGAAAATAATTTCATGGAACTTCCCATGAAAATAATGCATTTAACCGCTCATGAAAAACTGGTAATCCCAGCCTAGAAACCATATTCCCCAAGATCATAACTTCTTGAATGTAAAAAATTCACTTCAAAAGATTTCCAAACAATTTATGACTCCTCAATATTTTCATATTTGTACCCAAGTGGTTCTTATTCTCATGCTCGAGTCTTGAATAAACCAAATTTTTATCCTTGAACACCAAAAAATGTGTCGATATACTGATGGATTATTTGATTTATCAAAGACATTAAAATTATAAGAGCCTAATTCATTCCAAATGAAAGGAAAATATATTTGAAATTGAGATAACTTATCTTTAATTATATCTTCAATATATAACACTCTTGGACTCGTAGCTGATGATAACCTGAAAAAAGATCAATATTAAATAATAACTTTCCACCCTTTAATAGATCAAAAAAATCAACCTCGTGATCCGAAGGATACTATTTCTTAACTGTTACCCAGTTCAACATTTTATAGTCCATGTAATATTGTAGTGAACCATGCTCCTTATAAAAGATTACTACGAATTCCCAATGAAAAACATTAGCCTAAAAAACCCTTTCTAATATGTCACCCAACTAAATCAACATCTCTTTCAGATCTTATGGTTTAACATGGTAAAAATATATTGAAATGGGATTTCTTCCAAGAACCAATTAAAATGTAAACTCAACCTCCCTCTATGGATTAATATTAAATAACTTTTCTAAAAAAAATTCTATAAAAATAAAAATAAAAATTGTAAGATCAAAAATAAAAGAATCATCATCATTATGAAAATCAATAACTAAAAACAAACATTTACACTCTAGGTTGGAATGTCTTGCAAAACCCAACTTCATATCCCACTCTCCTTGAGAAAATTGTTATCTCTCATCTGAAAAAGAAATAAGAAACCCCAATGATTATCTTCAACCTCATTACTGTGAGAAAAAATCCAATCTATCCAAATGATGACATCAAACAAATATATATCAAGAAGAATAAAATCTCCCACTAACTCTACATTAGATATCAATAACACATAAGAACATTAAAACCCAAGCCCCTTACACATCACATGAGGTATCTATACCATTATGAGAAAGGAAATGATCCCCATAGGAAGTTTAAAAAAATCAAAAAACAACTAGATATAAATGAATGGGATGAACCAATATCCAATAAAGTAGTCTATATAGATGATGAAACAAATATGGTACCTCTCATAGTCATGAGAACCACATCAACCTCCATTGGAAAATTGTCTACTATGTAAAGGTTCTTCAATCATGTGGTATATGGATAGATCTGTATACTCTTATAAGAATATGACATTGTCGTAGTAGTCCTTGGAGCTGAAGATCCCATATCATAACATGGTGTAGACATAGACGGAACGAAACACTGTCTATGACCAAAAAGTCTACAAATGTTACACATCATTACAGGTGAAGGAGAAGAATTTATTGCACAACTGAACTTTCCACACTAATTGAATGTCTTAGAAACACTACTAGATTTTATTGGAGTTTCCAAAGAGGCCTTCTGCAGAGAACCACCCCTTACACTCATGCAACGATCCTTCTACTTTTTTATTTTCTTCTACGCACTACTAAATAATCAACATATTGGAAGAGAAGGGTAATAATAACAAATTATTCCTACCATATTCATATAATATATCATATATATATATACCATCTCCACTTTCTTCCAAATATTCAATATAAATACTTTCAATTTTATATCCTGTTGAAAACACTATAGGTACATCTGATCTTTAAGATGGTCATTATTTGAAAACATTTGTACAAAACAAACCATCTTGGTATACCGACTATTATACTCAGACACTAAATTCTCTCATTGTTTCAAATATAGGGACACTAGATAATTCACTATAATTGGTGAATTATTTAAAAATAGTCATAAGAAGAGTGTTTGAAAACCCTTCCATACCAAGTCCACATACCTATCCACTAGTAAATTAGATTCCCGCCACTATTTACTAGGACCCTCAATTCTAAAACTAGCATAATTCTACATTGTACAATCAAGGGTATCAAATAATTCAAAAATTTGATAAATATTGTCAATCCATTCCTCCACCTCTTAAGTTTCATTCATACTTTTAATGAGAAATGGCTTCTCATGTTGGAACTCATGTGATCACTCATTTTCTCCAATAACTCCCAGTTTTTCCAAAATGACTATTTTTTTAGCTAACGATACATTCTAGTTAACAATATGAACTACCAGCGTGATAGTTTTGATAATATTTTGATCAAGGGGCATATTCCCTTGATTAGAATCAGATAAACCCACATGAGAAAATCATGGAACACATCTCATAGGCATACCGATCCACATCGAAATAGATTATGTGATCAAAAAACAATTTAATCTCATTTTAAACCACAAAAATCATATGAAAAACTTATAATAAATTCAAAACAAAAAAAATGAGACACACATCCATATATCCCATGGTAACTTCAGTCTCATCATGGAAACAGTTTTCCCAGATCTCACTACATTATACCTCTCATGTTCCAAAAATCATATCTCGGGTCTACCATGCATCCCTTGACAAGAAAATTTGAGGATATACATCCTTTGATTCCATTTTTTAAATTACTAACTGGGATACCATCTCAGTACTAGAACTTGAACTAATCCACTATATACCCAAGGGGAATTCATAATCCCAATGATCTGGAGACTAGAAACTGGGTATCAAATAGGAAATAGGGGAAATGATTTCTCTAAACATAATTGAAAAAACATGAATATATACATATATAAGATATAAAAAATGGAAGATAGAAAAAACACCATTATATATTGATAATAAGGGAATTGATACAATTGAAATGTTAGAAAAATATATCAAAGATACAAGTCCAACAACAAATAAAGACAATGATAATTAACTACTCCCACAATCATAATATAAAAAATGGTATGACCTACACCAAATCACTATCCCACTACCCAAACCAATCATTAATAAAACATCACCGCCTCACTATGAAACCATTCCCTTTCCTTCATAGAAATATATAACCTCATCCACAAACCTCCAAAGGGGTATACAATTTCTAAGCCTAAATGACTATTAGAGTGTCACCCATTTGGTCCATATCATGTCTCCAAATCATAATCCAATCATTATCTTAATTATATAAAATAAAGAGTGATATATAATTTATCATTTTAATATATCTAACCATGGAAGAACAATTTAATATGCTACCCTTTAACATTTTCTAATATAGTAGGTAAATTAGTTTCAATGAATTTCATATAGATATATCAAAACAGTTATATGTTACAAAACCATAGTATGCCCCACATATTATTTCAAAACCATAGAAGTAAAAATGTAATAGTACAATGATAAATAAAATCATTGGTAACATCATTCCAAGGATAACACTAAGTTTGTATATCTACGACACACGTACATAACAGAGACAATATTGTATGAATCAAGACTCTAGACATGGGAATCCGATATGGAGAGAATTTGAACACCCCATAAAGTGAGCACCCAAATAGTTTTAAAAAATCCCTAGATCAAAAGGCCTTGGTCTAGAAAAAATATATCGGATAAAACCTCCTAAAATTGAATTATAATTATTACTATACCCTCCACCTAAGTACCTAATGATCCCATGTGCTATATTTTCTATCCCTTTCAATTAATCCATTTCATTATAATATCCATTGAAAAACATTTCACAAATCATGAAAAACCATTTTCATTTACCAAAACAAGGGTAAACACATATTTTATTAAAACCCCATTTTCAAATATACCAATCAAATAAGATAATGATTTTATTTAATTTAATAAATTTTTTTATAAAAAACTAGAGCTATTTGGTACACCAATAGAGGCTAAATACAAAACCAAATACATAAAAACTTATGTTTCACACACATGCAATTATGTCCACCGATATGAATAGTAAATTAATGAAAATGGATGGCCTATAATCATTTTGCACATCTCATAATTGATTCAATTTAATAAAAATCATTGTCGGTTAAGAGGAAACAACACATACCTCAAGAACACAAACCCTCCACACTATAAAAAATAAGGAATCCTCCCCTAGAACAAGATATTACAATAGATCATGAATGAAATCCATATAATTCCCAACATATATTAAAAATATGATAATGTAATATAATGGTACTACCACAGTCAATGGATATGAAAAAGAATATAGGATTACTCACTCAGAGTGATACCACACACAACCCTGATGATAAAATTATGAATTAATAAATCAGGAAGGGTTACAGGTTCCCAAAATCATTAAAATATATCCCTACCCTAATAGGTATAATGGTTGTGAATGAATGAATAAAGGTCCAGTCAGGAATCACTCTAAATCCCACACTCGCAATAATTACATGGTTCACAATCCTTTTACACATCGTGTCATCTATGGTGATCACATATGTCGAATGACCCATCACCATTTTTTAATTCTCCATTTTAACATTACATGACATGTAATATGTACATGGTATTTAATCCTTTCCTTATGTGTACCTAGTTCATGAAATGATCCCTATAATATTTACATGTCTTGTACTCCTATTACACGAAATGTATTTCTATTATAGAAAACAAAACATATAGACTACTAGATGAAAAACCAAAACACAACATGCATTCTCTTAACATGAGGAGAAACCAAAAGAAACCATTGGACATTTATACCCAGAATCCATTAATTCAAACAAACATGAATCTTTAAAATTTATGTAATTTTTCATTTTTCCCATAAAATTTTCTTTATATTCATGAATCGAAAGAGACACCCAATTATGGAGGTAAACATCTAAGGGGGAGGGAATTTCGTAATAGCAAGTAACATGATGCTACAAGAAATATGATATGTAAAAATATTATTGAAAAAATATCATATATTAGAAAAAACATGTAATAAAAAGTAAAATAATAATAAATTATTGTAAAACAAATTTCCCACAATAAAACTAGTGACATGTTGGGGAGATTTCACCAATCCAAAATCAAAATTTTAATTTTTTGATAAGCCTTGATTTTTTCAACAAACAAAAAATTGGTTGAATTTATACATGTGGGACTATAATTCCCAGAGAAAATGAACAGATATCCATTATTATTGTTTGTCTGAAACATTTATTTTTGATAAATGCATGAAAATTCATTTACCTACACTTTAAGGATTATATTTTCTTCTGGTAGTAGAAGAAACATATATATTAGGATGTGAACTATCATGGGAGGAATGTATATAGTCCTTTTTTAAATTATGAGGTTAATGAAGATTATGGCCCAATATTATCATAAAAATAAAATTAATGAAAAATTAGTAAAAGAATATAATTGTTACATGTGAAGATAAATATAAATTTTAAAATGACCCAACAAAAATAAATGTAACATAAATTTAATCTAATATATATAAAAATTTAAAAAATATTCTATTGTTTCTGTGTGTTTTCGGATCAATAAGAAACATTGTTATAATTATACAGGTTATTATTATACCATTAATTCATATATCATTGATTATAAATCAATTACTCAATATATTATATGAGAAGAATAGGTGATAGTTCATGAGTGTTGTATCTAGTCATCTCACAATGAAAACATAAGATGAATCAGTTTAGTAAAAACCCCTTACATATATTCCAAAAGATGAAAAATTTATTTTAGGGGATAAAAAATATGTACAACACTAAAAAAAATAATGTTCACATATAAAGAATATTATTGTATATTTTTTGTGTGTATTTATCCTCCTTCAAGAACTTCTTCAACTTCATCATCTAATATAGGAACTCAACACATTCACAATAGTATTTATAATCTCTCTCCATTATAAAATGTTTATCTCTTTATTCAAACCTATTTAGAGTTTCTAGTTTCATACTAAATTCAACGTGTTTAACACTATTTTTAATAGTAAGTAATTTATATTAATACAAAGGAACATGATATTTAATATAATCAATCACCCATATTTCATAACTAACTATTTAGTATAAAATTATTATGGATACTTTTTCCCCACTCTAAACTAGAAAAATGTATTTCTTCGGTGAATAATAATACAAATCTTTTCTGAACAACGCTTCAAGTATCATGATGTTTGATATAAAATATTTGGACATTAATTTAAAACCCTTACCATGATATCACATTTAAATAGATCCATCCTATTTAACATTTCATTGATTAAGTAACATTTAAACTACCAAGCATGGTTTAATTTAACCATAGTAATATAGGTTTTGTTACACTATTACAATACCTACATATTATTTTTTTAGAAAGAACAATATCAACACAATGGAATGAATTTTATTTGGTGGAGAATCATATATGTTATAGATTATGTAAAAATGTGATTGATTTATTTGTTTCACATACGAATCATTTAATTTTCAAGATACTGATATAATTTACACTAAATATTAATACATCATATGGAGAGCTTGGAAAACCAAAATTATCTACTATAGATATCTAGTTTTTATAAAAATCTATAGCCTCTTTATAAATGTACATATCAATAATAGAGACTTATATTAGATATTGATTCATTATATTCCATGTCAATATATTCATATAACATTCAAAATTAACCATCAAATGAATATATATATGACCACACAACATAATTTATGATAAAAAATGTATCATTATATCAATCAATTGAGGGAAAAGAAATTTCACATTGACAAATTATATTTACATAATAATTGTTTGACATTATCAATGAATTCAAATTCATAACATTATTATATATAGAAAGTAAAAAATAACAATCCTTCCAAAATGAATAATGAAATATATGGGTGGTATTCTATGAAATGATACAAGTAAGAGTTATTTCATCATAACAATACAATAATCATATTTCTATCAAACAAACATATAATATTTTTCTAACAATTTTTTTTACATTTCATGAAAATCCGAATGGACTTTGATTACATGTGGACACTGATAATAATTGAGTTTTTCACTATTAGATAATATATAACATGTTATTGGAATGTATCTGCGTTTTATATTAAGAGATATAGCTAAATCCAAATATATTCCGATTTAGAGACCATCCATTGATGAATTTTAAACATCCATTACTTTTCCTTTCATATAAAACAAAATTCTAATATAGCTTTCAAAGATATTATACTCCTCATCCATAAGATCATTTTTATATTATATCTCAAGTGAACTCCAATATGGAAACTAGTAATTTTTTATCATTTATTCAATATTTTTTATTACTAGTTATATGTGTCTTTTTAAAAGTTACATTAATCTATCTCACTGACAATTAATATTGATCAACTGAGAGATGATTTGGTGTGATATCAAATTCTGGAATCCATTAAATGAATTTTTTAAAATCATTAATAATAGTGATTCATAGAAAATAATGTACAATGCCCAATATATAATGTTTAACTACAACAATTTAGTTGGAAAAAATTAACTATCATATTTAAAAATTGGGAAATATTAATCATAATTAATAATATAAAAAAATATTTCCATATGTTGGGATGTTATTTATAGTGAAAATAATAACTATATTGAACTGAATATATTCCTTTACATAATAATAATGAACTTCTATACCATCCCCAATTAACTTATTCAAATCATCATATAATGGTTACAACTAAACATCAATATTGTTTCTAGAATGCTTTTTATATAAATCACTGACCTAAACATGCCACATTTTATCTTTATAGAATTTTTTTGAGAAGAGGTAAATTTTCAACAATAATATCCATGGACTTTTTTTTCCACTATGTATCTAATATGTATTAATTCTATCCATACACATCTCAGTTCTTATATTTATTAAATAATTTCCAAATTTATGAAATTTTATGTAAATATTTTTTTTAGACAATCATTTTGATAACCATATTTTCAATAAAATATTCTATAATCTATATTCCATTTTAATGATTTTCCATAATTTCAATTTTATATAAAAATATTAGATAAGGATGTATATGAAGATTCCAAATCTCCTTTTTTGGAGTTTTGATACATCAAATAATATATAAATCAAATTTTTTTTCTTTCAACATAAATCATGAAATACCAGATTTTTGGCAATTTAAAAAAACTTTTTAATACTTCCAATATAACACACAGTCCTTGGGGAAGGAATGTATCTTTTTTTACCATAATCCCATATAGAATAATAATTATTTTCATTATAATATAAATCTAGAAAAATAATTTTCATTGGGAAGTGATCCTTTGGATTGCTATACAAATTATCTGAATATTATTCACACAACACATTTCTATATTTTCATTTCATTAGTATTAACATTGTTGATATTTTTATTTCAAACTACCATGATACTATGGGTTTTCTACATCTGCATATAATTTCTTATTCGATAGTGTTTTATAAATTTTCACAATTTCAATATCATGATCCCTTTTATCAATTTGATAAAAACATTCTTTTCAAAAATCTTTAACATCATTAGGTATTTGATCCTTAACAATTCAAAATTTTATATCAAAGGACAATAATTTTGTGTTAATACTTTGGATAATTATAGTAACACTGATATCATTTCTTTTCATCTCCTTAATATTTAAACATTTCAGGCATAATAAAAAAAGAACTCATTGTTTGGTAGATTTCGTTTGGAAAATTTCAATAAAACATTAACTGTTCCTCATTTTAACAGCTTGTTCAACATGTAGTGAACAAAATATGGCCAATTATCACATTTCATATTTTTGGATTATTAAAAATAAGATACATTATTTTAAAATATAAATTCAAAATTATGTATAAATATGATAACATAAATAAAAAACTGTTTATTTTTATCATTATTGTTCATTATTTATTGAAATATTATTAAAACAATTTTTTGGATCTAAAAAATTAAAAATAAAAATCTATCAGTATAAAATAAGTAAACGTCTTTAAAACCATGGTAATTTAAAAAAAAGTTAAATAATATTTATTTATAAAAATTTAAATAAATATAAGATATATTTGAAACATATTTTTTATTCACATGGAAAAAATAGACACACATATGTTAAATCACAAAAAATTTCCCCAAAGACTTATAAAAATATAATTTAATTAATATTATAATAAAAATATATTATCAAAATAATCTACAATAAAATTTTGTAAGTTATGTGTAGACATGAAAAACAGCAACATAACTTATGAAACCACTTAGAAATGTTGAAAATCCAATAGACACAAAAAGATATTTTCTTTAAAAATATGATTATATTATATTCTCAACTATATGAGAAAAACTAAGTCTATTTCATAACCAAATAAATATTAAAATAAAAAAATTAACATTTAAAATAAAAAATTTCATTATTCCCATTATTGTATAATTCTCAAACCAAACATATACCTATTTATTTTGGATTTTTTTTATCCATTCTCATAAAATATTGATTCATGATTCATATATGAAACTAAAATGATCTATTAATTTTTTTATTATTAATTAAAACATCATGAATCTTAATCTATAAATCCTTTCCTTATTCTTATGCAACAAAACTAGTATTATTATCATGATACTTTAATTAAGATCTAGTGAACATAATATAATTAATATAGTGATTAATTTTATCACAAAAATATAAATTCAACTAATTGATCGATGGATAAAATTAATTTTACTATAAATTTTAAAAATGATTAATTTTTCATAGGCTCTTAGTTAAATAGACACTTATTCCACCACATTTCTTCCATATGTTTGAAAACATTCTATAGAAACAATAGATACATCATAATCTATTTCATAAGTAACTCCTATGAATAAAAAATATTATTAAATACACTATACATTCATTCAATCACTCAATTTACCTCTAGTAATCATTCAAAAAAACATAGAAAATTTCCCTACTTATAAAAACCCAATGTTGTTTGAGGATGATATAAATGTGTGAATAAGAAAACCTCATTATTACTAAAGTTTTTTCATATGGTGGCTGATAGAGGTTAATGGGGGTTAATAGTGGTAGACTTTGGTTGATGATGGTGGGAAATGACATATAAGGTTGGTTGATGGATATATGATGGATCAAAAAAGGATCTTGTTTCATTGGTATGGAAACCCAAATTCATGATGTATGAAACAATGATACAAAAATTAAGGATTTAAATATTCTAATATATTATTTAATGGTTTGAAAATTCATGTTTTTACAACTAATATTAATGTAAAATCATTAATTGGGTTTTATATACAACCAAAAATTAAAAACAATATCCGCTTCCATTATTGGAAATAATATAAACATATGAAACAATAACCATAAAAAATAATTATTTAATAGTGAAACAATTCCAAAAATTATAATATTTATCAATTTCATTTCATATTATCACTGGACATATAAGTTAGTGAAGGAAAATTATACATTATCCTTTGTTGACGTAGTGGTATGCCTCTATTCATGAATGTTGTTTTTATTTTAATTTATATACAAAATAAGGGGTAAATAATATCAATCCATAAAATTTTATTCTTATAATACATAATTATTCAAATTATATATTCAAATATATATTAATAATGAAATTTTTAAATAGAAACAACATAAGTAGAAGATGGTACTTATATTAAGAACATGATATTTCTATTACATATCACCAATAGAAAAGGAGTCATATAGGTAATTAATTTATAATAGTGGACATTGAAAATTATTATAGGTTGGATGAAATTAATAATGTCAGTGTATTACATTATAATTTTTATGGGATTATTATAACATGCAGCGGTTTAAGTGAAAGACTTTTTTATGTAAAGAAATTTGTCATTTAAATAAAAATTCAATTGTTTTCAATAATTTGTTGACATAATTCCCTAGAGAAGGCAGGAAAGGTGGTAAATATCCAATTTTCTATAGGGTATGGTATAGAACAATCTATGTAGTACATTTTGTATAAATATTTTAGCAGTTTTTGGGTTTCCCTCTTATATTTTTATGTTTAACCATAATTATATTTTATTACATTAACAACTCTTATCCTTAATAATTAAGTTTGATGAATAAAAAATAACTTTTCATAATTCTAAATTAAAATAATATAATTCAACATATAATTAATATTTTATTAGAGAAATTTTAATATATTATAATATGAAAGTTTATAATTACTGTAGAAAAACAGTTTTTAAGATAAATTTTTATTTGGGATTAAAATTTATGATTCTCAGAAAAGTATCAATGTTATTTATTTTATGAATTGAATTAATGGTTTAATGATATAATAAAATGTATATTTTTTCATAATAATGAAAAAATGAATTTTATCAAATTAAAATAAAATTAAAATAAAATATATAAACTAGTTTTTTGTAAAATATTATAGAAATCCATAAACCACAGATATTTGGAACATTATACTTTTTATGGTCATTTTTAATGAGTCATAATACTCCTAAAATAAATATTGGATAATTAAAATATTTTAATATGTTATCAATTTATGCATTCTTCTTAATATATTTACAGTACATAAATTTTAGTACAATCTGTATTATTCCCAATTAACCTAAAAATAAATTTACTTTTTAAGAATCACAATAATTCACCATAAGATAATTATGACATGTTGGAATCAAAAATTTATCTCCTTTTTAAAACAAATTAAATAATTTATTTTATAAATTTATTTTATTTTAAAACATATATGTGAAAAATATTTTCATTTATTTTAAAATGAATTATTAAACATCTCGTGTTCTGAAATAATTATTTCTATACATTTTTAATTGATTATAATTTTTATATTAACCGAGTGTTTTGTTAATATAAACTTTTATTAATAAAATTTATCTAATATTTAGTACCACATTTTGTTGGGGATGCGTGTGGTTGAAGCTATCAAACACAGTATTATTTTAGAAGCAATATTTTCTAAAATCATAGGGTACTAAAATAATACTAATTTGAATAAATGTATATGAAATGATTTAGATATTCCGTGAAAGGGAAACAAGCTATTTCACCCATTATGACTCTAAAAATGGAAATGATCATCTAAATTATATAAAAAGAAATTTATATATAACATTTCAACTTCATAATTTCTCAATATCCACACACTTTAGTAATACATTATTACTCATCTTTCTATCAAAATTATTATATCTGGTTTCCATGTATATAAAATTTCGAAATTCGAAATTTATAATTTTAATACACATAAATATTAATATCCTTATAAGTTAATTTCATAATATTTGATATCATAAAAATTTAATAGATTCATTCATATTCCATATAAATCCATCCCATCCCACATGTAAAAAGTTATTTAATCCTCCAATAAGTAAATATCGACCTCTACATTCAGTAGAGTGATCAATTTTTTGTGTATTCTATTGATAATACTCTTTTTTATATGTTATATTTCTATTTTAATTTTATTTTTTAATAAAATAAATGTTATATATTGAATCTATTAACATGTATGGAATAAACATGTGTAAAAATATATAGAAATATTTTTGATGGTTCAATGTTTTTATTGATCAACCATGTCAGTTTTAGAAATACATATATTGGTACATACTATTTCCTTAGTATAATATTTAATTGTAATAATATATTCTATAATGAATAAGATATTATTTTTTATAAAATAATTATATGATGTTAGAGTAAATCTTATAATATATAGTGTTTCATCCTTTATTCTTACTTGTAATGAAGTATATTTTATGTTTTGTGTTCGATGTGCTATATTATTTTAAAAATAAGATATATTATTATAAAGAAGTTGTTTATAGGTTATGGTTCACTAATTGCTCAACATATATAGAGAAAATGCATAATGATTACTCAATCTTCCATGCTTCATTACTTTATAACCAATTTTTTTTCCATCATCATCCGGAGATTTCTAAAAAATTATACTTCCACCATTTATTTAATCACAGGGAACACATAGCTCATCAAACATCTATGATTTAATTTTTTACAATATATCCAATAAATAAATAATATATTTTTTCACTTAAATTTGAGGTGTTAAATGACTCTTACCCATTAAACATCATGTAAACTAATATAATCCATCATTATGGTCATCAATGTATTCTTAATTATGAATTCAATAAAATTATTCCCCAATATATATGTAAATAATAAAAAAATTTATATGAATATATTCAATAAAATATTAGTTCTCTATCTATTAGAATATAATATCCATACAACCTACAATAAAGAAACTTTCATTTGTATGTCTTCACACACATAGAGGCCATCACTCAATCTCAAATTTATTCTAATATTATAAAGTAACATTATAATTATGTACTTGTAAATGGTATAATTGTTGGAAATTCATGTTTCTTCTTCTTATTAACATATATATATATATAACATGGGTATAATTTTTGTGAATCATAATACATGCTCATAATCATTCTTTATAGAAAAATACGTTCAATGTTCATAAAAAATACTATACTTATCCAACATGAAAAGTTTATATGAAGGATAATAAAAATGATATGAAGAATATTGAATAAATCTTAAAACACAATTATAACACTTATTAACAATTCTAATTATTATAACCCCTTACCACATGGTGTACCCCTCCTAGGTCGGTAATGGTGGAGGATATATAGTGACACACAAGTCCAGCCTCTAATAGGCCACGAGTCGGTGACTAGAATTGAGGGCATAGTAAACACACAAATGGTAGGCATTATCCTTTTCTAGAACACATGAAAAAGAGAGATATTAGACAAAAACAAACAACCTCTTTATTAGAAGAAAATATATAAAAAATACCAAGGGAACATATGTAATGTCTTGCAAGAACTACTACAACTGAAAAGAAATCTACATATACCAAAATAAAGGTCATGACTCTAATGACTTTTGAGCCCAAAAGGTCCTAAAAATCCAAATCTATTAGTAACCATCCTGATCTCCAACCTACTTGAAGTATACTTAAAATAGTTTACATATATTGGGTCTGTATGAAACTATACTCCGTTCGATCCTCCCCGGAGCCTCTCATACAAAAGTTAAGGAAAACATGATAAAGAACTATGAAAATCAAGTAAAGTAACTCATCACCTAAACATGTATACTAAGTTCCAAACATCAACATTAATACTCTAACCAATTATCACATGTAAGATATTTTAATAAAATAATGAATATAAGGGTATCCCACTACCGCTTCCCCCTGGTACTCTCTAGCCCAACATTGCACGTCATGAGCATCTCTCTCCAAATAGTCTATCCCAAAGGCACCAATGAAAAGAACCACAAAATCCACCTCATGTAGCACAACACCAGGTCAAAATAACCAAAAGTTATCATGTTTTTAGGGGAGCTTCCACATCCCATATAGTGTGTATCCTACATTGGGTATTATACCTCAATCCATCATAGCACATACAATGAGTATGTATTTTTATGATATCACAACCCCTACAAATTATATATATAGTAGTCCTTAGGAAAACATTATCTAGAATAAATGTGTGTGAAATAACCACAAGAAAACACATCCCACTACACACATATATGAGAAAAACTAACATTATTTCATACTAGAATATGTAATTACCAATAGAAGATAGTGGGGTCAAATGGGTTGGTAATCCATCTACCATCCCACTCTGATGTTTGGGGAAAGTTCACCCTATTTCTCATAACCCCCAGGGTTTTATTATTCCTAACTAACAGGGTGGGTTACCATGTAGAAACATAAAAATTAAATGATATAATATATCTCACAACCAAACTATAGGAATAACCTAGTCTCACGATACAATGAATCTAACGTCTCTCAAACTCTTGAGTGACTCTTTCTAGACTAGATATCCTATAATAACACAACCATTTAATCCAATGAGCTCGTACCAGAGTGGGTAGGGCTCCTTCTTGGCATCCAAGAGACCCATGTTCAAAACCTGGTGGAGGCAAATTTTTGGGGTACAATAGTAGCACTGTGGTAGTATTGCAGCAGTTACTGTTTGGTAATGTATCATCCAGAACTATTCATCTTGTTTGGGAATTTGGGGCACCGGTTTGGGCCTACGGGTCTCAAGGGACTTCGGGCCATCAAAGGCCTTTGGGCCATAGGGCCTTTGGGCCATTTAGACCATGGAGTATCCCAATTCACATAGAGAATGCCCCATAAGTGGATCAGAGCAACAAAAATAGCAACCACCAAATATAGAGCAAACCATATTTGAAGAATGAGAGGGTACAACAACTGCCATCGGGACTACGCACCATACAGCTCTGTACGGTGCAATCTTAGCCGATTAGCAATGCAAGGTTGGGAGCTAGAAGATCAATGATGCAGAAGCTAGGGAGGGGCAGTTCTAGTGGGTTGGGCCTAGAAGTCATGTATTGGGCATGGTATACATATGGGCCATTGGGTCATGTTTTTTAAAGTCATTTCGGGCCTTGTGCCTTGGGCCTACGGGTCTTGTACGAGATACCCTTCAACCCTTAAAAGGGGGGTTATCCATAATAAAATAAAAATTAAGGCCATCGGGCCATTCGTGAACAACCATTTACAAATATACATTAATTACTTTATTCATTTTCATCTGATTCACTTTATGTTAATTAATTCTTTAACTATTAATTAACTATTAATATCTCTGCATTACATTACATTTGCATTGCAATATTTTTACATTCCCTCTAGGAATAAACACACTATGTCCACGACTTCTTAGAATTATAACCTCGTAATTGCATCCCAGTAAGCTCCATCCACATGGCTTAAACATTTATACCATTATTACTAAAATTACATTCCATATTACCTGATACTCTCGGAATACATCAGACGCTAGAGAAAAAGGTATACACCGAAGAACATCAATCAGATTCAATCAGTGGGGAAAGGATAGAAAATAAAAAACAACATAGATATTATCAGAACAACAGATAGAAATGAGCATCCAACTTTCATATCAATGGTTAAGCCCAGCTTCGACCTATTATATAATCACCATT
Organism: Viscum album; assembly: GCA_963277665.1. Taxonomy (NCBI): domain Eukaryota; kingdom Viridiplantae; phylum Streptophyta; class Magnoliopsida; order Santalales; family Viscaceae; genus Viscum; species Viscum album. The sequence goes on along the minus strand of OY728129.1, from coordinate 872,951,318 downwards.
GTCCACCCTAACACCTTCATGCATATCCACATGCATCTCACTCCTCTAGGAATAAACTGATACAAAAAAACCGGACCTCCCCACCCCACATACCACTATAGCCCTCCAGGATCAGCAATCCTAGGATCACATCACATCAGGACCTCCTCACCCCACACACTACAACAGCCCTCCAAGATCATCCATCACAGGCTCACATCACATTATAAAGAGTACAAAAAAAATAGAATCGACCTCTTGGATCTAAATGAAGGCATTAATCATTCAAATACATCAATCTCTCCTGGCTCCAAATAACTAGGTACTTGGACCTTAAATGAAATCGGGAAACTCAATCCATATATGGAATTTTCTTCTATCACACAACAAATTCAAATTCCATATAGAATTAGCTGAATCATTGTTCACACATTCAAACAATAGTTATCCTAGGAAACTATCAATCACAAATTTATTAAACAATTAATTTAACATGAATTTAATTCATTAACCTCAAGAATCATCATGATTCAGGTTCACTAACCAAATCAATTAAACATGCATAATTGCATTAATATTATTATCATAAAATTAAAAAAACAAATACAACAAATGGATTCATTAAACATGCATCATTAATACTTTATCCAATTAATTACCAATTAATTCCTTATTTACATTGTTTACCAATTTCTCGTGCTACTCCAAGAACGAAATAGATATAACATTGTCTAGAAAATAAAGGGAAACCAGTTATCATGGTACAAACATCAACATCTCCAAGCGATCAATGAGAATTCATTAATCGAGTTCAAGTAATTAGGTAGGTTAATTTTATTATGATCCAACGGTCTAAATATAGATAACTAATGCACATACATAAATAGATATACAATGTATCCTCTACATGAAAAGGGTTTCAACATTCACCACCCAAGAATGAACCATGAAACATATCTATTATTACCCCTCATGCAAGAACATAGTAAACCACAAATAACCACTGATCAAAGGCGGAAGCCCAAGGATCGATCTCCCGGAAAGGGAATACATAATGTCGACGGGGAGGCAAGTTCAATTCCTAGAACAAGGAAGATATCCACATCAGTCATAAGATTTTTGAAAACCCATGATTGGATGAAACATGTAAAAAAAACAATAGTGAGGATTTAACCGACATTTAATCGCCATTCACGTCGATTAATCCTCAGGTTTCGATTTATGCCTATAAACTTTTTTCATTTTTTATTTTAGTTTTTTTAAACCTCAAAAACATTAACATTGTGATCCTAAATTAAATGACGTGTAATTCATACAATATGTGTAATTATTCATATTTCTATAATATCACAGCCAAACTCCCCCGGACATCCTCTAAGCCACCTATATGTACATTGGTCTTAGGAAACCCAAAAAAGGATGATCCCTACCGATCTAATCCATTACATTGGATACCTCTCAAAACATTATCATCCTCTAGAATCCAAAACCAACCTATAGAGGAAAGAGAAATGGGTCATTCGAATATCCACCCCATGAGACACCTCTCAAAATCTATTGCCACTACAAGAGCTCAACCACCCCCATTCAAGAAAAAGGCGACCGACACGATGAGTATATGAACTAATCATCGATTATTCACCACCTATAGAATGAGAGTAGACCCTTATAACCTTAAGAAGCTAAACAAATAAAGCACATGGCATACCCCACGCATCATCACCTCCCATGGAATGAGAGTATTCAGCAATATGTAAAAATAGAAAGAGTCATCTCATAAATAAGAAAAAGGTCTAAAACCACATAATGAACATCATTGTAAGAGAATATATAAACATGAAAATTCTTGTGGTACATAGTGCTTATCTTCGACTCACATTCCTAGGTACTCTCCTCCATGCCATTATATCACCATAGGACATGAAACAAGGGGATATCATGACCATGAAACACCTTCTTCAAGTGTTCCTAGATCTCTATAGGTCTCTCCTTGAAGGAAGTATCCTTGTAAACATCAATCTCGCCCCAATTGATGATGTGGGAGTCTTCGTGAAGATTACGAAATAGCTATGAAATTTGAAAAACATCATGTAGCCATCTCATTTACAGAGGATGTTTAATCTAATATACCACCGCTCCAATAAGAGCCAACACCTTGAAAGGCCCAACAACCTGAGGAGAAATATTTCTACCATGACCAAACCTTTAATTCGCGTGATAGGGAGTCACCTTCAAGAACACATGACCCCCAAGGTAAAACTCTATAGGTATCCTCCTATGAGTAGAGTAGGATTTTGGAAGATCATGTACTTCCTTAATCCTCTTGCAAATCACCTAAATAATCCATGATGTTTTATGCACCATTTCTTGCTCGAGAACTACTATCTCTTTGACATCAATATAGAATAATAGTGACCAAAAACATCAGATATACAAGGCATCAAATGGTTCCATACAAATGTTTTAGAAAAAAATATTATTGTGAGGGAACTCTACCCAGGGAAATTGCCTCATCCGCGATCCTCCAAAATCCAGGACACAAGAGCACAACAAGTCTTCGAGAGTCTATATGGTCTGATGTTGACGCACCTTTCCATCACAAAGTCTAACGAATGAAAAGAGAAATAGCTTAAACACAAAGTGATTCATCCATTGAAGAAACATCAAAAATCGACAAAGGCATGAACATGGATTTCTTTATGCATGGGTCGCGCAAGTTCCCAGATGGTCACGTAGGTATTCCAATGCGCCACATATTGGGCACGCAGGTGACCTGAACACTCTATTTGATTTTCGCCCATGGTCTCCAGGAGCCTATAAATACCCCTTGTGGTCCCCCCATTTCGAGGATGAAAATCCAAAACTCAGATTTTATCTCTCGGTGCCCTAGTCTCTTCTTGTAGTCTTCCGAACATTTATAAGGTAATTTCATACCTATAATGGAAGATCTAAAGAGGGGGAACAAGGCCTAAGTGTTGAAATTCATCAACACATGTGCGCCTAAGTGTCTAAACCCTTAAGGGAAATGGTCACACATGTGTGCCACCTTATCCATTCAACAGAACCTGAGCGCCACCCTTTTGTAATAATACTAAGGGTTTGAGCCATGTCTTGTCCAAGTATTACCCTATGGGTTGACTAGCGCGAAGGTACACCTGTGCTGCGCAGGTATACTTGCGTGACCATGACCTGCGCACCCAAATAAAACCTGCGCACCTGCCTCTTTTGGGGTTCCCCTCTTGCCTATTCTGCTATTTTCTTCAAATCCACCTCTCCTCTTCAAGACATAGCCTTCAAACCCCTCTTAAAAGTCATTTTTGGCATGGTTCATTTGTTTTCTTCCTTATCTGAAATGAATTCTGTGGAAAATCTCTTAAAACATAGTGATTTAAATATCATTATGTCACTAAGGTTAGAGATTTCATTCAATCGACCTCATCCATTAAGATGATAAAATCTTTAATTTGGGCATCCACTTTAAGATTAAGCCCCAAGTCCCCTATTCATGGGCATCCTACATAGGAGTAAGCCCCATGTTCGAAGTCTCCTAACCTATGCCTCCTTTTTAGGAGTAATCCCCAGTCATCAAATTTCCTTAATTTTGGAAATCCCCTTTAAGAGTAAGCCCCATGATCCCCAATTTTGGCCTCCTTTTCAGGAATAATCCCCAGTATTAATTTCTCCAAATATGTGCATTCTCATCAGGAGTAAGCCCCAAGTTCAAAATTCCCTTAACCTGGGCATCCTTCTTTAGAGTAATCCCCAGTTCTCAAGTCCCTTTAACCGTGGCCTCCTTCTCAAGAACAATCCCCCATCATAATTTCTCTTAACCAGTCTTAATTAAATTTTGATTTGGGCTTCCTTCTGAGGAGTAAAACCCAATCATATATCCCCTCTAATTTGTGCATCCTTCTCAGGAGTAAGCCCTAAGTTATGTTTCCAAATCTCCATAAAGAACATATACCTTTATGGACCTTGTTCCCGGGTTTCTTACCTGATGTAAATCTCATCCTCATCTATCTGGGCAGTCATACATACATAAGCCCCACATTATTTCTTATGATTGCATCTTTTGTGGCACAATGTTCAGGTTTTACCAATACCTCTTGTTTATCACACCGAGGATGACTCACGTGAGCTTAGAGATGAAAAGTTATTATGAAATCCTTCTTTGAGCCATCAACCATGCTTAAACCTCATACTTCTTTCCTTGAACTACGTGGGTTCTGATTCCTCTTGTAAACATGGATATGTATGTATCCCATCTTCGGGTATGATCCCAACTCTAAATTAATCCATGTCCTTCTGAATGATAATAAACTTCAATTGCCTCACTGAATGGCTTTAAAATGAGTATAGTTATCATAATGACCATGACATTTCTATATAATGTGTTGAAGGATACTATTGAATAAGAATCTCTAACAGATACAGATGATTCTCTATCGATGAAGAACCTCAAATATATATAAATGATTCTCTAAATCTAATACATATCAATCATTGATTGTTAGATCTAAAGGAAGGATCATGTTTATACTTGGTAATTTAATAAGGATTCACGAACATAACTTAAATATATAAAGAGAGTCCATGAGTAGACAATAATTCCCCCCAAAATGGTATAATGAGTCCGACCTCCCATCATTTTGACCAATGAAAATTATTAAGCCTCATTGGTTCACAACTAATGATCATCTACCTTTGGAAAGTAGGTCCAAATGGATACAGAATCATTGGATGTTTCCAGTTATACAAACAAACCCATTAGAAACTGATTGTAATGTTTGAACCTTAAACAAATATGGTCATCCCTAATTCCAGATGGGAAAAAAATTGGTGAACCCGAAGTGAATCATTAACCAAGTTAAAATGATGATTATTTATTTGTTAGGACCCTATTTAAACTCAATGAGAGGGCCAAAAAAACAATCAATAAAATATGTGCTCATCCAAAAGGTGTAGGGGAAAAACTTATCTTTATTTTGTTTGTTATATCAAATAGGTACTCTTTTCCAAGATCTTCTACGTTATAGAAATGGCATGTCTAATGTTCAAACCTGTGAATACCTCTGTTGTGAATACCTCGGCTGCTACTCATGCTGGATCGTCGTCCACTCTGAGGAAGGCATCACCTACTATGCGTCTTCAACGCTAGGTATCAAATGCACTGGTTAATGAATACCGGAAAAATGGTACCATTCTGACTCTAGAGGCCACTCGACAAGCCCACCAAGTCAATAATTCACCCTAGTTGTCTAGACAGCGATGACCAGCAATCAAGAAGTAGGTGGTTCCAACCACCGTCTCCAACCGTTTCGGATCGTTATCCCTAGAACGCAATCACCAGTCCATCCCAAATTATGAGGAGGAGAATGAGAAGGTCACTAATGACCTTAATTTAAGGAGACAAGAGTCCTTATTGAGGAATCCCACCAATAATTGATGTCAGACTCATGAGGTAGTGTTCCCTCAACATGATGAGGGTGTCGTCTCTAGGTGTTCTGCTCGGGTTCCTCGAACCCGAGCAGGCAAGACGAACAACCAGAGGCGATGACCAGTCAACAGTGAGCAGGTTCTTATCTCTGCTATTTCTGGATAAGTCCACCAACCTAACATGGTGGAAAGCAACGAGCAGGCACACACACCCATCCGTTTTAATTCTGCTATCTAGCAGACTCATCTAGAAGCAACACGCCATTCCCGCCAGGCAATTCCGGTGGAGTATTATAGACAGGAACATACACCTGTTTATAAATCATTAGCTAGTCAGTAGGCTTGTCTGATTACATATGATGAAGAATGCCAACCCAATGTGTTGACAACTGGTAAACAGGAACATTCACCCGCCTATACTCATCAATCCTGCTAGCAGCCTCGACTACGCTTATTGAAGGAGGTTCATCAACCACATTCGGCAGAGTGCAATCCGCAGGCACATACACCTACTAGTATTGATCAAGTCTACCAACAATGTCGATTGGTAGCACCTAGAGAAGTCAATTGGAAGGCCCCAATGAAAAACAAGAGGCTGACTCAACTCTCTGCCCCCACACATGAGTACTATCAGAATCTACTAATAGGAAAAGGAGGACGGGAGCAGGCACATACACCAACTCCAGACACAGAATGGACGTATAAACCTGCTCCAGTAGCTGAATTCCCAAGCATTTTCTGTAAATGGGGAAAGAGAAGAAACAAATTCATGCTCATATTCTAGATGCCTATCAGAATATTATAATAGCTTCAGCAACATCACAGGGAAAGAAATGAAAATATATCCCTAACAATAAAGTGACACATCAACAAATCACTCCAGAACAGACACACACCTCTATTCCAGTCCAAGAGGGTTGTGGAGCATACTCCCCCATGTCATACAGACAACCATGTCAGGAACATACACCTGATTTGAGTGGAGATAATCAACCTAACCTGGCTATTTCTCCTAATCAGGCACCTACACCTGCCCATAATAACCACTTTCGTCAACAAGTGGTTCCCAAAGTGGGTAATAAGGAATCTAAGAAGAAGACCCATCCAACATAGTGAAGAAATAAAGGGCCAATCTGTAACAAGTCCTTACTCGATGCTGGAGTTTTTGAAGCCCTCAGACAATAATCTGTTGAATTCAAGATTCATCTCTCTCATTTCCCAATAGTGGGAATATTAATTCTGAAGGACTTCATCAGACACTTCCTGAAGAAGGCTTAATTCATGATAGTTTGATCAATCACAATGATTCATCTTCAGATGAGAGCCATAAGAACCCTATGTGTGACCAGAAGACCAAGGAGAAAAATGTGTTATCTTTTGTTGTAACCCACTATGGTTTTCCTCCCCGTGATGATGAATTTAGATACAAAAGTCCTCTCCACAGTAATAATTCACATTTCCTGGAAAATGCTCCAATGGACAATGTAGTGATGAGAAAGCCCTCTTATATTGAGGCACTTGAAAATGTGAAGCCAGTCATGTCTGATGCTTTACGGCTAGCAGGTGAAATACTTTCTCAATCAGAAGATAGCTCGGGGTGTTGGTCATTCTCCGAACCACCCCTCGGTCGTTAATCTTCTATTTTGATCAGTGAATTCTATACCAATCATGGTGAATCTGATGAAGAAACAAGGAAGCACCAGTTCTAGTCTAATCTCGTAGATGAATCTTCATTGAATGATAAAGAGGAAGTGCTGAATATGAGAAATCAACTGGCCCAAGGTGACGTGGCAGTAATGTTTTGTCCTTTGGCTAAATCTCATTATGACATTCCAGAAATTTTGACGGAAGATTGTATTCACGATATTCATCTCAACATGTGGAAAACTATTTGTCAATTGAAAAAGAATATATTATCTTATGATGAATATGAAAATCATGTCAAGATAATAGAAGGGTTATAACGCCAAATTGATTTGGTCTCTCACTCAGCTACTCGATATCTGAAGGCTGAAAAGCAGCAGAGAGCCCTTCAGCATTCATGCCTTGGTGCACTAAAAAGATTGTGCCAGTTAATTGCTAATGCCCCATCTGATATTCATATCAGGGGATAGGGTGTTCATGGAGAACTGCATTTCACTATACTCTCCATTCAACAAATCCCATCGAAAATGGTCTCATGAAATGTTATTGCCCATGGCCTGCCACATCCAATTGGCTTTGTTTGTAATCAAAGGCTTTCTCAAGAAAATGCCTCGACTAGTTCTTCTCAAAGTCAGGAATACAAAGATCATGTTTTCGAATAAATTTTTCATCAGGAAAATGATAATATCGAACAGGCTTCTCGTTTAGAGCGATCACAACATAAGGTTATAGAAGGTTCAGAAATCATTCAATGCTCATTTGAGTCAGGTGGTTTGAGTGGATGCAGGTTAATGAATCCGGCCAATTTCGGACTAAATTCCGCAAGATCAGGAGATATTTTAAGAATGTATTAGATGTAGCAGCTCAAGTACCACCCTAGATTGCCAGACTGGGGACTGTTTTAACCCAACCCTCACAATCAACAAATAGTATTCGAGGAGTTGAGCAGAAACAGCTGAAACCACCCCAGTCCACCGGACTGGGGACTTTTTCAAATCCTCAATTTCTTACTCAGAGAAATCCAGTCATCTCTTGATTAGGAAAGAAGCGACAAGAGGAACGCAGATCCAAATTATCAGGAGATTCCCTTCCAAATTATGGTTCATTAAAAAGTTCATGAGGGATCAAATCTACAAAAGGCAATGTCTCATCAACGACATGGAAAGAGGCAGTATCGCAGAAATGTCGATAGAAGGGATGAAATGCGTTATGCATAAATGAATGGCATCAATTTCATTGTTGCTAATCCCCCAGATGAGGCTCACTCAGAGAGATCAGATGAAGAAGTTCCTACTCAAGAAGTTGTACACACAGACACAAATGAAGAATGTGTGCGTACACGAAATCAAAGGCTTACCCAGAATATTGGTATTCCTTCAAATAATCAACTTCCCTCTCTCTGAAAGACATCCAACAAGGGGAAAGTAAAGAATCATGTTACATACCCTTCCTCTGGAGAAGGCCAATCACTCTCACTAGAGCAAAGATTTTCACAACAGCAGGAACAAATGAAGGATTTAAGGAGGTTGAATGCAGAACTACTTCAAGTTAGTCTTCTTCCTAAGCGTGCAGGAGTCAGTTAGTCAAGGGAATTTGTTGCAGCTACTGAGATGGATCAAGAGTATCCTCCTTTACCATTACACCCTCATAGGTCTAATACTATGGGTCATACGCAACAACAATCGGCGGTGCTACTGTCAGTTGTAATACCAGCCACCACACCTCTCCAAGTTCCAGTTATTGCACCTACTCAGGTCCAAGCTCAACCGGATGTTTCTCAAAAGTTAATAACAACTATTGAGTAGTTAATAGCTCGGTTGGAAGATATAGAGGGAAAAAGTGCACAAATTCAACCAGAAAATAGATCTTACGCTGAATGGATTCATTAAATTCCTCCCCCATTAAAATTTTCAAGTACCTCATTTCCAATCATTAATGGTTTGGGAGACCTATAGCAACACTTAACAAATTTTGTTTCTCATTGTGTCCCTATGATGGGAACCCGTTAGCAACAGGACGCAGTTATGATCATGTGTTTTGTACAGTCATTACAAGGGCCTGCTTTTGTTTGGTATACATGCTTGAAATCCAAGTCAATTACCAGATGGGAGGATCTCCGCCAAAGATTCCTTCATCAATTCATCTCTACGTTGCCAAAGACAACTGTTTTTTATCATACAAATTGTAAGAGAATGGAGAATGAAAGGGTTTCAGATTTCATTTCTCAGTGGAACGGATTAACATATTCCCTAATCTTAGAACTCCCTCAAGAAGAGTTGTTGCCAATCTATGTAGAAAATTTTTGTGAAGAGTTGCGCACACCGTTGATCCCTGTGAAATAAATAGGTGGGTTTCAGGACCTTACTTCAATTGCTCAACAGATTGAATACTCTCTTACGAAAAATTAGGATAAAACTCGTGTAATTCCATAAGCTCCAAGAAAGGGAATGGGTAGAGCAGAGACTTCTATAATTACTCTTAAACAAGCACCTATACCTGCTTCCACATCAAAACCTACATCTTTCTGAAGGGATCCACCTCCTGAGCATTAAAAATAGAGGCTGATACGTCAAGATGGTAAAAGAGATCTAAGACAAAAACAATTTGAGGAGTTTAAAAGTAATGTTTAATCTTTCCAAAATGAACAGGTTCCTAGTTACTTAATTTCGGATCTGTAAAATAATTTGGTTCAATTTTCAAGGCTCAAAAGGCCAAACAAAGAAGGAGATGAATACCATCCCAACTATTTCTCATTTAATCAGATGATCGGGAATCCCATTCAGGAGTGTTTTGTCTTCAAGGTCCTCCTGTAGAAAAATGGTGGACTCGAGACAAGTCAATTTAAAAGGTTCTTTAACTCAAGTAGCTTGTGTTACTGCTACAGGTCCAGAGGAAGAAGGCGAGTGGCAGTTAGTCAAAATAAAAAATGCGCACAAATATGATGATTGGATGGTCAGAAAAATGATCAACCGAACTCATGCCATTTTGTGAACGCAATTGAAGAAACCAATTGTGTCTTCTGCTATGAATGCCATAGTAAAACCTCTATCATCAAAAGAAAAATCCCCAAATAAATGACATAATTCAAATGAAGAGGAACAATCAGAAGAAGATGAAATCATGTCGAAGCCCATGTTTTCATTGACTCTGGAAGATTTTATGCCACTACTTCAATGCCACAGGCAACGTCCCACCAAACGGAACATCCTAATTTGGATAATCAGGCAGTGTTTTTATCAGTTGAAGAGTGGATCTTTGGTTCTGTTAACATGATTCACTTAACAGATTGTTATGCCAGTCACAGTTTCGATCTTGATGAACATGAGTTCCCTGTATCAAACAGAGGAATTAGAGTGTGTTCCAGAGGTCTGGGATACAGAGGAAGACGTGGATGTCCCAGAAGCCACTATTCCAACTCTACCCCTGCTAGAATTGTATATGCAGCAGAAACTTGTGGAAGATCCCTTTAGCGAGCTCAACAAGAACAAGAATGTTCTTCCACACATGGCAGATTTAGTCCTGGAACAGTCATTCTAGAGGATTTGTTGGTGGTTACAACTTCTTCCTCTCAGTAATTAAATAGATCTATTTGGTCTAATATTCCAAAGCTAGGAGTATTTCCAACTCCTACCCTGATACAATATGCATCTACATCCAAAACATCAACTTCAAAGGAACCTGTGAAACCACCTATTCCTATTGGGAAACACAGACATTTGGGCCAAAAATATAATGTCTTGAAGCATTTGGCCCAAGTATCGGCCACATTATCCATTCTAGATGCCTTGAATATATCAATGGATCTTCGGGAGGCACTCGTCGAGGCTTTTTCAAGTCCATAGGAATTCGAAATCGAAATTTTTGTGGCCGAAGTCTACCTTGGAGAGAATTATCCTGCAAAATTCCATGCAGTGATATCATTCACATATGAAGATGAATATGATTTTCTGCATGGACATATTATACATTTGAATTTATCTGGAAAGTTTAATGATGTAGACATCCGAAGAGATTTCATTGATATTGGTTAAGGAGTCAACCTCATCCCCATTTGTACACTTCGTCGATTGGGCCTCACCGAATCTGATTTATCTCTTTCTACTTTGATGTTGCAAGGATATGATAAAAATGAAGAAGAACCTCTAGGTGAGATCACACTCAGAACTCAGTTTGGAGATCTGGTATCTAATTCTGATTTCATGGTTGTTCGTCATGACACATCCTTCAACATTTTTCTTGGAAGACCTTGGCTACAGCAGCATGCAGCTATCCCCTCATCATACCATCAATGTATCAAATAATGTTTCAATTATCAAATTGGGACATTGTATGGTGATAAAGCCCCATTAAAAACATGTGAATCTCAATAAATTGAGGTGGAATTATATCAAATAGAGGGTAATGAGAAATCCACAACACGGGATCTTACCAAAGTTAATGCTCCATATGGTTTGGAAAAGATTCCAATAAACCCATTCATACATGTGAGTAAATATTATGTGTTGCATATCAGTCAAATTGATAGGTAAGACCCATGTACCAATACTCTTATGGAAACTTCCATAATGTCAATTACGGTAATCAAGCCAGACAACATGGGAGAAATTGGTGATTCACCAAGCAATAATGAGATCCCAAATGGAGATGTCTTCATTTCATCCACTGAAATCCAGCAAGTCTATACTTCGCCAACCAGGCCAGAAGAATTTATAGCAATGTCAGAGGTAAATGATGATGTCGATTCTCAATCCATTATCTCCACTTTATTTCCCAAGGAAGACCCTTCATCATCAATAGGGTCAGAAATGGAAGACTCTTCTTCAATATGTTCAAATTTTAACATCTCTCTTGATCCTGGAAATTCTGCTTCTTCATCTATTATGCAAGTAGAAACAGAAGAAATAACACATGTTGAAGAAGAAGAGGATGTTCTCAGGGATTCTCCTCTGGATTTTGAAGAGGGTATCTCTACCACTATGGATGAACTCAGAGAAATAATTATGGGTACAAAAGAAGATCCACAACCCCACTTTAATTAGTGCATCCATGACTCTTGAAGATCAGGAAATGTATATTTCATTTTTGAATCAAAATCAAGATATATTAGCTTGGAATGATAAAGAAATTCCAGGGATTTATCCTGACGTTTCTACTCATCATTTAGGTTTTCCAGAGGACATTGTGGATTTAAGCATTCTGCAAGAGGAACACATCCAACATATGCTTCCAAAATTGAAGCTGAAGTGGATAATCTTATCAAATCTAACATCGTCAAAGAAGTAAAATATCCCAATTGGTTGGATAATGTTTTCCCTGTGAAAAATAAGAACAGAAAAATTAGAGTTTGCATTGATTTCAGAGATCTTAACCGGCATTGTCTCATGAATGATTTTATAGTTTCAATCACAGAACACTTAATTGATGAAACAGCTGGCTATGAAGCACTTTCCTTCATGGATGGATATTTCGAGTATAATCAAATCTGAATGGATCCAAAAGATAAATAATCTACAACATTCCGAGCCCCTCAGGGTGTGTTTTTCTATCGGGTAATGCCCTTTGGCATGAAGAATTCAGGCACAACATATCAATGTTCCATGGATTGTATCTTCAAACCATTTTTAGGGAATTTTTTTGAATGTTATGTGGACGATTTTGTGGTTAAATACAGACGACGTTCTAATCACTTTGCTGATTTGGAAATCAAATTCCACAAACTTCGACAACACAATTTGAAGATGAACCCCTTATAATATTCTTTTGGGGTAACCTCAGGAAAACTTCTCGGCTTTCTTGTAGACCATCGTGGTATTGAAGTCAATCATGCGAAGACAATGTCAATCCTTTGTATGTCACCTCCTCGAAATTTGATGGAATTGAGAGGACTTCAAGGACACTTATCTTATATTTGGCATTTCATTGCCAATTTGGCTGGTAAAATTTTACCCTTCACCAAATTGATGAAGAAGGGAGTCACTTACCAGTGGAATGAAGAATGTCAAGAAGCATTCAATATTCTCAAAAAATATCTCTTGAGTCCATCGACATTAATTCCACATGTTGAAGGAAGGCCACTAATTCTTTATGTGACAGCTTTAGAGTGATCATTGTGTGCCTTCCTTGCCAGAATAATGATGTTGGGATTGAAAATAGCCTTTACTATCTCAGTCGGACTATGCTTGAAGCAGAAATTTGATATTCATGTATTGAGAAGTGCTGCCTAGTATTAATCTTTGCAGTTCCGAAATTCAGACACTACTTGCAACATCAGGAGGTCCAATTGGTATCTCACAATAACCTGCTCAAATTCATCCTTAGTCGTCCAATTCTAACAGGATTTCTGGCAAGGTGGGTAGTTATTTTGCAGCAATTTGATATCCAGTATGTGTCTCGGAAGGAAATAAAGGGAAAAGATCTGGCGGATTTCCTTGCTGAAAATCCTTCAGTATAAATTACATCTTTAGATATTGAACTTCCTGATAAATAAGTCTTTTCTATTCAAGATAATATTTAACCATGGGAAATGTACTTTGATGGTTCTTTCAGAAGTCCTACAGGGAAGAAAATGGAAGATCCTAAATTCAACAAAGTTGGGTTAGGAGTTGTACTTTTTTCCCCAGAAAAGGGTGTTCTACCTTAGTCATTCTTATTGTGGGAAGGCGGTACAAATAATGATGCAGAATACCAAGCTCTCATCGCAGGATTGGAGTTAGCGCTTCAAGAACAAGTGAATCAGTTAATGATTAAAGGTGATTTAGACATTTTAATCAACCAAGTTAATGGGGATTATGCCATCAAAAAAGAAGAGTTAATCCCTTTGTATGATTATGTCAGAGAGTTAATGGTGGAATGTCCAACTGAACAGACATTTTCTTATGTCCCACGGTCACAAAATGATCAAGATGATGCATTGGATAATATAGCCACACCTCTGGCAGATCCAAATCAGGATGAGATAATCATCAGTATTGCCCACCGTCAAACAATTTCACCTTATGTTCAAACCAGAACAGAGGAAATCAATGAAATTAGTCCCATTTCTAAACCATGTGGTCATACTACAGGATGGATGATGCCTATTAGGGAATACCTTCAAAATGGAACACTTCCACCTGATATAACTGAGAAAGAAAATATCTAGCGTTGTGTGGTCAATTTTACTCATCATGACCGCCAGATCACCAAGAAAAAATTCTCTACAAAAGATGTTTTTATGGAGTTCTCTTCAGATTCATTGATTGTGAAGAGACAATGGTTTTCATGAAAGAAGTACATGCAGCAGTCTGTAGTTCCTACCAATCTGGACATAGACTATCTGATAAAATTCGAAGGCTTTGATACTTTTGGCCTTCAATGATACAAGATTGTGTTTATTTCATGATGAAGTGTCATTCATTCCAACTATGATCCATCTTTATTCATCAACCCCCAGAGTTGCTTCATACAGATAAATACTCATGTCCATTTTCCTAATGGGGAATGGAGGTAGTGGAACCTTACCCTTTAGCTACAGCCAAGAAGTTTATGAATATTCTTACTACTACTGACTTCTTTTCCAAATGGGAAGAGGCAATACATCTCAAGGAAGTTAGTTTTAAAATCATTGTTAGCTTCATCAAGTCTAACATCATTTCCATATTTAGTGTCCCTCATACCATATTCACTGAAAATGGTACCAAATTTTGTTCATCTGAGGTAAAGAAGTTGTATCTAGAATACAACATCAAATCCAACCTTTCATCTCAGTATCATGCAGTGGACAATGGTCAAATATAAGCCTTCAATAAGACTCTTTCAAACATACTTCAAATTATGGTGGATAAATATAAGAATTCATGGCCTGATAAAATTTTCCATGCTTTATGGGCTTATCGAACCACCACCCGCACTGATACGCGGTCAACTCTATCTTGATTGGTATATGGAATATAAGCATCCTTGACCATTGAAGATCAATTACATTCACTCAGTGTAGAAATTTGTGATCAGTCATCTACATATGAACAATATCAAAAGAGATTGGATGAATTGGAATGATTAGATGAGAAAAGATTGTGCACCCTGCATTACTTAGAAGTCTATCATAATTGAATAGCATGATAATTCAACAAAAATGTTCATCTTCATTCATTCATTCAAGGAGAATTGGTATTGGTTCTCAGAACTCCAATGGTACTAGGAAAGAAACCTCCCAAGCTTGAGCCAAAATGGGAAGGACCTTACTCAATACATAAGGTCTACTTCAATGGAGCTTATTCTTTAATATCAATGGTTGGAGAACTCATCAAAACTCCAACCAATGCACGATCCTTGAAGAATTATTTTGTTTAACACAAATACTTCATCCAACATGACTATTGACCTCACTAGTTTTGATAATCCCAATTATGCCTTCACATACTTTTATAAACCCAAAAAATGTTTATCTATATTCAAATTCACTCAATCTAAGATATACTATTATCAAGATGATAATAATATTAAAATAGTCACTGATATATGTTAATCAATGTTTATTTTTGTTTATATGTGTTCTATAGTAATTCTAACCAAATCAGATATGTTTTTCATAAAACAAATTAGAGTTTGTCACTGATCTGCATATAGCCACCGATATAGGTCTACCGACAGAAACCAAGCTACCGATAGAACAAGTCTTCCAGTATGCTTAAGACTAATAGTATAGACTTGATCGCTGATACTGAACAGAGCTACCGGTGTTTGTAAACCCACCAGTAAGCAAGTCTACTGATAGATTCTATCTACCGATAGAGAACACTTAGAGCTACCGATATACACTACCGACCGGTCTACCGATACACAGACTAGCGACTGATATGAAGAGACTGATATAGTCTACCGATAAAAAATAGATTCACCGACACATCGAGCTACCGATAGAAGCAAATCTACCAATAGAAGATATACATATAGAGTAAGTCAATCGATAGAAGGTGTTACTGATACCAATATCTACCAATGCAAATAGCTACCGATAAATGTTGAAAGAGCTACCGATAAAATCACTGCTACATAAAATCAACCACTACACATCTACCAACATGAGGCTAATAATGATTGATGAACCAGTCAAACTCTGTACTCTCAATATTATTTATTTATTAATCTAACAGTTACATTTGATGTTTTTAATGCAATTAATGTTATTTAATGATATATGTTGGAATGTTAGGGAACCGTACCTACTACCCATGAAAAAAAGTAATCATTCGTTTTTGTTGGAGCTGAAATCTATAAAACGGATGATGAAGACCTAGCTGACAAGTATATATAGGAAGTGAAGTGGTTGCATACAGATTATGCAATAAACTAAGAAGGCTCGATATCATTCAAACGTGGTGAATTTTCTCAAGACTACATCCGTACTCCAAGAACACTGGACATACTTGAAGCCACACATTCTAAAGGAAACCACAAGCTGCATCTTGAGTGAAGAACTACAATAAACACTGTATGCACTCAGGCTGATAATTTGAACCTGTAACCAAGGAAGAAAACGACACTCTGTTTTTGAGACAAAAAAACCAGAGAAGGACTCAAAAGCTTTTCTGACCAATCAAACGAGTCCAGAGCTGCACTGCTGATCAGTAAAGCTTTTCTAAACTCATTCAAACTTACTTTAGTGAATCTTTCATTTACATTTCAAGCAGGGTGTGTACCCTGTTTATTTTACACACACACTGTCTCCTGAGCAAAACTGGAGGATTCTTAAATCCTCATTCAAACTCTATAACTCCTTTGTTTCCCACTGTGGGTCGTGGTAGAGGTCGAGTAAGACCTGGAAAGCTGTAATCTGTTGTTTTTTTCCCACATAGAACTGTGGTAGAGGTCATTAGACCTGGACAGTATTGTACTGTTGTTTACCCTGATCCAGGGTGTGGATCACATTTATATAAATTGTTTTAGAGGACTATGTATCGGCTTGAGACTGAACCTATTGGTTACATATGATGAGATTTTTAGTTTAAGTCATAAGTATACTACATATATCTTTTATATTCTGCTATTTTTACTTTGAAATACAAAACTATTTTAAAGTTACCTTGATTGTTAATTTATCACGTTTTTATACTTATAATAAACCAGTAATTTAGTTTCAAAAGACAATTTAATCTTCAGATTAAATTAACTGAGACCTAATATATCATTGAGAAACTGATTGTACATTTACACTCCGTATTAATTCACTACAATTTAACTGTTTTTTTAAATAGTGGTATTCTAAGAGATATATTTTTAACAGAACTTTTAATTGCAACTCAATCCAACCCCCCCCCCCTCTTGAGAGTCCAATCCGACAAATATTTGGTATCAGATGTTGTTTTTATTAAAAACAAGTTTTCAAAACATTCTGTTTTTCAACTGTGATTTTAGTTTCATCTTTAAAGATCTAAAATTTCTGTTAGTTGTAAATTTTATCTCTTTAAAACTATTTTCTAAAATCTATTTAGGGACAATAGACTAGAGGGGGATAATACTAACCGACCACCTTTCTTCAATGGTACAAACTATGACCAGTGGAAACATAAAATGAAAATTCATTTAGAAAGTATGGGTTTTGATATCTGGAATGCTATTGAATCTCAATATAGAATTCCAGAATCTGAAAGAACAACTTGGGATGAATATACAAAGACTACTTACAATAATAATTGTAAAGCTATGAATGCCTTGTATTGTGCTTTAGGAGATGAAGAATTTAATAGAATATCTACTTGCAAAACTGCTTATGAAATATGGGATACATTGGGTGTTTCTCACAAAGGAACAACCAATGTTAAAGAAATGAGATTAAATACATATACCATTAAATATGATTATTTTAAAATGAAGATTGATGAACCTATTTATGACATGTTTCTCAAGTTCAAGGATGTTTTCAATACTACTAGCTCACATGGAAAGGGTGTTCCAGCAAAGGAACAAATCATGATAATCTTGAGGTGTCTACCAGACCGATAGAGGGGAACTTCTGTTTCAATCAGAGAATCATGTGACATTGGATCTCTGCCTGTCAAAGAACTTAATCGTAAATTAATGATGTAATAGGAAGAACATAAAGTAAACAGAGAATAATATGATGAACCCAAATGGAAATCTGTGGCATTCAAGTCTACTACTTCAAAGAGAAAATAAAAGGAGAAAATTCATGTACCTACTGAAATTTCATCCCGTGAAGAATCAGACTCTGACAGTGATGCTGAAATGGCTCAAATTTCCAGGATATTCAAGAAGTGTTATAGGAAATATAAATTATTCCGAAAATTTAACTACAAAGGAATGTATGACAACAAGGGTCATTGGAGGATGGATTTGAAGAATTATGATAAGGAAGATGATATAGTCTGCTATGAATGCAAAAGCAAAGGCCACATCAAGGATTATGGTCCAAAATTAAAATTCAAAAAGAATTATGAATATAATGACAAGAAATGCATGAATTCTATGAATGATACTTGGAGGGTTTCAAAGGATATCATAAGTGAATTTGATGTTTCTAATTCTAAAAAGAATCACACCAACATGAGCTTCATGACTAATACCCCTGATGTACCTATTTCCCCTATGCTAAATGATTATTATTCAGGAAATAACCGTGATTCATATAATGATGAAAATATTTCTAAGGCTGAACTATTTTAATATTGTAACATTCTAGAAGAAACATGTAATGAACTTAAGGAAAATTATAAGTCATTAAAGAAACAGCATGCTCTCACTGCCAATGTTAAATCTGCCTTTGATATAGAAAAAGAAAAGAATGCTCAACTATTAAAGGAAAATACTAAACTAAAAATGTATAATGATCATCTTATAAAGGACATAGAAAAGTTCACAATGGGAAAAGATACACTTACTCAAATGTTAGGTAAACAAGTTTCACCAAAGTACACTACTGGTTTGGGATACCAACATGGACAGAGACAGTTCACTAAAACTCGATTTATTCCTATGTCTGGACAAAATTCAGCTTGTTCCAGTTCTGGAAATTCATATGCGTAAACTAGTTATCCATATGGTTATAGATCAAATAGCATTTATCTTTCAAAATCTATTGATTCTGTAAACTACATGAGACCCATAAGACAAATCTGGGTACCTAAAGCCTTGAATTCTTACCTTTCTGGACCCAAGAATATCTGGGTACCAAAATCATTTTCTGTTTAAACCTGTTTTGTAGGAGACCTTTTTGAAGAGTTCTCACAAGAAGGTATGGGACTTGGAAAGTGGATTTTCAAGGCACATGTCTGGAGATTACTAATGCTTTAGATTAATAAAGTTTGATGGAGGCTATGTCACCTTTGGTGATAATTCTAAAGGAAAAATCATCGGCCTAGGACATATTGGTAACACTAATTCAGTTTTAATTTCTTCTGTTTTATTTGCTGATGGACTTAAGTATAACCTTTTATTTATTTCACAATTATGTGATGATGTCTTTATTTTTAAGTTTGAAAATTATTCTTGTAATGTTTTTAACTATAAAAATCTTTTAGTATTTTCTTCTTTAAGAAATGAAAATGTTTATACTGTTAATCTGAATTCTTTAGATAAGAAAAATGTTACTTGTTTAAATGCTTTTCATAAAGAATCATGGATATGGCACAGAATATTAAGACACTGAAACATTAATTCACTTAGAAAATTGACTAGGATGAACTTGGTTAGAGACTTACCCAAACTTGAATTCCCCAATGACAAAGATTTTAATCCCTGCCAAAAGGGAAACCAACATAAAGATTCTTTTAAATCAAAGAAAGATGTTTCAACGTCTCAACCTCTCGAGTTGGTTCACATGGACTAGTTTGGACCGTCTAGAGTTTCTAATATAAATGGGAAGCACTATGTCTATGTCTTAGTAGATGAATTTTCTAGATATACTTGGGTATAATTCTTATCTCACAAAAGTGAATCTTGTTCTCACTTTGTTAAATACTCCAAGTTTGTAGAAAACGTTACTGGACTTTAGATTAGGACCCTAAGAAGTGATCATGGCCGTGAGTTTGAAAATCAAGAGTTTGAATCTTATTTCTCATGCAATGGCTATAGTCATTACTTTTCTCCTCCTAGGACACCTCAGCAGAATGGTGTAGTAGAAAGAAGAAATAGAACCCTTCAAGAAATTGCAAGAACCATGCTTAATGAGTATGACCTGCCTATTTATTTTTGGGATAAATCTGTTAATATAGATTGTTATATTATCAATAGTGTCTTAATTAGACATGTTCATAAAAATAACCCATATGAATTATGGAATAATAGAAAACCAAAATTTAGTTACTTTAGAGTCTTTGGCTGCAATGTTTTTATTCTTAAAACAAAGGATAATATAGACAAGTTTGCTACTAAAAGGGATGAAGGAATTTTTCATGGTTATTTTTTAACTAGAAATGCCCAAAGAGTCTTCAATAAGAGGAAAAAATGTGTGGAAGAATCCGTTCACATCAAGTTTGATGAAACTGATCCACATGAGCCTAAATCCTCTCTTGAAAATCTTGAAGAAGATTTGACTTTTTTGGACCATAATGATAAAACTAAAGAACTTGCTCTAAAAAAATCTAGTTCTGGACATATTCCAGAATCTGGTGCTATGGAACCCGAACTTGGAGATTAACCTGAAATTTCTTGTCCTACCTTTACTAAATCAACTAGAATTCTAAAGAATCATCCTTTGGATGTTGTTGTTGGTAATCATAATAGAGGGACACAGACTAGAGATTCTCTAAGAAATAAGCTTGAAAATCAATCCTTTCTTTCACAGCTAAAACCTAAAAATGTCAATGATGCTATCAATGATGAATTTTGGGTAATGTATATGCAAGAAGAGTTAAATCAATTTGAATGAAACAAAGTCTAGGAATTAGTTGACAGACCCAAGGACACTTTAACAATAGGCAGTAAATGGGTTTTTAGAAACAAAGTTGATGAGTCAGGAAAAATAGTTAGAAACAAAGATATGTTAGTTGCACAAGGATATTGTCAAGAGGAAGGTATGGATTATGAAGAAACCTTTGCACCTATAGCCAGATTTTAAGCTATTAGGATCTTACATGCTATTGATGCTCATCTGAATTTCAAGTTAAATCAAATGGATGTTAAAAGTGATTTTCTAAATGGTTTTATTGTTGAATATGTTTTTGTTGAACAACCACATGGATTTACTAACCCTCATTTTCCAAATCAAGTTCTCAAACTTTCTAAAGCATTATATGGTTTAAAACAAGCTATGATCTTGGTATGACAGACCTATTGATTTTCTTATTTTGAAAAGTTTTACTAAAGGGATTGATTATCCATCTCTTTTAATTAAAAGAATTTCTAATGATGTTTTAATAGTTCAAATCTATGTTGATTTTATTATTTTTGGATATTCTAAAAATTCCTTATGTACTGATTTTTCAAAGAGTATGCAAAATGAATTTGAAAAGAGTTTAATGGGAGAACATAAATATTTTCTTGGATTTCAAGTTTTTCAAAATGAAAATGGTATTATTTTGAATCAAAGTAAATATAAAAAGGATCATTTAAAACTTTTTGGTTTGGATAGTATTAAAGAATGTGATACTCCTATGAGTACAGTCTATAAATTGGAGGTAGATGTAACTGGGAAACCCGTAGATCAAACCAATTACAGAGGTATGATTATTAGCTTACTTTACCTTACTTCTAGTGGACCAGATATTATATTTAGTGTATGTATGTGTGCAATATTTCAAGATAATCCAAAAGAATCTCATTTTCTTGCTGATAAAAGTGTTTTTAAATAACTTAAACACACTATAAAATTAGGTTTGTATTACCCAAAAGGACAATCCGTTGAGTTAATGGTTTTTTTAGAAGCTGACTTTGTTGGATGCAAGTTAGATAGAAAAAGCACATCTGGAACATGCCATTTATTGGGAAAATACTTAGTATCTTGGTGTAGAAAGAAGAAAAATTATGTAGCTTTGTCCACTACCGAAGTAGAGTACATAGCTGCTGGTAGTTTCTATGCACATATTCTGTGGATGAAACACACTCTCTTGGACTATGGATGTTATTTTAAGCATTTTTAAATCAATTGTGACAAAACTAGTGCAATAAACATTTCGAAGAACCTTGTGTATCACTCTAGAACCAAACACATTGATGTAAGGCACCATTTCTTGAGAGCTCATTACCAAAAGGGTGATATTACTCCTGAAATTATTGGTACTAAACATCAATTAGCTGACATTTTCACCAAACCTTTGAGTTTGGATAGGTTAAGTTACATTAGACATGAGTTGGGAATGATTAACCTTGATCGGTAGCTACCTCACCGATGCAAATCCTCACCAATGTAAATCCTCACCGATAAATCCTCACCGATAAATCCTCACCGATAAATCCTCACTGATAAATCCTCACCCATAAATCCTCACCGATAAATCTTCACTGATAAATCCTCACTGATGGACATCACTGATAGGAATTCTCACCGATAAACTCTACCGATGAGTACTCTGTTTTAAAATTCTGTCTGCCGCTAGAATCTGAATCATTTTTTACTTTATATCATTTTATTTATTTATTTTATAATTCCTAAATGATAAAAACAACGTCCAAGTTACTTCTCAAGCCACCGAGCCTCAAATCCTTTACCCTCAAACCTTAGCTCTGGAATCTCTCAAGAACCGTAAATTCCTCAAACCCGAGATGGAAAAAACCTATCTCCCTTCTGTTAGAGATGTTTCTAATGAGCTGAAAGCAAAGAAGCAGAAATCCGAGCCAGAAACAAGTGGATGTGTTGGGAGAACTAGGTCGGGTAGGCGACCAGTGAACCCTCATTTGTAGAATAGAGTTATTGTGATTGAAAAAGAGCTATGCATAGAATGGTTTCTTCCTAGAAAGTCGTTAGTGCTCGAAGTGATGAAATATCAAAAGTGGGTATATTTCATTTCAAACAACAATGGTATTTACTATCCGAAGTTAGTGAAACAATTTTATGAGTTTGTAAGCATTGAGATATATGAAGATGAGAACCGAGTAACTTCTTTTGTGAATGGAAAGGAGATGTCTTTTTCATCTGTTGAGTGGGGTGACTGCTTGAAGGTTCCTCATGAAGGTGTATCTTGATATGTCTCGAATGCTATGCCACCTAAATGTGATATTTTTGATTATGAGACTGCCTTGGAGGAGATCACCGGTTATTGAAGTCAAAGAAAAGTTGTGGCTGCTGAAATGGAAGGAGAGAACAGATTACTGTTCAAATTTGTTTAGCATGTCTTAATAATAAGAAGAGGTGACTTTTCAAATTAAAGATATCAGGTTATATATCATCTTCATATCTTGAGGCATGGAGTCCTGGTGAATTTATTCAGATTGCTAATGACTCAAATGGACGATATGATTACAACCAAGTCAAAAAACAATGCATTGTTCTTTTCCAAGTTGATCTCAGTGATGATCAAAGTGAAAGGAATAGGTGAGTCTCAAGATGAGACAGTGGTAGTAAAAAATAATTTTTGTACCACTAGTACAGTGTGAAAGTACATGAAGATAAATTGGAACCCATGGAGAGGAGAATGGGTTAATGATGACCAGAAGGTATATGATATTTTTAATCTTGTGGATCATCCTTCAAGACCTAAGGATGTGAGGGATCCAGTTCTAGGACTTGATTAAGAAGAACCTGAGTACAGTGATGAGACTGAAGAATAAGAGACTTCTATGGATGATGGAAGAGATCCGGACATACCTACAAGTCCTGATGCTGAAATTGTATCATCTAGAAAGGAATCCTTAGTAGAAGAAGAGAGTCCTGCTGATGAGGAAGACCAGCCATCCCCTGAAAATAACGAAGAAAAGGAGAATGAATCTGAAGCCTCGGATTCTGTCTGTTTATTTTTATTCCATTAATTGGAATCTTAATTGTTCTTGTTAAGAATGTGGAAGGATAAATGGAAGGATCTATACCTAATCCAGAGGACCCTCCTACTATTGCAGAGATGGAATTGATAGTAGAATATTCACCTAAGAAAGGAAGACCTGCTGACAATGCTTCTGAGAATGTTTTTGTTATACTTGAGGATACACCCATTGAGGGGGAGCATCAACCCATGTTTGGAAGTGTTACAGCGGCTGTTGATATTGAGGATTGGGCAGAAGACCCATGTTTTGTGGTTTTTGGTTTAGACTATCCTGATTCGGAAAATGAAGCATCTCCAAATAGACCAAATATTGTTTATGATGTTGAGACTAAGTAGTTGCCTGAAGATCTGGTTAGATTGCCTGACCCAGATATTTTGAAGAAAAATCTTAAGGACAATTTTTTGGAAAAAGTAAAAAAAGATTGAAGTTTCTCTGGTATCATCAATTCAATCGATCATGTTTAACTCAGTGGTGAGTTTAGCATCCGAAAGAGTACCTGTTGCTGTTTCTCCTGCTGATATGATCACCAGGGCTGATCTTGATTCCTTAAATGATGAGCTGAAAGAATCCTTTAGTGCCTCAGTTGGTGAGATGAAGCACTATTTTGTTGAAGAGATGAGTAACATGGAAAAATCTTTTAAACTCTCTCTTGGTTGTAATTTTTCAACATTTGTGGAAGAAATTGTGGAAGATGTTAAAGATTTTCAGACTCATGTTTGTAGACTGGAAGTGGATCTTGAAGCTCTAAAGAAATCGGTTATATCTTTAGACTCTTATATGAGTTCAAAATCCCAAGAAGACAAGGACTTAGCCTATTTCAAAAGTGATGTAAGCCAGATGGTTTCAGTGTTTGATGGTTTTAAAACCTCTGTGAAAGATCATATTAAATCCCAGGATTCTCAAGTCAAAAATATTATTAGTGGGATGACCAAAAACATCAATGAAATAGTAACCTTCTCTATTGGTTATGTTGCTTCAATACCTTCAGTCTATATGGATCAGATTGGAGTTTTAATGAACGAGGAGCTTGGTTCAGCTTCAACCAGTGGCTCTGTGGACTCATCCGACCTGAGCAGAGTTGTGCTTTTGACTAGAGATTCAGCTAGAGAAATAATGAAGATAGTCCAAGACTATATGAGAGAAGCTTCTGCCTCTTAGAAAGAAGTGAAAGAAAAGGTGGAATCCTATTTCCAAAAGATTTACACTAAGCCTCAACTCAACAATCACTTCAAACATCTGTTGGAAAACCTGAAGTTACCTCCTATCAATCAAGCCTTCAGAGAGCAAGTCATCAAACTATGGGAATTGACTCCATCCTTGGAAAAATTAATGGAGAACAAGGATGACTTCATATATTCTATGTAGAGAGGAGGAGGAATAATTATGGATTTCAGAAATCTTTTGTTTCCTTTTCTGCATGTTGATTCTAGGCCAGTGATTATACCTCCAGCCTTACCTGCCTCTGCCTCTACTTCATCTATTGTTCAGATGACTCCTGCCCAATAAATTTGAAGCCTCACACCTATGATCACTCAATGAACTCCTCAGTGTAGGCCAGGAAAAGTGTCATTAGCTCAGCCTCCTGTGAGCATCTCTGGAATTCCTAAGCCTTCATCTGAATTCACACCACCTGAATCCTCTTCTTATCCAACAGGCAAATCTCACGTTGAGGATGTGGATTGAACAAGTGGCTAGGATGTTTGATAGTAATCCCTTGTATTTTGTTTTCTATCTATGTACCTTTTCACAACATCTAATACAAGTGGATTTCATTTATTTCTCATTGTGTTCCTTTCTTTTGTTGTTTTCCACTTTTTGATGATCACAAAGGGGGGGAAATATTCTAAAAAGATTCTACAATGGGGGAGAAATACTATAAAGTATAAAAGGGGAAGAAATATTCACCCAGTCGGAGAAATATTATCTAAGGAAAAGCTACCATGCTTTGCCCCTCTGATATCATTGAATTTAATTCTACCATTGATACATTATGTTAAATAATATACTATTTTCTCTAACACAATAGAATTTGATAATATATCCTCTGATACAATACTCACTATTTTAAAAAAAACTATAAGTTGTGATTATCAAAAAGGGGGAGATTGTTGACCTCACCTGTTTTGATAATCCCAATTATTCCATCATATACTTTGATCATCCCAAATAATGTTTATCTATATTCAAATTCGCTGAATATATGATATACTATTATCAAGATGATAATAATATTAAAATAGTCCCTGAGATATGTTAATCAATGTTTATTCTTGTTTATATGAGTTCTGAAGTAATTATAACCCAATCGGATATGTTTCTCATAAAACAGATAAGTAGTTGTCACTGATCTGCATATAGCTAACGATATAGAGCTATCGACAAAAACCGAGCTTCTGATAGAACAAGTCTACCGGTATGGTTAAGTCTACTAGTATAGACTTGATCACTGATACATAACAGAGCTATCGATGTTTGTAAACCCACTGGTAAACAGGTCTACCAATAGATTCAGTCTACCGATAGAGAATACTCAGAGCTACCGATATAAGCTACCGACCGACCTACATATACACAGACTAGTGACTGATATGAAGCGACTGATATAGTCTACTGATACAGAACAGAGTCACTGATACATTGAGCTACCGATAGAATCCAATCTACTGATAGAAGATCTACCTATAGCGTAAGTCTACCGATAGAAGGCTTTACCGATACTAAGAGCTGATGAGGCAAAGAGTAGCCGATACATGTTCAAAGAGCTACGGAGAGAATCACTGCTACAGAAAATCTACTTCTACACATCTACCAACAGAAGGCTACTAATGATTGACCAACCAGTCACACTCTATACTCTCAATATTATTTATTTATTATGATAACAGTTACATTTGATGTTTTTAATGTAGTTAATGTTATTTAATGATATTTGTTGGTATGTTAAGGAACTGTACCTAGTACCCATGCAAAAAGAAATTATTCCTTTTTTCCAGAGCTAAAAGCTATAAAAGGGAAGATGAATACCAAGATAACAAGTATATATAGGCAGTGAAGTAGTTGCATACAGAGTGTTCAATAAATTAAGAAGGCTCAATAGCATTCAAACATGGTGCATTCGCCCAAGACTATATCTATACTCCAAGAATACTAGACATACATGAAGCCACTCATTCTGAAGGAAAACACAAGCTACATCTTGAGTGAAGAACTACAACAAACACTTTATGCACTTAGGATGATAAGATGAACCTGTAACCAAGGAAGAAAACGACACTCTCTTTTTCAGAATAAAAACCAGAGAAGGACTCAGAAGCTTTTTTGACCAATCAAACGAGTCCAGAGCTGCACTGTCGATCACTAATGCCTTTCTAAACACATTCAAATTTACTATAGTGAATCTTTCATTTACATTTCGAGCATTGTGTGTACCCTGTTTATTTTACACACACATGCTATCTCCTGAGCAAAAATGGAGGATTCTTACACCCTCATTCAAACTCTATAACTCCTTTGTTTCCCACTGTGGATAGTGGTAGAGGTCGAGTAAGACCTGGATAGTTGTATGCTGTTGTTTTTTCCCATGTAGAACTGTGGTAGAGGACTTTAGACCAAGACAGTATTGTACTGTTGTTTACCCCGATCTAGGGTGTGGATCACATTTATATAAATTGTTTGATAGGACTAAGTCTCGGCTTGAGACTGAACCTCTGGGTTACATCTACTGTGCTTTTTATTTTAAGTCATAAGTATACTACATATATTTTTTATATTCCGCTGCTGCTAATTTGAAATACAAAACTATTTTAAATTTACTTTAATAGTTAAATTATTAAGTGTTTAAACTTATTGTAAACCCGTAAGTTAGTTTCAAAAGTCCATTTAATCTCCAGATTAAATTAACTGAGACCTTATCAATCTTTGAGAAACTGATTGAACATTTACAATCTATATAAATTCACTACTGTTTAACTATGTTTTTAAATAGCAGGATTTTAAGAGAAATATTTTTAACAGAAATTTTAATGAGAACTCAATTCACCCCCCCCCTCTTGAGTGTCCACTCTGACCAACAATGACGTTGAACTGAGTTGTCCTTGCTGCATGACTTTAAACTGCACAGTCCCTTATACGTCCAACAAGATGTTAAACTATGACGTCCTAGCTACATGACGCTAAACTGTACCGAATTCCCTTACGTCCAGTAAGACTTTAAACTGCAAAACCATCATCCTGGCTATATGACATTAAACTGTTCACCTCTTCATCCCACATGATGTTAAACTGTGTAAAAGTCCCTAATACGTCCTAGCTACGTGACACTAAACTGTAAAACACTATATCATCTAACATAAAGTGAAACTGAATTGTCCCTTTTCATCCAACATGACGTTAAACTATGTTGTCCTTACTATATGAAATTAAACTACACAGTCCCCAAAGTCCTTACTACAAGACTTTAAACTTCATAATCTTCTCTTTCATCCTAGCTATATGACATTAAACTATACAACCCCCCCCCCCACTTTTTTCCTTTTGGCATGAAATTAAACTGCATAGTCCCCTATTGTCCAACATGACATTAAACTGTGTTCAGCCCCTTATACGTCCAACATGACATTAAACTCTGCATCATTAGGGTTGTTGATACCTCTTGTTTCTCACACCGATTATTACACACGTGAGCTTAGAGTAAACATCAACCATAACACCCTCTCTGGGCCACTAACCATGCGTAAGTCCCAGCCCCATTTTTTCGGTCATTGTCCACAATGAAAAACATGATCACCAATTAATTCTTCTATTGAACTACTCAAACATTGATCCTTACCTTCAAGGATGGGTAGGTAGGAAACCTCCCAAGGTTCATGCCCAAAACCAATCTCTTCACATTGGTTCACCTACATCTCATACGATGTTGATTCGTGAAGCCACCCCCAGAATCAATATTTTTACATTGGTTCACCTTTGTCCTTATTATATGATGTTAAACCATACATAACTTTTGTCCTATATGACATAAACTACAACATTCATTGACACCGTCACCTGAGAGGGAATCATTACATACATTTATTTCAAATCATGTTATATTCTAAAGACTATGTGCATACATGGCAATGACTGAACCTTTTATCTTGGGTCAAACCATCATTGCACTAAAGTCCCCTTTCACCCTTCATATGTACGAGCCAAATCTGTACAGAAGGTATTTCAAGAACTATGTGTGGCTTGATTCACATCCTTATGGGTTACGTAGGAACGTTCAAGCATCCCTCGAATCCAACCCCAAGACTTTGGGCATAACCCCAAATTCTACTTTCAGTCCCTTGGCTGAAAATTCCCCTTGTTAAAACATGAATGTGGTATGAAAACCATGGTCTTCATTCACATTAGGTTTATAACAAACACACATTGTGTATTCCTTATAATGGTCTATGCTCTACGACCCTAAACAAAGATCTCATACAATCTCATCCCACATGACATTTAAACTGTATTTCAAGAACTACATTTGGCTTGATTCTCATTCTAATGAGATATGTAGTGAAGTCCAACACCTCAATTCAAGACCCAGACAAAACATGATTATGGTTATCATTGTTTTGTGTATCTCTGCATATATGTAATAATGCCCATTTTTATGTGTTATAATCATAATGATAAATACTTCTAGTTCTCCATAACCCTTTTCTTGATTTCTAATCACTAAATATCTGATACCTGAGAATTCTTTTGCCTGACTATGCAGCACGTTCCCTTTGGTGGCCTTGCATAAGTAGTCTACATAATGGACCTGTCAGCCAAAAGATGTTATTATTTGATTATGCAGCCAATTACTTTAGGTGGCCCTTCATAATTCAACCCCCTGACGGGTTTGTCAAAAAATGGTAACATCATTCTTGGGTGAAAACCCTCTTTTGTCCTTATTCGTCTTAATGAAAATATATATAGGGATCTTCAAAAATAGCCATCCATAACATATTTGTCCCATACTCTTTTTCATGATCTTAAATTATTCAAGTCTATGATTTATATTTCCTTTCCCTACATTTGGGCCAGACCTTCGCAGTAGTGACATTCATCTAATTCTTTGACAATCTTGATTCGAAATATCCTATCCATATTTATTTACCTCTCTCCATACAGAAAACTCTATGCTTTGGAATGTTTGAATCTCCATAAACATCCACTGGCATTATTGCAGTAGAAAAGTTAATGTCTGAGAGTTCTTTTTCCTGACTATGTAGCACGTGCCCTTAGGCGGCCTTGAATATGTAGTCTACATAACGGACCTGTCAGCCAAAATATGTTATTATTTGAACATGCATCCAATTCCATTAAGTGTCCTTGCATAATTCAACCCCCTAATGGGTTTTTTAAATAGTGGTAACTTCATTATTGGGAAATACTTCTACTACAAACTTTTAGCCCCGTTTTCGTATCATTCCTCATATTCAAAATTTCCTAAGTCATAGTTTACTTTTTTCCCCCATACATTAGTGTGGAAATATTTTTTCAGATAAATTATCAAGGAATTAAGTCAATTTTAATCTATTCAGTCAAATCTATTTCGACCTTAATCATTATCCTTTTTTATGTTCGACATGCATGACTTTAAACTACTAACAAAAGACAAGGGAACTCTGAACAAAAGTCATTTCATGGCTCACTAAACATACATTTCGTATGATTTTGGTAATATTGATTAATTAAAAAGATTCACGGTTTGTAGGGTTATTTTGATAATCCTATTAAAAATAAAACTATTTTTACTAGGCCCATTCGCTTAGGTAAAAATTTAATGCAGGTAGCAAGAAACTTCTAGAACAAATGATTAAAGATGAAAGTATTCTTCATTATTTCACAAGAGTTAGAAGGACATCCACATAATGGAGTCTCTTCTATTTTACAATAATTACAAAAGGATTTCCACATAACTCTTCATTTGATTTATGGCATCCCAAGCTTCATCAGCAGCCACCTGGAATTCAGTCATTCTACTAAATACAATAAGAGATGCAGTGATACCAACTCTTCTTGGAACAATTGTAAATGAATGTTCTTTAGTGTGGTTTTAGAAAATTTTCTGCTGATAAAACAGTGACTCTGTTTCTGTCTAAGAGACCTGGAAGATGGATACATGGATTTGAGAATGGATCATTGGAAGTAAAGAGCCATTTGGAGAGGATACTCTTTTCAGATGTGTTTCTAATTCCATGATAGTATTCTCTCCACCAACCGGTAGCAGAAAACATAACAGCCCACAGGTTTCCCATTTTCATATCTGCAAAGAAATGGCATTGAAGAAAAATTTGAAAGTTCACCCCATTGTTGTTGATTTTAATGCACAGCATAACCAAAATAAAGGACTAGCAGTGTGTCTGCATCTCGGTCATATATTTCATTTCATCTAGAACATTGACTCCTTGCAGATGTCCATGGCTCTGTAGAGGTAGGTGAATGCTATGGTGGAAATTAACATGATATTTCTTCAAGTGCATGGCCATATCTGGGAGAGTGTTGTTGCAGATATCATAGTAATCATGGCCAACAATGTCAATCATATCATCAATTCACTTGCTAGCCAGTTCATCAGTTGTTCCAATTCTTCTAGGAGCCATTGAATCTGCAAAAAACTTGAATAATTAACTCTTAAGTAAGTTGATATTTCATAAAATTTGTGAAGGAAAGTTAAAAAATTGATAATTCATTATGGCACCTAAGTCCAAATGTTGGTGCGAAAGTCTCATCCAGTCATGCAGGTATCACGGCGCAAGTCCAAATACCTATGCAGAAGCGCGACATGAACAAAAGCAATGAAACC
The DNA here is from genome assembly GCA_963277665.1 of Viscum album. Taxonomy (NCBI): domain Eukaryota; kingdom Viridiplantae; phylum Streptophyta; class Magnoliopsida; order Santalales; family Viscaceae; genus Viscum; species Viscum album. Next base: position 872,919,520 of record OY728129.1, on the reverse strand, counting down.
GTAGAAAATCAGCAACCTGCACGATGAGAGAAACCTGTGCGGCGAGAGAAAAGTGCTTTGAAACCCAAGTACTTTGCGCAAGAAATGGCCACATATTTATAGGCCAGTCCACACCCCTGCGCACCGAATCCTACACTCCTCTCACCTGCGCGCCAATATCTGCGCGCTCAAAACTTCTGCACCGCCCTTCCTTGGTTTTCTTCTTTACCTCAGAGTCACATACTCATTCTTTTCAGATCCAACTCTGATGGGGGGGGGGGCTTTTGTTAACACTCCTTTCCGTCACAAAGTCTAACTAATGAAAATAGAAATACCTTAAACACAAAGTTAACCATCCTTTGAAAAACATCAAAAATCTACAAAGGCATGAACAAGGATTTCTTTAAGCATGGGCCATGCATGATCCAAGATGGTTGCATAGGTATACCTACGCGCCACATATTAGGCATGCAGGTGACATGTGCGCCCTATTTTCTTTTCACCCAGGGTCTTCAAGAGACTATAAATAACCCTTGTGGGACCCCCATTTCGAGGATGAAAAATCCAGAAACTCAGATTTCAGCTCTCGGTATCCTAGTCTCTTCTTGAAGTCTTCTGAACACTTATACGGTAATTTCATACCTAGAATAGATGATCTAAAGAGGGGGAACAAGGCCTAAGTGATGAAATTCATCAACACCTGCACGCCTATGTGTCTAAACCCTTAAGGAAAATGGTCACACCTCCGCACCACCTTATCCATTCAACAGAACCTGCGTGCAACCCTTTTGTAAGCCTTTAGGGATAATACTAAGGGTTTGCACCACATCTTGCCCAAGTATTACCCTATTGGTTGACCAGAGCGTAGGAACACCTGTGCCGCGCAGGTATACGTGCGCGACCAGGACCGGCGCGCCCAAACAAAACCTGCGTGCCTTCCTCTTTTTTGGTGCCTGTCCTGCCTATTCATCTCTTTTCATCAAATCCACCTCTCATCTTCAAGACATAGCCTGAAAAACCCTCTTCAATGTCATTTTTGGCATGGTTCCTTTGTTGGATTCCTTATCTGAAAGGAATTATATGGAAAATATCTTAAAACATAGTGATTTCCATATCTTTATGTCACTAAGGTTATAGATTTCATTCATTCAACCTCATCCTTTAAGATGAGAAGATATATAATTTTGGCATCCTCTTTAAGAGTAAGCCCCAAGTCCCCTATTCATGGACCTCCTTCTCAGGAATAAGCCCCAATCATAAGGATCTTTAATTTTTGGGCATCCTCTTTAGGAGTAAGCCCCAAGTTCCATGTCTCCTAACCTGGGCCTCCATTTCAGGAGTAAGCCCCGGTCCTCACGTTCCCTTAATTTTGGGCATCCTGTTTAGGATTAAGCCCCAAGTTCCCAAATTTGGGCATCCTTTCCAGTAATAAGCCCCAGTCTAAATTTCTCCAAATATGGGCATCCTCTTTAGAAGTAAACCTCAAGTTCAAAATTCCATTAACCTAGGCATCCTTTTTAGGAGTTATCCCCAGTTCTCAAGTCCCTTTAACCTAGGATTCATTCTCAGGAATAATCCCCAGTTATAATTTCTCTTAACCAGTCTTAATTTACTTTTGATTTGGGATTCCTTCTCATGAGTAAAACCCAATCACAAGTCCCCTCTAATTTGGGCATCTTTCTCAGGAGTAAGCCCTATGATAAGTATCCAAATCTCCATAAAGCACATATACCTTTATGGACCTTGTTCCTGGGTTTCTTCCTTGAAGTAAATCCCAATCCTCATCTATCTGGGCAATCATACATACATAAGCCCCACATTATTTCTTATGATTGCATCATTCATGGCACAATTGTCATGTTTTACCAATACCTCTTGTTTCTCACACCGAGAATGAGTCACGTGAGCTTAAAGTGTAAAATTAATTATGACATCTTTCTTTGATCCATCAACCATGAATAAACCTCATACTTCATTACTCGTACTACGTGGGTTCTGATTCCTTTTCTAAACAAGGATACGTAGGTATCCCATCTACGGGTACGATCCCAACTATTAAATAATCCATGTCCTTCTGAATGATAATAAACTTAAAGTGCCCCATTGAGTGGCTTTAAAACCTGTATGATTATCATAATGACCAAGATATTTCTATATAATGTGTTTAAGGAAACTATTGACTAAGAATCTCTAACAAATACAGATGATTCTCTATCGATGTAGAACATCAAATACATATAAAAGATTCCCTAAATCTCTTACATATCAATAATTGATTGTTATATCTAAAGGAATTCACATTTTCATACATGGTAATTTAATAAGGATTCACGAACATAACTTAAATCTATAAAGAGAGTCCTAGAGTAGACATTAATTCCCCCCAAAATGTGTGATGAGTCTGACCTCCCATCCTCTTGACCAATGTCAATTCTTAAGCCTCATTGGTTCAAAAATAATGGGCTCATACATTTGGAAAGTAGGTACAAATAGATATAGATTCAATGGATGTTTCCGGTTCTATGGAAAAACCTGTTAGAAACTGATTGGAATGCATGAACCTTAATCAAATGAGGTAATCCCCAATTATAGAGGGAAACATATACTCTATATGATCATTTTCATGTGGCTGAAGACTATTTTTAAGGAATAGATCAGAACCAACATCATGTTGGACACATATCCACACCATTGAAGTAAAATGGGGATCTCTATCAGACATGATCATCTTCAGGACTCTGTGGAGTCTCACCACCACCTCCAAATACTATCTCGAAAAAAGCACAAGTGATAATGACTCATTGATTTCTATAATGTGAGATTATTTTTTCAAAAAAATTGATACCACAAATATATAATCGTAGACTCCCCAAACATGAGTTAAAATGGTAACAAAGTGCGTCAATAAGTAATCCCACCTCTAATGAGGAACATCTAATAGCTAGAGTAAACCACTGGGAACATATTTCTCAAAAATCACCATTTGGCATACCAAAATCAACAAGAAAAAATAAAACTACATGATTTATTCCAAACCACCAAAACTAACCTCTAAAATCTTTTTACATCATTTTAATTCCAAGATATATAGCCAAAGGTGAACTGTAAAACTCTCAGAGAACCATCTCACTTATCTACAAATGTACTAAAAGCCTTCCCTGAAACAACACTCAGTTTTATTCGTCTTTAGACCAACCATAAAGTGCCTTTCCATGAAAATGATGTCTCTATACCTCTGCCTCAAGACCCCCCCCCCCCCCCCAAAATTGGGACTCATCCTCCTACTATACCAAATATGACTACCCCATAAACTGAAAAACAAAACCTCTACCCTTGACCTCTCCTATATCTAGATGCAATGTTGAATGTTCTTCCATCACCCTTCATGAATCACCTGATTCATGCACTTAATCACAATGTGACTACCTTATCAGCACATCAGCGATAACATTCCACTTTATAGGACTATATAAAATTGTAAAGTTTAATCTTATAAGAACTATGTCCCATGATGCTGATTCAAGTTCAAGTTATGATGGTATAAAACATACCTCATGATATTGTGATCTGTGAGGACCACAAAATTCTTATTGATGTAGTAATGTCTCTACAACTTCATATAAAACACGACCACCAATATCTCCATATCATGGGTGAAATAGCTATACTCATGTGAATGATACATTCGAGACCTATAATAAACTACTAATATCTGTTGTATAATAACATATCCCAAACCAAGATGTGAAGAATCATAGAAAACATCAAACTTAACTCATTCTGTTGGATGAAAAAGAACTAGATAACTGACCATATTCTCTTTTAGATACTTCAATGATTCATGACTCTGATCAGTCCACAAAAACTCCTAGTTATTTATGGTCAATGCTATCAAAGGAGTCACAACCCACGAGAAATATTCTACGAACCTCCTATAAAAGCATGTATGCCCAAGGAAATTTCTCACCTCTTCCACTATCTTGGGGGTTTCCCAAGACACAACTATATCTAAATTATATGGATCCATGGCTACTCCCTATTGGGATATAACTTTCCCCATGAAAAAGAAAACTTGAGCCCAAAACTCACACTTTTAAAACATCAAAAACAACATATCTTCACGAAGAACTCCTATAATGGAATGCATATACTCTAAATTATCCTCCATTGACATTGAGTACACAAGGATTTTTTCAATGAAAGTAACCATGATCATATCCCGAAACACATGGAACACGGTGTTCATTAACACCATGAACATGGGTGGATAATTTTTCACACTTAACAACATCATACAAACTCATAATTCCCATGATGACAATGGAACGGATTCTCTTGGATGTCACCATCCTTTACATGTATCTGATGATACCCTTACAATAAATAGATCTTCAAAAACCAACTCTCACCCTTCAATTGATCAAATAAATAATCAATATGTTGAAATTGATAGTGTTTCTTCACTTTCACTTGATTCAAGCAATGTTAATCAATACACAACCGCAAACATCCATCAACTTTCTTTATGAACAGAACTTGTGCACACCATGGTGACACAAATGGCCGAACAAAACCACACCGCACTATACCATCGAGCTCTATACCATCTCCCACAACTCATAAGGTTTCATCCTATATGGATACATTGATATAGGAGACACACCTGGCTGTAGTTCAATACTAAACTCAATTTATCATTTGGGGGGTAATGCCAAAACATCCTATGGAAATACAGAAAGGTACTCTTCTACTGCCATATGAAATTACCACTACTGATCCTCTTCCAAAATCAACATCAGCTCATTCATTAAGGATGACAATGAAGGAACATTCCTATAAACCATTAGAGGGTCTCTCTTTCCAACAATCACTACTAGATCTCTATCAGAATCAAAGCACAAAACCTTCCACCTAAAGCAATCCACGATAGCCGGCAATGAATATAAACAATCCATGCTAATGATGATGTCATATATTTTTTTCTATAATAATAGTAAATGCCCCCAAGGGTAGTGATACCCTAACACTAGCTTATAGTCCTTATATACATCAAACAAGTCAGATCAACCTCCAACAGGTGTAGTCAACACTGAGGGCACTGTAGGTCTCTCTACCTCATTTCCCAAGGCATTGAAATGGGAAGATGATATGAAGGATTGTGTCACTAATGTATCAAAAATTGTATGCACCCATGTAGAAAACAATAAAATATTACCTTGGATGATGTTTGTATTTACTAGTGCTGGAAACACAAAAGCATGATGCTGACCACACCCTAATCCATGGACTCTTGAACCATGCTTACCACCAAATCCCTAGTTGCACTCTTCCCTCTTGGGATAGGGAATGTCACAGGGATATCCTCAATTTTCCACCATACATTCTCTGCTAATCCCAAACTGGAGCAACCTACTATTCTTGCATCAGCTAGATCTTCCTTAATATAGGAAAATGAAAAGTAATAGCTAGCACACACTGGATACTAAATAAGTCCGGTCACTCTAACCAATACTGAGCTTGACCTCAACAGAAAATACATGCATATGATCCCTTGGAATAGTCCTAAGAGCCGCTTATCATGGAAAAATGATACTTTAACATCTGATACCCTCCCTAGGATGATCATAAAATCCAATTCCCTAACAACATGGAAGTCCCAACCACAACTCTACTTCGTGATGGATTATGATGACTCCCCTCTAGTAATGATCCAGTTTAGGCTAACGACCTCATGATGGCCACTACTCTTGCTAGGACCTCAAGATACATCTTAACCATAAACAAGGTAACATGTCATCGGATCTCTGGATGCAAGTCCTCTTCGATATGAATTTCTCAAAAATTGTATTCTAGATATATGTCCAAATAATATCACATAAGGTTCCTCAAACAGATCCAGAACACTCACACACAACAACTACCATAATAATGATTAAGAATCTCTTATCTACTAGACACATTCATCGTCAATGAAAGAAACCCATCTTTGAAATTTTATAAAAAATCCTCCCATGAGAATACCAACTCCTTGTGATCCCTGAGGACCATGAATGACCATTACCTTGTTTTCCCACATAGAATTGTCACAACCAATGATACCTAGTGATCCTTCATGTAGAGATCAAACTGAAGGCTGTATCATACTCCTCCAACAAGTATTCTATCATTTAATCTCTAGCGGAGCCCTCATACATCTATAGACTATGGAACTAAAACTATTGAAGTGGCGCCCTCTAACTGTCATCGTTATCTACCACTACTTTATAAAGATATTCTGGCCCAACCTGTTGAACATATTTTGTGCGAACATGAAGTGGATTTCAACCCGGATCCATGCCTATAAAAGAGAAATTATTTAGAGCTCCTAGAAAAGGAATATGAAATAACCTATCATTAATTAATTATTTTTGTTTATCCATTTTAGTTTAACCTAACCCATGGTCTACAAATTCAAACATAAACACCAAGAAAAATGATGCATGATCATTTCCGGGGTCTCTACCCTGAAATAAGTATCACCTTGTTTTGTATACACTATAAGCTCAATGGTTCCTGAATAAAATCATAGGGGACCATAAATAATCCAATCTTAGATGGCCTCAAGTGTTTACACTGATGGGAAAACTTACATGATATCGTTGCCATACCATCCCACAAAATCTCACCATTTAATAACTCAAATATCCATCATATCCCGAAATGGGACATATGATACCATTTTCTCATGATGCCATACCCATAGAGTATAACCCTCCTAGGTTTTAAATGGGATAAAAGTAATGGGGACAACCAAGTCCTGCCTCCAATTGGACCATATTGGTGACTAGCACCAATTGTATTTTAAACACACATATGAGAGGAATTTCCCTCTAAGTGAAAACATGTGTGAGATAGAGAGATATAGAAGACACCGACCAACTCCTTCTCAAACCATAATACATAATAAATTCCAAAATGAACATATATAATGTCATGCAAGAGATACTACAACTGAAAGGAAAACTATAAGTACCAAAAGAAAGGTAAAGATGGAAGCGACCCCAAAGTGCAAAGTACATTTAAAAAAACTCCATGTTATTAGTAACACACATGATCTCCAACCTTCTCCAAATGACATAAAAAAATTATATATACAAAGGGTGAGTATAATAGTATACTCAGTAGATCATCCTCAATTCATCTCAAGAAAAAGTTAAAGATATTGCGCTAAATCACTATGAACAACAAGTGAATCTAACTCATCACTTAAAAATTTATTATAATTTCCCAACCTCATTGTGGATAATCTCAGCATGTATCATATATAAGACTATATGATGTAATAAATAATATCAAGGTTACCCAAAAACTGATTCACCACTGGTTTGTCTCTCTTTCCCAACATCGCATATGTTGAGCATCTCTCTCCAAAAAGGATATATCGTTGACACCTAGGAACAAAACCAAAACATGAACCTCATGCAATGCAACACCATTTCCATGTAACCAAATTTGATAATTAGATTATGGGAGAAACCATAGCTCGTATAATTTCTGTCATACATTGGGATTTATACCACAATCCATCACAACCCATACACTATATAAGGATCCTTAAGGTATCATAGAATGTAAACATTATACCTATTTTAGTCCTTAAAAACTATAATTAGAATACATTAATGTGAAATAAACACAAACCATTACATCCCTCTACACACATATATGGGAAAAACTAACCATCGTACATACCTGTACAAGTATCTACCAAGAGATGAGAGTGGCCCCAAATAGGTTATTTAGCCATCCATCCTCCCATCAGGATATTAGGGAACCCCCCCCCCCCCAGGGATCAGAATCCCTAGGGTGTCAGGTGCACTAACAGACACAGCGGAATAGCGTATAGAAACAAAATAAGTACATTATATAATATATCTCAAAATCGTACTATGGAAATAACCTAGTATCAGACTCCACTACATCTAACATCTCTTGGACTCCTGGTTTCATCTATTATGGCCAGAGAACCTATAAGAAGAGAACCATTTAAATAGAATCATAAAATTACTTTATTCCATTTCATCAGTTTCACTTTACATTAATTAATTATATTACTATTTATTAAACATTAACATCTCCAAATTATATAAAATTATATTCATAAAAAAATTATTCCCTCCAGGCATAAAAAAATTGATCCCACAACTTCTCAGAATTATAACCACATCATTGCATCCCAGCATGCTCTAACCCCATGGGATTGTCATTTATTAATTTATTAAAAACATTACTTCCCATATTAGCGGGTACTCTAGAAAACATTCTAATATACTTTAAAATGTATAAAATAAAGAACATCCATCTTCCTCAAGGAGTATGGGAATGTAATGCAGATAAAAAAATAACTTTTCATTGGGAAACAACTTATTCAAACAACCAACCACCTTTCATGTCAATGGGTAATCCCAACTTCAACTCATTCCACTATCCTCAGTGTCCTTTGTGACACTCGCATGCATATACTAATGCATATCTCTACTCTACGAATAAATTGTTGCCACAACAATTAGGCATCTCCATCCCACATACCACAATAGTCCCCCAGTCTCATACATCCCAAACTCACATCACATACATGCCTCCTCACCACACACACCACAAAAGACCTCTAGGATCAGCCATCCCAAGCCCACATCACATCACAAGAAGTGTGAAACAAAAAACTAAACTGGGATCTTGGCCTTAAATCAAGGAATTCAGCCTTTAGATACAAAGAGATCTCAACTCTCTAAAACACATGCCACTTGGACCTTACATGAAATCAAGAAACTAATTCCCTACAAGGAATTGTCTTTTATCACACAACTAATTCATATTCCATCATGAATTAACCGATTCATTATTTATAGCTTCAATCTATGGGAAACCTAGGAAAAAATATATCATAATATCTCACTTATTAAATAAATAATAAAAATAACATGCGTTTAATAGTTTTATCAACAAGAATGTTCATGGTTCGATTTTATTAAACAATTAAATTAAATTTACATACATGATTCAATTTTATTATCATCAAATTACAACAACAAAAACAACCAGATTCGTCAAACATGCCAATTTAATCTTTTATCCAGTTAATTATCAATTAATTCCATCTTCAAAATATTTTCCAATTTCACATGATACTATATGAAAGCCATATTTTTTACACTCGCTATAAAATCAAGAATCAGGACATTATTGTGGGGAAAACATCCATATCACCAAGAGATTGTTACCAATTCTTTAATCTAGTTCAAGTACTTTAAAATGTTAATTTCAATGTGATCCAAGGGACTAAATCATGATAAGTCTATAATTTCATGTAAATAAATAGAGAAGCAATGAATCACATTCCTCAAAAGGTTTTAAATGTTCTTTTCATTAGAATGAACCATGCAAAAGATTTTTGATCACCCCTTGCATAAGAAAATGCATCACCAAGGATATCTATGAATCAAATACTGAAACCCCAGGATCGATCCCCATTGAATGAAATCCAAAACACTGAAGGGAAGGGATGACAGATGCCTAGAATGTAGATGAGTGGTGTTGTAGTTGTAGGGTTTGTGCCGAACCTGAGCGAGTAAAAAATTTAAAAACATACAGTGGTGGGGATTTAAAGGATGTGTATTCCCCTTTCATGACATATAATCTTTTGGGATCGGTTTCCTATGAGAAATATATCAACTTAACATTTTATTTATTTTAAACCCTGTAAACATACACATTGTAAACATTTCTTACACAGTGTGTAATTATTAAATTTCATGTAATTCTTCAAGTATCCAGCATTTCATAGATAAATACATCCATACATCCTTTGAGCCTCCTCTGAGAACCTCAGTCTTCAGAAACACACAAAGGGTGGATCCATGCAGATCCAAGCCCTTACACCCACCATATATTCCAGCATTTTATATGTATCACTCATTTTTTATTTCTCCAGCAGAATTTTCATCATATATCTTATATTAAATCACATATTATAACTGTTTTCTAACATAAAATAATACAATCACCTTAATATATATTTCAAACATTTATACATTCCAAAAAACAACATGAAACTATCATGTTTCTCAAAGTTATTTCATGCACACTTAAAAACATCATGAATTCATTATTATTAATTATATATTACATTTTATCTATATAAAATGATTTAAATTTAGTGTAATATTCTATAAATTAATTTTATCTATATAGTTTCTCATTCTGGCATGTACAGTTATTAGAACCATTATGTGTTTACATATTCAATTAAATCACTATTTTTAATTTAAGGATGATGTGAATTGTAAATATAATAATTTTTTGACCCATATCTTATATATGAAATGTATCATATAAATTTTAATAGATAATAATGAATTCGTATAACTAGTTGATAATAATTACACCTATAATCTCATAACAAAATCTCTGGGGATGAAATCAACACCACATTGTATACTGATTTAAACTAATAAAAATTTATTCTCCCAAAACTACATCAAAATTCAAAAAAACTTATATTATACATTATTCATTTCATATTTTCACATTATAGTCATTTTTAAATTGTAATTAGTCTATATCTATATAGGTAGGGTTTCATTATTTCTCAAGATAAATGTTTCTTTAATTACATTACAATTGTATGTATTCCATAAAAACACATATTATAATTTACCTCGTATTTCATTATATACATATAAGTCACCGATTTTACCTAGAATACATTTAATTTAGAAACACTAACCCCATTAATAAAAAAACTCAATTTTTTATTTTAATCATATTTTTTAAAAAATATCAAATTGTATAACTTGAATATAATTGAAATGTTTATATATTATAAAAAATTATATTTATTTTTTATTAAAAATTTATATGACTAAGTATAAAATTATATCACAGTCATTTTTGGATTACATAACCCATAATATCAAATGATAATTCATTATTTAATTTTAATTTGTGGTATCATAGGAATTACTTGTAATATTATTACATATATACTTATAATATGATATATAAGTCCCATGTATTATATATATATTATTATTCCATCAATGATCAATTTACCACATTAAATACTTGATCAAGTGTCACCCTTATAATTTAATGATCTTAGAATAAATTTGGATAAAGAATGGATCTTTTTTATCTATTTGAATATCCTTTTTAGTTCACTAAGAATAACATATATTTACCTCTCCCCATTTTGATTTTAATCTATATATGGTTGATGAAATAATTTGAGTTCATTAAGAACATTTATCACATCCCACTATATCACCATAAATAATATTTATGTCCAAAATATTAAACTCTATATTAGTCAAAATATTTTTAATCTCATATATACATAATGACATAATTCTAGAATTTGTGTTTATTAATTCAAGATCTCAATATAATGAAATAGTACATTACTAATTTTTTCACTGATATTATTTTGAGAATCCCTATCAATATACTTTTACAATAGTTAACATTATTCCTTAATTCTTATATTCTTCTTCCAAATTATTTAGATTCCACCAATATAACATGTATCTTCCGGTTAATGTTTTTATCTATAATGATACCACAATAAAAAATATTTATAACGACCCATACTTTACATACATTGTTAATACTTCAAAATTGAAGAATACTTATTACAACATATAACAAAACCACGAAAGGACCGTATAGGTATAGTGTCTTTTGAAACTGGGAAACATAAACAACTGGTTTATAAAGCATCTACATTGTGTCCCATTTATTTCATCATATCTAGAGTTTCTTTTGGGAATATTCTACTTAATAACCTTCTTCCTGGCCTGGGGAAAATAAAAAATACAAAAGGGTGAGCTCAAATGCTTAGTAAGGGTAAACAAAAGATATATCAATCACATCATATACATAAGCACATAACTTTTGGAAATCTTAACCTGTAAAAGAGGTCATAATTTCATAACATGTGATAAATCATAGTAGTGAAATGTAATCCCAATAATCATAACGTAAAACATGAAACTTTGTGGCATACACACATAATCATAGAGAATCATTTCTTATTAGTCAAGACTCATTGCCAAGACAATCTTAGTGGACAAAGTCCTTTTCTGAACTGAGTTCACTCCTCGTTTCAGTCCTATTTCACTGAACCGGTATAACCTACCGTTCCAGCCATGTCTATCTAATGAGATATAAAATCATTAACTAATGCATTGGAGGGAGATATAGGTCCCACCCATCTCATAATGATACCATTCTTATGTCTGCCACAAAATCATAAATCAAACATCATTGCATAACCCATGTAGTAAAAATGGGATTCTTAAACAACATGACATCATAAAACAATTCATATAAGATAAAGGAATTCATAAAAATATTTTCATCACAACATAATCAAATCAATGTAAAAATAGGGATAGAAACAGAACCCTTTATTATCTTAGATGGAAAATAATTTTCATAAAACACTTGAACTCCATTCTTGAGGAAAATATCCTTTATACTTCAAAACCATTTTCCTTTCTTAAAATGTCATAGAATTTTAAACTAAAAGAATTTGATTAAAAATAAACTTGAAAACTTGTAAAGGAAGATTCTTGGAAATAATGTTTTAAAAATCCATTTATGCTGTATAAGTTAAAAAAACATTCTTCTCGTACTTTTGTTGGAAAAGTCAAAACGTACCTCGTATGAAAAACGACAAAAGATTCCTTTCATATCTTTTACTAAAAACTCACCGAAGGGCATAATTGGATTTAAACAATTGTAGGTGGATGGAAATAATATTACATATTGATTAAACATGGATGTGGATGATAAAATACACCCCAGTAAATACCAAAATATAAACAATCTCGGATAAAAATGAGATTGTGATATTTTTACTTACCTTAGGTCCGATATGATTTGTACGTGTCCGAACCTCTTGTATAATGATTTAAATAATTTTATTGACTTATTCCCGGATCATACTTATTTTATGATATCATATATTGTCATATTCTTATATTCTTAGTAGTAATATTTCATTGTTACTTGTTATTCGGGTGTTTATAACTTTTTGTTCTTATGCGTTTTTGTCAAATAAATTCTTATTCTTCTCTTCAGGTTATAGATACATCATTTACAGAAAGGTATTAATGTAATATATATCATATTAATTCATTCAATTCATTTATATAATCATTATGAAATGAAGATCATGTAGAACGAGTCGCATCACATCGTGGAGACGGTATTCCGTACATACGCACGAGTGATGATATCGTTTCTATGATCGTGGAATTGTATTGGAGTGTATGTATACTATTTCAGAATCAGTATCACTTTCTAATAGTAATATATAATAATTATTTACACCATTATACCCATCCATGTAAGGTGGTGGTGGAAAATAGATTATACCACGGTGTGGAGACGGTATTCCGTACGTACGCACGCGCGGTGATTTCTTTTTCCCTAGGATTGATAGATGGTGAAATAGGGTTGTTTCAAAATTATAATAACATATCAGTATATGAGTGATAATTATGTTATTACTTCATAATGAAACAACTAATGAAGAATAAGTGGAAGAAGAAATAAAGATGAATGAATCGGTAACAGACATTACCTCTTCTTTGAAGTGCTTCTTTGAGACCTCCTTTTAGGGCACTAAAATAGGTCTTTAAAGAAGACCAGAACCACTAATATGTTTCTAGGGAAGTGGAGAGAAGAAATTTTCAGGGTTTGGCCGAGCTTGAAGGCTCAATGTGGTGTGAGGAAGAGGGGGAGGAGGTGCCCTTTTATAAGGGAGGAGAGGGGCTCCTTTGGAAGAACTAAAAATATTATTTTAGTATAAAGTCATGTTTTGTTTCAAATCACTCCAAATTGATTTATTTCGAAGATAAGGTGGGTATGGGTCTAAATCCTCTCATCACATAGAATTTAGACAATTTTAGGTTCCTATTTTAACCTTATAATTTAGATTTATCATTAAGTTAAATAATTTTACTTTTACTGTGTCTTCCTGTGTTCTTATACTATATGGTTAATAAACTTACTATAAGCATCCAAACAAACCCCAAGTTGTTTATTATTAATATATATAACCTTATCTAAGTCAGTTAGCCAAACCATAGATTTTTAGGAATAAAATTACAATTACTAATATAATATTTGTTTTAAAAACTATTTTATGTAAATTTTGACACTATTTAGTAATTAATTTTTGTGAAAATCATAACAGAATGATTAGTTCGAACAATGTTAATTAAATCTATAATAACATGTCATATTATTCTATAAAATTAGTGTAATTCATAAAAAGTCTCAAATTACATTTATTTTGGTGTTTATAACATCAATTATGTCAATATTTCATTAATTAGATAATTACTGCATCATCATTGTGTCATAAATAAATTAAATTATATAATGTCTAAAAATTAAAAATAAAATACCATTATGTGGGAAAGATTTTTATATTTCTAATGAATATTTATAGTCGAATATATCTTGTGTATAACCACATATTAAAAATTATTTACTTATTAAACTTTGATTTTAACTATTTTAACCCTTCTTTAAATAAATTAATAATAAATGTCCTAATCTAATCCAAGTGGGCCTAAATGGTCATATTTTATTCCTAAGGTTGTTTTTGTTCGAATCACACTTGTCCAATATAATTAGGACATGTGTTAGGGTAATAATAATATCATTTTTACCCTTAATTACCCTATTTACTTTTGACTAGTGGTAAAAAAAATAAACAGTTACTATTCACCAAAAAATTATTTTCATCTCATTGAACCAAATTTTACTTACTGACATCAATTGTTTCTCTAGGATTTTCGAAATTTCTCTCACAGAAGTGGTAAAATTATGTTTAATGAAAAATTCAGTTTTTTAACTACCACTTAGTGGTTTCACTATTCATCAAAAATTGAAATTTTTCAGAAAAATACAAAAATTTCACCCTAGGATAATTTCGATATTCCGAATCCAAAAATGAAGTCCAATTTGAAAAATAAAATTTATAAAATTTCAAAAAGTGGTTATTACTATTCATAATGGCTTGTTTTAATAATATTTTAATAGTATATCATTGTTTAGTGAAACTCGGTATTGCATACGACGCAAGCTATCGAGGAGGGTCGCGATTTCATGTAAAGAAAACCAAGCAAGTGTTGTGTGTAGAAAAATATTCCTTTGATGATTTATATAACATAAAAGTCTCAGGTGTTACATTCTACCCCCCCTAAAATGAATTTCGCCCTCGAAATTCGTCACATTGTAACAAATTGATGATGATACCTCTCCCTCATCATATCCTCAAGCTCCCATGTAGCTTTTTATAATTGGTTGTTCCTCCATAAAACATTCACAAATCGAGTGGTCTTGCTTCGTAGGACTTTTTCGCTACGATCCAGAATCTCTATCGGTTGTTCTTCATAAGAAAGATCTTGCTCCAGCGGTATAACTTCTGAGCTGAGTACATGTGAAGGATCAGGTATGTACTTTCTCAGGAGAGATATATGGAACACATCGTGAACTTGAGAGAGATTTGGTGGAAGCTCCAATCGGTAAGCTACCTTCCCAACATGATCCAGTATTTCGAAAGGACCGATATATCTAGGGCTCAACTTCCCCTTCTTTCCAAATCTTATAACCCTCTTCCATGGAGATATTCGTAAGAACACTTTATCACCCACTTCAAACTCTAGGTCATTTCTTCGGTTGTCGGCATAACGTTTCTGTCGACTCTGAGCTGCTCTTATGTGTTGTTGAATAGATTTGACCTTTTCGGCCATTTCATCAATGAGATCAGGTCCTAATAGCTTTCTTTCCCCATCTTCATCCCAGCATGGTGGAGTCATGCATTTCTTTACATAGAGAGCTTCATAAGGAGCCATCTGAATACTGGAGTGAATGCTATTATTATAAGAAAATTCCACCAAAGGTAGGTGTTGATCCCAACCACCTTTGAAATCCAGAGAGCAAGCTCTCAACATATCTTCTAGAGTTTGAATTGTTCTCTCAGACTGACCATATATCTGAGGATGATAAGCAGTGCTGAAACTCAACTCTATATCCAGAGTATGCTGAAGACTTCGCCAGAACTTCGAGGTAATTATCGGATCCTGATCAGATATAATATAAAGTGGTACTCCATGCTATCTTACCACTTCCTTTACATATATCCAGGAAAGCTGATCCAGAGAGAAATCCTCTCTAATAGCAATGAAGTGTACAGACTTGGTAAGACGATCAACTATGACCCAGATAGCATTATTGCCTTTGGATGTTTTAGGAAGTCCTGTGACAAAGTCCATAGTGATGTTTTCCCATTTCCATTCGGGTATGGGTAATGGTTGTAACCTCCCCTTAGACTTCTATCTCTCAGATTTAACATGTTGACAAACCAAGAATCGAGAGACATATTCAGCAACATCTCTTTTCATGCCATCCCACCAGAAGTACTCTTTCAGGTCCCTATACATCTTCGTGCTTCCAGGATGAATAGAGAATGAATAACTATGAGCCTCATCCAGCAGCTCCTTCTTTAATTCGGGGATGGGAGGAACACAAACCCGATTCCTGAACTTTATTATCCCATCACAATCAAGGTTGAATTCAGGAACATTTCTCACCTTCTTTTGTAATTCGACATCTTCTTTATATGCCTCTTTAATCATCACATGTATAGATGGTTGTACATTCATTTGAGAAAGATAATATTTTTCCCCTTCCATTATAATTCCAAGATCCATCCTTTGTAAATCCATAAATATTGGATCTTTTGTGATCCTCATCATGGATAAACTGGCATGGTCTTGTCGACTTAATGCTTCTGCCACCTTGTTTGCTTTCCCAGGGTGGTAATGGATTGAGAAATCATAATCCATAATCAGCTCCAACCATATTCTTTGATGCATATTCAGCTCCTTCTGTGTGAAAATATACTTTAAACTTTTATGATCAGTATAAATGTCACACCGTTCTCCATAAAGATAATGCCTCCAAATCTTTAATGCAAAGATTACCGCAGCTAACTCCAAATCATGTGTTGGGTAATTTTTCTCATGGATTTTCAACTATCGTGAGGCATAAGCTATAACCATATCATTTTTCATAACAACACAGCCCAATCCCTTCTTGGATGCATCACTATAGATCACAAACCTTTCTCCACTACAAGGCAGTGTGAGCAAAGGTGCACTGGATAACCTTCTTTTCAACTCCTTGAAATTCTCTTCACATTCTTCCGTCCAAACAAACATAACTCCTTTCTGAGTCAACTTGGTGAGTGGATTAGATAATCGTGAAAAATATTTCACAAACGTCGATAATATCCATCCAAACCAAGAAAACTTCGGATCTCAGTTACTTTTGTTGGTCTCAACCATCTTTCAATAACCTCTGTTTTTGCTGGATCTACAGATATCCCCTCTTTTGAGATTATGTGACCCAAAAATGAAACTTTTTGAAGCCAAAATTCACACTTGGTAAATTTGGCATAAAGCTTCTCCTTTCTTAGGGTCTTCAATATAATTCTCAAGTGATATTCATGTTCTTCCTTGCTCTTTTTATAGACAAGAATATAGTCTATAAAGACTACCACAAACTGATCAAGATAGTCTTTAAAGACTCTATTCATTAGATCCATGATGATAGCAGGGGCATTAGTTAGACCAAATGGCATCACTATAAATTCATAGTGTCCATACCTTGTACGGAATGCCGTCTTTGGTATATCCTTCCTTTTGACTCTTAATTGATGATACCCTGAATGAAGATCAATTTTGGAAAAGTATTGATCTCCACGTAGTTGGTCAAATGGATCACCAGTGTGCGGGAGATGATATCTGTTCTTGATAGTGATCTTGTTAAGTTCTCGATAATCAATGTAGAGTCTCATTGATCCATCTTTCTTCTTAAAAAACTGAACAGGTGCTCCCCAAGGTGACGCATTAGGGCATATGAACCCCTTATCAAGATTCTCTTGGAGTTGCTTCTTCAATTCCTGCAACTCAATTGGGGCCATTCTGTAAGGTGTCTTTGAAATAGGCAAAGCACTCGGTATGAGTTCTATTGAAAACTCAACTTCACGATTTGGTGGAAGACCCGGTAATTCCTCTGGAAAGAAATCATCAAACTCCCGTACAATGGGCATATTATTAATCGTGAGTTTATCACCAACCATTTGAGATAAATAACCTTCACATAGTGGAATAAATACCCATAAAATGGAAGAAATTTCCACTGGATGGTTATGTTCATCCTTGCATCGATAGAAGATCATAGATTGATCTGGAATATGAAATGTGACTTCCCTTCTTTGGAAATTGATATAAGCTCCATGTAGAGAAAGCCAATCCATGCCATGAATCACATAAAATTCCACTATAGGAAGGATCACAAGATTTGCAGGAAGCACTTTCCCACAAACTTCAATCGGGGAAGAATTATAAACTTTTGATGCGAATGTTGTGCCATTAGGTGTTGTCACAGCTAACTCAACATCTAATTGTTGAGGTAATACGATGATACCCTTAGAAAATTCTTCAGAAATAAAGGATTGGGTGGATCCAGAATCAATTAAAACATTTTCTACTTTAGAGTGGATGGTAAGTGTACCTTTCACCACATCGTTATCGTACTCCACGTCGCTGATAGAAATTGCATGTGACATTCCATTGTCTTTAGCCTTAAGAGTTTGTTGATGTCGACCATCATCATCAACCCTTGAATTAGGGAATTTATTGGAATAATGTCCCATCTCCTTGCACTTGAAACATTGAAGTGCAGTAGGTTCATTCTGTGTATCCCTTCCTTTGTTTGCATCATTAGAAATCTTCTTCCCATCATCGCTGCATTCAAATGCCCGATGACCTTCCTTTCCACATTTGAAACATTTACTTGTCCCTTTAAGAAAACTCCCTCCTTGTTTCTTTCCACACATTGAGCATAAGGGAAAGCTCATCTTCTTTTCAGTGTGCTCTTTAGATTTTCCTTTGAATTCCATTTTCCTCTTCTTATCAAACCCATATGACTGATGGGTAACTCCAATCTCCATCTCAACTTTGAGATCACATCGAACAATTTCCTCGTAGCTATTGCAGTCCCTTATGGCTAAGGCCCTTCGAAGACTTGGTTTTAAGCCACTAAAGAATCGATCGATCATACTCTCAGGCTGGATAATAATACCAGAAGCATACCTTGAATGTCTTGTAAAATTTTCTTCATAGGTACCAATAGATTCATCATCCTTTTGCTTCAGTTCAAGAAACTCTTTCTCTATCTTTGTTCGCAGAATATGAGGGAAGTACTTATTGAAAAATAAGTTCTTGAACTCGTCCCATTCCATGGACTCAATTTCATCCCTTGGCCTCATATTCTTAATAAGATTCCACCATTGATCAGCATCACCATCAAAACGATACACTGCTAAGATGACTTTATCTTGCTCAGAACATTGAAGAACTGAAAATATCTTTTTAGTAGTACTAATCCATTATTCAGCAACTAATGGATCAGTAGACCCGCTGAATAAAGGTGGACACTGTCTCATGAAGGATTCAACAGAATTTTGCTCCTTCCTTTGCTCGTTTGGAAGTCCTGCATGATTCATAGCTTGAGAAAGTTGTGTGAGCATGACTACAAGATTTTTCATTCCAGCTCCCATAACATTTGGTTGCTCAGGGGGACAATCATTGCATTGCCCGTCGCATTCCACATTAACACGGTTCCTTCGGGTTCCAGCCATTGAATAAAACCAAGAAGAATAGTCTGAGCAACACTAATTATAATAGGAAAACCACATAATCAAGAATAAAATTTCACACTTAAGGTCTTATCGTAGGTTATTCATGGCCATTTATAAAACACTAAGATTGTGTTCTATGCTTAGACATATCCTTAGAGTTCTTACTAAGGCTTTCACATCCTAGTTTCCAAAGGATGACTATACCTTTCCTCTGATACCAACTATAACGACCCATACTTTACATACATTATTAATACTTCAAAATTGAAGCTTACTTATTACAGCATATAACAAAACCACGAAAGGACCGTATAGGTATAGTGTCTTTTGAAACTGGGAAACATAAACAACTGGTTCATAAAGCATCTACTTTGCCTCCCATTTATTTCATCATATGTAGAGTCCCTTTTTGGCATATTCTACTTAATAACCTTCTTCCTGACCTGGGGAAAATAAAACATACAAAAGGGTGAGCTCAAATTCTCAGTAAGGGTAAACAAAAGAAATATCAATCACATCATATACATAAGCACATATGTTTTGGAAATCTTAACCTGCAAAAGATATCATAATTTCATAACATGGGATAAATCATAGTAGTGAAATGTAATCCCAATAATCATAACATAAACCATGAAACTTTTTGTCATACACACATAATCATAGAGAATCATTTCTTATTAGTCAAGACTCATTTCCAAGACTATATTAGTGGACAAAGTCCATTTCTGAACCGAGTTCACTCCTCTTTTCAGTCCTATTTCACTGAACCGGTATAACCTACCGTTCCAGCCATGTCTATCTCCTGAGATATAAAATCTTTACCCAATGCATTGGAGGGAGATATAGGTCCCACCCATCTCATAATGATACCATTCTTATGTGTGCCACAAAATCATAAATCATACATCATTTCATAACCCATGTAGTAAAAATGGGATTCTTAAACAACATGACATCATAAAACAATTCATATAAGATAGAGGAATTCAAAAAAATATTTTCATCACAACATAGTCAAATCAATGTAAAAATAGGGATAGAAACAGAACCCATTATTATCTTTGATGGGAAAATAATTTTGATAAAACACTTGAACTCCATTTTTGAGGAAAATATCCTTTCTCCTTCAAAAAAATTTTCCTTTCATAACATGTCATACAATTTTAAACTAAAAATTTTTTATTAAAAATAAACTTGAAAACATGTAAAGGAAGCTTCTTGGAAATATTGTTTTAAAAATCAATTCATGTCGTATATGTTAAAAAAAACATTCTTCTCGTACTTTTGTCAGAAAAGTCAAAAAATACCTCGTATGAAAAACGACAAAAGATTCATTTCATATGTTTTAATAAAAACTCACTGAAGGGTAAAATTGGATTTAAACAATTTTAAGTTGATGGAAATAATATTAAATATTGATGAAACATGGATATGGATGATAAAATACACCCTAGTAAATACCAAAGTATAATCAATCTCGGATAGAAATGGGATTATGATATTTTTCCTTACCTTATATCCGATATGCTTTGTACGTGTCCGAACCTCCTAAATAATGATTTAAATAATGTTATTGACTTATTTCAGAATCATACTTATTTTTATGATATCATATATGGTCAGATTCTTATCTTCTTAGTAATAATATTTCATTGCTACTTGTTATTCAGGTGTTTATAACTTTTTGTTCTAATGCGTGTTTTGTCGAATAAATTCTTATTATTCTATTTAGGTTACAGATACCTCATTTCCATAATTTTATTAGTGTAATATATATCATATTAATTCATTCAATTCATTTATATAATCATTATTAAATGAATATCATGTAGAACGAGTCGCATCACATCGTGGAGACGGTAGTCTGTACGTACGCACGAGCGATGATATCATTTTCATGATCATGGAATTGTATTGGAGTGTATGTATACTATTTCAGAATCAATATAACTTTACAACAATAATATATAGTTATTATTTACACCATTATACACATCCAAGTAAGGTGGTTGTGGAAAATAGATTACACCACGGTGTGGAGATGGTATTCTGTACGTACGCATGCACAGTGATTTCTTTTTCTGTAGGATGGATAGATGGTGAAATAGTGTTTCTTCATACTTATAATAACATATCAGTATATGAGTGATACTGATGTTATTACTTCATAATCAAACAACTAAATAAGAATAAGTGGAAGAAGGAATAAAGATGAAAGAATCAGTAACGGACATTACCTCTTCTATAAAGTGCTTCTTTGAGACCTCCTTTTAGGGCACTAAAATAGGTCTTTGAAGAAAACCAAAACCTCTAGGATGTTTCTAGGGAAGTGGATAGAAGAAATTGGCAGGGTTTGGCCGAGCCTGAAGGCTCAATGTGGTGTGAGGAAGAGGGGGAGGAGGTGCCCTTTTATAAGGGAGGAGAGGGGCTCCTTTGGAAAAACTAAAAATATTATTTTATTATAAAGTCATGTTCGGTTTTAAATAGCTCCAAATTGATTTATTTAGAAGCTAAGGTTGGTATAGGTCGAAATCCTCTCATCCAATAGAATTTAGATAAGTTTAGGTTCCTATTTTAAACATATAATTTAGATTTAACATTAAGTTAAATAATTTTACTTTTGCCGTGTCTTCATGTGTTCTTATACTGTAAGGTTAATAAACATACTATAAGAAGCCAAATGAACCCCAAGTTGTTTATTATTAATATATATAACCTTATCTAAGTCATTTGGCCGATCATTAGATTTTTCGTAATAAAATAACATTTACTAATATAATTTTTTTTAAAAAAACAATTTTATGTCAATTTTGACACTATTTAGTAATTAATTTTTGTGAAAACCACTACAAAATGATTAGTTCGAAAAAAGTTAATTAAATCAATACTAACATGTTATATTAATCTATAAAATTAGTTTAATTCATAAAATGTCTAAAATTACATTTATTTTGGTGTTTATAACATCAATTATGTCAATATTTCATTAATAAGATAATTACTGCATCATCATTGTGTCATAAATAAATTAAATTATTTAATGTCTAAAAATTACAAATAAAACACCATTATATAGTAAATCGTTTTATCTTTCTAATAAATATTTATAGTGGAATTTATCTTATGTATAACCCCATATTAAAAATGAGTTACTTATTAAACTTTGATTTTAACTATTTTAACCCTTCTTTAAATAAATTAATAATAAATTTCCTAATCTAATCCAAGTGGGCCTAAATGGTCATATTTTATTCCTAAGGTTGTTTTTGGTCGAATTACACTTTTCCATTAGAATTAGGACATGTGTTAGGGTAATAAAAATATCATTTTTACCCTTAATTACCCTATTTACTTTTAACCGTGGTAAAAAAAGTAAAAAGTTACTATTCACGAAAAAATTATTTTCATCTCATTGAACCACATTTTACAAACTTACATCAACTGTGTCTCTCGGATTTTCGAAATTCCACTCACAGAAGCAGTAAAATTTAGTTTTATGAAAAAATTAGTTTTTTAACTACCACTAAGTGGTTTCACTATTCATCAAAAATTGAATGTTTTCAGAAAAATACCAAAATTTCACCCTAGGATAATTTCGATATTATGAATGCAAAAATTAAGTCCATTTTGAAAAATAAAATTTATAAAATTTCAAAAATTGCTTATTACTATTCATAACGGCTAGTTTTAATAATATTTTAATAGTATATCCTTGTTTAGTGAAACTCGGTATTGCGTACGACGCAAGCTATCGAGGAAGGTCGCGATTTCGTGTAATGCAAGCCAAGCAAATGTTGTGTGTAGAAAAAGATTCCTTTGATGATTTATATAACATAAAAGTATCGGGTGTTACAATATTACTATCCCCAATATATGATAATGAGGACTATATATTTTCCATAATTATCTAGATAATTTTTTTTGTGATATATATTAGGTTTAATGAATTTTATGACTTTTCACAGTAGAAATTCCATAAAACTACCCTCATGAAATTAGAAAATTCGATTTGTTTTCAAATTGAAATTTTTATCCCAATTATCATCTTAAAAAGATATCTTCACATTTCTTATTAATAATTCAACATGTATTTTATACATTTCACTATTTATACATAAAATAAAATAATTTTTAAAAAATAATAAATCAAATGTGATGTTCTTGAATACATTCTATATAAATATAATGAATTTATATATAATTCCTTCAAAATTTATATTCTGTTAATTAATATTTTTGGATTTTATTACCTTAATTTTATTATTTTGTCCATATATTTATAAAAAATCATCTCTAAATTGTATTCTAATATATATCATGAAAACCAGAATTAAATTATGATATAAATTCTATATGAACCACACATTGATTAATATTGTTTCTAAGAGTTGTTTTTATATAAAAATTATTTATAACAGTTGTTCAAATATATTTTATTTTTTTAGAAATTAAAATGGTATCCTTGATTACATTCCAGAACTATATAAAATGATACCAAATTATTATTTTGGATTCCAAATTCAATATTTAAATATCAATTTTAAATTTTTTTTATTTAATTAATGATTTCCCATTCAATATTATTTAAATTGAATATTCTTTCTAGATTTTAATTAATCAACCATTTTTTATATTTAAATATTATTTTTGTGGATTTAAATTTATTTAAATTTACATTATTGGTATTCAAGAGAATAAGTGTTTTTTCGAACTATATGGTCAAAAAACCCAAGGTAGTGGCTTTGGTGGTTGTCATTCTCTAACCTATTGCGGAATCATGATTATGGGAGCTAGCCGTGGTGATGTTTGAAATGCCTATGGTGTGAAAAAATTTCATGTAGGAATTGATAATTGGGAGGTTTTGGAATGATACCTCTTTTAAATAGGTTGAGTAAAGAATGTATTAGTGGTGGTCTCCTTGAACGTGGTTTTTTATGGATTTCACTCCTCAAATGGATGGAGGATGAAACAACCATTATAAATGTTATAGAGGTGTTTCATTTTAGGGAGGATGAATTTAGATATATTGATTGAAAATAAAATAAAATATTATTCCATTGGAGTTAAGTGTCACAATGGGATAAAAATGATAGGATTATTTTCCCTATATATATGTGATCACCAGAGGGGATCCATGGCAGAGGTCGGAACATGTATGTCTGTTTTAATAACACCCTTTTTCAAATTGAACAAATTATAAATGGTAAAAACATTTACAAAGGAAATATATACTTATTAATATTCTTTTATGGGGATTCTGGATCTTTTAATGAACATATAGACCGTGTTCAAAGTGATGATCTCCACATCATGGAGATGTCCCATCATGTCCTCTAAATAAATTAGTGGCGGGGTATGCTCTTTGAATTTTGAGCTTTAGTAGAATTTTGGAAATCTGAGAAGTCCATTAATCCCAATTTTATGTGTTTTATAATAATCAAGTATATAGTAATCAAAGAGTTCATGTCAATCAATATCTCTCTTAATCTAAGGTATACCTCTCCTCCACTATTACAATCCCTATTATTTTCATTCTTTATTGTTGTTAGGGAACTGAATTATTAAATGTTTAAAATTGTGTTTACGGAAATTTGAGGATGGTTTCATGTGGTTAGATTAAAGGGTGGTTTTAACCTAGTTTGGTAGTGCTTGATTAATTTTTTATTTGTTATTTTAATGTATTAGCCAATGTTTTATAATAACGTAGTGGAATCACGACTTCTCTTAATTTAATTTTATTTATGGGATTAATGTAATTTATGCTCTATAGGTTGATGGATAAAATTGAATTGAATTTTGAAAATAATATATAATATAAAAATTGAATGGTATTTAATGGGTATTATAATAGTATTCTATAATTATTTACTTTTAATTGGATGGATGTAGTTCATTCCAAGATAGTATATTTTATCATATTTGTATTATTGATGTCCCAAGAAAAATTTCAATTTAATTAAAAATGGATAAAAAATTAATTATGGATGTACAAATAAATACTTATTGTGTAACATGAATTTTGGAAATTACCATTTGTTACAAATAAATGATAAGTATTGTTTTGATTTGTGTATGATTATTATATGATTATAGGAACATTATCTATCGATTATTGGGATACAATTTGGAGAAACCTATGAATAACAAATGGGTTAATTCATATTAGGGGGAAAACTATATAATGGAAACAAAATATTAATGCCATTTTAAATAATATCATTGATTTTAATATACTATACTCCCTAATGTTATAGTCACTATACCCACATGAATTTTTTGTTTGAAAAATTGATTTCTCACCATGATTATAACGTATAATTATTTGGATCCTACTTTTAATTCATTGGTAATGTAGTATATTAAGATGATGTGGAATCTTATTAGTGTTAGAATTGTATTTATGTGTTGGTTTCATCAAGGGTAGATCCATTCAAGATTTCATTTGCACTACCTTGGAATGCATTAACTCTCTTAATAAAAAGTCTAGAGAAGGTAATATTGCAATCATACTTGACATTAAAAAATCCTTTGGCACCATCGATTGGATATTCATTTTCAATGTCCTTAAGGATTTTGGGTTCAATGATTACAATTATTGGTAGGATAAAATACCTTTTCAACTCGGCTTTTATTTCCATCCTCATTGATGGTTCTCCTAAGGGAAAGTTCAAATGCTCAAAAGGGTTGCGTCAAGGTGACCCTCTTTCTGCTATTCTCTTTTCCATTGCAGAAGACTACCTTAGTAGGCTTCTTTCCTCCCTTGTTCACCCAAGCAAGCTCAAATCCATACAGGCTGCCAAAAATCTAGTTGTTCTGACCCATCTCCTTCATGTCGATGAAATTATTGTGTTCCATAATAGGGATAAAAAAAATCCTTAACCTCAAAAGGCCATGTCTCACTATGAATAGGTCATTAGTCAATCTATTAGTTGGAATAAATCCTTTGAATTTTTTGGGAAAACCTTCCCTCCTTCTATAAAAGGTTTTATCATCGAAAGTATTTGCATCATAGAGGTATCCATCCTCTTTACCTATCTAAGAGTTACCCTATTTTGGGGTAGGCCTAAATCTATGTACATTAACACTGTTCTGGATCAAGTGACTAATCAACTGGCCTCCAGGAAAGGGAAATCCCTATCCATGGCTGGCAGGATCTGCCTCGTGAAATCAACAATTATCACAAAAATGGTTTACTCCATGTTGATATATAAATGTCTTAATTGTGTTATTAAAAAAGTTAATGGCTACATCATAAAAGTTGTTTGGACTAGCAGTATTCTTGAAATAAATCTTGTTACTATCCCCTAGTTGACAAGCTGCAATCCTCTTGAAAGAGGTGGTCTTGGTATTAAAAATCTCAAACATTTTAATGAGGCTCTTCAAGAAAAGATCACATGGAGGTTGATCAATAATAAATCTGACTCCAAGTCCTTTCTTCATAATATATTTTTGAAAAAACATAAAAAATAAAAATCTAGTAACCTCAGTTATTCCCTCTGTCCATCCATTAGAAATACCCTTATTGACATCATGCATAACTCAATATGGATGGTTAGTTCAGATTCCACTATGAACTTCTGGCTTGATAACTGGACTGGCACCCCCCCTTACTTGCATATTACCTCTGGATGCTTATCTAGATAACATAAACCTCACCGTAAACTATGTAATTCAATCTAGTCCATCTAATATCCCTGATCACATTATGCAGGATGTGGACAACTACCCCTTTGTAAATGGGGATGATTTCCTCACATGGGAGCCTACTCACAACTGTATTTTGGATTCCAAAAACTTCTATAACCATTGATTCACTATCATTTACCCCATTTTTTCATGGTTTACGTTTTTTGACAATTGTTGGAATAAGACTTCAAGGCTCCACCTCGTCTGGATCATTGCCCATAAAAGTATTCCTACAGATGTTTTTCTTCAATCATTTGGTGTCCGACTTTGCTCTAAATGTAAATTATGCCATCAAAATATGGATGAAAGTAATCTTCTGTTATTTTATTTTTTATAGCCCCTTCTCTTTGGAATTATGTTACTGACATGTTTGACTGAAGATGGTTATCCTCTGACTCTATTTTCGCTAAGCAAAAACATTATGTGGATCTTGAATCTTCTCGATAAATCAAGAACTTCTTCATTTCCACTGTTTTTGAGCTCTTACATGTGATCCAGTATGATAGAAATGCAATTATTCACAAAAATTAATCATTTAATCTTAATGAAGGTCAGAGGTGGATTCTTCTTACCTTCAAGAAAGAAGCCCTACTTCAGAAAGCCCATTGCGACAATTCGGTTGGTGACTTTGGGATTCTTCGACGACTCAAAATCGATGGCGTATGCACTAAGCCGAAGTATTCTCTCAAGGTATTTTTGCAAGCTCTGATTCGTTGATGGATCTATATCAATGTAGATGGAGCTTACAGAGGAAACCTGGGTCCTGCAAGATGTGGGGCCATTTTCAGAGACACTCTCGGATGATTCCATGGATGCTTCTTTGGGATCTGTGGCAATTCCTCTTCTCTTGAAGTAGAAATGATGGAAGTGATTCAGGTCATTATTATTTTCATGCTAAAATGATGGAATAACATCTATATAGAATGTGACTCCACCACCATTGTTCATGCTATTTAGAATGGGTTGAAACACATTGCACGGCCTCTCACTGCACGATGGACGAACTGCCTCAATTCTCTTCCTGAAATCAGATTCATTTCCACTCATACGTATCATGATGAAAACATAGTGGTGGATGGCCTTCCCAACAAAGGAGTCATCCAATCTATGACATGGAGTGATACTTTTCTGGTAGATCTTCTCCATCACATTGAAAGAGATTGTAATAAGATACCATCGTTACACTTCATGTAACTCATCTCTCTTTTTTTAATAAAATTTTATTGATCATTTAAAAAAATGTTTTCTTATGTTTTTTTTCAAGTATTATTTTCTACATGATGTTTTATTTTTGTTACCGTTACGTATATCTCACCAATGAAGATAATTTTGGTCGAGTATTAGGGCACCACAAATTATGGAATAATTATGAATTATATATGTATTTATGAAAAAATGTGTTTATTTTTTAAATTGAATAAATAATAGGTAAATATGAATCCTTTTTAACATATAATCATAGGTCGTCACATGAAACTATTAAATAGAATAATGCTTATAAAAGTACCTTAGTTTTGGATACATATGTATATGTTGAAACAATAATCATTATTGTGGTGATAGAAATGAAATGACAATAATTAAATTACTAAATTATTAATTATGATGAATCTTTGTGATTGATTTCTTAGAAAAAAAATGCATTCCTATCATAGCATTTCTTATTAGTTTTTATATGGGATATTATAAATAGTTGAAGTATAGGGTCTATCATATTAATGTACTAATTTTTTTATTTACAAATATTATATTCTAATATAGTATTTATTAAACCATCTTGTATTGGTTTGGAATTAAATTCCAATTATTTTATTGGGTTTTAATTTTTAATAAAACATCTTGTTTAATTGTGAAAAAATGGATAAATACAACCAATATCATTCACATTTCTAATGATTTTAAAAATATGTGTAGACAATCCTAAGTAGTTGTGGAATTATATAATAGGGAATATTCTCATATAATCATTAATGAATCATTATTATGAAAACCATATATATATGGGTGGTGTTGGATTTTTTTTAATGTATATATATGTGTTTTTTTAATTTTAAATGTGATGGATTTTTTTATGTTTTGGTTCATATTATATGGAATTTGATGGGATGTCGTTTTTATTATGATGAAATAGTTGTTAGTGGAAGTGATATGGTTCCCTTGATAGGAAGGATGAATTATTGTGGGGATGAGTGATTCAAGATATACGTAAATAGGGGTTCAAGGGAAAAAGTTCATTTATAAATTATAACATGATTAAGATTCACAGGTATATACATACATTTTTTTGTGTGTGTGTTCATGTTTATACTAATTTAGCTAGAGAGGTTTGTTACAATATAGGATACCCGTAGTGAGGTTTGAATTTTATTCACTGATTTTAGGTAACCAGTTTATTTCTAAGATTTATTCACTATGATTTAGCATGCTTCATAAAAAATATGAGTGGTATTATGAAGGATCATTTTTAGTATAATTGGAAACCCACACCTATTTATATGATCTATTTTTTGTCTCTTGTGGGGAATTATTTTTCATGTTCGGTGTTACTAGCTCATTGTGGATATTCAGGAGTTGTTGGTGTTTATTGTCACTACTAAGGTATTTTTAATGGTATTTTTATTTTTTATATATTGTTTGAAATTTAATGCTTTATGATCATTGTTAAATTATTAGTTGGATTATACCGGTGGTTTTTTATCACATAATAGGTTATATAGGGGGTAATAACTCCATTTTTTTGATTTTTTACCCATATAGATTTTTCTCATACATATCTCATTAGATTCTATCAAAATTGTTAAATAGAATATTCATTTCTTGAAATGTAGGTGTACCCATGGGGGGATTCGTTATAGATTGGTATCATGTTTTTTATTGATATAAAAGTGATTAGTTATACCCAACAATGATTATTTAAATTGTTTTTAGTAAAATGTATAATTAGAACACAATACACAACATGTGTAAGTGGTAACAAATAGTATTTGGGATTTTAGCCCCCCTAAGAATCAACATATAACAGATTCTAATTAGAGAATGTTTGTAGAGAAGTGATATTGCTTTTGAGTTAAACATCGTTGTAATTATCTTACAATATGATATATTTTTTCTATTATTAAATTCATTATATAGTGTGAATTATGATAAATATTAATTAATTAAACTTTTATTCTATTTTTTAGTTTATGTTGTCTTTTAATATTTCTTATTATATATATGGACTATATTCAACAAAAACATGAGGTTCATGTCAATGATTTTTATCAATATTTATTTGTATATAATAATAGATTTGATATCAAAGAATAACAAACTTGGAGAAAGTTACATTGTGTACTATACTTTAGATGATTAAGGGTTTAATTTGTTATCACTATATAGATTCGTGGTTGGAGTAAGTAGATATTTACTTCATTTTACCCCATTAACAGAAGGATCGAAGTCTTATGTGGATTATCTTCATGTTCTATGGAGCTATATTTCTATGTTGGTTTTATTCATTGATGGTCAAATGGATTATATAGTTTCATGGGGGATGTTTTATGGTTATATTAAATATATTTATATTTATAATACTATTATGGTAGTCAGATGATAATAAAATATTAACCATATCATGGGTAGATATATGAAATGACCGTTTCAGTATTCATTTTATGAAACATTTCAATTATTACACATACATTATGATGGATAAAAATTCACGAGATTGTTCTTTTAAGGATGAATTCAATACTTATGTCCCTAAATAGGTGACCTAATTAAGAATCTGAATGATTAATTAAGTTATAGAGAAGTAAAATGTAATTGAGAGTATGTTGGACATGACTAGATCATAATAGGAGGGGACTACCTTAGACTCTCTCAGCTGTGGATCTATGGCATAATGTTCACAATTTTTAACTCAACCAATTTTTTTTTAGGGTTGATTCAGTTGTAACATTGTTTCTGTAATTCTAATAGATATAAATCTTATTCAATACATTCATTGCGATGAATATCATATTTAATTTCATATGGAGATTAGAGCTATCAGAATCATGAATTCTTAATTAACCTTAATGTTTATAATTTATATAGTGGTCCAATGTGGGCTAAAAATTATAGTAGTATACAACAAATGAAAAATAGATATATGGTGTTTAATATATTTATTATTATATTATATGATCTTATAAAATCATACCTCCAATGATTCCCCATTTCCAGGAGTTATAGATTTCTTAGCATGGTCATTGAGACCGTATACAATAGATCCATAAAGGATATGATGTTTTACTTTTTAATATGAATGACTTATAGTCCCCAACACCAATAATTATAGATGTAATATGATGTTGTATCTCTTTATATTCATCATAGTTATAATTTTTTTTTGTTTAGGATATGGAAAAATATTCACTAAACCTACCCTCCTCCATTTTAATGTCAAAATGTTGAGGGGTTCATTGTGTATTTGTTATTAAATAATCTAGTAAAACGCTAAGAGAGCATATATTTTATTTGATGAGATTGTTATTTGATTAAAGGAAATGATTGATCCTATAGATACTTCATATAATTATGGATATATCAATATAAAATCATCTTTGGAATGGAAATGATTATTCACTAATTGATATTTATAATTCCATGATGATGAAAATTTAAACATGTGATCCATATAGAATATATACAATGTTTTTTGGTGGAAAACCATAAAATGGATTGAAGGTGTGTCTTCTAATTAACATAATTGGTGGATAAGATAAATTTTTTAATTTATAGAATCATAATGCAGTGATTGAATTAGGTGTAGAAGGGTATATTGATTTAATTTGAGAATTGGTGATGATGTGAACCTAGGACATGACATCTTGTTTCGTATAGATATAGAGACTATATACTCTATGATATCAATATATATATATATATTGGTCCTAATTAAGTTATGGATACTATTAAATTAGAATGATTCCCTTCAGTAGAGAGGAATTATATATCTTTGTTTTTATCCATTAGTTGTTATGATATGTTTTTGTGGAAGGAAAATGAATGTATTTGATTATTTCGTGATTATTCTCACTTAAGAGAGTTGAACATTAAGAACATATATGTTATATGTAGATGTATGGTATATTCATTTATAAAATGGGAGGTATCCTATAATAGAATAATTATTTTTTGTAAATATATCATATGATGTGATTAATTGTTGAATATATTATAAACTCTCCGTTTAGGTGTCCTTAATTATTAGTATTGTGAGTTTCTGGTGTTGAAATTCTCTATTTTTTATTCACTATACATGATCGTCTTCTATTTGAATTATATAATCATACAATTATTGGATATGTTCATTATTGTTTTTATTAAATATGTTCTTATGTATTCTGAGTTAGAGGAGGATATTCTAGAGAATCTGTGTGTATTTCAAGATGTTCCTCGCCATCATCCGATTAATATAGTGACTTAAATTTATATTTTTTTTCTGTTGAGGTTCATTTATTTATATTTATTTCTCATTGGTGATTTGTTTTTTAATTTTTGAAGAATTAGGGAATCATTTTTTTTGTGTCCACCGTGAATATTTTATAAAATAATAGTAGTATGGATTTTTTATGCTATAAAATGATGTTTTGAAATGATTTATAATGTATTATAACTTCAATAACATCATAGTGTCAGGTACGTAATAAACATTTATGGACATAATAGTTTTTTGAATATTATTATTATATCATTAATATGTTTGTTAGTTCTCTTTGTATCTATTTGATTGATAATTATGATATGTTTTATGATTTAGGAAACATTATAGGTATTAGTTTATGTTCTTTCATAATGCATTGGATATTATTTGTTCTCTATGTTTATTTTTAGTAACAACCAGCTGACTATCACTATGCTACCACTTATCACTATATTTATGTGGTTGATGTTGATCTATATTTATGGTGGCATTAAATATTTGTTATGGTTATTATAGTGATACAATATTACAAGAGATCAAAATATATCTTATCCCAACGTGACATGAACAATATATTTAAATTTTTTATTAAATTTATATCTTGCAATAAAAACTATATTTATTTTACAATTTGAAATAGTAGTTTTCATGATGATTCTTTGATATTGATGTTCTAAATTTATGATATTCATGATTCCATTGGTCTGTAGAGGGTGATGGATTTTTCCATCCCAATACACCATGATATAGATGAAGTGGATGGTAGAGGTTTTTTCCATTTGATTATTGTTAATTAATATTTAATGAAATATTGAGAAGATTCTCATGATATAAATCTCAAAGTAGAGGATTGGTGGGATCTTGATGTTAATTTTGATTTCCAATAGATATAGTATAAGATGATATATATATATATATATATAAGATTTTATTCTAATGGAGGTTTTTCATTCCTACTATGATTTATGATCTTTATATTTACTAAGACAATCGTTTTCCATTCATAGTTCATATTAGGGTTTCAAGGAAATATTTTTCCTGTAGAGATAATTTTTTATTGAATATAATGAAAATATCATTTAAATATTTCATTTATCATTGTTTATTCAACTAGATTTAGAATTTTAGCATCATATTCATCACGGGTTACATTATTCATTGGGTTTCTCAAATTTTAAGATGGATTTAATATCAATGTACTTCAGAACTAGTTTTCCTCTATCTTTCGTGAGATGTGTTTCACTCTGGGTGACTACGGACATGTTCATGAATTAAACAAGACTCATAGTTTTTAATTATTTCACCACAATGGATGTATTATTAGGGAAGTAATGAGAGGTTTTTTGAGGATTCATCGGGTTTCAATGATGATCATATGTCTTAGCTCTATTTAACAGATGGTCCTACAGGGTTATTCTATTTCTTACTTATTCTATAAGACCACTTATAATCTGTAGATGGATAGTCTAACATAGTTGATTGTGAAAACTTTATAATAAATGCTTCAAGAAATTTTTATTAAATAAGGTTGTTCTTTTGTTATGAACATGTCCATTATATAGATTTTATATAATAAAAACAATCTATCTTCATTTTATATGTCTCAATTACAGGTGAGTTATGGCCAACCACGATGATCTCCATTTTTTAATGATTTTATAGAGTTATATATTCTAAAAAAATTAATTATGTGAAAAAGAGATATAGATATTGAGATTCTGAGGAGGATGAAGTTGTCCTAATATAATAAGAAGTCTTATACATATCATTAGTGGGGTTCTCTACAGTTTGACACTAGATATAATATTTACAAGATGGTATCTCCAAATCCTAGTAAGTGAGTATTTTTTAGGATTATTATGTTATTGAATTGTATTATTTTCATAAAATATTATTAAATACATCCACTATAGATGTGTTTATTTTATGATATTTTCATCATATCATAGATTCAATGGTATATTTATAATTATTACTCTATCATTTATTTGATAATTATTTATATTTAAGATAACACATACTTTAAGGAACAACATAATGAGATTTATGACCATTAAAAAAAGGCATACAACATGGTTTTTATTTATTTTTTTGTATTTCTGGTGGTTCCATGATCACATAGTGGATTCTACAAAAACCATTGTGTGAAACATTAAAAATAAATATCCCATGTTGTTTGTTGTTAGATTTTCTGGGGATATATGTTTTAAAATTTAAGAATATTATGAATTTTGAGTGTTTTTTCTTATGTGGTATTTAATTGGGATTTTTTTATTCAATGTAGTTAGATCCTTGGGAGGTATCTTGAGGTGTGGAAGTTTTACCAATTTCTCTTCCTCCATATTTTTCATTTTGTTCTTGTGGAAGAGAATAATTTTAAAAATATGTTATATAATATAATATTTTTTTGAATATGTTATTTTTCCATTTCTAGAATTATTAATATAACATAGGGTGTTTTAAGGTATTACAATGTTTATTAGTCCTATTTTGGCTCAATGGGGTCTAAAACGCATGATATTGTAGTTTTGGAGAGGGTTTTGGTCTTCCAAGAATTGGATCTATGGTATTTAGACCTATCAACAGGGGTTCATAGTTATAATAGTGTGTGAAACAATGATTTAATTGATCATGGTACTTTGGTTGTACCTATAAATGATCCTATATAAATTTTACAAAGTGTTATAAGTTGTGTTAGTGGTTTCCTTGAGCATTGGGTCTCATAGATTTATATGAACAAAATAGGTAACATTTTCACATGAATTTTGAAGCCCATAGTGAGGTTCAATTGAGGTGATGATGTGATATGTTGTAAAGATGGAATCTGCAACATGATGTCACCATAACATATTCTATATATTGGAGAGTTAAAACAGTGGGAGAATTATCCCTATTTTTTGTGGGATTTTGAAGTGTTTTCGGTTTTTGAGTGTTATGGGTGTGTTTGGTACCAACACACCATGTATCTTATTGAATATATTAAAAAATAATGAAATAAAAACTATTATGTGGACACGATATATATTTTTATTTTCTGGGGTACATTATCTATATAATACTTAGGAAACTATGTTAATGGATAAGTTTTCGACTTTGCAGAAATGGTTCGTTGGATTTTCTCACCCATTATGTAGTGGGTTTGTAGTTATTTTTTTCTTATGAAATTATTTTCTAAACCCTATGGGATTCATAGACCCCCACTATCTCATTTTTTATATTTTCTAGGATTATAACATTTAATTTCATTGGTATTTAATTATATATCATTCCATGGTATCCAAATTGTCCTCATTGAACATCATTATTATTATCTACCGTCACAATGGTTGATGATGTGATGTTTCCTATATTTTTGGTATTATTCAAATTTGGTTGATGATAATTTAATATTATTAGGTTCCAAGGGTTTCTATCATCATGTTATAAATTGGATGATACTTTTTTTTGATTTATTGTGTTGTATCCCATGAAGCATTATATCGATGTATAGAAACATTTGATTCATATTATTTTATTTATTGTTGTAGAGTTATCATTCTTTGTCATATATTGTTTTAGGGGTAAAATTTACATTAATGATGTTAATAAAAAAAAATTAATTGATGGGTATTAGATTGTTTTTTTGAGAATATGTGATGATACATTTCTTATGATAGTTTTACTAATGTGATTTCATAGATTTAAAATTTTATAATATTATGATTATTATTGTCTCATTGAATTATTTTCATAAAATCAATCCAGTTAATAATATAAATATTTTGATAAATATGAATAATTAATTCGATATTAGAATAGAGATACTCATTATTTCTAAAAAATAATGAATATGGAAAGTGTTTTATTGTGGGAATTTTTTAGTTTGTTATATCATAAGTTAATTTATTATAATTAATTTCCTTGTATTCAAGTAACCCTCATAATGGGTCATATTATTAATTATGGTAACAGAAAACATTTCATACCAGAAATAAATGATTGAGGAAATTTAAAATCCACAATTTTGATTTTATATATTTCATGTGTTAAGGATATTCCCATTGTTAGGCCTTGACTTTATCCTGCTAAATATATGAATGATTCTCATACATAGTTACCTGAATGAGAATGATGTTTTATGAACATATGTGGGACTATATATGGTATGCTGATTATTTTAAGTTGAGAGTGGGTATGTCATACCTTCCCTTTTAGTTGGTAATTATCTTATTATTTTTGTTAGCACATATTTAGAGATAAGAATTCAAATTGCCAAAAAAAAATTGTTTTTCATTATTTTTATTATGGTGTAATGTTTCATTATACATTGAGATTCTAGATTCTACTTGTTATATATCTTCCTTGATATTTAATTTTTTCATTCCCCAGATAACATATTATTATGGAATCATAATTAATAACACATTTATCAATTTGAATGTGTACTGATGATGGTAATGATTTAATAATTGGATAATACAAATTAGGTGGAATAAATAATTATATTGTATGTGATGAAATCTAGTATAGTAATTTTTTTAAAGGTATATTGATTTTTAATAAATTATAAAAAATAGTTAAACAATTTTTAATATTTGTTTTAATTAAATTGAATTTGAAATTATTAAATTTCTAAGTTATTAATAAAGAAAAATATTGGTTCTTATGTTCATAGAATAAGACTAATTTTATAGTAATAGTAGTGGGATTTGGGTTCTCATAAGACATTTTATCTAATTTTCAAGTCTAGTTATGTATATTTTTCCATAAGGTTGTTTTTCTCTAAATAAAAATTATGTTAAAATATATCTTATATTTCACCACTAAACTCTATTGGGAAAGTAATTCCCCTGTTAAAATTGGGTTATTAATGTGTATAAAAAATATAGTTTTTCATATAAACATATAGTAGATTACTCATCCAACCTCACTCTTCCCTCTTGATATACACTGTCTCTATAGATATTTTGATGCTAAGATGGATTAATGTAATAGGTAATGTTATCTAATGTGGCGTATTGTCTCTTAGTAATGCCAAATTTTCATACATGATATCATATGTATTATACTTATACAATTAACATGTGTCTATGTATATAGGAAGAGGCAGTAAAGACCCTTATAATAGTCTATTGTACACTAAATTTAAGGAAATCTATTTGTATTTATTTTATATTATGATGGACTATATATGATATTGTATCCCATATTGTTTTTATAAAATACAAAGGTCATAGTAGCACTATGATATAATTTATTATTGATTATAGAGAATAGATTAATGTTAAAGATGATGGAGGGATCCTTTAACATATATATGTTATGTTATTATATTATGTATTTTGATATGTTGCTTAGTGAGTATTCCTTGGTAATGTTGGTATGTTTTAAACAAGATTTTAATACCACTTTTGTAACGCCCCTACCCTAGTTACCTAGATTCGGTGCATTATTACGTATCATTGTCATGTTCGCAAAAAGATCAAGTCTCGAAAGATTGATTAGTTTATTAGTGTTGGAAGTACTAGATACATTCATAAGGCTTACAATACATCAAAAAATTTAAAACTACCACAAAATTGTTTTCCATAGACAACACTAAGATCTCATAGACTATCCCTACAGGTTTTTCATAATATACTTCTTTGCATTCTGGGAAACATAAAACATAGAAAGTGGTGTGCATAGATGCTCAGTAAGGATAACAATATATTAGAGACTTTCATAAATAAGCATAAACATTTAAGGCAATGTATAAAACTAAAAAAAAAGCCTTTTCAACATAAACTTCATCATAATATAGAAAATATAAATCAAAATAATTTCATTTACTTACTCGCATGGATATTCTACAAGTTGAATAATCACATGCAATATCGATAGCCACTATCATAATGATGGAATGCATAATGCCGTATTTCATAGCCACATAGTCAAGGCCTTGTGCCAAGACTACAAATAATATTGTGTTAAGTCATTTTCCCAAGACACTAGTTTGTCTCATGAGACCTACCGATGCATCAAGGAGCTATAATGGGCTCCAGTCGTCACATACTATGTCCAATTCATTACTCATATGAAAATGTTTAAACATAAATAAACATTCATATTAAAACTAGAAAACAAAATTTCAATACTTTGTCTACAACCCATGAATGGTATAAAAAACACATCCACATTCAAACATATCACAAAATCATCAATACAATATGGATGTTTTGTATCATAATAAATCAACTTCAAATAAGCTCGAAATCTATCATAATAAGTATCTTGTTTAGAAAACAAAGAAAATACTCCTCTCAAAACATATAAGGTCAAATAAGGGTATAAATGTATTTATCCCATTGTCTAGTAAATATAAAAAATGATTTCAAATACATTTTCAAAAAACATGGATGTGGATGATAAAGAGGACCCAGTAGATAATTATGTATAAACAACCTCGAATAATAAAGAGATTGTGAAATTAACCCTTGCCTTTTACTTTTCCTTGGTCAAGGGTAGGTTAACCTCATGTATAATGGTTAAATAATTGTTATTAAATTATAAAATAATCTATTATATTAATATGATATCATATATGATTTTTTAACATTGTTGTGTTATTAATATCTTAGTATTATCGTCTTTTTGGGTGTTATCTGATTTGTTTTCCTTTATATGAATTGTTACGTAAGCAATTTTTATTATGGATAGGATGTATCTTATTCATAGTCAAAATTATATTAAGTCTTTAAACATTATTTTTATTCATCTAATGAAAATTAGTCTTGAATGGATTTGATGGGGAATTAATCTCATCGCGTTCATGGAGACGGTAATCTGTATGTACGCACGAGCGACAATATCATTCTCTTGATTTAAAATAATATATAATTTGATGGTATATAATATATAAATAATAATTAAGATGTTATATTTATTATTTACATCAATTAAACATCATTATTATACCCATCCAAATTATAATGTATTGAATAACAATTACACCACGACATGGAGACGGTAAGCCGTACGTACGTATGTATGGTAACATGAAATTAAAAGGATGGATAGAATAATGAATATGGTTGTAACATATTTATAATAACGTCAAAATAAATAGAATATACTGGAGTTATTATTTTGGAATGGAAATAGCAAATAAATAGGAAGTGAAAGAAGAAAGGAACTTGAAAGAGGTGATGAAATATTTACCTATTTTATGGGTTCTTCCT
Source organism: Viscum album (assembly GCA_963277665.1). Lineage (NCBI taxonomy): Eukaryota > Viridiplantae > Streptophyta > Magnoliopsida > Santalales > Viscaceae > Viscum > Viscum album. The sequence continues at coordinate 872,879,436 of OY728129.1, read as the reverse complement.
TTTGATTTGATAAAAAGGGCTCAACAGGATGGATTTATGAATAAAGGAATGCCACTAGGATTAATGGAGGACAGTTGATAGGGTATTTGGGTAGGTTTTGGCCAAGACAAATGGCTTTGATGGTGTGAATTATTGAGAAGGGGAGTGCCCTTTTATAAGAGGGGTGAGGGGAACCTTAGGAAAATCTAGAAATATTATTTTATAATCAAATAATTTTAGGTTTATAATGGCTCAAAAATGAATTATTTAAAGGATAAGTTGGGGATGGGTCGAACACCACTCAATAAATAGGTTTTAGACAGGTTTGGGTCACTATATTAACATTATCTTTTAGATTTAACTCTTAGTTAAATAGTTTGACATTTACCATATCTCTTTGTATTTTTATATTATATGGTTAATAAACATACTATTTACTTCCAATAGATCCCCAAGTTGTTCAATAATGATACACCTATCATTATATAAGTCTTTTGGATGAACCATATATTTTTAGGAATATAATAACAATTAATAATATAATATTTGTTTTAAAAACTCTTGTATGTCATCTTTGATGGTATTTTGTATTTTGTTTTTTCTAAATTCATAACAATATTATTACTTCAAAAAAATCATCTAAAAACCCCTCACATGTCATATTATACTATAAAATTACTGTAATTCATAAAAATTCTCAAATTACATTAATTTGGATATTTATAATATCATTTATTTTAATATTTCATTAATTAGGTAATTACTACATCATAAATGTGTCATAAATAAATTAAATTATTTAATTTCTAAAAAACATAAATAAAATAAAATTATTTAGGAAATAGTTTTAGCTTTCTAATTAATATTTATAGTCAAAGTTATCATATGTTTATCAAAATATTGAAAAATTTTTATTAAACATTGAATTGAACACTTTTAACTCTTCTTTGAATTAAATAATAATAAATTTACTAATCTAATCTAAGTGGACCTAAAGGATCATATTTTATTACTAAGGTAGTTTTTTGTAGAATTACACTTATTAAATAGAATTAGGACATGTTTTAGGGAAATAATACTATCATTTTTACCCTTGATTACCCTATTTACTTTTAACTGTGGTAAATAAAAGTAAAAAATTACTATTTACAAAAAATTATTGTCATCTTATTGAAAAAAATTTTACATAATGATATCAACCGTGTCTCTTGGAGTTTTTAAATTAAACCCACAGAAGTGGTAAAATTATGTTTTATGTAAATTTTCAAATGCTCCTATGAGGTGGGTAAAAGATGGTAAAGGTGAAAATAAATATTTTATATATCTAAAATTATTATAAAATGACTCCAATGAATTAAATTGAACATATATAGGTATTATGTGTCTATTTGGACCTAAAATAAATTTAAATAAAATAAATAATTATTTAAATAAAATCTCATTTTTAAACTATAACTCAGTGTTTTTCACTATTCATCAAAAGTTGAATGTTTTTTGAAAAATACCAAAAATTCACCCTAAGATAATTTCGATATTCCGAATCCAAAAATAAAATCCATTTTGAATGATAAAATTTATAAAATTTCAAAAACTGGGTATTACTATTCATAACGGCTAGTTTGATTGGTTGTGGTGTGTTAGAACTCAAAGTTGTGTAAAACACGCGCTATGGTATTATTCAAATAGAAGCGTACTGTGGAAGATTGGGGTGTTACATTATCCCATACATTAAATAATTTCTTCCTCATAATTTCTAGAATATTACTGTATAAAAAGACTCGGGTGGTTCTTCATCAAAAGTTCCTCGAGTTCCCAAGTTGCCTCTTACATCTTATGGTTTCTCCATAAAACATCTACCAGACGAGTCATCTGGTTTCTCAGCACTTGTTCTTTTGTATCTAGAACCTTGACAGGTTCTTCGCAATAAGACAGATCGGGTTCCATTTCTCATTCCTCATAGGTGAGTACATGCATTGGGTCAGGAATGTATTTTCTTAATAGTGATACGTGGAATACATTGTGGACTTTTGAGATACATGGCGGCATTGCCAAACGGTAAGCTAAATCCCCAAGTCATTCAAGAATTTCAAAAGGTCTGATGTACCTGGGACTCAATTTACCCTTATTACTGAAACATTTAACACCCTTCCATGGAGATAACATCAAGAAAACATGATCTCCTACCTGAAATTCTAAATCCTTTCTTTGTTTATCGGCATAGCTCTTCTTCATACTTTGAGCTGCTTTGATATGGGTTTAGAGTACCTTTACCTTTTCCATCATTTCCTCCAAATGTTCTGGGCCTACGAGTTTTCTTTCACCAACATCATCCCAACAGGTTGGTGTGTGACATTTCTTTCTATATAATGCATCATATGGTTCCATCTAAATACTTTAATGAAAGCTATTATTATAGTAAAATTATACCAGAGGTAAATATTGATCTCACATACCTTGAAAGTCATGTGAGCATGATCTCAACATGTCTTCTAATTTATGAATAGTCCATTCTAATTGTCCATCAGTTTGGGGGGTGGAATGCAATGCCCAAACAAAGTTCAGTATCTAGGGATTTCTGAAGACTTTTCCGAAATCATGATGTAAAATGGGGATCACGATATGAAAAAATCGATAGTGGTACTCCATGTAGTCTTACAACTTCATTAATATATAGTGTTGCAAATCATTCAAGTGCTAAATCTTCTCTTATAGAAAAAAATGTCCTGACTTGGTAAGATGATCAACAATGACCCATATTAAATCATTCCTTGTAGGAGCCTTTGGTAGTCCCATGACAATGACCATTGTAATATTATCCCTTTTCCACTCAGGTATGGGAAGAGGTTGCAAGACTCTTCCAGGTTGTTGCCTTCCAGCTTTCACTTATTGAAAAACCATACATCTTGACAAAAAATCAGAAATCTCCCTCTTTATATTTTCCAACCAAAAATGTTCCTCCAAATATCCATACATTTTGGTGCTACCATGTTGTATAGAGAAATTGGTTCTATGAGCATCATATAACAATTCCTTTTTTAGATCATGTGTATCGGGGACACAAAGTCTCTTCCAAAATTTCAAAATTCCATCTTCATAGAGAATGTCACTCAATCTCCCATCATTCATAGCTTTAATCTTCTTTTGAAACTCTTAATCATCGGTCTGAGAACTCTTTATCCTTTATAGTAAATATGGTTTGGCAATCATTTGAAAATGTATTGATGTTTCATTTTCCAAGGATATTCCCATATCCATCTTTACTAGATCCATGTATATGGGATCCTTTTCTACTCTCATCTTGTTCAGAACTCTATGATCCTTCCTGCTCAAAGCATCTATCACCTTATTTTCCTTCCATGGGCGGTGGTTTATAATGCAATAATAATCCATTAGTAGTTCAAGTCATCTCATTTGCCTCATGTTGAGTTCTTTCTGTGAGAAAATATACTTCAAACTCTTGTGATTGGTATATATCTCAGATTTTTTCACCATAGAGATAGTGTCTCCAAATATTCAAAGAAAATATTGCACTTTCTAAATCAAGATCATGAGTAGGATTGTTTTTCTCATGAATTTTTAGTTGTCTTGATGCATATGCAATAACCGTATAATTCTGCACAAGGACACAACCATGTCCTTTCTATGAAGAATCACTATAAATAACAAAACCGTCATTCCCTGATGGTAGAGTCAAGATAAGAGCGTTGACTAAGCTTTCCTTCAATTCTTCAAAACATTCTTCACACTCTTTTTTCCAAACTAACTTAACCCCTTTTTATGTGAGTTTTCTTAATGGGTTAGCTAACCGGGGAAAATTCTGGACGAAACATCAATAATAACTTGCTAAACCAATAAAACTACGTACCTCAGTTATACTCATCAGTGCTGGCCATTCTTGGATTGCCTGGGTCTTAGAAGGATTAATAGAGATTCCATCTATATAGACAATATGGCCAAGAAAATAAATCTCATGAAGCCAAAATTCACACTTTCTAAACATCCCATATAATTTCTCTCTTCTAAGAGTCTTCCGGATAATGCGCAATTGATTTTCATGATATTCGTAGCTTTTGGAGTATACCAAGATATCATCAATAAATACCACTAAAAAGTCATCAAGATATTCTTTGAAAAATCTATTCATTAGTTCCATGAAGACAGAGGGTGCATTAGTAAATCCAAAAGGCATTACTGTAAACTCGTAATGCACGTGCCTCGTTCGAAATGCATTTTTTCAGAATGTCTTCCTTCTTCACGCACAACTGATGATATCCTGATCGAATGTATATCTTTGAAAAGTATTGATCTCTGTGGAGTTGTTCAAATAAATTATCAATGCGAGGTAGGGGATACTTGTTATTTATTGTTATGGAACTGATCTCTATGTAGTCAATGCACAACCTCATATATCTATCTTTCTTTGTAACAAACTGGATAGGGGCTCCCCATGGAGAAACAATAGGGAGAATACATCCCTTATTAATCAATTTATCTAATTTTTTATTTAGTTCCACTAATTCCATAGTGTCCATTCTATAAGGGGTCTTCGATATGGTCCTTGAACCAGGAATTAAGTCAATGGAAAACTCAATTTATCATTCTGGAGGATGTCCAGGTAAATCCTCTTGAAACACATCAACATATTTTTATACAATAGATACATCCTCTATTTGAACAATCCTTTCCTCACCCGTAGTTATTTCATTCTCTTCAACCATAATAATTGAATTTTGTTGAGGTACTGGGGGTGGATCTAGATAAGAATTAGGGGGTGACGCTTCTACTATAAAGATATGGTACTCTTCATCATCATCAAAAAAATTAACCTCTTTCTTCTTATAGTAAAGTTTCGCATCATGGTCTGAAAGCCAATCCATTCCATAGATTATATAAAATTCAATCATGGGTATGATGATAAGATCAGTAGATAAAGAAGATTTATATTCCTTATTGGGTACTAACTCACAAAACATTGTTGTAATGATATTTCCCATAAGAGTTTTGACTGAAAACCCCCGTGTTAAATAAAATTGGAAATATCTATTTTTCTTAGAAAACTAGGAATATATGAAATAATTAGATGGTCCAGAATCAAATAAAGCATTTTCTAAACATGAGGAAACCATTAAATTACCTTCAACTACATCTTTTAGATCTTCAACCTCAGCAGTAGTGATAGCATAAGCTTGGCCTTGATCGCTTGGCCATTTCTAAGGTATGTTCTTCTAACGCATAGGACATTCATTTGCATAATTCCCCATTTCTCTACATTTGTTTCATTCTACATCGACATCTTCTTTCTTCCCCTTGAAATCACGAGCTTAGTGACCTTTTTCACTACACTTGTAACATAATACCATTCCCTTCAGGAAAGTACCAAGGTGTTTCTTCCCACATTTACTGTAGGATGGATATTCAAATTTTCCCTTCTTCCCCTTATTATCATTTCCAGTGTGTTCAAAAGATCTCTTCTTCTCATGCATTTCATTAATGTCGTAAGACTTAGAGAATTATTTTTCTGTCTTGATAGCACATGAGACAATATCTTTGTATGACGAGAAGGATTTTAAGACAAATTCTCGATGCAGAAATGGTTTTAACCCATAAAAGAAATGATCAATCTTACTTATAGGGTTATTTATATAATCTACAGCATGCCTCTCTAACCTTGTAATGTTAGCTTCATACATTGCGACATTCTCATCCTCCTTTTTCCATAGACTCAGAAATTGTCTTTCCATATCTACTCGATGGTCATGAGAAAAAGTATTTTTCTAAGAAAATTTCTTCAAACCCTCTCCATTCCATATTTTATATTTCATCATCTTACTTTGTGTTTTGAATCAATGTCCAATGTCGATCAGCATCTTCGGTGAGGTGGTAAACCTTCTTGACAACCTTTTCCCTTTCACTTCTCCCCAAGGCATGGAATATTTTATCTAATGAATTTATCCATTGCTCAGCTACTAGTGGATTTGTACCCCAATTGAATGATTGTGGTTTTTCCCTCATGAAGCGATCTAACATTGATCCTCGATGCTATGGATCAGGGTCCTCCATACGAGAAAGGTTATTATTCATAACCTGAGTGAGTCATCCCAGTATGGTGATTAGCTGATCAGCATCGGTTGCATCACCAACTACACAATAATTATCTTGAGTAGGAGAGGAATCCCTACATGGAGTGTGTGCATTGATACGGTTTCATTCCTACCACTAGGTTCCGTTTCTAAACAATCTAATAAACTAGATTACTTTATGAATCGAAATACATAATTCAAACTTGTAAAACAATTAACATAAATTGAACAGTCTATGGATATAATCCATAATCATAAAAATGTTTTCTCTGGGGAAGTATATACTCCAAAACCCTTCATAATGGTTTATAAGGAAAAGGAGAATTATCCTAATCATTTCTCCCAGGAGTGTCGTAACCAAGAGTGCAGCAAGGCCTGTTGTCGTGCACCACTTCCCATTTGAGTCTAGCTCAAAGAAGTGTTTTTTGGTTTTACCCCTAGGTACATTTATGCCATAGATGCCTCTACCATCTCATATCCAGACAGGGATTTATTTCTTGAAAAACTCACAAAATCGCTACAATACCAAAATTCTAGGAATTTCTTCCATACTAATCCTCAATGTCTTTCTTAGGGCTATGTGCTCTTATCAGAGTTTACAAAAATCTAGTTTCTAAGGTTTGTACTAAACTTCCTCTGATACCAACTATATCATCCCAACCCTAGTTACCCAGAGTCGGTGCACTATTATGTATCAATGACATGATCACAAAAGATCTTGTCTTAAATGACCGATTAGTTTAGTAGCCTTGGAAGTACTAGATACATTCATAAGGTTTACATTGCATCATAAAATGGAAAACTACAACAACATTGTTTTCCATAGAAAACCATAAGATCCCATTGACTATCCCTACAGGTCATTCATAATATACTTCTTCTCATACTGGGAAAAATAAAACAAAAAAATGGGTGAGGTCAGATGCTCATTAAGGATAACAATATAGTGGAAACTTTCATAAATAAGCATAAACATTTAAGGCAGTGTATAAAACTAAAATAAAATCCTATTCAACAAAAACTTCATCATAATATGGAAAATATAAATCCAAATAATTCCATTTACTTACTCAAATGGATATTCTACTAGTCAAATAATCACATGCAATATCAATAGCCACTTTCATAATGATGGAATGCATAATGCCAGGCTTTATAACCACATAGTCAAGGCCTTGTGCCAAAACTACAAATGAGATTTTGTTAAGGCCTTGTTCCAAGACACTAGTTTGTCTCGTGAAACCTAAAGATGCATCGAGGAGCTGTAGTGGGCTCCTCACGTCACTTACTAAGTCCAATTCATTCCTCGTATAAAAAGTTTTAAACATAACATACACATTCGTATTAAAACTAGCATACGAAATGTCAAAAACATTATCCATAAACCATTAATGGTATAAAAATAACACATCCATAGTCAAACATATCACAAAACCTTCAATATAATATGGAAGTTTTGTATCATAATATATCAACATCAAAGAAGCTCACAATCCATCAAAGGATGTTTACATAGATGAAAACAGAACATTATTTAGAGAAATATCTCTTTCTATTTTGAAATCATTTAAAATTAATATAATTATATATGAAAAAATCTATTTTGAAACTATTCTTATAATCTTTTAAGGGAATCTTTGACGATGTTATAAAGGTGCAAAATATCCACACCCACCATATAAGTTAAAAAAACAGTCTTACCATAATTTTGTTGAAATGGTCAAAAAAGTACCTTGTTTGGAAACAACGGAATCATTCCTAGAAAAACATATATGGTAAAATAAGGGTGTAAATTAATTTACCCCATTTTCTAGTAAATAGTAAAAACGTTTTGAAATACATTTTTATGAAACATGGATGTGGATGATAAAGAGGTCCCAGTAGATAATTACGTATAAACAACCTCAGATAATAAAAATATTGTGAAATTATCCCTTACCTTGTACTTTTCCTTGGTATAGGGTAGGTTAACCTCATGTATAATGGTGAAATAATTGTTATTAAATTAATCAATTTTCATATACATTAATATTATAATATATATGATCTTTTAACATTGCATTGTTAATAATATCTTAGTATTATCGTTGTTTGAGGTGTTAACTGATTTGTTTTCCTTTATATGATTTGTTATGTATGTATTGTTTGTTATGGATAAGATGTATCTTATTCATATTAATAATAATATTAAATCTTTAAAATTATTTTTAATCAGATAGTGGAAATTATTCTTGAATGGATACAATGAGGAATGAATCTCATCGCGGTCGTGGATACGGCAATCTGTTCATACGCATGAGCGACAATATCATTTTTTTTATATTAAAATAATATATAATTGGATGTTATATCATATATACAGAATAAATATCATGTTATATTTATTATTTACATCAATTAAACATAATTATTATACCCATCCAAAAAATAATGTATTGAATAACAATTACACCACGATGTGGAGACAGTAAGTTGTGCGTACGCACGTATGGTGACATGTCATTAAAAGGATGGATAGAATAATGAATTTGGTGGTACCATGTTTATAATAACATTAATTTATATAGAAGATACTGGATTTATTATTTTTTAATGGAAACAACAAATAAATAGAATGTGGAAGAAGAAAGGGACTTGAAAGAGATGATGAAATATTTACCTCCTCTTCGAGTTCTTCCTTTTGATTTGATCAAAATGAATCCTTAGGTTGTCTTTCTGACTAAATTAATGCCTCTAGGATGAATGGGGGATGTTTAAAGGGTATTTTGTTTGGGGTTTTCCAATCCAAATAGCTTTGAAGGTGTGAATTAGAGAGAATGGGGGAGTTCCCTTTTATATGAGGGGTGAGGGGCACCTTAGGAAATGCTAGAAATATTATTTTATAATAAATTAATTTTCAGTTTCTAATGACTCCAAAATGAATACTTTAAATTCCATGGTGTGGATAGGTTGAACACCACTCAACCAATATGTTTTAGACAGGTTTGGGTCCTATATTAACATTATCGTTTCGGTTTAACTCTTAGTTAAATAGTTTGACATTTACCATGTCTCTTGGTATTTTTATATTATATGGTTAATAAACACACTATATACTTCCAATAGAACCCCAAGTGATTCATTAATGATACATATATAATTATATAATTCCTTTGGCCGAACCATAGATTTTTGGAAATAGAATATAAATTAATAATATAATATTTGTTTTTAAAAACTATTTTATGTCAATTCTGACACTATTTGGTATTTTGTTTTTGCTAAATTCATAACAGCATTATTACATCGAAAAAATTCATCTAACCAACCCTAAAATAGAATATTAACATATTAAATTAGTTTAATTTGTAAAAAGTCTCGAATTGAATTTAATTTAATATTTATAATATCAATTATTTTTATATTTTATTAATTAGGTAATGACTGCATCATCTTTGTGTCATAAATAAATTAAATTATTTAATGTCTAAAAGATATAAATAAAATACTCTTATGTGGGAAATCGTTTTATCTTTATTATTAATATTTATAGTCTATTTCATCTTATGTGAAACCCTATATTAAAAATGGTTTAGTTATTAAACTTTGAATTTAACACTTTTCAATCTTCTTTGAATTATATAAAAATAAATGTGCTAATCTAATCCATGTGGACCTAAAGGATCATATTTTATTTTTAAGGTTGGTTTTGGTCGAATTACACTTATCCAATAGAATTAGGACATGTTTTAGAGTAATAATAATATCAATTTTACCCTTAATTTCCCTATTTACTTTTAACCGTGGTAAATAAAAGTAAAAAGTTCCTATTCACCAAGAATTATTTTCACCTTATTGAACCACATTTTACTTAATAATATCAACTGTGTCTCTAAGATTATTGAAATTCAACCCACATAAGCGGTAAAATTATGTTTTAGTTAAAATTGCAAATTCTCATAGGAGGTGGGTAAAAGACGGTAAATAGTTCAATAAAATTTTTATATATCTAAAATTAATGTAAAATAAATCAAATAAATTACATTGAACTTATATAGGTATTATGTATCTATTTTTACCTAAAATAAATTTAAATAAAATAAATAATTATTTAAATAAAAAATCGGTTTTAAACTATAACTCAGTGTTTTTCACTATTCATCAAAAATTGAAAGTTTTCAGAAAAATACAAAAAAAATCAACCTAAACTAATTTCAATATTCTAAATCAAAAAATGAAGTCCATTTTGAAAGATACAAATTTATAAAATTTTAAAAAGTGGGTATTACTATTCATAATGGTTAGTTTGATTGGTTGTGGTGTGTTAGAACCCGAAGTTGCATACAACCCACGTTATAGTAATATTCAAAGAGAAGTGTACCGTGGAAACATGCGGTGTTACCACTCTGATAATTTATAATTATACAAATGTAAATATTATGAATATTTTATATTTTCTGAATTTTTTTTAAGAAGGATCACACTATGATTTGTATATCCTCACCCATATATATAAGTTGTTTTATGGTCAACATGACATGATCAATTATCGGTCGAGGTGTTACTACCTCATTTTTTTATTCAAAAGTGATTTATGTTTGAGATAACATCCTAGGAAGTATTATTTTATCATGTATTTCTATATTATATAAAATCTCATGTATGTTGGTCATGGTTAAATTATGTTCGGTAGTTAAATTGTGGATGTGTATCAGTCATTGAGATATAGTTAGGTTAATTCCTACTAATTTATAATTTATTATACCTTGGGTTCAATTCACCAACATTTCATATATTTGAGGTAGGATTCATGGGTATATGATACCTTTAATGTATACCTAGGATGAGTAAAACTAGAGGGGTGATTTGGTAGATCAACTTTAATTCCACTCATAAAATTAAGACTATTTTTATACTCATATTTACAGTTCATATTTATAAATAACATATATTATAAAATAAAAAGTATCACCTACTATGAAATTAGGTCTTTGATAATTTAACAAACCTAATAAAAATTATATATACAACCATGTTTACTGACATAAATAATTCAATTTATTTAATTTTTAAGTCAACATCCATCCACTATATATTCATAATATACTTTCATAATTGAATGTATTCAAATTTATATTTTCTTATATATTAAGTAAATGATGTTGAGAACTATGAAGATTCAATAATTAGAATATTATTTTATTTATATATAAATATTAATTATTTTATTACTCATTCTCATATAATTCATTATAGTATAACTATTTTTTATTATTCTATAATATCCATCATGTATTGATATTAGTCAATAAAAATCTTATTGAATACTATTTTATTCTATTATTCAGTAATATATTAAAAAAAATCAAATTTTTTCATAATTATATGAAATTTTTATTCAATTACATGATTTTAATATTTTTAGACTCACATTTTAATAATTTTATTTAATTAAATCTTCAAAAGAATGTTTGTTTTTCCATTGTACAAACATATTATCTAATAAAATTATTGTTTATAGATATGGATTTGTTATTTGTGTAGTAGTTATTATTATTAGAGATTCATTAAATGAATTTATATTAATAAATTTCGTTCTATTTATAGTTTTCATGAATTAATTAGTTATATAATTTTCATTAATTATTTTATTAGGGACACAACATATTTAATTCCATTTTTTATATAACATAAAAACTCATAAGAATTTTTTTATTATTTTTATAAGTTATTTTATGTATTAGATATTATTATTAATAACCAAATCAATAAAAATTTCACTAGAATATGATAAAATATTTATTTAGTTATTTAATGTTGAAAATTTAATTTGTAAATCAATAATTTCATCGTATCCTATAATATTTTTTAGAAATAAACAAATAGTACTATAAGATTACAATAAATTGGAGAAAATTATAATGAATCCCTAATTTGAATATCCATAAATAAACAGTATATGATTATATATTATATTATATAAAAATTTATATAAAAATTCCTTTACCAATGTAAATATTAAAACAATAAAATTAATGAAAAATATTATTCCTAAAATTACACATTATAAGGAATATAAAAAATTATTTAATATATAAAAAATACTACTACATAAAAATAAATATTTCTATACGTTTATCTAATAGTTTAATGACTAAAATTAATTTAGTTTCAAAATACTATATTCATATAAAAAATGGTTTCTCTAATATAGGTTATTAATGTTAATTTGTGTGAATTTATAAACCTAATAGGAATGTGTGAATAATATAAAACTTATCTTCTAATCAAGTATAATTTATTAATATTTTTCATTTATCTCACATAAAAAATTAATATTTAAACTAGAAAGATAGTTTCAATTTATCACTTATTTTTATTTTTATTATAACATATTTTTACTCAATGATTCTTATCATCACTCATGAAAAATGTAAAGTAAATGGTGCACACCAGCTTCATAGTTTATAATTCCTTGATGGGTTATATACTACGATTGAGTTAGAGTTTTATTTTTTTCACCAAAATAATGGTATCACTAATATATTAAAAAATTATTTGAACACCCTCAAATGAAATATTCTATTATGCTGTCAATGATAAATATTCTTATATTGTGACCTATGAATTATGGTGATGTGAAACATAAAATTAAATGAAATTCTTAAGGATGAAAATGTTGATCTATTACTAACATAGAATAAAAAGATATATTATAAGTATATTTTTTTATAGGTTCTACATTTAATTGTATCAAATTTACACCATTATTTTGAAAAATATATTTTTCTTTTCAATAATAATAAATTTGTTAATCAGATGATCACATTCATAAAATTTTTTTTAATCAGAGGTAAGTTTTAAAATTTCCAATTTCATTTTCACTCATTTTGAGGGAATAATAATGTAATAAAATATCTTACGCAATCATATATATCCTCTAAAAACAATAAAATATTAAATGGATTACACCTATCTAATTTATCATATTTTTTATTGTTAGGTAAAAATAGGTCTCCATACTTATTAATGAAACAAATTTACGATGAAATCCACAAACATGTATTTATTAAGAAACCATGTATTCAATATGTAATAGATTCATGTTTATCCTCATTCAATATATATATACTCCCTTTACTAAAAAAATAGTTACTATATAATCCATTCATGATCTATTATCTATATCTTACCAAACAGTATCATTATGAATTTAAAAAAAATTCAATTCCTATAATTTAATATTATTTTTCAATTTTCAATCAAATTGGACTAGTAAGATTATTATTATTGAATTGATGTTAAAAATGGACATTTGAAATGTAATTATTTTATAGTTGGATTGAAATTCATCATAATTGTACTAATCAATTTAATAAATATATGTGATTTTAATCATCATTTATTTAAAATATTTCTTTGTCAAATAATATTGAATTATAAAATGGATCCTCAAATAGGTTATTTAAAAAAGTCATTGTTTTAATCAGTATTATTTTTTTATAATTTTGGATTATATACATTGTCTTTTAATCATATAAGGTGTAAATTAAAAATTTAATAAATATGAAATAATGAGAATAATTTTCTTGGATTTTCTCCAATGTATTATAACCATATATAAATATTTTGATCACATTATATGGAAATATTATAAAATTATACACAATTAAAAAATTACTTAGTCTTCTTTCTGATGAATTATTTTCTTATTATTCCATTAATGATTTATTTTGTCCAATATATAAATTAATCATATTGGTTTAAATTATAAAAGTATGGCCATATATTTAATATCAGATAATTATATATTCTCTAGGAAATGTCCTTGACCACTCTATATATCTTATAGACATCAACGTCAATTAATAAAGGGATATGTATGGGGAAAACAAAAAAACATAATCCATTATAGGAATACTATATTTCATAGTGTATGTTATATGTTACATCAACTTTTATACACTTAATTCTACTACGTTATCAATGGAAAAATAGTAAAGTTATAATAAATTCATTAATTACTACTATATTAATGATTTTCGGGTTATTATTATTAAATGATCTCATTTAGGGAACAATGAATTTATTAAATAACTTATGTAAAATAACATTGTAAAAACTATAATATGGATAAATATAAAAATAATAATTTATTATCACTAATTACTATATTATTATGAATCTTTAACAAACCATCTATTATTTTTGAAACTAAAATAGCACAATGAATGTTCTTCTAGTCAATGAAAATAAAATTTTCTAGTTCCTTATTTATGATTGAAATGTAAATATATTTTGTATTTTTATTTCATTAAAAACTATAATTAACCACATTCACACCAAAAAAAGTAGTGTTACACCTTAAAAATATCTAACACAATTAAAATTCTTGACCATTACCCTAAACAGAATTTAAAAATACAGATTATTAACCATATGAACTTTATTTATCTCACCTTTCATCATCCTAGAACTTCTTTTTTACAAAAAACATAATAATTTTTAATCTATATATTTTATTCTATATAATTTTTATTTTCTCTAACATTAACTAGCTATATTTATTATACATCCGCATAAAAGTTACTATTGATAAATTAATAAATCAGATAAATTATATTCTATAATGAATGAATCATTTAATTTAAATAAATATTGATTCCACTCAAAATATTATATAATTATATTTTATTCTTTTATACCATTTTATCTCCCTTAATCAATCCCTTAAATATTATTATCTCATCCCTATAATCGTTACCTAACATGTAAAATCATATTACCCACCTTCAGCTAATTCGTTTCTCTTTACATGTACTCCGCCTTAATTGGGTGCATCTTGGGACTCCCAAGGATGGAGATAATTTGTTGGGGAATATTACATAAAGTTTAGGGATGCATGATTTTTGAGTTAATCTAGTCATGTTATGAATGTATTAATTGATTTTACTGTTCTCTTTGAGTTCATAAGATACCCAAGATGGTTGGAGGATTTTATAAATAATATTCAATGTTTCAAGACTAAATCAGAAATACACACCATGTAAAAAATAGTACATGCCCAGTATATTTTTTATAGAAGATGTCGTGAACCTAGTACACCACATAAAGGTTGTTTATGTCTTCTATATATTACACACCATGCTTGGTTTGAAGATATTTTTTAAATGAAAATGTGATGATACATTTAGAGTATATGATTCTAGATGATTAAAAATCATTTAAATGGATTACAGATTTTGTAAATTTCATGGTATTAGATGTTAGGGTGTCTATCAGACGAAGTTATCATCCATTCATCTATATCTCCTTTGGATCTCTACCTAGAACCCTTATCTGATTATTTTGATAGTATTTGTTTCATCTCCATTGATTCATTCAGCGATTGAAAACTATTTTTCTTTGTATGAGTATTTGTGAGTGAGTAAGATTTTATGATTCCACATTCTGATGTTTTTCTTAGCAACATTACATTGAATTATTGGATATGTTGATTCATGGTGTTGTTTTTTTTGTTTCCTTCTTGATTAGTTGTGCGATGTTGTTCCAAGAGTAATTTCCATTTTCCTTTATATTTTTTTGGATGTAAATTCTTGATTGATGCCTAATTTCCTATTATTAAAAAACCCTTTTGTTGAATATAATCCTATATAATATTTTTTGGTTGATTTGTGGGCATTTATTTTCATTTTCATGATCTTCTTTTCATTGTATCCTTTGTGGGTGTTTGTGACACCATGTTTGAGTTAGGTAATTCAATATCTATCCTATGGTGTTTAATTACATTGCTTTGGTTATTTTTAAATTTTTTAGGAAATTAATTGGAATTATTGATGGATTGATTTTTTTTGTGGAAATGCGTTTTTATAAAATATGGTTTCCAATAGTTTTGGTATATGGAAAAAAGTTTTTTAAAACATTATGAAATGGTTTTGGGAAATGGTTTTCAAAAACTGGTTTGACGATTTTTTTTACAAACTTGTTTCAGATATATATCACATGGGAAGACTTGGGTACTTATGTTGACGATATTATAATAGGTCTCGTCCACTTTCGGAGGGTTCACTCATGGGGATTTTCTCTGCTCTATTGAAAATTGTTCTAGGGACTATTTAGACATTATATAAGGTTCATATAATGGTATATTCCTATAATTTCGAGAATCAATGTATATTTATTGTTTCGTTCCATATATGTGATGGTCGATGTGGTGTATGAGTGTCCAAGATATCCTAGACTAGTGTGATCCCTGTAATGATGTCACATGTACTTTTTATTTTGGATTGTACTATTTTTTAATACTGAAATGGTTTTTATAAGAGATATGATAATTTATTTAAAATTTTTGGATTGATATACCTATTATGATATATGTATATAAATTTATTTGAAACTTATTTAGCAGCATTATTTGGAAAGGTAAAAAAAGTTAAAATTATACCATTTTCCATAATTTTCTTATGAAGTTGTAAAACTATTATCATGAATATTTTTCATCAAAGTTGAGAATGATTAGATTATTTTTTAGTGGATTGATATGAAACACCTAGGTGAGAACATACTAAGCCTGCTAGCTCAAACCATGTGTACCCCTTTGGGGATGCGTAGAACAGGTAATGTCTTTTGAAATAGGGAAAGGAATGGCATCACAGTATGGTAGTGGTGTTTTCAGTCAGATGAGATGAGTAGATGTGGATGAGATGGTGGGAGTATACCCATTATATCACATGTAGTATTTTGTTTTTCAGTATTTTTAGTCCTTTGGGGTTAGACATGTACTTGAATATTTTTTTCTCCTCTTGATTTTTTTAGTTATACTATTTGGACTATGTTATGGACTAGATTTGTATATTCCATGGTATCATTCAATTAAATATATCTATATTTCACTTTTTTTTTGGATAAATCATTCCCTCAGATTATTGTTTGATGCTCGGGTGCTAGTCAACAGCTTGTGGGGATCAGGAAATCCCTTCCGGTATGTGGATAATTTTGGTCTGGTAACATTTTGAGAGGGTATTCAGATTGGTTTCTTCATAGAATGGTATTAGAGGTGTTCTATCCTCAAGATTCCTTGTCTGGGGACATTTTTGGGACTTTAGATTCTATTTTCAAGCCATGAGAGGTAGATTTCGGTACATGCATGGCCATCTTGTTCTTTGATGAGACTCATATAATCTTGGTATGTTGAGATTCATGTATTCATTTTTAGTTCCTGATGTTAGTATCATATTTTTCTTATGGGTTTTTTTTCAATCTAATATAATACTATTGTCTTGTCTTTTCATTGTTTTCAGGTTATCGTAGTATAAATTTGAGACCTGTTTTGTGAGTTCCTCTAGAGGGTGTAGCAAATGATGCTCAATGGATTCCTCATATGGATCTAAACATTATTGAGACTATCAAGTGGGATTTTTTATTTATTGATTATAATTTTCTAAAAGGTCAAAATGAAGTTTTTGAGGTACATCCAAGAGATTTATAAGAAATAAATCAATCTAGGGAGTTATTGTGTTAGAAGACACCATCCTTTAAAGGTATCAGTGAACATCAAGAGGAGAAAGAAGTGATTTACAATATTGATAAGATCTTCAACTTCTTGGATAAATCTGACAATATGAATGTATTTTGGGTAGTTTATAGACATGAGTGTCAGAGAAAAGGTTGTCGGGATTCTATGGTAAACTATAATCGGCATGCGTTCTTGGGTTGGAAGTTTTTAAAGACTCTCATCATCAGGGAGTTTTTTTTCAGAGATGCTAATGAATGAAAAGTATCTAGATTTCTTATCTGTTCAATAAGTATATTGTTTATTTTTGGAAGAAATCAATTAGTTTTCTAAGTAGTTTTGATTTCCAATAGAGGATGCAAAGAATGTTTGGCTGAAAGTTCATAATTACCAGTGGGGTTTATAACCACATATCATATCACATTATTTATGCTGAATATTTCGACCTATGCATAGATAGTTGAATATTGCATGATGTAAGATGTGAATAGGATAAGAAATGATATATATTCCACCCCTTCTCATCCACATAGTGGTTTCTTTAGCGGTGCACCTGGGAAATAGAGGAAATGGAAGGATCATAACAAGAGTGGTGTGTGTGGTTCTTGGAAGCAAGTTTCTTCAAAAACGAAACATAAATCTCTTGGTGTGACAATGACTTTCTGTTAGTGTGTCTTTGTTAGACACATGCACTGTTCTTGTCCTTCACAAGTAAATATGTGTAATAGTTGTGAATTTTATGGTCATCTATAGTATTTTTGCAGGCCATGTTTACTCCTTTATGTGTTTAGAGATCATCATATCCATAAGATATTGTGGTGTTGTTAGCTGATTCAAAGACTATAGTTCTCTAGCCATAGGCCTAATGAGTTAATTCTTTTCTCATAATAGATGAGTTCATAGTAGAGGTAGATGTGGGTCTAGTGAAATTGATAGGTACCATATTTATTTAATCCTCCGTACATACTTATTTATTTGATACTAGTGTTTCATACTCGTTCAAATCGTACTGTTGTGTTGATATTCCTAACCATTTTATGGAAGTAAAGTATTTTTTAGGGTTAAAGACTCCTCTTATTAAGGGGAATGTATAGTGGTTTCACTGTTCTTATTGGGTTCTATCAATAGTTGATTTGATGTTATAGTGGTATTTCCTCATTCTCAATTTATAATTGTTCGATGTCATCATCAAACTGTATTGGCTTGTGACTCATCATGAAAAGCTTTATTGTCATCATTTGTGAATATCATTTTTTGATGACGTTCGGAGCTCATATGTGTGTTAGGGAGGGTGGGATTCAACTTCATGTTATATATGACCTTCCCACCCATATTCATGTAAGTAATTAAATATTCACATTCTTGTAGCATCAAATTGTTGAATTATATCAACATATTTGTATTAAGAGACTGAGGGAAATACTTGTGAATTAAAATCTTCTTAAATTTATCCAACTCCATATCTTCACTTATTTATTTTGGCGTGGTGTGTGTAATCAATTTCCATCATTTATTGACAACCCCATATAGATGATAATTGGCCAGATTCATCATCTTCTTCTTATAACAATGGATCATTGAAAATAACTTCTCCGTCGAGTTGACCCACTTTTCTATGACTAGTACATCAGAAGATCGACTGAATGTCATTGTTCATTTACACATGAATTAATCAATAGATAGTTTCTCAGTCTTAGGTGAATTACTATATTCCACATTATTCAGATTATTTTTGATATCCTAGGATAGATGGAAAAGCATCACCATGAAATTTTGAACTCCGCCTCCAGAATAATTTGGGGTTTCATTCGGTAAATCGCTACATGTACCTCAAATGGGTTATTGGCATAGTTTCTCTTAGTTCCCATCATTTTCAAAAATTTAAATTTTAAAAAAACATTAGTAAAAAAGTCATGAATAAATAATTTATTAATTTTTTCAATTAACTCAAAAGAAATAACTTTTGGTATCCAAATGTTTATGATTTTTCTAAAAACATTATCTTGGGTGACTAAATATACTTAGTCAAATAATATGGAGTTTCAAAAATATTCTATAATCTTATATTCCAAATTAACTAAACTATGATGGGATACCAATTATAGAGACCCTTCATTTCTCTACATTACAATTACATCATTTTAATGAAAAATAAGATAATAATGCTACAAATACAAGATCCAAAGGTTTTGTGTCATTGTAAAATTAGAACCATAAATAAATTTTAAAAAACAAAACATTACATTTTATTTAATTCCTTTATCCCTAACTTCTTATTGTCCCTTAGGTTATCCTTAGTACAATAATTCACTTGAGGATATACATAAAAATAAGGGTTGAGTTAAAATCCTGGTAAGAGGATGAATAAGATACACAAAACATTAGTGAGCATAACCATCATCATAAAATAATTATCATAATAGTTAGTGTAAGGATTAGATAAAATCATAGAATAACACTACAACAAAAATTGGCTCTAGCGGCGAATTTTTTGTGGCGGTTCTGGGAACTATCGCTAAACCTTTTATAAACATTGTTTCAAGGCGGTTTATAATAAACCGCCGAAAAGCATTTTTTTACAATGCCGACCCTTCCCCCCCCCCCACCACCATGACCCCCCTTCTCACCCTCGCGACGCCGCTACACCCGGTGACCCCCCCCCCCCCCCCCCCCCGTGACCCCGGCAACCCTACGACCCCGGTGACCCTGTGAACCTGACGACCATGCTTCCCCTGGCGACCCCGCTTCCCCCGGACGCCCGTGACCCCGACGACCTATATGAACCCTAAGGTTTGAAATAAGTTTTTTTAATCTTTTTGAAACTCAATTTCATTTCCAACCCAGGTCGGGTTCTTGAAGAATCAAGTCATGATAGAGTTATTATAGTTAATTACTAATGATAATTTGGTTGTTTTATTAAAACTAGGGTAGTGTTGTTAGAGGTATTAGAGTTTAGCCTTATAGGATAGATAATCCAATATATGTTATGATAGTTGATTCATTCCTATATAAGGACACTAATTATATATTGTCTAACATGAGTACTTATATCATTAATTATAGAATACTATTGGATCAATGAAAGCATTATATAGTGATTAGAATTTGATTTATGTGCTTGTTTTCATGTGATAAATGAACTACCACGGGATGGATAGTCTTGGAATTCCAAGGATATATTCTAAATAATTTTATTTATTCTATTTTGAACCTATTGAGATTTTATTCTTCTTTTATATTTGATATTTTGTCTTGTAGAAAACTTATATGTGAATTTATGACCTGAACATGACTGGGTTTACACCTATATAAGTTCCACTCAGGATTCATCATGAAGATGATGAGAAATTTCTCTAGGTAAATGAGTATGAGGGGCCTCTACTTATTTCCAAGTTAGGAATTTATCTTTATGTAGATTCAATTTCCAAGACTTAGATGATAATTTAAGATTATTTTTTTACACATCATCATAATAAATTCATGTATTCTAAAACATTTCCTTATATAAGTGTAGGTTTGTTAAATCACACTACCTACTTTCTTATCGTTCAATATTCATCAATTTTACTAAAAGGATATTTATTTTCTTACTAATTGTAGGATAAAGATTTTAAGTGATGCCTTAATGATAAATAAATGTGATATTGAAAAATTGTTTCAATATTATATTGGAATGTTGTGAACTATTGGGGATCACATGGAGATGTTTTTAGATGTGAATATGGTTGTAACTTTTTTTGGGAAATTTTATTGTGAGATAGTTCAACTCGGTTTATTTTGTATTTAAATTTTATTTGTATTTTCATTATCTATATGTAATCCAAACTAGATGATTTTTCATTAATATGTATAGTATTGGATGAAAGTAATCACCTTCATTGAATACGTATCTTTGTATTTTTCATTATTTTTTGAAATGCCTAACCTATTTATTTATAAGGCCTACTTGACTATAATGAATTCTGACACATAGGTATAGAGTTCCATATACTTTTGACACTCGATCATGGAATACATCAAACATGTGTTACTCAAGCATAGCATCCCTTTACTTTGCATAAATTTCATTTGTTTGTTGAAGTGAATGGTATTGAATTCATTTTAACTTATTGTAGTGGTTTGGATGAATATAATTCTTCCATGTTCACGAATATAATGTTTATAGAGAATTAATTTTGGTATCTATTTCCACCTATGTGATTCTGATTATCTTATTATGTTGTCCTAGATGATTGTACCAACACCCCACATTTCATCCCTAAATTCCCAACATGATTCTAATATGAAACTCCAAACACCACGCCCAAACACATCAACTATTCTTCAAATACCCTAGTTTGATCCCCAAACCTCATCAGCCGCATCTTGAAGGCCATTTATGATGTGGTCTCCACCTTACCACATCAATTTTTATGGAACAACACAAGTAAGTCCTTCTCAAGATGAATTATACCAAAGGCACCCAATCCCACCCACCAATACGCTATCATATCCCGACCACGATTCCTTAGAACACAAGGAATAACAAAAATGTTCAATGTTCACACTGAAGTCTGAATCTGAGTCTTAGTTCAACTCCATGGTCAGATCCTCGATCATCCCATTTAACCATAATTCTCCACTCATGAGCACTAATACATATATGATTCAAATAACCCTCAAGTCACACAACCACTCATTTCTATGTGAATACACCCAAGAGAGGTCTAAGAATTCAATCCACACAAGGTTCGTAGAACCTCAAAACCTAATCTCCCATGTTATTTTATCATGCATTTCCATGAACACCACCACTTATCATGCTTCAATACTACCATCCCTCACGTGGTTCTTGACACTAAAAATTTACAATGTGTTGATTTTTGTAAACAACATAAGGTTTTCCCTAAAAATTATATATAATAGATTTATTCAATATTAGAGTTTTATATAAAGACTATATAGAGAACATAGGTTGGGGTTATTCCAAATTGACAATGTGCTTTGGTTTTCATGGTAATGTAGCTACCACATTGTTATCACACTATTTCTCTTTACCAAAGAAACTACCATTATCCCAAACACTAGAGGGTTCATATCTAACTTAGGGGCTCATTTTTATTATATTATGTTTCTGTAATCTTATAATATCATATATTTGAATCTATTTCTCTATTTAGTAGTAAATATGAGTTTTAATTTTTTTTTATATTTGTGTAGGCACATTTTGATATACATGGACAAAATCTGGATCAAATTACCTAGGAACACACCTTAGTATGTTAAGGGTTTTAATGAGTTTTTTGATTTTTCAATTTCTAATCGACCCGTTGAAGGGAGAATACAATGTACATGTCCTAAATGTAAATTTAGAACATGGTCGAAGAGAGATGAAGTTTATGAACATTTAATACTAAAGAAATTCCCTGGACAATATTTGTGTTGGATTTGTCATGGAGAATGGAACATTACAGAAAGATTGAGAACTGATGTTAATCCATAGAATGATGTCCCATGTTCGTCAACAATGGAAAATGAATTGAAAAACCTCATAAATGATGAATTCAACACTACAAGACATCACTATCAGCATCAAAACCTATCAGAAAAACCAAAAGATGGTGCTACAAAATGCAACGTGACATGTGATGTTTTTGAGAATGTAACACAAATAGATCAAGTTTGTAACATATCATTGGATCCACCACTTGATTCTGTGGAGAAAAATGTAAGAGAAAACTCCACTGAGGAGAATGTGTTTCATGATTTAGTTGACGATGGAAATCAAGAGTTGTATAGTGGGTGTTTGAAATATTCAAAGCTTTCATTTCTGCTAAAGTTGTACAATATCAAATGTCTATGTGGAATTACAAATAAGGAAAAGTTCATGATATAGGATTTGATTCATGATGAATTTCTTGAAGAAAAAATCCCAGAATCATTTTATGATATGAATATAGTTGTTAACAAGCATGCTCTAAATTATACAAAAATACATGCATGTCCCAATGACTGTATGCTTTATTGGGGAGAGGATTCGAGAAGACAGAATTTCAAGTAATTTTCTTCTTCTAGATAGAAGGAAAAGGGGGATGTTGGAAGTCTTAATGAACAAAATTTCATGGAGAAGAAGAAAAGGAACACACCTGCAAAGGTTTTGAATTACTTTCCTTCGAAGCCTCGATTGCAAAGATTATTCATGTCATCAAAAACCACTTAATACAAGAAGTGGAATTCTATAGATAATAACAATGACGTTTTAATGAGACATCCATCCGGTTCCCAATTGTGGAATACATTTGATTCATTACATCTAGATTTATCAGCTGATCCTAGGAATGTTTGATTGGGATTGGCTACCGATGGATTCAACCCAATTGAGACTTTGAGTACCAGTTACAGCATTTGGCCAGTTGTTTTGATCCCTTATAATCTGCCTCCGTGGATTTGTATGAAACAAAAATCTTTTATCCTTTCGATGATTATTACTGGAAAATGAATGCCTAGAAATGATATTGATGTATACTTGTAGCCTTTGATTGACGAATTGCAGGAGTTATGGAGAAACTGTGTTGAGACATTTGATGATTCTTATAAAACAATGTTCAAAATGCATGATGCTTTAATGTGGACCACTAGTGACTTCCCTAGGCTTGGGAATTTATCTGGTTAGAAAACTTTCATGGGTTTGACTTGTCCTATTTGTAACTTTGATTTTGATCCCAAATGGCTACCTCACAGTAGAAAATGGTGCTTCTTATGTCATTAAATATTTCTCGAGGCATCTCATAGATTTCGGCTGAACAGATCAAAATTTAATGGTTCCATAGATCGCAGACCACCTCCAATGTTGTTAACTGGTTCTGAAATATTGAAACAGCTTGAAAATGTTGAAACAGAATTTGGGAAGGTTCATCATTTGAATGATAGCAGAAAACGGGTCCGAAGTGGATCGTCATGCGAAATCAGAACGCAACAATGGAAGAAAAAAAGTATATTCTTCAAACTTCTGTTTTGAGAATTTAATTTGTTACGGCATAATCCTAATGTGATTCATATTTCGAGTAATATCTGTGACAATTTAATTTTCACATTGCTTAATGAGCATGGAAGTTTTAATGATCGTCTCAAATCTCGCAAATACATCCAAGCAATGAACAATAAACACGATCTCTGGACAAATGAGAATGAAAAGGATCCTTCGGTAATTTTTTCAATGAAAATTAGGGATAAATATACATTCCTTCGAAATTTAAAGAATGTTAAGGTATCTGATGGGTATTCAAGTAACATCTTGAAGTGTGTTGACTTGAAGAATCGTAAGTTACATGGATTCAAAAGTCACGATTCACATATTTTGTTACAATAGTTACTACCATTGGCATTGCGTACATTACTACCTTAAACAATTTCTGATATTGTACTCCAATTCTGCACATTTTTTTGACATCTTGGTGAGAAATCTCTACATCCATTTCAGCTTGACAACCTCTACGAGAGGTTTGTAATGACCCATTTTGCAATGGAGATGATCATTCCTCCGTCATTTTTTACTGTAATGATGCATTTAACTGTGCATTTTTTTGAGGAAGCGAAATTAGGAGGCCCTGTTCATTATCAATGGATGTATCCAACTGAGAAGTACTTTATTTATATGTTTTTCAGTTAAGTAAACAATTTTTGGTACTTAATTAAATGCATAACTATGTTTATTTTATTTCGAAGATATCTTGGGCATTTGAAATCATACGTGGGAAATAAATATCAACAAGAAGGCTCTATTACTGAAGGATATTTGGATGAGGAGTGTATTACCTTTTGTTCTAGATACTTGGATGATATTGAGACAAGATTTAATTGAGTTGGAAAAGTTGACGACACATCGAATCAATATAAAATACATCAGAAATCCAAAATATTTCCTGCTATTGGACGATCAGTTGGGAGGACCTGAAATGTGACACGGACTGAATTGGAATTATTACATGCACATAGATATGTGCTGCTGAATAGTGAAATTGACAATCCATTTATTGAAGAGTTGATGATACAATCAAAGTGACGAATGAGAGTCCATACACGAAATGAGAAAGATATAACAAAATCTGTTAATAAAGAGATTATAGAATAGTTTGCACGACGTGTAAGATCATAAATATTGAAATAAATAAAAATATTAGTTTGAAACATACATTTTGTAAATCTAATAAATTTTTTTCTTTCTTCAAATCATGAATTCTGATACTCAAGAAAGGGTGTTAAATGATTTGAATTTTCTTGCTAGAGTTCTTCTAAATCAAGTTAGAATGTTTGACGCTTATAATGTGAATGGCTTTAGATTTCGTATAGTCGATCAAGAAGTGGGATTGAAAACACAGAATAATGGTATATTTACATTTGTTGAAGTGGAATACTATGGAAATATGCATGATAATATTGAATTAAACTACCACAAACATTTTTCTGTTGTTTTATTCAAATGAAAATGGGTCGATATTATCAGAGGTGTTAAAAGAGATTCCTTGCAATTTACATCTGTGAACTTCTCACGCTTGATGGATGTTGGTGATCATGAACTGCATGATTCATATATCTTAGCATCGCATGAAAAAATGTTATATTATGTAAATGATGTTTTCGATGAAGGGCGGAGTGTAGTTTCTCATGTAATACAATGATATTTTTATGATATGGTTGATGAAGTGGAAAATTTTACCTTTGAAATTGAATTTAATCAACAACAGGAAGCAGAATTATTTATCCATCATGATATTGAAAATATTAGTCTAGAAAGGATAAATGAAGTGGATGAAGAAATGTAGTAGGAAAACGACATGATTGAAGGGGAAAATTATTTTATGTACAATTATTTATTTATTCAGCAACCACGTGTTTCATTTCTATAGTAATTCATTATCATTGTTATATATATATTGTATGTGTGTAATGGGCATCTATTATCATTTTTAATTACTTTTTACTGAATAATTTTTTTAAAATATATACTCTGAACTTAATTTAATTTTATTAAATGACAGGAATGCCAAGGAGGAAGCATTACACTATATCATCTAGTTCTGCGATAGATGACGATACATCTGGCTCCCTCCCCATGAAATCTGAGGCACCGGCGGTGTACACACCTGCACCATCTCCCCCCGCACCATCTCTCACAACATTTGTGGATGTCCGATTAGAGGCTAAGTCATCGACTCAACCTTCAGGAGCCTCAACAGTGGGGAAGCGATATGCCCCTTCCTGTTCATCATGGGCATGCTGGAGTGTCCCTGTCCTAGGTACAAGTTTTAATTAAATAAATTTATTGCATTTTTTAAACTAATTTTTTTATAATTGAAGATGTAAAAAGTGAAACTGTGGAGAAAAACATAAAAAGTTTAGATGTTTGGAATATGACTGGATAGAAGACACTCATACCATTTGATTCTTATGGGGTCCCTACAAATGACGTTGCAGGGTTACTTGGCCATATTCTAGGCCAACTGGCAGTGAAGCCCATTTCCCTTCCTATTTCTTATGATGATTGGAGGCATATGCCTCCAAGATGGAAAAATGTAGTATTTGATTCTCAAATAAAGGTAAATTTATTAGATTATGGTTTAATTAAATGTCATGTTACTAATATATTCAAAATGAATTTCTGTATTGTAACACCCCAAGCTTCCACGATACGCTTCTCATTCAATAATGCAATAGCTTGCATTGTACGCAAGTTCGAGTTCTAACACACCGCGACTAATCAAAGTAGCTGTTATGAAAAGTAATAACCACTTTTTAAAATTATAGAAATTTTATATTTCAAAATGGACTTCATTTTTGTATTCGTAATATCGAAATTATCCTAAGTTGAATTTTTTGTAACTTTCTGAGAACTTCCAATTTTTATGAATAGTGAAAAATACATAAAAAAACTTTTTTAATAAAAATAATTTATTTTGATAAATTATACTATTTAGTGGTTTTAAAGTATAATTAGAATATATTTTTACCATTTTATCCAATGGTGGTCATTAGAATTAATTTAACATTGAAATTGGACATAAAAATTGCCAATCTTTTGATATAAATTGTTTCTTAAAAACACGCTATTTGTTGTGACAACGGGAATTAATTATAAAATTAATTAATGCAACTTATATGTTTGGAATTTCTTAAAATAGACATCATTTTTGAATTTGGAATATCAATTATAGCTTAGGGTGAAATTTTGGCATTGTTCTGAAAAACTTCAATTTTTGATGAATAGTGAAACCACTAAGTGGTAGTTAAATAACTGATTTTTCGATTAAATGAAATATTACCACTTCTGTGATTTGATTTTCAAAAATCTGACATACATGGTTGTCATTAAGAAGTAAAATGTGGTTCAATGAGATTAAAATAATTTTTTGGTGAATAGTAACTTTTAAGTTCTTAATCGCGATTAGAGGTAATTAGTGTAGTTTAAGGTAAAAATAATGTTTTAATAATATGAGATGAGCTTGACACTTGTCCTACTCTAATTGGATGTGACATGGCCGACCAAGACAATCCATGGGTCAACTTGGGGACCCCATGGAGCCACTTTAGTTGGAAAATGACATAAATACCTTTTATTTAATGTTAAAGTAAAAAATGAGACAAACATGAAATGTTTTACTAAAACAATTTTTACATGGGGTTATACAAGTCATAGTTTTGAATATAAATATTCATTGGAAAGATACAAAGATTTCCTACATCATAGTATTTGTTTTATAATTTTTAGACATTAAATAAATTAAATTATTTAGGACATCATTATGATGCAGCGATGACCTCATTATTTAACGATTTAAATAAAATTGAAAGATAATGTAAAATCCAAAGCGTACAATTGTCAAAAAGCTATTGGATGAGTATATATCAAACCCTTATCATCTTATCCTCTAATTATATAATTGTGGGACCTCTAAAATCCGAAACTCATTTTATAATAAAGTGACTTCTCTTTACTTTCCAAGAGTGCCCCTCCTCTCCACTTATAAAAGGCCCCCACCTCTCCCACCTCATTTACACTTTCAAGCCATTTGGATCGGCCAACCTCTGCCCAAATACTCTCCCAACTTCCCCCTATTACTCCTAGAAGCCTCACTTTGGTCAAAACTCTTCCCAAGGAAGCCTTTGGCTCAAATCAAAAAGAGTTACCCGATTTTGAGGTAATGTCTTCTCTAATGTTGTTTTGTTTTATTTTTCTTCTCCAACCCCCTAAACTCTTTTTATTAATTTCTTTTGTAACAACCCCAGTATCCTCAATATACTAGAATGTTTTTATAAGAAGGATTATAGATACAATTACACACACCTACATCTAATGGTTAAAGAACATACGGTTTCTGTGGATGGTGAATTTCTGCCTCACGAAACGATGATTGTTCAACACTCATATAACACCTTCAAATGTGGCCATTAAGATGTCACTATATTTATATATGATATATAATATGTTTATTATTTACTTATGCTTCTGTATTTCTCATTTATGGCATACTTTATGATTTCCATTATGGGTAAACACGATAATTTCATTTTAGGAAATGCGGACTACCGCCCCCTCAAAGTGATTTGAATCGTTAATGCCATATGTGGGATGTATAAAGGATGGATTAAATGGTATTATACACTATATAATACTGGAATTATATTATACATTTATATCATTATGATTTCATTCCATTAAATATGAAATAGAAATGAAAGTAGCGTTCATGCGTACGTACGGCTTACCGTCTCCATGAACGGTGCATTTCATTTCTTACCTCTAAATGTTACGTAATATTACAAATGAATGTATATACTGGATATATATGATATATATGACATCTAAATCATGAATATAATTCTGGAGATAATGGATATTCTACCACATAAACAACTTGTAATTATAAGAAGTTTATTGTTGACTCATGTACCAAAGATCGACAAAACGACCGTTATTAACTTAAATAATTGCATAATGTTCATATCATTGTAATAAGTTATATAAAAAGGATAATGAAATTGAAAATGGTTATTAATAAGGTATATATTAACACTAGTTTATTATTCAGGAGGTTAAAGAACGGTTGAGTCAAGTCAGACACGAGGTAAGGGAATTTCTTAACCCAACTTCCATTCTTTGGGTTAATCTCCTACTTTCAAATTATGTCAGGATATTATTATGTCCTATTTTGTATTTTTACTTTCTTTATGTGTACCTATAGTGAATACACATAATAGATCTATTTTATTTTAACAATGATCTTTTTAAGGACTTCGTCTCAATCTCCTTTCATTGAGGCATATTTGGCTTTATACACAACTTTCTTTTATACGGTGTATAAACCCCTTTGACTTTTATGTTTATTCAAAAGGAATCTTTTTTATACGAAGCGTTTTACTAAACGACAAAAAGGGAATGTTTTTCTTTCTGTACTTATGCGGCGACAACGACTTCTCCGCCGCCGTGACCATTATTTGAGTTTCGGCTTCCTCTACAAGCCATCATTTTTTTAATGAAAAATAAATACAATGTTTTAACTTTCTTTTATTTTGGTATTGAAAATGGTTTTGAAAGCGTTTTTATTATATCAATGTGTTGTATTGATATCTTGTGATTGAAATGTGGAAATGTTATGTTTCCTTTATGCATGTTTTATGTGATACAATTATGTTATGGTTTATCATATGTTTAAACCTATTCATATGAGGAATGCATTGGACTTAATAAGTGACGGGTGGAGCCCGCTATAGCTCCTCGATGCATAGGCAGGTCTCATGAGACAAACTAGTGTCTTGGCACGAGGCCTTGACAAAATCTAATTTGTGGTCTTGGCATGAGGCCTTGGCTACGTGGTTATGATAGTCTGGCATTATGCATTCCATCATTATGAAAGTGGTTATTGATATTGCATGTGATTATTCGACCAGTAGAATATCCATGTGAATAAGTAAATGGCATTATCTCATTTTACTTTTTCCATATTATGTTGAAGTTCATGTTTAAAAGGATTTTGTTTTAGTTATACATTGCCTTAAATGTTAATGTTTATTTATGAATGCTTCTGCAATATCGTTATCCTTACTGAGCATCTGAGCTCACCCCTTTCAATGTTTTAATGTTTTCCAGGATGTGAAGAAGTATTTTATGAATGACCTGCAGGGATAGTCCGAAGAGGATAGAAGTGTGGACTATGGAGACTATGTTATTATAGTTTTTCACTTTGTGATGTAATGTAACATTTTATGAATGTATCTAGTGTTTCCAAGGCTACTAAACTAATCGGTCTTTCGAGACTTGATCTTTTGTGATCATGCAAATGTTACGAAGTAACGCACCGGCTCTGGGTAGCTGGGGTCGGGGCGTTACAGTTGGTATCAGAGGCAGTTTAGTACTAACCTTGGAAGCTAGATTTAGATAAACTCTGATTAGAGCACATAGCCCAAAGATAGACTTTGAGGATTAGTATAGAAGAACTTCCTAAAATTTTTGGTATTGTAGATATTTTGTGAGTTTTCCGAGTAATACATCCATGTCTGGATACGAGCAGGTAGAGGCGGCTCTGGCACAGATGTACCTAAGGGTAAAACCCGAAAACACCGCTTTGAGCTAGACTCGAACGGGAATTGGTGCACGACAACGGGCCTTGCTGCACTCTTGGTTACGACACTCCTGGGGGATATACTTAAGATAATTCTCATTTTCTTTACAAACCACTATGAACGGTTATGAGTATATACTTCCTCAAAGAAAATATTTTTATGATTATGGATTATATTCATAAATAGTTAAATTTATGTTAAGTATTTTAAAAGTATGGAATTATGTATTTTGATCCATAAACTAATCTAGTTTATGCCATTGTTCGAAATGGCGCCTAGTGGAAGAAATGGAAACCGTATCAATGCACGCACTCCATGTAGAGATTTCCCTCCTGCTCAAGATAATTATTGTGGATCTGGAGATACAACTGGTGCTGATCAACTTATTATCATACTGGGACAACTCACTCAAGTTATGAATAATAACCTTACTCATATGGATCACCCTGATCCACAACGTGGAGGATCAATGATAGACCGCTTCATGAGGTAACAACCACAATCATTTAATGGGGTACAAATCCGTTAGTAGCCGAGCAATGGATAAACTCCTTAGAAAAAATATTTCATGCCTTGGGGAGTAGCGAAAGGGAGAAGGTTGTCATGGCAGTTTACCGCCTCACTGGAGATGTCGACCAGTGGTGGTCGCTGATTCAAAACACAAAAGAAGATGATAACGTATCGAATATGGAATGGAGGGAGTTCAAAGAGCTTTTCTTAGAAAAATACTTTCATCGTGACCATCGAGCAGATATGGAAAGGCAATTTCAGAGTCTGAGGCAGGAGGATGAGAATGTCACAAAGTATGAGGCTAACATTACAAGGTTAGCGAGGCATGCTGCCAATTATATACGTAACCCAAGGAGTAAGATTGATCGTTTCTTTGATGGGTTAAAACCATTTCTCTGTCGATCTTTAGTATCACAATCCTTCTCAACATACGAAGATATTGTCTCATGTGCTATCAAGACAGAAAATGAATTCTCTAAGTCTTATGACAACAAAGTAAAGCAAGAGAAGAAGAGAACGGTGGAACAAGAGACAAATAAAGGGAAAAAGGGAAAGAAGGATTTTCCATTATGTGATAATTGTGGGAAGAATCACCCTGGTACGTGCCTAAAAGGAATGGGAGTTTGTTATAAATGTGGAGAAAAGGGTCACCAAGCTCATGATTGCAAGGGAAAGAAAGAGGCTGTCAAAGTTGAATGCTATAATTGTAGGGAAATGGGACATTATGCAAATGAATGTCCTAAGCATCTGGGAAACTTACCTCAGAAAAGGCCAAGGGATCAAGGAAAATCTTATGCTATTACTACAGTTGAAGGAGAATAACTAATGTGTTGGTGCTTTTGGACTCATGGATTATACTCTGGTTATAAGGATAATGTGATATATATATATATATATAAGGATTGTACTGCAGTACTTGTTGATTTCAGTAAGGTTTTAATATGATGAAGGTAATTATATTTTTATTATGTGACAGTAAGAGAAACTTTACTTTGTTTGGGGAATCTGATAAATTGATTTTGGAATTAAGAGACCTTTTAGAGAAAGTCTGGATAGAGGTATTTTGGATAACTATAAAGGTTGGAGTGGATTAAGTTGATCTTTGGATAGTATTGTTTAATGTTAAAAAATTTATGAAGATTATTTTTGGAATATTATAATACAATAGTTTTAGGAAAAGGACAACCTGCAGGGTGGGGCATAACCCGTCGCGTCGGACAAAGCTGCAGGAATCGAACCCACAACCATAGTGCAACATGACTTTATTTCCTACCACTAGCCTACAGGAAGTCCCTGGTTATTACAAAGTAATTTTACTAATATAAATGGTATGTGTTAATATTTGGAACCTTATACAATTAGGATAAGTATAATATTTTTGAGTTCTATTATCTTTTTGAGTGAAAGATGAGTTGAAGGTTGAAACTCTAATTGTCAAGCATAAATACATATATACCTATCTCTTTTTCAATGAATAAATTAATTCTTAAACTTTAGTAAAGGGATATTAAAACAAAAAAATGTGTTATCCTAATACCTTATGTCTTGTTGAAATGATGATATTTTAAATCAACATAGATTGAAGGCTTTGAGGCCCTCAATTTGATAGTTGATTGTGATTGGTGACCTCAATCACTCCCTAAAAATATTTACGTTTTTCCACCAATTATATGTCTCTAATTGCCACCAATGTTCTTCTAATCGAGATCATAATTGGGTGGTGAATTTTTCATTTCCCATTCCCTCTTATTAAGGCTAAATTTTATTAATCTTATTTCCGATGTGGGTTTTCCTCAAAGGTATTTTCTCTTTTCAACCTTTTATTTTCAAAGAAAAATTTCAAAATTGCGAGGACGCAATTTATTGAAGGAGGGGAGAATGTAACACCCCAAGCTTCCACGATACGCTTCTCATTCAATAATGCAATAGCTTGCATTGTATGCAAGTTCGAGTTCTAACACACCGCGACTAATCAAAGTAGCTGTTATGAATAGTAATAACCACTTTTTAAAATTATAGAAATTTTATATTTCAAAATGGACTTCATTTTTGTATTCGTAATATCGAAATTATCCTATGTTGAATTTTTTGTAACTTTCTGAGAACTTCCAATTTTTATGAATAGTGAAAAATACTTAAAACAACTTTTTTAATCAAAATAATTTATTGTGATAAATTATACTATTTAGTGGTTTTAAAGTATAATTAGAATATATTTTCACCATTTTATCCAATGGTGGTCATTAGAATTAATTTAACATTGAAATTGGACATAAAAAATTGCCAATCTTTTGATATAAATTGTTTCTTAAAAACACGATATTTGTTGTGACAATGGGAATTAATTATAAAATTAATTAATTAAACTTATATGTTTGTAATTTTGTAAAATAGACATCATTTTTGAATTCGGAATATCAATTATAGCTTAGGGTGAAATTTTGGCATTGTTCTGAAAATTTCAATTTTTGATGAATAGTGAAACCACTAAGTGGTAGTTAAATAACTGATTTTTCGATTAAATGAAATATTACCACTTCTGTGATTTGATTTTCAAAAATCCGACATACATGGTTGTCATTAAGAAGTTAAATGTGGTTCAATGAGATTAAAATAATTTTTTGGTGAATAGTAACTTTTAAGTTCTTAATCGCGATTAGAGGTAATTAGTGTAGTTTAAGGTAAAAATAATGTTTTAATAATATGAGATGAGCTTGAAACTTGTCCTACTCATATTGGATGTGACATGGCCGACCAAGACAATCCATGGGTCAACTTGGGGACCCCATGGAGCCACTTTAGTTGGAAAATGACATAAATACCTTTTATTTAATGTTAAAGTAAAAAATGAGACAAACATGAAATGTTTTACTAAAACAATTTTTACATGGGGTTATACAAGTCATATTTTTGACTATAAATATTAATTGGAAAGCTAAAAAGATTCCCTACATCATAGTATTTTTTTAATAATTTTTAGACATTAAATAAATTAAATTATGTTTGACATCATTATGATGCAGCGATGACCTCATTATTTAACGATTTAAATAAAATGGAAAGATAATGTAAAATCCAAAGCGTACACTTGTAAAAAACCTATTGGATGAGTATATTTCAAACCCTTATCATCTTATCCTCTAATTATATAATTGTGGTACCTCTAAAATCCGAAACTCATTTTATAATAAAGTGACTTCTCTTTACTTTCCAAGAGTGTCCCTCCTCTCCAATTATAAAAGGCCCCCACCTCTCCCAACTCATTTACACTTTCAAGCCATTTGGCTCGGCCAACCTCTTCCCAAATACTCTCCCAACTTCCCCTCTAACTCCTAGAAGCCTCACTTTGGGAAGAACACTTCCCAAGGAAGCCTTTGGCTCAAATCAAAAAGAGTTACCCGATTTTGAGGTAATGTCTTCTCTAATGTTGTTTTGTTTTATTTTTCTTCTCCAACCCCCTAAACTCTTTTTATTCATTTCTTTTGTAAAAACACCAGTATCCTAAATATAATAGGATGTTGTTATAATAAGGATTATAGATAAACTTACACACACCTACATCTAATGGTTAAAGAACATACGGTTTCTGTGGATGGTGAATTTCTGCCTCACGAAACGAGGATTGTTCAACACTCATATAACACCTTCAAAGGTGGCCATTAAGATGTCACTATATTTATATATGATATATAATATGTTTATGATTTACTTATGCTTCTGTATTTCTCATTTATGGCATTCTTTATGATTTCCATTATGGGTAAACACGATAATTTCATTTTAGGAAATGCGGACTACCGCCCCCTCAAAGTTATTTGAATCGTTAATGCCATATGTGGGATGTATAAAGGATGGACTAAATGTTATTATACACTATATTATACTGGAATTATATTATACATTTATATCATTATGATTTCATTCCATTAAATATGAAATAGAAATGAAAGTAGCGTTCATGCGTACGTACGGCTTACCGTCTCCATGAACGGTGGATTTCATTTCTTACCTCTAAATGTTACATAATATTACAAATGAATGTATATACTGGATATATATGATATATATGAAATCTAAATCATGAATATAATTCTGGAGATAATGGATATTCTACCACATAAACAACTTGTAATTATAAGATGTTTATTGTTGACTCATGTACCAAAGATCGACAAAACAACCGTTATTAACTTAAATAATTACATAATGTTCATATCATTGTAATAAGTGATATAAAAAGGATAATGAAATTGAAAATGGTTATTAATAAGGTATATATTAACACTAGTTTATTATTCATGAGGTTAAAGAACGGTTGAGTCAAGTCAGACACGAGGTAAGGTAATTTCTTAACCCAACTTCCATTCTTTAGGTTAATCTCCTACTTTCAAATTATGTCATGATATTATTATGTCCTATTTTGTATTTTTACTTTCTTTATGTGTACTTATAGTGAATACACATAATATATCTATTTTATTTTAAAAATGATCTTTTTAAGGACTTCATCTCAATCTCCTTTCATTGAGGCATATTTGGATTTATACACAACTTTCTTTTATACGGTGTATAAACCCCTTTGACTTTTATGTTTATTCAAAAGGAATATTTTTTTATACGAAGCATTTTACTAAACGGAAAAAAGGGAATGTTTTTCTTTCCGTACTTATGCGGCGACAACAACTTCTCTGCCGCCGTGACCATTATTTGAGTTTCGGCTTCCTCTACAAGCCATCATTTTTTTAAATGAAAAATAAATACAAAGTTTTAACTTTCTTTTATTTTGGTATTGAAAATGGTTTTGAAAGCGTTTTTATTATATCAATGTGTTGTATTGATATCTTGTGATTGAAATTTGGAAATGTTATGTTTCATTTATGCATGTTTTATGTGATACGATTATGTTATGGTTTATGATATGTTTAAACCTATTCATATGAGGAATGCATTGGACTTAATAAGTGACGGGTGGAGCCCGCTATAGCTCCTCGATGCATCGGCAGGTCTCATGAGACAAACTAGTGTCTTGGCACGAGGCCTTGACAAAATCTAATTTGTTGTCTTGGCACGAGGTCTTGGCTACGTGGTTATGATAGTCTGGTATTATGCATTCCATCATTATGAATGTGGTTATTGATATTGCATGTGATTATTCGACCAGTAGAATATCCATGTGAATAAGTAAATGGCATTATCTCATTTTACTTTTTCCATATTATGATGAAGTTCATGTTTAAAAGGATTTTGTTTTATTTATACATTGCCTTAAATGTTAATGTTTATTTATGAATGCTTCTGCAATATCATTATCCTTACTGAGCATCTGAGCTCACCCCTTTCAATGTTTTAATGTTTTCCAGGATGTGAAGAAGTATTTTATGAATGACCTGCAGGGATAGTCCGAAGAGGATAGAAGTGTGGACTATGGAGACTATGTTATTATAGTTTTTTACTTTGTGATGTAATATAACATTTTATGAATGTATCTAGTGTTTCCAAGGCTACTAAACTAATCGGTCTTTCGAGACGTGATCTTTTGTGATCATGCCAATGTTACGAAGTAATGCACCGGCTCTGGGTAGCTGGGGTTGGGGAGTTACATGTATACAGATGTTCTTCCACTTTACAGTTGATGATGTGATAGCATAGAAGAGGACGTTGAATAATCTAGGTAAGAAATGGAAAGATTTCAAATGGTGATTGTGGTGTGATGTCAATGATACTTCGTTGACCGTGCAACAAATGTATGAGAATCTACCGAGTGGGGTACCGAAATAATAGTGGAATGTTTTTATTGACATACATCGTGATGAGAAGCGGATGGTATTGAAATATATATTATTATTTTATCCTCATTTTAAATTTAGACATGTATTTGAAGAGGACATGACATTGAATACATTACTATTAATTTTCATTTTATTTATTTCAGGATCTCTCAAGACAGAATGCATAAAACCGGGCTAAGCAAGTCATCCCTCACACTACGGGCTCAAAAAAGTTTCTAGAAGCCGAACTACATTATTAATATTTTAATCAATTTAAATATTTATAAGAAAATATTATCTGTTTGATATATTAAATTGTTGACTAATCGTTTCTTAATGAAGTCACAGAGTTTAGGGCACGAAGAATCCCGAACTGAACTATGGTTGGATGTTCACAAGAAATCAGATGGAAGATTTATTAATGAGCTCGCTAAATAAGTTGGGGTATGAAGTAAATTTTTAATTATAATAACTTATTATCAGTTTTTACTATGTTAATATATATTGATATTTGATTTATAGGTAAAAATTAATGAACTATGGGATGCCAATCCTGCGCAGTCCTACTCAGTCTCCAAAGATGACTCGGTTGCTAAAGTCCTTGGAAAGGAGCATCCTGGTAGAGTGTGTGGGATTGGTTCGGGACCCATACCATCTAAGGTTTTTAGCAGTCCACCAGGGATGGCACCTACCTCTTCTCCTAGATTTAGTTAGCCCATAGACGGAGATGCTAAGAAAGGGATTTTTTCTCTATGAAATACAGTTCACCAGTAGGGGGATCAAATATCTGCTTTGGAGAAAGAGTTGACTGAAATACGTCAGTAGATGAGCAAATATGCCCCAGTGGTAGTGCATCGACTGGTGGTATGCAGGTAAATCACAAAAAATCAAAATCATTCAGTTTTTTAACTTTTATTGGTTTTATGTTTTAATATAAATATGCAACCATATTAAATTTTCAATATAATGTTCTTACAGGTGACAATAGAAAGTCGAGATGAAGGTCGAGAGGGTGACGATGCATCATCGGACCGTGAGTAGTTGTATTGTTGATGTGTTGAATAAATATGAGAACTGTTGGTTTGTATATGTAACATTTGTGACACATAGTTTCCACCAAACATTTTCATGTCCTAAAATTTCCTTGATTTCTCATGTTTCCTTTCATTCATTTTATTGATTTTTGATGTTTCTTTTTATGTCTTGATTTCTCGAGTGTGGTATACATCATTCCATTTAGGCCTGGGTTTGAATAGTCGAGATTTTTGATGACTAGGAGTTAAAATCATTGTTGATGTGTTGAAAAAATTGGGTCATTTCATAGTGATTAAGGGGATAGTGTTGTGGACACTTTGGTGAGGCCATTGTAATTTGTCTTACTGGGAGGCCCTTGTGAGTGGTAATTAACCTGTATGATAGGCTTTATGTTTTTAATGTGTCTAGGTGTGACCTGTGGGTCATGCTAGTTTTTTG
This sequence comes from Viscum album, assembly GCA_963277665.1. NCBI lineage: Eukaryota > Viridiplantae > Streptophyta > Magnoliopsida > Santalales > Viscaceae > Viscum > Viscum album. The sequence continues at coordinate 872,840,539 of OY728129.1, read as the reverse complement.
GGTATGGACTATTGACCTAGGATGACTGGTAGTGTTGTTTAGCTATATATTATGTAAATGATTTTTGTTGATGGTATTTGTAAGGGTGGTTTTTTTTTGTATGTGTTACCCTCTCGGAGAAAGCTAAGTTGGGATGTGGAATGTTGTATGGGATGAGAACTCACCCTAAGTGAGAGAATGGTAATATGAGAAATGGTTTTAGATGAGGTTTGTGATATAATGTAAGAATTAACATTTAGTGGAGGTTAGAGCTATGAGATGTAATACATTACTTGTTCTATGGACCCATCCTAAGTGGCAAGGTAGAGATATGAGATTTAGTTTGAGATATTGTATTGGACCATACACTGAGGGTGACAATATTAGTATGAGACTTGATGTGAGTTATTTATTTTGTATGATAATGTACCCGAAGTGAGAGGGTAGAGGTTGAGACTCAGTTATGGGACCCTGCGCTAAGTTATAGGCTACCAGTTTGGTTTTGTATAGTGGGATGCCTTCTCTTTCAATATTTGATGATGAATATGAGGTCTAGAATCTTTTTGTTTTAGTTAGCACACAATAACCAAAAGTGATTGTTTTCATGCTATATATTGATGAATAATTTATATTATAATAAATGTATATATTTTATAGGATGGTGATTTGAGTTTCACTAGGTGATACCCAACTATGTTTTACGCTCACTCCCTATATGGGAACCCCGACACACATGTAGATCTAATGTTCATTTTCAAGTGATATATATTATGGGGGATCAAGAAAGATCAGCTAGATGTATGTTTGGAGGGTAGTCAAATAATGGACCTATGTTTTATAGTTGAATCTATCGTATATTTTTTTCAATTTATTCTATACTGATTTCCTAGGTTGATTTTTCTTGTTGTATGTTGCTATGTACAATAAGGTTCATTATTATATAGCATGTCAATGTTTACTAATTTTTTTTCAATTTATTATATAGTGATTTCATAGGTTGATGTTTATTGTTGTCTGTTTGTCTGTACAATATGGTATTTCTGGTTTGATTTGTTTTTCTGGGCAATGGTGCAGCGGAAGCAAAAAAATTATTTTTTTTCTTGTCAGCTTTTAGCATCGGTTTTAACCACTGCTAACTGTACATTGGCAGTGGTTTAAACCTCCGTTAAAAGGTGAAAACCTCCACAAAACGTAAATTTTTTTTACGTTTCGCAGCTGTTTTAACCGCCTCTACATATCCATGTTGTAGCTGCTTCATTCCACGGTGGTTCTCGTGACTTCAATGGCGGTTTTACGGCTGATAGATTTGAGTTTATTCGTGGCGGTTATAACCGCCGTGAATAAAGTGACATGAAGGGCTCATAAAAAACATCTTCTAAACTCAGTAAAACATCCGTGAAATGAGGGAGCTACAATGCTTTCCTTAAACCGCCATGAAATGTAAATAACTGTCACTAATAGATTGGTGACAATGTATTAGGCGGTGGTTTACAGAAACCACTGCCAAACCATGTAGCGGTGGTTTAAACCGCCACTAAATGGTGTTTCTCTTGTATAGTATGGAAATGAATAAAATGAAACATCGTGTCTTAGTAGTCAAATACCATGCATAGTTGTGAACAAATATAGCATTATGTTCACATATATTTCACTTTATATCTTAAAATACATCATGTTATCCAATCCAGTAGAGCTCTATATAATTTTTGGTTCATGTGTCACATATTAATATTTACATAATTATGAATTCCACATAGAATATATAAAAATATTAAACATAAACTTACCCATGGAAGGAAATGTGTTTCATTTCACAAAGAATACATTTATGAATAAGCAATGTGGTTCCAAACTGAAATAGGGAATAACATAAATGGTATTAGAACTTTCAATATTGAGTGAAGAATAAATAATCTCACAAGAATTATATGTTGTATTTTGGTAAAGAAGAATTCTTTTGGAAAAATATTTTTATTTTTCATAAAACTAGTTTTGAAGCATGTATATCCTAAAAAAGAAAATGTGGAAAAAAATAAATGATATTTAATGAACATTAATGAAATATCCATTCTAAAAATAGAGTGATATATGTAAAACCCAAAGAATGGAGGCTGGGTTCGAGAATCCACTTACCTTATATTTAAATTCTTTCATCACATCAATATCCTAAATAATATAATTAAATTTATTAAAAAAATATAGAATATTTTATATTTGAATTTTATTGATTATAGTTTTATTAAGATCATTTATGGTCTTTTTTTGAGCTGTAGAATTTAATTTCATCGTTTAAGAGTGTTCATTTTTTTGGTTTTCACGGTCGGTTTCCATGAATATGAGTATGGAGGATTATAGAAATTTTAAATTGTTATCTTGAATTTAAATTATTTGTTATTAATGAACATTAAGAATATTAAATGTTATTATATATCATTTGGTTATATTTTATGAGGACTAAGAATTGGATAAATAGTTAGTGAAAAATATTTATTTTATTTGGCATATTTTATTACCATCATGAAATAATATCATTTTATTTCATATCATGTTTATATATTGTTTATATATTATTATATAACATATAAAATGTATTAAAAATTATTATTTAATAATAATTATGGTTATATTACCATCCATAAATGAGGTAGTGAAAAATTAAAATACATCATCCATCGTGGCGGTTAATCAACACACCATAGATGATATTTTCATTTTTAAAATAAAAGGAACATGTAATATATTAGAAGATAAATCATTCCACAAACATAACATAATTATAGTAAATAAATTTTATTGTGTCAATAAATTCTCTTGGATACGTTTAAGTAAGGTTTGGATAAGAAATGAAATGATATTGAAAATAAAATAACAGAAAATGAAATGTGATTTTTCCTCTTGAATTTCTCCTCCTTAAGAACCTCATTAGTGTACAGGGTTTGTTCTTTTGATGAGACCAAGGAATCATGGATGTGGGGTAGTGGATTATAAAGAGTATTAGTCATCACATGGAAATTCTTTATGTATTTTAAAGTGTTAGGAGAAGAGGTGGTATTAATAGCGGAGGAGATTGGTGATTTCTATTTATTTTATTCATTAGTTTATTATTTTCACTCAATACTATGAATAGTGATAATCATATAACTAAATATATTCAGATAATAAATGATAGGTTGATATCTGGTGCTTAAATTATCCTTATGTCAATAATGAATAAAAAATTCATGTATTTAGTTTTTATAGTAAATTATCATATTTTACTATTCCCCAAAAATAAAAGAATTTTGGATAAATCCCAAAAATTTACCCTATCCATTTTACAACATATAGAATATAAAAATGAAATCCATTTTATGAGAATAATTTTCTAAATATGATAAATTTATTTTTTATTTAATTTCATTATTTACTTGGAAAAAACATATTTTAATATTATAACTACTTTTATAACACTTTAAGAAATTAATTAAGGTAACATACAATTTTATAAATATCATAATCTGAAAAATTTTAACATTTGAATATTTTTTATGAATATAAATTTTCTTTTAAATAATTACATTAATTATAAAATTCTAAATAAATTTTTTTTGTTTTATAAAAATACCAACATGTAACTACTTATTTATAACATATTTATTTACTAACACTATGATATAATTATATAAAACTGTCATTTATAAGATGCATGCATTTTTTTATACTTTCATAGATAAGGATACTATTCTATTGGATGAATTACTATTATTAATGGTCATTTTACAATTCAATGTGTTATGTAACTATTCTTTCGGGATAGGTTCCTTAATTTTTAGTAATACCACTAATTTCACTCATTCTTACTTTATGATGTTTTTATTTTTTTCTCAAAGTGATTTTATGGGGATTATAATATATAAAATAATTATAAGAAGTGAATTCCCATATATAAAATTTTGGTTTGTCACGTGCCTCTTTTGGATTGTGCTATAATGTCCCAAACTAGCTAGGATTAACCAAATTTATAAAACCTAGGTTTGTCTTCAAAACATTTGGATGGGAATTACCTATCACCAAAAGCTAACTTCATATGGAATGGCGATAATAACCATCATGGAAATGAATTTTCCAATACATAAAATAAAATAGGATAACATGAGAAATGAATATTTTGGTATTCCAATAAAATGGTTTAATAGAAAATAAACAATATTATGTATCTTCATCCAATTGATTTGATCCATATGCCACTGGGAGTTCACATTACCATACTAGATCCGGCATAGTGGATAATATTTCACTCCGAAGTGTGGTTCCTTATAAAAACAATTATTACGATGTGAACACATTACCCAAGTTAATCTAGTCGAAGGGATATACATTCAACCTTGATGAAGGCATCCAAATTCCTTGATGATATTATTTGGTATTATTAAACTAAAATCATTAAAATTAAATTCCTTATATTTGTAAAAAACCTCTAAAAAATAAATTTTTATTTCATTAAAATTTATATTAATAATAGAATGAAAGAAATAATTGTTTATAAAATTCACGAAAACCAAAATATTTTACACATCATTCCCATATAACAATTTTAAATTCTATTTTAATGATATAAAAATAACCGATAATTAAAAAAATACATTCTTATTTAGTTAATATGGAGAATAATGTTTGTTGATGATCATATGTGCAATAAATTGACTACCTCAAAACAGAGAATTATCACCCTATAATGGGATAAAAAATACATGGAAACCCATATATTCAAAAGATAATGATGATCCATGTACCATGAATACCAATATAAGAACCCAAAATTAATTTCTTTTTTAAAAAACAAAATATATAGGAATGAAATACCACAATAAATTATAAATATATCATTATAATTATTGATTATCAAAAAAATCTAAATTCCCTGATATATCTTCAAGAATTTTTTTTAGAAAATTTAACATCATTATGATGTAGAATCAATAACATATATCTAAATATTTTCATAATGACAAAACATAATATCTAAATAATGAATGATGAATATAAATCAATGGTGTATACCATGAAATTTCTAGTTTTATAACTCATAGATCTAATCCATTATTACTTGCGAATGAAATAAAAATATAAAATATTAGACTAGTGTCTCATATCTAGAGAAAATAATTCATCATATTTCAGATATCACTTGAAGGATTTTTTTTCAATTTTAAAAATAAAATTCATATTAATAAATTAATGTTTCCGAGTTTGGATACACAATTTGAAAGACCTTTAAATATTCATTCACCACATTTTTTGATATTCTAGGAGCTCCATGTTTTTTCCACATACATTAAAAAACTAGTTAAAACTATTTTAATTACCTATGTCCTAAAGAACATGGTTTTAAGATAAGGCCACCTCATTTTTTCAAACCAAACAATAAGTTGTGTACCCTCCTCTAGTGCTCCATCACATGATTCAAATACTATTTATAATAAAAACTGGTTTTCCCTCACCCCGTTTCAATCATTTTTATTCCTTGAAATTAGAAAATGTCCATAATTTACACTAAAAAACAATAAATTCCCCAAATGAAATATGTTTAAGATAATGGGATGTGTGTACCTATAAAAAACATTGGTATGTGAATTTTATAAATTCTATATTTTTTTATAAACAAATATGTAAAAAATAATTTGAAGAATGATATTTAAATAGATGTGAAAATTATTCCAACATCAGTAAAACTTACTCCAACATCTCATGTTGTTCTAATCGGTGCAACCACATAACTCAAAGTATAATTATAAAATTCCTTTCAAAAATATTATGAAAGAATAAAAAAATGAAATATTTTCTTATTCATTTATATACCATGTTCATGGTCATGGTTATCCAAATTTATAACCTATAATTTTTTAGGTTGATACTTCTTTTAGTGGGGAACTTGTAAAACCATGTGTATATATGAGAACAAAGTTTGTATATTGAATAGGAAAGCAACATATCAATGTCGTCTAGTGACCTAAAATATTCCCCTTATCATGTATTACAATTTACTTGTTTTATGAGTCATCAATAGCCAACCCAGATGAGACATTTTAAAACACCTAGTACCTAGATGAAAACTCTATATTACTTCTATGGAAATCTGTATAAAACTTATACCATATTTGATCCATAAAAAAATGTAGTGGTTTTTTCTTAACCACTTCTATAGATTTTGGTTCCAGCCTTGGTACTATAATGTCCATTTTTGCAATCCTATACCATCTTAGTGGTGATCTAGAGGGTTATCAATATAAATATTCAAGAGATTCCTTGTTGATGTGTTATTTTTATTTTTAATTATAAAAAAATTCAACCCGATATCAATAGATTCCATGGTCCCCTCCTATGTCAGGTGATATTCATAAAGAATATATTCTATAAATGAAATAGACTATTATTTCTACCCATCTGTATGATGATGATATTTATTTCTAAACATTACCTAGGTTCTATCACTTCTTTGGGGCCTTTCAAAAATAAAAATTTAAAGATGGGGTCTCTATCTAGGATGACTAAAATGGTAATATCTTTATCAATTATGATCACCTTCACATAAAACATCCAAAATTAATCTACATCACTATAATCATTAATTATTATGATATGAACATACTTGGTCAACCCATCGATCAACCACAAAATTAAATTCCTACCCTACTGAGTTCATGGTAATCCAAAAATGAAATCCATCGACATATAATTCCATTTCCAAAATTCCAAGGTAATGGACTAAAGTATTACATATACAAGGTGATGGACTAAAGCATTACATATTTATGGTCAAAATAAATGATAAACTTCTCCATAAAATATAGAGTATGTAACTCTTAAGGGAATTCACGATTGTTGTGAGTTCAAAATCATGAGTGAGATAATTTAAATTATGTGGTTCAGGTTGAGGTGATCTTTAATCTAGTAAATGTCCAACATGTTAAGGAATATGGTCGAAACCTATACCTGAAGAATCATTATAAACCACATATATGTATCCTACATCTTATAGATGAATAAAAATTTCTATGGTCTAAAAAATATTTAGTTTATTGAAGTATTACTATCAATTTGAAAGGAAAAAAATTCAACCATTCCTAGTTAAAGCCTTAAAATATGATGAACATTTGAAAAATCCTATAAAAAACCCTAATAATAGCTTAACAAAACTAGGAAGCATAAAATATTAATGACATACGATATTTCATCCCAGGACATGATATTCATTACATTTTAATTAGCAATTCAGATACAATGATTCGAGAATACATATCCCCATAACCTAACTTTTCATTTATTTAATTGGTATGTTGATAATTCTACATGAATGTTGTTATCATCTAGGAATCCTAATACATGTCACATGTGATTACCATGAATGTCCATGTTCATAGTGTACACCTGAATTTCATCAATTAACACCATGACAAATTGATCATTATATTATTGGAAAATTTAATTTATTTTTTACATTAAGTCTACAGAATGTTGTTAGGTTGAATGAAAGCACATGCCTCATGCTGATCTCATAACAACACAATCATAACGTCATCAAATGTTTAAATCCTTTATTTAAAGAAGGTGTTAAATAGGATGATGATAAATTTTAGAGAACCACTCATTCAATTTCACATGTTCAAAATATTTTCAATTCAAGGAATAGTTATCTATAGTTGATTCCGTCATGTTTTTTGTTTCTTATAACACAATAATCCATGTTTATTTAAAGTATTCCACATTGAAAAGAGGAAAATGGTTTCCCAAGGTGACACACATAGGTGTATAAAACCCTAAGTTCTCAAATCAACAAACAAGAAAGTAATATCTTCTTATTCCATTAGAGATAGTAGTATGAAGTTATTGATATTGGATGAGTTCTCAGAATATAGTAAATAAATAACACCACTTTTTACTCTATAGGGAAACCCTGAAAGTCATCTACAAAAACGTCACAAAATATATTGGCTAGCAGAGGGTGTTAACAACTAAATGATTTATTTCCCTGTTTTATATAATATTATGGTATCAACATACCAAGATACAAATGAGTATTTCCCTCCAGAGTAGACCTATAATCCCATTATCCACAAAATATGGGATTGATGTCATAGGGGAATTAATGGAAACATATTGATGTTAAAAATAAATTCATGTATTTTGATTAATTAACAGATCAATATTATTAACTCCTTAAATATATCAGTTTTTAGAACCATAAAATCCCAATCTAGGTATATGTCTCACATATTGAAAGAGGGGGTGGGAATAAGTAACCCTATACATTCTTATTCTCAGTAGGTGTTTAAAATTCAGTAATTAATTGAATGTGTTCCATTGGATGTCTTAAAATGATCCACCATATGTTTGATATGAGGGAGTGAGGGGAACCAATATTAAAAAAGTGAATATATATAGTCAATAAACCATAATGGAACCTATCACATTATCACGTCCTATATCTAATACAATTATAAAATCCTCCATTGTGAGTAAATAAATTTTTTAATGGTCTATGGTTGGAATCATGATAATCATGAACCATCTAATTGCACCCAAAATCATTAATGTGTTAATAATTATATTCCTTGAAGGAGAAGAAAAACATGAAGGTAAATATTATAGTGACCATGATATCCCAATGATATTATTTTCATTGGATACATGATACAATAACCATTTATGAACTCTAAATGAATATATTGTTAACTCATCATGTGACTCACTATTAATAATGGTTTAGGTACAGCCTTTTTAGAATCACCAAATCTACTATCTATAGGAAACTTCCCCTCTATCATATTTCCCAAATGATAGCACATTCCTATACCACCATATGTAAGATGAACATTTGTCAGTCATGATATAACAACAATGTTAATCTCTCCCGTCAATGAACAATACACCAACACACCATAGGAATAAAAAATTCATAAGGACATGTACAATACTATTAGAAAAAATACCCATATGAAACCACCATGATTTCATCTTCTCATTAGACATAACCTAAATTGAGAAAAGAGTGAGGTCATCCCATCTATTACAGACTTTCATCATTATTTCATACTTTTACTAAAGTTTGAGTAACTCCATAAATATTCCCATGACCATATAATTTATATCATACCACTTTAGACTCCACTTAACGGTGACCTACGATAGGGGTCCACAAATCCTTAACCATTCCTCTAATATACTTGAGGTTTTTGACTATTAATGAGGTCCTAAAGTGTGTTTGTTGGGAGACTATGTCCTCACATATCATAGAGGAAAATATTAGTAAGCAAAATAACTATGAAACAATGGATGCATTAATAATTGATTAAACTAGTAACCCACCATAGAGGAAGTCGTAATAAAAAGATATACAACAGTGATATTCTAAAAACCATTCAAGATAATAAAGAATATAAAGAATATGAACAATAAATAGATACCAACTAATATGATCATTATGTCATGTAACTATAAAAAATGAGTACATGGGGAGATAGGAGTTACATACATAAACCCCATGCTTTAAACAAATGCCAAAAATAGTTTCTCTTACAATTATGATCATAGGATCGGTCCCTTTCTCCCACACTACATCATAGAACATTTAACTAAGAATCAAATGTTTGGTTCATCCCTTTATCTATAACTACAGTTATAGAGTCAATGTGGGTACCAATGGAGGTCAAATAGGGGTGTAAGACATACTCAGTTGGCTACCACCATTACTATCTATATCAATCTAATTAGTCTGAAATTAAATTAATAGTGTTCTAGTAATAATGACTGTAATTCATAAAATAAATAATAAAATTGATGGCCCTGGTTCCCCCTGGGAACCCATCCACCATTACCTTCTTCAGCCTATGTTGGATGTATAATGAAAAGTAACCTAAAAAAATTGATAAGGTGTGTACATTTGTTATCATAAGAAAAGAACCAGGTGTAGACTAACCTCATGCTTGTGATTTGTCTTCAATAATGTGTCCTTATGACATTAATCATGTTTTCAGATAGTTTTATAACAATTCATCACATATAAACTCGGTAAATCAACCATCAAATCCATTATAGAATCCTGATCCCGTCCATGGAGATCTATAAATTAATCACATGGTTCGTGGCTGGAGATCCTAAAATACCCAATATCATAGATCCTATTCAATGAGACTAACAATGGAATCCCTCACATTAGTCTTGGTATATTGTAATAACAATACATTAATATCATATGAGTAATCTCACATAGGGGGACCTAGTGTCACCTAAGGCATGGTATAAATATCATTCCAATAGGCCCACCCATGGTGAATCCCCAAGAGACCCAACATCACTAATGGGTATAATAAACCACCTGGAGAGCCCATACCAAGAAATAAAATTATCATACTTACATGTTCAACATATCCATGTACAAAACATAGCGATCCAACCAACTGGTTCATTACGTAGGGACCCATGTTCTCTCAAATCCTATAAGAATATAAGTCATAGTGTTTTTAATATAGGGTCATCAAAAAGGAATTTCAATTAAGATCACAACCTTAACATTAATGCATTTCGTTTTTCACATAAAAAAGTATATATATAATTAATTTTATTCAATCCAAATAGATATGGAATATGGAATGAGGAAAAAATCATAAACATGGGAATATGGAATAAGTATAAATCACAAGAAGTGATTCAAATTTTGTAACAGATAAACATTGAGGCATAAATCATGAGAAAAATGAAATGGAATAGTATATATGGAATTAAGAGTGATTGTTAAGGACAATATCATGGCCTATCATTCATATTAATTAAAATTATTAATTTAATACATTTATTAAAAGTGAAACACGACTCTATAGGTGTTTAATAAATTTATACATTGGGTACTAAGACACAAAGTGAAAATGTCACCCATTGGGGTGAATTTTGATAAGGCAATCAATCAAATGGGTTGATTGGTCGCTCAATAGGTTCTTAGTTGGCATGGAAATGAATTTAATTCAATTTATCTGAAATTTTAATGGTGTCTCCAAAAGTTATTGTCATATAACACAATGTTGAAACATATGTAAAGTGGAAAAACATTGGTAATGAAGGTAGAACAACTACTTTAGGTTCATAAAAGACAACATGTTTGTTATCATCCCTTAAATTGAGCTAGAACGGAAGGTGTTGGAAGAATAAACAAATTCCCTAAAATGGGGAAAATTGTATCACCCTAATATATAACAACATGGGATAAGAAAAACATACAATTTATGGAATACAAAAGAAGATCCTGCATAAGTATTTATAATGCATACAATAAGGAATAATTTTAGAGACCACATGAAAGCGAGATAAAAATGCTAAAAGAGAGGAGGGGTATATCTATTGGGAGAATGTTAAATGATAAAATATTTTGGAAAATAATGAGGGATTAAAAACATTTTATATATGGAAAATAAATTTCTCCTTTATTTATTGGGTCATAGGGTTTGGTCATAATGTTGGCCAAACTGTGCACCAACCATGCACCATGTTCTACATAAAGTGGTACCCCACATGCTTGGGTAACCATACCCAATAAATGTCATAGCCCAAAACAATTATATCTATAATACAAGAATATTTGAGTCACAACTCCACATGGTCATAGACAAACCATGAGGCACACCTTGTCCATTGGGTATCACGCATTATTGAGTCGCACAGTTTTCATTAATTGTGCACTAACTGTGTGGCTCACCCAACCTTCCCATCCTCCAAAACTGTTGGTATTGAAAATCCACAAAATCTCCCAGACCACTTCTCAAGCATTGGATCCCACTATTAGAATCAAATGGGAGGTGTGGAATAGTAACTAAGATGATTCTACCTCTCTAAAAAATTCAGCACATTAAAACCTCCCCTTATTAATATAACTCATCCATGAGTTTCCATTAAGAGGGTAGTAAAATGTCTTTTAATAAAAGTTATAGCCACTCCACATGTACATAGGATTTCTTTTCAAAGGTCAAATCATGTAAATGGTCATGATACCAAATAAATTGATCCTGGGGAACTGACCTACCTCATATATCCTTCATGTTCTGATCAACGATACTTATTGGACGCTACTCAAAATATGAGTCCTCATCCAGTTCATCATCATTAGGGTAATTATAAGGGTTAGTATTATACTGTCAAATCTGGGATACATGGAAGAAATTGGTGGTGGCCTATTACCTCTAAGGTAGATGCAACTGATAGGCTACTCTCATGACTCTATAAACTATCTCAAAAGTCCCATATATCAAGGTGAAAACATAGTCTGTATCTGATTTCTACTATAACCCAATCATCGGGATATAGATATAAAGACAAGATGTCCCATGTCAAAATATAGAGGTCTGTAGTGAATATTGATATAATGATTTTTTCTAGAATGATTTTTATACATACAGTTTAAATCTACTATACTTTTTATGATGTCTCCTTAATGATATGAGGACCCAATAGTGATTCCTCACCTACCTCTAACAATCATATAGGTGAACGGAATATCCTACCATAAAGGGCCTCATATTTCTCGATATACATCATTTCCTGAATGTCTTTATTTTTGAAAAACTCTACTAGAGTTATTTTTTCCAATAAACCTCCAAAATCAAGGACTTGTGTCTGAGGAATGTCCTCTAACTCCTTATAATCCACTTGGACTACCCATTGGTCAATGGGTGATATGATGTACTCAATTGATGAAATAAAACTAGTTCTTATTCTATCTATTTCCACAACCTCTATATAAAATTTGCATCCTTGTCTGATATAATAGAATTAAGAACACCATGAATACATGTAATATTCTTTATATAAAGCCTCCCAATATCATCAATTGAAAAGGTATACCAAATCAGTCAGAAGTTTGTGAACTTTTTCATCTATTCAATGTTCCCCCATACAAAACTAATTCCTTGAGGGGATCTTAGAAAATATTTAATGATGTTTATGCTAATGTAATTCAATTTCCATTCAGGAATTGAAGGAGTCTGTAAATCCAATTAGGTTGCTGGTTCTCACCTGGACCTACAGAAAAGTAGAGAACCTAGTGATAGAACCCACAATATCCCTCGTCATATCTTGATAATAATACAAATGGTGTACATCTCGATACATCTTGGTAATCTTTTAATGAACTGACCAAATAGAGGAATGATATTCCCACATCAACTCTTCATGTATATCAGAAGGAACCCTAAAAATAACATGGTAGAGTATGTTCTCCTTCCGAGAAAAAACCCAACCATGATTTATATTATCACATGAGATTCTCTCAATTAGGAGAATAATTTCAGGATAAGAAATATATATCATTTTAACACACTCTAAAATATTGGATGTCGCTGCTAGGGCTTCTAGAACAGCTTTCTCATTTTATTACTGAACATACAAGTTCTTCTTAGAAAATAGATCTATCAACATCCGTTAAGCGTTGGCCTCTCTTATGTTGTGTGTCTGATTGTTATAGCTCAATTCATTAGCCACGAAATTACTCTTACCATGTATGTAAGAAAGATCAAAATAGAAAAACTAAAAGTATTCTACCCACCCATGCTACCCCAGATTCAAGTATCATTATGTGAACATGTGTTTGAGGCACATTTGATACATTTAAACAATGAAAAACTAACCCAATATGTAATTCCTTCAATAGAGTAAATAATAGACCACAAAATCTATCTCACAGTCAAGTGTATGATAATTTGTCTGATGGGGTCTCATCTGGAAGGAGTTGTATGCTACAACCACATCGGCCTACATCAACACTACTCCTAGCCCAGTCCCAAAAAAACACATTAAATAATATAGCATCTACTTGGCTCAATAATAATCAGGATCTATCCTAAGGTAAGTATCCCTATGAACTCTGAAAATAAAATCATACAAGCTTCTAACAATAATAATTTCACACCTATCTTATTCAAGATTATAATAGGCACTACTATGTAGGATAAATCCATAATGAATCACCTATAATATCCAACAAGACCCACTAAACTGTGTATATTGAAAACATTATTGGAATACTCCCATGAAACCATGTTGCTCAGCTTCTGTAGTTCAACAAATATTCCTTCCTCGGAAATTAAATAACCTAATAAGCGAACCTTAGTAATCTAGAAGTGGAATATTTTAGTATTTTCATAAATATTGTGCTCTCTCCGTTTATTGAACATAGACTCACGATGGTTGGAATGGTCATGTATTATGTGAAAATACACAAAGATGTTTTCTATGAACACCACCACAACCGAATCTATGTACGGGAGGAAAACCCAATTCAGTAGAGCTATAAACACTACCAACTCACTTTTAAGGCCACGCAAAATGATAAAATAACCATTCAAGACATAAATTGTCCAGAATGTTGTATGTGGGATGTATGATTTCTTAATACATTCCTGATGGTTGCCTAGTCTAAAATTCATCTTGGATAAAATTGTCGTTCTTTGTAAATGGTAAATGAGGTCATCTATACTATGTGCAAGATACTAGTAATTTATAATAATATATTTCAACCAGTATTAATCCTTTAAAAATCTAAGTTTCATGTCCACATTCTTTGAGAAAATGATTGGTAAACCCAAGGGTGATTTTCTTGTTCAGATAAAACCTTTTACATTGAAGACTTTATGCAGCTTTATGAGTTTTCGGAGCTCTATAGGTCCCATACTATAGGGAGGAATGAAGACTATTGTTTCACAAGGAACTCATTCAATAGTGAACTCCACCTATATCACATGAGGTAATCTAGAGGATCATTCAGTTAATATATCTATAAAATCATCCATAGTAATAGTTTATTCGAGAATCTACATATATAGATTCTTCATAATGACATTCACCATTTCGTATGTCACTCTTCCCAACCCCTGATGATCAAGTCCTTCCCAACTAGACTATATTTTCGACTCTCTATTGTGGACATCTGTGATTCCATAAAGTGATGTAAATGACATCCTTCGGTGATAGCATTCCACATGTTCTCAATAAGAAATTATCTGAAAGATAATGAGAATGATTTTAAACCATGTAATCTCATGAAAAAATTTTATCTATAAAAATTGGTAGCCACCTATCTCAAGGGGGACTCTTATCACTCGTTTATATTCTCTATTCAGAACCCCAGTAATTTATTATGAGAAATAATTCCAATAATATATTCTCTCTCAAGTCACATACTTTACATAATCCCAGAAGATATAAAATATTACGATGAAACTATATCAAAAAAATTAAAAACTAAAGTAGAGGATACCAGAATAGTACCTCATACTATAGAAGGCCTTGGACTCTACTCCTTAGGCATAGGTTTCACTGTAAAAATATTCCCCGGTCTATAACCTTCAGTAGAAACATGAATAGACTAGGAAACTACACTCTATTAGCATTGAACATCAGCAGTGTGACTGACTAATGAATGGACAACTCATAATCCATATTTTCTATTAGAAGACCAACTTTTATCATGAATTGGAGTTTTGGATTATGTGCCCAAATGAGGCGTCAGTACCAATCCCCACTCACAAGTTACTAGAGTAAAATAATGATATAAGATTTGAAGGTGACCCATCCTTGCACAAGCTCAACACTCAATTAGGTTCCTCATAACCTGGGTATTTTTATGGCATGGACATCCACACTGTTCACATTCCACATGGTTGTCATTATGTTTCACTTAATTGGTACATCCCCCATTTGTACCATACAAGCACCACTTCCTACTTTATGACAAACCATCTCCCTACCTCAGAACTAAAATAATATATATTATATTTCCAAAATGCCTTCGGTTTAATTCTATATTAAGGGTAGGGTTAATTATTTCTATAATGTTGGTGAATCATAATATTTTAATCTATGATCATATGGCATGCATAATCCCTTCCTAAAATCATCCACCGGTTGTTAAATCATCACCATACATAACTGTAAAACAAAATATGTAAGTGAAGTAAGGAGAATACTCTAAAATGGTCATAAAAACCTATTAGAGATTAATAAACTACATGGTTCAGTCCTCTCTCATTATGTGTGGAAATAAGTGATCGTAGAAGGCTATCTAGAATTCTTCCTAGCATATCCCCCAATGGAGATCCACCAAAGTTATGGTATCCATGCTTGGTGGATTCATGTTGCATATATGTAGTGAGAATTAACCTCCACTCTACAAGAATATATAGAGGTTCAAATATCAAAAGCATGACCACCATATATAAATTAAGAGTATGAGGTCTTTCATCCCCTGAAAAGGTGGGAAGGTTCTTCTTTTGGAACTCCCAAGTGTTCTCTTCTATAGTAGGAGTAGTTTAGGGAGAACCCTGATCAAACTACATGAACTATATGAAACTATCCTAGAACTGAGAAGCAATACATAGTGGGAGATTAACTATATGTGGATCTTGTGGAAATGTAGGAGGTATCACTAGTGTCTCAGGTCCCAACACCTCTGAATCATGATCATTGCCACATTCATGGTATAAAACAAAGGAACATCATGGTGGAATAACACTAAAATTTCCAATCACACTCCTTTGATAATATTTCAATGATGATAAAGAATAAAAAACAACAAATCACATGCACATAGCCTTTCTATAATGTGTCACACCTCTCTTCCCTCTCTTAAAGCTAGGTCTAGGTTGTAATAAAGAGACACAAGAAAAATAATAGGATACACAAACAACTACACACTATTATGTTCGGGTTAGTGTTAAGGTATCATATTAATCAAAATAGGTTCTAGTATATGGAGTTTCAAATTTAATGTAATGAAAAAACCAACTAACTGTGATTTGGAATCTTCATCTATTGGTGAACACTTAATTTTGAATCATTCTTTTATATAAAATTAATCTTATTTTTTTTATTATAGATTCCACGTTCACGTTAATTGTGTCAAAATCCCAATTAATAATGGCCATTACTCTTTATAATTTTAAATCAAAGCATTAAGTAACTGTAACCTAATATTTATGTAGGACCCCAGGACAGCCTGAGAGGGGAGGGGTAAATCTGTGTGTCAAATTTTTCTTTTAAAGTGATGGATCTTGTTCCCACATTGGTAGGAACTTGTTAAACCTGTATGATGGATATGAACAGAAATCAAACAATCACATGCCGATAGATGACACAACACATCTTACTTCGTTCACCACTAGTTGTTCTATCCATGGAGCATACGCTGACAGGTTTTCGGTCATACAAAATTCTACTAAACTTCACTAGCTGTGGATTACAAAGGTTCGGGCACAGTCAGTCTGTCCTAGGCTCACTGCCTTTACAAAGATTCAGGGATAGCTCACTACTTCCCTCAGGTCACTCCTTTTGACTTCCCCTGGCTCACTACCCTTGTTGAAGTCACACTCAGTTTATATATGTGAAGGTCCCTTCATCATCGCTAAAGAAAAACATCCTCTATTTCATGTAGATGCTCTGTTGAAGTCCAACTCTCGCCTGTAGTAAAATATAACATCCCCTCAAGGGTACCGGGAAATCTCCAAACTTTCACGCAGCTCAAAAATATTGGCGTGCTTCATTACTACCTGTCGCGCAGGTCTCCTGCGCGGAAAAAATTCGGCGTGCAAGTTCAAAATGGCGTGAAGGTATCAACCATCCACCGGCGTGACACCAATTACTTCAACTTCAAACATGTGCGACTCAATTCCATTCTCACCCAAACTGCCTTGGGCGCACAACCCATAAACGGCGTGCAGCCTCTACTTGCACGGTTGAACTACGACATTCGTGACTCAACTACTTGTGTGGTGGGAGCTCAAAAAATCTCTATGTCTTGAACTTCATTTAAAATGAGGAGGGGTGGTCTTCTATTTATAGGCAAATTGGACCCCCTGTTTGGTGGTGCACATGTATCCTCACAGGGCGGAGGTCCCGACGCACAGCTCCAACCGCCCTAGCATATGTCGTCCAACTCACTTGCATGACCCAAAAAATACATGCACTAACTTATTTCCTTTTCCATAATTTGATGTTCTGATCATGAAGAACAACAGGCGCACAGGTTTCCAAAGCTCTTATGCATCGGTACGCAAGTCCCTTTTTGGCGCGCATGTCACATGTGCGACCAGCCCAAAACCTGCACGGAC
This sequence comes from Viscum album, assembly GCA_963277665.1. NCBI lineage: Eukaryota > Viridiplantae > Streptophyta > Magnoliopsida > Santalales > Viscaceae > Viscum > Viscum album. Next base: position 872,822,435 of record OY728129.1, on the reverse strand, counting down.
CATACCCCTTTTCCATTTTTCCATATTCTGATCTAGAAAAACATATGGTGCACCAGTTTCCTCTCCTTCAAGTACATGGTGCATTGGTATCTTTTCCAAAAACACTTTTCCAATTTTCGATTTTTAGGCCCAAAAAAATGGGAAACACTGGAAAATGGTGCCACCATCAATACTGTAATCTGCTTGACCTGTATGAGCTCTCTACTGGCACACATTCTGAACATCCACTGAGGATTGACAACAAACACAAACCATACTCCAACTCAAGCACATATGACCATGGTTCCAACAATTTAAACACTATAGAAGGATGAAACACGCCATGTATAGTAATTTGATTGAATGAAACTCCATTTCCAATGAATAAAAGTACCTGATTCTTAAATTTCATTTGGAATTAATTAATTAGACCAGGTAGTATGTCATAATTAATTAATTGAACCAATTATTTCAAAATTAATTAATTATATAACATTACCACACATATCGAGTAATGAAACTCATAATGATCAAGAAACAAATCCAATTCATGTAGAAAATTATATATTACATGGAATAATTCATGAAATTTAATACCTATGGTTCATAGTATGATTCCTGAATTTGATATGCCCTATTATAATCGAAACAAGATAAAAATAATTATAAAAATATTAAATTAAATAATTTTATAATACAAATCCATCTTTGAATAGTGAAATATAGAAAACTGTAACAAGAACAACCAATAACAGTATTAACCCATCCTATGTATTTTGGGTTTCCAATGTACATGGGTTATTTACTCCTGTAATAGGCTCATTACAAAATTTTAATACTCATAGCCTTTGGACTAATACCCAAATATTTTGACAAAAAAGAAAAATACCTCTGATACGCCTTTCTAGTATCTCACCGCAACTTCCACTAACTGGTTCCCTGAGATGGTGGGCTTGAAGACATCAAGCTCACCTTGCCCTACTGTAGAATATACTGACTAATATTTAGGGACTATGGTGTGTGTCTGTGGGGAGACCATCCCCTCATATATCAAATTCAATCACAACTGTATATATAATAAATAAGAGATAATTGAAATAGTAATAACACAATAAACTATAAATCCATTGTAGAGGAACCAATAATAAGAATACAAATATAAGAGGGATAATAATAATCCAGGAAAGATAAGATATAATAGGAAGATGTTGAAATATAAATACATACCAAAGATAATGATCATGATGTCATGTTACTATTAAAAATTTATACATAGGGATATAGGGGATACATGAAATACAACATGCTATATAAAACAATGTCGAAAAACGGCCACAACTAGCATCATGAACATAAGCTCAGATGATTTCTCCTGTACTCCATCCTAGAAATTTCAGACAAGTTTCAGAAGCCAAAAACTTCCCTTTATCAATACATTAAATCATAATGTCTACTTGGGTACCAAATGAATATCACGAAGGGTATGATATATACTAAGTAGGCCACCATTAACAATGTCTGGATCAATCCCGTTTTTGCTCTACAAAATGAATATTGTTCTCATAATAATAAATGTCAACCATCAAATAAATAAATAAGAATGGCATCCTGATTTCCACTAGGGTTCCTGAACACCACTACCTTATTCGGTCTATGCCGGATGCCAATTCCAAAGGAACTGACAAAAAAGTGATAAGGTGTGTACATTGGTCATCATGAGTAATGCATAAATTGTGGACCGACCCCCATATTGTTATTTGGATTGGAGGAAACATCCCTATAACATCAATCAATAGATCTCATAATCATGTAATAAGGTAAAAATTTAATCTAAGAAAATAAACCATCAAATATAGTATAGAATCCTGCGATTGTCCAAGGTGATCCATAAAGGAACCCCAAGGGCTGCTGTAGGATCTCTAAAAATACCTAGTACTGCATAGTGTGTCAATGGTAACCCACAAGAATACTGTCCCAATACTTTTACACATATCATTACATGATTTTATGAATAATTAGGCATCAAAATACAAGCCAAAGATCTTAAATTATCATGTATTGGAAAACTAGGTAGATAAAATTGAAAACATGGGACTAAGTAAAACATTTATAAATTTTAACATCTATTATGTGATCCTAACATACATTAAGACCTTAAAGCTCCATTGGATAAATTGAGGATAAAAATAATATAGGGATGATCTAAAAAGGCCTAATAAATGAATAAACCATAAAAAAAGATTAGCACATGAGTTAGATGGAATAACATAATGATATAAAAATGAATGTAACACGATTTAAAATAAGGAATTATAACATGGTATCATATAATCAGGGATTAATAGTAATGTGGTAGTTATATAAAACATTAATATTTCATGATTCAATGATATTTTCACATAGAGGAGCACGAGTCACAACATATTACAAATTGAGGAGCACGAGTCTAGGATTCCACAAAGACCATTGCACAAAATGTCTCGTGAGACTTAACATTACCCACTTAATTGGATCACTATTTGGGTTCACCCATCATAACATATTCATGAATATACATTCCACATAAATAATCTTACTTAAGTAATCAAAGATAAACATAACGATTACGCATGGAAAAGAAATGGGTATAATAATCATGTCAATAGAATAATAAATGGGAATATCATAAAAGTGTCCACAATAGAAGGTAATAATAATGTACATGGAAATTGATAATGTAATATATTCATATATCATGGAAACATATGTAAAACATTAGTGAAAAGCTTGTTTATGAAACATTAGAGATAAAACATTTTAGTACGGTATAAGGGAAAACCTTCCACATTCAATAAAATGGAAAAGGAATAATAGTTTTCATTAATCTAAAATTGAAACAAGATAGTTCTTCATGAAAAAATGAGTGATTTTCAAAAAGTAATGGCGGATTAAAATAGATTGTGGAGATCACTTTTACATGGGTAAGAATTCTAGAAGATCCCTTAAATCGGGCTTTCTTATCGGGAAGAGTTGAGTAGGTAACCTTTTAAAAACATGTATATCATTGAAAAAAGGATGAATTGGTATTGAAAAATAATTTGGGAACATATAAATAGTGTTTAAAATATATAAATAAAATGAAAATATATTTTTATTTGGGTAAAAGAGAGAATCAATAAGTGAAATAATAATAGAGGTTTGGGTAGAATCCATTACCTTATTTCTGAAACGATTATTCTCTCAATCCTAATGTCCTAAATAATCAAATTGAATTAATTAATTATTAATTATAGAACTATTTATACATTTATTTTATTTGTTACAAATTTCTTATGTTCATTTATTTCCCTTTCACTAGGTTATGAAATTTGATTCAACATTTGAGAGCATTGAATTCTTCGGTTCTCATTATCATTTTCATTGAATATGAGTATGAATAATTTTATAAAATAAGTATAAATGTCCAAAACTTAACATATATGTTATTAAGGACTTATACAATTTTAAAATACCAGGTTTTTTACAATATTTTTGGAATATTAATTAGATAAATCACCAATGATAAAAACATGGATTATTTTGAGTGGTTCTGTTCACAAGGAACATGTTTTGTTTAATTATTTTACATCATGTGTGTATAATGATTCCATAATATTAAATAATATATAATACATATATTATGATCTGGTCCAAATAGAAAAATTGTTTCATGACCATCCATGATGTTGTTAATAGAAATTGAATACATGTCAACCTTGACTGTGATAAATTAAAATATCTCGGATAGTGATTCATTTTTAGTATAAAAAGAGGGGGGAAAGGGAGGTGATGATGAATTATTCATTTAGCCTAAAAATATTAAATTATATGTTAGGTGATACAGTTATCACACCATTTTTATTAGTGTATTTTAGTAGAGAAGAGAAAATAATGGAACTTTAAAATGAAATTGAATGAAAATGGAAGAGGGTTTTCCCTCATGATCCATTATTATTGAGAGCCGCCTTAGGAGAATGGTTTTTGTCTTTTGATAAGACCAAAATATCCTAGAATTTTGGGAGGGGAATTGTAGGATAATTGAGTATAATATAGTCATGTCTCATGGATTGAGAGGTGTGAGGATAAGAGGTGGTGAGGGGTGGTATTTATAGTGGAGGAGGGTGGTGTTTTCTCATTATTTTATTTAATATTTTATTATTTTATTGATACAAGTATTAGTGCGGATTCCTAAGACTAAATACAGTAATGAGTTCATTTTATTTCAAACAATTGGTCACTTACATCATCTATGACTCACTCATGACTTAAAAATTCATTTATTTACATATACTATAAAGTACCGTATTTCACTATTCACAAAAAATATTCAAGTATTTTAGAAAATCCCAAAAATTCACCATAACCATTTTTCTATGAGTATAATTCAAAAAATGAAATTTATTTTAAGAAAATAATTTTTCAAATATGATTAATTTATTTTTTAATTAAATTCATTATTTAATTGGAAAATAGAAATTTTAAAATTAAAACATCTTTTCTAACACTTTGAGAATGTTATTGAGGTCTCATAAAATTTTCTTATACTCATAAAACATCTAAAAAATCATTTTGGAATAAATTTTATGAAAATACATTTTTTAAAATTTTAAAATAATTCTTAAAATATTAATTAAATATTTCTGACTTACAAATATACAAACACTTCATTACTAATTATAAAAATATATACTTACTTTTACTATGATATAATTATATAATATTATCACTAATAAGATGGGTATATTATAATTGTAATTTCATTTTGGAGTATACTATTACATTGGATCATTTACTATTCATAGGGCTCATATTACTATTTTGAAGGTCAAATTACTATTTCATTGGTATATGGTCATTAAATTCAATAAATACCCTTTATTTCATTCATTAATCCTTTATAAAGATTTTATTGAGTTCATAATGTGATTTTATATGATAATAATGTATGTCATAATTATAAGAAGGTAATTCCATTGATAAAACATTTGGTTGTTACATTCTTCCCCCCTCATTGTTTCCTCTAGAATTCTTTAGAAGTCCAGTGACAAAGTCCATTGTGATGTTTTCCCATTTCCATGTTGGTATGGGTAATGGATGCATCATCCCTTTTTTACTTTTCCCATTGATCATTCACTTGATGACATACCAAGAACTTTGATGTTTATTCGGTGATCAGTTTTTTCATACTGTCCCACCAAAAGTTCTCCCAGAGATATCAATACATCTTTGTTCTCATTGGGGGAATTGAGAAGGCAGTTCTATGTGTGTCATTCAGAATAAATTTATTTTTTTCTATATTAGAAGGTACACATAGTTGTAACCCAACTATTATGTCTGCATCCTCATCGATCTAGAACTGAGTGGATTCCTCATTCCCGATAGATTCCACCTTTTTCTGAATTTGAACATCATTTCTTTGAGAATATTTTATTTTACCTTCAAGTGACATTTCAGCAATAATTTTAGAAATCATTGATAGTTTTCCTCTGTTAATCATTCCCTTTTCAATCCTTTGAATATATAAGATGATTTTATCCTTCTCAATTATCATCATTAAAAAATATGGAGGATCCATTATACTTAGAGAATCTATAACCTTATTTTCCTTACCATGATTATAGTGGATTTAGAAGCAATAGTCCTTGATGAGCTCCAACCATCTTCACCGATGCATATTAAACATATTATGTGTGAATAAAAATTTAAGCCTCTTTTAATCAGTATATATCTCACACTTCTCCCTATACCGATAATGTCATCAAATTTTCATTGAAATGATCACAGCTGCCAACTACATATCATACATGGGATAACTTTTCTCATTAATTTTCAATTACCTTTTGTGATAGTCCATCACTTTATAATTTTTCATCATCACACATCCAAATGATTTCTTTTATGAATCATTGTACACAACAAAGTGTTCTACACATATTGGGAGTGTGATTATTAGCATAGTGATAAGCCTCTTTTTGAGATCCTTAATGACTTCCTCACATCCTTGCATCCAGAAAACCTTCACTCCCATCCATGAAAGCTTGGTTAATGGGTTTTAAAATCATGATAGGTTCTTCATAAATCTTCATTAATACATAGCTAGAATAGGGATACTACGTATCTCCATTACATATGTTGGTCTGGGCCACACTTCAGTTACCTTTATCTCGTAATGGTCGACTACTATCCCTTTAGTGGTGATAACAGGCCCCAGGAATGATACTTCCTCCATCAAAAACTCACATTTACTATACATTGCATAAATTTTCTCCCTTCAAAAATTATTTAACATAGTATTCAAATTCTCAACAAGTTCCTCCTCTGTATTAGATTATATCATACTTTCATCGATAAATATTGCCACAAATTTTTCATCATAATATTTAAATACTCTATTTATTAAATCCATGAAAATTGATGGTGAATTAGTGAGTATAAAAGGAATCACTGTGAACTCATATTTTCATACCTCATTCAAAATGTAGTCATGGTAATATCTCCCTTACTCACCTTTAATTGGTGATACCCCAACCACCTTAGAGAAATAACTGGCCCTATGTTGATATTTGACCAAGTCATATATCCTTGGTAGGTAAAACTTATTCTTTATCATGATTTTTTGAGATCACAATAATCAATGTAGAGGTGAATTGATCCATCCTTCTTCTAAACAAATAGGACTACGGCACCCCATGGTGAAGCACTCAGGCATATAAAAACTTTGTCCATATTAACCTATAAATGCTTCTATATCTCTTGCAGATCAATAGTGGCAATTATATAAGGTGTCATTGATATAGGAATAGATCCAATAATTAATTAAATTGAGAACTCATCCACTCATTTGAGAGGAAGACCAGACAACTCTTTGGGGAATACATCATTGTATCACTTACAATGGGAATATATTTGAGCATGACTATCTACTTTGATCAATAATTTGAGAAAGATATTCTTTCTCATAATGATGTAATATCCACACAAGACATGATGATTTAGAATTAGATTCATCTTCCTCCATACACTTGTAATGAATTGAAGGATGCTTCAGGGTGTGAAGAGTGATATCCATTTCCCAAGAGTTGATGTTGGATTAGTATAGAGATTGTGAATTCATGGCCAATATAACATCAAACTCTACCAAAGGGAGTATGGAATGATTTTCTGGGAGGTTAAGTTCACACACATTAACTAGGGAGGAGTTATATTCTTTGTAAGCAATCATTGTACAATTTTTTGTTCTCACAGACAACTCATCCTCCAAATTTTGAGGTGGTTATTGAATAGTTATACTAAACAAGAAAGACATGAAAGAATGTGTAGAACCAGAATCAATCCATACATTCACTATTCATGAATGAATAACCAACATACCTATCACTAAATCGTTGTCTAGATCCACATCATTTGTAGTGATAGAATATTCCCTTGTTTCCTTGGATGTTGTTGTTGATTTCCTCAGACAACCGTAGGGTTATGTCAACAATTTTCAAAATTCTCATGTTCATTGTAGTTGAAACATTACACTACAGGTTAAGTGATGGTCTAAAATTTCCCTTCTTCCTCCACATTAATGGAATTATTGATATCCCTTTGGCAGTATGTATAAATATTCACCATTATCCTACATTTGAAGCATTTGTTAGGTCCATTCAAATAGTTCCCATAATTATTATTCCCACAATTTTGACACATGGTATGTTTAGTATTCGTTCCATCATAGGTTATGTTTTCTAATCCACCCATGTTATACTCCATTTCCCAATTTTTCTTTTTTGGGACTACAAGACCATTGTGAGTCTCTGGTTTCCATTTCAACATTTAGGGTACAATTGAAATTCTCTTCATAACTTTCAAAATCTCTAATCACCAACACATTTCATAGACTCAACTACAATCTGATAAATAAATGATACACTTTTCTTTTCGTTTTCATGATAATTCTGGAGGTGTGACTTCCAATCCTTTTAAATATTTCTTTATACACCCAGATAGACTCGTCTTCCATCTGATTATGTTTAAGGAATTATATTTCCATTATGATATTAAAGGTTCGAGGAAAATATTTATTTAAAAACATTTTCTTTAATTACACCCAACACATGGCATCAATTTCCACCTTGGACTTCATATTTTTTTTATTAGTGTCCACCACTAATCATCTTCCTCATCAAAACAATAGACCACCATCAAAACTTTCTCTTATTTTGAGCACTAGAGGACAGAGAATATCTTTTTAGTGGAGTGAATCAATTACTCCACAAGGATTGGATCAGAATATACATTAAACATTGGGAGGCCTTTTCCACATGAAGGAATAAATGGACACTTAGTCTTTCCTTGGATAAGGATGTTGTTCCACATGATTCATGTTATTATTCATAATATGATCCAACTGAGTGAGTACTGTCGTAATGTTCTGAGCACCTATTCCCATCTTATTTTGAACTTAATTTGGGAAATAATCCCATTACCTATCAAATTTATGTATGGAATGTGTTCATCTATTTCCCTCCATTATCTATCAAAAAAATTGCAATTACATGTCTTGAATTTATAGCATAATAAATGGAAATATTTGAATATAAATTGATAAACTTGTAAGGAAAAAAATATAACCGAACTTGTGATTCCATTGGATTCAATCTAGTGCATCCATAATTTATATACTAACTTATATTATTATGTGAAATTTATTTGTTCCATTAATAATGGTTTGTAATGAGCTTATGAATTTACCAAACCATATCCCCTGAGAGTTTCAAATGAGGTGCGCAGTATGTTCTGTTCTTGTGTACCAAGATAGTTGGAGTTAGGCCCATAACACATTTTCAGTGTTCTAATTCCTAGGTATATCATTTCCTAAACCACTACCACATATAGTTTCTAGAAATGGATGTATTTTCTTGAAAAACCACATACTATATAATTACAAAAATTTAGGTTTGTTTTCTTATACTTTGTATTATTTGTGGTGTTATTACTAAAGTTCTCTATTCCAAGTATCCAAAAGTAACTAAAATTTTCCTATGATACCAACTATAGTGAACTTATCCAATTACACATATAATTACCTAATTTAAACCATAACTAAACTTCAAATTACAAGACTATTATCGTAGAGTCTAGTGTCTTGGAATACATGGTCCATAAACATGTAAACATGGGACTAAGTGAAAAATTTCATTATTTTATCATTCATTATGATCTATTGAAATCCATTAATTCATTACATCTGTATAATAAAACCTGGGGATAATATGAACCATGGGAAGAACTAAAAAGGATAAGTAATGTAATAAACATTAAAATAAAACATACCACATGGGTTAGAAGGCATAACATAATGATATAAAAAGGAATATAACAGGATTAATCATAAGGAATCATAATATGGGATTATATAATCATCGATTCACATTAATGTGTATGTAACATAAACCATGACTTTAGAATGAGTTGATGAGTTTTCTATACATAGGATTGTGAGTCACATCTCGTTGTACATAGAGGAGCACCAGTCAAGGATACCGCCAAGACTATTGAAAATTAAATATCATGAGACTAAAATTTACCCAGTTCATTGGATAACTATCTCGATGAATCAATCATAATATTTTCATGAATATTCTCTCCATAAAACAATCGTACTTATGTAATCATACCTAAACATAAGGGTTACACATGAAAATAATTGTGTATCATAATCATGTCAAAAGAATAATAAATGGTTGTATTGTAAAATTATACATGAATAAAATTAATTAAATTGTTAATGAAAATTTATATATTAATATAGAAATATATGATGATAAGGGATGTGAAACTGAAGTGAAAATATATTTTATGAAACTTTTGAAACAAAACATTTTAGTATGGTTGAAGAGAAAACATTCAAGATTATTTAAAATGGAAAAAGGAATAATTGTTTGTATAAAACCATAATTGAACCAATATTGTTTTCATGATAAAATTATTTATTTTAGAAAAATAAATGTGTATTAAAACTTATTATGGAGAACACATGAAAATGGGTAATAATTCTATTCTTATAATCTTTTAAGGGAAGCTTTGATGATGTTATAAAGGTGCAAAATAGCCACACCCACCATATAAGTTAAAAAACAGTCTTACCTTAATTTTGTTGAAATGGTCAAAAAAGTACCTTGTTTGGAAAACAACGGAATCATTCCTAGAAAAACATATATGGTTAAATATTGGTGTAATTTAATTTACCCCATTTTCTAGTAAATATAAAAATGTTTTGAAATACATTTTTATGAAACGTGGATGTGGATGATAAAGAGTTCCCAGTAGATAATTACGTATAACCAACCTCCGATAATAAAAAGATTGTGAAATTATCCCTTACCATGTACTTTTCCTTGGTCTAGGGTAGGTTAACCTCATGTATAATGGTGAAATAATTTTTATTAAATTAAACAATATTCATATACATTAATATGATAATATATATGATCTTTTAACATTGCATTGTTAATAATATCTTAGTATTATCGTTGTTTTAGGTGTAAACTGATTTGTTTTCCTTTATATGATTTTTTATGTAAGTATTTTGTGTTATGGATAGGATGTATCTTATTAATATTAATAATTATATTAAATCTTTAAACATTATTTTTAATCAGATAATGAAAATTATTCTTGAATGGATACAACGAGGAATGAATCTCATCGCGGTCATGGATACAGCAATCTGTTCATACGCATGAGCGACAATATCATTTTTTTTATATTAAAATAATATATAATTGGATGTTATATCATATATACAGAATAATTATCATGTTATATTTATTATTTACGTCAATTAAAAATCATTATTATATCCATCCAAAAAATAATTAATTGAATAACAATTACACCACGACGTGGAGACAGTAAGTTGTACGTACGCACATATGGTGACATGTCATTAAAAGGATGGATAGAATAATGAATTTGGTGGTACCATGTTTATAATAACATTAAAGTATATAGAAGATACTGGATTTATTATTTTGTAATGGAAACAACAATGAAATAGAAAGTGGAAGAAGAAAGGGACTTGAAAGAGATGATGAAATATTTACTTCCTCTTCTGGTTCTTCCTTTTGATTTGATCAAAATGATTCCTTAGGTTGGCTTTCTGACTAAATTAATGCCTCTAGGATGAATGGGGGATGCTTAGAGGGTATATGGTTTGGGTTTTTCCAATCTAAATAGCCTTGAAGGTTTGAATTAGAGAGAATGGGGGAGTGCCCTTTTATATGAGGGGTGAGGGGCACCTTAGGAAATGCTAGAAATATTATTTTATAATAAATTAATTTTCAGTTTCTAATGACTCCAAAATGAATAATTTAAATTCTATGGTGTCGATAGGTCGAACACCACTCAACCAATAGGTTTTATACAGTTTTGGGTCCTATATTAACATTATCGTTTCGGTTTAACTCTTAGTTAAATAGTTTGACATTTACCATGTCTCTTGGTATTTTTATATTATATGGTTAATAAACATACTATATACTTCCAATAGAACCCCAAGTGGTTCATAAATGATACAACTATCATTATATAAGTCTTTTGGCCGAACCTTAGATCTTTGGAAACATAATATCAATTAATAATATAATATTTGTTTTTAAAAACTATTTTATGTCAATTCTGACACTATTTGGTATTTTGTTTTTGCTAAAATCATAACAGCATTATTACTTCGAAAACATTCATCTAACCAACCCTAACATGGAATATTAACATATTAAATTAGTTTAATTTGTAAAAAGTCTCAAATTGAATTTATTTGAATATTTATAATATCAATTATTTTTATGTTTTATTAATTAGGTAATGACTGCATCATCTTTGTGTCATAAATAAATTAAATTATTTAATGTCTAAAAGATATAAATAAAATACTATTATGTTGGAAATCGTTTTATCTTAATAATTAATATTTATAGTCTATTTTATCTTATGTGTAACCCTATATTAAAAATGGTTTAGTTATTAAACTTTGAATTTAACACTTTTCACTCTTCTTTGAATTATATAATAATAAATGCGCTAATCTTATCCATGTGGACCTAAAGGATCATATTTTATTCTTAAGGTTGGTTTTGGTCGAATTACACTTATCCAATAGAATTAGGACATGTTTTAGAGTAATAATAATATCAATTTTACCCTTAATTTCCCTATTTACTTTTAACCGTGGTAAATAAAAGTAAAAAGTTCCTATTCACCAAGAATTATTTTCACCTTATTGAACCACATTTTACTTACTAATATCAAATGTGTCTCTCAGATTTTTGAAATTCAACCCACATAAGCGGTAAAATTATGTTTTAGGTAAATTTGCAAATGCTCCTAGGAGGTGGGTAAAAGACGGTAAATAGTTTAATAAACTTTTTGTATATCTAAAATTAATGTAAACTGAATCGAATAAATTACATTGAACTTATATAGGTATTATGTATCTATTTTTACCTATAATAAATTTAAATAAAATAAAAAATTATTTAAACAAAAAATCGGTTTTAAACTATAACTCAGTGTTTTTCATTATTCATCAAAAATTGAAAGTTTTCAGAAAAATACAAAAAATTCACCCTAAGCTAATTTCGATATTCTAAATCCAAAAATGAAGACCATTTTGAAAGATACAAATTTATAAAATTTTAAAAAGTGGGTATTACTATTCATAATGGTTAGTTTGATTGGTTGTGGTGTGTTAGAACTCGAAGTTGCATACAACCCACGTTATAGTAATATTCAAAGAGAAGTGTATCGTGGAAGCATGGGGTGTTACAACTCTGATAATTTATAATTATACAAATGTAAATATTATGAATATTTTATATTTTCCGAATTTTTTTAAGAAGGATCACACTATGATTTTTATATCCTCACCCATATATATAAGTTGTTTTATGGTCAACAGGACATGATCAATTATCTGTCGAGGTGTTACTACCTCATTTTTTTCAAAAGGGATTTATGTTTGAGATAACATCCTAGGAAGTATTATTTTTTCATGTATTTCTATATTATATAAAATCTCATGTATGTTGGTCAAGGTTAAATTATGTTCGGTAGTTAAATTGTGGATGTGTATCAGTCATTGAGATATAGTTAGGTTAATTCCTACTAATTTATAATTTATTATACCTTGGGTTCAATTCACCAACATTTCATATATTTGAGGTAGGATTCATGGGTATATGATACCTTTAATGTATACCTAGGATGAGTAAAACTAGAGGGGTGATTTGGTATATCAACTTTAATTCCACTCATAAAATTAAGACTATTTTTATACTCATATTTACAGTTCATATTTATAAATTACATATATTATAAAATAAAAAGTATCCCCTACTATGAAATTAGGTCTTTGATAATTTAACAAACCTAATAAAAATTATATATACAACCATATTTACTGACATAAACAATTCAATTTATTTAATTTTTAAATCAACATCCATCCACTATATATTCATAATATACTTTCATAATTAAATGTATTCAAATTTATGTTTTCTTATATATTAAGTAAATGATGTTGAGAACTATGAAGATTCAATAATTAGAATATAATTTTATTTATATATAAATATTAATTATTTTATTACTCATTCTCGTATAATTCATTATAGTATAACTATTTTTTATTATTCTATAATATCCATCATGTATTTATATTAATAAATAAAAATCTTATTGAATACTATTTTATTCTCTTATTCAGAAATATATTAAAAAAATTATAATTTTTTCATAATTATATGAAATTTTTATTCAATTACATGATTTTAATATTTTTAGACTCACATTTTAATAATTTTATTTAATTAAATTTTCAAAAGAATGTTTATTTTTCCATTGTACAGACATATTATCTAATAAAATTATTAGTCATAGATATGGATCTGTTATTTGTGTAGTAGTTATTATTATTAGAGATTCATTAAATGAATTTATATTAATAAATTTCGTTCTATTTATAGTTTTCATGAATTAATTAGTTATATAATTTTCAATAATTATTTTATTAGGGACACAACATATTTAATTCCATTTTTTATATAATATAAAAACTCATAAGAATTTTTTTATTATTTTTATAAGTTATTTTATGTATTAGATATTATTATTAATAACCAAACCAATAAAAATTTCACTAGAATATGATAAAATATTTATTTAGTTATTTAATGTTGAATATTTAATTTGTAAATCTATAATTTCATAGTATCCTCTAATATTTTTTAGAAATAAACAAATAGTACTATAAGATTACAATAAATTGGAAAAAATTATAATGAATCCCTATTTTGAATATCCATAAATAAACAGTATATGATTATATATTATATTATATAAAAATTTATATAAAAATTTCTTTACCAATTTAAATATTAAAACAATAAAATTAATGAAGAATATTATTCCTAAAATTACAAATTATAAGGAATATAAATAACTATTTAATATATATATAATACTACTACCTAAAAATAAATATTACTATATGTTTATCTAATAGTTTAATGACTAAAATTAATTTAGTTTCAAAATACTATATTCATATAAAAAATGGTTTCTCTAATATAGGTTATTTATGTTAATTTGTGTGAATTTATAAACCTAATAGGAATGTGTGAATAATATAAAACATATATTCTAATTAAGTATAGTTTATTAATATTTTTCATTTATCTCACATAAAAAATTAATATTTAAAATAGAATGATAGTTTCAATTTATCACTTATTTTGATTTTTATTATAACATATTTTTACTCAATGATGCTTATCATCACTCATGAAAAATGTAAAGTAAATGGTGCACACCAGTTTCATAGTTTATAATTCCTTGATGGGTTATATACTACTATTGAGTTAGAGTTTTATTTTTTTTCACCAAAATAATGGTATCACTAATATATTAAAAAATTATTTGAACACCCTCAAATGAAATATTCTATTATGCTGTCAATGATAAATATTCTTATATTGTGACCTATGAATTGTGGTGATGTGAAACATAAAATTAAATGAAATTCTTAAGGATGAAAATGTTGATCTATTACTAACATAGAATAAAAAGATATATTATAAGTATATTTTATTTTTTATAGGTTCTACATTTAATTGTATCAAATTTCCACTATTATTTTGAAAAATATATTTTTCTTTTCAATAATAATAAATGTGTTGATCAGATGATCACATTCATAAAATGTTTTTAATCAGAGGTATGTTTTAAAATTTCAAATTTCATTTTCACTGTTTTGGAGGGAATAATAATGTAATAAAATGTCTTACGCAATCATATATATCCTCTAAAAACATTAAAATATTAAATGCATTACACCTATCTAATTTATCATATTTTTTATTATTAGGTAAAAATAGGTCTCCATACTTATTAATGAAACAAATTTACGATGAAATCCACAAAGATGTATTTATTAAGAAACCACGTATTCAATATGTAATAGATTCATGTTTATCCTCATTCAATATATATATATACTCCCTTTACTAAAAAAATAGTTACTATATAATCCATTCATGATCTATTATCTATATCTTACCAAACAGTATCATTATGAATTTAATAAAAAACAAAAAATTCAATTCCTATAATTTAATATTATTTTTCAATTTTCAATCAAATTGGACTAGTAAGATTATTATTATTGAATTGATGTTAAAAATGGACATTTGAAATGTAATTCTTTTATAATTGGATTGCAATTAATCATAATTGTACTAATAAATTTAATAAATATATGTGATGTTAATCATCATTTATTTAAAATATTTCTTTTTCAAATAATATTGAATTATAAAATGGATCCTCAAATAGGTTATTTAAAAAAGTCATTGTTTTAATCCGTATTGTTTTTTAATAATTTTGGATTATATAGTTTGTCTTTTAATCATATAAGGTGTAAATTAAAAATTTAATAAATATGAAATAATGAGAATAATTTTCATGGATTTTCTCCAATGTATTATAACCATATATAAATATTTTGATCACATTATATGGAAATATTATAAAATTATACACAATTAAAAAATTACTTAGTCTTCTTTCTGATGAATTATTTTCTTATTATTCCATTAATGATTTATTTTTTCCAATATATAAATTAATCATATTGGTTTAAATTATAAAAGTACGGCCATATATTTAATATCAGATAATTATATATTCTCTAGGAAATGTCCTTGACCACTCTATATATCTTATAGATATCAACGTCAATTAATAAAGGGATATGTATGGGGAAAACAAAAAAAACATAATCCATTATAGGAATACTATATTTCATAGTGTATTTTATATGTTACATCAACTTTTATACACTTAATTCTACTATGTTACAAAATGGAAAAATAGTAGAGTTATAATAAATTCATTAATTACTACTATATTAATGATTTTCGGGTTCTTATTATTAAATGATCTCATTTAGGGACCAATAAATTTATTATAAAACTTATGTAAAATAACATTGTAAAAACTATAATATGGATAAATATAAAAATAATAATTTATTATCACTAATTACTATATTATTATGTATATTTAACAAACCATCTATTATTTTCGAAACTAAAATAGCACAATGAATGTTCTTGTATTCAATGATCATAAAATTTTTTTGTTCCGTATTTATGATTGAAATGTAAATATATTTTATATTTTTATTTCATTAAAAACTATAATTAACCACATTCACACCAAAAAAACTACTGTTACACCTTAAAAATATCTAACACAATTAAAATTCATGGCCATTACCCTAAACAGAATTTAAAAAAACAGATTATTAACCATATGAACATTATTTATCTCACCTTTAATCATCCTAGAACTTCTTTTCTACAAAAAACATAATAATTTTTAATCTATATATTTTATTCTATATAATTTTTATTTTCTCTCACATTAACTAGCTATATTTATTATACATCCCCATGAAAGTTACTATTGATAAATTAATAAATCGGATAAATTATATTCTATAATGAATGAATAATTTAATTTAAATAAATATTGATTCCACTCAAAATATTATATAATTATATTTTATTCTTTTATACCATTTTATCTCCCTTAATCAATCCCTTAAATATTATTAACTCATCCCTATAATCGTTATCTAACATGTAGAATCATATTACCCACCTTCAGCTAATTCTTTTCTCTTTACATGTACTCCACCTTAATTGGGTGCATCTTGGGACTCCCAAGGACGGAGATAATTTGTTGGGGAATATTACATAAAGTTTAGGGATGCATGATTTTTGAGTTAATCTAGTCATGTTAGGAATGTATTAATTGATTTTAGTGTTCTCTTTGAGTTCATAAGATACCCAAGATGGTTGGTGGATTTTCTAAATAATATTCAATTTTTGAAGACTAAATCAGAAATACACACCATGTAAAAAATAGTACATGCCCTGTATATTTTTTTATAGAAGATGTCATGAACCTAGTACACCACTTAAAGGTTGTTTATGTCTTCTATATATTACACACCATGTATGGTTTGAAGATATATTTTAAATAAAAATGTGATGATACATTTAGAGTATATGATTCTAGATGATTAAAAATCATTTAAATGGATTACACATTTTTTAAATTTCATAATATTAGATATTATGGTTTCTATCAGATGAAGTTATCATCCATTCATCTATATCTCTTTTGGATCTCTACCTAGAACCCTTATCTGATTATTTTGGTAGTATTTGTTTCATCTCCATTGATTCATTCAGCGATTGAAAACTATTTTTCTTTGTATGAGTATATTTGAGTGAGTAAGATTTTATGATTCCACATTCTGATGTTTTTCTTAGCAACATTACATTGAATTATTGGATATGTTGATTCATGGTGTTGTTTCTTTTTCTTTCCTTCTTGATTAGTTGTGTGATGTTGTTCCAAGAGTAATTTCTGTTTTCCTTTATATTGTGTTGGGTGTAAATTCTTGATTTATGCCTAATTTCCTATTATTAAAAAACCCTTTTGTTGAATATAATCCAATATAATATTTTTTGGTTGATTTGTGGGAATTTATTTTCATTTTCATGATCTTCTTTTCATTGTATCCTTTGTGGGTGTTTGTGAAACCATGTTTGAGTTAGGTAATTCCATATCTATCATGTGATGTTTAATTACATTGCTTTGGTTATTTTTAAATATTTTAGGAAATTAAATGGAATTATTGATGGATTGATTTTTTTTGTGGAAATGGGTTTTTATAAAATATGGTTTCCAATAGTTTTGGTATATGGAAAAAAGTTTTTTAAAACATTATGAAATGGTTTTGGGAAATGGTTTTCAAAAACTGGTTTGATGGAATTTTTTTACAAACTTGTTTCAGATATATAGCACATGGGAAGACTTGGGTACTTATGTTGATGTTATTATAATAGGTCTCGTCCAATTTCAGAGGGTTCACTCATGGGGATTTTCACTGCTCTATTGCAAATTGTTCTAGGGACTATTTAGACATTATATAAGGTTCATATACTGGTATATTCCTATAATTTCTAGAATCAATGTATATTTTTTGTTTCGTTCCATATATGTGATGGTCAATGTTGTGTATGAGTGTCCTAGATATCCTGGACTAGTGTGATCCCTGTAATGATGTCACATGTACTTTTTATTTTGGATTGTACTATTTTTTAATACTGAAATGGTTTTTATATGAGATATGATAATTTATTTTAATTTTTTGGATTGATATACCTATTATGATATATGTATATAAATTTATTTGAAACTTATTTAGCAGCATTATTTGGAAAGGTAAAAAAAGTTAAAATTATACCATTTTTCCATAATATTCTTATAAAGTTGTAAAACTGTTATCATGAATATTTTTCATCAAAGTTGAGAATTATTAGATTATTTTTTAGTGGCTTGATATGAAACACCTAGGTGAGAACATACTAAGCCTGTTATCTCAAACCATG
Organism: Viscum album; assembly: GCA_963277665.1. Classification (NCBI taxonomy): domain Eukaryota; kingdom Viridiplantae; phylum Streptophyta; class Magnoliopsida; order Santalales; family Viscaceae; genus Viscum; species Viscum album. The sequence goes on along the minus strand of OY728129.1, from coordinate 872,803,425 downwards.
TGTACCCCTTTGGGGATGCGTAGAACATGTAATGTCTTTTGAAATAGGGAAAGGAATGGCATCGCAGTATGGTAGTGGTGTTTTCAGTCAGATGAGATGAGTAGATGTGGATGGGATGGTGAGAGTCTACCCATTATATCACATGGTGTATTTGGTTTTTCAGTATTTTTAGTCCTTTGGGGTTAGACATGTACTTGAATATTTTTTCTCCTCCTGATTTTTTTAGTTATACTATTTGGACTATGTTATGGACTATATTTGTATATTCCATGGTATCATTCAATTAAATATATCTATATTTCACATTTTTTCTTTATGTTTGGATAAATCATTCCCTCAGATTATTGTTTGATGCTCGAGTGCTAGTCAACATCTTGTGGGGATCAGGAAATCCCTTCTGGTATGTGGATAATTTTGGTCTGGTAACATTTTGAGAGGGTATTCGGATTGGTTTCTTCATTGTATGGTATTAGAGGTGTTCTATCCTCAAGATTCCTTGTCTGGGGACATTTTTTGGACTTGATATTCTATTTTCAAGCCATGAGAGGTAGATTTCAGTACATGCATGGCCATCTCGTTCTTTGATGAGACTCATATTATCATGGTATGTTGAGATTCAAGTATTCATTTTTAGTTCCTGATGTTAGTATCATATTTTTCTTATGGGTTTTTTTGTTTAATCTAATATAATACTATTGTCGTGTCATTTCATTGGTTTCAGGTTATCATAGTATAAATTTGAGACTTGTTTTGTGAGGTCCTCCGGAGGGTGTAGCAAATGATGCTCAATGGATTCCTCATATGGATTGGAACATTATCGAGGATACAAAGTGGGATTTTTTATTTATTGATTATAATTTTCTAAAATGTCAAAATGATGTTTTTGAGGTACATCCAAGAGATTTATATGAAATAAATCAATCTAGGGAGTTATTGTGTTAGAAGACACCATCCTTTAAAGGTATCAGTGAACATCAAGAGGAGAAAGAAGTGATTTACAATATTGATAAGATCTTCAACTTCTTGGATAAATCTGATAATATGAATGTGTTTTGTGTAGTTTATAGACATGAGTGTTAGAGAAAAGGTTGCCGGGATTCTAGGGTAAACTAGAATCGGCATGCGTTCTTGGGTTAGATATTTTTATATACTCCCATCATCAGGGTGTTTTTTCAGAGATGCTAATGAATGAAAAGTATCTAGATTTCTTATCTGTTCAATAAGTATATTGTTTATTGTTGGAATAAATCAATTAGTTTTCTAAGTAGTTTTGATTTCCAATAGAGGATGCACAGAATGTTTGGCTAAAAGTTCATAATTACCAGTGGGTTTTATAACCACATATCATATCACATTATTTATGCTGAATATTTCGACCTATGCATAGATAGTTGAATAGTGTATGATGTAAGATGTGAATAGGATAGGAAATGATAGATATTCCACCCCTTCTAATCTGCATAGTGGATTCTTTAGCTTTGCACCTAGGAAATAGAGGAAGTGGAAGGATCATAACAAGAGTGGTGTGTGTGGTTCTTGGAAGCAGGTTTCTTCAAAAACAAAACATAAATCTCTTGGTGTGAAAATGACTTCTTTTTAGTGTGTCTTTGTTAGACACATACACTGTTCTTGTCCTTCACAAGTAAATATGTGTAATAGTTGTGAATTTTATGGTCATCTACAGTATTTTTGCAGGCCATGTTTACTCCTCTATGTGTTTAGAGATCATCATATCCATAAGATATTGTGGTGTTGTTAGATGATTCAAAGACTATAGTTCTCTAGCCATAGGCCTAATGAGTTAATTCTTTTATCACAATATATGAGTTCATAGTAGAGGTAGATGTGGGTCTAGTGAAATTGATAGGTTCCATATTTATTTAATCCTCCGTACATACTTATTTATTTGATACTAGTGTTTCATACTCGTTCAAATCTTACTGTTGTGTTGATATTCCAATCCATTTGATGGAAGTAAAGTATTTTTTAGGTTAAAGACTCCTCTTATTAAGGGGAATATATAGTGGTTTCACTGTTCTCATTGGGTTCTATCAATAGTTGATTTGATGTTAGAGTTTTATTTCCTCATTCTCTATTTATAATTGTTCGATGTCATCATCAAACTTTATTGGCTTGTGACTCATCATGCAAAAGGTTTATTGTCATCATTTGTGAATATCATTTTTTGATGATGTTTGGAGCTCATATGTGTGTTAGGGATGGTGGGATTCAACTTCATGTTATATATGACCTTCCCACCCATATTCATGTAAGTAATTAAATATTCACATTCTTGTAACTTCAAATTGTTGAATTATATCAACATGTTTGTATGAAGAGACTGAGGGAAATACTTGTGAATTAAAATCTTCATAAATTTATCCCACTCCATATCTTCACTTATTTATTTTGGTGTGGTGTGTGTAATCAATTCCCATAATTTATTGACAACCCCATATAGATGATAAATGGCCAGATTCATCATCATCTTCTTATAACAATGGATCATTGAAAAAAAAACTTCTCCATCGAGTTGACCCACTTTTCTATGACTAGTAGATCAGACGATCGACTGAATGTCATTGTTCATTTACACATGAATTAATCAATAGCTAGTTTCTCAGTCTTAGGTGAATTACTATATTCCATATTATTCAGGTTATTTTTGATATCCTAGGATAGATGGAAAAGCATCACCATGAAATTTTGAACTCCGCCTCCAGAATAATTTGGGGTTTCATTCGATAAATCGCTACATTTCCCTCAAATGGGTTATTGGCATAGTTTCTCTTAGTTCCCATCATTTTCTAAAATTGAAATTTTTAAAAAACATTAGTAAAATAGTCATGAATAAATAATTAATAATTTTTTCAATTAACTCAAAAGGAATAACTTTTGGTATCCAAATGTTTATGATTTTTCTAAAAACATTATCTTGGGTGACTACGTATACTTAGTCAAATAATATGGAGTTTCAAAAATATTCTCTAATCTTATATTCCAAATTAACTAAACTATGATGGGATACCAATTATAGAGACCCTTCATTTCCCTACATTACAATTACATCATTTTAATGAAAAATAACATAATAATGCTACAAATACAAGATCCAAAGGTTTTGTGTCATTGTAAAATTAGAACCATAGTAAAAATTTTTAAAAAAACATTACAATTTATTTAATTCCTTTATCCCTAACTTCTTATTGTCCCTTAGGTTATCCTTAGAACAATACTTCACCTGAGGATATACATAAAAATAAGGGCTGAGTTAAAATCCTGGTAAGAGGATGAATAAGATACAAAAAACATTAGTGAGCATAACCATAATAATAAAATAATTATCATAATAATTAGTGTAAGGATTAGATAAAATCATAGAATAACACTACAACAAAAATTGGCTCCAGCGGCGATTTTTTTCTGGCAGTTCTGGGAACCGTCGCTAAACCTTTTATAAACATTGTTTCACGGCGGTTTATAATAAACCGTCTAAAAGCATTTTTTTTTACAATGACGACCCTTCCCCCCCCCCACCCTGACCCCCCCTTCTCACCCCCGTGACCCCGCTACCCCCGGTGACCCCCCCCCCCCCCCCCCGCCACCCCGGTGACCCTGCGACCCCGGCGACCATGCTTCCCCTGGCCACACCGCTTCCCCCGGCCCCCTGTGACCCTGATGACCTATACGAACCCTAAGGTTTGAAATAAGTTTTTTGAATATTTTTTAAACTCAATTTCATTTCCAACCCAGGTCGGGTTCTTGAAGAATCGAGTCATGATAGAGTTATTATAGTTATTTACTATTGATAATTTGGTTGTTTTATTAAAACTAGGGTAGTGGTGTTAGAGGTATTAGAGTTTAGCCTTATAGGATAGATAATCCAGTATATGTTATGATAGTTGATTCATTCCTACATAAGGACACTAATTATATATTGTCTAACATGAGTACTTATATCATTAATTAGAAAATACTATTGGATCAATGAAAGCATTATATAGTGATTAGGATTTGATTTATGTGCTTCTTTTCATGTGATAAATGAACTACCACGGGATGGATAGTCTTGGAATTCCAAGGATATATTCTAAATAATTTATTTATTCTATTTTGAACCTATTGATATTTTATTCTTCTTTTATATTTGATATTTTATCTTGTAGAAAACTTCTATGTGAATTTATGACCAGAACATGACTAGGTTTACACCTATATAAGTTCCACTCTGGATTCATCATGACGATGATGAGAAATTTCTCGAGGTAAATGAGTATGAGGGGCCTATAATTATTTCCAAGTTAGGAATTTATCTTTATGTAGATTCAATTTCCAAGACTTAGATGATAATTTAAGATTTTTTTTTTACACATCATCATAATAAATTCATGTATTCTAAAACATTTCCTTATATAAGTGTAGGTTTTTTAAATCACACTACCTACTTTCATATCGATCAATATTCATCAATTTTACTAAAAGGATATTTATTTTCTTACTCACAATTGGATAAATATTTTAAGTGATCCCTTAATGATAAATAAATGTGATATTGAAAATTTGTTTCAATATTATATTGGAATGTTGTGACCTATTGGGGATCACATGGAGATGTTTTCAGTTGTGAATATGGTTGTAACTTTTTTTGGGAAATTTTATTGTGAGATAGTTCAACTCGGTTTATTTTGTATTTTAATTTTATTTGTATTTTCTTTCTCTATATGTAATCCAAACTAGATGATTTTTCATTAATATGTATAGTCTTGGATGAAATTAATCACTTTCATTGAATACGTATCTTTGTATTTTTCATTATTTTTTGAAATGCATAACCAATTTATTTATAAGTCCTACTTGACTATAATGAATTCTGACACTTAGGTATAGAGTTCCATATACGTTTCACACTCGATCATGGAATACATCAAACATGTGTTACTCAAGCATAACATCCCTTTACTTTGCATAAATTTCATTTTTTTGTTGAAGTGAATGGTATTGAATTCATTTTATCTTATTGTAGTGGTTTGGATGAATATAATTCTTCCAAGTTCACGAATATAATGTTTAGAGAGAATTAATTTTGGTATCTATTTCCACCTATGTGATTCTGATTATCTTATTATGTTGTCCTAGATGATTGTACCAACACCCCACATTTCATCCCTAAATTCCCAACATGATTCTAATATGAAACTCCAAACACCATTCCCAAACACATCAACTATTCTTCAAATACCCTAGTTTGATCCCCAAACCTCATCAGCCGCATCTTGAAGGCCATTTATGATGTGGTCTCTACCTCACCACATCAATTTTTATGCAACAACACTAGTAAGTCCTTCTCAAGATGAATTATACCAAAGGCACTCAATCCCACCCACCAATACGCTATCATATCCCGACCACGATGCCTTAGAACACAAGGAATAACACAAATGTTCAATGTTCACACTGAAGTCTGAATCTGACACTAAGTTCAACTCCATGGTCAGATCCTCGATCATCCCATTTAACCATAATTCTCCACTCAGGAGCACTAATACATATATGATTCAAATAACCCTCAAGTCACACCACCATTCTTTTCTATGTGAATACACCCAAGTGAGGTCTAGGAATTCAATCCACACAAGGTTCATAGAACCTCAAAACCTAATCTCCCATGTTATTTTATCATGCATTTCCATGAACACCACCACTTATCATGCTCCAATACTACCATCCCTCACGTGGTTCTTGACACTAAAAATTTACAATGTGTTGATTTTTTTAAACATCATAAGGTTTTCCCTAAAAATTATATATAATAGATTTATTCGATATTAGAGTGTTATATAAAGACTATATAGAGAACATAGGTTGGGGTTATTCTAAATTGACAATGTGCTTTGGTTTTCATGGTAATGTAGCTACCACATTGTTAGCACACAATTTATTTTTACCAAATAAACTTCCATTATCCCAAACACTAGAGGGTTCATATCTAACTTAGGGGCTCATCATTATTATATTATGTTTCTGTAATCTTATACTATCATATATTTGAATCTATTTCACTATTTAGTTGTAAATATGAGTTTTAATTTTTTTTTATTTTGTAGGCACATTTTGATATACATGGACAAAAGATGGATCACATTACCTAGGAACACACCTTAGTATGTAAAGGGTTTTAATGAGTTTTTTTATTTTTCAATTTCTAATCGACCCGTTCAAGGGAGAATACAATATACATGTCCTAAATGTAAATTTAGGACATGGTCGAAGAGAGATGAAGTTTATGAACATTTAATACTAAAGAAATTCCCTGGTCAATATTTGTGTTGGATTTGTCATGGAGAATCGAACATTACAGAAAGATTGAGAACTGATGTTAATCCATAGAATGAGGTCCCAAGTTCATTGACAATGGAAAATGAATTGAGAAACCTCATAAATGATGAATTCAACACTGCCAGACACCACTATCAGCATCAAAACATATCAGAAAAACCAAAAGATGGTGCTACAAAATGCAACGTGGCATGTGTTGTTTTTGAGAATGTAACACAAATAGATCAAGTTTGTAACATATCATTGGATCGACCACTTGATTATGTGGAGAAAAATGTAAGAGAAAACTTCACTGAGGAAAATGTGATTCATTATTTAGTTGACAATGGAAATCAAGAGATGTATAGTGGGTGTTTAAAATATTCAAAGCTTCCATTTCTGCTAAAGTTGTACCATATCAAATTTCTATGTGGAATTACAAATAAGAAAATGTTCATGATATAGGATTTGATTCATGATGAATTTCTTGAAGCAAAAATCCCAGAATTATTTTATGATATGAAAATAGTTGTTAACAAGCTTGGTCTAAATTATACAAAAAATACATGCATGTCCCAATGACTTTATGCTTTATTGGGGAGAGGATTCAAGAAGACAGAATTTCAAGTAAATTTCTTCTTCTAGATGGAAGGAAAAGGGGGATGTTGGAAGTCTGAATGAACATAATTTCATGTAGAAGAAGAAAAGGAACACACCTGCAAAGGTTTTGAATTACTTTCCTTCGAATCCTCATTTGCAAAGATTATTCATGTCATCAAAAACCACTTAATACATGAAGTGGAATTCTGTAGATAATAACAATGACGGGTTAATGAGACATCCATCAGAATCCCAATCGTGGAATACATTTGATTCATTAAATCTAGATTTATCAACTGATCCTAGGAATGTTTGATTGGGATTGGCTACCGATGGATTCAACCCAATTGGGAATTTGAGTACCAGTTACAGCATTTGGCCAGTTGTTTTGATCCCTTATAATCTGCCTCTGTGGATGTGTATGAAACAAACATCTTTTATCCTTTCGATGATTATTACTGGAATACGAATGCCTAGAAATGATATTGATGTATACTTGAAGCCTTTGATTGACAAATTGCAGAAGTTATGGAGAAATGGTGTTGAGACATTTGATGATTCTTATAAAACAATGTTCAAAATGCATGATGCTTTATTGTGGACCACTAGTGACTTCCCTGGGCTTGGGAATTTATCTGGTTAAAAAACATTCATGGGTTTGACTTGTCCTATTTGTAACTTTGATTTTGATCCCAAATGGCTACCTCACAGTAGAAAATGGCACTTCTTATGTCATTAAATATTTCTCGAGGCATCTCATAGATTTCGGCTGAACAGATCAAAATTTAATGGTTCCATAGATCACAGACCACCTCCAATGTTGTTAACCGGTTCTAAAATATTGAAACAGCTAGAAAATGTTGAAACAGAATTTGGGAAGGTTCATCATTTGAATGATAGCAGAAAACGGGTCTAATGTGGATCGTCATGCGAAATCGGAACGCAACAATAGAAGAAAAAAAGTATATTCTTCAAAATTCCGTATTGAGAATTTAATTTGTTACGGCATAATCCTAATGTGATTCATATTTAGAGTAATATCTCTGACAATTTCATTTTCACATTGCTTAATGAGCATGGAAATTTTAATGATCGTCTCAAAGCTCACAAAGACATCCAAGCAATGAACAATAAACACGATCTCTGGACAAATGAGAATGAAAAGGATCCTCCGGTAATTTTTTCAATGAAATTTCTGGATAAATATACATTCCATCGAAATCTAAAGAATGTTAAGGTATCTGATGGGTATTCAAGTAACATCTTGAAGTGTGTTGACTTGAGGAATCGTAAGTTACATGGATTGAAAAGTCATGATTCACATATTTTGTTACAACAGTTACTACCATTGGCATTGCGTACATTACTACCTTAAACAATTTCTGCTATTGTACTCCAATTCTGCACATTTTTTTGAAATCATTGTGAGAAATCTCTACATCCATTTTAGCTTGACAACCTCTACGAGAGGTTTGTAATGACCCATTTTGCAATGGAGATGATCTTTCCTCCGTCATTTTTTACTGTAATGATGCATTTAACTGTGTATTTGGTTGAGGAAGCTAAATTAGGAGGCCCTATTCATTATCAATGGATGTATCCAACTAAGAAGTACTTTATTTATATGTTTTTCGGTTAAGTAAAAAAAATTTGGTACTTAATTAAATGAATAACTATGTTTATTTTATTTAAAAGATATCTTGGGCATTTGAAATCATACGTGAGAAATAAATCTCAACCAGAAGGCTCTATTACTGAAGGATATTTGGCTGAGGAGTGTATTACCATTTGTTCTAGATACTTGTATGATATTGAGACAAGATTTAATTGAGTTTGAAAAGTTGATGACACATCGAATCAATATCAAATACATCAGAAATACAAAATATTTCCTTCTATTGGACGATCAGTTCGGAGGACCTCAAATGTGACACAGACTGAATTGGAATTATTACAAGCACATAGATATGTGCTGCTGAATAGTGAAATTGAAAATTCATTTATTGAAGAGTTGATGATACAATCAATGAGACGAATGAGAGTCCAAACACAAAATGAGAATGATATAACAAAATATGTTAATAAAGAGATTATAGAAAGGTTTGCATGACGTGTAAATTCATAAATATTGAAATAAATACAAATATTAGTTTGAAACATACATTTTATAAACCTAATAAAATATATTTCTTTCTTCAAATCATGAATTCTGATACTCAAGAAAGGGTGTTAGAAGATTTGAAGTTTCTTGCTAGAGTTCATCTAAATCAAGTTAGAATGTTTTACGCTTATAATGTGAATGGCTTTAGATTTCGTATAGTCGATTAAGAAGTGGGTTTGAAAACACAGAATAATGGTATATTTACATTTTCTGAAGTGGAATACTATGGAAATATGTATGATAATATTGAATTAAACTACCACAAACATTTTTCTGTTGTTTTATTCAAATGAAAATGGGTCGATATTATCAGAGGTGTTAAAAGATATTCCTTGCAATTTACATCTGTGAACTTCTCACGCTTGATGGATGTTGGTGATCGTGAACTGCATGATCCATATATCTTAGCATCGCATGAAGAAATGTTATATTATGTAAATGATGTTTTCGATGAAGTGTGGAGTGTAGTTTCTCATGTAATACAATGATATTTTTATGAAATGGGTGATGAAGTGGAAAATTTGACCTTTGAAATTGAATTTAATCAACAAAAGGAAGCAGAATTATTTATCCATCATGATATTGAAAATATTATTCTAGCAAGGATGAATGAAGTGGATGAAGAAATGTAGCAGGAAACCGACATGGTTGAAGGTGAAAATGATTTTATGTACAATTATTTATTTATTAAGAAACCACGTGTTTCATTTCTACAATAATTCATTATCATTGTTATATATATTTTGTATGTTTGTAATGGGAATCTATTATCATTTTTAATTACTTTTTACTAAATAATTTTTTTAAAATATATATTCTGAACTTAATTTAATTTGATTAAATGACATGAATTCCAAGGAGGAAGCGGTACACTATATCATCTAGTTCTGCGATAGATGACGATCCATCTGGCTCCCTCCCCATGAAATCTGAGGCACCGGCGGCATACACATCTACAACATCTCCCCCCGCACCATCTCTCACAACATATGTGGATGTCCCATTAGAGGCTGAGTCATCGACTCAACCTTCAGGAGCCTTAACAGTGGGGAAGCGATATGCCCCTTCCTGTTCATCATGGGCATGCTGGAGTGTCACTGTCGTAGGTACAAATTTTAATTAAATAAATTTTTTAGATTTTTTAAACTAATTGTTTTATAATTGAATATGTAAAAATTGCAACCGTGGAGAAAAACATTAAAATTTTAGATGTTTGTAATATGACTGTCGAGAAGACACTCATACCATTTGATTCTTATGGGGTCCCTACAAATGACGTTGCGGGGTTACTTGGCCATATTCTTGGCCATCTGGCAGCGAAGCCCATTTCCATTCCTATTTCTTATGATGAATAGATACATATGCCTACAAGATGGAAAAATGTAGTTTTTGATTCTCAAATAAAGGTAAATTTATTACATTGTGGTTTAATTAAATGTCATGTTACTAATATGTTCAAAATGAATTTCTGTATACGGATGTTCTTCCACTTTACAATTGATGATGTGATAGCACAGAAGAGGACGTTGAATAATCTAGGTAAGAAATGGAGAGATTTCAAATGGTGATTGTGGTGTGATGTCAACGATACTTCATTGACCGTGCAACAAATGTATGCGAATCTACCGAGTGGGGTACCGAAATAACAGTGGAAAGTTTTTGTTGACAGACATCGTGATGAGAAGCGGATGGTATTGAAATATATATTATTATTTTATCCTCGTTTTACATTTAGACATGTATTTGAAGAGGACATGACATTGAATACATTACTATTAAATTGCATGTTATTTATTTCAGGATCTCTCAAGATAGAATGCATAAAACCGGGCTAAGCAAGTCATCCCTCACACTACGGGCTCAAAAAAGTTTCTAGAAGCCGAACTAAATTATTAATCTTTTAATCAATTTAAATATTTATAAGAAAATTTTATCTGTTTAATATATTTAATTTTTTATTAATCGTTTCTTTATGAAGTCACATAGTTTAGGGCACGAAGAATCCAGAACTGAACTATGGTTGGATGTTCACAAGAAATCAAATGGAAGATTTATTAATGAGCTCGCTAAAGATGTTGGGGTATGAAGTCAATTTTTAATTATAATAACTTATTATCAATTTTTACTGGGTTAATATATATTGATATTTTATTTATAGGTAAAAATTAAAGAACTATGGGATGCCAATCCTATGTAGTCATACTCAGTCTCCAAAGATGACTCGGTTGCTAAAGTCCTTGGAAAGGAGCATCCTGGTAGAGTGCGTGGGATTGGTTTGGGACCCATACCATCTGAGGTTTTTAGCAGTCCACTAGGGATGGCACCTACCTATTCTCTTGGATTTAGTTAGCCCATAGCTGGAGATGCTAAGAATGGTATTTTTTCTCTATGAAATACAGTTCACCAGTAGGGGGATCAAATATCTGCTTTAGAGAAAGAGTTGACTGAAATACGTCAGTAGATGAGAAAATATGACCCTGTGGTAGTGCATCGACTGGTGGTATGCAGGTAAATCACAAAAAATCAAAATCATTCAGTTTTTTAACTTTTATTGGTTTTATGTTTTAATATAAATATGAAACCGTATTAAATTTTCAATATAATGTTCTTACAGGTGACAATAGAAAGTGGAGATGAAGGTCAAGAGGGTGACGATGCATCATCGGACCGTGAGTAGTTGTATTGTTGATGTGTTGAATAAATATGAGAACTGTTGGTTTGTATATGTAACATTTGTGACACATAGTTTCCACCAAACATTTTCATGTCCTAAAATTTCCTTGATTTCTCATGTTTCCTTTCATTCATTTTATTGATTTTTGATTTTTCTTTTTATGTCTTGATTTCTCGTGTGTGGTATACATCATTCCATTTAGGCCTGTGTTTGAATTGGTAGTAGAGATTTTGGATGACTAGGAGTTAAAAGCATTATTGATGTGTTGAAAAAATTGGGTCATTTCATAGTGATTAAGGGGATAGTGTTTTGGACACTTTGGTGAGGCCCTTGTAATTTGTCTTACTGGGAGGCCCTTGTGAGTGGTAATTGACCTGTATGATAGGTTTTATGTTTTTAATGTGTCTAGGTGTTACTTGTGGGTCATGCTAGTTTTTTGGGAATGAACTATGGACCTAGGATGGCTGGTAGTGTTGTTTAGCTATATATTATGTAAATGATTTTTGTTGATGGTATTTGTAAGGGTGGTTATTTTTTTTATGTGTTACCCTCTCGGAGAAAGATAAGTTGGGATGTGGAATGTTGTATGGGATGAGAACTCACCCTAAGTGAGAGAATGGTAGTATGAGATATGGTTTTAGATGAGGTTTTTGATATAATGTAAGAAATAACATTTAGTAAAGGTTAGAGCTATGAGATGTAATACATGACATGTTCAATGGCCCCATCCTAAGTGGAAAGGTAGAGATATGAGATTTAGTTGGAGATATTTTATTGGACCTTACACTGAGGGTGACAATATTAGTATGAGACTTGATGTGAGATATTGATTTTGTATGATAATGTACACGAAGTGAGAGGGTAGAGGTTGACACTCAGTTATGGGACCCTGTGCTATGTTATAGGGTACCTGTTTGGTTTTGTATAGTGGGATGCCTTCTCTTTCAATATTTGACGATGAATATGAGGTCTAGAATATTTGTGTTTTAGTTAGCACACAATAACCAAAAGTGATTGTTTTCATGCAATATATTGATGAATAATTTATATTATAATAAATGTATATATTTTATAGGATGGTGTTTTGAGGTTCACTAAGTGATACCCAACTGTGTTTTACGCTCACTCCCTATATGGGAACCTCAACACACATGTAGATATAATGTTCATTTTCAAGTGATATATATTATGGGGGATCAAAAAGGATCAGCTAGATGTATGTTTGGAGGGTAGTCAAATAATGGACCTATGTTTTATAGTTGATTCTATCGTATATTTTTTTCAATTTATTCTATACTGATTTCCTAGGTTGATTTTTCTTGTTGTATGTTGCTATGTACAATAAGGTTCATTATTATATAGCATGTCAATGTTTACTAATTTTTTTTTAATTTATTCTATACTGATTTCATAGGTTGATGTTTACTGTTGTCTGTTTGTCTGTACAATATGGTATTTCTGGTTTGATTTGTTTTTTAAGGCAATGGTGCAGCGGAAGCAAAAAAATTATTTTTTTTCTTGTCAGCTTTTAGCATTGGTTTTAACCACCGCTTAATGTACATTGGCAGTGGTTTAAACCTCTGTTAAAAGGTGAAAACCTCCACGAAAGGTAAATTTTTTTTACGTTTCGCAGCCGTTTTAGCCGCCTCTACATAGCCGCATTGTAGCTGCTTCATTCCGCAGTGGTTCTCGTGACTTGAACGGCGGTTTTACGGCTACTGGATTTGAGTTTATTCATGGCGGTTATAACCGCTGTGAATAAAGTGATATCAAGGGCTCATAAAAAACCTCTTCTAAACTCAGTAAAACCTCCACGAAATGAGGTAGCTATAATGCTTTCCTTAAACTGCCATGAAATGGAAATAACTGTCGCTAATAGATTGGCGACACTGTATTAGGCGGTGGTTTACAGAAACCCCTGTCAAACCATGTAGCGGCGGTTTAAACCTCCACAAAATGGTGTTTCTCTTGTATATTATGGAAATGAATAAAATTAAACATCATGTCTTAGTAGTCAAATACCACACATAGTTGTGAACAAATATAGCATTAAGTTCACATATATTTCACTTTATATCTTCAAATACATCATGTTATCCAATCCAATAGAGCTCTATATAATTTTTGGTTCACGTGTCACATCTTAATATTTACATAATTATGCATTCCACATAGAATATATAAAAATATTAAAAATAAACTAACCCATGGAAGGAAATGTGTTTCATTTCACAAAGAATACATTTATGAATAAGCATTGTGGTTCCAAACTGAAATAGGGAATAACATAAATGGTATTAGAATTTTCAATATTTAGTGAAGAATAAATAATCTCACAAGAATTATAAGTTGTATTTTGGGAAAGAAGAATTCTTTTGGAAAAATATTTTTATTTTTCATAAAACTAGTTTTGAAGCATGTATATCCTACAAAATAAAATGTGAGAAAAAATAAATGATATTTAATGAACATTAATGAAATATCCATTCTAAAAATAGAGTGATATATGTAAAACCCAATGAAAGGAGGTTGGGTTCGAGAATCCACTTACCTTATATTTAAATTCATTCATCACATCAATATCCTAGATAATAAAATTAAATTTATTAATAAAAAATATAGAATATTTTATATTTGAATTTTATTGATTATAGTTTTATTAAGATCATTTATGGTCTTTTTTTGAGTTGTAGAATTTAATTTAATTGTTTAAGAGTGTTCATATTTTTGGTTTTCAGGGTCGGTTTGCATGAATATGAGTATGGAGGATTATAGAAATTTTAAATTCTTATCTTGAATTTAAATTATTTGTTTTTAATGAACATTAAGAATATTAAATGTTATTATATATCATTTGGTTATATTTTATGAAGGCTAAGAATTTGAAAAATAGTTAGAGAAAAATATTTATTTTATTCGGCATATTTTATTACCATCATGAAATAATATCATTTTATTTAATATCATGTTTATATATTGTTTCTAAATTATTATATAACATATAAAATGTATTATAAAATATTATTTAATAATAATTATGGTTATATTACCATCCACAAATGAGGTAGTGAAAAATGAAAATACATCATCCATCGTGGCGGTTAATCAACACACCACAGATGATATTTTCATATTTAAAATAAAAGGAACATGTAATATATTAGAAGATAAATCATTCCACAAACATAACATAATTATAGTAAATAAATTATATTGTATCAATAAATCCTCTTGGATACGTTTAGGTGAGGAATGGATAAGAAATGAAATGATATTGAAAATAAAATAACAGAAAATGAAATATGATTTTTCCACTTGAATTTATCCTCCTTAAGAACCTCTTTAGTGTACAGGGTTTGTTCTTTTGATGAGACCAAGGGATCATGGATGTGGGGTAGTGGATTATAAAGAGTATTGGGCATCACTTGGAAATTCATTATGTATTTTAAAGTGTTATGAGAAGAGGTGGTATTAATAGCGGAGGATATTGGTGATTTCTAATTATTTTATTCATTAGTTTATTATTTTCGCTCAAGACTATGAATAGTGAAAATCATATAATTAAATATATTCAGATAATAAATGATAGGTTGATATCTAGTTCTTAAATTATCCTTATGTCAATAATGAATAAAAAATTCATGTATTTAGTTTTTATAGTAAATTATCATATTTTTCTACTCCCCAAAAAAAGTATTTTTGATAAATCCCAAAAATTTACCCTATCCATTTTACAACATATAGAATATAAAAATTAAATCCATTTTATGAAAATAATTTTCTAAAAATGATAAATTTATTTTTTATTTAATTTCACTATTTACTTGGAAAATACATATTTTAATATTATAACTACTTTTATAACACTTTAAGAAATTAATTTAGGTAACATAAAATGTTATAAATATCATAATCTGAAAAATTTTAACATCTGAATATTTTTTATAAATATAAATTTTCTTTTAAATAATTACATTAATTATAAAATTCTAAATAAAAATTTTTGTTTTATAAAAATAACAACATGTAATTACTTATTTATAACATATTTATTTACTAACACTATTATATAATTATATAAAACTGTCATTTACAAGATGCATGCATTTTTTTATACTTTCATAGATAAGGATACTATTCTATTAGATGAATTACTATTCTTAATGGTCATTTTACAATTCAATGTGTTATATAACTATTCTTTCGGGATAGGTTCTTTAATTTTTAGTAATACCACTAATTTCATTCATTCTTACTTTATGATGTTTTTATTTTGTTCTCAAAGTGATTTTATGGGGATTATACTATAAAAAATAATTATAAGAAGTGAATTCCCATAGATAAAATTTTGGTTTGTCACGTGCCTCTTTTGGATTGTGCTATAATGTCACAAACTAGCTAGGAATAACCAAATTTATAAAACCTAGGTTTGTCTTCAAAACATCTGGATGGGAATTACCTATCACCAAATGCTAACTTCATATGAAATGGCGATGATAACCATCATGGAAATGAATTTTCCCATACATAAAATAAAATAGGATAACATGAGAAATGAAAATTTTGGTATTCTAATAAAATGGTTTAATAGAAAATAAAAAATATTATGTATCTTCATCCAATTAATTTGATCCATATGCCACAGGGAGTTCACATTACCCTAGTAGATCCGGCATAGTGGATAATTTTTCACTCCGAAGTGTGGTTCCTTATAAAAACAATTATTACATTGTGAACACATTACCCAAGTTAATCTAGTCGAAGGGATATACATTCAACCTTGATGAAGGAATCCAAATTCCTTGATGATATTAGTTGGTATTATTGAATTAAAATCATTAAAATGAAATTCCTTATATTTGTAAAAAACCTCTAAAAAATAAATTTTTATTTCATTAATATTTCTATTAATAATAGAATGAAAGAAATAATTGTTTATAAAATTCACCAAAACCAAAATATTTTACACATCATTCCCATATAATAATTTTAAATTCTATTTTAATGATATAAAAATAACCGATAATTAAAAAAATACATTCTTATTTAGTTAATATGGAGAATAATGTTTGTTGAGGATCATATATGCAATAAATTGACTACCTCAAAACAGAGAATTATCACCCTATAATGGGATAAAAAATACATGGAAACCCATATATTCAAAAGATAATGATGATCCATGTACCATGAATACCATTATAAGAACCCAAAATTAATTTCTTTTTTAAATAACAAAATATAGAGGAATGAAATACCACAATAAATTATAAACAGATCATTATAATTATTGATTATCAAAAAAATCTAAATTCCCTGATATATCTTCAAGAATTTTTTTTAGATAATTTATCATCATTATGATGTAGAATCAATAACATATATCTAAATATTTTCATAATGACAAAACATAATTTATAAATAATGAATGTTGAATATAAATTAATGGTGTATACCATGAAATTACTAGTTTTATAACTCATAGATCTAATCCATTATTACTTGAGAATGAAATAAATATATAAAATATTAGACTAGTGTCTCATAGCTAGAGAACTTAATTCATCATATTTCAGATATCACTTGAAGGATTTTTTTTCAATTTTAAAAATAAAATTCATATTAATAAATTAATGTTTCCGAGTTTGGATACATAGTTTGAAATACCTTTAAATATTCATTCACCACATTTTTTGATATTCTAGGAGCTCCATGTTTTTTCCACATACATTAAAAAACTAGTTAAAAATATTTTAATTACCTATGTCCTAAAGAACATGGTTTTAAGATAAGGCCACCTCATTTTTTCAAACCATACAATAAATTGTGTACCCTCATCTAGTGCTCCATCACATGATTCAAATACTATTTATAATAAAAACTGGTTTTCACTCACTCTATTTCAATCATTTTTATTCCTAGAAAGCAGAAAATGTCCATAATTTACACTAAAAAACAATAAATTCCCCAAATGAAATATGTTTAAGATAATGGGATGTGTGTACCTATAAAAAACATTGGTATGTGAATTTTATAAATTCTATATTTTTTATAACCAAATATGTAAAAAATAATTTGATGAATTATATTTAAGTATATGTGAAAATTAATCCAACATCAATAAAACTTACTCCAACATCTCATGTTGTTCTAATCGGTGCAACCACATAACTGAAAGTAGAATTATAAAATTCCTTTCGAAACTATTATGAAGGAATAAAAAACATGAAATATTTTCTTATTCATTTATATACCAAGTTCATGGTCATGGTTATCCAAATTTATAACCTATAATTTTTTAGGTTGATGCTTCTTTTAGTGGGGAACATGTAAAACCATGTGTATATATGAGAACAAAGTTTGTATATTGAATAGGAAAGCAACATATCAATGTGGCCCAGTGACCTAAAATATTCCCCTTATCATGTATTACAATTTACTTATTTTATGAGTCATTAATAGCCCAACCAGATGAGAAATTTTAAAACACCTAGTACCTAGATGAAAACTCTATATTACTTCTATGGAGATCTGTATAAAACTTATACCATATTTGATCCATAAAAAATGTCGTGGTTTTTTCTTAACCACTTCTATAGATTTGGGTTCCAACCTTGGTACTATAATTTCCATTTTTGCAATCCTATACCATCTTAGTGGTGACCTAGAGGGTCATCCATATAAATCTTCAAGAGATTCCTTGTGGATGTGTTATTTTTATTTGTAATTATAAAAATATTCAACCCGATATCAATAGATGTCATGGTCCCCTCCTATGTCAGGTGATATTCATAACGAATATATTCTATAACTAAAGTAGACTTTTATTTCTACCCATCTGTATGACGATGATATTTATTTCTCAACATTACCTAGGTTCCTATCTCTTTTTTGGGGCCTTTCAAAAATAAAAATTTAAAGATGGGGTCTCTATCTAGGATGACAAAAATGGTAATATCTTTATCAATTATGATCACTTTCACATAAAACATACAAAATTAATCTACATCATTATAATCATTAATTATTATGATATGAACATACTTGGTCAACCCATCGATCAACCAAAAAATTAAATTCCTACCCTAGAGAGTTCATGGTAATCCAAAAATGAAATCCATCGACATATAATTCCATTTCCAAAATTACAAGGTAATGGACTAAAGTATTACATATACAAGGTGATGGACTAAATTATTACATATTTATGGTCAAAATAAATGATAAACTTCTCCATAAAATATAGATTATGTAACTCTTAAGGAAATTCACGATTGTTGTGAGTTCAAAATCATGAGTGAGATAATTTAAATTAAGTGGTTCAGGTTGAGGTGATCTTTAATCTAGTAAATGTCCAACATGTTGAGGAATATGGTCGAAACCTATACCTGAAGCATAATTATAAACCACATATATGTATCCTACATCTTATAGATGAATAAAAATTTCTATGGTCTAAAAAATAGTTAGTTTATTGAAGTATTACTATCAATTTGAAAAGAAAAAAAACTCAACCATTCCTAGTTAAAGCCTTAAAATATGATGAGCATTTGAAAAATCCTACACAAAACACTAATAATAGCTTAAAAAAACTAGGAAGCATAAAATATTAATGACATATGATATTTCATCCCAGGACATGATATTCATTACATATTAATTAGCAATTCAGATACAATGATTCGAGAATACATATCCCCATAACCTAACTTTTCATATATTTAATTGGTATGTTGATAATTCTACATGAATGTGCTTATCATCTAGGAATCCTAATACATGTCACATGTGATTACCATGAATGTCCATGTTCATAGTGTACACCTGAATTTCATCAATTAACACCATGACAAATTGATCATTATATTATTGGAAAATTTAATTTATTTTTTACATTAATGCTACAGAATGTTGTTAGGTTGAATGAAAGCACATGCCTCATGCTGATCTCATAACAACTCAATCATAATGTCATCAAATGTTCAAATCCTTTATAGAAATAAGGTGTTAAAAAGGATGAAGATAAATTTTAGAGAACCACTCATTCAATTTCACATGTTCAAAATATTGTCAATTCAAGGAATAGTTATCTATAGTTGATTCTGTCATGTTTTTTGTTTCTTATAACACAATAATCCGTGTTTATTTAATGTATTCCACATTGAAAAGAGGAAAATGGTTTCCAAAGGTGACACACATAGGTGTATAAAACCCTCAGTTCTCAAATCAACAAACAAGAAAGTAATATCTTCTTACTCTATTAGAGATAGGTAGTATGAAGTTATTGATATTGGATGAGGTCTCAGAATATAGTCAATAAATAACACCACTTTTTACTCTATAGGGAAACCCCGAAAGTCATCTACAAAAACCTCACAAAATATATTGGCTAGCAGAGGGTGTTAACAACTAAATGATTTATTTCCCAGTTTTAAATAATATTATGTTATCAACATACCAAGATACAAATGAGTATTTCCCTCCGGAGTATACCTATAATCCCATTATCCACAAAATATAGGATTGATGTCATAGGGGAATTAATGGAAACATATTGATGTTAAAAATAAATTCTTGTATTTTGATTAATTAACAGATCAATATTATTAATTCCTTAAATATATCAATTTTTAGAATCATAAAATCCCAATCCAGGTATATGTCTCACATAATGAAAGAGGGGTGGTAATAAAAAACCCTATACATTCTTATTCTCAGTAGGTGTTGAAAATTCAATAATTAATTGAATGTGTTCCATTGGATGTCTTAAAATGATCCACCATATGTTTGATATGAGGGAGTGAGGTGAACCAATATTAAACAAGTCAATATATATAGTCAATAAACCATAATGGAACCTATCACATTATCACGTCCTATATCTAATACAATTATAAAATCCTCCATTGTGAGTAAATAAATTTTTTAATGGTCTATGGTTGGAATCATGATAATCATGAACCATATAATTGCACCAAAAATCTTTAAAGTGTTAAGGATTATATTCCTTGATGGAGAAGAAAAAACATGAAGGTAAATATTATAGTGACCATGATATCCCAATGATATTATTTTCATTGGATACATGATACAATAACCATTTATGAACTCTAAATGAATATATTGTTAACTCATCATATGACTCACTATTAATAATGGTTTAGGTACAGCCTTTTTAGAATCACCAAATCTACTATCTATAGGAAACTTCCCCTCTATCATATTTCCCAAATGATAGCACATTCCTATACCACCATATGTAAGATGAACATTTGTCCGCCATGATATAACAACACTGTTAATCTCTCCCATCAATGAACAATACACCAACACACCATAGGAATAAAAAATTCATAAGGACATGTACAATAATATTAGAAAAAATACCCATATGAAACCTCCATGATTTCATCTTCTCATTAGACATAACCTAAATTGAGAAAAGAGTGAGGTCATCCCATCTATTACAGAGTTTCATCATTATTTCACACTTTTACTAAAGGTTGAGTAACTCTATAAATATTCCCATGACCATATAATTTATATCATACCACTTTAGAATCCACTTAACGGTGACCTACGATAGGGGTCCACAAATCCTTAACTATTCCTCTAATATACTTTAGGTTTTTGACTATTAATGAGGTCCAAAAGTGTGTTTGTTGGGAGACTATGTCCTCATATATCATAGTGGATAATATTAGTAAACAAAATAACTATGATACAATGGATGCATTAATAATTGATTAAACTAGTAACCCACCATAGAGGAAGTAGTAATAAAAAGATATACAACAGTGATATTCTAAAAACCATTCAAGATAATAAAGAATATAAAGAATATGAACAATAAATAGATACCAACTAATATGATCATTATGTCATGTAACTATAAAAAATGAGTACATGGGGAGATAGGAGTTACATACATAAACCCCATGCTTTAAACAAATGCCAAAAATAGTTTCTATTACAATTATGATCATAGGATCGGTCCCTTTCTCCCACACTCCATCATAGAACATTTTACTAAGAATCAAATGTTTGGTTCATCCCTTTATCTATAACTACAGTTATAGAGTCAATGTGGGTACCAATGGATGTCAAATAGGGGTGTAAGACATACTCAGTTGGATACCACCATTACTATCTATATCAATCTAATTAGTCTGAAATTAAATTAATAGTGTTCTAGTAATAATGAATGTAATTCATAAAATAAATAATAAGATTGATGGCCCTGGTTCCTCCTAGGAACCCATCCACCATTACTTTCTTCAGCCTATGTTGGTTGTCTAATGAAAAGTAACCTAAAAAAATTGATAAGGTGTGTACATTTGTTATCATATGAAAAGAACCAGGTGTAGACTAACCTCATGCTTGTGATTTGTCTTCAATAATGTGTCCTTATGACATTAATCATGTTTTCAGATAGTTTTATAACAATTCACCACATATAAACTAGGTAAATCAACCATCAAATCCATTATGGAATCCTGATCCCGTCCATGGAGATCTGTAAATGAATCACATGGTTCATGGCTGGAGATCCTAAAATACCCAATATCATAGATCCTATTCAATGAGACTAACAATGGAATCCCTCACATTACTCTTGGTATATTGTAATAACAATACATTAATATCATATGAGGAATCTCACATGGGGGGACCTAGTGTCACCTAAGGCATGGTATAAATATCATTTTTATTGGCCCACCCATGGTGCATCCCCAAGAGACCCAACATCAATAATGGGTATAATAAACCACCTGGAGAGCTAGTACCAAGAAATACAATTATCATTCTTGCATGTTCAACATATCCATGTACCAAACATAGCGAGCCAACCAAATGGTTCATTAAGTAGGGACCCATGTTCTCTCAAATCCTATAAGAATATAAGTCCTAGTGTTTTTAATCTAGGTTCATCAAAAAGGAATTTCAATTAAGATCATAACCTTACCATTAATTCATTTCGTTCTTCACATAAAAAAGTATATATATAATTAATTTTATTCAATCCCAATAGATATGGAATATGGAATGAGGAAAAAATCATAAACATGGGAATATGGAATAAGTATAAATCATAAGAAGTGATTCACATTTTGTAACAGATAAACATTGAGGCATAAATCATGAGAAAAATGAAATGGAATAGTATATATGGAATTAAGAGTGATTGTTAAGGACAATATCATGGACTATCATTCATATTAATTAAATTTATTAATTTAATGCATTTATTAAAAGTAAAACATGACCCTATAGGTGTTTAATAAATTTATACATTGGGTACTAAGACACAAAGTGAAAATGTCACCCATTGGGGTGAATTTGGATAAGGCAATCAATCAAATGGGTAGATTGGTCGCTCAATAGGTTCTTAGTTGGCATGGAAATGAATTTAATTCAATTTATCTGACATTTTAATGGTGTCTCCAAAAGTTATGGTCATATAGCACAATGGCGAAACATATGTAAAGTGGAAAAACATTGGTAATGAAGGTAGAACAACTACTTTAGGTTCATAAAAGACAACATGTTTGTTATCATCCCTTAAATTGAGCTAGAACGGAAGGTGTTGGAAGAATCAACCAATTCCCTAAAATGGGGAAAATTGTATCACGCTAATATATAACTATATGGGACAAGAAAAACATACAATTTAGCGAATATAAAAGAAGATCATGCATAAGTATTTATAATGCATACAATAAGGAAGGATTTTAGAGACCACATGAAAGCGAGATAAAAATGCTTAAAGAGAGGAGGGGTATATCTATTGGGAGGATGTTAAATGATAAAAAATTTTGGATAAGAACGAGGGATTAAAAACATTTTATATATGGAAAATAAATTTCTCCTTTATTTATTGGGTCATAGGGTTTGGTCATAATGTTGGCCAAACTGTGCACCAACCATGCGCCATGTTCTACATAAAGTGGTACCCCACATGCTTGTGTAACCATGCCCAATTAATGTCATAGCCCAAAACAAGTATATCTATCATACATGAGTATTTGAGTCACAACTCCACATGGTCACAGACAAACCATGAGGCACACCTTGTCTATTGGGTATCACGCACTATTGAGTCGCACATTTTTCATTAATCGTGCACTAATTGTGTGGCTCACCCAACCTTCCCATCCTCCAAAACTGTTGATATTGAAAATCCCCAAAATCTCCCAGACCACTTCTCAAGCATTGGATCCCACTCTTAGAATAAAACAGGAGGTGTGGAATAGTAACTAAGATGTTTCTACCTCTCTAAAAAATTCAGCACATTACAACCTCCCCTGATTAATATAACTCATCCATGAGTTTCCATTACGAGGGTGTTAAAATGTCTTTTAATAAAAGTTATAGCCACTCCACATGTACATAGGATTTCTTTTCAAAGGTTAAATCACGTAAATGGTCATGATAGCATATAAATTGGTCCTGGGGAACTGACCTACCTCATAGATCCTTCATGTTATGATCAACGATACTTATTGGACGCTACTCAAAATATGAGTTCTCATCCAGTTCATCATCATTAGGGTAATTATAAGGGTTAGTATTATACTGTCAAATATAGGATACATGGAAGAAATTGGTTGTGGCCTATTACCTCTAAGGTAGATGCAACTGATAGGCTACTCTCATGACTCTATAAACTATCTCAAAAGTCCCATATATCAAGGTGAAAACATAGTCTATATCTGATTTCTACTGTAACCCAATCATCGGGATATAGATATAAAGACAAGATGTCCCATGTCAAAATATAGAGGTCTGTAGTGAATATTGATATAATGATTTTTTCTAGATTGATATTTATACATACAGTTTAAATCTACTATACTTTTTATGATATGAGGACCCAATAGTGATTCCTCACCTACCTCTAACAATCATTTAGGTGAACGGAATATCCTACCATAAAGGGACTCATATTTCTCGATATACACCATTTCCTGAATGTTTTTATTTTTGAAAAACTCTACTAGAGTTATGTTTTCCAATAAACCTCCAAAATCAAGGACTTGTGTCTGAGGAATGTCCTCTAACTCCTTATAATCCACATGGACTACCCATTGGTCAATGTGTGATATGATGTACTCAATTGATGATATTAAACTAGTTCCTCTTCTATCTCTTTCCACAACCTCTATATAAAATGTGCATCCTATTCTGATATAATATAATTAAGAACACCATTAATACATGTAATATTCTTTATATAAAGCCTCCCAATATCATCAATTGAAAAGGTATACCAAATCAGTCGAAAGTTTGTGAAATGTTTCATCTATTCGATGTTCACCCATACAAAATTAATTCTATGAGGGGATCTCCGAAAACACGAAATGATGTTTATGCTAATGTCATTCAATTTCCACTCAAGAATTGAAGGAGGCTGTAAATCCAATTAGGTTGCTGGTTCTCACATGGACCTACAGAAAAGTAGAGAACCTAGTGATAGAACCCACAATATCCCTCATCATATCTTGATAATAATACAAATGGTGTACATCTCGATACATCTTGGTAATCTCTTAGTGAACTGACCAAATAGAGGAATGATATTCCCACATCAACTCTTCATGTATATAAGAAGGAACCCTAAAAATAACATGGTAGAGTATGTTCTCCTTCCGAGAAAAAACCCAACCATGATTTATATTATCACATGAGATTCTCTCAATTAAGAGAATAATTTCAGGATAAGAAATATATAACATTTTAACACACTCTAAAAGATTGGATGTCGCTGCTAGGGCGTCTAGAACAGCTTTCTCATTTTATTACTGAACATCCAAGTTCTTCTCAGAAAATACATCTATCAACATCCGTTAAACGTTGCCCTCTGTTATGTTGTGTGTCTGATTGTTATAGATCAATTCATTAGCCACGAAATTACTCTTACCATGTATGTAAAAAGATCAAAATAGAAAAACTACAAGTATTCTACCCACCTATGCTACCTCAGATTCAAGTTTCATTATGTGAAGATGTGTTTGAGGCACATTTGATACATTTAAACAATGAAAAACTAGCCCAATATGTAATTCCATCAATAGAGTAAATCATGGACCACAACATCTATCTCATAGTCATGTGTATGATAATTTGTCTGATGGGGTCTCATCTGGAAGGAGTTTTATGCTACAACCACATCGGCCTACATCAACACTACTCCCAGCCCAATCCCAAAAAAACATAGTAAATAATATAGCATCTACTTGGCTCAAGAATAATCCGGATCTATCCTAAGGTAAGTATCCCTATGAACTCTGAAAATAAAATCATACAAGCTTCTAAAAATAATAATTTCACACCTCTCTTATTCAAGAATATAATAGGCACTACTATGTAGGATAAATCCATAATGGATCACCTATAATATCCAACAAGACCCACTAAACTGTGTATATTGAAAACATTATTGGAATACTCCCATGAAACCATGTTGCTCAGCTTCTCTAGTTCAAAAAATATTCCTTCCTCGGAAATTAAATAACCTAATAAGTGAACCTTACTAATCTAGAAGTGGAATATTTTAGTATTTTCATAAATATTGTGCTCTATCAGTTTATTGAACACAGACTCACGATGGTTGGAATGGTCATGTATTATGTGAAAATACACAAAGATGTTTTCTATGAACACCAACACAACTGAATCTATGTACGGGAGGAAAACCCAATTCATTAGAGCTATAAACACTACCAGCTCACTTTTAAGGCCACGCAAAATGATAAAATAACCATTAAAGACATAAATTGTCCAGAATGTTGTATGTGGGATGTATGATTTCTGTATACATTCCTGATGGTTGCCTAGTCTAAAATTCATCTTGGATAAAATTGTCACTCTTTAGAAATGGTCAATGAGGTCATCTATAACAGTTGCAAGATACTAGTAATTTATAATAACCTATTTCAACCAGTATTAATCCTTTAAAAATCTAAGTTTCATGTCCACATTCTTTGAGAAAATGATTGGTAAACCCAAGGGTGATTTTCTTGTTGAGATAAAACCTTTTACATTGAAGACTTTATGCAGCTTTATGAGTTTTCGGAGCTCTATAGGTCCCATACTGTAGGGAGGAATGAAGACTATTGTTTCACCAGGAACTCATTCAATAGTGAACTCCACCTATATCACATGAGTTAATCTAGAGGAACATTCAGTTAATATATCTATAAAAGCATCCATAGTAATAGGTTATTCGAGAATCTACATATATAGATTCTTCATAATGATATTCACCATTTCGTATGTCACTCTTCCCAACCCCTGATGATCAAGTCCATCCCAACTAGCCTATATTTTACACTCTCTATTTTGAACATCTGTGATTCCATAAAGTGATGTAAATGACATCCTTCGGTGATAGCATTCCACATGTTCTCAATAAGAAATTATCTGAAAGATAATGAGAATGATTTTAATCCATGTAATCTCAAGAAAAAATTTTATCTATAAAAAATTGTAGCCACCTATCTCAAGGGGGGACTCTTATCACTGGTTTATATTCTCTATTCAGAACCCCAGTAATTTATTATGAGAAATAATTCCAATAATATATTCTCTCTCAAGTCACATACATTACATAATCCTAGAAGATATAAAATATTATGATGAAACTATATCAAAAAAATCAAAAACTAAAGTAGAGGATACCAGAATAGTACCTCATACTATAGAAGGCCTTGGACTCTACTACTTAGGCATAGGTTTCACTGTACAAATATTCCCCGGTCTATAACCTTGAGTAGAAACATGAATAGACTAGGAAACTACACTCTATTAGCATTGAACATCAGCAGTGTGACTGAGTAATGAATGGACAACTCATAATCCATTTTTTCTATAAGAAGACCAACTTTTAGCATGAATTGGAGTTTTGGATCATGTGCCCAAAAGAGGTGTCAGTACCGATCTCCACTCACAAGTTACTAGAGTAAAAGAATGTTATAAGATTTGAAGGTGAACCATCCTTCCACAAGCTCAACACTCAATTAGGATCCTCATAACCTAGGGATTTTTATGGCGTGGAAATCCACACTGTTCACATTCCACATGGTTGTCATTATGTTTCAATTTATTGGTACATCCCCCATGTGTACCATACAAGCACCACTTCGTACTTTATGACGAACCATCTCCCTACCTCATAACTAAAATAATCTATATTATATTTCCAAAAATGCCTTCGGTTTAATTCTATATTAAGGGTAGGGTTAATTATTTCTATAATGGTGGTGAATCATAATATTTTAACCTATGATCATATAGCATACATAATCCCTTCCTAAAATCATCCAACGGTTGTTAACTCATCGCCATACATAACTGTAAAACAAAATATGTAAGTGAAGTAAGGAGAATACTCTAAAATGGGCATAAAAACCCTATTAAGATTAAAAAAGTACATGGTTCAGTCCTCTCTCATTATGTGTGGAAATAAGTGATCGTAGAAGGCTATCTAGAAGTCTTCCCAGCATATCCCCCAATGGAGATCCACCAATGTTATGATATCCATGCCTGGTGGATTCATGTTGCATATATGTAGTGAGAATTAACCTCCACTCTACAAGCATATATTGAGGTTCAAATATCAATAGCATGACCACCATATATAAATTACAAGTATGAGGTCTTTCATCCCCTGAAAAGGTGGGAAGGTTCCTCTTTTGGAACTCCCAAGATTTCTCTTCTATAGTAGGAGTAGTTTAGGGAGAACCCTGATCAAACTACATGAACTATATGAAACTATCCTAGAACTGAGCAGCAACAGATAGTGGTAGATTAACTATATGTGGATCTTGTGGAAATGTAGGAGGTATCACTAGTGTCTCAGGTCCCAACACCTCTGAATCATGATCATTGCCACATTCATGGTATAAAACAACGGTAAATCATGGTGGACTAACTCTAAAATTTCCAATCACACTCCTTTGATAATATTTCAATGAAGATAAAGAATAAAAACAACAAATCACATGCACATAGACTTTCTATAATGTGTCACACCTCTCTACCCTCTCTTAAAGATAGGTCTAGGTTGTAATAAAGATCCACAAGAAAAATAATAGGATACACAAACAACTACACACTATTATGTTTGGGTTAGTGTCAAGGTATCATATTAATCAAAATAGGTTCTAGTATATTGAGTTTCAAATTAAATGTAAAGAAAAAACCAACAAACTGTCATTTGGAATCTTCATCTGTTGGTGAACATTTAATTTTGAATCATTGTTTTATAGAAAACTAATCTTATTTTTTCATTATAGATTTCATGTTCAAGTTAATTGTGTCAAAATCCCAATTAATAATGCCCATTACTCTTTATAATTTTAAATCAAAGCATTAAGTAACTATAACCAAATATTTATGTAGGACCCCAGGAAACCCTGAGAGGGGAGGGGTAAATCAGTGTGTCAAATTTTTCTTTTAAAGTGATGGATCTTGTTCCCACATTGGTAGGAACTTGTTAAACCTGTATGATGGATATGAACAGAAATCAAACAATCACATGCCGATAGATGACACAACACATCTTACTTGGTTCACCACTAATTGTTCGGTCCATGGAGAATACGCCGAAAGGTTTTTGGTCATAAACAATTCTACTAAACTTCACTAGCTGTGGATTACAAAGGTTCGGGCATAGTCACTATGTCCTAGGCTCACTGCCTTTACAAAGATTCAGGGATAGCTCACTACTTCCCTCAGGTCACTCCTGTTAACTCCCCCTGGCTCACTACCCTTGGTGAAGTCACACTCAGTTTATATATGTGAAGGTCCTTTCATAATCGCTAAAGAAAAACATCCGCTATTTCATGTAGATGCTCTGTTGAAGTCCAAATCTCGCCTGTAGTAAAATATAACATCCCTTCATGGGTATCGGGCAATCTCCCAACTTTCACGCAGCTCAAAAATATTGACGTGCTTCATTACTACATGTCGCGCAGGTCTCCTGCGCGGAAAAAATTCGGCGTGGAAGTTCAAACTGGCGTGAAGGTATCAACCATCCACCTGCGTGACACCAATTACTTCAACTTCAAACATGTGCGACTCAATTCCATTCTCACCCAAACCGCCTTGGGCTCACAACCCACAACCGGCGTGCATCCTCTAATTGCATGGTCGAACTACGACTTTTGCAACTCAACTACTTGTGTGACGGGAGCTCAAAAAATCTCTAAGTCTTGAACTTCATTTAAAATGAGAAGGGGTGGTATTCTATTTATAGGAAAATTGGACCCCCTGTGCGGTGGTGCGCAAGTATCCTCACAGGGCGGAGGTCCCGACGCACAGCTCCTACCGCCCTAGCTTCTGTCGTCCAACTCACTTGCACGACCCAAAAAATACTTGCGCTAACTTATTTCTTTTTCCATAATTTGATGTTCTGGTCATGAATAACAACAGGTGCACAGGTTTCCAAAGCTCCTATGCATCAGCACGCATGTCCCTTTTTGGCGTGCATGTCACTTGTGCGACCAGCCCAAAACCTGCGCGGACCATACCCCTTTTCCATTTTTCCATATTCTGAACATCCACTGAGGATTGACAACAAACACAAACCATACTCTAACTCATGCACATATGACCATGGTTCCAACAATTTAAACACTATATAAGGATGAAACACGCCATGTATAGTAATCTGATTGAATGAAACTCCATTTCCAATGAATAAAAGTACCTGATTCATAAATTTCATTTGGAATTAATTAATTAGACCAATTATTATGTCATAATTAATCAATTGAACCAATTATTTCAATATGAATAAAATATAGAACATTAACACACATATTGAGTAATGAAACTCATAATGATCAAGAAACAAATCCAATTCATGTAGAAAATTAGATATTACATGGAATAATTCATGAAATTTAATACCTATGGTTCATAGTATGATTCCTGAATTTGATATGCCCTATTATAATCAAAACAAGATAAAAATCATTATAAAAATATTAAATTAAATAATTTTATAATACAAATCCATCTCTAAATAGTGAAATATAGAAAACTGTAACAAGAACAACCAATAATAGTATTAACCCATCCTATGTATTTTGGGTTTCCAATGTACATGGGTTATTTACTCCTATAATAGGCTCATTACTAAATTTTAATACTTATAGCCTTTTAAATAATACCCAAATATTTTGACAAAAAAGAAAAATACCTCTAATACGCCTTTCTAGTATCTCACCCCAAATTCCACTAACTGGTGCCCTGAGATGGTGGGCTGGAAGACATCAAGCTCACCTTGCCCTACTCTAGAATATACTGACTAATAGTTAGGGACTATGGTGTGTGTGTGGGGAGACCATCCTCTCATATATCAAATTCAATCATAACTGTATATATAATAAATAAGAGATAATTGAAATAGTAATAACACAATAAACTATAAAACCATTGTAGAGGAACAAATAATAAGAATACAAATATAAGTGGGATAATAATAATCCAGGCAAGATAAGAAATAATAGGAAGATGTTGAAATATAAATACATACCAAAGATAATGATCATGATGTCATGTTACTATTAAAAATTTATACATATGGATATAGGGGATACATGAAATACAACATGCTATATAAAACAATGTCAAAAAACGGCCACAACTAGCATCATTAACATAAGCTCGGATGATTTCTCCTGTACTCCATCCTAGAACTTTCAGACATGTTATAGAAGCCAAAAACTTCCCTTTATCAATACATTAAATCATAATGTCTACTTGGGTACCAAATGAATATCACTAAGGGTATGATATATACTATGTAGGCCACCATTAACAATGTCTGGATCAATCCCGTTTTTGCTGTACAAAATAAATATTGTTCTCATAATAATAAATGTCAACCATCAAATAAATAAATAAGAATGGCATCCTGATTTCAACTAGGGTTCCTGAACACCACTACCTTATTCGGTCTATGCCGGATGCCAAATCCAAAGGAACTGACAAAAAAGTGATAAGGTGTATACATTGGTCATCATGAGTAATGCATAAATTGTGGACCGACCCCCATATTGTGATTTGGATTGGTGGAAACATCCCTATAACATCAATCAATAGATCTCATAATCGTGTAATAAGGTAAAAAAATTAATCTATGAAAATAAACCATCAAATATAGTATAGAATCCTGCGATTGTCCAAGGTGATCCACAAAGGAACCCCAAGGGATTCTGCAGGATCTCTAAAAATACCTTGTACTGCATAGTGTGTCAATGGTAACCTACAAGAATAGTGTCCCTGGACTTTTACACATATCATTGCATGATTTTATGAATAATTAGGCATCAAAATACAAGCCAAAGATTGTAAATTCTCGTGTATTGGAAAACTAGGTAGATAAAATTGAAAACATGGGACTAAGTAAAACATTTATAAATTTTAACATCTATTATGGGATCCTAACATACATTAAGACCTTAAAGCTCCATTGGATAAATTGAGGATAAAATTAATATAGGGATGATCTAAAAAGGCCCAATAAATGAATAAACCATAAAACAAAGATTAGCACATGGGTTAGATGGAATAACATAATGATGTAAAAATGAATGTAACAAGATTTAAAATAAGGAATTATAACATGGTATCATATAATCAGGGATTAATAGTAACGTGGTAGTTATATAAAACATTAATATTTCATTATTCAATGATATTTTCACATAGAGGAGCACGAGTCACAACTTATTACAAATTGAGGAGCACGAGTCTAGGATTCCACAAAGATCATTGCACAAAATGTCTCATGAGACTTAACATTACCCACCTAATTGGATCACTATTTGGGTTCACCCATCATGACATGTTCATGAATATAATTTCCACATAAATATTCATACTTAAGTAATCAAACATAAACATAACGGTTACGCATGGAAAGAAATGGGTATAATAATCATGTCAATAGAATAATAAATGGGAATATCATAAAAGTGTCCACAATAGAAGGTAATAATATTGTACATGGAAATTGAGAATGTAATATATTCATATATCATGAAAACATATGTAAAACATTAGTGAAAAGCTTGTTTAAGAATCATTAGAGATAAAATATTTTAGTACAGTATAAGGGAAAACCTTCCACATTCATTAAAATGGAAAAGGAATAATAGTTTTCATTAAACTAAAATTGAACCACGATAGTTATTCATGAAAAAATGAGTGATTTTTGAAAAGTAATGGTGGATTAAAATAGATTGTGGAGATCACTTTTACATGGGTAAGAATTATAGAAGATCCCTTAAATCGGGCTTGCTTATCGGGAAGAGTTGAGTAGGGAACCTTTTAAAAACATAAATATCATTGAAAAAAAGGATGAATGGGTATTGAAAAATAATTTTGGAACATATAAATAGTGTTTAAAATATATAAATAAAATGAGAATATATTTTTATTTGGGTAAAAGAGATAATCAATAAGTGAAAGAATAATAGAGGTTTGGGTAGAATCCATTACCTTATTTCTGAAATGATTATTCTCTCAATCCTAATGTCCTAAATAATCAAATTGAATTAATTAATTATTAATTATAGAACTATTTATACATTTATTTTATTTGTTACAAATTTCTTATGTTCATTTATTTCCCTTTCACTAGGTTATGAAATTTGATTCAACATTTGAGAGCATTGAATTCTTTGGTTCTCATTATCATTTTAATTGAATATGAGTATGAAAAAGTTTATAAAATAATGATAGATGTCCAAAACTAAACATGTATGTTATTAATGGACTTATATAATATTAAAATACAAGGTTTTTTACAATATTTGTGGAATATTAATTAGATAAATCACCAATGATAAAAACATGGATTATTTTGAGTGATTCTGTTCACAAGGAACATGTTTTGTTTTATTATTTTACATCATGTGTGTATAATGATTCCATAATATTAAATAATATATAATACATATATTATGATCTGGTCGAAATAGAAAAATTGTTTCATAACCATCCATGATGTTGTTAATTGAAATTGAATACATGTCATCCTTGAATGTGATAAATTAAAATATCTCGGATAGTGTTTCATTTTTAGTATAAATGGACGGGGAAAAGAGAGGTGATGATGAATTATTCATTTATCCTAAAAATATTAAATTATATGTTAGGTGCTACAGTTATCACACCATTTTTATTAGTGTATTTTAGTAGAGAAGAGAAAATAATGGAACTTTAAAATGAAATTGAATGAAAATGGAAGAGGGTTTTACCTCATGATCCATTATTATTGAGAGCCGCCTTAGGAGAATGGTTTATGTCTTTTGATAAGACCAAAATATCCTAGAATTTTGGTAGGGGAATGGTAGGATAATTGAGTATAATATAGTCATGTCTCAAGGATTGAGAGGTGTGAGGATAAGAGGTGGTGAGGGGTGGTATTTATAGTGGAGGAGGGTGGTGTTTTCCCATTATTTTATTCAATATTTTATTATTTTATCAATACAAGTATTATTGCGGATTCCTAAGACTAAATTCAGTAATGAGTGAATTTTATTTCAAACAATTGGTCAGTTACATCATCTTTGACTCACTCATGACTTAAAAATTCATTTATTTATATATACTATAAAGTATCGTATTTCACTATTCACAAAAAATATTCAAGTATTTTAGAAAATCCCAAAAATTCACCATAACCATTTTTCTATGAGTATAATTCAAAAAATGAAATCTATTTTAAGAAAATAATTTTTCAAATATGATTAATTTATTTTTTAATTAAAATCATTATTTAATTGGAAAATAGAAATTTTAAAATTAAAACATCTTTTCTAACACTTTGAGAATTTTATTGAGGTCTCATAAAATTTTCTTATAATCATAAAACATCTAAAAAATCATTTTGGAATAAATTTTATGAAAATACATTTTTTAAAATTTTAAAATAATTCTTAAAATATTAATTAAATATTTCTGACTTACAAATATACCAACACTTCATTACTAATTATAAAAATATATACTCACTTATACTATGATATAATTATATAATATTATCACTAATAAGATGGGTATATTATAATTGTAATTTCATTTCGGAGTATACTATTACATTGGATCATTTACTATTCATAGGGCTCACATTACTATTTTGAAGGTCAAATTACTATTTCATTGGTATATGATCATTAAATTCAATAAATACCCTTTATTTCATTCATTAATCATTTATAAAGATTTTATTGAGTTCATAATGTGATTTTATATGATAATAATGTATGACATAATTATAAGAAGGTAATTCCATTGATAAAACATTTGGTTGTTACATTCTTCCCCCCTCATTGTTTCCTCTAGAATTCTTTAGAAGTCCAGTGACAAAGTCCATTGTGATGTTTTCCCATTTCCATGTTGGTTTGGGTAATGTTTGCATCATCCCTTTTTTACTTTTTCCATTCATCATTCACTTGCTGACATACCAAGAACTTTGATGTTTATTTGGTGATCAATTTT
This sequence comes from Viscum album, assembly GCA_963277665.1. Taxonomy (NCBI): domain Eukaryota; kingdom Viridiplantae; phylum Streptophyta; class Magnoliopsida; order Santalales; family Viscaceae; genus Viscum; species Viscum album. Next base: position 872,768,158 of record OY728129.1, on the reverse strand, counting down.
TTCATACTGTCCCACCAAAAGTTCTCCCAGAGATATCAATACATCTTTGTTCTCCTTGGGGGAATTGAGAAGGCAGATCTATGTGTGTCATTCAGAATATATTTATTTTTCTCTATATTAGAAGGTACACATATTTGTTACCAAACTATTATGTCTGCATCCTCATCGATCTATAACTGAGTGGATTCCTCATTCCCGATAGATTCCACCTTTTTCTGAATTTGAACATCATTTCTTTGAGAATATTTTATTTTACCTTCAAGTGAAATTTGAGCAATAATTTTAGAAATCATTGATAGTTTTCCTCCGTTAATCATTCCCTTTTAAATCCTTTTAATATATAAGATGATTTGATCCTTCTCAATTATCATCATTAAAAAATATGGAGGATCCATTATACTTAGAGAATCTATAACCTTATTTTTCCTTACCAAGATTGTAGTGGATTTAGCAGCAACACTCCTTGATGAGCTCCAACCATCTTCACCGATGCATATTAGACTTATTATGTGTGAATAAAAATTTAAGCCTCTTTTAATCAGTATATATCTCACACTTCTCCCTATAGAGATAATGTCATCAAATTTTCATTGAAATGATCACAGCTGCCAACTACATATCATGCATGGGATAACTTTTCTCATTAATTTTCAATTACCTTTTGTGATAGTCCATCACTTTATAATTTTTCATCATCACACATCCAAATGCTTTATTTTATGAATCATTATACACCACAAAGTGTTCTACACATATTGGGAGTGTGATTATTGGCATAGTGATAAGCCTCTTTTTGAGATCCTTAATGATTTTCTCACATCCTTGCATCCAGAAAAACTTCACTCCCTTCCATGACAGCTTGGTTATTGGGATTTACAATCATGACACTTTATTCATAAATCTTCATTAATATCTATCTAGACTAGGGATACTACGTATCTCCATTAAATATTTTGGCCTGGGGCACACTTCAGTTACCTTTATCTCGGAATGGTCGACTATTATCCCTTTATTGGTGATAACAGACCCCAGGAATGATACTTCCTCCATCAAAAACTCACATTTACTATACATTGCATAATTTTTCTCCCTTCAAAAATTCTTTAACATAGTATTCAAATTCTCCCCAAGTTCCTCCTCTATATTAGATTATATCATACTTTCATCGATAAAGATTTCCACAAATGTTTCATCATAATATTTAAATAATCTATTTATTAAATCCATGAAAATTGATGGTGAATTAGTGAGTATAAAAGGCATCACTATGAACTCATATTTTCATACCTCATTCAAAATGTATTCATGGTAATATCTCCCTTCCACACCTTTAATTGGTGATACCCCAACCACCTTAGAGAAATAACTGGCCCTATGTTGATATTTGACCAAGTCATATATCCTTTGTAGGTAAAACATATTATTTGTCATGATTTATTGAGATCACAATAATAAATGTAGAGGTGAATTGATCCATCCTTCTTCTAAACAAATAGGACTACTGCACCCCATGGTGAAGCACTCAGGCATATAAAACCTTTGTCCATATTAACCTATAAATGCTTCAATATCTCTTGCAGATCAATAGTGGCCATTATATAAGGTGTCATTGATATAGGAATAGATCCAATAATTAATTAAATTGAGAACTCAGCCTCTCATTTGAGAAGAAGTCCAGACAACTCTTTGGGGAATACATCATTGTATCACCTACAATGGGAATATATTTGAGCATGACTATCTACTTTGATCAATAATTTGAGAAAGATATTATTTCTCATAATTATGTAATATCTACACATGACATGGTGATTTAGAATTAGATTCATCTTCCTCCATACACTTGTAATGAATTGAAGGATGCTTCAGGGTGTGAAGAGTGATATCCATTTCCCAAGAGTTGATGTTGGATTAGTATAGATATTTTGAATTCATGGCCAATATAACATCAAACTCTACCAAAGGGAGTATGGAATGATTTTCTGGGAGGTTAAGTTCACAAACATTAACTTGGGAGGAGTTATATTCTTTGTAAGCAATCATTGGACAATTTTTGGTTCTCACAGACAACTCATCATCCAAATTTTGAGGTGGTTATTGAATAGTTATACTAATCATGAATGAAATGAAAGAATGTGTAGAACCAGAATCAAACCATACATTAACTATTCATGAATGAATAACCAACATACCTATCACTAAATAGTTTTCTAGATCCACATCATTAGAAGTGATAGAATATTCCCTTGTTTCCTTGGATGTTGTTGTTGATTTCCTCAGACAACCGTAGGGTTATGTCAACGATTTTCAAAATTCTCATGTTCATTGTAGTTGAAACATTACACTACAGGTTGTGTGATGGTCTAAAATTTCCCTTCTTCCTCCACATTAATGGAATTATTGATATCCCTTTGGCAGTACGTATACATATTCCCCATTATCCTATATTTGAAGCATTTGTTAGGTCCATTCAAATAGTTCCCATAATTCTTATTCCCACAATTCTGACACATGGTATGTTTATTCTTCATTCCATCATAGGTTATGTTTTCTGATACACCCATGTTATACTCGATTTCCCAATTTTTCTTTTTTGTGACTACAAGACAATTGTGAGTCTCTGGTTTCCATTTCAACATTTAGGGTACAATTGACATTCTATTCATAACGTTCAAAATCTCAAATCGCCAACACATTTCATAGACTCAACTATAATCTGATAAATAAATGATACACTTTTCTTTTCGTGTTCATGATAATTCTGGAGGTGTGACTTCCAATCCTTTTAAATATTTCTTTATACACTCAGATAGACTCATCTTCCTTCTGATTATGTTTAAGGAATTCTATTTCCATTAGGATATGAAAGGTTCGAGGAAAATATTTATTTAACAACATTTTCTTTAATTACACCCAAAACATGGCATCAATTTCCTCCTTTGTCACGACCCGCCCACGGGGTCCGTGCCGTGACTACCCCAAGCCCGCCTTCCATAGGCCAGGGGCTGGCGACTAGCACCAAGGCGTATATCCCAGTAAAAAGGGAAGGCATTGCCTTTGAAAAGTAAAACAAACACCACAGAGTAAACAAGCGGAAAGTAAACACTAAGCAAGCAGAGTACGACTGAAAGTGCGGAAAGGTAAATGGGCCAGAATACAAACCCAAACTGAAAGTAAAGTACAAATCGAAAGGGAAAAACAGCAACTGAAAAGTAAAAGCCGCTACTCCGAGCTGTCCACTGGAAATCCCACCTGAAGGGTGGGTACAGATAGCTCCTCTGCTCCACGGGTCCCGCCGTCCGCTCCGTGCACGTCTCGCCCAGTGGTCCACCTCCGGGTACCGTCCCGCTCCGCAAGCCTTAGCTAAGGTCAACGCTGTCCGTCGTCTGCAACCAACACAACGTAGTGCGGGCGAAGCCCGTGCAGGGGTGAGTATAAACTACTCAGTAGGGACCCCGAGACCCCTGAAGGCCTCTCAAATCCACAAAGGATAAACCACGAAGAAAAGTACAATCACGAAGTAACAACCGACACTGCTTAGGTATATGCCCATACATATACCTAAGTCATCAATTCAAATACGCTCCAACCTCCGAGCCCAAGTACAACTCAGTCCACGCAGGAAAGTATACGTATTCCACATAGGAAAGCAAAACATAATCCACACAGGATTGCACAACACAATCCACACAGGAAAGCAACAGGATTCAGCTCACACAGGTATACTTCTTCAAGGACGATAAAGATGATCACTGGTCCATCTAAGTCGTCGGACCCACGAAGGATCGATAGGTAACTAACCCCCGCAGAAGACCCACACAGGATCGGGCTCACACAGAACCTGTAGGCGCTGGCTCACACAGAACCGCTGAGCGCAAGGACCCACACAGGATCGGGCTCACACAGAACCTGTAGCACTGATCCACGTAGGATCGCTGAGTGCTGTAGTCGTCGTCGTCGAATCCACAGAGGATCTCTGTACTGTCGTCGTCGAATCCACACAGGATCTCTGTACTGTCGTCGTCGCTGTCACAGTAGCAGTCGTAGCAGTAGAACAGTCGCAGCCAGCACTAGGGTTCCCGCACACAGCAAGCTCGTACGGAGGGTCCGCTCCACGAGCCGAGAGGCTGATACATCAACTGTCACGAAGACCAGAGTTGATGTATCCAAAAGTTCCGTATCGACAACAGGAACTCAACGCAACAGACGGCGCGTCGATCGGACGCCCGGTCTGAGAGATATTGGCATTTTCGTCTCCGGGGCCCGGTTGGTTTTTAAGGAAAAACCAACCCGACCGTACTCCACCTGCGTCCAAACCTCGGGCGGAGTATGCCAAAGGATCCATCTCACTAAGAGGAACACAACGCGACTGACGGCGCGTCAATCGGACGTCCGTAGCTCAAGATATGAGCGTTTCCGCTCCGAAGGCCCGGTTGGTTTCGTGAACGAACCAACCCGGCCGAACTCAAAGTAAACCGAAACCTTGAGTGCGATATACCGAAATGACCGTCTCGATCCAAGGATCGCGTTGCCGCAGATGGTTCGTCATTCGGAGGTCCGAGGCTCACGTTATGAGCCAAAAACCGAATCTGGTTCGAAACGGGGGGGTCCGGGTCCGGGCTGACCCGGCCCGACCCCCCCCCCCCCCCCCCCCCCCCCCCCGGGGGCGGCGCAGCGGCGGCGGCGGGCCGCGGTGGCGGCGGCAGCGGGCCGCGGTGGCGGCGGCGGCGGCGGGCCGCGGTGGCGGCGGCGGCGGCGGGCCGCGGTGGCGGCAGCGGCGGGCCGCGGCGGCGGCGCCTGGCGCCGCACGTGGGGCGGCGCACGCGGGGGCTAAGCCCCGCGGTCCTTCAAGTGGCGCGGCCTTTGTGCCGCGCCGGTCCTATTAAAACCGCCCCCCCCCCCCCCCTTCACGTGGGGGGGCCTGCTGGCACCGAACCAAGGGGGCGCTGCCCCCTTCCCTCAAGAACCGCCCCCCTCATTAAGAGGGGGGTTTTAATGGATGGTCGGGGGATTAATTCCCCCGGTTTTTAAGACATCCGGCCGGCCAGCTGGCCGGCCGGTTTTTCTCAAACGGGACCGGAATTTCCAGTCCCCTTCTTCGGCTTCCGACGCCGGCAGCCCGGCCGCCGGTCTTCCCTTCCGCCGCGGCCCGGAATCGGCCGCGGTCTCCTCGTCCCGCCGCGGCCCGGAACCGGCCGCGGTCTTCTCGTCCCGCCGCGGCCCGGAACCGGCCGCGGTCTTCATCATCCGGCGCGGTGCGTCGGCACCGCGCCCCTTCACCGTGCTTCGATTCTTTTCAACGCGGCGCGACGGCGTCGCGTTCTTGAAGATTTTTCCTCGGCGTGGTGCGACGGCGCCGCGTAAATATATGCACGATCAACCGCGTGGTGCGACGGCACCACGCCACTTGCTTTCTTCCGCAAAATTAAACAACATGAACGATGGAGGGGGTTCGGCCGTGTTCGTGCGGTCCGGCCCCCTCACGTTAAAAAAATAACGCATCTTAAATAAATTAAGCCACACGTTATACTTGTTATTCACGATCAAGAAAAGGAATAATAAAGAATAAAACAACAACCCCTACCTCGGGTTTAAGGTTCGAGATTCGTCTACGTTCTGCGGAAGACGGCGTCACGGAGGTCGGGCGTCGCGGTCGTCGTTCGTCAAGCCCGTTGACGAAGTGTTATGCCCGAAGAGACACGACGTTGGCGGATCTTCGTTTGCCGACGAAGAAGGTCCGAGGAGGAAGAAGAGGTCTGAAGATACCGGGTCGCCGAGTCGATGATCCTTGACGAAGTGTTGTTGTTCTTCGTTGAGGATGATGACGTTCTTCGCCGGAGAAGATGAAGAGGAGCTCTCAAAAAGACAAACCAAGATCTCCAAATAAAATAAGACTACCTCTTATTTTATTAACACAACACAAAAGAATTTCAATTTTTGAAATTCAAAAAGACTTAACTCCCACAATTTAATTAAATGTAACTTAAGCCAATTAATTAGGGGTTAAGTATGTTGAGAGAATTTGAAAAGGAAAGGGGTTCGTGTGGGCCCCACCACACTTAATCCTCCCAAGGGAGGTTAAGTGGGTGTGGGTCCCACTTCCAACCTTCATTGATAGGTTTTAACTTGTTGTAATAAAATTGTTCTTCACAATTTTATTTAACTCAAACTAAAAACCCCAAAACGTAACTTTCAACCCGCAACAAACGCAACTCCCGAAAAGGTCTCTTTAAGCGAATATCGGTGCTGCGAGTTCATCGGTGCCCTCGGATTTCAATTCCGAGCACCGGATCAAAAGTTAGGAATTCCCGCTCGTTCGTTCACTGAACGTACCCGAGCCAACTTCGGAAATTAATTCCGGGCACTCCGGGCCTCGGAATCAGGTGCCGTCTGAAACCGCGCTCTTGTAAAATTCTAAAGAAAATTAAGAAAAAATTTCCCTTGAATTTTACGGGTCTTTACATTACTCCCACCTCAGGGCTTTACGTCCCCGTAAAGATACAACAAAAACTAGGGAAACAAATGAGGGTACTGAGCACGCATCTGAGCCTCCCGCTCCCATGTGCTCGCCTGGAGATTCCCGTGCTGCCATCTGATGCGCACAAGAGGAATCGATCGCCCACGCAGGACCCGCTCCTGTCGATCCTCTATCTCCACCGGGACCTCCGTAAAAGTTGCCCCATCGTCAACGTCAAGCTCCCCATGGTCAATGATGTGCGTCGGGTCGTGCACGTATCTCCTCATTTGGGATACGTGGAAGACGTCGTGCAACCGGTGTAACTGAGGTGGTAGAGCCAGGCGATAAGCCACCTCACCAATCCTGCTGAGAATCTGGAAGGGTCCGATGAAGCGCGGAGATAACTTGCCGCCTCGGCCAAATCTCTGAATACCACGTCGAGGTGAGACCCGTAAGAAGACGTGGTCGCCATCCTCGAACTCCAGTGGCCTCCGCCTCCTGTCAGCATATGACTTCTGCCGGCTCTGTGCTGTCCTCATCCTCTCCTGGATGACCTGGACCTTCTCTGTCGTGGCCTGGACCATCTCCGGTCCCACCAGTGCTGACTCCCCAGGGTCTGTCCAGCACAAAGGAGATCTACATGGTCGGCCGTACAACTCCTCGTACGGTGCCATCCCGATGGTGGAGTGGTATCTGTTGTTGTACGCGAACTCCACCAAGGGTAGGTGGTCCTCCCAGCTACGACCAAAGTCGAGGACACATGCACGGAGCATGTCCTCGAGTGTCTGAATGGTCCTCTCCGTCTGACCATCTGTCTGAGGGTGAAAAGCTGTGCTAAGACGTAGCTGCGTCCCGAATGCCTCCTGTAACCCCTTCCAAAGCCGGGAAGTAAAGCGGGCATCTCGATCGGAAACGATAGATGATGGCACGCCGTGGAGCCGCACAATCTCCTGAACGTAGAGACGTCCCAAGCTCTCCACTGAGCCCTGCTCTCTGATGGGTAAGAAGTGTGCCGACTTGGTGAGTCGGTCAACAATCACCCAGATGGAGTCGTGACCTCTGGAAGTGCGTGGAAGTCCAGTCACGAAGTCCATAGATATGCCGTCCCACTTCCACTCCGGAACCTCCAAGGGTTGTACCAAGCCTGCTGGTACCTGATGCTCTGCCTTTACCTGCTGACAGGTGAGGCATCGAGAAACGAACTCTGCTACAGCTTTCTTCATGCCCGACCACCAATGCTGTCGTCTGAGGTCCTGGTACATCTTCGCCACTCCAGGATGTACCGCCAAAGGAGAAGTGTGAAACTCTCTCAGCACTTCCTCTCGCAAAGCTACTGGTACCATGGTACGTCCTCTGAAAAGGATGTCGTGCTCTGCTCCAAGGGAGAAACCATCAGGTGCCTGTCCCGAGGATATCTGTGCACGCCGTGTCTCACAGTCAGCGTCCCCATGCTGTGCCTCCCTGACTCGCTGCAGTAGTGGAGGAGTGACTGTGAGAGACTGAAGAAAGGCTGCTCCATCTCTATCCACGAAGGATATCTGTAAAGAGGCTAGCTGCTCCGTCGCCTCCTCAAGTAGCTGAATGCCCGTCCTCCTGCTGAGGGAATCGGCTACTACGTTCCCCTTCCCAGGAGTATAGACTATCTCAAAGTCATAGTCCTGGAGGAACTCGAGCCATCGTCGCTGTCTCAGGTTCAGGTCCTTCTGCGAGAAGATATACCTGAGACTCTGATGATCGGAAAAGACTGTAAAACGCTCGCCCATCAGATAGTGTCGCCATGTCTTCAGAGCGAAGACCACTGCTGCTAACTCCAGGTCATGGGTAGCGTAGTTCTGCTCATGCGGCCTCAACTGTCGTGATCCATAGGCGATCACTGCCCGCTCCTGCATCAGAACACATCCGAGTCCGGTCCCTGATGCATCGCAGTAGACTACGTACCCTACTCCCTCCTCAGGCAACCTCAAGATAGGTGCGCTAGTCAATCTCTGTCTCATCTCCTGGAAGCTCTGCTGACATCTGTCAGTCCATACGAAGGGTTTCCCCTTCTTCGTCAAAGCTGTGAGTGATGCCGCAACTCTGGAGAAGTTCGGCACAAATCTCCGATAGTATCCAGCTAGTCCCAAGAAACTCCGAACCTCAGTCACGCTCCTGGGTGGCTCCCATGCTAACACAGCCTCAAACTTCGCGGGATCCACTGCAACTCTCGCCTCAGAGATAACGTGTCCCAAAAAGTGGACCTCACGTATCCAGAACTGGCACTTCGAGAGCTTACCATAAAGCTGGTGCTCTCGGAGTGTGTCAAGGACAACTCGCAAGTGATAGGCGTGCTCCTCCTCTGTCGTAGAGTAAATCAGAATGTCGTCGATGAAGACCACAACAAACCGATCGAGGTATGGCTGAAAGATCCTGTTCATGAGAGCCATGAACACTGCTGGAGCATTGGTTACACCGAAAGGCATAACCAAGAACTCATAGTGGCCATACCGACATCTGAAGGTCGTCTTCTGCACATCCTCGTCTCTGACTCTGAGCTGATGATAGCCTGACCTGAGGTCTATCTTCGAGAACCACCGTGCTCCCTTGAGCTGATCAAAGAGGTCATCAATCCTCGGTAGCGGATACTTGTTCCTCACTGTCACCTGGTTCAGGCGACGATAGTCAACACAAAGTCGCAAGCTCTCGTCCGCCTTCTTGGCAAACAATATCGGGGAAGCCCAGGGTGAAACACTGGGTCGGATGAACCCCTTGCCCTGCAAGTCCTCCAACTGTACCCGTAGCTCTCGAAGCTCGGCGGGGGCCATTCGATATGCTGGAGTGGATATCGGGGCTGTCCCGGGGTACAAGTCAATATAAAAGTCTACCTCTCTGCGAGGAGGTAGACCTGGAACGTCGTCGGGAAAAACGTCCGCAAACTGATCCACCACTGCAGGAAAACCAGGACTCCGCACGTCAACTGCTCCAAGGATAAGGCTAGCCAACTGATGAGTGATGGGCTGTCCTCTCCTCCGCGGAAGTCCATCCTGTGCTGCTAAGTCTCCCTTCTCGCCGGTGAAGGTGAACCAGCTCCCGTCAGTGCGTACACATCGCACCTTGCGCCTAAAACAGTCAATCTGTGCATGGACCGTAGACAGCCAATCCATGCCCAAGATGACGTCGTAAGGCCTCGACGCTGCTAGAAGAAGATCCCAGCCGAAGCTCTCGCCTCCTAGAGTAAGCTCACACTGCCGGCACCAGTGCGTAATCGTCGAGTCTGCTCCCGTAGGAGTCTCTAGCCGTAAGGATCGAGCCAACGGCTCTGTCGAAATCTCCGAGCTCCGAACAAGGGCAGCGGCTATGAAAGAGTGACTCGCTCCTGTGTCTATAAGAACTGCAGCAAGGGTGGAATAGACACAGATAGTACCTCGAATCATCTCGGGTGCACCGTGGTCGTAGGCCTATGCTGCCTGGAGCTGTGCCTGTCGCTGCCCGCCAGCTCCCTGTGGTCGGGGTGGACCTCCTGGTGGTGGTGGTGGTAGAGCCTCAAAGCGTTGGCCACCACCAGCTGCTCGTCCAGCTCCTCTGCCTCGTCCGCCTCCTCCCTGCGGACCGCCACGGTCGACCCTCTGCCTCTGCCTCGGTGGTCCATCAACTGTCTGCTGCTCCTCAGCACGACGGGTCGGGCAGTCGCGAGCCATGTGGCCCTGCCCGCCGCACGAGTAGCACTGTCTGCCTCTCGAAAGACTGGCTCCGCGCTGTGTGCCCCACACTGCTGAGCCAGTGCCCTGAGGTCGTCGGCCCGAAGGTCTAGTCTGTCTAGACCCCTGAGTCATCCATCGACTGCCTGATGCAGATGACTCTGCCACGTGCCGCCCAGCGGTGGGTCGCTGTGCTGGTGTAGACTCAGAAAGGAAGCTCTCGATCAGAAGGGCCCGCTCCAGTACTCCTGTCTGAGTCGGTATGCTGAGGGAGATCAGCGATGCCCTGATCTCGTGTCTCAAACCCTTCTCGAAGGTCCGGGCCTGGAAGAATGGGTCCCGTACCATATCGGTCGAGTAGCGCGAGAGATCGGTAAATCTCGCCGAGTACTGAGCGACCGTCATGCTGCCCTGCCGCAGCTGTAGAAGCTCCTGGATACGCACTGCACGAAGGGTGGCTGGGACGAACTCCGAGCGGAAGAGGCTCTCAAAGTCCGTCCAAAGTAGAGATGCCTCATCGTGCACCTCGAGCATCAAGCTCCACCATCGTCCTGCTGCTGCGTGTAGTAGGCTCGCAGCGAGGATCACCATGAGGTCTGCTGGTGTCCTCACTAGCCTAAACACTCGAACCACTGCCTCCATCCAGTCCTCTACTGCCTGGGGATCCGTCTCCCCGCGAAACCTGGGCGGTCGCTGGCGCTGAAACTCATGCAGTGTGCTGAGGCGACGTGCATCGTCAGCGGCTGCTGCTGGAAGCATCGGGGAATCGGCGGGTAAAGCTACCGCCGGTGCCACTACTGGAAAAGGGCCCTGCACCGAGGCCTCGTCGCTCGGTGGGCTGTCGTCTCGCTCGACTCTCGGAACCCTAGCTGGCTGCCGTCGTGGGGCCATCCTGAAAAGGAAACAGGTGCGCCACGGTTAGAACTGTATACCTGGTGAGCTGATATAAGTAATCACAAAGAAAACTTGAGACTTTCATAAAGCAGATCAGTATACCCGGTGAGCTGACACAAGTAATCACAAAGAAAACTTTGAAACACACACGCAATCAATGTTTTCGTGCATTAAGTCGGAAATCAGAAGTCAGGGTCTTGGTGTACGGATACGTCGGCCGCCGCACCAACACTGGACTCCCTGGACTGATATCCACACTCAATACACTAAACATTATTGCTTCGCATAGAAAAGATCAGAGTTCGCGGTAGAACCGAACTCCTCTGATACCAATTTGTCACGACCCGCCCTCGGGGTCCGTGCCGTGACTACCCCAAGCCCGCCTTCCATAGGCCAGGGGCTGGCGACTAGCACCAAGGCGTAAATCCCAGTAAAAAGGGAAGGCATTGTCTTTGAAAAGTAAAACAAACACCACAGAGTAAACAAGCGGAAAGTAAACACTAAGCAAGCAGAGTACGACTGAAAGTGCGGAAAGGTAAATGGGCCAGAATACAAACCCAAACTGAAAGTAAAGTACAACTCGAAAGGGAAAAACAGCAACTGAAAAGTAAAAGCCGCTACTCCGAGCTGTCCACTGGAAATCCCACCTGAAGGGTGGGTACAGATAGCTCCTCTGCTCCACGGGTCCCGCCGTCCGCTCCGTGCACGTCTCGCCCAGTGGTCCACCTCCGGGTACCGTCCCGCTCCGCAAGCCTCAGCTAAGGTCAACGTTGTCCGTCGTCTGCAACCAACACAACGTAGTGCGGGCGAAGCCCGTGCAGGGGTGAGTATAAACTACTCAGTAGGGACCCCGAGACCCCTGAAGGTCTCTCAAATCCACAAAGGATAAACCACGAAGAAAAATACAATCACGAAGTAACAACCGACACTGCTTAGGTATATGCCCATACATATACCTAAGTCATCAATTCAAATACGCTCCAACCTCCGAGCCCAAGTACAACTCAGTCCACGCAGGAATGTATACGTATTCCACATAAGAAAGCAAAACATAATCCACACAGGATTGCACAACACAATCCACACAGGAAAGCAACAGAATTCATCTCACACAGGTATACTTCTTCAAGGACGATAAGGATGATCACTGATCCATCTAAGTCGTCGGACCCACGAAGGATCGATAGGTAACTAACCCCCGCAGAAGACCCACACAAGATCGGGCTCACACAGAACCTGTAGGCGCTGGCTCACACAGAACCGCTGAGCGCAAGGACCCACACAGGATCGGGCTCACACAGAACCTGTAGCACTGATCCACGTAGGATCGCTGAGTGCTGTAGTCGTCGTCGTCGAATCCACATAGGATCTCTGTACTGTCGTCGTCGAATCCACACAGGATCTCTGTACTGTCGTCGTCGCTGTCACAGTAGCAGTCGTAGCAGTAGAACAGTCGCAGCCAGCACTAGGGTTCCCGCACACAGCAAGCTCGTACGGAGGGTCCGCTCCACGAGCCGAGAGGCTGATACATCAACTGTCACGATGACCAGAGTTGATGTATCCAAAAGTTCCGTATCGACAACAGGAACTCAACGTCGCAGATAGCGCGTCGATCGGACGCCCGGTCTGAGAGTTATTCGCTTTTTCATCCCAGGGGCCCGATTGGTTTTTAAGGCAAAACCAACCCGACCGTACTCCACCTGCGTCCAAACCTCGGGCGGAGTATGCCAAAGGATCCGTCTCACTAAGAGGAACACAACGCGACTGAGGGCGCGTCAATCGGACGTCCGTAGCTCAAGATATGAGCGTTTCCGCTCCGAAGGCCCGGTTGGTTTCGTGAACGAACCAACCCGGCCGAACTCAAAGTAAACCGAAACCTTGAGTGCGATATACCGAAATGACCGTCTCGATCTAAGGATCGCGTTGCCGCAGACGGTTCGTCATTCGGAGTTCCGAGGCTCAAGTTGTGAGCCAAAAACCGAATCTGGTTCGAAACGGGGGGGTCCGGGTCCGGGGCGACCCGGCCGGACCCCCCCCCCCCCCCCCCCGGGGGCGGCGCGGCGGCGGCGCGGCGGCGGCGGCGGCGGCGGGGCCGCGGGTGGCGGCGGCGGCGGCGGGCCGCGGTGGCGGCGGCGGCGGCGGGCCGCGGTGGCGGCGGCGGCGGCGGGCCGCGGTGGCGGCGGCGGCGGCGGGCCGCGGTGGCGGCGGCGGCGGGCCGCGGTGGCGGCGGCGGCGGCGGGGGGCGGCGGGCCGCGGTGGCGGCGGCGGCGGCGGGCCGCGGGGGCAGCGGCGGCGGGCCGCAGTGGTGGCGGCGGCGGGCCGCGGCGGCGGCGCCTGGCGCCGCACGTGGGGCGGCGCACGCGGGGGCTAAGCCCCGCGGTCCTTCAAGTGGCGCGGCCTTTGTGCCACGCCGGTCCTATTAAAACCGCCCCCCCCCCCCCCCCCCCCCCCCCTTCACGTGGGGGGGCCTGCTGGCGCCGAACCAAGGGGGCGCTGCCCCCTTCCCTCAAGAACCGCCCCCCCTCATTAAGAGGGGGGTTTTAATGGATGGCCGGGGGATTAATTCCCCCGGTTTTTAAGACATCCGGCCGGCCAGCTGGCCGGCCGGTTTTCTCAAATGGGACCGGAATTTCCGGTCCCCTTCTTCGGCTTCCGACGCCGGCGGCCCGGCTGCCGGTCTTCCCATCCGCCGCGGCCCGGAACCGGCCGCGGTCTCCTCGTCCCGCCGCGGCCCGGAACCGGCCGCAGTCTTCTCGTCCCGCCGCGGCCCGGAACCGGCCGCGGTCTTCATCATCCGGCGCGGTGCGTCGGCACCGCGCCCCTTCGCCGTGCTTCGATTCTTTTCAACGCGGCGCGACGGCGTCGCGTTCTTGAAGATTTTTCCTCGGCGTGGCGCGACGGCGCCGCGTAAATATATGCACGATCAACCGCGTGGTGCGACGGCACCATGCCACTTGCTTTCTTCCGCAAAATTAAACAACATGAACGATGGAGGGGGTTCGGCCGTGTTCGTGCGGTCCGGCCCCCTCACGTTAAAAAAATAACGCATCTTAAATAAATTAAGCCACACGTTATACTTGTTATTCACGATCAAGAAAAGGAATAATAAAGAATAAAACAACAACCCCTACCTCGGGTTTAAGGTTCGAGATTCGTCTACGTTCCGCGGAAGACGGCGTCGCGGAGGTCGGGCGTCGCGGTCGTCGTTCGTCAAGCCCGTTGACGAAGTGTTATGCCCGAAGAGACACGACGTTGGCGGATCTTCGTTTGCCGACGAAGAAGGTCCGAGGAGGAAGAAGAGGTCCGAAGATACCGGGTCGCCGAGTCGATGATCCTTGACGAAGTGTTGTCGTTCTTCGTTGAGGATGAAGACGTTCTTCACCGGAGAAGATGAAGAGGAGCTCTAAAAAAGACAAACCAAGATCTCCAAATAAAATAAGACTACCTCTTATTTTATTAACACAACACAAAAGAATTTCAATTTTTGAAATTCAAAAAGACTTAACTCCCACAATTTAATTAAAAGTAACTTAAGCCAATTAATTAGGGGTTAAGTATGTTGAGAGAATTTGAAAAGGAAAGGGGTTCGTGTGGGCCCCACCACACTTAATCCTCCCAAGGGAGGTTAAGTGGGTGTGGGTCCCACTTCCAACCTTCATTGATAGGTTTTAACTTGTTGTAATAAAATTGTTCTTCACAATTTTATTTAACTCAAACTAAAAACCCCAAAACGTAACTTTCAACCCGCAACAAACGCAACTCCCGAAAAGGTCTCTTTAAGCGAATATCGGTGCTGCGAGTTCATCGGTGCCCTCAGATTTCAATTCCGAGCACCGGATCAAAAGTTAGGAATTCCCGCTCGTTCGTTCACTGAACGTAACCGAGCCAGCTTCGGAAATTAATTCCGGGCACTCCGGGCCTCGGAATCAGGTGCCGTCTGAAACCGCGCTCTTGTAAAATTCTAAAGAAAATTAAGAAAAAATTTCCCTTGAATTTTACGGGTCTTTACATCCTTGGACTTCATATTTTTTTATGAGTGTCCACCACTAATCATCTTCCTCGTCAAAACAATATACCACCATCAAAACTTTCTCTTATTTTGAGCACTGGAGGACAGAGAATATCTTTTCAGTGGAGTGAATCCATTACTCCACAAGGATTGGATCAGAATATACATTAAACATTGGGAGGCCTTTTCCACATGAAGGAATAAATGGACACTTAGTTTTTCCTTGGATAAGGATGTTGTTCCACATGATTCATGTTATTATTCATAATATGATCCAACTGAGTGAGTACTGTCGTAATGTTCTGAGCACCTATTCCCATCTTATTTTGAAATTCATTTGGGAAATAATCCCATTACCTACCAAATTTAATGATGGAATGTGTTCATCTATTTCCCTCCATTGTCTATAAAAAAATTGCAATTACATGTCTTGAATTTATAGCATAATAAATGGAAATATTTGAATATAAATTGATAAACATGTAAGGAAAAAAATATAACCTAACTTGTGATTCCATTGGATTCAATCTAGTTCATCCATAATTTATATACTAACTTATATTATTATGTGAAATTTATTTGTTCCATTAATAATGGTTTGTAATGAGCTTATGAATTTACCAAACCATATCCCCTGAGAGTTTCAAATGAGGTGCGCAGTATGTTCTGTTCTTGTGTACCAAGATACTTGGAGTTAGGCCCATAACACCTTGTCAGTGTTCTAATTCCTAGGTATATCATTTCCTAAACCACTACCACATATAGTTTCTAGACATGGATGTATTTTCTTGATAAACCACATACTATATAATTACAAAAATTTGGGTTTGTTTTCTTATACGTTGTATTATTTGTGGTGTTATTACTAAAGTTCTCTATTCCAAGTATCCAAAAGTAACTAAAATTTTCCTATGATACCAACTATAGTGAACTTATCCAATTACACATATAATTACCTAATTTAAACCATAATTAAACATCAAATTACAAGACTATTATCGTAGAGTCTAGTGTCTTGGAACACATGGTCCATAAACATATAAACATGTGACTAAGTGAAAAATTTCATTATTTTATCATCCATTATGATCTATTGAAATAAATTGATTCATTACATCTGTATAATAAAACCTGGGGATAATATGAACCATGGGAAGAACTAAAAAGGATTAGTAATGTAATAAACATTAAAATAAAACTTACCACATGGGTTAGAAGGCATAACATAATGATATAAAAAGGAATATAACATGATTAATCATAAGGAAAAATAATATGGGATTATATAATCATGGATTCACAGTAATGTGTATGTAATATAAACTATGACATTATCATGAGTTGATGATTGTTCTATATAAAGGATTGTGAGTCACATCTCGTTGTACATAGAGGAGCACCGGTCAAGGATACCACCAAGACTGTTGAAAATTACATATCATGAGACTAAAATTTACCCAGTTCATTGGATAACTATCTCGATGAATCAATCATACTATTTTCATGAATATTCTCTCCATAAAACAATCGTACTTAAGTAATCATACCTAAATATAAGGGTTACACATGAAAATAATTGTGTATCATAATCATGTCAAAAGAATAATAAATGGTTGTATTGTAAAATTATACATGAATAAAATGAATTAAATAGTTAATGAAAATTTATATATTAATATAGAAATATATGATGATAAGGGATGTGAAACTGAAGTGAAAATATATTTTATGAAACTTTTGAACCAAAACATTTTAGTATGTTTGAAGAGAAAACATTCAAGATTATTTAAAATGGAAAAAGGAATAATTGTTTGTATAAAACCATAATTGAACCAATATTGTTTTCATGATAAAATTATTTATTTTTGAAAAATAAATGTGTATTAAAACTTATTATGTAGAACACTTGAAAATGGGTAATAATTCTCGCAGTTCACTTAAATCATGTTTGCTTATCGGGAAGATTTTAGCAGGTAACCTTCTAAAACAATTTATATACCTAGAAAAGGATGAATGGATCTTGATACATAATTTTTGAAAATATACACATAATTCATCAAATTTAAATAAAAATAAAATAGAATTTATTTGGGTAATGTAGAGAATGAATAACATGAAGGAATAATGGAGGTTCGGGTAGAATCCCCTACCTTATGACCGAATGGATTCTGCACTTCATCTAAATATCATGATTGATCAAATTAGATTACTAAATTAGTAATTATAGAAAAATTTATGGATGTATTTTTTTGGGAAAAATTTAATTATGTTTATTTATGTACCTTTTGTGGGTTATGAAATTCAATTTCATCGTTTGGGAGTGTTGATTTCCTTGGTTTTCATTATCAGTTTACTTGTATATGAGAATAGAAAATTATATAGAATAAGGATAAATTTCCATAACTGAAATTATATGTCATTAATGTAATTATAGATTATTAAAATAACATTTTTTTCCAATAGTGATTATGATTCATTAGATAAATCGTTAATGATAAATGCTTGGATTATTTTAAGAGGTCTTTCTCACAATAAACTGGTTTAGTTTTATTATTTTACATCATCTGTGTATAATGATTATAGAATATTAAATAATATAAAATATATATATTATTATCTAGCTAAAAAATAATAATGGTTTCATGAACATCCTTGCATATGGTAATTGGAATTGAAAACTCGTCATCCGTGAATGCTATTAACACATATCAAATGGTGTTTCAATTTTAGAAGAAAAGGAGGGGGAAAAGAGATATGAAGATGATTTATTCCATTAGCATGAAAACATTACATTATATTTAAGATAAAAGACCTATAAAATCATTTGGAATAGGGATGTTTGGAGAGAGAAAAAATAAGGGAACATTAAATGAAATTCAAAGAAAATGAAATAAGGTTTTACCTCATGATTCCATCTTCATGAGATCCTCTTTAGGGGAATGGTTTTCATATTTTTATTAATAAAAAAATCTCCTAGACCTAGGGTAGGGGACTAAGAGGTTATTTTATCCAAATAAATACAATGATCATGGATTCAGTGGTGTGAGGAGAAGAGGTGGTGACAGGTGGTATTAATAGTGGAGGAGGGGGTGTTTTCTCTTTATTTTATTTAAATTTTGGTTATTTTTCTCACGAAAAGAAATAGGGTTGATTATTGAGACTAAATATATTAATTTTTTCATGGGAACTAAAAACAATGGTCACTTACATCATCCATGACTCAAGAATGACTCAAAAATTGTAACGCCCCGACCCCAGCTACCCAGAGTCAGTGCGTTACTTCGTAACATTGGCATGATCACAAAAGATCAAGTCTCGAAAGACCAATTAGTTTAGTAGCCTTGGAAACACTAGATACATTCGTCAACGTTACATTACATCATAAAGTGAAAAACTACAATAACAAAGTCTCCATAGTCCACACTCATATCCTCTTCTGACTATCCCTGCAGGTCATTCATAAAATACTTCTTCACATCCTGGAAAAATATTAAAACATTGAAAGGGGTGAGCTCAGATTCTCCGTAAGGTTAACAATATAGCGGAAGCTTTCGTAAATAAACATTAACATTTAAGGCAATGTATAACTAAAACAAAAGCCTTTTAAACTTGAACTTCAACATAATATGGCAAAAGTAAAATGAGATAATGCCATTCACTTCTTCACATTGATATTCTACTGGTCTAATAATCACATGCAAAATCAATAACCACTTTCATAATGAGGGAATGTATAATGCCAGACATTCTGAAACATTTTTTCAAGGCCTCGGCCAAGACGTCTAAAATGATTAAGGCCTCGGCCAAAACCATAAATCAAATCGGGAAAGGGCCTCGGCCAATTCCACGTCTAGTTGTCTCATGAGACCTACTGATGCATCGAGGAGCTATAGCGGGCTCCACCCGTCACTTATTAAGTCCAATACCTTCCTCATATGAACAGGCTTAAACATCTCATAAACCGTTACATAATCGTATCACATAAAACATGCATAAAGGAAACATAACATTTCCACATTTCAATCACAGGATATCAATACAACACATTTATATAACAAAAAAGCTTTCAAAACCATTTTCAATACCAAAATAAAAGAAAAGTATAACATTGTATTTATTTTTCATTAAAAAAAAGGGTATGGCTTGTAGAGGAAGCCGAAACTCAAATAGTGGTCACGGAAGCGGAGAAGTCGTTGTCGCCGCATACGTACGACAAAAACATTCCCTTTTGTCGTTTAGTAAACGCTTCGTATAAAAAAGATTCCTTTTGAATAAATGTAAAAGTCAAAGGGGTTTATACACCGTATAAAAGAAAGTTGTGTATAAAACCAAATATGCCTCAACGAAAGGGGATTGAGACGAAGTCCTTAAAAAGATCATTTTTTAAAAATAAAGTACATCTATAATGTGTATTCACTATAAGTACACATAAATAATGTACAAATACAATATAGGACATAAAAATATCATGACATAATTTGAAAGTATGAGATAAACCCAAAGAATAGAAATTGGGTTAAGAAGTTCCCTTACCTCGTGTCTGACTTGACTCAACCATTCTTTAACCTCTTGAATAATAAACTAGAGTTAATATATACCTTATTAAGAACCATTTTAAATTTCATTATCCTTTTTATATCACTTATTACAATGATATGAACATTATGTAATTATTTAAGTTAATAACGGTCGTTTTGTCGATCTTTGGTACTTGAGTCAACAATAAAATTCTTATAATTACAAGTTGTTTATGTGGTAGAATATCCATTATCTCCAGAATTATATTCATGATTTAGATGTCATATATATCTCATATATCCAGTATATACATTCACATTTAATATTACATAACATTTAGAGGTAAGAAATGAAATGCACCGTTCATGGAGACGGTAAGCCGTACGTACGCATGAACGCTACTTTCATTTCAATTTCATATTTAATGGAACAAAATAATAATGATATAAATGTATAATATAATTCCATTATAATATATTGTATAATACCATTTACTCCATCCTTTATACATCCCACATATGGAATTAACGATTCAAATCACTTTGAGGGGGCGGTAGTCCACACTTCCTAAAATGAAATTATCGCGTTTTACCCATAATGGAAATCATAAAGTATGCCATAAATGAGAAATACAGAAGAATAATTAAAACATAAACATATTATATATCATATATAAAAATAGTGAAATCTTAATGGCCACCTTTGGAGGTGTTATATGAGTGTTGAACAATCATCGTTTCGTGAGGCAGAAATTCACCATCCACAGAAACCGTATGTTCTTTAACCATTAGATGTAGGTGTGTGTAAGTGTAGCTAGAATCCTTCTTATAACAACATCCTAGTATATTGAAGATACTTGTGTTGTTACAAAAGAAATGAATAAAAAGATTTTAGGGGGTTGGAGAAGATAAATAAAACAAAACAACATTAGAGAAGACATTACCTCAAAATCGGGTAACTCTTTGATTTGAGCCAAAGTCTTCCTTGGGAAGAGTTCTGCCCAATGTGAGGCTTCTAGGAGTAAGATAGGAAAGTTGGGAGAGTCTTTGGGCAGATTTTGGCCGAGCCAAATGGCTTGAAAGTGTAAATAAGGTGGGAGAGGTGGGGGCCTTTTATAAGTGGAGAGGAGGGGCTCTTTTGGAAAGATTGAAATGTTACATTATTATTCAATGCTTTTCGGATTCTAAAGGTCCCACACTTATATAATTCGTGGCTAAGGTGATAAGGTTTCGAAATCTCTTCATCCAATAGGCTTTGGACAAGTGTAAGCCTTTGATTTTTCATTATCTTCTCATTTTATTTAAATCGTCAAATAATGAGGTCATCGTTGCATCATAATGATGTCATAAATAATTTAATTTATTTAATGTCTAAAAATTATAAAAAAAATACTATGATGTAGGAAATTTTTTTAGCTTTCCAATGAATATTTATAGTCAAACTTTGGACTTGCGTAACCCCACTTAAAAACTGTTTTAGTAAAACAACTCATGTTTGTGTCAATTTAATTTTAAAATTAAATAAATATATATTAATGTCATTTTCCAACCAAAGTGGCTCCATGGGGTCCCCAAGTTGACCCATGGGTTGTCTTGGTCGGCCATGACTCATCCAATAGGATTAGGACAAGTTTCAAGCTCATCTTATATTATTAAAACATTATTTTTACCTTAAACTACACTAATTACCTCTAATCGCGATTAAGAACTTAAAAGTTACTATTCACCAAAAAATTATTTTAATCTCATTGAACCACATTTTACTTCTTAATTAAAACCATGTATGTCGGATTTTTGAAAATCAAATCACAGAAGTGGTAATATTTTATTTTAACGAAAAATCAGTTTTTAACAACCACTTAGTGGTTTCACTATTCATCAAAAATTGAAGTTTTTCAGAATAAGGCCAAAATTTCACCCTAAGAAATAATTGATATTCAGAATTCAAAAATGATGTCTATTTTACAAAATTACAAACATATAAGTTGTATTATTAATTTTATAATTAATTCCCGTTGTTACAACAAATAGCGTGTTTTTAAGAAACAATTTATATCAAAAGATTGGCAATTGTTTATGTCCAATTTCAATGTTAAATTAATTCTAATGACCACCATTGGATAAAATGATAAAAATATATTCTAATTATACTTTAAAACCACTAAATATTATAATTTATCACTATAAATTATTTTGATTAAAAAAGTTGTTTTTAAGTATTTTTCACTATTCATAAAAAATTAGAAGTTCTCAGAAAAATACCAAAATTTCAACATAGGCTAATTTCGATATTCCGAATCCAAAAATGAAGTCCATTTTGAAATATAAAATTTCTATAATTTTAAAAAGTGGTTATTACTATTCATAACGGCTACTTTGATTAGTCGCGGTGTTTTAGAATTAGAAGTTGCGTACAATGCAAGCCATTGCATTATCGAATGAGAAGCGTATCGTGGAAGCTCGGGGTGTTACATTCTCCCCTCCTTCAATAAATTGCGTCCTCGCAATTTGAAATACAATTTCTTTGAAAATAAAAGGTTGAAAAGAGAAAATACCTTTGTGGAAAACCCACATCGGAAATAAGATTAATAAAATTTAGCCTTAATAAGAGGGAAAGGGAAATGAAAATGTCACCACCCAATTATGATCTCAATTAGGAGAACATTGGTGGAAATTAGAGACATATAATTGGAGGAAAAACGTAAATATTCGTAGGGAGTGATTGAGGTCATCAATCACAATCAACTGTCAAATTGAGGGCCTCAAAGTCTTCAATCTATGTTGATTTAAAATATCATCAGTTCAACAAGACATAATGTATTATGATAACACATTTTTTTGTTTTAATATCCCTTTAATAAAGTTTAAGAATTAATTTTTTCATTGAATAAGAGATAGGTATATATTTATGCTTGACAATTAGAGTTTCAACCTTCAACTCATCTTTCACTCAAAAAGATAATAGAACTAAAAAATATTATACTTATCCTAATTGTATAAGGTTCCAAATGTTAACACATACCATTTAGATTAGTAAAATTATTTTGTAATAACCAGGGACTTCCTGTAGGCTAGTGGTAGGAAATAAAGGCCTGTCGCACTATGGTTGTGGGTTCGATTCCTGCAGCTTTGTCCGATGCGGCGGTTATGCCCCACCCTGCAGGTTGTCCTTTTCCTAAAAATATAGTACTATACTATTCCAAAAATAATCTTCATAAATGTTTTAACCTTAAACAATACTATCCAAAGATCAACTTAATCCACTCCAACCTTTATAGTTATCCAAAATAGCTCTGTCCAGACTTTCTCTAAAAGGTCTCTTAATTCCAAAATCAATTTATCAGATTCCCCAAACAAAGTAAAGTTTCTCTTATTGTCACTTACTAAAAATATGATTACCTTCATCATATTAAAACCTTACTGAAATCAACAAGTACTGCAGTACAATCCTTATATATATATATCACATTATTCTAATAACTGAAATATAATCCATCAGTCCAAAAGCACCAATACATTAGTTATTCTGCTTCAACTGTAGTAACAGCATAAGATTGTCCTTGATCCCTAGGCCTTTTCTGAGGTATGTTTCCCTGATGCTTAGGACATTCATTTGCATAATGACCCATTTCTCTACAATTATAGCATTCAACTTTGATAGCCTCTTTCTTTCCCTTGCAATCACGAGCCTGGTGACCCTTTTCTCCACATTTATAACAAACTCCCATTCCTTTTAGGCAAGTACCAGGGTGATTCTTCCCACAATTATCACATAATGGAAAATCCTTCTTTCCCCTTTTCCCTTTATCTGTCTCTTGTTCCACCGTTCTCTTCTTCTCTTGCTTTACTTTGTTGTCATAAGACGTAGAGAATTCCTTTTCTGTCTTGATAGCACACGAGACAATATCTTCGTATGATGAGATGCTTTGTGATACTAAAGCTCGACGAAAAAATGGTTTTAACCCATCAAAGAAACGATCAATCTTACTTCTTGGGTTATGTATATAATCGTAAGCATGCCTCGCTAACCTTGTAAAGTTAGCCTCATACTTTGCGACATTCTCATCCTCCTTCTGCCTTAGACTCAGAAATTGCCTTTCCATATCTGCTCGATGGCCACGAGGAAAGTATTTTTCTAAGAAAAGCTCTTTGAACTCCCTCCATTCCATATTCGATACGTCATCATCTTCCTTTGTGTTTTGAATCAGCGACCACCACTGATCGGAATCTCCAGTGAGGCGGTAAACTGCCATGACAACTTTCTCCCTTTCACTACTCCCCAAGGCATGGAATATTTTCTCTAAGGAATTTATCCATTGCTCAGCTACTATAGGATTTGTACTCCCATTGAAGGTTGGTGGTTGTTGCCTCATGAAACAGTCTAGCATTGATCCTCCACGTTGCGGATCAGGGTGCTCCATACGAGTAAGTTTATTATTCATAACCTGCGTGAGTTGTCCCAGTACGGTGAGAAGCTGATCAGCACCAGTTGTATCACTAGATCCACCATAATTATCTTGAGCAGGAGGGCAATCCCTACACGGAGTGCGTGCATTGATACGGTTTCCATTCCTTCCACTAGGTGCCATTTCTAAACAATGTCATAAACTAGATTAGTTTATGAAATAAAATACATAATTCCATATTTGTAAAATACTTTACATAAATTGAACTATTTATGGATATAATCCATAATCATAAAAAGAAATGTTTCCTTTGAGGAAGTATATACTCATAACCCTTCATAGTGGTTTGTAAAGAAAATGAGAATTATCCAAAGAATATCCCCCGGGAGTGTCGTAACCAAGAGTGCAGCAAGGCCCGTTGTCGTGCACCAGTTCCCGTTCGAGTCTATCTCAAAGCGGTGTTTTCGGGTTTTACCCCTAGGTACATCTGTGCTAGAGCTGCCTCTACCTGCTCGTATCCAGACAGGGATGTATTGCTCAGAAAACTCACAACATCTCTACAATACCAAAATTCTAGGAAGTTCTTTTATACTAATCCTCAAAGTCTATCTTCGGGATATGTGCTCTAATCAGAGTTTATCTAAATCTAGCTTCCAAGGTTAGTACTAAACTGCCTCTGATACCAACTGTAACACCCCGACCCCAGCTACCCAGAGTCGGTGCGTTACTTCGTAACATTGGCATGATCACAAAAGATCAAGTCTCGAAAGACCGATTAGTTTAGTAGCCTTGGAAACACTAGATACATTCGTAAACGTTACATTACATCATAAAGTGAAAAACTACAATAATAAAGTCTCTATATTCCACGCTCATGTCCTCTTCTGACTATCCCTGCAGGTCATTCATAAAATACTTCTTCACATCCTGGAAAAATATTAAAACATTGAAAGTGGTGAGCTCAGATGCTCAGTAAGGTTAACAATATAGAGGAAGCTTTCATAAATAAACATTAACATTTAAGGCAATGTATAACTAAAACAAAAGCCTTTTAAACTTGAACATCAACATAATATGGAAAAAGTAAAATGAGATAATGTCATTCACTTCTTCACATGTATATTCTACTGGTCGAATAATCACATGCAAAATCAATAACCACTTTCATAATGAGGGAATGTATAATGCCAGACATTCTGAAACATTTTTTCACGGCCTCGGCCAAGACGTCTAAAATGATTAAGGCCTCGGCCAAAACCATAAATCAAATTGGGAAAGTGCCTCGGCCAATTCCACGTCTAGATGTCTCCTGAGACCTACCGATGCATCGTGGAGCTATAGCGGGCTCCACCCATCACTTATTAAGTCCAATACATTCCTCATATGAACAGGTTTAAACATCTCATAAACCGTAACATAATCGTATCACATAAAACATGCATAAAGGAAACATAAAATTTCCACATTTAAATCACAAGATATCAATACAACAAATATATATAATAAAAACTCTTTCAAAACC
Source organism: Viscum album (assembly GCA_963277665.1). Taxonomy (NCBI): domain Eukaryota; kingdom Viridiplantae; phylum Streptophyta; class Magnoliopsida; order Santalales; family Viscaceae; genus Viscum; species Viscum album. The sequence goes on along the minus strand of OY728129.1, from coordinate 872,742,679 downwards.
ATTTTCAATCCAAAATAAAAGAAAAGTATAACATTGTATTTATTTTTCATTAAAAAAAGGGTATGGCTTGTAGAGGAAGCCGAAACTCAAATAGTGGCCACGGCAGCGGAGAAGTCGTTGTCGCCGCATACGTACGACAAAAACATTCCCTTTTGTCGTTTAGTAAACGCTTTGTATAAAAAAGATTCCTTTTGAATAAACGTAAAAGTCAAAGGGGTTTTTACACCGTATAAAAGAAAGTTGTGTATAAAACCAAATATGCCTCAACGAAAGGGGATTGAGACGAAGTCCTTAAGAAAATCATTTTTTTAAATAAATTACATCTATAATGTGTATTCACTATAAGTACACATAAATAATGTACAAATACAAGATAGGACATAAAAATATCATGACATAATTTCAAAGTAGGAGATTAACCTAAAGAATAGAAATTGGGTTAAGAAGTTCCCTTACCTCGTGTCTGACTTGACTCAACCGTTCTTTAACCTCCTGAATAATAAACTAGAGTTAATATATACCTTATTAAGAACCATTTTCAATTTCATTATCCTTTTCATATCACTTATTACAATGATATGAACATTATGTAATTATTTAAGTTAATAATGGTCGTTTTGTCGATCTTTGGTACTTGAGTCAACAATAAAATTCTTATAATTACAGGTTGTTTATGTGGTAGAATATCCATTATCTCCAGAATTATATTCATTATTTAGATGTCATATATATCTCATATATCCAGTATATACATTCATTTGTAATATTACGTAACATTTAGAGGTAAGAAATGAAATGCACCGTTCATGGAGACGGTAAGTCGTACGTACGCATGAACGCTACTTTCATTTCAATTTTATATTTAATGGAACGAAATCATAATGATATAAATGTATAATATAATTCCAGTATAATATATTGTATAATACCATTTACTCCATCCTTTATACATCCCACATATGGCATTAACGATTCAAATCACTTTGAGGGGGCGGTAGTCCGCACTTCCTAAAATGAAATTATCGCGTTTTACCCATAATGGAAATCATAATGTATGCCATAAATGAGAAATACAGAAGCATAATTAAAACATAAACATATTATATATCATATATAAAAATAGTTACATCTTAATGGCCACCTTTGGAGGTGTTATATGAGTGTTGAACAATCATCGTTTCGTGAGGCAGAAATTCGCCATCCACAGAAACCGTATGTTCTTTAACCATTTGATGTAGGTGTGTGTAAGTGTGGCTCTAATCCTTCTTATAACAACATCCTAGTATATTGAGTATACTGGTGTTGTTACAAAAGAAATGAATAAAAAGATTTTAGGGGGTTGGAGAAGATAAATAAATCAAAACAACATTAGAGAAGACATTACCTCAAAATCGGGTAACTCTTTGATTTGAGCCAAATGCTTCCTTGGGAAGAGTTCTGCCCAAAGTGAGGCTTCTAGGAGTAAGATAGGGAAGTTGGGAGAGTATTTGGGCAGAGGTTGGACGAGCCAAATGGCTTGAAAGTGTAAATGAGGTGGGAGAGGTGGGGGCCTTTTATAAGTGGAGAGGAGGGGCTCTTTTGGAAATATTGAAATGTTACATTATTATACAATGCTTTTCGGATTCTAAAGGTCCCACACTTATATAATTCGTGGATAAGGTGGTAAGGGATCGAAATATATTCATCCAATAGGCTTTGGACAAGTTTAAGCCTTGGATATTTCATTATCTTCTCATTTTATTTAAATCGTCAAATAATGAGGTCATCTCTGCATCATAATGATGTCATAAATAATTTAATTTATTTAATGTCTAAAAATTATAAAAAAAATACTATGATGTAGGAAATATTTTTATCTTTCTAATAAATATTTATAGTCAAAATTTGGACTTGTGTAACCCCACTTAAAAACGGTTTTAGTAAAACAACTCATGTTTGTGTCAATTTAATTTTAACATTAAATAAATATATATTAATGTCATTTTCCAACCAAAGTGGCTCCATAGGGTCCCCAAGTTGACCCATGGGTTTTCTTGGTCGGCCATGACTCATCCAATAAGAGTAGGACAAGTGTAATCCTCATCTTATATTATTAAAACATTATTATTACCTAAAACTACACTAATTACCTCTAATCGCGATTAAGAACTTAAAAGTTACTATTCACCAAAAAATTATTTTAATCTCATTGAACCACATTTTACTTCTTAATGACAACCATGTATGTCGGATTTTTGAAAATCAAATCACAGAAGTGGTAATATTTTATTTTAACGAAAAATCAGTTTTTAACAACCACTTAGTGGTTTCACTATTCATCCAAAATTGAAGTTTTTCAGAATAAGGCCAAAATTTCACCCTAAGCTATAATTGATATTCCAAATTCAAAAATGATGTCTATTTTACAAAATTCCAAACATATAAGTTGTATTAATTAATTTTATAATTAATTCCCGCTGTTACAACAAATAGCGTGTTTTTAAGAAACAATTTTTATCAAAAGATTGGCAATTGTTTATGTCCAATTTCAGTGTTAAATTAATTCTAATGACCACCATTGGATAAAATGGTAAAAATATATTCTAATTATACTTTAAAACCACTAAATATTATAATTTATCACTATAAATTATTTTGATTAAAAAAGTTGTTTTTAAGTATTTTTCACTATTCATAAAAAATTAGAAGTTCTCAGAAAAATACCAAAATTTCAACATAGGCTAATTTCGATATTCCGAATCCAAAAATGAAGTCCATTTTGAAATATAAAATTTATATAATTTTAAAAAGTGGTTATTACTATTCATAACGGCTACTTTGATTAGTCGCGGTGTTTTAGAATTCGAAGTTGTGTACAATGCAAGCCATTGCATTATCGAATGAGAAGCGTATCGTGGAAGCTCGGGGTGTTACAAAAATTCATTTATTTATATATATTGTAAATTACTGTAGTTCACTCTTCACAAAAAATTCATGTATTTTAGAAAAAATCAAAAAAAAATCACCCTAACCATTTTTCGATGTGTATAATTCAAAAATGAATTCCATTTTATGAAAATAATTATATATATATATGTGATAAATTTAATTTTTAATCAAAATAATTAATTTCTGTGTAAAGGAAAATTTTAAAACTAAAAATACATTTCTAAAACATTGAAAATTTTATTAAGGTCTCATAAAATTATATTATAAACATCAGAAATAACAAAAAATATGAAAATAAATTATGAAAATACCTTTTCTATTAAATTTATAAATTCTTCAGAAAACTATAATTAAATAATAATGACTTACAAAAATACTGACAATTAATTAATAATTTTTAAAATATTTACTTACTTATAATTTTATAATTTTATATCATATAACCACTTATAAAATGAATACATTTTATTTGTAACTTCATTAGTGGGTTTACTGTTACATTATCCACTTTACTATTCATATGGGTCACATTACTATTCTGAAGGTCATGTAACTATTTTATTTGTATGTGTTCATTAACTTTGGGAAATAACTTTTATTTTATTCATTCATAATTTATAATGTTTTTATTCTATTTTTAATGTGATTTTATGTTATTATACTATATGAAATAATTTAAATAAGGTGGTTCCATTGATAAAATATTGGGTTGTTACAATAATGTAATCCCTCGTATCATTCTCTCCATACGGTAAGCATGATCCACTAAGCACCTCCTAGGTATCTAACATAGGGGACTGAGTAAAACTCAAGGCATGGTATAACCATCATGCCAATGGGCCCATCCACAGTGCCTCCCTTTGGGAACTAGTGTCACTAATGGTTATAATAAACTACATTGAGAGCTTGTACCTAAAAATCCAAGTATCTCACTCAGTGCATCCATCAGATCCATTGAACAAGCATAGTGAGTCCACCCCCAACATCATTAATTCGATACTTTTGTTTGCTCATGGACTTTAATAAGAGGAGTCATATTATTCACAACCACAGGTCTTCAACAAGGCATTGAAATCAAGATTACATCCTTTACTATAAGGAATTTCTTTTAGCGCATACAAAATAATCTAGGAAAACTATTTTATTCAATCCCAACACCATTGGAACAAGTAATGAGGAAAAAATAATAGACAAAGGAATATGAAATTAGAAATATGCATAAATTGTAAGAAGTGAGTCATATTTTGTAACTCATAAACAATGAGGCATACATCATGAGCTCAAGGAAATGGCTTAGGATGTATCAGATTAAGCATTAGGGTTAAGTCCTAACTCATGGCATCTTATTAATATTAAATAATTTTTTAATTTAATGCATTTATTACATGTGAAACATTCCTCAATAGTTGTTTAAACAATTGATATATTGGGAATTAAGACTCTTGAATAGTTTCACCCTTTGGGGTAGCTTAAGTCAATGAGTCCAACCAAATGGGGTGATTTTCTATATACTAGAGTAGTATCTAGAATTTCCATACATTGAATTCTATTTATTTAACAATTTATAGGTTTCACTAGAAGGTTCCATCACATAGTACAATGAGACACTATATAGAAAGGGAAGAATACTTCAGAATGAATCTATAAAATCTACCGTAGGTTAATATAATACCACTTGTCCTTTATTGTCTATCTAATTGTACTATAATAGAATATATAATAATATCCAACTAATGCCCAGAAAAAAGTTAAAATGATATTACACCAAAATAGAACAATAGAATATAAGATAAACATAGAACAAACGGTAGATTATTGAATAGATTAACTTATTCTTTACAATTCATCCTACAGTGGCGTATTTGGAGACCATATAAAGGAGGGATAAAATCCCTATGAAAAGAAAGATAAGATCTCTAGAGCATCTACTAGAGGATAAAAATGAAGAGTAGACAAGAATGGGGGATTAAAACATTTTCGAGGAGGAAATGTAATTAATACTTTTTTTATTGGCAACACTTTTAGCCAAATGGTTGGAAAATTATTGGCCCACCATGCACCCAATTATTCATAAAATTGGAACCTATACTATCTATCTGCACATCATATCTAACAGTGGACTAGACATTCCAGAGCCACTCCCATGTTTTTCTAAAATCCTCACATTTTTGTATGCGATACTCTTAATGGTTTCAAAAAAACATGCATCTCTCCCTATGTAGTGGGAAGCTTGAACAGTAGATGCAAAAGGTTAGTGATAATCAAACACTAATTGTGATGATCAACCAACCAATCCATTCACTATTTCTTCATGCTCCAAACGATCCCTAGAACTATATAGACCATTTCTAAGCCATTATATCCGACAATTATTATCAAACCAATGGCTATGAATTGTAACTAAGATGTTTTTACCTCTACCAAAAGTGTACATGTTATAGATTATAGGTATAATTTCATGGGGAAAATGTAATTTCTATATTTTCACTCTAATCCATCATGATCATGTATCAAAACTACTTAGTCACACAATTTTTTTTCTTGTTCCTTCAAACAATTACACAACACACCTAACAATGACTAAATCGGTGGTCTCTAGTAAATCAAATTGCATTTTCATCTTTCAAAACAAAACATCCACCTCATGAGGATTTATTGTCTCTTATTAATTAAATTCACTCTAATGAAGAAACATGTAGGCTATATTCATATCCTCATCCCATCAAGGTTCAATCTATCTAACCTAAAATGGGGATGGTGGCTCACCATGGCGCTTAGATTGGACTGTTATCCCAATTTAATCAACAAGTTTATTATTGTATTGGGGTTTTCACTACCTAGGATCCTCAATATCTCCCACCCAAGTATTTAAAATACTTTTTATGGGGGAATGATACTTTACATAATTTGAAATAAATAAAAAAATTCGTGAGATTAAAGAATAAATTCCAACTACAAATAAATCATGACAAATTTTAATATGACATTGAAAAATAAATCCTTGTATTTGGTCACACTAAATCATAAAAGAAAATCATCTATGTCTTCCATGATCAAATAAATCCCATCATGATGAGATATATCTTGAAACTCACTCACAAAATACCTCTTAGGTATCAATATTCAATCTTTATGTTTACCAGTACATAATATGATGTTTATATATGATGAAAATATAAAAACCATATAAAATTAGCATTTTCCCACCAACCAACACATAGTATACAACAATCCAAAACTTGAGTTATTCTAAAACACAACTAAATGATCATTACCAATCCCCACAAGCCTACAACAGGTTACTAGTCATGAAGAACATTTTTGGGGATAATGTTTCAATAAAATATGACAACATATGACAACAAGAGTGATAAAAAAATTGGTATGATTATATATGTTAATATTGGATAATAGATAAATAGAATTAATGTTTAATTCTTATGTCCATTATGAAATAAGGTGTCTATATTACCCTATTCTAAAAATATTAGGGGTAATGGTCCACTCTTGAGAGTGGCTTTACACTAAAAATTAATCTACCAAATGAACACATTACCCTAGTTGAACATTCCTAATGGGTATGAAATCATCCTTGGTGATGGATACATGCATCTTTGATGATCATAATTAGTATTTCCATATCATATTAATTCAATCTAAATGTCACATGTAGGTAAAAACAAAACCATTGAAACCATTAAAAAATGTATTAATTCCGTTTCGTTTCACAAAATCAATGAAAATTTTCATATTCAAAAATATCCCAGAAACCACATTATTTCAAACTTTATGACACTTGAAAAATTTCATGATCAGTTTCATGATATATCCATAAACTATGTTTTTTATTAACATTATGATATGATTTCTATGTGCTATCAAACCAGTTTTGCTGTAAAAAACAAATTCATGAAACCACCTATCTCAAAACCTGACGATTTTATCACATAAACCAGATAAAAACCCATTTAAAACAAATGATTCAAAACAAAATTAAGAAATATAAGACGATAATTCAAAAATATAAATTTCTTATTCAATAATTCCATAATAATCAAATATATGATATACACACACCAAAAGGATCCCCAAAAAATTCACAATGATCAATGGATATCTGAATAATAATTACCAATTTCCGAATGGATATATACATTATCCAATTACATAATGACATTGTAAATATATCTAAAATAAAAACATTTATTTATAGATCAATTAATTATAAAAATAGTGTATGTAGAGTAAAAATTATAAATTATAAATAATGTCCAGATATAATCTAATTCATAGATTGTATACTCTTAGAACAAATTTATTTTTAATTAGAATGAAAATTAATACATGGAATCTTCAAGTGGATACTCATAGTTAGAGAACCTATTTCATCCAAAAAATAATATGGTTGAACAGCTGAATTTATCATTTTTAAAATAAAATTCAAATTATGTAATTAACCTCACAATGTTTTTCAAAAATGCTTGTAAATTTTGTGCTAACCTTTCACCCATTACTATGATACAATAGTATCTTCATAGTTTGACAATATGGTTTTATGAAATATGTTCTAAACAAGTAAAAAACCTATGTCTCATGTTTTACAGTTTTATGACAAGTTCAGGCAGCATTTATAAGCAGTGTTTCAAACTATTAATGCTCCTCTAGGTCTCAAACAAATGATTCACGGTTCTATAGGATGTTTCCCATGGAATTTCATAACTATGTTCCAACCACGCGTCATAAAAAATGACTATAAAAACCACTTAATGTCACCAAAATATACCAGATAAAGGCACTAAATAAAATATTTTTAAATTGAATTGATATATATACCTTAATAATAAAGAGGTATGTAACATAATTCAATTTACTTTCTCAGGATAATCTGATTTTAAATATTATCCAATTCATTATAGGGAGATAAAAAAACCCACACGTCATCCATATGAATTATTTGTGTCATGAGAAAGAAAATATTTATCATATCTAATGATATAATGAAATGAAAATCTTCTTCATGTCATTATCATATATTATTCCCTATAATTACTTCCTAATATTTTTTATGATTCCAATAACTCAATAACCTAATGAAATTATTTTATGAATTTATTCAAAGGGTGATTTATATAACATATCCCTAATGAATTTATTAGTCATTTTATGAACACATTTATTGAATTTGTAAGTGAAAACTTTTTGAATAATATATATTAAATGAATATTAGAAATTAAATCCATGAAAAGTGAATAATGTTATCTGAGTGATTTTTTGATGGAAAACAAAACATTTGATCATGGTAGGTAAACTTATTTCCATATTTTGATTATATGTTTGATAAAAAAATACAATAAATGTTTTAATAAAACATAATATTGATAAATTGTAAAACTAAAGATAATAGTAACGTTAGTTAATATATAATAATGTTTCAAAATATAATTTGATATAATTTTTAGGATGCTGAAGCATCGTTTTGGAAGGGAAAGTACCATTTAATGAGAATGTGAAGAACATAAAATATATTAAAATATTATGAATATGGAATTCATACATATAATGATATTTATAAAAAAACTACTTAATGATATAAATCATAAAATATCTTATGAATTGGTAAATTGATGAATATTTATAGCTTTTAAGAGCTATGATAAATAATGAAACTTATAAATCAATTATAGATGTTTTAGTTACCAATAATATCATATGTGTAACATACCAAAAAGGGTAATGATAAGGGAAAATATTCTACAAGATTTATTTAAATCATAAATTATTGATATATACATCACATGGGGTTTGAAAAATGAGGGATACGATATCACAATGGAAATACAAATTAACCAAGGTTTAGTAGTTTCATTTAATCCAGAATAAACTCATCATGCTTATCTATATTATCTCTCTCTTTGACAGTTCCCCAAAAAACCTGATTGGCCTCAATATAAGAATGTGAGAAAATAATTATGAGATGACACATGGATTGAATATATTTCAACATGTCTTGTATCACATTACATTGAATATTCCTAGATCTAACATCAATTATTCAATAGAAATATATTATTCTAACTCAATTATACGAAATTTCCATTCACAAAGGACATCATGCTTGATATGTTCGATAACGGCCCATATTTTAGCCTTTTAGTATATTACATTAAAAAAATGATAGAAATATAAATTCATAAAATCATGATGGGTATATAAGAAACCCCTACATCTAGGAGGTCATTGCATACCAATGGTCGCACCATCAACATTCACCTTGATCCCAGAATGGATTTGTGGAATCCAATGGTTGGATTTCCAAACCAAGGATCTTATATCCCTATCATGAACACCATGTTTTTATAATATTTTATAATCTATGATATGATTTCTCATCAAACTGGTTTTTACTATAGAGGAATAACTAAAACCACTTGTTAATGGACGTGAAACCCACATGAAGATGTAGAGTCATGTTATCGAATATCAGTGCATTCACAATCATCCAAGTGTACTCAATGTCTGAGGTAGTGACCATGAGAGGAAGGTTGTAAAATTTTTAACTCCAAAAAATTGTTGTGATAGATAATTTCATAACCTCGTGATGGTTCTATATATAACATGATGTGGAAAAACTCATGTACATATACCTCGATAATGGTTACAAAGATGTAGTTAATAATGATATGTTATATTCTTTCTGTGGTCCATCTGAATTAATCATATGTTGTCTCTATATAAAAACTATCACTTTTGAGCTAACCAGGAGATGACCACCATCCACTTACAACTTCCAAGGATGCAATAATCATGTTGGATGGATGAAGGGAGAATTGAATTTTAGTAGAAGTGATGGGGTATAATGTGATGCATGACATTTCAATATATATTAAAATTTATAATTTAGTTTAACATTCATTTATTGTCTATATTTTTAAGTATATTTAAATAAATTCATATCTATTCAACTCAAGGGAGGTGTGGGGAGGGACAAAATTAACATAGTTTGGGTTGTTGGGAATAAAATCCACAATTGACATGTGTATCATGATGGGATATAAATTAATAATTTCTTGATAATTTTTTTCAATATATGTCTTTATCATGAATATTATATTAAAATTCATGAAGACATTCCACCTCATGCTTCATATAAGATCATTTAATGCTCATTTGATGTATAACTAAATATATGTGGAATAGTAGTAGATATATCCATAACTAAATATTCTATTAAATCTATTTAATTGAAACTAAAAATAAATATGGTTATACATCAGATGATTCTAGGTATACCTACTGAAAATAGAATTAATAAAATTATTGAGATCATTGATGCTGCCGCCCCCCCCCCCCCTCCATCTTAATGGGTTTTGTTGTCTCTTTCCATAAAATAGTTAATAAGTTTCCTTTTGTGCACATATTGTGTCAGTATAATGTACCGGATCATATTTTGATGATTCATGATAATAATTCTTGTCCATTTTTATAGATATCATTTAAATAAAAATTGGTGGTGATCACTAAGTTGTCCAAGAACAGCCACCTAGATCGAGACATATAAATTACATTCCGCATAACCAATTGATTCATAAGGTTAGAATAGATAATCTCATGATATTATCCTTAAACCAAACACCAATTATAAGGGTACACCAATGGTAGGTATAGAAAAGGTATCCGATTTTCACTCTAATAGTTCTAGAAACAATTTTTTCAGTATTATAGGTAGCATAATTTATGATGTAAGAAAACTTTTAAGAGGGAAATATAGTTATAAAATTATAAATATCCATAATTTCAGAAAAATAGAAAATAATTAATTCATAAGTTAGTATGTATCTAGATTGTATGAAACACATTTGTTATTATTAATAATAATGTATGAATTTTAAATTTTTTGACAAAAACACTTACAATATTGGAATTCATTCAATCGAATGCTCGTTTTAAGAGAGAGAAATAAATTAAAAACCATTTAACCTGGAAAAAATTTACCATATGATATGGTATCTCAAATTGGAATTACATATTCCAAATAAATTTAATTAGGATCATAATAAAAAAATATGGATCAATTGAATTAATTTTAGATGAAAAAACCCATAACCATATATCCCCACTTAATTGAATTCTCTATATGCTAATATATAATGACGAAAAATATGTTTATCACATATTTATGATCCGTTTTCATATATGTAACCTTTTATAAACCTAATTTATAATTATTTTATATATTTATATTTGTTAGTTTTAATTCATTTTTAAAACCCAGTGTGAGTAATCATGATTATTTTGAAATAGTTTTGTAATTATGAATATGTGATTTAAAATTATTAAAAAAATATTTTTTGATAGTATATATTATTGGAATATATTTTTTTATAATTATTTATATTGTTTTCATTTAATTATGATGGATATTTTCCTAATCATTAAATATGAATTTCAGGATGACAATGTTTCCACAATTCATAGTGAACATATAATGTTTTTAAAAAAATTGATTTTAATTTAAACTTTGCATTACATAACAAAAAGAAGTAATTAATTTCTAACTTGTGGAAAATATTGCACTAAATTATATTTATATAGTCATCTATGATATAAATTAAAATTATTTTTCAAGTACAAAAATTATCCAGGGTTCGAATAACTTGACTCTAAAATTATTAAATAAAAATAAAAATTAAAAAAGATAGCATTACAATAGTGTTTACAAAGGCAGGAGTATACCACTATATGCATATCCTCTTAAACTATCATTTCAAAATAATCAAGTACCTAGAATGACTAGATGGTACTCATTTCCATTATTTATCTCTTTGATAATTCATCTTACACATGGTTTTATTCCCTATAGACATTTAAAATAGTCATGTTATGGAATTTGGAAAGGCCCAGGCATACGATCAACTGAGGGAGAATTATCCATGGGAAATCCATTGTTCATATATTGTGTTAATTAACAGCATGTTGAGTATCTAATTTGATCCATACTTATTTCCAGGTGTGATACACAGTATTCTTAATATCATAAATAATTTCTCACATATTAGATTCATAAGTAATTCCCAATCCTATTATATTATAGAAGAAAAATTTTATATACCCATGGTTTGTGTGGAATACCCCCCCCCCCCCCCTCAACCCAAAGGCCCCAACATGTCAGATGCGGCTCCATTAGAATTGACATTTATAAATGAGTAAATTATTTGGATCCATCAAATAATATTTAAAACTAGAGGTTTCCATGGTCTTCTTAAGATTCCCAACAGTATAAGGGCATTCAAATCCTCAAACCTATTTTTCATAGTTCCAGGTTGTACAACAGTAGTAGTGTGAAGGTATATGTTTATAGTATTAGTAGATATATGAAGATATTGAATCTAATTTTCATATAGGAATTTTTTCAATTCTATACAGATTGATTTGAAGATACATTCATATGCATCAAGTATGAGATTGTGTATTTCATCAATTTTTCCACTCTTAATGATACATTTCATTAGATCATATATTTTCTTTTATATATAGAGATCAATGAAAAATAGTTTGGCGTAATATATCTATATCTCATTAGAAATTTACAATCCAGGAAAATATGTTGGACAAATTTCTTCATATTTAGAGCATATATGGAATGTTGAAACAATATTCTTCCTGTCTATCTTTAGTTGATCATGAGTGGGAACCTAGTTCTTCTATATCCCATAAAGGATTAATAGTCTTTATATTATGATAAAAAGGTTACTTTGAATTAAATTTTCTAATTTTGTGGTTTAAAGGACCCATTACATTGCATTATGTGGTGCTCCCTGTAGTTAAATTGGCCATTTCTATTTGGTTTCCAAAACAAGGTATCAACATCAATGAAGGTATCCTTATTTATTTACATACTGGTATATAGGGAGAAAACACCATCATGAGAATTACTATGATACAATATATTAGAAATAGTCATCCTAATCATTTTAGGGGAACACTGGTGATATAAATGGTGGTTTTCCATCCACAGAGTGTTATAATAATTTTGGTTGGACTACCTACTAATCTGCCAATTTGAGTGATAAATTATATCAGTGAAGGGATGCCTAAGAGTGGGAAAAATATGAAGTGAGATAATATGAAAACCCATTAAGAAACTTTATCATGATCCTTCATTATAAGAAACAAAACTATGTTTCATTCACAGATATGTGATTCCATGTGAATTTATTGATAAACATTCATTGAAGGTCTTGAGATCCTTGATCCCAAGGACCCCATTTCAATGGGTTGGATGAAATCCTTCCAAATAATAGTTATCATATTCCATTATTTCACTGAAATTGTCCATAAGAAGTGTCTTATCATGGGTTGAATATCATTCAAGAGGTTTTTATGTCATCTTTAGGGGAATAATTATTAGAAATATTTGGATGTGAAGACTAATTTAATATGAAAAATCATTCCATCTTATGGCGTGAAATTACCCTTCCACCTATAAATCTAATTAATTACTCTTGATAAAATACTTTAATGATATTGGATTCGAATCATACCCCAAAAAATGGTACACTAATGTAATTAAAAGGGAATGATCCTATAAAACCCATGCTCTTTATTACACACATAAACATGATTTATTACATAAAATTTAACTTGAGACATATCTAAGGATCGATAGGTCTAGTGTCATGTGAAATTAGGGACATTACATTCAATCTTAAGACATAAAAATAGAATAAAATTATTGAAAACTTCCTTTACATGACCACAACATTCCCTCGTACCATGCATTTCATGGGATAACCTGAGGATATACATTTGAATATGGTGAGATATAAAGCACATTAAAGGAGTAGACAAGTTATAAAATGAATAATAAAATACATTTTAGGAAATAATAATATCAATGAAGAATAAGAGACACATGAACATAAAGGCATGGTATAACATCGTTATAATAACATGGAAATGTGGAAACAACATTTAACATGATAGTAGCATGAGCCAAATCCCATTGAACATGGACCATGAGTAAACACTAATTTTTCATGAAACATCATGATTAAACCCTCATTTCACTTGATTAATCCTGATACTACTCTTTACCAAATGCATTGGATCACTATCAAGGCACACCCTTCTTAATCATTTCATTTCAAGAATAAGTGTGCCACATGGATCATATGACATGGATTCATTACACATCATCATTTATTCCATGATAAAAGAATGTGGATTTCATTCATGAAACTCTATAATCAATAAGTAAGTGTTCATAAAGGTGAATACCCTTGATAGAGAAATGGGTATGGTATTCACTACACAATGTCTTTTGCTTGGAAATCGCAGTGCAATTTCAAGAGCATAACAGCATGACATAAGAATTCATAAAAGTGATTGATGAGAGAGTAAGGGGTGTATCATAATATTTACATTAAATGGACCATAAGGGGTTAATATATATACATGTCCCAACATATGTAATGGAATTTAGATTCATATAATAATAGAATTTCTTGAATGTAAATGAAGAGGGAAAATCCCTTAGGGAAATTCGGCATGGTAACAAGTGTACATGGGAGGAATTAATGGGAGAGAAAATGGATCTCTCACCATTAAAACATATGTATTGAAGTATGGGGTAGGTTTTAAAACATGCCGCAACATTTTTAATTGAAAAAGTTAAGGGTATGGCTACATAATGAAACATGGACAAAAATGAGAGAGGAAGAAAACTCTTACTTGAAGTGTGATCCCAAAGGCTTGAAATGGTATTGAGAGAGGATTCTTGGGATATTGGGGTTTATTTGGTGGTTTATAGAGATATGATGGCTGAGGTTGGTCGATATCCAAATGTTTTTAGTGAAGAGGAAGTGGGATCTTGGGTGGGTTTTTATTGGAAAAGATAGGGAATTCATTCTTGTTCAGGTTTTGGACACTACACACCAAACTAATCAAAAACACAAACCAACCCATGGTATTTTCACATAGATTTTTTTCAAAGGGTAGTGGAAAAACTATTTTATAAGGAAAATGGCTTAAAATTTTGAAATATTATGCATGCTCATGTAATGGTGAGTCACACGCTCTAGGATAACATTTTAAAAGGTTAAAATGTTTTATATGTCTTGGACAGTCAACAAAATATTTATAAAATAATTCAAAAAAACCTAAAATAAAATTATTTTAATTTTTAAAACATTTATTGGAAAAAATCAAATTTATATTATTTTATTACATCACTATTGGGTCATTATGATGTCATAAAAAACATTATATAATTAAACAGTATTTATTTTTTACCCAAAAATTTGATTGTCTAAATAAATTATGAAACATTTACCATTGATGAATTTTGAGGTCATGATTCCAAAAATAATATTCATTTAATATAAATAATTTCTAAATATGTGATGTTTTAATTTCGAAAAAAAACATACATTTATTGAAAATTAATCAGTTTTGAAAAAAATAGTTTTCAAACCTAAATAAATATCAAAATTGTATTTATAAAAATTATAAGATCATTTATATTTAAAAAATGTAATATAGTAATAAAATTTTATTTAAATATTATTTAATCCCAAAATCCCTTAATTCTTCAAAATATATTTATTAATAGAATATTAACTGAAAATACAATTTTTTCTTTAAAAAATATTTATAAAGTAATAATAATAAAATGAGTGTATATTATTTGTTCTATAAAAAATAATGCATATAATCATAGTGCTAGGGTCTTGTTACCTAACCCCTTATAACACTGGCATATGACCTAAGGTTAAGGTGTACGATGTTGACAGACTCTTGGGGTTTCTTGGATAAAATCACATGAGTGGTAATCTCTATCAACTTACACTTTTCCTGTAGCTGATTCTGTTCGAGCATAACATGTTAAAACCTGACTTGGGATTGGCCAAGAGAGAATCCCAGTCCCGCCACCTCCTTTCTGAGCTCTGAAAAATGGGCTTTGTACAGATCAATCCTATAAGATGAGTCCATTGGTTCCTTTTTTGAGTAAATTGGATTTTTTTAAAGCCCTATATTTATACAAATCATGTGGTCATTATTCAACATCTATATATTCAATGGTAACAATTCCTAATAGTATTTTAAAATCCAAAAGACACAAAACCAACGAAGTTTATATGTCTTATATAATCATTTTACATAATAATAAATTTAATTTGATTAAGATGAATTTTTATTAATTAATGTTTGGGTCGTTACAATCTCCCCCCCCCCTTAAGAAATTTCCCCATTGAAATTTTATTTTCCAATTCTAAACTAGATACGGGTAACTCTGGTTTAGAAATTCCTCTGATTACCATGATGCCTCTTCAAAATATTTGTGTCTCCACAAAAATTTAATGATGTGAATTTTTTTATTTTGTAGAACTTTTTCCCTATGATATACGATCTTAACTAGATTCTCATAATATGAGAGGTTATTCTCCAATAGTAACACCTCCAGATTGAGTACATGGGATGTGTTAGGTATATACTTCCTCAATAGTGATAAATGGAATACATCATATACTTGGGATAGGTTCAGTGGTATTTCTAGTTGATAGGAAACTACTCCAATGTGATCAAGGATCACAAAAGTGCTTATGTACCCTATACTAAGCTTTCCCTTATTACCAAATCTAATAACCCTCATCAGCTGTGATATGTAGAGGAATACCATGTCTTCGACATCAAACTCTAGGTCTCATAGATGATTATCAACATAGATCTTTTTTCATATCCAAGAAGCTTTAATTTGATTTCAGATCGTCTTAACATTCTCCACCATTTCTTCGACCATTTCCGGACCTAGGAGTTTTCATTTCCCAACTTCATCCCAACATGTCGGTGTTCTGAACCTTTTCCCATACAGGGCTTCATAAGGATCCATTTGGATGCTTTAATGGAAACTATTATTGTAAGAGAACTAAAATAGGGGAAGATACTTATCCCATCCTCCTTTGAAGTCAATTAAGAATGCTCTCAACATTTCCTCAAGTGTTTTGACTGTCTGCTCAGATTATCCATCAGTTTGAGGATGATAAGTTGTACTGATGTTCAGATCAGTAGTCAGAGCATATTGAAGACACTTCTATAATGAAGAGGTGAATCTTGGATCTTTATCGGATATAATAGATAGTGGTGCACCATTAATCATTACCATATCACTAATGTATATCTGTGTCAGTTGATCTAATGAGAAATCCTCCCAAATTTTATTGATGTTTATAGTCTATGTAAGACAATCCACAACAACCCGGATAGCATTGTTTACTTTGGATTTCTTCAAAAGTTCAGTGATAAGGTCCATGGTGACATTATCCCATTTCCATGATGGTATAGGTAATGGTTTGATCATCCCCTTGGAATTCTACCTCTCAACCTTCACTTGGTGACATACCAAGAACATTGATTAATACTCAGCGATCTCCTTCTTAATTTTATCCCTCCAATAATGCTCTCATAAATCTTGATACATCTTTGGGTTTCTATGTTGGATGTAGAAACTCAAACTGTGTGAATCATCAAAATGTTCTTTCTTTAACACTGGATTTGATGGAACCCATAGTCATGTCCAAAATATCATAATTCCTTCTTCATTAACATTGAACTCTGATAATTTCCCTTTTCTGATAGTTTCCACATTCTTATGAATTCCCACATCATTATTTGGAGCATCATTTAACCATTCCAAAAGAGATAGTTGAGCAATCATTTGTGAAATTATTGATGATGTTCCATTCTTGGTGATCCCCATGTCCATCTTCATCAAATCAATGAATATTGGATCCTTTTCAATTCTCATCAATGATAGAATTGCTGGTTCCATTCTACATCGTTCATCTGCCACATTTGTTTTCATTCCCAGGGAGGTAATGGATTGAGAATTCATAGTCTTTGATCATCTCTAAACATCTTCATTGGTGCATATTAAAATATTTTTTGGTGAATATATACTGGAGTATTTTTTATCTGTGTATATTTCACACTTCTTTCCAAAGTGGCAACGTTGCCACATTTTTAAAGTGAAGTGTACTGCATCCAACTCCAGATCATGTGTAGGATATTTTTTACCATGAATTTTAAATTTCCAGGAAGCATAGGCAATGAATTTTTCATTTTTCATCAACACACAGACCAAGCCCTTCTACTAAGAATCATTTAATACCACAAAATTTTCTCAACATGTGTGTAGTGCGAGGACGGGTGCAGTTATAAGACTCTTTTTCAGATCCATGAATCTCTCTTCACATTCACCACTCCAAGAAAAAATTACTCAGTTCTGATTTATCTTGGTAAGATTGTTGGACAATCTTTATAAATTTCCCACAAATATGCGATAATATCCAGTTAGCCACAAGAAACTACGGATATCTATTTCCAATTTTGGCCTTGTCTATCCCTCAATTGCTGATATCTTGGAGGGATCCATATATAACCCATTTCTTGTGATGATATGACCCATAAATGAGACCTCATTCAACTAGAACTCACACTTATTTTACTTTTCATAGAGATTCTCCATTCTAAAGGTCTCTAGTATGGTGCTTAGATTCTCCTCATGAACATCCATGGTTTTGGTGTATATTAGAATATCATCTCTAAAGACTATAAAATATTTGTCAAGGTAATATATAAAGACTCTACTAATCAAGTCCATGAAGATTTCTAGAGCATTGGAGAGTCCTTAAGGAATTCATATGAATTCATAGTGCTTGTACCCTATATGAAAAGAAGTATGGGGGATACCCCCCTTTTTCACCCTTGGTAATATCCCGACTGCAAATCCACCTTGGAGAGGTATTGTTCTACATGGAGCTGATCGAACAATTCATCAATTCGTTGTAGAGGATACTTGTTCATTACCATGATTTTTTTGATCTCACGATAATAAATTCATAGGGAATTTACCTATCCTTCTTCTTAATGAATAGGATTGATGCACCCCAGGGTGAAGAACTTAGGAATATAAACCCTTTATCCAGTTTCATATGTAGTTGTTTATTCAGCTCCTCAAGCTCCAAAAAATCCATTCTATAAGGAGTCTTAGATATTGGAAACACCCCAGGAATATGATCTATTGAGAATTCAACATCTCTTCTAGGAGGAAGATCAGGCAATTCCTTGGGAAACACTTTAGAGAATTCCCTCACAGTAGGGATGTCCTCAAGGCCAGTTGCTTTCATAGACTCAATCATCTGAGTGTGATATGAATGCTCATATGTATGTAATATTCATGCTTGAGATGTTATTTCTAAGTAATATTCATCCTTCTCCTAGAACATCTACAAAATCAGGGGTCGATTTCCCATATGGAGAGTTATTTCCCTCTCATGGAAATTTTTGTTGGCTCTATATAGGGAAATCCAATACATGCAAATAATTGCATCAAATTATACAAGAGGAAGTATGAAGAGGTTATCTAGGAAGTTCAATCAATAAGTTTTGATAGGGGGGTTATATTCATGGGTTTCAATGATTACCCCATTTTTCGTTATCACCGACATATTTACTTACATGATTTTTTGTCGTGTTGGGATTGTTTAATAAAAATTCAGGATATAAAATAATTCATAGAACAAGAATAAAAATGTATATTCTCTATTCATGAATGAATAACTAGAGTACCTATCACCACTTAATTTTCAGGGTTCACATCAGTGGTAGTGATGGAAATATCTCACCCATACTTCCTTGAAGGTTGTTGGTTCCTTCCGAACACCCTTGACATAGGGAACTGGTTTGAAAATAACCTTGGTTATTTGTAGTTGAAGAAATGAATAGTGTGTTGAGGGTTGAATGGAGTGTTCCTATCCACTTTCTTAGCCGTGGGTTTTTCTTATCAGCGGTTAATGTCTAGGATCCCTTTTATTCCACACATAATTCATTTCTTTGTCCCCTTCAGGAAATTTTAGGGGTGCTTCTTTCTACACCTTTGGCAAGTGGGGTTATTGTTTTTTTAGCACCATTGTATTTATCCATCATTCCACTAGAATTATATCCCACCTTATTCTTCTTATCCCCATGATTCTAATGAGATTCATCGATCTCCATTTCAACATTGAGAGTACATCAAACAATTTCATCATATCTATCAAAGTCATAGATCTCCAAGACTTTTTGTAGCCTAGTTTTAATCCCACAAAAGAAGAGGTCATCCTTGCATTAGGGGTAACCACAATGCCGGAGTAGTATCCTACAAGACTTGTGATTTTTTCCCCATAGTATCCAAGGGAATCTCCGTCTTGTTTCTTGAGGGAAAGGAAGTCCCTTTCTATATTAATATCTATGGTGTGAGGAAAATATTTTTCAAAAAACCTTTTTTGAGAAATCCATCCATTCCAATGCCTCAATCTATTCCTCTCGCTTTGTATTTTTTATCAATTTCCACCATTTATCAGCTTCAACCTCCATATGATAAACAACCATAATAACCTTCTCTTGTTAGGAACATTGAAGGATGTAGATGATATTTTCATTGTAGTTGATCCATTATTCAGAAATTGAGGATTAACATGATCTATTAAATGTAGGAGGCCTTTGTCTCGTGAAGCTCTATATTGTGAATCCTTCATTCTTATGGGGTTGAACGTTCCTCTTGACCAATGTTACTTTTAAAAACAAGAGTTAACTAAGACAATATCATGACAATGTTTTGGATTTCTGCTCACATCGGATTAGAAATCTCATTAGAACAGTCATCACATTGATCAACCCATCGGTTGTTGTCTAGAGTCCTCCTATTATCGGCTAGTGGCTGGAATAAAAGAAAAGTTAGGGGTAACTCATAAAGGGTAATCCAGAGACAAAAATAGATGACTTATAAATTAAATTTATTTTTTATCTTATGAATTTTTAGGCTTCAATCTATGTTATCCCTTATCTACTTCCCTAAATATATTCTCAGGGTAATTTTTTCTAATACGTTAATAATGGTTCATAATAAGATTATGAATTTACCAAAGAATATCCCTTGGAAGTGTCATAATAAAGAGTGTAGCAAGGCCCATTTTTGTGCACCACTTCCCGTTTGAGTCTAGCTTAAAGCAATGTTTTCAGGTTTTACACCAAGATACATCAGTTCTAGAGCTGCCTCTACATGCTCGTATCTAGACAGGGATGTATTTTTAGGATAAACCACTTATTCGATACATAGAAAAATTTAGGGATGTTTTTATTAAACTCTATTTTATCTTGAAGGATTTCACAAGGGTTTTCTAATCCTACTACCAAAAATAACTAAACATATAATTTGATACCAACTATAACATCCATTCTCTTTATTTCACACTTAAACCTGATTTATTACCTAAAAATTCCCTTAATTAAACTCTGATGATCGAGAGGTCTAGTGTATTAGGAAATTAGGGACATTACATGACAACATAAGACATAAAAATCTAACATCCTTATCGAAAACATCTTTTACACTGCCACAACATTCCCTTGTACCTAGCATTTCATGGGATAACCCAACGACATACATGTGTAAAGGCTGAGCTATAAAGCCCAGCATGGTAGTAAATAATGAATAAAATGGATAATACAATACATGTTAGGCAACGAGCATATCAATGGAGCATAATATGAACATGAACATAAAGGCATGGTATATCATGATTATCATAACATGGAAATGTGGAAACAAGATTTAACATGATATTAGCAAGATCCAAGGCCCATTTAAAATGGATCATGAGTAAACCATCATTTCACTTGAATTAACATGAGTAAACCCTCATTGAACTTAAAATATCATGATACAATTCTTTACATAATTCATTAGAACACTATCAGGGTGCACCATTTTTAATCATTTCATTTCATACATAAGTGTCCCACATGGATCATATAACATGGATTCATTAAATATCATAATTTATTCCACGATAAAAAAATATTGAATTCATAAATTAAAATATATAATCAATATGAAAATGTGCAAAAAGGTTAATAACCTTGATTGATAAATTGGCATGGTATTCACTACCTAATGACTTTGACTTGAAAAAATTGTGGTGCGATTTCAACAGCATAACGTCATGAAATAATATTTAATATAAAAGTTTGATGAGAGACAAAAGGGTGTCTCATTATATGTACATGAAATTGACAATAATGGGGCCATATCGATACATGTCCTAAAATATATAATGGAATTTATATTCATAAAAAAATAATTGCTTAAACGTAAATGAGGAAAGAGAAATCCGTTATAGAATTTTTGTATGGTAACAGATGTACATGGGAGGAATTAATGAGATATAAAATGGGTCTATCACCATTAAAACATAAGGATATATGTAGGTGGTTTGGAATCATACATAGACATATTTAATTGAAAATACAATGGTATAGGGACATAAATTTACTTGGGAAAAATTAGAGAGGAAGAAATCCCTTACATGGAAGTGCGATCCCAATGGATTAGGAGGGGATTTAGAGAGGCTTATATAGAGCTTAGGGTGCCTTGGGAGGCTTTCAAATAGAGGAGGGTAGAGGTTGTTATAACTAAAAAGATTTTAGTGAAGGGGATGTGGTATATTGGGTGTTTTTATAAATGAAAAGATATGGAATTCATTATTATTTTGGTTATGGACATTTCACATTAAACTAATCAAAACCACAAACAAACCCATGGTTTTTTCCCATGGTTTTTGAAAAAGGGGAGAGGAAAAAATTATTTTATATGTCCAATGTTCAAACTTATTAAAATATTATTCGTGCTTATGTGGAGGTGAGTCACACTTTCAAGGAAATCATTTTAAAAGGGTAAAATGATTTGTGAGTTTTGGAGGGTCAACTAATGCTTTGTAAAATAAATCCAACAAACCTAAAATCACATTATATTAATGGTATAATATATATTGGACTAAAATCCCATTTATATTATTTTTTGACATCACTATTGGTTCATTATTATGTCATAAAACACATTATCTAATTAAATAGTATTTAATTTTTGCCCAAAAATTCAACTGTCTCCTAATATTATGAAAAATACATCATTGGTTAATTTTTATAACTCGATTCCAAAAAATAGTATTCATTTTGTATAAATAATTTTTAAATATGGGAATTTTTTACTTTTAAAATAAAAACTGACATTTATCGAATAAACATGGGTTTTGACAAATATGTCTTTATCCCTTAATAAAAATCATAATCATATTCATAAATATTTTACGATCATTTAAATTTAACAATATTTAATTTACTAATAATATTTTATTAAAATATTATTTAATTCAAAAATATGTTAATTTATCAAAATATATTTCTTAATTAAATATTAACTAAAAATATTATTTGTGCTTTAAAAACTATTTACAATTTAGTAATAATAAAATCAGTGTATTCTACTTATTCTATAAAACAATCATGCATATAATAATAGTTCTAGGATCTTGTTACAAACCCCCTTATAACACCCACATAGGACCTAAGGGTAAGGTGTGTGATGGTGATAGACTATTGGGTTGGCTCGGATAACATCGCTCGGGTGGTAATCTCTATCAACTTGTCGTTCTCCCGTATGAGGTTTCGTTTGAGCTTAATGTGTTGAAGGTCGTCTTGGGCTTGTTCAAGAGAGAATCATAATGATGCCACCACCTTTATGAGCTCGGACAAATGGTCTTCGTACAGAGAAATTCTAATGGATGAGGTCATCGCTTCCTTTATCTGAATATATTGGATCTATTAAAGCCCTATATTTATATTAATCATGTGATCACTGTTCAACAGTAATATTATAAATAGTTACCATTCCTAACAGTATTTTAAAATCCAAAAGACACAAAACGAAGGAATTACATATGTCTAATATAACCATTTTACATAATAAAAATTTAATTGGAAAAGAGGAATTTTCATTAATAAAATTTTGGGTCAATACAGATCCCCTCCTCACACCAAGAGATCTTGTAATTCAATTTGATTTCCAATAGAAATTATACTTCCAAAACAATTAATGACATGATCTAGATTTTGGACAAACCAGACACCTCCTCATAATGATAAAAAAAGGATTCGATAGTAGAAATGGTTTTCCTTGTGGGTTTCCCAATGAGAAGAATGTGATCATCATATAATACATGAGATTGGATGATATTATCTCTACTAACATTTATTTTCTTTTGTATCCCAATTTGATTGAGTTCATTAAAGAAGCTACTCATATAGTCTTCAGTAATGGAAAACAAGAGAACATAGAGTGGATACACTTTTACAATAGCCCTTGTGCACAGAATGTAGCCTCTAGGGGATCTATTTAGGAGTATGGATAGCCTTGGAGAGCTGATTATGATAGAAATCAATCTGAAAAAATCATGATGGAATTCATACATTCTTAGGACAAAAATCAGGAATCTCTATTTGATGGTGTTAAAAGACATAAAATGTCAATTTTTAGGGAAATTATCCATTTACATGATGTTTCTTAATCAATTTTTTATTTTATATTTTTGTTAATAAAACATTTTGGAAGCATCTACTCGTTAATGAACCCAATATGATGTGGCTTGATATTTTCTTTAATAATTACTCTTATTTTGATAATCATTATCTTATTAACGACTATATGAATAGTGTTCCCAAGGGAACCCAACCTTAAATCATTGATATCAATTACATTATCCTTATTAGGTGTTATAGAAATAATGTTTGAGTCATCCCAAATAGTATAGAGGCTTAATCAAAATATTACACTATTGTATTTTTCATATCATCCTATAGGATATCCCACAAGAAAATGATACTTTTATTGGTAATGTCATCCAGACCATCAGCACTCTCCGTATTGAGGGAAAAATGGATTCATTCATTTTATCTTTAGAATATTTCCATATAATGGCTCAATATTGGTGATCCTAAACACAAGGGGGATTTGTCATAAATCATATTATGTTTATTTTCTATCCCATCATTAGAGTAAATTTCATTAAAATAATTCACAAACTACATTTGATATTTCAATTTCCTAGGTTTGTAGGCACCCATTGATATTGATGTCCTTATTCCCTTCCCTTATACAATTTTTATAGTATATTATATGAAAAAAATTAATATTACCATCTTTCGTCCATCTAACATTAACTAATTTTTGTCCAACTATTCCACAATGTTTATGAGGTCATCAAGTCTATAAATAGAATGTATTTCTTCTATAGGTGGTATTTTTTATGCTTATTTCTAATTTTATAGTCTACCATATGTTCTTCAGCACTCTTAATTTCAAGTTCATGGTTTTAATAAGATTATTTTGTCCTATCTCTTAATAACATTTTATCATTCTTCAAATTTTCATCAAAAGTGAGGAGTGTACTACCCATCAGTTTCATAGTCTAAGACTACAAAATGAGTTTCCTAAATCAAGGGGAAATAATACAACCATTGTTGAAATATAATGTTAGGGGAACAAACCTTAAAATGTGAGTGGAAAGTTCAAAAATAATTTTTTTATGATCATATTGGTTCTTGGGAAGGGTTTTTCTTCAAATTATTGTGTCAACACTAATTCCATCCATTAAGAAAAAACAATTGTCCAATTTACATTCCTATCATCCATTCAGAGTGTATCTTCTCAATGTGAATTTTGAAAGTGCAATTGGAACCTCATCCAAGTTATGTTGATCAATTCATTAAGGAAATACCATTGAGGATACATTGTTGAAATGAACTTTAGTTTTTTCCTCATGCATTAGGAAAGTGTTGATGTCTCTATGATTCATCCATTTATGGATTATGGTTCATGAGAATTCATAAAATTCATTCTAACTCCCATCATATAATTTATGAATTCAAGGAATATAAAAAAAGAAACAAATAGGATTCAACCTTGAATGTTGATAGAAATGGAAAAAATATATATTTTATTATGCTTGTTGATATTTGTTAGTTATCATGATTTTGGACACAAAGTGGATCCATTTTATGTTATATAGGTATTGGGAGAAATTACTATACCCATGATAGGACCATTTAAAGGCCCCCATTTTTTAAAATATAACTTTAGAATCTTCAATAAAATTGAGTTTCTTTTTGTTTTCCATAATGTAATGTATAAGGGTCTTGACAATTAGGGGTTCCCAAGCCCTTAACAATTCCAACAATGGTGTTTCATTGTAAAACAGATTTTCTCCATGTTAGTGGATATTCAAACCATGCAACATTTATGTGTACTTTAACTTTTCTCCCTACCATTTTTAATAAATTAGTGTGAATTTTTTTCTTCCCTGCTTTGGAAATTGTTTCAACCTATTCAATTAGTGCTGATCTGGTGTTTTCCTCCCACTTCTTTGGATATTTTTCAATCTTATCAGAGGACTATGGTTCCTCAGTCTCATTAGACCAGAATATTCCATTAATTGGTACGAATATGTTATATTATTGTATGAACATAGTATTACTATATTTTAATGTCTTGATAAGAAGTTATTTTAAGTAAAATTTCATTCAACATGGAGTTATGAGCAGTTATATCATTCTTCCCCTCATTTTGGACATTCCCATCTAAGAGGGGTGTGTTAAATTATATATATTCATCGTTAATGTTAGATTATAAAGTAACTAAAACATATATAACGTTGTTCTTGATAATCACAATAATGGGGGTGGGTTTAATGGACCATCCTACTCATATCCATTATGCCCCATCATGAGAGCATCAATGTACTAACCATTATTTTCACATTCGGTTGTAGAAACTATTTTAGTGGGGTGATTTCTTGTATCAAAATACTTATTTTTTGATGGTATAAATGGTTTATTAATGTTATGTTATTCTAATTAATCCTTCTATTACACAATAATTTTCATAAATTTCTGTTCCATTGTAATAGTTTGAAGGTTCTTGATTCTTAGTGAGATGATACTCATGTGCATGGGTCTCCTGCTACATTAGAGCTTCCACGGGATTATAATTTATCTATTTTCAAGATTTACTACATGGATCATCAACCAAAGTGTGTCCATACACCATAGTCCTATCCTTCTCCTCCATATCCATAGAGGTTTTGTGATTTTGATTCGTTGAGGATTGGGAGAAATTATTTCATCTTTCCTCTTCCTCCGTCTACATGTGTCATCATCATTCCATTTCTCCTTGAAGAAGTTACACTCCTTTTCCCTGTTACATTTATCTATAAGATGAAGAAATAAATTCATCCCTAGATATAATTTTTCCCCCCTCTGATATTGGATATCAATTATCACATTGTCATCTATTGTTGTTAAGAAAACCACTTCCACCAGAGTGGTGGACATGAGAACCTATTCCAGAATCATAGCATAGTGTCTAAACCATGGATTATCTATTTGAGTATCATTTTGAATGGTATTCCCTATATTATAAGAAATATCCCATAATATCCTTGATTTTAGTAGAGTATATTCTATATACATATGTGTATCCATAACTATGTAAGTGCTTTTTGGACATTGATGGGATCAAAATTCATGTACCATTCTTGTATACATAGAATTTCATGTTTTGGGTATAATTATATCTTGCTCCATGGTTGTAACTTTATTTCATTAGAGGGTAAAACCACATGATAATAGCACATACCAATAATTGTCATCCTTCTTTCATCAAAGCTTCATATCTTAGAAATTCATCATGTAAGATCTATAAATATCCAAAAAAATCACCCATCGGGATCAAGACTCCCGCAATAATAGATTACCAGAACAGATTCACACATTCTTCTATCGCTTTTTAGTTTTTGAGACATGGAAAACTTTTCCTTTCTTGATCACCATTCTAGGAGTAGGTGTATCAAAGTCAGAGAAAGAAAGACTATATACAGCCTTCTCCACTTCTGTGAAATTATTATTTAGACCAACAACATCATCAGGAGCCTTATTTTCACATTTTCTATCATATTTGCAACTGATACTATCTATTTGTGTCCAATGTATTTGATCTGAGTGTCTTTCATATCTTCTCTATTAGTAGTTTTTCAGTAATTCAACTTCTGGAAGATTCTTGGATCATTGAATTTTGGTTTTCCCCCTTCTCCCCTTGTAACTCCATCACATTTTTCATGTATGTTGATAAAATAACATAAATAAAAATATTTAATAATTAAAATATTGTTATGAAGTGATTAAGTTTTAATTTCACTATATTTTAATATTGACATTCTAACATTATTTATATTTGTTTGATATATCATAATTGGAATGAATTAGAGGTATAATGTTAAATATATGATGTTATTTTATAGTATAAATATTTCATTATTTTCTTCTGAAATAATTTTCATACCATTATATTTTTAAAAAATTATTATTCATATTGTTAATAGGTTGTCTCATTTAATATTTAAAATTTTCAAATTTTCCAAGGCATCATATTTATTTATGAAACCCATTTTAATGACAATCTATATATGTTAGGGAAGAATATAAAACTATTAATCAATAATTTCTTGGTGGGTGGGTTGGGGGGTTATCCACATGTATGAATGGGTGATGATGTAATTTTTAATATAATAAATAAAAATAATAAACCAGATTATCATTTGAAAATATAAAATATTCCATAAATATTATTATTATATATATTAATTTCCCAATGTGTATTAGCCCAGTATGTCTATTAGGGAAAATGATTCACATTGCATCATGGGAGAGGTACTACATACAACCGATGAATTTTGTTATCATTTTTCTAAATAGAAACTAGAAATATGAATAATTATTATTCCATTGTTATAATAACGTATCATAATAATAGTTATAATAATTTTATAGTATTATTCTTGTGTTATGAAATTTTAGGATGATTAATTCCAAATAAATAAATATATTTATGAAAGGGGGAGTTAGGAATTTATACCTCACTATCAGATGATCTCATTTTTGAAGGTGGTTAAGACATCGAGGGACGTTCCATTGATAAAGAAACCACCACATGAAGGTTTATAGTAGTTTTGAGGATAGCATTGAGAATAATTTGGTAGATGAAAATGGGTTTTGGATTTAGAGGATTTGATGAAAATGTTACCCCATTAACAAATAAAAAAGGGGAAGAATGTGTTAAATTACCAAAAAAACATTACAATAATGGGATGTCACTCTCAAGTAAAGTGGAGAAAAATGTTTATAAATATTTATTAGGGGATTAATATGATCCATAAAGGCCTCAAACACACATTAACGCACACCTCTTAATAATTTTTTGTTCTTTCTCTCTTTTTTAAAAACATTTTTCTTGATTTAGTATTTACCGAGACAACAGGTTTTTTCCTAAGGTAACATATCTTTTATACAATAACTAAAATGAACCTTTTCTAATACTTGGAACTGTCTTTTATAAATTTTAAATCAATTATATTTGATGTTATTTGAAAAATTGATAAAAATAAATAATAATATACTAACTTTACAATGTATTAAAAATGTTTTTAAAAATAAAAAAATGTATTAAAATATTAAATAGGGGTCCAAAAATTGAAACAAACATTTTAAAAATTAAAAATTTCATTATAAAGACATATATTTTTAAATAATGATGTTTTATAAATTTCGAATCCCAATATATATAATAATATTTTCATAAATTTACATTCACTTTCAGCAACTGAATTCTTCATTATTCACATAAATATATATTTATGTAGAAAAATCTATAAATCAAATCATAAAAAAATATTAAAATTAAAAATACACAATATTTAAATTTTTAAAATTCAATTAATATATTTTTATATTTTAAAATTAATAAATCCTAAAATATAATGAGATAAATGTATAAAAGGGTCATGAAATTTTAAAATAAAAAATATCCTCATTATTAATATATAAAAATCACTAAAATCTATAATTAATCAATCAAATTTAAAATTTCCTTAAAATATTCCTCTAAAAATAATATATATTTTTTCATTAATAATCAAAATAGGGCATAAAAATATTTTTTAAACATTCAATAAAAAATAATTAATATTTTATAAAAAATTGATTATATATTTGTGTTAAAACATTTCTTAATTCAGTTACTCCTATTAATACATACTAATGTAAATATCTATTTATAGCGATATAAAAATATAGTGGTTTTATTTTAGTTTTGTTTTTCATTCGAATAGATCTACAGAGCATGTTATTTCATTAAAGTAAATATAGAGTAAATTTTTAGGTAATTAAATCCTCCAAATAATATGCCAATTTCATCCTCATATATTTAATAATTACTCATTCAAAAAATTAGTTGATGATATTTTTAACATACTCAACATACATAGTAAACCCACTAAAATTAAATCCAACTTACACTCCTTGGATATATCATATTTTCATATCATTATTCATAAAGAATTATTTGTTGATACAATCATATACACATGTATGTATATTACCTAATAATATAATCTCTAAAATATAATTATTCCAAATATCATTTGAATTTATAATACATTAAACCATAAAAACCCATATATCCTTCAGAAAAATCAATACTAACATTATCCCTCATACATTATAATATTAGGAAACATCTATTTTATAACA
This sequence comes from Viscum album, assembly GCA_963277665.1. NCBI lineage: Eukaryota > Viridiplantae > Streptophyta > Magnoliopsida > Santalales > Viscaceae > Viscum > Viscum album. The sequence continues at coordinate 872,712,237 of OY728129.1, read as the reverse complement.
AAATATAATTAATGTAACGAACACCACAAAAAATATCATAAATCATCTATCAAACCCTATCTTACCAATAAACCCCACAATACATCTCCAAAATCAATCATCCCATTATTATCTAAATAATAAGAATATATTAATCAAAGATTTATATATCCTAGAATCATGTTCACATCAATATTTATCTCAATATTATATCAATATTATAAAATAATTTTTCAAGTATATTGACTCCATTAAATAAATGATTCCAATATTTTTAAATTTATTAGATAACAATACTATGATGTTTCAGAAATTTTACAGAACATTTATAATAGACTAGAATATGGTTAATATATACCACACACGAATGAAAATAGATATATTTATTAATAATTATTTTAAATAATGATATCATTATCAATAACTTAGATAAGTCTAGGATATAAACCATTTTTATTATACGAGGAATATTATAATATTATCAATAAAATACATATTCTAAAAAAGGTTTTTAAGACATAGTGATTTATAGATATATTCCTTTCAAAGACAAATTTTCATGATCCTTCTTAAACCAAATAGTAAATCCAAAATGAGTAGGAAATCATCCAACATAATCATATTAAACAATCATATGAATATGAAAAATAAACATTCATTAATAACACCATAATTTACTCCTTTAATACATTCAGTTAAATCATTTTGGATTTATGATGGGATTTATTTTAACTCTTTAAATAATCCCTTAATATAATTAGGAAATAAATTATTCATAATGGTTTTTAAAATGAATTTGACTAAAACAAAAATATCCTCTAAGAGTGCCAAACTAGGTCTTTAGTTTGGAATTTGTTATATAGTAGGTGATGATTAATTCAATTCCTAATATAACAATTTCAGTGTTATTACCCCTATGTAAATATATGATAGAGCATATATACAGTTTTATTATGTGGAAAGATATTACATTCCTAGGAAAATATCATAATCTCAAATATAAAAAAAATTGGATGTCAAACAACACATAGTCATATCCTATATACTCTATAATTTTCACTTTTTCAATCCATGTATATAAAACATTACCTCATCTAAAAAACATTTCTATCTATACCATGGAAATAATAGTTAAATTACACTTATCAACTAATGATGAAAATTAAAATTTATAAAATAACCTCAATCTATAACATAATACTCTACAACATTATCAAAACTCATCTCTATTACGAATTATAATATCACCCAAACATGGTCATAGGAACCACACAACATAGAATAGAAATTTTTCCATAGTAAATTGCAAATACTTCTTAGTACTAATGTTATATAGAATTAAGATAAAATATTTATTAAAAACCACTATTATTTGTATTCATTGGACATTTTTATATAATATATAAATACATATAATATATAATGTGTCTTCACTTTATCCAATAATTTATGAACATTATATACTATTATATAAACTTTTTAATTTTCAAATTGTTATAAAATACAGAAATGGAAACATAAGATATGCGTTTTATGAAAATCACAATGAGGGAATTATTTCAAAGAAGCACATCGGATTAACTAACAGAAATTGATACAACCCAGATACAGAAGAAAATTTATGATTAAAAGATCATCAGAGCATATGGACTTATTAATGTCATAAATTTGGAATCAAAATCATATCCTAAATATTAAACATAAAACAATAATCTTGATTCTTGGTATAATGAAAATAATATGGAATATTTTTAATAAATGGAATAAACATAAGAAAGTTAAAATCAAAACAATTAGTGGGGGAGGAAAAACATCTTGATTATCTTATCATAACATGGTTTTCGATAACAACCATTGTATTACCAATAGGATATTTCTATAACAATGATACCTGTTTAATATTATAATATAACCAATGTAACACTTTTTGATTGGGAAATGACCCGTGTAAAAAATTTGGATTAGAAAACGACCCAAGTACCTCTTTTAGATTAGGGAATAACCTGTAAACCATATTAGGTTTTAGATATAAGTTATATAACATTCTAATCACATGAGATACTAGATATAAACCATTATATTGGAGGGATGAAGAGTATCCCAACAACAATCATCCTTAAATAAATATGTTGTATGATATAAATTATTTACCATATTAGAACAACACATGAAAATAGACATATAGTATCACATAAAAGGACTTCTGTAATTGGTTTGATTAATATAAAAAACCCACTCACCGAAAGTAATTTTTTCATAAATGAATTTAGAGTGTAATTCATAAATTATAACCACATAGAATAGAGATATTTTTATTTCTACTTGGAATATAGAAAAAACCAGATGATATTCTTTTATAAAAAAATTTATTATACTCCAATTTGGATATGGATTGTATTGTAATTTTCTAAATAATTTTTTATATATTAAAGTGAAGTTTTTTAGGAAAAAACTACTTTAAAAATATTATCCAAAAAAAATGAATCGAAAAGTACATAAAGTTGTCTTTATAAATTTGGTATTGATGAAAAAATAGTTTTTCATACAATTTAAATGAATATTGATTTACATATAATACAATGATTGAAATAAAAAATAATAAAAGATTAATATAAATTTCATAAATATTAATAAATTTTAAATTTGATAGCCAATTATTTTTAAAATATAATTTTGTTTTAGAATTGGAATAGAGAACATCTTCTATATTTCGATACAAGGATATTTAATAGACCTCATCAATAATATTTGATGATAATAATTCTAATTTCAATATAATTTTGTGAAAAAACATTTCTTTAATGGTAAGATATGTGTATAAAAAAGATTTTCACCAATTATATAAAAGTGATAATATTATATGAATTTATAAATTCATGAGCATAGAGAGAATGGTGTATTTATGTTCAATGAGATACATAATAATGCAATGAAAGGATTTTTTTGATACTAAAAATATCTTACAAGTAATATAGTTCATAGAGTATGACCCTATCAATGTGGGGTTTATGTAAAAAAATATAAATATCGTGATTTAAGGATAAAATAAATAATAATTTAATCATAGTTAATAATTAAATAAATTTATGTGAAATAATTTCAATGAGAACATTCATAACTCAATGAATGGGAATTGATTTAACAAGATCAATTAAAACTTTAGGTATAGTTAAATCACCTTCTATTAAAATTGATGTATTTAAATTGAATTAAACTACATAAAATAAAATTTAAATAAATTGAATATCCATATTCCTCATAAGTGTAATTAGGTGTATAAGAAAACAAATCTCAAAGAGATGAATTTGAGATAAAAACGAAAACCATGTTTCCAAGACTATTGGAATGTAGTTTAAGACCCAATATAAAAAGATAAATAGATTTACCACTTATATAAAATCCTTATTCATATACATTAATTTTCACATATTTCAATTATAATTATTTTCTATAAGTGTATATTTTAGTAAAATAATATTCAAAATTGGTTTTGAGTACTATTCATAGTTTTGAACAAGTTTCATAATCACTGTATTGTTATTTAATCATATATTAAGGTTTTTATGGAAATAAAAATACCATTGTATTTTAATAAATTATAATATGGTGATTACTAAGGTTAATAATTCTGCTATTATTAATTTCAATATAATTTTTATTTTTAATTTATTTTAAATTTTGTAATTTCATTGAATGGGATTAATGGATATGATCCTTAATGATTAATATGGTGATATTCATGGTTAATTAATACATTGTGAACGAAGGGTGGTTTATTGAATAACACATTATATTATTATATTACCATTATAGGGAAAATAAAAACTAATTATTTACTAATTATTTTGTATAAAAAGTGAAATTAAATTCACATTGTCATCAATAAAATAAATTTATTTAATTGTTTGTGTTGTTGGTTAAAACAACCCAACAAAAAATATTCCATAGTAAAGGGATTCTTATGAAAAAATATATTTGTAATATCACTAAAAAGATTCAAAAGGTTTTTTTTAATCTTAATTATGGGATATGGTAAAATTTTAATTAATTTTTAGAAGAATTTATCAAATATTAAAGTAATTTATATTAAAAAAATCTAATTTTTTTCATTTAATTTTTTCATTTGGACTTTCGAATTTATAATTCTTCCATAACGCTAATAGGTTTTTATAGTTTGTACAATTTATCTCTACATGACTATAATAAGTTTGTAATCATCACATTTATCTATTAGTATAATTATCAAGATGATCTATGTAATGAAATTATGAATAATTTAACATAAATTAATCATTCCATGATGGTCGTAATCAACCCATATTCATGACTTATGAAATAGTATTCCATGTAATTCAGAGAAGGACAAAATAGGTTTTCTAATTTTAGAATATGAAACATGTGAGATGTATAATACTTTTATATTAAATTATATTTTAATAGCATACCTATATTTCATTGATGGAAAATAAAATATATTGTGTCATGGAGGTGGTAGTCATTATAATGCAACAATAAAGGTGTCTTTATATAAATTGAAATGAGAATGTTTTAGAATTCTTTTAAAATCACTAAAATGAACAAAAAAGACTATTTTTTAGGAAATCATTTCACTATGGTGTAATTTAATTTTTTAATGCTGAAAAATATATATAAACATATAAATGAGGAAGGGTTGGTTTGAAACTTATTTCTCACATATTTGATTATCATATTTAAGAAGGGCGTAACTATTTTGAGGGACAAACTTAAATTAAGAATGTATACTTATATAGGATTCTATATATTTATAGATGTGGCCTGTGTAAATTTTGGGAAAACTAATTTGTTTTTTTTGTGTGATTTTATTTGAGGGTAATAATTCACATTTTATTTTTGAAAAGGTAATAAATTTCCATTATTTCAAATAATATTCAATAATAAGAATTTACATTCAAGTAAAGGGTATAAAATTGATAAATAGTTTTTAGGGGAAGTTATATGGCTGTTAAAGTCCTCTTACACCCATTACAAAAAAAATTCATTTTTACGATATTTCACTCTAAGTTCATCCCTTTTAAAAAAAATATTTGTTCTGAGGTAACCTCTTCTAATGATTGTAACTGATACATTATTCCTTTATTTAAATTATCCATTATATCATAAAAATGGAAAAAATAATTCAAAATTTTACAACCATTCTTCTTGTATTATATTTTAATAGATAAATTTATTTTTTTAATACTAAATTTATAATATATAAAAATAATTTTATGAAAAATATAACACTTGTTTTAAAATTTCCAATATTGGATAATAATTTAAAACAATATTTTTTAAACATTATAAATTAAATTTTAAAATACATATTTTTTTTAAAAAAACATTTAATAATTAAAAATTCATACTTATATATCCAAAATAAAATAAAATTCTTGTTATTCTCAAGAATTGGATTATTCACTATTCACCTAAAAATCTATATTTTTGCAAAAAATCATAAATTAGTTTTAAAATTATATTTACATTCTGTATCAAATAACAATGACTTTTCTTACTCAATTATAATAATTTTCTATTTTACATTCTTTTTAATAAAAATATATATTAAGAAACTCTTTTATAGGAAAATATCTTTTTAAAATAATATATTATATTATTGAGTTATATAAAAAAGAAAACACATATAAATATAGATTCAAAATAATAATAAGGCATTATAAAAAATCCTATACGAACCCAATATATATATAAATGTCAGAAAAATTCATGATTCGCTAACAAAAATTCATACACAATAATTTAATTGTTAGGTTTTTAAAATCAATGATTTTCGAGGTTTCATTTTATCCCAGGGGATCATTTGGAAAAATATATTGAACATGATGTTTATTTATGTTTAATATACATTGAAATCTCGAGTTTTTAATGATCACAAAACATAAAAGAGGAATATGAAAAGTAAACAAGGTATTTTTATCACATAAATGAAAATGCGGGGTTATTGACCACAATAAGATTCATTTTGAATTCTCATTATAAAGTAAATTATACATATTTATAATATATATCTCATGGATGGGTCATATCTCTTTTCTAGAGGTGTATACAACAATATGTAAATGTTTCTCTCCATTGTTCAATTTATTGGTATTTCTCTCTACAATCACCCAATATTTGATACTTACAAGACCAATCAATAAATTTTGATAACTCCTTGTTCAATAGTTATGGATTTAGTAATTCATGTAATATGAATATGAGATGAATATATTATAATCATTTAATATAATTTTTTTGTATAGGTGAGAATATATATCTTTTGTCCCTTGAATGGATATACTCTCTTGATTTAATTCTATGTTTATTGATTTGGTGATCATAATATTATAACTATAATCCCATGAGGATTCATGGAATATGAGATTTTTGGTTACTAAAAAAATTGTAACATATAGTTTTCTGCATCCTTAGGCTATTCCTGGTGGTATCACGGGTAATATTAATAATAATACAAAACATTGTGTCATTTTATTAATACTATATCCCAAATATAACATTCTTGTGATTCATGGTGATCCATGTATGACCATTGTTCTTGATGGAATTTGTTTTTAAGGATTTTTCTCAGAATGTAATTTCCTTTTGGATTGATTTCATGATTATTCATGAAATGATAATATCAATGATTATGTTTTTTCATTCCCATTGCACTAGATATTCATCATGTATTTATATATTGAGTAGTGTTCTTGTAATAAAGAAATAATAAATTATATGATATAGACGTGTCATGATGTCCATGGGGATTTAGAACCATGGTGCTGGAAACCATTCAGTGATGATTTGGGTGGGAAATATGTGGTTCCTCAACTCATGCGGTGAATGAAATGATCCCCACTTAATTTTTAAGGTTGTAGAAAGAGGAATGTTGGCATGGAATTCCATAGAAAGATATTTATATCTTGGATAGAGTAAGGGTAATTCATATTGGAGTATGGTGAGGTCGATCATAGATCATGGAACAATAATGGGTCCCTTCCTAATGGTCGATACCATAATCAGGAGTATGTTAGTGATGATTTGGGGAGCAGGATGGTGACGACCTTAGACCTTGGACATCAATGAATTGTGCCCCACCATATGGTAGGGGTGTTAGTTAGGATCGAGCCAATTAAAACAAGGGGTATAGGATGGAATCAAAATCTAGAAATGGATAGTGAAGACGTAGGGATATTTTGATATTGTGATGATATTGGGATGCAGTAATTCCTCAGGATGTGAAATGGATATATTCTACTAACAGTTAGTTGTCAATGACCTCAGGTGTAGAAACAATCACCTTAGTAATGGAGCACACCTAAGGGATATTAACTTATAGGGATCCAGAATAACTAGTCCATGACTTTAATAGAAAGGGTAAGACTAAAAATTCAATGTTGATGATGCAAGGTAATATGGGTCTTGTTCCAAAAATAGTAGTCCTTTATGTATATTTAATTTTAACCGACACTATGAATCTATTTTTCTTGTATTTGGGTGTTTACTTCCATGTGTAATTATATTATATCATTTTCTTCCCGTGTACATTTTATTTTATGAAAAAATTACTTTGATCTTGGACTTGGGTTGCTGAATCGCTGGTTGAAAAAAGTTGAATATTTGTAGACATATAATATTATCTATGATTTTTATGTCTTAAAATACATATATCAGTGGTTTTCACATTCATGTATAAAAATATAATATTATTTTATAGGGGGTATTTATTGAAAACCAATTTATGAAATAATACTTTTCATATTATCTTAATAATTAATTTGTTTCATTGATAATTTCATCACTTATCAGATAAGATTATTTGTTCACACATATTATCCAAGGGAGTTATGTGCAATTCCATTCATGAAAGGGGATCATTTCACACGTTCAATTTTCTCTCCCATAAGAAAGTGGAAAACCCCTAGACATGAAGTATTTGTGGGTATTCACATTGAAAACCCATTTTATCAATATGTTTATATTTAAAAGGTCAAAATGTTTTAAAAAATGTTCATAAAATTTCATGTTTCTTGATTGTGGTCGTACAAATTTTGTTTTTTATGAAATTACTTCATTAAGACATTAGATTGATTTATAAACATAATTAATTATGTAATTATTGTGTTCTTATTCAGAAAATAAATGAATTTAAATAAACTCAATGCATGATTAAAGAAATGGTGTATTCACATATAAATATTGAGGACTAAAAGAATTAAAGTGACATTAAATTGGAACATATAATTTTTATTAAATGATTTATTATCAGAAAATATATTAAATAAGGTGATAGTATGGTTTCTTCCAGGATTTTGTACACCATAAAATAATTATAAAATTATAAAAAAAGTTGTATTCTTTAACAAGTGGGGGGTCATCCCTCATGTATTTATGAACCAAAAGTAATATTTCAATTCATATAATTGATTTTAAAATGAAGAATATAGACTCACGAATATTATAATGAATTGGATGATATCAAAAAAAGTTTCTTATAATAAATAATTGAATCATGACCGAAGGAATTTATTTTATATGTGGATATTATACACTCATGTTTTTTATATAAATAGTAAGATCTTGAATAATGTATTTTTTACCAAGAGGAAGATCATCACTCAATGAAAGTTTTTATGAATAAGAGGATGTATTCCAAAAAAAAATTTTTTACCAAAGGTAGGATCTAAACAAAAAATATTTTTCTACCATGTATTGAATCTGGACATAAGTCTTTTGTTACTAATTAAAGGATGGTAATAAATTGAATTTTCATCCAAGGTTAGTATATTGAAATAAAGATATATAGAAACTATAGGGGGGTCTTATGTCAAGCCATTTGTAATAGAGAGGAATATCATGAATAATGTGTTTTTATAACGAATAGGATGATCTCAATTAATCATCTTTGTTACCAATATGAGAATCTTTAATAAGTGAATTTATTAAAAATTTAAAGATATTGACTCATTAATTTTTTTTAAAAAAAATAGAATATATTGGTCCTTGGATATCATCAACCATATGATAATTTTAACATTCTTTATTTGGAACATATGTGGAACAAACTAATCAGGATTTTTTTTATCAAGAGTAAAATATTTGGTTCAAAATTATTTTAATAATAGAAGAATATAAACTCAAATATTTTCATTCGAGATAACATTCTACCTTTTAATAGAGTGCCTATGTGTTTTCTTTGATTATGGGTATAAAATAATTTTCATGTGTTTTTATTTAAAAAATGTTCTCGTGTAATGTGTTAGTAATATTCAAAAAATCTAATAAAAAAATGGTTTGAGTGTTGATGATTATGTATGGGATGACCATTAAAAATGGTCAGACCACTAGACTAATGTTATAAATTAGTTCATATAATTATTAGTACTGTCTTATAAGAGAATTAAAATATATTTGTATTGAAATTAAAATTCATATATGTTTATTAATTTTGTTATTTTTTATTGTATTATTCATATAATTAATGAAACCACGAACAATTTACCTTAGCATGGAAAATATTTTAGGATAAAACTTAGTTAGAAGAAATAATTGGACATTCATCATGGACTATGAAAATTCCTATTATATCTACTTGGTGTCTCATTTGAAATTATTACATTTTCTATTTATAAGGGAGTTCTTTTACATTATTTTAAGAAGCCATTATAATTTATAGGGGAAGAGTTTTTTTGGGGACGACATGAGAAGAAATGATTTAAAATAGAATTATTGTAAAATGAAATGTTCAATATGTTCTATTACATAATAAATGTATCACCACTGTAAATTTAAAAAAACAATAAAGGAAAACATATAAGAAAAGGGAGAAATTATATTGAAATGGATCTCAATCCTTAGTAGTGGTAAAACCAATGTGAGGAAATGAACCAATTCATGTGTAATGAATGAAAATGAGATGGTTAATATTTAGAAAAAATGAGTAGGTCCATTGGGTATATCATAACATTTTCAAAAGATAAATTCATATTTCTTTATCCGAAATAAATGAAACTAATTTTATGTTTTGTCATTTTTATAGACCTTATAATGATTTTATTTAATTAAAATAACCCATCATTTACCCAATATACTCCTTTTATGCTTTTAGCCTTATATGTTTCGTTTATATTATAATAAGTAGTTTATAATATTATAATTTGGACTATTATGAATGTAATATGATGATAATTTATGATATTTTTTTCAAATATTTTTAATTTTATCAATTACTTGTCATACTTGAAACACCGAGTTTAAATGTAACTTGATATACTACTGAAAGACTATTATTATATGAGATAATTAACACCATGACATTGGATTAGAGGTACGAATACGAATAAAATATTATGAAAATAATATGGTTTGCAAATGAGTAAAAACCTATAAATGGTTGTCAAGTAATTTTAAATGAAAATAATAATAATTTTAAATTAAAGGAGTTGGTTTTTAGGGAAATTGTTTTTATCTGTGCTATGTGTACTTATATTATTAAATTAAATTTTTCACTAGTGTTCAATGATTATAATTAATTGTTGATATTATATATTCCTTAAAATGTTTTAACATTCATCAAATAATATTATTTAGGAATGGGATAAATTTATATATCTTGTTTTAAACCGAAAATTTATTGTTTAAAAATATTTTCATCAATTATTTTCACTTCTTTTAAAATTAATTTCTTCCAAAAATAGAATTTGAAAATTAAAAATGGATTCATTATTTTTAATCAAGGGGATAATATTTGGTAAATATTTCCCATTTATTTTTGTGGAATACATATTGTAACTATATTAATTTATTGTCAAAACAGTAAGGTTAAATTGGGTAAAATAGAGATAAAATATTGACTAAAGGTAGTAAAATTTATCTACCACTTTCATTAACATTATTACCTAAAACTTTGTCATCAATAATCATAAAAAATATAATATATTACAATTTCTTTAAATTTTGTAATTATATTAATTTTTATATTATTTTATTTAACGAAATGTCATAAATTCCATTTTCTATAATTTATTAACTCTAATATTTGTCAAATATTAATAAAAAGATGATATATTTGGCTATAAATTTTTATTAAATAAAAAATATTTTTATTTGTCACAGAATTGTTTTCCTATTTTTTATGATGATATAATAAAATTCTATTATTACACAATGCTTACATTTTATTTATTTAAATACAAGAGAAATAATATAAATGAATTTAAAAAAAATTAAAGTATATTACCTTAAAATAATTATTGTTTCCATGAATTAAAAAAACAAATTTACAATTTTAAGGATTTTTTAAGTGATTATATTTGAATCCCTTTCTTTCCTGATATTTTCTAAATAAAATTTAATTAATAGATCCAAAAAATACATTAATGATATTTAAAAAAAACGACAACTAATTATATAATATATTTATTAAAAAAAATCATTCATCTAATTTATTGGGATACTGTTTAAAATATCACCCATGACCCATTTATTTGAAAATTTTCATTTTATAGTTAGTTTTTTGACCCCTAATGAGTAAAAACCATTTATATTAAGAAAATTATTAAAAGGGATAACATGGGGATAAAAAATATAATTAGTGTAGAAAATAATATAAACATTACAAAATTTTATTAGATGAGATCCTTTGAACTCATTCCCATGTTAGATTCAAATATTTTCTATTTTTACCTCTTTTAATATGAAAATTATTTTATGTTAATTAAATACTTTATGAAATTTGAAGACTCCATCTCCACTCTCATATAAAATCCTTACACATGTATGCATGAGTGATAATTTAACTTCACTTTTTATTTAAAGGAGGTGTAAATTACTTCTTTCATATTCATAATAATGTTTTATGACAATGATACTAAATTTTTTATTTTATGATGAATACCATTTATTTTGAGGTGGTAGAAGAAAAAATAAATTGAAAGAGGTGGGGTAAAGAAATTACCTCTTCTTTAGTAGTCCACTTAAGGTACATTATAATGGATAATTATAATAGAATTTTCATAAGACCAAAATATATAATTAATATTTAGGGAAGTTGTGAAGAAAATTGGTCGGGCCTGGTTGAGTTATAAGGCCCAATGTGGTGTCTATAATAGAAATTATGGGTGTGGTTTTATAAATGGTGGAGTGGAAACACATGGAATTTATTAAAGGATTAAAATATAATAAAAATATTCATAGGGAATAATAATAAAATAAAAAATATTCAAATGTTGGATAGGATATGGTCTAAAATGGTTATAATATAGGATTTATACATGTTAAATTTTCAATTTTACATTTATCACATGTTTTACACCAACCCCACCCCCACACCCCACCCCCACCCCCCCCCCCCCCCGCGGTAAACTCTTTTTAACTGTAATCATGCTGAACATTTCCTATTAATTTTAAGATTCATTCTCACCAATAATGAATGTAGTCTCATTTCCAAATTTTTAAATACTGATTCCAAATAATTAATCCATTTTATCAATTTCAATCTCTAAAATTTTCATAATATACTTTCAAAATAAACTTTTAAAATCTAAATCAAAAGGGTTTCAAGAAGATATGGATTACTATGTATAAATGTTTTTATACCAACATAAATATAAAATTAATTCCAAAGACCATAATTGGATTATTAATAACATAAATTAAATAATATATATTTTAGACACATTATTGATTCAAATTTTGGAGTTTTCTAATTCTTCGAATGAAAATATTGTTTCAATAAAAACATCTTATTCTTCAATATTCATAAACAAATTAATGTTTTCAAAAAATTATAAAAAAATGTACTTAATCTAAATTGAAAATTTTGATTTCAAAAATCGAAGTTTTTATTTTCAAAAAAACATTCTAAAAGTGGGAAATAAATAATTATCTTATTTTCTCACATAATGTAATAAATACCATTTTTGAGGAAAAATAATTTTTTAAGGAATGTAAAGGTATTACTAAAAAATATTTTCCATATCTAAAACCATCTAAAATAGTTATAAAATTTCATTATTCATATTCACACAACCAATTTAATATCTAGGTTATAATGGTATATTATACTAAAGTTTATCTATACTAAGGCTTTCATTTATCGCAAGCTCTTGCAGATATTAATATTTTATAAATATAAATATATCATAAAATATTGGGTTATTATATGTTCATTCCTCTATGGTTCTCCAAACCCTTTACATTTCATCTATGCCTAAATACAGTAGTCACCCTTGGGTAAATTCAAAGCCATAGGCTCTCCCCTACCTCTGTCCCGGGAGGATAGTCCAAACCTTATCAAAATATATCTCACAATCACATCATACTAACCATTGAATATACCAATATTAAACACTCTAAAAAATGGGAACCTGATAATAAGAAGCCCCCTCATTCCCTTGACCCATAATTAGGTCCCTTTTCTAATCTATCATATGTGATCTGTCCAACCATCACTCCTAGAATGCCAATCTTCATCACTTGTATGAATTCATGGAGGTCTCACCATTCTCAGTACATTTAAAATATTTCCTCATTCACCCTCAATAGGGTGTACCTAATAATAAGTTAGATGAAAAACCACCTCAACTATTATAAAAATTCTTAATCCTCTCATGCCTGCAAATCTAAACCTAGGTAAACCATCCTAGTTAGTGAGAGTACCACCTCGAATCCCAATATAAATAGGGGTATCTTATCGAATCTACAAGAACCTTTATTCCATAGTCATAAATTCATCAAGTGGTCCAAATTTACCTAAATTAAAAGGGTGAACATGTCCTAAAAATATTATTCTTGGTGAAATCATACCTATTTCTCTATGTCACTTTTTATTAATATCCATTTTCAATGTCCCATAAAAACATATAACCATACACAATCATCAAAAAACAGATGGTCTTGTATTAAAGGGGTTACCTACCTATATAAAAGATTCACCATCTATTCCATGCTCTATAATAATTGCATCATCCTATCTCAAATCAATACATAATCCCACATCTCAATCAAACAAAATCGATTTGATTAATTATAATTATTCATATTTAATTATAAATTATTTTTTAATTTAATACAAAAGCTATATATCCATCAAAATCTCATCAAGTATTTTATTGTTGTAAAAACCACATGGAACCTCATATCTTTATCATTATATGGATTAAAATATCAAATATTGTATAAAGGCCCATCTAATCGTGTTAATTTTACCATTATTTTGTGAAATTTTTATAGATATGCTAGCCCAAATCATCCAAAGAATATATCTAACAATGGAAAAAAAAGGAACAAGAGAAGAACACACCTATAAAACCATAGAAAACCACTTAACAAGACCAATGTATGAGGTTTATATAAAGGGAGTAATATTGGGTGGGTAAGTGGTTTAAATTTAACCCTCTTATATTCCTCTCATCCTAAATCACAACATGTGATAACCCCAAGTTGACGGGTCTTCTCCCAATAAGAAAAATTTCAGAGCACCCATCTCAATGTTTCTATGAGGGGTGACAACATGATTCCTCTACCATGTATAGGGATTTACCTCCAAAAATCATATATAATTTTATGACCCCTTCATATCATGTTGTGTCCCATGCGTGATAGAGTTCTCCACCATCAATCTACCTTTGTTGTGGTTTGTCCCTCCTAGACCACAACATGACTTTCCCTCAATAGGGGACCTTACCATTTTCTAAACATCATCTTAGGATTACTCAAATGTATTATAGATCTACTCAACTCGAATTTGTGATTCTTGAAACCACATGGAATAGCTACCACTCTTGAACTTTGGGGATCAACACTACATGCTAAGGATATCCTCATTGTAATCCATCACATCATGAAATGTTTCCTTATGGTGTGATGAAACAATTGCTTAAAAACTATCAACATGATGGTATCACCTCGACCCAACTTCTCCATTGACATGGTAACCCATCATATTTCATAATCCTCAATCCAATTCCAAAAACAAATCATAGATATTTTCCAAACCTTTCATTTTTAATAAAATTACCAATAAATGAAATGATCATGGAATTTGGAAAAAAAATTAAATTTTATCTATAATAATGAACCATAAAATTAAAGGTTCATTAGAAACTACCCATCCTAATGCCTTTTTTCCTTCAGAATACATGGGGGATCTCTATACATCACTCCTAGAAATACTCAGATATTAATTCAATAAAAAAAATTTATGTTTTATTCTAAAATGTAGAATTAATTTCAATTTCACATCACCAAAACAATAAGGAACATGATTCCTTGAAATCTAATCTATATGCTTTTCACCATCACCAGAAACTGTAAAAGATATCACCCACACCCATATATTTTTATAAATAATTTTTCATCAAAAAATATATTTGAATGATTTTGGT
The DNA here is from genome assembly GCA_963277665.1 of Viscum album. Classification (NCBI taxonomy): domain Eukaryota; kingdom Viridiplantae; phylum Streptophyta; class Magnoliopsida; order Santalales; family Viscaceae; genus Viscum; species Viscum album. The sequence goes on along the minus strand of OY728129.1, from coordinate 872,696,854 downwards.
TCTTCTTATCATATAACTACAATAATATGTGGTTGATTACAACCCATGGTTCACCCACCATTGGAATCACCTACCAAAAACACACATCCAATAGTCCATTATACTACTCCAACATCCACATAATAACACTAAATTAAGTGAAATCACACCATTCATTCCACTTACTGTAGATTTATTTTAATATCATTTGACATGTCCATCTATGAAATATCACATCAGTCGACCATGATGAAATAACTCATATTGGAATCACAAAACTGTCAAAATAGCCACATATAATTCTATGTCTACATCAGGGTGTAATTCTACAGTTGGATAAAATACCAACACACAACATCCAACATACTCCCTCCTTTATAATCAACACACATAAAATTTAACTCACTATTTATTCCCAAAAAAATCCATCACAAGCCTGGTGAAAGCATCTGAACTCCATCTGAAACCACATCCAAATTCAAATCATGATGTTTATAGAAGAACAAAATCACGTAAAATTTACTAACACATCATCATTGAGGTTACAACTTGATTATTCACAAATAATTCTAATTAAAAACATTGCACATATGAAATTATGGATTCACCCCCATGATTGATACTTTTCTCCTTGACATAAGAGTATCATTTTCATCACCCTACTAAACCAAAACTCTTGATTCCCACAGTCTACATCCCATCTATTACCAAACATAATAATTTTATATGAATATAATATTCATTCCTCAAAACTAAAATGAATCACCAATAACGTCCTATTCTATATTCACTCGGAATGTAAGCCTAAATAATGAATTAATATTCCCCATAGTGACTTTCACTCCCTTTAATAGATAATGGTACACTCCCCACCATATGAATTCCATTACACCATCCATTAAGTGAAAATATCAATTGATTTAATCATAACCTTTGAGTCACTTCCCCTAAACCACAATATCCCCTCCCAAATATCTTGTGTTAATGATTAATCTCAAATTAATAATAAAAATTAACTTTGATCTACCCACCTTATAACCATTTTCTAATATATGGAATCGTCCATTCTCACCAAATCTCTACGCTGAACTACCCATATCTTTTTCACTAGACACATAATTTCCCATCCCATGAACATATTTTCATCAATTTACAAACCCAAATATCCACCATTCCTATCCAATGAACATCATACCTCACTATAAATCCCATTATCAACTAAAAAACAATTTAATTCTCTCATATGATTTGATCTTATAGCCAACTTATACTCTAATTAGTAACACCACCATAGAACCTAGCATGATATATCTAAACCACTAACCATTTTCCTTACTAATTTTAATTTCATCTATTATAATTTAATCATATATGCTTTCTTCCTAGAAGTATTAAGTCATCTCACTCATTCCAAGTCCTACCACAAGACCTCTAAAATCTTAGGATTCAATCCAAAATCCCAAAGTGTCCTTCTATGCATCCACTATACCATTTTAATTAATATTTAGATTCAAAATTTATAATCGTCAAATTAATAAAGATCTCAAAACTAAAAATATGATATCTGAACCACACTCAGTTCATTATATACCAAAATTACAAGTCACTTTTCATGATTTTATTCAACCATCTTAGGTTTTACCACATAATCTTGTTGTTTGGTTATGTAAAATATCACAGATAATATATGTGAATGAACACCATATAGTTTTTTGTTGACACTTTGAGTAATTAAACCCATCATAATCACCCCCAACAGATCCATCACCTAGTCATTCAACACCTTCACTAACCCAAAAAGTGTTTATAATACCCCACTTTCATGAGGTGATTGTATATCTATCAGTGTAAAAAATAAATCCAACAAGATGGACATGACCTAACATTAGAGAAAATTTTATAGATCAACTTTTTATAATGAACCTAAAATGTTATACGTTAAAACTATGTATGTATTATTATAGAAACATTAAAGAATTTTACCCTATGTATTTATTGAAATCAATCACACACAAGAACACAAATGTCCTTTGAATCTTATTTGACAAATATGATGCATGTACACCGTATTCAAGAAAATAAAAAAAAATAAATTATCATAAAAATCCACTGGTAAACACATCACATTAAAAAATTATCTCTCTATAATATGGAAAACCAAGGAAAACAATCTCTTAACCATGAGTACATTGGCCTCCAACCATAAATGTTATTGTTAAAGCATACGTTTGTGGTACATTACTTGATCTGAAATAACCACATTCCATGTCTACCATATACCAACAAACTAATATTAACAAAAACCCACTTTGATAGAACTTTTACACACCATGTTTGGGACCACTCATGAGTGTCCCAACTAAGGGTTCATATAAACTCAAGCACATATCACCATTTGACCTAGAATACCAACTAGCAATGAGGGACTAAAGAACATGTTGGGGAGACTCTTCCTTCAACAAAAGAATTATCACTAACAATAACATAATCTGGCATCATCCAAATATAAAATCATAGTACACATATTGAAATAAACATATCATGTGATAACAAATGAATTTGGGAGAATACATTCATTCATAAACTGATCACAAATATTGTTGAGAAGATAAAAAATAAATGAAAATAAAAAAACACTATATATGTCTTTCCATCATTGAGACCGACATTATCCCAATCTCAAATACCCATTAAACTAAATTATTTTGATCCAATAAAAAATATCTAATCTACATTAAATGAGTCATAAGTCTGAACATGCACTGGACTTCGTATTCATGGTGTGATAATTACATCTCGAAAGGGTTTCAATAATCCCCCCAAATATAAACCATTATATATGTGTATTCATGTTGAAATGAAATACAATTAAATAAAAATGAAAACAAAAACCCATCCACACATCGCATAATATTTAGATTATAGAAAATACATGTCCATCAGATCATCATGTTATAACTATACCACCATGACACTCAATCAAATCTATTTTTGTTTATGATCTAATACAATAATCTAATTATATATATCTTGATATGTTTCTATAAAATTCATATAGGGTGTTTTCAATGTCCTCAAATCATTCTTGAATATGTAGTTTTGGGTTTTAAGCACATCCTATGTAACATCATGGCCTTTGAATTGAGTTATGTTCTTTGGTTTATGTTTTTTTATTTTTGTTTTAGAAGTGTTTGATGTTTTTTGTGAATTAATTAATTTATAAATGTTCTTGAGAACCTCATTTTGGTTTTAATTTTTAATACCATTACCATTAAATTAAATTATTTTTAATTTTTTTAACCATGAATATAGAATAGTTCATATTTAATGGTAAATACCTTCTACTTATAAAAAATGTGGCTTTGGGGAGTCATGTATGGGTACCTCATTATTTACATGAGTAGGGTAAGTGTTAACTCGAAAACTCATCTGGATAAGGTGAATTGAGATTCAAATTGTAAATTTAATCCCTTGTTTTTATATATATTATAATTGTAATCCCCAATTTCAAAGGATGTGTAATGGAAACCCTTGTGTTGTGTGAAAGTAACCATGAATTTTTGAAGTTTTCAGAAGGTAAACCCCTTTTTTATAAGGGTTAGACTGAGTTACATTTGGATAACTTGATCCTCTAAAAGTGTACATAAGGGAATCCCAGTAACCCAATGTGATATCTATTATGTATGTATGTGTAAAACCATATTACCCTTAGGTATCTCTCATTTTAGGAAAAAAATATTTTAAAACCAGTTTTTCACTTATTATTCCCCAACACACATTTTTAATGTATTTAGAAGATTTCAAAACCCTAAAATCCAGTGAATTTTAATATTATAATATATAAATATTTTTAATTATTATTTAAAATGTTTTATATTTCATCCATTGGAGATTTAATAAAAAATTAAAATTAAAAGTTGTTTTTAATTTGATGTTTTCAAAATAGTGAACCATAATTCCTTGGTATTTTTAAAGAATTCACAATACATTTATAGCATGGAATTTTGATATCGTATTGAGAATTGATCAAGGAATCCAACTATTGTAGAAGGATATTTGGTACTCTTGTATCATTTAGTATCTTCCCTACTGAAAACCCAGAATATTGGGGTTTGGTGTTATTTTCTCCCTTGTATATTTTTAAGAACCTTCTCTTGTTACTATAAGTTCCACTACATCACTGGATTCAGGATCCTGTATGGTAATTATTGATCTTGACTCCATGTTTTGTGTCATGATCATATCCCATTATAATATAATATATTAGTTCATATTAATTTACATTAACTTTTTAATTTCATCAATCATTTATGGATATATCTACTGAATGTATAAATGTTCTATTTTTTAATGATATTTTGATAAAACTAGAAAAGTAATTTCAATATGAGTTGATTTGGAAAATTTTTTGAAGGATTTATCTCCTATTTTTTGAAAATTATATTTCCATTTTTTCACGATAATAATTATTGAATGTTTATGATGAAGATTTTATCAATGTAAATATTAAATTTTGGTATTCTAAAGAGGGTGTGTTTTACCCTTTTTGAATGAATACTTTTAAAATCAGTGTTTATCAAATAAAAATGTTTTATAATTGATTTCATAAATGGACATAAATTATTTGAATGACTCCATGATTTTAGGTAAATGTTGAAATTAATGCTTAGTGCATTGAATGATTTATTGAATATTGGAAAACAAATGGAACATTCCCCTTTAGGAGTGATGAAATTTATAGATCAAATTTATAGAATATTTAAATTATTGAAATAATATACCAATTATTATTGTGATGAATTTAATAAATATTATTGAAATTTTATGATATATAAAGGGGAAATGTGGTGATCAGATGTGTGAGAAATGCTTTGATTCATTATTCAACCATAATTATTTAATTATATTGATGGTGTGAAATTACTTAGGAAATGATCACCTTTACTTGAGTATCATGGGAATAAATGGGATTCTAAGTGTCAATTATTGGTCCACAAGATCTCTATTTTACTGTTATGATTTGGCTAGTTTACGTAGGTGTGACTTAAGTTAACGTTATAGGTTTACCCTTAGTTATTTCAGTATATGGAATGATTGGTTGTTTGGGTGTGGTATATTGATTGTTGGATTGATTTTTTGTGAATGTACGTTTCTTCATAATTGTCCACGTAGACTCTATTCTAGACTATTTACCATTAGGACTTTTGAATTCCATGAATTCAATTATAAATTTTTTACAATGTATAATTATTTTTAAAGTGATTTAAGGATATCTTATTTTCTTCTATATGAATTTTGAAAAACTTTTTAAAATAGGAAATATGATTGTTTTCATTTTCAGAAATAAATTGTGGTTTTTTAATGGATTTGTTTTATAAAAATTTTTGTTTTTAATGAAATTGTTGACACTTGTTTCATTGATATAAATCTTGTAAAACCTATATCATATACTTATTTTGAATAAAGAAAGATATCAAACATATTTTAAATTGTTGTGATTTTCATTCATGATTCGTGACCTCCTCATATTTTATCTCACACATATATATTATTTTATAACAGGTTTCTATGTGAAATTGATATACAAATATCATTGGGTTTTATATATTATGGATGTGCATGTAGTGTTCTCTTTTGAGCATAGCATTTCATTTTTTGTCAATAGGAAATAAACATTTGTATCGAAAGGTTATGATGTTGATTGGAAATGGTGATCAATGATATGACAATATCTCATTGTTATAAATCTTATGAAGTTGTTATATGGTTTCTAATGTCTGGATAATTGGTATAGATTCAAATCATTAGATTCCATGATTGAACAATTATCCATACGGTCACAATTCAAACGATTGTAGAACTGATCATAGGTTCCAAGACATGTGTCACTAGAAGACCCTTTATTACAACATTTGAAAAAGTCCGTGAAATAATTTATTGCCTGATGACTTTTGAATATCCATCCAATATCTTCTAATTGGATAAAGTTGGTGAAAAAAATCAGATGATTGTAGAACTGATCCTAAGATCCAAGAAATGTTCAACTAGAAGATACTTTGTTAAAACATTAGAATGAGGCCGTGAAATACTTAATTTCATGATGACTTTAGAAGATCCATCTAATAGCTTCTACTTGGATGAAGTTGGTGAACTAAATCAGATGATTGTGTGTGTTGATCCTGAAAGAAGAAGACATGTGTTTAAAAGAAAACACATCACTCAAAACAATGATTCCATGATATTTTCTTTAAAGAATGCGGTGAAGAAGGGTTCCATACGTTATCTATTGCTGAATAAAAGTAGGAATATTGAAGATCTTGGATTTTTTATTCTGAAAATAAAAACAGAATGATGTTTGATGTTGTAGAAGGAGGAAAGAACCATGCATGGGCTTTGAATGAAGAAGGTTTCCCTACACTACTCTTGTAATAGAAACTTGGTTAACCAAGTGTATTTTCAAATGGCCTTATATCAAAAAAGTAGTCCAACCATGCAGGATAGTTGAAGCCCTCTCCCAAGGCCTATGCGGGACCCGAGGGTCTACCTCGCCCAAACGGAAGGCCTTGAAGAATTCCTACAAGAGGCACATGAGTCCATGTATAGCTCTGAGGGATGCATCGTGGGAACCCAAAGCATGCTCGAAAGATCCAATGTGGGTGCAGAAGCACGCCTGCAGAACACTGGGGTGGGGTGACACCAGAAGAGGGGGAAGGATAATTCTGATGAGTGGATGGAGACAACAAGATTATAAAGGGTAGATCCCCCACATCACTAAATCGATGTGGGGCAGCCGATAATTCTTGGGAAATGATCTCAACCGTTAGATGCATCACAGACATGTGGTATTCCATCAAATCATCACTCCATCGATCCACCATATCAGAACTGTCCATCTCATCATGCACTTCATGATTCAACTAGAGATGTTCGATCTGTCCCACTGAGTTGTCTTCAAACTCCAGCCACCCTCATTGCACCCGTGATGGTCCCAGACACCTATCTCACCACTCCATCCACTGTTTGAGTTCATTCAATTATCGACTGGATCATATGATGACAAATAAACACATGAATTCATTAACACTTCCATGAATGCATCAACAAGTAGAATCCTATCTTGGCTGAGACAATGCAAGGATTCTTGAGGTCATGTTATTCGATGATCGTGCAGAAGATGTTTGCATGTGTTCATAAACACATGTATGTGAGGATTTCACTGAAAAGGATGATCTCGTGTTAAACAGAAACAAACCATTCTTCACAACATATCATTGATGCACATTTGAAATATACAAATCTAAATATCTCATCCATTCAATGATTTGAAACACGCGGAATGTAATTAGTGATTTGAACTCAGTGCAGCGTGCTACCTATACCAATAAAAATAATAACACCTCGAATCATTTCTTTTGTTGAATATATTGATAAAGATTCTACTTTCGAAAAAACAAAGCATCGATAGTTTCCGTGCAGCCCTGCTATGTGAAGAAGAATAACCACATCCATTCAAAAGGTGCGACACACTATTGAAATGTCCTTGAAAAGAAGAAGAACACTGCACAAGTTCTATGTGAATAATCCCCCGAACATGTGATATGTTTGCTCCCAAACACTCTTCATGCTTCGTCGAGGTGATCCCGCAGTCTACACATCTAGTGATACGCACCCCTTTAGTGCATTGCAATGATATAATGACAAACCTTAGGTTTTTTGAAGGAGGTCCACACCCTTGTGCGTAGAAGACCTGTGCACTATCTGCATGATGAATTAGAACTCATGCTCCCGGGTTTGCACGAAGAAGAACATATGTGATTCCTGTTTTCCATAAAGAATAATAGGTGATGACTCCCACCTGATTTCATGATTTATACAATTTGTGTGTTCTTGATATGAAGAAACCCTAGGGTTATGGTGTTTTACAATAATGGTGAATCATGTATATATATTCATTGAGAATATGCCCCCAGGTACATGATTTGAATGAGGAGAGAAGAATAGTGTGCATATACACTACCCTCTTGAGTAGAAAATCTCACTCACCCATTCGGGTTTAAAGAAGAATTCATATAAAACCCAAAGTAACCAAAACCGAGTGAATAAAAATATATAGAAATATAAAAATATAATTAAGAGATATTGGGTGTGCACTATAGAAGAATAATAATAAGAGGGGCATTCAGGTTTCATAACATCCTATCTAAAACATCCCTGCATGCCCTGGCATTCCCATGCACACATAACAATGTAAGTTTATGAACATGATTAATATTCACTAAACCAAAATCAAAATAATAAGTTCGTGTGAGAAGGATCAAAAGAAAAGTGTATGTGTTCATATTTATAAAGAAGACAATTCATGAGACTCAACCTAAACTATTGAAAAATGTAAACTGGGAGTTATTGGGTTTACATTATATATATTATACATACATGCAAACATGCACAATCACATGCATGTGTGAGAAGTATTTGAGATACCCATGAAATCCCTGAATGAAGTGAAGTTGAACTGAGATGGAAGCTGGACTAAATTAAAAAATATCTTATATCTAAGTAAATAGTATATGAGAATCCAAGAAGGCAGATAGAGCTGATACTGTTCATGAATTCTTGAAGAGGTCATGAGAACCATATTCACACACAATAGTGAGTCCATGTATTCATTAGAAGAAGAATGAATTTCCTGAGAATTGTTGCACGGAGGACTGATCACTAAGGAGATAAGAAATATTGAGCAAGGCCAACAAAACATACCAAAGGTTGTTGAAGATTATTGAAGATATACATGGTTAAGTGTGATTCTGAAATCTAGTGGGGGAAGAGTAAAAGATCATGTACAGTGAATCAAGAAAGAACAAAGAAGGAGGCTGATTGTGTGACTTAAGATCAACAATAACCGTGTGTGATTTAGGGAGGTGGAGATGACTTCTATGAGACTCTGGAGAAGGCCAGTGGGACTCTGGTAACACTATGGGAATCAGTTTAAAGAAACTCTTATGGGAATCAAGAGTGATATTGTGGGACGTTTTATTGACCATTATAATTGGCAATATGATTATAGTGGAGAATATGTGTTTGGTAGAATAACCAACATAGCAATGAGTAGGTCTTTTAACAAAACCTTTTAAATCCTTGTGGTCAGTGAATTTACATTTATATCATCATTAGAGGTAAGGATGATGAAAACAAGATGAGTGTATTGAGGCTTTAACCATCCATATACGATTAATTGAAAATAATTAATTAGTAAAATGATTTAAGGAGATAACTTATTCACCCCCTCTCCCACTCAATGATTCACACTGATTTGGGCTCTTCAATTGGTATCAGAGGATAGTTGCCTCTAAAAGATCCAGGGGAGTCTTCATGAAGTGAATATTTCAAGAAAAGAGTGAACAACCTCAAATGTATATATCGTACAAGTCTCAGAAAAATGTAAACAAGAAACAGGCAAGGAAGATGAAGAAGAATATTTCGGCTAATGGAGAGGCACCTTCTACTAAAGGTAATCTGAAAGGTACAACACGTGATAATTCTTTTTATTATTATAAATCTTCTAATGAATAATGTGCAAGATGTGATGATGATAGATCAACTTGTAATCCTCAGAGTTTACTTTATGAACATCTGAAGAATATCCCAAGAGAAGTGGGAACACATATTTTTTCAAGTATCAAATTTCTTCAAGATGAAAAATTACAGTTGGATGATGAAGCTAATTCAATGGAAGAATAATTGGATAAATGGGTTGGCATATCCAAAACACTCACAAAACAACTAAAAGAAAATAAATAAGGAATTTATCTTTGAAATGAAAGACATTTTTAAATTACTGAACAATTTTAAGGAAGTATTACTGTGAAAAAAGTCTTTGATATTTTATTTATAGAATCATTTAATGCATTTGGAATGTTTCACAATGTATATAAGGTTTTCAAAGATGCTAAACTAGAAGAGAAATCCAATAAGATAAATGATCAAGACAATTTCTTGAAATAATTAAGAAATTTGAATGATGAAAATATGAAGAAGCTGAATGAAAATTATGAATGTAAGCTGAGATCAGTTGAGGATAAGAAGAACTCCCTCATCTTGAAGTGTTTAGAGGTTTATGTGATATTGAATAATAAGTAATCACCCCATGTAGGAACTTCCCAAAAAACTATAATAATATATGTTTCCAGTCAAGCATGAATTGAGTATTATTATTATAAAAGGAGTAATAGATTATATTTTATTTTAATGGCATATTCCACCAAGAAATAGGTACCATCCATACCATATTGTAATCATGATTAAAAATTTGTTTTCACATGCTTTACTAGTTATATGAAACAATATAAACAACTATGGATGAGTAATGGTTATGAAAACCCTACCACCATGTCTATGGTGGATAGTAAGTAGCAGATGGAATATGGTTCTCCTGATAGAGAACAAAAATTCATAAAGAAATCTCATCAACCATATCTAGAATAGATTAAGAAGTCATGGTTTGTGGGTCAATGTCGGTGCTGCAACAAGTTTGGTCATTGTGCATTAGATTGTTGGTACAATCCTCAAAATGAAAAGGCACAAAAGAATACCAACTCAATGGGGAGAAAACCAAAGAGGAAGAGGAAATATCCACAGATCCAGAAGCATATGTATACTACAAATATATTTGAAATGCTTGATAATATCTGTGATGTATGTAATGGAAGTGCTCAAAAGGTTAGCACATGTCCATCTCAACATGTATACAATGAAGATAAGAAAATAAGATCACACAAGCTTGATATGAAAAAATAAGCATCCTTGGGATGTAAGCAGAAAAATGGTCCAAAAATAAATGCTCCCAAGAATATTTCAAGGAGAAAATGTGAGAAGACCTTGGATTCTAAATCCAAGAAGTTTGACACTGCTGGATCCAAAAACACTAACAATAAAAGACGATTCTACTATGTAAAGAGTTGTTATACCATATATCACTACAAATAATCCATGGAAATGAATGGAAGCAAGATAACCATAAAAAGACAATTAATCTAGGAGAAGACAGAATTGGTTAAAGGTATTTTTCCTATGAAATGTAACTATAAAACATTAAATAAGTCATGTGGAAGATCCAAACTAGAATATGTTAAAAGGGTGTGTTTATTTATCTTGCCTAATCAATTGAAAATTTCTATAGAACTACAAAGTGATGATGATAACGTAATAGATAAAGGAAATGAACAGGGGAAACATTTCATTCTACATGATGGAAAATTTGAATTTCATGAGAGGTTGTCGGCACATGAAAACCCAAGATTCTCCCAACTACTTTTTGGAAGAAGAATGTAGGATTGACATAATTCAAGAAAATGTGTAACAGTTTTACCAGGACAAATAGAGATGCTGAAAATTAAAAAACATGCACCAGTGGAAGCTACTTCACTATTGGAAGAAGTAAGGACAAAGAATCCACCAAAGTTGAAGGAGAATTTATGTAAAGTGTACATGCTGAAAATGAAAGAACAAAATGATAAATGGAGAGGATACAAAAGCTTGAAGAGTACCTGAAATGTTAGAGCTACAAGGAAATGAGTTCTTGGGTGGAGAATAAATTCTCAGCCTTTTTGATCCTATTAAGAAGATTATATTTGTTTTATCTTATTCCATTGTATTTTAGTTGTATAGGTGTTCTTAAATTGTAGGTAATTGGAGTTGGAGGCCATTCTATAGATGAGAATTGAATAAATAAAGTGGATAACAACAAGTCAGATTCATTATTCATCATTTGATAATTACTTGAAGTGTTCCATAGTTGAATATTATCAACCTTAATATCTTAAAGATTATGTGATGATATTTTCCACCATGATGAATCAATGGGATTTCACCCCTTGAGGGAGAGAAGATATGTACGAGATTATATAAATGATTATTTCTTGAAAAATCTTGAACTTCATACTATCTCAAGAATATGAATCTTGAGGTATTCCAATGACACTTGCATCACTTGTTCTTAATTGTATTTATCATGTCAATTAAGGGGGTGCTAGATTGATGAAAAGATGTGATGAAATGGGGAGACAAATCATTACACATTAACATTTTAATATGTTTGGTGAAGTATGAGTTGGATTTAGCATTTTATTGATAAATATAACTATCTCTAACCCCTTGGTCAAGAATAGATACACTCTGATAAGAATTTCACATGTATGGTTGTTTATGGATAGCCTTTAAATCATTGGTAATATCTTACTTGTTTTATAAATGAGGTTATGCCAAGTAGACATAGAGTTGACTAACTAATGGGTATTTTCTATGTGAATCATGTGACACCATCTCTCTCTTAAAAATACTCAATAGGACATTTTTTTAATGGGAGGAGAAAATGTATTTCAAAAGACCCCATCAAACATTTTCATATGGTTTCCAATAATGGGGAATAAATATAGGCACACATATTGACCTAGAAAAATTATGATAAGGTGATATTGACATAACAAAATACAAAGGGGGAGATTTTTGAGAATAGTGTTGCATTTTTCATCAATGAGGTATAAATATGTGTATGGAAAGGTCGTGATTAAAATTGTGATGTTGATTGGAACTGGTGATCAATGAGATGGGAATATCTCATTTCTATAAATACTATGAGGTTGTTATAAAGATAATAATGTCTATAGAATTTTTATAGATTCTAATCATTTGATTCTACACAAAGACAATTATCCATATTGTCACAATTTAGAAGATTGTAGAACAGATCCTAAGATCCAAGACATCTGTCACTGGAAGACACTTTGTCACAAAAATGGAAGAAGTCCATCAAATACATACTTTCATGATGACTTTATAAGATCCACCCATTAGCTTCTAATTGGATAAATATGGTGAAAAAAATCATACTATTGTCAAACTAATACTAATTTCCAATACATGTGTCACTGGAACACACTATGTTACAACATTGGAAGAAGGCATGCAATAATTTATTGCATGATGACTTTAGAAGATCCATCAAATAACATCTAATTGGATGATGCCATTGAAATAAATCAGACAATTTTTTGTGCTTATCCTAAAGGAAAAATACATGTGTTTAAATGAAAACAAATCACTCACAACAATGATTCAATGCATTATGATTTAATTCCTATGGTGAAGAAGAGTTCCACGGATCATATCTTATTGAATCAAAGGAAGACTATTGAAGATCCTGTATTTGTTATTCCAAAAAGAAAAGTAGGATGATGTTTTTAGATGAAGAATGATAAAGGAACTATAAATGGTATTTGAATGAAGAAGGGGGAATGCACTACTCTTGTTCTGGAAACTTGGTTAACCAAGTGTATTTTATACTGGCCTTATATCAAAAAAGTAGTTCAAACATGAAGGCCAGTTGAATCCCTCACCCAAGGCATATGTGGGACCCAAGGGTCTACCGTTCCCAAAGGGAAGGCCTCAATGCCTACCTGCAAGAGGTGCACGAGGCCATTTATAAGCCCCGAGGGATGCATTGTGGGCACCAGAAGTGCACCCGAAGGAGGCAAGGTGGGTGCGGAAGTGCGCTCGCAGAACACCGGTGCAGGGAGGCACTAGGAGAGGGGGAAATAGAATTCTAAAGAGGGGAAGGATCACTCAATATTATAAAGGAGGTTTCCCCTACATTGCCAAATCTATGTACGATGGCCTAAAAATCTTTGGAAGAGATCTTAGTCGTTCGATGGATCTTAGACACGCAGTCTTCCATCTGATCGCCGCAACATCGATCTAGTGCATCTGAACAACAAATTTGATTACATGCATTGCGATTCAACCAGAACCGTCTAATCTTTCCATCTAATTTATCTTCAACCTTCAGCCACCCCTACTGCACCCCCAAAGTAGAGATAAACCAAAACACCCCTCTCGTTACTCTAACCACCATTTGAGCACATTCTAAGCTCTTCTAGATCGTCTGAAGAAAAAGAAACTCATGCATGAATTAAAATTTTAATGCATGAATCAATTCAAATAAACACATCTTGGCCGAGAATATGAATGGTTATTGAGTTTGTGCCATTAGAGGTTCATGAATAAGTTTTTTTCATGTGTTCATCAATGCATTAGTGTGAGTATTGCACTAAAAAAAAGATCCCGCATTGCACAGGAAAAAAACTGAGTTTCCTGGAATATCATTGATGCATGTTGGAAATATTAAAAGTTGATGATATTATCCATTAAAATATTAGAAACATTCAGCATATCATGGGGGATTTTAACTCATTGAAATGTGCTACAACTACATATAAAAGGAAGAACACATCGACTCATTTTGTTTTGTTGATAATATTGAGAAAGCTCCTGTTTTCTAAAAAACAGAGCACCAAGAGTTTCAACAATGCCCTACTATGTGAAGAATAATAATTGCATGTGTTCAATAGGTGCTTCTACCCCTTGAAAATTCCTTGCAAAGAAGAGGAACACATCATAACGTTTTTGCAAAGAAATCCATGAATAGGCGATAGGTTTCCTCCCAATCTCTCGTAGAGATTTGCGGAGGTGATCCCATAGGCTACACAACATGTTCTATGCACCCTTTTAGTGATTTGAGATGATAGACCCTTGAAACATAGGTTTTGTGAAGGAGTTATGCACCCTTGTGTGTAGAAGACTCGTGCACTACCCGCACAATGAGGTAGAACTCATGCTCCCTGGTATTCACAATGAAGAACATTTGTTCTTATTTTTGATGAAGAAGAAGAGGTGATAACTCCCACCTGATTGCATGATTTATCAAAAATTCATGTTCTTGATTAGATGAAACCTGAGGGTTCAAGTGTTTGTATAAAATGGTGAATAAAGTGCATACAATCATTGAGAACATGCACCCATGTGCATGATTTGTAGAAGGATCAGAGAAGGACTGTGCGCATATACACTTCCCTCTTTAGAAGAAAATCTCACACAACCATTTATGTTTAAAGAAGAATACATATAAAACCCAAAGTAACCTAATCCAAGTTCATATAAAGTAAAAGAATTATGAAAAGATAAATAAGTTACAATGGGAGTTCACTTCAAGCGATGAAGAACATTAGGGGAATTCAGGTCGTATAGAATCCTATCTAAAACAACCATACATGTTGAGACCCTAGCTTAAAGTACAAGGACATTGCATTACATTTGTGGAGTACTTAATACATAACACAAACAAAATCCCAAATACCCTATTTTTATAGTGTCTTTGGAAACTAGGAACATAATCTTTTAATCACGGTGGAAGATCTTCAACATATCCCATAAGGATATTCCCCTTTTTGTTTTCCTACCTAAAACATTTCTTTATATCTTGGTAAAAATAAAACATAAAAAGGGTGAGCTCAACTGATTATTAAGGGTGAACATGGAGAACATAAAACAATCCTTAAACTTTTGAACATAAAACATGAACATAAAGTTTAAACATCAAAATCTTGAGCAATGACAGAAATCTTGGAAGTATGTAAGGAATAGATCATAAAGTAACATTAACAATTATAGAAAAGAATTGGCATAAAACATGTAATTGTGGTAGACAATTAAAAAAATATGAAATCCATTGTAGCCAAGGAATTTCTTCCAAGACCATCATAGTCGACAGAGTGCATTACTGAACTAGGTTAGTTGTCATTCTAGCCTTGTATTATTGAACCATATTTACTTACCATTCCAGCCATGTCTATCAAATGAGATATAAATATTTACCCAATGCATTTGAGGGAGATATAGGTCCCACAAATATCATAATTAAATCATCCTAACATTTTCCGCAAAAATATAAATCATTCATTATAGCATAACCCATGTAATTAAATGAGATTCTTAAACATCCTGTCATCATAATATAATCCATATAGATAAATTGACTTCATAAAAGTAATTCCATCATAAAATTAATCAATTGAACGTAATAATATGAATAGAAACATAAACCTATGTCATTATAGATTCAAAATAATTTTGATAAAACACTTGTACTTAATTCCGGGGAAAATATCCTTTTTTCTTTAAAAACGTATTCTTTTCAAAAAATGCCAAACAATTTTAAAAAAATGAATTCAGTTGAAGATAAAATTGAAATATTTTATAAGAAGCTTAATGTAAATAAGGATTTCAGAATACATAAGAATACATTCATTTCGTATAAATTAAAAAAACATTCTCTGAGTACTTTTATCAGAAAAGTCAGAAAGTACCTCGTATGGTAATCAAATAAAGATTCCTTCCTTACCATGTAGTAAAAGTTAAAAATCAGTAAAAATGAAATACACATACATAGAATAATAGTAAATATTTTATGAAAACATTTTTATAAAACATGTACATGGATGTTAAATATAACCCCCCAAAATATACTTATCTATAAGCAATCTCATATAAAAATGGGATTGCAAAATTATCTGTTACCGAAGGACTGATTTTTTCGTATGTGTCCCAAAATCCTATATAGTTGGTTTAAACATATTATCAACTTGTAAAAAAACAATAATAATATTTATTATATCATATATGATTCACTTACAACTTTATATCAACCATTCATTTGTTAATTCCATGTTAAAGCAACGTTTTGGGAAATAATCGTTTCATTTATCGTACGTGTTTGGACTTGTTATTATTCGTGTGATTATATATATAATGATTTAATTAATTCTAGAATTTAAAACATGATTTAATTATATATTATATAATCATTATATATATATATAATAGATAGATATACTAAATGGAATATACAGTTCATGAAGACAGTAGGCCATACGTACGCAAGAATGCTATTTTTTCCTTATTTAATTGAATGGAAGTATGTAAATGAAATATATATATACATAAATCCAATAGAATAATTATGTCTTATATTTCATGACTATTTATTATATATTCTTTATAATCATTCTTCAATGGTTAACATGGAGAATGAATCTCATCACCACGTGGAGATGGTAAGTCGTACATACGCACAAGTGACGACATTGTTCCCGTAATTGTTGAACGATATTGAAGTGGATGTTGTATAATATCTCAGAATTATTATATTGTTATAATAATCATAGATATTTTTAATATCCACCATTATACCCATACAAGTATGGTGGAGGTGAAAAACAGATTACACCACGGCGTAGAGAGGGTAATCCGTTTGTACACATTCGCAGTGATTTCATTTTTTGTAGGATGGATAGAAGATGAAATAGGGTTGTTTAATATTTATAATAACATATAAGTATATCATTGATACTGTTGTTATTACTTTATAATTAAACAAATATATTAGAGGAAGTATAAGAGGAAATGTATTTGAAAGAATCAGTAGAAAAGATTACCTCTTCCTCGACGTGCCTTCATTAAATTTCCTATTGGGGCACTAAAGTTGGTCTTTTGAGAAGACCCAAACCTCTAAAATGTATCTTGGGAAGTAGAGAAGATAAATTTTCAGATTTTATCGGTGATTTAATTCTCAAAATGGATATAAGATAAGATGGAGGAGGTTCCCATTTACAAGAGAGAAGCGGGGTACTTTAGGAAACTCTCAAAAATATTAATTTATAATAAAATGAAACCCAACCCAAAACCAAAAATGTATCCCAAATTTAAATATGTGGTACTATAGGATTTTGATCTCATAAAAAAATAATTTTGGATAACATATTGTGTCAATTATACCTTATCATTTTAATTGACACTTAGTTATTATATTAATTTTTTATTTTGGTAATAACATTATAAATATTTAATGGTAATGAATATTAACATATGTTGTTTTAATTGATCATAAATGGATACATTATGAAATTATAGACCTTATATTTATCAATTTTTAATTTTTAAATATTATTATGATTTTTAAATAATTTAATAAAATATAATTTTTATAAAATATCAATATTGTCAATTTTGACAATATTCATTTATTTGACTTTAAGTAAAACATACCCAAAATATAAATTCAAAATAAAATATTTTATACACTCCTAACATGTTATATTCACCTATAAAATTAATTTATCACTTTAATTAATTCATATGATATTTATTTTAATATTTTTAAAACCATTTATTTGATATTTCTATTAATAATATAATTTTTAGATCACTATTATGTCATGATTAATGATAATTAATTAATATCTAAAATAGTAAATAAATTTACATTATATAGAAAATTTAATTATATTTCTAGTGAATATTTAATTTTGATGTTTTATTAAGTATATCACTAAATTAAAATTATTACACTTATAAGATATAAGAGAGTGGCATGTTGTCACTTTCTATGGATTTAATAATAATTACATCATTTTCATGAAAAAAAGTCCATGAAATGAATTTGTTACAACCCTTATCTGGTATGTCACAACTTTTACTCATCCAATTTAATTTATTATACTGTTAGGGTATGTTTAGAATAATATTTTTACCCTTAATTAACCGATTTACCTTTAAGTAGGGTAATAAAATAATTACCAATGTTATTGTTCATAACGCCCAAAAATAAAATTAGCCTATTAAAATAATTTTTACCCACTGATTCCAAATATGGAATCCATTTTTAAAAAATAAAAACACCTAATTTTCATTAAATAATTTAAAATTAATCCTGTTGTTGAGAAAACAGGTTTTAAAAGATGAAACATTGCAAAAGACAGAAAATTTTACCTATGATTTCTATCTAAAATTAATGATAATGATATAAATTATATTAAATGGTAAAAATATATTGTACTTATACTTTAAAAACGATCAACCTTATATGTTAACCAGAAAAATTATCTTGATGAAAAAAATTGTTTTTAATTAAAAGTTAGAGTATTTTTACTATTCATCAAAATAAGAAAGTTATTAGAAAAATATTAATAAATTATCCAAAGTAAATTTGTATATCCTCATTAAAAAATAAGATGTTTATTTTTTCAAATTTTACCTATAAATGTATCAAAATCTAGATTTAAAATGGATGCGCCATCAAAAGGCGGTAAAACTGCATTTTTTTTAAAATACTTATTTTATCTAAAAAATTTATTTTGTTCCAATACCATGTTCTATAAAAGGTGTAATATGAATGGAAATGTTATAAAATTATAAATATGTTATTTACTATTCATAATGTCTAGTTTATATCCCATTAAATAATATATCACTTTTAGTGAAACTTGGTATTGCGTACCACGCAAGATATCGGGGAAAGTCACTCTTTCGTGTAATGTAAGACACGTTAGTGTTGAGTATAGTGAGTGATTATTTTGGTTTTTTGTATAACATAATCCAAACATAGTTTAATTATACATTGAACAAAATCTATAATCAGTTTTGAGTGAAAGGAATTATATGAAAATAACATTGAAATTGGGTGGAATACAAGCCAAGAATAGTGTTTCATATATTGAAAGATAATATGGAGTTGCATATAGCGCAATATAATATTTGTGTAGCTTAAAAAACAATACATCAATGAAATTAAAAGGAATCAATCTCTTAAAATCTCGGGGTGTTACATTCTACCCCCCTTTATAAGAATTTCTCCTTCGAAATTCATCGGGGATATAAATGGTTATCTACTTGATAGTTTCTTTCATGGAAACCCACATCGCTAAAACGGGATACTAAGAATTAATTACAAAAAGGAAAGTTAGAGACATAATGGTTACCCAATTTAACATATCATTGGGTTTCCACATAGAATAACATAGGTGGGATGTGAAAACATGGATATAGAAGATAAATCTAACTATCATGTTCTGATGGATAATGATAGAGAATAATGTTTGGATAAAGTTATCTACCAAAAATCCATAAATCTATTATGATTTAATGGACTATTTGATTAATCGGATAAGAAGGTACTAGGAGTACATTTGTTTGTTTCAATATCCTTTTATTAAATTTTAAGATCATGAGAATAAATACTTAATTGATTTTGGTAAATTCTCACCGTTGTTCATGCCTTGAACAATTTCCACTTCATCTCTTAAATAAATGAAGTTGAATTTCTCATTTGTGAAGTATTAGTTGATCATGAGATAGAAAGATAGTTCATTCCATCTGTGTCAAAAAAAGGTAATATGAAGTTATCAAATAGGCATAATTTCACCTATAGTGAGATAATACATTCATCTAATAAAAAAATAATAGAAAAATAACTTATACTACCCATAAATGGATAACATTACAATCCTTTAAAAATATAAAACATAGAAAGAGGTGAAATAAATTGACCTAAAATTTATCTCCCTAATCTCATAAGGTAGTTCTTGGTTCTCACATTCCAAACATGTGAATTCCTTAATCATGTATTCTCTTGAAACATTAATTACCATAAAACCTTAGTGAAAACATGAATGCTGTCAAAATTTAACTCTTTCCACATACCAAAATCACAAAAGAAATTATATATACTCAAACCATGTTATCACTTTCTTCTTACAGCAGTCATGAGCTCATTAACACTATCAAATATCTAATTATCTCTTTATCCCTTCATTATGAAAATATCATGTGCCTTCCAAAAATATCTGAATACCATTTCATGTTTACTAGAACAATTCAACAAATACATTCAAATACTTATGGAATAACAATAGTGTAACTTTACTTAGATGTTTCTTTATTAAATTACTTATACAACATTACTCTTGATAAACATGCAATCATTCCACCACCTTCTTATACCATTGACTGAGCTTCATCATTTTATTCATCAACACTTCTTTCATCTCATATATCATTTGTAGTCTCTTCATCATCATCATCATAAATACTACCCATCTGACCATGAAAATTATCTTCATGAGACTTTCCCATAGCGCATCAATTTTCATAATGCACGTACAATCCAAATTTAAAGCATTTAACCATTTTTTATGTCTTAGTTATACCATTATACTTTTCAATTGTGTAAACAGAACCCTTTCTATTGAAATTACTGGCTTTGTGTCCTTATTTTATACATCCAAAACATCTTCTACTTTCTTTGAATCATTCTCCTTGATGTCTCTTACCACATGATTTACATGAGGAAAATTCAGCTTTCTTTCCTCTATGATCACCATGAAACTCCATAGTTCTGTTATCAGCTGGTTTAGGATACTCAACAAAGTTGAGATTATTAATCATATTATGATATTTCAAATTAGGCATAATAATGATGTTTCTTCTTCTGACTCCCATTTCATTTTGTTTCTCAGAAAGAATATCATTCCATTTTCTATCATAATATCTATTAACATGAATCCTCCTATTTCCATCCATTTTCAAAAACCCAATAAATAATAGTGTGGGAGAAAAAAATCATACTAGGAAAACAACATGTCATAGTTGAGTACTTTCAATCTATAACATCTTATGTTTAATCCTACATTATTAATGATCATTGCCATAATTCTCATACTGTAGCCTATAGTTATACTTATCCTTTGTAACGTAACTAGAAAAACCTTAGAAATTTATATAGGGATCTGACTAAATTTTTCACATCCTATTTTGAAAATATTGACTAAAACATTGCTCTGATACCAACTATAGTTGTCTGGAATTATTTCTAGTGAACTAGAATTGATACCTATCATAGCACTCCATGGGCAGCTACACCCTTGTGAAGGACACACCACCATCCCCAGTGGAAGCCATTTCCTCATGAATCCCTTGGACGGAGAGCCATGCTTCATCCAATGCTCACATGTGAGAGTTCCCAATGATCTTATTCATTCCAAACTCCTTTTCTAGGATACAAACTTTAGAGAACCTATCTTGATGTAAAATTACATCACATTAATTTTTTGGAATAATTAATACATGACACAAAAAAATCCAAAATACCATATTAGTTTAGTGTCTTTGAATACTCAGAACAAAATCTTCTTATCATGTTAAAATATATTCAACATATCTTATAATGATATTAACCTTTTTTCCTACCTAAAAACATTCTTTATATACTGGGGAAAAGATAACATAAAAATGGTGAGCTCAAATTCTTATTAAGGTTAAACATAGAGAACGTAAAACAACCCATAAAAATTTGAATGTATGAACATGAACATAAAGTTTAATCATCAAAATCATGAACAATGACATAAATCTTGGCATTACGTATGGAATAAATCATAGAGAAACATTTACCATGATAGAATATCATTGGCATAAAACATGTAATTTTGGCATAAAATTAAGCACAAAATATGATTTCCATCTTAGCTAGGGCATTGCTGCCCAGATCATCATAGTGGAAAAATTCTATTATTGAACCGGGTTTACTTGTCATTCCAGCCCTGTATTACTGAAACAGATTTACATATCATTTCATCAATGTCGATCTCATGAGATATAAATCTTTACCCAATGCATTTGAGGGAGATATAGGTCTCACCCATCTCATAATGAAATCATTATTACATGCGCCACATAAATATAAATCATTCATCATAGCATTACCCATGTAATAAAATGGGATTATTAAACATAAATCCATCATAATGTAATCCATATAAGATAAATTGACTTAGTAAAATAATTCAATAATAAAAATAATAAAATAAATGTAATAATGTTCATATAAGAAAAACCATAGGTTATCTTAGATGGAAAATAATTTTCATAAAACACTTGAACTTAATTCATGAAGAAAATATCCTTTTCTCTTTAAAAACATATTATTTTCTCAAAATTTCACACAATTTTAAAATCTAGAAATTTAGTTGAAGATAAACTTAAAATACTGTAGAAGAAAATTCATGGAAATAAGGCTTTAAAAAGATGTAAAAATCCATTCATGTTGTAACTTTTACTGAAAAAGTCAGAAAGTACCTCAAATGTTAAACAAAAGAAAGATTTCATCCATACCATGTAGTAATTAAGAAATGTGTAAAAATGAAATTAAACATACATTGAAGAATATTAAATATTTTATGAAAACATATTTCGGGAATTAATGATAAATATTACCCCAAAAAATACTTATGTATAAGCAATCTCGGATAAAAATGAGATTGCAAAATTATCCTTTACCTTAGGTCTGATTTCTTTCATATCTGTCCCAAAATTTTCTATAGTTAATTTAAACATATTTTTAACATGTAATAGAACAATTATAATATATATGATATCATACATGATTCACATACAACTTTATATCATCGGTTAATTTGTCAATTCTATGTTAAATCAACGTTTTTGGAAATAATCATTTCATTTATCGTACTTGTTTGGACTTGTTATTCTTCATATTCTTACATAAATCATGATTTACATACTTCAAGAATTTAAAAAATGATTTATATATATCTTATATATTCAGTATATAAATATATATATATATATATGAAATGGAATACACCGTTCGTGGAGACGGTAGGTCGTACGTACGCATGAATGTTGAGTTCTTTTAATTATTAAATTGAATGGAAGTAAGTAAATGAAATGTATGTATACATAAATCAAGTATATTTATTATTTCCTACATTTCATTATTATTTATTATATATACTTTATAATCATTCTTGAATGGTTAACGTGGATAATTAATCTCATCCCACTGTGGAGAAGGTAAGTCCAACGTACGCACGAGCGACGATATGGTTCCCATAGTTGTTGAACAGTATTGAAGTGAATGGTGTATAATATCTCATAATTAGTATCATGTTATAATAATAATATAAATGTATTATTTCCAAAATTATACTCATCCAATTGAGGTGGTGGTGAAAAACATATCACACCACAGCGTGGAGACGGTAATCCATATGTACGCACGTGCGGTGATTTCATTTTTCGTTGGATGGATAGAATATGAAATATGGATGTTTAATATAGAAATTATAATATATAATTATATGATTTAAAATTATGTTATTATTTTATAAAAAAAATAACTAAAAAATAGGAAGTTGGAGAAGAAATAAATTTTAAAAAATCGATATAAGAGATTACCTCTTCCACGACATGCCTCCTTTAAATTTCCTCTTAGGGCACAAAATATTGTCTCATGAGTAGACCAAAAGCTGTTGAATGTGACTATGTATATTAAGAATAGAAATTTCTAGATTTTGGCCGAGCATGAAGGCTCAAAGTGGAGGGAAGATGAGAGGTAGGAGGTGCCCTAATATAATTGATGAGAGGGGCACTTTAGGATACTCTCTAAATTATTAATTTATAATAAATTCAATCCCATCCTGAAACCACCAAAGGGTCCAAAATTATAATATGAGATGATATGGGTTTGTAATCACATCAACAAATTAATTTTGGACATCTTATTTTATCAATTTTAACCTCATTAGATTAATTGACACGTCGTTATTCTATTAATTCTTTATTTTGGTAATTACATTCTAAATATTTAATGGTAATTAATATTTACTTATGTGTTGTTAATTGAACATAAATGGATAATATATGAAATTTTTGACTAATAATTATTAGTTTTTATTTTAAATTTTGTTTTGGTTTTTAAATAATTTAATAAAATGTTATTTTTATAAAATATCAATAGTATAAATTTTGACACTATTCATTTATTTGACTTTAAATAAAATACCCACAAAATATAAATTAGAAAAATAATATTAAATACACTCCTAACATATAATATTCACCTATAATATTAATTTATCAATTTAATTAATTCATATGATATTTATTTTAACATTTTTAAAACCATTTATTTGATATTTCTATTAATAAAATAATTTTTAGATTACTATTGTGTCATCATTAATGATAATAAATTAATCTCTAAAAATTATAAATAAATTTACATGATATATAAAATTTAATTATATTTCTAGTGACTATTTACATTAGTTTTTTTATGTTTTATACCGCTAAATTAAATTTATTACACTTATAAGATATAATAGAGTGACATGTTGTCACTTTCTTTGATTTTAATAATAATTACAACGTTTTCTTGAATAAAAGTCCAAGAAATGAATCTATTCTGACCCTTAGGTGATATGGGTAGACTTTTATGTTTCCAATATAATTTTGGCCGGAGTTAGGGTAATTTTATAAAATTATATTTACCCTTAATTACCCAATTTACCTTTAACTATGGTAATAAAATAATTACCAAAGTTACTATTCATAATCCACAAAGATAAAAGTAGTTTATTAAATTAATTTAGACCTACTTATTACAAATATGGAATCAATTTTTTCAAAATTCAAAACATATAATTTGCAATAATTAAAATCAAATTACTCCCGTTGTAGAGAAAAGAGGTTTTAAAAGTTAAAACATTACAAAAGATTGAAATGTTTTACCTATGAATTCAATGTAAAATTAATGATAATTAAATACATTATATAAAATTATGAAAATATATTATATTTATACATTAAAACCATTCAAAATTATAATTTAACCAAATAATTTATCTCGATGAAAAAATTTGTTTTCAAATAAAATTTTGCATATTTTTACTATTCATCAAAATATGAAAGTTATTAGAAAAATATCAAAAAATTATCAAAAGTAAATTTTTATATCCTAATTTCAAATAAGAATATTATTATGTCAAATTGAACTTATAAATGTCTAAAAACTAGATTTAATATGGGTTCTCCATCAAAAGGCGGTAAAACTACATTTTTTTAAAAATATTTATTTTATATGAGAAATTGATTTTTTTTCGCATACCATATTCTAGAAAATGTGTAATATTAATTATAATGTTATGAAATTAAAAATATGGTTAATAATATTCATAACGGCTAGTTTATATCCAATTAAATAATATATAATGATTTAGTGAAACTCGGTTTTGTGTACCGCGCAAGCTGTCGAGGAAGGTCGCACTTGCATGTAACATAAGCCAAGTCAATTTTTCGTATAGTGAAGTGTTATTTTGGTGTTTCATGTATCATAATCCAAACATAGATTATATATACATTGAAAAAAATATATACTTAGTTTTGTGTGAAATTAATTCTATCAATTTAACTTGAAATTGTGTGCAACACAATCCAATAATAGTGTTGCATATATTGCAAGCTAATACGGTGTTGCATATATTGCAAGCTAATCTTGGTGTCGTTTACAAAACAAGACATCCAATAAATTATAAATAATTTATCTCATAAAATCTTTGGGTGTTACATTGCATTCACATCCTTGTCCATGCATTCCCTTACACACATTACAATGAAAGTGAATGGAAATGATTAATATTCACCAATCCCAAATGAAAATAATAAGTTTGTGTGAAAAAGGTAAAAAGAAATGTGAATGTCAATCTATTGAGAAAGAAGACAATGCATGATACTAAACCTTAATAGTTGATACATGAAAACTGGGAGTGTTTGCGTTTACAAGCTACATATTATACATACATGAAATCATGCACAATCACTTACACATGTGAGAAGTATTTGAGATACGCATTCAATCCATGCATGAAGTGAAGTTGAACTGTGATAGAAGCAAGAATGAATTAAATTAGATCTTATATATGAGCTAACAATATTTGATAATCCAAGAAGGTAGACAGATCTGATACTGTTCTTTCATTCATGAAGAGGTTGTGTGAACCATCTTCACACACAATATTGTGGCAATGTCTTTATTAGGAGAAGAGATAATTGCATGAGCATTGTTTCACTGAGGACTAATCACATAGGAGATCAGAAAAATTAAGCAAGGCCAATAGTCATTACCAAGGATATTAAAGATTCTTAATGTGATACATTGGAAACTGTGATTCAAAAACCCCATCTGTTAAGAGCAGAATATCATCTATTGTAAATCTAGAAAGAACAAAGAATGAAGCTTCTCATGTGATTTGAGAGCTAGAAGAACCCTATGTGATTCAAAAAGGATAAGAATACATTAGTGAGACTCTGGAGTAGGCCAGTGGGACTCTAGTAACAATGTGGGAAGCAGTATAAAGAACCTCATGTGGGACATAGGAGAGATATATTGGGACTCTTTATTGACCATTGTAATTGATAATGAGATTATAGTGGAAAATTTGTGTTTGGGAGAAAATGCAACACAACATGGAGTGGGTCTTTGAACCGAACATTGTAATTATTTTTGTTTAATACCTTTACATTTACAGCATCATTCAAGGTAATGGTGAGAGACACAAGAAGAGTGGATTAAGACTTTAACAATCCATATCAGTTTAATAGAAAAGAATAAATTAGTGAAAATGATTTAAAGGGTTTACTGATTTACCCCCTCTCCCTCTCAGTGATTCACACTGATCTAGGCACTTCATTCTCTAACATGTACATGGATATGTTGAATTTCCTTTTATTCATTGTATCAATTATTAACCTTTTTATCTTTTCATTTGTATCTTATACCATTGGATATCATATTTTATGTTTTTTTGGAATTTTCATCCAACTTTTATTGATTTTTTTTATGTTTTCAGGTCAATTCATTCCCATTTCATTATTTCTAATTCGTATATTCATTCCACCATCTCATGGGGATCAAAAATTTCATTTGTTCAAGTGAAGGAATGATTCAGGTTTTTTTGAGATGATATCCGAGGTCGGTTTGTTACATCTAAACTATTGAGTTCATTTCTCAAATTATTTTTTGATTTGGAAATCACATTACACTATTTATAATTGTAATTTAACATGAGTTTATCATTTTTTATAAATATTAAAATTATGGTAACTGAAATAAAATTGAACATGTTAGGATTCTAAATAATATAGTAATCTAAACATTCATTCTCGAATACATCCATAGGATTCAGGATCACTATATTTGGTCCGGAGAAACTCATCGATAGTTAATGAGAAATGATAAGTTCACTCATATGTGACGGATTCACACCCAATTCAGTTACAATGGACTCTAATATTTGTGTAAATGGCCACATATGATTATTACCACGTTTTATATATATTTATTTATAATATCAATGGTCAAAATAATTTAAGTAAGTATGTATGAATATACATAGATGTACAATAGTACATTTGATGAAAGAAAAATTTGTTAACTTGAGATATCTTGTAATCATTTAAAGAGTTCAATTGCTTATATACATATAGTACTTATAATTCTTCTAAATTTTATATTATTACTAAGTGTGTTGTCTTCGGGGGATTTGTTGTAAAGATCATAGTATTTAAACATTCACAGTTTCCATTTATTCATGCATGATCAATGGCATCTAGGGATATGAAGACTGTGGGATTACAAATCTAACGTGATAACTAGACTGAGTGCTTACATATATTTCATGAGAAAATCACATATATGTATATATAAGACACCATTATTATATGGATATCAGAAAAAAGAATATGTATTTACAAATATTATGATAATATAATAAATTTTTACTGATATTTCTAAAATTATTTAAATTCCAACTGATAATAATTAATAAAATAAAATATGGGATTGTTCAATCAAACATGAGTTCAATTCACATATGAATAAAATTACAACCTAAAAATATAAATAACTTTGAGTGAGGGAATTATATTTTTCGATTTTTCTATTTTTATTTTTAATTTTATCGTATTTTCTAATATATTTCTATAAAATTTATATATTATTAATTTAAATTACATAAATATTATATCTGTATCATATTAAATGTTTTTAATGTTCAAAAATCATTGATAAAAATTTCCATCAACCATATCTGGAAGAGGAAGATCATCTATTATTATTAAAAACACATTTTGGTATATTTAGCTTCAGTAGGCATATATTTTGTATATTTTTTCTCATTATATCTTTGTTCATTAAAGTGGGAGATGTTTAAAATTCCAAAATGTTATTATATATTATGTTCTAATTAGATCATATAGGTGGTTTGTTTATTGAAACTTTTTCTTTAAAAATGTAAGAAAACAATCATATAAATAAAATTTAAATTTAACTCTTAAAATAATTTGTAAAACTTTTTTTAGATTACACATTTCTACAAGAATTATTTTGAATCATTTTTATAAAAAAGAAAATCAATATGGATTGCAGGATTCTAAATATACTATATAAGTACTGTATCATGAAGGATTTTAGTCACACTCAATTTCCTATATTTCAAAATCCATGTTCTATAGTGAACTGTATTTTAATAGTACAATATATGTTAGATTTTACCAAAAGAACAAAATATACATCCATAAATCTCCAAATTTCATCCTTAAGAAAAGTAAGACAATAAAATCCAGTTATATAACTCTTGTAGATATTCGATTGAGAATGAGAATTTCCATGCTTGATAATGTTGAAATAAGCCTTGTATGTTTAGGAAAGTTATGATAATATCTAAAGTGATATTAGTGAAGATATTGTATCACATATGAGATCATATTACTTTATATTTTCATATGGGAAATAATCCTTAAAAATATATTGATTTTTCCAATTTTTATTACATCTACCATGTTTAGAAGTCATTTTAACAATCTGAAGAGATATATATGTTTAAAAAGATACCAAACAATTGTATCAAACCAATCATAAGAGAAAAAAACATTATAAATTCCAATTTTATTTTACCTTTTCCGGTACTTTTCAATTTTAGGTTCTTTTTTTCTTTCTTCATCAATTATTTTTGAAATCCACAAATGATGACAAATTTATGAACATTGAAAACTTTACAAAGGGAATTTATTTCATTAATCAAACAATAATTCTTATATATTCATTATGGATAATAATTTTATTCCAATTTTTATTTAAAAAAGAAGGATATTTGTACAAGTTAAATCTTCTTTTAAAGACTCATTGTGTTTTCGTTCTATTTAAATTGAAATTATTAATTTCCCTTATGTATTTGGTTCCTTCAAAAAATTTAGAGAGTTTTTAGTTATTGACTCACATGTTTTCATTATTTTTGAAAGAATTCATTATATCGAAATAATTTAACTATATTATTTATTTAGTCATTATGTTTATTTATAATGAAATTCTAGTAAATAAAATAATGTAGTAATTAATAATGATTATGAAAATACTGTAATCTTCCCTTTTATGCCAGACATCATATATTAGATTTAAGAGAAATATAGTGGTTCCTAGGAAACACTTCAGTAGTTAAAGAAACAAGGTACATTAAACTGGTGATAATGATTCTCTTATCAATGTATTTACAAAACACTCTATGGTTTTTATAATCCAACAATTGAAATTTTTTACAATGGTGACTATAAAAAGATGCACAAACTAAAGCATAAAAAAGGTAATTATGTAAATATTAATATACTCAAAGGCAAAACCAAACATATGAAGAACATAAAAGTTTATAACTCAATTTTGATTGTAATAACATGAATTCATTAGTATCTTCTTGACTTAGTATACTTTCAATTATTTTACTTTTTGGTTCCTTATAAAGATATATGTATTGTGTGTCTTAATAAAAAATATCATAGTATTAATATTTTAGTTGTTTTCATTCTGATTCAACATTATCAATGGATTATTGGGAAATTAATACATAATATTTACTAATCTTGAATGATCATGGACTTCTAGTTCTAGGAATACTGACGGTTCAGATCTACAACAATATAACTAGTGATTAGTTTAATTGAGAAATTATTGTGGTTGGGAAGAATGTTTTAAGGATATATATTAAAATTAGGGATACATTATTATGGGTTTATATTCACGAATACCATAGATTTGTTATATATATATATATATCTCTCTGCCTTAAATTTTGGTCAAACTTTTTGGATTGATTATATCATTTAAATGAATATTTGTTTTTGTAACCAATAGTTTATGTGTTGTTTTTAAATTCCCTTTTTATTCCATTTATGAATTATCAATATGTTTAAATATAAAATTTATTCTTATTAAATAAATGTTATTATATTTTCATAAACATCTGACAATCGTATCTCTATTTTTATATATATTTCATACAATTCATATTTCCAATGCATGCATCGTTTTACTGTGATTATTGAATTGATCATTATTCCATAAATACGATCAGAATAAATCATGAGGGTTAGAAAAAACTTTTTAGTTTATTTTTAAAATACATTAAATCCCCCTATTGTAAATTTAAATTAATTCATACTTCAGAAAACACTTACCACTACCCCCTTTATTGTAGTTTCCCATTCTAAAAACCCCTTCATTATCACTCTAGGTGAAAATAATAATCAGCCATTACCCACTTACTCGGGGTTAGGAATTCACCACATCTCCATTCCCACTGAATCAAGGTATGTGTAACACCATGATACATTATTATATATTCTTATTTTAATAAGTTATATGTACTTTATATCTTTCTTTACACGCAACCTCAATTTTAAACAAACCTAGACATACTATTGAATTACTATTATTAAACGTGTTGGTCATCATCAATTATTTTAATTGGTGAGTTTGAATGTGACAAACTAAATTAGGAAAATATATGATTTCTTAATATATATATTGAACTCCCAACTTATCAATTGGATATAAATGAAAATAAAATCATTTGAATGTATACAATTGATATATAACTAAAAATCTATTTCTCTTCGCCAAATGTGTTTTTATCTTAATAAATTAAATTAATCATACTTTTCAATTGATTTCAATAAAAAAATTATATTTTATACTAAACTAAAAAATTCGTATTCAATTAATGTAATTAGTTTGAAATGGATGAGTATAAATTCTTTTCACAATATTAAAATTCATTTTCATGATAATAATGTTCATTTCATTTTGAGTAATTATTTTAAAAATAATTTTTTCTACTTACAGGAAATGAATTTGATAAAATGTATTCAAAATTTTGAATCAGGATGAAAAATAAATTTAAAGAGGCCACTTTCATTTTTTTCATTATGAATACTATCAACGGAAAATTTTATGTTGTTAAAATAAGTGAAGAAATGGTTAATAATATGTTAAACTAAAGAGATATGGGTTGAAATTACCAAAACAACATGTCAAAATCATAATATATATATGTGTATTTATTTTATCTTATTATTTATT
The DNA here is from genome assembly GCA_963277665.1 of Viscum album. Lineage (NCBI taxonomy): Eukaryota > Viridiplantae > Streptophyta > Magnoliopsida > Santalales > Viscaceae > Viscum > Viscum album. Next base: position 872,664,942 of record OY728129.1, on the reverse strand, counting down.
GAAACATTATCCAATTAGTATCCAATTTTTAATGATATTGAATTTAGTATATTTAATATTCTAAATAATTACATTTTTCCACTCCCCTTGCTTATAAAATTGATCCTCCTCTTCTCACTTCTCCACAAAAATAGTTATATTTAGATTGACCAAAATCTACCTAAATAATCTCTCAACATCCTTTCTGATGATAATGAGATATTGGTCTTACCACTTGACCTATCCAGGAAGCATTAATGTTCTTATCAAATGAGTAAACCTAAATAAAAGGTATACGTTTTTACTAATCAATTTTTTGTTTCCTCATTAAACCTCCTTAAATATGGGAATGGGTAGAATCCTATTTTATAAAAATATTATCACAGCTTATAAATCATTATAATTAAAATAAGCTTCAGAAAAAATTACTTTACTCTTGATTTGGGGTTGGAAGAGGTAATTTTCCCATTAAAAATAAGGAGGAATTATATATATAGTTAAAATGGGATATATATATATATATCGATCAAAAAATGTTAATTTATATACTTATATAGGAAGTTTCAATTATGAAGCAAAATAGATTGTTGGTATTGATGAAATATTATGACTGCTCAATACATTGCCACTCAAAGAAGGAGAATAAGGTAGATGATGCCCTAATTCTGAAGAAACATGATATCATTTCCATGATGAGGATTAGAAGGGATATAATACTTATGGATTTTAAAATGATTTATCATGAGATCATAAGTATGGGAGAAATATCATATCCTCCTCATGTGAATATCTATATATTTATTCTTCTGAGGATTAAAGAGGCATGATACGGTTTTGGAATTGTTTATGTGTACTTTGGAAATCTAATTTAAAGAACAAGCTATTGGATTAAGGTAATAGTTCATAATTCACTATTCATCTATTAAGTATGAAGATGTATATAGATATGAAAGAGAATTTCTAATAAGATACCCTAAAAAGGGATACTATAGAATATATATAAATATTTCAGGTATTTCAAAAATTTATGACTTCTAGATATAAGTATAATGGGATTTCATAACCATTACCCATTCCATAATAGTAATGGGAAAACATGACTATATATTTCATCGTTGGAAACCCCCAACACATCTAATGTCCATAATGTCATTTGGTATGCTTCTTATCTCATCATAAAGTCATCACATTTAATTGAAATAAGTGGAGATTTATATATTGATCATCATTCCATGATATACATTAAAGAAGATACAAGGTTGTATAGAGTTCCACATTATTTAGTATCTGATCATGATCCAATGTTTACCTCTATGTTTTGGATAATTATTCAATAATATTTTATTATGAAGTTGAACGTTTTCATGATATATCATCCTTAGACCGATGGTTACTCTGAGATATCCATTTAAATAATAGATGATATATTTATAGATTCTTCTATGTAATTTAATTTTTTTTTTGGATTTAATACCTTTTAATAGTTAATATTTCGTAAAATAATAGCTTTCACCCAATCATTCAAATAGATCTTTATGAGTCCCTATATGGAAGGAAGTTTGGAACTCCATTTCGTTGTGATAAAATTTGGGAAAAAATTATTTGGTCCTCTGATAGGTGATGAAATAGTGGAAAAGGTTGGATTTTTTCAATAAAACATCCTGATAACTCATGTTTAATAAGAAATTAATACTGAAAATTGTCGATCAGATCAATAATATGATGTTAGAGACAATGTATTCCAATAAATATATAATTGAATGAATTTAATGAGATTTTGAATTAATGGATGTTTATACCTATATATATTGGTCCTTCAAAAAAGTCTTGATCATTTTGGGATGGATTTTTATCACTTTTTTCTTATACACAACATCCCTCAATTTTATTATGTGTTATATATATCTATTATAGTAGAGTATATACCCTATCTTATATATTTACTGAACTCATAGGTTATACTAGGGTAAAATGATATCTCTTATGAGGAATATATAGTTGAGATTATATATATAATGGATAATGTGTTTTAGAACAATGCAACTCACTTGTTTAATGTTTTTTGGGGAAAATAATTTTGTGATGTTATGAGGAAATTCATTGATGTGATTACGTAGATGTATTGTCTAATTTATTTATCAATGTTATATTATTTCATGGTTTGAATTATTATAATTGTGGAAAATGTAACAAATAGATGTTATATAAGAAATCTCTCTTTCTAAAAGAATGATCTCAGTGATGACTTTTTTTTATGAAACAGTATTTTTAAGAAAACCATGATATCATATTGAATAATTATTATTAAATTTGTCAATTATCTCATAACCGGAGGATTGATGGGTATGGATAGGACAAAAATTATGAAAACTTATTATTTAATATTTTATAAAATTAATTCATTTGTTATAAATTTTTTAAAAATGAGAATAAAATCATATGAAAAAAATTTATTTTACTCTTAAGAGATCTTGTTTTTTTTTAATGTGTGTTTTTAAATTTATAAATTTAACAAATCAAAATTCATGAATGATTTTAATAAAATATTTTGATAATATTTTTTGGTAAAAAAATTAACATTCATTCCATTGTTCTTACATGGAAAATAATGTAAATAAATTTACTTTTATTCTTAAAATTAATTTCCCTAAAAATAATTTTCATTTTTTATGAGACTATTTTAAAATTAATTTCTTATAATTATAAAATTTAACATGATAATATTTTTTAAATATTTAGAATCATAATTTCTAAATTTAGTAATTATTATATATCAATTCTTTATCAGTATGAGAAATAACTGAGGTAAAGTTTCATTATTATAGTAAATGTTGAAAGGGTTAATGAAGGGTTAAACTATAAAGATAAGAATTAAAATGGGACAAAAATTTATATAAATCATATTGGATTACATTATTTCCACCCTATCTCATTATATCTTAAACTTTGAGCTAATTTGGATCCACATTCCACTAATATCCACTTTTTTATATTTTAATATTATTTATAATTAGAGGAATGGCACTCCCCTCACATAAAAAGGGTACATTATATCATATTTTCAATACGACACGTGTTACCTATATATAAACAAACATAAACCCTAATTTCCACTAGAAAATTATCCATGACCTTTATGTTATAGAATTCACAAAATAATCATCCAAAAATCCATAATTTTCATCTCAATATAGGATACCTGATGAAGAGGTATATGTTTTTATCTATCATTTTCACATTAATATATTTATAAATATCCTCCAAATTTTTTTAACCACATTCATGTGACGGAATAATTATATTTTTTATAATGATTTATTTTATGATAATTTTATATCCATTTTAAATCTCTTCTCATTTGTTGGAAAATGATAGTGTCACATATGTGTACGTATGGAATACCACCTCCACAAAGTGATGCAATCCATTTTTCATTTTCTAATTAGATGAATATTATAATTATATAATTTATTACTATATATTATATTCATGATGTAATAATTATTAAATAAATTTTAATTATTATATAAATTTCATCTAATCCATCCATCGAAAGATTAATGTATCACATGTGCGTATGTGTGGATTACCACTACCATGAAGTAGTGTAATTCATTTTTCATCAATGAATTATATTAGTGGTTATAGAAGTTTATATTATGAGTATATATATAATAAAAGTCATAATTATTTTTTTATTGATGATGAAACCATTTTAAATATTTAAGGGATAGATTTATCAAATAGAGACATGTGTGAAAAACACACTAGTTTACACCTAAATGTTCATTTTGACAAAAAATTATTAATAATAATAAAATATGAAATTATAAATTAATGAAACCTATAATTTTTTTTTATTATTGTGGATTTTTAATATATATATATATATATATATATATTGTACCAATATCAATAATAATAAAAATTGAATTGATATGAAGAATTATAGGGCTTGGGGGAGGGATTGTGTTAAAATATAATTTTTCAGGATTGTCTATTCTAAATTTTACTTGAAGGAAATTATATGGATTTTATCCATTATTCATAATTTATTTTATTATTCTATGGTTATTCCTATAATTTTCATGTAATAGAACCATTTTGATACTTTTTAATTAAAATTATCATGATATTTATTTTAGGGATACTAACATTATTACCTTTTTGTTTGATGGACTTATTCTTACATGTTTATGTTATATAATACGATTTCAATAATTTTATTTTCCATGTTAAAATGATTCTTTAAATTAATTTTTAAAAATATTCGAAATTTTTTGATGTTTTGAAAACAAATTACTCTATTTTTTGAACAAGTTATTTATGAATTTTAAAACAATGTGTGAATGGGATACTTATACAAATGTTTACCGCATGAATATATTTTCCCTTTTTCAAGGCTATTATTTCAATGGAAAATTATTATAAAATTTTCTATTGCTATTTTCTATGAAAATCAATTTCTTGGTATTTGATTAATTTTTACTTCTAAATGATACTAAAAAATGGTATTTATGAATTTTTTAATCAAATTTAAATATTATATTATATGGTATTTTTTATCTATGTGAAGTTCCTTTGAGTATTGTTATACATCACTGAGGATATTATCTAATGATTCCATCAACTTGAATTCTTTATATTTCTTATAATGATGATGATTAAAGGTTTATTCATTAAAACATGTTGTCACTACCCCCTCCCTCCATTGATATTCCTCTAGGGTTGGAAATGAAGAAATAAAGACAACAACCCCCGAGTCCCCCCTCTAGTAGGCCCCAGGTTAGCGACTAGAACCAAGGGTGTACAAATCACACCATATGGGAGGTATTGAAATTTATATGAAATAATGATCGAGAGATGGGATGAATCAACCATAATCAACTCCATGAAAAATATGAAATAAATCAAATACCCCACCATAATTCATGTTTGAATAAAAACTGATAGATATGAACGTCTCTAAATTAAAATCCCAAAAGAAAAAAACCTTAGGAGATGACATATCAACATCTCCGAATGTCCGAACTCGAAATTTATATCATGGTCCCAAAATAATATTGGAATCCTAAAAATAGTTTTTATATACGTAGGGTTAGAATATTGGTATACTCTATAAAAAAACCAAAGTCTATTATGCACATGTGAAAAGATCATAATAATGCACCTATGAGAAAATAGTAGAACGAAATAGAACCTAAATAGGTATAATAACCAAACCCAACCTCCCCAAGGAATGATTATCATACAATGGATGTGGAGTAATATTTTATGTTATTAGTATCATCGAAGATAGGGAACCCTGCACCACTTTCACAATGATTACCAACTCTCACCATGGAGAATAACTTCCTTGTGATCCCACCTCTTTTAAATATACCACAGCACATCACGCCCAAAAACATATGGGCCTCACAATCCATTATTCCCACACACACCTAGGATTCACAACACATATTTCCCGCACACACATGGGCATCACAACACATCCATCATCTAATTAACTAACATACCTCCATACATCAAAACTTGTGAAGCACCTACCGTGCCAGGAAGAGGGAACAAGGAAGAGAATGTGTCCATCCATTCATACTCCCATCGAGGTGTTTGGGAAAGACACACACTTCATGATGTTGTGTGTGTTCGGTACATAGTTCTCAGCGTGGGTGGGTTGTGTATAAAAATTACAAGGAAAAGCAACAATATATTCATATAGAGTTATAGAACACAAGCTTATCCTATGGGTTTGAAAAAAAAGTAACAATCTTATAGAATTGACATAATTATTGCCACCTCGAGATTCATAAAATAACACAAACAAGATATAAACCAAAGATAATACTTTAGTCTTTAAGAAATTTTCTAGAGTCTCAGTTTATTAATAAATTCCAAATTTTTAGCCACATGGATTTCTGTAAACATCATTCATTGGAAAACCCATTTTATTTAGAAAAACAAGCTATTTTACATTCCAAAACCATTAGTTTCTATATAAACACTAACTAATTAATTGACACATCCCATCATCAATTTACTCATTGAACATTCCTATTAGAATTTATTAAAATTAATCATTATTTCTATAAATACATGGGTAGATATAACATAACTAACCTGAGAAAATAATAACAACACCAAATCCCAATTTCCATGTCAACATCACTTTACTTCAACATCTATCTTTATAGACTGGATTCATAACCATATCTCATCCGCATCCCCTACACACATAACAATATAGCTACTACACATTGTATTAATTTCAAATACATAGCCCACAACAATTCCACACATCAAATCATATATAAAAAAACAGCACATTAAGGATTAGAAAAAGGGGGGATCTTATTCAATTTCACTTATTTTTTTAATGGTGTTATCACAGAACCAAGAAGATCATGGGGGATCCATTTGATTAACTAAATATGTGTTGTTAATAATTTATTAATTTATGATGATACCATTGAATCAAAAAAACAGAGGATTTAAATTGGAATTTTTTGTAGTATAATTTTTCTATAAATAGAAATAGATTTATCAAAGGTAAACACTCATACAGTCATAATATTAAATCGAATGAAGTTAACTCAACAAGAAAATGTACCATTATAATTCACATTCACCAGTACCTTTAAATTCAATTTAAACTAGTCAATTATCATTATTAATTTGGATTTATCGATTTCCAATTTAGGTCAAAATAACAAGAACATCCCTTATAATACACATAAAGAGAGATGAAAGAAATAATAACTATTAAGAAATATGGATGACACAGACTTTTTACGCCAAAATAGGTGCATGTGTACATCATAAAAATCTATTGGGAGTCATGAAAAAAATAAAAAAAATTGTGTTACATGATTCCAATGGGAAGATGGATGAGGTATTTCCCTTATCAAGATAACACAATTCTAAATAAGTATATGAAAGATATTATATTTATAAATATAGGATCCTGATCATCTAGGATTAGACATTGTTTCGAATTGTTTTTCAAGGATAATCTCAAAAAAAACACATGGTTTGACCACTTAAAAGCCTCTGTACATTGTATAAATATAATATATTATTGATATCCATGGAAATGGAATTAAAATCATCAATTATGTCATTAATCTCATTTATCATCAAAACAGATGTAAAAAGGGAAAAACATGAAAAACTATAAAATTATGGTAAAATGTCAGACTGTTAGAAATGAGACACTGCCAGGATGAGACACCTCTAGGAATGAAAAACTACCAGGATGACACACCGCCAGGATGAGACGCCACTAGGATGAGACATTTCCAGGATGAGACACCAATAGGATGAGACGCCGCCAGGATGAGATGCCATCGGGATGGAACACCACCAAATTGAGATGCTGCCAGAAAGAAGATTCCAGAATGACACGCCACTAGAATTACATGTCTCCATAATGACACATTGTTTGAACCAAGTGCCACTAGAATGAGACGTAACCAAAATGAGACGCTTTATGAATGACATTCCACTAGAATTTAATGTGACTATAATAAGATGTTGTCTGAATGAGACACTACCATATCAACAGTTTACTGGAATGACACACCACCAGAGGGGGATGCCACCAGAACAATATGATGTCAAAACAACACACCGCTAGAATGATATGCTTCAAAAATAGCACACTATTGTAAAAATTGATTTTTGGAAAACTTTGTGAATCACACACTATTAGAACATCTCATATGTCCCAAAAACACCCTAGACTACCCATATGCACCTCAATCATCATGTTTTTTGAAAAGAACTAGATCAGAGGTCTGGTCCATTACATCAGATACATCTCAAAATATTCTTTAACTCTACAATTTGAGACCATCCTAATATGGAAGGAGGGGAAGGTCCTAAACAACCATCCCAAGAGATACCTCTCATGTTTCTCGATATATTTGGAACACAACAACCACAATGTAATATAAGTTTAAATATACATAATACCATAAAACAATCTCCTAAGGAGATACCTCTCAAGTAAAACAAGGCCACATAGAAGGTCATAACAAACAAATCATGAAATACATACTAAAAAACTTATGATAAAAACATTCTATTCAAAAAAATTCATTATTCATAGTTTTAAACAAGTGAAAGCCTTTCAAAATCACCCTTAATTTAAAATCAAATCACTTTTAATTTGAATACATTTTTCCTCCAACCAATATTTTCAAAGCCTTTAAAATTTTATTTCAGAATTCTAAGCATTTTATTTCAAATAAATATATATTATTATTTTTTACAACCCATTCCCCTCATTTAAAATCATCCCAACTCAAATCATAAAATATTTCACATCCTTTTCATTTTGTCAAAGTTCTATTTCAAATAATTATTTCAACTCAAGTAATTTTTTTCCAATGGAATAAGTAAAAAAAATTACTTTCATTTTTTCACTGTCAAGGGTTATTATCACACATTACATGTCTTTGAATATCTTTTGTTACAAGTCTCAAATTTGACATTTGACATGAAATGTAAACAAAATAAAACACAAGTTTGGAATAATCCACATTCCCATTGAAAAAATTCCATAGTTTTCTAATGAAACATTATTCACTATGTGAAAATCAATGAAAAACAAATTCATAACATTTTATAACTAGCACAATAACTCATACTAATATATATAGAGCTACTAAAATAATAAAAATCAAATAAACTCATCCACATCACCACGATATTGTCTGATTTAGGTGGTACTGACTCCCCCAAACTATGTTAAAATGTGTTGTAATATAACGTGTCTAGATGCAGGAAATATTTTCCCTCTCATCATATTTTTAAGGTCATAACCCATGTGATCAACATAATATAAATTAGGAAAAAAATCAATTAGATAGTATAAAAAATTTCACATCACTTTCTTTAAAAAATTATTTACACATAGGAGGAAATCACATGTTCATTAATCTCTTTCTTTATAAAACAACTAGTTTATTTTATTACTGACTTTACATGACTAATGATTTTTAAGAGAGGTGAGGTATTATATAAATATAATAATAACACATCACAACAAACTTATTTAATATCACCAGAAAAACAACACATCTTGGCCACAAAACATCACTGACACAACATAACAGAACAACTAGCCAAACATAAAATCCAATGAAAAAGATTATCAAACATTCCAAAAAACCACATCACCACTCAGCCTTACCATCAACAAGAAACTACCCTTTTCACATAAATACTTTTACCACTATATCCCACATATTTCCCCCCCAAAATATCAGCACAATCATCACCCAAAAATCCTCAAACACACAAATCAAGGAATCACATTTCCCATGTTGAGATATTATCCGCTTTGCATAGCACAAACTCACCCACACTATTTCAGTCACATAAAAGTATAACGCATATCGATTAAGGATCAGGTTTCCACATCTACAATTTTTTGATGTTTTAAATCATACATTGAATAAGGATACAAAATAAGAACAACCGCAAATAGTAAAAACACATAGAATCTTCAATAATTATTATGGGGCTTATATTACTCCATATCATTATTTTTCATGAGTACTTTCACACAATTTTTAATTTTCAACGAAAAACCGGTTCAATTTCCATATATAATTCTTTATCCCTTTTAAATGAATGGTTGTCTTAAACAAGTTTTATTATTAAGGGTATCATAATCTACAACAATCAGAGCACAAGCATGGGTTACAAAAACTATTATTTTCAGTAAGGCATTTCAAAACATCAATGTAATGATAACAATGCAACCCCAACAAACACTCAGCATTCCTAGATTATTTTTAGTGAAATATTATGCCTTGAATTTTAAATAGTTCGAACATGTGTCCATGTTAATGAAGAAATTGAAAAAATGTTATCTCACACACCATGTTTAGTATTCTTAAACAATAAATTATAGGTTAGTCTTATTATCAAATAAATACACTTTATATACTCATTTTAATGTAACTACCTGCTAGGTTGTTGTGTTAAATTCACATATTCCCTTACATACAAAACATTGTTATAGAATCATCAAAATATAACATGTTGTAATGACCCACCAATTTTCATTGGCTTCAGATTACAATGAGTCATTACTAGGCCTTAAGTGACATCCCCAAGATGCCAAAGGCTGGAAATAAATGCTGAAGGGTTTCAAATACTAGTTGGGGGAAGATTTACCCATTAATAAATAACCCATAAACCAACCAAGAATAACCAAACATTCACTATATGATGAATGAACAATAGAATTTCCACTAAAAAACTTCATTTATGTCAAACCACATCAAGTACACAACATCGGAAGACCAAACTAAGCATCAAGGTACACAGTATATGAACAACTCAAGACTCTCCAAAGACACCATGACTTTGTGCGCCAACAGCTCCAAGCTCCACAAAATCTCCCAAGCATCACCATGTGCCACTAGAAATAAGATGTTTTACCTTTACCTGTGTCTCAGAATAAAACATCTGCAAAAGCACCAAAGTTCCAAAGCAGGGGTGAGTATAAAACTCAGTAGGTTTCTCCAATGACTTCCCTACTCATGCCACTAGGATAGAAAGGCTAGAAAAATTTATATAAAGAACGATTTATATAAAACTTTTTATCAAAATATGTTTATAAATAAATTTAAACAATCTTCCCAAAACCATTCATACCCAAAGGCATTCCAAGAAAAATTTAACCCAATTTTCCAGCAAGTTATTTTTCCATAAAAATAACCAAACAAGCTTTAGAACCATTTCACAAGATCCCTTTTTGGCACACCCAACCATTCCATAAACCCATGGAACCAACCATGCATGCTACCTAGAATAGGGGAGAAGCCTTAAACCTTATCTATCCCAACTATGATGGGGGAGACTTATTACCCCTATCCATCCCAAATGCTCAAGAATGTTTGACAGGGGAGAGCCCTAACCCTTATACATCCCAACACGGATAGGGGAGATCCCTAACCCTTATTTGTCCCGAATGAAATATGAATGTATGAAGGGGGAGAGCCCTAACCCTTATCCATCCCAACACTGATGGGGGAGACCCCTAACCCTTATCTGTCCCACATTCCAGGGAACACACACAACCATCATGTCAAAACCAAAGTGTGTTCAACCAATTCAAATCATTTCAATAAAATTGTACTTTTATTGAAAACCAAAGAATAACCCAATTTCAAACAGTCATTTCACTTCAATTAAACAGTCCCTTTTATTAAAATCATTTAATCTGAACCATGTGTCACAATTCTATAAAATCCCCATTTTAAAATCTCAATTTTAAAACTAAGAACCGAATCACTTATCCGAAATACCCAATTTTCCAGATTTCACAACCATCACTCAAGAAGGTATCCAAAAAGTGTTCAATAAAAAATAAAAACCAATTCATCACCACACACTCAATTTTAGAGCATGCTAATCAGTTCTACTAAGTGTAGTCAAGAAAGAAGCCTCCTACCTTTAGGGTTTTGACGAAAACCACCAGGAACACATAACGCACAAGAAAATCGGGTTGCTTCTTCAAATACCCACCTTAGATATGTTGTCCCAGCGAGATAAATACCAAATATTAACACATATGGAATCCACATACCGAGATATACCCATAACGGGTGTATATCTAAGGAACTGCAAGAAGTGGAGAAGTAGATCTAAGAAACTGATCGAGAACAATGAAGAACAATCACATACATCAAGAATTCAGCTTTGATTCTCCAAGATAAAACTTCGGATCGCCTCTAGAATGATGGGAGAACCTTCTCTGACCTTAGGAGAAGAAAAATCCCGAGTTAGGGCCACTTAGGAGGAAAAGGAGCTACTTAGATGCAAAAACGTGTGAGATCCACCTTTATAGGATCTCGTTTAAGTGGCCGCACAATTTGCTCGCATGGTTAGACAAAACGTAAGCTATCCATGCAATAACCACTACCTCGGCAGACACTACACACATGGTTCGGTTGCATGGATAGAAAAACTATGTGCCGCCTGTGCAGAGGCTACTATCTCAAGGGAAAACTACGCACAGTTTGGCCACACGGTTTAGACAACCCGTGCACCGCCCGTGCGACTTCCCCTTGGCCTCAAAACATCATTTAAAGTTCTATTGACTCTCCCATTTAGCACTATTAACATTAAAACCACTAAAAGCATCAAGAAAGGGTTACATAACAGAAACCGGGGGTACTACACATACTTTACGAACATGAAATTAAAAACTACACATGTTGTATTATTATATTTCATGCTTTATCATGCTCAAGAAAACCATTAATAAATCGATTCACTGATCAGGGAAACATGCTTTCAGAAAATAAAATTAGAACTACACATGTTGTATTACTATGCTTCATGATTTATTATGCTCAGACTAGAAAATACTTTCTTATTTCATTTATTTAAAGAAAATGATAATATACTATAAAAAGGATAACATGGTTATACTTCTATATTTAAATATATCATATTAAACATGATACATGGTCAGGTCTCTCATACTAGAACTTCCCTAGTTACAACAAAAAATATTTCAACTTTAGTAATTCTTCCCAAAACAAAATACTCATGTCATATCATGTGAGGTAATGTTATTTCTGTACTTAAAAAATCATTACAGTCATACAATAATAAGTTTAATTATTTAAAATATTTAGGTCTGAACAAATTACCATTAGTCTTGTATATCATTTTGAAATGATTAAAAATAAATGAAACAATAATTTCTACCTTAACACATTCATACAACATATGGTAATATCAATACTTCATAACTTTAATCATGCCAAATAATGAGAAAAAATTTATTTTCTAGGTTCCCAAATTCAAAGGAATTATTAATAATTAATATGGTTATTTTCATGAATTTATAAATTTAAATTCAAAAACCAACTTTTAAAATAGTTTTATAATACACGATAATGAAAAATTAAAAATGGAAAGCAATACAAGACATAATTACTCACAGGGAAACTATAATACTTATATCCATGGTTTAAAAATAATTCATTTTATCACACCAGTGTGAAATCAAGTCCGATGTTATATGCTTCAAATGGGTTTATAAAATTTAAATAGTTTGGAATAACAAAATTCACTAAGCATGGTTCTCTGAAAATTTTCAGACAATAAAAAAACTATTTGCCATGGTATACATTTTATAACAAATTAAGAAAAAAAAATTCATTAAGATCAAAGCTATGATTGGAAAAGAAATAACACACTCAAACATCAAATTATTCTAACCAAAAATCACAATAACGTTAATAATAAATTTACTATTTAATTTTAGGTTATAAGAATAATTTGTAAAAAAGTAACATTTTATTAGCAATGATTTCATCGGAAAAGGCAGATAAACACACATAAAATTTCTTCATTCATTTAATTCAATTTTACTACCCAAGATTTCCAAATTCAAATAAGAACACAATACATCATGATGTATGTACCTCTCCTAGTTCTATACCCTGTAAGTGGTTCCACCTCACTTGGTCGTTCAATAGGTTTAGAGTTATTGTATAAGATCGTGAGAGGTCCTAAAATTTTTTGTCCTAGCCGGTCTCTCTATCCTTTGTCATGTACCAAGTTCAACTGACATTGTTTTCATACCAACCCATGAAATCCTCACTGTTCCTATCTCTAAACTCCACCCTATCTCGCAACCATCAACCTCTGATAACAATCAATAATTACCAAATTCACTATAGATACCCCTCATGGGATATAAATGTAGAAAAGGGGATAATGACCCATGAGTCCTTCCTTTATTAGGCCTTGGGTTGGTGACTATCACCAATGGTGTAAAAATCTCACAATGTGGGAGGTATTGCACATTATAATAAAACAATATCGGGAGATAGGATGTATCAACCATAATCAACTCAATGAAATATATAATTTAAATCCAAACCATCCCACGATGGATGTATAAATAAAAATTGATACATATAAAAGTCCCAAAATAAAAATCCCAAAAGAAATAGATACTAAGGCAGTGACACAACAACAACTCCAAAGGTCTGAACTACAAATGTTCAGCATGGTCCATAAATTCCTCTAGGAATCCTAGAGACTATTTTTATATAAGTGTAGTGAGAATAAAGTTATAATCAGTTGGAAAACCAAATTATCTTATGAAAAAGTGAAAAGGGCATGCTAAGGCACTTGTGAGAAAATAGTAGAACCAAAATACACCAAAATAGGTATATTATCCTGACCCAACCTCACCAAGGCACACTCACCAATTCATTCAAGTCATTTTTTTAAAGGTAATGCTTCGGTCAATGACCAAAGCACAATATATTAGAGGGAAAAAGGATTACAAAGATCAGAAAGATGGGATTTTTTTACAATCTCTCTCAAAGAGAGGTAATAAGTCAGCAGGAAGAGTGTCGATCCAAGTCATGTTTTGCTGAATACCTTTGTTGGTGAGGGCGTCATCAATAGCATTCGTTTCACGGTATGCATGAGTAGCAATATGATCAATCCCGTGAAGTAAGTTCAGACACTTCATCCAAAGAGTGGTAAGCGGCCAGGAAAGATGAGTGGTGCCGTTCCAAATGGCCTGGATGATAGTGGTGGAATCACTTTCAATCCAGAGCTTTCTCCAGCCTTTTTGAAGCGCGAAATCAACCGCATGGATGACACCCAGCATCTCTGCCTCAAGCGATGAAGAGAGACCACAACCAACATAAAAATAGCCCTGACATTGACCAGATGAGTCTCTAAAGATGGAACCACAACTTGCAGGGGCATGATTGCATTAGGAAGCTCTATCGACGTTCACTTTAATCCATCCTGGCATCGGGGCTTGCCAGAAAACATCATAGAAGATTTTGGGCTTTGGATATATGCCAGGAATACAAAGATGTCGAAGGATCACAAAGTCATCAACCGAGTTGTTGCAAGAATCTTTTTGTACGGAAGCAGCTTCATGAATCGCAATAAGAATCTGAGCTTTACCTACATTGAGACTAAATGAGTGGTTGTTATGAATAAAATCATTACGAGTATACCAGATCACATGCAGAAGCTCCGCCACTGCTGCAAGGAAGATATTCTTGATCTGTAGAGAAGCATCATATCTAATGCAATTTTTATGAAACGAGCAAATAGAATCAAAAGCTGGCCATCTGCAATTAATAAGATTCAGAACGTATATCCATAAAGCAGAGGCTGTCGCGTAGGACAGAAAAAGATGGTTAGCATCCTCCCTATGTTGATTACACATGCAACATTTAGAACAAAGTTGAATGCTAAATAATTGAAGACAAGTATCAGTGGGAATTATATTGTGAGTAATACGCCAAATAATGGTGAGCCTAGATGGTTTTATCCAAGGCTTATTAAAATGACTCACCCATTGGTAATTAGAATCCTCTCTAGAAAATAAATGATTATAGAAGGATCTAGAATCAAGGAGTCCATTTGAAGCCAGTTCCCACACCAGAAAGTCATCATGGGGAGAGAAAGGATGATTATCAATGATCTGAGTAATATTATCGGGGAGGGTATGTCGATGGGACCACAGGACCTCTTTTATAGAATTACTAGTATCCCCCGGAGAGGTATTTGTAGGAAGCAAAGAAATCAAGGGGTTACCACACCAATTTCCACACCAAAAATTAATAGAAGAATCTGCACTAACCATCCATCTAGAATTCTCCATGATTATGTGAAACGAGTCTCTGATAGAGGGCCAGATCGAAGAGTTGATGTAACTAAAACTCCCATTCATGAGTTTAGGAAGGAATCTATGCTTTAAGAACTCAGAGGCTTTAGAGGTACCTGAAGTTCCCAATCAGGATCCAAGTATCACTGAGAGGGGGAGGGGTGAATCAGTGATATCTTTTTCTTTTTAAGTTTCCCCTTTTTGAAACAACCTTCGCCTCCTGTTAAAGAGTTTCTTCCCTGCTGAACACACACATCCACAGGAACACAAGATTTACAAGGTTCACTACTCAACAAGAGTAGCTACGTCCTTGGTATGGTACGAAAATAATCCAGTACCACACAATCCACTAGAAAACAATCCTTTGATGTGGAATACAACGAGTAGGATATACCCTTACACTCGTGCAGCACTTTGAAAACAATCCAATAGTGTGTGTGCTCCCTCTTAGCACAAATAGGATAACACAATGTTTCAGTGCTTCTTTACAATTAAACAGATGTATTCTCCGAAGTACAAATCTTCACTTTCTTACCCAGAAGCCGGTAAGAACTCTCTCGTGCACAACTGAATACGTGCGAAGACCCCAAATATTTCGCGCAGCCTTTAGGGTGCCTTGCGCGCAATTCAAATGGAATGCGGGTAAAATCACCTTTTGGCGCGAAAAACGTTTTCGCGCAACTTTCCTTTTACGCGCAACTTTTCCTCTTTTCGCGCAACACACTTAGCGTATAATTTACGCGCACCAGAGCTCGGGATTTCTTCTAAGTGTCGAGCATTACATAATGAGAGGGGTTCACCTCATATTTATAGGCATTTTTGACCTTGCGCATAAAAACCACTTCCTGCGCGTAAAACCTCCTCCATGCGCGTAAAAACTCTTTAATGAAACTTCATATTTCGCGCCATGCTTCAATATTTCGCGCACCTCATGCCTTTGGCATTTTTCATCCTTCTAAGCCTGAAGCACCAATTGCGCGCAAAATTCCGCACCGTGTTCTATATTGCGCGCAAACCCAATCTTTCCTGCGACATCAGATTTCGCGCACTGCTCCAATATTTCGCGCATTTTATGCCTTTGCCAATTTTTGATCTTCTGATCTCGAACCATCATTTGCGCGAAAACATCATTCCTCAATTTCGCGCACCATGCCAATATTCCGCGCATCCCGCAGATTTTTCGCGCAACCCGCTACTATTTCGCGCATCCCGCAGATATTGCGCGCACCACTTTATTTTTGCGCGAAACGTGCCTAAATTTCCGCGCACTCCATGCCTTTGTCATTTTTCATAGTTCTGACCTTGAATAACTCGTTTGCACGTATAAACCATCTTCAGCGCAACATCCATTGCCAAGCAGATTTCTTCATCTCCCGATTTTCAGGCCCTAAAATTTGGCAAACACTGGAAAACGGCGCCACCTTAAACTGTTCTTTTCTGCTATCCCCAGATTGTCTATTGATTTGCCATTTTATCTCTTTACTGCTTCCCATATCCATTCTTCTTCTCTTATCACGAATCCCACTATCGTGATATTTATCCTTTGATAGATCAGCTTAAGCATCGTCAGAGTTGCAATGGGAACTGAATCTTTCCTATCTTCCAGCAGCATCATCCCTTCCAATCAAAACATTATCTGACTGGCATCATCATTTCTCCCCCTTTCCTTCATAAGGCTTGCATCACAAGTTCTCCTAACTCATGATTTGTGTGAAATACATACCAGCAAAGCATCGTCTGATTTATGATCCTTCTACACAGTGAATTGATTTATCGCCTTTGACAACAAAATACAACACTCTGCAAAAGCTAACTCTTCAAACTTTCATCTTCATTCAACCTGGTCCCAACAATCTCCCCCTTTGGATTTTGTTGTCAACAAAGATTCATAAATCACTGAATTTTGAAACCTTTTGAAATGGATTACTTATCAACAATTCTAAGCCTACGTGAGCTAACTCATTGTAGGAAACAAGATTTATTGACAGCCAAAACCATGCTGTCCAAAAGCAGTGACTGTGAAATCTCATGAACATACCTCCTCATCCTTCTTCAGAACATCGTGCAATAGCATTCTTCACTTCTTCAACTTTCCTGTAAAACAACATTGTTTCCTAAAACCACTCCAACAAATAGTTAGAATAGTTCACTCACATACATGCTGAATTCACAGCTTACCCACAACTCTCCCTTAATACATTCTTCCTTATGGATAGATTTATGAAACAATTCTCCCCCTTGACAACACTATCCAAAGCTAAGACGAGAGAGGGGACAGAAACATGTACCTTAACCTTGATGAGAAGGAGGTTGTACACCCATGTTCAACCTCAACTTTGCAAATGGTTCCTTCGGTAACGGTTTTGTAAATATATCAGCAATTTGTTCAGATGTAGGAACATACTCCAGCCTCAGTTCATTCTTTTCAACCTGCTCTTTGATGAAGTGGTACTTTATATCAATGTGTTTTGAACGAGAATGTTGTACTGGATTTCTTGTAAGATTGATTGCACTCTGATTATCACAACCCAAGATCAATGGTAGCTTTACATCAACAAGTAGATCTTCCAGCTGAGTCTTCATCCACATTAGTTGAGTTGCAGCTTGAGTAGCAGCAACATACTCAGCCTCAGCTGTGCTAAGAGTTACTGAATTCTGTTTCTTGGTATGCCAACTAACACAGCTTTTTCCTAGAAAGAATACTCCACCAGATGTGGATCTTCGATCATCAACATTTCCTGCCCAATCAGCATCAGAATACCCAAATAGATCAATATTTTCAGAGCCATCATACCGGATTCCAAAGTTTGTTGTGCCTTTGATATATCTGAGAATTCTTTTTCCAGCAATCAAATGTGATTCTTTAGGAGCACTCTGAAATCTCGCACATAAAGTAACAGCATAGACGATGTCGGGTCTTGAGGCCGTAAAATATAGCAGACTTCCAATCAGTTTTCGAAACTCTTTCTGATCAACTTCCTTTCCTTCTCCATCTTTAGACAACTTGGTTCCCACTGAAATCGGTGTGGAAACTGGTTTCGAATTTTCCATGCCAAACTTCTTCAGAAGTTCCTTAGCATACTTTTCTTGAGATAGAAAAACATGATTCTTCTTCTGTGAAATTTGTAACCCAAGAAAGTACTTCATTTCACCTAGCATGGACATCTCAAATAACTTCTTCATCTCCTCAGCAAATTTTTCACATGATCTTTCATTATTTCCAGCAAATATAATATCATCGACATAAACAATAACGATCAGTGAAAACTCCTGACATTTCTTGATGTAGAGATTGCTGTCAACTCTCCCTTTCTTAAAGTTCATCTTCTTCAAGCAAGTATCTAATTTAGAATACCATGCTCTCGGAGCCTGTTTTAGCCCATACAGAGCCTTCTTCAACCTGCACACATAGCTTTCATCTTTTCCAATAACAAATCCACAAGGTTGATCAATGTAAAC
The DNA here is from genome assembly GCA_963277665.1 of Viscum album. Lineage (NCBI taxonomy): Eukaryota > Viridiplantae > Streptophyta > Magnoliopsida > Santalales > Viscaceae > Viscum > Viscum album. The sequence goes on along the minus strand of OY728129.1, from coordinate 872,645,828 downwards.
TTCCTCGTCAAGATCACCATTCAAGAATGCAGATTTTACATCCATTTGAAAGATTTTGTAACCTCGTTGTGTAGCAATGGCAAGAAATATTCTGATTGTTTCTAACCGAGCTACTGGAGCAAAGGTTTCATCAAAGTCAATGCCTTCAATTTGTGAGTACCCTTTGCAGACCAATCTTGCCTTGTTTCTTATTACATTACCTTCTTCATTCAGCTTGTTTCGAAAAACCCACTTTGTACCAATAATGTTCTTGTTGTCCGGCTTGGGCACAAGTTCCCAAGTATTGTTCTTCTCTATCTGATCAAGCTCTTCATTCATAGCATGAACCCATTCTGGATGCTCAAATGCTTCATTTACATTATTCGGTTCAACTTTCGAATAAAGAGAAGTATGTGATATAGCATTTGTTGTTCTTCTTGTTTGAACCCTCTGATTTTTATCTCCAATAATGTTCTGAGCCTCCACTTGTTTCCTCAACCTAGGATGAGTTGTTTGAACTTCATCCTCATCACTTGATATTTCTGAGTCAGATTCCTCTTCTTGAGTAGGATGAACAAATTCTGAAGCATTATCAGAATTGTTAACAAAATCTTCTCTATCCCGCTCGACTTCCAAATCAACATATGACTGCTTTTCTTTCTCAGCACTTTCCACAACTTTTACATCTGAAGAATCAATAATTCTTCCTGTTTCTTTGTTGAGGCATCTATATCCTCTTCCTTCTGGAGCATAGCCAAGAAAAATTCCGTCATCTCCTCTTTGCTCGAACTTTCCCAGATTTCCACCTTTCTTCTTTATAATACATGGACTCCCAAAGACTCTCAAGTGTTTCAGACTTGGAGTTTTTCCATAGAACATCTCATATGGAGTCATATCTAAGTTTGGTCTATAGAAACACCGGTTCTGAATATACACAGCAGTGCTCATGGCTTGCCTCCATTATAATGAGAGAGACTATGTTCAAGTAACATAGTTCTCCCCATTTCCACCAGACTTCGATTCTTTCTTTCAGCCACCCCATTTTGTTGAGGTGTGTATGGTGAACTAAACTCATGCCGAATTCCATGTTTCTCAAGATAACTTTCAAAATCTTCATTCTTATACTCACCACCATTATCAGTTCTCAACTTCTTCACTGAATACTCACATTCTTTCTCTGCTTTCCTTCTGAAACTCTTAAACATTGTTAGAGCATCTGACTTATGTCTCATGTACATAACACAAGTAATGCGAGTAAAGTCATCAATGAAAGTAATGAAGTACTTATCTCCATTTGAAGATTGCTTGCTCATTGGCCCACATATATCTGAGTGTATGAGTTCTAAGGGTCTTTTTGAGTGAATTTCAACTCTCTTGTGCATAGAATTAGCAATCTTCCCTTTCTCACAAATAGTGCAGCACCAATCTCTTTCTCTTGATAAATCAGGCATATCCCGAACACTTTCTCGCTTTGACAACTTGCACATATTTCTCTGACACATATGACCCAGCCTTTTATGCCATAATTTATTTTCATCCACCACACTCATGTAACAAGAGTTCTGTCCATCCCCAACTTGGAACAAATTCCCTCTTGTACGCTGGCCCCTTGTAACTATGTTTCCATCATTTTCACTTTTTACAACAAATCCATCTTTTCTGAAGATCACTTTGTTGCCCTCATCACAGAGTTGTGACACACTGAGCAGGTTGTGTTTCAGTCCATCAACATATAGTGTTTTTCTGGATTTCATCTTTTCTTTTCCAATGATGGCTGATCCAACACCTTTGATCCTTAGAGATTCATCATTTCCAAATGTCACAGTTCCTTCTTTAAAGTCTTTCACATTCTTCAGCAGCTTTAAGTCTCCTGTCATATGAGATGAAAATCCACTATCAAGAATCCATGGACGTTCTCCTTTGGTAGCCTTCAAAGCTGTTTCAACAACAAGTTCTTTTTGTTCTTCCTTTTCCTCCACTTTCTGTTTTGCTTCTTCCAATTTCCTAGCCAAATCAATGTGTTCTGGCCAGAGAACCATGCATTCTTTCTTTTCAGACTTATCAAATTTGTCCCTTTTGTATTTTAAAAACTCTGTCTTCTGAGGATTATTAACAAACTTTTGTTGCTCGGGTAACACACTAAGGCAGCCCTTAGCAAGATGTCCAGGTTGATCACATCTTTCACAATATGTTTCCAGTGGTTGGAATCTGTTCCCAACTTTCACACCAGTCTTCTCAAATTTCTTCTGAAACTTATTTGGAGATCTTCTATTTTGAAAGCGTTGGCTCCCCCTCAATCCTTGTCCTTCAAAACTTTTGGAATAGTTGTAATGTTGTTGGTTAAACCAACACATACTTTCCATGTGTCCGAATCCACCACAATACCAGCAGTATCCATAGAAAGAATATTTACCTCTGAAACTTTTAGACTGAATGGAGTTGTGAACACGCTTCTCAAAAACCATCATATTTTCATTTGTAACTCTCTTCTTCAGCTCAGATTCAGCAGTACCAGAAGTATTAGAAGCTTTTCTTGACTCAAGATTTTTATGCACTTCTGATTTTTCTGCATTGCTGATTTTGACCACATACTTTGTCTTTCCAGCCTTGTTCTTATCAGAACCAATTTTGTCTTTCATTTCAACCTTTGAAGGTAAGTTTTGTAGATCCCTTTTTAGTTCATTCTTACTGGAACATTCCCCTACTTCTGAGATAGAATTTTTGGAACTGATATTCATTTCTTTAGCTTTATGCAGTTATTGTTGGACAAGTTCCAACTCTTCTTCTTTTTCCTTCAACTTCACTTCAAGATGATCATTACGATTCTTTGTATTCTTAAGAGAATTTTTCAGATCATCAATCTCTTTTTTCATCATGATTTTATCATCTGTAAAACCTTCTTGATTGTTTACTGTGGAATTTTCTTTTACTAACTTGTTGTTTTCTTTCTCCAGTTTTCTGATCTTCCTCAAACATTCCTTCAGCTCTTCTTTCAAATACTGTTCAAGTTGAGTCTCTTCTTCTTCAGTACTACTACTCTCATAATCATCATTATTCACTGTTGCAAAAAAGGTACTCTCTCTAGTTTTTTCAGTAGCAGATTTTTCTGATTCAGTCTCGCTATCATCATCTTCCTTATCATTTGACAAAAAGCTTCTTCTTTTTGATTTAAAGAACTTTTTATTCTGACTTCTACCAGAATATTTATCTTTCCGATCCTGTTTCTTCCATGACCTTCTTGGTCCTCTGTCTTCTTCATCACTGTCGGCATCTTTCCCCTTTTGAGGGCAATTAGCCGCAAAGTGGCCAACTGCTCCACATTCAAAACATTTCAAAGGGAGTTTCCCTTTGTATTTCCCTGTGCCTCTTTTAACATTTTTAGAAAACAAGGATAGAATTTCATCAAAATTTTTACATACCTCATTTTCAGAGTTGGATTCACCAGCTTCTTCATTAATAAGAATTTTCTTCGACTTCTCTTTCTTTTCTGCCCTGAAAGACATTTCTCTATCAGTTTTTGCTTTGCTCTTCATGGTCTTCTCTCTTCTCATCTCATAAGTTATGAGAGTACTGTGCAAATCATCAAGAGATAATGTTTCCGGATCTCTGTCTTCTAGTGAAGAAACTTTAGCATCAAATTTGTCAGGCAGAATTCTCAGGATCTTTTCAACAACTGTATCATCTTCTAACTTTTCACCAAGACATCTGATTGTACTGACAATGTCATTAACTCTGGTAAAGAATTCCCCAACAGATTCAGATTCTCCCATTTTCAAGTCTTCATACTTCAGCCTCCAGATTTGTAGTTTTGCCTTCTTCACTTTTGTATTTCCTTCATAGATATTCATTAGCTTATCCCAGATGCCTTTAGCAGTAGTGACACCTTTCACTCTTAAAAACTCACTCTCAGAAAGTGATGAGAGTAATGCATTTTTAGCTCTTCCATCATTCTCAAGATTCTTCATATCGACAGGAGTAAGAGGGACCTTGTCATCAATATCAGGAAATCCATCTGTTGTAGTTTCAAGAACTTCATATCCAAGAGACATAAGATACGACATCATTCTGTCCTTTCAGATGTGATAGTTCTTTCCATCGAAGATTGGAATCCCCTTACTGTTCACGCAATTTAGATTTTCCATCACAACTTCTCTTCAAACAATTCAGCAAAGAGTAAACGAAGGCAACCTCCCTTTGATACCAATTGAAGTTCCCAATCAGGATCCAAGTATCACTGAGAGGGGGAGGGGGTGAATCAGTGATATCTTTTTCTTTTTAAGTTTCCCCTTTTTGAAACAACCTTCGCCTCCTGTTAAAGAGTTTCTTCCCTGCTGAACACACACATCCACAGGAACACAAGATTTACAAGGTTCACTACTCAACAAGAGTAGCTACGTCCTTGGTATGGTACGGAAATAATCCAGTACCACACAATCCACTAGAAAACAATCCTTTGATGTGGAATACAACGAGTAGGATATACCCTTACACTCGTGCAGCACTTTGAAAACAATCCAATATTGCGTGTGCTCCCTCTTAGCACAAATAGGATAACACAATGTTTCAGTGCTTCTTTACAATTAAACAGATGTATTCTCCGAAGTACAAATCTTCACTTTCTTACCCAGAAGCCGGTAAGAACTCTCTCGTGCACAACTGAATACGTGCGAAGACCCCAAATATTTCGCGCAGCCTTTAGGGTTCCTTGCGCGCAATTCAAATGGAATGCGCGTAAAATCACCTTTTGGCGCGAAAAACGTTTTCGCTCAACTTTCCTTTTACGCGCAACTTTTCCTCTTTTCGCGCAACACACTTAGCGTATAATTTACGCGCACCAGAGCTCGGGATTTCTTCTAAGTGTCGGTCATTACATAATGAGAGGGGTTCACCTCATATTTATAGGCATTTTTGACCTTGCGCATAAAAACCACTTCCTGCGCGTAAAACCTCCTCCATGCGCGTAAAAACTCTTTAATGAAACTTCATATTTCGCGCCATGCTTCAATATTTCGCGCACCTCATGCCTTTGGCATTTTTCATCCTTCTAAGCCTGAAGCACCAATTGCGCGCAAAATTCCGCACCGTGTTCTATTTTGCGCGCAAACCCAATCTTTCCTGCGACATCAGATTTCGCGCACTGCTCCAATATTTCGCGCATTTTATGCCTTTGCCAATTTTTGATCTTCTGATCTCGAACCATCATTTGCGCGAAAACTTCATTCCTCAATTTCGCGCACCATGCCAATATTCCGCGCATCCCGCAGATTTTTCGCGCAACCCGCTACTATTTCGCGCATCCCGCAGATATTGCGCGCACCACTTTATTTTTGCGCGAAACGTGCCTAAATTTCCGCGCTCTCCATGCCTTTGTCATTTTTCATAGTTCTGACCTTGAATAACTCTTTTGCACATATAAACCATCTTCAGCGCAACATCCATTGCCAATCAGATTTCTTCATCTCCCGATTTTCAGGCCCTAAAATTTGGCAAACACTGGAAAACGGCGCCACCTTAAACTGTTCTTTTCTGCCATCCCCAGATTGTCTATTGATTTGCCATTTTATCTCTTTACTGCTTCCCATATCCATTCTTCTGCTCTTATCACGAATCCCACTATCGTGATATTTATCCTTTGATAGATCAGCTTAAGCATCGTCAGAGTTGCAATGGGAACTGAATCTTTCCTATCTTCCAGCAGCATCATCCCTTCCAATCAAAACATTATCTGACTGGCATCATCATTTCTCCCCCTTTCCTTCATAAGGCTTGCATCACAAGTTCTCCTAACTCATGATTTGTGTGAAATACATACCAGCAAAGCATCGTCTGATTTATGATCCTTCTACACAGTGAATTGATTTATCGCCTTTGACAACAAAATACAACACTCTGCAAAAGCTAACTCTTCAAACTTTCATCTTCATTCAACCTGGTCCCAACAGTACCATTAATGATACGCCAAGTAATGCAGGATTGGAGAGCATTGTTGAAAAGCTTTAGATTTTTTATACCCATTCCACCTTTATCAAGAGGTTTACAGCACGAATTCTAAGGGATAGTGAGGAGCTTCCTTTAAAAAATGATCCCCGTCAAAATGAAGTGTTTTATATAGGTGTTAATCTTTTTGAAAATGCCGGTAGGAAAATTGTAGATCATGAGAGAGTAGACCATTTTGGAAACAATGGTTGATTTGACCAGACATATCCTACCAGCCATGGAGAGCAGTTTTCCCTTCCAGGTAGAGAGTTGTTTAATAATTTGATCAGTAATATTGGTGAAATAGTTTGCTTTAGGATGACCCCAGAATAGAGGGATGCCCATATAATTGAAAGGAAGGAGGCCTTATTTGATACCAAGAGAAGCGATGATACTAGATTTCCTTCTAGCATGGAAACCTTTTCCAAAGAAAATATAAGATTTATCCCAGGAGATCGCTTTTCCAGAAACCTCTTTATAATGATTAAGGGCTTGTTTTAGAGCATGTGTATTCTTTTGATCACCTTTGAGAAATAGGATGATATCATCAGCATAGAAAAGATGTGTAGGGGTATTTAGATTTCTGGCAGCTTGAATAGGCTTGAGCTTTCCTTAATCAACCAGGTAAATGAGGAGTCTACTTAGGTAGTCTTCAGCGATAACAAAAAGGATGGCAGAGAGAGGGTCACCCTGTCTGACACCCTTAGTACAACTGAAAAAACCTCTAGGGGTACCATTGATCTGAACCGAAATAAAATCTGAGCTAAATAATGTTTTCAGTTTTATAATGAAAGAATCATGAAAGCCAAAATACATTAGAACATTGAAGATGAAGTTCCAATCAATGGTGGCAAAGGCCTTCCGGATATCAAGTTTAATGGCCACACATCCCCCTCTATAACTTTTATTAAGACAATTGGTACATTCGGAGGCAAGACAAATACAATCCTGGATGGACCTACCTTTAATGAAACCGAACTGATTCCAAGAAACAATTTTATTGAAAATAGGCATAAGTCTGTTTGTAATAAGTTCGGTGATGATTTTATAGAGAGTATTAATCAGGGAAATTGGTCTGAATTGATGGATCTCAGAGGCATTTTCGACCTTGGGTTTTAAGTTTAGGAATTGAGCATTAACGCCATGAGGAAGAGATCCATGTTTAAAGAAGGTCTTAATAATGTTTCAAACATCGTTGTGAACAATATCCCAATCTTTTTGAAGAAAACCATTATTGAACCCATCCGCTCCAGGAGCACTGTCTGGTTTAAGACCAAAAATAGTATCTTTAATTTCGTGATCAAAAGGAATTCTTAGAAGAGATTCATTGTCACTTTCATCCACCGAGGAAGGAATAATGTCAGATCTGGGATCAACATTGGTCTTCATACCATTAAAAATATTATAAAATTACGAGATAACATGATCCGCTATAGCCTCTTCAGAGTCAAAGATCAAGTCCTGATGAGTTAGTTTAGATAGAGGGCGGTTAGCCATTCTAACTCTTTGAAGGGAGTTATAAAATTTAGTATTACGATCGCCATCAGTGAGCCATTTATTCTTAAACATTTGTTTGCGGATATTATCTTTAAGGTTGAGCAAATCATTAAGTTTGAGAGAGATATTAGCTTCTAATTTAGGGTCCATATTAAAATTAGATGAGGTATTTTGAGTTTGGACCCGGCTAAGATCCCTTTCAAGGGAGGAAATATCAAGGTCAATTTGAGAGTTAGCAGTTTTACACCAACCTTTAAGGGCCTGCTTTATGATTTTCAATTTGTACATACAAGCAAAGGGATCCTTGTGATGACTCATGGAGTTCCATGTGTTATGGATAAAAGATACACAATCAGGGGTTGAAGACCAAGCATTGTTAAATTTAAAAGGCAGGACAAGCTTACGGTTGTTCATACTGAAGCTGAGGAGAATAGGATGATGATCAGAGTTGAGTCTAGGTAGAGTAATACTGGAGATGCAATCCCAAGTATCAAGAGCCTTCATATTGACAAAAGCTCGATCTATCTTACTCGCAACAGTTTTATTATAATGTTTTCTGTACCAGGTATATTTGGCACTAGTAAGATTGACTTCAAAGAGTTCACAATCTTCAATCGTAGATCTAAATTCCCTAGAGGATATAGAAAGGTGGGAGGGACCAATTTTTTCACCCGAATTAATAATGGCATTAAAGTCTCCCATCACAACCCAAGGATCATGAATGGAGGTGCCCATATCATGAAAATCATGCCAAAGAGTTTTTCTTTCTTGATACCTATTATTGGCATAAACCATGGTGCAATAGGTATGGCGACCATTCCATAAGAAGTCGCAGGTGAGTTCTTGATCAGTATTTTTAAATATGTTGATATTTTTAAGAGAATTGTGATAAAATATCTACATTGAGTCAGTTTGAGAACCATTTTTACAGGAGCTTAGAAAATTATAGTTAAGGGAACCAAATCCCATGGAGTTCATCTTATAGTTGACTTTAGGTTCATAAGTAGAAAAGATATGAGGCCTATGGGTGTTTAAGAACCTCTTAAGAGTTGCAGAAGTATCATTATTAGCCAAACCTTGTAAATTCCAGAAGAGAAAATTCATTTCTATTTATGTTTTGGGTTAGCACCCTTCTTTTTTTTTTTGATTTTCCAGAGCCTTTCTTCCCTTGGGATCGTGTGACCGTAGCGGTGGTAGGAGGTTTTTGTTTGGAATTGTGGGCAAATACTAGAGCATCTAAAGGGGTGTTGTCCAGAGAATGAACCTATTCAGTATCATGAATAGGAGGTTGGACTAAGGGTAGGGTCCTGGCTGGGTCCTCTGATCTTGGTGAACGTTGTTCCTGACCTAATGTGAGAGCAGTAGGCGCGGAGGTTGAGAATAAGGGAGCTAAGTCACTAGGAGTGCTAAGGGGGGCAGTACTTGCAGCAATTCTAGGTGAAATAGTAGGGTCTATTTCCGCACTATTAGAAGAAAAAATAGCAGGAGTTGGATGTGATATAGCAGAATTATGTATGTCCAAAACAGGATTGGGGTCTCCTTTGCTAGCAGTAGCAAGGGGCTGGACAGAAACAGATTGTGGAACAGGGGAAATGCATGAAGTACTGTGAGAGATAGAAACCGAAGCATTGACAGCATGAGCAGCAGTATCAGATATCGTGGATATGAGTTTTTCAGTAGCAGAAGAAGAAGAAATAGTAGGCACTGTCAATGAAAGTGGAGAAACAATAGAAGGAATTGCTTATATAGAAGGATTATTCAAAGTCTCAGTAAGTTGAAAAGAGAGAGTGTGTGAAGTGTTGTGTGAGTTAGTCTCTGCCTCATTAACAGAAAGCACAGCATTGGTAATCAGAATAGGAAAACATGGATCAATAGAGATGCTGGGAGAAGTTTGAGAAGAAAAACCTGTTTCTGGTGCCTTATCCATAGCACCATGTGGAACCATGGCAGCATCATGGTGATCATTCTGTTCCAAAGGATCCGAAGCAGGTCTCTCTAAGACCTTACAAACCTGTAAATTCAGAGGTGCTGAACAAGAGTTAGAGTCATTAGAATTACATAAACCTTCAGCAACTAAAGCCCCTTTTCCAGTGTCAATGTTTTCATTTTTTTGATGCAACTCTTCTTCATCAACTAGTTCCCCCCAAGTTTTACCCTCTAGAGATAGAGAAACATAGGATTTTTTTATCCACGTACTTTGTGTCTTTTTAGGTAGATCAGATTTTCCCAAGTTGAATTGTCCTTTTTTACAATATTTGACTTCCTTCCAGTCATTAGAGATTGGGGGCTCCATTTGTTTTCTAACCACTCTACAATTAGAGAAATTATGTCCAACTAGTTTTCACACCTCACAAAAGGGTGGTTTCTTTTCATATTCTATTCTAAGATCAGTTTTATAGTCAGGAGCATTGAATCCAATACAGGATGGAAGATCAGTGGCCAAATTAACTTCAACCATTATTCTATCATATAGGCCAAGGTCTCCATTCAATGTCTTGTGATCAATTTTAATGGGGTACCCTATGTAGGAGGCAATGTCATTAAGAATTTTTGGGTGCCAATAATACAAATTTAGACTGTGAATCCGGACCCAAACCTGTGCCATGTGATTTTTGTGTGTGAATGGATTAAAAGAAGCATCCAATTCTAAGAGTCTAAGAAATCCAGGCTTAAGTTGGAGATTACCGATTTTCCATACCTGGTCTAACTCACCTTGCGAGTTGAAAACAATGTGATAATAGCCTTTACTGATGGGAACCATCTTCCATTTTCATAAGCCCCGGCAATTAGCAATCTGGGTCTTTAATTCGAATAAGGGTCATGGCCGGTCACATGTGCTGTAGGAGACACGTCCGAGAATTGAGTATTTGCAAAGTTGTTCCCGCTGTTGCAGGGCCACCGGATCCGCATCAACAATGAAACTCCCATCATAGTGCCTTTTATAGCACTGTTGTTTGTCATCCTTCACGCAGCCAAGATCAGCTCCTTGAAGCGTATCGCGAAAATAGACCGGAAGAAGCCGAAGGGGTACTTCGAGATTCCCCACTTCAATTTTTGATGGATTAGAGACCAGAGTAGTAGGATTAAGAGAAGAGAGTTCCCACGCCGGATCGAAACCGGCCATCAACAAAGATTCAGGGGAGATCGGCAGTGAGAGTTAGGTTTTGCTTCGCCTATTGAGGAGCATTTTGCGAGATCCCCATCTCCAATCCATTCAAGTCATGTAATATAATATGTTACAAATAAAATAGATGATAGGTTACCTGATACCACCTTCCAACTGATTATCCACTCTCACCCCAACCGAAAAAATTCTAGATACCCCATATCTTCTGAATATACCACATCACATCCCACTCACACCCACCTGGTCCTAACAAAACATCATGCCCAGACACACATAGGACTCACTAAACATCCCGCCTGCATGCACCTAGGCATCACCACACATCCACTATACAATGTGCTAACAGAAATTTGGCCTTCATATCCAGAGTAATACCTACCTCGCCTATAAGAGGGAATAGGGAAGGGAGGGTTTTAATCCATCCATACTCTGCCCATGTTGTTTGGGAAAGACAACACCCCCAAAAGGTGATGTGGTGTTTGACACATATTGGTAAATGTGGGTGGGATTCATATAGAAATAAAAATGGAATCAAAATTGTATATACATATACAGTTATAGCAGACAAGCTTATCATATCGGTTTACAACCTGAACAAACCATCTTATTCAATCTACATAATCACAGCCACCGCTAGATGCATAAAATCATAAAAACAAGATAGAAGAAAAAGATTATACTTTATTCTTTAGTCCATTTTATATAGTCTCTATTTTATCAATAAATTCCACTTTATCAACCACTTTGATTTTTGTAAACAACATTCGTTTGAAACTCCATTTCGTATTGAAGAACATATTATTTTACATTCCCAACCCATTAGTTTCTATATAAACATTTTCTATTTAATCAAAACAACCCATTATCAATTTCATATATAAACATGTCCATTTGAAATTATTAATAAACATTATTTATTCTATTTATACTTGTGTATGTATTACAAAACAAACCTCACAACATAAGCACATCACTACAACCCAATTTCTACATACACATTACTTTATAGTCACATCCAGTTTCATAGCCCCACTGAAAACCTATATTTCATCCACTTCCCCCACACACGTAATAATATGTCTACTTCACTATAAATTAATCGCATAAAATAAAGCAAATCAATTCCAAACATCATATCATATATCACAACACAACACATTCAGGTTTAGCAAAAGGATCTCTTATTCAATTTCACTTCATTATTAATGTGTTTTATAAAGAGATCCATAAGATCCTACGAAAACGATTTAATTAACTGAATAAATGTGGATAATAATTTATTTATTAATGATGATATAATTGAATAAAAAAAACCAATGATTTCAAAAGGAAGTTGTTATAGCATAATCTTTCCATAAAAAGACACTATTTTTATCAATGTAAAACACCCATACAATATTAATATCGTATTTAATCAAGTCGAATAAACAAGAAATTTTACCATCATAATTCACATTCCATTACACCTTTAAGTTAATTTTAAAATGGTTTATTGTCATTATTAATTTCCATGAAACAATTTTTTCATGTGGTGAAAATAATAAACCCATCTCGCATGATACAAATAAAGATAAACAAAGGAAAAACATACTTGTAAGAAAGATGGTCCACCTAAACTTATTTCACCAAACTATGGGTGTGTGTACAGCATGAAACTCACCCGGGAATCAAAAACCAATTACAGAAACCAGGTTACAAAAAAACCTATGGGAATAAGTATCTGGTACATCCCATATCGAGAGAAATAAAGTATGATGGAGTATAGTAAATATCTTTTCTCTATAACATTTAGATCCCAAACATTCAAGATTATATAAGGTTTCACATTTCTATTAATGGTGTATCTCAGAAAACCACATGATTTGACCATTTATAAGCCTCAAAACATTAGACAACTTTAAGATATGATTTATAGTGTAAGGACCTGACAGTAGTATCCCAGAGTTGGTGCCATATTTTATTAAATTTTCATTATTACAAGAAATTATTATCCTGAATGAACAAATAGTCTAGTGGTTTTACAAGACAAGATACAAATATAAGTACAATAGCAAAACATGAAATGAAATATATAATATAAAATATATATGACTGTTATATTATCCATAAAATTCATTCATAATATTCATCTTCACAACCATTAGGAAATAAATCAAATGAAATGGGTGAGCATAAACACTCATTAAGGGTAACTAATACAGTGGAAGTTTTCATAAAAATAAAAATTAGGCATGTTTAACCACTAAAAATAGATTCCATTAAAAATATACTTGAGCATAATATGGAATGAATGAAAGATGATTAAATATGTCCATATAAATTATCATAAGAAAACAAAATGTAACCATTGATATTTTACTAGTCAAATTATCACATGGTTTATCAATTACTAATTCTATAATGAAGGAATGCATAATGTTAGACATTTGAAACATATTGTCAAGGCCTCAGCCAAGACGTCTGAAAATACTAGGGTAAGGCCTCAACCAAAACCCAATTTTGTTTTGTCAAATGAGAACTTCTGATGTATATAGGGGATATAGAGGGCCCTAACCATCACATTCTAGTTCTGATTCATTACTCATATTAAATGGTCTAAACATAAAATACATGAACATATTAAATTACTTTCCCAAATCTATACACATAAACACTAATCATTCTGAGTAGAGTGGAGAATGGTATCAAGATAGCACAACCACAGTCAAGATGATCATAAACCATTTAATACAATATGGTATATAATAAACATAAGTTATTAACCTCAATAAGAAAGAAAATTTTACAAAGGTATTGAAATAGAAAAAAAATACTCAAATAAAATCATCAGGGAATTTTTGAGAGAAATACAATTTTACTTTGAAAATGAGAGTTGTTTTGGAAACATATTTTCATAAAACCATAAATGAACTAATTTATTTTTTCCATGATGAAATTATTTGTTTTAGAAAAATAATTTTGTCTTAAAATAAATTATATAGTGCACTTGAAAATATGTAAGAATTTGAGAAGTTCCTTTAATGAGGCTTTTTTATCGAGAAGAATTGAGAAATATATTTATAAACCATTTAACTAAACATAAAATGAAGATAGATTCTGATTGGTACATATATACATAACATTTATACAAAATTTATTAGGATTGTAGAATAATAATTATGAATTTAATTCTGATTAAGTTAGAGGAAGAGTAACCTGAAAGGAAATGGAGGTTCGGGTAGAAAACCCTTACCCAATGTCTAAATGTGTTCTTCACATGAGCTTAATGTCATGGATAATAAAATTAAACACATTAATTAGATAATTAGGATCTATATTTACATTTTTTTTTATTCTGAATAATTTTATTATGTTCGTTTATGGACTTTCTGTGACTTATAAGATACAGATTTATCACTTGGTGGTGTTCCTTTCTTTGGTTTTCAAGCTCGGTAGAATTGTATAGGATAATGGAAGTTCATGTGGAATGGGTATAATTCTCAAAAATTGAATTTATATGATATTAATGAATATAAAGTAGTTTAAATGGTTATACATATCATTTCATTATATAGTATGATTATAAATCATTAGATAAAACATTTTGTGATAATCGTATAGATTTACACTATGGTTTTTCAATCAAAACAAACTAGTTTTGTTCTTTTATTTAATATAATGTATAAATGATAGTTCCAAAATAATTAAATAGGATATAATACATATCTTGGAATATTTTTCAACCATAAAAATTGTTTCATGACCAGCCATGATGATGAAATTTAAGAACGAAATTTCGTCATCCACGAAGGTTGTAAATCAGCACTGCTCGGACGATGATTTTGTTTTTAAAATAAAAGAGATAGAGTAAGGATATTAATGAAGGACCATTAATTAACCTGATATAATGATATTATATAGATACTATTGGAGTTACCATGATTATTTATATAGATTAGGTGAGGAAATAATAATAAAATAAGGAACATAAAAGAAATTAAAAGGAAAAAAAGAATGATGATTCTACCTCTTGAGTACTCCTCCTTGAGAGCCTTCTTAAGGGAAGGGATTTTTGTATTTTGAAAAAAAATAGCTTCTAAATGTGGGAAGAGACTAGGATATATTATTTGGGTTCAACATTGAGAATCTTGAGGCTTATAGGAGTGAAGAGAAGAGGGAGTGAGTGGTGGTTTTTATAGTGGAAGAGATTAGTGATTTTTGAAAATCATATTCATTATTTTATTTTTTGCTCAAGAAATGTAATAGTGGTTGATTATTCTGAACAAAAACATTATTAGGTGAATTTTATTTTGAACCAATGTCAATTTACATCATCCATGACTCAAGTATTATGCAGAAATTCATTTATTTAGCATATATCATAAAGTATCAAATTTCACTATTCAACAAAAATTCATGTATTTTAGAGAAATTACAAAATATTAACCCAAAACATTTTTATATTTGTATAATTAAAAAATGAACTCCATTTTTTCAAAATAATTTTCTAAATAAGTGAAATATAATTTTTAAATAAAATCCTTTTTTACTTGAAAAATACATATTTAAATTTTACAACTAATTTTATAATACTTTCAAAAATTAATCAATGTCTCATTAAATTATCCTCTAATCATAAGAAAAAAATATTTATTTTGGAATGAATATTATGAAAAATAATTTTTTTAAAATAAATTTATTAATTTAATATTGTAATTTAATATTTATTACTCACAAAAATATCAACACTTAATTATTAATTTTTAAAATATTCACTATCATTTATATGATGCCTATATTTTATATATACATACATGGGTGATTTTTATATTTATAAGGGTAAATTTATATTCACAATGGTAATTTATTATTCATTAGGCTACGTTATTATTCACGAAGAACATATGTTGGTCCTATTATACTCTAAATATCTTAACGATCACAACTGTGTAGGTCAGTTTTTCGAAATTCAAATCACAGAAGTCAAAATATTTTGTTTAGAGACTCTGTTATAACTGTCTCATATAACAAATTTTGTTATCCCATGATCTCTGTGTTTCATACATTCTAAATTAAATGTTTTTTAAAACCATTGGGTGTTACATTATACCCCCATACAAAAAAAATTCCTTTATATTAACAGAATTTTACCTCATAAAAAGATTTGGAAATGACTTCATCATAAGTTCCTCAATCAACTATGTTGCCTATTCAATTTTATAATTTTTTAAAAGTACCTTTAATATTCGAGTTTTCTAATTCTTTAACACCAGTTCTTTAGTTTCCAGAAACCTGATAGGCTCTTCCCATTATGATCAGCCAAGTTTCTGTTCTATACCATCATAAGTGAGTAGATGTATTGGTTCTGGCATCTTCATTCTCAACAATGAGACATGGAACACATTGTGTACCTTAGAAGTTCTATGTGGAATTTCAAACGATAAGCCAGGGATCCAATTCTCTTTAAAATTTTAAAAGGAAAAATGTACTTGTGGCTCAGTTTAGAATTCTTCCCAAATCTTGTAACACACTTCCATGGAGATAATTTTAATAAAACAGGATCTCCCACATAAAATAAAAAATTCATTCTTCGATTATCTATATAGCTCTTTCCATGATTTGATATTCTTTGATATGGGTTTTAATAGTCTCTGCCTCCACTATTGTTTCCTCCACAACCACTGGACCCACATGCTTCCTTTCATTAACTTAAACACAACACGTTGTTGTATGACATCTCTTTCAATACAATGCATTATATGGTGTCGTTTGAATACTTGAATGGAAACTATTATTGTATGAAAACTCTACCAATAGTAAACACAGATCCTACATACCTCTAAATCATGTTATCATGATATCAACATGCCTTGAAATGTTTTTGTCATTCTTTCTGATATCCCTTCAGTTTGAGGGTGATAAGTAGTACTCAATCGAAGCTCAGTATCCAGATATTTTTGAAGAATTTTAAATAATTTTGATGTGAATCAAGGATCACAATCTGAAAAAATTGATATAGGTGCTCCATGATGTCTCAAAACTTCATTGATATAGAGTTTTTCAAGGATCCCTAGGGGAAATTCCTCCCTTATAGTGAGGAAATGTGCATATTTTGTAAGTATGTTGAGAATTACCCATATTGCATTATTCCTTCATGGAATATTTGGGTAATCCAGTGAAAATATACATGGTGATTTTTTTCCATTTCCAGGTAGGAATAAGTTGAGGATTCATGAAACCTTTAGGATTTGGTCGTTATGCCTTCACTTATTGACAAACTAAACTTCATGATAAATAATCAGCAATTTCCCTCTTTATTTTGTCCCACCAGAAATGTTCCTTCAAATATCAATACATTTTAGTTCTACTAGGGTGTATAGAGAAATTTGAACTGTGGGAATCATCCAATAAATTCCTTTATAGCTCAGGTATAGAGTTAACACATATCCTCTTAACAAATTTCAAACTTCCATCTTCACACATGAGGTCATCCAACTTCCCATCAGTCACACCTTTAATTTTATTTTGAAGATTCTCATCATCAGACTAAAAAGTTTTAATTCATTCCAATAAAGATGTTTGGGAAACCAATTGAAAACGTAATTATGTTTCTTCTTCTTTGATAATTCCCATATCCATATTTACTATATCAATGAATATAGGATCCCTTTCAATCCACATTTTGTTTATAACTCCATCATCCATCCTACTCAATGCATCAGCTACCTTACTTTCCTTTTTTAGGTGGTATTGTATGAAAAAATCATAATTCTTGAGTTGCTGAAGCCATCTTATTTTCCTCATGTTGATTACTTTCTATAAAAAGATATATTTTAATCTCTTGTGATCCATATATATCGCACACCTTTCTACATAGAGATGTTGTCTCCATATATTCAATGTAGAGACTAAAGTTTCTTACTAAAGATCATGAGTTTGATAGTTCTATTCATGAATTTTTAACTACCATGATTCATAAGAAATAACTTTATCATTCTACATAAGGACAAAACCATGTCCTTTCTCCGATGCATCATTGTAGATCGTAAATCCACCATTTCCCAATGGTAGAGTTAGGACCTGATAATTCACTAATTTCCAGTTAAATTCATCAAAACATTATTCCCATTATTTTTTCCATATGAACATAACCGCTTTATGAGTAATCTTGGTCAATGGGTTAGCTAAATGGGAGATGTTCTGAAAAGAAATTCGATAATAACCTTCTAAACAAGTAAAACTATGTACCTTAGTTATTTTCATCGGGGTACGCTATTCCTGGAAAGCCTTTGTCATTGTAGGATCAACTATGATACCTTCTTTAGTGAAAATATAGCAAAAAACTAACTAAAGCCAAAATTCACACTTTCTAAACATCCAATATAATTGATTTATTCTAAGAAACATCATAATAATGAGCATGTGATTCTCATGATATTCATATCCTTTAGAGTATACTAGGATATCATAAATAAATACCACAATAAATTCCTCAAAATATTCCTTGAATGCTCTATTTATTAAATCCATGAAAATAGAAGGTTCATTCCTCATTCCCAAAGGCATTTATATAAACTCGTAAGGCCCATTACTGGTTAAAAATGTTATCTTTGGAATATATTCCTTCCTCGCACACAACTGATGATATCCAGATCTAAGTTAAATCATTGAAAAATATTGGTCTCTATTAATTTTATAAAATAACTCATCAATCTGTGGTAGGTGATTCTTGTTCATTATTTTAATATAATTGAATTTACTATAGTCAATGCACAACCTCATGGATCTATCCTTCTTATTGGAAAAGGTAATAGGGGATCGCCATGGAGAAACACTAGTACATATAAATCATTCATTACTCAATTACTCTATTTTTTACTTCAGTTGTATTAATTCCACTATGGTCATTCTCCACGTATTCATTAATATTGGTCGTGCACTAGGTATTAAGTCAATAAAAACACAAGTTCTTACTCTGGAGGATGTCCAGATAAATTCTCTAGAATACATCAATGTATTCTTTCACAATAGGTACATCCTTAATTTGAATATTTATTTCCTCACTCTTAGATATTGAGTTACCATCCTCCCCAATAATTACATTCATTAGAGCTATTGGGGTGGATCAAGAAGAGAATAAGATGGTGATGTCTCTACTATAAAGATAATAGATTCTACACCTTCCACACAAATTGTAATTCCCTTATTCCTGAAATATATTTTCACATAATATTTTGAAATCCAATACATGCAATGAATTATGTCAAAGTATACCATAGGTATGATAATTAATTCAGTAGATAAATAAAATTTATATTCAATAATAGGGTCTTCCTGATACATCATTGTTGCAATGATAATTCCCTTAAGGGTTTTGACTGATGACTCTCTTGTTATGGATAATTAAATATATCTAATTTTTAAAGAAAATTGGTAGGATATAATGGAATTTTATTATCTATAATCTAATAAATCATTTGATATGTTTTTGGAAACAATTATAGTTCCTTATGCCACATCATTAGGAACTCGAACTCCAGAAGTTGGGATCGTATATGCTTGGCCTTAATCCCTTGGACTTATCTAAGGAATGTATCCTTGATTATTGTGAAAATAATCAGAATAATTCCTCATATCATTTAAATTATATCATTGAAAATTGGTAGCTTCTTTCTTTCCCGTGCAATATCATGATAGGGGGCTTGTTTCCCAAAATTTGTAATCAACTCTTTTACATTTTATGCATAATGGGGGGTGTTTCTTTCCACAATTATCACATATTGGAATACTACCCATTTTATTCATTCCATTCTCCATAAATTTCTCTATTACCCTCTCCTTCTATTTCAATCCTTTAAATTCATAGGACTTGTAGAATTCTTTCACTATCTTGATTTTACATGAGACTATATCATCATATGATGAGAATTTTTGGGAAACTATTTCCCTTTAGAGGAATGGTTTTAAACCATCAAATAATATATCAATATTTCTCCTTTTATTATGTATGTATTATACATTATTTATTTCTAACCTTGTTAAGTTAGAATTATACATTTTCAACATTCTCATCCTCTTCTTACATTAGATTCAGAAATTGTCATTCCATATATGTTCATTGTTCATGAGGAATGTATTTTGATAAGAATATTTCAACAAATTCCATCCATTATATTTTTTCAATATCTTCCTCCTCATTTTTTTGGGTTAGTGAGAACCCCTGATCAGTATCTCTCCATAAATTAAAAACTCCCACGACAACATTCTCCCTTTTTTCACTTCCCACAGTGAGAAATATCTTCCATAAAGAACTTATCCACTTCTCTATTAAGAATGGGTTTTTAGTACCATTAAATTATGGAGGTTGTTGTCACATAATGTGGTCTAACATTTCTCATCCATGTTGTGGTTCAGGGTTCTCAATATGGGTAAGGTTATTTTTGATAACCTGATTCAGTTGTCCCATTATAGTTATAATTTTCTCAGCACTAGTCGCAGCTCTAGAACCAACATAATTATCTTAAATAGGGGGAAATCCCTACATGGGATATGATTTTTCATTTTTTTTAATTCCTTATACTAGGTTCCATTTTTAAATGATGGCATACACTAGATTATTTTATGAATTGTATTGCATAATCTCAACCAGAATAATACCTAACATTAATTGAAATCCAATGCATAGCTAATCCCATAATCATAAATATAGTTTTCTTGAAGAAAACTTTACTTTTAAATCCTTCATAATGGATTTTAAAGGATATTTGATTTATCATTTGCAAGTCTCCTAGGATTTTCAAACCACGTGCACAGTAATGCTCAATGTTGTGTACCAGGTTACCCCAGGTCAAGACCGAAACACCTTTATAGAGTTGTGACTCCTATGTACGTCTATGCAAGAACAACATCCACTGGTAGTATCTATATAGGGATTTAAATTCTAGGATTATCCACATAATCAATTCCTTACCAAAATTCTAGGTTGTTCTTATATGTTAACCCTCAAAGTTTATCTTGGGGTTTTTTCCTTAATCTACATTTCCTAAATCTAGTTTCCAGGTTTTCTACTAAACATCCTCTGATACAAACTGTAAGGACCTGGCCCTAGTATCCTAGATCTAGTGCCTAATTTTATTACATTCTTATAATTACAAGAGATTCAAAACTCAAAGTGATGAATTGTTTAGTAGATTTGGAAAATAAGATACAAACATAAGTTCAACATTTCAACATCAAATGAAATTCATAATAGAAAATATGTGTGACTCTTAGATTATCCCTGCAAGTCATTCATAATATTCATCTTCACAAATTTGGGAAAATAAAACATTAGAAAGGGGATATATCAACTTATCAGTATGGTATGTAATTCATTTTATGTTATCATAAAAATAAACACTATTCATAGTGAACAACTAAAAACACATGGCTTTAAAAATTTACTTGATCGTAATATGGTAGGAATAAATATTGATTAAATATGTACATATAAATGATCATAAGATAATGAAACATAACCACTAATATTTTACTATTCAAATGATCACAATATTTGTTAATTAATAATACAATAATTCATGAATGAATAATGTTCGGAATTTGAAACTAATATTTGAGGCCTCAACCAAGACGTCGAAAAATACTAGGGTAAGGCCTCTGGAGAAACCCAATTCTATATTGAGACATGAGACCTACTGATTCATTTAGGGGGTATAGTTTTCCCCACCCTCTACTTTATATGTCCAATTTTTTACTCATAGGAATGTTTTTAAACATAAACAACATTATAGACACCGAAAAAGTTCGTAACTCCTATAGGAGGGTTCGAAATGACGAAGCGAATTCATATTCGGACTCAGAGGCCCAGTCTGGAGGGCTCAGAAGTGGTTTTTGAAATTCAAGGGTACTCGTGTGGAAAAATTTTGGGCATGCGAAGGACTCCCGGGATTCGCAAAAATGAACTAGTGAGGCAGGCAATTTTGCGTGCCCGATTCCGCGCGGGGAGGCCTTGCGCGCTGACGGGGCCCAGCGCGGAAGATTTCGTGCGCTGCCCTGATTCCACGCCGGCGAATGCCTATAAATAGAAGGCGACCACAACCATTTCGGTGTTGAGGAATTCTGACCATCTCCCGGGTGTACAAATCAGACTCCCGCGTGCACAATATGACTTCCAAGTAATAACACTTTTCACGCAATGTTGCCTCGGGGTTCGCCTTTGCACGCAATCCAACTGGATTAAGTGAATTTTACAAACTTCTCAGGGTTCTTCCTTTGCGTTCAATCCCTTCACCCCCACGCTCAATCCCCTCAAATTTCACACAATTTCTTCCAAATCGTGCGCAATCCTGTCATTAGGTTTCGCCCACACCATAATAATCAGTCGTTGCCTCCTATGCACAATACAAGCCCTGTCCGTGCAATCCCCCTAGCTGTGCGCAATCCCTCTGCCCCCAATTTCACGCCAACCCGGTGTTTTTCACGCAAACTTTCTCTTTTTGCACAAACCACAGGGCTCCTCACCTTTGCAACCCCCGAGTGCCTCCCTGCATAGGCATCTGATGTCCTCCATACCAGGTATGCACGCCATGCGTTGTTTTCACGTACAACCTTCCAAGCTCATACGAAGTAACCTCAAGGTCCCTTGGGTGTTTTTTCCCATTGTGTTTCATTTCCTTATGCTTCTTCGCATAGGCATGCTAACAGCTATTGCTTCTTCGCATAGCCACATTAACGTGGACCTTTCGATGGTTCGCCCTGCGGCCCCCCTTCGCTACAGCGTTGCCGATGCCTTCCCTCCCACAAGGGGTAGAGGGTTTTGGGCATGTAATCCGTAGGGGTGTGGAGAAAACCCACCTCATCCAAGCTGGAGGACGTTAAACTTCGAAGCACCTCATCCTCAACACATGATGTTAAACTATGATCTGACCTCGTGCCTCGCACGCAGGGTCCTCCCAGCTCGGACATTCTTTACGCTTCTCGTCTCCACGGGAATGGAATCTTCCTCGCATGGAATGATATCCTACTTTTTGGAGTGGCGTTTTTCCATGGGGGAAGGGTTGCCTTAGAGCATAATCCCCTAGCCTCTCTTGTGGACAGTTGCACCCATGAACCTCTGTACTTCCCCACAGCCAAGGCCAGTGGAGGGTGTGATAGGGAACGCGGCATCTTCTTTTCCCGGTCCCAAATCCATCTCCCTCTGTTATTTGTCGCACCACGGGCCTTTATCCTGGAGTAAGTCCTAGCACTAAGGGCTAATAACAACACATAAGCCCTTGTTTCCTCTTTGGGCCACCTCAGAGCATAATCCCCTTTCCGCTTCTCACGGACGCACCCTTCGTGACGTGATCGTCTGGTCCCTTCTGCCTATTTTTTCCCATACCAAGCATGACTTACATGGGATTTGAGTGAGCATCGACCACGAAATCTTCTTATGGGACTTCTTAGAGCATAAGCCCCATCCAGATGAACTACAGGGACTTTGATTCATGCTAAGGCATGGTACGTAGGTAGCCTCCATGAGGTTCAAGCCCACCACCCAGTCGTTTCGACCACTCCAAGTCGGTTCGCCAACTCATTGGGCCGCCTCAGAGCGTAATCCCCAAATGCCCATCCTGCATGACGTTAAACTATATGTCCATCCAGTACGACGTTAAACTATATGCCCCCA
The DNA here is from genome assembly GCA_963277665.1 of Viscum album. Classification (NCBI taxonomy): domain Eukaryota; kingdom Viridiplantae; phylum Streptophyta; class Magnoliopsida; order Santalales; family Viscaceae; genus Viscum; species Viscum album. The sequence goes on along the minus strand of OY728129.1, from coordinate 872,622,603 downwards.
TCCTGCTTGATGTTAACCTATATGCACGTCCAGCATGACGTTAAACTGTATGCCCCCATCCCGCATGAAGTTAAAACTGAATTCCCTTGCCCCGCATGACGTTAAACTATATGCCCGTCCCTCATGATGTTAAACTGTACGCCCGTCCCACATAACGTTAAACTGCACCACCCGAACTACGTGGACTTTGATCCATTCTAAATAATGGTACGTAGGTAGCCTCCATGAGGTTCAAGCCCATCACTCGGTTGTTCTGACCCCTTTGTGTCAGTTCGCCAACACCATTGTGGGCCACCTCAGAGCATAAGCCCCATATCCACCATTGTGGGCCGCCTCAGAGCATAATCCCCATATCCACCATTGTGGGCCGCCTTAGAGCATAAGCCCCATATCCACCATTGTAGGCCACCTAAGAGCGTAAGCCCCATATCCACCATTGTGGGCCGCCTCAGAGCATAAGCCCCATATCCACCATTGTGGGCCACCTCAGAGCGTAAGCCCCATATCCACCATTGTGGGCCGCCTTAGAGCGCAATCCCCATATCTACCATTGTGGCCCGCCTCAGAGCGTAAGCCCCATATCCAACTCTCATTTCCCATCCTGACCTCTCCCTCGAGCCCACATGCCTCGAGAAGCTCATGCCCTAGCCTGGAGGTCTTACTTCCTCCAGGCTCCAGTCCATGCGTTCATTCTCACGGGTCACCACTTCATGTGTCCCACCTTACCACCAAACTAAGGGTACTTTCATTCCCTTACATATGGATATGTAGGAATCCCCACGAGGTTCAAGCCCTTCACTCCATCACCCATCATGATCCTTACCCGGGCCGCCACATCCCAGTGGGATCATGCCACCTCATTCCACTCCACAGTATCCGAGAAGTCGCCCACGTGCTGGCCCCAGCATCGGAGTTACCTTCAGGGGGTTATTTCATCAGATCCACTCTTAGTGTTCTGATTAGTCTGATCTGTCTCTGCAAGATGTTAAACTCGCGGCATACACCGTGTTAAACATGGGAATCTAAGGAAGACCTCAGATACATGCCTATGGCATGCCAATTCCCTCGAGTTTGATGTGGGATGCCTCCGGCTTCCACGCCCTCGAGAAGCCCTATAATAAGGGATAGAGGATAGACATGCCAATCCCCCAGTGTCAATACATGCCAACGACACTCCTACATGACCATTCTCCTCACCGAAGGTTGCTGCCCCGACCAGACCCCTTGGAGCATCCCGACGGAAGCAGTGTAATTAATTGGTGTCCATGAAGATATGGCGTCGAGAATGAGATTCATGAACCCATCTTAAATCTATAAGGGAGACCTGGACTAAGTGACGAGCTCCAAGGAGGAATGCACGGAAGGAAGAATTGACATCCCATCATCCCGGTTTCGATCAAGGAGCAAATGTCCCTGAACAAGGAACGGATGTCACCCGCCTTTGGATAGCCGGAATGCAGGGAAACAAGCCGTGCATGCTCCCCCTGTGTGACAGAAGAACGCGCACCCCGGTGTAAGTGCGTCAGAAACAAACATGAACAAATGAAATAACTTTACCAAATCTGTACACATAAACACTAACCATTCTGAGTAGTATAGTGAATGGTATCAAGATAGAACATCCACCATCAAACTATTTATAAAAAAAATTACTACGATATGGTATATCATAAAAATAATATATTAACCTCATAAAGGCATAAAATTCAATAGATGTGTTGAAATAGAAAAAAATACTCTAATTAAATCATTGAGGAATTTTACAGAGAAATACATTTTTACTTTGAAAAGAATAGTTCTTTTGGAAAAATATTTTCATAAAAACAGAAATTAAAAAATATAGTTTTTAAATGATTAAATGAGTGGTTTTATAAAATTAATTGTGTCTTAAAACATATTATAGAGTCAACTTGGAAATAGGTAAGAATTTTAGAAGTTCCCCGGAATTGGGCTTGTTTATCAAGAAGAATTGATAAAGATATTTATAAAACATTTAAATCTTCATAAAACAAATAATGGATTATTCTTTGTAGACATATATATAAAATTCACACATAATTTATGAGGAGAAATAATAATAATTAATAATTTAATTGGGATTAATTGAGACAGAGAGTAACCTAAAAGGAAATGGTGGTTTGGGTAGAAAACTCAGACCTTATGTCTGAATGTGTTCTGCACTTAATCTTAACATCACAGATAATCAAATTAAATCTATTAATTATTAAACTCAGAACTTAATTACATGTTTTTTATTCTTAATAGTTTTATTATGTTCATTAATGGCCTTTTTATGAGTTATAATATACAAATTTATCACTCTGGGGTGTTCATTTCCTTGGTTTTCATAATCGGTATAATTTTATATGCTAATGGATGTTCTTTTGGAATGGGTATAATTCTCAAAAATTGAATTTATATTATATAAATTAACATCCATTATTTTAAATTGTTATATATATAATTTGGTTATATAATATTATTCTTAATCATTATATAAAACATTTTTGTGATAATTGTTTATATTTTTATATCAATTTTTCGATCCCAATGAGCTAGTTTTGTTCTATTATTTAATATCATGTATAAATTATTTTTCTAGAATCATTACATGAGATATAATACATATTTTAGAATTTATTTCCACCACTAAAATGGTATCATGATAATCCTTTAAGAATAAATTGAAGAACAAAACTTCGTCGTCTATGAAGGTTATAAATTGGCACCTCCCGGACGATGATTTTGTTTTTAAAATTAAAGAGAGAGAGTGCATATATTGATGTTGGATATTTCATTAAAATGATATAAATATAGTATATATATGATAATGGAGTTACCATGATCATTTGGATAGCTAATGTGGGGAAATAATAACAAAAAAAGGGACATAAAAGAAAATAAAAGGAATAAATGAAGATGATTTTAACTCTTCAGTACTCCTCCATGAAAACCTATTTAAGGATATGGGTTTGGGTATTTTGGAATGACCAATATCTCATGGACTTTGGGAGACAATAGGGATGATTATTTGATAAGAACATTGAGATGATTCAAGGAATATATTATTGAAGGGAAGAGGGAGTGAGAGGCGGTTTTTATAGTGGAGGATAGGAGTGATTTTTGAATATATTGTTCTTTATTTATTATTTTTTTCATGAAAAGCAATAGTGTTTGATTCATGTGATCAAAAATATTATTATCTTTATGTGATTTCTAACTAATGTCAATTTACATTATCCTTGACTCAAGCATGATGAAAAAATTCATTTATTTGGCACATTTTGTAAATTATCGAATTTCAATATTCACAAAAAATTCAAGTATTCAAAAAAAGTTTATAAATATAATTCTAATAATTTATTGATGGGTAGAATTCAAAATTTAACTTCATTTTATCGAAATAATTTTTTATATAAGAGAAAAATAATTTTTAATTAAAATCATTATTTACTTGAGAAATACACATTTAAAATTTAAAACTGATTTTATAATACATTAAAAAATTAACTAAGGACTCATAAAATTACTCTAATATCATATGACAACAAAATATTTATTGAAGAATAAATTTTATGAATATTAATTTTATTTTAAAGATTATATTTATTTATAATTGTAATTAAATAATTATTAGTCAAAAAAATGGTAACACTTAATTATTAATTTTTAAAATATCCACTGCCATTTATAGGGTTCATATAGTTTATTTATAAATACATTGGTGAGGATTCTATTAATAATGGTACATTGCAATTCATAATGGTAAGTTACTATTCATAAGGATAAGTTACTATTCGGCATAAATGTATGTTGATCTAATCAGACTCTAAATATCTTACTGATCACTATCGTGTATGTCAGGATTTTTAAATTCAAATCACAGAAGAGAAAAAATTATGTTTCGTGGTGAGGTTATAACTATCTCTTATAACAACATATTTTTTTCTCAAGGGAACAGTATTTCATTCATTCTATATTAAATTTATTTTTAAAACCTTGGTTGTTACAGATAGACTTTGGACGGCATTAAAAATCATTCTTTAGGTCATAAAACACATTTATCATCAAAACAGATGTGAAAAGGTAGAAACTAGAAAAAAAACAAAAAAAGAAAAATGGAAAAATATTGGAAATGAGACAATATACCATCAAGATGAGACACTGCTAAGAATGACACACTGCTAGGATGACACACCGACTGGATGACACACTAACTGGATGAGACACCCATAGGATGACACACCACTAAGATAAGACAGCGCCATGATTAGACATTGTCAGGATGAGGCACTTATATAATTAAATGATACCAGAATCAGATGCTTCCAGAATAACACACCATTAAAACGTCATGCAGCCAGAATGAGATGTTTCTAGAAAGAGATTCTCCCAAAATGGCACACCGCTAGAACAACATGTTTCAAGAATTAGACACTTCCAAAATGAGACACTACCATAATAACATAACGCTTGAACGATAAACCACCAGAATAAAACACTACCAGAATGAGATTTCACCTGAACGAGATGCTTACAGAATGGCACACTGTCAGAATGATATTCCACTAGAACAAAACACCGCCAGAAGCACACTCTATTGGAAAATTAGAAATTTGGAAAACTATTTGAATTAAACGTCATTGGAATATATCACTTGTCATAAAAAACCCCAGACATCCCCCCGACACCTCAAACATCTTATTTTTATAAATTTAATGGTCAGAAACGTCTGGTCCATTACACATGTTTCCTTCAAATGATTGAATTTAGTTATGAGGAAATATTAATGAAGTCGTTTCTTTTATTGGGGTTATACTATGATGAAATGATGGAATGTATCTAAAACCCATTACCTTTATAAGATTATATATATAATTAATGAATGAATTTTTTATGATCTTATGGTAAACATATGAATAGTTTTTATTAAGAGACTAGTTGGAGTATAATTATATATCCCTCTAATGTATTGGGTATATATTTATATCTCAAGATATAATATTAACTTTATTATGGAGTAATCCCTTTTAAAAAGGGACTCTATTTTATATGATATCATTTGAAGTGAACCATTACTAAATAGGTGATGTAATATGGGATAAACCCAATCCACTTTGGTATTCATTGTCATTATCCTTGATTAATGAAATTATTTTCTATACTTTATTGCATACCACAAACATATGTATTATTCCCATGATATATTATAATGGATCAGGATTGATTATTGATGATTCTATAAACTTATGAATTATATATTTTTTTATGAAAAATCCTTATTCCATGATTCCTAATAAAAGATATTAAATATATTCGTTATCACTTTCGTAAATTGTGGTCATGTTTTCATACCATTATGTTTATATTGTGCTCATATAAGATCATTGATTAATATCTCTATTGTTTTAAATTACTAATAATTTTTGCTGAAACATTATTATATTTTCATTTCCCTGGTTATAAAAAATGATTCAATAATATATGTCTAAGAATGTTATTATTTAAGAATAACTTCTTGTGAGATGTTCAAGATCATTCATGGAATATATTTTTTATATATCTAGTCTCAAAAGACACTAAACCATTATGAATCTATGAAATATTTTTGATGTATTAAATATTAATATAAAAGTATGTAATAATTATGTATGAAATTGTTGGTTTTTCTTATTTTTTATTAGAGTCCGGTTTATATATTTTTAGAAATTTATATTATATATCTTCGGTGAAAAATCTAAAGATAAGTCTTCATATATGATAATATACAAATGTTTTTATAATGTAGGTATTATGGGGAATCATAGTAATAAAATCATTTTTTGGATACCAAATTTTCTATCTGGTAATGAAATATATGAATATAGAGTTAAATTCCCATAAAAACTCTTATTGTGTTTTGAATCGATCTTCACTCGGTTCACGATCAGTGAGCCTAAGACAGAACACCTCTTCTAACACTCCTAGGGTATATTTTTTTTTAATTCACATTATATTTATTAAAAATTATGATAAATGAAATCATAGAATCATTGAAAATATATGATAATCCAAAGTGATATGAAATGAATTTAATGTTCCATGTGTTGAAATAATGTTTAATAATTTAGGACATAATAAGAATTATTTTCAAAACCGTATGACTTTTTTACTATGATTATTCATGGATGATAATCACATTGATATTTTTTGTTTTATTTAATAAATTTAAATAAGATAAATCACATGGAAAACAAATGTGGGGGATAATGTAATTACCATACTAATGAGATACCAAATAAAATGGGAGTTGGAATGAAAAACATTGTGTTTATGACTGACTGGATATCAAAATATATTATTAATAACCTTTGAATGGGTGATTTTATTTACTACTCTAATAAGATAAAAATTTAGTTTCAAGGGAGTTTAGTTAATTAAGCCGACGAAGGAAAGATGATTCAATTTTCTACCTACTAATAATTTTGGATTAAGAACCTCAGCAAATGTATCAAAAAAAAATTGTGTTTTATAAATAAGATCATAAAGAATATTATTTATTAGTAAAAATTTATTTTTAAATGGAGGTAAATGAATTTAATCTTATGTTACCACTTATAGTTAAATTTAGTATACGTGGGAATCTTAGTCATTTTCCGATTCAATACACTAATCCATGGATTATTTCCTAAACCATGGATAATCTAATTCAATTTCAATTGATGAAGTAGATTGTGATAGTTAATTAATAGTTATCATCTAGTCCACATTTTGGGTTTTCATTTCGATGTTTATAAAAATGTTACCTTTGAAAATTTTATTATTATTCCTTCATTGGAATTTAATGTTATTTTCAGAATTTATTGAATTTCATCAAAAATATCACGTACCAATGTCCATGAAAGAGAAGTCGCATTTTTTATTTTGAATCTTCCAATGAACATGTTTCGATGGGAGGATAAATATTATTTTCTAGTGGAAAATTTATTAGTTATATGTGTCTTAAAACCTCACTATGAGACATATTTATCTCAAATGGTTGGGTGAAAACTCAACATTGAAATATTTACAATTGTTCTGGATTATGATGATGTATTTCCAAAATTCTATCCTAGACCTCCACTAAATCGTGATGGTGGCTTCCAATTGACACATTACTACTGATAAAAATATTTTGAAGAATTTATATAGAAGTTTCACAATTATGTTTCAAAAATTGAATAAGTTACTCTAATCAAATCTATAAAAGTAATACATACACCTGAGTATATCATCATGATGTGAGCATAATATTTTTTTTCATATGGTTCAATGCATATTTGTATTTATTATCAAGAACAAGAAAATATAATTGTCGATAAAAAGTATCCTCTATCCCATTTGATTAATTATTTCATCAACTATATAGAGATCAATAATTTTCCAAGACTGAAATTCATTATAGATATCACCAATTGACAGTCATGAATGAAGAAATACCCAATAAATCCTTCCATATGATTTATGGTGATTATTAATTTTTTATGATTCCATTTGGACTTACAAATTCTTCTTCTATATTCATAGTTTTAATTAATATATTCTATTGGGATTACCTCGATCAATTTGTTATAGAATATAAAGATAATATGATTTTATATTCTTAAACTGAAGAAAAGAATGAAGGTCATTTAATAATTATATTAAATACCTTTAGGAAAGAAATTTGATATTTCAAATTCAAAAATTCATAATTATAGCTACACAATGATTCATCTTTCGTTATATAATCTCAAATGAGGGTATATCAATAGATCCTTCAATGATGGATGTTATTGTGAAATGGGCCAGAATAACCACGAGGATTGTTATAAATAGTTTTCATTAGTTTGTTTCATAATTAAAAAAACAATTGAGCTATTTTTCAGGGATATATAGTCTAATAATAAAGATTACTTGGAATGGAGCCAAGTTCCATTGTGTGGGGACAAATTTGGAAATATTATAGGGGATGAAGAGGAGGTCGGCTAATGAAACTATGTTCATAGTAACCTATAGTGGATGAGGGTTTTTTATCTATAGTGTTTCATTGAATAAATAGATATTATTAATCCTCTTGTAGAATTATATGGTTATAGATTATGCCCCACATAATTGAAAATTATTTTGTAAAAATACTTACCTCGTAATTTACTGTTGTAAGTTGTATTTATTGACCTACAACATTAGATTAATTTTCATTGTTGTGACAAATGTTTTCTATATACTGATCATAAAATCATGAGGTATATATTTACTAAAAAATAGTTAAATATACACCAAACAAGATGGTTGGATTTGAATAAATGTTATGACTACTTAATAAATTACCACACTGGGAACGTGAACAAGGTAGACGATTCCTTGAGTAAGTAAGGTCATGATATATTGTCAATGATGAGGATTCAATTTTTTCGAAAACATAGAGATTATCATAATATCAACTATTAAATCATACAAAAGGGAGAAATTTCTTATCATTTACTAAGGAATATTCAATCATACTTTCATGTAAGGACTCAAGAGGTAGAGAACAATGATATGGAAATATAATAGAATATGAATAATGTTCCAGAGTTCAAAAATGATTGTGATTAAATGATATGGTTAAATAATTTATTATGTTTCCCATAAATAAAATATTTTAAGAATGAGCTATTGGATGAAACTCATAGTACATTATTCTCTTTTGAATCTAGACATATGAAGAATTCTAGTGATCTGAAAGAGTATTTATTATGTGAAAACCTATAAATTGAAATTTTACAGTATGTATTTTAATATTTAGTATGTAAAAAGGTTAAGTATGAGAGATACATGTCTATGGGTATTTTAAAATAATTTCCCTTACCATAATGTAAATTTTAAAACATCACCATGGATTTCACAATCAAAATCAGAAAAAGCTTCAACTCGCCAAAATACTATTAGGTTAATAGTCTATCTATTTTAAAATTCATCACATGTAATTTAAATAATATAATATTCATCACATTATGAGATTTCCAATATATACATTACATAAGTGGTACGGTTTTTTTAGAACCTCATTTTATTGTAAATGATTGGGATCTGAGTATTTCTATGAAGTTATGGATAATAATTTATTAAGATTCCCATATGGATTTTGAATGTAGAATTTATTATAATATTTAATTAAATATTCATTCTAATAGGTCTAATAAATTCCTATAATAAAATTTGAGAGAATATTCTGTTGATTATATATGTGGTTGGAATCACCTCCATTCGTTGGTCGAGATTTCTTTCAATAGTATCTTTCATTGAAAAATTAAAATTGATCCTTATGATTACCTCTATTATAGGAAATGTATACATTCAATTTTTTGGGATTAATTTGGAGAAATATGGAATTTGAATGTGATCTATTTGACAAAGTTTTATAGAAGGTATGATCCATTCGGCATCACATCAAGATATCTCCACGATTGCATAAAATTTGTGTTTCCAATCATTGGTGAGATCTGTAGTTTGAAGTTTATGAAAAAGTATCCCTATGAGTATCCATGTTAAATAAGATTTTGATAATTGTATTGAAGAAATACAATATCCCTAGATACATAGATCCCTTATAAATTCTTGATGATATTGGGAGAGTTTATTATCATATGATGAATCCACAAAATCTATCCCAATTGTATGATCTATTACACTTATCTCTCCTAAGGAAGTATGTAACTGATCCTCCTCAAGTACTGAACATAATTGTTATACCACTAGATCATAATCTCTTATATATTTCAAAATCACTGGAGATTTTGGATCATATAGCTAACCTTCAATATAATCAAAGCACTAACTTACTCATGGTTTTAGTGAAACCATAAATTTGGGGAATATATGGTGTAACTGAAGGTTGTTATAAGGTATAAGTATCCTAAATTGATTAAATCCAAGTGGTGGAATTTCTGGGGCTAAATTAATATAAGGGGAAAAACTATCACTCTTATATTTTAGGATATATTTATTTTTAAATAATTTTTATTTTTTTAGTATCAATCTTTACACATGACACTAAGATTAAAAACCACGATTTTCTATTAAAATTTTAAAATAAATTATCATATTTAGAGGTATTTTAAAATTTTATTTTGGTATGATCTTTAGTGTTTGGATTTATTTGGAGTTTTTTGTGAAACATGGAATTTTTGACTAGACAGTAGCTAGCACACTGTTGGTGCATTTTTAAGAGAAACCATGTGCCATCCAAGAGTGGACCATGTGGGAAAACCAAGAACCAAGACCAGTTGGTCTTTTGAGGTGTGGGGTCAGCTTCATGGGTGTTCACCTTCCCCATGAGATAGTCTATCTCCCTCTTTATTTATAGGGAGGTTCTGAATAGCTTCTACACTATTTGTAAAAGTATGAATCCAAACTCTGTGGCATTCCCAAAATCATAAAAATTATTAATTTCTAAAACTACCCATTTTTAACCCAAATCCACCTCCAATTCAACCCATTAAAAATCTCAACATCCATGTGCCTCTCCCACTTCACATGGCTCCCTTAAACCACAATATCTTTGGTGGTTTTAGTGTGGAATCGTCAAAAACTCTAATTGAGCTCCACCATTCCTCTTCTTCTTCTTCTATTTTCTTGGTCTATTTTTACTTCTTCCTTGGGTTATCCTTTCTCTGGTGGGTTGGTTACACTAAATTTGGTTGAACCTTGTCTCTATGGGTATAATATTTATTTTTATGGTATGTTGTTTCATTTATAGGGTCTCTGTGTGGTGTGGTTGTGGTTTACATTGGTTTCCGGAATTTTCCAAGTGAAAGGTTGGTTATTCAATCCATTAGAATTATTGGATGACATTATTTTTCTTTACATTCTTTATAAATAATTTCTATGAAGTTTTTTGGTAGTGAAAACATTGTTTTTTAAGTAATTTTGTGTCTATTTTAGTTATAGGGGGGTTCCAATAGAAAATGGGTTTTTCAAGTGTGTTTCCAATGTTGGGTGAGTTTATATGTGCATGGGTGATTTATATGACATAAGAGATGGAATTGAGAACAATGGGAATCTTTGGTTACTAGGTTGGGAAAAGTAGTTCTAGAATGATAGGTATATTTACATGGTAAAGGGTCATCCCCCCTAGTAGGATTGACACTAAAACACTAACAAAATATTTTATAATGATTGGAGACCTCTTTAATATTGGATTGACTCATGTATAGTAGATTTTGCATGAGGAAATTTTGTATTATGGTTTCTATACCTTGTCATTTAGCTATGAGCATCCTAGGTCCCCATTAAACCCAGTGCCTTAGGGATTACCTGTGGTTATTGTCTCATGTTATTCTCTGATTTTTATTCTTCTTATTGAAATGTTTACTTTCCCATTTTTAATTTCAAAGCATGTTAAATTTCAAAAAAAAAATCCTTTACGTTCATTTATATCCTTTTGAAACTAGATTATTGATTTTAGTTATAATTTTATATTGTGGAATATATTTGGGTGATATCATACTGGCCATTGGATCACTCCCAACATTCACCCACATGTGTATGTATACCATGTTATGTTTGACCTAGTTAAAGTAAAGATGTTATGTGGTAGGGATGGTGGATCTGGATTCTAGTGATTTCTCTCTTGTAAATTTTGGGGGTGGTGGCATGAGGGTGTATATTATCTTATTTCCTAGTGGTTTTTGGTATTTTAGTTTTTTCCCCTCACAATTTTGGTATTTTTTATTTTTTTTAAAAGTGTAAAACTATTAAACATTTTATTGTTGTATTTTTTTGAATTTATTATTTATTATGATATGATTCTTGATTATCGTGGTTTTTTATAGTTTATTCTTGTTGGAGAAATCATTCCAAAATGTGTTGTTCAATGCTTTGGAACTAATTCTCAACCAATGGGGATCGGGAACATCCTTTTTCCCTTTCTACATGCCAGGTCGGGTGTCGGTTTGTTTGGGATCCCAACTTGGTTCATGAAAAAATCATATCACATGAGGTTTCACCCAGTTTTGGGTCATGTTATATGAGAGACTCTTGAAAGAGAAGATCTATAACTATTGGGGCATGATGTTCTAGTTGTGAGTGGGATTTCTGGGCAACACACATTGTGATAGGCCATAGGTCGCCATGGGAGGTTGGTAATTGGTTTAATTCCTCCCGTAGGTGAAATGTACAGGCTACAAACTATGAATGAAACTAGGTATGGGTGGAGTGGTCTAACTCATGATTATTCTTGTTATACTTTTGGTTTTTATTTAGAAATATGTTTTAAATGTTTTTGTAGTTGAAAATTTTCTAGGTTGAGTGTAAATGGTTGATTTTTGTTTGTCGATGTTGTAGAATCATGCATCCCTTGAGACTTCCGGTGATACAATGAGAAGATGATAGAAAGAGTTGTCCATCCCAAGTTGATTAGAGAGTAGTTGATTTAGTGTTTTAGAATATCTGTTCATTTGATCAAGGAGTGGGATCTGGTCATGCTCATGTTAGGGAATTTCAACCAGATCTTGAAAAGGACAAGGCTTAGAAGTTCCTAAAGAACAAGCCCCCTTATTTCTAGTGTAGCATGAATCCCTAGCACTCTGAGTATAGTATTTAGAAAATTTAAAGGATTTTTCGGTTTTATGACACACATGAGGTAGTTAAGGTGAAATGTACATTGTTTCTATTGGAAGGTCCTACTTAGAGTTTGTGAGACATGATTCTTTAGGGTGCGAAGCACGATAAGATGGGATAGAAAGACTTCAAGGACATATTCAACTAGAAGTATTTCCCTGATACATTTTCCTACACCAAGACCCAAAAGTTTCTAGATATCCAAATTTGGGATCATACCATGTGGGAGTATGCCAACCATTTCACTGATTTAGTTTTTCACTCATACAAGGCTATTTCTAAGAAGCAGTTAAAGGATCAATGGTTTGAAATGGGATTTCTGTTAGATATCCAATAATTGGGATTATTATTTATGTTAATGATATGTATTTTGGTGGTTAATCAAGCCTTGATGTTGGATATTTACTGTGTCAACATTTCTAGGTTTTATGTAGTGGTTTCAAAAGTGGGCCAAGGTAGTTGTGGTTTTTCGTAAAATAAGAGGAAGATCTATGAGTAAGAAATTAGGGGAGGTGGTTTCTCATTCCATCCTTCCTAGACTATGTTATATATGGATTCAGATGTTGGATTACTTCTATTCCACTAGTTTGGGAATGCATGTAATTTATAGTCAGCATGCCTAGCCCTTCCTAGACCATGCCATCGGTGTGGAAATATGAAGAACATGCCTCAGGCTTTCATATATACACATCCATATCAGGGTGGAGTAGTTCTTGTGGTCTCCAGGGTAATGATAGCCTAGTCAAATCCATCCAAGATAGTGGGTTCTTATTTTGGTGGTCATAGCGGCAAGATTGGACGGACTTATGGAAAGAATTATCATAAAGAAAACAGTAGGTTAGAAGTCTCTCTCAGGATAATTAAAAATGTGTAATATTCATTCCACAGATAAAGCTCCAGTGGAATCAAGTTTAAGACCTACAAAATATCAATGTATTATTCTTATTGCACCATCCATGGTTGTTATTTAGTTTTTCATGGGTGCATCTAATTCATTTATTTCTAGCCATCTTGTTATTATTTTTACATTTATGACTAAGCTCATGGTGTATGAAATGGAGTTGTGATTCCTCTTGGTAATAATAGATAGAAGGTTTTTTGGTGCCTGTATTACACACTCACCATGTCAAGGTTTGAGTTGGAATGGTATTTCCATTTCTTGAAATGGGCGTCTTCAATGTGATCCTAGGTATGAATTGGATTGTGTGTTTCCAAGAGCACATAGATTGATATCACCGGGGAATGAGTTTTGTGTAACCTAATGGGGGCTCTCATGTCTTCCAATGTGGAAGGGGTCCCTAGTCAGGATGTTTTGGTCCTCCACTTCTAGTGTTGGTAATTATTGTTTCTTAGATACCATCACTCATGTTGGATGTTTATCTTAGTGGTTCTAAGTGTGCATTACCTCATGTGTAGGATGAGTTCCCGATGGTATTTCCATATGGTTTTCATGGGTTGACCCTAAAGGGGGATGTAGAGTTCCATAGATTTGTAATAGTGGGAAGAGATGATATCCCATCACTCATACAATATTTCCCTCACTATGTTGAGGTAATTAATGATACAGCAGAACAATTTCGAATCCAAAGGATATATTCTCTGGACAGTATCACCATGGGACTCCCTAGTTCTATTTTCAAACAAGACTGGTGGATATCTCCAGTAATTTATTGATTACCATAAGCTAGATAATGAGGAAATTACAAATATATATCTCAATCTCCATATTAATGATATTAATGTCTCCGGTTTTTTCATGTATTATTTTGGGATATTATATGGATTATTCATCAGACCAGGCAGTGAGACAATGTGCTATTCTGAGGCTTGGTGTTCTTGGAATAAATATTTGAAATATTTGAAATATATTTAATAGAAAATGAAAATAAATTTCCTAAAAAAGTGGAATAACTTCTAAATTGCTTCCCAATTCAGAAATATAAGTGAACTGTTTAGTTCAGAATTTGGGTTTTAACCAAAGCATGGAATTGTATGTGTGAGTTTAAGTCATTTGTGAAAAAATATTCATGGGAATAATTAAATGAAATAAAAATAATAATAATAAAAATTCCTTTTTACGAAGTAACCTATTTCTTTCTATAACAATATATTTATATAAATTCCTCGGGATTGGCTGCTCAAACCCTAGAGATTTTAGACAAACCAATCAAAACTATTTGTAGGAATTTATTGTATGGATTTCTTCCTTTTCATGATTATTATGAAGAATGTGAATCAATCAATGAATGGGTTTATCTGAGGTTTGATCGTCTTATAGGATTGGTTATATTTATTCAGGTTTTGGGAGAATAACATTGAATTTATTTATTTATTAATTTTTATTCTAATATAAATTAATTTAGATCAGCACAAACATCGATCAATGTTTTTTCCCCTCATTTTTTCTTGTCCCTTTCTCCCTTGGTTCTTTGTTCACTAGAGCATTCTTTGTTTGGACTATGTACGAAATATCTCGATCAATTATTCATTGTGAACCCATGTCTTATTGTAGAGATCCATAATTCTAAATTTGGGATCATCATGATAAGATGGTGGTGCAAAGATGGAATAGGTGATGAATATAATTATTATGGATACCATATTTTTCATTTTTCGGCGTTCTTTAGAATAAAACAATAATGATGTGTAGATCTTTTTTCTAGGTGGATTCGAGTCCATTTTTTCATAGATAAATTTTTTAAAGGATTGTAGGAACCTCGATCTATAGGTTTTGGTGATGGTGGTGGCTCTAGTGATGCACAGGACGATATCAAAGAGATCTAGATGTATATGTAAAATACTAAAAAACACAATGTGTACTTTAGGATTACACAGAATGTTCCCCCCATGGTTTTATCTCTAGGTTTGAAGACAATGATAAATATAAAATGTCATTTCACCCCTTTCACATTCCATGTGTCCCCTTTTGTGTCACTCATCATATAATTTATAGAGTAAATGGACATCGTTAAAAGTAAATGGCTAGATGGAATTCCATATACTTGTACACGGGCCCGGATTGGCATACATGGCTTGGTACAAGGACACTACTTCTTTACATAGACATGGAAAAGTGACATGGGAAGGACATTGTGTGTCTCTGTATTCCATGTACTCCTTCTACACACCATGTATTTGGAGACTAAATGTTTTTTTTGGATATTCAATATTGGTAGGCATGGGGATAGCTGGACACACCATGTACCCTAAGGTACATGTCATGTACCCCCATCAAGAGTTATTATGGCTCTTTGTTTTCTTATTTTTGACCAATATCGGTTCGGTACATTTCATTAGACTCTTTACAGTTTTTGTTTAGGATTATATTTGGCCCATTTTTCTATTTTCAATAATATTATTATCATACTCTATTGTGGGATATTGAATTTATGCATGAATTGTTTCAGCTATATTACATTTCATCATTGTTTGGGATTGGATATATGTTCTTGTTAATAATTACTTTAGTATAATGCCTCATATTATTTGTATATTCCTACTCGGTGTTGGTTTCATGCCCCTAACCTATTATTGGTGGGCTTGGGGTTGTCACGGGTCATACCTTGAATGGTCGAGTCATGACAGAGTGGTATCAGAGTGTGGTTCTACCATAGAACCAAATTTGTTGACTTTGGATTGAAGAAATAATGTTCGCTGTTTTGAGTTCATATTTTAGGCCATGGACACTATTTTTGGTGCAAATGCTAACGTATCAACACTCCATGACACTTATCACCTATCTTTAGACTTTTTACATGTAAAAATTGGTTGTCATGATTGTTTTTGGTATATGCATCGAATTAGAATGGTTGACTTTTTCAATGCTCTTCTTGATTCAGCTCCCCTGATATACTCTTTTGACCAAGGTACTTATTATTTTAATTAGAGGATACCTCCACACAAACAACCATCTAGGATTCCATTGTATGATCATGAGGATTATCTACCTAGTGATGATCCATCGGTACAGGGGCTTGTACTAGAGATTTAACCTTTGGGTGGTTTACCCACTATACCACAACCTTTTGAGTAGCAAATATAGAAATCAATAACATCTAAGTATTTATAAAGAATGAGTGAATTTTATGAGTTTCAGAGATAGTGACCTCCCGGGTTTTGGGGTTAACTACTCCTCTAGGTGTCTATAGAATTTATAGATTAAGTCACTCATGTTTTCTGCCTTGTGAGGACATTGGTATATCAGAAGGTAGTCCCAATGGGGATTCCAATTTAGGGATATTCTAGGTGATGGATGATCCTAGTGACCTACTCACTCCATAAGACAACTCTATCCATATCATACTTTGAGCATCTCTTTATGGGTTGTTTTATCTAGCCATTTTGTCATCGATATTCATACATGAGCTTCTACATCTGCAATTGGGAAGTATAAACATAGATTAATACATAGTGAGGTTTAATGATCTCTCACTTTACTCATTGGATATGTTACAGGATCATTTCTTTAGAGCTCGAACCATTGAGGAGAGATTGCGTTGTGATGTTAGGGATTCAGCGGTATCCCTTTAAATTTCGACCTATGTTGGGATGCTTGGGAGAGACTTGATTATGGAGAGATTTTTGGAACATCAGACAATGGTAGTTAGAGATAACAGTAGTAACTCGAAAACTAAGATCTCTGTAATTGTTAGTTGATAAAATTCACAAAGATCTAATAATGTTAGATGTTTAAGGGGTGATCCTAGGACAATGTTTCAGTGGTTAATGTCTATCAGGGTGTCTTGAATCAGATGAAGGATAGGTGGTGTTTCTACTATGAAGGTTAGGGACATCTATCTTGAGATTTTCTAACCCATCATAAAGCTTATCATGAGATGGTCAAGGGACCTCTGAAGTAGAGGAACGGGTAGGAGCATGGTGTTTCGCTGGGTAGATGATGTTGTATAGGGTTCGTTAGGGAATCAAGAGGTGGTCGGTGGTTTGACCCATTACCACCACGACCCCAAGGTGGTCCACGTCCGGGTTAGGGAGCTAGTGGGCAGGTATGAGTCTAGATGCAGGATATGGAGGCATATGACCTTGAGAATCCATGGATGATGTGAGGTATGATCTGTGACTTTTCTACTTTAATATTAGTATTGATAGAAATATTTTTCATCCATTCCTTCCTTACCACTAATCTGGTTCGAGACATAGATGTTTCACCTAAGCCTTTGTATTGACCCTTGTGGTTGGAGACTCTGAAATATGGTGACATAGCGATTTGGAACTTGTTCTAACAGTGTGATCTAATTCTTGGCGGTGAGAGTTTTTTATTGGATCTCTTCATTGAAGCAGTAATGTCTTATGATGTTATCATACATATAGACTATCTATTAATAGTTCATGCCCATATTGACTATTTTAGGTGGAGGATGTGGTGTTCCCATAGAGATGGAATGAGGTTTTCCATTGTGGGCGAAAAGGAGACATGGTAGAGGAGGATGAGTTCAGGAATAGGTGAGTGCATCTGATTACTCAGTGGTTAGATGGAATATCTCTTTAAGCGATGCATTATTTGGCATGTCATTTTACTATAGTGTTGGTGGAGTATGGTGGTGTCATTCTTAAGAATATACCAAGATTACATCCCTACTGATAGGTAGACTTTGTCATAAATATTTATCTTAGGATGAAACTGATATATGTAGTAGAACATCATATGGATCTTGTAGAACATTACAAAATGATGGTGTAGTTGGAGGAATTTTAGGAGAAGGATTTTTTGACCCCCAGTATTTCCCCCTGGGCTCCCCCATTATTCTTTTCCAAGAATTTGGATGGAATTTTGAGGTTATGTGTGTATTGTTGGAAAATTAACCTCGTGACTATAAATATTAAGTATCTACTACTGAGGATCGACAATGTCTTTGATCAGTTAAGAGGGGATGATGGTTGTTGAAGATTGACCTCAGGTCAGGTTATCACTGGCTATGATTATGGGATGAAGATATATCAAAGTCGAAATTATATTGTCGCTATGGTCACTATGGTTATTTTGGGATTCTATTCATTGTGGTGAACTCCCTAGTAGTCTTCATGGGAATCTTGAACTAGATCATCTAATACTTCTTATATCAGTTCATGGTGGTAATCATAGATGAAATCCTAGTTTATTCTGTGTCTAAGGATGATCATGAAAGACAATTGAGAATGTTCTTGGACACTCTTTGAGAGACTAATCTTTACGATACTCTCTTGAAGTTTCAGTTTTGGATTCGATGGGTCCTCTTCATAAGAAACGACATCTCATTGGTTGGAGTTGTAGAGAATCCAGAGAAGGTTAAGGAAGTGATTTCTTGGGATCCACCCAAGAGTGTTACCGAGGGTGGAGTTTCATTCTTTTGAAAGGGTAATATCAGAGGTTTATACCTGATGTCTCCATAGTTATAGCACCCTTGAGAACCTTGACTCAGAAGGGGAATCCTTTTATGTGAACTAAATGGTGCTAGCGGTTCTTATAGGAGCTGAGACAGAGGTTGAAGAGTGCTCCCATATTGAGGTTTCCATAGGAGGGTGTCGATTACATATTGTTTTGTAATGCAACGTGGACCGAACATAGTTTTTTTATGTAGATTAAATCATTGATTTCCAATGGTTCAGACTAGTTGAGTCCACATTAGTTGAACTACATGACCCAAAATCTTATGTTAGCAGCGATACTCATAACCATGAAGATGTGAAGACATTACCTGATGGTTGAGCGGTTTATTGTTTAATCTGAACACAAGAGTATCAAGCATAAACTTGAGATAAATGACACACAAATTAAAATTCCAATGATCTTTGGTAACATACAATATATCATTTTATGTATGGCTATTTCCAAAGATAAAATTGAGATCAACGAAACCCTTAAATTATACGATAATTCTTGAAAATTCCCAATGTATAGTGACTTCCCATCTATGATGGACTATATCCTCTTAAGAATCGATTTCTTTCAAAACTTTTTATAAAGTAATTTTTTAGAGAATTTTTTTTTATATTTATGATTACAAATATGGAAACCCCATATGAAGTGTCTTATCTTATCATAGAAGTAACACACTCTTTTATTTTACTCAAATTGAGAAATTCAACATGAACAATTGTTTTACTCATTCCTCTTTGAGTTCACATATGAAATAATCCCTTTTCCATTGGGAGGTATGATTTAACATCCATAGATTTTTTACCTTTTCATTAATTTTGTATTCCTCCTCAATTTTTACGTAGTTGAGAAAAACATTAATGGAAATATTTTCATTATTTTGTTTTATAGAATATATAAAATTATTCTCAGAAGAAGAAAATTTATCAATGTTGTATGTGTAATGATGGCCTCATTAATATTCATATTTTTTGGATTTAGGTATTGTACCATAGAATTTATTTCAAATAAATTACACATTCTAGATTTAGTATGTATCATTTTCCATGAAATGAACATGCTTAATCAGAATTTTTTCTTGTCAGATCATTATAGATTTTTTTCACTAAAGCATTTGAAATATTCTCTTCCACAAGTAGGTGTCGGTAAGTGTTGATGAAATAATCATGTTATTAATTGTGTATGTATCCTAAAAACATGATATCTTTGTTACCCCATTTTTTCATCATGAATAATACATGTTGTATGTCATATATGGATATTGGGGGATTTGGATTTGAGAACACACATATTTCTTTGAGAGTTTCATGAATAAAAAAATATATATTTTTATCCTCTTGAAATTGTGGGAATTTAATTTCCCAATGATTAGGAAATTATTAACCATTTTTACACCAATGTGGATTAAATATACTCTCACATTTTTTTGGATAATGTTGCATGATGGTTTATAATATTATTGGATTGAATAATATGAATTAATTCTATGAATTTTATGATTCCACTCCCTTTAGGAGAATATTTTCACCCAACTTATAAACAGTATGATGGTTCCAAGTGAATCCTATTTCAAATACAATGATCATTGTTAATCTAGGCTTAAATACAACGTAGAGTAACCCTTGAATATGATTTATAATAAAAATATTAATGGAAGGCCTATTCATTTCCAAATAAAAAAATAGATCCTCTGAGGCTTTTTGATGACATGAGAGGAATATTGGTCATCGAGATGGATAAGATTTCTTTTGATGTAATTGAATTGATATTTCCATCAAAAATATAGTTCTTTTAATAGATATTTATATACACTTTTAGATATGGTGTCATCTATTTGAAATTGGGTAGTCACATATTCTAATAATTCACAACATATCTAGATTATTCATGTTTATTATAATGAACCCTGTAAAATAAGTGGCATAAATCATAAATATAAGTGAATAAATGTGTATTAAATTATACCAAATCTAATAGATAGTATAGTTATATCTAGTTTATAAAAGAAGTTCATCTACCTCGACATATAAATTCATGACAAGGCTTGAACCGAATTTACCATATGATCTGTTGAAAGTATAAAGGAACCTTCAAGCACCTCGCACATATGTGGCATAAAAAGTTCATAGTGTACTATCAAGGTACCAATGATTTAAAATATTTTAAATCACTACTTGAAAATCCAAAATCATACTCTATATAAAATAACATTCAAAAATAATGGTATCTCTTAAGTTGATCCATTATATGTTTCTGTAAAAAAATTAACATAGAAATCGACGTACACCTCTTTGAACTTGTAACTCATTTTATCAGCAATATTCATCCAACACAAGTCTGTTCTAATTCATTAGTTCATCATCATCTTGTAGAAACCATTATGGTTATATTTCAATTATCACTTCAATACATCTTGAGAGTCAATGTTGTAAACTTTCTAATATGGATCTCATTATTACATTCACAATGGTCAACTCAAAAGTGATACCATGTTTCAATAATTATTTTAAATCCATGTTTTATTACGAGTATTAAACACAACGACATTAACTTGTGGTAAATAACTCCATTTTAATAGTATGAAATATACTTTTAGTGCCTCTTTCACACATATTATAAAAATTTTACATAGAAATTATACATGAAAAGTTATCTCAAAACAAGATGAGGTCCCATAATTATTTAAATTTTTACAAAAAAAATTTGAACCTGTTTTTAAGGATGTTTTGTAAACAAAATACCTTCAAATATCCTTTGTTGATATATAGGTTTTATTCTATATTAATCTGAAAAATGGTATAGTTGTGGCAACATAGAGTATCAACTACTCCACATATCTACTTCTTAGACCAATATTCCTTGATTTTCAATTATAACTTTTATTAATTTGCCTATAAAATAAAAGATTGGTCCACTAAATTAGTAACCATAGTTGCATCAGAAAATAATTCAAACAACCTTGGGTTTCCACTATATCATAAAAAGTTATCCATGGTACCCTTAAGATATTTTAGTACTCTTTTGACTATGTCTTCTTTCAAATAACATGTATCACCAATATAACATCCCAAATTACCAATATTATATTCAATATACAGTCTTAAGTAGGTTATAGAATACATGAGACAACCAATAATATTTTCATATTCTAGTTTTTTAACTTTAATAATTGATTTTATTTAATATCTTACTCTTAGAATCATATTGAGTTGAAGTTGGTGAACAATAATATTGTTCATAACTCATTATGCCATTTTTAATATAATATGTTTGAGGAATAAAAAATAATTCATATTACTAAAAATTTTGATTTCGAATATTACATTTTGTTTATATAAGTATTTTATATCTGTGGTTCAAGATGAAATAAACCTATCCTAATTTACTTGATTCATATTAGTTACAAAAATTGACATATTATATAAAATGGAAAAAATATCCAAGAAATATTTATTATATATCATAATATAAACAAATTTATTATCTTGGCCAACTAAAATATCATTATTAAATTACTTTTATAAATTTACCAATCCATTTTTTACTTATTTTAAAGCATATAAAGACAATACCAATTTTCAAACCTTCATTTCTATTCTAAATAATTATAACTCTTCTACATAATTCTTATATATTTATTTATCTTACTCAAATTTTTAAATTTTCATTTTAAAATCTATTTGATGAATATAAATATAATATATGAAATAAAAAGAAAAAATTATTATAATGGAAGAAGTCCTAGAATTTAGAGAATAAATAAAAAATAATAAATTCATTCCTTTTTATTAAACCCCTTGGCTACAAATCTAGATTAATATTTTTCAATTATATCATTTTTTCATTTTATTATAAATTCCCACTTAAAACATATAAGCTATGATACTTCATTAATATTCACTAAAATAAATCAATTTATCGTAGTTAATGATTTTATTTAATCATTTGCATCTTCCTTCAAATTAGATGCATCTAAAAATGACATAAAATCTTTTAATGCGTTTGGATCACACACTATATTAAGAAAAATAAGTGTTTTTGTAACATTAATACAATTATACACTCCTAAATATTTCACATATAAAAATTTTTTAAATATATTTGGTATTAATGTTTTTTTTTACTTTGACAATCCTCCTCGACCATAGCTTCTTAACAAACACTTCTATCAGTTATGGATTCCTCAATTTTAATTTCATAGGTAAATCGGTAAACCTAAATTCATGAAATATAGTAAATCATTATTAAATAACTCCATTAGAAGATACTAAATCATAAAATTAAATAATAATGAAATTATAAGCCTTTTAATTCTCAAAATATCTATTAAATATAATATGAATACATCATATATCTATTTTTTACGTTTTTAAGGTACCCGTATAGTTTCATGACGACCACAAACCATTAAAAAATTGAGTTTGATTTTCCAATGATTCAATATTTAAAATGGATTAATATAATATCATTTATTTGAAATACTATTTCGGATGTTCTGTGTAACACCCAAATATTTTTTGATATATTTCTCTTGAAATAAATTTAATTTCTTTGATACTTTTTGATACACACAAACCCGAGTAAAAAATGAACCATAATATGGTATATCATTATAAAATAAACATTATATTATAAGGGACTAAGAATAAAAAAAATAAAAACTATGTATTATTATTTTATTTTATTAAAATATATTGATAAATAAGAAATATATTTTTAGTAATATAATTATATGCTTCAAAATTAAAATTTTCTTCATAAACTGTTTTTATTTCTTTTTTGAGAAGAAAATAATTCATTTTTTCACATCTAAAAAATTTATTTGAAAAAAAAATAACTTCATTTCTAAAATGAGAATTTCAAAATTATCATAGAGTGATATTTTGATAATTTTTTGAAAATAATAATTTTTTAATGAATGGTGAAAATATATTTTTTTAATTGAAAACTTTTATTTTCAATAATTACATAGTTTTATTGAGTTTTAAAAAGATTTAAATTTAAAATTAGTTTATATATGTTATTAACAATATAATTAATTACATTATAATCAATTTCTTCTTGGATTTTGTTTTAAAAACTTTTAATAGATGATAAAAAGATCAAGGAAACGTACTTTTATCGCGTTTTGAAGGATTATTTTAAATATAAATATTGTCATTACTCTGAATTTAATTTGAATGTTTTAATTTAATATTTTAAATCATCATAATTAATATTATATAATAAATGTATAATTTTTTTTGATCATAATGAATGGTAAAAATAGTAAATATTCCTCACTATGGTTATGGTTAAAATGGGTTTATTATGAGGTTAAACCAAGCGATAAGGGTAGTTTTTTCAATTAAAAAGTCTAAATACTATTTAATCTCCATATTTTTACCTCTTAATATCACATATTCTAATACATATCCATTTGAAATAATTTTTCTTGAGTATGACTTTATTATAAATTAATCATTTAATAAATTCCAAGTGTCTCATCTCCCTAACTTATAAAAATATACCCCGCATTTCTCTTCTTTAGAAAACTATGAGTGATATATATCAAAAAACCCCTAAAACTGTATATTATAAACTTATTTAGGAATTAATTATAGGTTATTGAATTCTAAAATGTTCATTCTAATGATCCATAAGAATATATCTAAAGAAGGCTTATTGTAGAAGAGGTAATCATCTTACTCGACATCTTTTAAATTATTTCTCCTTCTACCTCCATTAGATAATTGAAATTTATAATAAAATAATAAATTCATTATAATTTATGTACAAATACTTTATTATTAATATTTAACCACCAGTATTCTCCCTCTTTTACATCAAATGTGAAGTGAGAGTATCTCTCTTGTGTACATGTGGATTATCGCCTCCACGTAGTGATACAATTCATTTTAAATCACCATATTTCATGGATGGTTATTATAATGGGACTAAATTAAAAATGAAGTAATTTTTATTCAGTAATTATAATATCATATCTACCTTCTATCCATGTGATTCGTTGGAAGATGATAATGTCTCCCCTGCATACATGTGCCCTGCCTCTTCCAAAAAGCTATTTGATTTTCCATTCAAATATATTTTACTTTAATTTAAGTAAGGATATTTTTAATATATATATATATTTATATTGGGACATAAATATGGTTATATAATAATAAAATAGTATTTATGTTTCTTCCCTTCATGTTAATTTGGAAAGTAAACAGTGCTCATGATTACATACAATCTACCATCTCCAGGAACGATGTAAATCATTTTTCTATCTCTAAATTTTATATTTGACTCTATACATATATATATATAATATAAGAATGATATTTTTTTCATTTTTAAAATTACGGTGATTATGAAACCATGATCATATTTCAAGTACGACAACATCAAAACTAAAACTCTCAAGAAAATAAAAATTGTGAATACAAAAATAGAATATTTTAATAATGATTTATTTATAAATGGGATTTTAATTATTATAAGTGGATGTTATATGATATTAAAAGTAATTAAATTATTATGGTATATAATTATAATCAATTTAAATTAATTGTTTACGTGGTTAATGATCTTTTTATGCACATCGAACTTGAGGTAATACATTTTCATCCCACTTTTATTTCTATGAGATAGTTTCCATATTCATCATTTTTTTATGTGGTTTATATACAACATATGAATGAATTTTATGATTATTATCATTAAAATTATATGGATAAACATATGTATATAGTTCTCTCTCAATGATGAGGTTTTAGTTTTCAAGTGACAATAGAGGTAAGGGATTTATCTATCAATCTCATTTTAAACAGAATTAATTATATTTGATTTTAAATTAATGTAAATTGTATAATAGCTTTATGATAAATCCTTTTCATTTCCATATCCTCTATTTATCCATTATTTTATCAATTAATAGTACCATATTCCTCTTGTTGGTACTTTAAAATATTTTTAAAATGTTGTCAAGAAAAAAATACCTTATTTCATCTTCGTCTGGAACCTTTTATTCTAGGACCATGTTGTATTTAAAATATTTTCATGAATGGTATTTCTATTATTGTATAAAGGTTTATCTATTTTTTTACAAATATATTAATTTCTCCAAATAATCCATGGAATATTCTTGGGATTTTATAAACCAGTTACTTTGTAATTTTACCAAAAATTTAAATCAAGTCTTTGTTTTAACAAATGATTCACAAACGAGATATCTCACCATTATGACTCCTCAATGATGTAATTGTTTCATTATATGTTCAAAAACTTATTTTCAAATTATATGATTTTGTCAATATTTTGGAAATTTATATATCCTAAAAAAGTTATTTGGAAATGAATATGGTATTTTAATCAAGAAATACTTTAAATGTATTTTAAAGAAATTTTTTATTTATGATAAAATCCATTGATTTTATATAATATATTCTGGGAATAAAATCCGTGATACACTCATTATTATTTCTCTATATTTTTTATAATTATGTAAATGATATTTATATGAAATAAATTTATTATTCATGGATTTTTTATAATTAAATTTTAGAATATTTATGTAACTGATTTAATTTACATGGGTTATAATATATGATGAATGATTTGTGTTCTTTTGGAACACATATAGACTTATAATAATTATTTTATTAGTGGGAATATAATTATATATCCCTCCAATTAATTAACTAAAGATGTATACCTCATGAGATAATACAGATTGGAGTGGGGAGTTAACATTGTTCAGTAACTGATTCTATCCACTATGATAGTTTTTTGAGTTATCCTTGAAAAAGGATATGATAAAATTTGTAGTGAACCCACTCCAATATTATAGTTTTAGTATTAAACCTTAACTAAGGAAATGATTTTCTAAGATTATTTCTATTCCAGAAGCATATGTCTTATGAAATTTTATGCCCTAATGTAACATGTTCTTAAATTCCTTTGTGATTTATGTCTTATAGATAATCAGGATTTGTACTATGATTAAATATTATGATCTATTATATGTTGGGTATATATTTTAAAATGATAATATCATGTTATTATACCAATAATCTCATTTTATTTTTTAGTGATTATTAATATGTCCCTTGAATACACTTACTGGGAACATGGTCTCATACTCTCTTTTGTTTCCTTTCCACAATTTTTGTAGAAATATTTTAAATAGGGTATGTCTAAGGAGACTATACTATGGGATGATAATTGTGGTAGATCCTAAAGATTATTCAATAAATATATAGATTGTTCTGCTCGTCTAAAAATACACTAAGTCGTTATATCCATCATGTGTGTATTTATAAAATATATTTAATATTAATCACTTAAAAAGTAATATTTATTTATGAAAATTATGGGTCTAGATATTATAATTATAAATAGGTTCAGTAAATATTTGAGGATTAATATTAGATAACTCTATTGGAAACACAGGGGATAAGTCTAAGAATATGATAATATCCTATGGTTTGGAAATATATAGATTATGTGGTTTTTTTAATAATACATCCATGATTGGATATTATTTGTGGATTTTGTTTTGGGAATGATTTATCTATGGTTAATAACCCAAAAAAAGTTTTTTGGGCATTGATTAAACAACACTTTGGTGCATGGTGATTGTGCCCTTATTGTGCGGATTCATTGGAACTCTCGAGGGATATTACTAGGTTAATTCAAAAAACATTTGAATCATTATGAAGTATTTAAATATATGATAACTATAAATTAACTAGGTTAAGCCTAATATGTCATATATTGAAAATAAGGCTTCAATATTTAAACATTTTACGTATTTCATTTAAATGTTTTTTGGTTTCCAACTATGATTATTGTTGCTCACACTATTATTATTGGTTTATTAATTGTATGGAACCTCAAGGAAACATGTTAATGTGTAATGTAATGGAAAATTAAAATATTATCCATCAAATAAACTAAATTCTATAAAAGTTTGTCTTAAAATAATTCTGGTATACTTATGAAATATTATTAATTTATGAATCACACTAATATTCCAAACGAGCTAAGGATAGAACACCATTATGTTGAATCTGTAATCTGGAAGCATACTCTTTATTTTAGGGGATATACTAATTCAATAGCTAGTAAGAAATTTATTAGTACTATGGAAAAATAATTTTATATCCTAAAGTGTTAGGAAATCAAAAAAAAATTTGTTGTTAATTATTTAGAAGGAGAATCCAATCAAATGTAAGGTATTATCAAGAACATGATTCCAGAGGATGAAATTGTATCCATGGAGGGGAATGGGTATTGGATTTTATTATTTAGTAATTAGTTTCTTCATATTAATTTCATTAAAGAATAAATAATTCCTTGTGATAAATAATCAATATGATGAATCCATTAGTACACCTGAGGATAAAATTACATGACTTTTGAGGTATGATTCATGTATTGTCAACCCACAAGAAAGTAGGATTGGTCAATTTTTTTAGGAAACAAAAAATCTTTTTAAAGGTAATTAGTTCTAAGGGACATCAATATATATAAATTGTAAGAACCCGGTTTTGTTGTGAAAGACTTTGTAATATTCTTGATGATATTCCAGAGTAGCGCCTTCAGACGGCGTGCGATTCCGAGCCCCAGAGTGGCCGGAATTAAATTTTCAGTGCGTTCACACGGGAAACACCCAATAAATGAGATAACTCCTAAACAGAGTTATGGATCAGAGATCCGAGCATACGGATGAGTCCGGAATGAGGTGTTTACCCTAGGAATGACATAAAACATGTCGGCACGGGATGTTTGGACCCCTCGCTCGCTTTCGGAACGTTAAAAGGATAAATTAATTATTTAATTAACTTTTTTAATGGTGAAACTCGATTATCTCTTAAACGGTGGCTCGGATTGGAAAACTGAGGGCACCGTTGAGTTCGGAGAGTGCCATTTACCCTAGGAAGGGTATAAGTTTCGCGGGCGCGGGCCGTTTGTGAAAAATGGCCCCAGGGGCGTTTTCGTAATTTGGTGACCTCGGGCGCTAAGTTTAATAACTTTTGAACAGGGTCTGGGAATAAAATTCCAAGACCGCCGTTGCGCTCGAAGCATGGTTTTTAGCATAGGGGAGTCTTAATCCTGACCCCGTAGAAATTTCAGGTTCGGGGCTATCAGGCGGCGTTTAAGTATTTTCCACGTAAACTCATCCCATCCCCTCTTCTTCATCTTCTTCCTCAAACTGTACCCTCTCCTCCAGCTCCGGCGAGGTTTCTCCAGCGAGGCGAACTCCGGCGAGGCACAGCGGTTCTGACGGTCCGCACGCAAAGCGTTGTGCTACGCCCTTCGAGGTAGGCAGTGTTCGTTTGCATTTTAAATTCTGAACCCCTTTTTGAATCCTACTTTTAGTGTCTAATTTTTGCCCGATCTTCAATAAAATACCATATTAGTGTTGAGTATGTTCTATGGTTTCCGACGCTCTCCTCGGATTCAATATCCGAGTCCCGGGGTGCCCAGGGCAGTCCCGGGATGTTCCGAGCGGAATTCTAGATTTCCATCGGTTCCGGGCGGTGGACGGCGGTTCCTGGCGAAGGAAGGTGGTTCCGGGATGGCGGTGCGGCTGAGGGCATGGCTGAAGGCTGGCCGGCCATCTGGCTGGCAGGGCGGCACCACGCCGGTGCGGGACGGCACAGGCGGTCTGGCCGCTGGCGCCGGCGAGAGGAGAAGGCCGGGGTCGCATGCGCGCGACCCTGCGGCTGGACAGAGACCCCAGCGATGCGGGTCTCTGTGTGGAAAGCTGACCATTTGTGTCAGCCGGTCGGTGGAAGAGGAGCTCGTGCGGTGCGCGGGCGAGGCGGCCTCGTGGGAGGCGGCTGGGCTGCGGTCCCAGCAGGCCGGCTGTGGGCGGACCGGCCGGTCCGGCCCATGGGGGGTCTCCCCCCCCCCCCTTCTAACTTCCGACGTCCGTAGTATTCTCTACGGATTTCCGTTTTGCGCGCCGTCTATGGAGGCGCGTGCCTGACGTAGAGGTAAATCTTTTGAGATAGTTTCGGGAATTTTTAATTCCTGAAACGAGGGGCCGCGGAGGCACAATGTGCCGTTAAGTGGACGGGTGTTTATCCGGGAACCTTGTTTTGAGCGGCGCGGACGCATCCGACGTCCGCATTGAGTGCCGTCGGTTGCGTTGGAACCCTAGTGCCGGGGCAAAGGATTCTAGGGTGGCTTCAGGCGTTGCGGATGGATATGAGGTGTGGCCCCCCGGCCCATCTTTTGACCTACGTGCAGCTTTTAGAGACTTTCTCATCGGGCGTCCGTTCAGGGCGTGCGAGCAGTCGATGCGGGTTGTTTTTTCGAGGGGATTGCAACGGTGCAATCTGCCCGCTGTAATTCCGCACGATGGTGCGGGGCCCGCGAGGGCCGTTTTGGGATTTGACGGTGATTTCAAGCTTTATCATCGGGTGTCTATTTTGGACAAGTGAATAGTCAATCGTGTGTGCTTTTTCAAGAGGATCGCAACGGTGCAATCCATCCACTGAGTTTCGGGACCGGGATGCGGGTCCCATGAAGCACCGCTCATGTGCGGTGCGCCGAAATGCACCTTTTTCTCTGGATATCCATTGCACTCATGTGAGTAGTGCTTTTGACGTGTTTTCCTGAGGGGATCGCATTGGTGCGATGCGCCTGACTGTTTTCGGGGCCGAGGCTCGGGATCACGGGACGTCGTTCGGGCGTGAGGCGGTGTTGTTGACTTTTTCGTCGGATATCCATTGGAGGAGAGTAAGTTGTCGATCTCGCATGTTTTTATACGAGGATTACAATGGTGCGATCCACTTGGTTGTGTGGAGCCACTTGCGCGATCTTGGGAATGCGGAAATGTGTAGGTGCCACGGGGGAGGTTCTTCTACTGTGGTTGTAGCGGAACCTTGGCGTGTGATCGCATGCACTCCCGTGTGAGTGAAGTAATGCTTGAATAGATGTTATTGTTCGTGCCCCAGTCGTTGAGGTGGCATGTTGGAAATGTTACGTCACACCTTCGCGTTGACATTGGGTGTCGTGTGCACGATATCCCTTGGGATGGAATCGAGGTATACTCTGGGAGTATATGGGGGCTCTTAGAGGTACATGTGGTTTTTACCTGAGACGTTTGTGCACTCAGTTGGGGTTTACGTGGGGCCACACGACGTGTGGGCCCCATGTGCGTGTCATGTTCTGCTTTGCGTACTTGGACCTCTTGTGTCGTAGAGGGTCCCTCTGTGCTTGTTTGTTTGACTAGCAGGGTGCAGTTTGTTTCCCCTGGCTCTGTGCTCATTTGTTTGACCAGTAGGGTTGAGTGGCCTCCCCCTGGTTTCGTTCTTGATGGATCGTCCAGTAGCAGTGCTAGTGGCACCCCGTGATGGAACATGCGCTGAACCTCTTTTGGGAGAGTTGTTCTGGAGTTGGGTGGTTGCGCGATACCCACTACGTGTTCGGTTGGCCAGTGTTGTATCCTCTAGTAGAGATGGCTAGAACAGTTCTGAGTTTTACCCTCCAGCGGGGCTGGGCAGTGGGTTACTCATCGACTTCTTCGGGTTTACCCTCCAGCAGGGCTGGGCAGTGGGTTGCTCGCTGACTTCTTCAGTTTACCCTCCAGTAGAGACTGGGCAGTGGGTCACCCAACGCACTTAGGGTCTACCCTCCAGCAAAGACTGGGAAGTGGGTCGCCCGACGCACTTAAGGTTTACCCTCCAGAAGAGATTGGGCAGTAGGTCACCCGACGACCTCTTAGCGTCTACCCTCCAGCAGAGACTGGGCAGTGGGTCGCCCAACACACTTATGGTTTACCCTCCAGTAGAGACTAGCAGTGGGTCACCCAACGACCTCTTAGGGTCTACCCTCTAGCACGGCTGGGCAGTGGGTCGACCGTCGTCTAGTTCTAGGTCTACCCTCCAGCAAGGCTGGGCAGTGGGTCGCCTGTCGACTTCTTCTAGGTCTACCCTCTAGCGTGGCTGGGTAGTGGGTAACCGGATGATGTGTTATGGTTTACCCTCCAGCAGGGCTGGGCAGTGGGTCACCCAGTATCTTAATATGGTGTTCCCTCCAGTGGGGCTGGGCAGTGGGTCACCTGATATCTTCTTATGAATTACCCTCCAGCGGGGCTGGGCAGTGGGTCGTCCGTTGGCATTCCAGGCTCAATCCTTTCTACTAGGCTAGCTTGTGGCTTTCCTCCGTGATTACCGGAGCAGGACCCTTGGTTATACGGGTCAGTGTCGTGATGGCTTGACTTTGAGGAGACCTCTCGACTGCAGGGCAGTGAAGAGGCATGCTTTTACTTTCCCTAGAACTCTCAAGTACGAGGGGCACGTTCCCCACTGAGACGCATTCTTGCGACGCGATCTAAAACCGTGCGGGTGAGTCAGAGTCGCCCAAAGCGGATACTATCAAGGTGCAGTGATTGAGACCCTTGGCTTGCGGTTAAGGGCAGACGTGCGAGATGTTGGGAATCGTTGATGGTGTTTCTTTTGGGACTGTTGGCGACTCATTTTCTTGGGCTGGGATATGGGATGGAGATACACTTACGAGCTTGTTCGGGATACTTGTTGACCATATTTATATGTGTATACCTTGTTCCAGTACCCACTCCTTGGGTTTTGGCTACACTCCTTCCAGGAGAGGCGAAGACGTGCGGGGTATGCCATGTGCTTTCCATGTCTAGCTTCTCATGGTTGGACGAGTCTACTCTAATGCTATAGGTAGCGAAGACTCGATGAGAAGTTCACCATATCACCGTTTCCAGCTCCTTGTGCCTGGACGAGTCTACCTTCTT
Source organism: Viscum album (assembly GCA_963277665.1). Taxonomy (NCBI): domain Eukaryota; kingdom Viridiplantae; phylum Streptophyta; class Magnoliopsida; order Santalales; family Viscaceae; genus Viscum; species Viscum album. The sequence goes on along the minus strand of OY728129.1, from coordinate 872,589,868 downwards.
TCCTATTGTTGGGTTGAGTTGGACTCTCTGTTGTACTCCCTTTGCCTTCTCCCTGTTCGCTCTACTTTTCACCCTTCGATACCTCCTTTGTTTCTCCCTCGAGCCTTCGGGGTATCCTACTGAGTATTTTCATACTCACCCCGCACTTGGTGTGCCCTTGCAGATGACAAACAGGTGGAGCGTGACTTCTGTGGAGCGTAGAAGCTTGGGAGCTTGGACCGCGTGCGGTGGTCATAGCCGGGTTCCAGGTGGGAGACCCGTCAGCAGTTTCTTTTGTTTACCTTTTGTCAGGTTGTGGCACTTTTTGGTTGGGCACGTGTTTTTCCCATTTTCTTTTCAGTTTGTAATTTTTACTTGCAGAGGTCGATGCACTCTGTGGTTTATATATAAGAGTTTCTCTTTTACTCTGCTTGTCTTTTCTTTTACTCTGCACTTTTGCATTGAGTGTGTTGCGTGTGTGTGTGTGTACAGGTACTCAGGCAAAGGCCTCCCCAAGTTGTTGTGCCTTCGGCGCTGGTCACCTGCCACTGGCCTATGGAGGCGGGCTTGGGGTAGTTTCGGCTCGAGCCCGGGTAGGGTCGGGTCGTGACATAAATAAATCATTTTATATACTACCATGTTAAAAAAGGAGATTGGATTTACCCATAAATCTCCTGGTTTTTAAAATAAAAAATATTGAATTCAAAATAATTTCTAATAATAAAACCATATAAGAAGAATATGGGGTTTTTTTATGCATGGGGTGTGGAAGAAATCAGGGAGGAAATTATCTTACAGGGGATAGTTATTTTTTTAATGGTGGCCAGACCATCGTAAAATAGAATATTGAAGAGATGGAAGGAAGACGTAATCTAATAATAGGGATAAAGAACTGCATAATGGAACACCCACAATCTATCAAATGAAATGAAAGGATTATTTTCATTATGTAAACTAGTGATGGAATGAGTAGTTTAATGATGATTATAAATGTTTGAAATATATAAAGACTCCATAAAAAATGGAAATATCATGTGATCACTATTTTCAAAGTGTGTACGATAATAAAGTGGTTAATGTTAATCTTACCATCAAGTCTAGAACTAATAATGTCTTATTTGTTTCTAGATCAACCCACTATTTTTTATCTGATGAATTTTACATGGATATGAAAACACCACCCCTATTATTATATTTTGAAATAGTAGTGAAGACACTTAATGGTATAATGTTAAAATATCATGTCTATGATTATTCATCAGTTCAAGTTTGGGGAATGTACTTCTTTAAAGTATTCTTATTCACCCTCTAGTTGAATTTGATGTTATTTTGGGAATGTAGTTTCTTTTTTTATAAATTTCATATCAATTTTCAAGGAATAGATGTCACATCTGATATTATGAAGCAACCTATAGTTCTTTGTTGGTGTGGAAATAAATATTAATTTTCAATTGTATTTACTTCCATTGAATGGGTATTGATTCCAAAAAAAAATTTGTCTTCATCCTAGATGGTTATGTAGAAACTCAACATTAAATATATTCTTATTTAATGGAAATTTTATGCCTTTATAGATGATTTTAGCATTATTCTTATGAACCATGAAGTCGGGTTCTCAATAAAAATTTTACCTGGGGCTACACCAATTTCAAAGAATCCATATTGAATGGACTTCATTGAGTTTCAAGAATTAAAGAAGAAAAACTATAAAAATATTAATAACTTATTCATTCATCAAATTGCAACACTATGGGGTACACATGATATATTTTTTCAAAATAATGATGGTTTAATTTGACTTTGTATTTATTATCGAGAACAAAACAAGATCATAATCATCATAAAATTTCGATTTATTATATGGGTTATTTGTTAAACTAATTATGAGGAGATAAGAATTTTTCCAAGATTGATCTATGATCTATATATTATTATTTATGGTATAAAAATGAATACATTCCCAATATTATCCTCTATATTAGGTATAGAAAATATGGATTTAGAGTGATTCAGTTTGGTATTAATAATTCCCCCACTATATTCACTGATTTAATGAGTACAGTCTTTAGATATTTCATTTTTCAATTTGGTTAAGTAGTTGTATATTATATTATTATATATTCCATTAAAAAAATAGCATACAGAATTGTAATAGACTTTGCTTGATAAAGAAAAATATTTTATATGAAAAATTTAATAAGTGTGAATTTTGGTGATATAAAGTTTCATTTTTCAGTTATATAATATCAAGTGATGGTTTATTGATGGATCCATCAAAGACTAATGTTAATGAAAATTAGTCAATACTATCTACTATGATTGAGATCTGTAGTTTTATTTCATTTAATGTATATTATTAATTCTTTTTTAATAAATTCCCATGGTTTTCTGATCCACTTTCCATGATAACTCGGAAGGGATCCATGTTACTTCGGATAGAAATTACTGTAAAATATAAAAAACTAAATAGAATGTTAGTTAAAAGACCTATTCTTACAAATCCCTATTGTTTTCATGGGTATGATATCTTTATCGATGCATCTTACAAGGTACTAGGATGTTTCATTATAAAAATAATAGATATAGGTATTTCTTATGCCACATGAAAATTGTTGTTCCATTGTAAAATTCACCCAACACATGATTTGAGAAAGATATGGTAATTTTTTAATAAAATAGGTGGAGGTATTATATTTATAATGTATGTTTTTTTCATATATATAGTAATAAAAAAATTTAAATTCTATATTTACTCCTAAATTTTAGAATATGTTCCAAATAATATAGTTATAATTGATAAAATATTATGAATTCTCAATAAATTACCACCCTTGGAAATAATGAAAGGGGTATAACAATTTCATTTGAAAGTATTGTGTTAGTTTATTTATGATGTGAGTAAAAAATGATCCATTCTATTTGGATTTGTAAAAGATATGTCTAGAAATTTTGAAGGATGTGCAGTAATAGTATTCTTGCTCAAATGAGTGTTCAAGCATCTATCCTAGTGAATGTTAAAGAGGCTCAAAAGGAATATGTGGATTTGTAAAATATTATAGTAAATGTTCTTGAGCATAACATTTATTATTATGGAACAATAAGTTTTAGAAACCAATTATATGTCTCATACATAGTAGATATTAAAAAGGAATAATTCTATTAATCCCAGGGTTCTTCATTCTCAAAACATCATATAAGAATTAAGATGTATAGAGATCTTAATGAGTATTTCTAGTTGGATAATATGAATAAAGAAAAAATAAATTATATATCAAGATACTTGGTATTTAAATAAGTTAATTATGATAGAAATATGTATAAAGGGATGTAATAACCATTACCTATACTAGAATGAAAATTAGAAAGCATGATCATTGAATATATCATCAGAACCACTAAATATATGCATTCCATAATGATATGTTGGTTAAAGATGATCACATTATGATGTTATCATCCTACATTGTCATCAAATAAAAGTTTCTCTATTGATAATATTAACTGAATTTACACTAAGTGGTAATTCTTCATGAAGTACGACATTCAATTTTATTTCTCTAATATAGGATGTTTACCTTGATGTTTTGGTGATGTCTTCTATAAGATATGGATTTGGAGTTTTTTATTTGAACTACATATCAACCTCAGATTAATTTTCATATAAGGTAACCATCAAAAATCTGATATGATATGATTAATTCTTATCTTATGGATCTAAAATATTGTTTGGATCAACTCCTCCCTCTAGTTGAGCATAATTAAAATAATATATTTCACTTTAGTATTCATACGGATCCCTTTGATTTTGTCTATGGAAATAAGTGTATAACTCCAAAATAGTGATATGATGTTAGTAAAATGATTCTATTGAGATCTAAGATAGATAAAAAACTCATAGAAAAATTTAAATCCATTCATCATCACATCAATCCAGTTCAAAGTTGGTAGAAATTTTATACTAACAATCATCAGTGAAATATGGGATTTGAAGTTAGTGAGAATGTATTACTCTAAATTTCTCCGTGGAATAATTTTATGGGATTTGTAAAAACGGTAAAACTGTTCCCTAGAATTTTTGAATCCTTTATAATTGTTCATTGAGTAGGGGAAGTATGATATTTATTATAACATACAATAAACCTATCCCAAATTCATTATGTGTTCTATGTATCTCTACTGAGGAATTAAATACTTGATCCATAACATGTAATAAATTTTGAGGTTTTACCATTGGAGCTTGATCTTTTCTATAGAAAATTATTGAAATCTTGGATCATAGTGATAATGTGATATAAAACATGACTACTCACATAGTTGTAGTACTCTAGAGGAATTAGAAATTCAAAAATATCCACATGGGAACCCAAGGATGTTATGAAATAGATATATTGTAGTTTTTTGTATTGGAGTGATGGAATTTTAGGGGAAAATTTCATTTTAATTGTGGTATAATGTAACACCCAAATATTTTATGATATATTTCTCTTTAAATAAATTTAATTTCGTTAATAGCTTGTGATACATGATAACCCAAGTCTAAATGAACCATAATATAATATACCATTATAACCTACACATTGTACCGATGAAGTTAATAGTAATAGAAAAAGTTTAAAATTTATGTATAAATAATATAAATTTATTAAATTTATTTATATATAAGAACTGAATTTTTTGTTAACCCTTTATACAATTTAAAAAACGCTTTTCCTCAAAAAGGGAATTTGTTTCCTTTTAGGATATAATAATATAATTTTTCTTCACATTTTAGAAAAAAATATTTAAAAATTTTAACATTATTTTTTAAATTATAATTCCAAAATTATCATACAGTGAAATTTTGATAATTTTTTGAAAAGATTTATTCTTCAATAAAAGGTGAAAAATACAGTTTTTAACTTAAAATTTTATTATTGTTTTAAGAATTAACAAAGTATAATTTTTCTAAATAATTTTAAACTAAAATTAGTTCACATATATTTTTAATAATCCATTTCAATTTTATATAATTAATTTATTATTTTATTTCAACAACATACTTTTTATACTTAATAAAACATATTTTTGAAAAAAACTGCTTGTCATAGTGTTTTTATAATTAAATTTTAATGAAATGTATTCTTCTTCTTTGAATATATATACCTAAAATAATTTTATTTTTAATATTTTAATAATTAATAATTTATAATAAGGTAAACTTAATATTTGGTCATAATCAATACTAAAAACAATAATAATTCATTACTGGGATTATGGTTAAAACTAGTTTACCGAAGGGTTAGACCATGAGACAATGGGATGTTTTCAAAATCTAAATTTTATAAATAAAAGATTCATAAAATATTTTTACCTAATACTATCAAAACGTTATGTATCAAATAATTTTTATTAATTTGGATTTATTATAACATTATTATATTTTAATAATTTATAAAATACTAATTGTAATAGGTCCCCCAATTATAAAAGGATACATATCCTTTCACTTATTTACACCACTTTGAGCCATCTATCATGACCATGCCCTAACCAATTATCTTTAAAACACCCCTAAACACAAATTCTAGGTGATTTTATTCTTCGAGGAGAAGTCCAATTATCCTTATTAAAGGATATATGGGAGGCATATTGAAGAAGAGATAATTGTATTGTCTGACATCATTCAAAATATTTCTTATTCTACCTCATATAAATCAATGGTATTAATCATAAAATAATAAATTCAGTAATATAAATATTAAAAAATGATATTATTATTATTTAACCACCAATATACACCATTTTTACATCAAATGGGAAGGGAAGGTATAACTCATGTGTATGTGTGGACTACCACCTCCATATAGCGGTACAATTAATTTTTCTCCTCTATCATTCATTGATATTTATTATGATTGGATAAAAGATTATAAATTTTATTTATTACATAATAATTATTTTTTAATTTTAATATAATGACTACTTTTTTAACATCTGATCCATTGGAAAATGATAACGTCACATGTGCATATTTGTGGACTACCACCTCTCCGAAGTGATGTGATTCATTTTTTATTTCTATTTTATTTAGATGATAATAAGGATACAATTAACGTGTATATATTATATTATTTATATAATAATACTCCTATAATCATAAAAATAATATTTTCCAGTATTTCCATCTTTTTTAGAAAATGAAAATAATGTTCATGCGTACATATGTCTGACTATCCATATGAATGGTGTAAATCATTTTTCTATCTCTACCTATTATAAAAGACTATAAATATATATATATATATATATATATATAATTAATACTATATTTATATCATTATTGAAATTATTTTTATTATGGAACCATGATAAAAGTTCAAGGATTAGAACTTCCAAACTAAAACTCTTTTGAAAATTGAAATAGTTAACACCTAGAAATGACAATTTTATAAGGGAATGTTTAATAAATGGTTGTCAAAATGGTATAAAATAATAATATATAATATTATAAGTATATAATTTATTATATTTTATAAATATAATAAATTTAAATATATTATTCATGAGTATATATAGCCTTCAATGCATGTCAATCTCTAGGTAAAGGATTTTCGACTCACTTTTATTTATATGAGACACATTTCATATTCACTATATATTTATTTTATTTGGTTTATATACTACTCATGAATATATTTTTTGATGATTTTTATTTTTTATTATGAATATTTAAATATCCCTCCTATGTCCATTCTTTCAAGATGGTTTTATTCAAAAGTTACAAAACAGGTAAGGGATTAGTTTTTTAATATCATTTTAATTAGGATTGTTTATGTTTGTGTAACACCCCAGGTAAATAAAGAATATGACATCTTTATATTTATCTATATTTGTGAATCAAATATTAATATTACTTTAAAGGGTATGCTATGCTCGATGGCGTACCCAATACGCAACAACGAGTTTCTTGGTAATCTTACATTGCACTCTAATAATAAAATAATATTATTTTAAATGGTAGTTAACGCCTAACTGTTGTAATGGCGGGAATGAACAGAACTAACTAACAAATGATTATATATGTTTTTCAAATATTTTTACTTTTTACAATAAATGTTAGAGGATTAAAAATGCGAATGAATCCAATTTTAAGCGTAAACATTCTAATATTCATTAAAAGGTCGATTAACCTCCTTTTGATGGTGAACCTCTTTTAAATGCACTTTTGGACAATTTTATGTGTTATATTTGACAAAATAAAATTCTTCTTTAGAATTGGGACATCAAAATTTACTTTGTGAAAATTTTCGGTTTTTTTTCGAAAACGTTCAATTTTTAATGAATAGTGAAAAATGTTGTATTTTAATTCAAAACCTATTTTTAATCTAATTTATTTATATGATTAGATTATCTATTGAATTGGTTTTAAAGTGAAATTAGAATATATTTTTACCATTTAATCCAATATTGGTTGATGGAATTAATTTCACTTTGAAATCAGACTTAAACTAGTGTCAATCATTTGAAACATTTTGTTTCATAAAAACACGCTATTTGTTTTGACAGCGGGAATTAATTATTAAATTAATTAATGAAACTTATATGTTTTGAATTTTGTAAAATAGACATAATTTTTGAATTTGTAATATCAAATATAGCCTAGGGTGAATTTTTGTTAATTTTCTGAAAAACTTCAATTTTTGATGAATAGTGAAACCACTAAGTGGTACTTATAAAAACTGATTTTCCATTTAAATGAAATTTTTCCACCTTTTTGTTTTGAATTACAAAAATCTGACATACATGATTATCATTAATAAGTAAAATTTGGTTCAATGGGATTAAAATAATTTTTTGGTGAATAGTAACTTATTAAGTTTTTAATCGCGATTAGAGGTAATTAGTGTAGTTTAAGGTAAAAATAATGTTTTAATAAAATGAAATGACCTAGACACATGTCCTACCCTCATTTTATGTGTCATGTCCGACCAATAAAATAAAGGGGTCAACTTGGGGACCCCATGGAGCCACATTGGTTGGAAGATGACATAAATATCTTTTTATTTAATGTTAAAGTAAAATGACACAAACATGAGATGTTTTACTAAAACAATTTTTACATGGGGTTATACAAGTCATATTTTTTACTATAAATAGTCATTGGAAATATAAAAATATTTCCTACATCATATTATTTTTTTTATAATTTTTAGACATTAAATAAATTAAATTATTTATGACATCATGATGATGCAGCGATGACCTCATTATTTAACGATTTAAATAAAATGGAAAGATATTGTAATATCTAATACCAACACATGTTCAAAACCTATTGGATGAGTGGATTTATAACCCTTATCACCTTATTTCCGATATACATCAATGTGGGACCTCTAAAATCCGAAACTCTTTTGAAAATAAAGTAACATTTTGTAACATTACAAGAGTGCCCCTCCTCTCCTCTTATAAAAGGCCCCCACCTCTACCTCCTTATCCACACTCCCAAAGCCTTTGGCTCGGCCAAACCCAGAACATTTTGTCTCTCCACTTCCCTCTATAACTCCTTGAAGCCTCACTTTTGGCAGAAGTATTCCCAAGGAATCCTTTGAGCTCAAACCAGAGGGAGTTACCCGATTTTAAGGTAATCTCTTCACTTGAGTCCTTTTGTTTTATTTTCCCTCTCCAACCCCCTAAACTATTTTTATTAATTTATTTTGTAACAACCCCAGTATCTCCAATATACTAGGATGTTTTTATAAGAAGGATTCGAGCTACACTTACACACACCAAGAACTAATGGTTAAAGAACATACTGTTTCTGTGAATGGCGAATTTCTTCCTCACGAAACGATGATTGTTCAACACTCATATAACACCTTCAAAGTTGGCCATTAAGATGACAATATATTTATATATTATATCTAATATTTTTATGTCTTACTTAAGCTTCTGTATTTTTCATTTATGGCATACCTTTATGGTTTCCATTATGAGTAAACGCGATATCTTCATTTAAGGAAGTGCGGACTACCGCCCCCCTCAAAGTGATTTGATTCGTTAATACCATATGTGGTACGTATAACGGATATATTTAATGATATTTTATATGATACCATACAGTAATTAAAATACTATTATGTATAATTATGTTTTAATTCCATTAAATATGAAATAGAAATGGAAGTAGCGTTCATGCGTACGTACGGCTTACCGTCTCCATGAATGGTGCATTTCATTTCTTAACACTAAATGTTATGTAATATTATAAATGCATGAATATAATAGATATATATGATATATATTATATATTCATCATGAATACAATTATGGATAAAATGAACCTTTGACCACACGAACAACATGTAATTGTAAGAAGTCCACTTTCGACTTAAGAACCAAATATCGACAAAACAAACATTATTGATTACATAATGTTTAAGACATGGTAATATGTGATATAAAAGGAATAATGAACTTGAAAAAAGGTTCCTAAGGAAGTATAAATTAACTCAAGTTTATTATTCATGGGATTAAAGAACGAACAAGACATGTCGGACTTGAGGTAAGGGATCCTACTCCTCTCATTCTCTTTAAGTACACTCTTTAATGTCATTCCTTTTAAAGATCATATTTCATGTTATTAGGATGTTATTTTATATTACTCTTACTGTAATTTTTATGTTCATATGATGAGAGACCCTATTATCTCTCATCAATCCATTTTTGAAGTTTTGATTGGCGTCGTTAGGCTGCCGAATTTTTGTAAGAGATCTAACCTATCTTTTTCTTTTTTAAGTACTCTCCTTTATGTCACTTCTTTTAAGCTCCTCTTTGTTATGTCGGGGAATGTTCTTTTATATTACTCATTCTGTAAACTTTATTTTAATATGATGAGAGACCCTATTTGATCTCATCAATCAATTTTTGTGGCGCCGTTAGGCTGCCGAGTTTTCGTAAGCAATTTTTCATCTCACTTTTATTCCCATGAGATTTATGCTACATTTGCCACAATTTCCTTTGAGTGGTGTATTTACTGCCCATTATTATACTCCTTGTGTAATATAATTTCATTTATGGGTATTTACATATTCATTGTATGACCCTTATTCAATGGGGTGTACGTTTCGAAAGTTACCCAAGTCGGTAAGGGAACCTTTCACCCTCCTCTTTTTAAAAGACTTCTTTTGTTATGTATTTTAATTTACATCTTATTATGTTGGGATATGTTCTTCTATATCCTTATTTATGTAAATTTTTTGTCCTATTGATGAGATCCCCTTTATCTCTCTCATCAACCCTTTTTTTAAAATTTTGTGTGACGTCGTTAGGCTGTCGAATTTTACCAAGCGAACTTCTAAACCCAATTTAGATTTCTTTGGGTTCAACATGTAGTTATTGAATATGTCATCCTTTGAATATGTGTGAATGAACATTGATTATTTTACACTTAATATCCACTTATATTGGGTGTATTTATATTTTTCACACATAATTATGATATTGATTTATCCTTAATTTAAGGATACCTTCTTTATAATGGATTTCATCTCATTTTGCATTTTTTTTGAGACTTCATTGTTGTTATGAACCAATTCACTCTTATATGGTGTGTATACTATCATTTGACATATTATATCAGGAATCCATTTATTCTCATGATATTATAAAGTTCGGATTAAATGTTATTCCTCAATTATTTGTATTCAAGAGTCTCTCATTTTGTTAAAAACTCTTTAACAAAAATATCGTTTTAAATGTTTTAAAGACTTATTATTCTAAATATTTATCTTTAATGTCCATGTTTTCAAAATGGTTTTCAGTATTTATTTATATGGACAATAATGTTTTAAAATTATAATTCCATTAAAATCTTCAATGTGGTATGGGACACTTTGATTCATTAATCTCTTTTAAATGGTTTTTGAAAATGGATTGATTAATTCAATATATGGGAATTACTTATTGTGATTGCAAATGAAATGTTTTTATTGAAATGTTTATATTTTTAATATTTTATGTGTAATAATGGTACTTTGAAATTATGACGGGTGGTGTCGTGAATACCAGGATGGGTGGTTACGTTATAACCTCCAATGCATTGGGTATGGAAGTCAGCCGTATGGCTATTCCATTAAGTATGTATGGAAGTTGGCCGAATGGATATTCCATTAAGTGATATGTGTGGAAGTCGACTTTATGGTTATTACACTTAAGAATGTTTATGTATCAAGTTACCTTTATATGTTATGTGATCTTTATATGGGTTTTATGGTAATATTTTGGTTACAGAAGGGTATGTAATGAACTTTTATTCAGTGAAGAGTTTTTACAACTTTGAAAAGGTGAAAAGTATTACTTTGATAAAGTATACATGGTTTACTTGTTGTTTTGAAAAACTAATAGTTTTCATTCTTTTTGTATCCCATACTGAGATTTTTATGCTCATCCCATGTTTTTGAAATGTTTTTCACAGGACTTAACATGGAATAGGGTCAAGGATGGGATCAAGGGAAAGTCATGCTACCTAAAACATGGAACTATACATGTTTATTTTTAAGATTTTTTATTTTATGGAAACTTAGTAGAAGTTTCTAATTTGTAATATTTTGAGATGTAATAGTTATGTCCTAATTCTCTAAAACTCTAAACCTAAAAAGATCCTCAATGTGAATTATTCATTTAATTCAATATTAAGTAAGGTTTAAGGCCGGGGCCTTATAGTTGGTATCAGAGGTCGGTTTAGATAACTTTAGAGGTTAGGGTATCCTCTAAGAATAAGTGAAATTACCATAATGGTTCGAATTTCAAAAAAATCCCTAGTTTTAGATAAAGTGAATGAGTATGTATATCTTAGTGTTTACATTACTCATTTGTACATGATGGTTTTGTTGATATACTCACACTGACATTTCTGTTTTTAGTGAATGGATGGATCTAGCAGGCACCAAAGTGACAATAGGTTTGAAGGAAAGTGTGGTGGTTCTCTAATTAAGAGACTGGATGAAATGAGGTATTCAATGAGGAAACTCATGGTTGTTCTAATCCAACTATCAAGGATTCATGATCATCCACTTGAACCTTGGTATGTTCTGTAATGCATCATGTACGAGATGACCAATCGATGTAGAAGTTCAGGTAATAATTATAAAGGTAACCATTAGGGTTTATTTGATCCTTAGTTTTTAGGTAATTATGGGTTATTATATGCTATGATGGAAAATGAAAGGCATGAGATAAACTTGAGGTTAAAATATGTTATGATTATTTTTGAAAATTTTATCTCGTTTTGGTGAATGTTTTAAGAATTATATAGTTTTGGAAAAAGGACAACACGCAGACCATGTGACAACCCGTTGCGTCGGACAAAGCTGCGGGAATCAAACCCACAACCAAAGTGTGACTGGAATTTATCGCCTACCACTGGTCTACGTGAAGTACCTGGTTAGTTTGACTGATTCTTTTTAGTTAGATGATTTTATGAATTAAGAGTAAGACGATTTTGGGTTATCTATGGATATTTATTAACCTATCATGGAGGATATGTGATTAGGTTAATTACTTTTCAATACGAGACATTAAGATCAACTGATGTTGTTTGGAGATAAATGATATGATTAAACTTGGAAGAATATGTGACTAAATCCCTCAAATATTTGGGTTTCAATCTTAGTTTGGTTTACTTTGAATAATTATATGGACAAATTGATTATCGAATGGTCCTCGTTGAACTTTGGGTTTTGTTGGAAAAATTTTGGAGATTAAGAATAGATTTTCTTTTTATAAGGGGATATCCTTTTCTAGATTATCTGATCCTGTACTAGCCTTTTTGGTTTTGGTTTTGGTCTAAAGACATGGGAAGTATATAGTTCTCTTTTGTGGATTAGGTGATTCTCTAGAAGTTGATTATAGTACTCTTAATGTGAACAAGTCTTCTTAAATACTCGTCTTTTGGAGAAAATATGATTTTGTGTAAAAGTTGAAACTCAACATGATAACTGATTATGTTTCCTTATGAATAAATTACACAATAAAAAGTAACTTAAAAGAAAAAAATTTCTATTAACTTTTCCTACTGGGGAATCAAATACCGTTTAACCCATCACAAGTTTGTGATTTTCTCGTGGTTAACTTTCTCCTAAACATGTTTTCTATCACTCTCCATCAGAACATGACCCTTTGTTTTTTCCTCCATGTCCATATTTTCGTACTTGGAATCCTAGTATGGGTTAAATCAGGTGACCTTTGTACTTATCTTTCTTTATTTTAAAGTGATTGTTTTACCGACTCTTGTTCCGATGTGGGACTTTCAAGGATGTTTCCAAGCCCAATTTTAAAATTGCGAGGATGAAATTCCCAAAAGGGGGGAAGGATGTAACACCCCATGTAAATAAAGAATATGACATATTTATATTTATCCATATTTTTGAATCAAATATTAATATTACTTTAATGGGGATGCTATGCTCGATGTCATACCCAATACGCAACAACGACTTTCTTGGGAATCTTACGTTGCACTCTAATAATAAAATAATATTATTCTAAATGGTAGTTAACACCTAGCTGTTGTAATGGAGGAAATGAACAGAACTAACTACCAAATGATTATATATGTTTTTCAAATATTTTAACTTTTTACAATAAGTGTTAAAGGATTAAAAATGCGAATGAATCCAATTTTAAGCGTAAACATTCTAATATTCTTTAAAAATTTGATTAACCGCCTTTTGATGGCGAACCACTTTTAAATCCACTTTTGGACAATTTTATGTGTTATATTTGACAAAATAAAATTTTTCTTTAGAATCGGGACATCAAAATTTACTTTGTGTAAATTTTTGGGTTTTTTCTAAAAACTTTCAATTTTTAATGAATAGTGAAAAATGTAGTATTTTAATTCAAAAACTATTTTTAATCTAATTTATTTATATGATTATATTATCTTTTGAACTGGTTTTAAAGTTAAATTAGAATATATTTTTACCATTTAATCCAATAGTGGTCGATGGAATTAATTTCACTTTGAAATCAAACTTAAACTACTGTCAATCTTTTGATACATTTTGTTTCATAAAAAGACGCTATTTGTTTTGACAGTGGGAATTAATTATTAAATTAATTAATGCAACTTATATTTTTTAAATTTTGTAAAATCGACATCATTTTTTAATTCATAATATCAAATATAGTTTAGGTTGAATTTTTGGTAATTTTTTGAAAAACATCAATTTTTGATGAATAGTGAAACCACTAAGTAGTACTTATAAAAATGGATTTTCCATTTAAATGAAATTTTGCCAACTTTGTGTTTTGAATTTCAAAAATCCGACATACATGGTTATCATTAAGAAGTAAAATGTGGTTCAATGGGATTCAAATAATTTTTTGTTGAATAGTAACTTATTAAGTTTTTAATCGCGATTAGAGGTAATTAGTGTAGTTTAAGGTAAGAATAATGTTTTCATAAAATGAAATTACCTAGACACAAGTCCTACCCTCATTGGATGTGTCATGGCAGACCAAGACAATCAATGGGTCAACTTGGGGACCCCATGGAGCCACTTTGGTTGGAAAATGACATAAATATCTTTTTATTTAATGTTAAAGTAAAAATGACACAAACATGAGATGTTTTACTAAAATAATTTTTACATGGGGTTATACAAGTCATATATTTGACTATAAATAGTAATTGGAAAGATAAAAATATTTCCTAGATCATATTATTTTTTTTATAATTGTTAGGCATTAAATAAATTAAATTATTTATGCCATCATGATGATGCAGCGATGACCTCATTATTTAACGATTTAAATAAAATGGAAAGATAATGTAATCTCTAGGTCCTACACATGTACAAAACCTATTGAATGAGTTTAGTTCGAACCCTTATCACCTTATCCTCTAAATACATCAATTTAGGACCTCTAAAATTCGAAAGTCTTTTGAAAATAATGTAACATTTTGTAACTTTACAAGAGTGCCCCTCCTCTCCTCTTATAAAAGGCCCCCACCACTACCTCCTTACCCACACTCCCATTGCCTTTGTCTCAGCCAACCCCTGCCCATTTTATCTCTCCACTTCCCTCTATAACTCCTTAAAGCCTCAATGTGGGCAGAAGTATTCCCAAGGAAGCCTTTGAGCTCAAACCAAAGGGAGTTACCTGATTTTAAGGTAATGTCTTCACTTGAGTCCTTTTGTTTTATTTTGCCTCTCCAACCCCCTAAAATCTTTTTATTCATTTCTTTTGTAACAACTCCAGTATATTAAATATACTAGGATGTTGTTTTAAGGAGGATTCTAGATACACTTACACACATCTACATATAATGGTTAATGAACATACTGTTTCCGTGAATGGCGAATTTCTACCTCACGAAACGATGATTGTTCAACACTCATATAACACCTTCAAAGGTGGCCATTAAGATGACACTATATTTATATATTATATATAATATGTTTATGTTTTACTTAAGCTTCTGTATTTTTAATTTATGGCATACCTTTATGGTTTCCATTATGGGTAAATGCGATATCTTCATTTAAGGAAGTGCGGACTACCACCCCCCTCAAAGTGATTTGATTCGTTAATACCATATATGGTATGTATAAAGGATATATTTAATGATATTATATATGATACCATAATGGAATTAAAATACTATTATGTATCATTAGGTTTTAATTCCATTAAATATTAAATATAAATGGAAGTAGCGTTCATGCGTACGTACGGCTTACCGTCTCCCTGAACGGTGCATTTCATTTCTTAACACTAAATGTTAAGTAATATTATAAATGAATTAATATACTGGATATATATGATATATATGATATCTAAATCATGAATACAAGTCTGGATATAATGAACCTTTGACCACACGAACAACAAGTATTTGTAAGAAGTCCACTTTCGACTTAAGAACCAAATATCGAAAAAACAAACATTATTGATTACATAATGTTTATGACATGGTAATAAGTGATATAAAAGGAATAATGAACTTGATAAAAGTTTCATAAGGAAGTTTAAATTATCTCAAGTTTATTATTCAGGATATTAAAGAACAAACAAGACAAGTCGGACTTGAGGTAAGGGATCATACTCCTCTCTTTCTTTTTAAGTACACTCTTTTATGTCATTCCTTTTAAAGATCATCTTTATTGTTATTAGGATGTTCTTTTATATTACTCTTACTGTAATTTTTTTGTTCATATGATGAGAGACCCTATTATCTCTCATCAATCCATTTTGGATGTTTTTAGTGGCGTTGTTAGGGTGCCGAATTTTTGTAAGAGATCTAACCTATCTCTTTCTTTTTTAAGTACTCTCCTTTATGTCACTTCTTTTACGCTCCTCTTTGTTATGTCGGAGGATGTTCTTTTATATTACTCTTTCTGTAAAATTTATGTTAATATGATGAGAGACCTATTTGATCTCATCAATCCATTTTTGTGGCACTGTTAGGCTGCCGAGTTTTCATAAGCGATTTTTCATCTCACTTTTATTCCCGTGAGATTTATGCTACATTTGCCACAATTTCCTTTGAGTGGTGTATGTACTGCCCATTATTATACTCCTTTTGTAATATAATTTCGTTTATGGGTATTTACATATTAATTTTATGATCATTATTCAATGGGGTGTATGTTTCGAATGTTACCCAAGTCGGTAAGGGAACCTTTCACCCTCCTCTTTTTAAAAGACTTCTATTGTTATGTCTTTTAATTTACATCTTATTATGTTGGGATATGTTCTTCTATATCCTTATTTATGTAAATTTTATGTCCAAGTGATGATATCCCCTTTATCTCTCTCATCAACCATTTTTGTAAAATTTTATGTGACGCCATTAGGCTGTCGAATTTTACCAAGGGAACTTCTTAACCCAATTTTGATTTCTTTGGGTTCAACATGTAGTTATTGAATATGTCATACTTTGAATATGTGTGAATGACCTTTGATTGTTTTACACTTAATATCCACTTATATTGGGTGTATTTATATTTGTCACACATAATTATGAGATTGATTTATCCTTATTTTAAGGATACCTTCTTTATAATGGATTTCATCTCATTTTGCATTTCTTTTGAGACTTCATTGTTGTTATGCACCAATTCACTCTTATATGGTGTGTATACTGTCCTTTGACATATTATATCATGAATCCCTTTATTCTCATGATATTATAAAGTTCGGATTAAATGTTATTCTGAAATTATTTGTATTCAAGAGTCTCTCATTTTGTTAAAAACTCTTTAACAAAAATATCGTTTTAAATGTTTTAAAGATTTATAATTCTAAATCATTATCTTTAATGTCCATGTTTTAAAAATGGTTTTCATTATTTATTTATATGGACATTAATGTTTTATAATTATAATTCCATTAAAAGCTTCAAAGTGGTATGGGACACTTTGATTCAAAAATCTATTTTAAATGGTTTTTGAAAATGGATTGATTAATTCAATATCTAGGAATTAATTATTGTGATTGAAAATGAAATGTTATTATTGAAATTTTTATATTTTCAATATTTTATGTGTAATAATGGTACTTGGACATTATAATGGGTGGTTCCGTGAATACCAGGACGGGTGGTTACGTTATAACCTTCAATGCATTGGGTATGGAAGTCGGTCATATGGCTATTCCATTAAGTATGTATGGAAGTTGGCCGAATGGCTCTTCCATTAAGTGATATGTGTGGAAGTCGACCTTATGGTTATTCCACTTAAGTATGTTTATTTCCCAAGTTACCTTTATATGTTATGTGATCTTTATATTGGTTTTATGGTAATCTTTTGGTTACATTAGGGCAAGTAATGAACTTTTATTCAGTGAAGAGTTTTTACTACTTCGAAAAGGTGAAAAGTATTACTTTGTTAAAGTATACATGGTTTACTTGTTGTTTTGAAAAACTAATAATTTTCATTCTTTTTGTATCCCTTACTGAGCTTTTTATGCTCATCCCATGTTTTTGAAATGTTTTTCACAGGACTTAATGTGGAATAGGATCAAGGATGGGATCAAGGGAAAGTCATGCTACCTAAAACATGGAACTAGACATGTTTCTTTTTAAGAGTTTTTATTTTTATGGAAACTTAGTAGAAGTTTCTAATTTGTAATCTTTTGATATGTAATAGTTATGTCCTAATTCTCTAAAACTCTAAACCTGAAAAGATCCTCAATGTGAATTATTCATTTAATTCAGTATTAAGTAAGGTTTAAGGCCAGGGCCTTACAGTTTGAATTTTCATTGAATGAAATTTTATGATAAAAATTTGATAAAACACTTTAATTTTCATATAATTTATTTATCTAGTAAAGGTTCGAGTAATAATTCCATTATCAACTATTTGGTGTTTAAAATGGTAGAGAAATTATTTTAAATAAAATAGAATTTATTTTCTATTTGATTGAGAAATATTTCTTTCTTTACCATGTTTTTTAAATATTTTCAATATTGTTTCTTCTTTTATCATATGAATTTTAAGAAATTTTTACTCATATTATAATTTATATAACAAATTTAAAATGTGTCTTCTTTTAATTTTCTAAATGAGATACTTTTTAATTTTTACTAGAAATGTGAGAAGAATATTTTTTTATCATATAAAACATTAATAGTATTTTCATCCATCATGACCACTCAATGATATGAATCTTTTTTAATATGTTTAAAAGGATAAATTTTTAGAAATTTTTTCCTTATTATTTTCATAATTTCATTATATTAATTAATTTAATTAAAAATTAAAACAATACTTTCCCAAAAAATATTATGGAGATATTTTAAAGAAATTTTAAATTTATGATAACATTATTTCAAGACACTTATTATTTACAGAGGATGTGATCCAAATAAACCATACTTATTTTTTCTCAATAATTTTTATTGATTTTTATGGTGATATATTTATGAAACTAATTTATTTTCCATGAGTTCTGTTATGATGAAATATTTAAATTTTATTGAAACATATTTCATTTACATGGGTTATAATATATGATTAATGAGTTATGATATTATGGAACAAATATGAATTAATTATGATTATTTAATGGGTATGACAAGAATTATATATATTCTTATATATAATTTGGTAATAATGGATATCTCATGAGGTAATAAAGAATAGAATCGAGAGTAGACGAAGTTAAGTATGGGATTTTTTCCACTATGATAGTCTTAGAAGTGAACATTGAAAAAGGATATGATTGAATGGGGAGTGAACCCAATCCACTATAATAGTCTTGGGAGTGGGCATTGAATATGGAAATTATTTTATTTAATTATTTTTATGAAAAAAAAACATATATCTTATGGTAGTGTTATGCTCTCATGTCTCAAGTTCATTTAATCAATTAGGATTCATGTCCTATGAAATAACAAGATTTACATCATGATTCTAGAATATAATTTATGATATGATTGGTGTAGATTTTGATATTTTAATCTCATGTTATCATACCCTTATTCTCATTTTGTTTTTATGTGATCATTTTTATCTCCCTTCTCTATCCTTACACAGAATCTACAATCACCCTTTATTATGTTTCTTTTACCCATGTTTTGAAGAAAGGTTTAATGTATGTTATTTCATATAAGAACAATATGTTGGAAGATATTTTTAGGAGATGTTGAGGATAATTAATTAAATAAAAATATTGTTTTTTTAGTCTCTAATGACACAAAACCATTAAGGTCCTCAGTCCTATATTTTTAAAATATATTTAATATTCATTTTTTAAGATATATTATCTATGTATAAAAAGTATGGGCCACTATATTACACATTGTAAAAAATTACACACTCTAAAATTCTCTTGAAATATCCAAGATACATAACATTTAATTAAAATTATCCATTATTTTTCTGTTATTTTTCTCAGCTACAACCTTATATTGAAGTGTATTGGGAGCTATCACTTAAATTTTAATCCCAATGTGATAAAATAATGAAGGAATACAATATTATACAGCCCTAACCGATCTAAGAAATTAAATTGTAAGTTAATTTTTCATGTTTCACCCTCAATTTTACTTATACTAAACTTATTTATGAAATTATTTTTAGAATATAATAGATAAACATGGGAAATCTATAATATTCATCAATAAATGTTATGAAGATCATTTTATTACCAATGGTTGGTGCAGTATGAAATTAACATATATAAAATATTTATTAATTCTATCAAAATATTTTTCATTAAATAGTTGGAAAGGGTTTCTTAAAAATTTAATTTTTTATACAATTCGTGCATTTATATCATATAAATTCATGATAGGTAAAAATTACATTTTTCTATATGTCATGAATTTAATTAAAAAAATTATGAACTAAATGAAAATTCAATAAATATAAAGAAAATAGTAATTAAGTATAATAAACATTTATAATTAATTTTAATAATACATTTAAAAAGTGTGCCATTTATATAAAGATCCCATCCTAGGAGAGAGAAAAATTATTTAACTCAAACATGAGTTTAAACTCATTCTTGTTTAAAAATATTGGTAAAACTAATATCCTATGAATTTTGGGAACATAAAAGAATTCATTTTAAGTGATTATCTCTCTAAGGTAGAAACCTGATTAACCACACCCTTCCCATGTAATTTAATGCTTCATTATTTCTCCAGGTAGAGATATATCTTGGCTTTGATTGTATAAATATTTCAAATGAGAAATTTTGTGCTTCACCCTTGTTTTGTAGATCTAGAATCAATATAAAAAGAACAGATATCTTCGAGAACATTATAATTGAAGATGATTGTTGCAAAGTGATCCATTGAAGAGTTATTTCAATCTTTCTTCTTATATAGAAGATATCCAGGTTTCAAGGCAAACAACTTTCCACCAAAGTATAATTCCCATTTCTCATTATTGAATTGAGATTTTAATTATTAAGAATGGTTTGGGAATTTTTTCCCTTTGAGGATTGAGATTGAATTTGTTGTTTTACCATAAAAACATATATATATATTTCAAAAGATAATTTTCCTCATTAATTTTATATTTATAATCAATTGGAAGGTTGTTTATTATCCCATTGAATGAAATATTTTTGTTCTTATGTTTAATATTTTTTTTATCATTATTAAAATAAATGGGAGTTTATTAATGATGGATGTGACTATGATATCCTCATATATGTTAATATTTTCTAATGTTAGATAATGTATCATACATTGTATTTCATATATCTACTTATTAATATATCTATTTTCTAAAAATTTGTATTAAATGAAAAATCCTATAAGAATTTTCATACTCATCATATTATAGGTGATTTAAATTTTCTCCAATACATAGAAAATGTCTAATTCAATAATGAGGTACTGGTAAGTGTTGTTGACATCAACAGCTAATTCATTAAATAATGTATCCTCAACAATTAATTTTTCATTCATCTATTAATTTCCATATATCAGAAACATGGAAAATATTATGTTCATATTCTGAGGGATTTTTGAGTGGGGATCACAAACACAACTTTAAGATCTATAAAAATCAAATGTATCACATTTACCTATCTCTTCAAATTATTTTCATGATATTGATCCACCTTTATCACATTGTTGAGAATTTCAATTTCTATGTATATAATATCTACTCTTTGGGTTAATAATGACATTGATGGGTAGTGTTATGAATGTTTCATGGATGGTAGTATATGGATCCAACCGAGGGATTGTTAAGATTTCTTTATCCATAAGAGTATATTTAACCCCAATAAATCAGTATTATAGTTAGTTGAGAGATAATCTCATTTAGGATTGAATGATTTCTGGTGAAACAACAGTTTTACTAAGTAGATATTTAATATTTAGGAGGATTTAGAATCAATACAATAATTAATTTCTTTGTGTTTTAACAAAATAAAATTTAAATTAATTCTTATTATACATTTATTAGAAATGTTGAAATTTTTTGAGGGATTGGAGTTTCTAATAATTGATCACATTGATGTATATATATATTGGAGACTCCCTTTTATAGTGAATGTAGTACTAATTTAAATAAGGATTCTAGAACTATATAATTCTGAAGAAACCTATTATGGAAGGGCATAACTTATTCAGATTAATCTTGTCCAATATAAAACGCACTGTCAAATAAGTTCCCCAAAAATAACTAACTATAGAATTGATGTTTCCAATAGATTTTGTATATGATTGATGGGTTATATTGTACTCGATCAGTGAATTGGGTCCACACACTGGTTAAACCTATTCATATCAAGTCCCCAACCAGTTTTACTAACCAATCCATAAAACAATAAAGATTAAACTAACCTTGTTACATGCAATTTTCACTATCATAAAACCACATTGTGTGATAATGTGAGTAAAATTTGATGGATATTGTCATGGATTTACCCCCATGATATTTCTACTATTTACTATAATCTTAAATAATGATAAAATCATTCCACCATGTAAAGTATTCCACACCCCAACCCATTTCCAATTTTTATATTCAAAAAGTCTTTCCCTTTTTAAAAATTCACAAAATAAATTATTAATTATTTTTACAATGACAAAAAACAATCAATCCCCCATTATTTTAAAATAATTCAAATAAAATTTTGAAAATCAAGAATCATGCCCTATTTGAAATAAATTGAATTAATTAATTTATATGTACATTTTAACATGCATATATTAGAGACAAATCAATGATGAATAGATAATAAGTGGTCACTACCATGAACATATAACTCTTATTTTCAGTCATATTGTTCCTAATAAATAATTAAAATATCACAGTTATTCATTTACTCCTAGAAACCATTAAGGTAATTTTTCATAGATCCTTAATGATTGCTTGAGATCAAAACACACATGCTCTTTGGAGTGGACTCACTCCAACATTCATATAGATAATCGAAAACTTCCTCTAGTGTTTCAATACTTGTTCTATTATTCTACTTCATTAGTAGTTGTAAACTCTACATTGTTTTATCATGGGAATAAAACACTATTTCCGAATATATAGTATACCTTTAGTCTTTCCTTCACATATATTATAGACTTTCATACATTTAACTTATAAGTGTGATGTTATCGCATGTAAATTTGAAGTCCAAACATAACTGATTTTTTACAAGTTTTTTAATCCCATCCCTAAGGATGAAGTGTAAACCAACACTAATAAAGTACCTTTATTAGTGGATATGAACACCTCTTTATCAATCTAAAAAATTCTATTGTTATGATATCATATTATACTAACTAACTCACGTAGATATGTCTGAGAAAATTTATATATATATTCTATTGTAAGTGTTTTTTGCATGCCCAAGCCCTCGTTTCATGCCGTTTAAAATCTATAAAAAACTGAATACATAGGAATAGGATACAATGGTATATCCAAAAGAAATATCTAATACAATATAGTTTTTTTCTAGTAGCTACTGAATCCAAGATCTCAATAGCCATTATAGATTAAGTTATAAATGTTCTTTTATTCTATCCACAAGATACCACTCCACCTTCAAGTATAAAAGTCCAACCAATTGTAAAATAGTTATCCTCTATATTCTTAATCCAACTTCCATCGTAAAATAATTCAAAAACACATGGGTTTTCTATATAACATATATATTAATCCATATTACCCTTAATATATTTTGGTACACTTTTTACTGTATCCCATTATACATAACTTGAATTGATTATATAACAATTCAAATTTTCAAAATCATATGGAATTTCAGGAAATATTCTATTTATAGATTAATAGACACATCCGACATTCATTGAATATCATTGTTACGAAGATTACCTAACCAAACCTAGTAGAATCCTACTCATAAAAGTATAAGAAGCAAAAACTGGTGAACAATCAAATGGGTCAGTACTTTATAATATCATTTTAATATAATTAGATTGAGAAAGGAATATAAAATTCTTATTCTAGATAATTTTTATAACTAAAAATACATTTTAATCAACTAATTATTTCATATCAATTTTTCTAAATGTAATATGTGTGGCCTCGTTTACTGGACTCATATCAGTTCTAAAAATAAAATGGTCATCAATATGTAAACAAATTAACACATCATGTTTATTATAGAATCTAATACTAGAACCTTTATCATCTGGGTTATGAACAAATACATTTGATAAAATTACTTTATTAAATATATAATTAAATGGTTTTGTTCTTATATTAAATAATATAGTGTTTTTACCAATTTAAAAACCTCATTTTCATTTCTATGTAATAATAATCCATCTAATTTTTAAATATATATTTCTTCATTTAACTCAACATTTAATAATTCAGTATTAACATCCATTTATAGAATTTTTTAGTTATATATTTAAGATAAATCCAAAATAATTCTAATGTAAGAATACTTTGAGACTAGAGAAGAGGTATCAAACTAATTGTTTCCTTACCTTTTAGTAAATGCTAAGGTTACCAGTGTATCATAATATTAATAAACTATAGATTTAATTTTTTATTTCCTCAAAAATACCCAATTAAACTCTATTGATGGTAAAGATTGCATATGATCATCTAATATTTAATTATTATTTATAGTTATGGTTTCCATTTCAGTATTTTCAAATTAATTTCAAAGTGATGCATTAGAAGAAAAAATATCTATATTGAATTTTTTTATCAGACTCTAAATTAATAAAATCTAGAGTTTATGTAATAATCATATAATTGTATCCTCCCAAAAATTATGTTTATAAATTAACTACATATTTTTTGGGTATCCTTTGACATTTAATATTACAAACATCCTCAATCATAACATCCTATGAGGCTATTTTATATCTAGATTCAATAATAATCCAAATTTATATATAGATTTTGGACAAATTTATTTAATAATTAATAATGTATTATTTAATAATAAACATATTTTTTTTACTTCATAGGAATTAGGAATTTGATAATCAAAAGAGGTTACACGGAAAAATAAAAAAATGAACATTACAAGTTATAAATCTGAAGTACACGACATATACTCCTTGAATAGACTACCTTCCAATAGAAGTATAGTCCTTGAATACAATTTAAAATATATGAACCAAGTACACAACTTGAATAAATATTACACATCATAAAATACTCAAATTTAAAACTTGAAAAAGATCCACAGTGTGAAATTTGTACACAGTGTGCAAAGTTTGAAAACCAAATTTTCACATAATATTCAAGTCATGAAATCCAAATATCCAATAGCTTTAGAGATTATTTAAAATACGAAGTACATGGTATGAAACCACATTTAAATTTTTGAAATCCTCGATCCATAAGTCACTTAAATCATGTTAACAACGTTATTCAGCTACACAACATGACTCAATGAGGCTCTACAAATATTACGCAACCCCGACACACAAAAGGAGTTGGGCACCCACACTTATTTTTCACCTTTATTCTCCATTATTTCCTATTTTATTTCCATTATATTTATATTTATTTCTTTAATTATTTTATCCATTCAATTTATTTTGCATTTGATTTGAAGACTCGTTCTTCATGCATTTTTATCCAATGCTTGAATAAAAAAAATTGTTTAGAATGTAAAATGTCATTGTGTTCGTAATTGTTTCTTTATTCATGTTTTTATTTGATTACCTTCTTGTGATTTAAGTTGTCTAGTTATTTTATTTAAACTGTTTATTAATTATTCTGGTCATATTTTATATTTCCCTTCTTTCATTTATTATTTTCATGAACAGCTAGTCCGATTAGGGTTGGGGGATGAGAGTTAGGGTGGAATTAAATATAATGAATTAGTAATTATAAACATATTAACTATATGGGTATTAATTAGGTTAAAAATTATTAATATATTTCTTTTTAAACTACCCTAATCATTTGAGTGAAACCAATGGATCCATGACTTAATTGGAGTTGGGAAGGATATGACCGATAACATGTGATTTAGTTTTCATAGTATTTTAGATTATTTTAATTGATTTGTAGACTATGTATTGATAAAGGATATGTTTCAATCATAGGTATAACCAATAGGTTGGACCAACAATAAGTGGTGACCATTGAACCACATTATATACTAATTCATAGGTCTATCCCAAGATGGATTTAGGATTATCTTTTCCCTAAACCCTATAATTGTCCATGAACCCTTATTTTCATCTACTTAAACCCCGAGATAAAATGTTTTAGAAAACCAAAACTCAATACAAGGATCATAAGGACACCTCTAAAATTCTATTACCATTGGTTTTCATTTATACAATCTATCATTATGGGTTTTTCCATGTACTACTTCTTTACCACCCCTTATTAGCTAATTGTATTTTTTGGAAAATAAATTCAAATATGATCAACACTTGTGTGTAATCAATGATTTCATGAAGGCTAGAGAAATTTTGTAACCATTATTGGAGATAGTTTCTCTTATTCATGGTGACCTTAGGTGAAAATGTTGGATGACATCACCCCCTCCCTTACTTTCCCTTCTTCCCTTTTATTTTTACGATATTATCTCTCATGGAATAGAACTTCTCTATATTATCTTATCTAAACTAGTGCATGAATCATGTACCTTTAATTCATTTAAGGAGCCTTTATGATCAATAATTTATCTAATTTTTCCCACAATTGAATGATACCATTTTTCATGGAACCTTTTCTTCATGGATAAACCAAACGATCATATGCCACCACCCCAAAAAAACATTAAAAATGATCCCCTGAATCATTAGGGAGATAAACTACTAAAAAAAGTGAACCATCATGGATCACAACTCTCTATTCATCAGTGGTGATTCTTCCATCATTGTGTTCCCTCTTAATCTGTAATATTTATTAAAGATAAATCCTATACTCATCTATATGATCCAGAACATGGGGAAATTTTGTGGACATCAAATTAAATACCTACATGATCACATTTATAATTTTATAGAGGTTCTTATAACCTTTCAAAACCAAGGTGTATTATATGACACTATCAGACTATGAGTCTTCATATTCTCCTAACATGGCCGATCCTAGGATTGGATAAAAAGTCACTATCCGGAGTTCATTGTGACATGGGAATATGTAAATAAGAAATTCTTCGACAAATTTTTCCCATTAATACAAACCTATAACATCTAGAATTAAATCGAAAATTTCAACCAGGTGGATAGAGAATCAGATTAAGAATCCTGGGACCACTTCAAGGATCTTACTCATATGTTTCCACATTATAGACTTGATGTGTGTCTTAAATTAAAAACTTTCTACGATGGAATCCAACCCACTGCACTCATAGTTATAGAGGCCATCGTTGATGTCTATCACATGGTAAAAAACATAAATTCATCCAATAACTTTTAGACAATGTATCCCAAAATTCCTATATATGTAATATTGACATAGGACCACCCTAGTGCAGAATCCATTAAATGGAGTATAATATCCACCTAGTTCCAAACGTTTAAATCTCACGAAAAAGCTTGAGTATTTACAGCTGCCTACATCACCACTCCCTCCTTCCCTTGTTATGAAGATACAATCAGGTGAAATTTTTTGAGGTCCACACACATATTAGGAATATAAGGAAAGAATAGAAGATCCATAAAGTCAATATTGTAATTATGTTAATTAAATTCAACCAAATCAGTATTACCAATTTCCCAAAAATACCAACATAAATACTATATAAAATATCAAATCATCTGAATCCACAGTACCAAGGTTTTTTTCAATAGAATAGTGTTCCACAACCACCTAGAAATTATGGACCACCTGGATACCCACCTCGAATTTCATTTCCATGATCACATCAATAAATCCAACATCCATTTCCAAGAGCTCGTAGTTTTTCATCTGCTCAACTATAGTTGTATCAGCAATCTCTACTAAGACAACCACAACAATCCAATACTTTTCAATCCTACTTTGATAACCTTCTCACTACATTAATGAAAAAATAATATCATTGGATTACTATCCAATAGAATAAAATGAAAAACCAATGTTCAGGCTTATGAAACCTTGAGCACCAAATTTGAAAAATTTCTACAACCTGGTATGATCAATTATAGGGTACGTTTCCCATTATCATTGAGACTCATTAATGAAATGAGTTTAAGGATATAATTCATAAAATTAGAAAAATTATTGATTTTCAATGTGAAGATAATGAAAATAAACTAAGAGATCCTAACAAACATACCACAATAATCAGTGAAGGTGATAATGATAACTCAAATAAATCTATTCAAGAACAAATTATTAAATTATAGTGAACTGAAAAATATCCCATTAAATAGAAATATGAAAAAGAATTCATCTATGTGGTACTGCAACCACACAACCCTCCTCTCCCCTTTATAGAGATGATGATATGTGCTAAAAGATAGGGATAGTACGAAAATGTTATATATATTTTTATGTAATTAAACATCAACATTCCCTTTTAAAAAAATCATTGCCCATATACCTTCATACGAAATGTTTTTGAAATTAATTATTTCCAGAAAGAGTAGAATGAATGTCTTAGGATTCACCTCACTAAATAAATATCACTTCACAATTGTTCTGAAGAAGCTCCCACCCAAAATGATTGACCCCAGAAGTTTCTCAATTCAGCACACTAAAGGGATATGAAATTTTGAAAGGGAATTGTGTGAAGTTGTTCCAAGTATAAATATTATTCTTATTATTGTCTTAAAAAATTTCAGTCTTGAAGAATAAAAAAAATTTAACACTCTAAATTTTTGACTGCTTAGTGAGGCACCCTCTAGGATAGCTCGTGAACATCTAAGTAATGATTTTAAATTCATATTTACCACATATTTTCTTTTTCCTGGTTATGGATAAAGAATGAAATGATCTCATAATTTTAGAGACATGATTTCTCAATACTAGGAAGTTGATTATTTATGTAAACCATAGAATTTTATTTTTTAGAGTCGATGATGAACAAGTTATTTTTGTTTTAGTTAAAGCTGATAAAAAATGTGGTGATTCATTGGATTTTCAAGACATATTTATTTATAATGAAAAAGATGGCCATATGACTAGTAAGGGTGAAAAAAAATCCCTACCTATTGATTAAAATGGTTATTGTGATCATAATGACAAGAACAATTGTCCACCTACAGGGATTTATTTCCACTATCATTACCCTCTGTTATCAAGAACCATTCTATGAGGGGTATTTCATTATTTTTAAATTAATTATAATAGAATAATGTATCTATATTGAAAACATACAATGAACATATATAGATTAAATCTATTATAGGATAAATGGTTTAGATTATAGATTAGGAAGTTTAAATAACGTAGGAGGTGGTTTTGAGTTGTTCTTCCAAAAATAGAGTTTTTAAAATATAAAATTTAAAAGTCAAAAAACACTCTTGTCGTGTAAAAATAATACACAATGTGAATGTTTCATGAATGAAAAATATAAAATACCAAGTTTTACATATTGTATAGTAAATAAAAGATGATAAAATATTGTCATGGATTTGAAATCCATGAACACTATGATAAAGAACCCCCCCCCCCCCCCCGACTACCTCTCCCTCTTCCCCTCTCTACCGATCACAGAGATCCAGGAAGAGATATGTTAGGAGTTTTTCCTAGTGTTTTTTTCCACAATTGAGCTCAACATAGAACATGTTATCTTTTTGTTGGTGGAAGGCCTTTGTTGATTTCCTTTAGAGACTTCATGATCACATTCAGTATCCATACCAAGGATTTTTCAAGTTCCCTAATATATACTCCTATAAGGCTAAAATTTTCCAAGAAAATTGTTTCTAAGAATTGGGAATTGACCTCTAGGAATCTGTGGATCATTCATTATCTACATACAGTAAATATAACCTTGCTCTAGGGTTTTTCCATAAGGATTATACACCAACCTCTAGCTCATGCATGGTTAGCCTATGGATATGCTCACAGAAGTAATAGCTATATTGAGGTCACCATCTTGTTCTCTTCCATGAGAAATGCTTCAACAAATAGTGCTTGGAAGTTTTCACTTTACTATGAGACACAGTTATGGAGGCCTCATGTTACTCTCATGGGGGTCAGTTTCATCACCCACCACTCCCTTCATATCAATAACTTTGATGAAACTCACCATCTTTACTCTGTTGGGAAGATAGAGTTTATTTTCCTCCTCATGATCCACAATATGGGGATCTTGAGGAAGGTCTAGGGGTGATACCAGTTGGCCCCTAACTATATCCATGATCCATTTGAAGCTCTAGCTCATCCCTCTTATCTGTAACCTCTCCTTCTTGATCTCTAGCACCTACCCCTTGTCCAACCACCCCTCCATTACCAAACCAACCCAATATCCCATGTCTCTTCAGCTTAACCTACTACCAACATTGAAAAATCCCCTTCATTCACATCTACACCTATACCACCATTCCAATCAGAATTCTGGTCTATTCTCTAGTTTAAACTGGAGAACAAGATACATATTTTTTGTCTCCTAGACATCGATTTCACTAATCCATAACATTTGTCTACCATCACCCCCACCAACATCCTCTTCGTCTTCTCAACCCCAACACCTAAAGAACCCACTACTACATCAATTCTCATTCCATAGACCACCCCTATCGATCTCCCACCAAGACTCATGTACCCTTCTATACAATAGAAATTTATAAAAAAACTGTCCCAATGAGGCAAGGGTCCCAAAATTCCATCTACCTATGTGGTAACCCTGATGGATCCATCTTCCAAATGTATTTCCCTATTATGGATCGGCACCTCCCAATAATCATTCGTGGTCAATCCCACTTCCATCACAACACCTCCTATGGAAGTCGATGAACCTACCTCCACTACCATTTCATCCACAGATAGGGTAGATAGATCAAGACCACAACAATTTATGTGGGAAATACTAATGTGGATTGTGGTGACACTATCTATACTACCTAGTATTTTCTGTATCCCAGCTTCTTTTATAAACTATTTTTGGGTGACTATTTTTTGTATTCCCATTTCATTATCTATTCACTAATGTATCACTTATCATATTTATGGATGGGATATAATTTTTATTTTATGAATTCATTTATTTATCTAATTTTTATTTATGAATTCATTTATCCATGTTTATCTCTACTACAACATCCATGGTCATCTATGAGTCTTTCAGGACACCCTCTCACATACCGCATGAGATCTATTAGCGTATGGCTAACATTAAAATATAAATTAAGGGGATCCAGCTACAAATCCATATTCAATGGGATCTTCCTCCATGGTTTGCATGTATTTTTTCTACTTCTATTTGATTTTTTTGGGATACCCATTCCTGAGGTGGTTATCCCCACCATAAACCCATGTGAGCTCACCAATACATCCACCAGTTCCAACCGGAGGTACAAGACATCTAAGATAATGGACAATACCAATTAATCTTTATGTTCATCTGTCTAGATGATGTCATAATTGTATGCATTATATGGGAGGAAACCCATTCTATTTGTTATCTATATTTTATTTGTGTTCTTAGAACCTTTATTTTTCATTTTCTATCACTTTCTATTAATTGGTAATATAATTATCATTATAGTAATTTCAGGAATTTATATGTGCTTATTTCCACTAATATTAATTATGTGCAGCTACAGATTTCTCTAATTACATATTAATTAACCCTTGTGCAATAATGGGTTTTCTAGTGCAGGTTTATACATTCTAATAGTTTTTGAATGTATCATAATTTCCAATCACCATCCAAAAATTTCTCCAATTGAATTAATTTCATTACAGAGAGATCTCAATTCCCTATTTTCATTTCATCAATTTCCATTTCATTATCTCTATGTTATACTTGTTATCTCCACCACATAACTTTCCAAAATAGTGTGGACACTATATCATTTTAAGTACGTGTGAGTCTTTATTTATCATTAATGTCTATACAATTGTATTATTTCTTTTTTTTCAAAATTCTTGGAGACATTTTTCATTCATATCATGATTTAATATTAAATATCATTGAAACCATTTAAATAAAAGATAATTTTTGTTTGGAAATTGTAGAAATATATTTTAATTCACATTTATAAATTTTAGTATGATTACTGAGTTAAATAATTTAATTCTAATTATAGATTCATTCGATTTCATTTGATTGAATTATTAAATGATATTATTCTTTGAGTGATTTATATTTAATTTATATTCTCATTCCCAAGGTTATTCTAGGCCAACATTGTCATATTCTTGTCTGATCATATTTCTTGAGTGATACTTGGGACATGTAAGCCTTTTCGAACATGAATTTGAATCTTATTAACGTTATGACTGAATGACTAATATATTAAAATGAATGATGTAATCTTTTTTCAACCATATTTCCTGATAACCACTTATACATCTATCCTTATTTATCCCATTTTATTCATGAATATCCTTTTTAGAATGAGGATGTTTTCGGCCTATGATCCCTTCCTACCCAACTCTTATTACTATGCATGATTTCCTTTTGAAAAAGTGTGGTGGATTTTTCTACTCTTTGATACATGGGATATTCATTACTGAGGAGATGTATGGTGGTATTTTCACCATATTGATATGACGTGGTTTAGGATTACCATTTATATTTTCTATGCATACCATGATCCTTGTAAAATGAAATATAAAATATTAAGAAAAACATAATAAAGAATAAAAAAATAGGTTGTGTGTTAGGAATGTCAAAAACCCCCATTACCATACTGATGAATCATATGATAGTTATATGTTATTATCTGATGGATGTGAGATATATCCTAGACATTAATTTCCAAATAAAATAGAGATAAAAGAATATGGGACAATCCATATTATTTTTTGACGTATTTATGGACCCACATTGAGCTATTTTGAGCATGGATACATCATTTTTTTCTAGGATGAGTTTCACCATTACATAGTTCACTATTATCTTGCATTATACTGCATAAATTACCTTCCTTTTTTTCTTGATTACTAATTTATTCCTACCTAACCTCAGCCTCATAGTTATTTTATCTTTATTCATGAATCCCTCGTGATTAATTTTTTATTTTTATTTATGAAGTGGATATCCAAAAATAGTGAATGTGTATATTAAAGAGCATGGATTTTGGTTATGAGAATAACTCCAGTTATATTTAACATTTAGTGGTAAGAGAAAATTCATTTTCAGATAAATTTTGAAATATTTATAGCTTCTAATATTTTGTTATGAAATTGTATTTAAATGAAGAATGAATCTAAATAAATAGTATAACTATGAGGCATGAATGATTTTATCTATAGTTTTTATTCTAGATGAATTTATTTTTCTACTTTCACATAGTTTTATTTTCATTTTTGTAATGAATTTTTCCTATTTAATTTTTTTTATTATTTGAAATCCCAATTGAGAGGTTTTTTAGAGGAATAAATTGTTCATGTGTTGGGGAATTTGATAGGCCAAAGTCATATAAAATGTTTGGAAACATTTGTTTTAGAATTAATAATGATTTATTCAATAACACAATAGGATTTGAATTATTTTAATTAGAATTAATAATTCACGAATAAAATAAGGTAATGAAGAAAATTTTGAAAAATAAACATTACAGATCACGAATCAGAAGTACACAATTTTTACACCTCAAAAAAACCACCTTTAAGTTGAATGAAATCTCTTGAATCCATAATAAAATGTGTGATCCATGTTCATGACCTCAATTGATATTAAAAATTTTGAAAGACTCGAATTTCAATCCTGATGGAGATATATGATGTTATCATAGTACAAGACGTTCCAATTTTAAAAACCTAATTTCTACCAATTATTCAGACCATGAAATCTAGAGATCCATGATCTTTGTATGATATTATGGATCTAAAGTACATGGAATGAATGAAAATAGAACACTATTGAATAATCAACGAATAATTCACATAAATCATGTTAACAACATGAATCAGTTACATGTCATGAACTACATGGTGTCTATAAATATTCAGTGACCCTGTTGGGTAATAGGATTTGGACTCCAAATCTTATTTTTCCATTTCGTCCCTATTTATTTCCTTATTTATTCTATGTCTATTTTTATTTTATTTTTTCATTTTTTTTATATATTATTTTTTCCCTATTTCTATTACAAGACCCTTTATTTGTGTTTTTTAGTCCAATCCTTGAATCCAATTCTTTTATTTGTTCAAGACATCATTTTACTTATGTTCTTCATTGTTTCCTTATTCAAGATATTATTTTATTTCATTCTTACGATTCCAATTATGAATTGATTTTATTTAAAATTTTTATTCATTATGTCTATCATGAAGTGTGTTTCCCTATATTATTTTAATATTTTCATGCCTAGATAATCTTATTAGGGTTAGGGGTTTAGAGTATGGGTGTATTTAAACATAATTAATTTGTGAATAAAATCATGGTAACCTAGTGGATAGTATTTAGGTTAAATTACATTTTTTAATTTTAATTATTTGAAACTACACTGACCATCAGAGGTGAAATCAAAGGATATTTGACCAAATTAGATCTGAGAAGTCTAGTATTAGTGTCATGTGATTCTGTTTTCCTAGAATCTAAACTTCAAACTTAGGTCGCTTTCTATCTCTAAACCAAGGATTAGTTTCTAGCTTAGGTAGATCTAATATATTAGTCTAAGATCAATTAGTGATATTTTCACAACTTTTAAATGAAATACTTAGGTTTATCCCAAGCTATATTTAAAATTTTCTTTTTCATAAACCCTAAGATTTACTATGAGCAAAACTTTTCAGCTCTTAATCACCATGTTATGTAGTTTTATAAAACCCCATCCAAGTAGAAATATCATGTGGATTCCTTCAAAAAGTTTCTTACCTCTAGATTTAGGTCCTACAATTTGTCCCTGTGGGTTTGACCCTACACAACCAAATTACAATTCCTTAGTCTCTAAGTGTAGTTTGGGAAATATAAATTTTAATTCGATCAATTCCCATGAATAGAAAAAGCTATTCATTCTTATACATTGACATTATTAGGAAATATGGTAAACTAAGATTCCTCAAAGACAACATTTATTGATTAAATAAAAGTTTTAAAGGATACTAAATAATCATATTTTATAATCATGAATCTATAAGATGATATAATGCTATACATTTTAATGATATATAGTATCAATACACCTTTTAAAAAAATTATTTTTAGTTAAATAGATCATTAAATTTCAAGAAAACCAAACCATTGAATAAAAGATGTTTGGTTTCCTATACTTCCATAATTTATATAGAGACATATACTTCCATTTTATTAGAAATATTATTAGGATAGTAAAAATTTTAAAGAACCCTTCTCCAGAAAATAATCTATAATGAACCAAGCTCGACCTCATCGAATTAACTAATTACATTAGTGCTCTTTTCTTTATCTTTGTTATCCTATTTTATTAAGATTCATAGAGAGATTTCATTTCATTTGCAATCCATAAGGATTCAAACAATAACGAACTATAATAATCTCCTCCATTTTCAGATACCAATAATTTAATTATGACCCCACATTAGTTTTTGACCTCTTTTTTATAGATAAAAAACATATATTTGACTTCCACATTATCATCCAATAAATAGACATGAAAACATATATAATAATAATCAATAAAAGTTAACAAGTAATTTTTATTACCTATTTTGGTTGTATCATATAAATCATATACATAACATTATAATAATTCTAAAAAATATTGTTTCCTTTCTATAGTTAGAATTAGTTTCCTTGCAGATTAGTTTTCATGAATGCAACAAATTTATAATTATTTTAATCCATGCTAGGTATTTATTCAATTATGGACATGTCAGGCACTGTGTTAGAATCTAGTTGACCTAAAAAATTGTTCCATAAATCAATATATTCAACTATATAATAAAAAAGATATTTATTTAATTGGAATAATTCATAATACAAGTTAATATTTCAAACAAATAACACACCCTTGGTAGAAAATCATATCTTCCCCAAATATAATATTTAATCCTTACTTGTTTAAGAATCACCCAAAAACTACATTCCTATAGCATTCGGGAACATAAAAGGCATAATTTAAATTGAAGGTTGTTCTTGATGTAAAATTGAGTAAACCAAACCCTTACCTTATACTTTTTTTCTTATATAGTTCCAAATGTAGAGAAACATCCCATATTTTATAAAATTAATAATCTTAAAGATAAATTTTCTATTCCACAACTGTCATGAAACATTAGAATCAATCCACCAAGAATATTTTTTCTTGATCAAATTAGTTTTAATGATCATAAATGAAAATTTATTCTTCGAAGCGTTAGTTTCACCGTTCTTTATAAGTTTATGAAACCCCCCATAAAGTTTCATGACCTTTAAAAAAGTAGTGTACCACTTATTCTTCTTGAATTCTTCCTTCCATTTTGGATGATAGTTTGGATATGTTTTCCCTCTGAGGACATAGATACACCCACTCCCTCTACTCTGAGTACCTTGGATTTTTCGTCCATATGTTAATTTTCCTCCTCGTTATTTTAATATTCCAACTCAATTTATAGGTTTTTGGGAAACACATTGATGGATATATCTTCCAGTTTAGTTTTTCAGGATTTTTTAATAGTTTTCCATGAATGGGGGATTTTATCAATGATGTATGTAAAAACAATGACCTCATTCATTTTCATTTGTTTTATATTTATTAATATTAAATGTGTTCAATTTTTTAGAACAAAAGTAAAATATATCTACTATTTATCATTTTTTATAAGATGAAATTTCTAACGATGGTTCTTCTGATCATCATAAACTTTTTTATAAATATTTTATCTAATGTATCTCAAATATAATTTTCCATTAAGAGGTGTTTGTAAGTTTAAAAAATAAAATCAACTAAATAATTAAATATTTTCCATCATCACATGTGATCTTCATTATATAGTATTTTCCTCATGTGAGAAACATGGAGTGTCTCATCTGTGGATGCGGAGAGATATATATTGCGAGTGAATACACGAATTTTATAGTTTCAATAAGAATGTGTGTCATCTTTCTCCACCTCTTGAAATAATATCCATTGAATTTATCCACATTCATTACATCATTGATTATTTTTATAACCATTTTGATAAAATAGATACTTAATATTTCTAGAGATGATGGTGGATAATGGTATATAATTTTCTTGCATGGTGAAAGATGGATCCTATCGAGGAAAATTACGATGTGTCTACAATTGAGAATATATTCAACCACACCAATTCAATTGTATAATGTTTTGAAAGAAAATATACTTTAGGATAACATAGTGGGTAATTTATATTTAGTTTAATTTAATTGAGAGTGATCCATGAAGAGGATTTGTAATCAAGACGGTAATGAAAGTTATGTTTTCCAAAAAAAAAAACAATGAAACAATATTCTAATAGATGAATCAAGAGAAATACTGTTCTTCTAAATGGATTAGAGTTCTTTAGAATTCATTTAATTGACATTTCCATCCAATGTAGATACTTTTTGATGGAATTAGAGTATCCCTCTATATATAGTATCCTACCCCTTATAATTTCATAGAAACCAATTTTGGAAAGGAATGTTATATCTATATTATGATTTTCCATATATTTCCCCATATTTATTAAGTGGCATAGATTACACCATCTATTGAATGGATGTGTTTGTTAGGTCATGAATAATATGATCGATGGTCCATATCTTACCCATTTGGTGAATAAGTTCGACCGAATGTACATATATGTTCATGCCTATGATCAAATTGGTACAACCAATGGATCTTTCAAAAAATGGAACCTATATACACCTCCCATAGATTTGATGTGAAAATTACACCGTCAAATCCCTATATAATGTAATCACACACACGCGTTCATGGAAAGTGAGGACCACCATTAATATATAATGTTTCCTCTAAAAAGTTTCATATTAAATAATTATAAAAGATCTCTCCTTATAATTAGTTCCCTGCTCCATCCAAATCTCTAATGTGTGATTAAAAAATTATTCCCATGTACTAAAAAAATGAAAAAATATTTTCTTAATATTTAAAAAAATATATAAATCCAATAGACCCTCACTATTTTAAATTATTTAATAACAAAATTTTCAAATCTTGAATCATACTCTATTCAGTGGACATGTATAAAAAAGTAATCTATCATTTTGAACCTTAATATAGTAGAGAAAAATAATTCTTGAATCGATGACTTTGTGTAAACTTCCTTTAACATGTAACTATATTTATCAATAAGATTCTTCCTAAATTAAAAAAAGTGAACCAAAAAATGCTTCTATTTTTCAATAATAATTTAATTTAACAAAGTCTACATTAATGATACCATATTCTATTAATTTCATCTCACAACTATTCCCGACACCAATGTATTATGATTTTGTATTATAAATATATTAATGTGAATTGTAAAACATTTCATGAAAATAAAAATTTATAATAACCTAAGACAATGGAATAGGGAACAATTTTAAATTAAATAAAAGAGATCAGATCCATTATTCTTATTTTTGAGTTTCTATTAGTATAACAAACTTTTAAGGCCTTGTGGACATTGTTAGATGAGTTATTAATTTGATCACCAGGTGATATTTCAAACTATTTGTATAAAATATCCCATACATGAAAATCTAGGTAATTTTAAAAATAAATACCTTTCATGTCATTGTAAAATTCTTGATTCTATTTTAATCAGTCATTATCAATATAATAATTTTTAGTAGTTTTTCAATCCAGAAATAAATAATATTATTATAATTAAAAAAATCATATAACATATGGTTTAATTTAAATTTTAATTTATATATTTTATAAAATTGACGGAATAAAATTTAAATATATTTATTACGTTTTATAACAAATATTAAGTTTAATTTTGGATTTATAAAAAAAGACTTATTTTTGGGAGAATTTTGAAAGATTTCGATTTCCGCAAAACTACCTTCTCTTTTCTAAAAATAAATTTCTTTTAAAGTAACATTCTAAAATGAAATTTTTAATATAAATTAATATATTTTTTATTAAATATATTCTAAATAATTACATATGAATAAAATTATATTTTATTTTGGTATAATTTCATTACAATATATAAACATGTGACTTCCAAAAAAATATTATTCATAGGGTTATACAGACTTATAATAATATTTATTTATTCAAAATATAAAAAATTAAAACTTGAAAATGGATTCCATAAATTTTATTTTATTTTATATATTTATAAATGAGTTCATATTATTTCTTGGTCATTATGAAAAGTAACACGATAAAAATGTGTCAATGTGGTAATGGGAAAATAAGGTTTAGTAAGGTAAAAACATATTAATAAGGGCACAAAATTTCTTATTAAATCTTATTGTATGATTTAAATTTTACCCTTATAACGTTATATTATAAATTTTTTAGTTTATGATCTACATTACCTTGAGTAATATATTTATAATATTAAAAACTTTAGAAAAATTACATGTTTGACACTCCTTAAACTTACAAAAGGGCACCTCCTCTCCTCTCATACTCACATATTTTGAGCACAATATCATATAAATTACAAAAATAACTCTATATATAAAATCCGTTTCCACATATTGTAGGTCCTTTTATAACAAAAAACCATCCTAATAAGGTTTAATGTTTACATGAAGGGAGGCCTTCTAAATGCGAGGAATAATTCTATATGAAGTGTTTCAAGTTTATTTGTTCTTAAAAATCATTAAAATATTCATTATAAAAGAATAAATAATATCATAAATATCTTAAATGTTAATAAATTATATTATTATTATTCTAAAATACTTTTTCATCACATTTTTCATCCTATGTGAAATGAAAATATTATTCATTCTTATATGTGGATTACCACCTCCATGAAGATATGTGTTTCATTTTTCATCTCCAGCTCACAATGATGGTTATTATGATGGATTTAATAAATATATATGATATTAATAACATAATTATTATTTTTTAAATATAATATATTTCATACCTTCACAATCTTCAACAAATTTGAAAACAATAACGTCGCTTGTGCGTTCATGTGGATTATCACCTCCACAAAGATATGTGATTTTATTTTCATATAAATATTTAATTGATGATTAAAAATTATATTTAATGAATTAAAATAATAACTATATCATTATTAATATTTTATCAATGATTTATCAATGACCCCTTGGATAAGGGTAAACCCACTGATGTTGTTTTGAAATTATGAATTGAACCTCCAAAAAACATCTAACATAAAATTCACTGATTTCAAAAATATATAAGGAATGATTATAAATTAAATAAAAGGGATAAAAAAGGTAATACGCCTTAAAATGTTCTTAAGAAATTATAAAATTGATATAAATTTATTAAATGGTCTTTAGTTTTTTATGTAGAGTCAAACTTGAGGTAAGGTATTTTCCATTAAAACCATTTTTAAAAAGTAATGTTATTCTTATTCTAATTTTCTTCCATATCCACGTAAAATAAAATATTTAAATTGTTTATTTGATATACTAAAAATTATTTTAAAATTAATTTTTAACCACGTTTGAACATTATTACATATGTTTTAAAAAATATATTTAATTGTTTTTTGAACGAATAATTTTTTTCCATTTTTACAAAAGTGTGAAAATAATATTTTTTATTATATAAAGAAATAGAAGAATTTACCACCATAATAGAAGTTGTTATTTAATAAGAATCATCTTCATGTTTTTAGGTATTTTCTAAAGAATGTCATATTTCCCATTCTACAAGGAATTTATTTGTTAAGAGTTTTTTAAAAATTTATTTTTATCCTTATTGTTGGTCGGAGCAAATATCATTAGAGGGGGTGAATTGAGTACCCAATAAATATTTCTGTTAAAATTTTATTATTTTTAAATCCTTCAATTTATTAAATATGGTAATGTTTATCGAAATAAGTAGTATGATATAAATCTTAATCTTTTTAAATATTTTTCAAAATATGTATTAGGTCTCGGATGAATAATATATAATATTATTAAATCCATTGAAATCAATTTTCATGATAAAAATACTACATGAACACAAATTAATAAAAACTATCAATGTATAAAATTTGATTTCAAACAAATCACTTTTTATTTTATAAGCATAAATCAAATCAAATAAAATTAAAACACACGGGAGAAAGATTGAATATAAGAGGTTTGGTCTCAATTTGATACTTTGTACCTTCCACTTAGTTATTACTCAACACCAAGTAGTTTATCTAAAATAAACTCAATGATCCACAACATGGATCAGGTTTCTAAAAAATTATACAATTGTCCAGGTCACATGTGACCTCTTCCAATGTTATGCATGGGAGTAAAAAGAAACATGCCACACATGGACCTCTAAAACTCTTATCCATGGGAGAAACAAATAAGAATAGTGTTTGATAAGAAATCCAATATCATCCAATTTAGTACAAGACACAGTGTGCATATATAAAACATAGTATAGAACACACTACTAAAAAAGTAATAAATATAAATAGATTCAAGAAATC
Organism: Viscum album; assembly: GCA_963277665.1. Lineage (NCBI taxonomy): Eukaryota > Viridiplantae > Streptophyta > Magnoliopsida > Santalales > Viscaceae > Viscum > Viscum album. Next base: position 872,548,382 of record OY728129.1, on the reverse strand, counting down.
TATAAGTGTAGAGTTTATAACTGCTATGTCTATTGAAATGTATTTTGTGAGTCTTTATTTGAATCATCATTTAATATTGAGTTGGGTTCTTTAAAACTATTCATGAAAATAAAGTATCACAACACCTGTTTTCTGACTAGAGGAAGGCACTACATGAGATGAGATTTGGCTTCCTTAGTTGATCATTCACTATAGGTAAGATCTTTATGTTTTCAATTAGGTTCATCTATTTATCTCTTTCATATTCATTGAATCGTTATCTATATATTTCCATAGTGTTTTTTCTATTCATCGCATATTTATCTATATGACTTTGTGTCTATTTCTCATGAGGGAGCATTCTCCACTTTTATTAGTATCAAGGAGGAAATCTGAATTAGCTGCTTCCTCATACTACTTGTTCTCACATGATTTCATCCAAATATTTAAGATATACTCATTCAAATTTTAAATGGAATTAAATTCGATGAATATATCTATTATAGTAATGTAATTAAAAATAATTCAACTAATAAAAATAGTGACAATGTCTTAGGATCTGGAGGTATCAAATGCTAGAGGTATCAAACTATAGAGGTGTCAAACTTTGGCAGTGTCAAGATCTGGTGGTATCAAGATCTCGTGGTATGACATGTACATTGTCTTAGATATATCCAAAATTTTAGTATGTTGGTGGTGTATCAACTAATGGTGTGTGGTCTGATGGGGTCTCAGATTTAGATAATTCTATCATTGTTAGAAGTATCAGTCTAGTGGTGTGGCATTGATGGTACCTCATCAGGTGTTATATCATACTTAGCCACATTTTCATTCTGGTTTAATGACATCCTGGTGGTGTGTCGATCATCGGTGTCTCGTACTCTATCAATTCATTATTCCAATGGTATGACAGGCTGACAGTGTAATGTCCTAGTAGTATTTCATACTTAGAGCTTTTTTATGTTTATGGTGTGTCATGGAAAATTATTTATGACTCAACGGTGTCTCATACATAGATTCATTTAACACCTATTCTTAGAATACATATTTTTTACAGTATGACATGAAATTCCTCAATACTAATAGAATCATGATTTTGTGATCATTAAAACTAGGATGTCAATAGTCTCCCCCTTCTTGATGATCACATATCATGGCATCAAGACAATATTAGAAAAGTAAAAAATTGGTTATCAAAATTAGTACATAGATTTAAACATGATATCCAAGGTAGGATCTAAATATAAATCAAGATTTATCGATCACAGTGTGTGTAGACGATTCAAGAAGTTAGAAAAGAGATAAGATAATAAAGTTAGAAAATTGTTCAATTTAATTCCGTAACATAAATCAAAACGCATATAACATAAAATTACCCCCCCCCCATGGGATTATCAAAAAGGTAAATAATATAAACATAAATTTTGTAAAATAAGTCATAAGAAAAAAATTAATATATAGTAAAGGTATTCAAGAGTTAAGAAACATAATAAGAGAAAATAAAGGATTTAAAAATTATGATCACAAAGTTATTACAATCTAGATCCCATCAAACATAGTACAATTTATGAAAACAAAATATTAAGTTTAAGGTTTGGAAGAGGTATCCATATGTTCTTTGACTTTAGCATTGGCCTTCCCTTTCTCCATTTCTAGGGCAGCAAGATTAGCTTGAGTTAGAGTAGAGGGAGTATGAGGAGAACAACCAAGGAGAGACCGAATAGGTTGATCTTCCAAAACAACAAATTGTCAAAGATGGTGCACATCTTGTGCAGGTTCCATAGGAAATGGTTGAAAACTGGCTGGCATAGGTACATTGGAATCAATAATAAATCCATGTCTGAAAGAGAACTGTGCAGTAATCAGAATGGTTGTTTAATCAACCACTGTTGTTCCTTTATAATAAAGAAAAAATCATGATATTGATGAAATACTTGATAATCTGGCCACCATTTTCCATTTCAATAAAGAAATCATACTTTTCATCCAAGAAACAGTTCAAGACTGGGGTCATCTCCTAGAGATTTATGACTTTCTATTTGAATTCTTGAGTCACTGTAGGTAGTCTCAAGTTCTCAACCAAGAATTTAAAATTGGAATGCATATCATGCTTGGTATAAATCTGAGACAAATAAAACATGATTTACATGGTAATAATATCTCTATCATTATGAATATCAATGGCATAGATGGAAACCATCTTGAGAACATGGCTATAATTATTTTGAATTCAACTCAAAGTCACATGGGGATTATTTGTGAGACTACCTAAAGCACTGGTTGTTACAGCTCTAAGATCATCTATTACAAATGATCTCAACTGATCAATATAAATCTATGGAGGAGGAATATCATCATTATCATATTGTAAGTAAGTATCCCCATTACTTTTGAGGATACCAGCCAAAGAAGCTTAAAACTCAAATTTCATTTCCTCTACCAATGAATTGAGAATATATAATTCACAAATTATCATCTTAATATCAATCTCTATCTCTTAAAAATGATGAATCATCATAGGTTTTATATGATGAATAACCAAATCAAATAGATAAGAAGCATCATCTTCTGTGAGCTTTTTCAAAGGTGGGGATTGATTCCTTCCAAGCTTATGAAACTTAGCCTACATCTTTTCTGAAAGAAAGTTTAAGTTAGATTGAGTGAATATATCTATTGGAACAACTATTGAATATGAAATAAGTTCATGTATAGCAGTTCAAACAGAAATTTTCTTTTCAAGAAGACCTTCAAGATCAACCTAGTCTATCAAGGATCCCTTATGATCACCTTCAATAGTAAATTCAGGTTTATCATTCCTTGTTGAACGTAGAACAATAAAATATTTAATTCTTTACTCCCTTTCCATAGGGTCCATCCAACTCCCATAAATAGATACTATGGAAGGAAGTACCACACTGGATGGAAAAAATGAAACTTCCTACTTCCTATGACATTCTAAACATAGATCATCCTATGTGTGATCAACATATAAAGGCACAACTTCCAACTAAGTATCAATAGTGGGTGCCTGTAGAATTTCATCATACCTTTAGGCATCATAAATAGTGGATTCACTTTCCACATGTTGACCCATAAGGGACTTATGAACATCTAGAATAGATAACTATTCACTTACAAATTCTTCCTCAATAATTTCCTTTTTCTCTTGTTCAATAACATATTATTCCACGATGGATATAACTCTCATCATCTCAACCATAGTAGAAACTAAAACTTCTTGACCTGTAGCAACTTAAATGGACTCAACAACATCAATAGTTGGAACTACATGAAAAATATCTGATGATGTGGAATTATCCCCCTGAGTAAATGTATCCTTTATCTCTGTAGGAATTTCCACATCTTTCTTCTTGATTCGTCCAATATCATTATTAGGATCAAAATCAATTCCTTCATAACTTTAATCATCTGCATATTATTTTGAAGTACTATATACTTAATACTTTTATTATTCCTCATCATCATCATTATTTTTAGTAGATTTTGAAATTTAATATTGATCCTCTCTAGAGACCTCAGTAACTTCTTCATCATTGTTAACCAACTTCTCCCTGTTCGGAAATACCTTAGTTAGACAAGGAGCTCTATAGGTGATGGAGAGGCTTTTGGAGAATGTTCAGGGTCACTCCCTACATCACCATATTTTTTCTTTTCCACTTCATTAATAAAAAATTCTTATTTATCTATGTATCTAAAAGGTTCAACAGGCTCCAAACTAGGATTAGTTTCATACATATTTTTGGTTTGATTATCAACTTGATTATATTCAACATACAGCTTCTTGGAATCTCTAACCCACTGTCTCTTTGATGGGTTATAACTAATTTTAATTCTTGAACATGTGGAACAATTTTTTAAGAAATAATCATAGTAAATCTTAGACACTTCACTATCACTAACTAGGTCATTGTCCATTAACATGAGATAAATCATTTGAGTAATGATAAAAAAATTGATCTAGAGAAAGTATTGAACATATCGGACATTTGTACCAATAGATATCTGCAGAGATTAATCTTGGAAAATTATGTCATTATATATAGGAGATAAAACTCATGAAATCTTAGTCCTACAAAGTAACCCTTCATCAGGAAAATCATGTGTTGTAATAACATTATTAGAAACATACATTCTCCATTCACTTTTTAAGAAACATGCCTCCTTTTTGCACCATCTTCTATTAGCCCAGCAAGGGAATCCTCATAAATTACCATATCACTAGATTATGGAATCCATCATTGATAATCATTATGGATTACATCATGAGGTACATATAAACACTTAGCCCATTTTTTTAAGAAAAACCAAACACTTTTCCTTTGGCATGACTTCTAATACAATCTTCACCATCTTTATTAAATGAAAACTCAATAATCTAGTAAAACTATTATACCATATTTGTGTATAAAGGCCTCTTATTTGAAAAAAACCATTCTATCCACCCTTGGTTTTTAATAACCTTAAGTACTATAGAATTACGCGATAGAATCCTTTTGAATCTACTTCCTTTTCAAGCAAAACAATTTGACTAACAAGCTCTGGGTTAACTGGGGAATGTAGAACAGGAATACTCAATTCCTTCTTATGCTTATTTAAATATCTATAATTAAACCGAGAATAAAATAAAATTCACTTCATTATTTTCATTTATATCATCTTGAAAATCTCGATAGAAAGCAAGGAGAAGGATTGAATAGTGATAGAAGAAAGGGTTTCACTATCCTCGAGGGAGAGAGATATGCGGGTATCGTGCAGGGATCAAGGCTTTTTTGGAAAATACTTATTCCATTTTCGTATCGTTTTATATATTAGGAATTATATAATAAAAATTATACCTAAAATCAAAATCAAAATAATGAAAAAAACACGCATCAGGTTTCAGTAAATAAAATAAACTAGGAAATAAAGCAGTGGTTCAAAAAAACAAAAAATAGAAAATAATTTTACAACGGAATAGATTCAACAATGTGATAAATCAATATAATGATATCTCCAATGTTATAACAAACCAAAGGTATTAAAAACCCATAGTATAACAAACCAAAGTTATAAAAAACAATGGCTATGATAATTATAATTAAAAATAACAAAAATTTATCATTCCCAATTTATGTTTGATATAATTCATTCTCTCATAATTTAAAGGCATGGTAAAAATATCAGCTAACTAATGTTTTGTGCCAATAAATTCTAGAGTGATATTCCCATTTGAAAATGATCTCTCAAAAAGTGATGTCTTATATCAATGCGTTTTGTACTAGAATGAGAGATAAGATTCGTAGAAATGTTTACTTCATGTGTATTGTTATAGTTTATGGGGAAATTTAATAATTGATATTCATATTCTTGTATAGTGTGTTTCATCTAGAAAATTCATGCATAGAAATAGCCTAAATCTATTTATTTAGATTCAGTTTTAGAAAATGCAAAAGAATATTTCTTTTTTCTACACAATGAAACTAGAGACATGCCTAAAAAGTGACATGTTCCAAAGGTTCCTTTTAAATATTACATTCATCCACCAAAATCAACATCGAAATAATATACTAAATCATATTTATTTCCTCTATGTTAAAAGAATACTAAATTAGTATTCTATTTGAGGAATTAGAATATTCTTTTAACATCAGGTAAGTTTGATTTCATTGGGTTTTCTTGAAAATGAGCACGCATACATACACTAAACAAAATATTCGGTAAACTAGCTGTCATGTTGGGATGAATTTCAATCATACCTCTATAACTATTTTGGTCTATTGGATTCCAAGTATCATCCAGATCCAATTTACAGGTGGTACACATATAATTATCACTACATTTAGTTCTATACAGATTAAAATGTTTTAAAAGATCATTTGTATATTTATTTTCGTTCAATATCATTCCTTCTTTGTTCTAAAAAAATCTGAAATCAATGAAATAATTTGAGTCCTCCCATTAAACTCATATCAAATTAATTTTTTCACCATTTTTTAAAAAACAGTATATATTTTTTTTTAAGATCTGAAAATAATATCATCATCATAGATTCGTACTACTTATAAATATTTTTAAATTTGTATTACCAAAAGGGTAGGGTAAGCTTTTCCTTTTGATAGTCATTATGAAATTAGAAAATTGATGAGCCTATCATACCAAGCTCTACGAGATTATATTATACAATATAAAGATTTGGTTAATTTAAAAACGTGATTTGGAAAATGAGGATTTTGAAAATGAGGGGCTTGTTCTAAAAAACATCCTCTATTATAATACCATTTAGCAAGTAACTTTTGATATCTATTTGATAAATTTGTAAATCTAGATGTGCTACATAGTAAAGTAGGATTCTTATGGGTTCATGTCTTTCCATAGGTGAAAAGATTTCCTCATAGTCAATCACTTCTTCCGGACTATAACCTTGTGCTATAAGTCTATCATTATTTCTATCAATATTTCTTGACTCATAAAATTAATTTATAAACACCCATTTAGTACAAATAATAATGGTTTCCTTGGGTATATCTACAATTTGAAACACTTTTTCTATCAAAATGATTTAACTCTTCTTGTATTTTTATTACCCATAATTCATCATTAACAGCTTCATTGATGTTCTTAGGTTCAATATACGATAATAAAGCTTCATGTTCAATCTAATCTATAATAGAAGCTCTGGTTTGATGTCCTTTATTAATATCCCATAAAACATCATCTAAATGATGGTACTTAATTAATCTAACAAATCTAGAGAAATAGGGACTGGTCACATGTATATTTTCATGTTCAGGTTCTAGAAGTTCTAGAAATTCTTCAGAACTAGACAGTTTTTCTAATAATTTTACAGAAGAATCTAATGGTTTGGAATTTATATTTAGATAAGTTAAAACATCCTCAAATATTTATAAATTTGTCTTAACCTCATGTGGATCAGTTTTATCAAATTTTACATGAACTGATTCTTCCACAGTTTTGGACTTCTTATTGAAAACCCTATAGGCTTTACTATAAATTGAGTAACCAAGGAAAATTCCATCATCAATATTGGAAGAATAGTTTTTCAATTTATCCTTAGTGTTATGAATAAATTCTTTACCACAAAGGACTCTAGAATAATTAACCATAGGTTTCCCATTATTCCACAACTCATAAGGTGTATTCTTAAGGATAGGTCTAATTAAAAATCTATTGATAATATAACATGTTTTTTACAACTTCTGTCAAAAAAATAGATGGGCAGGTCATACTAATTTAGCATGGTTTGGGCTATCTCTTGAAATGTTATATTTCTTCTTTTAGTAAATCAATTCTGATGAGGTTTCATATGAGAAGATAACTTTTCATTGTAGCCATTTTTGGAAAAATAACTAACTCCAAATCCTGATTTTCTAACTCATTGCCCTGATCACTCCTTAATGTTTTAATCTTATGTCCACTAAGATTTTATACAGACATAGAATACTTGGAAATGTAAGAGTATACTTCACTTTTGTGATTTAGAAAATATAACTAAGTATACCTAGAATAATCATGTACTATAACATAAATATAGTGATTTTCATTATCACTAAAAAATATTCAAGGTCTAAACAAATCCATGTGAACCAACTCAAGTTGTTGAGAATTAGACACTTCTTTATTTCGTTTAAAAAATAAAATTTATGTTGTTTCCCTTTTTGACATGGTTTACAAACTTTATCAGTTAGGAACTCAAGTTTTGGTATATCCATAACTAACCCTTTCCTAGTTATCTTACTAAGTGAGTGAAAGTTTAAATGGATGAGTCTCCTATGGAAAATCAATGATTCCTTATAAAATTCGACCAAGCATGAAAAAAATTTAGAAACTAATGAATTTAAATTAACAGCATAAACATTATCATTTCATAAATCAGTAAAAATTAAATCCTTTTGGGATTCAAAATACATTAATATCGTCATATCCAAACCTAAAATAAAACCCATCATCACAAAAATGATAAATTCTATCCAAATTATACATTAAACCATCAACATATAAAACATTATAAATTAAAACTGGATTTTGGTTATCAATGTGTCCAAGGATGATGATTGTTTCTTTTGAATTTTCACCATAGGTGACATGGACACCATCAAACATGATAAGACTCATGAAGAAAAAATAGTCTCTAATCATATGTCATTAAAATTCACTATTCAAGTTCTATAGATGATTATTAGAGGTCTTCCAGAAGTTTTCTTTCAGAACATGTTTTAAACAAGAAATGATTTTGGTACCCAAACTTTTTTGGGTCTATAAATCTTAGTGGTAAGATATTTTTGAACCCACATATTCCATATTAAATTTCTATAAAAATATTGTATACTTTAAAAAATAAAAACATTGTTGGGTACTTTTGAAAAATGTTTCACAGTAGAGGTTGTTGGTCTGTATTTAAGAAGAAATGTTTTTTTCTTATATTCCTCTGCCCAGGATCATATCCCATCCCAGTAACATGTGTGGGAGAAAATTATTTTTCCAAATTTTGTTTCAATGATTCTATATCATATGTTAATTATTCAATTTCTTTATTCAATTGATTATTTAAAATATTAAGTTCATTGTTTTCTTTGTGCAGCTGATCATTTTTCTCCACTTCTATAAAAAACTCATACTTTGTATTTATAGTTAGAGCATATTGTCTTTTCAAAACATTTTATTTAACTTTCATCTTATTAAATTTGATTTCTATCTTATTTAAAGAGTCAAAAAAGTCTTCAAATAACATATAATTATCATCATGTTCATTTTTAGAATTATGAGACTCATGTATAGGTAGAACATCAGAAGCCATAGGTAAAGTAGATACCTCATTGATTTAATTCATAAAGCTCATATTTTTTATGTCTTTTTCTTCATGTGATAAATCTCACTCCCTGGAGATTCCCTAAAATACACTCTATGTGGATTTTCGATCCTTATTGTATCTTCTTTTATTGTATTCATATTTCATTTTGTATATCATCTTTGGAATGTCATATTTTATGTGATCTTTATTTTTTCATTCATAGAAGAAAAATTCATTTGGATCATAATCCTTTCTCTTCCAATGAACTCTATTATCATATTTACTTTTATAGTATGGTTTTCATGATAATTATTTTTATATTGATATTCATAACCCTTTTGTCTCAATGATCCATTTCCCCATCACTACTAGAAGAAAGATCACTATCAATCAAATCCACACTTTTAACATTTTCTTTTTCTTTTACTTTTTGTTGTATATGGATTGTAGTCTTGAAAGCTATTGAATTTATCTTAGTCTTCTAATATTCAATATGGTTAACCTTTAGTTCTTCTTCATATATCACAATCTTTCCTATCATACCCTTGTTTGGAAATTTACTAATATTGTTGGATTCTCTGATTGACACTGATGTGCCTCTCTACCTTTCAGGTAGACATCTCAGCAATCATGTTGTGTGATCCTTATCAAATAAATGTTTTCCTACTGTGCTCATGGTATTGAAAATCACATTAAACATGAGATTCATACCATAAATGGGATCATTAGTTTTCATCATAAAACTATCATATTTAATAGTATAGGTATTAATCATTATTTCATTAACATTTTTTGTTCTGTCATGTGAGACAACTAGAGTATCCCATATCTCATATGCAGTTCTACAAGTATAAATCCTATTGAATTATCCTTCTAATTAGAATGGGTATAATGGATTCATGGATATGAAATTATTTTTATAAGTGGCCTTTGTTAGATCATCCCATGTATTTCTATAATAATTAGTAATTTTATACTCATCGACTATGGAAGACCATATTTCAAAACCCATACATTCAATATTAATTATCATTTTCATTTTCCATTGAGAAAAATTTGTCCCATTGAGATATAGAGGTGTGTTAGTAGCAACACCTTCCTATATGTCATCCATATTAAAAGACTAACAAATAAATAAAAAGAACTAAAAATTAAGAATTGACATAAATTTTAAAATCTTCAACACACAACTATAATCACATTTAAAAAATATTTGAAAAGATTTTAACTCCTTTGACACCAAATGTTGGTCAGAGCGAGTATATCAAGAGGGGTTTAATTGAGTACCCAATAAAAGTTTTGTAAAAAACGGATCATTTTGAAATCCACCAAATGATTAAATTTGGGAATGTTTATCAAAATAAGTAATATTCTATATATCTTAATATTTATAAATATTTATCTAATGATTTATTAGTAATTGAATGAATAATATATAATATTATTGAATCCCTTGAAATCAATTTACTCGATCAAAATACTACATGAACAGAAATTAAGATAAACAATTAAAGTATAATTTTTTTTGTGGGTAAAATTGTTTTCGTTTGAAAGTGGAAATACAATAAAAAAATAAAAACATAGAGTGTAAATGTTAAATACAAGAGATTCAGTCCCAAATAGATACATTGTTCTCTCCACTTGATGATCACCCTCCCCTATGAATTTTATATAAAATAAACTCAATGATCCCCAACCTAGTCTGGGATTATACAAATGTCTATAACTTTACTAGTCCCACACAACCTCTTCCACAATTATCTGTTGTATTAAAAATAAACAGGCCACATAGGTACCTCTAAAACACTTATCTGTGGGAGAAAAAATAAGAATAGTGCCTGAGAAGATATCTAGTATCTTCCAATTCCTCATAGGAGACAGTGTGCTTATATTAAACAAAGTATGGGACATACTAATCAGAAAGTAATAAATATAAACATATTCAAGGAATCTAAAAGTGAAGTGCTTGGTATGTTACAATGAAACTTGTGACTCTTGATTTTATTGAGAAATAAATCTTGAGTTAGTTTCTTTCTAAATATTTAGGAAAATAGTGTGCCGTAACTGTTGTTTTCTAACTGGAGGAATACACTGGTTGAGATGTGGTTTTTCTTACACATTCAAGCATTCATAATAGTTTATATCATTGTGTTTTCAATTAGGTTAATCTATTTAGCTCTTGGTTATTCATTGAATCATGGTCCCTTTATATCCAAAACTTTTTTCTATTCAAATTTTTTTTACTGTATGAATCTATGTTCATTTTTTCATTAGGGAGTGTGATCTATTTTTATTTGAAGGAGTGGGGAGATTGAAATCATCTACTTCCTTATAATGCTCATTTATAAATGATTCCTATTTATAATTTATAATAAAATCATTAAAATTGTAAATGGAATTAAATTCGATGAATATAGCCATTAGAGTAATGTAATTCAAAAAATGTCAAGTAATAAAAATAGTGATGGTTTCGTAGGATCTGGCGGTATCAAATTTTGGTGGTATCAACCTCTGGTAGTGTCTAGCTCCATATATGCCAAGTTCTAGTGCTATGACATTAATCGTGTATTATACTCATCCGAATATTTAGCATGTTGGAAATGTCTCAAATAATGGTGTATGGTCTGATGGTGTCTCAGACACAGACAGTTCATGCACTGTTGGCGGTATGATTCTGGAAATGTGGAATTAACGGTGCCTCATTTGGTGTAATCTCATACGTAACTACATTTTTGTTCTTGTGGTATGAAATCATGGCAGTGTGTCAATAAACGGTGTCTGATACTGTTTCAATCCTTCAGTCCAATGCTATAACAGTATAATGGTGTGATGTCCGAGCAGTATCTCAAACATTGAGATTTTTTATGCTGGTAGTGTCATGGAAAATGGTGTTTGACTCAATGGTGTCTCATACATAAATGGATTTATCACCAATACTAAGAAAATATATTTCCTATAGGAATACATGAAATTCATCTATATTATTCGAATAATGGTTTATTGATCATTAAAACTAGGAGGATAAAATTTATTTTTATGTGAAAAAAGAAAGTGATTCTGTATATGTATTGTTAGAACAATTAGGTTAGATACCCTGAGAGGGAGGAGAATTAGTTTATGATAGATTCAAACAACTACCCCTTAAGATTCTATTTCGTTGTTACCAAAAACTCTCTTCTCTATTCTTCCTGTAGAAATATATGAACAGAAATGAAATCAAGCACGAGACACATCAAATTTTACTTGGTTCACCTTCACTAGGATACATCAAAGGAACATACAACGACATTGTTCCAAAGTAAAAAATCCACTAAGGCCCACTGATAAATTTTAGATTCTTGATAGATCAGTTCTATGATTAGGCTAACTCTCTTTACAAGATTTATGGTATAATCACTACATTTCCAAGGGTCACTCCCTATGTCTCTTTCTCTATATCATTGATGATGGAATGGATCACCATATTTCTCTTCCTTCGTTCACTTCTCTTGGAAGGGATTCACTCACATTTTATGGACTTATAGGTCCCTAAATTTGCATGAAATCATGTATCCTAAACTATTGGTATATGCTCTATTGAAGTCTATTTTTCACCGATAGACGAAATCCACTTTCCCGTGTACTATCAGTTAGCGGAAATTTCATTTTTGAACTTTTTATTTCCATTCACGAAAAAATTGCTTCTTCTTCAAAATACATAACACATATTCTTTGCAGGCCCCATCATCTTCTAACTTCCTCCGCTTTCACATCTGTGTACTGCCTCCACGTGTCACCTCCATGAACTGCATCAACGTACCACTTCTACGTACCTCTTCAATGTACCACTTTTGAGAACCACATATTCTCCTTCAGAACACATTTTTCCACAAACTACTCCTTCCACAGACCACTTCTTCTCCTTTTCTGGAATCCACCTTGTGAACTACTTCACCATTTATGGAATTATCCTTTTTGAACCACTTTATAACTTCACCAAATTCCTAGTTCAAAGATTTTTTCTTATAAAAAATGAAATGGGTAATGATGTTATTAGTGCCTCTTATAGAAGAAAATAGATCCACAAAATCCACTAATCTAATATTTACCAAAATCATCAATGTGGACCACCTTCACCCCGTACTACTCCATCCATGAACTATTTCACTATGTGGTCAGCGTACTGCCTTTATTACTTCATAGTGGACCAAATCACCATATAAATTTGTACAATGAAAAGCCATCTCGTGTGTCGTTGGACTTTTGAGAACCATCTTCCACCTATGAATTAATTCCGTATGTGGTTTGCCTACCAACCTTTATATTCCACATAGTACTACTATGTAAAAAACTAACTTTGCTAAAATTCCTTCATCGTTTCAGGAACCACCATTCGTAGTCTCCAAATAGTGCTTCTAAATCCATGAATCATGAATCCATTTGAAAAAAACCTTCCTTTTTTAAAAACAAACTCCCGATTTTGAGGCCAAAAAATTTGAAAAACTTTGGAAAACTACGCCACCTTAAAAACCTACTTTAGAAAACACCATCCATACACATTCATAGTCATATGGCTTTTTCAACAAACACAAACACACACAAAAACACTTAGAGGATGCCTTTGGGGATTTTGTTTCCCAATAATATCCCCCTTTGGGTTTGTTGAAAACTCTTCAGAATTTGATACCTCATTAAAGCTTCTTCCATCATCTGCCAGCATTTTCTTCATGCCATTAAGATAGAAATCAAGGATTTAATCAACACATAATCTAATCATACATCATCCATGCTCTTCATGAGAAAAAAGAGTATAAAAAAAGATCCCCAATTAATCACTTCATTCCATTCCAAAACCACTCTTCTTCTTTCATCATGAACCTCAAATTTTGTGATATGTATCCTTTGATTGGTTACATCTATAAAAATTAGATTTAATACTCCCATTATGACACTACTCCCCCTAATAGCTTCAATTCCCATATCTAACTTCACTTCTCCACCTAACATCTACAACTCCCCCTATATCGCAGATCCACCTAGAAGCTCCTCCCTATGTCATTATTATGACATTTTCTCCCATTTAAAATATACATTGTCTATCCCCTTTGTCATTAAACCCAAAGGCCATTCCTCATAGGTCTAAAACAGGGTAAATAACACATTTTGTCACATAAGGTAAAAACACACCATACCTCAAGGATAGGGGGTCCCAATCCACACTTTTTCACGTGGGTGGACTCAACTGGACTTCCATATCCATTTGATGCCTTTCATGTGCTTCTTTGGGTAAGGAATTTTTCAGAATGTCTGCAACCTTCAGTTCTATAGGCACATACTCCAACATCACAATCCCTTGCTCCACCTTCCCCTTGATGAAATAATACTAGATTTCAATGTGAATTGTCCTTGAGTGATGGACTGGATTTTGGCTAAGATTTTTAGAACATCAATTATCTTAGTAGATTCTGATCCGAGACTGCACTTCAATTCTCATATCCTCAAGAAACTACTTCTTCTACAATAACTTATTCTATGCTTGAGTAGTCGAAATATATTCAGTTTATACAGTGCACAATGATATGAAATATTGTTTCTTGATTATCCAATAAATTCACAATCCCCCAATATTGAATGCACCACCTGATGTTAATTTTCCATCATATGTTGAACCATCTCTATCCACATTTGTATATCCCAAAAACTATTAGGGATATTTTTCAATATACCTCAAACAGAAAGCAATTTTTCCCTTGATATAACAAAGTATTATTTTCAATAAAATCAAGTGGGATTCCTTAGGATTTCCTTCATATCGTACTGATTGTAATATATAAAAAACATTTTCAATTATTGTTATTGTCAAGTATAATAGACTACTAATGATTTGAATGTATTCTGTGATATTGACTGAATTTCCTTCATCATCCTTTGAATGATTCAACCATGTATCTACCGAAGATTTCATCTCCTTGGAATTATCAATTAAAAACATTTTTAAACCCACCATGGAATATTTGGATTGAGAAATTAATTTGAAATTATTTTTCTTATGTCACATATAATCCAAGTAAAACGTGATTTCACCAATAATTGACATTTGAAACTACCCTTTCATGAATTCAGAAAAACAATTTGTGCTTCATGTGATCCCCTAAAGATTATTTCATCGACATATACCAGCACCATAATCCATTGATCACTTTCATTATGGACATAAATGTTGTAATCAACTCCACCACAATGAAAACCAAGATTCTACAGAAACTGATCTATCCTTGAATACCATGAACTTGTTTCTTGCTACAAAACATATATAGCCTTCTCCAGTAAACAAACTATGTTCTCATATTTTTGAATCGTAAAAATATCTAGATACTCAATGTAAACTTATTCTTCTTAAACCCGATTGAGAAATGTTGACTTGAAATCCATCTGGAAAACATTGAACTTTCTTTACATAGATATGTCTAAGAATAATATAATTTTCTCTTTCATTGAAGTAGGTGAAGATGTCTCATCAATATCAATTCCCTCTATTTTGGAGTACCCTTTTCACATTATTCATTCTTTTTTTGAATCATTATGCCTTATTCATTCATATTATTATGAAAGAATCATTTCATCCCGATGAAATTCTTATCTGTTGGCCTCAAAACAATCTCTCATTTCTGATTTTTCTCAATTTACTAAATCTCTTAATTCATATCATGAACTCAATTCTATTCTCTAGATTCATTATTAAAACATTTAGGCTCTTTTTGTAATAAGTATGAGGATTTTTGTAGATTCTTCATCCTTCTTGTCTTTACTAGAGTTGTCTCATCACTAATTATGTTTTGTCTATCAATTTTGGCTCTTCTATTCTGTCTTTTTCCAAATAATAAATTTTTCTCATCTATTTCATCATCGGAGTCTTCTTCTGAGTCAGCCTATGGAACTAGATCACCCCTCGATATTCTTATCTCTTTATCACAATACTCCCAAGACTAGTTATTTATTATATAAATATTTTTCTCACTATCTAATATACTTACATTATAGATTTCAACAACATTTCCTAACCACTTATTGAAGCATTTATATTCTTTTCTTTGCATTGAGTAACCAAGATATATCCCTTCAACTCCACGAGATTCAAACTTATTGTGATTCTCTTTATTGACAATGAAACACTTACTTTCAAAGACTCAAATGTACTTCAAAATTGTACTCTTTCCATACCAAAGTTCGTATAGAGTATTCTCTTATTTTGGACACAAAAATGCTCTATTTTAAGTGTAATTTGATGTCATCGCTACCTCGTTCCAATACTTCTTTTGTAGGTATTTCTCAATGAGCATTTTTTGAGCCTTGTTGTTGATAATTCTATTTATTATTTCAATAAATCCATTTTGATGTGGAGTGCTCACTGCAAATACTTGATACCTCATCCCATGTTTGTCAAGATAATCATCCACTTTGAAATTTTTAAACTCTGTTCCATTATCTTTATTGATATTTCGATTTTTATTACCCATTATCTTCTCAACTTACCTTAGATAAGTTTTTATGAAACTAAATACCTCTAATTTTAGGGTGATGATTGAAACCCATTCTATTCTACTAAAATAAACAATTAAGAGAACATAATATCTTCTCTCATCAATAGATCATGGTGAAAATGCTCTGCACACATAAATATGAACCAAATCAAGGAATCTTGTTAACCTTTTATCTTTTTCCTTATATGTCTTTCGAATGATATTCCATTGTTGGAAGGCATCGCACGTATGGGTGGGATCATGTGATAATCAAGGGAGATCTTGAGCTGAATCATATTTCACCAGATCATCTAAGGACATTTGGCTCATGTGGAAAATATTTTTATTCAATAAATTTTTTTATTATTCCTTGTACAAAAATCCCATATCTTCTTCTCCACTTAGAGGGTAGACATTTTTTTATGCTTACCATATAAAAAATGCACCATCCTTTTCCTTGATGACACATAATTTATTTTAAATGCTTATGGAATGTATTGATTCACATAGTTTACTAACACTAAGAAAGTTTTGACTAATACCATTAATAAATAAGACATCTACATGTCTCATTTATTTTCCCCCAAACATTGATATTCCATAGACAAAAATATTCAGGCCTTTAGTATTTCCAAATCGTATGATATATGTAACGCCCCGACCCCAGTTACCTAGAGTCGGTGCATTATTACATAACATTTCCATGATCACAAGAAAGATCAAATCTCGAAAGATCGATTGGTTTAGTAGCCCTGGAAACACTAGATATATTCATAAGTTTTACATTACATCATAAAATTAAAAACTACTACAACAACATAATGTCTCCACAGTCCACACTATTATCCCCTCATAATATCCCTGAAGGTCATTCATAACTTACTTCTTCACATCCTGGGGAAAATAAAACATAGAAAATGGGTGAGCTCAAATGCCCAGTAAGGATAACAATATAGTGAAACATTCAAAATCAGCATAAACATTTAAGGCAATGCATTACTAAAACAAAAGCCTTTTAAACTTGAACTTCAACATAGTATGGAAAAAGTAAAATGAAATAATGCCATTTACTTATTCAAATGGATATTATACTAATCAAATAATCACATGAAAAATCAATAACCACTTTCATAATGATGGAATGCATAATGCTAAACTTTAATTTCTTTTCAAGGCCTCGTCCCAAGACCTTGGGGCTAACTGTAACTGGAACCCAACCCGGAGTTCCTCTAATAACCGGACACCAACCCGGAGTGCCTCTAATAACTGGATACCAACTCGGAGTTCCTCTAATAACCGGAGACCAAACCGGAGTTCCTCTAATAACCGGAGACCAAACCGGAGTTCCTCTAATAACAAGAGACCAAACCGGAGGGCTTACTTTTACCAGTCCCCAACCCAGAACATACTTGTCTAACACATTCATCTGAATGGAAGGTTGAAATATAACATAAACATTCAGATTAAAAATAACTTATAAAATGTCAATACTTTAAAAAAACATGAGTGACATAAGAATAGCTTATCCACAGTCAAAAATATCAGATAACCTTAAATAAAATATGGATGTTTTGTATCATAATAAATCAACTTCAAATAAGCTTAAAACCCATCAAAGGATGTTGACATGGATGAAATCAAAACTGTTTTAGAGAAATATCTCTTTCTATTTTTGAAATCATTTAAGAGTCATATATTTATAAAATAAAACATTTTCTTTGAAAATATTCTTATAAGCTGGTAAGGTAAGCTTTGATGATTTAATAACGGCGGAAAATAACCGCACCCACCGTATAAGTTAAAAAAAACATTCTTACCTTAATTCTGTCGAAAAGGTTAAAAAGCACCTTGTTTGGAAAACGATGGTAAGATTCCTTTATAAACCTCTTATAAAAAGTCAAACAAGGGTATAAATGACTTTAACCCATACTCTAGTAAATAGTAAGAATGTTTTGAAATACATTTCGAAGAAACATTGATGTGGATGATAAAGATATCCCAGTATATTATTACGTATAAACAACCTCTGATAATGAAGAGATTGTGAAATAACCCTTACCAATTTGGTAAATTATGAAACATACAACCCATGAAAGAGGTATCATACAATGAATATGTAAATACACATAAATTAGAGTGTATTACACAAAGAATATAATTATGGAAAGTACATACACCACACAAAAGGTAATGGTGGCAATATGGCATGAATCTCACGGGAATAAGGAGTGAGATGAAAACCCCTTACCTTGTACTTTTCCTTGGTTGGGGTAGGTTAAACTCCTTTATAATGGTGAAATAATTGTTATTAAATTATACAATAATCATATACATTAATATTATATCATATATGTTCTTTTAATATTGATTTGATAATAATGTCTTAGTATTATCGTTCTTTCGGGTGTTAACTTACTTGTTTTCTTTTATATGTTTTGTTACGTAAGACATGTTTTTAAGCGATAGGTTGTATATTATTCATATCCATAATGATATAATGTCCTTAAACATCATTTTTTAAGTCATCAAATGATAATTATACTTGAATGGATACGATGGAGAATGAATCTCATCGCATTCGTGGAGACGGTAGTCCATACGTACGCACGAGCGACAATATCATTCTTTTGATATTAAAATAATATATAAATGGATGGTATATCATATATACAGAATAATTAACATGTTATACTTATTATTTACATGAGTTACACATCATTATTATACCCATCCAAATAATAATATATTGAATAACAATTACACCACGATGTGGAGACGGTAAGCCGTACGTACGCACGTATGGTGACATGTTATTCAAAGGGTGGATAGAATACTGAATATGGTTGTACCATATTTATAATAACATCACAGTATATATATGATACTGGAGTTATTATTTTAGAATGGTAACAACAAAGGAAGAATAATTGGAAGAAGAAGAAACTTGGAAAAGGGTGGTGAAGTCATTACCTCTTCTTCGGTTTCTTCCTTTTGATTTGATCAAAAGGGCTCCTTAGGATGGCTTTATGATAAAACTAAGGCCTCTAGGATGTATTTAGGGAAGTTGGGAGAGTATTTAGGCAGAGTTTGGCCGAACCAAAAGGCTTTGAAGGTGTGATGAAAAGAGAAGGAAGAGTGCCCTTTTATAAGAGGGGTGAGGGGTACCTTTGGAAAAGCTAGAAATATTAGTTTATAATAAATTCTTATTCGGTTTCTAATGGCTCCAAAGTTGATTATTTAAATGTTAAGGTGGGTATGGGTCGCAAAAAACTCATCCAATAGAATTTAGACAGGTTTGGGTACTTATATTAACCTTATCTGTAAGTATTAACTCTAAGTTAATTAGTTTCACTTTTACAATGTCTCTTTGTATTTTTATATAATATGGTTAATAAACTTACTATATACATCCAAGATACCCCCAAGTGGTCCATTAATGATGAACCTATCATGATATAAGTCTTTTTTCCGAACCTTATATTTTTATGAATTTAATATCAATTAATAATATAATATTTGTTTTAAGAACTCTTTTATGTCAATTTTGTCACTATTCAATAGTTGATTTTTGTGGAACTCATAACAGATTGATTACTTCGAAAAAATTCAATTAAATCAATCCTAATATATCATATTATCCTAGAAAATTAGTTTAATTCATTAAAAGTTTCATATTATATTTATTTGGGTATTTATAATATCAATTATTTTAATTTTTCACTATTATAGTAATTAATTCATCATCATTTTGTCATAAATAAATAAACTTATTTAATGTCTGAAAATTATAAATAAAATATCACTATGTAGGAAATCGTTTTATATTTCTAATGAATATTTATAATCTAAAATCCAACATATATAACCCTATGTAAAAATTGTTTTCTAAACGATATATGCTTGTGTCATTTTTGTATTCATTTTAACTTAATTAAAATAAAGTGTCCCTATCACCTACAAGTGGCACCATGGGGTCCCAAAATCGACCCAAAGATGCCTATGGTCGAACAAGTATCAACCAATAAGGCTATGACACGTTTTAGGGTAATTTAGTATTATTATAATATTATTTTTTAACCCTTATTTACCGAATTTACCCTTAAACATGGTAAATAAAATATTTACCGCAGTAATTATTCAAAATGTCTAAAAATAAAAGTTACCTATTTACAAAATTTGAACATCATGATTCCAAATATGGAATCCATTTTTCTAAATTCAAAACACAGAAGTGTCAGAAATTAATTTAAAATTAATTCCCGCTGTCAAAACAAAAAAGAGTGTTTTTAAGAGATAATAACTCTCAAAAGATTGACACTTGTTTATGTTCGGTTTAATTGTAAAATTATGTCCAATGACCAACATTATATTAAATGGTAAAGATATATTCTAAATATACTTTAAAACCACTCAAATTCATAATTTATCACTATTAATTATTTTGATTAAAAAAGTTGTTTTTAATTAAAATTTAGTAATTTTCACTATTCATCAAAATATGAAAGTTATCCGAAATGTACCAAAATTTCACCTTAGGCTAAATTCGATATTCCGAATCCAAAAATGAAGTCCATTTTGAAATATAAAAAATATATAATTTTAAAAAGTAGGTATTACTATTCATAACGGCTAGTTTGATTGGTTGTGGTGTGTGTTAGAACTCGAAGTTGCGTACAACACACGCTACTGTATTATTCAAAGGAAAGCGTACCGTGGAAGATTGGGATGTTTCATTTTAAATTTTTTGATGTCCCCATTAAGTCAAAAAGTTTAAAATATTGTATTTAAAAATGTTTCACTATTAAAAGTTGATAAAAGTGCAATACTGAAAATGAATCTGTTCTTGCATTATGTCTAAGAAACTCATAATATGGATTCTAAAATTATAAGGATTATATAAAGTTTAAAATTTATTTAATACTATTCATAACCCCTTTTGAATGGATTTTTTTTGTTAAGTAATGGTGTGATTGAACTCGGTGTTGCGTGTAGTGCAAGTTATTGAATTATTTTGAAGAAATAACACACTATGAAATCTTGGGGTGTTACATTCTCCCCTCCTTCAATAAATTGCGTCCTCGCAATTTGAAATTGTTCTTAGAAAATAAAAGGTTGAAAATAGAAAATATATTTGTGGGAAAACCCACATCGGAAATTGGGTTACTAAACTTTAGTCTTAATATGAGGAAAAATGAAATGAAAGGGTCACCACCAAATTATGATCTCGATTAGGAGAACATTGGTGGCAATTAGAGACATATAATTGGAGGAAAAACATAAATATTTATAGGTAGTTATTGAGGTCATCAATCAAAAACAAGTATAAAATTTAGGTCCTTAAACTCATCAATCTATGATGATTTGAAATACCATCGGTTCAACAAAACATAGGGTATTGGGATAACAAATTTTTGACGTTTCAAAATATCTTAGTTGAAATCCCACATCGAAAAACGAATTAATGAGGCCTCTATTTAAAATAAAGAGTGGAAAGTATGAAGATTACCGAAAATAACACATACTAGGGTTCCATGTAGGAAGATATGGATATGGAAGAGAAATATAATCATCAATTATCTGATGGAGAGTGGTAGAGAACATGGCTATGAAAAGGCCAACAATCCCAAAGCCATAAATTAGTGATGATTTAAGGTACCATCTAGGACAACATTTTTGTTCTAAGTTCCTTTTCTCAATGTTGAGGAATTTATTTATGAGATTGGCTAAGATCATAAGGAGATATACTTACTTTATAATTAGAGTTTTATCCATTAATATATTTCTACCACAAACTCATCTTTCACTCGTAAAAAAATTCTATTTATACTATTAGTACAGGGTTCCAAAATAAACAAATTTATAATTCATCTACCAGATCTTTAAAAAAACTACATTATTTAATCCAGGACATCTCTGGGGCCAGTGGTAGGTGATACACCCTTGTCACCCTTCGGTTGTGGGTTCAAGTCTAGCGGCCTTGCCGGACGCGACGGGTTGCCGCCCGACCTCTGGGTTGTCCTTTTATGGCAATCCAAAATATTCCAAACTAGAACTATCCAAAATACTTCTGTCCAAACTCACAGTACAACATTTATAAGGAAGGTAAACATAATGTAGATCCTTTTTACCCCGTAATAGAATATGAATACCTTCATCATGTATTCTTTTAATACACTGAAACATCCTGAATTACCATATTCCTTATTGATTGCATTCATGATACCTTATTCTATATAGAATGATGGATATACTTCATCAATCCAAAAATGTTTTAAACCCCAATAATGATGGAATATACAAATCATTAATCAGCTTCAAGGTAGTCAAGAATATCCAATATAATTTATCCAAATCAATCATGTATTATTCTAAAATCACTACCTTGGTATCAGAACCATATTATGGTTTATCTTTTTCTCAACCATATATTTTCCAAAAATTTAACCTGATATTGAGTCACTTTTCTTTGTTCCACACAATCTCAAGTCCTTAATGAAATAGTACTGCGGTACAATCCTTATATACTCCAGAATTATTATAACAAGTACATTGTTGATACAACACTCAAATGACATACTCAACATAAGAACTCTAATCATTCCTCTTCATCTGTGGTAGTATCATAACTTGATTATTATCCAATAGCATCATTTGCGACATAGTCTGATGACTGGGACATAGGTTTGCGTAGTGTCCAAACTCCTTGCAAATGAAGAATT
The DNA here is from genome assembly GCA_963277665.1 of Viscum album. NCBI lineage: Eukaryota > Viridiplantae > Streptophyta > Magnoliopsida > Santalales > Viscaceae > Viscum > Viscum album. Next base: position 872,525,376 of record OY728129.1, on the reverse strand, counting down.
GTACATTTGAAACCATTTTCTTACTCTTGCAGTCACGTACATTGTGCCCTTTTCCTCCACATTTATAACAAACTCACATTCCTTTCAGACAAGTTCTAGGGTGTTTCTTCCCACAGTTATCACATATTGGAAAATTATTATTTTCCCTCTTCTCTTTATCCATCGTTCTCTCTTCCATCATTTTCTTATCTTGCTTCCCTTCAAAGCCATAGGACTCAGTAAAATCCTTACTTATCTTATCAACACATGATATTATTTCTTCATATGATGATAATACATGGGAGACTATTTCTCTTATAAATTATGGCTTAAGGCCATGAAAGATATGATCCTTCTTTCTCTTTGGATCTTGTGCATTGCTGGAGTTCTCATTCCTTCTACTGGGCGCCCTTTCTAAACAATGTCATACACTAGATTAGTTTATGAATAACAATACCTAATCCCAAACTTGTAAGACACATAACATAAATTAAATAGTTTATGGATATAATCCATAATCATATAAATTTCTCATTTGAGGAAGTAAATCCACATAAACCCTTCATATTGGTTTTAAAGAAAATGAGAATTATCCTAAGCATATCCCCCGGGAGTGTCGTAACCAAGAGTGTAGCAAGGCCCGTTGCCATGCACCAGTTCCCGTTCGAGTCTAGCTTAAAGCAGTGTTTTCAGGTTTTACCCCTAGGTACATCTGTGCCAGAGCCGCCTCTACCTGCTCGTATCCAGACAGGGATGTATTGCTCAGAAAACTCACAAAATCTCTACAATACCAAAATTCTAGGAAGTTCTTCTATACTAATCCTCAAAGTCCATCTTAAATCTATGTGCTCTAATCAGACTTTATCTAAATGTAGCTTCCAAGGTTTGTACTAAACTTCCTCCGATACCAACTGTAACTCCCCGACCCCAGTTACCTAGAGTCGGTGCATTATTACATAACATTGGCATGATCACAATAAAGATCAAATCTCGAAAGACCAATTGGTTTAGTAGCCCTAGAAACACTAGATATATTCATAAGTTTTACATTACATCATAAAATGAAAAACTACTACAACAACATAATGTCTCGATAGTCCACACTATTATCCCCTCATAATATCCCTGCAGGTCATTCATAACTTACTTCTTCACATCCTGGGGAAAATAAAACATAGAAAAGGGGTGAGCTCAAATGCCCAGTAAGGATAACAATATACCGGAACATTCAAAATAAGTATAAAAATTTAAGGCAATGCATTACTAAAACAAAAGCCTTTTAAACTCGAACTTCAACATAGTATGGCAAAAGTAAAATGAAATAATGCCATTTACTTATTCACATGGATATTCTACTAATCGAATAATCATATGAAAAATCAATAACCACTTTCATAATGATGGAATTCATAATGCTAAACTTTAATTTCTTTTCAAGGCCTCGTCCCAAGACCTTGGGGCTAACTGTAACCAGAACCCAACCCGGAGTGCCTCTAATAACCGGACACCAACCCGGAGTGCCTCTAATAACCGGACACCAACCCAGAGTTCCTCTAATAACCGGAGACCAAACCAGATTTCCTCTAATAACCGGAGACCAAACCGGAGTTCCTCTAATAATCGGAGACCAAACCGGAGGGCTTACTTTTACCGGTCCCCAACCCGGAACATACTTGTCTAACACATTCATCTGAAAGAAAGGTTGAAATATAACATAAACATTCAGATTAAAAATAACTTATGAAATGTCAATACTTTAAAAAAACATGAGTGACATAAGAATAGCTTATCCACAGTCAAAAATATCAGATAACCTTCAATAAAATATGGATGTTTTGTATCATAATAAATCAACTTCAAATAAGCTTAAAACCCATCAAAGGATGTTGACATAGATGAAATCAAAACTATTTTAGAGAAATATCTCTTTCTATTTTTGAAATCATTTAAGAGTCATATATTTATAAAATAAAACATTTTCTTTGAAAATATTCTTATAAGCTGGTAAGGTAAGCTTTGACGATTTTATAACGGCGGAAAATAACCTCACCCACCGTATAAGTTAAAAAAACATTCTTACCTTAATTCTGTCGAAAAGTTTAAAAAGAACCTTGTTTGGAAAACGATGGAAAGATTCCTTTATAAACCTCTAATAAAAAGTCAAAAAAGGGTATAAATGACTTTAACCCATACTCTAGTAAATAGTAAAAATGTTTTGAAATACATTTCGAAGAAACATTGATGTGGATGATAAAGATATCCCAGTAGATTATTACGTATAAACAACCTCGGATAATGAAGAGATTGTGAAATAACCCTTACCAATTTGGTAACTTATGAAACATACAAAACATGAAAGAGGTATCATACAATGAATATGTAAATACACATAAATTACAGTGTATTACACAAAGAATATAATTATGGGCACTACATACACCACACAAAAGGTAATGGTGGCAATATGGAATGAATCTCACGGGAATAAGGAGTGAGATGAAAACCCCTTACCTTGTACTTTTCCTTGGTTGGGGTAGGTTAAACTCCTTTATAATGGTGAAATAATTGTTATTAAATTATACAAGAATCATATACATTAATATTATATCATATATGATCTTTTAATATTGATTTGATAATAATATCTTAGTATTATCGTTGTTTCGGGTGTTAACTTACTTGTTTTCTTTTATATGTTTTGTTACGTAAGACATGTTTGTAAGGGATAGGTTGTATATTATTCATATCCAGAATGATATCATGTCCTTAAACATCATTTTTTAAATCATCAAATGATAATTATACTTGAATGGATACGATGGAGAATGAATCTCATCACATTCGTGGAGACGGTAGTCCGTACGTACGCACGAGCGACAATATCATTCTTTTGATATTAAAATAATATATAAATGGATGGTATATCATATATACAGAATAATTAACATGTTATACTTATTATTTACATGAGTTACACATCATTATTATACCCATCCAAATAATAATATATTGAATAACAATTACACCACGACGTGGAGACGGTAAGCCGTATGTACACACATATGGTGACATGTTATTCAAAGGGTGGATAGAATACTGAATATGGTTGTACCATATTTATAATAACATCACAGTATATATATTATACTGGAGTTATTATTTTATAATGGTAACAACAAAGGAAGAATAAGTGGAAGAAGAAGAAACATGGAAAAGGGTGGTGAAGTCATTACCTCTTCTTCAGTTTCTTCCTTTTGATTTGATCAAAAGGGCTCCTTAGGATGGCTTTCTGATAAAACTAAGGCCTCTAGGATGTAGTGAGGGATTTTTGGAGAGTATTTGGGCAGAGTTTGGCCGAACCAAAAGGTTTTGAAGGTGTGAAGAAAAGAGAAGGAGGAGTTCCCTTTTATAAGAGGGGCGAGGGGCACCTTTGGAAAAGCTAGAAATATTAGATTATAATAAATTCTTATTCGGTTTCTAATGGCTCCAAAGTTGATTACATAAATTTTAAGGTGGTTATGGGTCGCAAAAAACTCAACCAATAGAATTTAGACAGGTTTGGGTACTTTTATTAACGTTATCTTTAAGTATTAACTCTAAGTTAATTAGTTTCACTTTTACAATGTCTCTTTGTATTTTTATATAATGTGGTTAATAAACTTACTATATACATCCAAGCAACCCCCAAGTTGTCCATTAATAATGAACCTATCATGATATAAGTCTTTTGGCCGAACCTTAGATTTTTAAGAATTTAATATCAATTAATAATATAATATTTTTTTTAAGAACTATTTTATGTCAATTTTGAAACTATTCAATAGTTGATTTTTGTGAAACTCATAACAGATTGATTACTTAGAAAAAAGTCAATTAAATCAATCCTAATATATCATATTATCCTAGAAAATTAGTTTAATTCATTAAAAGTTTCATATTATATTTATTTGGGTATTTATAATATCAATTATTTTAATTTTTCACTATTATAGTAATTAATTCATCATCATTGTGTCATAAATAAATAAAATTATTTACTGTCTGAAAATTATAAATAAAATATAAATATGTAGGAAATCTTTTTATCTTTCTAATTAATATTTATAATCTAAAATCCAACATATATAACCCTATGTAAAAATTGTTTTTCTAAACGATATATGCTTGTGTCATTTTTGTATTCATTTTAACTTAATTAAAATAAAGTGTCCCTATCACCTACAAGTGGCACCATGGGGTCCCAAAATCGACCCAAAGATGACTATGGTCGAACAAGTATCAACCAGTAAGTCTAGGACACGTTTTAGGGTAATTTAGTATTATTATAATATTATTTTTTAACCCTTATTTACCGAATTTACCCTTAACTATGGTAAATAAAATATTTACCGCAGTAATTATTCAAAATGTCTAAAAATAAAAGTTACCTATTTACACAATTTGAACATCCTGATTCCAAATATGGAATCCATTTTTCTAAATTCAAAACACAGAAGTGGAAGAAATTAATTTAAAATTAATTCCCGCTATCAAAACAAAAAGCGTGTTTTTAAGAGATAATAACTATCAAAAGATTGACACTTGTTTATGTTCGGTTTAATTGTAAAATTATGTCCAATGACCAATATTATATTATATGGTAAAAATATATTCTAAATATACTTTAAACCACTCAAATTCATAATTTATCACTATTAATTATTTTGATTAAAAAAGTTGTTTTTAATTAAAATTTAGTAATTTTCACTATTCATCAAAATATGAAAGTTATCCGAAATGTACCAAAATTTCACCTTAGGCTAAATTCGATATTCCGAATCCAAAAATGAAGTCCATTTTGAAATATAAAATATATATAATTTCAAAAAGTAGGTATTACTATTCATAACGGCTAGTTTGATTGGTTGTGGTGTGTGTTAAAACTCAAAGTTGCGTACAACACACGCTACTGTATTATTCAAAGGAAAGCGTACCGTGGAAGCTTGGGATGTTTCATTTTAAATTTTTTGATGTCCCCATTTAGTCAAAAAGTTTAAAATATTGTATTTAAAAAGGTTTCACTATTAAAAGTTGATAAAGGTGCAATACTGAAAATGAATCTGTTCTTGCATTATGTCTAAGAAACTCATAATATGGATTCTAAAATTATAAGGATTATATAAAGTTTAAAATTTAGTTAATACTATTAAAAACCTCTTTTGAATGGATTTTTTTTTTAATTCATGGTGTGATTGAACTCGGTGTTGCGTGTAGTGCAAGTTATTGAATTATTTTGAAAAAATAACACACTATGAAATCTTGGGGTGTTACAATATATTCATTATACTACCTGAATCAGGTCACCAGATTATTATTAACATTCATATGATAGGTTAACCCACTATCAAGAATCCATATTGTAGTAAAATTTGATTTATTGAAATCAATATCTCAAACTAATTCCATTTCAACTATCTTCTTATTTTTTGTCAATGTTTTTCACTTCATACCTGATACTAATTTATAAAATTGATCTTCCTCAAGGTATTATGGACACACTTCATCTTGTAATACTAAAAAATGATTTTTCATCTTTAAATCATTTTATGAAACATTGAATTTCTTAGTATAACCAAATTTATTCTATTTCAAAAAATTTCTATGAATTGTTGATGAACAATATATTTCCATGTTCCTGAATCATCCACAGCTCAAATAGTGTCCATCAAATGATCTTCTAGAAGTTTGAGTTCTGTATGGATACCTGTGTTGATATTGTTACCTTAGTTACCTACTAGAAATAGAACATACATTTTTTTAGTGCCCCATCTTTCCAAAATATTAACATCTCATGTGGGTTGTATTCTTGTGTGGAAGTACTACACCACTTGTTCTACCTTGGGTTCTCTGAATATTCTAATTCTTATTTTTTCTCAAATCAATCATCAATATCGGGGTTGGATCTTTTGGTATAACTTCAACTATTACTACTTTATTTTTTTGAACAAGCCACATACCACTTTTATCATTCTAATCAATCATTTTCCTCTCCTAACACTCCTTTTTCAGCTTCACTGGAACTATGAAATCTAATTTTCCTTTTTCTATTTCATGTGCATCCTACTTTGTCAGAATCAAGAGTTTCTATCGATCTTTCACTTTTCTTCACATACTAACCACTTCCTCTTCATTATCTTCTATATGTTTTGTCTTATATTTTCCAATATTAGTCAAACAATCAATATCTTGTCTCCTTTCTTCAATTATGAGTTTGTACTCAAGAAACCTTTCATAAATTTCTAGCACTAAAGGATTTATTTTTAAAATTTCTTCATTGATCATAGACTTCAATTCTTCCCGCTTCTGTATATAGAGTTTGGAATCATGAACCATTTTTTTTGATTTCTTTGTTTTAGCTTTCCAAGAATATATCTCTTTAGGTGAATATTTTAATTCAGCATTAAAGTCCACTCGTCCTTCTAATTCTCCCTCATCACTATAACCTTTTCCCTTTGTTGTAGAATTTCTAAAAAATTCCACCATAGCATATTCTTTATGAAACTTGGAGTCCTCCAACTCTTTGGCCATAGATTCGTCTAAAATTTTATATTCTTTTGAAAGAAGATTCATCTTTTTGACAAAATTTCACTTTTCACTTGTCATACCTTTCACATTGGATGAATACTTATTCTTAGAGTTTCATCATTTTATTTATAATCATCTTCAATATTCTTAGGAAACTTTTTTAAAACAATTCCAATCTTTTCACATTAGAATAATGCAAGTGGATGTTTACCTTTGAACATTCCTCTCCCTATTTACATATTTAAAGATATAAATGACATAAAATCGTCCAAATTCTATTCCTCGTGACTATCTTCAATGGTTATCTCATTCATTTCCTTGAATACCACTTCTTTGGACTCCCCCATTTCCAAAACATCATTATCATCATTTCCCATTTCTTATGAAACAAGAGTACTGTGCAAGTTGTACATTTCCATCTCCTTCAAATCATTATCTTCCAATACATAATCCATGATATTAAACCAAGGGGTATGTTTTCTCAAGATACACTTGAAAATCATTAAATCTTCAATAATTTCTTAGATACCATGCATATCTTCCCTGAAAACATTCACCCAACCAAAGAATGTATCAAAAGACTCATTAGGGTTCATTCTGAGGTCCTTGTATTTTTTCCATAGAACCTTCATACTTGCTTCTATGACATTTGATTCACCCTCATAAATGTTCAATTTCTGTTCCCATGTAGCATGTGATATTTTATATGAAATCACCTGTGTATAGATTTCATTTGAAATGGCTCCCCTTAAACCATTAATCCCTTTAGCAAAAACATGCAATTATCTTCTATCATATTTTGATAAGGAACCACTATCGATAATGGATAATATTATAGGGATAGCTACTATAAAGACCTTCATTCCTAATGATTGGAAGTAGTGTTGCATCCAATTCTTCCGTAATTAAAAAAAATTTCCTTCGAAGATCATAATCCATTTATGGTTGAAAACCTCCATTTCTTCTACTGAGAGAGAACCACTAAATTTCAAAAAATATCAATAATACCAAATGTTATCCCAAATCGGGTAAATACCCTTAGAGTGGGGTGAATAAGGGTATGACAGATTGAAAAAATTTCCCCTTCATATTGGGTTTCTTAATTAATCAAAACTCTTTTCTCTCTTCTTCACGTATCAATATATGAATAGAATTGAAATCAAGCATGATACAGGGAAATTTTTACTTGGTTCAACCTCACTATGATACATCCAAGAAGCATAAAATGACATTTTTATTATGTTCCAAAACCACTGAGGCTCACTCCAAATTATAGGGTTCATGCTAGATCACTTCTATGCACATACTCACAACCTTTACAAGGTTTAGGGTTTTCTCACTAAATTCTGAAGAGTCACTCCTTATGCCTCTTTCTCTAGATTACTACTAGTGGAAAGGATCAATATCTTCCTCTTCATTCCCTTGCTACTCTTGTAAGGGATTCACACACAGTTTATGGACAGGTATGTCCCTTCATTTTGATGAAACACACATACTCAACTATTAGTAGATGCTCTGTTGAAGTCCCCTTTTAAATCGTAGATTAAATCCACATTCCCACATACTATTAGTTAGTGGAAGTTTTCTCAAAAAACTGTTTAATTCCCTATGCGAAAAACCTTCTTCTCCTACGATCCATGTAATTCATATGCTTAATGGAACACCTCTTCTCTGAACTACGTCCTCTTTTTCTACCACATATTTCCTCCATATACCATCTTCATGAACCCCTTCCACATACAACTAACATATACCACTTCCACATACCTCTTCTTCGAACTACCTCTATATTTGTAGAATTCTTTCCTCTACAAACTAATCCTTCAATAGACCACTTCGTGTCCTTTTGGGGAGTCCACATCGCAAACTACTTCACCCTTCATGGGATTCCCTCTCATGAACCAATTTCGGAATTTATCGAATTCAAAAAGAAAAGATATTTTCTTATGAAAAATTCACTAATTAATGATTGGATTGGTGATCCTTATATAAGAAAATAGATCATAAAAATCCACTAATTGAAGATTTACTCAAATCATCAATGCAGTACCTCCTTCACCATGTACTTCTCCTTCCGCGAACCGCCTCCCTAAAGTTTCATGTACTATATGTATTCCTTCACGGAGTCCCAAATCACAATATTGATTTCTCCAATAACAGTCCATCACGCATACAACTAGCCTTACATGAATGGTCTACCTCCCTCAAACTACTTTATTACTCAGTCTGTGTACCATCCTTCATATACTACGTAGTGCTACTATGGGGAAAACTGACTTTGCTGAAATACCTTGTCAAATATGCATACTATATTTTGTAGTTAGAGAATTGTCATTCATGATCCACAAAACATGAACCCCTTTGAAAAAAACCTCCTTTTCTAAAAAAATAATCTCCCAATTTTGAGGCCTGAAAATTGATAAAACAGTGGGATACTAAGTCACAATAAAAACCTACTTCAAAAAAAAACCATCCATACACATCTGTGGTTATTTGGCTTTGTCAACAAACACAAACACACCCAAAGAAACACTGAGAGGATTCCTTGAGGGATTTTTTACCAAAATGTGTAAACCATAACAATATATGACATAAAATGATGTGAATAAATTATTATTTTTGGTTTTATGTATTTTATGGTAACTATAATGTTTTAATAAAGATTGTTGATCGAGATGTAACTCTATACTGCATTGGGTATTTATTATTATCTCGGGGGTAATGTGTTTGAATTAACCAAGTAGGATATTCAATTTATAAATGTTCTTTTAATAGTGATTATAAGATTTATATGAATATAATGTCCCAAGGTAAATTGTTTAATTTATTATGATTTAAAATGAGTTTTAAGGGAAATATTTTATTTTTATAACCTAAGGAGACGTGATTATGTTTAAAAAAAATTGTATTCACCTTTTAAGGGTAAAAAGTATATTTTTAAGAAAATGGTGTCATGTGTACCGACATTTTACAAGAACTTCTTCTGATTGTGATTTTTCATTTAATATTTCCTGTGAAATGTTTTTTGAAAATATATTTGAAATAATGTTAATTTCATGTATATGAAATAAAATATTTGGGCTCAAATTTTATTCTATAAAAATGACAAAAAATATTATTGGATTAAATGATTTTATATATTAATTAATAGGTTTATTACTTTTTGAATTCCTTACTTTGTATTTTTTTCTTATCCTGTGTTTTGAAATATTTTTCATAGGGTCTATAGATGAGAGGAAAACTATCGTAATGTCTAACTCCACTCTATGGAGATTCAACATTAAAGAATATTTTTTTAATTAAATAAGAGTTTAAATTTCAATATATAGTTTTTTTGGAAGAAATTTAAATTCCTGGTAATTTTATACATTTTACTGTAATGTATTTTCATGTATGTATTTTTACTAATTATATATAACTATATGCTGAATATATCCTTGAAAATTAAGATAGAAAATCGTTTGTTATAAATCATGTAATATTGGGTTTTTTATGTTGTGGGGTGTTATATTTAGTATTAGATTAATGGTTTAAATATCATTAGAGGATTGGATTTTATTAATAAAACCTATTAATGTAATTTAAATATGTGGATTATATTATCATGAGAAAAATTAGAGGGATTCCATTTTACTTTAAATAATATATGCCTATATTTGAATAGTTTTCTGCAAACAAAATAGGGTGAATGATTTGTAATGGAATTAGGTGGATAATGTCCTTCTAAATCAACATCATAGAATGGTTTGAATTTGATAAAGTCAATTTTTAATTATGATAACTCACTGGATTCTGAAAATTAATGTTGGTACCCATGCTAGAGAGTAGCTAAACTCTATATATAGGGGCATGTCTATATTAGATCATTTCATTAAATATACCCCCCTCCTACAATTTGTGTAAAATTGAATCCATTGTCATCTAAAGGATCAGTCAATGATCTAGAAATGAAATTTGAGGTTTGGGGATATTATAAACATCAACTGGAACTTATTTACATTTATCATTTTGAAGGTGAATTCTATCAATGGTGTTCTCTGATTAATAATACCATGGATAAAGAGCAGATTGATTTCATTGAGTGGACAATATTTAATGATCTTATTCTTCAAAATTATTTTTCCATGGTTATTTAACTTAGGATAGAAAAGAAATTTTTGGAACTGATGAAGAAATTGAAGAATGTGTTATATCCAAGGAGGTTAATTTTATTATTTTGGTCAATTATTCACCAGATTTCATTTTATACCCTAAGAGTATAATTTTTTTGTTTTAGTAATGAATGAGACAATGTTTTTGGAGAGATTTTATAAGGACTTGTCCTTATTGCATTACATAATCTTGAATTTAGTAAATAAATCACATCCTTTTACATTGAGGATCTTTTCAAGTTTAGATCTTTAGAGAATTTGGATATAATACATTCATAATATTAAACATTATTATAGATGTGGTGTTATAAAAATAGTTTTCATTTCTTACAAAATATAAAACTTTTCAAATAAAACATGATTTCTTTGACAATTCGTAAAATATTAAACTTGGATTCCTTATTTGTATTAAAAATCCTTATAACCTATGAAAATAATTTAAAAACATGGGATGAGCACAAAAATATCATTAAGGGATATAAAAATAAGTAAAGATCACATTAGTCCATGAATACTTCTAACTTATGAAAACCATTTTCAAAAGATGTACTTTTCACCCATATATACTTATTTGTGAAACACGATATTTTCAAGAGTTTCCCACAAAACCTAATAACATAAATAGAACCATAAATTTATCTTGGGGAGTTACTTACATAATCTTTTAACCCTCTCAGCTACCTTATAATCTATAACCCTCACATCTACCTTACAATTTTTGTAACCATCTCAGTTACACTTGGATTAACCATAAAGACGACCTCCAACTTAAACATACCCAATGCATTAGAGGGAGGTATAGGTCCTAAAAATTATCAAAAAAAATCCCAAGAACTAGAACATAATCATACAACAAAAATAATTTCAAAAAAAAATTTCTTTTGAATTCTGTAAAACAGAATTTTTAAAAGTGGATTTTAAAAGAAAACCCCCTTACATAAATCATATAATTGAAGATAAGATTAATATACTGTATGAAATATGTATATACACTGTAAATACACATAAATCAACATAATATAAACAAAACACATCATACAAACAATTTTAATGTCACATAAATAATGAAGTTGAAGTATAACCCAAAGAATGGAAATCAGGTTAAGAATTCCATTACCTCGGGTTTTTCTTATATCAAAGTCATTTTAACCTCCAGTATAATTGTTAAAAGAGTTTTATTAATATTTTAAATAATAATATACATATTTTTAAAACCATTTATGATCATTTTATTACATTATTTCTCCCTTTAATTGTTATCATTTTTTTCCTTCCATTGTTTGGGGCGTGTTCTTTACCTGATTTCCATGATGGGTTCATGATGGATATTCTTGCTGATTGGAAGTGATACTTCAGAATTGAAATGGAGTAGTATTTACATATTTAATGAACCATAAATTATTCAATTTATCATTTTGTGTTATTTCATGAGGATGATTCATGATTTAAAACATTATTGATATTAGTTTAGGTCATTTTGGCGATTCTACAATCATAATGAACTCATTTATTATATAAATTAATAATATGTGTATAAAATGATTCCAGAAACTTATATAATATATAATACATAAATTATAATCGGTTTCAATCATAAAAATGGTTTGATGACCATTATTTAAGGAAGTAAAGGAAATTGAAATCACATCTCTCACGATGTTGGTAAATTGACACATCATGGAAACTGTTTTAATTTCTCGAATAAGTGGGAGAGGAGAAGAAATGTAAGGATGATTATTCCATAAACATGATGAAATCCATAAATATAAAAGATATTGGATCATTAATATCTCTTGGATAACATTAGGTGAGGAAATAAAAACAAAATAAAGGAATCTCGAAATAAAACACAAGTTGAGAAATACCTTACGAAAATCGGGCAGCCTAATGGCGTTGTTTAAGGTTTTGTAAAATATTTTGATGAGAGATAATGGGTATCTCATTATTATTACATAATATAGGTTGTAAGGGGGTATTTAATGAAATATACCAAACTAATCTAAAGGAAGTAAAAAATAATAACATAAAATGAAAGAAAATAAATAAAACAAAAGATGGTGTTTACCTCTTGATCTCTTTTCCTTGAGATCCTTCTTAAGGCCTTTGGTTTTGGCCTTTTCGTGAGACCAGAAGCTCTAGGAAGTGTGGAATAGCCTTGGGAGTAGTATTGGGAATATATTAGGTAAGGCTCGTGGATTTATAGGTGTGGTAGGAAGAGGGGAATGAGGGTGGTATTTATAGTAGAAGAGAGGAGGTATTTTACATTATTTTAATCATTATTAAAATATTTTTTCTCAAGAATATGAATAGTATTAATTCATGTGACCAAAAAATAGTAATAATTTAATGTTATTTCGATCCAAGTGGTCTTTAATCATACTTTAATCACATATTATGCAGTAAATCAAGTATTCATCATTTATCGTATTTTAGGGCATTTAACTATTCATCAAAAATTCTAGAATTTTGGAAAATTACAAAAAAATTACCATAACCATTTATTGACCCGTAGAATACAAAAATGAACTCCATTTTTTAAATTAATTTTATAATTATTATTAATTTAGTATAAAATCGTAATTTATTCAAAAATTAAAATTTTAAATCTATAACTCATTTTTTAACACCTTGAAAAATTAATCAACATCTCATTATCTTATATCCTTAAGAAAATAAAATAATAACATGATTTACTATTCATAAAGTTTGTATAACTATTAATATGATTATTAATAAGAGTATGTTACTATTCACACACACAAAAACTAGTTAGTTCTATTAGACTTTAAAATAACTTACTGAACACAATAGTAGATGGCCGTTTTTTGAAACTCAAATCATAGAAGCTGGAAAATTATTTTTAAAGGATAGTTGTAAATATAAAATTAAAACAAAATTTCATGAATTTCAATTTATTTTTTAAACTTTGGGGTGTTACACTATCCCCAACTTTTAAAAATTAGATCCTCTCAATTTCATTTACTTATTAAACAAGTGAGGGAACCTTTTCCTCATAGCATTTTCTTACTCCCATGTTGCTTCTTCTACCAAGGGGTTTCTCCAAAAAAACCATTATCCAGTGGATTAAATTATAACACAAAACTTTTTCCCTTCGATCAATAACTTGAACTAGTTTCTCTTTATAATAATGGTTCTCTTCTATCAGAACTGCTTCTGGGCTCAAAACATGAAAAACATTGTGTAATTAACACAAACTCAGGGGAAAAGCTACTCAATGTGAAATTTGTCAAACTCTCTCTAGGATTTAAAATAGATAGATGAACTATGGACTTAGCTTTCCTTTCTTACCTAAATGCATCACACTTTCCTAAGGAGAGATTTTAAGGAAAACATGCCCACCTACCTAGAAAGAGAAGTCTTTCCTTCTGTTATCTACATACCATTTAACATTCTACGAGATTTCCTCATGTGCTTCTAGATGATCTTAACTTTCTCCCACACTTCATATACTAATTTTTGTCCCATCAACTTTTTTTCCCCAACTTCATCCCAAAAAGTTGGAGTTATACACCACTTCCCATAAAATGACTTGAAATGTTCCACCTATATAATGGAATGAAAATGTTATTATATGAAAACTCAACTTTAAAAAGATATTTATCCCAAATTCCCTGGTAGTCCTTTGAACAATCTTGAATCATGTCCTCTAAATTCGGAATCATTTGTTCTGACTGCCCATCTGATTGAGGATGAAAAGTTGTACTGAAATTTAATTTTTTCCACAATGACTTCTGAATACCCTTCCAAAAATTAGAAGTAAACCTAGGATCCCAATCAGATACAATGGAATGATAAACTCCATGTAAACTGAAAATATCTTTGAGTTATAGTCGAGATATTTCATCCAACAACATTATATTTCGAATAGAATGATAATTTTCATATTTTGTCAGTTGATCAACAACATCCCAAATTGAATTATTACCTCGAGAAGTATTAGGTACTCCCACCATGAACACCATGGATATATTCTCCCATTTCCACTCAAGAATGGGAAAAGTATGAAGCATCCCCTTCGGTAACTTCTACACTACTTTAACTTGTTGAAATGCAAAACATTTCCGGGTAAAATCAATAATATATCTTTTTATTCCATCCAACCAATAATACCCTCGAAGATCTATGTAAATCATAGTACTACCGGGATGAACTAAAAATGGAGAACTATGTGCTTCACACAACAAATATTTCTTAAACTGGGAATCACAAGGCATACATAACCATTTATCAAACCGTAAAACACAATCACTATCATGGTTAAATTCTGGAAGCATACCCATTTTAACCAATTCTACATTTTTCTATATCTCACGGTATTCCTACTATTCTTTCTTAATTATATCAGATAATAATTAATACATTGAAACCTGAAACAAAATAATGGTATTTTCTGCACTAACAACTTCTAAGACAAAATTCATCCAATCATTAATCAAGGGATCATGTTCCTAACATAACATGGTTAATGATGCATGATGTTTTTGACTCAAGGAATACACCACTTCTTTTTCATTTCCTTGATAGTAATTGATCATGTAATCATAATCCTGTATAACTTCAAGCCATATTATCTACCTCATGTTTAATTCCTTCTTAGTGAATATATACTTCAGAGTTTTATGGTGAGTATATATTTGACATTTGGATCTGTAAAAATTATGCCTCCAAATTTTCAATGCAAAACCCACAGCTGCAATTTCCAAATCATGTGTGTGATAATTTAACTCATGAGGTTTTAGTTGTCTTGATGCATAAGAAATTACCTGATCATTCTCCATTAGAACAAAACCAAGTCCCTTCAATGAAGCATCATTATAGATGAAAAAAACTCCATTTCAGGATGTCAAGGCCAAAACTAGAGCATTCACCAATCTCTTCTTCAGTTCATGAAAAAAACATCAAATTGTTCATTCCAAATAAATTTAACCACCTTCGGCGTTAACATCGTTTTTTTATAAATGGCGTTAACTTGGTTAGAGGGCTAGATAATCGCAAAAATATTTTAACAAACCATAGGTAATAACATGCTAATCTAATAAAACTTAGAATCTCTTTAACAATTGTGGGTCTTGGAAATTCATCAACCACTCTTGTTTTGGCAGGATCAACTGTTATTCCATTCTTATTTACAATGCTCCCAAGAAAATAAATCTATTGTAACCAAAAATCACACTTTATGAATTTCCATACAGTTTCTTTTCGTTTATGTTTTGTAAAATACACTTATATTCTATTCATGCACTTATTTACTCTTAGAGAATAGAAAAATTTCATCAATAAACACAACCAAAAAAATTTCAATGAACTTGTGAAATATTCTATTCATAAGATTCATGAATACAACATGTTTATTAGTTAACCCCAATGGAATAACAACAAATTCCTAATTCCCATATTGAGTATGAAAGGTTGTTTTCTCAGGATGTCATCCTCCATCACCATCAGCTGATGGTATCCGAATATCAAGTCAATCTTTGAAAACTACTGAGTTCCCTAGAGCTGATCAAAAAATTCATCGATATGAGGTATAGGATTATTGATTTTAATATTGATTTTATTGAACACTCTATAATCAACTCAATGCCACATGGAACCATATTTATTTTTAATTAACAAAATCGGAGCACCCCATGGTGAAGTGCTAGGACGAATTAAGCCTTCATCAAGAAAATCACGCAACTGATTTTTTAATTCAAGAATTTCTATTTGAGCAATATGATATGGGGGTTTAGATTTTTTCTTAGCATAAAGAACTAAGTCAATTGTGAATTCACATTCTCGATTAGGTATGACACTATGTAACTCATCAAGAAAAACATCAAGGTATTCTTTTACCACTAGAACATCATTAATATGAATAGTTCCCTTGTTTTCAACAATATGAGCAAGATAACATTCATTTTCATATTTCAACAGTTTCTTAGCTTCCTGGTATGTTATCAATTTTTTGGGTTTGTTCTTGTATAAAAACTGAAACACTTTCTGAAAAACATCTTCTTTAGATCTATAGTCAATCTTAGCATGATAAACAGAAATTCAATCCATTCCTAGAATAAAATCAAACTCAACTCTGGAAAACAAACAAGTTTTGTAGGTAATTTCTTTCCATAGACCAAAATATAATGATTCTTATAATTACTCTTTTCTATAATATTCCCCCTTGGTGTTTAAACAAATATTTCTGGACTCATTTGTTGAGGTGATATTTTCAATTTACCAAAAAAAATCTCAGAAATGAAGGAATTTGTAAACCCCGTATCAAAACAAACATTAGAAAATATGAGTAAACAAATAAATTACCTTATTAAACTTCATTTTATGGCCTAACATGTGATGAAGTAGTCACAAAGGATCTCACTACACCTTTATTCTTGTAGTCTGGATTTTTTCCATCATTTGGATCTCTCTTTGGGAGGGCATTTTCATAATGACACATCTCACCAAATTTATAACACTTAAAAGTTTGATTATCAGGATTAGTATTAGGATAATTTTCTTTATAATCATGGTTCATATGACCAAGCCCACCACATAGAAAACACTTCCCAGGTTTGGTCAGAAACTCCCCATGGTGCTTCTTTCCACACTTTTCACAAACTGGAAACTTGATTTTCTTACCATTCGATTTATTTGGTTAATTGTTTCCCATCGCTTTCCATCTATACCTATTCTTCTTCTTGTTTCCAAAATACACATGATCATCCAAAAACACCATATCTACCCTCCCAGCACATCAGAAAAGTTTCTCATAACTTTTGAATTCACGAGGGGCCAACTCCCTTTGATAACTTGGCATTAGCCCTGAGTAAAAGTTGTTCTTTTTTCTATCAAGATATAGAATAAGATTTGGAGAATGCATCTCCAGTCGAGTTAATTTCACATCAAAAATTGCCACTAAATATTCATCTTTTTTCTTCAATTCAATAAATTTCTTCTCCATCATATGTTTCACCACCTGAGGAAATTATTTTTTAAGGAAAATAATTTTAAATTCATCCCACTTTAAGGCATCAATATCCTCTCCATCCCTGCTATTCCATACCATCTACCACCACTAATCAGCTACATCATCAAAATGATAAATTTCAATACTTACCTTTTGATTACATGAACAACCCATTACATCAAATATATTTTTAGGGGATTTAATCCATCCTTCAGCCGCTATTGGGTCAGAAGGTCTATTAAAAGATAGACTGTGTTATATCATAAAATGTTCCACTATTTTCATGTTCTTTTGTGGTACCTATAATTTTTCTCTTTCATGTATTCCACCACAATTTATTTTCTACATTAGCTGATCCATTATTGTCACAAACTTCTTGGTTCCAATCCATACCATTCCAAGATATAGATTCAGAAGGATATTATTCTATCAGTGTTTCTCTTCTTCAGCTTCCTTGTTTCTTCTACAGACAACCACTATAAACAAATTTATTTTAGTCTAAGAAATATGGTAATCTATAAATTTTATAACATTTCAAATTAACCATTGAGTAGAAAAAAAATTATGGTATTATATTAACATCATCATAACCCCTAAAGTTATATAAACCATCCTTTGACACCAAATATAAGCACTTGGACTTATTACATTACATAATCATGAATTTAGTCAATAAATCACATCCTTTTACATTGAGGATCTTTTCAAGTTTAGAGATTTAGAGAATTGGTACATAATACATTCATAACATTACACATTATTATAAAGTGGGTACTATAAAAACAGTATTCGTTTTCCGAAAAATATAATACCTTTCAAATAAAAAATGATTTCTTTGAAAATTCTTCAAACGTTAAACTTGGATTCATTATTTTTCTTACACATCCTTATAACCTGTGAAAATCATTTAAAAACAGGGGATGAGAACAAAAACATCAGTAAGGGATATAAAAAGAAGGAATGGGAACATTAGTACATTAATACTAGTAACATATGAAAAACATCTTCAAAAGATGTAATTTTCATCCATATAATGTCACAACCTATTCCCCAAGGCTCATGTCGGGACTACCCCAAGCATGCCTTCCAAAGGCCAGGGTCTGGAGACTAGCACCAGAAAGGTGTATCCCTTAATGGGAAGGCATTTCCCTTAAACCTGTACTAACACACAAATCTAAGAGGACAACAAGAGGCAACCACGGTGTAAACTAGTGTAGTAATAAGTGTGCTGAAAGTAAAGGGGCCATAATACAAGCACAACTGGAAAGTACAAGTACAACTATAAAGTTAAAAACAGCTCATGGATCATCCACCGATGATCCTACCTGAAGGGTATGTACAATTCACGATCAGTAGTCCTGCATCACACAACGTCAAATGGTCCACCTCTGAGCACCGTCCAGTCTTGGATCCCTTAGACTCGATCAACATTGTCCATCATCTTTATAAGACACAACAAGGTCTGTGTGGAGCCCATGTAGGGGTGAGTATAACAATACTCAGTAGGGACCCCGAGACCCCCGAAGGGCACCCCGAGTTCCCAAAAAACACAACCAAAGACCTCAATCACCTACCACAAAGCAAATATCAACTCTACTTTGGTATATTACCATACATATACCTAAGTTATCAAGATATACTCGTCTCATACATGAGGGAAGAATATCACAAAGGTAACACTATGATGGTAACATCGTAAAGGTAACACCATGAAGGTAAAAGTACCACACAGGTAACACCATGAAGATACCGCCACGAAGGTAAAATTACCACATAGGTAACACCATGAAGATATCACCACAAAGGTAAAAGTACCAAACAAGCATCAAGATGAAGATATCACCATGAAGGTAAAAAAACTCATCTCACACTAAGTATTAGTGATGTATAGAAATATAGATGATGAGTTGGAAAGCTAGATCATCTTATTCTATTAAGAGGCACTGCTGCTGACAATACGAAGTCTGGCCCACACAGGATCGATAGGTAATTACCCCCACAATGACCCACACATGTTCAACCTTCCTAGAGTCGATAGTTACTAACCCCCGAAATGACCCACACAAGATCTGACCCACACTGGATCGGTATGCGCTCACCCACACTAAATTGTTGAGCATTGACCCAGAAAGGATCTAACCCACACAAGATTAGTATGAATTGACCCAAACATGATCGCTGAGTGCTGATCCACACAGTATCAAACCCACATAGGATCAGTGCTGACCAATAAAGGATCGCTCAATACTAACCTCTGTATGATCTGTCCCTAACCCACGCCTCACTTCATGCCACTAGATTCCCTCTCATAGCACACTTGGTTATAGGGGAACCACTACCCAAGCCATAATTCCTACCTCAACCACCAGGAAGATCCAAGAAGAAATAATCTAAAGGACCGCCACGTCTTATGGGTTCCAACGCGACAGAAAACGTGTCAATCAGATGCCTGGTATGTGACTTATAAGCGTTTTAGTTCCGAGGGCCCTGTTGGATTTGGATTTGATCCAACCCAGCCATACTTCTATATTATCCAAAACTCAAGTGCAGTATTCCAAAAGGAATATATAGATCCAATATTCCCATTTCTATAGACGGTTCATCCAAGGGATGCACGGTTGTCAAGTTATGTCCCTTTAAGAGAAACTAGGTCTGGTTGGGTCTGGGTCTGGTCCGACCCAGCCCGACCTGGGGCTGACCCAACTTGGTTGGGTGAGGTCGTGGTGGGCTTGGCTCACTGGGCCGCAGTCTGGGACTGCACACAAGGGTGCGTGGCCCGGTTGGCTGGCGCGGCACGCTGGGCTCGCGCGGCCCAGCCCGTGGTGGGCGCAGCCCGCTGGGCATGTGTGTCCCACTAGCCCGACTAGCAGTTTGGTCCGCCCTAGCAAGCATGGGGGGTGAGACCCATGGTCTTCCTGAATAGTCGAGCGGTCATTCGGTTCATGTAGTAGTGGCGCCATGTGGGCGCTGACCTATAGTCGTGGAACCTACAGGAGGCGTGGGTTCCTCTCCTGCCACGGCTTCGAGTCGCAGCCTCCTCCAGTGGTCCGCGACTGCAGACCGCTCAACCTCTGATCGTGGCTAGACAGTGCCAGCTGCCGTTGTCCAGCACAGCAATATGCAGGAACCCACTTCTCTAGCGGTGCACAACGGCGGGCCACCACTTCCTTCATATAAGGTCTTTTCCGGTCGCCGTCTTCACTCATCGCTGCTAAAGCCATGGCCTACTCTGCCAGCGACATGTGATGGTGTGCCTCTGTATCCTTTTTGATCTTCCTTTGTTGGTCACCGTCATCTATCGTCTTAGGTATCATTCAACCTGAAGTTAAATATCACCAGGAACACACCAAAATTATACCAAAATCCGGAGGGTCCGGACCTTGTTTCTTTGGTGTGCGCCCTCCACGTTTGTTTGATAAGAAGAGGGTGTAATAAGATTAAACAAATCTCAAAACTATAAAAAAAAGTAAACCCAGGCTCAAGAATGATAAAGAACTCCCATGATTGAGGAAGTGTCAGTATTCATTTCCCCAGCAAGAAGTCTCCAAAGATGCCTCTTAATTGTCATTCTTCAGTTTGGGGTATGATTTCGCTTGTCAACGCTCACCAGAACCAGTCCCTTCCTAAACTTTTAGGGCATTGTAGAACTTTACCAAAGCTTCGTCGCTTGGTGAAGTCGTCCCAATACCTCCCCCTAAGCACTATATAAATAGGATAGGGGGAGGGTAAGTTATGATCATGGTATTTATGGAGGTTCATTTAATAGGAAACTTCCTAAATTCTAATGATGTTGTTACTTTGGATATGAAGGATCAAGCCATTTAATGGCTTGACATGTCATTGGTCCCTCACTACTGCTTGTCCATTGGAGGAAAAGAAAGAAACTAATAAAATAACAAAGTTATTTTATTATTATTTTAAAAAGTCCCAAAATCTATCTTTTTCTCCAGACTTACTACAGTCGAAGTGAAGCCTCCCATAAGCGAATCCAAGCAGTGTGGATTCAACAGTGCCCTCGAATTTTTCATTCGAGTAGCGGTTCAAAAATTAGAAAACGTCGCCCGCGCATTTGCTGAACATACCTTAAAATGTGTTCATAAATTTAATGTGAGCACATCGGGCCTTGAAATCACGTTCTGTCTATTTTCTCAGATGAGTAATAATTCCATATAATTAAAAAAAATTACATGGAAAATCCTGGTCTTTAAATTCTCCCCACCTTTGGCCTTTTCATCCCTGAAATCTGTAACATAGACTAAGGAAAAAAATTGGGGTATTGAGAATGAATCTGAGTCTCCCGCTCCCATGTTCTCTCCTGGAGGTTCCCATGCTACCACCAAACGTGCACCAGAGGTATCGATCACACACGAAAGACCCACTCCTGTCGATCCTCAATCTCCATTGGAACCTCCGTAAAGGTCTCCCCATCATCAAAGTCCATCTCTCCATGGTCGATGATGTGAGATGGATCATGCACGCATCTCCTCAGCTATGATATGTGGAAGACGTCGTGCACCCTCTCAAACTACGGTGGTAGTGACAAGCGCTATGCCACCTATCCTATCGTCTGAAGTATCAGAAATTGTCCAATAAACCTTAGTGATAACATGACTCCTTGACCAAATCTCTGCAAACCTCATCAAGGTGAGACCTATATGAATACGTGGTCTCCCTCCTCAAACTCTAAAACTCTATGTCTCATGTCAGCATAAGACTTTTGTCTATTCTATGTAGTCTTCAACCACTCATGGATGATCTACACCTTCTTAGTAGTATCATGTAGTAACTCTGGGTCCATAAGTGTTGACTCCCCTGGGCCGTTCCAACATAGAGGTGATCTGTGAGGTTTCCCGTATAAGTCCTCGAATGGTGTCATGCCGATGGTGGAGTGGTAGTTGTTGTTTTATGTGATCTCCACGAAGGGCAAGTGATCCTCCCAACTACAGCCAAAATATAGGATTCCAGCACGCAACATGTCCTCCAGTGTTTGGATAGTCTTCTCCTCCTGACTATCCATCTGAGGAAGAAAGGTGGTGCTCAATGGTAGCAGAGTCCCGAATGCCTCCTCTAATTACTTCCACAACCGGGATGTAAAACATGCATCATGGATAGAGAGGACTGTCTATGGAACCCCATTATGTTATACAATCTCTTATACATTGAGTCATCCCAATATCTCTAATGATCCCTAGTCATAGATTGGTAGGAATTGGGATGGCTTTGTGAGTTATTCCACGATCACCCAGATGGAATCATGTCCCCTGGACATACATGGAAGCCATGTCACAACTTCCATTGAGATACCATCCCACTTCCACTCCAACACCTCTAGTGGTTGTGCTTAGCCTACTGGAACCTGATGCTCATCCTCACTCTCATACAAGTGAGGCATCATGAAACAAACTCTGCCATTGCCTTCTTTATCCTTGGCCACCAGTGTTTATGTCGGAGGTCCTGGTACATCTTCTCCACACCAGGATGTACTTCAAGTGGGGATTTATGGACCTCCCTCAATACCTCCTCCCGTAGTGCCACTGGTACCATGGTGCTTCCTCTAAAGTAGATGATGTGCTCCCCACCTTCATAAAATACATCAAGTGCCTTTCATGTGGGTATCTGAGAACGTTGTTCCTCACAGTCAATGAACCCAATCTGGTCCTCCTCAACTCGCTAAAGAAGTGAGGGTGTGACAATAATAGACTGGAGTTAAGCTTCTCCATCTCTATCCACAAGGGAGATCTGCAATGCAGCTAGCATCTATGTTGCCTCACTCAGGAACTATAGACCAGACCTCCCGCTGAGTGCATCTACCACAATTTTCCCCTTCCAAAGAGTATATATTATCTCAAATTCAAAGTCATGGAGGAACTCTAGATGTCGTCACTATCTCAGGTTCAGGTCCTTCTATGAGAAGATATACCTGAGACTCTTGTGATCAGAGTATATTGTAAAACATTCTCCCATCATGTAATGTATCCACATCTTTAAGGCAAAGACCACTACTGTTGACTCCAGGTCATGGGTAGCGTAGTTCTTTTCATGTTGTCTCAGCTGTCGAGATCCATACACGATCACTACTCGCTCCTACATCAGGACACATCCATGTCCATCCCCAAATGCGTTGTAGTAGACTACATATCCAATGCCCTCTTCTGGTAGCCTCAAATGGGGGAATTTTTCAGTCTTTCCCTCATCTTCTGAAAACTTTACTAGCATCTCTCCATCCACACGAAGGGTTTTCCGTTCTTCATCAATGCTGACAAGGGTTCTGAAACTCTGCAAAATTCAGGTACGTATATCCAGTAGTACCCAGCCAACCCCAGGATACTCCTCACCTTGGTCACACTCCCGGATGGCTCCCAATCTAGCACAACCTCTATCTTTGCCGGATCTACTACAACTCTAGTCTCTGAGATAACGTGTCCCAGAAAGGGAACCTCTCGTATCCAGAACTGGCACTTCGAGAGATTACCATAAAGATGGTTCTCTCGGTGTGTATCCAGAACTATCTTTAGATGATAGGCATGCTCCTCCATTGTCACTGAGTATACAAATATTTCTTCGATCAATATCACAATGAATCAATCGAGGTATGGTTGGAAGATCAAGTTTATGAGTCCCATGAACACTAAAGGGGAATTGGTCATGCCGAAAGGCATAACCAAGAACTCATAGTGGCCATCACGACATCTGAAGCCCATATTCTGCACATCCTCATCTCGTACCCTGAGCTGATGATTTCCTGATCTGAGGACTATCTTTGAAAACCATAGATCTCTCTTCATATGATTGAAGAGATCATCAATCCTCGAAAGTGGATACTTTTTATTTATGTTCACCTAGTTCAGGTGCTCATAGTCCATACAGAGTCTCAAACCCCCATATGCCTTCTTGGAGAATAGAATCGGGGATGCCCATGGAGAAACATTGGGCCTTATAAAACCCTTTCTCTACAAGTCCTCCAACAATACTTGTAACTCACGAAGCTCCACAGAAGCCATCAAATATGATGCTGTAGATATCGGTGTTGTATCAAGGTACAGGTCGATGTAAAAGTATACCTCACTGCATGCTGGTAGTCCCAGAACATCGTCATGAAAGACATCAGCATACTGGTCCACCACTACAGCATTTCTCAAACTCTCAACATCAATTGCTTCAAGGGAAAGTCTACCCAACTAATGTGTGATTGGCAGCACCCTCCTTCGATAAAGTCTATCCTATGCCGCAAAGGTTCCCTTCTCTCCGGTGAAGGAAAACCTAGTCTCATCTGTGCGGACACACCGCAATTTGCGCATAATACAGTCAATTTGATCATCGACTATGGATAACTAGTCCATAACCAAGATGATGTTGTAAGGCCTCGATTCCACTACTAGAAGATCCCAGCCAAGGATCTCACCTCCTAAAGTTATTTCACACTGTCGGCACTAGTGTGTAATCATTGAATCTCTTATCTTAGTATTATCTAACAGTAAGGATCAAGTCAACAGCTCTGTCGGAATCTCCAAACCCCAAACAAAGGCCATGGAAATAGAATAGTGACAGGAACATGGGTCTATAAGTACTGTATCTAGGGTGAATATACACAGATCAAACCTCTAATCATCTCTAGATCGTTGTGGTCGTAGGCCTTAGCTGCCTAGAGCTGAGATCATCCCTATCCTTCTACTCCCTGTAGTCGGGGTAGACCACCAAGATGTGGTGGCGACAGAACCATGATTCATAGTCAAACACATGTTGCACGGTCAGCTCCTCTGCCATGTCTGCCGCCCTATAGACCTCCTCGCTCAAACCTCTGTCTCTGGCACGGCAGTCCCCCGACCATCTTCTAGTTGTTCGTAAGGTGGGTCGGGTAGTCACGATCCATGTGACCCTGCCCACCACAAAAGTAGCACTGCCTGATCCCCAACTATCCTCCTCTATCCCGTGATCCCCTCACCACCGACCCTGTATCCGGAGGTCTCCCACCAGAAGGTCTGGCCCAGTTGGGCCCCAACGTTATATGTCTACCACCTACTATAGATGACTCCACTACCTGACATCTTGTGTTGGATCTCTCTATCAGTACCTTCTCAGGTAGGAAGCTCTCCACCAAAAGTACTCACTCTAGCAGCCCATCCAGTTTCGGAATGCTGGGAGATACCATAGATTCTCTGATATCTCATTGAAGGCCCTTCTCAAATGTATGGTCCATGAAAATATGGTCTTGTTCCATGTTGGTGGAGTAGAGGGAGAGTCCAGTGAACCTCAATCAGTACTGGGCCACTGTCATGCTGCCCTGCTATAAGTGCAGCAGCTGTTGTATACGCCCTAAGCGTTGAGTTTTTGGGATGAACTCATCCCGGAAAAGGCCCTCAATGTCCGACCAGGTGAGGGTCACCACGTCGTGTATCTGGATTGTCAGAATCCACCATCTCCCAGCTGCTCCGTAGAAGAGACTGGATGTTATGATCACAATCAGATCAGCTAGTGTCCCAAAAAAATGAAAAACTCTGGCCACAACCTCCAGCCAGTCCTCAACCACCTTCAGATATGTCTCACATTAGAACCTCCGAGCTCTCTGCTACTGAAAATCATGCAACACGCTCAGTCAGCATGAACCTTCTGTTGGTGGGGCTGGTGGAAATGGCTACCCAATAGGTAGTGGTGTGGCTGGTACACCACCCAAAGGTGATAACACCATAATAGGTCCCTACACTGAGGCTCCATTGCTCGATGGGCCATCCTCATGTAATCTCTAGGGAATCATGGATGGATTTCTATGTGGTGGAATCCTGAATGATAACAGGTTCACCATGTTCATTAATTTATACCTGGTGAGCTGACTCAATGAAATAAAAAAGAAAGACATTCCAAAAACACATGCAATCAGTGTTTTTGTGCACTGAGTCGAAAATTAGAAATCAGGGTCCTTGTGTATGGATACGCTGGCCACCACACCCAAACTGGATTCCCCAAACATAAAACCACATGCACAACACTTAACACTATTTCCACAAAGAAAAGATCATAGTCCTAGTTCATCGGTAGAACTGACTCCTCTGATTCCACTTTATCACAACTCGTCCCCCAGGGCACATGGTGTGACTACCCCAAGCCTACCTTCCATAGGCCAAGGGCTGGTGACTAGCCTCGTAAATGTATATCCCTTAACAGGAAGGCATTTCCTTTAAACATGTACAAACACACAAATCCAAGATCACATCAAGAGGCAACCACGAAGTATATTACTATACTAAAAAGTTTGATGAATGTAAAGGGGCCAGAATAAAAGACCAACTAGAATGTACTTGTACAACTAAAAAGAGAAAAAAAGCTCCTGGATCGTCCACCAAGGATCCTACATAAAGGTTAGGTACAGCTAACGATCAGTAGTCATGCATCATGCCATGTCAAATGGTCCACCTCTTCGAATCATCCAGTTCTGGCTCCCTCAGCCTCGATCAACGATGTCTGTCGTCTGTACAAGACACAATAAGGTGCGGGCGGAACCCGTGTAGGTGTGAGTATAACAATACTCAGTAGGAACCTCGAGACCCTTGAAGTTCTCTCCGAGTTCCACAAAGGAAACCCCATAAAGAAAGACCTCAATCAGAAATCATGAATCATTCATCAACTCTACTTAGGTATATTCCCATACATATACCTAATTTATCGAGATATACTCATCTCATACATAAGGGAAGAATACCACAAAGGTTACGCCACGAAGATAACACCTCCAAGGTAAAAGTACCACACAGGTAACACCACGATGATTACACCATGAAGGTAAAAGCACCACACAGGTAACACAACAAATATATCACCACGAAGGTAATAGTACCACACAGGAATCACCATGAAGGTAAAATACTCATCTCATACCAGGTATTAGTGAAGTATAGAAATACATATGATCAATCACGATGCTAGATCATCTTATTATGTAAAGAGGTACTGCTACTGACCATACAGAATCTAACCCACATATGATTGATAGGTACTAACCCCCACAATGACCCACACACTATCCAAACCTCCCGGAGTTTATAGGTACAAAACCCTCCAATGACCCACATAGGATTTGACCCACACATGATCGATATGTGCAGACCCACACAGTTTCGATGAGTGTTGACCCACTCAAGAACGGTAGGTGCTGACCCACACATGATCATTGAGTGATGACCCACATAGGATCTGACCCACATAATATCAGTGCTGACCCACACAGGATGGCTTGGTACTAACCACCCTATAATCAATCTCCAACCTCTGCCTCCCTGCCAGCCAATAGATTCCTACTTATAGCACGCATGGTTATTGGAGAACCGTTCCTCAATCCATCAGTCATACTTAAACAACCACGATTCTCCATGAATAAGTATTCTAAAGGACTACCATGTTGTAAGGGTTCCAACGCAACAGACAGCGCATCAATCGGATGCCGAGTCTATGACTAATAAGCATTTTAGTTCCGAGGGCCCAGTTGGATTCAGATTTTATCTAACCCAGCCTTACTCCAACATTATAAAAAACTCCAATGGAGTGTACCAAAAAAACTCTCTCACTCCAAGGGTCCCAGCAACAAAGACGGTTTGTCAAACGGATTCTCGGTTCTCATGTTATGGCCCTTTAAGCGAAATTGGGCCTGGTTGGGTCAGGGTCCGGTCCGAC
Source organism: Viscum album (assembly GCA_963277665.1). Taxonomy (NCBI): domain Eukaryota; kingdom Viridiplantae; phylum Streptophyta; class Magnoliopsida; order Santalales; family Viscaceae; genus Viscum; species Viscum album. Next base: position 872,497,053 of record OY728129.1, on the reverse strand, counting down.
CAGGTCAGACTGACATGGACCAACATGGTCCGGGCCTGACCTAGTTTGGCTTGGGTCGTTGGGCCATGGTCTAGCCTGGCTCATTAGGCAGCATCTCCCACTGGTCTTGCGAGGCCAGTCCTGCAGAGGCGACCACCGTTAGGCTGGCGCGACCCGGCCTAAGGAGGCGCGGGCCGCTTGGCCCACGCGGCCCAGCCCCTTTGGGGTGCGCTTCGCTCGGTGTGTGCGGCCCGACCCGCTTTGGGGTGTGTCCCATTGGCTCGGCCAGCGGTGGGGTCCGCTGTTTCAAGCATAGGGGGTGAGACCCCGGTCTTCCCGAATCACTGAGCGACAGTTCGGTTCGTGAAGCAGCGGCGCCACATGGGCATTGCTCGGTCGCCGCGGAACCTGCAAGAGGTGCGAGATCATCCACCCCCACGGCTTCGAGACACTTCCCCCTTTGGCTGTGTAGGATGGTACGTCGCTTCGCCTTAACCCACAGATAGCCGGTGCCAGCTATCGTTGTCTGCCATGGTGATATTCGGTGTCCCCCTTCTCCAGCGGCGCTCGACGGTGCGCTGCCAATTCCTTTACGACCGTCCATTGCTTGTCGCCATCTTCACTCTCTGAAAATATGTCCACAACCTTCTCCACCAGTGGCACATAATAGTGCACCACTATCTCCTCTATGACAATCCATTTCTGGTCGCCGCCGTCATCCGCTGTCCCGGGTCTTGTTCATCCCAAAGGTAAACCTCGTGAAGAACGCACCAAAATTCTAACAAAAGGCATAGGGTTCGGGCCTTCTTCCTTTGGCCCACTCCCTCTTCATTAGCTTGATAGAAAGAGGGTGGAATATGATTCAACAACTCTTGAAACTATCACCAAATGTATACCCTAACTCAAAAACGATGGAGAACGCCCACGATTTAGGATGTGTCGGTATTCGTCGCCCCCGCAACAAGCTGCCAACGATGCCACTCAATTGTTGTTTTTCGGTTTGGGGTTCGTTGTCACTGGTCACCGCTTTCCAGAACTGGTCATGTCCTCAAAGTGTTGGGTATTGCGGCACTTTACTAGAGCTTTGTCTCTTGGTGAATTCATACCAGTACCTCCCCCAAGCTCCTTAAAAATAGGATAGGGGAGGGTATGTAACGATCATGGAATTTATGGGGGTTCAATTAATAGGAACCTTCCAAAATTCCATCAATTCTGTTATATAGTATATAAAGGGTCAAGCCATTTAATGGCTTGACATGTCACTGGTCCCACACAATCTCTTGTCCGTGGAAGGAAAAGAAAGAAAAAAATAAAATAAAAAAGTTTTTTTATTATTCTTTTAAAAAGTCCTAAAATCTAACTTTTTCTTCAGAATCACTACGATTTAAGTGAAGCCTCTCTTAAGCAAATACCAGTGCTACGGATTCAACGGTGCCCTCAGATTTTTTATCCAAGAACTAGTTCAAATTATAGAAAACTCTGCATGTGTGTTTAATGAAAGTAATTTAAAAAAAGTTCATAAATTTATTTTGGGCACACTGGGCCTTAGAATCATGCATCATCAATTTTCTCATACTCGTATTAATTCCATATAATTAAAAAATTACATGGAAAATCCAGTTCTTTATATATATAATTACTTAGTGAAACATGATATTTATGCAAGATTCCCACAAAACCTAATAAGATAAATATATCCATAAATTTATCTTTATACATTACTTATAAGATCTTGTAACCCTCTCTGCTACCTTATAATTTGTAACCCCCACGGCTACCCTAGAATTTATGTGACCATCGCAGTTACACTTGGAGTAACCATATGGTTGACCTCCAACATACACATACCCAATATATTTTAGGGATATATAGGTCACACTCTTAATTAAATACAATTCCCAGGAACCATAACATAATCATACAGCATAAATAATTGCATAAAAATATTGCTTTTGAATTTTGTAAAACAGAATTTCTAAAAGAGGATTTTAAAATAAAATCCCATTAAATAAATCATATAATTGAAGAAAGACATAAAATAGTGGATGTAATATGTATAGACACTATAAATGCTCATAATTCAACATAATATAAACAAAACCTATCATAAAAACAATTTTAATATCACATAAATATCGAAGTATAAGTTTAACCCAACGAATGGAAATCAGGTTAAGAATTCCCCTACCTCAGGTTTGTCTTATTTCAAACTCATTTAAACCACCTGTATAATGGTTAAAATAATGTTATTAATATCTTAAAGAAACATATCCATCTTTATAATACCTTATATGATCATTTCATTACATTATTTCACCCTTTAATTGTTAGCATTTTGTTCCTTCAATTTTTTTGGGTGTGTTCTTTACATGATTTCCATGACTGATTCATGATGGATATTCTTGTAGATTGGAAGATAAAATCCATAATTATAATTTATTATTATTTATATATTCATATAACCATAAATTATACCATTTATCATTTTTAGTTCTATCATGAGTATGATTCCTGATTTAAAACCTTATTGATATTTTTTAGGTCATTTTGGCTATTCTTTGATCATAATGAACTCATTTGATTTATAAATTAATAACACGTGTATAAAATGATTATAGAACCTTATATAAGATATAATACATAAAGTATAATCGGGTTCATCCATAAAAGTTGTTTCACGACCAGTCATGAAGGAAATAATGGAAATTAAAATCACATCGCCCATGATGTCGTTAAATCGACACATCACGGACAGTGTTTTAATTTCATGAATAAGTGGTAGAGGAGAAGAAATGTAATGATGAGTGTTACAAAAACATGATAAAATACAGAATATTTAATATACTATATCATTCATTATTATTGGATAAGTTTATGTGAGGAATAAAAAATAAAACAATGGAATCTCGAATTAAAATAAATGTAGAGAAATCCCTTACGAAAATTGGGTAGCCTAACAAATTCGCTTAAAATTTCACAAAAAAATTGATTAAAGAAAAGGGGTCTCTCATCATTAATACATAATATGTTCCATAAGGGGGATATGGAATAAAATATCCCAACATAACCAAATTGAAATTAAAAATAATAGCATAAAATGAAATAAAATAAATAAAACAAAAGAGGATGTTTACCTCTTGATCTCTTCTCCTTGAGATCCTTATTAATGAATTTGGTTTTGGAATTTTGGTGAGACCAAAAGCTTTAGTAAGTGGGGAAGATCCTCGGGAGAATTATTGGGAATAACTTGGGTAAGGATCAAGGATTGAGAGGTGTGGGAGGAAGAGGGGAATGATGGTGGTATTTATAGTGGAAGAGATGTGGTATTTGACATTATTTTAATCATTATTAAAATATTTTTGCTAAAGACTATGAATAGTATTATTTCAGGTGACCCCATAATGTAATAATAGCATTTGATTATGAACCAAGTTCTCTTACATTAGACTTTCATAACTTATGATGTAGTAAATCAAGTATTTATCATTTATCGTATTTTATCAAATTTTATTATTCATCAAAAATTCTAGAATGTCATAAAATACATAAAAATTCACCCTAACAATTTCTCAACATGTATAATTCAAAAAAAACTCAATTTTATGAAAATAATTTTCTAAATATTAATATTTTAATATAAAATCATTATTTATTCAAAAATAAAAATTTTAAATCTATAACTCCTTTTTAACACCTTGAAAAATTAATCAACATCTCATTATCTTATATACTTAAGAAAATAAAATAATAATATGATTTACTATTCATAATGGTCATATTATTATTCATATCACAACTTATAAGGTTATGTTAATGTTCATCAAAAAAAACAATATGGCTCTATCAGACTCCAAATAACATACTAAACACAATTGTAGATGCTGGTTTTTTGAAATTAAAAACATAGAAGCTAAAAAATTATTTTTAAAGGCAAGTTGTAAATAAATATTTAAAAAAAAACATTCATTCATATCAATTTATTTTTAAAACCTTTGGGTTTTACAGATTTATCCTTTAAATAATTAAAATTCTATCAGAAATTTTTATTATGTTTTGAGAATGTATATTTAAAGTTTTTTACTTTTCCAAAAAACTATGATATAAATAGTTCTAGGAGGAAAGAAATGGGAATGTATCTATCCATGAAATATGTAGTTAGAGGTCTAATTTTTACTCTTTCTATAATTATGGTAAGAAGAATCATGAGGAGTTTATTATGAAATTTGGAAAGTATTATCAATGTGGAATACTATGATATTTTTCTCATGATTATAAAGAAATGAATTAGTATAATAATAATATCAATATCATAAGAAGTTATTGAGACGTTCTAAATGTAATGAGATGGGCCATATATGGAGGTGTTTCCAAATAAAATCATTAATGATTGGAATCATAGAGACTGTAAGAGGAAGCATGTGAAAAATTAATTCAGGATTACCTTAGAAAATACATGACCTTCAAATAAAGGTTTGACATGAACATTAATTGTTTACATAGATTATCACAAATTATTTTTTGACATGGGGTATACATGTTATTTTATTTTAAGTCAGTTAATGTTAAAATAAAAATATTACCTCAATAAATGTAAGAATAATTAGTACAAACTACTGTTGGAATTATTAAAGAAACAAATATTTTTTGAAATCTTCCAACATTTTCTGTAGAATAATTTTTTCTGTAAAGCATGTTGCCTTTTCTATAGTTCAGTTTTATATTTTTATGTGTAGGTATTGGTTTTTAGTTTATCATATTATGATATATTTTATAGATACGGATTTTATATTCAATTTTTTAAAGGGGGATTAAATTTTTATATGAAAATGAGTTCAAACCTATGATACCATATTATAAAGCAGAGAAACTAGTTAAATATGGTTGTTAAAGTTATATTGATCATATTTTAAAAAAGATGATGTTGTTCATATTAGTTTTTTTTCATTAATAAATGAATATGTTGATGTATTTCTTGACTATTTTCTAGGTATTTTTCCTAATTGGTAGGTTGAATTTACTATTGACATAGTTCTTGATGCAAAGAAAATTCTTAGTTATCCCTTATGGAATGTCTCCATTTAAGTTATTGGAAATGAAAAATTAGTTACAATCATTTCATTAAATGGGTTTTATTTATCCTAGTATGTCAACAAGGGGTACTCCAATTTTTCTCATAAAATGATGGATGGTTCAAAGATCCTTTTTCCTTATTATAAAGCATCCAATAACATTTCTTTTAAGAAAAATTATTCATTTCAACATATATATGTCTTTTTTATTAGATTTTGTGAGGGTATTATTATTTAAAAGATAATATCATGTCCCGATATTATTATTATAAATTAAATAATCATTAAATTCTAAATATGTAATATCATACTAGTTATGGTCAATATAATTCAGTGGTTATTCCCATTGAGATGACTAGTACAGCAATTGTGTTTATCGATCAAATGAATATATTTTTCTTTGAGTATTTTGATACTTTTTTGGTTATGTTCATTAATGATATTCATGTTTATTCTAGTTTTGATAGGAACATGAAAGACATATAATGATTCTTTTATATCATATAAAATTAAAAAAAAAATATTTTTAGAATTTATAATATGGGAATTTTGGTTATATTAAATATCTTTCCATGGAAATACTACCTAAAAATATAGTATAACTTTTTATCTTTATGAAACCAAGGTGGTGGAATAATTTCTATGGCCTGAAAATATCATTGAGATTCCATGTTATCCAGGAATAAAAGTTTACTACTGATGTTTTTTGGAACACATTAATCAGTTATTTATGACACTAATGATTTTGACTCAAAAAGGAATTAAATTCATAAGGACATAGGAATATGATGTATATTTTTATTCATTGAAAATATTTTTTTTATTTCCCCAATGTTATCCATTACATCTAGAAATAGTGGGTTTGTTAGCTATCTTGATGCTTAATTAATGGTACTTGGATGTGTCTTCCAGAAGGATTGTCCAGTAATTTCCTATGAATAACACCAACTGCAAATACATGAAAAAAATTACCCCAAGCATGATCTTGAAATGGTAGTAGTAGTTTTCTAATTAAAAATATGGGACATAATTTATATTGTATAATATTTGAAATATATAGAGACCATAAATAAAGATAGTATTTATTTACTCAAAAATTGTTGAACATGAGTCAAATAATATTTTTTTAACTCATAAAGGATTATTTTTTTCACAATTAAATATCAAATGTGTAGTGAAAACCAGGTTGTTGATGCATTGACCAAAAATTTTAATTCGTCATATATTATACTATTCTTATAAATGATCCTCTCGTTAATTATTTAATGAATGTTGGCCATGAAATTGACCATGTAAAAACTATCACTCTTTTGGTTCAGGTGTGAGTATAGTTACCGAATTCTTATAGAGTTATGTATGCTCAAAAATAATATCAAGGTGTGTAGGAAAGGTTACAGTTGACTGAGAAGGAGAAGCTTTCATAGTTAAATTTTTAAAAAGAATGTCTAATATGATTTATAAATAGGTTGTGTATGTCATGGGATATCCATTTGAATAAGGAAGTGTTATCTGAAGCTATCATCTCTCTATTTTCTATTCTTATAGGAAGCACTATGATGTATAGAACCCTTGAATAATATTATTGGTGGGAAGCAATGAAGGAAAATATTTCTCATTTTACCAAGAATGGTTTTACTTGTCAGTAGGTTAAAACTAAGTGACTGTTATCGATTGGAAACATTTACATTTCTAGTGCCTAAATAGAAATGGTAAAATATATCAATGTATATCATGGTGACATTACCAAATACATCTCAAGGTAAAAATGTAATATGGGTTATTTTTTATCACTTGAATAAATTATTACATTTTTTATATATTCACGATACTTTGTATTTGAATATATTTTCTAGACATTAACTTAAAGATATTTTCATATTATATGGAGTCCCAGTATCAATATTATCTATATGTGATCCCATATTTACAAAAAAAAACTTGAAAGGACTTCAAAATACATAAATTATAAAATTGAATTTTAGTACATCTTTTCTCCTCAATATGATGGATAGTTGAGCTGAACAATTCAGACCTTGGAGGATATGATTTTGTCTTTCAAACTAGATTACTAGGGAATTTGGGAACCACATAATTATTTAATATAATTTTCTTATAATAACTATTTTCATTATAGTCCAAAGATGTCACATTTTACGAAATCACTTAGAAAGTAGTGTCAGTCTCTAGTGTGTTAGGAAAAAGTTGGTGAAACAATTTTTTCAAGACCCTAATGGTAGAAGAAATTTTTTAGAAGAAAAATATTTTTTTGAAGCCCATTAAAAATCTCCAAGAATTAATAATACTTATGTAGATAAAAAGAGGAAATAAAATTTCTTTGAGGTAGGAAATTATGTATTTCTAAAAATATATCCTTAGAAATGTGTTATGTGTTTTAAAAAATATAATGTTAAAATAATTTCTTATATGTATGTATAAAATTATATAAAATGTGGGATCATTTACTTACTATGTATCTTTTCCTATAATTTGATCTCGGGTATATGATGAGTTTCATATTTTGTTATTAAGGAAATATGTACATGATTCATCTCATGATATTAAACCTAATGTAATATTGTTGGAAGATAAATATTATTATGATAGAAATATAGTGATGATTATTGATCATAAATTTTATGTTTTAATGAATAAGTTTAATAACATGTTAGTTTCTTTATAAAAAACCCACATGATTTATGAAGCAACATGGGAACTCTAAAATTCAATGAGGGAAAATTTTCTATACCTATTAAAATGTTCAATATAATCATGTGGAAAATATCTATTTAAGAGGGGTTGAATGTAGAAACATGTGTAGTTATTAATAAATCAATTTAGTTTCATAATAATATTCCTGATTTTATTTTATGGAGTCATATTCAATATAATACTATTATGTAAATTTTCTATTTAAAAAGAACTTTTTTATTCTAAATAAAAAGTTTCCCTTGTACTATATGGTTATATTTAAATGTTAAATTTATAAATTTTTAATAATTAATTTCATAACATGGATCTAATTTTTTAGTTTATTATATTATATACATACAATCTTTAATTTTTTTTAGTTTTCAAAAAAATATGTTTTTTCGGTGAATAGTGAAAATGCCGATTTTTAAAAAATTGTCATTTCATTTAGTTAAATAATGTAATTTAAAAGTTTCATTATGTTTTTAACATTTTTATAAAGTAACATCTGATTAATTTGATTATAGGTAAGATAAATAATTCCATTGTAATAAACAATGTATTCAATTTTTTATAGGTTCATTTTTATGATTAAAAATATAGTTTTCAAAAAGAGTATTTCTCATTGAATTTTGTGAAGTTATATAAAAATTAATTCCTACCTCTTATAAAAAATGAATCATTGATAATATATTCTATATTATATATATATATATATATTAAACTTTATTTTTTAGTTCAATTTCATTCACTACTGGAAATATGACTTATAACAACGGTTTTGGCCAAACCGTTGGTATAGTTCATTAATTTGGACCTATACCAACGGTTTGGACAAAACCATTGGTATAGGTCACTTATATGGACCTATACCAACGGTTTTGGCCGAACCGTTGGTATATGTCCATTATAGGGGACCTATACCAACGGCTTCAGCGAAACCATTGGTATATGTCCATTTTCGAGACCTTATACCAACGGTTTGGCCAAACCGTTGGAATAGGTCCCCCCCTATACCAACGGTTTGTCCAAAACAGTTGGTATAGGTCCCAAAATCAAATGATCTATACCAAAGGTTCTCAAAACTGTTGGTATAGGTCTATAAAAATGGTTTTGAGAACCGTTGGTATAGGTTCTTTGATTTTTTATCGAATCTTCGTACTGCGAACATTATATAAATAAAAATTTAAAATAGTTATGATAATACATATATATATTTATGAAAAAGTTTTCACAAAAGTCATATTAGGTTAGTGGTTAGGTCATTCAATTATAAACTAGTGGTCCTAGGATCAAATCCCACCAAATGTTTTTTTTTGAAATACATATACCAACGGTTTTATAGAACCGTTGGTATAGATTTTCATATTACTTATACCAACAGTTTTCAAAACCATTGGTATAGGTCTATACAAACGATTTCCCCAAAACCATTGGTATAGACCTATCCTCATGACTTACTTGGCCACGGTCCTCCAAACTGTTGGTATAGGGTATTTTTTTAGTAGTGATTTTTGGTCTTTATTAATAGTTATCATGGTAAAAATGTGCCACTACGGCAAAGATTAAATCGTGTTAATTAAGGTAAATAATTTTTGATAAAGAAACAAAATTTAATCTTGAATATTATTAGATGATTTTCTTCCTACCCTTATTATTGTATATTTTAAATTGGATAATTTTGTATCCACTTTACCATGAACATGACTTGTATAATATTTCAGACATTAGAAAATTACAAGTATCCAACTCCCCTCACCAATAAATGGAAACCTGCTCTCTACTCATCCTCAAGTATTTTTTAGAACCGTATCTCAACCAATCCCTACCAAAATTCCACTCAATAATTCTTCTCTAAATATTATAATTCTTGATCTATCCAAATGACCATCCTATGAATTCTTAAGTTTTAATCTAATGGTGGTTCTAAAATGATGTGTTGTAATTATTTAGTGATTGTTTCTCTAACATCTCGGATCTAGATGCCACTCAAAGGTGCTCTGTACCTAGTTGGACACCTATCCTCAAGCACATCTCCCTAAATACTAGTGGCTTCCAACTAGAAGTGAGAACCTAGGGGAGATAGTAGGGAGACTATTCCCTTCTTAGAAAAGTGTAACACAGCAGAAAACAATAGAAAATAAATTGCATAAATAGTAATACCATACTGTAGAAGTAAACAGCGAAAGACTAATAATATAAATAACCATGTGTCAAATTCTACAAAATATGAGGTTTCATGTCAGATGTTCTAGGGAAACATCTAAAATAGGTTACAATGCAGTCATACATGTTATAAGTACCAAAAGTACATAAACGAAAAAATAAACTAAGAAGCATCACAAGCCTCAGCTTGGTCTCATGTTCTTATGCTCCTAAGCCGCATATAAAGTACATAGAGAATTTATCTTTCCCTTATTGGCACCTACAACCATATAATCTTTTTGGGTCCAAAAACATGACCCAAACAGACTGTGAGACTAAATCCAAGTTGGAAACCACCCAAGGTCTATGCCAATCTATTAGTGAGTATATATAACAGGTAGTGTATAATTATGAAATCAGTAATATAGGATATATTCAAAATTAAATAGTCTTACGATCACTAGTTACTATTTACATTCCTTTCATGTTTATTACAAATCTAATTACATTGAATTATTTAACTCTTGAGATCCATCATAAGCCCAACATCCCCCATATAAAACCAATCACAATAGATGTATCAGAATAGAATCTAAACATACAAAAGTGAAGAATGAATCCATGATTGTGTGTTGGCTTGGAACACATGTCATAATACATTCCATTCCAATATTTAATTTATAACTTTATTTCATCCACTACATTTTTGGTACACTCACGGATTAAACATAATATCATATTTGATTCCATCCATGGTATTGTTATCAGAATCAATGGTTCACCCAATGTATAAGTAAATTCCATCTCGTGACATATAAATAATTCCAATTTATCATATTCATGGAATCCCTCAATGGATCCATGGTTTTTTTGGCAGATATGTATAGCCTCCATGAGCCTCTCCACTACATTTGTGGTTCGCTCATGGATTTAACTTAATACTCTCATTAACTCCATCCATGGAATTAAATTTTGAATCCATGGTTCACCCAAGGTATAAAGTAAAATATTAATATGAGCTCATCCATGTCCATATAACCTAACACCATGATTCTCTTATTTTTATTTACCTTTGAAACATTTAAGATTTAATTGAACATTTCATTAGTCATGAAAAGGTAAAAACCCAAATTCATTAAATGTAAATCACCCCCAAAGGGTGTCTAAAGCAAGGACCAACCTCATACGGCATTTCCTTCTAGTTACTCACATGGTAACATTTTTCATAAGAATAATTACATGTAAATTAAACTATTACAAGTCTTTAAAATTAATAAATTCACATGGGATGGTTCACAGTTGTCGAAAAACATTCCAAATGAGCATAAACAAGAATAGGAATACAATGGTAAAGGGGAAAACCAACCATCCAATATCCTAAACAATTCAATTAAAATTTTATAAACCTTAGAATTTATTTATAACCTCAATTCATTTATAATAACTCTTAAAATGGAAACAAAGGTATGCCTTATAGGCATCCTAGGCAAAATGGACATAAATGGTTATCCACGGAATCTCACCCATGGGGTGGCCCTCAATCATGGTATATAATCTTAAACACACTTTTAAACACTTATTCAATTAACAAAACATTAATAAGTTACAATAAGTGACAATTTAAAATCAAAGCGAGACCCCAAAAATGGGCATGTGACACTCTAGTATATATAAACATCTTAAAAATTAGTGAAATGCATGAGAACACCTACCTCATACTCGTACGACTCTCCTCAGCCAGTGTCGGCCTTTAATTCATCCTAGAACAGAGTGGTTCTAAAAAAAATAAAAAATCCCCAAACTGTGATAATTTGGGCGAGCGAAGGAGATGATAATAATAGGTCAAGGGAAATTTATAACTCATCGAAGGGGTTCAAACGCAATCAACGGTATTCAAAACAGAGTCCGGATGAAGAATTTGGAGCCAAACCTATCGTGGGTCTTCTTGGTGTTGTTGTTCGCGAACCAAGGGGTGAGTGTTTTGTCCATATAAAGAAGAAGAGGATATTTCCCTTTAAATAAAAAATAAAATACACAGTGTGTACTATAAAATAAATTTTTTTATATTACTTTTTTTCGATATGACTTACACATCAAGAACGGGTCCCGACCAGACCATTACATGGCATGTACAGGGATTACACAGTGTCTAACCCCCAGTTATGTAGTGTAACAGGCCTATAGCTGTCCCATAACCACTTTTTCCTCCACTTTCATAAGTAAAACCAGAAAAAAAAAGATCCACACCTCAAAGGAAGTACTGAGTTCTAACAGACATCCCCTCTTAAAGAAATTCATCCTTGAATTTCCCATCTAATGGTGTTAATGAAATTTCCAAGAAAAACTCCGGCCACTACCATCATACCTCAGCCTCTCTCTCCCAGGCCTCATTTTATACTCATTTTTTCTTCCATAGCACCTATACTAATGTAATAAACCATACATAGAGAACTTATGTTCTACTATCCACAATTCATATAGGATTCTCCTAAAAGGATGAATCTACCTATAACTCCGCTTCATTGGGTTGAAAAGTGTGAGGTGGGTCAGAAAAGTAATGTCTCGACTAAGAAATGTGGAAGACATCATATATGTCCTAGTACCTATGGGGTAGCTGCAACTTCTAGGAAAAAATCACAACTCTCTCTAGAATCTAGAACGACCGACATATCATGGAAAAGTCGTACCATGTCTCATGAACTTTTTGTGTCCCACCCTTGGTGAAACACATAGGAAACCCAATCCCTGACCTCAAACTACAAAGGTAATCAATGTTGATCGGTGTATGATTTCTAATGAGACTGCACAGTTTCCATCTTCTTCTGAAACAACTATACATGCTCAGTGGTCTCCAAGACAAGATGAGGTCCTAGCATAGGAACCTATCCTACCTATCGCCAACATAGGGGTGATCGGCATGGCCTGCATAAAAAGACTCAAATGGAACCATTTTAATAGTTTCCTAAAAGATATTATTATAGGAAAACTCAACCAGGGGTGTGTGTCTCTCCCAAGAACCCCCAAAAACCAGGAGGCATTCCCATAGAATATCCTACAGCACCAGAATTATGCACTCTGACTGGCCTTCTATATAAGGGTGTTATGTTGTGCTTAGAAGCTCCTTTGTACCCATGTCCCTATATATCCCTTTCTATATAAGAGAATTAAATTGGTCATCCATATCTGAAATGATAGAATGCAGGACCCCATGAAATTATACTATCTCACGGATGTACAACCTCCCATGCTCATCAATTCTGAAGGTTTCGTTGATTTGCAGGAAATTTCCAACCTTTGTGAGCTTGTCTAAAACAACAAATATTGCATCATTACGTCGAGGTAACCTTGGTAAAATCATCACAAAATCCATTATAACATCCTTCCATTTCCTCTCATGAATGGGTAGCTGCTGTAAAATTCTAGCTGGTCATTAGTGTTCCACCTTCACTTGCTGATAAGTGGACCACCTCATGAAAAAACCAGCTACATCTCTTTTTATACCTGAACACCAATAGTGATGATGTAAACCCCGATACATATTTGTGACACCAGGATTCACTACCCATATAGAGGCATGAAAATCCTACATCATCTACTCATTTATATCTATAGAAACCCATATGTGTCCATGTAAATATAGGAACTCATCGCCGCCTATGGTTCAACTAGGATGAGGGTCCTCACCTTCCATACTCCCCCATAGAACTAGGCCTTTGGAATCAGATAGATAACTCATCCTCACTCTATCCACTATGGTGGAGTTAACAATTAAGGATGAAAGAAACGTCTATCACTGGATGTCATTCTCCTCAAAATAAGTCTTAGAGAATAAATACATAAGCTGCCACTTTCTACTACTCTACTACACTGCCTGTATCAAATTCCCCATGCTCAGTGCATCAGCCATTGCATTGCACTTACCAGTCATGTAGGCAAGCATTATGTCAAAATATTGAATGTATTCCAACAACCTTTCTACGACATATTCAGATCATGTTGTCTAAATATTAACATGAGTCTTTTGTGCCCTGTGTACACTACAAAACGCTCTCCTAGTAAGTAATGTCTCCAATAGTGTAATCCCTAAAGAACCGCTGCTAAATCGAGATATTGCATCGAGTAATTACTCTCATGTGGCCTCAACTATTGGGACCCATATGGAGTGACTTGATCCCCTTGCATTAGAACTTCTCCATGACTGATACCTGATGCATCATAGTACATAGTGTAACTCCATCTTGGCTCTCAAAAAATCAGTATTAGTGATGAATTCAATCTCACTTTCCACTCTCGAAATTCTATCTCGTAGAAATTTTTTCGCACATACTTCGTAGACTTTTCAGTCAAGCCTGTCATCGTCACTTCTAAATGTGAGAAGTCCTATGTGAATTAAATTTAGTAACCATCCAACCCTAGAAAACTCTTCACCTCAAATACATTCTTTGTGTACTCCTTAGAAACTACTGATCTCACCTTCTCTGGGTCCACTGATACTCTTTTCTTCAAGATGATGGGACCTAGTAATTTAATCTGATCCATCCAAGAGTGGCCCTTGGTGGGCTTAGCATATAAAGGATGCTCTCTTAGTGTACTCAAAATGATCTCAATATGTGTGGCATGGTCTTTTTGATTATGAGAATACACCATGATATCATCCATGAAGAACACAAAAAAAATCATGATAAAAATGGAATACTCGGTTCATCAATGCCATGAAGACTGCTGGTGTGTTCATCAGACCGAAATACATTACCAAGTACTGATATAGACCATACCTGCTCTGAAAGGTTATGTGTTGTATTTCTGATGATTTAACATGCACCTGATGATAACTAGATCTCAAATCAATCATTGATAAAACCCAAGTTCCTTGAAGATGGTCGAAGAGATCATCTATCCTCAGTAGATGATAGTAATTATTAACTGTCAACTTGTTTAATATATAATAATACAATAATAGTCTAATAGTATCATATGCCTTTTTCAGAAAAAATGACCGGTGAACCCCATCGAGAAGTACTACGTCTGATAAACCCATTCACCTCTAAATACTGTAGTTCCTTCTTGTTCTCCTGTAACTCCTTCATAGCCATCCTATAAGGAGGAATGGACCCCAATTCAACTCATGTAACTATCTGGATAGAGAACTATACCTCTCTCATTGGAGGTAAAATAGAAAATTCATGCAGGAAGATGTCCCAGAAATGATCAACTACTGGAGGGAAATCCATCTGACATGTTCCCTGGTCATCCATATACAAACTCATAATATGGGATATCATCCTGCCCAATCACAATTCTTGGGTATAGATCATTTCATCTAGACATCCCATTTACCATTATGTAAAAACTCCCTACCCTATGGTTACTTGAAACTCACCCTACATCTATAGAAATGAATAAAATCATAGAAGGGAACCAATCAATTCATTCTGAAAATAACATCATAGCCTATCATATCTAATACATAGAGGTCTCATACGAAGTGACACCCACCAATATCAAATGGGAACTCCTTTCACTGATGCACACCTACTGTTATAATCCATGATGGATTTTCTAGCATCATAACATCATAAAAATTAAAAACCCTGAGTCTAAAACACTCCACTATTGGTACTGATATGAGACTATGTAAAGCCCCTATATCAAAAAATGTAGAATATAAAATGAAGGTGCCTAGAATATTACCTTTTAAAGTAGAAGGTATGCGATCCTTCTCCTACTGGGTGTATTGCACTGCATAAGTCTGACCTATACTGCAGACATGTGACACTTCCTGGCTACCTTGAGTTTATCCACCCTACTGTCATTGAGAATGTAGGGTCTAGCTACCATGTCCACGACCATCATCTCGGCCATAACATCCTAACATACCCCAACTCTCTATCTGATGATAAGTTTCTACCACTAATCCTGAATGTTAAATCGATGTAGACCCTCTCTCAAAGATTCGGGTGGAAAAGTCCAGTACAAGCATCGTAGATGGCTTATCTTGCCACAATATCGACACTTGACTGGGTCCATCTTACACTGTGGTCTCATATTCCAAATCCCTCCACACTTCTAGCACCTCACTTGACTACCTGAATATATGTTCTGACTACTAGTATCACTATGAGAAATATATAGATGATGCTTCTTACTACCAGTTAAAATGGTACCAAAATCTCATTGTCGAACCTTCCAGGTTTTCCTCTCTCTAGTCCCTCTGGTTATGCTCAGTAATCATAACCATATTCACTGTAGAAGATATAATAGTCAACCTGATGACATTTACCTATTATTAGACATCATATCTAAGACCATCCTTAAATTTCCTAGCCTTCGATATATCTTCACCCAATATAATTGGTTTGGATCACGGAAAATTAATAAAAAAGTAAGAGTAGTCCATAATTGATAGTGTTCCCTAACCAGATGCATAAATTCTAGAGCTCAATCAGCCCTCAGCATCTCGAGAAAATAATAATCATAGAAGACTATTTGAAAATCTTCCTATTCTATATCCCAATTACACTCTTCATGAATGATAAAATTCCACCATATCTTGGAAGAATCACGTAGAATATATTTCATGATATTTACCCTCATCTCAAGAGGCATCTCTAATTGATTGATGATTGAAAGCATGGAATCCATCCATGAATTTTCAGCCTTTGTTCCTATATCACCTAAAAACATGGGTGTATGTTGCTGCAGGAACACTCACGTTAGCTCCGCCAAAGAATGGGCAGGGTGTGGTGCTCCTTGAATGGTTTTCATGAACCACATAAAGCCTTCATAGAACTATGGATTTGCACCTGTGTCTAATATAATAGTTGGTGCTGCAATTGGCACGACTAGAGGATCCACTAGTATCCCATGGCCTACACCCTCTGGGGTATGATCATCGCCACCCTCCTGGAATATAAATTGAGGTCATTGTGGTGGAATGAATAAACAAGGCCAAGCACATACCTCATTTAAATTTCATTATCAATATTTTCAGTTCAGAAGTAAAAACACATAACAGGAGAAGACCTTTAAAGGGTACCATATAAGGAGTACACTAGGTGTACCCTCAAGCTCCCACATGGGTGTGTACTTCCGACGTCCTGGGCATATAAACACTCTAGGTAAAAGGTTTGTAAACACTAAACATAGTGTGCACCCTCAATATCACACATGGACATGTACTTCCTCTATCCTGGTCATGTAAACACCCTAGGTACATGGCATGTACGGCGGGTACACGGTGTGTACCCCATGTCACTCAATAGTCTTGTCCATTTACATTGTCAATAACTAATACCACTTTGTAAATTCTCGTATATGGATCCCATTTAAAGATACTTCGCACTCGGTTGGCCACATGGACTCAAGATCATCTCCCAAAACACCCGAGGTCTCCAACTAGTAGCGAGGGTCTAGGATGATAGTGGGTAGACTATGATCTCATTATCAGAGTGTAACACAATGGAAAAAATAGAAAATAAATAGTGGGAATAGTAATATAAGGCAATAGATGTAAATATCATAAGACAGAGAATATAAATATCTATGTTTCAAATCCTACAAAAGATGATGATGCATTTTACATGTTCTAGAAAAATATCCAAAATAGGTTACACTACAATAATACATCATATAAGTACCAAAAGTATAAAATGGACAAAAGAATATAAGAATAATTTCAAACCTCAGCTTGGTCCCATGCTCTCATACTCCTAATAAGTATATAAAGTACCTATAGAAGGGTGATTTCCGTTATCGACACTGACAACCATATAATCAATTAAGGTCAAAAAACATGACCTAAATAGTTTGTGAGACTACATCCTAGTAAGCGACCACCGAAAGTCTATGCCAATCTGTAAGTGAATATATATAATAGGTTGTGTACAATAATTAAAGAAGTAAGATATGAGTTACTAAAATTTAAATAGTCCTACATGTAGTGGTTTCCATTTAAATTTATTTTATGTTCATTACCAATTCAATTACATTAAATTATATATTTATCAAGATCTGATATAAGTCGCACATCCCCCTAATAAAAGTAAGCACAAAAGATGTCTCAGAAGAGCATCTAATATAAAAAATTGAAGGTTGAATCCAATATTGTCATTTGGATTGGAAAACATGTCATAATACATTCCATTTTAATATTCAATTAATAACCTGATCCCTTATAATAAATATATGGTTCACTCATGGCTTCAACATAATTACCTATTTGAGTCCATCCAGGGAATTATAAAATGAATCTATGGTTCACCCAAGGTATAAGTAAATGTAAACTCCTGAAATATAAACAATTCCAACAGAGCCCATCCATTTACTCCCTAAATGGATCCATGGTTCACTCGGTAGTTAATTATACCCTCCATGAGCTCATCCACTACATATGTGGTTCGCTCACGTCTTTAACATAATACCCTCTCTGAGTCTGTCCATAGAATTCAAATATAAATGCATGTTTCACCAAAGGTATGAGGTACAACATTCATATTATCCCATCCATGGGATTTTAACCAGAGACCATGGTTCACACATTACTATTTACACAACAATCATTTAAGGTTTAATTAAATATTTCATCACGCATGTTGAACTCAAAACCCAATTGCATCAAATATATATTACCACCAACGGGTGTCTCAAGCCAAGACCAACCTCTTAAGGCTTTTCCATCTAGTTACTCACATGGGTACATTTCTCATAAGAAGCAATATATTTAAATTAAATTATTACATTTATTTAACATTAATTAGATCACGTGGTCAGGTTCACGGTTGGAGAAAAACATTTCAAATGAGCTTAAACAAGAATATGCATACAATGGTAAAGGGGAAAACCAAAAATCCCATATCCTAACAAATTCAATTAAAATTTCAAAACCAAGTAAATTATTAATAATCTAAAATCATTCTTAACAACCAAAAAAATGGAAACAATGGCATGAATCATAGGAATCATTGGCTAAACGGCCACAAATAGTCATCCAAGGAAACTCGAACAACGGGTGGCCCATAATCAAGGTATAAAACCTAATACATTTGTTAAAGACTTATTAAATTACCTAAAAATCAATAGGCAACAAAAATGTTCAATTATAAATCAAGGTGACATGCCAAAAATGGCCGCGTGGAAATATGGAATATATCAACAGCTTGACATTTAGTGAAGGGCGTGGGACCACCTACCTTATACCCGTAAGACTCCCCTCATCCAGTGTCAGCCGCTAATAAATCTGAGAATTGATTAGATATAAAAAACAAGAATAAATTATAAATACTAAATAATTATGTCAAGAAAAGGAGAGACAAATAATATCTTAATAGGAATCAAGAACACACCAAAAGGGTTCCAATACAACCGATAGCATTCAAAACGGGGTGTGGATGAAGAATCAAGATCCAAGCCTACCTTAGGTCATCTTCGTGCTTCTATTTGTGAACCAGGGGTTGATATTTATATCTTATTACAGAACAAGTGGCTACTACCCATTTTATAAAAAAGAAAATACACAACGTGTACTAGAAAATGCATGATGTGTATATGTTTTTTCTACTAACAAGCCTTACACATCATGAACGGGTCCTGACCAGACCATTACATAGTGTGTATTGGGATTTCACAGCCTGTAACCCCCAGTTATGCTGTGTAACATTCATGTATCTAGCCTTCGACCTCTTTTTTCTCCTCTTTCTTGAGTATAACTGGAAAATAAAAGATCCACGCCTCAATGGAAGAACTGTGTTCTTATAAAGTCATGATTATTTACTCTTATGTCTTGATTAAATAATATTTAACCATTGTGAAATATTTAAAATGATATTTTTTTAGTGAAATGTTATAATTATTATGTTAAATCACTTTCTCATCTCATTTTCCATGGTATGATAAAAGAAATCATCGCATGTGCATACATATGGATAAACACCTCCACGATATGATGTGTTTCTCTTATAATCTCCACCTCACAAGGATGTTTATTATGATTTATTTAAGGTATATATATTATATTTATGAATTTATTATTATTTTACTAAGATAAGATATTACAGACTATGTAATACCTTTAGAGGTTATGATATATTTCTCCTTAAACAAATTTAATTTCTTCAATAGCAGGTTTTACATGAAACTATGAATCAATATGAACTGTGATGTGGTATAACATAATAAACTAAATGAAAAAATTAGAGGTGATATTATAAATAACTATATTTTTGAAAAAATATTTTTATTTCTTTTATATAATGAAAATTTATTGATTTATACATATTAATAATTACTTAATTTTCTTCAAAAAGGGTTTTATTTCATTTTGTGTGCATATATTATAATCAATTTCTTACACTTTTTAAAAATCTATTATTAAAAAATAAAATATTTTTTAAAATAATAATATCATAATTTTCTTATGGTTAAATCTTTGGTTTTTATGAAAAAAAATTAATTTTTCACTAAATATTTAAAAAATACAGATTTTATAGAATACTTTCTTTTCATTTTAATTACTTACATTGTCATATTTATTAAATTAATTCAAAAATTAATTAGTTTTTTTTTTAAAAATTAATACAATGAATTTCATTATACTCAAAATTATACTAAATTTTTATATAAAAACTTTTTTATTCTTTAAAATTCATTTTCCTAGAGAACTATTTTTTCTCATTTTATGGGTGTTTTAAAAGTTATTTTCTCAACTAATATAAATTTAATTTCATAAAATTGACTCCATATTATGAT
The DNA here is from genome assembly GCA_963277665.1 of Viscum album. Classification (NCBI taxonomy): domain Eukaryota; kingdom Viridiplantae; phylum Streptophyta; class Magnoliopsida; order Santalales; family Viscaceae; genus Viscum; species Viscum album. The sequence goes on along the minus strand of OY728129.1, from coordinate 872,476,429 downwards.
TCATGATTTAAAAAAATAATTATTATGTCACTTTCATTTTCTTTCATTCTGAAAAGTAACTTTATTTGAAATTTATTTTCCATGATAAGAGTTAAAACATGTTAAAAGGGATAATACTAAAATGATAAGGGTTAAAATGAACTAAAAACATGTATAAATCATATTTAATGGTCCTAGATCAAACCTATCAATTAGATTTTATAAATATGAGTCATTTTGGAGAAATATTCCTTGAATAAGACACTAACATATCAAAAAAATTTAAAATATTCCAACTATATCCTCTACCTCACATATAAAAGGAAACCCCCACTCCTCACTTCTCCACGCTTAGAAATTCTTAAAACATGGAAAATACCTTCCCAAATACATTTCTATATTTCATCCCCATGTATTTATTTTATAATTTTGATCATAATACTATTCTTTCAAGGCATAAGGTGTAAGTAAGAGTAGGTTTCCAATGGAAGAGGTATAACTCTTAACGGAGTACATTCAATTTTTTTCATATTTAAATTTATATAAACATGGATTATCCATAACGAGATAATTAATCTTGTATCATAAATATATTTATATTTTATTATGATGATTTAAAAACCATTTTACACCTCCCTTTCATTAATTAAGAATCAAAGTATCACCCCTGCATACGTGTGGACTACTGCCTGCACGTAGAGATATGATTCATTCTCCATCACCATCGTTCATGTTTGGGTATTAAAACGGAAATAATGTTTATAAATTATATTTATGAAATAATTATTCTTATATAACTATATTATCATATATACCTTCTTACATTCACATCTTTTAGAAAATGATAGCGTTGAACGTGCATATGTATGGACTACCACATCCAAAAATCTATGTGATTCACTTTTCATTTTCTTTTTCACATGTATGGTAATGAGGAAAGCTTTAATTAATATATATTATATTTATATCAACATTAATAATAGTTATATTATTTTAACATGATCAAGATATAAGAATTGGAACTTAAAAAATAAAAACATATGTGAAAAACAAAACAGATAACACCCTAAAATAATGATTTTAATCAATAATTATAAATTAATAGTCGATGGAATTTTATAATTTGGTCATATATGATGTTATAAGTATTTATATGGTTCTGTAATTGAATTATAAAAAAATTTAAAATATTATAGATGAGTTTAGAGATCTTACTAAACAATTTGTACTTGATGTAAGGGTTTACATTACAATCTCATTACCTTTTGGGATTGTCTATGCTAAATTGAAATTAATGGAAATTTTATGGTCATTATCTTTTAAACAGCATATATTTTCTTGTCCAGATATTATTTCAAAAAAATTAAATAATTATTAATAATTTTCTCACTTTGTATCTTAAAATGGTCAAAAATATTTTTTTTAAATAAATTTCAACCTTATATCATCTGTGGTTGATAAACTTTTTATTCAATTTCTATACTATTAAAAACAAATTTATAAAAATTCTAACATATAATTGAAAATTTTTCAAATTTCATTATCACTTCCTTTGAATTTATTAAAAAAATGTTAAATATAATATTTATTAAAAATTTCTAAATAATTCAATGTTGTGTTTTTATGAAAGTGTGAAAAGAACGTATTCTTCATATATGGCCTAAAAAAACATTACCACCATATTGGACATTATTTTTGTTAAATATAACTTTACAAGATTTCATGGTTATTATCAAAGAAAATTATTTATAAATATTCTTGTAATTTTATTGTTTGGAATGTTACCAAAATAAAATTACTTATTTTTTTGTTTACAAATAATATTTAAATTGATTTTATAAATGAAATTTTAAATATATGTCACCATCCTTTAATTATTGTTATGATTCACTATGTATATTCTCTTATAAAGATATCCTCTTTTATTTATGTCATATCATAATGATGATCTCAGGGTGACTACATGATACCCATTTGATTCCCAGGGAATAATTAAGCTATTGGGAGATAATTAATTCACTTATGATACCATCCACTTTCATTTTATAGGTTTATTGTGATTATATAATGATGTGATATTTAAAATACATATTTATTTTCAACATTTAATGTTATTATGATATGATGAATGTTTTATGATCCTTAATAATACATGTGTATAGTTTCTATTATGTAAAATTTGGGGTAGAAATTATATATCCCTCTATGGAATTGGGTAACTATTTATACATCATGAGATAGTAATGGAAAATGAGTCGATGTTCTTCATCTTATATGGGATATTAGAATGTATGATTTATCAATTATGATATGAGAAACATGTGTTGATTTTTAACCCTCTATTATATATTGGTATCAATATTTATCCATGACATGAACAATGGTTTCTATGCCTATGATGGTGACAAACACTTATGAAATATTTATATGCTTAGGATTTGAACAGAAGCCTCATGATTGATCATCTGATGATTCCATAGTATTGCATCATGTTAATGTTTTATTTCATGACCCATGATTTTTTATCTACGAATTATTGAGTATGATATTATATTTATAATGTTAACATACCTTTATACTCATTGTATGCTTAAATATGATAATTGATTGATATATCTCATGTTTTCCCTTATTAATCACATGATCACACCCTTTCTTATGTTTCCTTCTTCCCTCGGTTATGAAGGATGGTATTAAGTAAGACATTTATAATAAGGATACAATGAGAGAAGAACCATATGGGTGATATTTAATATCCTTTATGAATTAAGTTGATTATGTATCTATTATTGAAAGAGTCTTAACCTTAATAGTTATAAGAGAGGATTATTTGGTGTATATATGGAATATTAATATCAAAGATATAACATTTATATATGTTTTTCGACATTATAAATAGTAGGTATCAAAGGAGTGTTTATTTTTATTAGAGATTAAATTATGAGTAATATGGTGATATAAATTATAAAAACCTATATTGAACTTATATTGATATAGGATGAATGATAAGTGTCATAGGTTGGTAAGAATGTTTCATTATTTTAAGAAATCAAAATATTGATGTTTATAATTATATAATTCCTCACTAAAATTACTGTGACATGAATCTTACACTCTAATTTTTTCTTTTAGTCAATAGATGGATCTATATGGAATTGTGATAAAAATTCATTTCATGAATAATTTAATCATTTTCTTCAATGTTATGGGGGATGTAATATTGAATCTTATTACTGTTCTCACACAAATTTCTCGAGAAATGAATAATTATAATATTTCTAATGATCAAAGGAGGGAACAAGTTATTATTGAGAATTTCATGGGGTAATATGCACCATCATTCTATGTGTCTTCTAATCCACTATTAAAAGATCGATGGATCATAACCGTATAGAAAATAATTTTTTCTCAAATTCTCAAAACATGAAAAGGTTGTATTAGTCATTTATCATTTGGATGGAAAATCATATAAATGGAGGAATCTTATTAAAAATATGATATAAGAGGATAAAATTTAATTCCTAGAATGGAATATTTTAAGAGGATATTGTAAGGTAAAAGACCTTAGTCATCCTTTCCATTTTAATTTTTGGTAGTTATAGGTTTCGAAAGAAGGTTCCAAGGAATTTTGAGCAATTTTGCTAGTGATACTAGGGTATATGAGATAGAGAATCGTATATTGTGTCATTGATTCATAGTATAATCTATACAGTTGGTGGATATGGTGTGTAGCTGAGGTTTTTGTTTTAGTGCCTTTATGAGCCACTTCCAAATTCATCGGGGCTGTAGCATTATCTCCCTATTGTGGTATAGGGTATAAGAGTTAGTTTTTTAGGATACTGCCTTTTGGGGGTAGCAACTCTATAGTGGTTGGATGTAATGTATGACATTACTATATTTTCATTCATTTTGACATGGATTGAGGAGGCTATGGTATAGGGTTTTTGGTAGTTCTACTATTTGAGTTGGTAAAAGAACCAATAGGGATAGGCTGCATCATAGAATCCTTATTGGAAAAAGGGTTTATACAGTGTGGTGTTAGGTTGTTCCATATTACACCTCACTAGGTATATATTATCTATGAGATATAGTATGGTTTTTATTTTATATAAGGATTTTATTGGGGTTTGTATTGTTTTCTACATCAATTGTGTCATAGTCCACTTGTTTTTGAATAGTGTTGCGGCATGGTCTAGTGGGTGGTTTCACGGTCTCATAAAAAATATTTTTCTTATAAATGACCCAAATAACATGAACCCACTTTTCTCTAAAAATACTCCCTCAAATCATCAGAATTATGGATTACTGTTCTAATGCATTTGAATCCCATTTTGAATTGTATTAGTCCTTAGATTCCTGAGATCAATTTATGGTGATCTAAGATGATTTCTTCTCTTTTTTATTGGGTTTATCTTCTGTTTGATCTTTCCTACCTCCCATTATTCCTTTCAATATATGTAGTCTGATATCCATCATTATAATCGAGTTTCTCTTTTTCTTTTATCAGATCATCCTTGGAGGGATGTGGTTTCCCTGTGAAAGCGGATATCAAAGCTCCATGAGGGATTTATTTTTCCATATCATGAAATTTGGATCCCTAAAGTGGGGAGATTCAATTATTATAATTATAATTTAAATGAAATCATAATTTTATCATGTTTTATCTCTTTATATGGTGGTAGAATTTACCAAATTATATATTAAACCAAATTAATGAAATAACTTGTTTATGTTTATAGAGATTTTATATTATTTGGGATTTTCCATTGTGACAATGGTTTGCCTATTGATTTTATAGATAGTGTGATATCTATGTTATGTTGTCTAGATTTTTTTTCTTGTATTATCATGATTTTATTTCTGATATTGGTAAAAAAATCAGTAATTGGTTGTTTGGATAAATAACTAAAGAGTCATGTGTAATGAAATTGTTTTCCATTTAATTTGATGTAAATAAAAATGATTCTTATTGCATGTTTAAATTAACTTTTTTATTCCTTTAATTAATATAAATGGTTAAATAACTTGAAGCTTAATTTTTTATATACAATAATAATTAATGTCATGTTAAATTAGTTTTTTCCTTATTTATATTTGTTAAAAAAATAATCTTATGGTTGAAACCAAATTTAAATAAATTGATAGCTTGTATTTTTTGATTCCTTATGTTACCTATAAAATTAAACGATTATAAATGAATTATGAAATTTAATATAGAATAAAAACTAGATTTTTCTATAAGGATAAATGATTAGGGATAATAGTTCCCATTTTTTATAAAGGTGGGATTTCTTGTATTGGGGGATACAAAAGCTTGTTTTCATGTGAATGATAAATGCCTTGTTTTTATGTATTGCATTCACTATTAACCTTTTTTGCTTATTTTCTTCTACTTTTATTATCATGTTATGAAAAATGACATGATACATGAATGGATGAATAGATATGGGTGGGGATGCATGAGGTTTTGGTACTATGTGATGCATGTGATGGGAAGACTCATGGTAATATGTCTGAGGATGTCGTTGATGGAACTATATTTTATGGAGTAGGTTAAAGATAGATTTTCTAATTGTTTTCCTTATTTCTAGGATGGTTGATTAATTAATATATTTAGTGGTTGTATGGTTGGGTTTCTTGTTTATCGCCATTCCTTTCCCCGTTTTTTTAGGTTGCTTGATGTGCTTAGTTTTTTAACCATATTGTGGTATCTAAGGATGTATTCCAAGAGTACCTGTAATTATATAATGATAAAAATTTTGATAAATGTATTACCCACAGGGTTTGTTTTTGGAATGAAAAGGATATTTTCAATATAGTGAAATTGTGGACCCGATAGGATTATTTCTGGAGGGTATAATCTTCAATTTTCTGATTAGTGAAATGCAACATGGAATAATGTTTATAGAAAATTAAGGTCTAAGGAATTAATTGTTGTTTAGTGAGATGATTAAATAGTAAAATTGAATAAAATATAGTAACCATAAAATCTATTATGCTTATAGGATATCTAGTCCCTTAAGGTGAAATATGGGTGTATGGGAGATGATAGAAATATGTGATCCTAGTACTAGGTCATTCCCATTTTGTGGTGTAATCTATATTATATCATGTATGTTTTGTAATTTCATATTATACCCCACCCATGTCTTTTGGGATACTCCCACCAAGTGTGCTCTGGGAGGATGTTTCCCCCAACATCTAGTCTAGAGGGGGTGGATGGTTGACTAACCCCTCTTGCACTGCTCTTTCTGGTAGTTTATTATGTGATGGTATACATGGTGGTTAACTTTTTCAATATTTTTTATAGAGGGTAGTGATGTCTTGTGGTTATTTCACAAAATTATTTCTCATGATATTTTATACTAAGGATTATTGTTGATATATCATGTATGGGTTATGAGAGATTGAGGTTCATTACTTAGTGTATGGGTTGTGAGGGATTAAGGTATAATACCTGATGTTTGATACAAAAAATATGGGTCATTTATCCTCCAAGAAACTGGTTGATTACTATGTGAATATGTGGCATTATGAAGGATGATGTGATCTAAAAGATTCATTTTAAGATACTTAGACCAAGTGTTTTCAGGAAGACTTATTTTGGAGAGATATGTATCATGATGTATGACATAGGGGAAAAGTGGAAAATGATAGTGGAAATGGTAACAAGGTACCCATATAGTTTTATTACTATTAGAAATGATCTCTTGTTTGAGATATACGTAGGCAGATAGATATGGAGATATTGGTAACTTATTATACCTATTTATGTGAAAAGTTAGTTTCACTTTTTTTAATTGGGCTTTAGCGTGATTTCTCTATCTTTTTTATAAGGGGGTCTGGGGAGGATCTAATAGATTATACCATTATTCTAACCCCATGTGTATATAAAATACATTTTAGGTCAGTAATAATGTTGTATATATAGCTTGATTTTACTATCTCATCATTATGAAAGAGTTATTTGGGATTTATGGTCATTGTCGAGTTTTTCTTTTTGTACTTGTATTTTTAATTTCCAGTTTCATTAGTCTTGTATGAAATAAAATGTATATACTCTGCTTTTATTTTAATATATTTGATCAGGATTATTTTTTTCTCTTCCTTATATATAAATTCCTCATGTTCTCTTGAAAAGTAATTCCTCTCATTTGTATATTCATTACACCCTCAATTCTTGTCACCAAATTGTTGCATGTTGGAGGCATGATTCAAGAATTATGTATATTTTTTCTCATTTCTATCCTGAGAGGGATAACTTTGGGGGGATTGGGTTATAAAAGTGTTGTATTGAAGGTTTTTCTAAGGGGTATGATGTAGTTTGGAGTTAGGAATAGTTGATCACTACATGGGTAGGTAGGGAAATAGTGTCATCTATGTTAAATATTACAAATAAATAAGGGATACCGGTTGAGACCCATGTCTTTTGGGTCCCCTATAATCTGATACACATAACTCTAATTTTACTGAGTCTACTAAAAAAAGTGATACTAATTGAGAGGAATATATGAAATTATCATGGATTAGTCATTATTTCTTATATGTTTGAAATAGATAGAACATGGTATAGGTTAAACCATAAATAAATAAAGTAATTAATTTATTAATATTAAATATCCCATATTCTAGGATTAAGAGTCACTAACCTTTTTTGTAGGTATGGATTCAAGTTCATTTCCTCATCTGGTATGTGCTAAAGATATTCAGTTGGATTTTTTGGTAGATCGTTGCAGGTTTGAGGTCAATGATGGTGACATATGTTGGAGCGCGCACCAAGAGATCCAAAACAAGATTATATATAATTTTTATGGCTATATTTCATAATCAAGACATAAGACTTGTTAGAGTGCGCTTACATAGCTCTTATATCGATCTTTTCATGGAAGGAGAACTAGGTTTCATTGGTCATTGTGACAATAAATGGATATGTTGTATTTTGTTCCTTGGGTATAGCAAGGAGTTAGAGATCTCATGGGAGATTTTCATGGGTCAATTTTGAGCATAGATTTTTTCCTCGACAAAGAAGGTGGTACATATCAGGGATCATATTTATCTATAACAACAAATGTTCTAACATAGGGGATTTGTAGATCCATGTTAAGAACCTTATTTGATTTTTTTCAGACCATTTCCCAAATTAGATGGTTAGGTCAAAGCACTTTTGGGAGTCTTATTCTAGTGGTCCAATTCCTGGTCACCCAATTTATGATAAAAAATATGTTGAGGTGTTAGTGAGGGAAGAGTATAATGAGTGGATTCCAGGTCGAAATGGATTATTATTAGAGGGAATTTGTTTGGATTCCACACAATGTATAGTTGTGGTATAGGGTTCCTAGTTTCCTATATAAAATATCTTGTTTATATTCTGGGGTTGGTCACAGCCATCTTCATCTAGTATCTCTAAGGTGGTGGATCTATAACATATTATCATGTATTATATTCACTTTTTTGAATAGTGGTTGAGGTTATTAGTGTAAATAGTTCTCTCCCTCTCCATGTATGAATCTTTTTTCATGTATTTTATTTCAAGTTCCTTGGTTGATATATTTTCTTCTAAGGGAATAGAATCAAGATGCTCCATCTTGGGATCAGAAGAGAGGATACAGTGTAATTGTAGGAAAGCACAGAGATGATCATTTTCATCTTGGAGAATTGAATGACAATGGAGTTTTACATTATTAGTTTCCTAGATTCCATAGAAAAGGTCTTGGTTAGATTTATACTCTTGAATTTCTAGTACTAGGAGATTTAGATGTCTTTAGAGGTACATTTTTCTTATTTTCACCTTGGGTGCATGTGTCATTTAATTCAAGTGCTACACACTCTTTCATATCACCTTCCATATTCCATACATTGGGACATATGGAGGACATAATTACAATTCATTTTCCGTTAACTATTCTAGTTTGAGTTCTATATTATATATGTGATGTATATAAAGACAATGAGATGGTGTTGCTGAAACACCTCTCTTTGGGAGATACAATGTTTATAAATACAATAATATGACAACATAGTCAACATGGACTAGTTGTATTTAGTGTGGGACATTATGGAGTTTTTGAGGAGGAAGGTTTTATTCTATAATGGTGAAGGAGATTCAACCATTTTATTTGCAAAGATAAACCTTTGGATTGGTTGGAGGCATGTTCCATCATTTTCTTCAATGATGGGTGAGTTGATGATGAGTTTTTTGAAATTTTTAGCTATATATATTTCCTAGGGTTGTGGAATAGTACCATTATGTATTTCTTTTTGAGGATGGAGTGTTATCCCCTAGATGGGAGATCTTTTTTGGGATATAGATACATTTTGGTTTTTCTCCAATCTTAATGATTTCAAATAGGTTTTATACTTTTGAGTGGAGGGATATGTGAATACAGCTCGAAGATCTGTTTTAGAAAGGTTTTATCTTGCCATGTGTGTCACCTATGTGTACATAAATATTGTTCAGAAAGAAAAAATATGGATTTTTACATCTCTGTATATATTATCATCACATAAATATGGTGATAGTTAAGAACCACTATCCTATTATGTTAATTGATGATTTATTTGATCATCTAAAATTATAATGTTGGTTTTTAAATATTGATCTATAGTGAGGATATCATCAGATGTATTTAAATAATGAGGTTATTCTGAATACTACTTTCATATCCCATCATAGTAATTACATGTCTTTTATGTCAGATGATATGATAAATGATCAATACGTGTTTATGGGTTTAATGAAAGTGGTGCTCAAAAATTTCATTGATCGGTTTTTGGAAGATTACATTGATGACATCCTTGTTAAATCCACATTTTAAGATGATCATGCACATAATATGAGTTCTATTTTTGGAGTTCATCATCATCAATTGTTGTTTAGGATGTTATAAAGTGTGAATTTTGGGCATGTGATTTATTTTATCGGTTAATTTCATGTCCTATAAATAATTATTGGTGGATCTTTGACAGAGTTAGTTTATTTGTGGGTAGTCCTCGAGATTATTATATAAGGTCGGAGTTTCTTTTCTATTTCAGGATATTATTGGATATTAGTTTACTATTTCTCTTTGTTTGAGACTATTATGATAACATTTACTTGAAAGGATAAGGATTTCTTATGGAATGACCAGTGTCAGGAATATTTTGAGTACTTAAAAGATTATTTTTTCAGTGCATTGGTCCTTTTTAGTAGAGTGAGTTTAGTTCAAGGTTTTATATTATGCTTCACATATTGTTTTGGGTTATGATCTGATTTATTAGAGATATATTGTTTCTTATGGGTCTCAGAAATTATGTCCCCATGAGAGTAACAATACCACCCATGATCTTGAGATAGTAAAAGTTTTATTCCTTTAATTTCTGGGGACATCACTTCGTAAGTGTGAATTTTTTATCGAACATAAGAGCCTGTGGTATTTCATCTATCATTGTGACATGAATATGCAATAGCAATAGTTTCTAGAATTCTTGCCAGATTATGACATCAAGATTCAATATACCCCCAAAAAGATAGTATTATAGTAGATTCATTGAGTATTATGTCAGGTAGTGATGTTGTGAATGGATATGGATATTATAGCATAGTTTTGGGATATATCTCAGTGATATATCTTGATACAGAAGTGGTTAGATGTAGAAGTTGAATTTTTTAGATAATAGTGCATTCATCATCGGTGTAGTAGGTATAGGAGTCCCATCTAGGTAATTCTGAGGTGGAAGTATAGAAAGACCAATTATTATTTGGTTATGCCTTTTATGTTTATTATAAGGATGAACTGCACCAGGTTTTGTTCTAAGAAAATAATTTTTTCTTTTCTTTTGAAATAAATGAGATGGTTCTTAGTGAGTTCCATATCTCACCCTTAGTGGTATTTTGTAGCATTATAATGATATACTTAGCATTAAGAGGTCATTTTTGGTTTCCTAGGATAAATATTATAGTTATAGAGTTTGTTACTTGATGTTGGGTATGTCATAAGGTGATGGTCAAGAATCATGTTACCGGTGGTTTTATCTAGACATTAGATGTTCCTCTATAGAAGTGGGAGGACATATTGATGGAATTAATTATTGTTTTACCATGAGATTAGGGAGGCTTTTATTATATATGGTTGATATTGTATCATTTTGAAAAATCATCCCACCTTGTATAGATTTGGGAGTCAGTATTAGAAGTGGTTTTATTGATGTGGTATCTGGAGGTGGTGGTGCGACTCTATAGAGTCTTATGGATGGTCATATCTGATTTTGATCATTATTTTACCAACATAGTGTGGAGAGGTCCCTGTTATGATTTTTTCCTCTCAATTATTTAATAGAACAACTTATAATCCATAAACTGATGTTTAATATTGAAGGCTATCTAGACTATAGAATACATGTTGTATTCTTTTTTCCAAGATTTTGTATGTTCTTGGATGAGGAGCCTTCCTTTGGATTAGTTTTCCTATAATAAAATTTTTCAATCCACCATTGGTGTAGAACCATTCGATGTTTTTTGAGGACAACATTTTTTACACTTTTGTGTGGGAATAGGGATAAAGAGTCAGCAATTCTCAAGACATAGATGTTTCAGGTGATTTATTGGAGGATGAAGGAGTGCAGGATTATCAAAAATGATATGTTTATAATATGAGGAGACATCTAGAGTTTGACTTTGAAGATCATTTATTCCTACAGTTGACTCCTCGTCATGAAAAGTGAAGGTTTGGTTGTGATATTAATCTCTCTTATTAATTTATTTTTCATTTTGAGGTTTTTGGTCTCATTGGCATCATGGTATATTGGGGAGAACATACCCTCCAGATGATCCGGATACATTATTTTTTTAATGTTTCGCTTCTCCACTATTGCATTCATGACTACACTAACATTATTAATTGGGGAGAAAAATATGTGAATGATGATGTATCCTTAAAGGAGTAACCTATAGATATCCATGAACACCAAGAAATGGTGTTTTGTAGGAATTTTATTCCTATGTTTCATATCTTATGGAAACACAGAGGCCTAGAGTATAACACCTATGAACATGAGTTATAGATACATGCGCTTTACCCTATGTTTTTTATTATTCAGAACATCTCATATTTTAATTCAAGTTATGGATAATTACCTTTTCTGGTTATGAGATGATTTTCTCTTTGGTGTCTTTATAGATGATCTTCTATTATTTTAAAGGTATCTTCCCCTGGAGAGGCTTCAGAGGAAATTTATTCTTGTGGTGTGGTTTTTATCTTGTCTCTATTAAGTGAGGTGTTCAACTCTTATATTTGATAGATTATTGAGTTTTATCTCATGGGGTGTTTGTTCATAATACTATTTTATCTTTTCTCATTGGGTGTGGTTTTAAATTCTTGATGATGAGAATGATTTTATAGGTATCTAATGTAATTTTTCATACCTTCTTATCCCATTACTATATGATTTTTGTGCGTTGGAGGTACCCAATGAAGGTTCCAAGGGGTTCTGAGGTGTTTTATAGTGAACCAAATGGAGTTATGTTAAAAACTAATCTTCTTCATCATAGATCCCATGGTTGTGTCATAGGATAAGAGGATATGGTTTGGATATTGTGGATATGTTGTATCACCTTGAATATCCAAATCCAAATATAAAATCCTACTATGGGGTCTCCCTACTATGGTGTAAGGTATTGAGATATGGTTTTTGAATATGACCCCTTTTTTACAGTACATGTGTCGTGATGGTTGTATGTGGTATAGTCCCTTCACCAATGGTTGATCATTGTCACATTCAGCATTGTGGATATAGAATATGGTTTTTTAGTGATTCTTCTATTTGAGGGTGTAGCTACCCCATTAAGATTATGCTAAGTTGTAGCCTCTATTTTTGTAGAGGAGGTTCTGCAGTGTGGTCTTAGGATGTTCCATAGTTCCTCCCCTAAATATATAGGATCGACATATTAGAAGGTGATGCGGATCTCAAATGTGGATTTGATTAGGTTTTTCATCATGGTCTCCTTACATTATGACATAGTCCTCCTATTTTTCAATAGTGTTATGGCGTGTTCTAGGTGGTTGTTTCATGGTATCATAAAAATTAGTTTTCATATAAATAACCCATAAGGCACAAAAAGCCATTTTTCTCTCCAACTCCTCTCTCAAACCCAATAATCTTTAGATTCGTTTTTGAAATCCTTTGAAGACCCTTTTAATTGGGATTAATCACCTGTGTACCAAGATCATTTAATAGTGATCAAGGGTGAGTTCATATCCTTCTATTGAAATTTTTTGTCCATTTGACCATTATTTCCTTCCATTTTTCATTCTATTTTATGGTGTTTGATATCCATTATTCTAATGGTTTCTCTAGGTTTTGATGGTGAGGTGTGCTTGGAAGGATTTCGTTTCCTTATGGGAGAGCTGAACATAGTTCCTTTTGGGTGTTCCATTTATATTTCGAGAACATCAAAAGATTGAGGTAAGGGATTTATTTCTTACCATTTTTATTTATGTGAAATCTTAATGTTATCATGGTTTATACCATTGGATGGTAGTGTAAATAACTTAATTAATGATTAAAGTAGATTAATAAAATAATTGGTTTATGGTTATAGATATTTTATATTTTTTTTGATCTTCTACCTTGATAATTGGTTTCCTATTCATTTTCTATATAGTTTTCTATCTATGTTATATTTTTCAGCGCGTCTTTTATGCTTGGATTATCATGTTTTTTAAGATGAAATTTTTAAAGAATCTAATGCTGGTAATTTTATCTTTCAATAAATAATTAATAATTCATTGTTCTTTTAATTTTATGTAAATGGAATTGATTCATTGTGTATGATTAAACTAATGTTTTTTATTTGATGTGTTAATGGAATTGGATAATGAACTTGAATCTGAAAATATTTTTTGTGATAATTATAATTAAAGGTGTGTTAAATAAGATTTTTTATTCCTTCTGTTTTTTAAAATCATATGCTTATGATAGAGATCATGGTTAAATAACATGATAGCTTGTATTAGATAATGCCTTAGGTTACCTATAGGTGTAACCTATGTTAAATAAATTGGACGATTAAATATTGAATAAGAACTTGTTGTTTGATAAGGATTAATTCTTGGGGTCAAGAGTTCTTGTTGTCAATAAAGGCTAGATGAATTATATTGTGTCTATGGGAGATTGTTTTCATGTGAAGGGTAAATAAATTTTTCATATATACTAGTTTCCATGTGGACCATGTTGGTTTTTTTATGCCTTATATGTTTTTAGGGATGTGATTCTTGTTATAAAATGTGACATGATCCTAGGATGGCTAATGAGATATGGGAAAGGAGGCATGAGGGTATGGAAATAATAGACACTGATTATGAAGCGATACATAGCCATGTTCATAAGGGAGTAGAGGTGGGAACTAGAGTTGATAGAATGAGTTAAAGATGATATTTATAGTTTTTATTCTTAAATATTATATGCTTTATTAATAAATATTTTTAATGGTTGGGTGGTTGGATTTCAATAGTTTATGCCTTACTTTCCCCATTTATAGAGGTATCTTGATGTTCTTGGTCATGAAACCCTCTTGTGGTAGATTATTTTTTTTTCACAGAGTGTAATGCCCCGACCCCAGCTACCCAGGGTCGGTGCGTTACTTCGTAACATTGGCATGATCACAAAAGATCAAGTCTCGAAAGACCGATTAGTTTAGTAGCCTTGGAAACACTAGATACATTCGTAAATGTTACATTACATCATAAAGTGAAAAACTACAATAACAAAGTCTCCATAGTCCACATTCATATCCTCTCCTGACTATCCCTGCAGGTCATTCATAAAATACTTCTTCACATCCTGGAAAAATATTAAAACATTGAAAGGGGTGAGCTCAGATGCTCAGTAAGGTTAACAATATAGCGGAAGCTTTCATAAATAAACATTAACATTTAAGACAATGTATAACTAAAACAAAAGCCTTTTAAACTTGAACTTCAACATAATATGGCAAAAGTAAAATGAGATAATGACATTCACTTCTTCACATGGATATTCTACTGGTCGAATAATCACATGAAAAATCAATAACCACTTTCATAATGAGGGAATGTATAATGCCAGACATTCTGAAACATTTTGTCAAGGCCTTGGCCAAGACGTCTAAAATGATTAAGGCCTCGGCCAAAACCATAAATCAAATTGGGAAAGGGCCTCGGCCAATTCCATGTCTAGTTGTCTCATGAGACCTACCGATGCATCGAGGAGCTATAGCGGGCTCCACCCGTCACTTATTAAGTCCAATACATTCCTCATATGAACAGGTTTAAACATCTCATAAACCATAACATAATCGTATCACATAAAACATGCATAAAGGAAACATAACATTTCCACATTTCAATCACAAGATATCAATACAACACATTTATATAATAAAAACGCTTTCAAAACCATTTTCAATACCAAAATAAAAGAAAAGTATAACATTGTATTTATTTTTCATTAAAAAAAAGGGTATGGCTTGTAGAGGAAGCCGAAACTCAAATAGTGGTCACGGCAGCAGAGAAGTCATTGTCGCCACATACGTACGACAAAAACATTCCCTTTTGTCGTTTAGTAAACGCTTTGTATAAAAAAGATTCCTTTTGAATAAACGTAAAAGTCAAAGGGGTTTATACACCGTATAAAAGAAAGTTGTGTATAAAACCAAATATGCCTCAACGAAAGGGGATCGAGACGAAGTCCTTAAAAAGATCATTGTTTTTAAATAGAGTACATCTATAATGTGTATTCACTATAAGTACAAATAAATAATGTACAAATACAAGATAGGACATAAAAATATCATGACATAATTTGAAATTAGGAGATTAACCCAAAGAATAGAAATTGGGTTAAGAAGTTCCCTTACCTCGTGTCTGACTTGACTCAACCGTTCTTTAACCTCCTGAATAATAAACTAGAGTTAATATATATCTTATTAAGAACCATTTTCAATTCCAATATCCTTTTTATATCACTTATTACAATGATATGAACATTATGTAATTATTTAAGTTAATAACGGTCGTTTTGTCGACCTTTGGTACTTGAGTCAACAATAAAATTCTTATAATTACAAGTTGTTTATGTGGTAGAATATCCATTATCTCCAGAATTATATTCATGATTTAGATGTCATATATATCTCATATATCCAGTATATATATTCATTTGTAATATTACGTAACATTTAGAGGTATGAAATGAAATGCACCGTTCATGGAGATGGTAAGCCGTACGTACGCATGAACGCTACTTTCATTTCAATTTCATATTTAATGGAATGAAATCATAATGATATAAATGTATAATATAATTCCAGTATAATACAGTGTATAATACCATTTACTCCATCCTTTATACATCCCACATATGGCATTAACGATTCAAATCACTTTGAGGGGGCGGGAGTCCGCACTTCCTAAAATGAAATTATCGCGTTTTACCCATAATGGAAATCATAATGTATGACATAAATGAAAAATACAGAAGAATAAGTAAAACATAAACATATTATATATCATATATAAAAATATTCACATCTTAATGGCCACCTTTGGAGGTGTTATATGAGTGTTGAACAATCATCGTTTTGTGAGGCAGAAATTCGCCATCCACAGAAACTGTATGTTCTTTAACCATTAGATGTAGTTGTGTGTAAGTGTAGCTCGAATCCTTAATATAAAAACATCCTAGTATATTGAGGATACTGGTTTTGTTACAAAAGAAATGAATAAAAATATTTTATGGGGTTGGAGAAGATAAATAAAACAAAACAACATTAGAGAAGACATTACCTCAAAATCGGGTAACTCTTTGATTTGATCCAAAGGCTTCCTTGGGAAGAGTTCTGCCAAAAGTGAGGCTTATAGGAGTAAGAGAAGGAAGTTTGGAGAGTATTTGGGCAGAGGTTGGCCGAGCCAAATGGCTTGAAAGTGTAAATGAGGTGGGAGAGGTGGGGGCCTTTTATAAGTGGAGAGGAGGGGCTCTTTTGGAAAGATTGAAATGTTACATTATTATACAATGGTTTTCGGATTCTAAAGGTCCCACACTTATATAATTCGTGTCTAAGGTGATAAGGGTTCGAAATCTCTTCATCCAATAGGCTTTGGACAAGTTTATGCCTTGGATTTTGCATTATCTTCTCATTTTATTTAAATCGTCAAATAATGAGGTCATCGCTGCATCATAATGATGTCATAAATAATTTAATTTATTTAATGTCTAAAAATTATAAAAAAAATACTATGATGTAGGAAATCTTTGTAGCTTTCTAATGAATATTTATAGTCAAACTTTTGACTTGTGTAACCCCACTTAAAAACTGTTTTAGTAAAACAACTCATGTTTGTGTCAATTTAATTTTAACATTAAATAAATATATATTAATGTCATTTTCCAACCAAAGTGTCTCCATGGGGTCCCCAAGATTACCCATGGGTTGTCTTGGTCGGCCATGACTCATCCAATACGAGTAGGACAAGTGTCAAGCTCATCGTTTATTATTAAAACATTATTTTTACCTTAAACTACACTAATTACCTCTAATCGCGATTAAGAACATAAAAGTTACTATTCAACAAAAAATTATTTTAATCTCATTGAACCACATTTTACTTCTTAATGACAACCATGTATGTCGGATTTTTGAAAATCAAATCACAGAAGTGGTAATATTTTATTTTAACGAAAAATCAGTTTTTAACAACCACTTAGTGGTTTCACTATTCATCAAAAATTGAAGTTTTTCAGAATAAGGCCAAAATTTCACCCTAAGCTATAATTGATATTCCTAATTCAAAAATGATGTCTATTTTACAAAATTACAAACATATAAGTTGTATTAATTAATTTTATAATTAATTCCTGCTGTTACAACAAATAGCGTGTTTTTAAGAAACAATTTATATCAAAAGATTGGCAATTGTTTATGTCCAATTTCAATGTTAAATTAATTATAATGACCACCATTGGATAAAATGATAAATATATATTCTAATTATACTTTAAAACCACTAAATATTATAATTTATCACTATAAATTATTTTGATTAAAAAAGTTGTTTTTAATTATTTTTCACTATTCATAAAAAATTAGAAGTTCTCAGAAAAATACCAAAATTTCAACATAGGCTAATTTCAATATTCCGAATCCAAAAATGAAGTCCATTTTGAAATATAAAATTTCTATAATTTTAAAAAGTGGTTATTACTATTCATAACGGCTACTTTGATTAGTCGCGGTGTTTTAGAATTTGAAGTTGCGTACAATGAAAGCCATTGCATAATCGAATGAGAAGCGTATCGTGGAAGCTCGGGGTGTTACATTCTCCCCTCCATCAATAAATTTCGTCCTCGCAATTTGAAAAAAAAATTCTTTGAAAATAAAAGGTTGAAAAGAGAAAATACCTTTGTGGAAAACCCACATCGAAAATAAGATTAATAAAATTTAGCCTTAATAAGAGGGAAAGGGAAATGAAAATGTCACCACCCAATTATGATCTCGATTAGGAGAACATTGGTAGCAATTAGAGACATATAATTGGAGGAAAAACGTAAATATTCGTCGGGAGTGATTGAGGTCATCAATCACAATCAACTGTCAAATTGAGGGCCTCAAAGTCTTCAATCTATGTTGATTTAAAATATCATCAGTTCAACAAGACATAATGTATTAGGATAACACATTTTTTTGATTTAATATCCCTTTAATAAAGTTTAAGAATTAATTTATTCATTGAATAAGAGATAGGTATATATTTATGCTTGAAAATTAGAGTTTCAACCTTCAACTCATCTTTCACTCAAAAAGATAATAGAACTCAAAAATATTACACTTATCCTAATTGTATAAGGTTCCAAATGTTAACACATACCATTTAGATTAGTAAAATTATTTTGTAATAACCAGGGACTTCATGTAGGCTAGTGGTAGGAAATAAAGGCATGTCGCACTATGGTTGTGGGTTCGATTCCTGCAGCTTTGTCCGATGCGACGATTATGCCCCACCCTGCAGGTTGTCCTTTTCCTAAAAATATAGTACTATACTATTCCAAAAATAATCTTCATAAATGTTTTAACCTTAAACAATACTATCCAAAGATCAACTTAATCCACTCCAACCTTTATAGTTATCCAAAATACCTCTGTCCAGACTTTCTCTAAAAGGTCTCTTAATTTCAAAATCAATTTATCAGATTCCCCAAACAAAGTAAAGTTTCTCTTTTTGTCACTTACTAAAAATATGATTACCTTCATCATATTAAAACCTTACTAAAATCAACAAGTATTGCAGTACAATCCTTATATATATATATCACATTATTCTAATAACCAAAATATAATCCATCAGTCCAAAAGCACCAATACATTAGTTATTCTGCTTCAACTATAGTAACAGCATAAGATTGTCCTTGATCCCTTGGCCTTTTCTGAGGTAAGTTTCCCTGATGCTTAGGACATTCATTTGCATAATGACCCATTTCTCTTCAATTATAGCATTCAACTTTGATAGCCTCTTTCTTTCCCTTGCAATCACGAGCCTGGTGACCCTTTTCTCCACATTTATAACAAACTCCCATTCCTTTTAGGCAAGTACCTGGATGATTCTTCCCACAATTATCACATAATGGAAAATCCTTCTTTCCCCTTTTCCCTTTATCTGTCTCCTGTTCCACCGTTCTCTTCTTCTCTTTCTTTACTTTGTTGTCATAAGACTTAGAGAATTCCTTTTCTATCTTGATAGCACACGAGACAATATCTTCGTATGAAGAGAAGGTTTTTGATACTAAAGCTCGACGGAGAAATGGTTTTAACCCATCAAATAAACGATGAATCTAACTTCTTGGGTTACGTATATAATTGGAAGCATGCCTCGCTAGCCTTGTAAAGTTAGCCTCATACTTTGCGACATTCTCATCCTCCTTCTGCCTCAGACTCAGAAATTGCCTTTCCATATCTGCTCGATGGTCACGAGGAAAGTATTTTTCTAAGAAAAGCTCTTTGAACTCCATCCATTCCATATTCGATACATCATCATCTTCCTTTGTGTTTTGAATCAGCGACCGCCACTGATCGGCATCTCCAGTGAGGCGGTAAACTGCCATGACAACTTTCTCCCTTTCACTACTCCCCAAGGCATGTAATATTTTCTCTAAGGAATTTATCCATTGCTCAGCTACTATAGGATTTGTACTCCCATTGAAGGTTGGTGGTTGTTGCCTCATGAAACGGTCTAGCATTGATCCTCCACGTTGCGGATCAGGGTGCTCCATACGAGTAAGGTTATTATTCATAACCTGCGTGAGTTGTCCCAGTACGGTGGGAAGTTGATCAGCACCAGTTGTATCACTAGCTCCACCATAATTATCTTGAGCAGGAGGGCAATCCCTACACGGAGTGCGTGTATTGATACGGTTTCCATTCCTTCCACTAGGTGCCATTTCTAAACAATGTCATAAACTAGATTAGTTTATGAAATAAAATACATAATTCCATATTTGTAAAATACTTTACATAAATTGAACTATTTATGGATATAATCCATAATCATAAAAAGAAATGTTTCCTTTGAGGAAGTATATACTCATAACCCTTCATAGTGGTTTGTAAAGAAAATGATAATTATCCAAAGCATATCCCCCGGGAGTGTCGTAACCAAGAGTGCAGCAAGGCCCGTTGTCGTGCACCAGTTCCCGTTCGAGTCTAGCTCAAAGCGGTGTTTTCAGGTTTTACCCCTAGGTACATCTGTGCCAGAGCCACCTCTACCTTCTCGTATCCAGACAGGGATGTATTGCTCGGAAAACTCACAACATCTCTACAATACCAAAATTCTAGGAAGTTCTTCTTTACTAATCCTCAAAGTCTATCTTCGGGATATGTGCTCTAATCAGAGTTTATCTAAATCTAGCTTCCAAGGTTAGTACTAAATTGCCTCTGATACCAACTGTAAAGCCCCGACCCCAGCTACCCAGAGTCGGTGCGTTACTTCGTAACATTGGCATGATCACAAAAGATCAAGTCTCGAAAGACCGATTAGTTTAGTAGCCTTGGAAACACTAGATACATTCGTAAACGTTACATTACATCATAAAGTGAAAAACTACAATAACAAAGTCTCCATAGTCCACACTCATATCCTCTTCGGACTATCCCTGCAGGTCATTCATAAAATAATTCTTCACATCCTGGAAAAATATTAAAACATTGAAAGAGGTGAGCTCAGATTCTCAGTAAGGTTAACAATATAGCGAAAGCTTTCATAAATAAACATTAACATTTAAGGCAACGTATAACTAAAACAAAAGCCTTTTAAACTTGAACTTAAACATAATATGGAAAAAGTAAAATGAGATAATGCCATTCACTTCTTCACATGGATATTCTACTGGTCGAATAATCACATGCAAAATCAATAACCACTTTCATATTGAGGGAATGTATAATGCCAGACATTCTAAAACATTTTTTCAAGGCCTCGGCCAAGACGTCTAAAATGATTAAGGCCTCGGCCAAAACCATAAATCAAATTGGTAAAGGGCCTCGGCCAATTCCACGTCTAGTTGTCTCATGAGACCTACCGATGCATCGAGGAGCTATAGCGGGCTCCACCCGTCACTTATTAAGTCCAATACATTCCTCATATGAACAGGTTTAAACATCTCATAAACCGTAACATAATCGTATCAAATAAAACATGCATAAAGGAAACATAACATTTCCACATTTCAATCACAAGATATCAATATAACACATTTACATAATAAAAACGCTTTCAAAACCATTTTCAATACCAAAATAAAAGAAAAGTATAACATTGTATTTATTTTTCCTTAAAAAAAAGGGTATGGCTTGTAGAGAAAGTCGAAACTCAAATAGTTGTCACGGCAGCGGAGAAGTCGTTGTTGCCGCATACGTACGACAAAAACATTCCCTTTTGTCGTTTAGTAAACGCTTCGTATAAAAAATATTCCTTTTGAATAAACGTAAAAGTCAAAGGGGTTTATACACCGTATAAAAGAAAGTTGTGTATAAAACCAAATATGCCTCAACGAAAGGGGATTGAGACGAAGTCCTTAAAAAGATCATTTTTTTAAATAAAGTACATCTATAATGTGTATTCACTATAAGTACACATAAATAATGTACAAATACAATATAGGACATAAAAATATCCTGACATAATTTGAAAGTAGGAGATTAACCCAAAGAATAGAAATTGGGTTAAGAAGTTCCCTTACCTCATGTCTGACTTGACTCAGCCATTCTTTAACTTCCTGAATAATAAACTAGAGTTAATATATACCTTATTAAGAACCATTTTCAATTTCATTATCCTTTTTATATCACTTATTACAATGATATGAACATTATGTAATTATTTAAGTTAATAACGGTCGTTTTGTCGATCTTTGGTACTTGAGTCAACAATAAAATTCTTATAATTACAAGTTGTTTATGTGGTAGAATATCCATTATCTCCAGAATTATATTCATGATTTATATGTCATATATATCTCATATATCCAGTATATACATTCATTTGTAATATTACGTAACATTTAGAGGTAAGAAATGAAATGCAGCGTTCATGGAGACGGTAAGCCGTACGTACGCATGAACGCTACTTTCATTTAAATTTCATATTTAATGGAACTAAATCATAATGATATAAATGTATAATATAATTACAGTATAATATAGTGTATAATACCATTTACTCCATCCTTTATACATCCCACATATGGCATTAACGATTCAAATCACTTTCAGGGGCGGTAGTCCGCACTTCCTAAAATGAAATTATCGCGTTTTACCCATAATGGAAATCATAAAGTATGCCATAAATGAGAAATGCAGAAGCATAAGTAAAACCTAAACATATTATATATCATATATACAAATAGTGACATCTTAATGGCCACCTTTGGAGGTGTTATATGAGTGTTGAACAATCATCGTTTCGTGAGGCAGAAATTCGCCATCCACAGAAACTGTATGTTCTTTAACCATTAGATGTAGGTGTGTGTAAGTGTATCTAGAATCATTCTTATAACAACATCCTATTATATTTAGGATACTGGTGTTGTTACAAAATAAATGAATAAAAATATTTTAGGGGGTTGGAGAAGATAAATAAAACAAAACAACATTAGAGAAGACATTACCTCAAAATCGGGTAACTCTTTGATTTGAGACAAAGGCTTCCTTGGGAAGAGTTATGCCCAAAGTGAGTCTTCTAGGAGTAAGAGAGGGAAGTTGGGAGAGTATTTGGGCAGAGTTTGGCCGAGCAAAATGGCTTGAAAGTGTAAATGAGGTGGGAGAGGTGGGGGCCTTTTATAAGTGGAGAGGAGGGGCTCTTTTGGAAAGACTGAAATGTTACATTATTATACAATGCTTTTCGGATTATAAAGGTCCCACACTTATATAATTCGTGGATAAGGTGATAAGGGTTCTAAATCTCTTCATCCAATAGGCTTTGGACAAGTGTAAGCCTTGGATTTGGCATTATCTTCTCATTTTATTTAAATCGTCAAATAATGAGGTCATCGCTGCATCATAATGATGTCATAAATAATTTAATTTATATATGCCTAAAAATTATAAAAAAAATACTATGATGTATGAAATCTTTTTATCTTTCTAATGAATATTTATAGTCAAAATTTGGACTTGTGTAACCCCACTTAAAAACTGTTTTAGTAAAACAACTCATGTTTGTGTCAATTTAATTTTAACATTAAATAAATATATATTAATGTCATTTTCCAACCAATGTGGCTCCATGGGGTCCCCAAGTTGACCCATGGGTTGTCTTGGTCGGCCATGACTCATCCAATAGGAGTAGGACAAGTGTCAAGCTCATCTTATATTATTAAAACATTATTTTTACCTTAAACTACACTAATTACCTCTAATCGCGATTAAGAACTTAAAAGTTACTATTCATCAAAAAATTATTTTAATCTCATTGAACCACATTTTACTTCTTAATGACAACCATGTATGTCGGATTTTTGAAAATCAAATCACAGAAGTGGTAATATTTTATTTTAACGAAAAATCAGTTTTTAACAACCACTTAGTGGTTTCACTATTCATCAAAAATTGAAGTTTTTCAGAATAAGGCCAAAATTTCACCCTAAGCTATAATTGATATTCCGAATTCAAAAATGATGTCTATTTTAAAAAATTCCAAACATATAAGTTCTATTAATTAATTTTATAATTAATTCCCGTTGTTACAACAAATAGCGTGTTTTTAAGAAACAATTTATATCAAAAGATTGGCAATTGTTTATGTACAATTTCAATGTTAAATTAATTCTAATGACCACCATTGGATAAAATGGTAAAAATATATTCTAATTATACTTTCAAACCACTAAATATTATAATTTATCACTATAAATTATTTTGATTAAAAAAGTTGTTTTTAAGTATTTTTCACTATTCATAAAAAATTAGAAGTTCTCAGAAAAATATCAAAATTTCAACATAGGCTAATTTCGATATTCCGAATCCAAAAAAGAAGTCCATTTTAAAATATAAAATTTCTATAATTTTAAAAAGTGGTTATTACTATTCATAACGGCTACTTTGATTAGTCGCAGTGTTTTAGAATTCGAAGTTGCGTACAATGCAAGTCATTGCATTATCGAATGAGAAGCGTATCGTGGAAGCTCGGGGTGTTACACAGAGTACCAAGAATTAAGGAATGATAATAAGGTTTAATAAATATTTAACCCACGGGTTTGGCCTTAGAACGAAATTCTTAAGGTTAATTTTGAGAAACCATGGACATGGTTGGATTATGCCTGGAGGAAATGTGTACAGCTTTATTGGTTAGTGAAATGTAACATGGAATAATTCTTATTCTTAGTAAATGGGAAATAAATTAATTTTCATAATGATAATTTCATAAAATGGAAATAAGATATTTAATTTTGGAATCTTAAATTCTTTTATGCTTATAGAATATATAGCCCTAGGAGTGTTAGTCATGTTTCCCAGAGATAATGGTTTCAGTTGAGCCAAGGACTGGGTTATTCCCATATTTTGGTTATGAGATATACTGTATCCTATATTTTTTTTGATTTCATATGCTTCACCACCCTTGTCGGTATGGTGACTGATACCTATTGGACTTTGGTAGGGTGTTTTCCCCAAACATCTAGGTTAGTGATAGATAGATGGCTAACTACCCCATCTGGATCCACAGTCTTCGCCTAATAGTATTATGTGTTGGTATGCATAGTGGTTATCTTTCTCATATATATTTATATAGGGTTGTGTTCACTTGTGGTTATTTTACACACAAGTATCTTTAGATATAGTATCTTAAGTATGGTTATAGGTATGTCATGTATGTGTTATGATGGATCGAGGTACATTACTTGGTGTATGTGTTGTAATGACATTATTTATATCATCCGGTGTATGATACATGATATACAGGCTATAGTTGCTCTTGAAAACTACTCATTAACTATATGTAAATATGATTTGATGATTTTATTATGTGTTTCATGATAGGAATTTTATGATACTTAGTCCACGTGTCTTTATAATTTATTTTTTTTGAGATAGATAGCTCGGGACATAAAATGTTGGGGTAGAGAGGAAAACCAGAGGGGAAGTGATAGTAAGGTAAATTTATTTTTTATTACTATAATAATTAATCTCCTGTATGTGATTCTTGGTGACAGATAGTTATGGTGATGTTGGGAACATACAATACATTTTTAGGTGAAGAGTTAGTTTCAATGTTCCTCATTAGTCTTTAGAATGATTTCTTTATCTTTTCCATGAGTGGCTCTAGGGATTAACCTATTGAGTATATTGTTATGTTCACCATATGTATATGTAAACTTTTTTTTGGGTTAGTATGAATAGTTTGGAGATTAGGATGGATTTTACTAGCTCATGTATTTGAAAGAGTTATTTTTTATTTGCGGTGGTTGATGATTTTACCTTCTCCTACTTATATTTTTTCTTTCTAGTTTCTTTAGTCTTGAATGACATTATATGTATATAATCTGGTTTTATTTTACTATATCTGAAAAATAATTAATTGGTTTATTTGTCTTGTCTCTCGATTTCACATGTTCTATTATTGGTTAATGCATCCCATTTTTATGTTCATTATACCCTTGAGACTAGTTTCTAACCCATGGCTTATTAGAGGTATGATTTAGGTTATCACAATCTTCCTTATGAAATTATCAGCCTAGGAGGTTTACCTTTGTGAGAGAGGGTTTTATGATAATATTTTTCTGTAATAACTTCCCTCATATTCCACATAAAAAAATTTACAAGTAATCCTTCTAGAATAATCATAAGGATTATGAAACCATTGGTATCTATAGGGAAAATTTTAAAAACATGAAAGGTTTCATTCTAGTTTAATCGTCATAGATAAATGAAAAATTGATCAATTATTTAGTGTATTAAAACCAATTATTTAAAAGTATTTAATAGAAATTAATAAACAAATTTTTTTGATCTCCCAAGGTAGAAATAGAAATTGGAGATTATCATGGTTTTGATTTAAAAGGGTGGATAGAGTCTCAATAATACACAAATAAATCATATGGATGAATGTAATTCCAATAACATTCATGACATAAATTTTTAATGGAACAGAAATATAGTTGGTTGAATAGAACCTAAACGTTCTATTAATGTGGAAGGTCTGGTCATGAGGCCTATGTATTTTGAAATATGACAAAGAAGTTAGTTGATACAATATGGGAATGAAATATTATAACTAATACACCACACACAATTCAATGATTCAAATGAAAAATAATTTTTATCACTCTAACTAGTACATGAATATAAATTTTAAATATGATGATCAGTGTCTATAACCTTATAATCCTAAAGATAAGGGGAAATATCATGTTATCATGACCAACAACGTGGGTTTCATGAATTGTGTGGTGAATGGTTGACTTTTCATCTACTCTAGAATGGATAATGTAATTTTTATTTCCCTTCTAACTATTTTATATCCATGGAAATTACTATGGGAATTAATTACAACAACAAAAATTAGATCTTAAGATAGTGGTGAAAACACCTAATGGTATGATGATCTCATCACATGTGTATTTCTTATATCTGAAAGAATATTTTGGAAATTTTATTCTATCATGTCTTCTAATTATACCTTTAATTGAATTTGAATATTTTTTATCAATTATATCTCTCTATATATATACCACATCAATTTCTAAGGATGTAAAGTAAAATTTGATATTTCAAATCAACTAGTGGTTGTCTTTCAATGTGAGGAAGAATCTGAACATCTAATGGAAGTTACCAACATTATATGGGTATTAATTTCTATTAATTAGTAATATTAATCTCATATGGTTATAGAGAAACTCAACATCAAGGATATGATAATTTTTCGGTATTTTTATTATGTATTTCCTATAAACTTTCCTAATTTTTCTCTAAATTAGGAATTTGAGTATTCAATAGAACTCATACATAATGTAACACCTATTTCATATATTTTATTTAGAATATCCTTGATTGAGTTGAAATAATTAAATATGAAACTCATGTAGAATATTGAGAAAGTATTCATACACCCCGGTGAATCACCATTGGGGGACCCTATTCTTTTAGTTATTAATAAATATGGTTCAATCTGTCTTTTCATTGACTCCATAAAAAATAACAATATCACTATTAAGAACAAGTAGGATCTACCTTGTATTGATGATTTTGTTTTAAATTACATGTATCAAAATACTTTTAACTGACTTCTCTTCATTTTGGAAATCATAAATTGAGGATTGAAAAGGAATACATTCTAACGTTAGCCTTCCATTTTAGGTAATACTATTGTGAAGTTATAGTGATGCTATTTGGATTTAAAAATTCCCCTACTATCTTCATGGTTCCAATTAATATATTATTTAGATATTACCTTAATCAATCTGTGGTAGTATTTATATATAATATTCGAATAATTAAAAGAGGTAGGAATATAATGAAGATTACTTTATAATTGTACTCAATACATTAAGGAGGGGAATTTGTAAGAAACATTTACCATGTGAGATTTTTGGATTTATAAAGTTGAATTTTTGGGTCATATAATATCATATGACAGTATATTCGGGGGTCCTTCAATGATAGAAGTTATTGATTAATGGCTTAGACCAACCATGTTATCTGAGATCCATAGTTTTCTTAGGGTATAAATATAATGTTGGAACATTGTGGATGATTTCTAATATCTATGTAATATAATTACCATGTTTACTCAGAATGGTTCCATGTTTATTTGGATATATTGATCGGAGTAAAAATTCAATGAGTTGAAGGGAAGGGTGGTTAATACACTTGGTTACATTATATACTATAGTGTGTTAGGTTTTGTGACCTATAGTGATGCGTCAATGAAGGTATTGGTATGTATCCTCTTTTAGAATGGTGTGGTGATAGCTTATATAAAATCATAATTGAAAATACATGAGTGAAATTACACAACTCATAATTTCAAGATGGGAGTGATAATTGCTTCATTGATGTTATGGAGGAATTATCTTTAGGGTGTAAGTTAGAACATATATAAGCCTAATGAATTATTGAATTATATATTAAAAAAATTGTTTAATATACACACAAAAATATTTTTATAAGTGATTATTATTTATGATTACTTAGTACATTACCACACTGGGAAGGTGAATTAGTTGGCTAACACTCTAAGTAAAAATTACCCTACTAGTATGACCTTGATCTATATTTAAAGAGTTCCAATATTTATATATTTTTATAAGATTCATATTGACATATGTGGAAATGGGAAAATCATATATTACCAAAATGAATGTTCATCAATATATCCATGTATGGATTATGGAGGCTCATATGGATGATGTGTAACTTCAAAAGAAGTTGGTAAATGTTTGTGAGTTCGACTATGATCACGAGGTAATTATAAGTTTTTAAAAGTATGGGTCTCATCAATAATTTACCAAAAGAAATAGATGTTTTATGAAGCTAAAATTTATTCATTATCAATTCATCTAAAATATATGAAGATGTATAGATATATAAGAGTGTATTTATGGTTGGATAACATAAAAATTTATATTATAGAGTATGTATCTTAAATCATTATATGCTAGCATGTTATTGATAATGGATAGAATTCTACGTGTATTTTACAACCAATACCCATACCAGAATGGGAATGTGAAAGAATTACCACATATTTCTTCATTAGATTCCCCAAAACCTCTAAAGGCCATAATACTATTTGGGTTGTATCCATACACCTTACAAAGTCAGAACATTTTATTGATATAAATGAATATTTATCTCTTTATCAACTTAACTAAATAAAAATTAAGGTAGTGGAAATATTCTATGGAATACCACTCTCAAATGTATCTAATCAGGATTTTAGGTTTACAGTGATATTGTAGATAAGTCTTTGGTAAGATCTAGATATAGATTTGAGATTCCTTATTTCACATCATTCATAGAAAAATGGTCAGTATAAAAGGGCCATTTAAACTCTAGATTCCATTTTGATATCATGAATTATGGATTTCAAAGGTGTTTGGGATCAACACATTCCTTTGGTGGAATTTTCATGGAAAAGTAGCTTCCTATCAAGAATATAGATGGATCCTTATGGATACCTATATAGAATTAATATAGTAACTCATTCATGGTGGAATGATGTTAGATAAATACAGGTATATGGGATTAATCTATTAAATAAATGGTAGATAAGTTTATATCCATTTATTAAAACATATTGGATGGTCGTAGTTGATATAAAATGTATGTTGTCAATCATCGATGAGATATAGGGTTCAATGTTAACGAAAATGTATTCCTATGAATATTTATTTGGAATAAGGTAATGAGATTAGGAATTCAGGGAATTTTGAGCCTTGTATATTTCATACCCTTCTAAATTCTTGATGTTGTCAGGATGGTCATTAATCCCTTGGCACTTACACTGAATATATCTTAAGTTCATGATGTGTTCCTTGTATCTCTCCTAAAAAATTACCTAAATAATATTTTACATCTAATATATATGAGTTTATTCCACTATATAATGATCTCTCTTATTAGGAACAACTAGTAAATATTTTGGATCAAAGTTAAAAAGTGGGTTGAAATGGGATCATTCACCTCATCAATGTTTTGTGATGAAACTATAATGTTGAGAAATCTATGAGGGAACCTGAGTATTTTATAAGGTAGAAGTATCCTCATTTGTTTGGGTCATTGTTATTTATTTTTTACGGATAAATTATTATAAGTTTGGTATGATATAACACCCTATGATTTTATGATATATTTCCCTCTAAATAATTTTATTTTCTTCGATAGCTTGCTTTTTGTGAAACCATGATTCCAATTGAATCATCATATAGAATACAATTAAAAATTAGATCTTAAATTGGAGTTAAGAATAGGAAGAACCAAATTATTAAAAAAATGTCTATAATGGTTTAATATAATGAAATTTTATTAATTAAATAACTATAAAAAGGTACTCAATTTCAGTAAAGATATTTTATACTTCAAAAATATGTTTTCATCAAAAGTGGTTTTTATTACATTTTTTTCATGGATATTGTATTTAATTTTAGATAATTTTATAAAATTTAATTTTATAAGAAATATATAAATTCTTAAATAATAATAACATTATTATCTTAAGGTTAAATTTTGGGATTTTTCTGAAAAATATTAATTTTTCAATGAATATTGAAATATTACAGATTTTATAGAAACTGTATTTTAGGTTCAAGTATTTAAAAATACCCTTTTTTAATTTTAAATTTTAATTAAATATGTTATATTAAAGATAATACATCTAATTTTATTTTAATAGACATTATTCATTTGGAATAAAAACAGTCTTTATAATTAAAGATGTATTCTTTTGGTAAATCGGTTTTCATCATGTTTTGTAAGTTTGTTTTAGAATTAATCTATTATATATAATGAAATTTAATTTAAAGATATGTGATCCATATTTGGAATCATTATTTATAAATTTTTTAATTATTTCACTTCAATTTTTGGTCATTATTAATAGTAATATTGGTAAAAATTCGGTTACCACGATAAGAGTTAAAATGGGTTTAAATGGTAAAAATAAATATTATAAGGATTAGAATAACCTAAAAAATATCTAAAACCAAAATTCTGGTCTTATTTAAACCATATAAAATCTTATATTTTCAGATGAGTCATTTTAGTTCTATTTTTCATGAATAAGACTATTATAATTTAATATTTTTAAAAACAATCAAATTTTTCCTCTCACAAACTTAAAAAAGGACTCCCAATATCATCTATTTTAAACTCTTAATGATACTATTATATCATAAATACCTTAAAAATACATTAATAACATCTCTCACCATGTACTATAGGGAATGGTTTGATCATAATATGATCCTTGCAAGTATTAATGTGTAATCTGAAGGAGCATTCTCAGTGAAGAGGTATCTTAACTGAGTACATTCAATTTTATTTCTTCATCCAAATTATATAAACCTATTGTATCAATAATAACATGATGAATATTATATCATAAATATATTGATATTTTATAATGATCATTTCACATCTATTTTTTCACCTCCTTTCTATCCAATGAAAAATGAAAGTATCATTCATGTGTATGTGTGGACTACTGCCTCCACATAGTGATATGATTCATTTTTCTTTATCATCATTAATGGATGGTTATTATGATGGAATTAATTTCCATATATTATTTTTTTGAAATAATTATTATTATTTAATTTTAAAATATGATCTACCTTCTTACATTCTTATCCTTTGGAAAATAAGAACATTGCTCATGCATAAGTGTGGAACACCACCACCATGAAGTGATGTGATTCATTTTTCATTCCCATTTTACATGGATGGTAATAATGATATATTTAATGAATATATAAAATATTTATACCTTGATTAAAATTATTAATATTATGAATATGTGGTCAATAATCAAAAATAATAATTTCCCAAGAAAACCATACAAGAAAAATTAAAAAAGTTCACACCTCGAAAACACAATTTTAATAAAAAATTATTAATAAATGGGTGATGAAATTTTATATGTGGATAAAATAAGATATTAAAATTATGTATATTTTTTATTATAAAAATATAATAAATTTATATTTATTATATATAAGGTTATAAATATTAAAAATCATGCTAGCCTTGAGGTAAGTGTTTATGTTACAATATCATTTCTTTTTCGGATTATCTATGTTAAATTTTTATTAATGGAGATTTTATTCATATTATACCTTAAAAAACATATCTTTTCGTCTCATATTGTTATTAATGTAATTTTAATGTATTAGATTCATTTATCTATTTTTGGTACTTAAAATATTCAAGAATATTTTTTCAAATAAAATTAAAACTTATTTCATCTTTGGTCGGTGAACATTTTCTACAATGTCCATACTCTTTAGAATTAGTTTATAAAAGTTCATAAATATATAAGAAATTTTAAAAAAAATTAAATTTAACTACCATTAAATTAATTTAAAATTTTTAAAAATTAGACTTTATAAATTATAAATTAACTGTTATTTTTAAATTTTTCCAAAAGTCGGAAATAATTATTTTTTTTAATGTATATTGAATTACTAGATTACCCACAATCATGACTGTTGTTTTATCTGAAGCTTCCACTACAAGTTCCTATGGTAATTTTAAAAGAATAATTTTTTCTAATTAATATTTGAATGTTAGTTGTTACTATGTTTCATTAAGAAAAACGGATATTTTCTCTTGGTTTTCAAAGAAAATTTTAATATATTTTATAAAAGAGATTTTTCATTTATGTCAACATCCTTTAATGATTGTTATGATTCACTGGGGATGTTATATTATAATTAAATACACTTTTATATAGGACCTTTTGTGATGATGATCTTATGTTGATTACATGAAAATCATTTCATACCCCCCAAGTTAATTAATCTTAGATGAGATAATGAATGCGCTTATGATACCATCAACTTCCTTTATTTGGATATCTTCTGATAATTTGATGAGTTGATGTTTAGGTAAAAACATTTATTTGACAATGATTATTTTATAATGATATTATTAATATTTTATGATGTTGTGGGAATCATATATCTGGTTTTCATTAAGTTATTAGTGGGATCATAATTATATATCACTATAATACCATGTGTAAAGCCTTATATATCATTATATAATTATAGGAAATTCTTTTATGTGTTAAATAAACTATAGGATACAGGTATGGATTCCTTTTCCACTATGATATTGGAAATATGTGTTGATGCTTAATTTTATATGATAATATGGTCTCTGTAGTTAATCTTTACATATGATATGGTTTCTACTCCAATTATAATTCCAACTTATTTTGAAATTTTTATATTCTTATAACATGAATTCATGGATCATGATTGGTTTTTTATTCTTCTTGTTTTGAGGTTTTAATGGTCTGTTGCTTGGTTTGTGCGGTGTCGACGTTGTCGGTGTCCCCCTGCTCCTCCCAAGTTGGACTCTGCCTATTCCTACGAATGGGTGGGGTTGTCTGCAGATGGCAGCAGGGCTGCTCTCAGGTGGTGTTCCAGCGACCGGTAAAGGTTCCATGGTACAATGTCTTGGTTCGGGATATTCAAGTGTTGAAGTTGGGTGTTTTTTGGTGGAGGTCATTTGCATTTGTTGCAGTTTTTTATGGAATGGTTTGATGCTGAACCTGGGGAGTCGGTGCTGCCAGATTTGACTACATGGAACAGGTCTCCGAGGAGGACTCAGAGATGGCCTTTTATCTTTGCATCGCTCTATGGATTTGGTTGTTGATAGGGTATGATGTTTGTCATCAGATCGGGCATGTGCTTCGACACAAGACACTTTCTTGCCATATTACTTTGAAATAATTAAAAGCTTCATCATGTTATATGATGGGGAGGGGAAGATCCATGTTTACAGTCCGGTTTTACTGTTCTTTTCTTCATGTGTGTTTTTTCATGAAGACTATTGGGTTTCTCCCTTCCTCCCTTAAAAGGGAATTTCTTAATAATAATAAAAATTTTAAGGCCTTGAGGCCATTGGATGGATTATATATTGGATATTAATCAAAACAATTTAATATTTATGTTTTTTCTTCTTAATTCTCTATATACCTTATTACCCTTCCATTTGTTAGAAAATTATAATGTCACTCATGTGTATAAATGGACTACAACCTACATGAAGTGATGTGATTTCTTATTCATGTAGTCCTTCCAAGTACAGGATTATATTTTTTCATTAATGTTTTATTATGATAAAGTTTTCATGACTAATATTTTGGAGATGATGGGACCATTTTCCCCTTGACCAGTATCAACCTATAGATGCTATTTTTATCAACTAAACATCCCCAAAATTTCTTACATGAACATAACTAATTTAATAAAAATATAATGAATGGTTATAAATGATTTAAAATTTATAATAATAATTCAAGTTTTTTGAAAAAAATTCTTATGAAAGTATAAAATTAATATAAGTTTATAATACATGATTTAAATTTTTTATGTCGAGGGTGGGACTCGTGGTAAGGGATTTTTTTAAACCTTATTTTAAAAGTTTTAATTTTTTTCTTCTATTTTTTATCCATATAAATTTTCTTTAAATTATTTTAGGTTGGTTATTAATATACTAAAATTTATATTCAATTCATTTTATTCCATGTCTTACTTTCTTTAAAAAATTTCTAAAATAATAATTTTATACAATTTCCAAATGTGAGTTTTTTTAAATTTTTACAAAAGTGTCAAATGAATTTCTTCACTAAAAAATAGATCATGAGTATAATTTCCCATGATCAAGACTATTATTCCTCAAGAATCTAATTGTTAATTTTTAAATGATTTTTCCAAATAATATCATATTTTTTTTAAATAATTTTTTATACAATTTTTTTTTAATGAAAATGTTTTTTATCCCTATTTTTATAAGAATCATTAAAGTGCTTCATCATATTTGTTAAAAAATAATAATTTCTAAGAGTTTTTCATATAAATTAAATCTTATATAAGTTTTTGGTGTGGTTTTATTTTTATACCTTATTCATGATGATAGGTGAGCCCATTATAGCTCTCCAATGATTTGAGTAATGATTACATTCTCCTAGGGATTATGTTGGACTTAACTGATTATATTATTCCATTTGTAATAGATCTTGAAAGAATGATTATAAGAGTGATATGAATATGATGTCCCTAGGTACCTACATTTATTTTATATTATTTAAAATAAGTTTTATATATTTATAGTAATCTCATAATATAATCAAATGATCATATCTTTAAATAAAAGTTTGTTCCCCTTTTAAAAGTTATAATTATGTTATTCATGAAAATGATTCAATGAGATCCTCTGTTTTAAAATAAAACCCCATGATTATAATTTTACTATTATGATTTATTATGAGACATATTTGTGAAAAAAATTGAAATTAAGTTTATTAGATAAGAAATAAAATGAAAATTTGATCTCAAAGGATATTATGTGAAAAATAAAGATTTCTTAATAGATTACATGATTTTCAAATTGGACTAATGAGTTTATTTATTTTTAAATCTTTTAATGAGATACTTATGCTCATAAAATATTATAAAATTGTTTCCAAAGGACCAATGGATGAGTAATAAAATATAGAACAGTATTATATTCCTCTATAGTGATTCAACTTTAATGAATTGAACATGTTTTTAATGATATATTACTCTAAATTTATGTGATCTATTTTTGTGGAAATAGATATTCATTGGATTTGTCCACTTTTTAATATATTGTTATTATATTTAAATGTTAGTACTGATTCTCTAAAACTATAAACCTAAAAAATCATCGAAATTTAATAAAGTGAAACACATGTTATAAATCATGTAATTTTTTGTTGTTTATGGTATGGGGTGTTATAAAATAACTCATATAAGAGTGATACTCTATATTAGTCATCTAACATCCATGAAAAAATCCATCCAAAAATCATGGGTTTCCTCTATAACATTTATAATAATCTATACAAGCATTCATATATTTGGGTACACTGTTAATCACCTCTCATTATGCATAATATAGATTACATATATGTGTTATGAACATTCTAATAACACATGTAATATGAGGAATTATGATATAAGATCATACATATGTACTATAGATTTTTCTATATTAAGTGGTTTATTTTTAAATTATAATACATTGAAACTTTTTTTAATTAAATAAAAATACATATTTCCCCTTTTCCTTATTCTTTTATTAATTTTAACCTTGTTTTTGTAAAGGATAGAGATCTTAAAGATGCTTTTAGAAGCTTAAAGGTTGTTATGGACATCTTACTATACAAAACTAATTGCGAATCAACTTAGATAATCCATGTGCATAACTCATGCTAATGGGGAAAATGGACATGGTTTTTATTCAACACCATATCCCAAGGAGTTTCGACTACAGGCTCATGAACAAGATGTCTTGCACCATGGGGTAGTGTAAGTTGTTTTGGTGTTAGGATTTGTGAGAAATTGACAATTTATTTTTTTTAGCCCATGGATCTCATCTTTTTTAAGGGTAAAATGTGTTGGGATTAATTTTGGGGTTTTTAAATCAAATATTAATTAATTTTAATTCCTATTAATCGATTCATACAGTTTGAATAAATAAATTCCTCTCTTTCTAATGTTTTTTCTCAAAAACACATTATTCCATCAATTGTTGATGTTTTTGTTCAGATCAAGATGATTCCTTCCATGTTTAGGTTTATTTTTTCCTCTCCTTGACTAATATATAGATTTGGTTTACTCTACTACACTTTGTTCTCTGAATTTGTCTATTTCAATGAGTTCTTCAAGTTTGGTCAAATTTCTGTTAATCAATAAATTCATTATCTTCTATCTTATTTGATAATGGATTGATGTTGTTTTTTAATGGATGTTGATACATGGTGTTGACTACTCCTGAAATTACAGAATTGATGAATCAATGGTTTTCTTGATGTTTAGTGATAATATTGATTATTGGTGGTGTTATTAAAGGATGGCGGAATTCTTAACAAAATCTTAATTTCTTTGATATTGGTTTCATTTTCATAGTAAATTCTTATCTTATCTCTATCCAAGGGTGTTGATTCCTTCTTTAATCAATTAGGCTTGGAATTTACTATTATTGATATTTTTCATTGGGTATGTGTTTATTTCTTCCATGGATTACTCTTCTTATCTACCTTA
Source organism: Viscum album (assembly GCA_963277665.1). NCBI lineage: Eukaryota > Viridiplantae > Streptophyta > Magnoliopsida > Santalales > Viscaceae > Viscum > Viscum album. Next base: position 872,439,157 of record OY728129.1, on the reverse strand, counting down.
CTCAATAACCACTATCAGGTTGGTTTGAAACCGATTATAGGGTACCATAGAGTTGAATCTTGTTCCTATTTGAGTGATATCATTGTTTGGAATAAAAAACCATTGAAACCCCTTGAAATAAAAATTGGAAACCCTAAGGTAAGAAGTTATTTAACTTTTGGGGTTCTTGTATACACTTGTTTTCCTTGGTATAAATCTTGTGTTAGCGTACCTTGATTATCATTATTTATTATGACAGAATTTGGCTATTTGTGTATAGCCCATGGGACCATTTATGATACATGATTCCATGAATATTTATTTCACCCCATTTCACTATGATTTATGTTTTTCATAATTTTATATATTTCTACTTTATTCTATTGATTTTTTGGTTTCTAATAATCTCTACTTGTTTATTTATATTACATTTCCTTTGGAGGCATCATTATTTGTTCTTAGAGTTGGTGGACCCTCATAACATGATTGTCCCTTATAGGGGGAGTGATGATAAATTTTTATAATGGTAATGATGAACCTGATCATATTAAAGATATAAGAAAATACTAATTAATGTTGGGTTGAGGATGTAGTATATTCCAAGTGGATATCGATTACCATTTATATTTGATGCCAAGTGAAATTTCTTGTAGATAAATCGATTCCTAGTGTTATTCTAGGTAGAATGACAAACCTGATGCCTAGGGAATGTTGAGTCTCATATATGAATTATTCTATTAGGATGTTTAATGATGTATTCAAAATCCATGTATCTAGTTTTAGTTAATTCAGAATTCCAATAATTTATCTTCTCCGATGGATTCGTAGGAGGTACAATTAGGGGTTTTTTGTGTCCTAGTTAGAACACAATTTCTCGATGAATTATTATATGACTATTATTCTTGTCTGTGAATTTATTATTATCATTAATTATAGTTACTAAACCTCTATAAATTTATTAAATATGCATTGGTGGTTTCCAATTAGGTTTTATTAATCAAACCCTGCACAGGCATCCCAATGTGTGAGATGACTTCATGTATAGGGAATAGATTAAGGGTATAGGGCTTGTGGAAGATAGTTGAGAAGAAGATAATAGAGCTAGAATAGTATATGTATGTTCTCTATATGATTCTTCAATTCTATTTATTAATATTGTTTCTATATTTCATTTATACTCTGGTTAGGCTTGGCACTTTGGGTGCCAATATATTTATTATTGAAATGTATGCGATATATTATTATTTATTTATACATGTTACTCAGATTTTTTATATTCTATAATTATTTGTTAAGGACATGATTTTGAGGGTATAGTCTCCACATGTATGGATGTATACCTCAATATTATTCAGCAGTATCTTGTGTACGGGGAGGCATGCATGATGTTACGCAACACTCCAGTTCAGACCTGGTGGTTTTGTCAAGGAGTTACATCAATGTCAAACAATAGTATTTATAAATGTATGACCTTTATCAGCACTACATAAACGAACTAGTAAAGGATACTTTTATCAGTGTTTGAAAATAATGTGTAATGGGTGGCCTTTTATTTGTGCTATATTTTAAACTAATAATGGTTTAAATTTATTCGCATGTATTTAGCTCTGGTATATGGAATCCCTCTCTAAATACTTTTTATATGAATATTTTGAAATTTTTTAAATTTGATTTATATAATAATAAATATATATTATTAAAAAAATTATAATTTTTTAATATTTTATAATTATTTATAATTATAATTACATATATATATATACACACATATTATTTAACATCATTTAGACTATATAATAAAATATATAAATTCATTAAATATAATTCGTATTTGAATTTATTATATAAATTCATTCATATTCTATAATTTATAATATATATATAAACTATGTATATTTGAAATTATATGTGTGTGTTTTCATATATATATATCTATATATATATATATATATATATATATATATATATATATATGTCTGTCTGTGTGTGTGTGAATATATATCTGTGTGTGTGTGTGTGTGATTATATATAAATAAATATGTGAATATCTATTTTAAAATATAAATATACATATACAATTTTTATATAATGAAATATAAATATTCAAAAAAAAATTAGAAATATTAAGTTCAAAATTTATAAATATAAAATTTATATAATTTATATTAATAAATAAAAATATTGATTTATTTATTTAAATACATTAAAATTGAAAATTGAAAATTTAATATATTGATATTATATAAAAAATAAATAAATAGATGAACGTATATTTATTTAATTATATATATATATTATATATATAAATAAATATAAATTTTTTCCATAATATAATAGTTTGTTTTCTAACATAAACCCTTTATATTGCCTGAAAATGTCATAGTGTGATTAAAGGCAAAAATGTGAAAAATAATGAGGGTTCATTACATGTGTGTATATAAAATATGTGTGTATGAATAAATTAATGTATTTCTTCATGGGTGAGTGTGTGTGTGTGTGTGTGTTATATGTGCTTGTATTTATTTATAAGAATTTGTATTTATTTATTTATATATATCACATGTGTATGTTTATGTTTCTGTATGAATGTGAATGGTTGTTTATTAATGTGTATATTTCTGTATTTTTGTGTATGTTTCCTTATGTATGTGTATGTTTTTGTACATATGTGTATATATATGTATATATGAGTATGTATGTGTATTATTGTTGGGGCGCGGAGCCCGGCGCCGCAGCGGAAGTCGTCGTTGCAGAAACACAGAAGAGGAGAGGATTTCACCCGAAGGTTTTTTATCACCCGAAGGAATTTTACACATCACACCCGAAGGCCTTTTACACATCACACCCGAAGGCTTTTTTTACAACACAACACCGACACCATGAACATACCATTTTGTTTCGTACCGCCGATCATCGCAACCGGGACACGCCGCTTGATCTCCGCAACCAAGAGGACTTTCGATACATGGCACCGTCATTGTCGGCGTCATCACCTCTGCTTCATTCGCACCATCTTCGCTTCGTACCGGTTACCGCAAACGCGGCAACCCCTTCACCGCTCTCTCTTGGTGGCTACATCTTTGCCAGCCCACCTTCGCACCGGTTACCGCAAATGCGGCAACCCCTTCGCCATTCTCTTTGGGCGTCTACATCTTTTCCAGCCCACACTCCAAAACATGTTACCGCATCTTCTTATATAGACACTCAGCCCATATCTCCATTAATGCGGTCAACATTCGTTATTCCATCATTAATTCCAACAATTAATCTTGGAATTAACTCTTCATTAATGTTGGGAAAATCCAACCATTAATATTTTATCTCTCCTCATTATTTAAATTTTAAATCAATTAACTCCCAACAATCTCCACCTTGATTTAAAATTCAAATACTCCAAAGTCATCTCCACCATCTGGGCCTCTGTGATCGCCAACTCCACCATGCTCTGAATGTCACCCAATGAACGGAACACGCCGCATGACACCTGCGGCCAAGAAGACTTTCGATATTCCAGCAACACTGCTGATACCGCCGCCATTTTCCGATGACATCCAAGTCGTTGATAAGCTGCTCCACCAGATGCCTGCCACCATGTTCTGCAACCGAACACTTCAACCAATCCCTCTGATACCACTGTTGGGGCGCGGAGCCCGGCGCCGCAGCGGAAGTCGTCGTTGCAGAAACACAGAAGAGGAGAGGATTTCACCCGAAGGTTTTTTATCACCCGAAGGAATTTTACACATCACACCCGAAGGCCTTTTACACATCACACCCGAAGGCTTTTTTTACAACACAACACCGACACCATGAACATACCATTTTGTTTCGTACCGCCGATCATCGCAACCAGGACACGCCGCTTGATCTCCGCAACCAAGAGGACTTTCGATACATGGCACCGTCATTGTCGGCGTCATCACCTCTGCTTCATTCGCACCATCTTCGCTTCGTACCGGTTACCGCAAACGCGGCAACCCCTTCACCGCTCTCTCTTGGTGGCTACATCTTTGCCAGCCCACCTTCGCACCGGTTACCGCAAATGCGGCAACCCCTTCGCCATTCTCTTTGGGCGTCTACATATTTTCCAGCCCACACTCCAAAACATGTTACCGCATCTTCTTATATAGACACTCAGCCCATATCTCCATTAATGCGGTCAACATTCGTTATTCCATCATTAATTCCAACAATTAATCTTGGAATTAACTCTTCATTAATGTTGGGAAAATCCAACCATTAATATTTTATCTCTCCTCATTATTTAAATTTTAAATCAATTAACTCCCAACAATTATGTGTATTATGTGTATGTAAGTGTATTAATGTGTATGTATGAGTATGTATGTGTATGTATGTGTATGTATGTGTATGTGTGTGTATGTGTATGTTTATGTGTATGTTTATGTGTGTATATGTGTATGTATATGTATGTATTTATATGTATGTGTATGTATATATGTATGGGTGTGTGTGTTCATGTATGTGTATGTGTTTCTTCATATACATATGTGTACTGTATATATGTGTATATATGTGTGCATATGTGTATGTATGTGTATGTATGGATGAGTTTGTGTATTTATATGCATCTATTTGTATGTATATGTATGTGTATGTGGATGTGTGTGTGTGTGTGTGTTTATGTATGTATATGTATATATGTGTATGTGTATATATGTGTATGCAAGTCTATGTATGTGAGTATGTATTTATGATTATAAGTATGTATGTGTATGTTTGTTTGTTTGTATTTGTGTATATAAATGTGTATGTTGGTGTATGTGTGTGTATGTGTTATGTATATGTGTATTTATTTTTTAGTATGTGTGTGTCTATGTGTTCATGTATGTGTAATGCTGGATACACAGAAGTATGCATTGGTTCACCAATATATCAGACACACCCAAAAAATTATTTATACATTTATATAATTATTAATCTATTTAATAAAAAATATAAACATATTTATTAATAAATTATAACTTTTATATATAGTCAATACAAAATTTATATCAACATAATTAATTTTTCAAAATAATATATCTATATATGGGTAATTATTCAAATATTTAAATATAAATGTAAAAATTCTTACCTTTAATTTTTATAGTTTTATAATAAATAATACATTGCGAAAAACATTCTTACATAATATTACTATTTTTAAATTTATTAATGATATATTTAAAAAATATATTAATTTATATAAATAAGAATATTTTATAATATATATATATATATTATGTGGAGGGGGGTTACAAACCGTAAAAAACAAACACACCCAGACACTCAAGTGGATCAAACCTCGTCCCTTCCCACAGGGAAAGGTGAGCACCCTCTAGACCTATTTTATTACATATATTTACCTAAAGACCCATTCTAAACATTCCTTAAATAATACCTCAATCATGTGATTTGAATAATACTTCTCATGAATAGTCACATAATCCAAGGACATAAATGATTACTATCTTCGAAATATTCCACATAAACATATTATTATAAAACACTTGATAATATTTCCCCATGATTTTGATCCTCTATACACTTTCTGTGTATCCCATATGATATAATTCACTTTATAAACAGGGGAATCGAAATATGAGAAAGGGGTGATATCACATGATCAGCACGGTATAAATAAATCATAATGTGCTAGATCATAAACACGATTGAGAACATATGGAAGACATAAATATCTTAATAAAAGATCATAAGACCATATATGATAATAATAAAACATGATAAAGAAACATTATAACATATCTAGATTATTAAAGAACCATAAATATTATTACATGGCTCAAAATACACATCAATAATGATAAAACATGATAAAATGATATAAAAATGTGTAATACCCTATGATATATTATGTAATCCTGAAAAAATAGAATTTCATGGAAATGAAATGAATCTTGAATCTTTTTCATAAAATTATAAACAAATTAAAAAGGTTGAACAACCATAATCATAGGAAAACCATTCTAAGAAAACCCATTATTCCCCCACTTATGTGAACAAACTCATTATGTCCACACCTGAAAATATCATAAAACCCATCATTCCCATGAATGTGTGAACAAAATCATTATGTCCATTTATAACTATATTATCAGATAAATATGTAAACAAATTCATAAGAGGGATATATATGACATCACCCATCATCATTGATGCATAATTGTGTCACTAAAAATCAAATCATTCATCGTATCATAAATAACCTATGAGAATAAAACGAGTTTCATAACTTTTCAAAACATTATCACATAAAAAAAATGTTACAGAAAAAACACAATTTCCAAAAGAACGTTATTTAATAATAAAATTTATAATGTGATTTATAAACCGTTACTCTATTGGGGAATATTCCTTTGAAAATGGAAGAAAATACCAAAAAAGATTTTACATAAAACCCATTTTTTAATTTCCTCTTAAAAATATGTGATATTCTTGTCACTTTACAAAAATATTTTTAACATTAAAAGAAAACTTATTAAACTAATTACATTACATAAAATTCCAATAAAGAGTCCACGATAGGAAATAAAACATATGTCAAAATGAGAATTAGAAGGAAAGAATATAATATCATAGTAAAGAAATTACTTTTAAATATATTACAAATCCTTTATTTAAAACCCATATCATTAAAAAGATAATGAAACCTTTGTTTTATAATAAAATAATTAGAATAAATGGATTATTTGAGATAAAAAAATTGAGTTTCCACTAAGGAAATGATAACATTTTTGGGAAGTAAAAACATAAACAAGGGAGAAAATCCATTAAAAGAGATAAGAATTATTATTAAAAACATGGAATTTTTTATAAAACAATAGATTCCTCAAGAAAGATAAATTATTTATCATCCTGAAAATGAATTTTAAAAGAGTATTAATCTTTATATCATTCTTAACATGCAATAAAAAGCTTTAATGGAATTATGATATACTATAGAAAATTATTCTCATTTGACCATTATATACTATTCATTAAATTATAGAATATTAATTTGAGAGAAATTATTTTTAAAATAAATTTATAATCATCCTACTCAATACTAAATTATTTATTAATTCATAATAAATAATCACTCATTTATACTGAAGTCATTTCATACTTCAAAAATGATTTTATTGTATTTTTTGCATGTAAATTATAATTAACTTCTTCTAAAATTAGAAATTTTATATTATAAAATTAAAAATATCCTTGAAATCATCATATAAAAATTAATTTTCGGTGAAATTTTGGATTTTTTTTTAAATTGTTGAATTTTTTGGTGAATAGTAAAAAAAATACAGATTTTTTCAAAATAAACTCATTTATTTTCATTAATAAAGTAATTTATAATTACATTTATATTTTGGATTTGTTATTATTGTTATATATGATAAATTTAATTTATAATAATCCAAATAATTCTTTTGGTATTAGAGATATTCTTTATTTTGAGATAAGATTATTTTTATGCTTATAAACAATTTTTTCAAAGAATTATTTTTTCATCATGTTTTACAAATTTATATTAAAATTGATTTGTTACAAATCATTATATTCACACTTGAAAAATTTATATCATGTTTGGAATCTTATGGTTCAAATTTTGTACTTATGACCCTTTTATTTTTAGCCATTAGGAATAGTAACTATGAAATATATTAATCAACTCGGTAAGGGTAAAATGGGTTAAACAGGGTTTTAACAATGCAATAAGGACTCAAAATCAACACCTTATTTAATTTTATGTGAAATATAATTCCATAACCTTTAAAAAAATTAATATTTGGAATTTTATCCTATTTTCCTTTCATAATAACATTTAAATTTTTTTAGTAATAGGAATCCCCAAATCTCTCTCTTCCACTAAATTTATTTTATATTCTCACGTAGGGATGACAATATGTTAGGAAAGAATATAAAATTTTAGTTTTGAACTTAATTATTTTATTTCATCATTTAAATTTATTTTTTAATCTTATAATTATAATAATTACTATAAAAGCTTTCACAACACTAGCACATTACTTTTGTAAGGAGTAGAAAAATGAATGTAAATGATTTTAAAAATATCAAAAGTAATATTTTATGAGTTTAATTATTTATCAAATTAATTTTATTATTATTACTAATTTATAATTTTTAGTTAATGAATTTATATTTTAAATCATTAGTTATATTTATGTATTTAAAATTAAATTTAATGAATACTGGAAAAAATAACATTAATGATATTTTATAAAACATAATATTCTTTAAATAATAAAAAAAATATTGAAATATGAAAATTATTATTAGGAATTGTATGAAATTTCATCCCATGGTAATTTATGATCTAATTTTTACCTTGAAAATAAAATTATAACCTTTTGTGATTGAAAAGGTTGTTACCATAGTTATGGTCAAAATAGGTATATTAGGGTTAATCTAAAAGGATAACGCTTAAAATGACCTAAAAACATCATAAACTAACTTTTTTGGTAATATATATATAATTAACTTATCAAAATATAATATGAGTCATTTTGTATACATTTTCTCAAGGATACGTTTTAATATAATTTTGATGTTTTGAAAAAATACCAGTGTGTCAGTCACCTCAATTATAAAAGGACACACATCCTTTCTCTTCATTACACCACATTGAGCCATATATATTGATAAAAACCTACCCAATAATATTCTAAAGATCTATAGAAACCATTTATAGGTACTTTTATTCTTAAATTACCATTCCAAGGGTCATTAATAATTGTGGTAAATGAGGTCTACCGAAGAAGAGGTGATCATATTTACCAACTCATTCAAGATTATTACTTCTTATACTTCCTCTAAATGTATTATACCTATCCTAAAATAATTATTTTAGTGTCAGTAATATATTTTCAAGATACTATTATCATGGTTAACCTATTTAACACCTCTTTTCTATCCTAATAAAGAAGAAAACATCACTCGTGCATATGTATGACTTACCATCTCCACATAAAATTGTAATTATTTTTCATCACAAAATTATTTGGATAGTTATAATAATGGAAATAATGAATATATATTATATATATGAAATATTTATTCTTTTGTAATTCTAATATCATATATTCCTTCTTATATTATATTTTTTTGTAAAATAATAATGTTGCTTGTGTATATGTGTAGACCACCACCTCCACTTAGTGATGTGATCTATTTTTCAATTATTATTTATATTGATTATAATTACGAAATATTTAATGAATATAATTGACACATATGATATTATAATTATTCTGGAAAATTTTATTATTATTTACCATTCTTTCTCTCCATTTGTTGAAAAGTGAAAACACATTTCATGAGTACGTAAGGCATATTGTCTCCATGAACGGTGTAATTTAGTTTTATAACTCTACCTTTTGTGGATGAAACTATATATATATAATTAGTATTTATGATATTTATATCAGGATTAAAATATTTTCAATGATTTAATTATAATCAACGGACAACAACTGTAACTACCAAACCAAAATTCTATTCAAAAATGAATCACTCAAAAATGACAAATTTGATAAGGAATTATTAATAAATGGGTGCTGTAATGTTATAATTGGATCATATATGGTTTTATATATATGTAAATGACTCTCTTATATATTTATAACAATTTCATATTTATTATATATAAGGTTATATAACATTATAAGAAAGTTTAACTTGAGGTAAGAGGTTTCTCATCTCAATTTCCATTCATTGGGTTATACTACTACTTTATTGACTCTGTTATGCCTTGATTATATGTAAGGACCCATCCTTAAACATAAAATATTATAGTTATTTTAAAACTATAAACCACTTTATTTTCCCAATGATATTATATGTCTATAGTTTTAGATAATTAGTACATACACTTAGATAGTAAACCTATATATTACAAGGGGACATTTAGACTCAGTATCTATTTTTCCCATAAAAAAATTTAAAGTAAATCATGATTTATTATTCTATTAGATATTCATAACTCTCCTTTGATCTAATATTTGTCACAAATCTTCCATATAACATGTGAAAAAAATTTAAAACATGGCTTGAGAACAAAGATTGGTAATGAATATAAAATAAAAGAAAACCATTAGTCCAGTGAAAACCGATAAAACATTTCCTTAAAAACATACCTTTACCCTAAAAAGGTATTATTATTTTAAAAAGTTCACTATCTTACCTTTTAAGAATAAAAATATTTTCATGAAAACTAAAAATCAATAATATTAATGACAAGTAGGTAACTTGGGACATAATTATACTCAAATGGAATAACCATGCATCCAACTTCCAAATATATCACTCTTACAAATCATATAACCCTAAAATCGACTTCCATACCCAATGCGTTGGAGGTTATAACATAACCACCCAACCTTGGTTTATCATAAAACCACCCAGCATTAAGTTATAATGTAACCACCTATAAAATGTCCAAGTACCAATATATAATCACAACACATAAAATCTTGAAATTTTACTATTAAATTTTAATTTTCAATCATAAGAAAACATTTAATGTTATTTAAATAATTAATCCATTTTCAAACCCATTTTAAAATTTTAAAAAGTTATTTGTAAATCAAAGTGTCCCATAAAACTTTTAATTATTTCATAGAAATTATAAAATTCTAATTTTAAGACATTCATTTCCATACTATTATGTTAAAAATTATTTTAAAAACATGGAAATGAAATATAGATATTTAAAAAATAATTCGTTAAAACATTTTAAATGAGGTTTTTATTTAAAAAGTCCCTTACCTATATTCTAGCTCATCACATAAAATCTTTATATTTAGGAATAATAAACATAGGTTGACTATTTACTTGCTTTAGAACATTTTTGAATATCATTATTCCATTTATATCACATATTATCATGTTATAATAAATACATAATTATTCAAGTTCATGTTGGATGTTTGGATGATATTCGGTACTTGAGTCCAAAATGAATTTGGTATGATGTAAAAAATCAAAGTGGTCATAAGTACATTATATCCAAAATAATATATATGAAATTATTATTAAATCAAACCATTAATTATGGTTTTGAAAAATTAACTACGTTATAATCATGGAGACAGTATGTTGTATGTACGCATGATTAACATTTCCATATTTAAATAATCATTATGAAATGAATATAAGTATTATATTATCTTTACATAATTATCATAATATCATTAATATTATATTAATTATTTAAATACACTTATATATATCATCCATGTGATGTGGTGATCAAAAATGACTCACATTACTTCGTGGAGGTGATAGTTAACATGTACGCATGAACAACGTTTTTGTTTTTATGTTCCTGGAAATGTAAGAATGTAAAATTGATATTATTCTTTAATAATGATAAATATTTAATTAATATCATATATAAAAATTAATTAGATCAGTATAACCATCCTTTAAAGTGGGTGATGGAAAATGAAATATATCGGTTCGCGAGGTGGTGGTGTGTTGTACACACGAACGATTAATTATTTTCCCATTTGATGGAAGTAGAGATGGATTTTGGGGGTTATATTAACATAATAACATCTCAGTATATTGAAAATATTGTATTTATTATTTAATCATGCTGGAAGATTATTTGAAATAAGTGTTAGAAGAATAATTACATGTAAATTAAACTATTACATGTCTTTAAAATTAATAAATTCACATGGGATGGTTCACAGTTGTCGAAAAAAAATTCCAAATGAGCATAAACAAGAATAGGTATACAATAGTAAAGGGGAAAACCAACCATCCTATATCCTAAACAATTCAATTAAAATTTATAAACCTTAGAATTTATTTATAATCTCAAGTCATTTATAATAACTCTTAAAATGGAAACATAGGTATGCCTTATAAGCATCCTAGGCCAAATGGACATAAATGGTTATCCAAGGAATCTCACCCATGGGGTGGCCCTCAATCATGGTATATAATCTTAAACACACTTTTAAACACTTATTCAATTAACAAAACATTAATAAGTAACAATAAGTGACAATTTAAAATCAAAGCAAGACCCCAAAAATGGGCCTATGACACTCTGGTATATATAAACATCTTAAAAATTAGTGAAATGCATGAGAACACCTACCTCATACTCGTATGACTCTCCTCATCCAGTGTCGGCCTCTAATTCATCCTAGAACAGAGTGGTTCTAAAAAAATCAAAAATTCCCAAACTGTGATAATTTGGTCGAGGGAAGGAGATGATAAGAATAGGTCAAGGGAAATTAATAACTCATCGAAGGGGTTCAAACGCAATCAACGGTATTCAAAACAGATTCCGGATGAAGAATTGGGAGCCAAACCTACAGTGGGTCTTCTTGGTGTTGTTGTTCGCGAACCAAGGGGTGAGTGTTTTGTCCATATAAAGAAGGAGAGGATATTTCCCTTTAAATAAAAAATAAAATACATAGTGTGTACTATAAAATAAATTTTTTTATATTAATTTTTTCGATATGACTTACACATCAAGAACGGGTCCCGACTAGACCATTACATGGCATGTACAGGGATTACACAGTGTCTAACCCCCAGTTATGTAGTCTAACAGGCCTATAGCTGTCCCATAACCTCTTTTTCCTCCACTTTCATAAGTAAAACCTGAAAAGAAAAGATCCACACCTCAAAGGAATTACTGTGTTCTAACAGACATCCCCTCTTAAAGAAATTCATCCCTAAATTTCCCATCTAAGGGTGGTAATGAAATTTCCAAGAAAAACTCCAGCCACTACGATCATACCTCAGCCTCTCTCTCCCAAGCCTCATTTTATACTCGTTTTTTCTTCCATAGCACCTATACTAATGGAATAAACCATCCATAGAGAACTTATGTGCTACTATCCACAATTCATATAGGATTCTCCTAAAAGGATGAATCTACCTATAACTCTGCTTCATTGGGTTGAAAAGTGTGAGGTGGGTCAGAAAAGTAATGTCTCGACTAAGAAATGTGGAAGACATCATATATGTCCTAGTACCTATGGGGTAGCTGCAACTTCTAGGAAAAAATCACAACTCTCTCTAGAATCTAGAACAATCGACATATCATGGAAAAGTCTTACCATGTCTCATGAACTTGTTGTGTCCCACCCTTGGTGAAACACATAGGAAACCCAATCCCTGACCTCAAACTACAAAGGTAATCAATGATGATCGGTGTATGATTTCTAATGAGACTGCACAGTTTCCATCTTCTTCTGAAACAATTGTACATGCTCAGTGGTCTCTTAGACAAGATGAGGTCCTAGCATAGCAACCTATCCTACCTATCGCCAACATAGGGGTGATCGGCATGGCCTGCATAAAAAGACTCAAATGGAACCATTTGAATAGTTTCCTAAAAGATATTATTATAGGAAAACTCAACCATGGGTGTGTGTCTCTCCCAATAACCCCCAAAAACCAGGAGGCATTCCCATAGAATATCCTACAGCACCCGAATTATGCACTCTGACTGGCCTTCTATATGAGGGTGTTATGTTGTGCTTAGAAGCTCCTTTGTACCCAGGTCCCTATGTATCCCTTTCTATAAAAGAGAATTAAATTGGGCATCCATATCTGAAATGATAGAATGCAGGACCCCATGAAATTATACTATCTCACGGATGTACAACCTCCCATGCTCATCAATTCTGAAGGTTTCGTTGATTTGCAGGAAATTTCCAACCTTTGTGAGCTTGTCTAAAACAACAAATATTGCATCATTACGTCGAGGTAACCTTGTAAAATCATCACAAAATCCATTATAACATCCTTCCATTTCCTCTCATGAATGGGTAGCTGCTGTAAAATTCTATCTGGTCATTAGTGTTCCACCTTCACTTGCTGATAAGTGGACCACCTCATGAAAAAACCAGCTACATCTCTTTTTATACCTGAACACCAATACTGATGATGTAAACCCCGATACATATTTGTCACACCATGATTCACTACCCATATAGAGGCATGAAAATCCTACATCATCTACTCATTTGTATCTATAGAAACCCATATGTGTCCATGTAAATATAGGAACTCATCGTCGCCTATGGTTCAACTAGGATGAGGGTCCTCACCTTCCATACTCCCCCATAGAACTAGGCCTTTGTAATCGGATAGATAACTCATCCTCACTCTATCCACTATGGTGGAGGTAACAATTAAGGATGAAAGAAACGTCTCTCACTGGATGTCATTCTCTTCAAAATAAATCTTAGAGAATAAATACATAAGCTGCCACTTTCTACTACTCTGCTACACTACCTGTATCAAATTCCCCATGCTCAGTGCATCAGCCATTGCATTGCATTTACCAGGAATGTAGGCAAGCTTTAAGTCAAAATATTGAAGGTATTCCAACAACCTTGCTACCACATATTTAGATCATGTTGTCTAAATATTAACCTGAGTCTTTTGTGCCATGTGTACACTACAAAACTCTCTCCTAGTAAGTAATGTCTCCAATAGTGTAATCCCTGAACAACCGCTGGTAAATCGAGATCTTGCATCGAGTAATTACTCTCATGTGGCCTCAACTTTTGGGACCCATATGGAGTGACTTGATCCCCTTGAATTAGAACTTCTCCATGACTGATACCTGATGCATCACAGTACATAGTGTAACTCCATCTTGGCTCTCAAAAAATCAGTATTAGTGATGAATTCAATCTCACTTTCCACTCTCAAAATTCTATCTCGTAGAAATTTTTTCGCACATACTTCGTAGCCTTTTCAGTCAAGCCTGTCATCGTCACTTCTAAATGTGAGAAGTCCTATGTGAAGTAAATGTAGTAACCATCCAACCCTAGAAAACTCTTCACCTCAAATACATTCTTTGTGTACTCCTTAGAAACTACTGATCTCACCTTCTCTGGGTCCACTGAAACTCTTTTCTTCGAGATGATGGGACCTAGTAATTTAATCTGATCCATCCAAGAGTGGCCCTTGGTGGGCTTAGCATATAAAGGATGCTCTCTTAGTGAACTCAAAATGATCTCAATATGTGTGGCATGGTCTTTTTGATTATGAGAATACACCATGATATCATCCATGAAAAGCACAAAAAAATCATGATAAAAATGGAATACTCGGTTCATCAATGCCATGAAGACTGCTAGTGTGTTCATCAGACCGAACTACATTACCAAGTACGGATATAGACCATACCTGCTCTGAAAGGTTGTGTGTAGTATTTCTGATGATTTAACATGAACCTGATGATAACTAGATCTCAAATTAATCATTTATAAAACCCAAGTTCCTTGAAGATGGTCGAAGAGATCATCTATCCTCAGTAGATGATAGTAATTATTAACTGTCAACTTGTTTAATATATAATAATACAATAATAGTCTAAGAGTATCATATGCCTTTTTCAGAAAAAATGACCGGTGAACCCCATCGAGAAGTACTACGTCTGATAAACCCATTCACCTCTAAATACTGTAGTTCCTTCTTGTTCTCCTGTAACTCCTTCATAGCCATCCTATAAGGAGGAATGGACCCCAATTCAGCTCATGTAACTATCTGTATAGAGAACTATACCTCTCTCATTGGAGGTAAAATAAAAAAGTCATGTAGGAAGATGTCCCATAAATGATCAACTACTAGAGGGAAATCCATCTGACATGTTCCCTGGTCATCCATATACAAACTCATAATATGGGATATCATCCTACCCAATCACAAATCTTGGGTCTAGATCATTTCATCTAGACATCCCATTTACCATTATGTAAAAACTCTCTACCCTATGGTTACTTGAAACTCACCCTACAGCTATAGAAATGAATAAAATCTTAGAAAGGAACCAACCAATTCATTCTGAAAATAACATCATAGCCTATCATATCTAATACATAGAGGTCTCATACGAAGTGACACCCACCAATATCAAAGGGGAACTCCTTTCACTGATGCACACCTACTGTTATAATCAATGATGGATTTTCTAGCATCATAACATCATAAAAATTAAAAACCCTGAGTCTAAAACACTCCACTATGGGTACAGATATGAGACTATGTAAATCCCCTATATCAAAAAATGTAGAATATAAAATGAATGTGCCTAGAATATTACCTTTTGAAGTAGAAGGTACGTGATCCTTCTCCTGCTGGGTGTATTGCACTGCATAAGTCTGACCTATATAGCGGACATGTGACACTTCCTGGCTACCTTGAGTTTATCCACCCTACTGTCATTGAGAACGTAGGGTCTAGCTACCATGGCCACGACCATCATCTTGGACATAACATCCTAACATACCCCAACTCTTTATCTGATGATAAGTTTCTACCACTAATCATGAATGTTAAATCGATGTAGACCCTCTCTCACAAGATTCGGGTGGAAAAGTCCAGTACAAGCATCGTAGATGGCTCATCTTGCCACAATATCGACACTTGACTGGGTCCATCTTACACTGTGGTCTCATATTCCAAATCCCTCCACACTTATAGCACCTCACTTGACTACCTGAATATATGTTCTGACTACTAGTATCACTATGAGAAATATATAGATGATGCTTCTTACTACCAGTTCAAATGGTACCAAAATCTCATTGTCGAACCTTCCAGATTTGCATCTCTCTAGTCCCTCTGGTTATGCTCAGTAATCATAACCATATAAACTGTAGAAGATATAATAGTCAACCTGATGACATTTACCTATTATTAGACATCATATCTAAGACCATCCTTAAATTTCCTAGCCTTCGATATATCTTCACCCAATATAATTGGTTTGGATCACGGAAAATTAATAAAAAAAGGAAGAGTAGTCCATAATTGATAGTGTTCCCTAACCAGATGCCTAAATTCTTGAGCTCAATCAGCCCTCAGCATCTCGGGAAAATAATAATCATATAAGACTATTTGAAAATCGTCCTATTCTATATCCCAATTACACTCTTCATAAAAGATAAAATTCCACCATATCTTGGAAGAATCACGTAGAATATATTTCATGAGATTTACCCTCATCTCAAGAGGCATCTCTAATTGATTGATGATTGAAAGCATGGAATCCATCCATGAATTTTCAGCCTTTGTTCCCATATCACCTAGAAACATGGGTGTATGTTGCTGCAGGAACACTCACGTTAGCTCCGCCAAAGAATGGACAGGGTGTGGTGCTCCTTGAATGGTTTTCATGAACCACATAAAGCCTTTATAGAACTATGGATTTGCACCTGTGTCTAATATAATAGTTGGTGCTGCAATTGGCACGACTAGAGGATCCACTAGTATCCCATGGCCTACACCCTCTGGGGTATGATCATTGCCACCCTCCTGGAATATAAATTGAAGTCATTGTGGTGGAATGAATAAACAAGGCCAAGCACATACCTCATTTAAATTTCATTATCAATATTTTCAGTTCAGAAGTGAAAACAGATAACAGGAGAAGACCTTTAAAGGGTACCATATGAGGAGTACACTGGGTTTACCCTCAAGATCCCACATGGGTGTGTACTTCCGACGTCCTGGGCATATAAACACTCTAGGTAAAAGGTGTGTAAACACTAAACATAGTGTGCTCCCTCAATATCACACATGGACATGTACTTCCTCTAGCCTGGTCATGTAAACACCCTAGGTACATGGCATGTATGGCGGGTACACGGTGTGTACCCCATGTCACTCAATAGTCTTGTCCATTTACATTGTCAATAACTAATACCACTTTGTAAATTCTCGTATATGGATCCCATTTAAAGATACTTCGCACCCGGTTGGCCACATGGACTCAAGATCATCTCCCAAAACACCCGAGGTCTCCAACTAGTAGCGAGGGTCTAGGATGATAGTGGGTAGACTATGATCTCATTATCAGAGTGTAACACAATGGAAAAAATAGAAAATAAATAGTGGGAATAGTAATATAAGGCAATAGATGTAAATATCATAAGAGAGAGAATATAAATATCTATGTGTCAAATCCTACAAAAGATGATGATGCATTTCACATGTTCTAGAAAAATATCAAAAATAGGTTACACTACAATAATACATCATATAAGTACCAAAAGTATAAAATGGACAAAAGAATATAAGAATAATTTCAAACCTCGGCTTGGTCCCATGCTCTCATACTCCTAATAAGTATATAAAGTACCTATAGAAGGGTGATTTCTGTTATCGACACTGACAACTATATAATCAATTAAGGTCAAAAAACCTGACCCAAATAGTTTGTGAGACTACATCCTAGTAAGTGACCACCGAAAGTCTATGCCAATCTGTAAGTGAATATATATAATAGGATGTGTACAATAATTAAAGAAGTAAGATATGAGTTACTAAAATTTAAATATTCCTACATGTAGTGGTTTCGATTTAAATTTATTTTATGTTCATTACCAATTAAATTACATTAAATTATATATATATCAAGATCTGACATAAGTCGAACATCCCCCTAATAAAAGTAAGCACAAAAGATGTCTCAGAAGAGCATCTAATAAAAAAATTTAAGGTTGAATCCAATATTGTGATTTGGATTGGAAAACATGTCATAATACATTCCATTTTAATATTCAATTAATAACCTGAGCCCTTATAATAAATATATGGTTCACTCATGGCTTCAACATAATTACCTATTTGAGTCCATCCAGGGAATTATAAAATGAATCTATGGTTCACCTAAGGTATAAGTAAATGTAAACTCCTGAAATATAAACAATTCCAATAGAGCCCATCCATTTAATCCCTAAATGGATCCATGGTTCACTCGGTAGTTAATTATACCCTCCATGAGCTCATCCACTACATATGTGGTTTGCTCACGTCTTTAACATAATACCCTCCCTGAGTCTGTCCATAGAATTCCAATCTAAATGCATGTTTCACCAAAGGTATGAGGTACAACATTCATATTATCCCATCCATGGGATTTTAACCAGAGACCATGGTTCACACATTACTATTTACACAACAATCATTTAAGGTTTAATTAAATATTTCATCACGCATGTTGATCTCAAAACCCAATTGCATCAAATATATATTACCACCAAAGGGTGTCTCAAGCCAAGACCAACCTCTTATGGCTTTTCCATCTAGTTACTCACATGGGTACATTTCTCATAAGAAGCAATATATTTAAATTAAATTATTACATTTATTTACATTAATTAGATCACGTGGTCAGGTTCACAGTTGGAGAAAAACATTTCAAATGAGCTTAAACAAGAATATGCATACAATGGTAAAGGGGAAAACCAAACATCCCATATCCTAAAAAATTCAATTAAAATTTCAAAACCAAGTAAATTATTAATAATCTAAAATCATTCTTAACAACCAAAAAAATGGACACAATGGCATGAATCATAGGAATCATTGGCTAAACGGCCACAAATAGTCATCCAAGGAAACTTGAACAAGGGGTGGCCCATAATCAAGGTATAAAACCTAATACATTTGTTAAAGACTTATTAAATTACCTAAAAATCAATAGGCAACAACAATGTTCAATTATAAATCAAGGTGACATGCCAAAAATGGCCGCGTGGAAATCTGGAATATATCAACAGCATGACATTTAGTGAAGGGCATGAGACCACCTACCTCATACTCGTAAGACTCTCCTCATCCAGTGTCAGCCTCTAATAAACCTGAGAATTGATTAGATATAAAAAACAAGAATAAATTATAAATACTAAATAATTATGTAAAGAAAAGGAGAGACAAATAATATATTAATAGGAATCAAGAACACACCAAAAGGGTTCCAATACAACCGATAGCATTCAAAACGGGGTGCGGATGAAGAATCAAGATCCAAGCCTACCGCAGGTCATCTTCGTGCTTCTATTTGTGAACCAGGGGTTGATATTTATATCTTCTTACAGAACAAGTGGCTACTACGCATTTTATAAAAAAGAAAATACACAACGTGTACTAGAAAATGCATGATGTGTATATGTTTTTTCTACTAACAAGCCTTACACATCATGAACGGGTCCTGACCAGACCATTACATAGTGTGTATTGGGATTTCACAGCCTGTAACCCCCAGTTATGCTATGTAACATTCATGTATCTAGCCTTCGACCTCTTTTTTCTCCTCTTTCTTGAGTATAACTGGAAAATAAAAGATCCACACCTCAATGGAAGAACTGTGTTCTTATAAATTCATGCTTATTTACTCTTATGTCTTGATTAAATAATATTTAACCATTGTGAAATATTTAAAATGATATTTTTTAGTGAAATGTTATAATTATTATGTTAAATCACTTTCTCATTTCATTTTCCATGGTATGATAAATGAAATCATCGCATGTGCATACATATGGATTAACACCTCCATGATATGATGTGTTTCTCTTATAATCTCCACCTCACAAGGATGTTTATTATGATGTATTTAAGGTATATATATTATATTTATGAATTTATTATTATTTTAGTAAGATAAGATATTACAGACTATGTAATACCTTTAGAGGTTATGATATATTTCTCCTTAAACAAATTTAATTTCTTCAATAGCAGGTTTTACATGAAACTATGAATCAATATGAACTATGATGTAGTATAACGTAATAAAATAAATGAAAAAATTATAGGTGATATTATAAATAACTATATTTTTTAAAAAATATTTTTAATTCTTTTATATAGTGAAAATTTATTGATTTATACATATTAATAATTACTTAATTTTCTTCAAAAAAGGGTTTTATTTCATTTTGTGTGCATATATTATAATCAATTTCTTACACTTTTTAAAAATTTATTATTAAAAAATAAAATATTTTTTAAAATAATAATATCATAATTTTCTTATGGTTAAATCTTTGGTTTTTATGAAAAAAAATTAATTTTTCACTAAATATTTAAAAAATAAAGATTTTATAGAATACATTCTTTTCATTTTAATTACTTACATTGTCATATTTATTAAATTATTTCAAAAACTAATTAGTTTTTTTTATAAAAATTAATACAATGAATTTCATTATAGTCAAAATTATGCTAAATTTTTATATAAAAACTTTTTTATTCTTTAAAATTCATTTTCCTAGAGAACTATTTTTTCTCATTTTATGGGTGTTTTAAAAGTTATTTTCTCAACTAATATAAATTTAATTTCATAAAATTGACTCTATATTATGATTCATGATTTAAAAAAATAATTATTATGTCACTTTCATTTTTTTTTCATTCTGAATAGTAACTTTATTTGAAATTTATTTGCCATGATAAGAGTTAAAACATGTTAAAAGGGATAATACTAAAATGATAAGGGTTAAAATGAACTAAAAACATGTATAAATCATATTTAATGGTCTTAGATCAATCCTATAAATTATATTTTATAAATATGAGTCATTTTGGAGAAATATTCCTTGAATAAGACACTAACATATCAAAATATTTTCAAATATTCCAACTATATCCTCTACCTCACATATAAAAGGAAACCCCCACTCCTCACTTCTCCACGCTTAGAAATTCTTAAAACATGGAAAATACCTTCCCAAATACATTTCTATAATTCATCCCTTTGTATTTATTTTATAATTTTGATCATAATACTATTTTTTCAAGTCATAAGGTGTAAGTAAGAGTAGGTTTCCAATGGAAGAGGTATAACTCTTAACGGAGTACATTCAATTTTTTTCATATTTAAATTTATATAAACATGGATTATCCATAACGAGATAATTAATCTTGTATCATAAATATATTTATATTTTATTATGATGATTTAAAAACCATTTTACACCTCCCTTTCATTAAATAAGAAATCAAAGTATCACCCCTGCATACGTGTGGACTACTGCCTCCACGTAGAGATATGATTCATTCTCCATCACCATCGTTCATGTTTGGGTATTAAAACGGAAATAATGTTTATAAATTATATTTATGACATAATTATTCTTATATAATTATATTATCATATATACCTTCTTACATTCACATCTTTTAGAAAATGATAGTGTTGAACGTGCATATGTGTGGACTACCACATCCAAAAATCTATGTGATTCACTTTTCATTTTCTTTTTCACATGTATGGTAATGAGGAAAGCTTTAATTATTATATATGATATTTATATCAACATTAATAATAGTTATATTATTTTAACATAATCAAGATATAAGAATTGGAACTTAAAAAATAAAAACATATGTGAAAAACAAAACAGATAACACCCTAAAATAATGATTTTAATCAATAATTATAAATTAATAGTCAATGGAATTTTATAATTTGGTCATATATGATGTTATAAGTATTTATATGGTTCTGTAATTGAATTATAAAAAATTTTAAAATATTATAGATGAGTTTAGAGATCTTACTAAACAATTTGTACTTGATGTAAGGGTTTACATTACAATCTCATTACCTTTTGGGATTGTCTATGCTAAATTGAAATTAATGGAAATTTTATGGTCATTATCTTTTAAATAGCATATATTTTCTTGTCCAGATATTATTTCAAAATTTTTAAATAATTAGTAATAATTTTCTCACTTTGTATCTTAAAAAGGTCAAAAATATTTTTTTAAAATAAATATCAACCTTATATCATCTGTGGTTGATAAACTTTTTATTCAATTTCCATACTATTAAAAACAAATTTATAAAAAATCTAACATATAATTGAAAGTTTTTTAAATTTCATTATCACTTCCTTTGACTTTATTAAAAAATGTTAAATGTAATATTTATTAAAAATTTCTAAATAATTCAATGTTGTGTTTTTATGAAAGTGTGAAAAGAACGTATTCTTCATATATGGCCTAAAAAAACATTACCACCATATTGGACATTATTTTTGTTAAATATAACTTTACAAGATTGCATGGTTATTATCAAAGAAAATTATTTATAAATATTCTTGTAATTTTATTGTTTGTAATGTTACCAAAATAAAATTACTTATTTTTTTGTTTACAAATAATATTTAAATTGATTTTATAAATGAAATTTTAAATATATGTCACCATCCTTTAATTATTGTTATGATTCACTATGTATATTATCTTATAAAGATATCCTCTTTTATTTATGTCATATCATAATGATGATCTCAGGGTGACTACATGATACCCATTTGATTCCCATGGAATAATTAAGCTATTGTGAGATAATTAATTCACTTATGATACCATCCACTTTCATTTTATAGGTTTATTGTGATTATATAATGATGTGATATTTAAAATACATATTTATTTTCAACATTTAATGTTATTATGATATGATGAATGTTTTATGATCCTTAATAAGACATGTGTATAGTTTCCATTATGTAAAATTTGGGGTTGAAATTATATATCCCTCTAATTAATTGGGTAACTATTTATACATCATGAGATAGTAATGGAAAATGAGTCGATGTTCTTCATCTTATATGGGATATTAGAATGTATGATTTATCAATTATGATATGGGAAACATGTGTTGATTTTTGACCCGCTATTATATGTTGGTATCAATATTTATCCATGACATGAACAATGGTTTCTATGCCTATGATGGTGCCAAACACTTATGAAATATTTATATGCTTAGGATTTGAACAGAAGCCTCATGATTGATCATCTAATGATTCCATAGTATTGCATCATGTTAATGTTTTATTTCATGACCCATGATTTTTTATCTACGAATTATTGAGTATGATATTATATTTATAATGTTAACATACCTGTATACTCATTGTATGCTTAAATATGATAATTTATTGATATATCTCATGTTTTCCCTTATTAATCACATGATCACACCCTTTCTTATGTTTCCTATTTCCCTCGGTTATGATGGATGGTATTAAGTAAGACATTTATAATAAGGATACAATGAGAGAAGAACCATATGGGTGATATTTAATATCCTTTATGAATTAAGTTGATTATGTATCTAGTATTAAAAGAGTCTTAACCTTAATAGTTATAAGAGATGATTATTTGGTGTATATATGGAATATTAATATAAAAGATATAACATTTATATATGTTTTTCGACATTATAAATAGTAGGTATCAAAGGAGTGTTTATTTTTATTAGAGATTAAATTATGAGTAATATGGTGATATAAATTATAAAAACCTATATTTAACTTATATTGATATATGATGAATGATAAGTGTCATATGTTGGTAAGAATGTTTCATTATTTAAGAAATCAAAATATTGATGTTTATAATTATATAATTCCTCGCTCAAATTACTGTGACATGATTCTTACACTCTAATTTTTTCTTTTAGTCAATAGATGGATCTATATGGAATTGTGATAAAAATTCATTTCATGATTAATGTAATCATTTTCTTCAATGTTATGGGGGATGTAATATTGAATCTTATTACTGTTCTCACACAACTTTCTCGAAAAATGAATAATTATAATATTTCTAATGATCAAATGAGGGAACAAGTTATTATTGAGAATTTCATGGGGTAATATGCACCATCATTCTATGTGTCTTCTAATCCACTATTAAAATATCGATGGATCATAACCGTATAGAAAATAATTTTTTCTCAAATTCTCAAAACATGAAAAGGGTGTATTAGTCATTTATCATTTGGATGGAAAATCATATAAATGGAGGAATCTTATTAAAAATATGATATAAGAGGATAAAATTTAATTCCTAGAATGGAATATTTTAAGAGGATATTGTAAGGTAAAAGACCTTAGTCATCCTTTCCTTTTTAATTTTTTGGAGTTATAGGTTTCGAAAGAAGGTTCCAAGGAATTTTGAGCAATTTTGCTAGTGATACAAGGGTATATGAGATAGAGAATCGTATATTGTGTCATTGATTCATAGTATAATCTATACAGTTGGTGGATATGGTGTGTAGCTGAGGTTTTTGTTTTAGTGCCTTGATGAGCCACATCCAAATTCATCGGGGCTGTAGCATTATATCCCTATTGTGGTATAGGGTATAAGAGTTAGTTTTTGAGGATACTGCCTTTTGGGGGTAGCAACTCTATAGTGGTTGGATGTAATGTATGACATTACTATATTGTCAATCATTTTGACATGGATTGAGGAGGCTATGGTATAGGGTTTTTGGTAGTTATACTAATTGAGTTGGTAAAAGAACCAATAGGGATAGGCTGCACCATAGAATCCTTATTGGAAAAAAGGTTTATACAGTGTGGTGTTAGGTTGTTCCATATTACACCTCCCTAGGTATATATTATCTATGAGATATAGGATGGTTTTTATTTTATATGAGGATTTTATTGGGGTTTGTATTGTTTTCTACATCAATTGTGTCATAGTCCTCTTGTTTTTGAATAGTGTTGCGACATGGTCTAGTGGATGGTTTCACGGTCTCATAAAAAATGTTTTTCTTATAAATGACCCAAATCACATGAACCCACTTTTCTCTAAAAATACTCCCTCAAGTCATCAGAATTATGGATTACTATTCTAATGCATTTGAATCCCATTTTGAATTGTATTAGTCCTTAGATTCCTGAGATCAATTTACGGTGATCTAAGATGATTTCTTCTCTTTTTCATTGGGTTTATCTTCTGTTTGATCTTTCCTACCTCTCATTCTTCCTTTCAATATATGTAGTCTGATATCCATCATTATAATCGAGTTTCTCTTTTTCTTTTATCATATCATCCTTGGAGGGATGTGGTTTCCTTGTGAAAGCGGATATCAAAGCTCCATGAGGGATTTATTTTTCCATATCATGAAATTTGGATCCCTAAAGTGGGGAGATTCAATGATTATAATTATAATTTAAATGAAATCATAATTTTATCATGTTTTATCTCTTTATATGGTGGTAGAATTAACCAAATTATATATTAAACCAAATTAATGAAATAACTTGTTTATGTTTATAGAGATTTTATATTATTTGGAATTTTCCATTGTGACAATGGTTTGCCTATTGATTTTATAGATAGTGTGATATCTATGTTATGTTGTCTAGATTTTTTTTCTTGTATTATCATGATTTTATTTCTGATATTGGTAAAAAAATCTATAATTGGTTGTTTGGATAAATAACTAAAGAGTCATGTGTAATGAAATTGTTTTCCATTTAATTTGATGTAAATAAAAATGATTCTTATTGCATGATTAAATAAACATTTTTATTCCTTTAATTAATATAAATGGATAAATAACTTGAAGCTTAATTTTTTATATACAATAATAATTAATGTCCTGTTAAATTAGTGTTTCCCGTATTTATATTTGTTAAAAAAATAATCTTATGGTTGAAACCAAATTTAAATAAATTGATAGCTTGTATTTTTTTATTCCTTATGTTACCAATAAAATTAAACGATTATAAATGAATTATGAAATTTAATACAGAATAAAAACTAGATTTTTCTATAAGGTTAAATGCTTAGGGATAATAGTTCCCATTTTTTATAAATGTGGTATTTCTTGTATTGGGGGATACGAAAGCTTGTTTCCATGTGAATGATAAATGCCTTGTTTTTATGTATTGGATTCACTATTAACCTTTTTTGCTTATTTTCTTCTACTTTTATTATCATGTTATGAAAAGTGACATGATACATGAATGGATGAATAGATATGGGTGGGGATGCATGAGGTTTTGGTACATTGTGATGCATGTGATGGGAAGACTCATGGTAATATGCCTGAGGGTGTCGTTGATGGAACTAGATTTTAATGGACTAGGTTAAAGATAGCTTTTCTAATTGTTTTCCTTATTTCTAGGATGGTTGATTAATTAATATATTTAGTGGTTGTATGGTTGGGTTTCTTGTTTATCGTCATTCCTTTCCCCGTTTTTTTAGGTTGCTTGATGTGCTTAGTTTTTTAACCATATTGTGGTATCTAAGGATGTATTCCAAGAGTACCTGTAATTATATAATGATAAAAATTTTGATAAATATATTACCCACAGGGTTGGTTTTTGGAATGAAAAGGATATTTTCAATATAGTGAAATTGTGGACCCGATAGGATTATTTCTGGAGGGTATAAACTTCAATTTTCTGATTAGTGAAATGTAACATGGAATAATGTTTATAGAAAATTAAGGTCTAAGGAATTAATTGTTGTTTAGTGATATGATTAAATAGTAAAATTGAATAAAATATAGTAACCATAAAATCTATTATGCTTATAGGATATCTAGTCCCTTAAGGTGAAAGATGGGTGTATGGGAGATGATAGAAATATGTGATCCTAGTACTATGTCATTCCCATTTTGTGGTGTAATCTATATTATATCATGTATGTTTTGTAATTTCATATTATACCCCACCCATGTCTTTTGGGATACTCCCACCAAGTGTTCTCTGGGAGGATGTTTCCCCCAACATCTAGTCTAGAGGGGGTGGATGGTTGACTAACCCCTCTTGCACTGCTCTTTCTGGTAGTTTATTATGTGGTGGTATACATGGTGGTTAAATTTTTCAATATTTTTTATAGAGGGTAATGATTTATTGTGGTTATTTCAAAAAATTATTTCTCATGATATTTTATACTAAGGATTATTGTTGATATATCATGTATGGGTTATGAGAGATTGAGGTTCATTACTTAGTGTATGGGTTGTGATGGATTAAGGTATAATACCTGATGTTTGATACACAAAATATGGGTCATTTATCCTCCAAGAAACTGCTTGGTTACTATGTGAATATGTGGCATTATGAATGATGATGTGATCTAAAAGATTCATTTTAAGATACTTAGACCAAGTGTTTTCAGGAAGACTTATTTTGGAGAGATATGTATCATGATGTATGACATAGGGGAAAAGTGTAAAACGATAGTAGAAATGGTAACAAGGTACCGATATAGTTTTATTACTATTAGAAATGATCTCTTGTTTGAGATATACGTAGGCAGATAGATATGGTGATATTGGTAACTTATTATACCTATTTATGTGAAAAGTTAGTTTCACTTTTTTTAATTGGGATTTAGCGTGATTTCTCTATCTTTTTTATATGGGGGTCTAGGGATGATTTAATAGATTATACCATTATTCTAACCCCATGTGTATATAAAATACATTTTAGGTCAGTAATAATGTTGTATATATAGCTTGATTTTACTATCTCATCATTATGAAAGAGTTATTTGGGATTTATGGTCATTGTCGAGTTTTTCTTTTTGTACTTGTATTTTTAATTTCCAGTTTCATTAGTCTTGTATGAAATAAAATGTATATACTCTGATTTGATTTTAATATATTTGATCAGGATTATTTTTTTCTCTTCCTTATATATAAATTCCTCATGTTCTCTTGAAAAGTAATTCCTCTCATTTGTATATTCATTACACCCTCGATGCTTGTCACCAAATTGTTGCATGTTGGAGGCATGATTCAAGAATTATGTATATTGTTTCTCATTTCTATCCTGAGAGGGATAACTTTGGGGGGATTGGGTTATACAAGTGTTGTATTGAAGGTTTTTCTAAGGGGTATGATGTAGTTTGGAGTTAGGAATAGTTGATCACTACATGGGTAGGTAGGGAAATAGTTTCATCTATGTTAAATATTACAAATAAATAAGGGATACTGGTTGAGACCCATGTCTTTTGGGTCCCCTATAATCTGATACACATAACTCTAATTTTACCGAGTCTACTAAAAAAAGTTATACTAATTGAGAGGAATATATGAAATTATCATGGATTAGTCATTATTTCTTATATGTTTGAAATGGATAGAACATCGTATAGGTTAAACCATAAATAAATAAAGTAATTAATTTATTAATATTAAATATCCCATATTCTAGGATTAAGAGTCACTAACCTTTTTTGTAGGTATGGATTCAAGTTCATTTCCTCATCTGGTCCATGATGAAGATATTCAGTTGGATTTTTTGGTAGATCGTTGCAGGTTAGAGGTCAATGATGGTGACATATGTTGGAGCGCGCACCAAGAGATCCAAAACAAGATTATATATAATTTTTATGGCTATATTTCATAATCAAGACATAAGACTTGTTAGAGTGCACTTACATAGCTTTTATGTCGATCTTTTCATGGAAGGAGAACTAGGTTTCATTGGTCATTGTGATAATAAATGGATATGTGAGGAAGTGTTGTATTTTGTTCCTTGGGTATAGCAAGGAGTTAGAGATCTCATGGGAGATTTTCATGGGTCAATTTTGAGCATAGATTACTTCCTCGACAAAGAAGGTGGTACATATCAGGGATCATATTTATCTTTAACAACAAATGTTCCAACATAGGGGATTTGTAGATCCATGTTAAGAACCTTATTTGATTTTTTTCATACCATTTCCAAAATTAGATGGTTAGGTCAAAGCACTTTTGGGAGTCTTAATCTAGTGGTCCAATTCCTGGTCACCCAATTTATGATAAAAAATATGTTGAGGTGTTAGTGAGGGAAGAGTATAATGAGTGGATTCTAGGTAGAAATGGATTATTATTAGAGGGAATTTGTTTGGATTCCTCACAATGTATAGTTTTGGTATAGGGTTCCTAGTTTCCTATATAAAAGGTCTTGTTTATATTCTGGGGTTGGTCACAGCCATCGTCATCTAGTATCTCTAAGGTGGTGGATCTATAACATATTATCATGTATTATATTCACTTTTTTGAATAGTGGTTGAGGTTATTAGTGTAAATAGTTCTCTCCCTCTCCATGTATGAGTCTTTTTTCATGTATTTTATTTCAAGTTCCTTGGTTGATATATTTTCTTCTAAGGGAATAGAATCAAGATGCTCCATCTTGGGATCAGAAGAGAGGATACAGTGTAATTATAGGAAAGCATAGAGATGATCATTTTCATCTTGGAGAATTGAATGACCATGGAGTTTTACATTATTAGTTTCCTAGATTCCATAGAAAAGGTCTTGGTTAGATTTATACTCTTGAATTTCTATTACTAGGAGATTTAGATGTCTTTAGAGGTACATTTTTCTTATTTTCAACTTGGGTGCATGTGTCATTTAATTCAAGTGCTACACACTCTTTCATATCACCTTCCATATTCCATACATTGGAACATATGGAGGACATACTTACAATTCATTTTGCGTTAACTATTCTAGTTTGAGTTCTATATTATCTATGTGATGTATATAAAGACTATGAGATGGTGTTGCTGAAACACCTCTCTTTGGGAGACATACAATGTTTATAAATACAGTAATAGGACAACATAGTCAACATGGACTAGTTGTATTTAGTGTAGGACATTATGGAGTTTTTTAGGAGGAAGGTTTTATTCTATAATGGTGAAGGAGATTCAACCATGTTTTTTGCAAAGATAAACCTTTGGAATGGTTGGAGGAATGTTCCATCATTTTCTTCAATTATGGGTGAGTTGATGATGAGTTTTTTGAAATTTTTAGCTATATATATTTCCTGGGGTTGTGGAATAGTACTATTATGTATTTATTTTTGAGGATGGAGTGTTATCCCCTAGATGGGAGATATTTTTTGGGATATAGATACATTTTGGTTTTTCTCCAATCTTAATTTTTTCTAATAGGTTTTCTACTTTTGAGTGGAGGGATATGTGAATACAGCTCGAAGATCTGTTTTAGAAAGGTTTTATCTTGCCATGTGTGTCACCTATGTGTACATAAATATTGTTCAGAAAGAAGAAATATGGATTTTTACATCTCTGTATATATTATCATCACTTAAATATAGTGATAGTTAAGAACCACTATCCTATTATGTGAATTGATGATTTATTTGATCATCTAAAATTATAATATTGGTTTTTAAATATTGATCTATAGTGAGGATATCATCAGATGTATTTAAATAATGAGGTTATTTTGAATACTACTTTCATATCCCATCATAGTAATTACATGTCTTTTATGTCAGATGATATGATAAATGATCAATACGTGTTTATGGGTTTAATGAATGTGGTGCTCAAAGATTTCATTGATCGGTTTTTGGAAGTTTACATTGATGACATCCTTGTTAACTCCACATTTTAAGATGATCATGCACATAATATGAGTTCTATTTTTTTGAGTTCATCATCATCAATTGTTGTTTAGGATGTTATAAAGTGTGAATTTTGGGCTTGTGATTTATTTTATCGGTTAATTTCATGTCCTATAAATAAGTATTGGTGGATCTTTGACAGAGTTAGTTTATTTGTGGGTAGTCCTCGAGATTATTATATAAGGGCGGAGTTTCTTTTCTATTTCAGTATATTATTGGATATTAGTTTACTATTTCTCTTTGTTTGAGACTATTATGATAACATTGACTCTAAAGGATAAGGATTTCTTATGGAATGACCAGTGTCAGGAATATTTTGAGTACTTAAAAGATTATTTTTTCAGTGCATTGGTCCTTTTTTAGTAGAGTGAGTTTAGTTCAAGGTTTTATATTATGCTTCACATATTGTTTTGGGTTATGATCTGATTTATTAGAGATATATTGTTTCTTATGGGTCTCAGAAATTATGTTTCCATGAGAGTAACAATACCACCCATGATCTTGAGATAGTAAAAGTTTTATTCCTTTAATTTCTGGGGACATCACTTCGTAAGTGTGAATTTTTTATCGAACATAAGAGCCTGTGGTATTTCATCTATCACTGTGACATGAATATGCAATAGCAATAGTTTCTAGAATTCTTGCCAGATTATGACATCAAGATTCAATATACCCCCAAAAAGATAGTATTATAGTAGATTCATTGAGTATTATGTCAGGTAGTGATGTTGTGAATGGATATGGATATTATAGCATAGTTTTGGGATATATCTCAGTGATATATCTTGATACAGAAGTGGTTAGATGTAGAAGTTGAATTTTTTAGATAATAGTGCATTCATCATCGGTGTAGTAGTTATAGGAGTCCCATCTAGGTAATTCTGAGGTGGAAGTATAGAAAGACCAATTCTTATTTGGTGATGCCTTTTATGGTTATTATAAGGATGAACTGCACCAGGTTTTGTTCTAAGAAAATAATTTTTTCTTTTCTTTTGAAATAAATGAGATGGTTCTTAGTGAGTTCCATATCTCACCCTTAGTGGTATTTTGTAGCATAAAAATGATATACTTAGCATTAAGAGGTCATTTTTGGTTTCCTAGGATAAATATTATAGTTATAGAGTTTGTTACTTGATGTTGGGTATGTCATAAGGTGATGGTCAAGAATCATGTTACCGGTGGTTTTATCTAGACATTAGATGTTCCTCTATAGAAGTGGGAGGACATATTGATGGAATTAATTATTGTTTTACTATGAGATTAGGGAGGCTTTTATTATATATGGTTGATATTTTATCATTTTAAAAAATCATCCCACCTTGTATAGATTTGGGAGTCAGTCTTAGAAGTGGTTTTATTGATGTGGTATCTGGAGGTGGTGGTGAGACTCTATAGAGTCTTATGGATGGTCATATCTGATTTTGATCATTATTTTACCAACATAGTGTGGAGAGGTCTCTGTTATGATTTTTTCCTCTCAGTTATTTAATAGAACAACTTATAATCCATAAACTGATGTTTAATATTGAAGGCTGTCTAGACTATAGAATACATGTTGTATTCTTTTTTCCTAGAT
Source organism: Viscum album (assembly GCA_963277665.1). NCBI lineage: Eukaryota > Viridiplantae > Streptophyta > Magnoliopsida > Santalales > Viscaceae > Viscum > Viscum album. Next base: position 872,406,622 of record OY728129.1, on the reverse strand, counting down.
TTTGGATGTTCTTGGATGAGGAGCCTTCCTTTGGATTAGTTTTCCTATAATAAAATTTTTCAATCCACCATTGGTGTAGAACCATTCAATGTTTTTAAGGACAACATTTTTTACACTTTTGTGTGGGAATAGGGATAAAGAGTCAGCAATTCTCAAGACATAACTAGTTAAAAGAATGACATAGATGTTTCAGGTGATTTATGGGAGGATGAAGGAGTGCAGGATTATCAAAAATGATATGTTTATAATATGAGGAGACATCTAGAGTTTGACTTTGAAGATCATTTATTCCTGCAGTTGACTCCTCATCATGAAAAGTGAAGGTTTGGTTGTGAAATTAATCTCTCTTATTAATTAATTTGTCATTTTGAGGTTTTTGGTCTCATTGGCATCATGGTATATTGGGGAGAACATACCCTCCAGATGATCCGGATACATTATTTTTTTAATGTTTCGCTTCTCCACTATTGCATTCATGACAACACTAACATTATTAATTAGGGAGAAAAATATGTGAATGATGATGTATCCTTAAAGGAGTAACCTATAGATATCCATGAACACCAAGAAATGGTGTTTTGTTGGAATTTTATTCCTATGTTTCATATCTTATGGAAACATGGAGGCCTAGAGTATAACACCTATGAACATGAGTTATAGATACATGCGCTTTACCCTATGTTTTTTATTATTCAGAATATCTCATATTTTAATTCAAGTTATGGATAATTACCTTTTCTAGTTATGAGATGATTTTCTCTTTGGTGTCTTTATAGATGATCTTCTATTATTTTAAAGGTCTCTTCCCCTGGAGAAGCTTCAAAGGAAATTTATTCTTGTGGTGTGGTTTTTATCTTGTCTCTATTGAGTGAGTTGTTCAACTCTTATATTTGATAGATTATTTAGTTTTATCTCATAGGTTGTTTGTTCATAATACTATTTTATCTTTTCTCATTGGGTGTGGTTTTAAATTCTTGATGATGAGAATGATTTTATAGGTATCTAATGTAATTTTTCATACCTTCTTATCCCATTACTATATGATTTTTGTGCGTTGGACGTACCCAATGAAGGTTTCAAGGGGTTCTGAGGTGTTTTATAGTGAACCAAATGGAGTTATGTTAAAAACTAATCTTCTTCATCATAGATCCCATGGTTGTGTCATAGGATAGGAGGATATGGTTTGGATATTATGGATGTGTTGTATCACCTTGAATATCCAAATCCAAATATAAAATCCTACTATGGGGTCTCCCTACTATGGTGTAAGGTATTGAGATATGGTTTTTGAATATGACCCCTTTTTTACAGTACATGTGTCGTGATGGTTGTATGTGGTATAGTCCCTTCACCAATGGTTGATCATTGTCACATTCAGCATGGCGGATATAGAATATGGTTTTTTAGTGATTCTTCTATTTCAGGGTGTAGCTACCCCATTACGATTAGGCTAAGTTGTAGCCTCTATTTTTGTAGAGGAGGTTCTGCAGTGTGGTCTTAGGATGTTCCATAGTTCCTCCCCTAAATATATAGGATCGACATATTAGATGGTGATGCGGATCTCAAATGTGGATTTGATTAGGTTTTGCATCATGGTCTCCTTACATTATGACATAGTCCTCCTATTTTTCAATAGTGTTATGGCGTGTTCTAGGTGGTTGTTTCATGGTATCATAAAAATTAGTTTTCATATAAATAACCCATAAGGCACAAAAAGCCACTTTTCTCTCCAACTCCTCTCTCAAGCCCAATAATCTTTAGATTCTTTTTTGAAATCCTTTGAAGACCCTTTTAATTGGGATTAATCACCAGTGTACCAAGGTCATTTAATAGTGATCAAGGGTGAGTTCATATCCTTCTATTGAAATTTTTTGTCCATTTGACCACTATTTCCTTCCATTTTTCATTCTATGTTATGGTGTTTGATATCCATTATTCAAATGGTTTCTATAGGTTTTGATGGTGAGGTGTACTTGGAGGGATTTCGTTTCCTTATGGGAGAGGTGAACATAGTTCCTTTTGGGTGTTCCATTTATATTTCGAGAACATCAAAAGATTGAGGTAAGGGATTTATTTCTTACCATTTTTATTTATGTGAAATCTTAATGTTATCATGGTTTATACCATTGGATGGTAGTGTAAATAACTTAATTAATGATTAAAGTAGATTAATAAAATAATTGGTTTATGGTTATAGATATTTTATATTTTTTTTGATCTTCTACATTGATAATGGGTTTCCTATTCATTTTCTATATAGTTTTCTATCTATGTTATATTTTTCAGCGCGTCTTTTATGCTTGGATTATCATGTTTTTTAAGATGAAATTTTTAAAGAATCTAATGCTGGTAATTTTATCTTTCAATAAATAATTAATAATTCATTGTTCTTTTAATTTTATGTAAATGGAATTGATTCATAGTGTATGATTAAACTAATGTTTTTTATTTGATGTGTTAATGGAATTGGATAATGAACTTGAATATGAAAATATTTTTTGTGATAATTATAATTAAAGGTGTGTTAAATAAGATTTTTTATTCCTTCTATTTTTTAAAATCATATGCTTATGATAGAGATCATGGTTAAATAACATGATAGCTTGTATTAGATAATGCCTTAGGTTACCTATAGGTGTAACCTATGTTAAATAAATTGGACGATTAAATATTGAATAAGCACTTGTTGTTTGATAAGTATTAATTCTTGGGGTCAAGAGTTCTTGTTGTCAATAAAGGCTAGATGAATTATATTGTGGCTATGGGAGATTGTTTTCATGTGAAGGGTAAATAAATTTTTCATATATACTAGTTTCCATGTGGACCATGTTGTTTTTTTTATGCCTTATATGTTTTTAGGGATGTGATTCTTGTTATACAATGTGACATGATCCTTGGATGGCTAATGAGATATGGGAAGGGAGGCATGAGGGTATGGAAATAATAGACTCTGATTATGGAGAGATACATAGCCATGTTCATAAGGGAGTAGAGGTGGGAACTAGAGTTGATAGAATGAGTTAAAGATGATATTTATAGTTTTTATTCTTAAATATTATATGCTTTATTAATAAATATTTTTAATGGTTGGGTGGTTGGATTTCAATATTTTATGCCTTACTTTCCCCATTTATGGAGGTATCTTGATGTTCTTGGTCATGAAACACTCTTGTGGTAGATTATTTTTTTTTCACAGAGTACCAAGAATTAAGGAATGATCATAAGGTTTAATAAATATTTAACCCACGGGTTTTCCCTTAGAACGAAATTCTTAAGGTTAATTTTGAGAAACCATGGACATGGTTAGATTATGCCTGGAGGAAATGTGTACAGCTTTATTGGTTAGTGAAATGTAACATGGAATAATTCTTATTCTTAGTAAATGGGAAATAAATTAATTTTCATATTGATAATTTCTTAAAATGGAAATATGAAATTTAGTTTTGGAATATTAAATTCTTTTTTGCTTATAGAATATATATCCCTAGGAGTGTTAGTCATGTTTCCAAGAGATAATAGTTTCAGTTTAGCCAAGGACTGGGTTATTCCCATATTTTGGTTATGAGATATACTATATCCTATATGTTTTTTGATTTCATATGCTTCACCACCCTTGTCGGTATGGTGACTGATACCTAGTGGACTTTGGTAGGGTGTTTTCCCCAAACATCTAGGTTAGTGACAGATAGATGGCTAACTACCCCATCTGGATCCACAGTCTTCGCCTAATAGTATTATGTGTTGGTATGCATAGTGGTTATCTTTCTCATATATATTTATATAGGGTTGTGTTCACTTGTGGTTATTTCACACACAAGTATCTTTAGATATAGTATCGTAAGTATGGTTATAGGTATGTCATGTATGTGTTATGATGGATCGAGGTACATTACTCGGTGTATGTGTTGTAATGACATTATTTATATCATCTCGTGTATGATACATGATATACAGGCTATAGTTGCTCTTGAAAACAACTCATTAACTATATGTAAATATGATTTGATGATTTTATTATGTGATTCATGATAGGAATTTTATGATACTTAGTCCACGTGTCTTTATAATTTATTTTTTTTTGAGATAGATAGATCGGGACATAAAATGTTGGGGTAGAGAGGAAAACCAGAGGGGAAGTTATAGTAAGGTAAATTTATTTTTTATTACTATAATAATTAATCTCCTGTATGTGATTCTTGGTGACAGATAGTTATGGTGATGTTGGGAACATACAATACATTTTTAGGTGAAGAGTTAGTTTCAATGTTCCTCATTAGTCTTTAGAATGATTTCTTTATCTTTTCCATGAGTGGCTCTAGGGATTAACCTATTGAGTATATTGTTATGTTCACCATATGTATATGTAAACTTTTTTTTGGGTTAGTATGAATAGTTTGAAGATTAGGATGGATTTTACTAGCTCATGTATTTGAAAGAGTTATTTTTTCTTTGCGGTGGTTGTTGATTTTACCTTCTCCTACTTATATTTTTTCTTTCTAGTTTCTTTAGTCTTGAATGACATTATATTTATATAATCTGGTTTTATTTTACTATATCTGAAAAATAATTAATTGGTTTATTTGTCCTGTCTCTCGATTTCACATGTTCTCTTATTGGTTAATGCATCCCATTTTTATGTTCATTATACCCTTGAGACTAGTTTCTAACCCATGGCTTATTAGAGGTATGAATTAGGTGATCACAATCTTCCTTATGAAATTATCAGCCTAGGAGGTTTACCTTTGTGAGAGAGGGTTTTATGATAATATTTTTCTGTAAGAACTTCCCTCATATTCCACATAAAAAAATTTAGAAGTAATCCTTCTAGAATAATCATAAGGATTATGAAACCATTGGTATTTATAGGGAAAATTTTAAAAACTTGAAAGGTTTCATTCTAGTTTAATCGTCATAGATAAATGATAAATTGATCAATTATTTAGTGTATTAAAACCAATTATTTAAAAGTATTTAATAGAAATTAATAAACAAATTTTTTTGATCTCCCAAGGTAGAAATAGAAATTGGAGATTATCATGGTTTTGATTTGAAAGGGTGGATAGAGTCTAAATAATACACAAATAAATCATATGGATGAATGTAATTCCAATAACATTCATGACATAAATTTTTAATGGAACAGAAATATAGTTGGTTGATAGAACCTAAACGTTCTATTAATGTAGAAGGTCTGGTCATGAGGCCTATGTATGTTGAAATATGACAAAGAACTTAGTTGATACAATATGGGAATGAAATATTATAACTAATACACCACACATAATTCAATGATTCAAATGAAAAATAATTTTTATCACTCTAACTAGTACATGAATATAAATTTTAAAGATGATGATCAGTGTCTATAACCTTATAATCCTAAAGATAAGGGGAAATATCAGGTTATCATGACCAACAACGTGGGTTTCATGGATTGTGTGGTGAAAGGTTGACTTTTCATCTACTCTAGAATGGATAATGTAATTTTTATTTCCCTTCTAACTATTTTATATCAATGGAAATTACTATGGGAATTAGTTACAACAACAAAAATTAGATCTTGAGATAGTGGTGAAAACACCTAATGGTATGATGATCTCATCACATGTGTATTTCTTATATCTGAAAGAATATTTTGGGAATTTTATTCTATCAAGTCTTCTAATTATACCTTTAATTGAATTTGAATATTTTTTATCAATTATATCTCTCTATATATATTCCACATCAATTTCTAACGATGTAAAGTAAAATTTGATAATTCAAATCAACTAGTGGTTGTCTTTCAATGTGAGGAAGAATCTGAACATCTAATGGAAGTTACCAACATTATATGGGTATTAATTTCTATTAATTAGGAATATTAATCTCATATGGTTATAGAGAAACTCAACATCAAGGATATGATAATTTTTCGTGATTTTTATTATGTATTTCCTATAAACTTTCCTAATTTTTCTCTATATTAGGAATTTGAGTATTCAATAGAACTCATACATAATGTAACACCTATTTCATATATTTTATTTAGAATATCCTTGATTGAGTTGAAATAATTAAATATGAAACTCATTTAGAATATTGAGAAAGTATTCATACACCCCGGTGAATCACCATTGGGGGACCCTATTCTTTTAGTTATTAATAAATATGGTTCAATGTGTCTTTTCATTGACTCCATAAAAAATAACAATATCACTATTAAGAACAAGTGGGATCTACCTTGTATTGATGATTTTTTTTTAAATTACATGTATCAAAATACTTTTAACTGACTTCTCTTCATTTTGGATATCATAAATTGAAGATTGAAAAGGAATACATTCTAAAGTTATCCTTCCATTTTAGGTAATACTATTGTGAATTTATAGTGATGCTATTTGGATTTAAAAATTCCCCGACTATCTTCATGGTTACATTTAATATATTATTTAGATATTACCTTAATCAATCTGTGGTAGTATTTATATATAATATTCGAATAATTAAAAGAGGTAGGAATATAATGAAGATTACTTTATAATTGTACTCAATACATTAAGGAGGGGAATTTGTAAGAAACATTTACCAAGTGAAATTTTTGGTTTTATAAAGTTGAATTTTTGGGTCATATAATATCATATGACAGTATATTCGGGGGTCCTTCAATGATAGTAGTTATTGATTAATGGCTTAGACCAACCATGTTATCTGAGATCCACAGTTTTCTTAGGGTATAAATATAATGTTGGAACATTGTGGATGATTTCTAATATCTATGTAATCTAATTACCATGTTTACTCAGAATGGTTCCATGTTTATTTGGATAGATTTATCTGAGTAAAAATTAAATGAGTTGAAGGGAAGGGTGGTTAATACACTTGGGTACATTATATACTATAGTGTGTTAGGTTTTGTGACCTATAGTGATGCATCAATGAAGGTATTGGTATGTATCCTCTTTTAGAATGGTGTGGTGATAGCTTATATAAAATCATAATTGAAAATACATGAGTGAAATTACACAACTCATAATTTCAAGATGGGAGTGATAATTGCTTCATTGATGTTTTGGAGGAATTATCATTAGGGTGTAAGTTAGAACATATATAAGCCTAATGAATTATTGAATTATATATTAAAAAAATTGTTTAATATACACACAAAAATATTGTTATAAGTGATTATTATTTATGATTACTTAGTACATTACCACACTGGGAAGGTGAATTATTTGGCTAACACTCTAAGTTAAAATTACCCTACTAGTATGAACTTGATCTATATTTAAAGAGATCCAATATTTATATATTTTTATAAGATTCATATTGACATTTGTGAAAATGGGAAAATCATATATTACCAAAATGAATGTTCATCAATATATCCATGTATGGATTATGGAGGCTCATATGGATGATTTGTAACTTCAAAAGAAGTTGGTAAATGTTTTTGAGTTCGACTATGATCATGAGGTAATTATAAGGTTTTAAAAGTATGGGTCTCATCAATAATTTACTAAAAGAAATAGATGTTTTATGAAGCTAAAATTTATTCATTATCAATTCATCTAAAATATATGAAGATGTATAGATATATAAGAGTGTATTTATGGTTGGATAACATAAAAAGTTATATTATAGAGTATGTATCTTAAATCATTATATTCTAGCATGTTATTGATAATGGATAGAATTCTAAGTGTATTTTACAACCAATACCCATACCAGAATGGGAATGGGAAAGAATTACCACATATTTCTTCATTAGATTCCCCAAAACCTCTAAAGGCCATAATACTATTTGGGTTGTATCCATACACCTTACAAAGTCAGAACATTTTATTGATACAAATGAATATTTATCTCTTTATCAACTTAACTAAATATAAATTAGGGTAGTGGTAATATTCTATGGAATACCACTCTCAAATGTATCTAATCAGGATTTTAGGTTTACAGTGATATTGTAGATAAGTCTTTGGTAAGATCTAGATATAGATTTGAAATTCATTATTTCACATCATTCATAGAAAAATGGTCAGTATAAAAGGGCTATTTAAACTCTATATTCCATTTTGATATCTTGAATTATGGATTTCAAAGGTGTTTGGGATCAACACATTCCTTTGGTGGAATTTTCATGGAAACGTAGCTTCCTATCAAGAATTTAGATGGATCCTTATGGATACCTATATAGAATTAATATAGTAACTCATTCATGGTGGAATGATGTTAGATAAATACAGGTATATGGGATTAATCTAACTAAATAAATGGTAGATAAGGTTATATCCATTTATTAAAACATATTGGATGGTCGTAGTCGATATAAAATGTATGTTGTCAATCATCGATGAGATATAGGGTTCAATGTTAACGAAAATGTATTCCTATGAATATTTATTTGGAATAAGGTAATGAGATTAGGAATTCGGGGAATTTTGAGCCATGTATATTTCCTACCCTTCTAAATTCTTGATGTTGTCAGGATGGTCATTAATCCCTTGGCACTTACACTGAATATATCTTAAGTTCATGATGTGTTCCTTGTATCTCTCCTAAAAAATTACCTAAATAATATTTTACATCTAATATATATGAGTTAATTCCACTATATAATGATCTCTCTTATTAGGAACAACTACTAAAGATTTTGGATCAAAGTTAAAAAGTGGGTTGAAATGGGATCATTCACCTCATCAATGTTTTGTGATGAAACTATAATGTTGAGAAATCTATGAGGGAACCTGAGTATTTGATAAGGTAGAAGTATCCTCATTTGTTTGGGTCATTGTTATTTAATTTTTATGGATAAATTATTATAAGTTTGGTATGATATAACACCCTATGATTTTATGATATATTTCCCTCTAAATAATTTTATTTTTTTCGATAGCTTTCTTTTTGTGAAACCATGATTCAAAATGAATCATCATATAGAATAAAATTAAAAATTAGATCTTAAATTGGAGTTAAAAATTGGAAGAACCAAATTATTAAAAAAATGTCTATAATGGTTTAATATAATGAAATTTTATTAATTAAATAACTATAAAAAGGTACTCAATTTCAGTAAATATATTTTATGCTTCAAAAATATGTTTTCATCAAAAGTGGTTTTTATTAAATTTTTTCATGGATATTGTATTTAATTATAGATAATTTTATAAAATTTAATTTTATAAGAAATATATAACTTCTTAAATAATAATAACATTATTATCTTAAGGTTAAATTTTGAGATTTTTATGAAAAATATTAATTTTTCAATGAATATTGAAATATTACAGATTTTATAGAAACTGTATTTTAGGTTCATGTATTTAAAAATACCCTTTTTTAATTTTAAATTTTAATTAAATATGTTATATTAAAGATAATACATCTAATTTTATTTTAATAGAAATTATTCATTTGGAATAAAAACAGTCTTTATAATTAAAGATGTATTCTTTTGGTAAATCGGTTTTCATCATGTTTTGTAAGTTTGTTTTAGAATTAATCTATTATATATAATGAAATTTAATTTAAAGATATGTGATCCATATTTGGAATCATTATTTATAAACATTTTAATTATTTCACTTCAATTTTTGGTCATTATTAATAGTAATATTGGTAAAAATTCGGTTACCACGATAAGAGTTAAAATGGGTTTAAATGGTAAAAATAAATATTATAAGGATTAGAATAACCTAAAAAATATCTAAAACCAAAATTCTGGTCTTATTTAAACCATATAAAATCTTATATTTTCATATGAGTCATTTTAGTTCTATTTTTCATGAATAAGACTATAATAATTTAATATTTTTAAAAACAATCAAATTTTTCCTCTCACACACTTAAAAAAGGACTCCCAATATCATCTATTCTAAACTCTTAATGATACTATTATATCATAAATACCTTAAAAATACATTAATAACATCTCTCACCGTGTACTATAGGGAATGATTTGATCATAATATGATCCTTGCAAGTATTAATGTGTAATCTGAAGGAGCATCCTCAGTGAAGAGGTATCTTAACTGAGTACATTCAATTTTATTTCTTCATCCAAATTATATAAACCTATTGTATCAATAATAACATGATGAATATTATATCATAAATATATTGATATTTTATAATGATCATTTCACATCTATTTTTTCACCTCCTTTCTATCCAATGAAAAATGAAAGTATCATTCATGTGTATGTGTGGACTACTGCCTCCACATAGTGATATGATTCATTTTTCTTTATCATCATTAATGGATGGTTATTATGATGGAATTAATTTCCATATATTATTTTTTTGAAATAATTATTATTATTTAATTTTAAAATATGATCTACCTTCTTACATTCTTATCCTTTGGAAAATAAGAACATTGCTCATGCATAAGTGTGGAACACCACCACCTTGAAGTGATGTAATTCATTTTTCATTCCCATTTTACATGGATGGTAATAATGATATATTTAATGAATATATAAAATATTTATACCTTGATTAAAATTATTAATATTATGAATATGTGGTCAATAATCAAAAATAATAATTTCCCAAGAAAACCATACAAGAAAAATTAAAAAAGTTCACACCCCGAAAACACAATTTTAATAAAAAATTATTAATAAATGGGTGATGAAATTTTATATGTGGATAAAATAAGATATTAAAATTAGGTATATTTTTTATTATAAAAATATAATAAATTTATATGTTTTATATATATGGTTATAAATATTAAAAATCATGTTATCCTTGAGGTAAGTGTTTATGTTACAATATCATTTCTTTTTCAGATTATCTATGCTAAATTTTTATTAATGGAGATTTTATTCATATTATACCTTAAAAAAACATATCTTTTCGTCTCATATTGTTATTAATGTAATTTTAAATTATTAGCTTCATTTATCTATTTTTGGTACTTAAAATATTCAAGAATATTTTTGCAAATAAAATATTCTATTTTTAATATTTATAACCATATTCTATTTATAACCATATTCTATTTTTAATATTTATAACCATATTTATAACCATATTTTCTTAAAATATTCTATTTGTAATTTTAATATTCTATTTTTAATATTTTATTTTTGAAAATAAAATATTCTATTTTTAAAGAGTATTTTTCATATTGTTATTAATGTTATTCTATTTTTTTAATTTTTTTTTTGCAAATAAAATTAAAACTTATTTCATCTTTGGTCGGTGAACATTTTCTACAATGTCCATACTCTTTAGAATTAGTTTATAAAAGTTCATAACTATACAAGAAATTTTAAAAAAAATTAAATTTAACTACCATTAAATTAATTTAAAATTTTTATAAATTAGACTTTATAAATTATAAATTAACTGTTATTTTTTAATTTTTTCAAAAGTGGGAAATAATTCTTTTTTTTAATGTATATGGCATTACTAGATTACCCACAATCATGACTGTTGTTTTATCTGAAGCTTCCACTAAATGTTCCTATGGTAATTTTAAAAGAATAATTTTTTCTTATTAATATTTGAATGTTAGTAATTACTATGTTTCTATAAGAAAAACGGATATTTTCTCTTGGTTTTCAAAGAAAATTTTAATATATTTTATAAAAGAGATTTTTCATTTATGTCAGCATCCTTTAATGATTGTTATGATTCACTGGGGATGTTATATTATAATTAAATACACTTTTATATAGGACCTTTTGTGATGATGATCTTATGTTGATTACATGAAAATCATTTCATACCCCCCATGTTAATTAATCTTAGATGAGATAATGAATGCGCTTATGATACCATCAACTTACTTTATTTGGATATCTTCTGATAATTTGATGAGTTGATGTTTAGGTAAAAACATTTATTTGACAATGATTATTTTATAATGATATTATTAATATTTTATGATGTTGTGGGAAACATATATCTGGTTTTCATTATGTTATTAGTGGGATCATTATTATATATCACTATAATACCATGTGTAAAGCCTTATATATCATTATATAATTATAGGAAATTATTTTATGTGTTAAATAAACTACAGGATACAGGTATGGATTCCTTTTCCACTATGATATTGGAAATATGTGTTGATGCTTAATTTTATATGATAATATGGTCTCTGTAGTTAATCTTTACATATGATATGGTTTCTATGCCAATTATAATTCCAACTTATTTTGAAATTTTTATATTCTTATAACATGAATTCATGGATCATGATTGGTTTTTTCTTCTTCTTGTTTTGAGGTTTTAAAGGTCTGTTGCTTGGTTTGTGCGGTGTCGACGTTGTCGGTGTCTCCCTGCTCCTCCAAAGTTGGACTCTGCCTATTCATACGAATGGGTGGGGTTGTCTGCAGATGGCAGCAGGGCTGCTCTCAGGTGGTGTTCCAGCGACCGGTAAAGGTTCCATGGAACGATGTCTTGGTTCGGGATATGCAAGTGTTGAAGCTGGGTGTTTTTTGGTGGAGGTCATTTGCATTTGTTGCAGTTTTTTTGTGGAATGGTTTGATGCTGAACCTGGGGAGTCGGTGCTGCCAGATTTGACTACATGGAACAGGTCTCAGAGGAGGACTCAGAGATGGCCTTTTATCTTTGCAGTGCTCTATGGATTTGGCTGTTGATAGGGTATGACGTTTGTCATCAGATCGGGCATGTGCTTCGACACAAGACAGTTTCCTGCCATATTACTTTGCAATAATTAAAAGCTTCATCATGTTATATGCTGGGGAGGGGAAGCTCCATGATTACAGTCTGGTTTTACTGTTCTTTTCTTCATGTGTGTTTTTTCATGAAGACTGTTGGGTTTCTCCCTTCCTCCCTTAAAAGGCAATTTCATAATAATAATAAAAATTTTAAGGCCTTGGGGCCATTGGATGGATTATATATTAGATATTAATCAAAACAATGTAATATTTATGTTTTTTCTTCTTAATTCTCTATATACCTTATTACCCTTCCATTTGTTAGAAAATTATAATGTCACTCATGTGTATAAATGGACTACAACCTGCATGAAGTGATGTGATTTATTTTTCATGTAGTCCTTCCAAGTACGGGATTATATTTTTTCATTAATGTTTTATTATGATAAATTTTTCATGACTAATATTTTGGAGATGATGGGACCATTTTCCCCTTAACCAGTATCAACCTATAGATGCTATTTTTATCAACTAAACATCCCCAAAATTTCTTACATGAACATAACTAATTTAATAACAATATAATGAATAGTTATAAATGATTTAAAATTTATAATAATAATTCAAGATATTTGAAAAAAATTTTTATGAAAGTATAAAATTAATATAAGTTTATAATACATGATTTAAATTTTGTATGACGAGGGTTGGACTCGTGGTAAGGGATTTTTTTTAAAACTTATTTTAAAAGTTTTAATTTTTTTCTTCTATTTTTTATCCATATAAATTTTCATTAAATTATTTTAGGTTGGTTATTAATATACTAAAATTTATATTCAATTCATTTTATTCCACGTCTTACTTTCTTTAAAAAATTTCTAAAATAATAATTTTATACAATTTCCAAATGTGAGTTTTTTTAAATTTTTACAAAAGTGTGAAATGAATTTCTTCACTAAAAAATAGATCATGAGTATAATTTCCCATGATCAAGACTATTATTCATCAAGAATCTAATTGTTCATTTTTAAATGATTTTTCCAAATAATATCATATTTTTTTTAAATAATTTTTTATACAATTTTTTTTAATGAAAATGTTTTTTATCTCTATTTTTATAAGATTCATTAAAGTGCTTCATCATATTTGTTAAAAAATAATAATTTCTAAGAGTTTTTCATATAAATTAAATCTTATATATGTTTTTGGTGTGGTTTTATTTTTATACCTTATTCATGATGATAGGTGAGCCCATTATAGCTCTCCAATGAATTGAGTAATGATTACATTCTCCTAGGGATTATGTTGGACTTAACTGATTATATTATTCCATTTGTAATAGATCTTGAAAGAATGATTATAAGAGTGATATGAATATGATGTCCCTAGGTACCTACATTTATTTTATATTATTTAAAATAAGTTTTATATATTTATAGTAATTTCATAATATAATCAAATGATCATATCTTTAAATAAAAGTTTATTCCCCTTTTAAAAGTTATAATTGTGTTATTCATGAAAATTATTCAGTGAGATCCTATGTTTTAAAATAAAACCCCATGATTATAATTTTACTATTATGATTTATTATGATACTTATTTGTGAAAAAAATTGAAATTAAGTTTATTAGATAAGAAATAAAATGAAAATTTGATCTCAAAGGATATTATGTGAAAAATAAATATTTCTTAATAGATTACATGATTTTAAAATTGGACTAATGCGTTTCTTTATTTTTAAATCCTTTAATGAGATACTTATGCTCATAAAATATTATAAAATTTTTTCCAAAGGACCAATGGATGAGTAATAAAATATAGACCAGTATTATATTCCTCTATTGTGATTCAACTTTAATGAATTGAACATGTTTTTAATGATATATTACTCTAAATTTATGTGATCTATTTTTGTGGAAATAGATATTCTTTGGATTTGTCCACTTTTTAATATATTGTTATTATATTTAAATGTTAGTACTGATTCTCTAAAACTATAAACCTAAAAGATCATCTAAATTTAATAAAGTGAAACACATGTTATAAATCATGTAATTTTTTGTTGTTTATGGTATGGGGTGTTATAAAATAACTCATATAAGAGTGATCCTCTATATTAGTCATCTAACATCCATGAAAAAATCCATCCAAAAATCATGGGTTTCCTCTATAACATTTATAATAATCTATAAAAGCATTCATATATTTGGGTACACTGTTAATCACCTCTCATTATGCATAATATAGATTACATATATGTGTTATGAACATTCTAATAACACATGTAATATGAGGAATTATGATATAAGATCATACATCTGTACTATAGATTTTTCTATATTAAGTGGTTTATTTTTAAATTATAATACATTGAAACTTTTTTTAATTAAATAAAAATACATATTTCCCCTTTTCCTTATTCTTTTATTAATTTTAACCTTGTTTTTGTAAAGGATAGAGATCTTAAAGATGCTTTTAGAAGCTTAAAGGTTGTTATGGACATCTTACTATACAAAACTAATTGCGAATCGACTTAGATAATCAATGTGCATAATTCGTGCTAATGGGGAAAATGGACATGGTTTTTGTTCAACACCGTATCCCAAGGAGTTTCGACTACAGGCTCATGAACAAGATTTCTTGCACCATCGGGTAGTGTAAGTTGTTTTGGTGTTAGGATTTATGAGAAATTGACAATTTAGTTTTTTTATCCCATGGATCTCATATTTTTTAAGGGTAAAATGTGTTGGGATTAATTTTGGGGTTTTTAAATCAAATATTAATTAATTTTAATTCCTATTAACCGATTCATACAGTTTGAATAAATAAATTCCTCTCTTTATAATGTTTTTTCTCAAAAACACATTATTCCATCAATTTTTGATGTTTTTGTTCATATCAAGATGATTCCTTCCATGATTAGGTTTATTTTTCCTCTCCTTGACTAATATATAGATTTGGTTTACTCTACTACACTTTGTTCTCTGAATTTGTCTATTTCAATGAGTTCTTCAAGTTTGGTCAAATTTCTGTTAATCAATAAATTCATTATCTTCTATCTTATTTGATAATGGATTGATGTTGTTTTTTAATGGATGTTGATACATGGTGTTGACTACTCCTGAAATTACAGAATTGATGAATCAATGGTTTTCTTGATGTTTAGTGATAATATTGATTATTGGTGGTGTTATTAAAGGATGGTGGAATTCTTAACAAGATCTTACTTTCTTTGATATTGGTTTCATTTTCATAGTAAATTCTTATCTTATCTCTATCCAATGGTGTTGATTCCTTCTTTAATCAATTAGGCTTGGAATTTACTATTATTGATATTTGTCATTGGGTATGTGTTTATTTCTTCCATGGATTACTCTTCTTATCTACCTTACTCAACAACCACTATCAGGTTGGTTTGGAACTGATTATAGGGTACCATAGAGTTGAATCTTGTTCCTATTTGAGTGAGATAATTCTTTGGAATAAAAAACCATTGAAACCCCATGAAATAAAAATTGGAAACCCTAAGGTAAGAAGTTATTTAACTTTTGGGGATCTTGTATACACTTGTTTTCCTTGGTATAAATCTTGTGTTAGCGTACCTTGATTATCATTATTTATTATGACAGATTTTGGCTATTTGTGTATAGCCCATGGGACCATTTATGATTCATGATTCCATGAATATTTATTTCACCCCATTTCACCATGATTTATGTTTTTCATAATTTTATATATTTCTACTTTATTCTAATGATTTTTCGGTTTCTAATAATCTCTACTTGTTTATTTATATTACATTTCCTTTGGAGGCATCATTATTGGTTCTTAGAGTTGGTGGACCCTCATAACAAGATTGTCCCTTATAGGGGGAGTGATGATAAATTTTTATAATGGTAATGATGAACCTGATCATATTATAGATATAAGAAAATACTAATTAATGTTGGGTTGAGGATGTAGTATATTTCAAGTGGATATCGATTACCATTTATATTTGATGGCAAGTGAAATTTCTTATAGATAAATCGATTCCTAGTGTTATTCTAGGTAGAATGACATACTTGATGCCTAGGGAATGTTGAGTCTCATGTATGAATTATTCTATTAGGATGTTTAATGATGTATTCAAAATCCATGTATCTAGTTGTAGTTAATTCAGAATTCCAATAATCTAGCTTCTCCGATGGATTCGTATGAGGTACAATTAGGGGTTTTTTGTGTCCTAGTTAGAACACAATTTCTCGATGAATTATTATATGACTATTATTATTGTCTGTGAATTTATTATTATCCTTAATTATAGTTACTAAACCTCTATAAATTTGTTAAATATGCATTGGTGGTGTCCAATTAGGTTTTATTAATCAAACCCTGCACGGGCATCCCAATGTGTGAGATGACTTCATGTATAGGGAATAGATTAAGGGTATGGGGCTTGTGGAAGATAGTTGAGAAGAAGAAAATAGAGCTAGAATGGTATATGTATGTTCTCTATATGATTATTCAATTCTATTTTTTAATATTGTTTCTATATTTCATTTATACTCTGGTTAGGCTTGGCACTTTGGGTGCCAATATATTTATTATTGAAATGTATGCGATATATTATTATTTATTTATACATGTTACTCAGATTTTTTATATTCTATAATTATTTGATAAGGACATGATTTTGAGGGTATAGTCTCCACATGTATGGATGTATACCTCACTATTATTCAGCAGTATCTTGTGTACGAGGAGGCATGCATGATGTTACGCAACACTCCAGTTCAGACCTGGTGGTTTTGTCAAGGAGTTACATCAATGTCAAACAATAGTTTTTATAAATGTATGACCTTTATCAGCACTACATAAACGAACTAGTAAAGGATACTTTTATCAGTGTTTGAAAATAATGTGTAATGGGTGGCCTTTTATTTGTGCTATATTTTAAACTAATAATGGTTTAAATTTATTCGCATGTATTTAGCTCTGATATATGGAATCCCTCTTTAAATACTTTTTATATGAATATTTTGAAATTTTTTAAATTTGATTTATATAATAATAAATATATATTATTAAAAAAATTTATAATTTTTTAATATTTTATAATTATTTATAATTATAATTACATATATATATATACACACATATTATTTAACATCATTTAGACTATATAATAAAATATATAAATTCATTAAATATAATTCGTATTTGAATTTATTATATAAATTCATTCATATTCTATAATTTATAATATATATATAAACTATGTATATTTGAAATTATATGTGTGTGTTTTCAAATATATATATATATATATATATATGTCTATGTGTGTGTGTGTGAATATATATCTGTGTGTGTGTGTGTGTGATTATATATAAATAAATATGTGAATATCTATTTTAAAATATAAATATACATATACAATTTTTATATAAAGAAATATAAATATTCAAATAAAAAAATTTAGAAATATTAAGTTCAAAATTTATAAATATAAAAGTTATATAATTTATATTAATAAACAAAAATATTGATTTATTTATTTAAATACATTAAAATTTAAAATTTAAAATTTAATATATTGAGATTATATAAAAAATAAATAAATAGATGAACGTATATTTATTTAATTATATATATATATATATTATATATATATATATATATATATAAATTTATTCCATAATACAATAGTTTGTTTTCTAACATAAACCCATTATATTGCCTGAAAATGTCATAGTGTGATTAAAGGCAAAAATGTGAAAAATAATGAGGGTTCATTACATGTGTGTATATAAAATATGTGTATGAATAAATGAATGTATGTCTTCGTGGGTGAGTGTGTGTGTGTGTGTTATATGTGCTTGTATGTATTTATAAGAATTTGTATTTATTTATTTATATATATCACGTGTGTATGTTTATGTTTCTGTATGAATGTGAACGGTTGTGTATTAATGTGTATATTTCTGTATTTTTGTGTATGTTTCCTTATATATGTGTATGTTTTTGTACATATGTGTATATATATATGTATATATGAGTATGTATGTGTATTATGTGTATTATGTGTATGTAAGTGTATTAATGTGTATGTATGAGTATGTATGTGTATGTATGTGTATGTATGTGTATGTGTATATTTATATGTATGTTTATGTGTGTATATGTGTATGTATATTTATGTATTTATATGTATGTGTATGTATATATGTATGTGTGTGTGTGTTCCTGTATGTGTATGTGTTTCTTCATATACATATGTGTACTGTATATATGTGTATATATGTGTGTATATGTGTATGTATGTGTGTGTATGTGTATGTATGTGTATGTATGGATGAGTTTGTGTATTTATATGCATCTATTTATATGTATATGTATGTGTATGTGGATGTGTGTGTGTGTGTGTGTTTATGTATGTATATGTATATATGTGTATGTGTATATATGTGTATGCAAGTCTATGTATGTGAGTATGTATTTATGACTATAAGTATGTATGTGTATGTTTGTTTGTTTGTATTTGTGTATATAAATGTGTATGTTGGTGTATGTGTGTGTATGTGTTATGTATATATGTATTTATTTTTTAGTATGTGTGTGTCTATGTGTTCATGTATGTGTAATGCTGGATACACAAAAGTATGCATTGGTTCACCAATATATCAGACACACCCAAAAAATTATTTATACATTTATATAATTATTAATCTATTTAATAAAAAATATAAACATATTTATTAATAAATTATAACTTTTATATATAGTCAATACAAAATTTATATTAACATAATTAATTTTTCAAAATAATATATATATATATATGGGAAATTATTCAAATATTTAAATATAAATGTAAAAATTCTTACCTTTGATTTTTATAGTTTTATAATAAATAATACATTGCGAAAAACATTCTTACATAATATTACTATTTTTACATTTATTAATGATATATTTAAAAAATATATTCATTTATATAAATAAGAATATTTTATAATATATATATATATATATTATGTGGAGGGGGGTTACAAACCGTAAAAAACACACACACCCAGACACTCAAGTGGATCAAACCTCGTCCCTTCCCACAGGGAAAGGTGAGCACCCTCTAGACCTATTTTATTACATAGATTTACCTAAAGACCCATTCTAAACATTCCATAAATAATACCTCAATCATGTGATTTGAATAATACTTCTCATGAATAGTCACATAATCCAAGGACATAAATGATTACTATCTTCAAAATATTCCACATAAACATATTATTATAAAACACTTGATAATATTTCCCCATGATGTTGATCCTCTATACACTTTCTGTGTATCCCATATGATATAATTCACTTTATAAACAGGGGAATCGAAATATAAGAAAGGGGTGATATCACATGATCAGCACGATATAAATACATCATAATGTGCTAGATCATAAACACGATTGAGAACATATGGAAGACATAAATATCTTAATAAAAGATCATAAGACAATATATGATAATAATAAAACATGATAAAGAAACATTATAACATATCTAGATTATTAAAGAACCATAAATATTATGACATGGCTCAAAATACACATCAATAATGATAAAACATGTTAAAATGATATAAAAATGTGTAATACCCTAAGATATATTATGTAATCCTGAAAAAATAGAATTTCATGGAAATGAAATGAATCTTGAATCTTTTTCATAAAATTATAAACAAATTAAAAAGGCTGGACAACCATAATCATTGGAAAATCGTTCTAAGAAAACCCATTATTCCCCCACTTATGTGAACAAACTCATTATGTCCACACCTGAAAATGTCATAAAACCCATCATTCCCATGAATGTGTGAACAAAATCATTATGTCCATTTATAACTATATTATCATATAAATATGTAAACAAATTCATAAGAGGGATATATATGACATCACCCATCATCATTGATGCATAATTGTGTCACTAAAAATCAAATCATTCACCGTATCATAAATAACCTATGAGAATAAAATGAGTTTCATAACTTTTCAAAACATTATCACATAAAAAATAATGTTACAGAAAAAACACAATTTCCAAAAGAATGTTATTTAATAATAAAATGTATAATCTGATTTATGAACCATTACTCTATTGGGGAATATTCCTTTGAAAATGTAAGAGAATCCCAAAAATGATTTTACATAAAACCCATTTTTTAATTTCCTCTTAAAAATATGTGATTTTCTTGTCACTTTACAAAAATATTTTTAACATTAAAAGAAAAGTTATTAAACTAATTACATTACATAAAATCCCAATAAAGAGTCCACGATAGGAAATAAAACATATGTCAAAATGAGAATTAGAAGGAAAGAATGTAATATCATAGTAAGGAAATTCCTTTTAAATATATTACAAATCCTTTATTTAAAACCCATATCATTAAAAAGATAATGAAACCTTTGTTTTATAATAAAAAAATTATAATAAATGGATTATTTGAGATAAAAAAATTGAGTTTCCACTAAGGAAATGATAACATTTTTGGGAAGTAAAAACATAAACAAGGGAGAAAATACATTAAAAGAGATAAGAATTATTATTAAAAACATGGAATTTTTTATAAAACAATAGATTCCTCAAGAAAGATAAATTATTTGTCATCCTGAAAATGAATTTTAAAAGAGTATTAATCTTTATATCATTCTTAACATGCAATAAAAAGCTTTAATGGAATTGTGATATACTATAGAAAATTATTCTAATGTGACCATTATATACTATTCATTAAATTATAGGATATTAATTTGAGAGAAATTATTTTTAAAATAAATTTATAATCATCCTACTCAATACTAAATTATTTATTAATTCATAATAAATAATCACTCATTTATACTGAAGTCATTTCATACTTCAAAAATGATTTTATTGTATTTTTTGCATGTAAATTATAATTAACTTCTTCTAAAATTAGAAATTTTATATTATAAAATTAAAAATATCCTTGAAATCATCATATAAAAATTAACTTTCCGTGAAATTTTGGATTTTTTCTAAATTGTTGAATTTTTTGGTGAATAGTAAAAAAATACAGATTTTTTCAAAATAAACTCATTTATTTTCATTAATAAAGTAATTTATAATTACATTTATATTTTGGATTTGTTCTTATTGTTATATAAGATAAATTTAATTTATAATAATCCAAATAATTCTTTTGGTATTAGAGATATTCTTTATTTTGAGATAAGATTATTTTTATGCTTATAAACAATTTTTTCAAAGAATTATTTTTTCATCATGTTTTACAAATTTATATTAAAATTGATTTGTTACAAATCATTACACTTGAAAAATTTATATCATGTTTCGAATCTTATGGTTCAAATTTTGTACTTATGACCCTTTTATTTTTAGCCATTAGGAATAGTAACTATGAAAGATATTAATTAACTCGGTAAGGGTAAAATGGGTTAAACAGGGTTTTAACAATGCAATAAGGACTCAAAATCAACACCTTATTTAATTTTATGTGAAATATAATACCATAACCATTAAAAAAATTAATATTTGTAATTTTATCCTATTTTCCCTTCATAATAACATTTAAATTTTTTTAGTAATAGGAATCCCCAAATCTCTCTCTTCCACTAAATTTATTTTATATTCTCACATAGGGATGACAATATGTTAGGAAAGAATATAAAATTTTCGTTTTGAACTTAATTATTTTATTTCATCATTTAAATTTATTTTTTAATCTTATAATTATAATAATTACTATAAAAGCTTTCACAACACTAACACATTACTTTTGTAAGGAGTAGAAAAATGAATGTAAATGATTTTAAAAATATCAAAAGTAATATTTTATGAGTTTAATTATTTATCAAATTAATTTTATTATTATTAATAATTTATAATTTTTAGTTAATGAATTTATATTTTAAATCATTAGTTATATTTATGTATTTAAAATTAAATTTAATGCATACTGGCAAAAATAACATTAATGATATTTTATAAAACATAATATTTTTTAAATAATTAAAAAAATATTGAAATATGAAAATTATTGTTAGGAATTGTATGAAATTTCATCCCTTGGTAATTTATGATCTAATATTTACCTTGAAAATAAAATTATAACCTTTTGTGATTGAAAAGGTTGTTACCATGGTTATGGTCAAAATAGGTATATTAGGGTTAATCTTAAAGGATAACGCTTAAAATGACCTAAATCATCATAAACTAACTTTTTTGGTAATATATATATAATTAACTTATCAAAATATAATATGAGTCATTTTGGATACATTTTCTCAAGGATGCGTTTTAATAAAATTTTGATGTTTTGAAAAAATACCAGTGTGTCAGTCACCTCAATTATAAAAGGAGACACATCCTTTCTCTTCATTACACCACATTGAGCCATATATATTGATAAAAACCTACCCAATAATATTCTAAAGATCTATAGAAACCATTTATAGGTACTTTTATTCTTAAATTACCATTCGAAGGGTCTTTAATAATTGTGGTAAATGAGGTCTACCGAAGAAGAGGTGATCATATTTACCAACTCATTCAAGATTATTACTTCTTATACTTCCTCTAAATCTATTATACCTATCCTAAAATAATTATTTTAGTGTCAGTAATATATTTTGAAGCTACTATTATCATGGTTAACCTATTTAACACCTCTTTTCTATCCTAATAAAGAAGAAAACATCACTCGTGCATATGTATGACTCACCATCTCCACATAAAATTGTAATTATTTTTCATCACAAAATTATTTGGATAGTTATAATAATGGAAATAATGAATATATATTATATATATGAAATATTTATTCTTATGTAATTCTAATATCATATATTCCTTCTTATATTATATTTTTTTGTAAAATGATAATGTTGCTTGTGTATATGTGTAGACCACCACCTCCACTTAGTGATGTGATCTATTTTTAAATAATTATTTATATTGATTATAATTAAGAAATATTTAATGAATATAATTGACACATATGATATTATAATTATTCTGGAAAATTTTATTATTATTTACCATTATTTCTCTCCATTTGTTGAAAAGTGAAAACACATTTCATGAGTACGTAAGGCATATTGTCTCCATGAACGGTGTAATTTAGTTTTATAACTCTACCTTTTGTGGATGAAACTATATATATATATAATTAGTATTTATGATATTTATATAATGATTAAAATATTTTCAATTATTTAATTATAATCAACGGACAACGACTGTAACTACCAAACCAAAATTCTATTCAAAAATGAATCACTCAAAAATGACGAATTTGATAAGGAAGTATTAATAAATGGGTGTTGTAATGTTATAATTGGATCATATATGGTTTTATATATATGTAAATGACTCTCTTATATATTTATAACAGTTTCATATTTATAGAAGGTTATATAACATTATAAGAAAGTTTAACTTGAGGTAAGAGGTTTCTCATCTCAATTTCCATTCATTGGGTTATACTACTACTTTATTGACTCTGTTATGCCTTGATTATATGTAAGGACCCATCCTTAAACATAAAATATTATAGTTATTTTAAAACTATAAACCACTTTATTTTCCCAATGATATTATATGTCTATAGTTTTAGATAATTAGTACATACACTTACATAGTAAACCCATATATTACAAGGGGACATTTAGACTCAGTATCTATTTTTCCTATAAAAAAACTTTAAAGTAAATCATGATTTATTATTCTATTAGATATTCATAACTCTCCTTTGATCTAATATTTGTCACAAATCATCCATATAACATGTGAAAAAAATTTAAAACATGGCTTGAGAACAAAGATCAGTAATGAAAATAAAATAAAATAAAACCATTAGTCCAGTGAAAACCGATAAAACATTTCCTTAAAAACATACCTTTACCCTAAAAAGGTAATATTATTTTAAAAAGATCACTATCTTACCTTTTAAGAATAAAAATATTTTCATGAAAACTAAAAAGCAATAATATTAAAGACAAGTAGGTAACTTGGGACATAATTATACTCAAATGGAATAACCATGCATCCAACTTCCAAATATATCACTCTTACAAACCATATAACCCTAAAATCGACTTCCATACCCAATGCGTTGGAGGTTATAACATAACCACCCAACCTTGGTTTATCATAAAATCACCCAGCATTAAGTTATCATGTAACCACCTATAAAATGTCCAAGTACCAATATATAATCAGAACACATAAAATCTTGAAATTTTACTATTAAATTTTAATTTTCAATCATAAGAAAACATTCAATGTTATTTAAATAATTAATCCATTTTCAAACCCATTTTAAAAATTTAAAAATTTATTTGTAAATCAAATTGTCCCATAAAACATTTAATTATTTCATAGAAATTATAAAATTCTCATTTTAAGACATTCATTTCCATACTATTATGTTAAAAATTATTTTAAAAACATGGAAATGAAATATAGATATTTAAAAAATAATTCTTTAAAACATTTTAAATGAGGTTTTTATTTAAAAAGTCCCTTACCTATATTCTAGCTCATCACATAAAATCTTTATATTTAGGAACAATAAACATAGGTTAACTATTTACTTTCTTGAGAACATTTTTGAATATCATTATTCCATTTATATCACATATTATCATGTTATAATAAATACATAATTATTCAAGTTCATGTTGGATGTTTGGATGATATTCGGTACTTGAGTCCAAAATGAATTTGGTATGATGTAAAAAATCAAAGTGGTCATAAGTACATTATATCCAAAATAATATATATGAAATTATTATTAAATCAAACCATTAATTATGGTTTTAAAAAATTAACTATGTTATAATCATGGAGACAGTATGATGTATGTACGCATGAGTAACATTTCTATATTTAAATAATCATTATGAAATTAATATAAGTATTATATTATCTTTCCATAATTATCATAATATCATTAATATTATATTAATTATTTAAATACAATTATATATATCATCTATGTGATGTGGTGATGAAAAATGACTCACATTACTTCGTGGAGGTGATAGTTAACATGTACGCATGTACAACGTTTTTGTTTTTATGTTCCTGGAAATGTAAGAATGTAAAAGAGATATTATTCTTTAATAATGATAAATATTTAATTAATATCATATATAAAAATTAATTAGATCAGTATAACCATCCTTTAAAGTGGGTGATGGAAAATGAAATATATCGGTTCGCGAGGTGGTGGTGTGTTGTACACACGAACGATTAATTATTTTCCCATTTGATGGAAGTAGAGATGGATTTTGGGGGTTATATTAACATAATAACATCTCACTATATTGAAAATATTGTATTTATTATTTAATCATGCTGGAAGATGATTTGAAATAAGTGTAAGAAGAAACAAAACAAAAACAAATAATTAAAAATGATAACATTTCATTGAGAAATCTCTTTGGATTAACAACTTAACACATCTAAGGAGGGTTTTATGCCTAAAATGTGTCCTCTAGAATTTAAGTAGGTATTATAGCAAGGTATTTGGTGAGATATTTTCCAAACCAAATAATTTTTTATCTGTAAAGAAAATATTATAATAGATTTTTTTATATTAGAGGAGAGGGGCACTCATGGAATTCTTCATAATATTAAATTAATATATATTAATTTTATATTATAAATGGATTCAAGCTAATTTATTTCAAATATAGAATTATTTTTGGTCAAAATACATTTATATAATGAAAATTATACTAGTTTTGACTATTTTTTTATCCTGATCTTTTTGTTTTAACCCTTGTTTGTACTTTCAAATTCTTACTGTAATATCACGTAATTTACATATTGAGGGTTAATATAATAACTGTAAAATCCAAAGAAACAAATAAATGAGTAATTTATGAAATATGAAGACTTATCCAAATCATTTGGCTAAATGTTTTATTTTTTTAATTTTATTTAATTTAATAAAATATTATTTATTTTAAAATATCATTAATATAAATTTTGACACTATTCAATACATTATTTTTTACAAAAAGTCCTAACATCATGATATATTTGAACCAAATATTTTAAATAATAACTAAAATTTAAAATTCATCTAGAAAATTTGTAAATGACATTAATTATATAAAGCGATAATTATTTTAATATTTTTAATATCTTTTAGTTGATTCTTCCATTAATTAAGCAATTATAACATCATTATTATGTCACCATTTAAGGTAATTATATTATCACAAGAAAATATAAATAAATTACCAAGATGTCGATAAATATTTTATATTTTAAATGAATATTTATAGTCTAACATATAACCTATATAATCCCATATTAAAAATACATAAATAGTTAAAAACAAAAGTATGACATGTTTGACTTTTCATTGAATAAAATATTATAAAGATTATATTCACATCTAAATGGACATAAATGGTTACATAACTGATAATTTAAATCTTGGGGGTAAACAATACTCATTAAATAAAATTTTTAGAAGTGTTGGGATCATTTTAAAACATTTATAATATTATTTTTACCCTTAATTAAATTATTTACCCTTAACCATGGTAATAAAAATTACCAAAGGTTCTATTCAAATTACCCAAAAATAAAATGAAATTATTTATTAATTTTAAAAATTTTGATTCAAAATATTTAATCCATTTTTCAAAATTCAATTCACATAAAATGCATAAATTAATTAAAAATTAATCTTATAGACGTGATGAAATAATGATTTTTTAAAGAAAAATTGTTCAAAAGTTCAGAAAACTTTTTCATCCAATTTCAATGTGAAATTTATTTCAATGACCATAATTGGATTAGCTAATATAAAATTTATCTAATTAAAATTTAAAACCAATTAAATATATAATTTAACTTTATTTATTATTCAGTTGAAAATGTTTTTTTAATTAAAATACAGTATTTTTCACTATTCATCAAAAAATAAAACTTATCAAAAAATTACCTAAAATTAAACCACAGTATATTGTGATATTACTATTATAAATAAAAAGTTTATTTTTTAGATAAAATTTATAAAATTATCAAAAACTAGATTTAAAATAATTTTTCAATCAAAAGGATCCAGAAGTGCCTTTTTAGAAAAATATATCTTATATAACTAAATTTGGATTTTTTTTATTATATCATGTCTAGAAAACACATAAGATTAATGTTTAAAAAATTATTAAATATATAATATATGTATTTCATTAATATTATCCAATAATAGTTATTTGTTTATATATTTTTATAAAACACACTTGTGTGCATTTAAATAGTTTTTTGGAAAAACATTTCCTTTCAAAAAATGGTTTTATTTTCATTTTTAATTAATTTGTCACCAAATAATTATTTATATATAAATTTTTAAACCATATTATCTTAATTCAAAATATTTTTCATTCCCTTCATTCTAACAACTAGGTTATAACTATAACATTTAAATAAGAATATTTAGTTTGACGTTTAAGATTGGGGTGAAGTATCATGTGTGTTATCTAACATAGTATTTCTTTTTTTTTAATCAGGATTTTACACTCACCCCCCCCCCTATTTAAAACTTCATCCTCACAGTTTTAATTTGGGAATGGTAAATATTTTTTAACTATTCAGATTACATTTATTAAAATCTCACATTGGAAAAAGGATTAATTACACTTCCACTATAAAAGAAATAAAAGGAAGTATGAAAGTCACCTAAGATAACACATAATAGGATTCCAAAAAATAAAACATGGAAATTGAAGAGAAAACTAACTATCAATTTATAATGTAGTGTGATATAAAAAATGATCATGATAATGTGAGAAATCAGAAAATCATAATTTTGTGATGGTTTAAAAGGTCATTGAATTTTTAGTAAGAATAATAAATGGATAATGTTTTTATTTCATGATTCTTTTCATATAATTGAAGAATACTATTACTACTTGGACTAAGAAAATAAATAAATATACTTACTTGACAAGTATAGTTTCATCCTTTAATCAATTTCCTCTACAAACTAATCTTTTTCTCCAAATGATGAGTATTCAAGATTATTTTACCACACCTCATGCACTAGAATCAACTTAGAGGTAATCAAATAATCCATTAAATATTTACAATATATTTTCCATTTCTTTAAAAACAAACCAAAACCAAAAATATTTGGTTAATATAAAACAATTATCTAAAAATAATAAACCATTATATGGGAGAAATAGCTTTTAATATCCAAAATTCAACAGTAATACCCAAAGTTCTTCACCAACCCTTCAATAAATAACTACCATTAAAGTTACTCAAAAATAATATAAATATTATTAAAACCCAAAAATAATAATTATTTGATCAAATAATCATCAAAGATAAATTTTAAAAAATATCACAAAATAAAATAAATTACTCGTTAAGTCTCACACCAAAAGTAATCACCCTAATAATCCTCAAGATATACTGACCATTTATATAAATATCGGGAATCACCATAATAAAAAATAAAATTATATAGGATTGAAAAATATTATTAAACCTTTACTCCTAAATTATAATCCTATAGTATTATATTTACCTTAATCATATAGGATTTCAAAAATAGATAACATATTCCAAAACAATATTAATCACTTAATAACCAAATCATTTCTCAGTCCCAAGATTATTGATTTGATAAAATATATGTTCCCAAAATCAAATTACACTTCATCTATAAACTCTTTCAAATAAAAATATAACATTATAATAACATGGTACTTCATTTAGTCTATTTGTAGGTGATGCACATTTATAACCCTTTGGTTGTGGGTTCAAATCTTGTGGACTTTCCAGACACGACGGGTTGTCTCCAATCCTACGGGTTGTCCATAATCTAAAACTATATTAATATAATCATTATACAATTATATAATTATGATGAAAATACTCAAAGTAACATTAATATTTCATAACTATAATTTTTATCTCGAACCATTCATTTTGCTTCCCAAAATATAATAACCTATAATTACCTCAAAAATAAATGCATCCAAAACTACTATTAGTAGCCTTAAAATTTCATAAATTAAAGACTCAAGTGGGGTTTCTATGAAATTAAACTTATGATCAACTTGAACATTATAAAATCATGATTATATCCCTTACTCTTAATAAAACATCCTAATCTCTAATGTTTCCTAAACCCTGCACTGATTCCAACTGTAATGACCCGGCCTTAAACATAACATTTTCTATGTATTTTAATACTAAAAATCAATTTCTTTTCCCATAGATATTTTCGACCTAGTGTTTTATATAATTAGTAAAAACTCATAAATAGTAAAAACCATATATTAAATGTGTACACTTATACTCAGTATCCATTTTGTCTCCTAAAACAAAAATCCTTTAAATAAATCATGATTTCTTATACTAGTATATCTTTAAAATTTTACCATGATCAAATCCTTTTACCAAATTTTCCTTAAACCCTATGAATTTATTTTAAAACATTTCATGATAAAAAAATCTTAGTAGGGAACTTAAATGAAAGTAAACCATTAGCCTAGTGAGAACCCATTAAAAATTTCCTAATAACATACCATTTTAACCAAAAAAAGGAATCTTTATTTCAAAATGATCATTATGTTACATTTGGAAAATCAAAAAAAATCATGAAAACTCTTAAGAAAACATATAATGGATAACTAGTTAACTTGAGACATAATTATACTAAAATGGAATAACCATGTGGTCAACTTCCATACTTATCACTCTTATATGTGTAATAACCATACGGTCAACTTCCATACCCAATGCATTAGAGGTTATAACGTTTCCACCCATTCTTGGTTTGTCACAGAACCACCCATAATTTGATTATCACATAACCAACTTTAACTATCAGTGTACCTATATATAATCAAAATACAAAAATTCTTTAAATTTCACTATTAAAATTTCATTTTCACTCATTATGAAACATTTCATGTTATTTAAATATTCAACCAATTTTCAAAACCCATTTTAAACATTTAAAAATATATTTTTAAATAAAAGTGTGCCATAAAAATTTTAATTATTTGAAATAACTTCTAAAATATTCATTTTAAAATATTCATTTCCATAAAAATAGATTCATAAAAAATCATTTTTAAAAACCTAGAAATTAAAGATAAATATTTTGAAAATAAAACATTAGACAATTAAGATAAGGTTTTTAGTTAAAAAAAATTTATCTCAATCATCAAATAAAATATTTATATTTTTTAAAATAAATATAAGTTAATTTTTACTTTCTTTAGAACCATGTTATATTTTATTATTCACATTATATCACTTATTATCATGTTATGACAATTACTTAATTATTCATGTTCATGTCAGATGTTTTGATGATATTTGGTGCTTGAGTCCAAAATGAATTTGGTATGATATAAATAGTAAAAGTGGTAATAATTACATCATTTCAATAATAATATTCATAAAATAATCATCATTATTATACAGTAGTCATACTTTTAAATCAAGACATTATTTATGTTTATGAAAAATGAACTGCGTTATAGTTTTGGAGACGGTAAACCATATGTAGCATGAGTAACATTTCCATTTTTCAATAATCGTTATAGAAATGAGGTTAGTATTATTTTAAATTTTCATAATTATCATTATATCATTATTATCATATTAATTATTTAAATACACTTATATATATCACCAATGTGATGCGGTTATAAAAAAATGAATCACATTGCTTTGTGGAGGTGATGGTCCACACATACGCACGAACGACGTTGTCAATTTTATGCATATGAAAATGTAAGAACATAAATGATACATTATTCTTTAATAGTGATAAATATTTCTCGAATATTATATATAACCATTACTTCTATCGTTATAATCAGTCTTGATAGACAGCAATGGAAAATGAATTATACCGATTCATGATGTGGTAGTCTATTGTACACACGATAGATTAATTAATTTCCCATTTTATGGAAGTGAGGATGGATTTAGGTGATTATGTTAACATAAAAACATCTCAGTATATTTAGGGTACTAGATTTATTATTTCATCATGGTGAAAGAATATCTGAATGAAATGGAGGAAGAAAATCCACTTCGATTGACACCTTAACACCTATATGGAGGTTGTTCTTCCTATAATAAGGCCTTTATAATGTGGGTAGGGATTATAATAAGGTATTTGGGTATCTATTTTCTAAAAAAGGATTTTAGGTGTGAATAAAATATAAAAATATGTTCCCAATTATAATATAGGAGAGGTAAACACTTTGTAAGGTTCAAAATATTAAATTAATATAAATTAACTTTCTTTTCTATATGGATCCAAAACAATTATTTTGAATATACGATGATTTTTTATCTAAATACACTCATAAATTGGAAAATATACAATCTATTACTATTTTTAATCCTTATCTATTTGTTATATCCCGTATTTAACCTTTTTATTTCTTACCATGATAACATGTAGTATAAAATTTGAGGGTTAATATAATAACTATAAAATCAAAAAATAATATTAAATGATTAATTTATTATACTTTAATATTTATCCCAATAATTTGGCCTAATTTTTTAATTTTATGAATTTTTTATCATTTAACAAAATATAATTTATTTTCAAATATCATTAATGTCAATTTTGACACTATTCATGACATGACTTTTTAAAAATATCATAATAACGTTATATCTTCGAAAAAACTATTTTGAATCATCTCTAGCATGTAAAATTCATCTATAAAATGAATATATGATGTTAATTATATAAAATTATATTTATTTTAAAAATAATAATATCATTTATTGGATTCTTCCATTAAATATAATATTGGAACATCATCGTTGTGTCCCCATTTAAGTTAATTATATTATCAATAAAATTTAAAATAAATTTCCATGATGTTGATAAATATTATTATTTTAAAATAACTATTTATAGTCTATAATATCACCTATCTACATCTATATCAATAATACTTAACATTTTAAAAATAAAATTATGACATGTTTGACTTTTCTTTGAATAAAATATAATAATGGTTATATTCTCAACCAAATGGCTATAAATGGACACATAACCGATACATTAATTATTAGGGATAAAAATAATCATCTAATAAAATTTCTACCACTGTTAGGGTCATTTTCTATTATCTCTAAAATTATTTTTACCCTTAATTACTCGACTTACCCTTAACCATTTTAATCAAAATAACAAAAGTTACAATTCATATTTTCAAAAAATAAAAGGATACTTTTTAAAAAAAATGGGAAATTTTGATTCCAAATATTGAGTATATTTTTTAAAATTAAATTCAAAATACATGTAGAAATTAATTAAAAATTATTCATGTAGACATGACGAAACAATGGGTTTTTAAAGTAAAAATGTTCAAAAGTTCACAATATTTTTATATCCAATTTCTATGTGAAATTGATTCAAGTTACCTAAATTAGATTAAATGATATTAAATTTATCTAATAATTCTTTAAAATGAATATAAAATATAATTTAACACTATTAATTATTTATACTAAAAAGATTTTTTCAATTATATGGAAACATTTTTCATTATTCATCAAAAATGAATCTTATCAGAAATATAAAAAATATTTAAACAAAGTAAATTTTGATTTTCCAATTATAAGTAAGAAGTTTATTTTTTCAAATTTAATTTATAAAGGATTTAAAATCAATATTTAAAACAATTTCTCCCTCAAAAGGTGAGAATACCTCCTTTTTAGAAAAATACATCTTTATGAGAAAAATTGGATTTGTTGTTATATCATGTCTATAAAACACATAATATGAATTTTAACCATTATATTGAATATATTATATACATATTTCATTAATATAATCAAAAAATAGGTATTTTTTAGTTATTTTTATAAAAAACACTTGTGCATATTAAAAAAACATTTCAAAAAACATTTCCATTTAAAAAATATCTTTTATTTTAATTTATAATTAATTATTTTCGAAATAATTAATTATATATTCAGGTTTAAACCATAGTTTCATAATTTAGTTAATACTATTAATTTTATAAATTATAACATCTTCGTAATAACATTAACATTTGAAAAATAATATTTACTTGTTTGTTAATGCTCAATATGGCGTATCATGTACGTTATCGAACACAATATTTCTTTTTTTAAAACTCATTATGTTATATTATATATATAATGTACTATGGTTTTATTATATTGAATTTTATCTTTTATTGTGTGGGTTTAAATTTTTTTCACATAATCATTTCATTTATTATTTCTCACTTCAATTATACAGTCTTTGTAAGGTATTTTGTTTCAATTTCCAAACCATTGAGACATATATTGTATTATGAACAAATTTATTTTTACATAGTGTATATAAAAAATGTCTATATATTTAAGATTAATATAAATTAATTGTTCATGATTAAGTCTTCAATTTAGTTTTTTCCTTTAAAAGGGTTATAATTTAGAATTTAACAAAGTGGTAAAAATTTATTTTATAAGATCATTTTTCTGGGAGTGCATAGATATATTTTCTGGGAATATTATAATAAATACTTAATAAAATAAATATATGTTAAAATACTCAAGATATTTAACAATTTTCAATATTTTCTTCAATATTTTTCTCTCTTTTCAAAATGAATAAAAGAATTAAATATTAAATAAAAAAGATGATATTATTTCAATTTCATCAAATATATTTTTTTCTATACCCATATTTATTAAAATTGTTTTAGAAAAGTAATTTTTATTTATTCAAATTATTAATTAATTAAAATTTATGTTATACATTAATTTTATTAAGGTTTTAAATAAATCATTCTTATGTTTTCTGAATGGCTCATTTTCAAATTTCTTTTAAAAAAGGAATGTATTCCTTTTAACATATATGGTGTTAATGAAATTTCCCACCACCATAATCATTTTATGGTATTTATCATATTCTAAAAGTGTTATATGGTTATACAAATAAAAATCTTCTAGGAAATATTATTTTTCTATTTCTCTTGTGTTTTCCTTTAATATCTAAAATACATGAATTTATTTAAAACTCAATATTTATAATGAATTGATGGTAATATTTTATATCTAATTAATTTGGTGGTCATTAACTTTCACTTGAAACATTTACATTCTTATGGTCATTAGACATTAAATTTATATTAAATTTCTATATTCATTTAATAATGGATATGATTTTTTTGTAAAATGTATTCCATATCAACATATGGTATTTTTCTTTGAAACTTATTTGATTAACTTGAGAAATATTTATATTTCTTTTTATTTACTCAATAGAGATATTTTTTGATAAGGACTATTTTCTATAAATTAAACTGATCATTAAATATATTAGGAATATATTGAACATACAGTGAAATGTGTGTCCAGGTTGTATATATCCCCTTGATGCTTCTACGTGTCTCACAAGACAACCCAATTGCATAGCGGTATTAAATGGGTATTTGGTTTATGTTGAACCATAGTTTAAACTATCTGGGTTCTAGGCCTTGGGTTAATGATATCGTGCTATTTGAAATCATAAAATCCAAAATTATTCATTTCCTTCATTAAGAATACAGTTATTTTTATTTATGAGATTATTGTAGTCATATTATCAATGGTTACATTACATTGGCATGTAATTGATTAATTGAAATGTGTTTTAAATAATATATCATGTCATATTGATTATATATTATTTTCCCATGTTATCTTCTATTGTACATAACACTTACTGATCATATGATATCACCCTTTATTAGTTTTCATTACCAATGGATATAAATAAGGAATCATTGAATGTGTTAAAGAATGTATAGGGTTTTTTCTTATTATGTATTATATTTTATTTCTAATTTAAATAAATAAAAATCAACCATGTATATAGTTCATGAAGACTACTAAATTATTCATTCCATTGGGATGAGATCACTTTTATATAGTACCAATGTAACAAATTAGACACCTACTCTGGGTTACTGTAGTTAGTGTATTCGATGTTTGTATTAGATCATGTTTAGTAGAAACCTAGGGAACTTGATTTAGGAAAGCATAGATTATGGAAGGTAACCCTAAAATATTATTTGAGCACAAGTCTCGGTATAGGATAACATCTGAACATTTTGGTAAGGTAGAGATTATATGTTTTTCTTAGAAATACATCCCCATCTGAATACTCCAAGTGGGTGTAATTTATACAAAGATTCATCTAGGTGTAATAACCATGAAAAAGTTGGTTGAATATATCACGGCCATCATTATTATTAACAGTTACTTTTCCCTTAAAATACAACTAATTTTACACACCATGGGGACATTCTTGTGTTAATTCATATTTTCTTAATGAACCATTATAAAGGATTTGAATATATTATGACCTTGAATGGATTAGGTTAAACATATAGTGTCTCATATTGAAAATAATGTGTCATTATTTAGACTTCATATAGTTTACTTTCATGATTTTTAAGTTTCACACTATTAATGATATTTCTCATACTATGTTTTTTGGGTTTAGTCAATGGTTGGTATCAGGAGGAATCATGTTAACACTTAATTTTATGGTAAATTCAGTGATTATGAGAAACCAAATTGGTTGAAAAATGGTGTAATATCTTGAATTTTACAAACACTATAAAACCCCCTTATTGATAAATTATAAGTGTCTTATGTGAAGAAAAATGACTTCTTAGTGGAAATAACGTAACAAATTTTTAAATACA
Organism: Viscum album; assembly: GCA_963277665.1. Lineage (NCBI taxonomy): Eukaryota > Viridiplantae > Streptophyta > Magnoliopsida > Santalales > Viscaceae > Viscum > Viscum album. The sequence continues at coordinate 872,370,240 of OY728129.1, read as the reverse complement.
TTACTTAAGTGTAAAATACTAGTTAATTATTTATAATATTCTATAAAATATTTTCATAGTCATATGCAAAGTTGGTGAGAGATTATAAGGCTCGTAAAGCCTCAGAAAAGGTGGAATAAAATTATTAAAAATATTAAATTTAGCATGTTAAATTTATTAAAAATAAATGAATAACTCAAAAAAGGTTCATCATATGAAAAATCTGAGACCACTGTTAGGTATAGAAAATAGTTTTAACCCTAAGAAGTTTATTACATTTGTAAGAATCAGACGTTTGGTTACCTCACTCGCGAGAATAATTTATTTTATTTTTTTATTATATTATATTTGTAAATAATTAAATATATCCCAAATGGTTTGTTTTATGAAAAATCAGAGACCACAATTATGTCTGGAAGTCATTTTTTACCCTATATTTGTTATAACATTTGTAAGAAACAGATTTTTGGACACCTCTCTTATGAAAAAAAAACTTTCTATAATTATTTATTTATTTATTCCTCTTCTTGAATATTAAATAATCAATTTCTCTCAAATAGTGTGTCATATGAAAAATTTAATAACATCATTAGGTCTTTAATGGGGTCTTTACACTATACAAGGCATAACTATGACGAGTAATGAGTGTTTCATCATGTCTATTGAAAATAATAAGTTATTTAATAATTATATAAAACAATTATTTTTTTCTTTTAAATTAATTATTATTTTAACTCAAATATCAGATGTATTGTTCACTATCTCCCCAAAATAATTAAAACCTCCATAGCAATGCCTCCATGATCCTAAAATCACGTAAAATCATCCATTTTACTCTGTTTAAAATAAAAAAACCTTGAATGGAAGAAATCATTCACTCATTTTAGATTCTAGGTTGAAACTGTAAAGCATTATTGGGGTTTTGAAAATATAAGCATGAGATAGGTGTTTTTTTCTTATTCAAATACTCGGACTATTCATCTTCATTTTAGGGTTGATCTCATCAATTATGACCATATTCGGGACTCCCTTAGACACGATCGATCCCCTTTATTCCTGTTATTATGTCATGGTCTTCTTCTTCCTTCACATTAGGATGTTACACCAGGTTGGGTTTTCCTTATGTTTTCCATTTATTTAATTATTTTACACTTTTTTTCTTTTTTCTTATAATTCTTAAAAAAAGGTGGTGTTAAATAAATTTATAAAATGAAACCTAATTTTTCATAATTCTCAAACGAATTACAAAATATTTATTGTGGAAATTATTTGAAGATGGGTAAACAATCATAAAAGGTTGGTTTGGTTAAAATGTTGTAAGATATTATAAAAACATTATTAGCCGATAATTTCATCAAATATTCTCTCATCAATATCTACTTTAATATCGATCAGAATTAATCATCGTCATTGTTATTAGATTCATCTTGACGAGAAAGAGGTTATATCCTATTTTAATTTTGAATCCAAAAATGTATTACTCAATCTTACATTTTTTATTTCAATTTGATCTTTTAAAATAAATTTTTAATGTATGATTATGAAAATTATGGGGAGATTGATAAATAATTATCTAATATAATTATGAAGGATAATTTATGCATAATTATCAAAGCGTAATTTAAGTAATAAAAAGTACCAATCATTAATCACATGGATAATATTGGGATAATTTATTAAAAATTATCAAATTATAATTAATAAATTATCAAAGGATAATTTATGGAATAAAAATTATCAATATTTAATTACATGTATAATCAAGGGATAATTTATTTAAAATTATGAAACAATAATAAATAAATTATCAAAGAATAATTTAGCGAAAAGATTCTTTGATCTAAAGGTTAATTCAAAAATTGTCTAGGAGAGATAAATATTTATCGCATGTGATATTTTATTTTTTTGGAAATAAAATTTCAGGTTTTTCTTCGAAGAATCCTTAATGAACCTCAAGATTTTTCATCTCAAATTTTGTTCAAAAAGATCATGAAGAGGGATCTGGACTGGTTTATTACTATTTATTTTGACATCAGTAACCTTTGAGTTAGGAGGTTCCTTATCTTTTTGGGCTCTTTTTTACACATTTTTCCATACTTGATTTATGTGTTATCTTATTTAATATTTTTACTGACATGTGATCACATGTGGGTGTTTGTGTATGCTTTGATATAGTGTGATTTGATTCCATGATATTTATATGATAGCTTGATTCCATGAATATTTGGATTCACATTTTTATGTATATGATGATTCTATATTTCTCATGATGTGTGATATGGTTTTCATCATGCTATGACTAGTCATGTATTCTTTTGGTGGATTGGTATGTGTATACTTGATAGGTGTCCTTCATGGTATGATTACTTCTTATGGGGTGTGTGCATGGTGTGCAGAAAAGAAGACAGTGCAGCATGATAACCTTGTAACCTGGGATCTATGTTATTCTTTGTGGATTCCAAGTAGATTATCGACACTTGATTCCATATAGATTGTGACTGTTTCATGATTCCTTGTGGATTTTGGGTGGGTTACAGATACTCAATTCCTTGTAGATTTTTAGTATTACATAATACCTTGTGGATTCTGATTAAGTTGTTTTAACTCGATTCCTTGTGGGTTCAGGGTGACTTTCAAATAGCCATGTGGATGGTTTTGGATACATATCAACATTCAGTGCCATTTTTGAATAGAGCTGAAGCATGTAAAGTCAAAGGTTCATGGCAGCTTGGTTAGCACATAGATTATCGGTTTTGGATTGTGTGTTATTATGATTATTATGCATTTATATTATTATATTATACGCTTGTATACTTGAGAATATCATGTTAATGATACATTAGTGGTGTCCTACTGTGTCTTGTACTGACACCCTACTTTGAAATTTTGATGTTTTGTAGATTTCATAAGGGATTCGGTGAAGGGAAAGGGACTTGTGGTGGATAGATGAGTAGAGGAGCGTGGGGCCATTATCAAACCGAGACGTACTACGGATGATGCACTATTTATTTTACTTGCTTTATCTACTTTATTCCATATGGATATTCATTCAACTTAGGATATATTCTTTATTTGTATTATATGTATTTCATATTTACTTTTATATATGTTTACTCTAATTATTTATTATATTTTTTATTTTTTATTATTGATCCTATGACATTATACTAAGGGTATAGTCTATCCTTGGTTCAACATGAGACCCTCTCTGCAAGTTGTCAACATCTTTCATATGGGGATGTGTGCATGAGGACATGTGGAATTTCAGCATATACCCTATGGTTTGGGTTGGGATGTTACAAAATGGTATCAAAGGATCAGATATAACTAACTTTTTCTTCCCTTTCTTTGGGTTCGGATAGGTTATACATGAGATATAATGGTTGGGACTCAGGAAGGGGAACTATATTATTTTCTTTCCAACAATGCATAGTGGACTTCCATGTTTCCTTGATTGGGATTTTTTAACATTTTATTAAATTCACATTAGGCGACATACATGATTTTTTATGTTGTTTATGAGATTCCACGTATGTTCATGCATCGTGATTAGGAACATAGTATCACATTCCATATATATACCTATTTTTGTGATGCATTGAAGTTTATTAATTAAATTATTTGAATGGTGTTATCTTTTCTAGATAGTTTTATTGTGTGATATATCTATGTTTCTATGATGTTTGACATATTTTTATTAGCATTAATTATTTGAATAGAGAATCATGTTGTATTAGTATATATAAGACGACTATGAATAGTGTTTTGGGATGGAAACAGGGGTTTGTGTTAGGAGGGGTATACCCTGGGTTATTATAGACTCCTAGGAAAACGTAGTTTGATCCCACTAATCAGTTAGGAGAAACATTATGTGATCTCATGGACTAATTAGTATTTATCCTAACAACTCTATTTATTTTTAGAAGTGTGTTCCTTCACATTATAGAAGATGTCTCATTTTATGGGACTACTTGGGAAGAATACCAGAAAAAAATTTCAAGTGATTACATGTCTGTATTACTATAAGATGTGTAGGAGAATACATTTTAGCATGTTCCATCACCTACTCTATGGTTTAGGTAGTAGGGTCTCTTCAATGTGAATTCTTTTTCTTTTTCTTATCATAGATATAATATTTAGAAATGATGGTTGAATATTCCATGATTTTAAATTCATGAAATCTACATCTATCTAAAGCATCGTAGGCTCTTAGGATACTGGAGAATGGGTTGAATTTGTTTTGGGAATCATTGACCTAGTAGAGAGTCTGAAGGATTGACATGTACTGCTAAGATTGATCTCGTGTTGGGAGCACATTGATTTTGGTACGTCATATCGTATAGTACCAACCGAGCATAAGGATCTCATGTTTCAGCTGGAATATTTGGAGTGGGAGGAATTAATAAGGCCATATACTTTACTATGGGGTTCGCATGGGTTTTTCTCCTATAAAAATGGCATTAGTCTTCAACTATATGTTGATTAATAGAAGAAAGACTAGGTGATGTTAATGATTCTCCATTTTTTCCAGGATTGATTATCTTTTCGATCAGCTTCATAGATCCTGGTATTTCTATAAGATTGATCTTTGATCGGGCTACCACCATTTGTGATTTAGGGATGAGGAAATTTTGAAGAAGGAATTTCCGATCATATATAGGTTGTATAAGTACTTGGTGATGTCGTCCGGGCTAAAGAATGTACCAATAGTGTCTATGGACCTTGTGAACAATATATTTCATATATACATGGACTACTTCATCGTAGTATTATTTGATAGTGTCTTTATCTACTCACTAACACAAGAGAAACATACTAGTAATCTATAGATATTCCCAAGTACGCTTTGAGTACATAGGATTTATTCCAAGATATCGAAATGTGACTTCTGTATTAAGTAGGTGAAGATCCTAGGACTTGTGGGGTCATGGACCAGTATACCAGAAAACCCAAAGAAGGTTGAGGTAGTAATGTCTTGGACACATCCCCAAAATGTGTTAGACATTGGGATCTTTCTTAGATTGGCAGGATATTACTAGAGGATTATCCAGGAAATCTCTCAACTATTAGCACCCACGATAACACTAATAAAGAAGGTATTAATGTTCAAATCGTCAAACCAGTGTGAAGAGTCTTTCCTTGAGATAAATAAAAGGTTGACAATAGCTCTGGTAATAACACTCTTTGAGCCTGCTATTGGTTATGAAGTGTACTGTGATGCACAAGTAGTTGGTTTGGAAGTGGTGTTGATGCATAGAGATCAAGTACTTTCCTATGGTTCTTGTCATATATGACCCCATGAGAGGAAAGATCCTACATATGACTTGGATATAGATGTGTTGGTTTTTTCTATGAATTGTGGGATACACTATCTCTTCTGTGAGATATTTATTATTTGCACGGATTACATGAACCTTCGCTATATCTTCACATAGAGGGACCTAAATCCGAGGCAGAGATTTTGGGTTGAGTATATAAAAACATTAAACATTGAGATGGAATATGAACCTAGGAAGTAAAAAATCATAGCATATTTCCTTATTCATAAGACTCAGGTTGATAAGGAACTTGGAAAGAGGTCCTCAGAAGAGAAGTGCAATTTGGTGATTTTATTGGATGATTAGAGGATGGATGCCTTAGAGGACCGTGGTTATATGAATTTTTCTCCCTTGACATTTAAAGTGTCACTTGAGGACTAGGTAAAATCTGAATATGAGTTAGACTCAGTGTGTTCTGTAATAAGGGGACAACTAGCCAGTGATGGATCGATGCCCAAATGGTTTATGGACAATGATAACATGATTCTTGGTACATGGGAGAGTAATATTTGATGCTTCCATCAGAGAGTAGATGATGATGGATTACCATACCTCTATATGGGTAGTACTTCATGGTGTGACTAAGATCTATCATGACATTTTGAGAAGGTTCTAGTGGCTAGGTATGAAGAGTAGCGTTATTAGTTTTGTCTCTTAATGCCTCACCTGTTAGAGGGTGATGGCCAAGAAATAACAGTCGGGTGTGTTGTTACATCAACTCCTAATACCTATATTGAAGTGGGAAGACATAAAAATGGACTTTGTAATAGTGTTACCCTTGACCTGGAGAATCTCCTCCATAGTTTGGGTGATTGTTGATCAGTTAACAAAGTCTTCTCACTTCTTACTGATTAGAGAGACTCACTCATTGGAAGATATGGGAAAGTTATATGTCTGAGAGGTCACCTACATTGAGTCCCTTTGAGAATTATTTCAAATATAGATGCATGTTTCACATCACTCTTTTTTAGAGATTAGAAAAATCACTAGGGAATAAGACGATATTTATCACGGCATACCATCCTTAGACTGATAAACAGTATGAGCAGAACGTACACATAATGGAGGATATGCTTCTAGATTGTGTGCTAGACCTTGTAAGATAATTGGATGGTCACCTAGCCTTGATTTATTTTTCATAAAACAATAGTTTTCAGGATTCTATTCATATGGAAACGTACGAGGCTCTTTACGGGGGCCTTTTTTTCTTCATTGTGTTGTCATGTGGCGGGTGAGGCATCATTTATTGGCCCTAGTATGGATCAGGAGATCTCTTGGAGAGTTATGATAATATGGTAGAGATTTTTTACCACATAGAGAAGATGGATATAGTATTCCAATCGAAGGAGGATACCCTGGGAGTTATTGTGGGAGATCATGTTTTCATGAGGGTGACTCTTTGTTTGGGAAAAGACATATGTGAAAGTAAGGAAAGCTTGCACCACTTTTTTTTACCCTTTTATATCACCGAGTGGATAGGGGGAATGGTTTATCGTATAGACCTCCCTTCTCACTATTGAGGTATGCACAATTTTTTCCAGGTAACATAATTACAAAAGTTACATACCTGACCCTGCACATTTTATTGATTGCGGTGAACTTTAACTAAAGATAAATTAATAATCTGAGTAACATCTGTTGAAAGTCATAGATCAAAGCAATAGGGTGTTGTGGGGAAAGATAGTACCACATGTCTGGATTTTGGGGAAGCATGGACAGATCCATGAAGAAATGTGGGAACATGAGTCTGATGTTCAAGCTCAGTAACATGAGTTGTTTAAGCAAGATCACTAGAGATACTTCTTGAGGTAGATAATTCATTAGAGGTGGAAAATTTTAATATCATGAATTTTACAAAGATAATAAAACCCCATTGTAGATAAATAATGTGTCTTATATGAAAAAAATGATTTATCTATGAAAATAACATAATAAATGTTTCAAATCCACTACATAAGGTTAAAATTCCAATTAACTATTTTGAATACTCTATCGACTATTTTTGGAGTCAAACACTAAGTTGGTTTGAGATTATGAGGCTCGTAATGCCTCAGTGAATACGGAATAAAATTATTAAATACATTAAATTAAGCACACGAAATTTATTCAAAATTATTGAATTACTTTAAAACGGTGTATCATATGAGAACATTGATACCACTTTTTGGTATAGGACACGTTTTTTACACTAGTAGGGGTATAACATTTGTATGCATAAGATGTTTGAATGTCTCGCTCGTGATAATAAATTATTTAATATTTTTATTATATTATTTTTAAAAATAATTTAATATCTCCCAAATGGTGTATTTTATGAAATATTTGACACTATCATTAGGTCTGGGATATGGTTTTTACCCTTGATAGGGTATAACATTTGTATGTTTCAGATGTTTGGATTCCTCACTAATGAAAAAATATAATTAATTTTTTCTTTTTTTCTTTTTTTTAATAATAAATCATTAATATCTCTCAAACGGCGTGATGTATTAAAAATTAGAGACCAACATTAGGTCTCGAATGGGGGTTACCCTATTCGAGGCATAACATTCATGACAAGTGAGTGTTTGGTTAAGTCGCTCATAAATCATAAGTTATTTAATTATTATAAAAAATAATTAACTTATTTATTTAAATTTAATTATAATTTTGATTCAAAAAAATCATATATATTGTTTACATTCCCCTCAAAATTGATGAAACCTACATGTTCATGCCTCCATGATCCTAAAAGCTTGAAAAATCAACCATCTTACTCCGTTTAAAATTGTAACGCCTTAAATGGAAGAAAATAATCACTCCTTTTATATTCCAAGTTGAAATTGTTATGTATTTTGGGGTTTTTAAAAATACTAACATGATATATGAGTTTCTATATTTTTTAAATACTCATATTATTCACTTTATTTAGGGTTTTATCTGATTGAGTCTAACCAGATCTGGGACTCCCTTTGAGGCGATCAGTCCCCTTTGTTCCAAGTACTATAGTGCAGTCATCTTCCTCCTCTGCATTAGCGAACTGCGCTAGGTTGTGTTATCCTTAGGTTTTTCATATTTTAAATTAAATTACACCTTCTTCCATTATTTATTAATACTTTTAAAAAATTTGAGTTTAAAATAAATTAATAAATAAAACATAGTTTTTAATAATTCTCAAACAAATTACCAAGCATTAATTATGAAAATTATCATAATGTGGGAAAAAATTATTAAATGTTGGTTTGGACAAAATTTTGGAAGAAATTTATTAAAAAATTATCAACCTATAATTTCATCAAATGTTCTCTCATTAATATATTATTCGATATTTGTCAGAATTATGCGCTGATAGTGTCATTGGATTTATTATTATGAGAAGAAGATATATATTATTTTTGTTGTGAAGGATGTAATGTATTACTAAATTTTATTTTTTTTCATTTTAAATAGTTATTCTAAAATATATTATTAAAGTATGATTATGAAAATTATTTGTAGATAGATAAATAACTATCTAAGATATTTATTAGCAATAATTTATATAGAATTATCAAAGAATAATTTATGGGAAACAATTTATCAATGGTTAATCACATTGATAATCAAGGGGTAATTTATTTAAAATTATCGAAGGATAATTAATAAATTATCAATGGATAATTTATTGAATAAAAATTATCATGGATTAATCTCATGTATAATAAAGGGATAATTTATTTAAAATTATCAAATGATAATAAATAAATTATCAAAGAATAATTTAGAGAAAATATACATTCAACAAAATGTAAATTCAAAAAATTTCCAGGAGAGAGAATGCTTTATCTCATGTGATATTTTATATATTTTTGAAATAAAATAGTAGTTTTTCTTTCTAAGAATTTGTGATGAACCTCATGCTTTGACATGATAATGTTTTCAATAATAAGATCAGGAAGAGGGAACTTCACTGGTTTATTACAATTTATTTTTACATCATTTTCCTTTGAGGCAGGTGGTTCCTTATCTTTTTGGGATCTTGTTTACATGTGCTTCCTTACTTGATTTTTGTGTTATATTAATTAATATCATTCTTGGCTTGTGATCGCATATGGGTGTTTGTGTATCCCCTGATATAATATGATTTGTTTCCATGATATTTATGTAATATCTTGATTCCATGATGAAGTTGATTCATATGTTGATGTATATTATCATTATATATATCTCATTATATGTGGCATGGTTGTTATCATTCTATGACTTTTCTTGTATTCCTTTAGAGGATGGGTATATGTAAACTTGGTAGGTGTCTGTCGTGGTATGATAACTCCTTGTGGGGTGAACGCATGATGTGCGGTAAAGATGATGGCATAGCATGATATCCTTGTAACCTAATATCTACTTTATGCCTTATGGATTCTTAGTAGATGACCAAAACTTTATGGCTTTTGGATTCTAAGTGTTACTCGATGCCTTGTGGATTCTGTGTTGGTTACAGATACTCGATGCCTTGTGGATTCCTAGTATTACCTGATGTCTTGTGGATTCCAAGTAGGGTTTTTTCACTCAATGCCTTATGGATTAAGAGTGACTCTCTAATATCCTTCTTGCTTGTGTTGGATATATATATCATCATACAATGAATTTCCAGCAAGGAGCGGAATAAGGTACAGTTGGGGGTTTTGGGTGGCTTTGTTAGCGCACAACTTCTTGGTTTTGGATTGTGTGACATTATGCTTGTTACGCATTTATTTTATTATTTCATACAGTTGTATACTTCAGCACATCAGATAAAGGATGAATTGGTGGTGTCTTACTGATTCTTTTTCCCACACCCTTTTTAGGCATTTTTATGCGCTTGTAAATTTCATAAGGGATCCAGTGAAGGGAAAGTGGCCTATGGTGGATAGTTGAGTGGAGGAGTGTGGAGACAGTAGGAGACTAGGACATTCTCCAGAGGATCTATAGTTTATTTTATTTACTTTATCTTCATTATTTCCTTTGGATATTTTTCCTCTTATAGGATATTCTTTATTTGTATTACATGTATTCCATCTTTACTTTTCCACATGTTTACTCTAATTATTTATTATATTTTTTATTCTTTATTATTGATTGTATGTCATGATGTTGAGGGTATAGTCTCCCCATGATTCCACCTGAGACCCTCACTACAAGTCAAAAACCTCTTGTCTATGGGGAGACAAGCATGAGGACATATAGAATTCTAGAAAAGACCTTATGGTTCGGGTTGGGAAGTTACAAATTGATTGAAAGATATTAGGATTATGACTAATTTTTTATCGTAATATATGAATAACTAAATTCATGTTAACCAAATATTGGACTCACCAAAGAATAAAGGAATATATTTTTTTGAGAGCTCAGGTGGTGGAGACCATAGAGGAAAGAAGGCTCAATATCCTTCATGTCATAAATATGGAAAGATACACCCAAGTAAATATCTAAAAGGAATGGTAAAAATTTTTATGGGAGAAAAATAAGGGCACTGATTAGTGAAGTTTTTAGTAAAAAATTAATACTTTTATGGAGGGTTGTGTAGTTAATCCTATAATAACATTTATAGTTCGAATAATTTTATGTGGGGAATGTGGGAATTATCCATGTCAATGCTCTAATCCAAGGGTTAAATCATATAACAAGGACGACCATTCATTTGAATATCATTGAAGTTAATGGATCGAGGTATAGAAGTATTGGGAATATATATTTATGTTATAGAATTATACCAATGATATTTTGGTCATAATAATCATGATACTTCCAAGGAATTTTCTAAATTGTTTTTTCATTAGGGATTCAAAAAAAATTTGTTGAATGGTATTAATAACAAAGAAAAATGATTATGTGGTAATGAGATATTTCAAGAAAAAGCATGATTAAGGGAAATTAAACATATAATATGTTCTTAATGTTAAATTAATAAAATTTATTTTTGATAAATATATGATTTACATTGTTGAAGTAAATGGAATTGTATTGGTAACTGTAAAATTACTTTCTAATTTGCTGAAAAGTTAATTTAGGTCATTTTTTATAAAGATTATTTCATTTTTTAATTTATGGAATATATTCAGTAATTTGTGATATTATTTTAAGAATAAATTTTTGGCTTTATTTTAGAAGCATAAATGATGTTATCATGGATTTATGATTATTCAAGTTACTTATAGGGAAGATAATCATATTTCGGATATTATATGATAAGGAATATATATTTTTGGTATATAATTTTTTGAGTGATTAATGAATCTTGAAGGTAAATATAAATTTGATATCAGTAGAATATGTGATCAAATATTCAATATTGTTTTTGTTTTTATTTTCTTATAACATATTTTATAGGTGTCTTTAGGTAAACTATTAATAGAATGGTTTAATTTGAACTTTTAGGGTTAATGTTGAGGTTTTAGTGATTAATTTATTTGTCTATATTGTATAAATTATCCTAAATAATTTTGTTTCATTAAATATTTATAGAAATAATGAATTACATGAAATTATTTTATGGAACCTATAATCTATTAAAATATATTTTTAGTGGTTCAGGCATGAAAAATTCATCTTCAATATTCATTCCTCAGAATAATGGGTGATGTTGAAATTCATTGATATACAACCAAAGCATGAAATTATACTTATAAAATAGAAACACATCTAGAATGTGTATTTTCACACATTATATATCATGATAGTAATGTAATATCTCAAAATAAGAAATAGAACTTGAAATAAAAATGTTATTCTATTACATTTATTTCTAATTAATTGATGGAATTTCATCCCTCACTAGTTTAATATTTTGTGGTGGTTGTCTTTCTCATGACCATATTCTATATCAATATTTATTAGTCCTTCATGGATAGTTTTATAATCCATTTATATAATTTTACTTCCCACCAATTTTCTCTATATCTTTCAACAAAATTATGTGTTATTTCATGTAACCTTTATTCTTCCCTCTTTCCCTTTTTTAAATAAGTTTTGTCACCCCTCTGTGTGATATTATTTTTTAGAAAAGGTACATCCAAATATTCATCGTTTGATAACCGAGAAAAAATTTTGAGGGTGAAATTTAATAATGTGGCGAAAAATGTAAGACCGTAAAAATTTAGATTAAAAGATTAATAATATCTATAGCGATCTTAACATGCAACATGTATCTTCAAGAAAATTATGATATGCTAATTAAATATCATTTAAACGTGACCATTATAACATAGTCATTAAATTAGATGGTATGGATATGTGTAAATAAATTATAAAATTACTGTATTATGTTCATAATAAATAGTAAAGTATTGATTAATTTTATGGAAATAAGAACTCATTTTTAGTGAAGTTATTTCATGATTAAAAAATTCATTTTTTAATAAATGTTATTTTATTGTATTTTGTGTGTGGAGATTATAATTATATTCATAAACTTTAAGAAACTTTATTTTATAAAATAAACAAAAAAATAAATCATCATATCAAAATTAACAACGGGTGATATTTTTGGATTTTTCTGAAATGAATGATTTTTTAGTGAATAATGAAAAATACCAATTTTTCCAAATTCTCTCATTTGTTGTCATTAAATCGAGTAATTTAAAGGCACCATTTTATTTTGGAATTTTTAACACCCTAAAACATCAAAATAAGATCATTTTATTTGATTTTTTAGGTTTCTTGGAACACCGATCTTAAATGACCCAGGAAATATATTTCTTTTAATTTAATATCGTTTATATCTTACGATACACACAACTCCCGGTTTAAAATAACCATAAAATAGTATATCATTATAACCATGATGTTTAATTAGTGGGTATTAATAGGAATAACTAAATTATAAAAAAAATATTTTCTAAACTTGTTAAAAGTTAATTCAATGGTTATATATTGATTAGAAATAAAATAAGAATCATTCAAAATAAAAATAAATGTTCTCTAAAAAGGTGTATTTTTCTAAAAGGTTGTTTTGTCGCATTCTGCACAAATTTTTACAGATATAAAAAATTTATTTGAAAAAATTAACATTATTTCTGAAATAATCATGTCATAATTATCTTAAGGTGTGTTTTTGAGAATTTTTTGAAAATATTAATTATTCGATGAATAGTGAAAAATATTTGTTAATATTGAAAAATGAAATTTCATTTAAAATATTTAAAGGTTAAATTTTGATTTAAATTTTTTTAAAGTAAAATTAGATCAATTATATTATTATTATTACAATTTAGGTAATTGAAATAAATTTGATATTAAATTTTGATATTAAAATAATCTACATTTTGAGAAGTTTATATTTGAAAAACATATTTTCTATCATGTTTGTGGGTTTAATTTTAAATTAAATTTTTTCTCTTGTATAAAGGAAATTTCAAAAAATTGATTAAATAATATTAATTAGAATAATTAATATTTTATAATATAGCCAATTTATGTTTTGGTATTAATGAACAGTAAAAACATTAAATATTAATTACCACAATTATGGTTGATATGAGTTTATATTAGGGTTAAACTAAAAATAAAAGGTATAAATGGCCAGAATACTTGGCTAAATTCTATTTTATTGAAATATTTTTACCCTTATTACCTTGGTATATATTGTTATCTTATTTTGGGATACATTTCTAGGAAATTTACTTATATAATAATTTATGTAAATAAAAAGGACAAAATGTCACCCTCTTACTTTTAAATTTCAATTAGGTGTTCACATAGGGACAAAAGAATGATTTTAATGAATATTTATGATAATTTCAAAAATAAATAAATTTATTTAATGATGGTAATTTATTTTTAATTTTCATTAATTATATAATTAATTTAAATTCTTGAGCAATGTCAAAGCATTAATTATTTAATTGATAGTAAAATAAAATAAATGATACTATAAATATTAAATGTAAAATAAATTGAGTGAATTATTTTATTCCATAAATTTTCTAGAGAAATATTAAATTATATATGGGTTTTAAAATAATATATTCTAATTCCACATTTTTCTTGATGTTTTTAAAATCAAATTAGATTAATACTATAAAAATTTCCATTAGTGTTATTTTATAATCAATTATATTTTATTAAATGATTTAAAATCCCTAAAAACAATATACTCTTCCAATTTATTTGTATATGTTTATAAATATAAACTATATTCAATTAATTGACCAATTCTCCTTATATAATAATAATATTGACCTTTAAATAGTAAAAATATTGTTACCATTACAAAGGGGGAAGCATAGTTTTTCAAGTTACATGTGCTCATGTTAAAATTAATTATTTGACCTGGATATGGTTTTTATTTTATAAATTGTATTTTTTTTATTTTTAACTATATGGTAAAAATAATTTAATTAGAATCATTTATTATTATCCTTAAATGAAAAATTTCCTTGGTAATAAGACTAGTTACTATAGAAAAAACAAAAATGGAAAAGGAATCGTAGAATTTAAGGAACAGCATGTTTAAAAATGTCTTCTTTTTTGTGTTTGAGGTGTGTACAAACCATATCATACCTCAAATAATCTAATTATTAATTCTTTTGGCACTTGTTGTAATATTTACTTCTCATTATTCAATGGTTTTGGGTATTTACAAAAATATCACTCCTCTCCTATTATAAAAGAACACATCCTCCCCTCACTTATTCACACATATTAATATATTTAGCTCAAAAAACCCCATAAAAATACCTATTAAACATCCTTATACACATTATATATCTTTTTTACTCCCATAGGATCAACCCTAGTGTCCATAAGAAGATATCCAAAGGATGTTTATCTTGAAGAATATAATTGTCTTAATGAATCTATTCCTTTTTATTTATTCTTTTACAACCTTCATTCATATAAAAATAATTAAAATATAATAAAAAAGGTATTTAACATATAGATAAATATATTATAATATATATTTAATAACACATATCCATCTCCACCTCCATCAATAGGGAAACAAATATTTTGATCATGTGTAAGGACGACTACTGGCTCACAAACTGATGTAACTCATTTTCCATCACCACCTCTCGTTGATTGATATAATGATGGATGTAGTGTTTATATATGATATTTATTACAATAATATACTTCTCAAAGTATATTTTCACATATACCTTATTATCTTCCAATCATTTTGAAAATAATAACATCTCTCATCCGTACGTGTGGACTACGGCTTCCATGTAGCAATGTGAAGTGTTTTTTAGTTTAGTTTTTGACATGGATAGTAATAAATATATATTTAATTAATATAAATTAAAATTTTAATATCATAAAGTTTCCATAATGTTGAAATATTAATGACCATTTTCACATTCTGTCTATAGTAAAAATGGACACAGTGTTCATGCGTACGTATGGTCTACCATCTCCATGAATGGTGCAACTCATTTTCACAAATCTATATTTTATAAAATATTATAAATTATTATATAATTATTATATTTTATATTTTTTTCATGGTATAAATTATGTATATTATGGAACCATTATCAATAAAAAAACATTTGAATCTACCAAACCAAAACATACATGAAAAACGATGTAGTTATCTCCCGAAATAGTTATTTTAAAATAGAATTTTTAATAAATGTGTAATAAAATACTCTAATTAAATAATAAATGGAATTATATATATTTTTATGGTTATATAATAGAATTAATAAATCAATATTTATTATACAAGAGGTATGGACATATATGAATGAAATCGGACCTAAGGTATGGGTTTCGCATCTCACTTTTACATCTATGAGACGAGTCATATTCACCAATTATTTATTTTTTGAGGTGTATATACTACCATTTTATATGTTATATCATGAATATATTTCACTTAATGTTTTTCAAATTATCATTTTATGTTATTTATTTCATCGGGCATACGATTTAAAATTCACAAAAGCAGTAAAGGTTTTTTCTCACAATCTCATCATTATTCCAAATTATTTACGTTTAAATATCCATTTGGGGAACTATTTAATATATCTATATTAAAACTAATATATTTTCTTATCCTATAGTTATGAATGAAAATATCATTTAATATTGCAATTTTTTTCTTTGGTACATAAAATTATTGAAAAATATTTCTATGAAAATACGACTTCATTTATCTTTTCGATCAAAAATTATTTTTATTCTATTTAAATGTTTTTATAAAATGTTTTCATACCATTCATTTAAATTTTAAAAATTATTTATTAAATACATTTTCCCCCATTTTTTAATTTTTATAAATTGATTTCAATGAAATCTTCATATCATTTACCGAATGAGGTAAATTTTTTCTTTTGTCAAAAAATAGAAAGGAATAATTATTTCAACATGTATGAAATAAATAGAATTTTCCACTATCATAACCAATATCTTATTTCAATATCCCATTATAATTATCTCTGGTTATTTTTAAATAAAATATTTTTCAAAATATTTTTTGAATTTTTTGTTTCAAAAGGTGATTTTCAAAGTACCAATGTTATTTTCCTGAATAATGTTTTTAAGGATATTTTATGGAATTTATATTCATAAATAAAAAAAATTATTTTACTTATTACTTAAATGGTATATATGATAATGACAGTATAATTATTATTTATATGGATGGTTTATGATTATTTTGACTAGAGGTGTACTGTTTTGTAACCATTCACCATATTACTTGGGACTGTTTAAGATTATGTTCGTTTATTGTGGTAGGTATTAACATTATGTATGTTAGTTTTTTATATAAATGTTTATATTGATTATGTTTCACCCATTTCATATGATTAATGCATTGAAATTATTAATTAATAGGTGGGGCCCTAAATTACATAGCCCCTCGATTCATCAATAGGTCTCATGAGACAAACTTTCTTGGGAAATTTTTTGGACCTTACCCATGTATGTAAGACGTCATGAAATGATGACTTAATGGAATAGATATCTTTTTATGAGGCCTCGATGAAATATTTTGGATCTCCTAAATTATTAATTCAACAATTATGAGATTAGTTATTAATATTACATGTGATTATTTAATTGGAAAAAATATCGAAGGTTAAGTTTCAAGATCATGTGATAATTTATATGTAATTATTTGATCATCATTTATTATTTCCATATTATTCTCATGTAATTAATTGAATGGAAGGTTTTTTATTTATTTACTATTTCATATTGATTGTGATTATTTATTCATTATAGATACCATTTTAAATATACCCTTAATGAGAATCTGATATCACCCATTTCTTATGTTTTATTTTCTAAAGGGTATCAGGAAGTGTTTTGTGTTTGATATTCAGGGAGAATATAAGGGGAATAATGGTTCTTTAATGAAAATAATTTTACCATTTTATGTTTTAAAATGTAATTTTAATTTCATTTATGTATCTTATTTACCAATACTACAAAACTACTTGGTAATTTGGGATGTGATTTCTTATATTTAGTTCCAATGTATTAAAGTTTCCACTGGCTATGAGATACTAGGGTCAAGGTCATTATATTTACTATCATAAAAAGTTTAGTAGAAATATTGGAAACTATATTTAGGAAAACTTAGAATAAGTAATATAAATCAATAGATTATTTTAAGGATAATTATATTTTTAAAATAACAACCTAATGGTTTTCTAAGGTATAGGTTATGTGTTTTTGGTATAAATGAATCTTTATCTTGGTATTACAAGTTGATTTAGTCATGGAAGATATATACCGTGGGGGATAACATTGAAAATGGTAAATTAGAAATAGATCAAGTGTTACCTCGTATATGACAATAGCCTTTCTTTTCACCTAGTTTGACATTGTTAGGTGATATGATTTTCCAAATTCAAATTTTATTTCAGAAAAAATAAAAAGTATTTTAATAGATAATTACCATGAATGACCTAGGTTACACCTAAGGTGTCTTATATTGATAATAAGTTATAATTATTTAATGATTATATAAATGCTTTTTCATTACTATGTTATTTCCCACTATGATTAGTGTTCCTCACACTATGACAGAAAATTGAATTTTTATTATAGAAACACTTTTACAGAAATAGTGTGAAACTAATAGTTCATGCACAAAAAGAAAATACTAAACCATTAAAGGACAAATTAAGTCATTTAGTTTTGATCTCCCAACATAGATTCCCAGAGATAGTTCTAACATGTGTATCAGGATCATCCTTCAAATGGCCTTAAAACTATTACGATGGCTTTTTCAAAGACTGAATGTAATCTTATTAGTTGACCATCCCGTCATTAAATCCCCTGATGAATATCAGGTCTTCTTTTTTATTCCAATTACTCGACTAATCATTGGTAACTACCCTTAATGGGATTCCCATCATCCTATTAGCTTCTTCATTGGTAACTTCAATCGTCATAATTTTTTTAACCATTACCTCTCCCAAGTTCATAATAAGCTCCAAAGAAGATCGATCATTGAACCAGACTCCTGTTGTTGGCTAGTGGCAACCTTGGGAGGGAGGAGGGAATCACTATCCATTATCTTATCTTTTGATTTATTTACAGATCTAGTCTATCTTGGTGGTGGAAAATAATAATATTCCTTTCCCTCTTTTAAATTCCCTTATGACTCTTACTTCACCTTGGTCTTAAATGCTGATCACCCTGAATGTCATCTTCTATATTTCCTTATAAGTGCTCAAGATCCTCATCACTAGACTCAGCCCCTGGGGGGGCTATTCATGTGAGAGCCTAACTGGATCGATTTCAACCTCATAAACTAGATTAACATTAGAGAACTATTCAATCCTATTTACCAGAAAAATTGTAGCCATCTCCTTACTTGGATCACTCCATGAAACCCGTTACAGTACCTTACAACCAGAAGAATCACCCTCCCTTGGTGCCTTAGTTTCTAGACCATTGGCACTATTATCAGTCCTTGAGCACACTACATCGGCTTATGAATCATCCATGGGTGTCTTGGATCCCTCTACATCCACCATTTGTGGATCCACATAATTGAGACCACTTCCAAGTTTCTCCTCCTCCAAAACATCACCCTCTAGACCAAAAAGATCAGGAATAAAAGGTTGAGGTCCACCCAGATCATCCCTCAAGTGACTAAAGGCATCGGTCACCATTGGTTTCACTTCTTGTGATCCAAGCTTCGCATCCATTACAGATTTAACCTCAGAGTCCACACCCACTAGCTTCTATCCAGAAAAGATTTCCGCAACATCATTCTTGGGTTCAGTGCCACTACTAGGACCCAACTACATAGTGAGACTCTTAGACCCCCATCGACAGGTTATTCTCATATGTCCCAAATGATTACAGACAGAATAAAAATCAGACCATGATTCATATACCACATTCTGTTTTCATCCAAACTCTTCCCCAACTGAAATCAAAACATACTCAAAAGTCACACTAGACACATTAAATTATACACAGACCCGAGGGTTAGTTGGATGATAAAGACATTCAGTATGGCTATCTAGACACAGGTATCTACCAACTAGGTACAAAATAAGTCTAATAATAGAGGGATTTTAAAATAGAAAAATGGGACTAGAGAAACTCAAATGAATCTCTAATTTATGGGAATCATGCTTCATATGGAAGTCATATGTCCATAAAAATATGTATAACCAGGATTCATTGATGCTATGGTGAGCACTAGACCAAGATCTAATTAAATCCTCCTTCGATGTTAAATGTATCATAATTTTTATTCTATTGATCAAACCCACTATCGCCCTCTCCTATAAATACCATGACCTGACGACAAGACTATCAAACGA
Source organism: Viscum album (assembly GCA_963277665.1). Classification (NCBI taxonomy): domain Eukaryota; kingdom Viridiplantae; phylum Streptophyta; class Magnoliopsida; order Santalales; family Viscaceae; genus Viscum; species Viscum album. Next base: position 872,350,202 of record OY728129.1, on the reverse strand, counting down.
ATCAACTGAGGGACATTACTGCTTTAACTAGTAAATAATCATTTGATTTAGAAGTTCTATGGTTTCATTGAACTCCTCAATCAATAATGGGAGGTTAGGGCACCCATAGAACACATAAGGAACTTTAAGACATAGAAAAGCTTGAGGAAAAGTGGGGAGGATATCAAGGTTAGAAAAGTTGAAGAAAGTGGAACTCTATCCCTTTATTGACATCAGATATCCCTCCCCCTTCAATGGGAGAGGGACTATCTCAATGGACATAACCGTTATGTATAAGGAACGGGCATTGCATCTTCTCCCTAACGAGGAAACCCTCTTGGTGTTTCTCATGCTATGGTTTTTGGTTTTAGTTAATGGATGGAAAAAGAATGAATTTGGATAACAATGAATTTCATGGAAAACTTTTTAATGATAAATAAAATGGGATGATGTCTATAGTGAAAGACACTATGATTATACGTAATTAGTTTTCCTAAAATATGATGAATAACTTGAACCTCATCCAACTCTCAGAATCACAAAATTTTGGAATAATAATGTTCAATGAGATCTAATTTGGTTGAGTCCATATTGGAAATAAGATTTAGTTTCGAATATGTCAAGAATGTGGTAAGAGTCACCTAAGTGAATTTATTTGAGAAACAATAATATTTTTTGGGTGTTGATAATAAGGACACATATATAGTAATTTTTTAGGAAAAATGATATGTTTTGTTAATGAAATGTTTGAGAATAAGGGTCTTTATAAGGTATCATAAACATTTGAATGTTTTAAATGTGGAAATTATGGGCATTATGAAAATCAATTTCCATGGGATAAATCTCAATAATTGAAATAGAAATCTTGAATGAGTAATGGTTGTGTTGTCTTACACCAACTTTGTTTTAACATCAGGGAGAGACTCTAGATTATGGATTTCCCCCAACTCTCACATATTTTGATAAAATAGAAACATTTTTATTTACAGTGTTCATATTTTACCTTTTCCTAAAATATTAATAATTTATGATGAAATTCATTTTAAACCATAATCTCAATCAGAAATTGATATGAATTGTAATCTGGGATAAGTCAATAATCAAGTCATGCTCTAATTTTTTTTCTTCAACTAAAGGGCTCATCAAGTTTTTTTTGACTATTTATAGGGTCATATGAAAATCCCAATAAACGTTGCATCTCTTTTATTATTACCCTAATTATTTTCATAAACCTAGTTTTTTGTTGGCTTAGTGGGTATAACTTGACTTTTTCATAGGACACCCTTTTGAGGTTTTCAACCTAACTTAAGTTGTGTATTTTATGATTTTTTTAATTGCTCAATGTTTTCTTAAACCATAAGTTGTATAGGTTTAGTGAGCAGGCATTCATCTTTCATCTTGGGTGTCCTTTTCGGGTTTTCATCATGGAAATTATTGTGTCTCTTTTCAGGGGTAGTTTAAAGTCTTGAAACCCGAACTATAATCACTAATGTTCTAGGTCGAACATGTTTGACCATGATTGGACGGATGTTTTAGGTTAAAAATATTTGATAGTGATTTTTCACATATTTTAGGTTGAACAGATTTGACCGTGATTTTCAAAGTGGGGGCCCTAATTTAGAACTCATTAATCAAGAATTTCTTAACAGCCTTCATACATGGAAGAGGGATTTTTCCTGACCCTAATTTTGTGATTTGTGGATATAAAACATGATTTGGGGTGTGGAAGCCATTGGGAATACAGAAGAAGGAATGGCCTCCCCTCAGGATGAATTTACCTTTGGCTGACATGCCATTTTTGTGGGAAACATATGCAGAGCCATCAGGGCATTGCATATCCAAGTAAATGTGTCTACAGGACACTGACCTTCCATTTATTATGTCTAGTAAATTTCATGTAAATTTGGATTTATTAAAAAAAATTGAAGACCACAGTGTTTTTCAGATTGAGGGGACAATGTGCAAATATAATAGAGGAATTTATATTATATTTAGTTCAGAAACTGATCCCACACAAATTGTTCCTGTATAATAGAGGGATGGAGCATAATATAGTTTCATATATTACAACTAGAAAATTTAAGTCTTATAACATAAAGTTTTTTTACTCTAACTAGGGGATACATGATCTACCCTTCTCAAAGTGGTCTGACTGGAAAAGCTTTATCATTTTCTATCATAAATGGGGGGAGAATGTAAACTGTAATCTAGGGGTTTTCAAAACCAGGGATTGATGTGGGACATAAATTTCATAAGGGAGTAAAGAGATAGGAAAAGCCTCTCTTGAGAATGAATTTCCCTTGGGTTGGTAGGCTACTTTTGTGGGCAATGTGTGCAGAGTCGTCGAGGAATTTTGTGCATAGTCAAGAAAAGGTTTCTACAAGACATTGACCATCCATTTTCAATGGCCCTGTATGATTATGTGGATTTTAACCTTTATAAACATAGATTATGGTGTATGGAGAGGGGTTCCTAAAAATAAAAGGGGGCATTTTAGGTAGAACTTTACAAGGAATACGTGAATTATTGGAGGCATTTTATCATGTCCATGTGAGTTGTTTCCTTATATAGGACTGACCCTTGTGTAGGCAGGGATGGGATACTTTTGTTTCATGGAAGGAACCAAAATATGAGGATCAGGTATCACTACATATCCTAGGAGTATAGAAATCAAGACAGGTGTAGTTTTTTTATGTTTTATCCATATGTGGATTTGGTTCACGCATATGAATGGGGCACCTTTTTTTTGTTTTCACAAGTGGTTGTCAATGAAGTGGGACCCATGTAGAATGTTCTAGTATGGATTATTTTCAAGAATAGAAACATGGGGGAGGACATTATTTGGTGTTTCAGGGCCCAATAATGAACATTCATTGTTGTTCATCATGTAGTTTTAATTTCATGCAATTTGGACATTGATTTGGAAACACCGATTAACTGGAGGATGATCGGGATGAGGTGTTCCAACATGTCCAAGAAGTGGATAAGAATGAAAGTAGAAGTCATGATTTTAGGGGACCTCAGATCATGAGAGATGATGCGGGACTTGGAATCCATTAATCATATGTAAATAGGAAAAGCCTATCCTGATGGTGAATATTTCTTTTGGTTGATAGCCTATTTTTGTTGGAAAAATATACAGATCCACTGGTTCATTGTATGAATAGTCCAGAAAAGGAATATGTAGGACGCTATCCTTCCATTTATGATATACTTAGAGGTATATAGGATAAAAAAACACTCAAATAATAGAGTTTTATTGGTGGAAAAGTCATGTATAGGCATGTTAGAAACCTTCGGTCCGTAATCACTCGTAGAGTTGGGAACTCTCCTACACAGATTTAGCTCGCACACAAGGTGAGACATTTTGTTTCCCCTGTTAGAGTGGGGTCCAATTTCAAAAATTAGTGTCCCTTGAAATTAGGTTCCCTGCATAGTTCTAACCTGTGCGTAGGGATTGGAGAATCATAGCCACATTTTGGGGTACCTTGCAGTTTAACATCGTATGGTTAGGACATTGTTTTGTCATATGGAAGGGAAAACATTAACATGCATTTTAAAGTTGTAAAAATATAAACAGTGGATTGATTAGCCCTAGTTTCATGGGGAATCCTCTTCCAAAATTCCTAAACCCAAGTGACCTATTCTCTGTGTGAAAAATAAGGGGCGTCAAGGGATTTACATCACCACCTAGGGATAGTGTAATCAAAGAATGGAGTTTTGTATATGCAAGATGGTGTTTCATAGTTTAACGTCATACAAAAAGGACATCATTTCATGTAGTTTAACATCATATGATTATGATGAATTCCAATCATTTTATCATCATATGGTGAGGATGTGAGAAAGGGGACATGTGGTTTAATTTAGTATGTGTGTAGAAGAAGAGAAGTTTCTATGCATTTTGCAGATAGTTTGGGTCATAGGACTCAGGAATCACTACATATCTCCCTAGATAGGGATCAAACCATGCATCGTTCTTCATAGTCCACTCCTCATATGTAGGTCTAGCCTGATCACAGAAGGGGGAGGCATTTTTTCCTTTTGGGTGGCTAAACCGGGGTGAAAATCATGATGCCCCTATACATCCTATGAGGGTATGAATTATGTCAATTGACCAATTCCAGAGGGAAACATCTTCTCATGTGAGAAAATAATTAGGCCATGTAGTTTAACATCATGCAGAAAAGACAATGAAAACACAGTTTACCATCATGTTGTAGGGATGAACTATCAAAGTAATTATACAAAAATATGGGCTAGTCAGGCCGTGATATTCCGGTATGCACCAGATGTGAGCAGGGTAAGAATATTTAAACCACTATTCTAGGAGCCTTCAGACTATGAGAGATGTTATAAGTCTTGGAATCCAATGGGCGTATGGAAGAAGGAATGGACACTCCTTATGATGAATTTTCCATTGGTTGATAGGTCACTTTTTGTGGGCCATTTATGCAAAGCCTTCAGGGAATTGTTTGTATAGTCAAACAAAGGTGTCCACATGACACTAGCCATATATTTTTTATAGTTGTGGGTGATTATGGGGATCCAATATTTCCCAAGGCATGGGGTTTTATGGATGAAAATGGGATGTCTGGGTACATGAGAAATATCCACACCATGATTAGTTCTGAGGTATGAGATCCTTTATATAGATCTTATCCATATGAAAGGTGAAGCATGGTATTTCGACATTTTCTAGATGTAAGAGTCCACATATGAAATCCAATGCATCTATTTTCCTTCACGGGTGGGGTATTTTTTTGCCCTGTGTCTGGACCCAGGAAAGGCCAGGTGTCACTACGTATCTCTTCATGTCGAGAATCAAGCTACACGTTGTTCTCAAGATACCATACAATTTGACATCGTGTGAATTTACCTATGAATGTCTGACCTAGATGTGGGGGGAGTCTTTTCATGGTTTCTGGACCCGGATATGGGATCCTGGTGTCACTACACATCTTGTAGAGGCGGGATTCAAGTCGTATGTAGTTTTGGAAAACTCATCATGCAAGTAAGAACTGTGTACAGGAAAGGGGTCATTTGAATCACGTTGTGGCAGGACAAAGACATAGGGTTGATGTGTCTCTACATATCTTGTGGAGTCAGGAATCAACCCACATGTAGTTCTTGATGTACCTTGTATTTTAACATCATGCGGTTAGGGATTATAAATTTACCTACATGATTTTAACCTTTACATAGGGAGGGGAATTTTTATAATGGTGGCTGGATTAGGATATGGGATTCTAGCATCACTATGTATCCTATGATGGAAGGAATCAAGCCATACATAGTTCTAAAAACATGTTCTGTGTATTTGTCTGACCCCAGTATAGGGAAGGGAGAATTTAATTTTTGAAGGGTGGATGGGCCTATATATGGGTTTTAGGCATCACTACATATCCTACGAGGGCAGGAATCAATCCATATGTTGTTATAAAATGGAAATTCCTTTCATAGGTCTGATCTGTAAACATGGAAAATGGGAATTTTGAACCATTATATTGAGGTGGAGGGATTTTCATAGACCTTCATGATTTTTTGTTATGGGTAAACCCTCATAACCATTTCTAAGGTCATGTAAGCTATTATCGATGTGAGAAACAATGAATATCGGGAGTTTTTCTCGTGGTCATGGGATGACTGAAGGCATATCATAGGTTCTTTGAATCATTAAGTGGATGGACCAAGATATAAAATTAGGGCATCTCAACGTATAAAATTGATAGACGATAATCAAATCATACGTAGTTCTGTGAACCTCCCTATGTAATTTTGGACCATACACGTGGAGGGGGTATTGTTTTCTTATTTTCCACCCTTATTGTGGATGAACATGAGATGTGGGACTCAAGTGTCACGATTTATCCTATGATGATAGTAATCAATCCATGTGTTGTTTGGGAGGTAGATAATTCTCATGGGTTCCTCGTTCTCTTAGAGATAGGGGAATTTTTTTCTTCTTTGTGCATATCTGAATCATGTGCGATGAACCATGGATTATAGCATGATGGTCCCCATATAGTTTAACTTCATGTTTTTAGGATGGTTTTTACATAAAGTTTTATATCAGGCAATAAGAACATAGGTGCTACGTAGCTTACTGTCATGTAGCTCGGATGAACATAACCTAACATGGATGGAAAGGGAACTTGTATCCTATAGTTTAAAATCTTATTATTAGGTCCTTTGTATATGTATTTTAACATCATGAGGATAGGACATTTTTTCAGGTAGTTTAACGTCCTACAGTTAGGATGAATATCATGACTACACAAAGTATTTATTTTATAACCTCGCATTGTTGGGAGAAATGATGAGCTATACATCCATTGATATCAAAGAATATGCTCTATTTGAGTAGACCTTATAAATGAAATTTGTTCCTTCTCATTTGGGATTCAGTTTTGGGGGCTTCTTCCTGAGTTTCATTGGGGTTATGAGGGCCAACACCATTTCTTCTTCGAGGAAATATTAAAGTAAAACCTTTTTTTTAATGCTCGTGCAATCTAGTTTATGTAAACTTCCAAATGGTGAAATTTGTGAAATCTCCTCTCATCCAATTTCTCCAACTCATTGATTAATTTTTTAAATTTCCCATCTATGGATAGTTGATCACATATGGAAATGCATAACGATGGTTGTTAAACCTTAATGGGTAAAATGCCTCTGTCCCATATACTAGTGAGTATCGGTTCTCTTGAGTGCAATTCGGGTTGTGGTCTGGTAATCCCATAGAGCATGGAGGATATTTTTCAGCCATGATTTATTGTCCTTTTCAACCAACTTTTTTTGTATATTGGATAGGGTATTTTTGAAGGCCTTTATCTGAATTTTGGCTATTTCATGGTAGTGGGATGAATGGTTAGATTTGATACCATACTTCGGATATAGTTTATCCACTTTAGTAAAGCAGAAATTGGTGTCGTTTTCCATCAGTACTTTATGAGGGACACCAAATCCAGTGATGATATTTTTTTTCAAAAAATTGACAATAATTTTTCCCCTGACTTCTTTATGGGGTATAGCTTCTTACCATTTGGAAAAGAATTTGGTTGTTGTGAGAATATACTTGAATTGTTTAGACATAGTGGGAGGATTGGATCCCACTACATCTATTACCCATTTGTAAAATGTCCATGAATATTTGTCTTTGTGTAGTAACTTTGGGGGTTGATGGATGAAATTAGCATGGAATTGGAAGGAATGTAATTTCTTAGTGGATTCAATGAAATATTGATTCATAGTGGGATAATAGTATCCAAACATCCAAATTTGATAAGATTTCTTGGATGCTGATTGATAAGTTCCACAAGTTCTGCCATGCACATATTTCATAACGGTAGTGGTCGCTTCCTAATCAATGAACCTAAGGAGGATCCCATCAATTCCTAACTTATAAAGGACACTCTAATGGATTGTTTTGTCGTACATTGTGAAGTTGATTTCCCATGTCATGATTTGTTCCCTTCCAACCCTATCTATTTCAAGTTCCTCATTTTAAAGGTAATTTTCGGATGGATTCATCCATCTGGAAGTATAACCATAAGGCTTAGTGATGGGACTAATCTCATTTATTTCCTCTACCTTGATCTGAAAGAATGGTAGGACTAGCCACCGATGGGGAATGCTGATAACATTTTTGTCTCAGTCTAGGTCATCCAAAGTTGTGGACACATTTTCTAATGCATCAGCTTGTGAATATTGATACCAAGGAACCTTGGTTAATTTTGTCTCTAATAAGAATTTTTTCCTCAGTTCTCATACATGGTTTTTCAAAGGTATGAGCTCCTACTTCTTGACAGAATATTCACCATTGACTTTATTGATGACCATTTTTTAGTCATATTTTACCTTCAGGTTTTTGGATTGTGCTTGAAGGTCCAGTTCCAAACCTACAATGAGATTCTGGTACTCTGCTTCATTGTTTTCACACCCTTCTAACAGCAGGAAGGATTAAGGTACGGATTCCTTTTCTGAAGATATGAGTATGACTCCCAACGATACATTATTTAATTTGGGTTCCTCCATACTTTTCCATGATGCATCACCATATATGGGAACTCTCTTGAACTGAGAAAACCTCATCATCGTGTATTTTGTCATCCAATGAATTCATATCTATCAAGATAAGATCTTATATAAAATCAATTAACGCCTAGACTTTGATGGATTTATGAGGCATGAATTGTATGTCAAACTATTATAGGATAACCGCCCACCTTAACAAGCATCCAGTCAGCATTTAATGGTTGAGAATATACTTGGGTGGGTTTCGATGAGAGACCAGGTAGACCTCGTGGTGCTACAAGTAATTATTCATTTTTTGGACTATGAATATTATGGCTATACATGTCTTCTAGATATTTGAATAATGATTTTCATCATTAATAATGGTCTGGTTGAGATAATGGAAGCTATTCTCATTACTGGCATCATTCTTCTAGGCAGGGAAGGTTCCCAATGATTGCTCTAAGGTAGTCACATATAGGATGAGTGGTCTTCCTTCAACATGCAGCATCATCATTGGTGGTATTAAAATATATTTCTTGATATTTTTGAATTCTTTTTTATTGTCTTCTGTCCATTGATATGTGACCCATTTTTTCATCAACCTAGTGAAATGGAAACACTTTCTTGCAAGGTTGGATATGAAGTGCCGAATGTAGGCTATGTTTCCTTAAAGATATATCAATTATATGAGGTTGCGAGGATTTTTCATACTAAGGATGGCCTTTGTATTCTTAGGGTCGATTTCAATGCCATGATGTCGTATGATGAAGGTGAGGAATTTTCCTAAGGTAACACCAAGAGAACATTTCAGGGGGTTCATCTTTATACCATGCTATCATAGTTAATTGTAGATGGTTTTTAGATCTTTCGGGTGATCCACGAATTGTCGTGACTTAACCACCAAATAATCCATACAGAATTTGAAAAAATTTCCCATGAAGGCCCTGAAAATGCGATGCATGGCATGTTGATATGTGGCACCCACAATTTTCAAACTGAAAGTAATTACTTTATAGAAAAACACTTCCTATGGATCCCTAAAGAAAATGGATTATTCATCTTTTTGGTTCGTACATATTTTATTATAACTTGTATAACTGCCCATGAAAAAGATGGTTACATACATGACAGTCGCATCGATCAGCAATTATGTGATCGGGACTAGGAAATCGTCTTTCAAGAAATTACGATTTAGATCCCTAAAGTAAATTCAGCCTATGATATTTTCATTATTGTTTTTGAAAGGTAAAATTTTGGCCATCCAAATAGGGTATTGGAATTCTTGAATAAAGTCTGATCTCATGATCTTGTTTACTTCAACCTCTATTTTCGCAGCATGGATTGGGTGTGTCATTCTGGCAGCTTTCTGGTAGCCACGATGATCTTCCGGTAGTCCTAGTTGGTGAGTGGCCACCTTTGGATGGAGTCATGGAATTTCTCTATAGTTCCATGGGAAAATATCTCAATTCTTCTTTATGAAAGAGTTATATACCTCTTTCTCTTTGGTAGGCTTGGTCTAACTAATCATAGTGTGTCTTGGGTCTTCTTCCATACCAAATTTCATTTCCTTGGGTTCATCAATGGGGGTAAAGATTCCTTCATCGAATTCTAGAGGGGAATCCCTTAGGTACTCTTATTCTTACTTCTATACATCTTCATCATCTACTTCTTAGTCTTCTAATGGAGAAATTTTTTTTGATATGATCATTACATAATTGATGGAAGATTCATACTTTTTGGTGTTTGGGAGTTGAATCTGCCTATTCTATCTCATCCATCAGCGAAGTATTCTCTGGAGAAGACGCAGTGAGGGGTAAAATATTTTCCTCATATTCATTGAGTGATGAGATAATTCCTCCAGCCTCAGGGGGTGAGGTAGGGATTTCCTGGAGTTTTGGTGTTGGCTAGGGGAATTTTTATCAGAACCTTCTCTACTATCATGGGATTCAATGATCTTTTCAACATTACCAATCTTGGAATCTGTAACAGAAATCATGAGGATCACTGAATACGCATCAGAATTTTAACTTCTAAACTCATTCTGATTGACGGTGAGTATATATTCCACCCCGGGCTACTTTAGGGGATAGGTGGGAACCATTTCTAAATGGTTTGGAGAGGCGACCCAATTAATTTTACCACCTAAGGGTTGTTTCCCCTTCAGCTTGTAGAACCCTTCATCAATATAGTTTCACTCATAGGACTTGAATTGGGCCTTATCATCATGAAATGTCCCACCCTTTCTATTAATGATATATTTGAGTCACTGATGGTAAGAGGAGGGGATCACTGCATGTTGATGCATCCAAGGCCTTCCTAGTAGGTCTTTGAAGGACATATTATTTCATACCACCAAAATTTTGGTTGAACTATGGGGTAAGTGAATTGGGTGTCGAGCTTAATTTAGCCTAACAGATTCTGCTCTCTTTTGTCATAGCCCAACAGAGTTATGGTACATGGCGTTAGATAATCCTCATTGTATCCCAACTGATGATGTTACTGTAGTTGGACGAGATTAACTCAAGCACCATGTTAAATAAATACCTTTTGTACATCGACACCATTAATCATTCCAAACACATATAAGGGTTTGTTGTGTCCTTGTATGGTGGCATCTCCATCTTGATCTGTGTAGGAGATAATTATGTGGAATTACATAGGATTGGTCTCTAATCAATAGACTTCAGTTGTGGAAACCTTAGCTGCAAACATTTGGGGACTCAAAAAAGATTCAATGAGTACTTCCCTGAGATCTACTGCAAAATTCAGTGTATCCATGATTGAAATCGTGGATGGTATTAAAGCTAGCTTCTTTAGAATATCATTTTTATTCTCTAAAGGTCAGAAATTCCCATCTTGGGTATTATCATTCACAAGTGATTTAGGGTATTGAGAATTTTATAATTATGGTTTATCCCTTGGGATCAGAGCAGAAGGAGCTTCTGTTCTTTATGGATTGGTCTGAGTGAGTCTTATCTCCTGAAGAGGGTAATTAGTCATATGTTCTTCCACTAATGGATAATCTAGAAGGGTTGGACTGGTATGGATTCCCATTGGGGGAGGATAATTTTATTTTCCTTGCTGGAACCGCTGGATGGTCCTTCTTCTAGTTTCTATAATACTGATGGTTTGAGTGGGGGTGCATTCGTAATATTGATTTCTTCCATGGATGTGACTCCCTTAATATCCTTGTATTTTGTGGTTTCTTCCTCCACCCCCCCCCCCCCCCCCACAGTTGGGTGTGAGTAATTTTAGTTTATAACTATATTCATCCTCGGAAAAGGGGTCCATTAAGTGGATAACATTGATGGAGCCAAAAATCTGCTCCTCTTCTGATAATAAATCTACCTCATCATCTGCCTCTTGTGGTGACATTTAGCGGGATGATTCATATTGTTCAATTTGGTGGGGTGGGGCCAATATCATCATATCTATTAGCATAACATCTAAGAGAATCAAATCCAACTTTGGATTTTGTGTAGGTCCATCTTTATGCACTTTCATTATGCCCTTCTAATTGGACTACTTTTTGGGCGATCGACCTCTGGAAGATTATGGGGTTGAAGATATCGGTTGAGTTTCATCGGGATCTATTGGAGTCATAGTTTGTTGCATTAAATATTATTGGAGAATATCATGGGATTGGTAGATTTTTTTTAGATTCATCCATCCATCGAACTTTTTCTCCTTTTTTTAAAAAAACTTTTTTCCACTACCCTTTTTCATCCGAGTCAATGGTGGAAACATATAACACCTAATTAATGGTGGTCCCATCTTGACTTCTCCAGAATCGATCAAATTTTATAGGAGGTCCTTGAAGACAAATCACTTTTAGATGTTGTGTCCCAATATTCGATGGAAGGGATAGTAATTTGTCTGATCATCAAGACCTACTTTATCGACCCTCTTCAGCTTCAGAAGTCAGATCAAGTTGAAATTCATGGAGGCTATAAAGTATCCATGGACTTGGTCACCATAGAATGAGTAAACTTTATTTATTTATTCCCAGAATTGATTTCTTTTATCTCCCCTTCACTCATATTTTTAGGGAGAGTGTGGATGATGACGTCCAGGGGGGATGTATTTTTTTGGTATAGGGCTTAGAACTAAAGCCAGCACAGGGGAGGCTTAAGCATGATAGAAGTCGCTTCAGCTCTTCCCTTTATTTAGACTGTGGCTAATGGGGCTGCTCGGGACTTGAGATTTGTCCATTTTAAGGAATATCCAATCCTTTTAGTGATGGAGGAGAATTCTTGGAACCCACTTGTATATTTTACCTGGATGAGGGGTGTTCACATCTAATCATGGAGATTGTAAATGCACATGGCCAACATCTCATCTTAGGGAAGTTCCTGGTTTAGGGAGTAAATCATACCTTTACAACTTTAAATGATGTCTAAAACTCTCTCATTATCTATTTTTTTTGCAGTTCATGAGGTCACTGGCTATTGTTTTTGGCAATTTCAAGCTGAAATGGAATAGGACTGGGACCGGAGATCCTCCAATCTTGTTATTGAGTTAGCTAGAAAACTAGTATACCACAAAAAGGATGAACCTTAAAGAGTTCAGATAAATCATATGAGCCTCACTACATCTCATTTCACAGAGGTTCCCATCTTGGGATCACAGTAAGACAAGTAGTGCAACAACAGTTTCTCTAGGCCCCCTAATCCATTAAACACTAGGAATATGGGGTTCCCAAAATTTGGTAGTGGAACAACATTTCATACCTTATCAAGGTAAGGTTTCCATTATGGATGTATTAGAGCATTTCGCCCTTCCATGGAATCCAATCGAGCTTTCAGTGACTTGATGGTATTCATGTATCCATGATGCATGTCTTTTTGGACATGAGCATGGGCTGGTGTATCAGGGGGAAAATTTTCCAGTGTCAATTCTACTAGTACTTGAGGCAAATACCCAATCATGGCATCCTTTGTGTATTTGTTTGAATCTATTCTTGTTTATTCCTTAATAGATTAAAATCTTGATATCCTCCTGGGATTGGGTTTAGGTAGACTTATGGTCCCAGCTCTACCTTCAATGTGATTTTTGTATTTTCTTCATTTACCGAGATGAGCCCATAGGGTAGAGGCACTTCTACTGGATGAGTATGTTGATGCTCTGCCTAGGGAATGTACTCAGTAGGACGACTTTCTTGGAGAATCTTAGCATTTATTTTCGTTAGCTCTTTAATTTATTCCTACTATTGAGAAAATATCTCCTCGAGCATTAGGGATACATTTTCATTTACAGGATAAGGTGGATCATATGCAACCTTATTCTTTTTCATCAGCTTGTTAGGGATTCCCAATGGAGTAAGTGATGGATTAGCTGAGGGGGCACCCAAATTTAAGGCCACAATATTGTTCCGGGTATGCACACCTTCACGCTTGGTGCGGACTGCCTCCAGGATGGAACCATCTTCCCTTTCATCCTCATCATTTATATTATACTTAGTATGGTATTTTGGAATGACATACACAAAATTCATTGATGCATTCCTCATTGTGGGTGGCGTAATATGTGTCAAATGGTATGAGAGATTTTTTCATCCTTTGTTGGATATTCTCCTTTCATTCTATCGTTCCCTTTGGGTTTCTTGGTGAAGAGTGACTCGAAGTAATCCTTAATCTGACCTTGCAATATTCCCTCCTCCCGGGGGACATGACTCATGATATGGGGTAGAACAGAAAACCTATTTATTTTTTGTTATCTCTATATGGGAGAAGACGGATGTCTTCTAGGTGGGAATTTGAGGTAAAAATTACCCCATCCCTATGGGTTAGGGTTGCTCTCATTCTGTTATTTTTATGTCATGGCCAAAAAAAATCAGTATTATAGGGGAATTTTATGTTCAAAAATCCCCCAACCTGGAGGGCTAGTGTTGATTCCGTATTGCGGTGGTTGTTGTGGTTGTTGCGGATCTCTCTTGATCTAACACAATACAATGCGAGTGTGAGCCGAATATGGTATCGGGACTGCACATTAATTGTTTTCTACCAAGTACATGATAATTACTCTTTTATTGGCCTCACTTGGGTAGGAATCCATATGGATATTCTCGATTTCCTAGATCAATAGTTTTTCTATGTCTTTATCTAATCGGTCCTTACACTTTTTAGACTTACTTAGGGCCGATTCTTGCCAAGAATGTCACCTTTCCTAAATAGGTACTCCAATTGGTTTCCATCTTAGGATGATGACATTAGAAGATTCCATTTCTATTGGGTTTTTCTAGGAAAGATGTGCGGTGAAGTGTAGAGCTCCATGTTCTCCCCATACCTGATCATGAACACAATACGGTGCGTCACTGATGAGGCAATGTAATTTCTTCACCACGTGGAGGCAATCCAATTCATGTTTTTTCTTTAGCCTCTCTGATTGTGGATATCGTGCATATTGGAGGGATTCTAGGACAATTAGATTCCAAATTTCCCCTTATAAACTGACATGGTATGCATACCCTTCATAAGGTATAATTTCATTTTCAACTATCTGGGATGTGTCTAGACATTAAGGTGAATGTTGTGCATGCATTCTTCTGAAATCTAATTTGGAATGATGAAATGAGAAGAAGTTGTGGTCCAATATATCACTGGTATGTCATACCTAGCTATTTTTCTTCTCAGAGGAAACATATCATGTTGTTCTTCTACTAGGGACTCCTCTACTGATTGTTCCCAACTTGGATGCTTTATGATGATTTCATTTTGAGTGGTGCGTCTAGTAGAGATTTCATTAATGCATGAACGATGTGGGGTGGCTCGAAGGATGAGTGTGGCCTCAGGCCATCTCCTAGATGAGAAAGGATGTCACTTTTCATTAAAAGGGTTTCTAGAATATCTTAACATGTCCTTTTATGCACCTAAGAATATGAGGACTTTCTATTATTTGGATCGGTAGGGGGAAGACCTTCTCACCAGTGTGAATTTTGACTACGAGTAGAGCCTTCACAATCAGTGTCGTGATGGTGAGAACTACCATCACATGTTGGTGTCCAACCACAGGTAGAGTTTCTAGGGAATATACCCTAGGGAGGACCTTCAGGGTGGACTGCGGCAAAGGGAGGACCATCTTGCTGCTCGCCGTCATTTAGGGGAGTACCTTCCCAATGAATGCTATTACTGAAAGAACTGCCATCATAGATCTGTTTATAGGTAGAATATTTGTAGTGTACATTCTTGGGAGGACCTCCAAGATGTAATACAATGAGGTGGGTACCTTCTAGTTTCTTTTTGTCTTTTTGGGGAGTGCCTTCACAGTGACTGGAATTGTGGCGAGGGATACCATGATATCTTAACGTCCAACTACAAGGAGAATCATATCAGCAGCATATACCTAGGGAGGACGATCAGGGTGGACTAAAGAAAAGGGAGGGCCTTCTTTTTGTATGATCTTCTAGTCAACCAGATGGATACCCAGACACTCATTAGGAGAGAGGAACTATTGATCAATAATTTCTATCCCATGGTGTAAGCCCCTATGGGTGCTCTGGGTGGGGGTAAATTTAATGTTGTTGGAGAAAACATTGTGGAAAGGATCTTCGCAACTGATACAACTACTTCAATAATTTTTTAATGGAACCGTATGATCTTGAGCCTCTATGGATAGATTTATTATATCTTCTAGAACTCCTGCATGTAGTAAATCCTAATCATGAATGTGATCTTCATTTTTTAGCTAAATTTGGAACCTTCCATTTTTGGGACATCTCTTAATAAAATCTGGGGATGTTTTCTATTGATAATGGACTTCATATATGGGACCTTGTTTGTTTGTTTCCCATTATTCCTCTACGATGCATCGATGAGCATATTGAGTTCTGGCAGGGATATATGTCTTCCCTAGAGTGGACACTATGTTGGACATGTGTCCCCTTGTTAAAAAGGGTGTTTTTTCCAATCCAGTTTCATTATATCACGGAATATGGTCCTCAACCCTCCTGGATTAGATCATGGATGAATGTATACTCTAGATTAACCAAAATATTTTCTAGATGAGTCTCCCCACTTGAGGATATGGGATCGTGGTCCCGACTCCTTTCTTTTTCTGTTGAGGCAATGACATCTTTTCATGTTTGTAGGATATAGTCTAGAATCAACATTTGATCCTCCATCATTGTTTGGATGTTCTAAGATATGTATTTGGCTAGAGCAGGTATGAATTTTCATTCTGATTTTACAGCAATAGTTTATTCCTACTCCGATCCTCCATGTGTTTCTTGTAGGTACTGGCAGTTCTCATGTTCAATGGAAGAGGATCAACTCCGCCTACAACTAGTAGCCAGGATACGCCATATAATTTCTCTTGATGCCGTTGTATTTGACTGGTGGTCTTTATATTTTCAAGAAGTAATTTTTGTATGCTCATTTTCCGATGTATTTTTCTCATATGTTTGATGTGAATCCACTGGAATTTGAATCTTCTTACATTTTATTACCATCGTATTGGGTTGGTGGGATTGATATTGGTATATAAAAATTTTCAACTTCATGTTTATTGCCACCATATTTGACTAGTGGACTTCGTCTGTATTGTAAGTGTTATATGACAACCCATATTTTACTACCCTATTTAGATGGTGGGCTTGGTATGCGTCAGCACGAATTTGTGCCCGTTTATAGCTGGTTGTCGTCCTATTTAGATCATGTTCTTC
This sequence comes from Viscum album, assembly GCA_963277665.1. Classification (NCBI taxonomy): domain Eukaryota; kingdom Viridiplantae; phylum Streptophyta; class Magnoliopsida; order Santalales; family Viscaceae; genus Viscum; species Viscum album. The sequence continues at coordinate 872,333,548 of OY728129.1, read as the reverse complement.
TTGTGAATCGGCAGATATTTTCATCTACCTATAATTTGGTGCTTTGTTTGCACAGTGGGATTGTAATGCACTGGAAGTAATGTGCATTTTCTCGTACTTTTCCACCCTGTTTCTATGGTGGGCTTCATAGGAGCAAGCGGGTATATTCATATTCTCGTAGATTCTCATTGTATTTCTGTGGTGAGATTTAGTAGAAGTTGTAGAATTGTATGTATTTCCATTGCGTGTCACCGCGTTTGTGTGGCGAATATCCTTTTTAAGAATTAGGGTGATGACCTATTCATGATTATGTGTTCGTTTCCCTCAATGGGAATCCCAAGGTTCCCTTTTCAATTGGATTTCAACAGGTTCCCTCAGCATGAGATCCTCTTCAATGTAAAGATATTGGGTTTTACAATACTGGTGGTGATGTCCTATGGAATAAGACCTTGAGCAGGGTCCCTGTGCAGCTGGGATGAAGTCATTAGTGTTGAATTCATCTACATCCCTGAGATAAGGGAGTTATTCTTTGTCACATTATGGGTACAAGATCCTGAAATGATTTGAGGTGGCCAGTGGATCCATTCTACGCTGGATTTCAAGCCGCATCTGAAGTGGTGGATGGAGAGATTTCACTTATTGGAGGACCTGTCTTACTGTCGCAACTATGGGGATAGTACCATTTTGGTGGCAATCCTTGATCATCAGGTTTAAAACCTAGTTTTGAAGATTTTGGGTGGGAAATGGGGTATTATTATTTATCATGGACCCAGCAGCCTATGTGGTTTTTGAATTGCATGTCTGAGAAAATTGCCAGGGTGCCATCAGATTATTGGATTAAAGGCAGCTTTTTGTAATTCATGCAACATATATGACATATACATGAAAAAAAACCATAAAAGTAGAATCTCAAGAGAACATGTATGATTAATGATATTGCTTGGCCCTCTTCCTTTTGAATGCGAATGGGGCTTGAGGTGGAGTAACTCACCACCTTGGTTAAGGATTCACATCAGGTTCACCATTTTTGATTCATCTTAACTCAAATCATACCAAGGAAAACAAAATGGACCAATGGATAACAATTAATTTCTATCTATTATAGATATTAATGTTAGTTTTACTATTTAATTTTGACCTAATTTTCATTGTGACCCTTTTTGGTGGGTGATATGCTCGCACTGGGACTTGACAGTGTGTTCTTTTTATATTATGAAGGAGGTTCCACTTTGAATGGTTCAGAATGGAGATTTTAGGGGGTTGAGTGTTTTTGAAATTGGTCCATGCCTGGTATAATGTCCTCAGATGGTCTCCAATGGGTTTATTCACAGATCCAAAAACACCCAACATCCCTTTTTCCATGATAACAAGAATTACATTACAAAGGTAGGAACTCATTGGTTGATTTGGAGAATGAAACTTAAGGACACCATTGATTGAGAGTATGGGAGGTTGGGATCATCACACCATTTTGGGGGAATTATTGCCTATATTGGGACTCTCTTATATATTTAATCAATATTCATATGTTCATGAATCCTTGGTTCATTCCCAAGAATGTGTCAGTGATTTAACATTCAGTCACAAGATCATCAAATGGTATGCACAGATTTATAATCATCTGTATTTATCTTAGTTTCCCCAATGATAAAGACATATGTATATATTATAGGTTCTTCATCGATGTTACCCTTTTATGGACATATTAGGGATCCATCGGTTATTTGTTGAGACTGTGATTAGTTAATCCATATGATGAGGTGCAATGGATTTTATCATCATCTAGGGGGGACAGAGATTGTTTTGATATCAAGATCAAACCCATAAAATGGGATTCCTACATATCCTCATGAGTGTAATCAGATTCCATGTAATTCGGTTTGAGTTGGGAATTAAACCTTCTAGGAAAATTTTTTTTAGGTCATGATTGGGGTCTAATGCATGGGAGCTTCCCAATTAAGAGAAGTAAGTTAGGGCATACTTCTGAAGAGGATACCCTAAAAACTTTAAGGGAATTTTATTGGGAATCATTTGTGAGGAGAATTTCCCTTGAGCTCGGGCCTTAAGAAGGCATCCTATGTATCCATATCAGAGCAGGAATCAGAGTTCTTGTAGTTTATTTAATTTGGGGATTATACCTAAGAGGAGGACCATGCTTCTATAACCATGAGAAGGATCTCGATTCATGAATATTTGGAGGTTTGGTTGGGGATTACACCTAGGAGGATACCTATGTTTTGGGGTTATGTGTATGTCATGATCACCACCAACCTATGATCCCCTATGAGTCGGGATTGTTGTGAGAAACAAGAGGAGGCAGTGGATCTGATGTTCGCACGTCCTACATCAACTTCTGAAAAATGGTACTGGATCCCAAAGTGAGGGAGAGGGAGAGATAATGGAGTATTGAATGTGAAAATTTCATCTCCCATGTTCATATACAGGATAGTTTCATATGTAAATCTATCTATACATGTCTCTTTCTAATCCTAAGAGGTGAAAGAGCCCAACCTCTTGTGGAAATATTAGGGACTTACATCAGGGAGAGTTCCCTAAAATGAGTTCTGGGAAAGGGGATAATCATTTCTCCTCGTCAAAGGGAAAAGTAGGATGATCCCTTTATATTGCCAAATGTCACTCATGGAATGGAAATGACAGTCATTAACCGTGATCCTTAGAAAGGGTAGGTTTTCATGAGTATTCCATGTTTAGTCCCTAGGTTACCATGGGAATGTAAACTTAAAGGCATTCTGGGGTCCACACCCTATTGAAGATTACACATGTTACTCCATGTACCATGGGTATGTAAACTCAAAAGGTCATGATGATGTGTCTTTTGGTTTTATCATATAGGTATGGTGGATTTGGAAGAGGCTTTGTCCTGATGTTGATGGACTAGTTAGTAGAGGGGATTTTTAGGATATGATAGAAATAGATGGTCATGATCGGAACTAGAAGGTTTAAAACCTAAATGTACCACATTCTGCATACCACATGTTCATGCAGGGTGGGTGTAACATCCCGGATCTAGGTACCACTCCACGGGTGCCTAGAACCTGGTTGGTCACATTACCTCAAGAACATTTCCCCAAATGCCATAGGCTTCCGTCTAGCAGCAAGGACCCAGGTCTGATAGTGGGAAAATTACACCCTCATTTGTCAAAGTGTAGCACAGCAGAATACAAGAACAAAACCTACAGCAACAGTGGAAGAAGTAAAACATACATATATAACTGAAATGGATAACTGATGTAAAATAAAATCATTAGTCATATATATGAAGATGTTGCATGTCACTATTCAATAAAAATAGCCAAAACATGTTACACTGCAATACAATACAACTAAAGTACAAGTACAGAAAATAAAAACAGAACAGTCAGCGGCATCATGAGCCTGAGCTCGGTCCCATGCTCCCCTACACGTCAGCAATGGTAACAACCCAAGCTTCCAAGGTACACTTCTCTTTGAATAATACAGTAGCATGTGTTGTACGCAACTTCGAGTTCTAACACACACCACAACCAATCAAACTAGCGGTTATGAATAGTAATACCCACTTTTTAAAATTTTATAAATTTTATCTTTCAAAATTCACTTAATTTTTGGATTCGGAATATCTAAATTATCCTAGGGTGAAATTTTGGTATTTTTCTGAAAACATTCAATTTTTGATGAATAGTGAAAATTACTAAATTTTAATTAAAAACAACTTTTTTAATCGAAATAATTAATAGTGATAAATTATGAATTTGAGTGGTTTTAAAGTATATTTTTAATATATTTTTACCATTTAATACAATGTTGGTAATTGGACATAATTTCACATTTAAACCGGACATAAACAAGTGTAAATCTTTTGATAGTTATTATTTTTTAAATACATGCTTTTTGTTTTGACAACGGGAATTAATTTAAAATTAATTTCTGCCACTTCTTTGTTTTGAATTTAGAAAAATGGATTACATATTTGGAATCAGGATGTGAAAATTGTGTAAATAGGTAACACTTATTTTTAGACATTTTGAATAATTACTTCGGAAAATATTTTATTTACCATGGTTAAAAGGTAAATCAGGTAACTAAGGGTAATAAAATAATATTATAATAATATTAAATTACCATAAAACGTGTCTTAACCCTATTGGTTGATACATTTCTGACCATGGTTATCTTTGGGTTGATTTTGGGACCCCATGGAGCCACTTTTAAGTGATAAGGACATTTTATATTAATTAAGTTAAAGTAAATACAAAAATGACATAAGCATATATCTTTTAGAAAAACAATTTTTACATAAGGATAAATATGTTATATTTTCGAATATAAATATTAATTATAATTTTAAAAAGATTTCCTACATAATGGTATTTTATTTATCATTTTTATACATTTAATAATTAAATTTATTTATGACACAATAATGATGCTGTATTTTCCTTATTAATGAAAGAATCAAATAATTGATATTATAAATGTTCAAATAAATATAATTTGAAAGTTTTGATGCCATCATCAAATTTTATTTTCTAATATTACATTTCAGGATTTCATAAATTAATTTGGTTCAAATTCATAAAGTTTTTAAGACTTTAACAAAAGTCAATTATTGAACAGTGTCAAAATTGACATAAATGAGTTTTTAAAACAAATATTATATTATTAATTGATATTCTTTTCCTAAAAATATAAGGATCAACCAAATGACTTATATAATGATATTTTTGTCATTAAGGGACCACTTGGGGGTCTCTTGGAAGTATATAGTACGTTTATTAACCATATAATATAAGACTGCAAAGTGACATGGTAAATTTCAAACTAATTAACTATGAGTTAAAACTAAAAGACAAGGTTAATAAAGTAAACCAAACCTATATAAAACCTATTGGTTGAGTTTTTTCTGTCCTATCCCCACCTTTTAATTTTAATAGTCTACTTTGGAGCCATTATAAACTGATTATTAATTTATTATAAAATAATATTTTAAGTTTTTCCTAAGGTGCCCTCACCCCTCTTATAAAAGGGAACCCCCCCCCCCCTTCACTCTAATTCACACCTTCTAAACCATTTTTATCAGCCAAACCCTGACCAAATGCCTTCTAAACTATACTCCCTTCAACCTAGAGGCCTTATTTTGATCATAAAGCCAACCTATAGGGCCCTTTTGATCAAATCAAAAGGAAGAACCCGAATAAGAGGTAATGATTTCACCACGCTCTTTCAAGTTCCTTTCTTATTCGACTTACTTTTTCTTTGTTGTTTACACTCTAAAATAATAACTTCAGTGTATTATATATACTGTGATGTTATTATAATTATGGTACAACCAAATTCATTATTCTATCCACCCTTTGAATGACATGTCACCATACGTGCGTACGTACAGCTTACCGTCTCCACGTCGTGGTGTAATTTCTATTCAATACATTATTATTTGGATGGGTATAATAATGATGTATATTTGATGTAAATAATAAATATAACATGATAAGGATTATGTATATATGATATAGCATCTAATTATATATTATTTTATTATCAAAAGAATGATATTTTCGTATGTGCGTACGTACGGATTACCGTCTCCACGACGCGATGAGATTCATTTCCAAGTTCACCATTCATCGACGATTAGAAAAATATATATTAATAATAAGTATGTAGTATATGAAATAATAATTCTACTGAAGATATATATATTTATATATATAATTATTTATTTACTTACATATATCTTATTCACTTACTTTTGTTCAATACTACATGAAAACAGAAACAGTGTTTATGCATACGTACGGACTACCATCTCCATAAACAGTGTTTTCCATTTCATATATACGTCTATTATACATATTTATATTCTAAAAATATATGATATATAAATCATTTTTTAATTCATGATATATGTGATACAATCAAGAGTAACAAGTTAAAACATGTACGATAAATAAAGCGATTATTACCCGAAATATTAATATAACATAGAGATTATTATTAAATGGATAGTATAATGTCATAAATGAATAATGTATGATATCATAAATATTAATATGGTTCTAGTATTATTTAATAACATACTATAGTCTTCATACAAGAGGTTAAACGTACCCTCGACTAAAGGAAAGTGCAGGGTAAGGGGTTTTCATCTCACTCCTTATTTCCGTGAGATTCATACCATATTGCCACTATTACCTTTTGTGTGGTGTATGTACTACACATAATTTTATTATTTGTGTAATACACTTTAATTTATGTGTATTCACATATTCATTGTACGATACCTCTTTCATGGGGTGTATGTTTCAGAGTTACCAAATTGGTAAGTGTTTATTTCACAATCTCTTCATTATCCGAGGTTGTTTATACGTAATTATCTACTGGGACCTCTTTATCATCCAGATCCATGATTATTAAAAATGTATTTCAAATCATTCTTACTATTTTATAGACTATTGGTTAAATTCATTTATGCCCTTGTTTCAATTTTTATAAGATGTTTATAAAGGAATCTTTTCGTCGTTTTCCAAACAAGGTCCTTTTTAACATTTTCGAAAAAAATAAGGTAAGAATGTCTTTTTTTAACTTATATGGAGGGTGCGGCTATTTTTTGCTGTTATTAAATTGTTGAAGCTTCCCTTACAAGATTATACAAATATTTTCAAAGCAAATGTTTTCTTTTATAGTTATGTGACTCTTAAATTATTTCAAAAAAGAGAAATATTTCTCGAAAAATAGTTTTGATTTCATCTATGTCAACATCATTTTAAATGTTTTAAAGATTAATTCTTCTAATCCATTATCATTAATGTCCATGTTTTCAAAATTGTTTTAAGGATTTATTTAAATGGACATGAATGTTTTAAAATTTTAATTACTTTAAAAAGTTTCAAAGTGGTATGGGACACTTTGATTCCAAAATGTCTTTAAATGTCTTCCTTTATAAATTGTGTGACTTTTAAATGTTTCCATAAAAAGGGATATTTCAATCAAAGAGTTTTACAAATCATTTCCATCTATGGATTTTAAACTTTTATTGAATTTGATTTATTATGATACAAATATTCCATATTGTATTGAAGGTTTTGTGATATGTTTGACTGTGGATGTGCAGTTTTTATACCATTCATGGTTTATGGTTAAAGTATTGACATTTCATGTGCTATTTTTAATACGAATGTTTATGATATGTTAAACCTTTTCATATGAGGAATGTATTGGACTTAGTAAGTGAAGGGTGGAGCCTGCTATAGCTCCTCGATACATCGGTTGGTCTCATGATACAATTAGACGTGGAATTGTCTGAGGCCCTTTCCCAATTTGATATATGGTTTTGGCCGAGGCCTTAATCATTTTTAGATGTCTTGGCCGAGGCCTTGAAAAAATGTTTCAGAATGTCCGGCATTATACATTCCCTCATTATGGAAATAATATTGGTGGTTAATGTGGTCATTCGACTAGTATAATACCCATGATTATGTTGTATTATGGAATTATTTACTTAGCTCATATTCATGCCATAAAGGTATTCATGTTGTAAGAACCCGGTTCTTATTTTAGAGGTACGGGCTTCTTCTTTTCCTTTTCCCTAAGTGTTTTGAGAAAATATGGAAAATGTGGAAAATGCTTAATTTTGGAACTACAAGCCATTTACTTTATCCACATGCCATGTACTTTTGGCCGTGTTGGGATGAGTACACGGGGCGTGTTTCCATGCCGATGAAGAAGGGTGTAGGAACCACTACACGCCGTGTAGTGGTACCTTACACACCGTGTAGTCAGTCGGCAGTCTTAAACAGTAAGGAGGTGGCATCACCGCCAGCTGGGCGACTATACACACCGTGTACTCGAGAGTACATGTTGTTTACTCAGGTCGACGGATGAACAGTGTGGCGGTGCCACCAAATGAACAGTTAAATGAACGAAGTACACGCTGTGTACTCAGAAGTACACGCCGTGTAATTTGTTTTTTCAGATTAAAATTGGCAGTAGCCTCCTCATTTGGAAGAGGAGGCACCTGAGCCTTTTTGGAGCCAAAGGAGGAGGCCGGATCATTGAAGATTCACCGGGCGTTCGTTTGGAATTCGATTCGGCTTTGGACGATTTCATTGGAACCGCACAGGTAAGCCCTCTCCTCTCCTGGTACTTTTTGCCATTTCTTCTCCTAACGTAAGTTATTTATGTTTGAATGAGTTTTTTTTCGTCAGATCTATGCCGTTCTTGGGCGTTTCGGGAGTCGGCGTTCGGGTATAATGCTCGTTGACGTATAAGGTAGGTGGATTTGTGTTTAGTTTTCCAACTGCTATTTGTTTTGAGCGTTTTTGTGCCACGAACCCATGATGGGGTGTCGTGTGGCTGATTCCTTTGCTATATTTTATACCTAGAATTGATTAGGTATTTAATTGTGATAATAAAATGCAGGTTGGGATCGTTTCTTGGATTCAGAACCACCCTCGGGGTGTGTTTCTCTATTTAGCTGTTTGGCCAGGATACTCGAGGGTATGCCTTCAAAGTAGTAATTATAGAATTGCCTTGGGAGGAATTGCTTGTTACTACTTTTTTACCTGTTGGGAATGGGCCGGTTACCTGTTTAGCCTAAGGGTGTTTTTGTATTTAGCCTAAGGGCATTGTTGTGATTAGCCTGAGGGCACTGCACTATTTAGCCCGAGGGCTGTAGTTATTTTCACCTGAGGGCAATCTTTCGTGCCTGAGGGCTTGACTTCTGGGCCTGAGGGCGACACTTCCTATGCCTGAGGGCAATTTCTGTTATGCCTAAGGGCTATACCTGTGGGTTGGATTCTGCTTACCTGAGGGTATGGTTTTGTTTGTCTGAGGACGTGGACTGTTTACATATAAATGAACTGTGGTGGCTCTAATATTTAAATGGATTAAATGGATAATGAAATGGAAATATAACTGGTAATTAGTTACTTTTGAGTACTGCTTACTTTATTGCATTTTACTACTACACGTTGTTGTTGCATGCTTACACACAGTTGGGCACGGGCCTTTAGATGGTGCTTACTGAGATATATTTCTCACACACTGTTTGGGTCATGATTTTTGGCCCAAACAGATTACGTTTCTGCAGGTGTAGATAGGGGCAAGAGTCCCTATACAGGTACTTGACTGTTGCTGAGGAGTAGGAGGGCATTGGATCGAGCCTAGGCTTGCGATGCCGCTGCCAGCTGTTTGCTTTGTTTTGCTGTACTCTACTGTTTACTATACTGTATTGATGTATAACTTGTTCTGTTTGTTTCCTTAGAACTTGAGACATGTAGCATCATTATTTATACATTGTTGGTTATATCCACTGCCTTGTGTATGGTTTATTACTTCCGCTGTTTTTTGTATGTTTATTTTTGTATTCCGCTACGCTTCACTTTGACAAATGAGGGCATAGTTTCCCCACTATCAGACTTGGACCCTCACTACTAGTCGGAAGCCTATGGTGTTTGGGGAAATGCGCTTGAGGTCACAGGGCGAACCGGGCTCGGGGCACCCGTTGTGTGGCACCTGGGTCCGGGGACGATACAAAGTGGTATCAGAGGGGTTATTTTCTTTGACTTACTATTTGGAGCCGTAGTCAGGGATAGGACAGAACGATAGTTGGTAATAAGTTGTGCCCAGGTGTAGCTAACCCGTGTGCAAGGAAAATCCAGTCTACCTCGTATTGCAATTTAACTGATTTTGCAAATTTTACAGTTGATATGTTTTCACCGTTGGGTGACGCACTTGGATTGTGCTGTGTATATTTTATCTGTGGGTTCTATTTATTTGCAACCCGATAAGATGAGGGTATGTCGTCTCATGCATCATATAGAAACATGCTAGAAATCACATGCCATGCATAGTTTCCATGCCATGTAGGTGCATTATAATTTCATGTTGTTGTGATAGTTGATGTGCTAAGAAAGCATGTTGTTGTGATAGCTGCTTGATAAATACCTGCCTGTTTGGTTGAGCTTGTTTATAGGATGAACTCCAAACATTGGTTTTTGGGGAGTATGGGCCCCCATTGACTGGAATTTGGTTGATCATTGACTGTTATTGGTTATAAGACAAATAAGATGTCAAACATTGATTCGTGGGGTGTATGGGCCCCCACGGGTCGAAATTTGACACTTAGGTGTTGTTTTTCAGTATTTTCTGGGTTCCGGGGAATTTTTGAGGCATACTCTCCAGAAAACCCAGAATACACACCATGTAGGACCTCATACACGCCGTGTGTGTTCTTCTATTCTGGAAGAAAAATGAACTTTTTTAGTACACGCCGTGTACCCAGAGTACACGCCGTGTAGTCTCTTCCCGTGTCACAAACTGTGTGGGCGGCGACACGGGGTAGGGAAAGGCTTGGGTAAAACCCGCCGTGTAGTATTGTGCATATCATGTAGTGTGACCCAGAGTCCGGCCGTGTAAATAACAACACGGGTCGGTGAACTCCTTGATAGAACACGTCGTGTCAGTTATAAACATGCCGTGTAGTGTGACCTGGGGACTCGGTCGTGTAACTAATAACACAAGCCGGTGTCACCTCTCCCTAAACACGCCGTGTACCTTTGGGACACGCTATGCAGTCTTGTTCGAGGACAGACCGTGTGGATTTAGCCGTTTGTCTAGGAAACGGGGTGCTGTACACGCCGGGTACGGGTGTAACACACCGTGTGGAGTTAAGCCGAGTCGTTGGCCGTGTCACAGACGACACGGGCAGTTGGAAAAAAAATAACACAGTACACGCCATGTAGATATTATACACGCCATGTAGTTTTGTTGAACAGAATTTGTGTGGCTTAGCCATGTAGAAGGACTCAGGCAGGGGAAGGGAAGTCAAGTACACACCGTGTAGTCAGTGTACACGCCGTGTAGTATTGTTTTGAAAATTTTGAAATGTTGTCATCCTCTTGTTCCTTTGTGGTTCCTTCACTTTCCATTCTTAATAATCTTTAATCTGAGGCGTGCTTTTGACCTTGTAGTGTCATGCTGCCTAGACGACCGCGAGTTGTTCTCCAGGAGAGCGGCGACGATTATACTCCGGAGATGGTGGGCCATGGGCTACCAGTTGATCCACCAGCAGAGCCAGATGCAGCGCTGGCTGTTATACCGGACACAGGCACGGAGGCGCAGTTCCATGAAGGCTTATTGCGGGTCATGCAGACCTTTCAGGGAGCACCACAGGCTGCCACATCTATGGCCGAGCTGACACGTATCCTTCAGCAGCAGCATCCGCCTACATTTTCAGTGGATGGAGGACCACATGTTGCAGAGCCTTGGCTACGATCGATTTAGACTATTTTCGAGCATCTGGATACACCTCCAGGGTAGAGGGTCAAGCTCGCAACTTACATGCTACGTGATTCCTCTAAGAGGTGGTGGGATGTTACCACCCAGTCAGAGCATCAAAGGGACATGGCGTGGGAAGATTTTTCAGGCAGTCTTCTATGAATTATTCTTTCCCGAGACGCTGAGGGCAGATAGAGCTCAATAGTTCATGAATCTTCAGCAGGGCGCTATGTCGGTGATGGACTATTCTGCTCGGTTTACATAACATCAGTGTTTTTCACCCATGCTGGTGGGTGATGAGACGTTGAGAGCCAGACGTTTTGAGGATGGTCTTTGGTATGACATCTGAGCGCTGGTAAATGTTTTCAGGTTGCCTACTGTACATGAAGTTGTGAATCAGGCGCTGATTACAGAGAGGAACCTGCGGGAATCAAGTGGTGTGGGCCAGGGTGGTTCAGCACCAGTTACTGGTATTATTTCTGCTGGCAAGAGGAAGAGACAGATGAACTTCTCTCAGGGCGGCAGTACCAGCCAGGCAGCTTCTTCAGGCGGACCGGTCAGGTGCTACCAGTGTGGAAGAGATGGCCACAAGAGGTCGCAGTGTCCACGAGACCCAGTGGAGTGCCGAGATTGCAGCAAGATGGGTCATCTGCAGAGCTTTTGCAGGGCGTATATACCAGTGGCTAGTGAGAGGGGTTCTGTGCAGACTCCGTGTGTGGGAGCAGGACCAGTGGCTTCTTACCAGTCATGGAACTGGAATACGTCCGAGCTTGCAGGAAGAGATGGTGGTCGTGGTCGTGGTATCCAGACACTAGGATAACAGAGGCAGCAAGGCGGGACAGCTCATGGTAGCTAGGCTGTGTCGCAGGGTCGTGGCACTAGGCAGGCATATGCAGTGCAACAGACCCAGTAAGAGCAGGATCCCGGACCATATACAGTCAGAGGTACTATTCTAGTAGCTTCTGTTTCATCTTCGGTACTTTTTGATACGGGTGTTACGCATAGTTTCATATCTGTACCCATAATGGAGAGCCTTGGGCTCGGTGTTTCTACTTCATCCGATATCTTGACGCTAGACACTCTGTTGGGGACTAGGATGGTTGGTGTGCGTCAGTGCAAGGAGTGACCCCTTGAGGTTGGTGGGTGTCATTTCCTTTGGGACCTCTATGTATTGGATATGACGAGCTATGACGTCATTCTCGGAATGGACTAGTTGGTTCCCTTCCGAGCCTTCGTAGACTGCTACCGTCGCAGGGTGCATTTCACGTCACTAGAGGGCGGGGAGTTTCTATACAAGGGAGAGTGGGATGTTCAGGCGAGTCGAGCTGGACCAGAGCATCCTGGGCGAGGTGGATTCACAGCCTAGATTGTGATTATATATCTGGATGATCAGGGGACTTGTCAGACGGATTTCCCTCTAGTTGTTGATCGTTTCAGGGATGTCTTCCTAGACAACTTTTCAGGTCTACCTCCGGTGCGTGAGGTGGATTTATCTATCGATCTCGTGCCAGGAGCAGCACTGGTGTCCATTCCTCCTTATAGGATGGCCATGCCTGAGTTGCAGGAGCTCAAGAGGCAGTTAGAGGAGTTACAGGCAAAGGGTTTTATCTGACCCAGTACATCTCCTTGGGGTTCTCCGGTCCTTTTGTGAAAAAGGCGGACGGTACCCTCAGACTTTGCGTGGATTATCGGAAGCTGAACCAGTTAACGATTAAGAACCGATATACCTTGCCGAGGATAGATGATCAGTTTGATCAGCTTCATGGAGCTCGAGTGTTCTCGAAGATTGAATTGAGATCCGGATATCATCAGCTGCGCGTTAGACCATCTGATATACCACATATAGCTTTTCAGAGTAGGTATGGTCTATATGAGTATATGTTCATGCCGTTTGGACTCACGAATGCGCCAGCAGTTTTCATGGCTGTGATGAATCGTGTGTTCCATCCGTATCTTGATTCATTTGTGTTAGTATTCATGGATGACATCTTGGTGTACTCTCACTCTCGACATGACCATGCCACCCATCTTGAGATCGTATTGAGTACACTGAGAGAGCATCGCATATATGCTATGATCTCGGAGTGCCACTTTTGGATGGACCATATTCACTTCCTGGGTCATATCATCTCAGAGACAGGAGTTTCGGTAGACCCAGAGATGGTGACAGCAGTAGTTTCCTGGGAGCAGCCGAAGAACCTGTTTGAGATACGGAGTTTTTTAGGGATGGCTGGTTATTACAGATGCTTCATACAAGACTTATCCTAGTTAGAAGCACTGTTGACATGTCTGACTAAGAAGGGTGTGAAGTTCGTTTGGTCAGAAGCTTGCGAAACAGCTTTTCAGGACCTGAAGGGAAGGTTGACATCAGCACTGATCCTGATACTCCCAGAGTAGGGGAAGAGCTATACAGTTTACTGTGATGCATCAGGGATTGGGCTGGGAGTAGTTTTTATGCAGGGAGACTGAGTTGTTGCGTACGAGTCTCAACAGTTGAGGCCACATGAGAGGAATTACCCGACGCATGATCTCGAGTTGGCTGCAGTTGTGCATGTGTTGCGCTGTTGGAGACACTATCTGTTGGGAGAGCATTTCGTGGTTTTCACCAACCACAAAAACCTCAGGTATATCTTTACTCAGCGTGACCTGAATCTGAGGCATAGAAGGTGGGTCGAGTACCTACAGTCCTTCAATTTTGTGCTTGCCTATACACCTGGTAAAGGTAATACAGTAGCTGATGCACTGAGCAGGAAGACTCAGATACAGGCAGTGTAGGAGGCCAGTGGTGAGTGGAAGCTTATGGCTTTGTTCTCTGAGATGCATTTGGAGGTTCATGATAGTCAGGGGCAGACTTATCTTTCCTCATTAGCTGTGACTTCTACCCTCCTGGACAGAGTGAGGATGAGGCACCTATTGGATTCAGAAGGCCTAGTTCTACGGGAGTCGTTGGCAAGTGAGGACCCTCCTCCTGGTTGGACGATAGGTGATGATGAGGTCTTGCGTTTCCATGGAAGTGTATGGGTTCCAGGGGATATACGCGAGGAGATGATGAGGGAGTTTCATGCTTTAGCTTGGTCAATTCATCCCAGAGTTACCGGGATGTACCGTGACTTGAGGCGTTAGTACTGTTGGTCGGGTATGAAGAGAGAGATAGCTGGTTTTGTTACAAGGTGTTCCAACTGTCAGTAGGTGAAGGCAGAGCATCAGAGACCAGGTGGGTTGTTACATCAGTTGCCCATTTCGAAGTGGAAATGGGATGATGTCGCAATGGATTTCGTGACGGGTTTGCCGAGTTCACCTCGAGGCAATGATGCCGTGTGGGTTGTCGTGGACAGACTCACGAAGGTAGCTCACTTCTTTCCGATCAACAAGACCTTCGGTGTGGACGAGCTCAGAAGGTTTTATATCCGAGAGATCGTACGTCTTCATGGGGTCCCTCGTTCTATAGTTTCAGATAGGGACGCCCACTTTATGTCTCGTTTCTGGAAGAGTTTTAAAAGGGCACTGGGTATACAGGTGCTTCTGAGCATAGTATACCACCCTCAGACAGATGGCCAGTCAGAGCGGACGATACAGATGCTAGAGGACATGCTGCGCGCATGCGTCCTAAACTTTGGGGGATCTTGGGAGAAGCATATACCCTTAGTCGAGTTTTCCTATAACAATAGTTTTCAGGTGACTATTGAGATGACACCATACGAGGCTTTATATGGTAGGTCATTCCGGTCACCTTTGTGCTGGTTAGAGGCAGGTGAGGCAGCTTTACTGGGGCCATAGCTCGTGTAGAAGAGATCTGAGCAGATCCAGTTGATTCGAAGGAGGATGGCTACCGCGAAGTCTTGTCAGAAGTCTTACGATGATCGCCGCAGATGACCTTTGGAGTTCTTGGTCAGGGATCAGGTTTTCTTGCATGTTTCACCGAGGCTGGGACACAAACGGGTCAAGAGATAGGGTAAGCTTTCACTGAGGTATTTGGGGCCATTCGAGATTCTGGAGAGATTCAGGCTGGTTTCCTATCAGTTGCAGTTACCGCAGCAGTATCACGCCATGCACGACGTCTTCCACGTGTCTCAGTTGCGTCGCTACCATTCAGACCCATCTCACACCTTTCATCCAGAGGAGGTTGAGCTTCAGCATGATGCGTCCATTGAGGAGCATCTGATCCGTATTGTTGATAGGATCACGAAGGTTCTCTAAGGCCGGTAAATTCCTCTCGTACGGGCGCTATGGCAGCATGGCCGATTGCAGGACGAGACCTGGGAGCGTGAGGCCGACGTACATGCTCAGTGGCCAAAGTTGTTCTGAGCATATTCTTCGCCACCCTGGGAAGGGCAATTCAGGGACGAATTTCTATAAGGGGGGAAGTTTTTAAGAACTTGTTTCTTATTTTAGAGGTACGGACTTCTTCTTTTCCTTTTCCCTAAGTGTTTTGGGAAAATATGGAAAATGGAAAAAAATCCGGAATTTTGGAACTACACGTCGTGTACTTTATCCACACGCCGTGTACTTTTGGATGTGTTGGGATGAGTGCATGGGGTGTGTCGCCATGCCAGTGACGAAGGGTGTAGGAACCACTACACACCGTGTAGTGGTACCTTAAATGCCGTGTAGTCAGTTGGTAGGCTTAAACAGTAAGGCGGTGGCGTCGCCAGCAGCTGGGCGACTATATACGCCGTGTACTCGAGAGTACATGTCGTGTAATTAGGTCGATGGATGAACAGTGTGGCGGTGTAGCCAAATGAACAGTTAAATGAAATAAATACACGCCATGTACTCAGAAGTGCATGCAGTGTACTTTGTTTTTTTCAGCTTAAAACAGGCAGTAGCCTCCTCATTTGGCAGAGGAGGCACCTGAGCCTTTTTAGAGCCAAAGGAGGAGGTCGGATATTTGAAGATCCACCAGGCGTTCATCTGGAATCTGATTCCTCTTCGGACGATTTCATTGGAACCGCATGTGTAAGACCTCTCCTCTCCTGGTACCTTTCTTTCCAATTATTCTCCTAACATAAGTTATTTATGTTTTAATGAGTTTTGTTCTTCATCAGATCTACGCCGTTCTTGGGTGTTTCTGGAGTCAGCGTTTGGGTATAACGCTCGTTGACGTATATGGTAGGTGGCTTTGTGTTTAGTTTTCCAACTGCTGTGTGTTTTGTGCATTTTTGTGCCATGAACCCATGTTGGGGTGTCGTGTGGCTGAGGTTGTTGCTATATTTTATACCTAGAATTGATTAGGTATTTAATTATGATAATAAAATGCTGGATGGGATCGTTGCTTCGATCTGGAACCACCCCTGTGGTGTGTTTCTCGATTTAGCCATTTGGCCAGGATACCCGAGGGTATGCCTTTAAAGTAGTAATTGTAGAATTTCCTTGAGAGGAATTTCTTGTTACTGCTTGTTTACCTGTTGGGCATGGCCCAGTTACCTGTTTAGCCTGAGGGCATTTTTGTATTTAGCCTGAGGACGTTGTTGTGATTACCCTGAGGGCACTGCACTATTTAGCCCGAGGGATGTAGTTATTTTCACCTGAGGGAAACCTTTCGTGCCTAAGGGATTGACTTATGTGCCTGAGGGTGACACTACCTATGCCTGAGGGAAATTTTTGTTACGCCAGAGGGCTATTCCTGTGCGTTGGATTCTGCTTACCTGAGGGTAAGGTTTTGTTTATCTGAGGACGTGGACTGTTTACATAGAAATGCACTGTAGTGGTTTCTAATATTTAAATGGATTAAATGGATAATGAAATGGAAATATAACTGGTAATTAGTTACTTTTGAGTACAGCTTACTTTATTGCATTTTTCTACTGCACACTGTTGTTTCATGCTTACACACAGTTGGGCATGGGCCTTCTGTGGGTGCCTACTGAGATATATTTCTCACACCCTATTTGGGTCATGATTTTTGGCCCAAACAGATTACATTGTTGCAGGTGTAGATAGGGGCAAGAGTCCCTATACATGTACTTGACAGTTTCTAAGGAGTAGGAGGGAATGGGACCGAGCCTAGGCTCAGGATGCCGCTCCCAGCTGTTTTCTTTGTTTTGTTGTACTCTGTTATTTACTGTACTGTATTGATGTATAACATGTTCTGGTTGTTTCCTTAGAACTTGAGACATGTAGAATCATTATTTACACACTGTTGGTTATATCCACTGCCTTGTGTATGGTTTACTTCTTCTGTTGTTTGTCGTATTTTTATTTTTGTATTCCGCTGCGCTACACTTTAACAAATGCGGACATAGTTTCCCCACTATCAGACCTGGGCCCTCGCTGCTAGTCGGCAGCCTCTGGCATTTGGGGAAATGCGCTTGAGGTCACGTGGAGAACTAGGCTCGGGGCACCCGTTGTGTGGCACCCGGGTCCGGGACGTTACACATGTTTATTATTGGTAAAGGCATGTGGTATCAATTATTCACCATGATTAATATTTATGTCATTTTATATTATATTTCTTACCCTTACTAAGCATTTGAGCTCACCCCTTTCTATGTTTTATTTTCCCCAGGATTCCAAGAAGTGTATTGTGATTGATATACAGTGTTCAGGCAAGGGAATAATGGTGTTCATAAAGTATTATTTATGTTGATTTGTATGTTATAAAGTGTAATGTAACATTCATGTATGTAATCCATTTTCCAAGACTGCTAAACCGATCGGTCCGTCGGGACTTGATTCCTTGTAATCATGATAATGTATTAAAATAATGCATTGACTCTGGGTAACTAGGGTCGGGGCATTACAGTTCGTATCAGAGGATGTTTAGCAATTACCGTGGAAACTAGATTTCGAAAAACACTAATTAGAGAACATTACCCTAAGATATAATTTGAGTATTAGTATAGAAGAACTTCTTAGAATTTTTCTACTATAGATATTTTGTGAGTTTTCCAAGAAATACATCCATGTCTAGATACGAGTAGGTAGAGGCGGCTCTGGCATAGATGTACCTAGGGGTAAAAACAGAAAATACCACTTTGATCTAGACTCGAACGAGAACTGGTGCATGACAACGGGTCTTGCTGCACTCTTGGTTAAGCCACTCCTGGGGGATATGCTTAGGATAATTCTCATTTTCATTACAAATAATTATGAAGGATCTACGAGTATATACCTCATCAATGAAAATATTTTTATAGATTATATCCATAAACTATTCAATTTATGTTAGGTATTTTACAAGTTTGGAATCATTCATTTCAATTCATAAACTGGCCTAGTGTATGCCATTGTATAGAAATGGTGCCAAGTAGAAGGAATGTGAACTCCAGTAATACGTATGATCCAAAGAGTAAGAAGGATCATATCTATCATGGTATTAAGACAACATTAAGAAGGGAGATAGTCTCCCATATATTCTCAACATATGAAGAAATAGTATCATGTGTTAATAAGATAAGTAAATAATTATATGATTCCTATGGAATTTAAGGGAAGGAAGACAAGAAAAGGATGGTAGAGAGAAATATGGATTAAGGGAGTAGGGGAAAGAAGGATTTTCCCATATGTGATAAATGTTGAAATAATCACCATAGAAAATGCTTGAAGTAAATGGGAGTTTGTTATAAGTGTGGAGAAAAAGGACACAAATTACATGATTGCAAGGTTAAGAAAAAGTTTTCAAATGTAAAATGCTTCATCTTCAAGGTGTTGAGACACAACGCAAATCAATATCCCATTCATAAGAGTATACCGCAAATGATTTTATAGGATGATAATCATGTTATGATACTACCTGAGATGAAGAAGAAAGACTAGTGTTCTTATGTTGTTATTATATAATTATTTCATTTGAGTTTTGTATCAATAGTATACTAGTTACATGAATTATTGAGATAAATAAGGATTTCACTGTAGTATTATTTCATTAAGGATTTTAGATTTTATGGTTCTAAGAAAAGTGACTCTACAGCGAGTTAAACTTTTTGGAAATTAAATGGTTGAAGGAAATATAATCATTAATATGGTCCTAATATTGAGGTACTGATTTTGGAATAAGATATGGTTGATTTGGGTAAATTATATTGGATATTCTTGACTGCCTTGAAACTGATTAAAGATTTGCATAATCCATCATTGTTGGAGTTTACAACATTTTTGGATGGATGAAGTATATCTAATATTCTATAAGGAATAAGGGAGAATGAATGTAATCAATAAGGTTTTATGGTAATTTTGGATGTTACCATGTTTTAAAATAATACAAGATGAAGGTGTTCACATGTTATTACGTGGTAAAAAGTATCTACAATATGTTTACCTTCCATATAAATTGTGGACTGAGGGTTTACAGAAGTATTTTGGATAAGTATAAAGGTTGGAATGGATTATATTTTACATTGTATACTATTGTTAAAGTTATTTTGGGATATTTATAAAAAGGACAACACGCAGCCTGTGTGACAACCCATCGCGTCAGACAAAGCTACGGGAATCAAACCCACAACCATAGTGCGATTGGGATTTATCACCTACCACTAGACTATGTGAAGTTCCTGGATGGTATAATGTAGTTTCTTTTTTTAAAGGGTCTGATATGTGAATTATAAATTCATTATATTTGGAACCCTATATGATTAGGATAAATAGAATATTTTTGAGTTGTATTATGTTATGGAGTGAAAGATGAGTTTGTGGTAGAAATTTATTAATGGATAAAACTATAATTATGAAGTAGGTATATCTCCATATGATCTTATCTAATCTCATAAATAAATTCCTCAACATTAAGAAAAGGAACTTACAACAAAAACATTGTCCTAGATGGTACCTTAAATCATCGCAAATTTATGGTCTTGTGACTGTTGGCCTTTTCATAGCCATGTTCTCTACCACTCTCCATCAGATATTGATGGTTAGATTTCTCATCCATATCCATTTATTCCTACATGGAACCCTATTATGTGTTATTTTTGGTAACCTTCGTACTTACCACTCTTTATTTTAAATAGAGGCCTCATTAATCCATTTTTCGATGTGGGATTTTATCTAAGATATTTTGAAATGTCAACCCCAAGTTTCCAATACCGAACATAAATTTCAAGGATTAAATTTATTTAAGGTGGGGAGAATGTAACACCCTAATCTTCCACGGTATGCTTCTCTTTGAATAATATAGTAGTGTGTGTTGTACGCAACTTCGAGTTCTAACACACACCACAACCAATCAAACTAGTCGTTATGAATAGTAATACCCACTTTTTGAAATTTTATAAATTTTATATTTCAAAATGGACTTAATTTTTAGATTCGGAATATCTAAATTAGCCTAGGGTGAAATTTTGGTATTTTTCTGAAAAATATCAATTTTTTATGAATAGTGAAAATTACAAAATTTTAATTAAAAACAAATTTTTAATCAAAATAATTAATAGTGATAAATTATGAATTTGAGTGGTTTTAAAGTATATTTAGAATATATTTTTACCATTAAATACAATTTTGTTTATTGTACATAATTTCACATTTAAACCGGACATAAACAAATGTCAATCTTTTGATAGTTATTATTTCTTAAAAACACGCTTTTTGTTTTGACTACGGGAATTAATTTTAAATTAATTTCTGCCACTTCTGTATTTTTAATTTGGAAAAATGGATTCCATATTTGGAATCAGGATTTACAAATTGTGTAAATAGGTAACTCTTATTTTTAGACATTTTTAATAATTACTTCGGTAAATATTTTATTTACCATGGTTAAAGGGTAAATCCGGTAACTAAGGGTAACAAAATAATATTATTATAATATTAAATTACCCTGAAACGTGTCCTAACCCTATTGGTTGATACATGTCTGACCATGGGCATCTTTGGGTCGATTTTGGTGCCCCATGGAGCCACTTTTAGGTGATGAGGACACTTAATATAAATTAAGTTAAAGTAAATACAAAAATGACATAAGCATATATCTTTTAGCAAAACAATTTTTACATAGGATTATATATGTTATATTTTTGAATATAAATATTAATTAAAATTTTAAAAAAAATTCATACATAATGGTATTTTATTTTTAATTTTTAGACATTTAATAATTAAATTTATTTATGACACAATAATGATGCAGTATTTTCCTTATTAATGAATGAAACAAATAATTGATATTATAAATGTTAAAATAAATATAATTTGAAAGTTTTGATACCATAAACTAATTTTATTTGTTAATATTACATTTTAGGATTTCTTTAATGAATTTTGTTCCAATTCATAAAGTTGTTAAGACTTTAACAAAAATCAATTATTGAATAGTGTCAAAATTGACATAAATGAGTTTTTAAAACAAATATTATATTATAAATTGATATTATATTCCTAAATATCTAAGGATTAGCCAAAAGACTTATATAATGATAGGTTTGTCATTAAGGTACCACTTGGGGGGTCTCTTGGAAGTATATATAACGTTTATTAACCATATAATATAAAAATACAATGTGACAAGGTAAATTTCAAACTAATTAACTAAGAGTTTAAACTAAAAGATAAGGTTAATAAAGTAACCCAAACCTATCTAAAACCTATTGGTTGAGTTTTTTTCAACCTATCCCCACCTTGGAATTTGAATAATCTACTTTTGAGCGATTATAAACTGAATATGAATTTTATTATAAAAATACTATTTTAAGTTTTTCCTAAGGTGCCCCTCACCCCTCTTATAAAAGGGCACTCCCCCTTCACTCTAATTCACACCTTCTAAGCCATTTTTATCAGAAAAAACCTGACCAAATACCTTATAAACTATACTCCCTTAAACCTAGAGGCCTTATTTTGATCATAAAGCCAACCTATAGAGCCCTTTTGATCAAATCAAAAGGAATAACCCGAATAAAAGGTAATGATTTCACCACCCTCTTTCAAGTTCCTTTCTTATTCCACTTCCTTTTTCTTTGTTGTTTTTATTCTAAAATAATAAATTCAGTATATTATATACAATTTGATGTTATTATAATTATGGTACAACCAAATTCATTATTCTATCCACCCTTTGAATGACATGTCACCATACGTGCGTACGTATGGCTTACCGTCTCCACGTCGTGGTGTAATTATTATTCAGTACATTATTATTTGGATGGGTATAATAATGATGTGTATTTGATGTAAATAATAAATATAACATGATAAAGTTTCTGTATATATTATGTACCATCCAATAATATATTATTTTGATATCAAAAGAATGATATTTTCACTCGTGCATACGTAGGGATTACCGTCTCCACAACACGATGAGATTCATTTCCAAGTTCATCATTCATCAACAATTATAAAAATATATATTACTAATAAGTATGTAATATATGAAATAATAATGATACTGGAGATATATATATATATATATATATATAAGTATTTACGTACTTACATATATCTTATTCACTTACTTCAGTTCAATACTATATGAAAACGGAAACAGCGTTTATGCACATGTACGGACTACCATCTCCATAAACGATGTTTTCCATTTCATATATACGTCTATTATACATATTTATATTCTAAATATATAAGATATATAAATAATTTTTTAAATCATGATCTATGTGATACAATCAAGTGTAACAAGTTAAAACATGTACGATAAAGAAATCGATTATTACCCGAAATATTAATATAACATGGAAATTATTCTTAAATGGATAGTTTAAAGTCATAAATGAATAATGTATGATATCATAAATATTAATATGGTTCTTATATAATTTAATAACATACTATATTCATCATACCAGAGTTTAAACGTACCCTCAACTAATGTAAAGTGCAAGGTAAGTGTTTTCATCTCACTCCTTATTTCCGTGAGATTCGTACCATATTGCCACTATTACCTTTTGTGTGGTGTATATACTACCCATAATTGTATTATTTGTGTAATACACTTTAATTTATGTGTATTTACATATTCATTATATGATACCTCTTTCATGGGGTGTATGTTTCGTAAGTTACCAAATTGGTAAGGGTTTATTTCACAACCTCTTCATTATCCAAGGTTGTTTATACGTAATTATCTACTGGGACCTCTTTATCATCCACATCCATGATTCGTAAAAATATATTTCAAATCATTCTTACTATTTTACAGACTATGGGTTAAAGTCATTTATTCCCTTGTTTGAATTTTTATAAGATGTTTATAAATGAATCTTTTCGTCATTTTCCAAACAAGGTCCTTTTTAACCTTTTCGACAAAATTAAGGTAAGAATATATATTTTTAACTTATACGGAGGGTACGGCTATTTTCCACCATTATAAAATCGTCGAAGCTTCCCTTATAAGATTATAAGAATATTTTCAAAGTAAATTTTTTCATTTATAATTATGTGACTCTTAAATTATTTCAGAAAAATAGATATTTCTCTCAAATAGTTTTGATTTCATCTATGTCAACATCATTTTAAATGTCTTAAAGATTTATTCTTCTAAACCATTATCATTAATGTCCATGTTTTCAAAATGGTTTTAAGGATTTATTTAAATGGAAATGAATGTTTTAAAATCTTAATTACTTTAAAAAGATTCAAATTGGTATGGGACACTTTGATTCAAAAATGTCTTTAAATGTCTTCCTTTCTAAATTGTGTGATTTTTAAATGTTTTCATAAAAAGGGATATTTCAATCAAAGAGTTTTACAAATCATTTCCATCTATTGATTTTAAATTTTTTTTGAAGTTGATTTATTATGATGCAAAACTTCCATATTGTATTGAAGGTTTTTTGAGATGTTTTACTGTGGATGAGTGATGTTTATACCATTAATGGTTTACGGTTAAAGTATTGACATTTCGTATACTAGTTTTAATACGAATGTTTATGATATGTTAATCCTTTTCATATGAGGAATGTATTGGTCTTATTAAGTGACGGGTGGAGCCCGCTATAGCTCCTTGATGCATCGGTAGGTCTCATGAGACAACTATATGTGGAATTGGCCGAGGCCCTTTCCTAATTTGATATATGGTTTTGGTCAAGCCCTTAATCATTTTTAGACATCTCGGACGAGGCCTTGACAAAATGTTTCAGAATGTCTGGAATTATACATTCCCTCATTATGGAAATAATATTGATGGTTCATGTAGTCATTCCACTAGTAGAATACCCTTGATTATGTTTTTTATGGCATTATTTACTCAGCTCATACTCTTGCCATAAAAGTATTCATGTTTATTGTTGGTAAAGGCATGTAGTATCAATTATTCACCATGCTTAATATTTATGTCATTTTCCGCTGTATTTCTTACCCTAACTGAGCATTTGAGCTCACCCCTTTCTATGTTTTATTTTTTCCAGGATTCCAAGAACTGTATTGTGATTGATATGCAGGGTTAAGCCAAGGGAATAATGGAATTCATAAAGTATTATTTATGTTGTTTTTATGTTATAAAGTGTAATGTAACATTCATGTATGTAATCTATTTTCCAAGAATGCTAAACTGATCGGTCCTTCAGGACTTGATTTCTTGTAATCATGCCAATGTATTAAAATAATGCACTGACTCTGGGTAACGAGGGTCGGGGCGTTACAAACACTCATGTACCTGTATAGGGACCCTTTCCCTTATCCATACCTACAGAAATATAATCTGTTTGGGATGAAGACATGACCCAAACAGGGTGTGATAAATGAATCCATGTAGGCACCCACCAAAGATCTGTTCCTAACTATCATTGTAAGTGTGCAGCAGCAATGTGCAGTGGTAAATGCAATAAACTAAGAAGTACTCAAAAGTAACTAACATTACCAGTTATATTTCCATTTTAATATTCATTTAATCATTCAATAGTAGGAAAACACCACAGTGTCTTGCTAAGTAAACAGTCAGTGTCATCATGCATGTAAACCCTTACCCTAAGGTAAAGATAACTTAATCCCATAGGAATCTGCCCAAAGGAATATCTAAAAATTCCCACAGGCATATGAGGTGTCGCCCACAGGCATAGAATCTATTGTCCACAGGCACGAAAGAAGTTTCCCTCGGGCTGAACAGAGCACTACCCACAGGAAAATCACAACACTACACTCAGGCTAAACAAGTAACTGGACCATGCCCAACATATAAACAAGAAATTTATATACAATTCCTCTCGAGGCAATTTAAGACATGCTAAAATCATGGTATACCCTCGGGTAACCTGGCCAAATGGATAAACAGAGGAACGCACCCCAGGGGTGGTCCTAGATCTAAGAAGCGATCCCGAACAACAGTTATACATGTTCATTAAACTTCCTATGAAATTCTAGGTATTTAATTATGCAAGGACTCAGCCATACGACACCATATTCATGGTCATGTATCACAACGGTATACAAATTCACCACAGAAGTTAGAAATAAACACTAGACCACCTACTTTGATCGCCCCTGATCGATATACGTGAACGACGCTCATCGAAACGTCCAAGAAAAATGTAGATATGAGGTAAAATAAATCTCGTTAAAACTCAAATAACTTACCTTATAGGAATAATTGGAGAGAACTATACATGTATAATGGAGGGATTACCTGTGCGGTTCCAACGTGATCGACGAAAGCGGGATCAGATACCTGGTGCTCGATCGGTTGATCCTCAACGATTCAGTCGTCCTCCCGAGCTCCCCTCCGGTTCTAAGCCTTCCCTGTGAACGGAGGAGGATACTTCCCATTTTAAGAAAAAACAACAGACTACACGGAGTGTACTATTGTGTACATGGCATGTAGTTTTCATTTTTTTTACTGTTCCTTCAGCGGCTCCTCTCCAGCGTGGAATTGTTCATCTGTCGACATGACTACACAACATGTATTCCAGAGAACATGGTGTGTACTATCGCTCACCTGGCCACGGCCTTACTGTTTGCCTGCCGAGTGACTACACGGCATGTAAAGACCCTCTACACGGCGTGTAGTAGGTTTTTACACCCATCATCATCGACCAGCCTACACGCCATGTGTACTCCTTCCACACGACCAAAGTATATAGAGTGTTGAAAAGTACACGGCATGTAGTCACAAAATTTAGGATTTTCTCCAATTTTCCTCATTTTCTCAAAAACACTTAAGTAAAAAAAGAAAACAAGAAACCAGTACCTTGAGAATAAGAACCGGGTTCTTATAAACATCCCACCTTAATGCAATTCGTCCCCAAATTTCCCCTTCCAAGGGTGGTGAAGATAACGCTCAGAATAACTCTAGCCACTGAGCACATACGTCGGTCTCCCACTCCCAGGTTTCTTCATGAACTCGGCCATGCTGTCAAAGCACCCATACGAGAGGAACTGACCGGCCTCAAAGAACCCTCGTGCTCCTATCCACGATATGAATTGGATGTTCCTCAAAGGATGCATCTACCTGAAGCTCAACCTCCTTGGGTTGAAAGACGTGAGATGGGTCTGAATGATAATGGTGCAACTGAGACACATAGAAGACGTCGTGCATGGCCCGGTACCTCTGTGTTAACTACAACAGATAGGCAACCAGCCTGACTCTCTCTAGAATCTCAAGTTGTCCCACATACCTCGGGGAAATTTTACCTTGTCTCTTGATCCGCTTATGTCCCAACCTCAGTGAAACACGCAAAAAAACCGGATCCCCGACCATGAATTCTAAGGGTCGTCTACGGCGATTAGCATAATATTTCTGACGAGACTACGTAGTAGTCATCCACTTCTGAATCAACTGGACCTGCACAGAAGTCTCCTACATCAGTTGTGGTCCCAGTAAAGCTGCCTCACCTGCCTCTAACCAGCACAAAGGTGATCGGCATGGCCTACCGAATAAATCCTCGTAAGGTTATATCTCAATAGTTTCTTGGAAACTATTATTATAGGAAAACTCGACTAGGGATATATGCTTCTACCAAGAGCCCCAAAAGTCTAAGACGCATACACGCAGCATGTCCTCAAGTACCTTTATAGTACGCTCTGACTGGCCATCGGTCTGAGGGTGGTAAGCTGTTCTTAGAATCACCTGTGTACCCAGTGCCCTATAAAAACTCTATCAGAAACGAGACGTAAAATGGGCGTCCCTATCTGAAATGATATAATGAGGAACTCCATGAAGATGTATAACCACTTGGATATACAGATTTCTGAGCTCGTCAACATTGAAGGTCTCCTAGATCGGAAAAAAAGTGATCTACCTTTGTGAGTCTGTCCACAACAACCCACAGGACATCATTGCCTCGAGGTGACCTCGGCAACCCGGTCACAAAGTCCATCGCGATGTCATCCCATTTCTACTCCGGAATGGGTAACTGTTGTAACAGTCTGGCTGGTCTCTGATGCTCTGCCTTCACCTTCTTACAGGTGGAACATCTCGTAACAAAACTTTCTACATCTCTCTTCATACCCGGCCACAAATACTAACGTCTCAAGTCATGGTAAATTTTGGTAACTCTGGGATGAACTGCCCAAGTTGAAGCATGAAACTCCTGCATCAACTCCTCCCATATATCCCCTAGAACCCACACTCGTCCATGGAAATGTAGTACCTCATCATCGCCTACCGTACACCCAGGAGGAGGGTCCTCACTTGCCACCAACTCCCATAGAACTAAGCCCTCTGAATCAAATATTTGTCTCATCCTCACTCTACCTAGAAGGGTATAGGTCACAGCTATGGAAGAAATATAGGTCTACCCCTGACTTTCATACACCTCCAAATGCATCTCAGAGAACAAATCTATGAGCTTCCAGTCACCACTAGCCTCATGATCTGCATGTGTCTGAGTCTTCCTGCTCAGTGCATCAGCAACTCCATTACCCTTACCAGGTGTATAGGCAAGATCAAAATCGAAGGACTGAAGGTATTCGGCTCACCTTCTCTGTCTCAAATTCAGGTCAAGCTGGGTGATGATATATTTGAGACTTTTGTGGTCGGTGAAAACCACAAAATGCTCTCCTAAGAGATAATATCTCCAACAGTGTAATGCATGAACAACTGAAGCCGTCTTGAGGTCATGTATCGGGTAATTCCTTTCATGTGGCCTCAATTGCCGAGACCCGTACGCAATAACTTGATCGCCCTGCATCAATATAGCTCCCAGCCCAATACTTGATGCATCACAGTAAACTGTATAGCTCTTTCCCTACTCTGGGAGTATCAGGATTGGTGCTGATGTCAACATTCTCTTCAGCTCTAGAAAGTCTATCTTTCAAGCTTCTTACCAAACGAACTTCACACCCTTCTAAGTCAAACCTGTCAATGGCACTGTTAAGCGGGAGAAGTCCTGTATAAAACTTTTGTAGTAAAAAGACAGCCCCAAGAAACTTTTTATCTCAAACATGTTCTTAGGCTGCTCCCAGGTAACTACGATTCTCACCTTCTCTAGGTCTACTGCAACTCCTGCCTCTGAGATCATATGACCCAGGAAGTGAATCTGGTCCATCCAAAAGTGGCACTTTAAGATCTTAGCATATAGTCGATGCTCACTTAGTGTACTCAATACGGTCTCAAGATGGATGGCATGGTCGTGTCGAGTATGAGAGTACACCATGATTTCATCCAAAAATACTACCAAAAAGGAATCCAGATAAGGATGGAACACACGATTCATCAGAGCCATGAAAATTGTTGGCGTCTTCATGAGTCCAAACGACATAACCAAGTACTCATAAAGACTATATCTGCTCCGAAAAGCTATAAGTGGTATATCTAATGGTCTAACGCATAACTGATGATATCCCGATATCAAGTCAATATTCAAGAACACTCGTGCTCCCCGAAGTTGATCAAAACGGTCATTAATCCTCAGCAAGGGATATCGGTTCTCGACTGTTAACTAGTTCAGCTTCTGATAATCCACACAGAGCCTGAGGTTACCATCCACCTTCTTCGCAAAAAGGACGGGAGAACCCCAAGGAGAAGTATTGGGTCAGATAAAACCCTTGATTGTAACTCCTCTAACTATCTCTTGAGCCTTTGTAACTCAGGTATAGCCATCCTATAAGGAGGAATGGATACCGGTGCCGCTCCTGGAACAAGCTCAATAGAGAAATCCACCTCACGCTCTGGAGGTAGACCTGAAAATTCATCCAGGAAGACATACCTAAAACAATCAACTACTAGATGGAAATCCTTCTGACAAGTCCCCTAATCATCCAGATATAAACTCGAAATCTGGATGTGACTCCACCTCACCCACGATGCTCTAGTCCAGCTCGACTCGCCTGAACATCTCACTCGCCCTTGTATAGAAACTCTCCACCCTCTGGTGACGTGAAATGCACCCTGCGACTATAGTAGTCTACAAAGGCTCAAAAGGGAACCAACCAGTCCATCCCGAGAATGAAATCATAGCTCATTATCTCTAAGACATAGAGGTGCCAAAGGAAGTGACACCCACTAACCTCAAGGGGGCACTCCCTGCACCGACGCACACCAGTCGTTCTAGTCCTCAACAGAGTGTCTATCATCATAACTTCAAAAGAAGAAGAAACACAGAGCCCCAGGCTCTACACAATAGGCACAGATACAAAATTATGTGTAGCACCCGTATCGAAAAGTACTGAATATAAAACAGAAGCTACTAGAATAGTACCTCTGATGGTAGAAGATCTGGGATCCTGCTCATGTTGGGTCTGTTGCACTACATATGCATGCCCAGTGTCGCGGCCCTACGACACATCCTGGCTACCCTGAGATGTCCCTCCCTACTGCCTCTGAGATCTTGGTGGCTGGATACCATGGCCATGACCACCATCCCTGCTTTCATGCCTTGACGCATTCCAGTTTCCCGACTGGTAAGAAGTTGTTGGTCCTGCTCCCACACGTAGAGTCTACACAGAACCCCTCTCACTATCCACTGGTGGAAATTCCATGAAAAAGCACTATAGATAACCCATCCTGCTGCATGCTCGGCATTCCACCGGGTCACGTGGACACTATGGTCTCTTGTGCCCCTCCTTACCACACTAGTAGCACATGACCTGGCCACCTGAAACATTCTTCTGGATGGTAATGCCACCGTGAGAGAAGTACATCTGTCTCTTCCACTTGCCAGTAGAAATAGTACTAGAAACTGTTGTTGAACCTCCCTGGCCCACACCACTAGCTTCCCGCAGATTCCGCTCAATAATCAGTGTCTGGTTCACAATAGCATGTACAGTAGGAAACCTTAAAACATTCACCAGTGCACGGATGTCATATCGAAGACCATCCTCAAAGCGTCTAGCCCCCAACGCCTCATCAACCACTAGAAAAGGTCGAAAACAATGAAGCTTGGTGAAATGAGCAGAATAATCCATCACCGACATAGCTCCCTGTTTTAGATTCATGAACTCTCGAGCTCTATCTTCCCTCAGCATCTCTAGGAAGAAGAAGTCATACTAAGCTATTTGAAAGTCTTCCCACACCATGTCTCTGTAATGCTCTGACTGGGTGGTAACATCCCACCACCTCTTGGCGGAATCACGCAGCATATACATCGCGATCTTGACCCTCCGCCCTGGAGGTGTCTCAAGATGCTCAAAAATAGTCTACACTTAATCTAGCCAAGACTTCACAGCCTGTGTTCCTTCATCCCATGAAAACGTAGGCGGATGCTGCTGCTAGAAGATACGAGTTAGCTCAACCATAGATTAGGCAGCCGGCAGTTCTCCCTAAAAGGTCTGCATGAACTGTATGATGCCTTCACGGAACTGCGCACTCGCGCCTATGTCCAATATAACAGTTGGCGCCGCATCTGGCTCTGCTGGAGGATCCACTGGTAGCCCATGGTCTACCATATCTAGAGTAAAATTGTTACTTCTCTCCTGGTGTACAACGTGTGGTCGTCTTGGCGGCATGACTCTACAAGTTCAAATGCACACTTTAGATCAATATTATCAAAGATCGAACATAAAGACACAGAGAAGTAATGTTTTATAAATTTACAATACTTGACTACACGGCATGTATAAAACTACACGGAATGTTCCCACAAGCCATTCACATGGGAGTTTACCCCGTCTTAAACTATCCATGTAACACCCCACACACACGGCATGCCTTCTAAATACATGGCGTGTACTTGAATCTTTCTTCCCTGCCCGAGTCCTCCTACACGGCTAAGCCACACGGCTCACTTGAACAAGACTACACGACGTGTATAACATCTACACGGCGTGTATGGTCTAATTTCAAACTACCTGTGTCATTCATGACATGGCCGGCTACTCAGCCGACACTACACGGTGTGTCACACCCACACACGGCGTGTAAACCAACCCGTTTCCCAGGCACACGGCTAAGTGCAAACGGTCTCCCACCAGTAAGGACTACACAGCGTGTCCCTCTGGTACATGGCGTGTTCAAGAAGAGGTAACACTGACTCGTATTTGTTAGCTACAAGGCTGGGTCCCCAGGTCAGACTACACGGC
Source organism: Viscum album (assembly GCA_963277665.1). NCBI lineage: Eukaryota > Viridiplantae > Streptophyta > Magnoliopsida > Santalales > Viscaceae > Viscum > Viscum album. Next base: position 872,301,949 of record OY728129.1, on the reverse strand, counting down.
GTGTTCCTTTGTGGACACAGCGTGTATTCCTCAAGGTCTCCTTCGTCCGTGTTGTTAGTTACACGGGCGGACTCTAGGTCAACACTACATGGCGTATACATCATGTACACGGCGTGTTTTTCCCAAGCCTTTCCCAACCCCGTGTCCCCACCCACACGGTCCATGACATGGAAACAAACTATACGGCGTGTACTTAGGGTACACTGCGTGTACACAAACAAAAATTCATTTCTTCCTGAACAGAAGAACACACAGCGTGTGTCCATAGAACTACGCGGCTTCTACACTTGGTTTTCTAGATAGTATGTCTCAGAAACTATTCCAGAGACCAGATAAAACACTAAAAACAACACCTAAGTTCCAAATTCCAATCTGTGAGGGCCCATACTCCTCGCGAATCAAGGCTTGTAATCTTATATGTGTAATTACATGTTAATGATCTACCAAATTCCGGTTATTGAGGGCCCATACTCCCCAAAAACCAATGTTTGGCATCCATCCTATCAACAGGCTCGCACAAAAATACCCTATCACAATGCATGTATTTATCAAAGCAGCTATCACAACAGCATGCTTTTTTAACACAATAACTATCACAAAAACATGAAATTTCTAATGCACCTACATGGCATGGAACTATGCATGGCATATTATTTCTATCATGTGCCTAAATGATTCATGAGATGGCATACCCTCATTTCATCGGGCTGCAACTAAATAGAACTCACGGATAACATATAAACAACACAATCCAAAGTGTGTCACCCAACGGTGAAAATCAGATCAAATGTAAATTAGAAAATAAATTAAATTGCAATACGAGGTAAATTGGATTTTCCCTGTACATGGGTTAGCTACTCCCAGGTATAGCTTATTACCAACTACCATTTTCATCCTATCCCGGACTAAGGCTCCAAATAATAAGTCAATGAAAATGAATCCCTCTTATACCTCTTTGTAATGTCCCAGATCTGGGTACCACTCCACGGGTGCCCCGAACCCGGTTGGTCACATGACCTCAAGCAAATTTCCCCAAATGCCAGAGGCTACTGACTAGAAGCAAGGGCCCGGGTCTGATAGTGGGAAAACTATGCCCTCATTTGTCAAAGTGTAGCACAGCGGAATACAAGAACAAAACATACAGCAATAGAGGAAGAAGTAAAACATAACTATATAACTCAAATGGATAACTGATGTAAAAGGAAACCAGCAGTCATATATATAAAGATGCATCATGTCACTATTCTATAAAAACAGCCAAAACATGTTACACTAAAATACAACACAATTGAAGTACAAGTATATAAAATCAAAATAGAATAGTCAGCGGCATCGCGAGCCTGAGCTCAGTCCCATGCTCCCTTACACCTTAGAAAAACTCATGTACCTATATAGGGACCCTTTCCCTTATCCATACCTGCAGAAATATAATCTGTTTGGGACGAATACATGACCCAAATAGGGTGTGAGAAATGAAACCCAGTAGGCACCCACCAAAGATCTGTGCCCAACTATCAGTGTAAGTGTGCATCATCAGTGTGCAGTGGTAAATGCAATAAACTAAGCAGTACTCAAAAGTAACTAACATTACCAGTTATATTGCCATTTTAATATTCATGTAATCATTCAATCCCAGGAAAACACCATAGTGTATTTCTAAGTAAACAGTTAGTGTTCTTAGGCACGTAAACCCTTACCCTTAGGTAAAGAGAACCTAATCCCACAAGAATCTTCCCACAGGCATATTGAAATATTCCCACAAGCATACGAGGTGTCGCCCACAGGCACAGAATATACTTCCCACAGGCACGAAAGAAGTTTCCCTCAGGCTGAACAGAGCACTTCCCATAGGCTAATCACAACACTACCCTCAGGATAAACAAGTAATCGGGCCATGCCCAACATATAAACAAGTAATTTATATATAATTCCTCTCAAGGCAATTTCAGACATGCTAAAATCACGGTATACCCTTGGGTAACCTGGACAAATGGCTAAACAGAGGAATGCACCCCAGGGGTGGTCTTGGATCCAAGCAGCGATCCCAAACAAAAGTTATACATGTTCATTAAACTACCTATGAAATTCTAAGTATTTAATTATGCAAGGCCTCAGCCTTACGACACCCCATTCATGGGAGCGTATCACAACAGTACATAAATTCACCACAGTAGTTGGAAATAAACACTAGACCACCTACTTCGATCTCCCCTGATCGATATACGTGAACGACACTCCTTGAAACGTCCAAGAACAACGTAGATCTAAGGTAAAATAAATCTCGTTAAACCTAAAATAACTTCCCTTAGAGGAAGAATTGGAAAGAACTACGCAAGGAGAAGGGAGGGATGACCCGTGCGGTTCCAATGTGATCGACAGAAGCGGGATCGGATTCCCAGTGCTCGATCGGTTGATCCTCAAAGATTCAACCATCCTCTCGAGCTCCCCTCTTATTCTAAGCCTTCCCTGTGAATAGGGGAGGCTACTGCCAATTTTAAGCAGAAAAAATAGACTACACGACATGTATTATTGGGTATATGACGTGTAGTTTCCATTTTTTTAATTGTTTTTACAGCAGCTCCTCACCAGTGTGGCACTATTCATCTGTCGACATGACTACACGGCGTGTACTGTTGCTCAGCTGGCCACCACCTTACTGTTTGCCTGCTGACTGACTACACGGCATGTAAAGACCCTCTACACGATGTGTAGTCGGTTTTTACACCCATCATCGTCGACCAGCCTACACACCCTATGTACTCATTCCTCACAGCCAAAGTACATGGCGTGTGGAAAAGTACATGGCGTGTAGCCACAAAATTTAGGATTTTCTCCAATTTTTCTTATTTTCTCAAAAACACTTAAGGAAAAAGAAAATAATAAACCCGTACCTCGAGAATAAGAACCAGGTTCTTATAGTGGGTTACCCTCTTCATGGTGAATTGATATGAAGGTGGAGGAGTTGTCCACGTACATAGGTGGTATGCAGACCTAGAGGTTGTCTATGTACCTAGGTGGTATGTTGAGCTAGATTTCGTCCACGTACTGAGGTGGTATGCAGACCTGGATGTGGTCTGCGTACCATAGTGGTACGCAGCCCTGAGTTATGTCAGTATAGGGTGTTATTATTCAATGATGGATTTCATCCATGTATTTAAGTTCTACATGGTGAAAGGTTTTATTCGTATTGAGATGCATTATGCGGTACACAGTATTGTTGAAGGGGAATTGACCTTGCAGTTCGTAGGAAGTTCATCTGTGAAGGGAATATGGTTCAAAATTCACCAATTTGGTTTGTGGTAAGTATTTTATTATTATTACTTGTCCTTAACTTCATGGTACATGGTTGTTTTATACCTACTTTAAACCATTCGCGATTTTTTACTTCATCGATCATTTTTATTCGACATCTTCTGTCTGTGAATTCCAAGATCCCCCAAAAATCCTCCACTTTCTTGGCTCCCTTTGGGGTCCTCTTATAGAGTGCTGGGGAAGCTATATATATGGTTCATACTGAACATTTTTAAGAATATTGTGAAGATATTTCACATCCCACAGATGACTCAGTCGATCGAGGTTTGTGGAGCTGAGGTTAGTGGGGTTGCGGTTCACAACTGTGGAAATCACCACCTCAATCCTGAAAATGACATAGTTCGAAGGATGTCACCGACCTCACCTCATCTGAAAACTAAGTCTGTGGGGTGGAGTGCAGGGGCATCCCGATCCATCATGTTTTCACCACTGACAAGGTTATCGGGGTTGCAGTTCGTAGGTGGAATTTTTCCGCATCAATTCTCCCAATGATGTGGTTCACGGGGGACCGACGTCGTTCATCATTTATTCCACGAACTGTCTAGTGTGTTGGACAATGCCTCATGGGACTGTGTTTCTTGGGTTTTCCTTATATCGTTTGGTTCGTGATCAATACCAACTATGTACCCTTCCCAGAAATCAATATGTGGACGAATTTTTTCCTTTACCAATTTTGATTTCCTCAATATTCTTCTCAAAATTTCAATTAAACCTTCTTCTTATTCCTTAACAAAAATTTTAGGAGATTTTTCCTTCCCATTTCAATTTCTTCATGACCCTAAAATGGTGTACAAATTAAATAGAATGATTAATTTTTTAATCTGTTAGGATTTTCGTAAATATGTTGTAGAATAATTTTATCAAAAATATTCTTTTTATAAGAATCATGAAATGTTTAAGGTTTGTACTATTGTAGTATTTCTTTTGTATTTGAAATCATATGTTGAATGGTACAAAAATTTGATTTATGGGAAAGATAACATTTTCAGAAAACAAGTGATTGGGGGAAGATAACTCATAATATATGCTCAATATTGAGATAATAATGATAATGAGATGTTTATGGGAAAGTATTGATGGCCTTGAATTTGAGGTATTATTCACTTTTTTCTGTTATCTTTGTTGTAGGTTACTTCATTCTTGGATTTATGTAATTTGTTCAACAGTAGGAGATTTTATTTATGGTATAATTTATTCTTCTGTTGAGGTTTTATGGTGATTTAGTTATTTACATATTTTTTATGTTATATTAATAAATATATTATATTGTTTGAGGAATATAATATGAAGTTGATTTTTGAAATTTAGAAATACCCTTTCTAAATTTTTGGTCCTTGAATTTGTTTGGACATATTTTCGATGAGTCTTAAGGTTATATATTTATTAAAGGTATTATGTTGAACTTTGGGGTTATTGTTCTGGTTATTGAAATTAATGTATTGTTAGATGTATCATGCTAACCATTTTGGTCATAGAAGATATCTAGAGATAGGAGGAATGACTTTTCATTATTTTATGAATCTTATGATATGTTAAAATTATTTTTAGTGCTTCTAGAATAAAAAAATGCCATATTTGATATTCAATTATTGTATTAGTAAACGAAGTGTAAATTGATGGAAGCATAAAAAATGTTGAAATTATACTTAAAAGGTATTAGGAGGTTATATTTAAGTGTGTCCTCTATCTTGATAGAAAAATAATCTCTCAAATATATATAAAATGATCTTGAAAAAAAATTTATCCTAATAATTTATTATCAGATGAATCAAATTATCTTTAAACACATCATAAATTTTTGGTTTTACAGTCATTGACTTTCTCTTGATCATTCAATTTTATGTTATCAATGGTATTTATCACTCTCTATAATTATTTATGATTTTATTTTATGTCAATATTTTTACTTCCCACCAATTTTCTCACACATGAAAACCTAGTTATGTTTTTTTGTAGATTACATCTTTATTTCATGTTTCCTATTTTAAGATGAATTTTTGGTAACCCTTATTACTATTTGGGTTTTCAATAAAGATTAAACGTATAATTACCAAAATAGAATTGCAACGGAATAATTTATTTATAGGGGATGAATGTAACACCCAAATATTTTAAAAGAATGAAATTGTCTTTAATAGAGTATGTGACACATAACATTGAGATAAAGGACATGTGAAATATATTTCTTTAAATTTAATCTCTTTTATAACATACATTACATGCAACCCGGAGTCTAAATGAAATATAAAATAATATACTATTATGACATAACTATTAAATTGTATGGTATGAATAGGGATAAATAAATTATGGAAATTATATGGTTTACAAATTTATAAAATAAATTCAGTGGTTGAAGACTATTTAGTAATAAAATAATAATCATTTGATAGAAAAAGAGATGAACTCTAAAAAACTGTAATTATCTAAAAGGAGGTTTCATCATGCTTTGTGCATATACATTAAAAAAAATTAAAAATTTGGAAATAAAATTTATAAAATGCCCTTCATTTTTGAAATCAGCATGTTAAAATTATTATAGAGTTTTTTCATACTTTTTTGAACAGGTTAATTATTCGATTAATATTGAAAAATAATGTTTTTATTAAAAACTGACATTTTATTTTAAGAATTTAAAAGATCAATTTTGATTTAATTTTTTTAATGTAAAATTAGTTCAATTATATTATTATTAATACAATAATGGTCATTATAACTTATTTAATATTGGGTTTTTATATTAAAACATTCTATACTTATGATAATTTTCTATTTGTAAATTTTTTTTCTTACATCTACAAGTTTAATTTTAAACTAAATATTTTCAGTTATGTTAACATAAATGGAAAAAATGGATGACATATTTTCAATAAAAATTATTATTATTATATAATAAGTTCAAAAAAAATTCTTTAATGAATAATAAAAACAAAATAAATTTATTACCATGATTAAGGTTAGAACAAATTTACCATGGTGTTAAACTAAAATAATAAAGATTATAATGGAACAAATAATTCTCCAAATTATATTGTATTTCCATATTTATACAATTATTACCATAGTATTTTTTTATGGACTTTTTGGACACGTTTCCATGATATTGACAAATATAATAATTTAAAAAACAAAAAGATGAAATGCCACCCTCTTGCTTTAAAAATTCAATTATGTGTTTAGATAGAGACAAAAGAAATATGTGAATGAATATTGATGGTAATTTTTATCATAATGTAATAAATTTAATGTGGGTAATTTATTTTTATTGTTTAGTAATTATGTAATTACTTTAAATGATTAAGCAACAACAGTGCAGTAATTAGTTAATTAATAGAAAAGTTTAAAAAATGATACACAAAATATTAAAAGTGATATAAACTGAATTAATTTGGGTAGTACATGAATTTTTTAGATAAATATAACATTATAGACATGTTAAAAAATGTATATATTAATTACACCTTTTTTGTGATGTTTTTAATTTTTAATTAAATAAATAGTGTTAAAATTAGCATTAATGTTATTTTATAATAAATATTTTTTGATAAAATGATTTAAAATTACTAAAAATTATATCCTATGAAAATTAATATTTCTGTTTAAAAATATCTACCATATTCCACTCATGGAACAATGGTTATTTTATAATAATTTTTTTGAACTCTAAATAATAAAATTTCAGTTACCATGGTAAAGGGGGAAACTATGTTTTGAGTGTTACATGCACTCATGTTAAAATTAATTTTTCCACACACATTGGATTTTAATTTTATCAATTAGATTTCATATTTAGTAAAAAAGGTTAAAAATTATATAATTATGATCATTTATTTTTATCCACAATTGATTAATTAACTAGGTAAAAAAGACTAGTTACCGTAGTCAAAACTAAAATGGTAATGTAAAGAAACATAGAAGTTAAGGAATAAAATGTTTAAAACATGTGTTTTTTTTTGTGAGTTAGAGGTGTTTCATGATCATATAATCCATAAACTAATTTAATTATAAATATTTAAAGAACATGGGTTGAGAGTGACTTACCATTATTGAATATTTTTTTGTATTTACAAACAAATTCACTCCTCCCAATTATAAAAGGGCAATGACTCCCCTCAGTTATTCACACATATTAATCCATTTTTATCGACCAAAATATACCAAAATATCTCCCAGAAATCCTTATACACATTCTAGAGATTTGTTTCCTATCAAATGACTAACCTTGGGGTCATTAAAAATGTGATCTAAAGGTGGTTTTTGAAAATAAAAGGTGAACTTATTTATGAAGCTCTTCCTTTTTTATTTCTTATTTTACATAATTCATTCTTGTCCTAATTATTCTAATATAATAACTCAATTATATAAAATATACTTATATATTATTATTTTTATGTGATAACCCATATCTATATACTCTTACATCAAATCGGAAAAGAAACTGCCGATCCTGTGTATAGAGGACTACCACCTCATGAACTGATATTATTCATTTTTCATCACCACCTATCACGAATGGGTTTAATGATGGATTTAATGTTAACATATGATATTTATAATATTAATATACTTATTAAATTTTAATATCACATATACCTTCTTATCATCTTATTGACTACAAAATAATAATGTTTCTCTTGCATACCTGTGGACTACCACATCTACGTAGCAATGTGCAATGTTTACCATTTTATTTTGACATGAATGGTAATGGGGATATATTTAATTAATATTCATAAAATATTTTATGTTATAATATTTAGGTAAACTTGATATATTATTTACTTTTATTATTTTTAATATATTGAAAAAATAGATACAGTATTCATGCGTACATATAGCCTACAGTATCTATGAACAGTGTAACTCATTTTCCAATATTTACTTTTATAGAAAACTATAAATACTTATATAATGCTTTTATATGATATTTATATCATAGATAAAATTCTTAATATTATGGTACAATAATCAAACTAAAAGGGATGAAATTACCAAACCAAAAAATACATGAAAAATAAAACAATTATTACCTAAAAAAGGGATTTTAAAAAATAATTGTTAATAAACCAGTCATAAAATACTATAAGTAAATAATATATTGTATGATATATATTATTATTAATATTTATAATATTTATAATAAATCTATATTTATTATAAATGAGGTAATTATATGTAATGTGGAAGTCATACCTAGGGTAAAGGTTTGGCATCTCACATTCACTTCTGTAAGTCATATGTCATATTCACCAATAAATTATTTTGTGTGGGGTATATACCAACCTTTGATATGTTATATCATAATTATATTTCTATTAATGGTATTTAATTTTTTATTTGAAGTTATTTCTTTCATGGGCTATACTGTTTAAAAGTTACCAAAGTGGTAAGGGTTTATTTATCTATCTCATCATTATTAAGGATTGTTTATGTCTAAATCTCTGATGGGGGATATATTTTATATATCTATATAAAACCTAATTTATTTTCTTATTATCTGATTATTAATATAAATTTCATGTCATATTACCATTTTTTCTCCATGTTACTTAGAATAAATGATAAATGTTTTTTAAGAAAATAGGACTTTATTTCTCACTTCGGTCGAAAATTATTTTTCTTTAAAATCCGTGTTTTCATAAAATGTTTTCATAATTAATATTATAAAAAATAATTTATTAAAGACTTTTTTACCCTTTTTATATTTCTTAAAAAATTATTTAAAGGAATATTATTTTATTTTTCTAAACAAGGTATATTTTTTCTTATACTGAAAATGTGAGAGGAATATTTTTTTCAACAAGTATGGCATGAATAGAGTTGCCCAATGTGATGCCCACAAAATGTTATCAATATTCCATTATAAGTTCTTAAGTTTTTTTATCAATGAAAAATATTATGTTAGTTTTTAATTTTAAAATGATGTTTTCAAAGTACATAATTTATTTTCCTCAAGAATTTTTTTAGGGATCATTTCTTTGAATTTTTATTCAATAATTATAACAACCCTTATTCTACTTATTTTATATTGGGTATATGTGTTAATGAAAACATAATTATTATTTTCTCCATATGGTTTATTATTATTTTTATTGGATATATACACTTTTTTTACCATTAAAAATATTAATTTTGTTGGTTTATTATTATGTTCATTGATTAGGGTAAGTATTAATAGTTCGTATGTTATTTTTTATTATTAATATTTATATTTATTATGTTTCAACCCTTTAATGTGAGGAATGCATTGGAATTATTAACTGAAATTTTGCGACAAAAATTATATATCTATTTAATGTATCGATATGTCTCATGAGACAAACAGGCATTAATATTGGATGAGTCCTTATCCATTTATGTCATATACATGCCATGATGCCTTGATGGTATTGATTTCATAGAATGGGTCCTCAATGAAATGTTTCATATTTATGGAATTATTCATTCCCTTATTATGAGATTATTTATTGATGTTCCATGTGATTATTCTATTAATTAGAATACGCATGGTTAGGATTCAAGCTAATGTGGTTATTTATATAGAATTATTTGATCATCATTTATTTCTGCCTTATTATGATCAAGTAATTGAATGAATGGAATTTTTTTTGTTATTTACCTTTACATATTGATTATTATTATTTACTCATGATACTTTCTTATATACACAATTAATTACAGAGTATCTCAGCTCAAACCTTTCTTATGTTTTATTTTCCCAGGGATACCAATAAGCGTTTTGTGATTGATATGTAGGGATATACTAATGGAAATAATTAAATTATTAAAGAAAATAATTTTTTATTTTATTTTTTGAATGTAATTTTTATTTAAAGTATGTATCTAGATTACTAGGACTACTAAATTATTCAGTCCTTTGGGATGTGATTGCTTATATATAGTGCTAATGAAATAAATTAACAAAAGTATCTAGACTACTAGGGTCAAGGTCATTATAGATTTGATCATAAAATGATATATGGTTCATTTTAATTATAATAATCAGACTAATTATATTTTAATTAGAAAATTCCATATATTGTGATAATTTAATTTATATTCTTAAAAAAATGTTTTTCTAAAAATTGTTTTTTCATTGAATTTTACACATTTATATTAAAATTCATTTCTAAGAATTATATAAATTTGATATTGAAATATGGTTATTATATTTGAAATTATGAGGTTAAAATTTGGTAAATATTACCCCGTTATTTTTTTCGTTGTAAATAGTAAAATGGTAAATAGTTTTCACCTAGTAAGGGTAAAATTGGTAAAACATTGTTAAAACTATGACATAAGGTCTCCAAATCAGTTGTAAAATTAACTGATTTAACTATTTTCAATAACTTCATCCATATCTATTCCAAATCCTAATATATGAAACTTTATTTATATTTTCCATTCACAATGACACATATTAATTTAAATATTGAACATTATAAAATGTCACTCTCTTGGTTTTCTTTTATTTATATGTTCACATAAGGCTGAGAATATGTTATGAATAGCTATAAAAATATATTTTAGAGATATTTAATTTATTATTATTATTTTAATTTAATTTCTAACTTTAGTAATGGTATAATTACCTTAAACTATTTCATGACACTAACACATGGCTTGTGAAAGTAGTAGAAAAATCAAAGTAAATGATTTTAAAAACATCAAAAGTAATATTTTTTTTTTAATTATGGTGTCACATTATTTTTATTGATAAAATAATTTATAATTAATTTTCTAAAAATTTAATATTAAAATTAATTTGTGATATTGATGTATTTAAGTTCAAATTAAATTAATTTTATCAGTAATGACAATAATGATATTTTACAAAAAAAATATTTTCTTAGATTATTTATAAATGATAAAAATTTTAAAATGTATAAAGTGTGATTAAATATGGTTTATAATTTCATACCTAAGACATTTATGATCCAATTTTTAACCTATAAGTAAAATTTTAACCATTTAATATTTAAAAAGTTATTACTGTGGTAAGGTAAAAATAGGTTTATTGGGGATTAATCTAAAAAATGAGGGTTAAAATGACCAAAATACATTATTTGTAAAGACCCGTATCTTGACGTACGTGGACATTACATTACTTTTGCGGAATACTTAGTACATAACAAAAACACACACACAAGGATCGTAATAGTTTAGTGTCTTTGGAAACTCGGAACGTAATCTTCTAATCGTGGTGAAAGATCTTCAATATCTCCCATAAAGATCTTCCCTTTTTTTTACCTAAAAACCTTTCTTTATATCCTGGGGAAAAGAAAACATAAAAGGGTGAGCTCAATTTCTCAGTAAGGGTAAACAAAAGAAATATCAATCACATCATATACATAAGAACATAGCTTTTGGAAATCTTAACCTGCAAAAGAGCTCATAATATCATAACATGGGATAAATCATAGAAGTGAAAATGAGATCCCCATAATAATAACATAAAACTTGAAACTTTTTGGCATTCACACATAATCATGGGAAATCATTTCTTGTTAGTCATGACTCATTGCCAAGACTATCTTAGTGGACGAAGTCCCTTTCTGAACCGAGTTCACTCCTCGTTTCAGTCCTGTATCACTGAACCAAAATAACCTTCCATTCCAGCCATGTCTATCTCATGAGATATAAAATCATTACCCAATGCATTGGAGGGAGATATAGGTCCCACCCATCTTATAATGAATCCTTTCTTATGTGTTCCACATAATCATAAACCATACATCATAGCGTAACCCATGTAATAAAAATGGGATTCTTAAACAACATGACATCATAAAACAATTCATATAAGATAAAGGAATTCATAAAAATAATTCCATCACAACATGATCAAATCAATGTAATAATAGGGATAAAAACAGAACCCTTTATTATCTTAGATGGAAAATAATTTTGATAAAACACTTGAACTCCATTCTTGAGGAAAATATCCTTTCTTCTTCAAAAACATTTTTCCTTTCATAACATGTCATACAAATTTAAAATAAAAGAAGTTGATTAAAAATAAACTTGAAAACTTGTAAAGGAAGCTTCTTGGAAATAATGTTTTAAAAATCCATTCATGCCGTATAAGTTAAAAAAACATTCTTCGTACTTTTGTCGGAAAAGTCAAAAAGTACCTCGTACGAAAAACGACAAAAGATTCCTTTCGTATCTTTTACTAAAAACTCACCGAAGGGTAAAATTGGATATAAACTATTGTAGAAGGATGGAAATAATATTACATATTGAGGGAACATGGATGTGGATGATAAAATACACCCCAGTAATTACTTACGAATAAACAATCTCGGATAAAAATGAGATTGTGATATTTCCCTTACCTTAGGTCCGATTTGCTTTGTACGTGTCCGAAGCTCCTGTATAATGGTTTAAATAGTGTTATTGACTTATTCCATAATCATACATATTGATATGAGATCATATATGGTCATATTATTAGCTTCTTGTTAGTAATATTTCATTGCTACTTGTTACTCGGGTCTTTATTGCCTTTTGTTCTTATGCGTGTTTTGCCGAATAAATTCTTATTCTTCTTTTAAGGTTATAGATAACTTATATCCAGAATGTTATTAGTGTAACATATATCCTATTTATTCATTCAATTCATTTATATAATCATTATGAAATGAAGATCATGTAGAACGAGTCACATCACATCGTGGAGACGGTATTTCGTACGTACGCACGAGTGATGATATCATTCATATGATCGTGGAATTGTATTGGAGTATATATATATATTATTTCAGTATCAATATTACTTCATAATAATCATATATAGTTACTCATTACACCATTATACCCATCCTTGTAAGGTGATGGTGGAAAAATAGATTACACCACGGCGTGGAGACGGTATTCCGTACGTACGCACGCGCGGTGATTTCATTTTTCCGTAGGATGGATAGAAGGTGAATTAGGGTTGTTTAATATTTATAATAACATATCATTATGTAAGTAATACTGATGTTATTACTTTATCATGAAACAACTAAAGAATAAGAATTTGAAGAAGAAAGAAATTGAAAAGATCGGTAATGGATATTACCTCTTCTTTGGAACGCTTCTTTGAATCCTTCACTTAGGGAACTAAGATTGGTCTTTGAAGAAGACCAGGACCTCTAGGATTATTCTAGGGAAGTGGAGAGGAGAAAATGGCAGGGTTTGGCCGAGCTTGAGTGCTCAATTTGGTGTGAGGAGGAGGGGGAGGAGGTGTCCTTTTATAAGGGAGGAGAGGGGCACCTTAGGAATACCTCAAAATATTATTTTATATTAATGTCAAAATAGGTTTATAATGGTTCCAAAGGGTCTTATTTAGAAGCTAAAGTGGGGTTGGGTCGAAATCCTATCAACCAATAAGATTTAGACAAGTTTATTTTATTATTTTAACCTTATCAATTAGATTTAACTCTAAGTTAAATAATTTAACTTTTACCGTGTCTTTATGTTTTCTTACACTATATGGTTAATACACTTACTATAACATGCCAAACGAACCCCAAGTTGTTTATTATTAATATATATATCCTTATCTAAGTCATTTGGACTAACCTTAGATTTTTAGGAATAAAATAACAATTAATAATATAATATTTGATTTAAAAACTATTTTGTGTCAATTTTGACACTATTTGATATATGATTTTTGTAAAAGTCATAACAGAATTATATGTTCGAACCAAGTTGATTAAATCAACACTAATATATCATAGTAACCTAGAAAATTAGTGTAATTCATAAAAAGTCTAAAATTACATTTAGTTTGGTGTTTATAACATCAATTATGTCAATATTTCATTAATAAGATAATTACTGCATCATCTTTGTGTCATAAATAAATTAAATTATTTGATGTCTAAAAATTACAAATAAAATACCATTATGTAGGAAATCTTTTGAGCTTTCTAATGAATATTTACAATCGAATTTATCTTATGTATAACCCTATATTAAAAATTATTTACTTATTAAACTTTGATTTTAACTATTTTAACCCTTCTTTAAATAAATAAATAATAAATGTCCTAATCTAATCCAAGTGGGCCTAAATGGTCATATTTTATTCCTAAGTTTGTTTTTGGTCGAATTACACTTTTCCAATAGGATTAGGACATGTGTTAGGGTAATAGTAATATCATATTTACCCTTAGTTACCCTATTTACTATTAACCGTGGTAAAAAAAAGTAAAAAGTTACTATTCACCAAAAATTATTTTCATCTCATTGAACCACATTTTAGTCCTTGATATTAACCGTGTCTCTCGGAGTTTCGAAATTCCATTCACAGAAGCGGTAAAATTAAGTTTTATGCAAAATTCAGTTTTTAACCTACCACTTAGTGGTTTCACTATTCATCAAAAATTGAAAGATTTCAGAAAAGTACCAAAATTTCACCCTAGGCTATAATTGATATTCCGAATTCAAAAATGATTTCTATTTTACAAAATTCCCAACATATAAGTTTCATTAATTAATTTTATAATTAATTTCCGCTGTCACAACAAATAGCGTGTTTTTAAGAGATAATAACTATCGAAAGATTGACACTTGATTATGTCTGGTTTAAATGTGAAATTACAACCAATGACCAACATTGTATTAAATTGTAAAAATATATTGTAAATATACTTTAAAACCACTCAAATTAATAATTTATCACTATTAATTATTTCGATTGAAAAAGTTGTTTTTAACTAAAATTTAGTATTTTTCACTATTCATCAAAATATGAAAGTTATCCGAAAATCACCAAAATTTCACCTTAGGCTAAATTTGATACTCCGAATCCAAAAATAAAGTCCATTTTGAGAGCTAAAATTTCTATAATTTTAAAAGGTGGTTATTACTATTCATAACGGCTAGTTATAATAATATTTTAATAGCATATCGTTGTTTAGTGAAACTCGGTATTGCGTACTACACACGCTATCGAGGAAGGTTGTGATTGCATGTAATTCAAGGCATGTCAAGGATGCGTGTTGTGCAAGCTCCTTTTGGTGTAGCGTAAAACACAAGACATTAATAAAATTAAAAAGATTATTTTTCATAAAATCTTGGGTTGTTACATTCTACCCCCCTTAAAATGAATTTCGCCCTCGAAATTCGTCGGGGTTATAAATGGTTTACTATTCAAAAGTTTCTTTAATAGAAACCCACATCGTAAAAAGGAATACCAAAACTTGGCTTTAAAAACTAAAGTATGAAATGTAACGATTACCCAAATAAACTAATCACTGGGTTTCCACATAGGTGAAAATATGGATATGAAAGAGAAATCTAACCATCATGTTCTGATGGAGAGTGGTAGAGAACATGGCTATGGAAAAGCCAGTAATCACAAATCCATAGATTTGTGATGATATAAGGTACCATCTTATTCATCAGGTATAAGATCACTAGGACAACATTTTTGGTTTTCAAGATCATTTCCCTAAAGTTGAAAATTTGAATTAGAATAAATACTTACTTTATTTTGGTACAATCTCACTGTTGTTCGTGCCTTGAACAATTTCCACTTCATCTCTTAAATAAATGAAGTTGAATTTGTTATTCATGAAGTGTTAGCAGATCATGTGATAGAATGACGGGTCATTCCATCTGTCTCAAACAAAAGATTAGCAAAAATTATATGCATAAGTCGATCTATAGTGAGATTAATCATATATGGTTCCTCAAATGGACTTATACTTCATATATCATACTGCTTAATATAATAAAACTAGTTTCTACTAAACAGGGACTTCCTGTAGGCCAGTGGTAGGCGATAAAGGCCAGTCGCACTTCGGTTGTGGGTTCGATTCCCACAGCCTTGTCCGAAGCGATGGGCTATCGCCCGTCCTGCAGGTTGTCCTTTTTCCAAAACTATATAACATCCCATCAATAATATCGAAAAAACAAACAATACTAACTTATGTCCAACATAATCCATTCCAATCTTTAGGCTTATCCATAATACTGCAGTCGACTCTCATAATATAGTGAAAATGATTACCAGAGATTTAACACCATCGTCGATCCCCATATATCATAAGATATGTTTTGTTGGTCACATTCCAAACATTCAAAGTCCTTAATCGTGTATTCTCTTGAATACCTTAGTGAAAACATGAGTGCAGTTAAAAGTTAACACTTTCCACATACCAAAATCCTCAAAATTCTATATACTCAAACCATGATATCACTTAGTCCTTATATCAATCATGAGCTCATGAATACTATTAAACATTTCATTTTCTCGTCTTCATTATGCGCATATCATCTTATTTCCAAAAAATATCTCAATCACTTTGAATACCACATCAATAAATATTGCAATACTCAATGATACAACATTATTTTGGAATCCCATTACATAAACACTTAATCATTCCACCACATCGTTGTCATATTCAACATTGCCAATAGTGATCGCATGTGACTTCCCTTTGTCCTTTGCCTTAAGCGGTTGCTCATGTCGATCATCACTAACCCTTGGATTAGGGCATTTATTATCATAATGCCCCATTTCCTTGCACTTGAAGCATTGAAGTGTTGGCGGTGCGTTCTCTGCAGTGTTTTCTTTATTCACATCATTAGAAACCCTTTTTCCATTACTTCGACACTCAGCTGCTCGATGACCTTCTTTTCCACACTTAAAACATTTTCTAGTCCCTTTAAGACAATCTCCACCATGCTTCTTTCCACAGTTTGTGCATAAAGAAACATTCATCTTCTTTTCACCATTATTCTGAGATTTCTCCTTGAACTCCATCTTTCGTTTCTTGTCAAAACCATGAGATGGATATGTAACACCAACATCCATTTCTACCTTGATAGCACAACGCACAATTTCTTCATAGCTACTGAAGTCTCTTATAGCTAATGCCCTTCGAAGACTTGGTTTTAAGCCACTGAAAAATCGATCAACTTTACTTTCAGGTTGGATGATAATTCCAGAAGCATACCTTGCAGGTCTTGTAAAATTTGCTTCATAGGTACCAACAGATTCATCGTCCCTTTGCTTCAGTTCAAGAAACTCTTTCTCCATCTTTGTTCGAAGAATACGAGGGAAGTACTTACTGAAAAACAAGTTCTTGAACTCGTCCCATTCCATGGACTCAATTTCATCTCTTGGCCTCGTATTATTGATAAGATTCCACCATTGATCAGATTCACCTTCCAAACGATATACTGCTAAGATGACTTTATCATGTTCAGAACATTGAAGAACTGAAAATATCTTTTCAGTAGTACTGATCCATTGTTCAGCCACAAGTGGATCAGAAGACCCACTGAAAGAAGTTGGACGTTGCCTCATGAAGGACTCAATAGAATATTGTTCCCTTCTCTGCTCATCCAGAATGATTCATAGCTTGTGTAAGTATAGCAATAAGATTTTTCACTCCATCTCCCATAACATTTGTTTGTTCAGGAGGGCAATCATTGCATTGTCCATTGCATTGATCAACACGGTTCCTTCGGGTTCCAGCCATCGTCTAAAACCCAAAAAGAATAGTGTGAGAGGCAAAAATAATTCTAGGGAAAACAACATAGTAAAGGGGGATTACCCTTAATATCTAACATCTTATGTTAAATTCTAAGATCGTTACCATAGTTTTAGGACTATATCCTATACGTATACTTATCCTTAGGGACATCCCTAGACATACCTTAGAAATATCTCTAGGGATCTCACTAACGTTTTCGCATCCTAGTTTCCAAAGGTTGACTAAACCTTTCCTCTGATACCAACTGTAAAGACCCGTATCTTGACGTACGTGGACATTACATTACTTTTGCGGAATACTTAGTACATAACAAAAACACACACACAAGGATCGTAATAGTTTAGTGTCTTTGGAAACTCGGAACATAATCTTCTAATCGTGGTGAAAGATCTTCAATATCTCCCATAAAGTTCTTCCCTTTTTTTTACCTAAAAACCTTTCTTTATATCCTGGGGAAAAGAAAACATAAAAGGGTGAGCTCAAATGCTCAGTAAGGGTAAACAAAAGAAATATCAATCACATCATATACATAAGAAAATAGCTTTTGGAAATCTTAACCTGCAAAAGAGCTCATAATATCATAACATGGGATAAATCATAGAAGTGAAAATGAGATCCCCATAATCATAACATAAAACTTGAAACTTTGTGGCATGCACACATAATCATGGAAAATCATTTCTTGTTAGTCATGACTCATTTCCAAGACTATCTTAGTGGACGAAGTCCCTTTCTGAACCGAGTTCACTCCTCGTTTCAGTCCTGTATCACTGAACCGAAATAACCTTCCGTTCCAGCCATGTCTATCTCATGAGATATAAAATCATTACCCAATGCATTGGAGGGAGATATAGGTCCCACCCATCTTATAATGAATCCTTTCTTATGTGTGCCACATAATCATAAACCATACATCATAGCGTAACCCATGTAATAAAAATGGGATTCTTAAACAACATGACATCATAAAACAATTCATATAAGATAAAGGAATTCATAAAAATAATTCCATCACAACATGATCAAATCAATGTAATAATAGGGATAAAAATAGAACCCTTTATTATCTTAGATGGAAAATAATTTTGATAAAACACTTGAACTCCATTCTTGAGGAAAATATCCTTTCTTCTTCAAAAACATTTTTCCTTTCATAACATGTCACACAAATTTAAAATAAAAGAAGTTGATTAAAAATAAACTTGAAAACTTGTAAAGGAAGCTTCTTGGAAATAATGTTTTAAAAATCCATTCATGCCGTATAAGTTAAAAAAAACATTCTTCGTACTTTTGTCGGAAAAGTCAAAAAGTACCTCGTACGAAAAATGACAAAAGATTCCTTTCGTATCTTTTACTAAAAACTCACCGAAGGGTAAAATTGGATATAAACTATTGTATAAGGATGGAAATAATATTACATATTGAGGGAACATGGATGTGGATGATAAAATACACCCCAGTAATTACTTACGAATAAACAATCTCGGATAAAAATGAGATTGTGATATTTCCCTTACCTTAGGTCCGATTTGCTTTGTACGTGTCCGAAGCTCCTGTATAATGGTTTAAATAGTGTTATTGACTTATTCCAGAATCATACATATTGATATGAGATCATATATGGTCATATTATTAGCTTCTTGTTAGTAATATTTCATTGTTACTTGTTACTCGGGTCTTTATTGCCTTTTGTTCTTATGCGTGTTTTGCCGAATAAATTCTTATTCTTCTTTTAAGGTTATAGATACCTTATATCCAGAATGGTATTAGTGTAACATATATCCTATTTATTCATTCAATTCATTTATATAATCATTATGAAATGAAGATCATGTAGAACGAGTCGCATCACATCGTGGAGACGGTATTCCGTACGTACGCACGAGTGATGATATCGTTCCTATGATCATGGAATTGTATTGGAGTATATATATATATTATTTCAGTATCAATATTACTTCATAATAATCATATATAGTTACTCATTACACCATTATACCCATCCTTGTAAGGTGATGGTGGAAAAATAGATTACACCACGGCGTGGAGACGGTATTCCGTACGTACGCACGCGCGGTGATTTCATTTTTCCGTAGGATGGATAGAAGGTGAATTAGGGTTGTTTAATATTTATAATAACATATCAGTATGTAAGTAATACTGATGTTATTAATTTATCATGAAACAACTAAAGAATAAGAAGTTGAAGAAGAAAGAAATTGAAAAGATCGGTAATGGATATTACCTCTTCTTTGGAACGCTTCTTTGAATCCTTCACTTAGGGAACTAAGATTGGTCTTTGAAGAAGACCAGGACCTCTAGGATTATTCTAGGGAAGTGGAGAGGAGAAAATGGCAGGGGTTGGCCGAGCTTGAGTGCTCAATTTGGTGTGAGGAGGAGGGGGAGGAGGTGTCCTTTTATAAGGGAGGAGAGGGGCACCTTAGGAATACCTCAAAATATTATTTTATATTAATGTCAAAATCGGTTTATAATGGTTACAAAGGGTCTTATTTCGAAGCTAAAGTGGGGTTGGGTCGAAATCCTATCAACCAATAATATTTAGACAAGTTTAGGTTATTATTTTAACCTTATCAATTAGATTTAACTCTAAGTTAAATAATTTAACTTTTACCGTGTCTTTTTGTTTTCTTACACTATATGGTTAATACACTTACTATAACATGCCAAACGAACCCCAAGTTGTTTATTATTAATATATATATCCTTATCTAAGTCATTTGGCCGAACCTTAGATTTTTAGGAATAAAATAACAATTAATAATATAATATTTGATTTAAAAACTATTTTGTGTCAATTTTGACACTATTTGATATATGATTTTTGTAAAAGTCATAACAGAATTATATGTTCGAACCAAGTTTATTAAATCAACACTAATATATCCTAGTAACCTAGAAAATTAGTGGAATTCATAAAAAGTCTAAATTTACATTTAGTTTGGTGTTTATAACATCAATTATGTCAATATTTCATTAATAATATAATTACTGCATCATCTTTGTGTCATAAATAAATTAAATTAATTGATGTCTAAAAATTACAAATAAAATACCATTATGTAGGAAATCTTTTTAGATTTCTAATGAATATTTACAATCGAATTTATCTTATGTATAACCCTATATTAAAAATGATTTACTTATTAAACTTTGATTTTAACTATTTTAACCTTTCTTTAAATAAATTAATAATAAATGTCCTAATCTAATCCAAGTGGGCCTAAATGGTCATATTTTATCCCTAAGTTTGTTTTTGGTCGAATTAAACTTGTCCAATAGGATTAGAACATGTGTTAGGGTAATAGTAATATCATATTTACCCTTAGTTACCCTATTTACTATTAACCGTGGTAAAAAAAAGTAAAAAGTTACTATTCACCAAAAATTATTTTCATCTCATTGAACCACATTTTAGTCCTTGATATTAACCGTGTCTCTCGGATTTTCGAAATTCCATTCACAGAAGCGGTAAAATTAAGTTTTATGAAAAATTCAGTTTTTAACCTACCACTTAGTGGTTTCACTATTCATCAAAAATTGAAAGATTTCAGAAAAGTACCAAAATTTCACCCTAGGCTATAATTGATATTCCGAATTCAAAAATGATTTCTATTTTACAAAATTCCCAACATATAAGTTGCATTAATTAATTTCATAATTAATTTCCGTTGTCACAACAAATAGCGTGTTTTTAAGAGATAATAACTATCGAAAGATTGACACTTGATTATGTCTGGTTTAAATGTGAAATTATAACCAATGACCAACATTATATTAAATTGTAAAAATATATTCTAAATATACTTTAAAACCAATCAAATTAATAATTCATCACTATTAATTATTTCGATTGAAAAAGTTGTTTTTAACTAAAATTTAGTATTTTTCACTATTCATCAAAATATGAAAGTTATCCGAAAATCACCAAAATTTCACCTTAGGCTAAATTCGATACTCCGAATCTAAAAATAAAGTCCATTTTGAGAGCTAAAATTTCTAAAATTTTAAAAGGTGGTTATTACTATTCATAACGGCTAGTTATAATAATATTTTAATAGCATATCGTTGTTTAGTGAAACTCGGTATTGCGTACTACACACGCTATCGAGGAAGGTTGTGATTGCATGTAATTCAAGGAAAGTCAAGGATGCGTGTTGTGCAAGCTCCTTTTGGTGTAGCGTAAAACACAAGACATTAATAAAATTAAAAAGAATATTTTTCATAAAATCTTGGGCTGTTACATTATTGAACCCAATTTTAGGGTTTTATTTCCACCGTAACCTTATCATGTTCTAATTTTTGTAATTTTTAATCTATATTTCTTATAAATTTACATAATATTATTTTAAAACATTAAAAAATTATATTTGTGTCAGTCACCTCAATTATAAAATGGAACTCATCCTTTCTCTTTTTTACACCACATTGAGCCATAAATATCAATATACCTCTAAATATTTCTCTTATAAAAATCCCTATACTATAATTATTGGTTATGGACTTCTTAAAATACTACTCCAAGGGTTCTTAAGAGAGGATCTCAAAGAGGCATATCGAAGAAGAGGTGATTTGTATTTACTGACGCATTAAATTTTATTTTATCTTATACTTCCTATAAGTCCATTTTACCAATCCTAAATTTATAAATAAAGTATAAATAATATAATTTAATTTAATTATCACTATGGTACACCCAATTTACTCTAATTATCCATCCTATGAAAAGAGAAAACATTTCTCATGTGTACGTATAGCTTTCCACCCCCCTGGAGAGGTGTAAATAATATTTCATCACCCCATTGTTTTGATGTTAAAAAATATTTAAATAAGGAGTATATATTATATTTATTAAATAATTTTTCTTTTATAATTATAATATCATCTCTAACATATTTCCTTCCAATTTTTTGGAACACGGTAATGTCGCTCATGTGTGCTTATGGACTACCACCTCTTTGAAGATATTTGATCCATATTTCATTTCCACTATGTATGGATGGTAATAAGGATTGGATTTTATAAATATATTTTACATATATGATATTATAATGATTTTTTAAAGGTGAATTAATATTTACCATTCTATTATTCTTTCCATAAAAATGTGAAAAAATCATTCCTGTGTACATACGACATACCACATTCATGAACTGTGTGATTGATTTTTTTTCTATACCTTATATGAATGAATATAAATATTTATATAATTAATATATTTTATATTTATATTATTATTAATATTCTGGATATTATGGAAATATAATCAAAGTACAAGGACCAGAACTAGAAAAACAAAATTCTCAAGAGAAGTGAAATAGTTAACACAATGAAATGAAATTTTTAATAATAAATTATTAATAAATTTGTGCTGAAATTTTGTAAGTGGATAATATATTATATAATAAGTATTTAAATCACTTTGTTACAGAATTATAATAAATTCCACTTCATTATATAAGAGGTTAGATCTTTTTTAATGCAAGTAAAACTTGAGGTAAGGGGTTTCTTAACTCAATTCACATTCATTAGCTTATATATCTACTTCATTGACTAATTTATTCCATATTTATCTATGAAATGACCTGTGGTTTTTTTATTCAAATTATTTTTATTAGGATTAATTTTTTTACCCAAAATAACTAAATTGATTTATTCTCACTTCAATGATACGATATTTGTAAGGGATTTCATCTCAATTTCCACTCCAATTATACATATTTGGTGTCATGAACCTAGTTTTTTTTATGTGTTATATATATTAACCCTTTGATATATTTAACTTGAATATGTATTTATTTATAATTATTATTATTTCATATAATCTTTAATCTTTCAAATGGTTAAAATTTAAATGCTAT
This sequence comes from Viscum album, assembly GCA_963277665.1. Classification (NCBI taxonomy): domain Eukaryota; kingdom Viridiplantae; phylum Streptophyta; class Magnoliopsida; order Santalales; family Viscaceae; genus Viscum; species Viscum album. The sequence continues at coordinate 872,278,254 of OY728129.1, read as the reverse complement.
GAAAGTGGTAATAATTTATTTTTCAATATCATTATTTTGGGATTGAATATAATATTTATTGAGGAAATATTATAATATATCCTTTATTAACTCCGTATATTTTCTTATAATATATTTATTTATTGAGTTTACATATTTTATTCCAAATTTTTTTCTTTTAGTAAATTTAATCACTAAAATAAATAGTTAAATGAAAAGATAATCTTATTTCCCTTTTGAACAGATTTGTTTTCCTTCAATATCTGCAATTTTCAAAAATCTTTTCAGAAGTGGTTTTAAAATACTCAAATTATTTATTACGGAAATTTAAATATATCATTAAATTTTTTCATGCTTTAGAATTAATCTATCTAATGTTTTTTTAAAGATCTTTTTTGACTTTATTTTAATAAAGTTAAAAGTAATGTATTATTTTCAATATATACGGTGTTAATCGACCTTTCCACCACCACAAAAAATTTATGATGTTTAGATTATTCTAAAGGTATTAATTTATTTTAAAAATAAAACTCTTTTAAGAAATTTATTTTAAGGTTTCACTTCAATTTTCTTTTATTCTCTAAAAGACATGAAATTATTTCAAAAACTATGTTTCTAAGGAATTTATGGTCATATTTTATATCTTATTAATTTTGTGTTCATTAACAATATACTAAAAATTCACTTTCTTTTGATAATTTTACATTACATTAATCTTAAATATCCAAATTATTTGAATCATGGATTTGATTATTGCATAAACCATATAACTTTTTTATGTGGTGTATTACTTTTAAATTTATTAGATTGATGGTAAAAATATTGATATTCTGTATTGTTTAGTTTATATATTCATTTAATGATAATTAATATTATTTATGAATTAAAATTACCATTCAATATATGATGAATTCATTATGTATACAGAGATTTTTAGGGTGATTTTATAGATAGCCCCTTGATAAATTGATAGTTATAATGCGAAAAAAATAGTTATCTAGCATTATTAAATGGATTTTTGGTGTGTGCCTACCCATAATTTAAATTTTCTTAATTAAAGACCTTGGTGATAAAGATTTCATGATGTTTGAAATCATTACATCCAATATAACACATTTCCTTTAATGAGAATTCAGTTATTATTATTCTTGAAAATACTACATTGATATTATAAATGGATTCATTTTATGATCATGTTATTGATTAAATGTATTTTTTTTCAATTATGTACTTTTTTATATTGATTATTCCTTTTTTACTCATGATAGATATCATTTTATGTAACCCATAATGAGTATCTAAGCTCCCCCTTTATTTATTTTCCTTTCCCTAGGATATCAAAAATGAATATTTAAATGAGTTCAAGGATATGGAATTATTTCTATTACTATTATTTATATTTTCTTTCCAATTTAAAAAAATAAATACAAAATCTTGTATGTATCTAGTTTATAATTATTTCTAAATTATTTAGTACTTTGGCATAAGATCTATTATATATAGTACCAATGAAATAATTAAGAATCTGGATCAAGGTTATTGGAGTTGGGGTCTCTAAAAATTCAATGTGATACATAATTTCCCTAGAAAATATTATGTAAATACAACATAACATCTTCATAGGGTATAATATTTTAGTATTAAAATATTATAATGTATGTGGAGTTATTATGATTCTAGAAAAATATTTGAGTCAAGAAAACCTCTTACCATCATTCCGAATTAGTAGAAAGTGCTCTAGCATCTTATAAAAAAGAATAAATATATTAGTACTATATTTTTTAACTATATTAATACAAAAAACTATTTATAATTTTCATTTACAATCACTATATATATGTATATTTGTGAGTTTTGAACTATTTTTCCATATCAAGGGTTTTTAGTTTTGACTATTTATACTAGTTTGATAGAAGCAATGTCGATATTTTTTCTTCTTGAAACTTTCATTTTTTAAATTTTATTTTATTTTTTATAATGGATAGATTATAATTATTTATGATGTTTCAATTTCCCTTTATGGGTGCTTCACTCTTTATCCTTGAATCTGAATATAATATAAATCAGACTTTTGTGATTTTTGTAACCAACAAATGATGTTTTCAAAATTATTTAGTTAAATATATATATATTCTTTCTAGAACCAAGAAAAATCAATATTTAAAATTTTATAACATATTATATCATTAATAATTTTCCATTGTCATCCATGATATAATTTCATATAATTTTTCAAGTAGTCAATCAAACTGAACAAAGCTTGGACATACCATAATTAATGAATCATTGTGAGGTGACTTATTTGAAAAATCATTACACCTGTATAATAAAAGTATCAATAAGAATTTATTACTATTATATATCATAATTATAAAGGTACTATAATAATAATTAATGGATATTAAAATATTAAATAGTTTGAATAAAATATTTTCCTCCTTATGTGCTTGTTTTAAATGATTGAATTATTGATGATAATTTGTTGATCATATCATTATTAGGTTCTCCAATTAGTTACAAAAAACCTTAATAATAATACTAACATCATTTTAATTCATTTTCCTCATTCTCATGACTATCCATGTAAGATTTTCATAAAATAAAAATAAAAAACAATCATTCCAAAGAGTTTTTAGTCCATACGTATGAATGGTTGATTTAATTTTCCCCAGAATATAATAAATGTATAATATTATTTAACATTTTATAATCTAAAAAATGATATTAAAATCATACTTTTTTATTAAATTAAAAAAATTTACCAGGAATTTAATGTGGTTATGGAAAAAAACGTGACTCTTTATGTTGGTGGTAATCCGCACACACACACATGAATTTATTTTTCAAATTTATTATGGAAAAAAGGGAAGGATGTTTAATGATTATAAAATAATTATAATATTATATCATAATAATAGGGATATTTATATTACCATGTTAATATTTTGTAATTAAATTTGAGGAACAATAAGTGGTTAAAAAATAGAAAAGATGAACAGAGGTTAGGAACTTATACATTAGTTCTTGGATTATCCCCATTCCATAGGGGTTAAACCATTTGGGTTTGGTATTTAAAGAAGATGAAAACATTTTTAAGGTAACTAGAAGTGTTTTTAGGGTGTTGGGATGATTTTGGGTAGAAAATATTGGTTTTTTCTGTGAGTGTAAATGACGAAATGAGTTTCACTTTTCTAATTGAAAGGGATGAAATTCTTATAAATAACGAAAACTTTTTAATAATAATAAGTCACCCTCAAGGAATGTAGATAAAAAATTGAAAAATAATTGATTTTAAAATATATTATTTCAATAAACACCTCAAAAACGTTTTTATAAACATTTTTTACATGTTAGTACATTTTTCCCATAGGTTACTCATTTTTAACTTTTTTTCACCCCGGTAACTATTTTTTACCTTGTTAATTTATCCTTTATGATAAATCATTAAATGATATTTAGTTTATAATTTGGACCTAATGATTCTAAATTTGAAATCCATTTTTCAGTTTTAATTTATAAAAGTGATAAAATGTTATTTTAAAATACTAAATATATAATATATTAAAATAAATTTTTGGCGAAATATTACTTGTGTTATTGATTATAAAATATGGTTTCATAAATTATAAACAAAAATTTTTATTTATAAATTATCTTATAAAATACATATTTCATCCTAGATAAAATATGCATAAATTTTTATTTTATACTTATATACTAATAATATATTAAAAGTCACCTTATTTGTAAAAAATGTTATTTTTCAATATTCCTCAAAAAATTAATTTTTCTATAAAAATAAAATGATTTCCCCTTAAATAAATGATTCCATGATAAATAAAAAATTGCTAATTTTTTAATTTACATCGTAAAATGTATAGATTTATCTTTGAAATAAAATCATAAAATATTGTGTAAAATGTTTTTTATGGGAAATATTGATTTCTTATATTAACTATTTTTATAAAATAAGTTTTAATCATAAATATATTAAAATTATAAAAATTAAAAATAAATAGTAATAGTAAATAACAATTTATTAGTGTTATAGTAGTATAAATCTTTTTGATATTTAATGTGAATTTTATTTCATTTTTTTATTATTATATATATTTGTTTATTTATAAATTCAATTATTAAAATATATTTATGTCATAATTCTGTTACCACTATTTATACCAGCCAATGTTATGACTACCTTATAGTTATCTACATTTTTTTTATTTGACATTGTATGTGTATAAAGCTATCAAACAATGTATTTATTAAAAATAGAAAAACATTGGTTGCTGCATTCTCCCACTCCCTCCATAAAAATATATTTTTTAATGAAAATTTTTTATATGGAAGAAAACAAGTGAGGATAATTTTCTCTCATCACATTCCTAGGTTTCTATGTATCCTCCTTAGACTTATGATTTTAATATCAAATAATGACTAGACAGGTGGTCTCATTTCATAGAATCATATCTCGTTGATCAATGATTTCCTTAGGTTTGTCATCATATAAAACACCATGTTCCAATTGTATACCTTCCAAGATCATCATATGTGATGGATCTGGTTTTTAATTCCCCAAAAGTGACACATGTAACACATCATGAACTTTATATTGGTATGGATGGAGTGCTAAGTGATAGTCTTCTACCCCAAAAAGATCAAGGATCTCTCGGGGACCAATGAATTAAAGCTCAACATCACATTGTCCAAAAACCTCATAAACCAATTACATAATGATATTAAAAGGAACTCCTTAGAACTAAATTCAAACTCTAGATCCTATTGATGATTATTTCTATAACTCTTCTATAGATTTTGTGTTGTTTTATATGTCACTAAATGGTTTAAACATTTTTCATCATTTCATAGACTTTTTCGGGACTGATCATATTACTCTCTCCAACATCAACCCATCATATTGGTGTCATGCATCTCTTTTTATACAAGGCCTCATATTGTGTCATATGAATGCTATAATGGAAACTGTTTTTATATGATAACTCTGTCAGGGGAAGTTTTGTTCCCATTATCTATTGAAATCCATCAAACAAAAATTGAGAATATCATATAGAGTTTTAATTTTCATATCATACTAACCATCTATTTGAGGATGATATGTAGTGTTAAATCCTAGCTTTGTCTCTAATTAGTTTTGAAAGATTCTATAGAACCTCAAGTTAAAACTAAAATTTTATTCTGATATAATTGATAGTGGTACTCTATTTAGCCTTACCACTTTCCTTATGTATATCATGGTGAGTTAGTCAAGGTATAAATATTATTTGATGGAAATAAAATGAGATTAGTTAATAGGGTGGATGACTATAAATCAAATCTAACTATTTCATTTAATTGTTTTTGGGATTCCTACGATGACATGCATAGTAATTTTTCCCATTTAAATACTATAATTGGAAAGGGTCAAAATGTACCCTTTGAAGGTTTACATTCATCCTTAAATTATTGGCATACGAAGAATCGAGATATGTATACTTCAATATAACTTTTCATGATATATCACTAGATAGTTTTTTTAGATCTTTTTAAGTTTTAACAATTCCATCATGTATATAGATCTATAATCTCTATAAATAATCCAAAAGTTCCTTTTTCAGTTTCGGTTTTTATGGAACACATCTATGTGTTCCAAAAATTATAACTCCATTTATATCAATGTTGGACCCAGAATATTCACTCCTATATTTTATTGTTATAAATCATTATTTTCGGATTTTTTGATATTTACATTAATGGAAGGTTAATCCATTATTTGTAAATGATATGATTTTTCACCTCTATTTATGACTTCTTGATTCAAGCTTTTCAAATCCATGAGTATTATGTATTTTTCAATCATTATCATTAATAGAGTATCATTTTATTTATTTCTCAAATAATCAACCACCTTATTTTCCTTCCCATGTGTTAATGTATTGTGAAATAATAATATTTTTATGAATTCCAAAAATATTATTTAGAATATATTCAATTCCTTATGTGTCAAGAAATATTTCAAGACCTTGTGATCAGTATATATATCACACTTTTCTCCATAGAGATAATGTCAATAAATTTTCAATGAAAATATCACTGCTTCAATATCTAATTAATTTTTTTGTTAATTTTTATCATGATGCATTAATTCACATGAAGCATATGAAATTAACTTTTAAATCTTCATGAGGATGCAACATAGCCCTTTTTTTGAAGCATCACATTATATTACAAACCCATCATTATTATAGGGTAATATAAGTACAAGATAATAGACAAATCTATTTTAATTCCCTTCAATTTTTCTTCGCATTCATCTCAATATGAAAAAATACTCCCTTTTTTAGCATAATTAGCGGATTCTGTATCCTTGAAAAATTCTTCATAAAGTGTCAGTAAAATCCAATTAACCCGGGAAAACTACATATCCTAGTAACAATGGTTTTAGTCTATTTCTCAGTAACTTATATGTTTGATAAATCTCTTAATATACACTTGTTTATGATTACATTATCCAAGAATGATACTTTCTATTTCTAGAATTCACACTTTCTAAATTTGGTATATCATTTCTCATTTCTCAAGTTCTTTAACACAATATTCAAATGATATTCATGATCTTCCATTAACTTTTAATATATAAGAATATATTCTATAAAAACAACTATAAATTGATGAAGGTAATCTCTAAATACTCTATTAATTATATCCACAAAGATAATGAGAGCATTCATAAGTTGGATCCATAAAGATAATGAGATCATTCATTAATAAAAATTAATTCACTATAAATTCTTAATTTCTATACCTTATATGAAAATCTATCTTAGTAATATCATTTATTTTAACCAATAATTGATGATATCTATATCAAAGATCAATATTCGTGAAGAATTTAGTTCATATGATCCAATCGAATAGATCATTGATGCGGGGTAGAGAATAATTTTTCTTGATATTTATTTTATTTTGATCATGGTATTAAATTAAAAGACTCATTGGTCCATCCTTCTTTTTAAAAAATAGGACTAGTGAACCTCATGGTGAAGCACTAAGTAATATATTACCCTTATCCAAATTATCTTTTAGATTCTTCTATAACTCCTCTAATTCAATGGTAATAAATATATATGGCCTTTTTGAGATAAAAATCGATCCAAGTATGAGTTTTCTTGAAAAATATACCTTGAAACATATTTCCCTTGAACATAATTAAATTTTAATTAATTTCAATATAAATAACTCTATGTTCAATCTAGATTTCATTATATTGGGTTCTCCTTTACATATTATATTAATTCCTTAACATAGTAAATCCTTCTTGGTGGATTTTAAAATGAATGTGATTATCCAAATCATATCCCCTCTGACTATATATCCATGTGTATAGTCTTATAACAGATCATTACGTATCAGGGTATTGATTAAGACAATACTCAACCATCTATTGTTTGGATGATTACCCCAGGGTGCATCTATAATATAGCCGCATCAACTCTAATGCATCCAAGAATTGACTTATTTCTAAGAAAACCTTTTATCCAATAATTTACAAATATTTTAGGATATCATCCTACACATATACTCATATATAGTGTTTTTAATAATGTTATGTAACCTTAATAATAAAGGTAACTAAACAATCCACTAAAAATAATTAAACCCAACTATAATAGAAACTAATGAAACACATGATATTCATGTCATATATAATATATTAATGAAATTATTTAATTAATACATCTCATAAATATTTTCACAACCTACGGACCTAAAGGATTTTTGTATTGGATATTATCTATATAAAAATATCATTTTACAACACTTGAAAAAAAAATTATTCATAAGAATGATCCTATAGAACATTTTTAAACATCCCATCTGATATACACAATTTCATAAACTACTGAATGTCAATATAAAATAAGGTAATCTCAGATGATCAGTAAGGTAAAATCATATCGTAATGTTTTATATTATAAAAATGATAGATAACATGTAGAATATATAAATATCTAAACAAAATATCATAAGAACATATATAATAATCATAAAAAATGATAGTGAAACATTATATCATAACTATATTGTTAAGGAAACATAAAAATTATTATGTGGAACAAAAAAATAACCATAAAACATGTGATCATGATATAAAAGTTTATAATTATTAAAAAATGAAAAAATGAAATTTCATGAAAATGAATAGCATCTTGAACATTGTAAATAACTTATTAAACAATATGGAAACTGGTAAAACCCATAAGTATAGGAAAAAATTTGTGAGAAATCCCATTATTCCCTTGCTTATATTAGAAAACTCATTATACCCACATCTATAAATGTGAGAAAACCCATCATTGCCATGCATATGTGAAGAAATGCATTTTTTCTATGCCTGACTATCTCATGAGATATAAACATAAAAAAATTAATTGAATAGAAATATAGGATCCCAACTATCATCATCCTTACATATGTGTTCTAATTGAAATAAATTCATTCATCTTATCATAAATAACCCAAGAAGAGAGAATGAGTTTCAAAACATTTCCAACTGATATCACATTAAAAACATAATCATTTGATACAAAAAAACCTAATCTCCCAAAATAATTAATTATAAAGAGAACATATATATTGATTTATGATCCATTACTACATTCAAGAATAATCATTTGAAAATAAATGAGAAATCACAAAAAAAGAATTTCCTAAAATTATTTTCTTAATATCATCTTAAAAATATGTGATTTTAAGTCAATTTTGAAAAAAAAACTTTTTTTAAAATGAAGATAAAACATCCTAAAAGATTTATTCAAAAAAGACAATAAATATACCTTGAAGGGAAATAAATCATATGTCAAAAATTTGAAATAGAAGAGAAAGATATGTGATCATGGTAAGGAAAATACATTTAAATATTTTAAATTTCCATTATTGAAAACTCATATCATTAAAATGATAAAAAAAATTAAAATGATGAAAGGGGATAAAATAATCATTGTAGAAAAAGATAATTTCATTTTTATATAGGTAATAGAGAAAATTAATGGTATGTGTAAATATGAATATGGAAGAAAATCCATTAAAATAAGTGGAATTTTTTCTTTAAAAGTTACATTTTTTTGGTAAGTAATACATTCATCAAGGAAGAGTATGGAAGTGTGATGTCACGACCCGTCCCTGGGGCCCATGCCGTGACTACCCCAAGCCTGCCTTCCATGGGCCAGGGGCTGGAGACTAGCACCAAAGGCGTAAATCCTGATAACTAGGAAGGCATTGCCTTTATAAAAGTAACAAAACACCACAGAGTACAAGCGGAAGTAAAACAATAAGTACAAAAGGAAGTGCTGAAAAGTAAATGGGACAGAATACAAACCCAACTGAAATTACAACTACAACTGAACAAAAATACAACAGGAAAAGACAATAGCTGGAAGAACGGAAGCGGGTCCTGGGTGATCCTCCTCGGATCCTACCTGAAGGGTAGTTACCGATAGCCTCCACAACGCTCTCACCCGTCAACCTCCTTCGAGTGTCTTATCGCCATGAAGTCCACCTCCAGATGCTGACTCGTTGTGTGGTCCACCTCCGACTACTAACTCATCGTGTGGTTCACCTTAGGGTGCCACCCAGTCCTCGAAAACTCAGCCTCCGCAAGCACTGCCCAGCGTCTGCAACCAACACAACGAGGTGCGGGAATAGTCCATGCAGGGGTGAGTATAACGATACTCAGTAGGGACCCCCAGACCCTCAAGGTCTCACTAAAACAAACATGGATACCCACAAAGAAGATCACAACAGATAACCTCTACTTAGGTATATTCCCATACATATAACTAAGTTCTCAAGTAACCCATCTCAATCATGAGGAAACACAAAGATTATGAAATCAACGGATAACCACTACCTAGGTACATTCCCATACATATACCTAATTTATCAATTGACCCATCTCAATCATGAGGTAAACACAAAGGTCATAGACTCAGCTCAAACCAGGATTTTCATTATCGAAAGCGTAACTGTTGAAGAGCCTAGTCTTTGGAGAGTACAGTGATCCTGTCACGACTCTGAGTACTGCTCACTAACCTAAGACTACTGAGGTACTCCTCCTGTCGAGTACCACGGGTCAGCCACCCAAACACAGTAGTGGTTTCCACCGGGGTATGCCCCCCAAACACAGTAGTACACACCCCCTAGTAGCCTGCAGAGGTACTCTCCGGACGAGTACCGCGGGTCTGCACTGTCACACAGGTAGTGCTCTGTCTGCCATGGGTCTGCACCCAAACAAAGTAGTGCTCCAACCACTGGGCTAGTCGACTCACACCAAGTCGAGTCGGTCAAGCAGTCGTCAGGTCATAAATGGCTACACGGTCTCCGTACTCTGCGCACTCGTCTCTGGGAGGGTCCTCTCCATGAGCTACAGGTCGATACTCCAAGTATCTCAAAGTCCCATGAAGAAATATCTCAAAGGACCGCCTCGTCATAGGGGTATCAACACAACAGACGGCGCGTCAATCGGACGCCCGGTCTGTGAGTTACTAGCCTTTTCGTTCCAGGGGCCCGGTTGGTTTCATGTGCGAACCAACCCGGTCGTATCTCATCTGTAGCCTGAACTCTTATAGGGTATGCTCATAGGGACCGTTTCTCCATGTGATCACCAACGCCGCTGATGGTTCATCAAACGGAGGTCCAGTCTGAAAGTTATCAGCTTTTCCATTCCAGGGGCCCGGTTGGATTTTGGGTGCAATACAACAAAGCCATTATCCAACTGCATCCAAAACTCAAGAGAATTATGCCAAAAGTTCCATCTCATCAAGAGGAAATCAACGAGACAGACGCCGCGTCAATCGGACGCCCGATCGGTGAGTTATAGGCTTTTTTGTTCTAGGGGCCCGGTTGGTTTCGTGAGCGAACCAACCCTAATGCACTCCGACGGCGTCCAAACCTCGTGCGGAGTAAGCCAAAAGTTCTATCTCATCAAGAGGAATCCAAAAAAGTCAACAGCATGTCAATCGGATGTCCGTAACTCAAGATATAAGCATTTCCGTTCCAAGGGCCCGGTTGGTTTCGTATCCGAACCAACCCGGACAAAACCGGAGTTCTAAGAAACCTTGAGTGTAATATACCAAAACGGCTGCCTCGATCCAAGGATCGCATCGCAACTGACGGTGCGTTGATCGGAGGCTCATAGCTCATGTTATGAGCAACAGACCGAAAAGGTTTGGTAATAGGGGGTTCGGGCCCGGTCTGACCCAGACCGATACCACCAAGGTCGGCCCATACCGGGGCGACCCGTCCCGGGTCTGGGTCCGGCCCACTTGGGCACGGCCCATCCCGGCTGGCGCGGCCCAGCCAGGGCAGCCGCCCAGCGCGTGGCGCGCTGGCCAGTGGCTCGGCCGAACGGCCGAGCCGTTTTGGAAGCGGGGGTCGCGCTGCCCCCGCGTGAAGAACTGCGGCCCCTTTAATGGGGCCGCTGATCTAGCCGGCTGGGGGTTACGACCCCCGGCGGTTTCCTCTGTCCGGCCGGCCCGGCTGGCTGTCCGGCTGCCGCCATCACGGGACCGGCAGGGGCCGGTCCCCTCGCATCGAGGCTGGCGGCCTGGAACCGGCCGCCGGTTCCCCTGCTCTGCCGCGGCCCGGAACCGGCCGCGGTCTTCGTCCATTCGGCTCGGCACGACGGCGCCGCGCCCCTCCGCCACAGCCCCGCTCTGGCCACGGTGCTTCTGAGGTCCTCTGGCATGGCGTGACAGCGCTGCGGATTTGTTGCTTCCAACGGCACGGTGCAGCGGCGCCGCGTTTCTCCGCTCTCCCTTTTACAATTTCCACGCAGTGCTTCGGCATCGTGTTGCCTTGTTCACCGCATCAATATCAACAACCAAAGAGGGGAGGAGTGTCGGCCGTGTTCGTGTGGTCCGACCTCCTCCCGTTAATGTGATAACAGGCAGTTCAATTAAAAGGGAAAAAATGACAGAATTAATCACGAAATAGAAATGCATAAAACCCCTACCTCGTGACGTGATCCCTCGATGGATCTGCGGAGAGGTAGCATCGTTCGTTGACGTCGGAAGGTGACGTCTTCGTTTCTGATTTTCCCACGGCGGTGTCTCCTCCTTTGATGGAGATCGGGAAGGGTTCTTCGTCGAAGTTCTTGGAAGGCCCGACGTCGCCCAAGTGTAATCAAGATGTGATGTATCCCCTCTTGTCGAAGGGAATGAAGAAATGGGGGTACGTCGCTGCTCTTTGGTGTCGGCGTTCTTCATCAGAGAGTTGCGTTCTTCGCGTTCTTCAAGAAGGAAGAAGTTCTTCAAAGCTTAGAGCTTTCTCTTCAAATCCATTCACGCCATCAACTATTCTCCCACGAAATAATACTTAGTCTTATTTAATTAACACACAAGACAAAGGAATTCATTTAAAATTCAAACGAATCCAAGAATTAATTACTTGAAAAACCTACACAATTAAGGAGTTGACTTTATTTAAAAAGGGGGGTTTCTTTTTTAGAGTTACAAAATATAAGAAGGGAAAAGTTATGGGAGGTCAAGGGGGTTATAGGAAGATCAAGGGGAGTTAGGGTCTCGTGTGGGCCCCACCTCCCACATATCCGCACATGGGAAGTTGGGTGGTTGTGGGTCCCACCAACAACTTCCCATGGTAGAATTTAACTCCCTTGGTTTACAAAAATAAAATTGTTCACAATTTTATTTATTTCTTCCTTAAACCCAAAAAAATTAAAAACAACACCCGAGCAAACGCAACTCTGTAAAAGGTGTTTCTATGTAATTACCAGCGCTGCGAGTTCATCGGTGCCCTCAGATTTCAATTCTGAGCACCGGTTCAAAAGTTAGAAAAACCTGCTCGTATGTTCACTGAACGTGCCCAAGCTAAACTTTGGAAATTGATTCCGGGCACACCAGGCCTCGGAATCAGGCGTCGTCAGAAACTGCGTTCTTGTAAAATCCCAAATAAAATTATGAAAAAAAATTTCCCTTGAATTTCAAGGGTCTTTACATTACCCCCACCTCAGGGCTTTACGTCCTCGTAAAGCTTTAACACAAACTAGGGATACAAAAGCAGTACTGAGCAGGCATCTGAGCCTCCCGCTCTCATGTGCTCATTTGGAGGTTCCCATTCTGTCAGTGAATGCGCACTCGAGGAATCGAACATCCTCGTAGGATCTTCCCCTGTTGCTCCTCGATCGCCATTGGAACCTCCGTGAAAGACACCCCACCGCCATCTTCCAGCATCCCATGGTTGATGATGTGTGAAGGATCATGCAGGTATCTCCTCAGTTGAGATACGCGGAAGTCATTGTGCACCTGGTGCAACTGAGGTGGATGGGTCAAGCGGTAAACCACCTCGCCTACCCAGCTGAGGACCTAGAAATGGTCCACTTAACCTCGGAGATAACTTTCTACCTTGGCCACATATCTGTAAACCTCATCGAGGTGAGACCCATATAAGAACGTGATCATCATCCTCGAACTCTAGAGGTCTCCAATTCATGTTAGAACTGGAACTCAAAATGGTTGCTTCCATGAGGGTAAGGTTGACCGACTCAAGAGTGATCGGTCGCACCCTCCTGTGCATGAGTTTATCCTGTGCTTCCTGGGGTTTCTTTTTCGCCGACAAAGGAAAACCCATCCCGACATCGCAGTTAAACCATAACCTTTTTGCCTAATACCGTCAATTTGTGTATGAACTGTGATTGCCCAGTCCATACTCAAACCAACGTCGTAAGGCCTCGACGCTGCCACCAAGAGATTCCAACCAAAACTCTCGCCTCGAGGGTCTGACCACACTATTGGCATAAGTGTGATTATCGAGTCTTCTCCCAAGGTATCTCCAGACAAGAGGGTCAAGTCTACGGCTTACCAGAAACTCTAGGTTTGGGACAAGATTCTTGGAAGGAATGAATGATTCATATCAACTTCTGTTACTACGGCAGCTAGTAGTGGACACAGACTATCGCTTGAATCATTGTTTTTAGAGCCATTGGGTCACACTCCTTGACGGCATGCAGCTGCACTTTTCCCTCGCCCTCCAGCTCCCTGAGCCTGGTGGGGAAAACTAAGGCAGGTGGTTGTAGCTTGCTAAAATGTACACCACCTCATGCTGTTCTCCTAGATCTGCCTCCACGTCTGCTGCTTCGCAGACTCATCTCTCTTTAAAGCTTCCACTTATTGAAACATTTAACACGTCTGAGCCTCTAAGACTGGCACCGGTTTCCCATTTCATACTGCACGGTGCATTCTTCATCCGCTCCTGGATGATCTTTACCTTCTTTTCCTATGATCTGAAAGAGCTGCAAAAATATCTCCTTTGCTAAAAAGAGAAACTCGGTCTCATGCCCTGGATGAACCACGTTCATCGCCTAATACAGTCAATCCGGACATGAATGATGTATTCATTCCATGGAAGACGTCGTAAGGCCTCGACATTACTACTAAGAGATCCAACTGTCACTCTCGCCTCCAAGGGACAAGTCACACTGTCAGCATCAGTGTGAGGTCACTAGGTCTCCTCCAGTAGAAATCTCAAAAGTGAGGGTCATGTCAATAGTCTAAACCGGGACCACTCAGTATCAACAAAACAAAAGGACAGGAAAGCAAACAAAGATAAGTGTCTTTTTGTTATTGCAGCTCATAGTACAAAGACAAGAAAACAATAGCAACATGGAACTAGAAGCACAAGGGATGTATCCACTAGTTCCGCTCCTGTCCACCAGCTCCCAGAGCTCTACTGCCTTGTCCACTGCTCAGATGTTGCTCAAGCACCCGCTGCTGCTTCTGCCTCGATGGCTCCTCCAAAGCCTGCGGATCAACTGTATGAGGAGTCGGACAGTCACATGCTAGGTGACCCTTTTGTGGCCGCATTCATAACACTTCCTGCTCCTCGTACGGCTGGCTTTGGCCCTCTTGGACCTCTGCATCATCTGTCTACTACCCACAGATGACTCGGCTACTGATCGAAAATCCTGCGGCAAAGGCATTAGCTCCTGAACACGCTCGGGGTGTAGAGCTACTGGGACAAACTCCACCCTGAAGAAGGTCTCGAAGTCTTCCCATGTGAAGGTCATCCCGTCGCAAAACTGGAACAAGTTGCTCTACCACCTGCATGATGCTTCCTGAAGAAGGATGGTGGAAAAGATCACCATGAATTCTGAAGGCGTCCCCACTAGCCTGAAGACTCTCACCACTGCCTCCATCCAATCCTCAGCTGCCTGCAGGTCCGTCTCTCCCCGGAACCTGGGTGGCCTCTGGAGCTGGAACTCATGCAGCGCGCTCAAGTGGTGTGCATCGCCTACTGCTGGGGCTGGTGGCATCGGTGGCCCAACGTATGGTAGTACCGCTGGTACCTCCTCTAGTGCCTCAACTGCAAGAGGGCCCTGTACCGAAGCCTCGTCGCTCTGCAGGCTGTCAGTACGCACATCCCTCTAGGCTCTAGATTGTCGTCCATGAAAAGGCATCCTGCAAGAAACAATGTGACACGGTCAAATGATTTATACCTGATGAGCTGACCTGGTTTGAGATGACATTAAAAAAACTTATGGAAACACACATGAAATCAGTGTTTTCGTGCAAAAAGTCAGAAATCAGTTGTCAGGGTCCTGGTGTATGGATACGTCGGCCGCCCGCACCAACACTGGACTCCCTGAACTGAAGACCACACTCGGTACCCTTAACACTATTTCTTCACAGAAAGAAAATATCAGAGTTATAAGTTCTGCGGTAGAACCGACTCATCTGATACCAATTTTTCACGACCCATCCTCGGGGCATGTTCCGTGACTACCCCAAGCCCGCCTTCCATGGGCCAAGGGCTGGCGACTAGAACCAAAGGCATAAATCCCAATAATTGGGAAGTCATTTCCTTTATAAAAGTTACAAAACACCACACATTACAACCGGAGGTAAAACACTAAGTACAAAAGGAAATGATGAAAAGTAAATGGGCCAGAATATAAACCCAATTGAAATTACAGCTATAACTGAACAAAAGTACAACAGGAAAAGACAACAGCTGGAAGAACGGAAGCGGCTCATGTGTCGCCCTCCTTGGATCCTACCTGAAGGGTAGGTACAGATAGCCTCCACAACGCTCTCACCCGTCAACCTCCTCCGAGTGTCGTCTCGCAGTGAAGTCCACCTCCGGATGCTAAATCATCGTGTGGTCTACCTCCAGGTGTCGCCGAGTCCTCGAACACTCGACCTCCGCCAGCGCTGCCCGTCGCCTGCAACCAACACAACGAGGTGCGAGCATAGCCCGTGCAGGGGTGAGTATAACGATACTCAGTAGGGACCCCGAGACCCTCAAGGTCTCACTAAAACCAACATGGATATCCACAAAGAAGATCTCAACATATAACCTCTACTTAGGTATATTCCCATACATATACCTAATTTCTCAAGTAACCTATATCAATCATGAGGAAACACAAATATTATGAAATCAACGGATAACCACTACCCAGGTACATGCCCATACATATACCTAAGTTATCAAGTGACCCATATCAATCATGAGGTAAACACAATGGTCATAGTCTCAGCTCAAACCAGGATTTTCATTATCAAAACTGTAACTGGTGAAGAGCCCCGTCTCTGGAGATTACAGTGATCTAGTCACGACTCCGAGGTACTCCTCACTAACCTAAGACTGCTGAGATAATCCTCCTGTCGAGTACCACGGGTCAGCCACCCAAACACAGTAGTGCTTCCCGTCAGGGTATGCCACCCAAACACAGTAGTGCACACCCTCTAGTAGCCTGCAGAGGTACTCTCCGGACGAGTATCGTGGGTCTGCACTGTCACACAGGTAGTGCTCCGTCTTCCATGGGTCTGCACCCAAACAATGTAGTGCTCCGTCCACTGGGCTAGTCGACTCACTCCAAGCCGAGTCGGTCAAGTAGTCATCAGGTCTCAACCGGCTACACGGTCTCCGTACTCTGCATGCTCGTCTATGGGAGGGTCCGCTCCACGAGCTACAGGTCGATACTCCAAGTATCTCAAAGTCCCACAAAGAAGTATCTCAAAGGACCGCCTCATCAAAGGGGTCTCAATGCAACAGACGGCGCGTCAATCGGATGTCTGGTCTGTGAGTTACTAGCCTTTTCGTTCCAGGGGCCCGGTTGGTTTCGTGTGCGAACTAACCCGGTCATATCTCAAATGTAGCCCTAACTCTTATAGGGTATGCTCATAGGGACCGTTTCTCTATGTGATCACCAACGCCGCTGACGGTTCGTCAAACGGACGTCCAGTCTGAAAGTTATCAGCTTTTCCATTCCAGGGGCCCGGTTGGATTTCGGGTGAAATCCAACCCGGCCACTATCCAACTACATCCAAAACTCAAGAGAAGTATGCCAAAAGTTCCGTCTCATCAAGAGGAAATCAACGAGACGGACAGCGCGTCAATCGGACGCCCTGTCTGTGAGTTATTGGCTTTTTCGTTCCAGGGGCCCGGTTGGTTTCGTGAGCAAACCAACCCGACCGCACTATGATGGTGTCCAAACCTCGTGCGAAGTAAGACAAAAGTTCTGTATCATCAAGATGAATCCCACAAAGTTGATGGCACGTCAATCGGACGTCCGGAGCTCAAGATATAAGCATTTCCGCTCCGAGGGTCTGGTTGGTTTCGTATCCGAACCAACCCGGCCGAACCCGAAGTTCTACGAAACCTTGAGTGTAATATACCGAAATGACCATCTTGTTCCAAGGATCGTATCACAACTGACGGTGCGTTGATCGGAAGCACGTAGCTCATGTTATGGGCAACAGACCGAAAAATTTCGGTAATAGGGGTTCGGGCCCGGCCCTACCCGGCCCGATACCCCCAGGGTCGGCCCGAACCGGGTCCGGGTCAGGCCCGCTTGGGTGCAGCCCGGCCCGGCTGGCGCAGCCGAGCCCGAGTAGGCGCCCCGCGCGCGGCGCGCTGGCTAGTGGCTCGGCCGAACGGCCGAGCCGTTTCGGAAGCGGGGCGCGCTGCCCCCGCATGAACAACCGCAGCCCCTTTAATGGGGCCTCTCATCTGGCCGGCTGGGGGTTACGACCCCCGGCGGTTTCCTATGTCCGGCCGGCTGTCGCCATCACGGGACCGGCAGGGGCCGGTCCCCTCGCTCTGACGCCGGCGGCCCGGAACCGACCGCCGGTTCCCCTACTCCGCCGCGGCCCGGAACCGGCCGCGGTCTTCGTCCATCTGGCGCGGCACGATGGCGTCGCGCCCCTCCTCCGCGGCCCCGCTCCGGCCGTGGTGCTTCTGAGGTCCTCCAGCGCGGCGCGATGGCGCCGCGTCTTTTGTTCATTTTCTACGGCACTGCGGATTTGTTGCTTCCAACGGCGCGGTGTGGCGGCGCCACATTTCTCTGTTCTCCCTTTTACAATTTCCACGCGGTTCTTCGGCACCGCATTGCCTTGTTCGCCACATCAATATCAACAACCCAAGAGGAGAGGAGTGTCGGTCGTGTTCGTGCGGTCCGACCTCCTCCCGTTAATGCGATAACAGGCTGTTCAATTAAAAGGGAAAAATGATGGAAGTAATCACGAAATAGAAACACATAAAACCCCTACCTCGTGACGTGATCCCTCGATGGATCTGCGGAGAGGTTGCGTTGTTCGTTGACGTCAGAAGCTGGCATCGTCATTTGTGATTTTCCCACGGCGGTGTCTCCTCCTTTGATGGAGACCGGGAAGGGTTCTTCGTCGAAGGTCTTGGAAGGCCCGACGTCGCCCAAGTGTACTCAAGATGTGGCGTATCCCCTCTTATCGCAGAGAAGGAAGAATGGGGGGTACGTCACCGCTCTTTGGTGTTGGCGTTCTTCGTCGGAGAGTTGCGTTCTTCACGTTCGTCAAGAAGGAAGAAGTTCTTCAAAGATTAGAGCTTTCTCTTCAAATCCATTCGCACCATCAACTATTCTCCCACGAAATAATACTTAGTCTTATTTAATTAACACACAAGACAAAAGAATTCATTTAAAATTCAAACGAATCCAAGAATTAATTACATGAAAAACCTACACAATTAAGGAGTTTACTTTATTTAAAAAGGGGGGTTTCTTTTTTAGAGTTACAAAATTTAATAGGGGAAACGTTGTGGGAGGTCAAGGAAGTTATGGGAAGATCAAGGGGGGTTAGGGTCTCGTGTGGGCCCCACCTCCCACATATCCACACATGGGAAGTTGGGTGGTTGTGGGTCCCACCAACAACTTCCCATGGTAGAATTTAACTCCCTTGGTTAACAAAATTAAAATTGTTCACAATTTTATTTATTTCTTCCTTAAACCCAAAAAAAATAAAAACCACACCCGAGAAAACGCAACTCCGAAAAAGGTGTTTCTAAGAAATTACTGGCGCTATGAGTTCATCGGTGCCGTCAGATTTCAATTCCGAGCACCGGTTCAAAAGTTAGAAAAATCTGCTCGTACGTTCACTGAATGTACCCGAGGTAAACTTCAGAAATTGATTCCGGGCACACCGGGCCTCGGAATCAGGCACCGTCAGAAACTGCGTTCTTGTAAAATCCCAAAGAAAATTAAGAAAAAAAAATTCCCTTGAATTTTACGGGTATTTACATTTGAAAAAATTCTTCACACAAAAAGATCATGTAAATAAAACATAAATTCATCATATGGTAGGATAATTAAATCCTGAATGATTATAATCAAATAAGAGTGATTATGACTCAAGAAAAGGATTTCATGGAAGAAAACCCCTAACCTTTTTCAGATTAGTAGATAGTGATATTTCATCCTATAAAACAAACATAGATATATTAATATTATATTTTATATCAATATTCATATATAACACTATTTATAATTTTTAGTTATAAAAATTTTCTATATCTATATTTCATTGTTTTTTCCTATTTTTCTACATCCGGGTTTGTAGTTTTTATTGTTTACAGTAGTTCCATAAGAGAGCTTCTGGTATTCATTATTCTAGAAAATTTCTTATTCCAATTCCATTAAATATTAAATAATTTATGAATTATAATTATTTATGTACTTAAATTTCCATTTATGGGTGTTTAACTGTCTATCCTTGAGGATAAAATTTAAAAAAATGATATTTTTGTGAGTTTCGTAACCATAGAAAGATGTATGCATAATTATATATTTAAATATTGATGTATCCTTTACAAAACCAAATGTAAATAGTTATTTAAATATTTTATCATATTATGTCAAGGATTATTTTTTTCATATTAATACAAGAAATAATTTTATAGTATTTTTTATATAGGTAGTCAAGCCAACTCAAGCAATAACATACCATGATTAATGGATTGTTATGAAGTGATATGGTTGAAATATAATTACAGAAGATCATTAATGGTATAATTTAGCTTTTATTTGATGATATATCTAAATTATAATTTAATAATAATAATAAGTAATGAATTTTAAAATATTACATAATAAAAATAAAAGAGATTAATCATAGTAAATGTTTCTAATACTATTGAATTAACAATGATCTTTTCTTGATCATATCATTAATTGGATCTCCACTTTTTTATAAAATAACCTTAATGATAACATAAACATAATATTTATCCATTAAACCTATTCTCTTGACTATCCATGTAATGCATTTATAAAAATAATGAAAAAACCAGTCATTCTTTGGAGTTGGTAGTCCATACATATGCATTGTTTATGATTTCATTTTACATAGAATGAGAGAAATTTATAATGTGTTTTATCAATTAATAATATAAATTATTTTTATAAATATCATACTAGTTTATTGAATTTTTCATTAGGGCCATCCATGTATGTGGTTAAGGAAAATGAAACATCAAGCTTTATGGAGGCGGTAGCCTGAACCCAAACACGAATGCCATTTTTTATTTTCGTGGTGGAAAAGGGGAAGGGTGGTTAATTATTGTACCATAAATTTTATATCATATTATTATAATTGTTATAATATTGTTATAAATTTTTCTTTTTTAATTTAATTTGATGGAAAATAAGTAAAGATATAGAAATGGAAAAGAGAAGGAGAGGTTATGAACTCATACTTCACTTCATGAATTATTTACTTTACAAAGGGGGATATGACCATATGGGATGGTCTTATGAGATGACCAGAACGTTTTTATAGTGGATATTAGTGTTGGTGAGTGTTTTTGGTAGATTTTTTATGCACATAGGTGGTTTTTTTGTGAGTATATGTTTGGAGAGGAGTGCCCCTTTTATTAGTTAAAAGGAGTGACATTTTTGTAAATTCTTAAAACCTTTTAATAATGAGAATTCAATCTCAAGGAAAGAATCTCCAAAATATATAAGTAATATATATAAGAATAAATAATTTCAATTAACACATCAAAAATGAATTTAAAAATATATTTTTTACATGTTAGGCCCTTTACCTCTTCGGTTACTCATTTTTTTCCATTTTAGTTTTCACCACAATAATTAGTTTTTACCAAGGAAATTTTTCATTTATTCCAAAAAAATATAATGTACCTTATTGTATAATTTAGACCTAATGATTCCATATTTTGAGGTTATTTTTTTATGTTTTAAAATTTGATTAAAATAAATTTTAAATTACTAAATGTCCAATGTATTAAAAACATTTTTTGAAACATTTTAATATAGGTTATAAAATTTCAAATATGGATTTATATAAGAAACTAAAATTATATGAATTGTAAATTCACCTATGAAATACATATTTTTGTATTATATAAATGTTTCAAAATTTTAAAATTCATACATATAAGCTAATAATGTCACAAAATTTATGTTATTTGTAAAAATGGTATTTTTCAATATTCACCTAAAAATTTAATTTTATAAAAAATAAAAAAAACACCTTAATATAATATATCCATATTAAATTAAATTATTTTGTTATTTTTTTTAAATTTTTATCTTAATATGTATAAATTTAACATTAGAATAAACTCATAAACTACCACGAAATAATTATTTTTTATAGGAAATAATTTTTTGGTATAATATCTATTTTTAAAAATATTATTAATCATAAATATTTGATTCTTGAAAAATAACCATTTTTTAATATATTATTTTTGAATAAAACAAATTTGTTAGTTGTTTAGTTTTTCTAACTGAGATGATATTTAATGTAAACTTTATTTTTATTTTTTTCTTATATATAGGTATATATATATTTCATAATTATGCTAGTACTGTTTAAACCATAAAATTATTTGGCTACCTAGAATTAGTATATATATTTTTGGTTTTGGAGTTGTGTGTAGAGAAAGCTATCAAAAAATATATTTTAATAGGATAAAAAACTTGGGTTGTTACTTCCCTAAGGAATAGCTCATTTTATCCAATAGGACCTCAAAAGTGGTGAGTCGAAGGACCAAATGAGTAGGTTTCATCATTTCATATCACCATGAAAACATTTTTTATACCCATGATTATAGTCATATCACTATATCACCATTTTCAATGTCATACAGCCCCCTGTTAACAAATGGGATGTTGTGTTGCCCACCGTCACATCTTGGCTAGGAACCCCAAAATTCAACATCAAAAATACATGTTAGAGGATGGTTGGTTGAAATGTTTCAACACACCAATTTTTATTTCATGCTGCCCACCATGCGATGTTAGTGTAGTGCCTCTCTGTACTACCTACAAAGTCATGTCATGCCATCTAATTGGTTTAACTCAGATTATTTTCATGTAGAATGGAACCTCTCTATCCTATTTCTGAAATAGGAGTGTCTATACATCATAATGATATGTTCCAATGAACACATATCTATTTTGAGATTCCCACTTGGTGATTCATGTGTTTTTCAATTTTGAACATCTTACATGTCACACAGTGTTGTCTCATGTTTGCACGATGTTTCCTAGTTGTATATGACTAGGTATCCCACTAAATATAGCTCTAAATCCAAGTGGTATTAATTACATTAATGGCCCAAAGTCCTAATTTCTAAGAGGCCCAATCCAAAAGCTTATTTTTGATGAATAGTATTATTTCTACATTACCCCTCTACAATAACTATTGTAGTATTTACACTACTACAATATTTGAATAATACCATGATAACTCAAATCCACCAACATTTGAACTTTGTTTTATTGTAATACTACCGGAAGACCTTACCACTCAAGTAAGCCCCCAACTTCAATGTTTTTAATAATACACTTATCAAAATATTGATACATTTATTAATACATTTCTCATAATAGTAACACATTTATTAAATTATTTTTTTAAATATTTATAAATTTATTAAGAAATTTCTCAAAATATTAACACATTTACTAATACAATTAATATAACTAATAAATTTTACTCATTTTTCATTTTTTTTCAAATTTATTAATTTTATATATTTATTCAATTTAATTATAAGATAATTTTTTTATTTATTCGAATATTAGTGAATTTATTATAACCTCGATAATACATTTATCATAATATTAATACATTTAGGTATAATTATAAATTTTAATCATTATTTTTATATAATTAGTAATTTATTGTAATTTTTAAAAATAATTTTTAATTTTTCATATTCACTATTATTTATCAATATTGATATTATTGCTTATAAATATAACCTTTATCAATGAAACTGGTTAGTGGAGATAATTTCCAGGATTTTTAAATGCTTTTTTAACTTTGATAAAGTTAAAACATTATCAGCACTAAATTTAGCACTGATTAAAATATTATTTATAAATTCATTTTGTTTAAATTCTAATCAAATATACTTTTAATAGTTATATGTTTCAACTAATCATTAAACCTTTTCAATATTATTAAAAGAATAATACATATTATGCCTCTCTTTCTTTGTGATCAAGCTCTCATGGAACTCATATATTCATTCTAAATTTTGTGGAATATTTTTGATGAATCGTTATTCAAAACCAAAGGTATTGGTTTTTAAATTTTTTTAAGGATTTTTCTACTGATCATTCATGTTTTCTCATGAATGTTTTTTCCTTCATCAATATATCATAGTTTTGAATGATTTTTTATTATTTTTCAAAAATATAAATTTAATGTAGATGAATATATTGAAACTAATATTAATTAGATCCCAATTTTGGTTTTTATTCACATAATCATTCTTATATAAATATATTCACATATATATACATGTATATAATAGTGTGCTTCATCATATTTTGTATGTATAAATATATGTGTGTGTGTGTGTGTTTTTATTATGTTTTTTTATGTATTTATATATCCTTATGTGGGTATATATTTGTGTGTTTATATATGAGTTTATTTAATAATATTTATTTATACTATATTTCTTATTTTAAAATATTATTTATATCTTGTATACTAATAAATATGATCTCCATGTGTATTGTTTCTATTTATATATACAATACATAACATCATTTTATATTTAATATTTACATCTATTTATATTAGTATTAGTTTAGACTAGTAGTTACTCATTTAGGGTTCTCATAGAGCCCTTAGGTTAGAGACTCCCTGAGTACATTATAGAAGATGTTAGATTTATTTATAATTTTTATTTCCCCCTCCCAGGTAGTTTGAAATAATTATTTTATATTATATTAATTATTTATTTATATTTATACATACCAAAAATAACATTACTTTTTATTTAATATTTGTTCCAATATATATTAATATTAATTTTATATTTTATTTGATATAAATTTATATTCATATATATAAAATGTTACTTTGTTTTTAAAACAACACATAATCATTCAACCCAATGTTCTCCAAACAAATAATACATCATGCCCACAAAACACATGAAAACTTCCATTAATTCCTTATATATTTTTATGCCACATTATTTTATTTTAAGATAGTATATCTCATTTTAAAACCCCTATTTTAACCCATTTTAACTAATTCATCAATCAAAATATCACTAACCAATCATTTTCAATTTATTATCACACTCAATAAAAACGAAAGTTTTATAGAAAAATCATCACTTTAAATCCATATATTTCCATGATAGAAACCATCATAAACTCATACCTAATGTTTTATATTCAATTTATATTTTTTATCCCTTATACAATTGAACTTCCACTTAATAAAGTATTTATTATAATACATAAATTAAATAAAACACACACGCAACATCATAGCCAATGAATTATGTCCATCAAAAAACAATACAGAAAATTCAAAGGTTACCTTCTCATTTTTCTAATTATACCATCATATTATGTAATAAGATCTATAATTCCACTATTGAATCAAATTTATAATGTCTTTAAATCATATAACATTTTATTAAAATTAATTTTATAATGTTACAACTAATTTAAAATGTCAATAAACTCATAAAATATAATTAGATCATTAGTGAATCACCCAATTCATATTAAATCATTTAATTAAACACCAATGAGTTTATAAATTTAACTACCACGCACTAGTCCAACAATATTCACCAATAAATAAGTCATAATTATACCCAAAATATAAGATTTATTATGTGTATATATTTTTCATCGTATTATAAAAAATTCTCTTTATATATATTATTTTATATAATTTATATATGTATATATTATAATTTATATTTATATTTTTTTAATTTTATACTTTAAAAATTTTAAAAACATAAAACATCATACATTATATGTATATAATCTATTTATTTATTTATTTATTGTAATATGTTTATAATGTTTAACCAAATAGGATGGATATGAATTGAAAATGGATGGTTTCCAATCATATGATAAGATAATATAAGAATGGGGTTAAAAATATAATTTATATTGCAACATATCTTGCATATGACCCTTCTCCAATCATTTATCTATGTTTACATAGTTGTTATGAAGACAAATATTTCTAGAGGAGTTGGAAGAACACTTTATTTGTCACGGAATAGATCATAGTTCTAAATGTTGGACTAAACATGAGGAATAAATGAATGTATCTAGAAACTGGGATGGAATTTTGGTTTATAGATCATCTAGTATGATTTCAAGTTTAAAAAATAGGGGATATGGAATTAAGTAAATAAAAATGGTAGTTTAATATGATCTTCATGATTGTATAAATCCATTTGAGATGTTAAATATCTATGTAAATATGAAATTATATATTGGTTGTAATAAATATATGAAATTTTTATTCATACTAAAGCTATATAATTTGAAATATAGAAATGGATGAAGAAATTCAAACTTTAAAGAACAACGGATAAATTTAATGATATTTTATAAGAAGATAACGAGTTTATATAAAGATCATATAACACTAAAAAAATAAATTTTTCAATGGGTATGATCTCTAAAAGAATACATTACTATCAAAATAACGGTATATTGTTTCACAACAACCATTAATAACTTAAATAATGTTCTATCTATTGTGTGGCTCAGTACAAGAGAGATAAATCGAGTCATTCAAATGTTTAATATTAATTCCCAATAATTAATTATTTTAAAAAATTGGCATTGAAAAATTCATTCCACACACTTTTTTTCATCACCCATGATATAGTCATCACTTAGAAAAAACATGTTGAGTTTGAGTATAAATGTGTCTCAATGTTTGAAGAATATGTAGGTTGGATTTCCATATCTCAATACTATTCACATGTTTAGGTATATATATTCCTTAGAAAAATTACCCAATATGGCGGCATCATACTGAGAACCCCCCTCTGGGAGTAGGACATGGATTTTTAAAATTATTGATAAAATGGTGTTGACGCCTTAAAAAAATGTCCTAAGGGTTTTTTTGGAACTTTCTAGAAGGAGAAAACATCTTCATATTGAGTGTAAATTATATAAAAGGGAATAGCTCAATTCACAATATTTGATTTGACTATTCACAGAGCCCAAACAAACTTACATATCAAAATTTATGGTTGTTAGAAGTGAGACAATTTGAAAAAGGAATTGTATTTCTCATGCTAGTCGCTCGCACATATCATTCACATAGATCCCTTTTTTTAAGTCCCTTAACCAACTCCCTCACCAATATAACACCTCTTATTCACCCAGGTCCTCCAGTTAGTCTATAAATATACCCCCACCAACAATTTTAAATAGAATAGGGGAACTCCCATAGGATGAATAGGGTAAGACCTTTGATCTCCCCACTTGTTCTCCGATGTAGTCCCCCACTATATGGGTGAACTAATATGTCTAACCCTGTATGGTTATGAGGCCCGTAGTTCTCCTTTGGTCGAACACACTTGGGTGACCAACCAACTTGGGTGATCCACCACTTTGTCAAACCAATTTGGATGACCAACTTGGGATAACCAACATGGGATAAACATATTTGGAAAACCAAATTGGGTGACCCTACTTAGGAAAACCCACTTGGGTGAGACAATTAGGTAACCAAATACTTGGGGGACCATTTTCGCATCCCTCTACTTGGGTAACTCTCATGGATTCCCCAATCACTTGGGTGACCCTTCAACCATGGCTCCTTGTACTTAGGAAAAATATCATAATGATATCTATCACTAAGGATATGCATCTCAGTTATCCCTCACTATGACTATGCACATTAGATATCCCCCATTAGTGATAAATATATTTATTATCCCTCATTAAGGATAAGCACAAATTCACCCATGTTTTATACATAGGCATCAACTCATGTCATTTACACTTAGAGCTTAGATACTCATATAGGTATGAGACTCCTAATATGTGTAAGCTCCAATAGTAACAATCTCCCTTCCTCATCATTTTATCAGAGAATGGGGGGATCCAAAAATTAATTTGGATTCTCTTAGAAGTAGGCCCATCCAAAATTTCAACTCACCATGATTCGAGATACTCCTCATGGTTCCAAATACTTGGGAATCCACCTAGGTTTAATACATATCCCAACCTTCAACTCTCCATGAGTAAAGATATTCATATTGGTTCCAGATACATGGGAATCCTCCTAGTTGTAATTCCCAATAAAATCACAAATTACCATTAAGTTTATATTCTCTTAATTGTTTCTATTTTTTCCCATAAGTCGATATACTCTTCTTGGTTCCATAAAAATGGGAATCCTACTTGGAGTAATCCCTAATCTAACCCCCAATTTTAGTATGTTTACATCTTATTCATTGATTCCTAAAACACCATTGAGTTGAGATACTCCTATTGGATTTCTAAAATAAATTCTCACTAGACCAACATTCTTGCATAGTAATCTCATAGAATCTCATGTGTAAGACCCTCCTTATTTCAAAGTTTCTCCCCTATGATGGTGTAGGAATCTTCGCATGGAGACTCATGTGTAAGGGACACATTCAAATATAATGGTAAGATCTAATGTGATGTGGTTGATCATCTGTTGTCTCTATTCTCTCACACCTTTCAAGAATCATATAATCTTATAGATCTATGATGATCCTTCTATCACTATAATTAGTGTTCCTCCATTATATTCCTCTTATTGAGGTGTAATCCCTGACCATTCAACCAAACTATGTACGATTTTATTCCTATAATTACTATGATATACAGGATGATGCTTTGAGTTATAAGCCAATGTCACTTCCCCTTTACCCATTCCATTGATCTATTTGGGTTCTGATTCTTGCATTCACAAAATATATAGGATACCTCCATGACGTTCAATCCCTACTCCAAAACACAAACCACCTACCTAGATGATAATGAACTTAACAGTTCCAATATAGATAGATTTAAACAAAACCATCACAAATTAATAGGATAAATATAGGGATCATATAATACATTTATATATTTACATCAGACACATGGTCTTGTTTAAATCATTGTCATAGAGATATATCCAGTCTGGTATTGTGATTTAGAAATGATTAATGAATACATATTAAATATATTAGAGTTTCTTAGAGTAGGTAATTATCACCCTCCCCGCAAATGGTGTGACGAGCTTGACCTCATATCCTCTCAGTCAATGTGAGTCCCTAAGACTCATTGGAAAAAATGTTCAGTGATCACTTTCCTATTTATAGAAGGTCTATATCATGGATATAGAAACCATTTAGTGTTTCCGGTTCCATGAATAAACTTCATTGGACACTGCCCAAAATGCTGTGAAACACTAAGAATAACCAAAAAAATAATATTTCACAAAAATCAATTTTCTAATTTATCAAAACCAAAAAATGGGAAAATAATCATCACATTAGAAAAATCACTTTAATACACATGTCATAAAACAATTTCACAATATATTTTTTAAAGAAAATTTCAAATCCCATTTCCAATCTCTATTTCGGATGTAAAATTAAAAATACCATTATGAGTTCCATTTTCAAAATAACATTTTCAAATAACTATTTCAATTTATCAGTTTACCAATTCATAATAAATACATTTGTTTTTTATTTTTATTTTACATAAAGAATAACCAGGATTTACATACATTATCATGTTTTAAAACCAAAATCTTAGAGTAAATTTCTTATTCTAGACCTCTATTCCTTATGGAAAGTTCAAGGGTAAAATTATAGGATGTTTTATTCCCTTATAATCACCCTTACTATGGTTATATCATGTCATGAAACATTAATCTAATTCATATGGTCAATCTAAAAAATTTAATTAGTATTATGGTAATTTCTTAAAAAACAATAGAGATAACCAACTTGCATATAGAAATATAATTCAAGACTATTAGGAAAATACAAGGACCCCCTACCATTAAATAAGATTCCCACTTTATTTTTTTCGGTCGGAAATTAAATCATAGGCTCTCCAAGACCTATCTATACACAACTGGTCCACTCTCACACACTTAGAAACTAATTCACACCTCAACATCTAAAAAATGTATGTATAATTAATTATAATTAATTAAATACATATCACTAAAATGGAATAAGATATGAAGAATCTACAGGATGCTCTCAATACATTTAAACCATATCCAAACAATTGTTGATTACCCATGGCGTAGTCCAAAAAACATTTTGGGTTAAAAATCAAACCAATGGTTCCATGGTAATCACCAAGAAATTTTAATTACAAGGAAACCCCTTTATAAATTTTTTTGAACCACATACCTCTAATAAAATAATGTTTCAAAGTGTTTATATTTCATTGATAGATCTCTTTTATGCATGTCATAAAAAATCCCTAGGACAAATTTGCGATTACACCATGTTCCAGTAGAATCACCACCAAAATCCTAAGTTGTAGGATTCAAAAATTAAAGAGGAGGAAGGACGGGAAAATCTAAAGAAACTGGATGAGATGTTTCAGATTGAGTCATTAAATAATGGTCCCAAATACACCCCAGAGCAAGGGCTATTGAATGAGGGAGGATAGAGGGTTGTTGGGAGTTATGAACAATAAATGGAAAGAAGAGGGATTCCCCCATAAAACCATATGGGAAAATATTATAAATACACCCCACCCCCCTTAAAAATCCAGCAGCCTACTGGTGGACATAGGATTTAGTTGTTTCCACTTCTAGACACCACCGACTAGAAGATTCCATACTAATGATTTGAATCATCCACTTCATCCCCTCCCACCACTATAAAAGTTTCTCTTAATAGTGCTATTAAAGGGCCTTTATTAGCACTTATTAAGTGCTAATATATTAGAATATACATATAATTTTATCTTTGTATTCGTATATTCATATACATGTATATTTTTTTAAATACTATGTTAGAATATGTAATTATTTTCATATATTAGAATATATATATATATATATATATATATATTGACACACACATGTTTATATACAAACATTACTTGTATAATTATATATATACATATTAATGTATTTGTATAAGGTAAGTAAAATGTTAAATTTTTTAATTTAAGTAAAATTAATAATAAATATTTATTTTATATAATTAAAATACATTATTATGTAAATATGTTTATATATGTATTTATATAAGTGATTTATTATTAGTAAATATATGAAAATATGCCAATATTTAATTATAAATGAAATAAAATTTTAAAAAATGAAAAAACATCAAAATAATAATATCAATATGAATGTAATACCTATGAATAAACTCGTTCCCCATCAAAAAAATAAAATATGACCACCTTTAACGTGGTTGAAATTCCATCCAATGTTAAAAAATTAGGATACCCCGATTAAAAACATGGGTTTTAAGGACTTTAAGGAAACATTGGACTCAAAAAAAAGACTAAAAATGTTTCTCCTCGTCACTATGGTGTATAAATCATTGTAGTCTTCGAATTGATAAGAGGTAGATCCCAAATGGACACCCGAATCAAAATTTATGATTTCTTGAAGTTCAAGTGATTTTCTCAACTTATCATACACAGTTCATTAATTCATTTAATTTTTATTTCAACCAAAAGTTATTAAATAACTATTTCATGAAAATAATTAGAAAAATAATAATTAATAAAATTATTTAATTATTTTGTAGGCCATTTTTGGTAAATATCTTATACATTAAGTGTAAATACCTATTTAGCATCATCTAAAACATATTAAAATATATATATTATATTTATATCAATATAATTATATTTATATATTAATATTTTTTTAATTAAATATATTTTTTTATAAAATATACCCTTTATCATGGATTTATTTCTATCACTGATAAATGGCCCCCTTTATCAATAATTATTTATTATCCCTGATAAAGATCCCCTTTATCAGCACTTTTTCATCCTCTAATAAATCAGGTCTTTATCATCGCTTTTAGCTATCCCTGATAAAGCCTAGTGCTAGATAAACCCAGTTTTGTAGTAGTGCCCTCCACAATTTTTTGAGTTATAGGCTACTTATTGATCCCCATTACCAATAAAAACCCAATTTTTGGTCCTCATACTCTTGTAATTTCATTCTAAGGACCGGTTAAAAATCTAGCCCATCCACTATTTTAAAAATCCAAAATCATATTGAATTAAAAACACCCATATAGATGTGAGGTGTTAGAAACTCCCAAGTATAACACTTATTATCCAAGAGAAGCCCTTTTAGTCATTCATCCACATCACTTGACCTAAATTGTTCCCCAACTCAAATCTGAATGAACTCATTCCATTCTTGAGTTCTCAAAATCACGTCCAAGGAAAAATATTTAATTTAAGATTATTTGATTAAAAAAACCAATCCAACGAGAATTGTCACACTAAAACCCTGAGATGGCCCTTACGTTGTCCCATATGTCCCAAAACACCTATGGTGTTTTCATTAAAACACCTTTAGGTTATATGGGGAATCCCACCATAGACTTCGACTTATAACCACCAATTCTAATGTGTTGGATCTTCCTCCATCATAATTATCAATTGAAACACCACACTTCCATTACATTAATAAACCTGATGTGGTTTATAACTCACCTCACCGTAATATACATGAGAAAATCAATTAAATTTCATCACTCATCCTTGTTAATGAAATTCAACTAGGATAGACACATAACCATCATCCCTACATGAGCTAGGAAAATACCTTATTTTCCTTGAAAATATTGGTTTGATTTCCAAAACAGGTCAATCGTATCCAAAATAATATTCCAGATGTGGTTTTCAAATTTCCACATCCAATTCCATATGTGAATGAATTTTGAACCATCCTCAGTTAACTCATCTCAAAAAGGATCGGATCCAACTATTTATACATTAACAATTTATCCCATCATTCCCAAAGGTATCATGTGATCACCTGAACATGATCATTGGAGTCCATATAAAATTTAGAGTGATATACCAAGATCAGATCCATGACCATCCAAAACCATCATTGTTTCCTGTTGTAGACAATGATGCACCTTCAATCCAATCACCTTTAAATAAATTTAATTACTCCCCAATCCAGAAGCCAACGCTCTATCTCAACTCACTACCATATTGTATTCCCCATTTAGAATTCCCTAAGGAATCAATACATGAGTAAAATTTATAGCAAACCTATATCCAACTCCACCATGACTGCTCTATGGTCATCTACGCACATCAATGACCCCTCAAGCATGAGCATCACACTCCCATGACCAATACATGAATATTTACCATAGGAGAGTTGTTACAATTTATTTATTGGAGTAACTCCCAACCTACATGTCCCAGATTCTATTTATCACTAAACTCAATAATTAGGTGTGGTCATCTCTCTCCAACCTATGTAAAATCAATATCAACTACAACCCATTCTTTACTTTTTAGGAATTCACCCGTGGAATTTGATGATATATAATCCATAATGAGGAACTCACCCTCCAACAATCGTTGGTGTACTCCCCACCAAACAACCTAATTTATATATATCCTCAAGAATAGCCTTAAATGATCCAATAATAAACAAAAACATATCAATCTTCCAACACACACTTGAAGTATTCATTGACCCTTGACACCTCCTCTTGGTTCAAACCTGATCATCTATGTAATCTCACTTCGATCCCTCCATGATTCCATCAATTATTGTAGGAATGTGTCAAATCCCACTAAAAGTCATAGACAACCCTACCCATAACCATTTCATCAACTCTCATTCTAAAAAAACCTTCTACCACACTATGACTCTCTACCAAGAATTCATGAACTTACATTTATCAAGGCACTACATGCACCATATTTCTGGAGCTTCTATATACCCTGAAAGATTCTCCATGGAATGCATATAGTCTTCATTACTTATCCAAACCCAAACCATCCACGTACACATCTAGTGTTCATGACCGCAACCTCATTAAAAATAAAATGGGGATTTCCCATGAGCCACCTAATCTCATCACCCAAGTAGCACCCTACATATCCAAAACAAGCTTTCCACCCAACTCCCATCAAATCCCAATGGTCGAATGTTACATGAAACCATTTACCAAATAAACTCATAACCTTGTGTGTTCTTAATTACTGATTCTAGGTTCACACACCCATTCAAGTGTCTGAATATGACTCAAGGATCATTATCTCTAACTGACTCATGGAATCCCAGATGCTTCCATAAAAGAAGCCTCACATTCCTCTAAAGTTAATTTTAACCACAACATCCCCCATTGTCCAAGAAATTTCTCTAATATCCGAAGTATCTCCCTAATATCATTTATACCTAGACACAACCACCCATGGTCAATAGGGATTACCTTATCAGGTTTGTATCAGAACAAAACGTTTCGGTATCCAGATGATCCTACCCCTTAATAACGGCCTTTAAAACAAAAACACATTCACTCAGGTGATTCCTCTTAAAAGATTAATGTTATAACCATTCCTTTACAAAAATCTCGATTGTACCTGTAACGATCCAAACATTTAATAATGGAAATTCCACTTGATCTAATTAGGTGTGTTATTATGTAAAATGTTTATATAACATATGAACTTATTTGGTTTTATGATTTTGGATTTTTAAAATACCGTTAATAATTAGGACTACTTCTAATATAGCAGTTGAACAATAATCACATGATTAGTATAAATATAGTTAATTAACAAATCCAATTTACTCAGACAAAGGAAGCGATGGCCTCATCTAGTAGGCTTTTCCCATATGAATCCAATTTTGCAGAGCTCAGAAAGGAGGTGGAATAATTTGGATTCTCTCTTGACTAATCCCAATCCAATATTGAATATGTTAATCTTGATTGGAAGCACATATGTTAGAAGTGGATGTTGATAGAGATTACCACCCGAGCGACATTATCTGAGACACCCCAAGAGTCTGTCAGCATCGCAGACCATACCCTAAGGTCTTATGTGGGTGATATAAGGGGTTATGTAACAAGACCTTAGCACTATTATTGTGTGCATTATTTTTGTATATAATAAATAATATACATTCATTTTATAATTATTACTTTGTAAATAGTTTTTAAAGTGAAAAATAGTATCTTCAGTTAATATTCAACTAAGAAATATATTTTGATGAATTAATAGATTTTTGTATTAAATAATATTTTAATATAATAATATTATTATTATTATTAAATTACTTTTTATTAAATACAAATGATCTTATGATTTTATGATTGTAATTGTAATTTTGATTAAGGTTTGAAATCTGTTTTTGTCAAAACTCCTGTTTTTCGACAAATGTCGGTTTTTATTTTAAAATTGAAAATTAACATATTTATAAAATTTATTTAGATAAAATGAATATTATTTTTGGAATTGGGATTTCAAAATTATCCAACAGTGAATTTTTAATAATTTTTTGAGACAATCAATTTTCTGGGTAAAAATAAAATACCGTTTAATTTTATAATGTGATTTATGACATCATAATGAACGAATAGTGATGTAATAAAATACTAAAAACATTATGTTAGGCCAATATATTTTTTACCATTAAAATAATGTGATTTTAGGTTTTTTTTATTTATTTTACAAAGCCTTAGTGGACCCTCCATGACTTATAAAACATTTTAGCTTTTTAAATTGATTTCTTTAAGAGTGTGACTCGCCTCAACATAAAGAACCCCTATTATGTTAATAAATTAGGTCATTGGCCTAATATAATATTTTTTTCCACTCCACTTTGGCAAAAAACATGGGCAAAAACCATGGTATGGTTTTTGGTTTTGGTTAGTTTAATGTGTGGTGTAACAAACCTAAATAATAAACAATTCCCTATTATTTCCTATATAAACCCATCCCTAATCTCACTTCCTCTTCACTCAAAGCCTTTTTAGTTCTTACAAATTCTGTTATACTTTTTCTAGAATCCTCCCAAGGCGCCCCAAGATCCCAAGAATCCTCTCTCAAGCCTCACCCAAGCCTTTTGGATCACACATCCACGTAAGGGATTTCTTCCTTTCTAAATTTTGTCCAAGTTTCTTTATATTGTTATATCCCTTTACATTCAATTAATAATGTTGGGGTATGATTTAGAACCTCCCCCATAAATACCAAATTTTGTTTTAATTGATGATATACCTCTTTCTATCTCATTAATGCCTCCCATGTACACCTGTTACCATGCTGAAATTCCGTAAGGAATTTCTCTCTCCTCACTTACATTAAAGCGATTCTTTTGTATTATGAATCCAAATTCCATTAATTATGTTGGGGAATTTATCAATATGTCCCCCTTACAGTCCATTTAATTTAAATATGATGATACACCCATTTCTCTCTCATCAACCATTTTTATGAATTCTTATGTCATATCGTTATGCTGCCGAAATTGCACCACGTTTTTCCAAGCCAAGGTCATTGTGTAGTGAATACCATGCCCATTTATCTTTCACTGGTATTCACATTTATGTGCATTTAATTTTTTATTATAGAGTTTCATGTTTTCATACCACATTTCCTTTATTGTGTAATAAATGATAATGTTTAATGAATCCATGTTTTATGATCCATGTGGTACACTTGTGCATGAAATGAAATGCTTAAGAAGGGTGCACCCTGAAATTCCTCCAATGCATTGGATAAAGTATAGTATCATGATATGTCATGTGCAATGAGTGTTGACTAATGATAATTCTAGTGAAACTAGGTTTTAATTGTGCTTCATGTGCAATGAGGGTTTACTCACGCTCCATGTGCAATGAGCCTTGACTCATGCTAATTCCATGTTAAGTTTTTCTACCACTTCTCCATGTTATGATTATAATGATTTATCAATCCATTATGTTAATGTTTCACCTGTTATCCATTCATATTCCTATTGTCTAACATGTATTGTATTCCTAATTTTATTCCATTTTTATTCCCCTACTGGGCTTTATATCTAACCCTATTCTTATGTATGTCCTCAGGTTATCCCATACAATGTTAAGTACGATGCAATGTTGTGGTCATGTAAAGGAAGTTCACAATAAAGATATTTTATTTAATGTTTTAAGTTGTTATGTAATGATCCTAAGACCCAAATACACTAGACCTCTATATCATCTATGTGACATTAAGTGAAATTTCTTGTAATAAATTATATTTATGTGTGTAAATAAAAATCAGGGTTGTTATAGTTGCTATCATTGCATAGGTTTAGTTATTTTTTTGGATTAGGATAAGAAAACCATAGTGAAGCCTTAGAGATAAGACTATGTATAATAAAAAAATCCCTAATTTTTTTTGAGTATTGTGTAATTTTTTTACCAAGAAAATACATCCCTATCTAGATACGAGCAGGTAGAGGCAACTCCGACACAGATGTACCTAGGTATGAAAACTCTGACAAGGAGTTTCGGGCTTGACCTGGGGAATCCCGATACATGACAACGGGCCTTTATGAACTCTTGGTTACGACACTCTCGAGGGATATGATGTGGTAAATTAACAAGATTGGTATGAACCATTATTAAGTGAATTAAAAAAATTCCCCTAAGAATGTATGTTGGAAAGTTGATCATGGATAACATAGATTAAAGCCTATAGATTCATAAGTTAAGGAAATAAAATTAATTTATAAGTCATCTATTTTTTCCATCGATTACCCTTTATGTGTTACCCCTAAATTTTCTTTTATTCCAGTCAATGGCCAGTAATAGGAGGACTCGAGCTAACAACTAATGTGAAGACAAATGTGATGATTATTCTAATGAGATTCCCAATCTGATGGGAGAAGGAATCACGAATTTTGTCACGATACTCTCTTAGTTAACTCAAGATTTGAAAAGAAATATGGGTAAATAGGAACATTCAACCCCCCCTAAGAAAGAACAAGTCACTATCAAGAGCTTCATGAGACAAAGGCCTCAAACTTTTAATGGATCATATGATCCCTCAATCATTGAACAATTGATCAACTCCATTGAAAAGATATTCTCTATCCTACAATGTTCCGAACAAGAAAAGGTTCTTCCGGCTTCTTATCGTATGCAGGGTGAATCCGATCAATGGTGGAAATTGATCGAAAATACAAAGCCAGAGGATAAGATCCAGGCATTGGAATGGAAGTATTTCTGTAAAAAAAAATTGATAAATATTATCCTCGCCTCGTCTAGCTTAAGATGGAAAGGGACTTCCTTTCCCTCAACAAAAATGATGATGAATCAATCAGAGCGTATGCGGAAAACTCAAAAAGGATTGCATGATAGGCCTCTTTCTTTGTCATTACCCCTGAATTCAAGGTTGACCACTTCTTTTGTGGGCTGAAACCTAGTTTGTGGAAAGCCCCGGTGATCCGTGACTTCGACAGTTATGAAGAAATTGTATGATGTGCACTCAAGGTTGAAATGGATATCAGAGAAACTCATGGATATCATGGGGATAAGAAGCATAAGGTGGACTTCAATTCTAGAATTCTGATGGATAAATCCAACAGTGATAAGAAAATACAGTACCCCACTTTCCAAATGTATGGAAAGAAGAACCCCGGAAATTTCTTGAAGGGGATGAGGAAATGCTTTAGGAGTGGAAAAGTAGGGCACCTAGCCATTCACTGCCAACAAGAAAAACATGTGGCTATGAAAGATGAGAGGAATGCATTGCTCAACTCTCAACACGTTTTTCATTGCTCTAACTACAAATAACCAGGGAATCTTGCAAATCAATGCCCTGATCCATGGTTTTCTGGGGGAAACCAACAACCTCCAAGGCAGAAATGGAGATATTTTACATCACTACCATTGAAGTGAACCCCAACAATGAAGTGGTGATAGGTGCGCTAGTTATTCATTTAAGAACATTGAACGTACTTTTTGATTCCATTTATATGAATTCTTTTGTATCTTGGATGTTTAGTAGAACAATACCAATACCACCACAAGTCATGGAAGTAAAGATGTCGGTGAGTAAAGAAAATGGGGGAATTATTTCAACCCATGAATTTAACTCCTCCCCAGTAATAATATGTAGAATTAAATTCCCATCGAATCACTTCATACTCCCTCTGGTGGAATTTGATGAAATTCTTTGCATGGATTGGATATCCTTTTATAGAGCAAACATAAATTTCCATGAGAGGTAAATCACTCTCCATATGGAGAATAGACCCCTAATTCTATACAAGTGAAAGGAGGAAGATGAATCTTTGTTAGCACCATCATCTAAAGCGTGGATATTACAACCCTATGAGAATGTGTATCGGTCTCAAATGATTGAGTCTAATGGGGAAACCATCCTTAAAGACATTCCTATTGTGAGGGAATTCACTAAAGTGTTTCCTGGTAAATTACCTCCCCTTCCTCCTAGATGAGATGTTAAATTCTCAATTGAGCTTATACCTGGGGTGTTGTCCATATCCAAGACTCCATATAGAATTGTTGTTGTAGATCTTGAGGAGATAAAGAAACAACTACACGGGAATCCAGATAAAGGGTTTATACGCCCAAGTGCTTCACCATGGGGTGATTCAGTCATCTTCATCAAGAAGAAGGATGGTTCTATGCCCCTTTGCAATGATTATCATGAGATCAACAAAATCATGATAAAGAATATGTATTCTCTACCTCAAGTTGATGACTTGTTTGATCAGATATGTGGAGAACAATACTTCTCCAAGGTGGATCTGCGGTCTGTATATTACCAAGTAAGGGTGAAGAAGGAAGATATCCCCAAGAATTCTTTTCGTACAAGATACGGGTACTATAAATTCATATTAATGCCTTTATAACCCACTAATGCTTCAGAAATATTCATGAACATGATGAATAGAGTCTTTAGAGATTACCGCGATAAATTTTTGGTAGTCTTTATAGATGATATTCTAATATACTCCAAAACTAGGGAGGATCATGAGGAGCATCTAAGAACTATACTAGAGACCTTGCAGAAGGAGAAGATCTATGAAAAGTATAGAAAGTTTGAGTTCTGGTTGATGGAGGTCTCATTCTTG
Source organism: Viscum album (assembly GCA_963277665.1). Lineage (NCBI taxonomy): Eukaryota > Viridiplantae > Streptophyta > Magnoliopsida > Santalales > Viscaceae > Viscum > Viscum album. Next base: position 872,238,598 of record OY728129.1, on the reverse strand, counting down.
GGTCATATAATCACAATCAATGAGATATATGTGGATCCCTCAAAGAAAACTCAAATTGAGGGTTGGATGAGGCCAACATCAATAATGGATATCTGTAGCTTCTTGGGGTTAGTTGGATATTATCTCTGATTTGTGAGAAATTTCTCACGATTTTCAAAACCTCTTACCAAGATAACTTAGAAGGGATTCAAGTTTTCTTGGAGTGATGAATGTGAAGAAATCATCAAGGAGTTAAAAAGCAGGATTATCACAATGCCTGTGCTCACATTACCCACGAGTGGAGAACATTTTGTGATATTTAGTGATTCTTCTATAAATTTCATGGTTTGTGTGTTGATTTAAAATGATAAAGTGATATCCTACACCTCAAGGGAGATGAAAATCCATGATAAAAAATATCCCACACATGATCTGGAGTTGGCGGTTGCGATCTTTGCATTGAAAATCTGGCGTCATTATCTATATGGGGAGAAGTGTGAGATATATACATATCACAAGAGCCTCAAATATATATTCACACAAAAAGAGATTAATATGCACCAACAAAGATAGATAGAACTCATCAAGGATTATGACTGCTCAATCCACTACCATCCTGGTAAGGCAAACAAGGTGGTGGATGCTCTTAGTATAAAGGATTCTGCATCTTTATCAATGACGAGAATTGAAAAAAATCCAATATTCATAGATTTTCATTGGATGGACATGGGAATCATTAAGGGAGGAACATCATCAATTATTTCTCAAATGATTGCTCAACCATCCCTCATAGAGAAAATAAAGGATGCTCAAAGAAAGGATGTGGAAATTCTGAAAAGGGTGGAAGCTATCAGAAATTGGAAATCCTCAGAGTTCATGGTTGACAAGGATGGAATTGTGAGATTTGGGTCATGATTTTGTGTACCATCCGATCCAGAGATAAAGAAGGAGCTTCTAAATGACACACAGAGCTCAACCTTCTCTATTCACCTGGGGAGCACAAAGATGTATTGAGATCTCTGATAAAACTTTTTGTGGGACAATATGAAAAGGTAGATTGTTAAATATACATCAAAGTTCCTGGTATGTCAGCAAGTTAAGGCTGAGAGGAAAAAGTCTAAGGGGATGATGCAACAAATACACATTCAAACATAAAAGTGTGACAACATTACCATGGACTTTTTCACTGGACTTCCAAGGACATCCAGAGGAAACATTGCTATATCGGTCATTGTTGATCATCTTATGAAGACAGATCACTTTATCGTGATTCAAGAGGACTTCTCATTGGATCAAATTTCACATATTTACATCAAAGAAGTGGTAAGCCGGCATGAATTACTATTATATGTTATATTCGATCATGATCCCAGATTCACCTCAATGTTCTAGAAAAGTCTCCAATATGCTCTAAGCATTGAACTAAACTTCAGTACGGCCTATCATCCTCAAACGGATGGCCAATCTGAGTGAACTATTCATCCGTTGGAAGATATGTTCAGATCCTGATCTATGGACTTCAATGGAGGATGGGAACATCATTTCCATTGGTTGAATTCTCCTATAATAATAGTTTCCACTCGATCATCTGAATAGCACCATATGAAGCCCTTTATGGGAGATGATTCAGAACACCGGCGTGTAAGGATGAAGTCAGGGATCGTAAGCTACTAGGACCTAAAATGGTCGAAGAAATGGTGGATAAGGTGAAAACCATTCACCAGCATATCATGGAATCCCAATGTTGATAGAAGAGTTATGTAGATAATCGTCGATGAGACCTTGAGTTCAAAGTTGGAGACATGGTATTTCTATGCATATCTCCATGGAAGAATGTCATGAGGTTTTGAAAGAAAGGGATATTAAGTCCTAGGTATATCGTCCCCTTCTAGATTCTTGATTGTGTCGGGGTTGTGACCTATCGACTATCACTTCCACCTACCATGTACAAAGAACATGATGCCTGTCATGTATCTGTCTTAAGTAAGTACATAGCAGACACTTCACATGTACTCTCTTTAGAGGTAGTATAGGTAGACTATGATCATTATTATGAGGAGAAACCAGTGAAGATCATAGATTGTAAAGAAAAGTTCTACGAAATAAGTCAATTACCCTCATCAAGGTGTTGTGGTGAAACCACAAGTTTGGAGAAGCAATATGGGAATTGGAGGAATTGATGTAGTAGAGTTACCAACATCTGTTTTAGTTTGGGAAAATGAAATTTAGAGGATGAAATTTCTTAAGGGAGGAAGATTTTAACGACCCAAACTTTTAATAATGGAAATTCCTCTTGATCTAATTAAATGTATTATTATGTGAAATAGTTTTATAACAATTTCAGTTCTTTGGTTTTATGATTTTGGTTTTTTGAAATACCATTAAGAATCGTGACCATTGCTAATATAGTCATTGAACAGTGATCATATTATCAGTATAAATATAGGAATTTAACAAATTCAATTAACTCAGAAAAAGAAAGTGATGGCATCATCCAGTAGACTTTCCCCGTACGAAGTCCATTGGTCGGTTCTTAGAAAGTAGGTGGAGTCATTGTCCTTTTCTCTTGACCAATCCCAAGATGATCTTGAATACGTTATGCTTGAGTGGAACCGCCTACGAGAGAAGTGGAAGTTGATAGAGATTACCACTTGAGTGATGTTATCCGAGCCACCCCAAGAGTTTTCCACCATCACACACTTTACCCAAAAGTCTTATGGGGTGTTATAAGGGGTTGTGTAACAAGACCTTAGAACTATGACTGTGTTCGTTATTTTTGTATATAATAAATAATATACATTCATTTTATTATTATTACTTTGTAAATAGTTTTTAAAGAGAAAATAGTATTTTTAGTTATTATTCAACTAAGAAATATATTTTGATTAATTAAGGTATATTTAAAAATAGGATTTTTATTAAATATAAATAATTTTATAATTTTATGAATGCAATGGTAATGTATATTAAGGTTTGAAGGTTGTTTTTTTCAAAACACATTTTTTTTCTATAAATATCGATTTTATTTTAAAAGTGAAAATTAACATATTTTGAAAATTATTTATATAAAATTAATATTATTTTTGGAATCATGATGTTGAAATTATCCAACGGAGAATTTTTCATAATTTTCTGAGACAATAAAATTTTTTGGAAAAAATTAAATACCATTTAATTATATAATGTGTTTTATGACATCATAATGACCCAATAGTGATGTAATAAAATAAAATAAACATTATGTTTGGAAAATATATGTTTTACCATTAAAATAATTTGATTTTAGTTTTGTTTTATTTATTTTACAAATCCTTAGTGGACCCTCCAAGACTTATAAAACATTTTATCTTTTTAAATTGATTTCTTTGAGAGTGTGACTAACCTTCACATAAGCAACCCTATTATTTTAAAATGTTAGCCCATTGTAATTATATAATAATATTTTCCACTCCCATTTTTCAAAATCCATGGGAAAAATTCATGGTCTGGTTTGTGGTTTTGATTAGTTTAATGTGTGATGTCCAAAACCTAAATAATAAATAATTCCCTCTCATTTCCTATGTAAACCCACCCGAGCTCCCACTTCCTCATCACTCAATTCCATTAGAGTTCATACAACCTATGCCATCCTATCTATATAATCCTCCCAAGGCACCCCCAATCTCCCAAGAAGCCTCTATCAAGCCCCTCCCAAGCCTTTTGGATCACACTTCTATGTAAGGGATTTCTTCCTTTCTAAATTTTGTCTAAGTTTATTTATATTGTTGTATCCTTTTTCTTTTAATTAAAAATGTTGGGGTATGATTTCACACCTCCCCCATAATTCCCTCCTTATGTTTTAGTTGATGATATACCTATTTCTCTGTCATTAATTCCTCTCGTGTACACCTGTTACCATGTCGAAATTCTGTAAGGAATTTATCACCCCTCATTTACATTCAAGAAATTCTTTTGTATTATGAATCCAAATTCCATTACTTATGTTGGGAAATATATCTGTATGAACCCATTACTTTCCATTTCATGTACATATTATGAGACACCACTTTATCTCTCATTAACCATTTTTTTGAATTCTTATATCACGTCGTTATGCTGCTGAAATTGCACCGTGTTTTTCCAAGCCAAAGTCATTGTATAGTGAATACCATGCCCATTTCTCTATCATGGGTATTCACCTTTATGCACATTTAATTATTTGTTATATAGTTTCGGGTATGAATTAAAAATTTCATTTATCATTGAATAAATGATGATGTTTAATGAATCCATGTTTTATGATCCATGTGGCACAATTATGCATGAAATGAAATGTTTAAGAAGGTTGCACCCAAATAACACTCCAATGCATTGGGTAAAGTACAATATCATGAAACATCATGTGCTATTAGTGTTAGCTCATACTATTTCAATTGCAAGGAGTTTTTACTCATGCTTCATGTGCAATGAGGGTTTACTCATGCTCCATGTGCAATGAGCCTTGGCTCATGCTAATTCTATGTTAAGTGTTGCTACCACATCTCCAAGTTATGATTATCATGCTTTATCATTCCCTTATATTCATGTTTCTTTTGTTATCCATTTATATTCCTATTGTATAACATGTATTTTATTCCTCATTTTATTCCATGTTTATTCCCTTACTAGGATTTATATCTCACCCCTTTCTTATGTATATCCTCAAGTTAACCCATGCAATGTTAAGTAAGAAGGAATGTTGTGGTCATGTAAAGGATGTTTTCAATAAAGATGTTGTATTTCATTTTTTTAAGTCATTATGTAATGATACTAATCCCTAAATACACTAGACAACTTGATCTTCTATGTTGTATTAAGTTAAATTTCATGTAATAAATTATGTTTAAGTGTATAAATGAAAATCAGGGTTGTTGCAGTACCTTATATGTATTGATCCCACACTATAAAGCTTATATTTTCTTCTCACATATCGAAAACATTTATATACCAAGGATAACCTCTATTGTGTGTAACCAAAATTAGTAAACTCACTAACTGAGCACCATTCCATGCTATATTCCAAAAATCATTGGGATCCCTCTCTCCTTTCCCCTTATATCCTGTCGATACAAGCCATTTCTCATTAGCGAGACTCCTACCCATGATCCAAAACACATGACATATATTTTTACAAGGAAAACCTATTAATTTAGGAAATAAAAAACCATAGATACACAAAAATTATTATTGTAACTACATTTCAATACACCCACGATAAAGGCCTACACATTCTGTGTAACAGCCCAAGATTTTATAAAAAAATATTCTTTTTAATTTTATTAAAGTCTTGTGTTGTACGCGACACCAAAAGGAGCTTGCACAACACGCATACTTGACTTGCCTTGCATTACACGCAATCGCGACCTTCCTCGATAGCGTGTGTAATACGCAATACCGAGTTTCACTAAACAACGATATTCTATTAAAAATAGTCGTTATGAATAGTAATAACCACTTTTTGAAATTCTGTAAATCTTATTTTTCAAAATGAACTTCATTTTTGGATTCGGAGTATCGAATTTAGCCTAAGGTGAAATTTTGGTACATTTCGGATAACTTTCATATTCTGATGAATAGTGAAAATTACTAAATTATAATTAAAAAATAGCTTTTTTAATCGAAATAATTAATAGTGATAAATTATTAATTGGAGTAGTTTTAAAGAATATTTAGAATATATTTTTACAATTTAATACAATGTTGGTCATTGGATGTAATTGCACATTTAAACCAGACATAAACAAGTGTCAATCTTTTGATAGATATTGTTTCTTAAAAACACGCTATTTGTTTTAACAGCGGGATTTAATTATAAAATTAATTAATGCAACTTCAATGTTATGAATTTGGTAAAATAGACTTCATTTTTGAATTCGGAATATGAAATATAGCTTAGGATGAAATTTTGGCATTTTTCTGAAAACCTTCATTTTTTGATGAATAGTGAAACTACTAAGTGGTAGTTAAAAAAAACTGAATTTTTCATAAAACTTAATTTTACCGCTTCTGTGAATGGAATTTCAAAAATCCGAGAGACACGGTTGATATCAGTAAGTAAAATGTGGTTCAATGAGATAAAAATAATTTTTTGGTGAATAGTAACTTTTTACTTTTTTTACCGCGGTTAATAGTAAATAGGGTAACTAAGGGTAAATATGATATTAATATTACCCTAACACATGTCCTAATTCTATTGGACAAGTGTATCTCGACCAAAAACAACCTTAAGTGTAAAATATTATCATTTAGGCCCACTTGGATTAGATTAGGACATTTATGATTATTTAATTCAAAGAAGAGTTAAAAGAGTTAAAATCAAAGTTTATTCACTAAAACATTTTTACTATGGGGTTATACATATGATAAATTCGACTATAAATATTCATTAGAAATATAAAAATATTTCCTATATAATGATATTTTATTTATAATTTTTAGACTTTAAATAAATTAATTTATTTATGACACAACGATGATGCAGTAATTACCCTTTTAAGGAAATATTAACATAATTGATGTTATAAATACTCAAATGAATGTAATTTGAGACTTTTTATGAATTACACTAATTTTCTAGGTTACTATGATATATTAGTGTTGATTTAATCAACTTGGTTCGAACATATAATTCTGTTATGACTTTCACAAAAATCATATATCAAATAGTGTCAAAATTGACACAAAATAGTTTTTAAATCAAATATTATATTATTAATTGTTATTTTATTCCTAAAAATATAAGGTTCGGCCAAATGACTTAGATAAGGATATATATATTAATAATAAACAATTTTGGGTTCGTTTGGCATGTTATAGTAAGTGTATTAACCATATAGTGAAAGAAAACAAAAAGACATGGTAAAAGTTAAATTATTTAACTTAGAGTTAAATCTAGTTGATAAGGTTAAAATAATACCCTAAACTTGTCTAAATCCTATTGGTTGATAGGATTTCGACCCATCCCCACTTTAGCTTGAAATAAGACCCTTTGGAACCATTATAAACCGATTTTGACTTTAATATAAAATAATATTTTGAGATATTCCTAAGGTGCCCCTCTCCTCCCTTATAAAAGGGCACCTCCTCCCCCTCCTCCTCACACCAATTTGAGCACTCAAGCTCGGCCAACCCCTGCCATTTTCTCCTCTCCACTTCCCTAGAATAATCCTAGAGGTCCTGTTCTTCTCCAAAGACCAATCTTAGTTCCTTAAGTGGAGGATTCAAAGAGGCGTTCCAAAGAAGAGGTAATATCCATTACCGATCTTTTCAATTTCTTTCTTCTTCAACTTCTTCTTCTTTAGTTGTTTCATGATAAAGTAATAACATCAGTATTACTTACATACTGATATGTTATTATAAATATGAAACAACCCTAATTCACCTTCTATCCATCCTATGGAAAAATGAAATCACCGCGCGTGCGTACGTACGGAATACCGTCTCCACGCCGTGGTGTAATCTATTTTTCCACCATCACCTTACAAGGATGTGTATAATGGTGTAATGAGTAACTATATATGATTATTATGAAGTAATATTTATACTGAAATAATATATATATATACTCCAATACAATTCCACGATCATAGGAACGATATCATCACTCGTGCGTACGTACGGAATACCGTCTCCACGATGTGATGCGACTCGTTCTACATGATCTTCATTTCATAATGATTATATAAATGAATTGAATGAATGAATATGGTATATACTACACTAATACCATTCTGTAAATTAATTATCTATAACCTAAAGATAAGAATAAGAATTTATTCGACAAAACACGCATAAGAACAAAAAGTTATAAAGACCCGAGTAACAAGTAACAATGAAATATTACTAACAAGAAGATAATAATATTACCATATATGATATCATATCAATATGTATGATTCTGGAATAAGTCAATAACATTATTTAAACCATTATACAGGAGCTTCGGACCCGAACAAAGCAAATCGGACCTAAGGTAAGGGAAAATATCACAATCTCATTTTAATCTGAGATTGTTTATACTTTGGTATTTACTGGGGTGTATTTTATCATCCACATCCATGTTCCCTCAATATGTAATATTGTTTCCATCCACCTACAATAGTTTAAATCCAATTTTACCCTTCGGTGAGTTTTTAGTAAAGAATATGAAAGGAATCTTTTGTCGTTTTTCATACGAGGTACTTTTTGACTTTTCCGACAAAAGTACGAAGAATGTTTTTCTTTAACTTATAAGGCAAGAATGGATTTTTAAAACATTATTTCCAAGAATCTTCCTTTATAAGTTTTCAAGTTTATTTTTGATCAACTTCTTTTAGTATGACATGTTAAGAAAAGAAAAGTGTTTTTGAATAAGAAAGGATATTTTCCTCAAGAATGGAGTTCAAGTATTCTATCAAAATTATTTTCCATCTAAGATAATAAAGGGTTCTGTTTTTTTTATCCCTTTAATTACATTGATTTGATTATGTTATGAGGGAATTATTTTTATGAAGTCATTTGCCTTATAAGATTTGTTTTATGATGTCATGATGTTTCAAGAATCCCATTTTTGTTACATGTGTTATGCGATGATGTATGTTTTATGATTATGTGGCACACATAAAAAAGGATTCATTATAAGATGGGTGGGACCTATATCTCCCTCCAATGCATTGGGTAAAGATTTATATCTCATGAGATAGACATGGCTGGAACGGAAGGTTATTTCGGTTCAGTGATACAGGACTGAAACGAGGAGTGAACTCGGTTCAGAAAGGGACTTTGTCCACTAAGATAGTCTTGGCAATGAGTCATGACTAAAAAGAAATGATTTTCCATGATTATGTGTGCATGCCACAAAGTTTCAAGTTTTATGTTATGATTATGGGGATCTCATTTTCACTTCTATGATTTATTCCATGTTAAGATATTATGATCTCTTTTGCAGGTTTTGATTTTCATAAAGATATGATATGATTTTTATTTCCTTTATTTGCCCTTGCTGAGCATTTGAGCTCACCCTTTTATGTTTTCTTTTCCCCAGGATATAAAGAAAGGTTTTAGGTATAAAAAAAAGGAAGATCTTTATGGGAGATTTTGAAGATCTTTCACCACGATTAGAAGATTATAGTCCGAGTTTCCAAAGGCACTAAACTATTACGGTCCTTGTGTGTGTGTTTTTTGTAATGTACTAAGTATTCCGCAAAAGTAATGTAATGTCAATGTACGTCAAGATACGGGTCTCTACAGTTGGTATCAGAGGAAAGGTTTAGTCAACCTTTGGAAACTAGGATGCGAAAATGTTAGTGAGACCCCTAGAGATGTTTCTAAGGTATGTCTAGGGATGTCTCTAAGGTTAAGTATACGTATAGATTATAGTCCTAGAATTGCTCTAACGATCTTAGAATTTAACCTAAGATGTTAGATATTGAGGGTACTACCCCTTTATTATGTTGTTTTCCCTAGCATGATTTTTTCCTCTCACACTATTCTTTTGGGGTTTTAGACGATGGCTGGAACCCGAAGGAACCGTGTTGATCAATGCAATGGACAATGCAATGATTGTCCCCCTGAGCAACCAAACGATATGGGAGATGGAATGCAAAATCTTGTAGCCATGCTCACACAACTTTCTCAAGCTATGAATCATGCAGGACTTCCAGACGAGCAAAGGAAGGAGCAACATTCTGTTGAATCCTTCATGAGGCAGCGTCCGCCTTCTTTCAGTGGGTCTACTGATCCATTAGTTGCTGAACAATGGATTAGTACTACTGAAAAGATATTTTCAGTTCTTCAATGTTCTGAACATGATAAAGTCATCTTAGCAGTATATCGTTTGGAAGGTGAAGCTGATCAATGGTGGAATCTTATCAAGAATACGAGGCAAAGAGATGAAATTGATTCCATGGAATGGGATGAGTTCAAGAACTTGTTTTTCAGTAAGTACTTCCCTCGTATTCTTCGAACGAAGATGGAGAAGGAGTTTCTTGAACTAAAGCAAAAGGATGATGAATCTGTTGGTATATACGAAGCGAATTTTACAAGACTTGCAAGGTATGCATCTGGCATTATCATCCAACCTGAAAGTAAAGTTGATCGATTTTTCAGTGGCTTAAAACCAAGTCTTCGAAGGGCATTAGCTATAAGAGACTTCAGTAGCTATGAAGAAATTGTGCGTTGTGCTATCAAGGTGGAAATGGAAGTTGGTGTTACATATCCATCTCATGGTTTTGACAAGAAATGAAAGATGGAGTTCAAGGAGAAATATCAGAATAATGGTGAAAAGAAGATGAATGTTTCCTTATGCACAAAGTGTGGAAAGAAGCATGGTGGAGATTGTCTTAAATGGACTAGAAAATGTTTTAAGTGTGGAAAAGAAGGTCATCGAGCAGCTGAGTGTCGAAGTAATGGAAAAAGGGATTCTAATGAAGTGAATAAAGCAAACACTGCAGAGAACGCACAACCAACACTTCAATGCTTCAAGTGCAAGGAAATGGGGCATTATGCTAATAAATGCCCTAATCCAAGGGTTAGTGATGATCGACATGAGCAACCTCTTAAGGCAAAGGACAAAGGGAAGTCACATGCGATCACTATTGGAAATGTTGAATATGACAACGATGTGGTGGAATGATTAAGTGTTTATGTAATGGGATTCCAAAATAATGTTGTATCTTGGAATATTGGAATATTTATGTATTGGTCTAATGTGGTATTCAAAGTGATTGAGATATTATGCGCATAATGAAGGGAAAACGAGAAAATGAAATGTTTAACAGTATTCATGATCTCATGATTGATATAAGGACTAAGTGATATCATGGTTTGAGTATATAGAATTTTGAGGATTTTAGTATGTGGAAGGTGTTAACTTTTAACTGCATTCATGTTTTCACTAAGGTATTCAAGAGAATACACGATTAAGGACTTTTAATGTTTGGAATGTGACCAACAAAACATATCTTATGATATATGGGGATCGATGATGGTGTTAAATCTCTGGTAATCATTTTCACTATATTATGATAGTCGACTGCAGTATTATGGATAAGCCTAAAAGATTGGAATGGATTATGTTGGACATAAGTTAGTATTTTTTGTTTTTTCGATATTATTGATGGGATGTTATATAGTTTTGGAAAAAGGACAACCTGCAGGACGGGAGACAGCCCATCGCTTCGGACAAGGCTGTGGGAATCGAACCCGCAACCGAAGTGCGACTGGCCTTTATCGCCTACCACTGGCCTACAGGAAGTCCCTGTTTAGTAGAAACTAGTTTTATTATATTAATCAGTATGATATATGAAGTATAAGTCCATTTTAGGAACTATATATGATTAATCTCACTATAGATCGACTTATGTATATAATTTTTGCTAACCTTTTGTTTGAGACAGATGGAATGACCCGTCATTCTATCACATGATCTGCTAACACTTCACGAATAACAAATTCAACTTCATTTATTTAAGAGATGAAGTGGAAATTGTTCTAGGCACGAAAAATAGTGAAATTGTACCTAAATAAAGAAAGTATTTATTCCAATTCAAATTTTCAACTTTAGGGAAATGATCTTGAAAACCAAAAATGTTGTCCTAGTGATCTTATACCTGATGAATCAGATGGTACCTTATATCATCACAAATCTATGGATTTGTGATTACTGGCTTTTCCATAGCCATGTTCTCTACCACTCTCCATCAGAACATGATGGTTAGATTTCTCTTCCATATCCATATTTTCACCTATGTGGAAACCCAATGATTAGTTTATTTGGGTAACCGTTACGTTTCATACTTTTGTTTTTAAAGATTGGTTTTGATATTCCTTTTTACGATGTGGGTTTCTATTAAAGAAACTTTCGAATAGTAAACCATTTATAACCCCGACGAATTTCGAGGGCGAAATTCATTTTAAGGGGGGTAGAATGTAACAGCACAAGATTTTATAAAAAAATATTCTTTTTAATTTTATTAATGTCTTGTGTTGTACGCGACACCAAAAGGAGCTTGCACAACACGCATACTTGACTTGCCTTGCATTACACGCAATCGCGACCTTCCTCGATAGCGTGTGTAATACGCAATACCGAGTTTCACTAAACAACGATATTCTATTAAAAATAGTCGTTATGAATAGTAATAACCACTTTTTGAAATTCTGTAAATCTTATTTTTCAAAATGAACTTCATTTTTGGATTCGGAGTATCGAATTTAGCCTAAGGTGAAATTTTGGTACATTTCGGATAACTTTCATATTCTGATGAATAGTGAAAATTACTAAATTATAATTAAAAAACAGCTTTTTTAATCGAAATAATTAATAGTGATAAATTATTAATTGGAGTAGTTTTAAAGTATATTTAGAATATATTTTTACAATTTAATACAATTTTGGGCATTGGATGTAATTGCACATTTAAACCAGACATAAACAAGTGTCAATCTTTTGATAGATATTGTTTCTTAAAAACACGCTATTTGTTTTAACAGCGGGATTTAATTATAAAATTAATTAATGCGACTTCAATGTTATGAATTTGGTAAAATAGACTTCATTTTTGAATTCAGAATATGAAATATAGCTTAGGATGAAATTTTGGCATTTTTCTGAAAACCTTCATTTTTTGATGAATAGTGAAACTACTAAGTGGTAGTTAAAAAAAACTGAATTTTTCATAAAACTTAATTTTACCGCTTCTGTGAATGGAATTTAAAAAATCCGAGAGACACGGTTGATATCAGTAAGTAAAATGTGGTTCAATGAGATAAAAATAATTTTTTGGTGAATAGTAACTTTTTACTTTTTTTACCGCGGTTAATAGTAAATAGGGTAACTAAGGGAAAATATGATATTAATATTACCCTAACACATGTCCTAATTATATTGGACAAGTGTATCTCGACCAAAAACAACCTTAAGTGTAAAATATTATCATTTAGGCCCACTTGGATTAGATTAGGACATTTATTATTATTTAATTCAAAGAAGAGTTAAAAGAGTTAAAATCAAAGTTTATTCACTAAAACATTTTTACTATGGGGTTATACATAAGATAAATTCGACTATAAATATTCATTAGAAATCTAAAAAGATTTCCTATATAATGATATTTTATTTATAATTTTTAGACTTTAAATAAATTAATTTATTTATGACACAACGATGATGCAGTAATTACCCTTTTAAGGAAATATTAACATAATTGATGTTATAAATACTCAAATGAATGTAATTTGAGACTTTTTATGAATTCCACTAATTTTCTAGGTTACTATGATATATTAGTGTTGATTTAATCAACTTGGTTCGAACATATAATTCTGTTATGACTTTCACAAAAATCATATATCAAATAGTGTCAAAATTGACACAAAATAGTTTTTAAATCAAATATTATATTATTAACTGTTATTTTATTCCTAAAAATCTAAGTTTCGGCCAAATGACTTAGATAAGGATATATATATATTAATAATAAACAATTTTGGGTTCGTTTGGCATGTTATAGTAAGTGTATTAACCATATAGTGAAAGAAAAACAAAAAGACACGGTAAAAGTTAAATTATTTAACTTAGAGTTAAATCTAGTTGATAAGGTTAAAATAATACCCTAAACTTGTCTAAATCCTATTGGTTGATAGGATTTCGACCCATACCCACTTTAGCTTCGAAATAAGACCCTTTGGAACCATTATAAACCGATTTTGACTTTAATATAAAATAATATTTTGAGATATTCCTAAGGTGCCCCTCTCCTCCCTTATAAAAGGGCACCTCCTCCCCCTCCTCCTCACACCAATTTGAGCACTCAATCTCGGCCAACCCCTGCCATTTTCTCCTCTCCAATTCCCTAGAATAATCCTAGAGGTCCTGTTCTTCTCCAAAGACCAATCTTAGTTCCTTAAGTGGAGGATTCAAAGAGGTGTTCCAAAGAAGAGGTAATATCCATTACCGATCTTTTCAATTTCTTTCTTCTTCAACTTCTTCTTCTTTAGTTGTTTCATGATAAAGTAATAACATCAGTATTACTTACATACTGATATGTTATTATAAATATTAAACAACCCTAATTCACCTTCTATCCATCCTACGGAAAAATGAAATCACCGCGCGTGCGTACGTACGGAATACCGTCTCCACGCCGTGGTGTAATCTATTTTTCCACCATCACCTTACAAGGATGGTTATAATGGTGTAATGAGTAACTATATATGATTATTATGAAGTAATATTGATACTGAAATAATATATATATATACACCAATACAATTCCACGATCATAGGAACGATATCATCACTCGTGCGTACTTACGGAATACCGTCTCCACGATGTGATGCGACTCGTTCTACATGATCTTCATTTCATAATGATTATATAAATGAATTGAATGAATGAATATGGTATATACTACACTAATACCATTCTGTAAATGAATTATCTATAACCTAAAGATAAGAATAAGAATTTATTCGACAAAACACGCATAAGAACAAAAAGTTATAAAGACCCGAGTAACAAGTAACAATGAAATATTACTAACAAGAAGCTAATAATATTACCATATATGATATCATATCAATATGTATGATTCTGGAATAAGTAAATAACATTATTTAAACCATTATACAGGAGCTTCGGACCCGAACAAAGCAAATCGGACCTAAGGTAAGGGAAAATATCACAATCTCATTTTTATCTGAGATTGTTTGTACTTTGGTATTTACTGGGGTGTATTTTATCATCCACATCCATGTTCCCTCAATATGTAATATTGTTTCCATCCACTTACAATAGTTTAAATCCAATTTTACCCTTCGGTGAGTTTTTAGTAAAGAATATGAAAGGAATCTTTTGTCGTTTTTCATACGAGGTACTTTTTGACTTTTCCGACAAAAGTACGAAGAATGTTTTTCTTTAACTTATACGGCAAGAATGGATTTTTAAAACATTATTTCCAAGAATCTTCCTTTATAAGTTTTCAAGTTTATTTTTGATCAACTTCTTTTAGTATGACATGTTAAGAAAAGAAAAGTGTTTTTGAATAAGAAAGGATATTTTCCTCAAGAATGGAGTTCAAGTATTCTATCAAAATTATTTTCCATCTAAGATAATAAAGGGTTCTGTTTTTTTTATCCCTTTAATTACATTAATTTGATTATGTTATGAGGGAATTATTTTTATGAAGTCATTTTCCTTATAAGATTTGTTTTATGATGTCATGATGTTTCAAGAATCCCATTTTTGTTACATGTGTTATGCGATGATGTATGTTTTATGATTATGTGGCACACATAAGAAAGGATTCATTATAAGATGGGTGGGACCTATATCTCCCTCCAATGCATTGGGTAAAGATTTATATCTCATGAGATAGACATGGCTGGAACGGAAGGTTATTTCGGTTCAGTGATACAGGACTGAAACGAGGAGTGAACTCGGTTCAGAAAGGGACTTTGTCCACTAAGATAGTCTTGGCAATGAGTCATGACTAACAAGAAATGATTTTCCATGATTATGTGTGCATGCCACAAAGTTTCAAGTTTTATGTTATGATTATGGGGATCTCATTTTCACTTCTATGATTTATTCCATGTAAAGATATTATGATCTCTTTTGCAGGTTTTGATTTTCATAAAGATATGATATGATTTTTATTTCCTTTATTTGCCCTTGCTGAGCATTTGAGCTCACCCTTTTATGTTTTCTTTTCCCCAGGATATAAATAAAGGTTTTAGGTAAAAAAAAGGAAGATCTTTATGGGAGATTTTGAAGATCTTTCACCACTATTAGAAGATTATAGTCCGAGTTTCCAAAGGCACTAAACTATTACGGTCCTTGTGTGTGTGTTTTTTGTAATGTACTAAGTATTCCGCAAAAGTAATGTAATGTCAATGTACGTCAAGATATGGGTCTCTACATTCTGTAAGGGTTACAAACTCCCAAGGGTCACAAGTAACCATGACATAAGGTGACATATCACATGTAGAAACCCTGACCCCAGTTTCCCAGATCCAATGTCTACTTTGTTACTCTAGCATAAATATAAATAATTTCATCCCAAAGGATTGAATATATTAGTATTATTGGTAATATAGTTATATACATGAATCTTTAATTACATTTATAGCATAATTGTTTTTGAGAATAACATTATTCCCTCTAGCATATCCTTTCACATTAATCATAGTATACTCCATGGAATAATGGGGAAAATAAACAAAATAAGGGTGAGTTAAAATTATCAATTAGGGTTAAGTATAGTAGAATCTATCGAGAATTAATAAGAATAATCCATATGGTAAGGTTAATAACTGAAATTACATGTTATTTAATCAATAAAATGAGAATCAAAGGCATCCAGAGATAATATCATAGTGAGAAAATCAAGGATAATAATAATAACTCAATTTTAAATAAATTGAATAATTATATATTAAATTTTATTTTTTAGGAATATGATACCTATACCATCAAGATCTATCCTTATGAGAGTTTAAATTTAATAAGTAAAAAATAATATGGTTTGGACATGAATTTCATGATAGCATACTGATTTATCTCATGAGACATATCGATGAATTAAGGGGATATTAATAACCAGGACCCAATAGTATCTTCATTTCCAATTCATGCCTCATATATCAAATGATATATTTAATTCATGAACAATTTTTCTTATCAAAAAAATATCTTTATTGAGTAAATGGTACATATTTATTTATATTTCCCCAGTTAATCAAATAACATTCAATGAAAACACCATATGTAAAAATGTTATATGGATTAGGAAATAATCATTTAAATCATACATGAATATGTATATTTAAGAGAAATATAATTAAAATGAAAAATTATCCCAAGAAATAGATTTTTTAAGAGAAATTTAACAGTCACAAAGAAAGTGAGATTGCACAATACCTTTTACCATATGATAATTTTTAAGTGAAATTCCATTGGATAATATAATTAAAATTAAAAATTAAAATAAAATTAATTATGAAAGATTCATGATATTAAATGTCAATGAGGATGCTTATACACCACATAAACATGAATTGGTTCAATAATACATTAGTCCCAAAGAAATGTAAATTAAGACTAAATCACTTACCCCACACTTCCTTTTGGTGGAATATGATTTAACCTCATGTATAGTGGTTTTAGACATTTCATTAACTTACAAAATAACAATATTATTATTTATAATATCATATATGATACTTTTATAACATCTTATCACCCTTCAGTAAATAATATTTCATTATTCTCATTGCTTTGGGTGTTAATTGCCTTGTTGCATCATGCATGTTTCGTCATGAACGATCTAGTTCATGTAAATATTATATAGTTCTATCATCTTTATAATAATAATCATAAAATAATTATCATATTTATAAATAAATTATACTTTTATGACCAATCATGAAATATGGTTTTTAGAAATTAAGTACATTACAATCATGGAGACGGTATGTCGTACGTATGCATGAGTAATATTTCCAGTTTTCAATGATCAGTATGGAAAGATTGTAAGTAATTTTTTATCTTCACGTAATGAAAATGATATAATAAATTTCATATTATTTATTTGAATATATATATCATTCATGTGGGGTGTTGATGAAAATAAAGCCATGTCACCTTGTGATGGTGGTTGTCCATACATACATGAATGATGATATCATCATTAAGTGTACAAAAGGAGATTGAAATATTATAGAATAATTATTATAAATATTCAAATAAAATGATAATTGGTCATGTATATCACAAATATTCATTAAAATTATACTTATTACCTTCCATGTGAAATATCAGTGAAAAACGAATCAAATCGCTTTGCGAGCTAGTAGTCTAACATACACATGAGTGACGTTATCGTATCCCCTACAAAACAAAATTTAAAATTGAATAAATGAAATAATGAATAAAAATTTATAATTATGTTATAAATATAATATATATATATATATACTTTATATTCATCAACATAACCTACTATGATATGTGGTAATGGAAAAACGAATGGCCTCGGTTCGTGGGGCAGAAGTCTGTCATATACACAAATGATGATTATGTAACACAATTGATGGGTGTGGGTATAGTTATAGGTCATGAAATGAACATAAAAACACATAATTATAAGTAATATAATGATTTTAGAATATAATAAAAGTTTAAAATAAGATTGAGGCTACGGAGGAAGAAATAAATTAAAAATTCTCATTGAGTAACATTGCCTCTTCTTCGGGTATCCCCCATATATTTGCACAAAATTCGTTCTATGATGGATTTATTTCCAAACTAATCCCTCTAGGATATTATTATGGAATTAAATAATTTTTTTTAATGTTTTATTAGATCCAAATGTCTTACTAGGTGTATAGAAGTGAGGGTAGTGAATTCCCTTTTATAATTCAAGAGGGATCCCATTTTTGTAAATTCCAAAAAATATTCAATAATGCGAAGTCACTCTCGTCGAAAGTGGCTCAAAAAATTATAATTAAAGGTTTTAAGGGATTATATGGTAATTCCACACCTCCATTACACAAAATAGAACATTTTTACCTTTTTCCCCTTAACTTATAAATTTACTTACTTTTACAATTTTGGTTTTTCACTATGGTAACTAGTATTTTTAACCTTGGTAATTTAACATTTAAGAATAAAATAAAATGAAAAATATTAGATAATTTATAACTAATTATTATATATATTAAATAAAATTTATCAAATAAAAAACCTATGGGTGTTGAAAATTAATTTTAACACAAGCACATGCTACGTGCAATAACGTCGTTTTAACCTTAAAAGTAATAACATAGTTTTTACTATTTACAGGTTAATATGGTAACTATAAAATACAAATTGATCCATTAATGGACCATAGTTTATATTTTTAAACATTTAAAAATAATTTGTATGACTATAATATTTTTAGGAATTTTAAATCATATAGTAAAATAACATTTTTAATAAAATAACATTAATGTACATTTTGATATTATTCATTAAATTTTAATTTAAAAAATATATAAATAAAATGATGGAATTAGAATAAATTATGTTAACACATATATAAATATGTATATACATAATTAACAAAACATGATAATTCATTCAATTTACATTACTTTTACTATTTTTTGTATCTTTGGTTTTATTTTTCTATTAACTTAACAAATACTATGTTGGTGTTTATTAAAAATTTATAGTAATTATTTCATCCTTAAAAATTAATAATAAATTATCATGGAAAAAACTCATTTATCTATAAAATATTATTTATAATTGTAAAACAAAATACATATCCCATTGCTATATAGATATTAAAATCAAGGAAGGTTCATTTTTTTCACTTTTTCTTTACTTAAATTATTATATAGGTCACATTAGTGGAAGAGTGTCCCAGATACATATAAAAATGTGGAAACGGTCATAATGGTAGACATATTTCAATAAAATAAGTTATAGAGAAATTTCTAGGTCATTCTAACACTTCTCTTCTTACTTTAACAATCCGGTAAACCCATTTTTACCTTAAGCATGGTAATTAGTTTTTACTGTTCTTACTATTTATTATGGTCAAATATTAAGTTAAACATATTAGATAATATAAATTATTCTGATTCAAAAAATTTAATCAATTTTTAAAAATTAAGTTAATATAAGTGGAAAATTTTAATTTTAAATTAATCTTACAAACACAATGAGAAAGTGGGGTTTTCAAAGAGAAAATGTTCAAAAGTTGAAAAAAGTTTTTATATAAATATTCAATGTAAAAAATGTTTACAATAACCTAAATTGGATTAATTGTTATAAAATTGAACTAATTATTCTTTGAAATCAATAACAAATATAATTTATCTTTATAAGTAATTTGAACAATAATCAAGCTTTCAATTAATATTCAATATGTTTCACTATTCGTCAAAAAATAAAACTTTCAAAATGTTTAAAAAATTTAAACTTAATATAATTTTGATATTATAATTTAAAAAATTAAGTTCATTTTATCAAATAAATTATCTAAAAGTGATAAATATTAATTTTAAATTGTGTGCACAAAACATGGATAAACCTTCTTTTAGAAAACAAATATTTTCTAGAAAACATTTCTTTTTCATTTATAAGATTTTTATATTATTTCTAATAAATATATAACCATAATTTTTATAATTTATTTTTTTATTTATACCCTACTATTCTAATGTTTGGTGATAACTATCATATTAAATACTTATACATAAAAAATAGGTCACTTTTCATTTAAACTCTGTATTTCATGTAACACAAGTTAAAATTAGGGTTTCATGTAATGTAATATAAACTCAGTGTTTCAGGTAACATAATCTACTAAAAATGAATTTATTTTAAAAAATAAATGTATCATAATGTATTTGGTTGTTATGTTTTCTTTTAATCTTGGTGTTGTATATCATACACGGTATCGAATACAATTTTCTTATTTTTTAAATTTTGGGGTGTCACATTCTCCCCAAATGAAATAAATTGTGTCCCAAAGTTAAAACTTTTTTATGGGAAACCAAGGGTTTTTAATTTGGAGATAACATTATTGAAAAAACTACATTGTAAAAGGATTGATAAATCATCCTCTTTATTATAGAGAAATGGAAGTACCAAGGTCACATAACATGGATTCTATATAAGAGAAAATTGGTGGAATGTTATGATATGGATAGATAAGAAAAGAATATATGATTATATAGAGTGATTAGGGTCATTGATCATAAGAAATTGATTGATCAATGTAATGTTAAGGGACTTAAAACCAAAAATCATTGATGATTTAAAAGACAATCAGATTCATCGGATATGAATGTAATATGATAAAAATTTTTCTTAATGATCCTTTTCCTAATTTTGAGGGATTATTTTTCTATATAGGAATATAATTAAATACCCTTACTTGATATGATTCAATTTCATATACACAATTTAATCCTTTTATTATTCTTCAAAAAAAATTAATTCATATCTTACTATAACAAATGAATATCCAAAAATAAATTTGTTTAAGCCTCAAGCACTAAAATTCACTTTAAACAGATTGTGAAATCTATAATAGAATGATAATTAATTATTTAGATCTATAATTATAATTATAGAAAATTTGATTACACAAATTACATAAATATCCATATTATTATGTAATACATTAATATTTAACATCTCATCCAAATATTAACTTAAATGGTTTCATAAATGGTTAAACTTATGGTCATTCCAAAAGATTAAAATCCAAAAAAAATTAAAAGGAGGTCACTGAATTTCAAAAATTAACTTATCATTAATCCAAAAAACAACATTAAGTAGCTATTAATATTTACATATCAAACATTTGAATACCTTCATCATTTATTTTCTTAAAACAAGGTAATAACCTAAATTACCAGAAAATCTTATTAAAAACCTGTATGATTCTTTATTCCTTAACTAAAACAAAGATTATTGTATATATTCCTTAAATCCCAACATGTTTTAAACTCCATTAATAATAGTATAAACCCCTTTTTTAACAAATCTTTATTCATTCATAAGTTATTGAGTACTATCCATTTTATATTATCCATATCAATCGTCTATTTATCCCAACATCTCAAACATATTAAGGGTTATCTTTCCCTCAATCATGTGTTTTACAAAAAGTTCATCTTTCTACACAATAGTTTTTTATTAATTGGTACTTTTTGATATACATTTTAAAACCCATAATCACAAATTAATCTAGTAAAATCTATATACATTAAATAAATATTATAACCAGGATATCATTGATAAAATACTCAAATGACATAATTCATGAATCCAAGAACAAGAAAATTAATCATTCTACTTCATCTATTTTAATATCATAATATTGAACATGATACATTTTTTACCTTGAGGTATATTCCTTTGATGCTTGAGAAATTAATTTTCATAGTTCCCTTTCTCCTTAAAATTGAATCCTTTACCATTAGAAACCTTTTTCTTATCCTTACAATAATTATCATGGTGTTTTTTCCACAATTCAAGAAAACTCCCTTTCCTCTTAATCGTGTACCAAGGTGTTTCCTTCCATAATCATTACATGTAGGAAAATACTTCTTTCCCTTATTCATGTTTTGTATATTTTTCTCTATCATACTATTCTTCTCATTCTTCCCATCAGTTCCATAATACATAGATAATTCCTTCTCTGTTTTGTTAACTCATGATACTATGTCCACATATGATTATAATTTTTGGGATACCTGTTCCGTTCGAAAGATTGGCTTAATCCTATCAAAGAAATGATCATTATTACTCTTTTTATTATGTACATTGATTTAGTTCCCATTACATCTACTAGGAACCATTTCAAAATGATGGAATATAGTATATTAGATCATATAATTGTAAAAAATAATATATAATCTCAAAACTAGTGAAATAATAGTACATAAATTGAATAAATTAGGTGTAACTAATCTCATAATCATAATCATGGTTTATTTGGGGATACTACTATTTTAAAAATCCATTATAATATGTTTTTAATGAAAATGTGAATTATCCTACTCATAATCCCTATGATTTTCAAACCATGTTTGTAGTAAGCCCAGTTTTCAAGTACCATATGATTATTTGGTCAAAGCCAATGTGCCTTTTTCTGAGTTATTACCCCTAGGTACCTTTGTACTTGAACCATGTCCACTATAGTATCCAAAAAGAGATTTGTTTCTAATAGAAACGACATAATATATTCCTTAACAAACATGTTTATGTTATTCTATACTTATCCTCAAATTCAATCACAGGGTTATGTTCTCTAATCTATGTTTTTCTAAATCTAGTTCCCAATTTGTTTACTAAACTACCTATGATACAAACTATAGTGACCTAACACCATTAGATTGTAGTCGTTGTTTGATTTAATACATTGTAATAAGATAAAAGGAATTGAATCTAGAAGTATTGAACATTTTAGTATTCTTGGGAAACTAGATACATACTTGAATACTGTATTACATTTGAAAACACAAATTATAACATAATATTTTTTGAGAATAAAACTATTCCAACTGGAATATCCTTCCACATGCATCATAGTACAATTCACAAAATCCTGGGGAAAATAGAAATAATTGGTGTGCGATCAAATGCTTTTTAAGGGTTAAGTATAATTGAAGTTAACATGAATCAATAAGAATAATTGATATATCACGGTGAATAACTAAAGTAAAATTTCATTTAATCAATAAAATTATAATGAAATGAATCCAGAGAAAATATCATAGTTAAAAATAACATGGATAATAATAATAACTAAATTCTCAACAAAGAAAATGCTTGATTATTGGAGATTATTTCTCAGTCACGTGATACCTCTACCATCAAAATCAATCATCAAGACAGCTTAAAACTATTGGGTATAAACTTATATGGTTTGGCTAACTAATTTCATTCTAGATTAATGATTTTTCTCATCAGAACTTTTGATGCATTGAGTGGCTATCTATGATAAAGACCCACTCATATCTATATGTGAAAATCATTCCTCATATATCTAATGATCAATTTAATTCATGAAAAATGTTCCTTATCAAAAAATTACTATATTGAGTAAAGGATGTGTATTTATTTATATTTCTCTAGTTAATCGAATAACTTTCAATATAAACACATTATGTAAAAATGTTATAGGGTTTAGGAAATAATCATTTCCATCATACAAGAATGTAGATATTTAAGATAAATTTAATGACCAATAAAAAATGATCCCAATAAAGTGATTGTTTCAATAAAAAGTTAACAATCACAAAATAAAGTGGGAGTTCACAATAACTTTTACCACTTATTAGTTTACATTTCAAACCCCGTTAGATGAAATATTTCAAATTTAATATTAAAACACCATAAATTATGAATGATTCGTGATATTACATGTAAATAGGTAAGTATATTCAGCACATTAATGTGAATTACTTCATAATTAAAAATAATTTTCAATGGAATATAAATTGAGATAAAATTTCTTACCACTTATCATTATTCCGTTAACAATAATTCATTATTTTCAATGTTTTTGTTGTTAATTTCCGTGTTTTCTCATGTATGTTTCATTATTAAGGATATTTTTTTCATATATAATATATTTATAATATATACATAATAATAATAATAATGACATAATTATCATATTTATATATCAATTATACTTTTACTATGAATCATGAAATATGGTTTTGAGAAATTAAGTACATTGCGATTATGGAGATGGTAAGTCATGTGTAAAAATGAGAAACATTTCCATTTTTACCAATCATTATGGAAAGGTGGTAAGTAATATTTAAAAATTATATAATAATAATTATATCATAAATACCAAATTATTTCTTTAAATATTCATATATATATATATCATTTATATGGTGTGGTGATGAGAAGAGAGTCACATCACTTTGTGAAGGCTGTAGTCCAAACATGCACGAACGATGTTATCAACATTAAGTGTAAGAAAATAAAATGACATATAATATATAATGAATTATAAATAATTAATTAATATAATAATTAGTTAATTTATATCACGTATATTTATTAAATTTATCATTATTACATTCCATGTAAAGTGTTAGTGAAAAATAAATCACATCGATTCCTGAGGCGGTACTCTGTCGTACACATGAATGATGATAAAATATCCCCTATGTAATGGAATTTAAAAAAATTAATATATGATATAATTAATCCATAGTTATAATTATGTCATAAATATCATATCTATATACTTGATATACATAATCATATCCAATTGTGAGATGAATAATGGAAAAATGAATGACATCGGTTTGCGAGGTAGTAGTCTGCCGTACACATGAAGGAAAATTTTGTAACCCATTTTATGGAAGTGGGGATGGTATTAGTTCATTAAATTAATATAAAAATAACTTTTATTTTCAACATACTTATGTAATTATATAATCATTTTTTAATAATAATTTAAATGTGTGGAGGAAGAAACAAACTAAAAATTCCCATTGAAGAATATCACCTCTTTGTCAGGTATCCTCCTTAGATTTGCAACAAATAATTTTTATCTTGGGATTTTTACCAAAATAAGGATTCAAGGATTATACGAGGAAAGTTTATAATTTAATTTTTAGTTTTTCATTATGAAAAATTTTTTGAGAGGTGTGTACAAGTGAGGGGAGTGAATGTCATTCTATAATTGAGGAGTTGTACTTTTTTAAATTACCAAAACTACTCAATAATGGGAATTACCTCTAACCCCAATGCTTCAAAAATTGATAATTAAATGGTTGGATGGATTATATGGTTGATAAACACCTCTATCATACAAAATAGAACATGTTTTAAACCAGCGGTTTCTTAACGTCTAAGATCCCTTACTTTTACCAATTCTGTTTCTCACTATGGTAACTAGTCTTTTTAGCCTATCTGATTTATCCTTTGATATTAATATAAAATGAAAATAATTTTATAATTTGTACATTATTATTCTAAATATTATATTTAATTTATAATAAAAATCCTATGTGTATTTATAATTAATTTTAACACAAGCTCATGTGATATGAAAAAACATTGGTTTAACCATAATAGTGATAATATGTTTTTTATATTTAGGATTCAATATAGTCAATATAAAATGAAACTTGGTCCATTAATGGACCATATTTTATATTTTTAAACATTTTAAATTCACTTGGAAGAATATAATATATTTACTAATTTTAAATCATTTAATAAAATAACATTTTTTTAAAAATAACATTAATGTTGATTTTTAAATTATTCATTTAATAAGAATTTAAAAAATATCAGTATAGTGATAGAATTAGAATCCATTATATTCACACCATTATAAAATGATTTATTTATCTAAAATACTAAGTGAACACAATAATTCATTCAGTTTACTTTACTTTTCATATTTTTAGTTTCATTTATTTTATTTTAAATTAACTAAATAATTACTAAGTTGGTGTTCGTTAATCATTTAAAGTAGTTATTTCATCCCTAAAATTTAATAAAAAATATCAATATAAATTCAACTCATTTATCTTTAAAATATTATTTATAAATTAACATATGTTTTTTCCTGTATGAATGCATTATAAATACTAAAAGCTAGAAAGGTTCATTTTTTATATTTTTCTTAACGTAACTTCTTATATAGGTCACTTTCATGGAAAAGTAACCCAATAATTAAAAAAATAACTAATAATATGATAAGGGTAATAATATTTCCATCCAATTTGTGTTAGAAAAATTGGTAGGTCATTTTAACTCGTATCTTTTTAGTTTAACCCCTTGTAAACCCATTTTTACCTTAATTGTGGTAAATAATTTTTATGATTTCACTATTTATTTTTGTCAAAAATCAAGTTAACAGTATTAGATAATACAAATTACGATGACTCAAATTATTTAATCTATTTTTGATAATCATATTAACATAAATGTAATTTTTTAATTTAAAATTAATCCTGCAGACGCGACGAGAAAGTGGGGTTTTCAATAAGAAAATGTTCAAAAGTTTACAATTTTTTATATCAAGATTCATTATGAAAATGATTCAAGTGACACTAATTGGAATAATTTATATAAAATTTGACTATTTTAAATTTAAAACCAATTAAAAATATAGTTTATCTTTATATATAATTTAAACGAAATGGCAGTTTTCATTTAAAATTCAACAATGTTCATTATTCATCTAAAATTAAAGATCTTTAGAAAAATATAAAAAATTAACCCTAATATAATTTTGATATTATAATTTAAAATTTTAATTCTATTTTATAAAATATATTTTATAAAATTGTTGAATGTTAATTATAAATTCTGTTCTCAAAGAGCGACTAAACAGTCATTTAGAAGAAACAAATTATTTTCAAAAATCATTTATTTCTTCATTTAAATTATTCTTATTTAATTATAATCAAAAGATATATATAATTTTCATAATTTAGTTTGTACCATTCATATCATCCTATTATACTGGCTAGGTGATAACTGTCTTTTTAAAATAATATTTTTTTAACAATATGTCACGTTTCATTTAAACTTGGTATTATTTGTAATGAAAGCTAAACTCAGGATTGTGTGTAATTAAAGATAAAATTAGTGTTTCGTGAAATTAAAGTAGTTGTAGAGATATAATTTAATAAAAAAATAAAAGTATCATAAAGCCTTTGGGTGTTATGTTTTCTTCTAATGTTGGTGGTACGTGTCATACATGATATATAAGGCAATGTTCTTATTTTAGAGTTTCTGGGTGATACATGTCAACACTAAGGTAACCATCCAAAAAAATCAACAACATGAAACATATGTTATCTGGTACAACAAAACCCCTTGAGACACCACAATATATATCCATGGGTCTCACCACCTAGGCCCTCCCACAAGCCTAAAACTACCCATACACAGGGTTAGTTCATCGACATGAGGAACACTCATCACCATAATCTATAGAGGGCCCATTTTTTGTCGGAGTAGGACACTCAAGAGAGGGGGTGGATTGAGTTCCTATAAAAAATTGTTAAAACCTTTATTTAAAAAATTCTCAATCTAAAATCTAAATGGACCAGTTAATTGGAGTAGAATATTTATAAGAGTTTTTAAAGTTCAATTAATTTATCAAAAGATTGATTAATTATCAGTTACACCAATTTTGAAAGATTTATATAAATTTTGAAAGTAGTTTACTAAATCAAAAACAATTATAAAAACTATCTAAGATTAACTATCAAAGTAAAATTAAATTTTAATAAATATATGTAAAAATGGAGAAAACTAAATTTGGAAAACACATAAAATAAAAACAAGAGGTTCAATATCAAGAAAAGAGTTAATCCTATCAAATTGGTGATCACCTATCACCAAGAAGTTTATATTAATAAACTCGATCCATACCCTAGATTAGGATTCAAAATAGAATACAAAGTTGTCCAGGATAAACTAGACCTCTACCATAGTTATACGTGGGAAACTAACCATTTCACATAGGGACCTCTTCCAACTTTTTACGTGGGTGAAAAAATGGTGTAAAAATATGATTGAGTGAGGATATCTTGGATCCTTTTTCTTGGAATAGGATATAGTTTGTGGTTATACTACAGACACACTCACTTCTTAAAAAGTATTGAAATTATAGACAACATAGAAGAAATAAAGAGATATGGTTTAGTATACTCTGAGTGATGTTCTTGATGCTTCTAGACTCCTTGAGTAGAGAAGATGTGAAGCTCAAGACCACTTTTGGAAACAGACACCAAAACAGAGTGTCGTGGAATCTCTGTGTTCTAGTGTCCAGTGAGGTGAGATTCGCTTCTAAGGTTCTCTTCACTAGGGTTTGTTACTGCAAGAAGGTTGAGACATTGGTTATCAACAAATCCTTCTTGTTCATAGTTAAAAAATTCGTCATGTATGTCTCTTGATTTTCTTCACAGTTTATCTCTATATTATGCACTTATCCTTTTTTCTTAGATGATTTCTTCTTATACTACGGAGGTTTACAATAGGCATGAGGGCTTCCTCGTACCTCGTACTATTCTATAAAAGTGTATACAAAGGATATAAAATATCATTGATATAATAAGAATTACTGAGTTTCAGAAATATGACCATTATAATTGATTTTTGAAATTAATAGTAATGATAATTTTTGAATTATAGAATGGTAGGTCATTCCGTCGATGAATACTTCTTTCAGTAGGTTAGTGGGTCAGTGAATCCTTCTATCAGTAGGTCAGTGCGTCGGTGACTCCTTCTATCGATAGGTCAGTGCGTTAGTGACTCCTTCTATCATTAGGTTTGTGTGTTTATGTCTCATTGTTGTCGGTAGGTCCATGCATCCGTGAATCCTTCTGTTGGTAGGTCATACTTCTATCAGTGTGCCATTTATTCGGTTGGTGAATCATTTTTTCTATCAATGAGTCATTTCTTCTGTCGTTGTGTCATTTCTTTTATCGGTGAGTCATTTTTTTGTCGGTGACTCATTTGTTCTGTCGGTGACTCGTTTTTTCTATCTTTGACTTAGTCTTATATCTATCAGTGAGTCATTCTGTGACTTAACTATTGGTGAATCATACTTATCCATTTTTCTGTTTACCTTAATTATAGTATAAAAATAAATAGAATTATGTTAAACTTATAATTGTACATATATAAAAATAATTAAACATTTTTGAACTTAACTAACCACGATTTGACATAAATGAACATTATTGGACATGATTTGTGATTATTTAAATTATAGAGGGCCAACAATATCCCCCTTTTTTATGATCACAAATAATGGAATTATAATGTACAATTAGTTGATTCCTAATGATCAAAGTAGGTATTCCTCTTACTATCTTTGTAGGTAAACTAATGAATAATGTTATAATGCTTCTTCTATTCTCCCCCTTTTGGTATTATCAAAATGAGTAAAATACATCAAAATATAAAAGACTAAATAAAAATATAAGTAGCCTTATTAAAAAAATGAATAAATAATGAATATCATAATCAAGTGAAATTACATTAGAAAAGAAAAAAAGTACAACAATTCATCCCTATAAGAGAAGTGATCCAAACTAATTCTTCTTCAAGGAGGGGTCTATCGCTGCCTTTCCATTATCAGAAGTTGTAGGGGTAGGAGTAGTCTGTGTAGAAGTAGTGTCAGGTGGTTGAGAGTGAATTCTGAGAGGAGTAAGAGGAACTCTAGAAAACACGGAAGGGGCCAAGCTTGGGATATAGGAGGCAAGAGGGCCAATAATCTCCATAAAAATGACAGGATGAATCTATTTGAAATATTGAGCAGGATAGAATGCCCAAGAAGGCATGCTGGTAAAAGTAGAGTGAGCAAGGTCTGGAGAAGGTTTGATAGGAGTGGTAGGAGAGGTAACAATTGAAGTACTCTAGACATGTAGATAATACTTAATAAGGTTGATGAAATCCATGATTATCCCTCCACCGCATTGTATAAACATTGTGAAATTTTCCTTATTCTCAATAAACTGTGAAATTATAGGAGTAAACTCCTTGAGAAACTTTACTTGATCATTGAAGGCTTGAGTCACTAGAGGAATTATCATGTTCTCAAGTAAAACCATTAAGTGAATATATAGTTGATTCTTTGTGTATATCTACTTAAAGTTAAAATTTAATTTCTTCGTGATTTAATCTTGAACCATTTTATCCTTGTTCGAATAAGATCTAACCATATCATATATATGATCACTGTTCTGCCTAATGTTTTATAGACTTTGATGATCATTTCCACCAATAATGGTTCTTATATATTCTCTAATAATAGTCCTGACCATCTCTATGTATGGTGGGTGAGATATAGGAGCAGCTGAGCTATATGTCCCTTGAATAATGTCTCTTGCATCTTTCTTTATCTAGCTCAGGATTTCACATTCCAAACATCTTATTACTAACTAAAGTTCTTCCCTTTCCCTTTTTTTAATCACATAACTATCTAAATACTGAACATGAGGAACATTGCGATGTGTAGCCATAGATGTTGAGGAACTATTCACTGTATCCTTGACTACTGACTTTAGAAGGTACAAATCAAGAGTTGGAGTAGCATCCTCAACAGGGGATTAAAGAGAGATTTCATGACTTTCTAGAGCTTGGACTACAGTGGCTTTGTATTCACTGAGCAGTTTTCTAATAGTAGCTTCAAGATTGACCATATCATTAGACATCTCCTAATGAGCTGTCTCAACAGCTAAAAAAACTTAAATCAACCTAGGTTCGATCTTGTAAACAACTAATTCTACAATAAAGTCTTTATAATTATCACTAATTGGTGCTACAGGTGTAGGCTGAGCTTTAAGGGCCGATCTCATAGAAACTAATATTTCTTCCTTAAAGTAATTAAAGTTAGCCTTAGATACATAATCAGTAGGAACTGGCACCGGAGCTGATGCGACTGTTGTAGGTTCCTAAACTACTGATCATCTTGAAATAATTATCCTCTCATTATCTGAATTTCGATAATCTTGACCAAGAGAAATGTAACCAAGATGCTTTTTCCACACTGATAACACAGAAGCATCAAAAGGACTGAGTCTGTCAAATCTCAATTTCCTAGCTTGAGGCTCCATGTCAATTTGATATCTCTTGATTTGTTTCTCCCCTCAACTTGAGGTCTCCTTATAACATACACCAACTGAGGTATTGGGCCTACTAGTGCTCTATCTATATTACCAATCTCAATTATTCTTCTGCCTCAGCACCAGCTTCTGCAAGACTAGGAGTTTCAGCAAACTGTTACTGATTCTTAGGATCATGCAGTTCAATATTGGCACATTGATCATCACCAGGATGATCAGAATCACTATCACTTTCACTAATTTCATCACTTTCAGGATCAAGTTCATCTCCGTCCTCAAATATCTTTTTTAATTTTATGAAAGACACTTTATGGTAGTGGTAACCATACATCAGGATTACAAAATTCAAATTTTTAGATTCAAAATTAAAAATTTAAACCAAACAGGGTCCAATAATTCAAAATAAAGTGATCCTCAAATCCAACCAAATCATCACCTCGAAGGTCGCGAGATCCAATGCATGAGAAAACTATTGAGAAACAAAAACTGATGCTACCACCATCACCAATGTCTCGTCTTCACGCCACCAATGATCAACATTAGAGAATGAAACCACCACCATATTTCAAGAACCACCATCGAGGAAGAACACAAAACATATCACTGAATTTGGTAACCAGAGAAACCTTTTTTCAACTTCTCCATTCATACTGCCGCAAACCCGCCGCTGCCTTAAAGCACACACACTATGACCAGATCCATCCAATCGCATCCAGACAGAGCAGAATCGTGGTTTCATCATCACCAAAGCAACTGATAACTCCATCTACGGACCATCACTGCGCCGCCTGAGAGCCCTATCACAAAGGGCGTGAGGAAGGCCAGCATACGGTGAAATCACCAAGCAGTTTGAGACGACGTCTCCGCAGTGAATGCTACATGCCACGAAACCGTCGGTCCATAGCATCGCTAGAAATTTGGGCCACAGCAGGGAAGAGGAAGACGTCAGTGGGGGAGAGAAACCCTAGAGGAGCCCCATACGGGCGCATCGACCAATTTTATTTCATGGGAATATCCATCACCTTCTTCACTTTTATCACCAGATTTTTTATCCTCTTCTTTCTCACAATTATAGCCATTTCCACTTTCTTCTTCTTCTCTATCTTCTTCTTCTTCTTCTCCAGATTCCTCTTCTAAACTTTTTTATCTGCTTTTATACTCCAAACTACTTGAATCTTTAGTATCATCATCATCAATAACAAAAATAGGTTCCTTGGATGGTAGAGCTAGAGGTGGAATAGCTGGATGATATGAAATTCCCTTTATACATTCAACAATATATGGGTCACTCTTATCATATATAGGAGACCCTTATTCTCTTGAATATTCAGCTTCTTCTTCATGGGAATAAACAACATCATCATCAGATCATAGACCATGATCAGTAAAATCTCTCAGCCTAGTAGTATACTCAACAGGATTGAAAATTTCATACAGCTTCTCATTATCTTCAACCCACTCTCTTTTCCAAGGATTCCAATTTATCTTCATTATTTTTCAAATTTCATTATTTTAGAAAACTCCACTACAAACATAAATGGTTTCTTGATTCTCACTTACAAATCCTATGTCCTTTAGCATAGTAGATATCAGTATTGGATAAAAAAAGAATTAGTTTTAAAATATGGCTTTATCATCTCACTAATATGTACTATCAGATACCTTCATAGATTCACTTTATGCCCTTTCTTCATAAAATACAATAGATACACATCTTGATACATCAGTGAGGAAAATTACCCTTTCATGGGACATAATTGACATTTTATAAACTTAAATAAAATTATACTTTCTCTATCCAAATATGAGTCTATATGCCTTCTGTGTTCCATATTATTAGTAAGTTCTCTCAAAGTTGTCTCGTAGAAAAAAAATCACTGGTAGGTGAACTACTTTCTTGGTTGTAATCAAAAACTCATTCATGTGGTATGTTGAGGCATTCTTCCTAATTCCTTGAATAAAAAAAATCTTCCTCCACTCACCACAGATTTAATCTAGTACATCACACTGGCTTCCAGAATGAACTCCGCATAAAAATAAAATTCGTACACCAGCTTAGGGTAATAAGGCCTTTCATTATTTGAAAACAAATATAGCCACACTTGAGTTTGAAAAAATCTTAATAAAATAGACTTAATAGATAATAACCATTAAGAATACACTTCCTTCTAAAGAGTTACCACATCGTTTTCAAGCTATGGATGAATAGGCTTAGACTTTCTTGATTCTCCTTTATTCCTCTTCGCGGGTTGTGATTCATCTCTATATCCTTCAAAGACGTGCTTTAATCTAGAAATTATGACTGTTTTATTGAAGGTAATAAGGTGAAAGGTATGATGGTAAATAGTGTAAGGGTAGGAGTTTAAGAGTAAAATTCAGAGAGTAATAGATAGGATGGATCAACTCAATTTTATAATTTAGGACATTATAGGTTTTAAATCATGTAAAGTGGTTTATAATAAAATTATATAATCAAAACTATGTCGTTTTGGTAAAATAAAAAATATATGGGCTATGGGTTCCATCAGTGAGTGGATAATTGTGAGAAATTAGTGTCAGTATTGGTAAGACAATGGGATCGGTGAGACATCAGTGTCAGTGATACATTTGTGTTGGTGAGACATTGGTGTCGGTGTTAGTGAGACAACTGTCTGTAAGAGACTATCGGTTTTGGCATGATATATCATGACATTGTCAGTGTTGGCATGACATAGTTAGAATCCTATTGGTGAGGCATCCACACTATTTTTTAACACAGAGTTATTGACAGTAGGTCCTTACAAATTAATCATTCCTAATTCATGTATGATGCAATTCATCCTATCATATTTCAATGACTTGGTGAATATATCAACAAGATGATGTTTTGTGCCAATAAATTCTAGATTTATATCATCTTTTTGATAAGGATATCTCAAAAATGGATGTCATAAATCAATATGTTTTGTTCTGGAATGAGAAACAGGGTTCTTTGATATGTTAACAGCACTTGTTTTATCACAATTTCTAAGGACATGTCTAAATTTGTATCCATAATCTAGTAAAGTGTGTTTCATCCACAAAATCTGAGCATAATAGCTACTAGATTCTATGTATTCATCCATAGTAGTAGATAATACAAAATAATTTTGTTTCTTACTACACCATGATACTAGAGATATGCCAAAAAGTGACATGTTCAAGAGGTTATTTTTCTAACTAACTTACAACCACCAAAATCAACATCTGAATAAGTTACTAAATCAAAACAGTGTCCTCTAGGTTAGAACAATCCTATGTTGGTAGTATACATGAGGTATTTGAAAATTATTCTAACAAAATTTAAATGATATTCTTTGGGGTTTTCTTAAAAACTGGAACAAATACACACACTGAACATGATGTTAGGCCTACTAGCAGTCAAGTAGAGTAGACTTCCAATCATTCCTATGTAAGTTGTTTGATCAATAGATTTACCATTTTCCTCAACATCCAACTTATAGGTGGTAATAATTGGAGTATCAATACTTTTTTACCATTAAATCCAAACCTTTTTAAAAGATATTTAGTATATTTACTTTGAATTAAAATAATACATTCTTTATTTTGAAATACTTTAAATCCAAGAAAGAATTTTAGTTCCACCATTAAACTCATTTCAAATTAACTTTGCAACATTTTTGAAAAATCAATACATAAATAATTTTATAATGATCCAAAAATAATGTCATAAAAATATATTTGAACTACTAAAAGATGTTTATAAATTCGTTTTATAAATATAGTAGGATCAGATATACCTTTTGTAAAATCTTTATAAATAATAAAAGTACCTATCCTATCATACTGTGCTCTTAGAGCCTATTTTAAACCATATAAAGCTTTTGATAACTTAAAAACATGATTTGTAAAATGAGGGTTTCTAAAACAAGGATGTTATTAAACAAAAACATCCTCAACTATATATACATTTTAGAATGCACTTTTAACATACATTTGATACAGTTTAAAATTTAGATGAGCTGCATATGCTAGCAGGATTTTAATGGATTCATGTCTAGAAATTGGTGCAATGGTTTCTTCATATTCAGTACCTTATTCTTGATTATATTTTTGTGAAATAAATCTATCTTTATTTATCACAATGGTGTATGATTTATTTACATTGTTTCTAAAGAACCATTTAGTACCAGTGGTCAAGGTGTCTTTAGTTCTATCAACTAGTTTACATACATTATTTATTTCAAACTGATTCAACTCTTCTTGAATAGACATCACCCAAAATTCATCACTGATTGCATCATTAATGTTTTGAGGTTCAAGTTATGATTAAAAGGCTTGATGTTAAACCTGGTTCCTAAGAGAATCTCCATTGTTGGTCCCGTTATCTAGGTCTCCAATAATAGTATCTAAGGGATTATTTTTATGTGTTCTAACAGATCTAGAAAAATAAGGACTTGTTATTTCAGGTTCATCAGTAGGATCAGGTTCACTATGATTAGAGTCTGGATATTTTTTAGTAATGGAGGATTTAAAAGATTTCTTAACAGCATGATCAAGAAATTTGGCATTGTTGTTCAGATTGGAAAAATTATCCTCAATATTTTCAAGGGGGGTTTTAGGTTCGTGTGGATTTTTTTATAAAATTTAATATGTACAGATTCTTCCACACATTTGGTTCTTGTATTAAAATCTCAATAGTATTTTCTAGAGGTTGAATAATAAAAGAAAACTCCTTCGTCACTTTTGAATGAAAATTTTTCAATATTTTCCTTTGTATTTAGGATGTAAATTTTGAAACCAAGTGCATTAAAGTAGTTAACATTGGTTTTCCTATTGATCCAAATATCATAGGGCGTTTTCATAAGAATTGATCTGATTAAGACTGTATTAATTATGTAACATGTTATAATTACATATTCATACCACAAATAAACATGTAAGTCATACCCATTATGTATAGTCTAGGCTATTTCTTATAGGGTTCTATTTTTACTTTCAACAACTCTATTATGTTGGGGTGTCCTAGGAGCAGAGAAGTTATGACTATATCCATTTTGTGAGAAAAAAGATTCAAACACTTGGTTCTCAAAATCATGACCAGGGTCACTTCATAAGGATTTAATTCTAATACCACTTCAATTTTCTACAATTCCATAATACGTGATAAAATGAGAACAAGATTCACATTTATGAACAAAGAAACATGTCCAAGTATACCTAGAAAAGTCATCTACTAGAAAATAGTCCAATTGCTTCCCATTAATACTTGTAACTCTAGATGGTCTAAAAAACATGTGAACCAAATCAAGTGGTTGAGGAGTTTAAAACTTCATTCTTTGGTTTGAAATATATTTTTTGTTGTTTTACCTTTTGACAAGGATTGCGGACTTTACTGTTTGTAGATTCAGGTTTGGGTAGATCCTTGACTAACATATTCCATGTAATCTTTCTAAGTGATTGAGTGTTAAAATGTCCTAATATCCTATTCCAAATACATGATTCTTTATGAAATACACTTAAGGAAGATAAATTTTGAGAAACTAAGGAATCCAAGTTTACAACATAGACATTCTCATTTCTAAAATAAGTAAATACTAACTCATTTTTAGAGTTAATCACATTTCTTGCATCATTAACAAATTTATCATTGAAACCATCATCATATAAATGAGAGATAATAAGAAGATTTTATTTTAATCCATCAACAAAAAGTACTTTGGAAATTAAAATTCAATTAGTGTTACCGATTTGTCCATGGAAATTTATATTGCATTTGGAATTACCCTCAAAAATGACATGCCCACCATTGATATTTATAAGATTATTAAAGCTCAAGTAATCCCTTGTCATGTGTCTAGAACATCTAATGTCAAAGTACCATAATCTTTTATAATATCTCTTCAAGCATACTATCTACAAAGTTAATTAAAACAAGAAAATATTTTTTACCCAGAAATTCTTAAGTCTAGTAATATTTTTAATTAGTGATTAGGGAAACCAGAGTTGCATTGTGGGTTTCCTATAAATAGTTTGTAAAGTATTGGAAAAACAAACTCTATTTTTCATGGAAAAACTAGAATTAATAAAATATTTTCAATGGAAATAACTTGTAGTAGATTGTTTAAACCTAGGCTCAAAGCCAAATTTATCATTTTTTAATATGAAATTATTTTTAAGAAAGTTTATTTGTCCTAGTTCATAACCTCTACCAGTAGTTAATTTTAGTACAACCTGTTTACCAAGAATTTGATTGAGAGTGTTCTTTACATTGGTAAACTTTTCTATGTCCATTTTTAGTTGCTCATTGGATAGTTTTAGATCATTATTTTCATTAAGAAATTGATCATTTTTTACTTTCTCTATAGTAAGCTCCAAATTAATAGTATAGGTGAAATCATGTTGTTTCTTCAAAACATTATATTTATCTTTTAATTCATTTCATCTGTATTGAATAATTTTACATTACTCAAACATTTCCTCATTGGTCATGTTTTAAGAATTAGATACATCTTTAGAATAGTAGAAATTTTTTATAAGAGATTTAAAGGTTACCTCAGAAGTGTTTTTCATTAGGCACATGTTATATATTTCACCTTTCTCATAATATGTAGACTCTAACCCACTGGATCTATCCTCATTGGCACTCCAGGTGGCCTTCATTTAATTTTTATACCTTTTATACTTGTCCTCATATTTATTCTTATAATTAACCTTTGGACTGTTGGCCTTTACATGTAATATTCTCTTACATTCCTAATAGACTATTTCATTTTATTTATCACCTCTCTTCGAGTCTTTTTTCTAGTTTCCCTTGTGGTCATACATTCCTGTGTAGTTGTGCTTCCAAAAGAACTTATTCTTTCTATAAATATTTTTAAATCTTATAGATAATTGATCCACTCCCTCATCAATTTCAGATGATTATTATTCATTTCTTAAACTGTTATTTTGATTTTTTACCTTCTCCTTTTCATTGTGTTTAGAATGAGTAGTCATAAAAGCCACTGAATTTCTCTTTGATTCATCATCCTTTTATTTTTTGACCATTAATTCTTCCTCGTACATCATCATCTTACCTATTATCTCCTTTACTAGAATCTTACTGATATCACAGGATTCTCTAATTGACACTGAATTTCCACTCCTTCTATCTAGTATACATATGAGAATTTGCATGATTTGTTCCTTAGTAGTAACATCATTTCCCAAAGAAATCATAGTATTTACAATTTCATTAAACCTGAGATAAATGTTAGAGATAGGTACATCGGGCTTCATCATAATGTTAAAATATTTAATATTATATGTGTTAAGTATCATTTCTTTTACATTAGCGGTTCCTTCATGTGAAACAACTAGAGTATCCCAGATTTCTTGGGCTATTTTACATGCTGAAATCCTATTGAATTCTCCATCTCCTAATGAAAAATAAAATGCATTCATATCTTTGCAGTTATTATTTTTAGCTTCCTTAGTTGTATTATACCAATTATTTTGGGTAGTTATAGGTATCTAATATTCATCAATAATGGAAAACCAAATATCAAAACCCGTACTTTCTATTTTCATTTTCATCTTAATTTTACACGGATCATAATTAGTTAAATTTAATAATGAAGGTATGTTTCTAGAAGAACCTTCTAATATATTATCTATAACAAATAATAATTAATAGG
Organism: Viscum album; assembly: GCA_963277665.1. Taxonomy (NCBI): domain Eukaryota; kingdom Viridiplantae; phylum Streptophyta; class Magnoliopsida; order Santalales; family Viscaceae; genus Viscum; species Viscum album. Next base: position 872,199,829 of record OY728129.1, on the reverse strand, counting down.
ACTTTAAAGATCTAAAAATTTAGAACTAACAACAATTTAGAGATCTTAAAAACACAAATAAAATAATAGTTGAAAATATTTGTAAATGCTTTGAAAATAGAATATTAAAAACAATCCTTTGATACCAAATCTTGGTCGTATTTGGACACTCAATAGGGGGTTGAATTGAGTTCCAAACAAAATTTCTGTTAAAAAACTTATTTAAAAATTTCCCCAATCTAAAATCTAAATAGACCAGTTAACCACAGTAAAATATTTATAAGATTTTTGAATGTTAAATTAATTTCTCAAAAAAAAATAATTCTCAGTTTCAACAATTTTAAAGATTGATATAACTTTTTAATGTAATTTACTAAATCAAAAAAATATATTAACACTATATATGATTAACTATCAAAGTAAAACTCATTTTTCTTAAATAAGTGTAAAAAGAGAGAAAACTAAATTTATAAAACAAGGTGGAAAAAACAATAGGTTCAATCTCAATCGGATACTTAATCCTCTCCACATGGTGATCACCTACCACCAATAATTTTATATTAATAAACTTGACCCACACCCTGGATTGAGGTTCACAACAACATAAAAATATGGCATGGCCAAACTAGACCTCTACCACAGTTATACATGGGAAACTAACCAGGTTACACAGGTGCCTCTTCTACAATTGAATCTGGGTGAAATAATTGTCTAAAAATATTATTGAGTGAGGACATATTGTTTCCTTCATCTTAGCACCAAATAATGTGTCTGGTAATACTACAAACACACACACTATTTGAAAAGTTGTAAAATTATACAAGATAGAGAAGAAATAATTAGAGAGTATTTATAATGATCTGAGTGATGATCTTGATGCTTCTGGTCTCTTTGAGTAGAGCATATGTAAATCTCTAGTCCACTTTTGAAAATAGACACCAAAACAGAGTGTCGTGGAAGCTCTGTGTTTTGGTTTCCAGTGAGGTGAGATGGTCTTCGAAGGTTCTCTTCACTGGGGTTTGTTTAATCAAGAATGTTGAGACTTTGGTTCTTATTAAATCTTTCATGTTCACAGTTATAAGGTTATTTTTATATGTCTATTTTTTTCTTCATAGGTTATCTATATATTGCTTGCTTCTCCTTTTTTCTCAGTTGATTTCTTTTTATACTACAGAGGATGACAATAGGTATTAGGGCTTCCTCGTACCTTTTATTATTCTCTAACAGTGTCTACAAAAGATATAAAAGGTCATTAATATAATAAGAAGTACTTATTTCCATAAATATGATCCTTATAATTAATTTTGAATTTAAGAGTAATGAGAATTTTCAAATTGTTGAACTGTAGGTCATTCTGTCTGTGACTCATTATGTTAGTAGGTCAGTGAGTCGGTGACTCCTTATATCAGTAAGTCAGTGTGTCGAGGAATCCTTATATCGGTAGGTTAGTTCATCGGTGTCTCGTTGTTGTCGGTAGGTCAGTGTGTCTGTGAATCCTTCCATCAGTAGGTCATACTTTTATTGGTGATTCATTTCTTCTATCAGTGAGTCATTTCTTCTGTTAGTGAGTCATTTCTTCTATCAGTGAGTCATTTCTTCTTTTGGTGAGTCATTTGTTCTTTCGGTGACTCATTTGTTCTTTTGGTAACTTATTTGTTCTGTTGGTGACTCAGTCTTAAATATATCAATGAGTCATTCTGTGACTTAATGGTCGATGACTCATACTTAGCATTTTTGTCTGTTTAACTGACATATAATATAAACATTAAAATAATTATGTTAAACTTATAATTGGATATATATATACATATATGAACATAACTAAACATTTTTGAATGTAAATAACCATTATTTGACATAAATAAACATTATTGGACATGATTTGTGATTATTAAAACTAGAGAGGTCCAATACCCATTCTTTATTACCTTCGTTAATTATAAATTACCATTTAAACTCATGTATTCTCCATTTTATAACAAAATAACTTTCCAATATGCATCATTTTAAAGTTAAAAAAATTAATAGGTTTTACATTCAGTGGATTTCCTTAAAAGATTTTTATTTATATGGTATAAATAAACGCACCATATAATTTGATTACTAGAACTCTATTTAACAAAAACCATCATGTTAATAATTCATTTATACTTTCCTATTAACTAGAAGTCACCTGAGGTGTTGTTCATGTAAAATCCAAACATATATTTATATTTGGAAAAAATCAAATAAATCGTGATAGAAACATTAAATAACCATGAAATATCTCTCTATTATTTAAAAATATTGGCATATATCAATTTATAGGAGATATAATCCATACACCGTGAAAAAAACACCCACACATGTGAATCCCTAAAAACTATCAATAATATGTAACATACTACTGACATATACATCATATCTTCCTAGCATGATGCATGACCATAAAAAACATTTTTTTATACAATCCAAGATTAAAAATCCTTTAAATTGATTACATCACACCCAAGTCCACCACTGAAGGTGGAAATAAATCAACTATAAAAAGAAAAGAAATAAAAACAATTCACATCCTGAGTATCATAGTTTTTTTCTTGATATGTAGGGCTATAGCTCCTAGGAATGATCTCATTAACAATATCTGACAATATCCTAGTCTCTTGTCTATCATTAAAAAAATACTATGGTAAAATAAAAGGGTCTATGATACATGTTTTTGATGTCCATATACCCTGAAAAACTAAAGAGTACCTGGACCACTGATTCCATAAGACCTCAGGCATTCCTTCCCATATGATAGAGGTTTCCAACTAGTGGAAATGGCCCATGAGGTTGTTGTAGGGGGACTATACCCTTTTCATTAGATTTTTTAACATACTATATGAAAGATAAATCATATATATTCCGTAAATAACCTTGAAATGAAGGAAAGTTGTGATGAAACAATACTAAATCATATGTAATAATAATTGAATGTTCTATACATACCATAATAGATCCCTTATGGGAAGATCATACAAAAAACATGAAAAGAAAAAAATGAGGCTAATGGTGAATCCCCAACTAATTCCACTTTTGTAATGGTCCTATCATCCAAAATCCAACCAAGGAAGATAATCAATATATATCAACATTAGGCCTTTCATGAACCATGTGTCTATGAAAATACATGGTTTCTAATCAGGTAACCAAGTGTCATGATGCCCCACAAGGGTTTTTCTATAACTCAGTTTGTCATAGCCAATGCAGTCCCTAAATATAACTAGTTTGTATAAAATACACATAAATATGTTATAAATAAACAGTTTAAAATAATTTGATTGTTTTAAACCAAGTTTTGAGAAAACTATAACATATATTTTTTCCATGAGTTTGTGGTGACACCTGAGGATGGCCATAACATTATCAGTCCTTAAGTATGTGACCCCGATCAATAATACCATCTATGGATAGTGTACATGTGTCACTGAGGACATCATTGTGGTTATGCCAGCCATATAATAACCTTTTATTTCCCTGATAAACATATCAAGTGTCACAAACCTCCCCTATGGTATCTTTTCAACCATTCCATAAGCCATCAAGTAACATAGACCTCCCCTATGGTAGTTTTCTTAGCTAGTTTAATAAGCCCAATAGTTACATGGATATCCCCTATGGGAGTTTTATCATCCAAGTATAACCAACATATTAATATTTCACAAATATCCATTATATATTTATCAAAACCACGGGATGAACCAAAAATCACCACATTATAAAAAGTACTTTAATACAAATTTGATCTATCCATGTCACATTATCCATTACAAAAATAAAATTCAAATCAAATTTCCAATTCATAGTTCTAATGAACCATTTTAAATACCATTCCTTGTTCAATTTTTAAAATACCATTTTCCAAATCACCATTCTAATTTCTCTTTTTACGAATACATAATCAATAAAAGTGTGTCTTATTTTTAATTTAAACAAATCTCTACCATGTTATTCATGACATATCATGTTTTCAAACCAAAAACCACTTTGTGAAAGTCCAAATTTAGATCATCTTTCATTATGATAAATTTAAGGGTCGAATTATGTTCTATGGGATTCCATTCAAATTGCCCACACTAGGGTTCAAGATTATCAAAAAGAATTTAATTAGCACCCAAAGTCAATAAAAACATCTAATTAATTTTATTCTTGTTGTTTGGAAAATATTAGAGACCATAATAACTCACATTGAAATACAATGAAAAACTAAATGAAAACATTAGGGGTAAATACATTTAATAAGGCTTTATATATTATTTATATAGGTAAAAAATTACCGCATAGGCTCTCTAAGTTCCATGCATAACCAACTAGTCATTTCTCACACTCTTTATTACTGATTAAAACCATGAAATCTCAAAAAAAAATCTATTATAATTAATTAGTCACTTTGATCCAAAAGTTAATAATAGACAAAGAATATATTAAATGCTCCTGGTGTATTGAAACCATGGAAAAACTCTTTTTGATTACCTACAGTGTAGTCTTGCATTCATTTTGGGAAAAATATATAACCAATGATGCCAAAAAAACACCCAAAAAATAGTTCTAAGGAAAAACATCTATAAATTTTTTGGCACCACATGCCTCCACCAAAATGATGTATGATGGAAGGAAAACATCCCCACAGGATCTCCTCTATGAAATCCATTCAAAATCCCTGAGGAAAATGGTAAATTCCACCAAGAACCAATGGAATCTAAAATGAAAACCTAAACTAGAGGACTCATGTATTAGATAGGGGAAGTAGATGATGAGTAGAAGCTACCAAAGGATAATACACACCATGAATTGATGAATAATGGTCAAAAACACCATCAAGATTATGAGGTGTTGAATGAGGAATTAGGGAAGGTTGTTGGGTGTTGTATGCACCAAAAACGGGGGGATAGGGGGACTACACCTAAAACATTAAGGGGAATATTGTAATTCTCCCCCCCCCCATAAAATATCCCACTAGCAAGAAAGTGGCTACATGAAGTGGTAACTGCCACTTCTAGACACCATCATCCAGCTGGTGGTTCCCAGTAGTTGGCCAATGGCCTGCAGAAATATTACAGCAGCCACCCTATCCCCTCCTCAATTATCTACAGATATTTTTGCTATATCCTGAGGTCTTTTTCAACATAAAATCCATACACTGTTTCGAAAATTCAAAATTCCCTTGAATTCCATGTTTTTCTATGGACTTGAGGGAGTAAACGGTTGATGAAATTTATTTCAAACTTGATGATTTATTTTTCAGTCTGTCCCATTTATCCTTCGACATCACATTGGATTTGTACCAATAAATAGAAGTTAATGGTCCTTATATAGTATAAATTACTCCATTTTTATTCTATATAACCTAATATCTTCTCTGTCTATCATCTCCACCCAGACCATAATCACTTCTAATTATATTCCACTAGAAATTGTGAACTAATTTTCAACTAACCTAAAAGAGATATTATGAAATAATTACTCATATTCCTCTACAATGTCAATTCTGAAACACCTTAGTCAGGATCTAGAATTTGAAACACTCCAACTACACTTTTATACCACTTATTGGTCTCACATGTATATTCTAGATTATCCCACTAGAAGATATTTACTAGAACATATATATTGAAAACAATGTACTAAAATATGAACCCATGCTATAGAGGCCAGAATCTGGAAGAAATTATTCACCCAATCAACCACACCGAAATGAATAACTTCTGATAAAAACGTATAATAGATATTGTGATACAATGATTGAAATAAACAAATTCGTTAGATTAATGGGAATTTTAACATTGTATATAATTTTTTCCTAATCCACTGGGGGAACATTGAAACTCTTATTTATGTAAATGGAAGAAAATTACAAATGTATATTTGATCATATGAATCACACATAATCTACCCTGATTCTTATATTATGACCCAGTGTATATATTCAGCAATCTTTATCTGATGATCTTCAAAGGATGAAGTCCACCTGATTTGATCTCTATAGAAAATACTCAACTCAGTCAAATCCTTTAATTACCTAAATTACCCCAATCCTATAAATAGATATATCTACCATTACATCATGGAATAACTTCCCATTGATTTTTTACACTACCACTATGATAAGTGATAAATGTGTAACTCCCAATTACACCTTTTGGTTGTACCTTTCTATTAAATAATCTAATTTTATAATTCATTCCACCTAACTTTCTTTCATCCATATTCTGCACATCTAATCCTAGGAAGTTTTCACTCCGTATCCACCATCGATACTTTCATAAATTAGACTCTTGATGTTTCCCCTTCTTGTAGACTAGCCCAAGGGCCATAAAATGGATTTCATAGCCAATAATAAAACAAAATATCATACTTATCCCCCTAAATTTGATCCAAAATTGGAATTTCATCATTGGTTCCATCCACATTTCAACTACCTAACAACTCTTTAGTGAATGAAAAGTTGGTTTGAATTCTACTATTCAACCCATTGCTAAGGAAATTGCATCTATACATCTATCTGGTATCACTCTAGAACCTAGGGAGAGGGTTACTTGTTATGGATGTATTATTTGAGACATAAGGTGTGGGACTAAAGATTCCTTACATACAAATAAACCTCAATGATATATTAATTTTATATATCAGGGTCTTAAAAATTTTAATTATAGATGATATTATTTGTAGTTTAACATTCATTTGAAATACCTATTATGTATAAAAAATACTGACATGGTTTTTCAACCATTACTAATAAAATATATGTTAGAAAGTATTATAGTATTCTAAAATAAAGAAAAAAACTTTTAAAATATCAATAATAATACAACAACTTTAATGATATTAAAATACAAAAAATAACTAAGACAAATAAATAAATACTCAAATATCATAAAATTATAAATTTATATTTATATTTTTGATAAATTGAACATAAATTTTAAATAAAATTATAAAGGAATAAATTAAATTATAAAATATTTTTAAAATATTTGATGTTATAAAAAACAAATAAAATAAAATAAAATAAAATTTTTAATAACATCGATGTTTATACATTTTTAAAGAATGAAGAGTTATTTTTACTTATATGTTTAAGGAAAGTATAAATCTATAAAAAAAACTACATTTAAGAAGGCATTATAGTAATAAATTTATTAATTAAAACATTAAATAATTTGATGTCTAACACATCATCGTATTTGTAATAAATATATAGAACGTGATTTCTTCTACATCGCCCTACATTCATGATTTTTCCACCTCCACATTCTAACAATTTAGGGATTTTTTTTTATTCCTGGTTAAATCAAAATCACCTATTGAAGTGATGGTTATGATATCATGTTATTCGTGATCGCGTACCTCCCACCACTTATAGAAAACTGTCACATGGATCCATTATTTTATGGTTATTTTTGGGATTTTTTCGTAAAATATTTTTATTACAAATGGTTATAGGTTTTTAATTATTTTTAAATATATATTTGAAATGTGTTGTGGGAATCAATGTTCTTTATTTAGTTTAATGACATGGTAATTTCATTCATTCCCTCAACACCTTTGGCGTCTTGTTATACAAAAGGTTTTGGGTGTGGAAAGTCCTTCCGCATAATAAAACAAAAAGGGCATTAATGGCATAAATTCCTTCTACCTACAACCGTATGAAAGCACCCCCCCCCCCTCTTTCTCACCAATTTCATTCACCATTTCACTCTCTCTCTAAATATGTCCATATTTCTTCTCTATTATATTATGTTAAAGTTGGTTATTCTCTTGTGATAACCTTTATAGAGTAAAAAAATATCAAGTTTCATTTACAGGTATTTTTGTAATTTATTTTAATTATTTATTTATTTAGTTGTTTAATTTCTATTTTCTTTCATTTTTTTATTTGCATAATTTTTTTTAATTTGATAAAATTTGTTAGTAATAGTTAATATTAATGAGTATTTAATTATTATTGAATCACTATTAATCACTAATCAATAAATAATTAGTCTTAGTTATAAATTTAAAAATTATTATGAATTAAAACTATTTAATATCACTTATAGGTTAATAATAATTAGTAAAAAATAATTTTTAATAGAAATTTAGTTAATTAACTAAAAATTATTAACTACAAATTAATTAATTAATTAATTAATTAATATTGTATATTAGGTTCTTTGGGGAAAAATTACATTTAAACACACACAACCCTTACGCACAGGTCGAAAAGGCATGCCATACCCACCCCCCACCCCCCACCCCCACAAGAGGATAACCCACCCATCAAGTCTTATTTATTTCTTACATGGCCCATACGCCTAGTGGTTATGAATCTAATTACATGGATTGTAGGCCCAGTGGGTATGAAATCACATTACATTGTCGTGAAGGCTCAATTTTTTGACCCAAAGGCCCTCCGGTGATTAGTGTTGTTATAGTACCTACTATAGTTCTATAAATGTTATAGTTCCTTGTATTGTTCCCACCACCACTACAATGTCACTGGTCAATTAACTAATAATTAACTAATAATTGGTAAAATAATAATTAACTGATAATTATTTAAATAATAATAAGTTTCAAATTAATTAATAAATAATAATTAATTACGAATTATTAACTAATAATAAATTAACAAATACCTTTCTAATATTTAACTAATAATCAAATAAAAATTAAATAATAATTATTTAAGTGATAATAAATTATTAACTACAAATTAACTAGTAATAACATAACTAATACTTAAATGATAATTATGAAACTAACAATTAATTAAAATTATTACCTAATTAGTAATTATTACTTAATAAACATATATGATTAATTATTACTAAATAATTAGTAGTTCATATTTAAAAAATTTATTTAGTTAATAACTAGTAATATTTTAATAATAAGAAGAAATGTTTAATTAATATTAATTAATAGTTAGCTACTAATAGTTTTCAATGATTATTATTAGGTAATTTATTAATAAATAATTAATTAATATTTACTAATATTTTTTCATTAGTAGATAATAAATATTAATAGTTAATAATAATTAGAAATTATTTCTAATTATATATTTATAACATAAAAGAACATTACATAATTATTCCTCCATCAAACCTGTGCAATTATTCCCCACGGTGAATATTGTTTATCAAATAGTTAATAAATCCAATAATTTCTGGTTATCTGAGAAATGACATCCTTGAATGGATGCTATAAGTGGATACATTCTCCATAATAGATAAACCTTGGGATAATAACACTAAATGGATTGATTAGGTATTAACTCAACTATTGGGTAGTGCACAATAAAGATGCCTAAATGCTGACCTGGCTTGACACTCCCATAGGATCTATTTTTGTTAATTCACTTTCTATTTATAAACTATTCAACCCAATGACTATTTCTTAATTATATCATTTTACCATGAATTAAAATTACCCAATTATTCCACTACAAACCATAGTGAATGTTTTTTGGTTATCTGATTAATAAAATCCCTTTCTAGATACTGCATGTAGCTATAGGCTCTTATAGAGATGTACATTGGGTAATGACCCTAAAAATGAAGTTAGGTATTAACCTGAACTTAACATGGTGCATTAAAATGAGTAATAACTAAACACCTTGTTTGACACTCATGGGGGATCTTATTTAGTTATTTCACCTATTATTTATAAACTATTGAACTCAATGACTATTTCATAATTATATCCTTATACCAGTAATGAACATTACACAATTATTTCACAAACAACCTTAGTAACTATTTTGGGGTCATCCAAGTATTGAAATACCTATCTAAACACTACAACTAGATTTAGGCTCTAGTATAGATGCTCATAGGGGTAATAACCATAAAAAGGCTAGTTTGGTTTTAACCTGATCTTCACCTGGTGCATGATAGAGGAAAAACTTCACACCCGGTTTAACACTCCTAGAGGATCTACTTTGGTCAATTCCATTTCTTTTTGTAAACTATTTCACTCAGTGACTATTTCTAAATTATATCCATGTACCATGAAATAAATGTACACAATTATTCTATTATCAACATTAGTAAATATTGTGTTCTTATATGAGAAATGACATCCTTATTTGGATATTATAAGTAGATAAAGTCTCTAGCATAGATGTTATTTGGGGTAATAACCCTGAAAATGGTGGTTGGGTATTAACTCAATCTTCACCTGATGCATGAAAAATTGTCCAAACTGGACACCTAGTTTAACACTCATGTAGGATCTTCTTGGGTTAATTTACATTATTTATACAAATAATTTATCACAAGGACCTTTTTCTAATTATATCCTTCTTCCATGAATGAACATTACACAATTATTCTTCTATAAACCATACATTATTATTTCTAGTCGTGAATATTGTTTACACTTTTTGATTTGGGTTCGAAACAAATTTTTTCATGTTTACAATCATGTCTTATGTGTAAAATATTGTCGTAAAGATATTCAAACTGATTAAAGAGATTCATAAAGTATAAAACCAATATGAGTGGTTATTATAAGTGGTTTTTTTACCCTAAGAAAGCTTTATACAGGATTTCATGGTGGGATAAATATGATACATGAGTAAGAGATCTAGTTTATTACCTGTATACAATTTTAATCCCATGATAGGTTATGGAATCTATATTATTAATTGAATGATGAGGAGGAATGGTTATAAGAAATAAAATAATTAATTGAATGGTCTCTTAGAAGTTTGATGGAGTTATACGTGGAGGTTTTTTATTGTCTAGTAGTAGAATGTTATTATATGAAGATAGATACATACCAGAGTCATCGAGGAAGGTCTATCCCAAGATCATGGGACTTTTCTATATCATACAGAATAAGATAACCAAACTGATAAATTATATATGATTAAATAGAAATTTAATTGTGCATAAGGGTCTCATGATAGAGAAGAAGTATAAAAAAGTGATGATTAGGAGGAAGATGATGCAGTTTGAGAAGAATTTTCTATAAATTAAATGGCTATACACTAGACTCAATGCATGATAAATCATAAACCACAATTTTTATCTTGGTCAGAAGTTATTTCTTGTTTTCTGAAATTTAACTTGAATATTATCACACAATCAATTGATTTTCATGGAGTTGCAGAGGATAAATTTGGTTCAAATCAGAAACAATTATACATTAGAAGTGATTTTATATGAAAATATTCCCTAAAAAGTATACATTAATTATTTTATATAGATATACTCTTTAGATATTTAGTTGAGGAGTCTAAATGAAAAAAATTACTTCACATGAAGAGAAAAATATAGTAATGATTGTATATTTCTATTGAAGATGATTCCTAACATTTCTATTAGAGGGTATATGATTTTTAAGATTGAGGAACTAATAATTTCATAAAAATAACATGTAATAGGATCTTTCATCATTGGATGTTAAATTTCAATCATATTTTACTATCGAGATGACCAGGACCTACATAAATGTGTTGGTAGCCCTTTACAAAAAACATTTTCAAACAAAGTTTCATATGGAATGGTATGAAGGGTGAAACAAAAGGTAATTATTATAGTCTTAAGTGAATGAGATGAGTCATATCAGGTTTTAATAAAAATAATATAAATAATGAGGGAAAAAACAAATTCTATTCCACATCAACATTAATGAACATGTGTCTCAAGATAACTAATTTTATCCTTCTCATGTCATAATCTTTTGGCATTTCGGGGTATTAATTTTGTGTGTTTATGCATTTATTTTTTTCAAATAGTTTATAAATATTGAATATAAATTTCTTTAAGGAATGTTCATTGGTGTACTTTTGATTTTAGAAACATTATATGGTAGATGTACACCTCTACCGCTTTTGTTTTCTATAGTATATAAGGAATAATATATATCTTGGAGTTGGATTTTTGAAGTAATTAGAAACTATTTCACTGATATTTAGGGTGTATGTTTATTTCCTCTAGAAATGGGGATGACCTCGATTGTTTTAAGGTTCAAACATTCCAAGCGGTTTCTAACGGGTTCGTTCATAGAACTAGAAACATCCAATGATTCTATATCCATTTGGAACTACTTTCCAAAGGTATGTGCTCATTAGTTGTAGACTGATGGGGGTAAATAATTTTCATTAGTTGAGAGGATGGGAGTTCGGACTCATCACACCTTTTTGAGAGGAATTATTGTCTACTCCGGGACTCTCTTTATAGATTTAAGTTATGTTCGTGAATCCTTATTACATTACCAAGTATGAAAATGAGCTTTCCTTTAGGTCTGACAATCAATGATTAATATGTATGAAATTTAGAGAATATTTTATATGTATTCGAGGTTCTTCATCGATAGAGAATAATCTATATTTTTTTAGAGATTATTAGTCAATGGTATCCTTCGACACATTATATAGAAGCCTCTTGGTCATTATGATAACCATACTAGTTTTAAAGCCACTCAGCGAGGAACTTGAAGTTTATTGTCATTCAGAAGGACATGAATTATTTCAGAGTTGGGATCGTACCGGCAGATGGGATACCTATGTATCCTTGTTTAGAGAAGGAATTAGAACCCACGTAGTTCGAGTAAGTGAGTATGATGTTTATGCATGATTTATGGCTCAAAGAAAGATGTCATAATTACTTTTACGGTCTAAGCTCACGTGAGTCATGCTCGGTGTGAGAAACAATAGGTATTGGTAAAACCAGACAATTTGTGCAATGAAAGATGCAATCATAAGATATAATGTGGGGCTTATGTATGTATGACTGCCCAAATAGATGAATATTGGGATTTACTTCAGGGAAGAAACCCGAGAACAAGGTCCATAAAGGTGTATGTGGTTTATGGAGATTTGGATACTTAACTTAGGACTTAATCTTGAGAAGGAAACCCAAATCAGAAGAAATTAAGACCGGTTAAGAGAAATTAATACTGGGGCTTATTCCTTGAAAGGAGGCCCAGGTTAAAGGGATTTAGAATTTGGGAACTTGGGGCTTACTTTTAAGGAGGATGCCCAGGTTTAAGAAGATTTGAAACTGGGGATTACTCCTGAAAAGGAGGCCCAGGTTAAGGATATTTGTGAACTTGGGGCTTATTCCTGAAAAGGAGGCCCATGTTAGGGGACTTGGGGATTAATCCTAAAGATGATGCTCATATTTGGGAATTTTGAGATTGGGACTTACTCCTGAGAAGGAGGCCCATATTTGGAGAACATGAGACTTGGGGCTTACTCCTAAGGAGGATTCCCATATTAATAGAATTTGGACTGGGGCTTACTTTTGAAAGGGAGGCCCAAGTTAAGGATCCTCTCATCTTAAAGGATGAGGTTTAATGAATGAAATCTCTCACCTTAGTGATGTAAAGATATGTAAATCAATAGGTTTTAAGAGATGTTCCACAGAATTCCTTTCAAATAAAGAATCCAATAAGGAATTCATGACAAAAGAAATAGATTTGAAGAGGGTTTAGAAGGCTTAATCTTGAAGAGTAGAAGTCTATTGGAATGAGAGAGGTGAAATAGGTAGGAGGGGCATCTAAAAAGAAGGAGGCACGCAGGTCCTGCGTGGGCGCACAGGTACGGGTCGCATAGGTATACCTGCGTGACACATGAGTACTTGCACGACGATCAACCCATGGAGTAATACTTGGGGGGGAGACTTGGCTCAAACCCTTAGTACTATCCCTAGAGGCTTCCAGAAGAGTGTCGCATATGTTCTGTTGAAGGGGTAAGGTGGCGCACAGGTGTCTTTATTTCCCTTAAGGGTTAGACACTTAGGTGCGCAGGTGTTGATGAATTTCAACACTTAGGTCTTGTTCCCCCTCTTTAGATCTTCTATTCTATGTAAGAAATTACCTTAGAAGTGTTCAGAAGCATCAAGAATATACTAGGGTGTCGGGAGCTCAAATCTGAGTTTCTGGAATTTTTCTCCGTCCTCAAATGGGGGGCCCACTGGGGGTATTTATAGGCTGCTGAAGACCCCGAGCGAGAATAAAAGAGGGTGCGCAAGTCACCAGCACGACCACCATGTGGCGCGCAAGTATACTTGCGCGACTATGAGGAAACTTGCATGACCCAAGTGGGAAGTAATCCTTGTTCATGCCTTTGTCGATTTTTGATGTTTCTTCCAAGGATGAATCACTTTGGACTAAGGTATTTCACTTTTTCAATTGTTAGAATCTATGATGGAAAGGAGCGTCAACAAAAGTCCCCCATCAGAGTTGGATCCGAAAGAAATGAGGATGTGAATATGAGGTAAAATAAGAAATCCAAGCAACATACAGCACGTAAGTGGCGAGCGCAAAAATGGCGGAGTGCAAGGGTGAGTCGCGCAGGCTTCGGCGCGCAGGGGTGCGGCCTTGCCTATATATATGCGGTCATTTCTCATGCAAAGCACCTGAATTTCAAACTTTCGAGCTCCCTCCGTGCAAGTTGCCTTCACCACGAAAGTTACTCTGTTTTTCGCTTCTTCCTTTTGTGCCTCTCTACTGTAGAGGTATTTGGACTTGCGCGGTGATACCTGCATGCCAAAACTTTTGTGACACACTTATACTTGCGCACCAACTTTAGGACTAGCGTGCCTTAATGCCTTAGCCATTTTTTCACTTTTATTCACAAATTTTATGAAAAATAAACTTACTTAAGAGTTAATTATCCAAACTTTGTGTAGATTAAATGGCTCCCAAGAGAATCAGAATGAATGATGAACCGACTAGCAAGAGAATTGATGATATGATGAGCATCATTGGCCATGATTACTATACTGTCTACGACAGCACTCTCCCAGATTTGGCTAAGTATTTGAAGAAGTATCATTGTGACTTCCCCCAGAGCATTTATCTACCTATGTATAGCTATGGTCATCTGCGATAAGTCACCATTCCACATGCAAAGAACTGTCTCCCAATTTCTTGGATTCAGAATTACACCAATTTTGCTTCAGCAAATATTTCAAGTGTAGGATAATTTGTAAATACTGGAACAGTGGAGAAGGCCTAAATAATGCACCATAGCCCATGTACCTCAGATCTGAAACCTCACAAGCCTGAGCTGCAACCACATTGTTATCCCTCAATCTTCTGAAACTTTCAGATGGATTAATCCAAAGGTTGGAAGAAGAGTTGGGACTTCTTTCCTGTAGAAGGTGTGAAGCCAACTTGGATATGGACATACTGGGTGCGACAAACCTATGCAGAGTTTGTCAAGGATTTGAAATTAGTTGCGATATAGGAATCCATCTGGGATGGAAAAACATATGTTTACATGAATGATGACTTTGTGCTGGAGATACTCATCCATTGGATCCCAGAAACCAATTCATTCCATCTGAATCATGGAGAAGTAGGAATTAGTCTGTGGGATGTCCACAAGAACTTAGGAGCTCCGATTTCGGGTGATATGTATGATGAATTCATCCCCCCCAAGGCGACTTGGAATGATTCAGAGAAGACCCCAGCTTTGGCTCGAGAATTATTGAACATATTCCACAAGCTCAAGAGTTCAGAGACCTCCTTAACTCATTCTAGAAAGGATATTCATCCAGAGGAGTGGATGAATATGTTTCTTACCAAGAAGTAGGAGAAGGAGCCGAAGGAGAAGGGATTAAAGGGGAAGGGGCCCAAGGATAAGGGGCCCACCTATACTCGTCCTACCACCTACCCCAAAATAGAGAAGAGGGGTGCTTCTGGAAAATTCTAGCCGACTCTAGAAGCAGGAGAATTTGAGAAGTGGGGATACGAAGTGAATCAGAGAATCCCAAAAAAGGCTCGTCTGGCGGGCTTCTTGGCCTTGTGGCTCAGTGCTTATCTTTTGACAGTCAAGGATTCGAAGGGAGGCATCAGTCCAGGGACCTTCGTTGTTACAACCAAGTTGGATGAGGGGGAAATGGTTGGGTTGTCTACCCCCATTTTAGCAACGATTCACAGGAGCTTACTCCATGTATTCATGGGTATGTCTCCTTTGAGAATAGTGAGACCATTCCATGTTTTATGGGGATGGATCGCCACTCACTTCCGGACGTATAAGGTATAGAATGGAGTATAGATTCCTGGAAGTTCTTTCAGTCCATCAGTGCAGGCATTCTTTGGAATTTCTCCACTAGATCTCAATTCATATGACATAAAGGTGAGGCTGATCATGTATAAGGAATTCAATTTGTTTCCTTATGGAAATCCGCCAACCGGGCGATTTGTTGATGATGGAACAACCAACTTGGAATTCAAGGCATACATGTTGGCCTACAGAGATGGTGTACTGGCCACCAGGATTGACGAAGAGATTATATGTGAGGCCTATGCTCCATATAGATTTGAACATCAATTCAAGTGTTTGCAGCAGACTATTATATCTCCCCTTGTGCATGTTAGGTTATAGAAACATCTGATGGTTTCTTGACAACTATGGTTGCTCACATATAGGGAGAGGACTGGGGTAGTGTTTGATCTTCCAGTTTCTACAGCAGAAAATAACTTGACTACATGGTATGCTGAGAACTAGAGAGAATCATACCCTGGAGGGGTGTTTAATCACCTGATTTATCAGGTTGACAAAAGGAAAATAACCATAGATAAAGAAACCCTTCATCTAGAAGGTGATTCTTCTACACTACCTGGAGCTAATTCATCGGGTTCTTCACCTAGGGCTGACTCATAGGATTCCCAAGATGGGGATGATGAGGCACAACATGCGGCAAAGCGGCCTCGTGCCCGATATAATCCTCCCGTCAGAATAAAATGACCAACTCCATAAACTCCTAGGGAGTTATTTCATTAAGGAAATTCCAAAAAAATTAATTTATAGAGAAACAAGTATTATTTTCTTATTATATATCTGTAGTTGCAGGAGCTGGGAAGAAGCTAAAGTCCAAGATTGTAGGACCTTCCTCGCAGCCTTCTGGTACACATACTGAATATCTACGACCAGATGTTGTCCAGACATGGCGAAGTTTATACTGCGGTGCTGAAACTTCCTGGTTGGATTTTTGCGAGGGGCTACACCTCCCCGGAATAGGGATTCATCTGGCTTCTACAGAAATCTGTTACAAGGATAACCCCGATGAAGTGTGGGCTTACATTAGAGAGTTGGAAATGCTCATATATGCTACCGATGATTCCATTCCCGTCACCAAGTGGGTGAAGTAAATGATATATTGTGGTGCCACTGAGGGGATTGATGAGGAGTGGAATGATTACGTGTCTCCTGAAGATGTAAGTCTCTTTCATTATTTTCTTTGTAACTTGATTACAGTCAAAGCTTTGTTACTCAATGAAGGTTTTTTCCCTCATCCTGCAGCTTGCAAAGAAAGGAACTGCTGAAGTTCCTTCACTATAGTATAGCCCTGGTGGTACTGCCATCGGGGCTACTGAATCTCCCCATGAGTAGGGTGAAATATCTCTAGGCTAGCAAGCCATGGATGAGGAGTTGGACATGGATTTCCATTATCCAATTCATGTACCTGTAAAGGAGACTGTCGACACTCCCAAAAAACCAAAGAGACAAAGGCATTGAAGGAAGAAGTCCACAACTAAACGCTTCATGAGTAGTGGTAAGTCCTTAAGATAATCATGAGTCTTAACCCATGAAAAGGTTGCTCATACTTCTTGGGATTATAGGGGCTTCTCAAATTTCTCCTCTGAGGGAAAGGACTGACCCTCCTTTGAAGACCATGGAGGGTACTGGTGAACAATCACAAGTTCAGGCTGATTTGGCTGCTCCTGGAGAAGAGCCAACGTCTATTCCTAGTATCCCTCCTTCCTCTGTTGCAAAAAGAGAAGAGCCAGCTTCTGGTAAGTTAACAATTCCTCATAAAATGTTGAATGAAACATCAACTAACTTCAATTCTATAATACTTTAGGTTCAGCCCCTGCACTAGATCTTTTGGCGTCCTTTGAAACTAATGCCACAATTTTAACTGAAGAAGTTATCCAGAGATAGAGGCTGCAGAATGAAGGTCACCAGGAAGACATATCAAATGCTCCCACTGGTGAGATTAACCGGGATTCAGAGATAACATTGGATGAAATAATGGAAATTGGCACATCTTTTGATGATTTTTTAGATCATTTTAAATTACCATGTAATTAAGAAGATTATAGAAGTTTGGGTTATCCTTCGTCCTGTTAAAAATAACTTTTTATTACATCTCAGATAATGATCAGTGGAAATGTGCAGTTCTATCTGAGCAAACTGTTGAACAACCAATGCTTGAAGGGGGTACAGAAAACCCTACTATTACAGAGACATTAGTTCAAGTGGAGCTGAACCCAGTAGAGCTTCTTCAAACTCACCTTGAAAATCCTATGGAAGTTAGGAAAGACGGGTTGGAGCCTTCCCAAGTTACTGATCAACCATTGGGTAAGGGATAATAATTTTGGAAACTGTACTTAATTTGAAATACAACCAATCAAAATTTGTTATCCTTTGAAACTAACCAAAGATTTCAATTGTTTGTGCAGGGCCATCAATTTCCGTGGATAGATCTGGAGGGGAATCCTCAGCCTCCGCCCCAACGGGAATAGAAAGTGAAGAAACATCGGTTAGGGGGGAAGGGGCAGAATAGGTCACTTCCCTAAGTGAATTAATCCCGGATTATATTCCCCCCTCTGATAGTGATGTTGAGTCAGTTCTGGAGGTACAAAAGGCACTCCAATTTTCATGACTCAAGGCATGGCAGAACATATGGAAAATCATATCTGAAGTTCCTCTAGAAGAGCTGTCATCGAAGATTCCCTGTTTGTCATCCCTGTTTGTCATGTTGGGACTTGGCGGTTTTGGATATCAAAAGATTCATGCCTCGGTAAAACAAGTCATCTTAAGAAGGGAGCAGGAGCAGAAGTATCAACAAGATTTGACTAGAGTAAGGCTATCAGCCAATATCGGCGAATTTGAGGCTGTGGTATCCCGAGATGAGGCTGATCATGCTGCTAAGTTGAAGGAGCTGAAGCATAAGATCAAGGATAAAGTTGTCAAGCAGATGCACCTTCATCAACATTTAGATGTTGTTACTAGGGAACTTGACCAACTGAACAATTCATTGGAATGAGTTCAAACAAATTATATGAAAGCCATTGCTAAAGCCAAGAAAGCACTCCATCAAGATGAAAAGAATGAAGTTGGTCGAGTGCATGAGCTTCAAGTGGCAGTTGTTGAAGCTCGGGATGCTCTAAACCAAATGAAAGCTTATGTTGACAGCCTTTTGTAATTCTTGGAAAGGAGAAGAGACACCATTATGTGGATGTCCTTCTAACTTTTGTGCCTCAAATAGAAAACAATTTCATCTTCAATCATTTATGCACTCCTTATTTTTCTACTTGATTTAAATTTAACCTAAGCCGATGGGCCTAGTAAGCATAGTTTGATTGTTACTAGGATTATAAAAATAACCCAACAAACATTGAATCTTTTCATTGCTCAATATTACCTAAATAATACAAAATGTATGTTTAGTGAGCTGGGACTTGACTTTTATTCATAGTTCTCTTTTATTTTGTGGATAGTTTAAAGTCATGCATGTCAGACATAAAAAAGTCTAATGTTTAACGTCGAAATAGCTTTGATAGAATGGATTAAAATTGACTCAATTCCTTGAAAATTTATCTGAAAACATATTACCATATTCAAATATGGGGGAAAAAGTGTAAACTATGACTTAAGAAATTTTGAATCTGAGGGATGACATGAAAAAGGGCTAAAAGGAATTAGAAGAAGTAGTTCCTAAGAATGAAGTTACCACTATTTAACAAACCCGTTAGGGGGTTGAGTTATGCAGGGCCACCTAAGGGCATTTGCTGCATAGTCAAATAATAGTATCTTTTGGCTGACAGGTCTGTTATGTAGACTACTTATGAAAGGCCGCCTAAGGGCACGTTTTGCATAGTTAGTAAAAAGAACTCTCAGATATTTACTTTTCTATTGCTAAAAAGCTAGTGGATGTTTTTGGAGATTCAAATTTTCCAAAGCATAGAGTTTGCTGTATGGAGAGAGGTACTTGAATATGGAGAAGATATTTCCAAAAAAGATTGTCTAAGAACTCGATGAATTTCACTCCTACGAATATCTTTCCCAAGTATAGGAAAGAGAAATATAAACCATAGACTTGAATACTTTCAAATAATGAAAAAGTGTATGGGAAAAATATGTTAAAGATGGATATTTTTTGAAGATCCCTACACATTTTTGATAAGACCAATAATGAAAAAAGTGGTTTTCTTCCCAATAATGAAGTTACCACTATTTGAAAAACCCGTTAGGGGGTTGAATTATGCAGGTCCACCTACAGGCATCGGCTTCATAGTCAAAAAATAGTATCTTTTGGCTGACAGGTCCATTATGTAGACTGCTTATGCAAGGCCACCTAAGGGCACGTGCTGCATAGTCAGGAAAAAGAACTCTCAGAAATTGGACATTTTGTGACCAAAAGTCAAGAAAAGGGTTATGGAGATCTAGAAGTATTTAAGGGTAGGAGTATGACACATGAAAATGGGTATTGTCCAATGCATGAAAGAGATACATAGACCAATGATAACCATAATCATGTTGTGGTTGGGTCCTGATTTGAGATAATGGACTTCACTACGTATCCCATAAGGATGTGAATCAAGCTATACGTAGTTCTTGAAATACAATTTAACGTCATGTGGGATGAAAATGTGGGAAATCTTAGTTTAGGGTCATAGAACTTAGACCATTATAAGGAGTACACAATGTGTGTTTTCATAGGGGGGCTTTCTATCCAAGGAACCGAAAGTGGAATTTGGGGTTAGGCCCAAAGACTTGGGGCTAGATTCGAGGGATGCTCAAACATTCCTACGTATCCCATAAGGATGGGAATCAAGCCCACGTAGTTCTAGAAATACCCTCTGTACAGATTTGGTTCGTACATGCGAAGGGTGAAAGGGGACTTTAGTACAATTATAGTTTGACCCAAGATAAAAGGTTCGGGCATTGCCATGTATGCACATAGTCTTGGAATATAACATGATTGGAGATCAATGTAAATATTGATTCCCTCTCAGTTGAGGGTGTCAAAGAATGTTGTAGTTTATTGTCGTACAGGACAAAAGTGCGAATAGTTTAAGGTCATATGCATGGACTTTGGGGAACCAATGTAAAAATATTGGTTCTGGGGGTTGATTCACGAATCAACATCATATGAGATGGAGGTGAACCGATGTGAATAGATTGGTTTTGGGCTTGAACCTTAGGACGTTTCCTACGTACCCATCCTAGAAGGCAAGGATCAAAGTCTATGTAGATTAATTAAATAATGAATTAGTGATCAAGTTGTTTTTTAGAACAACGACCTAAAAAGTGTTGTTGGGACTTACGCATGGTTTGCAGACCAGAGAGGGTGTTATGGTTGAAGTTTACTCTAAGCTCACATGAGTCATACTCGGTGTGAGATAGAAGAGGTAGCAACAACCTTAACGATGCATAGTTTAATGTCATGTAGGACATATGAAGGGACTATACATTTTAAGGTCTTTCAGTGAAGACTATTGGTGTTGCATAGTTTAATGTCATGTAGCAGGGACAAAATATAGTTTAACATCATGTAGGATGTATTAAGGGACTTTGTTCAGTTTTACATCATATAGGACGAATGAGCAGTACAGATTAACGTCATGTAGGACAAATATAGGAACACAGTTTAACGTCATGTTGGATGTGAACACAGTTTTGTGTCATGTTGGACAATAAGGGTGTTGTATAGTTTAGCGTCATATAGCTAAGACGATGGGGACAATACAGTTTAACGTCATATTCAACGAAAGGGGGACTGTTTAGTTTAATGTCATGCAGTAAGAACAAAAGAGGACACATTTTAAAGTCATGTTGGATGTATTAGGGACGACACAGTTTAACGTCATATTGGACAAAAGAAATGAAAATAGTTTAAGGTCATATGGATGCACCGTAACTGATGTATTTTGTGTTTATACAAAATATTTCTTTACAAATCTGGTATTGGTTAGAGTAGTGATGAGTTCTCCATCCATTGAGATTAAATAATAAGCTCCATTAGAGTAGACCTTATGTATTGAATAAGGTCCTTCCCATTTTGGTTCAAGCTTAGGATGTTTCTTTCCCAGTATCAATGAAGTTCTAAGAACCAATACCAAGTCTCCCTGAATGAATGAATGAAGAAGAACATTTTGTTGAAAGCTCATTTTATTCGATTCTGATAGACTTCCAAATGATGCAATGTGCACAACCTTTTCTCATCTAATCATTCCAATTCATCCAATCGCTTCTCAAGTTGTTCATCTATAGATGACTGATCACAAATGGATACTCTGAGAGAGGGTAATTGAACTTCATTGGGAAAGACTACTTCTATTCCATATACTAATTAATATGGAGTTGACCGCATTGCAGTGCGGGTGGTGGTTCGATAATCCCATTAAGCATGAAAGAGTTTGTCAGACCATGACTTCTTATCTTTATCCACCATCTTTTGCAATATATTTGAAAGAGTCTTTTTGAAGGCTTCTATCTGGCCATTGGCCGCTGCATGATACTAAGATAAATTATTGGTTTTGATGTTGTATTCTTGATACAACTTCCTCACCTCAGATGAATAGAAGTTAGTGCCATTTTCCGTAAATATGGTATTAAGGACACAAAATCTGGTAATGATGTTAGACTTAATGAAGCTAACAATGCTTTTAGAACTAACTTCATTGAGAGTTATTGCCTCTATCCATTTTTAAAAGAAGTCAGTAGCAGTAATAATATACATAAACTGCTTGGCTATAGTTGAGGGGTAAGGTCCCACCACATCCATTTCCCTTGTGGAAAATGGAAATGAGTATTTAGTTGTATGCAGCAACTCTGGAGGTTGATGAATGAAGTTAGAACATACATGGCATGAATGAAACTTCTTTGTGAAATCAACACAATCTAGTATCATTGAAGTCCAAAAGTATCCAAGACATCAAATTTGATCTGATAGTCTATGTCCAGACTGGTGGGCACCACAGACTCCTGCATGTACTTCTTTCATGATAGCCATTGTCTCTTCACCATCAATGCATCTGAAGAGAAATTCATCAAAACCTCTTTTGTAGAGAATTTTCTCTGGGTGATCTGGGCTATCATAAAGAGTAAAATTGACCACACGTCTCCGGACTTGTTCTTTCCTGGCTCTATCTGGTGGAAGTGTTCCATTTTGAAGGTATTCCCTGATAGGTGTCATCCATCCTGTAGCATAACCATATGGTTCAGATATTGGACTAATTTCATTGATTTCATCTGTTATAGTTTGAACATAAGGTGAAATTGTACGATGGTGGGCAATATTGATGGTTGTCTCATCCTGATTTGGATCTGCCGGAGTTATGGCTATATAAGCCAGTGCATCAGCTTGGGCATTTTGTGATCTCGGGACATAAGAAAATTTTGGTTCTGTAGGAAATTCCTCCATTAACTCTCTGACATAATCATACAAAGATATTGTTTCTTCTTTTCTGATGGCATAATCCCCATTGACTTGTTTGATAACCAGGTCTGAATCACCTTTCACCTTTAAGTGATTCACTTGTACCTGAAGCGCCAACTCTAATCCTGTAATAAGAGCTTGGTATTCTGCTTCATTGTTTGTTCTGCCTCCCAACAATGAGAAGGAATAGGGTAGCACTGCCTTTTCTAGAGAAATGAGTACAATTCCTAACCCAACTTTGTTGAACTTAGAATCCTCCATTTTCTTCCTTGTTGGACTTCTGGAAGCACCATCAAAGTACATTTCCCATGTTTGAAGATTATCTTGAATAGAAAAGACTTATTGATCAGGAAGTTCAGTATCTAAAGATGTATCTTCTACTGAAGGATGTTCAGTAAGGAAATCAGCTAGATCTTGGACCTTTATTGCCTTTTGAGACACATATAGGATATCAAATTGCTGCAAAATAACTTCCCACCTTTCCAGACTCCCAGAAAGCATTGAACGACTAAGGATGAATTTGAGTGGGTTATTACGAGATACCAATTGGACCTCATGATGTTGCAGGTAGTGTCTCAACTTCTAAACTACAAAGATTAATGCTAGGCAGCACTTCTCAATACCTTAATATCAGGTTTCTGCTTCAAACATAGTCCGACTGAGATAGTAGAGGTTGTTTTCATTTCTAACATCATTCTTCTGAGCAAGAAAGGCACCCAATGATCGATCTAAAGCTGTCACATAGAGGATAAGTGGTCTTCCTTCAATAGGTGGCATTAATACAGGTGGACTCAAGAGATATTTCTTGAGAATATCGAATGCTTCTTGACATTCTTCAGTCCATTGGTAAGTGACTCCCTTCTTCATCAATTTGGTAAAGGGTAAACTTTTTCCTGCTAAATGGGCGATGAAATTCTGAATATAGGCTAAGTGTCCTTAAAGTCCTCTCAATTCTTTCAGATTTTGAGGAGGTGACATACCAAGGATTGACTTTGTCTTCTTAGGATCGACTTCGATACCATGATGGCATACAACAAAGCCGAGAAATTTTCCTGAGGTTACCCCAAAAGCACATTTTAAGGGGTTCATCTTCAAATTGTGTTGTCAAAGTTTGTGGAATATGACTTCTAAATCAGCCAAGTGATTAGAACATTGCTTGGATTTAACCACAAAATTCTCCACATAGCATTCAACAAACTTCCCTAAAAAGGGTTTGAAGATACGATGCATAGCACGTTGATATGTTGCACCTTCATTCCTTAGACAAAAGGGCATTAACCGATAGCAAAACACACCCTGAGGGGCTCTGAAGGCTGTGGATTCCTCATCTTCTGGAGCCATTCGGATTTGATTATACTCGGAATATCCATCCATGAAGGAAAGTGCTTCATAGCCAGCTGTTGCATCAATTAAGAGTACTGTGATCAGAACTGGAAAATCATATTTAGGACAATGCCGATTAAGATCTATGAAATCAATGCAAACTCTAATTTTTTCGTTCTTCTTTATCACAGGGACAATATTAGCCAACCATTTGGGATATTGAACTTCTCTGACGAAGCTATCTTTGATAATCTTATCCACTTCAGCTTCAATTTTGGAAGCATAAGTTGGGTGTGTTCTTCTTGCGGCTTGCTTGAATCCTCGATGTTCTTCTGGCAAACCCAACTGATGAGTAGAAACATCAGGATCAATTCATGGCATCTCTGTATAGTTCCAAGAAAATATATCTCAATTTTTCTTCAAAAATGAAATATACATTTCCTTCTCTTCAAGAGTCATGGCCGCACTAATTAAAGTGGGGCATGGATCTCCTTTTGTACCATGATTTATTTCTCTGAGTTCATCAACAGTGGTAGAGATACCCTCTTCAAATGCAGAAAGATCATCCCTGAGATCTTCTTCCTCTTCTTCAACATGTGTTATTTCTTCTTTTTCTACTTGCATAGTAGCTGATGAATCAGAATTTCCATAATTATGAGAGATGTTAAAATTTGAACATCTTGAAGAAGAGGCTTCCATTTCTAACCCTATTGATGATGAAGGGTCTTCCTTGGGTAATAAAGATGAGATGATGGATTGAGAATCGACATCATCGTTCACCTCTGATATTTCTATAACTTCTTTTGACCTAGTTGGCGAAGTATTGACTTGCTAAATTTCAGTGGATGAAATGAATACATCTCCATTTGATCTTTCATCATTGCTTGGTGAGTTACCAACTTCTCCCATTTTGTCTGGCTCGATTTCCGTAATTTACATTATGGAATTTTACATAAGAGTATTTTTATTTGGGTCTATGTTGTCAATTTTACTGATAGGCAACACATAATCTGTACTCACATGTGTATATGGATTTACTGGATTCTTTTCCAAACCAAATGAAGCATTAACCTTAGTAACCTCCCTTGCTGTGGATTTCTCCTTAACCTTCATGTGATAGAATTCCGCCTCAATGTATTGAGATTCACATGTCTTGAATGGGGTTTTATCACCATACAATGTCCCAATTTGACCATCAAAATAATATTTGAGACATTGATGGTATGATGAAGGGATAGCCGCATGTTGATGTAGGCAAGGTCTTCCAGGAAAAATATTGAAGGTTGTATCGTGATCAACAACCATGAAATCTGAATTGGATACAAGGACTCCAAACTAAGTTCTGAGTGTAATCTTGCCCAGTGGTTCTTGTTCATTTTTATCATACCCTTGAAAAATCGAATTAGAAGAAGATAAATCAGATTCTGTGAGGACCAATCGATGAAGTGTATGAATGGGGATGAGGTTGACTCCTGAACCATTATCAATGAATGCTCTTCGGATGTCTACACCATTGACCATTCCAGATAAGTACAAAGGTCTAATGTTTCCATGCACGAAATCATCTTCATCTTCATCAGTAAAAGATATCACTGCATGACATTTTGCAGGATTATTCTCTACATGGTAGACTTCAGCTGTAGTAATTTTGGTTTCAAATTCCTGAGGACTTGACAAAGCCTTGATGAGTGTCTCCTGAATATCATTTGATAAATTCAAGGCATCCAAAATTGATAACTTGGTCGGTACTTGGATCAGGTGTTTCAATACAACATATTTTTTATCCAAAGGTTTGTGTTTCACAACCATAATATGTGGTTTCATAGGTGCCTTAGAAGTTGATTCTTGGGATGTAGATTCTTCCTGTATTGGGGTAGGAGTTGTAAATACTTATGGCTTTGGAAGATTAGACCGATTAGGTCAATTTACTTACTGAGAGGAATATGGTGGAACCTCTAACCAGTCCTCTAGAATGACTGTTCCAGGACTGAATCTGCTATTGGAGGAAAAATTTTCTTGTTCTTGTTGAGCCCGCTGAAGGGCTCTACCATGATTTTATGCTGCATACACAATTCTGGAAGGGGTAGAATTGAATAGTTGCTTCTGGGATATCCACGTCTTCCTCTGTATCCCAGACCCCTGTAATTCCCTCTGATTCCTCTATTTGATACAGGGAACTCGGGCTCATCAAAATAGAAACTGCGACTGGCATAAGGATTTGTTAAGTGAATCATGTTAACAGAACCAAAGATCAACTCTTCGTCTAATAAAGACTCTACCTGATTAGCCAGTTTAGGCTATGCCGTTTGGTGGGAATGTTCCCATGGCATCAAATTAGATGGAATAAAATCTTCCAGAGTCAAAGACAACTTGGGCTTTGACACGATTTCATCTTCTTTTGATTGTTCCTATTTCTTTTAATTATGTCATTTCTTTGAGAATTTTTCTTTTGATGAAGAAGGTTTTGTTGTGGAATTCATAGAAGAAGACACAATTGGTTTTTTTAATTGTGTTCACAAAATGGCATGAGTTCCGTTGATCATTTTTCTGACCATCCAATCATCATATTTCTGCGCATTTTTGGTTTTGAATTCCTGTCACTCTCCTTCTTCCTCTGGATTTGTAGTAGTAACACATGCTACGTGAGCTGAAGAACCTTTCAATTTGACTTGTCCCAAGTCAACCATTTTTTGCAGGAGGTCCTTGAAGACAAAACACTCCTGAATGGGATGGCCCAACATCTGATAAAAAGGTCAATAATTGGGACAGTCTTCATCTCCTTCCTTGTTTGGCCTCTTGGGCATTGGAAATTGAACCAAATTATTTTCCAGAGCCGAAATTAAGTAACCAGGAACTTGTTCATTTCTGAAAGAGTAAACTTTTATTTTCAAATCATCAAATTGTTTTCGTCTTTGATCTCTTTGATCATCTTGAAGAAATGACCTCTATTGTTGACGCTCAGGAAGTGCAGCCTTTCGGAAAGATGAAGGTTTTGAAGTAGAATAAAGTACAGGTGCTTGTTTAAGCATAATTGTAGTATTCTCTAATCTATCCATTCTTATTTCTGGAGCTGATGGAATTATACAAGTTTTATCATTAGTCTTCATAATGGAATCTTCAATATGTTGAGAGATTGAAGTAAGGTCTCGAAACCCTCCTGTGTATTTCACAGGGATCAAAGGCGTGCGCAATTCATCATGAAAATTTGCCACACATATTGGAAACAATTCCTCTTGAGAGAGTTCTAAGCTTAGGGAATATGTTAATCCCTTCCAGCAATCAATGAAATCTGAAACCCTTTCATTCTCCCTTTTCTTACAATTTGTAAGATCAAAAACTGTTGTCTTTGGCAAAGTTGACCTGAATTGAAGAAGGAATCGTTGTCGATGATCTCCCCATCCAGTAATTGACTGGGATTGAAAGCTTGTGTACCAGATAAAAGCAGGTCCTTGTAATGATTGTACAAAACACCTGAGCTTAACTTCTTCTTTTTGCTGAGGGGTTCCCATCATAGGATCACAACAAGAAACAAAATGTGTTAAGTGTTGCCCTGGGTCTCCCGAACCATTAAATATTGGGAATGTGGTACGTGAAAAATTTTATGGGGGAGAAATTGCATCAAGCCATTTAGGGTAAGCTCTCTTTTCTGGTTGAATTTGAGCACTTTTTCCCTCCATAGCTTCCAATTGAGCTATTAATGAATCAATAGTAGTTATTAACTTTTTAGAAACATCTGGTTTATCTTAGACCTGAGCAGTTGCAATAACTGGAGTTTAGACAGATGTGGTGGCTGGTACTTCAACTAATGGTAGCACCGCCAATTGTTGATTCACCTGACACGTAGGATTAGACCTGTGAGGGTGTACTGGTAGAGGAGGATATTCTTGATCCATCTCAGTAGCCGCAATAAATTCCCTTGGCTGACTGACTCCAGCATGCTTAGGAGGAAGACTACCTTGAAGTAGTTCTGCATTCAACCTCATTAATTCCTTTATTTCTTCCTCCTATTGCACAAATCTTTTCCCTAATGAGAGTAATTAGCCTTCTCCAGAGGAAGGGTATGTAACCTGATTCTTTCCTTTACCCTTGTTATATTCCTTTCAGAGAGGTGGAAGTGTGTTATTTGAAGAAATACCCAAATTCTGGGTAAACCTTTGATTTCATGTATGCACACCTTCTTCATTTGTGACTGTGTGTATAACTTCTTGAGCAGGAATCTCTTCATCTAATCCCTCTATGTGAGCCTCATCGGGTGGATCAGTGACAATGACATTGATGACATTAATTGATGCATAATGCATTGCATACCTTCTATCAATATTTCTGCGATATTTCCTTCTTCCATTATTTGATGAGACGTTGCCTTTTGTCGATTCGATCCCTCGGGAACTTCTTGACAAACCATAATTTGGAGGGAATATCATGATAATTTATCTCTTTGTTCCTCTTTTGGCATCTTCCCTAATCAAGAGAATACTGACTTTCTCTAAGGAAGAGATTGAGGATTTGAAAAAGTCCCCAGTCTGATGGATTGGGGTTGTTCCTGCTATTCCTGCTCAACTCCTTGAATCCTATTTGTTGATTCTGAGGTTTGGGTTAAAAGAGTCCCCAGTCTGGCAAGTTGGGGTGGTTCTTGACATGTTATATCTGAGACCTTCTTAAAATCTCTCTTGATCTTGCGGACTATTGTCCGGAAATTGGATGGATGCATCAACCTGCATCCACTTTTATCACTCAGATCGAATGAACGTTGGATGATTTCTGACACTTTTGTCACTTGATGATGTGCACACTCTAAATGAGAAGCCTGTGCAATATTCTTGTTTTCTTGATGCAGGAGTAATTCAACAACTTGTTCTTTATATGCTTGACTTTGAGAAGAACTAGCTGAGTTCTGTTCTTAAGTGAGCCTTTGATTACAAACAAAGCCAATTGGTTGTGGCTGGCCATGGGCAATAACATTGCATGAGACCATTTTCGGCGGGCTTTGCTGGATAGAGAGTACAGTGAAATTTAGTGCTCCATGAACACCCCATCCCCTGATATGAATACTAGATGGGGCATTGGAAAATAACTGGTCCAATATTCTTAGTGCACCAAGGCATGAACGCTGAAGGGCTCTCTGCTGCTTTTCAGCCTTCGGATATCGAGAAACTGAGAGAGATTCCAAGTCAATTTGGAGTTATAACCCTTCTATTATCTTGAAATGATTTTCATATTGATCATAAGATAATATTTTATTTTTCAACTGACAAAGAGTTGTCCCTATGCTGATACAAATATCATGAATTCTATCTTCCGTCAACATTTCGGGAATATCATACTGAGAGTCAGCCAGAGGCCAAAACATGATTGGCACTTCACCTTTCACTAGCTGTTTTCTCATATTTAGCATTTACTCTTTATCATTTGATGAAGATTCTTCTACCTGATTAGACCATAGCTGGTTCTTCCTTGTTGCTTCATCAGATTCAATAAGATTGGTAGAGAATTCACTGATCAAACTAGAAGATGAATGACCCAAGGGTGGTTTGGAGAATAACATACACCTTGGGCTATCTTCTAATTGAGAAATTATTTCACCTTCTAGTGGTAAAGCATCAGACATGACTGGCCTCACATTTTCATGTGCCTCAAGATAAGATGGCTTTCTCATCACTACATTTTCCATTGGAGCATCTTTCAGGAAATTTGAATTACTACTGCGGAGAGGGATTTCGCAACTAAATTCATCATCATGGGGAGGACCACCATGGTGGGATATAGCAAAAGATGAAACATTTTGCTCCTTGGTCTTCTAGCCACATAGAGGGTTCTTGTGGCTCTCATCTGAAGATGAAACTTCGAGATCGACCGAATTGTCATGAAGCAAGCCTTCATGAGGAAGTGTCTGATGAAGACCTTCAGAATTAATGTTCCCACTATTCGGAAATGAGGGAGTAGAATCTTAAATTCCAATAGATAATTGTCTGAGGGCTTCAATAACTCCAGCATTGAGAAAGACCTTGTTACAAATTGACTCTTGATTTCTTGAATGTGTTGGGCGGGTCTTCTTCTTAGATGCCTTCTAACTCAATTTAGAAACCACTTTTTGACGAAAGTGGTCATTATGGGCAGGTGTATGTGCCTTCTCAAGAGAAATGATCAGGTTACGCTGATTATCTCCACTCAAATCAGGTGTATGTGCCTGACTTGGATGTCCGTATGATATGGGGGAGTATTCCCCACAACCCTCTTGGACTGGAACAGAGGTGTGTGTCTACTCCAGGGTGACATGATGATGAGTCACTCCACTAATAGGGATAGATTTATGTGTCTTTCCCTGAGATACTGCTAAAGATGTTATAATATCCTGGAAAGTATTCAGAATATGAGTAGGGATTTGCTTCTGCTCTTTCACCATTGACATAATATTCTTGGTGACTTCAGCTGCCGGAACAGGGATATATGTCCATTCCATGCTTAGAGTAGGTCTATGTGCCTGCTCCTGTACTCCTTTTCCTATCAGTGAATTCTGACAGTACTCAAGTGTGGGGGTAGAGAGTTAAGTCTGCCTCCTGTTTGTCAATGGAGCTTTCCGACTGACTTTTCTGAGGGCTACCAAACGAGACTGTTGGTAGGCTTGATCAATACTAACAGGTGTATGTGCCTTCTGATTGCACTCCGCCGAATGTGGTTGATGAGCTTCCTTCACTACTGACAAATGAGGCTACTGATAGGATTGATGAGTGTAAGCAGGTGTATGTGCATGTTTACTAGTTGTAAACATATTGGGTTGGTAGGCTTCATCGTATGTAGTCATACGAGCCTACTGACTATCTGATGATTTATAAACAGTTTTATGTTTATGTTTATAGTACTCTGCCGAAATAGCCTGGTGGGATTGGCGTGCTACTACCAGACGAGTCTGCTAGATAGTGGAATTAAAACTGACGGGTGTGTGTGCCCGCTCGTTGCTTGCCTCCAAGTTAGGTTGGTGGACTTCTCCGAATATGCCAAAGATAAGAACCTTCTCACGGTTGACCGGATTTCACCTCTGGCAATTTGTCTTGCCTGCTCGGGTTTGAGGAACCTCATCTGAATACCAAGAGACGATACCCTCAACATGTTGAGGGCGCACTACCGCACAAGTCTGGCGGCAAAGGTTGGTGGGAGCCCTCGGGAAGGACTCATGTCTCTTTGAATTAAGGCCATGAGGGACCTTCTCATTCACCTCCCCAGAATATGGGAGGGACTGGTGATTGCGTTCCGGGGATAACGACCCGAAACGGTTGGAAACGGTGGTTGGCACCACCTAATTCTTGATCGCTGGTCATCGTTGTCCGGACGACCAGGTTGAATTGTTGACTTGGAGGGATTTTCGAGCAGCCTCCAAAGTAGGGATGGTACCGTGTTGACAGTACTCCTTAACCAGTGCATTTGATACCAAACATTGAAGATGCTGAGTAGGTGATTTCATTCTCAGAGCGGATGAAGATCCAGCAAAAGTAGCAGCAGAGGCATTAGCAGCAGAGGTATTCACAGGTATGAACATAGGAGAAGCAATTTTTTTAATGCAGAGGATCTTGGAAAAGAGTGCTTATTTGATATAACAGACGTAATCAAGATAAGTTCGGCCACTGCATGTAGAGACCCGAAGCGTAACGTACATGGACATTACATTACTTTTGCGGAATACTTAATACATAACAAAAACACACACACAAGGACCTTAATAGTTTAGTGTCTTTGGAAACTCGGAATATAATCTTCTAATCGTGGTGAAAGATCTTCAACATCTCCCATAAAGATCTTCCCCTTTTGTTTTCTTACCTAAAATCTTTCTTTTAATCCTGGGGAAAAAGAAAACCTAAAAAGGGTGAGCTCAAATGCTCAGTAAGGGTAATCATGGATAAAATAAAACATACCATATACATTTTATCTTAAAAACATGAACATAATGTTTAAACATCAAAATCTTGAGAAATGACACAAAACATGGAAGTACGTAAGGCATAGATCATAAAGAAACATTAATAATGATAAAATAGCATGGGAATAAAACATGTAATTGTGGAAACCATTAAGAACATGATATGATTTCCATAGTAGCCAAGGCATTTCTGCCAAGACCATCTTAGTGGACAAATTCCCTTTCTGAATCGAGTTCATTCCTCGTTCCAGTCCTGTATTACTAAACCGGTTTAACTTTCCATTCCATCCATGTCTATCTCATGAGATATAAATCTTTACCCAATGCATTGGAGGGAGATATAGGTCCCACCCATCTCATAATGAAATCATTCTTTCGTGTGCCACAAAATCATAAATCATACATCATAGCATAACCCATGTAATAAAATGAGATTCTTAAACATCACGCCATCATAACATAATCCACAAACAATTGATATAATTTCATCATAAGAAAATTGAAACCATTTAAATCATAGAGACATTATACTTGAAACATACACATATGAAATAATGTCATCTTATATGGAAAATGGTTTCCATAAAAAATTTGAAATGAATTCTTGAGGAAAATATCCTTTTTTCTTCAAAATCATTTTCTTTTCACAAAATGCCATGCACTTTTAAAATAAATATATTTTGTTGAAAATATTCATAAAATCTTGTAGAGTAAGCTTCATGAAAATTAGGCGTTATGAAACCGTAAAAATCCATTCATGCCGTATAAGTTAAAAATAACATTCTTCTCATACTTTTGTCGGAAAAGTCAAAAAGTACCTCATATGGTAAACAAAAAAAATGATTCCTTACATACCATGTCGTGAAAGTCAAAAATGGGTAAAAAGGACTTTAAAAATACATGAAAACATTTTTAGAAAACATGGGATTGGATGATAAAGATAACCTCAGTAAATACTTACGAACAAACAATCTCGGATAAAAATGAGATTGATAAATTATCCCTTACCTTAGGTCTGATATGCTTCGTACGTATCTGAAACCCCTGTATAATGATTTAAATAATGTTATTGACTTATTAAAGAATCATATTAATTGTTATTATATCATATATGGTTCACTTATGACTTTATATTACCCGTTCTTTTGTAAATTCATGTTAAAGTAGCGTTTTGGTTAAAATTGTCTCATTTCTTGTTCGTGTTTTAACTTGTAATTATTCATATGATTACTTATATCATGATTACATATATCCAGAATTTAAAATATGATTTATATATAATATATATTCAGAATATACATATATATAATAGATCGATAAATGGAAAGAAATACACCATTCATGTAGATGGTAGGTCGTACGTACGCATGAACACTGTTTTCGTTTCCTTATTGAATTGAATGGAATTAAGTAGATGAAATACATATATATATATATATATATAAATCCAGTATCATTATTATGTCATATATTTCATGATTACTTATTATATATACTTTATAATCCTTCATTATGGTTAACATGGAGAATGAATCTCATCACGTCCTGGAGACGGTAGTCCGTACGTACGCACTAGCGATGATATCGTTATCATGATCGTGGAATTGTATTTGAGTGTATGTATACTATTTCAGAATCAATATAAATTTACAATAATCATATATAGTTATTATGTACACCATTATACCCATCCAAGTAATGTGGTGGTGGAAAATAGATTACACCATGGCGTGGAGACGGTATTTCGTACGTACGAATGCGCGGTGATTTCGTTTTCCGTAGGATGGATAGATGGTGAAATAGGGTTGTTTCATACTTATAATAACATATCAGTATATGAGTGATACTGATGTTATTACTTCATAATGAAACAACCTAATAAGAAGAATTGGAAGAAGAAATAAAGGTGAAAGAATCGGTAACGGACATTACCTCTTCTTTGAAGCGCCTCTTTGAGACCTCCTATTAGGGTACTAAAATTGGTCTTTGAAGAAGACCCGGACCTCTAGGATGTTTCTAGGGAAGTGAAGAAGAGAATTTGGCAGGGTTTGGCCGAGATTCAAGGCTCAAAGTTGTGTGAGGAAGAGAGGGAGGAGGTTCCCTTTTATAAGGGTGGGGAGGGGCACCTTTGGAAATCTTAAAAATATTAATTTATAATAAATCTAACCCCACTTAAAAACCTCCAAAAATGACTCATATTAGAATATTATATGAGATAGGGTTTTAATATCATCAACCAATAAAATTTAGACAAGTTAGGAATTTATTTGCAACATTATCAACTTGATTTATCCTTATTTAATCAATTTATCTTTATTTGTGGTAATAACATTTTAAATGTTAAATTAAAACAAATAATTACTTATTTGTTGTGAATTTTCCATAATTGGATACTTTATAACATTTTATACCATATAAATTAGAATTTATAATTTTTTAAATATTTTTGTGATTTTTAAACAATTTTATAATATGTTATTTTTATAAAATAACAATAGTGTCAAATTTGACACTATTCATTTATTTGAATTTAAATAAATTATATACAGAAGATATGTTCAAAATAAAAGATTTAATAGATTCATAAGAGGTCATATGTATCTAGAAAATTAGTGGACCTCATTAAATAGTTCATATAATATTTATGTTATTATTTTTAAAACAATTTATTTTGTTTATCTCTTAATAAAATAATTACCACAACATTTGTTTATAATTATTTAATATACATATATCTTGAATAAAAATTAAAAATAAAATCCTATGATGAAGATAAATCTATTAATTTTCTCAATAATACTTTTACTCGAATTTATCATCTTAAAATCACAATTTATAAATTGTTATATTTATTAAATTATGAAGGTGACAACTTTGGCATCATTTAAAATAAAATAATATAAGTGTCATAATCACCATAATAAGGATCTAAATGGTCAACAATTAGGCCAGTGGATGATTAGGGTTTATATATACACTAATAATAAGTTTTGTGCAGATTTTTGGGCCTTTTGATATGTATTAATATTTCAATAAAAACTATATTATTGATTTTTCACTAAATAAATAATTTCTGCATCATTAATGTATAAGATAATAAGGTAATTAAATAACTATTAAAAATTACAAATAAATTACCATGACAAATAAAAACATTTTATCTTTAAAATGAGTATTTATAACCTAATTTATATTCTGTATAAACTTATATTAAAAATACTTTAATTATTAAAGTTGAGTGAGACATATTTCACTTTCCATTAAATAAAATAAACTAAAGGTCTTAATCACCTCCAAGTGGGTTCTAATGGATTCCATTTCGACCCAAATATGACTTAGGACAAATTATAATCTTCCAATTGTATTAAGACAAGTATTAGGATAATTTTATAATATTATATTTACCCTTAATTACCCAATTTACCTTTTACTATGGTAAATAAAATTTACCGTTGTTACTATTCATAAAGCCCAAAAATAAAAAGTAGTCTATTAATATAATTTGGACCCACTGATTCCAAATATGAAATCCATTTTTCCAAATTCAATACACAGAAGTTTCAGAAATTAAATTAAAATTAATCCCGTTGTCGAAAGAAAACGGGTTTTTGTTTAAAACATTGCAAAAGATTGAATTTATTTATCCTACGAATTCAATGTAAAATCAAGGATAATGACATAAATTATATTAAATAGTAAAAATATATTCTATTTATAATTTAAAACCATTCATTATTATTATTTAACCACATAAGTTATTAGGATGAAAAAAGTTGTTTTTAATTAAAATATAGCGTGTTTTTACTATTCATTAAAATATGAAAGTTATCAGAATAATATGAAAAATTTATCCAAGGTAAAATTTTATATCCTGATTCCAAATAATAATTTTATTTTGTAAAATTGAACTTATAAACATATCAAAAACTAGATTTAAAGTGGGTGCGCCATCAAAAGGCGGCAAAACTGCATTTTTTTTTAAATACTTATTTTACCTGAAAAATTTATTTTGTTCTTATACTATGTTCTAGAAAATGTGTAAGATGAATAATAATGTTATAATATTCAAAACTTAGTTAATACAATTCATAACGGCTAGTTCATAATAATATTATAATAATATATCATTGTTTAGTAAAACCTGGTATTGCGTACAACACACGCTATCGAGGAACGTCGCGATTGCGTGTAATGCAAGCCAAGTCAGGGTTGTGTGTTGTGCAAGAATACTTTATTGTTTAGTATAACAGAATCCAACCATATTTCATTTATACATTGAATATATATATATATATACACACACTCAACGTTTCGTAGAATGACTATTATAAAACAAACATGAAATTGTGTGTAACACGATCCAAGAATAGCGTTGCGTATACTGCAGGCTAATACGGTGTTGCGTATAGTACAAGATAAACTTGGTCTGCTATATAATAGAAGACATCAATGAAAGTAAAAGAATATTTTTCATAAAATCTTGGGGTGTTACATTCTACCCCCCTTAAAATGAATTTCGCCCTCGAAATTCGTTAGGGTTATAAATCTTTTATTATTCATAGAAACCCACATCGTAAAAAGTAATACAAAAACTTAATTTTAAAAACTAAAGTATGAAATGCAACGATTACCCAAAGTAACTCATCATTGGGTTTCCATATAGGAGAACATAGGTGAAAATATGGATATGGAAGAAAAATCTAACCATCAAGTTCTGGTGGAGAGTGGTAGAGGACATGGCTATGAAAAAGCCAACAATCACAAAGCCATAAATTTGTGATGATCTAAGGTACCATCTGATTCATCAGATATAAGAGCAATAGGACAAAATTTTTGGTTTTCATGATCATTTCCCTAAAGTTGATGAAATTGGAATTAGAATAAATACTTTCATGATTTTGGTATAGTCTCACCGTTAGTCGTTCTTTGGACAATTTCCAATTCATCTCTTAAAGAAATGAAGTTGAATTTGTCATTCATGATGTGTTAGAAGATCATGTGATAGAATTATGGGTCATTCCATCTGTCTCAAACAAAAGGTTAGAAAAGTTATCAAAAAATACATAAGTCCATCTATAGTGAGATTAACCATATATGGTTCCTAAAATGGACTTATACTTATTATATCATACTGATTAATATAATAAAACTAGTTTCTACTAAATAGGGACTTCCTGTAGGCTAGTGGTAGGCGATAAAGGCCATTCGCACTTCGGTTGTGGGTTCGATTCCCACAGCCTTGTCTGACGCGATGGGTTGTCACCCATCCTACAGGTTGTCCTTTTTCTAAAACTACATTACTATAACATCCCATAAATAATATCGAAAAAAACTTCTATCCTTAAACAATACTAACTTATGTCCAACATAAACCATTCACATATTTAGGCTTATCTAAAATACTTCGGTCCAAGCTCATGGTATAAATGAAATGATTACTTGAAATGTCACATAACAATCATGTGAATTCCATAATTTATCCCCCATATATGAGATATATCTTGTTGGTAAAATTATAGACATGCGAATACCTTAGTCATGTATTCTCTTGAAGAATGAATACCCATTGAACCTTAGTGAAAACTTGAATGCAGTTAAAAGTTAACACTTTCCACAAACCAAAATCCCCAAAATTCTATATACTCAAACCATGATATCACTTAGTCCATATATCAATCATGAGCTGTAGAGACCCGAAGCTTATCGTACATGGACATTACATTACTTTTGCGGAATACTTAGTACATAACAAAAACACACACACAAGGATCGTAATAGTTTAGTGTCTTTGGAAACTCGGAACGTAATCTTCTAAACGTGGTGAAAGATCTTCAATATCTCCCATAAAGATCTTCCCCTTTTTTTACCTAAAACCTTTCTTTATATCCTGGGGAAAGAAAAACAAAAAAGGGTGAGCTCAAATGCTCAGTAAGGGTAAACAAAAGAAATATCAATCACATCATATACATAAGAACGTAGCTTTTGGAAATCTTGACCTGCAAAAGAGCTCATAATATCATAACATGGGATAAATCATAGAATTGAAAATGAGATCCCCATAATCATAACATAAAACTTGAAACTTTGTGGCATGAACACATAATCATGGAAAATCATTTCTTGTTAGTCATGACTCATTGCCAAGACTATCTTAGGGGACAAAGTCCCTTTCTGAACCAAGTTCACTCCTCGTTTCAGTCCTGTATCACTGAACCGAAATAACCTTCCGTTCCAGCCATGTCTATCTCATGAGATATAAAATCTTTACCCAATGCATTGGAGGGAGATATAGGTCCCACCCATCTTATAATGAATCCTTTCTTATGTGTGCCACATAATCATAAACCATACATCATAGCGTAACCCATGTAATAAAAATGGGATTCTTAAACAACATGACATCATAAAACAATTCATATAAGGTAAAGGAATTCATAAAAATATTTCCATCACAACATAATCAAATCCATGTAATAATAGGGATAAAAACAGAACCCTTTATTATCTTAGATGGAAAATAATTTTGATAAAACACTTGAACTCCATTCTTGAGGAAAATATCCTTTCTTTTTCAAAAACATTTTTCCTTTCTTAACATGTCGTATAACTTTAAACTAAAAGAAGTTGATTAAAAATAAACTTGAAAACTTGTAAAGTAAGCTTCTTGGAAATAATGTTTTAAAAATCCATTCTTGCCGTATAAGTTAAAAAAAACATTCTTCTCGTACTTTTGTCGGAAAAGTCAAAAAGTACCTCGTACGAAAAACAACAAAAGATTCATTTCATACATATTACTAAAAACTCACCGAAGGGTAAAAATGGATTTAAACAATTGTAGGTGGATGGAAATAATATTACATATTGAGGAAACATGGATTTGGATGATAAAATACACCCCAGTAAATGCCAAAGTATAAACAATCTCGGATAAAAATGAGATTGTGATATTTCCCTTACCTTAGGTCCGACTTGCTTTGTAAGTGTCCGAACCTCCTGTATAATGATTTAAATCATGTTATTGACTTATTAAAGAATCATATTCATTGTTATGATATCATATATGGTTCACTTATGACATTATATTACCCGTTCTTTTGTAAATTCCATGTTAAAGAAGTGTTTTGGGTAAAATCGTTTCATTTATCGTAGGTGTTTTGACTTGTTGTTCTTGACATCATTATTACTTATATCATGATTTACTTACTTCCAGAATATAAAATATGATTTATATATCATATATATTCAGTATATATATATATATAATAGGTAGATAAATAAAATGAAAAACACCGTTCATGGAGACGGTAGTCCGTACGTACGCATGAACGCTGTTTTCCTTTCCTTATTGTCTTGAAATGGAAGTAAGTAGATGACATACATATGTATATATATACATAAATCCAGTAGCTTTATAATGTCATATATTTCATTATTATTTCTTATATATACATTATAATCATTCTTAAATGGTTAACATGGAGAATGAATCTCATCGCGTCGTGGAGACGGTATTCCGTACGTACGCACGAGCGATGATGTCATTTCTATAAATATTGAATTGAATTGGAGTGGATTATACAATATATCAGAATCAATATGATGTTTTAATAACTATGTATATTTATTCTTTACACCATTATACCCATCCATGTAAGGTGGTGGTGGAAAATAGATTACACCACGGCGTGGAGACGGTATTCCGTACGTACGCACGCGCGGTGATTTCTTTTTCCGTAGGATGGATAGATGGTGAAATAGGGTTGTTTCATACTTATAATAACATATAAGTATATGAGTGATACTGATGTTATTACTTCATAATGAAACAACCTAAGAAGAAGAAGTGGAAGAAGAAATAAAGATGAAAGAATTGGTAACGGTAATTACCTCTTCTTTGAAGTGCCTCTTTGAGACCTCCTCTTAGGGCACTAAAATTGGTCTTTGAGGAAGACCCGAACCTCTAGGATGTTTCTAGGGAAGTGTATAGGAGAAATTGGCAGGGTTTGGCCGAGCTTGAGTGCTCAAATTGGTGTGAGGAGGAGGGGGAGGAGGTGTCCTTTTATAGGGGAGGAGAGGGGCACCTTAGGAATATCTCAAAATATTATTTTATATTAAAGTCAAAATCGGTTTATAATGGTTCCAAAGGGTCTTATTTCGAAGCTAAAGTGGGGATGGGTCGAAATCCTATCAACCAATAGGATTTAGACAAGTTTAGGGTATTATTTTAACCTTATCAATTAGATTTAACTCTAAGTTAAATAATTTAACTTTTACCGTGTCTTTTTGTTTTCTTTCACTATATGGTTAATAAACTTACTATAACATGCCAAACGAACCCCAAATTGTATATTATTAATACATATATCCTTATCTAAGTCATTTGGCCTAACCTTAGATTTTTATGAATAAAATAACAATTAATAATATAATATTTTATTTAAAAACTATTTTGTGTCAATTTTGACACTATTTGATATATGATTTTTGTGAAAGTCATAACAGAATTATATGTTCGAACAAAGTTGATTAAATCAACACTAATATATCATAGTAACCTAGAAAATTAGTTTAATTCATAAAAAGTCTTAAATTACATTTATTTTGGTATTTATATTATCAATTATGTCAATATTTCATTAATAAGATAATTACTGCATCATCATTGTGTCATAAATAAATTATATTATTTGATGTCTAAAAATTACAAATAAAATACCATCATGTAGGAAATCGTTTTAGCTTTCTAATGAATATTTATAGTCTAATTTATCTTATGTATAACCCCATATTAAAAATGGTTTACTTATTAAACTTTGATTTTAACTATTTTAACCCTTCTTTAAATAAATTAATAATAAATGTCCTAATCTAATCCAAGTGGGCCTAAATGGTCATATTTTATTCCTAAGTTTGTTTTTGGTCGAATTACACTTGTCCAATAGAATTAGGACATGTTTTAGGATAATATTAATATCATATTTACCCTTAGTTACCCTATCTACTATTAACCGTGGTAAAAAAAGTAAAAAGTTACTATGCACCAAAAAATTATTTTCATCTCATTGAACCACATTTTAGTCCTTGATATTAACCGTGTCTCTCGGATTTTCGAAATTCCATTCACAGAAGCGGTAAAATTAAGTTTTATGCAAAATTCAGTTTTTAACCTACCACTTAGTAGTTTCACTATTCATCAAAAATTGATGTTTTTCAGAACAATGCCAAAATTTCATCCCAAGCTATATTTCATATTCCGAATTCAAAAATGAAGTCTATTTTACCAAATTCATAACATAAAAGTTGAATTAATTAATTTTATAATTAAATCCCGCTGTTAAAACAAATAGCGTGTTTTTAAGAAACAATATCTATCAAAAGATTGACACTTGTTTATGTCTAGTTTAAATGTGAAATTACATCCAATGACCAACATTGTATTAAATTGTAAAAATATATTCTAAATATACTTTAAAACCACTCAAATTAATGATTTATCACTATTAATTATTTCGATTAAAAAAGTTGTTTTTAATTATAATTTAGTAATTTTAACTATTCATCAGAATATGAAAGTTATCCGAAAAGTACCAAAATTTCACCTTAGGCTAAATTCGATACTCCGAATCCAAAAATGAAGTCCATTTTGAGAGTTAAAATTTCTAAAATTTAAAAAGTGGTTATTACTATTCATAACGGCTAGTTTTAATAATATTTTAATAGCATATCATTGTTTCGTGAAACTCAGGATTACGTACCACACACGCTATCGAGGAAGGTTGTGATTGCGTGTAATGTAAGGCAAGTCAAGGATGCGTGTTGTGCAAGCTCCTTTTGGTGTAGCGTATAACACAAGACATTAGTAAAATAAAAAATAATATTTTTCATAAAATCTCGGGTTGTTACATTCTACCCCCCTTAAAATGAATTTCGCCCTCGAAATTCGTCGGGGTTATAAATGGTTTACTATTCGAAAGTTTCTTTAATAGAAACCCACATCGTAAAAGGGAATACCAAAACTTGGCTTTAAAAACTAAAGTATGAAATGTAACGATTACCCAAATAAACTAATCACTGGGTTTCCACATAGGTGAAAATATGGATATGGAAGAGAAATCTAACCATCATGTTCTGATGGAGAGTGGTAGAGAACATGGCTATGGAAAAGCCAGTAATCACAAATCCATAGATTTGTAATGATATAAGGTACCATCAGATTCATCAGGTATAAGATCACTAGGACAACATTTTTGTTTTTCAAGATCATTTCCCTAAAGTTGAAAATTTGCTTAGAATAAATACTTACTTTATTTTGGTACAATCTCACTTTTGTTCGTGCCTTGAACAATTTCTACTTCATCTCTTAAATAAATGAAGTTGAATTTGTTATTTGTGAAGTGTTAGAAGATCATGTGATAGAATGATTGTTCATTCCATCTGTCTCAAACAAAAGGTTAGCAAAAGTTATTAAATATACATAAGTCATTCTATAGTGAGATTAATCATATATGGTTCCTAAAATGGACTTATACTTCATATATCATGCTGCTTAATATAATAAAACTAGTTTCTACTAAACAGGGACTTCCTATAGGCCAGTGGTAGGCGATAAAGGTCAGTCGCACTTCGGTTGTGGGTTCGATTCCTACAGCCTTGTCTGAAGCGATGGGCTGTCGCCCGTCCTGCAGGTTGTCCCTTTTTCTAAAACTACGTTACTATAACATCCCATCAATAATATCGAAAATCTTCTATCCTTAAACAATACTAACTTATGTCCAACATAATCCAGTCTAATCTTTAGGCTTATACATAATACTGCAGTCCACTCTCATAATATAGTGACATCGATTACCAAAGATTTAATACTGTCGTTGATCCCCACATATCATAAGATATGTCTTGTTGGTCACATTCCAAACATTCAAAGTCCTTAATCGTGTATTCTCTTGAATACCTTAGTGAAAACATGAGTGCAGTTAAAAGTTAACACTTTCCACATACCAAAATACTCAAAATTCTATATACTCAAACCATGATATCACTTAGTCCTTATATCAATCATGAGCTCATAAATACTATCAAACATTTAATTTTCTCCTTATCCCTTCATTATGCGCATATCATCTACATTCCAAAAATATCTGAATAACCTTTCATGGATACTGGTAACATTAATCATACACTTTCAAAACACAAGGAAAGACAACAGTGTAAAAATCCATAGATGTCTCTTTATTCCAAAATTACACATGATAAACATGTAATCATTCCACTACATTCTCAAACCATTGACCGAGCTTCAAAAATTCTTTCATCTCACATATCATTTGTAGTCTCTTCATCATCATCCACATAAATACTACCCATATGACCATACTGATTCTCTTCATGAGTCTTTCCCTTAGGGAATTTGTTTGCATAATGCCCATACATTCCACATTTAAAACACTTAACCATTTTTGATGTGGTAGCAATACCATTATCCTCATCCATGGTGTTAACCGACCCTTTTCCTTTGCACTTACTTGCTTTGTGTCCTTCTTTTCCACACCCAAAGCATCTTCCAGTTCCCTTGA
Source organism: Viscum album (assembly GCA_963277665.1). Classification (NCBI taxonomy): domain Eukaryota; kingdom Viridiplantae; phylum Streptophyta; class Magnoliopsida; order Santalales; family Viscaceae; genus Viscum; species Viscum album. The sequence goes on along the minus strand of OY728129.1, from coordinate 872,155,625 downwards.
AACATTATACTTGATGCCTCTTCCCACATGATTTACATAGGGGAAATTGAACTTTCTTTCCTCTATGATCATCATGGAACTCCATCTTTCTCTTATTAGTCGAGTCAGGAAACTTACCAAATTTTACTTTATTGATCATGTTGTGAGATTTCTGATTCGGCATAATAATGATCTTTGGACATCCAAATCCCATTTCATTTGGTTGCTCATGAAGAATATCATTCCATTGTCCATCATATCCTCCATTATTGTGAATCATCTTGTTTCCAGCCATTTTCTAAAACCCAAACAGAATAGTGTTAGATGAAAAAATCGTAATAAAGGGGGAGTAACTTAAATATCTATCATCTTTGGTTTAATCTAATATCATTACCATAGTTCTAGAACTATATCCTATACTTATACTTATCCTTAGGGGCATCCCTAGACATACCTTAGAAATATCTCTAGGGATCTCACTAACGTTTTCGCATCCTAGTTTCCAAAGGTTGACTAAACCTTTCCTCTCATACCAACTGTAGAGACCCGAAGCTTATCGTACATGGACATTACATTACTTTTGCGGAATACTTAGTACATAACAAAAACACACACACAAGGATCGTAATAGTTTAGTGTCTTTGAAAACTCGGAACGTAATCTTCTAAACGTGGTGAATGATCTTCAATATCTCCCATAAAGATCTTCCCCTTTTTTTACCTAAAACCTTTCTTTATATCCTGGGGAAAGAAAAACAAAAAAGGGTGAGCTCAAATGCTCAGTAAGGGTAAACAAAAGAAATATCAATCACATCATATACATAAGAACGTAGCTTTTGGAAATCTTGACCTGCAAAAGAGCTCATAATATCATAACATGGGATAAATCATAGAATTGAAAATGAGATCCCCATAATCATAACATAAAACTTGAAACTTTGTGGCATGCACAAATAATCATGGAAAATCATTTCTTGTTAGTCATGACTCATTGCCAAGACTATCTTAGTGGACAAAGTCCCTTTCTGAACCGAGTTCACTCCTCGTTTCAGTCCTGTATCACTGAACCGAAATAACCTTCCGTTCCAGCCATGTCTATCTCATGAGATATAAAATCTTTACCCAATGCATTGTAGGGAGATATAGGTCCCACCCATCTTATAATGAATCCTTTCTTATGTGTGCCACATAATCATAAACCATACATCATAGCGTAACCCATGTAATAAAAATGGGATTCTTAAACAACATGACATCATAAAACAATTCATATAAGGTAAAGGAATTCATAAAAATATTTCCATCACAACATAATCAAATCCATGTAATAATAGGGATAAAAACAGAACCCTTTATTATCTTAGATGGAAAATAATTTTGATAAAACACTTGAACTCCATTCTTGAGGAAAATATCCTTTCTTTTTCAAAAACATTTTTCCTTTCTTAACATGTCATACAACTTTAAACTAAAAGAAGTTGATTAAAAATAAACTTGAAAACTTGTAAAGGAAGCTTCTTGGAAATAATGTTTTAAAAATCCATTCTTTCCGTATAAGTTAAAAAAAACATTCTTCTCGTACTTTTGTCGGAAAAGTCAAAAAGTACCTCGTACGAAAAACGACAAAAGATTCATTTCATACATATTACTAAAAACTCACCGAAGGGTAAAAATGGATTTAAACAATTTTAGGTGGATGGAAATAATATTACATATTGAGGAAAAATGGATTTGGATGATAAAATACACCCCAGTAAATGCCAAAGTATAAACAATCTCGGATAAAAATGAGATTGTGATATTTCCCTTACCTTAGGTCCGACTTGCTTTGTAAGTGTCCGAACCTCCTGTATAATGATTTAAATCATGTTATTGACTTATTACAAAATCATATTCATTGTTATGATATCATATATGGTTCACTTATGACATTATATTACCCGTTCTTTTGTAAATTCCATGTTAAAGAAGCGTTTTGGGTAAAATCGTTTCATTTATCGTAGGTGTTTTGACTTGTTGTTCTTGACATCATTATTACTTATATCATGATTTACTTACTTCCAGAATATAAAATATGATTTATATATCATATATATTCAGTATATATATATATATATATATATAATAGGTAGATAAATAAAATGAAAAACACCATTCATGGAGACGGTAGTCCGTACGTACGCATGAACGCTGTTTTCCTTTCCTTATTGTCTTGAAATGGAAGTAAGTAGATGACATACATATGTATATATATACATAAATCCAGTAACTTTATAATGTCATATATTTAATTATTATTTCTTATATATACATTATAATCATTCTTAAATGGTTAACATGGAGAATGAATCTCATCGCGTCGTGGAGACGGTATTCCGTACGTACGCACAAGCGATGATGTCATTTATATAAATATTGAATTGAATTGGAGTGGATTATAAAATATATCAGAATCAATATGATGTTTTAATAACTATGTATAGTTATTCTTTACACCATTATACCCATCCATGTAAGGTGGTGGTGGAAAATAGATTACACCACGGCGTGGAGACGGTATTCCGTACGTACGCACGCGCGGTGATTTCTTTTTCCGTAGGATGGATAGATGGTGAAATAGGGTTGTTTCATACTTATAATAACATATCAGTATATAAGTGATACTGATGTTATTACTTCATAATGAAACAACCTAAGAAGAATAAGTGGAAGAAGAAATAAAGATGAAAGAATTGGTAACGGTAATTACCTCTTCTTTGAAGTGCCTCTTTGAGACCTCCTCTTAGGGCACTAAAATTGGTCTTTGAGGAAGACCAGAACCTCTAGGATGTTTCTAGGAAAGTGGAGAGGAGAAATTGGCAGGGGTTGGCCGAGCTTGAGTGCTCCAATTGGTGTGAGGAGGGGGGGGAGGAGGTGTCCTTTTATAGGGGAGGAGAGGGGCACCTTAGGAATATCTCAAAATATTATTTTATATTAAAGTCAAAATCGGTTTATAATGGTTCCAAAGGGTCTTATTTCGAAGATAAAGTGGGGATGGGTCTAAATACTATCAACCAATAGGATTTAGATAAGTTTAGGGTATTATTTTAACCTTATCAATTAGATTTAACTCTAAGTTAAATAATTTAACTTTTACCGTGTCTTTTTGTTTTCTTTCACTATATGGTTAATAAACTTACTATAACATGCCAAACGAACCCCAAATTGTATATTATTAACACATATATCCTTATCTAAGTCATTTGGCCGAACCTTAGATTTTTAGGAATAAAATAACAATTAATAATATAATATTTGATTTAAAAACTATTTTGTGTCAATTTTGACACTATTTGATATATGATTTTTGTGAAAGTCATAACAGAATTATATGTTCGAACAAAGTTTGTTAAATCAACACTAATATATCATAGTAACCTAGAAAATTAGTGGAATTCATAAAAAGTCTTAAATTACATTTATTTTGGTATTTATATTATCAATTATGTCAATATTTCATTAATAAGATAATTACTTCATCATCTTTGTGTCATAAATAAATTATATTATTTGATGTCTAAAAATTAAAAATAAAATACCATCATGTAGGAAATCGTTTTAGCTTTCTAATGAATATTTATAGTCGAATTTATCTTATGTATAACCCCATATTAAAAATGATTTACTTATTAAACTTTGATTTTAACTATTTTAACCCTTCTTTAAATAAATTAATAATAAATGTCCTAATCTAATCCAAGTGGGCCTAAATGGTCATATTTTATTCGTAAGTTTGTTTTTGGTCGAATTAAACTTGTCCAATAGAATTAGGACATGTGTTAGGGTAATATTAATATCATATTTACCCTTAGTTACCATATCTACTATTAACCGTGGTAAAAAAAGTAAAAAGTTACTATTCACCAAAAAATTATTTTCATCTCATTGAACCACATTTTAGTCCTTGATATTAACCGTGTCTCTCGGATTTTCGAAATTCCATTCACAGAAGCGGTAAAATTAAGTTTTATGCAAAATTCAGTTTTTAACCTACCACTTAGTAGTTTCACTATTCATCAAAAATTGATGTTTTTCAGAACAATGCCAAAATTTCATCCCAAGCTATATTTCATATTCCGAATTCAAAAATGAAGTCTATTTTACCAAATTCATAACATAAAAGTTGAATTAATTAATTTTATAATTAAATCCCGCTGTTAAAACAAATAGCGTGTTTTTAAGAAACAATATCTATCAAAAGATTGACACTTGTTTATGTCTAGTTTAAATGTGAAATTACATCCAATGACCAACATTGTATTAAATTGTAAAAATATATTCTAAATATACTTTAAAACCACTCAAATTAATGATTTATCACTATTAATTATTTCGATTAAAAAAGTTGTTTTTAATTATAATTTAGTAATTTTCACTATTCATCAGAATATGAAAGTTATCCGAAAAGTACCAAAATTTCACCTTAGGCTAAATTCGATACTCCGAATCCAAAAATGAAGTCCATTTTGAGAGTTAAAATTTCTAAAATTTAAAAAGTGGTTTTTACTATTCATAACGGCTAGTTTTAATAATATTTTAATAGCATATCATTGTTTCGTGAAACTCAGGATTACGTACCACACACGCTATCGAGGAAGGTTGCGATTGCGTGTAATGCAAGGCAAGTCAAGGATGCGTGTTGTGCAAGTTCCTTTTGGTGTAGCGTATAACACAAGACATTAGTAAAATAAAAAATAATATTTTTCATAAAATCTCGGGCTGTTACATTCTACCCCCCTTAAAATGAATTTCGCCCTCGAAATTCGTCGGGGTTATAAATGGTTTACTATTCGAAAGTTTCTTTAATAGAAACCCACATCGTAAAAGGGAATACCAAAACTTGGCTTTAAAAACTAAAGTATGAAATGTAACGATTACCCAAATAAACTAATCACTGGGTTTCCACATAGGTGAAAATATGGATATGGAAGAGAAATCTAACCATCATGTTCTGATGGAGAGTGGTAGAGAACATGGCTATGGAAAAGCCAGTAATCACAAATCCATAGATTTGTGATGATATAAGGTACCATCTGATTCATCAGGTATAAGATCACTAGGACAACATTTTTGGTTTTCAAGATCATTTCCCTAAAGTTGAAAATTTGCTTCGAATAAATACTTACTTTATTTTGGTACAATCTCACTTTTGTTCGTGCCTTGAACAATTTCTACTTCATCTCTTAAATAAATGAAGTTGAATTTGTTATTTGTGAAGTGTTAGCAGATCATGTGATAGAATGATTGTTCATTCCATCTGTCTCAAACAAAAGGTTAGCAAAAGTTATTAAATATACATAAGTCATTCTATAGTGAGATTAATCATATATGGTTCCTAAAATGGACTTATACTTCATATATCATGCTGCTTAATATAATAAAACTAGTTTCTACTAAACAGGGACTTCCTGTAGGCCAGTGGTAGGTGATAAAGGCCAGTCGCACTTCGGTTGTGGGTTCGATTCCTACAGCCTTGTCCGAAGCGATGGGTTGTCGCCCGTCCTGCAGGTTGTCCCTTTTTCTAAAACTACGTTACTATAACATCCCATCAATAATATCGAAAATCTTCTATCCTTAAACAATACTAACTTATGTCCAACATAATCCAGTCTAATCTTTAGGCTTATACATAATACTGCAGTCCACTCTCATAATATAGTGACATCGATTACCAGAGATTTAATACTGTCGTTGATCCCCACATATCATAAGATATGTCTTGTTGGTCACATTCCAAACATTCAAAGTCCTTAATAGTGTATTCTCTTGAATACCTTAGTGAAAACATGAGTGCAGTTAAAAGTTAACACTTTCCACATACCAAAATCCTCAAAATTCTATATACTCAAACCATGATATCACTTAGTCCTTATATCAATCATGAGCTCATGAATACTATCAAACATTTAATTTTTTCCGTATCCCTTCATTATGCGCATATCATCTACATTCCAAAAATATCTGAATAACCTTTCAAGGATACTGGTAACATTAATCATACACTTTCAAAACACAGGGAAAGACAACAGTGTAACAATCCATAGATGTCTCTTTATTCCAAAATTACACATGATAAACATGTAATCATTCCACTACATTCTCAAACCATTGACCGAGCTTCAAAAATTCTTTCATCTCACATATCATTTGTAATCTCTTCATCATCATCCACATAAATACTACCCATATGACCATACTGATTCTCTTCATGAGTCTTTCCCTTAGGGAATTTGTTTTCATAATGCCCATACATTCCACATTTAAAACACTTAACCATTTTTGATGTCGTAGCAATACCATTATCCTCATCCATGGTGTTAACCGACCCTTTTCCTTTGCACTTACTTGCTTTGTGTCCTTCTTTTCCACACCCAAAGCATCTTCCAGTTCCCTTGAAACATTCTCCTTGATGCCTCTTCCCACATGATTTACATAGGGGAAATTGAACTTTCTTTCCTCTATGATCATCATGGAACTCCATCTTTCTCTTATTAGTCGAGTCAGGAAACTTACCAAATTTTACTTTATTGATCATGTTGTGAGATTGCTGATTCGGCATAATAATGATGTTTGGACATCCAAATCCCATTTCATTTGGTTGCTCATGAAGAATATCATTCCATTGTCCATCATATCCTCTATTATTGTGAATCATCTTGTTTCCAGCCATTTTCTAAAACCCAAACAGAATAGTGTTAGATGAAAAAATCGAAAAAAAGGGGGAGTAACTTAAATATCTATCATCTTTGGTTTAATGTAATATCGTTACCATAGTTCTAGAACTATATCCTATACTTATAATTATCCTTAGGGGCATCCCTAGACATACCTTAGAAATATCTCTAGGGATCTCACTAACGTTTTCGCATCCTAGTTTCCAAAGGTTGACTAAACCTTTCCTCTGATACCAACTGTAGAGACCCGAAGCTTATCGTACATGGACATTACATTACTTTTGCGGAATACTTAGTACATAACAAAAACACACACACAAGGATCGTAATAGTTTAGTGTCTTTGGAAACTCGGAACGTAATCTTCTAAACGTGGTGAAAGATCTTCAATATCTCCCATAAAGATCTTCCCCTTTTTTTTACCTAAAACCTTTCTTTATATCCTGGGGAAAGAAAAACAAAAAAGGGTGATCTCAAATGCTCAGTAAGGGTAAACAAAAGAAATATCAATCACATCATATACATAAGAACGTAGCTTTTGGAAATCTTGACCTGCAAAAGAGCTCATAATATCATAACATGGGATAAATCATAGAATTAAAAATGAGATCCCCATAATCATAACATAAAACTTTAAACTTTGTGGCATGCACACATAATCATGGAAAATCATTTCTTGTTAGTCATGACTCATTGCCAAGACTATCTTAGTGGACAAAGTCCCTTTCTGAACCGAGTTCACTCCTCGTTTCAGTCCTGTATCACTGAACCGAAATAACCTTCTGTTCCAGCCATGTCTATCTCATGAGATATAAAATCTTTACCCAATGCATTGGAGGGAGATATAGGTCCCACCCATATTATAATGAATCCTTTCTTATGTGTGCCACATAATCATAAACCATACATCATAGCGTAACCCATGTAATAAAAATGGGATTCTTAAACAACATGACATCATAAAACAATTCATATAAGGTAAAGGAATTCATAAAAATATTTCCATCACAACATAATCAAATACATGTAATAATAGGGATAAAAACAGAACCCTTTATTATATTAGATGGAAAATAATTTTGATAAAACACTTGAACTCCATTCTTGAGGAAAATATCTTTTCTTTTTCAAAAACATTTTTCCTTTCTTAACATGTCATACAACTTTAAACTAAAAGAAGTTGATTAAAAATAAACTTGAAAACTTGTAAAGGAAGCTTCTTGGAAATAATGTTTTAAAAATCCATTCTTGCCGTATAAGTTAAAAGAAACATTCTTCTCGTACTTTTGTCGGAAAAGTCAAAAAGTACCTCGTACGAAAAACGACAAAAGATTCATTTCATACATATTACTAAAAACTCACCGAAGGGTAAAAATGGATTTAAACAATTGTAGGTGGATGGAAATAATATTACATATTGAGGAAACATGGATTTGGATGATAAAATACACCCCATTAAATGCCAAAGTATAAACAATCTCGGATAAAAATGAGATTGTGATATTTCCCTTACCTTAGGTCCGACTTGCTTTGTAAGTGTCCGAACCTCCTGTATAATGATTTAAATCATGTTATTGACTTATTACAGAATCATATTCATTGTTATGATATCATATATGGTTCACTTATGACATTATATTACCCGTTCTTTTGTAAATTCCATGTTAAAGAAGCGTTTTGGGTAAAATCGTTTCATTTATCGTAGGTGTTTTGACTTGTTGTTCTTGACATCATTATTACTTATATCATGATTTACTTACATCCAGAATATAAAATATGATTTATATATCATATATATTCAGTATATATATATAATAGGTAGATAAATAAAATGAAAAACACCGTTCATGGAGACGGTAGTCCGTACGTACGCATGAACGCTGTTTTCCTTTCTTTATTGTCTTGAAATGGAAGTAAGTAGATGACATACATATGTATATATATACATAAATCCAGTATCTTTATAATGTCATATATTTCATTATTATTTCTTATATATACATTATAATCATTCTTAAATGGTTAACATGGAGAATGAATCTCATCACGTCGTGGAGACGGTATTCCGTACGTACGCACGAGCGATGATATCATTTCTATAAATATTGAATTGAATTGGAGTGGATTATACAATATATCAGAATCAATATGATGTTGTAATAACTATGTATAGTTATTCTTTACACCATTATACCCATCCATGTAAGGTGGTGGTGGAAAATAGATTACACCACGGCGTGGAGACGGTATTCCGTACGTACGCACGCGCGGTGATTTCTTTTTCCGTAGGATGGATAGATGGTGAAATAGGGTTGTTTCATACTTATAATAACATATCAGTATATGAGTGATACCGATGTTATTACTTCATAATGAAACAACCTAATAAGAAGAAGTGGAAGAATAAATAAAGATGAAAGAATTGGTAACGGTAATTACCTCTTCTTTGAAGTGCCTCTTTGAGACCTCCTCTTAGGGCACTAAAATTGGTCTTTGAGGAAGACCAGAACCTCTAGGATGTTGCTAGGGAAGTGGATAGGAGAAATTGGCAGGGGTTGGCCGAGATTGAGTGCTCAAATTGGTGTGAGGAGGAGGGGGAGGAGGTGTCCTTTTATAGGGGAGGAGAGGGGCACCTTAGGAATATCTCAAAATATTATTTTATATTAAAGTCAAAATCGGTTTATAATGGTTCCAAAGGGTCTTATTTAGAAGCTAAAGTGGGGATGGGTCGAAATCCTATCAACCAATAGGAGTTAGACAAGTTTAGGGTATTATTGTAACCTTATCAATTAGATTTAACTCTAAGTTAAATAATTTAACTTTTACCGTGTCTTTTTGTTTTCTTTCACTATATGGTTAATAAACTTACTATAACATGCCAAACGAACCCCAAATTGTATATTATTAATACATATATTCTTATCTAAGTCATTTGGCCTAACCTTAGATTTTTAGGTATAAAATAACAATTAATAATATAATATTTGATTTAAAAACTATTTTGTGTCAATTTTGACACTATTTGATATATGATTTTTGTGAAAGTCATACCAGAATTATATGTTCGAACCAAGATGATTAAAGCAACACCAATATATCATAGTAACCTAGAAAATTAGTGGAATTCATAAAAAGTCTTAAATTACATTTATTTTGGTATTTATATTATCACCTATGTCAATATTTCATTAATAAGATAATTACTGCATCATCTTTGTGTCATAAATAAATTATATGATTTGATGTCTAAAAATTACAAATAAAATACCATCATGTAGGAAATCTTTTTAGCTTTCTAATGAATATTTATAGTCGAATTTATCTTATGTATAACACCATATTAAAAATGCTTTACTTATTAAACTTTGATTTTAACTATTTTAACCCTTCTTTAAATAAATTAATAATAAATGTCCTAATCTAATCCAAGTGGGCCTAAATGGTCATATTTTATTCCTAAGTTTGTTTTTGGTCGAATTACACTTGTCCAATAGAATTAGGACATGTGTTAGGGTAATATTAATATCATATTTACCCTTAGTTACCCTATCTACTATTAACCGTGGTAAAAAAAGTAAAAAGTTACTATTCACCAAAAAATTATTTTCATCTCATTGAACCACATTTTAGTCCTTGATATTAACCGTGTCTCTCGGATTTTCGAAATTCCATTCACAGAAGCGGTAAAATTAAGTTTTATGCAAAATTCAGTTTTTAACCTACCACTTAGTAGTTTCACTATTCATCAAAAATTTATGTTTTTCAGAACAATGCCAAAATTTCATCCCAAGCTATATTTCATATTCCGAATTCAAAAATTAAGTCTATTTTACCAAATTCATAACATAAAAGTTGGATTAATTAATTTTAAAATTAAATCCCGCTGTTAAAACAAATAGCGTGTTTTTAAGAAACAATATCTATCAAAAGATTGACACTTGTTTATGTCTAGTTTAAATGTGAAATTACATCCAATGACCAACATTGTATTAAATTGTAAAAATATATTCTAAATATACTTTAAAACCACTCAAATTAATGATTTATCACTATTAATTATTTCGATTAAAAAATTTGTTTTTAATTATAATTTAGTAATTTTCACTATTCATCAGAATATGAAAGTTATCCGAAAAGTACCAAAATTTCACCTTAGGCTAAATTCGATACTCCGAATCCAAAAATGAAGTCCATTTTGAGAGTTAAAATTTCTAAAATTTAAAAAGTGGTTATTACTATTCATAACGGCTAGTTTTAATAATATTTTAATAGCATATCATTGTTTCGGGAAACTCAGGATTACGTACCACACACGCTATCGAGGAAGGTTGCGATTGCGTGTAATGCAAGGCAAGTCAAGGATGCGTGTTGTGAAAGCTCCTTTTGGTGTAGCGTATAACACAAGACATTAGTAAAATAAAAAAGAATATTTTTCATAAAATCTCGGGCTGTTACATGAGCTCATGAATAAAATCTCATTATCTTCTTATCCCTTCATTATGCGTATATCATCTATTTTCCAAAAATATCTGAATAACCTTTCATGGTTACTAATACCATTAATCATACACTTTCAGAACATAGGAAAGACAACAGTGTAATAATCCTTATATGTATCTTTATTCCATAGTACTATGAGATTACTTATACAACATTACACTTGATAAACATGTAATCATTCCACTACCTTCTTAAACCATTGACCGAGCATCAACAATTATTTCATCTCACATATCATTTGTATTCTCTTCATCATCATCAACATAAATACTACCCATACGACCATACTGATTCTCTTCATGAGACTTTCCCTTAGGGCATTGGTTTGAATAATGCTCATACATTCCACATTTAAAACATTTAACCATTGTTGATGTCGTAGAAATACCATTATCCTCATCACTGATGTTAACTGAACCTTTTTTTGCACTTACTGGCTTTGTTTCCTTCTTTTCCACATCCAAAGCATCTTCCAGTTCCTTTGAAACAATCTCCCCGATGCCTCTTCCCATATGATTTACATGAGGGAAATTGAACTTTCTTTCCTCTATGATCATCATGAAACTCCATCTTTCTCTTATTATCTGAGTCGGGAAACTTACCAAAGTTGAGATTATTGATCATATTATGAGATTGCTGATTAGGCATAATAACGATGTTTGGACTTCCAAATCCGGTTTCATTTGGTTTCTCATGAAGAAAATCATTCCACTGTCCGTCATATCCTCCATCATCATGAATCTTCCTGTTTCCATCCATTTTCTAAAACCCAAAAAGAATAGCGTGAGAGGCAAAAATCATGCTAGGGAAAACAACATAGTAAAGGGGGATTACCCTCAATATCTAACATCTTAGGTTAAATTCTATGATCGTTAGCGCAATTCTAGGACTATAACCTATACGTATACTTAACCTTAGAGACATCCCTATACATACCTTAGAAATATCTCTAGGGATCTCACTAACGTTTTCGCATCCTAGTTTCCAAAGGTTGACTAAACCTTTCCTCTGATACCAACTGTAGAGACCCAAAGCTTAACGTACATGGACATTAAATTACTTTTGTGGAATACTTAATACATAACAAAAACACACACACAAGGACCGTAATAGTTTAGTGTCTTTGGAAACTCGGAATATAATCTTCTAATCGTGGTGAAAGATCTTCAACATCTCCCATAAAGATCTTCCCCTTTTGTTTTCTTACCTAAAACCTTTATTTTAATCCTGGGGAAAAAGAAAACATAAAAAGGGTGAGCTCAAATTCTCAGTAAGGGTAAGCATGCATAAAATAAAACATACCAGGTACATTTGATCTTAAAAACATGAACATAATGTTTAAACATCAAAAGCTTGAGAAATGAAACAAAACATGGAAGTACGTAAGGCATAGATCATAAAGAAACATTAAGAATGATAAAATAGCATGGGAATAAAACATGTAATTGTGTCAACCATTAAGAACATGATATGATTTCCATAGTAGCCAAGGCATTGCTGTCAAGACCATCTTAGTGGACAAAGTCCCTTTCTGAATCGAGTTCATTCCTCGTTCCAGTCCTGTATTACTGAACCGTTTTAACTTGTCGTTCCAGCCATGTCTATCTCATGAGATATAAATCTTTACCCAATGCATTGGAGGTAGATATAGGTCCCACCCATCTCATAATGAAATCATTCTTTCGTGTGCCACAAAATCATAAATCATACATCATAGCATAACCCATGTAATAAAATGGGATTCTTAAACATCATGCCATCATAACATAATCCACAAACAATTGATATCATTTCATCATAAGAAAATTGAAACCATTTAAATCATAGAGACATTCTACTTGAAACATACACATATGAAATAATGTCATCTTCTATGGAAAATGGTTTTGATAAAACATTTGAAATGAATTCTTGAAGAAAATATCTTTTTTTCTTCAAAATCATTTTCTTTTTACAAAATGCCATGAACTTTTAAAATAAATGTATTTTGTTGAAAATATTCATAAAATCTTGTAGAGTAAGCTTCATGAAAATGAGGCGTTATGAAACTGTAAAAATCTGTTCACGCCGTATAAGTTAAAAATAACATTCTTCTCATACTTTTGTTGGAAAAGTCAAAAAGTACCTCGTATGGTAAACAAAAAAAAGATTCCTTACATACCATGTCGTGAAAGTAAAAAATGGGTAAAAAGGACTTTAAAAATACATGAAATATTTTTTAGAAAACATGGGCTTGGATGATAAAGATAACCCCAGTAAATACTTACGAATAAACAATCTCGGATAAAAATGAGATTGATAAATTATCCCTTACCTTAGGTCCGATATGATTCGTATGTATCTGAACCCCCTGTAAAATGATTTAAATAATGTTATTGACTTATTACGGAATCATATTCATTGTTATTATATCATATATGGTTCACTTATGACTTTATATTACCAGTTCTTTTGTAAATTCATGTTAAAGTATCGTTTTGGGTAAAATTGTCTCATTTCTTGTTCGTGTTTTAACTTGTAATTATTCATATGATTACTTATATCATGATTACTTATATCCAGAATTTAAAATATGATTTATATATAATATAAATTCAGAATATACATATATATAATAGATCGATAAATGGAAATAAATACACCGTTCATGGAGACGGTAGGCCGTACGTACACATGAGCGTTGTTTTTGTTTCCTTATTGAATTGTATGGAATTTAGTAGATGACATACATATATATATACATAAATCCCATATCATTATTATGTCATATATTTCATGATTACTTATTACATATACTTTATAATCATTCATGAATGGTTAACATGGAGAATGAATCTCATCGCGTCGTGGAGACGGTAGTCCGTACGTACGCACGAGCGATGATATCGTTCTCATGATCATGGAATTGTATTGTAGTGTATGTATACTATTTCAGAATCAATATCAATTTAAAATAATCATATATAGTTATTATTTACACCATTATACCCATCCAGATAAGGTGGTGGTGGAAAATAGATTACACCACGGCGTGGAGATGGTATTCTGTACGTACGCACGCGCGGTGATTTCATTTTCCGTAGGATGGGTAGATGGTGAAATAGGTTTGTTTCATACATATAATAACAGATCAGTATATGAGTGATACTGATGTTATTACTTCATAATTAAAAAACCTAATAAGAAGAATTTTAAGAAGAAATAAAGTTGAAAGAATCAGTAACGGACATTACCTCTTCTTTGAAGCGCCTCTTTGAGACCTCCTCTTAGGGTACTAAAATTGGTCTTTGAAAAAGACCCGGACCTCTAGGATGTTTCTAGGGAAGTTCAGAAGAGAATTTGTCAGGGTTTGGCCGAGCTTCAAGGCTCAATGTGGTGTGAGGAAGAGAGGGAGGAGGTGCCCTTTTATAAGGGAGGGGAGGGGCACCTTTGGAAATCTTAAAAATATTAATTTATAATAAATCTAACCCCACTTAAAAACCTCCAAAAATGAATCATATTCGAATATTAGATTATATAGGGTTGTAATCTCATCAACCAATAAAATTTAGACAAGTTAGGAATTTATTTTCAACATTATCAACATGATTTATCCTTATTTAATCAATTTAATTTTATTTGTGGTAATAACATATTAAATTTTAAATTAAAAAAAATTACGTATTTGTTGTGAATTTTCCATAATTGGATACTTTATAACATTTTATACCATATAAATTTAAATTTATAATTTTTTAAATATTTTTTGTGATTTTTAAAAAATTTTATAATATGTTATTTTTATAAAATAACAATAGTGTCAAATTTGACACTATTAATTTATTTGAATGTAAATTAATTATATTCAGAAGATATGTTCGAACTAAAAGCTTTAATAGATTCATATGAGGTCATATGTATCTAGAAAATTATTGGATCACATTAAATAGTTCATATAATATTTATTTTCTTAATCACCTCCAAGTGGGTTCTAATGGATTCCATTTCGACCCAAATATGACTTAGGACAAATTATAATCATCAAATTGTATTAATACAAGTATTAGAATAATTTTATAATATTATATTTACCCTTAATTACCCAATTTACCTTTTACTATGGTAAATAAAATTTACCATTGTTACTATTCATAAAGACCAAAAATAAAAAGTAGTCTATTAATATAATTTGGACCCACTGATTCTAAATATGAAATCCATATTTCCAAATTCAATACACAGAAGTTGCAGAAATTAAATTAATATTAATCTCGTTGTCGAAAGAAAACGGGTTTTTGTTTAAAACATTACAAAAGATTGAATTTATTTAACCTACGAATTCAATGTAAAATCAAGGATAATGATGTACATTATATTAAATGGTAAAAATATATTCTATTTATACTTTAAAACCATTCATTATTATTATTTAACCACATAAGTAATTACGATGAAAAAGTTGTTTTTAATTAAAATATAGCGTGTTTTTACTATTCATTAAAATATGAAAGTTATCAGAATAATATGAAAAATTTATCAAAGGTAAAATTTTATATCTTGATTCCAAATAATAATTTTATTTTGTAAAATTGAACTTATAAACATGTCAAAAACTAGATTTAAAGTGGGTGCGCCATCAAAAGGCGGCAAAACTTCATTTTTTTGAAAAATACTTATTTTACCTGAAAAATTTATTTTGTTCTTATACTATGTTCTAGAAAATGTGTAAGATAAATAATAATGTTATAATATTAAAAATTTATTAAATAATATTCATAACGGCTAGTTCATAAAAATATTATAATAATATATCGTTGTTTAGTAAAACCTGGTATTGCGTACAACACACGCTATCGAGGAAGGTCACGATTGCATGTAATGCAAGCCAAGTCAGGGTTGTGTGTTGTGCAAGAATCCTTCGTTGTTTCATATAACAGAATCCAACCATATTTCATTTATACATTGAATATATATATATATACACACACACTCAATGTTGTGTAGAATGACTACTATAAAACGAACATGAAATTGTGTGTAACACGATCCAAGAATAGCGTTGTGTATACTGCAAGCTAATACAGTGTTGCGTATAGTACAAGATAAACTTGGTGTGATGTATAATAGAAGACATCAATGAAAGTAAAAGAATATTTTTCATAAAATCTCGGGGTGTTACACTGCATCTTTTAGATGAGCACATATGTTATTGATTATTTTGTTGGCCCTCTCATTGAGTTTAAATATGGGCTTAACAAATAAGTAAAACATCACTTTAACTTGGTTAAGGATTCACGCCGGGTTCACCATTTTTTATTACCTATGGAAATGGGGATGACCTCGATTTTTTTAAGGTTCAAACATTCCAAGCGGTTTCTAACGGGTTAGTTTATAGAACCGGAAATATCCAATGATTCTATATCCATTTGGACCTACTTTCCAAAGGTAGGTGCTCATTAGTTGTAGACTGATGGGGCTTGAGAATATACATTGGTCGAGAGGATGGGAGGTCGGACTCATCACACGTTTTTGAGGGGAATTATTGTATACTCCGGGACTCTCTTTATTGATTTAAGTTATGTTCGTGAATCCTTATTACATTTCCAAGTATGAAAATGAGATTTCCTTTAGGTCTGACAATCAATGATTTATATGTACGAAATTTAGAGAATATTTTATAAGTATTTGAGGTTCTTCATCGATAGAGAATAATTTGTGTTTGTTTAGAGATTCTTCGTCAATGGTATCCTTCGACACATTATATAGAAGTCTCTTGGCCATTATGATAACCATACTGGTTTTAAAGCCACTCAGCGGGGAACTTGAAGTTTATTTTCATTCAGAAGGACAAGAATTGTTTCAGAGTTGGGAACGTACCCACTGATGGGCTACCTACGTATCCTTGTTTCAAGAAGGAATAAGAACCCACGTAGTTCGAGTAAGGGAGTATGATGTTTATTCATGATTGATAGCTCAAAGAAAGATGTCATGATTACTTTTACGCTCTAAGCTCACATGAGTCATGCTCGATGTGAGAAATAAGAGGTATTGGTAAAACCAGATGATTTGTGCCATGAAAGATGCAATCATAAGATATAATGTGGGGATTATGTATGTATGACTGCCCATATAGATGAAGATTGGGATTTACTTCAGGGACGAAACCCGAGAACAAGGTCCATAAATGTGTTTGTGCTTTATGGAGATTTAGATACTTAACATAGGACTGAATCTTGAGAAGGAAACCCAAATCAAAAGAAATTAAGACTGGTTAAGAGGAATTAACACTGGGGATTATTCCTAAGATGGAGTCCCAGGTTAAAGAGATTTGTAATTTGGGAACTTGGGGATTACACTTAAGGAGGATGCCCAGGTTTAAGAGGATTTGAAACTGGGGCTTACTCCTAAAAAGGAGGCCCAGGTTAAAGATATTTGGGAACTTGGGGATTATTCCTAAAAAGGAGGCCCAGGTTAGGGGACTTGGGGCTTACTCCTAAGGATGATGTCCATATTTTAGAATTTTGAGATTGGGACTTACTCCTAAGAAGGAGGCCCATATTTGGAGAACGTGAGACTTGGGGCTTACTCCTAAGGAGGATGCCCATATTAATAGAATTTGGACTGGGTATTACTCCTGAAAAGGAGGCCCGGGTTAAGGATCCTCTCATCTTAAAGGATGAGGTTGAATGAATGAAATCTCTCACCTTAGTCATATAAAGATATGTAAATCACTAGGTTTTAAGAGATGTTCCACAGAATTCCTTTCATATAAGAAAGACAATAAGGGATTCATACCAAAATAAATGGCTTTGAAGAGGGTTTAGAAGGCTTAATCTAGAATAGGAGATGTGGATTGGCATGAGAGAGCTGAAATATGAAGGAGGGGCACCCAAAAAGAAGGAGTCGTGCAGGTCATACGTGGGAGCGTAGGTACTGGTCGCGCAGGTATACATGCGCGACACATGATTACTTGCATGAAGGTCAACCCATGGAGTAATATTTGGGTAAGACTTGGATCAAACCCTTGGTACTATCCCTAGAGGCTTCCAGAAGAGTGTTGCACAAGTTCTGTTGAAGGGGTAAGGCGGCACGCAGGAGTCTTCATTTCCCTTAAGGGTTAGACACTTAGGCATGTAGGTGTTGATGAATTTCAACACTTAGGCCTTCTCCCCCTCTTTGAATCTTTCTTTCTAGGTAAGAAATTACCTTAGAAGTTTTTGGAAGCTTCGAGAAGAGACTAGGGCGCCGGGAGCTCAAATCTGAGTTTCTGGAATATTTTCCATCCTCAAATGGGGGGCCCACCGATGGTATTTATAGGTTGCTGAAGACCCCGAGCGAGAATCAAAGAGGGCACGCAAGTCACCTACGCAACCACCATGCGGGGTGCAAGTATACTTGCGCGACTATGAGGAAACTTGTGCGACCCATGTGGGAAGGAATCCTTATTCATTCCTTTGTCGATTTTTGATGTTTCTTCAAAGGATGAATCACTTTGGACTAAGGTATTTCACTTTTTCAGTCGTTAGACTCTATGACGGAAAGGAGCGTCAACAATGTTTGATATCTGATCATCGTCAGGACGACAATGAGGTAATCAATTCAAATCATGTTATGGGTAGATCTATAAAATTACATCATTGATGTAGTATTAGACACATTTCTTACAATATTTGATGGACTTTCCATGATAAATATATGAATAATGACACTAGGAATATTATTATATAATATGTTTCTTATTTTTAAATTTTCCAACATAATGATAATGTTAATTTATATCTAATATGATCAAATTATTCTATAATATGATCCAGATCCAAGAATTTTTTAGAAGTGAATGGAAATAATTTATAGGGCTAATCAAGGAGTCTATGACTATATCATGCAGATTATAAAAGAGAAATTAATATTAGAATATTATGGGGGAATAGGTATGGACACATAACCAATAACATTGTGGAGTGAATTAATGGAATCTTCAAGGGTATTCATAGGTTACCAATAACCAGCCCCATTTAAAAGACATTATACCACTATGTGAAGTATTTCATTGAAAGAAGAAGACTTTTAGGTGATAGGATTCATCAGGGGTTACAGTATGGAAAACATATTCAGTGATGGATTGACCAAAAAATTGAAGATTAATCCACTTTTTTAGTTTTATTGTTCAACCTAGATGAAAAATGATTTGATGTGACAAGGTTTCAAGACACCATCAAAAGTAGTAGTGGTCAAGTGTTGGTGTTATTTTTAGACCAAATACATTGTGAAAGTAGAAAAATTTTACATTGAGGATTCCATGAACACATGATATTATAACATTTACCTATATAAAAATATCCTAGGAACATATTTTGATACAATTCATCTTCTCAAAAATATTTATAATTATTATAGTGAGTCATGGATACCTGTTGGAGATTTTGGATATTTCACAATTCTCAAATAATGACCAGCATTGATATCAGACATCAGTAGGTTGTGATTATGTGGAAGACTATTGTACAGTAGGATTTATAATGAGATGGACTAGCCTAAATAATAAGAACAATTTCTGAAATTCAATATATGTCATAGGGAAGGTCATAATAGGAACTAATTCCATTATATTACTGGAATTGGTTATCCATCATAGTGATGATGATGTATTGTAAGAAATAAATGTATTATAATATGTATTTAAAAAATTTAGTAGGGTGTGACCTCATGTCGGCCATTTAGTTTTTTTCTACTAGTTTCATCTTTTTAACAAAACTAGATAAGTCATAAGACATATACAGAGATATATATATATATATATATTACATATTAAAATGTATGAAAAAATATATTCCATATGAATTTTAAAATCAAAATTTTAAAAAATCTCAATCAACGCCATATTTCTTCCATATTATTTGATGTGCACATTGTAATTGTTGGTTATTATTCTGAATTATGTAATGTTCATTCTATTGTTAATGAATAATTTTTTGAAATATGGACATAAAAGGTTTAAAAAAATATTATGAAGAAATGTCAACCATATGATGAAATAGTCATTCCTCAATGATTGTAAACTTTAAAAAGACCTATAATTGTTCGTGATTAATTCTTCATATATTCACAAAAGTTGACACTCTTATCTAAGAAGAAGATCAATGGAAAATGATGGAATAGATTTTTCAAGAATAATTTATATGTGATTTTGTGAAATACACTCTAAGTTGAATAGAGATCAATCAATGTTATCTTATTAAGAATGAAAAAAAGGTTTTAACATAACTATTATATATTTTATTATACTAACCATAACATTCTATTAATAATAACATTAAATTTTAATTTTACACTTACTAAATAGTTAATTCATCTTCATGTGTAAAGATAGAGGACACTACTTTAATCACTGCTTAATTTCAACATGTTTCATGTTAAATTCATATGGGTTGTGACATTCAATGGGTTATAGTGTGTAGAGAATACCATTATCATAACATTTCACCTCTAGTTGATATTAAACCATACCTATAGTATGTTGGTCTTTATGGTATCACTAATTATATTATAAATTTTTTTCATCACCACCTCCTGGCTACCTTCACTGAGATATGGATACTTGAGACTCACACATTCCAATTGTGTAAGGGATATTTAACGCACCGACCCTAGTTACCCATAGTCAGTTTATTATTATATAATATTGGCATGATCACAAAAGATCAAGTCTCTAATGACTGATTAGTTTAGTAGCCTTTGAAATAATAGATACATTCATAAGTCTTACATTACATCATAAAGTGAAAAACTACAACAACATAGTCTCTATAGTCCACACACATGACCCCTCAGACTATACCTACAGGTCAGTCATAAAATACTTATTCACATACTGGGAAAAATAAAGCATAGAAAGGGGTGAGCTCAGATGCTCAGTAAAGATAACAATATAGCGGCAACTTTCATAAATAAGCATAAACTTTTAAGGTAATGCATAACCAAAACAAAGTCCTTTTAAACTTGAACTTTAGCATAATATGGAAAAAAAATGAAATAATTTCATTTACTTATTCACATGGATATTCTACTAGTCGAATAATCTCATGCAATATCAATAACCACTTTCATAAAGATGGAATGCATAATGCCAGACTATCATAACCACATAGTCAAGGCCTTGTGCTAAGACTACAAATACGATTTTTTCAAGGCCTTGTTCCAAGACACTAGTTTGTATCATAAGACCTACTGATGCTTCTAGGAGCTATATCGGGCTCCACCCGCCACTTACTAAGTCCAATGCATTCCTCATATGAACAGGTTTAAACATAACATAAACATTCGTATTAAAAATAGCATACGAAAAATGTTTTGGAAACTCTTCATCATCGGTCTAAGAACCCTTTATCCTTTCTAATAAATATGTTTTGGAAACCATTTGAAAAATCATTTATGTTTCACCTTCCATGGTTATTCCCATATCAATATTTACAAGATCCATTAAAATATTATCCCTTTCAACTCTCATCTTGTTCAAAACTCCATGATCCTTTATACTCAAAGCATCTGCCACCTTATTTTCCTTCCATAGGTGGTAGTGTATAGTGCAATCATAATCCTTGAGTAGTTTAATCCATCACCTTTGCCTCATGTTGAGTTCTTTCTGTGAGAAAATATACTTCAAACGCTTTGATCGATATATATCTCACATTTTTCACCATAGAGATAATGTCTCCATGTCTTCAAAGAAAATATTATAGTAGCTAACTCAAGATCATGAGTATGATAGTTTTTCTCATGAATTTTCAGCTAGCGTGATGCATAGGCAATAACCCTATCATTCTGCAAAAGGACACAACCAAGTCCTTTCTTCGATGCATCACTATAAATAACGAACACATCATTCCCCGATGGTTTATTCAAGATAGGAGAATTGAATAATCTTCTCTTAAATTATTCAAATATTTCTTCACAGTCTTTTTTCCAAACAAATTTAACCCCTTTTCGTGTGTTCTTTGTTAATGGGTTAGCCAACCGGGAAAAATTCTGGACGAAACGTCGATAATAACCTGCTAAACCAATAAAATTGCGTACCTCAGTTATACTTTTTGGTGCTAGACATTCTTGGATTTCTCTTGTCTTAGAAGGATTAACATAGATTCCATCCTTAGAGACAATATGGCCAAGAAAAGAAATATCCTAAAGACAGAATTCACACTTTCTAAACTTTCCATATAATTCATGTCTTCTAAGAGTCTTCAGGATAATGCGCAAGTGATTTTCTTGATCTTCGTGGATTTTGGAGTATACCAAGATATCATCAATAAATACCACTTCAAACTCGTCAAGATATTCCTTGAAAACTCTATTCATTAGATCCATGAAAACAGAGGGTGAATTAGTCAGCCCAAAAGGCATTACTGTAAACTCATAATGCCCTTACCTGGTTCGAAATGCTGTTTTCAGAATGTCTTCCTTCTTCACACACAACTAATGATATCTAGATCGAAGGTCAATCTTTGAGAAAAATTAAACTCCATGAATTTGGTCGAATAAATCATAAATGTGAGGTAGGGGATACATGTTCTTTATTATAATAACATTGATCTCCCTGTAGTCAATGCAAAACTTTATAGATTCATCTTTCTTCTTAACAAAAGGAACATGGGATCCCCATGGAGAAACACTAGGGCGAATAAATCACTTATTACTCAATTCCTATAGTTTTTTCTTTAGTTCCACTAATTCCACAGTGGCCTTTCTATAAGGGGTCTTCGATATGGGCCTTGAACCAGGAATTAAATCATTGGAAAACTCAATTTCTCTTTTTATATGATGTCCAGGTAAATCTTCTGGAAATACATCAACATATTCTATCACAATAGGTACATACTCTATTTGAACATTCCTTTCCTCACCCATAGTCATTTAATTCTCTTCCTCCCCAATAATTGAATTTAGTTTAGCTATTGGGGGTGGATATGGAAAGAATAAGGTGGTGACGATTCTGCTCTAAAGATAAGGTGTTCTTTATCATCATTATCAAAAATAGTAACCTCCTTCTTACAAAAAAAATTTTCATCATGGTCTCAAAGCCAATCCATACCAAGGATTATATCAAATTAAATCAATGGTATGACGGCGAGATCAGCTTATAAGGAACATTTATATTCCCTAATGGGAACTGATTCACAGAACTTTGTAGCAATGATACTTCCCTTAAGAGTTTTGACTGACAACTCCCTTGTTAAATAAAATTGGAAATATTTAATTTTCGTAGAAAACTGGGAAGATATGAAACAATGTGATGATCCAAAATCAAATAAAGCATTGGCTAAACTTGAAGAAACCATTAAATTACCTGCCACCAAGTCTTTTAGAGCTTCAACCTCAGTGGTAGTGATAGCATAAGCTTAGCCTTGATCACATGGACTTTTCTGAGATAAGTTCCCCTGGCGCTTAGGGCACTCATTTCCATAATGTACCATCTCCCTGCAACTGTAGCATTGAACATTGGTAGCTTCTTTCTTCCCCTTGCAATCACAAGTTTGGTGGCCTTTTTCACCACACTTGTAACAGACTCCCATTCCCTTCAATAAAGTACTGGGGTGTTTCTTCCCACATTTAATACAGGATGGATATTCAACTTTTTCCTTCTTCCCCTTATTCCCATTTCCAGAGTGATCATCAGATCTCTTCTTCTCTTTCTTTGCTTTAAAGTCATAAGAATTAGAGATTTCTTTTTCTGTCTTGATAGCACATGAGACAATATCTTCATATAACGAGAAGGATTGTGAGACTAATGCTCTATGGAGAAATGGCTTTAACCCATCAAATAAACGATCAATATTACTTCTTGGGTTATGTATATAATCTACAACATGCCCTGCTATCCTTGTAAAGTTAGACCTATACATTGCAACATTCTCATCCTCCTTTTTCCTCAGACTCAAAAATTGCCTTTCTATATCTTCTTGATGATCATGAGGAAAGTATTTTTCTATGAAAATTTATTTAAACTCCCTCCATTCCATATTTGATACTTTATCATCTTCCTTTGTGTTTTGAATCAATGACCACCATTGATCAGCATCTCCAGTGAGGCGGTAAACTGCCAAGATAACTTTTTCCCTTTCACTACTCCCCAAGGCATGGAATATTTCCTCTAAGGAATTTATCCATTGCTCAGCTACTAGTGGATTTGTACCCCCATTAAATTTTGGTGGTTGTTGCCTCATGAAGCGATCTAACATTGATCCTCCATGCTGCGGATCAGGGTGCTCCATACGGGTAAGGTTATTATTCATAATCTGATTGAGTTATCCCAGTATGGTGATTAAATGATCAGCACTAGTTGCATCACCAGCTCCACTATAATTATCTTGAGCAGGAGAGAAATCCCTACACGGAGTTCATGCATTGATAAGGTTTCCATTCCTTCTACTAGGCACCATTTCTAAACAATGGCATACACTAGATTAGTTTATGAATCACAATACATAAATCCAAACTTGTAAAACACTTAACATAAATAGAATAGTTTATGGATATAATCCATAATCATAAAAATGTTTTCTTTGAGAATTATATACTCATAAACCCTTCATAATGGTTTGTAATGAAAATTAGAATTATCCTAATCATATCCCTCGGGAGTGTCATAACCGAGAGTGCAGCAAGGCCCGTTGTCGTGCACCAGTTCCCATTCGAGTCTAGATCAAAGAGGTGTTTTTGGGTTTTACCCCTAAGTACATCTTTTCCAGAGCCGTCTCTACCTGATCGTATCTATACAGGGATGTATTTCTTGGAAAACTCATAAAATCTCTATAATACCAAAATTCTAGGAAGTTCTTCTATACTAATCCTCAAAGTCCATCTTAGTTATATGTGCTCTAATCAGAGTTTATCTAAATCTAGATTCCAAGGATTCCACTAAACTTCCTCTAATACCAACTGTAACACCCCAACCCTAGTTAACTAGAGTCGGTGCATTATTACATAACATTGTCATGATCACAAAAGATCATGTCTCGAAAGACCGATTAGTTTAGTAGAGTTGGAAACACTAGATACATTCATAAGTCTTACATTACATCATAAAGTGAAAAACTACAACAACATAGTATCCATAGTCCACACTCATATCCCCTCAGACTATCCCTGCAGGTTAGTCATAAAATACTTCTTCCAATCCTGGGAAAAATAAAACATAGAAAGGGGTGAGCTCAGATGCTCTGTAAGTATAACAATATAGCGGAAAATTTCATAAATAAGAATAAACATTTAAGTCAATGTATAACTAAAAAAATCCTTTTAAACATGAACTTCAGCATAATATGGAAAATATAAAATGCAATAATTCCATTTAATTATTCACATGGATATTCTACTAGTAAAATAATCACATGCAATATCAATAACCACTTTCATAATGATGGAATGCACAATGCCAGACTATCATAACCACATAGTCAAGCCCTTGTTCCAAGACTACAAATAAGACTTTTTCAAGGCCTTGTGCCAAGACACTAGTTTGTCTCATGAGACCTACTGATGCATCAAGGAGCTATAGCGGGCTCCACCCGTCACTTACTAAGTCCAATGCATTCCTCATATGAATAGGTTTAAACATAACATAGACATTTGTACTAAAACTAGAATACAAAATGTCAATACTTTATCCATAAACCATGAACGGTATAAAAATAACATATCCATAGTAAAACATATCACAAAACCTTCAATAAAATATGGATGTTTTGTATCATAATAAATCAACATCAAATAAGCTTAAAATCCATCAATGGATGTTGACATAGATGAAATCAAAACTATTTGAGAGAAATATCTCTTTTTTTGAAATCATTTAAAAGTCACATAATTATAAAAGAAAACATTTATTTTGAAAATATTCTTATAAGATTGTAAGGGAAGCTTCAATGATTTTATAACGGTGGAAAATCGCTACACCCACCGTATAAGTTAAAAAAGACATTGTTACCTTAATTCTGTCGAAAAGGTTAAAAAGGACCTTATTTCGAAAACGACAGAAAGATTCCTTTATAAACATCTTATAAAAAGTAAAACAAGGGTATAAATGACTTTAAACCATATTCTATAAAATATTAATAATGTTTTGAAATATATTTTTAAGAAACATGGATGTGGATGATAAAGAGGTTCCAGTAGATAATTACGTATAAACAACCTTGGATAATGAATAGATTGTGAAATGAACCCTTACCTTGTACTTTTCCTTGGTCGAGGGTAGGTTAACCTCATTTATAATGGTAAAATAATTGTTATTAAATTACAAAAGAATCATATACATTAATATGATATCATATATGATTTTTTAATATTGCTTTGTTAATAATATCTTAGTATTATCGTCGTTTCGGGTGTTAACAGATTTTGTTTTCCTTTATATTCTTTGTTATGTGAGTAATATTTGATATGGATGGGATGTATATTATTCATACACAGAATTATATCAAGTCTTTAAACATTAATTTTAATCATCTAATTAAAATTAGTCTTGAATGGATTCGATGGGGAATGAATCTCATCGTGTTCGTGGAGACGGTAATCCGTACGTACGCACGAGCGACAATATCATTATTTTGATATTAAAATAATATATAGTTGGATGGTATATCATATATATAGAATAATTATCATGTTATATTTATTATTTACATGAATTAAACATCATTATTATACCCATCCAAATAATAATGTATTTAATAACAATTACACCACGACGTGGAGACGGAAATCCGTATGTACACACGTATGGTGACATGTCGTTAAAAGGATGGATATAATAATTAAAATGGATGTACCATATTTATAATAACATCATAGTATATATAAGATACTAGAGTTATTATTTTATAATAGAAATAACAAAGAAAGAATAAGTGGAAGAAGAAAAGAACATAAAAGAGGGTGGTGAAATTATTACCTCTTCTTCGGGTTCTTCCTTTAGATTTGATCAAAAGGGCTCCTTATGTTAGATTTCTGACTAAATTAAGGACTCTATGATGAATTGAGGGAAGTTTAGAGGATATTGTCTCAGGTTTTGGGCAAGCCAAAAGGCTTTTAAGGTGTGAATTAGAGATAAGGGGGAGTGCACTATTATAATAGGGGTGAGGGGCACCTTAGGAAAAGCTAGAAATATTAGTTTATAATAAAATCATTTTCGGTTCCTAATGTCTCCAAAATGGATTATTTAAAGACTAATTTGGTGATGGGTATAAAATCACTCAACCATTAGGTTTTAGAAAGGTTTGGATCACTATATTAAATTTATCTTTTAGATTTAACTCTTAGGTAAATAGTTTGACATTTACCATGTCTCTTTGTATTTTTATATTATATGGTTAATAAACTTACTATATACTTCCAAGAGAACCCCAAGTGGTTTATTAATGATACACATATCATTATATAAGTCCTTTGGTAGAACCTTAGATTTTTAGGAATAGAATATCAATTAATAATATAAATTTTTTTAAAAAAACTCTTTTATGTTAATTTTGACACTATTTGGTATTTGTTTTTTGAAAAATTTGTAACAGCATTATTACTTCGAATAAAATTACTCTACCCAACCCTAATATGTCATATTAACTTATAAAATTAGTTTAATTCATAAAAATTCTCAAATTACATTTATTTGGAAATTTATAATATCAATTATTTTAATATTTCATTAATTAGGTAATTACTGCATCACCATTGTGTCATAAATAAATTAAATTATTTAATGTCTAAAAATTATAAATAAAATAACATTACGTAGAAAATATTTTTATCTTTCTAATTAATATTTATAATCTAATTTATCTTATTTATAACTTTATATTAAAAATGTTTTAGGTATTAAACTTTGATTTTAAATCTTTTAACTCTTCTTTGAATTAAATAATAATAAGTGTCCTAATCTAATACAAGTGGATCAAAGAGGTCCATATTTTCTTCCTAAGGTTGTTTTTGGTCGAACTATACTCATAAAATAGAATTAGAACATGTGTTTGGGTAATAATTATATAATTATTAACCTTAATTACCCTATTTACTTTTAACCGTGGTAAATAAAAGTAAAAAACTACTATTCAACAAAAATTATTTTTATCTTATTGAACCACATTTTACTCCATGATATTGACCATGTCTCTCGGAGTTTCAAAATTCCACTCACAGAAATGGTAAAATTAAGTTTTATGTGAATTTGCAAATTCTCCTTGGATGTGGTTAAAAGACGGTGAAAAGTTCTATAAAATTTTTATATGTCTAAAATTATTATAAATTGACACCATTGAATTACATTGAAATTATATATGTATTATGTGTATATTTTTATCTAAAATTAATTTTAATAAAATAAATAATTATTTAAATAAAAATTTGGTTTTAAACTATAATTTAGTGTTTTTCACTATTCATCAAAATCTGAATGTTTTCAGAAAAATACCAAAAAATCACCCTAAGTGAATTTCAATATTCCAAATCCAAAAATGATTTCCATTTTGAAAGATAAAATTTATAAAATTTTAAAAAGTGGGTATTACTATTCATAACTACTAGTTTGATTGGTTGTGGTGTGTGTTAGAACTCGAAATTGTATACAACACACGCTACTATATTATTCAAAGAGAAGCATACCGTGAAAGCTTGTGGTGTTACAGGATAAATGAACATCACCATATAAGATGTGATAGTTATTTTTAGTCTTCCTAGAAAGGTTTTATTAGTTATAAGCCCGACCATTGGAGATTGGCCTATTATTGTATAGTGCATGTTAGGCATAAAAATTATGGTAGATTATACTAATACAAATGGAATATCTCTATCTATGAGATTGTTGGAGATGTACTTCACACATTTACACACTGAAAGAAATGAGAAAATGTTCATGTGTTATGTGTGTGAATATATATTTCAACTCAATTGGAGGATGATTTTCACTAATAAATATTTTATGCCTTTCCCCATGATGTATTTGGCTATGATTTAGGACGTTGATTGAGTTGGGAGATTTGGTTGGGAGTCTATGTTCTTGGGATACACATATAGAGCATTATGAAATGTATATTGATCATATTTTAGTGATCTTGTGGGGATCTTCCACCCTCATTCAGATGAGGGAAAGAGTGAACATACATCACATTTCCCTTATTGTTGTTGTTCTCAAGCTTTTTATGGATATGATGCATGAAACTTTTCATGGATGTTGATATGATCACTCATTTTTATTGTTTTATGGTGTTAATATGAGTTATTATAATTAATTTGGTATTTTTTTATCACTTTATATATTGTACGTTATTCATGGAGTCAGGCACACAATTTCATCAAGGCACTAAGACATAATTTGGGTACATAAAATCTCATGTTGGATAGTCTAATAATTGATGGTTTAGGAATATACATTCTTCAATTGACTTATTAATTTCAAAATATTATAGTTTTTGGAAATTAGTAAAAAAATATTTTAATAAATGTCACATGTCATTTCATATTTTATGGTAGCCATATTGGGGCATCATTGAACAGATTTCTACATACTACACTATTAGGATTGTTGTTGTTGGGGTTGTGGTGTCTCTCAAGCACCTTCATATTGTTAAGTGGTACAAGCCTAATAGAATTATCCATTAATTTTGATGTGTTCATTATATTTTATCGACACCCAATAACCATCATCACTCCGTCCTGAGAAACTAATAGAAATGAAGGATGTTGATTGGAGATGGAAACATATATGGTAAGAAGACATGTGGGATATACATGCATCATTTTTTTTTGAGGGAATTCCAATGATGCATGTTTATTTTTCACAACAACTTGAGTATGCACTATGGTGTAGAGTAAAGTCTATATTGTATGTTAAACCCCATGGTAGAGGACTCCAGGATCCAGCATGTCAAAATCATTACATTGGTTTGTTTATTACAGGTTTTTTAAATTTAGTTATAATTTCTTTGAAGCATACTCAACTGGATCATATTTGGTACATGTCTGATCCGGAGGAGGGAACGACATTTAGTTGGGCATCATACTCTTCTACAGTGTAGTACATGATGTCATCACTTCATGTGTCACATGCTAGTATATTCGATAATCCACATCAGGGATAGGAGATTCCTACTTATGAACCTCCTCTAGCATTCGTTAATGTTGATGTGTTGTGGAAACGACAATGTATACTACATCAGGATGTATGTGAGGCCTCACTTCTTCCATTGAAGAAGGAAACACATCAAACAGAATATCCTCATCTGGTTTTCAATTTGTATCAGCATCTATGAGTTCCATTCATGTTATCTTCATGTCCAAATTTTTCACATAGTATAGAGGATCTGAGCTTGTATTAGGAATCAAGTCCCTTGTATTCATTTTTTATGAATGGGCCTTCAAAAATCATATGGTTTCGTCATAGGATATTAGATCCATCCACTTACATAGTGGGAGAAGGATTTGGTGAACATCTCAACATCTTGATGGAACCTCCTCCAAATGATTCACAGCCAGAGAAACGAACAGATGAGGTTCCTCTACCTAAGAAAGATCCCCCTCCATCTAATCAAACACCATCACATAATTAAGGTTTACAATTTTGATGGAATCGTTTCATTCACACCCTCGACTATGGTACTTGACCTTATCATAGACGTAGATGAAAATTATATTTACTCATTGATTTTATATGTTTTCTATGACTGTAGGGTCCTGAAAATTCCACCAAGGGGGTAAAATACCCCTAAAATCACTTTGCAGAAGGAATCAAGCACTTCTACAAGTCTAGAAAGGTGAATGGAATCAAACTGAGTTGAAATATTCAGAATAAACATGAAGGAATTCAAGTTTTAAAGGAATTTTAAGTGGCCAACGTACCATCACCAGGAAAGGTACATGAACCAGCTAGATCATGAACCACTAGGAACGTGGGACAATCTGCGAACCGTTGGCTTGAGGAGTGATGTCCAGAGAGACAAGGCAGACAGTGAATCACATCGCCAAAGGAATTGTTCACACAAATACAATCTACATACCATGATATTAATCCATTAGTTTTTGGATGAAGAAAACCATCAGGGTTCTGTGAACCATTATCGTGAACTGAAGCCTCCGCAAACCCCGGTTGAACAAGTCTTTCACGGTTCAAGATATTGGCTCAATGGGACTCCGCAAATGGTGTCGTGTGTCCAATAGATATAATAGCTCTGATGCTCTATAAAAGGAGCATAGTAGAAGTATGGAAGACACACAGAGGGATACAAACAGAGAGAAGGATGGGTGACAAAAGCTTGAGGGAGGCTTTGAGGTTGCACTCCAGCTTCCGTCTTGTTTTGTCGGCGAAGCCCAAACCACGAACCACTCCCTCCGTAGGTACATCCGGTCGTGAACCATAAAATGGGGGAATTGAATAACAATTATAGAATCACAAACCTAACTAGTGAATCATGAACCAATGGATTCTCATGGGTGAACTCCCCGCGAACGATGATCCCCTATACCCTCCTTTAATATGGTTCTCTACGTAGCATACCTCTATGCGAAATGAACTCAATGTTGCATACTACATCGGTGCACGGATGGAAACCAAAGCAGTGTGATGGGCTACATAAAACTATGGTACGTGGTTGCCTATACCCATTCCCTAAACTGCAGTGGTACACAAACGGCCCCTTTTCCCACATACCACTATGGTATACGGAGCCTCCCACATCCCGCATAAAAAGTCAGCATGTGGAATGGGGTGTTTTCGGGTATTGTTCCTTTCGGTTCCAACCTCACCCCTACACTATCGTCCATTCCTCCATAATCCCTCTCTTAACTAGTCTTATGGCCCGAATGACCAGAAGGCCTTCTTTTTGTTATTTTATTATGGATAATCCCCATTTTAAGGGTTGAAGGGGAACCCGTACATGACTCGTAGGCCCAAGGCACAAGGCCCTATAAACCCAAAATACATGACCCGAAGGCCCAGAGGTATACCATGCCTAATACATGACCTGTAGGACTATCCCACTTGAATTGCCCCTCCCCAACTTTCTACATCATTGATCACCTACTTCCCCAGCTTGCATTCCGGATCGTCTAGCATTTCCCCGTACAAAGTTGCACGGTGCCTGGTCCCAATGGCGGCTACCATACCCTCTCATTCATCCAATCTGGTTATCTCTACATCTGGTGGCTACTACTCAAGTTTCTCTGATCCTCTTCTAGGGCCCGTTCTATGTGAACTAGGCTAATCCATGGTCTACGTGACC
The DNA here is from genome assembly GCA_963277665.1 of Viscum album. Lineage (NCBI taxonomy): Eukaryota > Viridiplantae > Streptophyta > Magnoliopsida > Santalales > Viscaceae > Viscum > Viscum album. The sequence goes on along the minus strand of OY728129.1, from coordinate 872,123,196 downwards.
CGAAGGCCCTGTAGACCCATATGATCAGACCATTGGGTGCATCATCACGCCCCATTGAGTCTACATACCCATGATAAGTGGAGTCACAAAGACCCTCCCCATAATGGTTTGGTCTTCCGGAATGCTTGTGAGGCTATATTCCCATGGTAACCTAGAGTCCAACCTTGGGACACCGATGTGAACCTCCCCATTCTAGGAATTAAGGGTAATCACTTTCTTTTCCATTCAATGAGGAATAGTGATCAGTCGAAGGGGTTATGTTTTCTCCCCCCTTTGGCGAAGAAGAAACTCCTCCCCTTCCTAGAACGTGCTATGGGGCCCTCCCACTGAAGTAAGTCCCTAATCTTTTGGGGCAGGGTCGTGTGACCCTTAATTTCATCTCACATTAAAGGGTTTGTTGCTATGTTCCCTCGCCCATGGTCGCCCCAGCCTCTTCCACTGTGGTCTCTCCCTCCCCCACCAATAGGGGAGGAGGAATATGCATTGTTGAATCTTTCAAATCCTCTTATTTATCACACCATGCATGACTCACTTGTGCTTAGATTTTTGTGATGATTACAATATCCACATGATTCTGCACTATAAGAACTCTAATTCCTGATCAAAATAGGATACGTAGGATGCCTACCAGAAGGCCTAAGCTCAAAAGGGTTCCCATCTAAAAGGGTCCACCCAATCATGTCTATCAAATGGGTGGCCTCCATATGTAATCCACGCATAATATGAACTACGAGAACTCTAATTCCTGATCAAAACATGATATGTAGGACGCCTACCAGAAGGCCCGATCTCAAAAGGGTTCCCATCCAAAAGGGTCCACACAATCATGTCTATCAAATTAGAGGCTTCCATATGTAATACCCACACAATATGAACTATGAGAACACTGATTCCTAACCAAATAAAGATACGTAGGATGCCTACCAGAAGGCCTGACCTCAATAGGGTGCCCATCCAATAGTGTCTTCCCAACCATGTCTCCCAAATGGGAAGATCCTACATGTAATCCCCACACAATCCGAACTATGTGGGTTCTGATTCCTCTCATAAGGATATGTAGGAAGCCCTCCTTGTGGGCATGATCCCAACATCAAGTCACCTTTTCCCCCCTTGATGACTATAAACTCCATAGTGCCATATAATATGGCTCTAGTCATCATCACCTCCGTAGCATCAAATATATGAATGATTACGACGATCTTCCAAACCAAGGGTAGCCCGTGGACACACTCTTCAGGAATGAACTAAGGATTCACAAACATATGAACATGACTTAAATCTATAAGAGTGTCCCAAAACATGCAAAAAACCTCCCTCAGAAGGGTGTGGTGTGCCTGACCTCCCATCCTCTCAACCAATGGAGTCTTTATGTTTCGTTGGCCAAATCATCAACCAACGAGTGCCTAACTTTTGAAAAAATGTCCATTAATCCTGGATACCAGGGCTTTTGGGAATTCTTGGATCCATGAATATACCCGTTGGAGACACTTTGAGGAAGTTATATCTGAGAAGGACTGATTTCATGAGTGCTTGAACCCCGTGAAATCGCCCGCTGGGACCAACTGTTCCCACAGGGTTAATCCCACCTTCTTTGAAGGATAATTACGTTGAATGGGTTGAAAAAATGAATGGTATATTAAACAAGAGCCAATATCTATAGAAAAAGGGACGGGTGATGATCCTCATCGAACCATTTCCACACCACCCGTAAATGTGCCACCTTGGAGGTGGAACAAAAATGGTGAACCTGGTGTGAATTCTTTACCAAGGTGGCGGTTATACTCTAATTATAGAAGAAAAACGTATACTTCACGTCGGACCATTTTGTTCACCCTGGTACACGAAAAGTGCACCACATTAGAGGAAGATAAAAAATGGTGAACCCGACGTGAATCCTTAACCAAGGTGGCGGTTCTACCCCAATGATAAAAGACAAAAAGATACTACACGTCAGACCATTTTATTCACCTCGGTATGCGTAAAACATGCCACCTCAGAGGTGGAACAAAAATGGTGAACCCAATGTGAATCTTTAACCGAGGTGGTGGTCTCACCCCACTTCGACCCCTTCACCTCGTTGCGAAAGAAAAGGGGAAGGGGCCAAGCTGAATAACCAAATATGCATATGTTTACAGGAATGCTACTTTGACAATGTTTTGTGGTCCTTATATCATATATGTACATTTCAGGCTCCCGAAAAGTATCATTCGATCCAAATGGCATCCCAACGACCCATGAAGACACGCACATCAGTGATCCCACAGGTGGCTAGGGCCCTAATGTATAGCAGTACCCCCATGCCTACCCAGCATCTTCAATGTTGGGTATCCAATACGCTGATCAAATAGTACCACCGAAATTGTATTATCCCCACGCTGGAGGCCACAAGACAAGCCCACCAGTATTCAAAGGTCCACCAGCCACATCTTCAGTCACTTCTAGTACCCCAATGCAAGGCGGCCCCTGTGGTCGTCTCAAATCATTTTGGGAGCCTATCCTCAAAACGTGAAAATGAGTACCTCCCTTATCTCAGGGAGGCATATGAAGTCAATGATGAAGACTTCACCCCAACTGCACTGGGTTTTACCCACAGGCCCCTTCCAGAGATCATCGGCACTGACACTGGACGACCAGCCCTCTTCCCACCAAGGAGGACCTTATTCTGAGGGCACCTTCCAAAGTCCCAGAAACCCAAGGCCCTTGGTCTACCCACTAAGGGAAGAAAATATATAATCGGGAACATGCTATCACCCTGGTTCCTGAGGAGAAGCTCTATCGTACTAACATGATGGCATTCAACGGGTAAACCTATAACCTAGCTGCCTCCATTCAATCCCACTGTAGAAATAGGGTGGCACAATATGAGCTCATGCACATTCATACTAATGCTCGCTAGTCCCACTTTGTAGAAAGAACGAAAAACTACAGGCAGATGTAGGTATCTGTCGAGCCACGACAAGCCTTCCATCAAAATAGGGTGTCACTCAGCTACACGCAGGCACAAACAACTTTTGATGTATTTCAAACTTTCTATCTAAATAGGGCAAGAACATGCTATACGCAGGCAAAAATACTTGATGACGCATATCAAGACCATCATCAAAATAGGGCGGCAACCAGATACGAGTAGAGACAAATTCTTGTGGATGCATACATGTCTCTTGAGACAAATAAAATGGCAAGCAAGTGGATGAAAACCCCCACTCATGAATATGAAGACCACCATTCAAATACGATGGCAAACGGAGAATACAACCAGTGACAGAATCGTTCCACTATCCTGGAACAAGAGAACTTCCAGTATCTATTGGAAACTCATAGGGGACTAGAGTAGGCACAAACTCCTACTCTGATATCAGAATTGGCCTTTATACCTATTCCAGTCAAAGATTTATCACAACACGTCTTCGAAATGATGGAAGATCAGACATCAATTACAGACCATATCCTCCAAACATTCCAAGATATCATTGCATCGATGGAAAGGCAAGAAATTGGGCCCATGACCTAGTTTCCTCAAACGGAATGACTCACTCGTAAAATGAGATAGTCACTCTTGAGTAGTTAGGAATCCATGATCTAGTCCAGGAGAGTTGACGGTAATATCCGGGGACATACAGACAACCGAATCAGGAACAAATACCCATTCCAACTGGGGGATGTCGGTCTAACATGGTGGCCACTCCAGGGCAGGCATATATCCCTGTCAAAAATCAAGATGCTTGTCAGCATATCCGGATGACATCATGGGAACCAATAAGATAGGGACCCATATATGAAGTCCATTATAAACATCAGATGGCCCTGGATACCCACAAGAGATCACCCAAAAATAAAAAGTGCCAAAGTCTACTGGAAAATGAAGAGAACATACATGATCTTGTTCTGATGAAAGCAGGGGTTCTTGACGCCCTCAAACATATATCAACAAAGGATCAATACCCTATCATTGCATTACCAAATTATGTATGTGGAAGTAGCAGTTGCGAAGCTCCTCCCTAAAATATCACTACCAACAGCTCTAAAGGTCCTCCACAGAGCACCCATGGTGGATTACTCTGCGGGTATAGAATGATCGATCACAATAGCCTATCTCATGATGCGCATCAGGGTAGCCCTCCCCTAGACCTGAAGATCAGACAGTAAGAAGGTATTATCCTTGATGTTGTCTTCCCTAATAGTCATCCCCTAGGTATATACTGCAGATATGCTTATCCCTATAGTGGGATGTCAAGTCATGATGTTAGTCTTTTCCATGATGACAGTCATTGCGAAGGTCCTCCTCGCAATGGAAGTTACTCTGAATGTCCCCCACCCATAGTTACAGCAAGCAAAGAGAAGGTCCTCAACTCATTGCAGTACATCCTGAAGGCCCTCCCCAAGATGTTCACTGCATAAATTCTCCATGCAACTAGATATCAAGTCATGATGGTTGTCCTCTCCATGAAGATAGTCATTGAAAAGGACCTCCCCGCCAGTTGTTGTGAAGGTCCTCCCCTCCATGACATCAAGCAGCAAGAAGGTCCTTACCTTTTTATATCCCTCCTTGAAGGTCCTCTTCAAGGAATATGCCATCAATAAAATTCTCACAGTCGGGAATCAAGTTCCAATAGTAGCCCTCACCATTGTAGCACCAACTGCGAAGGTCCTCCCCAAAATCAAAATTCATGCTGGCAAGAAGGTCCTCCACTTGTCAGAACAAATGTGAGAAAGCACTCCTATACTGAGGAACATAGAAAGTAGTCAGACACCTCAGGATCTCCATCTATAACGATTGGTTTTCTTTCTCAACCGTAGGATGGCTCGGGGCCACACTCATCTTCTGAGCCACCCCCATGGCGTCCTCAAATCAATTGGCTCCCACCAACCCGGTTTCTTAGAACAAAATTATTAAGAAGCAGTCAATTTGGGCATATCCAGTAGAGGATCCCTAGAATAATAATAGAATGATATGTTTCTTGTGAGAAGAAAACTAGCTAGGGATAACATACCAGTGATTTATTGGTCTACGGCCACTTCTCAGTTTGACATACCAGGAGAGTTATCTAGGGAATGCACGCATGATATTCACCTCAATATATGGAATACTCTTCGAAAGTTGAAATAAAAATCCCTACCCTACGTAGGGTACATGGATCATGTAAGAATGACAGGGGAGCTTCACTGTCTAATCGTCCTGGAATCCCTCCTATCCTCAAGGTAGCCACAATTAGAAAGGAGAAAGAAAAACCTTGAACTGACCTACTTCCTTGCACTTCATAAGTTGTGCCGCCTCATTGGAAATGCCTCGGATATAGTTCACATTCAGGGACGGGGATAACATGGAGCTCTACACTTTACCCTATGTCATGTCCAACAATCCCCATTGGATATGACATCCTGTAATGTCATCACCCAGAGGAAAAAAATCAAGTTAAAACCCTACTCAGGAAAGATGGGATACTCAACAAAAACCAGCCCGAAGTAAGTCTCAAAAGCATCAGGGCCGAAGAGATCAATCCATTGAAAAGCTTCTGAGTCAGGAAACCAGGAGCATCCAGCATGCTTCCTACTTAATAGAAGCTGACCAGCTAGAAGTGCTCATGTCTTCAAAAGACAACCGACTCTATTCAGGCCCAATTCTATACTCAAATTACACCTACACGGGAGTACGTTAAGTTGAAAGGGTGGAAATAGTAGTAGTTATCACCGTGATATGCGAAAAACTTGAGACCACATGGTTGGGGGAATTTTTAAATCAAAATTTCCTTGTAATACCAAAAAATCCAGGTCGTAGCGCATTAATAAGCGAACGAGAAAAACCCCATCTCACAATGATATGGGAATTTTTACCTCAAATCCCTGCAGATAGGACATATGTCTTCCACCATCTAGGAAGAACGATGGACAAAGGAGTTACCCATTCTACCCTTTCTCGTGGTTCACACCCTCTGAGACAAAGGCGCATTATGAGGTTAGACCATGTCTCCCTTCTGGTCAATCTTTGCCAGGAAACCTGAATAATACCACATATTGGAAGGATAAAGTCCAATAAAGGGACCAAGAATCCTTCTTATCATTCGGAACAAGGAAAACCACCCCCAATCAGGTATGGCTCAGTGAACATGGTAAACATAAACCCCATGGATCTCACATGAAATAACATAGGAAGAGAGGACGCAAAGGATGATGGTTCCCTCTTAGAGGCATCCCGCACAAAACCTGATGGTGTGAATACCCAGAACCAGAGGGAAGTCCTAAATCTGGGTTCCCCCTTATTCAATCCAACATTACCTCTCATGCAAAACCCTAATAAGGAGATGAATAAATCAAAGGTCATCTATGACCCGCCTTCTCCTACCCCTGAGAGTTCGTCCCTCACCCTCGAGGAATGGTTCGCCAATAAAGAGTAAGAGATTAAATATCTCAAAAAAATTAATGTCGAGCTATATCGAGGGAGCTATCTCGCCAGATGTGTTTCCCCCATGGAATGTCAGGAGGTGCTCCTAGAAGAGGTGCCCATGCCACATGCACTCATCTCGGTGAATGAAGCCAAACTCAGAGGACCGTTCAACCCTGACCTGTAAGGACATTAAGACTTTCCCCCTCTTGGAAGGAAGCCGGAATATATCCAGGTAAACCCACAAATGATGCCCCTAGATTGGTATCCACCCCAAATTCCAATAGCTCCGGCACACCCAGTCTTAGCCACTACCACCCAAACTCAAGTTCAAGCCCTACAGGATATGAATCAAGGGATCTTAAACACTGTCAAGTAGCTAATGTCTCTACTAGAATCCATAGAGGGATGGAGTGCTCCAATACAACCCAATAGAAAACCCTACCTCGAGTGGGTGAGTAATGTTCCGCCACCACCAAACTTCAAGAACCCCATATTCCCAGTGTTCAATGGCTCGGGGGACCTGGAACAGAATTTGATGCACTATGCCTCTTACTATGACCTCATTATGGGAACTTCATAGGAGTAAGAAGTCGTAAAACTCAAGTGCTTCGTATGAACCCTACATGGCTCTTCTTTCGTATGGTATACTAGCCTTCCAATCAATTCAATCACAGTTTGGGAGTACCTATGGTGACAGTTTCTCTTCTAGTTTAGTTCAACACTGCCCAAGATGACGATCAATGATCTCATGAACTAGAAACAATGAGAGAATGAAAAAGTCTCAGACTTCATTACCATATGGAAGGGCCTGACATATTCCCCGAACCGGCCACTCCCCCGGGATGAGATGCTCTCCATGTGCATTGATAACCTTTGGGATAAATTGTGAATGCTTCTCATCCTGGTGAAGTACACCAGTGGGTTCAGATACTTCTCTACCATTGCTCAAAGGATAGAAAAATCATTGCAACCGACCAACCTTAAGTCTTGAGTGGCCCCATTAGCCTTAAGGAAAAGAACGAGAAAAACTGAAGTGTCTCTTATCACTCTTAGTCCACCCTCGGAACCATCTCCAGTTGTGAGGCCCCCACTGAACCGTGTGGGACCCCCTAGATTCCAACAGCATCCCCCACCTACAAATATGAGTTATGGGGTGATAAAAAATCAGTTCGAAGAATGAAGAAATAATTTTTATTCGTTCTGAGATGACCAGGTCCGTGGCTATTTCATAGCCTCAATGAATTGCAATTTTCTCCGACTACCAGAGCCAATGTGGGCCGATGAAGTGGGACTTGATGGCCATACAAATTATTTTCCATATCATAAGATACTAGGAAAGACCATCCAGGAATGTTTTGTTTTCAAGGATCTCTTTCAAAATAAGGTGGATTCCGGGAAATTCAAGTTGGGCCCACCGCCATTACACGTATCATATGTCTCCACCTCCGACTCAAGAGAGGAATAGAAATGGATGGTAGTCACTAGTAAGAAGGAGAAAATGTTTGAGAATTGGATGAACTGGAATACCATCAAATGAGTCCTTGAAATCCTCCAAGAACATCTAAAACAACCAACTATACCCCTAAAATCTCCCAATACAACACAACCATCCTCCTCAGCCCCGCCGTCCTCCAAAGGCCATAGGGGCAGAAATAAAAAGAAAGAAGATGATCTAACACCAAATCCAAAGTTAGTGTTGACACTTTTGGACTTCATGCCAACAGTCTTGGTACAACAGGCACTGCCCCACCAAACGGTACAATGGGCACCACCCCACCAAATGGTACAAGGGGAACCACCCCAAGAAATGGTACAAGGGGAACCACCCCACCAAACGGTACAAAAGGCGTCACCCTACCAAAATTCACCATCATACGAAGATAGTTAGATAGAAACAGTGTTGGATCGAGAACTGATCTTCAGCTCCCTTAATGTCATTTACTTGATGGACCCCTTCTCTGATTAAGACTATGGCCACGAACCCAAATTCTATGTGCCAAACTGGAGATTTAGAGTAATATGTCGTAGATTCTAGAGGTTTCATGGAATGCATGATCATTTCAGGAGTCAAATTCCCATCCAGGCCACAAGTCAAACCATTAACATCGCAGAAACTCATGGAAGGACCCTCTGATAGACACAAAAAGAACCGGAATTATCCTTCTCCCCTGTCAGAATAAATCCAAGACTAGTTATCTTGGAATATCCATCAGGGGAAGAACAAATACCGAACCTCCCAAGGTATACAGGTGGACCAGTTCAGCCAAACGTGGAAAGGACTACAGCACCGCTAGCCCCTATCACATAGGATGAACCATCTATGTCCAAAGCTCAAACCCCTAAATTTTTTATAATATAGAAACCCCGAGCCAAGAAGCACTGACCATTAGAAATTAAGTATGATATTTTAAGCAGCTGGATTCAGTACTAGAAAATCTTTCAATCTTGGATGTGTTAAGTATGTCCAAAGATCTTAAGGAGGCACTCATCAAAGCCTTACTAAGTCCTCAGGAGTTCGAGGTCGAAGTAGTAGTGGTTGAAGTCTACTAAACGGAGACCAGTCTCGAAGAATGTCACATCATCATCTCCTTCACATGTAGGGATGAAGATGCCATCATGTAATGGAACAACAAACACTTATATGTGTTTGGTTGGATAAATGGAATTGATGTTCAGAGGATCTTTGTCAACAATGGCTCTAAAGTTAACCTCCTCCCACTGTGAACACTTCGTTGACTGGGATATGATGTAGACATCTTGACACCCTACACTACAACTCTGATGGGATATGACAAAAATGAGAATAAACCGTTGGGACGAATCAATATTAAAACGTGGCTCGAAGATATCATATCAGATTTCGAGTTCATGGTGCTACAGAAAATTACGGCCTTCAACATTTTATTAGGGACGCCTTGGCTGCATCAGCACGCTGCTATTTCATCCTCATACCATCAGTGTATCAAATATTGAACTAATGGGAAAAATGAGATGTTACACGCCAATAAATCCATGTTTGAGTCTTTTGAATCGCATTATATTGATGTCGGGTTATATGAGATAGAAGAAAAACATATTTCGGCTAGAGACATTGATTGGATCAATACCCTGAATGGATTGGATATGGCTCCAACTGACCCCCTCCAGAAACTTGCGAATGAATATGTATTACCCAGTAACCAGGTTGAATGCGTAAGTACAGGCTCGGGTATAGAATCAGTTGTCTGCATGGTCTCTATTATTACCCCTAAGTCCAAAGGCATATAAAAGTGGGATGACTCCCATGTTGTCAGGAAAAGCCCTATCAAAGATGCTCCCAACCCATCCTTGGGATATAAAACTACCCTTGCATCACACACTAAGGAAAAAGATGATTTCCCTTCCAACATTATAGAGTTTGTCTCAAAAATACATTCTCCATCAGAAGAGGAAGATGATGAATATGATGAAGAAGAAGAATAATAGGAGGAAAAAGAACTCAATGATGACCCTACTACATTCGAAAAAGGTGTCTCCACTACAATCGATGAACTTAAGGTGATAAATCTAGAAAGCGAAGACAACTTGTGGCCCAATTTGATAAGTGTGACCTTAAATGTCAAGGAACAGGAGGCATACACCTCCTTCTGAAAGAAGAATCAAGATTTGTTTTCCTGGAATTACACAGAAATTCCAGAACTCAATACTAAGGTCGCCACCCATCATTTGGGCTTGTCGAAAGATCACCAGGCCTATAATTATGTAGCCAGAGGGACCCACCCAATGCATGCTGCCAAAATAGAGGCTGAAGTTGACATGATGATCAAATCCAACATCTTACGGGAGGTCCAATATTTGATTTCGCTGGAAAACATAGTTCATGTCAAAAAGAAGAATGGACTTATCAGAATCTGCATTGAATTCGGGGACCTTAATCGGAATTTTCCAAAAGACAACTTCACGGACCTAATCAGAGAATTGTTGATCGATGCGATAGCCAGATATGAAGCCCTCCATTTCATGGATGGTTATTCTGGATACAATAAATCAGTATGGCCCAAGGATATGAAGAAGTTACTTCTTTTATGGCCCCTTAGGTAGTGTTCTATTATAAAGTGATTCCCTTTGGTCTAAAGAATGTCAACGGCACATATCAGCACGCCATGCATCGTATCTTCAAGCCCTTATTTGGAAAATTCAGCAAGTGTTATGTCAACGACCTGGTGGTTAAATCATGACTACGCTCGTACCACCTAGATGATCCTAAAACTATCTTCAAAAAATTGTGACAACAAATTTTAATGATAAATCCCTTTAAAATCGCCTTTGGTGTTACCTCAGAGAAATTCATCAGCTTCGTCATAATCCATTGTGGTATAAAATTTCACCCTGAGAATAAAAAATCCATACTTGGAATGTCCCCACCTTGCATCCTCACCGAGTTGAGAGGTCTCCAGGGGAACCTCACATATATTTGATGCTTCACTGCCAACCTAGCAGGTAAATTTTTACCTTTCACCAAGCTCATGAAGAAAGGAGTTACTTTTGAGTGGGATAATGATTTTCAATAAGCATTTGATAATATTAAAAGATATATCCTAAGACAATCGGTTATCATGCTTCTAGTTGAGGGTAAACCACTCATTTTATACGTAACTTCCCTGGAATGGTCATTAGGCCCCTTCCTCATGAAGATGAATGATGCCAGCAGCGAGAACAGCCTCTACTACCTCAGCCAGACAATGATCGATACAGAAAATCAGTATTCGATGATTGAAAAGAACTTCCTAGCCCTAATCTTCGCAATTCAAAAGCTCAAGAATTACTTGCAGCGCCATGAGATCCATCGAGTCTCCCACTGCAACCCACTTAAATATATCCTCAATTGTCCCATGATAAATGGGCACCTATAATGATAGGCATTTGTCCTACAACAGTTTGAAATATGGTACGTTCCCCAGAATTCCATCAAAGTCCAGGCGTTAGCAGTCTTCCCGGACAATCACCCTTTAGAAGAAGCAGCACCGTTGGATGTCGAACGTCTAGATGAAGAAGTGATTTCCATTTAGGAGGACCCTCAGATGTGGGAAATTTACTTCGATGGTGCTTCTCGAAGCCCAATCAGAAAAAGGATGGAGGATCCCAAACTAGACCAATTGGGGTTGGGATTCATAATTGTATCTCCCAAAAAGGCCATATTTCCTTACTCTTTCATGCTTTTGGAAGGGTGTACAAACAATGAATCAGAGTATCAGGCCCTCATTGCAAGCCTGGAATTGGAAATCTAGGTACAAGCCAAACACTTAAAAATAAATGGTGATTTGGAGCTAGTCATCAAACAGGTCAACGGTGACTATGCTATCAATAAATAAGTATTGGTTCCCTTGATGAACCATGTTTGAGCACTGATGGTAGAATTCCCATCAGAACCAACATTGACTTATGGCCCCCAGTCATAGAATTCTCGTGGCGACGCTTTGGAAAATGCATCCACATCATTGGATGATCCCGACCAGGAAGAAAATTTCATTATAATTGCTCACTGTTGGGTAGTCTTTCCATTCATCCAGTGTAATACGGAGAAAATTGATGAAATTATTCATGTTCCTAATCCTTATGTTCATACCACTGGTTTAATGTCACCCATTGATAATTACCTTCGGAATGGGAAAATCCAACCAAATAGGGCTTGAAGGGAGTAGGTCCGAAGATGGGTAGTTAATTTTCTCATGTACAATAGGGTAAACCAAGAAAAGGTCCTCTAAAAATGAGGTCTTGATGGAGTTATTCTCAATTTCATTGATGGAGAAGAAACTGCTACCATCATGAATGAAGTGCATGCCGGAGTTTGTGGAGAGAACCAGTCAGCGACCAATCCCTCTCATCAAATTAGAAGGCTTGGGTATTACTAGCCTGCTATGATACAGGATTGTGTTGTATTCACTAAGAAGTTTCGTTCATGCCAAGTTCATGCCAATTTCATACACTATCCCCTAGAGTTACTTCATACAGCTATGTACTCCTGGCCATTTGTCTCCTGGGGGTGGATGTTGTGGGACTATATCCTCCCACTATAGCTGGACAATTCAAGTTCATACTCATAGTGACTGACTTATTTTCTAAATGAGACGAATCCATACCACTTAAGGAAGTTGGGGAGAAAAGCATCAGCAACTTTGGGAAGGCCAACATCATTTCCAGATTCGGTGTCCCTTGTATTATCCTGATGGACAACGGCACTAACTTCTGCTCTATTGAGTTGGAAAAGTTATACCAGGAGTATGGAATTAAATCCAATTGGTCATCCCGCTACCATGCAGCAGGAAATTGGAATATAGAGGCTTTCAACAAGACTTTGTCCAAAATACATCAAAATATGGTTGATAAGGATATGAAATCATGGCCAAACAAGCTCTTTCTTAATTTGTGGGCTTACCAGTCCACGACCCACACTACCACCTAGGCAACCTCGTATTCACTAGTATACGGGGTAGAGGCGGTCTTACCTATCGAAATCTATGCGTCGTCACTTCATGTGGCCATTTTCAATCGACTATACATGGAAGATAAATCACAAATAAGGTTTGATGAATTGAAGTAGCTAGATGAGAAAAGGTTGCACACTTTACAACATTTTGAAATCTACAAAAATCGGATTGCATGAGCCTTTAATAAAAAGGTCCGCCTTCAATCATTCCTCGAAGGAGAAATGGTGTTAGTCCTCATAACCCCGATGATACTCAAGAATAAGCACCCAAAGCTTGAACCAAAGTGGGAAAGACCATACATCATACATAGGATCTATTACAATGGAATATATGCCCTGATATAAATGGACAAATAGCTCATCACGGATCCTACAAATGTGAAGTTCTTGAAGAAATACTTCACATAACAGATATTCTATGGTCCAAACTCTAAGACCTTAAACTATGAGTCATTATCCTAGCCACATGAAGTTAAATTTTAATGTATTAGTCCATGAAACACAACATTAAACTAAAATGACATGGTCCATGCTCTATGACCCTAAACTTTGAGTTATAAAACCCCAAATGCCATTGGACTGAGTACTATGACCCTAAACTATGAGTTATAATACCCCCAATGTCATGATCCAAACTCTAAGACCATAAAATATGAGTCATCATCTTGGCCACATGACGTTAAACTATACAGTATTGGTCCAAGATCTATGACCCTAAACTACGAGTTATAAAACCCCAAATGTCATGGTCCAAACACTAAGACCTTAAATTGTGAGTCATCATCCTGAACACATGACTTCAAACTATACGGTATTAGTCCATTCAACAAGACATTAAACTAAAATTCCATTTTACAAGCTTTATAACCCTAAACTAGGAGCTACAAAACCCCCAATTCTATTGGTCCGAGCTCTATGACCCTAACTATGAGTTATAATACCCTCAATGTTATGTTCTAAACACTAAGACCTTATACTATGAGTCATTTTCCTGGACACATGATGTTAAACTTACTGGTATTAGTCCATGAAACATGAAATTAAACTGAAATTCCTTGGTCTAAGATCTACGACTCTAAACTATGTGTTATAAAACCCCAAATTCCATGGTACAAACTCTAATACCTTAAACTATGAGTCATCGTCCGTTCCACATGGTGTTAATCTGTAAGGAACTTGTCTCTGAAACCTAAAAATAAACTATGAATCATTTCCTCATTGTTGGACATTAAACTACATGACAAAAAACGTCCTAATCGCATGACAATAAACTTCATAATCTCTTACAGAACTATGTATGACTTGATTCATGCCCTCGCATGATAGGTAGTGATGCCTTGATCTTCAATCCTAGCCCATACCCCACCATAAAAAAGATGCCTCCATCACACCCCCAAACTACCCATATTCTTAAGGGAGACACTTATCACTCATTGTTTCTCACATCAAGTATAACTCTCATGAGATTAGGATTAGTGGTAGGGATTATCTTACGAAATCCAACTATAGAGTAACATGGCAGACCTAGAAATCACGATGGATAGAATGAAAATTCCCCTACCCTTTGGACTGAGCCAAATCAGTACAAGGTACATAATGAACTACATACAGCGCAATTCCTTCCCTCGCGGGATATGTAGTAATGCCTCAATCCTCAATCTTGGACCAACACCACTAGGAAAGAAAAAGAAAATTCCCCCATCATATTCTCTACCTCCCCACACTTGCGAAGGAGACTATGTGACCACTCCTTGTTTATCACATCGATTATAAATCAAGTGAACTTAGGATCAGTGGTGAGGATTCTCTTACATAAATAAATCATAGGGGGTATGGTAGGCCCGACACTCGTATCAAGTGAAATAAGAATGCACTCACATGTACTCATGCATGGATCGAGCCAAATCGGTACAGGGAACTTTCAAAACTATGTGTGTCTTGATTCCTTCCCTCACAGGATATGTAGTGATGCCTCAAACATTGAACCTGGCCCATCCATTGTAGAGACCCGAAGCTTATCGTACATGGACATTACATTACTTTTGCGGAATACTTAGTACATAACAAAAACACACACACAAGGATCGTAATAGTTTAGTGTCTTTGGAAACTCGGAACGTAATCTTCTAAACGTGGTGAAAGATCTTCAATATCTCCCATAAAGATCTTCCCCTTTTTTTACCTAAAACCTTTCTTTATATCCTGGGGAAAGAAAAAACAAAAAAGGGTGATCTCAAATGCTCAGTAAGGGTAAACAAAAGAAATATCAATCACATCATATACATAAGAACGTAGCTTTTGGAAATCTTGACCTGCAAAAGAGCTCATAATATCATAACATGGGATAAATCATAGAATTGAAAATGAGATCCCCATAATCATAACATAAAACTTGAAACTTTGTGGCATTCACACATAATCATGGAAAATCATTTCTTGTTAGTCATAACTCATTTCCAAGACTATCTTAGTGGACAAAGTCCCTTTCTGAACCGAGTTCACTCCTCGTTTCAGTCCTGTATCACTGAACCGAAATAACCTTACGTTCCAGCCATGTCTATCTCATGAGATATAAAATCTTTACCCAATGCATTGGAGGGAGATATAGGTCCCACCCATCTTATAATTAATCCTTTCTTATGTGTGCCACATAATCATAAACCATACATCATAGCGTAACCCATGTAATAAAAATGGGATTCTTAAACAACATGACATCATAAAACAATTCATATAAGGTAAAGGAATTCATAAAAATATTTCCATCACAACATAATCAAATCCATGTAATAATAGGGATAAAAACAGAACCCTTTATTATCTTAGATGGAAAATAATTTTGATAAAACACTTCAACTCCATTCTTGAGGAAAATATCCTTTCTTTTTCAAAAACATTTTTCCTTTCTTAACATGTCATACAACTTTAAACTAAAAGAAGTTGATTAAAAATAAACTTGAAAACTTGTAAAGTAAGATTCTTGGAAATAATGTTTTAAAAATCCATTCTTTCCGTATATGTTAAAAAAACATTCTTCTCGTACTTTTGTCAGAAAAGTCAAAAAGTACCTCGTACGAAAAACGACAAAAGATTCATTTCATACATATTACTAAAAACTCACCGAAGGGTAAAAATTGATTTAAACAATTTTAGGTGGATGGAAATAATATTACATATTGAGGAAACATGGATTTGGATGATAAAATACACCCCAGTAAATGCCAAAGTATAAACAATCTCGGATAAAAATGAGATTGTGATATTTCCCTTACCTTAGGTCCGACTTGCTTTGTAAGTGTCCGAACCTCCTGTATAATGATTTAAATCATGTTATTGACTTATTACAGAATCATATTCATTGTTATGATATCATATATGGTTCACTTATGACATTATATTACCCGTTCTTTTGTAAATTCCATGTTAAAGAAGCGTTTTGGGTAAAATCGTTTCATTTATCGTAGGTGTTTTGACTTGTTGTTCTTGACATAATTATTACTTATATCATGATTTACTTACTTCCAGAATATAAAATATGATTTATATATCATATATATTCAGTATATATATATATATATAATAGGTAGATAAATAAAATGAAAAACACCGTTCATGGAGACGGTAGTCCGTACGTACGCATGAACGTTGTTTTCCTTTCCTTATTGTCTTGAAATGGAAGTAAGTAGATGACATACATATGTATATATATACATAAATCCAGTATCTTTATAATGTCATATATTTCATTATTATTTCTTATATATACATTATAATCATTCTTAAATGGTTAACATGAGGAATGAATCTCATCGCGTCGTGGAGACGGTATTCCGTACGTACGCACGAGCGATGATATCATTTCTATAAATATTGAATTGAATTGGAGTGGATTATACAATATATCAGAATCAATATGATGTTGTAATGACTATGTATAGTTATTCTTTACACCATTATACCCATCCATGTAAGGTGGTGGTGGAAAATAGATTACACCACGGCGTGGAGACGGTATTCCGTACGTACGCACGCGCGGTGATTTCTTTTTCCGTAGGATGGATAGATGGTGAAATAGGGTTGTTTCATACTTATAATAACATATCAGTATATGAGTGATACTGATGTTATTACTTCATAATGAAACAACCTAAGAAGAAGAAGTGGAAGAAGAAATAAAGATGAAAGAATTGGTAACGGTAATTACCTCTTCTTTGAAGTGCCTCTTTGAGACCTCCTCTTAGGGCACTAAAATTGGTCTTTGAGGAAGACCAGAACCTCTAGGATGTTGCTAGGGAAGTGGAGGGGAGAAATTGGCAGGGGTTGGCCGAGATTGAGTGCTCAAATTGGTGTGAGGAGGAGGGGGAGGAGGTGTCCTTTTATAGGGGAGGAGAGGGGCACCTTAGGAATATCTCAAAATATTATTTTATATTAAAGTCAAAATCGGTTTATAATGGTTCCAAAGGGTCTTATTTCGAAGCTAAAGTGGGTATGGGTCGAAATCCTATCAACCAATAGGATTTAGACAAGTTTAGGGTATTATTTTAACCTTATCAATTAGATTTAACTCTAAGTTAAATAATTTAACTTTTACCGTGTCTTTTTGTTTTCTTTCACTATATGGTTAATAAACTTACTATAACATGCCAAACGAACCCCAAATTGTATATTATTAATACATATATCCTTATCTAAGTCATTGGGCCGAACCTTAGATTTTTAGGAATAAAATAACAATTAATAATATAATATTTGATTTAAAAACTATTTTTTGTCAATTTTGACACTATTTGATATATGATTTTTGTGAAAGTCATAACAGAATTATATTTTCGAACCAAGTTGATTAAATCAACACTAATATATCATAGTAACCTAGAAAATTAGTGGAATTCATAAAAAGTCTTAAATTACATTTATTTTGGTATTTATATTATCAATTATGTCAATATTTCATTAATAAGATAATTACTGCATCATCTTTGTGTCATAAATAAATTATATTATTTGATGTCTAAAAATTATAAATAAAATACCATCATGTAGGAAATCTTTTTAGATTTCTAATGAATATTTATAGTCGAATTTATCTTATGTATAACCCCATATTAAAAATGATTTACTTATTAAACTTTGATTTTAACTATTTTAAGCCTTCTTTAAATAAATTAATAATAAATGTCCTAATCTAATCCAAGTGGGCCTAAATGGTCATATTTTATTCCTAAGTTTGTTTTTGGTCGAATTACACTTGTCCAATAGAATTAGGACATGTGTTAGGGTAATATTAATATCATATTTACCCTTAGTTACCCTATTTACTATTAACCGTGGTAAAAAAAGTAAAAAGTTACTATTCACCAAAAAATTATTTTCATCTCATTGAACCACATTTTAGTCCTTGATATTAACCGTGTCTCTCGGATTTTCGAAATTCCATTCACAGAAGCGGTAAAATTAAGTTTTATGCAAAATTCAGTTTTTAACCTACCACTTAGTAGTTTCACTATTCATCAAAAATTGATGTTTTTCAGAACAATGCCAAAATTTCATCCCAAGCTATATTTCATATTCCGAATTCAAAAATGAAGTCTATTTTACCAAATTCATAACATAAAAGTTGCATTAATTAATTTTATAATTAAATCCCGCTGTTAAAACAAATAGCGTGTTTTTAAGAAACAATATCTATCAAAAGATTGACACTTGTTTATGTCTAGTTTAAATGTGAAATTACATCCAATGACCAACATTGTATTAAATTGTAAAAATATATTCTAAATATACTTTAAAACCACTCAAATTAATGATTTATCACTATTAATTATTTCGATTAAAAAAGTTGTTTTTAATTATAATTTAGTAATTTTCACTATTCATCAGAATATGAAAGTTATCCGAAAAGTACCAAAATTTCACCTTAGGCTAAATTCGATACTCCGAATCCAAAAATGAAGTCCATTTTGAGAGTTAAAATTTCTAAAATTTAAAAAGTGGTCATTACTATTCATAACGGCTAGTTTTAATAATATTTTAATAGCATATTATTGTTTCGTGAAACTCAGGATTACGTACCACACACGCTATCGAGGAAGGTTGCGATTGCGTGTAATGTAAGGCAAGTCAAGGATGCGTGTTGTGCAAGCTCCTTTTGGTGTAGCGTATAACACAAGACATTAGTAAAATAAAAAAGAATATTTTTCATAAAATCTCGGGCTGTTACATTCTACCCCCCTTAAAATGAATTTCGCCCTCGAAATTCGTCGGGGTTATAAATGGTTTACTATTCGAAAGTTTCTTTAATAGAAACCCACATCGTAAAAGGGAATACCAAAACGTGGCTTTAAAAACTAAAGTATGAAATGTAACGATTACCCAAATAAACTAATCACTGGGTTTCCACATAGGTGAAAATATGGATATGGAAGAGAAATCTAACCCTCATGTTCTGATGGAGAGTGGTAGAGAACATGGCTATGGAAAAGCCAGTAATCACAAATCCATAGATTTGTGATGATATAAGGTACCATCTGATTCATCAGGTATAAGATCACTAGGACAACATTTTTGGTTTTCAAGATCATTTCCCTAAAGATGAAAATTTGCTTAGAATAAATACTTACTTTATTTTGGTACAATCTCACTTTTGTTCGTGACCTGAACAATTTCTACTTCATCTCTTAAATAAATGAAGTTGAATTTTTTATTTGTGAAGTGTTAGCAGATCATGTGATAGAATGATTGTTCATTCCATCTGTCTCAAACAAAAGGTTAGCAAAAGTTATTAAATATATATAAGTCATTCTATAGTGAGATTAATCATATATGGTTCCTAAAATGGACTTATAATTCATATATCATGCTGATTAATATAATAAGACTAGTTTCTACTAAACAGGGACTTCCTGTAGGCCAGTGGTAGGCGATAAAGGCCAGTCGCACTTCGGTTGTGGGTTCGATTCCTACAGCCTTGTCCGAAGCGATGGGTTGTCGCCCATCCTGCAGGTTGTCCCTTTTTCTAAAACTACGTTACTATAACATCCCATCTTCTATCCTTAAACAATACTAACTTATGTCCAACATAATCCAGTCTAATCTTTAGGCTTATACATAATACTGCAGTCCACTCTCATAATATAGTGACATAGATTACCAGAGATTTAATACTGTCGTTGATCCCCACATATCATAAGATATGTCTTGTTGGTCACATTCCAAACATTCAAAGTCCTTAATCGTGTATTCTCTTGAATACCTTAGTGAAAACATGAGTGCAGTTAAAAGTTAACACTTTCCACATACCAAAATCCTCAAAATTCTATATACTCAAACCATGATATCACTTAGTCTTTATATCAATCATGAGCTCATGAATACTATCAAACATTTAATTTTCTCCTTATCCCTTCATTATGCGCATATCATCTACATTCCAAAAATATCTGAATAACCTTTCATGGATGCTGGTAACATTAATCATACACTTTCAGAACACAAGGAAAGACAACAGTGTAACAATCCATAGATGTCCCTTTATTCCAAAATTACACATGATAAACATGTAATCATTCCACTACATTCTCAAACCATTGACCGAGCTTCAAAAATTCTTTCATCTCACATATCATTTGTAGTCTCTTCATCATCATCCACATAAATACTACCCATATGACCATACTGATTCTCTTCATGAGTCTTTCCCTTAGGGCATTTGTTTGCATAATGCCCATACATTCCACATTTAAAACACTTAACCATTTTTGATGTCGTAGCAATACCATTATCCTCATCCATGGTGTTAACCGACCCTTTTCCTTTGCACTTACTTGCTTTGTGTCCTTCTTTTCCACACCCAAAGCATCTTCCAGTTCCCTTGAAACATTCTCCTTGATGCCTCTTCCCACATGATTTACATAGGGGAAATTGAACTTTCTTTCCTCTATGATCATCATGGAACTCCATCTTTCTCTTATTATTCGAGTCAGGAAACTTACCAAATTTTACTTTATTGATCATGTTGTGAGATTGCTGATTCGGCATAATAATGATGTTTGGACATCCAAATCCCATTTCATTTGGTTGCTCATGAAGAATATCATTCCATTGTCCATCATATCCTCCATTATTGTGAATCATCTTGTTTCCAGCCTTTTTCTAAAACCCAAACAGAATAGTGTTAGATGCAAAAATCGTAATAAAGGGGGAGTAACTTAAATATCTATCATCTTTGGTTTAATCTAATATCGTTACCATAGTTCTAGAACTATACCCTATACGTATACTTATCCTTAGGGGCATCCCTAGACATACCTTAGAAATATCTCTAGGGATCTCACTAACGTTTTCGCATCCTAGTTTCCAAAGGTTGACTAAACCTTTCCTCTGATACCAACTGTAGAGACCCGAAGCTTATCGTACATGGACATTACATTACTTTTGTGGAATACTTAGTACATAACAAAAACACACACACAAGGATCGTAATAGTTTAGTGTCTTTGGAAACTCGGAACGTAATCTTCTAAACATGGTGAAAGATCTTCAATATCTACCATAAAGATCTTCCCCTTTTTTTACCTAAAACCTTTCTTTATATCCTGGGGAAAGAAAAAACAAAAAAGGGTGAGCTCAAATTCTCAGTAAGGGTAAACAAAAGAAATATCAATCACATCATATACATAAGAACGTAGCTTTTGGAAATCTTGACCTGCAAAAGAGCTCATAATATCATAACATGGGATAAATCATAGAATTGAAAATGAGATCCCCATAATCATAACATAAAACATGAAACTTTGTGGCATGCACACATAATCATGGAAAATCATTTCTTGTTAGTCATGACTCATTGCCAAGACTATCTTAGTGGACAAAGTCCCTTTCTGAACCGAGTTCACTCCTCGTTTCAGTCCTGTATCACTGAACCGAAAAAACCTTCCGTTCCAGCCATGTCTATCTCATGAGATATAAAATCTTTACCCAATGCATTGGAGGGAGATATAGGTCTCACCCATCTTATAATGAATCCTTTCTTATGTGTGCCACATAATCATAAACCATACATCATAGCGTAACCCATGTAATAAAAATGGGATTCTTAAACAACATGACATCATAAAACAATTCATATAAGGTAAAGGAATTCATAAAAATATTTCCATCACAACATAATCAAATCCATGTAATAATAGGGATAAAAACATAACCCTTTATTATCTTATATGGAAAATAATTTTGATAAAACACTTGAACTCCATTCTTGAGGAAAATATCCTTTCTTTTTCAAAAACATTTTTCCTTTCTTAACATGTCATACAACTTTAAACTAAAAGAAGTTGATTAAAAATAAACTTGAAAACTTGTAAAGGAAGCTTCTTGGAAATAATGTTTTAAAAATCCATTCTTGCCGTATAAGTTAAAAAAACATTCTTCTCGTACTTTTGTCGGAAAAGTCAAAAAGTACCTCGTACGAAAAACGACAAAAGATTCATTTCATACATATTACTAAAAACTCACCGAAGGGTAAAAATGGATTTAAACAATTGTAGGTGGATGGAAATAATATTACATATTGAGGAAACATGTATTTGGATGATAAAATACACCCCAGTAAATGCCAAAGTATAAACAATCTCGGATAAAAATGAGATTGTGATATTTCCCTTACCTTAGGTCCGACTTACTTTGTAAGTGTCCGAACCTCCTGTATAATGATTTAAATCATGTTATTGACTTATTAAAGAATCATATTTATTGTTATGATATCATATATGGTTCACTTATGACATTATATTACCCGTTCTTTTGTAAATTCCATGTTAAAGAAGCGTTTTGGGTAAAATCGTTTCATTTATCGTAGGTGTTTTGACTTGTTGTTCTTGACATCATTATTACTTATATCATGATTTACTTACTTCCAGAATATAAAATATGATTTATATATCATATATATTCAGTATATATATATATATAATAGGTAGATAAATAAAATGAAAAACACTGTTCATGGAGACGGTAGTCCGTACGTACGCATGAACGCTGTTTTCCTTTCCTTATTGTCTTGAAATGGAAGTAAGTAGATGACATACATATGTATATATATACATAAATCCAGTAGATTTATAATGTCATATATTTCATTATTATTTCTTATATATACATTATAATCATTCTTAGATGGTTAACATGGAGAATGAATCTCATCGCGTCGTGGAGACGGTATTCCGTACGTACGCACGAGCGATGATATCATTTCTATAAATATTGAATTGAATTGGAGTGGATTATACAATATATCAGAATCAATATGATGTTTTAATAACTATGTATAGTTATTCTTTACACCATTATACCCATCCATGTAAGGTGGTGGTGGAAAATAGATTACACCACGGCGTGGAGACGGTATTCCGTACGTACGCACGCGCGGTGATTTCTTTTTCCGTAGGATGGATAGATGGTGAAATAGGGTTGTTTCATACTTATAATAAAATATCAGTATATTAGTGATACTGATGTTATTACTTCATAATGAAACAACCTAAGAAGAAGAAGTGGAAGAAGAAATAAAGATGAAAGAATTGGTAACGGTAATTACCTCTTCTTTGAAGTGCCTCTTTGAGACCTCCTCTTAGGGCACTAAAATTGGTCTTTGAGGAAGACCAGAACCTCTAGGATGTTTCTAGGGAAGTGGAGAGGAGAAATTGGCAGGGGTTGGCCGAGCTTGAGTGCTCAAATTGGTGTGAGGAGGAGGGGGAGGAGGTGTCCTTTTATAGGGGAGGAGAGGGGCACCTTAGGAATATCTCAAAATATTATTTTATATTAAAGTCAAAATCGGTTTATAATGGTTCCAAAGGGTCTTATTTCGAAGCTAAAGTGGGGATGGGTCGAAATCCTATAAACCAATAGGATTTAGACAAGTTTAGGGTATTATTTTAACCTTATCAATTAGATTTAACTCTAAGTTAAATAATTTAACTTTTACCGTGTCTTTTTGTTTTCTTTCACTATATGGTTAATAAACTTACTATAACATGCCAAACGAACCCCAAATTGTATATTATTAATACATATATCCTTATCTAAGTCATTTGGCCGAACCTTAGATTTTTAGGAATAAAATAACAATTAATAATATAATATTTGATTTAAAAACTATTTTGTGTCAATTTTGACACTATTTGATATATGATTTTTGTGAAAGTCATAACAGAATTATATGTTCGAACCAAGTTGATTAAATCAACACTAATATATCATAGTAACCTAGAAAATTAGTGGAATTCATAAAAAGTCTTAAATTACATTTATTTTGGTATTTATATTATCAATTATGTCAATATTTCATTAATAAGATAATTACTGCATCATCTTTGTGTCATAAATAAATTATATTATTTGATGTCTAAAAATTATAAATAAAATACCATCATGTAGGAAATCTTTTTATCTTTCTAATTAATATTTATAGTCGAATTTAGCTTATGTATAACCCCATATTAAAAATGATTTACTTATTAAACTTTGATTTTAACTATTTTAACCCTTCTTTAAATAAATTAATAATAAATGTCCTAATCTAATCCAAGTGGGCCTAAATGGTCATATTTTATTCCTAAGTTTGTTTTTGGTCGAATTACACTTGTCCAATAGAATTAGGACATGTGTTAGGGTAATATTAATATCATATTTACCCTTAGTTACCCTATTTACTATTAATCGTGGTAAAAAAAGTAAAAAGTTACTATTCACCAAAAAATTATTTTCATCTCATTGAACCACATTTTAGTCCTTGATATTAACCGTGTCTCTCGGATTTTCGAAATTCCATTCACAGAAGCGGTAAAATTAAGTTTTATGCAAAATTCAGTTTTTAACCTACCACTTAGTAGTTTCACTATTCATCAAAAATTGATGTTTTTCAGAACAATGCCAAAATTTCATCCCAAGCTATATTTCATATTCCGAATTCAAAAATGAAGTCTATTTTACCAAATTCATAACATAAAAGTTGCATTAATTAATTTTATAATTAAATCCCGCTGTTAAAACAAATAGCGTGTTTTTAAGAAACAATATCTATCAAAAGATTGACACTTGTTTGTGTCTAGTTTAAATGTGAAATTACATCCAATGACCAACATTGTATTAAATTGTAAAAATATATTCTAAATATACTTTAAAACCACTCAAATTAATGATTTATCACTATTAATTATTTCGATTAAAAAAGTTGTTTTTAATTATAATTTAGTAATTTTCACTATTCATCAGAATATGAAAGTTATCCGAAAAGTACCAAAATTTCACCTTAGGCTAAATTCGATACTCCGAATCCAAAAATGAAGTCCATTTTGAGAGTTAAAATTTCTAAAATTTAAAAAGTGGTTATTACTATTCATAACGGCTAGTTTTAATAATATTTTAATAGCATATAATTGTTTCGTGAAACTCGGGATTACGTACCACACACGCTATCGAGGAAGGTTGCGATTGCATGTAATGCAAGGCAAGTCAAGGATGCGTGTTGTGCAAGCTCCTTTTGGTGTAGCGTATAACACAAGACATTAGTAAAATAAAAAAGAATATTTTTCATAAAATCTCGGGCTGTTACATCCATCATCATCAAAACAATTCCCTCAAGTGTCCCTACACTTTGAGAAAACATTTGTAGGGAACATTTAGAACTACGTGTGGCTTGATTCATTCCCTCGTAGGATACATAGTGACGCTCGGATTCGGAATCCTGGCCCATCCAATAGACAAAAATTTCCCTTTCCTCTATACGTAGATTAGACATGTAAGTGTAGTCCATGAAAGGTCCTATCGCGTGACAATAAACTGTGAAATTATTCAAGAGTTATGTGTGGCCCAGTCCTCGGTATTATGAAATTCCACACATTCCTCTCAGTCATGAGAAGTCATAAGATCATGCTTCCCCCTATACATATGGGTCAGACCTATGTGGAAGCTCTGAGTAGTTCACAGTTAATCATGGTTCGGGTATTCTCACATTCCCAAGAACATCTTTCCTGTTTGTCACACTCCATAACTCGGGAAAACCTGGATCCCCATAATCATTCAAGGCAATCTGAGATGGAAGGATAGTGTCCCATGGACACCTTTTCTTGACTTTTCACATTAAGCCCTGGTGGCTCTGCATATATTTCCCACAAAAAATGGCCATCAATCAATGGAAAATTCATCCTTGGGAGAGTCCTCTCCTATCTCAATATTCCCAATGGCTTTCAAGCCCCATGTCATCCCTCTTGATTCAAGTTTCCCCTAAGACTATGCTTTACGCCTTCTATCATCACTCATGTCTAAGGAATGTCAGAACATCCTGATTACGATTATCCTAAAACTATTTAAGATCTTTGTGACAGTATATGCGTCCTGACTACATGACTCTAAACTGTAAAGCATCACATCCTCATCGCATGACGTTAAACTAAAAGGATAACATTGTCTGTGTTGTATGATGTTAAACTGCCTAACAATGGTTTAAGCCCAAAATTTCCCTATAATGATAATTTTTCTATTCCTAAGAAATGAAATGGAATCCTCATAATCCCTTAATTCTCACACTGAGAATAGATCACATGAGCTTAGGTGTTTTAGTGATAGATCCATCCTGGCATTCTAGCAAAACAGACTAGGAATTTGGTCCTAGAAACACGACCCTAAAAGGAATTTCATGATTCCCTCCCCTGAGAGGAACCCTGTGTCTTGGACATGTGATGTTAAAAAACCAGGTATCCCAAATATGTAATGAATGTCTCACCCTGTGTATGAGTCATATCTATGTAAGGGACACCCAGTTCCACGAGTAAATCGTAGCCCAAATGTCCCCAATATGTCCAAATACACTCCTTACATATTTCAAACCCTATTCTCTGATAGATCATGAATCTTCACACCCCTCCAAGTCCATCTGGTATTGAAGGATAGTTTCATGCGGACACCTTGGTTGACTATGCACGTTATTCCCTAGTGGCTTTGCATATGTCTCCCCCAAAAATGATTGTCAATCAAAGGAAAATTTGTCCCAATGAGAGTCCTCTCCTGTCTCAGTACGTCCAAAAGCTTCTAAGCCCCATGTCATCCCTCTTGATTCAAGGGCCCATAAATTCATGGTTTACATTTTCCTCCATACACATATCCTGGATATATCGAAACATATGGTCCTAATTCATCTCTGGTCCCTTTTGAGGATTCTAAGGATATCCCATCCATATGCGTGAAGTTGATCTACATACAAAAGAAGAGTAACCCCACTCGTTTTTGTGTTTTCCTGAATATGTTCAGTTAAAATGCCTCATTTTGTGTCCAGGAATACCACTAGTCGAAGGTCACATACCGTATTTATAAATTTCCCAATCTCTATAATCCTCAATGGCCATTGGAGACAGAAGTCTGGTGTCATGTGGAAACCTTTGCTTGACTATGCATATCATGCCCTGGTGGCACTGCATATATTGCCCAAAAAAATGGCTTTCAATCAAAGTCAAATTCATCCCTAGGAGATTCCTTTCCATCTTCCATATTCTCAAACGACATTCATGTCTTTCCAAACCCCTAGATTTGGAAAACTCCTAGATAACGGATTCTGTACCTCCTTCTTTACAAGTGCCCCGGACATAAAAAAGACTCTTAACTGAACTAACCAATCACCAGCTCTCCCTCACGCAAGTATGAAATGTGAGGGAATAGTTTCTCATTCCAAGATGATATAAATGTTCCTAATGTTTTCAGACAACACTACTCAGGCTAGAAACCGATTGTGGCTCCCAATATCAAAATAAATCCAAAATGTTGCAAATCCCACCAGGCCATCAGAAATGGAATGTCAGTGTCCTATGAACACCTTTTCTTGACTATTCACATAATTTCCTAGTGGCTCTGCCTATTTTGCTCACAAAAATGGCTATCAATCAAAGGAAAATTCGTCCCTAGGAGAGTTCTTTCCTACCTATTTATGCCTAAATTAGCTCCCGAGCCTCACGAATGTCTATAATACACTAATCAAGGGTCAAAAAAAATTCCTAATCCATGTCTGAAAAATACTAGAACATTCTCAGCTAATAGTCCCAAGTCAGGTCCCTACCACATTAAGTCTATTCAAAGCTGTTCGACTGAATAAATTAGTAATAAGTTTTATTGGAAGGACTGTGAACTGACATTGAAGAATACACCATACTTTCTATAGGAAAAATACACAAAGGGATCCTCTGGGAAAAATTCATGTTTCAGTTCATTAAAAAAGGGAAACATTGATCCATCAGAAAAGGCGTAAAGCTTGTTAGGCCGAAAACCCATGAAGGGCGACCTAAGAGAAATCCATGTTATGAAAAGAAGAGTTTTTCTCACTAAGCCCGTACCAAGAACAGTTAGTAAAAATTAGGGTAATATAAAAAAATATACAAAAAAGTGTGTGGGGTTTTCCATGAAACCCCAGTAATATTTGAACTATGCTCGTTGAGTCCTGCAGATCAGGCAACAAATAGAGCTTAATTGGATTATTTCAATTTACTAATTTCAAGTCATGGTTTAAAATTAATTCCTGGTTGAAATGATTACAACACAAAAGAAATGTTAAAAAGAGAGTATTTAAAATCCAAATCAGTTCCATTGAGTTTAGCAAAAAAATGGAACAACATCTCCAATTCGGAGTCTCTCCAAGGTATCAAAAAAATGGAAGAGTACATATCATGATTTGAGACAGAACTACAATGGTTCTTGGTTCGCCCTTTCCAGAAGGATGGTTAGTGATTTCTATGGGTCGTCGATAGTCTAATCCAAATAAGTTATTTCCTCCATTTCGGCCTTGACCATCGGATGAACCTATTCCAGAATGACTTTAAGGTCCTACTCTTTCTTCTTGATGGGTTCATAGTTGGCACGTGAGGAGTCCAGTTGTTCCCTCAACTTTGTTGGGTGGGATTTGGACTCCTGCATCTCTTCTTCTTGGGTCGCCACCAAATCAAGAGCCTTCACCTCCTCGACCTTGAGATGATCAAATTATTCCAAAACCTCTTGGAGGGTCGCCACCTAGTGATGGGAATAATTGAACTTGGCCAACTTGTCATCTCAGGATTCAAGGTCTTCTCAGGAAATGAAAATTTGGTAAATATTGAGGTGTAAGTGCTGATAATGAAAGCTTTAAGAACCCAGCTTAGTGAATAAATGCTGAAAATTGTCACCCTCATTAGCAAAATTGTCTAGGGGAGTCTCTGAAGCAAGATAACATAATCGGCGCCATACCTCTTTTTGCACTACCTAGTGCCTCACCATAGCACCAGCACTTTGATTCTCCCCTACTTCCACGTGTCTGTAAGCAGGAAGATTCACTATAGGGGTGGGGGGGACCTAAGGTAGGTCACCAAAGATTGGAGACTCTCTCTGCCCTCAAATAGCCCAGCCACTAGAGATGGATGTGGAAGGCTAACCATAGATTCCAGGATGATCAGTGATACTCAGGTGGTGCCAATCTCATTAATATCTTGGGAAGTATCTGAAGGAGTGGAGTACTCTAAATCACTTCACACCTAAATGTTTTGTACTAATTAAACCCCTCCCATACACTTTTGATAACGGACCGAACACATTATTATCACAAGGGCAAGAGTAGGAGGTGTATCCATCTTGTTTGTTGTAGGGAAAGATGTGGAAAGCATAGCTATTTCACTATTTGTGGTGGAAGGAATGTGTCACATTGTTTTTGGGGTAAGTACGGGGCAAGAAATGGTCAAGGGTTTCTGGACCTAACAATCTGGTTCTTTCAGCATCCCTCTGGGGTAACAATCTGCCCATATTTGGGAATACTCTAGTGATAGAAAGGTGGGCCCCATTGTGTTAGGAATGATAATATCCCTAGAAGCACCTTCATGAATCATCATAAATCACAATTGGTGGGGAACCATGGAATGATATTCTCCCCTTAGTTGAACAACCGGAAGCAGCGCAGTCTGCTGAAGGCATCTGAATTGCCTAGAAAACCGGTAGGGTAGGTATGGCTCACAAATGACTACTCAGTCTATACGAGTAGTGAGCATCTCATCCCTAAGGTAGATGAGGTATGATCATTCCTCCAAATAACCTCCCCTGTCACCTCACTATGATCCATGAGGGGAAGGATGTGGTGAAAATGGGAAATGAGAGCCATCATTTAACAACCAAACCGCATCAATAATGCTCAGAGTCCAAGGACTAATGAAAGAAATGTTGAGAAGAGCAAGATGCTAGTCAGAATGGGGAACCCGTGTGGTATGCTGGAATTCATAACAGGGTAAGTGTTCTGACATCCACCCATACAGAAATTGGAACGGTCAGGTGAGAGGAGGCAGAGGTTTTCCTTCCTGTATCTGTCCCAAAAATTCATAAATCTCAGCGAGGGTAGGAAGGACCAAATTAATGTGTTGACCCTCTGCCATCATGGATGCCATAATCAAGGTGCAGGCCTGAACACCGGTATATATGTCACGATATGAGAAGAGTCATCCACTTAAAAACACGGAAAAGAAACCTTCCAGTCTAAGTGTAGATGAAATGTCTGACCAAACATCATTTTCCCATGTGGTATATATCCCAACTTTAAAGTTGGCACAATATGACCCTGGAGTTTAGTGGGACTAGCGAGTGGGATGAGTTCGACTGCGGAGATCCCTCGGCTTGGGTCCATTCGTCTTTAGGAATAACCTTATCCATGCTTCGAATGGGATGTGGGGACAAGACTCAAGGGGTTGGTCCAATGATCCTGCTACCATGACCAATAAGATCCTTGTCAAAGGAGACACGTGATCAGTGTCATTCCATCTGGCAGCTGCCGGGAGAAACTCATCGTACATTTCTCCAAGGATAGGGAGTCCCCGAGTTGGTGGATATACCATAGGTAGATTCCCACCTCCCCATGTAATAGGTGGAAGGTGTTCGTTCTTGAACACCATCATCTCAGCAATTCCAGAAGGATTTCACCTGGAGAGAAGATTGCAAACTAGAAAACCCAGGCTGCTTGGTACAAACCCACCACCTCCAACTGCTCGGGGGACTCCAAACAGGTCTGATGCACCCAGAACGCCCAGGCCCACTCATTGGAGAAACATCCTCCAGCCTGCAAATCCCACTAGGTTCTCCACCCGCCGCTAGGATTTTATTGGGAGATGCTGATAATTGATGGGTACTCTTGAGAGTCTAGTCTCGGGATGCCATCGCAGCACTTGCTGTTTCCTTGAGTCCATTCTGAGCCTCTTATTATGATGAAATTCTCTTGAATCTAAGTGGCGATGACTTATCCTACTGGGTAAATGTTGGCATGGTCATGACCATGTGGTGCCTCCAAGAGGATGAAAGGGATTTTGGGGTTAGGAAATGACATAGGCATGTCGGCAGGAAGAACAAAGCAGTAATGTGGCGACTATATGGATAAGGGGTAAGCTAATAGATTTGGCATCAAGAATACTATCAAGAATCTATCATGGAGAATGATGTGGGATCAAAGATGATCATCACTATTCCTCGTCATGGTTTCCATTGTCTTCGTCGATTCAAAAGCAGCCAGTGAATCATCCATTGTAGCCTTCACAGGAAGATCCAGAATCCGATGAAAATTCATTCCAATAAAAAAAATTGGATAAAGGATATGGAAGTGTGGTTAAAGGACTCAAAATATGTCTATATAAATCTCCGCATATGGATTCTGGAAATGGTATGTGGTAGCCATATCCCACGTACTGCATGATACGTGGAAGTAACCCTGCTTATAGCTATGGTATGCGGTTTCATTCCACAGCGTATAGCCAGGGTATGCGACCCAACTGTGAGGTGTTGGCCCATGGATTGTTGGCCTACAAATAGAAAAGGTCATGAAAGATGGCCCATAAACCTGGGCTTTGATTAAGTTCATGTTCAGAAATTGTGGGTTAAAGTTTAAGTTTGTATTTTTAATATTCTTAAATTTCAGTTCACTGACCCAAGTGTGGTATGCGGATAGTCCAGTTGTGTGGCATTCTCCCATGCGGAATCTAGATTTTATGTCTTAAAATTACACAATTACATTCGCAAAATCCAAAATATGGTATGAGGATGGAGAAATGGTGAGGAAATCGGTTTCGGAACATACAGAGCAGTTCGTGAATGATATGTTTTTCAAGGATAATGGTATGAAAGAAGAAAGGAAGCCAAGGAAATCGATAGTACTTTTTTCTGCAATAAATTGTAAAAGATAAATGACATGGGCCCCCATATATAGGGGTGGTCCCCTCCTACCGGGTCCACCTGTTCTACCACCAACCATTTCAATTCAAGATCGCTGCTATATCAGAATAGTCCCCTTTTCATTCCGAACGGACACCATTCCGATGGGGGGAATTTGAAGGGTCTTGAAAATTCATCCAAGGGAAGAAAATACTCCCACAATAGCTTTGTAGAAGTAATCAAGCACTTCTACAAGTCTAGCAATATGAATGGACTCAAACTATGTTTCAATCTTCAGAAGAAACTTTAAGGAATTCAAGTTTTCAAGGAATTTTAAGTGGCATGCGTACCATCATCAGGAAAGGTACGCGGACTAGCTAGATCACGAACCACCAAGAACGTGGGATGTTCCACGAACTACTGGCCCATGGAGCGATGGCCAGAGAGACAAGGCAGACCGAAAACCGCGTCATCGAAGGAATTGTCCACATGAATCCAATCTTGGAATCATGCCAAGAATTCATCAATTTGGGGATGAAGCAAACCAGAAGGGTTCTACGAACCATTATCGCAAACTGAAGCCTCTGAAAACCCAAGTCAACCAAGTCTTCCATGGGTCAGGATATTTCTTCAATGGGACTCCACAAATGGTGTTGTGTGCCAAATTGATTTGATTTCTATGATGCTCTATAAAAGGATCATAGTAGAATTATGGAAGACACGCAGAGGGAGACAGATAGAGAGAAGGATGGATGATGGAATCTTAAGGGAGAATAGAGGTTACACTTCAGCTTCCGTTTTGTTTCATTGGCAAAGCCCGAACCACAAACCACTCCCTTCGTAGCTACATTTGGCCGCAAAACATAAAATGGTGGAATTGAATAATAATAACAAAACCGCGAACCTAATTGGTGAACCATGAACCAAAGGCTTCTCGTGGATGAACTCCACGCGAATGATGATCCCCCAGACCCTCCTTCAATATGGTGCTCCACGTAGCATACTACTATGCGGAATGAACCCAGTGTCGCGTACTACAAAAATATGCAGATGTAACCCAAAGTGGCGTGATGGGCCACATACCATTGTGGTACACAATTGCCTATACCCATGTCTGCGTACCGTAGTGGTATGCGGACAGCCCATTTTCCCGCATACCACTATGTTATGCGGAGCCTCCCCCATCCCGCATAAAAAGTCAGTATGTGGAATGGGGTGTCTTGGGTATTGTTCCTTCCATTTCCAACCTCACCCCTCCACTACCGTCCATTCCTCAATGATCCCTTCGCTAACCAGTCCTTCGAAATTAGGTCAAATCCTCCTCCAAAGCCACCAAACTCGTATGATCAGACTAGAGGGTGCATCAGCATGCCCCATTGAGTCTACATACCCACAGTAAGAGAATTCATGAAGGCCCTCCCACAACGGTTTGGTCTTTGGGAATTCCTGTGAAGCTACATTCCCACAGTAACCCAGATTCCAACCTCAGGACACTGATGTGAACCTCCTCATTCTAGGGGTTAAGGTTGATCACTCGCTTTTCCATTAAATGGGGAATAGTGATCAGTTGAAGGGATTATGTTCACTCCCCCCTTTGATAAGGAAGAAACTCCTCCCATTCCCAGATTGTGATCTGGGGCCCTTCCACGGAGGTAAGTCCCCAATCTTCCATGGCAGGGCCACATGAACTTTAATGTTATCTCACATTGAAGGGTTTGTTGCTCCATGCCCTCACCCATGGTCACCCTGTCCTCTTCCGCTACGAGCTCTCCCTCCCTCACCAATAGGGTAGGAGGCATGTGCATTGTTGAATCTTCTGAATCATCTTGTTTCTCACACTAAGCATGAATCATGTGGGATTTGAGTTTTGTGGTGATTAAAACATCTACATGATTCTGAACTATGAGAACTATGATTCCTAATCAAAATAGGATACGTAGGATGCCTACCATAAGGCCTGAGCTCAAAAGGGTGACCATCCAAAAGGGTCCACCCAATCATGTCTATCAAATGGGAGGATTCTATATGTAAACCCTGCACAATTTGAACTACCAGAACTCTAATTCATGGTCAAAACAGGATACGTAGGATGCCTACTAGAAGACAAGAGATCAAAAGGGTGCCCATCCAAAAGGTTCCACCCAATCATGTCTATAAAATGGGCAGCTTCCATATGTAAGCCCTGCACAATATGAACTATGAGAACTCTGATTCCTGACCAAATCAGGATACGTAGGACACCTACCAGAAAGCCTGAGCTCAAAAGGGTGCCAATACAAAAGGTTCCACCCAAACATGTCTCCAAAAATGGAAAACTCCTACATGTAAGCCCCACACAATCTGAACTACGTGGGTTTTGATTCCCCACCCAAGGATACGTAGGAAGCCCTCCTTGTAGGCTCGATCCCAAAATCAAGTCACCTTCTATCCCCCCTAGATGACGATAAACTCCAGAGTGCCTTATAATATGGATCAAGTCAGCATCACCTCTGTATCATTAAATATATGTATGCTTACGATGATCTTGCATACCAGGGGTATCCCATGGACACACTCTTCGGGGATGAACCAAGGATTCATGAACATATGAACATGACTTGAATCAATAAGAGTGTCCCAAAATAGGCAACAATCCTCCATCGGAAGGATGCGGTGAGCCTGACCTCCCATCCTCTTGAACAATGGAGTCCTTATGTATCATTGTCCAAATCGTCAACAAACGATCACCTGCCTTTGGAAAGCAAGTCCATGAATCATGGATACCATGGATGTTGTTTTTTCTTCGCTCCATGAATAAACCTATTGGAGACCATCTGGGGATGTTATTTTTGAGAAGGACCAATTTCATGAGTGCTTGAACCCCATGTAATCGCCTGCTAGGACCAATTGTTCCCACAGGTTTAATTTAACCTTTTTTAAAGGATAATGACATTGAACAAGTCGAAACAAAGGAATGCTAAATTCGATGAGAACCCATCTCTCTAGAAAAAGGGACATGTGATGATCCTCATTGAACCATTTTCACACCACTCATAAAGGCGCCACCTCGGAGGCGGAACAATGAGTTAAGTTATTCAATATTACATTTAGTGCTCTATATTAATGATAATGCTCAAATTATTCTACAAACATTAGTAAACTAATTAAATATTATAATGATATTTCAAATTTATTCACTTCCACAAAATATTGAAATTATAATTACTATTATTAATTTTTACATGTATAATTTCCATATTAATATAAATTCTTATTGATTAAAAGTATTTATAATAAACATTTCGAATATATGTGAATAAAATTATTTTTTTTATAATTTCAAACTTTATTTTCATGTAAGGTTTTTTTAAATAATTTGTACATTATAGCTACTAATTAATAAAAAATAATAATAATTAATAATTAATTAATTATAATTAATTTCAGTAAGGCATTAATTAGTAATAATTAGATATTTTTTATAATTAATTAATAAGTTGCAATAATTAGTAATTAAATAAAAGTAATTTTTAATTTTTAATAACTATAAAGTAATTATGAATTATTCATTATTAATAAAGTCAATAAAAATATTTTGTAAGTATTTATAATAAATATTAATGGCTTTTAATTATTTAATAATAGTAAACATAAATTATTAATTATTTAATAATATTTATTTATAAATAAATATGAAAATTTTGTAATAATTTAATTATATGTAATGTTAATAAGTTACAAATAAGTAGTTACTAATAATTATTACTATTTAAAATAACTAATTAACAATATATATTTATAATTATTATTTTCAAATATTAATAAATATTACAATTTCCAAATTAATATTTATTACTTTAAATATATAAATTTATTGTTAACATTACAAATTTATAAATTATTATTAAAAAAATTTAAAAAGTTATTTATCTGGGTAATATATATATATATATATATATATATTGTAAAACTGAAACATAATTTAAAATTATTACTTAATTAGTATTATTTATTTTTAAATAATAATTATTAATTATTAATATTTATTTATATATAATTAAAAATAATAATTTTTTCAATTTTTTTAAATTGAAGACGTTATGGGCTTCACACCTTCTTTGCAACGTTATTTAAGAAGGTATGAAAACCCCATACATATTTGGTCAAGCACAAAGGTGTTATAGGCTTTAACTCCTTCAATACCCATAATTAAAAAAATAAAACCTATAAACATTTTTAATAAAAAAATTGAAACCCCCAAAAGGTATAGAAATATAATGATTGAAAGAAACGAAGGCATAAGAACCAAAAAATTTAACATGGTTTAGACTTATATCCTAATCTTCTGGTGGAACACTAAAACTCTTATTCATGTATATGGTAGATGGTTATAAATTCATAAGTTCTCATACCAATCACAAGTTATCCACCCTATGTTTTGTTGTAGGACCTAACTGATGCTTTAGTAAATTACCACCCTAATTTTGTCAAATTATGTAGTCCTCCTGATCCGATCTCCATGAACCATCCTCTGCTTGATCGAGACCTCTCACCTCCTCAACTTCCCTATTTAGTAAACAGTGTCATCTACCAATAATTTCTCTACATAACATCCCTTCGTGTTTTCACACTACCACAAAGATAAATAATGAAGGGTTAACTCTTGATTATATATTTTGGTTGTTATTTTAGATTTTATCATCTTATTATATGGTTAAGTCCACATAACATTTGATTATCCATCATCCAGACACTCAGACCGAGGTCGTTATTGCTCTATCACCACCAACCAAAAACCATCATAAAATATATGCATGTAGTTTCCCCTTTTAGTATACTAACCAAAAGAAAACAAAATGGTTTTAAATGCTGTGAAAAACACTAAGTATCATATTTCACCCACCAATTGGGGCCTCAAAATTTATATTTCATTCATGGTTCTATACGCATTTCAATTACCTCTAAAACACTATAGGGAATGAGAAGTTGGATTCTATTATATTATTTGACCCATTACTAATGACATTGCATCTAGACCTATACCTAATCTCACAATAGAACGAACAGAGAGGGTTAGTTGTTATGGAGACATTATCAGGGACAAGAGGTGTGAGACTGGAGAACACTTATGTACAAATGGACATCAATGATGTATTATTTTTAGATATCAAGGCCTTCAAAATAATAATTATGGATAATGTTATATATAGTTTAATATTAATTTGTAATACATATTACATATAAAAAATATATTGACATATTTTCTCAACCACTACTAAGAAAAAATAAATTAACATATATTATAATCCTATAAACTAAATTAGAAAATTAGAACATATCAATAAAAATACAGTAAATACCTAAAGTTATTAAAATAAAAAATTAACTAAGATAAATAAATAAATACTCAAATATCATAACATTATAAATTTTAATTTATAGTTTTGAAAATTTTAAAACCAATATTAAAAAATATCATTGAATAAACCAAACAATAAAAAATTATTCAATTTTTTAAATGTGATTAAAAACGAACAATTTTATTAGAAAACATATAATTATAACATATTACAATAGAGGAAAAAAAATATATTCCATATGAATTTATAAATCAACCTTCTAAAAATAATCAATGAACTCTATCCTTCTTCCATATTACTTTATGTGCACATTGTAATTGTTGATGGTTTTTTGTGAACTGTGTAAAGGTCATTCAATAGTTAATGAATTATTTTTTAAAAATAAACATATATTATTAAACAATTATGAAATAATTTCAACCATACGATTCAAGAGTCGTGTAACATCCTCTTACTATTTCTAGGTACTTATTGTCCCCACTTTTTGTTCATACTTTGGTTGGGTTTTTTCTTGGGTTGATTCAAGAAAGAAGTAGAAAAGTTTGAGAATTTATGGCATGTGCACGGTTGGCACATGGTTTTCCAAAACCGTGCGCCCTCCTAGTGGAAACCATGAAAATACAAATAGTGGGGTTTTTCATGGCTGGCGCATGGTTTGACAAACTATACACCCACCAATAAAAAACCATAAAACCCTACAGTAAGGGAACATGGTTTGGAAAACTGTGCGGCCTTGCCCTGCTAACCATGCATGCAGGATTTAATTATTCTAAAAATTGTTTAAAATTTTTCGAACATCTTTTTTAGCTCATGTTCGGCCCGGAATCCCCATATCATTATTTCCAAGGTTTAGAAGTATCTCAATGAACATGTTGCCTCCTCCAAACCCCTTTCTAGGTTGATCTAAGCAAAGTGACCATCATTTGATCTCTTCTTAGTAAGAGTTCTTCTCTCATTCTTTATCTCCATCTCTCCTTGTATCTCCTCCTTAGGGTTTGATAGATCGTCATGTTGTTGGAGGATCTAATATCTGTTGTTTTAGATCTTGAATCTTGGTTTGATGCATGGATATTCTTTGTTGATGTTCTTCATTGGATTTTCCCATTGCGGGCATTATGAGACGTGATCTCTTTGATTTGGTAAGTGGTTCCATTTATAATTGTCCAATTTATTTAACCCTAAATTTTATTATTTAAATTAGTTTTTGAAAACCCAATTCATTGTGTATTGTGATTTTTATTTTCTTTGGCATGAAAATTGTGAAAAACTCTCAAATTCTAGTGAATTGGGTCATGTTTGTAGAATTTTATGGAAAATTATAAAATTAGATTGTGGAATTTAAATTGTGAAATTGATTTGTGGAGTTGATTTCAAATTTGTATTTGATAAAAATTGATTAAATTGATTTTGATAAGAACCCATTGGCTTCATCCTAGGAAAATGATTATTTGATTAAGAAATTTTTTTGTTTTTAAATGGAAATTTTCATATTAAAATCAGAAGTTTGTTAATTATATTTTAGGCAGTTTTGAAATAATATTTTCCTTTTTCGATTGTTGTTAGAGAACATGCAATATTAGGTATTTAGTGATTTATTCAGGAAAAAAATCTATTGATTATTTACAACTCTAACAAAACATATGAAGCAGGTCACATCCCTGATGTGATATTGAGGAGACCTATTTGACCATTGTATTAGAGATGTGTGTACACATATTCTCATGATACCCTATTCGAGTGTGTAAGGATCTCATAACCTAAAACTATTGTACCACTTTCTTGGGGACCATGTTGCTTAATTTTTATTGTTTTGATATATGTATGCCATTGCTTATAAACTGTTTTACATATTCCTTTTGAATTTATATAATTTATTTTATATAAAATTATTATTAAGACATTGTTTTTAAATGTTTCCTTAAATTGAAATGTAATGAATGATTTGTTTTAAATGTTCTTTTGGTACTTCCATGCCAGTTTATTTAAAATTGAAATCATTATTTTGTTAATTAATGTGGTATCTTATTATAGAATCCTTAATGAGAGCCTATTGGTATTTTTTCTCACACCCTGGATGTACCATAGGATGTTTGTAGATTATGTTCATCCATGTTCGAGGAGGGGTAAAGTTCTACATGGAGTTGGTTTTTGTTATTGATCCTTGAGGCTTGGAGAGATATGTCTATTGAAACTTGGGTTGTTATCTTTCAGTTTCTTGTACTTTGTGGTTGTAATTTGGGTTTTTTACCTATTTTAATTCTATTACTTATTCCCATTGAGGAATTTTCCTTTGTGCATGCTTACTTATAATTGTTTCTTCCATAGTTAATTTGGAAAAACCATTCCCACCATTATCTTGTATGATACCAGGTACTAGTCTCCAACACATGGGGCTAGGAACACCCTTTGGGCTATGTTAGTGATGGATCCTGTAACTGGGTGCCTGTGTATCTGGGATGGTTCATGAAAAAGTTATATAAAAGGTGCAAGTTCAACATCTTGTTTTCATGTCAGTTTGCAGTTGTGAAATCTTTTGGGGACTTAGGGGGAAGCTATGATTGAGTGTATTTCCAACTCTCATTGTATTCAGCCTTAAGTCATCAGGGGTGGTTTGAGAATGAAATCTTCAGTATTAGTTCTAGTAATTTCTCTAATTTGGTTTTGGATAGGTTGAAATCCAAATATTTTGTTCTTATATGTTTGGATTAATTTCCCTTGTTTGTTTGTAAGAGTGTTAATCTGATGCCTTAAATGTTTTCAACTAATATTTTGTAGCATCATGAATCTGATTAGACATTTGAATTGGATCCAGTTGGATGTTACTAATGAACCATAGTGAGTGAATCCTCCTATGCACTAGAATCTGTTTGAAGTTATTATGCATGTTGTCCAAGCTCTAAGACAAGAACATGCACATGTTCCGGTTCAGGCTCTAGCTATGAAACCTCATATGGATTAGTTCAGAATTATTGATTTGTAATTCCATCACCAGAAGCCACAAGCATTCCAATTCTCTAGTGATCCTTAATTGGCTAAGGATTAGTTGAGGAATATCAAGATTCTGCTTGAGTTCTTTGAAATGTCAGATGAAATCAATATGAAATGTGTCACCTTTAAGCTTGAGGTACCTAGAAGGAGATGGTGGGACATGATGGTGATGGTTAATAAGCATGAGGTATTATAGTGTAAAGACATTAGTTTCTATTTCAATGACCAGTTCTATCCAGTGTTAGTAGTGTGGTCCAAGGCTATTCAGTTTTTTAATCACAAGTAGGCCGACAGGACTGTGACAGAATATGATAATAGCATTCCTGAGCTTGTTCATTTTTTACTAATGATTATGATGAATGAGAAGATGAAGACTCAATGGTTCAAGATGATAATTTGATATGATATTTGTTCTTAGGTTTTCCTGTTAAATATTCTTTTTTATACTGATGTAATGGATAGAGAGTTAATGGTTGAGATAGCCCTGGATGGTAATTCATGGTTTATGGGAGTCCCTTTTTCTCCCAATGGTAGTTCTCTAAGATCCCATAAATGGAAGTGGAAGTGTGATGATTCTCATCAGGGTTATCAACAAAAAGGTTTTTCTAAACCACCTACAGTGATGGGAAGAGGCCATTTGATTTGATACTAGTGTGGAAAAACTATTAATTCTAAATGGGTTTCTACTATTTCACCCAAGATATTTGGTTCTTTTTTATTCTTATGTCACCTGTAGAAGTTCTATCATGAATTTTATACTCCATGTGTTGTCATAGGATCATCAACACATAATAAAACTATGGTGCAATTAGATTCTACAAGAACAAAGGGGTTCCACCCATAGGCATCCAAAACGAAGATTCTTCATGCAGTGGAGGAGTCTCTAGAGGAAGCAGATACTATTATAGAAACTATGAGAGGTACCATCAATATTTCTCTATCTTTAGTGACTTGTTTTTATAATGGTGAATATCATTTGTTCATTTCAACTCATATTATGAATCTAATAAATATTCCTATGGATATTTTTTTTTCTGTGAAGGATATTACTACACCCCTTAGGATGAAGAGAGAGAAGGGTCTATGTAGTCCAACTTGTGTTTTCACTTTATCAAATATTCATATTTCTTGGGATTTTTTGGTTCTTGACGTGAAACATCTTGAAATCATATTTGGGGTGGGTTGGTTCATTTCTAATAAATCCTGATTGATTTTTATCTTTGATGGGTATCCTTTACTGTGCTTAATGGGATGTTTTGTATCGTTCAGGGAGAGTAGGACTCAAGGTTGAGTAGATCAATACCTTCTTATCCAAAGTTGTGGAAAGTAATATCAATGTTCACTTTTTATCTAGAGAAGGAATATTTATGTAGTGATCTCCCTCTCATTATTTTTGAGTTTCCTAGAATTTTTTCATTTGAC
The DNA here is from genome assembly GCA_963277665.1 of Viscum album. Lineage (NCBI taxonomy): Eukaryota > Viridiplantae > Streptophyta > Magnoliopsida > Santalales > Viscaceae > Viscum > Viscum album. The sequence goes on along the minus strand of OY728129.1, from coordinate 872,081,412 downwards.
TTATCTAGTTTTCCACTGGTTTTGAGGGTATATTTTTCTGTCGATCTAATTTCTGGTACTCAACCAATTTTTGGAGAGAAAAATATGATGAAAGTTGTAAGTTTTTTTCAGGGTGGGGGGGGGGGGTTTATATCATTGTCCACTATGTAGAATCAGTCATGGACTGGAGAGGCAGTTTTTACCCTGTGGCGGATGTCAGCGGTTCGAGTCCCCTTATCTCCAACTCGTGAACTTAGCTGATACAAAGCGATATAATTTTTTATTTGACGGTTTGATCTATGATGACTCATTAATGGATGTTAATAAGATCATTCCATTTAGAATCACCTTAGGATGTTATAATAGCATACTTCAAGTGTGAAGGGTGAGGTTTAAACGAGGAAAGGCTTACGGTGGATACCTAGGCACGCAGAGATGAGGAAGGCCGTAGTAAGTGAAAAAATGCTTCGGGGATTAGAAAAGAAGCATAGATATGGAGATTCCCAAATAGGTCAACTTTTTGAACTGTTGAATCCATGGGTAGGCAAGATACAACTTGGAAAATTGAAACATCTTAGTACCCAGAGGAAAAGAAAGAAAAATTGATTCCCCTAGTAGCGTCGAGCTTATTCCTTCTTACCACATGGAACCAACTGATATTAAAGAGCTAAAAACTCAGTTGGATGATCATATAAATAATTTATATGCCCAAGAGTGTCTTCATGGGGAGCGCCTATTCTGTTTCGTAAGAAAATCGATGGGTCACTTTTTTGTGTGGATTACCAAAAACTCAATCAAGTTATGATAAATAACAAGTATATATTTCCATGGATTGATGATCTATTTGAATAGTTTAAGGGAGAGAATATGTTTTCAATGATTTATCTTTGATCTGGTTATGATCAGTTAAGAATAAAAAAAATTACATTTAGAAAACTAAATTTTAGAGTAGGTATGGCCATTATTAATACCTTATAATGCCATTGGGTTTAACTAATTCTCCTGCAGTATTAATGGATTTAATTAAAATGATTTTCCATGAGTATCTTGAAACTTTTTTAGTAGTCTTTTTTGATGATATTGTGGTCTACTTTAGGTCCAAGGAGGATCATGTTTGTCATCTGAGAGTAATTTTGAAATTGTTGAGAAATCAAAAACTCTATACCAAGTTATTGAAATGTGATTTATGGAATTGTGAAGTGAATTTATTTGGGCATGTGGTGTCGTAACATGGTATATTAGTTGATCCTATGAAGGTGAAAGAAATTTTGACATGCTAACAACCATGGAATGTTTTTGAGATTCAAAGATTCTTGGGTTTAGTTGGGTATTATCACTAGTTTGTAAAGGGCCTCTCAAAGTTGGATTCTATGATTATTTATCTAACTATAACAGTATTAAGTTCTACTTCTGATGATAAATATCATAGTTATTTTGTTGATTTAAAACATATTTTTACTACTGCGTTGTTGTTGACTCTTCCAGAGTCTGGGCAGGGTTATGTGGTCTTCTGTGATACATCAGGTTTGGGTTTGGGATACGTTCATATATAGGGTGATCATGTCATTGTTTATGTCTCTTGACATCTCAATACACATAAGAAGAATTACCTGACCCGTGAACTTGAACTTTTAGTTGTGATGCACATGCTTAAGAGTTGGTGGCAATAACTTTTCATAGAATATTTTACTGATTTTTTAGGCCACAAAATATTGATTTATATCTTCTCGAAACAATATCTACATCTCTACTAGAGCTATTGGGTGGAATAGCTGAAATCATTTAATTTTGACATCGCCTATACCCCCAAGGAAAGTGAATGTTGTATATGATGCTTTGAGTAAGAAGCATCCGACCCAAGCTGTGAAAGAATCATTAGAATAATGGAACTTGATGGATCACATTTCATAGTTATATAAAGGATTTCAGGAATTAGGGTTGAGGTTTCTTTGGACAGTGTCCAATTGACCTCTGCTCTTCTTGAGAATATTCTATAGGAACAAAACCTTTATGATGAATTTTTTCTCATTAGAAACTCTCTTTATGGTGGGGATACCATTACTAACTAGTCATTATATACAAAGGGTATTATATGCTATCAGAATAATTTTTTTGTGTCATTAATGGTCAGGAAATCTATGATGGGAGATTTCCATAATTCCTAGTGGGCAGTGCACCTAGGAACCAAAAATATGTTTTATGACATGTAGTGATGATTTTGGTGGAAATGTATGAGATAGGGAATCATTGATTTTGTCTCTCATTGATATACATTCTAACAGGTTAAGGACGACCACTATAAACCTTCAATATTTCATCAGCCACTTAAAGTGCCAAATTGGAAGTGGGATGAGATCTATACGGACTTTGTGGTGGGGTTTCTACATACCTAGATAAATAATAATGTGATAGGGGTTTTGATTGATAGGCTGACCGAATCAACTTTATTTATACCAATTTAAGACACAACCAATGTTGAGGAACTAGGAAATATCTATGTGAAATATATTTTTCATTTTCTTGGAGTTACATCTACTATAGTCTCCGATATAGATCCCTATTTTACTTATCGGTTTTGTTGAGACCTTTAGGAGGATATGGGATCTTAGGTTCATTTGAGTACAGTATACCATTAGAAATCGGTTGGCCGGACAGAAAGGTTCATACATATTCTTGAGGATAAGCTCTATGCATGCATTCTTGACTTTGTTGACACTTAGGATAACCATCTGGGACAATTCAGGTTTTCTTATGATAATAGTTACTAGTCGATGATCATAATGGATCCTTTTCAGACCATGTATGGTCGACCCTATAAAAATATGTTGTGTTGCTCGGAGATCGGTGAAAGTTCCTTGGTTTTACTAAGCTTGGTTCAAGTGATGACTGCAAAGATTCAGCTGATTTGTTAGAGAATGTTGATGACCTAGAGACAGTATAAATATTATAATGATAGTCATCAATGACCATCATAATTTTTAGATGGTGACCAAGTGTTATTGAAAGTTTCACCTCGGTTGACGGATTGGGAGGCAAGGAAAGCTTTCTCTTAAATTTTTAGGTCCTTTTTAGGTTGTTGATAACTTGGGAAAAGTGGAAGACCATTTATCACTTCCACCACATTTTACGTCGATACATAATTTTTTCCATCAATCTCGGTTATGGAATTATCTTTATTATCCATATCATGTTCTGAGCTGGAGTGATCTTAATGTTGAGCTTGATTTATTTGTGATTGAACATCCAATTTGGATATATGATTCAGAAACTAATGTACTTCATGGGAGTAATATAACATTTGTTCGAGTTCTATGTTAGCACGGTTCTGATACTCATGATACGTGGGATACGGAGGCACTGATGAGAGATTAATGGCCTTATATTTATAACATGGAAGCCGCTTGATAGGATTAATGGGGATAGAAAGTCTCTATAGTGGGGAAGTAGTAAAATACTATTACTATTTTTAGATACTCCTTGATCTATCTTTTTTTCATGATTTTGATGGTGTTCATCTCGGGTTGATTCAGCAATGAAGTAGAAAATTTTGAGAATTTATGGGATGTGCACGGTTGACACACGGTTTTCCCGAAATGTGCACCCTCTAAATAGAAACTGTGAAAACACAAACAATTGGGGTTTAAAAGATAATAGATAAAAAGATAAACAGTGTTCCCACCGTGTTGAAACCATGAAAACCCATAGTAGGGGTGCACGGTTTGGGTGTATGGTTTAGAAAACTATGTGGCCTTACCCAGCTTACTGTGTGTGCATGATTTAATTATTCTGAAAATTGTTTAAAAATTATTGAACCCCTCTTTTTACCTTCCATTCATCCCTGACTCGCCATATCATTATTTTTAAGGTTGAGAAGGCTCTCAAGTACCCTTTTTGGCTCCTCCAAACCCCTTTCTGTGTTGATTGAAGCTAAGCGATCATCTTTCAATCTCTCCTTGATAAGAGTTCTTATCTCATTCATTATCTCCCTATCTATTCATATCCCCTCATTAGGGTTTGATAGATCTTCATGTTATTGTAGGATATAATCTCTATTATTTTAGATCATTAATCTAGGTTTGATCCTTATATCTCAATTTCCGACATTCTTTGTTGGAGTTTCCCATTGCATGCATTCTAATACTTGATCTATTTTTTTGGTTGGTGGTTCCATTTATGATTGGAAAATTTATTTAACCCTATATTTATTGATTTAAATTAAATTTATTTCAATTAAATTGTAAAAAACCAATTGATTATGGATTGTGATTTGGAATTTCATTGGCATGAAAATTGGGAAGACCCTTAATTCAAGTGAATTAGGGTGTCTTAGTGGAATTTGATGGAAAACTATTAAATTATATTATGGAATTTAAATTTTTAAATTTATTTGTGAATTTTATTTCAAATTTTTATTTGAGAAAATGGATTTAATTTATTTGATAATAACCCATTGGTTTTGTCACGAACTATGTCGGGTCGCCATCTGACCTGACGCCCAACCCGGTCCACGGAAAGGTCCGAAGGGAATTCCTGATCCCCATGGGTTGGCATAAGTTCCCATGTATCAAATGAAAAGCATTGGGAACGATTTACCTGTATTTACCATGTTAAAATAACAAATAGAACCCAAAAAACATATCTGAAAAATTTAACCGAAATAACCTTTAATAAATTCAAAAAATTACATTTTACAACTAAAAAAATCCAAAAAAAATACAATGATTCCACGGGAATCCCAAATGACTCTCAAAACTTCATGCAACAAGAGAAGAAACATCCTCAAGCTGCAACCACCAAGATCTCAAAACCAAGCCACTAGGAAAAAAGAACATCCAACCTACCACATCTTGCTTTAGCCTGAAACAAAGAGACAACAGAGTCTTCATACACCCAAAGGTGTATGGATGGTGTTAACCAAATTCCTATTAGGATACCACCAAATAAAAAAATTCCATGCCACAATATTCAAGAGATACATTTAATATGCTTATTCAAAATTATACTTTTAAAATGATTTTAAGAAAATCATTTATAAGCTAAAAGTTAAAAAGGAACACTTGAAGAAAACCATTTCACAAATACTATTTTAAAGCAGAAGAGAAAATTTACCAAGAATACACACATACAAAAGTGTTCCTCCATATACCGACGGAAGGCACCACATCATGAATAGTAGATAACTGCAAGTAAATCTCATAAGGTCTATCTAGCTCATGTGGGACCCTAGAACCATATATATCAGTGAAAAAGTAACCATACAGTATCCCTTCTCATGCACATGAGCCTCTAGTAGGGAGCATACCCATAACCTAGTGGTCCCCCAACATCATCATCATCATCATAGTTTAGTTAGTGTTCTCATCATCAAACATGCAACGTCAAACAAGGGGCAAACCCCATGGGATCACTTGAATACTAGTTCTAGTCCGCCCACCTAGATACTCAGGGTTTTCCCTTGTGCTCAAACATGTTCCAAATTCACATAGTATATCACTTTCACATATTAGAAACCAAACAAAACATTACACATGGAATCCACTACTTGCATACCCAAACACCATTTTAAAAACACACGCACACCAAAGTACCTTTCCAAAATAAATTTGTAGTTACTTAATAATTTCAGAAATTCAATTTATCAACATTCAAATAAGAAAATAATTAATTCTCACAATTTAGAAAACCTTATTAAATAACACAGGGGCATATACAATAAACATACCAAATTTTAAAAAGGAATACATTTCAAATCACTTTCTTAACACATTCACCTTAAAACTAGTTTCGTACCACTTTCACAATTAAATGAACCATTTACACCACTTATAAAACCCCACAAAGTGACGCGGAGAGAGTTTACACTAGAAACATGCCTCATTTTATATAAACATACTACTTTAAAAACAAACACATATTCAAATATTCCAAAATACTACTTTCATGCCATCTAAATAAATCAATAAATCATTTAAACTATTTATTAAATCATTTTAAGAAAACCCAATAATACTTTACACCAAATAAAAACACTTGATTTCATATAAATATGTCACTTTAAAAACAAATACGCAAGGTAACCATATCAAAACATGTTTTCCATCATTCAACAATTTGCAGTTCAATTTCAAAAGTTTGCAATAAGTCAAACACACCCAAAGTGATTCATTTTCCTTTGAAAAACTCCATTTAAATCTACACACACCTCAAAGGCCTTGAAAACACACCTCGTACCATTGGAAAAACCCTTAGAAAACGTTCTAGAAACATTACATCAATTCACCCATCAAAGCATCACCAATCCCTATATTAAAAATCCAATTGCAACCTTTAGAAACATAAACCACTTTAAAAACACCATACACACCATATAATTAAGGTATTAAACCATTTGAAAAATTTATAAAACATCCACAAATGGTGCAACCAAAGTTCACACCAAACACACCTAGTTTCACATAGAAAGAATGTCACTTTAAGACCAAACACGCAAAATCACTACCCTAGAACCCGCTTCGCACCTAACAACAAACGTATAAAACATTTTTCTGAAATGACACATCAATTTTCCTGAAACTCAAACATTTATTTTGGAGAAAAAATTCACTTATTACAAAAACACGCATTTAATTACCACCAAAAGAAACTTTTCACACCAAAAATAATTAAGTTATCATTTACTAGAATTCTCACATCAAGACCCATAAGAAAAACATATCCATTTCTAAAAGGAGAACCAATTCCATCATACATTCACGTCAAAATATTTTTAAAACATAATCTGAACTTCCCAATTTAACAATAGGACATGTAAAAATTAGTTAGATAAACAAATTTATTCATCTAAGAGTGTTAGGGAATGGAACCACCTACCTCGCATGAATAATTTCCCAAATCTTTAGAGAATCTCCAATCGCACCTAATGTGCACCATAAGCGAACCAAAGGTGAACCCTAATTCATTAAACTGAACAAAAATACCCAAAATTAAGACCCTAATTAACACCCTAAATGTTGGAAACACTAATACCCCAAATGATTTGGACTAAAACCCCAGTATGGAGGAAGAAGCGATTATTCATAGGGGTCATTCTTGCAAGGAGGAGGAGTGTAGGTAGGGGAAAAAAGTCTGTTGGACAACCCCAGATAGTACAGATTCGCACGAAGCATGGAAGAGGATGAGAGGTGTTGGTCAGAACAGCAGGAGGGAGGTCGTAGAGGCAGTGGTCATGACGGGAGTGGCGGGCTGTGAGGGTCGCGGCATAGAGTAGTGGCCAAGGGAGGTCGACGGATGGTTCTTCTGTCCGCGAGGCAGGGGCATGGCGCGCTGGGTAGGGGAAAGGGAGTTCATACGAGGGGGATAAGGAACTGGATATCTATGGAGTAGGGGTGTGGTGCGACAGAAACTGGCCATGAGGTGGGGTGCGGCGCGACGAGATTCTAGGGGGAGGGGGAGTCTGTCGCGACTAAAGGGGAAAAGGGGGAGGGGGTGACCCTAAACCCTAACACACAAAGATAAAAAAATAATAAACCAAAAATAAAAATAATAAGAATAATAATAAGAATAATAATAATAATATCCGTAAATAATAATATTATTATTATTATCATTAAAGAAGATTTCAATAAAAAAAATTCACATTTCTTGTTTTATTTTATTTTTATTTTCCCACTCATTTAATTTTATTTCTTTATTATTAATTCATTTTATTTAATTAGTTGACCATCAAGCAGGGCATGCGGTGAATCGGGAAAGGTCACTTGGTGACCCAGGTGAGTTCACACAGCTTCGACCATGGTGCGATGGACACAGTCAAGGGGAAAACACATGTTTTTAAATAAGTTCTCAAAATTTTAAACCGGCTCCAACACGGACCCTGACAAAAAAATTTACAGGGCCAGAAAAATAATAAAACAAAATAAAGTAAATTTTAAAAATTCACAGTTTGAAAATTCACTGCACCATAAAGCTTCCTGTTCCCAGAAATCCACAACTTAGTCTGAGACCCAAAGTAGAAAATGACATACCCCATAAGATTCAAAGGGGATGCCCTAAAAGAAAAACAAGTGAAAGAGGAAAACACACCGTGCATAGAGAAAGTGACTTAAATGAAAACCTTAAAACCCCATAAAAAGACTTTCCGCTATGTGTCACCTACCCCAAAAATCTAGGACACCTCCAGTTGACTGATCAAGGAAAGGAACTCTCACACCCACAAAAACAAACTTCACAAGCTGAAAAACCTCAATCACCACTGAACAAAAACCACGTTGTTAGTCTGGAAGGAACAAACAAGACCAAACCTTATCCATAGAACATTCTTATCACTTACCACAAATCCATCTCTTGGAACAGAACTAAAAGGCTAACATGCGAAGGCCCGAAGGGGTTCCCCACCATTAAAAATCTACTAACACCCAAGACGAGACTGAAAAACCGACACAAGGAGGCCCGAGTGGACTCCCCACCATAGAAGTAGGCTAGCATCGACTTACTTCAAAGGGATTTCAATGAGACTCATAGTGGGTATCCTTGCCATAAGAACTGATAGAAGATACAAAAACTTTGAAAATCATGTCATTTCCACTTAAAAATATAGATTTTATAGATTCTCAAATAGAGGTTTTCAAAATAATTCCCAAAACCCAAAGGGACAAAGACGATGTAAGGGGAAATTAGCATCAGTGGGTGACTTTGACATATGGTTGGAGGCCATACTCTAGTCACTCCACCATCACGGAGAGTGTACTAGGAAAATGTCCCCGACTCCACATGGCTTGTCAGGCCCTGTGAGCTTTATGAGACCATTGACCCTACTCCCTTTTAATTTCCCCCAAACAAGATTAACTAGAAGAACCAGAGACTCAAAAAAACCTCAACTTTCCCTGGTAACTCAAATCCTTCCATGAGGTGTGCTAGCTAGGCACCTTACTCATAGCCAGAACATTGAGTCCTAACACCATTAACTTCAGTCTGCCCTGAATCTTCCAAAAGGGACATGACCCAAGAGATAAAACCTTCCCCTTGATACCATTTTGTCACGAACCAGCATGGGTTTCCATCCGACCCGATGCATGACCCGGTCCGTAGTAAGGCCCGAAGGGTGTTCCCAATCCCCAGGGGCTTGTAAAAGTGCCCGAGTATCGAATGAAAATATTTGGGAATGATTTACTCATATTTACCATGTTAAAATAACAAATAAAACCTAAAAACCAGATCTGAAAAATTTAACTGAAATCACCTTTAATAAATTCAAAAAATTACATTTTATAACTAAACAAATGAAAAAAACTACAAAGACGTCGAGGTAAACCCAAATGACTCTCTAACCATTGTGCAACAAGAGTAGCGACATCCTCAAGACACCAACACCAAGATCTCAAAATGAAGCCACTATGAAAAACAAACTTCCAACATGCCACATCTTACTTTAGCCTAAGACAAAGAGACAACAGAGTCTGAATACACCAAAAGGTGTATAAAAGGTGTGATCCAAAGTCCTAGTAGAATACCACCAAATAAAAATATTTCATGCCTCTGTATTCAAGAGATAAATTTAATATGCTTATTCAAAATTATACTTTTAAAACACTTTTAAGAAAAACATTTACAATCTAAAAATTAAAAAGGTACACTTGAAGAAAGCCTATTCACAAATACTATTTGAAAGAAAAAGATAAAATTTTCCAAGAACACACACATACACAAGTGATCCTTTGTATACTGACGGATGTCACCACGTCATGAATAGTAGAGCACTGCAGGTAAATCCCCTAAGTTCTATCTAACTCAAGTGGTACCCTAGAACCTCATAACTTGGTGAAAAAGAAACCATACAATATTTTTTCTCATTCACATGATCCACTAGTAGGGATCATAACAATAACATAGCGGTCCCCCAACATCATCATCATCGTCATAGTTTAGTTAGTGTTGTCATCGTCAAACATGCTACATGAAACAGGTGCCAAACCCCATGGGATCACTAGCATACTGGTTCTAGTCTGCCCAACTTGATACCTGGGGTTTTCCCTTATGCTCAAAAAAGTTTCACATTCACATAGTATATTAATTTCACATATAACAAACAAAAAAAACATTACACACAAAATCCACCACTTGCATAACCAAACACCATTTCAAAAACACATGCACACCAAAGTACCTTTCCAAAATACATTTGCAATTACTTAATCATTTTAGAAATCCCTATTTTTCAACACAAAAATAAGAACCTAATCAATTTTCACTACTCAGAAAACCTTATTAAATAACACAAGGGATTACACATTAAACATACCCAATTTCAAAAAGGAAATCCATTTCAAATCACATTCTGAACACATTCACCTTAAAACTATTTTCACGCAACTTTCACAATTAAATGAACCATTTTCGCCACTTATAAAACACCACCAAGTGACTCAGAGAGAGTTTACACTAAAAACATGCCTTGTTTTATATAAACATACTAATTTAAAAACAAATTCATATTCAAATATTCCAAAATACTACTTTTACACCATCTAAATAAATCAATAAATCATTTAAACTATTTATTAAATCATATCATGAAAAACAAAGAATACTTTACACCAAAGAAGAACACTTGATTCTATATAAATATGTCACTTTAAAACCAAATATGCAAGGTAACCATATCAAAATATTTTTTACATCATACAACAATTTATTGTTCAATTTTAAAAGTGCACAACAAGGAAAAAACACCCAAAGTGATTCATTTTCAATTGAAAAACTCCATTTAAATCTACAAAAACATCAATGGCCATGAAAACGAACTTCTCACCATCGAAACAACCCTTAGGCCACGTTCTAGAAATATCACATCAAAACACACATCAAATCGCCACCAATCCCTATATTAAAAATCCAATTGCAACCTTTAGACACACAAACCACTTTAAAAACACCATACACACCATATAATTAAGGTTCTAAACCATTTTAAAAATTTATAAAACATTCAAAAATGGTGAAACCAAATTTCACACAAAACACACATAGTTTCACATAGAATAAATGCCGCTTTAAAACCAAACATGCAACATCACTACCCTAGAACCTTCTTTGCACCAAACAACCAACTTATAAAACATTTTTCTAAAATGACACATCAATTTTCCTGACACTCAACCATTTATTTTGGATGAAACAATCATTTCTAATAATAACATGCATTTAATTACCACCAAAAAATACTTTGCACACCAAAAATAATTAAGTGAACATTTGCAAGAATTCTCAAATCAAGAACCATAAGAAAAACATAATCGTTTCTAAAAAGGAGACCCAATTCCATCAAACATGCATGTCAAAATATTTTTAAAACACTATTTACACTACCCAATTTAACCATAGGACATGTAAAAAATAATTAGATAAACAAACTAATTCATATAAGAGTGTTAGTGAATGGAACCACCTACCTCACATGAAGAATTTCTCAAATCTTGATAGAATCCATAATCGCACCTAATGCGCACCATAAGCAAACCAATGGTGAACCCTAATTCTTGAAATCAAACAAAAATACCCAAAATTAAGACCCTAGTTAACACCCTAAATTTTTGAAACACCAAAACCCCAAACAAGTAAGACTAAAACCCTAGAAAAGAGGAGGAAGGGATTAACAGGAGGGGTCACATCCACAAGGAGGAGGAGCGTCGGCAGGGGAAAGAGAATTTGGAAGGATAACCTCAGACAGCTGGGATTCGTGCGAAGCATGTAAGAGGAGGATTGGTACTGGTCAGAACATCCAGAGGGAGGTCACGGTGGTGGAGGTTGCAATGGGAGCGGCAGGCTGTGAGGGTCACGGCGTAATGGAGCAGCGACCAAGGGAGGTCGGCGGACGGTTCTGCTGGCTATGAGGCGGGGGCACGACACCCTAGGTAGGGAGGAAATGGAGGCCATCTAGGGGAGATGACAAGTTAGTTGTCCATGTATTAGGGGTGTGGCGTGATGACGGTTGGCCATGAGGGGGGTGTGCGGTGCGACGAGATTCCAGGGGGAGGGGGAGTTTGTTGCAGCCTAAGGGGAAAGGGGGGAGGGGTGACCTGAAACACTAACACCCAAAGAGAAAACAAAATAATAAACTAAAAATAAAAATAAAAATATAACTAAAAATAAAACTAATCATAATAATAAGAAGAAGAATATCCTTAAATAATAATAGTATTATTATTATCATTAAAAAAATTCATTAAATTTTTATCACTTTTCTTATTTTATTTTATTTTTATTTTACCACTCATTTAATTTTATTTATTTATTATTAATTCATTTTATTAAATTAGTTAACCATCGAGCAGGGTGTGTGGTGAACCAAGCGAGGTCGCACGGCGACCCAGGTGATGTTGCACGGCTTCGACCGCAATGTGCTGGACGCACTCAAGGCTAAAACACACGCTTTTAAATAATTACTCAAAATGTTAAACCGGATCCAACCCGGGTCCTAACAAAAAAAATTACAGGGCCGAATTTTTTTTGACAAAGTTAGAATGTGATAGGTTTTATCTTGGAAAAGGATTGATTTGATTGAACACTCATTTTGGTTTTTAATGGAAATTGGAATATTGAAATGAGAAATGGTTTAGTTGTATTTTAAATATTTTTTAATTAAATTCCCCATTATTAATTATTGTTAGAGCACATGAAATTCTAGGTAGTTAGTGATTTATTTAAGATAACTCTCTATTCAATATTTACAACTCTATCAAAACATATGAAGTAGGTGACATCCCCAATGGGATAGTGATGAGTCCACTTTGACCATTGTCTGATGGATGTGTGTACACATATTGTCGTGATCGCGTATTCATGTGTGTGAGGATCCCATAACATGGAACTATCGTACCTCTTGGAAGAGGACCATGTTTCTCATTTGTGATTATTTTGATATATATATTTCATTATATTTAAGATGTTTTAAATATTCCATTTTAATTTATATAAACTATTTTATATAAAATGTTTATTAACCCATTGTTTAGAAATGATTCCACCAATTGAAATGTAATTCCTAATTTGTTGTCAATTTTATTTTTGTACTTCCATTCATGTTTATTTAAAATTGAAAGCTTTATTTGGTTAATTAATGTGGAATCTTATTGTGTAATACTTGATGAGACACTACTGGTATTTTCTCTCACACCCTACTTGTGACTCAAGGTTTTTGAAGATTATATTTTTATAGGTTTGACCGTGGATAAAGCACCACTTGGAGGTGGTTCTTTTCTTTGATCCTCGAGGCTTGAAGAGTTGTAACCATTGGGAATTGGGTTGTTACCTTTCAATTTTTGGTACTTTGTGGTTTTAGTTTGCTTTGTTTTTACCTATTTGAATTCTATTACTTGTTCTTCCTAGAGAGTTTTCCTTTGTGCATACTGACTTGTAACTTTTTCATTCATTATTGATGTGGAAAACTCATTCTCCCCTTTATCTTGTATGATGCTAGGTACTAGTCGCCAACCCATGGGGATCTAGAATTCCCTTTAAGCTATGTGAGTGAAATATCGAGTATCAGGGTACCCGGTATCCAAGACGGTTCATGACAAGTCACTCCTCAAGGATTGTTAAATTTACAAAAAGAAAAAAAAATCATGATTATTGCCTCATATATTCAAAAAAAATTGATCCTCTTATCTAAGAATAAGATCGATTAAATGTGATGAAACTAATTTTTCAGGAATAATGCATATGTTATCATGTAAAATACTCTCTATGATGAATAAAGATCAATACAAGTTATATTATTAAGAAATAGAAAAGTGTATTGACATAACTATTATATATTTTATTCTACTTAACATCCCATTCTACAAATAATGAAATTATATTTACCTTTTAAACTTACTTAATAGTTAATTAAGTTTTATATGTAGTGATGTACGAAAATAATCTAATCACTTATTAATATAGAAATGTTTCATGTGAAATTCTTGTGAGTCGTGATGTTCAATGGTTCATGGTGTTTAGGGCACACCATTATCATCAATTTCACCTCTAGCTTCTATTATACCATACCAATAGTGTGATGGTTTTTCTGGTATCATTAATCATATTTTACATTTTTTTAACATCACCTCATTGATACCCTAACCAAGAGATTCTAATGTGAGACTCACACTTTCCACATTCATGAGGGAGAGATGACCATCACCCTATAATATGAGATAGTTATGCTCGGTCTTCCTATACAGTGTTCTATAGTTATAGGACAGACCCATAGAGACTGTTATGAGCTTTTATAGTGCATGTTAGGCCTAGAAATTATGGGATATTATACTAATATAGAAGGAATATCCTTATCTATGATATGGATTAACATGTACTTCACACATTTACCCACTAATGGTGATGAGAAAAATGTCATGATCCATGTGTGTGAATATATATTGCGGCTCATTTAATGGATGGTGTGCAGTAATCACTCTAGTGTTCATTTTCACGTGATGTATTTGGGGATATATGAGGACGTTAATTGGGTTGGGTGATATTGTTGGGAATCAGTGCTCTTGAAATATACATATAGAGAATATGAAATATATGTCAAATGGATTGTAGGGGTATTAGGGGATCTGTTATCCTCATTCAGATGTGGGCATGAGAGCACATCCCTCCTATAGCCCATATTCTTGGTGGTTTGTATAATTCCATGGATGTTCTGTATGACACTTCACATGGATGCTAGTGATATCATTCATTTTAAAAGTTTTATGATGTTGATATGAGTTATTATAATTAATTTTGTATTATTTATCACTTACTATATATTTCATGTTATCAGTTGAGTTAGGAACTCTATTTCATCAGGACACCAAGTCATAATTTTACTACATATTATTTCATGTTGGATAGTCTACTACATGTTGATGTATGTATATATATTATTTTATTGACTAATAAATTTCAAGATATTATAGATGTTATAAATTAGTAATAAAATATTTAAATTAATGTCACCACTCATTTCAAATTTTAGGAAATCCATATTTGGATATCATTATCCATATTTCTACATATTAAACTGATGGGATTAATGATTTTAGGGTTGTAGTGCCTCTCATGCACTTTCATATTTTTGGGTGGAACCATCCTGATAGGGTTATCTATTAATTTGGATGTGTTTAGTGTATTCCATAGACACCCAAAAACCAACATCACTTCATTCCCCGAAACTAATAGAGAGGCAGGATGTTGACTGGAGATGGAAACATACATGGTATGTTGACATCTGAGATTGGCATGCATCATTTTTTATTGAGGTAACGCCTATGATGTGGGTCTATCTATTACAACAGCTTGATTATGAACCATGGTATAGACTAAAGTCTATATTGTATCTTAAACCACATGGTATAGGATTCTAGGATTTGGTATGTGAATAATATTACATTAGTTAATTTATTATATATTTTTTAATTTTTTTTAATGTCAATGAATCATACTAAACTAGATCAGGTTATTCACATCTTTGATCCTTAGGAGGTAATAGTATTTATTCATGCCTCATACATGCTGCAGTGTCTTACATGATGTCATTTTTTCATGTTGTGCATTATAGTATATTCGATAATCCACCTCAGGGAGAGGATATTCCTACTTAGAAACCTCCTCCTACAGAAGTTTTTCATGACCCATCCCAGAGGGTCCTATGTAGTGACTACCCCAAGCCTGACTCCCATAGGCCAGGGGATGGCGACTAGCATAGAGTAGGCATATCCTACAAATGGGTGGCATTTTCCTAAGTACCTGTACACACACACATGTCTCCAAGAAAAAAAATGTTGAACTGAAAACAGTAAGTAAACAAACAGCCATATCACTAAGATGCCAACATAGTGTATGAAAGCAGAAAAATGAAAGTAAACAGGGCTAGAATAGAAGCCCAACTAAAAGGAAAAGTAAAATTACAAGTCCTTGGAACTCCTTCGTAGAAAACCCTACCTAAAGGGTAGGTATAGAAACAGTTGTCTGAAGCCGCAGAAGCACACCTCGTCTTTTGATTCACTCTAATCAATGCATGGCCTTGGTCCACCAAGGACACTATCAAATCATTAGTCATCTGCACAAGACATGACACGTGAGGGAAAATCCCGTGCAGAGGTGATTAAACAATACTCAGTAGGAAACCCAAAAACAAAAAGTAAAAGACCACAAAGGAAACATCACTAAGAAGAATCAATTATCTTAACACAGGTATATGTCTACAACACATATAACAAGAACATCCAGGTATAATCATAATGGATTCAAAGAATCAAGGTCTCATCCACTACCAGCTACATGATTCCACTCGTAGCATGCTTGTTCCGGGAGATCTCACTCCTAAATCTATCTGATAGTAAGCACATTGAACAGGTCTACTAAAAGTATCTAAGAGAACTCATGGTCTCGATAAGTCACATAGTTTCCCAGATACATACATTCTCACTAAGACACGGAGTATCGATAACACATGGAGTGTCGGTAACACACAAAGTTTCAGTAACACATGGAGTGTTGTTAACACATGAAGTGTTGGTAACAGATGGAGTTTCATTAACAAACAGAGTGTTTGTAACATATGGAGTTTCGATAAGTCAAGAATCCCCCAATTAATGTAGTCTCCAAGTCACAAACAAACATCAACCAATAAAAAATAAATGAGGAATCCTCGTTAGTTCTGGTCACGTAGAACAAAAAGAATATGATCTCGATACATAGATAGGGGTTCATCTCTCCCAGAGCACACTGGGGGACTCCGAGACCTACTAAAAAATCATCCAAGATAGGGGATAGGTTCCCGTGTAAATATTTCTCACACCTTATCCACAAACCCTATCTAAGGTACCCCAATGGGAATTAAGGACCGATTGGGCCTCTCAGTATGATACATGCTCCAACACACGGAGTCAATTATTGAAGCCAGGATAAGACAACTCACTTCAAAATATGAGTCATCCTCTATGATGGTAACGGGATCCTGCATCGAACCCTCATAGGAAAAGTACAAGGGTACGATCTCAACCACTACTAATCCAAATAAAAATCCACCAAGCCATCTAAAAAGGACTGCCTCGTCTCAAGGATACCAAAACCATAGACGTCTCGTCAAACAGACCTCCCATTTGAATGTTATGGACATTTTACTTTAAAGGGGTCTGGTTCGGGTCAGACCTGACCCGGTTCCACCAACCAGAACCAAACCATCATCCCGGTCTGAATCGGACCGGCCCAATGGGAATTTTGGACCCAAGCTGATGGAAAACTATGTCCAACCCACTGGGCCACTGGAGTGGCCCAGCTCGCCCAGTCCGGCCACATCCCATCGGGTCCACATGGTCGCCTGATCACATGGTCAGCCAGCTCCCCCACACACGGCTCAACAGCGTGCACCGGTCAATGCGGGTGCAACCCCATCCCAACAGCCCTGAGGCCTCGCTGCCGCGGGCACCCACACGTCCCCCAGGGGGCTGTGTTTTTCTTCTGTTGGACACCCCGCCAGCGTACCGCCTTCAGCAACCACTACGTGCCTTAGTTGGTCATTGTTCTCCAGTGCCAGCGTGACAGTGTCCCCTTCCGTAGGCCATCAGGTATCCTCCAGTGCTCTGTTTTTCGAAACGGAGAAACCGCCATGATCCTCAGCTCGCATTCTTCATCGCCCTGGGCTAGGATCAATGTTGTGATTCATTCTGCTAAAAAATGCTCAAAGGAAGATTACTCTCAAAACATTTCAATTTGTCTATGGTCATCATCGTCACAACTCTGCTAGGTTTTCACAATGTTGGATCTCTGGTTTCACACCGTTGCGCAAAAAAAATGGACACACAACAAATTTCCATTCATATTCACGTGAAGAACATAAAGAACATGAAGAATGATTGGGGGAGAAATGCACAAATAGCAACATTAGAAACTATCCTTGGAGGTTTGTTCATTCCAACCTCAATATGTTCAATAATAATGATCAAGATAAACAAACCATGATAAAAATCAACCCCAACATAATTCTCGAAATTAATCCCTCCTGCAAGAATTAGTGAACCGCAGGTCAGCCTATTTGTGGGTTGATCTGCATTCATCGTTTAAATCCAAGAATGGGGAAAAGAATAAATTTAAAACACACACCCTAACTTGGGGTTAGATTTTTTGATTTTCTGGTCTGATCATCACTGGAGATTCATCAAGAGTCGTCATGATCCACCATCCCATCGTCATCCGCCATCGAGATAATTTCCTCTAGTTCTCTCTAAGGTCTCCTCTAGAGCCTTCGTGGAATTCTCCAGGATTATGAATTCTAATCCTGAGTCCCTTCTAACCATTCAATAAAATAAAACACATTTTAGCATTGTCGTGTCGCTGCATCGCAATGTAACGTTAAAATAAAATAAACTTTAAGTTTATTTTTTTCTTCTAAAATGTCTAAAAACTAACTTTCACAGTCGACCCGCACTGGTAGATGTTAGGCATTGCCTAAGGAAAATGCCACATTATAAACTCAACGGTGTTCGAGAATTTCCAATTTGATTCACTGTTCATGATTTATTGGTATTTTAAAATAATATATTTTTATTTAATTATTTTATTTATGGTTACGTCCTTTTCAGGTTTTCCCATTGAAGACCTGAACTGACTAAAGTTATGTCACACCTAGGGTAAACCCACCATTTTGAATGAAAATTTTCCCTCAGATTTCTAATTCGGGAACCTGTTTAGATGTTATTCGACTTTTTTAATAAAATTTCTCACGTATTCTATTAAAAATTGGATATTGTTTCTCCAAACCGTTTCGAGCACACCGAGCCTTAGAATTCCATGTCCTCCTAGCGCTTGGTATCAAAATATTCTCATAAATTTTCTAAAAATAAAATCTAGAAAATCTAATTCATTATATCCTCCCCACCATTAGTCATTATGTCCCCGAAATCCAAACCTAGGGATACCCAAACAGATTAGGGTACCGAGCACAAATCTGAGCCTCCCGCTACCATGTGGCCTCTTGGAGATTCTGTTGCTGCCAACAAGCATGAAATAAAGTAACTGACTACCCACAGAGGATCCTCTCCTACTAATCCTCGATCTCCATGACCAATATGAAAAATGAGCATCCCGGTTAGAAACTATCATTGATGGGATTCCATAGAGTCAAACCATCTCCGACATGTAGAGGCGTCACAAGCTCTCTACTGAACTCTACTCTTGAAAAGCTAAGAAGTGGCCAACTTGGGGAGTCAGTCAATGATCACCAATATGGTATCGTGTCTCCTGGACGTATGTGGTAAATCCTTCACAAAGTACACTGATATCCTTTTCCACTTCCTTCCAGGAACCCCAAGAAAGAAAGGGAGAAACCCCTTTCAAGAACAAGGGGCTCGACACAATGATTTGATAAACCAATAAATTAATTCAAACAATAATATAGCTTTCATATCAATAGTTAAGCCTATATTCAACCAATGTTTCATATCCAGTGTCTGTCTTGACACCCACATGCATATCCTGATGCATCTCACCACTCTAGGCATCCACTGTTGGCGTGAGAACAAAGCACACTGTGACTAAAAATGGGAATTTATGGAACTCCCTAAAGACTCCACCTAAAACGCCATTGGTACTACTGTGCATCCTCTAAAAAGAACAACGTGCTCGCCAACTTTCAAATATCCACTAGGGGTATTCCATGTAGACATCTGAGCATGTAAATTCTCATTGTCAGTATCACTGAGTTGTGCCTACCTAGCTCACTGTAAGAGTGGAGGGGTAAAAACCATTGAATGGGGGTAATATTCATTATCTCTATCCATAAAGGATAACTGTAATGAGGCCAACTACTTAGGTGCCACTTTCAGTAACTATAAACTTGATCTCCAACTTAGAGCATCTGTCACCACATCCCTCTTTCTAGAAGTATAGACTATCTCAAAGTCATAGACCTGGAGGAACTCTAGTCATCACCTCTGTCTCAAGATTAGTTCTGTCTGAGAGAAGATATACTTTGTGACTCTTGTTCTCGGGGTAGATTATAAATCACTCACCCATCAGGTAGTGTGGCCAACTATTCAATGTAAATACTATCGTTGTCATCTCAAGTTCATTAGTCACATAGTTTTGCTCATGTGGTATCAATAGGTGTGTACCATAGGCAATCACCACTTTCCTCTTCATTAGGACACAACCAAGATCATTCCCTGATGCATCATGTATCACTAGGTACTGGAATCCCTCCTCTAGAAATCTCAAGATCAGGGTGCTTGTCGAACTCTATCTCAACTGCTGAAAAGATTTATAGCACCTCTTTATCCACACGAACGACTTCCTCTTTCAATTCAAAGATGAAATATTCATTTCATGGGTCCCAAGAACAATGTTGGGGTGTTAGTTAAGTTGAAGGTCATCACTAAGTACTCATATTGACCATAGCGGCATCTAAAAGCCGTATTCAGTATATCCTCGTCCCGTACTCACAACTGGTGATTGCTTGATCTAAATTCAACCTTCAAGAGCTACTGCACCTATTTCAACAGATCTAAGTGGTCATCAATCCTTTGGTATTGGATTATCATTCTCCACTATCACTTGGTTAAATCACCAGTAATCTACACATAACCTCAAACACTTGGTCTTATTAAGCCCTTCCCCTACAAGTCTTCCAACTTCACCCTTAGCATGTGAAGCTTTTCAAAATCCATCCAATATGTTGATGATGATATTGGTGCCATCACAGGGTGTAAAACAATGAAGAAATCGATCTCCTGGTGGAAAGGTAATCCTAGAAATATCTTCTACAAATACATCCTCATACGCTGCTATTACAGTTAGGAACGGAAAACTCGCAACATTTACTTCTCTGACGGTAAGGCTATCCAACTCATGAGAAATCGGTTGCACCCTCCTATGCATGAGTGTATATGGTGCTTCTAGGTTTTACGTTTTTGCTGACCAAGGTCAATCATGTGCCATTGTTGTGGACATACCTCACCCTTTTCCTAAAATAGTTGATCCAGGCATGGACTGTCGATAACCAATCCATACCAAGAATGACGTCGTAAGGCATTGACGCTGTCACCAAGAGGTTCCAACTGAAACTCTCACCTCAAAGTTAATATCACACTGTCATCACTAGTATGATTATCAAGTATCCTCCCATAGGTATCTACAAACGTAAGGGTCAAGTCAACAGTTTAACCAGAAACTCTAGGTCTTGAACAAGATTAGGGACAAGGAAAGGATTATTAGTACATGTGTCTATCAATATGGCAGCTAAGACTAGACACTGACCGTACCTCAAATCATTCTTGGTTCCCTTGGGTCATAAATATCGACTACATGCAGTTGTCCCCTTTCTTTTCCTCTAGCACTCTGAGCCTTGAGTGGGACACTTGGGGCTGGTGGTGGTAACATGTCGAAATGTAAACAACCTCCTTCTGCTCTCCCAAATCCTCTACCACGTCTTCCATCCAACAAATCCATCATTTCCTATCACTATCACTACATTTATGGATCATCAAATGTTTCCCTACATTCCCAATAATGACATTCATTGGTTGTATCCAATCATCTATGTGACTTTCAACCACAAAGGTTCACTCTAGCACCATAGCATATGTAGAAATGCACATAGGAATAACGTTGGCTCAGATTTCCAAAACACATCATCCTTGAAGGTCCGATCCCTAAAGCACTGGTCGTGTATCATATTCATTGAGTGCTTGGAAAGATCGGTATTCCTTGATGAATACTCACATACCGACGTGTCATCCTACCAGAGCTGTAGAAGCTCTTAGGAATGCATATAACTTAGCTTCTAAGGTGATAACTCCTCTGAAAAATGTTCTCAAACTCTGCCCATAGAAGGGTCACCTCATCGTAAGATCAAGTAATCTAAACCCCACCATCACCCTGTCGAGCCACATAGATGGATCTTCACCAGGATGACCATCTGATATCTTGGTGCCCTAACAAGATGGAAAACTCAGTCACCACCTCAAGACATTCTTCATCCACCTGGGAGTCGGGCTCGCCTCGGAACTTGAGGGGTCTCTATCGTTGAAAATCGTGAAGTGCGCTCAGCCTGCACATCTCATAGTTTTGTACTAGAGGTACCATGTGCAACTCTACAGGTGGTGGTATAGCTGGTACACCACTCTTAGGTACTGACTCTGGTACAAATCTCCTTACTGATATCTCGTTACCCCGTAAATCATCCTCTTGATAATATAGTGGAATCCTGGATGGCTGTCTACGTGGAAGCATCTTGAAGTAAAATACGATGAAATGCGTCCAATAGAGTATACCTAGTGAGCTGACTCAAGAAGGATATAGAAAGCACAACCCATTTCTCTATGAGCATGTACCATCATTTCCCCCCTTGCAACTATTTTTTTCTTGTACTGAGTTGAAAAGGCAGAATTCTGAGTCCTGGTGTATAGATACGCCGGATACTGCACCAACAACGGATTCTATTGCCTGAAAGTTGAACTCGAAACATTTAACACCGTTTCCCCAAACCAAAACTCACAGACTCTTGATCCTTAAGGTATAACCAAACCTCTCCTCTGATACCACTCGGTCATGACTCGTCCCAGAGGGGCCCATGTCATGACTACCCCAAGAATTCCTTCCATATGCCAGGGGCTAGAGACTAGCATCGAGTAGGCATATCCCACAAATGAGAGGCATTTTCCTAAGTACCTGTACACACGCACATGTATCCAAAAGAAAATGTTTAATTGAAAACACTAAGTAAAAAACAGGCATATCACTAATATGCCAACATAGAGTATGACAACAGAAAACTGAATGTAAACGGAGCCAGAATATAAGACCAATAAAAAGGAAAAGTATAAGTATAAGTCCCTGGAACTCCTCCGTATAAAACCCTACCTGAAGGGTAGGTACAGAAATAGAAGTCTGAAGCCGTAGAATAACACCTCATCGCTCAGGTCACTCTAAGAACCACCTGGCCACGGTCCACCAAGTACTCCGTCAAAGTGTTGATCGTCTGCACAAGACATGACATATGCGGGCAATGCCCTTATAGGGGTGAGTAAAAAAATACTCAGCAGGACACCCTGAAATAAAAAGTAAAATGCCACAAAGAAAACATCAATAAGAAGATACAGTCGTCTCAACATAGGTATATGTCTACAACACATATAACAAGAACATCCAGGTATAATCATAAAGGATTCAAAACTCGAGGTCTCATCCACCGCCAACTACACGGTTCTGCTCGTAGCATGCTCGTTCCGAGAGATCTCACTCTTTGAGTTATATGATAGTAAGCACGTAGAACAGCTCTACCAAAATTATTCAAGATAACACATGGTCTTGATAAGTCACATAGTTTCCCTGAGACATCCAGTCCCACTAAGACACATAGTGTCGGTAACACACATAGTGTGAGTATGACATAGAGTGTCTGTAACACATGGAGTTTCGGTAACACACGGACTATTGATAAGTAAAGAAACCCCCAAGTCATGTAGTCACCAAGTCACAGTCAAACATCAACCACTGAAAACTGCCTAAAGCACGCTCGTTAGGTCTGGTCACATAGAACAGAAAGAATCTGATCTCAATACACAGATAGGGGTCCTCACACGCAGGGCTCACTGGGGGGACTCCTCGCCTTAATGGAAACATCATCCTAGATAGGGGATAGGTGTCCGTGTAAATATTGGTCACACCTTATCCACAAACCCTTTCTAAGATACTATGAAGAAAAGTGAGGGCCGACTGGGCCTCTCGGTGTGATACATGCTCCAAACCACTGATTCAACTGTCAAAGATGGGATGAGACAACTCACTTCATATGGGTCATCCTCTATGACGGGAACGAGATCCTACATTGAACCCTCATAATAAAAGACTAAGGGTATGGTCTCAACCACTTCTAATCTAAATAAAAACCCACCAATCCATTTCAAAAGGACTGCCTCATCACAGGGGTTCCAATGCCAAAGATGAATCTTCAAATAGACATCTCGTTTGAAAGTTATGGCCATTTTACTGAAAAAGTGGTCTTTTCTGGGTTCGATCCGGGTCCGACCTGCCAGACCTGTCCAAACTGGACCGGTCCGTTGGACCTGCTGGACCCGGCCTGATGGGAGGCCGGAGCGGCCCAACTCACCCGGTCCGGCCTTCACGTACAGGCATGTTCTTCTTCACCAGACACAGCCCAGTCCGACCGCAGCCCACCTGGTCCACGCGGTCGCCCGAACAAGTGGCGAGCTGGCCCCCTTGTACGCGACTCAGTCAGGTGCACCGGTCAACATGGTGGGTCGCCACGTCCATCCAACCTCATGGCTTCACTGTTGGGGGATCCCACATGGCCCCCGACTTTTTGTTCATCGGTGACCCCTCCTTTGGCTACCACCGTGTGCAACCGCCACAATGTGCGACCACCGGCCACCACCATCTTTCGGTGGCCCCTTTAACAGGCCATTGTGTAGCCTCTAGTGCTCTATTTTTCGAAACGGAGGAACCTCTACGATACTCGGGTGGTGTACTTCTTTTCCATGGGCTCGGATCAATGTTATAATGCATTTTGCCAAAAAACGCTTGAAGGGCGATTACTTCCGAAACATGTCAATTTTTCTGTTGTCATCGTTGTCACACCTTCTCTAGATCATCATGATGTTGGGTCTCTGATTTCAGTCTGATGTGCCATGAAATTGATGTGCAATGAATTTCTGTTCATATTCCCTTAAAGAACACGAAGAACGATTGGGAGGAGAAATGCATAAATAGAAACCTGAAGAACAAATCTTGGTCGTTTGTTCAATTCAATCTCGATCTGTTCCATAAGAATGATCAGGATAAACCAACCATAATAAAAATCATCCCCAACATAATTCCCACAAATAATCCCTCCAGCAAGAACAAGCGAACCGCGGATCAACTTGTTTGTGGGTTGATCTGCGTTCGTCGTTTAACTCCAAGAATGTGGAAAGGAAAGAATTTAAAACACACACCCTACCTCAGGGTTGGATCGAGGTTTGATCTTCGTTGACGATCCATTAAGATTCTTCACGATCCCCCATCTCATCGTCGTCTGCCACAAGAGAATTTCCTCTGGTTCTCTCCATGGTCTTCTCGAGAGCTTTCAGAGAATTCTCTAAGATTATGCATTCTAATCCTGAGTCCCTGCCAAAATTTTAATAAAAGAAAACGTGTTTCAGTGTCATCACATCGTTGTGTCATAGTGTAACATTAAAATAAAATAAACTTTAAGTTTATTTTATTCTTTTAAAACTTCCAAAAACTAACTTTCACAATCGATAGGTACAGTTGATGTTGGGCCTCGCCTAAGGAAAACATCACATTACAGACTCAATGATGGTATCAAATTTTCAATCCAAGTAACCATTCATGAGTTATTAGGATTTTTATATAAAATAATTCTATTTATTTATTTAATTTACGGTCACTTCTTTTTCGGGTTTTCCCACTGAAGACCCGAGTCGATTAAAGTTAAGTCGCGCCTTGGGTAAACCCGTCATTCCGAACACAACGACAACCTCAGGTTTCTGATCCGGGCACCTATTTAGAATTTATTCCACTTTTTTAGGAAAATCTCTCACGCACACTATTAAAAACTTAACATTTTTCGTCAAAACATTTCGGGCACATTAGGCCTCAAAATCGAACGTCGTCTCAGCGCCTGGTCTCGGAATTTTCCCAGAAAATATTCTAAAAATAAAATTTGGAAAATCTGAGTCATTACAACGTTAATGTTGATGTGTTGTGGTAACAGTGATGTAGACCACATTAGACTGCACGTGAGGCCTCACTTGTTCCACATGAAGAGAAATCAAATCCAACAGAAGATCCTCGTCCAGTTTTCAATGTGTACCAACACACATGATATCCAATCTTGTGAGTAGAATATCTAATGTTTTCACCCAATAGAGAGGACCTAAGTTGGTATCAAGCATCATTTCCCATGTCTTCATCTTTCATGGCTAGGCCTTCACAAAGCTTATAGTTTCCTCATAGGATGTCAAGTCCTTCCACTTACACATTGGGAGACGGATCTGTTGCACATTTCAAAATCTTGATGGAAGCTCCTCCTAAGGATTCATAGCCAGAGAACTGAAATGTTGAGGTTCCTGTACCCGAGGAAGATCCCCCTCCTGCTCATCAAACATCATCATATCATAGAGGTCAATGATCCCGATACGAACATGTCATTCTCAGTTTGGATTGTGGGACATGACCTCATCCTAGACAAATGATAATTATTTGTATTCATTGATTTTATATGTTTTATATGACTTAAATTATTCATTATTACATTGAGAGCTCTATATTATTGATAATGTTCAAATTATTCTACAAATAATAGTAAACTAATTAAATATCATAAATATATTTCAAATAAATACACTTACACAAAATATTGACATTATAATTACTAGTATTGATTTTTATGTATATACCTTCCATATTACTGTAAAATTTTATTAAACCAGTTTATTTATAAAGAAAATTTCTAACATATGCGAATAAAATTATTTTGTTTTATAATTACACAATTTATTTGGAAGTAAGGTGTTTTGTGAATAATTTGTAAGTTATATATACTTATTAAGAACAATTAACAATAATTGGTAAATAATTAATTATAAATAATTTCAATAAGTGATTCATTAATAATAATTAGATATTATTTTAGAACTAATAAATAGGTTGCAATAATTAGTAAATAATCAAAACTAAGTAATACTAATTAGTAATTTTAAAATAATTACCCATTATTCATTATTAATAAAGTCAATAAAAATATTTTTAATTATTTCTAATAATAATTAATGGATTTTAATTTTTTAATTATAATACACATAAATTATTAATTATTTAGTAATATTTATTTTTAAGTAGATACAAATAATTTGTATTAAAATTAATTGTAATAAATTAAAAATAAATAGTTACTAATAATTATCACTATTTAAAATTACTAGTAAACAACATATATTTACAATTATTATTTGTTACTATTAATAAATATTACAATTTCCAAATTAGTATTGATTACTATAAATATATAAAATTATTATTAAAATTACTTATTTATAAATTATTATTAACAATTCTTTGTCTTGATATTATATATATATGGTAAAACTAAAAAGCATTAAAAAAATAATTAATTACTTGTAATTAATTCTAAATAATATTCGTTAGTTATTCATATTATTTCTATATAATCTTTTTGAAAGAATAATTAATTTTGTTAAAAAAATTAATAGAAGACGTGATGGGCTTTCACGCCTTTAGTACGTTTTTTAAGAAGGCATGAAAACATTTAAATTTTAATTTATATTTTTCACAATTTTAAAACCAATATTAATAAAATATCATGGAGTAAACTAAATAATAATAAAAATGTTATTAAAAACAGAAATTTTTTTTAGAAACATATAATAATTAACAATATACCTTATTCATACAACGTGTTGAAGATCAAAGTGCACTTTCTACATATATATATATAATTTTACTGGAGGATTGGAAAAAGGAAACAATTAAAATTGTGGGATTTGTTTTGATCTTGGTTAAATCATAGTGAGGCATTGAAGAGATGGTTATAAGATTATGTTGTTCCAGATCGGGTCCCTCCCCCCAGCCGTGGCCATCGGGCACGTGGATGCGTTATTTTACAGAGGTTCTGCCCCCACCTGTTTCACTTCATGGCTGCAGTGATTCCATGCTTTATAACAATATAGATCTGGCGGTGAGTTCTCCATGGGTTTGCCGACACAAGCTGTTCAGACCTTTATTTATTTATTTATTTAAACCAGAAGAAAAAGAAAGCTATGGGTGGAATTAGGTCAGAGTTGTATTATTATTTGGGTGTCGCAGGTCGGGGAAAAAGGGGTCGGCGTGATGGGGAGATATCATTGAGGGGAGACCGAAAGTGGGAGATGCGGATATGGAAGGATTCCATCACTGCGAGAGGCAGTGATGGTCTTTAGTTTGGGTGCGCTTTATCCCTGGCCTCATCGCCATTACCTTTACTGCTTCTGCATCACCCACCCCATGCCAACACCCACCATCATGGAGACACTAATTGTTTTAAATAGACATTTAATAACAATTTTCTATATCAGTGACATTTGATTTTTCTATTTGACATATATCAAACCTATGTATATTATATAATTAATTTCACATGTATATATATATGAAATTAAATAAATTTTATATAAAAACACACATACACAATGCTATTTGTTTTTTCAATTTCACATATATCAAACCTATGTATTGATACATAATTAATTCCACACGTACAAATAGGAAATTTATTCAATTTTATATAGAAACACACATACATATATGACTTTAAATTCTATTCATTTTTTATATTTTTTTATGAAACTATTATATTTTGTTACTTATATATTTAATTTATAAATTTTTATAATTATTTATTTCATTGATTTTTTTTAATTTTTTTAATTTATTTGATTTTTATTTTTTGTCTAATTTTTTGTAATTTTATTCATTTTCAATATTTATTTATACATATTTATTTCTTAACATGATCTGTTTCTAATATGGTTTTAATTTTCATAATTAATATATGCATTCTTTTTCATTTTAAAATATATTCATTTTTTTTAAATTTATATAAACAATAACTTCTATTTATTTTTTTAATTTTTTTCCCAATCCTTCCGATTTTAATTAAATGTCAATAATTTTTAAAATTCATTCAATATATATTATATATTCATTAATACCGTTAATTATTTTTTACCTTTTTACATTTTCTCCATTTTTAATGTCTATTCGTTTAATAATGTTGTAATTTATTCATTTTTAATATTGTTTATACATATTTATTCATTATTATATTTAATATACTTACAATAGATATATATTTATATTGCTATGTATAAAAATAATAATTCCTTAAAAGTGATTTATATAAAACAAAATATGTATTTACACTTAATACGTCCTATATTTTGTGTAAATGATATATAAAATAATAGGAAATTAATATTAGTTAAAAATATTGACTAATTAATTTCAAGTGATAGACATTTTATAACCTATTATAGAAATATCATTTGTTTTCTCAATTTGAAATATATCGAACTTCTGTTATATATATAAATATATTATTTTCATACATAGATATACATAAATTTTGAATTTTATAAAGAAACACACTATTGACATTATAAAATGTGTTTCATGCACTTTGACGTAGAATTCAAGATGTGAACCTCATTTAGACACCAAATGATGAGTTTGAGTGGAAATGAATTTTTACAACGAATGGAGCGGATTGGATTTTCATATGTCACGACCCAAAATGTTATTGAGCAGGACCAAAAAGTTCACAGTGCAACTCTCTATTTTTGATGGGCGCCAATGATGGTAGAGAAAGGACCGACCTGAAGGGTCGAGATCGTAGCTTGTAAATGATCCTAAGTATGGGTGCAGGGGCAAAACCCCCGTGGTATAGAGCAGCAGGTTTGCCTATGTGGCACTACGCGTACCACCCATGTGCGCTAAGAGGTTGGCACATGCCCTGGTCGCACAACCTAGAAGGCGTCGCCGCACTTGCACAACACAAAAGTTTTTCCATCCCTACACCGGACACCTGCTCCAAGTACCTATTTCTTGGACCTCTGCGGACAACATCCATCGACCGAGGCCATCTATTTGCTAATAAATATGACATTAGGGCTCCTCATTTGAACAACTGGAAACACAACCCCTTGCTTAGGTCTCCAAAACTTCCTCACAAAGCTATCCAAAACCCAGGAGAAGAAAGAATTAAGGGGGATGAGTGAGTTCAAAGTCTCTCTAGGGTCTGAAACACAAGTCACCAGCACGAGGACCACTTCTCACCTAGTGACGACCACCTGAGTGAGGACCCTTCTCTAACCAGAGACCTGCACGAGCCTCATCCAGACCTGTGGTGTCTAGGCTAAAGTCTCATCCATGTGTTGTTATCGAGGTGGTCCATCACCCAAGACTTACCTAGCTCACGCAGGCCTATACCCCCCCTGCGCGAAGCACCTCCAGTTCCTCCCAAGACATGCATGAGGCATCTTCTCTCTCTAAACTAGGACCCGCACGAGCCCCCCTTTGAGTCGTATTCCGAGCAACCAATGGAAGGGATTCTCTTCCTTTGGATCACTCACCTGAGAGGGACCGATTTGAAACCTACATCGAACCCTCCGTACATGAAATACCATGGAAAGAGGCACACCGGCATGTCTCCCATTTGGGTATGAATCCTCACTGTCAGAGGTTTCCCACACTTTTCCTACATGACATTTAGTGTCCTCAAGGTGCATGTGATAATGCATTCCTATGATCATGAGGACCCCGACCCAGGGGGGCGATGTCAGGGAACTCTCGTTCTTTGGTAATTGGTTTAGGACCATGTCCTTCCCTATTTGTATCTAAGACTCGGAGCCTCCAGTTCCAGGCGTCGAGGGTGAGGATCACACTTGTGGTTCCCTTCGACAGGGAATGAGATTCTCCACTCCTATTGCAGAACCAATTTTAGGGCTTCCCTCATGGAGTAAGACCATAGCCTTTCTTATTGGACCTCCCATCCTTCTTTCCTTCTTCTCCATGACCATGGGTTGTGGCTAGATAGATCCCCAAAATGTGACTATCCTAGTTACCAAAATAAGAGGAAAGATGGGCACCTCAAAGCCCTTTATCTCCCTTTGGGTCCAGTGTACAACGATGGGAGGGAAGTGTCGTCAGCCCGACCTCTTCCACTAGCAAAAAGGGGGATTGTGTGGTTTTACAGATCATATATTTCCTCTTATTTATCACATTCAAGCACAAATCATCCTGACTCATGTGATATTATTGGAAATCCATGATCACGACATCCACAGAGTCAGATGTATGTCATGAAATCAAATCTTCCTCTCACCTTCCTGCATATGGTCACCATTGGTGTGGGTCCTCAAGGTCATGTATCCAACCATAAGGAAAAAAGGATTGTGTGGTTTCCTGGATCTCTTGTTTCCTCTTGTTTCTCACACTGATCATGACTCACATGGGCTTAGAGGTTTACGGGTGACATGAACATAATCTCAAACCATTGGGAATCATTCCAAGTGTAAGTTACAAATAATCTTAAGGGGCTCCCACTTGGTAAAATCCCCAACATCTTACTAGGGAATCCACCTCAGAAATAAGCCCCAAAATCCAACCTTTGGGTCTCCTGCTTGGTATAAGCCCCAACCTTCAATGGGATTCATCCTCAGGTGTAAACCCCAAACCAAACCCTCAAATATCCATGAGTCATGTCACTTCTCATAGAACCAAACTCAGTTATGGAATCCTGCTCCAGAATAATCCCCCATCCAAACCCAATCAGGGCATCCTCATTAGGAATAATCCCCAACGTAATCCCCTCAAAGGGCCATACTACCCCGTAAGACAAACCTTCCAAGGGCCTCCAAAGGCATAGGTCCTTACCACCAAACTACATAGGATTTGATTCCCATCCAAATGGGATACATGATATGATTCATTGTGGTCCAAACCCAACTCCCCAAATCAAACCTAATTCTCTCCGAGACACCTTCCCTGTAGGGTCTTATTCATCCTAGGAATCCATATCCCTTCCAGGTTTGATGAGCCATTTTGGCGTAAGTCCCACACCAAATATTGTCTAAGAACCTTCTGCCCAGACATCCTTGCCACATGATGCTAAACTGTATGGTCTGGTCTTAATCACACGACCTTGAATGGTATGTTGTGTCCCATTATGTGGTACCAAATTACATTGGTTCTGATTCCTTTAACCAGGATATGTAGGAAGCCATCCATTGGTCGAATCCCAACATAACAACAAATCTCGTCTCCTTAGATAGCGATACACTCTAGAGCTCCCGAATGTGACTAAAAACTGGCATCATCATAATAATGACCAAAGGATCTCTAATTAATATATAAGAGGATTTCATTGCTGAAGAACCTTAGATATATACATATATCACTATTGATGAAAAATCGAAGATACATACAAATGATTATAAATTTCATTCATGCTAACAATTGATTTTTAATTCAAGGATGGTCCATGTCATACTTGGAAATTAATGAAGGATTTTTGAACATAACTTAGATACTTAAGAGAGTCCTAGAGTAGGTAATAATTCCCCCCCCCCCAAAAGGGTGTGATGAGCCCGACCTCCCATCCTCTCGACGAATGTGTGTTCTTAAACATTGTTGGAAAAACTCCCCAATGAGTTCCTACCTTTGTAAATTAGTCCCCTCATAGATTTAGAACCATTGGGTGTATATAGTTACATGAATAAACCCATTAGAAACTGTTTAGAAATAGTAAACTCAACCTGAATAATTTTAGGAAATTTAACCCGCTGTAATCATCTTTTGGGTTAACTGATTATCTATCATAAACAAAAATGGTGAACCCAACATGAATCCTTAACCAAGATGATATTATCACCAATATTTTAGGTTCCTTTCTCTCTAAAAAATAAATAGGTATAAGAAAGACAATCAATCATGCATGTGCTTGTTTAAATGAGATGCTTCTTTGATGGGGTTTTCTTGTTTGTGTTTTCCATATACAAACTAAGAAATTTATACTATAACTCCCCTCAATCAAATGGAATCATACCAAATCTCACCGAATCATGCACCAACTACCATTAATGGTGGGTCTTTATCCCAACAAAGAACGCCATCACCAACCCAACATCTTCAACCCTGTGTCTCAAATGCACTGGCCTAGGCTTATCTTTAGCACTATATTATCCTGACCCCGAAGGCCACCTAATAGGCCCTCCAGATTGCAAATCCCCACCAATCATTCAGACAATGACAATTGATTTACCAAAAGTAGATAGAACCTATCACCATCTTTAACAGTTTTAGGAGATTATCCTCATAAAGAAAAAATGAGTATCTCCCTTATCATTGATAGGTGGATCAAGAAGAAAGAGGTGTACTCATCAAGAAGACACAAGGTTCCTTCCAAAGTATCCTTCCAAAAATCATCACTACCAATGCTGCGTGGTAGGGAACCCTCAATATTATAAGTTTGTTGTCCTTAGTAGTCTGGCCCTAATCATCTATAACTAGGCATGAAAGACGGCCTAACAGTGGCTGTGATCGGCTAATAGGGAGAAAAATACACCTCTTACCCCTTTTTAGAAGACCACCAATCAAATTTGGTGGCCAACTATGTGTGGGAACATATACCTTACCATCCTAATTCAACTATCCAATATAATTTCCTAGAAGCATCTAAGGAGGCCCGTTATTCAAATTAGTAAGAAAACCATGAGTAGGAACATAAAAAATCCCATACTAATAATGATTTCCAAAAGACTCATATAGAAGCACTCAAATAATACCACCAACCATGTTTGGTGGTAAACCATGAGCAAGCATACACACCTGGCAGCATTCTTCAATCTTGCCAATAGTTCTATCTAGTAGCACCTAGAGAATTCAGTCTAAAATTATCAATGAAAAATAGGGGAAAACCTAACTCCCCCCCACATGAGTACTATCAGGATCCATTGGAAGAAAATTAAAGATAATATTAGGAACACATCACTTATCTATATACGAAATTGGTATATATCTTTAATCTTGTCGCTAAAGTCCCCAAGCATATCCTGACAATAGTGAAAGGGATGATGTAAATCCCTGCCAACATATTACATACCTTCTAGGACATCATAACAATAAAAATAGTAGTGATTGAGGGATAGAAAATATCTCCACTCTCACAAATGGGGTTTCTCATTAGTATGTCTCCTTGGATCACACACACACCTCTGCTCCTATCCAAGAGGGTCATCAGGAAAACATCTCCACAATATATGAACAAATGGATTGGGAACATAAACTAATTCCAATCGGGGGTAATCATCCTATACCAATGGCCACTCCAAGTCAGGAACAATCCCATGCCTATTAAACCACTTCCCCCAACAAGTGGACCCAGTTTCTCAAAAGAAGGCATCCAAATATAAGCCTCACTAGAAATGAATAAAAAATGAAGAGTCAATATATGATCCTACTCAACTTAATACTAGACTTCTTGAAGCCCTTAAGTGATTATCTATGGTAGCTCAAGATCCTACTCTCCCATTACAAAATTATTGGGGTAGTAGGAGTAATTATGAAGGTCCTCCTCAGACCCGTCACCATGAAGTATTTCTTCATGACCATAATATGGTCGACCTTGAGAGACAATATCCTAAAGAGATTCACTACAACCCTCTACGTGGCAAGAAGATAAATGAACAATAGGGTCTTCCCCTAACTCTAATCAACCAGGGTAGTCATCCCCATGATGGTGATCACTATGAAATTTCTCTCTGCAGTATTATTTCACTCTGTTTGAAGGGCCCCCCTTGGCTATGTAGTGATGAGGAATCCCTCCTACCATGAGGCACTTGAAAAAAAATCACAATCATGTCCAATGCCTTGTCATTGAAAAGTGAAATCCTTTATCGACTGGAAGACAACTCAAGGTGAAGGTCATTCTCCAAACCCCCTTGGATATTCTGCCTTCCAACATAATAGTAGAAGCCCCTACCAATCTCACTACTTATGATAAAGTGAAAGAAAAGAATCCACTCTGTCTATATCATATAAAGAAGCCTATATTAAAAGATGAAAATGATATGCTAACCATTAGTAGACATCTAGCTATAGATGATATACCAGTTTTGGTCTGGCCTTTATCTATCCCTTAATAAAACATTCCATAGGTTTTTTCGAATGATTTTGTTCAAAAAGTTCACCTCAATGTATGGAAAGATCTTCATCAATTGAGAGAAAAATAATTACCCTATAATTTGTATCAGAGCCGCATTAAGGAAATGTGATGGATTCAACATCAAATTGACTTCGAATCTCTCCTCACTATATGAAATCCAAAGATATAACATAAAAATGATCCCTTCAATGTGCACACCTCAACATATTAGAGAGATTTCAACAGTTGATTGCAGATATCCCATATGATGTTCATATCGGAGGATTGGGAAAACATGAAGTGATACATTTCAACATGATACCCAACTAGAAAAGCTTGCTGAAAGTGGTATCATTCAATTTCATAGCTTTAAGACAACTTCAACAAATAGACCATGTTCACAACCGAAGGAAGGATCAACAAAAACAGTCCCCGACTGACTCTCACCAACATTAGGCCAGAAGATAGTAGACTATTGAGAGATTTTTTCATCAAGAATAAGAAAATATCGAGAAATACTCCGGCTTAGGAGAATTTAGCTGTCATATAATACAAATGTCAAAAATAGTGTAATGATCTTTGTAAGTGGGAGATTTAGGTGCATACCAAATAATGCACCCATCCCTTATTGGAAAAAACTATGTAAAATCAGAAAGGTAGCTATGGTATTAGAATCCATGATATTTTGAGAGTAACCCCATTTCGTAGGGTTGTTGTATTTTTTAACCCAACATTGAGGTTAGTAATCTGGGCTCAAAGAGTTGTAAAAGTAGAATAAGAACAACCCTATACCTCAAGTATGGAGGATTTTTCACCTCAGTAACCAAATCCTCAGTGAAAACCATTATTCTTGTTATTAGGGGAAACTCTATAGAATGTATCCGCCTAGTTCATCCCATCCCATGATCTAGTAACCTCACTAAAAACATGCAAAACTGAACTGTCTATAGATCCCTTTAGATTACCATATTCTAATTGGCCGCTAGAGAATTAGAAGATATGAAGTGGCCTCGTTGAGGGTATAGAAAAATTCATTATAAAAAATACACCGATATAATTCCATAAATTCATTACACATTAGTAAATATCATTAAAACTACCCCTATGAACCCTATAAATAATAAGGCCCTTTCAGAAGAGGAGTTATAGGAGGATGTTATGGTTTATAATGTGGTCCACAAGGGGTGTGCTTCACTAGGGTTTCACCACCTTTTGCCACCTCCTTCCCCACCTCAGGTCAACTTCGGATCCTTCTAAGTGTTTCTTTGTGGTGATTTCAGGGTCGTTTCTCCTTTAGTGGCAATGTACCCGTTGTGGCCTCAGCTATCGCGGCTTCTCCACCGTTTGCGGCGCGGTGAGATCTAGCGGTTGAGCTCCATCTTGCTATCCAAGGGTTTCTGTCTTGGGTGTCAGCTGGGAGTGTGTGGGGTGGTTCGCGATGGTCTTCGCGGTGGATGTGAAGGCGACAATGGGTCACGTTATTGACTTGCAGTGTTTCTTCTTCCAGTGCAGACTGGTGTTCGGTGTTTTGTGGTGTCGGTATCTGTTCACGTTTTCTACCTGAGTGATTTGGATCTAGATTGTTTGTGCTTGATGTGTGAGTTTGTGGAGAACCAGCTGATTTTGGTTTCGGTGGTGCATTTTGAATTTTTTTGATTGTTAGATGTGCTTGATTCTATCCTGTGGCATGCGTTTGAGGCTATTAACAGAGGATGCGGCATTTTATAGCTTCAGACTTGGTGAAGGTTGTTTGATGAGGCTTTGGTGGTTTGATTTTTGTGTGTGGCAATGCAGCCTTGGTCCATGGTTCATTTCCTCCAGTCTAATTTCAAGGGACTACTCCAGAATAGGTTTATAGTAGGGAGCATTATCCTTATCATCCCTATCTGAAATTGGAAGTTTTGAGAGGGTATGAAATTTTTCATCGGTACCGTTCCCTTGTATTCTTGGATGAGACAACTAGGAGAGCAGTGATGGGAAGGTGGATGCTGATCATAAATTTTTGTTTTATTGTTAGGCTGGGGCTTTTCTTTGATTTAGATTTGTATTGTTTGTGGCCATGATGATATTGGCCCATGGATGCATGATTTTCTTTATGTCTTTGATGTCATTTTGTTTTCCCACTTTTTCCTCAAAATTGCTTTAGAAGTAAAAATTTAATTTTCAATCAGGCAAAATGATTGAAGGAGGTGTGCATACCCAGATCTAGAGGATTTCCCTAAATTTTGGTATTCCGTCAAAAAAACCATAATTACCCCCTTGAAATGTATCTAACAAGTAAAAGGGTAAGGGTTAGTTTGTGCCTTACGTACCCCCTGGAGAGGTTAAGACCCTTTCACTTAGGAAAGATTTGTTCTGTAGGAGGAAGATATGAATGATTTGAGGAGAATCAATATAGAACTACCCTGATGAAACCTTCTCACTGGATATGTTCTACAAGTATTTCCTTAACTCATACTCCCATCTAGCACACCTCAGTAAAGAGGGCTCACAGTAACGACTAAAATGGATCCAGAACATCCGCTCAACATGGGGTACCAACCATCAATACACTTAGATCCTGTATCAGTAGATTGAGAATTCCATCCATTAGGTGAAAAACAAGAAAAGGTCTAATCGTATCCTTACAGGCATACCACTATAGGATACCCATGACATATACCAATAGTGACACCACAGAAGGGCCTCCTGACCACTACACCTGTTCAACCTCCGACTCATCCAGACATTCCCCAAGGGCTCATTAAAGTTGTTGAGTCACTCACAGCTCGATTGGAAGCCAAATAGGAATTATTTTCACATATATAACCAGAAAATAAGACTTAACTTGAATTGATAGATCTGTATTTTCCCTCTCCAAACTTTGGGAATCCTACATTTCTAATTTTTAATGTGTTAGAAGACCCAAAGAAGAATATGACGCATTTTGTCTCTCACTATAATCCCATGATGGGGACCCGTGAACAACACGAGGTAATAAAAATCAGGTGATTCATGAAATAAATGTAGGGACCAGAATTTTTATGGTACACTAGCTTGTCGTCTCGGTCAATTATAGGTTGGGAACACTACTCCAAATATGACCTTTATCAGTGCTAGAAAAGGGCATTAATAGCACTAAAAAAGAGTTGTCAATCGAGGCGAAGATAGGGGGAGTCCCTTTTATCAGTGCTCAAAAAGAGCTGATAAAGGCCCCTTTTATCAGTGCTAAAAAAACGCTGACAAAAGAGTTCTTTTATCAGAGCTAAAAAAGTGCTGATAAAAGTTAAAAAATCTTAAAAAAATAAAAAAAAATATTTTTTCAATTCTGGGGGATTCAACAGTGCTCGACACCCCCCTTTAACAGCGCCCCACACCCTTGTTAGCCAACACATGCCCCAACTAGCTCCACCCAGCCCCACCACCTTTTACAGTGCTCCCACCCCCTTTAACAGCACTAGGTTTTTAACCCCACCTGTGCGCGCGGCCTGCACCCCCAGGATTCGAATTCGAGACCTATTGCTTGCGCGCCTAAGCCTTCACCACTCCACCATATTGCTTTGTTCTTTATTTATTAATATATATATTTAGTTATATTTGCTCATATATTAATATATATATATATATTAACATATATATATATATATATTTATATATATATATATTAACATATATATATATATATTTATATATATATATATTAACATATATATATTTATATTAATATATATATATATATTTATTTATATTAATATATATATATATATATATCCGTTTATTAATATATATATATATATCCGTATATATATGTTGTTATATTAATATTTATATATTAATATAAGTATATTTAGCTATATTAATATATATATATATATTCGTATATTAATATATATATATATATATTCGTATATTAATATATATATATATATATTAACACATATATATTTATTTTAATATATATATATATATATTAAGTTATATTAATATATATATAGTCATATTAATATATATATATAGTAATATTAATATATATATATATTCGTATATTAATATATATTTATATGTATTTATATATATATTTTTATTTATAAATTTTTATCCACATATTTATTTGTATATTAATATATATTTATAAGATTAGTTTTAAATACATTTATAAAATATGTTTTCTTATGTGTGTTTATAAATAAATAAATAAATACATACATACATATATACAACACACACACACACATACGAATAAATACATATATATGTGTATCTGAAAAGCCATAGAATGTTAAAACGACCATAACTTCTAATCCAGAAGCCAGTTTCAACTCCACATTCTGTCAAATACAAGAAAATGAAAGAATATTCGATATGAAATGTGGTACGGGCCTAGAGGACATCCAAATCAGAATATATATTTGAATGTTAAAAAATTTGTAAATTCGGACTAAAAACTCAGTTTTGGAGGCATTCTAGGCCTTTTTAGCGCTGTTAAAGGGTGGCGTTGCGGAAACCCAGTTTTGTGGTAGTGGAAGACCTCTGTTAGAAATTTATCTTCCATTTTAGGTTCACACTGTAGAATAAAATAGTCCTCGACCTCTCAAACATTAAATATAATGAGAATGAAAGGGTATCAGATATCATTGCTCAGTGAAAAGGATTTACATACTCTTAAACCTACCACTTACTCCGGAAGTCTTGTTGCCCATCTGTATAGAAAATCATCGTGACGAGGTGCACACACCACTTATCCCTATGAAATACACACGAGGGTTTCCAGACCTTTCCTCAATCACCCATAGAATAGAAGACTCCATTACAGAGACCAAAGTTGATTCTAGAGTAATTAAATCAGCTCAATTAAGGATAGTGGTGAATGTAGAAGCCGCCACTGTTACACTTATGCAGTCCCATGTACTCGCTTCTAATCAAAAACCTATACTGTATCATATTGTTCTGCCTCATGAGAATTATCAACAATGCCCGACACATCATGATGATCAAAGAGGGAAAAAGTAAAAATAGGATGTGGAGATGAAAAATATGTTCTATTCTTTTAGAAATTACCATGTCTATTTCTACTTCATCTCGACATTATAGAACAAACAGATCAATTTTCTAAAGATCATGAAGCCCCGTAAAGATACTGATGAAGATAAACCAAACTATTGACCCTTCAATCAAGTATTGGGGAAAAACTTTCAAGAGTTTTTTTCAATGAACTCCTGCAAAATATTGTGGACTCTTGGAAAGTGAAGCTAGGCAGGCCACCTACTCAAGTAGCACGCGTCTCTTCCACCGATATAGATGAGGAGAATGAATGTAAAGAAGTATACAACATGAGTATACAGAATTTTAGTAACTGTATAGTTAGAAAGAAAATAAACTATACTCATTCCATTCTCTGAACATAGTTGCAACAACCAATTGTGCCTTCAACCACTTCCTTTAGAACACAACCAACTTCACAGAAAACTCAATCCTCTAAAATATAGTCTTCAAAAAAGAGATATGGTCAGAAGTGTAAGAAGAAAACACAAGAATTTGAGACTATGAAAAAGTATAATTTTTCATTGAAATTAGGAAACTTCATGTTTATAGTCCCAAAAGAATGATCACCATCCCACCAAATGGTACAGCAAGTGTCAACCCACCAGAAAGAATCCCTATTAGATGAATAGTTGATCTTTGGTTCCATTAAGTTTATCTACTCAATGGACCCCTTCTCAGATGATAAGCATAATTATGAACCTGAATCCCCTATATTTGATTGGTGAACTCAGGGAAGAGGGCTTTAGAGTCGAGGATATAGGAGAATATGCGATCATGTCAGGAGTCACTCCCTAACCACATCCCTTCTTGAACCATATATGTGGCCAAAACTCATGGGAGAGATCCATATTGATCTCATCAAGAGAAAGAATGTTCCCCCAAAAAAATCAGATTTTTTACTGACATAATCATACTATAAGATATACTATAGGATATGTCATCTCCTAATCAAGCTCGGTGTGCAAGCATACCTAGTAAACATCTTCTACCAAGAGTAGAAGAACCTTTAGCTCCTATTCTAAGGGTTGATCCATCTGAATTAGGAAATTCAGTTCTGAAAGAACCTACAAAAGAGTATCCCCATACTAAGAATCACAGACCTTTGGACTAGAAGTATGATGTTTCAAAGCAATTATCCCTAGTGTTGTCCAAATTATCAATCCTAGATGTTTGGAGTTTATCAAAAGTCCTCTGAGAAGCACTCATAGAGGCCTCATTGAGTCCCAAAGAATTTGAAGTTGAAGTTGCTTCTTCTAAAGTGAATCATGCAAAGAATTATTACATATAATTCCACATAGTTATATATATCACATATTAGGACAAGGATTCCATCATACAGGGACACATCAGACCCTTGTATATATCTGACAGGATAAATGTCATCGATATCTAATGACCCTTCATTGAAAGTATCTCAAGAGTCAACCTCTATCCAATACAAACACTTTATCAAATGGGTTTCAATTAATCTCATATGCCCCTCCACCTTAATGATGCATGTATATGAAAATAATGAGAAAAATCTTTTTTGTGAATGAAAACTCTGGACTCAGTTCGAGGACTTTGTGTCTGACATAGAATTTAGGGTTATTAGGTAGGATATAACCTTCAATGTTCTTTTGGGAATACCTTGGATACATCAGTATGAAAATACCCCCTCATTATACCACCAATTTCTCAAAAAAAAATTCAATGTATAAATTGGGGCATTTCATGGTGAAGAGGACCCATTTAAATCATATGAATCACAATATATTGAAACAATATTCTACCATATGGAAGGGAAATAGTACATGGATAGGGATCTTACTCGGATCAATGACCTGAATGGTCTGGAGATGATTACTTATAAAAATTTCAACCAACTTAGCATAGAGTATGGGAAACCTGTCAATCAAATCTAACGAATGGGCATGAACTCATGCACAAATCTAGTGACTTATATGATGTCTGTCATGACATCCAAGTCTAATAGTGCTAGATAAGTCATCAAATCCTTGAATAGTAATGGATTCTAGGAAGAAAATGTCTTTATTCCCTCCCATGAGCTTCAGAAAATATATACTCCATCATTTAGCCTAGAATAAATTGTAATGTCATTGGTATAAAATGAAAATAATCTAGTCCCTTATCTCCCCCTTTGAGATCAAAAAAGGCCTCACACCATAAATTGATCTTGAAATGGTTACGTTGACTTCTAGATGTTAAACTATCGACTTCTCCCCTAACACTTAGAAACTTGCTTCATCATAAACTTCCTAGGTAGAGGAAGAAGATGTAAAGCATGAGGAAGAGGAATAGAAGGTAGAACTCAGGTATGAACCTACATAATTTTAATAATGTGTCTTCACCACTGTTAATGAACTTAGAGAAATAAATCTTCATAAAAATGAAGATTCAAGACCAACTTTGATCAGTGAAACTGTAAATTCCAATGAACAGTAGGCATATACTGCTGTCTTGAAGTAACACTAGGACATATTTTCTTGGAATTACATAGAGATTCCAAGCCTTGATCTCGATTGTCCACCCACCACTTGGTCTTACAAAAAGACCATCAGAGATAAAAATAGGCAACCATACAGACACACTTGGCTCACGCCTCCAAAATTGAGGTTGAAGTGGACAAGATAATCAACGATAAATTTATCCTAGAGGTAAAGTATCCAAAATATATATCCAATATCATCCCCATGAACAAGATGAAAAATTAAAATTAGAGTTTTCATCATCTTTACAGATCTAAAACAGCACTTTCTAAAGGATTACTTATCAGTTCTAATCACAGAACTCCTGATTGATGAAACGACTGGTTATCAAGCCCTCTCCTTCATGGATTTCTATTAAGGGTATAATTTTTTTTGGAAGAACCCATATGATGAATAATCCTACACCTTCAGATCTCATTAGAGAGTATTATACTATTAAGTAATTCCCTTTGGCTTTAAGAATGCCATTTCCACGTAACAAAATTTTCTAGATCGCATCTTCAAACCCTCTCAAGGATGTTTATTGAGTGCTACATTGATGATCTAGCGGTGAGGTCCCAAAAATTTTCTAATCACCTAAATAACTTTGATACCATATTCAAAAAGCTATGATGACATATCCATATGATGAACCCCTTGAAATTCACTTTCAGGGCAACTATAGGAATTTTTCTCAGCTTTATTGTACTCCATCATGGAATAGAATTTGATCCCAATAAAACAAAATCTATTATTATCATGTCACCTCCTCAAAACCTTAAAGAGTTTAGAGGTATTCAATTAAACTTTTCTTATATCTGGAGCTTTATAAGAAACCTATAGTCAAGGGATTTCCCTTCACCAAATTGATAAATAACGGGGTTACATATCAGTGGACCAATAACTTTCAAGAATCATTTGAAAATCATAAGAAATAACTCCTAAACCCATTAGTATTAATGCGACCTATTGAGGGAAATATGCTCATTTAATATGTGATTTACCTGGAGTGATCACTGGGCACCTTCCTCATTAAAAAGAACAATTTTGGGAGTGAAAACAAACTTTATTATCTTATTTGAACCATGATGGACAATGAGACTCATTATTCATAGAATGAGAGGATATTCCAAGAATTAATCTTTACGGTTTAGAAATGAAGACACTACCTATATCACCTCAAGGTCCATTTGATCTATCATAATAACCCACTAAAGTACATTCTCAGTCATCTTATGTTGACAGGATGTCTGGCAGGGTGGGTGGTTATTCTGTATCAGTTTGATATATAATTTGTTCCTTAGAAATAAGTTAAAGGACAAGCCTTGTCATATTTCATTATAGAACACCCTTATACAGAAACAATGTCATTAAATACAAAATTTCCATACGAGGAGATATTATATATTAAATTGGCCCCCAAATGTATGAAATGTATTTTGATGGTGCATATAAGTGACAAATATGGAGGAGAATGGAAGACCCAAAGGTCAATAATGTCTAGATAGGGACTGTGATTATCAATATAGAAAAATAAGTCATGCCTTATTCCTTCTTGTTATCATAAGGTTATACTAATAGTGAGGAAGAATAACAGGCCCTCATTACAGGCCTAAAACTGGAACTCCAAATACCAATGGACCATTTGGAATTGAAAGGAAATTCAGAGTTGGTGATGAAATATAACAATGTAGATTACACTATAAGAAAATAATTACCAATCCCCTGCATGATTATGTCTTAGGGTTAATGGCAGAGTTCCCCTTGAAGAAAATATTAACTCACTTCCCAACATCACATAATTCCCAGGCAGATGTGTTAGAAAATGCATCTACATCTGTTGTAAATCCAAACCGAGATGAAACAATCATCAGTACTGCCTATCACTGAATGGTATCAACCTTTTTTTAGTTAGAATGGAGGAGATAAATGCAGTTAGTCCTATCCATGGGTGATATGGTTCTACCACTGAGTGGATGAGGCTAATCATGGAATACCTTTATGATATAGTTCTCCTAACAAATAGATATAGAAAAGATATAATTCAATAAAAATCAACCAACTTCACTCTTTATGATGGCCCAATCACCAGAAAGTCCTCCATAAAATAGTCTTTGATGTAATCCTTCTCATATGTATTGATGTTTAAGGGACCACTACTATCATGAATGAGGTGAACACATGATACTATGGTGCTCAACAGTTAGGGATCAAG
This sequence comes from Viscum album, assembly GCA_963277665.1. Classification (NCBI taxonomy): domain Eukaryota; kingdom Viridiplantae; phylum Streptophyta; class Magnoliopsida; order Santalales; family Viscaceae; genus Viscum; species Viscum album. The sequence continues at coordinate 872,036,984 of OY728129.1, read as the reverse complement.
CTTTCCCTTCAAATATTGAGGCTTGGGTACTACATGACCATAGTGACACAAAATTTCATAGAATTCACCATGAAGTTTCATTCCTACCAAGTGAATTCCAACTTCATACATCAACCCACATAGTTTCTATATATATCAAAATAATCCATAACATTAAACATATGAGGAATGGATGTTTTTGGGCCACACACTCCACCAACTACCAAGCAGTTCAAATACATCTTAACCGCTACTGAATTCTTCTCCAAATAGGATGAGGTAATACCTCTCAAAGAATTTGGGACCAAAAGAATTTTCATATTTGTGAAAACTAACATCATTACCAGGTTTGGTGTCCCTTATACAATACTGACAGAAAATGGAACCAATTTCTATTTTACTGAGGTGGAAAATCTATAACAAAAAATACAATATCAAATACAACCATTCTTACCACTATCAGGCAGTAGTTACAAGAAAAATAGAGGCCTTCATCAATTTCATATCAAACATACTCCAAAAAATGGTGGATAAAGATAAAAATTCTTGGAATAACAAGATCTTTCATGCCTTATGGGATTACCATACAATAACCCATACAACTACATGGGAAAATCCGTACTCACTGGTGTAGGGAACAGAAGCAGTCCATCCCATCAGGGTTCAATTTCCTTCACTCTATACTTCCATATGTGACCAACTATCCATAGATGAGTAATTCCCGAAATGATTGGATGGATTGAAGCGACTGGATAAAAAAATATTGCACATCAAGAATCACTTGGAATTCTATCAAAATTGGATAGTGTGAACCATTAACAAGAAGGTATGCCTTTTCTCATTCATCCAAGGAGATTATTATTTGTCCTCAGAACTCCAATGATACCACAAAAGAAGCTTCCAAAGATTTAACTAAAGTGGGATGGACCCTAGTCCATACATAGGGTCCACTCTAATGAAGCTTATTCCTTAACCTCAATGGATAGAGAGGTCATTATGACCCAAACCAATATAAGGTTCCTAAATAAATATTTCTTGTAATCACATGACATTCATATCATCTACTAGAAATTAAATTTCATAGACGGTCTTGGTCACATGACCTTAAAATTAATGACATAACATCCATGATACATGACATTAAAATGAATTGTATCATTTTTCTTGTCACATGATGATAAACAGCACGACAAATGGTCATAGTCGTATCACCTAAAACTATAAGACAACATTTTTCCTTAACACATGAAATTAAATTGTGTGGTTAACATCTCCCTCATTCAATGTTAAGAAAACCCTAGATACACCATGAGCTGAGACACTTCTTGTTGTACCTTAAAAATGGTCCTCCATATTATGTGTAAGTCCCATTCACATCCCTCAAACACTTTAGTGGGTCAAGATTTCTTCTTGTCCATACATGAGTAAGAAAGGAAAGAAAACTCCCATGTGTAAGCCCCACTCATGTCATTGAAACTACACAGTGTCACTTGGGACCCATCTATAGGTATAATCCATGAAATTATCTCATCATGATTATATAACATTAAACTGCGTGGTTCACATCCTTGTTTCATGGAATAAAACCGTGCACCATTTATATCCAGGTTTGAGCAGATCATGATATTCAGTGCTGGTACCCCTACCAAAAATTCATATAAGAACTATGTGTGGGTTGATTCTTGTTTTAAAAATATACATAGTGACATTCGGATCTGAAATATTGAGTCCAACCACAAAAAATCCCCCTTTCCCCTGTATATGATTTAGACCTGTATAGAGAAATTTTCTAGAACCATGTATGGCTTGATTCTCACTCCAATGAGATATATAGGGACACATAGGCCTCATGTATTGGTCCTAGTTATCATTATAGATAATTTTAAATCCCCTCTTTCCCCACATCAAATAGTTATTTATGTGGGTAAAAATTATCAAGAACTACACAAGGCTTGATTCATGCCATCACATGACACAGAATGCCGCCCAGATCTCAATTCATGGCCCAACCACAACATTTCTTCACTTTCACGTTGGTTAATCTTCATCCCCATCACATGGTGTTAAAATATTTGGTATTTCAATAACTAAATATGGATTTATTCCTATCTTAATGTGATATATAGTGATTACTATATCACACCTCATGACCTATCCACCACAAAAATCTAAATGACCATACCCTTCGCTTATATTTCTATTGTGTCATTGAAGAATATTTTACCACTCCTTGTTTGTCACATTTAGCATAGCTCACATGGTCTTAAGAGTTCTAGTCAAATAGTTCCCTAAATGAGTAAGTAATATAAATGTTCATTAGGGTTATCATTGTCCTGGTTGCAAGACCTTAAAAAGAAACACCATATTTTCTTTCTTAATGACATTAAACTACATGGTACCTTAAGAACCATGTGTGGCTTGATTCTCATTATAATGAGATATGTAGTGAAGTCCAGATCATTAATCATGTACCTAGTCACAACATAATATGGGAAATTCCCCCACTCTTCTACGCACTAGTCAGATCTACATAATAGGATTTAACATGGTGTCTCACCCCATGCATACACCCATATTAAAATCCCCCCTTTTCTCCATACACGAATTCAATAAGTGCGGGGGGGGGGGGGGGGGTCCTTTTGAGAACTATACATATCTTGATTACTGCTTCAACAAGATATGTAGTGATTATCAGGTCATGTACCCTGGTCTAGCAATAGTATTCCTTTGTTTCTCATGATTATTCACCAATTCCCTCACTACATGAAGCTAAACTACACGACTAACTCTTTTACCAAATGAATTTAAACTGCATGACTAATGTCCCCACCACATGACTAAACTGTATAGTACCTAAAAAACTATGTGTGACTTTATTCTCTTTCCTATGAGATACACAGTGACACCTAGGATTTATCTCATAGTCCCATCCACAGGGTAAAAAAAGCGACCTTGTCCTGTATACAAATAAATAACTAAGCATGAGCCTTTAAATTGGGTCCCCTCATCAGGGGGAACCCCAAGGAAACAACAATACCCTTCTACATATAAGTTAGATATATGAAAGGGTATCTAAACATCATGGAAAATATCATTCCAAACACTTATTTTATGCTCTAAAATTTTCCATCCACACATCGTACTCCTAATCATGGACACTTTAGAATCTTCATAATCTTTCTTCAGTTTCCGATTATAGAATTTATGATACATGAGGATTATTTTGTCTAACTATGCTGTAACATTCCCCAGTTGTATTTACGTAATTCTCCCACAAAATAGGACTGTATGCTGAATGATTCCACTACTTGACTATGTTGTAACACACCCAAGTTGGATTTGTAAAAAGTAACCCAAAAAACATGTTTGTCAACTAGTGGTAACTTCATACTTAGGAGAATACTATTCTATCTTTATAAGCTTTAATAACATTATGTTCAAACCTGTGACTCAAATCTATTCAAGGTAATCCCTCAAATATTATTTCCATATCCTTTATCTTGATCTAAGAACCCTCAATAACATGTTTTATAATCTCCCCCACAAGTCCATAGTATTCCAAAATGACCTTGGTCTGATAGTCCATATATAACCTATAGTTTTTATAATTATATGGTCTTAGATGTATGGACTAAATATACAGGAACAATATTTCCCACATTTGGTTAAGAAATAAATAGGAAACCCATTCCCCCATTATTGGGTAAATTTGACTTGAAATTCCCTTTAGGTATTCAGGTACTTTCCTTCCAAAAAATCAGAATCTTTGTTTGGGGAAATACGAATCTCTATAAGCTTCCTTCAGCCATGAGAAATAAAATTTCAGAATTATTAAGAACTTATTTTCCTTACTATACTATAATGTGCCTAGTTTTCTTTGCTTATGTGACCCACATACGAGCCAACCAGCCAAAGGGTGCCGCTATTTAACTATTCTATAACATTCCATAGTTGGATTTGTATAAAGTATCCCATAAAATGGGGTTTTCAACTATTGGTAACTTCATCATCTGGAGTGACCTCCTTTATTACTATAATCCTTTTCCCCATACAACTCTTCAGATTTGGAAATCCCCACATCATAGCTTACGAAACTTTCCTCCTCATACATGAAAGTGAAGACACATTATCAGTTATATTACTATGATAGGGGAGAATTATTATCCTTTAGGTCAAATATAAAGACCATAAATTATATCCCCCATAATTCCCTTACTGTATGACTTTAAACTGAATAACATAATGTTCTTGTTGTATGAATTAAAACTTCATATCATAATATCCTCATTGTATAAATTTAAACAGACTAGCATGACATCCTAGTTACAAGACGTTAAACTTTACAACAAAATCCTCACCATAAGACATTAAACTACATGGTAAATTTTCTATTCGCATGACATTAAACTACATGGTAAATTTTCTATTCACATGACATTAAACCAAAAAATTCTTCAACCTTTATCAGAAAGGTGATTTACACTATTGACATTTTTCCTTCATAAAAATGAACCCTCCTTCACACAAGACAAATTTTTGTAGGAGATGTCTCCAATTTATAGGAAATGCCAATATAGATATTCCCTTAATTCTCATGAATCTTCCCTGGGAAAACCACCCATCATGGTTTTGAGAATATGAATCCCCTTAAACATTCTTCAGCCATTTCCAATAGAATGTTAGAATTCCAAAGAACTTCTTTGTCTGACTATGCTGTAACATTCCCCAGTTGTCTTTACATAAGTCACCAATAAATTTTCAGGTTCTATCAGCCAAAGGATTCCACTATTTGACTTTGAAATGACATTCCTAGTTATATTTTCATAAATTATCCCAAAAAATGGGTTTTTCAATCAGTTTTAACTTCATCCTCATGAGTGAACTCCTCTATTTCAAAATATCATGTTTTACTTTCTAAAATCAAAAAATCATGACTCAGAACCCCCTTCGTATATTATAATAACATTGGAACATTCTCATCCCACAATCCTTGGTGGGGTCATCATTTCAAAACATATGGTCAATGATATTATACCTAAAACACCAGTTATAATAGTTTTTCTTGAATGATTTTAAACTACCCATGAAAATAGATACAATACTTTCTAGATTGAAAACCCATAAAGGTCACTCAGGATAGATTTCAAATCTCACCTCGCTAGAACTCCACTCCATATGGTTTAGGAAAAAGATCACAAGATAAAAAGAAATAGGTGCACAACATGTTAGGATGAAAACCCAAGAAGGGAGGTCTAAGAAAAAGATAAGTCTCACCCACTAAGTCTTCTCATACCAGACATAAGTAAAAATTTTTGGTGATGACACAAAATACATAATGCTTTTAGGGTTATCCATAAAACCCTATAAATAGTAGAACTATTATCTCTTGGACCCATGGATTAAGAAAAAAAATCAGATCATCCTTACACACTAGAGATAGATTCAAATCTAACCAAATGATGTTGGAATGCATCAAAGTTCTCAATAGTTATCTTATAACCAGATTATTTTCGTTCCCAATGAATCTAATTCTTAGGGGGGATTTTGTCGACACTATGAAATACGTTCCAAGAACTTTGATGCATAATTCAAGATGTGAACGTCACATAGACACCAAATTTTTTGTTTGAGTAGAAATTCATCTTTACGACGGATGAAATATAATATTGGTTTTACATGTGTCACAACCCAAAACATCCTCGATCAGGCCTGAAATGTTTGTGGTGTGACTCTCTAGTTACCATGGGGATCAGTGATGATAGGGAAGAGACTAGCACAAAGGGTCTTGGACCACAATCTGATAGTGATCCCGAGTAGGGGTGGGAGGGTGAAACCCCTATGGTTTTGAGAAGAAGGTTCTCCTAAGTGACCCTACATGAACCAACACTATGTTCTAAGAGGCTAGAGTAGGGCCTACCTGCGTATCCCAGAGGTCACAAGCACACCTTCATGAGGCACCTGGGCACACCACCTACATGAAACATAAGTTATTTAACTGCTATATGAGACACATGCACCACATAACTATGTCGTGGACCTACTCAGACATCATCCTTAAACCACAGTCCACTATTTTCCTATAAATATGACCCCAATGATCCTCATTTGAACAAGTAAAAAATAAGAAGAATCACCTAAGACCTATTCACACAACCCCTTTTCCCAAGTCTCTAGAAATTCCTCAGGTAGATCTCCAAAAACTGAGAGAATAGATAATTAATGGTAATAAGTGAGATCAAATTCCCTTAAGGGTTTGAAACACAAGACACCTACACGAGGTCCCCTTATCCTATAGTGAACAACCACCTATGTGAGGCCCCTTCCTTAACCAGGGACCTGCACGAGGCTTATCCAGGGACCCATAAGAGACTAGTGGTGCATAGTATAAAGCCTCTACCAATTTTTATTTACCAGGTGGTCTATTTCCCAAAAGCATATCCATCTCACGCAGGCCTATAACCCCATGTACGACGCACCTCCCATTCTTCCTAGGCCCTGTACGATGTACCTTTTCTTTCTAAACTAGGAACTATGTAAAACCCCCTTTGTCTCCTATTCCAAGACACAAATGACAATTATCCTCTTCCTTTGGATCCCTCACATGAGAGGGACCATTTTGAAACCTCCACTGAAGCCTCCAAAATTGAAAAACCATGGAAAGAGGAACACTAGGGTGTCTCCCATTTGGGTATGCACTCCTAAAATTAAAGGTTTCCTTCCATTTTCCTATATATAATTTAGGTTACTTGTGGTTAATTTGAGTATGAATTCCTATGGTCATGAGGACCCCGACCATGGGGGAGGTGTCATAGGACTCCCGGTATTAGGTACTAGGGCTAGAAAAATGTCCTTCCCTAGTCATGTCTAAGATTTGGATCTTATAGTTCTATATGGGGAAGGTTAGGACCATTTATTCCTTTCCATTTGATAGATAATGAGATACTCATCTCCTATCGTGGAACCAATTTTTGATCATCCCTCCTCTAGTAAGCCCCTAACCATTATTGTAGGACCTATCATGCTTCTTTCTTTCATCTCTATTCCCATGGGTTATAGATGGATGATCAACAAATTCCATTGTACCAGTTTCCAAAATAAGAGGAAATATGAGCACCTTAAGTCCCTTTCTCTCTTCCTCTGGATTCAGGGTATAATGATGGGAGGGAATTGCCATTTTTTCCAACCTATTCCACCTAAGTAAAGGGGGTTGTGTGGTTTTTTGGGCCTTCTTATTCATATTATTTTTCACATTTAAGCATGACTCATCATGACACATGTTGGTTAAGTGGATTTCCATTATCACAAAATCCACACAGTCAGATGCATTTCTTGGTAGAGAATATTCTTCTTAATTTTATTGTCACCTTCCTTTAGAGGGTCACCATAGGTGTGGGACCTTTAAGTCACATATCAAACCTCAAATAAAAGTGGATTATGTGGATTTATGTATCTCCCATTTTATCTTATTTCTCACACTAATAATCTCTCACGTGGTCTTAGATATTGATATTGATCATGTCATCCACATGATTCCAAAACATTGGTCATCATTACAAGTTCATGTCCCAACCAAAATTAAGGTACTCACACTTGTTATAAGCCCTAACATCTTACCAGGGAATACTCCTCAGGAATAAGCCCCTAAATCTAACCTTTGGGTTTCCCGATTGATATAAGACCCAAAATTCCTAGGGAATTATCCTTAGGTGTAAAAACCAAACCAAACCCTAAAATATCCATGAGTCAAGTAACTTATCATGTCCCAAAACTCAGTTAAGTAACCCTCCTCAAGAATAATCACCCAACCAAACCTAATCAGGGAATCCTCCTAAGGAATAATCCCTAAATTAATCCTCTCAAAGGGCCATACTCCACTGTAAGAAAAACCTTACAAGGGAATATATAGGCGTAGGTCCTTACCACCGAACTATGCAGGCATTGATTCCCATCCAAATGGGATTCATAAGAATCCCCCCCTAAGGTCCAAACCCAACACCCCAAATGAACCCTGATTCTATCTTGGCCACCTTCCCCATAGGGGTTTATTCAACTTTGGAATCAATATCCCTTCCAGTATCCTTGGTCCATTTTAGTGTAAGTCCCACACCAAAAATTGGATAAAAACCTCCCCCTTGGAATCCTTTCCACATGATAGTAAACTACAAGGTTTGGTCCTTATCACATTACATTACAAGGTAGGACATATCCCATTAAGTGAAACCAAACTACGTGGGTTTTGATTCATTTCACAAGGAATTGTAGGAAGCCCATCCATGAGTCGGATACCCACATAAAAACAACAACTATCTACCTAGACAATGATATACTATAGAGCTCCCCACTATGGCTGAAACTAGCATTATAATAATAATGACCAAAGGATCTCTAATCAGTTTATATGAGGATACCATCGATGAAGAATCCCATATACATACTAATATCTATATTGATGAATAACCTCAAATACATACAGATGATTATAAATTCTATACATGCTAGATATTGATTGTTAATAAAAGTATGGTCCATATAATACTTGGAAATTATTGAAGGATTATAGAATATATCATAGATCTTTAAGAGAGTCTCAGAGTAGGCAATAATTCCTCCTAGAAGGCTATGATGATTCTACCCTCCCATCCTTTCGACCAATGTGAGTTCTTAAGAATAATTGGAAAAATTCCCCAACGAGCACCAACCTTTGGAAAGAAGGTCCCTCATGGTTAGAGAACCATTGGGTGTTTCCAGTTCCAAGAATAAACCCATTGGAAACCATTCAAAAATAGTTAACCTTACATGGATGATTGCATCAAATCCAACCCATATAATCAGCCATCAGGTGAACAAATTATCCATTAGAAATACACATATAATATTTCAATAATTCATTCATTTTTTAATAATCATTTTTGAATTTTAGTTAATTATATTTAATATTTAATATATTATGTTTTTATTTGGTAATTAAATTATACATATTCTTTATATTTTTATTTAATATATACTATTTATTACTTTTTAATAATTTTTGTAATTTATTCATTTTAATAATATTTATTTATTAATAATATTGGCTATTTTTTAGTATTTTAGTAATTTATATTAATTTTTAATTTTTTTAATAATATATATATTTAATAACACTTATTCATTTTTTTAATATTTTTTCAATATATATATTTTTTAATTAATAAATTCCACTATTTTTTAACCCTAATTCATTTAATATTATATTTTCTTTAATAATGTTAATTATGTTTTACTATTTTTTATAATGAATTTATTTTAAATATTTATATGTTAAATATATCATTTATTTATTCATTTTTAATATTTATTTATACATATTCATTCATTAGAATTTTATATTATTAATATTGTTTCAATTTATATGATTTATAAATTTTCATTTTCAGTTTAATATATATTAATTTTCATTTTTTAATAATTTTATAATTAATAAAACAGATTCATTTTTTAATATTCTTGAAGTCTTTTATTTTTTAATTAATAAATTTCATTCATTTTTATCATTCAATCATTTAATATTATTTATTCATTAATAATGTTAATTATTTTTTTAATATTTTTTTAAATTTATTCACTTCAAATATATATTCATTTAATATTATTTAATATTATTTTAAATAGATTTATCAAAACATTTTTGAAAGTGCCGAAATACCTCATTCTGATCATTTGAAATAAACCCTAATAGAAACTCCAATCACTTGAGGAATTCAAGCTTTCATGGAACTCACCCACCCTCTCTACTCCCCCTATAATTTCTCAGATGAATCAACCCTCTCAAAACTAAAGTTCTTTGTTCTTTTGTAATCATGTTTTATCTATCTTTTATTATTTCATCCTTTTTTTCTTCTTCCTCTGTAATTGATCTGTAAAACCATAAATTTGAATCCCCCCTTTCAAAAATATTTATCAACGTGTGTTGAGCTATTGTTTTCATAGATCTAAGGGGTTTCACTATAGATCTCTAGGGTTCCCTCTTGTCCTTGTATTTTGGAACACATGTCTTCCCATCAATTTAATTTCTAGTTCAGTTCTTTCGGTTTTTATGTATTTATGTATACATTTAAAATTGTAAAATCAAAAAAATTTAAAAGGATATATATATATTTAAATATATACATATGATATATAAAAATAAAGTTCTTAAGTGTAGTGTAATTAAACCACATCATTAAAAAAAATTATTACAATGATATGATACTATTTCTCGATAAAACTATAAATTTCAATTATTTTTTTCATTACACGTTTGGTTTCAATTTCTTCTTTGAGTGTCCAAAATGATTGTGAATTTTTATTTGGAAAAAAATAAAATTTCATATAAGTATAAATAATTTTATCCTTTGATTATTAAGAATATATACATCTTTAAAACATATGTTTTATATATTTACAATCAAATATGTTTAGACACTCACATTACCTAATTTTATATTTACACTTAAATTCTAATACTCTGTTTAAATATCAATGTTTGTATACATTATATTCATACCTTGTGTGTATTTTTTTTTTAAAAATTGATTATTTTTCTACCTATTAGGATGGATATGAATAAAAAATGGATGGATTCTAATCATATGAAAAAGGTGCATGAGGGTTTAGATAAGAGTTCCTCATGTTTTTAATAGAGTATGCATGCCACCCTTTCTAAAATCCTTTGTCTATGTTTACAATATTTTAATTCAATATGAATTCATCCAGATGAGTTGGAAGAAAATTTGATTTGTAATATAATAGATCAAAGCTATAAATGTTGGAGTAATCCTAGGGAAAACCTGAATTTACATACTGACTAGGAAGATATTGTGATTTATAAATCATTTGACATGAATACTATTGTAAATGATGATAAAGATTGTATGGAATAAATAAAAATGAAAATTAATGATGACCATTATGACTGTTAAAAGATATTTGTGAACTTAAATAGTTGTGAAACAAGACTATTTTATACCTATTTTATTAAATATACAACCTTGACAAATATATTGATGTGATATAATTTGAAATATAGAATCAGATGGAGAAACACCAGGTTTGCAGAATTCCATGGTCTCTTGAATGATATGGTACTAGAAGAAAATGAACTTCCTTGTCAAATATATGATGGAAAAAATGATATGTTCAATGGTAACAATATTTTAAATAATACATTTCTCTTAAAATGATTTTATACTGTTTCATAAATACCATATTCACTTAAAAAATTCCTTAAGTGTGATGTAGATCGATACAAGGAAGATTAATCAAGTCATTTAAATATTTTATGGTACTCTCTTGTAATTCCATGGTATATATGGCTATTTAGATTTTTGGAACCACTATAAAATTGAAATAGTACATAGTTACATGAATTGGAGATAGAAAACTACACCACCCAATGGAATCTACTCAATTGAAGAATTAATTATGAGTATCTTTAATTTGGTAACAAGATCAGAAACCTTTATCTATTGTAGTTTACAGATGAAATGAATCTTTTTGGTATATAAATGAGTACTAATAGTAGATGGTTATTTATTTAGGTAATTTATAACTTAAAACCATGGTTATGTATGAATCATAAATACATTATGTTGTCTCAATTTATAATTATACCGAAAATACCTAGTAATTATACTGATGTTTATTTGGATCCATTTATCAAAGATCTTTAATTGATGTGGGATAAAAATGTTACATTTTATGATACTCATATTAGTGATGAGTTCACATTGAGAACGATGTTGTATGGGACAACAAATGACTATCCTTCTTGGGGAAATATATTAGGATATAACACTAAAGTAATATTGTGGTTTCCCATTTGTGAAGAAGGAACACACCTAAGTAGGCTGAAAAATTACCCAAAAACTATTTTTTTAAGACATAATTTTTTTTACCCTAAAGAAATAAATACCGATATTGAAAGACATAATTTGAGGGAAATAAATAACCAATTAAAAAACTATGTCCACTAGTGGGTGATCAATAGTTCTCTATGTTAAAATAAATGAACACTATATCTGGTAAAACTTTATTTAAAAACCTTAGAAATGTTATTAGAATAATAAATCAATTTTATTAGAATCACTATTATAGAATTATTTCTACATTAGTCATTTTCTTTATTCCATGCACATAAGAAAAAAATGTATGTGATACTTCTATTAGAACATTAATAAATACACCAGACAAAACAAAAGATAAAGTTATGTCTAGGGTGGACATGATTGATATGGGGATAAGGGAAGTGTTGGCACCAATGAATGGTGAAAGAAAAATTTTATTTCAATATTAGATTACACTCTATGTAGAAAAGAAAAAATTAGATTTTTAAAATTATTTAATGGGGTTATAGTTCTACAGGTTTATTCATAAAATATCAAGAATATCTTACCAATGAATGATTCTATGTTAAAGGCTCTAAAATCACACGACTGCCATTTTTTGATGAAATATTTACACCATGTATCTTTACATTGCATTCTACCTAAAATGTCTAAAACAAATTAACCAGAATATCCTTCCTTTTCAAATCTACAAGAAGAAATGTTACAGACCCAAGGAGGTTTCCAATCACAAATAATGAAATTGATCCCATTTTATGTAAATTGGAGATGTTCTCTTCCCACAATTATTATTTGATATAATAGTCCACCTAATTGTTCAATTGGTTATAGGGATTCCACTATGTGGTTCTATATATTCTAGACGGATGTACCCCATTGAATGGTATATGAATATTTTGAAATGGTATAACAATAATAAAAAATTTCCAGATGTTTTTATTACAGAAAGATATATTATTGAAGAATTTGATGAATTTTTTTCTTATTAACTATCAGATGTTTATAACATTGGTCTCCCAAAATGTCATCATAGAAGACACCTTATGGGTGATAGGATTTAAAAAATAGATTTTGTTACAATTACCATTACAATGAGGGAGAAGTATCCCCTTTATATTTTATACAATCCTGTAGAGTTTGATCCATACATTGAAGTTTACAAAGTAATTCTTAGACATTTGAATCCATATTTAGGTGGAGGATGGATATCAAATTCATATAATAAATAGTTTATAGGATTGTTTCATAATCATATTTATACGGAGTTATCTACAAATATATATTAAATTTTCAAAAGAATTTTTTTGGTTATTCAGAGGGAAAAATATAATTTTATTATCTTAAAATGGCTATATAATTAATGGTTATATGTTCTATATTACAGACTAGAGAATAAACAAAATACAATGAAAAATAGTGGAGTTATTCTTGTGGTGGATGTGATGCACATATCAAGTTATAAGGATAGAAAAACAATTTATGTTTATATGTCATACTTAGACATCATCAAACAAATATACGAGTTGGATTATCTACTGCATTAATGTATTCTAAATTAAATGCTTAACTACTCAATATGATAATGAATTCTCCACACATAGATGTTTCCAATATTGAGGAACAACTCACTATCAATGCATAAACTAAGGGATTGTTAGGGGATCCAAAACATGTAGATAGAAAATAGGAGCAGTATAGCATAATCATGTTAAAAAAGTTATTAAGTAAATTAGAAAAGGTATTAAGTTTTATATTGGATGGAATCAACACAACCAACATTTTAACCCCAAAAATTCAATGTTCACTAGTTACATTAGGGTCACAAAACAAATTTATGTGTCAATGGAAAATAATACGTGGAAAAATGTTAGGCATGTATTGTGGAAAATAATTTAGGAATATATTAGGGTAATTTTATGATATACCTTTTCCATTTTGTTAAAAAATTATATAATTAAATATTGATTTACTTTTTAATATCCCTTGAAGAATTTATTTGTTTTAGATAATTACCATAATAATTTTTTATTAATGGTCACTAAAAATTCTCATAGATCCTTTCAAACACTTATGAAAAAGTTTAATATTAGGGATTTTGAGGGTAATCTAAATCCACACCCATAAGCTATATATGAACACATTATAAACCAAGAAACATGGAAATATTTCATTACTCACCATGATAAGGAATCATTTTGGGTGCATTATAATTGATAATATTTTATCTGATATTATTATTTTATCCAATTTGATTCAGAATTATTAATTTATGAAACAAAAAATGAGCGTTGAATATAAGTAGCATGCATAAAAAATAATATACCACTACCGTAAAGCAAATACAGGGTACACTTCACTTGAAAAAAAATGTATGTGTTTAGAGTCTAAAATAAAAGTTTTATGTGATAAGAAAAAAAATATGTTCCCTTATTTATATGTAGATTGATGTATCATAATCTAAATCCACTTCCATCCCACATTATGAACAATAGAAGGTGGATCATGTAAGTGAAGGGAGAACATTTGTAGATGAAAACACACAAGCAGTATGAGAATAATGTGTATGTGTGACATAATAATAATTTTTTATTAATTTTAATAGTATTAAATAAAAATATATATTTATGTTCATATATTTTTTATATATTGAAGACACAAGACTCATCTTCATTTGTACTTGAAGAACAACTACTTTGAGAATATTTTAAGTGGCTATAATAATAAAGCTGCATTAGTGGTACAAGTTATAGAGTGTCACCTTGAGTATATATTGAAAACATAAATTAAAAAGAAGATACATATGATATAATTAAATAAATTCATGTAAAAATAGATTCTTTAAAATATGTTATTGTTGATTAGGGTTTGGAGGAAGAGCATATGTGGAAGGGTCAAGAGAACCAATAATTGTACAACAATCAATAAACGAAGATCTATATGACCCCACTAGATTTGAGGTGATCCATTCCCCTCAACCTCTTACCTCATATTAGGTAATCAATATTTTCATAACAATTTCAGCTAAATGTGAAACAAATAACTTCTGATAACTTCCAATTACTAAAATTCAATTAGGTGAAATTGTATGTGATTTATATCTACCACCACCCACCCATCACCTCATAGTGAGGAGAATTATGTACAATATCCAAGTAGAAATGATATATAATAAATAACACCCAAAATATCACATGATATTTGGGACTGAAGTAGATCAAAAATCAAGTACCATGTTTCCTATCTCTCTTGATGATCTGGATGTCACCACAAATGATAATGTTATTGGAAATTTCTTAGCATATCTATTTATATTTAAAAAGATATATATAGATAATGAGGCATGTACTATATAATGTTTTTCAAATGAAAAACCCATAATAGTTGTTAAAGAATTCCTAAAATGAGGTATGGTATTACAAACTTACAAAATGAAGAGGAAACAAAAGGTTGGAACAAAACAAACTAGTGGATTATCTAATAAAACAGAATGAACTTTTGAGATTAACTTCTCCCCATAAGTTCCACTACCGTATATATTAGTATTGCATGTTCATGAGGACACAATATTTAAATATGGAAATGTTTCCTACATTGAATACAGTGAAGAAGTATTTGGATATCCCATTAAAAATATGATCGGGTTGAGAGTATAAATGAAATTATCAAGTTCGAATGGCTAAAATTCTCAGTTATGAATGCATATATGAGGTATATTTTCATAATAGTTTTATCCAAAAAATAATATTCTATGTTTATCACTATCAGTAAATATTAATATTTTCTACATGGGTAAATATTACTACTAAATAAAGGGAAAACCCCACGAAACAAAATTTTGACTCATTAATCCTTATACCATTTCTATGCCAGAAATAAAATTAGAAATGAAAGAAATTAATGAAAATAAATTATGTATTAATTGTATTTAAAAAGAAAATAACAGATAGCATAATCATCTTTATTCAAAAAATGGGTAAAACTCTATAATCTAATCATATAAAATATATTTCATTTAATTGTTCATATGTTTTTAGGAAGAAATGGATGCTCATTACACTCAATTAATGTTTATCATTTTGGAATCCAAAGTATTGATTTCCAAAAAATCTACCACACATGATTTCCTTTGTTAAATTTTAGTTCACTAAAATCAAAATTTTATAGAGAAGAATCAAATTTTAAATTTTATTTTAGGTTTTACGAATAATTTTTTTATGATAGGGATATCTATAAATATCATCTAAATCATGGTATGAGGATGTTGTCAGCATAATATTTGCATATGGATTTCAAAAAATGGAGACATATTAAGGTATATATATTAATATTTACATATCAAATCATATTTCAAAACAACTTACTTATTCTGATCAATGTTTCTATATTGTATGAAAAAAATTATGGTAATTATTATTCATATTATGTATTTAAATTTGATAAAGATATAATATATCACAATCAAACTAGAAACCTCGAACAATTATTTCTAAGGATAATTAAAATTTCATTTAAAATATTTATTAATAGTTTTTTGGTCAATATTTTCTCAGTAAAAATAGAATTCTTAACTATAGGCATACTCAAAATATCAATTATATTTGTTTATATATGATTGGGAAGAGTACATGACATCAGAATGTTTTTCGAAATTATGTTGAGGCAATTAACTATAATTTTTTAGTTTTTTATTTCTCATAGATCATAGAAAGTGGACCACAAATAAATATAACACATGAATCCATATTAAGGACTACAAATGTTTGTTTAAAATAATAATGTTATTTTTGTTTAAAAAAATATTCACATAGCCAGAAATAAGAAAATGATCTCATATTATCTTGATACATTAAGAAAACTATCCTTAATTAATCGGTGACATGTATGAATACACATCACATAATTATAACACACCACGTGTCTGGTATTACTCAAATTTCTTATTTTCAATATAAAAGTTTTATTTTAGTCAAAAACATGATTCCTATAGCCATTAAAAAGAAAATGAGCTTAGATTGTCTTGATAAATTTCGAAAATGTTCAATAATTCATTTAAGATTTTTCAGAATTTACCACACATCAATACAACCCATGTGTAAATGATATGACTCATTGTATGTGTTTTCACATTATAAAAGAGTTATTTTACTCTAAAAAACACATTACATCTCGAAAAATGAGAAAACGAGCTTATATTACCTTGATACTTTAAGAAAATTACATATAATTATTTTTTGGAATATAAGAATTAAACTCAAAATGTGGATTATATTACTCAAATTACATGTTTTCATATTGAAAAAGTTTTATTTCAGTTTAAAACATAATTCACATGGAAACAAATGAGCAAAAAATCTTAGATTTCTTTTCATAGATTAGTACGACAATCCATAATTAATTTTTGAAATAAAGGAATTAACCTCCCATCGATCTGATACATGATGTCACCATTATGACTAGAAATTATTTTTTTTCAATTTAAAAGTTTTCTTTTAGTCTAAAACATGAATAAAAAATCCAAAATCAAGATAATGAGATATGATTGTCTTGAATATTTTAGAAAATGATCCATATTTCATTTTTAAAATGTATTAGTCGACCACATGTCAATATCAAACACGATTTGGATGGTATGACATAGAGTCAATGTTTTCAATATAAAATTTTCATTTTAGTTTAAAAAACACGTTATGTTGTGAAAACTATGATAAAAAGTTCCTTTTATTATAAAAAATTTTGGACAATGATTCATTTTAAATTTTTACATGTAATAATCGACTGTACATCCATATAACACATGATTTGGTTGATATGAATCAAAGTGCAAGATTTCATTATAACTGTGACATTTAATTCAAAAACATGATTTAGATATCTAAAACTAAAAAAATATGTCACATAGTTTTCATTATGACATGCTATGATTTTAAAACAAGGGAATGTTCAATATCGTCTAAAACATGCAACACTAAGCTTAAACAAACCACATAATATTATTATTTAAATATGAACACAATAAACCTGTAATTGAATTGGAGGTTATCAATAATATTAATTAAATTATGAAATATATATTAGACAAACTCATTTTTTTTATTTATTCTTAACCACTCTATTTTTTTAGTAAATACATTTAAATCTTCAAAACATGTTTTATTCAAAAAATATATTTATTGTTTTTTATGAGAATATAAAATAATTATTTTTTTCATCTTTTTGAAAATTTATTTGATAAAATGAACTTTATTGTTGAAATTGTCTTATGAAAATTATCTTAGGGTAAAATTTCTATATTTTTATGAAATGATTGTTTTTTCAGTGAATAACAAAAAATATTTTTTTTAAACTATAATTAATTAGTAATTAAAAATTTCCATTATGTTTTTAATTTTTTCTTGAAGTTACATATAAACAATTTAATTTAAAATAATCTAAGTAATTATATTATAAATACTCATGATTTTTTATATAAGTTAATTTTTATTCTTAATAACACAATTATCAAAAAACTATTCTTCATTTCATTTAACTATTTATATTAAAATTGATCTCTACTACATATATATATTGAATGTTGGAAAATGGATACCATATTTGTAATTATGTGGTTAGTATTTGGTAAGTAGGTTCCATTAATTTTTTGTCATTATGAATAATAACCATGGTAAATATTTGTTTCCTTAATATGGGTAAAATAGGTATTATATGGTTAAAACCATGATATAATATCAAAACATAAACCCAAAACATTCATTTTTCCTACTGAATGGGTTGAGTTTGGTCATGTCCATCCATGTTTCAATTATATGGCTACTTGGTTAAATTTTTATTTGATTATGTCAATTATTTTGTTTCAAGGAAAGAATAAATAAAAAATGTCACACTCTTGAATTTAATATCTCTAAAACTTTTACATAAGGTTAAAACATGATATGAAAATTTTTTATTTTTTATTTTAAATGTAAGTATTTTTTTATCATGATAATTTATTTCTAATTTTTATTAATTAAATAATTACTTTAAATGTTTACACAACACCGATATAGTATTTATTCAATAAATAGAAAAATAAAATAATTGTTTTTAAAAATATTAAAAGTAATTAAATTTTAATGAATTATTATATTACAACAATTTTATAGATAAAAATAACATATTAGTTTCTTGTGAAATGTTTATATTCAAATTCTTTTGCTATCATGTTGTTTTCAAAGTCAAATTATTTGAATAGATCTTAAAATGACATTAATAGTATTTTATGATATATATATTTTACTAAATTATTTTAAAATAATAAAAATATTCAAAGAGGTCATTAGGATGATAAATTTTCTGATATTTAATCCATTTGTCATTTAAAGGCCAATTCTTAACTTATAAGTATCATTATAACTTTTTAAGATTTAAAAATTCATTACTATGTTTTAGAATAAAATTGGATAATGATGGGGTAAAACAAAATAATAAGGTTTAAAATGAAACAAAAGCTAAAATAAATTTCATTGGATGAGGTTATTTTTACCTTATCCTATTTTTCATTGAATCACTGCCCATATGGAATAATTTCTCTTGAGAATAACTTAATTATATTTTATATTTTTATAAATTCCTAGTGTGTCCTTTCCCCCCATTTTTAAAGGACACACCTTGATTTCAATTCATAAAAACAATTTGAGCCATATAGATTGAAGAAAACCTAAGTTATTTTTCATATAAACTACCATATAAAATATTTAGATGTATGAGTCTTTTTAAAACATCATTCCAATGGTCCTTAAGAAGGAATCTAAAGGATGTTTACAAAGAAGAGGTAACGGTATTTACCAACACTATCAAATTTTATTATTCTTCTACATCATATAAATTTGTAACACCCATAATAAAATAATAAAACCAATATATTAAATATACTAAGAATTTATTATGATTATCAGACAATTATTTTCTATCTCCTTACCATCCTAATAATAGAGAAAACATTGCTTGTGGGTATGAATGGATTACCGTCTACACATAACAGTGAAATTTATCATTCATCACCACTATATTTGGATGGTTATAATGATTTAAATAATATATATATAATATATTAAATAATAATTATTATTTTAATATTATGTCATATCTTCTTTCATACCTTCCAATCCGTTGTAAATGGATAACGTCGCCCGTGTGTGCGGGTAGACTGCACCTATATGAATTGATACGATCCATTTTTCATTTACTCTTTACATAGATAATAATAAGAATATATTTAAGGAATTTATATGATATATATGATATAATAATTATTTTTTTGTAGATGAAATATTATTTACCTTTCTTTCATTCAAACAATTAAAAATTTGAAACAATGTTCATGCCAACGTATGGCCTACCATCTCCATGAACTCTGTAATTCATTTTTCTATCACTAAATTTTATGGATCATTATAACTTTTTATATAAAGAATATATTTTATATTTAAATCAGGATATATATTTTGGAGATAATTTAACCAAGATCAATGTACAATCACTAAAACTACTGAACAAATGCATATATGAAAAACGCAGCATTCATCACCTAGAATAATTATTTTAAAAAATAATTGTTAATAATAGAGTGAAAAAAGTTTATAAGTTAATGATATATGGTATGATATATATTATTATGGTTTTAATAAATGTATACTAAATATCTATTTATTATACTGTAAGTTTGAACACATATAAAAGAAGTCAGACCTAAGGTAAAGGTTTCTCATCTCACTTTTATTTCAGTGAAACATATGACATATTCAAAACCTATTTCTTCAATGTGGTGTATATAATAGCACTTAGATATAATATATTTTGATTATATTTATATTTATGGTACTTAATGTTTCATATGAATTTATCTTTTTCATTGGGATTATGATTCTAAAGTTAACCAAGTGGTAAGGGTTTACTTCAAAATATCATAATTATTTGGGATTGTTTATGTTTAAGTCTCTACTGGAGTAATTATTTGATCTTTATATATTAAATACAATCTATTATATTATCAATTTATTTCTGTAAATTTTATTCTTTCCTTTCACTTTCCTTTATTTAAGTAATCATGATACCAAAATTTTGTTTTCAAGAAAAACCGATTTTTTTTATATTTTCTTGCGAATATTTATTATCCAAGTCCATATTTTACTTATAATATTTTAAATAATGTTTTTTAATATTCTACAGTTATTTATTAAATCAGTTTTTTCAGATTTTTTAATTTCTACAAAATTGTTTTAAATTGATCTTCTTGTCTTTTTCTGAATGAGGTACTTTTGAATTTTTACCAAAAATGTGAAAGTAATCATTATTTTAACATCCTCAACATGAAAATAATTTACCAACATCATTAAAGACAAATTATTTGAATCTTAATATAACATTTTTGATAATTATTTTTAAAGAAAACCCTTTCCTCAATATTTGGAAGAAATTATATTTCAAAAGAGAATTTCATTGTGAAAAGGGTATTTTCCTCAAGAATATTTTTAATGATATTTTTGTGGTACTTATATTCATCAATGATGAAAAAAATTTATTTTTATTTTTCAATATTGTGTATATATTATTATGAAATCATCCTAATTCATTTTATAGATGATTTATGATTATTTTGACTAGGGAATGTGTTGAAATTCCATATTTAGTTTTTCCAATAAAGACAGTTATTGATTATAAAAAATATTGATAAAGCTGTATTGTTTATTCATATAATGAATGAATTGAACTCAGTATGTGAAGAGTGGGTATTGAAATTAAATATAACCTCAATACATTAGATGATTTCATGGGATAAATTAGTCATAAAAAACTGATAAATAGGTTTTTGTAATATAATTACCCATTGATTAAACTATATTGGAATAAGGCCTCGATAATAAGTTTAAGATGTACAATATTATGAATTCCATAATTATGAAATCATTTGTTGATGTAAATGTGAGTATTTTAATAGTTATTATATTTATGAATATATTTTAGTAACATTTGATTATTTATATGGATTCATTTAACCATTATTTATTCCAAGCATATTACTATTTTTTCTCATGTTATTGATTAAATGAAATGTGTTTTATGTTATTTAAATTTCTATATTGATTAGGCCTTATTTATTCATTCTTTCCACAACTATAATTAACCCTTACTGAGAATTTGAGATCACCCTCTATTTTTTGTCTTTCCACAGGATATGAAGAAAGATATTATTAAATATAACAAGCATGTAAGAATGCTTCTTTTGTTATGTTTTTATATTTTCAATGTAATATGAGAATCATTTTTTTACATAGTTTACCAAGGATACTACACTATTCAGTATTTTATAATGAAATAACATGTATCTGGTACCAGTATAATAATGTAACTATCAACTTTAGGCTATTAGGGTCATGGTATTTACATTGACACTACATGAAAATGAACTATAATCCATTTTTACATGTATGAATAAAAAAAACTCAATCAAAAAGAAAACACAGAAAAAACTAATTAAATGAGATTATTTTTAATATAAATTTTTCATTTCAATTTAATACATTATTCACATAGACAAAACTAATTAAACATGATTGGATTGTCTTGATACTTTTAGAAAAAAAAACCATAATTCATTTTTGACAGGTTTGAATCATCCTCACATCAATATGTCCCATGAAATGGCCAGTATGACTCAAAGTTCATGTTTTGAAATTATAAAAGTTTAATTTTACTATAAAATATGAATCACATGTCCAAGATCGAGAAAAGAAGATTATATTTTATTAATACTATAGGAAAATTATACACGATTCATTTTTAGTGTGTAGTAATTGACGACATAAAAATGTAAGACATGATGTGGCTAGTATGACTCAAAGAACTTATTTTAAATATAAACGTATAATTTTAGATTAAAACATGAATCAAATTGTAAAAACCAAGAAAATAATCTTGGTTAAATTTAAAACTTTAAAAAAAATCCATAATTCATTTTTGACCTATAAGAATCGACCACAAATCAATCTAAAACATGATATAGCTAGAATGACTAAATACGATTATTTTCAATATAAAAGTTACATTTTAGTTTAAAACACACATCACATTATCAATAACAAGTAAAAAATAACTTTTTATTTTAAAAAACATTAGTAAAATTATCTATAATTTTTGTGTTACATGTAAGAATTGGAGAGACATAAATCTAACACATGTCATGTATAATATGACTCAAAGTTATGGATTACTATATAAAAGTGTATTTTTTGTCTCAAACATGATTCACATAGATAAAACCAAAAAAATAGATTATATTATATTTATATGTTAGGAAAACGTATAATAATTCATTTTTAACATGTAGGAATTGATCTCACATAAATCTGACACATGATATGGCCGGTATAACTCAAAGTGCATGTTTTCAATATAAAAGCTACATTTTATTCTAAAAAAGACATAACATATAGAAAATTAAGAAATAGAGATTGTATTGTCTTTACAGTTTAGTAAAATAGTAGATAACTAATATTTGGTATGTAGGAATAGACCACAAATCAATCTTTCACATGATGCAGATGGTATGTTTCAAAGTGCATGTTTTCAATAAAAAAGTCTCATTTAAGATTAAAATGAGCATCACATTGTCAAAACCAATAAAAAATTTTTGGTTTGATTTCAAACTTCTGTAAAATGAAACATGATACATTGTTTATGTGTTGGAATTTACTGTACATCAATAAAATATACGACGTTGCTGATATGACTCAAAGTGCATGTCTCAACATAATAGTGGCATTCTAGTCCAAAATCTGATTCAGATTTCCAAAACAAAGTAAATTAGAATAGATATTCTTGATAAATTAATAAAATGATCCATAATTTATTTTTGATGTGTATGAATTAATTACATGTCAATCCCACATACGACGTGCTCAGTATGACTCAAAGTGGTCATTTTCAATTTAAAATCAACATTTAATTCTAAAAAGAAATTCACATTGAAAAAACTATTAAAAAGATTATATTGTCTTAATAATTTAGGAAAATGATCCATAATTCATTCCTGGCATGTATGAATCGACCACACATCAATAAGAAACATGATGTCACTAGTATGACTCAATGTTGGTGTTTTCAATATAAAAGTGTCATTTTAGTTTGCAACACATGTCATATAGACAAAATTAATAAAAAATCTCTGATTGTCTTGAATATTTATGAAAATGACACAAAACTCATTTTTGGCATATTTAAAACATCTATATTTCATTCTAACACACGATGTGGTCAGTATGACTCAAAGTGCATGTTTTTAATATAAAATTGTTATTTTAACTTAAAATGCTATTAAAATTGTAAAAACAAATAACAAAGTAATGTTTGTTTTATAAAATTAAACAATGATCTATAATTCATTTTTTATATGTATCAATTAACCACACATCAATATGATACCTGATGTGACTGGTATGACTCAAAGTGCATGTTGTCAATATAATAGATTCTTTTTTATCTACATAGTTATTATGATAGAAAAACCAGGTAAAAAATGTAACAATGTCTTAATACATTAAGAAAATGATCCATAATTCATTTTTTACATATAGTAATAGACTATACATCAATTCAAAACACCACATAGTCAGTATAACTCAATGTAAATGTTTTTATTATTAAATTTCCATTTTATTCTAAATGTAATTCAAATAGAAAAAAATGATAAAATGAACTTGGATTACCTTGAAAAATTTACAATGAAATCCATAATTAATTTATAAAATATAAGAATCAATATCACGTTAATTTTACACATTATGTGGTCTATATGAATCAGTGTACATGATATTAAATTATAAAAGATTCATTTTAGAATGAAGCATGCATTACATATCCAAAACTGAGGAAACGAGCTCAGGTTGAATTGAAAATTTTGGAAAATAATATATAGATAATTTTTGTGGTTCAGAAATCAATCACATGTCAATTTGGAACATGACTTGACAACATGACCCAAAGTTCATATTTTCAATATAAAAGTATCCTTTTAGTTTAAAAGATTCATCACATTATGAAAACCATTCAAGAAAGCTTATTTTTTTCAAAGAATAAAGAAAATGATCCATATTTTTCAAAATGTGTCTCAGAAAGTGTAAATGGAGACCCCCTATAATAGGCATGAACCACATTCATTTATGGTGTGCAAGCTGTAATCACTAATAATATAATCAATTTTATTAATTATATCAATAAATAAAAATAAAAAATAAATTATTAATAGAATTAGTAAATAATATTAAAATTAATAATATAATAAATAATTAATAATGAAATTAAAATATTAATAATTAGTGATATAATTATTACAAATAATATCTCTAATTAAGATAATTAATAACTAATAATATCATTAATATATTATGTAATTATCAACATAATTTATATATATTATTCGTAAACATTATAATTAATAAATCATAATATATTTATTATTTAATAGTAGTATTAATAATTAAAAATATAATTAACAATATAATCAATTATATTATAAATAATAATATAACTGCTGATATTATTAATATATTCAGTAATTAATAATATAATTTATCATATGTGGATTATATAACATTACAATTTTAATTTTTTATTTTTAAATGTATTATTAAAAAAAATAAACATTGGTTTTATTAGAGGGTCACTTTTTTGGAAAGAGTTCGATTGATCATTGGAAATAGCATGTTATAAGAGTTTAATTTTTTATCTTGGGCTGTAATTGTTTTGAATAATTTTTTATATTAAATGAATGTAAACAATTTTTATGAAATTATTTAATAAAAATGATGAATTGAAATAAGGATGTAATGAATTTTTTTTATTCCCATTGTGTTTAATTATAACATTTAAAATGTTTTTTACTATGCTTTCAATTTTTTGGTTTTCTATTAAGTATATTGTCGGGCTACTATTTTTCATCACCTTGTATGAGTTTTATTAGATCTACTAAAAGTATAGATAAATACCACCTTTATAATTTCTTAAATAATGTGATGATAAAGGCGGACTTAATCATCCATTTTTAGCACTGAAAAAGGTTTCATGATTTTTAGGGTGGTTAGATTATTAGTACTTTTTAATACTAATAATGTCTATTTCTAGTGCTAACTTTGGACCCATCTACTGTAGTAAAACTTTGATATGAAATACTTAGGTAAAGAAAATGTCATTTTGGGAATAAAAATTTTCAAGAATGTAAAGATTATTTTGATTTTTTAAACTCATAATTTTCAAAAGGACTTAAAGAAATTCAAAACATTGTATTATTCACCATTTTCCACCCCATATGCATCTTGGAGTTGGATACTACCAAATTTAGATAGGGATGTTTCTCAAATAGAATATAAAATGATGGTTGGGTGTTTCATGCACTACTACAAATAATCCTTCTATCATCACTAAAAAAATATTAATGTTTTGGGAACCTTTAAAATCAAGTAGTTTTTATCAGTGCAAACAAATATTGGTAAATGTATCATTCATTAGTGATAAAAAATAATTGAAAAGGGTAAATTTATCATTGTTTTTTGTAGAAATAAAAATGATGATTATATCGGTGCTAGAAGTAACACTGGTAAACGTTAATTTTTTCAGTGTTACATCTAACAATGATATAGACTACTGGTTTAAACAATGTGATGATAAAGGTGTTTTATGGTGGGTGATGGTCCAGAAATACCTTTTAACCCCAAGGGCCTAAAAAACCTGATATCCTTTTGTAGTTGAGGGATTACATGAGTTTTAATGGATCCCTATAATCCTACATCACACTCAGGTTGAAATTCAGGAGGGAGTGAATTTCCAAAGATACTATAGCACTGTACTAGTATGGGTATTGTATGAGAATTACTATTCATCTAGAAGTGGATTTTGGGCCACTAGACCTTCGGTCTTTCAAGGGGGTGGTGACACATGCATGAAGTGTAGGTGGTGACATAGGCATGATGCATGAAGGGCCTTCGGGCCATCCAATGGTGGGCCTACGAGCCATGTAATGGGTATCATGCCCACTAGGCCTTCAGACCAAAAATATAAAATGTAATAAAAAACAGCTGGTTAGGTGCGTTATCCCTTGGGGGGATATGACTTTCCTTTGAGGCTTGTCTATGTGTGGTGTGTGTGTGTTTGAATGTAATTGTACCCCCAAATACATAATATATATATATATATATATATTAAAAATAACATAACTTGAAGAAAATGAGGTTGACTTGTATTCTGATTTCCTTCATACACCCTTTTAATAGTTCCTTATCACACTATCATTTGTTGAACACAACATCCCCAACTTGAATAAAAGATGAGTGTCCATGTAATAAAAAACAATGCATAATTTATAATACTCTAAAGAAATAAATTATACATAAATATGAAAAAATATTCCCTTAATAAATAAATATATAAATAATGGTATAACTTGGATACTAAAAGATAATATAAAAATAAAAAGGGTAATGAAATACAGAATTAATAAATTTTGAAATGTAATATGACACTCACACTGCGTTTTATCTGTTTTTAGTATGTGAAACACATTCAATCATACCATCCATAATTTGTTTTTCAGATTGTAATGATGTTAATTTCAATAAATAATAAATTTATTATCAATATTTTCCCTAAATTATCCATACATTCCGAGTTTTTTTATTAGTTTTGAGTTTGCGATGTGAATTTTTTATAAGAATATCACTTTTAGAAGAAAGGAAAAACTTTTAGCCATGTCATATTGATGTATGATTAATTTTTATATATAAAAAATGAATTATGGGTCATTTTCCTAATGTATTAAGAAATCCTAGAATGTCTACTTGGTTTTGATTGGGTGGCATGCGTTTTGGAAAAAAATGTCACTTTAAAACTGAAAACACACACTTTCCATCACAACTGCTACATAATGTGTCATATTGGTGTGGAGTTAATACCTATAAATAAAAAATTAATTAATTATTTTTCCCATAATATCAAGACAATATGAGTTGATTTATTAGTTTTGACTATGTGACATGTTTTTTGAACTAAAATGTAACTTCTATATAAAAAACAAGTAATTTGAGTCATACTAGACATATAATGTGTCAAATTAACATACCGTTGATTCCAAAATTTTAGAAATAAAATATAGATCATTTTTATAAAATATATATACAATCAATGTGTGTTTTGTTAGTTTTTATTATGTAGCACATGTTATAAATTGAAATTTCACTTTTAAATGAAAACATATACTTTCATTCATATTAGAAACATCATTTTTTAGATTGATATATTGTTAATTATTACATGTCACAAATTAATAGTATATATTTTTTCAAAAATATCTATATAATATGAGTCTATTTATTCAGTTATGAGTATGTGACAACCTTTTTGAACTAAAAAATCATTTTTAAATGAAACCAACCACTTTTATTAATAACGGACACACAGTGTGTGAGATTGGTTTGAGTTTAATCCCAACTAGTTAAAAATGAATCATAGATCATTGTACTAAAGTATAAAGATAATATGTTCACATTTTATTGGTTTTAGATGAATGACACACATTTTAGAATAAAATTTTACTTTTAAACCGAACACATGCATTTTCTTTCAATCTAGCCACACCGTGTAGTAGATTGATGTGTAATTAATTACTATATAAAAAATTAATTTTAAATCATCGTAAAAATTTATTCAGTTAATCTATGAATGTTTCTTGATTTTTAAAATGTAAGATGCATTTTAAAAAAAAGTGATACTTTCACACTAAAAAATGCATAGATAGTTATACTAACCACACCATCTGTTATATTGGAATAAAATTTATTCATATAAATTATAAATGATTCATATATCATTTTACTAAAGTATCAAGAAAATCCGAGAGTTTTTTAATTATTTTGACTATGTGGCATGAGATATGAGCTAAAATTTTACTTTTATACTGAAAAAATGAACTTTGATTCATAAAGGACACATTGTGTATCTGATTGACACATGATTAATTCCTATATGTGACAAATTAATCACATATCATTTTTTAAAGTATTAAGACAATAATATTTTTTTCTTGGTCTAGAGTATGTGATGCCTATTTTGAACTAAGATATCACTTTTAAATAAAAATACAAAATTTTATTAATACCACTATCATTGTGTGTGGGATAATTGTGAAGTTAATTTCTACTCAATAAAAACAAATTATGTATATTTTTTCTAAATAACCAAGAAAATTGGAATATATTTTATCATTTTTAAATATGTGATGCATGTTTTGAAGTGAATTTTAAATTTTAAATGAAAACACACACTTTTAGTTATACCATTCACGCCATTTTTTTATTGATATGTGGTTGATTCCTATAAATTTGAAATGAATTATGGATTGTTGTCATAAATTATATAAAAAAACTATAATTATATATTTATTTTGA
This sequence comes from Viscum album, assembly GCA_963277665.1. NCBI lineage: Eukaryota > Viridiplantae > Streptophyta > Magnoliopsida > Santalales > Viscaceae > Viscum > Viscum album. The sequence continues at coordinate 872,007,673 of OY728129.1, read as the reverse complement.
TCACGTGACGCACATTCCAAACTAAAAATTTACTTTTATATGAAAACATGCAATTTCAGCGATACCAACCACATCATGTGTCAGATTGACTTGTGGTTAATTCTTACATGTCAAAAAAAAGTTATGAATATTTTTACTGAAATATCAATAAAAGATGATTTTTATGTAGTTTTGAGCATGTGATTTAATATTTGAACTAACATTTCATTTTTAAATGAAACATGAATTTTCAGCAATATTGGCCACATAGTGTGTTAGATTGACTAGAGATTAATTCTTAATCATTAAAAATAAATCAAATATAAATTTTATGAAGTTTCAAGACAACATTTATTTTATTTCTCATATTTTTTGTATGAATTTTGTTTAAGAAAAAATTTCCACATTTAAACTAAAAACATGTACTTTTAATAAATCTAGCTATAACATATATATGATTGTTGTGTGATGAATATCTATATATTAAAAATCAATAATGAATCTCTTTCCTAAAGTATTAATGAATTATGATAGTTTTTTCTTATTTCTGAATCTGTGACTCACGTTGTGAGAAAAAAATTAACTTTTATACTAAAAATAGAAACTTGGAGTTATAATGGCTACACAATGGGTCAAATTGTTGTGGGGTTTGTTTATATACATTACAAATAAAAATATAATTTGTTTATTAAATTATTAAGACAATAAAACCATGTTTTATTATTATTTTACCATGTGACACATGTTGTGATAAAAATGTTACTTTGAGGGGGAAAGGTTGGCCTAAAAAATCATTAGAAAATTGGGATTGGAGTTAGTATAGAAGTTTAAAAGTATCTTAAAGGGACTAGCTTGAAATGTATACAAGTGATATTTTCATTCACAAATAAAATTATTTATTAAATTAGTTCAATTCTTTTCTATTGGTAATACATAATGATGTCTCACCTAGATGTCATTAAAATGGATTAGACCCAAAAGGAATGCATTGAATCCCTATTGAATTTAAATATATCAAAAAAGAAATAAAAATATCTATAGTATAATAAATTGTACATCAGTTTATAAATATTGTTGTATCCCTCATTCAGAGTTTATTTTTCTCTAAGAAAATTTGTAATATAAAGAAAAAAATGCCTCTATATAGAGTTCAAGTTCCTTATTGATGGGTAAAATCACTCCTACTTCTGAATCCCATATCATGTGTTGATTATAATTTTAGTTATCCAAGAATAAAGAGTGTACCATTATTTCAAGGAAATGTTTTTATTACTTGTATTGATGATTTCTTTTGTGATACATGAATGAAGCAAAAAAATAATAAATTCAACAGTATTATATTTGACATGAAGTGGTATTAAGAAGGTGAAATGGTTTTATCCTTCAAAAACTAATTCAAATAGATTTAGTTTTTATTCCTACATTTCAAAAATTAATCAAAGAACATATTCCTAATAATTTTTCACATTTTAGGTCATTTTATTAGGTCTTACCCCCACACATATTTTTAATGAATTATATATCTTTAACCATTACTTATTTTTCCATTCTAATCACATCACAATTAGGTTGATGTTCGATATATTCATAAATTTCATAAAAAAATCTAATATAATTTTCCTATTAATTCACTTTATTCCAAGGTTATTTTTAAGGTATTAAATTTTACACACAAATTTTAGAGTTTTAAAACACTAAAACTGTGTTTTTCATCCCAATAAAACCACAACTTATAATAATTTCATGTCTATTAAAAAATTTCTAAAATCAATTACTGTTAATCTACCTAGTATTTTAGATAAATATAAGGTCATTTTCTTGGTTTTCAACCCTTTAGACATGTTTTTAAATAATTTATTGGCATTAATTTTTTTATTTATTGATTTTGACCAGAAAACACGTCATATTGATATGTTACATAATTGGATAATTCAAAAATTATTCAAAGATCATTACCCTATTATTTCATGTTATTGAGAGGTTATTTTAAAGGTTTCTATCATTATAGATAAATTATATTTTTTTAACACACTTAAAGTGGAAATGAGCATAAATATAGAAAATGAATAAATTTTTAAATAGTGTGGTCTCCCAATCTCACATACATAATAAAACTATATAATACTTTTCAAAAACAACATTCTATATATTCTTTCTTATTCCTATTAAGAAAAAATTTTATTATTGAAAATATCTCTCAAATGATATAATTTAAAATTGTAATATAACTAACTAAATATGCAGTAGTTAAACCTTATTTTTATGATTTATATGAAATAAATAAATTAAAAATGTGATAGGAAATCACATCTTCATGATACTTGAAAATATTATTACACCATGTTTGTGTTTGAATCATTTCTAAATAAATCTACTTCTTTTTTTGAATACGTGGTTTTTCGAAAAACCTAGTAGCACTAGTAAAATATAGATAAAAAATGATTAATAAATATTTTTAAGGAAATTGTAATTATTTTTGGAAATTCCTCATTAGTGATTAATTTTTTTTGATGGAATATAATATATTTAATAAAATTAGAAATATAATAACCATAATTATTTTCATCAATTTATTTTGGATACTGTAGAAATATTAATAAAAATATCTAATCTATTTTGATATATTTTTGAATAGTGAAATTAAAATGACTCTAGTTTCAATGTATTATTCATTTTAATATTTCTATATATGTATACATATTTTTCCTTGGAGTGGGAACTGTGTTTGGGTGTCATAGGACCCCATAAATAATATATTAAAATTATTAATATATTAAACCAAATGAGAACATATTTTTGTAATAAATGGTTTTTCAATTGATTAGTACCATGGATGGGAAATATAAGACCACAATTGTTTTTGGAACACATGTTTTACAATTTTTATGATATAAAGTTGGTTGAAGTCGGGTGTTCAGTTGAATACGACCATTTGAGGATGTTATAATTAAATAATTTATGTTAATTAATTAATTAAATAAATTAATATATCCCCTCCCTTTTTGAATTACTATGTATGGTAGGAGGAAGGGAGAGTGTTTACCCCTCATGTGATGAAAAAAATAAGAGGAAGGTAGAATGAGGTTCCACTGGAATTCATTTGTGATGTAATTTTGGACAAGATAGAGGTTCATTGTCTTCTACGTTCTATTTTGAACCTGATGCTTCTGCTTTTTTTCCATGAGTTAAGAGGGACTTTGAGTTTTATGTCACGATCCACAAAGGTGTGTTGTTTTAATGTTTTAAATCCATTTGTTGACTATAATGGACCCCATGGGGAATGATCTATGGTTAATAAAAAAAATGTGGGTTTCAGGATATTTATAGGGATTTCCCATTCAGAAATCCTGGTTGCACAGTGGGTGGTTTTAAAAGAACATTCTATGTGTTCATTCCATCAATGGACCAAATGCCTTCATTCTTTATTGATTTTTTTGATAATCCACCATTCAAGTGGTGATGTGGAACCCTTATAAGGCCCGTAGGCATAAGTATTACATGGACTATAGGCCTTAGAGGAATTCATTTCCCATAGGCTACAAACATTACATACAACCCATACTAACTACTTGGAACTGCTCCTCCCTAGAATCTTCATCGTGAAATCATATCTCTACCTTTGCATGACAGTTTGACTAGGATTTCCTATGCATGCACAATCTTTTCATGATGGAAGGTGCCATACCCATTCTTTCTTGCAATATATTTTGCTTCTGCTATGGTGAAAGCTCCTTGCTCATCCTTTTTCTAGAGCTCGTTTTTTTGTAGTTTATCTGGTTTTTTCTGCAATAAAGGTGGAATGAAGGCCTTAAGGTGGCCCTAAGGCCTTGAGGTGGTCTGAAGGACTTACTGACGTGAAGTCCTGGGTTGACCAAAGGCATTAAAGGACTCGGGGACTAAATCTGTGTCCTGAAGTCCCAAACAGAGGAATATTCCCAGCTTCTACAGTGCCAAACAGTACTTGCTAGTGTCCTCACTGTAGTACCTTCTACAGTACTACTAAAATACCTACTACAGTATTGCTACATTATTGCTACAGTACCGCTACAGTATTGCTATAGTCCCACTACAGTACCGCTACAATATTTCTATTGTCCCACTACATTACTGCTACTGTACTGCTACAGTACCCCCCCCTGAAATTATGCCTCCGCTTGGATTTGATCTTGGGTCGCCTGGATGCACTTAAAGAGTCCTCACCAACTGGGCTGAGGCTCATGTACATGCTATGTGTTCATTGTACTATGAAAGAATTATTTTTTGGTAGTACACACAGTGTAACTAGACTACACATTATGTAGTGGTACATAGACATGTGGAAAAGTACATGTGAATACACACCATGTTAAAGGGAAACAGTTTTGTAGTAATACCTGACCACGCCCCAGGAGTAAACAAGAACAAGTACATACCTCGAAATGACCATAGTATATGGGAATTGGATGAAGTACACATGAATAGGCCAGAAGACATGGGCATACCCCTAGGCCCTAAGAAATATCATGTACTCAATGTACACACCATGTATAACCACATGGATAACCAAGCCATGTAAAGGAAAGGAAACACCTAGGTGTCCATATAAGGTCACACACCGTGTGACCCTATGTAAATAACATGTACTTTTTAATGATAATTTCACCTATTGTATCTCTTTATTTGAGACTTATATTTGGTCATGTGGGTAGCTTATCATATGATTTTTTTCATAATATGTGATGTGGCCTTAGTTTTGGAATTAATGATATGAAACAAGGTTTTACGAGTGGGATTATTCATTCACTAAATCTTGGCCAATCACATTGATTGGGATTGATCATTAGAGAGATTACTGGTTCAATAAATCTTTATGGCACTAGGGATTGGGTCCCCAATACTCTTTACACTAGTAGAGTCTGTACTACCACCATTCTATAGAGGTTGCAGGTCCTCTATCTTTGGGCTGGTACTCCTCTGTCATCAAGCTTTGGTGGGGAGGAGGTCCTCTATGAGAGATAGTTCCCCCTCAGCCATGGAGCATAATAGTAAGAATTTGGCCACTCAAATATGATTCTTATGAGGATGCGTGTGGTGTTAGGAGTGTGATTTAGACATTTGGTTCCACAAGATGACTCATCTTTAGAAGATGGCCATGGAGATGGAGATCCCCTTTCTCTCCCACATGGGTTTCTTTGAGAATATATGATGTTGGATTTCATTTCCTTTTTCTATATGGGTTGAGTTGACTATTTCTATTTTTTTCTCCCTCTTTTTGGTTTTCTAGGTGCCTACTGGGTATGTATATACACACTCCCTCATGGGCTTCGACCATAAATATTTTCACCTATAAAAAATATTGGAAGTTTAGTGATGATATTGTTGGTCCAAGTTATAGAGGATCCTAACTATACCTAGATAGGGAGACATTTTTCATTGCTTAAACTTGAATATCATGAGCTAGTCTCTCTTTATTATTTACCTTTTTATATTTTTTCCAGTTTAGGATGATTTTTTTAGATTGGTGTGTATTTTTCCCTTTATACTTTGGTTTTATGCTACTATACTTTGATTCTTTCTAAGTTGTTATTACATGAATGGTTTACAATCTAGATGTTCCCTCATTTATTATATCAATGAATTATTTCATGGAGCTGGTTGTGTGTGTAAATGTAGGTACTTCCTCTAAGGAATCCTATTTCAGTGTTATGCCTACTCAATACTTTTCATCATCCCCTGGCCTTTTGGAGGTGGTCTTGTAGTGTCTAAATCATATTTTCCCTCACCTAGAAGGCCTCAATAGGAAAGGACTTGATAGAGTGGTATCAATGGTGTTATTTCACCAGGATAGTGTTTAGAGGTTTATTTATTATGAGGATTGGTTTGTGAATTTTAGACAATAGTGTAGGAGTGGATCGAGTTCATCTCTTAAGATTGGGTACCTGGTGTTAGTGCGATGGATGACATATCCATACATCAATAATTTGAATACTCTCCTTTCAAATCTATATACCAAGACACTAGTTAATGGGAAACCGTACTATATTCCTCATATAATATTGGGTCTTTTTACATTCATGTACCTACTGAGTTATCACAAAAATATATTCTCATTAAAAAATGGTACTTATTATAATTTTTGGAATGCCTCCATGATGAAATCCATAAAATGAGGGCAATACAAAATCTTGAAAGTGATCATTTTAGCGATGAAACCTTATTTCAAGGACCCACTCATGAGGTTTTTCCACTAGGCATATATAGACTGATGCCACCGCTCATTTAGCAGTGTGTGGATCAAACTCTAGTGGTTGAGGTGGATGATCAACTTCCCATTGGGCAGCCAATAGATTTAGAAATATTTAAATAATATTAACAAAATTATTACATGTTACATGAGTTCTAAAAATAATGACCATTGAGATTTTTTTGCGATCCATACTCTCAAGAATCATATGATTGTCTTAAGGTTGTGATCTGGGTTTTCTGGTCATTTCAAACCCAATCCAATCATATGGTTTCACCTAGGTCCAATATTATACTTGGAAAAGTAGGGAGCTAGTGGAGTCCAACCATGAAAACTAATGATGAGGTGATGCTCTAAAGTTTTAATTCCATAAGATTTTCCATGACAAGTATTACCATTTGAGTTTATTCTCTTTATATATTCTAGATTTTATTGAGATACCAAAGGTTTATATATTAGTTTTCAAGTTTGGAGTGTGGTTTACATAACTCATACATTAATCCCCTGATATGGTGCAAGATAGATACTTCAGTGAATGGATGTTTGAGTAGAGACTTCAAAGAGACATCCATGCTAGAGTAGTCTCCAAGTGAATTTCCACTAATACTGGAGTATTGTATCATGAACTAGTTAAAGAGATCTTCCTAAAATATGGATGTTTGGTGGATAGAGCCAACAATGGATATCATGGGGTTGATTCATCTGAGCAGCCAAACATACATCAGTCATTAGTTTCATAATGTTGGAGGCATACTGATTCCCATACTTAGTCATGAAAATCAACAATTCATGGGTCATATAGAGGATAAAATTATCCTAGAGGTGAGAAATATTATACTTGTGATGGGTGAGGTCACATGGATCATGATTTCCCAACACAACATGTTGAGGAAGGTAGAGGATATACCCACATTATATAGGTATGACCATGAATCGGGATCTCCCAGGTGTGGTCATACCAACCCTTAGGTAGGTGGTGCTAATAGAGGGGTAGGTTGATCATTCAATGGAGGATATATAGGTGGAGGTAGATTCTATGACCTACTACAACCACCACTAGGTGGACCATTCCAATATTAGAGGGATGGAGGTCAAGGGCATGGGTAGATGCTGGATATGGATGGATACGATTAGGTTGATCAAGATATGATTTATGGCATGATATGTGTCTTTTATAATCTATCTTTGGTACTTGTAGATACATGTATGATTCATTAATTTATATTCCTATCCATTTTATGAGAGGTATAACATCTGGATAATACATCATCCCAACAGATATAGTTTGAGGGTCCCACTAGGATTGGTTATTCTATATGACACATCAATCAATAGTTAAAGTTGGCATTTAGTAGAGAGAGTTTCTGTATTAACAACTTGATTATCATGATAAAATCTTATGATATCATAATGGGTATATAATGATTTTTCCACAGCTCTTGCCCATATTTACTATCATCTAATTAGGGTTAGATTCCTTCATATAGATGAAATGAGATTCTAATTTATGGGTAAGAGAGCCAGTTGTCCTATTAGAAATAAACTACTACTTATCACCCATTAAATGATTATTTAAGCACTTGGTGTAGTGGGATCTTCAGGCATATGTATTTTAGTGTAACTAAAGGATTTTATGGATGTATTTCTTAAAGATGACCTAGGAATACCTCTAAGGTGGGATATTGACTTCTGCATCAACTTTCACCTTGAGATAGCACCGATATCTTCTATGGTATATTGGATGGCCCCTAATGAGCTTAGGGAGCTAAGGGTGTAGTTAAAAGACCTTTGAGATTGGTTTTATCAGACCTAGTGTGTCATATTGGGAAGCTCTAAATTTATTCATGAAAAAGGAGTACCTGATTTTGAGGATTTGTGTTTATTATCATCCCATGAATCAAGTGACGATAAATAAAAAGTACTTATTGATGAGGATTTAAGGCCTATTTGACCAGATTATATGTGTGAATTGGTTCTCAAATATCTATCTTAGGTTTGACTACCATCATTTGAGAATTTGTGATATTGATATCCCAAATATGAAATTCCAATGTTTCTATAGACACTATGAGTTCCTATAAATTCCTTTTGGTGTGACTAATTACCCTATTGTGTTTATAGCTCTTATGAACTATAAATTCTAACCATTCTTGGATTGATTCACTATTGTCTTCATCGAATATATTTTCATATATACTATGTCATATGTGGAGTATATAGAGTATTTGAAGATGTTCCTAGACTTACTCAAGGAGCACCAAATTTATGGTAATCTCTATAAGTTCCAGTTTTGAATCCTCAAGGTTCACTTCTTGTGGAATGTAATCTATAAGAATGGTTTATCTAATGATATACTAGATATTGATACAATTATTTATTGGGATCCACCCAAGTGTGTGATGGAGGTTTAGAGTTTTCTTGATTTGGTCAGGTACTATAGGAGGTTCATGAAAGAATTTTCAAGGTTAGTATCCCCTTTGGCCACCCTAATGTAAAAAGGGAAACCTTTTACATAGACAAATAAATGTTAGAGATAATTCAAGGATATGAGGTAATGGTTGAACAATGATGCTATGTTCAGACTATCATATGATGGATTTGAGTACGTGGTGTTTTGAAATTCATTTAGAGATGGGATTGGGTGCATATTGACACCGAGGTAGGAAGTGATTGCTTATGGGCAGGTAGTTGATAACCCGTGAGAATAATTATGGATCCAAAGACATAGAGTTAGAAATTTCAGTCTTCAACTTGAATATGTGGTGGAATTATTTTATGGGAGAGCATTTTATTGTTTACCTAGAACATTAGAGTCTTAGGTATATCTTCAATTAGATTGATATAAACTAGATAAAGAGGGGTTGTTTGGAGTTCTAGTAGAAAAATGACTTTGAGATAATCTATACATTATTTAAGGGAAACATTGTGGATTATTCCCATAGTAGGAAATCCCATTATTGCATGGTGGAGGATGCAACTGAGTAGTTGGCTTTATTGTAGTTGAACCTGGTAGAGGAGAGGGGTGTATCTTATCTTCAGTTGATATTTGTGAATCAACCTCATCTACAACATGCAAGTGCGGGTCAGTTGGGAGACTTATATAGATAGGTTCTATTTGACCAAATAACATCAAGATATGTTCCAAATAGGTATTATAAAGTATAGAATCACTAAATCATTTTATGAGGACAAACAAATGTTCTGATCATGATTCCGGAGTAGGTGATTAGCTAGTTCCACACCTCTCCCTTTGTGTTACATATTAGTGTATAAAATATATACAAGGAACTTAATTTTTAGTTATGGAGGGATATCAATAGGTAGAGAATTGCAGATTTTTTTCCTTGGTGTTCCACACACCATCATGTAAATCCTAAACATAAAGTCCTAGTATGCTTGATATAACCTATTTAGATTCCACAATGGTGGTGTGATGGAATATAAATGGACTTTAAGATGGATATTTCACAAATATTGAGGGGGCATGATGCTATCTGGGTGGTTATTGACTAACTCACCAAGTCAGCACACTTTCATTCCATCAGGGAATGGATTTTGGTTGAGGGTTTAGTGCAGTGGTACATATGTGATATTGTTTGGATTTATGGGTTACCCGTGATGATCATATTTGACCATTATAATTAGTTTATATCATGGTTGTGGATGGGATTGTAGGAAGCTTTGAGGTCCCAATTATTGAGTATTATAATGTTTTACCCCTAAATAGATAGCTTGACTGAGATGAATATCAAGGTTTTCATGAATATTCTAATAGATTGTGTATTGGAATTTGGATAGATATTGGTGGATCAGTTTCCATTGGTGGAGTTTTATTATAATATGAACTATCAATCCACTATTTTAATTTTATCATTTTAGTCCATATATAAGAGATCTTGTAGGTCACCCATATACTAGACTAAGATTATAAATACATGTAACAACCCAACCCACTGGGGATCACCTGGTCGGCGGAAGGCCAATCTTCCACATCCCCAAACATTCCTCTATTAGTCACGGGCTGGTGTCAAGCACCAATAATGAATAACTAAAATGGGAGGCCTTTTTATAATTACCTATATTCATGTACCCAACCATCTCCACGCATAAGTGAAGATGAATAAAAATAAAAGATAGTAAAATCTGGAGGAAAAACCATTCATGTAATAATATCTATGAAAAAAAGATAAGGTGATAGTGAAATCTAAAATGTAAAGGAAACAATACATGCCCACCCTGAAAAGATGTCTCATATTGAGAACAACTAGACTAGAAAATTGTCAAAAGATCCTGACTCTTGATCTCTAAGTTTGACCCCTGTATAGAATCTATGGACCTGAGTATCTCTATAATCCTATAAAGTCACTACTGATCTATCCTTCATCTGTATAAGACACAAAACATATAGGAAAATCCCATTCAGTGGTGATTATATACATACTTAGTTGGAGTCCCCAAAATAAAGGAGGGATAAATACAAGACATGATATAATTAGTCAGATCAACCAAACTAAATAAGTAAAAGAAACCCAAATATATATATATATATATATTCTAAAATAATAAACAAAGACGAGAGGGAAAGAGGATCTCTGTCTCATATCCTAACCTAGGGTGATAAATATGCCTACATCTCCAATGTCTTTCCATTGATGCCCAACATATCATGTGTTTTTCCAAATAATTCATGAGGTGGTACCACACCTTCCCACTGCTCCACAACCTGAGGGTGTCAAAGCTCAAAAGGTGCATCATCATTTCCCAACATCATGCACCACTACATAAGAAAACATGGGGAGGTTCCAGTACCCAACCAATACTATACACCATATCTGAGTTTGTCATGAATCAAAACCATGAATCTCACATAACCTTATTAGGAAATGAGTGGAGGAGACATACCCCACAACTAAGCTTTATAGGCTAGGGGTCCGTAAATCCCACGGAGAACCCAGAAAACGCCAGAGTTGAAATATGGGAGAGTTTCTCTCCATAGGAAGAGAAAAATTGCCCAGTAACATTAAAGGGAGTACTTACCCTACCTGTGTAAAGGATAGGAAAAAATAGAACCTTGGTGTAATAGGGGAGTACTGACCTCGGTAACACATGTGTAAAAGATATGTTGAATCTACACCCTTGTGAAAAAGAGTACAAACCCTGGTAACACATCTATAAAGGATATAGTGAACCCCTTAACCGGGGAAACAAGGGAGTACTAACCTATGTAACACATGTGTAAAGGATACAGGGAACCCGTAACTTAGTGCGATAGGGGAGTATTGACTTCGGTAGCACAAGTGTAAAGGATATAGGGAACCTGTATCCTGGCGGTACAAGAGAGTACTGATATCAATAACACATGTGTGAAGGATATGGGGAACCTATAGTCTAGTGTGATAGGGGATTACTATAACTAGTAACACTTATGTGAAGGTTATGGGGAACCCCTTCCCTAGTGTGATAGGTGAGTACTAACCTAGATAAGACATGATTAAATGATATGGTTAATTCATACCCTGGTGTAATAGGGGAGTAATAAGACCATGAATATAGGAAAAACACACTGGTGTGATAGGGGAGTACTACCATTACCTATAAGAATAGTATAGAGGACCCACGCCCTGGTGCGATAGGGGAGTATTGTATTCATGGACAGAGGAACTATTCTATGGTGTGATAGGGGAGTACTTACTCTTTCTAAATAATGAGTTTGGAGGACCCACACCCTTGTACAAAAGGGAAAAATATCTATATTTGAACACAATGATAACGACACTTGATTTCCACCATCATAAAACATTGCCTCAAGAAGCATCACACTTTAAAAATATTACGCCATATCTCAAATTCCACATTGAAGTCAATTAGTGTGTTAAACATGGTAAAGAACTCATGATTGTCTACTTTTAGGATAATATCTGAGTCCAAATTAAGGAGATAGAATAAAAAGAAGTTTTTGAGGGAAGCACACAATGTTTATGGGGGTTTATACGGTGTGTGATATAGCCTCATCGCTTGAACGTGTCTCCTATAGACGCAGATTGGAACCATGGTACACTATATGGAATGTATAAGTCATACACATTGTTTCTCAACCACATGGGACCCACCTGTGTCCTTTTGGCCATGTCCATCTACACCGGACCATGATCATGCACTTCTCCATGTACCCATCCATTCCTGAGTGCCATCGCATGTCCATGTAATCCTAGAGTACATGATGTGTCCTCCCAAATAGGCATGTCGTTGTATGTAGTTTGAACATGTATCAGCCACCTGGGGAGTGTCACAAGGTATGATTCCCAATGACATGGCATGTGATCCTTATTTTTTTGACACCCTAGACACCGCCAATGGGTGAATATATGGGGTGTTTTAATCCTAGTGCATGTCGTGCATTAGGTATTTTCACTAAAATACTAATATTTCATGTGGATTCCTAATCCTCTATTTCCACCATGATTTCTTACATTTTTCCACTCAAAAATGGCATAGTTACCTTTATCCTTTTTCTTGGACTTCGTTCGCTAATAAATGGATTCTGTCCTTTCTCATAAAGAAATACTCATGCACCACTCCTCTAGTAGCTTCTACTCAGTCCAAGATCCTAGATACATTGTAATCATCTACCATCTCCCATAATAGATATAAATCCATCCAATATCACCATCCCAATCATCATTCTCACAACTTCTATGAATATAAGGGTTCGATCTCACTTGAACCTACCCTAAAAAAGTCGAAAAGTGACCATGTAGGAAAATGTTGAAGAATGTGGAGAATAGGGGGGTCAGAAATATTACAATGGAGACAAAAATCATTATCCCTGTGTTCTTGGGAAATAATTTCAATTTGGAAATACCATGGTAAGATCATGACATAAGAAAATAATAAATTGAATAATATAATTTAATTCGACAATAGGCTCATGTGAAGGGCGAGAATATGTAGAATCAAAAATAGGAAATCAAATATCCATAATAAAATGTTTAATCAAGTGAGAAAATCATAATTAAAGATAACTACCTCGATTATGGATCAATCATTATAGAATAAAAAATTTTCTACTGTTGGGAATGATCCATTTTTTTAATGTCTGTCAATACAACTTGATTCGATTGTCATTCTTCATTCGATCAGGATCCACCAAAGAAGAACAATCTCGTTCTTCTCTCTGATATAGCATTGGTTATGTGGATAACCCTTTTTAAACCATCATAAGTGTTTATTTATGGAGGATTTAATTAGATCATTTAATAAAACAAATAAATAATTTATCCTTTCATTTTAATTAAATAAACCCGCCAATGGTTGCCTCATTCGGACATTCAAAACCGATAAACATTAGGTCAGACATAGGGTAAAACCGACACAATGGATTCCATTTTGGGCTTAGATTTTCAACCTAAGACTATATTTTAGATATATTTCATTATTTATAAAATACTACACATGCATGATATTAATATATTTAATATTTTTATAATTTCAATTCTGTTATTAATGGGACTCAGAATCTTGCACCATCTCATCACTTGGATCAAAAAAATATTTCCATGTATATTAAAAATTATTATAAGAAAAAATAATGTTTCTACATTATTCCATCCTTTAAATATTTTCATCCCCCAAAAACACAAAATAAAACAAAATTTCAGGAAACTAATCCCACATATGGCTCTCCTTCTCCTAGGAGGTCTCTTGTATCTACCATGATGCTAGATATCACCAAACAATGGAATCATACATCCTTGAAGGGTTATATTATTTTGATCCTCAATCTCAATCAGGTTCTTCACAAAGGTGGAAACTACCTCGATGTCCATATTTCTACAACCAATAACTTGCATAGGATCATGCATGTATCTACTTAGCTGTGACACATGGAATATGTTATGGAACTGCTCAAACTTTGGGGGTAAGGTTTGGTAGTAAGCAATCTTGCCAACCCTCCACAGGATCTCAAATGTCCAAATAAATCCCAAGGATAACTTTATACCCCAGCTAAATATCTACAATCCTCATTGTGGAGAGACTCTAAAGAAAACATGGTCTCCATTATCAAATTACAATGGAATTCAATGTTGATCTACATAAGATTTATACCTAAGATGAGCTATCCTAATTTTCTTACAGATCACTTGGGTCTTCTCTATCATCACCCACACCATCTCTGTCCCAACAAGAGATTCCTAATCAATCTCAATATTTCATACAGGAGACATATAGGGTCTCTTATATAAGCCCCCATAATGATCCATAATGATAGTCAAGTGATAGATGTTGTTATAAGAAAATTCTACCAATGGTAAGTGATCCTCTTAGCTCTGTCTCAAGTCTAACACCCAATCCCTCATCACATCCTTTAACATCCTAGATAGTTCACTCAGTCTGCCCATTCTTCTAGGGGTGAAAAAATGTACTCATCCTCAAATGGGTACCGAATAACTCCTGTAGACATCTCTAAAATTGTTACATGAACCACAAACTGTGTTCAGATAAAAATCATCAAGGGAACCTAATGGAGGAAGATGAACTACCACATATACAATTTCCTAAACCCTTAATATAACTATTCTCCCTAATAGAAAGGAAGTGTTACGACTTGGTAATTCGATCAACTATAACCTCAATGGAATAGTATAATATCATTATATGCTGAACCCCTATAACAAATTACTTGTATATGTCATCCTATTTACACTCCAAGATCTTAAGAGGCTAGAACAAACCTATCGGAACCAAGTGATCACCCTTCTCTTGTTGACATGTGAGACACTGAGAGACAAACTTTGATATGCTCCACCTCAATCCATACCACCCAAACTAACATGATAGGTATTTGTACATATTAACTACATCAGGATGTACATCCAATATATAAGATTTAAATTCTATCATTCTTGACTATCACAACAAGATCTGAACCACCATCCATCCCTAGAAAATGATTACATGATTCCCTCATTCAGAAAATCCATTTGGTGATTCTCCTAGGGATATCTAGTCACATAGAACCCTACTGTTGATGTATCCTAACTGATCATCCGTCACATGGAAGATAATTATAGGAGTAAAAACCACCATCTAAACTTAAACTGCATCCCTCTCCTCCTCCAGGGTTTGCTATAAATAATCAAACTACTCAAACACCCCCTAGACCAGATGAGAATTAGAATTCATACTAAGGACATATTCCTCCATGTTACCCTTAAGAAGTGTATAGACTATCTCAAAGTCACACTCTTTTAAGAAACACAACTAGTGACTCTATATTAGGTTTATATCTCTCTATGCATGGAAATACCTGAGACTCTAAAGGTATAAGTAAACAAAAAATTTATCTCACAAAAGATAGTTCCGCCATGTCCTTAGAGATAAGACTACCTTTTCCAAATCCGGGTAATGAGTCACATAGTTATTCTCATGGGGTCTCAACTACCTCCATCCATATGAAATTACTTCCTACTTATGAATCAACATACATCTGATCCTAGCTCAAGATGAATCTTAATATTCTTCATACTCCATTCCCTCCTCCAGTAAGATCACTAGTTAGCCTCAAATCCTCAAAGTCACTCCCACACTACTAAATATTGGTAAATGTATTCCCTTTAAACATCAGAGTTGTTAAAGATTCTACAGTACTATAGAAGTTCACCATGAACCTCCTGTAGTACCCTGAAAAACTAATAATTCTCCACACCTCTAACACACTCTTTGGAGTATCCCAATCAATCACTGCATCAATCTTAACTGGGTCCTCAGCTAATCTATGATCAGAAATGACATTCCATAGAAATTGAACTTCTTAGATCCAGAACATAAACATTAAATTCATACTATAGATCTAGTAGTCTCAATTAAATTCTAGTAATATCCTCAAGTACTCTGCAAGTTCATCCTCTGATGTAGAGTATATAAGTTTTTCATTTACGAAGAAAAATACAAACTGATCCAAGTATAGATAGAAAATATGATTCATTAGATACATAAACACAGTGGAGGAATTAAACAAACATAAAGTCATTAAAAAGAACTCATAGTGTCCATAGAGATATCATAATTATAGTTTCAGAATATTAGCCTCATGAACCCTCAACTGGTATAGTAGATAAACCTAAGATCAATATTTGAGAACCATATTATGCCTAAAAAATAATCAAAGAGGTCCTAAATCATCATCAAGGGGTAATTATTATTTATCATATATTAATTTATGATAATATAATAAATACAATGCCACAAGATACCATAAGTGTTTTTCATGAATAGAACTAATGCTTCCTTGGGGGACACACTGAGTCTGATAAAACCCTTCTCTTGAAGGTCCTCCAAATGCACCATCATCCCCTATATTTCATTAGGGGCTATCCGATATTCCTAAGAAGATATCAGAGTGGTCCCATGGTGTATGTCAATATAGAACACCATCTCTTGCCCATGAGGTAGTCCCAAAACATTCTTAGGGAAGATGTCCATATTATCCTCCATGACATAATGAACCTAGATTCATGAATATCCTTCCATGAAAAGGTCTAAAATATCCAATTTATTGGCGATGGGTTGAATCTTTATACTTTAAAAACCTAATCCCTCCACTATGAGATCTATCTCATCTACAATGGAGAATATCATCCCCTCCATCTAATGGAATCTGGCTCATCGAGGTGATACTCAATCTAGTCTTAGACCGTGGAAAACTTATCCATACACAAGAATAAATCACAAGTTCTCATCATGATAACCAAAATGTCCCATGATAAACTATCCCCCCCTAAAAGTTATATCACACTTCTAGTAAATAAGTGATATCAAATAATCATTCCTTATAGGAACCCTAAGTAAAATATTCTTGGATAATTTTTCACATGGGAGCTCTAGATCTATCACTAGCAGTACATAGATATATTGATTACTCACACCTATGTACACTAGTACTAGAGAAAGAAAATAATAAACATATATATACCTTTTATCATCCAGTGAGCTACTAGGTTAAAAGCCTTTATATCCTATATCTTCTCATGGAATTGACTTCCAGATCTCTGACCTTGGCATTGGCCTACTGGTGGCGGCGGTGGAAATATCTCATAATGTAGTCCACCACCACCACCACCATATCCTCCTCTTAAATACTCACCCTCCCCTCTTCCATCTCCACCTCCCTAGGGGATTCCCCAATCTCACCTAGGATATCCATAATCATAACGCTACTTATTCCATGGTTGACTATCCACTATATTACTACCATATGCAATACATCGGGACAAGAAATGATATACCATGTAGACTCACACATAAAATGAATATAATTGACCCTCTTTATTATTATTTGGCCATTTGTATGGTCCCTATAACTCTTGACCATGTTCTTGAGTTTGGGGATGGGTATGCCTCTATTACTCAAACCATGTAATCTACCAGCCAAGGAAGAGGACATCGTCCTGGGATACCTACTGATACCCTAGTCACACAACATCCCTAAGATAGGTATATATCTATCAGTAGTACCTACTCTAGCACTCCATAAATTATGGGAATTCATAGTGGTGTCACACTAGTAATGTTATCTCTTAATACACCCTTCTCAAACTTCCACACTTAGAATTAACCATCTTGAATCATGTCTAGAGAGTACCTCATAAGGTTAGTAAACTATACATCATACTAAAAAACTTTCATAAGTCTATCCCAAAAATCCAAAAGAAAATGATCATGAACTGAGCACAATAACGAATGGTAGTACACCTCATGAAACTATTTATAGAATTTGGACCATGAGAGTATATAATCATCATGTGTATGTATTACTAGACTCTTCTAGTGCCAAGATGGTATGCTGAAAAGACATGAATTTAGTGAAACCATCTAATTAGTCGGGAACTGCATAAGTCCAAAAACTTAGATGACTAACTTAATATAATCCTCTTATACTTATTGATCTAGATAACTGTGGAACCTCAGGGGCCTCTTGTTCTATAAATCATATAGTGAAGTAATCCTGTATAGTTCCTTTGCCTACTCTAACAGTATAATCTTCAACTCAATAGACAAGGGTGCTTCTACCTTCCCTCTTGGAGGAATGATCTTAATAGATGGAACCAAAACTGAGGCCTCATAACTCATCTAATTTTCATCATAATAAAGAATTAGTAACCCAGATGGATGTCTTTATATAGGCATCATGAATGTAATGAAGACTTACTAATGTTAGATTACAATACATATATAGATATCTGACTTAAGAAGGATAGTCAAAAGATTAAATCTTATATGATGAACTTACCAATTTTCCCTGAAACCAATATATCATAATTTCAAGTAAATAAGCAGGTAATCAGAGTCCTGATGAATTGATATGCTAGTTTATGAACCAATACTAGGTTACTTGGCTTGAAATCCACACTCGAGACACATTAATTCTGTTACCCTAAAGTCTCAACCAAACTTCATGTGGGGTTGAAACTCCAAAACACCATCCTGAGGTCAAACTAGTTCTGATACCAATATGTAATGACCTGATCCACTGAGGGGCACCATGATGGTGGAAGGTAGGGGCACCAAAACCCCAATCCCATCTCTATAGGATAAAGGATGAAAAAAGTGCCAATAAGGCATAACTAATATGGGATTAATTTCCCTAAAGTACATGTATGCACACACCCAACCATCTCTATAAAGAAGTATAGATGAATAAAAATAAATAGTAAAAACCATACAAGTAATAACACATAGAAAAAATAGGGGAAATAGTGCAATTAAAAATGTATAGGAAAAAATACATGCCCAACCAAAAAATACGTCCCTACCTAAAAACAATTGGAATAGAAAATAGATCAGAGATAATAGCTCATAATCACTAAGATCATTCACCGTACACAGTCTATGCACTTGATTATGCCTATTATCCTCTAAAATCACCACTGATATGTCCTTTTCCTTCATAATACATGACAAGTGTGAGAAAATCCCATGTAGGTTTGAGTATAGACATACACATTAGGACTCCCTAATAACCAAAGAGTGTGTAAAGGAAGACATAGTAGAAGTAGTCATATAAACCAAAAGAAAGATGGAAATTAAAGATAATAACCCACACAAAAACAAACATATACACTCATATAATAAACATAGATAAGAGTGAAATTTTATATCCATCTCATAGTCTACCCCAAAATGATGAGTCTGTATGGAGCTCCAAAGCTCTATAATCAATGACCAACATATCATGTGTCTGTCTGAAGAATTCACAAGGAGGGAATTCACCTCACTAATTCTCTACTACTAGATAGATTCACAACTCTAAATGTCCATCATCGATGCCCAAAATCATGAAAAAATGCATATAAAACCATAGAGAGGGGCCTACACCTCCCCAATTCTATGAACCAAAATTTAGGGATCAATGATTCTAACCATTAATCTCATGTAACCTCACTAGGAAAATATTAGAGGGGCCTACACCTCACAAATTCCTTCCATAGCTGATGGAGCCACAAATCCTATAGAGGACCCACACACCACCATAGTTTGATGATGAAAGAGATTCACTCTATAGGTAAAGAACCCACACCATGTATTAGGAAGGGGAGTAATAAACCTACCTTTGTAAAGGAAATTAGGAACCCAATACATGGTGTGACAAGGGAGTAATGGCCCTAATAAAACATTTGTAAAGGATATGGGGAACCTTTTCCCTAGTGCTATAGGGGAGTACTGAACCCAGTAAAACATGTTTAAAGGATATGGGGAACCCACTCCATGGTGTGACATAGGAGTAATGAACTAGGTAAAAATGTGTAAAGGATATAGGGAACCCATGATATGATGGGATAGAGGAGTACTGACCATGGTAACACATATGTAAAGGATATGGGAAACTTAAACCCTAATGAATCATGGGATTATTGACCCTAGTAACACATGTGTAAAGAAAATGTGGAACTCAGACCCTAGTGAAATAATGGAGTACTGAACCCATGGATAGAGGACCCACACCCCTATGTGATATGGGAGAACCGTATCTCCCTATAAGAATAGTATGGAGGACCCACACCCTGGTGTAATAGGGGAGTACCATCTCTCTGGAAAGAGGACCCAAGCCTTGGTGTGACATGTGAGTACCACCTATGCCTAAACAACGAGTATGGGGGATTCCCACCTTGGTGTGCAATGGGAATAACATCTCTATATGAACTCTTAGATGATCACACATGATTTCCATCATTGTCAAAAATCTCCTAAAGAGGATTCACTCTCATAAAATCTCACATATTATCTCAAATTCTAGTTAGAAATCTACCATCATGTTTTATAATGAAAAACACTTCAGATAGACTACTCTTGTTCGAAAATCTGAGTCTAAATAATGGAGATACAAGAGAAATAAGTTGTAGAGGGAAGTACATGGGATATATGGGGGTCAATAAAGCATGTGAACCCACCTCATCACCTATACATGTCTCCTATAGACATGGATGAGTTTACATGTCAAACTATAATGCATGTACAGTCCATACACGACATGTATTAGCCACCAGGGACCTACCCGTTTCCATCTAGTTGTGCCTACGTACATATGCCTATGCCTTTACACCTAGACCAACTTGAGTATCGGCATAGGACCATGAACTCCTAGACTAAATGATGTATGCTTCGGTATGGGGCCCTATCCATGTGTAGTTGGCACATGGCTCAACCAGCTGGGGAGGGTCACATGGAATGTGGCATATCAAAATGGAATGTGATCCTTATCTTTATGCCGAAACATTATCCACCATAGTTGGGTGACTAAATAATGTATGTTCATACCAATACATGACAAGTAGTTGATATTTTTATTGAAAGAAAAATATTTCATGTGACTTCCAGATCCACCACTTCAATTGCGATTTACACCATTGTAACACAGAAAAATGGTGGTAGTTACATCAATCCATTATTTCATAGACTTCAGTGGTTAGAAAATAGATCCCAACTATTAAAACAAATCCCACACATGTGCATCAGTCATTTGGTCACTACCTCTTGGTCTCAGATCCTAGATCCATGGGATTCATCACCCACCTCCTGTAATGGATCTCAATTCATCTAAAAATCGCCACCCTAATCATCATTCATACAACCTAAACAAATAAGTGGGTTTTATTATGCTTGAACTAGAAATAACATAGTTGAGTCATGATATCATAGGCCAATGGTTAATAACATAATGAACAATATGGTAAAATCATGATATCTGGGGTGATAAAAATTGATGGGTTAGGGTTTTTCTCTAAATATTGAGAAGTGGAGAAACTAGGGTGACATAGTGGCCTAAAAGTAATAATAAATTGAATAAGGTGATTCAATTAGACAATGTTATCATGTGAAGGGTGTGAATACATATAATTAAAATATGATATTAAAATATCGATGCTCAAAAGTTTAATCAATGGAGGAAACCATAATTAATATGACCTACATCGATTATGGATTTGTGGTTTGTGAAGAACACATTTTCTAGTGATGATAATGATATGATGATTCTACTATCAATTAATCCACCTTGATCTAATCACTATTTTTCATTATATGATGATATTAAAATGAAGAAAACTATCATCCTACTCTAATATGAAGAAAGGGTTATGTGGATAACCCTTGGAAAAACATCATAAGAGGGTATTTATAGAGAATTTAATTAGGTAATTTATTAAAACAAAATAATAATAATTATTATTTAAATTAAACACAGCCACTAACAACTAACTTATCCAGACTTCTGGCACCAACCAACCATAGGTTGCACATAGGGTAAACCCCATGCTTCAGATTCAACTATGAGTTCATATTTTTGATCTAAGATTCGATTCAAGAGATATTCAATTATTTCTAAAAAACTACATTAACATTATATTAATATATTTAATATTTTATAATATTAATTCTATGCTCACCCTGCCTTAGAATATCATGTGTTCTCTATTCCTGGATTTGAAAATATTTATCAATATTTTTCATTGTCTTAAAAGGCTAAAACAGAGTCTCTATAAGAAATAACTTTTTGGGATAAATATGGTGAATGAAAAGAATGATATGCATTAGGTGATCTACAATAAGACGAATACAACCTAGATATGATAGAATTATTATGAGGATTGAAGTCATATTTTATTGAAGTTTAAGTAGGGAGGCAAATTTTCTTGAGAGTTTACCAATGATGAGGGTTAAACAATTTAGTTGGTGTACCAAGATATCCACAATTTTCATCAGGTCGTTCTAGATCCTACTGAGGGTTGGAAAGGTTTCTTACCACTAGGAATTAACCCCAACGTTTGGCTAAGTGTATGATGTCTTCCATGTATTTCATCTGAGGAGATATGTGCATGAGCTATCACATGTTATTGACCCGAGCAAGCATGGCATAGTGGATAGAGACACCTTTTTAGAGTACCCACCATCAATTAAGTATTGATATAAGAGGACCCTACATGGACATACCATCACATTATATCAAGTTCTTTGGATGCATGAGGGCATGTTGAAGAGATCATGGGAGTTTAAGAGCT
The DNA here is from genome assembly GCA_963277665.1 of Viscum album. NCBI lineage: Eukaryota > Viridiplantae > Streptophyta > Magnoliopsida > Santalales > Viscaceae > Viscum > Viscum album. The sequence goes on along the minus strand of OY728129.1, from coordinate 871,984,918 downwards.
AAATTTGGGCACAATACACACACTATTTTTGTGTAGCTTTTGTTTTTGGGGTGAATGTCCCTGAAGGAGGGGAGAATGTAATGACTCCAATTTCACTATATTTGTCCTATTAATATTTCTATATATTTCCATGGATTTTTCCTTAGAGTTGGAAAGATTTTACGGTGTATTAGGACACTAGAATTAATATTTTAAAATAATTATTATAATAAATAATTCATACACATATTTTTGAATTAAATGGGTTTTCCATTCATCAGGACCTTATATAGAAAATTTAAGGCAACAATTGATTCTAGAATGAAGTGTTTACCCTAGGTACGACATAAATTTGGCAGAATTTGGGTGTCTAGTTGAAGGAATACATTAAAATATGTGATAATTAAAAAAAATTAGTTTATTCAATATATTAAACAAATTAATATACCACCTCCCAATTGGTATTATTAATTATAATCAGAGTAAGGGATAGGATTTACCCCTCTTGTGATAGAATATCTGAAAGGAATGGGGAAGGAGGTGCCACTTGACATTATCATTTAGTGATTTAGAGACCTGATCAAGGTTTGATGGCTTCCAGGTGTGGTTTTGGACCCAAATATTTTTCATTTTCACCAAAATTTAGGTAGTTTTTGTTTGTTTTAAGTACTGATCCCAAATGGTGTTTTATTTTAAAGTGTTAAAGGCCTTTAAAAATGACTTCTAGGGGTTAATTTGTGATTAAACAGGGAACAATGGGGGGTTTGAGAGGTTCTTACTGATTTCCCATTCAGGAATACCAATCACATGGTGTGTGGTTTTAAGAGGACGCATTGTGTGTTCTTCCTATTGAGGAAGAAGGAGATTTTGGGACTAAACATGATGTATTTGGTATACATGTTTTGTATTAGGAAATATAAATGTTTCCATGTACATGGGAATACACACCGTGTAAAGGGTCTATGGTTGTGTAATACATGACTAGACCCCAGGAGTACACATGCAAGATCATGTACATAGACATGACCAGAGTATATGGGAACAACATAAAACATATGAGAATGAGTTGAAAGAAATGGGTATACCCCTAGATACCAAGACACATAATCTACTCCATGTACACATCATGAATAAACACATGACCATTAAATCCATGTATATGAGAGGACACATCTCACTTTTTAGGTTAGGTCACATGCTGTGTGACCCTAAGTACACACAGTATACTTTTTTATGAGACTTTAAACTTATGTATCGCCTTCTACAGTACACAGATTAGATCTCATTAGTAGAATACTATGAGTTTTTTTATTTAGAACATGATAGTGGCCTTCATTTTCACATAATAAATATGACACTAAGTGTTATGAGTGGGAAACATATTTAAATTTTTTTTTGATGACAGTGATCAGGTTTGATCATTAGATAGATGCTGAGAATTGTACTCCACTATAACACCAGTGTGTGTGTCCTATATAATATTTATATAGGTATAGTCATTAATCCCCACTATTCTATATAGGGTGAGGGTCCTTTTTCTATAGAATGGTACTCCACTATCACTAATATATAGTGGGGAGTAGTTCCTAAAAGGGATTTAGTTCTCCCTTGGATATGGAGAATAATAGATATGAGTGCCCCCTTCCACTCTAATTCTTGTGGGGTTGTGTGTCATACTTGAAATCAGAGTATTACATTTAGAGCTATAGGATGACACATTATTCTTATCTGGACGTGGAGATAGAGATCACTTTTTTTTCCTGACATGGACTTCTTTGACCATATCTGGTGTTGGGTTTCTTTTCCTTTTTCTGTATGAGTTCAACTAACTATTTTTATTTATGTTTCTCCCTAATTTAGTTCTTGGGGAACCTACTGGTTATGTATAAACTCATCCCTACATAGGCTTCACCTAAACATGTTGTTTTTATATAACTGATAGGCAGTTTGGTGGTGATATTTGTGGTGCAATTTTTAGAGGATCATATCTATACCTAGTGAAGTGGATCATGTTCGGTGGTCACCATCAATATCTTGAGTTTTTATATCTTCATTATTTAAATTTTTCTAGTTTTTTTTAGATTGTGACCACTTTTATAGTTTGGAATATATTTTTATTTTTATACTTTTATAAAATTCTACTGTATTTTGATGCTTTCCTAGAGGTTGTTTCATGCATGGGTTATACTTAAAATGTTTAGACATTTATTATTTATCTACACTATTTTATGGACTTGGCTATGTTTTTGTAGGTACTTAAGCAAATAACTTTCGTTTCTATGTTATACTCACATTGTATTAGTCTTAAGACCTTATCATATTTGAGGTGGGCTAAGGGTGTATCATTCGACTTGCTGCTAGCCAGGAAGGCCCTGACAGGCCAGGTTACAACAGAAATATTATCATATATACACAAATACATATCCACTTAAATTAGTACAGAGGATCCATATATATAGTTACCATCTTTTATTGCATTACTATTATATCATCTTCATGATAAATGACATAATAATATTACAAAACTAGGATCTAAAGGTTTAGTGTCTTGGGTAAATTAGGAAAAAACCTAAAATTTACATAATAAAACATAAAAATTATTTAATTCATTCTTCCCTAGATTCTTAGTGGCCCTTGATTTGTCCTTACTACATCTAATCACCTGACGATATACATTAAAGAAAGTGATGATCTTAAATCCATGTAAGAGGATAGATAAAAACACAAATTAATATAAAATGGGTGAGAATAATCTCCATCATCATAACATAAGCATGTAATCATCATCATAATCATGATAGGAAGTGTTAGATAAATTTCTGGATTGTGGAAATGCATAAAAATGAAATATCACGTCCTAGTGGTGAACACCACACATAGCTGTGAACAAAGCTAACATCATGTTCATTCATAACATATGTGAATCATCATAACAAAATCATTGTGAACAAATATATAATCATGTTAATGAATCTTCCAAATTATCTCATGAGATAAATAACCTTACCTAATGCATTGGAGTTCTATATAATTCAATGTGCACCCATCATATCATAACATTTACATAATCATGCATGCCACATATAAAGTATAAAAATACTTTCCATAAAAAATAACCCATAGAAAGGAAATGAGTTTCATGAGAATTTCATAAAGAATAATTTATTAGTTAAATATTAGGGTTCTAAAAGATAAGAAGAAAATAACATACTTTGTATTATAATCATCAATCACGAGTGAAGAAGAAACAATATCAAGAGAAGTAAAACATGCATTTTTAGAAGGAAGAGTTATTTTGAAAAAATATTTTCATTTTTCATAAAGATAGATTGGAAGCTTGTATATCCTAGAAAAGAAAAGGGAAGGAAAATAAATGATATTTAAGTAACATTAACTGAATATCCATAACATAAAAGGAGTGAGATAGGGAAACTCCAAATGAAGAGAGTTGGGTTCGAGAATCCCTTAACCTTATGTTCAAATTATTTATTCACATTAATATCATGTATAATCAGATTAGATTAATTAATTCACAAATAAATAACTTATTATATATGTATTTGATTCATTATAAATTTTTTGTGTTCGTTTATTTCCATTTTGATGAGTTATCATGTTCAATTTCATTATTCACAAGTGTTTGTTTCTTGGTTTTTATGACCGGTTCGCTTGTATTAATGTTAAGAAGATCGTGTAAAATGATATTAATTGTCCAAAATTGAAATTATATGTTATTAAAAAACATAAATAATATTATATTATATATATATATATATATACATTTTTTATATGGTATGATTATGAATCATTATAAAAATAGTTAATGATAATCGTTTAGATTAATTAGGGTAATTTTTTGATCATAACAAACTCATTTTGTTTTATCATTAAATATTATGTATATATGTTAGTTATAGAACATAAAAAGGTTATTAAATAAATTTTAAAATATTTTAATCCATTATAATGTTTTTATGACCATTCATGAAGATGGTTAAGGAAAATAAAAACATGTCATCCTTGAAGCTGATAAAACAACACCTCATGAACAATGTTTGCATGTTTCGAATAAAAGAGAGAAGAGATTAGGATCAATGATGGATTATTTCATTAACATAATAAATTTATAGTATATAAAATATTATAGAGTTATAATTACACTGGATAATGGTAGTTTATGAGAGAATAATAAAAGAAATGAAAATGAATAGTAATTAAAAGAAAAAGAAAGAGGATTTTACCTCTTGAATTTCTACTACTTGAGAACCTCCTTAAGAAATTGGATTATGTTCTTTTCTTGAGACCAAATAATCATGAACATGGGGGAGAGTATTTAAAACATGACTGGGAAGAAATTTTACAGCGATCCAATCTTGGAAGGTGTTAGGAGACGAGCAGGCGAGGGGTGGTATTTATAGGGGAGGAGAGGAGTGTTTTCTCATTGTTTTATTCATTATTATTTTTTTATTTTCACTCAGGAATATAAATGGTTTGATCATTATCACAAAATATATTAATATAATTAATTATAGTTCAATATCATGTTCTTACATTATCCATACATTATCTATGACTAAAAAATTCATGTATTTAACTCTATCATAAATTATCACATTTTACAATTCACCAAAAAATGAATAATTTTAGAAAAATCCCAAAAATTTACAATAAATATTTTTCAATGTGTATAATTAAAAATTGAACTCCATTTTATTAAAATAATTTTCTAAATATGAGAAACTTTATTTTTTAATTAAAATCATTATTTACAATGAAAATACTGATTTTAAAATTATAACTGATTCTATAACACTTTGAAAAATTAATTAAGGCCACATAAAATTGCATTATAATCACGAGTTTTTTAATTTATGAATATATTTTATAGAAATACATTTACTTTGAAATCATTATATTAATTATAATATTGTAATTAAATATTTATAACTTACAAAAAGTCCAACACTTAATTAATAAATTTTAAAATATTTATTTATTTATACTATGATATAATTATATCATATTATCATTTATAAGATTCTTAAATTTTATTTACACATTCCTAGATAATGTTAATATTATATTGTTCGACTTATTATTCCTAATGGTAATGTTACTATTACAAAGGTCAAGTTACTATTCCATTGGTATAGGTTCCTTAACTTCAAGAAATACTTATTATTATACTCATTATTCATTTATAAAGTTTGTACTATGTTTTCTATGTGATTTTATGTGATTTTTACTATGTGTAATAGTTATAGGAAGGTAATTTCCATTGATAAAATTTTGGGTCATATATTCTCCCCCTTATGAAATTTCACCCTTGAAATTTCATTTTACATTCTATATTGAAAAAAGGTGAGGTTACTTCTCCTTCATCACTTCCTATGGTTCCCATGTTTCCTCTTCGTACTTATGGTTTAACTATAGAACTTTGACCTAGAGAGTTGTCTTCTGGTGTAGGATATTATCTCTATGGTCCAAGATCCTCATTGGCTTCTACCCATAAGAAATATCATTTTCTAATTTCCCTATCTATTGATTTAGTACATGTAAGGGATTTGGTATGTACTTCTTCAAGATGGATACATGAAAAACATCGTGTACTTGAGACATGTTAGGTGGACGTTCCAGTCGATAGTCCACAGCTTCAAAATAACCAATAATATAGAAGGGGACGATATACCTGATACTCAACTTTAATTTCATAAAAAATCACCTTATCGTCTTCCAGGAAGTTATGTAGAGGAATTTCATGTCTCTGACCTAAAAATCTATGTCCCATCAATGATTGTCTCCATATTACTTTTGTCTTCTTTGAGATACCTTAATGTGCTGCTAAATGGTTTTCACATTTCCACCCTTTCCTTAACCATTTCAGGTCCTAGAATCTTACATACACAAAACTCATCCCAATATGCAGACATTCATCATATTTTCCCATAAAGGGCTTTATATATATCCATTTAGATATTTGAATGGAAACTATTGTTGCAAGATAACTTAGCCAGATGCAGATATTGGTCCCATCCTCCTTTAAAGTCTATAGAACATGATCTGAAAATGTCTTATGATGTATGAATAATCTACTTTGTTTGGCCATCAATTTGAGGATAATAAGCCATACTGTATTTTAGTTTAGTGCTTAAATCATGTTGGAGACTTTTCTAGAACTTCGATGTGAATATCAGATATCGATCAAATACAATCGATAATGGTACTCCATTCAGCATTAGTACTTATTGAATGTATATCCATGAAATTTTATCTATTTAAAAATCCTCTCAAATTGGGATAAAGTGAGATTTTTTTTGAAATGTCCCACAATAATCGATATAGCATTGTATCCACTACATTTCATCAGAAGTCTGGTGACAAATTCCATGGTGATGTTTTCCCATTTCCATGTTGGTATAGGTAATAGTTTCATCACCCCATTATAATTTTTCCCTTAATCCATCATTTGGTGACATAATAGACACTTTTATGTATATTAAACAATATCCTTCTTCATATTTTTCCACCAATAGCTCTCTTGGAGATCTCAATACATCTTTGTTCTCCCGAGGTGAATAGATAAAGTTGAGATATGTGTGTCAGTCATATGATCTTTTTTTATCTCTAGATTGGATGTCACACATAGTGATGAACCTCATATTACAACTCCTTCCTCATAAATTTGTAAATTTGAGGATTTCCCCCTTCTCATAACTTCCACTTTATTTTGAGTTTCAACATTATTTCTTTGTGAATAATTTTATTTTATCTATGAGGGATGGTTGATAAATAATTTGAGAATATATTGATGATGTTACTTTAATAATGATTCCCATGTCTATACTATTATAATATAAGAATATTGTATCCTTCTCAATTCTTATAATTGATAATGTTGCAGGATCCTTTATATATATAGAATCCACCACTTTATTTCCCTTACCAGGATGGTAGTGGATTGATCAGTCGCAATCCTTGATGATCTCTAACCATATTCGCTGGTTCATTTTAAGCTCTTTTGTGTGAACATATTTCTAATGCTCATATGATTAGTGTATATCTCACACTCATCCCCATAGAGATATTTCCACCATACGTGGAATGAAAAAATCACAACTTCCAACTGTAGATCACGCATAAGATAGTTTTACCCATAAATTTTCAAATACCTTGAGGCGTAGGCTATCACATTATGATTTTTTTATCATCAAACAACCTAAGACCTTCTTTGAATAATCTCTTTATACCATAATGAGTTCCCAACATTTTGGATGTGTGAATAATGGTGTCATGATAAGCCAATTGTTCAAATCATTGATGCAGTCTTCACATTCAATAGTCCAAAAAAACTTTTATCCCGTTTGAGTTAGCCTGGTTACTGGGTTTGACAATTGTGAGAAGTTATTAAAAAATTGCTGGTAATACCCAGCTAGATCAAGGAAACTATAGATCTCCATTAAAGATGTTTTACTATACCACTCTTTGATTTTATTTATCATAAAAGTGTCTGAAAATATTTATTTATTCATGATAACATTCCCCAAAAATGATACTTCCTCCATCCAAAACTCAGATTAACTATAACATCCATAAATTTTTCCCTTCGCCAAGTCTTTAGAATATTATTCAAATTCTTATCATGTCCCCCTTGCTCTTGTATTATATCAGAATATCATCAATAATGAGCACCACAACATTTTTTAGGTAATCTATAAAGACTATATTCATTAAGTCAATGAATATTTCTGGAGAATTAGCGAGTCCATAGGAAATAACTATTAATTCATATTTTCTATACCTCATTCAAAATTCAATAATGGGAATGTCTTCTTTCATCGCCTTTAATTGGTGTTATCCAAATTGAAGGTCCACCTCAGAGAAATAAATTTCCCCACACAATTGATCGAACAATTCATCTATCCATAGAAGTGGATACTTGTCCTTTATTGTGATTTTATTTAGATCACAATAATATATGAAGAGGTGCATTGATCCATCCTTATTCTAGAAAAATAAGACTGATGCACCTAGTAGTGAAGCACTCAGGTGTATAAATCCATTTTAAAGATTCTATTTTAACTACTTCTTTAGTTCTTCCAACTCAATGGTCTACATTAATTAAGGATTATTTGATATCAACAAAAATCTAAGAATAAGTTCAATTGATAACTCAACATATTAGTCAGGAGGAAGAACATAAAATTCTTCTAGGAACACATTAGTGTAGTTCCTCAAAAAGGGAATGCCTTCGAGAATGATTCTATCCTTTGTCTCAATCATTTTTTTCTAGATATGAGTTCCTATAATGAAATATTATCCACACATGAGATGATAGATCCAAATAAGATTCAACCACCTGCTTACACATTTACCGAATTGGAGGATTCCTCAGTATGTGAAGAGTAATCTCCCTTTTCCAATAGTTGATGTTAGATTTTTATAAATATAGCCAATCTATGAACAATATACCATCAATATCCACAAAAATAAGTAACACAATATTTTATGGGAGGTTCATTCCATGAACATTAATTGTGGAGAACTTATATACTTTATATGCAATATTTTTCCCATTTTATATTCTCACTGATAACTCAACCTCTATATTTTGAGGCATTATTTGAATAGTTATACTAAACTTCTAAGATATGAAATAATGCATAAAACTAGAATCAAATAATACATTCACTATTTATGAATGAATAACCAGTATACCTATCACCACATCATTTCTGGGATCCACTAAAACAGTAGTGATGGTATTATCTTTTCATTTCTCCTTTGGATTTAGTGGTTGCTGACACTAATTACCTTTGAGTTCTTGAGGTTTAGTTCACTGGTTTGAATAATTCCATTTCTCCCAATAGTTGAAGAATTTAACTATCGATGGTTATCTCCTTTCATCCACTACATTGTTCAGATTCCTAATGTCTCTTCGATATTATTGAGCTTGTTGGAATTCTCTACCACACTTGATGAATTTTCCTATCCCATTGATGCAATTCCAAAGATGCTTCTTACCAAATTTATGACATGTGAGTGGTTGAGTTTTCTTTCCACATTTGTCATTAGATCCTATCTTGAAACTTCTTCTTTTGTTTCTTATCTCCATAGCCATGGGATCATTATCCAAAATTCATCTCTACTTTAAAATCACACCAAACAACTTCTTCATAACTCCGAAATTCTCAAATTTCTATAGCCTTTCAAAGGTGTGGTTTTAAACCACTGAAGAATCTATCAATTTTTTTATCATTATTGATAAAAAACATAAGGCATACCTTTAAAGTATTTTTAATTTTTCTTCATAGGTCGTGACTGGATCACGTTCCATTTTCATCAACTCTATGAATTCGATCTCCATATTTGTACTAAGAGTTTGAGGGAAATAATTGTTATGAAAAATTATCTTAAAGTCTTCCCACTATATATCTTAAATTTCATCCTTTGACCTAGTGTTCATAATCAATTGAGACCATTGATTGGCCTCTCAATATAAAAGTCTAATGGCCAGAGTCACTTTATCCATCTCATAGCAGTGAGCCACAAAAAATATCTTTTTCATTGAGTTAACCCACTGTTCAGAGAATAGTTGATCAAAAAATCCACTAAATGTCGGTGGTTGTTGCCACATAAAATAATTGATATCAAGTTTCTCACTCTCTAGTGAAGGATGACATTACACATTATTTAGGTTATTGTTCATGGCTTGAGATAGTTGGGTAAACATCACTATAAATTTTTTAAATCCACCCCTAATGAATTGGGGATGTTGTTCACAAAATCATTTCATTTTACATGACAATGGTTATTGGACATGTTTACCCTAGTTCCCACTATTTTCTAAAATATAAATGGTTTGAACAAAACATAAGTAAACAATTCATGAATAAATAAATTATTACTTTGTGTAATTAACATTAAAGGAATATATTGTGGGATCCCTATATTTAGCATTTTTATTAAAAAAATATTCATGGGTTCTTAAATATACTTAGCCTCATACTAAGGGTTTTAACTAATATTCTATAATCATAATTCCCAAATTAACTAAAATTTTCTTTGATACCAACTATAGTTATCCTGATTTTTTTATGTTACTCTTACATCGTTTTAATAATAAACAATATAATAGTGTTAGAAAATTAGGATCCAAAGGCTTAGTGAATTGGGAAAATTAAGACTAAAAATTACATTTACACAATTAAACATAAACATTATTTAATTCCTTATACACTAGATATTTAGTGTCTATTGAGTTATCCTTAGTATAAGTAATCACCTAAAGATATACATAAAATAAAGGGATGAGATAAAATCCTAGTAAAAGGATAGATAAGAACATGAATCAATATACCATGGGTGAGAATAATAATCATCATCATAACATAAGCATGGAATAATTATCATAATCATGAGAGGAATCATTAGATAAATTAATGTAATGTGGAAATACATAAAAATTAAACATCATGTCTTAGTGGTCAACATGACACATAGTTGTGAACAAAGATAACATTATGTTTACACATAACATATGTGAATCATCATAAAATCATTATCATGAAAAAAGATAGCATCATGTTTAGGAATATTTCACTTTATCTCATGATATACATCACATTACCCAATGCATTTTAGCATTATATAATTTTGGGCACACCCATCACATTATAACATTTACATAATCATGCATTAAATAAAGAATGTATAACAATATTTTCCATAAAAAATAACCCATGGAAAAGAAATGGGTTTCATGAGAATATCATAAAGAATAATTTCATAGATAAACATTAGGGTTACTAGAATAAAAAGTTAATAAAATAGATGGTATAAGAATCATCCATATTGAGTGAGTAAGAAACAATATCAGCAGAAGTAAAACATGTGTTTTTAGAAGGAAGAGATCTCTTGAAAAAATCCTTGAGTTTTTAATAATACAATATTGGAAGAATTTATATCCCAGAGGAGAAAAGGGAAAGAAAATAAATGGTATTTAAGGAAAATTAATGGAACATCCATATTGAAAAAGGAATGCGAGAGGGAAAACCTAAAGAAAGAGAGCTAGGGTTAAAAATGACATTAAATTATGTACGAATTATTTATTCAACTTAATATCCTTGATAATAAAATAAGATTAATGAATTAATAAATAAAGAAAATATTATAAATTTATTTGATTCATTATAATTTTATTCAGTTTGTTTATGGATATTTTGATGAGTTATAGTGTTCAATTTCATCATTCAGGAGTGTTTGTTTCTTGTTTTTCATAATCTATTCAATTTTATACATGTATTAAAGATCATGTAAAATTAGATTAATTTTCTAGAATTGAGATTTTATGTTATTAATAAACTAACATAAGATAAAATGATCTTATATATCATTTTTTGTATGGTATGAGGATGAATCTTTTGATAAATAGTTAATGATAACCGTTTAGATTAATTTTGGTGGTTTTTCAATCACAATGATCTCCTTTTTTATCAATTATATTATGTATATATGTTAGTTATAGAAAATAAAAAAGGTTATAAAATAAATTTAAAAATATTTTCCAACCATTATAATGGTTTTATGACCATCCATGAAGGCGGTGAAGTAAAATGAATTCTTTTCATGCTTGAAGGTGATAAAATAACACCTCACAGACTATGTTTCCTTTTTTAGAATAAAAGGGAGAAGATAAGTGGACTGATGATGGATTATTATATTAATATTATAAAATTATGGTGTATAAAAGATAATGGAGTTATCATACCACTTTGATAATAGGATTGGAGTGGATAATAAGAAAATAAATAAAATTGAAGAGAAATGAAATGAAAAAGAAAGATGATTTTACCTCTTGAATTTCTCCTCATTAAGAACTTCATTAAGAAATTGGGTTTTTGACTTTTGTTGTGAAAAAGGCTCTTAGACATGGGGGAGGGTCTTGGAAAGAATTTTGAGAAGAAACAGGACAAGGCTCAAAGCTTGAATGATGTTAGGAGAAGAGGTGGCGAGGGGTGGTATTTATAGGGGATGAGAAAAGTGTTTTTCTCATTATTTTATTCATTATTTTATTATTTTGGATCAAGACTATGAATAGTTTGATAATTATTAATAAATATATTATAATAATTAAGGTTAGTTTGAGGTTATGGGCTTACATCATCCATACATCATCTATGACTCGAAAATTCTTGTATTTATCTTTTATCCTAAATTATTGTATTTTACTATTCACTAAAAAATCAACTATTTTAGGAAATTGACAAAAATTAACCTTAACCGTTTTGATGTTTCTAACTAAATAATTAAATCTATTTTATGTAATTCATTTGATAAATATAAGAAATTTAATTTTTTTAATTAAACTCATCATTTACTTGGAAAATACTAATTTTAAAATTATAACTGATTTTATAAAACTTTAAAAATTTAATTATGTCTCATAAAATTATCTTATAGTCATAAGAAAACAAAATTTTAATTTATGAATACTTTTTATGAAAATAAATTTTCATTAAAATAATTATACTAATTATAAATTTATAATTACATATTTATAACTTACAAAGATACCAAAAATTACTTAATTATTTTTAAAATATTTATTTACTTCTATTATGATATAATTCTATAATATTATCATTTTTAAGATGCATAAATTTTATTTACACTTTACTTGATTATGTAAATATTCTATTGGCTAAATTACTATTATTAATGGTCACTTTACTCTTTTAAAGGTCAAGTAACTATTCCATTGTTATTTGTTCTTAAACATCATGTAATACCTCTTATTCCATTCATTATTCATTTTTAATGTTTATATTTAATTATATATTTAATTTTATGTGATTTATTCTCTATGGAGTAATTATAAAAAATGGAATTCCATTGATATATTTTTTTCTTTTTACATTATACGTATATACTATCTTCATACCATGATTTTAATGACAAGTAAAGACCTCCTAATAATAACAAAATTCTAACTAAAACATAATATAAAGCATATAATTTGAGGTTTATTTAAAAAATGTTGAATTTAGTGTATTAAAATTTAATAAGGGACACCATGCACGATCTATTTGTTTGAAACCCATGATTTGGATCCAAAAAATAAATCTTCAATGCTTCCAAATTGACCACAATTAGCATCTAGTGTAGCCTAAAAAACAAAAAGGAATAATAAATGAAAATAATGAAAATATATTTTATATGATTAGATTATATAATTGAACCCATACATTATAGCAATTAGGAATAATATGGTATCTATTATTTTAGGTTCAAATACTATGGATATTGGGTCATCATTTTTAGAAATTTCAACTTATTTTACTAAAAAATGTTATATATAAGTGATATGAGGACTAATGAGTCTAAAGATTTCATCACATGGTATTCTATTCACACAATAGTGAAATATAAGGTAATAAAAAATATGAATAATATTTAAAATGAATAACATATTAGAATAATCATTGTAAAAAATTATTATAAAAATATCCCTCATGTATACATTCACAAATAAGGATCCCAACCATTCATGATTAACAATTTCATTTAAAAAATCAAGACTAACTAGGCATTGAATGGGATCTACATAAATCTTTTATTAAAAGTCTATATAGACTATTTTTTTCTTGGAACATCATATTCAATTAACTGATAATGTTAATAAATAATGCAATGGATTTGGTGTGTAACAGCACGTTACATTTTCAGATACTTTTGAAGTTTCCAAGTACCTTTGTTTTGGAGTAGTGACTTGGGAGAGTCGGGAGAACTTTAAATGTTGTTTTGGGGAAAAGGGAAAGTCACACGGGCGGCGCACGATTTGTCTATACCTTGCGGCCAAACCGTGCACAGTTGGTCCTGGAGGCAGTAGCATCCGCACAGGTAGTGCATGGTTTGTCCAACCGTGTGGCCAAACTGTGCAGGAAGGGTGGCCGAGGCAGTAGCTAACGCACAAATAGCACACGGTTTGTCAAACCGTGCAAACTAACCGTGTAGGAACTTAAATGAGATCCTTAAATTTTTGGATCTCACTTAGTTTTTCCTCTAAGTGCCTATGTTTTCCTTTTAAAAAGCCCTAACTCGGGATTTGTCTTCTCCTAAGGTCAGAGAAGGTTCTCCCATCATTCTGGAGGCGATCCAAAGGCTCCTCTTGGTGAATCAAATCCGGATTCTTGAGGTAAGTGATCGTTCTTCACCGTTCTTGATAAGTTTCTTAGATCGACTTAGATTTACTTCTCCTCTTCTCTTGGTTTCTTAGATGTATGCCCGTTATGGGTATTTCTAAGTGTGTGGTACCAATTATGTTTAGATTTGTTCTTGATCTTTCTAGGAGAAGAGATCTAAGGCGGGTTCTTGAAGAAGCAACCTGGTTTTCTTGAGCGTTCTCGACCGTTGTGGTTTTGGTCAAAACATTCGAGGTAGGTGGTTCCGTCCTGACATTCCAAATTTATTAACTTTGTATTTTTGTTTATTTATTTCTATTGTTGATTTAAATTTGATTGGTCAAGTTTTCTTTCAATTAAAATGATAAAAACTAGATTCTAGTGAATCAAGATATTTGAAATTATTTTGGCATGGAAATTTGGAAAACCCCAATTCCATTGAATTGGGTGTGTTTATAGAAATTGGCCGATTTAAATTGTTGAATTTAAATTTTGGATTTGATGGAAATGATTTCAATTAAATTGTTGAATTTAATTGTCAGAATAAATTGTGTAATGATGGAATTGGCGTTGAATGGATTTCAAACTGGTGAAAATGGATTAAAATGATTTGATAGAAACCCATTGGTTTCATCTTATGAAAAATGCATGATTTGAATAAATCCTATTTTGGTATTAAATGTAATGAAATTGGCACTTTTGAAATGGAATAATGGGATTGATCTTATTTTAGGCATTCTTAAAATATTTCTCCCATCATGTAAGAGCGCATGCAAGGCTTAGTTAGTTAGTGAGTTATTTGGATACACTCTATGCTATGGCAATGTTCTAAAACATACTTGCAACGAGTCACATCCTAGATGGGTTGGTGACGAGTCTCCTTTGGTCAGTGTCATAGGGACATGTGTATACACATTTTTTTGAGTTCACATAGAGATTGTGCAATCCTATAACTGGTTAATACTATCATACCTTTTGGCAGATGACCTTGTTGCTCGCTTGTTTGTTTATATTTGAGATATAAATGTATGTCAATGCTTTTTAACTGCTGTACATGCCTACTGAATTTATATAAACTATTTTATATAAATGTTTTTCTTAAGCCATTGTTTTATAAATATTCCATCATTATAAATCCTTTACTTAAAGTAAATTCTTCCATCATTTGAAAATGTATGACATGTTTTGTAAAAATATGATTTTGAAGTGCCAAACCTGTTTATTTTAAAATTGGAAGCTTTTCTTTGGATAATCTATATTTGGAATCTATTACAGAATCTTTGGTGGTATCCTACTGGGCTTAGGCTCACACCCTACTTTTTCCTTCAGGTATCTGTAGAATTTATTCTTCCAGGATCGAGCAAAGGGAAGGGACCTATTTGAGGCGTATCCAGCTCTTGATCTTTGGTTTTGGTGAGTTGTGTCCTTAGGGACTTTGGGGCTACTTTTCCCCTTTTTAGTACTTGGGTTGTAGTACTTTGGGATTTTGTGCCTCTTTGTATTCTGGTACATTACTCCCAGTGGAGTTTCTTTTTGTTATGCATACTGTCTTGTTTCTTTTGCTTCCGCATTCTTGTGGCAAAAATCATTCCCACTTGAATGTTGTGTGATGCCAGGTGCTAGTCACTGACCCGTGGGGATCGGTAACGCCCTTCGGGCTATGTCAGGGCCGGATCGGTTATCGGGTTACCAGGGTACCCGGGCTGGTTCATGACAGAGTGGTATCAAAGGGTAGGTGAATCATCTTGCCTTGATGACAATATGCATTTGATTATTCTTTTCGGGAATTATGAGGTAGTTGTGATTGGGTTCTTGGACATCTCTCACCACAATAAACCTTAAGTCACTAAGGTTGGTTAGGGAAATACGACTTGTGGATTAGTTCTAGTATTTTTCCTGTTTTGATTTGGATAGAGTGGAATCCAAATATTGTTATCCCTTCATTTAAGAATAGTTTTCCTTGATAATCATTCTTGGTGTTAATCTATGTCTTTTTATGCTGTGTTGCTTCATGACTCTGAGGAGACGTGGAGCTTAGATCCAAAAAGAGGCTGCTGCTGAACCTCAGCATGTGTGTCCTATTGTGGTTCCGAGTCTGGTTGAGGTGATTGTCTGCACTGTCCCAGCTCTGAGACTAGCACCACCTCTAGTTCCTGTTCAGGCTCCAGCTATAGATCCTCATAGTGATATTCTCTGAAGTCGTTCTCAAGAGTTCGTACGCCAGAAGCCACTGGTTTTCAAAGTCTCCACTGACCCTCAACATTCCGAGGAATGGTTGAGTAAGACTGAATGTCTGTTTGGGTTCTTGGAGACACCTGATGTGATCAAGGTGAAGTGTTCCACCTTCGTACTTGAGGGACCAAGTAGGAGATGGTGGGACACAATGGTGACGGCTGGGAAACATGAGGGTTTGGAGTGGAAAGACATTAGGATTCTTTTCACTAACCAGTTATATCCAGAATCAATGGTGTTGGCCAAGGTTGTGGAGTTTTTCAAGCATGAGCAGGCCAACAAAACTGTGACTGAGTACTCAAATCGCTTTTTCGAGCTGGTATAGTTTTCTCCTGAGATTGTCTCTAATGAGAGGATGAAGGCTCGACGATTAGAGTTGGGACTTCGATCAGATATACATTCTTAGGATTTCTTATGGAAGCTACCCACTTATGTTGATGTGCTAGATAGGGCAATGATGGTTGAGATGGACTTGGCAGGAAAGTCAGGGTTGAAGGAGGTTATTTTCCCTCCTAGTGGCAGTGTGGGTTCCTTTAAAGGAAAATGAAAGCATGACTTTCCTAATGGTTGTTCTCAACATCAGAGACATTCCAGACCTCCGGTAGCACCAGGAGAGACTTCTTTGACTTGCTATCAGTGTGGGAAGCCATGTCATTCTAAGAGGGTTTGCACTGAGGCACCCAAGATCTGTAGCTCTTGAGGAAATTTAGGGAACTTACAGAGATTCTTCCATCACTTCTCTACTCCACATAGTGGAACAGGATCATCAGTACCTCCAGAAACTACGGGGCAATCAAATCCTTCATGTACAAAATGGTTCCAGCCACAGGCATCCGGAACAAATCTTCTTCACGCAATGGAAGAGTCACCAAAGGTAGCTGATACAGGTCCAACAACTGTGAGAGGTACCATTACTATAGCATCATCTTTGATGACAATTCTTTTTGATATTGGTGCATCTCACTCTTTTATTTCAACCCATATTGTTAATCAGCTTAATATACCTATGGAAATTTTATCTTGTGTGATGTATATTACTACACCCTTTGGTACAATGAGAGATAAGGGTCTCCATAGTCCTATTTGTGTCTTATCTCGATCAGATGTTGATTATGCTTGGAGTTTCTTGGTTCTTGACATAAAATATTTTGACGTCATATTTGGGATGGATTGGCTCACTGCTAATAATGCCCAGATCAATTGTTATCTTAGACGGGTCTACCTTACTACACCCAGTGGTGTGCCTCTTGTTTTTCAAGGAGAATAGGACCTAAGGTCAAGAAGAGATGGACCCTCTTATCCAGTGTTGGGGAAAGTTATATCAGTGTTTTTTTGATCTAGAGAGAGATTTAGTGTGTGGTTATCCTCCTCTAGTAGTTGTTGAGTTTCCCGACATGTTTCCTTCTAACTTCTCTGGTTTTCCACTAGTAAGGGAGGTTTATTTCTCTATTGACTTAATGCCTGGTACTCAACGAGTTTTTATTCCCTCTTATCGAATGACTCCATATGAACTAAAAGAACTGAAATCTCAGTTATACGATCTTCTTGAGAAAGGTTTTATACACCCGAGTGTGTCACCTTGGGCAATACCCATTCTCTTTGCCAAGAATATTGATGGTTCTCTTTGCTTATGTGTTGATTATCGAAAGCTCAATTGGGTTACGATAAAGAACAAATATCCATTACCACAAATTGATGATTTGTTTGATCAATTGAAAGGGGCAAGGTGGTTTTCAAAAATTGATCTTCAATCTGGTTACCATCAGTTGAGGATAAAAGAATCTGATGTGCATAAGACCGCTTTTCAGAGTAGGTATGGCCATTGTGAGTACCTTGTTATGCCCTTCAGCCTAACAAATGCTCCTACAGTTTTCATGGATTTGATGAACATGGTTTTCCGTGAGTATCTAGATACTTTAGTGGTAGTCTTTGTGGATGTCATTCTTGTCTACTCCAAGTTTGGGGAGGATCATGTGCATCATTTGAGAACAGTTCTGAGTCTTCTAAGGAATCACCGACATTATTCCAAGCTTTAAAAGTGTGATTTCTAGATTTGGGAAGTGAAATTATTGGGACATGTCATGTCAGAACAAGGGATATTAGTTGATCCTGAAAATGTGAAGTCTAATATGACTTGGGAACAACCACAAAATGTTTTTGAGATTCGGAGTTTCTTGGGCTTAACATGATATTATCGCTGGTTTGTTAAAGACTTCTTAATGTTAGCTTCTCCAATGACTGATCTGACTCGAAAGGGAGTGATGTTTTCCTGGAATGATAAATATCAGATTTCTTTTGTTGAGCTAAAGCGTCTTTTGACTACTACGCTGGTGTTAACTCTTCCTAAGGCTGGAATAGGCTACGTGGTCTTCTGTGATGCATCAGGATCAGGTTCGGGATGTGTTCTTATGCAAAGTAATCATGTTGTTTCATATGGACCCCATCAACTTAAGCCTCATGAGAAGAACTATCCTACCCATGAACTTGAACTTGCAGCTGTAATGAATGCACTAAAGTGTTGAAGACATTACCTTTATAGAGAAAGGTTTACTGTGTAATCAGACCACAATAACTTGAGTTATATCTTCTCTAAAAAATATTTTAATCTCCACCAAAGGCATTGGGTGGAGTACCTACAATCTTTCAACATTGACATTGCCTATGACCCAGGGACAGGGAATGTAGTTGAAGATGCGTTAAGCAATAAACTTCCATCACAGGCTATGAAAGAATCTTCAGAAGTGTGGAGTTTGATGGCTCTTTTTACTTAGTTTCATATTGGAGTTCAGTGGAAGGGGAATGAAGTTTCTTTAGCCAGTGTTCAGTTGACTTCTGTTCTCCTTGAGTTAATTATTCAGGAAAAACAACTATATGATGAATTCCATAGCATTATGGACTCTCTTTATGGTGGGGAGACCAAAACCTAGTGGTTGTTCTCCAAATAGGGTGTTATGTGTTATCGAAACTGTTACGTTGTGCCGTTACTGACAAGGAAGTATTTGATGGTGGGTTGCCATAGCTCTCAGTGGGTTGTACACCCAGGAACCACGAAGATGTTCTATGACATGAATCGACAGTTCTGGTGGCCAGGTATGAGATGAGACATTGCTGAGTTTGTATCTCATTACTGTACATGAAAGCAGGTGAAAGCCGAGCACCAGAAACCTTCGGGTTTTCTTCAACCACTTCTAGTCCCTACATGGAAGTGGGAAGAAATCTCAATGGACTTTGTGGTTGGGTTACCTCAAACCCAGAGGAAGAAGAATGCGATATGGGTTGTGATCGAAAGACTGACCATGTTAGCTCACTTTATACCTATTCGAGATACAACCAAAGTTGAGGTGTTGGGAAATATTTATGTGAATGAAGTTGTTTGTTTTCACGGAGTTCCGTTTTCTATAGTCTCTGATAGGGATCCACAGTTTACTTCTCGCTTTTGGAGAGGCCTTCAGGAGGTACTGGGATCTCAGGTCCGTTTGTGCACGACCTACCATCCACATTCAGAAGGACAGACAAAGAGAGCTATTCAGATCCTTGAGGATATGCTCTGCTCATGTGTTCTCGACTTTTGTGGGTCTTCGGATGATCATCTGGGGCTAGTTGAGTTTTCTTATAACAATAGTTATTAGTCTGTGATCAAAAATGGCTCTTTTTGAGGCATTGTATAGCCGTCCTTTTAAATCTCTTTTATGTTGGTCGGATATTTGTGAAAGTTCATTGGTAGGACTGAGTTTGGTCTAAGAGACAACATCAAAGATCTAGTTGGTTCATTAGAGAATGTTGAAAGCAAAGAGTCGGTACATGTCTTATGTTGATCGTTGTCGTAAACCCTTAGGGTTCTCAGTTGGTGACCAGGTGTTCTTGAATGTTTCACCCCGATTAGGACATCGATGGCTTGGGAGGCATGAGAAGCTTGCTCCTCATTTTGTGGGACCTTTCAAGGTCATTGGTCTTGTAGGGAAAGTTTCTTACCATCTAGCTCTAGCACCACAGATGACATCGATACATAACGTGTTCGATGTATTGTGGCTGTGAAAGTATCTCTTTGATCCATCTCATGTTGTGAGATGGAGTAATCTTGAGATTGAACCAGATTTATCTATTACTGAATGACCAGTCAAGGTTGTTGATTCTAAGACCAAGGTAATTTGTGGGAGAATGATACCTCTAGTCCATGTTCTATGGCAGCATGGTTCAGATTCTCATGAGATGTGGGAAATAGAGGCACTAATGGGAGATCAATGGCCTCATCTTTTTGATGTGGAGGTTTCTTCATAGGCTTTACGAGGACAGAAATATCTTATGGTGAGGAGGTTGTAACATCACATTACGTTTTTGGGTAATTTTGATGTTTCCAAGTACCTCTTTTTTGGATTAGTGACTTTGGAGAGTCGGGATAACTTTAAACATTGTTTTGGGGCAAATGGAAAGTCGCATGGTTGGCGCACATGTTGTCTAAACCGTGCGGCCAAACCGTGCGCAGTTGGTCCTGGAGGTAGTAGCTTCCACATGGGTAGCACACCGTTTGTCAAACCATGCAGCCAAACCATTCTTGAAGGGTGGCCAAGGCAGTAGCTAACAAACGGTTAGCGCACGGTTTGCCAAACTGTGTGAACTAACCATGCATGCCCTTAAATGGGACCCTTAAATTGTGAATCTCACTCGATTTTTCCTCTAAGTGCCTTGTTTTTCCTTCTAAACGGCCCTATCTCAGGATTTTTCTTCTCTTAAGGTCATAGAAGGTTCTCCCATCATTCCTAAGGCGATCCAAAGGCTCCTCTTGGTGAATCGAAGCAAAATTCTTGAGGTATGTGATCGTTCTTCATCGTTCTTGATCAGTTTCTTAGATCTACCTAGATCTACTTCCCCTCTTCTCTCGGTTTCATAGATCTACACCCGTTATGGGTATATCTAAGTGTGTGGTACCACGTATGTTGATATTTGGTCTTTATCATTCTATTATAAGAGATCTAAGGCGGGTTCTTGAAGAAGCAACCCGGTTTTGTTTAGCGTTCTCGACCGTTGTAGTTTTGGTCAAAACCTTCGAGGTAGGTGGTTCCATCCTAACTTGCCAAATTGATTAACATTGTATTTTCTTGGTTTATTTCCATTTTTGATTTAAATTTGATTTCTCAAGTTTTCTTTCAATTAAAATGATAAAAACTTGATTACAGTGAATCGAGATATTTGAAATTGTTTTGGCATGGAAATTTGGAAAACCCCAATTCCATTGATTGTGTTTATAGAAATTGGACGATTTAAATTGTTGAATTTAAATTGTGTATTTTATGGAAATTATTTCAATTAAATTGTTGAATTTAATTATGGGAATAAATTGTGTAATGATGGAATTGGATTTGAATGGATTTCAAACTGTTGAAAATGGATTAAAATGGTTTGATAGAAACCCATTGGTTTTATCTTGGAAAAAATGCATGATTTGAATAAAATCTATTTTGGTTTTAAATAGAATGAAATTCAAACTTTTGAAATGGAAGAATGGGATTGATCGTATTTTAAGCATTATTAAAATAGTTCGCCAATCATGTAAGAGCGCATGCAAGCCTTAGTAGTTAGTGAGTTATTGGGATAAACTCTACACTACAACAACATTCTAAAACATACTTGCGGTGGGTCACATCCCTGACTAGTTGGTGAAGAGTCTCCTTTGGCTAGTGTCATAGGGACGTGTGTATACACATTTTTCTGAGTTCACATAGGGAGTGCAGAATCCTATAACTGGTTAATACTATCGTACCTTTTGGCAGATGACCTTGTTGCTCGCTTGTTTGTTTATATTTGAGATATAAATGTATGACAATGCTTTTTAACTACTATACATGCCTGCTGAATTTATATAAACTATTTTATATAAATGTTTTGCTTTATCCATTATTTTAGAAATATTCCATCATTGTAAAACATTTACTTAAAGTAAATTCTTCCATCATTTGAAAATGTATATCATGTTTTGTAAAAATATGCTTTTGAGTTCCCAAACCTATTTATTTGAAAATTGGATGCTTTTCTTTAGATAATCTATATTTGGCATCTATTACAGAATCTTTGGTGGTATCCTACTGGGATTAGGCTCACACCCTACTTTTTCCTTCGGGTGTTTGTAGACTTTCTTCTTCCAGGATCGAGCAAAGGGAAGGGACCTCTTAGAGGCATATCTAGCTATTGATCTTTGGTTTTAGTGAGTCATGTCCTTAGGGACTTTGGGGATACTTTTCCACTTTTTAGTACATGGGTTGTAGTACTTTGGGCTTTTGTGCCTCTTTTTATTCTGGTACATTACTCCCAGTGGAGTTTCTTTTTTTAAGCATAGTATCTTGTTTCTTTTTCTTCCACATTCTTGTGGAAACAATCATTCCCACTTGCATGTTGTGTGATGCCAGGTGCTAGTCGTCGACCCATAGGGATTGGGAACGCCCTTCGATCTATGTCAGGGCTGGCTCAGTTATCACGTTACTAGGGTACCCAGACTAGTTTGTGACATGGTGGTGTAAAGGTACTCATAGAAGGTCCTTTCTATTTATTGGTTAATACTATAAAATTTATTTACTTGACCATCCATTTCACATTCAATTTTCCTATATGTAATAAAATATATCGTTTTATAATTTTATTTTATTAATTATTAAGGCAATAGAATAAAAAAAAAATTATAAATGACATATCTCAATATCATAATGTGTCTATATAACATTGATTGAGAAATAATTGAATGTTACAATTGAAAGTTTTAATGTGTGAATATCTAGATCATTAAAGTGAATGAGTATATTATCTCATAGCTTGGCATTGACATGAACAACAAATTTCAGTTGATATTTTATATTTTTTTATATATAATATCTCTTTCTATATTAAACAATGTACCCTTCTCAATAAGGTGATGTGCGGTGCTGATAGAAATAAATAAAAATCAATTTCACCCTATATAATTTTTCAACAAGAAAGGTATCGCTAGTTTTCTAGTTAATATTTAGTAGTAAATATTATGAAAAAATAGATTTCCTTGATTATATAAGGCCTCATATGGGAATATCGTGCCCCAAAATTAGGGGTGGGGCTATTCTTATGGTGGTTTCTGGTGTGTTGTTGCTTCTCCTTGATCCATTTTCATAAAGTGGTCAAATAAACAAGAATTCCATTTTACTTTTTCTCATAGGCAATCTATTTGTACCATGATTTCATTCACCCACTAATATTAATCATTATATATCTTTAATTTCTAAATATTTTATTGAGGCGAAACTCAATAACCAACACATTTGATAGGGCTATATTGTTCTGATGACTTCAAGGCTACTAAATTTCTATGTTCACTTTGTAAAAATGATGATGAATCATGTCTCTAAATTGGAAAAAAATATATGGCAATAAGTAGACATTGTTATATAATACTGATTCAAATAAAAAAAATTATATTACTTCATACCGACAAATGATTCCCATAATATTTGGGGGTTTTCATATAATATTTGTTCCTTTTTATTTACAAAACTCTCCACTTATAGCACACGACATCTGAAGGAAGTGTATTTAGATTTTTATTCATCAAGTAACTTATAATCAAAGGAACATAATTATATTGTTATTTCATATCACATAAAATTGTTATGGTAAATTTATAATACATATCATTTTTTTCTAGTGAAACATACGCCGTCCTTACTTCAGGGTAGGGGTATGTTGGTTTTTATGCACACTTATTATTTTATACACTAATATAATGTTTTAAAAGGTAATAATTATAAATCAAATTTATTATTACACATATTTTCAAATAAAATATTACCTATTAAATTGTGCTTAGAATGATTCCTTCTCACAACACCTAACAAAATAATTCCATTATTTTTAGTGTAACATGTGTTCATATATAGCTGGTGTGTGGGGATTTACCTTCTACTAAGAATCATTGAGATGATTCATTGTAAGAAGTTTCTAAAAGTACTATGATGCATTATATGGAGAATTAATATTATTTTCACTTCATAATAATCTAATATTAATTTACCCTGTAAGGAATAATGAAGAGTAATTAAATGTTTTATTATTTTATTTTTTATTAAAATAGAAGATGTATATCATAATGTTTCCATAATGTATTGCAAAATTATTTATTCATTATAGGAAAAAAACTATGCTATACATCTACATTAATCAACATAGGCCTTCAAGTAGTGACCCGAATAGAGTTATTGAAAATATAATTATTGGGATCCAATATATTTCACACATGCATTCCATCGAACATTAAATTTTAGTCTATTTATTCTCACATTAGTATTTTTTGTTAAGAATATCATGCTATTCCATTCCTACATTTTTTCTACCATATGTTGTTCTACTCAAAACATTTACTCAGTTTCAATATTTTCAATATGTTATTCCTTAGGATTGGTTGCATCAGTATGTGGAGCTCTCCTTTTGGCATCAAAACTGGGCAGGAGCTCCCCTGGAGTTCCCTAGATGCCCAGTTTCAGGAATCACCTTCAAGAAGGCCAACATGTTCCCGAGTTTTATCAGTTCGGTGCTGGATAGGGACCAACAAATGGTCTTCGACGCCATTGCGGTCACAAATGAACCAGACAAATGTGTTTTCAATACTTCTTCTTTAGGTGATTTCTCAACAAGGGACTATCGGAGGGTGATCAGTACAACGACTCAACTGGGTACCTGGGAATCGATTTTTTGGATTAAGGAAATCCCGACTAAGTTCAATTTTCTGGTGTGGCGTATCCAGAATCATGCCCTTCCCAATGACAAGATTGTTAAGAAGACTGGTATTTCCTTGGTTTTGAGATGCATGTGCTGCAGGGGTTATATGGAGGAGTGTTCAGAGCATATGTTCTTCAATAGTGACTGGGCTCAGTTGGTGTGGCGATACTTTGGGGATTTCATGGGACTCTCTGTTCTGAATTTGAGGGATTCTCCTTTCATAGCCCGATGGTTTCATGGGGCGAGAGAAATTGGTCTTGAGAGGAAGGCATGTGCGGTCATATTGGCGGCTGGTTGCTGGTGTATTTGGCTGGCAAGGAACAAGGCAACACATGATGGGCTTCAGTGTTCGGGTCAGGTGGTGGTGGCCCAGACAAAGTTCCTTCTGCTCGATTTGGTCCAATCCTATAATGATTGGCTCGAAGGTCCCTCTCTCAGGCCTTTCTATGTGGGAGATGTTGACAAAAGTCCGAGGAGTAATGGTAATTGGGTAAGATAGTTTCCGCACCACCAGGGCCTTAAGATCAATACTGATGGTTCCTACTACTCGGATGTCATGAAAGATGGTGGTGTGGTTAGGGACTCAAGGGGTAGCGTTGTTCTTGCCTTCAATGCCCACTTAGTTGGAGGGAATTCGCTTATGGTCGAGGCTCTGACTTTGCTGACTGGCCTTCAGATTTGTAGGGATAGGCATATTAGATTGGTTGTGGCGTAAACAGATTCTATCATTATTCATGATTCCATGATGGGTAGATGCAATATTCCATGGTCAATTTCCTATGTTATGAGAAAGTGAAGATCTATGGTCAGGGTCGAAACTGACATCCTTCATACTTGGAGGGAGGGAAATATGGTGGCAGATCATTTTCCTCTTTAGCCTCACAGGGCCTTTGCATATTCCTTCCATCAGACTTGAATTCCCTCTCAAAGGAAGGGAAGAACCTCATTAGAGGGGACGCCCTTGGCCTTTATCACTTTAGGCCCCCATATCCCCCTGTCTCCTGCCTATTTTTGTATTTCAGATTTTCTGTTCTTTATTTAATAATAAAATAAAGAACTATGATGACGATGGATTCAAATTCCTTAAACTTTCTTTGTGGGTTTGTACATTTCATGGACCATGATCCAAAATTATACCTCCCTATGTCATCATTGATGATAGTGCATGACACTCGAAGGTCACCTCTAGTATGATTTGGTTTGGCCACTAGAATCGATGGTATAAACTATTACTTCATTTGAATTTCTCTCAAAATATAAGGAAAAGAGATACCATGATAAAAAAATATGAAAAACACATTATATAAAATAAATTAAGTGTCATGAAAAAAATAAAATAATTCAATTCATGTCATACATCTATAAAATAAAAATAAAAAACCACTCTAAAGAATCTCCTCCAAGATATCTTGGTATAACCCAGTCATTAATACCCTCATAATCAAATGATATACATAGGGGTGATCATAACCATTATACTCAAGAGGATCCTCCTTAGTACCTCTCATCCTAATATTGGTAATGTATGATAAAACACTTGATAGTAAAGACGGAAACTAAATGGAACCAATTAAGTAAACCATAATTTCATAGAAACAGTAAGGATTACTCACCAATTATCTTATCTAAATTATACTAAAAATAATATCAGAAGTATAAAATCATAGGTTTCTAACAACTATTTACCCACAAGTCTTTCCCTCTCAGAAACCAATATAAAATATCCTTTTTTCCCATCCCTTCCCTCCAGATTTAGGTTTGGTCACTACCCTCTCAACCCCAACTATTGAATGGTAAAACATATCATGTTGGCATTAGCTTGAACCTCATACTTAGTACTATAACACCATCATAAAAAACATACGAGGTCCATCAAATCATATGACTATAGTATCTAGATATCAGAAATATGATGGAAATAAAAATAATTCCATCCTCATACCATGCATGCCCCAAACACATAACCATAATCCCATTATCATGACATCATCAGGTAATCCTCATGACAATCCCACACCATGCATGATAATATGAACATCGGTCCACCACAACCAGTCTTATTCTGAAAAGAGAGTGGAGAAGATGGGGTGTTCTTTCATCCTCCCTAAAAATGGATTCTATGTAAAACACCTTGAATTTTTTTATTAGTATAAAATCCTTTATTTAGTTGTGGTGTGTTTAGAAATCTCAAGAATAATACAGGAATAGATTATCTCACACAGATCCTAACCTAGGAGTTCCTAAAAACAGTCATAGAAAAACTCATCTATTCTAATATATCATAACCACTACCCATCCACTACCATCAATGCCTATATAAAACCAAATTAAAAAATTATAAACAATCTTCCAAAACAACCAACCCATGTTCAACTTTTATTTATTCATTTATAAAAATATATATTTTAGTATATCAAAAAAATTATGGTTATTATACCCTTGTTTTCCCATATTTAATGGCAAGACACTACCAATAGTTAACCAAATTTATTTCTTCTATTATTTCTTCATTTTAGTAATTTATATTCTAATTATAGCATATATATATATATATTTCATCATTTCCATTTTCTAGATTAAATTAACTTCCCACCATTACCTATACTGAACGAACATCATAGTGTTAATATTTGTTTATTCCATCCTATAATATACTATCATACATTAATAAAAAAATAAAAATTATAAAATAAAATCATAATATTCTATATCCCACATAATAATAATAATTAATCTTACGTTAAGGTATAAAAATTCATTGTACATTATCAACATTACTCTAGTTTTGATTACTCAAACTACCCTTTTAATTACCATTAATAATTATTATTCATTTTTTTTGAGATGTCACTAGTGAGAAAATATAGGACCAACTCATATTTTATATGAAAAATAATTATAATCTTTAATGTGGATAACACTAATAAATAAAATTTATAACAAACACTCTTCACATTAAGAAGGATAATATTTCATTGAAAATTATAGACCCATGCATCACAGTATTTCCATAAATTTTCTATACCCTTTATAACAAAATTTTACTTGGGTTATTCTTGATATTTTATTTACGATAGTAGAAATAACAAAAACACATAAAATAATAATTAAATATGAATAAAATACATGTACAATGGTTCTCTTTTTAATTACCATTAATATAGTTATTATATTTCTTATGTTGATTCATAGTAATGAAAAATCTATGTAATGAGATGATAGACTCATATTTTTCAAAAATTAAAGAGATATAGGGTCTTGAATACCCCAACTATAAGAATATTCACTGTGATCAACACTTAAACAGTGAGAGGAAATGAAGATAATTTCACCGACCTTGAAAATAGGAATGAAATTGAATATCCATTGGGAACTCACATGGATTAATAGGCAAGGTTTTATCCCCCATAATAAAGGTAAATCAAGGCACTAAAATGGTAAAATAAAAATTCCATTATAATAAAAGATATCATTTTACCTAGATATCCCCAAAAACACAACTAACCTCTCTAAATTAATATTACATTAAATATATTTCTATTTAAATCCCTCACATGAACCCTTTTAAACTCCAATAATTTTGTGAGACTAAAGAGGTTTTTCTTTCAATATTAATCATAACAAAACATAAATCCTTGGTTTTTATTTTATATTTACATATTTTTCATTAACCCATATGGTAGAACCATTACGGGGGAAATTTTGGATTTCAAGAAAGAAGAGTGTTAACTACACACAACAAAAGGTACTATGTAAGGGTAATATGGTTTAAAATTACATAGTGGGTTACACTCACTTGATAATTACACTCACCCAAACATGGAAAATATGACCTTTATGTTAGGTTTTGAAATCATGGATGATCTTTTTGTAATGAAGTATTTATCTACAAGTGAGTTGAATACTACCTTTAAATAGGATAAAAAATATATGCAAGATGCTCACATAAAACGCATCTACCCTCACAAATCTTTAAAAACTACAGTCCACCATCACAACATCCTCTACCATGAAAATATACAACCAACCTTTATATTTTGACTAGCCACACCAAATAGCACAATGTAGAGACCCCCATCCCAGTTTTTTGTCCTCTATCACATAAAAATTGATGTCTCATTGACAATATACTCAAATTACTACTATGTAGATCTAAATTACAAAACATGGGTATTTTAATGGTCCTTATTGTTCACATGTTGTTTCTCCATGAAAAACGACTTCTAAAATGTATGGTTAAACAGTTTCACTACTCACGGTGCACTCCAATATCAAGTAGTGCCTCACGTAAAGAAATTAATTATTACCATTAAGTAATGACAACTAATTTGAAGGTAGACAATTTTACAATTACAAGGCGAAAAAGTATAGTATACCACTACAAAATTTGAAACACCCACTAACGTGGCCAATAATTAATGTTTCACTCAATGTGGTATGTTTAGTACCACATGAAAAAATCTAAAACATTCATACATATAAAATGGAATGAATCTTGCTCATAGATTCATTGATATGAAACAAACTACTCCACACCCACTAAAATTATATTATGGTACATGGGAGGTCCAAACTCATCTCTAACCTATAATACACATCAAAATTTCTAGAAACATAAAGGAATAGACCGAGGGCCAACTCTATTGCCCCAAAAACTTCAAAAAATATCCTCATAATCAAAAATAAAATGAAATCTGTTGGAAAGATGAGAGATGATCTAAACAAACTATTTTTAGGAAGGGTCTAAGAGATATTACATTAACTAGAAGATGACCACCACCTATAAAGGCCAAGTCACTTATCACCTATGAAAAAAACATCTTTTGAATGCGCATTGGAAGATGCCTATCAAATATAGGTAGTTCTGTCCCTGAAATAGGAAATCAAATCAAGGAATTTAAACCATTATTGTAATAAATCGAAAACAACTAAGATTCAGAAATGAATTGTAAAAAGATGAAAAAATTTCAATTTAAAATTCCTATTATTTTTTTAAAACCTGAGATTTTGTTATAACTATCTAAGGAAAATCCGACCATCCTTATAATCGAAAAACCACTTCACCAAGACCAAGGAACTCTAAAAATCATGTAGAATTGGAACAATTAGTTCCCCATCACCCACAACCAAATCGCCATAGCGTACTTAATGAATAATTATTTGAGACAAATATACCCCAAGATTGGGGTTGCGCCTAAGTTCCAAGAGGCCACTTGGTTGCTGGGATTTTTAACAAAATTATTTTGTGACTTTTTGGAAATATATATTCTCACCAATTATCAATGAAATATGGTCACTCAAATAATCAATTCACACATCATTTTTAAATGTAAACTCAAAACTTATTTGATAAAATAGATTTAAAAAAAAATCAATGCAATTTTAGAAATTCAAGTAACCTACACCAAAGAACACAATGTAACATAGAAAATGCTCCTCAAAATCAACACACAAAAATCTATATCAGTTTACCATAAGTATACTATACTACTTTATCCCAACTCGATTAACTAAAACTCAATAAAAATTAGAATTTCATGTAAAATATAATTCTAATGGTTCATCTAGTATGATATTAAAACATTAATGATCTATCCATTAAACCTATTGAAGAACCTAATTTTTTTAAATCATACTAAACATGGTCATAGTTAGGTTTGTTAAACATGAATTTTCAACTCGTTAATCATCATTTTTTTGAAGTTAAAAAATCATCTAATTATTTCTTAACATCTAATGATGTATGTGTTAACTGGAATAGTTCTTTTTAAAACGAACATATTCAAATATTAATGATCACATCATATTGATAAAGGTTAAAAAAATAAAATTATGGAATACATTCAAAAATCAAATCCTATATTTTATTATGCAGCTTAAATTGTTTTAACTTATAGCATGGTAAAATATAATTTATGGAAAATAATTAATATTAAAATATGAAATTTCTTCCATAAGATTCATCAATTTAAACCAAATTTCTTTAAAAAACCTTTAGGGGTAGCTATTAAATTCTTATTTAAAATAAATTTAGACAAAAAATTTATATTTTATTATTAAATAAATAGGAAAAAAAAGTACAATTATAAAAAACATTACATGAGGTATATTATCACTTTTAAAACCATTATAACCATTTTTAAAAGAAAACTGATCACTAATTGAAAATTAAATCCTATCATGGTTTAAATCTTGTTAAGAATTCATTAATAAAAATTCTAACCAATGATAATAGAATTTTAAATCATTATTTTTTCAAGTTAATATCTCATTGAATTAATTTAAAAATATAGAATAAAAATTAACAAAAAATACACATCATAAAAAATGAGGTTGAAAATTACTTACTTTATTTAGTTTAAAGATATACGTTTGTCAACTTATTAACAATACTCCAAATCACACATAAGTATATATTAAAAATATTTTAATGTCTACATTCATCATTTACCACATGTGAATTTCAATAAATCCAATATTTTTTTCAACGTCATATTATACTCATCATATAATACATGACCAAATATAAACATTAAAAGAGCTACTACCAATACAAAAATCAATGGAATCTATCAAACAAATCTATATACTATCCTCTTCAAGTGGCCCCAACTCACCCTAAAGGATTTAAAACACATCATGAAAATAATTCATCTTGATTGTGGTGGTTTTACCTATCATAATATTCTCAGATATATGAAAAAAATTTCAGGAAAAATAAAAATTCACAATCCTACTAGAATGTAGTTCACTCAAATTCTTTTAATTAGGTACATTTAATTCCCAAGATCAACCCATTAAAAAATCATAAAATATATGATTATTGTACATTTCCAGGGTTGTTAACCTGAATGTATTAAAAAATCACTTGAGCATTTAATAAACTTTCTTTCATAAGATATTGTGGGGGGGGGGGTGCTAAAATCCTATATCTTATACGGTTTTTGGGGAATATCTTACACAGAAAGATCAATTGATTACATTTTCTCTTAGCCCATGAAATCCTCATACTTCCTAAATAAAATATTTATCATATATCTTAACCATAAACTTTGATACAACTATATCACAACCCCTCTACTAGAACTTCTGTTCAGGATGATAATGAAAGGAATTAATGACTCACCGAATCCAATCTCTAGTATGACCTAGATTGGTGACTAGAAATGACATCATAAATAATACTTTGGGAGGTATTACCCCTAATATACTTTATGGAAAAGTGATAAGATGAGTAAAACCAATAAACACCATATCATATAACATAGACCAAGATCCACTAAAATAAATACAAAAATGCATGTCATGTAATTAAAAATAAATATATGTAATAAAAAACCAAAACCAATACTAAGAATAATTTACCAGTAGAAACTAGATAACCAAGCTATCCTGATATAGTATAGTCACCAAAATAGTTTTGATCACTAAAATTTTATAGGGATGATCTTAACAAGTATACTTAGTAGGATCCTCCTCAAGAAAACTCATGTAATTGTGAGAAAAGTATAATAATTCTCTAGCTATTAAAGAGTAGAACCAATAGGCACCTATTAGGTAAGCTAATCATTCCTAGACTCATCAGTACTTACTTCCCTAGTATCACATCCAACGTATGTTAGACATAATATCATAAAAATATTACTATAGTAAGTCATCACCCATTTCCCCACTGGTTTTTTGATTATCACACCCTAAATTAAAATTTATTTTGCTCCCATCCCTTCCTATCTAATGTGGTTTGGAATGAAACAATATTTACCCCAACTATCACAATATTCCATATCTTATATTCCCATCAAAGAAAACACTATACCCAGTAATATAAACTCATCATCAACCACATAACATATCCATAACATCATAAGACTAGATAAGTAGGTTATTGTGAACACGAAGATCACCAACCTTCTTCCATCCTCCAACCCTGCACAAACCCATCTACATGACAATCGTCCCATCATCACCACATCATCAAGTAATCTAATTGCTACTCCCAAACATTACATGACCATAACATCCTCGGGACAACACAGAATGTATACAACTAAAAGGAGATAGGGGTAGTAAACCATCCACCCTAACCAACATGGACATTGCAGAAGACACATGAAACCAAAAAATTAGGCATTGGTATAAAATACTTGAATCAGATAGGGTGAATTTAGAAATTATATGAAAAAATACATGAATATATATCATCACAAATATCCTAGGCTAGGGGTTTATATAGCCAGTATCACAATAAATTATCTATTCCACCATATTTTTACCACTACCTATCCACCAACATCAATGACTCTATAAACCAAAATAGAAAAAACCACATAATATATATAAAAAAACTGGTGTTCCACATCTATTCATTGATTTGGAAAATTGTTTATTTCCATTCATCAAAAAATATTTTTTTCATTGTAATTTTTTTATGATATTTAATGAAAACAAATCTCAACCATCACCCACATTTATATCTTATATTATTCATTATTTGATTCATTTAAATTATAATTACTACCTACATTCATTAACTTCATACCTTAAAATTTATTGATTAAATTAGAATCCCACTATTACCTTTATTCTAGCCACATCCTAGTGTTCATATTTATTAAATACATACCCTACCATACTTTATCCCTCTTTATAAAACCATATATAATATAAAAACCACATATCATTTCAAATCCATCACATAAACAAAAAATAGTCACACTTATAGGCATAGAGTGTTTATGTGTCAACATCTATATTACATAAGTTATGGTTATTCAACTTGTCTATTTAATTACTGGTTGTGATTATTATATACTTATGTGAGATGTTTTCTAAAAATAAACAGAAAAATAATTCATATTTTTAGTTTAAAAAATCTGCATACATACAGGGGATTACACTAATAAATCAACCATTTGAATATAATCATCAAATTATGAAGGATTACATTTCATAGAAAAATATAGACTCAAGAATGACATTATTTTCATTTAATTTCCATACCATTTACTATCATACATTCCTTTGGTTATTAATTCTATTTTATTTATGATATTAAAAAAACAACAACACATGAAATACCAATTCAATATGAATACAAAACATTCACATCACTTACATTTTAATTTAAAATTTTCTAGTTATTATAGTTTTTTGTTAATTATTTCCAATTACTAATAGAGTCAATGGGATGATGAGATCATAGTTTAAAATAATAAAATAGAGAGAGGGTATCAAATCTCATATGTGGAAGAATCATCACGGTGTGATGCACCCAAATATAGATAGGGAATGAAGATAATCACATAATCATAATTTTTTTTAAATGAACTCAAATAAATGCTAGGAACTCACTAGAATTAATCGGCATGGTTTGATCACCTAGACTCAAGTGGAATCAAGGAACATGAATGGGGAAAAATCGATTTAGAATAATTGATATCATTTAACATAGATATCCCTAATAACTTGTAAAAACTCTACCAATTTAATTCACATAAAATTTGTTTTCATTTAATTTTATCCTGTAACCCAATTAAAACTACCATAATTAAGAAATATTAAAAACTTATTTCTATCTTAATCATAATATATTTAGAAATAAATTATTTGTATTTTAAATTTACTTATTTTACATAAAACCTCATGGTAGATCCATCCTTGTAGAACTTATTTATTTTATGCATGAAAATATATATTTAGATTGATAAAAGGAATTTCCCAAGGATACTATAGTTTACCATTACATTGTGGGTTACCCTGAATAAAGTATTAGACTAACCCTCATTTAGAAAGTATAACCTTTACACATGGTTTTAGAATCATGAATTACCCTAAGGCGATAAGGGATCTACCAAAAAACTATTTGAAGTGTTCCTTTATAGGCAATACAAAATCTCCTTAGGACTGTCACATTAAACTGATCCATCCTTATGTGATACAAAATGAAACACAAGATAACCCCCATGGCCTCCACCATAGTCTAGTGCAAGGACTAAAGATTTTTCAAATTTTCTTGATGAATACCATGATATAGGTAGCCTATATTATCTATATAAACATCTGTCACATGATACTCACTATACATATATCATCCTACTTAACTAATAACCATGAACATAAAATGGAGAAAGCATGGTGTTTCAGTGTTCCCCATTTTTCATAGGTGTATTCTCTTTGAAAAACGACTTCTTAAATTGTTAGTTAAGTAGTTCCCTACACTTGGTGAACTCCAACATAAATAGGAAACTTAATAAATGGTAAATTATCTTACCATTAAGAAATTAAAACTCACATTAATGTAAACTATTATACCTTTACATGAATGTTAAGGACCGATGATCCCCACACAATGTGAAACTCCAACCCAAATGCCCACCCAAGACCGTTTCAGTCACTATGGGGTAACAAGAACCAAAAATACAACAAAAAAACACTTTTCCAAAATATACTACCCCACCCTTATATCCTTAATGAATTTATACAACCTATCAATCCTTTGAGACACCACATAACACCATGAAAAAAAAATAATGGTCTAGAAGTTACCATGGAATTATAAAAACTGGATCAACCTCTATATTATTATGTAAACTATAATTATAAGACTGATACTACTCTATAATTGTAACTATGAAATCAGATATTCTATAAATTCCTTTATACACAAAATTCCTATAATGATATGATTTTATGAGACCTATGTTATCCATATTAAATAGGTTGACATTTTAAAACTCAATGACTTCTTAAATGATTTATATTTAAAACATAGACTTATGAGAGGATTTTATTTTTAAAATACCCATTCAAATACATTTTATACCATTTATTTGGGATCATATATATGTAACTTATAGGACCATATAACTGGATCTCTCTAACAGATTAAAATATTATAACAAAGAATAATGGTGGGAATAACATATCCAATTCACTTAATATGGAATCAATTTCCATTCTCAAATAAATGTAAACTTCACCGGGAGTGTAACATTAATATATATAGAATTAAAAGAAAAAAAGAAACATTCTTTAATGAATTTTGGAAATTTTTAGACAGAATGAAACATAAATCCATAGACATTATAAATTTCATCCAAACATGATAGTCATTAGATTTTAGGCCATTTTACAAAAAATATTCTTTATTTTGATATTATTGATATTTTATAAACCCCATATATATGGTTTACATTTGGTATTGATATGAAAATGGAAAAGTGGTCAATGGGGGTTGTTAGGGGGGTGAATTAGCCACTTTATAAAATTGTCAATATTTATTAGTGTTATAAAAAATATACAATTGAAAATAAAATATTAACACAAGTGTTTTTACTGTATTTCAAATTAATGTTATCAAAAATATACTCTTAACACTCCCTACATGAGAGTATGGAATCCATTATATAAATGACAGAACTTTTTATGGGAGTCATAACCCTTTATAATTACTTTTCACACATGGAGGCACAAGTCGAATGGTGACTTTTTTACACAGAGAAGAATATCCCAAAACTTTACATTTGAAGTTAAGGAAGAACCAACATTGCATTTATCTAAACCAAGGGAAAACTAAATACCATCCCATTTTCTAGATATGACATAACCATAAAACTATTTTTTTCACTTAGAGGCATAACTCGAACATACCCACTATCAGGATAGTGTAATCATAAACTAAGGTCCAAATTTTGAATGAAAAAATAAACAACCAAAAAGTACATGAAATAAAATAATATAAGAAATTAAAAAACCATAGAAACTTTTTCGAATGTGAATGAATTTAATTTCAAGGCAGTATGGATTTTTTTAGAAAAAGAGATTTAAGGTGTAGTCCATCCAATTATGTTCTAGTGATAATAGAAAAAGCATGTAAAACATTATAGTTTGAGTACTATCATTAATTATTATAATATATTTCAACTGTATCTTTAAAAATATATTTATTTAGTTTCTTCATGTATAACATATTATATGATGATAACTATTTTTGAAATAACAAGAATATTCTATCCATTTTATTTATTCTTTTCCCAAAGCAATAGTTGAAAATATGAAGCTGACATATTACTTTAGTGTTATTCTATGCTTATTTCCATGAAAATTATTCACAACTAATTCTATATTCAATGTTCATTAAAAATTCATTTAATATTATTGAGAATTGATCTTACATCTTAATAATTTGTTTTTGAAATATATAAAAAAAATTAGGTTAATTTCCACCTTTAGGATTTAAATTTTACTTTATATAAAATATTTTCACATTAATACCATATGTATGAAATAATTAATAAGTAATTATAAAAAATTTTAATTGAAAAAAATTGTGATAAATATAATATATAAATTAATATACCCATTTTTTAAAAATAGATCACATTTCACGTTTTTTTTTCAAAAACTGAATTACTAAGACATATGATCGATGAATGAATTTGAAAATATATAATACATTTTTTTTACCCATGAATGTTTCTACCCCCACATATGAATTTTTAATTTTCCATAAATCTGACTTCATATAACTTTCTAATAGTGTGTATTACTTTGGATAAAATGAAGGAATTTTTTGATTAGCACATAAGACTTTAGTTCAGTCATACAACATTTAAGTGGAATGTAATTTTTTATTATAATATATGAAATTTTAGAACACCATATTTTTTTGTATGATATTGTAGACCCCATTACACTTTATACATAAGGAAATTATCATTTTTTAAGACTTTAAATTTGAAATGTATGTCTTTTTGTTTCATGTAGGACTTTTACCAATACAAAAAACCCATTTCCTAATTATTTTAAAACTCACACACAACTTTTAGAAACCACATGTATGACTTTAATAGTGTATGAATTTTATACTTAACTAAAAACCCATTTTATATGACATCAAAAACCGCATATGATGTTTTCCATCGTAAAAAAGAAAAAACATAACAGTTAACTTAACTAATTGTAATGTAAATTTTTCACCAAAATCATCTCATAAGGCACACAACAACGTAAAGAAAAATTCAATAAATTTTTTTTACCATAATATATTCTTTTAAAATAAGGGAATTTTTGAAAAATATTTATTTACATTTGTTAGAGGAAATTAAATATTAATGTTTCAAATATGAGAAAATAATTGGGTGAATTATAAAGGAGTCACTAAAAATGTTAAACCATTTTAAAATTTGAAAAAATAAATTCTCTATTTCCTAGGATTATTGTAAGCTATGGGTTAAAAAAAATAAATCCTTTCACTTGTCAGTAGAGCTAACTCATCCCTTATCCTAATTTAAATTATTTTAAATCCATACATGATGGATTTTTTCAAGTTCATTTTGTAATGTGACAATGAAATTATCCTATTATTTTTTTTCTATATTGATGACAATAAGAAAACATAAAATATACAAAATATTCCAGTATAGTAATTAACAAAAAACTGATCTTTTTTTGAAACCCAATTTCATATGTTTTTTTAAATGGGTTAACAAAAACTTTGAAAATATATATTACTTTTCCAAACTATCGACCACCTATTAGTGTTGATGGTGTTTTACCTTATTTTAAATTCTCATCTAATGATGTATTACAACATCTATATTTATGTCATTGGTGAAAAAATTTTGATGATATAAAAAACAGACATTGAGGATTGTTTTGACCTCTAACAGTATGAACCATCTTAAAAAATGGGACACCATATAATTTCATTGAGGTTATATCAGAACATATTTACATTGTATGAAAATTCATTTTTATTCTCACACAACATCCCACTCAACTGAAATCATCATTCGTATGAGATTTGAACAACATAATAGATGAATCCCGTATTAATTTTTGTTCATTGATCAATGGATTCAAATATTCATAAATATTAATACCGATTATTGTGGTCCAAATATAATTAGACACAAAATAATGTATTTTTGATTTATATATAACCCTAACAGAGATAAATAATTTACCAATTTAAATAGCCAAATATTGTGAGTCCTAAATTTTACACCCAAAGGATTCATTCTATATGTAGATGATAATATATAGAGGTTTCAAGTATGTTTTCAAAATTCTGTATAATCATGATCTATTTTCTTGCATTGAGAAGAGTTGGAAAACTAATGGAGTTTCCTACCTTGAATTATTATATCTGTGTTCCATTACAATTACTTTATAACCTCCTCACTTCGTTGTAGGTATCCATTTCACACCCTTTTCAATAGGTTTCCTATAAGGATTATTCATGGAACAATAAACAAAAAATGGTTCATGAATCCATGGCATAAAACTTCTTCCCCAAGGTAATCGATTATTAGAAATTTTTTCCAATGACAATTAGGGACTCACATTGGTTGAGAGGATGGGTGTTCAGGATCATCACACCCTGGGGGGGAATTATTTTCTACTGTGATACCCTCTTATAGATTTGATCTTTATTCATTAATTCTTCCCAAATCCTAGCGTGGGACTTGTTATACCTATGCCAATAATTTGTTCAAGACCATATTGTTAATATAAACCTATCTCTATATATGTTATTGGTTCTATATCGTTCTATTATTAATATGTGATACGTCATTTTAAAGCTAAATAGTTTGGATTTTTTGAGTTTATTTCCATCCTGGGAGGCATTTAGGGTTTTGGAGTTGGTATTGAACCTCAAAAGGTGTCCTTTGTATTATGTGAAATTTTTAATCAAATCCTACCTAGTTTTATTGAATGGGTAAAGGAGAAGTGACATTAGATTCATACAATAATGCGGTAGCCTACATATCTTGCTAATAACATGGACCTGATACCAAATAGTTCAGTTGAAATTTCAGGGCTTACACCTCAATAGGACGACCAGAATGAAGGAACCTTCATTATGCTAATGGAAAAATAAACATAGATATCTAAGCCCATGTGATTCACTATCGATGTTATAAATAAGAAACCATGGAAGATCAACCATATCATATGAGAGTGTAACATTATATTTGAATGTGGGCTATAAACATAATGTGTCCTGAGAAGATCCATAAGTAGTTAATAGGGTGAGAATAGTAAATAAAGAGGGTTTTACACGTGATTTTCACATATATACCTATCCTAGAAGGTGATTTAGTTGAAATTATGTTTTAGGAATCCATGGGGAGTATCTCAACTCAATAGTGTTTTAGAAATCAACGAGACATAAGGAAATCAAGGGATTGATTAGGTTTTACTCCCAGGAGGATGCCCATTTTTCTATAACCAATGTAGTATTTAGACTCATGGTGACTAATAGTATTTATCAGAAGAATATTAACTCAATGGTAATTAAATATTTTATTGGGGCTCACACATAGAAGTCTTTTTATTCATCTAGAACCACGGGGAGTATCTCGACTCATGGTGTTTTGAAGGGCTGTATGGGTTGTACACCTAAGAGGATGCCCATGTATATGGAACCATAAGGAGCATCTTGACTATTGATGAGTTGATGGTTTATATGGGGCTTAAAACTTGGAGGAGGATAATTATTGATTGCCTCCCCCTCTTGTACCGGTAGAATGACAGGGATAATAGATTTTTATGATTGTGGATTAGATATATTATGAGGCCTATACATAAAGGATTATCTAAAATTTATATGTATATGGAATGAGTTCATGCCACGATATGTGACCTAGGTGAATGTGTTATTAACCCTATTGAGGGATAATAAATATTATTATCCCTATTTATGGACATCAATGGTGAATATCCCTATTAGGTTATAACTATGATATCTAGTACTAGTGAGGGACAAAATTTTATTGTTTTACTGATAGATAGGGGTGATTTGGGTGAAGGGTCACCTAAGTGGGTCACCCATATAGAGGGATGGGTGAAGGGTCACCCAATTGTCTCACCTAGCTGGGTTCACCCATGTGGGTCTGTCCATGTTGTTTAACCTAATCTAGTTCACCCAATTTGGTTTTTCATAGTGTTTTTCCCAAGTGGGTTCACCAAAGGGGTGTGTCATTGAAGTGGTTTGATCTCCTTAGTGTATTTTCCCAAGGGATAATTGGGTGACTTATCCTCATACAGGGATAAAACTAGAATTTACCCATGTAGCGGTATAATACTTTAATAAAAAAATAGGGAAATTAGAACTCTTAACTTGCTTATCCTTTGAGAGGTTATCTGACCTCCTAAAAATTAGAGGTGGGGTTCTATTTATAGATTTACTAGAAGACATAGGAAAAGGAGCCATATGAGATGGGTGAGGGAGTTATTTGAGGGATTTTCATGAAGGAACCTCAAAAGTAGAATATTTTGGAATTTGAATTACTTTAAAAACATTCCTAAATTCAGAAAACCATATATTTAGACCCATTAGTCCATTTAATTTTTGTGTCTAGTAAAACCAATGGTTATAAAGTGAACTAAATGATTTGAAATATTTTATGCACCATAATAGGATGTTTTTTAATTCTAAAAAGTTCATGGAAGGCCCTTAATTTTTTTTAAGGCATCAAAACATTTTTATAAGTAATTTTCAAAATCTATTTCCTAATCGTAGAGGGTGGTTCTCACCACCATACCACCAGATTGGGAAAAATTTCTAAATAATATATTTCCCTCAGTGTGTGAATAGTCTTGAGGTACATTGAAATCGAACCCAATTCTTCTTTTGACATCTAGACACATTTCTAATCAAACATGACAAGTGTTGTCTAAGTGATGATTATATCATCTGTCATGTGGGAAGGTTCATAGAATGAATTTTTTGATGTTGAAAAAATCCTCCATTAGAATTACATTAATTTGAAATGAATAAAATCCAATTATAAGATAAATTTAGGGAAATTGGACGCATTATTAAATAATCTGGGTGGATTTAGAGATATCGCAATGGTGGGTGGATGCTTTAATAATGGAAGTTCTTAACTTTGGTTTTTTAGGTATCACCCAGAGATAAGAATATCAACTCCATGCATTTTGGTCACCAAGAGGAACAATTTAATTTTGGAATTTGTGTTTCGAAGAGCATTATTCTCAAATTAGGGAAACAATATCTTAAATTAGTAAAGGTCCATATTCTAGGATTGTAAAAGGGAGTGGAATGAAAGCATATTTGTGGATGGATCCAATATAGGAGATCTGGATGTCACTAAATATCCCATGATAAAAGTAATGCAACCACACATAGATCTTATAAAGTAAATAACTTGTTGATCAACTCATGAATAGAGGTATAATTGTTTTTGGTATAGGTTCATTAATGAGGAAATATATGGTGAAATCTCTTATGTAGATATGTCTCATAAGTTGGAGAGGGGATACCTTCACAATACTTGGGATTCATGGGTAGGGACCCACGTTTCCATGGGTATTCCACATAAATTTGACTCTCATGAAAATATTTTAGGCCATATGGGAGTAGGCCACTCTATGAAGTTTTAATCCTTGCATGATAGACCATATATCATAAAATATTTATTCATGCAATGATGACATAGTACCCTTCGATATGTAATGAATAGAAAATACATGCTCTAATTTTTTCTTAGGTTAATGGGCCTAGTGATCATAGCTTATTTTTTATATGGTTGAATGGATGTCCCCATGAAATTTATATCATTTTATTTTCATCATCACTTTTTCATATGTTTTAAATTTGAAGGTGTTATAGGTAGGAACATAGTTATTACTCTCTTCACCCTATGAGGGTTTTCAACTTGACCAGTGCTATACCTTGTCCTTTTATTTAAAATTATCATATTATCCTTAGGTATGAAAGGTGCATACGTAGAGAGAAGAGTCTCTACATTTTCCAAGGGGTTCCCTTTAAATGTTTTTAACATGGTGAATAATTTTTCTCATTCAATATGAATGTTTATGGTATTACGAGTCAGACCAATATAACTAGTGTTTAAGGTCATATGTATTTGTCCAAATGTTTCTGATGTTTAAGGTCACACAGCATGGTCCAAAAGGTGGGTGAGACAGTCAGTATAATAAGGGAAAGGAGAAACCCAATGTGAATAGAGATTTTAATTCTAGTATAGATGATCTATTTGATAAGTAAACTTAGATTAATTTACTAGTTCTTAGATAATTTTGTATAATTTTACAATAGCATAATCACAACTTGAGGCATAAAGGTCTTTATTTGTGAGGTACACTCATATAGAAATGGGAACATGAATATAATTTCATAATATTTATTTGAAATTGATAAAAATACATGAATGTGTAAGGTTGAGGGTATTTGAATACTCTTTAATTTTTGTGTTATGAAAGGCGTAAATTATAACAAATTAATGTCTGAATCAATTCAAAATAGAGACTGGTGGGAGTAAAACAACCACTAGTAATGAAGGAAAACTAATTCCACTCCCAGTCAAAAGAAACTAGTGGGGGTAGGATTGATATTACCATACTCATTCCATAGATATCATTTGGTGTTTAGGTGGATACTAGTGGGAGTAGAATGACCAGTAATAATGCTGGAAAAATATTTCCACACCCATTCAAGGAAACTTGTGGGAGTAGGTTGGCCATTACCACACTCAGCCCATCCCTATAACTAATGTTTCTATGAAAGAGATAGCTAATAGGATTATTGAATCATGGTTTTGGTATTCTAAGATTATTATCTCAAATTAAGGAATTGGTGGGTGT
Organism: Viscum album; assembly: GCA_963277665.1. NCBI lineage: Eukaryota > Viridiplantae > Streptophyta > Magnoliopsida > Santalales > Viscaceae > Viscum > Viscum album. The sequence continues at coordinate 871,941,161 of OY728129.1, read as the reverse complement.
TGAATCATACATTAGAGATATAATATGGGTTTTCAGAGGACAAGAATATTGAAAAAAGATTCGATCGAACCAAATTTTATGACACCATGTATTGAATACATTATTTGGGTGAATGGATATAACCTAAGATTCCTAAGTAAAAAACCACATAAATGGGTTATATACTCAATATGGAGAGGCCATCATGTCATGAATAACAATGTACCTATTGAACATATTAGGTTCACTTGTAAAGGATAACAAAAATCCTCTCTTACATTTTCCTAGACCAGGTTTCTAGAAATCATAGAAAGGATTTTTCTTGGGTTATGTATTTAACACCATGATATTTGTGCCTTTTTTATGCTCTAATGTTTTCCAAAACCATAAAAAGAGAATATATTAGAGAGTTTAGACTTGAATTCCAATCAGGATTCCCATTGTGGATTTTCAACATATCAAACCTCTGTGACTATTTTTATTTGTACTTATGGGTCTTAGAATTAGGACCATATAGTGATAAAATTCACGGTTTCGATGATTTGACCAAAACATGATGTGGTTTAAGGTCTCACCACATGGACCAAATGTTTCTAATGTTTAATGTCACACAATATTGACAATAAGTTGGTAGATGGGGCTGAGATAAAAAATCTCAACATCACTATGTATCTCGTTAGAATGAGTATCAAACCAAACATAGTTCTTTTAATGAAATGGTCCCCCACATATATCATACTAATATATAGGGTAATTTTTATTTTTATCGAATAATTCTTCAAAAAACAAGATAACCCACATTAGAATCTCCTATATAGATCTGGCTCAAATTTAGGAGGGGGAAAATAATACACTATGGAACAAATAGTTTGTGTGCCAAATACTTAAATATGGATTAGGATATCCTGTATGGTTGAAAATTCTAATATAAGATGGGACTCCTTGGGATGTTTAGAGTCATGTGGGATGGGTTTCTATCATTCAGTTTAATGTCATGCAGTAGGGATGGTGAGCACATAATTTAACTCTATATGGTAAAGATGTGGGTGATATGAGGTTTATAGTCTTACTTCCAAGACTATAACATGAAATTCTAATGTTATAAAACCTAGACTAATTTTACATTAATTGAATAAAATATATGAAAAATTCGATTATCATAGAACCTCTCTAGGACCTCTATGCGCACATGAATCATTCTCTATGAGAGGAACAAGAGACAAATTATGAAATAAACTTAACCATAAGAGAGTTCATGATAGGGAATATGTGGGGGAATTTTAGTTTTAGTTTAAGAAGTACTATTTAATTATATTTGGCATTCATGTAGGGATGTGTTTGAGAGCAATGAAATTTTTTGGATGGGCCTGAACTAGAATAACTAGGTCGCCTTTTATATCCAATGATATGGGAACCAAACCACACATAGTTCTTAATGAACGGGACATTAAAAATATCTAACTTAAATACAAGGAAATCAAGTAAGGTAGGTCATAGTTTAGGTTGATCATGACATCATGATATGATTTCATATCCATAACCATGTAATCCTTTAAAAAAGGAAAGGGAACCCTATATAAATCACGATCTAACATAGTAGAGTGGAATTTTCATGCATCATTCTTGAATGGTATTGGAATAAATTGAAGCTCTAGGGATGGTACCCAAGATAGAAGACCCTAGTTTCTTTATAAATGGAGTATTCAACCCTACTGTTGATTCAAAAATAGAGATTATATACCAGGTAAATTTACATGGATCCATATCTCATATAGGTAGTGTGTCACATATAATGGACCATGTGGCAGTCTATTTTATGTCATTTTACAAAGACTCATTTGATCTACATTTTATGGTTATACAGTAATTACCTTTCTCTATAGATTAATTTCATGATATTGGGATACAATTTAAAGTAATGTGATTAGGACCTTGGCAACATAGTTTAACATTATGATTCAGGGATGTATGAATACTATAGTTAGCTATCTCATATATTTAACCAGTGGATGGAAATTTTAAGTTTATACATCTAGGACCATTATATGTGTTGTGGTTTAGGGATATATAGCTAAGACCGCATGGTACTGAAATTTATGTTCATACAACATTGAATATTGGGAGACGAGACTACTATCAAAGGAATAGCAATCCCAACTTGAATTGAGGGACCTGGGTTAATCCAATTCCATCATAATAAACCTCGCCAATAGGGGGGAAGTTCATGATTCGGCCTAATATAGTTGGTATGGGAACCACTACATATCTTGAAAATTGGATTAAATTAATATATAGTTATAAAAAGTGGTTCAGTAGGAGACCATCACTTTGAGTGGAAGCCCTGACAAAGTAGGGTCATAATAACACTGAATGTTATGTCATTTGATAACAATTTTGATAATTCATTTTGACATATTGTAATAAGTATTTTAGGATTTAATTTTAATTTCATATGTCGAGGATGAATGGTTTTATGGTTTGATGTTGTGTGACTAGAATAAGGTGATTCGACATGAATTTTTTAAAAATCATCTATAGAAAATACTTCCATTGGTTTGGTGTGTTTTTATGGAGGGGAAATTATCATAATTTCTCAATATTATGTATAAATGACTATATGATGGGGGATCTTATGTAGATAAAATTTTACATAAAGAAAGTGTGTACCATGGACTATACCATTCTATGTAGTTTATGGTCATGAATTTTGAACCAAAGAATTATGAAATTTATACTCACATGATATAGAGGTTCCTTAATAGCAGATACACAGTTTGTGGTATAAAATATATAAAGCTTCATTTTTCATTTAACATTGGAAAATAGATGATGTAAATCATGTATTTAAGTGTATAAATAAAATAATTTAGATTTTAAGGAGTATAATTACCATTAGTAATGATGGAAAACCAATTACACACTTATTCAATGGATGGTTCATGAGGTTAGTTGGAGATTTACTCTAGGGATGAAATATCCACTTGGTGTTACCTCACAAGCTTTGGGTAAAACTATGATATTCTCTATAAAACCACAGTGGGGTCACTTGAGACCAATAAATTCCTATAACCAATATTTCAATGAAAGAGTTAACCAAGAGGATTAACCGACTCAAGGTATTTTTGATTTATACATCATTAGGTATGAAAAAGGTTGAGAAGACAAAGGGACGTTCCAATGGTTTTGGAAAATTTCATGGCTATAGAATCACTTTCTAAATAGGCTATTTATGTAGGAGGAATGAATCCTTATTGAAAAGAATGACCATTTAAACCTCATAAAGAATGGTATAGGAACTCATGAAGAAATTAAAGCATCTTGGTTATTGATTAAGATCATTTTTGAGTGACCTCTTTGCATATTTTATGGTAATTTGGGTTGGACCATGTACTGCATAGTTTATTATTAATGTAGATATGACTAAATTTCATAAAGTTTAATGTCATGTTACAGGGTAAAATGTTTAACTCTGTAGTTTAACATTTCATGGTATGGATGTTGGACATGAATTTTAACAGCAGACATTAAGGATGAATGGTTTCAAAAATTTTGGGTCACATTTATTTGTACAATGGTTTTCTATTTATGGTATATTGTCTAGGACCATTGGTGAGGGTGAGACATATTTTCCACCTAGTAGTATTGAAACTGACATGAATAGAGGCCTTGGGTACTGAATGATAGTAAATATAATACAACTTATGGGTAAGTTTTTATTATTATTCGTAGGACATAGGTTATAGGAATCACTATATGACCCATTAAATCAAGAACCAAGATAAAAAATAGTGAGTAAAAAGGGGAAATATTATATACCGGCTAGAGGGAGGTCCTTTTAGGTGGGGGAAAATGAATCACATAGTTTTATATATGTTATTGTGACATGTACCATGTAGTTTAAGTTACTGTAGAGAGGAATTTTGACACATAGTTTAATGTAATATGTTGAGGATGGGTAACCATAAAATTTAAAATCTTGTCAGAGGGACGCTGTACTATAATTTAACATCATGCGACAAAGATGAGTTCTAGTTAGTTTAATGTCAAGAAGCTCAAAAAAAATATTTTCATGTACTTTGATGTCATATGACTAGGACTATATTCTATTGTTGTTTAGGGTTATAATAATATGACTAAGTGAATATAACTCATCATGCATAGTGATCTTATGGTTGAGTAATATTAACTCACATTCATTTTGAAGGAATATTAGGATTATTTATCTCTATCAGGCCTTCAACTACTGGATTCTAGATCCAATATTTAAAATAGTTAATTATTCAACTATATATCACAAAACATGGTGGTAGGGAAAATAATTGGGATGGTCATTCATGAATGTCTCCTTATGTCTCATGATCGTTGGAAGCTCAATAAGTTCATGCTAAAATTAGTAGATGAAGTATTATAAAACATGATATAATTAATATAATATTAATTGATGTTTTTTTCAATGTGGGTTGGACAGTCCATATGCTTTTGATACAAATTTTGTGTTTTGATCAGGATATCTAGGTGGATAAAGTGGAAACTTGGGTCTCAGTGTCTCTAATATCCCCTCAACTATCTGTTTCATAAGTCGATCATTAAGGATACATTTCCTCTTGATTTTATATCTTAATAATACATGGTAGTGGAATTATTTTTAATTTTATGTCAAATAGTCCTCTTCATGTCACATAATCGATGAGATATTAAACAATTAATTTTATTTGGAATAGGAAAAATACTCATAGACTTTCTCTGTATGGAAGGAATACACTTTCCTTTTCCTATCATCATGATATGGGTTATAACTATGATTCCTCCTTATGTTTCATATTTTTCTATTTTTATGGCCACATGGCTGAATTAGGGATCTAGAAGGTAGCACCCTGATCTCAATCAATTCAAAGGTAATATCTAAAGAATCAGAGGCTCTATATGCTGATGTTGTCTACCAAAGATTAGGGAACTACGAACCTCACAGAAGCTATGTGAAAACTACTAAGATCGAAAAATGTTAGGAAATCACCTGATGATGAAGTGTGAAATATGGAAATTCCCCCATCCTAGTGGTCTTTGTGAATGTAGTAATTAAAAATTCTCCCAAACCTATGGGATAGGGTGGGGCAGAATGAGGTCAACAATTCACCTGGTTATGGGGTGAAAATTTTGAAAATACCCCTAGACTTATAGAATAGGATAAATAACTAAATGGAAGACCTCTATTAGAGGATACCATTATTACATGTGTAAATGATACAAAAATCATCCTCTTAATATCTTCTTAGAGATATTCAGTTTTTTGGATTCAACTAAGTGATCCGTTATTTGAAAAATATGTTCTTTTCATCCTGAATGGGATTATAGGAAGAATAACTGTTGAAAAACATTCCATTTTCAATGGTAGAACGTGTGGACGATGATGGGAGTCTTACTGCAAAACCAAAAGATTAGATATTCTATTGAGATTGAGTATAATATCCATTAACTATGCATTATGAATCATAAACAAGGTTAGTAATTCCTTATATAGAGGTAGGATGGGTATGATTGATCCCTTATTCACCAATGGTTGGAGAAGTGAATGAGACAACCTAATAGGGTTAAATGGATAACAAGAATTTATAGTCATCCTAATCAAGAGTGTTCTCATCAGAACTTGGTTGAAAGTCTTCAAAACTAGTTGATACCATGTTCATGGAGACATATTTTATGCAATTCTTCTCTTAATTGTAATATCCTGTTTGGTGGGTTTGTGCCCACTCGACCATTGGGAGAGAAGGACCTATGTTAAATCTTTTTAATTTTTTTGTGAGGATATATGAAAAATATTACACATGTTACATAGAAATTTCCTATAGAATTTGGACGTCATTAATCATAATTTGTATCATATATTTGAAGAAAAATAATTCCTGGACACGGTGACTAAAAATATGATGCTAAGTGTAGTAATTAGGATAGTCATCCCTGCCTTATTCAGTTGTATTCTTGATTTTAAGTAGCATGATCAGGGTTTTTTCAATAGAAAATTTTAATTAGCATATAACCAAATAATTATGGATGGAATAAATATTATCCTTAATTCTTTCAAGGTTACACTTCCTCATCCTTTTTTCCATGAGGGTGATAACAACTGCTTCAATTTTTCCTGATTTCTATACAGGTAAAGTGTTTCATTATAATATATTTCCATGTTACTATGAATAGAATCATATTTAAATTTTAATATAGTCACAAAATATTTAAAACCATTAGTATTATTCAAATAAATAAGCATATTTTAGAACAAGTCTTGTAATTGTTCCACAAATATATCTAGTAACTATTCTAGTGAAAGTTTTGTTTTCAAGGAATATGCTAGAACCTTCGATAACATAATTAAATACATAACAATATCATTTTCATAATTCTTTCAATTATAGAGGTCAAGTATTTTCCCCTTAGTATAGAGCTAAATTTGTAGTATAATTTATGCTAGAGATATTCTTAGGTTGAGATAAACCCAACTGTAGTGTTATTTTACCATACGGGGGGGGGGGGGGGCTTGGTCTTAGAAGACTATTATCTCTCCATGTTTACAAAAATTGGACCACACATGGGTGAAAAGTGTCCAAGGTGTGACCCATGATCCCCTATTTTATTGAATGTCAATAATTTTTTATTTCTAAAATTTGGAGGGGATGTGTTAGATCCACCTAGTGAGGTTAAAAATTAATTTATGGGTTTAATAGTGTATGTTGAACTTTAATAGAATATATCAAAGAATAGAGGGAATCTTGTAATTCATAGGGAATATTTATCTGAGTTAACATTGGATAAGTTTCTTGAAATATTAGTTGGCATTTTAAAGTTTTTGGGCACACTTTCTATTCAATCAATACTATAATAAAAGTGGTCAATTGATGTTATGTAAATTCGAAAAGGTGGTTAAATTATTATATTATGGGTTGAGAAACCTTCTCATTTTGAAGAGGTCCATTTGAAAGAGGCTTATCATTTCAATTTGATGATTTTTTTCAAAATATTTTCTTCTAATGAGAAACTCAACATTGAGAAAAAATTTATACTATTTCGATTCAAGGTGATAAATCTTATCCATTGCTAAGATGACTTCACCATAGTTAAGTGATGAGCGGGTAGTGATTGTGGATAAATATATCTCCTATTTAATATTGTAATGTTTTTCATCATCAATTGGTTTAGTGGTGATTAAATTTACTGATGTTAAATATACAACATGATGTATAGATTCCCATGGAGGAGAATTTATTATGATACTATATTTATGCTCACTAGATGACCCTAGAGGTGATTTCTGGGTTAGAAATGATAAATATTTCCCCACAATTATGGGATGGTATTATCTATAGGATCTTAATATTTTTTATGGTAGTTTAATAGAATCATGATGGTTCTGGATAGTGGTATTCTGAAATTGTCCTCGAGACACTTTTGGGATTCCCAAATGAGCCTAAGAGGTATTACAATATCTGGGACATGGACATTCTGGAGGGTTTTAGTGGCTAGCTACCCCCATTGGGCCATCATTTTGGATGCATGATTCTGGATGGATAGTATATATACAATTTCTTATGTAGTTTCTTATAGAATATGGGTCACACATTGGTAATGTTGACCACCATGGATAGGGTCCATCTAGTGTAGATCCTGAGTGATTTCCTTAATATTTTGGGCTTCATCATCCGCCTCAATAATATAGCCGAGTAGTGGGTTACTATACTATATGGATAATATCATAAATTTTTTTAATTTGGTGATGAATTACACTTAAATCCTATCAACTGGTTTTTTATAGGATGACCTATGAGGCTTCGTCGTCTAGAGACATTCATAATCTTATTCCAGTGTTGGGATGGAGCCATTGCAATGATAAAGCCACACCAGTGTGTTCATAGACTGGTGATAGAGGTGATCGGTTGATGAAAATGTATTTTTCGGTAACTAGGCGACTATCTAAATGGTAATAGAGGCATATTTTTTAATTTATGTTGGTTTTATGCAGTGGATTGAGCTATCTTGTGGGTATTACCATCATGTTCAATTATTTTAGATTTTTTTGGAATATTTGGAAATTTCATTTGAGTGGTCAAAAGTCTTAAATATCATAAATAGAAAAAATACGTGAAACCCATTAGTGAAACCTCATAAATAAGAGTACATGTTTGATCGATCACAATAATAGTTAAAAGTTTCACTTCAGGCCATTTTGTTTCATGTGAGAATAACCTTACACCATTTGTGGAAGGACAAAATAGTTGAATTTTTTACACTGGGTTCACAATTTTTTTCACCACCTTTTCTAGAGGTTTCCAACATGGTTTACTCATTGAATTAGAAACACCCAACGGATCCAGAATCCATGAAATGAACCTTCATTCCAAAATTAGGGGATCACTATGAATTATTTCAAATGATTCTTGGATATTTAAATTGGTAAAGAAGATGGAAGTTTAGGATCATTAAACCCTTCTAGGGTGAATTATTTCATACTCTAGGACTATTTTAATTATTTAAGATATATTTATGAATCCTTAGAAAATTGAAGTGATGGTCTGGTTACCCATGTGTCAATGATATGATCGAGGCCGCATGTTTGATGTAAACCTATATATATATGAGAGGTTCTCAATCATTCTATTATTTTCTTTTTGTTGATTTGGTTTAGAGATGAATACCTGGGATCAGGTGAGTTTATTACCGTCTAGGGAGGTGGTAAGTGTTTCAGAGTTGTGATTGAACCTCGAAGATGCATCCAACGTGTTCTGTGAAATCAGAAATCAAAATCCCCATAGTTTGATGAAATGGGTAAAGGGGAAGTGGCATTATGTTTAGACCTGAGATATGAATCATACATTTCTATCTAATAATAGGAATTAGAGTCTATTTATTTGGGTCGAATGGTTGGGTATTACTACTAAATAGGACTGTCTTAATGGATTCACCATCATCATGTTGATGGAATGAACATCAAGATCATTAATCCCATTTGAGTCATGATTGCTATGAGAAACAATAGATAATAGGAGATCATCCACATTTCATTATATTTTACTATTATATTTGAATGTGAGACTTATTCATGAGTTTCTCAAAGAATATTCCCATTACATTAAAGGGGTGAAAATTGGAAATAAGGAGGGGATTAAACAATATATTCCTTGAGAAACATATCCTATAAGGTGGTTCAAGTGTGATTTTATTTTTGGAATCTATGAGTAGTATCTCAACTATATGGTGCTTTAGGAATCCATGATGAGTATATCAACTCAAGGAAATTAAGGGTTGGATTGGGTCTTACTCCCAGTAGGATGACCAATTATTTAGAACCAAGAGGTGTATCTCAAATCATGTTGAATAATGGTAACAATGAGTAGAGTATAAATTCAATAGTAAGTGAATATTTGAATAGGTATAACACATAGGAAGATGAACATGTATCTCGAACCGTTACGAGTATCTTGACTCATGGTCAGTTGAAGGTTTGGATGAGGCTTACACCTAGGAGGATGCCCATGTATCCATAACCATGAAGAGTATCTCATCTTATGATGATACGATGGTTTGGATGGGGATTTCACTAAGGGGAGGTCCATGCGTGATTACCTATCCACTTATATAGATAAAAATATAAATAAGCAATATTTTCATGATTTGGGATCACACATATTATAATTTCTATATCTAGATAATTATATAAACTCTATGTTTATATAGAATGAGTCGATTCCAAGGTATGAGACCAAAGTGAATTGGTTCGTATCCCTAGTGAGGGATAGTGAAGGTTATTATCCCTAGAGGGGGATAGAAAATGTGTGTATCCCTATTAATGGATAGTTGAGATACCTGGACCATGTTAGGGAAATCATTATGACTATAACAACCTAGGTACTTATAGAATAATTTTTTTATTCTGGTATAAAATAGTTAAATTCATTATAAATGTATAATGAAATAAGTGATAATTATAGAAATTAATGAATCTATACTAATAGAATAGTACAATCACAAATTAACATATAAATAATTTTTATTTATGTTATATCTGAAAATATGATATATTTATATCCTGGTATAAGTAAATAAATGTTTTAAAAATGATAAATTTAGTGTTGGTATTTTTGTGAAATGTAAATGTTTATCAACAATTTTATAATTAATATAAAGATTGAAAATAATTTTTTTTTCCTAAATTATATTCATAAATTAATATTTTGTTGTATTATTATTATAAGATAATTTTGTGAGACATTAATTAGTTTTTCAAAGTTTCATAAAATCCGTTATAATAATAAAATTATTATTTTTTAAATAAAGGATGATTTTAATTTAAAATTAAATTTCTTATATTTGGGAAATTATTTTTGAAAACTTATGTCCATTTTTGAAATCTAAATGTCAAAAAATGGTTAGGGTGAATATTTAGGATTTTTCCGAAATAGTTGAATTTTTGTGAATAGTGAAAACGGTAATTTACGGTAGTTAACATTAAAAGTTTAATATAGGAATTTTTTCATAATTAATGATATAATCAACCAATAGATCGAAATAAAATTCCCTATTCACTCTATTTAGTCACAATACTTATTAGTATTTATATTCTTTATCCAAAATAATAAACAAATGAACAAAATAACAAAAAACACCCCTCTCCACTCCTTATAAATAACACCCCTCACCACCCCTTCCCATCAAACCTCAAAAGACTTGTATATCATATTAATTATGAATAATTGCCTTCCCAAAAATATTACCTATTTTAGATTCTTTATGGTATCATAGAAATACCTACACCAAGTGCCTTAAAGAGGTTCTCAAGGAGACAAAATTTGAGAGGTGAAATCCTCCATTATTTTTCATTTAAATTCCATATTTCTTTAATTATTTATACATTATCTTCACATCCACTATAAAAAGTGCCATGATAAATCCTGTATCAAACATATACTATAATTTTATTATGTTAATTGTATATCAATCATCAAAACAATTCCCTTATCCTCTTATTCTAAAAAATATAAATATTGTCTCTGGCATGTCTATTCACTACCTTCACAGACAATGAGTTTTTAATTTTCTATTAACTCCTTAAAGTCTGGTCATAAAAATATTATTATGGTTAAAAGATATTTTAATATGTATATTATAAGTTTTTTATTGATTTTTAACTAATTTATAGACATAATATTAAATAAAACAAAACTACTTTGTGATGGTCAGAAAAACGCAAAAAACAACCAAACATTTATCATTAGTATTTTATCTAATTAATCATCCTTATATTGGAAAATAAAATAATATATGGGATAATTTAAAATTAAATAATCATATTAATACCATTTCTTTCTAATTATAGGTTCTCTATTCCATTAGAAATAGAATTCCAATAATTATACTCAAGGGAACCAACCATAAATCCATGAAACAATTTCTCTTAGTTAAATGATTATGAAATTTATAACTCATTAAAATTTTGATAAGTGAAGTTAATAAAATAGAAATAAATAAAACATATGTGGAAAATGTTATTAATTATGTAATGAATTAGTCTAATTTGGTTATCCATTTCATTAATTATAAGTGCATAATTATTTCGTACATAAGGTAAGAGAATATTTACCCCAATTTCTATTCAATGGGTTAACCTTATATATCATTGATTTTGTGGTGAAAGGATTATTTTTTAAATTAATTTTGATTATATAATGTATTATTTTTGTGGATATATAGTGTATAAACATATTATACTAATTTTATTAATTCTCACTTCAATGACGTGATATTTGTAAGAGAATTTATTTTAAAAAGTAATATTTTAAAGTTACCACTATTTTTAAAAAAGAAACGTTTTTTACTTATACACCGTAAGTGAATTTTTCAAATTTAATGTTTCCTTATTGATTTTATTTTTAATTTTTAATTTTATAATTTTATTTTTAAATAAAATTATTTCATTTATAAGTGCATGACTTCTTAAAAATGAAAAGTGATTTCAAAATAGAAAATGTAATTTCCTTAAAAATGTTTCTTTTGCGCAAGAGTTATGTTTTATTTTCAAGTTATAGTTCTTGGGAATTTTTAGGATTACTGGTAGTTATATATAAATCTGAGAGAATTTCAACTCGTTATATCTCTGTAATTTATTGGGTAAAGGGATAGAGTTCACCGGTTAGTATTCTTTTAATAGATTATAGGAATACACTATGATGGTTATTCCAACTGTAACCATGATGATCACTCATTGTGTAGTCAAGAAAGATATATTATATACGTGAGGGATATGAAAATGATGACACAAGTTACATTTTATGATTTATGTATTCTTTATATGTTTTTACAAAAATATTTTTATTTCATATAGTAAGCTAAAAAACTTATGTTTTATGTGTAAAAGTTATAACTTTGTGAAATTGCTTTTATTCATTAACTAACAATTTTTTGTTCATTTTATGTCCCTTATTGAGTTTTTTACACATCCCAATTTTAATTTGTTTTCATAGGGTTATTTTAGGGGTAAATTAAGAGAAGAATTCATGTTTAAATTTTTGATGTTTTATTAGGGAAAGAAATCATATTTTGTTCTAATATTTTTAAATTCTGAAAAAATGGATATCTAATAGAAGTTTCTTATTTGTAATATATGAGTTTCTATGTATGAGTTTATGACCTAGTTATATAAAAATATCAACCTAAAAGATATTTTTTAATGTAATAAAGTGAATTCTAATTGAATTAACTAGATTATGTAATGTTAAAGGTTGGTTCCTTGTAGTTGCTGTTAGAGAAAGGTTTAGATAACTTTAGGGGTTAGGATAATGTTAATAAAATACACATGAATGATTATTTGATTTACGGTTAAAATTAAATGATATATAATTTAAATATTACCATGTTTATTTATCTAGTATATGTCTGTTTAGAATGGTTTTCCAATGAAGAAATAGGGAAGCTAAAGTAGGAAGGCACAAAGAGGACTATATCGTTCAAAAAACCCAACCTGGAATGGTAGGAATTGGAATTGAGTTGTTTTTGATAGCAATGGATCAGTTGAAGTAGGCTATAAATAGAGGAAAAATCCATTCACAAGGTCATCTAGATCAACCTCAAGGGAATATGTATGTGGTGGTACATTTTATAAAGAAACACCCTCGAACATATAGTGGTTCTTCTTAACCAGATGTAGCTGAAGGGTGGATAAAATACATAGAAAATATTTTTCATGTCACGAGGTGTTTAGACTATCAAAAGGTTAGTATTTATATTTATCGTTTTGAAGGTGATATCGAACTATTGTGGTCAATGTTCAAGAATATCCTAGATAAGGATGAGATTGATGATTTGGAATGGGATGAATTCGAAAACATTTTCCTTGAGAAATATTTTTTTAAGGCGACTTGACTTAAGATGGTATAAATACTTTGAATTGAGATATTATGATTATTCAGTGGCTATAAAAAAAGTAAAATCCACTTGATTGGAAATGTATTCTATAAATTTTATCCAAGATCTTGATAGAAAAATCAACATTTTTACATAGGTTTGAATCGAAAATATCAAAGGAAATTGGATTCTCATGAATTAAAAAGGTATAAAAAACATGTTCAATGTGTGGAGATGGTGGAAATTGAGTTTTATAATGATAATGTGTTCTTTTAAAACTTGTATAAAAACAGGTAAATGTGGAAAGAAAAAGTAAATAAATCATTGAACAAAATTAATTATATGAAAATTAAGGTTATAGTTTATGAGAATTGTATTAAAAACACATAGGGGAATGCCTTTTGAAGGATTTAATGTGTTTATGATGTGGTAATATTATATATGTATCCTGTAATTGAAATGAAAAATAACATGAAAGTGGTAAGAAAAATTCTAATATATATATAGTTAAATATTACAAATGTAATGAGATGGGTCATTATGAAAATGAGTGTCCGAAGAGCATCCCAAATGATAGAAAGCAGCTAGACTATAAGTAGAATGGATGGGTAAAATACTTTACAACAACATCAGCTATTGTCGGGCCATCCAGTGAAGTGGTATCAAAAACATTGTTTGTTTACTCATATTTTTTTACTACCTTCTTCGATTTGGTGTCTACACATTATTTCATATATGAGAAATTTTCTGGTAAATTAGAAGTTTCACCTCAAGAAACTGATCGATAACTGATAATAAAAACACACAGGGGAAATATCTTGAAATTATAAGAATAATCCCATTGATATCTATGAAAAGAATTTACCTTAAAACCATGTTGTCATTCCCCTGGTAGAATTTGATGTTTTTCTAGGTATGGATTGGCTTCCTATTTACCATGCTAAGATTGAATGCAGAGAAAAAGTATTTTTTTTAGATATAGTCTCATTTTTTATAAAATAATGAACCCATACCATTGATAACATATCAAGAAGATGATAAACTGTTATAATATGGAAATGAGTTTTATGTGGGACATATTGCTAAAAATAAGGGAACTGTTCATATTAATTATTTTCTAGTGGTAAATGAGTATCTAGATGTTTTTTTGATGAGTATATAAGTATTTTACTTGATTGGTAGGTTGATTTCACTATTTCTTTATTCCCTAAAGCTAAACCTATTTCAAAACCCCCGTATCGAATGGACCAAGTAGAACTTAAATAATTGAAAAATAATTTGATGGAGTTTCTTGATTAAGGATTCATTTTTTATGATTACATCACCTTTTGGGGTTTCTATTTTGTTTGTTAATATTAATGATGGTTCTAAAAGGATTCATATTGATTATAGAGCATTAAATAAAATAACAGTTAAGAATAAGTATCTTTTACCTCATATCAATTACTTATTTGATCATCTCTAGGGAGATTTTTATTTTTGAAAGATTGAATTAAAATCTGGGTACTTTAATTTAAAGGTGAAGGGGGATTACATTCTGAAAACATAATTCCATACTAGATATGGGTATTATGGGTTTGTTGTTGTTACCTTTGGTTTGAAAAATGCACATAATATATTTTTGGATCTTATAAACATGATATTCTATTAATATTTTGTTAATTTTATTTTTGTTTTTATTGATGAGATTTTTATTTATTAAAAAAAATATGAGGATCATGAAAAGTATCTAACAATTTTTCTATAAATCCTTAAAGAAAAAAGTTATATGAGAAATTTAGAAAATTATATATTTGGTTTCAACAAATTTATTTTCTTCGGCACATTGTAAATAAGGATGGCATAATAGTTAATCCCATAAAAAAATAAAGTGACTGATGAATACCAAATTACTAAATTTTTTCCCAAGATTCATAGTCATCTTGGATTAGTAGTATATTACCAATGGTTTGTTAAAATATTTTTAAGGTTATCTAGTCTTCTAAATATGTTAACACGAAAAGGGATTAAATTTATTTAGATAGATGAATATGGTGTTTGTTTTCAGAAACTAAAAATAAGATTGGAAAATGATCCAATTTTGGTCATGCCTTCCAGAAATGGATATTTTTCCAACTATATTGATGATTATTTAAAGGGAATTAGTTGCATTTTGATGCAGAATGATCAGGTAATTTCTTACCATTTATAAAAACTGAAATCACATGAGTTAAATTATCCCACACATGACTTTGAACTAGAATTCATGGTTTTCCATTTAAAAATTTGATGAAATCATTTATATAGAGCCAAATGTGAAATATATACAATTCATAAAATTTTAAAGTATATATTCAATCGAAATGAATTGACCATGAGGTATAGAATATGGATGTAATTGATAAAGGGTAATGATTATGTGATCAATTACCATCCTAGAAAAGTAAAAAAGTGGAAGATTCCTTGAGTTAGAAATACCTTGCTACATTAACTAGATTACATTAGGAATATAAACCATTGGTTAATGATTGGATAAATTTTGGATTGGAATTTATTGGTGTATAAAAATTATTTATTTTGTTTTAGGTGTCAGTGGAATGATCTATATCAGTCAAAATTAAGAAAACACAGTTGTAAGACTGTGTGTTATGGAAAAAGGTAGAATTGGTTTAAAAGGGTAATTTTTAGTATTTAACATTGATAAAACTGTGTTTTGAGATTTGGAAAGATATTATGTGGGACATGTGATTCATAGTTGATGAAAGGGTTATTATGTTTAGCTCATAGTACTCCATTTTAAGTTCATCTTGGGAGAACTTAGATGTATAGAGACCATCAAGAGTATTACTGGTGGGATAGAATGAAAAGAGATTTTTTTGACAACACCATGAGATGTTTGACATGTCAATAGGTAAAATCATAATGAAAATTATCAAAGGGTATGATTTATCCTTTTCAAGTTCCATAGGGGAAATGGGAAAATTTATACATGGATTTTGAAGTGGTATTACCAAAAACATCTCAAGGTAACAATTTAATATGGGTTATTGTTGATCGACTGAATAAATATGAACATTTTCTTTGTATTCGGGGTACTATGAATTTAGATAAGATTTATCGAATGTACCTCAAAGAGATAGTCAGGTAACATGGTGTTTTTCTCTCTATTGTATCTGATCATGATCCTAGGTTCATTTATAGCTTTTGGAAGGGCATTCTTATGTCATTGAGAACTGAATTAAATTTCATCACTTCTCATCATCCTCAATCTGATGGATAGTTAGGGAAAACAATTTAGATATTGAAGGACATGCTTCATGCTTCTTCAATGGATTTATAGGGATATTGGGATCAAAATCTTTATTTGGTTTATTTTTCTTATAATAAAATTTTTCATTATAGTATATAGATGGATCAATTTTAATATTTATATGGAAGGAGGTGGAAAACTATATCATTTTGGAATGAAGTAGGTGAAATAATATTGACGGGACCATAATTGGTAGAGGAAACTACAGAGAAAGTTTTGATGATTCAATGACACTTTGAGACACCTCAGAGTAGGAAGAAAAGTTATCCAAATAACTAGAGGAAAGATGATTATTTTTAGGTAGGTGATAATGTATTTTTCATTGTTTCTCCCTGGAAAAGTGTGATGCATTTTGGTAATAATGGGATGCTATGTCCATGGTTCATTGGACCACATGAAATCCTAGAGGAATCTGGATCAGTTGCCTACTAAGTGAATTTTCCTATGAGTTTATCCCAGGTACACAATATTCTTGATGTTTCGATTTTAAGAAAGTACATACTAGATTTATCTCCTATTCTTAGCATAGATATTATTAATCTATAATATAACCTTTCATATGAGGAAAATTCTATTCAAATTATTGATCGTAGATAACAAGTATTGCGAAATAAGGTTATTCACCATGTTAAGGTTTTGTGGATAGACCACAAGGTTAATGAAGTAACACAGGAATATGAAAATTCTATGAGGGAAAGGTATCCTCACTTATTTAATAAGAAAATAAAAATTGCGAGGATACAATATGCAGAATAGGGGGAGAAGGTAACAACCTAGTAACTTATAGAATAATTTGTTTCCATTAAGGAATTAAATTGTTAAATTCATTATAAATATATAATTAAATAAGTGGTATATAGAGAAATTAATAAATATATACTAATATAATAATAACCTCACCCATGAAAGAATAAATAAATTTATGTATCTTATTAGTGAAAACATGATATATTTATATCATGGTATAAGATAATAATTTTTTTAAATGATAAATTTAATGTTGCTATTTTTTGGAAATGTAAATGTTTATTTATAGTTTTATAATTCATATAAAAATTTAAAAGAAAATTTATTTTCAAAAAATTTATTTATAAATTAATATTTTTTGTTATAGTTATAAGATAATTTTTAAGACCATAATTAATTTTTCAAATTGTTATTAAGTCGGTTATAATATTAAAATGAGTTTTTTTGAATAAATAATGATTTTAATTAAAAATTAATGTTCTCATATTCAGAAAATCAATTTCAGAAAATGAAGTCAATTTTTGAAATCTACCTTCCGAAACATGGTTAGGATGAATTTTTGGGATTCTTCTAAAATAGTTGATTTTTTGTGAACATTGATATACGATAATTTATTATTTTTAACATTATAGGTTTAATACATGAATTTTGCGTCATTGTGGATGTAAGAACCCACTATTTGAAACTCACAAAAACTATTTAATATAATTAGTCACCAAAATCAACATTGTTGATAGTCTTGAGCCAAAATAATAAACAAATGAATAAAATAATCAAAAACACCACTGTCCTCTCCCTATAAATACCATCCCTCACCACCCTTTCTTATCACACATCCAAAGCCTTATATATTGTCTGAATTCTTCCCAATTCCTTTCCAAATAATATTCCCCACTTCTAAGACCTATTGGTTTAAAAAAAACATAAAACCATATTCTTTAAGGAGGTTCTCAAGGAGAAAACATTAGAGAGGTAAAATCCTCCATTTTTTCTCTTTTAAATTATTTTTTTCTTTTTTTCGTTATACCTTATCTTCACCTACACTATCCAAAGTGACATGAAAACTCTAGTATCATACATATTTAATAATTTTACTATGTTAATTTAATATCCATCACCACACCACCTCTATTTTACTTTTATTATAAAAATGAAAACATCAGTTGTGATGTGTCGATTCACCGTCTTCATGGATAAAATGTTTTAATTTTATATTACAGCATTCACAGATGGTCAAATGACAATTATTATAATTAATTTTTTAATATGTATATAACAATTTTTTAATGTTGTAGAACTAATTAATAGATATAATAGAAAAACAAAACTACTTTTTTATGACTGTGAAAACTATGAAAAACAAACCAAAAATTTATCATTAATATGTTATCTAATTAACCATACTTATATTTAAAAAATTACATATGGGATCATTTAAAATTATGGAATCATATTAATACCATTTCATTCCACTTCTGGGGGTTTTCTTCTATATTATAATGAACTCCCATAATTATACTCACGGGAAACGACCATAAATCCATGAAACAAACGCTCCTAGAATGAAGATTTTGATATTTATAACTAAATAAAATGACAATAAATTAACTTCGTAAAATTATATAAAATAAAATATATTTGTAAATGGTTCTGAATTAAGTTATTAGTGAATCTGATTTGATTATACAGTACATGAAGTACATGTGTAGAACTCTTTCATACATAAGGTAAGGGAATTCATAAACCAATTTCCATTCTTTGGGTTAACCTTATATTTCATTGATTATGCAGTGAAAAGATTTTTTGTAAAATTGATTTTTATTATATTATTTTTTATTATGCATCTTTAAAATTTATACACATAATCCAATCAATTTATTAATTATAACTTCAATTATATGATATTTTTAGGGGATTTGTTTTTTTATAAATCCTCTTTTCATATTACAAATGTTTTTATTAAATAATTTTTTTATATATACATCCTAAGTAGATTGTCCTGATTTCTTGATGCCTTTTATATTTTATGTCTCCTTTACAATTTTACATGTTTATTTTCAAAATTCTTAATTAATAAGTGCACAAATTCTAAAAAATGAAAAGGGATCTCAAAATGGAAAATTTATTTTCCTCAATAATGATTTTTATGAATGATTTATGAGTTATTATAATGTTATTATTATCTTGAAGTGCTATGATGATAGGTAGTTCTTTGGAAAACTGAGGGTGGGTGATCCTATTATAGATATCTAATGGGTTATGTAAATGGATGGAGTAAACTAGGTAGGTTTCTCCTAATAGATAATGCGAATATATTACAATGGTTATTCCAAGTGTAACCATGATAGTTACTCCCTGTGTAGCCGAGAGAGTGACAATATAAATAAGAGTGATATGAAAAGGATTCCACATGTTACATTTTATGATTTACGTATGATTTTTATGGTTTTAAAAAAAACTTATGATTTTATAATGTTAGATAAAGAGCATATGTCTTACGTGTAAAAGTTATAACATTGTGAAAATGTTTTCATTCATAGAATAACAATTTCTTTCTTCCTTTAATTTCCCTTACTAAGTTTTTTTATTCTCATTCAATGTATTCAATTTTTTTCGCTGGGTTTTTAGATGGTAAAGGATGACAAGTATTCAATTTTAATGATGTGATGTTTTATTATGGAAATAATTCATGTTTTGTTGTAAAATTTTTATAATGTGAAAATGGATACTAAGTAGAAGTGTATAATTTTTAATATATGAGTTTATATGTGTGAGGTTATGACCTAATTATATAAAACTTTAAATGTAAAATATCATTGGGATTGTATAAATGTGAATTCTTGCAGAATTGACTAGATTGTGTAATGTTTAATGTTGGGTCCTTACAATGATGTTTTATAAAATTATTAGGGTGACTTAGGTGAAGATCCACCTATGTAAGTGGGTCACCCAAGTGGGTCTCCCATATAGAGGTTTGGGTGAAGGGTTTCCCAGGTGACATTCTCAAGTGGGTTTTCTTAAGTGGGTTTTCCAAAGTTGGTTCTCCCAAGTTGGTTATCTCATGTAAGATTTCCATAGGGGTGGGTCATCTAAGTGGGTTGGTCAACCAAGTGGTTTTACCCTAGTAAGGGAGAACTATAGACCCTATCCTCATAGAAGACTAGACATAGTATTTCACCAAAGCAGTGGTGGATTAGTTAGGCAGACAAGTAGCGTGAATAGAGCTCTTACCATGTTCTTCCTCTGAGTGTTCATCCATACACTAAAAAATTAGAGGAAGGGGGGATATTTATAGATTGGATGGAGGACCTGGGTGAATGGGATGCATGAATGACATTTAAAAGAATCTATATGAGATGGGTGTGTGAGTTTGGTGTGGGATTTTCATGAGGGAACTACATGAATGGAATGCGAAAGGACTCAAATTACTTTATAAAATATTCATAAATTATGAAAAGAAAATTTTTTTATCAGTAAGACCACTTGGGATCCATACAGAGTCAAATGAAATCTCATAAATTGAAATAAGCCATCAGGTATAGTGTATATACAATACCAGAATTTTTCTGAACCCAAATAGTCCCCAGAAGACCCTTAAAAACGCATTTTAAGGAGTTAATACCTTTTTATCATCAATTTACAAAAATACATGGCCTAATCATGGAGGGAAGTTATCACCTCCATGAAACATTATTGGGTAATGTTTCTGAGGTATACCTATCCCTTGGTGTGTGAGAATTAGTTAGGAAGATGGTAATCCATCATGCTTCTTCTTTCGACATCAAGACAGACTTCTACTTATACTCGAATTGTGTTGTCTATGTGAGGATTATATCTTGGTTCATGAATAAAAGTGCATGGCATGGATTTTTTCCTACAAATGAATGGAAAATAAAAAGACCATAGGGGATGTCTATGTTACTATTAATATTATTACCCTAGGTGAGAAAAATATCTTAGGGGAGGTCTGTGTTACTTGAAGACTTATTCAATGGATAAGAAAAGTACAACATCAGAGGTATTTGATACTTGATATGTGTACTGGATAATATCTGGTGTGTTATATCATTATAAGGGTCTCTATAATGTTATTCAAGTCACCCATACAATGGTCTAAGTAGGTATGACCAATTATTGTCCTAGATCTTAAGATTAAAAATGGTATGTCCATCCTTGGGTGTCAACATGAACCCGAGGCAATAGTGGTTGTTATAGATTTCTAAAAAAAATTCAAAACTGATAAATTGAATTAAATTATGTAATAATTTTTTTTATTCACATTATAAAGGCTATATAAATTCAGGGATTCCATTGGTACTAGCCTACCAAGTTGTACTCACACCCTTCTTGGGCCACCATGGAACTTAGGTACTTGAGAATACACCGTATTTGTTTATAGAAATATATTTTGGGTACGAAACATAATTGATATGTATTTATTTAATTCCTAAGATGGATTTTTTTATGATGGAACTAATCAATACATTGAACTATATGGGGACACACTATTATCCTTAGGTTTATTTTTCTCTTTTAGTGCTTATTATGTAGGATATACCCACATGAGATCTATTATGGTATTTATGGAACATTCAATTAGTATTTCATATGATGTTGTATTATTTAATCATCACTTTCCTTATTTCAAATGTCATCATTGGTGTATAACTAATTAAAATTGTTATATTGTATTGAACACTCTAATAATGAAGGAATAATCTCCTCACATCAACCTTACTGACCTTATCCTCTAGTCAGATGCCTTTAACATATCGGGCAGTGTACATGATGTCTTATGGAACCACTAGTCCATACATCAGTTAGTGGTCCAGATATGTTCAATGTAACATGATTTGATTTCCTCTTATTATATTTTATAAATGAAGACCATATTGGAAAACATGAATACCCTCACTAACATGTAAGAGAATCCCATGCTGATGAAAAAAGTGTTATGGAACCCACATATTTAATATAAGAGTTTAAAAATATTTATTTAACAAAATATTTCCTCGATAACATCAACATTATCATTGAATATTTGTGTTAAAGAATATAGTTTCATAAAATATGAATTAGATATGTCATAAATAAGTAAATTTTTTTAACCCTCAGGAAATTATATTTTACAAATCCATCCAAGCTCACCTCATAGAATAAAATTCCATAGGTATATAAATCAATATAAAAGGGTGACCATAAATTCAAGTAAGGGGAGAAAAAAATGAAACATGATGTTTGTTACCATGGATAACTCAAAAGGTATAAAAATAGAGAATTATTGTAAATACCTAAGGCACAATTTTAGATCATTATCATATGTATTTGAGGAATGACATGGTAATGTGACCACAATATAAAAGTGCGACATTCAATGGAATATCACTGTGGTTCGTCACCAAGGTGTCATAAAACATAATGATAAGGTTGTTCAATATGGAATAAAAAAAATATCAAGGCATGATTCCTAGATATCATAACCATGTTATATCTAGAGATTGATTCTTTTCCCAATGCATTTTAGATATATCAAGGCTCACCCTAGACATTTATAACATTATACATACTGCGTATATCATATATTAGAAGAAAGTTTTTCATCATTATAACTGATGAGTAGGGAATGCGAGTATTATTCATTGAATTCCATAAATAGTGAATAATACATATATAATTATGTATAAGAATACTCTTTAATGAATCCAGGATTAGGTATTCTAAATATAAATGTTCACATGTAAAATAAAAGAATGATTTTTGAAGCATAATGAGCATACATAACGATTTATGGAGTGGAATTAATGATAATTTAAGGTAGTATATCATTAACAGGGAACCATTTGAACAACAACAGATTGACCATGAACACATTTAAATATAATAACTCTAAAATAAAAAGACTTATTTCAAATTAAGTACTTGAATAAAATATGCGTGGGAGGGAACCCCTTGCTTGAAAATTGGATTCTTGAAGATTAAGAAGAGATCCTTGTAACATTATAAACTCATTAGAGAGACATGAAAGAGATAAAATTATAGTAAATTCATTCTCAAATGTATTTTTTAGTGGAGATTAATGACAAAATGGTGGGTAGTTATGACAATCAATTGGGATTTTTTTAATTAAATTCATAACATAGGCCTTGGATATCTAAATTATAAAAAATATTAAACCATTTCCATTCCCATAGTTTAATCCAATATTTTTAGACATGCAGATATTTTTATGTATTTTATCCTTTAAGAACAATTCACTTTAAAATATTTTTATTTTGGGGGAGGAATATTTTTTTATCTACCAATAATTGTTTTTGAAACACAAATATATAATTTAGGTATTAGTTACATTTATTATAGGTTTGGAAAATTAATTTTATTAATTAAAAATACATTATATTAATGAAAAAAATCATTTTTGGTCTATTAATCTCATATATTAATTAGTAAATAATTTTTAAGTATTTATGATGTCATTATATTTATCATATATTTATATCATATTTTACTTTTTACCCAGAAATTGGTCCGTCTCAATAATTATGAAAGATTACCATTTTATATTTTTGACTTTCTGATATAAAAAATGAAATCTATTTTATATGTATAACATTCTAAATAAGTCAAATTTATCATTTTAATTTATACATAATTTTGTTAGATTTGTTTTTATAAAAAATGATCTTTATTAATATTAAGTGTTATAAAATTTATTTCATATAGATTACTAATTGAAATGAGTTTTATTATATATTTTTATCTTTATAATCAATATATTTAATTAAATTCAGTAATTATTAGTCGTTTTTTAAAATTATTAATATAAAAATACACTATTAAGATAATGAAAAATCTTTTCAAAATTAACTATTTAAATTTAAATGGTTTTATTTTCAATTATAACCAATTTATAATCAATTCATGAATTATTATTATTATTTTTATAATTATAATTAATATTTTTAGATAACTATAATAATATAAAAATGATAAATTTAGTTTTTTACTTAAAAAAATTTATTATATAATAAAACAATGTTGAAAACATATTTCAATGAATTTGAAACCCTAAATTATTCTTCCTTATAATAATTTTGTTATTTATTATTTTATTAATCATTAATATTATATAATAAATCTATTTTATTGAAATAATTATTTTATGTAAAACCATTAAATAAAAATATATTTGAAAGGATGACATGTTTAGAACAAAGAAACTATATTATTTTTCTATGAGTGATTATATGTGACCATTACTTAACTATTAAAAAACGATGAATAAGTATTTACATATCTCAAACATTGTTTTTTGAATACATTGCATATTTATTTCATGAAAACATTTATACGATAGAATAGTCTTATGATGAAAATATAACAACCAAATAAAAGTTTCTTTGATTTTATAAAATAAAATCACTTTTAAGGATAAGTGAGAACCAAAAAACACCGTCCATAAAGAGTAAAAATCGGTCCGACCAAAGAACCTAGTCCAGAACAAGACCCTCCCAAAAACCAAAACATGACACCCAAATACAACAACCATAAATGGGTCAGTCAGGAACCCTGTCCTGGACTGAATAACCCAAAAACAACCACAACAATCTGCGATATCACTAACACCGCCCCGCACCACCACTATCATCCATCGCGTTTAACCCACAGATCTTTATTGGGCCAGACAGAACCCCGTCCCTTCTCCAACCCTCATCGAAACCTAAAACATCCATCACCACCACCGCGAACCACCGCTGGGGGCCAACACTAGGGCACCAGCAGGGAACTACCTCCGTCGCCACTAGAGAATGTCGAGGACACCAGAGAGGGACATCACCGAGCCAGAATCAGAAAGAAGAGAAAAACAATGAAACCAAAACAGAAGTACAACAAATCCATTGAAGGAGGTAAATGACCAAAGGGGCTTCATAAACAGAGTTCTGGCCACGATACCTATAACCAAACCAAAACACCGCAAACCAAGTCGAAAGGAATGGGAGAAGAAATAGTAGATTACTTCGCCGACTCTGAGTGACCATGAGGTCTCCATTTGCGACCACGTAATGACCCTTGATGGAAGAAAATGTCTTATGAAGGATGCTGAAATTAAAATAATTTATTATTTTATCCAATAATAAACAATTTAACTATATATCATTTAATTTTAATTACCTTTAACAAAATAATAAAGTCATTTTTATCTTATATTCATTCATATTAGAACACATTAAATCATCATTTAAAAAATCATATTATGTAATGAAATAAATAAAAATCTATATATGAAATAATTTTAATTAAATTTTTGTCGTTTTATTTATGTGTTGTTTTTCACTTCTTATAATTTCATAATTATTTTTCAAAATTTATTCCCAAAATGTATTAATGATTATATTACCACGTAAAATAAATCATTATTCCTTTTATTTTTGTGTGGCAAATAATACATGTAATTAAACATAATATTTATTTTAATTAAAAAATATACTAAAATATATAGGTTTTTATTTATTATAATATAATGTAATTGATCTATTATTTTCTACATGTTTTAATATTATATCATATTACTAAATAGAGAACTCATGTTTTATTAGAAGGTAACTTCCAAATATAAATGTCTGGGTTGTTACATTATTCCTCCTTAAAAAATAACTTGCTCAAAATTTTCTCCTCTTCATATAATAAAGGTGGATATTTTATACTTTCCATTGATACAAGTATAAATAAGAATCACAATTCCTATTTTGATGTCCAATGGTCCATAATACACCTGGTCATGGCCATGCATGGATAAAATGCTTCAAAACATTTCTAAATTCCACTACTTTCTTATTTAATATAAAGTTTTCACATCATGATTGAAAATTATTTTGATAGAAATGAAAATTCATAAATAACCCTTCATTTTGAATATACAGTTTTGAAACATAATTTTTAACTTTATCCAATAAAACCTTATTATATGATTCAAATTGTGTTATTTGAATAATGGTTGGTATTTATAATATTGAAAATAGTCATCCAATAAGTAAATTCCATACGAGACTTGAAGGTCACTATCTATTACAACCGATGGAGTTCTTTAAATCCTTTTTTCTGATTGTTCCATAATAAAAACATGATAATGTTTAATATTGGTTTCCCTAAACTGAGTAAGATGATATATTTAGGATTTTAAAATATTTTTGAACCATGATTCTTTATGATAAAGAGTTATAAAAGAGGATCAGGATATTTTGTAGAGATATATTCATATAAGTTGAATGCTAGAAAAGGATTCCAAATCACTAGGGAATGATTTTCCAATGATTATATCACTAAATCCCTCTCGATGAGAATGGAGGGTTTTGTGAGACTTTACCCCATACATCTCAATGAGGAATTTAATTTTTTTAAGAAATATTTTTAGGTAACACAAACTAATAATACCCAAACTTATGAATTGTATAGTCCTCAATTTAGGTTATTAATAGTAATATTTTTATTAGGTTTTCTAACTTAATTATATATCAAATTATATATAATTTTTTTAAATAATTCATAATGGTTTGTAAAGATAATGCAGTTAACGGAAGAATATATCTCATGGATTTTCAAAATGATGAATCAATTTTATGTGCAAAGAATTTTGACATTAATTTTATATAATTTTTATTTTATACAATTATTCTGCTGAAAATTTTATTATATTACATTTATCTGGGTTCATATTATTTTTATTGAGATTTTTAAAAATAACAAAAAATAGTGTTAATCATTCATAATTTATAATAATTAATTTTTAGTCTAGAAATTAAAAATTAAATTGTAGGGAAGTTAGGTAAAACATTTTCTAGCAAGGGATAACCCAAAACTAGTGGGGGAGTATGCCACAAAAAAACTCCCATGATGGTCCTTTGGCTAAGCCACCCCTATGGGGTTTCAACCACATCTGGGAGAGGAGAAGAATATGTCACAAATTCTCGGGCACAAGAGCACACCGATGCATGATGATAAAATCCATGCAATTTTAGGAGGTGAGACTGCCAACATGGGGCATCAAAAAATATTGTTGGAGATATTTTTCCCCCCATATAAATTAATGGGAGTATTAATTAATGATATTAATTAAATATGATATCTCTACCATGGTTATTTCAAATGTGGGATGTGAATTAATATTTGGTTATTGTGTAGTTTCTAAAAAATTGTCCTCCTAGATTTTCCAAAACATCTTCATCATTATCGGAATCATCAACTGTACTACCACCACCATCACTACACCACAGAAAATACATGGAATCTAAAGGAGATATGATTTTACTCATGATATTTTATCATCACAACACTAAATCCATTGATATGTGGTGTAGTGACTAAGGAATATTGAACAGATGATAGAAAGGTTGAACTGTGGTCCTTCTGTTTCTACAAATCACATGTTTTAATGAATATGAATAATAATGTTTGTGTCAGGGTAAATATCACTTCTCATATAGGATTAACCTTACAAAAACTTACCTTTACATGAAAATCTAAAGGTGTATAATTAAAAAGAACCATACCTTACACATTGGATATCCCCCCATACACAATAACAGAATACCATTATTCTTGGGAAAGCTATCGTTACACATGGGTGTGAAAACCTAATGAATATGTGAGATAACCTTATGATTCACCCTAGTTCTTATTTTTCATGGAATGATAAAGAATCCACTACACCATAGTTCTATCCCTATTCTACTGCTGGAGTTGAATGAGAAGAGGACAGGGAGAAAGAGATCCATCATCATCATTGAGTGGTGGTACATTTTTGTGAAGATGTCACTATGATGTGGGGTTTTGAAAATGATATGGTGGTGTTTATAATGTCAGATACAAGAAAATGGAGAGAAAGAGGGACATGGTTTTGGTAAACACAATATGTCGTATCCATACATGGTGGATTTCACATAGAAGATTCTTTCATCGCACTGGTACCCATCCATGACATAGGATTTGACACTTTTTAAAAATTTGAAATGCAATATAATTGGGTTATACACATAAGACAAATTATTTTCATGGGAAATATTGAAGAACACACTCATGAGTGCCTTTCATTCCATTGAATAGTTCAAATAACTCCACATAAAAAGAGAAGAGTTTGAGAGGGAGAAACATATTCCGAAATATTTGATGATTTGAATACTCGACCAACACACCCTCTCACATGGATATTTCCATATTAAAAATAATTAGATTTGGCCATGAAAAGAGTTTTGGACTTAGTCAAGTAGAGGAATATAGGGGGGGATGCATAATTTAAAGGAGAAGTTGGGGAATTATCTAGAGGTACTTACTATAAATTTGAGAAGAATTCTATTGTGAAAAAATTATTCAAGACCCAGAGCCTAGATTTTCATAGAACAAGGGGATGAATGGTAGTTTAGGATGATAATGTAGGGGGAGGAAGGGAATATTTGTATCTAATATTCTAAGTGACACTGGAAGAGAATGGTTATCTTTAATAATATTTCTACATTGATAAGAATTCATTTTCTATATATAATTTCACTTTGTAATTCTAAATTCATATATTAGATGTGGGAGTAATAAACACATATCACCATTTTTTCATGGTATAATTATTTTAATTCTAACTTTTCTATTACATTCCCTTTAATTCATATTTTATTCATGTTGGTTGAGATACTATCCAAGGCCAACTAGGTGTTCTTGGGTAGGGTGAGTTTGAGGAAGGGGATGCGTACCAAATGATTAATTATTTTTTTTACATGGGATTCTTTCATATTTATTGATAATGTCAGTGTGATTGATTCCAAATCACATTACTTACAGTCTAGTGAGAGTGAATATATATAGGGTATATGACACAATAAAATCTCAGAGAGTGTGATTGAGAGCTGAACATACCATTATCTTCCATAATGAGATGAAATATAATTGTGCAAAGTTTCTTAGCTTACCTAAAACAAAGGGACATATGAGATTTAGTAGTTTTAATGAATTATAAAAGCTATATTAGATATTCCAAAGGAGTATTATGGAAAATGTTTTCGACTTCTTTCATAAAGAATATTGAATTGAAAATAATTTCTGAATAACTATTCGTAGAACCATTATCACTTATCTTAGTTCTGTACATTAAGTCTCAAATAAATATTTACTAATTTCAAGTTTATTTTTTTAATCATGAAAAACATTGACTATAGAGACGCTACTTCTATTAAATGATTATTAGATCATGTTAAAAATAAAAAACATAAAAGGTAACACATCTAGGATCTAAAGGTTTAGTATCTTTGGAATATTAGGACCATACATAACATTTACATAATAATACATAAACAATTATTTAATTCCTTCTTCTCAATATTCATATTGGACTTTATGTTATTCTTAGTAAAATTATTCACTCAAGGATATACATGAAAAAATGTGGTGAGATAAAATCCTAGTAAGAGGATGAATAAGAGATAATCCATTGAGGAGTCATCTCAGATAGCGATAAATTGAGTTGTATTTGTCAAACGATCCACAACAACCCACATATAATTGTTTCCTTTAAATATCTTTGGATGTCTGATCACAAAGTATATGGAGATGTATTCCCATTTCAATGTTGGTATTGGTTATGGTTGAATCATAACCTTACAATTTTGTCTTTCATCCTTCACTTGAGGACATACTAGGCACTTTGATGTATATTCAGCGATCTCCTTCTTCATATTTTCCCACAAATAGTTTTCATGGAGATCTTGATACATCTTTGTGATTTTTAGATGAATAGATAAGGTTGATCTATGTGTATAGTTCATAAGATCATTATTTATATCAGGATCATATGGCACACATATTCATGACCAAAATATTACAATTCCTTCCTCATCAATTCTTAACTCTGAGTATTTCCCTTTTCTGACAGCTTCCAACTTCTTCTGAAATTCCAAATAATTTCTTGGAGAATCCTTTATTTTCTTCATAAGGTATAGTTGAGAAATAGTTTGAGAAAGGATTGATTATGTTATTTTATTAATTATTCCCATGCCAATCCTTTGTAAATCTAAGAAGATTGGATCTTTTTCAATTCTCATAATTGATAATGTTGTTGGATCCTTTGTACTTAGAGAATCTGCCACATTATTCACTTTTCTAGGATGTTAGTGGATTGAGCAGTCATAATATTTAATAATATCTAACCATATTTGTGGTAACATATTAATATACTTCTGTGTGAATATATATTTTAGGCTCTTATGATCAGTATATATTTAAAACTTATCCACATAAAGATAATGCCACTATATTTTTAATGTTAAGATCACAGCTGCTAACTCTAGATCATGTGTGAGATACTTTTTTTCTGGAATCTTTGACTTCCTTGAGGCATAGGATATAATTTTATCATTTTTCATCTGCACAAAGCCTAAAAACGTTTTTTATGTATCGATGTATACCACAAATAGTTCCCCACTTTTTAGAAGTTTGAGTACTAGAATGATGATGATCGTTCTTTTTAACTCTTCGAATAAATCTTCACATTCACTTGTCCATAAAAACTTTTCTCCCTTTTGAGTCAGATTGGTTAGTGGGTTTTATGATCATGAGATGTTTTGAACAAATCACATGTAACACCAAACTAGACCACATAAACTATGGATGTCTATTACATATTTTGGCCTAGGGTACTCTTTGATTTCCTTAGTTTTGGAAGGGTCTACAAATATTCCTTTTATGGTGATAACATGCCCTAATAATGATACTTCATCCATCCAGAACTCACATATATAGTACTTTTCATAATGTTTCTCCCTTATTAATGTATCTAGCAAAATATTAAGATTCTCATCATGTTCCACATTTCTCTTGTACAATATCTATAAGGACCCAACCTTAAAACATTACATAATCTTGAATTAAATGGATAATTGACATTTAGGATCTTTTCAGGTTTAGAGTATTTGAGAATTAGGCCATAACTATTACATTACATCTCAAAAATAACAAAGTAGAAACTTCTACACAGTTTCCATTTTTTCATAAAATAAAAACTCTTGAAAAAAAGAGTCATTTCTAGTTCCATGATTTAGACATCATTAATTTTCCTTGATCCCGTCCTTGACCCTATTCATCTTTAAGTCCAGTGAAAAACGTTCCAAAAAGTTGGATGACCATAAAAAGATCATCAAGGGTTGTAAAATAAGGACATGAAACATTAACCCATAAATGAATACAAATCAATTAAACCATACTTTTCAATCATAACATAACTCATGAAATCATAAGATTTATGAATAACACATAGAAATCATAAATCATAATGGTAATTTATGGCATTCATAACATACTTACATTGTATCTTTCACAGCTACATTGGGAGTTATGTTTGGAATAACCATCAAAGTATATTACCTAAATCTCTTTGGGGAAACATTAAAGTTTACCTCCATCACATTACCCAGTGCATTGGAGAGCTATCTTGGGCTCACCTGCCCTAGGTTTATCATGGAACCAGTGGCATATGTAAATAGTTCCCACTAACCATAACACACAAAACAAGCATAAAGAAAAGATAACATATCCATATTTCAATCAAAATATATCATTTTAAGATAGTGAAATAATCAAGGATTTATCAAAACCATTTTCAATACCAAAATATGTAAAAAGGGTATATGGTATTTATTTCTCTTTAAAAAAACACTACGACTTGTTAAGGAAGCCAAATATCAAATAATACTCGTGGCGACAGAAAAGGTCGTTGTCACTGCTATCATTAAAAGGAAACATTATTTTTTTTCATTTAGTAACATGACTCGTAGAAAAAGTTTACCTTTGAATTAAATGAAAATTCAAAGGTGTTCATACACCGTATAAAAGAAAGTCATGTATAAAACAAAATATGCCTCAATGAAAGTAGATTGAGATGAAGTCCCTTATAAAAACTGTATCCTTAGATTAAGGATAAATCAATTACATAATAATGTGTGACAAATATAAATACAGTAAATATGATTGGATATTCAGTGTAAATCAATAATAGGACATTCAAACATGTTATTTTTAAAAAAAACAATGACTTGGATGTTTAACTCAATGAATGGAAATTGAGTTAAGATTACACTTATCAAGTTCATATCAATGACATGAGAATTTATCAATGGAGTGATTATGTGAATAAAAAGTATATCCACACAAAAAGGAGTGGAAATTACAACATAAATAAACAAACAATGATTCCACACATAATCATAGCATGACATGATTAAGAATTAGAAGATTAACCCAAGGAATGTAAATTTGGTTAAATAGTTCGCTTACCGAATTGGTAACTTATGAAACATAAAATACATGAAAGAAGGATCATAAAATAAGATGTAAATAACCATAAACTAAATTATATTATAGAAATAATACAACCATGGGCATTACCTATACCACACAAAAGTAAATAGTGGAAAATATAACACAAATCTCACAAGAATAAAAAGTGAGTTGAAAACCCCTTACCTCGTGTCCGACTTGACTCATTTATTACTTGTTATTCCTGAATAATAAACCTAAGTAAATTTATACTTTCTTTAGAAACTTTTTCAAGTTTATTATATATTTTATATCACTTGTTACCTTATAATAACAATTATTTAATTATTTGAGTTCAAATTGGACATTTTGTCGATGTTCGGAAATTTGAGTTAAAAATGAACATGTTATAATTACAATTTGTCCATGTGGTAAAAATTAAATTATCACCATAATTATATTAATTATTTAGATATCATATATATCATATATTTCCAGTATATAAGTATTTATAATATTCCATAATATTTGTACATATGAAATGAAATTCACCATTCATGGAGACAGTAAGCCGTACGTACACATTAACGCTACTTTTAATTCATTTTTTTATTTATAAATAAATGAAAAATTAATGATACATAGTTATATTATAATTAAAGTATAATATCATATTTTATATATGTTACATAATTTCCTTAACACCATCATTTATACATTATATTATGGTATGAATGATTCATATCATTTAGAGGGGGCAGTAGTCCGCACTTCCTCAAATAAAATTATCGTATTTATACAACATGAAAAGAATAAATTTTTATTCTAGATGAGAATTAAAGAAAAATATTGATAAAATGAAATATAAAATATAACATATATAATTACATTTCTATCATAATGGCCACCATGAGAGGAGATTGGAGATATTTGAACAATCATCGTTTCGTGAGGTAGTAGTTCGCCGTCCACAGAAACAGTATGTTCGTATAACTTAAATGGAGGTGTGTGGAAGTGAAGTTAGAATAAATATCATACCAAAATCCTAGTATATTGAGGATACTGGTGTTGTTATAAAATAAAGTAATAAAGAGAGTTTAGGTGGTTGGATAAGTAAAATAAAAAGAAAAGAACTTAAGAGAAGACGTTGCCTTTAAATCGGGTATCTCTCTTTGGTTTGAAACAAAATGTTTACTTGAAGTGCCTTATGCCTAAGGTAATAACTATAGTTATAATTGAGGGATATTGAGAGATTATTTTAGTATAGGTTGGATGATCCAAGAGGCTTTAGAGGTGTGAGTAATGGGTCAGAGGTTAGGGCTTTTAATAAGGTGGAGGAGGTTCTCTTTAGGAATGTTTGAAAATATATTTTTATTATATAATTATTTTCAGTTTCTAAAGGTCAAAAATTATTAAATTATAAGATAATATGACTCTTGTTCTAAATAAAATAATCCAATAAGAATTGTACTTGTTTTGGAAATTTTTTTAATCTTTATAATCTTATTTATTTAAATCATTCATTATTGAGGAAAACACTACATCATTATTATGTCATAAATAATTTTATTCATTTGATGTCTAAAAATTATAAATATAATACCATGATGTAGAATTTTTTTTTATATTTATAAAGAATATTTATAGTCATATATATCAATGATATAACCCCACATTAATTTTTTTAGCAAAACAATACATGTTAATGATATTTTTATTTTTTACTTTAAATAAAATGTTATTAATGTCATTATCTTACCCAAATGGATTTAAAAGGCCAAAAATCTCACCCATGGATTGTATTTGATAGACATGACTCATCCAATAAATTGAGCACAAGTGTTTAGTTAATTTTATGTTATTATAATATTTTTTCCTTGAATTACCCTATCTATCTTTAACCACGGTAAATAAAAGTGAAAATTTACTATTCACCAAAAATTATTTTAATCTTATTGAACCAAATTTTACTCAGTAATAAAAACCATATATGTTTGAGTTTAAAAATTTAATTCACATAAGCGGTAAAATTTCATTTAAATGAAGAAGTCAGTTTATTTACTACTACTCAGTGTTTTCATTATTCATCAAAAAATTGATGTTTTTCAGAAAAATACCAAAAATTCAGCATAAGCTATATTTGATATTATGAATTAGAAAATGATTTATATTTTAACAAATTATAAACTTAGAAGCTTCATTAATTAATTTAAAATTAATTTCCGTTGTCGAAACAAAAAGCGGGTTTTTAACAAATAATTACTATCAAAAGATTGACACTTGTTTATGTCCAATTTCAAAGTGAAATTACTTCCAATGACCAAAATTGGATTAAATGGTAAAAATATAATCTAATTATTCTTTAAAACTGATTAAAAAAATATAACCATATGAATAAATTACATTAAAAGGTAGTTTTGAATTAAAATACAGTATTTTTCACTATTCATTAAAAAAATGAAATTTATCCGAAAAAACCAAAAATTTACCCAAAGTAAATTTTGATGTCCGAATTATAAAGAAGAATTTTATTTTGTCAAATATAGCATATAAAGTGACCAAAAAATATTTAAATAGGGTTCACCATCAAAAGGTTGTAAATCGATCTTTTAATGAATATTAGAGTATTTATGCTTAAAATTGGATTCATTCACATTTTAAGCTTCCAATTATTTTTGGATAAATGTAAAAAGATATAAAAAACATGTATAATAATATTTTAGTTTATCTTATTCATTCCTAAAAATACAAAAACTATGCTTTAACTACCATTTAAAATAATAATAATTTTATATTATTTTTTGGTATATCATAACATTGTGTGTAACGTAAGTTTTCAAAGAAACCCATTGTTGCATATCGGGTACTCCTTAGAACATGTAATACCCTTTTAATTAAAATTAATATTTAATTATCAAATATTAATAAATATAAATATTCTATATTCTTTATTCTCCTGGGATGTTTTAACCTTCCCCTCTTTTAGGAATTGCATCCTCACAATATTAAAATTGGGCTCAGAAACTTTATTAAAAGTCCCACATCAGAAAAAGAGTCAATAAACCTTTCAATTTAAAAGAAATAAATATAAGTAAAATGGTCACCTGAGATAACCCAAACTAGGATTCCATGTAGGAAAACATGGATAGGGAGATGAAAATAATGTCATGTTCTGATAGAGAGTGATAAAAAACATGATTAGGAGAAATTTAACCACCAGAAAATCACAAACATGTGATGGGTTAAACGATATTTGATTCCCCATTTGTAAAAGTTAACAGATTTTTTTTTTGTTTTATGTTTCATTTCATAAATTTAGAGAATTTATTTATGATATTGACTATGTACATAAGGAAATATAATTACTTTTGGATTAGAGTTTCGTCCTTTGGTAAGTTTCTACAAAAGACTCATCTTTTCTCCAAATAATGAGTATTCAAGATGACTTGGTCACAACTGAAGTGCTATAATGAACCTCTGGAGAATCACATAATACACAAAAGATGAACCATATATTTCCCTAGTCTTTAGAAATTAACCAAAACCAAAATGGTTAGTACAAGATCAGATAATCCAAAAAAAGGATAAAATTTTATAAAAGATAAATACTACTATTAATATTCAAAATTGAATAAAAAATGCCCATATCTCTACAAATACCATTTAAGACACAAAAATTTCCTTAATATTAATTAAAATTATCCAAACTAAGTCTGAAGCCCAAAATTCAGAAGGATTTGATCACATAGACTTCCATAGTAAATCATAACATTTATCTCTAAATAATATCGACTACTCTTAAAGTATCATATTGAATTATAATTATCCAAATCACATATTCTCTATGATAGGTTAGTCATTTCCAAAAATAACCAAAATCTTCACATGTCCATAATAAAAACATAGATTCTTCCAAAATAAAATTCCACCATTACTCTTCAATTGAAATCCCAAAGTATTTTATTTTATTTAGGCATATAGTTTTATAAAAGAGAAAACATCTTCCAAAATAACCTTTATCACTTAATCCCCAAATCATTTTTCTATACTAAGGATATCCATTTGTAAAAACATAAGATCCAAAATCAACTTATTCTTGATCAATAAAATCATTTAACGAAAAAGAATAAATCATACTAACCAAGGACTTCACGTAGTCCAGTGGTAGACAATAAATCCCAATCACACTTTAGTTGTGGGTTTGATTCTCATAGCTTTGTCCGATGCAACCGGTTGGCACACAGCCTGTGAGTTATCCTTTTTAAAAAACAAAATAATTTTATATCATTTACAAAAATGGGATAAACTCCTCAAAAATAACCATAACATGATTTAATCTCAATGGTTGTCTCATGCCTCTCATTTTCATCCCAACTCATAAGGACCTTAATTTATTAATTCATGAAGTCTTATATATATTGACAATTTTTTATTTTTTATTTACATTTATAAAATAAAATTATTCCCAAAGAAAGAACATCGTACCTTGATCGTGGTGTCCACCTGGTTTCTTCATAATCTTATTCATGTAGATAGATGGTCCATGCATTGCAACAATGATTTAGAGATCCTTCAAAATCATCTGGTTCCATTATCCAAATACACCTCATACAACTTTGTTCATATGTGTGACTATAGAAAAATAGTTTTTGAAAATAATCATGAATGACATATAATTTCATAAAATATGATAAAACTTGCTTTCTATAAAATAGTCTGATTGAATTTGAGTTGAAACATTCAATCAATGATCCTTTTAAAATACCATAAGTATGTGGCGAAAGACTATAATTTAAAATCAAATAAAAATAAGTTGTGAATATTTATTCTTCTTCATCACCTTTTGGAAAATCATAATATGATTAAAAATCTTTTTATAAGGTAAAATATTTGAAAATACCTTGATAATATTTACCTTTCTTGAAAATATGAGAATATTAAAAAAATAGTATTTGATTAAATA
The DNA here is from genome assembly GCA_963277665.1 of Viscum album. Classification (NCBI taxonomy): domain Eukaryota; kingdom Viridiplantae; phylum Streptophyta; class Magnoliopsida; order Santalales; family Viscaceae; genus Viscum; species Viscum album. The sequence continues at coordinate 871,903,509 of OY728129.1, read as the reverse complement.
CAACCCATGATCCATGATGGTATCGAGGTATAGTGGAGGTGTCTTATATCTCAAACAATTTCTTTCAAGTGAGTTGTATGTTAGACAATGTTTCAGAGTCATCTAGACATGACTTTACAATAATTATTGTAAGCAAGTCATCCTGAAGGGATAGGAATGTCGTTTGAGATCCTCCTCCTTCCATTTGTAACAGACATTCCTTGATCTGAGAACATAAGAAAACAAGGATTTAATGTATGTAATATATATAGATATAGCCATGTGTCTAACATAAATACTAATCCCTAATGTTGTGTAAAATGACCTCTGATACCAACTATAAGGACCCAGCCTTAAAGCATTACATAATCATGAATTAAATGGATAATTAACATTGTGGATCTTTTCAAGATTAGTGTTTTAGAGAATTAGGCCATAACTATTACATTACATCTCAGAAATTACAAAGTAGAAACCTATACTTAGTTTCAATTTTTTTCATAAAATAAAAACTCTTAAAAAAGATTCATTTCTAGCTCCATGTTTTAGATAGCATGACTTTTCCTTGATTCCATCCCTAACCCTATTCATCTTTAAGTCCTGTAAAAAATAGTTCAAAACTTGGGATGAGCATAAAAAGCTCAGTAAGGGTTATAAAATAAGTAAAGGAAACATTAACCCATCAATAAATAAAAATCAATGAAATCATAATTTTCAAACATAACATACCTCATGAAATCATAAGATTTATGAATAACACATAGAAATCCCAAATCATAAAGGTGACATATGTAATTCATAACATAATTAAATTGTAGCTTTCACAGCCGTGTAGGGAGTTATGTTTGGAATACCCATCACAATTTATTCCCTAAATCTTTTCAGAGAAACAATAATGTTTACCTCCGTGACATTACCCAATGTATTGGAGAGCTATCTTAGGCTTACCCAACCTAGATTTATTACAGAACCACCCATATATGTAAACAATTCCCAAAAACCATAACATATAAAACAAGAATAAAGGAAAGATAAAATTTCCACATTGCAAACACAATATATCATCTAAAGATATTAAAATAATCAATGTTTTCTCAAAACCATTTTCAATAACAAAATACATAAAAATGGTGTATGGTATTTATTTTCCTTAAAAAAACACTACGACATGTTAAGGAATCCAGAGATCAAATAATACACGTGATGGTGGAAAAGGTCGTTGTCACTGCTTACCTTAGAAAGAAACATTATTTTTTTTCATTTAGTAAAATGCCTCACAGAAAAATATTCCCTTTGAATGAAATGAAAATTCAAAGGTGTTTATACACTGTATAAAATAAAGTCACATATAAAATAAAATTTCCCTCAATGAAAGGAGATTGATACAAAGTCCCTTATAAAAACAACATCCTTAGATTAAAGATAAATAAATTAAATAATAATGTGTGACAAATATAAATACACTCAATATGAATTGATATTTAGTGTAAATCAATCATAAGACATTCACACATGTTATTTTCAAAACAAACCCAATGACTTGGATGTTTAAGTCAATGAATAGAAATTGAGTTAAGATTACCGTTATCAAGTTCATATCAATGACATGAGAATTTATCAATAGAGTGATTATGTGTATCAAAAGTATATCCACACAAAGGAGAGTTGAAATTATAAAATAAATAAATAAACATTTATTCCACACATATTCATATCATGTCATGATTACGAATTAGAATATTGACCCAAGGAATGGAAATTGAGTTAAAAAGTTCCCTAACCGATATTGTAACTTACGAAACATACGCCACATGAAATAAGGATCATAAAATGAAGATGTAAATAACCATAAATTAAATTATATTACACAAATAATACAATCATGGGCAGTACATAAACCACACAAATGGATATAATGGAAAATATAGCATGAATCTCATGGGAATAAAAAGTGAGATGAAAACCCCTTACCTCATGTCCGACTTGACTTGTTTGTTCCTTGTTCTTCCTAAATAATAAACATAAGTTAATTTATACTTTATTAAGAACCATTTTCATGTTTATTATCCCTTTTATATCATTTATTACCTTAAAATAACAATTATATAATTATATGAGTTCAAATCGGACATTTTGTCGATGTTCGGAAATTTGAGTTAAAAATGAACTTGTTATAATTAAAATTTGTCCATGCGGTCAAAATTACATTATCTACATTATTATATTCATGATTTAGATATCATATATATCATATATATCCAGTATATATTTATTTATAATAGTCCATAACATTTGTACATAATATATGAAATGCACCATTAAGGGAGACGATAATCTGTACATACGCATGAATGCTACTTTCATTTATATTTATTCATATTTAAAGAAATGGAAACATAGTGATACATAGGTATATTATAATTCCATTATGATATCATATTTTATATATGTTACATAATTTCATTAACACTATCATTTATACATTCTATGTATGGTATGAATGAGTCATATCACTTTGAGGGGGCGGTAGTCCACACTTCCCCAAATAAAAATACCGTATTTATTCAACATGAAAAGAATAAAAATATGTTCTAAATGAGAATAACAGAATACTATTGATAAAATAAAATAAAATATATATCATATATAATTAAAGTGGAATAATAATGGCCCTAATGAGAGGCGGTTGAAGATATTTGAACAATCATCATTTCGTGAGGCAGTTGTTCACCGTCCACCGAAATAGTATGTTCGTATCCCTTAGACGGAGGTGTGTAGAAGTGTAGTTCAAATACATATCATAACAAAAACCTATTATATTGAGTATACTGGGGTGTTTATAAAAGAAAAGAATAAAGAGAGTTTAGGGGGTTGGAGAAGTAAAATAAAAGAAAAGAACTTAAGAGAAGACGTTACCTTTAAATTGGGTATCTCCCTTTGGTTTGAACCAAAAGGTTTACTTGAAGTGACTTATGCCAAAAGTAAAGCTTATAAGTGAAATATAGGGATATTTAGATATTATTTGGGCAGAATTTGGATGATCCAAGGGGCTTGAGAGGTGTGAGTAATGGGTTAGAGGTGAGGGATTTTTATATGGGGGAGGAGGGTATCTTTAGGAAAGATTGAAAACATTATTTTATTATAAAATCATTTTCAGTTTCTAATGGTCCAAAACTTATTACAGTCAAATATATGATGAAATTTGTTATAAATAAAATCATCCAATAATAATTGGACCGGTTTTGGATATTTTTTTAATCTTTATAATCTTATTGATTTAAATAATTCATTAATGAGGTAAACACTGCAACATTATTGTGTCATAAATAATTTTATTTATTTGATGTCTAAAAATTATAAATAAAATACCATGATTTAGGAAATATTTTTATATTTCAAATGAATATTTATAGTCAAATATATAAATTATATAACCCCACATTAATATTTTTATCAAAACAATACATGTTAATGATATTTTTATTTTTACTTTAAATAAAACGTTATTAAGTTCATTATTTTACCCAAATCACTTTCAAAGGACAAAAATATCACCCAAGGATTTTATTGGTCAGACATGACTCATCCAATAATGTTAGTACAAGTGTTAAGGAAATTTTATGTTATTATAATATGTTTTTATCTTGAATTATCCTATTTACCTTTAACTGCGGTAAATAAAAGTCAAAAGATATTATTCCCCAAAAATTATTTTTATCTTATTGAACCACATTTTACTCACTAATAATAACTATGTATGTTGGAGTATCAAAATTAAATACATAGAAGTGGTAAAAGTTTATTTAAATGAAGAAGACAATTTTTTTAACTACTACTCAGTGTTTTCACTTGTCATCAAATATTGAAGTTTTTTAGAAAAATACCAAAAATTCAGACTAAGCTCTATTTGATATTCCAGATTCAAAAATGATTTTTATTTTACCTAATTAAACACATAGAAGTTTCATTAATTAATTTAAAATTAATTCTTGTTTTCAAAACAAAAATCATTTTTTAAAGAAATTATAACTATCCAAAAATTGACACTTGTTTATGTACAATTTCAAAGTGATATTACATAAAATGACCAAAATTTTATTAAATGGTAAAAATATAATCTAATTAAACTTTAAAAACAATAAAAATAATAATCTAACCATATAAATAAATTAGATTAAAAGGCAATTTTGAATTAAAATACAATATTTTTTCACTATTCATTAAAAAATGAATTTTATTAGAAAAATAAAAAAAATTTAGCCAAAGTTAATTTTGAAGTCCCAATTATAAAGAAGAATTTTATTTTGTCAAATAGAATATATAAAAGTTACTAGAACTATATTTAATGAGGGTTCACCATCAAAAGGTGTTAAAACGACCTTTTAATGAATATTAAATTATTTATGCTTAAAATCGAATTCATTCACATTTTAAGCTTCTAACTTTTATTGGATAAATGTAAAATATTTAACAAAAATGTATAATCATATTTTAGTTAGTTCTACTAATTCACACAAATATAATGGCTCTGTGTTAACTACCATTTAAAATAATAAAAATAATATATTATTTTTTGGTATAACATAATGTTGTGTGTAATGTAATATTTCAAAGAAACCCATTGTTGCGTATTAGGTATGCCATCAAACATGGAGTCTCCTTTAAATTAAAATTAATATTTAATTCACAAATATTAATAAATATGAAAATTATATATTCTTTAGTCACTTGGGATGTTACATCCTTCCCCCTTTTGGGAATTGCATCCTCACAATTTTAAAATTGGGCTTAGAAACTTTATTTAAAGTCCCACATCAGAAAAATAGTTAATAAAATTATCAATTTATAAGAAAGAAAGATAATTTCAAAGGTCACCCGAGATAACCCATACAAGGAGTCCATGTATGAAAACATAGATATGGAAGAGAAACTAAGTGTCATGTTCTGATAGAGAGTAATAGAAAATATGATTAGCAGAAAGTTAACCACCAGAAAATCACAAACATGTGATGGGTTAAATAGTCTTTCATTCCCCAGTTAAAAAAGTTAACAGACAATGTTTTTGTTTTATGTTCCATTTCATAATTTTGGAGAATTTATTTATGATATTGACTAAGGAAATAAGGAAATATACTTACTTTTCACATAGAGTTTCATCCTTTAGTAAGTTTTTACCGAAAACTCATCTTTTCTCCAAACGATGAGTATTCAAGATGACTTGGTCACACCTGAAGCGCTATAACGAACTTCTAGAGAATACAATAATCCAAAAAAGATGAACTATATATTTCCCCTATCTTTAGACATTAACCAAAACCAAAATGGTTAGTACAAGATTAGATAATTCGCTAAAAGGATAATCTTTTATAAAAAATAAATACTACTCTTAATCTCCAAAACTGAATAAATAATACCCAATTCCAAAAAAAAGACCACTCAATACAAAAATTTACTTAAAATTCATTAAAATAATCCAAACTATGTTTGAAACCCAAAATTCCGAAGGATTTGATTACATAGTCTTTCATAGTGAATCATAGCATTTATCTCCAAATAACATTGACTACTTTTAAAGTCTCATACTGAAGTGTAAATAATGAAATCAAATATTCTCTATGATAGGTTAATCATTTTCATAAATAACACAAATTACTATATGTCCATAATAAAAACATAGATTCTTTAAAAATAAAATTCTACCATTACTCCTCAATTGAAATCCCAAAATATTTTATTTTCCTTAGGCATATAGTTTCCCAAAAAGAGAAAACGTCTTCCAAAATAACCTTCATCACTTAATCCCAATATCATTTTCCTATATTAAGGATATCTATTTGGTAAAACATAAGATCCAAAATAAAATTATTCTTGAACAATAAAATTATTTAACTAAAAATAATAAGTCATACTAACCATGGACTTCACTTATTCCAGTGGTAGGCAATAAATTCCAATCACACATTGGTTGTGGGTTTGATTACTACAGTTTTTCCGAAGGGATGGGTTGTCACATGTTTTGTGCGTTGTCCTTTTTCAAAAACTAAATAATTTTATAACATTCAAAAAAATGAGATAAACTCATAAAAAATAACAATAACATGATTTAACCTCAATGGTTGTCTTATGCCTCTCATTTTCATACCAAATCATAATGACCTCAATATATTAATTCATTAATTCTTATATATATTGATTTTTTTACCTCTATAAAATAACATTATTCCCAAAGAAATAACATCGTACCTTGATCATGCTATCCACTTGGTTTCATCATTATCTTCTTCATGTAGATAGATGGTCCATGCATTGCAACAATGATTTAGATATACTTAAAAATCATCTACTTCCCTTATCCAATTACACCTCGTACAACTTGGGTCATATGGGTGATTACAGAAAAACACTTACATAAAATAATCATGCATAACATATAATTTCAAAACACCTGATAAAACATACTTTCTATAAAATAGTCTAATCGAGTTTGAGTTGAAACATTCAATCTATGGTCCTTTTAAAATACCATAAGTACGTGCTGAAAGACTATAATTTAAATGCAAATATAAATAGGTTGTGCAAGGTTCTCCTTCTTCAGAACCTTTTTCAAAATCATAATATGCTTCAAAATCTTGTGATAAGGTAAAATATTTGAAAATACATTGATAATATGTTGCTTTATTAAAAATATGATAATATTTAGAAAATAGGATTTGATTAAATACAACCCATGATCCACAATGGTATCAAGGTATAGTGGAGGTTTGATATCTCAAACAATTGCTTTCAAGTGAGTTGTATGTTAGAAAATGTTTCAGAGACTTCTAGACATGACTTTGCAATAATTATTTCAAGAAAGTCATCAGGAAGGGATTGAAATGTCATTTGAGATCCTCATCCTTCCATTTATAACAAACTTTCCTTTATCTGAAAAAGTTATAAATAAGGATTTAACTTAAGGAATAGACATAGAGACTAACCATGTGTCTAACAAAAAATATAATCTCTAATGTTGTCTAAATCGACCTCTGATACCAACTATATGGACCCAGCCTTAAAACATTACATAATCTTAAATTAAATGGATAATTAAAATTGGGGATCTTTTTAGGTTTAGAGTTTTAGAGAATTTGGCCATAACTATTACATTACATCTCAAAAATTAAAAAGTAGACAGTTCTCCTTAGTTTCCATTTTTTTCATAAAAAAACTCTTGAAAAAAAAGAGTCATGTCTAGTTCCATATTTTAGATAGCATGACTTTTCCTTGATCCCATCCTTGACCCTGTTCATCTTTAAGTCCTATGAAAAACATTTCAAAACTTGGGATGAGCATAAAAAGATCAGTAAGGGTTGTAAAATAAAAGAAAAATTAACCCATAAATAAATAAAAATCAATAAAACCATACTTTTCAATCATAACATACCTCATGAAATCATAATATTTATGAATAACACATAGAAATCATAAATCATAAAGTTAACATATAGAATTTATAACATACTTATATTGTAGCTTTAATAGCCACATAGGGAGTAACGTTTGGAATACACATCACAGTATATTCCATAAATCTATTAGGAGAAACTTTAACATTTACCCCCATCAGATTACCCAATTCCTTTGAGAGTTATCTGGGGATTACCTACCCAAGGTTTATCACAGAACCACCTGTATATATAAACAATGCCCAAGAACCAGAACTCATAAAACAAGCATAAAGGAAAGATGACATTTAGACATTGTAATAAAAATATATCATTTCAAGATATTGAAATAATAAATTATTTTTAAAACCATTTTCAATACCGAAATACATAAAAACGGTATTTGGAATTTATTTTCCTTTAAAAAAACACTACAGCTTGTTAAGGAAGCCAAAGATCAAATAATACTCACGGCGACAAAAAGGTTGTTGTCACCGGTGATGTTAAAAGGAAACATTTTTTTTTGATTTAGTAAAATTCCTTGTAGAAAAATATTCCCTTTTAATAAAATTGAAAGTCAAAGCGGTTTATACACCATATAAAAGAAAGTCATATATAAAAAAAATATGTCTCAATGAAAGGAGACTGAGATGAAGTCCCTTATAAAAACTGTATCCTTAGATTAAGAATAGATCAATTACATAATAATGTGTAAAAAATATAAATACACTCAATATGATTGGATATTCAGTGTAAATCAATAATAGGACATTAAAACATGTTATTTTTAAAACCAAACCAATGACTAGGATGTTTAACTCAAAGAATGGAAATTGAGTTAAGATTACCCTTATCAAGTTCATATCAATGACATGAGAATTTATCAATGGAGTGATTATGTGTTTCAAAAGTATATCCAAAAAAAGGAGAGTGTAAATTACAACATAAATAAATAAACAGTTATTTCACACATAATCATAGCATGACAAGATTAATAATTAGAAGATTAACCCAAGAAATGGAAATTGGGTTAAAACGCTGCCTTACCGATTTGGTAACTTACGAAACATACACGACATGAAATAAAGATCATATAATGAAGTTGTAAATACCCAAAAAATAAAGTATATTACCCAAATAATACAATAATGGTCAGTACATACACTACAAAAAAGGAAATAGTGGCAAATATAGCATAAACCTCACGAGAATAAAATGTGAGATGAAAACCCCTTACCTCATGTCCGACTTGACTCGTTGGTTCCTTGTTATTCCTGAATAATAAACCTAAGTTAATTTCTAATTTTTCAGAACCTTTTTCAAGTTTACTATTCATTTTTATCACTTATTACCTTTCAGTGACATTTATTTAATTATTTGAGTATAAATCAGACATTTTGTCGATGTTTAGAAATCTGAGTTAAAAATGAACTTGTTATAATTAAAATTTGTCAATGTGGTAAAAATTAAGTTGTATCCATAATTATATTCATGGTTTAGATATCATATATATCATATATATATATATCCAGTATATATGTATTTATAATAGTCCATAACATTTGGACATAACAAACGAAATGCACCGTTCATGGAGACGGTAAGCCGTATGTACGCATGAACTCTACATTCATTTTTTTTTTCATTTTTAAAGAAATGAAAACATAATGACACATATGTATATTATAATTACAGTATTATATAAAATTTTTTATATGTCACATAATTTAATTAACACCATAATTTATACATTTGATGTATGGTATGAACGAGTCATATCACTTTGAGGGGGTTGTAGTCCGCCCTTCATCAAATGAAATTATTGTATTTCTACAACATGAAAATCATAAACACATGTTATAAATGAAAATTACAGAAGAATATTGATAAAATAAAATAAAATATATATCATATATAATTACAGTTCCAACATAATGGTGACCATGAGAGGTGGTTAGAGATATTTGAACAATCATCGTTTCGTGAGGCAGTAGTTCACCGTCCACAGAAACAGTATGTTCGTATCCATTAAGTGGAGGTGTGTTGGAAGTTTAGTTTGAATAATTCTCATAACAATAACCTAGTATATTGAGTATAATTGTGTTGTTATAAAATAAAGGAATAAATAGAGTTTAGGTGGTTGTATAAATAAAATAAAATAAAAGAACTTAAGAGAAGACGTTACCTTTAAATCGGGTATCTCCCTTTGGTTTGAACCAGAAGGTTTACTTGAAGTGACTTCTACCTACGTTAATGCTTCTAGGTTTAAGAGAGTTATCTTGAGAGCTTATTTGTACAAAGTTTGGACGAGCCAAGGGTTTTTAGAGGTGTGAGTAATGGGTTAGAGGTGATGGATTTTTATAAGGGGGAGGAGAGACTCTTTAGGAAAGTTTGAAAATATTATTTTATTATATAATTTTTTTCAGTTTCTAAAGGTCCAAAACTTATTAAAGTGTAATATGAGATGACTCTTGTTAGAAATAAAATCATCCAATACGAATTGGAGATGTTCTGGATATTTATTTAATCCTTTTAATCTTATTTATTTAAATCATTCATTAAAGAGGTAAACACTACATCATTATTTTGTCATAAATAATTTTATTTATTTGATGTCTAAAAATTATAAATAAAATACCATGATTTATAAAATATTTTTAGCCTTATAATTAATATTTATAGTCAAATATATCAATTATATAACCCCACATCAATTTTTTTAGCAAAACAATACATGTTTATGGTATTTTTATTTTTACTTTAAATAAAATGTTATTAATGTTATTATCTTACCCAAATGTCTTTAAAAGGCCAAAAATCTCACCCAAATATTTTATTGGTTACCCATGAATCATCAAATAAGGTTATGAAAAGTGTCAAGGTAATTTTATATTATTATAATATTATTTTTACCTTGAATTACCCAATTTTCCTTTAACCACGGTAAATAAAAGTCAGAAGTTATTATTCATAAATTATTATTTTCATCTTATTAAACCACATTTTACTCTCTAATGACAACTATGTATGTCAGATTTTTGAAATTCAATTCAAAGAAGTATTAAAATTTCATTTAAATGAAGAAGTCAGTTTTTGAAACTACTACTCAGTGTTTTCACTATTCATAAAAAATTGTTGTTTTTCAGAAAAATACCAAAAATTCAGCCAAAGATATAGTTGATAATCTGAATTAAAAAATTATGTCTATTTTACAAAATTCAAAACAAAAAATAATCATTAATTAATTTAAAATTAATTCACGTGGTCAAACAAAAAGCATGTTTTTAAGAAATAATAACGATCAAAAGATTGACACTGGTTTATGTCCAATTTCAAAGTAAAATTACTTCCAATGACCAAAATTGGATTAACTGGTAAGAATATAATCTAATTAAACTTTAAAATCAATTAAAAAGATAATATAAACATATAAATAAATTATATTAAAAGGTATTTTTGAATTAAAATACAATATTTTTCACTATACATTAAAAAATGAATTTTACCAAAAAAATACCAAAAATTTATCCAAAGTAAATTTTTATTTCTTTATTCTAAAAAAAGTTTTATTTTATCAAATAGAAAATATAAAATTTACCAAAACCAGATTTAAAGGGTTCACCGTCAAAAGGCTGTAAATCAAACTTTTAATAAATATTAGAGTATTTATGCTTAAATTTGGATTCATTTACATTTTAAGCTTCTAACTTTTATTTAATAAATGTAAAAACATTTAAAAAACATTTATAATAATTTTGTAGTTATTACTGTTCATTCCCACCAATAAAACGAAAATGAATTAACTACCATTTAAAATTATAATAATATTATATTATTTTTCAGTATAACTTAACATTGTGTATAACATAATATTTAAAAGAAACTCGTTGTTGAGTATCGGGTACACAGTCAAACATGGCATCCTCTTTAAAGTAAAATTAATATTTAATTCAAAAATATTAATAAATTTGAAAATTCCATATTCTTTATTCACCTAAGATGTTACAATATCAGAATATTGTCGACAAATACTACAAAATATTTGTCGAGGTAATCTTTAAAGACTAGATTCATTAAATCTATGAATATTGTTGGAGAATTAGTGAGTATAAAACGTGTAACTATGAACTCATAGTATACATACCTCATTCGAAAGGTAGTCTTGGGAATATATTCCTTCCTCACCATTAATTGGTGATACATTAACCAAAGGTCCGCCTTAGAGAAATACTTGGACCCATGCAGTTGATTGAACAAGTCATATATCAGTGGAAGAGGATACGTGTTCTTTATCATGATTATTTTTAACTCAAAATAATTAATTAAAAGGTTCATTGATCCATACTTATTCTTGATGAAGAGGACTTGTGCACCCCATGGTGAAGCACTTGAGCATATAAAACCCTTTTCCAGATTCTCCTATAATTTCTTCATCAGTTCCTCCTACTCAATGGTGTCTATTCTATAAGGTTTCATTGATATAGGTAGAGATCCATGAATAATTTAAATTCATAACTCATCCTCTCAGTCTGGAGGAAGACTAAATAATTCTTTAGGGAATACATCTGTGTAGTCCCTCATAACGGGCATGTCTCTGAGCATGATTCTCTCATTTGTGTTAATCAGTTGAACTATATTTTCCTGATCATAAGGAAATAAGATCCACACTTGAAATTATGTATCTGAAGAAGATTCATCCTCATCCTTACACTTATACAAAATAAGAGGATTATTTAGGATGTAAAGATTGATCTCCCTTTCTAAAAATTTGATGTTGGAATTGTATTAATATATACAATCCATTCCCAATGTAGTCTCAAACTCCACTAAAGTAAGTAAGAAAGTATTTTTTTGTAGGTTCAGTACAAAAACATAAACATGGGAGGAGTTATATAATTTGGATGCAATAATATCTCCATTTTATATTGTTAAAGATAAATCAACCTATATATTATCAAGTAATGTTTGAATAGTTAAACTAAACATGAAAGATATGAAACAATGCATAGAACTAGAATCAAATAGTACATTCATTATTCTAGAAAAAATAAACAACGTACATATCACCACATTATTTTAGAGCTCTGCCTCGGTATTAGTGGTGGAACAATACTTCCCTTTATCCTTTGGATTTTATGTTTTATGACACTAATTACCCTCAAGGACTTGTGGTTTAGTGCACTGGCTTGCATAGTGCCCTTGAATCCTACAGTTGAAACATTGAACCTTGGGTGGTGCTCTCCTTTCCTATATCATATTGGAAGGCTTTTTTTACATCACTTGAACATTCATGAGCTTAGTTTTGCTCCACTACCACACTTATAGCATTTCCCCACCCCTTTGAGGCAGTTCTCCTGATTCTTCTTCCCACATTTATAACATGTGAGCGGTTGATATTTCTTTCCAGCTTTCTCATTAGATCCCCCATCTTGAAACTATATATTTCTTTTCTTATCACCATAGCCATTGTAACATCCCACTGTTTTTCAATGGAAATTACCTTCTTATATTTATGTCATAAAAGAACATGAAAAAACAACATAATGAACTACTACGTGATAAGTGACCTTTAAACATAATTTTGTCACTTTTGTGTTTGGAATTTTAAAAATCCAACCTACACAGTTGTGTTCAAGATGATTTTTGGAGTCTAATGAAAAGAATAATTTTTGGTGAATAGTGACCTACCCTTATGAACAGTAACATACCCTTATGAATAGTAATATGACCCTTATGAATAGTAAATCATCCAACATAAGATTAACATTACCTATGAATAATTAAATAAAATTTAGACATCTTAGAAAGTGACAATTTGACCTTAGTAAACATTTTGGTATTTTGTAAGTCATAAATAATTAATTTTAATTAATTAATTAATTTAAAAGAAACATTATTTCCCTAAAATGTATTCATAAATTAATGAATCAATGTCATATAGTTTTTAGATAATTTTATAAGACCCTACGTAATTTTTGAAAGGACTGTAAAATAAGTTTTAATCTTAAAAATTGGTTTTTTAAGTAAATTATGATTTTAATTAAATATTAAATTAATAATATTTAGAAAATTATTTTTGAATGGAATTCACTTTTGGATTCTACACTTCAAAAAATGGTTGGGGTAAATTTTTGGGATTTTTCTGAGATACCTGAATTTTTTATGAATAGTAGAATCCGATAATTAACAGTAAATGCTAAATAATAGATTAATTGAGTCATCAATGATGCTTTGCTGATGTAATCCCACTTGGTTAGGGATAACATGATAAAATTACTATTCATGGTCATTCAAGACACACTATTCCTTGTATTAGGGGAAATTAATATACTAATGAATTTTATATTGAGGAAACCCCTCTCCCCTCCACTATAAAATTCACCCTTCACACCCTCATTTACTGACACCTCTGAAGCTCCAAGAATTCTCTAAACTATGCCCAAATACATTCCCTAGCCCCTCCCCCACGTCCAAGAGCTTCTGGTCTCCTCAAAATACAATTCTTAGGCCCTTAAGGAGGTTCTCAAGAGAAGGATTCAAGAGGTAATTTCTCTCCCTCTTCTCCTTTAATTTCCTTTCAAGTTCAAGTTCATTTCTTGATCTCTCCCCACCTATCTTAATAAAAATGGTATTTTAACTCTATTATTATACATATAATGTAATTTTATGATTCTAATGGTATATTATATCATCCAACCCCCTTTCCCTCTTCCTTTTATTTTATTAAAGAGAACATTGTTCGTGAGGTGTTAATTTATCACCTTCAAGAACGACATGCTTTCTTCTTCCATTTCTACCTTCAGATCTGGTCATGAAACCATTTTTATGGTTGAAACAGAATCTTTTATGTGTATTATGTCCTATTTAAATTTCGGAACTAACTTATGAACATATTACTAAGTGATAAATTAAAACAACTTCATTGTGATCGAAAAACCGCCCACATTAACCCAAACAATCTTCATTTAATTTTTATCTAATGATTCATCCACATGGATCTAATATAATTAATTATAAGATCATTAAAACTCCTGTAATATCATTAATGATATGTAATATCATTTCTGGATGTTTACCCATGTTCTACTCGAACTTCAATTTATGAATACAAGTGAACCACCCAAGAAAAACCATAAAAACGAACATCCCCAAACAATGTTTTTAAACTCTATAAGTCATAAAAAGGAACATAAAATGATATAATGAAACCAGAATGAACCAAATTAATTTATAAAAGGTTCTGTAATTTCTAATTAAGGAATATAATGTCATTATACATGACATTAAATAGAAGGAAGCATTCCGATACAAGGTAATGGGAAATTCTCGAACCCAATTTCATCCTTTGGGTTCTCCATCATTCACTCCTTTTGATATGTTTACTCCTCAAAAAAATTTTGTTCATCATTATCTTTACTCTTCTGGGATATACATGTTGGTCACTGGTATTTATGAAAAACCAAATGTTTTTCAAAAGAACTCTTCTTTCAAGAACACAACTTTTACTTCTCATTCAAGATTGATGGTTCTTGTATCAAGTATGTTGTTCCCTCTTTCTTTTGGGAAACCAAAGCTTATGAATGTATTATTATGATATGAGATCAATTCCTTACCATGGGTTAGTTATGTTCACTTTTGATGTATGTTCCATGTTTTAAGCATGATAATGATAATGTTATGATGTGATGGGTGTGCCCGGAATTATATAGTGCAATGTGAATGTTTCAAAGTGACGGGTGCGCCCAGAATTATACAGCGCTCCAATGCATTGGGTAAAGTGATGAATCTCATGAGTAAATGTGAAATGATTTTTGAACAAGATTCTAGCTTGGTTCACAAGTATGTGTGGTAGTTAACCACTAAGACATGATGTTTCATTTTTATGCATTGCCACATTTCAAGTCTTTTATTTATGCTCTTCTCATGTTCATGATCTTTTTCCTATGTTATAATTATGCTCACCCCATGCTATATTGTTATTATATATCCTCTTACTGGGCTTCTAGATCACCCATTTTGATGTATATCCTCAGGTGCCTACATGTAATAAGGAGAGGACAAGTGCCAATAATAAGCTTGAGAAGAAGAAATTAAATAAATGTTTATGCTTGATGTTGTATTTGTTATGTGTGGTCCTAGTTTGCCCAAGACAATAAACCTTTGGATCCTCTATGTGTAATACTATTATGTTTTTATCTTTAAAATGATGTAATTATAATGTAATAAAAGGCGCGGGTCTCTATAGTTGGTATCAGAGGCAAGGTTTAGTTAATTTGGGAATTAGGATTAGTGAATCCTAAGGAAAACCTCTTGTATGAGATTAAGTACAAATATGACCACAAGAATATTTACATAGGGATCCCATATGTTATGCTTTTATTATAAATTATTAAAATGAATAATTTATGTATTCAATACTTTTTTACTTATGTTTTGTTCTAACCTTTTCAATTTTAGAAAATGGTGGGAACCAGGAGAAATCAGGCCAACAACTCTTGCGAGGGTCAATGCAATGATTGCCCGAATGACATCCCCAATGATTTGAGAGGTGGAGTTCAAAAAATCATGGCGATGCTTACCCAATTATCTCAGGTTATGAACAATAACCATAGTAATGGGTAACATCATCCTTCACCAAAGAGGGAGCAACTTGATATCAAATGGTTTATGCGGCAACGATCACCGACGTTTTGTGGATCTACCGATCCCCTAGTTGTGGAACAGTGGGTCAAATCCACGGATAAGATCTTTTCTTTTCTTCACTAATCTAAGACGGAGAAGGTGACTCTAGCCGTTTATCGTCTAGATGGAGAAGCCGATCAATGGTGGGATTTGATTAAGAACACTAAGCCAATGGAGGAAATTGAAGAGATGGAATATAAAGACTTTTAGATAATGTTTCTTAATAAGTACTTCCCACGAAATCTTTGCACGAAGATGGAGAGAGAATTTATAGAGCTCAAGAAAAAATAAAGAGAATCTGTCACAACCTATGAAGCGAATTTCACAAGGCTTTCAAGGTACGCTTCAGGTTTTGTTATCAACAATGATAGAAAAATTGATAGATATTTAGTGGATTAAAACCACACCTTCGAAAGGCTATTGAAATTATAGACTTTGGGAGTTATGAAGAAGTTGTTTGGTGTGCTCTCAAAGTGGAGATGGAGTTTGGAGAATGGTCCCATGGCTATAGTGGTAAGAAAAGAAAGACAGAGTTTCAAGACGGTGGATCTAATGAAAAAGTTGGGAAGAAAAATCAACGACCCACATGCCAAAACTGTGGGAAGTTGCACCATGGGAACTACCTCAAAGGGACAAGGAAATTCTTCAAGTGTGGGAAAGAAGGACACCTTGCTCAAGAGTGTCGAAAAGACATGAAAAGGAAGGAGAATGTAGACGATGAATAGAGATAACCACTCGTGGTTCAATGCTACAACTATAGGGAGCTAGGGCACTATGCAAACTAGTGCATTAAACCTCAAGTTCTCGAGGGAAATCAGCGTCAGCATCCACCAAAGACAAAAGAACAAGGGAAGGCTTATGCCATCACTATTGCAGAGGTGAAGCATGATAATGAAGTCGTACAAGGTACACTTCCTATTCACTCAAGAATGTAAAATTTATTATTTTATTCTGGTTCTACTCATTCCTTTATATATTGCAAGTTTTCTAGAACTATAGAATTGAAACCTCGAAACCATGAATTAGAGATATCTATAAAAAAACCGAGTGGTGCAGTCATTTCAACCCAACTGTTTGACTCTTCTACCATTGGCGTATTTGGGAATATTCTTCTGGAAAATCTCGTAATACTTCCCTTGGTAGAATTCAACTCAATAATGGGAATGTATTGGCTCTCGTTATATAGAGCACATATCAACAATCCGGAAAAGGAAATATCTTTTAATAATCCAAACCATCCCATGCTCCTCTACAAATGCAAGGAAGATCATGAATCTACTTTGAAAAATCCTTTAATGATGTGGGTGTTGATTCCCTATGAAGAAGCATACCTTTCCAAAATGGTTGAGTTGATGGAAAGTGCCAACCTTGAAGAAATTCCCATCGTGAGGGAATACAGTGATGTATTTCTTAAAGAGTTACCCAGAATTCCCCCGGATCGTTAGGTAGAGTTCTCAATTGAAATCATGCCTGAAGCTACTCCTATCTCGAAGTGTCCCTATAGGATGGCTTCTATCGAACTGGAAGAGTTAAAGAAATAGTTGCAAGAGCATCTGGACAAAGGGTTCATATGCCCTAGTGCATCACCTTGGGGTTCACCAATGTTCCTTGTGAAGAAGAAGGATTTAACAATGCGACTGTGTATCGATTATTGGGAACTCAAAAAGATCACCATAAAGAACAAGTATCCTCTCCAAAGGATTGAAGACTTGTTCGACCAGTTAAGAGAAGATCAATACTTCTCAAAGTTGGATCTTCGTTCTGGATATCATCATGTAAAAGTGAAGAAGGAAGATATTCCAAAGACTGCCTTCCGTACAAGGTATGGGAACTATGAGTTTTTGGTGATGCCCTTCAGACTTACTAATGCCCCTGCAATCTTCATGGATTTGATGAATAATGTCTTTAGATATTACCTTGAAATTTTTTTGGTAGTGTTTATCGATGATATCCTCATCTACTTAAAGAGTAAGGAGGAACATGAAGAACATATAAGACTTGTGTTGGAGACATTGAGAAAGGAGAAGTTGTATGCCAAGTTCAGAAAGTGTGACTTTTGGATGAAGAAAGTCACGTTCTTGGGACATGTGATCACATGTGAGGGAATTTTTGTGGATCCATCAAAGACAAATGCGATTGAGGAATGGACCAGGCTCTCTAGTGTCACAGAAATCTGTAGTTCTCTTGGATTAGATGGGTACTATCGACGTTTTGTGAGATACTTTCAACGATTGTCAAGCCTGCTAACTAAGTTAACAAGGAAAGGGGTAAAGTATGTCTAGAGGGAAGAATGTGAGGGAAGCCTCAAGGAGATAAAGAGAAGGCTGATCACCGCACCTATACTCACACTACCGAAAAGTGTAGAAAGTTTTGTGATATATAGCGATGCTTCAAAGAAATGCTTGGGTTGTGTACTCATGGAAAATGAAAATGTGATAGCCTATACCTCAGGACAGTTAAAGATCCATGAGAAAAACTACCCAACACAAGATCTAGAGCTGGCTGCTGTGATTTTTTCATTGAAAATCTGGTGACACTACCTTTATGGAGAGAAGTGTGACATATACACCGACCACAAGAGCCTAAAGTATATGTTCACACAGAAGGATATCAACATTCTTCAAAGGATATGGTTAGAGCTAATCAAGGATTACGATTGCTCTATTCACTATCATCCTGGAAAGGCGAACAAGGTATCTGATGCTCTAAGAAGAAAAGAACCTGCTACTCTATCCATACTGCAGATTGAGAAAGACCTTATCTTCTTAGATATGCAAAGGATGGATTTGGAAATCATAAGGGTAGGGGATACATCCTACCTTGCCCAAATTATTGTGCAACCATCCATCCAGGAGAAGATTAAGGAAGCCCAAAGGGATGGTGTGGAGATAAAAAAGAGGCTGAATACAGTAAAGGGGGGGAATCTACAAGAGTTCCATATCGGCGATGATGGTGTAATTTGGTTTGGAACATGGCTTTGTGTGCCTTCATCATCCAGGATAAAGAAGAAGCTATTCGATAATGCACATAGCTCAACTTTCTCTATCCATCCTGGGAGTACCAAGATGTACCGTGATCTATGAGAACACTTCTGGTGGGGTAACATGAAGAAAGAGATTTCAGAATATATATCAAGGTGATTGGTATGTCAGTAAGTTAAAGCTAAGCAAAAAAAGTCCAAGGGTATGATACAACCATTGCCTTTACCCATGTGGAAATGGAAAAATTTTACTATGGACTTTGTCATGGGTCTCCCGAAGACGCCAAAGGGACATAATGCGATATGGGTTGTGGTTGATTGACTCGCCAAGACTGCCCATTTTATTGCTATTCAGGAAGATCTCTCACTTGAACAACTTGAAAAGATATATGTGAAGGAAGTGGTGAGACTGCACGGTGTTCCACTCTCAATTGTCTCAGACCATGATCCAAGGTTCACATCTAAGTTCAGGAGGAGCCTTCAATATGCTTTGAGTATTGAATTAAAATTTAGCACGGCCTATCACCCAAAAACAGATGGCCAGTCTGAAAGGACTATCCAGATGCTTGAAGATATGCTAAGAGCCTGCTCTCTTGAATTCAAAGGCGGTTGGGATCAGCATCTCCCGGTGGTTGAGTTCTCATACATCAATAGCTTCCACTCTTGTATCCAAATGGATCCATATGAAGCTATGTATGGAAAGCGATGTAGAACTCCTACCTGTTGAGATGAAGTTGGAGAAATAAAGCTACTTGAACCCGATCTTGTTCAAGAGATGATAGGGAAGGTTCAAGTCATACAGAAACATATCAAAGCTGCTCAGAGTCGGCAAAAGATCTATTCTGACAACCGTCGAAGGGACTTGGAGTTCGACGTTGGAGATAAAGTCTTCCTTCGAATATCTCCATGGAAGAGTGTCATGCCATTCAGGAAGAAAGGGAAGCTAAGCCCAAGGTATATTTGCCCCTTTGAAATCCTTGACCGCATAGGAGACATGGCCTATCGTCTTGAACTTCCACCAAATATGGATCAAGTTCATGATGTGTTTCATGTATCACTATTGAGGAAGTACATACCAGACCCCTCACATCTACTAAACTCAGAGGTTGTGTAGCTGGAAGATGATCTCTCTTATGAGGAGTAGCTAGTAAAGATTCTGTATCAGAGAGATAATGTTATACAAAACAAGACAACCCATCTTGTCCAAGTGTTCTGGAGGAACCATAAGTTTTAGGAAGAAACTTGGGAACCATAAGAGGCAATGAAGGAGAAACACCCTCACCTGTTTGTGTAAAGTGAAATTTCAGGGGCGAAATTTCTTAAGGGGGGAAGAATGTAACGACCCAATGTTTTTAAATGGAAATTACCTTCTTATATTTATGTAATAAAATAACATGAAACACAACATAATGAACTACTATGTGATAAGTGACCTTTAAACATAAGTTTGTCACTTCTGTGTTTGGAATTTTAAAAATCCAACCTACACAATAGTGCTCAAGATGATTTTTGGAGTCTAATGAAACAAAAATAATTTTTAGTGAATAGTGACCTACCATTATGAATAGTAACATACCCTTATGAATAGTAATATGACCCTTATAAATAGTAAATCAACCAACATAATAGTAACATTACCTATGAATAATTAAATAAAATTTAGACATCTTAGAAAGTGACAATTTGACCTTAATAAACATTTTGGTATTTTGTAAGTCATAAATAATTAATTATAAATAATTAAATAATTTAAAAGAAACATTACTTCCATAAAATGTATTCATAAATTAATTAATCAATGTCTTATAGTTCTTAGATAATTTTATAAGACCCTACATAATTTTTGAAAGCACTATAAAATCAGTTTTAATCTTAAAAACAATTTTTTAAGTAAATTATGATTTTAATTAGATATTAAATTAATAATATTTAAAAAATTATTTTTAAAAAATGGACTAAATTTTTGGATTCTAAAAATCGAAAAATGGTTGGGGTAAATTTTTGGGATTTTTCTGAGATACTTGAATTTTTGATGAATAATAGAATCCCATAATTTACAATAAATGCTAAATAAAGGATTAATTGAGTCATTGATGATTCTTTTCTGATGTAATCCCACTTGGTTCCAGATAACATGATAAAATTACTATTCTTGGTCATTAAAGACTCACTATTCCTTGCCTTAGGTGAAATTAATAAACTAATGAATTTTATATTAAGGAAACCCCTCTCCCCTCCAATATAAAAGCCACCCTTTACACCCCCATTTACTCACACATCTCAAGCTCCTAGCCTTCTCTAAACTCTGCCCAAAAAACATCCCTAGCCCCTCCCCCACGTCCAAGAGCTGAGGGTTTCATCAAAAGACCATGCATAGGCTCTTAAGGATGTTCTCAAGAGAAGGATTCAAGAGGTAATTTCTCTCCCTCTTCTCCTTTAATTTCCTTTCAAGTTCAAGTTCATTTCTTGATCTATCCCCACCTATATTCATAAAAATGGTATTTTAACTCCATTAATATACATATACTATAATGTTATGATTCTAATGGGATATTATATCATCCAACCCTCTTTCCCTCTTCCTTTAATTTTATAAAAGAGAATGTTGTTCGTGAGGTGTTAATTTATCACATTCAAGAACAACATGCTTTCTTCTTCCATTTCTACCTTCATATCTGGTCATGAAACCATTTTTATGGTTGAACCAGAATATTTTATGTTTATTATGTCCTATTTAAAGTTCTTTAACTGACTTATGAACATATTAATATGTGATAAATTGTAACAACTTCATTGTGATCGAAAAACTTCCCAAATTAACCCAAACAATCTTCATTTAATTCTTATCTAATGATTCATCCACATGGATCTAATATAATTAATTATAAGATCATTAAAACTACTGTAGTATAATTAATGACATGTAATATCATTTCTGTATGTTTACCCATGTTCTACCCGAACTTCAATTTATGAATACAAGTGAACCACCCAAGAAAAACCATAAAAACAAACATCCCCGAACAATGTTTTTAAACTCTATAAGTCATCCAAAGGAACATAAAATGACATAATGAAACCAGAATGAACCCTATTAATGTATAAAAGGGTTTTTGATTTATAATTAATGAATATAATGTCATTATAAAGGCCATTAAAGATAAGGAATCATTCAGATACAAGGTAAGGGGAAATTTTTTAACCCAACTTTCATCCTTCGTGTTCTCCCTCTTTCACTCCTTTTGATATGGTTACTCCTTAAAAACCTTTTGTTCATAATTATATTTAATCTTATTGGATATACATGTCTTTAACTGGTATTTATGAAAAACCAAATTTTTCCCAAAAGAACTCTTCTTTCAAGAACACACCTTTTACTTCTCATTCAAGATTGATGGTTCTTGTATCAAGTATGTTGTTCCCTATTTATTTTGGGAACCCAAATCTTATACATGTATTATTATGAGATTAAACCCATTACTTACCATGGTTTAGTTATGTTCACTTTTGATGTATGTTCCATGTGGCATGAATGATAATGATAATTTTATGATGTGACGGGTGTGCCCAGAATTATATAGCGCAATGTGAATGTTTCAAAGTGATGGGTGCGCCTGGAATTATACAGTGCTCCAATGCATTGGATAAAGTGATAAATATCATGTGTAAATGTGAAATGATGTGTTAACAAGATTCTAGCTTGTTTCAAAAGTATGTTTGGTAGTTAACCACTAAGAAATTATGTTTCATTTTTAGGCATTGCCACATTTCAAGTCTTTTATTTATGCTCCTCTCATGTTGATGATCATTTGCCTATGTTGTGATTATGCTCATCCCATGATATATTTTTCTTATATATCCTCTTACTAGGATTCTATATCACCCCATTTTATGTATATCCTAAGGTGGATACATGTACTAAGGAGAGGACAAGTTCCAATAAGAAGCTAGAGAAGAAGAAATTAAATAAATGTTTACGCTCGATGTTGTATTTGTTATGTGTGGTCCTAGTTTTCCCAAGACACCAAAGGATCCTCTATGTGTAAGTACTATTATGTTGTTTATCTTTAAAATTATGTAATAGTAATGTAAGAAAAGGAACGGTTCACTATATCCATTGGACCATTATCCAAAATCCATCTCCACTTTGGGAGCACATCAAACTATTTCTTTATAACTCCAAGTGTCTGGAATTTCTAGAGCCATTAGAAGGTGTGGTTTCAAACCACTAAAGAATGTATCAAATTTTCTATCATTATCGATATAAAAACCCTAATGATACCTTGTAAGGATTATTAAATTTTATTCCAAGGCCATGACGGATTCAACTTTCTTTTGTTTCAGCTCAATGAATTCTCTCTCTATATTTTTATGAAGATTTTAAGGGAAATATATTTTAAAAAACATTCTCTTAAAGTATTCTCACTCCATATCTTCAATTTCATCAATCATTGTGTAATTTTTAATCAATTCCCACCATTGATCAACCTATCTCTCTTGACGTTAAATCTCTAGATCACCTTCACTTTCTTAGAAAAGTGGAGAACCGAAAAGATATTCTCTATCAAGTTGACCCATTATTCTGTGACTAGTGGTTCAGAAGATCCACTAAATTTTAGTGGTCATTACCACATAAAAGTTTCAATATGAAGTTCTCTCTCTTTGGTGAAGGATAACGTTCAAAATTATTCAGGTTATTATTTATATCTTGAGAAATATGGGTATGTATTACCATAAAATTTTCAACTCCAACTCCCAATGTATTGGAGATGTCATTCGGGAAATCACGTAGTTACCCCTCACACGGGTTCTTGGCCTAATTTCTCCGGGTTCCCACCATTTTTTAAAAAAAGGTTTAATGAAAACATAATTAAATATGTCATGAATAAATAAATTATTTCCTTGTTTAATTAAAATTAAAATCATATATTTTGGGATCCTTATATGTAGAACATTTCTAAAAAAACTTATTGGGTGATTAATTAATCTCATAAAAAATGTTACAACTAAGGTTCTCTAATCCCAATTCCTAAATTAACTAAACCATGATATGATACCAACTATTTTGACATTGTGTTTTTTACATAATTATTACATCATATCAATGATAAAAAAACAAAATGTTACACTACCAAGATCTAAAAGTTTAATATCTTAGAAAAAATAGGACCATACATAACTTTTACATAACAAAACATAAAAATTTATTTATTTCCTTATTCTTTATTTTATAGTGGCTCCCATGTTCTCCTTAGTTCAATTATTCACCTGAGGATATACATCAAAAAAAGTGGTGATCTAAAAGCCTAGAAAGAGGATGAATAAAGAGACATAAAGCAAGGGTGAGTATAATCATATCAATCATAACATAAAAAAGGGTCATCATCATAATCATTATAGGAAGCATTATATTAATACATGTAATTTTTCCGTGTAAAAACATGAAACATCACGTCTTAGTGGTTAACGGACACACATAGTTGTGAACAAATATATCATCATGTTCACCAAAATTTCACATTATATCATGAGATACATCACATTAACCAATGCATTAGAGCATTATATATTTCTGAGTGCACCAATCACATTATAACATTTACATGTTCTATATAATTTCAGGAACACACATCACATCCTCACATTTACATAATCATGCGTTCCCTATATGAACATATATCAATATTAGAATTAATATAACACATTAAATGGACTTGTTTTAATTTAATAATGCATAATTTCATGTAAAAAACTCTTGGTTTCCCAAAATAAATAGGGAATAACATAATTTTTATCAATAGGGAATAACATAATTTTTATATGAATCTTTGATCTTGAGTGAGGAAGAAATAATCACATGAGAAGTAAAAGTTGTTTATTTAGAAAGAAGAGTTATTTTGGAAAAATATTTTCATTTTTCATGAAACCAGATTGGAAAAATTTATATTCAAAAAATATGTAAGAATAATGAAATGATATTTTAGGAACATTAATGGAACTTCTATATTGAAAATAGAATGAAAGAGGGAAAACCAAAGGAAGAGAGTTGGGTTTGAGAATCCCCATATCGTATATACAAATTCTTTATTCACTTTAATATCATGGAGAATAAAATTAAATTCATTAATTAAAAAATAATGAACATTTATTACATGAATTTGATTCATTATAGTTTTATCAAGTTTTGTTATATATTTTTGGATGAGTTATATTGTTTAATTTCATCATTTGGGAGTGTTTATTTTTTTGGTTTTCATGATTGGTTCACTTGTATATGAGCATGAAAGTTCCTATAAAATTTGAATAGTTATTTTGAATTTAAATTATATTTTATTAATGAAATTTCATAATATAAAATGATCTTATATATAATTTGGTTATATGGTATGAGGAAGATTTATTAGATTGAACATTAATGAAAATTATTTGATTAATTTTTCTAGTTTTACAACCATAATGAGTTTATATAATTTAATTTAACATCATATTCATATATTGGTTCCAAAGCATTATATAACTTATAATATGTATAATAAAATAATATTTGACCATAATTATAGTTTTATGTTCATTCTTGAAGGTGATTGTGAGAAATGAAAACATATCATCCATGATGGTGGTAAATCGACACACCATGGATGATATATTAATGTTTAGAAAAAAGAAGGAAAATGGAAGAGACTTGAAGATGGATTATACCATAAAAATAAAAAATTTATATAATATAAAATATATTGGAATTATAATGCCTCTTGGTTTGTTGTATGATAGGATATGATAATAAAATAATGAAATTGAAAAAGAAAATAAAATAAAAAGAAAGAGGATTTTAGCTCTTGAATTTCGCCTACTTACAAAACTTCATAAGGAAAAGGGTTTTGTATTTTTGTGAGACCAAGGGATATTATAAATGAGGGAGGGGTTTTAGAAGATTTTTTTCTAAATTTGGACTAGTCTCAAAGCTTGGAAGGTGTTAGGAGAAGAGGTGGTGAGGGTGGTTTTTATAGCGGAGGAGAGGGGTGTTTTCTAATTATTTTATTCAGTAGTTTATTATTTTGGCTCAAGAATATGAATAGTATAAAATTTATCACTAAATATATTAAAACAATTAAGGTGAGTTCTACATTATGGTGATTATATCAGTGATTACTCCAGGAATATTATTTTTATCTTATAATGTATATATACCGTAAATTACCGTATTTCACCATTCACCAAACATTCAGTACTTCAGTAAAATCCCATAAACTCTCCCTAATTTTTATATATTTATAATTCAAAAATGAACCCATTTTTATTAACTATTTTCTAAATAGAGTAAATTTAATTGTTAATTAAAAAACATTTACTAGAAAAATACATATTTTAAAATTATAACCAATTTTATAAGACTTTGATAAATAATTAAGGTCTAATAAAATTATCTTATAGGATTATGACAAAAAAATATTATCTCATGCTTATATTTTATGAAAATAAAATTTATTTTAAATAATTATAATAATTATAGAATTATTAATAAATATTGATGTTTTATAAAAATACAAACACATTATCAATAATTTTTAAAATATTTTATTACTTACACAATGATATATTTATATAATATCATCCTTTATAATATGTATAAAATTAATTTATACTTTTGTAGGTGATGTTACTACTTTATTGGCCGGGTTTCTATTCTTATGGTTCAAATTACTATTTCATAGTTTAGGTTACTATTCTATCAGGATAGCTTCCTTAACATCTAGAAATTCCTTATATTCCATTCATTATTCATTATTCATTAATAATGTTTTTACTGTTTTCTCAAAGTGGTTTTATGTGATCTATAATATATGACCTAAATATAAGAAGGTAATTTACATTGATAATATTTTTGGTCGTTACATCATCACTATTTAAATTCTATAACCCTTGAACCATGGGATGGACCTCTCTCTTACCATTATTCTACTTATTGATGTTAGTATAGATTAGGGTAATTTGAATTTCTAAATACAATACAATGAGAGGATTTAAAAATATCTAATTGTTGCGTCACAAACTAGGTGTATAGTTAGGCCCATTATCTATGCACTAAGTAAAGATTGAGTTAATACACATCCTTCATTTTTTAGTGTTATTACCACTAGGTGAATCTATGAAAGGGCCTATATCCACTTGTTAGTATACAATGTTGGATGTAATTGCTTTGAAACCACAAAATTCATACTTTAACAAAATTTTGGAAGTTATATTATATTAATCCTTATCACTATGGGTTCAATAACCTTTTTCATGCTCAAATTTAATTAAATAACTAAACCATGGTTTTATACTAACTATATCCAACTTAATATGTCATACATGATTTTCAAATTATTTCCTTAAAAATATTTCTTTAATAAATTTTATTGGATCTTTTTAGTTTCATTTCAATGTAAAATATGTTCATAATACATTGATTACATAGATCATAAAAAACCTAAACATTATTTTATCATCATGAAATACTTTTTTATAAATCCATTGTGGGATACATCATGGCGTATGTTTCCATGGGGACATACATTAATAGAAATGAATGAGAAAAAATCCTAGTAAGAGGAAAAACAAAAGAAACATGAAGTTAGTGTCCACGGATAATTCACAATGTATAAAAATAGATCATTGTTTTAAATAAATGAGGAAAAAATGAAGATCATTATAAAATTTTCATTAATAATAACATGGAAAGGTGGATACAAAATAAAAACGAGAGATTTATAAGAATATCAGAAAGGTTCATCACAATGTATAAATAAAACATATTACCAAGGATGTTTACAAATGTATCTTGATATATTTTCAAGGAATTATTCCAAAGTATAATAAGAAAGGTTTATCTAGAGATTAATTATTTACCCAATAGAATGGAGTCCTATTAGGGCATATGCTTCATATGTATGAATTAATATATACTATATAGATCATATATCATAAAAATATTTTTCATCATTTTATCTAATAAGTATAGAATTCAGGTTTTATACCTTTAAGCCCCAAATAAATTAATTATAGTATAATATATATATATATATATATATTTGAATACAATTTAATGAAAGTAGGGTTGGGTATTCATAACATAAATTATGGCATGGAAAACCAAAAAATGATTTTAATATAATAACATGTTAGAATAAATGTTTAAGGAATGTAATTTATAAGAGATGAATGTTGTCTCTAATTAATTGGAAATTATTTTAAAAGTAAAGGAATGATTATGAAAACCACTAAATAAAATTAATTGAAATAAACATTTTTATTATGAATGAATTAATTGAATAAAAAGGGAAAAAAAGAGAGAGTGCATTACTAGTAATGTTTCGTCCTAAAGCTTTAGAAGAGTTTTATAGAACCATATAAACTCCTTGGAGAGACTCTATAGAGAGAATATGATAGAAAATTCATGATTATTATATTTTTATTAGATATGAATGGTATAGTGGGTGGGTATTTATAGAAATGAGAGGGATTTGTTTATTAATTTCTATACATAGCCCAAGGCCATCTAGATTATAATAAATTTAAAACAATTGGAATGAAAATGGTTTTCAATATAGTTTTATAAAAGTATGGACTGGTTTTTAGTATTTTATTCATTAAGAAATTTTCATATAATGTAGAATTATTTTGGATGATGAAGAAAATCATATTCATAAACAGTTTTTCTTAAAACATTATAAAATACTTTTCTTTTTTTGAGAATATATATAGGTTTGTAATTCTTTTTATTAATTTATAATATATAATATTAATGATAGAACTTATATTTGGTCAATATATCCATTATATCACTTATTATTTCATTTTTATGTATTTATGATTCATAATACTTATAGTATATTCATACCATATCCTACTCTTTATCCAAAAATTCGACTGTAGTAGAAAATTATAAAAGATAAACTATTTGATAATTTAGAGGTACTTATTTTAAAACATAAATTATTTTTTTCAAAATAATTTCACATATATGGGAAATTTAACTTTTAAATAAAAAAATAATTGTTTTATAAAAAATGTTCTTATAGAAAAGTGAACTCTAAAAACATTAAGCATTCTTCATCTTATTATATAATAATTTCTAATCAAAATTATTTTGATTTTATTTTTTTGATTATATTATTAATATATTTCATTGATTTTATTCCTTATTAGACATTATAATAATTAATTAATACAAAAACACATTACTCACATAAAAACATTTATTTGAAAGATATATATTTTTAACATTAAATGGTTATATCTTCATCTATGACTAATTGATAATAAATATATGAATGATAATTAATTTTTTATATTTATAATTAATACATTATAATTACATTTTCTATTTTAAAGATGAGAAATTTAGTATTTTAAAATAAAAACAAATAATATATAATAACAACATGTTTAAACATATTCCATTAAATAAGAATAATTAAATAATTATTCCATATAAATAAATTAATCTTTCTTGTTTTAATAGTCATTACAATAATTTAATCAATACATTTTACTAACATAATTCTTTGAAAAAATCATTAAGAAACATATTTGAAAAATAACTATAATAAATAAACAATTTTTATTTTCTATGTGTGACTATCTGTGATCATTCCTTGACTATTAATTTAATGTCAAACAATTACTTATATATCTCAAACACAATTTTTCAAATATGTAAAAAATTTATTTCATGTAAAAATATAAGTGATAAAACAATTTTGTAATGACTATATATTAATTCAAAACAAAAACTAAAGATAAACAAAATCATTATTCTTATAAAAATCTTTTATTTTGTGATTTATACTAGTTATCACTTTCAATAGTTGTAAAGTTAATCCAATGATTCATTTTCTATTATCACATCGATGAATACAAATTTATTCGTTATTGATTATATGTATATGGTAAATATTATTCCTCAATTATATTCATCGAAATTATATAAAACAAGGATATTAAATTAAATTCTTATTTTATTATATATTAAATATTTTTACTGAACCAAATTTTTATTTATTTACTTTTAAACAAATAATGAAATCATGTTTATAGTGACCCAACCTTTTCATATATTACCATTTCATCATTTTAAAGATAAATAATACAACAGTGTTATAAAACTAGGACCCTAAGGTTTAGTGTCTTGGGAAAATTAAGACTAAAAAAATAATTTATTTAGTAAACCATAATTTCTTTAATTACTTATTCTACAGCTTCTTAGTTCCCATTGAGTTCTCCTTAGTACAAGTAATCACCTGAGGATATACATCACAGAAAAGGGTGAGATAAAATCCCAATAAGAGGATAGATAAGAACATGAATCAATATAACATGGGTGAGCATAATAATCATCATCATCACCTAACCATGGAATCATCATCATAATACTGAGATGAAGCATCAGATAAAGTCATGGAACATGTAAATGAATAAAAATGAAACCTCATGTCCTAGTGGTTACCACCACAGACAATTTTAAACAAAGATAACATCATGTTCATGCATAACATAAGTTAAAAAACATATCATCATCATCATTTAAAAAAATATAGCATCAGGTTCATTCATATTGTACATTATATAATGAGATACATCATATTACCCAATGAATTTGAGCACTATATAATTTCATGCGTACTCTCCACATCATCCATCCAATGTTAAGTATGTTATTATTGAAACAAAAATGTCAACAAGGTTTAAGGCGGTCTAAAATAATGGAGACCCGAAGCATCTCCTCTAATCAGTCTAGCCCCATCCGGCTTGAAAATGTGAGTATTGGGGAAAATAGTGAGACCCATGCCCTACATGGAAGCATGGTTGTCACGAACCGACCCAACGGGGCTCGAGCCGCGACTCCCCAAGCCCGCCTCCAATAGGCCAGGGGCTAGCGATCAGCGCCGAGTAGGCTATCACACACATGGGAGGCATTAGCCTAAGGTACCTATACACACGCACCCACACACACCTCCATGCAACAGTGCAGAGATATAGAAACTGAAAAGAAAAAACATGCATACACTCTATCCCAAACCAGAGTGCAACAAAAAAAGTACAAAGGGAAAAACAGGGCCCACCAAAGAAAACTACAAAGCATTTCCAACCGGCTCTGATGAAGCGGAACACTGCCACAAACACCCACCGGAAATATCCCTTCGCATAGCTCCGGTAAACACCCCGGTGAACTCGCTCACTAAGTTCCTCCTACTCCGGGTCCTCCTAGGACTCCGTCAAAAGACCTGTGGTCTGCACAAGAAACAAACATGTGTGGGAAAAGCCCGTGTAGGGGTGAGTATAAACATACTCAGTAGGCACCCCAAAAACCCAAAACCCAAGGGAGCAACTGAAAGGCAACAGTCCACTCAACCCAGCCAGAGGGAACCCAGACGAGAGAGAAACTCCATCTCGTGACCATCCTCGGCTAAACACAACTAGTCAGCTCAGCTCAGCTCAGGTGTATGCCCATACATACACCTTGAACAATCCAGATATACACAGCTCGCACCACCAAGCCACAAGAGGTACCGACCTCATCACCAACAACTGCCCCCAACCAGGAGAGTACACCACACGAACACTATCATACCATATGACACTCATCCAAGAGATACACTCCATAGGGTCCCAAACAAACATCTCAGACGCTCACCTGAGAGACCACGCTCGTCGGATAACATCACTGAGGAAACATCGCTGAAACACCATAACCACCAAACTCCTCGGATAGGGGATCACCGCTAGGGTCTGCTAGGGGATACCAAGACCCACTCCGGTATACGTAGCTCATAGATAGGGGATCACTCCCAAGGTCCACTGGGGGATACCACGACCCGATCTTGCATACATAGTTCTCACAGATAGGGGATCACACCCAGGATCCGTTGGGGGATACCACAACCCAATCTTGCACTCGACAGAAACACCACACTCAGATAGAGGATCATCGTCCATATATAGATGGTCATGACGATACCAGAACCCTCTATGGTATAACTCTCAATGTAGGGGATCAAACCGATGATGTCGCAACCCTACTGAAACCATGCGCTGAGTAGGGGATCGTATAACCAACGATACCGCAACCCTACTATAAACCTCATGCGGAGTAGGGGATCGTATACCCGACGATGCCACAACCCTACTAAGAACAACCCACCGCGTAGGGGATCATATTTCCGATGATGCCACAAACTCTACGGGGTTAACCTGCTAGATAGGGGATCGCCACCCGTGACGTAGCGGTCACAGCGATACCAAGAACCCGATCTAGGGTAAAGATGCTAGAGGATCCACTCCGGGCCCATCGGAGGGATACCACAACTCTAATAGTTTAAACATCCCATCAAGAGGATTACAAACCCATACGAAGGTTGTGATGCCACATGAACCCTCGTAGGAACGAACCAAGGGAGAACCCTCAACCACTGCTGGTCCAAACGTCGCTAACCCGAGCGACCCGCCACAACTCCACACTGTGCACCTCCTAGGCCAAAACCGAGGCCACCATCACGTTCCACACAGAAAAACACGCAGGATAGGCTGTTTACTCACCCGAAACGGAGCACCGGTGAAAAAGGTACTATTCACTATAGCTATCTCATGTGGGGCCCACACAACGATCCCGAAACTCATCGAGCGGACCATACCACGACGATCCCCTCGAAAAAACAAGCAGAATCAACTACTCGCTCGTCAAAAATGGACACCCGGTGAAAAAGGTACTATTCACCGAAGGCCAGCTCGGGTGGGGCCCACGCCTGGATTCCGAAACTCATCGAACGGATCACACCATTGCGATTCTCTCGGAAAAACACACAGGATCGACTATTCATCCGCCAAAATTGGACTCCTGGTGCAAAAGCTGCGTTTCTCCGCAAATGCCAAAACCTGGCCTCAGGGGGCCCGCACCCCTTCTCAGTCCCAACACCCGGAAACGATTTTAAAAAGTCTTTCGTACCATCAGGGTCTCAACGCCGCTAACGGCACGTCAATCGGACACTCCGGGTAGAAGTTACAACGGCATGAAGTCGTAAAATAATAAAATAATATTATTTTATACGACGTTTCTAACTCCCGGGCCACGATCCCGAACCCTTAAACCCTCAAAGTGAATTAAAAATGTCCGTCTCGACGCAAGGAGCGCGTCGCCGCAAACGTCTCGTAAATCGGAGTTACGGTTTGCGAGTTACGGGGGTTTAAAGAACCCCTGGAAAATCCTGGCCGGACCACCGCCAGCCTCGCCGGAAACCACCGCGCCACCGCCGGATTTCGCCGCGCCGCCGCTGCCGCCACCGGAAACCGCTGTCGCGCCGCCACGCCATCGCCGGATTCCGCCTTGGCCGCTGCCCGTCGTCGCCGGAAAACCGGGTTTCCACCGGAAAACTTCCCGGAGCCACCGGGAACACCCCGATGCTCCAAATTCAGATCCGAAATGTGTTTTGGAAAGCTCGAAACCCAAACTATACAACCCTTACAAATATTTGAAGAAAAACCACACAAAAACGGGATCCGGGATTGTAAAACTCGAACCGCCTACCTGTTGGTGGATCGCCGAAGCTTCGGGTGCAGAACGACGCCTGCGACGCGCTGGAGCTCGATCTGCTGACGATCGGCGCTGAAAACAGACGTCCGGAGCTCAAATCGGCGAAGAACGGAGGTCGGGAGGAGGGTGGCCATCCACTGCACATGGGTGGGTGAGGGAGGAGAGAAATGAAACTGTTTTCTTTTTTATTTATTTATAAACCTTCATTTAAAACATCGCTCCCGACTCCGTGCCCGACGCGGACAAAGTTAAGGTCACCCCTAGGGTAAACGCGCCGTTCTGAACGCAATGGCAGTCTCAGATTTTCCATCTGAGACTCTGTTCAGACGTTATTCAAGCCGATGCTCGCACACTAACTTCACTACTTATTTACGAAAACGCCCCTGGTGGCGTTTCTCACCGCAGGCCCGTGCCCGCAAAGTTTACACCTCGCCTAGGGTAAACAGCACTTTCCGGACGCAACCGTGCCCTCAGATTCCCGTTTTGAGCTACTGTTTAGGAGATACCACACCCTCGCCACATGCATAGTATAAAAATACTTAATATTCTTATAAAATTTAATTCCGGGCACACCGGGCCTCGGAATCGCACACCGTCCTCGCGCCTAGCTCTGGAATTATTCGTATAAATATTCCAAAGTCTGACAGGGCCAAAAACTCGAGTCGCTACATCCTCCCCCCCTTAGAACTTTTCGTCCCCGAAAAGCCCTATGCACAAGGACATCGACTGGACTCTCAACTTGGTCTCGCACACTAGTGAGTTAACCATCAAACACCCATACACGAACGCATAAGTCAGAGGGACTCATCCACCACACCTCGATACTATCCGATTTGGGCGGCACTGACTCGCCTGCACGGTTTTAATCGCGTCACAAAAATGTGTCTCAGTGGGGGAAGGATCCCTCTTCCTCACACATTCGAAGCATGCTGAACAACACCCACACAGGGTGTTACCAACGCCCTGAAGAAAACTCGATCAAGCAACGTAAAGGAAAGGGTACCGCTAAATAGTGTCTATCAAACTACTGCAGAAAGTAGAAAAGACACAATGTGTACCTCTATCCATCCGCGGTGCCTCTGGGTCGACTGCCACCAGGGCATGCAGCTGTCCTCGCCCTCGGCCACCCGCTCCCAGAGCTTGGCGTGGACCACCTGGGGGTGGGGGTGGTGGAAACTGGTACTGCCTACCACCGCCTCCCACTGCACCAGCTCCGCCGCCACGTCCGCCACCCTACGGACCTCCTTGCTCGAGACGCTGCCTCTACCAAGGTGGTCCATCGACCGGATCCCTCTCAGCAGCACGTCGGGTCAGACAATCTCTAGCAAGATGTCCCCGACTGTCGCAAGCATAACACCGCCTCTCCTGCGACTGACCAAAACTGGCCTGCGAGCCTTGTGAGCCCTGAGGCTCAGATCCTCCATCCTGGGGTCGCCTCTTGAAACGTCGACCACGTCCTGACCCCTGAGTCTATCGTCGAATACCAGATGTCGATCTGACTAACGAAGTCTCAACTCTCGAGTGCCCAGCACTAACAGGGGGAATCTGCTCAGCAGAAAACTCTCCACCACCAACGCTCGTTCCAGCACTCCAACATAGGTGGGCAGGCACAAGGAAACCACACCTACTCGGATGTCCCTGCGTAAGCCCTGATCGAAGGTTCGAGCCCTAAAGAATGGGTCTCGAACCATATCTAGGGAGTAGCGTGATAGGTCTGTAAACCTCACTGAGTACTCTGACACAGTCATGCTCTCCTTTCGAAGCTGCAGAAGCTCCTGGATCCGCACTGACCTCAGCGTCACCAGATAGAACTCTTCCCTGAAGAGCTGCTCAAACTCTGCCCACGTGAGCGTCTCCTCGTCATGAGACTACATCATCAAAATCCACCATCACCCGGAAGAACCATGCAGAAGGCTTTCCGCTAGGACCACCATCTGACCTGGAGGTGTCCTCACTAGGCAGAATACCCGGGTGACTGCCTCAAGCCAGTCATCAGCTGCCTGGGGGTCTAGATCAACCCAAAACCTTAGAGGTCGCTGCCTCTGGAACTCATGCAGCACACTCAGCCTGTGGACAACCTCATCCTGCACCGCCGGCACAACCAGCTGCTTGACAGGTGGTGGCTCAACTATCAGACCACCTGAAGGTGCAACCTCAGAACCTGCGCCTTGCTCCACATCCACTACATGGGGCGGGTCGTCAGCACAATATTGATGCGGAACCCTCACTGGCTGTTGTCGTGGAGGAATCCTGAAATACATTCAAGACACACCATAGTCAAAGAGTATATCTGGAGAGCTGACTCAAGAAGGACAAGGAAAACCCAAAAACGTAGTCCTATATGATGCATGTACCATTATGTCCCCGCGACCAGTGTATGAATGTCCTGAGTCGAAAGGCAGGTTATCAAAGTCCTGGTGTATGGATATGTTGGCCGCCGCAACAACACTGGAGTCCCTGGCCTGAAAGCCGTACTCGAAACATCCTAACACTGCCGCTATGCAACCCAAACCAAACTCACAGCTAGACCAGATACGCTCTGAGCAGCGACTCCCCAAGGCCGCCTCCAATAGGCCAGGGGCTGGCGACCAGCGCCGAGTAGGCTATCACACACATGGGTGGCATTAGCCTAAGGTACCTGTACACACGCACACACACACACCTCCATGCAACAGTGCAGAGATATAGAAACTGAAAAAAAAATCATGCATACACTCTATCCCAAACCAGAGTGCAATAGAAAAAGTACAAAGGGAAAAATAGGGCCCACCAAAGAAAACTACAAAGCACTTCCAAACTGCTCTGAAGAAGGGGAACGCTGCCACAAACACCCGCAGGAAAGATCCCTCGGCACAGCTCCGGTAAGCACCCCGGTCAACTCGCTCACTAAGCTACGCCTGCTCCGGGTCCTCCTGGGACTCCGTCAAAAGGCATGTGGTCTGCACAAGACACAAACATGTGCGGGCAAAGCCCATGCAGGGGTGAGTACAAACATACTCAGTAGGCACCCCATAAACCCAAAACCCTTGGGAGTAACTGAAAGGCAACAGTCTGCTCAACCGAGCCAGAGGGAACCCAGATGAGAGAGAAACTCCATCTCGTGACCATCCTCGGCTAAACACAACTAGTCAGCTCAGCTCAGCTCAGGTTTATGCCCATACATACACCATGAACAATCCAGATATACACAGCTCACGCCACAAAGCCACAAGAGGTACCGACCTCATCACCAGCAACTGCCCCCAACCAGGAGAGTACACCACACAAACACTGTCATACTAGATGACACTCATCCGAGAGATACACTCCATAGGGTCGCAAACAAACATCTCAGACGCTCACCCGAGAGACCACGCTCGTTGGATAACATCACTAAGGAAACATCACCGAAACACCATAACGACCAAACTCCTCGGATAGGGGATCGCCGCTAGGGTCCGCTAGGGGATACCAAGACCCACTCTGGTATACGTAGCTCACAGATAGGGGATCAATCCCAGGGTCTGCTGGGGGATACCACAACCCGATCTGGCGTACATAGTTCTCACAGATAGGGGATCACAACCATGATCCGTTGGGGGATACCACAACCCGATCTGGCACTCGACAGAAACTCCACACTCAGATAGAGGATCATCATCCATATATAGATGGTCACAACGATATCGGAACCCTATCTGGTATAACTCGCGATGTAGGGGATCGAACCAATGATGCCGCAACCTTACCAAAACCATGCGCTGATTAGGGGATCGTATAATCAACGATACCGCAACCCTACTATAAACCTCATGCTGAGTAGGGGATCGTATTCCCGACGATGACACAACCCTACTGAGCACAACCTACTACATAGGGGATCATATTTCTGATGATGCCATAAACCCTACGGGGTTAACCTGCTAGATAGGGGATCGCCGCCTGTGAAGTAGCGGTCACAGCGATACCAAGAACCTGATCTAGGGTAAAGATGCTAGAGGATGTACTTCGGGCCCACTAGAGGGATAGAACAACTCTAACAGTTAAAACATCCCATCGAGAGGATCAAAAACCCATATGAAGGTTATGATGCCACACGAACCCTCGTAGGAATGAACCAAGGGAGAACCCTCAAACACTGCTGGTCCAAACATCGCTAACCTGACCGAACCGCCACAATGCCACACTACGCACCTCCTAGGCCAAAACTGAGGCCACCATCGCGTTCCACACGGAAAAACACGCAGGATAGGCTGTTTACTCGCCCGAAACGGAGCACCAGTGAAAAAGGAACTATTCACCGTAGCTAGCTCATGCGAGGCCCACACAACGATCCCAAAACTCATCGAGCGGACCATACCACAATGATCCCCTCAGAAAAACAAGTGGAATCGACTACTCGCTCGTCCAAAACGGACACCCGGTGAAAAAGGTACTATTCACCGAAGGCCAGCTCGGGTGGGGCCCATGCCTGGATTCCGAAACTCATCGAACGGATCGCACCATTGCGATCCTCTCGGAAAAACACACAGGATCGACTATTCATCCGCCAAAATTGGACTGCTGGTGCAAAAGCTGCGTTTCTCCGCAAATGTCAAAACCTGACCTCGTGGGACCCGCACCCCGTTCATAGTCCCAACACCCGGAAACCATCTCAAAAATTCCGTCGTACCGTCAGGGCCTCAACACCACTGACGACACATCAATCAGACGCTCCAGGTAGATGTTATAATGGCCCGAAGTCGTAAAATAATAAAATAATATTATTTTATACGACATTTCTAACTCCCGGGCCACGATCCCGAACCCTTAAACCCTCAAAGTGAGTTCAAAAGGTCCGTATCGACGCAAGGAGCGTGTCACCACAAACGGCTCGCAAATTGGAGTTACGGTTTGCGAGTTACGGGGGTTTAAGGAACCCCCGGAAAATCCCGGCCGGACCACTGCCAGCCTCTCCGGAAACCACCGCGTCGCCGCCAGATTCCGCTGCGCCACCGCCGGATTCCACCGCGCCGCCGCCGGATTTCGCCTCACCGCCACCGCCGCCACCGGAAACTTCCATCGCGCCGCTACGCCGTCGCCAGATTCCGCCATGGCCGCCGCCCGTCGTCGCCGGAAAACCGGGTTTCCGCCGGAAAACTTCCGGGAGCCACCGGGAGCACCCCGGTGCTCCAAATTCAGATCCGAAACATGTTTTGGAAAGCTCGGGACCCAAACTATACAAAACTTACAAAAATCTGAAGAACAAAAACACAATAATGGGATCTGGTATTGTAAAACTCAAACCACCTACTTGTTGGCAGATCACCGAAGCTTCGGGTGCAGAACGACGCCTGCGACGCGCTGAAGCTCGATCTGCTGAGGATCAACGCTGAAAACGGACATCCGGAGCTCAAATCGGTGAAGAACGGAGGTCAGGAGGAGGGTGGCTGTCCGCTGCACGTGGGTGGGTGAGGGAGGAGTGAAATGAAACTGTTTTCCTTTTTATTTATTTAAAAACCTTCATTTAAAACATCACCCCTGACTCCGTGCCTGACGCAGACAAAGTTAAGGTCACTCCTAGGGTAAACACGCCATTATGAACACAATAACGGTCTCATATTTTCCATCCGAGACTCTGTTCGGAAGTTATTCAAGCCGATGCTCGCACATTAACTTCGGTACTTATTTACAAAAATGCTCCTGGTGGCGTTTCTCACCGCAGGCCCGTGCCCACAAAGTTTACACCTCACTTAGGGTAAACGACACATTCCGAGCGTAACCGTGCCCTCATATTCCCGTTCTGAGGTACCATTTAGGAGATACCACACCCCCGCCACGGGCATAGTATAAAAATATTTAATATTCTTATAAAATTTAATTCCGGGCACACCGGGCCTTGGAATCGCACGCCGTCTTCGCGCCTAGCTCTGGAATTATTCGTATAAATAATCCAAAGTCAGACAGGGCCAAAAACCCGAGTCGCTACAAAGGTGCTCTGTAACCTTGTTCCCTTCTCTCTATGTGTGAGCCACCTGAGTGATGTTGTTCAATAGTTTTTTGCATTTTATGACTGTATAAGAAATGGACCAAGGGGTGACACATCTTCCATGAAAAGTGTCATGGAGGATCAAAGAGTCAGTTTTCACTTGGTATAACTCCATGTTTTCTTTTCTGCATATGGATACTCCTGTCATCATGGCTCTTGACTCAGCTTGATGGGGATCACCATTGCCATAATTTTCTGTAAAGGCCAGCATAACGTTCCCCTTGGAGTCCCAAACCATGCCCCCACATCTCATTCTGCCCAGAATACACAACCCATCAATATCAATCTTATATCCCTCCTACGGTGGGTGCCAGCAAACCCATTGTCCCTCTGGTTTGTTGAAGAAGACCCAGTTTGGAAGAATTTGTGCTTTGAGCAAGTTTCGCAAGGGAGCATCACTGGTGTCTTTGAAGAGGGCGGACATGTTGGTCAGCATGTTCTTCATACATACCACAATAATCCTTGAAGTAGGGTTGAGCCCCTCATACCTGGACTGGTTCCTTGCCTGCCACAAACACCAGCAAGTGCCGCTAAGGATGATATCCATTTCCATTCATTCATGACCTGCCTCTGAAGCCCCATTAAACCACCCATACCGAGTGGATAATCCATCATGTGAATGCCCGAGGGACAACATGAGGCCCCCACAGAAGGAACATACATCACAAGCCCATTCTCCTTCAAAGAAGAGATGGCTCGTACTTTCCTCCCTCGGTGATCTACAACAATGACATCAAGAAGCAATGTTAATACAAATCTTCTTGATGGTATCATTTGTTGCCACCGCCTACCTCCTGATTCTCTATGTGAGAAAATTGTACCTGGAGGTGATCCTGGTTCACCAAGCCATTTCATTCCAGTTACTGTGTTGATCATGGTCGGACTGAAGCCTACAGAAATCCCTGATAGTGAATGCCCCTGAAGATGAAGTCGTAAATATACATTTTTTGAGCTTTGTGAAAATGACAATTGAGTCGAAGATATTCTAAAACTCCTTATTTCTAATAGCTTTACAGAACTCCATAAAAAGGACTGAATCCCTTAACGATGTAAAGGGGGTAGGGCAGCTTGGAAAACCTATAATCGAACCTTCCTGGTTATGAGTCCAGAAATGAATTTTACCTTCCCCAACGATCTAGTGCAAATGTAGTTGGAGGACAGAGATGGACTGCTGAATCTAGGTGCAAAAGGGAGAAATCTGTCCTCCATTGTCTTCCAGATTTTCTACCCTTATGTGGGACATTGCTTTCCCCCATATCATATGTCCTTAAATGATTTCCCATGTGAGTCTTGCATATATGCATTGAATGGTGCTGTTGAGGCTCCTCGCATTAATCCCCCCATCATGGATTGGTCGTTCCATCTTCTCCAATGCTACCCAGTTCCTTTTACCTTCAGCTCTGGAGTCCCATACAAAACTAGAAAGAATCATATCCACATTGTTAATGACACCATTCTTTGCATTGGTGGATTTCATAGCATGGATGGGTATGGCCGCAAGAACACTATTGACTAAGGCAATCTTGGCGCCGATAGAGAGATACCAGTTCTTCCAGTTGAGTACCCTTCCTTATATTCTGCTCACTATTTGATCGAAGTCACGAGTGCGAAGTCTCCCTGATGATATAGGTGTGCCAAGGTACTTTAGTGGGAAATATCCCGTTTGCATAGTCAGAGTAGTACTCAACCATGAGACCCGATGGGCAGCACACTTTCTAGAGATAAAAATATTGCTCTTAGCAGTGTTCATAATCTAGCCGCGCTATGCACAGTAGCCTTCCAAAATTCTTTTGATACCATTCACTGATTTCCTTCCACCATTGGGAAATATAATGGTATCATCCGTGAACATCAAATGGGAAACTATAGGGTGGTTATCTTTCCTCTTGAAGGGAAGGATATCACTGTTAGACACACCTTGTTAATGAGTCGGCTAAGAGTGTTCTATGCCAGTATGAAGAGGCTGGGGGAGATGGGGTTACCTTGCTGCTATCCTCGGGTCACCTTGAAGAATCAATAGGTCTTTCACAGAAAGGATATCACCGTCCACGGGGATCTAAAACATCTGAAAAGGATATCAATGGATTTATGAGATAATCCCATAGTATTCAACACTCTGTTTATGAAACTCCATTTGATCTGGTCATATGCCTTACTCATATCGGGTTTAATCACCACATTAGATCCATGCACCTTGATATTGATGTCTCTCACCACTTCTTGCGTCAAGGCTATCGCCCCTTGGATGGACCTTCCCTTCACAAACCTGTGTTGTTCCATGGATAGCCAACTTGGGAGATGCACTGACATTCTTGTGTTAATAATAATTTCTAGGATCTTATAAGGAAAGTTACACATGCTTACATGTATTTAATCCGCAAGGGATGAGGGGTTCTTTATTTTTTGAATGAGAACGATGGTAGTGGTTGAGGCTACCCATGAGAGGTTCCCTCCTTTGAAAAAAATCTTGGATCGCTGCAATAACATCTCCCTTAACAATAGCCCAAGTATCCTAAAAAAATGCACCTTGGAAGTTGTCAGGGCCTGGTGCACTCTCTAGGTTGAGGTTATTCATTGCTTTCTGGATTTCTTCTTCCTCTTGTATCTTCTCC
This sequence comes from Viscum album, assembly GCA_963277665.1. NCBI lineage: Eukaryota > Viridiplantae > Streptophyta > Magnoliopsida > Santalales > Viscaceae > Viscum > Viscum album. Next base: position 871,861,256 of record OY728129.1, on the reverse strand, counting down.
AACCATTCATTTTCCCTGTGAGAGACCGATTATGGTATAGTTCCCTAGATCTCTACGTCGCCTGAGGGAAATTTGTTGGCCATCCTTGAGTTGGGGCCGGCCAATAGATCCTGAAATAACATCTAATCCATGCCGCCAATTACATCTCTGTCGTTCGTAAACGTACCATCCCCAAGCTTGATATTGGGAGTGATGTTCCACCTTTTTTCTCTGATACAAGAATGGAAGAAAGAAGAATTCTTGTCACCCTCCTTAAGCCATTTAATCAAGTATCGTTCACGAGACATCCTCTCATGTTTGAGGATCAGTTCATCCAAGATTTCCTTCTTCTCCATGAGTTCCCCAAAGATCAAATCATTTCACTCTTCCCCCAAACTTAGCTCCATACTCTCCACGTCATTACTTTTACAAAATCATACATGCCACACAGAACATATACATATATTTTTTCATTAAATAACCCATATAAGGGAAATGGGTTTCATGATAATTTCATAAGGAACTCATTCATGAATAAGCATTGTGGTTCCAAAATAAAATTGGAACAACATACTTGGTATAAGAATCATCAATCATGTGTGAAGAAGAAACACTCTCAAGAGATGTAAATGATTTGTTTTTAGAAATAAGAGTTCTTATGAAAAAATATTTTAATTTATGATGATATAAGATCAGAAACAAGTATATATTAGAAAATAGACAGGTAGAATAAATAAATTACATCCACAATGAAATTGGGAAAGAAAGATAAATAACTCATGGAAAAGGAGTTGGGTTTGAGAATCCCATTACCTTATGTACAAATGATTTATTCAATTAAATATCCTAGATAATCAAATTATATTAATTATTTAATAAATATATAAACTATTCTATATGTATTTGATTTATTATAGTTATAATAAGTTTATTTATTTTTATTTTGAGGAGTTAGAGTGTTCAATTTCATCATCCAGAAGTGTTTGTTTGTTGGTTTTCATGATCAGTTCACTTGTATACATGTATAAAAGATTTTTTAAATTGATAATGATTATACAGAATTGAAATTATATGCTGTTAATATACATACAAAAGATTAAATGATCTTATAAATCATTTGTTTATATGGTACTAGGATTAATCGATAGATAAATAGTCAATAATAATAATTTAGATTAATTTTGGTGGTTTTTCCATCACAATGAAATCATTTCGTTTTATCATTTAGTATTTTATATATATGATATTTTTTGGGAAACAAATACCTCAATATGACATTGTAGTTTTATTGGGTTGATTGTGTTAGTTGACAAAGAAGGTTCTCCGTGGTCATTTGTGGAGTTCTAGATAGATTGTTGACAATATATGTTGACAAATATCCAAGACAAAGAAATGGAAGCTCTGGAGGCAGTACAAAATATTCGTTTAAAAATGGAACTATTTCCCAGTGTTTTCCAAACTTTAGGGGTAAAAAATTGGATAATGAAGAAAATTGTTTTTGGAAAAGGAAGTTGTGTGGTAGATTAAAGGTGAATCGGAATATTGCATGCAAGTTTTGTTTCAATATCATCTAATAAATATATAGATAAGGATTCAAGTGAGAGAATGATTTGAATATTTACTAAGATGAGTTTTCACAATAAAGGATTATTTGATTGTGTTCATGAAATGGAGATGGAGATTGTGTGCAAAAGAGTCGTACATGCCCAATGCAACATAAAATATGGATTTCCATAGTCGGGGAAATGTTGTGCACAACACATTTAGTAGGTGAGAATCTTGAATGTTGGGTATAAAATGTATATAAATTTGTGTCTACCCACCCACATATATATTCTTGACCATTAGATAAAATTATGGATCTGATTCGAATAATATTTGTGTGAAAAGGGAGTTGCATGAAAAAATAGAGTTGCATGTAGAAAGAGAGTTGCACACAGAACATAAAGGTTATGCACAATTTGGTTTTCTGCACCAAATTTAAATACTGAGAACAAGGTGGAAAATTATTATACATGTAATTAAAAGGTTTTACGAAAGATTAATTATGAACTAAAAGGGATTTCATAGTAATAATTTTGTAAAGTTGTATTCATCATGTGGATGAAAGTGGAACATAATTATACATTAAATGAAGTGTATTAGATATTGATTCAAGTAATAAAATGATGGTCTTCTGAAGAAGTAGTTAGAACACTTCAATTGAGAGAGAAATGATATTTCACAATGTGATTGGTTGTAAACTAGGAGGGATAGTGAGTCAGCTTTGAACATTGTAAATAAATGTTCACTTTATTTGGATTTAGTACATCATCACATTTCTACTATATTATCCTAAGATGTAGCCCAGTGAACGTGAAATAAATAAAATTTTTGTGTCTCGTGCATGATTTAATTTATGTTTAACAATTTTGATGGGAAATAGAGAGAAGTGTGTTTTTTAATAATGATAGAAGATATGAAGAGGAAGTTCATTTAATTTTCCAGACCATGATTCACCCACCTCTCAAGGTATTCAACCTAGTTGGCATAAAAATTTGTATCAGAGCACAATTAATATCAATTTATCTCTCTCAACGATTTCAATGGATATTGTCAATAAAAAATGGATTCTGATCTTTGATGGGAATAATTTTTAGATATGAAATAATTGGGTGTGACACTACTTCTAATATTTATGAATTAATGTTTTATAGAAGCGATGCATGGTATTTAGGATAGTATTAATTGTGGCACATTATCAGAAGCTGAACGAATGGAATTTTATACCAACTCCAAAAGAATAAATTCATTAGGGTGATCCCTATCCAATGAAATATATACAAAGGTGATTTCATTTAAAACATAAAATGTTATGTGGGAAAAGTTTCAAAATATTGTTGAGGGGGACTCAAAAGTTATATAATCAAAGCTATAAGTTCTATGGAATATGTATGAAGATCTTAGAATTCACCCAAATGGTTATGTTGATGAATTATATGATAGGTTTAATGTTTTTGTGGAAGACATTCATAATCTCAAAGATATTATGGTATATTTAAATATTATAAAATGCATGTTGAGAAGAATTCCACATCATTTCAATCCAAATGTTTCAATTCTGGATGATAAATATCCAATGGAGCTAACATTAGATAGCTTGTGAAATACTCTTATTTAATGTGTGATGAGAAATGAGAGAATTGTGTATATGGAAAAAGGGAATTCCAAAGAGGTGGAATTAAAGACAAAGAAAAATCTCACCATTAAATATAAACATGAAAAGAAGAGATGAATTAGGTAATGTCATTCCTTTACTAAAATATTCAACGAGTAAATGGAATATTCAAATGGGAACTCCCACATTTATGCTTTATATATGGAAAGGTTGGAAATCTTGCAGTAAGGTTCCCCAAGAAGTCTCAAGACAATGATGAGGATGAAGTTTAAATTCCCTTGGGGAAGTCTTCAGCCTATGTGAAAGTCAAGAAAAAGTTTAAGATAAATTTATTCAAAAGGAAGAAACTTCTTTAACAAGAAAATAATAGTTCAGATGAATCTGAGGTTAAAGGGGTGGAGAATTGAAAATATCATGGGGAGAATTATATGGTGGTAGTTTTAGGTAACTCCCGATGAATAAGAAATTTATGGAAGAGTTGATATGCCGGATGAATTGGAAGCCTCTCATGAAGAGATAAATGTTTGGAGCGAGAAACTTTGGAAGGAAAACAATGTGGTTTGTGATGCCAAACTTTACGTGTAATAGCAGGAAGTGGAGAAGTCTGATTTGAATGAATAAATTTAAAAGCTTAAGTCTTTAATGCCAAAAAAATCTGAGAATACTATTGAGTATAAGATCAAAATAAAATAAAAAAAAGGTAAATCAATTATTTGAATAAAACTATAATGAACAAATAAAACATATCAAATAACTTAAAAGGGAATTCATTGACACGAGATAAAGGGTTGATGATCAAGAAAAACTCTTAACTCCTGTTACAACATCGAGAAATTATATCATTGATTCCATAGAAAAGATGAAAGTGGGGCATAGATGTCATACATAATAAAAGAAAAAGTCAAATCTAAATGATAAGGATAATATGATGCATTATTGAAAATAGAAAGAAGTAATGGTTGCAGTCATACCGCAGGAACCTTCTCCAAGATTAAAAATGTATTTTGGTAAGATTTATATAACCCATGGGATAACTAGTGGTGTATAAGTGACATTCATGAAGGCACACTAAATCAGGTGTTATTCCTATGGGAATATGGTGTTAGAGTTGATGTCCTGAGAACCAACAGTTTGTACTTTGGTTACGTGAATGTACACTTATTATATATTGTTCATTTTTTTTTCATGACTATAATATAATTTTGTCCTGGAATATTTGTTGCATTAATAAGGTCATGGTAGATCCCCTCTATGATGAGAACCTTAAAATTCCATAACAATATTCTTAAATAAAGTTCTATGGTTGGATGACATACTATGATAGGACACATAGTATACAAACCATCATGTGTGAGTACTCGTAAGAAGACGAGACTCTCTCTCATGGAGTTCTCGCTTGGTAATCTCCAAGATAGGAGATTATGAGAACAGACCCACCAGTAGTAATTCCTCATGTATTGGTGTCATCAGACAATACTTTCTATGATCGTGTGTAATGGTCCTTAGACTGGAAGATTATCACCAACTCATGTCATGACTCACGCAATTATATTTGCTAATGAAAACCATCATGAAGATAGTTGGCGGGAAGTAGGGTACGTTGGGTGCATCACGAATGGCATGTTGTTAATGGATAAGTCAAGGAAGGATTTTTACCTTCCATATTTATGGAAGTATATATATCGGGCCCTTTGATTGAAATAGAATTGTCACCCAAATTCCATGGCCATAGTGTAACGACGAGTTTATTTCTGGAAGTCAAATAATGACAGATCAGGCATATAGGTTTATGAAACTACCATCAAACATGATTGATGAGATATTGAGAAAAAGGGATTAAATTACACTATATGCGTTTGTATGAGGTGACACATCAATTTTGCGTCAACTTCTTTCTCTTGGGTACCTTGACATGTTGCTTGACAGTAATATTGGACTTTAGCTAGCCCACCTAATTCCAATGAGAAAGAGGCCTAGAGGGGCACACACTAAGTGTATTCAAGTATCTCAATTAGAATAATTATTATTCCCGTACGTGGTTTAATAATTATTCAAGGAAGCCTAAATCATTTTAATGTTGGAGGAGGAATAAAATGAAAACAAGTACAGGCCATGTATTAATGATTACATGCATTGTAGTTTTTATTTTGAAAACAAGTACACACCGTGTATTAATGATTACATGCCATGTACTTTTCATTTTGGAAAGGAAATGAAAAACTAGTACATGATTTGTATTTATGATTAAATGCTGTGTAATTTTTCCAATCAGGATTTCGAGGAAATAATATTTTTTTATTAAATGATATTTATTATAATCAGCGTGGGCGCATGTCAAGGAATTAATGATTCTACGTGTCGGAGATTTCAATAAGAGTTAATGAAATAAATAAAACACGTAACACACTTATTTATTTTCATAAATCTATAACCTCAAACCCAATTATAAATATCCTCACAACCCGAACACTTTTCCTTAATCGTTGTGAACAACAATTCTGGAGAATTTTTTCAAGGACGAAAGATATCCTTCCTCCAAGAATGCTCTCAAGACTAATAGAGATCCTCCTTCATTGGATTAGGATGATCTAAGGCGGACAACACAAGAAAAGTCTTATCCACGCTAGCACCCAGATATTCCTTTGGTGATGTCCAGAGATACGTGGTGTAGATGTGGATCACCGCTAGAGGAAGTCTACACTAGGATTATGTGACGCAACGACGAATCACATCGGAGCGTGATTAGAAATATCAATGAAGAAAGAACACCAAAATACGTATTTCTTGTCAATTAAGTAAATTAATTATAATCTACCTGTGATGATCCTCGTTTGTGGTTCTAGGACTATTCTTCTTCTTTGTATAATTCTGTGATTTGATCTGTGGATTCTAGAATTTATCATCGTATTGATCCTGGATTGATCATTTCTAATGACAAAAAACCAAGTGGGAACATCCACCCATGAACTTTTTCTATGCTCGGAACCTTCAAATGTTATTAGAGGGAGGTTACAATGTTGATTATAGTTATTTAATTTTCATTGATAATTTATGCATTTATATTTGATTCAATTTAAGATAAACCGTTCTATAAATCTGAATGAATGAGATTTGTTCATCCACTTTCATTTCATGATTCACATTACAAAAACGACCTCTTAATTTTAATTTTGATTAAAATAAAAATTAGGAACTCATTAGGAGGAGCCGCTCTTTCTGTCTGTACAACACAAGAATACATGGCATGTAGAGAAAACTACACGCTGTGTACTTAGGTTCAAGGAACCGGTACTGGTCCACCAAACCACATAGTGTGAATTGAGTATACCTAAGTATTTATTACACCATGTTGACTAGAAATGAATGGTGTGTGGAAATCGGAATACACAGTGGGTATATTGAATCAACACACCGTGTAGTCCGATCCGGCCAAGGTGAAACAATGTACAAGGAGAATCCATGTACCACATACATAGAATTGCCTGGATGGTAACCGCATAACAAGGAAATACACTCTGTGTTAGATTAATCTACACGTCGTGTACTCCAAAATTTTCAAAGTACAGAAAACACGCCAAAGCCCCCGGCGTGTACTTTGGATAAAGGGTGAAAAAAACACGCCGTGTAATATATCGTACACACTGTGTACTTTCCAGAAATGGAATTTAACCAGGTTTCCTCCAAATTACAATGACCTTTAAAATGAATATGGATGAGAAGAATCTCAAGGAAATTTAGAAAGGAATTTATGATAAAGAATTGATTAATTATAAGATCATAATTAATTGAATTCAAGAGCGACTTATCTTAAATGATATAACGATTGAAATAATTTGAATTCTAAATATATGTAAATTTTGTTTCATGATATAGATGATCATGATCTAGACCAAAGACCCTTTGTGTGTGTATGGTTTCATTTAACTTTATTTAATTTAAATTCGTTGGCCTGCGAGCCTTTTTCTAATAATATGTAGGGCCTACATGCCCATGGTTTTTTTAATGGAAACCCCATGAAATGGAGGATCTCCCAAGTCAGGGAGATGGTTAAAAACCCGAAGTTGAGGTGAAACCAACCCAAGAAGATACAAAGGTGGACAGGTGGGAGCTGAAAACACAAACCATCAGGTTCAAGGTATTTTTACCGAGGTTAGGGTTAGCTTATCAAAACCTCTAGATAAGCTAACCAATAGAATCTCATGATCAGGCCATCTTATTTTATTTTTTTATGATTGCATGGTTTATTTATTATGTATGTGTCATCGCGATCACGTAATAAATTAAATAAAAAAGAATGCAAAGATGGAATAAAATAAAAACCGGACTATGTGTAAGCATTATTAGAACATGGTTAATCACTTAAGAAAGCATCACTTAATATTAACAAGAATGTGGTAATGCAAAACTATGTTTAAAGAATAAAATCCCTCAAATAACCTATTAATTCAGACCAAGCCTTTCATTACATAATTAATGGAACAACTCAATAAAACTATGTGTTTGACCTACCCTTGTTGTGACACTTACTTTAATAATGTAATCTCTTATAAAAGTTTTGAGTTGACATAAACATTTTACATCAAGAGGAGTGGCCCTTGCTAGACTTGTTGTAAAATGGAGGCAAGTGTTGAGGAAATCCAAGTGAGGATTTCTAGATTGGGGAGTATACTCAACAGATCAAGGAACTGCAAGCTCATAGTTGGCAAAGACCTACCTACCTAAATACCATCAAATAGCTTGACCAACCCTTGTTGGGTTTATATGAAGGGGAATATGGATCCTTGCAACTAGAATTTCATGGAAACTAGACAATCCAAGTTCAATGGTGAGGGCCATTGGGACTTGATAATATAGTGGGAGAATTAATAAATTCATTTTTTATTTTTTCTCAAAATGTAATTAAAAGGTACTGATAAATCTTCTCTTTTAATTTGTAGAATCAATATGACAAACTCATCAACCACATTTTCTCTGCGATCAATTGTGGATAAAGATAATATCCTCACCAGCAGTATCTTTCCAGAATGGTTTAGGCGCCTTCAGGTTATCCTACAGGATGAATGAAAGTTTTACGGGTTAGAGTCCTTACTTCCTGATTCTCCCACCCAAGGGGTGAGTAATGAAGATTTCTTGGTCTATGATCAACAATTGAATAATGCACTCGACATTCAATGTTTGATGCTATCATCAATGTCTAGTGATCTTATAAAGTCTCATGAAGACATAGATGCCTATAGAATGCTCTAGATCCTCTATGGTCTATACCAGGAGAGAGAAAGATAGTAAAGGTTTGTGATCTTCAAGGCTCTATTCTAGAGAAAGCTTGGAGACGATGCCCCAGTTGGGCCTCATGTAGTGAAGATCATTGTCTACATTGAGATCTTGTAGGTTTTAGGGTTTAAACTCCCTGAAGAAATGGGTACCAATCTCATTCTTGCATCACTCCCCCAAATATTCTCTAACTTTTTTTGTAAATTTCAACATAAACAACATTGAGAAGTCTCTATCTAATCTCCTTATCTCATTCGCGAAGTGGACAATGATATGAAGTGTGAAAAGCCTTATGTCCTTATGGTGAATAAAAGGAAATGGAAGGTGAAGAGATTTATGCCCAAATCTTCTTCAAGGACTTCCATGAAAAGGAAGATCAAAGGGTAGGGAAGAGAGCATGAGGATGTTTGTTTCGCATGTGGAAAGAAGGGACACTAGAAGAAAAACTGCACCCAGCCAAGGAAGCAAGGGGATGCTTCAGGTGCATTTTTTATTGAATGAAATATATCTATTTCTACTAATTGGGTATTAGATACTGCTTGTGGTGTTCACATCTGTATCCAAATATAGGAACCCAGTAGCTTTTGAAAGATTGATCGAGGTGAGGTGGATCTATGAGCAACCATTGGAGCCAGACTCGCTGCTGTAGCTGTCGGAGACTACCACCTTGCATTGCCTACTGGGATGGTCTTGGTATTGAAAGGATGTTATTATGTATCCTCTGTAACCAAAAACATTATTTCAGTATCCAGATTAGATACTGATGGATTCATCTTCAAATTTGGAAATGAATGTTGCTACTTTTATAAAGATAGAATTTGTTTTGGTAGGGCACATTTATATAACAACCTTTATGTGTTATACTACACCAACCATGTAATGGAAATCGATGAAAAAGTTAATTTACATGACTCATACTACACCCAAGTTTGGCATCACCGGTTAGGTCATGTCAATCAGAAACAGTTGACAAAATTACATCAAGATGGGTATTTAGATTCTTTCTAACTAAAACCACTTGTTCTATGTCATGCATGTCTACAGGGAAAAATGACCAAAGACCCATTTAGTGGGAAAGGTGAAACGGATAAAGATATTCTATAATTAGTTCACACAGATGTGTGTGGACCATTTCCAGTTGAAGCAAGGGGTGGTTTCTTGTACTTTATAACCTTTACTGATGATTTTAGTAGATATGGATATATTTACTTAACGAGGTATAAGTCATATTATTTTGATCGGTTTAAAGAATACAAGAATGAAGTTGAGAACTAGCTTGGTAAGAATATTAAGAAACTCCACTCAGACAGAGGAGGAGAATATCTTAATCATGACTTCATTTATTTCTTAAGGGAGTTTTGGATTCTATCTCAACTCACTCCACCTTACACACCTCAGTGGAATGGTGTAAGTGAAAGGAGGAACCGCACCCTGTTAGACATGGTGAGATCAATGATGAGTCATGTGAGTCTTCCATTATCCTTTTGGGGATATGCGTTACAAATAGCAGTACACATACTAAACCAAGTACCAACTAAATCAATAAATGGTATTCCATATGAGTTATGGAGTGGATGAAAATCCATGTTATCGAATTTACATGTGTGGGGTAGAAAAGCATTTTTAAGACCTTTTTAGGTTACAAACTTGCTCCCTAAGGCACAAAGTGTATCTTTATAGGATATCCCAAGGAAACAAGTGGATATTACCTATAAAACCCCTCAGATAAAATGGTTATAGTGGAAAGATACGCCATATTCCTTGAGAGGGAGCACATCTCCAAAAGATATAGTGAGAGAAAGAAAGACTTTGAGGAAGTCGAGGCTCAAGATACACATGAGTTGGTACAAGAACAGGTTCCATAAACACCCATGGAAAAACAATCTATTCTAGACACACAAGAACAAAATAGGAGCACGAGAGAGTTGATATAACCAGAATGAAATGGTTTTCTTGTCACCAAGGATGGTGACTCATTATTGCTGTACAATGATGATCCTCTTATCTACAAGGAAGAAGTTGAAGTCATCGACATTGCCAAGTGGCAAGAATCCTTGAATTCTGAAATGGATTCCATGTACCAAAACCAAGTCTATATTTTGGTATAGACTCAAGTTGATGTAAAGCCTATTGGTATTAAATGAGTATTCAAGAAGAAACAAGATATGGAGGGATAAGTCAGCACCTATAAGGCACGACTGATTGCAAAAGGTTTTAGACAACGTCAAGGAATTCACTATGATGAAACCTTTTCACCGGTTGTGATGTTGAAATCCATTAGAATCATATTTTCCATTTCCACTTACCATGACTATGAAATTAGGCAATTGGATGTCAAAACAACATTACTTTATAGGAACCTCCAAGAATATGTCCACATGACACAACCTGAAGGTTTTATGACTCCAAAGGATGCCAACAAGGTATGCAAGTTGCAAAAATCCATTTATAGATTAAAGAAAGAATCAAGGTCATGGAACATTCATTTTGATGAAGCCATAATGGAATATGGATTTGTTAAGAATGAATGTGTGCCTTGTGTCTACAAAAGGTTTAGTGGAAGTGCAATCATTTTCCTAATAGTATATGTTGATGACATATTACTAATTGGGAACGAAGTACCTGTCTTACAGTCTATTAAGGCATGGTTGGATAAATGTTTCTCTATGAAAGACTTGGGAGAGGAAGCATATATTCTTGGGATCAAGATCCATCATGATAGATCCAAGAGAATTCAGGGCCTAATTCAGAGTACATACATTGACAAGATACTGAATAGATTCAGTATAAAATAGTCCAAGAGGGGATCGTTGCTAGTGTCAAATAACATTCATCTTTCTAAGAAAATGTGTCATCAGACACCTGAGGAAAGAAAGAAAATGGAAAGGACCCCTTACACATCCGTGATTGGGTCAGTCATGTATGCTATCCTATGTACTAGGCTAGATGTTTCTTACGAATTAAGTGTAATAGGCAAGAAATAAAGCTGATCTAGGAGACTGCCATTGGATTCCAGTCAAGACTATCCTTAAATATCTGAGGCATACTAAGGATTTTTTCCTGGTTTAGGGAGGAGATGAGGAACTAGTCATCAGAGGATATGTAGATGCAAGTTTCCATACTGATCAAGATGACATGAAGTCATAGACTGGATACATCATCAGTTAGAATAGAGGTGCAGTGAGCTGGAAGATCTCAAAGTAAGGTGTGGTCACAGATTCTACAGTAGAGTCAGAGTATATCACATCTTCTGAGGTAGCTAAAGAAGTAGTATTGATGTGAAGCTTCATCCAAGAGCTGGATTTAGTACCTAGAAGTAAATATCCTATCACAATCTATTATGATAATACTATAATAGTGGCACTTGCAAAAGATCCAACGTCACATCAGAGGAAAAAGCACATACTTCGAAAGTATAATCTCTTGAGGGATTTTTCTCAGAGAGGTGAAGTTACAATGACCAGTATTTCCACAGAAGACAACGTGATAGAACACTTTACTAAAGCCTTGACTCAGCAGAAACCTGATCATCATGTGAGGTCTAGCAGACTAAAAGTCATAGGTAGTTGGCTCTAGTCTAAGTGGGAGTTTGTTATATTTGGTGGCCTGAGAACCATCTATTTGTACTTTGATTATGTGAATGTACACTTATTATATATTGTTCATTGTTCTGCACGACTATAATATAATAAGGTCCGGGAATATTTTTTGCATTAATAAGGTCATGGTAGATCACTACTATGATGAGAACCTTAAAATTCCATAACAATATTCTTAAATAATTTCTATAGTTCGATGAAATACTATGATATGACACATAGTATACAGATCGTCATGTGTGAGTACTCGTAAGAAGATGAGACTCTCTCTAATGGAGTTCGCACTTGGTAATATCTAAATGGAAGAATATGAGAACAAACCCACCAATATTAATTCCCCATGACTTGGTTTCATCATACATTACTATCTATGAGCATGTGTAATGGTCCTTAGACTGTAATATTATCATTAACTCATGTCATGACTCACGTGCATAGATTTGCTGACAACAACCGTCATGAAGATAGTTGGCGGGGAGTATGGTACGTTGGGTGCATCACGAATGACATGTTGTTAATGGATAAGTCGAGGAAGGATTTGTCCCTTCCATATTTATGGAAGTAGATATCTTGGTCCCTTTGATTGAAATAGAACCGTTGCCCAAATTCCATAGCCATGGTGTAATGACGAGTTTATTTCTGGAAGTCAATGAATGAAAGATCATGCATATAGGTTTATGAAACTTCCATGAAACCATCTTGATGATATATTGAGACAAAGGGATTAAATTACATGTTAAGCATTCATATGAGGTGACATGTCAATGCGGCATCAACTTATTTCTCTTGGGTACCTTGAACCATTGCTAGACAAAAATCTTGGACTTTAGGAAAGCCTTCCTAATGCCAATGCTAAATAGGCCTAGAGGTTCACACACTAAGTCTATTCAAGTATCTCAAGTATAATAAAGATTATTCCCATATGTGGTTTAATAAGTATTCAAGGAATCCTAAATCATCTTAATGTTAGAGGAAGAATAAAATGAAAAAAAGTACACACCATGTATTAATGATTTCACACCATGTAGTTTTTATTTTGAAAACAAGTACAAGATGTGTATTAATGGTTACACGCCATGTAGTTTTCATTTTGTAAGGGAAATGAAAAACAAGTACATGCCCTGTATTTATGATTAAACGCTGTTTAGTTTTTCCAGTTGGGATTTTGAGGAAATAATATTGTTTTATTAAATTATATTTATTATAATTAGCACGGTCACATGTTGAGGAATTAATGATTCCACATGTGGGGGTTTTCAATAAGAGTTAATGAAATAAATAAAATGTGTAAAGTGATTATTTACTGTCACAAATCTATAACCTCAAACCCAATTATAAATATCCTCACAACACAAACACTTTTCCTTAATCGTTGTGCACAAAAATTATGGAGAATTCTTTCAAGGCTGAAAGAACTTCTTCCTCCAAGAATACTCTCAAGACCGAAAAAGATCCTCCTCCATTAGATTAGGACGATCTAACGTGGAAAACGCAAGCAAAGGCTTCTCCATGAAAGCACCCAACGATTCCTTTAGCGACGTCCAGAGATATGTGGTGCACATGTGGATCACTGCTAGAGGAATTCTACACTTAGATTCTGTGAAGCAACGTCAAATCACATCAGAGGGTGATTAGAAATATCAACGAAGAAAGAACACCACAAAAGGTATTTCTTGCCAATTAATTTAATTAATTATAATCAACCTGTGATGATCCCTATTTGTGGTTCCGAGTCTATTCTTCTTCTTTGTTTATTTCTGTGATTTGATCCATGGAGTCTAGCATTTATCGTCATATGGATCCCGGATTGATCATTACTAATGAAAAAAAATCCAAGTGGGCACATCCACCCACGCGCTTTCGCTGTGCCCGGAACCTTCATATGGTACACTCAAAAAATGTGTGCTCTATAGACAATAGATATAGAAGCCCAAAAGAAAAAAATAGAACTAAATATAGATCAATACTCTAGGATATCATTCAAGGGACATTGTTATTGGTGCGGAGGATTTAGAAACATGGCACACATTGTACATCAACCATACTAAGGAAGGAATTGAAGTAAACCCCAATTGATCCCAAGAAGAATCTCAATGAATCATCAAATGAGACGAAAACACAAAACCAATTTACATATATGAAAGATTATGTTGGTCCATCATACTCCGAGTAAGACCATGATTATAAATTTATACCATGTATGAAGTCAAAAAAAAGGATCAGAATGAATAGTGTTGAGAAGGCAGTGGTTATGGGAATTTCCATTAATTTAGTACATCATTTTGGTCTATGGATACTTGATAGTGGATGAAAATCCCATTTGAAAAGAAATAGGGAACTTGTTAATGAATAAACTATGATAAGTGAGGTGTTGTAAAATTTAGAAATGATGAATGTTTGAAGATAATTGGAACCAGAAAAGTCATGTTTGAAGGAAATGAAATAAGATTTGTTGATGTCATAGTCATTGAAGGCTTCAATCACAACTTACTTAGAGTCAGTCAAATATGTGAATCGGGACATTCTATAAGATTTTTTAAGATGCTGTCTATCATCAATGGAAGATATGGTACAATTGTTCTATTGGTAAAAAGAATAAATTGGAATATATAACTTGTATGTGAAAAATAATATAAGTGCTTTTTATCTAGAGAGTTGGAAATAGGTTGTCGTATAAACACCTTGGACATATATGCCTACCATCCCAGTATGATCTGGAAAAATGTGATTCATCGTGAGATCTCCATAATATATCATGTGATCATAATCATATGTGAGATTCTTGTAAACAAGGTATAGTGATCTAAAATACATATAAGGAAAAAGAAAAAATGTCAAAAAGAGTGATTGAATTAGTGAATTCAGATGTATGTGGACCTATCCCTCCAAGATATATTAGCATTATGAGGTATTATGTTATTTTAATTGATGATTTCTACATGATGTTATGGGTATTTTTCATTTCCCACAAGACTGATGTGTTCTATTACATCAAAAAATATCAGAGGGAATCAGAAAGGATACTTGGAAAAACAATTCTGACATTTCATACTAATAATGGTAAGAAATTTAAAATAATACATGTGAAGGATTATATTTAGAAACATATGATAAGAAATCATGTTCCAGCTTTGATTACACCTTAAAATATGAAGTGGTTGAGTAGAGAAATTATATTATCAATAATTTAGATAGAACAATGCTTATTAAAAATGTCAAACCGGAGAAATTATAGATGGATGAAATTCTGACATCATTTTACATATCTATCAGGGATTTTTTGTGTCTAACAGAATAGAATAATCCATATGAGATGTGGTATAGAAAGAATCCAACAGTAAAATATTTTCAAATATCTGGAAGTAATTGATTTATTCTCAATATAGAGAAACACAAGAAATTTGAGTCATGTGGTTATGATGGGATATTCCTCGGATACTCATGAAAAATTAAAATCATATAAATGCTTTAATAAAAGGATGAAAAATTATTTGAAACAAATGATGTCAATATAGTGGAAAATGAATAGAATATTCAACATCGCAGTAAACAGTTCCTTGATGAAAATGATGAAGTGGTAAGAAGCATAGGGGGAGAAGAAGTTGAAAATTTATATTCAAAAGAAGATACCGATGATGAGTAGGATGAATTAAAATTTGTATATACATAGAATTAAATGAGTTGATCTAAAGTTTTCAGGAATAATATAATTGGAGA
The DNA here is from genome assembly GCA_963277665.1 of Viscum album. Lineage (NCBI taxonomy): Eukaryota > Viridiplantae > Streptophyta > Magnoliopsida > Santalales > Viscaceae > Viscum > Viscum album. Next base: position 871,845,533 of record OY728129.1, on the reverse strand, counting down.
TCCAACAAAACTTGTTCAAGAAAAGAGAATAAAGTCTTTACAACATACATCATTCTTATATGAGGTATATACTATAGTTTTAAAGGAAGCATCTGGTTATTAAAAATGGGTTCAAGGTATGAATGAGGATATAGATCAAATTGTGATGAATCATACATGGGAGATTACCTCAAAACAAACAGATAAGAATGTCATTGAAATTAAATGGGTCTTTTGTAACATGATGAATAAAGAAGGTTCTGTGATTCAAAACAAAGAATGACTAGTGAGAAAAGGGCACTCTCAAATATAGGGTATCAATGTTGGTGAAACATTGTCACTTGTTACAAGTCTAGAGACAATCTAATTATTCATGTTCATATCTGTGCAAAGAAAGTTCAAAATTTTCTAAATGGATGTCAAATAGTTATTTCTAAATGCAATTCTGGAAGAAGAAGTTTATATAGAGAAACAAGATGGTTTTCTCATTCATAAAAGTGAGAGAAATGTTTTTTTGCTGAGGAAGACACTTTATGGGTTAAAACAAGAATTGAGATCATGATGTTTAAGGCTCGATCAATTATTGAATAAGACAATTTTTCATTGTGGTGGAGTTGATTACAATATTTATGTCAACAACGGTTGTAATCCAAGGATGATAGTGCTGGTGTATATCAATGACATAATATTTGCTTAATCAGATAAATAATAATGCAAGTATTTTCTTGAATTCATGAAAAGTGGGATTTAAATGCCTATGATTGGTGAACTGGCCTTTTTCGGTGGATTACTGGTGACATAAGGAAGAAGAGAAACATCTATTTCTAAATAAAAATATAAAATAAGGGGATTTAGAAGATTAATAATTGATAATTCCAAGGAGATGATGACTCTTACAGTTACTTATATGAGATTTTCATGAGATGATGAAAGCAATGTAGTTAATAAAATATTATTCAAGAAAATGATTAGAAGTCTATTTTATATGATGATAAGAATACATGATATTGTTTTTTTTCCAAATTTCAAGTATCATAGTTTCATAGAAATAAAAAAGAAATTTACTTTATTGTAGTAAATATAATACATCAGTATATCAAGGGAACGATGGATTTCAATTTATTGTATAATGAAAAATATCAACAAGAGTTATTGGGCTATACATATGCAAATTGAGATGAATCTGCTGGTGATAAGAAATAAATTTATAGTGGTGCATTCTATCTTAGAGGCTTGTGTATTTATTGGATAAGAAAGAAACATGATTGAATTACACTATGAAATCTAGAAGATGAATATATTGGGAACATTCAAGCTTGGAAATAGATATTGTTGATGAAGTAATAGTTTTTTCATATATGAGTTCTTGTGAAGTCTCTGATAAAAATTCATTAGAATAATTAAAGTGAAATAAGTCATATAGAAAACCCAGACCATCAATCAAGGAAAAATAAAATTGAAATCAAATATAATTTTATCAAGGAGAAAGTGGAACCCTGGCTTAGGAATTTAGAGTATGTTCCAACAAAACTACATGTTGTATACATTCTGATGAAGGCCTTGCCCAAAGAATAATTTTAATTGAATCAACTAGCTCTTGGAGTTCAATTGACTCCCCATACTTAAAATATGTGGATGTGGGACCCCTTATCCTCAAGGTATGGTGTGTTTTTACCTAATTTGATGATCTTTGTAATTTACCCTATTGCATACAAAATTGAGGTTTCCTCCAAGTTTGTTGATAATGGGGGAGAAATTGTGGTTATTAAAGGATAGAAAATGTCTTAATCAATAATTAGAGAGATGTTGATAGGGGGAGCTATGACCTAGGGTGAGTTTGAATAGTTTAATGATTGCAGGTTTTTGAAAAATCACACAATGCTTCTGTGACCTGATGAGAGTTTCATGCTCTGTGGAAATAGTTCATGGCTATCAGATCTTTGCTTAGACATATTTGTCCATTCTAAATCATGTGAACCCAAGAAGTGAATTAGGGTGAGTTATAAATCTTATTTTTCTAAAAGTGATTGATAGGTGGATATATATCATGACATATGGGGTTCATGATGAAATACATTGAATGGTTTGGAATGAAGTTGTTCATTGATGATCATTACATGTTATTCTTGTTTCTTATTCCAAGCATGGATAATTTCGTATTAGAATATTTGTTGATTAAATATTTTTTTATTAATTTCAATAAGACAAAACTAGTAAAATATGGATGAAGAATCAATGAGGTATCAAAATTTGAATAATTTTAAACAAACCTAAAGGGGGAGATATCTGGGAAAAAATACCACATGGTAACATTGAAGTGTTTTTGGGTTGATTGTGTTTGTTGAAAAATAATGTTTTCCAATGTCAATTTTTGAGTTAAAAATATATTTTTGATAGGATACATTGAATAATATCCAAGATAAAGGAATGGAATCTCTAGTGGCGGTACAAAATGTGTGTATACAAGATGGATCTATTTCCTAGTGTTTTAAAATTTTGGGGGTCCAAAATTGGAGAATGGATAAGAGTGTTTTTGTAAAAGGAAGTTTCACACAAGATTGAAGGTGAATCAGAATGTTGAACAAAAGTCATGTTTTAGGATAATTTTATCAAAATATGTATTAGGAAAGAAGTGTGTGAAATACTTGAATTTTCAAGAAATATTTGTTCATGTGAAAAAGGAAGAGTTGTGTGTGTCCACAAAATGGAGATGGAGATTATGCATGAAATATTATCACATGACCAATGAGATGTCAAATATGGTTTTCCGCGCTCAAGGAAATCATGCAAGGAGGTCGAAGGGAAAGATAATTTTACATGAGGTTGACAAAAATAAGTGGCTACCACCCTCATTTAGAAGCTCATCCCTTTGAGAAAATTAGGGCTCTGAATCATGTAAGAAGTGTGTACTAAGAGAGTTGAATGAAAAATAAAAGAGTTGTATGAAAAAAGAGAGTTGCGTGCAAGATAGAAAGGTTGAATGAAAATTGGTTTTCCATGCCAAAGTTAAACATCATGTACAAGGTTATAAATTTTCATGCAATGCATTCAAAGGTTTCATGAAAGAGTAAGTGTGAACAAAAAGATATTTCTCAGTAAATCTCTGGTAATGTGGTATTCACCATGTGGATGAAGGTGGAACTCAATGATACACTAAATGAGGTGTAAAAAATATTGATTCAAGTAATAAAAGTAGGTATTACTAAAAATAATTGAAAACAATTTAGTTGAGAGAGAAATGAGCTTTCATATTGTGATTTACTGTAAACCAGGATGGACAGTGAGTACACTCTAAAATTTGCAAACAACTGTGTACTTTTAGTGGTTTTGGTACATCAACACATTGCAATCGTATTCTCCATGGACGTAGAACAGTGAAGTTGAACCAAGTAAAATTGATGTGTCTCATGAATTATTTAATTTATGTTTATACATTTCTAAGGGAAAGAGAGATAAGAGTATTTTTTGACAACAAAACAAGATCCGAAGGGGATGTTATTTTAATCTGACATACCCTGATTAACTCCCCCTCTTAGGGTATTTAACTGAGTTGGGATAAAATTATATTCAGAACATAATAAAGGTTATAACATACATTTAAAAATAACTTTATAAAATTATAATGTTTTTGTGACCATCCTTTAAGATGATGAAGGAAAATGAAAACATGTTTTCTTTAAAGGCGATAAAACAACACCTCATAGATGATGTTTTATTTTTTAGAATAAAATGAAGAGTAGAATATTATTGATGATGGATTATTCTACTAATATAATGAAATTACATTATATAAACTATAATTTAGTTATCATGTGTCTTGGATAAGGGTTCGTGAGGAGTGAATAAGAAAATAAATGAAATTGAATATAAATTAGAAGAAGAAAAATGGGATTTTACCTCTTGAATTTCTATTCCTTGAGAACCTCCATAGGAAATTGGATTTGGTCATTTGTTGAGACCAAAATATCTTGAACACAAGGGAGTGTCTTGGTTAGAGGATTGGGAAGAAATTAGACACAGATAAAAGCTTTTAATGTGTTAGGAGAATAGGTTTTGAGGGGTGGTATTTATTGGGGAGGAGAGGAATGTTTTCTCATTATTTTATTCATTAGTATATTATTTTGGCACAAGAATATGAATAGTTTGAGAATAATTACTAAATATATTAATATATTTTCGGATAGTTTGAGATTATGGACTTATATCATCCATACATCATCTTTGACTAAAAAATTCATGCATTGAGATGATATCGTAAATTACCATATTTACTATTCACCAATAATTCAACTATTTTTGAAATATCCCAAAAAAATCACCCATACAATTGTTTGATATTTATAATTAAAATATAAACTCAAATTTTTGAAATTAATTTTATAAATATGGGATATTTATTTTTTAATTAAAATCATCATTTACTTTGAATATAGTAATTTTAAAATTATAACTAATTTTATAAATCTTAGAAAAATAATTTAAGGTCTAATAAAATTATCTAATAATCATAAGATGAAAAATTATAATTTATGAATACAAGTTATGAAAATAAATTTTCTTTGAAATAATTATATTAATTATTACATTCTGATTAAATATTTATAACTTAAAATACTAATAGTTAATTAATTTTTTTTAAATATTTATTGACTTATGTTATGATATAATTATTTCATATTATAATTTATAAGATTCCTATTTTCTTATACTTTCTTAAATGAGGATACTATTATGTTGGATGAACTACTCTTCTTAATGGTCACATTACTATTCCAAAAGACATTTTACTATTCTAGTGGTATAAGTTTATGAACTTCAAAAAATAAATCGTATTCTATTAATTATTAATTTATAATATTTTTATTATATTATTTGTGAGTTTTTATGTGATAAAGTCTATATAGAATAATTATAAGAAGGTAATTTACATTGATAAAATTTTGGATCATTATATTCTTCACCCCTTATCAAATTTCACCCTAAATATTTTTACAATCTAAGTTGAAAATAGTTTAGGGTACTTATTGTTAATCACTTACTCTAGTTCCCATGTTTCCTCTTCGTACATATGGTTTCTCCATATTAATTTGAAAATGTGAATTGTCCTATTGCATATAATTTTTTCTCTAGGGTTTATGATCTTTAGTGGATGCTCTTCGTAAGAGAGATCATTTTCCAATTGTACTACCTATAGATATAGTACATGTGAGGGATCAGGTATGTACTTAACCAAGAGGGACATAAGGAATACATTGTTTACTTGAGACATGGTTGGTGGATGTGCCTGTTTATATGACACAACTCCGACATGATCAAGAATATTTAAGGTGTCGATGCACTTAGGACTCATCTTTCCTTTCTTCCCAAATCTCATGATCCTCTTCCAGGGATATATGTGGAGGAATAACATGTCTCTAACCCAAAATATAGGTCCCATCTATGATTATCTGCATAGATCCTTTTTTCAACTTTGGGATTGTTGGACATGTTATTGAATGTTTTTCACCATTTTCACCATTTCTTTTAAAAAAATTGGTCCTGTTAGCTTATATTAACTGAAATAATCTCAACATGATGGTGTTATTTATCTTCTCTAATAATGTACTTCATATGGATCCATTTGTATTATAGAGTTTAATCTTTTTTTGTATATGAACTTAACCAGTGGAAGATGTTGGTATAATCCTCCTTTGATGTCCATAGAACATGTCCTCAACATTTATTCTAGTTTTTAAATAGTATTCTCATATTGTAAATCAAATTTAGGATGATAATCCATAATATAAAGTTCATCTCATTATTTAGATCATTTTAGGGAATTTTAAATAACATGGAGCCGAATCTCGAATCGTGATAGGATATAATCAATTTTTTTATTCAAATAATACTTACCACTTCTATTACATATTTCCATGCATGTGGATCTTGTGATAATTCCTATGAAATTGTGTTAAAGTTAGATATCTTTTTAAGAAGATCCACAATGACCTATATAACATTATTTCATCAGGATGTCCAGTGAAAAATTCAAAGGTGATTTTTTACCATTTCCATGTTTGTATGGGTAATGGTTGCATCATCCCATTAGATTTTTTTTCAGACTTCACTTGCTGAAATTCTTGAAAATTTGATATATATATAGTGATCTCCTTATTCATATTGTCCAAAAAATAGTTCTCTAGGAGATCATGAAACATCATTATTCTCCTTGGGTGAATAGAGAAGGTTATGCTATGTGTGTCATTAATAATCTCTTTAATTATCTTTGTATAGGACAGTACACATATTTGTGACCCTAATACTACAATCCCTTCCTCATCAATTTTAAACTCTAATAATTTCCACATTATCGTGGCTTCTACCTTTTTCTAAATTTCAATATCATTTATTTGGGCATACTTCATCTTCTACTTGAGGTATTATTGAATATTCCTTTGAGAAATAATTGGTGATGTTATTTTATTAATGAATCTCATGTATATCCATTGAAATTCTAGGAATACTAGACCAATTTTAATTATTATAATTGATATTATTTCTAGATAATTTATTCTTAGAGCATACATAAACTTATTTTCATTACCAGGATGGTAGTGGATTAAGCAGTCATAATCCTTGAAGATCTCTAACCATATATTTGAGGTTTTTATTATCAGTATAGATCTCACACTTCTCCCTATATAGATAATGCCACCAGATTTTCAATGCAAAGATCACAACTGCCAACTCCAGATCATGATTGAGATAGTTTTTCTTAGAAATTTCAATTTCCTTGAGGTGTGTGGTATAAATTTATCAATTTTCATCAGTACATATCCTAATACCTTCATTGAAGCATAGTTGTATACCAAAAATAGTACCCACTTGTTAGAAGTGTGAGCACTAGTGTAGTGATAAACCTTTTTTTGAACTTCTTAAAGAAATCTTCAAATTCACTAGTCCATTCAAACATTTCTCCCTTTCGAGTAATCATTGTTAGTGGGTTTCAAAATAGTGATAAGTTCATAAAAAATATCTAGAAATACCCAGTTAGATCAAGGGAACTATGGATCTCTATTACAGATGCTATCCTAGGACATGCTTCAATTTCCATTGTTAAATAAGGGTCCATAGATATTCCATTTATATTGATAACATAGCCCATGAATGATACTTCCTCCATACAGAACTCACACTTATTGTACATTACATAATATTTATCCCTTAAAAAATTCGTTTGCATAGTATTTAAATTCTCCTCATGTCCACCTTACTACTCTTGGTGTATATCATTATATCATCAATTGAGACAAAAAAAAAATCTATCGAGATAATCTATAGAGTATGTATTAATTAATTCCATGAATATTTCTATAGGATTAGTGAGTTAAATAGGAACCACTTTGAATTAATAGTGTCCAAACATGGTTTGAAAGTAATTCTTGGGAATATATTCCTTCCTCACCTTTTATTGGTGATATCTTGATCGAAGGTCCACCTTAGAGAAATTATTGGCCAAACAAAGTTGATTGAAAAAGTTATATATCTGAGAGTGCAGATTGTTGTTCTGTATCATAATTTTATTATGCTCATGATAATTAATGAAAAGGTGCATTTATTGATCATTCTTCTTTTCTAAGAGGATTGGTGCACCCCATGGTGAAACACTCAGGTGTAATAAACCCTTTTCCTGATTCTCTTGTAATTCCTTCTTCAGTTATTCCAACTAAATTGTGGCCATTCTATAAGGTTTCTTTGTTAATGGTAGAGATCCAAGAATAAGTTCAATTGAGAATTTATCCTCTCGATCTAGAGGAAGACTAGAAAATTATTCAGGGAACACATCAGTGTGGTCCCTCACAATGGGCATGTCTTCAATCAGTATTCTCTCCTTTATCCTAATCATTTGAGCTAGATATGCTTGATCCTAATGCAGTAATAACCCCACTTTAGATGAAATATTTGAATAAAAATCATCTTACTCCTTACACCAGTACAGAATTGGTGGATTCCTCAGGATTTAAAGAGTTATATCCCTTTCCTAACAGTTCATGTTGTATTTGTATAATGATATCCAATCTATGCCCAATATAACATAAAACTCCACCAAATGAAGTAATCCAAGATTTTATGGGAGGTTTAGTCCAAAAAAATTGACTAGGGAGGAGTTATATACTATGGATTCAATAATTTTTCCATTTTCTATTCTCACAGACAACTCAACCGGCAGTGTTTGAATAGTTCTTCTAAAAATGCATGATATGAAAGAATTTATAGAACCATAATCAAATATTAATTCTATTTTCTCGAATGAATAACCATCATACCTATCACCACATCATTTTCAAGATCTACCTTAGTAGTTTTGATGGCATAAGCTTCCCCTTGATCAATTGGATTTGGTGGCTACTGACGCTGATTACCCTCGAGGACTTGAGGTTTAGTTCACTAGCTTTCATAGTGCCCTTCGTCCCTACATTTGAAGCATTGAACTATGGGTGGTTCTCTCCTTTCTTCCACCACACTATCTATCTTCCTCATTTAAGTTTAAAACTCATGATATTAGTGTCATTTTCTCCCACCCTTGAATCATTTACCTATTCTTTTGAGGAAATTCCCATGTGGCTTCTTCCAACATTTTTGACAAGTGAGTGATTGATTTTTGTTTCCACCATTGTCATTAGATCCTCTATCTTGAAACTCCATCTTTCATTTCTTATCTTAATATCCATGGGAGAATTCTCTAAACTCCATATACACTTTGATATCATATAGAACAACTTCATCACAAATTCCAAAGTATTGGATTGATAGAGCCTTTTGAAGGTTCGATGTTAAACCAATAAAGAATATATGTATTTTTCTATCATTGATGTAAAAAAAAATGAGGAATACCTTGAATTTATTTTTAAATTTTCTTCATCTATCATGAAAGATTCACCTTCCTTTTTTCTTCAACTCTATGAATTTTCTCTCCTTATTATTAATAATATTTTAAGGGAAATACTTATTAAGAAATATTTTCTCAAAGGCTTCCCATTAAATCTATTCAATTTCATCCTTCATCTTGGTGTTCTTAATAAACACCCATTATTGATCTACCCCTCTATATAAATAGTAAATGGATAGAGTGAACATCTCTATCTCAGAATCGATAATCATAGAAATGATCTTTTCTATTGATTTTACCCAATATTCTATGACTAGTGTATCAAAATATCCACTAATTTTTGATTGTCATTGTTACATAAAAGATTCTATAGAAAGTTTATCCCAATTAGGTGAAGGAGGATGTTAAAAATTATTTAGATTATTATTCATGTCCGGGGACATCTATTTATGAATATCAATGAAAATTTTAACTTAAACCCTAATGGAATTAGGGATTTCATTCAGGAAATCCTTACATTATCCTTTACAAGGGTTGTTGGAATGGATTCTCATGGTTCCCACCATTTTATAAAAAAGAAAACTTTTGAAAAAAACATACATAAACAAGTCATTAATAAATAATTATTCCTATGGGAAATTAACATTAAAGTAAAATCTTATGGGATACCTATATTTATAATTTTTCAATAAAAAATATTATTTGGTTCTTACTTATACATAGACTCATACTAAAGGTTTTCACCAATTTTCTGTAATCCTAATTCCAAAATTAACTAAAACATTCTCTAATACCAAATATATCAACCCGACATTTTATTACATTACTATAACATAATTTTATGGAAAAAAATATAATAATGTTTGAAAAATACAATCCAATGTTTTTTTAGGATAAAAATATGTATGAAGATTCTTAGATAAAGGGGGGGGGGGGGTGAATTGTATGTTTAAAAACATTTGTTTTTAACCTTAAAGAAAACTTTGTTTAACAAAGTTAATCAAATTCGATTCACTTAAAACCTCTTTTGTAATGTTAATAAAAATCACATTAGGTTCGATAAAAATGTGTAATAAGAAAACACACTATTTCACATAAACAATATTATACCTTAATGCCTATGGAATTTTATATCAGAGTTACACAAAAATATAATGTATAAGAAACACTTTCTTATAGTTAAAAATCGCAGCAGAAATTAAAACCATATATAAAGAGTACAAATATTTTAACCCAAAGAGTAGGGTATCTAAACACCCTAGATAAGGGTCCCTTGATTTATAGTTAAATGAAAGTATGTCTTACCCATGCCTGGGTAATCCGTTGATATGAAGATGAATATCTATCTTTCTATCCCTGAAATCCGTCGATCAGTAAGGTGGTCAACACCTATGTCTTCTTTCAACTTGTTGCCCTAAATTAAGTAGGTAATTTTTACCTATGTCTTCCTTCAACTTGGAATCCCTTAATCATATACAACAACAATTAGAGTCACATTAAGAAACCTATATTAATGAATATCTAAAGTATGTTGAACAAGATTTTCACAACTTTTTCACCTCAATGCTATCGCACAAATCAGGTTTGGCAGAGCTCTCGTAGAGTGTTAATTCCCCAAAAAGTTCATAGAATCAAACATGTTCACATTATGGGGTATTTATTTGTGAGATATCCAGTGGTCTAATTTTTCTCCAATGTTCACATTTTTCTTGAAAACTCAGAGGAAATTATACAGATGACACTTACAGTGGTCGTATGATAAAAAATTATACTACATTGATTTGTATAATAAATATAATGAGAAAAATTAATTATTCATGAATCTCAATATATGAAAACATTATATTAAGGAAATATAGTCACTTTAAAAAATTTATCAAAACACTAAATTATAAAAATATATTAACTTTAAGATATATACAAAATAGGAACTGGAAATTATTAATAACCAAAATTGAGGAAGTGAGAATTAGATTCAAAAAATTAGATGATTCAGAATTGAGAAACTGTGAATTAGATTAGTATTTTTGTGTGAATCTTAATTTAAGAAACTATGAATTATATTCAATTTTTCTTTTGAATCATAATTGAGAAACATAAATTGGATTCACAAAATTGAGAGAATCAGAATCACAATTCTTGATGATTCGAAAATGAGAAAGATAAATCTGATTCAATTTTTTGGATGATTCAAAATTGAGAATGTGAAGGATTACATGTTTTATTAAGGATTATATTTGTTCCAGTAACTATTTTTTCTTAAGAAAATAATGTTATACCTAGCTAAAAAAAGGTTAAATAATATAGATATAAATTACCATATAGATAGAAATAATTATGAAGGAAATTCAGATAAATTTTCTTATGGTTAAAAATTATTATTAATAAAACATGTTTGTGATTTAAAAAACATAAAGGAATGAGAAAATTAGTAAGGAAATGTTTGACTAATAAATACCCCCCTTTTTGAAAAGCACAAACAATTGATTTAAGAAATGACTATTAAAACTGAAGTATTTCATATTTCAACATAAAATAAAAACTGATCTCCCCATTAGTTTATAAATCAAGATGAATACGAATAACACCCCCTTAGGTTATGAAATCACCCTAAGGATAATATTCTTACTTTATATATTTCTCATTCATTTTTAAGGTAATATCTCCCCTTTGATTAAGGATTTCTTCTTTAAGCATTATCTTCTTTGCATTTTCTACCTTAAAATAATATTATTTTTAGAAATTTAATTTCTGTATATGTAATTTACAAAAAATAATGGGGAAATGTATAATGTAAGTGAAAAGTTAGAAAAAAACAATAAAAAATAGCATAATAATACTTTGATATTTAAATTTTTTTACAACAAAAGATCAGAAATGAAAGAATGTTAATATTTATTTGTTATTAATGTTTTAACAATGGACTTTAACTTCTCTAGCTCCTTATTATCATCTTGAAACTTTAATAAGAGTACTTTTTGATACCAACTCTGCTTTTCATGGTTCTAAATATTTTCATGTTGGCTTAGAGTCTTCTCCTTCTGAGACTTAGTCCTTTCATCCTTGGACATAATGATTTCTTCTACCTCTTCTCTGAAAGACTTCACTCATTTAACTTCTTGAGCCAAAGAATCCATTTTCCCATATAAATATTTATATTCTTGTAACTAAATAGATTGTTCTACTTTTATCCTTTATGAGAAGTTGTTTTAAAGTGTTTTTATTTTGGCTCCTAATTATTTTAAGGCACACTTTTATATCTCAAACATATCATTGAAAGCTATAATAGCAATATTGATCCTATTTGACCACTTTTTCAAATCTTTGTACGACTTCTTGTGAGAATAATAATTCTTCACAAATGTTTTGAAATAAAATTCATTTTGATGAGATTTTTCATGAAAATGGATTTTTATTTTGATTTTTGATTTATGGAATCTTGAATAAGATAACATATTGACTCAAGGTTCAAAAAGTAAGGAATGTAGTTCACCAACTTCTTTCTATTTTGAACAAAAACAATATTTTGTTATATAGGGGGAAGATCTTTCAAATTCTGATGCATCTTGGTTAGATGTGTCACCATATTATTTCTTGCTTTTGTATTTATTAGATTACAATTTTCTTGGAATCTGAATTTCGTGCCTATCATCAAAAATATGAATGATTTTATCATCATCATCATCACCATCGTCTTATTGATTTTCATTATTTCCACCACCTTCATTATCATATTCATTAACTTCATCATCAGAAGGTATTTGTTAAACTTCACTTCTAATGACATTGCCTTTCGGAGATGGGGATTTTTGGACTGATTTGCCTTTTTGGGGAAAGTATTGATGATGTTTCTTGAGATGTTCTTAAAGATAAGACGTCGGATTTGATCTACCTCTATGTTTCATCAATTTGTTGAATCTCATCATCACATTATATCTATTGAATATTATGTTCTTATTCTTCATGAATATTTTCATGAAAAATCAAAACATGTCTTGAAACAACTTCTTACCTTTGTCTAATTGGATAGTCACTACTAAAACTTGTAGAGATTTTTAATGAAGTTTAGTTTCTTTTAGAAAAGATATAGGAACTTCAATTTGTTCTAAGGCTCTTTCTTTATCTTTAAACATGGATTGAACTATGTAATATTCAGTTATATTTTTCTTAAGATTCTTCTCCTTTAATTGTTTCTCAAGTTTATCAGCTTCTCTGAATTTCAATGTTTCGGCTTCTGCTATATCTAATCCAAACACCACATCTTCTTTTTTCTTTATCAATTTATCTAGTATTCACTTTAGCACAACTTCTTCTGGGTAATATTTTTGTTTCTTTCACTTTTTAGGTTCGTATTCACGATTTGTTTTATACGGTTATGAGTCCTGAGACATTATTTTCATGGGATTAACTAACTGTTTCTTGTAGATTCTTTCATATTCCCCTGATTATAAAGGAAATTTTACAAACTCATTTGTCTTATCAATGAATGAATATTCCATTATTTTAAGTGTGTCTTCACTTAAAATAATAATATTGAACTTCTTGGGATTCGACATGTAAGTGATATTAAAAAAGCTCAAAAAACTTACAATAATATTGGATAATGTTGCTGGATACATCATGATATGATATTTGATCGACTCATAATTAATATTATTGATAGTAATAAAGATATAATTGACCAGGTTAATCTTCATTAGATTGGTGAGAAAATCCATCATGAAGATATCTGATATTTTCCAGTTATCCTTATCTCCCTTTATTGGTATTAAAAGTCCTTGAATCCATAATTACAAAATTTTTTAGTTAGAAAATAGGTTGTAAATCTCAGTCTTCTTTACTCCCTTAAAACCTAAGCAATCAATATCCTTAACTCTGTCAAAAGATCCTTCTGAATCTGGAATCTTATGAGTGAAATAGTAAGCTTCATCATCATATGGTATCTCAAGGATATTTGCGAATTCTTATAAGACAAAGAATAAGTTTTTATGTAAATATTAAAATAAAACTTATCATTTCCACCTTCATTAAAAAACTCAACTAATTTATTTAATTCAATTACCATGTATGTTTACATAGGATCCTATTCTACCTTATTTTTCATAATGAAAATATTTTCCCAGCCTTGGAACTTTAAGATCTCTCTAATAGAGGAATCATAAGTAAGGAAGAAATCCTAATCAAATAACCTTTCTATGATGATCAACCAATCATTATGTTCCTTATTCTAAGGTATTGAAGAGCGAGAGGAGATTAAAACAGACATTCAGATCTTAATAAAGAGTTCTGGAAATTGGAACAGAGGCATTGAAGGGCGGCATAAACTTTTAAAAAAACTCTAGAATTTGATATGGGACACGGGGGGGGGGGGGGGGTTGGGGTCCCTCATTTGTATATGTGTTGGGAATGATGGTTCAGTTCCATGATTAATTAAATAGTTGTAAACAAATGAATTTAATCTGAAGAATTATAATAAACTGAAGAATGCTTTATAGATTACTATATTTTTAGGTTTTAAGGAAATAAGTGGATTTAAGGAAAGATAAGTTCATTGAAGTTTTTCTAAAAATAAGATTAAAATAAAATCATACATAAATTGAAGATAAGTTTTTAAAAGTTTAGGTAATGTACCTTTCAATGTTATCATAAGGTTTGTTAGCTTGATACGATTCTTATTAGAAATATTAGATTCTAAATTTTTTTATTAGGTTCTAAAAACATTTGTTAGGTTTCAAAAACTTTTGATAGCTTTGGAAAACTTTTTTTAGGTTTTAAAAAACATTTTTTGGTTCCAAAAATATTTATTAAGAAAATAATGTGTACACCATATGAAAAGTATTATCATAACATTAGGAGGTATTTTTTAAAAAAAAATTAGATACGAACTATTACCTTACAACTATTATTTCTATATTTTGTTTAATGAATTGGAATCTATCGAAGTGTAATGATTTTGGGAAAATATCAAGGAGTTTTTCTTGTGTTATGATAAATTGTAAAATAATATATTCATTATTTTTGTGATTCCTAAGAAAGTGATTCCTAATATCTATGTGATTTTCACTAGAGTGATGTGCATGGTATTTTCTTATGTCTTTGGCACTAGTGTTATCACATTGTATCTGAGTTTTAGTAAAACTCATTTCATAATAAGAGAGTGTGTGTTTTATCCACAACACTTGAGCACAAAAAATTACAGCTACCACATATTCAGCTTCAACAGTGGATAGTGATATACAGTGTTGTTTCTTACTTGAACAAGTTACTAATGAATATTTTAATAAATAACATGTTCCAGATGTACTCTTTCTATCCATTCTACAACCACAAAAGTCATCATCCTAAAAGTGTTTTAAAACAAAATCATTTCCAAAAGAATAAAAAAGTCTTCAATCCATAGTTCTCTTTAAATAGTGAAGAATTATTTTCACTACTTTTAAATGGTATCCTTTTGCATAGATTGATATCTTGAAAATAATCATACTAAAAACATTAAGTTTGGATGACTATATATTTTGTATAGTAAACACCCAGTCATACCTCTAAAATATGTTTGATCTACTGGTTTCCCAACTTAATCAAGATCAAGAGTATTTGAGGTACTAATTGGAGTACTTATACTTTTAGTGTTTTCATATGCATAAATTTTAAGAAGATATTTAATATAATTATGTTGAGATATATAAGATCCTTATGGTTTTTGAGAAATTTGAAAACCATGGAAAAATGTTAACTCACCCTTCATACTCATTTAAAACACATATTTCATAAGATTCACAAATAAATCAACTAAGGATTATTGAGTTGATCTGAATATAATTTCATTAACATAAATTTTAATAATAATAAAAATTTATCTTTCTTTCTAAAAAGGGTTGGATTAGAAGTTACCTCAACATAATTTTTTTGTAACAAAAATCCTATAAGATTATGATACCAAGCTCTAGGGTCTTATTTTGGACCATATAATTATTTGGTAAGTTTAAGAACATGTTTAGGATGTTTTTTATCTTAAAAACCAAGTGTTGTTCAACATGAAATTCATCTTGAACATATCCATTATGTAAGGTACAATTCACATCCATTTGGGAAATTTTGAATTTAAGTAATGATTCAAAGGCTAAGAGAATTTGAATAGATTCAAGTCTAGCTATTGGAGCATAGGTTTCATCTTATTATATTACTTATTTTTGATTATATCCTTTAGTAAGTAATATTTCTTTATTTCAAACCCTGATTCCATTTTTATCACATTTGTTTTGGAATACCCACTTTACTCCAATTATAGAGGTATATTTAGGTCTTTCAACTAAGGACCAAACATTGTTTCTTTCAAATTTATTTAGGTCATCTTTTATAGCTTTAATCCAATCTTCATCACCTAAAGAATCATATGTACTTTTATGTTCTAATTTGGAAAGAAAGTCTAGATATTATAATTCACTCCATAAATAACTTATAGTCCTTACAGGTTGATGTACATAACCAATGATACTGTTACTATGATGATTGCTTAGAAACAACTAAATTTGGTTTTGTAAAACCTCTTCATCAACAAAGGGTATAAAATATTCTTGAGTAAATACTTCAGAAACATTTTCTTGAGTATTATCCTTACTAGAAGAATCTCCTATAAAATTTTGAGAATAAATTTCAGAAAACACATCAGAAGATGTAGGATGGGGTTGTTTGAAAAAAATTCTCAGTTTCATCAAAATTTTCATGTACTGTTTCCTCAATAGTACAATATTTTTTCTGAAAACACTTTATGCCTTAGAGGTAGTGGAATAGCCTATGAATATTCCTTCATCTTATTTGCGTTCAAATTTCTGTAAATTATATTTTGTTTTTACAATGAATTCTTTGAAACCAAATACTCTAAAGAAAGAACCTTTTGGTTTTCAGCCTGTCTATAGATCATAAGGTGTTTTATTAAGAAATGGTCTGATTGAAACATGATTTATAGTATAAAAAGAATTACTAATAGCTTCAAACAAAAAATGTGTAGCAATTTATTATTCACTCAACATGGTTCTTGTTATTTCTTGAAGATTTTGGTTTCATCTTTCAACAACACCCTTTTGCCGAGGAGCTCTTGGAGCTGCAAAGTTAAGACTTATGCCTCTCCTACTACAAAAAGCATAAAATTCTGAATTTTCAAATTATCAACCATGATCACTATGACTAGTTATCAATTGATTAATTTTATCATTTTTAAACATGAATGGAAAATATTTAAAATTATAAAAGGATTTAGATTTATTTTCTAGAAGATATAACCATGTAAGTCTAGTGCAATCATCAAATAAAACAATGACTTATTATTTTCCTCAAATTCTTCAAGTTTTTATAGGACCAAACATGTAAATGTGCAGTAGATATAATGATTTAGATGTTGATACTTCACTTATGGATTTAAATATTGACTTATGTTTCTTTATATATTGAAAAGGATCACATAATTTTGAAGAATCAAATCTATGATCCAGTAGATCCTTAATAAGTCTGTTCATAGAAATCTTAAATAAGTTCTTTAGGTTACAATGTCATAAACTTATATACAATGACCAATATTGGTATTCCATTGCACTAATCCAAGGTAATTCTTGTCTCTTAAGGACATCTATGTTAAGTGTGTAAATATTCTTATGCCAATGGGAAGATAAAATGAATTCATCCTTGGAATTGTGTACTAAGAATTTTTCATTTATAGAATTCATATGGTAACCTTCATCACATAATTGAATTATTCTCATAAGGTTGTGCTTAAGACCATTAACAAAAAAAAAAGATGAAATTAAGGATTTTCACAGATGAAATTTATTACCTATACCAAATATTTCTCCTTGAGAATTATATCAGAATGTGACTCTTCTTTCTTTCATCTTGATAATATTTTGAAAGAAGTTTGTGTTACTAGTCATGTACTGGGAACATCCACTATCCATGTATCATGTATTGTTCATGGTACTTTTTTTTCCTGAAAATAAAAAATCAGGTATTCAAAATCCAAACTTTCTTGGATCCAAAAAGTTAGAAAGTAAAATATTAGGAATCCACATTTTCTTAGAAAAATGAAATTTATAAAATCCTAAGGATATAAGTTTTTCTAAAGAATAGATTTTATCACAATTTCCACCACATTTACTCTTAGTGAAAAATGGGGAACTTTTAGGAACAAAATAATTATGACTAAAAAGTGGTTTTGAGGGAGAATAACTAAATATATAACCATTACTAAGAGCAACAATTTGTGGATACATCTTTTCAAAATTATCATTACCAGATTTGATGTTTGATAGAATTTTTTTTAGAAAAATGTTTCATATTTTAGTCTAGTGACTAAATTCTTATCCTTATAGTCATTTGTTTTAGAATTGAGTTTACTATCTAAAACAATTTTCTTCGAAAAAACATTTTCAAAATCCTTAGAAAGTTTATTCTTATTAAAATTATCTTTCTCAGGGTTTTTAGAAATAGAAAAAAAAAGTAAAATATTTTTCATCTAGTTATTTATAAATATATGATAATTATTTTGTTAACACATTAATTCTATAATTTTTCATAACAATTTTTTATCATACTATTTTCATTTTCAAGAAACATGGAAAAAATAGATGCTTCTTCAAACTAAGGTAAAGTATCTTCCGTTGAAGAATATTCTTCATCCAAAAAAATATAACCATTATTATCTGGATAGTTACCACTTAAAGATATATTGTTTACGTATTTAGTAGTTTGTACCATATCTATATGAAATTTATTATCAATAGTCACCATGGAAATAAGAATAATATTATTTTATCCAGATGATTCATTATATGAAGATTCATCAGATTATTCTCCACCAATTCTACTCTATGAATTATCTTCCTTTAATACTTTTTTTCCTTTAGGCTTTTAATATCTTTTCTGATTCATCTAATAATGACTAACTTTCTTGTCCATTCTCTTAAAACCAAGACCATCAGGTTTGATATGTCCTGCTTTCTTAAACTCATAGCATGTGACTTCAGAGTATTTCTTATCCTTATTGTCCTTTTTCTTATATATATATTGAAATTCCTTATTTACAGAAATCTTTTTTGTCCATAGAAAAAGTTTGGACAACACATTTTATGAGTGATCAGTTTCACTTGAATCTAACTAAATAACAACATTCTTATACATTTCTAACTTAACAAATTTCTTAGGAGAATAGGATTTGATATTGTTTAAAGTATCTATAAAAGAAACACTCCCATTATTTTTCTTTATAGTATCATCATTCTTCTTTAATCTATTATCATGTTGTAATAAAGATTCAAATAATTCATCAAGAGGAACAGTTATAACTTTTCTTTACTCATCAATAGCAGTTCTCTTGGATTGTAATTATTTTGGAATGATATTGATAATCATATCTATATGAATATAATCATCTATCCATTTTACTCCCACTGACTGTAGACTATTTACTATAGTCATAAATATCTATTTAACTTTAACAATAGGTTCTCTATATGGAAAATTAAAAGCATGATAATATGCTATAAGCATAGATTTTCTTGTTTCAATGACTTTAGTAGTACCAAAATGAGTAACCTCTAATTTCTTTTTTATTCTATTAGCTTATTCAAATGATGATATCTGATTGTATATAATCCTCTTCATAGAACAAAGCATAGTATTTCATACCTTATAGTTTAACTGATATTCTTTCTTTTCGTGGTTAATAAACGGTATGAAATCTTTATTTGGTATCTTTTAATCACCACTAAGCATGACCAATTTCTCCATAGTAGTAATAATAACATAAGTATTCATTCTATCTCTCCATCATTCACAATCATTCCCATAAAAAATAGGTGGTGTTTTAGGGTCTAAATTTTATAAGGATCTAAATTTTATTCCATACATCATTCAAAACAAACCTTTCCTACTCTACACGTTAGTGTATTATTTATTTATAAACAAATATTTTATCAAATAAATAAATGCCACTTGTGAGAGAAAACAAGTAATAAAAACAAAGTGAAATCCTCTACTTTTACAATTGTGTATATTAGTATTTTAGAGACCTCCTATGATACCATTTATAGGATCGAAATATTTATAAAGATGCTGAGATATAAGTGGGGGTGAAATGTATGTTTAAAAACCATAAACTTTAACCTTAAGGAAACCTTGTTTGACAAGTTTAGTCAAATTAGATTTAATTAAACCATTTTTCTAGGTTAATTGAAATCACCTTAGGTTTGATACGATTGTGTAATAAGAAAAAACACTAGTTTACTTAAACAAGATTATACCTTAAAATGTATAAAATCATATATCAGAGTTACAAAAAAGGAGAAATTATAAGAAACACTTAATTATTGTTACAAATTGAAAAGGTAATAAAAAGTAAATATAAAGAGTACAAATATTTTATCCCAAATAGTAGGGTATCTAAAAAAATTGAATAAAGGTCCCCTGATTGATACTTTTAAGAATATATGTCTTACGCACACCAGGGTAAGCCCTTGATACGAAGATCGGTATCTTTAATGCTATCCACACAAGCCCTCGATCTGTAAGGATATCGACACCCTTTTCTTCCTTTAACATGAAGCCCCCGATTATGTAGGTAACTGACACCTCTATCTTCCTTCAACATGGAAGCCCTCAATCATATAGATCAAAAATTGGAATCGCATGAAGAAAAAAAATCTTAATGAAGATCTCATGTATATTGAAAAAGCAGTTGAAAACTTGATCACCTCAAAGTTATCGCACAAAGTAGGTTCGGAAGATCTCTCATAGAGTTTCAATTCTCTGAAAATTTCATTGCATCGATCATGTTCAAATGATTGGGTATTTATAGGGGATATCTGAAATGGTTGAATTTTCCTCCAATGATCATATTTTTCCTAAAACCTCATAGGGACCTGTACATATGACACTTACAATGATCATATCATAACAAATTATACGACACCATATAGTATAAGAAATATTATGAGAAACATTAAGTATACATGAATCTAAATATATCAGAACATTATATTAATGAAATGTAGTATATTTAAGAAAGTTATGAAAACATTACATTAAGGAAATATGTTAACATTAATAAAGAAATAAATCAAATTTGGAAATTATTTAGAAAAGGAATTGAGGAAGTGAGAATCAGATTCAAAAAATTAGATTACTCAAAATTGATAAACCTTGAATTGGATTCACTTTTTTCAGTGAATTAGAATTTAAGAAACTATGAAACAGAATATATTTTTTGAGTAAATAGAAATTGAGAAAAATAAATTGGATTCATAAAACTGAGAGAATCAGAATCAAAATTCTGGATGATTCAGAATTGAGAAAGATAAATCAGATTTTATTTTTTGGATGATTCATAATTGACAATGTGAAGCATTCTATGATTTATTATGGATCTGATTTGTTCCAGTAACTATTCTATCTTAATAAAAAAATGAAAGACTTAGCTAAAAAAAGTTTAAAGAATATGAATATAAATTTTCTTATATATGGAAATATTTATTAAACAAATGAATATAAATTTTCTTATGGATAAAAATTATTATTAAGAAAACATGTTTGTGATTTCTAAAACATAAAATAATAAGAAAAGTCCTTATGAAACTTTTGACTTAATAGATTAGTTCCTTGTGGAAATTAGGAGTAAACAAAAAATTTACATAATAATACAAAAAAATTATTTAATTTTTTATATTCTAGATTCTTAATGTCCCTTGAGTTATTCTTAGTACAAGTAATAACATAATGATATACAATAATGAATGATGTGAGTTAAAAGACATGTAAGAGGATAGATAATTACATGAGTCAATATAAAATGGGTGAGAATAATCATCATAATCAATACATAATCAAGGAATCATAATAATAATCTTGAGAGGAAACATTATATAAAGTCATGGAATTTTGAAATTCATAAAAATGAAATATCATGTCTTTGTGGTCAACACCACACATAGTTGTGAACAAATAAAGCATCATGTTCATGCATAACATATGTTAATAATCAAAACATCATAATTTTAAACAATGATAGAATCATGTTCATGCATATTTCATATTATCTCATGATATACATCATATTAACTAATTCATTGGAGTGTTATATAATTTAGGGAACACTCATCACATCCAAACATTTACATAATCATGGATGCCAAATAGAACATTTTAAAGTCATTGTTATAAAATAACAGACAGAAAGATGATAAGTTTCAAGAGAATTTCCTAAATAATTCATTCATGAATAAACTTTGGGGTTCCCAAAATAAAAAGGTACTAATATAATTGGTATAAGAGCTATAAATATTGAGTGTAGAAGATAAAATCGTAATAGATGTAAAAGGTGTGTTTTTATAAATAAGAGTTATTTTGGAAAAATATTTAAATTTATCCTGAAATAATATTGGAAGAATGAATATTCTTGAAAATGAAAGGTTATAACAATTAAGTAACATCCACATAGAAATTTTTCATGAGAGAGGAATAATCCAAGGAAAAGGATTTGGGTTTGAGAATCACCTTACCATATGTACGAATATTTTCTCCACTTTAATATCCTGGATAATAAAATTAGATTCATTCATTAATAAATCAAAAGCATCTTATATATTTATTTTATTAATTATAATTTTATTATGTTTATTTATGTCCACTTTGATGTGTTATATTGTTCAATTTCATAATTCAGAAGTGTTTGTTTCTTGGTTTTCATGACTGGTTCACTTGTATACATGTATGGAAGATCACATAAAATGAGAAAAATTGTTCATAATTGAAAATATATTTTATTAATAAAATTATAAAATATTAAATGATCTGATATATCATTATTATATATTTTGTGATGATTAATCATTAAATAATTAGTTAATGAAAATCATTTAGATTAATTTTTGAGATTTTTTTACCACATCAAACTTGTTATGTTTTATCATTTAGTATTATATATATATATGTTAGTTACAAAAAATAAAAAGGTTATAAAATAAATTTTACAATATATTTCAACCATTATAATTGTTTTATAAACATAAATGAAAGTGGTGAAGTAATATAAAATCTTTTCATCCTTGAAGGTGATAAAACAACACCTTACAGATGACGTTTCCATTTTTTAAATAGATTGAAGAGGACAGGAGGATTGAGGATGAATTTTTACATTAAAATAAAAGAATTATAATATATAAAATATATTATAGTTATCATGATACATTGATATGGGTATTTGAGTTGATAATAATGAATAAAAATAAATTGAAATGAATTAAAAGAAAAAGAAAGAGGATTTAACTTCTTGAATTTCTCCTCCTTGAGAACCTCCTTAAAAAATTAGGTTTGGTATTTTTATTAAAACAAAGGATCCTAGACATGGGGGAGGGTATTGGGAAGAGGATTGGGATAAAATTGTACTAGGCTCAAATATTTTAAGGTGTGAGTATAAGAGGTGGTGAGGGGTGTTATTTAAAAGGGAGCAGAGAAGTGTTTTCTTATTATTTCATTCATTAGTTTATTATTTTTGCTCAAGACTATAAATAGTCTTAGAATTGTCAATTAATATATTAAAATAATAAAAGATATTTTGATATTATGTGATTATATTAGAAACACCTCATCTAAGACTCAAAAATTCATGTATTTAGCATTTATCATAAATTATCGTATTGTACTATTCACCAAAAATTGAAGTATTTTAGAAAAATACCAAAAATTCATCCCAAATGTTTTTCTATGTATATAATTCAAAAATGAACTCTATTTTATGGAAATAATTTTCTAAATTTGACAAAATAAAATTTCAATTGAAATAATCATTTACTTGGAAAATACTGATTTTAAAATTATAATTGATTTTATAATACTTTGGGAAAATAATTATGGTCTCATAAAATTATCTTATAATCATAAGAAAAAAATTTTAATTTATGAATAAATTTTATGAGAAGAAATTTTCTTTGAAATAATTATATTAATTAAACAATGGTAATTAAACATTTACAACTTAAAAAGATACCAACACTTAATTAATATTTTTTAAAATATTTTTTTCTTACTCTAGAATATAATTATATCATATTATCATTAATAAGATGCCTAAATTTTATTTATACATTCCTAGATGAGGTTACTGTTATATTAGCCAAATTCTTATTCCTAAATTCTCACATTACTATTCCCAAGATCATGTTACTATTCCATTGTTACAGGTTCCTCATCTTCAAGAAATATAGCTTATTCCATTTATTCTTCATTTATAATGATTTATTGTGTTCTTTATTGGATTTAAGGTGATTTAAACTATATGGAATAATTATATGAAGGTAATTTCCACTGATAAAATAGTTTGTTGTTTCAATATTTATGTTATATTAATTTCTATTAATACATTCGAAATTATTGATTAAAATAGTAATATTATTTTAGGAATTAAAAAAAATAGAAAAAGGAATTCAAATTAATTAATGTAAGTATTTACTATTTTACAAAATTTTAAAATGATTATTCATATTGTATTCCTAAAATATACTACTTTTTATCTTTAATATTAAATTATATCATAATTTGTATTAGTTTAGTGTAGTGTATAATATAATCTATTCAACATTATATTTTTTTAAAATAAAAAATAATATAATATTGGTGTGTTTAAATTTTTATAATAAATTCATATCATTCTATTGACAAGTGATTTTGTTTAATATTATATCATATTTTTAAATATGGAAGACATGTTTTATTCAAAGTAAATTTCCCTATATAAATTTCAGGGTTGTTGGAGTGTTATTTCTAAGGAGGATGTTTAATACGAGGTTTTTATAAGGGAAGTATTCTACTAATCATATTTATGTCTTGAACATAATAAAGACAAAGTAAGGTGAAAATATGAGATACATAATGGGCTCTATTTTTAATATCGTCTTTTCATTAATCTTGGGATGCGATCTATTTGTTTGTGAGTATTTCAAGAGTGAAGAATGAAATACTATTTTCAGAATTTGGAATTTAGTTTGAAATGAGGAAATACATCTTATAGAGATCGAAATATATTTTTGAGATTTATGTAGTGCAGATGGTGTTGGATTTGGTATTGTAGAACCAACAACATTGAAAATTCTATTACTAATATATTCATTATCTTGAATATTAAATCATATTATATGACATGATGGATATTATTTTACATGATGTTTATGTGATAATACAACAAGGTTATTTGTACACCCAAATAGTCATGGAAGTTCCCGGATGTGATTAAAATCTTGAAGTTCTACTAAAGTATTCTTAATTCTATGTTATATGGAATGATTAAATCATATTGTTGGAGAAAAATGACACAATATATTAGGTGCTGGTGGCTTATTAGAAATTTATACATATTCCTCTGAAGTTAATCCTCTGTAATCTATAAGATAAGTATGTTATGAGATGTAGATCCACTAGTTAAAAATATATATTTATATGTGTCATTGGATGTACCTTTCTACATACATTTATACCGATCCTTGTACCTTAGGATTATTATTAATATAAATTAGGTGCCATGTACGTTGATGTATTGATGAAAAATATAATGAAATATTCTTGTAGAGAGGAAAGATAGATTGTGTGCATCATTATTGATATATAATTATTGAATAATGATATAAATTATTTTTTCATTATGTTCTTTAAAATAGGTTTATATTCACCCCTTTTATCAAAATAGAACTACTAGATTGTGTCCATAATCATTGATTTCTCTATATAAGATCATTTTAAAAAATTCAATGATAGAGACATTGAGAATATAGGTTGGTTATACTAGTATGAAATCTACTTTATTAGATATATTTAGAGAAATGAATAATATTACATCATGGTTATTATCTTAGGGGTATTTAAATTATTTCTATATGGGTTTATTGAACAATTTCTAGAAAATATCCATGCACTATAAGTGATACGAACCAATTCCACCAAGAAAAGTTCCTAGAGGGTCTCACAATAAATATATTTAGAACCTCAATTAAATTATATATGAACTTAGAATGTTGAATACATATTATTTAGGTGCATGGTTTTTTATTATTAAAGATGGATTTGTCTGAACTACCCATTAACCATTTTTTGAGAGAATAAACATGTGATTTGAATATTTAAAAAAAAAATAATTGTTATTTTAGTGAATATAATATTTATTTAATTTATATAATTATAATACAATTAAAAATATTTATTTAAATAAATATTCAATATTAAATATTTGATAAATACATAGGAGGAATGGTAGGAAATGTTAAGTGTCTGGTGATAAATTCTATATTATTATTGTTTGAAATAGAGTCAATTTATTTATTTAATAAAAACTAATTCATTAATCAATGAGTTTAGTACATGTAAAGTAAATGATAATAATTGAATATTATATATACATGGGGTTTTCTGGGAATTTATAGAATAATATGATCTATGTTAGTTATTATTATTTAACCCTAACTCTACATAAAACTGATTATATCATTCTCAATGTTAATAGTTTTTTTGCACAACATTATCTAGAGAACCCTCCCAAGATCTAAGATATATTCTAATATAATGCTCTTAATAATGGAGTGTGATTCTCATCATACACCCTCTTAAATATATAGATAATAAGAATAATTATTCGACCACAAAGATATTCTTGTGGGGATGTATAATAAATGATGAAATTTATATAATATTATGCATTATCTCTTAACGATTTCAATAGAAACATTCAAAGGATAATAAAGCACATGTGGATCATCAGTAAAGGGATTTTAATCTTTAATACTTTAATGCAATGATGGTATGACTAGAAAAGGTCAACCAAATCGTTAATGAATAAAGAATTCCAATGAGAGTTAATTATTTACCTTGGCTAAAATCTATTAGAAATAACATTTTTTAATCCCATATAATAGAATCCAAGGTTTTTATTTCATCCACCTATGAGGATAAATCCATATAACATGGTGAAAACCCATTTTTTTAATTAACCTTCCTAGCCCACTATTACCTATAATCTTCACGTTGTATCAAAGTGGTCATATAATAATTTATAATATTTTTTTTGATATTGAAATATTTTTAGTATTTAATTCCACTTATTTATTTCATTTAATTTGAATGTCAATTTCATAAGATATTTCACTTTCATGTAACTAAGGAAATTTTCAATATCGATGAAGAAAGGGTCAAATGAATCCATAGGGGGGTTCCAAAGATTTTAGCCAGATGACATGGATGCACTGTGTGTAACTAGATAGTACTTATATTGTAGCTGAGTTCATTATATTTGGAAGGGTTGTGGGGTATAAAACTCTCCACAAGGAATTTACAAGTGGTTTTTTAGTATATGTCATATATTGACCGACCAGACTGGAAGGTGTCTTACTGGATTACATGATGTGGTTCTCATGTACACATTTTGTAGTCTATGTGTTTTTGTAGTGTAAATCACGTAATCCACATAGTTAAATACACATAATGTATTTTTTTTGATTTATGGAATATATATAAAAGAAAAACCATATTTAATGCAAATTAAATAGAGGTCATGAAATTAATACACATGTGGTGCATTTAATACACATGATATAATGGTGGTGTAATTAATTCCCACATGGTGTTTTTTATAAAATTAATGTACCTGTAATTTAATTAATTCACATGAAATTTATTTAATACACATGATATAATGGTCATGTATTTAATAAAAATACAATATATTTAATATAAAAGACAAAGTGGTCATTTAATTAAATCACACGAGGTTTTACTCACATGGTGTGTAATTAATTTTCAATTAATGTGTAATTAATATACACATGGGGTGTAATTAATTCAGGTGTGATGTGTAATTAATTCACATGTGAATTAATTAATTAATTACCACATAGTTTATTTAATTGATACATGTAAAATTTAATTAATCTACACATGGTGTAATTAATTCACATGTGGTGCAATTATTTCACTCATAGGGTTTTAATAATACAATCATGGGGTGTTTAATAGAAAAATGTAAATAATACATTAAGTTAGTTACACATCATTTTATGATATACATGTGTAAATTAAATAACATATAAATAAAATTAATTTTGGTATTAAACTGGAATATATGATATATAAAAATCATCTTACACATTTTAAACGCCTAATAAATTCCATAAAACATTCAGAACGACTCATCGAGTTACCTCTAAATTCACACTATTTACATATGTAATTTAACTAAAATTTACTTATTTAATTTATTTAAAGTTATAATAGATTGAATTTACAAGACTATTTTTAAAAGATAAAATTAAATAAATAATTAATTATTGTGATAATTAATTAAATTAATTCTAGGGAATTTTATCTTAATAAAAGAATCAATTAAAGTTAATTCTTTCCACTTTTCAAATATTTATTCATTTTATGTGCGGAAGATCATGTTATTAGACTAACCAATATATATACCAGGTTCCTATTAAATTAATAATTATATCATGGGTTTGTAATAATTATATAAATAAATTTAATTAATGGAGTGGGATTCATACCATCCTTAATTATGTATGGACTTGTGTATCCATAGTTTCTTTTATATAGTCCCTATAACCAATCCTTTTATCCCCTATTCAGAATGTGTGGTAAATTTTATGTGATGGATGGATCTCCTCAGTGAGTGGAGATTTTTCATGTTTGGATTAGAGGTGAAGATAAATCTGGAGATACATTGGAGTAAATTTGTAATGGTGAAACACAAATCAATATATGGTTTAATATTTTTTCCCAAGGCCACGTTTTAGATTATCATATGCAAGATAAACTAACCATTATATAATCCCATAATCATATGACGTTTATTAAATTTTTTTATTAGTTTCGTGGTTGATTTTTTATGGATGATTTATAACAATCGCTTTAAAAATGAATTAAAACGCATTCTATATTGAATTTTAAAAAATATAATTTGGGTAAATTTTATCTGGACAAGAATAACTACTTAATTTAAATAAATATAACATTTATAAAACTTTTATAAGATAAAATGACTAATGTACACCTAAAGCTACAATAATCCCTTAAATAAAAATATTATGTCTTTAATGAATTTCATTACTCTAGTTAAGATAAAACCATCATGAAAAATATTTGATCAGCCTCCATTATGGTGATTTTAATTATTATGGAGTTTTAACATCTGTTTTTGGGTCAACATAAATTACTTCACATTAAGGTTTGATCATGACCAAGAAGAATATTGTAACTAGTAGAATGTTTTAAGGAAATTCATGTCTAGGATTTTAGGATTAGTGAGTCCATTTAATTGATCAAAGAGTAACAATTTAATATAGTTTCAAATTTATGCCTACATAAATACCATTAAAAAACTTTTCAGACCCATATATAGGTTTTTAGAAGGGGCATATAGATCCTTTCCACTTGAATATCCAATTTACAAGATATTAAAAATCAAATTTTATGGTATGGAGTTCTGATTAAATATTGGGATACTTCTAAATAATGTTTGTTAAATCATATAATTTAGTAATAAACATAAAAAATAAAACTTCTTTTATTAAATATAGAGTATAGAAAATTTAATATTCATAAAACTGCATTCATTTTGAAAAAGAAAATTTCCCCACCAAAAAATATTTCCAATGGTATTAGAGTTGTTTTATAAAATATATTAGAACATTGAATATTTGAACAACATGTTGGAGTCCCAATTACCTATTAAATGACCTCATTGGGAAAGTTGAGGTGGTAAGGATTTCTACAAGTGGTACATGGGTATGATACTAAAATTTGGTGTGTTAGATATCACTTATGTCTAGGAAATTGATAATAAAACATATGAAAATGGATGCCTATACTTTTATATCCCATATCCTATATATTGATAAGAAAAAAGAGATGATTTAGATAAATGAAATTATCACTACACTATTTTAGTATAATTTACAAGAATAAATTTTACTATATATCGTATTTTTAATATAATTAATAGCATTGATCACTTTAAAATGATGCAATTTTATATGGATAATAAATTATTAATTTCTGTCATTTTATCAACCATATTTTCTAATTTCTCTATATTTATCTAAATTTATGAGATTAAATGCATGTATAAACTTCTTTGGAATCTATTGACTAAATTTACCCAAGATATAAGGATCACAATGAATCTGATTACATAAACCTTATGGTTAAGAATATAAAAGTAATGGTTGAAAATAACTTTATTATTTTATAATAAATGGTACCTTTATGTCCTTCAATAATAAAAAATATTAAGAGGTAGTGTGATGAACATGAAGATACTTTCTTCTCACATGGGTTGAAAATCTATTTTGAAAATAATTACTATAAATTGAATAAGATTAAAGTGGATACATCTATATCAAATATAAATTAATCCTTGTATTTAATGTATCTACTTCTATTTTGTTGTAATTAATAATATCTTGAAGGATTAATTACATGCATTAAGGTGTATTCTTCTAGTTTCTGATGAAGGGTAATTCATAAGTTATTCATGAAAAGGAAACTATTTAAAAAAGAAGATGAATAGTCCTAATGGTTATGTAAGGGTGATTCCTATGTAATCAGTTAGGACCTCACAACTTTTAATTACCCAAATTATAAATTTTATTTAAACTATTGATTGGATGATGTGTTAACCAAACATTTATCTTAGTGACATTTTGGAAATAATGAGACATTATTTCTTTTAAAATTATTTTATGGTATTCTACACTCAATTAATAGTTCTACATAATTTTATTCATTTTTCAATAATATATGATATATATATGTATCATGCATAATTTAGTGAGAAAATCCCTTGTCAAGTATAACCTATAACAGTTGACATGTTTATACCATGGAGAGTATTTTGTCTTTTTGTGATGAAACACTATTTATTCTAACAAACTTACCTTCAATATTTTAGTGAAAAAAATTATAAAAAAAGCTATTCCACAAAACATCTAGAGTCATTTTATCTACATAAAATAAACTATTCCAAGGTGTATATATAGGTAAATTCATATATTTAATTAAATTACTTTAAGAAAATGTAGGAATCATATATAAAATCATTGAAAGTAATTCGTAAAATATAAAGTACATTCTTGACTGGTATGTAAAAGAACATGATAATTATGTATTCATTAATCATTAAATATAGAGTGATGGTTTTATTTAACTCAACTTTACTTATTCAAAACATATAGATGATGTTAGTACAAGGTATATAGATAAGGATTAATATTTATGATTGCAAGTATTTAGTGATTCACTTCCATAAATGTCTCACAAGATAAATAAGTTACAAGTAGATGTATTCTAATTTAATTAAATAATAGTTTCCACATAAGTTATGATATGATTTAAGTACATTATGTCATAACCTATTGTGTTTTCATTTTAATCACATATTATGTTCAAATTATCTTTAAATGATCATAAAAAAGTGCAACACAATAAATTATACTACCACTACTGAGGTTATTATCATCCCCAAGAATGAATGAAATCAATCATACATACTACATTTAAATGAGGGAATAATACCGTTTTTGAGATAGTGGTAAAAATCCTAGCCTCAACTGGATATTGGATTCATATGAATAAGTTGGCATAAATGTAGTAAACTCTCCGTATTATAATGAAAATATGTATTTCATAGGAAGATACTCAATAAGAGGTTTATAACCCATGTGGTGGTTTTTTATTCACAATGGTGTGATTTATTTATCAGTTAGTGAGAATAATAATTTCTATTGGGACTATAAAATGGAAAACTAGTTATGATTGAAAAGTTAATTTTGAATAAAGTATGGATTTCTTATACAAAAATATAGTCTCTAATTTTTATAGTTTCTCCATTTTATATAACTAAATTATAAGAATTCATGAGAAACCACATGCTTAGAATAATAATGAGCAAATTATTGAAAAATTAATTATATTATCTAGACATATCCTATGATAATACCATCTTGATAATCATCAAGAAAAACTGCATTCAAGTTTTATTTTCCATATCTGTTCTATGACCATTTTTTGGTATTTCATGTTAAAACCATACACCTTAAAATAAAACCTTGTGGGAGATGTATATATGATATTTCTAAAGAGGTTTATGACATTATGATAATATAATATGATATATATGTTTTAGGGATATATATTTTTGATCATAATAGGTATAATATTCATTTGAAAATCCTTTAAAATGAATATGTGGCAAGGTTTCCAGAATTGGTCAGTGGGAGTTATTATTTTCGAGGAAGATATGGTTGATAAATTATAGAAAAAATGATTACTTATATAGTAAATTAATAAAATTTTATTGCTCCAAATATGACATAAGTAACAACCAGAGTTCTAGGGAACATGATCTAGTGGTATAGATCAAGAGGTTACATGATTTATGTAATTTTATATAGTTAACATGAAATAGAAAAATTAAAAATGGAATAATATAGACGAGTTGTTCCTAGAAATTGGACAAATGAGAATAATATTTTTAGGGGATATAAAACATGTAATATTTAGATCATTTCGATCTAGTATCATAGTAAGACTTATATAAAATGCATTGGTTAATCATATTACGTCCAATAGTTGTGATATACAAATTTTACTGAGTAGGTTTTGTCTTCTGATATAGATTAAGGTGAATATATATTAATATTTTGTTTTAGATTTTAGGCTTTTTCCAAGATAATTAAAGGTCAATCATTACATGATTATTATTAACTTTATAATTATCTATTATTTCAGGGATGATAGAGGACTGTAGGTATATACTTCATAATATCAACTCAAGATGTATTTTATTAGTGAAGTGAGGTTGCACTAAGTAGACGAACCACATATAGTGTGGTGGGATCAAAAACCATATCCACACATATATATTAAGAGGACTTTTTATCCTGTGAGGATAACTAGTTAAATAATTAGTAGTTAGATCAAGGTTTAGTGATATTTTGTTAGAGTTGGTTCCTTAGAACAGTTTTTTTAACATTCAATTATTAGAATATTCATAATCATAATATTAACTAATATCTTATCTCATGAGGATTTTTTACCATGAAATTTATGTCATAATGTTCTAATGATACCTATCATACCAAAAGTTCAGAGAAGTTCCCTGATATGATTAATATTTTGGAGTGCAAAGATATTATTTTTAAATCCATATAGTATTGACAGATGATTTAATTTAATGGTAAATAAATGGTACATGATATTAGGGGTATGAGGATCATAAAACATTTATAATTAATATCACGATGTTCATCCACAGTAATCCATAAGAGAAAGAGTTTATGAGAACTAGACCCGCTTGTAGAAAATCCACTTTTACATGTGTCCAGGGATATTCCTATCTATAGATATGTGTAATGGTCCTTTACCTTTATGATTATTTTTAATAGATCATCATATGTCACATAATTTAATTTATTGAAGAAAACCATGATGAAATATAATCACAATGTGGTTGGGTATATTGCAAGCATTATGATTTATATTTAATTAATGAATAATATAAGAAATGATTTATCCCTTTTGGTGTTTAATAGAAGTTTATATCTTAGAAAATTTATTTATATTATAAATTATATGGATGTAGCCTTAAATATTATATAAAATTGAAATTTATGTCAAAATTCCACTATATTAAAATTTTCGAATCTGTATTGTTAAATTTTCATAGAATTAGGTCATAACCCTTATATATAAAAATATTATATCAAAAATTAGATACAATCAATCAGTATCCATTTTTTATAACTTTACATGATTTTTATGATATTACAAGATTTATTTTCATGAAATATATTAAAAATATTCTTCTTGACCTAATAATTTTCCTTGATAATCCTTATAACCATATTTTTTTTGATAATGTGGGATAAGTATAAAATTTTCCAGAATGTAAGCTTCATCCGAAATATTAGAGATCTATATCATTCTCACCCATCCTCATGAGATATATTGAGCCCACCCATTATCATGAAATCTATCATAATAAAACACCATCATAAAAAATTATTAATAACCATAACATAATCATAACATATAAAATGATTTATTTTTATTATTACACTCATAAAAATCATCAATGCACCCATAAGAAAATGTTTCTGGATATTAAAAAATAATTTATTCCTAAAACCCCTTTGAAAAAAATGGAATGAGGTGTTTTAATTAAAAAAACAATATCTTATAATGTAATCCAAACATCAAATAATGGTTATGACGATAAAAAATTCATTTATGTCATGTATTTTATAATAGAACATTCCTTTTTCATTTTTTCAAAACATTTTGTATAAAATATAAAAAAGGATTCCCTGTGAAAACCTATGGAATAAAGTAAAAATTGAAAAAAATATAATTTATTATTAATTTAATTCCATATATAAACATTGATAAATTATTTTAAGAATATGAAAATTGAATAATAATATTTAAGAAGTAAATATTTTCAAAATTTAAAACATTGTTTTAAGGTAATGTGTCTCTTACCTCGAGTCTGAATCCCCACGTAAGTTCATTATATTGATGAATAAAAAAATTACTTTAATTATTTTACTATTGTAAAATCCCATTTAATTTTTATTATTACTTCTACTTTTTACTATAACATCCTGATTAAATAAAATAAAAACTATGTTTTATAATGTACAAGATATGTAACACCGAGCTTAAAGGAACTAAAAAATGTTATTATGTAAACATGAGAATTATAAATAAGCCATTAAATTTGACTTAATGAATAGTATAAATTATGTTATGAAATATATAATGGTATTACTCATTTATAAAATTTTAATTAAATATTTATAAATAATCACTAATTTTTTAGTAAAGCCTTTTTAGGTTTCAAAAATTCTTTTTCTAAAAAATGAGATTCTTTATTTCTATGACATAATATTATGATTATTTTTCTGGAAATTTTATAAAATTAATTTCCCAAAATAAACATTATTTTTGAAATTAAATGTTGAGGTTCTACTTTGGGTGAAAGTTTGGGGTTTTTTTTCGAAAATATTGGTCTTTTAGTGAATAGTGAAAATACCAATTTTTTTAAAATATCATTTATTTTTAGAAACATAAAAAATTAAAATGATAAAATATGTTATGAATATGTTTTCAATTAACATAAGTATTATTTATTTATATTTTTTCCAAAAAAATTATTTTCAATCAATGTTATATTGTATTTTATAATAAGTTTATTCTTGGGTTTAAAAACATTTTTTATGAAAACTTTTGTAAAGTACATAATGTTTCTCATTTCAAATAAATTAAAATGTTGAATTTATTAAATAAAATATATAGATTATATATTATTAAATATTTTTTTAGTTTCATCCAATTTTTTTAACTATTCATAGAGTAAATATAAAATCAATGTTTTCTTCAAAAATATAGTTATTGAAAACACGCTTTTTCGTCGCCTCTACAGGTTTTGATTTAAGTATAATTTCTTATAGTTTTGTGAATTTAATTTGGTAAAATGGATTTATTATTTGAAATAATAAGATACCAGTTACGTGATAATTTTATTTTAATTTTATTCGTTAAAGATTTACCCTTGTAAAAAAATATTTACGATAGTACAGGTACAATAATTAAACAGGTTAAAGTTAAAAGGTAAAAGATTAAAATACATAAAAACTAAAACATTAAATGGGTGTTTGATGTGTTTCTAGACTATAAATATACATTAAAACCTTAATAATAAATCTAATTAACTGTAATTAATTCCCCTAAAATGTGGTTGGATTTAAATATAAAATAACAATAATTGAACTGCATAAAACCAACCCTCCTCAAGAATAAATACCACTCCTCAGCACCCATTTCTCCTAACAGTACATGAAGTTCATAAAATCTTTGAAAAAACTTATCCTATACACTCTCATAAATTCTAAGTTCCATAGGTCTCACCCAAATACCAATTCCAATGAATTTGAGGAATCTTTCAAGGAGGTGATATTAAAGTGGTAAATCTCTCCAACCACATATTTTAATTCCTTTCCTTTTTCTACCTTATCCCCACCTAATTATTCCATAAATTCATAATAAATCCATTTCCATGTATATATTGGAATTATATATTTTAATTTTACTATCTTATATCCATCCCATTTATTATCTCTTTTTATACAAATAAAGGAAACCATTTTCCAAATAATGGTGGTTAAACGTCTCCATGAATAATGATTTTGTTCTCTTTCCATTATTTACACCAAGGATGGTCATAAAAGTATCATTCAGGTAAAATAATATTTTAATATTTATATTATAAACTATTTAATGTTTTAGAACTAATATATACACATAAAACTAAACTAGTTTTTTATATTTTGAAAACCTCCAAAATAAACTAAACATTTATCATTAAATTTTTATCAAATGAATTATTATCATTTAAGAAATAAAAATGTTATATGGGAATATTTAAAGTTATTTAAGTTAATTAATACCTTTTTATTTCACTTCTAGAGCTTTTTTCTATTTTACAACAACATCCATAAGTTTACCCAAGTGAACCGACCATGAAACTATGAAACAAATGCCCCCAAAACAAAGAAAATAATGAAATATTATTAATTCACAACTCAAAATATATTAAAAAACTAATCATAGAGGGTATTATAAATTTTAATATAGTTCTGGAATAAGTTAATAATATTTTTTAAACAACTATACAAGATTTCAAAGTTTGAAAAAAAAAATTAGAGCATGATTTAGGAGTTTGATGTCTCACTCTTACTTATGTGAGATTTATGAGTCATTTAAAACTAATTTCTTTTGTGTGGGGTATATAATTTAATTTGGTATATAATATCATGAAATTTATTATCTTTATGGTATTCATTGTTTCATATGATATTTTTTTCTTTTATGGTGAATATGATTCTACTGATGACAATGAAGTAAGGAAATTATCAACCCAATTTCCATTCTTTAGGTTAAACGTCAATATCATTGATAGTGTCATACAAAGATTATCTATGAAATGGATTTTTTTAAATTTTAGGTATTATTTACATATTAACTATGTTTATTCATATTCGATACACATGTATATTCATTTGATTGACACTCACATCATTGATCTGATATTTGTAAGGGGTATTCGTTTAAAAATCATCTTTTAATGTTCCTTTTTCAAAAATAATATTTTATATATATGACATTGACATAATTTCATGATTTCATGTAAATTTTAATTTTTGAATTTTACATTTAAATTTTATGTGTTTACCTTCAAAGAAATATTTCTCCATTAGAAGTGCAAATATCATGATTTATATTCATGTTTTGGTTATTTTCAATTGTTTATAATGAAAATTGGTTCTACTATAAACCATTTATTTGTGGTTCCATGATAAACCAAGGATGGGTGGTTATGTTATTACCAAATGATGGGTGGTTCTAGGATAAACCATGTACACATGGTTATGATACAACCTCTAATGCATTAGGTACTCTAGAGTTGGAATATGACCATATTGGTTACTCCATTTTTATGAGTTATGAGAAAACTGATGTCTCAAGTTACCTACTTTAATTTTATATTCTTTCTAATGAGTTTTCGTGGAAGTCGATTTTTTAAAAAATATAAGATAATGATGTTTTTTTAAATTATGATTTATTTTTCAGGGTGAAAAGATATCTTTTCATGAAAATGTTTTTTTGGGTTTTCATTATACTAACGGTTTCCATTATTTTATTTCCCTTAACTTTTATGATCGTACCAATTTTTAAAATCTTTTTTCATAGGATTTAGTGGGGAATATATTCAACGGTGATGTTAAGGGGGAAATTGCCAATATTTTTCATGAAGAGAGAATGTGTTATATTTTTAATACTTATGTTTTATGAAAAAATGGATACTGTGTATATGTTTCCACCTATAATGTATAGTTTTAATAGGTATGAGTTAGTTCTAAATTTTAAAAAACTCTAAACCTAAAAGATCATTTGGATTGTAATAATATAAATTCTAGTTGAAAATCAATAGAATATGTAATGTGTAAGGTTGGGTCTTTATGGTTTGTATCATAGGAGGGTTTGGATAAAATTAGAGGTTAGGATATTATTTAATTAAAAGTAACATGTCATATATAGACATAATGGTTTTCATGGTATGGTGTGTCATAGTAATTTTAGATAAAATGAATTTAATATAATGTGAAAAATGATATATTAGTGTTTTTCATCCTCATAAGATGTTATATTATGATTTTATTGAAATTATTACACTAAACATTTTTGTTTTAGTAAATGGTTAGATCTATAAGTTACAAAACTAACTATGGATGTGAAGAAAAAATATGGTGGTTTTATGAATGGGAAACACGATGAAATGATAGACATAATGAGAACTCTTGTGGTTATTCTAAACCAACTATTTGGAATAATGATTAACCAATTGAACAATGGTGAGTTTCATAATGCATAAAATATAAGAGAAATGATTCCCTGTGGATGATCATGAAAAATAGATCATAAAGGAAAATATATTCAACGACCTATGTGCCAAGAATGTGGAAAGAATAAACAATAAAGTAAAAAAGAATAATTCAATTAACACCATGAATGGTAAAGAAGCCATTATAGACTTACCAATTGAATATTTTAAATATGGGGAGTATGGTCATTGTCTTCATCGATGTCCTAGTAAGAAGGATCATGAATGGTGTAACATCCTACCCCATTCCATTGTCTTGAGAGGGAGGAGGAATGGTACTTTTCCTTAAGTGACGTTCCCAGGGTGCCAAAGGTTGGCAATGAATGCCGAGGTATTCAATAATAAATTGGGGAACAATTTTCCCTTGAGAATAAACCAAAAATCCAAACAATACAATATCAAAAAAAAATACATTATTCAGGTCAACAAAACAACCAAACCCATACATTACGAAAAGAAGACCAAACTATTCCATAACAATCCCACGTGCCAAATAAAACCAAGACAAATATCAGAGTTCCAAGAAGAAGACTACACAACAAGACCCCAATGAACTAGGACACTATCCATAGTTCCACACCAAGCTCCATGCACCAAGCACCACAACATTCCCCAAAGCATCATACTGAACCGATCCCAAAATGAGATTCATTACTCTTACCTATGTCTTGAAAAATAACATCTGCAAAAGCACCAAAGTTCCAAATTAGGGGTTGAGTACAAATACTCAGAAGGTTTTCCCCAAATTATGTCTCTACAAACTCCACTAGAATAAAATTGTTAGCACATTTATATAAAGCACCTTATATAAAATAGTAAATATTCCAAAAATTTCCAATAAGGCAAAGACACACTTACAAATCGACCTTTACCCTAACCATGAAACCCAAGAAAAAAAACCATGCCATAAGGAATTTCACCATTTCCCACTTGCCCAAAAAATTCCATCTTGCAATGAAACACACAACAATACAACCAAAATGGTGGAGCTTCCGTCCAACCCGTTTACTACATTCCAAGCCAAGTGGTATTTCCCGCCCACTAGTCCTTGATAGTGGAACATAAATCCACTATCCATCCTATTATTATAGTGGTACTCCCCGCCCACTTCACATAATTCCAATCACAATCGTAACATGCAGAAGCTAAAAATCAAGAATATAACACCCCAACGCCACAACAACATGAAAATAACTATTTCCATTACATGCCAATCCAATTCAATAAATCACCCATTTATTGAAAATACCCTTGAACCAACATTCCATGCCCAACCTCATTTCAATAAAAAAAATCTTTATTGAAAACCATCTTTCCCAAAACATTTTTCATAATCATCTACTAATTATTTTGAAATGAACACTTTGAAATCACACAACAAAGCCCCCCTTTTCACAAAAATAACCCATTTCCCCAAAAATACCCCAATAATCACCAAATGGATTTTAAAAAAGGTTTGCACATCATTATCATGATTAATTTCCAGAAAGACAAATTAATTGTAACCAAAACCACTAGTTCTAACCAAGTGGAGTCGAGAGAGAAACCACCTACCTTTGGGGTTCTGACGAAATCAACCCACAAGAAACCACAACAAAAATCCGAACAAATGATTGACCAAAACCACTCCAGATCTCCTTAACTACAATAAAAATCCTTAAAATAAATACCCAAAGAAACAAAACCTCTATATATACACAAAATGGTTGTAGATATAGAAAACCGTGAGACAGGAAAGAGTAGATCTAGAGAAAATCACAAAGAACTTAGTGAAGAGACTTACCAGGGAAGAATCCTCTCAACCACACCTAGAAAACCCTTAAATTTTCTTCCAAAATGAGTGGGAGAGAACCCCTAACCCTTTAGAAGAGGAAATCCTGAGTTAGGATCAAATGAGAGGATGTTTGGGTGTCTTTAGGGAAATCAAAACTAATCCCATATTTTTAAAATCTACTTTTTACGAGCCGCACGGTTTGAAAAAACGTGTGCTAATCGTGCGGTTTCTACTACCTCAAAGGTGAATATTTCATGGACTCCTCATACGGTTAGAAAAACCATGCACAAGCTCTACGTAACCCCATTTCCCACATGGATTCATCTTGTATGGTTTACCCTAACTGTGCAGCCTTAAAAATGATTTCAAAACATCCCAAAACCCTCTCAAACACTCCTATCCTATTACAAACTCATCCCAAGAACATTAAACACATAAAAAGGCATAAAAAAAGGATACATACCTCAAACTGGGGGTGCTATATTCTCCCCGCCATTGGAATTTCCATCCTCAAGAAGTTGAGAACCAACGCTTTGCTGAAAGTGCTCAGGCAATTGCCCGACTATCTATTTCTCCCATTCCCAAGTCTCCTCTTGAATCTGACCATGCGTCCACAAAACCCGAATTAAACCAATTCATTTACCATACAAGACTTTCTCTTACCTATCCACAATCTTCACTAGCATGTTCACTAATGAAGCATTCAGTTCTATATCAACTTGATCCCAATGAATCACATGGTCACGATCTGGCTAATACTGTTTCAACTGTGACACATGAAACTCATTGTGAACCATGCTAAACTGTGGTAAAAAATCCAACTGATAAGTCACCTCTATAATATTCTCATGTATCTGAAAAGGCCCAATATACCTGGGAGATAACATACCATGCTTTGCAAACTGACGATGTCCCAACCAAGTATTGATTCTAAAAAACTCATAATCATCCACCTCGAACGAAAACGATCATCAACAGTGGTCTACATATGACTTCTGATTTCATTGAGCCATATCTGTACTCTTTTTGATCAAATTTATCTTCTCTATAGTCTCTTGGAGAAGGCTTGGTCTGATCATCAAATTCTCACTCTTTTCCACCCAACACAGTGGAAAATGACACAGATTCCCATATATAGCCTCAAACAAAGCCATGTGTATTGATGCCTGATAACTGTTATTATAGGAAAACCCCACCAATGGTAAGTGGTCCTCCCAAAAACCACCAAAATACATCATACAAGTCCATAACATATCCTCCAAGGTTTGTATCAACCTCTCAGATTGGACATCCTTCTGAGGATTATTCGTTGTGATCCTCATCAACTGTGTCCCAAGGGCTTGCTTGCATGATTTCTAGAAACAAGATGTGAAACTCGAGTCTCTATCTGATACAATTGAAAATGGGATGCCATGTCTCTTTAACAACTACCAGATACAGATTTTGGATAGATCTTCCACCATTTGAGATTCACCAATTGGGATGAAATTGGCCGACATTGTGAGCCGATCCACAATCACCCATATGGTATCGTGCTTCCTGACCATTCTCAGAAGTCCTGTCACAAAATCTATTGCTATCTACTCCCATTCCCACATTAGTATAGGTAAAGACTCAACATTCCTTCTTGTCACTAATGATCTTCCTTGACCTGCTGAAAATTCAAGCATCTCAAAATAAACTCAACCAATTTCCTTTTCATACTAGTCCACCAAAACTGTGATTTCAATGAATTATAAATTTTCGAAATTCTCGGATAAATTACCCACCTATAATGATGATAAGCTCTGAGATGATCCTCTTAACAAGCCACTGGTATGACCATCCTATTCTGAAAACACAAGACTAAATTTCTATTTCATTCCCTCTACTCAATGGTCTTTCCACCATTGAGTTTTGACCTCAACACCAAAGACTCGGAATCAAATTCCTATTCATCTTTTACCAAACCATCCAAGTCAAAAACTAATGAAACTAGAATGAAGACCGCTCTTCCACCCTGTTCCTCACATTCCACCCACATGTTCACAACGGCCTACATCAAATGCCACTATTTTGATGACTTTTTCACCACTAAATCATATGATTTTATACTTAATGAATCCACCACCAAATTTCCATTACTCAGTGTGTAAATTATTTCAAAATAAAAAATTTGGAGATATTCCATCCATATCCTTTACCTATAGTTCAAATATCTTTGTGAGAAAATATTCTTTAAACTCTTATGGTTGATAAACACAGAGAATTTCTCCCTGAATAGATAATGATGCCACATTTTTATAGCATGAACCACTGTCACCAACTCTATATCATAAGTTGGGTATTTATTCTCATGAAACCTCAATCGTTGTAGGCCATATGAAACCACATGCTCTCCCTGCATGATAACACAACCCAACCCTTATCCAGATGCATCCCAATACACCACGTACCCTTTCCCTAGTTCAGGAAAGACCAAGATTGGTGCTGATATAAGGAGACCCTTTAATTCTTCAAAGCATTTTTGACATAGCTCATTCCAGTGTGAAATGGGATATTTTTCCTTGTAAAAGCTATCATCGGTGAGGACAATCATGGGAAATCACTAACAAAACGTCGATAATAGCCAGTTAGACCAAGGAATCTCCATATCTTGAAAACATTCTTTGGTAGTTTCTAGGAGATAACAAAAAATATCTTTTCTAGATAAATTGAAACACCTTTCTTAGAAATAACATGTCCATAGAAACAAACTTCCTATATACAACAGCCACACTTTGAAAATTTGGCATACAACCGATGTTCCTTTAAGATCCCCAACACTATCACAAAGTGTTGATAATTCTCTACCCCTATCCACAAATACACCCATATATCATCTACAAATACCACTACAAAAGAATCCAGATATATCTGAAATATCTAATTCATCAATTCCAAAAACACTGCTGGTGCATTCATTAGATCAAAGGGGATAACCACATACTCATAATGGTCATATCTACTTATGAAATGTAGTTTGGGAATATCCTCCATCCTGAACCACAATTGATGATATCGTAACCTAAATTAAATATTGGAGAACCACTGAGCTCCCCTAAAATGGTCAGACAAATCATTAATGTGTGGATGTGGATATCGGTTCTTTATTGCAACCTAATTAAGTCTACAATAATAAACACAAATCTACAGAGTTCCACCCTCCTTTTCAACAAACAAAACTAGCGCTGCCCATAGAGATGTGCTTGTCCCGATTAACCCTTTGTTCTCTATCTCCTTCAACAACACCATTAATTCTCAGATTTCTACTAGTTCCATTTGGTAAGACACAAGTGAGATATGAATGGTCCCTAGAATAAGATCAATCGTAAATTCCAGTTTTATTATAGGTTCAACCCCTAACAATTATTTGGGAAATACGTCCATAAAAGGATCCAAAACTACTAGAAGAACACTCTGCTAAACACCTTCCACCGATGACAACACTAAAGATGCTAACTGATATGATATCATGCCAACCACCAGTGCCAACAAGCATGTTGCACCCTGCTTCTCACTCTTCTCTCGCCAAATGAGATGTATAATTCCATCCTTAATCACAAAACTAACCATTTTAACATAGAAATCATTATGGTCTTTAAAGTTCAATAACCAATTCATTCCTTGGATTATATCATAAGCATATATCTCAATCAATGAGAATCCCACATCAATTCAATGCCGTCATAAACTAAAAAACTTTCTCTACATAGTAAGGGCCGACACTCTCTTTGACATAGAGGAGTTTGTAGTTTCAAATAAGAAGGAATCATTTCCACATGTAAAACCAAAACATAAATGATATGTGAAGTAAGAAAATAATGTGAAGCACCCATATCAAAAAAAACATGCATAAATGAACAATTTTAAAGAACTATACCTTGCACTAAGGGTGGTTCTGACTGATCACCCATTATAGCCTATTTGTCTCCAAAAAACTATTTTCTTTCTACACTTTGCTCGTTATTACCCTACTGAGGCATCGTGGTATTCCAAGAATCAACATGACCCACTTTTCTCAGTTGATGATGGGTATGCTACAACCCCCATCTCATCGAGGCATAAGTCCCCTATGACCCTAAAGAGTGTCATAGACACCTGACCTCAGAGCATTCCGAAAATAGCACTAATGATTCCCCATTTACATAAAATTATGACATGATACAGGTTGTTTCATACAATCCCACTTGATGTGCCGTGTAGATCCACACTAAAAACATCCCATATTACTTTGAGTCTTTTGAGGAAGATTCACTGATCTTTCCCTCAGATTCTAAGTCATACTCCCACCATAGAAATAAGTGACCCTCTTCTTCTTGAACAAAGAGTTTGAGTTCTCACTATTCCCAGAGGGTACGAACATACTTCTCTTTATTATATCCACCCCAATATTCTGTTCAGCCACCATAGCTCTATTCAGCATTTTTGTGTAATCATTTATACACAACATTCCTATCTTGGAACAAATTTCCTACCCCATCCCAGCTTTTAAAATTTGTGCCTTCAACGATATACTACCCGC
Source organism: Viscum album (assembly GCA_963277665.1). Classification (NCBI taxonomy): domain Eukaryota; kingdom Viridiplantae; phylum Streptophyta; class Magnoliopsida; order Santalales; family Viscaceae; genus Viscum; species Viscum album. The sequence continues at coordinate 871,800,841 of OY728129.1, read as the reverse complement.
CACCTCGGGTTCAAACCACACTAAGTTCCTAAAATTAGCCGCATATTATGTTACCTCCATGTTACCTTCCTTGAAAGTAAAAAAATACATTGCACGCTGAATTATGAACATCTGAGTGTAGAATTTATTATTAAAAAATTCCTCAAAACCCTCCAATGTCACACCGTGCTTTGTCCCACTTTGTATCACCAGATACCACCACTGAAGGGAATGATATTCCAAAATGTACATGGATAATTTCACATTCACTTCTACTGATGTTCCTAAAAATTAAAATATCCAATTAATTCTGTTCATCCATGCTTCAGCCCTTTCTAGCTCAGAATCACCCCTAAACATGGGTGGTTTCTGCCATTGAAATTGAACTGCATGATCTACATGCTTTGGTTCATCCACTTCATTCCCACTTTCCATATCTTTTAAATATTTCACTATACTCTGCACTTTCTACTAGTTCACATGGGGCTCAGGTGCAACCACATTTTCAGCAGCTTCCTCTGGTTGGTCTCTTTGATGCCTACCCAGTTCCCTTTCAATCAAAACAAAAAAGACCATAAGTCCCACTCCCTTAAAAATAAAGGGTATAAATTTTTTTAAAATTCAATTACATGATGACTATCACAACTAGGCTTTCCAAAATTTCACATTTCTCAAGTTTCACTATTCTGAAAAATCCACCATGTTTTGAAAATACTCCCATTTTTAAAATACCATAAGTTTCATTGTTTCAAATCCTTCCGTTTTGAATTCCAATTCCGATTTTGAAAATCCACACATTCATATAAAACCATAGATTATTATAACCCAATAAAATATGCATCTTTGTGGGAAGTCATTTCTACCATGCATTCCATTCTCATCTCATTAGCTATACCCATGAAATTGAGATTCCTAATGCCTATAAGTGTCTCGAAACACTTATGTACCCAACTCCCTAGTAACATGAAGTTCATTATAAAAGGTTTAACTACATAATTTTATGCTATACATTCCATGTTCTGACAATCCTACACCTTGATACTATCTCGACTCAAGGAATAGACAAAGAACAAATGAAAAAACCAAGAAAAAAAGTCAATGCAAAAGGACTGAACAACTGCTCTCACTTGAAATCCAAGGACTGAACAAACTAATACCACTTGTAACATCCTGCCACATCCCATTGACTTGAGAGGGAGGTGGAATTCTACTTGGCCTAAAGAGATGTTCCCAAGGCTCCAAAGACTGGAAATAAATTCAAGGGGCTTCAAGAATAAATTGGGGAATGATTTTCCCTTGAGAATAAACCAACCAACCAAGAAATCTACTATAAGAAAACTACATGATTCATTTCAATAAACCAACAAAACCCATACATTACTAAAAGAAAACCAAACTATTCCATAAAATTCCTACATTCCAAATACAACCTTGCCAAATATCAGAGTAGTAAGAGGAACACTTCACAACAAGAACCCGATGAACTAGGACATCATCCATAGTTCTACACCAAGATCCATGCTCTAATCACCACAACATTCCAAAAGCATCATGCCAAACAGATAGCAAAATGAGATGCCTTACTATTACCTGTGTCTCGGAAAACAACATCTACAAAAGCACTAAAGTGCCAATGCAGGGGTGCGTACAAATAATAATTAGGTTTTCCCCAAATTACTTCCCTACACACTCCACTAGTATACAACAGTTAGCATATTTATATAAATTAGATTATATAAAACATTAAATAGTTCAAAAATCACTAATAAGCCAAACACACCTTTACTAATCCACCATTACCCAAACCATGCACCCCAAAGAAAATACAAACAACCATTCCATAATCCATTTCATCATTTCCCACTAGCACAACAAATTACATCTTGAAAATCAACACACAACAAGCAAACCAAAATAGTGGAGCTTCCGTCCAACCAGTTTACTACTTTCGAAGCCATGCGATACTTACCACCCAGCAATCCATGATGGTGGCCCTTCTGTCCACAAACCATTCTCTTTTTATAGGGGTAATCTCCATCCAATTCACATAATTCCAATCACAAACATAACATGAACAAGCCAATAACCCAACATATAACACACCAAGGACAAAACAACATGAAAATAACTATTTTTATCACATGCCAAACCACTTAAATAAATAACCCATTTATTGAAAACCCCCATTTAACCAACATTACATGCACAACCACATTTCAATAAACAACCTCTTTATTGAAAATAATATTTCACAAAAACATTTTTCATAATCATCCACTAACAATTTTAAAATCAACATTTTAAAATCATACAACAAAGCCCCATTTTCTCAATAATAACCCATTTCCCCCAAAATCCCAAAATCATCAACAAATGGATTTCCAAGAAGGTTATCACATAATTATCAAAATTATTTTCAAGAAAAAGAAATTAATTTTAACCAAAATCGCTAGTTCTAACCAAGTGGAGTTGAGAGAGTAGCCACCTACCTTTAAGATTCTGGAGAAATCGACCTACAAGCAACTGAACCACGAATCCAAACAAACACTTGACCAAAAATACACTAGATCTTCTTCCCTACCATAAAAATTCCTTAAAATCAACACCCAAGGCAAAAGGAACCTATATATACACATAACATGTGTATATATAGAAAACCAAGAGAGAAGGAATAGTAGATCTAGAGAAAACCACAAAGAAATAGGTGGGGAGACTTATCAAAGAAGAATCGGCTCAACATCACCAAGAAACCCCATTAATTTTATTCCAAAATTAGTGGGAGAGAACCCCTAACCCTTGAGAAGAGAGACTCCCAAGTGATCATTGAATGGGAGGAAGTTTGGGTGTCTTTAGGTAAATCTCGACTATTCTCATATTTTTAAAACCATCTTTTTACTAGCCGCATGGTTAGCTCGCACAGTTAGATAAACCTTGTTCTAATAATGTGCATGATACTACCTCAAAGGGGTTTGTTTTAGGAACTCCTCACATGGTTAGACAAACCGTGTGCAAGCCGTGTGTAACCCCATTGCTTGCATAGTTTCATCTCGCATGGTTTCCCCTATCCGTGCTCAAACCGTGAAACCTTAAAAGGGCTTATAATAATTTACAAAACCCTCCCAGACTCTCCCAACCTCTTCCCAACTATTTTTAAGAACTTTACACTCCTAAAACGTCATAATAGAAGGCCACATACCTCAAATTAGCGGTGCTACAAATGGAATCATCAGGTTCGTAAAAGTAACATTATAGTAATACATAATTAAATTTCATTTGACGATGGGGAAACTAAAAATGAAATATGAAAGGTATGAATTATTTCATGGTTCATGTTTAGATATTTTTTATTACTTGGAAATGATTAATATTTTTTATAGGAAATAAGTATTAAGTAATAATATGGAAATCATGGTTAGTAGATTATGAATAACCCTGGATGATTAAGATGTCTACATATAATATATTTAAGAGTTATGTTTGATATAAGGATGATAAAATGATTAATACTATTTTTATGATCAATGTTATTTGGGATACATTTATTGAGTTTGAGTTATGTGTAACCATTAGGTTTATCATCATCCTCACGTAATTTTTTATTCAAAGAGAAAAGGGCATGAAAGTGGAAAAAATGAAGGACTGAGGAAACGAGGCTATGGGGGGAAGAAATAGTGAAGACCAAGGGAATCACCTCTAATAATATTACTCCCTTTCGATACCATGCTATGAAAGTTATGAAAATATTGGCTCTCTAATCCAGGAATGTCGAGCGATGATAGATAATCTTCCACCTTTTTCCCCTCCCTCTTGGTGTGGGACACTTTGATGTTGCTGTTGAGGATATCAGGGAAATTATAGATGACATACTCAATGGACCAAGGGGAAACACCGAGACCCTAGAGAGCATTAGAGATGAGCATAGAATCAGTTTCAACATCCCTGAGATCCATCCCCCTTTTCTGGCCCACAGTGAGACCAGGAAGCATGGTTTTAGCCTTAGGTAGAAGCAACGTGATAAGGCCCAACAGGGTAGAAAAATCCCAGATGGCCGATCCATTAGAGTCATGGACAATCCCCCCACTACGCATGATCCCCAAGACATAGGACCATCAGTCTTAAGCTTGAGGCCCTTGAGAGGAGGATTCCATATGACCCATTTACCGGAGGAGAGGCTGGTGGTAGGAGCATGGTCATGTTGGGAATAAAAGAGTAGTTGTAGGGAAGGGGCCTCCCTCCTAGTGAAAAGATCCCTGACCAGATCAATCAGCAGGTTTTTAGTCGTTATAGTGATCGTACGCATAGAGGAAGACACTCCATCATGTAATTATCTCTTCTAGGCCTACCACATGCACTGACATCATGCGGGCTAAACTAGGGAGCACAACCTTTTGTTTATCATGTGTAATAATTATATTTTCATTTCGTGGAAATAATATTAATGTTATAGATAACATTTAGAGTTTATATTATCAATAAATTTGAGGTAAATATTGTTTAATAAGTTATTTGGATGTAAAACTGAAAATTATGATAAAACATTTGTGGTTAAAATAGTTATATAATCGTGAATATATTGAAGTAATTTTTTATGATGATACTCTTATTTCGGGAATTTTATAAGTATTATTTTGTTATAGTTTTAGTAAAATAACAACCCATAGTTTGGGTGAAAACATGTCATGTTCGGCATGGCTATAGGGATTGAACCCACAATTTACGGACGAAAAGGGTGTATCACCTACCACTGTCCTATGTGATTCCATGATTAGTTTGAAATTTATTTTCATTATTTAAACTATTCTATAGATAAATTCAACGTCATTTCTCAATCATATTTTTTATCGTATTGATAATCATGAGTTTGGAATTTGATTTGGGTACTATGTGATCTGTGTTATTTATGAAGACTTTCACTATTTTGAGAACCCTGTATGATTAATGTAAAATAAATACTATGGGATTTTATTTTAGGAATAAATAATGAATTATATTTTGAAAAAACATGTGATCATAATGTGTTTTTATGATGATTTAGGTTATTTGTTGACATGATAATCTTATAATGAATATTACGTGATTTAGGTAATTAAATTTTTTCTTATGAGACACTAATAGTGATTGATATTATTATTTGGGATAAATGTAAAATTTATCTTGGAAGACAATGTTATTAAATCTTTCTAATTTATAGTTTTTAATATTAGTTTAGAATTTTTAAGGATTTTATGGATTGCTATTTGTTGATTAATATATGTTAAACATTGTGTAATAATGTTGAAATTTGGATATTAAATTAGTATTTTTTTTCTTATAATGGATTGTTATATTTAATGAATTGCATTTTCTGATAATAAAAATTTTGGTTTAGGTTAACACCTGAAGACACGATGAATAGATAGTCATACTTATGTGGATTTTCTAATCTCTAGATGTTGATTCTGATGTTTTAGGTATGAAAAATCATGTGGAATACTCACCATTTGGTGACAAGATGGGAAAAAAATTATAATTTTCTATTATGAATATTCCCATATATTCAGAGTCGAGGTAGTAAAATAGTTCTTCAACTCTATTAAAATATAATTCTAAAAAGAAAATATTTGTGTACATTTCATACTGAGAAATCATTTGAATTTTAAACTATCATAGACTCACGACGGTCAAATTTCTCATGACTATGTTTTTTATCAGCCTATATTAGTACATACATGTTATATTTTCTTTTATATGTCCATGTTTTACTTTCTGGAAACCTAGTATGTGTTATCTTAGCTGACCTTCATACTTTACATTCTCACTTTTTCAATTGGAGTTTTTATTAACCCTTTTTACGATGTGGGATTTTAAAAAAGGTATTTTAAAAAGACAAAAACCTTATTTTTGAACCAAAGTTGATGTTGCGAGGATAGTATTTATTAAAGGGATGTTTAATTTAAGAACCCTATATTTAAAATAAAAATATAAACTACATTAAATTGTGTATAAGATACATAACCCTGATCTTAAACGAACTAAAAAAAGTATCATTTAAATATGAACCTTATAACCTAGCCATTAAATTATAATGAATGAGTAGTATTAATGAAATTATGAAATATATAATGATAATACTCATTTCTAAATCATTAATTAATTCTTTTTAAATAATCAGTCAAATAAATTTTGAAGTCATTTTATTCATCAAAAATATTTTTTCTTCAAATTTTTTTATTGCATTTTATGAGTGAATATTGTGATCAATTTTTAGAGATTTTATAATATTAATTTCATATAATAAAATTCATTTTTTAAATAAGAATATAAGGGTTTACTTTGGGAGATTTTGTTTATATTTTAAAGAAAATATTGGGTTTTCATTGAATAATGAAAAATACCAACTTTTGCAAAAAACTAATCTATTTTCAGAAACTTAAACAATTAAAAAGTCACATTTTTTAGATATTATTTATTGTTAAATATTTTTTTTTATATTTCATCCAATTAAATTAATTTTATTCAATGTTATACTGTATATAGAATATGTTAATTTTTTGGTGTAAAACCAGATTTTAATGAAAACTATTTTAATGTACATAATGTTTGTCCTTTTTAAATAATTATTTTTTGAATTTATTAAATAAAATTAATAGAATATATATCAATAAATCTTAATTTACATTCATAAGAAATTATTATTAGTAACATATTAAATATAAAATCATCTTTTTATTGAAACACTCACTTCTAGAAAAATCGCTTTTTTGTCGCATCTGTGGATTTTATATATTTTTTCCAATTATGTTAACTAAATTTGGTAAAATGGATTCGATATTTGGAATTAAAAAGACTAAATTAGTTAATAAGTTATTTTTCATTTTTATTCATAAAAAATTTACCATGGTAAAAAATATTAACCATATTATAGGTAAAATAATGACATGAATGTGGGAATGATTTTTGCCACAAAAATTGTTGAATAAAGATAATAATTCAGTATGCATAAAAAAACACTCTAGAGGGATAATTTTACATGAATTGAAACAGGTATTAACATACCCATTTACTATAAAAAAGTAGAAGAAAACAAGATAAAACCCTAAGTCCCAATGGGACAAGTCTCTAATCCCAAGGATCAACAACTATTACCACCTCTAAGTGGAACCTATCCCTTGGTAGGACCTGGAACAATATAATATACAAAAACATAAAGAAACAGATCGGATTTGAGATACAATTATAGTAGGGTCTCACTAGGGATTCAATAATAAGATGCCAACATTTAATTTACCGAAGTAAGTGATTTCAATTTTAAATAATCAAGTTTGGAATTTCAAAAATATATTAGGAAAAATCAGAATTTAACTTTAAAATGATGTAAATAAATTATATAAATGGCTTAATATTTTTAATATAATATAGTTTATATAAATTTGTGAGGCCTTTAAAATAGTTTTCAATGATGGAATATATTCATTTCAAATAAAAATAAGAGATAAACATGGTTATATGCCTAAAAGGAATAATAGTTCCAAGCTAAAGGACTCCACACAAACAAGGTGACATCAAAATATGTGTATACACCACCCCTTTGATATTGGTTAAGAGGTCATCATAACCATCCTATCGGGGATGTGACATGAAACATTAATGTTTTGGAACATTGTAAATCGAAGAGTTATATCCAGAAAACTCACTAACTACCTAAGAATTTCATTTTCTCTAATAACATATCAATGATTGGAAATTTATATTAAATATGTTTAAAAAACAATTAATCACTTAATATATTTTCAAATATCCTGATTTCCATTTAAAAAACAACAAAAGGGTTTTTAATAAAAATTATTATTTTTTTCAAGATAAAACACAAAGGTTTCTATCACATCATTTTAAACCATTTTTCACAAATACAAATTCGAAATCAATTTCATAAAGTCAATTTCACAATTTATATTCCTTAATGAAATTCAATAATTTAATTTTAAAATAATTTCAATCAATTCCGAAAATATAAATTCCACCATTTAAATTCTTCCAAATTCCTTCAATTAAATAATTACACCCCAATTCAATGAAATTGGTTTTTTTCCCAATTTCATGAAAAAATAAACTTTCAAAAACAAAATCCCCCAATTCAATGGAATTGGGTTTTCAACAATTCAATTTGATAAGAATCAAATCCCACATAATAAATTTAATGAAATTTAATCAAATAAATCAATTTAGGATTAATTAATTTGTCTAATGAAAAAGGAAATACCTACCTTTCTTAGATAAATATGAAGTTCATGACGGAACATTCCAACAAGAACGAAGGAGTAGAGGATCTAGGAAATAAAACTTGAAAAATGATTCAACAACATGGGGTTTAGATCCATCAATCACAATATGATCTTTCAAACTCCATGGAGGGAAATAGAAAGAGATGAAGAGACAGAGAGAAAACTAACCCATAAAAACACACCACAATTTAAACAACATTCAATTGTTTAACAAAATTACACAGAAGGGTTTGAGGGTTCCAAAATTTCATAAGGATGTCTCTTGGTTCAAGATCAAGGAATTCTAGAGATTATGAAATATAATTTTCATCCAATATTTCTATTTAAAAACAACACTTGGGACTTTATATGATATGTAACCTGTTTACACATTGTGAAATTTATAAATAAAAAATTGACAAAAAACCCACAGACTTTTATTAAAAATTTATTTATTTATTATTTTATAATTTAGTCATTTGTAACCACATTACATGGAGTTTAAATCATTTGAAGGCTGCATAATCATCATGTTTTATGCTGAGAATCCAAAAAATATATGACTTCACCATTAGGGGTATCATCCCAATTCCTTCTCTAACCTACCCATAGAATGAAGAAGAAAAACCAATACATAGTTTAAAATGTACCAAACAAAAAGGTAATGGGATGTTAAAACCTCCACACCATTAAAATGTTATTTTCCCATAAATCCTATCAAGAATAATCTATATCGATAAGGTGAGTCCAATTCTCTCCCATAAGTGCTTTGTGCTCCCATGTTTCATGATAATCTATACTATGATTCCATATCACATAAACCAAAGGTATCACCCACATGAAGTACCTTGGTTTTAGAATCAAGTATCTTGACTTGTTGTTCAGTCACAGATAAACCATGTAAAACCTCAAGATCACTACAACTTAGAACATGAGATGTATTAGATAGATACATTCAAAAAATGAGATACATGGACCACGTCATGTATCTATGTCAGCTATGGTTGAAGTAATAAATTTTATGAACCTTCCCCCCCCCCCAACTCAGAAATCTAAAAAGTTTCCACAAAATGACGATAAATCCTCCATTGCCTCTCAAGACATCAATGACATAACCGAGGTGAAACTTCCAAGAACACATAGTCACCAACTAAGATATCAGTCAACCTGGATGATGATCAACATAAGACTTATACCAGATCTATTCTGTCAACATCCTATAATGAATCAACTAAATCATTATTCTTAATTGTTGGACTAATATCGTTCCAACCAAGTAACATTCACCAATCTTGGACCAACACAATGGAGATCTATAAGGAAAATCATAAAAGGCCCCATAAGGAACCATTCTAATCATATACTAGAAAATATTGTTATAATAAAAATAAGCCATCCCTAATTGGTCATCCGAAGCCACACTAAAGTCAAGGAAAAAGTTGTGGAGCATATCCTCAAGAATCTATATTGATCTTTCTATCTAACCATGTGACTATAGAAGGTATGTTGTGCTCAAACAAACCTGAGATCCCAGTGACTCTTGAATGCCTCTCTAAAAATGGGATCTGAACTAAGGTTATGTATTAAAAACTATAACATATAGAACCATGTGATGAAGAAAAATATCTTTCACATAAATATTACCCAAATCCTCAACTTTGGTTGTATCAGGAATGGGTATACAGTGAGCCTATTTAGTAAGATGATCGATCACAAACCATATCACATTTTTCTCTCTTTGGGTACATTGAAACCTAACCATAAATTCCATAGAGATCTCTTACCACATCCAAGTAGGCACTATAAGTGTCTATAGAAAACATGAAGGTTTTCAATGCTCGACCTTGACATGTTGGCACATATAACAATGAGATAAAAATAAAGTAATTCCCTATCTCATACTCGGACACCAGAATCTACACGACATTCCATATAACATATTCTTGGTTTATAGGTGCAGTACCCACTAGGTTTTATGTAAATCATCAATCACATCCTTTCTTACCACTAGAAACACAATAAAGTGGTTTTGATAGTAAATAATTCCTTCAGTAGAGAATGAATTGTAAGTAATTATATCCCCAACAAAAAGATACTCTCTAATGATATGGTACTCATCATCAGACTGCTGGTACTCAATAATCATCTCGAGATAAGAATATGTGAACATACCACTGGTTAAGGAAACCTTGTCCCCTGATTCGTAGACTCCAATATACAACTATGAAAAATGTTTCATCAAGTTAAACCATTTGAAAGATTCTTTAATGGCCTAGATTGATGTATCAAACCCAATGGATCTTCAATGAAATTCAATTTCCATATGGTATATATGATGGCTAAGTTGAAAGACAATAGGTATTCCACTAAAAGGATTTGGTAGAGATTCATATATTTTTGATAGAAGATATAAAGCAATATATTGTGGTATGAAAATAATATAATCCTTTCTCCAAAAAAATGATGCCAACTATTAAGTCTGTGTATCAAAGTTGCATGTTCTAGGCCATGGTTCTGGTAATTTTTCTCGTGTGGTATAAGATGACGAGATCCATAAGAAACAACATGAACATCTAACCTGAGAGTACAACCAAAACTTAAACCTGATGCATCATCGAAGACCACATAACCACACCTAGCCTCTGAGAGAGTAAAAACTAGCATATTATTCAACATACTTTTTAACTCCAAAACATAATTATGACATTTTGCATATTAAGTGAAATTAAATCCCTTTTGATCTAGAGCAGTCATCAGATAATCCATGTTTGTTACATTCATACAAACTAAAAATAATATCCAGCTAATCCAAAGAATCTCAGAACCATGAAGACATTTCATAGTTTTTACAATGTCATAACAGCCTTCACCTTCTCAGTATAAACTGATATTCCATGTTCCAACACCACATGTCCCAAGAACATCACATCCCAAATTACTGAGCTTTTATTATTGCAACCCGACCCTAGATAGCCTAGAGATGATATCTACTACTAATTACAGTGGTATGATTACAAGGAATCTAAACTTAAAAGACTAATTAGTTTAGTAGTCTTGGTAAACAAGATACATAAATGAATTTTATATTACACATGAATATAGTAATTAAAACATATTTTTTTCTTATTTATGAATATGTTACTTTGTGGAAAACTTTATTCCATCAATTAAATCCCTTCATATCTTTCATAGTATACTTCTTGGATTCCTAGGGAAGAAACATAATAAAGTTAACTAAAATGCTCAGTAAGGGAAAAATATAGTTGAAGCAGTAATGTATCAGTAAGAATAATAATTATGACAAGGTAAATAACTGAACTCACATGACATATAAACAATAAACTAAGAAGGAAGTGAATAAAAAATATTAAAAGGTAATAAATTTCAGCCAAATCATTTTTTAGTATAAAAAGGCCAGTTTAAGTGTGTCCGGTACCCAACATACAACGCCAAACAAGTTCAAAAAACCAGAACAACAAACAACACAAAACAACACCATTTTAAAAATCATAATAACCGAAGTCATCCTCGTATCCCATACAGGATTTGTCTTCTCCCGTAGCTGATTCCCATTCCGGATTTCGCCCAAACTTTTTACTTTGAACCCGATTGCTAAGCATGTCCAGATTATTCATTACTGATGTTGTCTTCTTAACCCCAATGCCTTTTTTGATTGCAAGGACCACCTGATTATTCCCCTTAGAAGCAGACCTTGTCCACATTGGACTCGGGAGATATGAGTAGTCTTTTCTTGGCCTCCTTGTTGAGGTTGTAGATAAAGGTCTAACATCTGTATACCTCTTATGATTACCATCTTGAACAATATCTCTAAATGAACGAATGTCAGGAGTACTCGAGTTCTCATTCCTTCCCCTAGAGAACTCCTTTCTCACCCCGGACTGTTCCTTCTACCCAACTTCATGACCTCCAGTCAAAAAATCCAGCCTCTATTCAGGAAGAGTGCATTCCACCAAGGGTTGTTGCCCCTCCTGTAGAGAAGAATCCTCCCCAGCCATAACAGCAACCTCTTTCCCTTTACCCTCAAGTAGAAGTACCTCAGGAGACTTATCCCCCCCAGCCGAATTCACAGAACGAGTAATGGCCTCCTCTTCTACAGGACCTGCAACCAGTTCCTGCCCCAAGTGAACCTCCTGCCTATTCTCCGAAAGCACCTCATCATCCTCACCCCCTGTATTGGCCTTCTCTTCCAGACTCTCAACCACATTTTCCTCTGTAAGAACTTCAAATCTTTTGTTCAAAACCATGAAAGGTTTAGCCAGGGGGTCCAGGCCTTTAGCCTCTTTCGGCCTGGCCCTGGTCACCACTTCCACAGAACTACATCTCCAGTCCTCTCCAACCTGTTCAGTACCCACATTGCTGGAATTTCTTGGATCTTCCTCAAAGCCAATAACATGGGAACCAGAGAAAAGATCTTCCATAGCTGTAGCATTCATTTAAGAGCCCCTACCTCCTTCAGTTTCCTCTTTCGTTGCCGAATCCCGGCTCACCCTCAATTCTTTTCCCATTTCATTGTACCTTATACCCTCCTCGGAGCCCATCCTAGAATCCTTCCCGCTGTGACGGGTCCCCCTCAATCGGAAAACTTCAGTCAGGTGGCCCAAGTGCTTGCAATAACCACAGAAATCCATCCAACATTCATAGATAACCCGTTGTTTGTATCTATATTCCTCCCCGATCGTGATCCAGATATAATCGATAGGAACACGTGATGAATCCATTTCAACGCAGACCTTGTGGATTTACCGGATGGAAAACCGCCTCTGTGCGATAATCCGAACAAAGATATCTTCCTACCATGTTACTCAATAGGAGAATAACAGACGAGTTTTGAAACGGTAAAGGTAATTTGGGAAAACATACCCAAACAACGATAGAAGGGGAATCCCGGTTCATATGCAGATCAAAAGTCCAATAAAGAAGCATAAATCGACTAGATTTGAAGATGTGAGGCACCCTAGCCCAAGCCTGAATGAGGTCTGTCTCGAACTCGAACCTAATCATAATTTTCTTACTATCCATTAAACCCACAACTGCACATTCATAAAGATCCCATGATCCCAAAACAAAGCGATCGAAGTCGTCCACCGAAGGTCTTTGGTTCATGAATCGAGCCACCAAAGTGAATTTCAGCAAGGCTGAAGACTTCATGAACTCAGATAATGAGAGGGGAAGATTCGGCGCTCCGTCAATTAGGTCAGGAACCTTAGGGTTAATAGAAACCTTTGGGAAATGAGGAAGGAACTCCGGGTTGGAGAAAGGCCGGAATGACCGAGCTCACTCATGTGACAATAATTCCCCCTCCCCCGCCAAGGGGGGAGGAGCCGGTGCAGCCTCCGTTGTTACCAGTGGGGAGAAAGCATCGCGAGGATGCGGCCACCGTTCTATGATATCTTCATAACATGGGAAAAGGAATAATAAGAAAGGGTAAAGGTAATAACTAAAAACACATGCCATTAAAATAACTAAAGAAGGAAAAATAAAAACAGAATGGTTCGAAACTAAAACCCATGAAAAATAATCAATGAACTAAAAATGAAAGGTTTCTTTAGATATGTCGATGAAAAATCTCATGGATGGACAATAACTAAAACTAAATGAGGTAACATTGTGATTATTGGATTCCATGTTTCCAAGGAACCTGGTACCTTTAGCATCAAGACCTTTTAAATGATGGTTTAATACATATCGTGTTAAAATGCATCTAAAGCATCTAGCGAAATGACTCATCCCATGAGACTACTGATGTATCGATGGTCTATCTATAACTAATCCCAAATCATGTCGCAACCTTCCAAAAAATTTCTTATATATTGAAAGATCGATTTAACAACGTGCCTTATCAAATATCCATATAGAGTTGAAGGTACAAATTTATCAATATTTCCCAAAATAATAAAAATACTTTCATAGTAAACACCTTATGAAAAAAATCATTTAAAAGGATAAAGACGGTATCAATAAAATATACCCCAGGTAGAGTAAAATAATTTATTGTTGTCATAGATGAATGAAAATATTATATAAAAATATTTTAGAAGCATTATTGAGGAAAATATACTTTTGTTTTGAAAAATATTTGAAAAACATTCTCTTTGAACCCCAATTTTAAAACATTGCATTTTAAAATTAAACCTTTTAAGTTGAAAAGGAATCATCAAATGTATGACAGTACGTAAATTAAAACATTCCATACAAGGTAAAAGGAACATTCCTTTTCATGGTAAAAATGTAAGAAAAGTGCCTTGTTCAGAAGGAAAAAAGAATATTTGATCGAAAACATTGGTAAGAGAAAAGGAGTAAAAATTACATTAATAATTAATTTAATTTTTTTAATGAAAACACTTTAAAAAAACATGGTTCTTAGAAGAAAATAGGTTCTCCGACGAAAGAGAGAAATAAAGTTAGGTTTTTTGATAAACATTTTCTAATACATTTTATGTACTAATGAGTGGAAAATTTGTACTAATACTTATAAATGGTCATGATTAAACATAGGAGAGTAAAATTAAAAAGTTTATTAAATAATGGTAATATAATTTCCTCTAATTTAATTGAAATATTTTTAAAAATATTCTTGTGTAAAATAGTATTTAAACATTCCATAGTGTCCTATACAAGATTGAAAAATTTGAAATCATAAGGCTCATGAAGAAGTAAAATTAAATGAAATTTATAATATCATGAGTGTAAGGGTATTCATGATATATCATGTAAAAGGGAATTATATACACTATATTAAAAGACTAGGTGCATAACAACAAATAAGTCTCAATGAAATGTAAATTGAGATGAATCCCTTTAACTTGAATTTCCTTTGAGGTGAACATCCTTTAACATCCCATATAATAAACTTATGTTAATTTTATACTTTCTTGAGAACCTTTTTAATTTTTATCAATACTTTTATTTCATTTTTTACTATGTCGTCTACAACTACTTAAATATTTATGTTTATGTTGATTTTTTAACCAAATTCATTTTATGTGTGAAAACAACATGAGTAGGACAACTATGGTAAAAAGGGTCATTATATAATATCTCCATAATAATAATAAAATAATTATCATATTTATACATAAATTATAATTTAAAAATAATAATTTAAAATGGTTTTTAAAAATTAATCAATATTACGATCTTGGAGACTGTAGGTCATACTTATGCATGAGTAACACCCTCATTTTTCAATGATCATTATTTAAAGAAGGTAAGTAACACCATATATTTACAGAATTATAATTATATCATAATTTATATAATATTTAATCATATATACTTATATATATAATTATTTTTATGTAAAAGGAATAATATCATGTCAAAGAGGTGGTAGTCCACATGTCCATGAATGACGTTATCACTTTTTTAGTGTAAGAAAAGATATTGAAGAAAATGATATATATACACACACAAATATATATATATATATATATAAATAGAAAGGTAATTATTTCATGAATATCAAATAATTGTTTTTAATTTCACATATGTTTAATTATAATCATTATTTATACATTCAATGGATCATGTGAATAAGTCACATCACTTTGAGGGGGGGCGATAGTCCACACTTCCTCAAATGATGTTATCGTATTTACTCAAAATGGAATGTATTACAGATGTGTATAATAAAAAGATTATAGAATTATAAAGACATAATAAATATTACATATATCATATATAAATAGAGTTTCCATCATAATGGCCCCCCATGAGAGGTGGTAAAGGAAAAATGACCAATTCACCGTTTCGTGAGGTAAGAGTTTCCTATACACAGAAATAATATGTTCATTACCAATTAGATGGAAGTATGTGTAAGTTTAAGTTGAAACCATAATATAAAAACATAATTGTATATTTCAGATACTAGTGTTATTATATGAACATGTAAGAAGGATATTTGAGTTGGTGGAGAAGTAATTGAAAGAAAGGCGATCATTAAAAAACATTACCTTATAAATCATTTATCTCCTGTTGGTGTATACCAAAGGGATTCCTTGAAAATATTTATAACCAAAGGGAGGATTCAAGGATGAGGGAAATGATTTTGGGAAGATATTTTGGGGATATATTTTCTAAACCTAAGTGGTTGGAGATATGTGAGGAATTGGGAGAGGTGGTGGCCTTTTATATTGGAGGAAAATGAATTACATGGTATTTTTGAAAAGAAGTAAGGTGTTCCCCCATTTTTACCAAACCAATGTCCTAAAAAAACAACCCAGATGAAGAATGGGAGGCTTAAAGATGATTTTTGGTCAACCAATGGGTGCTGGGAAATTTTTGAGGTCATTTGGCCTCTTAAGCTAATGGTTTAATCCTTTATTAAGCTTAATTTTACCTTAGTAATTGTAATTAATTTTAATTACTTTCACTAATATTTTTGACCAAAAAAGTTGGTATTATTAGAAATTATAAATTATAATAATTACAAATATATAATCCAAATTTCCAAATTCAAATCATATATGTTTATGAAAACAATTAAAATTTAACCTCACAGGCGGGACGACAATGTGAGTTTTGAAACTAAAATAATCTGTAATTTTTGTATGTTTTTACGTTCAATTTAAAAGTGAAATTGATTCCAATGACATAATTTTTTTAATAGATAAAAATATTATAAAATTAATCTTTAAAATCAATTAAATATATAATTTTTTCTTATAAATAAATTAGATGAAAAATTGATTTTGAACTAGAATTCAGTATTTTTAAATTTTCATTAAAAAATGAAATATTTCAACAAAATATTAAAAATTTACCATAAATATTTTCTTATATTTTCACTAAAAGATTATTTTTATTTTGAAACATTAAAACAATTAACGTGTTAAAATTATGATTTAAAATAGGTTATACATTAAAAGGCGGTATAAACGCCTTTATAAAAATAGAGTTTTTTATATGTGAAATTGAGTTTATTCTTATCTTATGCATATCAAACCTAATAAGTAGATTTAAAAAATATTTCCTTGAATATATAAAATATTTATTTCATTAAAATAATTTAATAATTGTAATTAATTAGGTTTATGAAGACAAAAATCATTTGGGAGTATAAAAATAAAAATATTTATTTTTTATGTCTAAGTGGTTCTTATTTTCGTTTCTAATTAATTGGTAACCAATTAATTAATTATATATTTATATAGACCATAAATTTTTATAAGTTAGTTAATACTATTCATAAATTCTAATATAATAGCTAGGTTATATCATATCATATTAAATAATAATATTTTAATAATACATTTTTATTTGGTGAAACACGGTCATGCATATAACGCAAGCTATCATAGATGGTCACTCTTTAATGTAAAGAAAGTTATCGAGAAAGGTCACTCATGAATGTAATGAAATATAAAATGGTGTTGTGTGAATTAATATTTATGGAATATATATTTATTTAAGATAGTAAATGTATTGTAATGCATTAGGTTGATATATTCCTTTTTTACACTTGGTGTTACGTGTAATACTTGCTATTGAATACAAAGTTGTACTTTAGAATTTAGGGGTGTTAAATAATCCTCACATTAATTAAATTCTGTCCTTGTACATTTAACTATATATTGGTAATTTTTTTTGATATTTTCTACATTGAAATCCCACATCATGGGAAGGGATCGTAAAATATCCTCTTAAAAGGAGAGAATGGGAAGCACAAGGTCACATGGACTACCATATAATTAGGTCTCTATGAAAGAGAACATTTTTGGAAAGTGAAAATATCTACCTAGAGGGAAAGTTTATATATTTATAGGGAGTTAATGAGGTCATCAATCATAAACAGGTGAGTGATCAATAGAAAGTTGAAAGACTCAAATACATAACTCATTGATGATTTAAGAGACTATTGGTTCAATAAAAAATAAGGTATTTGGACCACAATATATTTTGAAGTAATTTGTCTATGTTGGTTAATTATTTTACTAAAAAAGAATATAAGGAAATATTATTACTTTATAGGTTTCAATTTCATAATAAAATTATTAACTTTTGGTTGTGATTTTATCAAATTTTAATTCAAAAAAATTACTATTGATGCATGAAGAACAAAAATATAATTATATCGGATCACAAGGCCCATCAAAGAGTGAAAAGTGTAAATATTTATCTTTAAATATCTTACAAAACCAATATGGTTAATTTATTAATATCTAATTATCAAAATTTATACTATTTTTTGATCATTAACATTTATTCATCAAATTTTTTTATCTAAAAATGATGAAAAATTAACCAGGACATTGCATATGTCCTTGGTTGGCGTGGAACACTTATCGTACTTCGGTCATGGGTTCAAGACCCAAAACCTTGACATATTTGATTCTTTTTCACCTGAATTATAGTTTATCCTTTTATAAAACCAAATTATTATAATTTTTGAAATAAATATGATGGACATTCATAAAATTTAATCATTAAATAACCTCTTAACTATGGTTTTCAATTAAATCATTTTCTTTCAATGTCTCATAATCTTGTTTGACTATTAGTATGATGTAATTACTGAATATAGGAACCCCAAATGTTATCAATACCATTAAAATTGTATATATATAAATGTAAAGGAATTATTCCTCAAATAAACTAATCCAATAAAACTCAAGCTTCTAAAATATAACATATTCTTTAGACATTTCATCATTCGTATAGCCAGAATAACACTGGTAAAATACTCCTACAATTTAAGTATTAAATCCAAAATATACTTCATCAAAATTATTCCTTCCTTATTATAAGGTTTATATTTAGTATCATCTATTGGATTTATAAATCACGAATCATTATATTCAATCTAAAACACCTTAGGTTTGACCTAGGTTTTTCATGCTCAAAATCCTTCATAGTGGTTTGTAATGAAAATGTGAATTTTCCTATGCATATCCCTGGTAGTATCAAACTAGGTGCATAGTAAGGCCCATTGTCATTACCAAGTTATGCTG
Organism: Viscum album; assembly: GCA_963277665.1. Classification (NCBI taxonomy): domain Eukaryota; kingdom Viridiplantae; phylum Streptophyta; class Magnoliopsida; order Santalales; family Viscaceae; genus Viscum; species Viscum album. The sequence goes on along the minus strand of OY728129.1, from coordinate 871,781,652 downwards.
ATTTAGGCCTGACATGACTTGTCAGAGTTGTTAATCTTAGATACATTTTTTCCAGATCCACACCCACTTATAGTATCAAAAGAGGGAAGTATTACTATAAAAACCACATAATCACTATCTAAACTAATATTTTGGGTATTCTTATACAATTTTCCTCAAATTATACCTTAGGTCCACGTTCTATAATATATGTTTCCCTAAATCTAGTTCCAAATATTTATACTAAATATATTATGATATAAACTTTAGAGACCTGACCCCAAATGTCCCCAAGACATTGTCTGCTACTAATTACATTGACATTATTACAAGGAATCATTCCCTAAAAGACCGATCAGTTTATTAGTCTTGGTAATACAGATAGATAAATGAGTTTTGTGTTACAAGTAAATACACTAATTAAAATATAATTTTTCTTCTTCTTTCTGAATAAATAATTGAGAGAATAACTTTATTCCTTATAGTAAATCCCTTCATATCTTTCATAGTATGCTTATTGGATTCTCTGGGAAAGAAACATAACAAGGGTGAGGAAAAATGCTCAGTAAAGAAAAAAATATAGCTGAATCAATAATGAATATGTATGAATAATAATTGTGACATGATAAATAACTGAACTCAAATTCCATATAAATAATAAACTGATAAGGAATTCCATAAACAATGTGGAAAAGTAATAAATAGAAACACATTATATTCAAATAACTAGATAAGTAAAATAAATATTTAAAGGTATAAAAGTAAAAAAATTTCCATTTAATAAATAAACTTAAAATGATGTGTATCCATAGATATGTCGACACAAAATCTCATGGATTAATAATAAATAAAGCTAAATGAGGTAAATTATTGAATATTGGATGACATGTTTCCTAGGTACAAGGTACGTTTAGTGTCAAGACCTTTCACAAGAAGGTTTACAAAATATTGGGTAAATAGCCATCTAAAGAGGCTATCCAAATGAATCTTACCATGAGACTACCGATGCAATGAGGGGTTATCTATAATCGGCCCCTTCTAATGTCATAAAAGTCCAAAACAGTCCTCAAATATCAAATAATCAATTTAAAAATGTGCCTTATCAAATATTTGTATGGAGGAGAGGGTACAAATTTATTAATATTTATCCAAATAATAAAGTTACTTTCAATGTAAACACCATATGAAAAATTTTATATTTTTTAGACAATGAACATATCCTTGATAAATGATATGGATAATTAGGGGAAATTCAATGATCATAAAAGACAAAATTTTTCAAGGGGATTTAAAAAATTAATCAAAGATGTGATTCTAAATATTATCCATAACCAAATCAATCAATAAACATCTAGTTGAAGGATATATATGGTATCAATACATCATACCCCAAGTGGATTGAAATAAACGGGGTTTCCATGATCAATAGAAATATTATAAAAATATCTCCTAAAAACATTCTTAAGGAAAATATCCTTTTGTTTTGAAAAAAGTTTCTTTGAAAATAAATTTTAAATAAACATTCATTAACAATTAATAATTTAAACATGAAAAGGAATTTTATAAGGAATAATGGTGGGAAAATCTTAACATGTCATACAAGGAAAAATGAATCTTCCATTTTCATGTTAAAAAGGTAAGACAAGTGAATTTTTCAGAAGAAGATAAAAATATTACCCTGAAAACATTGGTAAGAGAAAAAAATGGGTAAAAACTTATTTACCAAATAATTTTAAAAATATTTTTGAAAACAATTTAACAAAACATGTTTTTTTATAAGAAACCAGTTTATTCGACTAAAGAAAAAAATAATGTCGTGTTTTATAAAAAATATTTTCTAAAAGTTTGTCTGTACCAAAGAGTAGAGAAACGGTAATAATACATGAAAAATGTCATAATTAACCACATAAGATGAAAATTAAGGGGTTTATTGAATAATGGTAATAAATTTCTTTGAATGGAAATGAATGATTAGGAAAATTATTCTTGAGTGAAATTATCTTTAAACATACCAATGTGTCCCATAACACTTTGGAATGTTTTAAATAATAATCATTACGAAAGAGAAAAATTAAATGAAATTTATAATATCATTTGAGTAATGGGATTCATGATATATCATGTACAAGTCATTTATATACACCATATCAAAACCACGTGCATAACAACAAATAAGTCTCAATCAAATATAAATTGAGATGAAATCCCTTACATTGAGTTTCTGTTCGGGTGAACATCCTTTAAGTTACTATAGAAAAAAGTTAGGTTGATTTTATAATTATTTGATAAATATTTTCATTTTTATCATCTATTTTATTTATCTTTTTACTATGCTGTATAAAACTACATAAACAATTACGTTTACGTTAGTTGTTTTGACTAAGTTCTGTTTATGTGTCAAAAAAAACTTTGGTAGGTAAACTATGGTCAAAGGGGTCATTATATAATACCTAAAGAATAATAATAATGAAATATTTATCATATTTATACTTAAACTATACTTTGAAAAACAATCATTAAATATGTTTGTGAAAAACAATCAACGTTATGATCATGGAGATGGTAGGCCGTACATACACATGAGTAACATTCTCATTTTAATGACCGTTATGGAAAGAAGGTACATAATACCATAATTTTATAGAATTATAATGATATAATAAATCCCATATTATTCAATAATATATAATTATATATATAATTCTTGTTATGGAAAAGTAATGACATCTTGTTGAGGAGGCGACTGTCCAAACATCTATGAACGATGTTATAACTTTTTAGTGTAGGAAATGATAATAAAGAAAATGATATATATGTATATATATATTTAAATAAAGGTAATTATTTCATGAATATAATATAGATGTTTTTTTATATAACATATTTTTAATTGTAATCATCTTTTATACATTCCATGGATTGTGTGATGAACCATATCACTTCGAGGGGGTTGTTGTCCACACTTCCTCAAACGATGTTATCGTATTTAATCAAAATGGAAAGTGTTAAATGTATGTTTCATAAATGGATTAAGAAATTATAAAGATATAAAAAATATCATATATATAATATATAAATACATTTTTCATCATAATGTCCACAATGAGTGGTGGTAATGAAAAATGAACAACCATCGTTTTGTGAGGTAGTAGTTCACCGCACACAGAAACATCATTCTAGTTACCTATTAAATGTAAGTGTGTGTAAGTGTAGTTCAAAAACATATTATAACAACATAATAGTGTATTTAGGATACTTTTGTTTATATATTATCATGGAATAAGGTTATTTTAGGTGGTGGAGTAGTCATTGAATGAAAAGTGATCATTGGAAAGCATTACTTTATAAATCAGGTAACTTCTTTTGGTGTATACCAAAGAGATTACATGGAATTATTTTTGACCAAATATAGGATTAAAGGTCTAGTTGAGGTATTTTTGGATTATATTTGGTTATATTTTTTCTGAAAATAATTGGTTTGAGAGGTTCGAGGAATGAGGAGAGGTGGTGTCCTTTTATAATTAAGGAGAAGGACTCACTTGGTATTTTTGAAATGAAGTTTGGTATACCAACTTTTTTACCTTAAAAAGTATTCAAAAACAAAATATTAATAATAATTTAATGTTCATTTAAAATATATGGCCATATAATGGGTTTTGGACAAGTGTATAAGTGATTTGGTTCATTAAATTAAATTTTTCGCCATTTATTATGCTTAATTTTACCTTAATAATTGTGATTAATTTTAATTACCTTCGATAATCAATCTGGTCTAAAAAATATGGTCTTATTAGACATTGTAAATTATTATGATTCCAAATATTTAATACCTTTTTTAAAATTCCAATCATATCAGTGGTAGATTTAATTCAAATTTTATCCCGCAGGCGTGACAACAATGTGGGGTTTTAATGTAAAAAGGTCCAAAAGTTTGCTATGTTTTTATAATAAATTTCAAAGTGATATTGATTAAAATGAAATTAATTGTATTGATTGATAAAAATATTTTCTAATTAATCTTTAAAACCAATTACAAATATAATTTAACCTTATAAATAAACTAGATGAAAAATTAGTTTTTTGCAAAAATTATGTTTTTTTAACTATTCATTAAAAAATAAAATGTTTCAGATATAAATAAAAAATTCACCCTAACCTAATTATTATATTTATATTTCATATATGAAGTTTATTTTTACATATTAAATCAATTAATGTTTTATAATTCGGATTTAAAATGGGGTCTCCATTTAACGAAGGTAAAACTGCCTTTCTAAAAATACAAGGTTTTATGTGTGAAATTAGGTTTTTTTATCTTACACATATCAAACCTAATGAATGAATATCAAATTTTTTTTATTTAATATATATATATATATATTTAAATAATATCATTAACTTATTTTAATTATTTATGTGTATTAAGAAAGAAACTCTTTTGGAAGCATAAAAATAATAATATTTTTTATATCCAATTGGTTCTTATATTCATTTCTAATTAATTGGTAACTAGTGAGTTCATTATATATATATATATATATTCATATATTTTCATAATTTAGTCAATACTATTCATCAATTTCAACATAATGGAAAGGTAATATCATATTAAATTAAATAATAATATTTTAATAATACAATGTTATTTGGTGAAACTTGGTCTTGTGTGTAATGAAAGCTATAATAGAAGGCCCCTCTCACGTGTAATGTAAGCTATCAGGGAAGGTCTCTATTTCATGTAACAAAAGATAACTTAGTGTTTCCCGAATCTCAATATATTGAATATATTACATTTATATATGATAGTAAATATATTATATTGTATCAGGTAAATATATTCCATTTTAAAACTTGGTATTGCATGTCATACAAACTATTGAATAAAAAGTTTCACTTTCGAATTTATGGGTGTTAAATTTATCCTCATACCAAGTTTTAAATTTTTTTTCACATTATTTAAGGGGAATATATACGAGGATGATATCAAGGGGATAATTGTGATAATTCATAATGAAGAGAGAACATGTTATATTTTGAATACTTTTGTTTAATAAAAAATGGATGCTGTGTATATGTTTCCATCTATAATATATGGGTTTAACATTTATGATTCAATCATAATTATCTAAAACTCTAAATGTAAAATATCCTTAGGATTATAATAATGGTCATTATAGTTTAAAATCACTAGAATATGTAATAGTTAAGGATGGGTCATTACAATTACTATGTTATGTAAAATTACTTAATCAATTATGTTTACTTTGGATGCTATGAAGATATTCAGATCATATGTCCAGAATGAATTTGGTCGGTTGAAAAAATTCAAATAGGGCATTATTAAATCATCACCATAATAATAATGATCATGATATAATTATCAAATTTATACATCAAATTTCAATTTAAAACAGACCATGAAATATTTTTATGAAAAACGAAGTATGTTACAATCCTGGAGATGATAAGCCATAAATATGCATGAGCAATGTTTTATCTATCATAAAGTGTGAGGTAAATAAGATAAGTATCAATTTATATTTTCATAATTATAATTATATAAAAAATATCATATTATTTATATAAATTCCATAATATATAGTATCAATGTGATGTGTCACAAAAATCAAATCACATCTATTCCCACTTGTGAAAATTTACACATACAGTTGAATGAGACTCATTTTTTCATGGATGGAATTTTAAGAAAATAGATGATAACAAATAATTATATGATGAACAATATTTCATATGTATCATATATATATATATATATATAAAATCCATCATTACAACCATCTATGAGAGGTAGTGGTGGAAAGTAAATTGCATCAATTGGCGAGGCAGGAGTCCACCGTATACACAAAAAATGGTTATGTTTCAAATCGTATGGATGAAATATATATATATATATATATATATATATATAGGTTATTAAATTAATTTAAAACGTCAAATTATAAATTTATTCTACCAGTGTTATTATTTATTTATGTTTGAATATGATTTTAAGGATGTATAAAAAAAAAAAAATAATTCTTGGTTAAAAAATATACCACTTTTCAAACAATCCCTTTAGGATTATACCTAAATCCTTCCACAATTATATTTTAATGAAACAATGCCCTATAAGACATGGGAATCTATTTATTTATGGTATTTGGATATGGGGTTTTCGAAAAAAATTGTATCTTGGAGTGTGGATTGGAGAGTATTGGGGGTTTCCTTTTATAATTTGGTGTTGGAGCCAAAATATGTGTGTGGAGGGAAATGAGGCAATGAGTAAACCATGGAAGAATGGGCTACCTCAAGAAGCTCCTTCATGGATCCCTTGAGCACCAAGAACTTCTCGGAGCCCCTCTACACCGCGGTCGGTGCAAAGCTGAAGTCCACCCACTCTAAGACCGCTGCAGAGTAAAAGTGAAAGGCTGATCCATGGTTACGATGAAATTGACCAAAATCTTCACACCGTGGAGGGTACCGGATCACCTATGAGATCCCTTGGAACTTGATGAAAGACTCCATGAGTTCTGTGAACTGAATTTAAGAGGGATCTACGCTAAAAAGGGGATGGAGATCCACTCCGTGGTTACGACAAACTTGACGGAATTCACGATCGATCGTAGAGGTCCAGGTGGCTTCGTGCTGAGCTGTTTAAGCTTCACACAACCTCTTTCCTATAAATACCTTGTACCCCAAACCAAAAGGATAGATAGCCTGACCTTCCTCCTTCTTGGCTCTCAAATCAAGAAGCACCTTCTACTCTGGAAAACCTCGAGGAAAATGATATCCTCTAGGTACATAAGCATTGTGAAGTACCTTTTTATTTAGCTCAAATACAACCCCTCTTCAATTAGATATGCCCTTCACAGAGCCCACGAGCCATCTCAATGGAAAGAGATCCATAATATGACTTGGGACTTTGCATATCACTCAGGATTTTCAAAGTACCTTTTATTCACATGGGAACTACATGCTAAGGTATGGTCACTGTGCTTTGTGGAGCACAATTCTTTACAGTGCTATGATTTTTAAGGTACCCTTACTTCACAAAGTCTTACTCTGCAAAAACCATTCTACTTCATGAAGAAACCTTCAAATGAACCTATACCCTATTCCTAATATTTTCCACTCCACTTCATAAAGCATACCCCTTTGAGAAGTCCCTCCCTTACGTGGAGCTCCAGAGCTTCACAAGGTCCTTTCCCATGAACCCATTTGTTTTGTAAACCCCTCTTCCGTATGATGCTCCAGGTTCGTACGAAGTGATTACAAGGTCCCTTTGATGGTTTTTCATGTTGTGTTTCTTATCTCATGATTATTCTCATAGAAATGCTAATAACTATTGCTTCTTCACATATCCACGCTAACGTGGTCCCCTCAGTGGATCACTCCACAACACCACCTCACTATGGCATTGCTGATGCCTTCCCTTCCCCAAGGGTGGCTGGGTATCCATTATGTAAGTTCTAGGGGTGAAGAGTGAACCCGCCTCATCTGATATACAGGATGTTAAACTACCAAGAACCATTATCCTCAGCACATGACGTTAAACTATGGCCTCACCCCGTGCAATATACATGGGGTTCCCACCTTGGACATTATCCACAACTAGTCCTCTCCACAAGAGTGAGATATTCCTCACATGCAATGAGATCATCTTTTTTGGAGAGATGTGTGTCCATAGGGAAGGGAAACCAACTTGGTGTAAGAACTTAGCCTTTCTAGTGGGAGATATCATTTCAGATCCTCCTCTCTTCTTCCGTGCTAAAGACTAGTGGAGAGATTGGAATAGGAACCATCGTTACGCCATCCCTCTCAATCTGGGATTTGTCTCCATCAGGACTCCATCCCAGAGTAATTCCCAATATCCATCTCCTAGGGCCACTAACCATGCATATGCCCATATTTTCTGATTAGTCCACTAACCATGTATAATCCCCTATTTATTCTTTGGGACACTAACCACTCATAATCCCATGTTTCCTCCCTAGGCCACTGTCCAAGCAGAATCCCATGTTTGTTCTTTAGGCTTATAACCACTCATAATCCCATATTTCCTCTTTGGTATTCTAGCCATGTGTAATCCCCACTCCACATCCCATGTATGCACCTTTTGTGACATGATCGTCAGGTCTTTGATGCCTCTTGTTTCCCACACCATGCATGAACCATGTTGGATTAGAGTAAGAATTGACCATGGAATACTTATTGGTCCACCTTAGTGTGAAAGCCCAAAACCATTCCAAACTATGTGGAATTTGATCATTGTCTCCTAGTAAAGGCACATAGGATACCTCCCTGAGGTTCAATCCCAACACATACTTATCCTGACCCCTTCAAGTCGGTTCATCTTCATCATGCACAATGGTAAACTGCATCCCTCATCATGAACTACAGGCAATTTTATCCTTGTCTTCTAAGAAAGGTATGTAGGAAGCCTCCCTTAGGATCAAGTCCAACACCCATGGTCCCAACCACTCCACATCAGTCCACCCTCATCCTACATGACATTAAACTGTATGCCCCCTTTTGTCCTGCAAGATGTTAAAATGTACCCATTCAAACTACATGGGGTTTGATCCTTGACTTCTAAAAAGGGTACATAAAAAGCCTCCCTAAGGTCTAATCCCAATCGACATAAAGCCTTTGTGTTTCTCAACCAGTGGCATGCTATTTGAATGCTAAATAGAGGTAAGCCATCAGAACCCCAACCAGTGGTAAGCCGTTGGAACCCCAGTCACTGTTAAGCCATTTTCAACCCCAACTAGTGGTAATCCGATGTTTCCCCATCTAGAGGTAAGTCATTTTAGTATGAAATTGATGATCAACGATTGTAGTCCCCTTTTCTGAGTCCCACATCTCTAGTCCACCCCCAGGGCATCAGACCAAACCTAGTTCGTAACCACATGTACGAACGAGTATATCATCGGGTCGTTGTCTTATGTGTACACCATGATTCTATACCCCCATCCTAATCTATGTGGACTTAAATTTCCTACCTTAGGGATTTGTAGAAATCCTCCCTAAGGTTCAATCCCATCACTCATGTCCCATCGTGGTCTCTCCCTTGAGCCAATTTGTTTCAGGAAGGTCATGCCCTAATCTGGAGGCTCTACTTCCTCCGGATCCCATCCATGTGTCCATTATCATGAGCCTCCTTCTCAAGTGTCCAATTTCCACACGGAACTATGTGGAATTTGATGCTCTACCACATGGATACATAGTAAGTCTCTTCAAGTATCAATCCAAACATCACAATCATCATCACGCCGGTTCCATATCATTCTCCCTCCACTCTCAACCATCCATATCCATCCCAATTCTCACCCTAACCTCCACATCCTGGTGGGATCATGTCACCCACTTTCTCTATTCTCCTAGAAGAAATCGGGTAACTAACCATGCACTATACCACCACCAGTATTCCCTCCTAGGGTTTCCCCCATCCGTTATACTCTTTTGAGTGTTCCAATCAGTCTGATCTATCTCTGCTAGATGTTAAACTCACGGAATACCCTGTGTTAAACATGGTATAGTGAGGAAAATATCAAAGACATTCCTATGGAATATAATTACCCACACTCGATGTAGGATTCCTCAGGATTATATGCCCTCGAGAAGCCCTAAAATAAGGGGTAGAAACCAATATGAATCAGTGTTATAGCGTCTAGACATGCCAATGATGTCCAACATGACTAATCCCCCGACCGAAGATTTCTGCCCTGACTGGACCCCTTAGAATGTCCTGATAGGAGTATTGTAATTAACCAGCATCCATTAAGACATAGTACTAGGAAGAGATTCGTGAACAGTGTCTTAAGTCTATGGGAGAGACCCCGACCAGGTAACGAGTTCTAAGGGGGAATCCACAGAAGGATAAAATGACATCCCATCATCCCATTTCGATCAAAGAGAAAACATACCTGAATAAGCGATGGATGATGCATGCCTTTGGAAAGTGGGAATGAGGGGTAACAGATCAGTGCATTCCTCCACAGAAGGACGTGCACCCCGATGAATGTGTTTGAAACATAAATGGTGAACCCAATGTGAGTTTCTTATCCTCAATGTGGAGATTATTAGCGTTCGAGACATCAGTGGATTATATTGTCACTAGATCCAGTTATATGGTGCCAGGTCACGCCAAGAAAATAGTGGGCCTAGTGTGAAACTCACTAGAGATTAGCATAGATGAATGTTGGACATCCCGGTCTGGGACATTTTTTGCATGGATCCTTCTTACCAACCATGTAAGATGGAATGGGGTTGGGGAACTTGACGTCGCTTTCCTTCTTTCAACACTAATGGTTTAATCTCCCTGCTTTTTAGGAACCAAGCTATCCTGAACAGAAACTGATCACCGCCCACCCATCAATGTAGGGGCCAAGACAATATCAATGCGTCAATCCCATGCAACCTCATTACCTATCTGAGAGCCATAACATCCACGACCACAGGGTGACCATGCTCCATCTACCCATATGAAATCATTTAGAGAAGGGTGATTAATGACCTCATTTTATAATACAAGGAGTAGGGGATTATCCCAATCTAGGATATGGACTAACAGAACATAGAGGCTTATGTGGCTCACTATCATCACCACCCCCAAGGTCTTTGTAGGGAGACACTACTCCCCACTCTATCCTACAATCGTTTCAAAAGTCTCTCCCTAAAATGCTTCGACGACTCCTTCCCCTACTCCAATGCGGTGAGGGATGCTCAGACTGGCCTAGCTGTAGTCCCGTACCAGGGGCCACGAAGGAGGGATCCCACTAGGATGCATCAATACCACCACCCGACCCCACAGTCTAAGGGGTAGGTGAGTTATGCACCTACACCAATGACCTTATTCTGGTTAACCCAATGTCAGCATCAGGCATAGGATGAAGAGGACGCCTGCCAGGGGCGTCATCATCAACAGCTCCTAGGGCTTGTGCCACTGCCGATGCTTACCTTCAATATCTCATTCATACTAAGTAGGGGGATCTATATGATCGACCTAGATAGAGGCCCCAGACACCTCACTGGTAGGATGAGATGACTTTTTTGAGCACCGACACAGGTGGCATCCATTGCGGGCCAACCCACGACATTGAAATCCAGTATGTAGGACCTCCTCATGCCACCAACAATGAGAGCGTAGGTTTGTACTACTTCCATGTTCAACGTTGAGGTCCTCCCCATGCCACCATCAATCCGAGTGAAGGTCCTCCCTACTGCATTAACTGCCATTATGGAAGGATCTTTTGCACCCATGACATCAGGTATGGAGTTGTTCCTCCTATCACATGTCGCCAATGTGAAGATGCTACCTGTCTCATTAGCCGTCCATGTGGGGGTCTTCCCCATGTCCTTACAGCAACTGACGAAGGACCTCCTCATCCAGGAAATCAAAGAAGAAGAGGTCTGCCTTACTTCATTGGAACCCAACATGGAGGTCCTACCCGTGTTTAGATAAACCAGTATGAGGACCTTCCTCGTACTAATGCTGTTAAAGGAAATAAGCATGGGGGACCTGACCATTCTCATACCAACCCTAGCAGTGGTCCTACCCTCTCCATCACTTCCTATAGATATTCCCTCTCCACGTAATCCAATGGACATGGAGGTTCTCCCCATGTTCCCTTTGACATTTTTATAGGTGCTCCTCACACCCCGACTAAACTAGGAAAAATTCTTTTCTACCACAACCTCAATTTGGCTGAAGGTCCCCCTCAGGTGAAAAATATACCCTATCCCGAAGAGCCACCCTAGGGAAAGAGGGCGGTTCAATGATGACATAAGAAGAATACCAAGATGTTTCAGACCACGATTGAGCCTATCTGATTCTCAGATTCGGAGGCAGAATGCGATTCGAAAATGGAACCCTCTCCTTGATCCTCTATGCCATGGGCTGGGGTTTGAATGAGGCATATCAACCTCATCCTTATAGAATGTGAGGTCCTCCAGATTACCACCTCCCTCTATAGATATATACAAGAGGAGGAATATCTGGCCCCTTACCAGAGCCTAGCCATGCAATCATCTCTATCGTCAACAGGGTCATTCTCTACCTCGACCAGAGATCATGGAGAGTTATTTTGGAGACCAGTAGTTGACAAAAAAAATACATCCAACCATCAGTAACTGCATCCACACACTGGAAACTGCTGTCTCCAGTCCTTCTTACAGGGATGTGGTAGGTCAGTCATTGCATTCGTTGCAGGACATCCCAAGATGGGGCGGCTTGTTGGCTCATTCACCATATTCTCCATTGGGCCATCTACCATCTTAGCGGTCTGCTTTAGTGCCATTAACCGTCCCGCAACAACCCCCAGTTGATGATTGGGGAAACAAAGGGCCAGATCCTGAGTCTGATCTGAGAAGATTGTGGGAAGTCCTTCCAACAGACCATTTCCTTGAGATGTCCTAGCTAAATGCGACGGCAAAATTCAGTGTGCCAGAACCTCTTATAAATGAGGATGTTGCAAGTTTCCACCAAACCCTATGGGCGACACACTTCTATCTCCATTATCAGTGAGTGGCTTACCATAAGATTTGATCATTATTTGATGATATTGACTAGCAATGTTGTATGGTCAAGTTGGTTTCACTCCCGATCGCCCAGCGCCCTGAATCGCCCGATTGCCATCAGAACCTCCAACAACGATGCATTCATATTTTTAAAGTACTCCACAGTGTAATCAAGGAGGATTCCCCCCACATTCAGGTCCGTATTTGGGGGAAGTATGCTTCCCTTCAATTCAGTTCTATGTGGCGCCAGCTTGAATTTCTAGGAGATATTGAGGATTTTCCCCCAGGTAGAGTCACGATTAACATGGATGACCTATCAGAGGGAGAGAACGAGCTAGACATCCTTGATGAGAACTTACCCATCATGGGATCACTACACCCATTGGATTTGCTGTTAAGGGTTACCTACCAAAAGAGAAATCTACTAGTTCTTCCCATGCCCACTGAGTCATTAGTCCTCATCTAGAATCCTAATAATGTAAAAGATAATCTTGGGCCTGTCAAATCCTCTAACCCATCTAGATCAGTGCAGAAGGTATAAGATTATCCCAAAATGGCCGCACTACATTAAGAGCTCACAGAGCATAATAAGATGGTCAATGACCTCCTTGCTAAATGCGTTACAGAGCAGTGACTAGACTACGATGATCCTCAGCCGGGGAAGCAGGGTTCAGTACAACTTCCCCTGGAGAGTTGCCTATGGGTGACCTTGACCATCTTTCCCACATAGATATGATTAAATCCCGAGCTTATAGAAATAGGGCACAATACGTGTCACCAAATCCACCTGAGTGGCATGATAATCCTCATGACCCATCTCAGGTTCCCCCAGCTGCTCCACATGTAGTTCCCCCAACAGTCCCATAGGCCATCCCACTAGCCACTCCATGAGACACTAGGACTTCATTTCATGTTTAGGAACCTAACAATGCAATAGTGGTCAGGGATCCTCATCAATATTGGACCCCCACCCAGATGATCAAAATTCGGTGCTTATTGCTCGCCTTGAGGCACTGGGAACTTGATAGGTGAAAATTCCACCTGATGGAAAGCTATATCAGGAATGTGTGGATGATATTATTGCACCCTCAGGTTTTTGAAACCCCACCTTCTCCCCCTTTAATGAGACGGGTGACCCACTACAACATTTATGGCATTTAATCTTAAGGCATGGACCTATGCTGGGGACTCTAGTGCAGCAAGAGGCCGCCAAAATCTTGTGTTTTATATAGACAATGGAAGGGCTTGTGTATGTCTAGTACAACCAGCTACCCATTAGTTTGGTTTCCAGTTGGGAAGATCTCTGTAGAAAATTAATTTTATAGTTCAACTATACCACTCAGAAGACGAGTATTACAGACCCCTTCAAGTGAAAGTAGAGGCCCAATGAGCACATCATGGACATTTTTTCCTGGTGGAAAGGCCCCACCTACTCCCTGTATATGCCACTGACTTAGGAATAACTACTAATAATGTGTGTGGGTAATGGAAAAACTAAAATGGTCCCCTCTCTCATTACTTATAATTCCCCCGGTGGATTACATGATTTATATGATAAGGCCTAGTAGTTATATGAATCCTTGCAACAGACCATACATGACCGTCTGTTGCCTGAAGTATTTCCCATGAGAAGGGATTCTAAGGCTGGGCCTACCCTGGTGGCCGAAATAGAGGCCTCCAGGAAAATGGAGTTATTACCAGTGAAACCCCCTCAATATCCTCCTAGAGGCCTACCACCTTAGGTATAGCCTCCAGCCCAGCAACACCCACCTCCAAATTGGTAGGCACCCCTGTGTAAAGTGCGACCACAACCTAGGAAAGATAACCAGGTTTCAAATCCTTGATGGAATCCTCTAACCCCTCATTAGGTATATGCTCCAAGATCCCCCTTCATAGACAGGTGAAACCAGACCTACTCATTCAACGAGGCTCAGCTCCCCGATTATTTCCAACGTGCTTTGAAATACGGAATTCTACGGTTTCATGAATGCAGGAGGCTTGAAGAGGAAGATCCCACTGATTGCCCAAACTACTTCCCCTATCACTAGATCCCAGGACACACCCTCAAACAAAGATACGTGTTTGAAGACTGGTTTCAAGACCAAGTTGACAAAAACATAGTAAGGTTAGGCCTAACTTCGATATAAGTGGAATGTGTATTCGTGAATCCAGACAGTGGCAGTGACAACAAGGGTGAGTGCCATTAGGTTCCTAGCCATTGGTCTAAAAAATATATAGACTAGATGGATCATAAGGTAGTCACCCATTCCCATGGTATTATCTATGAACATTTGAATCTACCCAAACCTTCATAAGTCCCTTCATCATCCATAACTACTACTTCTCCAACGATGTCTCCCCCTTACTAGAAAAAAAAATGAATTAGGGCGCAAGGGAAAACAAAGACCCCCACTGATGCCATCGTTATCCCGTACTCTCAATGAATTTCTAACATCAGAGATGGAGATTACTCGTAGCATCCTTCTAGTGTTGGAGGATTCTTTAGGTGATGATAAATGGTACTCTTAAGTTAACACCATGGAGCTGGTAAACCCCTACATGACTCTTGATAACAAGGGGCGCCAAATGGATCCTACAAACATCCCCAGCCATCGCCAGCATTGACGGAGCCGTGGCTATTTGGGTCATCAAAATTACTTGGTCAATAATTCCAGCTAGGCTGTGCATGCCACCAAAACCAGATAGTAGGCCCAATGTAGACCTCAACATGTACAACCTCCTCTTCATGTATCATCTGGTCCTCCTTTGCTTCCATTTGTGTTATTTGATTAGGAGGAGCCCCCATGATCATGATACGATCAAAAACATTTCATTATAGATCAGCCTCAGTCATCTAGACAACATCCGGTTGTCATTCCATGGGCTTTGAGTATAGAGAAGTGGGACATTCCCGACAGAAGTTAGCCACCGGTTCATCCAGAAAGGCCCGTAATACCCCCTTCCGTAGAATGACCTATTATAAGCAGAAGTTCCCGCTTGACATTGATGTATGATATCCTTAAGAATATTTCTAGAATTCCTGTGAGGCTTTCTATCTTGTAGGTTCTCCTAATGTCATTTAATTTCTGTGAATCCCTCGTCGAGGATTTAAGAATCCCCCTCCAGTTTGAGATAAAGGTAGCAGCCGCATAATCCTTCAATGTAGAGATAGTCGAGGATGAAGAATTTCAGGCCATTATCTCTTTATCTAGAGAAGATATAGTCTCTCCCATATAGGGGCACATCCTACCACTGTACATCATTGACCACTTCAATGGTGTGGAGGTTCACCACTGTCTTGTCGACATGGGCACTGGGATCAACCTAATCCTGACCTGTACACTCTAAAAAATGGTGCTGTCCGAGGATGATTTGAGCCCCTCTGACCAGAAAATTCAATGTTATGATAGGATGAAAGACAGACTAGTAATCAAGATCCAATTGATGACCTAATTTGGGGGCCTGGTATCCAACACTGAGTTCATGGTTGTCTCCCAGGACACCGCGTACAATGCGTTGGCGGGTATGCCATGACTTCATCTGCATGTGACAGTCCCTTCATTGTATCACCAGTGCCGTAAGTAACCCCTTAATGGTCGAGTGGCAATACTCCAAGGAGATGCATCTCCCATTGATTCTTGTGAATCCCAATACCTGGATGTCGACTATTACAAGAGCAAGCACAAGCAGATTTAGGCTAATGAGGTTGAACACACTACGGATGTGACCGATCCCTGGAGAGACCTGGATGATGCCGATATTTTTTTTGATCCACCGATTAGAGGCTAAGACCCCGAATCTGGGGAAATTATTTTTTGTTTAGGGAATGAGGGGGAAGAACATTTCCAAGTCTATGGGACACTGAAATATCACCTCATATTCCTACAAAAATCATGATCGAGTGATCCTAGAGCCCCCTACTCCCATAGGGTATCGGGATGTCCGCCCCCTGGAAAAGGAAATACATTATAAATGCTTGTTTTTACGGCATAGGATAAACCATATCAAGCGGGAATGCCACTATTTGTTGGATATCTTCATGTGTGTCCCTTTAGGTCGAAGACTAGGTGGGATTGGATCGACAACCTTCATCACTATGGTTTCGACAACACATGATCCTCTCAATACGGTGTCCACCACTACTCAGTTTGGCACTAGTGACCCATTGGGATCTATCGACTTGGAGGAAATTCCTCATGATGAGGATCCCTCCTCAATTAAAGAAGATGAGGATTTACAGGACGCTCCTCCCACTTTCAAAGAGCGTGTCTCTTCCACAGTTGATGAGTTGGTATAGGTGAACCACTGTAACAAGACAGATCTGAAGCTCACATTAATCTGTGTCACAATACCTCTCAAAGAGAAACATCAGTACATGGACTTCCTCAAAAATCATCGTGATGTGTTTTCATAGATTTATAATGATATTCAATGACTAGATCCTCAGGTCACCATCCATCGCCTCAGTCTTCCAGTGAATCATTATGGGTTCAAACAACCTACTAGAAAGATGTACCCATGTCATGGGGCCATGGTAGAGGCTGTGGTTGATAAGCTCATTAGATCCAACTTCATTCAGGAGGTCTAGTACCCTTGATGATTAACTAACATTGTGCCCATTAGGAAAAAGAATGGGTAGATCAGAGTTTGCATCGAATTTTGGGTTCTCATCCTTCATTTTCCGAAGGATGATTTCCACTTCTTGTGATGGAACTATTAATTGACTCCACCATTGTGTTTCAGGATCTCTCTTTCATGGATGGGTATTCTGGGTATAACCAAATTCAAATGGCCCCCGAGGATGAATATTCTATAGTTTTCCGGGAACCAAAAGGTACTTTTTCCTACCAGGTCATGCCCTTCGGTCTAAAGAATGTAGGTGCCACCTATCAGCGTTCCATGCATCAGATATTTAAGGTGATCATCAGGACATTGGTGGAATGCTTTTTTGGATGATTTGGTTGTCAAATTTCTCTAGCACCAAGACCATCTCAAAGACCTTGAGAAAGTGTTTGGATTCTTCTTTTATCACCATATGAAGATGAACCCATTAAAGTGTGCTTTTGGGGTCACATTTGGAAATTTTCATAGCTTCATTGTCAAATATAGAGGCATTGGGATCAATCTAGAGAAGATTAAGACCATCATTCAGATGTCTCCTCAGAGAAAAATTCGGGACCTTCTAGGATTTCAATGCCACCTGGCCTACATACACCGATTCATTGATAATTTGGTCAGTAAGTGTAAGCCCTTTTCTCAGCTCATGAAGAATGGCACTATCTGTTAGTGGAATGAGGAATGTCTAACTGCTTTTGAGGAAATCAAGCATTACCTATTGTAGCCTTCAATCCTAATGCCACCAGTTTCCAGAAAACCGCTGGTCCTTTATGTGGCCACCCTGGAATGATCTCTCGACACCCTTCTCTCCCTGATGAACAATGGGGGAACCAAAAACAGTCTCTACTATCTCATCCACATTCTCCTCGATACGGAGACTAGATAATCCACTATTTAGAAAATCTTCCTTGTACTAGTATTCACAGTGCAGAAATTGCGAAATTACTAGTATCACCATGAGATACAGCTAGTGTCCTAAGTGGATCCGCTAAAGTACATCATGAACTGTCCCATGTTGAAAGGTCATCTAGCTCACTGGGCAGTAATACTCTAGTAGTTTGACATCAGGTTCATCCCGCAAAAGGCTATTAAAAGGAAAGCATTGCCATACTTCTTCACCACCCATCCACCTCCTGCAGACCAGTCCTTGGACCTTGATTTTCCGAATGAGACAATCCTCTCGGTAGACCAAGACGTTCCGTGTTGGGAAATGAACTTTGATGGTGCTTCCCGAATCCCTAACGATGGAAGACTCAATGAACCCAGACTCAATAATGTGGGATTAGGTATCATCTCCATCATTCCAGCACTAGCCATTTTCCATATTCATTCCTATTTTCAGAAGGGCGTACCTCCAATGAGGCAGAGTATCAGGATCTGATTACTCGCCTCGAGCTGGCCCTTGATATTGATGTTCCCCACTTGCATGTGAAAGGGGGCTATGAATTAGTCATCAAACAGATCAATGGTGATTACATCATCAGGAAGCCAGAGGTCATACCACTGTTGGAATGTACCCACTGGTTGATGGCCCAATTCCCATATCGATGAGAAGTTTCCCATGTCCCCCAATCCCATAACCATCGAGTCCACACCATGGATAGCCTAGATGCATCTCTTGCCGAACCTGATTAGGATGATTGGATTATCCATGTGGCACACCAGAGAGTAATTTACCCCATCACTCCAGACGATGAGGACATCCCACAGGTAAGGCACCTTACCACCGGTACATCCACTTTAGGTTCCCCAGGTCCCCCTAACATAGTGCTAGATGTGAATCCTAACTAGAGGACCCCCTTTATCGAGTACCTCAAACACGGTATTCTCCCAACTGATCATGCCGAGCATGAGAGAATCTGATGCCACGCATTCCTGTTTACCCTCCACAATAACCCCAATCATGAGTAGATCCTCTACAAACATGGGATTGATGGATTCATCCTCTGTTTCATTAAAGGAGGTGAGATTTCTTAGGTCATGCATGAGGTTCATGCCAGTTCATGCAAGGCTCATCAGACCTGACCGAAACTTTCTTAACAAATAATATGACTGGGTTTTTTTGGCCCTCCATGATCCATTACTATATCAAGTTTTCCAAGATATTCCATGCTTGAAAAATCCATGCTAATTTTTTGCATCGGCCACCAGATCCTCTCCACACTACCAAATACTATTGGCCCTTTTTGGTATGGGGGCTCGATGTCATGGGACCATATCGACCAGCAAGAGCCCACTAGTGCTGGTTTATCCTAACTGGTATATATTTCTTTTCCATGTGGGAAGAGGAATTTTTGCTCAATGAGGTCAAAGCCTATTATTTCATTGAATTTATGAGCTCCAATATCATCCATTGATTCGTACTCCCTCACGCCATCCTCAATGATAATGGCACCAACTTCCTGTTGGGACCACTTTGTGTATGAAGATTTTATTTGTTGTCAATAGTTGTCAATACACGTCAAAATGAAGAAGGAGATGAAGAAGGACTAAAAAGTTAGTGGATATTAGCTGATGTGGGGTTTCCTGGAGAATTGTTATGGAATCATAGCATTGGATGTCATACTTGAGAAATTATCTAAGAAGATCAATTCAGACGATTGTTGAACTGATACTAAGTTCAAAGAACTTGTGTCAAAAGGTGACACATTGTTTACAAAAATGAAGAATGGTGAAGTATCATCCATCTAAGGATTATTGAAGATGAATGAGGATTTAAAAAAAAGACTATTCAATGCTTCTTTATTGAATTAGAACCATGCAAGAGGTTACTTGAAGAAAAGAATCATATGATTTGAATAATGAAGATAATCATAGCTTAAGAAGAAGAGAGAGTGTGGAAGGACTTGGCATTCTAAGAAGGTCATGAATTACACATATCCTTGAAATCAGATGATTGTTTCACTATTCTTAAAGTTCCCAATACATGTATCAAAGGTGATACATTGTCTACAATATTGAAGGTATTTGAAGAAGCTTCATGCCTCCACTTTTGGATGAAGAGAGATGATTTGAGTTCATTGGAATTAACAATCCAAAAGCAATTGAGGATTTTAAGTGAGGATGAAAGAATTAATTTGGAATTCATATTCCAACAAGAATGAACATAACTAGACGATGATTTTATGATTTTTACTTCACAAATATCATAAGTTTGGAGAACTTGTGATGAAATCCTTATGAAGGATAGGGAGAGTAAAGAAGTGTTTTTGGTAAAGGAAATAAAGTGGCCTGTAATAAAAAGTGGTGCGCAAGTGTGGCATGCAAGTATATGTGGCGCGCAAGTGTATGTTTCACGCAAGTCAAATTTCAAGATCATCCCATCAAAATCTGACAAAGGAAAGAAAGTTTCGTGCTAGTGATGGAATGATGTGCAAGTGTGGTGTGAAAGTATATGTGGCGCGCAACTGTATGTTGCGCGCAAGTAATATTTCAAGATATTTATCTCAAAATATGACAAAAGAATGAAAGTGTCGTGCAAGTGATGGAGCAGCTTGCAAGTTCTAGAGTGGCGTGCAAGTGCTGGAGTGGCATGCAAGTGCTGGAGTGGCGCACAAGTCACCAAAATTCCTATAAATATATGACTATCCTCCTCATTTTTTATGGATGAACACTTAAGAGAAAATTTGAGCTCTGATTGTGCAAGCAGTATAAGTGGCACACAAGCCGAAGTGGCACACACGTTGTGGGTTATTTATAAGGCGCACAAGTAGGGTCTCACGCAAGGAGGGTGGTGTGGAAGCAGAGTGGCACGCAAGAAGGTGTGGAGCACAAGTTTTGAGTTGTTCCCAATAGTGGGTTCAAGTATTTAGTGGCATGCAAGCAGGTAGGCACGCAAGTTGAGTGGGGCGTAAGAAGGTGGAACGCAAGCTGATTGGCGCACAAACAGGTGGCGTGCATGCTGAGTGGCATTAAAACAGGTGGCGCGCAAGTAGGGATGCACACAAGGAGAGTGGGACACAAGCATCATGGCACGCAAGTAGAAGTGGTGTGAAAGTTTTGAGGTTTGAACCATTGTGGCACACAAGTATTTGATGGTGCACAAGCAGGGAGGCACGCAAGCAGGGTGGCACGCAAGTAAGGATTTCCACACAAGATGTGAGTTATTCTTGAAGTTATTAACATCCTTTGATCAACTGAGATGATTCCTAGTTGATCTATACTTCATTATTTTTACAATCACAAAGAGAAATTTTGATTCTAGAAAAAAGAAGAAGAAGAGCTCGGTGTAGATGGTTTTGCACTGAAATAAAACATGTGAAGAAGAGTAGGTTTCAGTGTAGCTGGTTTTGAATTAAAGAAGCTAATGAAGAAGAATAGTGTGAAACTTATAGGTTTTCTACATAAATATAAGATAAGAAGAAGAATAAGAACCAATTATGCCCAATTGAAGCGTACAATTCTTTAGGGCAGTTTAATTCAGATGATGCTATGTGAGCTGATCCTCAGTTTCTGAATAATCACATTGGTATGTGTGATTTTGGACAATAAAAGAGAAAAAGATTTAGTGCAGTTGGTTATTGCACTAATAATAATAGAGAATAAGATTTAGTGCAATTGGTTATTTCACTAAGAAGAAGAAAGAATACGCCTAGTGCAGTTGGTGTTGCACTAGAGAAGAAGAGAAAGAAAGAATGAAGAAATGATTTCCTACTTCTTTGCTAGTGATCAAATGAAAAGCACTAAAGAATACCAAGAGATGAACCTAAATTATCAAGAAGGAAGAAGACTGTCTCTATAGGAAGTATAAAGAACTAGCTAGATACTGCAAGTTGGACAAGACTATCACCAGTCCAGGGAAGATGATTGTTTCCCGCCCCCCTCCAAAGTGTAGGGACTTACACTGGCTAGAGGATTGTTTTCCTAGCCACTCCATTGTAACAACATATTACATTATAGTGTAGAATCCATGCACTGGTCATTCCAATGCATGGCAAGGACGTAGCTACTCTTATTGTGTGGTGAACAATGTAAAAATATCGTGTGCATATTGTTACTGCTTTCTATTATTGCATGTGACATGGAAAAGAGAATATGAGAATCAAGATCCTAAAAGGTGAAGAGGTACGAGGACAAAAGTTGGAATTGGTTTAAAAAGTTCGCAACACTGATTCACCCCCCCTCTCAGTGTTAGGTATATCCCAAAATGGTACTCTCAATTGGTATTAGAGGGAGGATAACCTCTGTTGGATTATCTACACTGAAGTTATTCTCTTTTTATGATTTGAGTTTCTTTCCTAAATTATCAATGAAGTGCACCTTCAGTGAAGATTTAGTTATCTCTGAATAGAAGGCTATATCTATCAAGACCATGAAGAATAAATAATGGAAGGAGAAGAGAAAGTTGAAGAAGAAGTCCCTCCTAAATAAAGAATAGGATTTATCTGTTTCTCCATATCCGGTAGACATTGAAGACACACTAGACATGGAAAGTTATGAGAAGGTGGCTCAAGTTTACACTTAGAATATTGATAACCTTCTTACCTCAAATGATAAGGAGGAATGTTTTAGTACATCTAGAAATTATTCTCATGATGAAAATTCTGGCACAAGTGGTGATGATCAATCTACAACATATCATGAAATATCAGTTGACAAATTAAGAATGATTCTGCGTGGTATTCTTGAAGAGAGTGCATCTCTTCACTACTAGAAATGGGATTTATCCCCACACGACTATGACCATGGTTTAAAGAACCATAGGGATAGATGATTTTTAATGGTCTATACCCATATTTTTATTAAAATCGTGGGTATTCAGTCCCTAAGTATCGGGCTCCATCTATCTACCCCACTTCAACCCTCCATCGCGCTCCCCCCACTTCAACCCTACCTCCTGGCTCCGCCTCATGGCTCTGCCTCATGGCTCTGCCCCCGGCTCCACCACCTGGCTCCGCCTCCTGGCCTCCACCTCCCGGCCTCCACCTCCCGGATCTGCCTCCCGGCCTCTGCCTCATGGCCTCTGCCTCCCAGCCTCTACCTCCCGGCTCCGCCTCCCACCCTCCACCTCTGGGACTCTGCCTCCCGGCCTCCACCTCCCACCTCCGCCTCCCGCCTCCGCCTCTACCTCCACCTCCCACCTCCGCCTCTCGCCTCTGCCTCCCATCTCTGCCTCCCGGTCTCCACCTCCCGACTCTTCCCCCAGTTAGGGCGACATTCCTGCTCCCCCCTCTCGTCTCCATCTCCTCCGAGTATCGTCAAATTAATCAATTTTCTATTATAGATGATGTTTCCCATGTGTTCCTACTTATAAATTTCAATAATTATCCTTCAAATGTAATTGATATTGAGAATCTTGTGTTGGGGGTAAATGATTCGTTTGAGAAAGGTCCAATATGGATTTTTGATTGATGAATAAAAGAACTGTGAAGGATGATGAAGCCTCTTGTTAAGGTTTTATAGAAGAACAAACATTTTAAAGAAGATAAATGGGATATAGAATCATATGTGTAGTATTACATGACCTACTTGTTATATTTAGACCTCTAGAGACACATATTAAGGTCAACAAGTCATTAGAGGGAGATATTGGAACAACTACTCACTTTCTAGGTGAATTATGCCTTATTTTTAACCTTTATTAAGAGTTTATTTGAGTTATTACATATATTGGGTGATGTATTGGGTAGATTCTTGGATATTGGGGGGGGGGGTTAGAAGAATTTAATAGTGATAATGGTTAAAGGGAATAGTGTTGTCCCGCAATGTAACTATGAAGCCTATTAGAGAGGAGTAGTGGGTGATATATGGTAGGGGTACTTTTATAGCTAACATGGAAACAATTCCATGGTAAATATGTAACTCTAAAGAGAATCAACATCATGATTGTCATAGGGTTTACAAAACCATATGTCCAAACCATGCGGGGGACTTGAATAGGTAGTGAACTTCCCATGGTTAGAGAATGATTTTTTAATCCAGGCAACCAAACCATTTACATAGAATTCAATCATTTGAAAATTATTATTTTGACACAAAACACCCTAAAGACATTCATTATTCCTCCTAAACACAGGGTAATAAAACCAAGGTACTCTAATGATACTTTATGGTGAATTAATTCTTTTTATAGAGGAATTATATTTGATATAGAGATACCAGTCCTAGAGATTTATATGTAATTTTTCATTTGTTTGTAGTTATTCTTATTATTGCTAGATATTATTTATTATCCTTGTAATGGAACAAGATCTCGGATTTCTTATCCAGGTTTAGGATTTACAATGATATCCAATGTGATCCTTTATAGATTTACATGGAAAATAAATATGGAAACATGGGTTTTCCTAATCATTCTCAGATCCATGTAGATCTCTTAATTTTTTAGTATCTTGATGGATAGTTATAAAATGATCCTAGACCATAACATGTTCTTCATCATATATCATAACCCTTGAATACTCATGTAGTGATTTGGGGATGCTTCCATGGATATTTGGTTTGTGAGATTCATTCAAGTGGTGAACATTGATGTTGGGCTTCAATATGTTGAATGCAAGAAGTTATTACCAGGTTATTACAACTATATAAAAATGTATGATATGAAATACTCATGAGTGTGTGTACAAACCATGATAATTTTTTTAAATGATATTCTTATGCCTCTATATAGACATAAAGATTCCTTACTATGACTTGGATATATATATATATGTATGGATGATAGACTTATACTATCTTGTATCAAAGTTAAAAGTGGATCCTTCATGAATTCATTAATCCTATATAGGGGGAGAATTTGAGATGTGATTCATAATGAATATGGTGGGGTCTTGAATGAAAAATGGAAGATAATGAAGGCCTTGAGGCTTTAATGGAGTTTGGAAGTGGGGAATAATGACATTGTATTATTACCTAAGATAGTTGATAGGGGATAATAACCTTATGGAATAACCCAAGGCATAATGGCCTATACACCCATTGAGATACATAAATTGTCCTTGTGGTTTGTTTTGAGAATTTTCAAAACCAAAAAAGCTCTTGTGAGAAGAACATCCACTTTCCAATATCCATGGACATTCCCCTTTGGATATTTTGGGTGAAACTTCAACAACTAAATCTTTCTCCTTCACTTTTATATTCTTCTTTTGATGATTTTGAGTATTAAAACTCAAATATTTTTAGGATAGTATATTGACGAGGCATTCATTTTCATCATGAATAGGATGGTCACACCTTCCATAGACTTATTCAAGAATATCAAACATGTTCTGTTATTTCTATATAGAATTTATAATATATTTCTAACGTTAATTCCACTAAAGCGGTTGAAACCCACAAACATTGATTGTCAATACTCCCAAGTATATCATGATGTCTATTTTTAAAAACCTATCATTTACATATGAACAAATATTCCAAAGTTCCAATAGAATCCATAAAAAGAATATCTTTTAAGCATCTTGTGGTACAAAATTTGTAGGATTCCTTGAAACATTTTTTCAATATTAATTCCAAAACATCAAAGTTATAACTACTCTATTTTCATTGAATGTTTTATTCCCCATCAAATGACCCCTACCAAATAATCTGTAAAATTATAAATTCATATTATTAAAATAAAATTTTCTTTCCATGTGTATAATGCCTCTATACCTATAAAAAATATTTTACATTGAAATTTTATTTTTTATTCCCCATCAATGACCACTTGGGAGTGTAATTTTTAAATTTTTTCTTTAGTTTACATCTCAAGGTAGACCTTTTTTAATTTTTCTTACTTAATATCTTCTTCATATACTCGGCATGTAGAGTATGTTCATCAGGCGAGTATAACTGTTTTCTCCACTTTGAATCAGAAGAGCTCATCTATTGAAGGCGTTGAGAAGGTTTAGTTGCGTATGATCTTTTTCTTTAAACGTAAAGGCATTGATTGGTATGTGATCTGACAGTTATAAGAATATTTGGAGTTGACTAACTGATTTAGATGTTCCATATGCTGTTTGAGGTTTTCATCTTTCCTTACTCTAATTTTTAATGTGTATTTTTTTTGTGTTTTAGGAAGACTCCAACCACAAAAGAAAAAGCCTATTAAGTGGAATCCTAATTCTGGTTTTACTCCAACATTGTATATATATCAATTGTTGAATGACATTGCAATACATATTTGTAAGTAAATAGTTTTTTATACAAATTCCATGAAAATGTAGTAATACAAGTCTCATGGATTTTCTGCACCGTATATAGAAGAGAAATACAAACAAAACCAAGAGGGTGATGAGCCTTGCTGAGACATATACAAATCAACCAACAACTGCAAGAACAGATTTAGATGAGGGAGATAAATCAATCCTAAGAAGATTATGACAAATATGTGCCCCCCAGCTCATTCCAAATGCACCAAATCACTATAATCATCCAAAACATTCACATATTTTGGTTTAGTCAAATAAAATCAAGGTACTGAAGAAGATATGGAATGTAGGTATTTAAAAGTTCATGACGAACCAAATGAGTGTATCTATAATGAAAACAAATTCAGACGGATAAGTGATGAGATAGAGAGATCCGAAACACTCAAGTATAAGATTATCATTCCATTCAAGACATCTAAAGTAGGTAACCCACTGGATGCTGGGAGATATGAATCCTCCATATAGAGTAGGTAACCCCACTGGATGCTGCATTTGAAACATGACAAGGTATGAATCCTCCATATGATTTATCACTTCAATGGTTATTTTACTCTCTTTAGCAAGGAGTGATACCCCCACTATTAATTCAATATATGGATGATGTGGAAGTGATAGATTTACGATAGTTCATGTTCCTCGATTTTATGGTACTCGGGGAATTTTAGTTTTATTTTGGCGTTAATATTCCTATGGAGTTGAGTTGTTTAAATCAATGTCCTACTTGAGAATGGTAACTTATTTCCATAAGCATACATGGGTTCATTTCATTGAGTTTACCTTTTTTCTTGTCTTCCCTTGTGCTTTTGGGGTGTCCCGTTGGGAATGTTTAAACTCACACATGCATTGGATTTGTACCCACATTTATTTCTTTTGTGTAGATGATCTATAATTCAGCAATGATCTCAGAGGATGTGGAGTCGGTGGACCTAGTGTGTAAAGGATATTGGAAGTGTTCATTTTGGTTGTGTCATGTTTGTAATATCCTTAACACCCATTGAGGTATGTTCTTATTTAAGAATTGGTTTAACTCCCACTAAATTTGTTAAGGGAATATTTATTTGGAGTATGATGAGTCTTGGGGGTTCCCTAAGGGTTTAGAGCATGAAAAAGAGGGAAATATTCCATCCAGTGTAAGTTACATGGTTGGTGCACAGTTAGTCCTAACTGTGCACCAAAACTATGCACCCTAGATAGGGGTGGTTCATAGTTAGTAAAACAATGCATAGTGGGGAGGGAGGAGAGGGGGAGGGGGAGGGGCTGGGCAGTGGGGAGGGAGGGGGAGGGGGGAGGAGATGGCCCGTGGGGAGGGAGGGGGAGGGGCTAGGTAGGGGGGAGGGGGAGGGGAGGGGCTGGGTAGGGGGAGAGGTAGGGGCTGGGCAGGGGGGAGGAAAGGGGCTAAGTGGGGGGAGGGGCTGGGGGAGGAGCTGGGCAGTGGGGGGGGGGGGGTGGGGCTTGGCAGTGGGGTGGGGAGGGGGAGGGGCTGGGTAGGGGTGAACCATGATTCACCTCAACATGAGGTGATAAAATATGTTTCTATTTTCCATAAATATTTTTAGAAGGTATTAGAATTCATTTCTATAAATATTGAGGATTTTGTGATGATCAATCAAAAAATTTAAATTAGAGAACTATCTTTGAATTGGGTCAGGTTCCTCTTAGAAGCTCCTGGTTTACCAGGCTAGGTGCTAGACTCCAATTTATCCCTGTTTATTTTTTCATGGTTATTGTTATTGGTTTAATGGTGGTTCATTATTGGATTATTTTGGGTTCCCACTTAACCCATCAAAAGTGGGTTCTTTTTTTGAAAATTTAATAATAGTTGAAATAGAAGGTACAATATAATGGAATCCCAGACATTGATGTACTTGTTAGACTCAGATTGATGTTATTGAATTGTTTGTATGATTCTAATACTGGGTATTGACATTGGTTGTGTATGGAGGTGTCATGTTATTGTGTGATTTCATTTCATTGCTGTGTGATTGGAATTTGGTTTCTCCCTCCGTTATTTATTATAGTATTGTGCGTGGAACATTGGAATCCTTTTTACCTATGTAGGTTGAATACAGAAATAATGTTGGGAAAGAAGAAAGGGTCTCATCCCAGTCACTCTAGAATGAATATGTTAAAACACTAAATAAAACACATGATGATTCTATGGAACTTCTAGAACAATGCCTTCATTTTCATGTACATGTTTGTGTACCCATATGAGACCTATTATTTTGGTTTAAAATCTAAAGGATGAGGCCCATTTCGATGTAGTAGGTCCCTTAGAGGAGGAGTACAAGTCATGTACTTTTAAAATAACAAACGTGATTTTTTTAAAGGGTATGTTGGTTGGGATATCAACATATGTAATTGGGATTGTGATGAGTCATTCAAGTATGATTGAAGCTAGTATAGCCCGGATAGGTGATGCTAGACTTTGGGTAGTGAATCCCCTTGGTTTTGTACCATGGAATCAATTAATGGATGCCTTATATCAGGGTATAAGTGTGAGGTTTTATTCTTGGATGTTTAGGCCTTGAAAGTAACATTTTGGCTCAGAAAGGGGATGAATAACATTGATCAATGATGTAGAATATTGTGTGGATTTTAATCTTTCTTTTATTGGGTTTTCATTCATGATTATTCATGGGTAATTGTTGGCTTCTTGGTGCCGTAAAGATCCATGTATAATCTTATATTCTGTTTTTAGGTGCAGAATGTTTAGAGGTACATAATGCTTACAAGTGAAGAATCGTAGACGTGTAGGTGCAGAATCGTAGAGGTGCATAATTTTAGAGCAAGGTGTAGCTGCTCGGCTGTAGGGGACCTACCTATACCCACTGTTCAATGAACCATGGGAAATTTCTAGCACTGTAAATTAGTATACCCACGGTTTTGAAACCGTGGGTATACATCTATACCCACAGTTCAAATGAACCATGGGAAATTTCGGGTGCTGCAAATCAGTGTGCCCGCGGTTATGTAACTCTGGGTATACATCTATACCCACGGTTCAATGAACCATGGTAATATAAATTTTTCTTGGTCTATACCCACTATTTTCTAAAAACCATGGGTATAGACCTATTGCGACGACATTCCAGCCCACGGTTTTTGAAACCATGGGTATAGCCTATACCCATGGTTTCAAGGGCTATACCCACAGTTTTGAACCATGGGTATAGGTGATATTTCCAGTAGTTCTTGTTTGTGGAGTATTTCAATGCATGAAGGAAAATATCACTCAACTAGAAAAATAAACTGATGTTTTCGAGAAAGGTTTACAAGAAAAAATTCTCGAATGTTTAAAGCTCTCCAGATAGGTTAGAGCCTTTGAAGAAACAAAGAGGGGATTTGATGTAAGTTCTTCAAAGTGTTTCAAAGATTTTGAAGAGAAAGAGGGAGTCAACAATACTCTAGAAGAGAATATCCATGCACTTGAAGATGTTCTGAAAAAGATAAATGATGTCAAGGAGATATATTGGGAAGATAACTCCAAGAAGATCAAAGAACTTGACTCTTTGTTACAAAACAAAGTAAATATGCATGAAGATGAAGTTGAAAGATTAAATAAGTCTTGTGAAGATTATAAGACTATTATTGAAGACAAGGAAGTCATCCTCAATAAGATATTTCTAGAATTGGAATCTAAGTTTACCAATCTTGAGAAGACACATATTGAGTCTCCACAAAATAAGGAAACAGTTGGTGTTAGTATTCAATGCTCAATGAAGTATTCTCCTGTCAAAATACCTCAAAAATAAGATAATAAGATCATGGATTCTCACATTGATATATCAAAAGCATATGAGAAAGCAAAGGTACCATCCATACCAACTTGTACTAATGTTTTTGTTTCTACTAAAATTACGGGTTGGAAGAAAATTTATAAACAAGTATGGATGAAGAAAATTGAAAAGAAACCTACCACCATGGCTATGGTGGATAGAGGAAAGAGTGTGGAAGATAAATCCCCACATAAAGCACAACATACCAAGAAGATGATTCCGTAACCTTATAAAGAAGATGGGAAGAAGTCAAGGTTTGTTGGTCAATGTTGGTGTTGTAATAAATTTGGGCATTGTGCACTAGATTGTTGGTACAACCCCTTAAATGTAAAATCACAAAGAAAGATCATCTCAAGGGGGAGAAATCGAGAGAAGAAGAAGCAACATCCACAGATTCAAAAGCATTTGTATACTGCAAACAGATTGGGAATGTTAGATAACATCTATGATGTATTAAATAGGAGTGGTCATATGAATTGTGCATGTTCATATAAGAAAAGAAGACCACAAAAGCTGAGTAATAATGGATAAGCAACCTTGGGACGAAATCAAATAAATAATATGAAAACAAATTCACCCAAGAAGATTTCAAGAAGGAAAGATGATAATTCCTTGGATTCTAAATCCAATAATGTGAAGGGTGGTGCATCCAAAATAACTACTAAGAATAAATCCACTCAGAAGAAGCCATTTTGATGATCCAATCATGATTCCTCATTCCCGAATGATATTTTGGTGGTTTGGCCAAAAGTTTTGGAAGGACTGAGAAAGATGGAAGATGCACATGCTAATACTTGTACTAAAAGAAAAAAGAAGATTCTACATAAAGAAAAGAAATTTCTTTTTGTGAGGTGCCACAAGGATGGTCATACTATTGAAAGATTCTTTGAATTTACTCCATCCCAACAAGAATTTCTAAAAAATATGAAAGTTTCACCAGGAGATTCTAGTGCTTTGAAATCCCTTTAAGAAAGAATATTCACTCACATTGAGATGGAAGAAATAGTGAGGTCCACACAATCACAGTCAACATTAAAGATCAGTTGTGAAAGTGTGAAGAATAGAGCATCTGGGTTGAGAAGATCATCTCAACCTTGTTGTTCACATTGATGGAGAAAAGTAGATCCACCTTATTCCATTAAATATTTGTGTATTGTATTTGTTATTATCATACAAGGAATTGAAGGTGAAGTAAGATCTCAGGGGTGAAACCTGGGATTTAGTGAGGAGAAGTGTTCCCTTGAGGGGGTGATACATGATGAAGCTTTCAGGGTCATTATCTCAATCAGTATCAACTTCATTTGGTATAAAATTCAATTTCTCTAAAGATTGTCTGGAGATCATGTCATTGGAAAAGGTATGACATTTATTAATCTCTCATCCTTGGTTACTCAAAATAAATATATTTTTATAAGGGGGGGGGGGTGGGGTAACTTGGTCAATCAGTGACATAAGAAGAATGAAAATGCCCCAAGGCCAATTATCCTGCTAATTGCACTTGAATGTTCTTGATCATTTGTTGAAGTGAGTGAAGGAATTTCAGGATTGATTATTTTCTATCACATTCAATATCATTGTCCTGAAATGAAATTGGAAAACCCTTGAAGACAAGTGTAGGAGATCTCATCTCATGAGGTATCACGATCAATGGATAATGGACAAATTTGTTGTCTAAATCAAATTCTCTTGTTTTCTACACTGAGCATTGCTCAAGTAGACTTAAAGTGAAATGATTGATGGAACAATTCTGATGTAAGGGCTGATACCCTCTCTACCATGAACTTTTTATTTCTTTTCAATAAGGGGGAGAGAAAATGAAATGAAATTTTGAAGTGAAAGGGGAGAGAGAAGATTCTTATTTTGATATTGAAACATTCTTTTGAGGAGACTTTGTGGTATTGAAAACAAAATCAATGAGGGAGATTGTTGGGACCACTTTGTGTATGAAGATTTTATTTATTGTCAACAGTTGTTAATACTCGTCAAAATGAAGAAGAGATTAATTAGAATGAAAAAGTTAGTGGAGATTGGATGAAGTGAGGTTACTTGGAGAATTGTTATGGAATCATAGCATTGGATGTCATACTCGAGAAATTCTCTAAGAAGATCAATTCAGATGATTGTTGAACTGATACTAAGTTCAAAGAATCTGTGTCAAAGGTGACACATTGTTTACAATAATGATGAATGGTAAAGTATCATCCATCTAAGGATGATTGAAGAATAATTATGATTTAAATAAGAGCATGCAATGATTCACTATTGTATGAGAACCATGCAAGAGATTACTTGAGGAAAAGAATCATATGATTTGAATAAAGTAGAGAATGATGGATAAAGAAGAAGAGAGAGTGTGGAAGGACTTGGCATTCTAAGAGGGTCATGAATTAAACATTTCCTTGAAATCAGATGATTATTTCACTATTCTTGAAGATCCAAATACATGTATCAAAGATGATACATTGTTTGCAGCATTGAATGTATTTGAAGAAGCATCAGGCCTCTACTTTTAGATGAAAAGATATGATTTGAGTTCTTTGGAATTAACACCACAAAATGAATTGAGTATTTGAAGTGAGGATGAAAGAAGTACTTTTCAATTCAAATTCCAAAAAGAATGGACATAAACAGACGATGCTTTGTTGATTTGTATTTCAAAAATATCATAAGTTTGGAGATCTTATGATGCAAGCCTTATGAAGGATAGAGAGAGTAAATAAGTGTTTTTGGTAAAGGAAAGAAAGTGGCGCGCAATTCAAAAGTGGCATGCAAGTGTGGAACGTAGGAATATGTGGCATGCAAGTGTATGTTGCGCGCAAGTCATATTACAAGATCATTAAATCAAAATATGACAAAGGAAATAAAGTGTCGCGCTAGTGGTAGAATGACGCGCAAGTGTGGTTCTCATGTATATGTGGCGCACAAGTGTATGTTGTGCGCAAGTCATATTTCAACATCATTATATCAAAATATTAAAAAGGAAACAAAGTGTCGTACAAATGCTGGAGCGGCGCACAAGTGCTGGCGCGATGTGCAAGTGCTGGAGCGGCACACATGTGCTGGAGCAGCATGTAAGTGTATGTGGCATGCAAGTCACCAAAATTACTATAAATAGATGAGAAGCCTCCTCATTTTTCAGGGCTCAACACTTAAGAGAAAATTTGATCTCTAATCACGCAAGTAGTAGAAGTTTTGCGCAAGCTGAAGTGTCATGCAAGTTGTCGGTTATTTATAAGGTTCAAAAGTAGGGTGGCACGCAAGGAGGGTGGAGAGCATGAAGTGGCATGAAAGTTGGGAGTTGTTCCCAATAGTTGGTATAAGTAGTTAGTGGCGCGCAAGCAATTAGGTGCGCAAGATGAAAAGTATGCAATTAGGTGGCACGCAAGCTGAGTGGCGCGCAAGTCGGTGGCGCACAAGCTGAGTGGTGTGAAAATAGGTGGTGCGTAAGTATGGAGGCGCGCAAGAAGAGTAGAACGCAAGCATCATAGCGTGCAAGTTGAAGTGGAACGCAAGGTGTGAGTTGTAAACAATTGTGGCACGCTAGTATTTGATGGTGCGCAAGCAGGGGGGCGCGCAAGCAGGGTGGTGTGCAAGTAAGGATTTTCATGGAAGCTGTGAGTTATTCTAGATGTTCTTACCAGCATCTGATCAAATGAGATGATTCTAAGTTGATTTATACTTCATTTTTTTTATAATCAAAAAGAGAATTTGTGTTTATAGAAAGAAGATGAAGAAGAGCTCGGTGCAACTGGTTTTTCACTGAAAGAAAACGTGTGAATAAGAGTAGGTTTCAGTGAAACTGGTTTTGAATTAAAGAAGCTGAAGAAGAAGAAGAGTGTGCAGCTTACAGGATTGATGCATAGAGAGAAGAGAATAAGAAGAAGAAGAAGAACATTGTATGACCAATTAAAGCCTACAATTCTTTAGGGTAGTTTAATTCAGATGATGCTATGTGAGTTGATCCTCAATTTTTGAATAATCACATTGGTATATGTACTTCAAGCTAAGAAAAGAGAAGAAGATTTAGCCCATTTTTTTATTTCACTAAGAATAAGAGGGAAGAATATTGAGTACAGTTGGTTATTTCACTAAGAAAAAGAAATAAGAAGTCTAGTACAGTTGGTGTTGCACTAGAAAGAAGAGAAAGAAATAATTAAGAAATTATTGCCTACTGTTTTGCAAGTAATCAAATGAAAATCACTAAAGAAGACCAAGAGAAGAACCTACCTTATCAATAAGGAAGAAGACAGTCTCTATAGGCAGTATAAAGAACCAGCTAGAGGCTGCATGTTGGACTAGAATATCACTAGTCTAGGGAAGAAGATTGTTTCCCACCCCATCCAAAGTGTAGGGACTTACACTGTCTAGAGAATTTTTTTCCAAGACACTCCATTGTAACAGCATATTACATTATAGTGGAGAATCCATGAACTGGTCATTCCAGTGTATGGAAAGGATGTAGATACTCTTATTGAGTGGCAAACCATGTAAAAATATCATGTGCATATTGTTAATGCTTTTTATTGTTGCATGCGACAGGGAAAAGATAATAAGAGAATCAATATCCTAAAAGATCAAGATGCACATGGATAAAAGTTGGAATTGGTTTAAAAAGTACTCCACATTGATTCACCCCCGTCTCAGTGCTAGGTATATCCCAAACTGGTCCTCTCACTTCCAGAAAGCCGGACTAAATAATTTTTATGCCAAGTACAACATCTGTTATAACCATACCTCCTTCTATCACGTGTAGTAAAATGGGAAGATAGAGGAGTTAAATAAAACCCTCTCTAAAATCATGAAAAAAATGGTTGGTCTGAACAAGAAAATTTGGTTAGACAAACTCCCCAATTCCCTCTAGTCTTATAAGACGACGACTCATAGTTCCACCCAGGTGACCTCATATTCCCAGGTGTACACGACATAGGCAGTCATGCCCATCAAGATTCAGTTTACTTCATTATGAACAACTGTCTATGATCAGAAAACATAAGATAAGGTAGCTGAAGTCCATCCAGTAAAACTGGAAGCACTCGACGAGAACATGCTTCTTGCCCTACAAAATCTGGAAAGGAATTAGAACAAGATAGCTAGAGCTTTCCACAAGAATGTTTTCCTTCAATCTTTCTTTCAAGGTTCCATGGTGTAGGATCTGAGAAAACTGATGATAATTGGTTGGAAACCACCAAAACTGGAGCCCAAATGGGAAGGACCTTAAATCATTCAAAAGGTTTACCCCAATGGCATGTACTCTCGGGTTATGATGGAAAGTGAGCGTAAAATACTCCCACCAATGCCAAATTCTTTAAGAAATACTTTTCTTGAGTCAGAAGTCCTACATGACCTTAAACTATTTCATCTTCACCATGACATTATACTAAGTGATCCATCCATGATGATGGCCATAAAATTATCTAGAACTCATCTTTAATGACATTAAACTACGAGCGGATGATTAAAATGCAAAACGGTCTTAGCTCTATGACCATAAACTAAGATTTATCATGTTTTTGTTGCAAGACATTAAATTGCACAATATTTTAAGAACTATGTATGGCTTGATTCCTATCCTTAAGGGATATGTTGCAACACTTAGATGATTTTTCTTAGAGTCCAGTCCCCAAACACTTCTCTTTGTCTACACCTGGGCGTAGTTTCATTGGAGGAACCCACACTGTGTAGCGTAGCCTTCTTTATCACCACTGATGTTGGGATTACAGTGATTGCGCCTTTTCCCCCTCCTTGTTCTTCTTTCCTCCCATGTCCTCACTAAAAGAT
The DNA here is from genome assembly GCA_963277665.1 of Viscum album. Taxonomy (NCBI): domain Eukaryota; kingdom Viridiplantae; phylum Streptophyta; class Magnoliopsida; order Santalales; family Viscaceae; genus Viscum; species Viscum album. The sequence goes on along the minus strand of OY728129.1, from coordinate 871,745,846 downwards.
GTTAATATGAATTTCACTTTCAAAACTATATATGGATTGATTCCAATCCCCTTGGGATACGTAGGAACATCCAGCAATTTAGTCTGTAGGCCCAGCCCCAAACTGCAAGATCTCCCCTTGGGCCAAAACACATGGCGTGGTGTAAAATTTTGCCTTAATTTAGGTCATGTTCACCACAACTGCACCATGTATTACCCTCCTTGTAGATCTCTTCCTCTTTCATCTTGCTGCATGTCATTAAACTGCACAGGAATATTCATGCTTCACACATCCCCTTTATATGGGTCTTCATCACCTTTCACATCCAAAAGGACCCTCGAACGACATGGGTGCTAGGACCTAGGGATATCCTACCATTTCCGGCCAATGTCCTCGAGGATATCAAATGAAAAACTAATACAAGTCCCGCATTGCGAATATGGTCAGTGGTCGACACTAATTTTTTGTTCCCATTTTAGGTCACATGATGTGGATGCTGCATTTCAAATGCAGTAAACAGCCATCCTTCATTGTCAGCAACATCCTCATATGTCCCAAATATTTGATACAGTGGTCCATTTTCTCCTACTATCCATTAAAACATCAGTATGCCTTGGACAGGATTGTTGATCAAGTTAGGATCAACCTCGCCTGATCTTCTTCCATCACTATTGTACCCTTATATGTTGGGGAGATCCTGATCCCATTCTTTGTTTCCCACACTGACCATTACTCACGTGGGATTAGGATATTTGTTAAGGAAATATCCGCATAAAGGGTCATGTATTTATAGTCTGAGCCCTATGAACATAAACCAATATCATTCACTGTCTTCACAGCAAGACATTAAACTGAAAACGAGCTGGGACTTCCCGTCTCAGGTCCCTCAAAATTCTCAGCCCCCTGGACCAAGTTCTCATTTAGGATTGCACAGTGTGGTATGGACTCCATGTCCTCATTCATGTTGGGATATTTTTCCCATGGAATGGAAATTCTTCTTGAGACATCCCTCCTCCATTCATCGTCCTTACCGCAAGATGTTAAACTGCATGCTATCATTCAGAACTACACGTGGCTTGATTACCATCATCATGGGATATATAGGACTGCCTGGACATTTAGTCTTTGCATCCAGCCCTATTTCTTAGAAACCACCTCATCTTCTTGGACCCCAAGCCTAAGTTCTTCAAGGAGGGGGGTGACCTGGACTATCATCGAATTCAGTCAAAGTTTAAAATTTATAATTCTAATGACCACTATATATTTGGAAATCATTTTCAAACCCACAGGGATGTTGATTATGACAACTGTTCATCTAAAAACTTACAAAAGACCCCCTTATTGTCAGTAGTGGGGTAGATTTCTATTTTTTTAAAATTTTAATTTTTTATTGTGTTTATTATAATTCACAAATGAAACACCATAATATTTTTGAGTTTTTTTTGTTCTAAACTGTAATGAAACAAGAAACATGCTCAAAATAGTATGTAACATAGATATTAAATTATGATAAGTGAACAATCAAGAGAAACATGTCCGAGGAAAATCTTAATTCAAATGTTTTTGAAAAAATTATTTCTCACGATAGTGACTACAACTAGTACCAATGTAAAGGAATGATTTATTTCCATCGCTAGGAGATAAATCATTAAATATGAATAATATTAGAGTTTTCCACTAGATGATTAAACAGCTGTGAGAATTTGGATTTGAAAGAGATGACAGAATGAACTCACCGTAAGTTCTGTAATTTTTGTTTCAATTTAAATATTCAAGAAAATTAACCCACAATCAGATTTACCGAATGATTTGGGGTTCCAATATTAAGTTCTAGTGGTAAGTTTCTATTGAATTCATTTAGAGTTGATCTTGCCAATCAATTATAATCACATTTAAAATGATAGAGAGAAGGAAAAAACAAAGATAACCGGTAAACTCAATTTTAACCCCGAACTATAAGACTTAACCTAACATTATCTCTATTAGGCAAAGAAAATATTTCAATTACAAAGAATGAAAATTGAAAAAAAAATATAGGAATATATCTCCCTCTCCTAGCTCAAATCGCTGCTTCTCCTAGCCCCCAGGTCTCCAGGAAGTGGTTCTCCGAGAGGTTCTCCAAGATTCGTCCAGAGGTTCCCGCTCTGCTTGGAAGTGAATAATCCAATGTATTGAATGAATGTTTCCCCCTTTTCTTCTTGCTACTCTGTTTTAAACATAATGTCACCTGCTACACATCACCCATTGCTTTCCACCGACTTCAAATGTCATTCACATGTGCAATGAACACATGCATGTTTTCCATGACTGGCATGTCTTAATAGCTTTTCCCTTCTAACTAACTACCCGTAAGTTAGTTATGTGATCCCTGATGCTTTTTAGGCTTTAGTGTGAACCTTCATATGTTTCCAACTCTACTGTGAACCTGCCCAGCTAAAATAAAATAAAACAGTTAAAACACGAAGAGATAAATTATTATTAGAAAGTTAACTAAAGTTCATTAATAAATATCCTAATGGGTAATTATTATTAAATATTATTATTATGATTATTAAATCATTAATTAAATAAAATTATTATGTTTTCAATTTATTATTATTAATTAAGTTATTTAATTAGTGTATGTATTGTTAATAATTAGTTAGTATAACTTTATTAAATTATTAATTTAGATTAATAGAAATTACTTTATTAATTTAATAATTATATTTATTTTGTTGAAATTAAATTATAATTAAAGTGTTAATATATTTATTTTATTTAATAATTAATTTTATTTATAAATTATTATTGTTTATATTTTAATTTTATAAATTCTTATTCGTTTATCTTATATTTTATTTTATAACTTATATTTTAATTAATATTATAATTGTTATATAAAAAAATTATTATATGTTATATTATATTACTTTTTTAATTTGTTTAATTATTAATTTTTATCTTTTGTCTTTATATTTTCTTAATTATTTTTTAAATTAAATCGCTTCTCTCCCCCCCAAATTTGGTGCAAAGAGGGGGGGGGGGATGTTCGGTTCCTTCTCTAGGAAGGAAGATCCGTGACTCGGCTCTACCTCATCGCACAGCACCTGTGGCACATCATACTTTAGGCATGACTCCTCATTCTTTAATCCAGCGATGACAACACAGATCCCCTCCCTCGTAGCTCATCCCCTCAGCTCGGGATTGACTCCAATAGGAAGCGTCTCCCTTCGACGACTCATCTTTCCTTGGCGATCTTCAACCACATAAGAAAGTGGCTCAGGAAGCAGGTTTTCTATGAGGGCTTCTTCATCCGCAACGCTGTCATCATCAAATCCGACAATGAGACCAACCGACACCTCCTGTTCTGAATGGTAGAGCAACGAGTTTTCGGTCTTGAAATTTTTTAAGATCTGTTTAAAATATGAGAACAGGGGGATGAGGTGTGTGGTTAGTGTTTGGGGTGGAAAATCTGGTGATGAAGCAGGGGGTTCTGGTGAGGCCGTGGGGTGAGGATGATATAGTGTTGTGGATGGTTTAGATGTTTTTATGTAGAACTGGCTCGATGAAGTAGTAAGAATTCTTATTTGATTCTGTGACAGTGTGTGAATGAGAAATCTCTATGGTTATGCTGAAGGCAAGGCATATGATTGACGGTGAGAGATGTGATGAACCAATGAGACGGGGTTACGGTTTCACCTGGATGAGAATGGTGGCAGAGGAGATGGTGGGTCAGTGATGAAAAATGGGAAATGATTCCAAAATAAGGTCACACAACAAAGTTTATGTAAAGATCTATAAGTTCAATGTAAATTACATTTTTTAAATTTATGGGAATTTTACGAGTCTGTGAAATCTGACAGTGCGTGATTTCGGGGCACGGAGTGCCCGAAACGATCGGTCGATGTTTTGTTAAGCTTATGTTAATGAGCATAAGAAGTTTTCATGAAAAAGTAGAATAACTATTAAATGGTTACTCAGATCAGAAATATAAGGAAACCATTTCACTCAAGATGGTGGGTTTACCCTAGGCGTGACTTTATATTAGTCGGCATGGGCATCATGTGAGAAAACCCAAAAATGGAATCATCATAAATAAAATAATTAAATACATTATTTTATTTTTCAAATGCTTATAACTCACAAATGGTAACTCAGATTAAAAATATGAGACCACTGCTGAACACATGAAGGTATGATTTCTTTAAAAAGATACTAACTTTGTCTAGTGGGGGCTACCAGAGAAAGTTAGTTTTTGGCCGCAAATAAAATACTTAAGTGAAAATTATTTTATTGTAAAATTCATAACTTCTAAACGTTAACTCAGATTGATAATCAAAGAGTACCATTGGGTTTTTTGGGGAATGTTTCACCTAGGAAAGTCTAATCTCGACCAGCGTGGGTTGAGGGTGACTGATAATAATTTTCCAAACGTTTTTTCGGGTACGTTCAGTAAACACATGAGTGACATTTTATAACTTTTGAATCGGAGCACAGAATTGAAATCTGAGTGCACCGTTGAACTCGCTGCGCCGATATTCGCTTAAGGAGACTTTCACCTCGATGACCAACGGAGAAGGGAAAAAGTTTTTTTTGGGGTTTTTGGGGAAATAATAAAATAAAATAAAATTCATTTTATTTTATTTTGAGCTTCCATGTAGATATTTCAGGTGGGGTCCATCAGAGCTAAACCTCCACATGGAAGTTGGATGTGGGGACCACCACAATTTTACCTCCCATGAGAGGTTATGGTGGTGGGGACCACCCGAACCAAAACCTCCCATGAGAGGATATGGTAGTGGGGACCACCTGGGTTGTTAAACCTCCCTGAAACCTCCCATTAATTGGGAGAACCCTCTCAAGTCCCTATTAAATGTGGGGGGGGGGGGTTCCTGTTATCCTTCCAATAATTATAGCCAATGCACCTCTTAAAATGCGCCAACATAATTTTATTAGCTTGCTCCGTTTAAATTTAAATAACTGCGTCGTTGGAAATTAGGAAGGTTCCTAATAAATGAACCATTATAAATTACAATGATCTTTACCTACCTCCCTCCCTCTTTTATAAATAGGAATCTTGGGAGGAGGTTCTCAGATGGATTTACCAAGTGACGAAGCGCTGGTAAAGTGACATGATGCCCAACACTTGGAGGATTATGCTTCATCCACAAAGAACTTATTCTTCCAACGAAGAATTCCAGTGAGGAGCGACTTCGAATTCATTCCTCCGAACCTACTCCGACGTAGGACATCTTCAGTTATGACGAGATGGCGCAAAAACCGACAATCAAGGAAAACACTGACGACACCGACGACCGTCTTTTCCCAACGATCCGTCTTCTTCCGTGCGCCAACTTCGACAAAGGTCAAACAAAGGTAGGGGTTTATTTGCATGTTAATGCTTTTCTTGATTTTCTTTTGTAGATTTAAAAAGAATCTTTGTAGAGGATATAGAATTTGAAGTTCATAATTCTCTTTTCTTGATAGACCGATTGCTATCATCCTAAACACGTAGGGTGTGGGCCAAACTAACATGGCCCAAATCCCACTGCTGATCTCTTTGTTATATCTTCAGCGTGGAGACGAAACGATGAGGTGATGGAGGTGACACACAATGACCATGCTACCCATAGACTCTGCAACCCGTGCCGCTATCGCGGCGCTTCAGCAGAACCGTCTCTCGGCCGCCGTCGGCCTCCCGTGTGCCCGCCGGCCACCTGGCCGCCCACCGGTCTCCCGGCTTCTGGCTGCCGTCGGCCTCCCGTGCACCCAACAGCCACCTGCCATCCCGCCAGCCTCCCAAATCGCAGGCACCGCCTGCCTCCCGTGCGCCCTCTGGCCTCCCGACCATCCGATCGCCCGCCAGTCTACCAGGCTGAACCGCCCGAGCCACGCCCCTCACAGCGTTGCCCGAACTGGCCTCAACCATTAGAGCCGAGCCGAGCCGCCGAGCCATGCCCTATGTGCTCCTGGATGAGCCGGCCTTCCGCTCCCCTCACGGCGCCTCTGGGCTAAACTGCCCTTACACCGACGTGCAGCCGGTCTGCACCCTCCCGTAACTCACGACCCGCTGGGCCGGGCCAAACCCAACAGGTATGGCCGGGTCGATGCAGACGGGGTCAGGCTTGGTCGACCTAGTCTGGGTTGGCCCAGATGTGGTCGGGCCTGGTTGGTCCAACTGGGTCGGACCAGACCCGAGCCCACTTCGACCCATTTACGCTCCTTCAGTCATATCATTGGCACCGGAGGTCCATTTGATAAACCGTCAGTGGCGCTGAAAATCTTGGAGCACGATGGTCCCTTAGAGTATACTCCCCTGGAGTTTGGGGAATAGTTGAGATACTGTCATGTTGGATCGTGCAAGAATCCAACCGGGTCCCTGGGACTAAAAGGCTAATAACTCTCAGACCGGGCATCCGATTGACGCGCCGTCTGTTGCGTAGAGACCCCTATGATGAGGCAGACCTTAGAAAAATTTCTTTGTGGGACTTCATAGAAGTTTATGTGTAGACACTTTTCTTGAGGAGTGGACCCTCCCAAAATCAAGGGTGGTTGTGCGGAAACCCTGTGGCTGGCTGCTCTCTGACTACTGTTCCTGGATCCGGTGTGGTTTCGACAGTTCTGACTACGGTTCCATGATCCTGTGTGAGTTTGACAGTTCTGACTACTCTTCCTGGATCCTGTGTGGGTTCAACTATTCTGAATACTATTCCTGGATCCTGTGTGGGTCCGACAGCTCTGACTACTGTTCCTAGATCCTGTTTGGGTTCGAAAGCTCTGACTACTGTTCCTGGATCCTGTGTGGGTTGGACAGCTCTGACTACTGTTCCTCGATCCAGTGTGGGTTAGACAGCTCTAACTACTTTTCTTGGATCCTGTGTGGGTTCAACAGTTCTGATTTCTGTACCAGGATCCTACGTGGGTTTGACAAAAAAATGATTTAGTGGCTACATCTAATCATCTATAACTCTCTACAAAAGTTGTATATCTATGTGCAATGAGTTAGTAACTTTTGTGTTTAGCTCATGATTGGGATGGATTACTTGATAACTTAGCTATAAGTATGGGCATTTACGTAAGTGGGGTTAACTATTGATTTCATACCTTGTGGTTTATCCTTGTTGGATTTTGTGAGACCTTGAGGGTCTCGGGGTCCCTACTGAGTATCGTTATACTCTAATCCTCACGGGATATTCTTGCACCTCATTGTATTAGATGAAGATGACAAACAACATTGACCGAGGCTGAGTGTACCAGGATTGGACGGTACTCAGAGGTGGACCACATGGCATGACGATACACAGAGGATACAGATAGAAGTGGAGTGCTGTGGAGGCTATCTGTACCTACCCTTCAAGTAGGATTTCTTAGTGGACGATCCAGGAGATGTTTTCCCTTGTTCCTGTTCTTGTACATTCTGTTCCTGGTACTTCATAGTTGGGCTTGTATTTCCATCCCCTTTTACTTTTCATCACTTTTTTGTTATACAGTTTTACTTTGTGTTTTTCATCCATCTTGTACTCTGTTGTGTGCGTTTTTAGGTTATAAAGGCAATGCCTTCCCAGTATTAGGGATTTACGCCTTTAGTGATAGTCACCATCCCATGGCCTATACAAGGTTGGATTGGGGTAGTCACTGGGGGGGGGATGGGTTGTGATAGTTGAATTCAAAGTGGCACCTTGAATGAAAGAACCAGTGAGACCACGAATGGAGGAACCGTGTTACGAAAACCAATGGGACAAGAGAAGGGGTTTCATGGTGGTACCGTGAATGAAATGGTGTGAGGAATTAATTGTGCCACTTGTACACTACAGTCAAATAAACATAAAAAATGAATAAAACATAAATTAAGACTAAACAAAGCAATTTAATTTAATTTAATAATTAACTAAAATAATTGAAAACTAAGAAACTAAGAAACTTAAATAAATTTATAAAACAAATAAAACTCAAAATAATTAATAAGAACATCAAATTATAAAACATAAATTAAAACTAAATAGACACTAAGATTAAAATACATCAAGGTTAATATATATAGAATGTGAACTTAAAATAAACAATTATAAATTAAAATTAATTAATCCTTAATAAATTGAATTAGAAGTATTATATTTAAGAAGAGTGATTGAAATTAATTAATTCAGTTATTGCATGTTAAAAATAAAAAATTAAAAGATCAAAAATTGATGTAATGAAATTATTATAAAAATTCAAAAATTTAGGTTAATTGATTATATAATAAGAATGTCAATTTTTAATAAAGAAGTTATACTTCTAAACTATATAATAATTAATAAAAGTTATATTAACTAAATAAAATCATTAATTAATTAATTAACACACTAAAATCACACAATTAATTATAAGAAATTGATTAGTTAACAAATTTTGTTACAAAAATTCAAAAGTATGATTATTTAAAAAAAATTAAAAAAAATTTAATTAAATCATTAAAAATTTATTAAAAAGTTCTAGAAAAACTATGTAAATTAAGGCCACATCAAATCCCCCCACACATAATCAATGTTTTTCCTCAAAAAATCTCATGCATTATTATCATTTAGAAACATAAAAATGTTTTATAAACCAGTTCAATATGTATCATGCCTAGAAATTAAGAAGTAGAGGACAATGAGACTGTCAAAAGGATTTTAGAGAATGAATTGTTCAAATGAAACATTGCCAACAATCAAATCTTCACTCGTAGTCAAGTGAGAAATGAATCATCAAGCAATGAAAGTGTCATGTCCCATTTGTGGACCTACCTAGTGGCTTATTTCAATCCGTACTAAAGTTCTAAATCCAAGTGTGACAAGAGGTAAAATATTATTGGAATTCAGAACATAACCAAAAGAACTTCACATGTTGACTTTTTACCTAGGTTCCAAAAGTAAATAATTTTTTTTGAATCACCTTATTGATACAACCTAAATGACTCCCATATAAACCAATTAACCCCTACTTCATCGGGTGTTCATCATTCTCATCACCTTAATGAACTAATTTTTTACCCTAGACACTTTATTTAATTTTTCCCAAGACATGTATCATGTGATAAGAACTATGTAATTCACTTATTCAGAGTGTACAAAGGTCTTATAGTGAACATAAATGCACCCAGAATCTAGGGTCTTAGAGATTCATCGTAGGATCCTAGATGCCCTAACTACTCTAGTTTCAAAAGATTTATATAAAAATCCTTTACGTGGTACCATTAAAGCGATTAATTTAATAATTAAAAGTAAATGAGTTCCCTATGATCAAGATCACACTTCTAGTTCTAAGGGTTATGATCATAAATGCACTAATAGATTATCCATATCATTCTCAAAAGTAGTATCTAAACCAAATTTCTATTAAATACCTAAGCAAGTTCACTCATCAATCATCCTCCCACAGTAATTTCAGAATCAAAACAGTTCTTAACTACCAATCAAGCATTATACTAAGGAATGTCCCATTTGATAAATAGTGTATAGCCTAAAATTGTGAAAGAATTTTGAAAAAATTTAATCATTTTTTAACAAATCTTTGATGTGGATATGGGAATTGAAAGACTCACATTTATGCACAGTTTATCACAGTCAATAAATGACCCCTTCCCCCACACTTAAAACCCAACTTTGTCCCCAAAGTTGACTTATAATGTGGAGAAGAACAATTAAACATTAAAGGTTTAAAAAATATTTTGTATTTCAGTAGACTGATGACATGTATAATGGGTCTCTTTGAAGTTGAGAAATATTGTTTTACCCAATGAATAACTTAACAGCGGGTTCAGAAGCAAGTACACACATTATCATTTAAGTCTAGTGAAAAATATTTTCCAGAAAGTGAAAATATTTGCATGAAACTTGTAGGTTCAAAATAGAGAGGGTGATGAAATCTTATGTTTTTAGTTCAAATGAATGATCATTATAGAAGAAAAATTCATGCTAACACCCCTTAGGTAAGCAATTTCAATGAAAAGTACAACAACCCACAAGCATGTACCCCCTTCACTTAGTTTAAAGTAGTGGATGATTTTAATAACAATGAAATTCAGTTTTTTTATAATGTGGCACATACAGAATTTCTATTTTCAACTTAGTGAGATACAACAAAAACTTTTAGTATGGAAGATATGCAGAATATTTTCCTGCAAATATGTAGCATAATTTCTTATACAAGAAGAAATTTTAAGGTAACAACCACTGTCTCACCGATAGTAATTACTGTGACTTGCAGTGAAATTTAATAAAGTGAATAAGAGCAGAAAAATGAATATAAACTAAAGAATAGAATACTTCACTAAATCAATGTTTATCATTAATGCTTCAGAAATGGAATTCAACTCCAGAAATGAAACATGAGTAGCTTCTTTATAACTCCGAAGTACAATAACAAGACAAATAACATGAAGTAAAAGGGATTTCAGAAAAACAGAGCACATAAGAAGCATTTTATTTAATGTTAAAAAAGAAACAAAGTAAAGATAAAAAGATACATGGGTTGCCTCCCATGCAATGATATTTTTTAAATTCTTTAGCCAGAATAATTCAAGATCAGTTCTCAAGCACAGTGAATACATCCATGCCCTTTGGCTATCGCTCAAAATAAAGCTTCATTATCTTCCCATTAACCAACATGGGTATGTTTTCTTCACCTACTATTTCAACAGCTCCATTTTTTAGCACTCTCACTATAGTAAATATTCCAAACCACATGGAATTAAGTTTTCCCGAAAGGAGTTTATGTCTAGAGTTAAAAAGAAGGTCCTTCTATATAGGTTTGAATTCTTTGGCTTGAATGATATAATCATGAAAATTTTTAGTCCTCTCTTTAATAATTCTTGAATTATTATAACTCTCTCTTCTAAGCTCATCTATCTCACTTAGCTCAAGTAATCTTCTCTCACCGGCACTCTTAAAATCATTGTTCCGAGCCTTAACTGCTCAATAAAACATGTGTTGCAAATCCATAGGTAAATGATAGCATTTTCCAAACAACAACTTACATGGAGACATACATAATGGGGTCTTGAAAGAAGTTATATATTCCCATAAAGATACATCTAGTTTAAGAGACTAGTCTTCCGTAGAGGTTGACATAGTTTTCTCACTTATCTGTTTCTATTCTCTATTTGAAATTTCCACTTTTCCACTTGACTGTGGATGATAAGGAGTTCTAGTTTTATAACACAACTATATTTATCCATAAGATATTTAAACATATAGTTCTTAAAATTTGTTCCATTATCAGTGATAAAATCTCTGGGAACTCCAAATATTGAAATTATATTCTTCTTAACAAATTTAATTATAGAATTGGCCTGATTGTTGGGAAGTACCACTGCCTCAACCCAATTTGACACATAATCTAAAACAACAAGAATATAATCATTCCCATGAGATAATGGAAATGAACCCATGAAATCTAAACCCTAGACATAATAAATATCTACTTCCATAATTCCTTTTTGTGGTAACTCCTTCTTTCTACCCACATCACATAATCTCTAAAATCTATCACAACCAATTTCAAATATCCAAGCATCCTTAAGATGAGTAGTTCAATAGAAACTCAATTGTATGACTTTTTGAGTAGTCCTTTCACCACCATGGTGACCTCCCCAAGGCATGGAATGAAAACTCTAGAAGATAGGCATCATCTATTCTTCAGGAACACATATCCTAAGGATACCATCAAAACATCTCTTAAACAACATAGGATCATTCCAAAGGTAGTATTTAAGCTCATAAATTAATTTCTTCCTTTGTTTATTAGAATGATTTTTAGGAAAGACACCTACTGCGAGGAAGTTGGAAAAATATTCTTACCATATAGACTTCTTAATAGAAACAGTGATCAGATTATCAATAAGAAAAGAATATTTTATCTCCCTAGGATTTTTAGATTATGATTGAGTAAGAGGAAGCCTAGATAGGTGGTCAACAACTAAATTTTCAGCTCCCTGCTTATCCCTAATCTCTAAATTAAAATCTCATAGCAACATAATCCACCTAATAATCCTAGGACTTGTTTCTTTCTTTGACAAAAAATACATCAATGCAAAATGATCAGTGAAAATGAAAACTTTTGAGCCTAACAAATACTGCCTAAACTTCTCTAGAGAAAACACAACAACTAGGAATTATTTTTCAGTGGCGGTGTAATTCTTTTGGGCTTCATCTTGTAGTCTACAAGCTCAATACACCACATGTAACTTCATATATGTTCTCTGTCCAAGGAAAACACCTACATCCATGTCACTAGCATCACACATAAGTTCAAAATGTAGTTTCCAATCAGGTGCAGTGATGATGGGTGATGTAGTGAGTTTTTATTTTAACAAATTAAATGATTTCAAACAGTTTTCATCAAAGTTTAAATGTGCATCCTTGAATAACAAAGAAAAAAAGGGAATATTGATTTTGGAAAATAATTTTATGAACCTCCCATAGAAACTAGAAATCCCTAATAAACTTATAATACCTTTTTCATTTTCAGGAGGTGGCAGTTTTTGAATGACATAAATCTTTGTAGTATCAACTTATACACCTCTGTTGGACACCTTATTAAAAAGCACTATACTTTCTATGAACATGAATGGACACTTCTCCAAATTAGGAACAAGGTTGGATTCAAAACATCTTTCCAAGAACAACTCATGATTTACAAGATATGTATAAAAAGTACTACCCACAATGGAAAATTCATCCATTAAAACCTCAACAATTATTTCAATCATATCCTAAAAGGTTTCCATTATACACCTTTGAAAGGTGGATGGAACTCCACATAGCCCAAAGGGCATCTGCCTGTAGGAAAATGTCCCAAAGGGGAATGTGAAAGTTGTATTTTCCTGATCCTCTAGAGTAATATGACTCTGGTTGTAACTAGAATACCCATCTAAGAAACAAAAAACTCATTTCCAACAAGCCTCTCAAGCAATTGATCAAGGAAGGGCATTGGAAATTAGTCCTTCCTAGTGGTATCATTTAGCTTCCTATAATCCATACATAACCTCCATTTTGTGTCTTTCCTAACTTGGATATCTTGGTTCTTTTCATTTTTTACTACAGTGAAACCTCCATTCTTAAGGAAAACAGGGAAAGGGCTGACCCAAGCACTATAAAAATGGGATATATCATTCCGCTTTCAAACCTTTTAATCACTTTCTCTCCCATAACTTATTTCATGTTGGGGTTCAAATTTCTTTGACACTCTACCCTAGGCTTATGGTTAGGATCAATAAGTATTTTGTGCATACAGAAAGAGTGAATAATACCCTTTATATCAGCTATGGTCCAGCCTATGGCAGATATAAGATTTTTCAACACACTCAATAATCATTCCTATTGATTTTCATTAATGTCAGTAGAAATTATGTCAGGAAAAGTAAAATTCTCACCCAAAAATGAATATTTCAAATGAGCAGAGATTAGTTTTAGTTCAAGAGTAGGTGGTTCTATACTCGAAAGAAGACTCTTAGGATTGGAAGGTCCAAGATCTTCAAAATATCTCTTGTAAGGAGTATTGAATGATGAAATATTTTCAATTTCATGCACATATTCAAAATTAACATTGCTTCTGTCCAACATAAGCAACACACTGTCCAAACGTTTCAAATCTGAATTTAACAATTTTTTCAAATCAGAAGCATCTAATAGATTCAAAAAATCTCCCTCAATATTGATAATGTGTTCAATAAGGTTGGAGTTAATAGAAACACCCTCAAAATCACTAAAAAATCTTCTAAGTTTAAAAACAAAGGACTCCCCTATAACAGAAACTAGATAGTTTTCCAATTCTAGAAACTTTTCAAGATTTAGTGTTTTAGCCAAATTTTCAACTATTAAGGTTGATTCAATAGTATTTTCAACTTCAAAATTAATTTCTTCAGCAGAGTATTGATTTTCATATTATTAATAGTTTCCAATTGAGTTATTATCTTCTAAGGACTCTACCATTGAACGGTTTTCAGAAACAGTTCGTACTATATCATTTTTAAACACATTGAACACTTCTTGTTGTTATCCAATTTTAAAAATAAGATGACCATTAGAAACATAAATAACTGTGCCACCCGTGTCCAAGAAAGGCCTACCCAATATAACAGGTACCTCTTGATCACACTCCATGTCTAAGACTAAAAATCCTATAGAAAAAAAAACTTCCCAGCCCCAACTAGCAAGTCATCTACTCTACCCACAGGATGAGTGAAAGATCTATTATCCAAATTTAGTATAACTGTGGTGGGTTTAAGATCACCGAACCTCAATAGTTGAAATAGTGAGTATAGAAGTAGATTAATACTAGCACCTAAGTCACACAAACAATTGAGCTGATAAGAATTTATTAAGGTACAAGGGAAAACAAAGATACCTGAGTCTTTCAATTTGGTGGGTTTTTTGGGTGTAAAACACTACACTCTTTAGTGAGTCTATAATTAGAAAATTATTCTATGGTCTTTTTGTTAGAAATTATTTTCAAAAGAGATTTTAGATAAGATGTGATTTGAATTAAGGATTGATTAAAAGGAATTTTTACTTGAATTTTTTACCAGAGACCAAGGAACTTAAGAAGTTCAGCCTTGGTGTTACTTTGTCATTTCATATTTTTAGGGAAAGGGATGGATGGGGAAATATTTTTTAAAAAAGTGGATATATCCCTCAAATATTAATCAATGCTTTCTTTTCATTTATTATTTGTATTTTTATATGAATTTCTAGATTGTGCTTCAGATGAAAAATTCATATTTCTATCATTTTAATGACATTTCTGTGAATTTTCAGCATGTGAACAAAGTAGATTTTTGTTTCCAGATTGAAACAGATTTTCATTTTGGAAAATTTAAGTTTTTTTTTCTACAAAAATTTAAGTACTAAGACCACTTCTAGTTACTACCACCATTGAATTCTTTATAGGTTTAAGTTCAGTTGTGTTCGGAAGTCTACCTTTTTCCCTAGATGAGAAATCCCTAGCAATTTGACATAGCTAGGTTTCCAGGTTTTGAATTCTCACATCAGTTTTCATTTTATCTGACTCAGATTGATTTTGATGTTTGGTTAGCAGAGTAATGTATCTTTCTTATTGAAAGTTAATTTTTATCAATATTAGAGCAAGATTAGAAGACATTTGATTATCATTTGTTCCTTGTGCATTTGAAGACTCACCCCTTTATTGATTTTAGAATTTTGTCTTGGTTTATTAGAGTATTTACGATAAGTGTATTTTTTAATTAAAACTTGATCTTTCCAGGATAAATTTGGAGGATTCCTATATCCTTGGTTGTAGTTATTCGAAAATGGATCTTTTTTAGGAAGCATTCTAGAACCATAATTAATAAAATTATAATTTTCTTGTTGCTGGGATGACATATCAAAGTTTGGAAAAAAAATTCAGTATGCCCAAACATACCACACTGGAAAAAATATTCCCTTAAAGATCGACTGCTGTTTTGATTTCCATGTTAGTTAAAAGTTTGTTCTTAATTCTGGTTCATTAAGTATTGAAGTTGGTCAGTGATTTAAGCAAGTTGGGATTGAGTTGCATTCATTGAACCATTGTTGACATTAACATTTGTATTCACTATTTTTCTTCTTGAATTTTTATGTTTTGAATTTAGGGAAATATTATTAAAAATTTGTATCAATTATTCATCTATATAATCATTTTAATTAACCCCAACAACTTGATCAAATAGATTCTATCAAGAGGATGAAAACCCCTCATAGAAGGTATCCATGAGAAGGTGAGATGGGAGTTGATGATGGGTACACTACCTAAGAAAGTCCCTGAATCTATACCAAGCTTCATGAAAAGATTCTCCATCCACTTTATTGATACTAGTTATATTTGTTCTTAGTTCACCTTTCAATCTTTGGGGATAAAAATTCATGATAAATGAGTTATACCCTTGATCCCAAATTTCAAAAATGTTCTCATCTTGATTCAAAAACAAGTTTATATCATTACCTTTAAGGCAAAATGGAAAGAATCTCATTCTTATCTCATTCTATGAAAGTCATAGAAGAGGCAGTTGATTCACAGTATTATGTAATTCTCTAATGAAGGAATGGGAGTCCTCTTTAAGAAGCCCATTAAATGTAGGCATCAGTGAAATGTGTGACTGTTTAAGCTCATTGTTTCAGGATCTAGGAGATAACCAAATAGATGATGGATTGCATGAAACTTGAGGAAGTTGGAACTCCCTCATCCTAGTCCTTTCAACTTCATCTAATAGTTCTGGTTGATTATTTTGAAATTTTTTATTAGGAACTCTATTATCTGTGTTCTCCATTTTGATTTTGTTCTTGTTTTTTCTAATAGTAGTTAAATGTTTCATTATTTCTATGTTCAGTGGCTCTAGAATAATATTAGAGTGTCTTGTTCTCATACAAAGTATATCAAAAATTCAAGTACCACAATTTTAGAACTGAATAGGAGATCAACAATACAGAAAACAGTAGAAATTAAGTAGGAAAAGAAGCAGTTTTTTTACAGTTTTCAATTTTCAATTTTTTTCAAAAATTATATGTGATTTTTTTTGAATTTTTTTAGAAGTAATGGATCATGCCTTATCTAAAAAAAGTTCCAAAAAACATGACATGAACTATTGTTAATGTTGGTCAAAGTTTAAAATTTATAATCCTACTAACTACTATATATGTGGCAAGCATGGTCAAACCCACATGGAAGGTGATTATGACCACTATTCTTCTAAAAACATTTAAAAGACCCCACTTTTGTTAGAAATTGGGTATATTTATATTTTATAAAAATTTTGTATTTTTATTGCATTTATTATAATGAACAAATGAAACACCACAATATTTTTGAGTTTTTTTTGTTCTAAACTGTAATGAAACAAGAAACAGGATAAAAACAGTAAGTAAAAAAGATATTAAATGAAGATAAGTGAACAATCCATGGAAATACGTCTGGGAAAAAATATAAATTCTAGGGGTTTTGAAAACATTCCTTCTCACGATAGTGACTTCAACTAGTTCAACTATAAACGAGTGATTTATTTCCCTCGCCAGGAGATAAATCACTTAAGATGATTAATCATGGAGTTCGACACTCCAAGATTAATCAGGTGTGAGGATTTTGATTTGAAAAAGAAGACAGAATGAACTCACCGTAAGTTCTATAATTTTCGATTCAATTTAAATGTTTAATAAAATTAACCCACAATCAGATTCATCGAATTATTGTAGAGTTCAGATATTAAGTTCTAGTGGTACATTGCAATTGAATGTGTTCAGAGGTGACCTCACCGATCAATTCCTATCACATTTAAAATAATAGTGATAAGGAAAAAGAAAGATAACCAGTAGAATCAATTTTAACCCAAAACTGGAAGATTTAGCCTAACAATATCTATATTATGTAAAAAACATCATTCAATTACAAAGAATTTTTTTGAAAGAAAATATAGGAAGAGATCTCCCTCTCCTAGCTCGAATTGATGCTTCTCTTGTTCCTCAGCTCTCCAAGAAGTGGTTCTCTAAGAAGTGCTCCAAGATTCATCCCCAGGTTCTCACTCTGCTTGGAAGTGAATGATGCAATGTATCAAATGAATGTTTTCCCCCCTTTTCTTCTCTCTGCTCGGTTTTAAACTTACTATCACGTACTGTACGTCACACATTTTTTTTCCAATGACTTCAAATGTCCTTCACATGTGCACCACACACATGAATTTTTTCCATGTCTTGCACATCGCACAAGATTTTCCCGTCTAACTAACTACTCGTGAGTTAGTTAAGTGAACCTGGACTCTTTTTACGCTTTTTTTGTGAACCTTCACATGTTTCCAACTCTACTGTGTACCTGCACATCTAAAACAAAATAATAAAGTTAAAACATGAAGAGATAAATTATTATTAAAAAGATAACTAAAGCTAATTAATAAATATATTAATTTATAGTTATTATTAAATATTATTATTATGATTAATAAATCTTTAATTAAATAAAATTATTTAGTTTTAAATTTTGTATTAATAGTTATTTAGTATAACATTATTAAACTCTAAATTTAGATTAATACCAATTAATTTATTATTTTAATTATTATATTTATTCTATTGAAATTAAAATATAATTAAAGTGTTAATATATTTATTTTGGTTAATAATTATTTTTATTTATAAATTATTATTGTTTCTATTTTGATTTTATAAATTATTATTTGTTTGTATTATATTTTATTTTATAACTTACCAATTTATTAATATTATAATATTTTTATACTAAAATTATTATATATTATATTATATTTATTTGTTTTATTTTTTTAAATATTTTTTTGTCTTTATCTGTTCTTTATTTTTTTTAAAATTAAATCACTTATCCCCCCCCAATGTGGTGCACATGGGGGGGGGGATCTTCGGTTCCTTCTCTAGGAAGGTAGATCCACAACTCTGCTCTGCCACTTCGGACAATTCCTGCAGCGCGACATCCTTCAGGCGTGATGAATCATCCATCAATCAAGCAATGATGACACAACTCCCCTCCCTTGCAGCTCAACCACTCGGCTCGGGCTTGACTCCAAAAGGCTATGACTCTCTTCGACGGCTCTTCTTGCCTCAATGATCTTCAACCAAAAATGACAGAGGCTTGGGAAGTAGGTCTGCTACGAGGGATTCTTCATCTAAAGTGCCAGATTCATTAGATCTGGCAAGGAGACCAACTGGAACCTCCTATTCTGAATATCAGAGCTAAGGGTTTCTTGTCTTGAAATTTTTTAAGATCTGGTTAAAATATGCGAATATGGGTATGAGGTGGGTGGTTCATGTTTAGGGTGGAAAATCTAGCGGTGAAGCAGGGGATTTATGTGAGGCCGTGGGTTAAGGATGATATAATGGTGTGGATGGTTTAGAAATTTTAGGTATAACTATCTAGAAGAAGTAGTACGGATTATTGTTTGAGTCTGTGATAGTGTGTGAGTGAGAAATTATTGTGGGTATGTCAAAGGTGAGGCAGAAGACCAATGATGAGATGTGATGGACCGATGAGATGGGGTTACGGTGTCGTAGGGATGATAATGGTGTCAGAGGAGACAGTGGGTCAGTGATGGAAATGGGAAACAATTCCAAAATAAGGTAGGAGCATGTGACCCCCATACCCTATTCCTTGGAAAGGGATTCACCTCCCTATATCTGACACGTCTCATTTTCATACTCAAATTCATTGTGGAAAAGATCCCAAAGTGTGAAGTTTTCACATGGAAACTTCCTCATTTCATGTACACTCTTCATGAGCCCTTTATTTGGATCTCTGTACTCTTCCATGTCTGAAGGTACCCCCTTTACGGCCTAGTCTCATGCCACATTGGCTCACCTTCCATCTTTTTCCAATGCCCTGGAAGACCTCATATCACATTTTTTGAAAGGTCATGTGTGTCGAACATGGTCAGCGGTCAACCTTCATTTTTCATTCACATTACAAGCTAACACGAAATGGATGCTATGTTTTGAACATGGTCAGCAGCTATCCTATTTTTTTCATGAGAGTATCATTATGATGAAAATCTCAGGCACCATGATTTACATATTTCTAATCCCTTATATTCATGTATAATTTCAACACCAACAGTTTCAAACCACCGTGCATTAAGGAAGTTACCACCACCACTCCTTGTTTCCCACATAGAGCACAACTAACATGGGCTTAGTGGTTTTGGTAGGATATTACTGATACATCCAAACCACACATGCCTTTCGGCCTACATGGCATTAAACAATACTCTTAGAACTATGTATGACCTGATTCTCATCCTAATGGGGTATGAAGGAATGCCCGAGCACTTTCCCTTGGGTCCAGCCAAATGTTAGGCCACCTATGGTCTATGAACTAAAAAAATACCATTGGGAACATGTGGTTTGGTGTGGACTCTTACGGTCCTCATATATATCCATATATGCATCGTACCAAAATTTTCATTTCTAGGCAACCTTATCCTCAACGCATGAATTTAAACTATGGTTCTACCCAGATTTAGTTCAAGATTCCCCATGATAACTATGGGATGTGTTAGCTTCTTCAATAGAGAGGATTTACCCTAAATGCGTTGGTCTTTGACAACGCTGTTCTTAAGAACTACTTTTGGATTGATTATCATCCTTAGGTTATACGTAGAGACGTGTGAGCATTTCTCCTCAGGCCCATCAACATGGTCATTAACCCTTATGGCCCCACAGCCCCGATCATGGTCCAATATCCATGGCCTTAAACTAAGAGCCTACAGTCCATGAAACATGACATTAAACTATTAGTCTCAGTCCGTACAGTATGACATTAAAACTATGTGCAACATCTTGGTCATGTGACCTTAAACTATTCCATGCATCGTCCCTACTTTACGACGTTAAACTATGTGTCTATCATCTTCATTTGTACGATGTAAAACTACAAGTCATTCTAGGTATTCACCAAAGAGGTCCTATTTGGAAGTAAGAATGATCCTTGATCAGACCGATGAGCTCAACTAATGTGTCTTCACCACGGTGGCATAATTTCATGAGTGTTGGAATCCATTCGAACAACCCATCACTCGACCCTCCACGCGTTGTGTGCCCTTTATTGGGAACCATGTCCCCTTTCATGTCTAAAGGAACCCCCTAAAGGTATGGATACTCAGCCTATGGATCGACTGATGTCCTGAGATAACGTTCTGGAAGACTAATGGATGAAATTTTGAGTCAGGCCCCATGTTTTGGACATTGTCAATCGTCAGACCTCATTTGTTATTCGCATATCTGGATAACACAATAGGTATTTTTTGTTTTGAACCCATTCAATGGTTATCATTAATTATCATGCCTCCCCTACAATGTTCTGATTTTTTTGTATCATGATTCACACTTTCCACTCCCCTCTGTTTGGATTGATTCTAATTCCCCTGAAGTTACCCCACTCATGAAATAGATCACATTGGGAAAATGTTAATCCAACTACATCATGATGTGTCTTTGCGAATGGACTAATTGTTTTGGGAATTTACCATTAGGCATAGACCCTCATTTTCTCCATGTCTCCAAGACTGAGGTGGGGCCTTTTTTTAATGACAAAATATGTTTTCTGAGGGAAAGGAGGCAAAGGGGAAACCAATGCCTAATTTGTTTCCTCGTGAAGTTCCTTCATAGAGCCCTTGAGTGTCACGTCCTTCACAGATCCCCTCTACACCGTGGCCAGGGCAAAGCTAAAGCCCCACCTCTACGGCCACCACATAGTAAAAGAGGCAGAAGGCTCCACAAATATTTCATTATTGACTAGATGATTCTTGCTGAATAGGGAACCATATCACCTCTGCGATCCATTGGAACATGATGGAAGCCTCTGCGAGCATCGCAGAGTGAATTTAGGAGGGCTCTCCACTAGGGAGGGGATGACGGTCAGCTCCGCAGTTATGAAAAACTAGACGGATTCCACAAAAGATCACGGAGCAACACATGGATTTGCGCTGAGTTGTCTGAGCTTCATATCACCTATTTGTTATAAATAACAGGCTCCCCTAAAACCAAAATGATAGATACCCCGACCATTCACGTTATCGGCACTCAAATCACAAAGCACCATCTTCTCTACAAAACCTCAAGAAAAATGATCTCTTAAAGGTACTTGTTCATTGCCAAGTTCATTTTTCATTAGCTCAAATACAAAACCTCTTCATGCATGTATTCCCTTCATAGAGACCATGGTATATCGCAATGGAAGGAGATCCCTAAGGGGACTCAGGTCTTCGTAAAGAATTCATGCTTCGCTAAGTACCTCTTATGCACATGGGAACCACATTATAAGGAAAGGTCACTGTGCTTCACGAATCACATTACTTTGTAGTGCTATGATATTCAAGGTACCTTTGCTTCAAAAATTCCTACACCACGAATGTCTTTCTACTTCACGAATCACCCTTCATATGCATATATACACTATTCTCAAGCTAGGACACTCCACATCGCGAAGCATACCCCTTTCCAAAGTCCCTCCCCAAAGTGGAGCACCAAATCATCATAATGTTCATTCTTGTGAACCCATTTTCTTCGCAAACCCTACTCCCATATGACCCTCCAGGTTTGTACGAAGTGATTTCAAGGTCCCTTGGGTTGTGCTTCATGTTGCGGTGCATACCCTTAGTCTTCTTTTAATAAGCATACTAATAGCTATTGATTCTTCGCATAGCCATGATATCATGAGCCCATTAGTGGATCACTCCACAACACCGCCTCACTACAACATTGATGATGCCTTCCCTTTCCCAAGGGTGAGTGGGAATCAGTTATGTATGTCATCGGGGTGCAGAGTGAACCCGTGACCTCTGAGCTGCTAGACGTTAAACTTTCAAGCACCATCATCTTCAACACATGGTGCTAAACTATGGATGTAAACACCTGAACATTTCATATACAATTTTTAATTTATTTTTGATTGTTACGTGTCTTAAAAAATTGGTAGGGCATGATTCCGAGGCCCGGTGTTCCCAAAACCAAATTCTGCACTATTTTTAAGGTACTTTTAGAAAATACGCGGGCGACATTTTTTATATTTCGAACCAGTGCTCGAATTAAATTTATGAGGATACCCTTCAATCCGTAGTGCCGGGATTAAATTAAGGTACGCTTCACCTCGATAGCAGTAGGTTGGAAGAAAAAGATAGTTTTTGGACTTTTTTAATGAATAATAAAATAACTTAAAAATAGTTAATTTATTATTCTCCAACAGTTGATCGGCGATGGCGATAATGCTGAGCTATCAATCTATTTAATGGATTGACCCTTTGTTTTCGTAACCACTCTTTTACGAGATGACATGTGCATTGATAGATTTAGTAATAAACCTCATTAAATCTATGTTGCATTAAACTCTCATCCCCCAAATATTTAAATGGAACTCGAGTTGGGGGTTTCGACATGGCTTCATGAAGCGAGGAACCTATGGAAATTTACCACGACACTATCCACCGATGGAGGATGGAGGCTTGGGTGGAAATGAATCGGGATCGACGAACGCCAACGCCATCATCATATGCAGAATATTCATCCACCACCGTGATGTCTCCAACGAATCTCAAGGTAAGGGGTTATTATTAATGTTTATCTTTGATGAATTAAATTGATTCCCTGTTGTAATTATTTTAACACAGAGGGCGCATGCCAAACCAACAAGTCCAAGAAACTCCACTGCTTCGTTCTTGAATTTTTTTCCGGGGAATGATCTTGCAACATGGCAGAACCTTGAATCCGAAATCCACGCAGTGATAGAGGCATCTCGGGAGGCCCGCAAGCACGAGCAGAAGGGAAAATGGACCACCAGAGTTCATCCGGTGTCTAGAAGAAGTTTCTTCGGCACGACACCAATGTGGGGGAGCTGGCAACTAGTGCTAGCAGGAAAAGGTGGCAGACAACACTCACCTACCACAGATGGGGGGCGACATCGCTTGGAATCGTGGTGAATAGACAGGAAGCCGACTCTCGACCGACTTTGGAGGCAGGAGTCAGCGTGAAGTCACACAATGCATTGAGGTAGGACCTGGCATCAAAGCTGTGGTGAAGAGAGTGGATTAGATCCTTGATGGCCCCATGTACAACCAGGTGGCGCTACTTGGTGCCACCAATTAAAGAGCTGAATGACTCTTTGAGCCGTTCTGGAGGCGGACCACAGGACTCTTGCTTGGATCGCTCCCATCAGTGGGCTGAGCCTGCCATGGCCTGGACCAACCGGGACGACCCACATCGGTTGGGGTTGGCCCAGATAGGTCTGGGCCGGTCCGGGTCAGACTAGGTTAGCCGGTCCAGACCCGGACCCTTTCGTGCACAAATACGATTAAATGGCCGTATCTTGCGAACCAGACGTCTATTTGACAAACTATCTGTGGAAATGGGATCCTTGGAGCGAGACGGTCTTTTTGAGACACTCTGAGTTTTGAAGAATGTTGGATTATGGTTGGGTTAGATCATACTGGAATCTAACTAGGACCTCGGTACTAAAATGCCTATAACTCTCAAATTGGGCTTCTGATTGACCTTTTGTCTATTGCGTTGGAACCCTTACGGAAAGGCGGATCTTTTGGTTACTCCATAGGGGAATCCTGTGGCTAGATGTCACATCATTTCAACCTTGTGTGGATAAGCATTCATAGTGACCCTCTGTGGATCAGCATCATTGTGACCTTGGGTAGATCTGCATCATAGAGACCCTGTGTGGATCATCATTCATAGCGACCCTGTGTGGATCAGAATCATAGAAAACCTAAGGGGATTAGCATTCATAGTGACCCTGTGTGGATCACCATCATAGCGGCCTTGTGTGGATCTACATCATTGCGCACTAATGAGATCCAGGATTAGAGCAGCTCATCGTGGATCAACATCATAATGAACTTGTACAGATCAACATTCATAAAGAACCTATGTGGATCAATGTCATAGCGACCCGGTGTGGATCAAAATTATAGAGACCTGACAAGGACCATCCTTAGAGTGGCCCATCTTGGATCAGTGACATAGAGACCCAGTGCAGATCATCATCTTATTTCCTATTTCTCCAAGTTGTATATCTGGTTTGAGATGAGTCTTTTGCTTTGTGCTTTTTGATTGAGATCATGCTTCATGGTTTTCTATTGTGGAATTATGGGGGACCTTTAGTAGTATTGGGGTCCCTACTTGGTATTGTTATACTCACCCCTGCACGGTCTTTTCCCATCCCTTGTTGTGTCTTGTGCAGATGGAGAGAAGCTTGAATGAGACTATAAGATCCCGGACTAGGTGGCACACGAAGGGGACTGGTTGACGTGGAGAGTTTTGAAGATGTGTGGTACCTACCCTTTAATTAGTATCCTTGTTAGACAATCTCAAGAGTCGTTTTCTATTTTTGGTTGTATTGTATCTTTCAGTTGGTCTTGTATTCCGACCCCTTTACTTTTAATACACACATTAAATTCATCTTTTTTATTACGTGGTTTACTTTTGATGTGTATCTAGTATGTGTATCTATTTATTTAATGGAAATGTGTTCCCATTTTAGGGATACACCTTTTTATTGCTAGTCTCCAACCCTTGTCCTATGGATGGGGGGATTGTGGGTTGTTACGGCATGGGCCTCGGGGGATGGGTCATGACAAAGTGGCATCAGAGGAGTCAGTTCTACCAAAGAACTAGCACTATGATATTTCCAATAGAGAAATAATGTTAACTGTTTTGATTGTGGTTTTTATTTTGGGGAATTCACTGTTGGTTGAGCGGGTTATGTATCCATACCCCAGGACCCTGAATTCTGATTTCTAACTCGGTGAAAAAAAAACACTGATTGCATGTGTTTTGGAAATGATTTACTTTTTCTCTCTTTTGAGTCACCTCACCAAGTATAACTTTTTAATAGTGACGTACCTATTTCTTTTCTGGATTCCACCACATAGACATCCATTTAGGATTCTTGAGAGAGTTTACGATGATGGGCCACCGAGCGTCGAGGCTTTGGTGCACTGGCGACTTTATGAGGATCCTAGATGCTAGCCTTTTCCAAAGAACAATAGGGAGATGGTGGAGTTTGAAACTCTAGATGCATAAGGAGGAGACACTAACCTAGTTAGACTTTGATACCCTCTTTAGGGCGGAGTTCGTACCATCGACTTTATGCTTAGTGCGTATCCAGGAGCTGTGGCAATTAAAACAGGGAAACCTATCAATGGACTAGTACTTCATGAGATTCACTGACCTCTCATGCTACTCAACTGACATGGTACTAGACCCTTTATTAAGTGCTCGAACCTTTGAACAGGGTCTCTAATAGGAGTTCAGAGTGTCGATGATATCTCTCAATATCCCAATGCAGGATGGAGTGCTTGAGCGAGCGTAATTGGTGGGGAGATTCTTCGGAGAGTAGGCACCGAAGGTGAGATCCACCACCAAATGACAGGTAGCCATGCCATATTTACGAGGAAATAGGCTAATGATGTAGAGGTCCATGCTGGACAGACCTTCCCGGGGTGACCACATGTTGTAGGTTCAGAGGCGCGGAGCTCAAGAGGCAGATGGGGTCAGCAGGGAAGTAGATTGTGCTTCATGTGTGGCGGGCAGGGCCACATGGCACGCGACTGATCGACCCTCCATATCGACAATAAAAAACAGTTGAGAGACTACTGAGGAAGAGGCTGAGGATTGATTGAGGAGGTCTATAGGGCGATAGACATGGAAGGGGAGCAGGTCGTGCAACATGCGGTGGATGACAGTTTGAGGTCCTACCACCACCACCCTCAGGTTGTCCACCCTAACTATAGGGAGAAATGGAAATGGGCTTGATCATTTATAGGAAAAAGAGGCCTATAAACATGGTTCTCCAAGGATTATTAGAGGTATGATATGTGTCTATTCCACCCTAGCTTCAGTACTTATATACAGAGGTTCCAGTCACTCTTTCATTGGAACGACACTCGTTCAGAGCTCGGAGATTCCGATGGAGCCATTGGCTTGATTATTATGATTAGATACTCTTACGGGATAATATTTGACGATTAAACACTGGTGTATATAGTGTGATATCACTCTATGAGGTGAGATATTTGGCTAGGATCTCCTAGTAGCAGCCTTGAAGCCTTATGATGTCATCTTAGGTACAGACTGGCTATTCAAAGTCCATGCTCAGATTGACTTTTTTAGGCACAAAGTGCGATGTGTCCATGAAGATGGGACCAGGTTTTACTTCACTAAGGATAATGGAACCATTACAACATAGGATGGAATTACTCGGAGGAGGGTGAAGCCAATCACTCATCAGTTGGCTAGCCTTACCCTCACAACAGTTGACGTGAGGAGTCCGAGTTATCATGTAGTGGTGGACTAGTATGTCGATGTCTTTTCTGATGATGTACCGGGACTACCTCATCACATAGATGAATAATTATACATAGAATTGTACCTTGGGAAGGCACCGATATGTACACCAATATATCATATGGCTGGTATGGAGCTTCTTGAGTAGTGGGTATAGTTGAAGGGATTTCAAGGGAAGGGGTTCATAAGGCCCAGTGTTTCTCCATGGGCATCCCCGATTTTGTTCTCCAAGAAGGAAGATGTGAGTCTGCGGCTTTTTGTGGACTATCTGAGCCATAAGTAGGTGACTGTGAAGAATAATTATCCACTCTCAGTGAATGATGATCTCTTCGACCAGCTGAAGGGAGCTGGACGAATTTCAAAGATAGACCTCAGATCAGGCTATCACCAGCTCAGGGTACGTGATGAGGACATATCGAAGACAACCTTCAGATGTTGGTATGCACATTATGAGTTCTCGGTGGTGCTATTTGGCATTACCAATGCTCTGGTAGTGATCATGGGTCTCATTAGTAGGATCTTCCAGCCTTACCTCGATCGCTTCGTGATGGTCTTCATTGACGACATATTGATATACTCGGTGTCAGAGGTGGAGCACGCCACACACCTATAGATTGTTATGGATATAATCTGAGAGTAGAAAATTTATGGTAAACTCTCAATATGATTGTTCTGGATACATGATTTACACTTCCTAGGGCATGTTATCTCGAAGGCTGGAGTTGTAGTGGATCCAACGAAGATAGAGGTAGTGCTTGCTTGGGAGCCACCCATGAGTGTGACTGAGGTGTGAAGTTTCATAGGATTGGTTGGGTACTACTGGATATTCATACACAAAATTTCTAGAGTTGAGGCACCCTTTTCATCTTTGATAATGAATGGAAATACCTTCATGTGGATGGAGAGATTCTATCAAAGTTTTCAAGAGCTGAGGCAGAGGTTGACGAGTGCCCCCATCTTGAGGCTACCAGAAGAGGGCGTTGGGTATGTTGTCTACTATAACACATCAAGGAATGGAATAGGTTGTGTCTTGATATAGGAATGAGCAATGATCGCCAACAAATTACAAAGATAGAGACAAAACTAGTAGAACTGCGCTACCCAAGACCTGGAGTTTGAGTCATCGTTCTTTGTGCTGAAGATGTGGCAACACTTCATGATGGGTGAATGGTTTACTATTAATATGATCACAAGAGTCTCAGGTATATATTCTAACAGAAGGACCTAAACCTGAGACAATGACGATGGTTGGAGTTCCTCTAAGACTATGACTTTGAGATAGTCTACACTCTTGGGAAGGGGAATGTTGTAGAACACGCACTCAGCATGAGGTCTGGTCTATAGTTGTTGAGTGATGTGATAGAGAAACTAGCCACATTGTAGATATCCATTGTGGATAGATATGGAGAAGCTTATCACCATTCAATGATAGTTATTCCCCAAATCCATCAACAAGTTATGGAGGTTCAACTTGGGGGCATAGACTATGAGGCCCGAAGTGCTCAAATATCTTCAGCAGAGGCTCCTGATGGATTTTATGATTGTGGAAAGCACATCAAATTCTTTAGAGGACAGACCATGGTACCAGTGACACTTCGAGAGTAGGTGTTGAGGGAGTTCCACACATCTTCTTTTCCAGTACATCATGGAGTGGAAAAGATATACCAGGACCTCCAGCATTAGTACTGGTGGCCAAGGATGAAGAAAGCAGTGGTGGAGTTTATGTCTTGATGCCTCACATGACTACAAGTGAAGGTCAGGCATTAGGTAACAATAGGCTTAGCTCAGCCACTTGAGGTACCAAAGTGGATGTGGGAATGAATATTCATGGAATTCATGATGGGGATACCACCTACATCCATGGGTCACGATTCCATCTATGAGATCATTGAACGAATCACCGAGTCAGCCCTCTTCCTACCCATCTGAGAGTAGGGTTGAGTAAGGAGTTTGGGACGTCTCTACGTGTATGAGATTGTGTGACTTCACATAGTGCCATAAACAATCATCTCAGATCACAATGCACATTTTACAACCCTCTTGTGAAAGGGAATATAGTAGGCATTCAGAACTCATCTACTCTTGAGCATCGCCTTTTATCCTCAGACAGATGGTCAAAGGGAGTGGACCATTCAAACACTCGAGGACATGCTTCGTGCTTGAGTCCTTGATTTTGGCCGTAGTTGGGAGGACCACCTTCCACTAGTGGAGTTCACATACAATAATATTTATCACTCCAAACATCATCATGGATCCATTTTAGGCTTTTTATGGGTGACCTTGTAGATCACCACTATGCTGGACAGACCCATGGGAGTCAGCACTTATGGGTCCAGAGTTGGAATATGCTACCGCATAGAAGGTGCAGATCATCCAGGAGGGGATGAAGACTACACAGAGCTGGAATAAGTCTTATTCCGATAGGAGACATAGACCCTTGGAGTTTGAGGAGGGAGACCTTGTCTTCTAATGGGTCTCTCCCCGACGAGGATCACTGAGGTTTGGCTGGGGAAAAAAGACATCTACGAGGGTCATTTGACCCTTCCAGATCCTCAACAGAGTAAGAGAGGTGGTGTACCATATAGCTCTTCCCCCAAAGATGCATCGAGTGCATAATGTTCTCCATGTGTCAAAACTGAAGAGGTATGTACAAGATTCATCGCACGTTATTGACTACGGAGATCTAGACATCAACGATTGGGAAACGTTAGAGGAGTTTCAAGTGGAGTTAGAGGATCGACAGGAGCATGTCTTTTTGGGGAGGTCAATTACTTGGGTGTGAGTTTGTTGGTAGCACAAGACTCTCTAGGAGATCACATGGGAGTGGGAGGCTCAGATACGTGCTCAGTACCCCGATTTGTTTCTCTAGTTTTGTTGCAGCTTCCAGGGATGAAAATCCCTACGGTGGGGAGAATGTAAAGACCCAAAGATTTCATATAATTTTATTCAAATTATTTGGGATTATTATGAGTCTATGAAAATTAACGGTGCATGATTCCAAGGCTCTGTGTGCTCGAAATATAATTTTGAACTTTTTTAAATGTACGTTTAGTTAATGCGCGGGTGTCATTTTTTATATTTCTAACTGATGCTTGGATTAAAAATCAGAGGGCACCATTGAATTTGTAGTGCTGAGATTCACTTAAAGGATGCTTCACCTTGATCACAGTAGGTTGGAATAAAAACATAGTTTTTTGGACTTTTTTAAAGAATAATAAAATAACTTAAAAATTGTTATTTTATTTTTCTCTAATGGTTGATCGGTGGTGGTGGGACCATTGAGTTGTCAAGCCTTTTAATGGATTGAACCATTGTTTTTGTAACAACTTTGTTTAGAGATGAGAGTGGTGTTAATTAACTTATTAATGAACCTCATTAAAGATACATTGTGTTAAACTCTCATCCTTCCTCTATTTAAATGGAGCTCAGGTTGGTGTTTTTTAAATGGATTCATCAAAAAAGGAACCTCTAGCAAAGTACCGCAACACCTTCAAATGACGGAGGTTGGAGGCTCAGGAAGCAATGAACCAAGATTGAAGAATTCCAATGGCTTCATAAAATGCAGAATCTTTTTCCACCACTGTAGTTTCTCCAATGAATTTTGAGGTAGGGTTTATTATTAATGTTTATCACTGATGAATTACATTGTTTCCAGCTTGTTATGATGTTAATGCAGAGGGTGTGGAAAAAAATCCCTGACCCCTCCTACGCTTCGTTCTTATCATGTTATTTGGGGGGCGATCTTACAACATGGAAGAATCTTGAATCCGGAAGTCGCACAGTGACGACGACATCTCGGGAGGTCCATAGGTGTCTGTGTGAGGGAAAACAGACCACTAGATCTCACTCAGGAGCCCACGGAAGTCCCTCCAATGCGGCATCGGTGCGATAGCACTGACGAATGATGTCGGTTGGAAAAGGAGGGGGCCGTCACTTACCGACTACTTAAGGGTGGTGGCGTTTCTCGGCATCACAGCGTATGGACAGGCAACCAACTCTCGGCCAGCCACAGAGGTGGGAGGCGGCGTGCCGTCACGCACTGCAGTGAGGTAGGCCAAAACTTTGAAGCTACAGAAAAGGGAGGGGACCTGATCCCTACAAGTCCTATGGATAACTAGGTAGTGCAATCTGGAACCAACAATTTAAGAGTTATTCAGGAGGCGGACCACGCGACTATCGCGCGGATCGCGCAAGCCAGCGGGTCTGGCCGCCGTGGCCCAGCCTAGTCAGGGCGGGCAAGGATGGTCCATGGCCTAGTGGGCCGAGCCCAACACGGCCCAGTCCTAGTGGTACGGGTTGACCCGAACCAGGTCGGGTCGGCCCCAGCTGGTTCCGGACCCTTTCAGGCACAGATACGCTTAAAATGATGTATCTTATGAACCAGATGTGTGTTTGATGAACTATCTACGACACTGGGATCCGTGGAGTAAGATAGTCCTTTTGAGATACTCCACCTAATGTTTGAAGAAAGTTGGTGGTTGGCCAGGTTGGATCGTACCTGAATCCAATCAGTCCCTTGACAATAAAATGCAGACTGGGCGTATGATTAATGCTCCATTTATTGCATTGTAACCCTTATATCTAGGTAGACCTTTGGGTTACTCCTTTTGGGAATATTGTGGATGGATATCACATCATAGTGACCCTGTTTTGATCATAATTCATAGAAACTCTGTGTGGATCAGCATCATAACAACCCTGTGTGGATTAGCATCCTTGACCCTATCTAGATCAGCATTTATAGCAACCCTATGTGGATCAGAATAATAGAGACCCTGTGTGGATCAACATCATAGTGACCCTATATGGATCATCATTCATAGAAACCTTGTGTAGATCATCATCATAGCGACCATGTGTAGATCAACATCATAGAGACCCGACAAGGACCAACCTTAGAGCAACCCATCATGGATAAACATCACAGTGATCCTATGGGGATCAACATTCATAGTGACCCTGTGTAGATCATCACCATAGAGAACTTGTATGGATCAACATCATAGCGACCCAATAAGGACCAACCTTAGAGCGGCCTGTTGTGAATCAGCATCATAGTGACCCTGTGTGGATCAACATTCATTGAGACACTGTGTGGATCAGCATCATAGCGACCCTGTGTGGATCAGCATCATAGAAACCCGATAAGGACCAGCCTTAGAGCGGCCCATCATAGATCATCATCATAGAGACCCTGTGTGGATCTGCATCTTATTTCCTGTTTCTTTGTCCTGTATACCTAGTTTGAGATGAATATTTTTATTTGTGATTTGTGATTGAGCTCATGATTTGTGGCTTTCCTTGGTAGAATTCTAAGTGACCTTCGAGGGTCTCAAGGATTCTACTTGGTATTGTTGTACTCACCCCTACATGGTCTTCACCCATAACCTTTTGTGTCTTGTATAGACGACAAGAAGCTTAGCTGAGACTATACGAGCTAGGACCAGGCAGTACACAGAGGTGACTGGTTGTTGTGGAGAGCTATGAAGAAAAGCTGTACCAAACCTTCAGATAGGATACTTGTCGGACGATCTCAGTAACATTTTTCTATTTTTAGTTTTATTGTATCTTTCATTTAGGATTGTATTCCCACCAATTTACTTTCTGTAAACACTTTTACTTCAGTTGTTTTACTACATGGTTTAATTTTGTTTTGTATCTAGTTTGTGTGTGTATCAGTTTAAAGGAAATGCATTTCCATTTTATGGATACTCCTTTCTGATGCTAGTCCCCAACCCCAATCCAATGGAAGGCGGGCATGGAGTAGTCACGACATGGGCCACAGGGTATGGGTTGTGACATTTTCTTCTTAATAAGTATGTGTTATTTAGAATATTAATTCAATGGAGATTCATGGTTGAAAATGAGATGAGATGAAAAGTAAAATTATTATGGTATAATAATGATGAGGAGTATAAAAATAATAAAATCATTAAATTCTATTAGAAGAATTGAATTCAGTTTGAAAATATTATACCAGGTACTCTAAAACATAATGGATTCCTAAAAAATCAGATATTTGTGGAAACATAAAGGAGTTTGATAATTGAAGAAGGATTCTAGAATGTATTTTAGGAAAATGTGGTCAATTTTTCAATATACTTAATAAACCTGAGTCTTTATTCTTCGTGGGTGAATAAAATAATTGGAGTTACTTGGTTAAGATGTAATACAGATTTCACCCGTATAAAATTCATCAGTTCACTCACCTATGTGCATGTTGATTCTAAATAATGATAGAATATGGTAGCTAAGTCTCGAGCATAATACTAAATTGGTTATGGAGATGATTTTTTTTAATTTATCTATGTGATGAAAACTCTCAATGGGTTATATGAAGTTGAAATGTAATAATAAATGAGGAGATCAAATGGAGTTATTGAGATAAAGTGTATATTGCTGACCATATCAAGGTAACATTAGTAGATGAGGTTCAACTAAATGAATAGTATAATTTTATAAATGTTATGGATAGTTTACGAAGCCTATTTATACTAGAAATAAAGTGGTATATATATTATTTTCTATAATTTAGTCACGTTCTCATGGTTTTTCAAGGAATGGAAGTACCCAATATCTTAAGGACCATGGAATAAAAAAAATTTATTGATGATATATTTTTAGAAGTTTTAGTACCATAATGAGTATAATCATAAGAATATTTTTAGAGATTTACTAGAGAAAGGCACTCAATGTTGATGCATGAAAGTAGAATGATCTACTTTTTTAATATGGATGATGGAGTTCTTGAGTATATAGATAAGGTGATATGTTTTAAAGAATGAAATTATATGGAGTAATCTATGAGTGAAGAAATTGATTCAATCCATGAATTTGAAATATGGGAGTCGAAGGAGATAGAAGCTGGGAAACAATTCCATCAGAATAAATGGGTATATCATCTAAATGATGAAGAATATGGTTTGTGAGCGTATAAGGACAAATTGTTTTAAAGGGGTTTTAAGAAAAAAAATGTATATATTTATCATCTATCCATTCACTAAAATTTAAACCTAGAACCATATAGTTGATGTTGATAATGGTTATAAGTGGGTACTCTATCTAGAGATGTTGGATTTGAAAACTACATTCATTTATTGAGATATAGATAATTAAATTTACATGGGGTATATGGCCATTTTCATAGATAATTGGATTTAGGAATATATTTGTCTAATCAACAAAATCATTTATGGATTGAATTAGTTTTTAAAGTAATATAATCATAAGTTATATCATTTCATATTTTGGTTGATGTTATACCATACTAATATTGATCATTTCTTTTATTAGGAGTTGTGTTATGATGAGAGTCTCATCATTTTTCTTCTATATATTGATGATATGATAATTGATACTTTAGTAAATTGAAGGAAGGATTATTTGAAAATTGATTTGTCCTGATGATTAATGCTGGTAGACCATGACCATACTAAATGGATGTTGGGTTTGCAAATCCCAAGGGAATTATGTTCTAATACTCTTTACCCAATGGGATTTGACAATATCAAGAAGGTATTGGAATTATTTTTCAAGGATGATGTGAAACCATAAAACACATCCCTGGTCGGATATGTCATTCTACACAAGTTGATGACCCCACTTATAAAAGATACATTCTAGTACATGGTGATGGTTCTCATACACTAGTTACTGAATACTTTATATATTACATGGTTTTAATTTTTTTTTAAAATTTCACAAGTAGTGGGAGTTTTTAGAATTTTTATATCAAATACTTGAAGAGAACATTATAGGAATGTTATATGGACTCTAAGATAATTAATTGGTTCCAATGGTTTCACAATTTTCCTTCGAATATATAATCTGTTGAAAGGGTTTATAGATTTAGCGTATAGAAAAAATAATGGAACATAGAGTAGAACCACCATATATGTGTTCAATTTTAGAGAAGATTTAATAAGTTTGATGTAAATTATTTTTTATGTAGATGCAATGTGAAAAAGGGAATTAGAGTACCTTATATTAAAAAAAGATGGGATAGAGCTGAACTAGAAAAATGGGATCTTGGATGTTCTTAGAAGAAGGAAAAAAATGGGATACTATATTGAGATTCACAATGTGTGAATCACATAACAAAAAATCCTAAATATCATTGAAGGATAAGGAACATGCACCAGATGTATCAATTTATCAAGATATTATTATATAATTGATTGTTGTATCATTGGATGATTAAAGGAGATATTAATCAGGAATATATAATGACAAAGGCTATAGTCTTGGATTTTATGAGGCATTGTAGTACTTCAATTGTTCTTGGGTGACTGGGATCATAGTGGGCGATCCATGTGTCTATAATGGAATATTAAAGAATGTAAGAATGTTTATGGGAGCAATGAATTTGGGGGTGAATCCTAGGTAATTATTCTCATGTGGGAGGTTGTTAGGATTAGTTGTGAAAATATTATTCCCCCATCGTTGTTCCACATGAAGGAAAAACAATGATAGTCTTATTTATGATGGTTTAGTTGGTAGTGTAAGAGCGACAACAACCTTGGTCCAGGTGTCTAGATAATGGAAAACAAAAATTTAGGAAAAATGGTTGATATAATCAAACAATGAAATTATAAGGTATATCTGAAACTTGATGTTATGAGTAATGCCACTATCACTTCTCATAAATTTAGTTAAAAATAAAAGTGAAATTATGTCTTGATTGTATTGGTAGATACATCTTTTTACCAGATATGGTAGTTGATTCAATAAAAGGTGTTAAGCAAAGTATAAAATCAGATGAAATTTATACCATGAATATATGATGGGGATGACTACCAAAAGTATCATATTAGTCATAATATAAAAAATAGGGTGGATCACTGGTGATTCGAATGAGGAATTATGAATTTGTAATAATATTCAATTTATATTAATAATATAGTTTCAATTATCTAATACATGGATTAGGATAGAAGTTTAAACTAAATTAGAATTTCTGTCAATGTTTTTTAATTGTTTCTTTTGATTATTTCCATCTAATATTTCTTGTATGAGATAAAAAAATTACATTACGATGCAATTTCTTCGGTGCGGTGTGTCTTCCATGTTTTGTTCTCCATAGCACGTGTTAACATTGTGGTACTTTTTTCCACCCAAAAATTCATGGTGGATATATTTTAAAGGGACTATTAGGAAGATAAACATGATCCCAACACTGAGTAACCTAAATAGTTCCCCATTTAGTTCCGCAACTGATTCCCCACTTTGAAGAAGCTTGTAAGGAGAATGTCTCATGTGGAAATATGTATGATGATGAGGGTGAAAATTGTGGCTGTTAAACATTATCAATAATTTATTATGTTTTATGAGTCATGGAATAAATTTTTAATTGTGAAATAGAGGGTTTTCTTCATCATTCATTGGTTGATCATGTGTGGTATAGAGGGGAATTGTTGGAAAGAGATTAGATAACTCAAATTACAAATAGATATCTTCATCCCCATTTAGAATGTAAGAACCTAGTTCTTATAATGAGGTAAAAGTATCATTTTGTTAATTTAAATGAATTATTATGGCCTTATGTGAATGGACATTGAGGTCATGGAGGTATTAGGGGTTTACGAGGCTTGTTCGAAGCACATAACACAAATGTTTAGAAAAATAGTGCATACCACATGGTTAGTAGAAACTGTACGAAAGAAGCATAATATCTACAACTAAAAATGAGGGACTTGGGAAAATGATAAGAGGACCCCGTAGGTTTTTTCAAACCATATAGATGGAGGTGCATGCCTATGCGATGGACTCTATAGGTTTTAACCGTGGGATGATACAGGGTTTTCACAAAATTTGGAAAACCATGCGAGGTGACCCTCCTTACAGCCGTTGGTGCACGGTTGGAGCATGGTTTGTTCAACGTTGTCTCCAAACCCTAAAACTGATTATGTCGAGGAAAAATGACCATTTTTCTATTAATTAGTATTATAACCTAATTTCTATTTCACTTATTACTCTACATAGTAGTCTCACACGTTGGACCTCCTCTTGAAGCTAAAACATAGATTTTGATCACTTTCCTCTTCCCAATCTCAAAATAAAGAACAATCAGCCTTATTGGATCCACATTAGGGAGTAATATATTCCTTTTAGGATGTTCTTAATTGGTATTGGTATCAGATATTCTATTTAGGTGCAATCTAATATCACCTATTTTCCAGGTTTTCATCCTTTCTTTGTTTTTCTCCCAATCCAAGTCAAATCAATAGATGATATTGGACGAACACTATACTACTAATCAACAATTGATGGACCCATGCATTTTCTATAAATATTGGGTGTATATATAATTGTTGTTGTGTCGCGTGCCTGATTTTCCATGTGATTCCATTGAAAAAGAATTTATTCGTTGATTGAAGGGATATGCATAAACCTCGTAATTAATTAGACCTATTTGAAAACTGATAAAGGTTATGAACATTGAATTGTAACTTCCCATTGAGTGTTTTATTTAATTTGATGGACCACTATGTGTGGTATATGAATTGATCACTTTTATAGTGTGTTGTTTTCCCCATTCCATGGGATGTTAAATTATGATTTTAGTTTTAATTTGTAATTATAATTTCAAATGATTAAATGAAGGGAATGGAAGACGACACCCAAGGTGATGGCCATGAAATTTCTTGTATAATATTGACTTGATTTTATATTGATATTTCCAACATGATATAATTAATAAAGTGAGACTTATAAGATTACCCCATGTTTGTGTCACCCTCTTAGGTGGGTATAAGTTAAATAATCATGGAAATTGACTTTTGAAATAATTAAGTTACTTTGGTTGAATGTTTATCTTATTACTTGGGTGAAACATGGGTTCTCATAATAACACCATGGATAATCTCATTTGGATGTTTCTCTACATATTCCATGTAATATTTGGACACCCCAGTGGACAAAAAATGACAGACTCGGAGGCTTTATTGATATGTGCCTTAGTGACACTTGGAATCCTTTCATGTAATTTTAAGGAAAGATTTAGAGGTAAGATTTTATATATGAAATGAGTGAGACTTGTTCTTCCTTATTGAAACTCCAAGGATGTAATCAAATGGAAATGATATTATACCAAACCTAGAGTGATAATGGGGTTCCAATAATTAATGACTTGGATGGGCTTGTAAGGTGCTAGAGTCATGTTATTCCTAGAGAAATACTTGGATTTCAAATGAGGAATTCCTAGGATAGTATCATGATTAAAATTATAATTTTTTTAAATGTTTTATAAAACATGTCTTCCAAGACGAAGAACAAGATTGAATTTTGGTAGAGTCCAATACTTTTGTGATGTCCTAGTTATGAACCTCTTGATCACATCCTTATGGGGAATACTGGGCTATGAAACAAGTACAGGGACTCATTTATAAATTGATACATGACCGACTGTTTATTTAGAGAATTTTTGGATAAGGCCTATGTAGGTAGTGGGGTATGTGTGTCCATGGGAACCTAGACTGTTATGAATTGATTACATTCAGTATATACTTTATATATTTTATTATTTAATTCACACAGTTTATATTATATATTCACTAAATGGATATAATTAGAAACTATTGGTGGTGGAATACTAGTATTTTATCCCACACCATACTCAGGTTGCCTTTGGTACCAGAGGAGATTTAATGATTGTTGGTATGGATAATGGAAATCCCCTTGTTATTCGTTTTGATTTTAGTTTAGGAGTAGAGGAGCATAGGATTGAGTTGAGGCTCATGATGGTATCTTAGATAGACTTTCGTCCTTTTGAATTTTGTTACATGTATTTTATTTGTGCATGTATTAATGTTCTAGATGCTTTATAGACACATGAAATGATCATAATTTTTATGTCATATTACTTATGGTATTTTTATATATATACCTATATTTTTATTTTTATCTATTGTTTGACTAGGTTAATTCTAATTCTATTGATTATATGTCCTCTAATACTATGTTACACTCTTAAAAGAGTGAATAATCTTTACATATACACTTCTTAATCCCTCGTTTCTAGTCAAAAGCCTCTGGCATATGGGGAGATGCGATTGAGGCAATGTGGTGAACCGAGATTAAGGCATCGTTCAATGGATTATAGAATTGGGACGTGAAAAATTTGTATTAGATCATGTGATTTTATGATTTTATTTACTATTTTGAGACAATATGAAGGAATGTGAATGATAATGAATTTTGTAATGACATGATCCTAGGTTTTTATATCCCATATAAAGAAAAAAGGAAAATTTCCTAAAATTAAAATTGTTATTTTCCTAATTTTGGTTATTATAGTTGAATTTATTCTACCATAAGGTGATGAAATTGAATTGTGATATTATCATTGATATGATTTTGGGTTCAATTTTATTAAAACCCGGTGATATGAGTGTATTCCATATCGTGATTTTTTTTCACTTATAGGAATCACATGACATGAAATATGCCATGCTATATGGGATGCATTGATTTTTTTTCATTATATTGTGAGAGGTTCTATGGTAGATATATTTACTCTTTGAAAGATATTATGTGATGGGAATTGAGAAACATTGTTGGTACTTAGTGTGAATTTCTTAATCTAAGTAGTGTTTTCCAAATTATATTACAATAGACACCCTAAGATCCAATTGTGGTTTGTTGAGTAAGGGACCAAGAGTCACATCGACTAGAACGTGTTATGATGTTTATTAGGTTGATTACATATTTTAATTCATGAGGAGTATGGACCCTTATGGAATATAATTATATGTGATATTTTTGTTTAAACAATTAATATTAAATATGAAATTAATCTGAAAAAGAAATGGAAAATTAAATGTGAAATAGAGAACTTGACCTAGGTATGACTTTTGAGTGAGTAGTAGGCAGTGACTATAATGATGTTTTTTATTGTTTCTTTTTACCATTTCTGTCTTTATGAGAAGGATGGGTGGTATTAACTAGTTATAGGATGGTTTTGACATGTCCTATTCTTTTAGTTGGAATATTGATATCTTTATTTTTGAGGCATGCATTTGGAATTATAGAGAATTGAAACCATGATGAACTTCAGTAAAACGCCATGAGGGTGGTGATGACTATGATCCAAAGGTGGTGGAACATGGGATACTGGTGGGTACTCCTATAGTTCATGCTATAAAACTCATATTTTTACTAAAAATAGGTCCTGATGCATATTTTTGTGACGAGTTTTTTCCTCTTCATGTAGACTATTCATAGAGAACCACAATCTACGTTGTCTACGGCTGACCTGACATGTGTGTTCCTGTATCAAAATCTGTCAATGTTTTTAGGGGATGGAAGAACACAAGATATGTATTTATGGGTAGATACATTTATATATATCTTTGATCATCTTGAGACACCTCCCGAGAGTAGGGTATGGATCATTAATTATATTTATCATTATTCTAAAAATGGATGGTGGGATGTCATTACCCAGATGGATCTTCAATGATATATTCCTTAGATAGATCTTTATATGACCATCAATGATTACTAATAACCTGAGATGTTGAGGGTGATAGATCACAATATTTCATGCACTTAGAATGGGGAATGTTTTTGGTTAGGGATTATTATTCCAAATTTATAGAACTCCATTGAATAACTCCAATTCCAATGGGTGACAAGTTATCTAAATCCAGAAGATTTGAGAATGGTTTCAGGTATAATATATCACTATATTTTAATGTACTTCGGTTGAATGTCAAATATGTAATAGTTAATTAGGTGCTTATCATAGAGTGTAACCTAATAGAGGATGTGGGTGTGATTTTGGGTGGGTCAAAATCTTGATAAGGAACTACAACAACCAGTAGTAATAAGCACCGTCTGGAGCTATCAAATAGTGATATTAACATATATGAATCATACTTAGGATGCCATGTGAGTTTCCACCAGTACAGTTGACCATGAAATACAAGACCTCATTGAAAAAAGACCCAGTTGAGTTATAGTTTTGTGTTAATATGGGCCATCAAAATAACCTTTGTAGAATGTTTCCTCCAGAATCCATTGAGAGAGTATCTACATCAACTACACATGAAATACTAAGGTCATAAACTTCTCAATAGTAAGGTATATAGAGTAGAACTAGATGATCATGTTGTGGTAGTGGTCATGGAAATGGTAGTCAAACCCTATATTTATAGTGAAAGTAGAGAAAAATATATCAGGGTAGCCAAGCTGTATCATAGCGTCATTGACTAGGCCAGATAAGAAGTACAAAAAACACGTGAGGATCAGAATTGTAGACCATTTACTATGAGAGGAACTATTCCAGTATCCTCTATATTATCATCTTCTCTTTTTTCAACATGCACTTGCCATTGATTTATATTTATTCATGTTATAGAGAACATGGTGCTCAAAATTTAGTGTTCTGATGGCCTTATGATGCTTGATTCTCCACTAGGAATTCTAAAGGAGAATGTACACAAGTGTATGGAGTTTCACCTTGTAATGGGGGGTCACTTCATATGAGACATAATTTTCCTCATGATGGATGGATTTAACATTATCCTTAGGATGTAATGGTTAGTTCTCATTAATTCTTTCATTGATTTCTATCATTGAAGGTCAACATTGACATCACTAGAAGGAAGAGAGTTTATTCATGGGGGGGAATGGGATGTCGAGGCATGCCGAGATGTACCTGAGCATCATAGGTTGGGCGGGTTGAAATCCTAGATTTTGAGTTTATACCTTGATTACCTGGGATCAAAATGGGTATATTTTCCCATGTGATCTATCATTAAGTGGAATGTTTCCCAAATAAATGTTTAGGACTACCTCTAGTTTGAGAGGTAGTTTTCTTTACCATGCCAGTTCCAAGAGCTACACCAGTATCTATTACTACTTTCAAGAAGTATACTACAAAGAATAGGGATATGAAGAGGTAGCTAAAGAATTAAATGAAAAATGGTCTTATCCAACCCATTACTTCTCTATGGGGGTTCTCTAATCCATTTTTGCAAAAAATTCCTATGGTACCCTAAATATATGTTTTTATTACTAGAAACTTATCCAAATTATGATTAAGAACCGATATCCTAGGTCTTGGATAGATGATATCATTGACTAGTGTCAGGGATCTCATGTATTCTCAAAGTCTAACATGAGATTTATTTACCATCATGCGCATGTTAGAATACAAGCCATACCTCAAAAAATGTTTTGTAGAAGTTATGGTCTGTATGAGTATTTGGTAATGTTGTTCGATCTTATGAATTTTCACATAGTTTTCAGGGAAATGTTGAACTACGTTTTCAATCCTTATCTATTTTCTTTTTTCATAGTATTCATCTATGATATTTTGGTGTATTATCACATTATAAATGACCATGACAAACATCTTGAGATCATATTGAATATTCCAAGAGAGAATCATTTATATTTTAATCTCACAAAGTTCCACTTTAGATGTATCAAATTTTTTTGGGGTAATATTATCTTAGAGATATGAGATTAGTTGACACCGAGAATGTGAGTGGTGTAGTTTATTGGGAGAATCCCAAGAGTGACTTTGAGATAAGGAGGTTCTGGGGGCCAGATGGATAATACATGAATTTCATATTGGACTTTCCATGCTTAGAAGCACTGCTCACTAGATTTGAATAAAGAGGGTGTGATGTTTGTATGGTCAGATACATGTGATTCATCCTTTTAGGAGCTGAAAGGGTGAATGAATTCAGCACTGATAATGATTTTTCTAGAACTAAGAAAAAGCTACACTATGTATTTTTATGTATTAGGCATTGTGATTGGGGTAGTGATGATGTAGGGGATAGATTCATTATATATATATAACATCCCACTTTTTTATCACATTAACTTTCATTACATTATACAAAACCGAGGATCTTTAAGATTTGGTGTCTTGGAAACCTGGAACTCAAAACATGAAAACATAAAACATTCTTCTTAAACACTTTAATGGATTCTCCTTATGTTCATCCTAGATTAATTACTGCATCTAATAACCTGGGGACATTCATCAAAATAAAGTGTGAGCAGAAGGCCCAGTAAGAGAAACGAGCGAAACATTTAACATGTGAACTTGAGATACATCAATAAAGTCATGAAAAAGATCTTTAAGGCTTGAGAAAGAAATCATGAGGCATATCCTAATAAAAATAATGTATTTCATAACTTGAAGATGTGGCTACAACATTTAACATATAAAATCATTTCCGTTTCACCAAGGTCCATCCTCAAGGTGTCATTAAAAATTACCAAGGTTATTCACCAAGGCATCGTTAAAAATGGTCATCTCTAGAGGTTAAGTCTTTACCCAATGCATTGGACTGATATCAGGGCGCACCCTTAAATTGGACTTTATTATCATGTGATCCACATATATCATCATCAATAGTTTCATAAACAACCCATAAAGCATAAAAGAAATGGGTTTCATTTCATAGTCATCACATTTTAAAAAACTACTTTAAAGACGTGATCTTTATTTCACTTTAAATCCATGAAAAAGGAAAGCAGGTTTCATGTATGTTAATCCCAGAATTTAAAATAGAACATTTTGATATATATGTGAATACCAATATAGAAGAAATATCATTGAGTATTCTCTTAATAAAATAATAGAATTTGAGAAAAAGAGAAAGAAATTTTGAGACGAAAATTCTGCAACATAATGACTCTGTTTCGGGGTTTTAGAAAACATTGAAAAGAGAGGTGAACTGGGTCAACCACTCATAAATGATCCATAAAATAGTAGAGGGACAAAATATAATGAATATAATAACATGGTAATGAAAGATTAAAGAAATACCATATGAAATGAAAAACATTGAAGGAAACAAATGATATTTCTCTTATGAAAATTCGGTAGCCTAACAACGTCATTTAAAACATCAAAAAAATGAATTGACGAGATCAAATGAAGTCCCTCATCATATGAAAACAGAAGATAATTATGATAGATATAGATATCATACCCCAACATAATAAAAAGTAACTTTAAATACATGACATGAAAATAGATCTTGAAAACAAGAATGGTGAAAGAATCCCCTAAAAATTCGGCAGCCTAACATCACCACTTAAAACATCAAAATACTGAATTGAAGAGATAAAATAGGGTCTATAATCATATGAAAATAAAATCTCAGTATTATAGGTTTAGATATATTACCCCAAAATAATAAAAAGGAACTTGAAATACTTGACATGAAAATAGAACTTGAAAACGAGAAGGGTGAAAGAATCCCTTAAAAATTCAGCAGCCTAACAGCGCCACTTTAACATTCTTAAAATGAAATTATTAGAGAAAGAGGGGGTATCTCATCATATGAACATTAAAATGACAGTAGGATTAATATAAAAGAACATCCTCCAACATAAGATCATGGAGCATAAAAGAAATTACATAAAAGTGTGTATTTGACAAGAAAGAGAGAGGTTGGATCCCTTACCTTAAAAGGTAACACTTAAAACTCAATGGTTGGGACCTTGAGGGCTTGGGGGAACCTTGGGAGGACTACTTGGGAGGTAATGAGACCATATATTCGTTGGGGGAGAGTTGGGGGTGAAAACTA
Organism: Viscum album; assembly: GCA_963277665.1. NCBI lineage: Eukaryota > Viridiplantae > Streptophyta > Magnoliopsida > Santalales > Viscaceae > Viscum > Viscum album. The sequence goes on along the minus strand of OY728129.1, from coordinate 871,701,508 downwards.
AATGAGTAAAGGGTTGGTATTTATAGGGAAAGTTAAGGGACAAGGCACTAATGGCCAAGGGACACCTCATTGGTGGTATTGGAAAAACCATGGGTTTGCCCATGGTATATGCCCATGGTATTAGTCACATGGGACACCTCATACCTTATCTTACTATTCATAAATAAACCATTTGATTACATACTTAATACATCATTTAATGATTTTATTAAACACCCGTAACTTAAAAACTGTATTTTCACTATTCATCGAAAATTAAACTTTCTCAGAAAAATTCCAAAATTTCACCTTAACCAAATATCGATGCTCTGATTTCAAAAATGAATTAAATTTTATAAAACTAATTTTCTAAATATTTTTAATTTAATTTTTAAATAAATACACTATTCACCAAAAACTCATTTTTTTTCAGAAAAATCCCCCAAAATTAACTTAACATTATATATATGCTCCGAGTTCAAAAATTTAATCAATTTTATAAAAATAATTCTCTAAATATTTTTAATTTAGTTTTTAATTAAAAAAAACTATTCACCCGAAAAAACTAATAATTGACTAATAATTTCAGAAACAGTTATTTAACCATTTTATTGAATAACATTACTTAATAAAGGTGCATAGATTATATTAATACTTTCTTTAAGTGAGATTACTAATCCATTTGGTCACATTACTAATCCTAAGCATAAAATCACTGTTCATAATTTAATATTAAACAAAAATTAAGTTGATCTTATTAGACTCTAAATTTCACACTGAACATAATTGTTGATGACCATTTTTTGAAAATCATTACACATTTTTAATTATTTATGGTTTACATCAAAATTTTTAAAAATATCCTTTCTCTAAAATTCTTCAAAAATAAGCATACTATATTTATCCGGACATTTGAAAAGTCAAAAAATTCATCATAAAAAGAAATCACAATTTTTATTTAAGTCAAAGGATTACACAAGGCTGCTACGGTCTCATTACATAGCCCCTTATAACAACAGCATAGGACCTAAGAGTAAGGTGTGCTAGGGTGATAGAATCTTAGGGCAGCTCAACCAACATTACATGAGTCGTAATTTCTATCAGTTTGAACTTTTCGCAAAGGCAGTTCTGTTCTAGCTTCACATGATTAATTTAGGCTTGGGTTTGGTCGAGAGCAAAGCCTAGTGGTGCTACCTCCTTCCCGAGTTCTATTAGATGGGCTTCGATTGGCCCTAGACTACTGAATGAGGCCATCAAATCTTCTTTCTATATTAATTAACCAAGATCACTTGTATTTAGAGACAATAAACGAAACGTTTAGTTTCCAGTGGTCATATTTACCAATGGTCATATAATAGTCAAAACCCGAAGGTCTCATTTTAATTATACACATGTTGTCAAATGAAACAGTTTTGTTGAGTATGAAACAAAATAACACACAAAATTAGGAAACATAATTTATTCAAAATTTCATGTCGTTACATTCTTCCCCCCTTAAGAAATTGCATCCTCATAATTTTTAAAATTGGATTTGGAAATTTCATTGAAAGTCCCACATCAGAAAATGACTCAGTAAAACTATCATTTTAAAAGAAAGAAAGGTAAGTACAAAGGTCACCAGAGTTAACTAACACTAGGATTCCATGTATGAAAACATGGACATGGAAGATAAAACCAAGGGTCATGTTCTGAGGGAGAGTGATAGAAAACATGATTAGGATAAAGTTAACCACAAGAAAATCACAAACTTATGATGTGTGTAAACAATCTTTGATTACCCAGTAGGAAACGTAAACCAACAACGTTTTTGTTTTACATTCCTTTTAATAATTTTGAGGAATTAATTTACTACATAGAATAAAAACATAATGAAATATACCTACCTTCAAGTAGAGTTTCATCCTTTAACAAGTTTCTACCAAAACTAATCTTATCTCTAAATGATGAGCATTCAAAACTTCTTGGTCTCATCAAATCACAAGAATCATCTTCTAGAGAATCACATAATCCACAAAAGATTAACAATCTATTTATTCTATCTTTAAAAATTATCCCAAAAACAGAAGGGGTAAGATAAAACAAAACTTCAAAAAGAAATAATCCCATAGGAAGGGAAACTTCTTTAAATCTTCAAAATTCCACGATACTACCCAAAGTTCATCCTAGACAATTCCATAAACAATTTTCCTTATAATTCCTCAAAATAAACCAAACTAAGATTGAAACCCAATTATAAGAACGATCTCATAACATAGCCTTCCAAGATAAACTTCCTCGTTCATCACCAAACAACATCAACCACTCATAACATCTTATAAAAAAAGTATCTAACATAAACATATTTTCCCCAAGATAGGTTAATCATTTCCATAAGTAACCTATATTAGCATAAGTTCACCTTAAATTCGTCGATTCTTCAAAATTTAAGTCAACCTTTATTCGTCAATTAAAATAGCGTAGTAATCTATTTACCTCAATCATATAGGGTTCCCAAAATAGTGAACGTCTTCCAAAATAATAATCATCTTTTAATCCCCTAATCATCTTTTTTTTTCAAGAGGAACAGCTTCACAACATCAACATGTGGTACATAACAATAGATGTTTTCCTGAATGATATAAAACCATCTTAGGTAGTGACTCTATGTTCTTAGAAAACATTAATGAGATGATCATAGGGCATGAACTAAAAAAACAACATGAAATAGACAATTATTACGAAGAAGTCACATGTACTTTAGTCATTAAGATCCATCTCAGCATAGGACTTGAATTGTTCCCTTGTTCTCAAAGATTGTTGATGCTCATCATGCTTCTCATCCCTTCCAAGAGAGCATTTCCTTGGATAATGTCTTACTTCTCCACATTTACGACATTGAAAAGTATAAGGTACATTACATCGAATCTTATCACTATTCATCACATTATACATTTTTTAAAGCAATTAGCTACTTTATACCCGATCACCCCACACTTAAAATATCTCCCGGTTCCTTGGTGACATTCCCCTTGGTGCCTCTTTCCACACTTTTTTCACAATGAAAAATTGGGTCTTCTTTCCCTTATCAACTTTATTAGATGAACATCCTTGAGACTTCGTCTTCTCCTTCCTTGATGAATTTGGGCATTCAACTAGGTACTAATTATTAATTGTGATTTTTGGTAGCTGGTTTGGCCTAATCAAAATATGTTAAACTTGATATCTCGTCATCTCTATTACATTAATAGGGTAATCATCACATTTCCTATCACAATGGTTTTTGGGACATGTTCTTCCTTTTCCCGCCATTAACTAAGAATAGAAAGTATAATTAGGTGGCATAAATACTTAGCCAATAATCATGAAAAGGAAACTTAAAGCATAGAAGGATAAACTTGTAGAAGAAAAGTATACCCTAACTTGTGATCCCCTTTGATCCAATCTTGGTTATCCATGATTATATATTCTTATGTGAATCTTTATTTTATTTTATCTTTGTTCCTTTAATAATGGTTTATACTAAGCTTATGAATTTACCAAAGCATATCCCCCGGGAGTGTCATAACCAAGAGTATAGCAAGGCCCGTTGTCATGTACCAGTTCCCGTTCGAGTCAAGATCAAAGTGGTGTTTTCGGGTTTTACCCTTATTTACATCTGTGCCAAAGCCACCTCTACCTGCTCATATCCAGATAGAGATGTATTTGCTTGATAAACCACTTATTCAATACTAACCAAAATACTAGGAAGATTTCATATATTTATACTTTTATATAGGGTTCTTCCTAAAGTTTTCATATCCTAGTTTCCACAAATAACTAAACCATCCATTGATACCAACTATAACATCCTGACTTTTTATCACATAAACTTTCATTACATTATACAAAACTGGGGATCTTTAAGGATAGTGTCTTGGAAACCAGAAACTCAAAACATGATAACATAAAACATTCTTATTAAACACTTGAAAGGCTTATCCTTATGTTCATCCTAGATTCAATACTTCATCTCAAAACCTGGGGACATACATCAATAGAAAGGGTGAGAAGAAGTGCTAGTAAGGGAAACAATGGAAACATTTGACATGTGAACTTGGGATACATCAATAAAGTCATGAAAAAGAACTTTAAGGCATGAGAAATAATTCGTGAGGCATATCATAATAAAAATAACGTATTTAATAACATGAAGATTTGGCTACAACATTAAACATATAAAATCATATCCATTTCACCAAGGTCCATCACGAAGGTTTCATTAAAAATTACAAAGGTTATTCACCAAGGCGTTGTTAAAAATGGTCATCTCTAGAGATTAAGTCTTTACCCAATGCATTGGAGCACTATCAGAGAGCACCCTTAAATTTAACTTTATTATCATGTGATCCACATATATCATTGTAAATAATTTCATAAACAACCCATATAGCATAAAATAAATGTGTTTCATTTCATAGTCATCACATTTTATAAAACTGCTTTAAAGATGTGATCTTTATGTCACTTTAAACCCACGAAAAAGGAAAGTAGGTTTCATGTATGTAAAGCCATGAATTCAAAATAGAACATTTTGATATATTGGTGAATACCCATATAGAATAAAGCTCTTTGAGTATTATCTTAATAAAACAATAGAATTTGAGAAAAAGAGAAAGACATTTTGAGACGAAAATTCTGCATCATAACAGCTATGTTTTGGGGTTTTAGAAAAAATTTAAAAGAGAGGGGACATGGGTAACCCACTCATAAATGATCCATAAAATAGTATAGGGACATAATATAATGAATATAAGAACATGTTAATGAATTTTTAGAGACATACAAAATGAAATGAAAAACATTGAAGGAAAAAAAATAAGATTTCTCTTTTGAAAATTCAGCAGCATAACGACATCATTTAAAATATAAAAAAATTGAATTGAAGATATAAAATGGGGTCTCTCTTCATATAAACATAAAATATAAGTATGATAGATATATATATCATACCCCAAAATAATAAAAATGAACTTGAAAGACTTGACATGAAAATAGATCTTGAAAATGAGAAGGGTGAAAGAATCCCTTAAAAATTCGGCAGCCTAACGACGCCAAATAAAACTACAAAATACTGAATTGAAGAGATCAAATAGGGTCCCTCATCAAATTAAAATAAAAGATCAGTATTATAGGTTTAGATTTCATACCCCAACATAATAAAAAGGAACTTGAAATACATGACATGAAAATAGAACTTGAAAACGAGAAGGGTGAAAGAATCCCTTAAAAATTCGGCAGCCTAACGTCGCCACTTTAACAATCTTCAAATGAAATGATGAGAGAAAGAGTGGGTCTATCTTAATATGAAAATAAAAATTACAGTAGGATGAAATAAAATAACATCCTCCAATATAAGAACATGGATCATAAAAGAAATGACATAAAAGAGAGCATTTTAAATGAAAGAGAGAGGTTTGATCCCTTATCTTAAATCGTAACTCTTAAAACACAAAGGTTGGGACCTTGAGGGCTTGGGGTCACCTTGGGAGGACTCCTTGGGAGGTAATGAGACCAGAGATTCGTTGGGGGAGAGGTGGGAGTGAAAAATAAATGAGCAAAGGGTGGGTATTTATATGGAAAGTGAGGGGACAAGACATTAATAGCCAAGGGGCACATCATTGGTGGAATTGGCAAAACCATGGGCTTGCCTATGGTATTTGTCCATGGTATTGGCCACTTGGGACACCTCATACCTTATATTACTATTAATAAGTCTAAAATATTGATTACATACATAATACATCATTTAATGATGTCATTAAACACCCGTAAGTTAAAAACTGTATTTTCACTATTCATCGAAAATTCAACTTTCTCAGAAAAATCACAAACATTTACCTTGACAAAATATCGATGCTCTGATTTCAAAAATGAACTCCATTTTATAAAAATAATTTTCCAAATATTTTTAATTTAATTATTAAATAAATACACTATTCACAGAAAATTCATTTTTTTCAGAAAAATCCCAAATAATTACCATAACATAATATAGATGCTCTGAGTTCAATAATGAAATCTTTTTTATAAAAATAATTCTCTAAATATTTTTTATTTAATTTTTAATTAAAAAATACTATTCACCCTAAAAAAACTAATACTTGACTAATAATTTCTGAAACAGTTCTTTACCCATTTTATTGAATCGCATTACTTAATAAAGGTGCCTAGATTTTATTAATACTTTATTTAAGTGAGATTACTAATCCATTTGGTCACATTACTAATCATAAGAATAAAATCACTATTCATAATTTAATATTCATCAAAAATTAAGTTGATCTTATTGGACTCTAAATTTCTCACTGAACATAATTGTAGATGACCATTTTTTGAATATCATTACACATTTTTAATTATTTAAGGTTTACATCAATATTTTTAAAAATATCATTTCTCTAAAATTCATAAAAAATAAGTATACTATATTTATCTGGACATTTGAAAATTCACAAACTTCATCATAAGAATAAATCAAATTTTTTATTTAAGTCAAAGGATTACAGAAGGCTGTTACGGTCTCATTACACAGCCCCTTATAACACCAGCATAGAACCTAAGAGTAACGTGTGCTAGGGTGTTATAATCTTGTAGCGGATCGACCAACATTGAATGAGTATTAATTTCCATTAGTTTTAACTTCTCGTAAAGGCAATTCCGTACTAGCTTCACATGATGAAGTTCGGCTTGAGATTGGTCCAGAGCAAAGCCCAGTGGTGCTACCTCCTTCCCGAGTTCCATTAGATGGGCTTCGATTGGCCCAAGACTACTGGATGAGGCCATCAAATCTTCTTTCTATATTAATTAACCAAAACCACTTGTATTTAGAGACAATAAACGAAAATTTTAGTTTCTAGTGGTCATATTGACCAATGGTCATATAATAGTCGAAACCCAACTATCTCATTTTAATTATACACATGTTGTCAAATGAAACAGTTTTGTTGAGTATGAAATAAAATAACACACAAAATTAGGAAACAATATTTATTCAAAATGTTGGGTCATTACAATATAGGTCATAAGAGTTGATTCCATAAGACAAGAATTACATGACACGTGATCTTGAGTTAGCTGAATTTGTTTATGATTTACACTATTGGAGAAACTATTTATTACGAGAGAATTTTTTAGTGTACACAGACCAAAAAAATATTCAATTATATTTTTACACAGTGTGATCTAAATTTGAAACATATAATGTGGTATGAGAACCTACAATATTTTGAATTTGATTTTGCTGATGTTCCTAATAAAAGAAATGCATTGGCTGATGAATTGAGGAGAAGGAATCATATACTTGAAGTTCAGGAGGCCAATATTGAGTGGAAGCTTATGGATTTGTTTTATGATATTCACTTGGAGGAGATGAATAGTTAGGGTTAGAATTTTATTTCATCCTTATCTATGACCTCTACCATTCTAGATAGATTAAAGATGACCCTTCTCTCTTATTCTAAGGGCATAGTCCTCTGATAGAGTGTGGTAGGTGAGGGAAATCCTCCTGGTTTGACCATATGAGAAGATAAAATTCAATGTATACATTGCTTCATTTGGGTTTCAGAAGACATATGTTTGTATATGATGTGATATTTTCATTCTTTAGCATATAATTTTCATCTTGGAATCACCAAAATGTATTGGGATATGCATCTCTAATAATGGTGGATGGTTATGAAAGTAGATGGAGTTTGTTTTTTCATGAGGTGTTCCAACTGTCGGTAGGTGACAGAGGAACACCATCGAGCAACCAGATATTTACAGTAGCTACCCATTCTTAATAGCAATTGGGATAACATTGTGATAGATTTCATGACTCGGTTATCAAAGTCACCATGAGAAATTGATTTCATTTGGGTAGTTGTTGATAATCTGAAAAATGATTCTCATTTCTTCATAATCAAGGATACCTTTTCTATAGATTCTCTTGGGAGGATGTATACCTGTGACATAATATGACTTCACGGGGTCCCTCATACTATAATATTAGATATGTAAATAGGTTCACTTCATGTTTCTAGAAAGGGTTTCATAGGGAATTGGGTATAAATGTGCTTCTGAGGATAACAAACCACTGTCAAAACGTTGGCCAGTTGGAAAGCATGATAAAGGTTATTGAGGACATGAAGTGGGCATGAGTTTGAGATTTTTGGGGGCTCTTGGGAGAGGAAAATACCCTTGGTTTATTTCAACAAAAAAATATTCTAGGCTAATATACCAATGGATCCTTGACAAGATTTTCATAGTAGGACATTCCGATCACCCCTATGTTGTTTAGAGGCAGTAGAGGTAGCTATGCAAGAACCTTTTCTCGTACAAAAGACTATATTGTAGGTTTCATTGTTTTAGAAGTGTATGATTGCTGCAAAATCTCAAATGAAATATTACGCTGATCATCGTCAATGAAATATAGTTCTTTAGGTTAGGGATTATGTCTTTTTTCATGCATCCTTGAGGTCGGGACTTAGTATGATCATGAGACATGGTAAAATTTGACCACAATTTTTCGGGTCTTTTGAGATTCGGGAAAGAGTCAGTCTAGTAGCCTATCAGTTGTAGTTACCTCAGTGGTACTAGGCCATTCATAATGTATTCCATGTCTCTCAGCTCTACCATTATCATTCAAAACCATCTCTTTCAGGAATGAATTTCTTTATGGAAGAAAGTATGTCAGAACATATTTCTTCTTATGAAGTTGGTTTAAATGAGGTTTATGGACTAATGTCAATGTCATTTGAGGTCATGGAGGTATCAGGGTTCTGTCTGAGGGTTTTTTAGAGCTCAAAACCCTCCTTAAATGATAAATCATGTAGGCCAGAATATTTATAGAAACCATTTTAGATAGGCTACATAGTTACTATAGGCTGTGTAAGACTTGGGTAGAGGATAAAAGGAGCTTGAATAATTGTTCAAACCATACAGATGGCGGTGCATGCCCATGTGATGGCCTCTTTAGTTTTTGATAGTGGGATGAGATATGGTTTGCACATGGATTGGTAAACCGTATACGCTAACCATGTAAGGTTCCCCTCCTTATATAAGAAGGAACATAGTTAGCACAATTTGGCTATCCATGAAGCCAAACCATGAAGCCTGGTATTTTGAGGAAAAAACGACTGCTTTTGACATAATTAGTCTTATAACCTATTTTCTATTTCACTTATTCTTTTTCACAATAGCCTCACCCATTGGAGCTCCTCTAAAATATAAATCATATCTCTTCATCCATATCTTCTTCTTGATCATAGAATAGAGAACTTTTGTTCATAATGGATCTATAGTGGTGATTACTCCAATCATTTTGTGCAGTTATTTGTTTTTCTTAGTATCAGGTGCACTATTTATGTTCTGGTTAAGATTCCATATTTTAATGTTTTTTGTTTTCTTTTCCCTCTAGATATGAGTCAAATAAATAGATCATAAAAGATAGAAAATCTATTAATAAGCTATGGTAGGTTTTTTAGTTTTCTTTCCTTAATTTTAGGGTGCTTATATATATGTTGTTTTTCCATGCGACCATTTTTTTGAGTGATTGATTTGAAATGGAATTTATATCTTGATTAAAATGGATAGGTAAGGCCTTTGTAAATAATGAGACCTATTGGAAAGTGGTCAAAGGTTGTGAAATTTGAATTGGAACCACAAATTGGGAGCATTGTTTTGTTATATGGACCACCATTGGTGAAATATCAATTGGTCACTTTTAATGTGTGTCATTTACCCCTTTCTATGTGATGTTAAATGATGAATTGAGTTGTAATTTGTCATTGTAATTTGATTTGATTAAAGAAAGGTAATGGAGGACCATTTCCATTATAAATTACCATTTAATTACTTCACAAATCATGAGTTTCTTGTTATATTGATATATCCCATGTGAGATAATCAAGAGACTAATACTTCTAAACTTAACCATGCTTATTCCACCTTCTGAGGTGAAGATAAATTGAAATTATCATAGTAATGTATTTTGAAATAATTAAATGAATTTTTTTGAATTTTTATCATAGAAATTAGGTGACCCATGGGATCTCATACTAATGCCATAGAAGGAATCATTTAGATTTTGATCTACATATACTAAGTGATATTTGAACTTCTTAATTGACTATAAAGGACATACATAGACGATTTACTGATATGTGCATGATTGATAATTGGAATCCTTATATGGTCTGCCTAGGATTGACTCAAAGGTCTAATTATATATACTCTATGAGTGAGACTTGGGATCCCTTAGTGGATCGTTTGGGACAGAGTCAAATGGAAATTATTTTATACCACACTCTGAGCGATACCAGTATTCAAGTGAATAATTTCTAGGAAGGGATTATATGGTGCTTGGTTCATGTTATTCTAGGATTGGTACCTAGATTCTAGATATGGAATTTTAAAGATAGGCTCATGTTCTAAATTGTATAATTAATGAAATCATTTATATGACATGTCTTCCAATCCAAAGCACAAGCTTGTATTTGGTCTGAGCCATAGAACATAATGATGTCCTTGATATTAACATCTTGATCACATTCTTATTGGGGGCACTGGGCTCCATGCTAGGTCCTGGGACTCATTTATAAATTGATATAAGAATGACTATTTTTTCATATACTTTCTGAATAAGGCTGAAGTAGGTAGTAGAGGATAGATGTACATGAGAACCCAAACCAATATGGGTTGTTTAATTTTAGTAATTCCATTAAATATTTAATTACTACATACTCACTATTATTATTATATATTCAATGGTTGGTTTTCACAAGACACCATTGGTGGGGGCCTAATAGGATTTTATCTCGTACACTACTCATGATTCCTTTAGTACCCAATAATATTTCAAAACTGTAGGTATGGTTAATGGTAAGTGCCTTGATAAAAGTTTTTGATTTCTGCTTATATGTATGGGATAACTAGATTGAGATAAACATTGCAATTATAGATACAGAAGTTTTTGGTATTTTTGTATTTTGTTATATGTATTTTATTGATGCCTCTAAACCTATTTTGGCTGATTTGTAGACACATGATGTGATCATCAATGTATATGAGATTACATTTGTAATTCTCATATATATACATATCCGTTGATTTTTATCTACTACATGACTCATTTACTGCTTTTAATATTAAGTATATGTTTGCTACTATTGTTTTACACTCTAATAAGATTGTATTTTCTCTCCACATACTCAATCAAGTAATTCAATTCTAGTTCGAATCCTTTGAAGTTTGAGGAGCTACACTTGTGTCCATGTGGCCAACAGGGCTCGAGGCACCATTTAGTGGCATCCGGGTCTGAGAAATGACATAACACACCTTCTATTGAATGAAGATATGCACACAAATCGTTAAAACTAAATGAATCTTGTGTATCATGTGTAATCATATCAAGAACATGATTCAACCCACAACCATGGGAAATAGGTTTTCAAAATTATAATTTTTTAATAATAGAATAAAAAATTATTGAAACATATTTTAAAGTATAGTGAACATAAAAATCATTTAACATATAATTAACCTCTTAGTTGAGTAATAAACTGTCTTTTCACTCATATATTATAGATCACATACTCATAACGAGTGTTGTGGTGGATAAATTCTCTCTGTTATCTAGTGACATAGAGAATCTCATGTGAACCCATCCTTAAAATATTTTTCTCATGGATAATATGACAATATCAAAACTGCATTCTTTTATGTAGAATATTTTCCAACATTAAAAATTGACTTAGTAAAAAGAAGATTTACCTTAGATTCACGAATAACCTCATAACCATATCTGGTTGGTGACACCCAATAATATAAAAATGGATAAGTGATACCAAAATAGTACAATGATTCATCCATTTTATATACTGATTTTGGTGAGATGAAATCAAATGATATAAATATAGTATCCGGAAAATAAATATCAAGATAAATAAATCTCATGGGTTTAATAAATAATGATACATAATTATATCAATATTTATTTTCACATGTAATATCCATGATTATACTTTAATTGAAAAACACTACATCCCCCAACTATAGTTAAATTAAAATTATTTTATTATAATAAATATATTTAATGAATATATATAAATATAAAATTTATAAAATGGATAACATTTTTTAGTTTTTAAAAAAGAAATTATCTTTATGGAATTTTTTTAATGGTTTATTTTTCTGTGAATAATTAAAAAATAGTTTGAAAAAATACATTCCCTTTAAATAAATCATCATGATATATGAATGAATTGAAATTTATCTAAACAATTTTTATAAAACATATATATCTTTGAGATTAAATTAAATCATTTAAAAAGAGTATGTTGAATTTTTAAAATTATGTTTTTCATTTTAAAACCCATGTGATGGTTTATTCTAATAGAAGAACAATATTTGATCAGTTAAATTAAATAATTATTTTAAAGAATAAAGTCAAATTTAACATAGGTTTAGGTCACACAAATCATAGTTGTTTAATAATAGTCCAATTAATTCTATTTTAATATTTTATAATTGATTATTGTGTAAATAAATGTGTATGCTGAAAAAATTATTTTAATAATTTGTTTCCTATGTGTATTGCATATTTATATTAAAATTATTTTTACAACCTCTAAACATTTAATATTATAGAATAGATTCTATTTTTGGAATCAATATATTCAGATTATTAATTAATATCCATTTAATTATTAGTCAAAATTAATAGTTACCATTTATTATTTTAATCACCAGGGTTCGGGTCAAAATGCATAATTATGGGGTTAAAATAATTGACAAGGCTTCAAATAAAACATAAAATTTTCTAAATTGGATTTTATGGGTAGATTTTGACCATCACATTAAATATATTCTAAATTTTTTATGTTTTTCTTCCAATTATCATGAAAATGATATTAGATTCACTCGGTTGAATATAAAAGTACATTTACGGTTTAAATATGATATATTTGAAATGTTTATCATTCTAGATGTATTGTTCTGAACCATCCAAGTCTATTAAATAGTGAGTTTTGGGTGTATTTGGTCCTAAGAGGATTTTGAGAGGATATCATGAAGGATTTGAGAGAAAATTTCATCTTCTAAGTAGTGTTGCAGTGTTATGGTTTTTGTTTCATAATGGAGGGGTTTTACAACATTTGAGATAGAGATTCACTATGATGGTCTGTTGGAGGTTGGTTTGGAAGTATAGAGATCTCTAATACGACATGGATCCTTGAGAAGTGGTTTTTTTGTTCTTCTTCTTTTGAGGTCACATTTCCATGGATATGGGATCTAACATGGACATCATCATTATATTTGGAATTATAGAGCATAGTCATTCCCTTTTAATGAGGTATCTTTTAATGGTTTATAGTATCTCACCATGGACTATTCCGTGAATATGCAATTCATTTTTAACCAGCCCTATTAACAACTATTACTTTTTCCTTACATCGTGGAATCTAGTCCACAGAAGTAAATTTCACGATCATATAGGGTGTTGCACCATGGTCCCCTTGTTTCCTTATTTTATATAAAATTAACATCCCCTTAAATAACTATTTTTCTTCCACACTTTAAATAATTTCTTGGTAGATTTAGTTACATTACAATAATGTATTTCATCCCCCTTTCATCAACACTCATCCTCATACATTATAGATCAATCCTGGATGATTCTAGTTGAGTCCCCTCCTCCCCCACTTATTTTTCTTCCTTGTTTCTATCTTTTTATTCATCCACATTGGGAGTTACTCTATGAAATAGTTGGTTTAATTGATTATTTGGTAATATAATGATGTGAAAAATGTGTTCAAGGTGTTTATCATTCCTTAGTGTGGTTACGACCTTGTGGCTATCCTCTGATCACTTTATCTTTTCACAGTAGTTTATGAAGTTACAGTTGAGGTAGATGATCTCAACAAATATATCACAGATTCCAAATTTAATTTAAATGAATACTATTTTCTACTATGTATGATATTGTGATTCTAATGGGTGTATTGGTTTTTGTGAAAGGGGATAACACATAGAAAAATTTATCCTCTAAGAAGATTTCAATTTAGTAAAGTTGATGAACTGAGAATTTGGAGTTAGGTGTTCTTGATGATTTACATTCCATTATGATGTACTAATTTTTATGATTGGTTTTTATTATTTTAGATTATTTTTATTATTTTCATTGTTAAACATTCCACCCCTGTAGATGTATTAATTACTTAAATAAGGCATCAAAGGACAAATATATAGAACAAAAATCATATAATTTATATTTAAAAATATTTTTATGATTGATAATGTAATTTCATCTATGTTACTTTCTTATAACGTGGGAGTAAAATTTTAAGAATAATTTATTTTTAATCTATACTGTTGCTAGGATGTTGGTTTTTTTGTGTTTTTTAAGAGTTTCATGAACTGATTTATGGGTTAAATACACAATGATGTAGGGATTGAGAATAAAAATTTAATGGGATATACCTGGAAAGATAATATGTTATTAATTTAAATGGTAGTGGGTTGTAATGAATAAATTAACATTGTTAAAAAAAAGTTTATTGATTAGATGTGCGATTACTTCAAATTAATGTGAAAGAGGGTAGTTTGATGTAATTAAATTCTATGTGAAATGATGAATTGGTAGAATTAATATTTTATTAAATTGTTGACCTTAATGATTAATATTTTTTATTCTTGATGATATCCTGATTTTGTGTAATGTGTTTTTAACACATGATTTCCTTTCTATAATGATTTCATTATTGATTTGAGTGTGGGTTAGTAAGGTAAAGAAGGTGAGATGATGTAGTGGAATTTACAGGGGATTTAATGGCTTGAGGATGACATATACACATGGGATATAATGAGTTGTGGTTTTAGTTCACTAGATGTGATGATTGACAAGAGGAAATGGTGTTTTATTGTGGGTTTCATACATATTCAGGGGAGGTAATGTGGTTGATTCAAAATATGTTCAAACAAATATTCATATATTGGGATAGTGTTGGTGGGGGATGAATATATGAGTATGATGTAATGATATCTACTTTCATTGTTGAGAAATTTCCTTATCAATATATAGCAAAGATCTGGTGTAATTCTGGGGATTTTGGTGATGTGGTTGAAGATGTGTGATGATATATATTTCAATTTGTAGAGACATGGTGATATGACTGTGTATATAATCCATGATGTTTTATAATATATTTTTGGTGTTTTTATACTTGTGTTGCTACACATATAGAGGTGGTGATCCTACCGTCTTGATATCATATTGAGTGGGAGAGCCCATGAGTTGGTGGGTTGAAGTTGAGATGAATTTATTACACACCCTAGGATGCTGGTAGTTCTGATGGAGATTTCAGTGTTTCTTATATTCCCAATTTAGATATTAGGTATTAATTGATTTAGTGTTAATGTATGTTTGATTAATGACATGCTCGTTCCCTTTCTCGTCATTTTCTCATGCATATTTTTGTTTGATTACTCTTTATTTAATGATTTGTATATTGATTTTTCATCAATATATAATTATCATAGATGTTGATATTTTCAATTTAATGATCCAATCGATGACACCCATGTTCTCACCCCACCACCATTTGTAGGGTTTTTATGATAGATCCCACTATTTGGGAGATACTATTATGAAAATTGGAGTGTAGCATAGGTGTTTGGTCTTGCAATATTTTTGATATATTTCATTTTAAACATGATGTTTCATTTGGGATTGGGAAATTATATACCATTATATTTTTATATGGATTTGGATTGGTTATTGATTATATATACATTACTGGGGATTATAATGATAATGTGTCCCATAGTTTTTTTATACCCTTAGTGTTAGAATCCAACCCGGGGCCTAGTAGAGCTGGGAAATATGGGTCACTCTCAACTTCACTGCTAGCCCAAGATGGGTTTCCTATGATGGTAGGATGTGATATAGTAATATGGAAGGGTGTGGATGAGAGATAGGGTGGATATTTGAGTTAGGAGCATATGAGGTTTTCAGGGGTTTGGTGGGGAAATGATGAATCTTGAGGCTAATATGAGATGCATACAAGCAGACCGACTAGGACACAAATATTTTTGCCCCCATAAATTCTGATAAATGTAAATTAACTATATAATTAATATTTTAAGGTGAAATTGTAACTATTTCGAGGTTTAAATTATACGATGTTACATTAAACATGGTTATTGGTAGCATTAGTATTGATATTTTTAAAAATTATGTGTGTTTGTATGAATGTTCCCATTCTGTAGTCACTAACGAACAACTATTTTATGTATAATTTATTATATAACATGAATTGAAAGAGTATAATGGTGATTAAATAGCTTGATCTATTTTATTAATTATTTTGAGACTTA
The DNA here is from genome assembly GCA_963277665.1 of Viscum album. Classification (NCBI taxonomy): domain Eukaryota; kingdom Viridiplantae; phylum Streptophyta; class Magnoliopsida; order Santalales; family Viscaceae; genus Viscum; species Viscum album. The sequence goes on along the minus strand of OY728129.1, from coordinate 871,685,158 downwards.
AAAAGTATTAATTTATTTCATATTATAACATGTTCCTTCATAAATTAACTTTTTTTTCAAATTTTAAAGTTAATATCATGTTAATATATTCTATGAATGCAATTTTTTTTACCAAATCATGTTGAATTTATTTTTTTTGTGAAAAATTTATGAGTTTTCAGAACCTCAAAAAAGCAAGTACCTTAACTAGATTTCATATTTTCATGGGAAAATGAATTATTTTTAAACCACTCTTAAAAGTTTCATGATTCATATGCATGTTGGTATTATATGAATTGTTTTTGACTAATTATGCATTATAAAAATGTGTTATGTAATAATTGTAAAACATGGGTTTTTATGTTTAAATTCTGAAATAATTGGATTATTTCCCGTATGATTTTTGATAAATCATTAAAATTTTGAAAACATTGTCATGAATAATATTTATGTTAATTTTTCGCATGAATAAAATATTATAGTATTAATAGCTTTATGTATTTTATGAATTTGTTGAAAATTTCCCCCAAGGATAATTTATTGGTTCATTTTTTTATTAATTTTGAAAAATATAAACTTTTTCAATGATTAATATTATCAATTATGGAGTTTTTTCAATTAATAAATCCATCTCAGCTTCTAAGCACGGTTAAAGGAATTTTTATGATAGATTTTTTATACATGTATATATATATTGAACGTTATAATGTGAATGTTAACTCACATGTTACCTTTATAATTATGGTATGTAATTATCATGTGTTATGAATATATTATAGCGATGGATTTTTATTATATTATTCTAAATTCCTTAATGATGATAATCCTGATTTATTGGTAACCTATTGAGACATGAAACTATTTACATGATTGAAACTATACTTTTTATGAATGATAAAAAATACTGTAATAAAATAACCATGTCTACCATGTTAATAAAAGAGTAGTCTATTTTTATAAGCATGAATACAATTTAAAACATTTTTATGGATTGTTATGAAATTTATATCACATAAATCTGGATCACGTGTCATGTATATTATATTGTTATTCGAATATTAAAGCATTTCTTGTACTAATTGTGCTGTATTTTAATATGTAATTAAATTAATGATATCTTTATTTAGGTGTATATGATTTATTACTTCAGTGATGAAATGTATAAAGATGGTTTATTTTAGTCATTTTATGAATTTAAAGCATGAAACATAGTGATACATAATTTCCTGTTAAATTATTATATATGAATGAAGGTTTTATTTTAAAATCTATAATCATGTCTGTTGCATAATAACTTTTTTTAATAAATGTATAATTTTGGAATGAATAACACAATGTAATAGAATATAGCATGCATAGTTTATTGTTCTATTGGAAGCATGATACATTAGAAATCAAATATTTAGATTAAGTATTCTATGGCTAATTTTTAGTAAAAAAAATTGATGTTTTTTCATTAATTTGAATGAATTCTAGAGTTATTTAAATTCATATCATTATGAACCCCATTAAAAATACAAAAAAATTTAGTGTTGCTTTTTACTTCTTTACCTATTGATTTTATTCATTTAATTTTTTATATGCATTATATAAATCCTATTTTTTTATATAATTATAATTTTTTAAGGATGTTTAAGATTAATATTTATATAAAGAGATTTAATCAATGAACCCTTTTTATTTTATAACATGGAGACTATGTGATCCTTGAGATGATGTTTCCTTTTTGGAAAATGTGCTCTTGTATTGTGAATATGTGTTTTCTTACAGTTGTATTGATGGAATAACCAACCTCCCATAAAAGGGTAAAAACATAAAGTTTATAAGAAAAAGATTGTTTCAAATTTTATTTAATTAATGAAGATAAAATTTCTTTAAGCACCAAAATTATTATGAATAAGATATTGTGTGATATATATTATCGATTTTATTTATTGGTAATGATCATATGTTGGTGATGTGTGTTATGTATTCCAGAATAAGAATATATGGAAACCAATTCCCATTACGATGCTCTAAATTTATTACAAATTTTAAACCCATGAAGGTGAGTCAGGGATACCCAAAGAGGAAAATATCTTGATATATTGAGTGATTTTCATTGATTTTTGTTATTATGTAAGGGTTGTGTGATCGTTTTGGTAGTTCTTATCTTGGGAAATATGAAGGATGAAATGGTGGTGTGAATGGTTATACAGTAGAATTTGTGACTTGTGGCTACTGTGAGATTGTTAGGTTGTTGATGACTATTATTTGTTTTCGTCAATTTATTTATTTTGATTGAGGTTATTAAGATGATGTCTTATGTCAATTTCATGCATCTATGTTTAATGAAGGATGGTGATATGACCTTGGCTTGGTATTTGTCATTGTGATGTGTTGTTTTTCCATGTGTGTTGATTGATGTGAATGTATGGATTATGATAATCATCTTGTTTTGTAGTTCAATGATATTCCATAAAATACCATTGTGGTTTAGATAATTATATATAAAATGAAATATATTAGGAAAATTTCTAAATGACATTACAGAATAAAGTGTTTTATAGTAATTTAGTGGGTCCTCCAAACTTGATAGTTTGGATTGGTCGAGTGATGTTGATCTTTCTTTTGGGTTTTTGAAGACCCCTTAGGAATTATTATTTTCTTTGGAAAATAATTGTTTTTGAAAGTGACTTGATGGTTATGGGAGAAGATGTTATGTGATATGGATATGTGTCATGGGGGACATTTCTTGAGTTATTCATTAAATTGTCCTTTTTCTAGGTTAAACCTGTTATCAATTGAAAGATAGTAAGTATATTTAGAAGAAATATGATAATGATTTTATATTTTGAATCTAATTGTTAGACTTTAATAGTCGGGTATCTTAATTTCTTTCATGAGGAATGAGTAGATAAAAAATCATGTGAATCCATTTTGTGAAAAGGGATTAAACTGTCAATCATGCCTTTTCAGTTTTTATCTTCAGAATTATTGAGAAATGAGGACGAGATATTATACCGGGTTATATAGTAATGATGGTTCAAGTAACGATCCTTAATGAGTGGTTGGGAAGGTGGAGTTGGATGTTCTAGGTTGTGTAACTTAAGATTCACAGAGGAAGAGAGTGAGGTGGTCTTCTGAGGATATAGAGTGACTTTGCATAGAAGGTTAGTGTGGTTGAAGGTGCTGGATGTATGGATATATGATATATTTCTAGTGTGATGTTTCAGGAAAGATATAATATTAATTTACCATTATTAACCATGTTTTACATTATTTTATGGAGTTTTAGTAAAGGGGAACATCTTGCCTGAGCTCTAGTCATTTCACTAAAACAATTTAGTGAATTTTGATTTTTTTTGAAATTGAGTGGAATGGTTTGAAAATTTAAATATTTATGTTCTATAAAAGTTTCAATAAATTTTCCACTAATATTGAATATAATTTATTAAATAAGGTGAAAAAATTATTTTCTATGTTGTGGTTATCATTAAAACTTGTTTAAAGTGGAAGGATTAGTTGTGAAGTATTGGCTGTGATAGAGGAGGATGGTTTCATTTTATCATTATCTAGAATAGGAAAACTACAAAAGAGGTTTCTCTAATATCCATGATGTTTTTGGGAGATTTTCTATGTAAGGAACATGGGTTTCCTTTATCTGAGGTTCTCAATCGTAGGGTTGTTATGTTTGAGAGGTATCTTATAAGGGAGTGTTTTGGTAGTGGTTGTATACCTATGGGGGTTTTGTTTTGAATACCATGGATGATATTAATTTTGAAGGTATATATGTAATGGGATAAACAATCTATGTAAATTACATTGAGTGTTTCTAGTATTAGAGTTTCTGGGAGGAGGATCATAGGAGGACATTAAGAAGTTGAGATGAAACTTATTCTAAAATGATGTTTTGTGGTGTTGATGATTTTGTTACATCATGGAGGTATTTTTTAGTGGGGGGGGGGGGATAGATCTATGTTGCGGAGGGTTGATATAGGTTTTTATGGTGGAATAATGGTCATGGATATAACAAAGAGATATGGGAAGTGGAGTTTCGGTTTTTCATTCTATTTAGAGGATGATAGGGCATGAAGTTTTACTAGAGATTGGGAGTTTTTAGCTTTGTAATTATACAATGTTATTATTTCCCTATATATTTTTTAGAATATAGGATCGCATCATAGAACACACCATGTTTCTTGGATGTGGTTTTCACCAGCCCCATTATGGAATGTTCTTCTTCCTTACACTATGGAATCTACTCCACATCATCTACTTATGACTTGGTATAGGGTATTTCATGATATTGTTATAATTTAAAATGTTCCTATTGAAATATATATCCCCTTAAAACCCCATAATTTTCCTAACTTCTTCCTATACTATATAGTGATTTAGGTGAAGACTTAGGAGTTATTTCTACCCACTTTCATCAACATTCATCCACATCCTTGGGGGCATCAATCCATGATGATTCTAGGCATGTTCCTCCCTTACTTCCTTTGTTTCATTCGGGTTCCTCTCTCATTATTCATATTTAGATAGATATAGTCAATGAAACAACTTGTTTTTATGAATATTTAGTATGAGAATGATGTGGGAGGTGTTTTCTAGGTTAGAGATTCTTATTTTATGATGTTATGTAATTTGGGGTGTCCTCTCTAAACCTTATATTCATTTCTCTATTCTTGATATACTTATTGAGGTAGGGGTTCATATGAAATTTATCATATTTTAGGGAATTGATATTTATTGAATATGAATGTTTTTTCTCCCATTTAATACATTATGATTTCATTATATGTGTTGTTTTTTTATAATGTAGAAAAAACATAGAAATATATAACATACTTTAAAATTTAAATTTAATAGTAAAGGTAAATCGAAAAATGGGGAATTTGTTGTGCATTATGATTTCTATGAAACTGGGATTCATCGATATTTATGATGTTTGTTATTCCATGTTTCTTTTTTTCATAAATATCATTAGAAACTATTAATCCATCTTAAATAGATTAATTGTATTAAATAAGATAATTTGGAAAAAAATTATGTAAATAATAGCTCAAAATTTATGTTGAGGAATTTTTTGATGTTTAATATATTGATTGTTTATACATTACTTTGCGAAAAAGAGGAAGTAGAAATTATGAATTACATAACAAAAAATTGGCCTGTTGTTGGGATGTTTTATTATTGTATCATTTTTTGTCTAAACGAGTTTATGGGTTGATGAGACAATGAGATTAGGGTTTATAATATAATAATTATCTAATGAAATTGGAAAGACAAGATTATGTTAATTTAACTAGAAATAGTTGGAAATAAATAATTATAGGTTGTTAAAACAAATTTAATGATTAAATTTATAGAAAAAACTAATTAATGTGGTTGTGGAAGATTCATTCCATTAAATGTTCGGTGAAATGATGAACTAATTTGATGGTTATTTTACTATATTTTCAAAGATAATGATGCATGTTTGTTCTATTGGAAGATGTATGGTTTTTTTTGGAATGTATTGTTGATGCACGATTTCTATTGTATTTTGATGTTATTATGTATGTTGTTGTAGGGAAGAGAAAATGAGTTTATAAGATGTTGACTGTGAATTTATAAGGGATGTAATAGCTCACCATTATAATATACACACATTCTACAATGGATCACATTTATAGTGCACTATAGGTGATGATTATTGCGAGGATGATGTAGTTTATAGTGGTCTTTGTGCATTAAAGTCAGAATGAATGAGGTTTATTTCCTATATTTCCACTAAACATTACTATATATATCAATATAATTATGGTTTGTGATATACATGAAATTAGGATGGAATGAGGTTGATATCCTTCTTGTTTAAATTTCACCATCGATGGATGGTACAGAAGTGGGGGAATTGTGGTGATTATAGAAATGCAATTGTTGATGTGTGATGAAGAGGATGTGAATTTGTGGAGATGTGGTGTTTTGGTTGTGGATTTAGGAAATGATGGTTTTTGATATGTTCATGCTATTTTCCCATACATGCATCCCTACACATAGTGAGGATGTGATCTTACTGGCTTGCAATAAGTTGGAGTGGGAGAGATCATATGTTTGAAAGTTGGAGTTAAGATGAATTTATTTTGGGACTGAGGATACATGTAGTTCTTATAGAGGTTTCAGTCTATGTAATATTCCTTATGTGGATGTTGAATATGATAAAATTTTATGGCCGTGAAAGTTTGATAATAGCGATGTATGTGCCCTTTTTTCTCATTTTCTCAAGTATAGGTATTTAATATTTTTATTTTTTTCAATTATTTCACTCTTTATTTTTAATATATATTTAATTATATTTTATATTGATATGTTTAGAGGGATTTTCTGAATTATCACTCTCATGTACAACCCCATAATAGTTTTCTTGTTTTTGCAGGATATATCACTAGAGCTGTGAGCTTATGTTTGATTATATTAACTAGGGAACAAGTGTTCGAGGTTGAATTATTTTAGATGTATTTAATTTTTTTGTTTTTAGTTTCATTTGGTATTAAGAAATGATATAAATTTCTCTTATCATATGGGGTGAGTTTTTTGGTTTATTATATCTTCATTCCATGTGGATATAAGGGTAATTCCTCCCATATTATTGATTTATACCCTGGGCGATAGTTTCCAACCTATAAACTATTTGTGTTTCTCCAGGAGGTCAATATCATCTTCAATACCAGCCTACATGGGATTTCTAATTGGGTAGGATCATTAAACTATAGGTGGTGAAACCATGATTATGGTGAATGCACTATAACTTCTAAATCAAAACTGGCATGTGAAATTAAAATTGAAATGATTGATTTTAGAAAATAATTATGCATAAAAATGGTATGAAAAATTATTAATGTATGATATACAGTAATAAATAAATAAATTATTTTTCTATCAAAATTAATACAAAATATAAACATATTATATTTGGGTTTTCAATTCTTTTAAGCATGATTAAATATAAGATAAGGATTGATTCTTTAATCTCATTTGTAATGGATATTTTCTATATTTAAATATGCTTCGGTGGAATTTTATTTCCTTTTTATCTTAAACCTCATCAATATTCTCCTCCACTATTTATTTTTTGGGAATTTATGTATTCTTTCCATTTTTTAACTTTTTGGTACTCAAACCCATAGAAACAAATTTTATAAGAAAAAATAAATTATTTCCACTTTTTGGTTAAGAATATTAATATTCCATATAAATATTATTTATAATATTTTATAATGTTTTTCTCTATGATTAAATTATAGTTTAAGGCCACTGTCTAATATCATTGACATTTTTTTGAAGGTTTTAAAAAGTAATATTTTCAAATTTTCTGTATACGAGTCGCTTTTTACTATATCCATAAAATAAAGAAAAGAATGTTTTTAACATATTTGTGTTGACTACATTTTCTCATCATCATGACCATTTTTTTCTGTTCTGATTTTTATAAAATTTTCTATAATTTTTCACATGAAATCCTTATAGAGACCCTTTATTTTCTAACATTTACATTACATAACTTTTTCAGAATACTTAAAACATTATACAAATAGATACCGAAAGAACTTACAAGTATAGGGCCTTTGAAAACATGGAAACATAACCACTAATTCATAAATGAGCTACATCATCGCCCCTTAGGTTCTTCTTGACTAGAACCATTCTTAAACACATCAAACCTTATTCATAACTGTATAAACTGGGAAAATAAAACATAAAAATGGGTGATCTCAGATGCTCAATATGGGGAAACAAGGTGTAACAACCTGATATTATATGATAAGTATTCTTTTTAATTTATTTTATGCCATGTGTTTTATGCTACAACAAGATTATCTTGTGCTATAGGCCACACTGTATTAGATTAAAGTATACACAACATTATTCTTAGATTGTGTTACACATAATTTCAAGTTCATTTTATAATAGTCATTCTACGCAATATTGAGTATATATATATATATATATTCAATGTATAAATGAAATATGGTTGGATTCTGTTATACAAAATAATAAAGGATTCTTGCACAACACGCAATCCTGACTTGGCTTGCATTACACGTAATCGCGGCCATCCTCGATAGCTTGTGTTGTACGCAATACCAGGTTTTACTAAACAACGATATATTATTAAAATATTTTTATGAACTAGCCGTTATGAATAGTATTAACTAATTTTTTAATTTTATTACATTATTATTCATCTTACACATTTTCTAGAACATGGTATAAGAACAAAATAAAATTTTCTGGTAAAATAAGTATTTTTCAAAAAAATGCAGTTTTACCACCTTTTGATGGCGCAGCCACATTAAATCTAATTTTTCACATGTTTATAAGTTCAATTTTACAAAATAAAATTATTATTTTGAATCAGGATATAAAATTTTACCTTGGATAAATTTTTAATATTATTCTGATAAATTTAATATTTTAATGAATAGTAAAAGCACACTATATTTTAATTAAAAACATCTTTTTTCATCGTAATAACTTATGTGATTAACATATAATATTGAATGATTTAAAAGTATAAATCGAATATATTTTTACCATTTAATATAATTTATGTCATTAGCTTTGATTTTACATTGAATTCGTAGGTAAAATAAATTCAATCTTTTGCAATGTTTTAAACAAAAACCTGTTTTCTTTCGACAACGGGTTTAATTTTAATTTAATTTCTGCAACTTCTGTGTATTGAATATGGAAAAATGGATTCCATATTTGGAATCAGTGGGTCCAAATTATATTAATGGACTACTTTTTATTTTTGGGCTTTATTAATAGTAACAACGGAAAATTCTATTTACCATAGTAAAAGGTAAATTGGGTAATTAAGGGTAAATATAATTTTATAAAATTATCCTAATACTTTTCTTAATACAATTTGATGATTATAATTGGTCCTAAGTCATATTTGGGTCGAAATTGAATCCATCAGAACCCACTTGGAGGTGATTAAGACCTTTATTTTATTTTATTTAAAGGAAAGTGAAATATGTCTCACTCAACATTAATAATTAAAGTATTTTTAATATAAGTTTATACAGAATATAAATTCAGTTATAAATACTCATTTGAGAGATAAAATGTTTTTCTTTGTCATGGTAATTTATTTGTAATTTTTAAGAGTTATTTAATTACCTTATTATCTTATACATTAATGATGGAGAAATTATTTATTTAGTGAAAAATCAATAATATAGTTTTTATTGAAATAGTAATACATATCAAAAGGCCCAAAAATCTATACAAAATGTATTATTAGTGTATATATAAATGCTAATCATCCACTGGCCTAATTGTTGACCATTTGGATCTTTATTAAGGTGATTAAGACACTTATATTATTTTATTTTAAATGATGCCAAAGTTGTCACCTTCATAATTTAATAAATATAACAATTTATATATTGTGATTTTAAGCTGATAAATTCGAGTAAAAGTATTATTGTGAAAGGTAATAGATTTATCGTCATCATAGGATTTTATTTTTAATTTTTATGCAACCAATAAGTATATTAAATAATTATACAAAAATGTTGTAGTAATTATTTTATTAAGAGATAAACCAAATAAATGGTTTTAAAAATAATAAACTAAATATTATATGACTATTTAATGTGCTCCACTAATTTTCTAGAAACATATGACCGTTTATGAATCTATTAAAGCTTTTAGTTCGAACATATCTTCTGTATATATTTTATTTAAATTCCAATAAATGAATAGTGTCAACAACAAATTATAAAATTGTTTAAAAATCACAAAAATATTTATAAAATATAAATATAAATTTATATGGTCTAAAATGTTTTAAAGTATACAATTATGGACAATTAAAAACAAATAAGTTATTATTTGTTATAATTTATAATTTATAATGTTATTACCACAAATAAAATTAAATTGATTAAATAAGGATAAGTCAAGTTGATAATGTTTAAAATAAATTCCTAACATGTATAAATTTTATTGGTTGATGAGATTAAAACCCTATCTCATCTAATCTTCATATATGAGTCAATTTGGATGTTTTTTGTGGGTATGGGATTTAATATAAACTAATATTTCTTATATTTCCAAAGGTGCCCCTCTCCTCCCTTATAAAAGGGTACCTCCTCCCTCTCCTCCTCACACAAATTTGAGCCTTCATGCTCGGACAAAACCTGCACATTTCACTTCCCCACTTCCCTAGAAATATCCTATAGGTCCTGGTATTATTCAAATACCAATTTTAGTGCCCTAAGAGGAGGTCTCAAAGAGGCGCTTCAAAGAAGAGGTAATGTCTGTTACCGATTCTTTCAACTTTATTTCTTCTTATACTTATTATTATTTAGTTGTTTCATTGTGAAGTAATAACATCAGTATCACTCATATACTTATATGTTATTATAAGTATGAAAACAACCCTATTTCACCATCTATCCATCCTACGGAAAACAAAATCACCGCGTGTGTGTACGTACGGAATACCGTCTTCACGCCGTGGTGTAATCTATTTTCCATCACCACCTCAATTGGATGGGTATAATGGTGTAAATAATGACTATATATGATTACTATAAAGTTATATTGATTCTAAAATAGTATACATACACTCTAATACAATTCCATGGGAACGATATCATCGCTCGTGCGTACGTACGGGTTACCGTCTCCACAACGCGATGAGATTCATTTTCCATGTTAAAAATTCAAGAATGATTATAAAGTATATATAATAAGTAATAATGAAATATATGACATAATAATGCTACTGTATTTATGTACATATATATGTATGTCATATACTTAATTCCATTCAATTTAATAAGGTAACAAAAATATCATCCATGCGTACGTACGGCCTACCGTCTCCATGAACGGTGTATTTCTTTCCATTTATCGATCTATTATATATATGATTATTCTGAATATATATTATATATAAATCATGTTTTACATTCTGGATGTAAGTAATCATGATCTAAGTAATCATATTAATAATTACATGTTAAAACATGAACGACAAATGAAACGATTTTACCCAAAACGCTACTTTAACATGAATTTACAAAAGAACGGGAAATATAAAGTCGTAAGTGAACCATATATGATATAATAAAAATATATATGATTCTTTAATAAGTAAATGACATTATTTAAATCATTATATAGTATTTTTGGATATGTACGAAGCATATCAGACCTAAGGTAAGGGATAATTTTACAAATCTCATTTTTATCTGAGATTGCTTATTCGTAAGTATTTACTGGGGTTATTGAAATCATCCATGTACAAGTTTTATAAAAGTGTTTTCATTTATGTTTAAAGTCCTTTTTACCCATTTTTGACTTTTTGAATTATACTACATGGTATGTAAGGAATCTTTCTTTTTTTTAAGTTATGAGGTACTTTTTTGACTTTTCCGGCAAAAGTACAAGAAGAATGTTTTTTTATCTTATATGGCATGAAAGGATTTTTACAGTTTTATAAAGCCTTATTTTCATGAAGATTCCTCCAAAATATTTCATGACTATTTTCAACAAAATATCCTTCTTTTAAAATTGAATGAAGTTTTGTGAAAAAAATTGATTTTGAAGAAGAAAGGATATTTTCCTCAAGAACTCATTTCAAGTGTTTTATCAAAACCATTTCTCATCTAAGATGACATTATTTCATATGTTTCAAGTATAATGTATCAATGATTTAAATGGTTTCACTTTTCTTATTATGAAATGATATCCACTTCTTTTATATGGATTATGTGATGATGGGATGATGTTTATGAAACCCATTTTATTTATTGGGTTATTATGAATGATGTATGTTTATTTTGTGGAACAAGTATGAATGATTTAATTATGAGATGGGTGGGACCTATATCTCCCTCCAATGCATTGGGTAAAGATTTATATCTCATGAGATAGACATGGTTGGAACGGTAGGTTAAACCGATTTAGTAATGCAGTACTGGAACGAGGAGTGAACTCGATTAAGAAAGGGACTTTGTCCACTAAGATGGTCTGGGCATCAATGCCTTGGCTACTATTGAAATCATATCATGTGATTAATGATTTCCCACAATTACAAGTTTTATTTACAAGCTATTTTATCATGATTCATGTTCTATTTTGATCTATGCCTTACATACATCCATGTTTTATGTCATTGCACAAGATTTCTATGTTTAAACATTATGTACATGTATTTATGTTCAATTGTATATGGTTTGTTTTATTTTCTCCATGCTTACCCTTACTGAGCATTTGAGCTCACGCTTTTCATATTTTCTTTTCCCCAGGATATAAAGAAAGGTTTTAAGTAAGAAAAAAAGGGGAAGATCTTTATGGGAGATGTTGAAGATCTTTCACCACAATTAAAAGATTACGTTCCATGTTTTGAAAGACACTAAACTGTTATGGTCCTTGTGTATCTGTTTTTGTTATGTACTATGTATTCTGCAAAAGTAATGTAATGTCCATGTACGTCAAGCTTCGGGTTTCTACAGTTGGTATCATAGTAAAGGTTTAGTTAACCTTTGGAAACTAGGACGCGAAAACTTTAGTGAGATCCCTAGAGATATTTCTAATGTATGTCTAGGGATGTCCCTAAGGTTTATTATATGTATAGGTTATAGTCCTAGAATTATGGTAACAATATTAGATTAAACCTAATATGTTTGATATTGATGTTACTCCCCCTTGATTATGATTTTTGTCTCTCACACTATTCTTTTTGGGTTTTAGAGAATGGCTAGAAACAAGATGATTCACGATAATCGAGGATATGATGGACAATGGAATGATATTATTCATGAGCAACTAAATGAAATGGGATTTGGAAGTCCATACATCATTATTATGCCGAATCATCAATCTCATTATATGATCAATAAAATCAAATTTGGTAAGTTTCCTGACTCGGCCAATAAGAGAAAGATGGAGTTTCATGATGATCATAGAGGAAAGAACGTTCAATTTCCCCAATGTAAATCATGTGGGAAGAGGCATCATGGAGAATGTTTCAAAGGAACCGAAAGATGCTTTGGGTGTGGGAAAGAAGGACACCAAGCCAGTAAGTGCAAAGGAAAAGGTTCAGTTAACACCATGGATGAGGATAATGGTATTGCTACGACATCAACGATGGATAAATGTTTTAAATGTGGAATGTACGGGCATTATGGAAACAAATTCCTTAAGGGAAGGTCTCATGAAGAGAATCATTATGGTCGTATGAGTAGTATTTATGTTGATGATGATGAAGAGACTACAAACGATATGTGAGATGAAAGAATTGTTGAAGCTCAATCAATGGTTTAAGAAGGTAGTGGAATGATTACATGTTAATCAAGTGTAATGTTGTATAAGTAATCTCATGGTACTATGGAATAAAGAGACATCTAAGGATTGTTACACTGTTGTTATTCCTTAAGTTTTGAATGTATATGTTGAATGGTACCGGTAACCATGGAAGGTTATTCAGATATTTTTGGAAAGTAGATGATATGTGCATAATGAAGGGATAGGAAGATAATGAGATGTTTGATTGTATTAATGAGCTCATGACTGATATAAGAACTAAGTGATATTATGGTTAGATTATATAGATTTTTTTGGGATTTTTTTATGTTGAAAGAGTTACCTTTTGACAGTATTCATGTTTTCACTAAGGTTCTATGGTAATTTATGTTTCAAGAGAATATATGACCAAGGTATGCATGTGTTTGGAATGAAACAAACCAGATATATCTTATGATATATGTGGGATACATTCTTTTATTCACATTCTTGGTAGATAACCTTTCTAGTAATTCTTTTCTTTATACTATGAGCCTGGACCAAAGTATTTTAGATAAGCCTAAATATTGGAATAGATTATGTTGGACATAAGTTAGTATTGTCTATGGATAGAACTTTTTTCGATATTATTAATGGGATGTTATAGTAATGTAGTTTTAGAAAATGACAACCTACAGGACGGGCGACATCCCTTCACGTCAGAAAAGGCTGTGGGAATCGAACCCACAACTGAAGGGCAACTGGCCTTTATCACATACCACTGGCCTACAGGAAGTCCTTGGTTAGTAGAAACTAGTTTTATTTTATTAAGCGGTATGATATATGAAGTATAAGTTCATTTTTGGAATCGTATATGATTAACCTCACCATAGATGGACTTAGGTATATTTGATAACTTTTGCTAACGTTTTGTTTGAAACAGATGGAATGACCCATCATTCATTCACATGACCTGTTAACACTTCAAGAATAACAAACTCAACTTCATTTCTTTAAGAGATGAAGTGGAAAATGTTCAAAGCAAGAACAACAGTGAGATTGTACCAAAATCAAGCAAGTATTTCTTCTAATTCAAAATTTTCAACTTTAGGGAAATGATATTGAAAAACAAAAATGTTGTCCTAGTGCTCTTATATCCGATGAATCAAATGGTACCTTAGATCATCACAAATTTTTAGCTTTGTGATTGATGGCTTTTTCATAGCCCTGTTCTCTACCACTCTCCATCATAACTTGATGGTTAGATTTTTCATCCATATCCATATTTTCACCTATGTTCTCCTACGTGGAAACCCAGTGATGAGTTAATTTGGGTAACTGTTACGTTTCATACATTAGTTTTTAAATCCATGTTTTGGTATTACTTTTTATGATGTGGGTTTCTATTAAAGAAACTATCGAGTAGTAAACCATTTATAACCCCGACGAATTTCGAGGGCGAAGTTCATTTTAATGGGGGTAGAATGTAACAACCCAACATTTTATGATAAGTATTCTATTTAATTTATTTGATGTCATGTGTTTTATGCTACAACAAGATTATCTTGTGCTATACTCCATACTTTATTAACTTGAAGTATACACAACACTATTCTTAGATTGTGTTACACACAATTTCACGTTCGTTTTGTAATAGTCATTCTACGCAACATTGAGTGTATATATATAGATTCAATGTATAAATGAAATATATTTGGATTATATTATACAAAATAATAAAGGATTCTTGCACAACATGCAACCATGACTTGGCTTTCATTACACGCAATCACACCCTTCCTCGATAGCGTGTGTTGTACGCAATACCGGGTTTTACTAAACAATGATATATTATTATAATATTATTATGAACTAGCCGTTATGAATAGTATTAACTTAAATTTAAATTTTTAACATTATTATTCATATTACTCATTTTCTAGAACATGGTATAAGAACAAAATAAATTTATCAGGTAAAATAAGTATTTTTAAAAAAATGCAGTTTTGCCGCCTTTTGATGGCGCACCCACTTTAAATCTAGTTTTTGAAATGTTTATAAGTTCAATTTTACAAAATAAAACTATTATTTAGAATCAAGATATAAAATTTTACCTTGGATAAAATTTTCATATTATTCTGATAACTTTCATATTTTAATGAATACTAAAAACACGCTATATTTTAATTGAAAACATCTTTTTTACTCGTAATAACTTATGTGATTAAATTATAATATTTAATGGTTTAAAAGTATAAATATAATATATTTTTACCATTTAATATAATGTATGTCATTATCCTTGATTTTACATTGAATTTGTAGGTTAAATAAATTCAATCTTTTGGAATGTTTAAAAAAAAACCCATTTTCTTTCGACAACGGGATTAATTTTAATTCAATTTATGAAAATTCTGTATATTGAATTTGGAAACATGGATTCTATATTTGGAATCAGTGGGTCCAAATTATACTAATAGACTACTTTTTATTTTTGGGCTTTATGAATAGGAACAATGGTAAATTTTATTTACCCTAGAAAAAGGTAAATTGGGTAATTAAGGGTAAATATAATATTATAAAATTATTCTAATACTTGTCTTAATATAATTGGATGATTATAATTTGTCCTATGTAATATTTTGGTCTAAATGGAATCAATTAGAACCCACTTGGATGTGATTAAGCCCTTTAGTTTTTTTTATTTAAAGGAAAGTGAAATATGTCTCACTCAACTTTAATAATTAAAGTATTTTTAATATAAGTTTATACAGAATATAAATTCGGTTAAAGATACTAATTTGAAATAAAAAATGTTTTTCTTTGTTATGGTAATTTATTTTTAATTTTTAAAAAATATTTAATTACCTTATTATCTTATACATTAATGATGCTGAAATTATTTATTTAGTGAAAAATCAATAATATAGTTTTTATTGAAATAGTAATACATATCAAAAGGCCAAATCATCTGCAAAAAACATATTATTAGAGTATATATAATCCCTAATAATCCACTGGTCGAATTTGTGACCATTTGGATCCTTATTAAGGTGACTATGACACTTATATTATTTTATTTTAAATGATGCCAAAGTTGTCATCTTCATAATTTAATAAATATATCAATTTAAATATTGTTATTTTAAGATGATAAAATCGAGTAAAAGTATTATTGTGAAATTTAATAGATTTATATTCATCATAGGATTTTATTTTTAATTTTTATGCAACAAATAAGTATATTAAATAATTATACAAAAATGTTTTAGTAATTATTTTATTAAGAGATAAACAAAATAAATGGTATCAAAATACTAAAATAAATATTATATGAACTATTTCATGTTCTCCACTATTTTTCTAGAAACATATTAAATTTTATGAATTTGTTAAATCTTTTATTTTGAAAATATCTTCTGTATATAGTTTATTTATATTCAAATAAATGAATAGTATCAAAATTGACAATATTGTTATTTTATAAAAATAACATATTATAAAATTGTTTAAAAACCACTGAAATATTTAAAAATTATAAATTTAAATTTATATGGTCTAAAATGTTATAAATTATCCTATTATGGACAATTCAGAACAAACAAGTAATTATTTGTTATAATTTTAAATTTAGAATGTTATTACCAGAAATAAATTTATATTTATTAAATAAGGATAAATCAAGTTGATAATGTTTAAAATAAATTCCTAACATGTCTAAATTTTATTGGTTGATGATATTACAACCCTATCTCATCTAATATTCGGATATGAGTCATTTTGGAAGTTTTTATGTGGGGTCGGGAATTAATATAAACTAATATTTCTTATATTTCCAAAGGTGCCCCTCTCCTCCCTTATAAAAGGGAACCTCCTCCCTCTCCTCCTCACACCAATTTGAGCCTTCAATCTCGGCCAAACCCTGCTAATTTAACTTAACCACTTCCCTAGAAATATCCTAGAGGTCCTGGTCTTCTTCAAAGACCAATTTTAGTGCCCTAAGAGGAGGTCTCTAAGAGGCGCTTCGAAGAAGTGGTAATGTCCATTACCAATTCTTTCAACTTTATTTCTTCTTCTAATTATTCTTCTTTTGTTTTTTCATTATGAAGTAATAAAATAAGTATCACTCATATACTGATATGTTATTATAAGTATGAAAACAACCCTATTTCACAATCAAACCATCCTACGGAAAACAAAATCACCGCGCGTGCGTACGTACGGAATACTGTCTCCACACCGTGGGGTAATCTATTTTCCACCACCGCCTTACTTGGTTGGGTATAATGGTGTAAATAAGGACTATATATGATTATTTTCAATTTATATTAATTCTGAAATAGTATAAATACACTCCAATACAATTCCATGGGAATGATATCATCGCTCGTGCGTACGTACGGAGTACCGTCTCCACGACGCGATGAGATTCATTTTCCATGTTAAAAATTAAAGAATGATTATAAAGTATATATAATAAGTAATAATAAAATATATGACATAATAATTCTACTGTATTTATGTACATATATATGTATTTCATATACTTAATTTCCTTCAATTCAATAAGGAAACGAAAACAACATCCATGCGTACGTACGGCCTACCGTCTCCATGAACGGTGTATTCCTTTCCATTTATCGATCTATTATATATATATGTATATTCTGAATATATATTATATATAAATAATGTTTTACATTCTATATGTAAGTAATCATGATCTAAGTAATCATATTAATAATTACAATTTAAAACATGAACGTCAAATGAAATGATTTTACCCAAAATGCTTCTTTAACATGAATTATAAAAGAATGGGTAATATAAAGTCTTAGTGAACCATATATGATATAATAACAATTAATATGATTCTATAATAAGTCAATGAAATTATTTATATCTTGATATAATATTTTTGGATACGTATAAAGCATATCAGACCCAAGGTAAGGGATAATTTTGCAAATCTCATTTTTATCTGAGATTACTTATTCGTAAGTATTTACTGGGGTTATTGAAATCATCCATGTCCAAGTTTTATAAAAGTGTTTTCATGTATGTTTAAATTCATTTTTACCCATTTTTTACTTTTTTACTTTTACTACATGGTATGTAATGAATATTTATTTTGTTTACGTTACGAAGGTACTTTTTTGACTTTTCCGGAAAAAGTACGAGAAGAATGTTTTTTTAACTTATACAGCATGAAAGGATTTTAATGATTTTATAAAGCCTTATTTTCATGAATCTTCCTCCAAAATATTTCATGACTATTTTCAACAAAAGATCCTTATTTTAATATTGCATAACATTTTGTGAAAAGGAATTGATTTTGAAGAAGAAAGGATATTTTCCTCAAGAATTTATTTGAAGTGTTTTATCAAAACCATTTTTCATCTAAGATGACATTATTTCATATGTTTCAAGTATAATGTCTCTATGATTTACATGGTTTCACTTTTCTTATTTTGAAATGATATTCATTTCTTTTATATGGATTATGTGATGATGGGATGATGTTTATGAAACGCATTTGGATGATGTTTATGAAACACATTTTATTTATTGGGTTATTATGAATGATGTATGTTTATTTTGTGGCACAAGTAAGAATGATTTCATTAAGAGATGGGTGGGACCTATATCTACCTCCAATTCATTGGGTAACGATTTATATCTGATGAGATATAAATGTATGGAACGACAGGTTAAAACGGTTCAGTAATACAGGACTGGAACGAGAAGTGAACTCGATTCAGAATGGGACTTTGTCCACTAAGATGGTCTTGGCAGCAATGCCTTGGCTACTATGGAAATCATATCATGTGATTAATGTTTTTACAAAATTAAAAGTTTTATTTACAAGCTATTTTATCATGATTGATGTTCTATTTTGATCTATGCCTTACGTACTTCCATGTTTTATGTCATCACACAAGATTTCTATGTTTAAAAATTATGTACATGTTTTTATGTTCAAATGTATATGGTTTGTTTTATTTTCTCCATGATTAACCTTACTGAGCATTTGAGCTCACCCTTTTTATGTTTTCTTTTTCCCAGGATATAATGAAAGGTTTTAGGTAAGAAAAAATTTGGAAGATCTTTATGGGAGATGTTGAGGATCTTTCACCACGATTAGAAGATTACGTTCCATGTTTCCAAAGACACTAAACTATTACAGTCCTTCTGTGACTTTTTTTGTTATGTACTAAGTATTCCGCAAAAGTAATGTAATTTCCATGTACGTTAAGCTTCAGGTCTCTATACAAGGGATACACATTAGAATAATCATGATCAAAAGGTTATGAGAACATGATCATGAAAAAAGAAGACAGTACCCTCCTTATCAAATATCATAAAAATGAATCATGGTATAAATCATGGAATTTCATAAAAAAATAATCATAAGGAAATAAATAATATAAGACATGAAAGTACAACATAGGAAGAAAACATTGAATTGTGGCAGACACATAATAATATATTATGATTTCCTTAGTAGTCAAGGCATTGCTTCCATGTTCATAATAGTAGACAAACTCATTTACTGAACCAAGTAGACACCCCGTTCTGGACCTATATGATTGAATCAAGTTAAATTCTCATTCTAGCCCTGTAATTGTTAGGTTACTGCTAACCCTAACACCTATATTGTGTATAAAATATTTCTTATTACTCACAGACCAACACTTTTTTCTATTGCTGAGCCTAAATTAAACTTTTCCTCGAAATGTATGCATCATTGCTCTTGTGGTTATTATATTAACGGTGCTTGTAGAGACGGTCTTGTTATTGAGTCCCTTTGGATTTTTTATCATCACTCCTTGCAGTCTGTTAATGGTTTCAAAATTACTAAGCAGATATTTACTTGTGAATTTTCTTTTGATGGTTTACACTCTTTTTGTACTATGGTTTATTCTAAGAATAGATACCAATATCTAAGATCCCTTTCATATGATCTAAATGTTTTAGATAACAATATCCATGATATCTGGTTTGTGATCAGAGATTTCAATGTGATTATTACCACCTGTGAAAAAATTCACCCATACCACTTTTTTATATCCTTAAGAGAATTTAAAAACTATCTTTGGGAATGTAATCTAATTGAAATTAATCTCACTAGTGTTAAGTTCACTTGGTATCGAAGACACCACAACATGGTAATTGTGAGAAAAAATGATAGGGATTTCTAATAAAATATATTCACTTAATAAATGGGAAACCATATCATGTATTACCTTACATAATCTTAACTCGAATCATCATCCCAATATTTCCTGTCTCTTTACCAAGAGTCTAAAACCCAGTATTCCTTTCAAATTTAATAATTCTTGGACTTCACATCCTAAATGTAATCACATTATAATTTTTTTTGGAAATCACGACCCATCACCATGATTCTTTTTCTTGTATCACTAAATTAAAATACATTATGTAGTGTCCTAAAGGTTGGTGTAGTTCCAAATATAAGAAACTTTATAGGGACATATCCTATCTTTAGAATGAACTTATTCAAATATAAAACTCCAATACTAACTCTAATTTGTCTTTATATCCCCAACTTGAAATCAATACCTCCATGAAACTCAAATATCTTCTTTTCTTTAAAGATTAAATGATAAAGAAAATATTCAAAAATAAATGGCTTTCATATTGTGAATGAAATAAAATGTTCTAAAACTCTCTACAAATAATTAGAAAAGTTTTTAGACCTATTTCTTTTCTGAGAGATGAAGACTCCCTCAATGACACTAAGGAGGATATTGATAATCATGTTGTATCTTACATTAATAATTTGGTCAATGTCCCAGATGTTAAAAAAGATATCCTTATGGAGATCATTTCGGCTATGGGGATTGAGGAAGACATCGATTATCTTTTAAGGATCCCTCTTGATCATTAAATCAAATACACTATTTTTAGCCTTAATCATGATAGTGGAATAGTTACTGATGGTTTTAATAATGGTTTCTTCTAACACTACTGGGATATTATTCATTTGTATGCTGTAAACTTGTAAAAACTTTCTTTTCCAACGGTGTTATCCCTCATGGACAAAATTACCAATTTCTTACTTTAATTCTAGAAGTGGAAAATGCCTCTAATATTCATATATTCCTTCTTATTGCACTTATTAATACCATTTTTAAATTTATTTCAAAATTTATTTCTAATAGACTTACTACCATATGAAATAGAATTTTTTATTGGAATCAATTTGGTTTTATCAAGGGTAGGTATATACAAGATTTCATCTTTCTTTCCTTAGAATGAACTAATATCTTAAACAAATCCATAAGAGGTTGTAGTGTTTCCATTAAACATGAAATTAGAAAAGCCTTTGAAAATATTTATTGGAGGTTTATTTTCAATATTCTCAAGATATTTGGTTTCAGTGCCTCTTTCTGCAGTATGATAAACTCTTTATTCATTTTAGACTCTATATCCATCCTTGTCAATGGTGCCCCTAATATATTATTTAAATGCATCAATGATTTAGACAAGCTGATCCTATTTCAGCAATTATTTTTTCTATTGTAGAAGATTACATAAGTAGATTTCATACTCAACTTGTATACCTAAAGAGGATTAAACCTATTTAGGCTTTTAGACACTCAAATGTTCACACACCTATTATAATCTGATGACATCATCATATTCTTACATGGTGATAAAAAGAATATCCAAAATCATGAAAAAGATCTATCTCATTATGAAGATATTTCTGCTCAATATATAAGCTGGAATAAATCCATTGTGTTCTTTGGGAATTTTTCTCTTATAACAGAAAAAGTAATATCAGCAATTATTTAGGAATTAAAGAAGGATCTTTCCCTTTCACATATCTTGGTGTTCCCATCTTTTGGGGAAAACCTTAATCCAGTTACTTTTCCACCATTTTAACCAAATTATAATGGAAAATTCCTCTTAGAAGTGTAAATATATCTCTATGACAGGAAGAATGTGTCTTGTGAAATCTAAAATTGTCTCCAAAATTTCCTACTCACTGATGGTTTATAAATGGCCTTCTAGACTTCTTAAGAAATTTTTGTTTTGCCTAAAAAATTTCATTTGGACTGGTAGCATGATTGAAAGGAATCTTGTGACCATTCCTTAGGCCACATCATGCAAACCTTTAAAGAAGGGTGGTATTAGAATCAAAAATCACGAAATCTTTAATGATTCTCTTAAGCTAGGATCACATAGAGGTTGCTTCACAAAAACTATGACTCTAATACTTTTCTCAAAAAAAAATTCATTACCATACTGAAGAAGGAAAATTTTAATTATATCACATCTTCCATCTGGCCATCCATTAGAAAGTCTTTTACCAACATCATGAAAAACTTTTGATGGATGGTTAGTACTGGTTCCTCCTTGAATTTCTGGATAGACAACTGGACTTGTGATCCTTTTATTTCTAGGCCCCCTACCAAATCCCTCCTAAATAACACTATCTACACTATATGATATGTTCTAAATTATCATAACCCCAACACTCCTGATAACATTATTCATGTTATTGACAATTATCCCTACTCCAACTCTGAGGATTTCCCCATTTGGGAACCTTCTTATAATGGTGTCCTTGATTCCAAAAGTTTTAACAATTACAATTTCATGACATCAGATTCTAGCTTTTGTTGGTTGAAATCCTTTAGCAAATATTGTATTAATCCCTCGAGACTTACTCTAGTTTGGCACATTGCTCATAATAGAGTCCCCTAATGAAGTTGGTCTGAAATATTTTGGGATCCCACTTTTCTCTATTTGACATCTGTGAAACCAACATCAAGAAGATACTAACCATATATTTATGTCTTGTGATTCAAATTCATCTATTTGAAATTATATTTTTAAAATCTTTGGTTTCAAATGGTTACTCCTTGATTTAATCATCTCCCAACTATAATATTGTATAAATTTTGAGTCTTCCCAAAAATTAAAGAATCTTTTTTAACTTCTATTGCTGAGATCCTCCATGTGATCTGGTATGATAGAACTAGTATTGTTCATATCAATTGCTCATTCATGATTAATGCAGGTCGAATGCAAATTCTCATTGTCATTCCTGATGCTACCTTGATTCAGAAAGCATATTGTTACAACACTTTTAGACACTTTGAGATCCTGCACTGACTTAAGATTTCTGGTTTATATAGACAACCTAGAGGCACGTTCAGGGTATTTTTTCAAGCCCCGCTTCCATAATGGAGCAAAGTGAATTTAGATGGTGCCTCTAAAGGAAATCCAGGACTTACCGGATGTGGTGGTATTTTCAAAGACTATCTTGGCTAGTTTCACAAACAGTTCTTTTGGTGCTTGTGGTACGACCTCATATCTAGAAGCATAAATTATGGGGGTGATCCATGCCATTTAATTTTTAAAAAAAATATTGAAACAATATTTGGTTTGAAAGTGATTCAACCACTATTGTCCTGGCTATTTGTAAGGGTGTGGTGCATATTTCCAACCCACTTACTACTTATAGGATGAATTGTCTTACTTAACTTATGGAAATAAATTACATTATTACTCATGCCTTTCGTGAAGAGAACATGGTTGTATATGGTCTTACTAACAATGGAGCCGACCAAGTCATAACTTGGTAGGATGATTTTCTTTGAGAGTTTCTTTATTTTTATGATAAAGACTATAATAAGATTCCATCCTTCAGACTCATGTAATCCTATTTTTTCCATATTCAATAAAATTTTCCTTAAAAAAAGAATGGAATAAAGATATTGGAGATTATGGAGAAATAAAATGAAATAATGGATCTTGAGAGAAGGAATTACCTATTTACCAGGTAAATCCTTTTAGTTTGTACTAAAAGGATTCATTGGAAGAATTTATGACCAAATAGGGGATTCAAGGAATAATAGAGGATGGTTGGGAGGTTATTTGATCTGATATTGGCTAAACCTAGGTTGTTTGATATGTGTAATGATGTGGAGGGGATAAGGAATTTTCATAGTGGAGGAGGAGTCACACACCATAAAATAGATCTTGGATAATTTTCTAGTTCATTTACTTTTGAAATTTATGTTTTGTCCTTATTTAAGCTTAATTTTACCTTAACCGATGTTATTAATTTTAATTATATTCACAAATGTTTCTGGAAATATACTAAGTTAAAATCATTAGAATTTATAAATTATTTTGATACCAAATAAATAATACTCATTTTCGAATTATAATCATTGAAGTTGCCGAAATTAATTTTAAATTAATCTTGTAGTTGGGTCCACAATGTGGGTTTTGAAAGTAAAAACATTCATAAGTTTGCCATGTTTTTATACCTAAGTTAAAAGTGAAATTTATCTAAATGAAATAAACCATATTAATTGATAAAAACATTATATAATTAAACATTTAAACCAATTTAAAATATAATTTATCTTTTTAAATAAATTATATGAAAAAACAGTTTTGAATTAAAATTCAGTGTTTTTCACTATTCATCCAAAAATGATGTTTCTCAGAAAAATACAGAAAATTCACCCAATGATAATTTTAGACATTATAAATTCATTAAAGAATATTATTTTATAAAATTAAATTTCTAATTTTTTCTAAAGATAAATTTATTATTTTTCATTGATGGAGATTTAAAACAGGTCATTTGAGGAACTCATATTTTCAAACAAATAAGGACTTTAAAAAATTACATATTTCATTATAAATATGTTTTATTTATAAAAAAAATTATAAAAAATATTTTAAAGTAGTTATTACTATTCAAATTAATAATTTTAAAGGCATTGTTATAATTATATTGTTTAAATAATTATAGCAATAAAATGTTGTTTCATAGAAACATTAGTGCTATGTGTAACATATGCTAAGTCATTCTTGCATGTAACATACGCAAAGTCATTATTTCATGTAAATTACACCATGTTGATGTTACAAGTAATGAAATACATGTTTTTTAATGTGATATTAATTTTTTAATTAGTTCATTTCAAGTCATAAATAAAATTTAAATTTATTTGAGAAAAAAGGGTCCATCAAAACTTGGGGTGTTACATTTTAACCCCCTTAAAATGAATTTCAGAAAAGAAATTCAACATTTGGGTAAAACAATGAGGATTATTATTATTAATTATATCCTCAAGTTCCTATGTAGCTTCCTCTAATTAGCTATTTCTATAAAAAAACTTTGACCAAGTGAGTGGTATATTTTCGTAGAAGTTTCTCTGTATCTTCTAGAATTTGAAATGGGTTCTCCACATAAGAATAATCCTACTCTAGTGGTATGACCTATCAGTTCAAGACATGTGAAGAGTCAGGTTTGTAATTTCAGAGGAAATATACATGGAACACATCATAGATTTGAGAGATATTTGGAGGAAGTGTCAAGCGATAGGTAACATTCCCAACACAATCATGAATTTCAAATTGATTGATAAACATAAGTATTAGTTTCCCATTATTTATAAACCTCATACATTTCTTTGAGGGTGATATTCATAGAAACACTATATCCTCAAATTCAAATTATAGATCATGCTATCAGTTATTAGCATAAGTTTTCTTTCATCTTTGAGCTGCGTTGATATACTGCTGAATGGTTCTAACCTTATAAACCATTTCTTTAGTAATCATAGGTCTCAAAAGATTTATTTCTCTATCCTCTTCCCAGAACGTTGGAGCTCTACATTTATTCACATAATTGGATTCATAAGGATCTATCTGAATTCTTGAGTGAAATATACTAGTGTAAGAAACATCAAGTAGAGTATAGTGTTCATCCCAACCACTGTTTAAATCCAAAGAGCAATTTCTCAACATATCCACTAGAGTTTGAATTGTTCTTTTAGACTGGCCATCTATATGAGTATAACAATTTGTGCGGAAACTAAATTATATATCAAGTGACTTATGAATATGTCACTATAACTTTGAGGTGATCCCAAGATCTCTATTCGATACAATGTAATGTGGTACTACATTCAACCTTACCACTTTCTTAATGTATATTCTAGAAAAATTATCTAGAGATAAATCTTCTCTGAGAGTAATGAAGTGTGATAACATAATTATGTGATCGACTACCAACCATATAACATTGAAACTTTAGTAGGTTTTGGGTATTCTAATGAAAAAATCAATTGTGATGTTATCCCATTTTCATTTTGGTATGTGTAATGGATGCAACATACCCTTTGACTGTTATTTTTTATCCTTATCTTGTTGGCATACCAAGAACCAGGATACAAAATCATTGATATCACTCTTCATTACATCCCTCCAAAAGTATTTTTTCAAGTACATACACATCATTCTACTTCCAAAATGAATAGAGAATGATGAAATATGAGCTTCCTCTAATAGATCCTTCTTCAAATCTGGTATATAAGAAACACAAACAATGTTCTTGAACCTTATCGTTCCATCCCAATCAAGGTTAAAATTAGGAACATTTATAATTTTTTTTTCATTACTACATATTACTTCTACACCTTCTTAATATTCACCTGGTTATTGGGTTGAACATTCATTTGAGAATGATATGATTTTCCCCTTATTTTAGGATTTCTATATCCATCCATCAAACATCTAGAAATATTGGATCTTTTGTGATCATTATCATGCATAATCCAGCTTGAATCTTCTGACTCAAAGCATCAAGCACCTTGTTCGCATTCCCTATGTGGTAATATATTGATTAGTCATAATCCATTATCAAATATAAAAATCTTATTTTATGAATGTTCAAATCATTCTAGGATA
Organism: Viscum album; assembly: GCA_963277665.1. Taxonomy (NCBI): domain Eukaryota; kingdom Viridiplantae; phylum Streptophyta; class Magnoliopsida; order Santalales; family Viscaceae; genus Viscum; species Viscum album. The sequence continues at coordinate 871,658,155 of OY728129.1, read as the reverse complement.
ATATATATTTCATACTTTTATGATTGGTATATATATCACACATTTCCCCATAATGATAATGACACAAAATATTTAATGAAAACATTTCCACTGCTAACACCAAATCCTGAGTTTTTTAATTTTCCCATGAATCTATAACTTTGAAAAGGAATAAGTGATAACCATGTTACTTTTCATAATAATACATTCAAATCTGTTCATGGATACATCAATATAGATTGAAGACCCTTCTCTACTACAAGGTAATGTAAGCATATGTGAACTGACTAACCTTCTATTCAGTTCCTTGAAGTATTCCTCACATTCTTCTATCCAGAAGAAATTAACACCATTCCAAATTTACTTGTTCAGAGCATTATATAGTCATAAGAAATTATCCATAAACCTTTGATAATATCAAGATAAAAAAATAAATATATGGATCTCAACCTCCATGGTTTTTCGAGACAGCAATCAATATCCTCTGTCCTGGATAGATCTACTGCTACACTATCTCTTGAGATTATGTGACCCAAAAATGAAAACTTTTGCAGCCAAAATTAAAATTTTCTAAAATTTTCATACATTTTATCCTGACATAAGATATTTTGTACAATTATCAAGTGATCTTAATGCTCTTCCTTTCCCATTTAATAGATAATACTATCATCTATAAATGAAACCACAAACTGGTCGGGGAAAAATCAAAAGACTCTATTCATTAAATACCAGAAGATAACATGGGAATTATTAAGAACAAAAGGAATCACTATATATCCATAGTGTCCAAAAATTATATGGACTTCCATGTTGTTTATATACTCCTTATTTACCCTAAATTTATGATATCTAGAGTCAAGGAAAATCATTGAAAAGTATTGATCTCTGTGTCATTGATCAAACAAGTTATCAATACGGGGAATAAGTTACTTTTTCTTGATTGTGATCTTGTTAAATTTATGATAGTCAATACAGAGTCACATTGATCCAACTTTATTTTTCAAAAAAAGAATGGGTTCACCCCAATATGAGAAACATGGCCTAATGAATCCCTTATCATGGTTTTCTTGGAGTTACTTATTCAATTCCTACAACTCAATAAGGGACATTATATAATGAGTCTTTCAAATTGATGTGGAAATAAGTATGACTTATATTGAGAACTCAAATTTTATGTTTTGGTGTATGGTTAGGAATCATTTCCAAAAATATGTCCACAAAATCATAAAAAATATGCATATCATTGATGTTTATTTTCTCCCCAACAATATATGATAAAAATAAATTTTTAATTCGAACTAAGATCCATTCAAAGGATGTAATCTCCACAAGATTTTCATAATTATCATCACAAGGATGGATGATAATTGGAGGGTTTGAAATATAAAACGTAACATCCCTCCATTGATAATATATGTGGTATATATGTAGATAAATCCAATCCATTCCTAATATTTCATCAAATTAAACAAAAGGAAGAGTGACAAGGTTATTAGGAATCACTTTTAGACAAAATTTAACCCAAGAGGAATCATATACATGGGATGAAATCATCGTATCATTAAGGATTTTCAATTCTAATTCAACATCTAATCATTTTGGTGGAATATTAACACCCTTATAAATATATATATATATATATATAAGAGTGGGTAGATCCATAATCAAATATAACTTTTAAAGTTATAGAGTGGATGGAAAGTGTACCTTCAATCACGTCTATATAGTACAACTTTTCAGAAATAGTGTTTTTTTGAGATTTACCACAGTCCCTCTGCTTTATATGTTTTCGAAATCGATCATCATCACCAGAATTTGGTTTTAGGATGTGGTTAGAATAATTTTCATTCTCCTTACACTAGTGAGACTAAATCATTGGAGATTCATTATGTGTGACTTTCTATCAATTAACAATTTGATATAACATTTTACCATTATTTAGACAATCAATTTTTTGGTGATCATAATTTCAAAAATTAAAACATTTACTTGACCCCTTAAGAAAAATTCCACCATGATACTTCTGAAATTTAGAGCATAAAAAAAACTCATCTTATTTTTTCCATTATTTTTATAGTTTCTTTTGAACACCATATTCATTTTATTGTCAAAAACCTGATGTTGGTATGTGGATCCAACCTCTATTTAAACCATTACTAGAAAAAACATAATATATTTTTAGATACTAAGGTCTCTTATTGAAAAACATCCTTTAGATACTTGAAATTAATCCACTGATGAACCTATCAAATGTACATTCAGGTTGGTTGATAATTCTTGAAGCGTACCTCGCAAGTCATGTGAAATTATCCATATAGGTACCAACATATTTATCATTCATTTGCTTAAACTCAAGGAAATATTTCCCCATATTGTTACAAATAATTCAAGGAAATTACTTATTTAAAAACAAGTTCTTGAACTCATAAAATTTAGTGATTCAATCTCTTCTTGTTGCCTCATATTCTTGATTAGAGTCCTCCAATGGTCTACAATTACTTCTAACATATAAATAACAAGAATGAATTTTCATGCTCCAAACACTTGAGAACGAATAATACCCTTTTACTAGTATTGATCCATTGTTCATAAATAACTGGATCACAAGACTATCTTATTGAAGGTGGCTATTTCCTCATGATAGACTCAACAAAATATTGTTCCATACATTGATCATTTAAAATTCCAACATGATGAATAGATTGAGAAAGATGTTTTATCATAGCAATGGGGGTTTTCATTATAGCTACCATAACATTTGGTTACTCAGGATGACAGTCATTTCATTACCCATCAAAATAACCATTAATGTGGTTCCTTCATGTTATAGCCATTGACTAAAACCAAAAGCATAGAGTAACAAATAATTAACATATTGAGGAACCACATAATCATGAAACGTAACTTATATGATGTCTAAATTAAGACACCATCCCTAATCTATGACACCTTAGGTTTATCCTAGGTTATTCATATCCAAAATCAATTTAAATCCATCATGATGGATTGTCAAATGTTTTTTAATTCCCAATGCATAACCCTATAGATTGTTAAACCTGGTGTGCAGCAAGACCCATTGTCATATACCAGATTACCTCGAGTTAGGCTCAAAACATATTTTCAAAGTTGTCACCCCAGATATATAAACATAATATCCATATTAACTAGTAGAACCTAGATAATGATGTATTTTTAGGAAACCACTCACTCTATCTTTCACCAAATTTCCTCAACATTTTCTAATACTTTTCCTTACCCTTAAACATATCCTTAGACATGTCCTTAGGGTTATCTCTATGGTTTTGTCATTATAGATTCAAATATTTAACTAAACCATTTATCTGATAACAACTACAACTAGACTTTATTTTTATATATTATCATTACATAACTGTTATAGAATACTAAAAACATTATATAAACATATGACCAGATACTATAATAGTGTAGTTCCTTTGGAAACATGGAAACATAAAAAATGGTATATAAATGAGCTACATCATCTCCCACTAGGTTCTTATTGATTAAAACCCTTCTTAGACACATTAAACATAATATATATTATCATGAGATTGAGGAAGGAAACATAAAAAGGGGCGAAATTAAATTCCTAGTAAGGGTTAGAGAGGGAGGTGTATAAGAAAAGTCATGATCATAATGATATGAGAACATGATCATGAAAATAGAGGACCATAACCTTTATATCAATGATCATAAACATTAATCATGGCCTAATTCTTGGTAGTTCGTAATACATGAATAATAAATAAACAAAGAACATAATCCATGAAAGAAAACATAGGAAAAAACATATAATCTTGGATGAAATTCAATCACATATAATGATTTTTGTATCATTCAATTCATTTCTTCCAAGTCTATCATAGCAGAAAATGTTCTTTAATTAATTGGGTTCACACCTCATTTAATCCCTGTTTTACTAAAAGGAGTTCACACCTCATTCCAACAATGTAATACTAAACTGAGTTTATTTATTATTCCAGACTTGTAATATTGAAATGAATTCATTTATCATTCTCTCAATGTATATCTCATGAAATAAAAATCTCTACCCAATGCTTTGGAGGGAGATATAGGTCTCACCCATCTCATAGTGAAATCATACATACATGTAGAAAAAGATCATAAATAATCATGTAATAACCCATGAAATGAAATGGATGTCATAAAAATGTAATCATATGTTAACCCATGGGAAATTATAGGATACAAAATCATTTAATCAATTTATAACCCATGAAAGGAAGCGAGTTTGAAAAGAATATAACCGATGGAAGAGAAAAATATTTCATAAATATCATATCATCATAACATAATCCATTTATAGAAATAATATGAATAGAAACATTGACGAATTTTCCCATAAAGTCATTATAAACACTAAAAGATGTTATATTAGATGGGAAATAATTTCTAAAAATCGTTTTAAAACATTTCATGAGGAAAATTTCATTTTTTCTATTGAAAAACTCTTTTTAAAACAGAAATCATTTTTGAAATCTGTTTTCTTTTGAAATAAATTTGAAAAAATATAAAGGAAGAATTGAAACCCATAAGATAGTCTTCAAATAATTTCTTCCATGAAAATAATATTCCTAGATCATTTGAAAATATATTTGATTTTAAAAAAAAATGATTATTGAATAGAATAGATTTCCAACTAAAGAGAGAAATAAAATCAAATATTAATTTATTTTTTTTCTTAATTATGTTAAGTACCAAAGAGTGGAAAAATTGGTACCAATACATGGATATTCTTTTAATAAAAACATCATTATTAAACTCATGAGTTTACATGAGAGATATATCCTAAAATTTCTTCAATGTAAGGATAAACATAAACAATATCGAAAAGCGATGAGATTGTTTCAATAAACTCTTAAAACATTGTAAATTGGGTTCGTAATTCCCATGTATGAAAAGGAAATTACATGAAAAACAAAAATGTCATGAAAATAATGAGGTTAATGATATAACATATCAAATAGAATTATATACATCTCAAAAAAACTACGTGCATAACAAAACTTATGTCTCAAGGATGGAAAATTGAGGCAAAACTATATTACCAATTTGGTAGATTCTGAAACATAAAACCCATGAAATAATTATAAAATAATGGACATGTAAATACCCAAAAAATTATGTATAATAATCATTTAATAAATCCATCGGAATTATACACACCACACAAAAGGAATGGATGGTGTATAAAACAAGTATCTCACGAAAATAAAATGTTAGATGAAATACCCTTACCTTGTGTCTTGAATCTCATCATACTCATATATAATTATTGTATAATTAATATATTTTTATTATAAATTTATCACATAACCATATTATTTTATGTAATATAATATATGTTTTTATAATGACTTTATATTACTTACTTTTTAACATTTTTATGTTAAGGATTCAAATCAGGTAATATTTTATTGGTTGTTTTTTTATATTTCTTAATTTTTTATATCTTTGGTCGTTATAAATATATCATGGTTTTGAAAATATTAAAAAAATAATAAATTTAATTTATATTCAGTATAATTTTATTATAATAATCTATATAATATAGAATTATTAAATGGAATACACTATTTATGGAGATGGTAAACCATACGTTCACAAGAATGTTATTTCTATTTTTATTATCGTTTTAAAAGAAAGAACAAAAATGAAATATATATAATATTATTCAAGGATAATTATTATCTCATATATATCATATATTTAACTAAACACATCCTTAATAAATTCCATAATGTGTGCGAATGAATCACATCGCTTTGAGTGTGCGGTAGTCTACAAGTCCTCATATGAAATTATCATATTTACACCAAGTGGAGAGTATAAATAAATTTGTTGTAAAATGAATAAATAATGTTAAAGATATAATAAATATAAATTATGAAATATATAAACAGAGTTTAATCATAATTTCTACCTTGATATGTGGTAAAGTAAAAAATGAACAATCATCATTTCGTTAGGTAGTAGTTCGTTGTACACGTAAACAATATGTTTGTCAACCATTAGATAGAGATATGTATCTGTTTAGGTCTAAATATTATCATAAAAAATAATATTATATTGATTATAATGGCGTTTTTATGCAATAATTTATTAAATATAATGGAGGTGGTGGAAAAATAAAAATAAAATAAAGGATCCTAAGAGAAGTCATTAAAACTTATTCAGGCAACTGTTTTTGGTTTGTGCCAAAACGATTCTTTAGAAGTCTTTATTCCTAATGAGAGGAGTGAATAAGGAAGGTAATATCATTTGGAGGTTAATTTAAAATATATTTTAACAAAATATAAGGGTTTAGAGGTTTAAATAAGTGGAGGAGAGGAGGCCTTTTTATAGTGGAGGATGAGTGGCACTCTTGTAAATCTTTGGAAAAGGAATTCCACCGACGTTTTCCCAATAAAATTGGTTCCAATAATAAGAATAATTCAAGAAAATAGAGTATAGGGTAGAAAGAAGTGCATCCAATGGATCTTGGGTAAGTTTATAGGTAATTCCGGGTCTTAAATGTAAGGTTTAGTCCCAAGTGAAGCTTAATTTAACCTTAATTGATGTAATTAATTTTAATTACATTCACTAATCATTTTGGTTCAAAAAAAAGTTTACCTTATTATAAATTAAAAATTATTATTATTCCAAATATTGAATCCATTTTTATAAATTATAATCATTGAATTTGAATAAACTAATTTAAAATTAATCCTGCAGTTGGGTCGACAATGTAGGCTTTTAAAGTAAAAACATTCAAAATTTTGATAAGTTTTTATACCTATGTTCAATGTGAAATTGATCTCAATGACCTACAATATATTTATTGAAAAAAATAATATCTAATAAAAATTTAAAACCAATTTCAGATATACATTATCCTTAATAATAAATTAGATGAAAAAATTGTCTTGAATTAAAATTAAGTAATATTCACTATTCATCCAAAAATAATGTTTCTCAAAGAAATCCAAATTTTTTTCCAAAAGATAATTTAAAAATTATTAATTGAAAACTAATGTTAATTTATGAAATTATATTTATAAATGTGTCTAAATTTAATTTTATTACTTTCACAAGAGGGTTTTAAAAGTAGTTTATTTGAGAAAATCGTATTTGTAAATATATAAGGACTTTACCAAAAATCAAGTCTTTCATTATCAGAATGTTTTATTTATTATTATTTTTAACCATATATCGAAATTTTTTATTACTATTACTATTAATAATTTTAATATATAAGTTATAATTATATCTTTTAAATAATTATAACAATATATTGATGTTTAGTAGAAATATCGGTGTTGCGTGTAACGTATTCTAAGTCGGTGTTGCATGTAACATACACCATGCCGTTGTTCAATGTAACGTACACCAAGTTGATGTTTCATGTAACATATTCCATGCCGGTTCTATATTAAAATAATGTTTTAATTAGTTAATTGTAAGATATAAATGAAAATTGAATTTATTCGAGAAAAGAGGGTCCATAAAAACATAAAGTGTTACAATCATTTTCTCATTTTTCTGTCGATTTTCCATTTTTTTACAGAAAAGTATATTTTTTGTTAAATTTTTTGAAAGGGATTTCATTTCTCTTATGTATATTTTAACCTTATATTCAACATTTTCATACATAATGGTTGTTTCATTTTAGGATTCAATTAACACAAATTACTTTACAAATGTGTATCTAAAAAAATATATGATACATTATAAAATGTGTTTTGAAAGTGATTTATAATATCAATTTTAAGAAAACTATAAAAATGTTTTAATAAAGTTATTTTTTGTAACACACCAAGCTTCCATGGTACACTTCTCTTTCAATAATTCAATAGCTTGCATTGTATGCAAGTTCAAGATTCTAACACACCGTGACCAATCAAAGTAGCCGTTATGAATAGTAATATCCACCTTTTGAAATTTTATAAATTTTATTATTCAAATTGGATTTCATTTTTGGATTCGGAATATCGAAATTATCCTAAGTTGAATTTTTGGTATTTTTCTAAGAACGTACAATTTTTTTTATGAACAATGTAAAATACTAAACATTAATTAAAAACAAATTTTTTAATCAAAATAATTTATAGTGATAAATTATACTATTTAGTGGTTTTAGAGTATAATTATAATATATTTTTACCATTTTATTCAATGGTGGTCATTAGTATTAATTTCACTTTGAAATTGGACTTAAACAATTGTCAATCTTTTGATAGACATTGTTTCTTAAAAACACGCTATTTGTTTTGACAACTGGAATAATTTCTAAATTAATTACTACAATTTCTATGTTTAGAATTTGGAAAAATGGATATCATATTTGGAATCAGAAGTTCCAAATTATATAATTAAGAATCTTTTGTTTTTGGACATTATGAATAGAAACAACGACAATTATCATTAATTATCATGATTAATTAGTAATCGGGTAGTTAAGGGTAATAAAATAATATCATAATAATATACAATGACCCCAAAATGTGTCCTAATTCTATTGTTTCTATCATGGCCAACCATGGGATTCCTTTTTCCAACTTAAGGACCCCATGGAATCACTTTTGTGTGATAGTGAGATTTTATCATTTTATTTTTTAAAGAATGGAATATATAACAAAAGTATGTATCACCTAAGATATTTTTTTTTGATTTTGTCTAAATAAATGATATCTTAGACTATAAATAGTCATTGTAAAGATAATAATATTTCCTACATCATGGTATTTTTTAATAATTTTTAGACATTAAATAAATAAATTTATTTATGACACCATGATGATGCTGTACTTACCTCATTAATGAACGATTTAAATAAAATTAAAAGATAATGTAAAATCTAAAACTTACACTTATCTAAATCATATTAGATGGGTGTATATCGAACCCTTATCACCTTATCCTTGAAATATATCATTGTGGGACCTTTAAAATTCTAAAATCATTTCATAATAAAGTAACATTTCAATCATTCCAAAAGAGCCCCTCCTCTCCTCTTATAAAAGGCCCCCAACTCTACCAACTTATTCACACCTTCAAATCAATTTATCTTGGTCAAACTCTGCCCAAATACTCTCTCAATGATCCTCTATAAATCATAGAAGCCTTACCATATGCTGAAATCTCTTCAAGAAACCCTTTTGGTTCAAACCTAGGGGAGTTACCCGATTTAAATGTAATGTCTTCTCTTATGTACGTTTGTTTTATTATGATTCTCCAACCCCCTAAACTATTTTTATTCATCTATTTTATAAAAACATAATTATCTTCAATATACTAGGATTTTGTTGTGAGAAGGATTTGATTTACAATAACACACTCCCGTCTAATGGTAAAAGAACATACTGTTTCTGTGGGTGGTGAATTACTACCTCATGAAACGATGATTGTTCAACCTTCTTTTAACACCTCTCATGGTGGCCATTAAGATGTCACTATATTTATATATGACATATATTATGTTTATGTATTCCTTATGCTTCTTTATTTTTTATTTATGTCATACCTTTAAGATTTCTATTATGCATAAACGTGATAATTTCATTTTAGAAAGTGCGGACTACCGCCCCCTCAAAGTGATTTGAATCGTTAATGCCATATGTGGGAAGTATAAAGGAGGGAGTTAATGATATTACATATTATATTATACTGGAATTATAATATACCTTTATATCATTATGATTTCATTCCATTAAATATGAAATAGAAATGAAAGTAGCGTTCATGTGTACGTACGACTTAACATCTCCATGAACGATGCATTTCATTTCATTCCTCTAAAAGTTATGTAGTATTATAAATGAATGTATATACTGGATATATATGATATATATAATATCTACATCATTAATATAATTTTGGAGATAATGGAAATTTTACAACATAAACAACTTGTAATTATAAGAAGTTTATTTTTGACTCAAGTACCAAGGATCGACAAAACGACCGTTATTAAATTAAATGATTACATACTGTTAATAACATGGTAATAAGTGATATAAAAGGAATAATGAACATGAAAAAGGTTCTTAAGAAAATATAAATTCACTATAGTTTATTATTCAAGAGATTAAATAATGATCAAGTCATGTCAGACACGAGGTAAGGGACATCGTCTAAATCTCCTCTCATTGAGGCATATTTTGTTTTATACACAACTATCTTTTATATGGTGTATAAAACCCTTTGAATTTTAATTTTATTCAAAAGGAATATTTTTATATGAAGCATTTTTACTAAAGGACAAAAGGAATGTTTTGTCTTACGTATGCGGCGGCAACGACTTCTCCGCCGCTGTGACCATTATTTGAGTTTCATCTTCCTCTACAAGACATAACTTTTTTGTAAATGAAAAATAAATACCTTGTTTTAATTTTCTATTATTTTGGTATTGAAAATGGTTTAGATAATGTTTTGATTATATCAATGGGTTGTATGGATATCTTGTGATTGAAATGTGGAAATGTTATGTTTCCTTTATGCATGTTTTATGTGATAAGATTATGTTATGGTTCATGGGAATTGTTTATGATATAGTTAAACCTTTTCATATAAGGAATTAATTGGACTTATTAAGTTATGGGTGGAACCTGATATAGCTCCTCGATGCATCAGTACGTCTCATGAGACAAACTAGTGTCTTGGCACAAGGCATTGACAAAATCTTCTTTGTAGTCTTGGCACAAGGCCTTAACTACGTGGTTATGAATGTCTGGAATTATGAATTCCATCATTATTAAAATGGTTATTGATAGTGCATGTGATTATTCGACTAGTAGAATATCCATGTGAATAATTAAATGGAATTATTTCATTTTATCTTCACCATATTATGCTGAAGTTCATGTTTAAAAGGATTTTGTTTTAGTTATACATTGCATTAAATGTTTGTGTTTATTTATAAAAGTTTCCACCATATTGTTATCCTTACTGAGCATCTGAGATCACCACTTTCAATGTTTTAATTTTTCCCAGGACGGGAAGAAGTATTTTATGAATGACCTGTAGGGATAGTATGAGGGGATATGAAGACAAGATGTTGTTGTTGTATTTATTTCGTGATGTAATGTAAAACATATGAATGTATCTAATGTTTCTACTAAACTAATCGGTCTTTCGAGACATGATCTTTTGTGATCATGCCAACGTTATGTAATAATGCACCAACTCTGGGTAACTAGGGTCGGGGCATTACAGTTGGTATCAGAGGATGTTTAGTACTAACCTTGGATGCTAGATTTGGATAAACTCTGATTAGAGAACATATCCCTAAGATAGACTTTGAGGATTAATATATAAGTACTTCCTAGAATGTTGGTATTGTAGAGATTTTGTGAGTTTTCTGAGAAATAAACCCCTTTCTAGATACGAGCAGGTAGAGGCGGCTCTAGCAGAGATGTACCTAGGAGTGAAAACTCCGACAAGGAGTTTTGGGCTTGACCCGGGGTATCCTGGTACATGAAAATGTGCCTTGCTGCACTCTTGGTTACAACACTCCTGAGGGATATACTTAGGACAATTCTCACTTTATTTACAAACCATTATGAATTATTTATGAGTATATACATCCTCAAAGAAAACATTTTTATGATTATGGATTATATTTATAAAACTATTTAATTTATGTTAAGTATGTTACAAGTTTGGAATTATGTATTTCGATTCATAAACTAATCTAGTTTATGACATTGTTTAGAAATGGAGCCTAGTGGAAGGAATGGAAACAGTATTAATGCACACACTCCCTGAAGAGATTTCCCTCCTGATCAAGAGAATTCTAGTGGTGCTGGTGATACAACTGGTGCTGATCAGCTTATCACCATACTGGGATAACTCACTCAGGTTATGAATAATAACCTTACTCATATAGAGCACCCTGATCCGCAACGTGGAGGATCAATGTTAGATAGCTTCATGAGGAAACAACCACAAACATTTAATGGGAGTAAAAATCCCTTAGTAGATGAGCAATGGATAAATTCCATAGAGAAAATATTCCATGCCTTGGGGAGTAGTGAAAGGGAAAAGGTTATCTTTGAAGTTTACCGCCTCAATGGAGATGCTGATCAATGGTGGTCATTGATTCAAAACACAAAGGAAGATGATGAAGTATAAAATATGGAATGGAGGGAGTTCAAAGGTCTTTTATTAGAAAAATACTTTCCTCGTGACCATTGAGAATATATAGAAAGTCAATTTCTGAGTCTGAGACAAAAGAAGGATGAGAAGGTCGCAAAGTATGAGGCTAACTTTACAAGGTTAGCGAGGTATACTGCAAATTATATATGTAACCCAAGAAGTAATATCTATCATTTCTTTGATGGGTTAAAACCGTTTCACCATTGAGCATTAGTATCACAATATTTCTCAACGTACAAAGATATAGTCTGGTGTGCTATCAAGATATAAATGGAATTCTCGAAATCTTATGACAATAAAGTAAAGCACGAGAAGAAGAGAATAGTGGAACCAGAGAGAGATAAAGGAAAAAGGGAAAGAAGGATTTTCTATTATGTGATAGTTTTGGGAAGAATCACCCCGGTACTTGCATAAAAAGAATGAGATATTGTTATAAATGTGGAGAAAAATGTCACGAGGCTCGTAATTGTAAGGGAAGGAAAGATGCTATCAATGTTGAATGCTACAATTGTAGAGAAATGGGGCATTATGCAAATGAATGTCCAAAGCATCAGGGAAACTTACCATAGAAAAGGCCAAGGGATAAAGGCCAATTTTATGCTATTACTACAGTTGAAGTGGAATAATTTATGTATTGGTGCTTTTGGACTCAAGGATTATATTCTGGTTATAAGAATAATGTGATATATATAAGGGTTGTACTGCAATATTTTTTGTTCGCATTAAGGTTTTAATATGACTATGGTAATCATATTTTCAGTATGTGATAATAAGAGAATCTTTACTTTTTCTGGGGAATCTAATTTCACAATTGATTTTGGAATTTAGATACCATTTACAAGGAGTCTAAACAGAGGTATTTGGGAATACTATAATGTTTGGAATGGATTATGTTGAACTTTGAATAGTATTATTTAAGGTTAAAACATATCTTATGATTATTTTTTGAATATTATAATACTATAGTTTTAGGAAAAGGACAACCTGCAGGTCAGGTGATAACTCGTCACGTCGGACAAAGCTATAAGAATCAAAGCCACAACCATAGTGCGGCATGACTTTATTACCTACCACTATCCTAAAATAATGTCCCTGGTTATTACAAAATATTTTTCTTCATTGTATTTATTAATATTTGGAACCTTATATGATAAGGATAAATATAATATTTTTGAGTTCTATTATCTTTTTGAGTGAAATATGATTTTGTGGTATTAATTAGTTGAAGGATGAAATTCTACTTGGAAATTATATATATATATATATATCTTATTCTTTGAAGAAATTAATTCTTAAACATTAAGGAAGGGATATTAAAACCAAAATGTATTATCCTAATACCTTATGTTTTGTTGAACTGATGATATTTTAAATCATCATAGATTGATGGATTTGAGGCCCTCTATTTTACATTTGTTTCTGATTGAATACCTCAATCACTCCCTACAAATATTTATGTTTTTCCTCTAATTATGTGTCTATAATTTCCACCAATGTTCTCCTATTCGAAACCCTAATTTGGTGGTGACTTTCTCATTTCCCTTTCCCTCATATTAAAACTAAATTTTATTAACCCTATTTCTGATATGGGTTTTCCACAAAGGTATTTTATTTTTTCAACCATTTATTTTCAAAAAATTTTTTCAAATTTCAAGGATGAAATTTATTGAAGGAGTGAAGAATTTAACACCCCAAGATTCTATGGTACCCTTCTCTTTCAATAATTCAATAGCTTGCATTGTACGAAAGTTCGTGATTCTAACACACCAGGACCAATCAAAGTGGCTGTTATGAATATTAATACCTACTTTTTGAAATTTTATAAATTTTATTATTCAAATTGGAATTCATTTTTGGATTCAAAATATCAAAATTATCCTAAGTTGATTTTTGGTATTTTCATGAGAACTTCCATTTTTTTATGAATAGTGTAAAAAATTAAACTTTAATTAAAAACAACTTTTTTAATAAAAATAATTTATAGTGATAAATTATACTATTTAGTGGTTTTATCGTATATTTAGAATATATTTTTAGCATTTTATCCAATGATGGTCATTATAATTAATTTCACATTGAAATTGGACATAAAAAATTGTCAATCTTTTGATAGATATTGTTTCTTAAAAACACACTATATGTTTTGACAACGAGAATAATTTTTAAATTAATTACTGTAATTTCTGTGTTTAGAATTTGGTATAATGGATTCCATATTTTGAATCATAAGGTCCAAATTATGTAATTAATACTCTTTTGTTTTTGGACATTATGAATAGTAACGATGACAATTATCTTTAATTATCATGATTAATTAGTAATCGGGTAGTTAAGGGTAATGAAATAATATCATAATAATATAAAATGACACGAACATGTGTCCTAATGCTGTTGGTTGTGTCATGGACGACCATGTGTTACCATTTTCCAACTTATGGACCCCAAGGAATCACTTTTGTGTGATAATGACATTTTATGGTTTTATTTTTTAAAGGAAAATACAACAAAAGAATGTAACACCTAAGTAAAAAATTATTTTTTTCTAAATAAATGATCTCATAGACTATAAATATTCACTGGAAAGATAAAAATATTTCCTACATCATGGTATTTTTTTTATAATTTTTAGACATTAAATAAATAAATTTATTTGTGACACCGTGATGATGTAGTGATTACCTCATTAATGAACGATTTAAATAAAATGAAAAGATAAGGTACAATGTAAGCCATAAACTTGTATAAAGCCTATTTTATGGGGATATTTAAAACCCTTATCACCTTATCCTCGAAATATATCATTTTGGGACCTTTAAAATCCGAAAATCATTTCATAATAAAGTAACATTTAAATCTTTCCAAAAGAGCCCCTTCTCTCCTCTTATAAAAGACCGCCAACTCTACCACATTATTAACACCTTCAAATCCAATTGTCTCGGACAAACTCTGACCAAATAACCTCTAAATATTCCTCTCATCATCCTAAAAGCCATTCCTTAGGCAGAAATCTCTTCAAGAAACCCTTTTGGTTCAACCTAAGGGGAGTTACCCGATTTAAAGGTAACGTCTTCTCTTATGTCCTTTTGTTTTATTTTGATTCTCCAACCCCCTAAAATCTTTTTATTCATTTATTTTATAAAAACACTAGTATATTCAATATTCACGGATGTTTCTATGAGAAGGATTTGATTTACACTTACACACACTCCCGTCTAATGGTTAAAGAACATACTGTTTCTGTGGGTGGCGAATTACTGCCTCATGAAACGATGATTGTTCAACCTTCTTTTAAAACCTCTCATGGTGTCCATTAAGATGTCACTATATTTATATATGATATATATTATGTTTATGTTTTCCTTATGCTTCTGTATTTTTCATTTATGTCATACCTTTATGATCTCCATTTTGGGTAAATGTGATAATTCCATTTTAGGAAGTGCGGACTACCGCCCCCTCAAAGTGATTTGAATAATTAATGCCATATGTGGGATGTATAAAGAATAGAGTTAATGATATTATATATGATATTAAACTGTAATTATAATATTCGTTTATACCATTATGATTTTGTTCATTAAATATGAAATATAAATGAATGTAGCGTTCATGCGTACGTATGGCTTACCGTCTCCATGAATGGTGCATTTCATTTCTTTCCTCTAAATGTTATGTCATATTATAAATTCATGTTTATACTGTATATACATTATATATATAATATATACATCATGAATATAATTATGGAGATAATTTAAATTTTACCACATAAATAACTTGTAATTATAAGAAGTTTATTTTTGACTCAAGTACCAAGGATTGACAAAAGAACCGTTATTAAATTAAATGATTACATAATGTTCATAACATGGTAATAAGTGATATAAATTGAATAATGAACCTGAAAAACGTTTGTAAGAAAATAGAAATTTAAAATATTTTATTATTCAGGATATTAAAGAACGATCGAGTCAAGTCAGACACGAGGTAAGGGACTTCGTCTCAATCTCCTTTCATTGAGGCATATTTTGTTTTATAGACAACTTTCTTTTATACGGTGTATAAAACCCTTTGAAGTTTACCTTTTTTTCTCAAGAAATCATTTTATATGAATTATTTTTACTAAAATAGAAAAGTAATGTTTGTATTACATATGTGGCAGGAATGACTTCTCCACTGCCGTGAACATTTTTTGAGTTTCAGATTCCTCTAAAAGCCATAAATTTTTTTAAATGAAAAATAAATACAATGTTTTAATTTTCTTTTATTTTGTTATTTAAAATGGGTTTGATAATATTTTTATTGTATTAATGTGTTGTATTGATATCTTTTGATTGAAATATGGAAATGTTATGTTTCCTTTATGCATGTTTTACGTGATACGATTATGTTATGGTTCTTGGAATTGTTTATGATATGTTTAAACCTTTTCATATAAGGAATACATTGGACTTAGTAAGTGACTGGGGGAGACCGCTATAGCTCCTCGATGCATCGGTAGGTCTCAGGAGACAAACTAGTGTCTTGGAACAAGGCCTTGGAAAAATCTTATTTGTAGTCTTGGAACAAGGCCTTGACTATGTGGTTATGATAGTATGGAATTATGAATTCCAACATTATGAAAGTGGTTATTGATATTGAATTTTATTATTTAACTAGTAGAATATCCATGTGAATAAGTAAATGGAATTAATTCATTTTATCATTGCTATATTATGCTGACGTTCAAGTATAAAATGATTCTATTTTAGTTATACATTGCCTTAAATTTTTATGTTTATTTATGAAAGTTTCTTCTATATTGTCGCCCTTACTGAGCATCTGAGGTCACCACTTTCAATGTTTTAATTTTTCCCAGGATATTAAGAAGTATTTTATGAATGACCGGCATGGATATTATGAGGGGATATGAATACAATATGTTGTTGTTGTTTTTATTTCATGACGTATTGTAAAACTTATGAATGTATCTAGTGTTTCAAGGATACTAAAATAATCTGTCTTTTGAGACTTGATCTTTTGTGATCATGAAAATATTATGTAATAAGGCACCAAATCTATGTAAATGGGGTCGGGACATTACATTTTTAATGTTTCACTACTATTTCTTCTATATTTTCTAAAATAAATCCATTTTCTACAAAACCTATATTTTTTATTACTACAGGTCCTCCTTTCGTCCCTTAATGATTTTTTTGTTAATACCCAATTTTGAGAAGGATAATTTATTCACAGACCATTAAATTTTCGGATATTATATTCTCTAACACTCTCAATCATTATTTTGACATTATTTTTGTCCTTAATAGGAATTTTTTTTATCAAATGAAAATATTTAGAATCATTTTATAGTTTACTAAACAATATAATCATTGATATTTGTGATTTGAACCGAATAATACTAACTATGAATGATATTTGATTGAATGAGGATATATTAATGTTTAGTATATTTAATTTTTTATATACATTTATTTACTAATATGGTATATTGATTATGTATAATATGTTCACTTAAATACATGAGTATTTATTTATAATTGTTTATGTGATTGGTGTGGTTTGTTATAGCCCCTCCATGCATCGAGTGTGGTATCAGGATATGAACAATTTTAAATTTCTTATGATTTTTTTTGGTATTTGGTGTATACCAACCCATTTATTGAATGTTCCATGGAAGAGGACTGAAAAATATGATTAGAGTGTATCAAATAATGAATTCCATCATTAAAAATTCATTCATTATTAACAATGAGATTATTATGATGATATTATATATTCACATGTTCTGTGTTAAAGTTGTTGATTACATGGAACATTTATTTATTATTTATTCTTCAATATTATTTATGAATTATATATTCATAAAAGATTATATCATATAGAAACCCTGACTAAGAATTTGATCTCAACCATTATTTTTTTCCATTCCCCACGTTATCAAGTAGGGATCATTGAGTGATATCCAAGATTCACAAAAATTAATAAACTTATTTAAATAAATATATAAGATAAGATTTATATTTTTAATTTAATAATGAAATCATGCATTTATTTAGTCCCCCAAAATAGATGAACTATTTTATCACTTTATATAAGTGAACATGTACACATTAACTGTAACACCCCAAGATTTCATAGTGTGTTATTTCTTCAAAATAATTTAATAACTTGCACTACACGCAACACCGAGTTCAATTGCACCATGACTTACCAAAAAAAAATCCATTAAAAGAGGTCATGAATAGTATTAACTAAATTTTAAACTTTATATAATCCTTATAATTTTAGAATCCATATTATGAGTTTCTTAGTCATAATGCAAGAATAGATTCATTTTCAGTATTGCACTTTTATCAACTTTTGATAGTGAAACCTTTTTAAATACAATATTTTAAACTTTTTGACTAAATGGAGACATCAAAAAATTTAAAATGAAACATCACAAGCTTCCACGGTACGCTTTCCTTTGAATAAAACAGTAGCGTGTGTTGTACGCAACTTCGAGTTCTAACATACCGTAACCAATCAAACTAGCTGTTATGAATAGTAATACCTACTTTTTGAAGTTATATATATTTTATATTTTAAAATGGACTTCATTTTTGGATTCGGAATATCAAATGTAGCCTAAGGTGAAATTTTGGTACTTTTCGGATAACTTTCATATTTTGATGAATAGTGAAAATTACTAAATTTTAATTAAAAACAACTTTTTTAATCAAAATAATTAATAGTGATAAATTATGAATTTGAGTGGTTTTAAAGTATATTTAGAATATATTTTTAATATTTAATATAATGTTGGTCATTGGACATAATTTTACAATTAAACCGAACATAAACAAGTGTCAATCTTTTGATAGTTATTATCTCTTAAAAACACGCTTTTTGTTTTGACAGCGGGAGTTAATTTTAAATTAATTTCTGCCACTTCTGTGTTTAGAATTTAGGAAAATGGATTCCATATTTTTAATCAGGATGTTCAAATTGTGTAAATAGGAAACTTTTATTTTTAGACATTTTGAATAATTACTGCGGTAAATATTTTATTTACCATGGTTAAGGGTAAATCCGGTAAATAAGGGTTAAACAAATAATATTATAATAATACTAAATTACCCTAAAACGTGTCTTAACCCTATTGGTTGATATATGGTCGACCATGGGCATCTTTGTGTCAATTTTGGGACCCCATGGATCCACTTGTAAGTGATAATGACACTTTATTTTAATTAAGTCAAAATGAATACAAAAATGACACAAGCATATATCTTTTAGAAAATCAATTGTTACATAGAGTTATATAAGTTGGATTTTAGATTATAAATATTAATTAGAAAGATAAAAAGATTTTCTACATAATGATATTTTATTTATAATTTTTAGACATTAAATAATTTATTTTATTTATGACACAATGATGATGCAGTAATTACTATAATAGTGAAAAATTAAAATAATTGATATTATAAATACCCAAATAAATATAATATGAAACTTTTAATGAATTAAACTAATTTTCTAGGATAATATGATATATTAGGATTGATTTAATTGACTTTGTTCGAAGTAATCAATCTGTTATGAGTTTCACAAAAATCAACTATTGAATAGTGTCAAAATTGACATAAAAGAGTTCTTAAAACAAATATTATATTATTAATTGATATTAAATTCCTAAAAATCTAAGGTTCGGACAAGAGACTTATATCATGATAGGTTCATCATTAATGGACCACTTGTGGGTCGCTTGGATGTATATAGTAAGTTTATTAACCATATTATATAAAAATACAAAGAGACATTGTAAAAGTGAAACTAATTAACTTAGAGTTAATACTTAAAGATAAGGTTAATATAAGTACCCAAACCTGTCTAAATTCTATTGGTTGAGTGGTTTTCGACCTATCCCCACCTTAACCTTTGAATAATAAGCTTTGGAGCCATTAGAAACCGAATATGAATTTATTATAAATTAATATTTCTAGCTTTTCCAAAGGTGCCCCTCACCCCTCTTATAAAAGGGCACTCCTCCTTCTCATTTCTTCACACCTTCAAACCTTTTGGTTCGGCCAAACTCTGCCCAAATACTCTCCCAACATCCCTCACTACAACCTAGAGGCCTTAGTTTGATCAGAAAGCCAACCTAAGGAGCCCTTTTGATCAAATCAAAAGGAAGAACCCGAAGAAGAGGTAATGATTTCACCACCCTTCTCCAAGTTCATTTCTTCTTCCACTTCTTCTTCCTTTGTTCTTACCATTATAAAATAATAACTCCAGTATCTCACATATACTGTGATGTTATTATAAATATGGTACAACCATATTCAGTATTCTATCCACCCTTTGAATAACATGTCACCATACGTGCGTACGTACGGACTACCGTCTCCACGTCGTGGTGTAATTGTTATTCAATATAATATTATTTGGATGGGTATAATAATGATGTGTAACTCATGTAAATAATAAATATAACATGTTAATGATTCTGTATATATGATATACCATCCATTTATATATTATTTTAATATCAAATAATGATATTGTCGCTCGTGCGTACGTACGGACTACCGTCTCCACGAACGCGATGAGATTCATTCTCCATCGTATCCATTCAAGTATAATTATCATTTGATGATTTAAAAATGATGTTTAAGGACTTGATATCATTCTGGATATGAATAATATACAACCTATCATTTACAAAAAGGTCTTACGTAACAAAACATATAAAACAAAACAAGTAAGTTAACACCCGAAACAATGATAATACTAAGATATTATTATAAATCGATATTAAAAGATCATATATGATATCATATTAATGTATATGATTATTGTATAATTTAGTAACAATTATTTCACCATTATACAGGAGGTTAACCTACCCCAACCAAGGAAAAAGTACAAGGTAAGGGTTATTTCACAATCTCTTCATTATCCGAGGTTGTTTATATGTAATAATCTACTGGGATATCTTTATCATCCACATCCATGTTTCTTAAAAATGTATTTCAAAACATTTTTAATATTTACTAGAATATGGGTTAAAGTCATTTATACCCTTGTTTGACTTTTTATAAGAGTTTTATAAAGGAATCTTTCCGTCGTTTTCAAAACAAGGTCCTTTTTAACCTTTTCGACAGAATTGAGGTAAGAATGTTTTTTTTAACTTATACGGCGGGTGCGGTTATTTTACGCCGTTATAAAATCTTCAAAGCTTTACTTACAAGCTTATAAGAATATTTTCAAAGAAAATGTTTTATTTTATATGGCTCTTAAATGATTTCAAAAATAGAAAGAGATATTTCTCTAAAAAGTGTTTTGATTTCATCTATGTCAACATCCTTTAATGGATTTTACGCTTATTTGAAGTTGATTTATTATAATACAAAACTTCTATATTGTATTGAAGGTTTTGTGATATGTTTGACTGTGGATGTGCTATTTTATACCATTCATAGTTTATGGTGAAACTATTGACATTTCGTATGCTAGTTTTAATCCGAATGTTTATGTTATATTTCAAACTTTTCTTCAGATGAATGTGCTAAACAAGTATGTTCCGGGTTGGGGACCGGTAAAAGTAAGCCCTCCAGGTTGGGGACTGGTAAAAGTAAGCCCTCCGGGTTGGTGTCCGGTTATTAGAGGCACTCCGGGTTGGTGTCCGGTTATTAGAGGCACTCCGGGTTGGGTTCCGGTTAGAAGTAACCCCTAGGTCTTGGGATGAGGCCTAGACAAAGAAATTAACGTTTATCATTATGCATTCCAACATTATGAAAGTGGTTATTGATTTTTGCATGTGATTATTCGATTAGTAGAATATCCATGTGAATAAGTAAATGGCATTATTTCATTTTATTTATGCCGTACCATATTGAAAGTTCATGTTTGAAAGGCTGTTGTTTTATTTATACATTGCCTTAAATGTTTATGCTTATTTTTGAATGTTCCACTATATTGTTATCCTTACTGGGCATTTGAGCTCACCCCTTTTCTATGTTTTATTTTTCCCAGCAAGTGAAGAAGTAAATTATGAATGACCTGCAGGGATATTATATGGGGATATGAGTGTGGATTATGGAGACATTATGTTGTTGTAGTAGTTTTTCAATTTATGATGTAATGTAAAACTTATGAATATATCTAGTATTTCCAAGGCTACTAAACCAATCGGTCTTTCGAGATTTGATCTTTCTTGTGATCATACCAATGTTATGTAATAATGCACCGACTCTGGGTAACTGGGGTCGGGGCGTTACAGTTGGTATCAGAGGAAGTTTAGTACAAACCTTGGAAGCTAGATTTAGATAAACTCTGATTAGAGCACGTAGACCTAAGATGAACTTTGAAGATTAGTATAGAAGAACTTCCTAGAATTTTGGTATTGTAGAGATTTTGTGAGTTTTCAGAGCAATACATCCCTGTCTGGATACGAGCAGGTAGAGGCGGCTCTGGCACAGATGTACCTAGGGGTAAAACCCGAAGACACCGCTTTGAGCTAGACTCGAACGGGAACTGGTGCACGGCAACGGGCCTTGCTGCACTCTTGGTTACGACACTCCCGGGGGATATGATTAGGATAACTCTCATTTTCTTTACAAATCATTTTGAAGGGATTATGAGTATATACATCCTCAAAGAAAAAAAAATGATTATGGAGTATATCCATAAATAGTTCAATTTATGTTAAGTGTTTTATAAGTATGGGATTTTGTATTTTGATTCATAAACTGATCTAGTTTATGCCATTGTTTAGAAATGGTGCCCAGTAGAAGGAATGAGAACTCCGGAAATGCACATGATCCAAAGAGAAGGAAGGATCATATCTTTCATGGTCTTAAGCTAGAATTTATAAGAGAAATAGTCTCCCATGTATTATCATCATATGAAGAAATAATATCATGTATTGATAAGATAAGTAAAGATATTACTAAGTCCTATGGCTTTGAAGGGAAGCAAGATAAGAAAAGGATAGAAGAGAGAAAGATGGATAAAGGGAAGAGGGAAAAGAATAATTTTCCCATATGTGGTAACTGTGGAAAGAAACACCCTGGAACTTGCCTGAAAGGAATGGGAGTTTGTTATAAGTGTGGAGGAAAAGGGCACAAAGTACGTGACTGCAAGGGTAAGAAAATGGTTTCAAATGTACAATGCTTCATTTGCAAGGAGTTTGGACACTACGCGAACCTATGTCCCAGTCATCATACTATGATGCAAATGATGCTATTGGATAATAATCAAGTTATGATACTACCACAGATGAAGAGGAATGATTAGAGTTCTTATGTTGATTATGTCAATTGAGTGTTGTATCAACAATGTACTTGTTATAATAATTATGGAGTATATAAGGATTGTACTGCAGTACTATTTCATTAAGGACTTGAGATTGTGTGGAACAATGAAAAGTGACTCAATAGCAGGATAAATTTTTGGAAAATATATGGTTGAGAGAATGATAAACCATAATATAGTTCTGATACCGAGGTAGTGATTTTCGAATAATACATGATTATTTTGGAAAAAATATATTGGATATTCTTGACTACCTTGGAACTGATTAATGATTTGTATATTCCATCATTGTTGGAGTTTAAAACATTTTTGGATTGATGAAGTATATCCAGCATTCTATATGGAATAAGGGAGCATGAATGTAATCAATAAGGAATATGGTAATACATGATGAAGGTATTCATATGATATTACGGGGTAAAAAGGATCTATATTATGTTTACCTTCCTTATAAATGTTAGACTGTGAGTTTGGACAGAAGTATTTTGGATAGTTCTAGTTTGGATTATTTTGGATTGCCATAAAAGGACAACCCGGAGGTCGGGCGGCAACCCGTCGCGTCCGGCAAGGCTGCGAGACTTGAACCCGCAACCGAAGGGCGACAAGGGTGTATCACCAACCACTGGACCATGAGATGTCCTGGATTAAATAATGTAGTTTTTATTAAAAGATCATGTAGATGAATTATAAATTCGTTTATTTTAGAACCCTATACGAATAGTGTAAATAGAATTTTTTTTACATTCTATTATCTTTTAGAGTGAAAGATGAGTTTGTGGTAGAAATTTATTAATGGATAAAACTCTAATTATAAAGTAAGTATATCTCCTTATGATCTTAGCCAATCTCATAAATAAATTCCTCAATATTAAGAAAATCAACTTTGAACAAATTTTTTTTCCTAGATGGTACCTTAAATCATCACTAATTTTTGGCTTTGGGATTGTTGGCCTTTTTATAGCCATGTTCTCTACCACTCTCCATCAGATAATTGATGGTTAGATTTTTCTTCCATATCCATATTTTCCTACATGGAACCCTAGTATGTGTTATTTTCGGTAATCTTCATACTTTCGACTCTTTATTTTAAATAGAGGCCTCATTAATTCATTTTTCGATGTGGGATTTCAACTAGGATACTTTGAAACGTCAAAAATGTGTTATCCTAATACCCTATGTTTTGTTGAACCGATGGTATTTCAATTCATCATAGATTGATGAATTTAAGGACCTCAATTTTATACTTGTTTGTGATTGATGACCTCAATCACTACCTATAAATATTTACGTTTTTCCTCCGATTATATGTCTCCAATTTCCACCAATGTTCTCCTAATCGAGATCATAATTTGGTGGTGACCCTTTGATTTCTCTTTTCCTCATATTAAGACTAAATTTTAGTAACCCAATTTCCGATGTGGGTTTTCCCACAAATATATTTTCTACTTTCAACCATTTATTTTCGAAGAACAATTTCAAATTGCGAGGACGCAATTTATTGAAGGAGGGGAGAATGTAACACCCCAAGATTTCATAGTGTGTTATTTCTTCAAAATAATTTAATAACTTGCACTAAACGCAACACCGAGTTCAATTGCACCATGACTTACCAAAAAAAAAATCCATTAAAAGAGGTCATGAATAGTATTAACTAAATTTTAAACTTTATATAATCCTTATAATTTTAGAATCCATATTATGAGTTTCTTAGTCATAATGCAAGAATAGATTCATTTTCAGTATTGCACTTTTATCAACTTTTGATAGTGAAACCTTTTTAAATACAATATTTTAAACTTTTTGACTAAATGGAGACATCAAAAAATTTAAAATGAAACATCACAAGCTTCCACGGTACGCTTTCCTTTGAATAAAACAGTAGCGTGTGTTGTACGCAACTTCGAGTTCTAACATACCGTAACCAATCAAACTAGCTGTTATGAATAGTAATACCTACTTTTTGAAGTTATATATATTTTATATTTTAAAATGGACTTCATTTTTGGATTCGGAATATCAAATGTAGCCTAAGGTGAAATTTTGGTACTTTTCGGATAACTTTCATATTTTGATGAATAGTGAAAATTACTAAATTTTAATTAAAAACAACTTTTTTAATCAAAATAATTAATAGTGATAAATTATGAATTTGAGTGGTTTTAAAGTATATTTAGAATATATTTTTACTATTTAATATAATGTTGGTCATTGGACATAATTTTACAATTAAACCGAACATAAACAAGTGTCAATCTTTTGATAGTTATTATCTCTTAAAAACACGCTTTTTGTTTTGACAGCGGGAGTTAATTTTAAATTAATTTCTGCCACTTCTGTGTTTAGAATTTAGGAAAATGGATTCCATATTTGTAATCAGGATGTTCAAATTGTGTAAATAGGTAACTTTTATTTTTAGACATTTTGAATAATTACTGCGGTAAATATTTTATTTACCATGGTTAAGGGTAAATCCGGTAAATAAGGGTTAAAAAAATAATATTATAATAATACTAAATTACCCTAAAACGTGTCTTAACCCTATTGGTTGATAAATGGTCGACCATGGGCATCTTTGTGTCAATTTTGGGACCCCATGGATCCACTTGTAAGTGATAATGACACTTTATTTTAATTAAGTCAAAATGAATACAAAAATGACACAAGCATATATCTTTTAGAAAATCAATTGTTACATAGAGTTATATAAGTTGGATTTTAGATTATAAATATTCATTAGAAAGATAAAAAGATTTCCTACATAATGATATTTTATTTATAATTTTTAGACATTAAATAATTTATTTTATTTATGACACAATGATGATGCAGTAATTACTATAATAGTGAAAAATTAAAATAATTGATATTATAAATACCCAAATAAATATAATATGAAACTTTTAATGAATTAAACTAATTTTCTAGGATAATATGATATATTAGGATTGATTTAATTGACTTTGTTCGAAGTAATCAATCTGTTATGAGTTTCACAAAAATCAACTATTGAATAGTGTCAAAATTGACATAAAAGAGTTCTTAAAACAAATATTATATTATTAATTGATATTAAATTCCTAAAAATCTAAGGTTCGGACAAGAGACTTATATAATGATAGGTTCATCATTAATGGACCACTTGTGGGTCGCTTGGATGTATATAGTAAGTTTATTAACCATATTATATAAAAATACAAAGAGACATTGTAAAAGTGAAACTAATTAACTTAGAGTTAATACTTAAAGATAAGGTTAATATAAGTACCCAAACCTGTCTAAATTCTATTGGTTGAGTGGTTTTCGACCTATCCCCACCTTAACCGTTGAATAATAAGCTTTGGAGCCATTAGAAACCGAATATGAATTTATTATAAATTAATATTTCTAGCTTTTCCAAAGGTGCCCCTCACCCCTCTTATAAAAGGGCACTCCTCCTTCTCATTTCTTCACACCTTCAAACCTTTTGGTTCGGCCAAACTCTGCCCAAATACTCTCCCAACATCCCTCACTACAACCTAGAGGCCTTAGTTTGATCAGAAAGCCAACCTAAGGAGCCCTTTTGATCAAATCAAAAGGAAGAACCCGAAGAAGAGGTAATGATTTCACCACCCTTCTCCAAGTTCATTTCTTCTTCCACTTCTTCTTCCTTTGTTCTTACCATTCTAAAATAATAACTCCAGTATCTCACATATACTGTGATGTTATTATAAATATGGTACAACCATATTCAGTATTCTATCCACCCTTTGAATAACATGTCACCATACGTGCGTACGTACGGACTACCGTCTCCACGTCGTGGTGTAATTGTTATTCAATATAATATTATTTGGATGGGTATAATAATGATGTGTAACTCATGTAAATAATAAATATAACATGTTAATTATTCTGTATATATGATATACCATCCATTTATATATTATTTTAATATCAAATAATGATATTGTCGCTCGTGCGTACGTACGGACTACCGTCTCCACGAACGCGATGAGATTCATTCTCCATCGTATCCATTCAAGTATAATTATCATTTGATGATTTAAAAATGATGTTTAAGGACTTGATATCATTCTGGATATGAATAATATACAACCTATCATTTACAAAAAGGTCTTACGTAACAAAACATATAAAAGAAAACAAGTAAGTTAACACCCGAAACAATGATAATACTAAGATATTATTATAAATCGATATTAAAAGATCATATATGATATCATATTAATGTATATGATTATTGTATAATTTAGTAACAATTATTTCACCATTATACAGGAGGTTAACCTACCCCAACCAAGGAAAAAGTACAAGGTAAGGGTTATTTCACAATCTCTTCATTATCCGAGGTTGTTTATATGTAATAATCTACTGGGATATCTTTATCATCCACATCCATGTTTCTTAAAAATGTATTTCAAAACATTTTTAATATTTACTAGAATATGGGTTAAAGTCATTTATACCCTTGTTTGACTTTTTATAAGAGTTTTATAAAGGAATCTTTCCGTCGTTTTCAAAACAAGGTCCTTTTTAACCTTTTCGACAGAATTGAGGTAAGAATGTTTTTTTTAACTTATACGGCGGGTGCGGTTATTTTACGCCGTTATAAAATCTTCAAAGCTTTACTTACAAGCTTATAAGAATATTTTCAAAGAAAATGTTTTATTTTATATGGCTCTTAAATGATTTCAAAAATAGAAAGAGATATTTCTCTAAAAAGTGTTTTGATTTCATCTATGTCAACATCCTTTAATGGATTTTACGCTTATTTGAAGTTGATTTATTATAATACAAAACTTCTATATTGTATTGAAGGTTTTGTGATATGTTTGACTGTGGATGTGCTATTTTATACCATTCATAGTTTATGGTGAAACTATTGACATTTCGTATGCTAGTTTTAATCCGAATGTTTATGTTATATTTCAAACTTTTCTTCAGATGAATGTGCTAAACAAGTATGTTCCGGGTTGGGGACCGGTAAAAGTAAGCCCTCCAGGTTGGGGACTGGTAAAAGTAAGCCCTCCGGGTTGGTGTCCGGTTATTAGAGGCACTCCGGGTTGGTGTCCGGTTATTAGAGGCACTCCGGGTTGGGTTCCGGTTAGAAGTAACCCCTAGGTCTTGGGATGAGGCCTAGACAAAGAAATTAACGTTTATCATTATGCATTCCAACATTATGAAAGTGGTTATTGATTTTTGCATGTGATTATTCGATTAGTAGAACATCCATGTGAATAAGTAAATGGCATTATTTCATTTTATTTATGCCATACCATATTGAAAGTTCATGTTTGAAAGGCTGTTGTTTTATTTATACATTGCCTTAAATGTTTATGCTTATTTTTGAATGTTCCGCTATATTGTTATCCTTACTGGGCATTTGAGCTCACCCCTTTTCTATGTTTTATTTTTCCCAGGAAGTGAAGAAGTAAATTATGAATGACCTGCAGGGATATTATATGGGGATATGAGTGTGGATTATGGAGACATTATGTTGTTGTAGTAGTTTTTCATTTTATGATGTAATGTAAAACTTATGAATATATCTAGTATTTCCAAGGCTACTAAACCAATCGGTCTTTCGAGATTTGATCTTTCTTGTGATCATACCAATGTTATGTAATAATGCACCGACTCTGGGTAACTGGGGTCGGGGCGTTACATTAACAATTTATTAATGTAAACACAAACTTTGTGTTACTGTAGTTAGGGAGTATGTTTTTGTATCAAAGAATATTTAATAGGATCCTTCAGAAATATATTGTAGGATAACATAGATTTCATGAGAATTATGATAAAACCATAAGAATAATCATGAAAATATTCATAAAATGTAATTTTCAGGTCATGTCTAAATATTCATAATGTAATAATCTAATTAAGTGTATTATATTATATAGAGATTCATCCTAAAGGAAAAATGGGAAATTTATCAACACCTATAATAATTTTTATGATTTCCCTCACGAGCATGACAGCATGGTTGGTGTTATAGATGAATAATTTTTGTTTGTATTACAGTCACTATCGTATGTTATGATGAATAACTATGAATGTATAGATAAACCTATTTCCCAATATAATAGAGTAAGATCTCTGAACATATTTGTACTGTAGAAGCCTCCACCCATTAATATAACTACAAATCCATTTGTAGTTGAGTAATGGATCAAGTAACTCAAAGAATTATTCTTCGCTCTGGAATCTAATAAGGAAGAGAAGGTTATTTTATAAGTGTATTACTTAATGTGAGATATTGATAAATAGTGGTCATTGATTAAAAATACAAAAGAGGATGAAAATATATATATAATGGAGTCGAATACTCTTAAGGTGATATTATTTGAGAAAAATATTACTAGAGAATAATGATCTAATATGAAAATGAAATTTCATAATTTAAATAATATGGAAATATAATGTGTTTCTGAGTGTGAGGAAAAATTTATAAGATTAAAGAGACATACTTTGGACTACACTCATAATTGTCAATATAATACTGGATATTTCTTTGATGGGATTTGGCTAAGCACTTGAAAGGAACTCGCCTCTAAAAAGTTTTTATCATATGATTTTATAATATATTGATCCATCATGATAGAGAAATAATTATCCAAGTCACACATTTTCAATCTAAATCTAGGAAAGTAGATGATGGTTGGCCACTATGAAAAAAATGTATAAAAGAAGAATATGGGAAGGGTGGAACTTTAACATGCTATAATTTAGGAAAGAAACACATTAGTTCATAAAGGTTGTATGAGATTGTAACAAATCCAAAGAAATTACCCCAAAAACTTATAAATGAAATCTAATATATAAATCCACCAATATCCATGGTTTCAACAATACAAGGATGGGTAATTATTCAAATAAAAATCCCAAATATCAAGGGAATTTACCTTAACAATATCCAGGGAAGAAAGAAAAATCTTATGTGATTAATATATCAAATGATATTGTTTATGATGATTTTATAACTTGTAAATTGAGTATAAACTTAATTATTGACAATGATTTATATTATTCTTGATATTTTAACTATTCTACATCTTTCTTGTTTTCTATGAATTATATCATCCCTTTCCACCATAATAATTTATTTTAAAATTTAGACATCCAATTGATTGATTATTGAAACAAGGATATATCTATCAGTCCAAATTATGATTCAAAGACATACCGTTATGGTGATATTTTTTATTATACCGATAGTTTCATGTTATATAATCTTGTGTGTGGATTGGATTTAAATTCATAGTTATAATTTTTTTCCAGGATAATGATTTTTTTTTGAATTAAATATTATAATAAAAGATTGTAACTATTATATCAAAATACATTGATGTATTTCCTTAAAATTTATCTAGAAATGAAAATAATAATGAAGTTGAGTTTTTTAATGAACTCATACCTAATGGAAGAACTATATCGAAGACCCTTTACAGAGTGGACCCGAAAAAATGGTGGTGGAAGGGAAGCAACTAAAGTAGTTATATGACATGGGATTAATTCACCCTAAGGTTTCAACTTGGGGATCCCATATTAATTTTTTAAATAAAAGAATGGATATTTGTGTTTGTGTATCAATTATAGGTATATCTATGCCATTACCAATAAAAACATCTATACTATTCCATACATTTCGGAAAAATTAATCAACATTAAAGTGATTTATTTTTTGAATGATTGATATTAGTTATATATATCATCAATTTCATGTGATGAAGGATGATATACCAAATATGAATCTTTATATAAGGAATGGATATTTTGAGTTTATATAAATTCCCTTTGGATTGACTATTGCACCTATATGTTTTTGAATATAATGAATAGAGAATTAAATTTTTATCTTTATAATTTTATATGCTATAAGTTAATGATATTATAATACAGTCTAAAATCTACTAAGATCCAATGAATCATTTATGAATCATCATTGAGTCTCATAGAGAAAAGATGTTATATGGTAAATTTATCAGCTGTGATTATTTTCTATAGAAAGTAACTTTTCATATCTATATTATCTCCATGGATGAGATATATTTTGATCCTTGTAAGACAATTGGGGTCTAATAATATCCCACACCAATGTATTTAAATTGGATTAATAGTTTCATTGGATTGGAAGGTAACAACCAGTTCTTTAATTAAAAATTTTCCAGATTGGATCTCTAGTTGACCATGATAACATGAAATTGGGTTATATTCCCATGATCAAATGAATGTGAATAATTTTTTTATGTGTTAAATAAGAGATTGGTTGGTGAACCGATATTGAAATTTCTATCAATAATGGAGGTATTTATGATATATATTGGCACACTAATAAATGGACATGGATATAACCTTATAATAAATGAAACATTTTTCTCATGTGAATCAAGGAAATTAAATATTCATGAATAAATATTTCCAACCTATAATCTTGAATTGGAAACTGTAATATTTTCCGTGATGATATGGAGGAACTATCCATTTGGAAAGAGATGTTAAATATATACAATCAAAATATTTTGAGATATATATTATCTTAGAAGGAGCTAAACATGAGGTAAATGGGTTGGATAAAACTACTCAATGAGTAATATTTCAAAATAAACTACCACTACATGAATGAAAAAATGGTCCTCGATGCATTGGGTAAGAAATATTAATGATTTTTTAATAATAAGTGGAAATACTCAGATCTAACATTCATGGATTTAAAAAATAGGTATATGGGAATTATTTTTTATGGGATGAAATCACATTTTTCTAAATGATTTTGAAACCATATTAACTAGAGAATATCAAAAGAACTCTTCAAGATGAAAAGATTTTACAAAATAAACATAAATATGTAGATGATGGGATTTTGTTAAAAATAACCTATAATGATATAATTTTGAAATGTAGAATGAGGTTTTGTGTTCAATCCATACTTCAACTGAAGGTGGAATTACCAAATAAAAAATATAGCACAAATTTCTCAATACATACTATTAAAAATAATATGTACAAGGATTTAATTTAAATTTTTTATTTCGACATTATTAAGTGAGATATTACTGAACATGTATCAATATGAATATTTCTTCAACAAGTAAAGGCTAAGAGAAATCATCATAAAGGTATCATGAAAAAACCTCTATAACAATGTGGAAGTGGAATGATATTGCCATTGTCTTTATCATTACATTGTTTCATATTCTCAAGAATAATTTCACAATATAGGCTATTATGGATCACCATACTAAGTCTTCTAATATTTTATCTATAAGGTATTATTTTTACCTTATGAACCTTGCATGAATCTATGTTAAGGAATTTTAAACTCTTACTTGTTTATTTATTTATATTATATTTTATTGTGAATAATGGATCACATCAAAATTAAGGAAGAGACTTTTAAAGGCTCTCAAAATAGAGATACATTTTTGAAACACTTATCTTTCCCAAAATTATGGACAATATGAAAATTTAAGTTAAAAAATTGATAAAAAATTGCGGTCATGCTCTCCTAAAATTTATGATATATTGGATTAGAATATACATTTGGTAGAATTTTCGTACAATAATAACTTCCATCGAAGCATTAAAATGGAACTGTACGAATAATTTTATCGAAAGAGTTATCATAATCTAACTTAATATGATAAAGTGGGAGAAAGTATGATAATAAGGAAAAAACATGTTGAGTAAAAAACTAGGAATGTACGGGAAACTCAAAACTATATGAACTTATCTCATTGAAGTTAAAAGAGCTTAGCAGATAATTTATCGAAGTATTTGGAATGTTATGTTTGGGATCATGTATTCTTATAGGTATATCCATGGAATATATTTATACATTATGGTATAAAAGGTATGTTAAGTCCATCATGAATTGTGAATTTATTTAGATAATTGGATATATGGGCTACCATTTGGATATGAAACATAACCTATGTAAAGTGAGAAAACATCCTACCTATTTTATTATTGATAAAATTCATTCCAGATCCATCAAATGTAATCACAATTCAAGATATATATTTGTTAAAAAACCTGTTTTATAATGAATAGGTTGTTCATATTCTATACATAAGGGATAAAGTATTGTAGAATCAAAAAACTCAATTGGTGAAAGATTCATTGAGAGATTTAAGGATATAATAATTAATATGGTACTTCAAAGGATAAATTTTAATTAATTGCCCACATTTTGTGAATTCATTTATAGAAAATTTCTTCGATAAAATTATTATTTGGGGGGGGGGGTTATGTAACATCCCTACATACACTATAATAGGCAATTAATACATCCCCAAACTATAACCCAATTCAGATTGAATTATTTTAATAATTATGCATCGTTAATATATATATATAATAAAATGTAAAATTTCAATATGTTAAAATGGATATAATTTTTGAGTTCATAAGTCTGAAATTAACTCAGGGGGAATTTGTGAGATTTCTCTAAAAAGGTTGTTTTTTGAAAAAATAGTGAAAATAGAGTTTTGACAAAATACTACCACATTTATGAAATAATCATGATATATGAATGATATTTAAATGTTTAAAACGATTTTTACAAACAAAATATGTATTTATAATGTAAAATAAAGCATTTAATAATATTAAGATGAATTTAGAAACCTATGTTTGATATTCTAAATCCCATGTCATGTTTTATTCTAATAAAAGAACTATTTTTATCCTTTTATTTAATTATTTATTTGAAAGGATAAATTCATATTTTGAATTAATTTTAAATGAAAAAATATTATTTATTTGGTCAAATTCCTAATAATTTCATGATATCCAATTTTATACATGACTTTACTGTAAGATTAATTTTTATACATAAAAAAGATTAAAAAGAACAAATCCCTACATATTGCATACATTTATTAAATCTACATTTTACCACATAATGGAATTGAATATTTTAAAATGGATTTTATATTTGGAATCATAATTTTATATTATATAAAAAATTATATGTTATATTTATTAATAGTTAATTGTTACAATAATAATAGTTTTCCACCATTGCACGAGTTAAAAGGTTTAATATGGTGGTTAAACTAAGAGATAATGGGTCAAATATCACTAATTTTTTTTGTAAATATTATTTTATGTGTGTATATAGACCGTAAATTATATTATTTTAATATATTTATCTTCTTTTCTTTACTTTATAATGAAAATGACTGTTTATTATTATAATGTTTAGATTATTTACAATGTTTATACACATCTCACCTATAAAAATATTCCCTCACCCCATCACTTATCCATAAAATTTGTGAGATTATTATTAAAAATGATCTGTTAAAATCTTTAAAAAATCCATATCGATGACGTAGAGGTTCAGGTCTCCCAAAATCGCCAATCTGGTAAGGGTTAAGGTGAGATTTAAATGTGGAAACCAAAGGAAGACGAAATCAACATAACTGAGCTCACTATATCACGACCCATCCCGTAGGGCATGAGCCATGACAACCCAAAGCCCTCCATACAATGGCCAGGGGTTGGCAACTAGCAGTAGAAATGTACATCACTAAAAATGGGAATGTATTTCCCTTAAACCTGTACAAACACACAGTCCAAGAGCACAACAAAATGTAACCACAATGTAAAACTACTGTATTAATGGTTTGTAATGAAAGTAAACCAGGATAGAATACAAGTCCAAATGAAAAGATAAAACTTCTACTGAAAAAAGAAAATATCTCATAAAATCGTCCACCGAGTATCTAACATTAAGGGTAGGTACATCACGTCTCCATAACTCTCCACGTCAACCGTCACAGCCATCCACAGTCAGGTCCTAGCTCCCCAAGTCTCAGTCAAGGCTGCCCGTCGTCTTCACAAGACATAACAATGTGCGGGAAATTCCCATGTAGGGGTGAGTATAACAATACCCTGTAGGGACCCCGAGACCCCAGAAGGTCTCTCAGAATACCATAAAGTAAAACGAAACAGCATGTTCTCAATCACAAAGAACAAAGAAAAATACTCATTTCAAAAACCAGGTATAACTAAAGTACAACAGTACATATCATTGGTCGTAAAGATTGATCATCTTATTCTGTAAAGAGGCACTACTGGTGGCCATACAAAGTCTGACCCACATAGGATTGATAGGTACTAACCCCCATTGACCCACATAGGATCCGACCCACCTAGGATCGATATGTACTAACCCCCATTGACCCACGCAAGATCCGACCCACCCGGGATCGAAATGTACTAACCCTCACAAGTCCCATATTGGATCTGACCCTCCCAAGATTGATAGGTACAAACCCTCGCAAGACCCTCCCAGGATCTAACCCACACATGATTTGTATGTCATTGATCCGTTATAGGCCACTCTAAGGATGGCCCTCATTGGGTCGCACACTGCTTATCCACACTGGGTTGCTAGAATGATGATCCACACAAGGTCACTAGAATGCTGATCCATATAGGGTCACTAGAATGCTGATCCACATAGGGTCGTTAGGTGCTGATCCCCATAAGATTAATAGGTGATAATCCACATAGGATTGCTAGGTGGTGATCCACACAGGATCTCTAGGTGCTGACCCACACAAGATCGCTCAGTACTAACCTCTGTATGATATGTCTCCAACCTCCATCTCTCAGCTAGTCATTAGATTCTTGCTCAAAACACACTTGATTCTAGGATAAATGTCTCCTCAAGTCATCAATGATTTTCAACTAGAATGATGTTCCACAAAGATGTTACCCAAAGATCCGTTACATTATAAGTATTCCAATGTAACATACAGCGTGTCAACCAAGCGCCTGGTCTGTTAGTTATTGACTTTTTAGTATTGAAGTCCCGGTTGGATTCAGGGTTGATAGAACCTAGCTATACTCCAACATTCTCAAAACATATGTGGAGTATCTTAAATGGAAAATCTTGCTCCAAGTATCCCATCACCATAGATGGTTCATCAAACGAACATTTGGTTCGCAAGATACAACCCTTTGATCGTATCAGGGCCCGAGAGGGGTTCGGGTCTGGTCTGACTCGGCTTGGGTCGACCTGACCCAGTTTGGGGCTGGCCTGATCTAGTTGGAAAAATTTGTGGTGGGCTAGCCCTATCGACTGGCGTGACCTGTGCGGGGGTTGTGCGTTCCGCCTCCCGAATAGCTCAATGTGTCATTCGACTCATTAAATGGGTGCGCCAGGGGGCGCCGCCTTATCACCCGGGGGGACCCATAGGGGAGCGGGTCCCCTCCTTCACCGTGGGTTTGTGGCCACGACCTACAAACCATGGTGCGAGTTGGCTCACCGTCTCTTTCTTCTGCGGATGGTATTGAGAAAAACCTCTAACCGTCCGCCATGATGCAGAGGAACACCACCTCCTTCTACGGCCGGCGAGAGCCTGCCTCCGCCTTCACTTGCCGGTGCCGGTCGCTGGAACCGACTTGCCAGTGCCACACTGATAGATATTTTGCCAGCCACCGGGTGTAATCTGGTGGTCTGTTCTTCCTTCTGGATGCACCTACAGGCCTCCCATGATTCTGTTGTTACTGTCCACCTCTCGATTTCTAGGTTCCGTTAAGTTTGTAAAACCTGTATTTGAAGAATGAAATTAAAATCAAGTGGCAGAGGGCTCGTGCCTTGTTTTTTTTCCCTTTGACCGTCTCTTTAGCATTATAACAAGTGGAAGATTATTCAAAAGTGATTTAAAACACCATAATGTAACCCCACATCAACCTCAGAAAATAAATAATGAAACACGGATCAACACATTGGTCGGTTGGTTTGCGTTTCTCATATTATTTTAGAATGGGGAAAGAGGGGTATCAAACCCGTAAATCACATTAACCCCCTTCCTTGAGATTTTATGGGGACATCATGGCGGTGGATAAAGAATCCATATATTTGTAAGCCACTGATGTTCATATTCAATCCCTCTAAAGATGTCCAAGCTTCCATTCCTCATCGGTGGAAGACGTCACATCACTTCATCAGAGGTTCCTTACTGGATGAAGCCGCGTCAAAACTCCAACCCAAGCCTCACCTAAATAGACGTAGGATGAGAGTTTAACGCAATGAATATATAATGAGGTTCATTAAGAAGTTAATTAATTCTCCTCTCATCTCTCAACAGAGTGGTTATGAAAACAAAGGTTCAAGCCATTAATGGTTTGACAAAACAGCGGCCCCGCCACCACCACTCAACCACAAATGAAAAATAAAATAAAACTATTAAGTTATTTTTTTTGCAAAGTCCAAAATTTATCATTTTATCCCAACCTACTACGGTCAATGTGAAGCATCCCTTAAGAGAATTCCAGTGCTACAGATTCAACGGTGCTCTTATATTTCTATTCCATGAACCAGTTCCAAAGTTAGAAAAATACACCTGTACGTTCATCGAACATACCTTAAAAAAGATCAAAATTCAATTCCAATCACACTAGCCCTCAGAATCACATGCTGTCAATTTTTTGAAAACTCATAATAATACTAAATAATTAAAAAAAATTAAATGGAATTTCCATGGCTTAAATTCTGCCGACCTTAGGGATTTTCATCCCCAAAATCTACAAAAAACATGGGAAAAAATGGGGGTACTGAGCACGTATCTGAGCCTCCCGCTCCCATGTTCTCTCCTAGAGATTTTAGTGCTACCAAAAAACTCACTCTAGAGGAATTGACTGCCCACAAAGGACCCGCTCATGTCGATCATCTATCTCCACTGGGAACTCAACAAATGTTTCCCCATAGATGATGTCTGGCTCGCCCCAATCGACAAAATGCAATGGATCATGCATGTATATCCCTCGCAAAGACACATGGAATACATTATAAACTTGGTGAATTTGTGGGGGAGGATCTAGAAGGTACGCCACCTCGCATACTCTACTAAGGATCTTGAATGTTCCAATGAACCACGACGATAGCATTCTACACCGGCCAAACCTCCGTAATCCTCGATAGGGAGAGACCCACAAGAAAACATGGTGCCCATACTCAAACTACAAGGGTATCTATCTCCTATGGGCATAAGACTTATTCTGGATTTGTGTTGTCTTCATTCTCTCCTGGATGATCTGCACCTTCTCTATGGTTGCTTGTACCAACTCTGGACCCATAAGTGCTGACTACCCTCAGTCTGTCCAGTAAAGAGGTGATATAAATGGTCATCCGTACAAGGCCTCAAACAGATCCATACCGATGGTGGTGTGATAAATATTGTTTAATGAAAACCCCAATAGGGGTAGGTGGTCCTCCCAACTGCGGCCTGAATTGAGGAAATACGAATGAAGAATGTCCTCAACTGTCTGTATGGTCTGCTCCGTCTGATCATCTGTCTGAGGATGGAAGGTGGTGCTCAAGCGCATATGAGTTCTGAACACCTCCTATAATCCCCTTCACAAGAGGGATGTAAAACATGTGTCAAAATATGAGATGATCATCATTGGAATCCTGTGTAGTCTCACAATCTCATGAATACAGAGTCATCACAATCCCTCTACTAATCCCTGCTCTCAAATGGGTAGGAAGTTGGCCAACAATGTGAGTCGCTCAATGATCACCGAGATGGAATCATGGCCCCAAGACATACGTGGTAGCCTCATCACAAAGTGCATTGAAATATTATCCCACTTCCACTCCGGTACCTCATGTGGATGAGCTAAGACCACTGGTACCTGATGCTTGGACTTCCCTTGCAGACAAGTGAGGCATCGAGATACAAACTAGGCCATTACTTTCTCCATTCCTAGCCACTAATACTGACACCGGAGGTCCTGGAACATCTTCGCCACTCCAGGATGTACCGTTAAATGGGATGTCTGGAACTCCCTTAACACCTCTTACCATAGAATCACTGGTACCATGGTGCATCCTCAAAAGATTTAGACACGATCCCTACCTTAATAAAATCCTTCAGTAGCTTGTCCTGAGGATATCCAAGCACGTCGGGCCTCACAATCAACATCCCCAAGCTATCCCTCCCTATCTTGCTATAGAAGTGGGGGAGTAACAGTCAAAGACTGAAGGTAAGCTTCTCCATTTCTATCCACTAAGGATATTCGCAACATGGCTAGTTGCTCTGTCGCCTCACTCAGCAGCTGTTGACCAGACCTCATACTGTGTGTGTCTGCTACTATGTTTCTCTTCCAAGGAGTATAGAATATCTCAAATTTAAAGGAATGGAGGAACTCTATCCATTGTCAATACCTCAGGTTCCAGTTCTTTTTTGAGAAGATATACTCAGGACTCTTGTGATCAGAGTAAACTATAAACCATTCACCCATCAAGTAGTTCCGCCACATCTTCATCACAAAGAACACTACTACTAACTCCAGGTCATGAGTAGTATAATTCTTCTTGTGTTATATCAACTACCATTACCCATAGGTGATCACAATACACCCTTCATCAAGACACAACCTCGCTTTGTCCCTGATGCGTTGAAGTAGAATACATACCCAACGCCCACTTCTGGTAGCCTCAAGATGGGGCCACTTGTCAGTATTAGCCTCAGCTCCGAATAACACTGATGGCACTTTTCCATCCATAAGAAAGGGTACCCCTTCTTCGTCAAGGCTAACAAGGGTGCCTCTACCCTAGATATGTAAAGAAAAACCCTCCGGTAGTATCCATACAATCTCAGGAAACTCCACACCTCGTTCACACTACTGGGTGGCTCCCAAGAAAGTATTGTTTCTATCTTTTTCAGATCCACTGCAACTCCATCCTCCAAGATAACATTCCCCAGGAAGTGGACTTCCCATATCTAGAACTGGCACTTAGAGAGTTTTCCATAAAGCTGGTTCTCTAAGAGTATATCAAGAACTATTTGCAGGTGCGTGGCATGCTCCTCCCTCGACACTGAGTATATCAAGATGTCATCAATTTTGACCACCATGAAGCAATCAAGGTATTAATGGAGGATCTTGTTGATGAGCCCCATGAACACTACTAGAGAATTGGTCATGCCTAAAGGCATCACCATGAACTCGTAATGGACAAACCGACATCTGAAGATTGTCTTCGGTATGTCCCCATCCTATACCCTGAGTTGGTGATAGCCTGATCTAGGGCATATCTTTAAAAAACAACGAGCTCCCTTTATCTAATCGAAGAGATCATCAATCATTGGTAGAGGATACTTGTTCTTCACGGTCACCTGGTTCAGGCAACAATAGTTCACACAATGCCTTAGAATCCCATCCACCTTCTTGGAAAATAAGATCGGGGATGC
Source organism: Viscum album (assembly GCA_963277665.1). Taxonomy (NCBI): domain Eukaryota; kingdom Viridiplantae; phylum Streptophyta; class Magnoliopsida; order Santalales; family Viscaceae; genus Viscum; species Viscum album. The sequence goes on along the minus strand of OY728129.1, from coordinate 871,617,482 downwards.
CCATGGGGAAACACTCGGCCGTATGAACCCCTTTATCTGCAAGTCCCCCAACTATACCCTTAGCTCACGAAGTACCACAAGATCCATTCGATATGTTGGTGATGATATTGGGGTCGTCCGAGGGTATAGGTCAATATGAAATTCTATCTCTATGCGAGGAGGTAGTTATTGAACATCATCAGGGAAGACATCAACCTACTTGTCCACCACTATTGGATAACTCGGACTCCTCATGCCAACATCTCTGAGGGTGAGGCTGGCCAATTGAAGAGTAATCAGATGTACCCACCTCTGAGATCGTCCATCCTATGTTGAAATGGTTTCCTAATCACTGGTGAAGGTAAACCTAATCCCTTCCTCATGGACATACTGTGATTTGCGCCTAACAAAGTTGATCTGAGCATGGAATGTGGATTGACATTCCTTACCCAAGATGATGTCGTAAGTCCTCGATGCTACTTCTAGGAGATCCCAACTAAATCTCTCACCCCTACAGTGAGCTTACACTACTAGAACCCATGTGTAATAATCTAATATTTTCCCATAAGATTCTCTAGCCAGAAGGATCGAGCCAACAACTCCATCAAAATCTCCATGTTCTAAATTAGTATCGTGGAAATGAAAGAGTGACTGGAACCTATGTCTATAAGTACTATAGTTAGGGTGGAATAGACACAGATCCAACCTATAATCATCTCAGGAGTGCATGGTCGTAGGCCTCTACTGCCTTCAGTAGTGCTTGCCCCTGTCCACCGGGTCTCTATGGTCGGGGTGGACTGCCTAGTGGTGGTGGCTGTAGAACCTAAAATCGCCACCCCCACATATTGCATGGGCTAATCCTCTGCCATGTTTGCTTCCCTCTAGACCTCCTTGATCAAATATCTTCCATAGCCTTGGTGGTCCCTCAACGGTCTGCTGATTGTCAGTATGGTGGGTTAGGCAGTCACGAGGCATATGGCCTTTCCCATTGCACGTGAAGCACACTCTTCCTCCCAACTGACCTCCTCTGCCTGGATCTCCGCACCTCTTACCCTACATCTCGGGGACATCCAGCGAAGGGTCTAGCCCACTTGGACCTCTATATCATCTTCCTACTACCTCATGCATATTACTTGACTACCTGTCATCTAATGGTGGCTATCACTGTTGGTGCCTGCTCAGCTAAGAATATCTCCACCAAAAATTGTCACTCGAGAACTCCAACCTGCATTGGGATATTCAAGGATATCATCAATGCCTTGATTTCTTTCCAGAGGCCCTTCTCAAAGGTCCGGGCCATAAAGAATGGGTCCCATAGCATGTTGGTGGAGTAGCATGAGAGGTTAGTGAATCTCACTGAGTACTGGACTACTCTCAGGATTCCCTGCTGTATGTACAAAAGCTCCTGAATACGCACAGAGCATAGTGTCACCAGGAAGAACTCCGACCTAAAAAGGCTCTCAAAGTCTATCTAGGAGTGGGTCATCTCATTATCTTACTGGAGCGCCATTCTCCACTGTCTTTCTACCATGCCCAAGAAAAAACCAACAACTAGGATCACCATCTGCTCTGCTGGTGTCCTAACTAGGCGGAAAATTCTTTCCACAACCTCTATCTAGTCCTCAGATGCCCAGGGAACTGTCTCACCTTGAAACCTCGTAGGCCTCTATCACTGGAACTCATGCAACGCACTCAGTCAGCGTGCACCATCTTCCAGTGGGGCTGGTAGAAACTGCTTCCCAATGAGTGATGGTGCTAACACAGTAAAATGGCCTTGCACCAAAGCCTCATCGCTCGGTGATCCATAAACATGTACTCTCTCAGGAATCCTGGATGGCTATCTATGCGGGGACATCCTAATGATAAACAGGTGCGTGACGGTCAATAAGTTATACAAAGGGAGCTGACTCAAAATAGATTAAAAGTAAAACATTTAGAAAACACACACACAATCAGTGTTTTCGTGCACTAAGTCAGAAATCAAAATTAAGGGTCCTTGTGTATAGATACATCAGCCTCCGCACAAACACTGGACTCCCTAAACTGAAAACCACACTCAAAACACCTAACATTATTTCTCCATTGGAAAGTTCAGAGTCCTAGTTCTTCCGTATGAAAGACTACTATAATACCCCTTTGTCACGACCTGTCCCACGAGGCCCAAGTCGTGACTACCCAATGCCCACCTTCCATAGTACAGGGGTTGGAGACTAGTACCAGAAAGGCATATCCTTAAAAACATGAAGGTATTTCTGTTAAACCTGTATAAACACATAGTCCAAAAACACAACAATATGTATCCACGAAGTAAAACTATAGTAGTAAATGATTTTACTGGAAGTAAAGGGGGATAGAATACAATCCCAACATAAAATATGAAACTATAAAAGAAAACAGAAAAAAAATCCTAAGATCATCCACCAAGGATCCTACCTAAAGGGTCGGAATAGCTCATCTCCGTAGATCTCCATGTCAACCGTCACCACCATCCACTATCTGTTCCTAGCTCCCCAAGTCTCAGTCAAGGATTCCCATCATCTACACATGACACAACAAGTAGCAGGAAATGACCGTGCATGGGTGATTATAACAATACCAAGTAGGGACCCTGAAACCCCTGAAGGTCTCTCAGAATTCCACATAGTAAAACCACAAAGCATGATCTCAATCACAAATAACAAAGTAAAAGACTCAGTTCCAAAACCAGGTATAAATAAAGTATAGAAGTACAGATGATTATTCATAAATCTTGATCATATTATTCTATCATGAGGCTCTACTGCTGACCGTAAAGAGTCTGACCCATATAGGATCAATAGGTACTAACCCCAGCTAACCCAAAAAGGATCTGACTTGCCAAGTATTGGTTGGTATTAACCCCTGCAAGACCCACATAGGATATGACCCACATAGGATCAGTATGTCACAGATCCATGGCCGGTAGCTCTAATGCTATTCCTCGTCGGGTCACACATTTCTGATCCACACAAGATCTCTAGAATGTTGATCCACACATGATTTCTAAAATGCTGATCCACATAGGTTCACTAGAATGCTCATCCACACAGGGTTTCGAGGTGCTGATCCACACAGGATATCTAGGTTCTAATACAAAAATGATATCTAGGTGATGAGACAGACATGATCATTAGGTGTTGACCCACACAAGATCGCTTGATACTACCCTCCATATGATCTGCCTCCAACCTCCATATCCCAGCCAGCCATTGGATTCCTGCACAAACACGTTTGATTCTACGTGAAACCGCTCCTAAAGCTACCAATTGTTTATCAACTGGAAAAAAGTTCCATGAATATGTTAAACAATGATTCATCATGTTATAAGGGTTCCAACGCAAAAGACATCACGTCAACCAGAAGCCCAGTCTGTTTGTTATCGGAATTTTAGTGCTGAGAGCCTGGTTGGATTCAGGGTCAATCCAACTCAGAAATACTCCAACATTATCCAAAAGTCTAGTGAAGTATCTTAAAATGAATGTCTCTATCCAAGGATCCTAGAACTACAGACGGTTCTTCAAACAGATTCATGTTTCACAAGATACATCCTTTTGAGCGTATTAGGGTCCGAGAGGGGTACATGTCTGGTCCGACGCGACCCGGTTCGCATCGACCCAACCTGATTCAGGTCCGACCCAGCCCAGACCACCCCAGCTGGTCTGAGCCACTATGCCTCTGCCTTCCAGCTAGCGTGACCCGTGTAGGGGTCACATGGTATGCCTCCCGAAGGGATCAAAGAGTCGTTCGACTCCTTAAATGGCGACGCCAGGTGGGACCACCTCATCACCAATGGGACCTATAGGGAAGTAAGTCCCCTCCTTCAACCCGAATTCATAGTCATGGCATGCACACCATGTCGCATGATGGCGCGACGCCTCCCACCTCCGCAGCTTGCTGAGAGCCAGCTGCCTAACTGTCCGCCGCGACACCGAGCAACGTCGAGCAACATGACCTACTTCTATGGCCGGCGAACACCAGCTGCCAACGTCGCTTGCTGGCACCGGTGTCCAGCACTGCCGCACCAGTTCCACTCCAGAAGATCTTTCACTGGCCACTGTGTGTGCTTCGGTGGTCTGTTCTTCCTTTCGGATGTGCCTACGGGCCTCCCGGAATGCTGCTGTCACTGCACGCCACCCGGTTTCAAGGATACGTCAATATGCAAAAACCCGTCTCTGAAGAACGCAACAAAAATCAAGCGGTGGAGGGTCCAAGCCTTATTCGTTTGACCCGTGCCGTCTAAGTTAGAATTATAACAAGAAGAAGATGATTCAATAATCATTTAAAACCCCATAATGAAACCCCACATCAACCCGATGGTCGGTTGGTCCACATTCCTCATATTATATAAGAATGGGTAAAGATGGATATCAAACACATAAGTAAAATAAAAAACCTACCTCGAGATTTACAGGGGTTGTCACGGTGGTGGATGAAGTATCATTATCTGTGAAAGCCACCTATGTTCATCGTCGATCACTCCAACGGTGTCCAAGCTTCCATTCCTCGCCGGTGTAAGACGCCACGTCACTTCATCAGAGGTTCCTCGCTTGATGAAGCCATGTCAAAACTCTAACCCAAGACTCACTTAATTAGATAGAGGATGAGAGTTTAATGTAGGAATATTTAATGAGGTTCATTAATAAGTTAATTAATTAACATCTCATTTAACAACAAAGTAGTTATGAAAAGAAAGGGTCAATTCATTAATTGATTGACTACTCACCGGCCCTGTCACCACTGCTCTATCGCTGGAGAAAAATAAAATAATTTTGTTAGGTTAATTGTTTTTGTAAAGTAAAAAATTTATCTTTTTCTCCTGACCTACTATGGTTGAAGTTATGGCTCCCTTAAAGAAATCCTAGTTCTTCAGATTCAACAGTGCTATCAAATTTCAATTCGGAGCATCGGTTCAAAAGATAGAAAATTCCACCCGTACTTTTACTGAACGTACCTTAAAAAAGTTCAAATTTCCATTCCGGGCACACCAGACAAGGAAATAATACACCGTCAGTTTTCTCTGACTCATAATAATCCCAAATAATTTAAAAAAATACATGGAATTTTTAGGTCTTTACATAATATATATTTCATATTCTTACACCACCTACAAATACTCTATTAAAATAATAATGTAATAGAAAAAAATATCACCTTATTTAAATTTTATTTTACCATTGAGCTACCATCATATTCATAATTAAAATTAGTTGGGAACTGAAAACTATATTTATTAATGACTGAGTCACATGGATAGATACACATGTGTATTTTATTTATAAATATAACATGGTTTACATTATAATGGTGATAAAAACATGTACACAGTGCAATGACCAGGATCTCCAAATAAAAACATACATGAGAAAAATAAAATTTCACTCCTAAATAAGTCTTTTTAATAATGAATAATGAGTGAATTGGTAAAATTTTATTATGAATGAGTGAAATACATAAATAAAGATATAAATATGTATACGAAAAATATTCTTAATTAATATAATTTTATTATACAGGAGTTTGTAAAACATTCAACCAAGAAGTAATCCATTGTAATGCTTTGTGTATAAAGAACCTCGCTTATCATATATTGACATTAAATTAATTTTGTGGAATACATAATGCATTACATAGATTTACATTCCCAAATACCATATTAGTTTAGTTACACTAGAAGCATAGAAACCTCAAAAAAGTACATAAGGGAGCTAAATTATATCCCTTTAGGTTCTCCATGACTAGAAACTTTATTATGAAAATCGTAAATAATACAAATCTTCATAACCTAGGGAAAGGAAGCCTAAAAATTGGCGAGCACAGATGATTAAAATGGGAAATCAATGGAGATATATATGCATAACCATGAGCATAATTGTACGAGAACATTGTCATAACATTACAATATCATAAAATTCATATCAAAGATCACAATCACGAGTCATGGAAAACATATTGGAAATTCATAAAACATGTATCATAAGGGAATAAACAGAACGAGCCATGAAATCTTGTCATAGGAATAAGACATGGAATTGTGGAAGACACATAATAATATAGAATTATTTCCATAATAATCAAGGATTAATGAAAATTCCACCATATAAGAATGAGTTCACTCCCCAAACCATATTGGAGGTCATGGCACACTCCTATAACCATATTATTTTAAAATTCCCCTCCTATTACCATATTAGAAGACAACGTCCTTTGATGAACCATGTTCACTCACCATTCCATCCATGTATAACTCATGAGATATAAATATTTAACCAATTGATTGGAGGGGCATATTGGTCCCACCCATCTCATAATTATGTCATACATGCTTGTGCCACATCATCATAAACAATCATATTGTAACCCCTGAAATGAAATGGTATCGTAAACATGCCCTCATATCATAACCCATGGAAAGAGGGTAGGTTTCATAATTATTTCATCAAATGAATAACCTTTAAAATTAAGCAGGTTTAATAAGTGTATAACCCATGGAAGAGAAATGAGTGTCATATAAATCATGAAATAAAAACATAAAGAATTCACAGAAAGAATATTAATGATACTATTTAATCACATCTCCATAAAGCCATGATTAACACCAAAATATTTCATCTTATAAAGAAGATATGTTTTAAAGATATTTTACAAACAAAATTTCAATAAAATATTCATTTTTGTATGGAAAACACATTTTAGAATATAAAATTTATTTCAAAAAAACAAATTAATAAAAAATATATATATGAAGAAATTATAAAAAAAGATTTAATAGTAATTGAATTAAATTTATTTTTAAATAATATTAAAATTTAATTTTAAAACAGTTTGAAAACATTATTAGAAAACATGGTTTTTAAATAAAATAGAAATCTGACCTGAGAGAGAAATGAAGTAAATTTTTCTTAAAAATTTGTCCATAATTATTTTATAATCAAAAGAGTGTAAAATGGTAAAAATACATGAAGATATAATGAATAAACTTATGGGAATAAAATTCATTATAAGTCTTGATATATGGATCATAAGATTCCCTTAGTGGAATTACAATCATAAACAATTATGATAAATGATGAGGTTCTAGTAATAAACTCTTACCTCTTTGGTAAATTTGAATCAAAATCACCAAGAAATAATAAAATTACCTGAAGAATAAAAAAATAATTATAATAAGGATATTCATGATATTATATTTCAAATGGAAGTATATACCACTTGTAAAATATTATAGGTGTATAACAGAACATGTTTCTGAATGAAAGAAAAATGAGACAAAATTACCATACAGATTTGCTAAATTTGGAACCACAAAACCCCATGAAGTAATGATCATAAAATCGATATGTTATTAAAAATAAATTTAAATATTATAATAATATAATACATTCATGTTCATCATATACACCACAAAATATAAATTATTTCTGAATAAGGCATGTATCTCACATATATACAACATGACATTAAATCCCCCACCTTATGTCTTGACTGTCATTGTACTTGTTCAAACATACTATAAAATAAATATTAGTTTGTTATAAATATATTAAAGAACCATATTAAAAAATATGATTCCATATATTATATACTTTTATCTTTATACTAATTAGTTATTATCAATTCCATGTAAATTTAATGTTTCGGGTAATAACTGCTTTTTTTTGTAAATGTTCTGACTTTTAATTAATAGTCATCCTACATTGATCATGATATAATTATTTCCAAAATTTAAACCATGATATAAATATAAATATAAATATATATATATTAATCATATATATATTTAAAATAATCTACAAGAGATAGTAATATTAAATGAATTACACCATTCGTGGAGACGTTAGGCCGTGTATACGCATGAATGATGTTTACATTTCCATATCATATTTTTAAAATACAAAAAAGTAAGTTATATATATATAGACACATATATTAAAATTATATTAAAATTATTTTTTAATATATATCACATATCTATATTAAAACTATCCTTTATACATTTCATGTAAATACTGAACGAATCACATCACTTTGAGGAGGCTGTAGTCCACACATCCAAAATGAGGTGATAATATTCCAAAAAAATTAAATTAATAATGGTTTAACCATTATATAATGATAAATAAATTTTAAAAATAATATATATTATATAAAAATATTATTCAAATCATTACTACAATCCTGGAGGAATGATTGATATCTATTCATGAGGTTGTAGTCCTCCGAACACATGAATGGTGATTAAATATCCCATTTAACAGAAGTGTGTGCAATTGTAGTTCATATAAATTACATAAAATAATATTATTATATTTTTTATAAAGAGTTTATTATATAATAATTTTGGGTGGTGGATGAAAAAAAAAATCTTATTGAAGGATGTTACCTCTTCTTTGGGTAACTCCAATTGGTAATCACCAAAGGGCTTCCATGGTTGGATTTCTACCCAAATTAAGGAAACTAGGATGAAGGGAGGTAAGTTGGAAAGATATTTGGATAGGTTTTTACAAGCCACATGGTTTGAGAGGGGTGAAGATGTGAGGGGTGAGTGCTCTTTTAAAGTTGATGAGGAGTGCATTATTTTAAATATAAAAAGGTAAAAACTATTGGGAGTATCACTTACATCACATGACTCAAATAACTAATACAATTATATAAAAGGAAGTATATGGCATAAATATTTCCAAATAATATATTATGGGCATGTTTCTAAGGTATTTTATCCATTCATTTAATGTTTAATCACTAAGTAAACTCGTTATTACCTAAATCTATATAATTAATTTTAAATACTTCAAAAAATAATTTTGGATAAATAATAAATTAAATTTAATATAAATTAATAATTATATTGATTAAAAATATTGAATCCATTTTTATATGCACATAAGTGGAAGAAATTAATTTAAAATTAATCATGTATATGGGATGGGACGAAATGTTTTTAAATTAAAAAAGTGAAAATTTTCAACATGCTTTCATATAAAATTTAAATGTGAAATTTATTAAATGAACTAAATCATATTAATGGTTGAATAATTTATCTAATTACAATTTCAAACCAAGTTAAAATAAAATTTAACTATATTAATAAATTAAACAGAAAATTAGTTCTCTATTAAAATTCACAACTTTTCACTACTGATCCATAAATGAAATATTTTAGAAACATACCAAAAATTCTCCCTAAGATAATTTTTACATTCTAAATTAAAAAATTATGCTTTTTTATCAAATCAAATATCTAGAAATGTTTAAAATTATGTTTATAATTATTCACTAAAGTACATAAAAATGATCCCTTTTGAGAAAATAGTATTTTTTAAAACTTATAGACTTGACTGAAAACAATATTTTTCACTATCACTATGTTTTCTTTATATAAAACAAATATTTATAATATTTTAAAAAATTGTTATTAAAATTTAAATTACTATGTTTAATGACTATGTTATAACAATCTTGTTAATATAATTAAAATAATAAAATGTTGTCCCATAGTAAATCAGAGTTGTACGTGAGGAAAGATAATATAATATTATTTGTAGAACATACATAAAATGTTGTAGAAGATAAATAATGTATAAAATGAAATATATTAAAATTAATGACATTAATGAAATTAAATTAATTTGAAAAAAAGGTTTATAAAATATTAATGTTGTTATATTCTATCCCTCTTAAAATGAATCTAAACCTTTAAATGAAATATTATAATACAAACAAATGAGGATAATTCTTCTATATAATATCCTGAAGTTCCCACATATATACCTATAATTTTTGGTTCATCCAAAAAAAATTAACCCAGTGAGTGGTCTTATTTCGTTGGGCATTCTTTTACGATCCAGAATTTCAACTTGTTATTCCTCATTAGAATGATCTGACTCCCGTAGTATGACATTTGAATTCCGTATATGTGAAGAGTCTGGTATGTAATTTCTTAGGATATATACATAGAACACATCATATAATTGAGAGAGATTTTTTGGAAGTTCAATTTGAAACGCTATTGTCCCGATACAATCAAGATTTTAAAAGGGACCAATATACCTAGGGCTTAGTTTCCCTTTATTACCGAATCTCATAACATTATTCATGGGAGATATTCAAAGAATCAAATTCTCACAAACATAAAATTGTAGATCTCTTCTAAGGTTATCAGCATATTTTTTATACGTACTTTGTGCTTCCTTGATAAGTTTCAGAATAGTTCCAACCCTCTTGTCCATTTCTTTTATTATCTTAGGTCCCAATGGATTTCTCTCTCAAACTTCATTCTAACAGCTTATACCTCTACATTTCTTTCCATAGAGTGATTTATAAGAATCCATATTAATTATTGAGTGATTTTTTTTAAATAAAACTAAACTAGAGGAAGGTTTTGATCTCAACAAGTTTTGAAATCCAATGAATAATATCACAATATATCTTCCATTGTTTGAAATGTTCCTTCTAACTCACCATCCATATGAGAATGATAATCATTTTTGAATCACAATTCTATATTAAGGGACTGCTAAAAAATTAACCATAACTTTAATGAAAAAAAAATCTCAATCAAATATAATGGAATTTGGTACTCTATGTCACCTTGAAACATAATTAATTTATAGCATAGAAGGATTATCCAGAGGGAAGTCTTCTCAAATAGGGATGAAGTGTATTGAATTAGTAAGGAGATAAAATACCACCCATATAACATTATTCACTTTAGAGGTTTTAGGGAGTCGAAGACCAAAATTCATTATGACATTCTCCCATTTCCATTTTGGTATGGGTTATGGATGTAGCATCCCCTTATACATTTTCATTCATTATTAACTTACTGGCATACCAAGAACTGTGATACAAACTCTATTCTATATAGATTCACTCCATACCATTAGATGTATTCTTTATATTCTCTATGCATCTACATATTTCTAGGATTAGTATAGGATTAATAGATATGATCCTTCTATAATGTATCCTTCTTCAAATTTGGTATGGAAAAAACAAATACACAATTATTAAACCATATTATTCATGCCTAATCAAGGGTAAAATCAAGAAAATTTATAACTTTCATTTATAGTAAAAAAAATTCTTTATACACCACTTTAATGTTAACTTGGACAATGTTTTGAACAATCAACTGATCAAGACAATATTTTCCTCCAAAATTTAGGATTTTCAGGTCCATTGAAAATCTAGAAATATTGAATCTTATGTGATCCTCATCATGGATAAGATGACATGATCCTTCAGACTCAAATCATCAACCACCATATTCGTATTCCCAGGGTGGTAATGTACCAAGGAGTAATAATCCATTATCAACTCTAACCATCTTCTCAAGTGAATATTCTACTCTTTATATGTGAATATATACCACAATATTTTATGATCAATTTATATATAACAATTTTATAAATAAAGATAATTCCTCCATTATTTAATGTGAAAATTACCACAGTTTACTCCAAATAATTATTTAGAGAAATTTTCTCATGAATCATTAATTTTCTAAAGGAACAGGCTCAAACCTTGTAATTATGCATAATAACATATCCTAATCCCTTATTTAATTAATAAATATAGAATAAAAAACTTTTCCTCTATAGGATAATGTAAGAAGTGGTTTTCTGACTAACCATGACTTCAATACCTTGAAATTGTACTCACATTACTCCTCCCAAAGGAACATGGAACCCTTCCGAGTAAAAATGGTCATAGGATAGGATATTCATGAGAATGTATCAAAATATCATCGATAATATCAAGTTAAGACATGAAAAATATAGATCGATGTCATCGTGGTTGGTATAGGACTACATTTAATAGCCTCTACCTTTGATGGATGTACTATTATACCCTCTGCTGAGGTTATAAGACCAAATAATGATACCTTATATAGCCAAAATTCTCACTTTGTAAATTTTACAAACATTTCATCCTTCATTTGGGTATCTAGTACAATTATTAAGTAGTCTAAATGATATTACATTCTATTTGAATAGATAAGAATATCATTTATAATGAATACCACAAACTTGTCAATATAATATCTAAAGAAACCATTCATCAAATAAATAAAGATAAAAGGGGAATTAGTAAGAACAAAAGGAATCACTATATTTTCACAGTTTCCATACCTCATACAAAATGAATTCTAGGCTATATCCTCATTATTGACCATTAATTTATGATATACATAATGATGGTCAATCACGGAAAATTATTGAACTCCACGCTATTCATCAAACAATTAACAAATTCAAGGAAGAGGAAACTTGTTATTGATCATGATCTTGATAAAATCATGATAATTTATACAGATTCACATTGATCCATCTTTCTTTTTTTTTAAAAAAAAGTAAAGCTTCACCCTATGTTGACACACTTGGCCAAATGAATCCTTCACCATGTTTTTCTTAGATTTTCTTCATAAATTACTATGATTCAATCGAGGCTATTCGATAGGGATCCATTGAAATTAGTGTGGAATGAGTCATAATTTATATTGAGAACACCACATCACATTTTGGTTGAAGTATAGGAAACTATAATGGAATAAAATTCACAAATTCCCCAATAATACACATATCATTGTTGTTGAGTTTCCCTACAATTTGACATAAAAAACCCTTTTGAATGGGAATTAAGACCCATACACTGAATGTAATCTCTATAGGAAGTTCATACATATCATCACATTGGTAGATAATAATATGTTGGTTTGAAATATAAAATTTAACATCCATCCCTGACAATTGATATTGGATTTATGAAGAAAATTCAAATCCTTGCAAAAGATGATGTCAAATTCCAATAGAGGAAGAATGAAAATATTTTTAGGAATCAAATTCCCACAAATATCAACTGGAGAGGAATCATATACTTGAGTTGAAATAATAGAACCATTTAGGGCTTGCACTGGTAATTAAAAATATAATTATTTGGGTGGAATATTGATACCTTTAAAAAATAATATATATACAAATGAGCGTGTAGATCTAGAATCAAATAAGACATTGCCAGTTCTAGAGTAAATAGAATGTATACATTTCAGAACATCATTATTGCACCCCTTTCTATAAATAGTGATCACATGATATTTACCAACATCCCATGACTTAATTGGCTACTAATAACAATCATCAAAATTATCATTCATGTTTGGGAACTGGTTAGAATAATTCCCATTATCTTTACACTTGTTGAATTGAAGTGGTTTAGGTGAATTCTGTAGAGTTTTCTCTCCATTATCATTGTTAGATAACTTTATCCCATAATTTCTGTAATCAAATTCCTGATAAACATACCTTACACTAAATTTTTTTATTATATCCCTTAAGAAAAATTCTACAATTATTATTGTCACACATAGAGAATAAAGGAAAGCTCACCCGCTACTCGTCATGGTGTTTGTATTTTCTTTTTGACTCCATCATCATTTTTCTTATCAAAACCTTGATATTAATACCTAAATACTACCTCAATTTCATCCTTTATTACACAAAACAAAATCAGTTCATATCTTTTAAAGTATATTTTGGCTAAAGGTTTTGGAAGAATCTATCAACTTTACTTTCTGGTTTTATGATAATACAAGAAGTGTACCTCAAATATCTTATAAAATTAGAATCATATATACCAACAGATTCACCATTCCATTTATTTAACTCAAGGAAATATTTCTCCATATTCATATAAATAAAATAAGGAATGTACATATTATCAAATAATTTATTGAACTCATCCAAATCTATGGATTTAATTTCATCTTGTTGGCTCATATTCATTACTAGAGTCCACTAATTTTCCACTTTTCCTTCAAATGACACACGAACATAACTAATTTATCATGTCCTGAATATTAGAGAATGTCAAATACCTTTTCAATGGTAATGATCTATTTTTCAACAACAATTGGATCAAAATACCGATTGAATGAAGGTGGAAGTTGACTCATGAAGGACTCAAAAAATGTTTTTCCTACTTTTCTCATTTGTAAGATTAACATGATTCATATATTGAGAAATTGGGGTGAGCATAGAAACAATATTTTTCATTTAATTTCCAATAGCCTTTAGATTATCAGGTGAACAATCACTTCATTTTCCATCACCATCATCATTCATTCAATTCCTTTGGGTTCCAGTAATTTTCTGTAATAAAAAACCATAATGTAAGAAATAATAATCATAAAGGTAATGATCATAAAATAACTTATAAGATGTCTAAACTATGAAACAATATTTAAACTATGAAACCTTAGGTTTATACTACATTATTCATATCCAATTGCTATTTAAATCCTCCAGGATGTTTGATAAAGAGTTCTTGAATTCCCAAATCATTTCCCCTAGGAGTTTGAAACCAGGTGGGCAACAAAGCCCATTGTCATGCACTAGTTACTGATCAATTATAGATAAATAATATGTTTTCTTGGTTATTACCCCTATGTACATCTGTGCAAGATCCAAATCCACATTTAGTTTCTATATAGCTATATATTTCTTGAAAACCACTCACTCTAAACTTTAACAAAATTCCATAACTTTTTTCATATACTTTGACAAATACTTAGGCTTATCCTTAGAGACATGTCCTAAAGGGGTATCACTAAGGTTTTCATGAAATTGTTTCTAAAGGTTGACTACAATATTTTTATTAAAACCAATATAGTAACCATCTATTGTCATATATATACATTAAATCATTTTAACAGAATACTTAATACATTACACAAACAAATCACCAAAGACTATGTATTTTAGTGCTTTTGGAAACATGGAATCATAAACAATAGTACAAAAGTGAGATAAATTATCTCTCACAAGGGGTTTCATGACTATAACCATTCTTATTCACATTATTAATAATAAATATCTTCATAACCTAGGGAAATGAAACCTAAAAATGGGTGATCTTAGATATTCTATAAGGGTAAACCAAGGAGATATATAATCATAATCACGGGCATTAGGGTATGATAACATGACCATAAAAGTATAATATTATTACCAAATATGTTAATACGATAATAATATGAAAAATAATAATATAATACATTCATGGGATGTATATTAACCACATAAAATAAATGAGTGTTGAATAAGGCATGTGTCACAGGGTGATAAAAAGTTAGATGAAATTCCCTTAAAATATGTATTGTCTATCACCATACTCGTTCAAAAGTCATATATAATAAATCTATCAATGAAAAATATTCATAAATATAATTCCATAAATTATTTACTTATGAATATATATTACATATATATTAAAAATTCCATGTTAATGCTACTTTTTGGGTAATAACCACATTGTTTTTCATACAGGTTTTGAATTTTCATTATTACTCCTCTTAATTAGAAATTTTTTTACTTTTTTTAAAAAAGTTAAACAATGATATAAATATAAAATATATTTAGTATATATTTATTTATAATAATTAACAAAATATTGTAATATGAAATGAATTACACCATTCATTGATATGGTTGACCTTATGTACGCATGAACACTATATTCATTTTCTTGTCGAATTTTTAGTATGAAAGAAAAGTAAATGACATATATTTACATATATTATAATTAAAATATTTTTTTTTATTAAATATATATTACATATTAATGTTAAAACTAACGTTTAAGCACTCAATGAACTTCTTGAAAGAATCACAACGCTTTGAGTTGGCAGTAGTCCACACGTTCACAAATAGTGTTATCATAATCCAAAAAAACTGAAAATAATAATGGTATGTGTTTTATACAAATTAAATAGGATTAAATAAATCCTAAGTATCATTTATATCATATAAAAATACTAATTCCATCATTATTCTGAACTTTGAGATGTTTTAATGTAAGAACGAACGACATCAGTTCGTGAGGCTGTAGTTCTTCGTACACACAAATGATGATAGCATATCCAATTTGATGGATTTTGTGAATGACTGTAGGTATTAAACATAGAATAAAATATATCAGTGTATTTATTATACTTATTTATTTATATAATAATAGAATAATATGAATTTATTGGGTTGGATAAATAAATAAAAAAATAGTTCTCATTGTAGGATGTTACCTCTTCTTTGGGTAACACCTTTGGGTTTTAACCAAAGGGCTTCCAGGGTTGGTTTTTTCCCAAATTAAGGCCTCTCGGATGAAATGAGGGAATTTGGCAGGATATTTGGATTGAGTTTTTCATATATAATGGTCTTTAAAGGAGTTAAAATGTTCGGGGATGAGTGTCCTTCTATATTGGAGGAGGTGTAACACCCCAAGCTTCTACGGTACGCTTCTCTTTGAATAATGTGATAGCGTGTGTTGTACGCAACACCGAGTTCTAACACACCATAACAAATCAAACTAGCCGTTATGAATAGTTATACCTACTTTTTGAAATTATATATATTTTATATTTCAAAATGGACTTCATTTTTGGATTCGGAATATAGAATTTAGCCTAAGATTAAATTTCGGTACTTTTTGGATAACTTTCATATTTTGATGAATAGTGAAAATTACTAAATTTTAATTAAAAACAACTTTTTTAATCAAAATAATTAATAGTGATAAATTATGAATTTGAATGGTTTAAAAGTATATTTAGAATATATTTTTACCATTTAATATAATTTTGGTCATTGGACATAATTTGACAATTAAACCGAACATAAACAAGTGTCAATCTTTTGATAGTTATTATCTCTTAAAAACACGCTTTTTGTTTTGACATCGGGATTTAATTTTAAATTAATTTCTGCCACTTCTGTGTTTTTAAATTAGAAAACTGGATTCCATATTTGGAATCAGGATGTCCAAATTGTGTAAATAGGTAACTTTTATTTTCAGACATTTTGAATAATTACTGCGGTAAATATTTTATTTACCATGGTTAAGGGTAAATCCGGTAAATAAGGGTTAAAAAATAATATTATAATAATATTAAATTACCCTAAAACCTGTCATATCCTTAATGGTTGATACATGTTCTACCATAGGCATCTTTAGGTCGAATTGGGGACCCCATGGTGCCACTTGTAGGTGATAGGGACACTTTTTTTTAATTAAGTTAAAATGAATACAAAATTGACACAAGCATATATCTTTTAGCAAAATAATTTTTACATAAGGTTATATATGTTGTATTTTAGACTATAAATATTCATTAGAAAGATAAAAAGATTTCATACCTGATGATAGTTTATTTTCAATTTTTAGAGATTAAATAATTTAATTTATTTATGACACAATGATGATGCAATAATTATCATAATAGTGAAAAATTAAAATAATTGATATTATAAACACCCAAATAAATATAATATGAAACTTTTAATGAATTAAACTAATTTTATAGAATAATATGATATATTAGGATTTATTTAATTGACATTGTTTGAAGTAATCAATCTGTTATGAGTATCACAAAAATCAACTATTGAATAGTGTCAAAATTGACATATAAGAGTTCTTAAAATAATATTATATTATTAATTGATCTTAAATTCCTAAAAATCTAAGGATCGGCCAAAACAATTATATCATGATAGGTTCATCATTAATGGACCACTTGGGGGTCGCTTGGATGTATATAGTATGTTTATTAACCATATTATATAAAAATACAAAGAGACATTGTAAAAGTGAAACTAATTAACTTAGAGTTAATAATTAAAGATAAAGTTAATATATGTACCCAAACCGGTCTAAATTCTATTGGTTGAGTTGTTTTCGAGCCATACCCACCTTAACCTTTTAATAATCAACTTTTGAGCCATTGGAAACCTAATATGAATTTATTATAAACTAATATCTCTAGCTTTTCCAAAGGTGCCCCTCATCCCTCTTATAAAAGGGCACTCCTCCTTCTCATTTCTTCACACCTTCAAAGCCTTTTGGTTCAGAAAAACTCTACCCCAATACTATCCCAAATTCCCTCACTACAACCTAGAGGCCTTAGTTTGATCAGAAAGCCAACCTATGGATCCCTTTTGATCAAATCAAAAGGAAGAAACCAAAGAAGAGGTAATGATTTCACCACCCTTTTCCACGTTCCTTTCTTCTTCCACTTCTTCTTCCTTTGTTATTACCACTCTAAAATAATAACTCCAGTATCATATATATACTGTGATGTTATTATAAATATGGTACAACCATATTCAGTATTCCATCCACCCTTTGAATAACATGTCACCATACGTGCATACGTACGACTTACCATCTCCACGTCGTGGTGTAATTGTTATTCCATATAATATTATTTGGATGGGTATAATAATGATGTGTAACTCATGTAAATAATAAATATAACATGTTAATGATTCTTTATATATGATATACCATCCATTTATATATTATTTTAATATCAAAAGAATGATATTGTCGCTCGTGCGTACGTACGGACTACCGTCTCCACGAACACGATGAGATTCATTCCCTATCGTATCCATTCAAGTATAATTATGATTTGATGATTTAAAAAATGATTTTTAATGACATGATATCATTCTTGATATGAATAATATACAACCTATCCTTTACAAACATCTCTTACGTAACAAAACATAGAAAAGACAACAAGTAAGTTAACACCCGAAACAATGATAATACAAAGATATTATTATCAAATCAATATTAAAAGATCATATATGATATCATATTAATGTATATGATTCTTGTATAATTTAATGTCAATTATTTCACCATTATACAGGAGGTTAACCTACCCTAACCAAGGAAAAGGAAAGGTAAGGGTTATTTCACAATCTCATCATTATCCGAGGTTGTTTATATGTAATAATCTACTGGGATCTCTTTATCATCCACATCCATGTTTTCTTAAAAATGTTTTTCAAAACATTTTTATTATTTACAAGAATATGGGTTAAAGTCATTTATACCCTTGTTTGACTTTTTATAAGAGGGAACTTTCCGTCATTTTCAAAACAAGTTCCTTTTTAACCTTTTCGACAGAATTAAGGTAAGAATGTTTTTTTTAACTTATACGATGGGTGCGGTTATTTTCCGCCGTAATAAAATCTTCAAAGCTTTCCTTACAAGCTTATAAGAATATTTTCAAAGAAAATGTTTTATATGGCTCTTAAATGATTTCAAAAATAGAAAGAGATATTTCTCTAAAAAGAGTTTTGATTTCATCTATGTCAACATCCTTTGATGGATTTTACGCTTATTTGAAGTTGAATTATTATGATACAAACCTTATATATTGTATTGAAGGTTTTGTGATATGTTTGACTGTGGATGTGCTATTTTTATACCATTCATTTTTTACGGTGAAATTATTGACATTTCGTATGCTAGTTTTAATACGAATGTTTATGTTATGTTTAAACCTTTTCATATGGGAATGCATTGGACTTAATATGTGATGGGTGGAGCCCGCTATAGCTCCTAGATGCATTGGTAGGTCTCATGAGACAAACTAGTGTCTTGGCAAAAGGCTTTGACAAAATCTTATTTGTAGTCTTGACACGAGGCCTTGGCTAAGTGGTTATGATAGTCTGGCATTATGCATTCCATCATTATGAAAGTGGTTATTGATATTGCATGTGATTATTCGATTAGTAGAATATCCATGTTAATAAGTAAATGTCATTATTTCATTTTACTTTTTCCATACTATGTTGAAGTTAAAGTTTAAAAGGCTTTTGTTTTAGTTATACATTGCCTTAAATGTTTATGCTTATTTTCAAATGTTTCCGCTATATTGTTATCCTTACTGGGCATTTGAGCTCACCCCTTTTCTATGTTTTATTTTCCCAGGATCTGAAGAAGTAAGTTATGAGTGACCTGTAGGGATAGTATGTGGGGATATGAGTTTGAAATATGAAGACTATGTTGTTGTTGTAGTTTTTTTCACTTTGTAATGTAATGTAAAACTTTATGAATATATCTAGTGTTTCCAAGGCTACTAAACCAATCGGTCTTTCGAGATTTGATCTTTCTTGTGATCATGCCAATGTTATGTAATAATGCACCGACTCTGGGTAACTAGGGTCGGGGCGTTACAGTTGGTATCAGAGGAAGTTTAGAACAAACCTTGGAAGCTAGATTTAGATAAACTCTAATTAGAGCACGTAGACCTAAGATGAACTTTGAGGATTAGTATAGAAGAACTTCCTAGAATTTTGGTATTGTAGAGATTTTGTGAGTTTTCTGAGCAATACATCCCTGTCTGGATACGAGTAGGTAGAGGCAGCTCTGGAACAGATGTACCTAGGGGTAAAACCCGAAAACACCGCTTTGAGCTAGACTCGAACGGGAACTGGTGCACGACAACGGGCCTTGCTGCACTCTTGGTTACGACACTCCCGGGGGATATGCTTACGATAACTCTCATTTTGATTAAAAATCATTATGAAGGGTTTATGAGTATATACTTCCTCAAAGATTTTTTTTTATGATTATGGATTATATCCATAAATAGTTCAATTTATGTTAAGTGTTTTATAAGTATGGGATTATGTATTTTGATTCATAAACTGATCTAGTTTATGCAATTGTTTAGAAATGGGGCCTAGTGGAAGAAATGGAAACTGTATCAATGAACACACTCCATGTAGGGATTGCCCTCCTGCTCAAGATAATTATAGTGGGGCTGGTGATGCAACTGGTGCCGATCAGCTAATCACCATACTGGGACAACTTACTCAGGTTATGAATAATAACCTTACCCGTATGGAGCACCCTGATCCACAACGTGGTGGATCAATGTTAGATCGATTCATGAGGAAACAACCACCATCGTTCAATGGGAGTAAAAATCCCTTAGTAGCTGAGCAATGGATAAATTTCCTAGAGAAAATATTTCAGGCTTTGGGGAGCAGTAAAAGGGAAAATGTTATCATGGCAGTTTACCGCCTCACTGGAGATGCTGATCAATTGTGGTCATTGATTCAAAATACGAAGGAAGATGATGAAGTATCAAATATGGAATGGAGGGAGTTCAAAGATCTGTTTTTAGAAAAATACTTTCCTCGCGACCATCGAGCAGATATGGAAAGGCAATTTCTGAGTCTGAGACAAAAGGAGGATGAGAATGTCACAAAGTATGAGGCTAACTTTAAAAGGTTAGCAAGGTATGCTGGAGATTATATACGTAACCCAAGAAGTAATATTGATCATTTCTTTGATGGGTTAAAACCATTTCTTCGTCGAGCATTAGTCTCACAATCCTTTTCGTCGTACGAAGACATTGTCTCATGTGCTATCAAGACCGAAAAGGAATTCTCTAAGTCTTATGACTTTAAAGCAAAGAAAGAGAAGAAGAGACCTACTGATCAATCTGGGAATGGAAATACGGGGAAGAAGGGAAAGGTTTAATATCCATTCTGTGGTAAATGCGGGAAGAAACACCCTGGTACTTTCTTGAAGGGAATGGGAGTCTGTTACAAGTGTGGTGAAAAAGGCCACCAAGCTCGTGATTGCAAGGGGAAGAAGGAAGCTACCAACATTCAGTGCTATAATTGTAGGGAGATGGGGCATTATGCAAATGCATGTCCTAAGCGTCAAGAGAACTTACCTCAGAAAAGGCCAAGGGATCAAGGCCATACTTATGCTACCACTACTGCTGAGGTAGAAGCTCCGAAAGACGTGGTGGCAGGTAATCTAATGGTTTCCTCAAGTTTAGCAAATGCATTATTTGATTCTGGATTATCACATTGTTTCATATCTTCCCAGTTTTCTAAGAAAATTAGATATTTCTAATTTGATTTAATAAGGGAGTTGTCAGTTAAAAATCCTAAGGGAAGTATCATTGCAACAATGTTTTGTGAATCAATCCCCATTAGAGCACATAAATGTTCTTTATCTGCTGATCTCATCGTCATACCTATGATTGAGTTTGATATAATCCTCGGTATGGACTGTCTTTCGGAATATTATGTGAAGATTTATTGTAAGAAGAAAGAGGTTACGATTATTGATAATAATGATAAGGAACACCTTATCTTTAGAGCAGAATCGTCACCACCTAATTCTTATTTAGATCCACCCTCAATAGCTCAACTAAATTCAATTATTGGGGAGGAAGAGAATGAAATAACTCTCGGTGAGGAACAGAATGTTCAAATAGAGGATGTACCTATTGTGAAAGAATTTGTAGATATATTTCCGGAAGATTTACCTTGACATCCTCCAGAATTAGAAGTTGAGTTTTCCATTGATTTAATTCCTGGATCAAGGCCTATATCAAATACCCCTTATAGAATGGCCACTATAGAGTTTGTCAAACTAAAGAAACAACTAGAGGAATTGAGTAATAAAGGATTTATTCGCCCAATTGTTTCCCTATGGCGAGCCCCTGTTCTTTTTGTTAAAAAGAAAGATGGATCTGTGAGGTTATGTATCGACTACAGAGAGATCAATGTTATAACAATAAAGAACAAGTATCCCCTACCACGCATTGATGATTTATTTGACCAACTGCATGGAGCTCAATACTTTTCAAAGATTGACCTTCGATCTGGATACCATCAGTTGTGTGTGAAGAAGGAAGACATTCCGAAGACAGCATTTCGAACCAGGTACATGCATTACGAGTTTACTATAATGCCGTTTGGATTGACTAATTCACCCTCTGTATTCATGGATCTGATGAATAGAGTTTTCAAGGAGTATCTCGATGAATTTGTGGTGGTATTTATTGATGATATCTTGGTATACTTCAAAACCTACGAAGATCATGAAAATCACTTGTGCATTATCTTGAAGACTCTGAGGAGGCATGAATTATATGGGATGTTTAGCAAGTGTGAATTCTAGCTTCAGGAGATTTCTTTTCTTGGCCATATTGTCTCTAAAGAAGGAATCTCTGTTGATCCTTCTAAGACCAAGGCAATCCAAGAATGGCCAGCACCTACGAGTATAACTGAGGTACGTAGTTTTATTGGTTTGGCAGGTTATTATCGATGTTTCGTACAGAATTTTTCCCGATTGGCTAACCCATTAACGAAGCTCACACGTAAAGGGGTTAAATTTGTTTCGACAAAAGAGTGTGAAGAATGTTTCGAAGAAATAAAGAGAAGATTTGTCAATGCTCTTATATTGACTCTACCATAGGGGAATGATGGGTTCGTTATTTATAGTGATGCAACAAAGAAAGGACTTGGTTGTGTCATTATGCATAATGATAGAGTTATTGCCTATGCATCACGACATTTGAAGATTCATGAACAAAACTATCCTACTCATGATTTCGAGTTAGCAGCTGTGATCTTTGCTTTGAAGATATGGAGGCACTACCTCTATGGTGAAAAATGTGAGATTTATACTGATCACAAGAGTTTGAAGTATATTTTCTCACAAAAAGAAATCAACATGAGACAAAGTAGATGGCTTGAATTACTCAAGGATTATGATTGCACGATACACTACCACCCGGGGAAAGCAAACAAGGTGGCAGATGCTTTGAGTAGAAAAAACCATGGAGTTTTGAACAATATGAGAATTGAAAGGGATCCAATTTTCATGGATCTAGTGTAGATGGACATGGGAATAACCAGGGAAGGCGAAACATCAATTCTTTTTCAAATGGTTTCCAAACCATCTTTACTAGAAAGGATTAAGAGTTCTCATACCGATGATGAATAATTTCAAAAGAAGATTAAAGCTGTGAATGATGGGAGATTGAGAGACTTTGTGTATGAAGATGGAATTTTGAAATTCGGGAAGAGACTTTGTATTCCCAATATACCTGATCTAAAAAGGGAATTGTTGGATGATGCTCATAGTTCCAATTTCTCTATACACCCTGGGAGCACCAAAATGTATAGAGATTTGAAGGAACTTTTTTGGTGGGACAACATGAAGAGGGAGATTGCTGATTTTGTGTCAATATGTATGGTTTGTCAACAAGTGAAAGCTGGAAGGCAACAGCCTGGAGGAGTCATGCAACCTCTTCCCATACCGGAGTGGAAATGGGACAATATTACGATGGGCTTTGTCATGGGGCTACCAAAGACTCCTAGAAGGAACGATGCAATATGGGTTATTGTGGATCGTCTAACCAAGTCAGCACATTTTCTTGCTATAAGAGAAGATCTACCACTGGAACGTCTAGAAAGACTATATATTAATGAAGTTGTGAGACTTCATGGAGTACCCCTATCGATTGTTTCTGATCGTGATCCCTGTTTTACTTCAAGATTTTTGAAAAGACTTCAGAAATCCCTGGATACTGAACTTCATTTGAGCACTGCTTACCACCCTCACATAGATGGACAATCAGAACAGGCTATTCAAACCTTAGAAGACTTGTTGAGATCATGCTCACTTGACTTTCATGGTATGTGGGATCAATATTTACCTCTGGTAGAATTTCACTATAACAATAGCTTCCATTCGAGTATTCAGATGGCACCATATGAAGCGTTATATGGAAAGAGATGTCCTACACCAACCTGTTGGGATGACATTGGTGAAAGAAAACTTGTAGGCATATAACTGGTGGATGAAACGGTGAAAAAGGTGAAGGTAATCCAAAATCACATCAAAGCAGCTCAAAGTAGGCAGAAGAGCTATGCTGATAATCGAAGGAAGGATTTGGAATTTCAAGTCGGTGATCATGTTTTCCTGAAGGTATCTCCATGGAAGGGAGTCATACGTTTTGGTAAGAAAGGTAAATTGAGTCCCAGGTACATCGGTCCTTTCGAAATTCTAGAACAAATTGGTGCTGTGGCTTACCGATTGGCAATGCCGCCAAGTCTCTCCAAAGTTCACGATGTGTTCAATGTATCTCTGTTGAGGAAATACATGCCTGACCCAACGCATGTACTCACCTATGAGGAATTAGAACTGGAACCCGATCTTTCCTATTGTGAAGAGCCCATCAGGATTCTTGATACGAGAGAACAAGTACTGAGAAACCGGACGATGCGTCTGGTAAATGTTTTGTGGAGAAACCATAAGATGGAAGAGGCAACGTGGGAACCCGAGGAACTTATGATGAAGAACCACCCGAGTCTTTTCATGTGATAAGTATTCTAGAAATTTCGAGGACGAAATTATTTGAAGGAGGGGAGAATGTAAAACCCCAAGCTTCTACAGTACGCTTCTCTTTGAATAATGTGATAGCGTGTGTTGTACGCAACACCGAGTTCTAACACACCATAACCAATCAAACTAGCCATTATGAATAGTAATACCTACTTTTTAAAATTATATATATTTTATATTTCAAAATGGACTTCATTTTTGGATTCGGAATATAGAATTAAGCCTAAGATGAAATTTCGGTACTTTTCGGATAACTTTCATATTTTGATGAATAGTGAAAATTACTAAATTTTAATTAAAAACAACTTTTTTAGTCAAAATAATTAATAGTGATAAATTATGAATTTGAGTGGTTTTAAAGTATATTTAGAATATATTTTTACCATTTAATATAATGTTGGTCATTGGACATAATTTTACAATTAAACCGAACATAAACAAGTGTCAATCTTTTGATAGTTATTATCTCTTAAAAACACACTTTTTATTTTGACAGCGGGAATTAATTTTAAATTAATTTCTGACACTTCTGTGTTTTGAATTTAGAAAAATGGATTCCATATTTGGAATCAGGATGTCCAAATTGTGTAAATAGGTAACTTTTATTTTTAGACATTTTGAATAATTACTGCGGTAAATATTTTATTTACCATGGTTAAGGGTAAATACGGTAAATAAGGGTTACAAAATTATATTATAATAGTACTAAATTACCCTAAAACGTTTCCTATCCTTATTGGTTGATACATGTTCGACCATAGGCATCTTTGGGTCGATTTTGGGGCCCCATGTTGCCACTTGTAGGTGATAGGGACACTTTTTTTAATTAAGTTAAAATGAATACAAAAATGACACAAGCATATATCTTTTAGAAAAACAATTTTTACATAGGGTTATATATGTTGGAATTTCCACTATA
Source organism: Viscum album (assembly GCA_963277665.1). Lineage (NCBI taxonomy): Eukaryota > Viridiplantae > Streptophyta > Magnoliopsida > Santalales > Viscaceae > Viscum > Viscum album. The sequence goes on along the minus strand of OY728129.1, from coordinate 871,591,555 downwards.
AATATTCATTAGAAAGATACAAAGATTTCCTACATGATGATAGTTTATTTTCAATTTTTAGAGATTAAATAATTTAATTTATTTATGACACAATGATGATGCAATAATTATCATAATAGTGAAAAAATAAAATAATTGATATTATAAATACCAAAATAAATATAATATGAACCTTTTAATTAATTAAAATAATTTTCTAGAATAATAGGATATATTAGGATTTATTTAATTGACTTTTATTGAAGTAATCAATCTGTTATGAGTTTCACAAAAATCATCTATTGAATAGTGTCAAAATTGACATAAAAGAGTTCTTAAAACAAATATTATATTATTAATTGATATTAAATTCCTAAAAATCTAAGTTTCGGCCAAACGACTTATATCATGATAGGTTCATAATTAATGGACCACTTTAGGGTCGCTTGGATGTATATAGTATGTTTATTAACCATATTATATAAAAATACAATGAGACATTGTAAAAGTGAAACTAATTAACTTAGAGTTAATACTTAAAGATAAGGTTAATATAAGTACCCAAACCTGTCTAAATTCTATTGGTTGAGTTTTTTTCGACCCATCCCCACCTTAACCTTTGAATAATAAACTTTGGAGCCATTGTAAATCGAATATGAATTTATTGTAAACTAATATCTCTAGCTTTTCCAAAGGTGCCCCTCACCCCTCTTATAAAAGGGCACTCCTCATTCTCATTTCTTCACACCATTAAAGCCTTTTGGCTCGGCCAAACTCTGCCCAAATACTCTCCCAAATTCTTTGACTACAACCTAGAGGCCTTAGTTTGATCAGAAAGCCAAGCTAAGGAGCCCTTTTGATCAAATCAATAGGAAGAAACCGAAGAAGAGGTAATGATTTCACCACCCATTTCCAAGTTCCTTTCTTCTTCCACTTCTTCTTCATTTGTTATTACCATTCTAAAATAATAACTCCAGTATCATATATATACTGTGATGTTATTATAAATATGGTACAACCATATTAAGTATTCTATCCACCCTTTGAATAACATGTCACCATACGTGCGTACGTACGACTTACCGTCTCCACGTCGTGGTGTAATTGTTATTCAATATAATATTATTTGGATGGGTATAATAATGATGTGTAACTCATGTAAATAATAAATATAACATGTTAATTATTCTGTATATATGATATACCATCCATTTATATATTATTTTAATATCAAAATAATGATATTGTTGCTCGTGCGTACGTACGGACTACCGTCTCCACGAACGCGATGAGATTCATTATCCATCATATCCATTCAAGTATAATTATCATTTTATGATTTAAAAAATGATGTTTAAGGACTTTATATAATTCTGGATATGAATAATATACTACCTATCCTTTACAAACATGTCTTACGTAACAAAACATAGAAAAGAAAACAAGTAAGTTAACACCCGAAACAACGATAATACTAAGATATTATTATCAAATCAATATTAAAAGATCATATATGATATCATATTAATGTATATGACTATTGTATAATTTAATAACAATTATTTCACCATTATAGAGGAGGTTAACCTACCCCAACCAAGGAAAAGTGCAAGGTAAGGGTTATTTCACAATCTCTTCATTATCCGAGGTTGTTTATATGTAATAATCTACTGGGATCTCTTTATCATCCACATCCAAGTTTTCATAAAAATGTATTTCAAAACATTTTTATTATTTACAAGAATATGGGTCAAAGTCATTTATACCCTTGTTTGAATTTTTATAAGATGAATCTTTCCGTCGTTTTCAAAACTAGGTCCTTTTTAACCTTTTCGACAGAATTAAGGTAAGAATGTTTTTTTTAACTTATACAGCGGGTGCGGTTATTTTCCGCCGTTATAAAATCTTCAAAGCATTCCTTACAAGCTTATAAGAATATTTTCAAAGAAAATGTTTTATATGGCTCTTAAATGATTTCAAAAATAGAAAGAGATATTTCTCTAAAAGGAGTTTTTATTTCATCTATGTCAACATCCTTTGATGGATTTTACACTTATTTGAAGTTGAATTTTTATGATACAAAAATTCTATATTGTACTGAAGGTTTTGTGATATTTTTGACTTTGGATGTGCTATTTTTATACCATTCATAGTTTATAGTGAAATTATTGACATTTCGTATGCTTGTTTTAATACGAATGTTTATGCTATGTTTAAACCTTTTCATATGGGAATGCATTGGACTTAATATGTGACGGGTGGAGCCCGCTATAGCTCCTTGATGCATCGGTAGGTCTCATGAGACAAACTAGTGTCTTGGCATAAGGCCTTGACAAAATCTTATTTGTAGTCTTGGCACGAGGCCTTGGCTATGTGGTTATGATAGTCTGGCATTATGCATTCCATCATTATGAAAGTGGTTATTGATATTGCATGTGATTATTCGATTAGTATAATATCCATGTTAATAAGTAAATGGCATTATTTCATTTTACTTTTGCCATACTATGTTGAAGTTAAAGTTTAAAAGGCTTTTGTTTTAGCTATACATTTCCTTAAATGTTTATGCTTATTTTGAAATGTTTCCGCTATATTGTTATCCTTACTGGGCATTTGAGCTCACCCCTTTTCTATGTTTTATTTTCCCAGGATGCGAAGAAGTATGTTATGAGTGACCTACAGGGATAGTATGTGGGGATATGAGTGTGAAATATGAAGACTATGTTGTTGTTGTAGTTTTTTTAACTTTGTAATGTAATGTAAAACTTTATGAATATATCTAGTGTTTACAAGGCTACTAAACCAATCGGTCATTCGAGATTTGATCTTTCTTGTGATCATGCCAATGTTATGTAATAATGCACCGACTCTGGGTAACTAGGGTTGGGGCGTTACAGGAGGGGTTTCATTCTTCAAAATATAATATAGTAGACAATATGGAGAGGTATCCCATAAAAAATGTGCCTTAAATAATTAAAAACAATTAACCAAGGAATTATATAGAATAAATATGGCCATAAACATTATTTTGGAGATGTTTATTGGTTATTTGCCACCATAAGGTATAGTTTAATCACTAAGTAAACTCATTTTTACATTATTTGCTGTAATTGATTTTAAATATTTTCAATAAATATTTTGATAAAAAACAAAATTTAACTTATTAATGATATTAAATCATCCATATTCGAATAATAGAATCCATTTTTTAAAATTATAGACACAATCTGGCAGAAATTAATTTAAAATTATCCCATAGAAGGGATGAGATGACATGTTTTTAAAGTGAAAAAGATTAAAATTTTGAAATGTTTTTATATCAAATTTCAAGGTGAAATTTATTAAAATTAAATAAATTACATTAATGGATGTATTATTAATGTAATTAAACTTTCTATCTGAATCAAAATATAATATAAATATGTAAATAAATTAAATTAAAAGTAGTTTTCAATTATAATTCATCATTTGTTACTATTCATTGAAAAATGAAATATTTTAGAAAATTCTCAAAAATTCACCCTAAGATATTTTTTACATTATAAATTTAAAAAATTAAATTTATGTAACAAAATAAAATTTCTAAATGTGACTGAAATTAATTTTATTATTGTTCACCAAAGTACAAAAAAAGAAGTTCTTTTGTGAAAATATTATTTTTCAAAACATATTGACTTTATAAAAAAATATACATTTCATGGTCACTATTTTTTATTTATATGAAAACATTATAAATAAAATTTCCAAATTTAGTTTTTTATATTCATATTAATTCATTTACTGTATATGTTATAACAATCATATTTTAATTTTTTTAATTATAAAACATTGTATTATAAAAACATAGAGTTGTGGCATAATGAAATCTAAGTCAATGTTGTTTGTATTAAAAGATTAATGTGTTGTAGGGTATAATTATGTTTTAATATAGTGTAGTGTACAGTTAAAGAAATATAATAAATTTAATTAATTAAAAAAACGGTTCATAAAAACTCAGGGTGTTCACTATGTTCCAATCTCAATTTTAATCAATCATAGTTATATTTAAGCCTCCTTCTAAAGAATGGTATTCTATATCTATATTAAAACAATATATACTTATATCCCATAGTTATTTATGATTTTATCCAGTATTCATTCAATTTACTGATGTTCGATATTCAAAACCACTAAAATAATATTTATAATAAAAGACAACTTCATTTCTTCATTTCAGTCAAGAATCTATCTCTTTCATATACATATTAATTATATTATTTCTGTTTTGTTTTTAACTATTCAAAAATGAATGTTTATTCTTACATGTCACTTTTTTTCTCTTTAAAATAGTAAGTAATGAATATTTTTTAATATATTATACATGGTTTCATTTTATCACCATAAATACCATTAATAAATTTTATGATTCCATTAAATGTTTCCATATTTTTCATGGTATATCTCATTCAAATTAATCGAATTATTTTTTTATAGAAACAATTATATTTTTTATTAAACGATTTAATAGATATTTGAGTTCACTTATCTATATTTTTTTCATCCATTCCATGTTTTCTTAGTTAAGTACAATTTATTTTCAAGATTATATTATTGAAACTAATTTTATAAATAATGTTTTAAAATACTTTTTTACACCTTATGAAATGATTTTGGTAAATGATTTATGAAATTGATTTACCTCAATGTTAAAAATGTTTTAAAAAGTTATGTTAAATATATTTCTTCCATTTTCATCAGAATTTTCCAAAATAATACTCTTTAATATAAAAACATTTTTTTATAGTGAATGTATGGTCTCCATTTATCCCTTATAAATTTAGGGTTTATAGATCATTTTTCTTATATTAATATATTCTCAAATCATTCACTACCTTGATGTTATGTTCCCAATGACTCTCTATAACCTTTTTGACATGAGTTTTCTCCATAATATCCATGTTATTTATACCATGGTTATATCTAGTATCATTTAAATATTGAATAATACTTTTTCCCATTATATATATGTTTTTAATTGAAGTGTGAATAACAAGAATGCTATTTCAATGACTTGGAAAATACAGACGTTCTATATATTGGATCCAATATAGATATTTATTGATTAGTAGAACATATTAATTATGTATTTTGTTATTCATTAAATAAGTGAGGAATAAATTGGACACATGTAAATTACCAGTGATATCCTTTTTTTTTCATGTATATGCGTACATGATTGGTGGGGTCTATTGTGGAACTTGGATGCATCTAGTAAGGTATCATGAGATATATATTTTTTCATACCCAAATAATTATTTGGTTATTTGATCTCTAACTGGCCACGTTGTCATGAAGTGGAAAATTTATTTTGATTATAAGGTTTATTTATATTCTAGGGAAGACCCTAGGTCATCTCTCAAGTATCTTTGGTGGGTTTAGAGTGTGCATTTTGAATAAGAAGTATGTAAATAGGATGTGGTTTTGAAAATAATTTTAGGATGAAATGAATTAATTAAAGAGTTTAATAGTTGAAAATAAAAGGTGGTGTTAATTAATTATGAGATAAAAGTTTTCATTGTAAGCTCACTATACACATTTAAAGATCATTGTTCAGGGAGATTAATTAAGGTTTGATGTAAGTCTTTGGTTGAAATCAATCAGAATCCTGATTACTATACAAGCTTTTATATCAAAGAACGTTGAGCCAAACCGTGATATAAAAATCATACAGACATGGTCCATATAACATGAATTTTATAATAGCTTCCAAAACAAATTTAAATCTCAAATATGTGGGGAAGAAAATGATTCTTATGCTGTCCAATCGGAACAACACAACTCACGCGCTCAAAACATCGCACCGATCGATTAAAAATAAAAAGCATTTCATTCGGTTAAAAATAACAAAGATAAATCAAAGTAAGATTCATCTAAATGATATGTTTTCAAAAAAAAAATACATCAAAACTGTATTAGTACATGTCCCATAACTCCCTTTACATGTGTGTAGATCCCTTACAATGAATGCCCACCGTTTAGCGCGACATCGGGAGGAGGAGGAAGATCTGGTGGAACTCTTTCTTCATTATTGATCCAGATATGAGGATAGGGGCCTCTTGGAATTCTAGGATTAGGAGGAGCCCACTATAGGACTCCAAAATAGCAGAGATTCACTTGTTGGACAAACCTAAAAATAGGGTGCCCAATGATCCTTTTTATAACCAAAATGGGATGTGATTTTGGGCACTCAGATTTTGATAAACTATTTGGAGGAAGTTTTTCAGCTAATAGATAGTTACATCCCCTTTTGGACAAAATTGGAAAGTTTTATACCCATGTATTGACTATCACCACCGAAAGTTTGACATCATTTAGACAATCACAGCTCAAGATATTGACATATTACAGAACAAAACTTTTGTCTTTGTGCATATTCAGTGGCTCGGATAGATCTATTCGGATGCCCCCCTTAAAAGCCGAATAAGGATTAGGTTATTTCGGATGAAATGTATCCTATTAAAATTTTGAAAGGTCCATAAGCCCATTTTAATACACGGATTTTCCACACTGTTCCAAACAGTTGACATATTCCCATGGGATGCCATGCAGTTTGGCCCATTTATCTTCTGGATGATCTCCGGGCCTCCAAATCACCTCCACCTTCAATGAAAATATCAAAACAAGTATAATATCAATTTTTAATGGTGATAAACATTAATTAATTGAATAAAACATGAAGTTAAACTTATTATATTTTTAATATTAATTACAATAGTAGTTTAAAACAGTAGTGTAAGGGTGGAATTGAATAGTGAACCGCTAGGCGATCACACCCCCACACCTAAACATTTGCACTCCTGGGAAAAGTAACACATCCAAAAAATGATTTATACATGTATATATTCCCAATATCATTATGATTTAACATTTGAGGAAATTTTAATTAAATTAAGGTGATCAATGCACGGACCATAACAAGGAGTTCTTTCTAATGAAAATTGAAAAAGATATCTCATAAATCAAATCATACTAAAATTTAAAAATATTCATGATACCAAATTGAGGAAGGAATTAATATGTAAACCATGATAATAAATCTTTATGTGTGTGTGTAAAAACCATTACATGATATTCCTTCCACTTTTTATCCAATAAATATAGGTTATTTAAAAAAATTTCAGCTTTAAATGATTTTTTTTCAAACCTACCATAGATCCTTTACAATAATATTTCAAGACCCACTCACATAATAATTCCTATAAGTCAAACCAAAAGATCCCAACCTAGAAATCTTCATATGTTTCACGTTTTATCACTCCCCTCATTTATTTGTTTGTTGTTTTTTATAGGTTACATTTGGAACAAATCTCACATTCATCTCTCAACCCTTGTTTTATCTCCTCATGTCACTAGTTTCAATAGTTATAACATCATCAAAGGTTGAGGAAGAGTTGTTTTTGTCCTGCCCAAGACACAACCCATTTTTTTGAGGGCGTACAATTGTCATATATTAGGTACACACAGATTGGTCAATCTGGTATAGTATTGAAACATATCATATTAGGAATGAACATATGGAAATATCTTTTAAAGATGAAAAATATTAACCTAACATATATTTACCATATATTATGTAAGAAATATTCACACTTTGGGGTTTCATTCAAAAATGTGTGGTGATATTAGTGACACAGTTATCCCAAAAACTACACACACAAGGGCCATCAATAATCTCAATGGTTTCACATAGATACAACCATTTATATCATTGAAAAAAAACCAATTCACTAAATATCACTCCCTGATGTTAAAAAACGATTCGTTTTCTCCTTATTTATGGTATTTTTTACTTTCCCCCAATTATGTTCACCAAATGCATGTTGAAAATTTTTATGGTGAAAAATGAAAATACCATAAAATTAGGAAAAAAAGAGAAGAAAGAAGAAAGACAATGGAAATCCTAATGATCCTAGGAAAGAAAGAAGAAAATTAGTGGAAATACTAATGATCCCAAGAATGTATCCTTCCCCCCACACCTAGAATGCATAGTGTCCTCACTGTAATAAAAGAGAATGTGGGAAGGAAGGATAAAACCGGGTAATTTTCATCCATAGATTGCTTCTTAAACTTGGAGTTACTCCTTCAGGGACCCTGGAATGGATTCATGGACGTGCTTCAGCTGCTTCCCATTAACTATGAAGGCTTTCTTGGTTTCTTCATTTTGAACCTAGACAACACCAAACGAAGAGACATTAGTAAAAGTGTATTTTCCAATGTAGTAGGAATGAAGCCTAACTGGATGCAACTTTATCCTTGCATTGTAAAGGAGGACCTTCTACCAAATTTGGAAGTAACGATGAAGGATAAAATGGTCGTGGGAAGCATTGGTTCGCTCCTTATAAATCCTAGATTATTCATATGAATCTCTTATAATTTCCTCCAACTCATGAATTTGTAACTTCCTTTGGTCACCCACACCGAAAATACTAGAATTACATTGTTTGAGGGCCTAGTAGGTCTGGTGCTCAATCTTAATAGGGAGGTGAAAACTCTTTCCAATCACAAGATGATAGGGTGACATTCCAATTGGAGTTTTAAAAGCAGTACGATTGGCCAATAATGAATCATCAAGTTGAAGACTCCAATATTTTCTATTGGGTGGAATCATTTTTTCAAGAATATGTTTTACCACTCTATTTGACACCTCGGCTTGACAATTGGCCTATGGGTGATATGCAGTAGAAACTCTATGACCGATCCCATAACAACAAAATTGATTGCATTGTTTGGTTGCTGAAATGAGAACCCTGGTCAGTGATGAAGAACTTCGGTAAGCCAAACCTACAGAAGATTTGGGTTCTCAAAAATTCTAGAACTACCTTAGAATCATCAGTCCTTGTAGCTCATGCCTCAACCCATTTTGGAACATAATCAACTTCTAGAGTAATGTAAAAGTTTCCAATGGAATTTTGAAATGGACCCATAAATTCAATTACCCAAACATAAAAAATGTCATGAAAGAGAAATGGTTGTTGTGGAATTTCATTTCTTTTAGAGACATTCCCCATTCCCTGACAATGAGGACTAGATTTTTAAAAATCATTGGCTCCTGAAAAAGTGTTGGGCAAAAGAGGCCAGAATCAAGGAACATGCGAGCAGTCCGTTGGGGACCAAAGTGGCCCCCATAAGCAAGAGTGTGATAGAATCTAAGGACAGACTAAAACTCTCTATCAGGAACACAATGCCTAAGGAATCAATCACTACATGTGCTCCAGAGGTAGGGTTCATCCCAAATATACCAATGAGACTCATGTTTTAGATGACTGGATTGGTTTTTATTGAAATCAATAGGAATGCAAGATTCTACTAAGTAATTTAAAATGTCAGCATACCATGGAATAACATCTTGAACTCGGTACAATTGCTCATTAGGAAACATATCATTAATAGGAATATAAAGGGATGAGTCAATGTCCAAGGATGGGGGAATCCTACTGATATGGTCAACCACCACATTCTCTACTCCTTTTTTATCTGTAATTTCTAGATTGAATTATTGAAGGAGGAGCATCCAATGAATGAGATGTGGTTTAGATTCCGGTTTCTTAAGGAGATACTGGAGGGCTTCATGGTCTGAGAACACAATGGCTTTGGACCCCAAAAGTTATGACCTGAATTTGTCCAAGGCAAACACAATGGCAAGGAATTATTTTTCAGTTGTGGTGTAGTGTTCTTGGGCAGGGTCCAAAGTACATGAGGCATAGGCTATGACATATGGAGATCGGTCGACCCTTTGTGACAAAACCACCCAACTGCACAGTTAGAGGCATCACACATGATCTCAAATGGTAAATACCACTGAGGTGGTTGGATTAACAAGGGTGAAATGAGACTCCATTTTAACTTATTAAAATCTTCCTCACATTCTATGTCCAAAACAAATTCTTTTTTTGGAGTAATCAGTAGAGGGGGAGTGTAATTTTACTAAAGTTACGAATGAAATGATGGTAAAATCCAGCGTGACCCAGAAAAGTCCACACATCCAGTACATTTTTGGGGAATGGTTGTGAAGAAATGACATCCACTTTTGATTTATCTACATGGATACCATCAAAAGAAATGACATTCCCCAAAACTATACATTGTCGTACCATGAAATAAAATTTCTCATAATTTAATACTTTATTAATTTCAATATAGTGACGTAGGACTAAAGCGATGCTACTCAAACATTCATCCAAATAAGATCCATAAACAGTTAAATAATCCATGAATACTTCCATGCAATTCTCCAGGTAATGTGAAAATAATACTAACCATGCATCGTTGAAAAGTACATGGAGCATTGTGCCGACCAAATGGCATCCTCCAATAGGAAAATGTGCCAAAGGGGAAAGTGAAGGATGACTTTTCATAAGCCTCAGGGGTAATATGGATATGAAAGTATCTAGAATACCCATAAAGGAAATCGTAGTGGGACTTACCTTCTAGCCTCTCTATCATTTGGTTATAAATGGATAAGGGAAATTGTCCTTCCTAGTGTGTTACTTTAGTCGGAGATAGTCTATGCAGACATGCCAACTATTCTGTACACGAGTTGGAACCAATTCATTGTTTTCATTTTTGATTACTGTAAGGCTAGTTTTTAAAATAAATACTTGAACAGGACTGACCAACTGGCTGTCCAAGATGGAGTAAATGATTCCAACAGCCAATAATTTTGTTACATCATTTTTGACAACATCTAGGAGGTTAGGGTTTAGTCGTTGTTGTGCCTTCCTCACTAGTTTAGCCTCATTATTTAATAAAATATGATGTGTACAAATTGATGGGCTAATACTAGGAATGTCTGCAAGTATCCATCCTAATGATTTTTATACTCCCTCAAAAGTTAAAGCAGTCACAATTCAAGATCTGGAGGGAGTGAACAAGTAATGATGATGGGAAACTTCTTCCCATTATCCAGATTTGAATATTTTTAATCTCGAGGTAGTTGTTTAAGTTCCAATTTAGGTGGATTTTGGATTGATGGGAGTGTGTGTGAAAGTGAGAGATCACTAATCTCATATAATTTCTCATTGGTATCATCCTCGAATGAGAAATGTGCTTTTACAAGATTATCAGTATCATCGATGGCCAGTGGATCCCAAGTGTACAAGAAATCATCAATCAATAAAAATTCTTGACTCTTTTCTATACCATTACAACATTCAATGCATGAATCATTTCCTAGCATTTATATCAATGAAGAAAACATAGAAAAGGGATTAGGGGAATAAAATGATGTTTTTCAAGGGAAGGGAGTACATTTATAGAATTAATAGAGAGAGAGGAATGCTCTTCTGAGGGGTTCTTCATGGCATCAATTATATTTAAATTGACTATGTCACCACAAAATTCCATCGATAATGTACCATTGTGGACATTAATTATGGTTTTGGACGTTTTCAAGAAGGGTATCCCCAGTATAATTGGGGCATGTACATTCTTCCTATCATCCTCCATTTTAATCACATAAAAGGTTGTAGGAAAAAATAAATTTTGAACCCCCACAAGAACATCGTCTAACACACAAGAAGGGTTTGATATACTACAGTTGGCCAGTTGAACAACAATTCCAGTGGGCTTCAGTTCCCCAACCTACAATGTAGAGTAAATGTAATGAGGCATCACATTTATAGAGGCACCTAAATCAATCATAGAGTTCGAAAAATAATAATCCCCTATTGTGAAAAGAATCTAGAATGTCCCAGGATCGTTGCACTTGGTGGGAACTGATGGCTCTATCAATGCTAATATGTTCCTCCCCATGATCACCTTTTCATCTCCAAGAAGTTGCCTTCGGTGTATACAAATCTCCTTCAGAAACATTACATATCTTAGAATTTGTGTCATAGCATCAATAAAGGGGATATTTACATGAACTTTTTTTTGAATGTTTCCAATATTTCCTTATTTAGTTCAGTTTAATTTTGTTTCCTAGGTAGGCTGACCATTTGGGGAAATGGAAGAGGAATGGTTGGGATAAGCGACTCATCGACATACACACTCTTTCCTTTGGAAGGGATTCTCTGAAGACATGTTTTTTTTAACATTTGGAACATTTTCAATGGTTGGGATGTAGGTTTCCTCAAGATGGAATGACTATAATGGGGGATTCATTTGGTTTTTAAGTTTTGTTCCACTCGTAAGGGTGATGGAACTAACTTTTCCTTTATCTCTTGGGTTGACTTATAGTTGCGATGATAGTTTACCCGACTCATGACTTTCTATTTCAGCCAATGAGTTAGCTAGTTGGCATAATTAATTTATTAGGTCTAGTATGGATGCTTTGGTGGTTTATTGGAATTAGAGATTGTTGGAAGCCATTTGTTTCATCATATCTTCTAGGTTAGGCTCAGGATTTGGAGGGGCTAGTTGGAAAGGCCTTTGGGGTGGTTGAGGATTTCTGGGTGGTGGTGGTGGATAACTATCATGACCTTGTTGGTTCTATGGTTGATGAGGCTGGTTTTAATACCTCCTTTCCTATATTCTAGGTTTTATTTCCACCCTGAGTTGGATGAATAGTATGGTGCTTGCCTAAAGGGCTGGTTATATGGGCATCCTAGTAATATTGCCTCACAAATCTCAGGATTTTCTTTGAATTGGGGGCATAGGTAAGAATAATGGGTTTCATAAGAGAAAATTCCACAATGGATGGGAGTAGGAGATTGAAATTTCCATTGGGAGAGAACAAGTTGTCGTAGAAGGGTACTTACCTCCTAAAAATTCATGCGCACCTTCTTCACGATTTCAGTACATTGCACATCATGGACACCTCTAATGGGTACATTGGACCTTGAACCAAACTGTTGAGTGTTTTATACCATATTCACAATTAAATCCCTTATAGCAATTGAGGTCTTATCTGCCAATGCACCACCTGCTGCAACATCAATCTTATTTCTATCAATTGGGATTAAAACTTCATAAAAATATTGTATTAAGAGTTGGTCACTTATTTGGTGGTGTGGAAAACTTGAACATAATCTTTTAAATAATTCTCAATATTCATGAAGTGTTTCCCCTTTATATTGTCTTTTACCACATAATTCCTTCCTTATTGTTGTAGTTCGATAGGCTGGGAAATATTTATGAAGAAAAAGGCTTTTCATGTCCACCCAACCACTTATTGGTGAATTAACATAGTACAACCAATCTTTCACAGTGTCTTCCAAAAAAATGGTAATTATCTAAGCTTTACTTGTTCCTAATCCACATTTTCAAGTTTTAATGATGAAAACATAGTATGAAAATCATTTATATTCTTGTGTGTATCCTCTCCAGGAAGTCCATGGAATCTTGGTAATAAATTAATTAAACAAGATTTTAGTTCAAAATTGGGTGCCTTGCCTTGAAATTGAATGTATGTGGGATGAATATCAACATCTATTGAGGTTATTTATTTTAGTTTTATACTGTTTTCATCCATGTTATACAAGTTTATTTTAGTGTTGAAGTCAGTTCCAAAAGAATATGAAGGGTGAAGAAGAGTTTCAATGTGCGGTATGTCCTCCTTCAAAGTGTTGTCTTGTGTGTCTTGGTGTCATTGATGTAGGGTCCTCTCCAGTTCGGGTTTGAAAGGTGATAAATATCTCAAATTAGAATGAGTCATTCACAAAACCTAAACAACAAATATATCATAACAGAAATTTATTGAAAATTAACAAGAGAAAACAAATAAATATTCACAAAAATTAAAAAAACCTTATAAAAAACACGCACTAAAAACCAAACCTATCATCGGAAACGAAGCCAAAAATTGGCCGTGTTGTCGTGACACAAAAAATTTATTATGTTTTTAAGGTTGATTTATATTCTAGGGTAGACCCTAGGTCATATCTCGAGGAGTGTTGGTGGGTTTAGAGTGTGTGTTTTTAATAAGAAGTACATAAATATGGGGTGGTTTTGAAAATAGTTTATGGATGAAATGACTTAATTAAAGAGTTTAATAGTTTGTAAGAAAAGGTGGTGTTTATTAATTACAAGATAAAAGGGTTAATTTTGAGTTTACTACTCACATTTAAGGCTCATTGTTCTTGGAGATTAATTAAGGTTTGATGTAAGTCTTTGGTTGAAATCAATTCGAATCCAGATTACATTCCAAGATCTTATATCAAAGCACGTTGAGCCAAACATTGAAATAACAATCATATAGACAAGGTCTAGATCACATTAATGGTATAATAGCTTCCAAAAAAATTTAAATCTCAGATATGTGGGGAAGAAAAGGATTATTGTGCTGTCCAATCGGAACAACACAAGTCATGCTCACAAAACATTGTACTAATCGTTTAAAAGAAAAGATAATTTCATTCAGTTAAATAAAAAAAATATACAAGTAATATACATTTAAATGAAATGTTTTAAAACCCAAAATACATCAAACCAATAGTAGTTCAAGTTCCAAAACTCCCTCTACATGTGTGTATCTCCCTCACAATGAATGCCCACCGTTCAGCTCGACATCAGGAGGAGGAGAAAGCTTGGGTGGAACTCCTTCATTCTTGATCCCCCTATGATGATAGGGGAATATAGAACTTCTAGGATTCTGAGGAGACTTGTATAGGACACCAAAATGGCATATCTTCACTTATTTTCTAAACTTACAAATGGGGTTCCCAAGGTTCCATTATGTAGTAAAAATGGGAAGTGGTTTTTGGCACCTGAATTTTGATAAACTCTTGGGAGGAAGGTTCTCGGCTACTAGATAGTGGAATTTACTTTTTGATAAAACTATAAAGTTGTAGCCCCACATTCTTAATATCACCACCTAATGTTTGGAATCATTTGAAAAATCAAAGCTAGAGATATTGACATATTATAGAACGCCAATTCTAACTTTGTGCATATTCAGTGGCTTGGAAAGATCAGTTTGTATGGTCACCATAGAAGCTGAATCAGGATTGAGTTCATTGAGAGGATATGTAACATATTAAATTAGGGACCAGATCACAAAACTCCATTCTATTTGGATTCACTAATTTCTTGAAATGTTCAAAATTGTGGAGAGATGTCTGTGGGATGCCATGCAGTTTAGTCCATTTTTCTTCTGGATGATCTCCATGCCTCTAAATCAGCTCCACCTTCAATGAAAATATCAAAACAAGTATAATTTCCCATTTTTACAGTGATAAAAATTAATTCATTGAATAAAACATTAAGTTAAATTTATTATTATATTTTGAATATTCATTACAAAAGTAGTTTAAAACAGTAGTGTAAGGGTGGAATTTAATAGTGAATCACTATGAGATCAATACCTACATATTTATTGAATATATCTTGGTTGAGTAATCGCAGAATGATTAATATTTATATAATTATTGATTCAATTATTATTAATTTATTAATTATTATGCATTTTATTATTACATTTATATTTGAAATAGACACATTTCAGGGTCAATTTTTGGATTATATGGATAATTTTTTGATTGTTAGTATTTATATCTTATTTATGCCTTATGTATTCATAATTGATTACAATTATTAAAATACTTTATTGATAATATATTATCATACATTTTGTTCTCATTTATCTCGGGTATTAAGAAGGAATGTTTGAATATTATTGAGGATGTACTAAAAGAAATATTTTTTTGAAGATGTTTATAAGCTATGATTTTTGTTTACAGTGTATTATGGAAGTCATGTGTGTATCTTGTCCATAAAAAATACTAAACTGTTTGATCAATTTGAATGTGATATCTTGTTTCTCTCACTAATATAATATTGTAAACACAGGTTTCAAGTTATTGGAGTTGGAGTGGTTACACTACAAACCTCAGCTAAACTATGATGATCGAATAATTAAATGATAATATGAAATAAAATGTGATTAGTTATATATATATATATATATATATCTATTTATCTGTTTCTTTGAGAACAACCACCTTTAATCCATTTGTAATAATATTTTATAAATTCTATAAATGTAATATATGGTTCACATAAAGTAATTTAAAAAAATATTAAATTACTAGCGAAATATTAGATCCTAATTATTATTTTTATGTGATGGAATCTCCCTATCCTTTAATTAATTCCTTCTCAAATTATAATTATTTAGTGGAAAGTGACTATGAATACTCTATTTTTTATGATGATCACATATGATCAGTTCCTGAAAATAATCTAGATTCTCTCAAATAATATATGATATCCTCACCTTGTCCATATGATCCATGATCTTCCCTGTAAGAAAAAGTACACCAAGATCTTTCTTTATAGGAATCAACTATGATTAAATTTTTTGTTGAGGGATTCCCAATTTTTTTGTCTCACATTAATAACTCAAGAATAATTATTCATTTCATTCCAAAATTCTATTGGGTAAATATTTCTTGAATCACCCCCTTTGGATTATTTTGCACAATGGGTCAATGAATCTTGTTGGACTTTTTCTATAGCGGAAAAAAATGAGAAAGATGTTAATCAATTCATCTAAATCATTAGATATGATAGTTTTTTATTAATATCATCCATATGAATATAATTTCCTTTATTTATGAAAATAACTTCTTTTTTTAGGTGGTCCATGTACTTCTACTATGTGTATGATCCTAACACTTTTGTTCTTTATATCTAACGTCCTAAGCTTCTTATATTTATTCTGAAATCATAGAGTTCATATATATATATTGTCAAATCATAATATTATTTACTTTATATTAATTTTAAAATAGTATACATGGTACACCTTAGGTCCACATGTATTTCTTTCAAGATATAAATTATATTTCCTCTTCCCTATAACCTTTAAAAAAATAGGGAGGAATTATTTGGAAGGAAAGTATTTTTATATGACTTGAAAGCTTAATTATTTATCACACTAATTCTATGATGATCATATAATGTATCAGTATTATAAACTTGATCACTCAAATAATTCTAAGTCAGTGGTGTCTCTAATACATGATGCTTATAACCATGAGTCATATTCAAAACAATCATATATAACTAATGTTTTATTAGGAATCATGGTAGAAGGGTCTTAAAAGAGCTAATCTTGTGGCCTTCCACTTTTTATCCCATGATAACTCTATTAAGATGATGTTTTACAATCCATGAAAAGAATTTTTTAAATGTATCACAATCTTAGACCCCGAGGCAGACAATATTCAATGTCAAATCCATGTGGTCTCATTACCTACTACCCATGTCAATTCCATGATTTTTGGGGTTTACCATCCATGCTTGGGTATTCCTTCTAGTGAAACACCCCCCAAACATACCTATCTGTGGTTGATATGTTTTCTTTTGGATAACACCACCCCTCATTGGATCTATAATCAGAGGAATGAGTTGGATAGGCTTTCCCCTATTATAGAAAAATATTTAATAATGTTTAAGGATATTAGACAGATTAATAATAATGTTAAATATATTGTAACCCCTATTTATTCTCCATTGATTAAAACATCATACAAAAAATTCATTCAATATTATGTTTGGAGTCTTAATACTATTAATAGAGTAAAGGAAACATTAAAATCCGATGAAGGTGGAAAACAATGGAATGTCCACCCTCTTTCCCTTTATTTCAGGTCTATATCATATTTAGGAATGTGAGAGGGATTTTTTTTACTCAATAACTTGAGTAAATTTTCAAAGTATCCAAGTATGGAAATACCTTTGTATATATGAACAATTATCCTTCGTATTCTTATGCACATATCATTGTTTTTAAGACATTTTCCCCAATTTTTTGCATTCTTCCCTAACCAACACACATATATGAGTTCTCTAAAATCCTCATGTAGACTTGTACCTCTTGTAATTGATAGATAAATATATCATCACCATGGTTTAATTCTCATCATAATCCTCTTATCTCATTTTCACATATTCACAATGTGATATTTAGAGTAGAAGATATTGAATAACTAAAAAAACCTCCACTTTATGAGATAAAAAATGACCCCCCTAAAATAAATTTAACTAAATAAGAATGATATGTATGATGAATATATGGTTTATTAAACTAATATATACTCATATTAGTTTTATTATTTTTATATTTAAATTATAACTTAACTAAATGTTTTTATATAGATTTTATAGTATACATTATTTAGGAGAAGATGTTACAAAAAATAGGAAACTAAATTCTAATATAATTATAAAGCAAGTATGGAGATATAATTTTCCTATCCACTTAGATAGGTTATTGGGATAATACAATGATTGATTCCCATGAAGAATATATTTCTCAAAATTTGTCATGTAACAACTCCATATTATTTTTATCAATCACTCATTGATTTGGGAATCATTTTAACTTTTAGATGTTAATGATGGAACATATATATTCATTTCAACCTATATTGTCAAAAATAATATCATTATACATAATTAAAATTAAAATTTTATTATAAAATGTTACCTATAGAATTACTATCAATTTTTTTGAGTATTGGTTATATAAGAATGTAGTGGTTTAAATCAAAAAAACCAAATCCTTTATTTTAAATTGGATGAATTAAAGACTTTCTATTTGTATAATATCTTAATGTAATAATAGTTTAAATGTCTTACTAAGACATATTACATATTAAATTGTGTGTGTTTGTGTGTGTGTTTCACACCCATTTTTATTCAAGGATGTTTCTAATCCAGTTTATCCATTAAACTGGAAACACACATTATTCCCATATCCATGATGGTTTATGGAACTACATTCAAATTGTAGGAGTTCAATGAAATATTTTAACAATGACTCTTAGGAACAAACATTGGTTGAAAAGATGTGAGTTTAGACTGATCACACCATTTTTGGGGAATTGTTTCATACTCCAGGACTCTCTTATAGAATTATGTCATATTTTCAAATCCACTATAAACATTAAATTAAATATGGACAACCTTCACATTTGAAGTAAATCATTTATAAATAAAGGAGATAACATCTATATGAATAAAGTTTTCCCCATCCTCAAAACCATTTTATGTATTTGTGTAGCTTCATTGATCGGTTTACTTATATATACCAAAGTTTCTCTATGTGGTTTTTATATTTACTTTTTAATTATTTATTTAATGGATCATGTTTCAAAGAACCTTGATTTGGAACTCTGATTTTTTTTTTGTGAGGTGGTATGATTATTGATATATGTATTCAGCCCCTAACAGGGGCTTCCTATAAACCGTTAGGAAATGAATCACAACCTATGTAGTTTGGTTCAACTTAATGGGACATGTCATACTTTTTGGGTCATGTGATGGGGAACACACAATGACGTTTAGTTTTATTTAGAAAATATTTCTAAATATAATGTTCATAAAAAATTATATTGTTGGACTAATGATTGAGTGATCTAAACAGGTTGATTTAGTAGGGAATATTCCACAATTTTGAGATAACCTACACTGAGAATTGGGATTGATGTTGATAATGTGAAAAGGATATTGAAGGGATATAGACTCCTAGGTGGGGGCTTGATCTTACTATGAAAATTGAATTATAAGGATTATTATGCATTAAAATTGTTGGTATTGAACCTCTATGAGTCTTCATACATATCCTATCTGCATAAGAGTCATACCCCACATAGGTTGATTCCACTAAATGGGTCATGTCATACCATTCAAGATAACTTGATAAGGATCATATAGTGACTCTACTTTTCAAAGATTACTTTTACATCATTTTAATGGTCAAAATCAAAAACATGTTACACAATGAGGATCCAAATTTTTTGTTTCTTGGGAAAACTAGGACCATACATAACATGAACAACATAAAGCATACACACTTATTTAATTCCTTCTTCAATAACTTCTTATCAACACTTGTGTAATCCTTAGTAAATGTATTCATATAAGGATATACATCAAAAGGGGTGTTATAAAATCATAGATATGGGATATATAATAACATTAAACATTGTAACATGTGGTGAGCACAATCATAACATCAGTTATATAATTTCTAGGAATTTAGGAATGCATGAAAATAAAACATCCTGTCTTAGTGGTAAACTACCACACATAGTAGTGAACAAATATAACATCACGTTCAAAACTAATTTCACTTTAACTCAATAGATTCATCACTTTAACCAATTAATTGGAGCACTATATAATTCCAGGCACACCCATCACATTAAAACATTCATATTTTGCTATATAATTCTGGGAGCACCTGTCACATCATAACATTTACATTATCATGCATACCACATAGAAAGTATATAAAAAATTAATACAAAATAACCAATGGGAAGAAATGGGTTTCATGTCATAAATAATAAATTTATAAAATTCTGGTTCCCAAAAAAAAATATGGAATATCATTTTTATGATAGAACCATTAAACTGGAGTGAATGGTGAAACAATATTTTTGAAGTAAAGAGGGTGTGTTTATTTGACATACGATTTCTTTTAGAAAACATTGGATTTTTCATAAAATAAATTAGATGACATGTTTATCCTATAAAGGTAAATATAATTATGAAAAACTTATTTTAAGGCATATCCATACTGAAAATGGGTTGAAGAGAGAAAAATCAAAGAAGGAGAGTTGGGTTTGAGAATTTCCCCTTTCCTTATGTGTGAATTACTTTTTCACGTTAAACAAATGTATAATGAAATTAAATTCATTAATTAACAATTAAATATCATTTAATACATTTATTTTATTCATTATGGTTTTATTAAGTTATTTTATGAAACTTTGGATGAATTATAGAGCATAAATTAATTGTTCGGGAGTGTTAATTTTCATAGATTTTATGAATGGTCCAATTGTATTCATGAATAAATTTTTGTTTGAAATGTGGTTAAACATACCAAAATTTAACTATATATTATCAGTTACATTACACAGATATAAATTGTATCATAATTATTTTTTTAAATACAATGAGTATGAATCATTTGATAAAATTTTAATGATAAACACTTGGATTAATTTTGCGGTTGTGCTCACAATGAACTTGTTTTGTATTATTATTGTATATCATGAGTGTATAAGGATTTCAGAACATAAAATAATATCGATGAAATATATTATGATCTAGTTCAATCATTAAAATGGTTTATAACTAGTCCCTAAGATGGTAATGCATATTGAAAACCTGTCATCCTTGAATGTGAGAAATTAACACATCTCGGATGATGTTTTCATTTATAGTATAAAAGGAGAGGGAAGTTGAGATTATGATGAAATATACCCTAAGAATAATATAATTATAGTACATGTATGTTACTGTAGTTATCATACCAATTGGGTGAAATTAGGAGAGGAAATAAAAAGAAAATAAATGAACATGAATGAAAATAAAATAATCAGAAAGAGGAATTTACCTCTTGAGTTTATCTCATTTGAGAGCCTCTTTAAGAGAGAGGATTTGGTATTTTCAAGTGAAAATGGTATTTTGGAAATGGGGAAGGATCTTGGGGAAATATTGGGACAAAATTTAGTAAAATCATGATACTTGGGTGGTGGGAAGAAATGAGGGTGTGAGGGGTTATATTTATAGTGGTGGGGGGGGGGGTTCATAATATTATATCCATTAATTTATTATTTCTACACAAGACTAGAAATAGTGAGTATTACTATGAAAAAAACTATTAATAAGTTCATGTGAGTTGTAACCAATGGCCATTTACAAAATCCATGACTCAATCATGACGTAGAAATTCATTTATTTAGCATATTTTGTAAATTATTGAATTTCACTATTCACTAAAAATTAAATTATTTTTAAAAAATCACAAAATTTTACCCTAATAAATTTTCAATGTGTAGAATCTAAATATGAAATCCATTTTTCAAATTTTTTTTTCTGAATATGAATAATTAAAATTTTAATTAAAATAATAATTTACTTGAAAACTACAGAATTTAAAATTAAAACTGATTTTATAATGTTTTCAAAAATTGAATAAGGCCTTATAACATTATATTAAAACTAAAATAAATAAATTTTTTTATTTATGATCATATTTTGGGAAAATAAATTTTCTTTTAAATTAATTAATCAATTAAAATTTATTATTTACATCTTTCAAAAATACCAATACTTTTACTATAGTCATATTGTCACTTATAAGATGTCTCAGTTTTATATATACATTTATGGTTGAGGTTAATGTTCTTTTGGACAATTTAATATTCATAATGGTCATATTTCTATTTATAAGGGTATATTACTATTCACAAAAAAATAAGTTTGTCCCATCAAACTCCAAATATCTTATTGATCACAACTGTGTATGTTATATTTTTGAAATTCCAAACATAAAAGTGGGAAATTTATGTATAAAGGTAACATAGAAGTTCATTTTAGCATGACGTGGAATTGTGGTTCCTAATGTGATTTTATATGACTATGAAATTACTACATGAAGGTAAAAATTGTATTGATAAAAGTTTGGGTCATTAAAAATGTGACATTGAAGTTAGTTTCTGACAGAGAGGATGTCTTAGTGGAATATTACTAACAAAGTATAGTGTGTGAAATATGAATGACCAACCCTTTCTTATTGATCTAGTTAGTTATATGGCTTTGTGATGAGAAAACCTGCATAAGGAATTTGAGCCGATGAGGATGAGGAGAAAATGACATCGAAGGGATATAGCCACCCTGGTGAGGGGATTATTGTTATAAAGGATATGGAAAATATTTATTATTTTAGAATAAAGTTATTATTTATGAAACTCATAGAAGCTTCAAACTTATCCTTTACACCATTGAATCATATCCCCTGTTCAGAAATTTTGTGACCTACAACTCTAAAGAAATCATAATTGGCTATTTTATTCTACTATTTCTATGATCACCGCTGAGCACTAAGCCTATGTGTGTCATTCTTTGTGTGAGAAACAAGAGGAATATAAATAGATGGATGTTCACATAATCTCTTTTTCTCACTAGTTTATTAAGGAATGGGTATTGATTCTAGGAGATATCCCAAAAGAATTACTATGGTATTACACTAAAGGGATGCTTAGTTACTAGTTTTAGGGATTAATAGAGAAGGATATAACACTTGACCTCATAAATGGGAATGTAAATTAGTTCCCATCAATAACCGAATTGTGAATGTCCCTAGAACTACCTCTATATTTGAGGTCTTCAATACAATGAGGTTACCTGATTGGGAACATTCTAAGGATCCTTCCTTCTAGGGAGGTTAAAAGAGGTAATTACTTTACCATAAGAATGCTTGATCAAGATAGTTTCATGGTGTTTCCTATTATTTGACCATTCATTTTTTGGGGCCTTGGTTAATGTTTTGATTTGGTTTCCTTTAGATATAAGCCTGATGGATTATTTTTCATTTTTGGTTTGAGAATCAGATCATAGGGTTCTTCACCTAGTTGATACTTTGGTTATTTAGAGATTTTTTCCACCCGGAGAACCTGGGAGGGAGTGGATTGAATTCACCCAAGTGATATCTAGAGAACTAGGGTTGACATCTTCCATTTTATACCTTAGTAAACTAGGATGCACCTCTTCCAAGTATTTCTTAAGTGAGCATGGAGGTACGTCACCCCATTGATATTTGATATAACATGGAATAATTTCATGGGAAAAGTGAAACATTAGAAATCAACCTTAAAAGATATATTTCTTTGATCTCTAAGGGGTTTTTAGGTTCTCTAAGAAAGAATATGCTCATGTTTTCATAAAATAAATGGCCCTTCTCCCTAGTAAGATTGGATCGGGGGGGGGGGGGTATCCTCACATAAGCCTGTTGCGTTATAGGATTTTGAGGATCTCTAATCCCTTTACTCTTTCTAATTCTCAATTATTTCTAATGTTTTGAATGCTACCTAAGGGTTTCAAGTACATGGATGATAGACATTCATGAGCGAATATTTGAGTTAAATCATCATTTTGGAGTCATGTGAAATGGGTAACCCAAGGTTACTATTTATAGGATAACCCATGACCTTAGGCCAAGTAGGTTGTCCAGACACCTTATCCATTCTAGTTACTTATATAGGTAGGGATTTCAGTTGATACTTTTTTATTCTAGTAATCCATGGTCTTGGCCCATGCTTGAGTGGGTTGTTCTTCTAGTATAACACAACAGATTCACCTAGGAAAACTCACGGGGGTTGGGAAAGATAATGTTGTTCATATATTAAACCATTATCTTCTCTATATACATGATGAATTTTCTTTTTAAACAATTAATAGTCATTTGAAAAGGGGAGTGGAAATAAATCCCCCCAGGATCAGATCTGTTATAAGGATGAGGATATCGTCCTAAGGTATAGGGAAATATGGGTGTTGATTGATTCTTCATTCCCTAACCTCCTTGTGTTCTTGGACATTCATGCATGGGGTTGGATAACAATATTTTTTATTCCTCACCCAAATGGGAGAGTGTATCGATTGAGTGTTCAGGTTCAGTTCATAGGTTTATCTCCCATGTATATCATATAGGTGAGACACATGTTTCTACAACATAGGTATCCCTCTCATGCATCTCATGTAGTGTTTACACAACTATATATAGTGTCTCCCGCTGGTGTCCCACCTATTTGCTTTATTCAACTATTTCACCGACCCCTTACATTCATTTCACAAGTCTCACATGCGGTTCTCCATGCTTACACTCACTATGAATTAACTTTCATGATACATGACCATGAAGTGACTTCCACGAGGAGTATTCACTAAGTCATTCGAGTGGTTGACCCATATATGGTCACTTGGGTGAGGGACCCAGATGATGTCACATGTGTGAGTAACTTATGGGAGGTCACTTGGAAAAGATATTTTCTTAGGGTCACATAGTATAATGACCTATTTGAGGTCACATGGGTGGGTGACCTATGAAAGGTCACTCAGGGAAGATACATGTGTGAAGTCTCTAATTCATGAGAAAATTTAGAATTTACTTTGAAATTTAATTCACGACTATCAAAAAACTACAATTCATCATTTTAAAATTTCAATTTATCTTTTAATGGATCCAGTTTCTAATGAATAAGAAGTTGTACACATCAACAATTTGGTAGACATCGTTGGGGCATATTAATACTAAGTTTATGACTCTTTTATATAGGGTATTGCAATGCATATGATGAAGTTCTATCATGAGTACTTGAGAGTGAAAAATTACCACTCTATGACCATGGGACATTGAAGAATGTACATATTATGATGTTGGAGAATTAATTTCTACTTTCTTGGTTTAAGGTGTACACAATCTTTAACACTAAAAACATCTCCTCCAAGTTTTAATTCATAAATTTAGGGAATGAAACCCTCTATATGTGTCATGAACCATAGTACATGTACTCTAGATTTGAATACTCACACTCTTGAGTCAAAACCACACTTCTACCTACCAGTTATTCCAATTTCCATAAAATATCAATAAAAGGGTTTGAAGAAATACTAAGAGTTTCTCTTGATAGGTGGGGTTAATCTTGAATGGATATGGATATTTGGTTGTCCAAAACCATTATCAAATTCTTAGTTTCGATGAAGTCAGTTGGAAATTATGAGGATGTGTGGGTGTCACAGAAATATCTATAAAAGAATCCATATACTATCCCATACCTCCTTAGTTGATAGAGATTATAGAAAAATACTTTCCTCCAGATGCATGGAGATTATTTAATTATTTTATGGGATTTATAGAAGGTCTCAATAGAACCCATTCTAGGGGAGATGTATGATGAGGTCATCCCTCTGGATTAAATGTGAGCTGATTCGAAAATAATGACTTAATTGGATCAGAAGCTAGAAAAAATATCCATAAAGGCTAAAATTGTAGCCCCTCTCCCTACGGGTGATGTTCATCCTGAGGTATTGATGATGGTTTTCTTAGATCCAAAGGAATGAGTCTTAACTATACGTTTCTGATATGATGCACTTCATTATAAAATTAGGGGGTCCTCGATAAATATTTTAGAGTATTGCGAGATGATAATATAATCAATGGGTGTATAAAATCATGTCTGGCATCCATTCTAAAACCCACCTAACCTGTTTTTAAAATAGGTGTTTGAGTACATAGATTATTTTGGTCAATGAAAAAAATAGTTGTGTGAGGACAGTGATGCTTTTCATGGAAACCAAGCTGGTCAAAGGTGATCATGAAGGGTCGAAAACCCCTATTTGGGAAATTATTTAATGGTTCTTATTATAGTAAAAGAAAAAGAGGGACCCTTCCATATTTCAGGTCCATTCCAACTATTATGAGGGAAAATTATGGAATATTTTAACTCTTATTTTGTGTTGAGTGAGGTCAAGATTTCTGGATATTGGTTATGACAAATCTTCCAAACCTTTTCAATCATCCAACCTCTATTATTGAGGTACGGTGAATCTTTGAATAATTTTAACCTATTGGGAAAATTTTGATTCCTATATGGGAATCCTCCCAATGCAACATTCCTTGAAAATGGCCTTGGTGATGATGATTTGTGGTTATATATGATATCTTTCAGAGATTTCATTCTATAAACAATGATTGATGAAAACATTATTTTTGAAGCATATGCTTCATATTTATTTTTACTAAAATTAAAATGACCAAAAAATGGTATCAAATCCCACACATTTTCGATTGGATATGAACCCAATGGGGGATTAAAGGTTTTGGGTCCTATTGGGTTTGGAAGTTTCATAGGTGGTATTCAAGATACCTCTATCATCTGGATCTATTAGGTTGAATTACATGTATAATAATTCTTAAATCCATTTGTATGCTTGATGAGTGTTGATAAAGAGTGTCCCCCCCAAGTTGAAGCCATAAAAAATTTAGAAGGTGAAAATGTGGTAAAAAGGCTTATCTTGACGATGAAGTTGATGAATATAAAAATTCTCTAAATGTTCTTGGATGCAGGCCGCACACTAGAATATAATAGAAAAGGATGAACCTGTTGGGTGAAGATGATAAAGACATCATAATTTGGGGGAAAATGATACTCTGATTACCCATAATTCATTTGGTATAGAGAGGTTTGGAAATCAAATTATGTTATTGGATTTATGGTCCTATTCCCAACCATTTATGGAATCATTAGATTTCATGCGGCTAGAGGTGGAGGAATTTTGAAAAGTTAATCTTGATGGTGTCAATGATTTGTGGATATTTCTTTAATATATCATACATATTCTATAGATTTGAGATATATTATAGTGCTACAATTTCAGTTTTTATACCAATAATATTGATGGGGGATGTATATACAGGAATAGGAGATTCTCATATACTTTACTAAAGATTGGATTTCCACTAGAATGTAAGTAAATGATATGATGTGTATGGGAGCTATTGAGGGGGTGCCTAATCAAACTACCAACAAATGAGATGATTGATTTAATACTAATGATATATTCCTTCATCATCTTCCCTTTTACTTGATCATTTATTTTGATAAGGTGGATATTTATGAAGGGATAATTATCATTAATTCATATACGAAAGATGATGGAGCACTGGAGACGGAGTCACCAAGATATGGTATGATGGGAACCCTATCAGGGATAAGGGATCTACTATTTAGTTGGGGGGGGGGGTGTCTTCAGGCCTAAGGATCATAGAGGAGGTGATTGTAGGAGGATTATCTCAAATTATTCCCCCAATACCCATATTTTGGAAAGAAATTTATAGTTTTCCGTAGTTCAATGTAAAGGAGCTAAAAATGTTGAATACATTAGCCAAGTGCATCATTTTTTATGGTGAGTTTTCCCCAAAATAATTTATCTTATATTTTCCATATATATATATACATCCAACTTGTTCATATGGTTCTTAGAATCTACCTTACTTTCATATTTCAAAGGATCCAACAACAATATTTCAAGAACTGGGGAGGATGCTTCAGATGAGATATAAAATCCTGTTAGCGAGTCCATCCCCTTTACTGGGGAAGCGTTAAGGGACAAGAGAAAATCAATACCTATTAAATTGTATGGAGAGGATAATCTTGGTAATGTCAAATTCAAATCACAGTGTGTAATGTAGTATTCAATGACTCTTTATATTTATGATATTATAGATCCACTACATACACTACAGGATCCTGCAACATACTTTTTTGGACATGTTATTATCTCAGAAGGGGACGATTGGGATCTTAGGACATCTGGTGAGGGTGGTGATAAAAAATTATCCCCCAATTGTGCTTGGATTAGCGGTTCCAACCAAAATAATTTTATGTAGATTGGTTGGGTCGTTTTTTTGTCCCTGACAAAATCTTTAAAATGTCCCCACTACTGAGTATATCATGATAATGAAAACATTAGTTAATCATTTAATTGAAGTGAAATATTTTATCAATCATACTGATATATGCACCCTTTTAAAGATTTTTAGGATTTCAATAGGCATTTTTATGTATTTTATTTTTCATTTTTTACACATGACCAAATTTCATTACATATTATGAATTAATCAATAATCTTAGCTTGTGTAGATTTATCTACAAAAAAACATTGACTAGGTAATCCATAATTAGATAATGATGTCCCTCTTACTCATGTTGTGGAGGGAAAAATCTTCCAATGCCCCAATGTCCAAGATTCTCATGATCCTTCCATCTTGTATTCCATGAAAATTCAATAAGGTTATTATTCTCAGAAGTGCCCCATTTTGGATTGCGATACACAGGATATTAGATAATACCCAAACCAGAGAGTTGATCCATCAATGATTTAGTGTCATACTATACATTGATCATATTTTTTTCATTTTCATTACTACCATCCAATGTCAGTTTTGAATTTAATTCATATTTTAAGAAAATCAACTTCAATAGTCAAACCTGAAGGGGAAGAATCCAACCTAACTCAACCAATGGGGAATGGTGGGGGATGAAGTTTCCAAAGAAAGTATAACACATTCTACTTATATAAGATAATTTATTCTAGAGTTATCTTATCCTCATCAGACTATCTCTATAAAAAACCAAGAGGCTCAAGATTCCTTCAGGGTATGTATCAAATTTATCTGGAAAGACATTTGGGATCTGGTCTCAAATATACCCATGGATGATCTACATTTTAAACTTCATCAGTTCTAGATCTTATTCATCATACTAGGGTTTGTCAGGTTCTTTTACCATATGATCCACATTACTATTATGTAAATCATTTAACCATGCGATTAAGTGAATAATCAACAAAACTTTTTATTAGCGCAAAAATTCTTATGAAAACTGCTGACCTCTACGCTACACTATCCCCGGAGAATATCAATTATGCAATGAAGCTAGTGGGATGATAGAACCATGGTGATTATAAATCCATTCAAATGAACATCAATAATAATATCTGATTATATCCTCATAATAACTCCTACAACTTCACAAAAGTTTGAAGAGGTCTATGATCAATGAAATTATTCCATTGATTTATCAGTGATAGAGCTCCCCCATACAGAGATGGATGAGGCTACAGGGCTATCCGAGCATTTATAGACCGATGATGGGGCTATACTAGAACTCCAAATGTTGAAAAGTTAGGTTGGTGGAATATTTTATTTTAGGACTATCATGAAAAGTGACACTGGTTTTTGGATGCTCCTTTAATTTATTGAACCATAAATAAAAGGATCTCTTTTATCAAACATTTTTTTAATTCTTTCACTTTTTATAATTATAGAATAAAAATGAAATATTCTTACTTTTAGAAATGACCCTTTATTAGTGTCATCAAATTAAAATGACAAGAATAAGAGAACACTCTAATTTTCTCCTAGTCTATGGGGACATGTGATCATAATTTGACTGTTTATAGAGTAACCTGATGGACACCATAAATTATTTATCTTTTCTTTCACTGAACTAACTTATTCCTATGGTCCATACAAATATGATGTAATGGTTAAGAATTGATTTTTTTGTGGGGAACCCATAATGAATTTTCGACATAAAAAGTTTTTTTCCTTTCAAATTATAAATAATAAAATTTATTTATATCCTATGAGCTGAATTTTTAGTGAGGTATGACTTGATTTTTCACAGGGTTCCCATTATTGGATTTAATCTTGATGAGTAAACAATATCATTGTATTGGAGGTTTAATGTCTTATACACTGCACTGATGCAATTGATGTGTATGAAAAAATAAATATGGCCATCAGTTGGATAAATAATCACCCAGGAAGTGTATGTTGTAGAAGAATGTTCCAACACCTTATGGATTTGGGAAAATAATTTTTCAGTCATTGTCTTTGGAGTTTTGATCTATGGAAATGTAATTGGATAATAATGTAATTAATGATCATAGAAAATTGTCATAAAGAGGTTTATACTATGTTTTTTTTGGATTGAGAAGATAAATAATTCTTTTACTATGGATAAAGGTGCCCTTGGTTGATAGGAAACATTGATGAATTTTATATAAAACCACATTTGGGAATATTTTGAATAGAAGAAAAAAGGAATAATTTAATGTTGGATTATATTATAACTGATAACCAAGAGTATTTCATGGATGTATGATTTTCCCTAAACATGAATTATTATTTGAGGAATTGGGATGTTTGAATATGATGGAGGAATTCAGGCC
Organism: Viscum album; assembly: GCA_963277665.1. Taxonomy (NCBI): domain Eukaryota; kingdom Viridiplantae; phylum Streptophyta; class Magnoliopsida; order Santalales; family Viscaceae; genus Viscum; species Viscum album. The sequence continues at coordinate 871,561,063 of OY728129.1, read as the reverse complement.
GATGTTGTCAGTAACTATGTAAAAAATTTATTGCAAGGACCTAGATCATATGTGGTGAAAAAATTAATGGGTATTTGATTATAGATTATTATAATGTGGAAATGTTCTAGATATCACTATGTATCACATTATGACTAGAATCAAGACACACATAGTTATGAGATTTTAAGAATGGTAGAAGACCAAGAACCAAAATGTTTTACCACTAAAAAAAATATCTAAATGAGCAAACAATATTATACCTTGCGACATGGAATTAGAACATGTCGTCTCATATCATATAGTGATGAAATTAGAAACAAAGTTTAACATCATGCAATTTTGTTTTAAGATAGCTACAATTTAATGTAATGTGACAATGAAACAAATTAGTTGGCGGAATAACCTATATAGATAGAAAATGGATAAATACAGTGTGAATAGAGAGACCAAATTCCATTATAGAATATTCCATGGAGATTTACACTTACTTAAAATTCATAATTCTCAAATAACTACGTGTCTAGTGTTTTATGTTACAAGGATTTAATCCATGTTGTAACTTTTAATGTCTTTTACACAAGAAATTCCAATTAATGTCCTGTGATAAGAATAAGTATTTAATTATAGTTGTGTCATGACATGGATCTGGAATATAGACAATCACCCAAAATCACCATGCCCACAGGAGCCACTATTATGTCAGAAACAAGAGAATTCATAGAGTTATCCAAATTTTAAAAAAAGTTCAATCAAGGGTAGCTTCTAGAGGGTAACACATGATTTTACATTTAATGTTAATTCGACCGTGAATGGTATGAAGATCTTTTAGTGTGAAGGAGGAAAGTTGTAAATAATGATCTTATGGTTATTTGGTCAGAGAAAAGGGGAAGGTAAATGTGTTCACAAAATGACAAAATACCATTTTTTAAAAGAGGTTTATTCTATGATATTTTTAGGGAATATAAATATAAGAAGATATTTTTTATGAAATTAGGTTCCTCAGGTTTATATAACATAGTAGGGAATATTAAGTAGGTCCACATTTTTCCATACTATTTACAGTCAAAACACATGTGTCCTTGGATGTTGAACACCTTTGTCAAATATAATTGAGGGAGGTTTGTGAGGATTCAAATTTCTTGAGACCTCGAATTGTGGTTTGTGAATATAATTTTATTTAGAATGAAAGGTAAATTTAGACTAGGATATACCATGAATGGATGGAAAATTCTTTCCACATATCAAAATCATGTGTATGGAAAGGTCCATTTTTCATGATATTGAAAATGAGAAAACTAATGTTGGAATATCCAATATGGATCAATACTATATTTAGGTGAATCGAATTTTTGTTGTTGTGTCCAAGACAATTATTTTTGATCTAGTCATTGATATATATTCCATAGATATAGGTATAAATACACACATATTTCTCGTAAATTTTCCCCACATAGGTTCAATATATTTCTAGGGAGGGGGAATATTTTTCTGAATATGGGTTTATGAGGGAAATGAAAACCTATGTTGGACTCTCCCATGTAGATCTGGATCATACAGTGGAGAGTGGGAGATTTTTTTGTGGTCTGAAAAAAATGTAGGGCTCTAGGAGTTTCTTTTTATCTAATAAATTAAAGAATAAAGATATAGTTTGATCTAATGTAATGGTGTAATAGGATACTATCACACCCATATTTTCAATTCCATGATTTGTTTTAAATCCTCTTTTGGTTCTTAGTTTTCTCTTGGTTTTCAGGTGTTTCATGTTTAACTTTTTGTTGCATATTGTGTTCTAGATCTATGAACTTAGTCTTGGGGGTATTGTATGGTACTTGGCCTCCTCTTTTTTCAAAGTTTTGGTAAGAGGTTATGGTGTTTTGGAGTTAGATTAGTGACACTACTATAAGAACCACTTGTGGGGATTGTTGTCAAGGTGGTTTGTACCCATGAGTTGGATGAGTTTTATGGTGAAATGGGAAAGTTAATTTGTGATTTTCACTCCCCTTTTATTGGATTATCATTCCCCCTATGTTTCTCCCTTGAAACCCCCTAAAATTGGAGGATAATGGAAGGTCATTGGGTGGCCTGAAATGGCCTCACTGTTTAGACACACAATTTACTAAACAGTGCCGGAAAACCATGATGGGTGTCCAGGACATTTAAAATATTTTTGAAATTCCATTTTTCCCTTCAAAACAAAAAACATAACCTAACCCATTCTTCTCTAATTCAGCCCTAGAAAACCTAGGAGGCTTCCAAGATCCATCAATATCCCATGGAACCCATCATTGATGGTGTTTGTGGCGGGGGAACATTAATATTCTTCAAGGTAATTGATTACTCATTCTGTTCTTCTATCTTCCTTTGGATTTCTTTTCACTTTTCTTGACGTTCCACATCTCCATAAGTAAGGGTTTAAACCTCGGGTTTGATTTGGTGTCTTTTGGGTCAAATCTTCTGGGCTATGGCTTAGTTTCACTTCCTTGTAATGTAGAAGTGGTGCAGTTGAAGTTTCAAATCAAGATTTCGTGTTTTCAGCACAAAAGGGTAGGTGGTTCCATGTGTAATCATTTATTGATGAGTTAAAATTACTGATTTACTTATTTAGAATTTTCTTTATATGTTTTTTATTTTGTGTAAAAAAAATTTTATGGTGTTTGTTAGGTGAGTAATTTTATAGTTTCAGGTTTTCTTCATATTCTGTGTTTTTCCATGTCTAACTCTTGTGAAAATGTTTGGGTTCATAATATAACATTTTGGAGGGGTTTAATAAATGATTCTTGGGATTCAAAATATATTTTTGATTGGTATTGGTGTGATTTTTGCGTTGAAAGAGGGGTTTGAAATGGTTTTTTTGTGCCAAAAATGGTTATACCCCTTGAGACTATTTTATGAAAATTGTAAATGATTTATTGAGTTTAACAAAGAAGAAAATGATGTACATGTATTGTTTTGGTGCCTGTGATAACTTAATATGGGGTTTTGAAATGTAAAGTGGTGATTTAAGATGTCAAACATTTTTATAAAGTTCTATAAATTGGTGAAATGATATATAAAATTTCTAAAAAGGCGTGAAACACATTTGTGGGCTGTTTGGTGTGAGTATGATGTGAAAAATGAATTTTTTTTGAAAGAAGTATTATGTGACATGTGTTTGGGATATGTGGTCTATGTGTGACTTGGAAGTGGTATTTTCTTATTCAATTTTTTTTCACGACTTGTGGAATGTGTTTTAGATCAAGAGGGAAAACTTGGGTGTCTAGGTCGGTGGATGTGTACTAGTATGCTAGTGACCCCATGGTGTTTAGCCCCAATTTCATGTATCATGTTTGACAATGACAATATTAACTAAACTATGATGATTATGATGATGTTGGGGAACCAAAAGGTTATAAGTATGCTCTCTACTGGTGGATCGTGGGCACGGGAATGAATATTTTGAAGGTTACTTTCACCGAGATACGAGGTACCTGGCCCCAACAACGAGCTAGTTCTTAGGTGTTATTTTCATGTTGTTTTTTCTCAATAGATATTTTATTATTACTATTGGATTACATTATTATTGTCTAGAAAATTCAGTAGCTTCGACATTATATTTAGAAGTGTTTAATCTTTAAATTAGCCCACTTGAAAACTATTTTTATTTAAAGTTTCATCTTTTACAAATTGTTACTATCATTTCATGTTATGAAAACATGAATGATTTTCTCCATTGAAGGTTTAAAACATGGAATATATTAGTGGTTTAATTATACCAAGATTTTTCTCACACCCTACTTACACATTGTGTTGTAATTAGACTTGGTTATTTTTTCATAGGTTTGGGTAAATCTTTTATTGCCAATGGTTCATGTTTCTATCAGTCCTTCTTGGTGAAGTGTCATGTAGATGGATTGAGGGAGGTGCCTCTTTTCATGAGAAGGTTCTTGGGATGTCTTTCTTGGTTTTTTTCCTCTGTAATAGTCTTTAAAAATTTAATTTAATTTTTAATTAAATTCTGAAATTTTGTAAAAGATAGTTTCTTTTGAAAAATCTTAATTTTTTTATTGGATTCAATTATTCTTTTATGTTTATAAAGTTGAGTAAATCATTCCAAAATATCTTTTTTAACACCCTAGAACATATGCCGGCCTATGGGGATCAAGTAAACCCTTTGAGCCATACCACAGGCCGGGTCGGGTGCTCCTTTTGATGGGAACCCAATTCGGTTCATGAAAAAAATGGTATTAGAGGAGGGTCAAGTTTACTCTTTGGGTCATGTTATTTGAGGAAGAGTTGAGATAGTCCGAAGCTAGGATTTTCAGGACTTGACATTCTGGTTATAGGTAGTGTGCCTGGAAAACACACATTATGATGTGATTAATTTCACTACAATAAGTCTTGATTTATTTGATCCCTTTGGTTTTCATGGGTTGATGATGATTTGGGGAAATGAAAAGAGAGTTGAGGTAATGGTCTAAGTGAGCTCGTAGGGATAGGAAATCTGTGTAGAGATGGAGATAGTTTCCTGGAACACACTCTGTAATTGTGAAGTGATTGGAATATGGCCCCAACCATACGTACATGTCACATATAGAAACTAGTTTCTTCTCACATTGTCTTGTGTCCTTTAGTTTTGGAATCTTGGAAGTTCGGTTTTAAAGAAAAAATGACATGGTTTTAAGAAGAGTAATGTTTTTGGGAAATTATTTTCTAATAAAGATAGAATGGTTTGATTTTTGAAATATTGGAACTGAATTATCAGAATTTTATGGAAATGGTAAATTGTTTATTTAAACACTTTTAAAATTATAAATAATGGAATAGAGTATTTTGTAAATTTGTTTCAAATAGATTATTTGAAATTTTTTAAAATTTGTTTTGAATGGAATAAATCAGTTTTGAATTTGTGTTTGGAGTTTATAAATGTATTTTTGATTTTTTAACTTGTGATAATTCTAAAATCCTTATGAATCATTTTAAATTTTGTTTTACATAAGAAGAGATGAGTTTTTCAATGAATGGGTGTTGATAAAATGGTGTTTTCCATTACACCAGAAGTGTTTTGAAAGGGGTTGAGATGTTTCTAAATTAATTTATGGAATGAATTTGAATTTTTATTTGAATTATTGTGGATTTATAAAAAGTTTTGTGAGAAGTAAATTAGGTTTTTAATATTTGGTTAGTGGTTTTGAGAAAAAATGGAAGTGTCAGTTCAATGTTTTGGTTTTGAAAATTGGATGGAATTTTTTATTTAACCTTTGGTATTTCTGTGAAATACCTCATACATGGGGTTATATGGGATGATGGATGGTTAATTTCATGGATTGATGAGTTTCGGTATGGATATGAGGAGGGTGCACAGTGTTTCACAAAAACGTGCATGTGTGAGGCCCATGGGGTACCATTGGTGGATATGCTAAATGTCGAACTGTCTATTTTAGAAGATATGATTTTAAAGGAAAACTTGATGTCCTGATAACTGTTTTGGGGTGGTGTATCTTATTTGATTTTTGAAATTTTGTTATTGTGGGATGTTTTGAGTCCAAGAAACCCTATTGTCTTAATGTTGTTTTCGGTTTGTTTTTCTTTCGTAAGTACAGTTGAAGGGATGGTTAGTGGTATCTTTTGAGAAAGGTTCTGAAATCCTTTACGGTGGTTCCCCTCATACGTTAGATTCTTGTTTGTGTCACATTTTGACCAAGGGACCGGCATGGTTGGGTCCTTGGGTTCTCTTTTTGGATAAGGTATGCCCCCATTAAATGTTATTGCACAATTGACATGCATCCTAGATTGTTTATCCATTGTAAAATCCTCCAGTTGATCAACATAAGGAATTTCTTCTAATGTTTTGGTGATTGAGTATACTCCCATTACCTTTACATGTTTTGGTAATCCTCTTATAGTGGGAGAGTTGTCGTGTATGGTTAAAAGATGCCTTAGTTTCTTAAGATACATGAGTTATGAAAGGTAAAAGTGGTTTAGTGTAAGACATTTTCTAATAGGTCCCCTTGATCTGTTGTCAATCTTGTTGAAGATAGAGTTAATCTTAGTCCATTAATGTTGAAAATTGGTCCTTGTGAGGATGTTATGAATGCTTGTAGGAATCATGTGCTGTTTGGGACTCGTTATAAGGACCCTCTCCTTGTTTTATTTCTATTAGTCACAATGGTCATGTTCGATGATGCCTTGTGATGTTGTGTTCTCGTTGGACTGTAAAGGAGAAGGTTGTATAATCATCTAAGTGTCTCTGTTTTTGTAGGACGTGTGTCTCCCATTGAAAAATCATGGCATAATATGTTTAGAGTAATGTGTTTTCATTTTCCCTTTCCTCCTTCCATTTTTCATCTGATGAAAGAATAGGTGATGTGTGTGAATCATCTAAGCCCTTTTTTCATCAAAATGTCCAGTTTTAGTAAATTATGTTTTGGGGTGTGTTATGTCTTGGTAAACCCATATACGATTAGGGTATAGTTTTCATGGAATTGAAAGGAGACATTTCATTCATGGGGGTTTCCAAATCCTAACTATGAGACTAAATATGTGTCATTCATTTGAGCTCCAGACATAGGTCTTGTAGTGAAGATGGTGCGTAATCAGGTGAAATCCCAGGGTCGTTCAATACTTTGGTCAATGTCCTATCCTCAGTATGAAAGATGGGAATATTTTAATCCTCCAGTGTCATTGTCTGGTTCCAATTGTTCCTGTTCAGTGGTAGAGGTGGGAGGACCTTGTTTCCTTATTATTTCCTGAGTTCATGTTGTTTCCTTGGGTTTACTTTGACTTTTTAGAGAATTGGATGAAATTTAGGCTTGGAAGATGGAAGAGAAAAAGATGCACACAGTTAGTAATAACCATTAACCAACATAGGAGAATGTGAGGTAAGAGACAGTAGTTACCACACGGTATCTGCATGGACGTGTTCCTTGAACCATGTAATGTTGCGAAGCTTCCCCTTTGGATAGAATGCTCCACATGATTCGTGCATGGTTTTCAACACCGTACAGACTAACCATGCTGTCATGCCAAATATTTAAATTTTGTAGTGTTTTCATTCCAGTCGATGATTGTCAGTTAAGATGGTTGGTTCTTATGGTGGGGAGAACAACTATTAGTCTCTTGTATGTTCTTTTGGAAAAGTCTAATGGAAGTATACACCTTTTACAAGGGGGTATGTTCGGGCCACCCCATGTAAGTGCCCTGATTCTATATCGGGAAAATTTAAGTTGTATCTTTTGGTGAGGATCCCATTTGTCTCCCATTAATAGTAACTCAAGGTTTTCCAAGGTATCATAATGGGTATAGGTCGACTCGTTCATGTCAATCTGACTACCAACATCTTATTTGGGAAAACGTTAGGATTAGAGATCACATAACAGTTTAATTGAAGTAAGGTAGTGGTAACCCTATTCGATGTTGTTTATCATTCGGGAAAATTTCTTGAGTCTTGTTCAGATAGTGGTTTAGGTGATTTCTTTTTTTATAATTTCTGAAGGTGATTGATCATTTCAGGAATGTTTTGTATGTTTTGGATGGTGATCGTATTCCTTCCATGATTGATCGAATAGAGATATCTTAACCTTTTAGGGGCAGATGAAACATGGCATTAGAGTACATCTTGGTTTATCAGTTGGACTTGTTTTTTTTCCTTTGGCCATGATGTGTCTTTCTTGGGGTAAAAATATTTATGGTGGGGAGAATTATAACACCTTGATTTTCAATTCCATTCTTTGTTTAAAATTCTATTTTGGGTTTTATCTTTCCCTTGGTTTCTGGGTGTTCCATGTTTATTGTTTGGATTCCTATTGTGTTTTTTATCTATGAACATAGTCTTGGGGGTAAAGTATGGTACTTGTAATCCTATTTTATCAAAGGCATTGTTTAGGTTTTGGTGTTTTTGAGTAAGATTTGTGATACTCCTAGTGGAACAACTTGTGGGGTTTATTGTTGAGGTGGTTTGTACCCATGAGTTAGATAAGTTTTATAGTGAAAATGGATTGTTATTTTGGGAATCTCTCTCCCCTATCCTTTTCCTGTCTTTCCCCCATGATTTCCCCCTGGAACCCCTAAAATTGGAGGAAAATACATGGTTTTTGGGTTGCTGAATTGGGTAAATGGTTTGGCAACACAGTTTACTAATCCGTGCGGCCAAACCATTCAGGGTGTCCAACACAATAAAAATATTTTTGAAATTACAATTTTTCCTTTATAAAAATAATCCTAATCAATCCCATTATTCCCCCATTCTAACCTAGAAGAAATTGGAGGGCTCCAAGCTCCCTTAAACTCCCATGGAACCAATCTTTAATGGGGTTTTATTGTTTGGGGGAACTTCAAGATTCTTCATGTTAAGTGATTCCTCCTTCATTTATTCCATCTTCCATTGGTTTTATTTCCTCTTTCAAGAAGTTAACAATGTACATAAGTTAGGGTTCGTACCTAGGGTTTTATTTGGATTCTTTTGGGTCAAATATTTTGGTCTAGGGATCGATTTCACTTCCTTGTGGTGAGGCGGTGGTGCAGATGAAGTTTCACACCAAGATCTGGAGTTTTTAGAACAAAGGGTAGGTGGTGCCATGTGTAAGAATTTCATGATTAGTTATATTTCTTAATTTAATTATTTTGAATATTCCTTATCTATTTTTTATTTTATGAAAACAATTTTTTATGGAGTTTGTTAAGAAATAAATTTTATAGTAGCACTTTTTCTTTAAATTAGATGTTTTTCCATGTCTAACTCTTGTGCAAATGTTGGGTCCATTTTATAAGATATAAGATTTGTTTAATAAATGTTTCTAGGGATTCCAAATATGTTTTGGATTTGTATTGGTGTGATTTTGGCACTTAAAGAGGGTTTTGAAATGGGGGTTGTGTAAAAAACATGGTTATACCCCTTGAGATTGTTTTATGAAAATTGAAAATGATTTATTGAGTTGAAAAATGTGGGAAAAAGATGTACATGTACTGTTTTGGTGAGCCTGTTCACTTAATAATGGTTTTAAAAGGTAATAATATGATTAATGATGTCAAACTTTTTTCGAATGTTTTATAAATTTTGTAAATGATTTATCAAATTGAAATAAAGGAACGAAACATGTTTGTGGGCTGTTTTGTAAGGGTATGATGTTAAAAATGAATTTTTGATTGTGAAAGTAGTATTATGTGACTTGTTTGTGGGATGTTTGGTGTGTTTGTTTCATGAAAGTAGAATTTTTGTGATGAAATTGTGTTTCATGTCTTGTGGAAGTTGTTTGAGAAATAGTGGAAAAACTGTGTATATTGGTGGGTGGAAACATACTAGTATGCTAGTGATCCCATGGAAATTATCCCCTATTTCAGGTAGAAGGTTTGACAATGAAAATACTAAATAAAATAAGATGATGAGGATGATGATGTCGGTAAACCATTAGGTTATAATTATGATCCCTACTAGTGGCTCCTGTGCACGAGAATGAATTTTGTGATGATTACATTCATTGATATACGAGGTACCTGGGACCCATAGAGAGCTAGTGCCTAGGGGTTATTTTCCTATTATTTGGGATCATTAGATACTTTATGCTTATCTTCGGCATACAATATTTTTTGCTAGAAAATTTATTATCTTTAGAATTCTATCTAAAACTATTGATTCTTTAAATTAACCCACTTGAAAATAGTTTTTATATAAAGTTACATCTTTTAGAAATTGTAACTTGTATGTTTTGTAATGAAAACTAGCAAGCTCTTCATATTTTAATATTCATCACATGGAATCTATTTGTGGTGGAATAATACTGGTATTTGGATCAATCCCTACTTACACTTTTGTGTGTATGTAGACTTGTTTATTTTGTCACAGGTTTGGGTAACGATTTTTGTGAAAATGGTTCTAGTTTTTATTAATCCTTCTTGGTGTAGTGTTGTGGATATAAATTTAGGGGGTTGAATTTTTCAATAAGGCAGTTCATGGGTTATTTGTTTTGGTTTTGTTCCTTTGTAATAGTCTTTAAACAATGTTCTTAATTCTGTAATTCAATTCTGAATTTTTTTAAAAGATGAATTTGTTTGAAAAATAGAGATTTGTTTTATTGGACTTTTTGGTTGTTTTATGTTTATAAACTCAAGTAAATAATTACAAAATTCTATTTTGTGATTCCCAGGAACTTGTTCCAGCCCATGGGGATCAAGAATTCTCTTCAGTCCTTGCCACAGGCTAGGTCGGGTGCTGGTTTTGATGGAAAACAAATTTGGTTTGTGACAGAGACCGACATCCATGATGGGGGCTCTATTATTGGAGGGCCACATAAATGATTTTTCTAATGTTTAATGAAAGGGTTGTCAAACCAGAATTTTAATGTCACATGGAAAGGACATGGGACACACAGTTTGGAATCATGCCACTGGGATATTGGTTACCAGATATAAATGGAAGTTATGAGGTCTTTCTCTATAAAAATTCCTTTGGAATAAGATACACACAATTTATAGTAATGGTTCTTGGAATGTGACGGGACTCATCTATGAGAGGATGCCCTTACACAGATTCAAAATTTCCAAGATCTAGTATATGCATGAGAAATAAGGATTGGTGCGGGTTTCCCTTTTCATGTGGGAGAGATTAAAGAAATACGGTGAATCAAGCGGCCAACACCAGAATCATAGGTTCTCAAAAAAAGGACAAAGAAACATGTGGTTTTAAATCATGTAGGAGGGAACCTCAACCATTTAGTTTAACATATAATGTTGAGTATTTCCAATGTAACTTTTGGGCTCTCATATCCAGGTCCATTGGTCGTTCCTTTTATGTTCTTCTGATAAGGATACCTTCAAGAAGATTAATGTCATTCAATAAGGTGGACTATTTTCTTGTTGATCACATGATGTATTTCAGGAGAAACCATTCATTGGTTGCGATTATAGTGAACTCATCATCCATAGTAATAAATTAATATTCACTATTATAGTATACCTTATGGATGAAAAAAATCCCCTCCCATTTTGTTTTAGGCATCAGATGTTTTTTCCTGATATCATTATAGTTATGAGGACCAATACTACATCTCCATAGAGGAATGAATGAAAGTGAACATTAATGTTAAAATTTCATGATATATGATTTTTACAAGACTCCTAATGAATTATGGTATTCAATAATTTCTCATCCATTCATTCTACATTTTCAAATAAATTTTGAAATTTCGTTTATGTGGTTAGTTTATCAAAAATTTGAATGTGAAGTGATGGAAATTGATCCTCGATGGGAAGGAATACTACTTTACTATATAAAATTGAATACAAAATTTCTTGTGTGGTCGTATGAGTTATATTACAGTAAATAAAAATCCAATATAGAAATTTATCAGGATACAAATTCTTATAATTGTACTATATTTTCTAGAGAAAGTTTGATAGATTATTATTGAAAGCATATATCTTCCTATTTTTCAATACATGATAGTGGGATTAATGGTTAGATTTAATGTCATACTCTGAATACAGATTTTTTAATTTTTAAGAATATAAATTAGTATCTTTTTTCATCAGTATTGTGTGAGGGACAAAACATCTACTAATGATTTTAATATTCAAAAAATTGATGGTGTTTATTGTCCAGAATTCTTTGAGGTACATCTGCATAGAAAATTTGGAAAGGAATTATTTATCAGTGAGCATAGAAATAAACTACTTGGTTGTAGTAGGATGGTATGTCCCTATAATTTCCATTTCCCATATGGATACTGACTAAGGGTATTTGGAATAATGAGAACATTATAGGGCTTGATGTATGAAGTGGGTATGACCATGAAAAGAATGACAGTTTTTGGAGAATTGTGTGAAATCATGCATCACTGAACGCCTGAAGCACCCAAGCATCCTAATATAGTGAGAATGCATAGTTATTGAATGATGGGTAGCATAAGCAGCATCATGGAATTAATTAATGATTATAATTGATTCATATCTATCAAAACCTATAAAGATGATTCCATATAATCCCTCATTTATAGAGTATCTTATATTTAGAAGACCTATATTAATTGATGAAGTTGACTACTCACCATCATATTTTCTATTTCATATCTATTTCTAACATAAGAGTCCCACTTTAGACGTAGTCCAATATGGGTGAAATATGACCATTTGTAGGACCATCTAGTTTGAAAATGGAATTAACCTCATTGATTTCATCCATGATGTTATGAATGAATGGAGAAAACATTTTGATGTGCGAAATGATGATGAATATTTCATTCATAACTGAATATTCCAAGGCTATATCCAAATTTTCTGTGGCATAATCATAGATGATCCGAGGTCTTGGTATATAATTCAACTTTGGTTCCAAGGGTAATTTATTCAACAATATTGATATATAATCAAATTGGGGGGATCAAATTTTAATTTCTGATAACATAATAACCATTCAATTTACATATTACTTACTTTCAATTACCTTTAACCTTAATGTGATCCATTGGAAATTGATATTCTATTTACAAGACAATAAATAGGTCGTGATATTCTACCTCATTGTTGGTGACACCTTCCAAAAATAGTAAGGAATAAAAAATTACTACTATTTTAGGGAGAAAAGAATGCCTACAAGACTAGAATAGTTGATCATGGCGATTTCCATATGATGTATTATTTGGATTATCGATGGTCCAGAAAAATACATCTCCCATGTTTGGGGAGGGTCTGGTATAGAGATTATTTCATTATCTGGTATTTTGAAATTCACTGACATTTCATCTAAAGAGGTAAGATCTAAAAAATATGCTAAACATTACCCTTTTATCATCTTTTATGTTACATAAAAAATGTCAAATTACTACAATATGACTACCCAAAATTCCAACCATCCAGTCCAAAAGAGACAGTTTAGGATATATTTGAGAAAGTCATTTTGAGAAATGAAATGGACCTCATGGTGCTCCACATAGTGCCTCAATTTTTAAACATGAATGATTTATTCATGATAGTTATTCTTGATATTTAAATAATTAATATTAGTACTAATCACGATTCAACTAAGATAATAGAGGTTATTTTCATTCTTGATATCATTATTTTGTGTGACTAAATGTCTTAGTGATCACTCGAAAGCAGTCACATATTAGAAGGGTGGCTACCTTCAATATGTGGAATCATCACTAGTGGACTCAAGAGATACTTCTAGACACTATAAAATGAATCATTTTGGTCTTTAGTCTAAAGATATGTGACCTTATTTTTCATTACTGTGGTGAAGGGAAAAACTTTCACACAAGAGATTCTATGAATAATCGAATGTGGGTAAGACTTCCTATTATTAAACTTAAATCATTATGGTTTCAAAAAGATGACATGTGAAGGATATCCTTTTCCTTATAATTATTAAATTAAATTCTATTATTTAATACTATTAATCCAATAAAAATTACAATGGTTACACCAAAATCACATTTCAAGGGGTTCATTTTCAGGGTATATTCTCATAGTTTATCGAAAATAGTCTCACGTTTAGAAATATGGTTAGAAAATTTCCAATATTTCATGACCATATCATCGATATAGATTTCCAAATACTAACATATCATGGGTTTGAAGATTCAATACATGACATGCTGGTATATAGAACCATCATTTTTTATGCCAAAGGGTATCACCCAAAAATAATATAATCCTTGGGGTTCCCTATGGGAAGTGACTTATTAACTTTTAGGTGACATTTAGATTTTGTTATATCCCAATTAAACATCCTTGAAGGGGAGGGATTGCTATCCAGTCACAAGACCAATCCGAGGTTCTAAAATAGGACCTGGGAATTCATAGTTTTTATTGTGATCATTGAGATTTTTGTTGTCGATGCACACTATGATTTTATAATTTTTATACATAATTAGGACAATATTAGTGATCCATTTTTGGAACTAAAAATCCCAAATAATATTTTTCTTGATGGGGTTGTCATGTTCAAATTTTAATTTGGAAGCATGAGTTGGGTGAATTATTTTGGATGCCTAATTGTAACTATAATGATCTTCTGGGAGACCTAGGTGGTAAGTAGCCATAATGTAAATATGGCCTATATTTTTTATGTAATAATATCTGAACACATCTAACTGATACATTAAGAATTAGGAATATACTTCTGGTTCATCTGGTGAAGTTTCCAAATTGATTAACGTTGGCTGCAACTCTTCTTCTGTATAGAAATTTATATATTGGAGTTCATCAATGTTGTTAGAGACACCCTCTTAAAAAATGGAGGTGTATATTTTGTGGCCATATTACTCTTCTACTTCATCACTTTCTTCCAATTCATAATTTTCATTTTCATTCATTTCTTTATCCTCCATTCCAATGTAGATATGTGTGAGTAATGTTGGGGAATATTTAGAGTAATAGGTGAGATAAAAAATCTTAGTTCCTGAGGCATGAGTATTTCTTTTTTCTAGTTTTAACATGATAATATCCCCAAATTGAGTTTAAGAGGTTGGGTTATGTTGAGTTTTTGGGGATAGAGAGGTGGTAATTTCATTTAGAACAACATCACTAATAAACAGATTGCATATTTTTTCTACTCTGAAGGGATCTTCTTAGTTGTCTGATATCATGGGGACTAACGAGTGCATACCCTGTTATGAATTCGATTGTTCAATATAGTTGATGGGAATCACATATTCATCCATGATATCATTAAATGGGTTAGTCGATCTCATTTATATATAAGTTTTTATTTTAAACCATATAATATCTTATGTCATAGGGTTTCCCTTCTCTCTTATGCAACCCCGCCTTAATGTATTGAGATTAAAAAGATAAAACTGAAGATTTATCACTATGTAATATCCCAATTTTCCCATTGATACAATAATTTAGGCATTGGTGATATGATGAATGGATTATCTCATGTTTTTGAAACCTTTCAAGAAAATCAATGATGTATTCAACTTTCTGGATGATAAATATTCAAAATCATAAATTATGTCCCCAAAATTCATTTTGATCTTGATACGACCATGCTATATTATTTTACTATTGTCAAACCACTAAAGTGTTAAAAGGAAATGTGGACAAGACAAATTTTCTGTGGCCTTACAGTGAAGTGTTTGGATAGGAATGCAATTGATAGATGACATATTGTTAATGAAATATCATTGGTTTTCAATGTCATCCAATATTTTAGATACACTGAAGGTTTTGATGTTTCCCTATATATTATCATTCATATGTTTCTTAGTGAAAGAGATAACCACATTAAAATCCATGGGGACAGTCTCTGATTGATATACCTTAGTAGTGGTTACATAATCCTAAAACTACTTGGGGATCAAGAGGGACTCTATTTGATTCATCCATATTATCCTTCCACCCATCTAGATTTACGATACCACTGTACCCCTTTTAGAAGATCATAAAAAATAATAAGACATAGAATAATATTATTTAATATGGGTGAATTTACAATCTATCTATATGCTCGTTGATGGGATTTTCAATGATTTTAAATATCATAAATTTCTCTGGTAGGGATGTGTCTAGAATATTAGGATTGAATGAGACTAAATGTTTCCTTACCTCCTTATATTACATGGCTTTTACCCCTACATCTTAGATTGTGTGTAGGGAAATCAGTTTCATATATATACTCATCATTAGAAAATAGAGCCACTCGATATATTATATTGATGTAAATGAAGATTAATACTTCATCTGATGTGTATTCTATTTGGATGGGAAATTCTTGTGGTAGAATTTGGTGGATTGGTTCCCATACTCTCAGGACTAGAAGCATAAAATCGTTGTGATTAAGGAAAAGATTCAACATATTTATAGGATTATCCTTTTGTAATTAATTTTTTCTTATTTGGAAATGTTGTATCTTTAATTTTTGGCTCATGGAAGAATGTGGTGCCATAAAAGTTGTTCATACCATTGAAAATGAAATTTAGGGAACATTTACCCAATTGAACTCTTCCCCGTTCACAACGTGAGTTTAATTGATTGTATTTCTAGAAATCTAATTATTGAACTTCCATGAACTTTTACTGGTAACCTATTTCTATCTCTCTTATTCTTCTGAAGTGGTATCAGAAGAAAATTCTACTTGTTTTGGTAGTTTTCCCAAAATTACAATGCCAAAATAAATTATATTTGGTAGAGTATATTTAAATAAAAATAAGTCCTGTGTAGCATCACATAATGTTCAATGAAATGGAACATAATTTTAAGACCAACTTCATCAGGACTCTTAGGTTATGGTTACATTATGAAGCTATTTTTTATGGAGGTTGATAAGTAACATGTGACCTAATTATAAATAAAGTAGTAATCCTTAATCATCTGATCAACAAATTATTAATGAGAATATTAGTTTCTTTCATCTTGATGGGGATATTACTACTACTAGATGGGGGGGGGGGGTTGAGATGAAGTTCCACATAAAGAACATATCAATATGGGATATAAGCTATGAGTAGTCTTGAATCTAGATTCTTAAGCTCCAAAATTTCTTTACCATACATAGATAAACTATCTTCTAATGTAATTTGCTATACTATTTAGAGAAAGGAAATGGATATAGAAATTACTTTATCTATTTTCTTGATTGAATATCACTTAGGGATTTGTTGTTGTGAATTATTAGGAATCCTTGAATTCTTGGTGGGATTTTGATTTCTTATTATCATACATTATTTAGTTATATTAATGTATAACATGATTCAAATGGAAGACTCCTCCTCTTATTCCTCTATATTAGCTTCATTCATTATAGTTTCTTTATTGGTGGTGCTAATCATGTTCACCATTTTATAATTCCTTGATGGTTTCTCAGTAGTATCATAATGACATGGGGGTTGATTAGATAGATAAAATATGTTTAAAGAGTGGAGGTATAAAGTAGTGCTTCCAATGTGATATATTACCTTGAGTCCACTACAGGGCCTCATCCTTCCCTTCAAGGATACACTTAGAGCTAATTAGTAAAGGGTGATTTTAAGGGAATATCCTAACATTTTTATCATACAAATCTATAATGTGGATGTCAGGTCTTAAGATGGGAAACCTTTTATGGCCTGACTTGTGGTGATGCTCTGAAATGGGATAACAATAACTTCTCTTAGGGAGGTAGGGGAGTAAAAATACTCCTAGCCCTATAGGATCTGGTTTCCCTTGAACAATTTTTGGATCACATCAAATTTTATTTAGCAATCTTGATGGGGGATGTTGTGGTAACAAATCCTCTATCCCTGTGGGTTATAGTTACACCTATATCAATGAATCTATATATACTATGGATGATCTATTGATCTTATAAATCATCATGACATCCTGAGTTTGTTTCACTATAAACATTACACATGATCCATTTTATTATAAAGGGTTCAATGATTCGAGATGACTATCTCCCATTATGTAGGAATCATTATCAATGTTTTCAAACACATTCTAGAAGATATTTTTAGTGGATCATTCTTGATTATCCATAATATTATGAGATTATATAATGGATTATTGATTCTGACCATTCAACATTTCATGAGTTGATCCCACTTTTGAGAGTCATCTTAGAGCAATGAAAGTATATGATGTAACTTTTAGTGGGATTTGTTTATTAGGGAGAAATATGAAATTAAATTATTTATGTTCAACCCACCCTAATATTAATTCCATATGGGGAATTCTAAATCAGTTGATGTATCTTTCCTAAATCATTAAATCCTACACATTAAAGACCCTCCCTTGGTTTTCCTGATTTGAGGGTTCATTCAGCTAGAAGGGAGGCCACATAAATTTGAAGATTAAGGTAATATATTTCATTAAAAATATTTTTATATCCTCCATAAGAAAATGATTCCCCATTTAGGTGAAAAAGTGTTTTCCAGGGATTTAGGTTAATTTCATGCACACATTTTTCTAATAACATATCTAGAATACAATATTTAGGGTTGGATAACAACAAAACAGGACATGAATATTATATGTAGCTAATTTTATCATAAAAACAATGTATTATATTCATCTTTGATGAGATATTCCTAAAAATGATATGAACAAAGTGTAGATTTCCCATCTTCCTTATTATAGATACTGGTATTAGAGGGAATCTCGCCTTTTTTTGATAGTAAATAACCCATGTGTGGTTAAGAGGATGACTGTTGACTTGGGAATGTGTTCTATTTGAGAAGTAATATCACGTTTCACTGATAAGAAATCATTCATGACTACCTTTAGCTTCCCAAGTTCCTCATGATATGAGGGATTTATCACAATTGATTCAACAAGGGGAGGAACTTCTGTTCAAAATGAAATATCACAAGGGAATGGATATTCATTTCCAATTCCATTAAGGGGAGGAATGCCATAATGTCATAATATTTTACTACATATAGAAATTATATATAGTATAACATGGGGAGGATGTTCTTGGTGGATGATAGAAAGGGTATGTACTTCATTGTATTTGGTATTTTAACCATGGGGAGGTTTTTCGTGGTACTAATTGAGAGACAGGTTCTCGTCATCAATAAATTCAGGAGCCAGAAGGAGTCCTTCTTGGTAGATATCAAAGTGAGTGCCTCTAGATATGTTTGTAGCAAAATTGTGATATGGAACTTTGTAACTTTGAGTACCGATTCTGAAATTTAGTAATGAATGACCCATATAATGGACCAATATTGATAAATGTTTTATGGACTTTGGAATAACATCCATGATTAATGAATTTTCATGGGACTGCAATTTAATTTCAAATTTCTTTTGTGGAGACTTTTTTTTTGAGAATCTATTTTGAGAAACTAGAGTATCCTATTGTGTGAAGAGGAATTTATGAATATGAACCCACCAGAGTGACTCCAAAATAATATTTATTATTTTTTAACAAGATTATGGGGTTTTCATTGGGATATATTCCTTCCATGGGTACACCACTGAAACAGACTGATGATATCCAGTTTTAACATTTCAATACAGTTAATCCTATTATACTTTTATCATGGAATTTTATGAATGGTATCTTATAAGAGATAAAAAATGAATCTACTCTTAAGTTTCCATAATCTTATGTTTTTAGTCTACTTTTATTTTGGAGGTAGGGATTTATGTGAGACACCTAACCACTCCTGTTGTTTTCAGAATGTATTGGTGGGTTTGTAGAATGTGGTAAGGGAATTATATCTATCCTACCATCATTACCATGATATACTAGGTGACATATGATACTCTAAGGATGATATATCCTAATTTCATATTGGGACCTACAATGTATCTCTACCCTTTTTCGGTATTTCTTCATAGTATATAGTGGAATTTTTCATGTTTTGAGGTAGATATGTGGTTTCGACCTATTTTCTATGAGGGGTTTCTAGAATGTTTCTCTTGTTAATGCCAACCATTACTGGAAAAATTGATATATATGAGAAGGTATATAGGAAAACACTTGAGTGTTATATATTTATTGTTGGTGGTAATATCTGGTGGTAGTGATTATTTTATCTTATTCTTGGTTGATTTATTGGAACCCATAGAGGGTTTTCTTGGGTAGTCAAGTTTGAGTGACCGAAGCCGAATTTCACAGAGTGGCATCTTCATTATGCTCAGGAAGTGATTTAATGCAGTATTGGTAGGGGAATGTTCTAGCAGGATCCCTTTAGAACGACCCATTTGGTGTTATAATGAGGCCAATGAGTTCCCCTTGGTATTCCTTCCCAAGGTAGGGGTGTAATTTGTTACTGCATTCTGGAGATAAAGCCTAAATAATTTCGACAGTGATTGGTGTAATATGCTTTTTTACACCTTCCATTGTAGGGTGAATGATTGGTAGGGATTTATATCTTATATATCCCCACATGAAGTCTATTAGGACCTAAAAATATAATTTAGGTGGTTCTCCCAAAATAGTGCATTTGATACATGGTGTTAGAGGATATGGGTCAAGAAAAGGAACCTACAGACAAATGAGGACTCGATTTGGGAAACTGCCAATAAGTATATCTATTCTATTTTGTAGGACTCTATTTTTATTGAAGATATTTCTATAAAAATGATTGATTATATGAATATAGAGTAAAAATTAATCATATTAAAATAGATTCACAATAAATAAACACATGAACAATTGATTGTCTTAAATCACTCTTGTATGAAAATCTTCCATTTTATTATGGTACAAAAGTGTCTTGACACGTGGGAAAAAAAATTATTTTCTTGTAATGAAAGAATACATGATAGGGTAATTGTTTTTTTTCACACCCATATCCATTCATGGTATCTTCCAATTGGGTTTATACATTGAAATGGAAACACCAGGCAATTACCATATCCAAGATGGTTTATAGACCTTATTTCAAAACGTATGTGTTCATTGAGGTATTTGGAAAATTATTCTATGAAAATAATATTGGTTGAGTGGATGGGAGGTTAGACTAATCACACCCTTTTTAGGGAATGTTTATATAGATCCAAGATTCTCTTTTATAATTAATTTATATTTTTTATTAATTTATAAACCTTAAAACAAAACTTTTCACCCTTCCCATTTTCAATGAATCACATATACATAAGGGGGTGTCCAATTGTATGTATCAAGGGTTCTCCATAAGAAAACAATATTTATGTATATGAGGTTCTCTATTGGATGATCCACATGTCTGTATCAGAGGTTCTCCACATAATTTTGTTATTTACCTGGTAATTATTTATTTGAAGGATCACTTTTTTAAAGACTCATGATTGGTGGATTTGTATTTTTTTCCATCCAAGGAGGCAGTTAGAGTTTTGATATTTGGATCGGGTCCATATAAGGGGTTATATACATATCCTTTTAAAATTAATTAGAACCCACATATTATGGTGCCACTTAACTGGACACATCTTACCTTTTAGGGTCATGTGATAAGGACCAAACCATGTTGTGTAGTGTGATATAGAAAGGGCCTCTAGGTAAAATACTCCTATTAAAGGATAGTGTGGGAGTTATAGATGAGTGTACCTTTCTATTTTATTATGTAAGAAATGTGGCCCTATGAAAATATAACCTGCACTGAGAATTTGGGCTAATGTAGATGAGTAAGTAAAATATATTCTTAGGTTGGGGAATTATCTTACTAGAATATGGACTAATAAGAATGATTATAGATTAATGTGTTGGGTTTCATCCTAGGAGAGTATTTATACATATCCCATAATAAAATCAATGAAATCCCACATAGTTCATAACCACTTAATGGTAAATGAAATACCTTTTAATATCATGAGACAAGAACCAAACCATACAGTTTATTTTGAGGAATAATGAACATCTGGGATAAAGATGTATTGAAATGAATGGTGTGGGAGTTTCACTTTGGTAGAACTTTATGGTTGATTTTGTGTGGAATATGGATCATTTATGAGATAAAATTTATCGGGAATTTGACTTGATTTGGATGAGGATAATAGGACATCGAAGGAATATTTCCTCTTAGGTTAGGGGCTTGATCTTATTAAGAATATGGACTAATAAGGATGATAATGGATTAAAGGTGGTGGTTTTGAGGGTCAAGGAGGATAACTATAGAACCTTTTCACACCTGAATCAAATCCCTTATAGTTTTGAAATATTTGAGATTACACCTACAAGGGAGGCCCAATTCGAAATTTGATTACACTAGTGATATGATCACAATTGACCTGTAATCCCATGGTAGTCATGCTCGGTGTAAGAAAAAAGTGGTTGGGGAAGATATGTAACTTCAAATAATCTCTTTCATTCACTGGTGAATGATTATGGGGGTATGTAAAGAAATATATTTCCCACATGGGAAACTTGAAGAATATTCCACATGGGATTCCTAGTTTCCAGTTTTATAAAGGAGGGGATGAAGATATAATAGTACACCTCATAAAAGGGAAAAGAAAGTGGTTACCATCACTATATGAAATGGCAAGGTCTGTAGAATTCCTAAATGGATGAGTTCCTCATATCCATGAGGATTAATGGATGGAAATATTCTCAGGTCCCTATCTACTTGGGAAGTTAAATTCAAGGATCTCATTACCACACAGATACATGATAGAGAGGGAACACAAGTGTGTCCTATGTTCATACCATCATTATTTTGAGGCATCTATAGGGGTTTTGATTTTTTCCACGTAGTATATAATTACTAGTGATTAATTTTCAATGTTGGTATGAGAAAGGGCTCATAGTGAGATTTATTCAGGTGATAACTAGAACAGTTTTAGAGTTCTTTGTGTAGCACACCGGGATTTTAAAACCAGAATATTATATTTGATTGTATATGTGGCATTAAAACCCAATATTAAAAGAAAATATAACACCATAGTAATTCATGATATATTTATTTTATATAAAATTAATCCCTTAAATATATTTCATTACATGTAACACTATATTTATCTTTCATTATAGACATCACAGAGTTTTTCTTGCGTTACACAAAACACCAAGTTTAAATGAGATGTGAAATATTTCTAAAATTTTATTTATAATATTTATCAGCTAGTCATTCAAATGTTTTGTATTAATAGTAATAATTAAATTATGAAATTATTGTTATTTGTTTATTATATATAAAATAATAACCTTTTAAATTATAAAATGTTTTATTAAAAACTAAATTTTTATAAAATATCATTTAATCACTCTTTGAACCCAAAATTAAAAATTAACTTCATACACTTTTAGAAATATTATTTGAAAAAATAAAACTCATTTTTGAAATTGGGATTCCAATTTTATCATTGGGATATTTTATTGGTATTTTTTAAAGGATTCATTTTTTGTTTAATTGTTAAAAATATTATACATTAAATGAAAATAGGATTTTCTTTTAAATAATTCATCATATAAAATTATATTTTAAAAAGGTTTTACAATAAAATTATTTCAATTATATATCAATAAATCCAATTTATGTTATTGTAATCGTTTTAATTTTGAATTTTCATATAAAAATTATGTATATTTTGGAACATTTTCTCTACAAATACCTGCATTATCTTCCAGTCTTTGAGATTGACTGTAATTTAATATTTTCATCCTTTTTGAATGGAATATTTAAAGGTGTTTATAATATTTCTAATCACAATAAATTATATTTTATAATATGGAAATCTTAATTTTTAACCAAAATAAATAATCAGAACAATAAATATTAATTATTGCGGTTATGGTAAAAATAGATTTTCCAAGGACATAAACTAATAAGATAAGGGTTAATATGACCCAAAATATTGTCTACACACATTGTTATTTTTTTAACCATATTTCTTAAATTATAAATAATATACCATTTATTAAGATTTTTTAAATATAAATGTAAGGGAAAGATTGAATCATTTCCAACAATTACATGTGTGCCACTCTCGTCTCTTATAAAAGGCCACCCGTATCCTATCTTATTCACACCAAAAAACCCTTTTGGATCAAAAAATAAAAACCCAAATAACAAAAAAATCCGCCATATAATCCTATAAGCCTTATTTTCAGATGATCTCTATCATTGGAAGGCTTTGGTGCAACCCTATGGATGATACATGAAAAATATTTAATGTTCTTCAATGGGCGTCTTAATGTTATTTATTTCTATACCAAATTCAATTATTATTTAACCATGTGATATAAAATCTTCAATACCTTCAAAATAATTATATGTTTATATAATAATTGAATGACCAACAACCACCTCCACTTCAATCATATGGGTTACGAAATCATCGTTTCTTATGTATAGTGGAATACAACCATGCTAATAGATGTCATTTTTTATACCATTACCACCATTCAAAGTTTGGTATGATAATGGATATAAAGTTTAAATATTATATTTATAAATTAATAATACCAATGTTTTCATTATATCAAATATACTACTTTTTTTAATGTCAATTCCACAGTGGATAAGATAACGTTGCTCGTGTTTTTGGAAGACTACTGCCTCACATGGCGATGTAATTCGTCTTTCACTAACACTTTACCTGGAAGGTAATAAGAATATAGTGAAAGATTATAAATGATATAAACTAAATAATTATGATATTAATAACATATTTATCATTATTAAAATTTATTTTGTCATTTTATTTATTACACTAAAATATGATTATGTCGCCCATGTACGCATGGACTACTGCCTGCACAAAGCGACACGACTCTCATTTCATAACCACCCCACATGGATTATATATATAAGTATATTTAAATAAATAATATGATAATATTATCATTATTTACTGATAAAATATTATTTATATCCTTTCTATAATGATAGTGGAAAAATTTAAAAATTACTCATGCGTACATACAACCTACTGTGTTGATGGTTGTAACATTTTTCATTTTTCAGAACCATATTTCATGATTGGTTTTAAAAGTATAATTTATGTGTAAATATGATAATTATTGAATTATTATTATTTATATTATATAAATATATAATATGTGCATGAGCCATATCTTTCATGATGAAATACACATGTGAAAACAAGACATTTAACACCAAAACAATGAATATTATGAATGGTCATTAACATATGGAATATAAGATGTTATAAAAGGATCATATATGATATTATATATATTTATATGGTTATTTTATTAGTTAATAACATATTTAAAACCACAATAAATTAAGTTAAATCACCTTTTACCCAAAAGAAGTGCGAGGTATGTGATTATTTAACTAAATTTCCATTAATTGGGTTAAATTTCCACTTCATTGATTATGTCACTAAAAGAGGACCATTGGCTATTTTATCTTGTATTTAATCATGTTTTAAGTTTATTTACATGTTATATTTATAATAACTTCATTGGGTAATCCCCAGATCAATGATATGATCTTTTTAAGGTACTTCATCTCAATTTTTCTTCATTGAGACATATTTTAATGTTATGAAAATAATTTCTGTTATATGGTGTATATACCACCCCTTTAACATATAATGTCATTAATACATATTAATTCAGGGTATTTTATATTTTAATTTCGTTTATATTACCCAAATGGATTTTTATTTAAATGTTACCAAGTGGAATATAATTTCATAACTAAATTTATTTTTATTCAGTTATATTACATCATTTTTGTCTTTGACATTATAACCTTATGTGTGTAAATAATTTTTAAAATATTATGTTAAATTCATATTTTTATGTGGATTTACATTTTATAAAAATAATTAGTTCATTCTTTTATTCTCACTTCAACGTTATGACCATTGATAGGGTTCTTTCACAATGTCATTTTAATTTTAATTGTTTATACATGAATTACCATTGAAGAAAATTATTTAATATATGAATAAGAGAGCATTTAATTTTATTTTATTCTTGAAATACATTTTTCATTTCAATTAGTAGTAAAATTATTCAACTCTTTTATAATTAAAATAATTGATAAAAGGTTTCTAATGAAATACGACTTCATTTCTCTCATAGGTTGGAAATCTGTTTTCTTCAAAAACCCTGTCTTAAAAAACTATTTTCAAAAATGATTACAAAAAATATGAAATGATTTATTATATTTTTTTAACCCATTATGAAATTTTAAAAAATGAATTTAAAATAATTTTTATGAAATTTTCAAAACAAGTCCCATTTTTCTTTTATCAAAAAGGTTAAAGGAATCGTTGTTTGAAAATACGCGACATATACATAATTTCTCCTATCATGAACAATAAAGATATAATATATTACATGACATGTTTTTAAAGGTTATTTTAAAATAATATTTTAACCATGCATCGTGAAATTTTAGATATAAATCGTGTTTTTAAAAATAAAAATGATATTTCTTAAAGAATGTATCAAAATATATTTTGATTTCTTTTATTTTCATAAAAAAATAGAGAGTTTCATTGTGTATACATCACTTGTGATATTCAATATTGATAGCATCCTAATTATTCCCCTAAATTTCTTTTGAGTATTTTTAACAAGGATCATATTGATATTCACTTGATTTATTCATTTTTGCAGTTAATAACATTTCATTGAAATGTTCACTTTAGGATGATAACTTCACCTTTAATTTCCAATAAATATTCATAATATTTATCTTAAATATGTTCATTTTTTAAATCCATGTATTATTTTTACATAGTGTGTCTTAAATTGAAATTTCTTTTTTAGCTACGAAAATATTAATAAATCCTTATTCTTTACCTAGTGTAAATATATAAAGATAAGGGACGTTTTTTATAAATTAAATATATTGTTTGATATATGAGTAATACATTGGATATGAAAGACATAGGTGGTCCCCAGTAAATGTTAGCCCCTTGATGCATCTGTAGTATCATGAGTCGAATCAGTATTCTAGGATGATATTATTTGGACATACCTGATGGGTTTGTACCTAATAGTTTCAAATCTTCCTGTGAATAGTCTCTATGGTAGAGGTATCATGATACTTGAGATCATAGAGTCTAATAATTAATAATTTATATCATATAGAACTCATTTAATATTACCCATGAGATTTTTTCAATGATATTATATATTGATTAATTTCATTCTCAATTTATTTAGAAAATGGATTGTGTTTTCATTTATTTACGTACACATATTGATTATTTGTTACCATATTCTGATATTTATGTTACTGATTAAATAAAATGCATTTTTATTTATTTTCCTTTCCTTAATGATTATGGTAGTAATTTTTTTAATGTAATGCATTTTTAGTTATTTCAATTTCAATGTTTATAATGCACATTGATTCAGGATAGATTCCAATATACACAACCCTTACTGATTATTTGATCTCATCCTTATTTTGTTTCAATTTATAGGAATCCATGAAGTGTAATGAAAAACATATGAAAAATTATTCTATAGGGAATAAATATATTCTCTAAAAAAATAAGCTGTAAAATATATATCCTTATATAACATGGGAATCGAGTATATATTTATTTTACCAAAACTAATATACTATTTATTCCATTGGGATGCGATTAATTGTATCTTATTACAATGTATTAATGAATTCACTAGATTCAGGCTATAAGTACTTGGGTAACTATAGTTGGTATAAGAGGAAGTTTTGCCTAAAAACATTGAACTAGATTTATGAAAAAATAGATTAAGTTGTACAACCCCAATATATTATTTAAGTATATTTATAGGAAAAAAATAATGTTTTGGTAATATAGATATGATTATATTTTCCCTTTCCATATATCCCTATCTAGATTCTACAAATGGACTTAGTTTTGGAACAGATGTACCTAAGGTTAATTACTCCAAAAATAGTGAATTTTTATTAACTCAATCGTCACATGGTGCATGAAAATTGGCCTAACTTCACACTATGATTGAAAATCCCGAGGGATATACATAAAAATATTTACATTTGTTTTTCAAATAACATTGAATTCTTTTAATAGATGATGAAAATGACTGATCTGGGTTAATTATATGGTGTAATAGATTGAAAAAATGTGTAGCAAAGGCATGGGAACATTTTTTAAGTGACAAAAGGAAGGGTATAATATAAAGAATTTATGAGAAAAAATGGAGAGTACAATGGAAGAAGTTAAATATCATCTAAGATATCCATTTATAGTTCATTATATTGATTATAAAGAAAATAGGAAATATATTAGTCAATTATCTCTTATAAAGGATAAAATATAGACCTTGAATGACCTATGTTCAAATAAAAATGATAAACTATTTATTTATTCAGATTCAAAAAATTAAAAATTATAGAAATTTTTCCAATGATATATGATTTATTATAATAAAAAAACATATAATTAGTGTGTATAATTTTATAAGAACATTTGTATTCATTAAAATAGGAGTTATTCTTACCATAATGGATTATGAGTTTAAGGTTGTTCATAAGTTTAATATCATAAACACCATTTTTAGGTTTTCTATAAAGGTATTCTTCCATGATTAAGAATATTTTGGGAGAAATTTATATATTGTTTATAGTTTAAAGGAAATTTGATTTGAGTAATAATGGATTTAAAATTTATAGAACTAAGTTTAAATGTACTGATAACTGTTAGGGTTAATAAGATTTTTAATGAAATTGTATTAATAGTTAAATAAGATCATTATAATTTTTTGAAAAAATAATTCTTACTATGAACCAATGTAAAATGGATATTTAATGATTAATTTTATTCCAAGAACCCACAATATATATATATATATTTATATTGGGAATTTTATAATAATTATATTATTATATTTTAGAAATATTTCAGCCCACTTGTTGGAAGATAACACAACGCATCTGAAAAGGCCATGGGTTTTGAACCAATGGCAAAATAATGGAAAGGGTTTAATTCCTACCACATGGATACATGATAACTTGGTTATTATTTTATTGTCTTTAGTTAAATAATTTTAAAAATAAATATTAATGATGCACAACTGGTGTTAAATCTGAGTTTCAAAGGTTAATTTTTCATATTTGACATCTTTTTATAAAAATAATGGATATTTAAAACAGTTCGAGATAGATAGGAAGACTTTTCACTCATTTATGTATCTAACATTATGTTGAAAAGGAAATTTAGTGCAACAGGAAAAAAATTCATGTTTTGATACTCATTTCATGATGTGGGGGGTGGATTGAAAATTGATCAAATAAGAACCAAAGGATTAAGTTTATCATTAAAAATAGAAATTTATCAAGTAAATATATTTTATTATTTTGTTATATAGTTAAAGAGTTCATCAACTTTAGAGGAAATATATATAAATAAAAATGTAACTGCATTAAATTTTATCCAATAAATTCAATGGTCTTTTAAATCATGACAAATTTATGGTTTTGAGGCCCATAACATTCCATTGATCATTGAATTTATTATGATCCATGAACTCTATTATTCTATATAATTATTTAAAATTTTATTACATGTGCTCATCTTCACCTTCAACCAATGTCTTCCAAAGTAGAAACCTATTTATATGTTATTCCATATGACCTTTTTACATAACAATCTATCTTATTCGGAGGATATTTTGTTAACCATTTTTATGATTTTTTATCAACAATTATATTTCCAAATATCAATCCATTGAATTCCAAGATAACGTTTAAATTTTTAGGATGCAATTTACTTATGTTGGAGAGATTGTAACACATCATGATATTAAAATAAGAACATTATATTCGATAACATATGTGACATGAAACAATAAGATCATAAGGAGATATAAAACCCCATACATCATGATATAATTATTTTGAAATAAATTTATAATATTCTATAGATTCTGTTACACACAACAATGAGTTTATCTGGCATTAGATGCAACACTGCATTAACTTATGTTACACATAATGCCGAGAATAAAAAAAATGTGAAATATTAATAATTTTTTATTATATAGTTATTATCCAAAATATATTAGAAGGTATGCTGATAATATTAAAAACTACATTATGAATATTATGGTTACATATTTATTAAAAAAATAAGAATCAATAGAAAAAATAAATGTTTCTTGAAAAAAACTGTGCTTTTCTAAAAGATGATAAAATTGCAGTCCACACACATAATTGAAAATTTATAATTACCCCTTTTATAAAATATATTTGAAAAAATAGAACATTTTTTTTGAAATAATAATACCAAAATTATCATAGGTATAATTTTTGATATTTTTCTGAATGGATTTATTTTTATGAATAGTGAAAACACTTAATTTTAATTGAAAACAACATTTAAATTTAAAAAAAATAAAAACAATTATTTATATTTTAAAAAATTTTGAATGTAAAAATAGTTCAATATTATATCAATTAATCCAGTTTTCTTCATAGGAATAATTTTTATATTTAATTTTTATTTAAAAACATTGTAAACTTTTAAAAAAGTATGATTTGAAAACAAGTTTTATCATCCCATCTATGGGATTAAATTAAACATAAAATTTTACACTATTTTGATTGTAATTTATAAAAAGGAATTCCATATTTTGAATCAAAATAATTTATAATACCTAATAATTTCAACATAATGTTTGACCAAAATTAATAGTGAAATAATAAATATTAGTTACCACGGTTAGCTAAAAATGGATTTATCTACGGTTAAACTAAGAAGATAAGTGTTAACCTTATCCTCCAACATAACTAATTTTTTTATGGAAGTATTTAAAACATATATTTTTAAGGTTCAATAATAGAAAATTTTGGAGGAATTTTGAATGATAAGAACATTGGTATGATTGGGCCTATTTAAAAATTACAAGTGTTCCCCACACCCCACATATAAAAGGCCACCATTGTCCTCTATTATTATCGCAATAAAACCAAATTGGTTTATCCATTAATATACCCAAATAAATTTCAAAATTATATATTATCAAAAAATAGTCCCTATTTTTTCAATTTATACATCATTGGATGGAATTGGTGAAATACTTAGATGGATACCCAAAGAAGAGGCAATTTTCTTCCACGAGCGTCTTTATATTATTTCTATATACACCTATATTATTTATTATTAAAACATGGTGATATATAAAAATAGTGTCTTACATATACTTATATTTTTTATTATTAGGGATTAACCTACAATTTTATCAACTTCAATCAAATGGGTTATAAAACCCTTTTTGATGTGTATGGCAGACTACTGCCCCACAAATCGATTTAATTTCTTTATCCATTAAAACCATATATACTTTGGGATTATGATAGATACAAAATATATATACGATATTTATAGCATAATTATACCATTGGAGTAATTATAATATATATATATATATATATATATATAATTTTAATTTAGTAGGGGATATGACAAAGCAACTCATCTGTACGACTATCGTCTCGTGAAGTGATGTGATTCGTCTTTCTCTAACTCTTTACTTGGAAGGTGATAAAGGAAAATTTAAATATTTTATGTGATATTAATTATACAATTATTATATTAATAAAATATTTATCAATCTTAAAATCTAATAAATAGTTTTCTTTCTTACACTGAAATATGATAATATCGCTCGTGTACCAATGGGATATCGCCATCAAGAAGTGATGTGACTCATTTTTCATCACTACACCACATGGATAATATATAAAAATGTATTTAAGTAAATAATATGATATTATTTTCATTATTTAAACTTAAACTATTACTAACCTTATTTCTGCAGTGATCATTGAAAAATGGAAACATAACTCATGCGTACATATGGCCTACCATCTTCATGATCATTACACGCTTCATTTTTCATAAAAAAACATCCAGTATCTATTTTAAAAGTATAATTTATGTATAAATATGATAATTATTTAATGATTATTGTTATATAGATGATATTTTTTATATATTATTTCCAATAACCAGATCATTCAAGATAGAGAACGCATGAGATAACAAGGAATTAGACATCAAAACAATGAAAATAATGAAATATTTTTAACAAAAGGTAGACAAGATGTTAGAAAAGTATCATATATGATATTATAAATATTCATATAGATTTGGTATAAGTAAATAATTTTTTAAAACCCACTATAATGGATGTTAAAACATGTTCAACCAAAATAGAGTGTGATGTAAGGTATTTCTTAACACAATTTACATTCATTGGGACAAAAATCTACTTCACTGATTATATAATGATAGAATTCCCATTGGTTATTTTTTGTATTATTTTAAATTTTTTATATGGATTTATATTTCATGAAAATAATAAATTCATTGGTTAATATCTACTTCAGTGATATGATATTCATAAGGGGTACATATCATTTTCTATTTACTAGGATATATTGTAATGTTATGAAGTAATTTCTTTTCTACGTTGTATTTACTACACCTTCAACATGTAATATAATGATTTCATAAAAATTAATGGTATTTTAATTTTCAATTTTAATTACATCATCAAAATTAATTATGGTTTATAATTTACCAAGGGTTAATGGCTTTCATAACTGAATTTTATTTCATTAGATTATATTAATTCTTCACTGTCTTCGAAAATAAGTGATTATATGTGTAAATAATTTTTCTCAAATTATGTTGGATTTACACTTTTGTTATGTGTATTTAAATTTGATACAAATAATCTATTCATTTGTATATTCTCACTTAACCGTATTACCCTTTGAAAGGGTTTATTTCACAATCTCCTTTTTAAAAAGAGTATTTATACATGAATTTATAATGAAGGAATTTTCATGATCATTTTTCAATAAAACATTTTAATTTAATTATAAATGTGTTGTTCATGAAAAATTTCATGTAATAGTTCCATTCTTATAATATTTTATTCATAAAATAATTTCTAATTTGTCTTATCAATATCTGACTTCATTTATCTCTTTGGTCAAAAATCCATTTTATTAAAAAACCATATTTTCTAAAAAATTATTCAAAAATTATTTTTACCTTTAAAAATAGATTTATTGAATATATTTTATCTTTGTTTACTTCTTAAAAATTGTTTTTAATGGAATAGACTATTAAGTTTCACAAAAAATTATCTTTTGTATTTTACCAAAAATGTAAAAGGAATATTTGTTTTAACCTACTCGACATATAAAGAATTTATATAAAAATAAATAATCAGTGCTTCAAAGATTCTATTACATGTTTTGAATGTTTTTTTAATTAAAAATTTTTTCCAAAAGTTTTTTGAACCTTTAGTTTTAATGGGTGATTTTATAAATAAAAGTATTTTCTCCTCAAGAAATTTTCAAAGCATATTTCTATTCCAAAATTATATAATTATTTTAAATATACTCCATTGGGGATATGTCTTATTGATAAAATCAATATTCTTCCTACCGAGGACTTGTAATTATTTTTACCAATGATAGAATATACATTCAGTTTCATGATTTATTTTGGCAGTCAATAACATTTCCTTGAAATTTATACTTTCCAGTGATCATTTCATATTATTATTTTCCAAAATATCTATATTATTTATTCTAGACTAGTTTAATTTTTAAACATAATATAATTTATAAATATGACATTGTATATTCAAATTCAATTTTTTATCTGTGGAAATAATGATAAATACTTATTCCTTACTCAATATTGATATTCTATGATGTGTCAAACTTTTTATGAAATAAATAAAATATTAAATATATGAGGAATTCTTTAAAAATGAATGATAAGTTTGGGGATCAGTTAATGATATCCCATCAACACATTAATAGTATCATGAAGGGAATTGGTAATCCAGAATGAAATCAGTTGGCCAAATAATTTAGTTAATATTATCCACGATATTTACACAATGATATTATATCGAGAAGCATTTTTTTATAATTTTATTGATTTAATGGAATGTGTTTC
Organism: Viscum album; assembly: GCA_963277665.1. Lineage (NCBI taxonomy): Eukaryota > Viridiplantae > Streptophyta > Magnoliopsida > Santalales > Viscaceae > Viscum > Viscum album. Next base: position 871,527,829 of record OY728129.1, on the reverse strand, counting down.
ACATTTTATTACATTTCCAAATAGAATATGCCTGTTACAGTTATAATAGTAATGGAATTGATAAAATGGAATGTTATTTATGATTTCTCAAATTTATATATTGATTATTGATGTAAAATTATTAAAATGGAATGTTTTTTCTATTAAATATCTTTCTATGTTTATTATTGTCATCAATTAATGATATCTACTGCTCTACTAAACACTTACTAAGTATTTAAGATTACCTTAATTTTTTCCTTTCCCTAGAATCCATAAATCATACCATGATTGATTTGAAATAATATTCGAGGGGGAATAATTTTATTCTAAAAATGGGAAAATATTTTTTTATTTTTGTATTCAAATGTAATATGGGAATCATTTATGAATATATTTTTCTAAGACTACTAAACTATTTGTTCCTTCGAGATGTAATTATGTTTATCTTATTCCAATGTATTATAGTTGAAACTTTCACTAAGCTATTGGGTTTGTGTCACTACACTTTTCTGAGGTGATACATGGCTCTCTAAGTTTTATATCACCTAGGTGATACCTAGGAGATCCTAGACTGAATTTCCTTAGGTGATACCTATTTTAAATTAAAACAACCCCAACCCCATTATCATTGAGTTAGTGGTTGTTTTATTACAATTTAATAGATACCAGAGGTCACACAACCATTTATTGATTAGTTTAGTAGTCTTGATGAATTTAGATACATACATGGTCCCCTTATTACATTAGTAATTAAACATAGATCATAATAACAGAAAATGAACTACTTCTTATCACTTATTATATGATCTCATATTCACAACCTGGGGAAGAAAAAAAATAATATTGTGAGCTCAAAATCTTAGTAAGGTTAATATTAAAAATTAATAAGTGGAGTGAAGTTAATAAGGAACTGACAATATGGAAAGGTAAGTAATCTAAATAAACACATTCCATCCTTAAACTGAGAATGAAAATGCATACATAGATTTTCTTATAGTGAAAATATCATGGGAAGTAACAAAAAAATACTAAATGAATAAGATTATTATTTATTGGACATCATGTATCTAGAAAATGAACCATTATATCATAAATATGGTTTACTTATGTGGGAAAACTCCATCTGATTCTGTATAGAAACAAACACAAAGGGTTTTCCACCCACAATATTGTCTCATGAGACCAATCGAAGCATCAAGGGGATATAATAGGCCCCAAATATCACTATAAGTCTAAATAAATATTCATACATAGATTAAATTCATCAAAAATATGTATTATCACATTATATGTAGTGAGTAGAGAATATAGATTTCTCAACATTTCACTATTTAAAGTAAACACTTTATGTGAAAATGGTATAAAGTTTACAAAATAATAACCTCTATGATAAATGAAAACGAATATATTTAAGAGGAATATAATTTCAAATGAAATATGGTCACAATTTGGTATTAGATAATCCACATAAATAGATTAGGTGCACAATACGATGCATGTTCCAATGGAATTGAAATTGAGATGACCCTTCTAATCTTTGAAAAACTCTATCATTCATAGATCTACCATTTGTTGAAATTGGAAATGTAGATGGTTCAACCCTTCACACTTCCAAATTTAGCATCATGGTCTTGGAGGAGAGCCTAAACCTCTGTGGGATGATGTTCTAAGGAGACGTATCTAAAAGTTATAATGAATCAATATCCATCTAAATTTATATACCCTTATCATTTTATCCCCATAGATTAGAATCCATGTTCCATACCGTCTAGTTTTTCCATTGATGAAATAGAATAGAGAATTTCATTTCATACGAGGATTCACTTACAGGAATTGTGCTAATTAGTGTTATACTAGGTATTACTTTTATTGACAAATAAATTAATTTTTGATGTCTCACATTCTTTAAATGACTATATAAGGTTGCATGATAATAGTAATATTGGTTCTATCTTCTTATTTTATTGTCTCTGACTATCAGTGGTATCTTTTCAATATTATATAGTGATATAGACAATTTCTCATTTAGGTACAATAAATTAAATTCCTTAGAATTTCATTGAGAGATGGTGATATAAAAATTTATTGGAGGATTCTATATCTAAATATTTGTATCATTTCTTGCAAAAAATAATCATAATTGATGATCCACCATTGGGTGAGTTTTTGATCAATAATAAAGTGGTACAAAACAATTTTTTTGAATTCCTAAAAACTAATTCCCAAACTAACTGGGTGTATACCACTCATATAATAATGTACCATTAATTAAAGTGGATATAAAAACCATAGGGACAAAAATAATGTAATCGTGATCCTATGAGTTGTCCCTGCCATTATCAGTTAAACTAAAAATGGACACCTAGTAGGCTTTGAATGAGAAGCAGTCATAAGGACTCATCTAGTTCATGATTTCCTAATTCATGTATGTGATCGGACTCAAACCACTAATTCAATACAAAATGGGATTGAAATGGACGTCAAGGTTGTTATGGGTGCTCAGATATTTTTAGCCATCAAGGTGATCATCCATAAAACACCATAACACCTGCAAGGGGTTAGAGATTCTACATGGGGATCTTTACATATAAATTTGGTATAAGAGGAAATATTGTATAACACACACAAGAATGTCCAAACCAACATGTATTCCTCCTACCAAGTATTATCACATCATAATGGATGAAAAAATGACTCCACCCATTTCTCATGTAAGGTAAAGGTGCCCATCTAGATATATATAATTGAATCAAAACAACTGAACAACTCAGTTGACATTGGGAATAGTCTCCCACCCCGAGTTGTTGAAAAAACTCTCTTAATCTATGGCATACTAGGAATGTTTAGCATCATGGTAATACTTTTATGGGAATGATTTTATCTTACTAACCATGGGTTCAGAATGATTATTTTTTTATTTAAAAGAAATCCAAATTATTAAAATAAATTTCCATCCCTCAGAGAGTGGTCTTCTAAAGGGTCCTTTCTGCTATCATGATCAACTCCCTAGAAATGGGAGTAGTCATCTCTAAATCATCCCAAAAAATATAGGTGGAGAAAATAATCATACATATCTTCTAAAATTATTGTAATGCATATTTTATAAACATCCCCAATACTGATGCCAGATTTTCCATTACTGATAAGAAATGTGTTCGTTTATTAACTATACCTACTGATGAAGTCCACCACCAAACACTTATTAATAAAAGTGAGGGTTTGGTAGATTTAAACAGATTCATACATAACAATATATTTTTAGTAAGTTGAAAATTTCAAAGTAGTATTATTAGCCAAGAAGGGCCAGCCGCAGTACGTCCTGAAGATCCCTCCTGGATGAATGTCCAATCTAGGCCATAATCCAAACTTATAGTTCACAGAACATTTAAGAACTATTGAATGATATATGAATATGTTAGATTTGGATTGAAAATCGGCCCTTAGAAATCCTATTGACATAAACATCTGTACATACCCATTAAACCATTTTTTCCATTGCAATGAAGTGTTTTATTAGGGAGATATTTTATCTGAAGGTGTTATGGGTCATTAGGACCCAAGAATGAGGAATTATATAAAATTGTGGTTGAAGTGTGGAAGCATAAATTTTAAGTATTAACCTATATATAGATATGAAATATGATAGGTTATATTCCATAAGATATATCCACATAATTTTTATCGGTGTCTTAAGGGTTTTCTGTGCGATCGAACGATGGTCAACGTCTACAATAGTAATCATAGAATTCCAATGATCCCGGATAGCTAAAACAACCATCAATGGATACACTGGGATGAATTCATAGGAAAAAGATAATATAAATGAATAATACCTATTAGATGGAATAAATTCAGTATACATGTGAAAACAAAATCAGGTTTCATGACATAAGAATCATAACATGAATCATGTGATCCATACGAATTCATGCAAATCATATAACCAGTAGAATGTCACATGACTTGTATAAATCATGTGAACATATCATGTAATGCTTCTTCTAATGTGATGATCATTATCAATTCCATGTATCACAATCATGTCACCCTAAGAAGGTAACATGAATCACATAATGATATATCGATCAAAAGACAATGCCAACAGATCATGAAAATCATACACAAAATCCCCCTATCCAAGAATATTCCCCATGGAACATTATAATTTCCATGGATTAGTTCATATATTTTTTATCTATGTGTAGTGATAACTTGTTCCGAAAGATATAATACATGATGGAATCATGTAATGGAGAAACATGAATGGTTCATGTGTGGAGGTCATGCAAAACAGTCTTAATAAGAGGCTTTGTGAGAGATGAGATCATGAGATCTCTAGATGAATTGGTAACTAGAAAAATGAATGAACTCACAATCACACATTTATTGTATGATTTTTGGAATACCAAATTACTAGGGGAAGATCAAAATGAAAACGAAATGTCGACCATTGGAATCCAATGTCACTTAGGTGGGAGTTTAATTCCTTATAATTGAGTCCTTTTCCCATCAAACATCACTTTTGTGTGTGTGGGGGGGGGATTTGTTGACACACTATAATGGATAATAAAAAATGTTTGGATCTATGATATACCTGAATCATATATTTTATTTTTTCTAGAAAGGTATGAAAGGACTAGCATGAAATCATTGGGATTAAGAACCAAGGTCATATAAATTGAATTTCCCTAAGAAAATTAAAAAAACGGTCTTTCAATTCATGTGATATATTCATGATCATGTGAGGAAAATACAAATAGTCCTGCTTATATAAAAAATTCTCTAATAAAAGTACTAATAATTTTGTGATGGATTCTAGATGAGTTACCCTAATCATGATAAATAATAATATAGATCCTCCGGACAAACTACCAAGCACCATATAAAATAAAATCTAAAAATTATGGAATCTTCAAATGAAAGGGATTTAAATTTATTTTCATGTGACATGATAATGTAATTCATAATTTCAGTTATAGATAATTGAAAATCACTTGGAGACATGTTTTATTTTTCATGAAAAGGATACTTAATATGTCACTGTCAACATGAAAAGGACTAAATACATGTTCAATGGATTATGTGATGCCTTGATGGACATATGATTGATTAATGTCATAGGATTTATAAAATAAAATCTAAAAAATATTGTACCATTTTGAAAAGTTGAGTTATGACCTTTTTAGGAAACTGGGATAAGTGCTTCAGATGATTAGATTACCAATCATGTATGTAGGATCAAAATTGTATATATAGACGCTCAATTAGTAGAGGGGGGGGGGGTGAATTGTAGGTTTAAAAATAGTCATTTTTAACCTTACGGAAAACTATGTTAAACAAATTTAAATAAGGTAAATTCAAAAAACCGCTTTGGTTACTTCTTAATGAAATAATAGGAAGGGGTGAAGTCCAATTGTATGTAACACAAATTTATACAAGTTCTACATAAGGAAATTTGTTATGGATTATCTTAGGGAAAGTTTCTACCTTAATTTGTATAAAATATTTTTTATCAGTGTAAATAAAAGTACAAGAATGTATATAAAAGTTATACATTATTTATTAAACAAAATTAAGTTGAAATAAAACATGAAATAAAAATAAAGTAGAATAGTAGGAAATATTTTAACCCAAGGAGTAGGGTATCAAACAACATTGGATATAGGAACCATGATTTATACTTTCTAGAGAGTCTATCATACCCACTATTGGGTAATCCCTTGATAAGAATATCAGATTCTATCTTGATATACCCAAAATCCATCTATATTTAAGTTAGTCGGCACCTCTATCTTCCAATCCCTAGAAGCCCTTGATTGTCCTAAACAAAATTCGATGTTGCACAAAGAAATTAGAACAAGGTGTTAACAGTTGAACAAGAAGTTCATTAAATTCACCAATAATGGGAGTATTTCTCTCCCTATAAATCACTTCACACTATGTAATATCTAGGATCATAAATAAATATGAGATCATTCAAATGAGCTCTAATTTATAGGAAAAATTTTAATGGTCGGATCCCTCCTCTAATTGTCATATTTTTTCATGAATCTGAGATAGACTTATACACATGTCACTCAACCAATGGCTAGTTAGAAACAAATTGTATGGCATCATTTCATTGTAACAAAATAATGTGTATGGAAAATGAAGTGGATTAAATAGAATTGAATAATCGGAGTCCAAGGAAAAATGGAAATCAGATTCTAAACCTGAAAATGATAGGATTTTAGAAATATAGATATTTTGATTATGTTTTTCAAATAATTTTGAGTATGAATTATGAAGAATTCAGATTCTAAATTATGAGAAATTAGGATTTTGAATTCGAAGGTATTTAGAGTCCGAATTCAGAATCAAAATTTTAGAGAATTTAGAGTCCAATTTTCAAAGAATTCTTAGTCTGAATTTCCCAAAATTCAAAGTCTGAATTTTATAGAATTTGGAGTCTCAATTTAAGAAAATTTGGAGTCTAATTTTCAGAGAATGTGGATTTTGGAATTTAGATAATTTAGAGTCTAATTTTTAGAGAATTCTAATTCTGAATTTTAGAGAATTCAGAGTCTAAATTTCTGATAATATAGAGTCTTAATTTCGAAGAATTAAAATTTCGAAAAAAGTAAGACTTAGTAGATTAATGAACTATAATATTTATAGGTTTTTAATAAGTACCAAAATTATTTACTTATTTAAAAATGGATAGAATTTTTTTTGTGATGACATTGAAAAATAAAAAAAATCATGATAAGGATAATACATTTCTTAGAGAATATAAAATTTTCCTTAACAAAATAATTCATAGAGAAAGATAAATTTCTTTAAGAAAATGGGTTTGTGATTTTTAAAACATATATCAATGTAAAATTCATTAGGAGACCTTATTGACTAAATAATCTTCCACTTTTTCGAAAGCACAAACAACCATTTGAAAAAAATAAGGAATAAGGAATTTTCTTTTTAATTTTTTTTTAAAAAAGTTATGCATTTAATTATGAATTATGATTAATATGACTAACCCCTCCTTAGGTTTTGAAATTCCTATGGATTATATTCTTGTCTTTCTAAGAGAAGTAACATTTTCTTATTTAAGAAAATTTTCTTCAAGAAGGCTCCCCATATATAATCTCAATCTTTCTTAGGGAATTCAATTCTTTATACATAGTATTATTTTGATAATTATTTTCTCCCCCTTTGAGATTTTGAAAAAGGAATGGAGAGAATAAAAGAAATTGTACCTGAGATTTTAGTGAAATAGAAGACAAAAATATTTTAGGATAAATATTTTTTGTTATGATATGAAAAATTGGTACAGGGTAAAAATACAACAAAAGATTGGATTGAAATAAAAATAAATAATCCTTATTTTCTTTTAGAAATAGATTTCTCAGGGTGGACTTTAACTTCAGGAGATCTTTGTGATCATCCTCAAACCTCTTGAGCAATAGATCTTGATCCCGATTTGTGTTTTCGAGAGCATTGATATGTTCTTCTTGAGTTTTCAAAAAAAAATTCCATAGACATTAGTACCTCTTTTTGCTATTTGAACCTTTCTTCCAACTATTCCATGAGCTTCCATTATCTATTTAAATTCAAGGAAACTGAATTTAACTTCCCATTAAGATATTTATCATCTCTATTCTAGGATACTTTCTTAAGATACATATTTCTGGAAAAACCTGTTGTATTGTTTTTGGTTCTATCATCTGACTTATCAAAAGAATATTTTACTGAATCTTGGAAGTTTTCAAAGATTATCATGAATTCAATCATTATTTTAGACAATTTTTTAATTTCAATACATGATCTCTTATGAGAAATAATACCATTTTTTTTTGAAATCTACTACAAGCTTTATAATCTATTCCATAAGAATGCTTAATGAAACTGATTTCTGATTAAAATAATGTTGATGAAACTGAAATATCGAATCAATTCTTGGGATTAATGGTATTGTGTTCACTAACTTCCTCAAAGACTGAATAATGAAATCCTTACCCATAGAAGACAAATATTCAGAATCTGATTCCATTGCAAGAGAAGATACATTTTCTTGCTCTTTAGCTTTCCACTTGGATGATCCACCAACATCTTCCTAGACTTTTATAATCACAAAAATCATAGGCGTATCAACCACCACTTATTTTCATTTATTCACATTGGAAATAACCTTATTGACATTTGGAGACTGATGTACACTATTAGAAAATTGAACTTTAGTATCTTCATCAACCTCTTCTTTCTTAGGACATTCCTTATCATCATTAGGTTGGATGAAATCATAGTTCATTCTCTCATATTTAGTAGGTTTATCATCCACTTCTAATCCATCATCCTCTTTTCCTTTAGAATCATTTTTGGTCGACTTAACCTATGATGTTCGGATTGAATGCATGTTAGAAGGACATTCCTTCTTATGGTATTCTTCCACTTGTTTAATCACATCATCACATTGGAATTTTTCTTCCTCTTTTCCTTATTATACTTATCCTTCTTGAACTATCTAATCTTCCCCAACAGGTTCCATATTTGAAATTTTCTTTCTTGAAGTTTTTAAAGGAACTGATTCATAGAGAAATGATTCTGGTTCCTTAATCTGTTCAAGGGCATTTTGGTATCTTTTGTTATGGATTGGATAATTTCATATTCTGACACTTTCTTCTTTAGATTATTCTATTTTTCTAGCGTTTAAATTTCTTCAAATTTTTGGATTTCCATGGATTTTTCCTCAACAGGGTCTTACACAATGCTTGGATCTCCTTCATTATTCATATTTTCATGCCCTATCCATTTCTCTTCAACTTCATCAGAGAATGTTTTTTTTGGTTTTGGACGAGATGACTGAGTTTCTAGAACTATATATTTTTATTTTATTTATTATTTATTCACTTTTCATTTCTTTTGAGTAATCATTGATGCTTCCCCTATTTCCCTTTTCTTAATCAAAGCTTTAATATCACTTTTAAAAAGATCATATAATTCTCCTTATTTGGTACTAAAACCAATTTTCATTCTCTCCAATGTTTCATCACCAAGAAACAAGGTCTTGAATGTTCTAGTTTTAAAACTTCAGGGAATTTTAAAGGACTATAAAAAAATAACTATGATCTTTGACAAGATCACACGATTCATAATTACCTCATACTTTAGATTTCTATTATTTCTGTTGGATATTTTTAGAAGGATGTATATCACTACGTTTACCTTTCTATGATCAACCAAAAAGTCCAGTATAAAGATATCACTTTCCTTTGAAGATTTCTTATCTCCCATTCTATGAATAAGAGAACCTTGTGCCCCCAAGACTAACCTCCTGAAATTCGTTGAGTGGTGTTCAATCATAAGAGACTTTACTCCCTTTTTTCCAGGGCACTCAATTTCCTTTTTCCTTTCAAATGTTTCTGACATATCAGGAATCTTATGAGAGAGAAATATTTCCTCACCTAGATAAAGGATACCAAGAATATTTTCTTCTATATTGAAAGATATAGAATATATTTTTTCGTAACTCTTAAATGAAAACATTTCCCTCCCCCCTTATTTATGAAATATGATTGTATCATAAATCATTATAAGAAAATTTGGATAAATCGGATCCCGACTCTTCGTCTTGGAAACATAAAACCTCTCCCATCCAATTAGATTTATATTATTTGTAATAAAAAGATTATACCCAGATAGTAAATAAGGGTCATCTAATCTTTCCTAGTAGATTTTCAACTCCTTGATTTCCTTGGTTGAAGACATATGTTTCTACAGGGAATCTTCAACCGATATTCGAAGTGCATGAAAACATGGAAAACTAAACGACCAATTTGATGAGGAGAAAAGATTCGGCGCACGAATAATTTAAAAACTAATGTGGGAAAAGGAATGGGGGTACTTTATATAGGTATTGAGTTGACATTTTAAATTCATGATTTGATCCAACGGTTGAAATAAGTACGATCTGATCTGACAAATGAGGTAAATTCTGGAGAAGGATTTCCTAGGTTCTGATCTTTTCAGGTTTTAAGGAAAAATCATATTTAATGAAAGTGAATCCGATAGAGTTTTATTAAAAAAAAATAAAAATACGAACATGAAAAAAATTCAGTTATGAAAATTTAAGAAAGGTAATATACCTTTCAGATTTCATAGGATGAATAGTTATTATTAATAAAGATAAAAACCTAGATTCAATAATTTTTTAAAGGAAATTTTTGATTCTGGAAATTTGGATTCTGGAAATTTTTTTTCCAAAATATTTAAGAATGAAAAATTTGGGAGTTGAATATTTTTATTATGAAATAAAAAAAATTATATAAAAAACATTATTATGAATAAAAAATTTTTGTTAAAAAAATGATTAAGAAAAAAAAAATTGGGTTACGACAAATTTTATTAAGAAAGGTTTTTTTTGGGAAACAATAAATAAATGTATGCCCCCTTTAAAAAGGATTTTTTTGAAGGATATAGGTTTCAAGAAAATGTTAATATAGAAAATTAAATTATGGTTATTGTTCCTAACATTTTCATACTGTATTCAAATCTATTGGAGGGTAAATATTTTTTCTAAAATATCAGCAAGTTGATCATGCATTCCGATAAATTGAAGAATGATGTCTCTTTTACGTGTGTGATCCTTAAGAATGTGATGCCTAATATCTATGTGTTTTGCATGAGTGTGATGTGAATGGTTTTTTATTAGGGATACCGAACTTGTATTATCACTAAATATCTGTGTTTTGGTAAAACTCATGCCATAGTCTATGAGTGTGTGTTGTATCCAAAACAGTTAAGCACAACAACTTCCAGCTACTACATATTTAGCTTAAGAAGTGGAAAGTGATACTGAGTGTTACTTCATGCATGACCAAGAAACTAATGAATCTCTTAAGAAATGAAAAGATCAAGATATACTTTTTCTATCCATTCTACATCCACCAAAATCAGTATTTGAAATGCTTTTTAAAAGAAAATCATTTATAGAAGAATAAGAGAGTCCAAAATCCATGGTACCCTATAAATAGAAAAAAATTACCTTCACTACATTTAAATGATATTTCTTTAGATTAGATTGATATATTGCACATAATAATTATAAAAACATTAAGTCTGTATGACTAACCGTTATGTATAATAAAATTCCTATCATACCACTAAAAGATGTTTGATCAACAAGTTTCCCATCTTCATCAAGATCATGAGAATTTGAGGTACCAATTGGAGTGATTATAATTTTAGTGTTGTCATATCCATACTTTTTAAAAAGATCATTAATATACTTATGTTGAGACTTATATGTTTTTTCTTGTTTTTTAGAAATTTGGAAACCTAGGAAAAATGCAAACTCACCCATTATACTCATGTCAAACTCAAATTTCATGAGTTTCGCAAATAAATTAATTAAATAATAATGTGCTGATATGAATATAATGTCATCAACTTATATTTGAACAATATTTGTATTCTTCTTATCTTTATTTATAAAAATAGGTGGATTAGTAGTTCCCTTAACATAATTGTTTTGTAACAAAAATCATTGAAGTCTAAAATAACATGCTCTAGGGGATTTTTTAAGACCATATAATGCTTTGGTAAGTTTGGAAACATGTTCAGGAAGTTTAGTGTCTTCAAATCATGGAGGTTTTTTGACATTCACATTCTATTGAACATATCGACTCAAGAAAGAACCCTTCACATCCATTTAAAAATGTATAAAATTAAGTAATTCTACCAAGTCAAGTAGAATACGAATGTATTTATGTATAGCTATTTGAGAATTGGATTTTTCATAATCTATTCCTTATTATTTATTATAGAATTTAGAAACTAAACTTTCATTATTTCTTACTATGATTCCTTTTTGATCAAATCTATTTCTAAAATCCCATTTTACTCCAATTACAGATGTTTTCATTGATATTTCAACCAAGGTCCAACCTTTGTTTCTTTCAAATTAATTTAGCTCATATTGTATGTACTTAATACAATCATCATCACCTAAAGCTTCCTCAGTGATTTTTGGTTCTAATTGAAAAACAAATGCATGATTTTCTACTTTATTTCATAAAGAACATCTAGTCCTTACAGGTTGATTTACATCACCAATGATACTATCATTGGGATGATTCTTAAGATACAAATGATTTGGGTTTTGTTAAACTTGTTCATCAATATAAGTTAGAATGTATTATAGGGTAAATACTTCAGAAAAATTTTCTTGGGAATTTTCCTTATTAGAAGAATCTTCTATAAAAGGCAGATAATCAGTTTTTGAAAACACATCTGAGGATGTAGGATGGGGTTGTTTAGAAACATAAGGATCAGTTTCATCAAATTTAACATGAACTATTACTTCAATAGTTTATGAATTTTTTGTAAAAACTCTACATACCTTAGAAGTAGTAGGATAGCCTATGAAAATTACTTGATCATATTTGGGTGTGAATTTATGTATGTTATATTTAGTATTCAGAATGAATACTTTTCATCCAAATACATTGAAGTAATAAAATATTGGTTTTTGAGTTGTCCATAATTCAGAAGGTGTTTTATTATGAAAAGGTTTGATTAAAAATCAATTTATTGTATAATAAGATTTATTAACAGCTTGAGCCCAAAAGTGTTTAGCAATATAATATTCCCTCAACATTGTTCTCGTAATCTCTTGATAAATTCCATTTTTTCATTCAATAAAATCATTCTGTTGAGGAGTTCTTAGGGATGAGAAGTTATGTGAAATGCTTTTTTTCCACAAAATGTTTCAAAATACAAGTTTTGAAATTCTCCCCCACGATAACTATGAATAGTTATCAATGGAATTTTTTTCTCATTTCTAAATTGGGAACTAAATGTTTTGAAATTATAAATGTCTTCAGATTTATTTTCATGAAAATAGACCCATGCAAATCTAGTGAATTCATCAAAAAGAAGAAATACATAATATTTTCCTTTAATACTTCTAAATCTTTTGGACCAAAATGATTTATATTCACTAACTATAATTCATTATAATTTGAAACTTTATCGATTGATTTAAATCCAATCTTATGTTTCAGAAAAAATTGAGAAGGATCGCGATCTTTTTAAGAATCAAATATAAGCTCCAATAGATTCTTAACAAGTCTCTTATTTGAGAGTTTTTATAGGTTTTGATAGTTACAATGTCCTAGTCTTCTATGGAATAACCAATATTGATCTTTCATTTCACTAAGACAAGGTATTTCTTGGATCCTATACTCTTTTATGTTTAGTGTTTAAAACTAATCAGGAATATGCGTAGAATGAATAAAATCTTCCTTGGAATTGTGTAACAAATATTTATCATTCCAAAATTTTACAAGGTAACCTTCATCATATAAATGGATTATGCTAATGAGGTTGTTCTTAATACCCTTAAAGAATAAAACATTTGAAATCATAGTTTTTTGACAAGAAACAATGATACCTTTACCCATAATTTATCCCTGAGCATTATTTCCAAAAGTTTGTTTTTCTCCTTTCATATTGATAATATTTTCGAAGATGTTTTTGCTATTAGTCATGTGCCAGGAACATCCACTATCCATGTACCATGTATTTTTTCATTTCGTGCTTTATTTTCCTAAAAATAAATTAGTAAGGGTTTTGGAATCCAAAATATCATGGAATCAGAGATTTCAGAAAGTAAAATCATAGGTATTCAGATTTTATAATAAAAGCAATCTTTATGAAAACCTAAAGATTGTGTTTTATTTAATAATTTTTTTCCCAATGTCCACCACATTGACAATTAGTACAAACTGAAGCCCTTTGAGGAACAAAATAATAGTTACTAAAAATAGGTTTTGAAAGAGTATAGCCAATTCCTGAACTATTCGTTAGAGGAAGAATTTCAGAATACAATTTATCCAATTCCTTCCTTCTTGAATTAAAATGTGACAAAATATTCTTGAATGAAAAAATTTCAGATTTTAGTCTGATGACTAACTTCTTTTCCCAAAGTCATTATTGTAGAACTGGGGTTGTTATCTAAAAAAAATTCTTAAAAATATGATTTTCAATATCCTTAGAAAGATTATACTTCTTAGAATTTACTTCCTTATGGTTTTTGGGAAGACATTCAAAATCAATCTTTTATTGATTAAGATCCAAAGAATGATCAGATACTTCTTTTATTAAAAAAATATTTTAGAATTTTCCTTCTCTAACATATTTTTAGCATAAAATTTTCAATTTCTTGTAGTTTGGAAAATCTACAAAATTCTTCAAATCATGGTAAGGTGTTATCTTTTGAGGAGGAATATTCATCATCTAAAGATTGATAATATTCTTCATTATAAAAATTTGTATTTAAATAAGTATTTCTTAAGGATTTAGCATTGGTTACCTTATCCATAAGAGAATAATTTTTAATAGGTACTATAGATGTAAGTCCAATATTCTTCTTACCAAAAGAATCATATTCCGAAGATTCATATGAAGAGTCACCACCTCTAGTACTCCAGGTATCATTTTCTTTTAGTAACTTCTTACAGTTATATTTTTAATACTTATTTCTGTTTCTTTCATAATACTTCTCCTTCCTGTCTTTTCTCTTAATCATAGGAAAACCAGGTCTGATATTTATACCCATTTTTCATTAAAAATACGTTACTTAAAAATCATTCTTATCCCTTATATCTTTACTCTTATATCTATACTGAAAATATTTATTTCCGACAACCTAGTTCATCCTTCGAGAAAGATTGGATAATTTATTCTTATATCTATTAGTTTCAATAAATTTAGAAATAACAACAACATTATTAGCTTTAGATCTAGTTACCCTTTATAGAGTAATGGATTTATATGTATTAGTGAAATATACACATCCATTACCATTATTTTTTTTAAAAAAATCTACATCTCTCTTCATACTTGTTTCATGATGAATAATTGTTCCAAATATCTCATCAGGATTAATTTTAGAAACTTTTCAATTATCATCAATATCTGTCCTTCTAGATTACCATTAAAAGGGATGATATGAATTATCTTGTCCACAAGAACTTCATTATCATTACCTTTCACTCCTATAGATTGAAGAATTTCGACAATGGTCAAAAATCATTGTTGTACATTACAAAGAGGTTCTCCATAAGGAAATAATAATCCATGATAATCATTTATTAACATATATCTTTTATTTTGTATAACATTAGATGTTCAGAATGTGTAACAGCAGGTTCCTTATAAATGCAGTTAGAGGATTCACAAGAAGATATCTGAAAATATATATCCCTCATCATAGAACACAACAATGTATTTCATACCTTGTAATTTAGTTGATATTCTAATTTCTCTTGATTGGTGAATGTTCTAACTTCCTTATCTATAATTTTGTAACATCCAGTGAGAATAACAAAATTTTCCACTATAGTGTTGATGAAAAAAGTCTTTATTCTGTCTCTCTAGTACTCATAATCATTCCCATCAATGATTGGTGGTCTAGTATGATTTTATTTTTCAATGGAACCAACATTCATTCCTTCGATTCTATAAGATAATATCTATTCCACAACACCTGTTAGTTGTAAATGTTTATAAACAAAGAAAAAACCCTTTAAGCAAAACATGAGGAAGAAATGTTAGGCCAAAATTTGAAACCAGAAAAAACATGAGAAATAAATCATATTTTAAAGTATATGTATTTCAGAGACCTTTCTCTAATACCTATTTTTGGATCAAATTAGTATATGTAGATGCTCAATTACAAGAGGGTGGGTGAATTGTATGTTTAAAAACTTTCATTTTTAACCTTAAGGAAAAATATGTTTAAAAAGTAAAACAAGGTAAATTCACAAACTCTCTTTGGTTCCTTCTTAATGAAATAATTGGAAGGGCCCATGTCCACTTTTAAGTAAGAAAAATTTAAACAAGTTAAACTTAAGGAATCTTAAGTAGGTTTATCATAGATAAATATTATACCTTAAAGTGTATAAAATCATATTTCTCAGATTAAATGTAGGTCCAAAAAATTATATGAAATTTAATGTTTCTTTCTTCAAAAAAATACAGTAGAAATAAAACATGACACAATAGTCAAGTAAACAAGTAGGAATTATTTTAACCCAACAAGTAGGGTATCCCAATACCACAGATAAAGGTCCCTTGATTAATAAATTGAAGAATTTTTGTATTACCCACGCCAGGTTATGCCCTTCATAAGAATATCATAGTCTGTCTTGCTATCCCCTCAAGCCCTCGAACATTAAGAGAGTCGGCACCTCTATCTTCCTATCTCCGAAAACACCCGGTTATACTCTACAACAATCAGAGTCACCCAAATCAATAAGAACAAGGTGTTCTTAGTTAAACAAGATGTTTGTTTAATGCACAAGGCAATAGAGTAATTCTATCTCTTGAAATCAATTCAAAATATGTAATATCTAGTATCATCAATCAATATGAGCTCATTCAAATGAGTTTCTATTTATTGAAAAATTAAATGGTCGACTCCCTCCTCAAAAATTCATATTTTTCCTTGTATCTTAGAGGGACCTGTACAAATGTCACTCAACAAATGTTTAGTTAGAAAAAAACTGTACGACATCATTTCATTGAAAAAGAAAATTTTTATGAAAAATGAAGTGGATTAACCAAAAATGAATAATTGGAGTCTAAAGGAAAAATATAAATCATATTCTAAACATGTAAACAACCGGATTCTAGAAAAATGGATATTTGGATTCTTTTTCTTAAAGAATTTGGTGTTTGAAATCTAAGAAATTCAGAGTCAAAATTCTAAGAAATTCGGAGTCTGAATTCAGAGGAATTTGGAGTTTGAATTTTGAGGTATCAAAGTCTAAATTAAAAGGAATTTGAAACTTGAATTCATAGGAATTTGGTGTCAGAATTTATAGGAATCCAGAATCTAAATCTAGAGGAATTCAGAATCTGAATTATGAGGAATTAAGAGTGTAAATTTTAGAGAATTTGGAGTCGAATTTTCAGAAAATTCGAAGACTAAAATTCAAATAATTCAATGTTTATATTTTAGATAATTCAGAGTCTGAATTTTATATAATTCAGATTTATATATTTAGACAATTTGGAGTTGGAATTTTATAGAATTTAGAGTCTGATTTTAAGAGAATTCAGAAGCTGAATTTCAGAGAATTCGGAATATAATCTTCAAAGAATTTAGAGTCTGAATTTAAGAGAATTTATATTCTGAAAATAGAATGAATCTCTAGCTTAAGTAACTATAATATTATGAGGTTTTTAATAAGGATCCATATTTTTACATTGTAAAAAATGGACAGACTCGGTTTTGAGAAGACATTGAAGAAGAAAAAAACAAGGAAAAGGATAAAAATTTTCTTAAAGACGGAAAATTTTCCTTAAGAAAATAATATTTTTAGAAAGATAATTTTCCTTAAGAAAATGTGTTTGTGATTTCTAAAATATAGAGGAATGACAAATTTATAAGGAAACCTTATTGACTCAAAAGTGAAAAGGCCCTCTAACATGGCTTCATGATCTCATGTTGGGACCAAAACATATTAACATAGTCATAAAAAGGCCATTTAAAATGCCATTTTGAAAATGGGAAATACTTAAAAAAATCCAAGGATTCAATTAAAATCAGAATGATAGAGGGATCTTCTAGGTGATTTTTTACATAAAACATGATGATGACATCAAATATGAGCTATAATGGGTTCACCTGAAACACGTGATATGATGACACCTGCACTCATTGATGCATATATATTTGATATATGATATATCAAAAGTGGTTTAGATATGGTATGGTTATGAATATAAAGCCCCACAGAAAGGTAAACAAACACATGATATCATTGAAGTGATATCAGACTTCTAGGAGAGGGGAACTATGAGATCATATGACTCATTCACCAGGTAATACCAGTTAACATCATATGAAATTGCACGGTATGTCTAGTTTCCTTGAATTATCACCTGTTTAATCATGTGAATTACTTTTGTAATTCCATTTTGATCACATTGAAGTGTTTCTGGATATTGACTAGGTCACACAATGCCTCAACATACCTTCATTAGATGAAAATTGGGATATTTGTAAAATAAAGGATGAAAGTGATGGATTCATCATGCGAAGATAGAGATGATGATTTTTATGTGATTGGGTAATAAGCATCATATTATCAATTCCTAGATCAAATTATGAATGTTTTACATGGCACCCAAGTCACATGAAGACCTCCAGATATGTTTGAAAGATCATGCAAAGTCCTCCGAATATGTTATATGGTTTATGAAATATCCTACAAACATCTTAGAGTATTCACAAAAGTACTCTATACATGTCATTCAGATCGGTAGATTGAATCTATAAAAGTCATTTCTATCACACGACACCATCTAGACATGTCAAGATAGTATTTAAAAGCCCTTAATACATGTTAACCAGTTCATGAAGATTCATTTGGACATGTCTTCTAGTTTATGATATGTCATCTGGAACTATTATATTGATCACACTATAGACATTATAATTGGAGGCTTCACACATATGAAGACCCATCTACATTCCAAGTAGACACATATGAACATGTTAGAAATAACACCCTTGACATGTCAGGCCATCACCCCTATATATTACATCCCTATCTAGTAGGAATACTTGGTCATGTTCCCTCAAACCATGTAGACCCTGAACCATGAGTCATTGGATAAGAACTTCCACATCATATAAGAAGTGTCAATAACATAATAGGTCATCAATCATATGATGTTATGTGATTTTCATCCCGCTCATGGTTTCAAACATCTAACCATAATAGGGTAATGGATGGAAATCTTTTACAAGAAATGCACTTCGATTATGTACCTAATTTATCATTTCATAGGTCACACCCTCTACGAGACCATCATTCTTCCTAATACATCAGTGGATTGAAAAACTAAATGAAGTATAAGTACTCTTATTTCTACTATAATTAGGTTTTGTAGGACACATTCATCTGGGTTGTGCTTCATATCAAACTCTCTATCCGAGCCTCCCAAGTGCAAAAGTCCCATCGCCATATGTATTGTGTCTAATTAAAATCTATCCAATGTTTCTCACACCAAATAAGATTCATGAAAGGTTATTTAGTTTCCATTATTATATCAATATAATCATAAAATTCCACTAATTTGGTCAACCTTAGTATGTAATCCCCTTTTAACAATATGATGAAAATGCATCCGTATATGGTAATGCAACTTGGAGTACGTCTAGATGGAATTACATTGCTAGTAATCCTAGGGGAAATAACCCCCAGGGGTACTAATTATTGATTAAATACGATTATTAGGTTATGTATTGATCAAAATAAAATGAACATAATTCATATTATAATAATGATATATATAATTCCTTTTGAAGACTCATGCTCCAGACCTAATGCCTATGTTTTGTTAAATACTTTTCAAATAAAGTTAATCATCATAGATTGAACCTAAAAGAAATATTTTTTATTTTGATTCATGTTTTCATTAGAAATATAGGATTCATATTTGATGTTTGGTCCCATCATCGAAATATCTATCGCCTTCCTGGATGGTAGTAAACTCAGTATTTTCTGATTATATAGCTTTAAAACACAAAAATATACACATTTATAATAAATAATGGGATAGAGATGGAGAAACTCTAATTCTAATAGAAGGTCTCTTTAATGAAAATCCCATTACATGTATAAGTGATAAAAAACTGGTCATTCTATTTGGTTAACTAATCCCATATTAAAATTCGGAATAGTCTCGTGAAGATATTGTATATCTGTATGAGAGTAATGGAGTAGGAAATAATTTCACCCAAAGGTGTCTACTGAGATTGACCTCCAATCCTATTGAAATATGTGATTTCATAAGTGTTTTTAGGGTTGAAACCCCATGTGACCGACTTCCTTTATAATGTATTCTTGTGATTTAATGTAGATAAGGGAGCTGTTGGGAGTTTCCATGATTGATGAAAATGGAAATCCTGACCTGAATGACTTTGAAAAAAGACTAGACCTCAAAACAATCAGCAACCCCTAATTTTCACTAGAATTTTTTACACAATTCAAATATTAATATAATAAACTCATGTGAAATCCATTAATAATTTTATCCCATTCACATGTCAAAAATGATAGATTCCCCTATTTCCATCAAGTCATTATTCCACTCGACCATAAAAAAAACAAATCAATTTTTAATATTGACCTATATAAGCCCAATATAAAAATATTAGCATAACATATACTTAATGGGGGGTATAATTTAACTCCCTAATATTTGAGAATTTATTTATCTTTTAATATATTCTATTTCTTTGATAGCCTTATTTATATGGAACACTTAGTTAAAAAACAATGTTATATTATAACATAAACATTAAATCAAGGGGCATAAATTGGATGAAAAATATTATGAAAATATTATACCAAAATATTAAAATTAAATAATTTTTTAGTTAATTCATAATATATAATTATTCATTTTTAGTGAAGTCATTTTTTGATTTAGAAATGAATTTCCTTAAAAAATGATTTTATTGCATCTTTTACACATAAATTATAATTAATATATACCACATTAATAAATGTTATTTTATTAAATGAAAACCATTATTTAAATTCCCATAACTAAATTAAGTTATGGCGATATTATTTTATTTTTCTAAAATGACTGATTTTTCTTTGAATCGTCAAAAATACCAATTTTTCAAATAATATCATTTGGTTTAACTAAATCAAGTAATATAAAAGCATAACTATTTTTTTAGATTTTATTGATGTTAAATTTGAACCAATTTATTTTTAAAAATACAATTAATTTCATTTTAATCTGTATTTTTCATGATTTTTATATGTTTTTTATGATTAAAACATGGTTTTCTAAAATTTGTTTTTAAATGATTAATGTTTATCAATTTTAAGATATTAAAATAAATTATAAAGGAAAATAAATTCAATTAAATTTGTAGATTATATTTTTGATGAATTGAAATTAATATAATGATGATTATTATTCCTAGAGTTACTATACAATCATCTGTTTCATGAAAATTACATTTTCAAAAAAAAAATTATTTTCATTGTATTTTGATGGTATAATTTAAAATTAGATTATTCCATTTATATTAACTGAATATTTAAAAATAGATTCCATATTTATAATTTAGAATATAGTTTTTTATAGGTCACTTTTATTTATTCCATTACGAATATTAAACCAGGTAAATATTTTTCATCCTAGTAAGTGTAAAATATGTAAAATAAGATTAAAAAATTAGGATACAACATTAGAATTTAACTAATTATTTCCATTATCAAATTTGATTAGTGGTATTAATCTATCTACATCTAGTTCCAAAAAATATGGTAGCATGGTACCATTTACCTTTGTATTTTCTTTTATAATAATTACGTAACTGATAATGTAAAAAATTTTAGTTTCTTAATTTTTATATTAATAATATTTTGTGACAGAGATAAAAAAATTATTTTTATATAGAAAGGTCATTGAAATATGTAAAAAAAAAATTTCAGAAAAAAATATTTTGTAATATTTAGTGATGAAATTATTAAATTAAATTCTTACGAAACATTGATATAGTTCTTGTGAAAACAATAGGAGAATCCATTAAAAACATTAAAACCCCAAAAAGAAATTTTTCATGTGAGTTATAGTTTCCCAAAAATAAAATATATACACATAAAATTTTAAGAATGCTATTGTGGTTTATATTCTAATTAAGTTTGTTTAATTTTGATATGAAATTTAATTTAATGAAGTTGTTAAAAAAATAGAATTCATGATATTCTTTAATAAATAAAATTTTATTAATGGAATAAATCATTTATAATAATAATATATGAGTATATATAAGGGGGATATTGTTGAAAATATCAACCATTTCCAATTATGAGTCACATTCGGTTTTATGGTATCATTATTAAGGTAAATGGAGTAAAAACATTAACTGAATAGTAATTATCAAATGGGATGGGGGGGGGGGGTTAAAACTAATAGATAAGGATAAAAACATAACCTAAACTTTCCCAAATATTATTTTATGAGTTTTAGACCATATTTATTTTTAATTATTAATATAATGTATTGTGAATCATAATATTGAATTTTTGAACTGTAATGACTTTTATAAAGATAAGTTATATTTTATAAAATTTAAAAACAATTTTTGGAAATTTGAATTTAAGGACATGATTTGAATATTGAAGCCTACTTGTCCTTTCTCAAAAAGTTAAAAAAACATTAATCTAGTAATTATTTCTTAAAAAATTCATGGAAAAAGATTTATTACTTTATTTCATGGATAAAGTATTTTTACTATAGAAAAACATATTTCCATAAAAACTATTTTTATACTTTTTTTGTTATCTGAAAAATAATTTATACCCACTATATAAATTAAATATTATGAATAGATTCTAAATTTGTAATCATCATATTATTTTTTAGATTTTTTGGTCGTATAATTATGGTATCATGTAAAAAGTTATGTTTTTATGAATAAGGCTAGAATAAGTTTTAATGTGATTAAGAGGCATATAATGATTAAAATGTATCCAAAACATGTAAAAACTACAATTTTTGTAGTTTTTTTATTTCTTATAACATATTATCTTTGAATAATTGGTTCTCTATTATCATTTTAAATTATTATGATATATATATTATTTAATAGTTTATGCAAATCTAGGTGTGTCGTTTCCCTCCCCTATAAAAGGATACCCCATTTCCAATATTATCCTAACATAATTAGACTTTTATAAATACCATTAAATATTATATTTAATTTTTATATTCATCCTCTAAATCCTAGATATTTTTTTTATTTACAAAATACTATCTTATAAGGTATATGGTGTAAGCCAAAAGGCTTCTCAATGAAAAGGTATAACACATAACTAAGTGTTTTCAATTTTATTTCCTTATTTTAACTACTTTAAATATATGGTATCCATTATAACATAATTTCATCATTATCTTGAATACATTGATATATTATTATAATTATAGAACAACCATTATCCACCATCTTTCAATCCATCGAAAAATGATAACATCGCTCGTGTATATGTGTGGACTGTCAGCTCAATGAAGCGTTTTAATTTTTTGTTCATATACAGTTAAAATTGACGGTAATAATGATTTAATTATCAAATAAATATGATATATATTATATTTTATTGATTATATAATGGTGAGTTATTATTTACCTTTCACTCATTCACTCAGCTAAAGATTGAAAACATCATTAATGCGTACACACAACTTACTATCCCTATGAATAGTGGTAATAATTTTTATATAAATAAATTTTATTTATGAATATTAATTCATATATAATTAAAATATATTTTATTTATATTATTATTTATATATCTGAGATTATATAACCATGATAAAAGTATAGGGACTGATACCACTTTACAAAAAAATACACGAAAAATATAGTAGTAATCACCCGAAATAGTGATTTGAATATAAAATTATTAATAATAACATGATAATATGTTGTAATTATATAATATATTTTATGATATTTATGATAAATATTTTATAATAGATTAATACTAAATATGTCTCTATTATATAGAATGTTCGAATTCTTATGAAGAATGATGAATATAGAGGCATGAAATTTACTCTATAATTCCATTTAATTCTGGATTGTTTATCTTTTGAATCCCATTGAGAAAATTATTTTATTATTATCAAATACATAACATTAATTTATCTTTTAGAATGGTTATTTAAATAGAATTAATTATTTCATTTTATATTACCATCTTTAATTACTCTTGATACCAAATGAATATTTTTAAGGGGAACCAACTATGTTTTAATATTCGACTGAAAATATTTTTATTTCACGTCCATATTTTCATTAAAATTTTTTAAATAATTTTTTATATTGTCATATTAATTCTTAATGGAAATTTTACAAATGATTTAATTTTTATAAAAATGTTTTAGATGAATCATCCTATTATTTTCTGGAATAGGGTACATTTGTATTTTTATAAAAAATGTGAAAGGAATATTTTTTTAACATACATGACATAAAATTAATTTCCCACTATCATGACCAATCCCTGAATTTAAAAATCATTTGACATTTTCCAATATTATCCCTAAAGGAAAGGTTCTCTATAATATTTTTAAAATTATAACATTTTAATGAACTGATTTCCAAATGAAAATTTTATTTTCATCATGAAAATTTCAAGTTACATTTTAAATTAATTTTAAGCTATGAAAACATCCATGATGTTAATTATGATTTACATAAGATATTATCCAATTATATAATCCTTATTTTTTTCATGGGTTGGTTCATAATTATTATGATGATTTTTAGGGAGAAAATTTATTTCCATGGGTTATTCTATGATGAAGTGATCAATTGTTTAATAAATCCTTGTTCATTAAATGGGTTATGGTATGATGATACGATGATTTTTTTTGATATTATGGAACACATATGTATGAGGCTTTAATGAGGGTTTTTTATATTGACATAACACTATAAATATACCAAAAAATTTTATTTTCTCCAGTATTGTTATAGAATTTAGAAAGGCTTCCTAGAGGACTCTACAATGTAGAACTCACCATATGTCACAATAGTTCAAGTTCCAATGCAGGTATATGTTGAAATCTTAATATTTTTACCCAAGAGTTCATTTTGAAATTTCTTTACATCCAAAAAAACTTGGTCCTACACTGTGGTGACTTATTTCTATGTACCTCTACACCGTTGTATTACCCCAATGTAATGGTGGTTTTCTTTTAGTGACAAATACACCATAGTCTAGAACCCTTTTCGATGGATCATATTCTAAAACTTCTCTATGCTACAGTTCCCTGCTTACCCTATGGATCCTTCAAGACATCCAATCTTATTTTGAACTAAGGATGTAATTTTCTTACAAATGAACTTGGATAAAAATTATATCTACAAATTGGATTTATTATTCTTTCCTTATTCTATAACATAGGTCATGTTGGATTAGAATTTGTTCTAGGAGTTATTATTGGGTGAAATTATTACGGTTGGAATACAAATGTGGTTAGGGAGATCACATCATATATGGAATTTTAGGTTGGAATTGAAATTCCAGAGAAATAAAGTTCCTTTCCATTTTAGTAAATATATTTTATATTAGCATGATTAGTTGATAGATCCTGATTATAGGAGGCGTAATATCAATTGCATGTGGGTGTATGAGTGGTTATGTTGTATACTTTTTTATGAGAATCTTATTATGTATGGATTCCAATGTTTGATCAACGTAAACCACATCGTTCCTTTCTATGAAATTTATTTCTTATTATGTTTCATTTCATGTGGAAATATGTTTCAATTATAGAGATGAGCAGGTGGATCATTATGCTTTCTGTGATGTGGTCCAAACTTTTTTAAATGTGGCCCTGGATATCTGTGTTGAGGGATGTACATATGTTTTTTCTTATTTGACCTATTAATATCCAAATGTTCTTAAATGATGGCATGGATATCCCTATTGAGGGATTCATATAAATGGTTGTCTAGAAGATATTGGCATGGGATTCCCATAAATTGGAAAAAGGGTATTTTAAGGATAGTTAAATAAGGATCATCTTGGAAGAATGCTTAGTGTTCCTAAAGAAAACCACCATCTAGATAGGGTAATATATATTACCTTAAAATTAGATCTTATTCGACTTGTATAGAATCCTTATAAGAAAAGATCCAAAGTAGGGGGATGGCTTTCATGTCGGCATGATTAGTGCATGATAAATAACCAAATTTAAGATTGCATGTTTCATCGACAATATTATTATGACATGAAATAAATTATTAAACATTATGTACACTTATGGTAAGAAATATTGGTGTTGTCCAACTAGTCTTGTTCTCAAATATGAATCATTAATTTCATGAAACTTATAAATTTCATGACAAGAGGCCTGCATTGGGGAAGTTCTCTACGACAGATGGATGAACATAAGAGTAACAAGATACTTGTGGAACCATAAAGACTCTGAATAAAATATTTTTTTAAATGCTATAAATTTGTTTGGTTTATCTTACATCTATGGGAGATGTCATATAAGGACCCGACCTTAAACATTACATAATATTGAATTAAATGAATAATTCACATTGAGGATCTTTTCTGGTTTAGTGTTTTAGGGAATTAAGACATAACTATTACATCTCAAAAGATTACAAGGTAGACATATCCACATAGTGTTCATTTTTTTCATAAAATAAAAACTATTGAAAAAAAAAGTCATGTGTAGTTCCATGTTTAAGACAACATGACTTTTCCTTGATCCCATCCTTAACCTTATTCATCTTTAAGTCCTGTGAAAACATTTCAAAATGTGGGATGAGCATAAAAAGCTCAGTAAGGGTTATAAAACAAAGAATGAAAACATTTGTTCATAAATACATACAAAACATGAACTCTTTTACTTACCTCATGAAATCATAAGATTTATAAAAGACACTTAGAAATCATTAATCATAAAGGTAACTTGTGGCATCCATATCATACTTACATTATTGCTATCATGGATACATAGGGAGTTACTTTGGAAAAGCCATCACAGTATATTACCTAAATCTCTTAGGATAAACATTCACCCTTACCTCTGTCACGTTACCCAATGCATTGGAGAGCTATCTCGGGCTCACCCGCCCTAGGTTTATCACAGAACCACCCGTATACCTAAATAATGCCCCAAAACCATAACATGATCATATCACATAACATAAGCATAAAGGAAAGAAAAAATTTCCAAATTGAAATAATAAAATATCATTTCAAGATAGTGAAATAATTAATCTATTGTCAAAATCATTTTCAATACCAAAATACATTAAAAGAGTATATGGTATTTATTTTTCCTTTTAAAAATATTCCGACTTGTTAAGGAAGCCAAATATCAAATAATACTTGCGGCGGTGGAAAGGTCGTTGTCACTGCTTACGTTAAAAAACATTCATTTTTTCATTTAGTAAAACGCTTCATATATAAAATTCCCTTTGAATAAAATGAAAAGTCAAAGGGGTTTATACACCGTATAAAATAAAGCCGTATATAAAACTAGAAATGCCTCAATGAAAGGAGATTGAGACGAAGTCCCTTACCTTGTGTCCGACATGACATGATCGTTCTTTAATCTCCTGAATATTAAACTAAAGTTAATTTTTCTTGATTAAGAACCTTTTTCATGTTTATTATTCCTTTTATATCAATTATTATCATGTTATAAACATTATGCAATCATTTATGTTAATAACGTTCATTTTGTCGATATTTGGTACTTGAGTAAAAATGAACACCTTATATTTACAAGTTGTCCATATGGTAAAAGGTTCATTATATCCATAATGATATTCATGATTTGGATATCATATATATCATATATATCCATTATATACATTTTTTTATAATAGTACATAACATTTAGAGGTAAAAAATGAAATGCACCGTTCATGGAGACGGTAAGCCGTACGTATACATGAACACTGCATTCATTTCTATTTATTATTTTAATGGAAATAAAACATAATGATACAAAGGAATATTATAATTCCAGTATAATATCACATATAATACCATTAACCCTATCCTTTATACATCCCACATAAGGCATTAACGAATCAAATCACTTTGAGGGGGCGGTAGTCCGCACTTCCTCAAATGAGATTATCATATTTACCCACTATTGAAACCATAAAGGTCATGATATAAATTGGAATTACAGAAGAATAAGGAAATCATAAACATAATATACATCATATATAAATACAGTTCCATCAAAATGGCCACCATGAGAGGCGGTAAGATGTAATTGACCAATCATCGTTTCATGAGGCGTTAGTTTTCCATCCACAAGAACATTATGTTCTTCATCCATTAGATGGAGGTGTGTGTAAGTATAGTAATAATACTTCTAATAAAAACATCCTATTATATTGAGGATACTGTTGTTGTTACAAAAGAAAATAAATAAAAAGATTTTAGGGGATGGAGAAGTAAAATAAAAGAAAACAATTTAAGGGAAACCGTTACCTTTAATTTGGGTAACTTCCTTTGGTTTGAACCAAAAGGACTTATTGAAATGCCTTCTTCCTAAAGTAAGGCTTCTAAGAGGAGTATAGGGATGTTTAGAGTTTAATAGGGCAGAGTTTGGACGAGCCAAATGGCTTGAGTGGTGTGAGGAGTTGGTTTGAAGTGGTCTCCTTTTATAAGGGGGAGGAGGGGCTCTTTAGGAATTTGTGAATGTATTATTTTATTATATAATGATATTCGGATTATAATGGTCAAAAAATCATTATAGTCGAATATAAGATGAGTAATGGTCAAAATAAAATCATCCAATCAGAATTGGATATGTTTTGGACAATATTTTTAGCATTATAATCTTATTTATTTAAATCATTTAATAATTAGGTAAACACTGCATCATTATTATGTAATAAATAATTTAATTTATTTGTTTTATAAAAATTATATAAAAAATACCATGATGTAGGAAATGGTTTTAGCTTTCCAATTAATATTTATAGTCAAAATTATTCCTTATATAACACCATATAAATATTAATTTCGAAAAGATTTTTGTTTTTGTCTATTTTGCCTTTAAATTAAGTTAATTAGTCTAAATTTTCATTATCCCTATCAAGTGGCTCAAACGGGTCCAAAAATCGATCCAAAGATGACCATGGTTGTTAATGACTCAAAAAATAAGGTTTGGACAAGTGTTAAGGTAATTTTAAATTAATATAATATTCTTTTAACCTTGAATTACCTTATTTACCTTTAACCGTGGTAAATATAAGTCAAATATTACTATTCAACAAAAATTATTTTCATCTTAATGAACCAAATTTTACATCTTGATAACAACCATATATATAGGATTCTTGAAATTCAATTCACAGAAGTGGTAAAACTTCATTTAAATGAAAAAGTCCATTTTTTAACTACCACTAAGTGGTGTCACTATTCATCAAAAATTGAAATTTTTCAGAAAAATAACAAACATTCAGCCTAAGAATTATTTAATATTCCAAATTAAAAATTAAAGTCTATTTTTCAGAATTCAAAACATTTAAGTGGCATTAATTAATTTAAAAATTAATTCCCATTGTCAAACAAATAGCGTGTTTTTAAGAAACAATAGCTATCAAAAGATTGATACTTGTTTATGTGAAATTTCAAAGTGAAATTAATTCCAATGACCAACATTGGATTAAATGGTAAAAATATATTTAAATTTCACTTTAAAACAAACTGAAAAGATAATCTAACCATATAAATAAATAATATTATAAGGCACTTTTGAATTAAAATACATTATTTTTCAGTATTCATTAAAAAAAGAACTTTATCAGAAAAATACCAAAAAATTACCCAAAGTAAAATTTTATTTCCCCATTATAAAGAAGGATTATATTTTGTCAATTAGAATGTATTAAAGTGACCAAAACTATATTTAAAGAGGGTTCGACATTAACAGGCGGTAAATTAGCCTTTTAATGTAAATTATGCTTAAAAGTTGATTCATTCACATTTTAAGCTTCTAAATTTTATTGGATAAATGTAAATAAATTTAAAAAATATGTTTAATCATATTGTAGTTAGTTTCATTCATTCCCTCCAATACAACGTCTAAGAGTTAACTACCTTTTAAAATAATAAAATTATATTATTAGTGTGCAACATATGATTCCAATGAAACCCACAGTTGCGTATCTGGTACACTATCAAACATAGTAACCCCTTTAAAGTAAAATTAATATCTAATTCACAAATATTAATAAATATGAAATATGTCTTATTATTCATTTACCTAGGATGTTACATCCTTCCCCCCTTTTGGGAATTTTCATCCTCACAATTTTTTTATTCACTTATCAAAATAAGTAGGGGTATTTGTCCCTCATAGCAATTTCAGATTCATACGTTGCCTCTTCAACAATATGGTTTCTCCAAAAAACCTTTACCTGATGAATTACCTTATTCCGCAACACTTGCTCTCTACAGTCAAGAATCTGGAGTGGTTTTTCTTCATAAGAGATATTCTCTTCCAACAGCACTACCTCTGGGCTCAAAACATGAGATGGATCTGGCCTATACTTTCTCAACATCGAAACATGAAAAACATTGTGTACCTGGTATAAACTTAGAGGTAAAGCCAATCTATACGCAACTGATCCAACTTTCTCCAGAATTTTATAAGGTCTAATGAACCATGAACACAACTTTAACTTCCTACCAAAAAACGAATCATACTTTTCCATGGAGAAACTTTGAGAAATACATGATCACCAACCTCAAATGAATGATCCTCCCTCTAGTTATCTGCATAGATTTCTTGTCTGCTCTGAGCTGTTATCATGTGCTTCTGAATCAAATAAACTTTCTCTGCCATCTCTTCTACCAATTCTAGTCCCATCAGCTTCCATTCACCTACATCATCCCAGAATTCTATAGTTCGACAATGATTTCCATATAATGCCTCGAACGGAGCCATTTGTATACTAGAATGAAAACTGTTTTATAAGAAAATTCGACCATAAAATGTGTTGGTCCCAACTTCCCTGATAATCCATCGAGAAAGCATGTAGCATATCCTCCAAGGTTTGAATAGTTTGCTATGACTACCCATCTGATTGATGATGAAAAGTTGTACTAAAGTTTAATTCAGTACCCAATGACTTTTGAAGGCCTTTCCAAATGTTAGAAGTAAACCTGGGATCACGATAAGATACAATGGAGAGGGGAACTCCATGCAACCTGTCTATCTATTTAACATATAACCGAGCATGTTGATCTAGAGACAAAGTATCTCTAAATTTATTGAAATGAGTAAATTTAGTCAATCGATAAACTATAACCCAGATTGCATTATTACCTCGAGATATCTTTGGTAATCCCCCAACAATTTCCATGGATATATTTTCCCATTTCCACTCTGGAACCATTAGAGGATGAATAATTCCTTTCAGTAACTATCTCTCTGCTTTAACCTACTGACAAGTCAAATACTTCACAGTAAAATCATCAATATCTCTTTTCATTCCATCCCACCAGTAATACTCCCGAAGATCTCTGTACATCTTAGTACTACCAGGATGAACTGAAAATGAAGAACTATGAGCTTCACATAACAACTCATTCTTCAACTGTGAATCACAAGGCATACATAATCTCTTCCCAAACCTCACAACACAATCAATATCAATTTTGAATTCAGGAAACTTACCCTTCTGAACCAACTATACCTTTTTCTGCAACTCACTGTCTTCAAACTACGCTTGCTTAATTCTATCTGATAGAGATGATTTCATTGACACATGTAACAAAATAGAAGAATTTCCCACAACAACAACTTCTATGCCAAATTTCATCAAATCAAAAACCAAATGATCTCGTTCCAAACTTATCATGGCTAATGAGACATTACATTTTCGACTCAAAGCATCATCCACTTTATTTTCTTTCCCCGGATGATAAAGGATCATGAAATCGTAATCCTTGATTAATTCCAACCATCTCCTCTGTCTCATGTTCAATACTTTATGATTGAATATATACTTAAAACCTTTTTGATCAGTATATATTTCACACTGCACTCCATACAAATGATGCCTCCAAATTTTTAATGCAAAATCAACTGCAGCTAATTCCAAATCATGTGTAGGGTAATTTAACTAATGAGGTTTCAACTGACGTGATTCATAAGCAATTACCTGATCATTCTGAATTAGGACACATCCATTTCCTTTCAACAAAGCATCACTATAGATAAAAAACTCACCATTTCTGGAAGGCAGTTCCAAAATTGGATCATTCACCAATCCTTTTTTAAATTCTTGCAAACAATCATCACATTTTTTTTCCAAATGAACTTAACACCTTTTCAAGTTAACTTAGTCATTGGACTATATAACCATGAAAACGTTTCAACAAACCTCCGGTAATAACCAGACAAACCCAAAAAACTATGAATCTCGGTTATATTTGTGGGTCTTGGACATTCTTCAACAACTTTTGTTTTAGCAGGATCAATAATTATGCCATTTTTTGAAACAAAGTGACCAAGGAAAGAAATTTGTTGTAACCAAAACTCACAATTGCTGAATTTCCCAGAAAGTTTATTTTATTTAAATGTTTCCAAGACAACCCTTAAATGATTTTCATGTTCCTCTTTACTTTTGGAATAAACCAAAATATCATCAATGAAAACAACCACAAACTTATCCAAGAACTCAAGGAAAAGTCTATTTATAATATCCATGAATACAACAGGTGCATTGGTTATCCAGAAAAGGCATAAATACAAATTCATAATGGCCATATCTAGTACGAAACATGGTCTTTGGAACGTCTGCTTCCTTTACTTTCAACTGATGGTACCCCATCCTCAATTCAATCTTCAAAATATACTAAGCACCTTGGAGCTGATCAAACAAATCATTGATATAAGGAAAATGATACTTATTCTTAATAGTGGTGTTGTTCAATGATCTACAATCAATACAAAGTCTCATTGAATCATTATTCTTTTTAACAAATAAGATAGGAGCACCCCATGATGACGTGCTAGGTCGAATGAAACCTTTATCTAATAACTCATGCAGTTGCTTTTTTGACTCTAAAAGTTCAATTTGAGCCATCCAATAAGGGGTTTTTAAAATTGGCTAAGCATCAGGAACTGAGTCAACGGTAAATTTAATTTCCCGATCAGGTATAATACAAGGAAACTCATCCGGAAAAACATCAAGCTACTCATTTACCACTGGAACATCAGTAATCTTAACACTTTCTTTATTTTTAACAATATGTGCAAGGTAACATTCATTTCCATATTTTACTAGTTTCTCAGCTTCCTGATATGTTATCAACAACAAGGGTTCATTTTTTGTATACAAACTGAAAATCATTCTGAAAAG
Organism: Viscum album; assembly: GCA_963277665.1. Classification (NCBI taxonomy): domain Eukaryota; kingdom Viridiplantae; phylum Streptophyta; class Magnoliopsida; order Santalales; family Viscaceae; genus Viscum; species Viscum album. Next base: position 871,494,897 of record OY728129.1, on the reverse strand, counting down.
AAACCTCTTTAGCTCTGCAATCAATCTTAGCATGATAAACAGAAAGACAATCCATGGCCAAAATAACATCAAAACTCTACTAGAGGCAAAACTATAAGGTTTGCAGGTAGATACTTTCCACACACAAGGATAGAAATGTTCTTATGTTTTCTTTTTATCTATACATTTCCTAGAGGTGTTTTTACCATAAGTTCAGTATTCATATCATGAGATGAATTCCCAATTTACTAGAAAACTTCTCAGAAATGAAAGAATGTGTAGACCCTGAATCAAACACCACATTGGCATAATATGAACAAACAAATAGTGTACCTGACACTACTTTATTTGATGGACCAACATCTGCTGAAGTAGTTTCAAAGGATTTCACCACCCCTTTCTACTTGTAGTCTGGCTACTTTCTTTCAGTTGAGTTCTTTGTTGGACACTCATTTTCATAATTACCCATTTCATTGCACTTAAATAATTGTATAGACTGTAAATCACATTTTGTCGTACCATTACCATAATCTTTTTCAGGGCAATTACGAGCCTTATGTCCCATTTTACCACATCGATATCACTTACTAGAATTAAAAAGACATTCCCCAACATTTTTTTTCCACAATTTTCACAAACTGTAAACTTATGTTTCTTACCAACAGAATTGTTTTAAGAGTTCTTCACTTTCACCTGCCACCTTGTCCTTTTATTCTGTTGTTTTTCAAAGAATACCCGATCATCAGAAAACTCCATTTCCACCTTCTCCGCCCAATGAAAAAGTATTTCATAACTTTTGAAATCACGAGAAGCTAAATCCCTTCGACACTTTGGCTTTAATCCGGAGTAAAAACTGTTGATTTTACTATCAAGATTTCATTTGAAATTTGGAGCATACCTTGCCAGTCGAGTGGATGTTTCTTCATAAGAAGCACCTGAGTCATCCTCCTGCCTCAATTCCAGAAATTGTTTTTCCATCCTATGACGAACCACCTAAGGAAAAGATTTCTCATGAAACAAACCTTTGAATTCATCCCAAATAAGAGTATCAATCTCCTCACTATCACAGATATTTTTCAGCATCGACCACCACTGATCAGCTTCACCTTCAAAACAGTAAACTGCAAGACTAATCTTTTGATGCTCTGAACTACCCATGACATCAAAAAACTTCTCGAGTGCTTTAATCCACCCTTCTGCTAGCACATGGTCAGATGATCCTCTGAATGATGGGGGAAGTTTCGACATGAAATGCTCCACTACTGACATGTTCCTTTGTGGTCGATCTGGCTGATCTCATACATGGGTACCACAACCGTTTATTGCCTGAGTCAACTATTCCATTATTACAACAAATTGTTCAGTTCCTATTCTTACCATCTCAGGTTTCTGATTTGGAGGGTTGTCTTCCTCCTGATGTCGTCCCAACATAGCTTCTCTATTTCCTCTGCAGAAAACCATTCCTAACAAAGAAATATCTTACACAAAGCAACATGGTAATCTATAAATGATATATGATTTCAATATTAACATAAATTACTTTGGGATATTACATTAACAATACCCTAACACCTAAATTTCTCTAAACCGACATCTGATGCCAACTATAAGGACCCGACCATAAACATTACATAATATTGAATTAAATGAATAATTAACATTGAGGATCTTTTCAGGTTTAGAGTTTTAGGGAATTAAAACATAACTATTACATATCAAAAGATTACAAGGTAGAAATATCCACATAGTGTCCATTTTTTTCATAAAATAAAAACTATTGAAAAAAAGTCATGTCTAGTTCCATGTTTTAGACAAAATGACTTTTCCTTGATCCCATCCTTGACCTTATTCATCTTTATGTCCTGTGAAAACATTTCAAAACTTGGGATGAGCAAAAAAAGCTCATTAAGGGTTATAAAACAAAGAATGAAAACATTTTTTCATAAATACATAAAAAACATGAATTCTTTTACTTACCTCATGAAATCATAAGATTTATCAATGACACATAGAAATCATTAATCATAAAGGTAACTTGTGGCATCTATATCATACTTACATTGTAGCTATCACAACTACATAGGGAGTTACTTTGGAATACCCTTCACAGTATATTCCCTAAATCTCGTAGGAGAAACATTCACGTTTACCTCCATCACATTACCCAATGCATTATAGAGATATCTCAGGCTCACCCTCCCTAGGTTTATCATGGAACCACCTGTATACGTAAATAATTCCCAAGAACCATAACATGATCATAACACATAACTTAAGCATAAAGGAAAGAAAACATTTCCACATTTCAATAATAAAATAACATTTCAAGATAGGGAAATAATAAATCCATTTTAAAAATCATTTTAAATACCAAAATACATAAAAAAATTATATGGTATTTATTTTTCCTTTTAAAAACATTCCGGCTTGTTAAGGAAGCAAAATATCAAATAATACTCACGGCGGCGGAAAGCTCGTTGTCACCGCTTATGTTAAAAAAACATTCTTTTTTGTTGTTTAGTAAAATGCTTCGTATAAATAGATTCTTTTTGAATAAAATGAAAATTCAAAGGGGTTTATACACTGTATAAAATAAATTCCTATATAAAACTAAAAATGCCTCAATGAAAGGATATTGAGACGAAGTCCCTTACCTCGCGTCTGACTTGACTCGATCGTTCTTTAATCTCCTGAATAATAAACTAATGTTAATTTCGACTTTCTTAATAACCCTTTTCAAGTTTATTATTCCTTTTATATCACTTATTACCTTGTTATGAACATTATACACTCATTTAAATTAATATCATTCATTTTGTCGATGTTTGGTACTTGAGTAAAAATGAACACCTTATATTTACAAGTTGTCCATGTGGTCAAAGGTTCATTATATCCATAATTATATTCATAATTTGGATATCACATAAGTCATATATATCCAGTATAAACATGTTTTTCTAATAGTACATGACATTTAGATGTAAGAAACGAAATGCACCGTTCATGGAGACGGTAAGCCGTACGTACGCATGAACGTTACTTTCATTTCAATTTCTTATTTTAATGGAAATAAAACATAATGATACAAAGTTATATTATAATTCCAGTATAATATCATATATAATATTGTTAACTCCATCCTTTATAAATCCCACATAAGGCATTAATGAATCAAATCACTTTGAGGGGGCGGTAGTCCGCACTTCCTCAAATGAGATTATCGTATTTACCCACTATGGAAACCATAAAGGGAATGATATAAATGGGAAGTACAGAAGCATAATGAAATAATTAACATAATATATATCATATATAAATACAGTTCCTTAATAATGGCCACCATGATAGGCGGTAAGATGTAATTGAACAATCACCGTTTCGTGAGGCGTTAGTTTTCCATCCACAGAAACATTATGTTTTCCATCCATTAGATGGAGGTGTGTGTAAGTGTAGCTTATATCCTTCTCATAACATAATCCTAGTATATTTTGGATACTGGTGTTGTTACGAAAGAAAATAAATAAAAAGAGTTTAGGGGTTGGATAAGTAAAATAAAAGAAAACAATTTAAGAGAAACTGTTACCTCAAATTTGGGTAACTTCATTTGGTTTGAACCAAAATGACTTCTTGAAATTACATCTGCCTAAGGTAAGGATTTTAAGAGGAGGATAGGGATGTTGAGAGATTAATTGGGTAGAGTATGGATGAGCCAAATGGCTTGAGTGGTGTGAGGAATTGGATAGAAGTGGACTCTTTTTATAAGGGGGTGGAAGGGCTCTTTAGGAATGTGTGAAATTATTATTTTATAATATAATGATATCCGGGTTATAATGGATAAACAATCATTATAGTCTATGATAAGATGAGTCATGGTCGAAATAAAATCATCCAATCTGAATTGGACATGTTTTGGATAATATTTTAAGCATTATAATCTTATTTATTTAAATCATTTATTAATGAGGTAAACACTACATCATTATTATGTCATAAATAATTTAATTTTTTTGTTGTCTAAAAATTATATAAAAAAAACATGATGTACGAAATCATTTTAGATTTCCAATTAATATTTATAGTCAAAACTATGCCTTATATAACACCATATAAAAATTAATCACTAAAATATTTTTGTTTATGTCTATTTTGTCTTTACATTAAATAAATTAGTCTAAATTGTCATTATCACTACAAAGTGGCTCAAATTGGTCCCTAAATCGACCCAAAGATGCCCATGGTATTTAATGACTCATAAAATAAGGTTGGACAAGTGTTAAGGTAATTTTAACTTATTAAAATATTCTTTTAACCTTTAATTACCTTATTTACCTTTAATCATGGTTAATAAAAGTCATAAGTTACTATTCACCAAATATTATATTCATCTTAATGAACCACATTTCACTTATTGATAACATCCATTTATATTGGATTTATGAAATTCAATTCACAAAAGTGGTAAAATTTCATTTAAATGAAAAAGTCAGTTTTTTTGACTACCACTAAGTGGTGTCACTATTCATCAAAAATTGAAGTTTTTCATAAAAATACCAAAATTTCAGACTAAGAATTATTTGATATTCCAAATTCAAAATTGATGTCTATTTTTTCAAAATTCAAAACAAATAAGATTCATTAATTAATTTAAAAATTAATTCCCATTGTAAAACAAATAGCGTGTTTTTAAGAAACAATAACTATCAAAAGATTGATACTTGTTTATCTCCAATTTCAAAGTGAAATTAATTCCAATGAACAAAATTTGATTAAATGGTAAAAATATATTTTAATTTAACTTAAAAAAAACTGATAAGATAATTTAACTATATAAATAAATTAGATTAAAAGGCACTTTTGAATTAAAATACAATATTTTTCACTATTCATTAAAAAAAGAACTTTATCAGAAAAATACCAAAAAATTACCCAAAGTAAAATTTGAGGTCCCCAATATAAATAAGGATTATATTTGGTCAATTAGAGTTTATTAAAGTGAAAAAAACTATATTTAAAGAGGGTTCTCCATTAAAAGGCGGAAAATTGGCCTTTTAATGTAAATTATGCTTAAAATTAGATTCATTCACATTTTAAGCCTCTAAATTTTATTGGAAAAATGTAAATACATTTAACAAATATGTGTAATCATATTTTAGTTAGTTTAATTCATTCCCACCAATAAAACTGCTAGGAGTTAACTACCATTTAAAATAATAATATTATATTATTATTGTGCAACGTAAGATTCCAAAGAAACCCACTGTTGCGTATCGGGTACGCTATCGAACAAAACAAACACTTTAAAGTAAAATTAATATTTAATTAACAAATATTAATAAATTTGAAATAGATCTTACTCTCCATTTACCTGGGATGTTACATGTCATCTAATGTATTTATTTGTTACCATATTTCTATTTCTGAATGATTTCGTTGAATATTTATTATCACACTTAATATTATTATTTTTAAGATGCCATGATACTGAGGGTATAATATCCCATCTGACACACTTTGATAATATCATCTAGTTAGTTCCCTCTTGCATACGAGGATACACTCAAGTGGTTGTGTGACCCTCTAACTTAGACCCGGTGGTTCAAGTCAGGGTGTTAGAAAATGGTATTAGATAACCAATTTTCATATTTTCTTTTAGAAAAACGGGAGACATGGATGAAGGGATATAGATATGTTGAAGTTAGTTAGGGGAGTTTATATGTTCCTAGCTAGAATATGTATAAGATACCTTAGAGTTACCATGGATGGGATAGCTATTACCATTGATTAAATTCACCTTTGGTGATGCACAAAATGTCGATCTCCAATTAATGAGTGTTAGGGTACAATCATGCATTTTTATGGAAAATATTGGTAAAAATTCAATGTACATACTTTTTTATTGTGTTTCATATTAGTTGTGTAATTAAATGTCTTGATTTATGATATCTTTTTGAGATATTTTCTCAAATTGGGTGAAATAACTGTGTTTCTATGTTGTAATAATATATATTTATCGATATTAATTTGTTGAACTAATCATTCTATGGTTTTGATTTGTTTATGATGAATATTAATGATGTGAAGGGATTGATACCAGTGATAGTTCTAGTAGGGGCATACCTTTAATTTTGGGTAGAATCGTTTGAATGTATTTGTGTGAACTAGATAATGGTTATGGATTTGTTTTGTTAATGTTGTTTCTTATGTTATAGAGACACCACCTCCTAGATATTTGGTTGGACTTCCATCCATGAAGGATTAGAGTGTTATCATATGCCCACTCATGGTAAGTGAGGATGAACACTATAATTATTCTATACTGGAATAAGTGATCCGGATTACAGAACCCATACTTCTAGGAATCTTTAGAATTGTTCCCTTCTAGGGAGGATCCACTCAGAGGTCTATGATTGACAATACTCGGTACATCCAAAATAAACAACTTCAACAATTCATTGGAACCAGTGTTCCAAATTATGTTAATGATTAGTTTGAATTTATCAATATAACTTTATAAGTGGTCTGGACTCCAAATGAGAGTGAGTGATTTTGGTGAGCTATGGGTCCAATGGACCTGCATGGATTTAGTGAAAATCCATGTATTTGTCTGGGAGACGATAAAGTGTTACTCGAGAGACCATTAAGGATATATTTATCAAAAAACAATTTCCTATCATGGTGATGTTAGACTATGGAAAGAATATCTTGATTATAGATATGAATACCTTTGATCTGATTGTCAATGTGGATTGATTAACTAGATTTTCTGGTTGCATTGATTGTTATCAGATACATGTGTCATTCACTTAACCAACATGAGATATGTGTTTGATTATCCTAGAGATGGAATATGGTATAGGTAGAGTAGAAGAAGTCTTTGGTCACCTTGGGAAGATTAAAATGTATATTTGAGGCATAACACCCTATACATGATCAGTGAAAAACCAATAAAATATTAATCTAGTCATGGATCCCCATTAATAAGAATTTTTGGATGTATTCATATGAAATGACACTTATAGAGGAGTTAAATTTATGATTGATCTTATGGTGGGTCAACAACCCATTTTGGTTGTGTCTAATCTTGTAGATCTAATTAAGTTGAAAGACCTCTATGTACAACTGAGGGACATAAAGAAGAAGGGATTTATTAGAGAGATTAATTCACAATGTGGTGAACCTCTATTTTTTCCCACAATGTTAAATTGAATTATTTGAATTTTCATTGATTACTGGATGAAGAAAAATTTTAAGGTGAAGAAAAAAATCCCTTTCATTTGATCAATGATTCTTTTGATCAGTTACAGGGAGGATGGATGTTTTCTGAGATTATTCTTTGATCAAGATATCAATAGCTATGAGTTAAAGAGGAGAATATCCTTATTATGTATTTTTAGAGCAGATATAGGTTGAATGAGTACTTGGTGGAGCTGTTTATGCTTTCCAAAATGCCAAAAATGCAAATCGATCTCATAAACATAATCTTACATCCATATATGAACTTTTTCAACATGGATTTTTGTTGACTATGTCCCCATATACTTCCCGAATCTATAGACACATGTGAGACACATCAATATAGTCTTAATTATACTTTGAGAGAATCATCTTTACACAATGATACTGTAGTGTGACTTTTGGGTATGAGAATCGAGATTCATTGGGAATGTAATGTCCAAGGAAGGTATTGGCACGATCCAACAACAAATGGATAAATTGATATTGTGGACTCTTCCTTAAAATATGATCAAGATTAGGATATTTTTGGTCCTTGATGGTTATTACTAGTGTTTATCTATGACTTCTCCTAGTTGAAAGAACCAATGACTGTAATTAAAATAAATGAAGTGTAGTTGTATTTTTTAAAAAAATTTAAATAATATTGTATTACCCATAAGAGTAACTTGACTACAACTCTAGTGTTAAAACTCCATCAGTATAGGATTTCTAATGTAGTTTTCTATGATGGATTAAGAATTATTTTGAGTGAATTACTGATGTATAAAATGAAGGTAGTATCTTATGGCCAACAACTACTATGGATTAATGAGTGAAACTACCATACACATAAACATGAGATGGTAGTTATGGTATACACTATGATTTTTTTGTTACACTATATATTCAGTGAGAGATTTATTATTTACATACACCATAAGAGTATTCACCATAACATGAGATAGAGGTATCTAAATTTTAGGTAGAGGTGCTTGATAAATTATCTATAGAAGTCTAACATAGAAATTATTTATGCACCTTGAAAGAGTAACTTCCTTGATGATGATATTAGCAACAATAAATAGGCCAAGCATGAGTTTTTTGAGTAGTCTTCATTGGATTAGTTATACATTATGAGCTTATTGAAATATTGGATGAAATATTCTTTAGAGAATCTGGGATCGATGAACTGTGCTCCATTTTTTGTCACATATTTTCTAGGAGTCTATAAAATGGATGGATAATTGTCAGACTAAGAGTGTGATATTATGTAGTAAAAACTCTCTAGGGGTGATCTGATACCTAGATTTTCATTAGATGATGATGATATGATTCTCATATATGAAAGAGTAGTATTCCCTACATCCATAAAAGAGGAGATAATGTGAGATTACCATATGTATTTATGGTTGTACATCTAGGTGTAACGAATATTTTAAAAAGCTTCATGTGATTTTTTGGTGGTTAGGGATGGAGAGGGACAATACTAGGTTCTTTTTTCATGAAAATAATTTTTAGAGGGTGAATATTGACCAAAAACATCCAGGTAGTTTTCTCTTGACACTTCAAGTACCCATATAGATGTTGGAGGATGTCACGTAAGAAATAGTGACTAGGTTACTAAAGACACCATGGATTTTTTAAAATATATAGTTGATTTTTATTGGATAATGAATGATTCAGACTTCTTATCAATCATAGAGACTCACTATGTGGATGATCTTGGAATGATATATGTCCGTGAGATCATAGACATACATGGAGTTACTGTTGAAACTGTTTCAAATAAAAGAACACATTTTAACTGATGATTTTTTTAAGGATTAAAAAAATCCCCTGAGACTCTGTTAATATTGATTATACTGTACTATCCTTAGATCAATGGACATTATGAATATATGAATCACATATTGAATGATATGATTCAAGAATTCATTATATACTTCAGTGGTAAATGTGATGGTTACATATCATTGGTTTAGTTTATATACAATAATTATTACCGGGATTTGTTTCTGATGAATCATTTGAGATTATATATAGGAGGCCATGTTATTCACAAATTTGTTTTCATGAAATGGGTAAAGGATTAGTTTTGTGGTCTAGTTTTCATTAGGAGGCCTTAGAAGGGATATTTGACGTTCCATGAAAGAGATACAATTTTCTTTTAGTGACTCATTTATTAGGACAATAATATATGAGGAATCTAGGTTGTCTAGAAGAACATTTTTGGGGACCCTTCAAGATCACCTAATGGGACTGAATAGTGGAGTACTATCTACACATTCCTCTCTCTAATCGAGGAATGCATGTGGTGTTCGACATTTCTCGTCTTTAATGGTACATGACTAATTCTATAAATTTAATAAAATATGATGATATTGATTCAGAACAAGATTGATCATATTAGGATCATCCAATATGGATTTTATATTGGAGGGATAAAGGCATCTTAGGGAACATAGTAGCAATATTTAAATTTTTGTGAAATAATAGGACAATCAAGAAGGATACATGGGTGTGGGAGACTATAGTTCATGCTTCATGACCTATTCCTTTCAAAACGTAACCCTAGAGAGACCTCATGAGAATGATAGTTCCTTAAGAGGGAAATAATTGTAATTAATAAGATTTTTTTTCATTATTTGAAATCATTTCTCCTTAATACATCATATGTTTTTGTTTTTATCCATGTTTGGTAAAGGATATTGGGCATTGAGAAGATCAAGGAAGATTTAGAGGGATTTTTTTAGCCATTATGGTAAAAATTGGTGGCACCATTACATGGTACAGATTATTGACCCACATGAAAATTGTATAGTTGAGGCCAAAAAAATTAGGGATTGTGACTTAGTGTTAGATGGAGGTTCACCATAGACTTCATCATAGGGGGATATTGTTGGAGATATCACTATAGTGGTTTAGACATGCCATAAATCCATGTTCTCCATTAGTGATGGAGATATAGTATAATAATTTATCCTACCATTAGTTTCCTGGAGTTTTGGATTTAAATGACCCATTGTCTAATTTATGAATTGAATAATGTTCTTAATTATATAAGTCAATTCACGATGCATTAATGATAGTTTTTCTACTAGGACTAAACCCTGTACATATAATGATATTATTCTCACCTTTGGAATTATTCACTAATTTTTATGGGATGTAAAGAAGACTACATGACATAGACCTATCCTTATATTAAAGTGGATTTAGTTCTTTTAATGTTCCACAACACATTTTTCATCGTTACAATATGAATGAAGTTTTGTATTGACTCCATGTTGCAACACTCTAATTTGTTACATGGTCATTTATACTAGAAATACTCTACACTGTCATGTATAACCATATGACATGGTGGTATTATTTGAATACAACCATTAACCATGTTATACCAATATATTCCACAAATCTGATTTAATAATTTCTCCACACTATAGTTCCCCACTTGTACTTTGGATCCTACCAAAAATTCAATAGGCCTTCCAACCGATCCTTTAGATTCATGATGGCTGACCATTGGTAAGAATTGGTTCTAAAATTTAGATTATTTCTCATTTCTTTTATATATAATACATATAATGTTTGACTGGATTCATCTTTGGAGTTATTAGTGGGTGATCATTTTCCGGTGGACCTAAAAATGTGTTTCGGGTGGTGAAATATTTGATGAAAATTGAGTTTGGCTTTGCGAACCATGAGGATTGAAGTCCCTAAATATTTTTGTCCATTTATAATATTATAGATTGTTATATTATTTATTATTGATTATCCCACACATGTTATGAGTTTCATATGGGTGTGTGAGTGAGTATGATGCATGATTAATCTTGACCATGATATTATGTGCATTTCTTGAGGTGTGATCATGGTGTGAATTATTATTAAATTATATTTAATTTATTAATTATTGATTTTTATAGAATGGAAAACTATGTTTTAATTATCGAGATGATGAGGTGAAGCCTTGAGGTTCATGTTATGCGGTCTAAACAACTGTAAATGAGGGTGTGGAGATCCCTATAGATGGATTTTAATAAGTGGTTAGTTTAAAAAAATACAAAAGAACAATGGTTCTTATTGTATGGAATGGATTTCCCTATATAGGGATATACGTAATTGGATGACTCAAATAATCATGTATAGGCTTCCCATTGATGTTGTCCATGAGTTTTAGAAGGATAGAAAACATGGAATTGACATGGTTTAATGTATGGTGTTGTAGATGAAAACCACCATCTTGGTAGGATGATATATGTTACCTTAATGAGATTAATGTTTTAAATTATTTGAAATCCTTAACAGCAACATGCCAATGATGATGGGTATAGGTTTTATGGTGGATTTGATTGTGTATAAAGAACCAACATATGAATGATTGAATGTTTATTTGAGAATTTTCTAATGTTATATCATACACTATTGCATGCATTGTTATCTTAGGAAACATATGTATTTGTGGTGTCCTGATATGTCTTGAACACACAACTAAAATAGGAATTTTAGTGTACCTTTCATAACTAGAGAACTTGAGGAGGGTATGGTCAGTATGATGTACAATTGGGATAAGGAGTACAGAGCTAGTGGTAGATCATGGTAGAATATGAAGGACCTTTTATTTATATATTTATTTACCAAATATGATTTTTCTATGTTTGTACTACCACTACGGGAGTTTTTATCTCTTTTTTGACTTCAATTCCATGTTTATATGTATTTTTATTACTCACATAATTTATAATCTTGTTTATTGTTATTATTTTCTTGATGACATGATACTCAAAGTATAGTCATCTGACTGATGGAAATAAACCCCTACTATATGCTAGAAACATCCTCTAAACAAAGAGGTATCCATGAGGTTGTGTGAACATATGACTAAGACAAAGTGTATCATGTCAGGGTATTATAGATAAAAATTAAAATACCAAGGAATATTTTTCAATAACTAGATCCACTTAATATAAAACTACAAAAAATTGAAAGATCTTAATTTGAAATAACTTTATTATATTTGAATTCCAATCACATTCCCAAAACATTGATTATTTGGATATACCCCTCTATTATTATATCCATTTTACATAATTAATGATTTTGTTTTTTATGTTTAAGGGGAGATAAAACCCTAGGATTGAATTATGTTTATGGAATAATAAATATAGTAATTATTTTTGAAATGAATATTGGTGAAATTGATGAATATAAAAATTCAAGTTAAATTGGACAAACATGAGAACAACTGTAGTTTGAAATCCTTATATAAAAATTCATGTGCTATAAAATAGAAAGAAAAAAATATTGTTTATAATATAGTCTTTTTGAGAAGAGTCATGTTTTCTAAAACTGTAGAATCTTTTTACTAAAAGTAGTATCTCAAAATTACACTGATAATCCCATTCTAAAAAATTTCTAATTGGTATCTGATCATAAAGTATTAATAGGAATAAAAATCATGATATAATATTAGTGATATCAATGGAGTTTTTTTCGATTTATTTGAACCTAAATTGTTATGTTTTATTAGTAAAGTACATGATATTGATGAGACTTAATATTGAAGTGATTATCATTCCAAATAACATGTTGGAGAAAAATGATCTTAGTTGGTGTTGGAGATATGTATATTAAAGACACTATCCATATTTTAGAAAAGATTAAAATAATATGGAGGAGTAATCTTTTTTAAATAGGTGGAAAATATTTTAATTATGAAAAATGTAATTATTCAATAATCTATTGGATGTAAGTAACAAAAATGGAAAGAATTGATGTAATTATATTATTATAATATTTCTTACATTAAACATTATCTAATATAGAATTTTATGTTACAACAATGGGTTAGCAAAATAGTGATAGGTTTACTCAGTGCAAATATCTATGAATTGAAGCTAGATATGTAGCCAAAGTGATTCTTGCAGATTTTTTAATCTAATTACAATTAAGATTAGAATGAAATCTATGTATGTGTGTGGAAAAAAATTAATTTTCAATATATGAAGAAGTATTTGAACTATTTACTTAGTGTGGGGAAATATATAAATTATTTTCTGAATATATAATTTCTCATGTAGTATGTAATTCATAGTTAAATGACATATAGATAGTTGTAGAAAAACTTTATGATAAAACTAATTATTCAGATGAATTAACTTTTTCACTTGAGTTAATACAGGAAAAGGTTGTCGTTTTAATTAAATATCAATGAGGTAAAATTATAACAATATATTTGAAGAAAGGAATGCCTCATAAAATATAATGATGTAAGGGGGGTTATAGTTTTTGAATAAATGATTGGTGAGTATAAATACACCATTTTTTTTGAAACAATGGTTTTCTAATGACTTAGTGAAGAATGAAGTTAATTTATTTTCTTAATCAGTGTTGATAATTATGAACATAAATCCATATCTTTTTACAAATATAGGTTTTGTGATATACTTGATATAATTACATTGAAATCATATAAATGTAAAAGATGAATTATAAAGAAACAATTATGGATTTATTATAAATAAATTCCACTGGATACAAAGTTTTAAGAAAATGTTTTATATGTTGTTTTTCTCATTAATGTAGGAATTGATATAAATGATATATGGGAGGAAATTTTAATCATTATTTAATTGGAATGTTTAAATTTAATGACCATATAATACATGACGTAATAACATGTCATAAAATTATAAAATATATGTTCGAAACCATGATAGTGAATGGATAAGGAAATACATATACCTAAAATATGGATTATTTAAGGCATGATAAAAAATTATAATTTAGGAATGAATAGAATATTCAGACAATAGAGGCTATGTAAATATAAATTTGAATGAATATAAATATATATATTAATATAGAATATAAAAAATATGATAAAAATATATTATGTATCTTTTTAAAGGTGTAGTTACATTGATTTAGTTTTAATATATGTTATTATAGTATTATGTTACTTATCATAGAATATTTTAATAATGTTCCATGTTCTTGGAGGGATAGAGATGTTTGCAGATATTTTGGTTCTTTTTTGAGGAATATTATCAATTTACATCCAAATTAGCTTAATCATGCCCTGATTTATGCACAGCGAAATTGGACATATGTGTTTTGTATATTTTGGCTCTGAATTCAGTGATATTGAAAAAAAGTCTACAATCTCACATAAGGAAAAAATATCATTTTTTTGAATAAAATTTTATTTTACAAAACCAAAAATTTGTGCTTATGGATTATCTATGTTTTATGCTTTATAATATTATTTTACAAACATTAGAATAATAAATAATATTTTCATTTTCATTTTGGTCGATCAAAAATTACATAAGTGACTGTGGATCAATGTAAAATGTTGGCCCTTTTTTTGGAGTTGGTTTTCTGGTGTTTCTTGAATGACTACAATATTTTTAAATGTTATGTATTTTGTAAATGATTAAATAATAAGATGTTTCATAGACCCATTTTATATAGAACATCAGTGTTAAATAACAATGTGTAGTATAAAATGAAAAGTTTGTTGTTTCCATTATTTGAAGGGGACACAATTGTGATATTAGCTAATATTTGAAAAATTTAGAACTAAGAAGATTTCATTTCATATTGGTAATTATGTAGAGTGTTTTTCATTAATTAAATAACTTATTTAAAATTATCATTATAAAATTATTTCTCCAGTTGTGTTTTGTTTCAAAACAATTGGATTGTACTTGAGGTTCATATCATGATTTAGGCCATTTAAATGACAAATTGAATTACTTTTACTATATATTGGCATATAAAAACCATGAAATACTAATAATGAAAAAATATTGCGGTATATGTAATATATTGAATTCAAATATCCTAATATTTTTACTTTTAATGAAGAAATGATATTTTTTTACAGTTAAATGGTTGATTGAACGAAAACAGAATGTGGTTTTGTACAACATTCAATGGTTTTTATTGAATAAAAATATTTTTTGATTTATACTAACATATTCATGAAATTAATTATTTTTCATAAATATTTTAGTATTTGAATAAATTTTTATGCGTGTTTTTTACTATATATAAAGGTTTATGAAACATGGAATAATTATAAAGGATTGTGATTACACTAATTAATCATATTTATTTAATAAATGAATTTGAGACTGGGAGGCTATATATAAATTAAATTTTATAAAAATTGAATATTATAGAGAATAAATGATATTTGGTGATGATGATTTTGAGATAGAGCCTATATAGGATAACATACATAAGAGGACTTGGCTGTTTGATATAACCCTTCTGATTCACGATGTCTAACTGATTCATATGAACAAATTTAATAAGAATTCAATGTAATTGAAAGATAAATTTTTTATATTGGTGATTTATTAATGGATCACATTTTAGAGGTGTTTTGGGTCATTTAATATTGGAAGACATTATTTGAAGTATTTTTTTGGTAAAATATTTATTAGAGGGAAACAATTCCTCACATGCACTACATAGATGCATCACATTGATAAGTAGTTGATGCATTCAAATCAGTTTTCTAAAATTGATCATATAGATACCTATATATCTATAAAATAGATCATCAGTCCAAGAAGTAGTGTTTGGATCAAGTGGATGAACAAGTGATCCTTGGATTAAAAATGATCTATAACGACACACATCACTGGAATATGATACAATAATATTTTGATATAAAATCAATATAATTAAACTCATTGAGAATATAGAGGTCTAGTTTCAATAAGAGATTATCTCTTTAAAATATCATCATAAAAATATTATACATAATCTATTATATCAATATTTATAAAAATATAAATTATTTCAGTATGATCCTATCAACATATGAGATACCATGGGGACACAGTTCATGGAAGGGGTGTTCTAAGAATACTATCAATGAGATAATAAGAATTTATATGAGGGATGAAATGTTATATGAGTTAATTATAGTATATTTATATATTAAATTCTATGGATAAAAAATCAGATATCAAATAAGGGAATAATTTAAATTTCATTATAATCACATTAAATTCAAATGAATATATAAATAATATAAATAGATATGAAAAAATATAATTTGAGGCGAGATATCCAACCCTCATAACATATTGTGTGAGAATTTCAACTTATTTACTATTCATGTAATCTTTTTAGTTTTAAGAATAACCTATTAATTTATGGGGATTTATAATTCATTGTAAACAATTCCTAAAATAATATGTTATTTATATTTATATCATAAAGAATAATATATACATTTATTCAAAATAAAAAATAATCTCAAGGGAAATAAAAGAATTACAAAATAATATTACAAAACATAAAGTTATAAGGTATTGTGTAGTATCCCACCATAGGAAGTAATTATTTAATAATGGATGGTAATAATTTTTAAAATTATCATTTTTTAATATATTTATCAAAAGAAAAGAACAATCCTAAAAATAAATGAAGATGTAGATACGTTAATCAACCATTTTATCAGTATTAAAATCGACGAATTAAACTTATTTCAATTTAAATAAATCCATTATTTAATTTTAAAAAGAAAAAATGACCCCAAAATTATATTTATAATAATTTTTCATGAAAATTACAGAAGAAAATTATCATTTTTAGGGATAAATAAAGAATAAAATTAAATAAAAATGTTTACCTTATATCCTTTGAATGGTTCGAATAAAAATAAATTATTTGAATTAGATTTAGATTGAAATAAAAAAACATGATGAAAAAAGATTAAAATATAATATAGTAGACAAATATGTGATGTAAATATAAAATAGAAAAATAATCGCTGAACAAGGGGGAATGATAGATAATAATGTGAAGGGATGATTCGGTTAAATATTTCGTTTTACCTCATTTCTTGAATTACATTGGAGACACCAATAACATCATGAATAATTTAGATACATAAAAGAATTATAAAATAATAAAATATTATTTTTTAGTAATATAAATATAATAACCTTTTTATCATATAATATTGAACTATTAGATTATTTTTGATCCCATCAATAGGTTGTGTTTTTCTCATTTGGGGTTCAAAAACTACATTCACCATAATAATTATAGTAAATTACATAATATTAAAATGGTCACAAAAGTTACATAGGCATGATGATATTGGATTCACTTAATTATACAAAAATATTATTTTAACAGTTCAATTGGTACTCTACAGTGGATATAATTGATAATGTACATCTCTGCAATCCCATTTTATGTAGTTAAAATAACCGTGATTGTTTATTTTTAATATCATTTTTATAATTATAATTTCACCATTGGAAAATTATAAAAACAACATTAATTGATTACAAATGTTATATTTATACAAGTAATCCATTCTAAAACATCCAAAAATGTTAGAATTCTAAATATAACATTATATTTACCCTTTTCAAGGGGTAAACATAGTTTATGTTAATGATTTTTAAAGAGAGATTTAAAAATAAAAATAAAACAATCATATTATTTTCATAATATAAATATTGATTAATTATAATATTTATTTATTTTTACAAAATGGTTGATTTCATTATTTAAATACTAATAATACAATGGTATTGAAATCCCTAGGGTTTTGGATCCCTTAACATATTATTTGAGAGAAATCATTGGATTTGAGGCTTAAGCTATCAAAGTAGGGTATTGTTGTTAAAATAAGGTCTCAAAAACATGTTGATGAGGGTTTAGTGATATAATTTATCAAGTAATCCTTAATATTAATTATTTTTCTGAGTGAAGAGTACATAGAGGAGAAGGATTTTGTTTACAGGTGAAGGACAAGCACATTTATCAACATAGAACATAATTGTTTTTTTTACTTTTTCCAAAATTATAGATTATAATTGATTCAATGGATTATACGTAGAATTTGATTTGAGAATTATATATTTTATTCAAATTAAATCACTTATTAAACCAAATGGTTCAACATAAAATTTTAATTTAATGAATTTAATGATTTATTATTACAATAAAATATAATTTAGAGCTCAAAAAGACTTTCATGGTCTGGAAAATTTTATTATTACAACATTAAAAACAATTGCAAGAAAAATACAGAATATGTTTTTATAAACTTATTATAAGTTATATAAATATAAATATATTATAATTATTTCATTAAACATATCTAATAACCAAAATTATAATGTTCACATTTCACCACAAAATTAACCATTTTATGAAAGAAAAAATAAACCCCTAAAAAATATTTACCATATAACTCAAAAATGAGATTTATTTTAGCATAAGAAATTATGAATTAGGTAATCCAATTGTTTATACAAATATAATTATATATATAAATATACATTATGTAAACATGTACAAAATAGTTTAAATGATACTTTATTAATGATATATAATTTTTCTTGCATTACTTTAGAAAATATGTGGAGTAATTTTATTCTATTTGAATATTTATATTTACCCATTTTTATTTAAGGTTAATATGAAATTTAATTTAATTTATTATTATAATTATTAAATATCAATTCTAATAAAGATTTCACCATTCCAATAGATATGTTATAATTTTTATGTTTATATTATCCTTATACTTTTATAAGTACCTGTTTTTTCATTTATTAATTACTTAAAAATTTTACCTCAATGTTCTTTGAACACATATGTTTGAATCTTAATGTATTTATAGATTTTTTTATTATACATTAAGAGATATTTTATAATGTAATAATACTTTCATTTTAATAGTATCTCACAAAAATATGATTTTTACTTTATTCTTGGAGAAGAAAATATATTTATACTGTTATTATTATTGAATGAATGAAACTTAAATGCATACGATTAATAAAGATGGAATTTTTAGGAAAAAATTAATTGTTTCATTTCCCTCCCCATTAAATAACTAAATATCAATTTTTTATAGTAAAATAGACCAAAAATACATATTAATCTATTTTTGTTTCACTAAATCTTCATGATCTTATGTTTTAACATCATACACATAAAATCTTCATATTACAATGAGATGAAGAGTTTTCACATTTCATATTACATTATCTCTACGATCTAGGATCTTCAAATGCTTCTCCACATAAGAAAGATCGTACACTAACCAAACTTCCTTGATATTCAGTATAAAAAATAGATATATTAGTTACTTTTATAACATATAATCATGGAATTCATTATAGTCATTAAGAAGGGTTGGTGTAGGTGTCAGTTGATAGATTAAATATATATCAATATTAATATTATTAAATGTTCCAATTTTACTAGGGCTTAGTAATTATTTCTTATCAAACCACATGACTCTCATCAATTGAAATAGTCAATGGAATAAATTAATTCTAATTTTAAAATACATGTCTCATCAATAATGGTCTTTATAGATATTATATCATCTCTATGATTCTCTAATATATTCCTTAAATCATTATACCCTCTCAATAATGTTTTTTAATAGTTGTGGCCCCAATATCTTTAATTCACAAACATTATAAAATAATGATAAATTTCTATTTTTTTTCCAATGAGGGGATTAACATAGAGTTTTTTAAATTATTTAGTTATATCTATTATTGTATTAGAACTAATATATATGGATATTAAGACCCTAACCTCCTTTTATTTTTATAATGTAGGAAATTACAATTTTTTATTGTTTTTGGATGATCCTTTTAAATTTATTATATAGATGAGGGTTATATTGAATTAAATGTGAAATATTTATTAAGTTCCTTTTAGAAAATTACCCCAACATTAAAATGAACTATAGATCATGATTCTATTAAATATGTCATGGAATTACAAGAAGGCTCAATACTTATATGACACACATATATATATATATATATTTTAAGGGTAAGTCTTCTCAGATGACGAAGAAGTGATAAGTATTTTTATAATAATCCACCCAAAAAATAATATAATGACCCATATATTACATAAAAATATATTACATAAAAATTAATGAAAAATCATTAAAAAATAGAAAATAACTACACTAGGACCATATAGGTTTAGTTTATTTATAAAATATGAAACATAAACAACGAGTTTATAAGATATCTACATTGTTTTCCTCATATTCTTTCATAACTACACCCATTTTTGACATATCTTAAATACCCTTCTTCATAACTCAGGGAAAGAAACCTAATGAAGGGTAATATTTGATACTCAGTAAAGGTAAAAAAGTTATATATCAATCATATTATAATTATTTGACATAAGAAAATATTATTTTCAATGTTTTGTGCTCCACAGACATGATCATGATATCATGTCTTGAGATAAATCATAAAATTTCATAAATAATCAGTGAACATATTCCCAATAATCATAAATTAAGACATGGAATTTGTTAAATACACATAATAATATAAAATCATTTCATATTAGTAATATATCATATCTAGAACCATCATAGAATACAAAGTCTATTAGTAAACCAAGTTCCCTCCTTGTTCAATCTATTTATTATAGAACCATGTTAACATCCAGTTCTAGCCATGTATTTCTAAAATGATATCATTTTCCATTCGATCCCAATGTATTCCATGAGATTCAAATAAAAAACCAATGAATTCGAGGGAGATATAGTTCCCCTATCTCATAATGAAATATTTTATATGTATTGTATAAAACATAAATCATTCATCATAGAATAACCCAAGGAATAAAATAGGTTTGTTAAACATCATTCAATCATAACATAATCCATGTAAAACAAATGTATTTCGAAAATATAATTCTATCATAAGAATATTTTTTTTAGAATAATAGGGATCTTAAAATTTAATCATAAACCTATTAACTAATTCCATATTATAAGGAAAATAATTTTGATAAAACACTGAAAATTAATTGTTGAGGAAAATATATTTTCTTCTTAAAAAACGTTTTCTTTTCTCAAAATTAGATTCTAATTCAAAAGAAAACAATTTCATTGAAATTAAATGTGAAATAATGTAAAGGAAAATTCATTTAAATTATTTTATATTGAAATGTTAAAATCTATTAATGTAATCTAATTTAAAAAAGAACATTCTCCTCATACATTTTTTGGATAAGTCAAAAAGTACCTCGTATCGAAAATGAAAAAATATTTCTTTCCTACCATTTAATAAAAATTAACCAATGGGTAAAATTGACTTTTATTTTTTTAGAATAATATAAATAATATTTTTGAATACAAATATTGGAACCATGGACATAGATGATAAATATACCCTAGTAAATACTTACTTATAAAAAATATTGGATACAAATAAGATTGAAAAATTATATGTTACCTTAGATTTGATATCAATTATGTGTCTAATAATAATTTATAATGATTTAAATAATGTGATTTATTTATTACATAATCATAGTAATTTTAATGTGATCATATATGATGATATTATTATATGTTTGTTAATAATTTTCAGTTTTAATCGTTATTCGTGTATAAACTGCTTAATTTAATTATGCCTGTTTTATTGAATAAGATTCATTTAACATTCATACGATATAGTAATATAATTTTAATGAATATTTTATTATTATATGTAGAATATTTTTCATTGTATACATTTATGTTATCATGCCATAATATATATCATGAAGAATGAATCTCATCTCATCATAGAGATGGTAGGCCATACCTACTCAAGGGCGATGATATAATTCCCATAATTACGAAATGACATGGAAGTGGATGGTATATTTTTTTCCATAGTACATATTTTAATTTATAAAAATCCAATATAGTTATTATTTCCTTCATTATATACATCCAATTAATGTGGTGGTGAAAATAAGACTACACTACATTGTAGAGACGATAAGCTGTACGTACACAAAAACAATGATTTCATTTTTCATAGGATGGATAGAAGGCCTAATATATTATTTATATAATCATAATAATATATTATTATATAATTTATTCTGGATTTATTATTTTATAATAGAGGAATATCATGAAGTGAAAGTAGAGAAAGAAATGTGTTTGATAGAATCGTTAGATGAGATTACCGCTTCCTTGATGAGACCCCTCTAGATCTCATATTAAATCATGAGAGTTTGTATTTGGAGATGAGCAGAACCTATAGAATGTGACAAGAGAAGTTCCAAATGGAAATATTCATGGAATAGTAGATAGTTAAGGCTCAATAATTTGTGAATAAATGAGGGAGGATGTGGCCTTTTATAATTAAGGTGAGGGTAACTTTTGGAATTTCAAAAATATTAATTAATAACAAAAAAAAGCTAAAAAATTTCATATTTTATAATATGAGATGAGGAAAGTTTGTAGTCTCATAAGATAATAAATTTTAGACAATTTTTTCTGTTAATTTAAACCTTATCATTTCATTTAACATATAGTTATTCTATTTTAATTTTAACATAGGTAACAAATTATTAATTATTAAAAGTGTCAAATATTTATATATGTTATGTAAAATAGATCATAATTGTTAAATTTGGAACATTTTATAAGATATAATAGATATTTTATATTTTAGAAAATGATTTATAATTTTTAAATAATTTAATAATACAATATTTTGACAAACAATAATGATTTTCGACTTTGAAACTATTTAATTCATTGATTTCTAAAAACATTAACGTAAAAGGTTAGCTTAGAATAAAATATTTTATTATATTCCTAATAGGTAAAGGTTATCTCTAAAATTTATTCTATAAATTAAATATCAGAAATTATAATTATTTAAATATTTTTTATTTACATTTATTTGTTATCTCCATTAATAAAATTATAAATACATCAGAATTGTTTAATAATTAATATAATTATTTTTTGAATAAAAGTTAAAAATAAAATAATATGATGAATATAAATCCCTTATATATTATAATAATACTTATAGTTGAATGTCTCTTTTGGAAAATCCTACATTTAAAATGTTATATTTATTGAAACTTGAATGTAACAGTTTTAACATAACTTTATATAAAATATTATAAGTGTCATAATATTTTCCATTAAACTCCAAATGGTAAATAACTAGACACTTGGATGAATATTATTGATATATACTATAAAATTAGATTTGATCATGTGTTTTTTCTTTTAATGGTTTTTATCTTTTTAATAAAAAATGTTTTATTGAATTTTCATCGATTAAGTAAATTGTGCATCATTGTTGTATATGCATTTAAGGAAATTATTTAATTCCAAAAAATTAAAAATAATTTACTATTATAAATAAAAATAATTTATCTTTTTAATGATTATTTATAGTTGAATTTAAATTTTTTATAACCTTATATTAAATATGATATAGTGATTAAACTTTGAGTTAGACATATTTAAGTATTCTTTAAATAAAACAAATTAAATGAACTAATCCCATACAAGTGGACTACAATGTATAAACATTGAACCAAATATTATTTAGGTCAAAAAACTCATAAAATTATATTAGGAAATGTTTTATGGTAACTTTAAAAATTTATTTTCACCCTTAATTAGATTATTTATCCTTTTACTGTATTAATAAAAATTACTAATGTTGGTATTAATAATGTCAAAAAAGAAAAGTAAACTATTTTCATAATTTGGACCCACTTATTACAAATATGGATTATTTTTGAAAATTAAAAACAAATAAATTAAACAAATTAATAAAAAATTAATCCCTTTTTTAGAATGAGAAAATGTGTTTTGAATGTTAGAACATTGCAAAAGATTGAAATGTTTTTACCTCTAAATTCAATGTAAAAGTAATGAAAATGAACTCAATTATATTAAATTAAAATATATAATATCTTCATACCTTAAAACCATTCAATAATATTACTTAACCATATAAATTAATTAAATTAAAAAATAATTTTTCTATTAAAATTTTGTATATTTTACTATTCACGAAACTTGAAATTTATCAAAAAAATATATAAAATTATTCCAATGTAAAATTTTATATGCCACATAGAAAACATAATTTATTTTTTTAATATAAAAACTTTAATGTTCAAAAATTTTAATCTAATATTGGTTCACCATTAAAAGGCGGTAAAATTATCCTTTTGATTTTTTTTTGTTTTTATACAAAAAATAAGGTTTATTCATATCCTATGACTAGAATATCTGTTGGATGAATATAAAAAATATTTTATTTAATATACAAAAATATGTATTTCTGTAATTTAATATACTAAATAGTATTCACATCAATTATTAATAAAAAAATAGAAATATTTCCATTACATTAAATTAGTTTATATTTTTCCTAAATTATCGGTGTCCATTGAATTCATAAAATTTTTGATAAGTTAATTATATTTATTCATTCTAAAATAAAGGTTAGGTTATAATTGTAAATTTATAAAGATGATATCCCTTTGTTCTTTTTAACTCAAGATTTCAGGCAGTGAATGCTAATTAAGAATTTATTCTATTTAAAGAAAATATTTTAGAAAAATATACAGGTGTTATAGATAAAGAATATTTTTAGATTATATTTATTTTAATGTTCTAAAATAAAATTCACAGCAATGTTCTCCCGTTTTTTTATTAATATGGGAAATTTAGAATTATCACCTAAAAAATTTGTTGTTCCATTAAATTTTTTTGGAATAATTAAAACATCTAGTTGTAATATATAATCACATTCATGTTTAATAATTTATTAAAGGTAAATAATTAATGTTTATCTATTTGTATCATTTAAGGAATAATTTTAATATTTTTAACAAATGGTATATATAATTATGTTCCATATCTAACATGAATATCTTTATAAATGTTGATCACTAAGATTTCTTATTTCTTATCTCTCACACTTCCATTTGTATATCAATATCAACCCACAATTCAAAATAAATCATCCCAAATTCGGATGGTGGATAATCCATTTATGCATGGATGGATGTTGTCACTTCATTTATGATTCCCATTTCTATTATTTTCATATTAAAATTAATTAAATCATATTAAATAATCTATATTGAAAAGGTTGTGATATTTTTACCTCTTAATGCATCTTCCAATTTTTTCTGTTTTCAATTATAGTATTGGTTTAAATAGAAATTTTATTTGATATGAAATGAAGATAGTTTTTGAAATTTGTGAGAACATTTTTATAAAAATATATAAATTTATATTTTAGAATAAATATATATATCACACATCTGTTCTTAGATAGTACCCTTCAATCATAATACCAAATAATTTCATTTAAAAATCTACATCATGTGCCATGCAATATTTCTGGTGGAGCATCATGTATCTTATGGGATAATATATAACATTACAATTATACTCAACTAAAAAACCAATAACTCTAATAAAGAATCTATATATATCATAAATTCATCCCTAATTTATTGTAATATTAATACATGTATTGGGAATAGAAAAATATTATACTCCACTAAGATATATTAATAATAATGTATCCCTAATAACATTTTCCCACATATGGTAAGTTAGGAAGTGAGTTTCATTTTCATTAGATATTCCAAAAAAACTATTGATTTTACACACAGAATTTAAAAAACTATCAATCGCTACCATAATATTGGTTTATGTAATTTCTCAATATCCATTGTATATGAAAAATAATCAAATACCATAATTTAGTGGTTACATATCCTAATAATATGACTTTAAACATATAGAAGACAATCTTTTGGAAAACATCATAGAAAATATCAATTCAAAATTTTATAATAATATATTAATATTCTTCCTATGTGCATCCTTTATTTTGAATCATATAAAAATTTCATCTATAAATATTACCATAATTTTTTATGGGTAACATAAAAATACAATATTCATTATATCTATAAATATTGTTTAAAACCTTATGAGTCATAATTGAATCAGTATTATATCACACTGTAGATATTTTATTCAAATGAAATTATATATAATATCCTTAATTTCCATAACAATTGATGAAATCCTTATAGGAGATCCAACATTGAGAATTAATGAGCACCATGAAGTTAACTGAACAAGTTATTAGTCCATAACATATAGTACCTTCTTTAGCTATTATATTTTTATGATCATGAAAATAATTGATATTATACACGCACCCATCATTATTTTTAGCAGATATGTTTGTAACACTACATTAAGAATCACTAGGTTATATAATAAACTTCACCAAATTCTATTATATTCCATTTTTAAATACATTTTATTTTATAGGGTTATTATGTAAGGGCACTTGTATATTCTAAGCTCTCTAGATATATGAATTATAGATAAACAAAGAGAGTAATCTAGGTGTATAATAGAAAATACTTATAAGATAACATCAATATATTCCATCAATATCTAATTTTTTTCAATTAGTATTTGTAAAATTTAATCTACCATTAATGATTCATATACTTACTCATAAAAAAAATACAAACATGAGAAAGTGTTTCAGATTGAGATTCATAATTCTCTTTAATATTTTCTACATTTGAAGATGGATTTCGATATATAAGTTGATTTTTCACTGTTTTATATTGATATTTACAATAATTAAGAAGACCAATAATTTCATAGATTATTTTCAAATTAAAATAATGGGAAGAAATAGATTTTACATATGATTAATCCCAAAAATGATAATTTATGAATGGTTAAATAGTTGAAATAAATAATTAGTCTTTTTAGCATTTTTTTCTAATAAATCAATTTCTATGTGTTGTGGTCTATATTATTTTCTAATATTGATAGGCATATCATTATAAGAAAATAGTGGTCAACAAAATTTCTCTCAAATATAATATTTAAGAACAAAAAATATTAGAACAATGGAATATATCAATTATTACAAATATTATGGATCAAAATATGCATTTAATGTGGGTGTTTATCATAGAAAAAATCAATGGTATCTTTAAATTTTATTATAGAAGCTAGTAACTCCAGATGAATTAATGAAATTATTCTTAACGTGAGTCGATTAGGTGGGTTCCACCTTGTGGTTTTCTATTCTCGAACCCATTATATAATAAATATTTTTAAAATAATAGTTATATTTCCCATATTAATGATGGGACTAACCTAATGATCATAGTCATAATAGTTTCACGTGTCATATTTTTTCTCAAGGTATGTTTCGAAGGAAAGAAATCCCTTAACTTTGATTTTTGGAATCAATTGTTTTGGGTTTGTTTTGAAAATAACCAGACCTATGTTAATTGTGAAAATGAATTGCTGATTTTTCTTTCATATAAATCATTAGTTGTGTTGGGAACTTGTAATGAGTGACTGATAGAAAAATGGGGAAGAGAAAGAGATGCTGCCAATATGAAAGAATTGTATTCAGATTGTTTTTCAAAAGAGTAAAAAATGATCAAATTCAAGTTTATTGTATCCGGATGGAAGAAAAAGAGATAGGGTACCAATAGTTTTTTAAAAAAATAAATAAATAATCATATTCATATTTTTTTTAAAAAAATCAGTAAATATGTTTATTAAGATTTATCATATTCAGATGGTAGAAATAAATATGTGGTACTGAGTTTTTTTCAAAACCACCAACAAAAAATCATATCCAAATTGAAGTGGCAGTGCCGTTTGTGTTGGAAAACAATATAAGTGATGCCGATGGAAAGGTGGTGTCGATGAAAGTGGTTCAAATGGATATGTGGTCCTGATGAAGATGGTGCCAATGGAAAAAGAGGTGTCAATGACAAGGGTGAGGTTGATGGGAAAGGTGATGCTTATGGAAAGTTGTATCGACTGAAGTGGGGCCGATGCAAGAGGTTACACTGATGGAAGATGAGATAATGATTGTTTTAAAAAAAATTATTTAGGTAGAGGAAAAAGAATGAGATGGTGTCAATTGATAATGAATCATATCATATTTTTTTATCGTATATGGGCACATCATCCTCATTATATTTTATTGTATCATATCCAGAAATAGTACCCATCATTCAAAACTAGTATTTGTAACCATAATGATCGTATCCATAAATTATCATATCCAGAATGACCGTGTCCAGAATGATCATAACAAGAATGATCGTATTCAGGATGATCATAACTAGATGATCATAACTGGAATTATCCTAACCGGATATGATCGTATTAAGGATAATATTATCTATACCATTTGTATTCATAAAAGATCATGATTCGGTTGAGATGAAAAGAATGAATCATGAATTTATGGATTATTAATTGATGTTATATGTTTCTAAACTTGATCCTCAATGTATTCAATGTTAAGAAGGTAGTCCTGATTCAAGCAATGGTTTTTGAATGTGAGGATGTGTTTTCTCAAGAGGGTCAAGTGAAAATAAAAAAATGTGGAGATATTTGAATGATTTTTCAGGGGGGATAATTTCATTTAAATGAGTGATTTCATCTCATGTGGAAAAGTGAATTTCTTTAAACACATTCAATTGGTATGGTATCAAGCATTTTTTCTAAGAAATCAGTATGAGTGAATTAGATTCAAACCCATGTCATTCTCATCAATTTAGATCATTTTGGGATTTGAAATGGGAGTCTGGAAAATAAGATATAAAGATTCTAGAATATTTGATATGAATTGAAAAGTGTTGAATAAGTAATAATTTCTCCAAGATTTTAGGGTAAATTCATATTTAGGTGATTTTATGTGAGCGGGAAAGTGTTTGGGGATTCCTACCTAAACATGTTTTAGGTCTCTATAAAAGGCATAAAGTGCATTGTACTTGTGTGACATGCACTGTTCACATCATAAGAGAGATAATATCACATTTTTTAGAGAGAATAAGTGCTTAATTTTGTCCATATTGACAATTTTCATGGGTGGTGACGATTCATTCATATTCCATTCGTCATGAAAATTGTATTCGGTAATTGAAGTGGTGTCGACTCTACTCTATTTGTTTCTATCTAAAAATTGGATTTTGAGATTTGTTTTGAACAAATCGGAATATTATATTTGTATTGATAGAATCAGAATGAGAGATTTGTATTAAAATAATCTGACTTGGAGTAATTTTTTGAATGAATGGTACGTGATTGATTCAAACTCATAGATTCATAACAAAGTCTATGTTATTCTTACCTTTCTTTTGGGTAAGGAATTGATGAATTGTATTTCAATTGAATACATTTATTGAGTTGAAAATAAGCATATGTAGTAAGAGTTATTACAAAACAATTGTATTACTCTATTATTCTTAGAGGGAGCATATGAATTTGTGGGAATGCATCGTAGTGCTACATGAGTGAAAGGGTCTATCATACTCATTATAATCCTGGGATTGTTTTATAGTGGATTGTATGGTATTAGATCATTTCCAAACCTTACCAAGGATATAACTATTCTTATTAAATAGTGACCCATATAAATATTTGTGTTCCTATCGATATGTGTTAATTTTTTTCTCAGTAGGTAATTGAAATCCTTAACAGGAGGCAGAGGTTGTTTCAATTGAAATGTTACATAAACATAAAATAGTATCGGTGATTCACCTATCCCCTGCTCAGTGATACAATACTATGACTGGGAACTTTAAATTGGAATCAGAGGGAAGCTTCCCTTCATTTTTCTTTGCAGATAGAGAATGTGAACTGTGTGAACAGTAAACGTATTCCAATTTCTTATAGAAAAAACTATCATATCTGGAATGATAGAATGCTTCCATATCTATTGTCTAACATTTATGACGTTCTTGAAGCTAAAACAGTTGTTTTTTCTCCCATTTATGATAGTGCTCTACTTACAACTGTTGAAAAGATGTTTCCTGAGAATGATGGAAGGTCCAAGAATGACATATTTTCATCACTTTCTTAAAGTAAATTCTTTATAGTGAATGGTGTTTCCACAACTAAAGGTATATGAGATACAGTGTAAAACATATATCAATGCAATAAAAAAGTGAAGAAGGAAAATTTTCATATTTGGAGATTGAATTATGATGATTTGAAGATGGGTGATCATGAATCTATTGGGGAGTACTTTACTAGGGTGAATAAAATTGTGAGTATTATCATATGTCTTGGTTAAAAGCTGAAAGACTCTATATTAGTTTATACAATATTCAGAATCCTAAATGAACAATTAGATGAACAAGTTTATTCACTAGAAGATAGTGATAGAGAAACATTGTCTCTTGATGATTTACAAAGCACTCTGATTACCTATGAAATCAAAAGAGATAATTATATAAAGAAAAAAACAATTAATGATAGATAATTGTATTTAAAGGCTATAAAGAAAGAAAATTCATATAATATTGTTATTGTAAATGAAGCTGGTGATTCTGAATTCGAAAATGACGTATGTAAAAATATCAATGAAATCCTATAACAATTTTCTAACAATGTGAAAAGTGGTAATGAGAAATACAAATGTAAACATCCCTTGAAATGTTTTGAATTTGGAGGTGTTGGCCACTTTGTGGCTAATTGTCTGTAAAGAAAGAACAAAGTGGATAGTGATATTGAAGAAAGATATACAAGAAGATCATGGAAGAAAAAGGGAGAGAAAGGGAAAGATAATAAATTTATCAAATCAAAAAGAAGAATTTTATTGTCCAAAGATGATGAAGAATAAGAGATAGTTTCTGAATCCAAAAATTAAATTTATTATGTTAATTAATATAAATTCACATCAATAGTGAATGATGATGAATTTGGATGTAATAGTTATTAAGAAGAAGAAATTTAGCTTGAAATGTATCTAAAAGAAGAGTTGAAATAAAGTCTGAGAATGATCAGAAGGATTGAAAATCAAAACAAAAATATAGAAGATCAATGCTCAAGAAACTAATAATTTTTTATTTGTAAGAAAGAAAATATTATTAAAGAGATTTATGATATTAATAAATCTCATAAATAAGAAAATATTCGTAATGACAATTTAGAGGTGAAGTTGAATGTAAAAGAATAAGAGTTGGAACTTCTCCCACAAAAAATCTCTGATGATGAAAATAAAAGTCTCTGCCTCAAAAACTCTCTCACTGATGTTGTTTAATCTTCTCATAATGAGAAACTTGAGAAGGTTCAATAAAAGATACCTTTAAAGGATGAGAAGAAGAATGGATTTATTTTTGAAATGAAGAAATCTCATAATGTTATGTATGTGTCCAAGACCAACAAGTTTGGGAATATTTTGAAACATTTTTAATCTATAAATGTTTCTATATACATCTAGTTCTAATAATTCAGAAAATAAAAAAAGGAATCTGAATCATAATATAAAGGTTGGTCAATCAGAAGAGAAAGAGAAGAAGGTGGTTGGGAAGCACATTCAGAATTCTGATCTGTATAGAGGTTTTAGAGGAAAGTACTATTTCTATGGGTATTGTTGGTATTGTGGGGGATTCAAGAACACAGAAAGTATGTGTTTGTTCAATCAACAACATTACAATTATCCCACATGTTATGAAAGGAAGAGATTGAGGGGGAGTCAATCTCCTCAAATAAAGGAAAATGATATGTTTTTTTTTTGAAGAAATATGATAATAATGAAGTGAATATTGAAAATATGTTCCAAACATTGGAAACTATTTGGGAAAGATGTGAACAACCTATACACCATACAAAGATGTATTTTTTTGTTATTTACTAAGAAATATATTTTCAATTATCAAAATCTGAAGGAGATGAATGGAAAGAATGTAGAAAAGTAGCTTATTGTTGAAACTGCATTAAAATACATGAAAGGATAACAAACTTGAATACTCGATGGTGGGTATTATTCTCACATGACAGGAGCTTAGAAATTTTTGAAGGATTTGAAAGATTCTAAATAAGGCATGAGGACATTTGGCAATAATGAATCATTGAAAATAAATAGTGAAGGGTCAAACATCTTTGGGATAGAAAAGATAAAATCTAAGAAAACATAGTATATTGATGTGCTAAAACACAATCTACTAAGTGTTTCAAAATTGTGTGATGAAGGTAACAAGGTAATCTTCAAAAAAGATGGATTTGTTGTAAAGAGTGAAGAAGATTATAAAATTTTTATAAGAGGCCAACATACAATAGGACACTTGTTTTTGGGTTGATAATTCAAAAAACTCTTGTTACATGAGTATGGTGGAAGAGAATCAGTAATGGAATAAAAGGATCAGACACAAGTGTCAGATAAACATGAGAAAGTTATTTAAAAGTGAATGTTTTTGAGAAATTTTTATTTTTCCATGATGTAGATATTGGTTTTTCACTAATTTATAAAAATGAAAGATAAAAAATTTTGTGTATAAGAAAGTTGATATATCTTAAAAAAAACCACTGGAGCTGATCCATTCTGATATATATAGGCCAATGAGAAAACAATAAACACATAAGGATAAGAACTTCATTACAATCATTGATGATTTTACTCTTATTACTTGTTATATATATATGAAACAAAATATGGATTCTTTGAAAAACTTTAAATGTTTTAGAAGAAAAGATGAAAACAAATGTGAGTATTATGTGAAGAATTTGAGATGTGATAATGGTGGTAAATACAGAAGTGAAGTGTGTAAGAACAATATTGAGAATCATGGAATTTAGCATTAATATGGCTCTCCATAAACTTCAAAACAAAATGGGGTTGATGAAAGAAAGAGTAGAATCCTAGTGGAAATGTAATGAATCGTGTTACTTGAGAATGGTATTTCTCATTAATTTTGGAGGCATTCCATGACTACTGATGTTTATATTCAAAAAAATTGTTTCTACATCCCTCAATCAAGTATTACTACCTATGAATTGTTTTATGAAAAAACTCAATGTTTGAAGAACATTAGATTTTTCAAAAGTCCTTATATTATAAATAAGAAAGGTTGAAACTTTGGTAAGTTTGAGGAGAAAGGTGAAGATGGTATATTTCTTGGATATTCTCCAAAATGAAGAGGATACTAAGGCTTCAACTATGAAACAAATTGGATTTTTGATTAAGTTGATGTAAAAGGGATTGAAGTATCTAAGAATGAGAAATATGTTTTGGAAGACAATGAAGTTAGGAAAGTTCAAGAAGATAATTCTAATAAGGATACAAAAAATTAGAATCATAATAAAGGTAAAGAGTTAGAATCAGCTATTTCTAGTGAAGAGGAAGAAAATATAAAATCATATCCAAGGTTGAAGAAACATGTGTAAGCAAAAAATATAATTGGTGATCAACATAAGAAGGTTCATAGAGGAAGAACAACCAATTTCATTACACTTAATTTTTTTTTCAATGGTGGAACTGAATGATGTGAAAAATGATTTTGAGGATCCGAAATGGGTTCAATCCATGAACGAATAATTGGATCGTATTGAAAAGAATAATTCATTGGAACTCATACACAATACTGAAAACCAAAACATCATTGGCACAAAATTGGTTTTCTGGAACAAGCTAAATGAAAAAGGTGAATTTATAAGAAACAATTAATGATTGGTTTGAAAAGGGTATTCATAGATTGGAAGTATTGATATTGAGGAAAGATTTACTCTAGTAGAAAGAATTGAAATAATCAGAATCTTTCTTGATATTGACACATAATGAGTCTACAAGATCCTTCAAATGGATGATAAATCTGAATTTCTAAATGGTGATCTTGAAGAAAAATTTTATATTGAACAAACTTATTGATTTTTTATTAGAAAAGATAAAGGTTATGTGTGCAGAATAAAAAAGGCATTTTATGGCCTAAAACAAGATCCAAGGGAACAGTATTCCAAATTGGATACAAGCATAAGAAATTTGTATTTTTACAAATGAAGAGTAGATAGAAATATTTATTTCAGATAATTTCAAGAGTATTACCTCATTTTAATTATTTATATTGATGATATTATCTTCTCTAGGAATGATGAAGGATGTTTTGAGAGACACTATAAAAAAATTAAGTAGGTATTTAAAATTTCCTTGCTGGGGGAAATGAAATACATTCTTGGGTTACAAGTCCAGAAAAACAAAGAATGAATTTTCCCCTCCCATGAAAAGTATGAAAAAGAACATATCAATAGGTTTGGAATGGACCTCTTTTCACAAACATTTCAGTGGGAACAAAGATGAGTAATTATGGAGATGAAAATTAAGTGGATCGGAAAGATCATTGAAAGCTGATTGGAAGCCTATTGTATTGGATTGCCTCTAGACTTGACATTGTTTATTTTATTACCTTATGTGAAATATTTCAAAGTGTTCCAAGAGAATCACATATTATTATTGGAAAAATAATTCTCAGATAAATCGGTGGCACAACATAATTCGGAATTAGGTATTTCATGTTAGATATTATTAATTTATATGGGTATTATATGTGAGATTTGGAAGAAAATGTTGATGATGGAAGATCTCCATCTGGTGGTGTATTATTTTTGGGAAAGAATTGTGTTTTTTGGAATTATAAGAAACAAAACATAGTAAATCACAGTACGACGAAAGATGAGTATGTTGCTGGTACTCAATCCGCTACTCAATTTATATGGATGAGAACACAGTGGCAATATTTACATGTTGAATTGAAGTTACCCTTTCTCTTGGGTTGTGACAATAAAATTATAATTAATATTACTAAGAATCCAATGAAAAATAATCATTTAAAACAGATTGATATCAAATATCATTTCATCAAAGAGCATGTGAAAAATAATGAATTGAAGCTGGAGTATGTTCCAACATCGGAACAAGTGGCTTATTTTTTCACAAAACCTTTATTGAAGGAATCATTCTAAAAAATGAGGTTGAACATGGGTGTCCAACCAATTTATCTTCACGGATGAGGTATGTGTATCTTTCCCCTCTTTCATCATATTAGGGTATTTTTTGGTCAAGGTAGAGACTTTTTTCATAAATATATTGCACAAAAGAGAGGTTTGTGGGTAAGCTGTTAATTAAGAATTCGTTTTGGTCATGAACTATTCTAATTTTTTACTGCAGTGGTTGTAGGAAAAAAATTTATTTGTCTTCAATGAACAATGATGAAAGGAAATATGTGGTCAAGATCACTATTTTTGATAGCATGGTTTTTCTATTAATAATTTTTGTTTCCAAAAATGAGTTAGATCACTTAGTCTTAGAATTTTTGACATGAAATATGTTGCTTGAGTTTACAAAGTTCAGTTTTTTATCAAACTTTGTTGAAAAAATCCAAAGGAAGAGATTTTTGGGTCCAAGATGATGATCAAAGTGATGAAGGTTTCATGTTTTATCTTTTTTTCAAGGGAGGATTCAAAGAATGGAAATCACATCAGTTTTTTGTGGAAACAATTGTTTTGGGCTTGTTTTGAAAAGAATCATACACATGTTAATTGTGACGATGCTATGCTGATTTGTATTTCATATTAATATCATTTTGTTGAGAAATTTTTATGAAAACATTATTGAATAATGGGGGATAGAAAGAGATGCATCCAATATAAGAATAATTTTATTCAGATTGATTTTCAAAATAATCAGAAAAGAATCAAATTCAGATTTATCTTATCTGGATGACAGAAAGAATGAATTGGTACCAATTTTTTTCAAGCCAATCTGAAAAAAAAATTATTGTGATTTTTTTAGAAAACAATCAAAAAACAGTCATATTCATTTTTATCTTATCCAGATGGAATAGAGAAATAAATGGAACTAATTTATTTTCAAAACAATCGGAAAAAAATATTATCCATATTGAAGAGGCGATACCGATTGTGTATAAAAATAATTGAAGTGATTCCGATGGAATGGTGGTGACGATGAAAGTGGAGTCGATGGAATGGTGGTGCCGATGAAGGTGGTGCCGAAGGTAATGCAGAAGCCTAAGAAAAGGGTGATGCCAAATGGAATGATGATGCCGATGGAAAGTGGTACCGATCGATGTGGTGCCGATGGAAGAGTTTATGCGAATGGAAAATGAGACATTGATTGTTTTTCAAAATAATCGTATTCAGGCAAAAGAAAAGAAATGAGATGGTGTCAATTGAGAATGAATCATTTCAGATAGTTTTGCATCATATTTGGGTAAATCATACTTATCATATTTTATTGTATCATATATAGTAATCGTAAACTAAAATCATAACCAGAAATCGAAACCAGAATTATTGAATCAAGAAAGGATCATATCGAAAATGATCATATCCAGAAAGATCTTAATTAGAATGATAGTATCCAGAATGATCATAACCAGAATGATCATAACCAGAATGATCATAACCAGATATGATCGTATTTAGTATAATAGTATCCAGAACATTTGTATTCATAAATTATAATGCTTGGGTTGAGTTGAAAATTAAGAATCTTGAATGAATGTGAAGTTATAATACATTCCAATTGAAGATAGATGATGTTAAAGATGATCCTAAATGAATTCATATTCATGAACGTAGTCATGATTCAATCATTGGTTTATTAATTTGATGATGTTTTTTCTCAAGAAGGTCAAGAGAAAATAGTTGGAAGTGGAGATAGATGAATGAATTGGAAAGGAGATGAAATTCTCTTAAAATAGTGAATGTATATCATGTGGAAAAGTGAATGTCCTCAAAGACATTAAATTGGTATTTTATTAATCATTATTTTTAAGAAATCAGTATAAGAGAATTGAATTTAGACCCATGTATTGATCAACAATAGTAATCATATTGGAATTTGAAATGGGAGTCTAGAAAAGAAGAGATGTAGATTGTAGAAGATTCTAAATGAATCGAGAAGAATTTAAGAAGCCATAATTGCAACAAGATTTCAGGAGAAATTCTGAATTGGGTGATTTTTAGTGAGTGGGAAAGTGATTTGGGATTCCTTCATAAATATGTTTTTGGACACCTATAAAAAGCATGAAGTATATTTTACTTCTTTGACTTGATCTATTCACATCAGAAGAGAGAGAAGCTCCAGATTTCTAGGGAGAAGAAGAGTTCAATTCTATTTGGATTGAAAATTTTCATGGACAGTTCCAATTCATTCATATTATATTCTGCATGACAATTGTATTAAGGAATTATAGTGGTTATGATTCTAATCTATTATTTTATATCTAAAAATTATATTGGGGGATTTTTTTAATAAGACTTGTAATGGGAGATTTTTATTGAAATAATAGGAATGAGAGATTTGTATTGATAGAATCAAACTTGGAGCTTTGTTTTGAATGAATAGTACTATGAGGAATTAGACTCAGTGTTTCATAAAAATGTCCAGGTATTTCTTAACTTTTTATGGGTAAGAAATTGATTAATTTTATTTCAATTGAATACATTTGTTGAATTGAATATAAGCTCAGGTAAGATGAGTTGTTACAAAACAATTGTATTACTCTATTGTGATAAGAGGGAGAACATACACTAGTGGGATTTTTTCATAGTGCAACACGAGTGAAAGGGTATATACTACCTATTGTAATCCAATGACTATTTTCTTTGTTGATTCTATGGTATATGATCATTTCGAAACCATAAGAAGGACATATGTATTCTTATTTAATTTTGAACCATGTAATTCTATATGTTCCTTTGGATGTGTAGTGATTTTTCTCTCAGTAGGGAATTTATATCCTTAAAAAGAGGAAAAGGTTGTTTTAATTGAAAAGAAAGAAAGAAAAGATTATCACCAATTCATCCCTCCCTCTCTCAGTGATACAATACTCCATCTTAGAACATTCAACTAATGGTTGTTTTAATGATTACTTATATTTTAATACATTTTAAAATAATATATAATTGTTAATGATAAGAATAATATAACACATGATCATATAAATTGAAACTATGATCCTACATAAAAAAATAATAAATCACATATATATGATAACTTAAAACATTACGTGTGTTACTACATGTCATTTAGGTAGAATTTACTATTACATTAAATAACATAATCCCAATAAATTTTATCCTATGATAATATATATGATCTAATGACCCACATAAGCTAAAAACTTTATTAAAACATTTTTACTATAGAATCATGTATCAAAACTCACATAAAATTTTGAGGACCAATGTCTTTTAGAGATTAGAGATATAATACACCATCTAACATATGAATTATATAATATTTTTTTAATAATAAAATTAAATTTATAATTTTAATCATAAATACAAAACATCATGGGATACCCTTTCTAGGTATATAAAATAATGGGTGTGATAAAAAGCCTTGTAATGGTATAATCAGAATAAAAAATAGTGTAAGATAACATAATTGATATTAAATATACAATCTAATCCTAAACTAAAATGATCATAAATAGTCACCTGGTTTTTAAACCCATATATTTTGTGCCATTAACAATGTTTCAATGATAATAATATTATTCGCATTTCTATTTAATGTGTTAAATTAATGATATTGTTGTGCACAATCATTTTGGAAGACACAAATGTGGTCACCATGTGACACAATACTTATCACAAACTAAGGTGTGTATACCCTTCATAAAAATTACCGATTCCAATGAAGTGGTGGTGCGAACCTCCCTTTTGGAGAAGGCCATTAATATCAATAATTATTTAAAAAATCATACTATTGAATTTATACGATTTGGATCCTCTTTTTAAAATGAAAAATATTTAAAATCAGTAATATATGCATTTAGTATTGTAACTTGTTTCAAAGGCTTTGATTTGAATGTTTTTATAAATAAAATGAAGTTACAAATTAAATCTTATAGTTAAATGAATTTGGAATTTTATAGTGGAGTTTGGTTGAAGTCCACAACGATACCTGGGTTTGTATGCACCATACATCATCTAAATTGGGGTACGTACCCTACCTTACATAACCTATCATAAATGACCTATATTTTACACTTTCTTTGAGCACATGAGTTTTTAATGTGGTTATATTCTATATTCGCGCAATTGGACTACGAGTTTCCTTTAAAAGTACCCCTTCTATCAATTAGTTTGATTGTAAAATGTGATTTACACTCAAAAGAATTCCTATGTATTAATGCACTTCAGTATATATAACCCACCATTATGTGATTTTAAAATCCAGATATAAGGATAAAAGAGAAGAAGGGTTAGGACCTTCCACTCTTAATAGGAACCTCCATATGGGAACTATCCACCTTAGTGACCATCATATCAGGGATTACTACCAAGGCGTTGGGCCATAGAGGTTATGTTGTATGTGGGTTCTAAACACCTGGGAGGCAGCATCCCAGGTTCCCATTAAACATGGTCACCTTCCTAATTTCCTAGTAACGTATGTTACCTACATGGTCAACCACTAATCTATCCATCCTTACTATGTGATATTGGCTAAGGCATCCTACATAGAAACCCACTAACATAAGTCTCAAACTAGGTTTCTCAGTGAGTCCCCTACCTTATCACTAATTCACATAATGAAATTACCTTTGAGGTATTTCTCCCATGTAATATATCTGAGCATCAAAAGTTCCTTATCATAGGGCATCTTCTCCCACAACTAAGGTTTTTATTTATTATGGCATGCAGTTTTAATCCTTTAGATTGATGCCTCTTTTCCCATCAATACCACCCATGAAAAATTGTGAGCCACAACTCAATCTTTTAATGATGGGTCAAATAGTATTTTTGTTATGTTACAAAAAAATTAAAATTTAGTCAGTAAATACAACTTATTATCTATATTCCCTTAGTTGATATTATCTTCTTGATTCCTAATATTCCTTGTGTATATATTATCATATTAGTAACCATATAGAAATTTAATTGAGACTATTCTCTTAGATTCCCTCATATGACTTGATTTTATATTATCCTTTCTATTTTATAAAATACCTTGCGTAGTGATACCCCACGTGGTTGAAAATATTTATTCACCTAACACATAAGATAGGTTTAACAAGAATAGTACTCTCATATATATGATCCAAACAAACCCATTAGTCGATATCTTTCACTTAGCATTCAACTCTTCAGTATATTAGACTACATGGATGTTTTCATGGATTCCTGACCTTAGAAGGACCATCTAAGGTTCATGAATGATTAACTTTAAAGGTATAAAATTTCCTTTTCAAATGGAATAATATTATATGGTTTTTAATTCTTTAACATGGATATGAAATTTTCACCATTCATGGTCTAAATCCCAAGACCACGTTAAAACACTCATTCTTTCAATGGAGTCCAATTCCTCTCTATATGTTGATAAATTTTAGATTAAATTATTATATATATCTAAATTATAGAGTAACCAAGTATATAGATCAAATAAAAAATAGTATTATCCCCATCTGTAGTGTCACCCTAAGTGCATGTTTTCCACAAATAAATGTTATTAGTATTATTTCGGGTAATCATTCATGAACAAGACATAAATATTTAGAATATTATGGGAATTCAAAATAAGACCAATTAATGGAATTTACAACCTCACATCATCTCATATGACAAGATGTTCCACTAGCACCACCCAAGTTGATTGATAGGATACAACTCTATAGAAAATAAGAGAGTCAAATGATACCCAAAATAGGAAACACAAGTCTATAGAAAATTAATTCATTTAGAAACACATGGAATAATGAACTTATTGTGAATACATCACTTAAGAAACTATTTAATTTTATTTTTTTACTTGTTATACTAATATAATGGGATTATTTTTTATAAAATAGAATACAAATTCCATCTCCAGTGAATATATAGTGTTTCAAAAGGCTCTCTATCTATCCTGATGGATGTCACAGAACACTTGGGAACCCCATGAATTTCTATCTAATGTAATATCTATCATGTATTACTATAATTAATATGATGAACCCATACATGTTCTTATAAGAACATTTGGTAGATTAAATAGTGAAAGGGTATATTAATGAATAACTAATTACATCTAATGAAACAGACTATATTGGTAGGCGGGTTGAGGCCATGAAGCAGAAAAAATAACAAAATTAATTATGGAAGAGCCCCTTAAATAAGTGTAAAACTTATCTTGGAGTACCTCTTGGGAAAAATAAAATTCCTTCCTTCTGATCATTGAAGAGACTAAGGAGGGTGTGTCTTTTGAAAAACTGTTTTCCCAAGATATTATAAAATTTTCCAATCATGGGGTTTCAGAAAACCTATTATAATCTAGGGGAAAATATTACTATAGTGGTAATGTTATGGTTGTCTACAGAGAGTTGTACACAAAATCTATTTTCACATAAGAAAAATGGGGGGTGTTTTGTGATTTTAGGATTAAAAATAGAGAGGTATAAGTTTAAATTTCATTGATGAATAATGTCATGGTTTCAAGGTATGATTTTTATTTTCAATTATATTATAATATTTATAATGTATTTACTTCTCTTATTATTAATTAAAAAATCAATAATCCCATAATTGATTCATCATGAATATGAGGATGAAGATTATTGTCGTGAGAAATTTAGTAGATATTACTAATTTGTTATCTCCCATCAGATGTGTTGTAAAATTATCAAATATTATGATATATTAAACCACTATTGAAATATCAGGTGAATAACTAATAGGGGTTTGGTTTCCCTGGTACATTTATAATTAACTCGATGCCTTCATAAATATTTTAAAAATGCAGAAACACCTATCACCAAAAACAAAATTTTCCTTCACCAAAATGTTTCTCCAGGTGGATGGAAAATAGATGTTATTTATCTAAGAAGTAAATAATGAAAATTTTAAATATTACGATTAAAAAACATATATAAATAGTATAATTTAGTCAAGAAAGAAAAAAATGGCAGAAGAGAGATTTATTAATCAAGTGTAATACTTAATCATTTATAAAAGATCTTATTACCATCCCTAGTCACTACAATTTAAATCATAAGCTTGAATGGTATCCGAGATGAATTATAATGAATAATACATTCCAAAATTAAATTATGAAGAAATATTGCTCTAATATTCTTTTAGTAATAATATAAATTCTATAACATGAACTTTTGAAATTGTAATGTTTCTATCCTGGACTCTCAGTTGACCTCCTCTACATCTAGCCTCATATTTTATTATATATCCTTAATTTCCATCATCTTATTCCCTAGAACAACCTTTTATATCCTTTCTCTATGAATTTTTATTGTGCTTATTTATTACATATAGCATCTAATTTCCAATCGATCCCCTCTTTGTAAAAATCAATAAACTCAAACTCCTAAGAATAATATAACTCTGTATGGTACTATAAAGTTTCATATCCATTTGTTGGAAAAAAATCATATTCTATTCCTTTTATGATGGATTGAATCATGATCCTGAAAAATCATCAGGAAATTCAATCCTTTTGGTTTTCACCAACATGATCATCCTATTTATTCTTCACTAGAAAATATAATTTTGAAAATTTATAGAAATCACCAAAGAAAAAAATCATTGTTTAAGTATATTATTAGATTAATATACTAAATGTTAAATATCATTATGCATGAAAAATTATCTTATTCCAAGATATAATATCCTATTATTGATATAATTTCCCAACATATAATTAAAATATATTTTGACCTATTGAAACGTCATACACTATAAAATATTTTCCATTGAATAATTTGGCACACTAAAATTTCATATGAATGATAATAATATCTTATTACCTATTAAAATTTGTTACATTTAAGATAGTTCTCCTATAAAACAAAAAAAATTCCATAGAAAGGCTCCAAAATACATTTGTTATATATCTATTTTTTGAATTAAGTAAGGTGTTCCTAGAATTTATTCAAAATGTATTGAAAATATTGAAATAAATTTGAGACCATCTCAAATTATTTATAATAATTTGGTATCATGTGAAATACTCAATACAAACTATTTAAATATCTATTAGTCCTTCTAAAATCCATAATTATATAGTCAAATGTAGAGGAAATGAGTCATACATATGTGAAAAATGAAACATACACCGAGATAAAATGACACCTATATAGAAATAACCTTTCCATTTAATCCCTCTTTCTTAGTGAAGATTAGTCCTTAAAAATTGTATGGTAATTATAACTTTTTTTAATTGTTTTATCAATCCTAACATCCAATTTCACATTTAACTCGTCAATAATTCCCCAAAAAGATAAAATTTAATAATTAGTAGTCTATTTTAAAAGTTATGTTAGTAAATTAAATATATAAAATATCCATTTTAAACAACATTACAATGATGAAATATTGGTTCAATTTAATTAGAAAACATATTAGAACTTCTATAATGAATAAATTTAATTGGAATAAAAAATATATGCACTTATCGACTATGTCTAATCACCCACACTTAATTATGATATAGAAAAATAAGTTATTAATAAAAAGATTACCTATTAAAAATTTAATCACTATCCAATGTGGTTTACCTTTTTTCACACTCTGTTTTATAATAAAGAAATTCCACCAAAATGATATTAATTAAAATTTATTCATTAAGTTAATTCAATTTGTTTATAATTATTTTATCCAAACAAACATACTTATAACTACCTTTCATGAAATATGTCACTCAACACTCGTGTATGAATTTTATGTAATGATTTTATCATTATAATATCATGATAGGATTAACATTGTCTTAATGAATCTTTTCATCTTCATAAAATGAATTATGTATATTTTATCACATAATGAGGGTTTTAGGGTTGTATAGTATCTTATGTTTTGTGGGTTCCACTGCGTATATTTGAAAGCCTATTTAGCATCTTGGATCATTAATGAGGGGAAATATAATTTTTTTAGTTTCATTCAATAATGGATTTCCATATTCTATTAATTTTAATCTTATTCAACCTAACCTGAATGAGATATGAAAGGAAATTCCACACCATTGGTATTTTAGTTTCAGTATCAACTCACCTTACTTGTTTCCTTCAGTTGGATTTGATTAATGATGGTTTCTATATTTTGTATAATTATTTATTTAATAGAGGGAATTTAAATTTCATTTAGTAGGCAGGATAATTAATTTTTTCTATATCAGGTGATAATTTCTTTTTTTATGTTTTATAGGTCATTGTTTCAAGAAAAATAGAAACCCCTTTTAGAATATCAATTGACAGGTAAATATGTATATCATATTTATAAATATATTTATATCTACTTATGAATCTACATACAATCCAAAATAAGTATCATCTTATTGGAGGTGTAAATATTAAATAACATAAATAGTAATAAGTATTTCTTCCATACATCATACCATTGTTATCAACTCTATCCAGTTGATTATGTATCTTTAATTTAGTATAGATTTTTAATTTTTAGTTAAATAATGGACTACCAACATAAAATTATTTGCATACTTCCATTAATAGCAACAGAAAATAGATATTGTATCTTATTATCCTTCTATAATGATTCATTTTCATAGACCAGTATGTTAAAAGTTACATCACAACCTTACATCAATTCAAGTAAATTTTACTCGGCATCTCATTGCATCACACTTTCTCCCTTCCCTATACTTGAATTCAACCTACATCATGCATCATGTTCTAGTTCATCATAGATAGATATTTTTT
Organism: Viscum album; assembly: GCA_963277665.1. Classification (NCBI taxonomy): domain Eukaryota; kingdom Viridiplantae; phylum Streptophyta; class Magnoliopsida; order Santalales; family Viscaceae; genus Viscum; species Viscum album. The sequence continues at coordinate 871,450,365 of OY728129.1, read as the reverse complement.
AATTAAAATGTGGATTCATTACGAATTCATTCATGGATTCTATGAGTCAAGGTGATTAAATTTCATAGTAGGAAAGAAATGGAAGTTCTTTTAAAAAAGTTGATAAAAATAAAATGATTGTCACAATAATTAATAACAGAATTTCTCAAATTGTAAATGGGGTTTTCTAGATTACTCATCAAGTTCTAGTTATTCCATAATGTACTAGTTCTCTTATGTAATATTGGGATTGTAAAAATATTATAAAATATGTATAGAATCTTCAGGGGAAGTGATTTCATATGTAGTCCGGTATGTCAGGGTTTGAGAATAAAAGTTTAGTGGTATGTTCATGAAACTAAATCACATATAATATTACAAAAAGTTTATTTTAGAATTCATTCATGTTTATTAGTTCTGTAAAATTAGTTTCTCAATACTAGAATAGGCTCCAAATATTAAAAGTAATTAAAATTGTGCTAAATATTCTGAGAAAAGAAAATAAAAGAAAAAACATTTTCTTTTATTTTCCCTAAATGTCCTATCTTATTAATATTATCCCTCTTACATAAAAAAGGATGAAATATACTAAGTGAATTATAAAATAATCATCATTTAAATCACATTAATAATGATATAAAAAATAAATATAATTGATAGGAGAAGAAAAAATGATGGGTTTTCATTGATAAATAGGTTGGAGGTGTGTGACCTCTAATAATGGTATATGGAGATAGTTTGTATGGAATTTGTTACTTATTTTTTCATTAAAAGTGAATAGATTATGTCTTATCCATTCACAATATGAAAAAAACTATATCGTAGTAAATATTATATTAAAACTATCCTTCAAATTAGAAATGTACTATACCTTGAATTAACTTTTTTATGATTCCTATAACAACTTGTTTTATCAATAATGGAAGTTTTTTTTGTTTAATCAAATTTAATTAGATACTTGAGTTCATTTTTTAATAAATTTATTATACAAAAAATCTTATCCCTTAGTTTTGACAATCATTTAAAACTATTGTTTTCTTTTTTTTTCATCCTTGCCTAAATCCAGATTTGCCTCTCTAATTATCCAGTTTACATTGAGTTATAAATCAATACATAAATGAAAACAATTTCCATAAATCATTCATAATGGGATCATTTATATGTGTTTATTTTAGGGTATCCTATAATCCCATAAATCATCCTCTTCCCTTTCGATTTAGTCTTTAAAATTTAAGATAGTTTTTTTAGAGTCCCCACTATCTCGTTTCTAGAAACATTAGATTAGGTATTTTTTTAGTTTGATAGGGTGTTGATTTCATGTTGTTTAATTAAAACTTCCTCTTAATACCTTATATTATCTTATTCAAAAAATTGTTTCCTTAATCATCATTTATAATCTCTTCGTACTCCAAGTAAAAATAAATTTTTTTTATTTACAATAGATCAAATAACAAGAGTATCATCAATATTAGTGGCCTTAACTTATACCCATTTGAAGACATAATCAACTGTAGTAAAAATGTATGTTTTAATAAATGACATGGAAATGTTCCTAATGAAATAATTTACCTATAATTTTAAAATAAAATAATAGTTATTTGGGTTTGTTGTAATTTATTTCTATTTTGAGTGGTTTTATTATGAATTGTCAATCATAAATTTTTTTGCAATATTTATGTGAATATTTTAACAGAAAATGACAATAAATTCTGGAGCCAAAACACTTTTCTATTCAATATGGGGTCTAAATTTACCTTTAAAATATAGTTCATGTAAAATATGTAAAATAGATTGAATTTTACTCTCATGCATGAATATGTTTTTCAGATGGACATTGAATATTTTCTTAATATATGGATCTTCCGAAATATATAATCTAGATTCATAATTAAGATATTAAATTATATAGTTTTTCAATTGAGAGAGGATATGATAATTACAAAATAATTTACCATAAAAATATAAGAAGTCAATTCTAGTCTACTGAAATAAATATTCTTTATAAGAAGGGGATCAATCAATATATTCTTGGATAGAATCACTATGTATGATATGTTTGGTAGTCTACTCAAGTGATTTACCACTTAGTTTATGTAAATCTAATTATCCATGATATCTAGATTTAACTCTTGAAGTAAATGAATCAATCTCAAAAGAATATTCTTTCCATAATTCTTCATTATCAATTTTCCAATACTACCACGAATAGAAAAAATGAAAACATTAGCACATAACATATAATATTACAAATTTATTGCATAAAAACTACTATTATGAACCCATTTTATGTTGGTGTGTTGTTGTGTTTGAAAAGATATTTCTTTTTTGAAAATAAAATGGCTTGGGATTTCCCATTACTATTTATTTGGAAAAAATAATACCATATAATATTTATAATGAACATAAATTAATATAAATGGCCGCACTGGGATTGATAGCAATATCAATTTTATAGTGTCATGATTACTCTTTAATAAATAAAAATATTCTCTGCAGTCTTCAATAAAAATGAAATCCTCCTAATTCAAAAGTAACCTATAATTGGTAAGACAAATAATATTAAAATCATTAATAATCCTCCTCTAAAAGGATTTAGGTCTATAATTGATCTAACATGCTTTACAAAAAATAGAGAGGGGAGATAATTTATTACTTGGGTTCTTGATCTACCCACCCCAATTACTTTTTTTTAAATGATTTTCGCAAGGACTATTCCACTAAAAAATATGAAATTAATATTTTAAAGTAGAGATTATTATTGTTTTGAATGTATGTTTTCAAAAAAAAATTATAGATTTTTTATAAAGAAAAAAATATTTAAAATTATATAATTCATCCATAAAAATCTAAATAAATCAATAATTTTATCAAAAAATATATATTCCACATATATAGAAATTAGAAATAAAAAATTAAACAATCTAAATGTAATATTTATATTGGAAAATGATATAATGGAACATGTAAAGGCTATATTATCTTGGTCCTCATGATAAATAAATACAAATAGGAAATATAAAATTCAATCCAATAAACAAAAGTTATTACTTTCTTCCAATCTTGTCAAATTTAGATTATTTAAGGGAATTGGGAAGTGATCCCACATAGTGACCATGTTTGTCTTTCTATTTTCAATAAAAACTCTCCAACATTTTTGAATTGTAATTAGTATTAACTCAATTATCATATTATTCACAATTCACAGCCTATTAATCTCGTGGAAAATTTGAATAGAGATTTCTCATTAAGAGTTTAAATGTGGTAGATAATTCATATCTCAAAAATCATATATTTTTTAATTATTTAAAAAACCCATAATTTTTTGGTTAGGTATTATTTAGGATGTCCAAACAATTTTAAAAATTTCGTCCATCAAAATTTTAGGTATGAATATTGAGAAAATAATTCATGGAATATCACTAAAAATCCATAATATTTTATTCACTTTTTCAATGAAAAAGATCAATTTATTTTTATTATTTTATAAGGGACAAAGTTTTTTTAATTATAAATAGTTATTGTTTTTCTTGTACTAGGTATACATATTTTAAATTAGTTGAGAGAAGTTTTAATTCTAGATTAGGTGGTTTCTCTGAGGATGAAATTATATTGGGGTTTCTCATTTCCATATCATAGATTTCTAAAATATAATTTGGAATATATGTGTCCCCATTATTAAATTAATCAATCAAATTAATCTAATAATTAGTGGGATTCTTATTTATTTAGTCTGATAATATATTTTAAAATTATCAAGATAGATTCATTAGCATCATAGTTTTAAATTGTTAATGTATTCCTTAGAGATAAAATTTATTTCAAAATACATGGATCATCAATGGGTTCATCATCTTCAATGTGGAATTTTTTTGAAGGGGGTGATCCTATAAATGGTGCATTATAGAGTAGAAAAAGATGAATTAGACAAAATTGTATCTAAAAAACCATGTTGAGGGTACAATAATTAACCTTAAAGATTATCATAGATATCTTTATGAGGTTTCAATGTTTAATTATTGCATTGTTGAAATTTATTCGATCATAATCCATTATGATTATATTAAAGTGTTGTGTGAAGATAAAATTGTTTATGTCTAATTAATAGATCTTAAAAAACACCTCCTAGAAAATTGGTGGACTAATTTTCAAGATGTACCACAACTATTATTCAATGTAATTAGTCAACTTAAAAAAATTTAAAATTATAAATTTCTATAAAATTAATGGATGAAACTAAATAAAATAAATAAAATGAATTTCAATAAACTAATGTTTTGTGGTAAAAAAATATCTCTATAAAAATGACTTTTTTGGAGATGTTTTAATGTCATCAGATGTAATCCACTGTATCTCTATTTAATCAAATAATTCACTTGGAGAATAATTTTTTTTGTGAATGTATTATTTCAGATCTTAACAAACACGAATATTTTTTTGGAGGTAAATTAAAGGTATATATTGATATCAATTTTCAGAAGGTTTGTAGAATATATTTTTTAGGTTCTTCCATATAATGTTTTTTAGATTAAATAATTTTTTTTTGGAATTATACAAGAATTTTATAATTCTATATTTAATACCTCTATAAATTTATTTCTTATTCTGATATTCATGAACCAACCTTCCCCTCTTCAAGATTATTCCCATCCTCACTGTACCGATTTTTTAGTAATTTTCTTGTAATGTTCATCACACGTTTCTTTTATTTTAGGTTATTTGTTTATGATTCAGTTTGGGTGGGTGGTGGATGTTTTGTTAATCGTTGAATGGTCACCACACTTACATTTCTACTTGTGTTAATAATTGATCAGTGCATTTGATTCCCAATTTTTCTTTATAGAATAACTAGAAGAATTACAATTTAATTATTTAGATCCATTAATTAATTCTTTAAATAATATTATTTATTTATCTTTTTATCTATATAGGATTTTATACAATGGTTTAAGGATAATAAAAATATTGCATTTATTATCAAATGGTTGGTTGGTAGGCTGGTTGGTTATGAGGTTTCTTATAATATTATTGGAATGGTTGGACATGGTGGTACATATGTTGGTAATAGTATTTTTATTGGTATTGGGTTTAAAATGGTATTTTTTTAGTGTTATATTGATTTCAAAATCCTTATTATATTTTAGAGTTATATATCCACCATTGGGTTTGAAATAGTTATATACTTGTCTGAAAGGATACTCACAACTCTATGTGACCTATATATCAGCACAATTTTTAGTAAAAAGGGCAGGTCATGAGATTAAACCACATAGTAGTACTATTTATTTTTCCATAGAAAAAATTCATGTCCATTTTTATAAAAAGACTATTCTTCTCTTTCAACACTGATTTACGAAATGTATATGACCATGAATTTCTTATCTCATGAATATTCTTGGCATCAATACTGCCAATGTTAATTTAATTGAGTTTTAGTTTATATTATCAATAATACCCTTGGCATCATATAGTGATTTCTATATAAAATACCATCTAGAAAATTCATCAAGAGTGTTTTCATAGTTTTACAAAAAAATATTGTATTATAATACAAAGGGGGTGATACATTTCTCTATATTTTTGGGGGAATCAAAAACAAATATTTTTTAAACACTACCTATATTCATAGAAACTCCATATTTAATATTATAGGATAAAATATAACTCTTTAATGAGGTCCATAAATCTATTGTTAGTTGTGAGTCTCTAAATAAAGGATCCTTATTGGAAATTCCAATCATGAACACCACCAAGTTTTAGAATAAACACCCATTGATAATAGTCCCCTTTACGTAAAAATGGAAATTTCCTCCACTTGAATTTCATTTTTTCTTATCCTAGATTCATGTTGTAGGAGAATAATTTGAACTCTTTGATGTATTTGCCTTTTTGTTCACATAACTATACCTAAAAGTTTTGAAGTAATTGAATTAAGAATTTTTGAATCTCAAATTTGTTTCAACACATGCATAAGTTTCTAATTATTTTTAATTATAAATTTGTATGAAGATAGGTCTCTTATGGGCTAGTTGGTGGTATTTCACATGATAGAAAGAGTAAGGTTTAAACTTGATATTTCACCTAGTTATTTCAAAAATATATCCTTAGTTTGAAGGATTAAATTAAAATAATAAAATTTAGTAATTAGAGTTGTTTCAAAATAAAATTCAAAAGGTAAAATGTTTTTTTGTAGAAGAGTTAGTTATATAATTTTAAAATAATTACTTTTGAATATTCTTTTAAGAAAAAATCAACCTTTTTAAAATAACATATCATGTTATACAAGAGAAGAATTAATTATACTAGGTTAATTTTTTAGTAGTAACTTATGGGTTGTTTCTATATAGAATTAAACAAAATCAATTTTCATATAAGAATATAAAGGGGGGTGGAGTTTTTTGATTTACTTAAATGAAATGGGAATAACTATGATTTATTCTTTATAATGAGTAATGTGATTAATTTATGGCTTCAATACTATTTTAAATGATATCTTAGTATTTATTTTTTTACCTTACATCATATTAATTGTTAAATTAATGATTCTTCAATTGATTCCTCAAACACCCAAGGTTCATAATTATTATGGAGAGTAATCTAGAAGTGAATACTTTTTGGTAAGTACCCCTTCATATATGTGTGAAATTAATAAAGTTTAAAATAAATAAACCCGTAATTAACTACCAAAGAAAAACAAAATCAGATTTTTGTACACAAAGGAAATGAAAAAGGCACACAAAACTCTCACACATATACCAAAAAATGCTAAAAACTCACCACGCTATATAATATTTTTTTCTTCATAGTCAAGAAGATATTAGTGGAGGTAGATTAAATGTTTTCACCTAAATAAGTAAATAATGAACATATTTAGAACATTAAATTTAATATTAGTAAAAGAATCAAATAGTAAATAGACACCAAATTTAAGATATATATGGGTGTTTTATTCATGAGGTGTCTACCTAAAACATTAAAAATTATATATGTCCTTTCCTCAAGTACCCTCGTTTTACTCCAATATTGAAAGGGAAATAATGATGAATGAATTGGATGAATAAATTATAGAATTAATGAAATGTGGAAGGCTAAAAAATAATTCCATGAATAGAAGAAACTATCATCCGTTAACTAAATGTAGATAGAACTCCCCCACGAGAGTTACAGATTTACCCCCACATAATTTAGTCTTTTGTTCTTATTGTATATCTCCATTTTCTATGTTATTATACCATGATAAAACCATGAATATCCATTAATTTTTTTACATTTTCCTTCTACCTCAAATCTAATAATCTCCATGCGGTCCTCTACTTCCAAAAATCTACCAAATTAGGCACTATTAAATTTTAAACATGTGTACATAACTGTATCATGTGATCTTCATCTTGAGTTATAGAAAAAATCCCATATTACCTAGATCATGTATTGAATCATGATCCTTATACCTTATCAATATGTTGAATCTATGAAGTTCACAGTAGATACATCATCATATTTATTCTCCTGGAGGAAATATAATTTTGAAAATGATCATCATTTATAAAAGTATCAAATATTTAATTCGATGTCATACATGACAAATTACTTAAATAAAAAGTATTATTATTCATGGAATGTTTTATAACATGTAGAATAAATATTTTATGCATGAAAAAAAATTCTCTTATATATATATAAAAATAATAAATGTTGTTCAAATTTTATACATGAAGTTTCTTCTTCAATTGAAAAATTCTAGTGCATGAAATTATCCTAAATTAGATCAAAAACAATTACGGCCTATAAAATTTTCTTAAGTATAGGATAATTATTTCATGAGGATTAAAACTTTTCTTATGAAGGCTCTATGAGATAGTTTTTCCCAAAAAAATTACTACTCTAGAAAAGTACTATGAGAACATTTTTGAATAAGTGTTTAACTTCTTAAAATCAATTGCAAGAAAACATAGATGGTTTAAAATAAGTTTAAATAAAATAAATTACAGAAGTTATACTATTTAAATAACTGCTCCATATTTTTAAATAAAAAATACTTCACATGATATCATTTTTTTTCAATCATTCATTTGTAGAAAATTACACATACACTGAAGATATACACATTCTCACATTTTTACCCAAAAGAAATTCAAAAGGCACACAAAACTGTCATAAAAATTCAAAAAAAATTCTAAACACTCACCACCCAATATAAATTTTTTTCTTCATAGTAATGATTAGATATGTGGAGGTAGATTACATGTTTTCAACTGAATAAGTAAACAATGAAAATATTGAAAACTTTACATTTAATTTTAATAAAAGTATCAAAAAGTATATGAAAACCAAAACTAAGAAATATATGGGCGTTTCATTCATGAAGTGTCTACCTAGAACAATAAAATGTGTATCTATCCTAACCTAGAAACCCCTTATTTTACTCCACTATTATAAGGGAAATTAATATTAAGGAGGAAGAAGAATAAATTATAAAATTAAGGAAATATGGAAGCCTAAAAAATAATGTCATCAATTGCAGAAATTATCACCTATGATCTAAAGGTAGGTAGAACTCCCCCACAAGAGTTAAAGATTGACACCAATATACATCAGTCTTTTGTTATTACTATAAATCCTCAATTTCTATATTATTATACCATGATAAAACATTATATATCCTTAATTGTTCATTTTTATAAATTTTCCTTCAACCATAAATAATATAATATCTATGTGGTCCTCTGTTTCCAAATATCTACCAAATTATACACTATTGAATATTCAATATGTGTATAGAAATATATCATGGGATAATCCTCATGAGGTATGGATGAAATCCCATATTCCATGGATCATGTATTGAATCATGATCATTATACCAGAAAAGTACATTTAATATATGATATTCATAGAAGAAACATCATCAAATTTACTTTACTTTAGAATACATAATTTTGAAAATGATCCGCACTTATAAAAGTAAAATACCTTTAATTCAAAATCATACATGTCCAATAACTTATATGAGAAGTATTATTAATTATAGAAAGATTTCTTACATGTATATGAATTTTTATATGCATGAAAAAGATTCTTTTACATACATATAAAAAATAATAAATCTTGTTCAATTTTCATAGATAAAGTTCGTTTTTCCATAGAAAAATTATTGAGCACTAAAATATCGTAAACATTATCAAAATATCTTATGGAATATTAAAATTTCTTATGTATAGGATAATTATATAATGAGGATTAAAAATTTTCTTTTGAAGGCTCCATAATATGATTTTACCTTAAAAAATTTCACTAATCTAAAAGATTACTACTAGATAATTTCCAATAGGTCCGGAACTGACTAAAATCAATTATAAGCCAGCATAGATGGATAAAAATGTGTTTAAATAATGAAAAATACACATGTTTTATTATTTCAACAACTCTTAAATAAACTTAAATAAAAAACACATCAATTGATAATAATATTTATTAATCATAATTTTGTAGAAAATTACACATACACTGAGCTTAAATGACTCATTAACTTTCCTAGTTTTTGTATTTCTCAATCCCCCAATATACAAGATGAATCCATAAAAATAATCCAAGAATCAACAGTTTCTTTAACTATAGTGTTATATTGTATGAAATCTAATTTCATATTAGATGTTCCAAACCTCCATAAAATAAAGATAATTAATAACGAATTTTAATCCATTAATAAATTATGAAAGTAAATTAAACATCCATGATATAGATTTGAAACAATATTTACAACATCAAATGATTTTACACATTACTTCAAAATTTATTAAATTTTTAACTATAAATAAATTTTATTGAATAAAAAGATGTGAATATTTAAAAAATATTATGAATTTATGGACAATGTCATCTGTCTAGAAGGTATCCAACTAATAAATGACAACATCTCTATGACAACCTTGCTTTTAATATAATCTTAAACATGATTTATTACATAAAACATCACTTGATACAATAAGAAGATATATAGGTTTAGTGTCTTTGGGGCATAGGATCATTAAATAAAAACATAAAACATGAAATACAACATATTTATTGAAAACTTCTTTTACATTACCACTACATTCCCACGTACTTAGCATTGCATGGGATAACCTGAGGACATGCATAAGAAAAGGGTGAGCTATAAAGACCTGTAAGGGAATACAAATGGAATAACATGAGGAGTAAAATACATGTTAGACATTAGGAATATCAATAGAGAACATGAGAAACATGAACACAAAGGCATGATAAATCATGATAGTCATAACATGGAAATGTGGCGACAACACTTAACATGGAATTAGCATGAGCCATGGCCCATTGCACATAGAGCATGAGTAAACCCTCATTGCACATGAATCATGAGTAAACCCTCGTTTCACTTGAATTATCATGATTCAACACTCATTGCACATGGAGTATCATGATACTATAATTTAACCACTGCATTATAGCGCTATAAGGGCGCACCCTTCTTAAACATTTCTTTTCATGCATTAGTGCGCTACATGGATCATAAAACATGGATTCATAAAACATAATAATTTATTCCATGATAAAGGAATGTTGAATTCATACATGAAGCTTTACAATCAGTAAGTAAATGTGCATAAAGGTCAATACCCTTGATGGAGAAATGGGCATGGTATTCACTACACAATGACACTGGCTTAGAAAATCGGTGCGATTTCGGCAGCATAAAGGCGTAACATAAGAATTCATTTAAAGGTTTATGAGAGAGAAAAGGGTACTAATAATATTTAAATGTAATTCACTATATGGAGGTCATATAGATACATGTCCCAACAATTTTAATTGAATTTAGATTCAGGATACAAATGTATTGCTTGAATGTAAAAGAGGAGAGAGAAGTTTCTTTCAGAATTTCGGCATAGTAACAGGTGTACATGGGAGGCATTTAATGAGAGAGAAAGGGTTATTCCATAATTCAAACATAAAGAGGGAATTATGAGGGAGGTGAAAAACTATACCCCAACATTCATAATTTAAATTAAAAGTGAAAAACAACTTAAAGAAAATTGGGAAAAAATGAGAAAGGAATAAAAAACCCTTTCTTGGAAGTGTGTTTCTAAAGGATAGAGAGAGGCTTGTGAGAGGCTTCTTGGGAGCTTGGGGAACCTTGAGAGGATTCTAGAGGGTGTAGGGAATATGTTGGACGAACTTTAAAGGCTATGGGTGAGGAGGAAGTGGTATCTTGGGTGAGTTTATATAGGAAAGGTGAGGGAATTCTTTATTATTTAGGTTTGGGTCCCCTTACATTAAATTAATCCAAACCACAAACCATCACATGGTTTTTGCCCATGGTTTTTGTAAAAGGGAAGAGGAAATAATATTTTCTAAGTCCAAATTCATAACTTCTTAAAATATTAGGGTTGCTTATGTGGAGGTGAGTCACACTCCCATGGAAAGTAATTTAAAAATACAAGCTGTTTAATAAGTCTTGAGGGGTCCATTAATGCTTTGAAAAGTAAGTCAAACAAACCCAAAATCACATTATTTTAATGTTAAAACATATATTGGCCGACCATAATGATTATTGTATTTTATTACATCACTATTGGGTCATTATGGTTTCATAAAACACATTATATATTTATACGGTATTTAATTTTTACCAAAACATTTACTGTCTCAGAAAATTATGAAAAATTCACCGTTGGATAATTTCGATGTCCTGATTCCAGAAATAACATTTATTTTATCTAAATAATTTTTTAAATATGTTAATTGTCACTTTTAAAAAAAAACTGACATTTATAAAAAATTCACGAGTTTTGACAGAAATGGCTTTCAAGCCTTAATAAAAAGTATAAATTTATTCATAAAATTATAAGATCATTTATATTTAATAGAATTTAATATAATAATAATAATATTATTTTATTAAAACATTATTTAATACAAAAATCCCTTAATTTAATAAAATATAATTCTTAATTAAATAATAACTAAAAACACTATTTGTACACGAAAAACTACTAACAATGTATCAATAATGACTAGAAATTATATTCATTATTATATACAAAAATAATGTACATGAACATAGTACTAATTATTTCCTATATAACCCCTTGAAACAGCCACATAAGACCTAAGGTTAAGGTGTGTTATGGGGACAAACTCTTGGGGTGGCTCAGATAACATCGCTCGAGTTGTAATTTCAATCAACATTCACTTTCCCCGTAGATGGTGACGTTCGATCATGACATGATGAAGATCAGCTTGGGCTTGGTCAAGAGTGAAGCCCAAAGACGCCACCTCTTTTCTTAGCTCCATTAAACGGGCTTCGAATGGAGCAATTCTACTGGATGAGGCCATTGCTTCCTTTGTCTGAGTAAATTGGATTTGTTAAACACTATATTTATACTAATCATGTGATCACTGTTCAAAAGCTATATTAGCAATGGTCAAAATTCATAACATAAAACCAAAGAAGCTGAAATTTTATAAAAACATAAAGATACATTTAATTAGATCAAGTGGGATTTCCATTAATGAATCTTTGGGTCGTTAAAATATCTATTACTAAATCACCTTGAATCTATATGGCGTTATAGAATAAGCGTTGCAAGCCCTTGTCATCTATACTTGGTCTCCCAGAATGATGTCCTATAAAGGGAAACCTTCCACTACAACTATAGATAAGGTCCTCATCCTTACAACTTCTATAATACCTAAATCCAATATTCTTATCTTGATAGTGACCCACTTCCACTTTCGATCATTATTAAATAGTGTATTTAGAATTTATCGAGGATATCCTCTGTTAATGATTCAATTAAATATCCAGTTGTTTTGGAGAACATTAAACCATATAGATGTATTATCAATGATGTCCCACTATATCTTGATCCCAATTTAATATATGCCTATAAATACTGTAAACACAATGATGAAGGTGAAATATCTCATAAGTAAACCTAGCCTATCAGGTAAGTGAATATTTACCCTCACTTTATTCCCCATTATTATAATTTGAGAGGATATATACTTCTATCATTGATGTACCTTCTATAAGGGAATTCTTTTTTCTTACTATAGGCTACACATCAACAAATTTAGATTCCATTAACCAAAATGATAAAAAAACCACGATATAATCAAAGGTCATGAAAAATTATAGGAATATATAGAGAAATGTACTAATACAAATGTATATGGTGAATAAGAAAAATACTCGACATCAAAAGAATTCCCATTATTTGGGACCCCATTAAAATATTCCACATTCAACCACTTTGAGGGATATTAATAATAAAAATTTAGAAGACATGGGAACATCCATATCCAATCCACCACCCAAATATAGTGAAACTATAAATAAATAAGATATAATTTTTTATGTAAAAGTAAAACATAGATATGTTGATAATATAAAATAGAAATTACATAAGGGAAACCCACTAATTGAGTTCAATTATATAATAAAACTACCTTACCTCCTTCAACCAACCCTATTCAATTAGATAATATATCCTTACAATGAATGGATGAATCATGCCAGATAATAAATTTTAAATCACATCGGTCATCACATTTAAATATAATTCCTATTAATTAAAAAGAGTTAGCACCCATGGGAAAACATCAGTGAATAGTTTTATAAATTCACTCAAGGCCATCTCAAGCAATGGTACGAATGAAATTAAAATAATATATTAAATAATGAATGGATTATATAAAATTTAAATGAGTAATATTGTAACCCAATAGTATTTTTTATCCTAGGTGGTGAGATTTTACCCTCTCTTCATTCAACTTTGGGAATACAAGCTTATCAATGATCAACTGAAATGGGGGGGGGGTCAAAATAGGTATCTCACCCTCCCAAACCATTTCATACCTATGTTGGAATACTTATAATATTAAGAGGCTAACAATATTATATTCATTATGATGATTATAGAAGGTCTGATTTTTTTGTATAATACCCTTTATGAAATATCTATTATAATAATGAAGTCTCTATATCCACAATTCCTATTGTAATCTAGATTTATAATATGGAAACAAAATATATTTTACCTATCTAATTATTAGTATAAATAAAATTATAGAGTAATTTTATTCATTTGAATATTGTGGAATCTTATATACACCTTATAAATATTAATTTCATAGAAACCATTACAATTTTTCTTTAAAGAGAATATACATGATGAGTTTCTAGACAACTCACCCCATTGATGTATGATGTGGGTTTTGATATTTTACAATTTTAACATAATTCACAATTTATTATTGTCAAAAAAGAAATGAATGAGATCATCAAGAAGAACTGAAACATATAAAAAATTAATGGAAGGACAAACTGATTATTATTCAAGTGCTTAGTTGGATAAGATACCTCTAATGATATGGGTGTTGAATCAATAGGGGATGATTTTGCAGTTTATTTTTAAAAAACTAAAACTCTATGACTTATTTGAGTATGATATACTCATATATGAATATTCAACCTCAAATGACCATGAAATAATGAAGGATAAAAGAACAAACATTTTTTTACAACGTTCAAATCTATTTAGGATTCCTAATCTTTATCGTGGAACGTTATTCCCCCTGATAACGAATTATTTTCCACAAATCCTCATGATATAACCTTGTAATAGAATTTGTGTGGAGTGCCACCACAAATGTCAAAATTCACAACCAACATTAAAACATCATGTTGTAAAAAAAATATGTTTAAAACAATGAATAGGGTCAACAAATAAACCTAGATGCTTGAATTGTAGAAGATGAAGATCCAATTCAATGAGACTATAAAAAAATGAAAGAATGTATTTCCAATGGTTCAGTCTTCAAATGCACTAAAAAAACTATTATATTTAAATAACATCTCTTTAATAAATTATTATCATTATTTGCTAATCACTGAACAACCAACCTCATCTTCGAGCTTCCAATCATATTTTTTTATTTAACATATACTAATCATTAAAATATCTCTATACATTTATTATTTAAATGAATAAAAAATTTGTAATAAAAATATACCAAATGTTCTCTATAACTATACTAAAAATCATAATCCCTAATGTGGAAATGGACACCATATACAACAACTAAGGACGTATTCAGAAAATTAAACAAAAAATCATAACAAAAATAAAACCATAGAATACGTTAACACTGAACACCTATTTAAAATAAATCTGGATATAGTGAAGAATATGATTTGGAAACATTTAGAACATTAGACTATATATAAAATTGGACAGATGATACTAAATTGGTTACACATGAAATCATAAATAGGATTATCAATCCTCTAAATAAAAAATTAGATAAATGAGTTCTTATAAAAACCCATACATAGAAATCAACCACCTAAAAATCAATCGGTTATATAGAAAATTGACTATGGGAAATATTTCTACACATGACCACCCAAATTGGATACATCAAATATTTGGCTATGTTATATTATGTAATTTGAATAAATTGGATTTGAGATTTACCTATGTAACAGAAATTTCTAGGTGAATCACCTATATGAATTATACCTTTAACCAATTAAGATTTCCTAATCACCTATATGAATTATACCATCTAAAATTCAGCATCGTGGATCACCTATGTGAGTTTTCCAGTCACTAATTCAGATAAATGGATCCAGTATGGACTCAAACACAAATAAATCCACATAAAATGATCTCTAAACCATCTAAAAATTCATTCAAGTATCATGAAACATCCATCCATGATACATAAATCACTATAAAGCAGATCATGAACCTTTAGACTAATGAATTCCTCATGTAATGTATTCAAATTATTCAAAATCCAATACTAACCATGAACCACTGTGCATTCAATATTTCTCAGAACGATTGATAAATGCATGATTTACCTCAAAATACCCATTTTGATTTGTCAATAATCAATTAGAAAACCCTATATACCATACCCCAAATAATTACTAGATTCCTGACGTATAAAAAATCCTTTATTTTCCTTTAGGAGTGTTATTAATGACTCTTAATTCAAATCCGACGGGTTATTTCCTTCACCACCACCTTGAGAATTACATAAAGACCACTTCCTTCACCACCACTATTGTGGAAAATTTAATGACGAATACATGAAACAACCTGTGTATTTATGATTATCATGGGTTCAATCAATGATTCATCATCATTTATTTAAAATATTTATAATAAATAATTCAATGAAAACAACAATGTAATATTAACTCACCATTCATAACAGATATATATACCCTTTTGGAATCATAATCTAACTATACAAGGGGTAACTAAAAGACAAAAAATTTCAAGTGTAAAGGGAATACTGAATTTGAACATTCAATATTAACTCAAGGAACATTTCATTTGTCAAAACAATTGTAATGTTGTTTGAAAAATATTTTTTTGAAAATATATATGATTTAAATTTTTCATAATCACAATTTATACTTGTTAAAATGATATCATATTTCAATATGTTTGGACTAATAGTGTTGAAATTTACTTTATAAAAGATATATAACAAATTATTATAAATAATATCTATTAATGGACTCTTAATATGAAATCTAAAATCTTTTAGATGTACTAATTTCCACAAATCCTATGAAACTACCTAAGTTTTCACCGATACTCTGACTCACCTATTCACTAGTTCAAATAACATTACATATTATTATAAAAACTGACACATGAATCACCAACAAATTACTATCCACATAATGTGGATCTACGATCTATATAGTAACCTAACCAATCTAAATTAGTGTATGTATAAAAATAATGATATATAATATATAAGAAAATAAATAAATAATTATTCAATTTATATATACCTAAATTATTGTAATTTCAAGAATTTGTGACTTCAATGAATAACTTTAATACCATTTAAATGGTCACTACATTAGGAATTTTAGGTATTGAAGTTGTGAGATACAAAAGATATCCGATCAAACTTCTTAAATTTATATAACGAACGTTCTTTCCCTTTAGATCTTTTCTCAGCTTCTTTAAAATAGATATGGGTGTAAACCCCTCTTTTTATTCTCAAAATAAAATCTTTCTTAGTAATTATATTGAATATTTGTATTGTGAAGTGAATATAAAATATTAGTTCAAATCAATCTGTATGCACAAAAAATAGTTATGTTCACTTAGTTTGGACATATTAAAATGTTGTTGAATAACTATAGAATATTCATCATATAATCAAATATTATTATTTTGTAAAATTTTTTATTGACATATACTATAACCAATTGTGTGTCTATTAAATCCTTCTTCATGTATAATTTGGTGTCAAATGTGAATTTGGAAAATCACATGTTTTCTCAAGTAGAAATAATGTTTAGAATTTTTGGCTGTTCTAGACTATTTTATGTTATACAATGCCTTATTCAATCTTGCAACCATTCATACATCATTGTAAATAATGTTTTTTTTGTAAAATAAATATTTTTTGACCATGGTTTAAATTTAGATATATATACATTACCTTGATTTCATAAACATTATAATTCTTATGAGCTATAACTCAGAAGAATATCCTTATTTTATGAAGTCACATATCTTATTCACTTAATTCATGAAAACCCATTTTGTACTAACAAAATTTGGAATTTTTGGACTGGAAAAAATCAACCATGTAGAGTGATTGTAATTTTTATCTTGTTATTCATTCAATTATTTTCCCATAAATCATACTCAATTTCTCTAACCACTATTTGAGGTTCGACCTATGATACTAGAGATGTTTTATTTTCCAATATTAGTTACATTCTAGTAAAAAATTGTTTATTTATATCCCCAATTAAATTCATAGTGTCTACATGTTACATTTATATATGAATTTTTTTCTACCACAGAAAACATATATTTCACTACAATAACATTATAAATCTACATATAATATTTCTATTCTAATTTAATTAATTTTTCTGGCTATTTCTTTATAAACATTCTCACTATTTTCGATGATACATTCAAAATATTCTTAAATATGATGACTTATTTTTACATTATTCTATTAAATTTTCAAATATCTACACTCAAAAAATTTGTGTAATCTCTTATTCCAGTATCTATAGCCATTTACACTAGATAAATATCAAATAAAGACTCCACCATTATCCTTTTCATCAAACATTACCATATTGATTCAATAGTTTGTTATATTAAAAGGACTACAATGCAGCAAGAGATAATTTAATATAATATCATTTTGGCACCATATCTTAATTTGGGTAACAATTTTTTAAGTCAAAAGATATATCAATTCTGAAAGTGAATTAAAATTCATAATGTTTCTCTCATGAAGTATTTTTGAACATTAATATCATCAAATATTTTTCTCCACATTTAAAAATTCCCTTATTCATCCTCTAGGAAACACCATTATTTATTTTTTATAGGGTGTACTATACTAATTATTGATTCCACCTTTAACAAGAATGGTTTTAAATTCTTCAGCCATAAATTCATTCTAATTATCAAATCTATGTTTTTTGATAAACAAATGAAGCTCTCTTTCAAAATGACTTTTTTAAAATTATAACTTCATAATAGCCATAGTATTTCTATTCTTTAAAATAAAATTAGACATCCATTTTAGGTAATATATGAATTTAATGAATAAAGATATCATCATATGGAATTATTTCTCATGGTTCCACAAGGATATGTCTGGACAAATTCCAATTGTCATGTAGAAGTAATATTCATATGCTTGTGAGGAACATGAGTTTTATTAATCTTATGGAAAGTAAAAAAATAATACCTTGATCTCTATTTAGAAAAGGTAAATTTCATACCACTTAATGATTCATAATCATTCATTGTTTTCTTTGGCTATGATGCCCAAGTATCTTGTGCCAAAATATGTTTTTATCTTTCATTCTCAAGTAACATGTATTAGAAGGATAACCAATAAGTAATAAATATAAATTATTTGTACATCCTTGATTTATAGTTATTGAATTATATGTTATTTTAACAATACATGTAATGATTTTTAGTGTACTTAATTCCCACTAGAGAAATGTTTTCTAACACACAAAAAATGTGTTTATATCCCTTAAAAATGAACATCATCTGATTTCAAATTATTATTAAAAATCTATTATATGCTAGTACTATTGTTTTTTAAGTATGATTTATTAAAAAATGATAATGTAACACCATTATGTTTCAGAATAATTTTTATAATTATAGCATCACCAGTCATCTGGAAAACACAACACTATCTAAAATACATTTCTTTGTACTATTGCTTGATTTAAAATAATCTTCTAAAAAATATGACTTTTATTCATAGAACATAAGAAAAGATTCCCCATTATCTTTGATAAAGTATTGAATAGTTTCTATCCCCTTTTATACATCAGGTCTATTTTACATTTGATTACACCTTGTTCATATTTCATTAATGAAATCAGTCCATTTTTTATGCTGTCTACTTGTAGCTATTTCCATTTAAGTATTAATTATTCTAGAGTCTATTTTTTTCACTTTGGAATGAACCCCGTGGAATATTTCCATCATCTAGGTATGGAAATTTTGTGCAAAAAATTATATTTTTTATTCATGAACATTACAGGAGAAGAGAAAAGACCCTATAAAATTGATTTTCATGAAAAACAAGACTTATATAAAAAAGTTATTTATATATAATTTTACTTTATATGAACTCCTAGCATTTTATTTCATCTCAATTATAAAATTGATGTTTAATTCAACCATCTTCATTCATTAGGATCTATTTTAGTAAATATCTCCCCCATTTCATTTGAATATATTCTATTAGGAATAATATTTAATCATGAAATGTAATATATAATAGATATAGAAATATATTTTGTAGATATGGACTTTGTAATAAAAAATTTAGAATATTTGGATGATTGTCCAATTACATCAATGGATATTTTTTTATACTTCTTGAATTTTTCATATTTTTTCTATTCCTAATGATATTTTTATTTTATTGTTGATAACTAGTAATCCTTCAAAATGAATTTTTCTTCACAATATTTGATGATATTATTATAATTTTCTTCTTGTAAGTAACCAGTTTTTGGTTTTTTAAGAGAAGTATCCATTTTAGATTGCTTAACCTTTTCATCAAGAATTTTTATATTTTCCTTTTCCAAAATGTCCATCATATTATAAAGACTATTGTTTTTTCACAACATTGGTAATGTTAATAACTAATAATGTATTCATAATCCATTTGTTCTGAGTTATTATCATTACAATATAAATAAAGATTTTTTTGAACATGGTCCAATTTTTTTTGAAATTTATGTTGTCATTATTTTTAAAAGTCATTGTATATTGTAGGACCCGTTTCAAAGTATTTTATCAGATAATTTATTATTTGGGGTCATCAAAATATCAAATTACTTCCCCATCCTTCAATTTATATTTATAATTCATTCTCCACATCATTCCCTAGGTATTTTCATCATTTTTATATTTATAATATGCTCTTTTCTTCTTTTAAAAAATATCTCAATAGTGTCAATGTTCATTGCATCTATAATATCTATTAGAGAATGTTACTTTTTTTCATTATATTTTACTTTCTACAACCATTTTGTAATGAAATCAGTAAATGTTTATAATTTTTATTTATTCTTTTAATCACTTTCATCAATGACATATTCATCATTGAAAATTTTGATATTCCACATGGATTCAAAAACTTATATACACATTATAATTCTTTCTTACTATTTGATGATTATAAATTTTATAGTAAATTATAATATTATTAATCTCATGAATAGAATGATATTATCAATCCTAAATTTTGGAAATTATAGGTTCAAACCTATTTGTAAAATTTCTCATCAATTTCCTCAAAATTGTTGAATAATCATGTTTCTCACCAAATCCATAAATATTGCACACAAATTAATTTAATTGGTTAAAGATGTCATCAAAAAATTAATGCTATTTTATTTTAATGTCTTCATATTGACTTCCCAAAATCTGTAGCATTATGTCTTTGAATCCCACATTTTCTTCATAAATACTCTATCACTTTCTTTGATTTCATTTGTTGTTTGTAATCCCATAAATTTAGTGTATAATTTCACTGATAAGGATACAAAAATATAATTTTTTTCTTTTACAAACACTTTTATATCAATTTTCTCTTAATATTTCATTTTACTATCATGTATGAATATTGGAAATCCCTCTTCCACCAAATAATTAACTTTAAAACCTAGAGAGAAAAGATATACCGACATCTGATTATTCCAAATTTGATAAATGTTTATATTAAATATGGTTCCACCACTGTTTTTTATTAAATTATTATTATACATGGGTTTAAGGATTATTTCATTAGTCCTATTGAGGCAATCCACTCAGATACTAATTTATGTATATGGTTGTACTAGTTTCCTTTATGAGGTGTAGAATCATTGAAAGGTATTTATTAAAATTTCTTTTATGAAAAAATAAAGAACTATTAATTATTAGTGTATGATCCACTTCAATAGAAAAACTGATATTTACAAGATCCTGAAAAATGAAAGATCATGGAATGTAAAATCTCAACAACGCTCAGATTGAATAAAGAATCATACTCCATGGAATGGATGGTTATTCCCCCCAACTATGGGTTTCTTTCATTATATCTCCTCAGGAAATCATCTTACAAGAATTCATGTGGAGTCCCACCATGCATGTTAGGAGTCACATCCACCATCATTTCATTAAGTTAAATTAAAAAATATGATTTAAAAAAATCATGAATATCAACAAGGGATCCAAAATTTCCTCGACATCATGAGAGGATGATACACTTCTACGAGCCTCTAAAAATATGCCAAACTAGTTTTTCCACAATTAGGTGTTGAAATGTGCTACACCAATATATTTAGAATCAAATATGATATGTTAAACACCTTAGTTTCATCAGATGCAGTAAATTGAAGAAACACAAACCACATTAGACACTCCTTCAATTTGTTTCATTGAAAACCACTACTCATCAAATAGGTGTCTCTACATTCACTCATACAATGATGAGAAAACACTCAATCATAATATCCCACATGATCTCTATAACCGTGATAAAAAAATTCATATACATCATGGATTTAGAAACTAAATCCCATCAATATAGATTCCTTTTGAACAATAACTTCAACATCATAATTAAATCACCTCATAAAAAATTAATTTTGAAAACTGTCAAGTAAATATGCATGTTGGGAAGAATCTGAATCCACTATGTAGAGAACAAATGACTATATTGAAAATTGTAAATTTGATTCTTATAAGATTATATAACAAATCGTCTATGTGATAGTAAGTTATCTATATAAAGAATTACTTATGTTTATTAATATTAAAATGATTTCATATCAATCAACTATGTGAAAGTCAAGATGCTACAGGTAAAAGAAACTAAGTAAAAAATTTGGTTGTGTGAATAACAAAACTAGCTACATTAATCATTTCGATAGATGAAAAATTATGTTATATGGTTTAATCAACATTGTGATAAACCAAAATAGCTGAAGAAACTATATGAATCACATCTATGGCTTTTCTAATCAATAATTTGGATTTTTTGATTACCAACGAAAATTTTACCTTAACTAATTCAGCTTCAAGTATCACCTACATAAGTTTTCCTTTGACTAATTATTTTACAGAAATAAAGTATAAACTAAAAAATTTATGGAACCGCATTAACTAATTTCAATACATTTTCGAAACACTTATAAGTGATATGAAATTTTCTTCAATGATATATTAATCTATAAAAATTATATCAATAACCATAAGACGTAAGAGTTCCTCATGTAAGGATTTCAAAAACTACAACAACCCAGAATCACCATGAAACATGGTAACATCATGAACTCTCAAAACAAACAACAAATCTATATTGTTCTTTAAATTTAACCCTCATAGTGATGAGTTTGGGGAATAATGACCTTGAAATATTCAAAAATAACATTTATTAGTTCCTTAATGGCCATGTTTTGGAGCAATTCATATCTATATATTAATATGACTCAATCATGGCTCCAATAATCATGACTCTAGAAACATTTGGTAAAAAGATCACTCGAAATACTACCTTACCATAATATGTTGGGTAATATCATGAATTAATACTTTATCATTAAATAATTACTATAAAATGATTTTTTGTGATAATCATGTACCAATATAATGTCCTGGAGCACAAGTAACATATGTGTCAACCATTCTCATAGAATAGGAAAATAAAATAGATAACTCGAAATATTGTAATGTATTATTGTTCTACTTTCTAGATGGTTCAAAGTATATTAATTCATGAATGTGAATTAATTAGTGAATGACTAAGTCAACAGTGGTGAACTCAATTACATATGGGACCAATACTATAAAAAACATTATATTTCTCATCTAACTAAGATCTTAAAAAGTCTGTATCAAAGAGGCAAGAAATAAGAGGAGTCTAATGGGATTAGAAAATAAGTCGTAAATCTAATGTAATTTTTATACCCATCCCAGATAAAATGTGAAATGTCAAACAAAAAAAGTCCACTTCCATTATCAGACCAAATGAGACCATGGTCACTATCCCACAAAATTAGTTCATGGGAACCATCCAATAAAATTATAATCTAAGAACACTCTAAAAAATTAGAAACAACTCATTAGAAATGATGGATTTTTAGTAAGACTTGGGGTAAATTTATTTCAAATATTTATATGATATGATATGGAGATGTAATCATGTATGTGGTTTTCAAAGTAAATTAATTGTCTATGTATCAAAAAGTATCTACCCATAGGTTTTATGTACTAGTAATTTTGCGACATAAAAGAATTCAGATAAGTACCTACATATGGGTTTCCTATGTAAGGGAAATTTTCATATATTCAACATCATAAACATAGAATTCCCATTTATTGGAATTTTGGTGGTCTATAAAATTTATGTGTATTTTATCACTAATTTATGGAAATTTTAATACGTGATAGTATATGCATAAAAATATTGGAGCATTTGAATTTTTCAATATTTATGAATTACATATCTTGAAGAGTCCAGGTTTGTGAATCTTTTTATATATGTAAAACTATATAAATGAATTAATTCACCTATATGAAGGGCCACATATACATTTTTAGATATTTAAGGGTTATCCTGTACATTAATCAATGAAATTTTGGAATTTGGATATGTAATTTAACACATGTGGGGTTTTCATGTATATGTTTAAGGGTGTTTTACTAGTGTTGGAACCCTTGTTTTAATAATGAACAAATCATGTTTATTATGATATTATTGAGTTTTATGGTCTATGATTTCATTTTATATTATAATGTATATTTGATAAATTTTTCTAAGTATGTCTCACTACTGAAGATGAGTCACCACCATGGATGACAAACTATTGGACCTGACTCACTATTTAGGATGATGCTTGAAGGAAAATTTGCATAAGTATTGGAATCACCCAATGTCATCTATGGCTCACCACAAGAATAGATTTTTGGAAAGGTATGAAAAAATTCACCTCCAATGGATGACTTAATGTTGAACCAAATAATTGACAAAGTGTTGAAAAGACATACCTTTAGAGATACACCAAGGAAATTTAAAAAATTATTGAAAACACCTAATACAAGAGATGACCTATGGAAATTTGAATTTGAGTCAAAAATTGTAACAAAAAAACCCTAGTATATATTAAATTTGACCACCCAATAGAATGAAAATTAGGCAGTGTTTTGGAATGAACCACTTCCAACTTATGTCACCATTCAGGACGAATCAATCCTAGAGACAGTCTCATCATTCAATATGACACATCGTCATCCTATGACACCACCATCATTTGTGTAACCATTAAAAGGAATCAATGACACAATTTATTTATTTTAAATTATATATATCTAAAAGCTATATTGTCTAATTTAATTTCATAACTTAATTTAAGGATTGTTATTAATTGGTTTCTAGAGATTCCTTAAAGAATCTATCATCCTTAAGTACGATGATATGAGATATCTGGGTGATTTTTTTCTACATGGACAGTCATTCAAGATTATTTTAAAAATAAATAATAGACTCCATCATGTAGTGATTCCAAAATGAAATAACATAATAAAAGATATTTGAGATACAGACAGACCCATATTGATTTAGTGTTGAACATTTCATGATCAAAAAAAGAATTATGTGAAGTGTGCCTTACATAAATCATCGTTACCCATCATCAACTATAGATGTAGTGAAGAACATTGAAAACTAATAATACCTATTATTGACTAACAAAAAAAACATTAAAATATTCTATTCTATAGAAAATTTTACAAACAGAAATGAAAATTCAATTCAATCTACACTCAAGTAGTCACATGCTATAGAGATAAGAAGACCGAGAAACAATATTTACTATTTACTCTTATTTTATAAGTATATTTATTTAATTTATACTATGAATAGTGTATGTTTTACTCCATATTTTTAACATTCACATTATCGCACATGGTAGAACATGAAGATACCCAATATATTCTCAATCTCTATTTAAACTTATTTTACCACATGTCGTAGAAGAGGTCCCATATAGCATATATTTTCATTCATCCAATGAGAGTTGTGGAAGAGATCCGCATGTGACTAGGAATTATTTTCTATTGTATACTCTATATAGGTTATGGATCATATATTATATTATATATGCTTCATTGCAGAAAGCAATTTCCAAGTGGAGAGGAATATGTCTCTTCATAAGACGGAAATTATTGTTTTTATTCTACTCTATGATATTTTATTGTTTTATTTTGTTAATTTTTAACTCAATATATTTTGATGTAAAAAACTAAACTTCTACCGTGATAGTTAATGTTAATTTGTTTTTATACATGGTTTTGAAAGAGTAAAATGATTTCAAAAGTAAAAGGAGTTTTCATAATTGTTTTAACAGAGACTTAATCAATCATTGGGGAATATTTTAAATAATTTGAAATTATATTTATGTATTGTTTTGATTTAATGGGCTATTTTGAATAAATTTGGTGATTTAAATTAATCCTATTTTAGAAAAATGTTTTTTGTTGGTACTCAATTAATCCCCCTCTTGAGATAATAACTTTGACGGAAACATGGTATCAAAGTATTTCTAACTAACATCATCTGTGATTTTATTTATTTTAAAAAGCCTATTTTTTTTATCATTTATATATTTAATTAATTATATGGATAATAGAAAAAAATGTTCTGCTACAAACTAACATCACTTTTCAATGAAAATAACTATTCTTAGTGGAATATAAATATGAAAATGCATATATAGAGTATGTGTTTTGATATTTGGTCTGCTAAAGAGGATAAATATGAGTTACCTATAAATTCTATAAATACATGGGATGATACTACCATACATGATTATAATAATAATTAAAAATATATGAATTCTCTGTATTTTCTTTAGGAGAGGAAGACTTCAATAAAAAATCTTCTAGTAAAAATGATAAGGATATTTGGGATACATTATCTATTTCACATGAAGGAACTACTAATTATAATGATATTATATAGAAAACAAATTAAATTATATATGATTCATTCAAAATTAAACCAAATGAAATTTTTTAATATCTATTTCAGGTTTAATGAAATAATTAATATCACAAGTTCATTAATAAATCCTGTGTATGTAAAAGAAAAAACCTTGAAACTAATGAGATGTATTCCATAGAGATTAAGTGGGACATCTATGCCAATGAAGGAATCCTGTGACATAACTAAAATACTATTCAAGGAATATTTTTCTAATTTTATGATGTATGATGATGAAATAAAAGTTAATCATGAAGTGGATGGTTTAACGAAGATAAAATCAGTGGCCTTAATATATAATGCATACCATAAAATTAAAATAAATGGTATAAGTTAAATGTTCCAGTGATCAGGAATCAACATCAGATAGTAATGTGGAAATGAAACATTTGACCAAATGGTCAAATATGTTCATTAAAGAAAATAATTCTTCCAGAAGATGAGTTACAAGGGAACATATGATAATAGGGGAACATGAAAACAAATAGAGACAAAATCTCAAATTAGATTACCTTTTATGAATTTACGTGAAAATAAAATTTTAAGGAAGACTATAATAATCTTAAATACAAGAAGTAGAAAATGGATAAGGATAAACATTATAAAAAAAATCTGTGAATGCCAAATGGAGTGAATCTGATGATAGCTTCAGTGACTCAAATTCTACTAGTGAAGAGATGTCTAGAGGTGGAAACATATGGTTGATGAAAAAACATTAGATGTATATACTGTATCATATATACATAATTCAAATCACTCTAAAAATGAAATTGATGACGACATGTTAAAAGAATAAATATTTTTTTTTGTATTTTAATATGATTGAAGATACAATTAATGATCTTAAATATGAATATAATGTTTTGAACAATCAATATGTTTTTTTCTAAAGTCAAAACATATCTAAATGCATAAAAAAGATATCAATGATCAATTATGAAAAGAAAATACAATAATAAATATTTCAAATGATCAACTAAATAATGTTTTGGAATGATACAAAAATGTAAGAGAAACACACACTATAATTTTAGTAAAAAGAATTAATCCCAGATATATTACCGGTCTTAGTTGCTAAATAGGGAAGAGTATAGTAGTTAATATTACATTCGTTCATATATCAAATTCAGAAAATTTTGATGACATTTATTTTTCCAAAGGAACCAATATATAACTATTTAAAAAAAAGTTTACAATATATTTATATGATACCTTTTATGAAAATATGGGTTCATAATTCCATAATAAGTAACTTATCGAGAACCAAGAATATATGGGTTCTAAAATCACAAGAATAAACATTATTTTTAATGAAATATTCTTAAAGAGGTCCTATATGAATATAAGGTACATGGATAATTTTTTTCCAGGAATATGATTTTGTGTTACTCATTCTTCAAGAACCTCATAAAGCTTTGTGGTGGTCTAGTCACCTTTGGTGATAATTCTAAATGAAATACCAAAAGATTTTTGAAAATTAGTAAAAATTACTCAATTTTTATTTCTCAAGTATATTTTGTCTGTGATTTAAAATATAAGTTTCATAGAATCTAAAAATTATCTGATGATTGGTTTTATGGGAATTTTAAAAACCATTCTTGTAATGTTTTTAATTCAATAATCCAATACTATTTACTTCTTTATGAAATGAGAATATTTATATAGTTAATGTTGATTATTTTCTTTCTCAAAAATTATCTTAGTTATTTGCCTCTAATAGAGAATATTGTCTTTATAAAAGGAGACTGGGACCATATAATATTCAATCACATAGAAAGAATATTAGTAATGGGTTAGTCAGGGATCATCCCAAACTTTTATTCCCCAATGAAAATATCTATAACCCTTGTCAAAGAGGGAAACAATAAAAGATATATTTTAAGTTAAATAAAAAAGTTTCAACTTATAAACCTATTTACTTTGTTCACATAGATTTTTTTGGAGCTGCCTTAGTTTCTAGTTTAAATGGGAATAAATATGTCTATGTATTGGTAGATGATATATCTAGGTATACTTGTGTATTATTTTTATCTCAAAAACTAAAGCCTATTATTATTTTAAAATAAGGGTAAATCTGTAGAAATAGTATGTGGACATAGAATTACACTAGTGCAGAAAACATTTTTTACGTCGGTTATTTTTTATTATTTACGTCGGTTTTTAGGCGACGTTAATACGGACGACGTTATAAATAACATTTTTTACGTCGGTTATTTAAAACCCGACGTAATATCCCTAACATCACGGTGGTTATCACGTCGGTTCATATAATAACCGACGTGATAAATATGCGCGGGGGGGCTTTATCACGTCGGTTATTCCCTAAACCGACGTGATAAAACGCCTGGGATATCGTTTATCATGTCGGTTATGACATAACCGACGTGATAAACCCTTCCCCTGGCCTATTATCACGTCGGTTATTTAAGAAACCGACGTGATAAAAAGGCCTGGGAAACGTTTTAGCACGTCGGTTATCCAATAACCGACGTGGTAAATCGATTCCCAGGCCTTTTAGCAGGTCGGTTATATTAAGAACCGACGTGATAAAAGCCCCGGGAACGGTTTATCACGTCGGTTCTAGAAAAACCCGACGTGATAAACCCCTGGCGATTTATTTACCACGTCGGTTATAAAATAACCGACGTGAAAGAAAATTTATATTTTTTTAAATAATTGCACTACTCTCACCAAAAAGCAACCAGAAACCAAACAAAAATAACAATGCCAGCCCTCCCCCAAGCCCCAACTGAACCCCACCCTCATCTATACCCACCTAACAACCTGGCCAGCCCTCCCCCACCACATTGGAGCCCCACCACAACCCTTGGACACCCCCCCACCCCTTGGACAGCCCCCCCACCCTCATTTACACCCCCACGACCCCTAGTACAGCCTCAAACACCCATTGGAAACCCCTCCCATATCCCTTGGACACCCTCCACCCCTTGGAAACCCCCCCCCCCCACCCCTTGGACAGCCCCCCACCCTCATTTACACCCCCAAGACCCCTAGTACAGCCTCAAACACCCATTGGACACCCCCCACACCTTGACAGCCCTCCCAGACCCCTTGGACACCCCTCCCATATCCCTTGGACACCCCCCACCCCTTGGACAGCCCCCCACCCTCATTTACACCCAACCGGCCCCTTGGACAGAACTCCCAGACACCTTGGACACCACTCCCATATCCCTTGGACACCCCCCCACCCCTTGGACAGCCCCCCCACCCTCATTTACACCCAACCGGCCCCTTGGACAGAACTCCCAGACACCTTGGACACCACTCCCATATCCCTTGGACCCCCCCCCCACCCCTTGGACACCCCTTCGACAGCCCCCCCACCCTCATTTACACCCCCCGAACACCCCTTGGACACCCCTCCCATATCCCTTGGACACCCCCCACCCCTTGGACACCCCCCACCCCTTGGACAACCCCCCACCCCCTGGACACCCCCCCCCGACCCCTTGGAAACCCCCCTACCCCTTGGAAACCCCCCCATCCCCTTGGACAGCCCCAAACACCCCTCTTATATCCCTTGGACACCCCCCACCACTTGGACACCCCCACCCTCATTTACACCCAACCGACTCCTTGGACAGCCCCAAACACACCTTGGACACCCCTCCCATATCCCTTGGACACCCCCCACCCCTTGGACACCCCCCACCCTCATTTACACCCCCCCGACCCCTAGGACAGCCCCAAACACACCTTGGACACCCCTCCCATATCCCTTGGACACCCCCCAAACACCCACCCACCCCCTTGGAACCTCTCTCCCCATACCAAAATCCAGACCAGAAAAACCATCAACAGTAGACCAAAACAAGAAGTAGAGAAAAATTAAACATTCACTTATATAACATTCAAAACTTACACTGTCAACTTAAAAAAAACTAAATCCAACCTAAATGACTACGAAATACACAATTACATTGATAATATTCAAAATTACATTTTACATTACAAACAACTAAAAGTCAATCAAACCTGTAAAATAATTTGACCACTCCACTTGTAAGTGTTTGATATCTTCAGCAGTAAAGGGTTGAGGGTCATCAAAAAGCTACAAAGGAAAAGGATAGTAGTCAACGTGTATAATGAATAAATCAAATTGAAATATTATGAGAAAGAGGAAATCTTACCAGGTCAAAACTCAGAACTGTCCCAGTTGTTATTATTTCATACATAAATCTTAACATGTAATATCCGCATTCGATGATGCCTTGTTGCTCATGACATTTCTGTTTGAATGAGTGTAAATTCAATATATTATTTTTATGTAATAAATCAAAATGTACAAATTATAAATGGATATTTACCTTCGCATGTACATATTTGATCTTGAAATTCCTTTTCTTTGCGCTTTTTCGAAAGTGGACCCATGCCCTGTTAGAAAATAATACGAATGGGGTAAATTTAAAATTCATTATAATATATAAAACTATTGTGAAATTGAAACTTACGTTTCCAATATATTCTTAAAACTTTCTCGCACATCATCATGGAGAGAGCATATCCAATAAAGTGTTTTCTCCCTAGGGCAAAAAACCCCTAACATCCAATGATCCCTGATAAAAGGAAATTTAACGTTAGTGGTTTTTATGTTAAAAGATAATTAACTCTTTGAGAGGGATGTGTTTCATACCTCTCACAAAAAGGCATCATCCAACACTGTGTGATTACATTCTTTTCAAATCTATCAGCAATATAAAGCATTCTTTGTTCCTCATCCAATGCACATGCTTCAGGGGAAATCAATTGTGGGTCCACGAATCCATATACATCTGTCAGCTCATTCCTCTCACAAATTTTATACAGATACCTAATACAAAGCAGACATAAGTATACATTTTTAATAAATATAATGCAAGGAAAAGGTGTTAAGACTTACATGATAAAAATTTGCACCACGTTGATGCCCAACTTATCTCCAGTGACTAACTCCATGATATCAGTTTTCATAATCCCCACACATAGTTCACGTCCACAGACATGAGCTTCCATTGTAAAGTCATAATGATCCGCCAACAAATTTGAATATCTTGACAATTTGTCAAGACTGCTAGTATCTGCATCTGATGTCATAGCTATCTGTCTTTGTTGTTGTCTATACAGTATTTCTTTACCTTTGAAGTATTCCTGTAAAAATAAATTGAAAAATATATTAGTTTTCAAATGATAAAAAATTAATAAAAATATAAAATAAAAGATATAACATGCATACCTCTATGGTAATGAGTCGAAGAAGTCTGGATGGCCAAAGTAAAAAATGGCCGATACTATGTCCAACTGTCGTCACCTCATCTGTAGGTAATGGTATCCGAGCTGATCTATCTATAATATCCTGTACAGTGACCCTATGATTCTCTACCTCTAACTGTTGATGATGAACTGTATCTCCTATACAATATACCATCCCATATGCAACTATATGATGTTGAGGATCATCAACATACAACTCACAATAAGTAGGTAGCTGCGGCGGAGGAGGAGGAACAAAAATGGGGTCCGCAGGCTGAGGTGGGGGAGTGGGAGCTACTGGGAGAGGTGGAGTGGGAGCTGCACCCTGAAATTGTCTTTGCAAGTCTGCAAACATTAACTGCACCAATGCTCTAATCTTGTCCTCCATTGTCGCATTAATATTATGGACTTCAGCCTCCAAGGATTCTATTTTTTTTTATAAACTCCCTCAACGTTAGAAGTTGAGGAACGTGGCAACACTTTTCTTACCGATACACCTGCCGGATATCCTCTTACACGGCCAGGATGTTCGGGCTTTCCCAATGCCACAGATAAAATATCTTCCCTCCCAGATGGTGTAAATGTCCCCTGTGAACTCTGCTCCTCAAGAGAGTCCTGTAATAATTATTTGAACATTTTTATAATGATTGGAAATATATGACGAAAATAGTAAACTTAAATAAATAAAATAGATATCTTACAATCCTCTCAACTACGAGTCTCGATTCTTCCGAAAGATATTGTCCTTTTTTGCCCTTCCGAGCTCTTTTCCATTTCTCATGTCTAGATGGAGGGGATGGAGGGGCCACCTCTCCAGAGCTTGAAGACTCAGCTCTTAGTTGTTGAAATTTTTCTGCCATCATTTGTTCTTCCAATAATGCATACCCTCCCCGAGATAAACTATGAGGGTATACATTTTTAGATTGGATCTCTTGATGAGCTTTCCTTGTTTGCTGTAAATTAAGAATAAGTAATCATTAACAAAACAATAATAAGATCATTTATATAAGAAAGCTTATAAAAGTTTACATTGCCCTTACCAAAAATGATTCTTTTCTTCTACTTTCAAAAAATTGTCTCCATGTGTCTTCATCTATAAAAGGATATATACGACATGGATTCTCACGACTCCTATGACCATAAATGAAATCAGATGAGAGGGTTGATTTGAAATCCCTCCATCTCCTAGCAGCCAACGATAAGCATTTCTTCCTGACTCCTCCAGTGTCAGGAATATCAAATGTCATCTGATAAAAAAGAGGTTAAAAATATTATATATACTAGAAAAATTTAAAGAACAGTCAAACAATAGAAAAAGATCTTACCAAAATGGTCTCCCACAGCTGAGAAATTAAAGCCTTATCCACACTTCTCCAATCATCATAGAGAATGCTTACTTTGCTCTTAGCCTGAGTTGCTACAAAACCCTTAAAATCTTTAGCATTTGGACCTCTAGGAAGATCATCATCATCAAACTCCACGACTATCCTCTCCTCCTTCGTACGGGCAAGTGATAATTTTGGTAAACGTGTGCACCCACTCTTACCAACCTTTGAACTCTTTTTCGTAATAGGAGCATGTGAATGTTCCTCCCCAGATGTATGACCAATATGCTCATCTCCAGAATCATGTGGCTGATCAACTGATTGATCTGTCATTTTCCTTCAAATCAAAAAAACAAACAATAGTTCACAAATAGAAAAGTGTAATAAATTACATAATAGTAAACATTGGTAATATGGTAAGCATGTTAAACAATGATAAACATGGTAAACACAGGAAAAAGGTTGCCAAAGTGTTGGCCCAAGAAAGCTGAAACGTGGACTCACTGAGTCCACCGGTCAGCCGGTGTGAGCACACCGGCCAGCCGGAGGACCCAGGCAGTAGACTTGCCCACTGCCTGGTGCCACCGGCCGGCCGCTGGCTCACCACCGGCCGGCCGGTGGACCAGACAGCCTTTCTCTGTCTGGACCACCGGCCGGCCGCTGGATCACCACCGGCCGGCCGGTGGACCAGACAGAGAGCCTTCCTCTCTGTCTGGACCACCGGCCGACCGGTGGTGATCCAGACAGAGAGGAAGGCTCTCTGTCTGGTCCACCGGCCGGCCGGTGGTGATCCAGCGGCCGACCGGTGGACCAGACAGAGAGCCTCCCTCTCTGTCTGGACCACCGGCCGGCCGCTGGCTCAACACCGGCCGACCGCTGGTGATCCAGACAGAGAGGGAGGCTCTCTGTCTGGTCCACCGGCCGGCCGGTGGACCAGACAGAGCTTTGTTCTGGACCACCGGCCAACAGGTGATCCACCACCGGCCAGCCGGTGCGCCCAAGACTTCTCCTCTTTACGGTTTTTATTGTTTTATCGTTTTGGTTTGATACATGTTTTAATAAGTAAAAAATTTACAGTATCTAACATTATATGAAAAAACTAAATGTAAACAAGAAATAAACTTGTGTTACCTGTAATTTTAGGAATGTACAGTTGGATTGTTTTCCCAAATTCCTTCGTCGTGATCGTTCCTTATGGCACAAACCATGTCTTCAACATACGCATCATTATGTTCTGTTAATCTTTCCATGGAAGTAGGGATCTCACATAAATAAGCATCTTCATCAAATTCATCCTCACCAACATATTGGTTTTTCCCTTGTAAAACAACAGCCCACTGCATATCTGACTGATCTACTACATAGAAAATTTGTTTGGCATGTGTTGCCATTATAAAAGAATCAGCTGTGTCTTCCAATCTATTCAGATTAACAAGTGTCATTCCAAATTCATCGTGTCTGACACTGTTGTTACCGATAAACCATTTACAGTTAAAAACGGGAACTTTAATTTTAAAGTAATCAGCCTCCCATATGTCTTCAATCACTCCATAATATGCAGTTGATGTCGAAATTGGGTTTCTGTCCTTAGCACTCGAAAAATGCATTGCATCTGCAAACACCAATACACCACTATTCTGAACTGCACTTCTGTTGTCCTGAGCTTTCGTATGAAATGTATAGCCATTAATGTCATAAGCGGACCATGTTATCACATTTAAAGATGGACCACCCACTATCCATTTTAATGTCTCTGATACATCTGATCTACCAAGCAAGGTCTTTTTAAACCATGGCAAAAAAGTTTTGTTGTGCTCATTCAAAATCCACATTTCTTTCTTCTTTGGATGACATTGTTTCAACTCATTAATATGCAATGTGATATACGGTTGAACATCAGCTATGTTATTCAAGATGTATGATTCTAACTTCTTCATATGTTCAGCTGACAGTGATTTGACTTTCAAGCCACGAATCCCCTTTCCCTCATTATTAACCCGTTCATGGCGAGATGGAGGCAAACCTATGTGTTGCGCCGTAGCCAAGTAGCTCGTACAAAACTCTGCTACCTCCTCAGAAATATACTTTTCAATAATGGAGGCTTCAGGTCGATATGGATATTTAACATATCCCTTTAATATTTTCATATACCTTTCAAAAGGATACATCCAACGAAGATATACAGGTCCACAAAGTCTTATTTCTCGAACCAGATGAATCATTAAATGCACCATCATATCAAAAAAAGTTGGAGGAAAATACATTTCCAAATGACAAAGTATAAAAATTGCATCCTTTTCCAAAATGTTCAAAGCATTCACATCAATCGCCTTGTTGCAAAATGAATTGAAAAAATAACACAACCTCATTATAGTCTTTCTGACACGGATGGGCAATATTCCACGCAGTGAAACTGGTAGAATTTGTTGCATCATGACATGACAATCATGTGATTTCATACCTATCAACTTCAAGTCTTTCAATGAGACAAAATTTTTTACATTTGAAGAATAACCTTGAGGCACTTTGATATCATGAAGACACTGACAGAAGCTACTTTTCTCCCTCTTCGATAATGTATGACAAGCCGGGGGAAGAAATGTTCGTCTTCCTTTAGGAGTGGGAGCTAACTCCAAACGTATTCCCATTGACAGTAGGTCTAACCTTGCATTCAACCCATCTTTTGTCTTTCCTTTAATATCTAGCAATGTTCCGATCAAAGAATCACAGATATTCTTCTCCACGTGCATGACATCAATATTATGTTTGACTTCATGATACCTCCAATATGGTAGCTCAAAAAATATTGACCTTTTCTTCCAAATATGTCTATCATTACCAGATTTCTGTGTCTTTCCCAATATCACATCAAGGTTTTTCACCCTCTCAAAATACAATTCTGGGGATAAAGGTTGAGGAGCAGTATCAAATTCTTGTGAGCCATTGAATGCCTTTTTTAGTCTTCTATAAGGGTGATCCATAGGCAAAAACTTTCGATGACCCATGTACACTGTTTTCCTCCCATGATGCAATTGACAATATGACGTCTGTTGTTCACAAATTGGACATGCTTTATGCCCTTTAACACTGTATCCAGACAAATTTCCATATGCTGGGAAGTCATTTATAGTGAATAGAAGCATTGCATGCAGTTGAAAATATTCCATTTTATAAGAATCATACACCCTAATACCATCAGCCCATAACAGTTTCAAATCATCAATCAGCGGTGACAAGTATACATCAATATCATTGCCGGGTTGCTTTGGACCAGAGATCATGATACTCAACATGACATATTTGCGCTTCATACAAACTTCAGGGGAGAGGTTGTAAATTACCAATAAAACAGGCCATGAACTATGTGTGCTACTGAGGGTTCGGTATGGATTCATTCCATCTGTGCACAAGCCTAGTCTCAGATTTCTAATTTCATTTCCAAATGTAGGGTACTGGGCATCAATTTTCTTCCATTGTGGACAATCAGCTGGATGGCGTATTTTTCCATCACATACCCACTCATCAGCATGCCATCTTAACCTTTTTGCATCATGTGAATTAGCAAATAAACGTTTGAAACGAGGAATTATAGGAAGATACCAAAATACCTTTGAAGGGAGTTTTGTAATCTCTACATCAGCTTGGGATTTTTCTTTCAACTTATACCGTGATGTCCCACATTTAGGACACTCTTTCAGAAATTCATATTCCTTCCTATATATAATGCAGTCATTCGGACAGGAATGTATTTTCCTGTATCCCAATCCCATCGGGCATAATATTTTTTTGGCCTTATAATGTGAATCTAGAAGATCGTTATCTTTTGGAAGAATGTCTTTCATCAATTGTAGCAGCTCTGTAAAACTTCTGTCACTCCATCCATGTTTCGCCTTCAGGTTAATCAATCTTAACACCGCCGACAAAACCGTAAAATCTGTACAACCAGGATATAATGGTTTTTCGGAATCACCATATAGACGTGCAACTGTCGGTTCTATCTCAATTTGTTCTGCTACAATATCGCGAATCATTTCTTCAATTCCATCGGAGTTACCATCTTGCGATTCATTATCATCAGTGACATTCTGTCCAGTTTCGCCATGCCAAATCCAAGGGTTGTAACTCGGATTGAAACCATGACAAATCAGATGATCTTTTATCTCTCTACTTTTCATCTTCTTCATATTCAGACATTTCAGGCATGGACAGAAAAAAATGTCACTACTTGGAACATTTCGTTTAGCAAATTCCAAAAAGGCATCAACACCTTCCTCATATTCATTGCTCATTCGATGTGCCGTAATCCAACTTCGACTCATTATTACCTATAACAAATAGCAAAAATATATATATTTTTTAGATAAGACAAATATATTTTTATATGAAAAAAATCATAATTTGAATGTAAACAATTTTGAAATATAAAACAAATCGATGTGTAAACCCCCCTGGACACCCCCCGACCCCTCTGGACAGCCCCCCACCCCTCCTGGACACCACCCCCCACCCCCTACCCCCTTGGACACCCCCTGGACATCCCCCAACCCTCTGGGCAGCCCCCCCACCCACCCGGACAACCCCAAATACCCTCTGGAGAGGCCGCCACCCACTTGGACAGCCCCCCACACCCATCCACCCCCTTGGACAGCCCCCCACACCCATCCACCCCCTTGGACACCCCCCTGGACACCCCACCGACCCCTCTGGACAGGCCGCCACCCCCTTGGACAGCCCCCCACACCCACCCATCCCCTTGGACACCACCCTGGACACCCCCCGACCCCTCTGGACAGCCCCCGACCCCTCTAGAAAGCACCCCCACCCCTCCTGGACACAACCCCCCACCCCCGACCTGCTTGGACACCCCCCTGGACACCCCCCAACCCTCTGGACAGCCCCCCACCCCTCCTAAACACCACCCCCACCCCCTACCCCCTTGGACACCCCCCTGGACACCCCCCAACACCCACCCACACCCTTGGACAGCCCCCCACACCCACCCACCCCATTGTAAACCCCCCTGGACACCCCCGACCCCAAATCCATGCACCTATGCCATGGTTGTGTGTGAATAAAGTAGTAACAACTGTAAAAGGGAAACCCATCCAAATGGACACGCCCCAACCCTCTCGGGGATTTATAGAAAACGATGAAAAATTAGTGAAATCATAAAATTACTCAATATTGCAAGTCGAACAAATAGATCTAGGGATGATAAATAAGATTATGGTGCCAAAACGAGTTAAAAGGGTTCGCAATCGAAGAATCTTAGCTAGTTTCAACAAAAAAATCACAACACATATATATATACTATCCGCGAAAAAAAACGAACGAGTGGGAGGATTACCTGAGTGCTACGAGTTTAGATGATTGATCCGAGGATATTAAATATGAGAAACGATGATCGCAAAACGAATCTAAACCAACGAAATGGACGAGCCGATTCGTGTTTACGCGCGAGAGAGACGAGTCGCGACTGTCGAAGGTAAACTCGCGAATGACAATCCACGGGTCTGGGTAAATTTTTAAATGAGTTATCACGTCGGTTATTCAATAACCGACGTGATAATTGTTTTAAAAACATTTATAACGTCGGTTATTTCAATAACCGACGTAAAAACCTTCCTCCGATTCATTTGTTACGTCGGTTAGTTTATAACCGACGTTATAAAGGGATCAAAATCCGCGTTTTTTTACGTCGGTTATTGAATAACCGACGTAAAAAGGCCTTCGGAAACCGCGTTTCTTACGTCGGTTATTGTTATATCCGACGTAAAAAATGAAGCCGCACGATTAATAACGTCGGTTATAATAATAACCGACGTTAAAGGGGTACCGAATACAAATATTTACGTCGGTTAATAAATAACCGACGTAACAAACCTCGTTTTACATATTATGACGTCGGTTTTATATAACCGACGTAAAAAATGGTGACGTAAAAAACGTTTTCTGCACTAGTGTTAAGACCTTAAGAAGTGACCATGACTGTATGTTTAAAAATAAATAATTTGTATCCTTATGCTCACAAAAAGGCTATAATAATATATTTACATCCCCTAGAATCCCAAATCAGAAAGGAGTTGTAGAAAGGATAAATTCAAAACATCATGAATTATCATGGTATATGATTAATCAATACGAATTTTCTGTCTACTTTTGGGAATATGATTTTAACACAACATGATATATAATTAATAGAGTATTAATTAGACAAATTTTAAAGAAAAAACGTTATTAAATATGGATTAATTGAAATACTAAGGTTAATTACTATAGAGTTTTTCATTGAAAATTATTTATTCTAAAAAATTTGGATATTCTGGACATGTTTGTCTCTAAAAGTGATTAAGGAATTTTCCTCATTTTTTTAAATTCTAATAAATCCTATATTTTTTTAACAAAAGAACCTTGATTTTGGAAGAATACATCCATATAAAATTTATTAGACATGTTCAAATGATCCTAAGACATATTTGAAAAACAATGATGATAATTTACCCACTTTAAATTAAATTCCAAGACTTTTGATTTTGTTGTAAAGTATCCATAAATATCATCTAGTTCTATGTACCTTCTAGAGAGTAAACCTGAACATGTAGAGGACCCTAAGGTGACCAATCCTTTTTTTTTCTAGAGATGTTGAGATTGAAAAATAAAATAATTTATATATTGTAGTTGGAGACTTAGAAAGAGGAACACAAACTTGAGCTTTGATATGAAACTAGGTTGAACCTAAAACATTCTAGCCACATTGTGAATCTAAGAACATAAGTGATATAGTTCATAAGGAATTCAAGGTAACTGTTATGAAAGAATAAAATAATTTATTTAATAAAAATAATGTATAAAAATGTGTTGATAGATTCAATGAAACTACGAATATAAGAACTAAATGGTTATCTTGAAACAAGGACGATGAATCTAGAACAATATTAAGGAATAAGGCTGGACTAGCTGGATAAGGGAATTTTCAAGAAGTGGGTATAGACTATGAAGAGACCTATGCACTTATATCCATAATTGAAGCCATTAGAATACTGCTTTCCTATGTATAAAATATAGGTCTCAATCTATATCAAATGGATGTCAAGAGTTCATTCTTTAATGGGTATATAGTTGAGGATGATTTTTGAACAACCCCTAGATTTCAAAATCCTCAATTTCTAAATCATTTTTTAATGTAATGAAAAGATTTGTATGGATTAAAAGAAGATCTAAGAGCATGGTGTGATTTGATTAGATCTTTTATTATTTCAATACCATTTTCATATGGAATAGATGATACATACTTATTTATAATTTTTTTCTCAAAATATCTTTTAATTTTAAAATTTTTGTAGATCATATTATTTTGGTATCTTATGAAAATACTTTATGTAATAATTTTTTAAAGATGATAAAAAATGAATATTTAATGTGTTAATTAGGTGAACAATAATTCATTATTGGTTTTGAATTTTTTTAAAATAAATATAGTTTTATTTAAAATCAAAATAATTATAAAAGAGCCATTTTAAAACGTTTTGGTTGGGATAAAAATAAGAGTAGTGATTCTTATGACTACTAATTGTATGATAGATCTTGGCGAAGCTATGAAACTAGTAGATCAACCCAGTTTTGTATGTTTGATTTGATGCCTTCTCTATATAACTTATAGCTGACCTAAGATTATGGTTATTCTGGGTATGTGTTCTCATTTTCATGAAAATACAAAAGTGACATAAGTAGTTTCTATAAAATGGATTCTTAATACATCAATTATACAACCTATTTAGGATTTTTTTACCCAAGTGGAACAGAATTTGATCTATATAGTTTTCCAGATGCTAATTTTGGTGGTTTTATGTTGGACAGAAAACCCCACAGAATATAGAATTTATGGGAAAGTAACTAGTTTCATAGTGTAGTGAGAAACAAAATTCTATTTCACCCACCACTACTAAATTAGAATACATAGTTACAGGCTGCTGCTGCACAAACATATTGTTGACAAACAACACATTTATTGACATTGGATATCAATTCAAACATGTCCCTATTAATTATGGAAATACATGTATAATATGTATTTCTAAAAATCTCATATCACACTATAGAACAATACAAATCGATGTAAGAAATTAGTTTTTTAGAGTTCATTTTCAAATGGGTGATATAACTATTGAATATATTTCTACAGAATGTCAACTTGATGATATTATTACTAGGTATTTAAATCTAGAGAGAATGAAATACGTCAAACCTGAATTAGGATTGATCAATTTTAGAAAGGTTTAATTTTTTAGGACTCACTGTTAAGTTTTTCCCACATTTGGGTTTTTTCAATATTTGTTTTTCTTACTATTTGTTTTTCGCACCATCGGGTTCTCTCAGAATCAGTTTTCTGGGAGTTATTTTTTCTCACAGTTGGTTTCTCAAACCATTGGTTTTACCTACCATTGGAAATTTCATTACATTTTCAAATTTTCACAGTTTTAATGATGCTGCTTCTAATTTCCTAATTCAATTTATTTTTTTGTTTAATTTCATTCGATTAAAGTATTGTTCTATTATTGAAATTTCAAATTTCTTAATCCCTAGATGATTAGAAATTAGAAATTTATTATTTCAACATTTAAGACTGTAGCTAATTTCTCACAAACCTTATTGCAACCCATTCTCCCATCCATCGACCTTCCTTTGCCGTTGACTAATACTTTCATGTCTACGTTATTAGTTAGAATAAATATAGCATCAGAGTATTCTCTAGATGTTTCGCATCTCCCTGATATGTAGAAAGGTGAATCAATACACTCAGTTTTTTTGAACCTGTTTATACGTTGTTTCTAAAGAGAGTTGTGATACCGGAAAAAGAAGTCCATGCATAGTGGCTTCTTTTAGGAATTTTTTTTCTTGATGTTTTTCATGAACTAGTATGGTGATAATGGGTTTCTACTATGAAAATTACTTTCTATCAGAGGTTTTGAATCTATTTAATCAGTATATTTAGTAATATTTTGATGAACAAGGATACTATGTGAGAAGTATAGTTATTTTCTATATGGTATTATTTCTTTCAAGTAAGTGGGATTGATTTTGAATGTTCCTTATGAAGTAGTTTCTAACGATTATCAAGGAACCATTACTGATGACACTGTCACATTTTTCAATGAAGATTCCTAAGATGAGTTAACTAGTGATGGTATAGTCAGAAGATCAGTTTGATCAGAAATTGATTTTGAATGCTAGTTTCATTTCACATTGATATAGTATATGATTTTTCTAAGAAAATGTGACTTTTCCAGAATGAGATATCAAAATTTTTATCTTTTGTGTCTGATGAAAAGAGGAGATAAGATAAATATGTGTTGATATCTAGC
The DNA here is from genome assembly GCA_963277665.1 of Viscum album. Classification (NCBI taxonomy): domain Eukaryota; kingdom Viridiplantae; phylum Streptophyta; class Magnoliopsida; order Santalales; family Viscaceae; genus Viscum; species Viscum album. Next base: position 871,407,848 of record OY728129.1, on the reverse strand, counting down.
AAACCACGACCAATCGAACTAGTCGTTACAAATAGTAATACACAATTTTGGAAATTTTATAAATTTTATTTTTCAAAATGGATGTTATTTTTGGATTCTGAACATCGAAATTAGCTTAAGGTGAATTATTGGTATTTTTCTGAAAACATTCAATTTTTGATGAGTAGTGAAATACAACGCGTTATTGTTTAAAACCTACTTTTTATTTAAATAATTAATTATTTAATGTTAATTTATTTAGGCCAAAATAGAATAATATTACATATATAATTTCAATGTAATTAATTGGAGTCACTTTGTAACAAAATTAGATGTATAAAATGTAATTGCACATTTTAACGTCTTTTACCCACCTTCTAGGAACATTATCAAGTTTGCATAAAACGTAACTTTACCACTTATGTGAATTTATTTTCAAAAATTTGAGAGTCATGGTTTTCATCAGTAATTAAAATGTGTTTCACTAATATGAAAATAATTTTTTGCGAATATTAACTTATGAATTTTATTTACCACTGTTAAAAGTAAATAGGGTAATTGAAGGTAAAATGATATTATAATTACCCTAAAAAATGTCCTAATTCTATTTTATAAGCTTATTTAGACCAAAATAAACCATATGAATAATATTTGATCCTATTTTATCCACTTGGATTAGATTAGGACATTTATTATTATTTTATTTAAAGAAGAGTTAAAAGTTTTAAATTCAATTTTTAATTACTAAATAATTTTATATATCTGGTTATAACATAGATAAATTCGACATTAAATATTAATTAGAAAGGTAAAAAGATTTCCTACATAATGTTATTTTATTTATAATATTTAGACATTAAATAATTAAATTTATTTATGACACTCTGATGATGGAGTAATTATATTATTAATTAATGATTAAACTTATTAATAATATAAATATAAAAAAAATAAAAATTGAGAGTTTTGGTGGATTAAACTAATTTTCTATGTTAATATGACATGTTATGGTTGATTAAATAAAACGTTTTCAATGTTATAATGTTTTTCTGACTTTCACAAAAACAATATACTAAATAGTGTCAAAATGGACATAAACGAGTTTAAAAAAAAATACTATATTATTAAATGATATAATATTCATAAAAATCTAAGCATCTTCCAAAGTATTTATATAAAGTTATATATGTCAATAATACACCATTTGGTGTTATTTTGTCTTTTAATAGTATGTTTATTAATCATTTATTATAATAATACAAGAATACCTCGTAAATGTTTAACTATATAACTAAGAGTTAAATCTAAAAGATAAGGTTAATATAGTATAATAAAACTATCTAAAACATATTTTTGAGAAGTTTTATAACACATCATACCTTATACTCTAAATAAATCCTTTTGTAACCATTATAATCCAAATATGATTTTATAATAAAATAATATTTCAGGATTTTCCGAACGTGACAATCACCTCTCTTATAATAGGGTACTTCCCATTCTCTCAAAATCACATCCATGAATCCATTTGTCTTGGAAAAACCCTGATAAAATATACACCCATCAACCATAAATTCATCCTCTATGCCTTACATTGATCAGAAGCCACCCTAAAGAGCCCCTTTGATCACATAAAAAAGAAGCACCCGAAGACGAGGTAATAATTTCATCACCTCATTCAAAGTACTTTTCTTCATCTACTTCCTCTTTCCTTGTTGTTTCCATACAAAAATAATAAATAAAGTTACCTAATCTTATTGTAATTTTATTATAAATTTGGTACAACCATATTCTTTTTTCTAGCAATCCTATAAATCACAAAGTCACTATACATGTGTACATACTTCTTACCGTCTCTACGTCGTGGTATAGTATGTTATTCAACACTTAATTATTTTGATGGGTATAATAAAAAGTATAATTGATGTAAATAGTAAATATAAAATGTTAATTATTATTTATATATGACATATCATCCAATTACATAATATTTCACCATCAATAGAATGATATTGTCACTCCTACGTACGTACGGATTACCGTCTCCACGAACGCGATGAGATTCATTCCCCATCGTAATCATTCAAGATTAATTGTCATTTTATGATTAAAAATAAGGGTTAAGAACAAAATATCATTACGTATATGAATCAAATACCTATTTTCCATAACAAACCCGACTTATTTAACAAATTATATAAAGGAAAATGACTCAGTTAACACCCAGAACTATGATACCACTTAAATATTATTGACAAGGAAATATTAGAAGAACCTATATGATATCATATTTATGTATTCGGTTAATTTATAATTTAATAACAATGATTTAACTATTATACAAGAGGTTAGCTAACCCTAAACTAAGTAAAAGTACATGGTGAGGGTTAATTTCAAAATCTCTTTATTATCCGAGGTTGTTTATGTGTAACTATATTGTGGGACCTCTTTATCATCCAGATCTGTGTTTCTTAAAAATGTATTTAGAAACATTTTTACTATTTAATATTTACTATACTATGGGTAAAATTCATTTATACCATCAATTGAAGTTTTATAAAATGGTTTGAAAAGAATCCTTCCATCACTTTTCAAACAAGGTACTTTATGACATTTTCAATAAATTAGGGAATGGATGTTTTTTATCTTATACGGAGGGTGAATCTATTTTCTACCATTATAACACCTTTGATGCTTCCCTTAGAAGCTTATAAGAATATTTTTAAAATAAATGTTTTCTTTTATAATTACGTGGATTTTAAATTATTTCAAAATAGAAATAGATATTTCTATCAAATAGTTTTGATTTCATCTTTGTTAATATCCTTGGTTGGATTTTATGTTTGTTTGAAGATGATTTACTGTATTAATGTTTTTGTGATATGTTTGACTGTGGATGTGCTATTTTTATACCATTCAGGTTTTATGGTTAAATTCTTAATATTTCGTATTATAGTTTTCATACGAATGTTTATATTTTGTTTCAACCTTTTCATATGAGGAATGCATTGGACATAGTAAGTGACGAGTGTTGCCCGCTGTAGCTGCTCGATGAATAGATAGGTCTCATGAGACAAACTAGTGACTTGTCAAAAGGCCTCGTAAAAATATTATTTGTACTCTTGGAACATGACCTTGACTGTGTGGTTATGATCTCTAGCATTATGCATTCAATAATTATGAAATTAGCTAGTGATATTACATTTGATTCATTACTTGTTGAATATACATGTGAATAAGTAAATGGATTTAGTTGATTTATATTTGAAATATTATGCTGATGTTTTTTTAAATGCTTTTGTGTTAATTTTATAAATTTCCTTAAATGTTTATGCTTATTTTTTATAGTTTATTCTATATTGTTATCTTTACAGAGCATCTGAGCTCACCCATTTCTATGATTTATTTTTTCTAGGATGTAAAAAAGTATAATAAAAATAACCTATAAGAATAGGTTAACGGATATCAGTCTATTCAACGGTGAAAATTGTTGTTTTTTTCATTTCCTGATGTAATGTAAAACTTGTGTATGTATCTAGTACTTCCAAGGATACTAAACTAACTATTATTTCTAGACTTGATCTCTTGTGATCTTTCCAATGTTTTGTAATAATGCACCAAATCTGGTAACTAGGTTCAGGGCCCTACAGTTGGTATTTGAGAAATTTTAGTACAAACCTTGAAAACTAGATGTACAAAAACTCTGATTAGAGAAAATTACCCTAAGATAGTCATTAAGGATTAGTATATAAGAACTTCTTAGAATTTTTTTAACATATAGATTTTTTTATTTTTACAAGAAATACAACCCTGTTTGGATACAAACAGGTAGAGGATGCTCCGGCACATATGTACCTAGGAGTTAAAACATCAACAACGAATTTTGAGCTTTATCTGGGGTATCATTATACACGACAATAGGACTTGCTGCACTATTGGTTACAACACTCCTGGGGGATATTTTTAAGATAATTCACATTCCTATTACCAAAAATTATGAAGGATATATGAGTCAATACCTGCTCAAATTTTTTTTTTATGATTATGGATTATATATATAAACTGTTCAATTTATGTTAGGTATTTTACAAGTTTGTAATTATGTACTGTGATTCATAAACTAATCTAGTGTATGCTATTGTTTAGAAATGGAGCATAGTGGATGGAATGGAAACCGTATCTACTCGTGTAATCCATGTAGGGATTTCTATCATCCTCATGATAATTATAGTGGAGTTGGTGATGAAACTTGTTCTGAACAACTTATAACCATACTATGAAAAGTCACTCAAGTTTCGAATAATAACCTTACCCATATAGAGCACCCTAATCCACAATGTAGAGGATAAATGTGAGACCGCTTCATGAAGAAACAAACACCAACATTAAATGGAACTACAAAACCTTTTGTATCCAAGCAATAGAGAAGTTCCCTAGATAAAAAAGCTCATTCCATGGGGTGTAGAGAAAGGGAAAAAATTTTCATGACAGTTTATTTCCTCATGGGATATGTAGATCAATGGTGGTCAATAATTAAAAACAAAAAAGAGGATGAAGAAGTCTCAAATATGGAATGGAGGGGGTTTAAAGAGATTTTCTTAGAAAAATAATTTCTTCATGACCGTTGAGATGATAAGGAAAGACCATTTCCAAGTCAGAGGATAAAAGAGGATGAGACTGTCGAACAGTATGAGGCTAACTTTACAAGGTTAGCAAGGCATGCAAAAAATTATTTACATAACCCAATGAGTAAGATTGATTATTTCTCTGATGGGTAAAAACCATTTTTCTATCAAGAATTAGTCTCACAATCCTTTACATTATAGGAAGATATTGTCTCATGTCCTATCCAAATAGAAAATTAATTACCTAAGTCTTATAACATTTGGGATAAGTAAGAGAAGAAGAGATCTGCTGAACACTCTTGAAATGGAAATAAGAGGAAGAATGGAAATTTTGAATTTCCATATTGCTATAAATGTGGGACAAAACACCCTGGTGCTTTCCTTAAGGGAATGGGAGTATTTTACAAGTAGTGGTGTCCATGGGTGTAGTTGGGTCGGGTTGAGGGCTGTTTTTGACCCGACCCAAGAAAAATAGGTCGGGTTGGGTTCGGTCAGGTCAGAGATGTTTTTGGATTCAGACCTGACCTAACCCGACCCGTCTCAAATCGGGTTGGGTCGGGTTGGGTTGATCGGGTTAAGGAAAACAAATCGTTTTCTATTTTTTTATGATCCCATCTTGAAGGTTGACTGAGTTACGACCAAAAAAATTGTTCAGTTCTTTTTTTGTATATCACCTCATGGGTTGATCTGGTTACATGTTCCTCTGCTTCATCTTCATCACCACACTAGGGAATTCCCACATCCTCCGCCCTGTAATAAATCGACCCGAAAAAATGTCAGTCTGTGACTCGATGATGTGATGTGAATAGCTTTCCTGCAAGTAGTTATCAATGTTTGAGGAGGTTAAAGGCGAGGATAGGAGGGTGATAAGAATGGGGTTGTGCCTAACACCGATAGATTTGGCACCGCACACAGTCACGTTGGAGATGGAGGTGGTGGCAGAGGCAAGGGGTACATGCAGGTGAGGCGTAGTGTATACACTAGACTGGTGAGGGTGAAGAAGATGTTCAATGGCCGTTTTCATAGTCGATCCTCAACTGTCGGATCTTCAAATTATTAAAATTGATCTATCTTCATTTGGTTTTTTGTTTGTTCTTTTGTTTTTGTAGAAAAATAAAATGAAATCCAGTTATCATTATGTTTTTGTTTGTTGATCAAGCATTATTTTTTCCACTGATTTCACATGTCTCAATTCCTTTGAATTTATTTTATGTTTGTCCTAGAAATATCATGAAATATTCAATCATATATGAGATTAATAGAGTATTCATGTAATTGTGGGTGATGTCATGGACTAAATGGATGGTGTAGGGAAGGAGTAAGACAGCGGCATGGGGCGAGTGTGAGGGTGCATTGATTCAAGAGGCAGGGGGAGAGGGTGAAGTCTGAAGAGGTGACTCACAGTAGTCAGGTTGGGTCAATTTTTTCCCAACCCGTGACCCGACCCAACCCAGCCATGATATAACCCAACTCGACCTGATTGGGTCGTGCCGGGTTGGGTTGGGTCCGGACACCCCATGTGACAAGTGTGCTTAAAAAGGTCACCAATCATGTGATTTCAAGGCAAAGAAAGAGGATGTCAATGTTGAATGATACAATTGTAGTGAAATGGGGCATTGTGAAAATGAATTCCCTAATAGTCAAGAAAACATACATCTGAAAAGTATAAGGGAGAATGGAAAAGCATATGTGAATAATACTACCGATGTTGAAGCTCTGAATGATGTGGGGGAAGTTAATTTAATGGTTTCTCAAATTTAGCCAATGCATTATTGGATTTTTGATCATCCCATTGCTTCATATCTTCCCCGTTGGATAAGAAAATTAGATATTTCCAATTTGATTAAATAATGGAGTTGTTAGTAAAAAATCATAAGGGAAGTATCATTGCAACAATGTTTTGTGAATCAATTCCAATTAGTGCATATAAATTTTCTTTACCTACTGATCTCACTATCATATAAATGATTTAATTTGATATAATCCTTAGTATGGATTGGATTTTAGTCCATGATGTGAAAAATCATTATAAGAAGACGGATGTTACACTTTTTTTGGATGATACGGAGTACCTTATCGTTATAGTAGAAATGTCACCATCTCATTATTATCTAGATCCACCCCCAATAGCTCTACTAAATTCAATTATTGGGGAGGAAGAGAATGAAATAACTAAGGGTGAGGAAAGGAATGTCAAGTAGAAGATGTACCTATTATGAATGAATATATTTATGTGTTTCCAAAGGATTTACCTGGATATCCTTTAGAACATGAAATTGAGTTTTCCATTGATTTAATTCTTGGTTCAAGGTCTATATCAAAGACCCCTTATAGAATAGACACTATGAAATTAAAGGAAATATATAAAAACTAGATTAATTGAGTAATAAAGTATTTATCTGCTCTAGTGTTTCTCCATGGTGTCCCATGTTCTTTTAATTAAGAATAAATATGGATCTATGAGTTTGTGTAGTGACTCTAGGAAGATCAATGCTATAGCAATAAATAAATAGTATCCCCTACCTAATATTGATGATTTATTAGATCAACTTCATGGAGATCAATATTTTTTCAAATATTTCCATTTGATCTAGATATGATTAGTTGTGTGTAAAGAAGGAAGACATACTAAAGATTGTATTTCATACCAGGTATGGGCATTATGAGTTTACAATAATGCCTTTTGGACTAACTAATGCACTCTATGTATTTACGGATAGAATAAATAGTGTTTTCAAGGAATATCTTGATGAATTTTTGGTGGAATTTATTGATGATATCTTGGTTTACTCCCAAAGAAATGAAGATCATGAAAATCACTGACGCACTATTCTAAAGTCTCTAAGAAGAAATGAATTATATGGGAATTTTAGCAAGTGTGAATTCTGGATTTGGGAGATTTCTTTTCTTTTCTATATTGTATCTAAGTATAGAATCACTTTTGATCCTTCTATTATAAGAGAAATACAAGAATGACCAGCACAGATGAGTATAACTAAGGTAAATAGTTTTACTTGTTTAGTAGGTTATTATTGGGGTTTTGTCCAAGATTTTTCCAGATTGGCTAACCCAGTAACCAAGCTCACACATATATGTGTTAAATTTGTTTAGACTAAATTGTATGAAGAATGTTTTGAAGAAATAAATAGAATATTAGTCAATGATACTATATTGAATCTACCCTCGGGGAATAATGGGTTGGTTATTTATAGTGATGCTTCAATGAAAGGAATTGGTTGTGTCCTTATGAATAATAATATAGTTATTTACTGTGCATAGCGATAACTAAAAATTCATGAAAAAACTATCCCACTCATCATCTTGAGTTAGAAGCTGTAATATTTACTTCGAAGATATGGATACACTATCTCTATTGTGAAAATATTAGATATTTACTGATTACAAGAGTTGGAAGTATATTTTATCTCAAAAATAACTCAACATGAGGCAAAGATGATTCCTTAATCTACTCAATGATTGTGATTTCACTATACACTACCACCTGGGAAGGAAAATAAGGTGGAAGATTCATTGTGTAGAAATGATCATGGAGTTTTGAACAATATTATAGTTTAAAGATATCCTTTGTTCATGGATCTAGTAATGGTTTATATGGGAATAATCATGGAAGGTTAAACATCAATACATTTTAAAATTGTTGCCAAACCATCTTTACTAGAAAGGATAAAAAGTTCTCAGACTAATGATGAGGTGTTTCAAATGAAAATTAAAGCTGTGAATGATGGAAGATTGATTGAATTCATATTTGAAGATGGAATTTTAAAATATGGGAGGATTATTTGTGTTCTTGATATACCTGATATAAAAAGGGAATTGTTGGATGATGCCCATTTCTCCAATTTCTCCATACACCCAGTTAGCTCTAAGATGTTTTAATATTTGAAGGATCATTTTTGGTGGGACATCATGAAGAGGGAGATTACTAATTATGTGTCAAGATGTATGGTTCTTCAACAGGTTATGGTAGAATACAACATTTTGGAGGAGTCATGCAACCTATTCCCATACCTGATTGAAAATGGGATTATATTACAATGGACTTTGTCATGGGGCTTCCAAAGTCACCTAGAAGGAATGACGAAATATGGGTAATTATTGATCATCATACCACGTCAGAACATTTTCCTGTTATAAGAGAAGTTTTACCACATGAATATTTAGAAAGACTACATATAAAAGACGTTTTAAAGAACCATGGAGTAACCCTATCGATTGTTTTTAATCATGATCTCTATTTTACATCAAGATTCTATAAAAGTCTTCCAAAGGCCCTAGATACTGAACTTCGTTTGAGCACTCCCAACCACCCTCAAACTGATGGACCATCAGAACAGACTATTCAAACCATTGAATAAATGTTGAGATCTTTCTCACATGACATTAATGGTTTGTTGGATCAATATTTACCTCTGGTATAATGTTCTTATAACAGTAGCTTCCATTTATGTATTCTGGTGGCACCATATGTAGCCTTATATAGAAAGAGATGTTTCACACCAACTTGTTGGGATGATGTTGGTGAAATAAAAATCATAAGCCCAAAACCTATTGAGTAAACAATGGAAATGGTGGGGATTATCCAAATCCACATCAAAGAATCTCAAATTAGGAAAAATATCTATAAAGATAACTAATGGAAGGATTTGGAATTTCAAGTAGGAAATCATGTTTTCTTGAAGGTATCTCCCTGGAAGGGTGTTTTATAATTCAGTATGAATGGTAAATTAAATCCCATGTACATCAGACCTTTTGAAATTCTAGAACGAATTGGAGTTGTATCTTACCATTTGCAAATGCCTCCAAGTCTTTCCATAGATCATGATGTGTTCCATGTATCATTGTAGAGAAAATACAACCCTAACCCAATGCATGTATTCACCTATATTGAAATAGAACTAGAACATGATCTGTCTTATTGTGAAGATCCTTTCAAGATTCTTGATACCAGAGAATAATTGTTGAGAAACCGGGCAACTCGTCTAATAAATGATCTAGTGAGAAACCATTAGATGGATGAGGAATCATGGGAACCCGAGGAACTTATGATGAAGAACCACCAAAATCTTTTTATGTAGTAGTATTTTAGATATTTCAAGGACGAAATTATTTGAAGGATGGGAGAATGTAACTCCCCAATCTTCCACAGTAGGTTTCTATTTGTATAATACAATAGCTTTCATTATACGAATATTTGAGTTCTTCACAGAATGATCGATCAAACTAGCCGTTATGAATAGTAATACCCACATTTTGAAATTTAAAAAATTTTATTTATCAAAATGGACATCATTATTGGAATCAGAATATCATTATTTTCTTAGGGTTATTTCTCTACATTTTTCTAAAAACATTCAATTTCTTATGAATAGTGAAATACACTGTGATTTTGTTTAAAGCCTACTTTTTATTTAAATAATTATTTATTTTAATTAAATTTATTATAGGTCAAAATAGATACATAATACCTATATAAGTTTAATGTAATTCATTGGAGTAATTTAATTATAAAATTAGATGTATAAAATTTTATTGAACATTTTATCAACTTTTACCTACCCTCTAGGAACATTTGAAAATTTGCATAAAATGTAATTTTACCACTTTTGGGAATTGAATTTAAAAAATTCAAGAGACATATTTGACATTAGTAAGTAAAATGTGGTTCAATTTGATGAAAATAATTTTTTGTGAAAAGTAACTTTTGAATTCTATTAATCATGGTTAAAAGTAAATAGTGTAATAAAAGGTCAAAATGATATTATAATTACCCAAAACATGTCCTAATTATATTAGATAAATGTACTACGATCTAAATCAACCTTAGGAATAAAGATTATCCTATTGGATCCACTAGGATTAGATTAGCACATTTATTATTATTTTATTTAAAGAAGAGTTAAAAGTGATAAATTAAAAATTCAATAAATAAAACATTTTTAATATAGGGCTATACATAAGATAAATTCAACTTTAAATATTCATTATTAATATAAAAATATTTACTATATAATGGTATTTTATTTTTATTTTTTAGAATATCAAAAATTAAGTTTATTTATGATAGAATGATAATGAAGTAATTATCTACTTAATGAACAATTAATATAATTGTTATTATAAATATCAAAATAAATTAAATTGAGTCTTTTGATGAATTACAATTATTTTCTAGGTTAATATTACTTGTTGGGGTTTATTTAATATTTTTTTGGAAGTGATAACTTTTTTATGACTTTCACAAAAAAATACCAAATAGTTTCAAAATTGACATAAACAAGTTTTTAAAACAAATACTATATTATTAAATGATATAATATTCATAAAAATCGTATGTTCTGCCAAAAGACATATATAAGGTCAGATATGTCAATAATGATCCACTTCGGGTTGAATTGTTCTTTTATAGTATGTTTATTAACCATTTATTATAATAATTCAAGAATAAATGGTAAAAGTTAATCTATTTAACTAAGAGTTAAATATAAAAGATAAGGTTAACATGGTGACATAAACCTGTCTAAAACCTATTGGTTGGGAGGTTTTCAACCCATATACACTTTAACCTCTAAATAAATCATTTTAGATCCATTAAAAACTGAAAATGATTTTATAATAAAATAATATTTCAAGATTTTCCTAAAGTGACCCTCACATCTCTTATAGAAGGGTACTTCCCCTTCTCTCAAAATCACAACTCCAAATCCATTTTTCTCGGCCAAACCCTAATAAAATATCCTCCAAACTACCCTCAATTTCTCTTAGAGGCATTCCTTTTATTATAAGCCAACCTAATGATCCCTTTTGATCAAATCAAAAGGAAGTACCTGAAAAAGTGGTAATAATTTCATCACCTCAGTCAAAGTTATTTTCTACTTCCACTTCCTATTTCTTTGTTGTTTCCAAACCAAATTATAACTCCAGTACCTTATTATTATTGGGATTTAATTATAAAAATGTTACAACCGTATTAATTATTATTATATCCATCCTATGAATGACAAAGTCACCATTCGTGTGTATGTATGGCTTACCATCTCCACGTCATGGTGTAGTGTGTTATTCAAAAAATAATTCTTTGGATGGATATAATAATTATTATAAATGATGTCAATAATAAATATAATTTTTTAATTATTATTTATATGTTATTTACTATCCAATTACAGATTAATTCACCAAAAATAGAATGATATTGTTGCTCATGCTTTTGTACGGATTACGGTCTCCATGAATGTGATGAGATTTTTTCCCCATAATAACAATTCAAGAATAATTTTCTATTTATTATTAAAAATAATTTTTAATAACTAAATATCATTCTGAATATGAATAAAATACAACCTATCCATAACAAAAATGACTTTCATAACAAAACATATAATGGAAAACGAATCAGTTAACACCCAAAACAATGATACTACTGAAATATAATTAAAAAAGAAATAGTAGAAGATCATATATGATATCATATTTATGTATGAGGTTGTTTTATAATTTAATAACAAATATTTAACTATTATATAGAAGTTTTACATACCCACAAACAAGGAAAAGAAAATGGTATGTATTAATTTTACAATCACATTATTATAAGAGGTTGTTTATATGTAAGTATCTATTGGGACCTCTTTATCATCCAATTTAATGTTTTATAAAAATGTATTTAATTTTTTTTAATAATTACTATACTATGGGTTAAATTCATTTATACCATCATTTGAATTTTTATAAATTGTTTTGAAAGGAATCTTTCTATCGCTTTCCAAATAAGGTACTTTACGACCTTTTCAACAAATTAAGGAAAGAATGTTTTTTAATTTATACGGCTGGTGCATCAATTTTCCATCGTTATAACACCATCAAAGAATCCATTACAAGCTTATAGGAATATTTAAAAAATAAATTCTTTTCCTTTATAATTATGTTATTATTAAATGATATCAAAATATAGAGAGGTATTTCTCACAAATAGTTTTGATTTCATATACGTCAACATCCTTTGTTGGATTTTACATTTGATTGAAGTTGATTTATTGTATAGAATGTTTTATGATATATCTGATTGTGGATGTTCTATTTTTACACAAATCACGGTTTAAGCTTAAAGTATTAACATTTCATATGATATTTTTAATATGAGTGGTTATGTTATGTTTCAACCTTGTCATATGAGGAATGAATTGGACATAGTATGTGATGGGTGGAGCCCACTATAGCTCCTCTATGCATCGGTAGGTCTAATGAGACAAACTAGTGTCTTGGCAGAAGGCCTTGAAAAAATATTATTTTTAGTCTTGGAATGAGGCATTGACTATGTGGTTATGTTGTCTGACATTATGCATTCCATCATTATGATTTTAGATATTGATTTTACATGTGATTATTTGACTAGTAGAATATCTATTTGAATAAGTATATGTAATTATTTGATTAATCTTCAACATATTATTATGAAGTTTATGTTTAAAAGGATCCTATTTTAGTCTAATACATTTCCTTAAATGGTTATTCTTATTTATGATAGTTTCTGCTATATTGTTATCCTTACTAAGCATCTAAGCTCACCCCTTTCTATGTTTTATTTTTCCCAAGATGTGAAGAAGTATATTACAATTAACCTGTAGGAATAGGGTAAGGGATATGAGGGTGTCCAAAGGTGACACCATGTTCTTGTTGTTATTATTTCATAATGTAATATAATACTTATGTATGTATCTAGTACTTCCAAGGATACTAAACTAATCGGTATTTCGAGACATGATCTCTTGTGATCGTGCATATGTTATGTAATAATGCACTGAATCCAGGGAACTATGGCTGGGGCCATACACTCTAAGAAATATTGATATGGTAAAGATGAATAATAAAAGAAATATGATGAAAATAGCGATGAAAATTGAAAGTAAATTTTAAGGGAGATGAATTATTGATATTTCGACCCAAATGGTCCCAATTGTAGAATTATATTATAGAATTTTTAGTTGCTTTAGAAAATTTTAATTTATCCAGAATTACCAATATATTGATCAGAGGAAAGAACCATCCTTAGTGAAGATATGGACTGGGACATTTGATAATACAATGAAAAACCAGTTGATTGGGAAGAATCCACATCTTTTGATAGTCATATATTTGACCGTGTTTTTTCAGATCTGGTTGAGTCTCCCACTGATGTGTAGAATGTCGGTGATAAAATAGATGTGGTTTTGTTAGCTGTTGATAATATGAATATTGAGTCTATAATTTTTGAGAAAGTTTGTGGTGGGTAGAGATTTGTTGAGAAAATTATTGAGGTTACTTATATTGTTGGTCCTTCTGTTGATATATCATCTGCTGATAAGTCGTATGATATTATCTGAAGTAGGTTGTTATAACCTATGCTTGAAGACTCGGATAAATATCCATGATATGTTAGATTAATAATGGATTACTATGTATTCTATGAGAATGAGTGTACACTAAAAAATGATGGACCTACTCGTAGATATTTCAGAGGGTTTAATGGAACCGTAGTTGATTAGATTGATGATGCTGGTGAGTTGTAGAGAATTTCATCTGTCATTCCTACACACTTTATTCATGAATCTCTAGTTTAATATGTAACAAGAAGTGGTATATATTCATTAAAAAATATATTATTTATGATTTTGGTGCTTTACTAAAACATAGAACTCTTTGGTTACCTAGAACTATGTTCAAGATTCAAGGCATCCATAGGGACTTGAGATTTAGTACATTCATCCCAAGATGATTCTTTATATGAGAGAGGTGGAATTGTAAAACATAAGGGTATCAAGTGAAATAGAATCTATGAGAGCCAAAATGGATGAAATGGGCATACCTTTTGTGGATTCCATGGATGATTTACTAGATAAGATAGATACCATTACTTATTTATCTTCTTCATCATGTGAACCTCATCCTCAAATTTTGATGTTGAAATGAATAGATATGTTGTGAGAGAAGAGCTTAAAGCTATTTCAATTTATGTTATCGAAATACCATAGGAGGATATGATCAACATCAAGAATAATGGTGACCATGTTCATATGATGGTCAACGAGTACAAAAATGACTTGATATATGACCTAGATAACATCACAAAATACATAAAGTGTTATCTATCATGGATTTTCACTAAGAATGTGCGTGATGGTGATTTTATGTTTCTTACTAAAAATATTAGGAATCCTCCTATGAGTGAAGCATATAAATAGATAGTAAACCAGTTAATGGTCAGGAAACAAGTTTTAAATATTTTAATAGAAGAGAAGAAGGATTTATTCAGTTATATTGATACAGGTGGAAACATAATCATGGATTTAAAAAATATTATGAAGACCTTTATGAATTTTTCTGGAACTACTGTAGTGGCTTAGGATTCCATACTTTTTATATCTCATCAGATACCTCCAGTTTCTACTATAGTGTTATTCAGTCCTCATATAACCAGAGATCTGAATGTAGTCTTTCCATTGCATTCTAGTCTTTAATATTGTATCATATAGATGTTATGAATCATCTTAGACCCATCATATTCAAATAGCTACAGTCTCAATCATATGTTCCTATAAAAATTCTTAGAGCATCCTCAACCTCACCTGCAGAGCCTTCTTCTTCAAACAAAGGGATATGCAAGGCTCCATTGATACCATTAACACAAAATGAGAATAAATGATTATTATTCTATTTCATTGAGGTTTATGTACTTTTTTATCCTTTTTGATTCAAAATTTGTCATGTACTTCACATTATTTTCAATGAAAATTCTATTTTTCTTCATATTTTTTTATCTATAATTTCATATTTTATTTTTAATTATTTATACAAATAAATGGGGAGAAGGATCTATGGAATTTATTTCATATTTTATATCATTTTATTCATTATATAACTATCCTTTTTTGATACTATATAGTTATTCATTTCTATATATATGTAAATACATTAATATGATTCCGAATTTTCTTTGAAAATATTTACTATATAATTACTTATAATACCTATTGTCACATCTTTATATTTGATACCATATTTATAAAACTTTAGGATTTTTAATCATTAGAAAGGGGTAGATTTTTGGCCCCATTGTTTTTATATCACTGAATGATGTTTGTTTTGATATTAATTAGTTTTATGTTCTGTGATAGCATTTTAAAATATAAGAAAGTTTTGTGAAATATTTATTAGCATGTCTCACCATTTAAGATGAGTCACCACCTCGGATAAAACACCATCAGACATAACTCACCATTAAGGCTCCCACCAGAATCAAAATTTGGCAATGTATTGAAATCACCCACCATTATCTATGTCTAAGCACCAAAAGAGATTGTTGGAAAATTATGGGAAATACTTACTGCAAGTGGATGACTCGTCATTGAACTAAAAAATTGAAAAACTACAGAAAAAAACTACCATTAGAGATGGAACATTAAAATTTAACAAGGTCTGGAAAACACATTCAGTCAGAGGTAACCTATATAAATTTGTCTAAGTGTCAAAATGTCATACCACAAGACCCATGTCAATCTAGAAGAATACATATTTGAAAAATGTAAATTTGGAAAATTGTTGGAATATCTCACCGCCAACTTAAGTCATCGTTCAAGATTAATCACAACTAGAGACAATATAACTATTCAAGATCACCCAACATTAGACTAAATCATCACCAGATTTTGTGACACTATTGAAAGGATGCACAATCACTTTTATTTTAATAAAATATTTCTAATGGATATATTATAAAATTTACATTCATCACATGTTTTAATGATTTTATTAATATTTTTTTAGAGATTAATTAATGAATATTTCCACCCCATGTATAAAGATGCAAGATATCAGGATGATTGTTCTCTATAGGGACAATCATGCATGTTGCTGTTAAGAACACGTAGCATTATCCCTATTGGGAGTTGATGAGATTCAATAGAATAATAAGAGATAACCAATACCCAAAAAGGGACACAGATATATGGACCTAAATATTACAATATCAAATTAAGATTTTAACACCCCAAGACATTACAATATTTTCATTTATGAGTACAATAAATTGGGTGATTTATTTTTACACAATACTATGTTAATATTACCCTAGAAAAATGAGTTGGCTTGCATTACATTCAAGGCCTAGTTTCACCGAACAGTAGTATATAGATAAAAAATTATTATTTAACAAAATTTATAACCTTCATATTAAATTAACAATTTTGAAGTGTATTAACCAAATTTTGAAATTTATATATTATGTAAATAAAACATTATTATTTAATAAAATATATATCCTTGATATTAATTGGAAATATTTTCTCATTATAATTATGTATAAATACATGTCAATCATTTTATAGTTTTCAATTTTGAAAATCCCATTTTCTCATTTTGTTAATGGGTATTAGTTTTAAATTAATTACTACAAATTAAATTTTTTAAATTTTGAAAAAGTTATTCCATATTTTGAATCAATGGGTCCAAATTATGTTATTATGTTTCTATTATGTTTTGGATATTAGGAATAGTGAATTTTGATGTTTTATTATTACCGAGGTAAAGTGGCAATAAGGCAATTAAAGGTAAAAATAATATTTTAAATTTACCATAAGACATGTAAAAATACTATTGGATGACAAAATTATCCCAATAGCAACTATGGTTCGAAATGGAATCAGTTAATGGAAAAATTCCCTAGAATATGAAATTGATATTATTAAAATCAAATAATTTGAGAAAATGTGACACTTTCATTTCATATAAGTACATTAGTTCTAATACTGGGATTGATAAGAGATAACATAAACTAAAGGTAGTTTCTAGAAATATAAAGTAATTCCACACATCATATAAATTTATTTATAATTTTTATTGATTAAATAACTACTATTAAAGATGACACAAAAATGACATATAAATTATATTATTATTAGTAAGAGAAAATAAATTATTTAAAAATATTAATATAATATATTTTGAATTAATTAATGTAATCCAAAAAATTTATAGGCTAATATTACATGTTATTTTTACATTAATTTTTTTAAGTTATATTCAATGTGGATTTTATTTAATATCCACAAAATTAATAGTTTCAAAATTGAAACTATTGATATTTTATAAAAATATCTTTTTATTAAATTATTTAAAAATTAAAAAGTGATAATTATATAGTCTAAATGGTCATAAAATATTCAATTATTATCAATTGAACCCATATAAATAAATATTTATAACTATTTAATAATTCAAATGTTATTACAATAATTAATATTAATTAGAATGAATAAGGATAAATCAAAATGATATAGTTTAGACTAAAAAAACACATATATTGTTTATTGGTAGAGATTGTTTCGAACATCTTCAAATTATATTATAAATAATCTAATTTGGAGACATTTTAATATAAAAATTAATTAAGATTAATTAAAATTTTTTGGTGTTTCCAAAGGTGACCCTCCACTCTCATATAAAATAGCATCTCTCATTCTATATGATTCAATCATCAAAAAGCATTAATTTAGGTCAAATAAATCCAATTTATCCTCCCAAATTCCTTCACTTCATTTTAGATGCAAATATTTTTGAATAATTCCATCCTAAGGAGTTCTTTTGTGCAACCAAATAGGAGACACCCGAAAAAGAGGTAATTTTTTTATTACCTCTTACAAAGTTCATTTCTTCTTTAACATACAATTTCTATGTCATTTCCACATAAAAATTATAAATTAAGTAGAATACATATAGTTTATTTCATTAGAATCATTTTACAAACCTATTCATCATTTTATCCGTCATATGAATAATAATTTAACCATGCGTTCGTACATACGACTAACCGTCTCCACGCCACAGTGTAATTTGTTATTCAACACTACTTTATTAGGATGAGTATATTGAGGGGTATAATGGATATAAATATTGAATATAACATTATAATTATTCTGTAAACGTAATATGCCACCCAATTACATACCATTAAACTATTAATGGAATGATACTATCACTCATCCGTACATATGACCAACCGTCTCCACGACACAATGAGACAAATATTCCATGTTCACCATCCAAAAATTATTTCCATAGTATATTATGATTTTGGATGAAATATATGATATAATAATTATAATTATATATATTTATATTTATGTAAATATATATCATTCACTTTCTTCCATTTAATACGATAACAAAACTAAAATAACGTTCATGCATACATAAGACCAACTGTTTCCATGAATGGTGTATTTGATTTCATATATATATATCTACTATATATATTTATATTCTGAATATATAGGATACATAAATAATTTTATACATTATGTAAAAATTTAAATCCTGATCAATTTAATATGATCAAGAATAAGAAGTCAAAACGCATACGATAAAAAAGTGATTATTACCCGAAACATTGCTTTATCTATAAATTTTCAATAAAAGGGTAATATAATGTCTTAAATGAATCATATATGATATTATAAATAATTTTATTATTCTTATATAAGTTAATAATATGTATAAACACATTATACAAGATTTTTGGACACGTGTAGAGAGTATCAGACCGGAGGTAAGGGAATTCTGTACCACTTTTAATTTATGTGAGATATAAGCCATGTTCACAACCTATTCTTGTGTGTGGGGTATATAATGCACCAATTATATTTTATATCATGAATAAATTTATCTTCATTGTATTTAAATATTTATTTTAAGATATTTGGATTATAAATAAAATGTTCTAAGTGGTATGGGGTGGTTTGAAAGATTATGGAATTAATCCTTTTTTCATTTCCATATTCTTTATGTTATCATACATATTTATTTATTTGTATATAAAGGATTATAAAGAAAATTTTTGTCTATTTTTAACTTCATCAATATATTCTCAAAGGGAATATTTTTAAGTATTTAGGTAAGGTAATCTTTAACTAAAACATCATTTAAATTATTTTAATGATTTATTAATCAAAATATTTCTAATTAATGTTCATGTTTTCAAAATGGTATTAAGGATTTATTTCTATGGACATCAATATTTTAGAATGTTAATTACTTTTATATGTTTCAATGTGGTATGGGACCCTTTGATTCAAAAATCTCTTTCTAAATTTCTTCTTTTATAAGTGTGCGACTTTTGAATAGATGGTCTCAAAGAAAAAAGGATATTTGTTTCAAGATATTTTTAATGACTTTATCAAATTATTTTCATCTAGGACAATATCATTTGTTGGGATTTATGCATAATTTATAGAAATTTATTGTTATACAATCTACCATATTGTATTGAAGGTTTTATGATATGGTTGATTGTAGATGTTATATTTTTATAGCATTCATTGTTTATGGTTAATGTATTAACATTATGTATTCTATTTTTAATAAGAATGTTCATGATATGTTTTACCATTTTATAAGAGGAATCCATTCGACTTAATATGTTATTGTTTGAGTCCGCTATAGCCCTTCGATCCATTGGTAGATCTCATGATAAAAATTGATGTTTTGGAATAAATCATTGATAGTATTGCAATTGTCTTGGTAGAAAGCATTGATGGTATGGTAATGTTCTTAAAACTAGGCCTTAATGGTATGTTTATGATGTTCGACATTATGCATTACCTCATTATGAGATTAATTATTTATATTTCATGTGATTATTATACTAGTAGTATATCCACATGAAAGGTTAAAACAAATTATTTTATTAATTCATTCCATACTATGATGATGATTGTGCTTAAAAGGATTTTGTTTCAGTTTTGTACCTTTCCTTAAATGTTTATAATTATTTATGATAGCTTCTTCTAAAATGTTTTTCCTTATCGAGCATCTCAGATCACCCCATTATTATGTTACATTTTTCCTAGGATGCGTTGAAGTATATTATGATTGACATGTAGGGTTAGTCTATGATATATGATATTTTTTAAAGGGGATAATATGTTGTTTTTTATTTCAATATGTAATGTATAACTTATTTTTGAATCTAGTATTTATAAGGGTACTAAATTGATCAGTCCTTTAAGATTTTATTTTCATTTCATAACCCTGATATATTATGCCAATGCACCAACTCTGGGAAACTAGGGTTGGGGAATTACAATTGGTATCAGAAGATGTTTCACACAATCATTGGTAACAATATTTTGGAAAACCTTGATTTTGGAACATTACCCTAAGATATAATTTAAGGATAAGTACAGAATAACATACTAGTATTTTGGTAAAATAATGATTATGCAGGTATTCTTATAAAATCATCCTTATATGGACAATAGATATGGATTCCATTCTGGAATTGATGCACCTTTGGGTGAAAACTCCGACAAGGTGTTCTGAGATTGACTCGGGGTAACCTGGTACATGACAATGGGCCTTACTATGAATATGGTTTGACAATATTGGGGGATATTCTTAGGATAATTCATATAATCTTTAAAAACAAAAATGTATTATTTATGAGAATGTATATCCCCAAAATTGTTTTTATGATTATGACACCGGTACGTATAAATCATTGATTTATGTCAATCATTTTCTAGTTTTGGATTATATATTATGATATGATCTCACCTAGTGTATTTTTTCATTTAAAAATGACACCCAATAGAAACAATGTTATCCTCACCAATTCACATGATCTAAAGAGTAAGATGAATCACATCATTCATGGACTTAAGTATACATTTTGAGGGGAAATAGTCTCCTAGGTCTTATCATCGTAGGAAAAAATAGTTTCATGTGTTAATAAGATAAATAAATAATTATTTGATCCCTTTAACTTTGAAAGTAAGAAAGAGAATAAGAGGATGAAAGTTAAAAGTATTGGTTAAGGGAAGAAGGGAAAGATGGATTTTCCTACATGTGACAACGTGGAAAGAATCAACTTGGTAAATATTGAAGGTAATGTGAGTTTGTTATATGTGTGGAGAAAAGGGAAACCATGTTCCTGATTTCATGGCTATGAAGAAGGTTTCTAATGTAAAATGCTTCAAATAAAAGGACATAGGAAACTATAAAAATTGATGATCTAATAATCATAGGGAAATACCCAAGAAGATGCTATTAGATAACGATCAAGTTATTATACTTCCACAGTTGAAGAGGAATGACTAATATTCTTATTCAAGAATTATTTTATTTGAATTAGAAATATAATATTTATAAGAATTATAGAGTATATATGGATTGTACATCATTACTATTTCATTAAGTTTTTGAGACTGTATGGTACCATGAAACGTGACACAATTGCAAGATGAACATTTATGAAAATATTTGGTTGAGGGAAATATAACCCTTAATATGTTTCTGATATTGAGATAATTATTTTGTAATTAAGACATGATTGATTTGGTTAAATTATTTGGGATATTATTGGCTCCCATGGAACTAAAAAATGGTTTTTTATTCTATCATTATTGTAGTACACAACATTATTTATTTTATGGAGGATGTCCAATATTCTATGTTTTAAAATGTTTTTTTTAATTTAGGTTATTACCATGATTTAAGTGAATAAAGGATGAAGGTATTCAAATTATTTTTATGTGGATAAAAATATTCATTATGTCATGAGACCTTATATTTTTTAGGATTGTGAGATTTGATAGAAGTATTTTGGATTAGCCTAATGGTTGGAATGGAGTAAGATGACCACATGATATTATTTTTTGTGTTTAAGATATGATTTATCAGATACTTTGGGAAAACCATTATGGTTCTAGTAAATAGTTATAGGATTAATGAGATACCTGTGAGCCTAACAGTTTTTCAAAATTGTTGTAGGCATAATTTTTTTGAACATTCTTTTCTTGGTGTAAGGGATCATGTGAAAATAGATCTAATAACAATCAACGAATTATATTAAGCTTATGACATAGAAAGAAATAAATTAGGTGCTTTTATGAATTGTAAAATAATTATTCAACACTTAGAAAAGGATCTTGAAATGATAAATTCTATCATAGTACCTTATTTGATGAAACAATGGTCCATTAGATCATCATAGATTTATAGCTTTTTGATTGGGAACATTCTCCTCATCATGCTCTCTATCACTCTATATAAGAACTTGATGGATAGATAATTCTTTCATGTCTATGTTTTCATACATGGATCCCTGGTTTGTGTTATTTTTGGTAAACTAAAAAATTAATTTTTTATAAAAAAAATTGAAGTTTCAATAACCCATATTTTGATGTGGGATTTCAACAAAGATATTTTTAACTATCAAACCCCTAGTTTTGATCCAGAGTTTAAATAGCGAGGACACAATTTATTGAAGGATGAGAGAATGTAACACCCTGAGACTTTAAAATATTATTATATCTTAATTAACATAATTTATTAATTTTATTTTATACAACACCATGTTTGGATTACCCTACAAAAATGAGTTGTCTTGCGTCACACAGATGGACCAGTTTTACTGAAAATGAATATATTAGTAAAATATTATTATTTAATATTATATATAACCTACCTATTAAATTAGTTTTTTTGGAATAGTAATAACCAAATATTTTTCTATATATTATATATAGTTTTATCATTCATTTTATCAATTTAATAGAAATAATATAAGTCAAAATTCCATATTTTTGATAAAAGAATTTTTTTTGGAAAAAAATATAATTTTCTCACCTTTTCATAGAGCACCCATTTTAAATCCAATATTTGATACTTTTATATAATAAATTTTAAAAAATAATGTTCTTCTAAAGAATTGTGACAACAAAATTTAGTTTGGATAATTTTTCTGGTGTTTTTCTGATAACTTTAATATTTAAATGAATAGTGAAAATTACTACATTTTAATTGAAAACCAAATTTTTACTCGAAATAATTTATAGTGTAAAATTATACATTTGAATGGATTTAAAAATTAATTATATTATATTATCATCAGTTAATATAATTTACTTCATTTTATTTATTTAAAAATTATAATTAGATATAAACACTTGCCAATCATTTGATGGTTTTTCTTTTAAAAATCATGTTTTCTCATTTTTTCAATGATAAATAATTTTGAAATAATTACTGAAAATTCCGTGTTTTATAATTTGAAAAATTTATTCTACATTTGGAATTAGTGTATCCAAATTATATAATATATTACTTTTATATTTTTAGATATTATGAATAGTAACTTTTGTAGTTTTTTTATTACCGAGGTAAAGTGTAAATCGATCAATTATTGGAAACAATAATATTATAAAATTACATAAATACCATTCAAAATCCTATTTGATGACTAAAATTTGACCCTTATCATCTATGGTTTTCAATATAGTCAAATAATGTCCAATTCTCGTGAATATGACTTTAATATTATCAAAATTAATGAATGTGACAAAATGTCAGACTCTAATTGTATATAAGTATATGAATTCTAAGATAGATATAAATAAGGTATAAAACTAACTACAAGTAGTATCACGATATATAAAAGAATTTCCTTCATCCTAGAAATTTAGTTATAATTTTTAGATATTAAATAACTACCATTAATGATGACACAATAGTGACTAAGAAAATATTTTATTAATAAAAAATATCAATTAAATGAATTGAAAAATGTTAAAAAATGTAATTTAAATTAATTAAGGCCCTCCAAAAAAATTTCCATTAATATGATATTTTCATAGTATATTAAATATTTTTTTCTCTGTTATTATCTATGTGGATTTTATTTAAAATAAATTAAATGAATAGTGTCAAAAATAACAGTATTAATATTTGATAAAAATAACATTTCATTAAATTATTAAAAAAATATTAAATTATTTATAAATTTAATATACATAATTATTGGGTCTAAAATTTAATAAAATATTAATTTAAGATCAATTTACACCATATAATTAAATATTTATAACCATTTTATTTTTAGAATTTTATTACCACAATTTAAATTATAAAGAATAAATATCAGAAAATGAAAATGATAATGTTTCAACTAAAATATAAACATGTAATCAGTTTATTAGTTGAGAGGATGTTTACCTTTCATCACATTAAGTTTGAAATAATCCACTTTGGAGCCATTTTAATTTAAAAAGAATTTTATATTAATTTAATAGTTTTGGTGTTTCCAATGGTGCCCCTCCCATCTCTTATAAAATTTAACCTCTCATTCTCTATGATTCAATCATCTACTGACATTTCTTTTAGATAACTCATTGCCATTTCTCCTCCCAACTTCCCTCATATCATCCTAGAGTCCACAATATGTAATTAAATACAACATATGGATTCCTTCTGTGTAAACCAAAAGGGGACACCCAAAAAAGAGGTATTTGTTTTATCACCTCTTTCAATGTTGTATTCTTTTCCTATATCATATTTCAATGTTTTTTCGACATGAATAAAATCAAATCAAGTATCATTCAAATATTGCGATGTCATTATAATCATTTTACAACCATATTTCAAATTTTATCTATCATACGGATAACAATATCACCATGCGTGTGTACATACAACTTATCATCTACCTGATGTGGTGTAATTTGTTATTCAAAAATACTTCATTTGGATGGGCATAATTATGGGTATAATGGATATAAATAATTAATATAAAATTATAATTATTATTTATAATTAATATTCCATCAAATTTCATATCATTTAACCGTCAAAGGAATTATACCGTCGGTTGTGCGTACGTACGACCTATCGTCTCCACGACGCAATGAGACACATCTTCCATTTTCACTATCCAAGAGTAATTATAAAAATATGTTATGAATAATAATGAAATATATGAACTAATAATTCTACTAGAATAATATATTATTATATATTTATATATGTATATATATGTCATTTACGTACTTCTATTTAATACAATAAGAAAACGAAAACAACATTCATGTGTACGTACGACCTACTGTCTCAATGAATGGTGTATTCCATTTCACACACACACATATATATATATATATTATATTTTTATATTCGTAATATATATGATATTTAAATCATTTTATGGATTATGGGAGAAATAAAATCATGATCCAATTAATATGATCAAGAATAACAAGTCAAAACGCTTTAGATAAACAATGAGATTATTACACGAAGCATTGATTTTAACATTGAATTTTTATTTAATGGGTAATATAAAGACATAAAAGAAAAATTTATGATATCCTAAATATTATTATGATTCTAATATAAGTTAATAATTAATTCAAAATAATATAGAAGAGTTTTAGACACGTACATAGAGTATCAGACCTGAGGTAATGGAATTCAATATCACTTTTAATTTTTGTCAGATATGAGCAATGTTAAACACCTATTTCTTGTGTGTGGTGTATGTACATCACCTATTATATTTTATATCATGAATAAATTTATCTTCATGGTATTTATATATTCATTCGAAGATATTTGTCTTATGATTTAAATGTTCAAAGTGGTATGGGATGCTTTGAATGTTTCAGAAATTAATCATTTATCCATTTCAATATTCTAGAAATTATCATATATATTTAATTATATTTATATAATGGATTATAAATAATTTTTTGGTCTTTTAATTTTATTCATATGTTTTCAAAAGAAATATTATTATGGTTTTATGTGAGGTACTCTTCAACTAAAACATCATTTTAAATAATTTCATGAAATATTATTATAATTATTTATCATTAATGTTCATGTTTTAAAAATGGATATATGGATTTATTTAAATAGACATGAAGGTTTTAAAATTTTAATTACATTCCAAACATTCAAATTGGTATGTAAATCTTTTATTCAAAAGTCAATTTCTAAAAGTCTTCTTTTATAAGTGCATGAATTATGAATAAATAATTTCAAAGAAAAAGGGGTGTTTATCTATAAATATTCATAATGACTTTATTAGATTATTTTCATCTAATTCAACATACTATGATGTATTTTATTCTAAATTGATGATTATTTATTATGATACAATCTACAATATATTATCGAAGTGTTGATGATATGTTTGACTGTGGATGTGAAATTTGGATACTGTTCATTCTTTATAGTTAATGTATTGACATTTCATATACTAGTTTTAATACAAATGTCCATGTTATGTTTTACTATTATAATAGGAGGAACAAATTGGAATTATTATGTGATTGGTGGGGCATACAATAGCCCCTCTATGAAATGGTAGGTCACATGAGACAAATTAGTTTCTTAGCACAAGGCCTTGACGATGTTGTAATGGTCTTGGAACAATTCCTTGATAGTTTAGTAATGGTCTTGGCACGAGGACTTGATGGTTTTATTATGATGTCTAAAATTATTCATTTTATCATTAAGGGATTAGTTATTGATATTTAATATTATTATTAGACTAACAGAATATCCTTGTGAATGTTTAAATGGAATTATTTTATTTATTCATTCCATATTATGATGAAAAAAAATTATAAAAGGCTTGTGTTTTAATGTTATACCTTTCATTAAAATTTTATCCTTAATTATGATATCTTCTGGTATAATTTTTATCCATACTGATCATGTAACCTCACCCATTTCTTATGATTTATTTTCCCCATGATGTGAAGAGGTATATCATTATTGACTTGAAGGGTTAGTCTAATGTGAATGAGAGTTTTCAAAGTGGATATCATGTTGTTTTTAATTTCATGATGTAATGTAAAACCTATGTTTTTGTCTTGTATTTCGAAGGATAATGAACTGATCGAAACATCGGGATTTTATTATCCTATGATCATGCCAATGTTATAAACTATTTCACCAACTCTAGGAAACTGGGGTTGGGGAATTACAATGATAATTTTATGTATTCCTTACACGAAGTATCATTATCTATGACTAACTAGTGAATAAGTGAAACACATTGAATAGTTATAATACTTAGTATAGACTATTTTTAAGGAGTCCACAAATCTCTGTTATATTTATATTTTTATAAACACTAATCAAGATTAATTTCAAGATATACTCAAGGAGTCACATTCTACATATCATTTAAGACTGGGAAATAATATTTACTTTATAACCTTATTTAATCAATCTCTTTATTTAGTTTGAATTACCATCAGTCTATGATTTAATCTGTATTTATAACATGAAAACTATCTCATTCAATATAATTACAAGATACCTGATATCTAATCAAGATATCATTACCCCAATTTTTAAACATATAATGGAAGAGTTTCTGGCATGGAATTTATTTGATTTACTCCCACTGGTGTTGTGGAATAGGTCATTGTGTAATATGGAAATCTTTACTATTGTATACAAAATACAAGTTATGGATCATTGGCAATTTTATATAATCTTCTTGGTAGAAGGTGATTTCCAAGTGGAGAGGATTGTGTCTCTATATGAGATTGAACCACTTGTTTTTATTACATGGTGTGTTTGGTTTTTGATTGTCTTATTTCTATGATTAATAACTGAATCTATTTTAAACTTCTAAGAAAATCACTAAAGTTATATTTATATTTTATTAGTGTTTATATATGGTTTATATTGAGTAAATATATTTCAAAAGTTAAAATAGTTGTCATAATTATTTTAACTGATTCCAAATATATCGTTGATAAATCTTTTAAAATATCAGAACATATACCGATTTGTTATTTGTATTAACTAGGTTGTATTAATTTAAGTAGGTGATTTAATATAATTATTGTTAGAATTAAATGTTTAATGGGTATTCTAGTCATCCCCCTGAAGATACTCAGTTTTACCAACATCCTTGAGTCAATAAACATCATTCTAAGTGTTGTTTTACATTAAATTTATAACTTATAGTTTGTGAAGATTTAAATGATGATTTTTTTGTCATAATGTTGTTATATTATTCATTGATTAAATTTTTTGAATTATATTTATGATAAATATTCAAACAAGAAATATGTTCGCAATTTTATGATGGTTTTATCACTCATAAATCATTGAATATTTAAAAATATGTTTTTAGAAAGATCCATAGAGGTATCATTTATTTTGGGATGGTTGGTCTATTAGTTGAAGGTGAATATATAAAATGAATAATTTTTTATTTTACCTTTTTATTGATGAAATATCAGTGGTTTTTTATTTTTTGTGTTCTTAGTAGAGAAATGTTATGATGAACCATGAAAATAATGGGATTGAAGAATAAATTTTTTTATAATGCATGTGGATTATTAATAAAATATAATCTACAAAAAGTAGTTTTTAAATTTGAAAGGATCGTAGGTCAACTAAGTGCGCTATTTTAATGATATGGTTCTTGAAAATAAATTACCAAAAAATAGTAAGTATCAATGTGATAACACCCTCAACATCTTGGTGTTTTTATATATCAGTACTGGAAAAAATGTTTACCACGTCGGAATTTTAAATGTTGGTTCTATATAACCGACGTGAAAAGGTTTAATAATCGATATATCATGTCAGTTATAAAATTACCGATGTGATATATCGATCATGATCCATTTTTTACATCGATTATTTTATAACCAATGTAAAATATATGTAGATTATTTTATTACATCAGTTATTGTATAACTGGCATGAAAATCGAATCTGGCATGCTTTATCATGTCCATTATTTTATAACTGATGTGAAAAAGGAATTCTTGGTGCTTTACCAAGTCTGTTATAAAAAAACTGACAAGATAAAGCTAATCTCATCAATTTATCATGTCGGTATAAAGAGACTTATATCACGTCAGTAATTTTATAAATGATGTGATAAATTGTTTTCTATGTAAGCTATTAAAAAACCAACATTATAAAGATTTAAAAAATAGTATACAACATCATTTACTAAATAACCAAAGTGATAAATCTTTAAAATGATTTATCACACCCCGTATTCAGTCATTATATTTTCTTCGATCGGTCGACCTGTGACTCGTCTCTCTCACGCAGAAAACCAACAAACGATTCATCAAAGTAATTCCATCTAGCATTTTTTTCCAACATCATTCTTCATATTTATTATCATCAGATCTTTCAGGTCAACTCACAATACTCAAGTAAGCCTCACATGACTCCTTTTCTGTTTTTATTTTCTGTGATTCCCTAAACTAATTTATTAAGATGTAATTTTTCTCTGTTCTTGCTATCATGGTAAGTTTCATAGTGTTCATCTATACCATGCTAAATTCGTTTCTGGTACAATTAACCTATGGAAGTGGCATCATGAATGTTTATGATATTTGTGTGTTCTATTGTGTTTTTGTGCATGTACAGTGGGTTTCCAAGGGGGCAGGGGGATGTGAAAGTGGGTGGTGGTGTTCAAGGGGGGGGTTGGGTGGGCTGTCTAGTGGGGTGGGGGTGTCCATGGGTTGTTAATGGGGTGGGGGTGGTGTCCAGGGGGTGTGGGGGCTATCCAAGGGGGTTGGGGGTGTCCAAGGGGGTGTGAGGGATGTCAAATGGGGTGGGGGTGGTGTCCAGGGGGTGCAGGGGCTGTCTAAGGGGGTTGAGGGTGTACAAGGGATGTCAATGGTGGTGGGGGTTGTTTCCAGGGGGTGTGGTCCTGTCCAAGGGGTGTGGGGCTATCCAGAGGATTCAGGGGGCTGTCTAGAGGGTAGAGGGGTGTCCAGGGTGTCCCTGGAGGTGGGGGGGTGGGCATTGTTGGGGTGTGGGGGGGGGGGGCAAGGGGGTGGGGGTGTAAAAGGATATGTGGGTTGTCCAAGGATGTGGGGGACTGTCTAGAGGGTTTGGGGTTGTCCAGGGTGGAGGGGGGGGGGGGGCTTTCCAGAGGGTTGCAGGTGTCCAGGGGGTGTCGAAGGGGGGGGGGAGTCCATGAGTGGTGGTGGGTGTCCAATTGGGGGGGGGGGGGTGGCTGCCTAGAGGGGTGGGGGCTATTCAGGGGGTGGGGGCTGTCCAGGGGGGGGGGGGTTGTCCAAGGGGGTGGTGGTGTCCAGGGGGTGTCCAAGGGGGTGGGGTTGGTGTCCAGAGGGTGGGGGGGGGGGGCTGTCCAAGGGGTGGTGGTGTCCATGGGGCAGGGGTGGGGTCCAAGAGGGTGATGGATAAGTGCCAGTTGGGATTGACTATTGCATTGTGGTTTGTGAGATTATGACATGATGATTGTATTGTTTCATGGATATTAGGTTATAATTTATTATTGTTGTTTAATTTATGGTGGTTCTATCATGGTGGTTAGTGTTGTCCTATGATGTAGCCAAGATTTCATTCAAATTGAATAGTGGGGACATTTGTGGATATTTAATGAGCATGAAGTTTCCACTATAATTTTTAGGGATTCAAGCATTATGAAAAGATGAAGGGTGTTGCAATTTGATTATATTTGGTTATATATATTTTGACCAGTTATTGACTATGAGAAAATTTTGTGTTTTGGGGGAGACCATGTCATGGTTTTCAAAGATGCAGTTATCCTGACCCCATTGTGAAATGATGATAGGCTTTACCCTGTGATTTTCTCCATCCTTGTTTTTATTTTAAATTTATTTTATTCTCATTTTTACTCAATTTTCTCCAATTTTCTATAAAGCATTAGAGGCCCCTTGGTTTTCTTGGATTCCATGGAATTCCATCTGCTATGGTGTTTGATTCTTTCATTCTATTGAAATATGATTTCCATAAATAAGCTACATATTCCATGTTCTTCTTCTATTCTTCTTTGTTTCTTTTTTTTCTTCTTTATCCACATCTTCTTCTACTTAATTCATTCTATTATTAGAAGTTTTGGGTAATTTTAAAATTGATGGATTTATAGTTATTGATGTGTTCTAGGGTTATTAGTAGGGGTGGGGGGGGTGCTGTCTAGAGTAGTAGGGGTCTTTCCAGGGGGTGTAGGTGCTGTCCTGGGGGGTGGGGGGGATGTCCAAGGGGGTGGTGGTGTCAAGGGGGTGTCCAAGGGGGTGGGGGGTGTCCAAGGGGGGAGGGGTTGGGGGTGGTGTCTAGGAGGGGTGGGGGTGTCCAAGGGGGTGGGGGATGTCTAGAGGGGTGGGGGATGTCCAGGGGTGGGGGCTGTCTAGAGGGGTGGGGGGATTTCCAAGGGGATTGTGGTGTCCATGGAGTGTCCTAGGCGGTGGGGGTGATGTTCGGGGGGTGGGGGGGGGGGTTTAAGGGGGTGGTTGTGTATAGGGGCTATCCACGGGGGTGGGGGTGGTGTCTGAGGGGGAGGGGGTGGTGTCCAAGGGGGTGGGGGGTCTTTTCCAAGGGGGTAGGGGTGTCTAAGGGCTGGGGGTGGTGGCCAAAGGGGTGGGGGTGGTGTCCAGGGGGTGGGGGGATGTCCAGCAGGGTGGGGGATGTTAAGAGGTTTCAAATAATTAGGATCTGTGTAATTTTCAGAAGTGAATGTATACATATTTTAATATTTATACTTCATATTTCTTTTTTACGGAAGGGTGAATTTGGTATCCAGTTACAACAGAATGTATTCCTGGTGAACCTTAAGAAGAAAGGATCCAAGATGAATTTAAAACAATTATATCTAACTATATTTTCTTTTTAAAATCATTTCCGAGCACAATTTTTTAAATACGCATAGATTTGTTTTATATTTCAAAAATTGTTTTACATTCAAGTTATGATATTTTTCATATAAAAATATATTTGACTTATCTTAAAAATACTTGTAATTTAGTTATTTTTTGTAGGTAATAATGTGTTGAAGTTGGATTACGGCACACTAAAAGAGTAATGAATATGAGGTAGGTGTTGATTCCTTTTTGGAATTTTCTAAACGAATTGTTCCAAGTAGTGACATTTCTTTTCTTTCCATGCCTGATATTTTTGAATATGAAGAAGTTGAAAAATAGAGAGATAAATGATCATTTGATTTTTCATGGTTTTAATCCGAGTTACTGCCCTAGTATTTGGCATGGTGAAACTGGAAAGAATGCCAGATCTACTAATTATAATGATTCTTAAGATGGTAAATCCGATGAAATTGAAGTAATGATTCTAGATATTGTTGTAGAAAAAATTGAGATAGAACCGACAGTTGCGCGTTAATATGGTGATGCTAAAATACCATTGTATCCTGGTTATATAGAATTCACGGTTTTGTTAGCAGTGTTATGATTGATTAACCTGAAGGCAAAACATGGATGGTGTAAAAGAAGTTTTAAAGAGCTGCTACAATTGATAAAAGACATTTTTCCAAAGGATAACGATCTTCCAGATTCACATTATAAGGCCAAAAAATATTATTCCCGATGGTATTGGGATACAAGAAAATACATGCCCATCCAAATGACTGTATGATATATTGGAATGAATATGAATTTCTGTCAGAGTTTCCTTAATGTGGGACATCACGGTATAAGGTGAAATAAAAATCATAGGATGATGTAGAAATTACAAAGATCACTTCAAAGGTATTTTGGTATCTTCCTATAATTCATCATTTTAAATGTTTATTTGCTAATTCACATGACGCAAAAAGTTAAATATGGCATGCTGATGAGTGGATATGTGATGGGAAAATATTTCATCCAACTTATTGTCCACAATAGAAGAAAATTGATGAGCAGTATTTTACATTTTGGAAATAAAATTATAAATCTCATACTGGTGTTGTGAAAAGAAAGAATGAATCCATACCGAACCCTCAGTAGCATAAATAGTTCATGGCCTATTTTGTTGGTAATTTACATCCTCTCTCCTGAAATTTGTATGAAGGAAAAATATGTAATGTTGAGTATAATGATCTATGGTCTAATGCAACCCAAAAATGATATTGATGTTTTCTTGTCACCCTAGATTGACGATTTGATACTTTTATGGGAGGATGGTATAAAAATGTATGATTCTTATAAAATGGAATATTCTCAACTGCATGCAGTGCTTATGTTCACAATAAATGAATTCCTAGCATATGGAAATTTGTCTGGATATAATGTTAAAGGGAATAAAGCATGTCCAATTTCTGAACAACAGACTTCATATTGTCAATTGCATCATGGGAGGAAAATAGTTTAATGGGTCATCAAACGCTTTTTCCTATTGATCACTCTTATATAAGACTAAAAAAGGCATTAAATGGATCACAAGAGTTTGATATTGCTCTGAAACCATTATCCGCAGATCTATATTTTGAGTGGTTGGAAAAACTTGATGTGACATTGGGAAATACAAATAAATCTTTTAATGATAGACATATTTGGAAGAGAAGGTCAATATTTTTTGAGCTGCCATATGGAGATATCATGAAGTTAAACATAATATTGATCTCATGCACATGGATATGAATATCTGTGATAGTTTGATTAGAACATTTTTCTATATTAATGGAATGACAAAAGATGGGTTGAATGCACAATTAGACTTACTATTAATGGGAATACGTTTGGAGTTAGCTCCCACTCATAATGGAAGATGAACAATTCTTCCCCTATCTTTGCATACATTATCCAAGAGGTAGATAATTTTCTTTTTTCAATGTCTTAATGATATCAAAGTGCCTCAAAGTTATTCTTCAAATGTAAAAAAATTTGTCTCATTGAAGGTCTTGAAGTTGATAGGTATGAAATCTCCTGATTTTCACGTCATGATGCTATACCTTCTACCAGTTTCATTGCGTGGAATATTTCCCATCCATGTCCTAATTACTATAATGAAGTTTTGTTATGTTTTCAATTAAATTTGTAATAAGGTGATTGATGTGAATGCTTTGAACATTTTGGTAAAGGAATCAATTTGTATAAATTTTCAATCAGAAATGTATTTTCCTCGAACTTGTTTTGATATAATGACACATTTAATGATTAATCTGGTTCGAGAAATAATGCCTTATGGTCTTGTATTTTTTCATTGGATGTATCCTTTTGAAAGGTATATGAAAATACTAAAGGGGTATATTAATAGTCCATATCGAACTGAAGCCTCCATTATTGAAAAGTATATTTCTGAGGTGGTTGCAGAGTTTTGTACGAGATACTTGGCTGCAGTGCAGCACATAGGTTTGCCTCCATGTCACCATGAATGGGTTAATAATGAGGGAAATGGGATTTGTGGCATAAAAGTAAAATCGTTGTTATCTGAACAGATGAATAAGTTATAATTATAAATCCTGAATAATGTTGTTAATGCCCAACAGTATATCACATTGCATATTAATGAGTTGAAACAATGTCATCCAAAGAAGAAAGAAATGTGGATTTTGAATGAACAGAACAAATTGTTTTTGTTATGATTTAAAAAGACCGTGCTTGGTTGACCAGATGTATCTGAGACATTAAAATGGGTAGTGGGTGGTCCATGTTTAAATGTGATAACACGGTCTAGTTATGACATTAATGGATATACATTTCATATGAAAGCTCAGGACAATAGAAGTTCATTTCAAAATAGTGGTGTATTAGTGTTTGCAGAAGCAATGAATTTTTGAAGTGCTAAAGGCAAAACCCAATTTCATCATCATGTTCATATTATGAAGTGATTGAAGAAATATGGTAGGTTGAATACATTAAAATTAAAGTTCATGTTTTTCACTATAAATGGTTTACTGGTAACGACAATGATAGACATGATGAATTTGGAATGAAAGTTGTTAATCTGAATATATTGGTAGACACAGTTGATTGTTTTATAATGGCATCACATGAAATAAAAAATTCTATGTAGTAGATCAGTTAGATATGCAGTGGGCTATTATTTTACAACGGAATATACAATATGTTGGTGAGGATGAACTTGATGAAGATGCTGATTTATTAGAGATCCCTACCTGCATGGAAAGATTAACAGAACATAATGATGACCATGTTGAAGTCATTTTTTGTGCTATAAGGAACAATCACGACGAAGGAATTTTGGAAAACAATCTATTTTTACATTCCTAGAATTGTAGGAAACATTAGTTTATTTATTTATTACATTTATTATTATCACAAAATGTTAGATATTGTAAGTATTTTCTTTATTAAAACATGTATTAAAACAAATAAGTTTAATTTTTTTGTTTGTTTTAATTTTGTTTAGTTTACTTTATCAGGTTTACCATTACATAAATTATTTATCTTTTTTTTTCAATGACAATTACTTTACCTTATCTACCATGTTTACCATGTTTACCATGTTTACCAGGTTTACCATCATTTCTATCTTTACCATTTTTAACATGCTTACCATATTAACCATGTTTATTATTATGCAACTTAGTAAAAGATACTATTTATGTTTACATTTTTATTGTAATATTTGAATTTGTATATTTGTGAAATAATGTTTGTTTTATTTATTTGAAGGATAATGGAAGATTAATCAGTTGTCCAACCACATGATTCTAGAGATGAGCATATTGGTCATACCTATGGGGAGGAACATTCAAATGCTCTTCTTGATGTTCCCCAAACTTCCTCATGTGCTCCCATTATGACAAATTGTTTAGGAGTTGGTAAACATGGGTGCACATGTTTACCAAAATTATCACTTGCCCATATGAAGGATCAGAGGATACTCATCGAGATTGATGAGGATGATATTCCTAGAGGTAGAAATGAAAAATATTTTAAGTGTTTTGTATCAACTCAGGGTAAGAGAAAAGTAAGCATTTTGTATGAGGACTGGAGAACTGTGGACAAAGTGATAATCTCTCAATTATGGGAGATGATTTTGCTAAGATCATTTTCTATTTTTTTCCTATTCTATAAATGTTTCTATTGTATATAATATGTTTAACCTCTTCTTTGTTAGATGAAATTTGATATTCTGACACTGGAGGAGTCAGTAAGAAATGCTTATCGATGGCTGCCAGGAGATGGAGGGATTTCAAATCAAACCTCTCATCTAACTTCATTTTTGGTCATAGGAGTCAGGAAAATACATGTCGTATATATCTGTTCATAGATGAAGACCCATGGAGAATGTTTGTTGAAAGTAAAAGAAAAGATTCATTTTTGTTTAGGTCATTGTAAACTTTTATATGCTTTCGTATATAAATGAAATTATTTATGTTTTTCAAATGATTTCTTATTCTTAATTTATAGAAAATAAGAAAATATCATCAGGAGATCCAATCTAAAAATGTATACCCTCATAGATTATTTTGGGGAGGGTATAAATTATTATAAGAACAAATGATGGCGAAAAAATTATAAAAACAAAGAGCGGAGACTTCAAGCATTGGAGATGTGGCCCATCTAACCCCTCCATCTAGACTTTAAAAATGAAAGAGAGCATGGATGGAAAAACGGCCATATATTTTGGAATTTTCAAGAATCATAGCTGACATGATTGTAAGATATCTATTTTATTTTTTTATGTTAACTAGTTTTTTCATATAATTTCAATCATTACAGAAATGTTCAATTAATTAATACCTGATTCTCTTGAGGAGCAGAGCACAAAGGGGGTATTTACAGCTATTGGGAGGAAAGATATTTTATCTATAACATTGGGGAAGCCCAAACATCTTGGTCGTATATGAGGATATCGGACAGGTGTATCAGTAAGAAAAGGGTTGCCACGTTATTCAACTATTTACGTTGAGGGTGTTTATAAAAAAATAGAATCCTTGGAGGCTGAAGTTCATAATATTAATGCGATGATAGAGGAAAATATTAGAGTGTCAAAACAGTCTATGTTTTCATACAATCAAAGATAATTTCAGACTGCACCTCCCACTCCTCCACCTCCCCCTACAAACCCCATTATTTATCTTCCACCTCTGCCAGTAGCTCCCACTCTCCCACCTCAGCCTGCGGACCCCATTTTTTATCATACTCCTCCGCCGCAGCTTCTTACTTATTGTGAGTTGTATGTTGATGATCCTCAACATCATATAGTTTCATATGGGTTGGTATATTTTATAGGAGATATAGTTCATCATAAACAATTAGACGTAGAGAATGCTAGTGTAACTGTACAAGATATTATAGATAGATCAGATCGAGTTCCATTACATACAGATGAGGTGACAAAAGTTAGACATAATATAAGCCATTTTTTAATTTGGCCATCCAGACTTCTGCGACTCATTACCATAGAGGTATGTATGTTATATCTTTTATTTTATTTTTTTATTAATTTTTTTTTATCAGTTGATAACTAATATATTTTTCTATTTATTTTTAAAGGAATCATTCAAAGGTAAAGAAATATTGTATAGACAATAATAAAGACAAATGGATATGACCTGAGATATAGATTCTAGTAGTCTTGAGAGATTGTCACGATTTTCAAATTTGTTGGTGGATCATTCTGATTTTCCAATGGAAGCTCTTGTCTATGGAAGTGAAATAACTGTGGGGATTGTGAAAACTGATATCATGGAGCTTGATACTGGAGATAAGTTGGGCACCAACGTGGTGTAAATTTTTTCCATGTATGTCTTAACACCTTTTCCCTGCATTATATTTATTAAAAATGTATACTTATGTCTGTTTTGTATTAGGTATCTTTATAAAATTTTTGTGAAGAATGAGCAGACAGATGTATATGGATTCTTGGACCCACATTTTGTTTCCCCTGAAGCATGTGCATTGGATGAGGAACCAAGAATGATTTATATTGCTGAAAGAGTTGAACAGAATATAGTCACACAATGTTGGATGATGCCGTTTTGTGAGATGTATGAAATAAATCTCTCTCAAAGAGTTCATTATCTTTTAATATATAAAACCACTTACCTTAAATTTTCTTTTATAAGTTATCATTGGATGTTAGGGGGTTTTTTCCCAAGGGAGAAAGCAATTTATTTGATATGCTCATTACATGGTGATGTGGGGGGATGTTTTAATAAAATGTTGTAAAATTAAGTTTCAATTTCTCAATAGTTTTATATATTATAATTAATTTTAAATTTATTCCATTCATATTATTTTCTAATAGTGGAAGGGTCTAATTTCGATTAAACACAATGAAAAGGAGTGCGAAGTTAAATTATGAAATTGTAAAGGTAAATATCTATTTTTAATTGGTACTTTTTGATTTATTGCATAAAAATAATACATTGAATTTACTCTCATTAAAACAGAATTGTCCTGAATAACAAGTCTTCATCAAAAAAAGATATTATATGGTAAGATTTATGTATGAAATAATAAAAACTAGAATAGTTGTGAACTTTGACCTGGTAAGATTTCCTTTTAAAATTGTCCATAATATTTCATTTGATTTATTCATCATACATGTTAACTAAAATCCTTATAATTTGTAGCTATTTGATTAACCTCATCCCTATAGTGCTCATTACGTCCAACACTTACAAGTGGAATGGTCAAATTATTTTACAGGTTTGATTGAATTTTAGTTGTTTTTTGTGTAAAATTTAATTTTGAATATCGTCATTGTAATTGTGTATTGGTAGTAGTTTTAGGTTGTATTCAGTTTTTTTTAAGTTTACATTGTATGTTTTGAATGTTATATATATGAATGTTTAATTTTTATATACTTTATGTTTTGGTCCACTTATGATGGTTTTGCTGGTATGGATTCTGGTCTGGGTGGAGGGGTCCAGTGGCAGGGGAAAGGGGGGGGGGGGTATCCGTGGGTGTGGGAGGGATATCCGGTGTGGTGGTGGTGGGGGGGGGGGGGGTGTCCAGGGTGTCCATGAGAGTGGGGGGGGGGAATTCTAGGGGTGGGAGCATTTCCAATAGTGTGGGATGGATGTCCAGGGGTGTGGGAGGCTGTACAGGGGGTGTCCAGTGGTGTGGGGTTGTTCTGTGGGGTGAGGGGGGTTTCTAGGGGTGTGGGAGGGTTGTCTAGTGGGGTGGGTATGTCCAAGGTTTCCATGGGGATGGTGTGGGGGGGGGGGGGGGGTGGTGGGGCAGTCCAGGGAGTGGGAGAGGAGGCTCTTCCATCCCTTAGGGGGTTGAACGCCGCTAGAAGGTACGCAACACTCTAACATGTGAATCTTGAGCTCTCAAAATGTTTCACCACTGCATCTTCCGTTGTAAACATCATTCTTTCTATCACATTGATGCCATTATAACCAAGGGGAAACACCATAATGTGGGACTAAAATACCTGAATCTTGTTGGTGGAAATTTCCGGATCTTGTGGGACTGCAAATGATTCTCCCAAGGCTTCCCATGAGATGCCTGAAATGACATTAACAAAAATCCCAACGGTGGGAAGTGGGTACCAGTTCAGTTGGTAAAGAGGGACGCGGAGAAGATGACTACATTGATCCGAAATATACCCAAAAAGTACACGTAAGCGACTATTTATTTTCCCAAATTATATTCTTGAACAAATATAGGGTTGTTTGTGTGTTTTTAGTCACTTCCAAGCTATGTTGGTCCTGGACCATTACCAGAATATCCCATATGTCACAGAAAACACACAAACAACCCTATATTTGTTCATTCATCTAATTTGAAAAAACAAACATTTACAGACATGTACATGTTGGGTATATTTCAGATCATCGCATTCATCTTCTCTACACCCCTCTTCACTAACTGAACTGAGGCCCTCTTCCCACGACCGGGATTTTTGTTAACGTCATTTCTAGTATCACATGGGAAGCCTTGGGGGCATCATTTCTAGTCCCGTAAGATCCGGGAGATTCCCACCACCATGATCCAGGTATTTTAGTCACACATGATGGAGTTTCCCCGGGTTATAATAGCATCAAAGTGATAGAATGAATGATGTTTACAGGGGGAGGAAATCATTCCTGAAACATTTTGAGAGCTCAAGCTTCGCATGTGAGAGTGATGAGTACCTTCCAGTGGCCTTCAGCCCCCTGAGGGATGGTTGCACATCTTATCCCAACACCAGCTGTCCAGGGGCTATCTAGGGGGTGGGGGCAGTCCAGTCTTTTGGGGGGTGTCCAGGGGTGTGTTGGGGGCCGTCCAGTGGTGTGGGGGGTTCTGGTCTAGTTTTGGATGGGTTTTGGTATTTTTTTGGTCTAGGGTGCCCAATTAGGTGGGGGTGGGTGTCCAGGGGTGTGTTGGGGGTTGTACAGTAGGGTGTGAGGGTGGGAGGGATGTCCATGCGTGTTGGGGGATGTGCAGGGGGTGTCCAAGGGTGTGGGGGTGAAGTCTAGTGGGGGGGGGGGGGGGGTTAGGGGTGTGGGAGGGCTGTCCAGGGGTCTATTGTCCAGTGGGGTGGGGGTGTCCAAGAGGGTGGGGGGGGGGTTATAGGGGAGTGGGAGGGTTGTCCAGGGGTGTGGGAGTGATGTACAGGGGGTGGGGTGGGGTGGTAGTCCAGGGGTGTGGGGGCGGTGTCCTGGGGTGTCGTGGTGGCTGTCAACTGGTGGGGGGGGGGGTAGGGTCAGATTTTGGTCAGGTTTAGGTCTGTTTTGGTATGTTTTTGTTATGGGGTTGTCCCGTGAGTTTGGTAGGGTGTCTGGGGGTGTGGTGTGGCTGCCCAGTGGGGTGGGAGGATGGGAGGATGGGAGGGATGTCCTGGTGAGTGGGGGGATGTTCAGGGGTGGGGGGGGGGCAGTCCAGTGGGTGGGTGGGTGGGGGTGGGGGGTTCTAGGGATGTGGGAGGGTTGTCCATTGGTGTAAGAGGGTTGTCAAGGGGGTGTGTGGGGGGGGGGGGGGGTCCAGGAGGGTGGGGGTTGTCCAGGGGTGGGGGGCAGTCTATTGGGTGGGGGCAGTCCAGGGGTGTGTGTGTGTGGGGGGGGGGGGGGGGTCCTATTCTAGTTTTTGTCAAGTTTGGCCTGATGTTTTTTCTAGGGGAGTCAAGTGTGGTTGGGGTGTCCAGGGTTGTGGTGGGGGTTGTCCAATGGGGTGGTAGGGTGTCCAAGAGGGTGGGAGGGTTGTCCAGGCGAGCGGGGGGGGGGGATGTCCAAGGGTGTGTGTGTGTGAGGGGGGGGGGGGGTTCTATGGTGTGGGAGGGCTTTCCAGGGAAGTGCTGTCTAGTGGGTGGAATTTCTAGGATGGGGGGGTGGGGGTCTAGTGGTGTTGGAGGGATGTCCAGGGGTGTGGGAGTGTTTTCCAAGGGGTGGAGGGGTGTCCAGAAGGGTGGGGTGGGGGGGGGTTGTCCCGGGGGAGGGGTTGGGGGGGAGTAGTCTGGGGTAGGGGGGTCCAGGGGTGTGGTGGGGGTTATACAGCGGGGGAGGGGGAGTTCTGTTCTTTTTGTGGTCGGGTTTTGGTCTTTTTTGTTCTGGTTTTGTTCTGGGGGTGTCTAGCGAGGTGGGGGTGTCTAGGGGTATGTTTGGGGTTGTCCAGTGGGAGGGTGGGACGAGTGTCCATGAGGGTGGGACGGGTCTCCAGGAGAGTGGGGGGATATAAAGGTGGAATCTAGGGGTGTGGGTGGGGGGAGTCCAGTGGGTGGGGGTGGGGGGGGGGGGTCTAGGGGGTGGGAGCGCTGTCCAGGAGCGTGGGAGTGTTTTTTAGGGGGTTGGTGTCCAGGAGGGTGGGGGTTGTCCAGGGGTGTGGGGGGTTGTCCAGGGGTAGGGGGGCAGTCCAGAGTTGTGGGGGGGGGTGTCTAGGGGTGTGGTGGGGGATATCTAGTGGGGTGAGGGAGTTCTGGTCTGTTTTTGGTCGAGTTTTGGTCTATTTTTTGTCTGGGGGTGTTCACTGAGGTGTGGGGGTGTCCAGGGGTGTGGTGGGGGCTGTCCAGGGGGTGGGAGGGTAGGAGGGTGTCTAGGAGGGTGGGATGGATGTCCAGTCGAGTGGGGGGATGTCCATGGGGTGTCTAGGGTTGTGGGAGGGAAATCAAAGGGGGTTCTAGGGGTGTGAGAGGGTTTTCCAGGGGAGTGTTGGCTAGTGCAATGGGGGGGGGGGGTTCCCGGAGGGGGGGGGGGGTTCTAGGGGTGCGGGAGGGTTGTCCATTGGTGTGAGAGTGTTGTCTAGGGGGTGGGGGTGTCCTGAAAGGTGGGGGTGTCCAGGTGTGTGGGGGGCTATCCCGAGGGGGGGAGGGGGTAATTCAGGGATGTGGGGTTGTCCAGGGGTGTGGTGGGGGTTGTCTAGGTGGTGTTTGGGGGTGTCGAGGAGGGTGGGGGGGGGGGGGTAGTCTAGCTGTGTGGGGGGATGTCCTAGGGGGGGTAGTTTCTGGTTTGGGTGGGGTTTCTATGGGTCTGGGAGGGCTGTTTAGGGGTGTGGGAGTGTTGTCTAGGGGGTGGGGGCGTCCAGGAGGGTGGGGGGTTGTCCAGGAATGTGGGGGGCTGTCCAGGGGGTGGGGGCATTCCAGGGGTGTGGGGGTGTCTAGGAGGGTGTCGGGGTTGTCCAAGGGTGTGGGGGGTTGTCCAGTGGGTGGGGGCAGTCTATGGGTGGGGTTGGGGGTGTTTAGGGGTGTGGTGGGGGCCTTCTAGGGGGGGATCTGGTCGGGTTTTTATCGGTTTTTGGTCTAGGTCCGTCCTATGGGGTAGGTGTCTACGAGTGTGGTGGGGGCTGTACAGTTGGGTAGGGGGTGGGTTCTGGTCTATTATTGTTTAGGTTTGTTCTGTTTTTTTAAGTTTTTTGTCTGTTTCATGTCTTTTGGCAGGGCATAGCAGTGGTTTATCGATGGTGGGGGTTGTCTAGTGGGGTGGGAGGGGGGTTCTAGTCTTTTTCTGGTTTGTTTTGGTCAATATTTTATCCTGTATCAGGTATTTTTGCTGGGCATAATAGTGGTTTATCGGTTTTATTTAAAAAAATATTTTTTTACATTGGTTATTTAATAACCGAAGTAAAAAATGCATTGGGATTAGTTTTAAAGTCGGTTATTTGGATACCAACATAATAAATTCATGGGAAATGGTTTTTACATCAGTTAGATCAAAACTGACATAATAAATGGAAATAATTTTTTTTTACATTGGTTATAAAATAAACAATGTCGCAGATATGTTTTCATGTCGATTATTATATAACTGACATTGTTAACCGCTTTGCAGATAAGTTTATCACATCGGTTATAAAAATAACTAACGTGATAAATTCTTTTGAGGAGTGATTTATGAGGTTGGTTATATAATAACTGACGTGATATGGGATATACCATGTTGGTTATTAAATAACTGACTTAATAAACCATGATTCTGAAGCATTTTACACGTCGAGTTTTTATCAACAGACATAAAAAATGCTTTGGATTTTTGTGTATTAAGTCGGTTTGTAAAATAACCGACGTGAAAAAAATGTTTATAATATCTCATGTAATAACTTTGGCCAAAAGCCGATGTAAAAAATAAAAAATAACCACCGTAAAAAACGTTTTCAACACTAGTGCATCCATGCATTTAACAAGCATGATGCTTATAATTTATAATTACTTACCAGGACCGCTGAGGGAGAGAATAAGAAGAGATATTGTACATTATATCGTTAGTGAGACATTATTGAAGCCCTGTAGAAACCATATCGAAGAATATTTTAACTTTATAAAATCAACAAAATGTTTATGTGTTCTGCTATGACTAGCCCATTTGGGTGTACCAAGTAAAATCTATGAATAATCATATTAATTTCCTAGTATCCATCCAGATCTATATATGTAGTAGTTAATGGATTTTTTTGTCTTATACTACAAAAATAAGAGTAATATATTGAAAAATAATGTGCCCCCTAATTCTCACATCCTCACCTAGGGAGTGTCAGGATGTGGTTTGAAAATGTGGTATCAAAGAGTATAACTTTTGTT
The DNA here is from genome assembly GCA_963277665.1 of Viscum album. NCBI lineage: Eukaryota > Viridiplantae > Streptophyta > Magnoliopsida > Santalales > Viscaceae > Viscum > Viscum album. Next base: position 871,363,752 of record OY728129.1, on the reverse strand, counting down.
ATGGAATCTGTTCTTAAGGATTAGTTATCATTTAGTATCATATGAGTACTAGATTAATTCATTGTTTATGTTGTAAAATTATAGATATAAAATAAGTTGAATAGATAACATATTATATCTCTTTTTTATATTTATTCATTATAATAACTGATGATGTGTAGGTTAGTGATTCATTTGGATTATTTATCTCAAAAGGATACAAAATGATACATGATAAATATGAAAATAAAAATAAATGGTTTGGATATCACATTTCCATATTAATTCTATATAATGGTGGTGGTTGTTCATAAAAAAATATCTATTTTGGAAAAATTGGCTAGTATCAATGGAAGGGAAAGTTAGGTGAAGGTAGAAAAACATAAGGATTTACAAAAAACAAATTGCTCACATGAAAACTTATTTTGATGAATGTGTGTATAATTGATATAATCATATGAAATCTTTTATTGGATCCATCATATTTCATGATGATTTTATAAAATATTTAGAAATTTTGAATAATATAATTTGGAAAACTTTACCCCTATAATGTTTAAATTTTTTTTACTTTATCCGAATAAAATCTATCAAAAATTTCTCATTATGATCCACAAAATATCCTAGTGCGTATAATTAAAAATATTTCTCAAGGGAACTTGTTAATCGGCTAGTAATGAAATTTAATTTACTTTTATAGAAAATTTAAACATTATTGATGAGAGTGAGAAGGGAGAAGATCTTGTTATTTATTTTTTTTTCTCTCTTTTAAAGGATATTCAAATGATAAAAATGTTATTTTAAGGAAAACATCCTATATATTCCCATCGATGTGAAAAAGTATGATACATTGAAGTTATTTTTACTAAGAGATTTTATAATGGGGATGAATAAACAAAAAATATGTGATGTGTATGAAGGATAAAAAATTATCTAAGATACTTCATGCATGGAATATAATCATGAAAGAAGTTTCTAAGAAGGGGTGTAATCCGAAAAAAGGATTATACTGATGATTATTACTTTCTCAGAGTGTAAAAAGAATATATTTTTGATGAAGAAGATGATCTATTGGAAACGAAAAAAAAAATAAATGTTTAGGAAAATAAATATAGTGATACAAATGGTGATGTAGACTTGAATGTGGAGTTAAAAGTTTCTCTTATTGAGATTTATATTGAATAAATGAATAATATAAGAATGAGGGATTTATCAAAGGATTATTTTAAATATTTGGACAAACATGAGTTTGAAAATTAATTAATCTAGAACATAATTGCAGATTTTAAATCATCCCTACATATTTTGGGGATGTCATTAACCAAAAACTATAAATATAATAGAATTCCAAATAGATTGACGATCCAATAATGTTCCTTAAGGAAAGGGAAAAAGAGAATTTAATATATGTAGTAATAAGAATCAAATTTAGTGATAGTCCTTGAAAACCAAGTCATCAAATTAAATACAAATAAGAAATTATAATATAAAGTATTCTATAATTAAACATACTTAAAAATGGTCAAGAAAAGATCGACTATTATTAATAAAACTAGGAAGACCAAAGAACTTGTTCAAGGGTTAAAAGTGGTTTTTTCTCGGTTGAAAATTCTTTAGCTGATAATTTTACAACTACCTCACATAAAGAAAAGAAAACAAAATTGAGAGCAGAATTAATGATAGGAATAATCTTGAAAAACTACTCTAGGTTAGGTTATATGTGGGGATATGGATGTGAAAAAAATTCTACTAATGAGGATCCAATATTGTCGATTCCTACGTCACAAAATGAATTACTCTATAGAATAAATGATATATGTTAATGATTCTGATATAAATAACCATACAATAATAATTTTCTACATTCCACTACTCAATGGGTTAATTCCTTTCATGTTCTTTGATTCAATTACTATAATTTTGGACCCAAATCTTATTGTCATAGGGAATTAAAATGTTGGAATAGGGATTATAAAATACAATAGATAATAGATGAATTTTTTTACTCTATCACTCTATAGAAAACGTACTCTCTATCAGATGAAGAACATGAATATGATAAATCCATATAAAATGAAGTTAGACATGAAGTGTCATCGATGATACATCATAGAGAGAGAAAAAGATAAAAGATATGACATATCTATATAGTTGAATCTCTAATAGATTTAAGAGTTAAAATGCATCGATCCCTGATAGTGGGTGATCAATAAAAATGATTAGAAATTATAATATAATTTATAGTGTGAATAAATATTAAATAAAATGGTATAACTAAGAATGTTAGTGATAATGTAAGGAGTAAATAAGTCCTACTAGTGAATGGTTTAAAACATAATCTCTTACATGTGATTCCATAATATGACTCAATATTAGAATTTAAATTATATAATAACGGTTTCTTAATTAAAAAAACATATATTACCATTGAGTATGGTATTGAATTCTATAAGAAATATATATCATGTCGATAATAAGAAAAAAACATACCTTATCATTTTTTATGAAGAAAATTAATTATGGAGTCAATGGATCTGACATATAAATAAATAAATCAGGTACAATAAAACTATCATAAAGGAAAAAAAATTATACTCCTAACATAATGTGTTATATTTTATGACCATCTGATGAATACGTGAGTGAAAAACGGCACATAATCCCAAAAAATAGTAAAATAAAATAGAAAAAAATAATCTTGGCATTTTCCACATTGATGTTTATATTCACATGAACATTTCAGTAAGAGATTGAGAAATGTATTTATAATTTTCATTAATTATGAAAAATATATGGGAAGTGTTATGTTTATGTAGAGAAAATAAGATGTTCTAGATTACATGATGAGGTACATAACTCATGTAGAAAATGAGTCTAGAAACAACACGATGACATTGTAATGAGATAATGAAACTG